>OX940896.1:12493802-17493802 GCA_954871355.1 Cabera pusaria
CTATTACAACAATTTTTAAGGCACGAGTAAATTTCTATACGTTTACACAGAAAACTCTGACAGTGTGATTGAATAATAGTGATATAATAGCTATGGCGGCACGTACTTAAGTACTTGGATATTGCGAACAATGCAACATTACATTTAAGTAGGTAACAGAATACTTCCGTAACATTGCGTGATGACGACTATAATAGGTACCTACTGAGAGTTTGAATTTGTTCTATTGACTATAACTAATATGTACTTAACTTTGACACTCCAAATTGTAGACCATAATTATTTTAGTTATCGACCAACAACGATTATAGTAATGTTATCTAGAACAGAATAAAACCGGCCAAGTCGAGTTGGACTCGCCCACCGAGGCTTCCGTACCAACTTCTCAGACTAGGTTAAAGGACAAACTTAACTTTGTAGTTCGATCCATAGGAAATGTATTGCACCAACTACACAGAATAAGTTTTATAAAGTAAATTTTAACATGTTTTTGTTATTAAACTACATTGTACTCGTATTTACGGGTTTTTTTATTTATTACTTTATAAGTGCTTCAAGACCTTGCTCCATGCCAAATTTCATGATTCTAGGTCAACGGGAAGTACTCTATAGGTTTTCGACCCAAAACCTAGGGTATGGTAGGGTACTTCCAGTTGACCTAGAATTGTCAATTTTGATTAAAAGCAAGGTCTTACAGCACAAGTAAAGGAAATATTCCGATAAATAAAGCAAAAGTTGAAAATTAAGGTACATATTGGTACTTATAAGATTTCGCAAAAATTTAAATTTTACCATATCTTTTTATCGTGTTGACTCAGGACCTTGATTTTTATACACCTAATATAAACCTTAGTATCTGGTATAAATTTCAACTTGCTAGGTTTACCAGTTCCTGAGAAAATCGGTGGTGACAGACGGACAGACGGACATGAAAGTGATCTTATAAGGGTTCCTTTTTTACCTTTTGAGGTACGGAACCCTACAAATTGTCTTATAATAAGTTTTATCGAGGGCCCAGTGGCACAGTGGGAGAAAGGTCGGCTTTCACGCCAGCGGAAGCGGTTTCAAATATATGGCTTAACTTTAGATACCTACCATCGATTTAAGGGGGGAGAAGGGGTAGGGGTTGTGGGAGGAAGGTGAAAAACTCTCCCCTTGAAGGAAAAGTTGCGGAGCCCCCCCTCTTCAAAAGTTATTAATATATTATGTATTAAAATTTTGAGGTTAAGTATGAAAAATTACACTCGAAGTTATTATTTACAACCCAGGAATCCTTCCTGGGTTGAATTTAAATAGGAGAGGTCTGCGTAGTGCACTGCTAGTTAGTGTTTATCGTTTCAGAAATGTACTTGTACTTAAAAATTTCAAAGTCGAACACTAAGGCAAAATACTAGGGAACAGTGACCATTGCGTGAAGTGCGCCGACGAGCGTAGCGAGGAGGCGAGCCGCGGCAGCGGCGCGCGTCACTAGAGCCAACGCTATGGCGTTTAATTTATCTATAATTTAAATAATATCTATATAATTTTTCATACTTAACCTCAAAATTTTAATATTCATATCTTCATAACTTTTGAAGGGAGGGGGGGGGGGGGGGGCTCCGCAACTTTTTCTTCAAGGGGAGGGGTTTTTAACCTTCCCCCACCACCCCCACCCCGTCTCCCCCCTTAAATCGATGGTAGGTATACTAAAGTCCTACCAAATATATTACTAATAATAAATACATCTATATCTTGCTAAAGGTACGACCACACCGCGGCGTCTTGCGTCTGCATGTGCGTTCGCGATCATATTTTCAATCGTTTTCTGATCGCCGTAGAACGCGTTTGGTGTGACCCAGTTGGTACAAATACTACTGCTTCATCTGATCGCCGCATAGCGTCGCATCGCGCACGAAAGACGCCGCGGTGTGGTCGTACCTTAACACTTTTATACCTAAGAGGAATTTACGTAAATGTCGCACAGCTATATAAAAAACACGTACTTAAACAACATTGTTGATATAAAAAAAATATGATTTAGTAATAAGTTAACGCATATGTTTGAAACCACTTTAAATTATTTGAAAACAAACAAAGAAGATACGAAAATAAAATCACCATCGAAGGAAAAACTTGAATATCCTGGAGCTACGGATAAAGGACACGATAACACATATAAATAAAGAACGACCCAAACAAATAATCCCTTAGATCCCGTAACGTGGACGCCATTATGTGTTCCTGTGTGCGGGGATCACTAATATCAATCCCAGATAGGACTGGGATCTTTTTAAATTCAATTTATAGTTACAAACTTAGTTGGCATATTATCTTAGCGTTTCCCAGTGGAAATTATTTAAGTAGACGAATTTTGTTTCCGGTTTGTCCACTTAATCTGTTTCCTGAAGTGGACAAACAGGATATAAAATTCACGCTGTCCACTTGCTACGAGCAAAGGGACAACATGAACCTTTGTTCCTGCTTGTCCACTAAAGGGGACAGATTAAGTGGATAAACAAGAATAATCCACTTTTTTGAGCAATTATCAATACAAATTGGCAGGTATTCCGTAGAATAAACGATACTCTGGACTCTGGACTCTGAACTCTGGAGATGCTGTTAAAAATTGTTTTAGTTATTGTAATTTAATGACGTCCATAAGTTTTGCAATGTGCCCAAATGAAACAATAAATAAATTGAAATATAAATCCAAAGCATTTTCTCTCAAACAAAAAAAAATTCTAATTGGTTTAGAAATGACGGAATTCTGATGTAACAAACATTAAAAAAAATCAAGCGAATTGAGAATCTCCTATTTTTTTGTGAAGGCGGTTAAAACGACCATTTTGTTTACTCAAACAATTCTGTTCACAATAGAGTACCGCTTCGGTGGACATGGAAGTCAGGGAACTCAGATTAGACGAATGTCCCCGTCATTGTCAGTCGCAAATCACTATTGAAGAAACAAATTATCTACACGCAATCAACTATCTATTATTTATTATGTGACGCAATGTAGATATTCTATTTGAAGATTTGACCATATTTGCTGCCGTTACATATTGATATTACGTGGATCTAACGTTTTTAATTTAAATTGCATTTAACTTTTCGTAATTTTATTGCTAATACTAAATATATAGGATATAGGTTAACGTTTGATCAACCACTGTTTTACCTTTTCACGTTGGTAAAGACGAATGACGATGTAGTCGAGTATGGTAGCATACAGAACTTTTTTTTTTGATCTGTCATTACACACTATCGTAAGCCTAGAACTGTATTTGTTTATATCTAATAGGCTAGCGTTTGACCACTATCTCACCTGTTGATAAGTGATAAAACGGTCGAAGATAGGAGTAGCTAGGCTAGAAACGCTAAGCCTATTAGAAGTTGGAAGAAACTTCATCTGTTCTGTAGTAAGTCTAGAATGGGATCTAACTCTAAAGGACAGCTGCTAGATCACAGCATATGTTTGGCAACCGATTTTCCAATCTGAGGGTGTAAGGTGGCCAGGCGGACACTAGACAGAATGGAAAACTTATGGTGTGTATCCATATCAATTTTATAAATATACATATAGCATACATAGTCATCATATTTACGCTATAAATCTTATAGTAATTTAGTCTTCGTCTCTAAAGAAGGTCGTAACCGCAGGATAGTGCTAGTGTATAACACCTAAATAATTCTCAATTCAAAGAACGTAATTGTCAGTAGATTCACTTACTAAACATGGACTTCAAAGGTACCTGTCAGCTTCAAAGGTCAATGAACAACAAGAATATTATGACAAAGTCATTGTTATAATGTAGGTTTTGCGAGGTAATAGAAATATTACTACCTCTGGCATATATAATTTCCTTCTCAATTCTTGAAAAGAATTGAGAAGTTGGTTAATTACATTTTAATGTTTAATTTAGCAGTAATAAAAACAGTCTTGTATAAATAATGCCTCTCTCTATGTCAGAATTGTGGTAAAGATATTATAAACTACCGGTCATCTTTCAAAGAACATTGAAATTATCTTATACGACTAATTTTCTATGTGCTTTTTATATATTTATACCCAAAATATACATTAAGACACAAACTTGGGCAAGAGAGGATAAACTAAAGCATCTATATTATCTATACACAACTATTAGATCGTTCAATTCATAGCGTGGGACGATGTTACTCTATTCCATTAACAGGCAGGGCGATGGATGGCAGAAGGTCTATTGAGCAATAATATAAAATTTACTTATTTGCTTTAAACGATGCTTACAAAATATATTATAAAGCTATATTGCTCGTAGTGAGTAAATTGCATATTGAGTGGTCATTGATCAACTAGCCATCAACTATTCTGCGCCTAAATTATTCAATTTCGATAAACGCAAAGCAGCTCTTTGCTATGTTTGTTTCAAGCGAATGTAGATTTACGTAAAATGTTCTCATGTTTTCGTAATAATTTACTTAGATGTTTTTTATTTATCCAGTCAAGTTGGCCCAAAAAATAAGGGTAAAGCAAGGGGTTCGCATACATTATTTGGATTTAACCGAAGAACAGCTTAGCAAGCTCGAAAGACTGCAAAACTTTTGTATCCGGTTCATATTTGGTTTGCGCAAGTATGACCACATATCAGAATTTCGGAAAAAGCTGAAATGGTTACCAATTCGCCTTCGCCGAAATAGTCATACCCTTTCTCTCCTTTATTCTGTTCTATTTATCCCTTCCACTCCTCCCTATCTTAAGGAACGTTTTACCTTTCTACATCTCTCTCATCCTTGTTCTCTTCGGTCCACAGAAACCCTACAATTGCAAATTCCTGTCCATTCTTCGCACGTCTATGAAAAATCTTTTACAGTGCAAGCGGTTCATTTGTGGAACGCGCTCCCCGTAGAAATAAGGCGTGCGAAATCACTAGCAATCTTTAAAACAATGGTAAAATCTCACTATTTGTCCGAACAAAGCTAAAAGTACCACACTGCTGTAATATAATAATATTATTTGATCTAATATATAGGTTGTATGTATGTGTATGTATAAGTATATTATATTATTATTATTGTATTGTATATAATATTTTGTGTATGTATATTATTTACTTATTCTATTTTTATCTATTGCAGTTATAAATTGTACGCTACCGCCATGTTTAGTTTTTATTTTATTTTTTTCCATACTAGGTTGTCTGGAAAAATTGCTTCAAGCGATAATACCGCCGATTGTGTTGCCATTCAGATGTATTTTATTTTATTGTTTTGTTTTTTGTACAATTTGTTTAATTGGTAATCAATAAAGAGTTTTTGTATTGTATTGTATTGTATTCCAAAGAAGCTGAAAATTTAAAACGAAAGGGATGCCATTATAACATTGGGGTAGTATTGTACCCCAATTAATTAGGAATGATGAAATTATGAAAAACGATCCCATATGTGCTAAAAAATATGCAATGTCAAAGATCGCAAATAAGTGTTTTTTAAATATTTTTTTATAGCAAATCTGGTAGATTTATGTCCAAGCAATTATCTATTAAAAAATTCTGACACTTACTCCTTGCTATATATCAAAAAATATATTTTTTGATATATATAAAAAAATATATTTTTTGAGATATAGCAATTCAAAACCTTGAAAAAGTTTTCAGGCCAACTGTGAGATACAATACAATACGAGTACAACAACAACTCTTTATTTGCACGCCAACAAATAACAAATAGAGACAGAAACAAATTATATGAATGAGTACAAATGGCGGTCTTATCGCTAAAAGCCATTTCTCCCAGACAACAGGGTATGGAGGGGAATAGAAATTAGATTATCAAAAGTAGGTGTTGCAAAAAATGTAATTGAACAATAGTATAATTAGTGCATTTTAAGGTTTCCGCAGTAAACAAAGAACCAAAAAGTTTCGTCATGCCCGTCCGACCGTCTGTCTGTTTATGTCTGACCGTGGCTTAGCTTAGATACTAGTACAGAAAGCTTTAGTTTCGACAGCAAATATTAGAAATGAAGTTTTTATTTTAGTAATAATTTTCCTTTTTCGCATCTAACCCATGGTGAGTCGTTGGATAGGTCTTTTAAAAATATAACGAGTATGTGAAAACTATTTTCCGATTTAAGAGTGTCCCTCTTCCCAACTGTTGTTGTATTAAGAAATGTGTATTTTATAGATAATTGCATAGTTTACAATTTATGTTTCGCCTATTTCTATGCTAAACTAAACCCTATTTCTATGCTTAACTAAACCCTATTTCTATTCTAACTAAAACTTACCGTTTAGCTGATAAATGGATAAAACCCATTTTAACGCAGCTAACTTTGAACTAACGTAACATTTTTTGCACACATGGGATCAGTGGGTACTGGGCACTTTTCTTGCAATTTTATTTTAATGGTATCCATAATGTCCATGAAAATTTTCAGCTTCTTTTGAATGTATGCAAGGGTGACTTACTTTATTTTCTTTTTTATTATTATTATACTTCTATACTATAGTTTTGTTTTTAGGTTTTTAAACCCAAAGGGTACTAACTGACTATTACTAAGACTTCGCTGTCCGTCCTTCCGTCTGTCTGCCCGCCTTTTACAGGGCTGTATCTCCTTAACCATAATAGGTAGATACTTGAAATGTTCACAAATATAATGTATTAATTTTGGGCGCTATAACAGCAAATAGGTACTAACAATAAAATAAAGTAAAAAATAAAAGGGTATTTTTTCGTCGGTTTTTGCTTGATCTTATAAAGTTTTAAACCGTAATATATAACATAACTATTTCACAAAGTATGTATTACTACGGCCTCCTTAATTAGGGGCACCTTTAATTTTTAACTTTATTTAGTCTGTAGTTTTTTATGTGCTATACACTTATACTGAACATTCTTTGTGAAAATTATAAGTGTCTACCTATTACGGTTTAGGAGATACATCCCTCTGACGGACGGACATCGAAGTCTCAGTAATATGGTTCGGTTGGTACCACAGACATATTATTTGAGTACGGCACCCTAAAAAAAATTAAGCAAAATATCATGCTTCTAGTAAGCGTATTTGATGACTGTAAGTCTATCTGTTTATTATTAGAAGTTAAACAGATCATCATCATCAGCCTGTGCTAATAATGAGACAACCAAATAATGCTGAACTCTAATTTCAAGCCACAAAAACACCTTGCTATGATCATTGTGCTGTCTGATTTTCTTTGGCTCCAACTTTTCTGAAGGCATCCTACCTTTGCGGTTAATCGCAGCCTCTTCACTCAATGACTCTTTCACCCCAACGGCTATCTGTTTCTATGGCTAATATAGCTTACAAATTGCAACTAATATTCTTGAAAACGCTTTGACAGACTTAAGAACTTTTTCCTAAGATAAATTACAGTCTAGGTATATTTTCAAGTAATTAATACATTAAATGTTTTTTATTTAATTACGTCATGGTCGCGCTCTCGAATCACGGCCACGAACAGTGAGTCCAAAAGTGTGCACGCAAAAGTAAGACACAAGTAGTTCGTGACTTTGGTGTTCTGAAAGTGTATCAAGGTTTTACTATTTACAATATTTTTAAACTGATGCTCCCGACCAACTAATCTATTACTACGCGAGATCGCCTACTCGATTAGGTAATTAGAACTACAGAGACGTGCGTTGAGTAATAATGAGTGACGAATAAATTATGCTCACCATGATTTTAGACAGTTTGCAATGTCAATGTTGTTCTGTATTCGGCGCGGTTGTGTGTCCGATCGAGCAACCTTGCGACATTTGCGACCTACTGACGTCACGTCGTATTTCTCGTTTGTTTTACTCAACATTCACTGGTAATCAGCAGAACAAATGAATCTCTGATTGGCTCTCTACTATTGCATAAAGAGCACTGAGCCAAAACCGAACGATGATATTAGTTATTCCATAAAACTTACTTTTATCTGTTCGATTGATATTTTTAACGATGGTTTCAAATGCAAATCAAGTCAAAATTTTAATGACTGAAAATATATCAAAATACAATACCTCCTATTATTCACAAAGTGAAGGCTGCAGCGTGTACGTTCACATTTATTAATCTCAGTGTTCATTAAATTCAGCAAACTACGTATTGGATATTATTCTTTGGAACAAACTTTTTTCATAAAGGATAATTTTATCCTTGATATTTATCAACATGGAAAATAACATAACACTATGGCAACAATTTATTAAATGTAAGATGGGACTACCTAACACTACTAATGGTCATTTCATATTTAAAGTTCGTAACCAATTTTCAACGAGTGGTTCCATATTCTTAGTTCCGTCCATACCTAGTCCGTAGGGCGAGCTGGCCGAGGTTCTCAGGTAGTAGAGACCGCGGGTGGTTAAAGATGAGCCGTATCCTAGCACCGCATATGCGTCACTGTCACACGCATTTGCCTCGAAGTGTTTCCAACTTTGACAGCGAACACCCACAAATGATTTAGGTGTCTTAATACTTTCGGTATACACTTGTGCGGCTCTTAGATGACTGCAAGAGGGCAACATGCAGCCCGGTTGGTTGGGACCGCCACCGTTAATATAAAAATCTGCGTGTCCTAGGGCTTCGATGACTCCTTGCACGAGTCTATTTGAATGTACAACGTCCACATAGTTAGCGTCCATTCTATCTAATCTTTGGTCACTATACGCGTGAGAGAAGCAGGGACCTGCAGGATCTAGTCCTGAGATACGACCTAAACTTAAAAGTTTATACTGTCGGAAATATTTACCGGCCCAGCCGGCGATATGTGCTCCTAGACTGATGCCCAGTAGATGAAAATCTTCAGCTCTAGCACCGAAATTCTCCAGGTTAGCGAGTAGATTGCCAACTCTCTTCCCGACAAGACGAACATTGTGAGCGGATAAAATGTATCCTTTGTCAATCAATTCCTGAGCGTCAACCAACAGCACGTTAAACATTTTCTTTTCATTATAGGCCTGTGCTAAGTCCCATGGCACATCCGATTGTGAATTATCTTTGTATCCGTGAATAATTATCTTTGTTTGCTTTGTTATATCAAAAATGAAGGGTTTCGTCAAAGCGAGGTAGGCTTCGTCGATGGGAAAAGATCTAGTAGTGTTGCCGTCCAACTGTACTATTTTCATGGTCTTCAACAGTTTCGTTTGATCGGTCATAGAGCTGTAGCGAAAGTCCATGATCGCTCTACCTGGAAAAGTATTGCGTTATTTATACATTTCATTTTTACTTGAAAACACTTCAAGGTTTTAAAATAATGAAAGCAAAGGACAACTCACATGCACTCGACATTTTAACGTACACCGATTCCGCAAACGTGAGCTCGGAATCAGCGCGGCGTGCTGCACTGTTTGAGCCGGCGTCGACGACAGCTGGCAACAGGCAGGCTAGCTGACAGATCACAAGTACCACCGGCACGAGAGCACAGCGCGGCGCTGGTCGGTGCATGGCGAGCTCGCCTCCACGTTCACTATGCCACTGTCCACACCGAGAGAAAGGTTTGCCTCGTCCAGTTTATGACTTAAACGTGTGGTGGGGATTATCTAGTGCAAATAATATCGTGCACTGCACTTGAACAAGGTCAATAATCGCTGTTTATTTTGTTAGTTTTATCTGTCATCATAAGTCTATACTCGTTGTTCAGTGACACTCGTTGTTCAAAGACATCAAATAAGAATTAGCCAATCGGTTCACCCGTTTTCGTGTTATCGAGTGACTAAGGAAATTCGGGATTCATATTTATAAAAACCGAAAAACCCAAATTTTCAGACTTTTTTACCTACCCCATTTCGAAAAATACCACAACACGTACTTTATCTCATCTTGTTTCGCCATATGAACTTTGAGTGCCGTTCCGTATCCGGGAAGACTTTTTAGAAAATCCTTTCTGAGCGAAAACCTACGTAATAAACCTAAGTGCATAATAAATATCGGCATTCTAAATTTCAGCGCAATCCGAAAAAATATTGATTTTTAGAAATTGTAACCCCAGTTTATCCTCTTAGGATGGCATTTTGAAAAAGTCTGAAACTCGTATTTACTTATTTATTTACAGGAGTACTTGTGTGAAATGTCAAATAAAATGACTATCCAAACTTTGAACACTCGCTTCATCGCCTTGAAGAGTGAATTTTGAAAAATTCTTTCTTAGCGGATACTAAAGTCAAAATAACTATCTGCATGCCAAATTTCAGCGCCATCCGAAACAATATTAATAAGAGCTAAGAGATTAATAAGAGCCTGAAACACGTATTTACTTACATAAGTACTTGTGTTAAGTTTCAAATATATAAAAGACTATATAATCTTGTTTCTCCATACAAACTTTGAACCCCCGTTTCATCCCCTTCAGGGGTGAATTTTGGAAAATCCTTTCTCAGAGGGAACTAACGTCGTAATAACTATCTGCATGCCAAATTTCAGCGCAATCCGAAACAATATTGATTTGCACACTTTGTTACCCCATTTTAGGGGTGGAATTAAAAAAAAAAACTGAAACACGTATTTACTTTTTTTTTTTACTGAAGCACTTGTGTGAAATTTCGGATAGAAAATACTATCTAATCTTGTTTTTCCATACAAACTTTGAACCCCCATTTCATCCCCCTATGAGGTGAATTTTGGAAAATCCTTTCTTAGTACTTAGACAAATATACCCTCCAAATTTCAAGTCTCTACGACCAGCGGCTTAGGCTGTGCGTTGTCTATCAGTCAGTCAGTCAGTCAGTCAGTATATCAGGACAAAGATTCTTATAGTATTAGATATACTGGGTACTTGTTTATCGAGTGTTATTGAATACGAAGATAAATTTAATTTCACTTCGACTTATCAATTGAGCCTTTACTCAAATGATAAGACGAAGGTAAAGGCTCTCCCTAAGTATTACAGAATTAATTTGGACTTGCCAATTTGATTTTGTTTGTAAATTATTTTAAGAGTGTGTGCTTAGGTGTATATGATATATGTATAGGCTATTTAAATATTAACTAGCAAACTTGTCCGCATTTTGCTCCTAATTGTGTTGAAGCGAAAATTTTACCGGTTTTGTTTTTGATCAGTAGAGACTTTTTTATTATTTTGTGAACATTTTAGGAGTCTACCACCACGGGTCACGTTAATAGTAGGATTTCGACAGCTTCCAAATAAGGAACCCTATGAATATAACTATGATTGTAGAGAAAACTCTACAGTATTAATAATGTGGTATTTCCCGACATATTATTTTAGGCTATGTCTTATATTGTTTGTTTTTTACACCGATAGAAAATAAATTCATTTAAAATGTAACATCTTATTTACCAACATTGAAGTGAATAAAAAAATATTTTATCGACCAACTGTGAACAGTCACAGAATATAAGTTAAACAAGAGTTAAGTAGGAATAGATTTAACACAAATACAATACGAGCAGGATAAATCATAGATGCCCACACTTTTTGAATACATTTTAAAAGTCTTTGTACAGTAAATATTATTTGTGAAACTGGCAGGTACTTTATTTATTAATCTATTATGAAAGTGAAACACGATCTTTTTTAATATTTCTAGTGTATTTTTGCAAACCTCTACATTTTGGGACATCTATCCTATATAGGAGATTGTTGCCTAATCCATATAAATTACCAAAAAAAATTCGATTCCCATTTGCCTTTCCATGCAATCGCACAGAGACATGCGTCTTTGTCAACTTGCGATTCATCGGCGAAACTAGAGTAGTAAATAACATTCGCAAAATATATACTGGTTTTACCCTACGTATTTTGGTTTGGAATAGAACGCTTGCTGCGCAAACCAGGCATTTAACAGCTATTATTGAAATATATTCATAACATCTATTATTCTGCTGTTGCAGGCATCGAGCATTTACCAATGGAGATGTTAACGCAAGGTGTACCCCTCTGCTGGCCATATAGCCATTTTTGGCCATATAAGCGTGCGTAACTACGCTGTATTTTTAATACTGTGTGCGTGTTTCAAGCTATTGTGCGGGATCGTTAAAGTGAGTGATTTGTGTGTATGAAATGCGTGTTTACCTCGCCCCCGTAAGTACCGGCTGAAAAAAATGTTTGCGGATTACAACGTTAACATCTCCATTGGTGAATGCTCGAAGGTTGCAGGGCATGTGAGACTCAATGTCAATACGTCATTCCTCAGAGTCTCAGAGTAACGGCTGCAGTTCGGGACGCGAAACATTCTAGCCACAGAAATATTTAGCCACAGAAATATTAATACCTTATTATTATTTTTTCTGTGATTCTAGCCTTACAGAGTTTTGCCTGACACTGCACAAAGCATCTGCTCTAAACAAACAAATATCTCGTTCTATCTTGCGAATGTTTTCGTGACTATAAAAACTTAAAAATAATATTTTCAGTTGCGAAAGTCATTATGAAGAATAAAAAAAAACTCAAAGCATTTTTTCAGCATATGGGCAATTAAAAAATCTGCACTTACACACGTCAAATAACATTAAATAGATCAAATCTAGAATCATTATTCTAAATATAAAAAAAACCGGCCAAGTCGAGTTGGAGTCGTCCACCGAGGCTTCCGTACTAACGTTGGTTGGTACCAATTAAGCAAGACATCTAAATGTATAAGCGCTCATATAACTCAGAGGCCTATCTTAATTGGCGTATACTACGTATGTATGGGGACAACCTTTAATTTTCAACTTTTTTATTTTTTTGGAATTTTTCCTTTATTTGTGCTGTAAGCAAGGTCTTGATTCATGATTCTAGGTCAACGGGAAGTGCCCTATAGGTTTTCGACCCAAAACCTATAGGGTACTTCCGGTTGACCTAGAATTGTCAATTTTGGTCAAAAGCAAGGATTCAAGTGCTGTATTGAACTCGCCCACCGAGGCTTCCGTGCCAACCAATTAAGCTAGACCTCTAAATTGTATCAGCACTCATATAGCTCAGAGGTCTACCTTAATTAGCGCAAACCTTTAATATTCAACTTTTTTTATTTTTTGGAATTTTTCCTTAATTTTTTATGTAAGACCTTGCTTCTTGCCAAATTTCATGATTTTAGGGACGAAGTTCAACGGGAAGTACCCTATTTCGACTCAAAACCTACAGGTACTTTCGGTTTACCTAGAATTGTCAATTTTGGTTATAAGCAAGGTCTTAGAGCACAAGTAAAGGAAAAATTAAAAAATGTTGAAAATTAAGGTACATTTTGGTACTAACAAGTGTTTGCGAAAATCTAAAATTGCCCATATCTTTTTATTGTGTCGACTCAAGACCTTGATTTTTATATACCCAATAGGGACTATAGACCTCAGTATCAGGTAAAAATTTCAACTTACTAGGTCCACCCGTTCCTGAGAAAATCAGTGGTGACACACGCACAGACGGACAGATAGACGAACAGACAGATAGACGGACAAGAAAGTGATCTTATAAGGGTTCCTTTTTTACCTTTTGAGGTACGAAACCCTAAAAATGAATTCCCCTGATTAATGTAGGGTTGCAAACCATACTATTACGTGCACATAATAACGTGCACCCCCAATGCATGTTTCAGTACTTCAGACAATTTTTATCCAAAAAATTGTGAAATAATAAAACATATACAATTCTGAAAATTAAACTAACTCTGCTGTACATTTAAACTGGCACGTGGAATATCACATATCAGGAGGTTGAATATTGCAACAAGAGCAAAGCCCTAGTTTATATAACGAAAGCGCTATGCAAGCCTTTGTAATGTCGTACCACTTATGTTAAAGTGAAATTTGGTGTCCAAAACAATTGATATAATAAAGTATAGTGCAACTAGTGCAAGTTTTGAGGTAGATATTTACTGGGTACCCCAAGCCACAGATTAATATGCCATAACTTGCACCTGTATACGTATACGTTTTGATGCTAAAAACGTGTGCCTATTTACCAGCTTTTATTTAACTTGCAATGTATGTATTTACATGTTCGGGTGGAATCTTGGAAGCTAAATTAGACCAACTTCCCGTTGTCCGATTGAACTCAAATTGGTGTACTTATGTATCTTCGGTGATAATACAATGATATGGTACATACGCCGTCTCTGTGATAAAACAACATAACTCAACCGAATTTGAGCTCGATTGATTCGAGGAGGACTTTATACCAAGGTGATATCCAGGGTCTGATGATGACCCCACCGAGTTTGGGCTCGATTGGTTTGCCTTGAAGAAAACTTTACCCATAATCACATCATAACATCCGTAGAATATTTTAAAACATCACGCCTACGCTAAAATACTTGGTAGTTACCTATAGGTAGGTACCTACTAAAAAGTTAAAAATAAATTAAAAGTAAAGAATATTTTTAAAGCAAGCTTTTATCTGGGATAATGAACTTAAAAGTTATAATAAATTCTGGTGTGATATGTGATGGTATGAATGTGAAATGGTAATAAATAGAGATTGAGAACCATTCCTACACAAGGTATAATAAAAAAAACAACGGGATCCACTCCGGAGTGCCGGCAGAAGCGAAAACTTTTTTTACCCATCCCAAGAAAAGTGCACAACGCCGCTAAAGAAGTGTTCACTTCCAAAAATAGGGCTCCTCAGGAGAGGGCAAACCAGGTGTAGATGATGGGAATACACAATAAACTCTGATCTGACTGAGCAATCGCCTCGCTTTATTATTATACTATAAGCCAAAATAGTCCCACTGCAGGATTTAAGCCTCTCCCCTTCCACATCTCACCGCGTTTTGACATAATTAAATATCAATAACCGCCATGCTTATTGATATTTATTTATGCCTATTTTTGTGGGGCATAGTAATTTCGTTAGGTAACTGCTGTATTTGTATTACTTTACCCAAGTAAATGTATTACATTGCTAGTAACTACATTTGAAAGCCTTATTCCGTCTGTCAGGCGTAACATAATTTAGATCATGACATCAAGCTACACAGATCAGAAGTGGCCGCCTACGGTTGTAAGTAAATAAGTGATGTGGAATAATATAATATGTTATCTAATACTATAAGAATCTGACATACTGACTAACTGACTGACTGACTGACAGACAACGCACAGCCTAAACCGCTGGTCGTAGAGACTTGAAATTTGAAGGGTATATTTATCTTAGTACGTAAACGTGTACTAAGAAAGGATTTTCCAAAATTCACTCCTTTAGGGGATGACATGGGGGTTCAAAGTTTATATGGAGAAACAAGATTAGATAGTATTTTCTATTCGAAACTTTACACAAGTGCTTCAGTAAAAAAATAAGTAAATACATGTTTCAGGCTTTTTTGAAATTGCACCCCTAAGAGGGTGAAATGGGGTAACAAAGTCTGAAAAACAAATATTGTTTAGGATTGCACTGAAATTTGGCATGCAGATAGTTATTACGAAGTTAGTACCCTGAGTACCTTTAGTACCTCTGAGCAATGATTTTTTTAAAATTCACCCCTTAAGGGGATTAAACGGAGGTTTAAAGTTTGTAAGGAAAAACAAGATTAGATAGTTTTTTTCTATTCGAAACTTCACACAAGTGCTTCAGTAAATAAATAAAAAAATACTCGGTTCAGGCTTTTTCGAAATACCACCCCTAAATGGGTGAAGTGGGGTAACCAAGTCTGAAATCAATATTGTTTCGGATTGCACTGAAATTTGGCATGCAGATAGTTGTTTTGACGTAAGTGTCCGTTAAGAAAAGATTTTTCAAAATTCATTCTTCAAGGGGATGAAACGGGGGTTTAAAGTTTGAACCGATTTGGCTTTAACTTCTTTGATGTATTTTATGATAGAAAGGTTTTTATAAAATAAATCTTTTAAGTAAATAAAAGAAGTATTTAACGCGGGCGAAGCCGCGGGGCACTTCTAGTCTAATACTATAAAAATCTTTGTCCTGACATACTGACTGACTGACAGACAACGCACAGCCTAAACTGCTGGTCGTAGAGACTTGAAATTTGGAGGGTATATTTGTCTTAGTACGCAAGGGTGTACTAAGAAAGGATTTTCCAAAATTCACCCCTTCGATGAAATGGGGATTCAAAGTTTGTTTGGAGAAACAAGATTAGATAGTCTTTTCTATTCGAAATTTCACACAAGTGCTTCAGTAAAAAAATCAGTTCATACGTGTTACAGGTTTTTACAAAATTTCACCCCTAAAATGGTTAAATGGGGTAACAAAGTCTGAAAACCAATATTATTTCGGGCTGCGCTGAAATTTGGCATGCAGATAGTTATTACGACCTAATTTCCCTCTGAAAAATGATTTTATAAAATTCACTCCTTAAGGGGATGAAATGGGGGTTCAAATTTGATATGGAAAAACAAGATTAGATAGTATTTTCGATTCGAAACTTCATACAAGTGCTCCAGTAAAAAAAAATAAGTAAATACGTGTTTCTGGTTTTTTTTCAATTACCCCCCTAAAAAGGTAATGGCGGTAATGGGGTAACAAAGTGGGAAAATCAATATTGTTTCGGATTGCGCAAAAATTTGGCACGCAGATAGTTATTACACAAGTGCTTCAGTACAAAAAATAAGTAAATACGCGTTTTAGGCTTTTTTGAAATTCTACCCCTAAGAGGGTGTACCAAATGGGGTAATGGGGTACCAAAGTCTGAAAATCAATATTGTTTCGGATTGCGCTGAAATTTGGCATGCAGATAGTTATATCGATGTAGGTATCCGCTAAGAAAGGATTTTTCAAAATTCACTCTTTAAGGGGATGAAGCGGGGGTTCAAACTTTGGATAGTCATTTTAATCGACATTTCACAAAAGTAATTCTGTAAATAAATAAGTACGAGTAAATACGATTTTCAGGCTTTTTCAAAATGCCACCCTAAGAGGGTTAAGTGGGGGTAACAAAGTCTAAAAATCAATATTGTTTCGGATTGCGCTGAAATTTAGAATGCAGATTGTTGTTATGACGTAGGTATCCGCTTAGAAAGGATTTTTTCTTATCCCCCGGGTATTACTTATTATTTTTCATTATATATATAAACTTATAGATTTACTTAAGTAATTCTGTAAATAAATAAGTAAATACGTGCTGCAGGATTTTGGCAAGGGGTTGGTAAAAAAGTCTGACAATCAATATGGTTTTTCGGATTTTATCCCAAATCCCTATTTTCAATAGTCATGCAATAACTTGAAAACGGGCGAACTGATTAGGCTTTTACTTCTTTGATGTAAGGATAGAAAGGTTTTTACAAAATAAAATTTTAAGTAAATAAAAGAAGTCTTTAACGCGGGCAAAGCCGCAGGGCATTTCTAGTCTATAATCAATGGGCAGTGAAATTGCAGGGCATGTGAAACTCAAGATATAAATTCCTTAGTTATAACGGGCGCAGTGCAATAACGAGCGAAATTCTAAGAATCTTGCTTGCCGTAATGTTATAAAGCAAGCAATTAGGCTCACCTCTTGTTTCTTTTGATTTTATAACCAATATTATTTAAAAAAATTAATTGGTTGTCTGTAATGTTGGTTTACAGACGATAGTTTAACGTGACAACGTCATAACAAAACATAGATGCGGGGCAAGCGTACAATGAGCGTAACGGGAAGGTAACGGGACATTTTCGTGCATGCAGCCGGCGTTCATCGATTTATTAGACGTTGTCACGTCAAACATACTTTAAAGTAAATATTCAATATATTTTTAATATAATAATAAATTATAAAAAATTATAAATATTTTAATAAATAATTTTTAATATTTTTTAATATATTTTTATAATTACCTATTTGGCAAGTAAAAATGTGGTCGAAAAAGAACGAATCACGCTAGGCCCATATGCTACAATTTTGTTTGGTATTTAAAAGTTCACTCAAACACAATTCGAGTGCAAATATTCTATTTACACCTCGTGTCTCCTTGTAAGATTCCTTCGGTTGATTGTTCAAATAAAATAAAACGGTAACAAAGTATTCGTATTCCTTGCTTTCGCTCTATAATTCGGGGCATTTTTTTTTAATGGGACTGTTTGTGCAGGTACCACAATAGCACTTCCATTGTAACTACATCAAAATGTTCAAAGACGACCTTTGACACAATTTATCTATAAAATAAACATCTCGTTATTGATGCAATTTTGTTAGGGGTATGGTGTTTTTAGAATCTGTTTTTTGCCATATTATATTATTATCATTTTCTTAGTTTTTGGCTTTTGCGACATATTATATTATAAAATTAATTATTTCTTTGTTTTATTTGCATTTTACTGCCCTTTTTATTTGACTTGACATTGACAGCAAATTCATGTCTGTATAGTTTCGTTCATAAACCTATTCTGTTTGCAATATTTATTAATTTATTATGCGTTTTTATTTGTTTGTGTTGTTTTTATTAGCCGTAATATGATAATCCCTATCCTTCACCAAATCCTTCCCATCTTATGTCATATCCTTAACCACTCCATTTCCAATGGCGACTTCCCATTCATATGGAAAGAAGCGCAAATTACCCTTTTGCCCAAAAAACTTAATCCCAAATCATTTTCTGAATATCGTCCTATCTCCATTCTTCCATTCCTATCCAAAGTCCTGGAACGGCTGGTTCATACTCAGCTAAGTTTCCTTCTTACACGTAACAACCTACTAAATCCATTTCAATCCGGCTTTCGTCCTGGCCATAGCACCGTTACTGCTCTAACAAAACGGATGATATCCGATTAGGCATGGAGCATGGCCAGCTGACTGTGTTAACGTTACTTGATTTTAGTAACGCGTTCAACACAATTAACTTTTATGTTCTTCTTGGGATTCTACACTCTATTAACATTTCTCATCACGCAATCGATTGGTTTCGTAGCTATTTATTCGGTCGGCGGCAGCGTGTCCGCCTTGACTCTTCAAGGCGGACACGCTGCCAATTCAAACGCAATTCTCCTCGTGGTGTAATACGACTGCCGGCGTTCCTCAAAGTGGTGTTCTCTCTCCTTTCCTCTTCGTTATCTTCATAAATACTATTTCTCAAAATCTTTCGTGTTTTTACCACCTGTATGCAGATGATCTCCAAATTTACTCCCAATCCTCCCTTGTTGATCTTCCTGGTGCCATACACACCATCAATCGTGACCTCTGTCGTATTACGCAATGGACTGCTACATTTGGTTTGAAGGTGAATACAGCAAAGATACAGGTCATGATCGTAGGTAGCACACGTATGGTATCTAAAATAGACTGGACTCGTCTTCCTTCAGTGGTGTTCGATGGGGTCGCGTTACTGTACAGTCAAGTAGTTAAAAATCTTGGCATCATGATCGATCAGAACTTGACTTGGATTGCTCAACTTGAAACTGTCAGCTCTTAATTGTTTGCATCAGCTGGCTCACTTCGACGCTTACGAATTTTTTTACCAACAGCTACTAAAATTGCGCTTGCCCAGTCCCTCCTCCTCCGAATCCTAGACTATGCTGACCCCAGCTACCTAGATCTCACCGAGGAGCAATTAAATAAACTTGAGCGTATTCAAAATCTCTGCATGAGATTCATATTTGGTCTGCGCAAATATGACCATGTTTCTCATTTTCGCACCAAGCTCAAGTGGCTACCAATACGGGTTGTATTGCGGGTTCAAGTCCCGTCGGTACGATGAAATTTTGGATTGTGTTTAACAATTTACAAAAATATGGGGGGCTATACTGCTCGCGTCCGTAGGATTTGCCCTCGATGTCCTACACGTGTCCCCTGGGTGGCGCCAAAAGAGCAGTACGTTTCAGGTGGTAGGCTTAGGCCGTGGCGTGTTACCACCCACCAGACAAAGCCATGCCGCCAAGCGGTCGCTTTACGGCATGATGTTTGGTGAAGCCATTTGTTGGGAAAACGGGTCGGATACAGTTGCGCTTATTTTAATAACTGATTGTGACACATTGGAGGATATTTCATTGAGTGACCAGTTTCGGAGAGCAGCGGGATCCGAGGCACGGTTCTCCGCTGGCCGACCGCAGATAGTTGGGGGCCCACTGTCTACTCCCCACCCAATCCCAGCCCGAAAGGGTCTCGGCGGGTATGGCGATACAGGTCAGCAGATTGGGATGAGATGCGAAGCTTTTTCGCATCTTACCCTTGGCGGCAAGTTTGCTTTTCTTCGAGCGATCCCTCAACTTGCGCGGATGCTGTGACAGAAGTATTACGCCAGGGTATGGAGTATTACATACCTTTTTCTGACGTCCCTCTGTCCAGCAAAGCTCGACCTTGGTTTAATTCCGAATGTAGAGATGCTGAAGCGTCAAAGCATAAGGCTTACTTAACCTGGGCTGATGCTCGAACCCGCAAATCTAGAGATGTTCGCGAAAAGAAGAAAGCCTTTAACAAAGCCGCTAAGTCTTGCAAAAAGGCTCTCAAGAAGGCTCGCTTCGACCACATACGCCGAACTGGGAACAAACTTGCTTCTTACCCCTCGGGTAGTAAAGCGTTCTGGTCCCTGGCGAAGTCGATCGAAGAGAACTTCTGCCGTCCCTCACTGCCTCCACTGCTGAAACCCGACGGATCGCTAGCTCACACCGCTAAAGAGAAAGCAAATCTATTTGCTACTCTGTTTGCGGAATCTTCACGTTTAGATGCTGGCAATGCTGTACCTTCTAGTTTGCCGTCATGCGGGACGTTTATGTCGGAAATCCGCATACGGCAAACCGAAGTGCGCAAAGCGTTGCGCGATCTGGACGTGAATAAAGCTAGTGGACCAGACGGTATACCAGCTATAGTCTTAAGGACGTGTGCGCCTGAGTTGACTCCTATTCTGACACGTCTCTTTCGCTTGTCTATGGCGACTGGTCAAGTGCCTAAGTCTTGGAAGCAAGCTAACGTGCAACCCGTGCCCAAAAAGGGTAGTCGTGCTGACCCTGCCAATTACAGGCCCATCTCAGTCACTTCCATACTCTGTAAGACTATGGAACGTGTACTGAACCACAGGCTCCTAACATACCTAGAAGCAAACGATCTACTCAGTGACCGACAGTACGGGTTCCGCCGAAACCGGTCTATTGGGGACCATCTAGCGTATGCCACTCAAATTTGGAGCGAGGCCATTGAGAATCATGGAGAGGCGCTTGCCGTCTCTCTTGATATCTCTAAGGCCTTTGACAGGGTATGGCACGACAGCCTTATTAGCAAGCTTCCTTCATATGGCCTCCCCACTGGTTTTTGTGTCTGGATATCAGATTTCCTGAGGAAACGGTCTATTCGTGTGGTCATTGATGGCTGCTCGTCTGACCAATTGGCTATAAATGCCGGTGTTCCTCAAGGGTCGGTACTCTCTGCAACGCTTTTTCTGCTGCATATTAATGACCTGCTAACGACAGCACCGTTGTGGAGAGTTATATGTCTAGTGCACGAGCCAGTGCAGTACAAATCCAGTCTCATAGAGAAGCGATGGTTCAGCGCTTAAACTTTTCCTTAAAGGCAGTCTCCGATTGGGGCGATGCCAATCTGGTTAAGTTTAATGCTTCTAAAACCCAGGCGTGTCTTTTCTCCGCCAAACGGAGTCCATTTCAACTGGCTCCTACTTTCAGGGATGTGTCCGTGCCGATAAATGACCAACTTGAGCTTCTTGGCATCTCATTAACACCAACTCTCAATTTCGGCTCTTATATTGAGTCTAAAGCCCAGATAGCCTCCAAAAAACTTGGAATTTTGTCTAAGGTGCGACAATACTTCACACTGGGACAGTTGCTCAATCTCTACCAAGCACAAGTCCGGTCGTGTATGGAGTACTGTTCTCACCTCTGGGATGGTTCTGCCAAATACCAGCTGCAGACACTGGAAGCTATTGAGAGGAGAGCCAAGAAGCTCATCAACGACGACCAACTAGTAAGCAAAAGACTCCAGAGTCTTGAGCATCGTCGCAAGGTCGCTTGTTTGTCGGTTTTTTATCGGATTCATTTCGGAGAGTGTGCATCGGAACTTCATAACTTGATTCCGCCATCCCCTTTTTATAATCGGACTAGCAGGGATACTAAGAGGCGCCACCGCTACATGGTGGATATACCATTTACGCGTACAAAGCGATTCGCTTCTTCTTTCATCATACGTACTGCCAAGGAATGGAATTCGCTGCCCGAGTCTGTGTTTCCGATTAGATACAACATAGGGGTTTTCAAGTCGCGAGTGAATAGGTATCTTTTGGGTAAGCGCGCTACATCATCGACCGCATCGTCACTTAACATCAGGTGAGATAGTGGTCAAGCGATACCCATTATCACATAAAAAAAAATATATATAAAGTGTGAAACACTTCAAAGAAACATAATATTTGGCTAACAATACGTTTTCGCCGGAACACTCATATTCTTTCTCTTCTTTTCAGTATTATCTTTATACCCTCTTTTCCCCACTATCTGAAGGAACGATTCAATGTTTTGCATTGTTCTAATCAGCACAATTTGAGGTCATCAGAAAATGTATCCTTGAGTATTCCACAACACTCGAGTTCTTTCTACGATAAATCTTTTACGGCTGTTGCAGCACGGTGTCAAAACCGTGTCAAAAACTTCTATCTGTCCCAGTGCCAATGTGATAATTTTATTGATGCTGTCGTTTTCTATCCCTAACTTTTAACTATTATACGATTACTGTATATATATATATATTTATATTTGTGTGCAATTATGTACCTATATATTTGTGTATTTGTATGTATGTATATATATAGTATATATATATATATATATATATATATATGTATATCCTATATATTATGTAAGGTTTAAGTAGGTATATCATTACGTATATTAAGTACCTACAATTCATTAGAGGTATTTACACTAATATTTTTCTGTATTTTATTGATTTTGTCATAATTAGTTCAATAAACTACGTATGCACTCCTACCACTCATAATTAATATCTATTGTGTCTCTTATCGACCCACGGTTGCCTGGAAGATATCGCTGCTTAGTGATAAAGCCGCCGATTGTACTCTAGTTAAGTGATCCCTTTATCATTAATTACTTTAGTTAATAAGTGTAATAAAGCTTATTCTATTCTATTCTATTTAAGACTGTATGTTTATTACAAAACATTTTATATTTTGTTTATTATGCAACTTTATGCCCGGTGGTGTCGGGAGAATGATTGGCTTTTTACGCCAGAGGTACCGGGTTCAATCCTAGCCATGCACCAATGGATTTTGAAAAATGTATGTGTTCTTTTCACAGTAGCCCTCCGGTGAAAGAAAAACATCATTAAGAAAACCACAACCCCCGCATGGCGGTAGGACACTATCTAGTGTCTGTCTGGCCAGCTACCACCCTCAAGTTAGAAAATCTGACGCCAAACAAAATGTATTCCGGCAGCTATTCTTGACAGATTCCGATTATAGATTCAGTTCCCATTCTAGGCCTAGCGTGCTACCATCCTCAACCGCATCTTCACTTGCAAACAGGTGAGATAGTGGTCTTTGTATGTAGATTATTCGTGATAGACCAGCCACATGTATACATGTATATCTGAAAATCAGCGTCAGGCGAGTTCACCTGAACATTTCGTGCTGAGATACACCAATTTAGCAACGCACGTCTTAGCATGACTATTAAATACTTGGCAAGTTATATTTTAAAGTATTTGTAAACATTAAACTTTCGCGATTTGAATATATAGTAATAAATATTTAAATACGGGACTAAATAAAAATACGGGAGTTAAATAAAAAATAATGTTTTAAGTGTGATAAGTCCCGTATTTTAAAATTTATAGCTACTTTAAAGTATGTTTGTATTTACGTGTACTAGTATAAGTTTGTTTTTGGATTTATGTGTGATTCGCTGAATAAATATATTTTCCTTTTCTTTCTTTCATTTTTATAAAACTGTACAATGCAAGAAGATGGAATAATTAACACAAAAACTTTTACGATGTCAATTAATCCGGTTTCTTTTTTAGTTTAGGGTTCCGTACCTCAAAAGGTAAAAAAGGAACCCTTATAAGATCACTTTCTTGTCCGAACTACATATTTACGGTTTTCAGATTGATTCCTATATAAGTAAGTGCTGTAAGACATTGCTTTTAACCAAAATTGACAATTCTAGGTCAAGCGGAAGTACCCTACAGCTTTTGGGTCTAAAACCTACATGGTACTTCCCGTTGACCTAGAATCATGAAATTTGGAAAAAAGCAAGGTCTTGAAGCACTTATAAATGAATAAATCTGAAAACCGTAAATATGTAGTTAATTAACAAAAAAAAGGTAAATGTACTATTACAAAATTTAATTCGTAGATTACAAACTTATTATTTGTAGTTGGTGCAATACACAAAGTTAAGTTTATCCTTAACATAGTCTGAGAAATTGGTACGGAAACCTCGGTGGGCGAGTCCAACTCGACGTGGCCGGTTTTTATTTATTAAAAAAAAAACTTATGTAAAAAATGAACTTTTCATTTGTCTAAGACCTCTATTCAAAAAGTTAGGAGCGTATTATACTGTTGCCATTATACCTGAAACAATTCTAAAAACTGAGTCGTAACGTTGACGTCAACAGTTGCACAAATAAGGCTGCCAAGGTTTTGTTTGGTGCTTTTGATGCTGTGAAACGTGAATATTTACGTAGGCTAAGATAACAAAAGAAAGGTAAAATTTAAAAATTATATTCAAATCAAATCAAATACTTACAAACACAAAAATTATAGAAAATTATAATTTTTATTCGCAAAGTAGTTGACATTTAAAAAAAAATTGCACATAAAATAGCTAAGAATGGGGCATAGAGGAACATGAAATACTTTTTTTGGCAGTTGAGTCTGGGTAAACAGATTTTTATATTGAATTTTGTATACGTTTGGCCTTTTATCTGCCAAACAGCTTGGAGAATTCAACTGAAATGATGTACAGAGACAGTCAATAGGGCATAAGAGGACATAGGATTCTTTGATTTTTAGTAGTCGAGTCTGGGTGGCCAGATATTTTTATTGAATTTTGTAAATGTGTGACCACTTCTTTGCCAATCGGCTAGATCAATTCGGCTGAAATGTTTAAAAAAGATAGGTAATGGGGCATAAAAAAGTAGTCCAGAAATTTTTAATTTACTTTTTATTTACTTCGCATAATCATAAAAATTATTGACCTTAATAATGGAAGATATAGAACATGACCTTAGGTTCATCTACAATTACTAATTAGGCCATAAAACTGTAAGAGTAATAAAAAGTCATACAATTTTTTGCGAGGAAAGCGAGCGCATACAATTTTATGACATTTTTATGACATAAACTGTCATAAATATATAATATATTATGTAAAATTGTTAAACACAATCCAAAATTTCATCGTACCGACGGGACTCGAACCCAAAATTATAAAGAACTTTTACAAACATATAAAGTGTGTGACACTTCAAAGAAATATAATATTTGATTTACGCAGTGCAACATCTCTCGTCGGATTTGAAAACTGTAATGATTTCTTCCGAATGATTAACTTACGGAATGAGTAGTCATATGAGTAGTCATAGATGGCGCCACCAATGCATAATTGGGTTAACAAATGCAATCCACTAATTTCGTCGTATCGATGGATCGAACCGTGGCTTAATTGGCAGAGCACCTGGACGTGTAATCCGGGGGGTGCGGGTTCGAGTCCCGTCGGTACGATGAAATTTTGGATTGTGTTTAACAATTTTACAAAAATATAAAGTGTGTGACACTTCAAAAAAACATAATATTAGTTTAATTAGTGAAGCGGCCAAAAATTTATATTCAACCGCTTTTTGGCGGGAGGCGTTATGTACCTGAAGGTCTTATAGCGTCATTAATTTAAGTGGACTGTATTTTTCTTTTATTCGCTAGGATCACCGATTACAAATCTAAATAATCATTACATGATATATCAGGACAACTAGAGCGATTTAGGTAAGGAAAATGGAATATCCACGCACCTTCTAACTTTCCGGGAGCTCCTTCTGGTCCTGGATTGTTCAGGCTGCGCAGCACAAAATCCTCACAAATGTCCTCATCCACATTAGCATTAAAGGGGTCCAAACTTTGTATAAAAACACTGTTATCACGTACGAGGTAATGCAATAAAATAGATCACACCGAAGTGCGTTCTGCGGCGGTTTGTCCTTGAGACTGGTTTCTTGAAGGACGTCGTTGCTTCCAATCCGCGCGGTGCGACGTGGATGGACATGGATATATGGCGGGGGTAATTGAGATAGGAAATCGCTCAATTAGCCTGTATTACCATGTGAAAGAAAGTGACAGCTAAAGAACAATGAAATGCATTAATATTATGAAATACTAATTCTGGCGGTAACATCTCCCCCGGCCTTAAAGGGTTGCCTTTAAGAAACCAAAATAATATGTATAAAAATGCGGGATATGTATAAATCAATATTATAGTATGCGGGTGAATAGAATAGTCAGAGATACACGTTTATCACCGACATAAATAATCATGCATCAATAATTTAATATAATTTTATGTACCTGCATCACCGAAGTAATTTGGTGAAAAAGATTAATTTGTTATTTATGTTCGAGATTTTGTTTCCTACGGGACGTGAATATTATGTTACGTTGACTTACCTGATATCACCGACATAAATAACCGTACATCAGCATCTTTAAATTCAACGTACCTGATTCATAGGAATTACTTAGTGAGACGGATTTACTTACTAATTATGTACGAGATTTTGTTTCCTACGGGACATATGTGCTTATTGAAGCTGCTCATATGGCATGGATTCGCCTATTATCTGTTCGTGATTTATTTTCCCTGCGGGGATCGTGGAAGTTTGTGTCACACTACGGGTGGCCCAACCCTGGGGAGACTTGTAAGCTGAAAGAATAGCCAGAGTCTCTTCTAGTTCGTGACATAGACAACCACGCAACGTATCTTCAAATTTACATATTCTGCGGAATAATTCAGTGAGAAGAGATTCACTTTTTACGACATGTTCGAGAATTACCTTCCCTGAGGGGACCGTGAGATTCTGTGTTATGCTACGGCTGGCCCAACCCTGGAGAGACTTGTAAGCTGAAAGAATAACCAGAGTCTCTTCTAGCATTTAACATAGATGAACACGCAACGATATAATCACCAACTACGACAATAAAGTGATCTTGGACCGCTGTGTCTTTCCGGAGTGGAGTAATAACTTAACTAGAATACTGTCGAGCCTGGCCTATTGGGTTGCTTCAGTAATTATCTTCATTAACCACAATATTAACTACAATTAACCTGGCTCATTGAGTCATTCCTTTGTTGGAAATATACTTTGCGGATCAGGATAGGATTTAGTATAGACGGAGTTGGATAGACCCAGTATAGATTAGTAGGATTGATAGGATAGGTTGATAGGGGATAGATAGGAAATTCGATAGTAGGTAGTGTAGGCAGGGTAGCTCAGATACTACTCACTCTTAAGAAACTAGAGTGAGTAATATCTACATGAAACAGGTGGAGATGGATGTTGTGCTCGATTAATAGACAGAGACCTTCTAACCATCCAAGACAACTCTGTTGTTCGAGCAAGCGAATGTTCCCAAGCTAAATTAAGCTGGAGTGGATGAGTATGTAGGCAGACTAACAGACATACATGTACTATTCTCTTTGATAAAAGATTATGCCCTCTCACTTTTAGTTGTGACTCAGTACTGACATACAAATTAAGACGTCAAATTTAGATGATTTGATAATGAAATGCAGGTAATATTTCTAGGCTTGCTAAACCTCATTTTTCGTCGATACTTCGATTATGAAATATAGGTCATGTCTTCTCATGCGCAGTGGTGATCCCCCATGGATGGTTGCTTGATACTAGATCAAGTAGGGGCTAACCAAGTAATTCAGGATGAATGCCATAGCTCGGTAGCGAATGGACGGCGCGCCGATCCAACCATCCATGGTACATGCCGTGTAAGAACACCCCATAGACTGTCCTCCCTTTAAAAGTATTAAATCTGATATATTTTTGTATATAAATGTATTTATTATATCACACTTTTGTTCTCCTCTCTTTTGTATTGTACATACTAAAATGTTTATATTACATCTATTTACATGATCAAAAACTTTGTCTATAAAAATATCAAAGAATTTGACAAAGAAAGATCATCAAGTTAAAATCTATCGAAGTCCCAAAGAAAGTATAATAAAATATAATTAAGAATGCAAGGCGTGAATGCAAGAGATTATCCAGAGAAAATACTAATTTCATATTTTTATGTATGTTTCTTAAATGTAATATTATTAGGATCAATAGGTATAATGATGACAAAGGTTGTAAAATATTACTCAATGTTCAGTTGTATTCTATAATGTAGTGTTATAGTACTAATAATAATAATACAACACAAATTAGTACTCATAATGGTGTATTTGTACAAATTAGTATTAGATAAATGGTTGTTACTCAGAAATTCACTAGGTAACAGTTGTACCAAAAGGTTCCAACAGTAATATTTAGGTTTACAAGTACTAATAGTAATAGAATAACACAAATTAGTACTAATGATAGCATATTTGCACTGAATAGTATTAGTTAGAAATATTGGTGCAATCCCTTCACTAAGTAACAGTTGCACCAAACGGTATCAAATAGTATCAACATTAATATTTAGGTTTACAAGTACTAATAATAATAGAATAACACAAATTAGTACTAATAATAACATATTTACACTGGATAGTTTTAGTTAGAGAAAATGGTGCAAACACTTTTACTAGGTAACAATTGCACCATAGGGTATAAAAAAACAACAGTATAGCACAAATAGTATTGTAGCAGTGGTTAGGATTACTTGTAATAATAAAACCTTTATTTCTTATGTTATTTAGACTTTAGTTATTATATTAAATTTGTCTTGAGATTCCCTGAAAAGAATTTAGGTTACATCAACGGTTCACAATGGGTCCTACCGCTAACTAGACGATTACGAATGGCCAATATTTTATTCCAATCTCTTTAGTATTCCA
Organism: Cabera pusaria; assembly: GCA_954871355.1. NCBI lineage: Eukaryota > Metazoa > Arthropoda > Insecta > Lepidoptera > Geometridae > Cabera > Cabera pusaria. Next base: position 12,522,641 of record OX940896.1, read on the forward strand.
GTCCGATTAATATTCCAATATTAAATATTCTAATATATTAATATTCCAGTATTCCAGTATCATTTATAAAGTGAACAAGTATAGTCGCGTTCAAAAAGAAAATATTAAATATCAAACTATTTTAAAGGGGGGGTTGTTACACTATGCTGAATGCTATGTCCCTGTCGGCCGAATCCGACAAAGACCGATGCTGATGCTGGTGTGTCCTGCCTACTCCACCCGGCAGAATTGATATTTGCTATGCTATGATAATTCACTGTAATCCTTTTGTAGTACACTGCACTTTATGCACTGAATGTAGGAAATTACAGTTTGTAAAAAAAAAAGTATTTGTACGGGTCTCGGTCTCGTACAAATGAAAGATTATTAATTTGCTTTACACTGTATTACCGTGTTGATTGCTACGAGTCCACGACGGAACTGCCGTGCGATTGCATGCTAACTTAAAATGGTACAAAAATGCTTACATCTAAGTAATCTGAGCGGCGGCCGGCGCATGCTTCTTAATTTAGAAATATCGATAATCGAGCTCCGTAAAGTTTTAAAATAATAATATGGCACATTCTATATTCCATATTGTATCACAGGATAAGCCTGTGCCAGATAAGTATTCACAACCATGTTTTTTTTCTGAAATAATTTATAAAAGACCCCTTATATTATTTCACAAATCCACTGAGGCATAACATTATCCTTGCTTGCATTTATAACCCGGTAACTACTAAACGTTGTAAATGTAGATCTGTACGGTATTTACCAAGACATTAATGATGATAATTATTTAGTCTACTAGTAATAACCATCGATAGTAATTTTCGTCACTAGCTAAATTAGATTATTCTAATATAGTACTAAAATTTTAAAACCTATGACATAAATCAGCGTCGGATAAAATTTGTAAAAATGGAATTGATTTTAAATAGTCAGTTATTAGTAAGAAGAAATCATAATTTTATGATTTTCTACTAATTAATAAACTGGCTGTGATAATCGATTGTGGGGGTGTATTTAAGTTTCTAAATATCAATCACTTGCGAATTAAATGATTATTCTTCGATCATTGTTTTATACACTATGATTATGTTTTGCTTGATTTTATATAAAACTATTTACCTTGACAAAATAAATTGAATGATATGCTTGCCATATCAATGTATCAAATCAAACGTTTAATAATTTAATTAGCCAGAATGCAATTTCACACTAAAAGGTCTTATGATAGATTGTAAGTATTTAGCCTCCGTGCAGCTGTGACAATATTGTATAATATTACATTTTATTTATTAATGCATTTCAAATTTATTGATGCTATAGAAAGTTAGAGTATGCAGACGTTATTTGCGATATTTCTTATTTTGGCTTAAATATCTTCAAATGTGTATGTTAAACTTACTCTATGTTACAGCTTTGCAGTATGTGAACGTTTTTATCTTCACCGCATATAGTACTATTATTTGTCCTGTGATAGTACGCCTCGTGGTTCTACTTCTGCTGCAAATTGATTGTCTCTATTGACGTCATTAAGAGAACAACTGTCATTGTACTGCTTTATTCAAATTGTATGGGTAACGTATAACAACAAATTTTGACATTCCGGAGGTCAGATATTGTGCAATTTTTTTCCCCTTGTGTCTAATCCTAATGATTGATTTAATTCCTTACTAATAAAGGAAAATCTAACTATTTATGCATGCACACATGCATTAGGTAATCATCAAAATTTAATTTTGATCAATTGCTGAGTAAATAAATAATATGAGGAGTGCTTATGTTCTGCAACAGGCGCTAAACATCTACATGGTTAATTTAAATCTCGAGGATGTTACACCGAAGTATAATATATGGTTGAAAGAACTTACCTACGTGAATTTCAACCGGGATTATACGAGGTGTAACATCCGAAGAGATTTAAACTCCCACCCACCCGTTGGATATCCTGTTCTCAATACAACTTTAAACCCAAATGTTGCAGAATGCAGACTGATCTACTACTCTAAAACAAACGAAGGAACACAGTCGAAATATTGGCTGGTGAATGAGTATTGAACGAATGAACAATGTTTTTATTTTTTATTTTATGTGCTTTAAACAGTGTGACGATGCGATACAACGAAAGATGGACTACATGGTTAATTTAAATCTCATCGGATGTTACACCTCGTATAATCCCGGTTGAAATTCACTTAGGTAAGTTCTTTCAACCATCTTCTATATATATAAAATTCAAAGTCCTGACTGACTGATTGACTGACTGAGATATCAACGCACAGCCAAAACCGCTTGTCCTAGACACATGAAATTTGGAGGCTGTGTTCTTTATGAAGTGTAGGCATCCACTAAGAAAGGATTTTTCGGAATTCTACCCCTAAGTGGGTGAAATGGAGGGTTGAACTTTCTATGAGACTTTTTATTCTCTGGGTCAATTGTCTCCAAAATTGGTACACATACTTTTTAATTAAAATGGTGAGATACGGGTATCACAGTTTTACAAAAATCATCCATACGTGTTTTTCTGGCAGACTGAATGACTGCCTGATATATCAACGCACTGCCTAAACCACTGGTCCTAGAGACATGATATTTGGAAAGTGTGTTCTTTGTGAAGTGCAAGTATCCACTAAGACATCGATTTTCGAAATTCCACCCCTAAGAGAGTATGGTGTAAGGTTACATGTTATGTGTTTATTGTTTTTTTTTATTCTCTGGGTCCGGTCGCTAGATTATCTTGAAACTTTGTACATATCTCTTTAATTAAAATTTTGAGACACATGTAATCACAGTTTTTCCAAAATCATCCCTTACGCATTAATGGTCTGACTGACAGACTGACTGATATATCAACGTACAGCCATATCCGCTGGTTTTAGACACATAAAATAAAGAGGGTGTGTTCTTTGTAAATTGCAGCTATTCACTAAATAAGGGTTTTTCGAAATTCCACTCCTATGTGGATGAAATGAAAAGTACATTTTTTTGTTAAACATCTTATTCTCTGGATCAATGGACTTGAAAATGTGTACACATACTCTTCAATTAAAATTATGAGACACATGTGTCACCGTTTTTCCAAAATCATCCCTCACGCGTTAGTCTGGCTGATTAGCTGACTGATATACCAACGTACAACATAATCCGCTGGTATTAAAGACATAATACAGAGAAAATATAACATATAGAGGGTGTGTTTTTTGTGAATTGAAGCTATCCACTAAGAAAGGGTTTTTTCGAAATTCCACCCCTAAGTGGGTGAAATGATAAGTTTAATTTTCTGTGAAACTTTTTACTCTATGGTGTGATGGACTTGAAAAATGTACACATACTCTTCAATTAAAATTATTAACGTGCAGCCTAATCCGCCGGTCTTAAAGATCAACACCAATATTATAAATGGGAAAGTCAATTTGTTTATTTGTTTGTTTTTTTTTTTGTTTGGGACTTCTTCACAGTCAAACGGCTTGACCGATTTGGCTGAAATTTTGTATAAAGACAGTTCGTAGGGCATAATAGGATAGAGGATACTTTTTTTTTGGCTGTCAAGTTATGGTTACCAGATTTTTTAGTTGGATTTTGTAAATATTAGATCTCTTCTCAGATAAACGGCTGGATCGATTCAACTGAAATATTGTATAAGAGAAGAGAAGATTGTAGAAAGAAGAAGCCCATAAGACAAAGAAGGACATTGGATACTCTTTTTAATACGCTTTTATTAGCTTCAGACGTATGTATGTTTGTATGTTAGTATGTAACGGAATCTTTGAACATGATTTTAACCCTCTTCAAAACGTCGGATTAACTCGAAATTTGGCATACTTATTAAGGACTGATGACAATTCAATATTTTTAACATTTTGACCCGTTATCTATACGCTTTTAAAAAAATTCGACTAAAAAATGAAAAATAAATAATAGTATAAAAAAACGAAAACAACACGCTTTTATAGAAAATCCAACTAAAAATAGAAAATAAATTTTAATTAAAAATAGTGTAAGAAAAAATGATTTTATTGTAAAAAAAGCGTGGGTGCTTTTCAGGATATTATCAAAATAACCCTTCTAGTCATATCTGTTCATAAAATATTTGGAACTATTGATACCATGCACCCCACGCTTTTTTTACAATAAAATCATTTTTTCTTACACTATTTTTTATTCAAATTTATTAAAATTTATTTTCTATTTTTTAGTTGGATTTTCTATAAAAGCGTATTTTTTAGTTTTTTTAAACTATTATTTATTTAGCACTCGAGATTGGGTGTCGAGATTTTTTTTATTGGATTTTGTAAGCGTGTGTGTGTGTGGCTTCTTATCGGCCAAACTGCTTCACTAATTTAGCTGAAATCTATACTAATATTATAAAGAGGGAACATTTGTATTTTTGTATGATTGTAATGATTTGGCTCAAAAACTACTGAACCGATTGAAAAAATTCTTTCACTAATACATAGAATGGACTTTCGGAATGAAAATAGGCTATATATTATCCCGTTTAAATCAAAGGTACATTCACGGAGACCTAATTTGCAACCTAAGTCGGCAAAAAAACTGTCGAAAAAACACGTTTCTTACGAACGCTGCTTAATTGAAAATAGATAGAAGAATATTTTCTATGCAAGAGTTGTACAACTTAATAAGACCTACAAAAAAGTCCGGGACAGCATATGTCTATCTCTTAAGGTTGACTCACAGTAACCATTTTAATCTTAAAATGTTTGTAAAAAAATATTACATAACTTCCAAGGCTATTTTCAAGTATATAGTATTAATCCTTACCCAAATAGTTACGTTAATTAGCTTGGCCACATATTATAGATTAAATTTGTCCTTTACAGTATATAATTCAAATGAAAACTCTGGAAGATATCACGAGTTTCACATACACGCATCGCAAAATTAATGAAATATTTGCAATGAAACCACAGATTAGGTCATAGTTACTTTGAAAATATTATTATAAGCTTAGCTGTGCTGTAGATCCCCACCGGACACAATCAATTTTAAGTCAACATAGTACAATAATATGATCTATTGTGTAAAATAATATTAATCTATATATATAATAATATAATATTTTAAACCACGCCGACTGATCTATGTATACCTAATCTTTTCATTAAAAGCATTCCAATGACTCTAAACACGACATTTAAAATCTGAGCTGTAAGTTGGTGAGGATTTGAGTATTCTGTAGAGTCCAGGAGATGTCCCAGCATCAGGTCAATGCTTCCATGTTCTTACAATATCGTTGAAGAAGAAGATTTTCGAATTGATCAGACCTATGAAAGTTGATTTCATAGCGCAATCAACTAGAAAAAAGCTCATAGTTTTATAACGATTGAACGAATTTTCATGAATCAAAGCTAAGAAAACACTCGATAAAGACATTTTACGTTAATTAATTATCAAACAAAAAAAAAAACGATGAATAATAAAAACAAAATCGGTTCATCCGGTTAGGTGCTAAGAGATGCTACAGACAGACACACAGATACACACGTTAAACATATACTACCCCTACATTTTGCGTGGGGAACGTCGTAAGGTTACGGCGGCAGATGTTCTCCTTGGTGGTAAGCTACTTTTTGGTAGATTTAATGATCCCACTACCACTGTACGAAAACTCATGATTCACGAATGCACATAAAACTTTCATTGGTAGGTATATAGCTAGGATTAGAACCAACGACCGTCGGGTCAGAATCAGGGTAACTATCCTTTACGCCAAAGGGCCGTCCAATATCACTACGTAAGTATTATAAAACAAAGTCCATCACTGCGTCTGTCTATCTGTTCGCAATAATCTCAATAGCTACAGAACGGATTATCATGCGGTTTTTACCAATTGCCAGAGTGTTTATAAGGAAGGTTTAGGTGCATTATTCGTTAAGGTTTTGTGTAAATTGGATGAAATTTGACGATGATTGTTACATATGTTCATATTTTATATTCGATGCAACAAACTGATGCAAATTTTGTAGTCATATATGTTCTACCCGTGCGAAGACGGGGCGGGCTGCTAGTTTAGTATAAAGATAGTCAATAAGGCACAAAAGAACATGGTATACTATTTTTTTTTTAATCGAGTCTGGTGGTCCGGATTTTTTTATTGAACTTTGAAAATGTGTGAAGTCTTATCAGCTAAACTGCTGAACCGATTCTGCTGAAACTTTGTGCAAAGATAGTCAATAGATAGAACATACAAGAACATAGGATATCTTTTTTTTGGCAGAAAAGTCTGGATATTAAGATTTTTTTTATTGAATTTTGTAAATGTGTAACGTCATATTTGATAAACTGCTTAACCAATTCAGCTGATCATGTACAAAGATAGTCAATAGAACATACAAGGAAATTGGATACTTTTTTTCTGGCAGACAAGTCTGATGTCTAGATTTTTTTTATTAAAATTTGTAATGTGTCTTATCAGATCAATGACTTGGCCGATTCAGCTGAAATTTTGTACAAAGATAGTCAGTAGAGCATAGTAGGACATAGGACACTTTTATTTGGCAAACACTTAAACAGCACAACTTGGTATATTCTAACCATAATGATTAATGACTTTTACAATAGAGGATATCGAGTTCGACCTTGGAGTCCTCTCTAATGATTTAACTAAAGGTAATGAAGTCATAAAACTGTCAGGGTCTTAAAAAGTCATAAAAAATATTCGCGCTCGCTTCGCTCGCGCAAGCATTCTCCTTATCTACTTTGTAGGAAATATTTCATACATTTTTGTTTTTTAACAGACTGAGTCAAACATTAAAAGAGCACAACCTAACCTGGTATACCTTACCATACTGATTAATGACTTTAACTACAGCGGATATCGAGTTTGATCTTAGAGTTATCTAAAGTGACTTGATTGTAAGGTTATATAATATACAACTGTAAGGGGCGTAAAAGGTTATAAAAATGTCCACTTCTCAACTTTGTATACCTTAACATAATGATTAATGACTTTTACAAAAGAGAATATCGAGTTCGACGTTAGGGTCATCTATACTGACTAATTAGATCATAAAACTGTCGGGGTCATAAAAAGTAAAAAATTTCGCGCTCGCTTCGCTCTCTTAACCATTAGCCTTATTTACTTTGTAGAAAATATTTTATAATTTTTTGGGTTTTAACAGCCACATGCATCAGAGTGAGTTAAATATATTATATTATATTTAAATAGTACAGCTTGATCTACCTTACCATACTAATTATTGACTTTAACAATAGAATACTTAATAATCTTTAACAACAGAGGATATTGAGTTCGACGTTAGGGTCATCTATAGTGACTCTAGACTTATATCATAAAACTGTCAGACAGAAAAAGTCGTAAAAAATTAGGCCACGCGAGCGAAGCCGCGGGCAGATGCTAGTATAATATATATCGGTTGTGACGGGGAGACGTTACAAAACAGAAATGAGTACACAGAGTGTTTCAGTTATAACAAGTGTTTATTGAAACTATAAGAAGGGCAGAGCAAGGGGGGGTTCACACACTGAACGTGATTCCAGCACACCAAATAAATGTACTATCCTGGCAAGTGATGCGTAGTACGTAAGTGCTGAGCAGGCTCCAGGGAGTAGGCAGCGACAGGAACGTCTGGTCCTCTTGCAGGGGGCAGGTCTTCTTAATAACCGTCCCGGTAGTCGGGCGGTTGCGCTGATTCAGCACGGTACAAGAACCCTGGAATATACAACCGGTCTCTCCATTATAGGCCAACTCTTATGCCCGACTGCAACATCCATCGCGTACGACATCATTAAGCACAGGAAGTGGAAAATAGCAGCGATCGAGATGCGGCAGTCCAGGCAACATTTACATTAAAGCATAGATAGGTGGCAGCGGAAAATACAAGCGTTGTGCTAGCTCAGATCTACAACATTAACGGACACAGAAGGTACCTACTATTTAAAAATAATGCAATAAAATCATTTAAAAGAACACCAAGCAGCTTCAATATACCACGTAGGTACACACTTTAAGATAGGGTATGCAATCCTGCAACTAACAAAGTGGTTTATAATGTAACAATGTGTGTTTGCTTGCACATTAAAAACCGTTACAATAAAATTACACTAGGTACTTAAAATCTAATAAAAAGTCTTACGACACTCACCCGAGTTGGGGGTTCTCGTCGCTTACGAGTATATTAAGTAGGCAAAGCACAGTATGTTGTGATACTAACAAATAAAAACTGTAGTATACGTAAAAAATGTATATAGATGGAGCAGTCAAGCGCAGGTTCAGTAAATCGAGGACGCTAGCTGACTGCCGCCGGCCGACTGAGGTTTACTCGTCCCTTCCAGGCGCGTGTCGCAGATTATGACATAGTAGTCGTAGAAATTACGTTCGGTGCGCAGCGCCAGCGCCTAGGGATCCGTAGCGGTATTGAGTGTTCTGTATATATTATGTATAATAGTATAAGATAAATTTTAGGTAAAATTACGGTTTGAATATTGTATTTTAAATAAAGCCGTGACCGTGCTAGACGCGCGTGTCACATACCCCCCTTTTTAGGTTAGGATTTTTCCTAAATAAAATCCGCTTAAGATTTCTTATAGCTAAGATCTAAATATATAAGAAATACGCCTTAGTCTTTGTAACACTTTAATTTAAGGTCTTTTATGTGCCAAGTACCTAGGTTGTTACCATGAATATCTTGTAATTCGTAAACTAGTGGTGATTTTTTACCTGTTACCCGGCATTTTATAAATTTAGGTGCAAGTTTTTTTGCGAAGCGTTTATCCTTGTCACTTAGATAATATGTTCGTTTCCAAACAATATCACTTATGCTAAATTCAGCATCTTTACGTCTTAAGTTATAGTTAGTGCAATTTATAGAATGAGCTTTCAGTAATGAGGCTTGAACTTTATAGAAAATTTTGCTCAAGTGTCCTAAGTTCTCAGCGTAGTCATCACGGGGTGAGAATATCAAATCATCGATTAAGTCAGCATCCGTATAGAGAGAACCGCAATTTACTAACTCTCGACCAAATACTAGAAAGGCAGGTGTAAATCCTGTCACCTTGTTTACTGAGCTATTCAAGGCAAACTGGATTTTCGGTAAATTAGAATCCCAAAGTCGATGATCGTTCTCAATATTAGAAGAGACAGCGACCATTATGGTCTTGTTGTAACGTTCCACTGTATTTACCTGTGGCGTGTACTTTGGTGTAAATCGAATATTCGGGATCGAATCGAATATAATAAATACTTTATACTGAGTGCTTTAGAGTATTGCCAGTGAACTGCTTACCATTGTCCATGTAAATGGTATGAGGTATGCCGTGTATAAGGAAAACGTTTTCTTCCATAATACGAGCGATAGTTTCTGCTGTAGCACGTCTTATTGGAAATAATAAGCAGTATTTACTAAAACAGCACGTTACGACGAAGATGAAAGTATTCTTTTTACGAGTAACGGGTAATGGACCGATAAGATCTACCGAAATAATTTGATATGGTCTGTAACATTCCTTCGGTTTACCCATAGAACCTAAAGTTGGATGAGTAGGGTATTTGTGTGAATCACAAATATCACAGTTCGAAACGAATTTAGAAACGTCTTTGTACATCTTTGGCCAAAAATAATTCAGTCAGTGACGTTTATAGGTCTTAAAAATTCCAAAATGGCCTGAAGTAGGGTCAGAGTGATTCTTAACTAGTAAATTATGTCTTAACTCGGATGGCACAACTTCTTTCCACGCAAATTCCCTTGTCAAGGGGTTAATGCTTTTTACATACCTATATAGTTTATTATTTTCCGCTCTGTAATTGAGGAATGAAGTTGGAGAATTAAGGCAGCCCAAATGAATATTGAGATACCACTGGTCGTCAGTCTGGGGTAAAGTATCATTTGAAGTGGCGTCAATAGCAGATATTGGTACAGCTAGGCTATTCTGTAAGCTATCTCGACAACGGAATCCGCGGTGAGATTTGAATTTTGTACTACGAAATTCAACCGTATTGCGAACGTGATACGATTGAATTTCAAAGTACGAAATTTGAATCTCACCGCGGATTCCGCTGTCGAGATAGCTTACACAATAGCCTAGCAGAGCGGGACAAACTGTCAGGAACAACGTTATCTGCACCGCGACGGTGTTTTATTTCAAAGTTGTACGCTAGGTAGGACCCAACGAGCTAGGTGACCGGTAGGGTTATTTAAATTTATAAACCACTTAAGAGACGAGTGGTCTGTAAACACTACAAATTTTTGGCCATTCTCCAGGTAGCACCTCCAATGTTCAATAGCGGTTAGTACAGCTAACGCCTCTCTCTCAGTCGCACTGTAGTTGCGTTCTTGGTTAGTTAGAGATTTACTCATATACGCAATAACCTTCTCTTCACCATCCAAAGTTTGAGTGAGTACTGCACCAACACCAAAGTCACTCGCATCTGTGTGAATTTCGAATGGTTTAGAGTAATCTGGGCAGGTTAATACGGGTGCAGATACGAGACATTCTTTTTGTTTTAGAAAGGCAGATTCAGCTTCTGGGGTCCAAGAGAACGCAGGAGCTTTCTTGCCTTGTGAAGTAAGTTTATTCAGTGGCGCAGCAAGAGAACTAAAATTTCGAACTACGATACCATGACGCCGTACCTAGGAATCGACGAACCTCCTTACGATTGCAAGGCGTCTTATAATTTACAATAGCCTCTATTTTAGCAGGGTCAGCCTGGAGACCATTTGCATCCACTACATATCCTAAATAATTTAGTTTATTTCGGAAAAACTGTTTTTTTGTTTTTAAATTGATGGTGAGATTAGCATGTTTTAGCTTTTTCAGTATATTTTTTAGAAGGTAAATGTGCTTTTCAAATGTAGGTGACACTATAATTATATCATCTACAAATACAAAGACCATGTGCTCAAATTCAGGGCCGTAAAAGAGAATGTCGACTAATCTTTGTTGAGTAGCCGGGGCATTAGTCAAACCAAAGGGCATAGATTTGAACTGAAATGTCCCGCGCGATGGAATGTAAAAAGCAGTCTTACATCTATCTTCTTCTTTAATGAGTACTTGCCAAAAACTCTTAGAAAGATCTAGACTTGATAAGTATTTGGCATCTCGTAGATTATCTAAAATGTCAGATGTGTTTGGTAGACTATACGCATCTTTTTTCGTCACAGTGTTTAACTTTCTACTGTCTAGGCAAAATCTTAGCTCTCCACTTTTCTTAGGCGTTAACAGGACGGGTGAAGACCATGGACTTTCACAAGGTTCAACCACGTCCTCGCATCTCATCCAACTGTTCTACTAAGATGCGTTGTTTCTCTGGTGACATCCTATAGTAGCGTTGACGAATGGGGGCAGCATCCCCAGTGTCAATCGCGTGTGTTATGAGATTAGTACGACCTAGGCCGCGTTCCTCATAGGCGATTTCCCAAAATTGTGCAATTAAATCGTCGGTTATTAGTTTTGGATCGCTATTTAAATGATCATATGGACATACATGATCAGTTGTATCTAACGAAATTTCCCCTAAAACCATGTTAGATACGGGTTCAGGTACTAGTTCCACAGCATCTAAGTGCTTAGGAGAGATATCAAAATCTCTCCAAAAATCCATTCCTATAATTAATGAATTTTGAATTTCCGGTACGATATAAAGTTTGAGAAGGCGAACTTGATTTTGGAATGAAATGGGCAGCTCCATTTTTCCAAAAGGTTTTAGTTGTTGACCTCCTGCCGCAACTAGTTTCATATCATCACGTTGAATTAGATTTGATTCCATAAATTCTTTGTGAGAAGATTTACCTAGTACGGATACAGATGATCCGGTATCAAGTAGCCCTACTAAAGGTTTACCGTGAATAGCGACCTTTACGTAAGGTCTAGAATGATCTGCAGTTTGACGGATTGACGAGACAGAATAACATGAAAAAATATTTGATACTACCGAGAGCCATTCCTTCCATTCATTAACATCAACATTCTTGTGCTCATTTGTTGAACAATCTTGTCGATCCATCGTATTTAGTTTTTTGACTGTGAATTGCAATCAGGACATTCAGGATAACGCACGTCTTTCTTGCCGCACTTAAAGCAGATTAGAAAACGCGGCTTAGTACAATCGCGAAGACCATGCGAGTCTGAACGGCACCTGGGGCAATAAGAACGTCTTACGTCAGTCACAGGGGCAGATGATACTGCAGCAATTGGCATTTTATCAACTTGAGAATATTGATTTTTACTAGCATTAGAATTAAATTTGTATGAATTATAATTTTTATTATAATTGTAATAAGACTTATGAAAAGAACTAGGTCTAGGTGGTTCATTAAACTGTGTTAAACGGGACTGAATATTTTCGTAGTTGCGACAGAGTATCTTAAGCTGGTCGATACTAGTTATATCGCTTGAGGAGGCTAAAGTGCTAGCGTAGCATGGACGAATGTTGTGAAGTAGTATTTCGAGCTTATCATCCTCACTCATATCTTTACTCAGTCTAGAAAACATCCCGTGCATTATAGCTAGATAGATTGTGATATTCTCACCTTCGCCCTGAGTACGTGATCGAATTTCAGACAGAAGACGATAATCGTAGTCTTTAGAACTAAAATCTTGTTTTAGAAGCTGCACTAGTTCACTTCATGTATTAATACTGTCTTTGACGCATCGGTACCAATGTAATGCATCATCAGTGAAAATTTCAAAGCCCAAATTTAAAATGTTATCATAGGAAATTTCCTATGATAAAATTTTAAATTTGGGACCTACTTATCACAAACTCCTCAACCTTTTGAATGAATGCTCGTACGCATGTTTTACCAGAATACTTGAGTTTCGACATTTCTGAATGTAAATTTCGATCACACGATATGGATACCGCAGCATTATCAGTGATGTTTTCGATAGCAGCCGATGTAGAGGGCTTATTTAGGTTACTCTGAATTGTATAATATACAAGGAAACATATTAAAGAACAGAATAGTACAAAATATATAAACAAGGTATCATGAAATCTAAAAAATTAAACCTATGTATCGATTTACAGTACGTGCAAAATTAACAGTGGAACTAACCGACACCAAGAAAAGCTAGCTACTAGCGAGCTGAAGCCAAATTCAGTGTGCTGCTTATTAAGTGAGGCGCCATTTGTGACGGGGAGACGTTACAAAACAGAAATGAGTACACAGAGTGTTACAGTTATTACAAGTGTTTATTGAAACTATAAGAAGGGCAGAGCAAGGGGGGTTCACACACTGAACGTGATTCCAGCACACCAAATAAATGTACTATCCTGGCAAGTGATGCGTAGTACGTAGGTGCTGAGCAGGCTCCAGGGAGTAGGCAGCGACAGGAACGTCTGGTCCTCTTGCAGGGGGCAGGTCTTCTTAATAACCGTCCCGGTAGTCGGGCGGTTGCGCTGATTCAGCACGGTACAAGAACCCTGGAATATACAACCGGTCTCTCCATTATAGGCCAACTCTTATGCCCGACTGCAACATCCATCGCGTACGACATCATTAATTAAGCACAGGAAGTAGAAAATAGCAGCGATCGAGATGAGGCAGTCCAGGCAAAATTTACATTAAAGCATAGATAGGTGGCAGCGGAAAATACAAGCGTTGTGCTAGCTCAGATCTACAACATTAATTAATAAATTCATCAAATGTGAGTCACTAAGAATCCGCAGCTATTGCTTTCTTCGAAAACATCCAGTCATTTCGAATAGTAAAAAAATTCCATGGTCATTGGGGGCGCAATAATATCTTATCTGTTAGTCACACAAAAACTAAACTTTAATACACGTCATAAACTGATGAGCGTATAAGGGTTCGTATATACATTACACGAACGTATGTGTCACTTTTATTATTAAAGTAGAGGACTTTGCCCCATCGCATTTATAAAATTTGAATATCTAAATATTTTCGTTATCGTTCAACACAAGGATCTTTATAAGATAGAACATGTTTGCATTCTTCGGAGCACTATTTGAATAGCAAAGTGAGACATTCATATAACTAGTAGTTCTGTGAGAACAGAAGACCTCGCGTACCTTTATAACCATGGAATAACCGACACTTTTCCGTTCCCCTGGCTTAGCAAAGCCATTTCAGAGATTGAGGTGATTGAGGTTTTGCCAAAAAAAAGCAATATAAGTTTTAGCGATTACTCGCGTTCCCCTAGTCCTAGGAGTTTGAATCTGGTGTCAAAGGTAAACTTTAAACTTTCGCGATTTGAACACATAGTTATAAATAAAATATCTAACTGGAATATTTAACTCTAATATCTAACTGAAACACTCAACTGAAATATTCAACTAAAACATTCAACATAAGTATCTAACTGAAATATTAAACTGAAACGAGTTGGGAGCGACGGAGCCGGCAGTCGCAGCGTCGTCGAGTGAAGGCAGCGACGCAGCAAGTCGGCGCGTGCACCAAAGACAACGACCTGCGATGCTCTGCCACCCACTGCACCCGCACGCACCACGAGCTCCACTCCCAGCCACCTGAAACATGAAATAGTTGGGAGTCCGCTATGGATGTGTTGTTGAGTTGGGAGCGACGGAGCCGGCAGTCGCAGCGTCGTCGAGTGAAGGCAGCGACGCAGCAAGTCGGCGCGTGCACCAGGGACAACGAACTGCGATGCTCTGCCACCCATTGCACCCGCACGCACCACGAGCTCCACTCCCAGCCACCTGAAACACTTAACCGATCATTTAACCGAAATGTTTAACTGAAATGTTGAACTGAAATTTCTAACTGAAACTTTCAACTGAAATATTTAACTAAAATATTTAACCGAATTTTTTTTTTCAACTGAAACTTTTTAACTGAAATATTCAACCGAAATATTTAACCGAAATATTTAACTGAAATATTTAACCGAAATATTTAACCGAAATATTTAACTGAAATATATAACTGAAACATTTAACCGAAATATCTAACCGAAATATCTAACTGAAATATCCAACCGAAAAATTTAACTCAAATACTTAACCGAATATTTAACTGAAATATTCAACTGAAATATTTAACCGAAATACTTTAACCGAATATTTAACTGAAATGTTTAACTGAAATGTTTAATTTCTAAGATTTATTGACCTGGCAGTTTTTTCACAGCTGCGATGTGTTCTTTGACCCTTTCTGCAATAGTACGCTTGGTCTGTCCGATGTACGATTTACCGCAGCTGCAATCGATTTTGTACACATCAGGTATCTGAAAAGGAATCACATCCTTCGGCGAACGGACCTGCGTTGATATCTTCGTTAGGGGAGTGAATACTGTCTTGATAGAGTATTTACGTAGTACAGTAGTGATCTTGTCCGTCACTCCCTTCACGTATGGCATGAACGCTGCCTGCCGTTCAACGTCAGTGGTCCTCTCCTTATATCTGCGTCTAGAATGACCTCTTCCCGCCTTGTAGCCGTTTTTTATCAGAACCTCCTGAACATGTGCGATTTCTTCCTCTAGGTGTTCAGGGTCACAGAGGTTACGAGCTCTATCCATTAATGACCTGGCTACAGATCCCAGGTGACGGGGGTGATGGTGCGACGAGGCATTCAGATACCTATCAGTATGAGTCGCTTTCCTATAGACAGAATGTGATAATGAACCATCAGGTCTCACCATAACTTTGACATCAAGGAAAGGCAGTGTTTTGTTCGTTTCTAGCTCATAGGTAAACTTTATGTTGGTATGAATCGAATTCAGCTTCTTTGCCAGAGTGGCTACTGCCTGCTCATCACCCGTCATGATGCAGAAGACGTCATCAACGTACCGCTTCCACGCCTTTACTGATGACGACTGTAGGTCTATGGCTTCTTCGATAAATTCCATCCAGATGTTGGCAAGGACAGGTGCCACTGGACTTCCCATGGCAACACCGTCTATCTGGAGGTAGTGCTGCCCACTGTATAGGAAATAGTTTCCTTCCAAACAGTTCCTCAACAGCACAAAAAAGGGGGTAGTTTCCAACGATCTCTCCTATAAATAGCGGTGCGGACACTCACAACATTCAGGCGTCTCGTGACCACGATCAATGCAACTTGGTCGAAACGTCGAGTAGATAAGATTTATGTTATAGGCGCGATAAGTCCCGTATTTAAATATTTATAACTGGATATTTCGGTTAAATATTCAGTTGGATATTTCAGTTAAAACATTTCAGTTAAACATTTCGGTTAAACATTTCAGTTAAACATTTCAGTTAAACATTTCAGTTAAACATTTCAGTTAAATATTCGGTTAAAGTATTTCGGTTAAATATTTCAGTTGAATATTTCAGTTAAATATTCGGTTAAGTATTTGAGTTAAATTTTTCGGTTGGATATTTCAGTTAGATATTTCGGTTAGATATTTCGGTTAAATGTTTCAGTTAGATATTTCAGTTAAATATTTCGGTTAAATATTTTGGTTAAATATTTCAGTTAAATATTTCGGTTAAATATTTCGGTTGAATATTTCAGTTAAAAAGTTTCAGTTAAAAAAAAAAAAACGGTTAAATATTTCAGTTAAATACTTCAGTTGAAAGTTTCGGTTAGAAATTTCAGTTCAACATTTCAGTTAAACATTTCGGTTAAATGATCGGTTAAGTGTTTCAGGTGGCTGGGAGTGGAGCTCGTGGTGCGTGCGGGTGCAATGGGTGGCAGAGCATCGCAGTTCGTTGTCCCTGGTGCACGCGCCGACTTGCTGCGTCGCTGCCTTCACTCGACGACGCTGCGACTGCCGGCTCCGTCGCTCCCAACTCAACAACACATCCATAGCGGACTCCCAACTATTTCATGTTTCAGGTGGCTGGGAGTGGAGCTCGTGGTGCGTGCGGGTGCAGTGGGTGGCAGAGGATCGCAGGTCGTTGTCCCTGGTGCACGCGCCGACTTGCTGCGTCGCTGCCTTCACTCGACGACGCTGCGACTGCCGGCTCCGTCGCTCCCAACTCTCTTCAGTTTAATATTTCAGTTAGATACTTATGTTGAATGTTTTAGTTGAATATTTCAGTTGAGTGTTTCAGTTAGATATTCCAGTTAGATATTGGGTTTGTCTTGTAAAGAGGGCTGCGTAGTCAGATTGGTGGAATGGCTATACATTTTTGAAAAAAAAAAAACAAATATGGAGAACCGTCCATATATAACGCTTCTGCAAACTTCAGCCCCTTTCCACTCCCAACTTCCCTTTTTTGGAAATTGTTTCGCAACATGTTATGCAAAATCAAGTCCTAGCGCGCCTCTCCAATTTGACTGAAATCCTAATAACGCTACAACAAAATTCTCCCCCACCCCCCCCCCCCCATTTTTTCCCAATCAAAAAATTCTTAAATAAATCAAGGAGATTGTGTGCCAATTTTTGTCAAAATCGGTTGAAAAATGCGACCAGTAGGCGAGAACAGACATGACTGACATCCGGACAAAAGCATTTTTTAGCCAATCTCGAAACGGAGACCCTTCGCTCGCTCGATCAATTTACACGTGAAACATAACACAATAATTCATCAACCCTAAGTAAAATGAAGTGGGATGGTAGAGGGTCTTACTACACTTTTTTATACATATAATTAATTAAAACGGCCTTACTTACACTCACGGTAAAAAAACTTTGGATATCCTATTTCTAGCAGAGGTAGTTTCAAATGCCGCGCTAATCATTTCCTGTACCATTTTTTAAAATCGGTTCATAAATGACGGATTTCTGAGGTAACAAATAGGTAAATTGAGAACCTCCTCTTTTTTGTGAAGTCGGTTAACACGACATCTGAATGTCTGAAACATATCGGAGTGATTTCGATAAGGTACAATTGTATACACTTATTTCAAAGACCTGATTATTTTTTATCTGAATAAGCAATTCATGTCACAAGACATACATTCCAAAAACGAAATCCAGATTTTTTTTATTCGTCCCGCAGTAAAATTCAGATAAAATAAACATAAATAAAATTACGCCTTTTTCCCGTTGGGATAGGCAGAGACTACTTATTTCCTCGTGCTACGATTAAAAAATTAAAATAATAAATAGCTCAAAACGTAACAAAAATCGAACAACAAGCGAGGTTCAATATATGGTTCAATAGGAGTGATGCCCTCTACTACTTCAGAGTATGACGTAGTCGACGTAGACGGTATTAATTAATTCGTGATATTATTTATTTATATTCAGGCATCACTGTCCCTCTGAGGGGCAAATGCCTACCTCTCATACTCATTTACATCCTACCTCTATGCGACTACCCCACTTCGTTTGATCCAAGGCTGATAAATTATCTTCTATAGATAGCCCATTTAATTTAGCAACACCTACGACAAGGTGACAATCTTATTTTTATATTTCTATGCTGAAGATAGTATATATGGCTTTAGAACCAAATCGCGGATCTGTTTCTCTCCGTTGTTGTTAGATTAAAATGACAAAGTTTCTAACGAACGAAAAAGGGGGAGGTTTTCAATATGACGTGTATATATTGGTTATTTTTTAGACATTGTAGTTGACTCTTGCAGGCAATTGTGCAAAGTTGAAGACAAAAACATGTTGGCTTCAGTGATTTTACGTACTAAATATAAAAGTGGGTCCACGCTAGACGAGCCGAGCACGAGCCGAGCACGAGCTGAGCACAAATTCGTGTAGTATGGACTGGCTTACAAGCATCGAACGAGCGCGCTTCGAGCGTTTGGTTCTTGCTCAACTGTGCTCCACCAAAGAATAATGAATAGTACAAGCTACTGTCGGTTTTTTGATGAAAACAAAGGAATTTGCATCGCGCTCGAGGACAGTGATTGTTGTAGACTCGTTGTACATCCACACTTGACACCGCGAGTCGAGCGACTCGGCTTGTGCTCAGCTTGTGCTCGGCTCCTCTAGCGTAGACCCACCTTTACGAGTACATATTTGTGCTTTTGTGTCCTTCACATTGTCTTATCAGCACTCTTCATCGTCACCCTAGGGTACCTACTCGCAAGTGTCACTTTGAACGTTTCTTGTTTATGTTTTTTGGGTATTTTTCTATGAATTATATGTTGACAGGACTGATTGATGATTGATTTGTGTTGATTCTGTTTTGTTTTATATTATTTATTATAGACTATTGAGTGTATACAATATCGAGTTAGAGAATGTTCTGTGAATGTCATCAGTTTTTTTTATTTTGACCACTATCTCATCTGTTGGTAAGTGATGATGCGGTCAAGGATGATAGCACGCTAGGCCTAGAATAGAACTGGTGCTCAAGGATAGCTTCCGGAACACATTAGATGTTTGGCGACAGAGTTGAGACTTGAGGGTGGTAGCTGGCCAGGTGGACACTATAGTGTCTTACCACCATGCGGGGTTAGGGGGTTTCTTAACGATGTTTTCCTTCACCGCTTTTCACTGTGGCCCTGTGAAAAGCGGACATACATTTTTCAATGGAAAAATCTATTGGTGCACGGCAGGGATTGAAATCGGTTCCTCTGACGTCAAAGCCGACTCTCAAAGATTTTATTTAAAGATTTTATGCATTTTTCAGATTAATAAACTTTTTAATTTATAACTTCTGTGTAGCCTTTAAAGTCAGTTTTCTCAGTATGTAACAAAATAAAACTTGTTTTTTTTTTATGAATAAGTATTTGAACTAAGTTGCTAAAAGCTAAGTATATATAGTATACTATAGTAGTAAGATAAATGAATTATACTTGGAAAAAGATAATAAACAAAGCATGCGATTGGCGGTTTTCCAATACAAAGGGATAGATAAGTATTTTACCCGATGCGAGCGTGGTAAAGTGAAAACAATCAGCTTATTGACATGAGTAAGTATTATAAATAGAGAAGGTATACACTAGTGAAGATTGTCACTTCAATTTGCGTCAGATGAGGCGCAATGCTAGCATCGGGATAAGGATATGAATGATCGCACGTTCAATATTGCTAAATAAATCGTAAATCCCAATTTGCGATTTTATGTGAATTTGTAAAAAATGTGGGGTAAGTGGCGTGTTGGGCTGCGGGCCGCGGGCCGCGGGTCGCGGTAGGCGCGGGCTGCGAGGGCGGCGCGTGGGCGGGCGGAGCGCGGCGCGGCGCGGGGCCAGTCGCCGTTCGCCGCCGCGCCCGCCGCACGCCCGGTCCTACCTCCGCGGGCTCCAGCCGACCAGCCGCCGGCACAACAAACTCGCGCGCCGTGCCCCTGTGCCTAGTGCTACCTCCGAGTGCCGCCGCTCTCGGACCATCCGACCCGCCGCCAGCATCGTAAGTCACACTATCACATATAACCTTTACTGCCTTTTCCATTTCGGATATTAATTATTCATATGTTTTCGCGACCGTCAAAAAGCTCCTTTTCTATTAATAAACTTAGAAAGCCTTTCCTTTTAACGCTTAATTTAGCCGTATTAGCCCGCTTTTATTCATAAATCGCCATGCTTGTTAGTGCGATATCTCATTTAATTATTGTATTAAAAGTCATTATAAAAGTACGTACATACAGAAGCGAACGTCTGAGCACAGTGCATTATATTCGTAAAAAATTTGCCGAAATTTCAAATTTTGGTTGACCATTTTTGGTTTTTTACTATACGAATGATTATTATTACTTAATTAAATTGTCGTTGATATGTTTTATACCATATTTAAATTTTAACTATGTTAAGGACCAATATTACGTTACGTCAAACCGAAAGAAATAAATTTTGTAAATTGTGCGTTGTACTGACCAGAAGATGCTTAAAAAAAGTCATGTTCATTAAGTAATTGGTACTTTTATTACAATATATCATCAATCTACTCCCAAATATTTCGAAAATTTGTGGTTTCAGGTAAAAACATAATACTCATACAAATAGTATATGATTTTGACTAATATTCTAATATATGATTATTAATATACTAATATTTAAAATTATTAATCAAATATAGGTACTAATATTTAATTATTATATTAATTGCCCTAAAATAGCAGTACACCTATAACATTAACATAACATTAACAATACCTACCTATATCTGATTTAGCTTACATTTTTAAAAGCTGCGCAGAACTATTTAATAAACCAACATGTAAATGTTACTTGTTCTTGACTTGCTTATTTACACTTCTAATATTATTTTCTAACGAGATGGAAAATGATATATCATTATATTAAATTTTGAACTCCTCTATGTAATGATTTATTTGACCTATCACAGCGCTCACTTTCGTTATAGTGTATGAGAATAAGAAACTTCTATGCTAAACGTCATACTTCGAGAAACAATAGTGTAGGCTCCGCATTATCAGTTAGCCAGTACTTAGTAATTAAAAACCGAGTTTTTATATGATCCTTGGTAAACGGGTACGAGCAAGACTCTTCCTTGATCGGAAGCGAAGACGTTTGCCGCGTAATCAAAACCTCTCAAATTACTCTTCTGAGGGAGATGCAGAACGTTTTGTGGTTCTTTAACATTTGATCACATTGACCTTCAAACGGAAAAACATTTCAACTTTATGGCTTGGTAGATGATAAAATGGTTTAATGCCAAATGTAAGAAGGACTACCATGAAAAGTATATACATATTTATACACCAGGCAGTTTTAAAATCAATAAACTGATTCAAGATAAATTTTCAGTGAATTCGGTTAATATTATTTAAATGAATGATATCGGTTATATAAATATTGGATTGGCGTTACAATTGCATCTTGCAAACCTTTCAAAGCTAATCCGCTTGGTATGTTCATTTTAATACATTTCCACATTTCTTTCACGGAAGCTACTAACAGAAAAACATGGCACTTTATCAAATTAACTCGTTCTGCTGTGCGTGCTGAATGGAACAGTAATATCGACATTATTTGTAAGTTTCAAAGTTGGCGGCTCAGGTGCAAAGGAAAGGTCTTTTTACCCGACTACGGCGAAGCAAAAAGGAGGGTTATGTTTTTGACCGGTATGTGGGTATGTATGTATGTATGTTTGTATGTATGTTCATCTGTTCCCTCATAACTGCTAAACTACTTACCATAATTTGACAAATGAGGTGTCGTTGGACGCGTCTTATTTGTTTGCTGGTTATAGGCTATGTAACGTCACAAGAAATTGAATGTGGCGCCCTCTAGAGGGCACGAAGTCAAGACCTAAAAAAAAAAGTTCACCCCACCCCATCGTGTGGGATATCGTTAAATAGGGATTTTAAAATGAAAGTAGGATTTTGTACATCATATTTTTGTCAAGCGTAGCGTTTGCGAGATATATCCCGTCGAAGTCAAGAAAACTAATTTTTACCCCACTGCGCGGCGTCGCAAAGAAGCAATAGGGAGGGTTATTCGTTTGTTGATCGCTATATATGTATGTAAGTATGTTGACATGTATGCATGTATACATTTATGCAAAAACCCCAAAATACTAGAAATAAAAAATAAGTTCAAAAGCTAAAACCCGACTACTAAAATGTCATCCTCTAAAAAGTATGAAACAAGAAAATATTCTCATCTGAGATCGCTATGTACAAACTATTCAATATGTATCGTTTATTATGTAAAAAACTTACTTTTTTTAATAAATGTTTTATCGTATTTTATATATATTCTTAGTGGTGCTCAGAGGATAGCCGTGGTCATATGTCACCTACCGTAACAAAACAATACATTCTGAAAAGTAGCATACGACCACGGGTATCCACTTAACACCACTAAGAATATGTATAAAATACAATAAAACATTTATTAAAAGTAAGTTTTTTATATAATAAACGATACATATTGAATGTTTGTACACAGCGATCTCAGATGAGAATATTTTCTTGTTTCATACTTTTTAGAGCGTGATATTTCAGTAGTCAAGTTTTAGTTTTTGAACTTATTTTTTATTTATATTATCAACCTATAGTCTATCTTTTGTTACGACGGCCTGAATGTTTTCCACAAATATAGAAGTGATCTACTTTTTGTTATATTTACTCGATGAAACATCCTGTCCAGTTGTCTCTACACAACTTAATTCGGGAAACCAAATGTTATTTTTTATGCGGTGGGTAGATCGAGCAAAGGTCAACCTAACCTAACCTAACCTATAAGTGGTCAGCCTTCAAAACAAGGATCACAACCATGATTAACATTTGTTGTCACCACGGTTGACATGTTTGATCCCAAGTTCCATTTCGTCGATGAAATGTTGAGTTCAGTAAGATAATTCGGAATCTGCAAGTGGGATAACCTCTCACATTCATAAATTGTTGCTATCAATAATAAAAGATGGTAATCTCATAATAATATTATTTGAGTATATAACATAAAAACGTGTGCTTATACAAACTCTCACATTTAAGATTTTTTATAGATAGATTTTTATAGATATTTTATATGGATTTACTGAATCTTCAAGATCGTTTAGAAACTTAACTTTGCGCTTTCTCTATAGTAGATCTCTGCTACTTTATCAAGGATTTTTATCGTCAGTTTCCATCGTCGCAGGCTTTTTATCAGCTGCCATCGTGGTGGGCTGTGCATTGAGTCGTGTATAATAAAGTATGTTCATTATCAAACTTGGTGATATAAATACGTAGTATTATATATTTTTTACAGAATACATCTAATGCTACTTTGCTAAAAACAAACATATTATCAAAAGCTAATCGTAAATATCATCATCATATTAAAATAATAACTTAAAACGGAATTTACTCCAAAAGTCTGAAAAACCCATTAGACGTAGGAAACTTCGTTTTGGAGTTGTTCTTCACGTATCTTCAACCTTTTACCTTGTGCATTATAGAATGTATTAAACTTATATTGTATAAATTAAACAGATGTACACCAATAACACACAGACTGCTACAGCAAATCTTAAAGTAGCTTAGCATTTAACTAGCTGTATTCCGATATCTTTGATAAAATTACACACAAAAACATCCTCTTTTTCGGTTTCATTTGCATTTTTCTATCAATATTATTTTAATAATTTATTTTATCAAAAAATCTAAAAAGTAGAGCCAGGATTTGAGATGTCTTAGATGTAAATGTGCATTTGGCGGCTCACCAGTCCAGCGAGCGGGTTTAGTACCTCTACAAAGAATTGGATTTAATTCAAGAGCCTCTTCATCCGTTTCTAGGCGGTATTGTGTCGAAAGCTATTGTTTATTTTTTCTAGAAATAACTATAGGTAATATAGGTAATAATACATGTTTATTCTCCAAAATAATTTACAAATGTTCATATTTTATTCAGATTTCCTGCAGTTTGTCATACTTTACTCTATGCAATAAAAATAATTAAATGGGTCACAATAATTAATTAAAATAAATTAAAATAAAATAAAAACTAAACATCACAATAATTAAAGTAAAAATTGCTAATCACAAAATAATAATAATAATAAGTCTGTTATGAGACTGTATATTCCGCGGAAATGGGGTGGTCGGGGCTTTTTAAATGCCAAGACTCTCCACAACCGTGAGGTGTGCAGTCTCCGGGAATATTTCCTAAACAACGAGTGTGGGATGCATCGCGATGTGGTGTCAGTTGACAAGACTTTCACGCCTCTCTCCTTAGGCAAAGAGAACTGGCGCAAGCCTCAGGTGTTAAACACCGAGGACCGCAAGGACGTATGGAAGAGCAAGGAGCTGCATGGCCGGTTCTATCGAGTCTTAACAGGACCCGATGTGGACCTGCTCGCGTCTGTGAACTGGCTACGATTTTTTTGGGGAAACCGAAGGCTTTGTTTGTGCAATTGCTGACGAAGTTATCAAGACGAACAACTACCGGAAATATATCATGAAGGACGGTACGGTCGACATTTGTCGGGCATGCCGCCGTCCCGGAGAGTCACTCAGGCATATTATTTCCGGTTGTTCTCATCTTGCTAACGGCGAGTACTTGCACAGACATAACCTCGTAGCCAGGATCATCCACCAGCAACTTGCTCTTCAATACGGCCTTGTCGAGTCTGAGGTACCGTACTATAAGTACGCACCTGCGCCAGTTCTCGAAAATGGTCGTGCTTTGCTCTATTGGGACCGATCTATTATCACGGACAGGACTATTGTCGCCAATAAGCCTGATATCGTGATAGTCGACCGGTCCCAGCGACGGGCAGTGTTAGTCGACATCACCATCCCGCATGACGAGAACCTCGTGAAGGCTGAAAAGGACAAGCTTAGCAAGTACCTTGACTTGTCTTACGAGGTTACCGCCATGTGGGATGTTGACTCGACTAGCATTGTCCCGATAGTCGTGTCAGCAAACGGCCTAATAGCGAAGAGTCTCGACCAACATCTCAAGAGACTCTCGTTAGACGGCTGGATCAAGGGCCAGATACAGAAGGCGGTACTTCTTGACACGGCACGCATCGTCAGGAGGTTCCTCTCTCTGCAGCCCTAACCACCGGTAGCTTGGGCCCTGCCCCGCTGCTGGCGGCACTCTAGGTTTAGGTTTTTTTATAATATTGTTTATTTTATAATAATTTTTTTATTGTTGTTTTGATATCTATATTGTAAAAAAACCTAGACCTAAGATAAAAAAATAAATATGTGCATAATAATAATAATATACCCGCACGGGCGGCTTTGTGGCGAGCCGACGGTGAGTGGCGACACCGCGGACCCCTATCCCGTGAGGGCTAAATGAGACCCTCTGACCACCGGCTTGCCTTGACCGGCCGGCCGGTGGTGGAAATCGCAAGGGCTAAGACCTAAGCTCCAGGGTGGAAGTGTTAAAGGCATAAAGCCGCTAGTAGCGTTTAGTGAAAGTGCAGCACACCTCTCAACACCCTCAGTTATCCACGCCAATGTTGCCCCTCGGCGCCAGTATAACGGTCCGCCTTTATGGGGGGCCCATTCAGTGGATGGCAAGTCACCACCAGCCTTAATATTTTGTAATGAGGCATAATTGGCGGGTGCCGTACCTCATCCCATAGACCAGTAAACAGACATCAAGCAGAACACATTCATAGCCATGACAAAAATGACATCTTTTTACAGTTTTTCATCTCTCCATCCACAAATCATAGCATTTAAGTTTATCTTTGTAAAGGGCCTCTTGACGTTGGCTTTGGCTCCGTCAATGCCTTCCAAAGGACCGGGCGTTCAACGACCCGTAATGTTAACAAAATACAAGAATAATAATATGTACAAATAAAAATGTAACACAAAAAATTGTGTATAGTTTAGACGGTAGCTCTTCACGCTGAACCCCACCTTAATGTCCCTATGATGCTCGCTGCATTTCCGCGTTGTATAGCTAAAGAAATTTGCTGAATGAGGAACCAGCCCGATCGAGGGTCTCGTCCTCTTTCTTTCAAGCGACGACCCAGATTGTGTATGAATTTTATGGCTTCGGACCCCATGGTCCCGCCGTTTCGACAGCAAACGGAACAAAATCATACGATGACTCGAGGCAGGCGTACTTTAGGCGCTTGCCTCGGGCAGCTGCCTCCGCTCCTGCCCCATCCTGCCATCTCCCCGCCACCCAGCAGGAGGCAGGGCGTGCAACCAGGCGCCAGACTCAGGTGTCGTTGCGGCATTAAATCGGGCCAGCTCGATCCCGGTGCTAGAAACCCGTAACTGTGAGACCAAGCGTTTGCAATTTGGGTTATCCCAGCTTCGTTGCATTTTTGGTTTCTCGGGCGGATTACCACTGGAGCACCAGGCTGACCATATGCCAACAGCCTCCTCGACGTACGGGATGGGGACCGTGTCACCAGTAATGGGTAAAATGTGAGTGACAAGTTCGCCGACACCGTGCGCCGAGGCAAGAAAAGCTATGGGCCCAGTTTCGCGAAGACTGCGCACGCCTAGGCCACCATGTCGAATGGGCAGACTGGCTTGACACCACTGACCTTTGCTGAGTTGGACATTTAGCGTCTCTTCCAGCAACTGTTTCAGAGTATTATCGAAGCGTAAGACCTCTTCTGGGAGCTTCCAAGTCGGAGCCGTTCTAATGACGTATGTCATCTTGGGCATCGCGAAAGAACTCCTCAGAAGCGTCAATGATACGTGTGCTGGCAGCTGCTGGAAGTGTTCCGCAAGTGATGCCAAAACCCGCGTCTTCTCCCGCATGCAGTCCAGTACTCCCTCGAAAAATATAGGAATTATAGGCTATTTTTGCAGCGATTGTAAATAGTTACAAAGTTTTTTTTGGATTCTGTACCTCAAAAGGAAAAAAGGATCCCTTATACGATCACTGTTCTGTCCGCCTGTCTGTCCCTCTGTTTTGTCCGTCTATCCGTCTATATGGTACTTCCCGTTGACCTAGAATCATGAAATTTGGCAAGAAGTAAAGCCTTATAGCACTTATATAGAAAAATATAGAAAAACGAAACGTAAATATGTAATGAGTATAACAAAAAATAAACTAATTTACTATTATACTTATACAGGATGTTTGGTGGATGGCTCGACAAATTTTCTTGGGGGGCTAAGGGGGTCATGCGCAAGTTTTCCCCGGTAGACCCGAAGTCCTAAGTGTCACGGTGTTTTAGATATATAATACGAGTATATTAAGAGTCGATGTTGAAATTGAATAAAACAAGCTGTGTGTGAGATATTAACTACATTTTTTTTTATTTGAAAGGCCAATTTGTGCCATTATTTATGGAATATGACATCGTTCAAATGTCCGCGGCTTCGGCATCGGAGAGGTCCGATTTTCAATTACTTTTCCGCATTGATCCGGCTGAATTTGAGCGATGGCCTGTATTATGTTGACCTTTAGGGCATTGGTCTATTGTGGTTTATTTGCATGGCAACTCACGCGAGATTCACCAGGTGATAATGCATTCGCAAAAAGTTACCGCTTGGTGTGGATTTTAAGCCGGCAGAGTCATTGGTCCTTTTTTTTTCGAAAACTACTTTAGTGAGGTGGATGCCGTCAATGGCGAGAGCTAAAGAAGGATTTCCTATGGCGTAAATTGAACTATATGGACCTAGACGACATGTTGTTCAAGCAGGACGGCGCTACGTGCTACGCAGCGTATACTACGATTTGGATTGAACACGATTGAAATTCTGCATGAACGATTTGAGGAGAAAGTTCTCTCTCGCAGGGGTGATGTGAATTGGCCACCAAGATCAGGCAATTTGAACCCGCTAGACATTTTCTTGTGGGGTTTCTTGAAGTTGGGTTGCATAGATTATGCAGATAAAACACAATTGACCAATGCCCTAAAGGTCAACATAAAACAGGCCATCGCTCAAATTCAGCCAGATCTATGTGTCTATGTAGAGTTATTGAAAATTGGACCTCTCGGATCCGTGCCACAGTTCGAAGCTGCGGTGGACATCTGAACGATGTCATATTCCATAAAATTGGCATAAATTGGCCCTTCAAATAAAAAAAAAATTAAGTTAATATCTCACATACAGCTTGTTTTATTTGATTTCAATATCGACCCGTCCATGTTGAAAGACCCAGGTCTAGGCATCGGTTTAGATATCGAACTGCAAAGTTAAGTGTTTCCTGACAAGATTGTACGTAACCCTCGGTGCGCGAGTCTTACTCACACTTGGCCGGTTTTATTTTAATATATTTTAAGGTTATATATTATTGTACAAACCTGGTTGAAAATTTCCATAAATGCTAGTAAACTCCAATGAGATCGCAGCACGGTCACAAACGATGACGTCATCGCAAAGAGGCGCTTGAGCCAGGCGGCCTGCGACCTTTTCCACATAACTAGTATAAATCCTTTAATAGCATTGTTAGCTCTCGATGGTTTTAAACATTATAAAAATTCTAATATATATAGAAAGACAGTTCGGTTTCCTTAGCATATATATTCTTATACTGATAAGTTTGGCTATATTTAAAGTATCGACGTATAAGGCACGCAAAAAGACAGTGAATGTGACGCCTGTGAAAAAAAAAAGTATTTGATATCGATGACCTCCTACTGTGCTACAAACATATATGGTAATATAAATTGTTGGTAAATAAAAAGTATTGGAAGTTTAAATAGATATAAAGTATACAATATATAAATACTACATAATATACCCTGCTGATGTTAGAAATGCCAACGTTTGTATGTTTGTTTCTCAATAATGCAAATACAAACGGGTTTCGTTTAAATTGGTCACAAAGTAGTTCCACAAATAGTCTGAATTAATAATACCTACATGAGATCCATTTTACCAATAGGTACTTTTTTAGCATGAACGAAGCCGCAACATTATGTTTCTTTGAAGTGTTTCACACTTTATATTTTTGTAAATTGTTAAACACAATCCAAAATTTCATCGTACCGACGGGACTTGAACCCGCAACCTCCGGAATAACATGTTCCGGTGCTTTGCCAATTAAGCAAGCCGCAATGAAGCCGCAACAGCAAACACTTTAGTAATAGTTCTATCAATATGAGATGTCATAGATGGAGGAGGCATCATCTATTTACGCATGCCACGAATAGCTCCTTTGTGAGCAAGCGTAGGCCGCTCTTTTATACGGATACCCAGATGAAATACGGAATAGTGTTTTCCTAGACATGGGACCATAAAAATCTCTAAGACAATTGTTTACGACCGCAAGCGTCTAGCGATCGATAAGAACACATGTGAATTGTTGAACGGTGAACATGTTTAAGCCGGATACAGATCAATGAGCTTGCACGTATTTAAAGAAAACTAGTTGCACGCCACTGTTTTTCCCGATTTAACAACTAGCTTATGTTCTACTCTATTATATCGGCTATCTGTTTGTTAAATTTCGGCTTAATCGGTCAAGCCGTTTGTCCGTGAGCGAAGAGGTAACAATAAATTGACAAAATGGCTTTCGCATTTATAATATTAATAATTTTGAATATTTATCCGATAGTGCTTGAATTTTCCAAAAGTCTTCACAGGCTGCAATTTTATTAAGATCTAATACCACAGGCTAATATTTTATTTAACTTTACTTTTGACGATACTAATAAAGTGGATAAAGCCACGGGCAGCAGTCTGTAAATATGTAAATCGTTCACGGATGCAACAATTCTCAGGTACTCTACATTTAAAAAAACCGACCAAGTGTGTGTCGGGCCACGCCATCATTTACCCATCTTATACAGCAGAATAACAAAGAGGATTTTTGGTTTGATACTATGAACCACAGAACAGTAGAACTTCTGCTGTCCTGTGCTATGAACAAATATTATTTCCCATAATAAGTGGGTCGTCTCTAACTCGCTTACTTGAAAAACCTACCAAGCTGTAATAGTTTTCCTTCTCACTTCATTATCGACACCAATATTATAAATGCGAAAGTCAGTTTGTTTATTTGTTTGTTTGTTTGTTTGGGACTTCTTCACGGTCAAACGGCTTGACCGATTTGGCTGAAATTTTGTACAAAGATAGTACATAGGGCAGAATAGGATATAGGATACTTCTTTTTTGTCTATCGAGTCAGGGGGTCCAGATATTTTTAATTGAATTTTGTAAATATAAGACTTCTTCTCGAATAAACGGCTTGACCGATTTGCCTGAAATTTTATGTGAATACATGTCATAGGGCAGAATAGAATATAGGATACTTTTTTCTGGCTGTGGAGTCAGGGGGACCGGATATTTTTAATTGAATTTTGTAAATATAAGACCTCTTCTCGAATAAACGGCTTGACCCATTTGCCTGACATGTTGTATAAAGACAGTTCATAGGGCAGAATAGGATATAGAAAACTTTTTTTCTGGCTATCGAGTCAGGGAGTCCAAATATGTTTAATTGAATTTTGTAAATATAAGACCTCTTCTCGAATAAACGGCTTGACCGATTTGCCTGACATGTTGTATAAAGACAGTTCATATGGCAGAATAGGATAAAGAAAACTTTTTTTTTGGCTATCAAGTCAGGGGGTCCAAATATTTTTAATTGAATTTAGTAAATATAAGACTTCTTCTCGAATACACGGCTTGACCGATTTGCCTGAAATTTTGTGTGAATACATGTCATAGGGCAGAATAGGATATGGGATACTTTTTTTCTGGCTGTCGAGTCAGGGGTTCTAGATATTTTTAATTGAATTTTGTATATATAAGATCTCTTCTCGAATAAACGGCATGACTGATTTGCCTGACATGTTGTATAAAGACAGTTCATAGGGCAGAATAGGATAAAGAAAACTTTTTTTCTGGCTATCGAGTCAGGGGGTCCAAATATGTTTAATTGAATTTTGTAAATATAAGACCTCTTCTCGAATAAACAGCTTGACGGATTTGCCTGACATGTTGTATAAAGACAGTTCATAGAGCAGAATAGGATATAGAAAACTTTTTTTCTGGCTATCAAGTCAGGGGGCCCAAATATTTTTAACGGAATTTTGTAAATATAAGACATCTTCTCGAATAAACGGCTTAACTGATTTGCCTGACATGTTGTGTAAAGACAGTTCATAGGGCAGAATAGGATATAGAATACTTTTTTTCTGGCTATCGAGTCAGGGAATGTAAATATTTTTAATTGAATTTTGTAAATATAAGACCTCTTCTCGAATAAACGGCTTGACCAATTTGCCTTGCATGTTGTATAAAGACAGTTCATTGGGCAGAATAGGATATAGGATACTTTTTTTTGGCTATCGAGTCTGGGTGTCCAGATTTTTTTTATTGAATTTTGGGTTATGTGTGGCCACTTATCAGCTAAACGGCTTGACCGATACGGCTAAAATTTTCTACATATACAGCTCATATGGCATAGAAGCACATAGGATACTTTTTTTCTGGCAGTCGTGTCCAGGTGTCCAGATTTTTTTTATTGAACTTTGTAAATGTGTGGCCTCCTCTCAGTCAAACGGGTTAACTATTTCAGCTGAAATTTTGTGCACAGACGGTCAATAAGACATAGGATACTTTTTTTTGGCTGGCAATTTCAAGTGTCCATAATTTTATTATAGAATAATGTGTTGCCTCTTAGCGGCAATCGTTTTTAATTTTGTACAAATACAGTTAATAGGGCATAGAACGACAAAGGATATTTTTTTTAACAGTTGAGTTTGGGTAACTAATTTTTTCTATTGCAGTTTTTAAACGTGTTACCTCTTCTTAGTTAAACGAGTTGACCGATTGAGCTTTAATTGTTCAGAGACAGTCAATAAGATATAGACCAAGAGTAGAGTCCGAGATCCGAGCACATTGGTAACTTTTTTTACAATCGAGTCCGGTAGTCAGTTTTTTATTGTTGAATTTTGTATATGTTTGGCCTCTTTTCGGCCAAAAGGCTTGACCGATTCACATGAAATTTTGTACAAAGACATTTAATAGGGCATAAAAGGGCAAAGAATACTTTTTTTTTCGGCAGTTAAGTGAGGGTGCATATATTTTTTATTAACATTACATAGAGTTAACATAATCATAAAAGTTTGACCTTAGGTTCGTCTATAATGACTTATTTAGTGTCTTGATTAGGCCATAAAACTGTCAGGATCATTAAAAGTCATCAAAATTTACGCGCTGGCTTTGCTTCCCCAACGTGTTTATCTGCTTTGTGGGAAGTATTTCAAAAACTTTCGTGTTTTAACAGCCTGAGGATAATTGGTGTTGACTTAGTAGGTCATAAAACCTGTCAGGGTCATTAAAACACGTAACATTTTTTCGCGCTCACTTCGCTCGCGTAATTATAGCACTCCCTGCGCTCGCGAAAGCATTTGTTTTATCTACTTTGTAAGAAATATTTCGTCAACTTTTGAATTTTAATAGCCACATGCATCAAAACGAGTCATGAATTGAAACAGAACAACCTTCAATAATCATAATGATTAGTAACCTTAAATTAAGTGGATATCAAATTTAACCCTAATGTCATAAGTATTGAATTAGTAGGTCATAAAAACTGTCAGGGTCATACAAAATCGTAAAAAATTTCGTGATAGCGCTCGCTACGCTCGCGCAGGCATTTATTTTATCAACTTTTGAAGGTTATAAACCTTATAATGATTATAAACCTTAAAATAAGTGACAATCGACTTTAACCTGAGTGTCATCAGTGTTGACTTAGTAGGTCATAAAAACTGTCAGGGTCATAAAAAGTAGTAAAAAAACCCACTGGTGCACGACGGGCTTGAACCCAGAGTTTCTCAGATTGTAAGCCAGATGAAGGTCTATGACCTATCCAGGATATCAGAATTGGTACCGTTAAGACGTAAATAACATGAAAACAAACAAAACAAAATTTACTATAGGCTATGGGGGTGAAGCCACTGGCGAAAGCTAAAAAAACTAAACCAAATAAACTGGCAAAGTACAAGTCGGACTCGCACTCGCAGGGTTCCGTACCACAGTCCAATATTTTAATAGGTCGTGCAAAAATGCTGGAAAATTCACGTTCCTTGTATACACCCCTTAACTTTCAATAACAAATCAATGTTATTGTTTTGCTATCAAAGCAACTGTCATCATCATCATCATCAGCCCGTGTCAGTCCACTGCTGGACGTAGGGCTCTCCCAAGATGCGCCACTGAGCCCGATCTTCGGCTCTTCTCTTCCAGTCACTGCCCACCGCTTTTCTTATGTCGTCGCTCCACCTGGTCACAGGACGTCCTACGCTACGTTTGCCGATTCGCGGTTTCCACTCTAGGACGAGTCTACCCCAACGGTTATCAGTCCTGTGGCAGAAATGACCAGCCCACTGCCAATTCAGCTTGCTAATTCGTTGAGCTATCTCGATATCTTCAGTTCTATGCCAAATTACTTCATTCCGGATTCTATCCCGCAGAGAAATACCGAGCATAGGTCTCTCCATAGCTCGCTGAGCAACTTTAAACTCGTGGACCAGTCGAACTGTGAGTGTCCACGTCTTGGCTCCGTATGTTATCACAGGTAGGACGCACTGGTTAAAGACTTTTGTCTTTAGACACTGTGGTATAGGCGACGAGAAGACTCGACAGAGTTTTCCAAATGCTGCCCAGCCCAGCTGAATTCTTCTCTGGATTTCCTTCTCGAAGTTGTGTTTGCCTAGTTGGAGCGTCTGCCCTAGGTAAACATACTTAGTGACAACTTCGAGTGAGATTCCATCTACGGCAATCGGTTCCGGAACAACGTGCTCGTTGTACATGACTTTGGTTTTATCCAAATTCATCCGGAGACCGATGCGACGAGAAGAATCAGCTAGGCCATTCAACATCCTTTGTAGGTCCTGCAGCGTCTCTGCCATAATGTCGATGTCATCTGCTGAAGATGAATCGTAAGTGAGAGATGTACTTGCCGTTGATGTTAATGCCACAATCTTTCCAGTCCAGCGTCTTAAACATATCCTCCGAGGTGTTAGTGAACAATTTCGGGGATATGACGTCCCCCTGTCTCACTCCTCGACGCAGGTAGACATGTTTAGTTCGCTGGTTCTGTACTCATTGTTGCGGCATTATATAGACATCTCATCACTTCGATATATCGCCAGTCGACTTGGCAACGCTGCAAGGACTTGAAAACAGACCAGGTTTCGATTGAGTCAAAGGCCTTCTCATAGTCCACAAATGCTAAGCACAGCGGCCGATTGTACTCTTCGGTCTTCTGTACAATCTACCGCACTGTTTGGATGTGGTCTATGGTGCCGTAACCGCTTCGAAACCCGGCCTGTTTCGGAGGTTGACACTCGTCGAGTCTTCGCGCAAGACGGTTCGTGATGACCCTTGAAAACAGCTTGTAGAAATGGCTCATAAGCGAAATCGGGTGGTAGTTTTTCAATAGGGTTTTGTCTCCTTTTTTGAAAAACAGAACCACCATGCTTCTGTTCCATGCCTGTGGAGTTCTCCCAGTGAAAAAAAAGGAAATAAAGAGCTGCTGAAGCTGTTGAACTGCTGGAACTCCTCCGGCTTTTAAAAGCTCTGTTGTGATTCCGTCTTCTCCTGGGGCTTTTCCATTTTTGAGTTGTTTAAGGGCCATCACGATTTCGTCTCGGCTAATTTCGGGCAGATCTTCTGTGAAGTGGCGGGTTAAGGTGGCTCTAGAATCCTCAGTATCGGGTTCGGGCCTTGAAGCATGCGATGCGTAGAGCTTGCCGTAGAAGTCTTCAACTTCCGACAGAATCTCCGGCTTGGATGCGACGACGTTCCCCGTTGTCAGCTTGGTAAGGTAGCTTCTACCCAGAGGCTGGACGAACACTTTTGACCCCCGATTCTGCTTTATTGATTCTTTAATCAAGAGCGTTTTAGAGGATCGGAGGTCGCGTCGTACCAGCTTCTTAATGGATTTGTTGCGCACCAGGTTAGTTGACAAAAATGACAAAGGGTCTGTTCGTCTCTCTTCCATTAGCCGAAGAGTTTCTGCCGAAAGTTTGGACTTTTTACCCGTACGCTTGCCTTCGCAAAACTTCGTCCCTTCATCCCTGAGGATTTCTACCACTTCTTCGAGTTTCTGGTCTACGTCATCTGTGGTTTCCAAGGCAGCAAATCGATTTTCCAATTTTAATTGGGATGTTTCGGGCCCAAAAACGATTTGGAGTAGGTTTGGACGGAGCGTAGACTTCATCATTCGGAATATCTCGGCTTTATAGTCTATATCCAGAGAGCCTCGTACAAGTCGGTGATCACTTCCGGTATTAAACCTATCGATCACTGAGACGTCTCTGAATATGTGCCGTTTGTCCGTAATGATGAAGTCAATCTCGTTTTTAGTCATAGTGTCGGGGCTTTGTCCACTTCACTTGTGAACACTTTGTCCACTTTGGGGCTATTTCTTAAAGAACGAGTTCATCAAGAAAAGCGAGGAAACCTCGTTTTCGAGGAAATTGACTAGCATTTGCCCCCATTGATTCCTACTCTCAAATCCGTGTGGTCCCATAGACGATTCGCCGCAACTTTGGCGTTAAAGTCTCCCATGACAATGTTGTAGTGAGCCTTGGAGGTAAAGCTCTGCATTTGCAGAGCTTTATCTTCATACATGCTCTCCACCTCATCATCCAAGTGTGTCGAGGTCGGTGCGTAGACCTGGATAACTTTGAGGCTGTACCTCTTGGTTCACTTAATTATGAGGTACGCTACCCTGGTCGACATACTGAGATTTCTACAATGTTGTCACTGAGAACCTTGTTGACCAGAAAGCCGACGCCGCCTTGGGATGGCTGATCTCCTTCTCTGTAGTACATAAGAAGGCCCGATTCTAAGGTTTTGGTGTCCTCTCCCTGTCTTCGGACTTCACATAACCCCAGTATGTGCCATCTTATGTGTTTCAGCTCCTCCTCCAGCTGCGCCAGATGATCGTCCAGCCGAATCGTGCGTCCATTGTAGGTTGCAAGGGTCAGTTTGTTTTGGCGGCCTGCCGTAGCCCGGGGATTCTTAGCACCCCTGCCCTGCCGTTACCGTGACCGCCGCCGTGGTCACGAATAGCAGGGTGGCCGGGAACTGGGGGCCTTGGCTTTAGGTGTCCTTCCATACTACTTTGCATCCCTTGGGAGGGATATGATCTAATCGCCACGCTGGGCAGGCGGGTTGGCGATCGCAGGACGTAGCTTCTCGCACCGGTGACGCCCGTCACAGGCCTGTAGAATTTAGATACGCCATAGATATGAAATGGTTATACCGCCATTTGTCGGTCGCCAGAGCCCCGTCTGTTGGTCAGCAGGATGCACCACGGGCAGGTGAGGTTGGCTGGGAGCACCGAGGTCGTATTTGTGCCCCCTTACATCCCAAAGCACTGCAAACAACTACAAACTACAAAGCAACTTTACTATCATTGTATTATTATGGTTGGTACTATTACAACTGTGTCAATTCAATTAATTGACAACTGTGTGAAAATGTCAAATGTCTATACTCTGTAAAATGGTCAAGTGTATATTACAGTTCATAAAACCAAGCGAAAAGCTCCAGGAAAAATCACTGTTATTGTTTGGGCAACCCTCTTATATTATAACTTTATTCTGTTTTCTGTATTTGTCGTTACATGGCAATACATATTTTGTGAACATTTCAAATTTCTATCAATAACGCTTCATAAGATCAAGCAAAATACGCGGAAAGAAACACGTTTCTTGTATGGGGTCCCCCTTTAATTTTTAACTTTATTTTGTTTTTATTATGTTTTGTTATAGCGCTCATAGGTATAGATACTTTGTTAAAATTTCAAGTATCTACCTATTACTGTTCAGGAGATACAGCTCTGTGAAAGGCGGACAGATACCGGACGGACGGATGGACAGCGAAGTCTCAGTAATTGGGTTCCGTTGGCATTCTTTGGGTTTGAAACTCTAAAAAGTAATAGGATATTTTTGTCACAATATGTATTACAATAAAATAGCAATATAATAGCATAAGGGGGAACTGCGAAAGGTTATCAGAGGCATGTATAAGCTTACACCACCCACGTAAAAGATCATGTCGATATTGACTTACTGCCATCAAAAATCTCATAACTTGATGTTTGATGCAGGAAAATATAAATAGCTCTGACATCACTACATGTGGTAACAAAAAACGTAGTGCATATATTCTACGGGGCCTGAATTAAAAATGAAGGGTTCGTTAGTATTTCATTCATGGTACGTTCAATGAATGGGCACGGGTCAGAGGTCGTGCACAAAGGCATACTTCAAATACACGCACAAAATATCATATTTTATTCTCGTGATAGCACAGCCGTATTTTCAAGTGGTGAACGTCTGAGTACACGGATTCCTTGTGTTTACTTTCGTGTTTTGTTAGGCACCTGCGTTACCGACAACATGTCTTCTCATCTGCTTTTACTTTTTTATGTTTCATTTTTTATGTAATGCTAAACGTGACAAACTGACAAACACAACAAAATTATAAATTATTATTTGTGAAATTGTGGAAAAAAATGATAGTAAATCTTAATAATATAATATATATAATAATCTAATATATAAAATTCTCGTGTCACAGTTTTCGTTGCCATACTCCTCCGAAACGGCTTGACCGATTTTGATGAAATTTTTTGTGCTTATCCGGTATCTATGAGAATCGGCCAACATCTATTTTTCATCCCCCTAAATGTTAGGGGTAGTCCACCCCTAAATTTATTTTTTTATTTTTTAGACAAAAATTTTAATTTCTATTTTTTTATGATACAACATACAAAAATACATACAATCCTCAATTTTCACCCTTCTACGATCAACCCTTATTTTTTAATAGCCATTTATTTATATGGCAAAACAACGTTTGCCGGGTCAGCTAGTAATATATATAATACACGCGCTTTCATAACGCAAACTAAGCAAATAGCAGCAGTGCACCAAATCAAATATAAAATACACGAAATGTCCTTAATTTAACTGGATCCTAAGTTAATGTCGTTTTTAATAAAATTATAATCAAATAAACAAAATGAACACGTATGATAAAAATTATAAAATTTTAAATTAGTCACCTTATCCTATATTTCGACTTGGAACCAGCATGCTCAACATGGACTTTGGTCCAGTCTAGGTCCATCCGCCAGGAAAACAGGTGTAGGTAGCCGTTTTAAAAAAGAAGTTATGTGGGATATCCATCTATTTAAGTTTTTATTCAAACTAAACCACACAACGGCCTACAAAGCTTTAACCTATAACGATACCTAAACTTTTACCATTAAGGGATCGCTCGTTCGGACTCAGCAATGAGCCATCAGTTTCGGATTTCACGAAACTAAAATAAATCTTTTAACCCGAATATAATATTGTGTGAAATTATCTGTGCCCGTCGGGGTCAGTTTGTTAGCGCGTTACTTAACTATATTAATATTTCGTAAGGTCGCTGACGTTAATTAAACTTAATTGAAAAGCTTTTGGTATACGTATTATAGTAGGTAGTAGGAGTGAGGGTTCTCGGCTAGTTGGTAGAGTCGACCGTAGTAGTACTGACGTTTAATAGAGTTGCCAGTAACAAACCTCCCCCTAGTGGCATTGAGTGAGAGTTGCTGCCCAAACTGCGAAAGCGGTCGCAAATATTTGGGGCTGCGTATATTTTATACTAATAGCTCTCCCGTAAAGTTGATTTTAAATGGTTCATGTCATCTCATTACCTAATCAGTGAAAGTGTACTAATTCATAGTTAATATTTAGATTTATCGTTGGTTAATATAGTAAATAATTGTCACTTCTTATGTTCTACACTACTACGTTCTAACAAGCGTATTTGTATTTAAGAAATAAAACACATTATCTTGCTTTAAAAACACAACATCCTAACAAGATATTTGTCTGTACATACGTAGTCGTAAACCTTCAAACAAGGTGAATTTTCTCAGTACGGACTCAAGGTACGTACCAAAATAGGTTTAATTTACCGGCAAGGTTCGCGGAGATAAAAGTAAAAAGAACTCCAGTAGCTGAAAGCAATTGTCTACTAAATGCGAATATAAGAGCTTAACCAGTTTTATATTTAAGATCTCGCAGACGTATTTTTTATTTATAGAGAAGCAATAATAATCTGTCACATAAATACAATTAAACGTCTCTAACTAAAAGTTTACTATTATACCAGAATACTGCAAAATAAAAAAATCCTCTATAGAAACTAGTTAGACAAGCTATGCATCGATACGAGTAGGTAGGTACATCGAATATAAGAACGCAGGCCGCGGTAGGTTTTATTCAATTTTTTGCAAGCATTTTTGTAGGTCGGCAGGACCTTTTAGGGTCCTGATGAAGTAATGTAAATGAAGAGAACCTTACTCCGCAACCGATATAACTTCAAAAGCCTGAATCATGAAAGATATTTACGGCAAACTAAACTTAGTTAAAGAATCTTTTCAAGTTAAATTATATTACTTACAAAGGGCACTTCTGTTAACGCCTCAATATTATCTTATGGTGAATCGTCTGAATATTGTCAATGGTAATGCCATACAAATGTAGATATCATCTATTATTTATTTTCTGAGTCATTCATTTCAGATGTTTATGTACATGTATTTACCAACATATAATGAGACGTTCTGGTATCACATGGATTGGATACAGAAAGTCACCAACAAAAACTTTTGAAATTGAGCCTTTTATTACAGCAATCTAAATAATAATGAATACATTTTGTAGTGGAGGAATATAATAATAATGTAAAATCGATCGAAGGTATCTGTTAATACAGTAAAGACGTTTTTATAAGCTTTTGCGTTTTTTTTTTTTAAGTTTTATTATGGCACACGATTAGTGTATTAAGCCAGTGTCAAGAATTGAGATTTTTCAAGTTTTTATGAGTTTAAGTCGCAAAGTCACATTTCAGGCCAGTTTTCCAGTAAAAGTCTAGTCTAAGTCATACCTTCAGTAAAGATGTGGTGTTTACTAAAGATTTTCAGTGGAATTTTGGTGAGAACGCGAAATAGCATGTTTTGTAACATTCTGCTGTTTCCCTACACTCGCACACATTCACCGCCACTTAATGGTTAATAATCCACATGTATTACACATTAACTCGCGGAAGAACACAAGTTTTCGGAAAATATACAATGAGATCACACACACTTTTCCACGTTCCCGCTAAAACTCTCAGCTTTTGCATTATGAATTGTTATTATTCGTGTGTCATCTTAAAGTGTCAGATGTAAATATGTAGAAAGAAATGTTATTCTAGATATTGTATTTTTTGGCAAAATCTGATGGAAAGGCTTTTGGGATAATACAATTCTAATAAAGCTCTCAGGGTGCCGGCGTCGGTTCTCCGGCCATTGCCACAGGTCGAACAAGGAAAGTGCCTTTGCTTTATTGCTTTCAAAATAAAACCCTGAAAATAAAGGTTCCACAAAGCTCGAATACTCTCACACTACAAGTAACTCTTTACAAGTAGCGACCCGATTTATGTACATGTATAAGTAGTACGAGAGTCTCTGTGGTGAGCCGACTTTGTAGAAACTAAACCAGGCATAACCTTACGAACCTTTTGTGAGTATGACCTTGTCTTGTGTACAGTGGGCACTTAAACGTCAACAGATATTTCTTCATAATACTTCGCTGGAATATTCATAAAAAATATTCTGGAATTAATACTTTTAAAGAAATATTATATTATTTAAACAACATGTGGGAAACAAATATATGCGACCATAAATGTTAAACAGAATCTTATCTATACTAGTCTATACTAATATAATATTATAAAGAGAGAACATTTGTATTTTTGTATGTTTGTAATGATTTGAATCAAAAACTACTGGATCGATTTAAAAAATTCTTTCACTAATATATAGAATGGACTTTCGGAATGAAAATAGGCTATATATTATCCCGCTCAAATCAAAGGTACATGCGTAGAGACCTAATCTGCAACCTAAGTAGACAAAAAAACGATCGACGAAACACGTTTTTTACGGACGCTGCTCAATTGAAAATAGATGGAAGAATATTTTCTATGAAAAAGTTGTACAACTTAATAAGACCTACTAAAAAATTTGCGACAATATATGTCTATCTCTTAAGGTTGACTCACAGTAACCATTTAATCTTTAATTTTTTGTTAATAATATATTATATAATATAATATTATATAACTTCCAAGGCTATTTTCAAGTATATAGTATTAATCCTTATCCAAATAACTACGTTTATTAGCTTGGCCACATATAATAGATTAAAATGGTCCTTTACAGTATATAATTCAAATGAAAACTCTAGAAGATATCACGGATTTCACATACACGCATCGCAACCACAGATTATGTCATAGTTACTACGAACATATTATTATAAGCTAAGCTATTCTGTAGATCCCCCCCCGATCACAATCAATTTGAAGTCAATATATAATATGATCTATTGTATAAAATAATAATGATATATATATATACATATATATATATATATATATATATATATATACATATATATAGTCGAACCTCGATAAGTCGAAAACCTCCCAAACTCGATAAAAGTTTGTCATCCCTTCCCTTCAAGCCCCAAAACCTCCGTTTCTCGAAATCAGAGCCCTCTATAAGTCGAAATAATTAGTGAGTCCCTATAAGCAAATTCAGTACGTATTTTCCCTCTATAACTCGAAAAAATAACTTTGACCTCTGTATCTCGAACATACCATTTTTTATATCTTACAACTTTTACAACTCTATTATTTGAAACTTATTACCTCTACAGCTCGAAGAAAAATAAGTTGCCGACTTTAAGAAATTGCCGACAATGTAAGTACACGGTTACACGGTACAAGGTACACTATTGTTTCTTAGAAAACCATTTAGGTACTACAATAAATAGGATTAACCGTTAAGGAATTTATGACTTACGTTAACACGTGCTTGCTGTTAAGGTGTTAATTTTTATTATTTTTGATTTCATTTGAACTTTAGCGAAGCAAGTTATTTCTTGTCGATTGAAAAATTGTCAGAAGTAGTTTGGTTCTATCTCATTACACATACATTTTTAGAACAGTTTACAAATAAAATTGTTATAATATGAGTACCTACTGTGACCGTAAACTAAAAACTCAAAATTATTAAGAATGAATCTTAACCTCTACTAGTCGAATTCAAATCCGCCTAAGTCGAAATCCTCCTTAAGTCGAAAACTCTATAACTCGAATTTTTTGGCGTTTCCCTTGAGGTTCGACTTATAGAGGTTCTACTGTATGTATATAATCTAATACTATAAGAATCTTTGTCCTGACATACTAACTGACTGACTCACTGACAGACAACGCACAGCCTAAACCGCTGGTCGTAGAGATTTGAAATTTGGAGGGTATATTTGTCTTAGTACATAGGGGTGTAGTAAGAAAGGATTTTCCAAAATTCACCCCTTAAGGGAATGAAATGGGGGTTCAAAGTTTGTATGGAGAAACAAGATTAGATGGTATTTTCTATCCAAAACTTCATACAATTGCTCGAGTAAAAAAATAAGTAAATACGTGTTTCAGGTTTTTTTTAAATTACACCCCTAAGAGGGTGAAATGGGGTAACAAAAGTGTGAAAATCAATGTTGTTTCGAATTGCGCTGAAATTTGGCATGCAAATAGTTATTACGACGTTAGTTCCCTCTGAGAAAGGATTTTCCACAATTTACCCCTGAAGGGGATGAAACGGGGGTTAAAAGTTTGTATGGAGAAACAAGATTAGATAGTCTTTTATATTTGAAACTTAACACAAGTACTTAAGTAAATATGTGTTTCAGGTTCATTCAAAATTCCACCCCTAAAAGGGTGAAGTGGGGTAACAAAGTCTGAAATCAATATTATTTCAGATTGCGCTGAAATTTGGAATGCAGATTGTTATTTTGACTTGACAGGTATCCACTAAGAAAGAATTTTTCAAAATTCACTCTTCAAGGGGATGAAGCGGAGGTTCAAAGTTTGGATAGTCATTTTATTCGACATTTCACACAAGTACTTCTGTAAATAAATAAGTAAATACGAGTTTCAGACTTTTTTTAAATGCCACCCTAAGAGGATAAACTGGGGTAACAAAGTCTAAAAATCAATATTTTGTTTCGGATTGCGCTGAAATTTAGAATGCAGATAGTTATTATGACGTAGGTATCCGCTCAGAAAGGATTTTCTAAAAATTCCTCCCTGATACGGAACGGGGATTCAAAGTTTGTATGGCGAAATAAGATGAGATAAAGTACGTGTTGTTTGATTTTTTGAAATGGGGTAGGTAACAAAGTCTGAAAATTTAGTTTTTCGGATTTTATAAATATGA
Organism: Cabera pusaria; assembly: GCA_954871355.1. NCBI lineage: Eukaryota > Metazoa > Arthropoda > Insecta > Lepidoptera > Geometridae > Cabera > Cabera pusaria. The sequence goes on from OX940896.1 coordinate 12,566,077, forward strand.
ATCCCGAATTGCCTTAGTCACGCGATAACATGAAAACGGGTGAACCGATTTGGCTAATTATTATTTGATGTATTTAATGATAGAATCGTTTTAACAAAAAAAAGTTTTAAGTAAATAAAAGAAGTTTTTAACGCTGGCGAAGCCGCGGGGCACTTCTAGTATAATATAATATTTTAAACCACCCTGACTGATCTATGCAGTATAATCTTTTCATTAAAAGCATTCCAATGACTCTAGACACGACATTTAAAATCTGAGCTGTAGGTTGGTGAGGATTTGAGTATTCTGTAGAGTCCAGGATCCCAGCATCAGGTCAATGCTTCCATGTTCTTACAATATCGTTGAAGAAGAAGATTTTCGAATTGATTAGACCTATGAAAGTTGATTTCATAGCGCAATTAACTAGATAAAAGCTCATAGTTTTATAACTATTGAACGAATTTTCATAAATCAAAGCTAAAAACACTCTCGATGAAGACATCTATCAAACAAACAAAAAATCAATAATAAAATCAAAATCGGTTCATCCGGTTGGGTGCTAAGGTGCTACAGACAGACACACAGATACACACGTTAAACGTATAATACCCCTACTTTTTGCGTCGGGGACCGCCGTTTGGTTACGGCGGCAGATGTTCTCCTTGGTGGTATGCTACTTTTGTACTACTTTTTGGTAGATTTAATGATCCCATTACCTCTGTACGAAAACCAAATTGTACTGTTGAAATTGTGTACGAAAAACAAATGATTCATGAATGCACATAAAACTTTCATTGGTAGGTATATAGCTAGGATTAGAACCAACGACCATCAGGTCAGAATCAGGGTAACTATCCTTTACGCCACAGAGCCGTCCAATATTACATATTACTACGTAAATACGAGTATTATAAAACAAAGTCCATCACTGTCTGTCTGTTCGCAATAATCTCAATAGCTACTGAACGGATTGTCATGCGGTTTTCACCAATAACCAGAGTGTTTATGACGAAGGTTTAGGTGCATAATTCGTTAAGGTTTTGTGTAAATTGGTTGAAATATGACGATGATTGTTAAATATGTTAATATCTAATATATAAAATTCTCGTGTCACAGTTTTCGTTGCCATACTCCTCCGAAACGGCTTGACCGATTTTGATGAAATTTTTTGTGCTTATCCGGTATCTATGAGAATCGGCCAACATCTATTTTTCATCCCTAAATATATTTTTTTATTTTTTAGACAAAATTTTTAATTTCTATTTTTTTATGATACAACATACAAAAATACATACAATCCTCAATTTTCACCCTTCTACGATCAACCCTTATTTTTTAATAGCCATTTATTTATATGGCAAAACAACGTTTGCCGGGTCAGCTAGTAAAATATATAATAATATATTCGATGCAACAAACTGATGCAAATTTTGTAGGCATATATGTTCTACCCGTGCGAAGCCGGGGCGGGCTGCTAGTTAACTATAGAGCAAATTGTTTGCTAATAGAGAACCCTAGTAACGTTCTACGAGTATTGAATTCTTGCAACTCTCCTTGAATTTAATGTAGTACATTTGTAGTTCAGTTGCAGTATTTGTTGTCTAAAACTTAGCTAACAAACTTCTCTCGATGTTACTTGTAATTAAAGTTATTTCACAGTAACATTCAGATTTTATTAATATAATAAACTGTGCCAAGTGCGAATCTGACTCGCACACGTAGAGTTCCGTACCACAGTAAAATAAAGATTGAACAAAATTTGCCTGAAAAATAAGTTGCTTGTATGGCGAAGTATAGCGTAACAAATATACAAAAAATAATTAAGATAGTTTAAAAACTAAAACAACCGACTTCAATGCCCCGCGAGTCAATTTCAGTAGCAAGTTTGAGATTTTCATCGTCATATCTCTGGAGATACTTATTAGATCTCGATGAAATTACAATGGAAGCACTTCAAAAACGTACCCTACCGATTACAAAAAGAATCATTCAAATCAGTTTACAATTGACGGAGTAATCGCGTAACATACACACAAAAAAAAAGATTAAAAAAAACACAGACGAATTGAAAACCTCCTTCTTTTTGGAAGTCGGTTGAAAATTAATACATAAGTTTATGTTTAACTAGAAGTGTCCCGCGGCTTCACGCGCGTTAAAACCTTTTATTTAATTAAAACTTTTCATTTGTAAAAACGATTCTATCATTAAACACATCAAATAAGAATTAGCCAAATCGGTTCACCCGTTTTTATGTTATCGCATGACTAAGGCAATTCTGGATTCATATTTATAAAACCCTAAAAACCTAAATTTACAGACTTTGTTACCTACCCCATTTTGAAAAATCCTACAACACGTACTTTATCCCATCTTGTTTCGCCATACAAAATTTGAATCCCCGTTCCGTATCCGGGAGGAATTTTCAGAAAATCATTTCTGTGCGGATACCTACGTCATAATAACTATCTGCATTCTGAATTTCAGCACAATCCAAAACAATATTGATTTTTAGGACTTTGTTTACCTCTTAGGGTGGCATTTTGAAAAAGTCTGAAACTCGTATTTACTTATTTATTTACAGAAGTACTTGTGTGAAACGTCGAATAAAACGACTATCCAAACTTTGAACCCCCACTTCATCCCCTTAAAGAGTGTATTTTGAATAATTCTTTCTTAGCGGATACCTAAATCAAAATAACTATCTGCATGCCAAATTTCAGCGCAATCCGAAACAATATTGATTTCAGACTATGTTACCCCACATCACCCTTTTAGGGGTGGAATTTCGAAAAAGCCTGAAACACGTACCTATTTACTTACATAAGTACTTGTGTTGAATTTCGAATATAAAAGACTATCTAATATTGTTTTTCCATACAAACTTTGAACCCCCGTTTCATCCCCTTCAGGGGTGAATTTTGGAATATCCTTTCTCAGAGGGAATTAACGTCGTAATAACTATCTGCATGCCCAATTTCAGCGGAATCTGAAACAATATTGATTTTCACACTTTGTTACCCCATTGCACCCTCTTAGGGGTGGAATTTCAAAGAAACCTGCAACACATATTTATTTATTTTTTTACTGAAGCACTTATGTGAAGTTTCGGATAGAAAAGACTATCTCATCTTGTTTTTCCATACATACTTTGAACCCCGTTTCATCCCCTTCAGGGGTGAATTTTGAAAAATCCTTTCTCAGAGGGAACTATCGTCGTAATAACTATCTGCATGCCAAATTTCAGCGCAATCCGAAACAATATTGATTTTCACACTTTGTTACCCCATTTCACCCTCTTAGGGGTGGAATTTCGAAAAAACCTAAAACACGTGTTTACTTATTTATGTCTTGAAGCACTTGTGTGAAGTTTCGAATAGAAAAGACTATCTAATAATGTTTCTCCATAGAAACTTTGTACCCCCGTTTCATCCCTTTAAGGGGTGAATTTTAGAAAATCCTTTCTTGGCTGATACTTACGTCATAATAACCACCTGTATGCCAAATTCAGCGCAATCCAAAACAATATTGATTTTCAGACTTTGTTACCCCATTTCAGCCTCTTAGGGGTGGAATTTCGAAAGAACCTAAAACACGTATTTACTTATTTATGTACTCAAGCACTTGTGTGAAGTTTCGAATAGAAAATACTATCTAATGTTGTTTCTCCATAGAAACTTTGAACCCCCGTTTCATCCCTTTAAGGGGTGAATTTTAGAAAATCCTTTCTTAGCTGATACTAACGTTATAATAGCCACCTGTATGCCAAATTTCAGCGCAATCCAAAACAATATTGATTTTCAGACTTTGTTACCCCATTTGTTACCCTCTTAGGGGTGGAATTTTGAAAAAATCTAAAACACGTGTTTACGTATTTATGTCCTGAAGCACTTGTGTAAAGTTTTGAATAGAAAAGACTATCTAATAATGTTTCTCCATAGAAACTTTGAACACCCGTGTCATCCCCTTCAGGGGTGAAATTTGAATAATCCTTTTTCAAAGGTAACTAACGTTGTAATAATTATCTGCATGCCAAGTTTTAGCGCAATCCGAAAAAATATTGATTTTCACACTTTGTTACCCCATTTCACCCTCTTAGGGGTGGAATTTCAAAAAAACCTGAAACACCTATTTACTTATTTTCGTACTGAAGCACTTGTGTGAAGTTTCGGATAGAAAAGACTATCTAATCTTGTTTCTCCATACAAACTTTGAACCCCCATTTCATCCCCTTAAGGGGTGAATTTTGAAAAATCCTTTCTTAGTACACCCCTACGTACTAAGACAAATATACCCTCCAAATTTCAAGTTTTTACGACCAGCGGTTTAGGCTGTGCGTTGTCTGTCAGTGAGTCAGTATGTCAGGACAAAGATTCTTATAGTATTAGATAATCTAAGTAGCAGTGGGCTGGTCACATCTGTCGTAGAACCGATAACGCTTGGAAGTGTTTTAGAGTGGAGTTCACGGCTCGGTAAACGTAGTGGCCCTCCAGCTAGATGGAGCGATGATATACGCAAGCTGGCTGGCAGCGGCTGGAATCAAAGAGCTGAAAATTGAACTTAGTGGCGTGCCATATGTGAGGTCTTTGTCCAACATTAGACAGAAATAGGCTTATGATGATGATGATAAAGTTTAAAATAAACATGAGTTTTTATATTATAATCATTAGATTTATAGTTATCGTGAGTTTGAATCATGATTATAAAACACCGACTATTATACTCACTACTGTTTGTGCTCGTCGCGATCTCGCTGCGTGAACTCCCAAGGATGTGCATCGGACATGCATGAAACCTAGGTCGAGATAGTCGACGATAATTATAATCATTAGGTCGGTATCGAAGGCTCTGTCGGATTGAAATCAGTTGGCGTAAGTAAAGGTACGGCCATACCGCGGTGACCTGCGATCTCAGTACTTTTCAATTGTTTTCTGATCGCGTTTGGTGTGAACCAGTCGGTACAAATACTACTGCGCTATCTGATCGCCGCCTAGATCACGCACGCAGGACGCTGCGGTGTGTCTGTATCTTAAAGGATATATAGAGCTTGTCTTTGAATTCGTCGAGATAGTCGACGGTTCAAATCCTAGCAGTGTACTTAATGTGTTCCAGCAGCACATAGTCCTTTAAAGGCAGACCATCCAGGACTATCGTATTCACCATCCTCGGCCACATCATCGCTTACCGCCAGATAAGATAGTGCTGTTTGCTGGTTCTTTAGAGGTGTTCTTCAAATAAGAAAGCGATTGAACTTAGTGCGTCTCTCATAAATCTGATTTATGAGAGACGCACTAAAGGTACGGACACACCGCAGTGTCCTGCGTGCGTGATCTAGGCGGCGATCAGATAGCGCAGTAGTATTTATACCGACTGGTTCACACCAAACGCGATCAGAAAACAATTGAAAAGTACTGAGATCGCGCCCACAGATCGCAGGACGCCGCGGTGTGTCCGTACCATAAGTTCACTCCAGATGGATTTTTGTACTGAAAATTTTATATACGAATTTCACATTTGCTCTCCGGTGAATGAAAACATCTTGGGGACGCCTGAGTGAGCTAGCAGGATGCAATTGTTAGGCAATCTTGTATCTGCAGTACATACAAATCTAAAATATTTATTTAAGTGAACAATAGACAAGCCTGCCAGTCTAATTCCTTTATCCTGATATCTCTTCTTTCACTGTTTAATCAAATAGAATGATTAATGCGCCCTGTATAAATTAATTCATTCATACCACACAACAGGGTTCTCGCCGGGTGACTGAGAATGAGATAATCTCAAATAGACGGGAAAGATAATGAAATATCCATTAAGAGGCGCTATATTTAAGGCTTCGCGCACACTGCCTGTATAAATAAAACAAGCAGTCAGGTGGAAACATGCTATGTTTGCAATTATTAATCAGCTGATCTCTAGGTACTCTATACAAGGCGTTTGGCAGAACGATGAATGAACACAGGAAAATGTGAGATAGGTCCGTCTGCTAATTACTTACTTAGGTTTTGATTAAGACTCCACAGTTTTTGGTATGATTTTATCAATTTTTTCGAAATCCATGACTTCAAAACTTTAAATTGCTCATAACTTTATTGAAAATTGATTAAACTGGCAAAACTGGTTTATTTTGTTCCTATCTGTACCAAATTCTAGTTTCAAAAGATTTTTTATCATTTCAAAAATTAACGAAATAAAAATGTTACCTGTTTTAGCCATTTGTTTTTAATTTTTAAATTTTTGAAGTAATAAATTTTCGTTTCTTTTCAATATCAGTATTACAATTCATTAACTGACCAGACCAAGAGCGAGTCGGACTCGCACGCGTAGGGTTCCGTATCATAGTACAATTCATAATTTTATTTGATGTATATTATACTAGCCGTACCCCGCGGTTTTACTCGCGTAGACATCGTTCCTGTGGGAATATCGGGATAAAAAGTAATTTTATAAGTTATTCCAGGATCTAGGCTATCTACATCAAATTTCAGCTAAATCGGTTCAGTAGTTATTGCGTGAAAGAGTAATAAACATCCATACATACAAACTTTCGCGTTTATAATATCAGTAAGGTTAAATAGATAATTAAGTGAATATAAACTGGCTAAGTGCGAGTTGAACTAATTTGCATACGTTCAATCGGAAGATTGAACAAAATTTGCAGGGCAAATAAGTTTCTTGTACGGACACCCTCATTAATTCTTAATTTATTTAAGTTTTTATTGTTTGTTGTTATAGCAGCCATAGTAATACACACTTTGAGGAAATTTGCTCAAGTCTCTATCTATTACGGTTTATAAACAAAAACAACACCAAAATAAACACGTTTCTTGTATGGAGACCTACTTTATTAGTTTTTAGCATTTACTATTTATAGTGTCTATATATGTAAATATATACTTGAAAATTTCAAATATATTCACCTATTCCAGTTAAGGAGATACAGACATGTGAGAGGTGAACAGACGGACGGACGGACAGGGAAGTCTCAGTAATAGGGTTCCGTTAGTACATTTTGTGTTCGGAACCCTAAAAATTATGTGGAATAGTAATTAGAAAAATGCTAACAATTTTCCTTTTCTGCTAATTTAGTTGGTTAGTTTCAGTTTTCTTTTCGGTCACATTTTTATAGCTACACCAGGTGAATATATCGAGCTATGTCTTTAGGTCGACGGAGTATCTATTTCCATATCTGATTGTGTTAAATCAACATCGACATTTTAACATCTCGTACCACTTCCATCCGAGATTCATCTGTTTAATAATTGAAAGCCAACATAACCTAGATCAACAGTGAGGTAAATATACAAACATATATAACTTGTTAATTTTATATCTATTACACTATTTATGTTTAAAAATAAAAAGATACGATCTCATTATAAGTGATTGACATTAAAATTTACTTTAATTATTTAGTTATTCATAACGCCGAAATTATATTACAATTTAAATATACGTTGTAGATATATTGAAACACAGTTGCACACAGCGATGCAATGATGAACACAGCGAAACTTTATGAAAAGCCCTGTTTTCCCACGGATTCCTAAAAAAGAGCGTAATAACATTATCCAATACTTATAATATTTGCGTGGACCTTTTACAGCACCGAACGGTCCTCATAATGTCCATACCATTACGGTATTAAACGAGTCATGCGGTCATTCATATGCAGAGCGACTGTATATTAGTACCTATAGAAAAGAAAATGTTTAGGCAACCGTCACTACATTGCCGACGGCTGCGAACGGTTACGAAGTTACTGAACTCATCCATTGAAGGGGATCGATTGTTTTCTTTCTACCCGTACTGCGTAGTCTCGTAGCGTTTCGTAGCCCGTAGCATTCTTATTAATAGATCTACTGGACTGTAGAGGATTTGCAGTTATATAACTTACACGCTGTCTGAAAACTCCACACAAACAAAAGGTATTTTGCTTTTAAATGTTGCGTTGATAATAATCGCCTGTCTGATCTAAATATATGAGTTGCAAAGTCAAAAGGTTGTGTTCCCTATATATATATTTTTCATATCATATGTTTTTATATATCTTATGGGCTAGCGTTTGACCACTCTCTCACCTGTTAATAAGTGATGATACGGTCGAAGATGGTATGCCCGCTAGGCCTAGAGTAGGAACTGGTACTCAAGGATAGCTGCCGGAACACATTAGATGTTTGGCGACAGATTTTCTAACTTGAGGGTGGTAGCTGGCCAGGCGGACACTAGATAGTCCTACCACCATGCGGGGGTTGTTGGTTTCCTAACGATATTTTTCCGTCACTGGAGGGCCACTGTGAAAAGCACACATACATTTTTCGATAGAAAAATCCGTTGGTGCACGGGGCTTGAACTCTGTACCTCTGGCATCAAAGCCATCCGTTCTCCCACTTACACCACTGGGCTCTTAAAAATGTTTCTTATAGGCTGGCGTGTGACCACTACCTTTTCCGGTGGTAATGATGATGTGGTCGAACAATTAAGTTTGAGATAACAGAATGCTCTTGAGTGATGTGCCTATCTATGATTAGAATTCTATTTTCATTTATAAAGATAACATTAACTATTCCTGTTGGTTTAATCAGTAGCACTATATTTTGACAATTCAACTAAAACAGTAATATTAAATGTCCACATAGCGGTAGTATAATCACAGCACTCGCTCATAAGCGTTTAATCCGGGGACAGTTTTGCTTGCTTTGTGGTTTTAAGCTGTGCACAAATAGGAGCGAGTTAACGTGGCGCGCGTCAAACGCTAGTTTTCCAACAGATGTACAATTGAGGGACATAAGTCCACTAGAAGCATTGGTATTTGCTCCGAGCAGTAGCAGTAGCACCTCAATATTCATAGTAGCCTGCCACGATATTTCTGTCGAATATTCCAACGCAAACAATAACACGTTATTAGAACGGCATAGATTAGCCAATGTTTAGCCAGACCACAGATGAATAAAAAGGTGAAACGTAGCGTCAGATTTCGTAAATATCAATTAGAGATAACAATATTCCACTGTGTACTCGTTTTCTTTTTGTTGAGTTAACATTATGCCGAGTAAGTTAAGCAACAAGTAACGAATGCTTAAATTCAAATAAGTCAATAACAGCATCATGGTGAAATGGTTAGGTGGAGTGCTTTAGAAGTGGAAGGCACTAGTTCGATTCTCAATACTGCGCATGTTTTTGTTATAATTTATCAATTATTAATAGCTTGGATTATTGTATGTCTGTTTAAACAAACTTTCAGCTAAAAAAAGAAAATTGGCGATCCTTGTCTATGTTATATGTGAAATAAAATAAATAGCACGGTGATATTATCTTAATAGTTTTTGAGGATATATTTATTTATATAACTTAAAAGAATACACAGTAACAATGTTTTTTAAATCAACTGATTTACAACAAGTTCATACATATTAAAATATCTTATACTACTACTATTTTAATTTAATAATATATTAAATTGAAACCGTTTTTATTGACAATTTTCTACATTGACAAAATAATACATACATATATGCTTGCATCTAAAATTCGCTCTTACCTATTGATTATTTGAGGTTATAAGCTTAATTATTCATTTTTTCTAGGAAAAGAGGATTGAACCTTTGTCTTTTATAATAATTACTTACATAATTACTTATTGCAAATTATCACAGCCGGCACATCGCCTATTTCTTATATACTTTTAAATTAATATTTCGTGTGACTTCTATTGCTTTCGATGCAGCTAAGAAGCCGTCGAAAACCACAAGATTCGCACTTATTATGTCTGTGCCACGAAAATTTTCCCCAAACTGAATCCGGTGGGACTTCAACTGCTTAAAACATCTCTCGTCTCGCGCTTCCTACCTTTGCATGAAGTGGGCGGTGAACTGTCCGTAATGACGTATCAAATATCAAGTTCTTCTGCAAAACGCCAAATCTTATTAACACACTTTAGTAACAATTTACTTTCACAACTACGATTTTTCATCACTTGTCACTCAACAATAACTTACACGTCTTATGTCGCTTTCACTATACATTTGAGATAATGTTTTATTGAGTCCGTTTCTTTTCTATGCAAGGCCTCAATATTTGCCGTCTTCAATCATTATACTTGATTGTATTTTCATTTTTTAAATTATTTATTAACCAATCTTCAGTCCCCACCGAAGTTCACCAATCGACAATGTTATGTTCATACATTTATGCCATCAATTTATTTTGTTTCTTATCTACCCTCATAATTTGTATAACTGATAAAAGAAGCAACACTGGTCTAGCTATTCTAATAATTAATACATGCGCTCTTTCTAATTGGTTCATAATATATTATGAACCAATTTTTTATATATGAACATATATGTTCATATACGTAATACGGTTGAGTTTCGTAATACGAAATTCAAATCTCACTGCGGATTCCGCTTCCGAGATAGCTTACAGAATAGCCCTACGGGGGTACAACTCATCTACAGGTAAAAATGTCTTAGCCTCATACCAGGTTGTATCCTACTTCGTTTAATTCGAGCTACTTCCAAACAGAACCCTTCGAAATAACCTAACTTGTAACGTTTATAGCTACCTAACTTGTTCAATTTGCAAATTCTGAAGCGAGAGCTAAGTATGTTTCGAGTCGCTGTTTTCGGTGTAGATAATGTGACATGAAACTTGAGGTTTATGTATTCCCGGAGTTCCCGGGGATGTTTTTGTAAACTTTCACAAGCGGATATTAAATTCCAGATTCAGAAAACACGTGAGACATATTTTATTTTGAGATGTAAAATACAGTGAAATTACCTGTATTGTAAATAAATGTAAGTCAAGGAACGGAAGTGAGTAGTTTTTATAAATATTTCAGTCACATTGGCATCGTCAATAAGATTTAAAACGGTAACCCACAAAAGTGATATCACAATTCTCCTCTCGACCAAAATTAAAAATAATATTGACTTTCATTATTTAAGCGAGCAGATCCTTGTTAAGTATGTACTTTCTCCCCATTAACAATGAACTTAATAATAAAAAAAATTGAAAAAAATAATTTCTCGATCGACTTTGTATATATATATATATATATATATATATATATATATATATATATAAATATATGTTTGTTCACGTAATAATAATATATAACATAACTTCGTGGTTTATAAACTGATTTTGATTATTTATTTTTTTTATATTATTTTATTGTTGGAAAGGATATCTCAAGTGTAGTATCATGGTAATTTCATTTAGGTCTGATAAGTATCTCCAGTCCAGAGATATGGAGATAAACACCTTAAACTTAGTACTGAAAATGAATAGCGCGGCATTTGAAGTCGGTTCTTTCAGTTTTTTAAACGATCTTATTGTTATTGAAAATAATCCTATGCATGAATAGAAACTTTACTAGTAATGTATACCATCTATACGCATTATTTTTGCCTTTATTTTAAATTTGTATTTACAGGACTAGAAAAATAAAATTAAGTCGAAAAGAAAATTAACAATTTATGCAAATCTTTTTTTAATGTTCTTCCATCCGCTTACTTATAGATTATTATCTTTTCTATGCTTATAGGGTCAAATTACTTTTTCAGACCAACTGAGGTTAGGGTACCAGAAAAGTCAGAAATGTTGTAGGACTTTAAAAAAAATGCAAGACGCATTTAATTTATAATGCGGCGTATTTGTACTGATACCTATCTACGCGTGTGGAATATGAAATATGTGTATGGAACTCCTTTCATTCACTAAGTTTACTGAAAATCAGGTTGTCTCACAATGTATACAGGCTTCGTAATTGCACTTTTTGATATAAAATCGATATAAAAGGTAGATGTGGTACTTACGCACTCTTATGCCACGTAAACATAAAGGAACTAGAAACCACTACATGAAAACATGAATTTCTTATGTCGAGCTTGATGTGCATGAAGAACAGAGGAAGGCATTGTTGCTAATTATTTAAATGGATCTGCGGTAATTGCACATATATTAATTCTGTACGTGCTACACAAACGCCAGTTCGATTGTGACAAAGGTGAAATTAGGTTCGCGAACCTAATTCATACGGTCCACATTGAGGAGCGGGGTCCCTTATCTCTTTTTTATACATATCGATGTTTTCAACACATTTTCTCACTAAATGCAAAAAAATAATTTCAACATATTTGGTCAAAAATTCATTTATGAAGCCTGGATACAGTGTTCGAAAGTTAAAAATTACGCAACATACAACGGAGCGTGCATTGAAATTGGCACTCTTACCTAAGTACCTACTTTACTGCACGCTCCGTTGTATGGCGCCGTACGTATCCTGTACGATTTCTTAATTTCCATAAAAATACATGATAATTCTACCAATTCTAAAAAGAGTTTCACATTACGAGAATAAATAAGCTGAATGATAGACCTCCTTAGAAGTGCTTTTGCTTAACACATTTGTCTCACTTTAATACTAAAGAGAAAAATAAAAACTAAAAAAAAAAGAAGTCAAATTTCAATTACTAAAGACCCAAACAAATAGGGCAACCTAAATAAAACCGTTTAAAAAACACCGGATTGGTGCATTTAATTTTAATTCTATAAACACAAAAAAACCATATTGATTTTCATAATTTGTTACCCACCCCATTTCATCTACTCAGGGATGGAATTTTGAAAAGGCCTGAAATATGTATTTATTTATTTAATTACAGAAGTACTTGTGTGAAGTTTCGAATAAAAAGACAGTCTTGTTTCACCATACAAACTTGCAACTCCCATGTCATCCTCCTAAGGGGTTTTTCTTTATTTTTCATATCTTATAGGCTAGCGTTTGATCACTATCTCACCTGTTGGTAAGTGATGATGCGGTCGAAGATGGTAAACACGCTAGGCCTAGAATGGGAACTGGCTCTCAAGGATAGCTACCGGAACACATTATATGTTTGGCGACAGATTTTCTTACTTGAGAGTGGTAGCTAGCCAGGCGGACACTATATAGTGTCCTACCACCATGCGGGGGTTGTTGGTTTCTTAACGATGTTTTCCTTCACCGGAGGGCCACTGTGAGAAGCGCACATACATTTTTCGATAGAAAAATCCATTGGTGCCCGGCAGGTTGTGAACTCGGTGCCACGGTATCAAAGCCGACCGTTCTCCCGATTACGCCACCGGGCCCTCATATTGAAAAATAACTTCTTAACTTCTTCTTAACGAATACATAATAACTATCTGCATGCCAAATTTCATTTCATTTGTAGTTTGCCTTTTATATATACCTACTTACAGACAGAAGAATACTTTACATGAAATTTCATCCCCCATTGCGCCACCTTAATGCAACCCTTAGCAAAAAAATGTATAACTTAATTTCTTATAATTAATTAACTATTCAAATACTAATTTTCATTGTTTTAAGTTAAAAAACAAATAATTTTCATACAAACGCTTTTACCCCCTGTAATCCTCTTCGGAGTGGAATTCCAATAATCCATTCTTAGTAAACCCCTACGTACTGAGACAATGTACCCTTCAAATTTCAAGTCTCTACGATCAGCAGCTTAGGCTGTAAGTTTAGTCAGTCATTCAGATCAGGACAAAGAGTCTTATAGTATTAGAAGATTTTTTATTATAAGTAGCGGCTATAGCAATACATATTTTGTGAAAACTTCAAGTTTCTTTCTGTTACGGTCAACAAGATCAAGCAAAAAATACATAGTTACTTTGTGAAAATTTCAAGTATCTACCTATTACGGAGATACAACCCTGTGAAAGGCGCAAAGACGGACGGACGGAGAGCGAAGTCTCAGTAATAGTTTTCTGTTGGTGCCTTTTGATTTCGGAACCCTAATAATTTAAGATCGTTTAAAAAACTAAAAGAACCGACTTCAAACGTCGCGCTATGCAAAGTAGCCAGTAGTTAGTATTATGTCACCGAGGTATACAAATACACCGTAATACAAATGTTGATATATTGAACGGCTCGACCGATTTCGTTAAAATTTAAATGGAACACCCGTGAATTGTTTTGAAAAAAAATTTTTGAAAAAAAAAGATTTTCCAAATCGGTTCGGGCATCTTCAAGTAATCGGTGAACATTCATAAAAAAAAAAGATTCCGACGAATTAAGAACCACCTCCTTTTTGTGAAGTCGGTTAAAAACGACGGAAGCAAAACAGGAAAACTGGAAAATATTGCAATAATGTTGTTGTTCAAAATAAGCCGCATTGTTTGTTTTGTTGTCCAACTATCAGTGACCTTGGTTTAAAATTACAATAATAATCTTATTTTTACTTTGATACTCAAAGTATTTTTATAACGAAACATTGTGTTTACAAAATTTTGCTTAAATTGCATGTGTATTAAAAACTTCCTTACTCAGAATAATAATATTGCTGAAATGAAGAGGGAACATGGGCATAGTCGTAAAATTAGCATTTTGTGTAGAATCGTCGCCAATTAGGTTAGCGGTACACTAGCGACGTGTCAGCTTTGCAAGTCCATTTACATTTATGTTAGACATCAATCGGCTGCGTCGCGACGACATACAGTGCGACACAAGACGACAGCTTTAATTGCTCCCTCTACTGCATCCGATTACGTGCACACAGATGCACAGTCACGCACAATTATCACACAGGTTCTGTTGACTGTTTCATAAATTTAGCAGCTATAACACTGAATTATTTTAATTTAATGTGGATTTGTTATAAAATTTTAAAAATACAAAAGGAGTATTATATATATTTAATAGAAAGTATTACGAGGGCGCAACATAGAATATTTACATTGAGGCCACTATTTTGAATCCAGAGCGTAGTGAAGTTAAAATAACATAATGTTGAATAATAGTAGATTGTATAACAAGGGCGCAACATAGTAAGTTTCTGCGATATCGCTATTTTGAACCCATAACGTAGCAAGGGATTTAAAGTACGTCTCGGCCGAGATAAAATAATGTTGTGGCGAAGTATACACTTTTTTACACAACGCGTTTTAAGCATTCGTTCCGCTACGTGCAAGATGTGGAATAACCTTCCTCCCGATGTTTTCCCACAAAAGGTTGATCTGAGTAGCTTTAAAAGGAGAGTGTTGGATAGAACCACTGTTGGGTTACTTCCACTAAGCATCTGCTGATGAGATAACTTACTGGAGGTAACTATTATATCTGTTTATAATTATATAGATCGACTGAGGGTCCTTCCTATATTCTACTAATGCGTGTACCGCTTAGTGTACTAAGGATGGGGTCCTGACTGCACTGTGAGTTACTGGCACTGGCGTTCTATCAAATGAAACAACTATTCCCAATAAACAACTGTATTGTCGTAAAATCATTTAGGTTAACTAAAAACCCCAAGCTAAAACAACTACACTCCTTGACCAGTGCGCAGTAACTGGCCGAGGTTCGATCGTCCATCTCTTTCATACACAATATCGCTGACACATATCATTCACACTTACATGGTCCCTACAAGAGTTAACAGATTCCTCTGTCAAAAGAGCAGGCAACGTACCAGTATTGCTCCTGGTATTGCAGGTAATAATAGGCGGCGGTAAGCACTTAGCATCAGGTGGGCCGCATGCTTGTTTGCTTCTCTACATTTATAAAAAAAAATACACCCCGCTTTTCATCGCCTTCTATAAGTAAAGGGAATAGATAAATTGTATAAAATAACAATTCAAGAGTATAGTATTGTATAAAACACTGACCAACATAACAAACATAATAAACCAAAATACATACAGTTCCCGACAAAAAAAATGCACCTTTTACACTTTTCGCTAGATAAAAATTGTGCCTATTCATTTTGTATTGTTTTTAGTCTATGACCAAAGACAATGACAATGATTCGAGCGCTGTTTTCACATAATTTTCACAGAACATTCACATAAACCTTACATATTTCCATACAAACTTTCATCCCCTATTGTTATTTTACACCCTTGAGGGTAAAACTTTTACAAACTTTGAATGTAATATTTATTTATATCGAATCAACAGCCTTAAAGATAAGTTTCAAGCTTCTGGTTTTAAAAATGACGACACTGCCTACAACTTTTCATCCCCCTTTCAACCCCTTACAACCCTCTTTTCGCATTAAAAAGTAGCTTATGTCCTTTCTCAGGCTCTAGACTAGCTGTGTACCAAATTTCATTTAAATCGGTTCAGTTGTTTTGGCGTGAAAGTGAGACAGACAGACAGACAGAGTTACTTTCGCATTTATAATATTAGTAAGGAAGTAAGGATTATAAAAATACAGTACTTAGGGTCAGTTCACACCGCAACGCGACGCGACGCGACGTGACGATGCTTTTGGTTTGGCGCGGCGCAGCGCAGCGCAGCCCGACGCCACCAAATTATCTCAATGCAATGTGTACCTTATTGTGTAGTTAATAAAGTTCAATTGTTTATCACGCGGCTTCTCGCTGCGCCGCGCGGCGCAGTCTGAAGCCGCCGAATCAAAGGTACGGCCACACCGCGGCGTCATGCAATCTGCGGGCGCGATCTTAGTACGTTTCAATTGTTTTCTGATCGCTTTTGGTGTGAACCAGTCGGTACAAATACTACTGCGCTATCTGATTGCCGCCTAGACCGCGCACACAGGACGCTGCGGTGTGAACGTACCTTTATTCAATGAAATGTGTATCTTTTTGTGTAGTAAATAGAGTTCGTTATTGTATCACTCTCTTAATAAGTGCGAGCCGCGTCGCGTCGCGTCGCGTTGCGGTCTGAGCTGATTACAGGTCAAATGAAACATTTTTCTTGTTGCTTACTGTACATGTGTAGTTAGCGGAGTGTCTAAATACACAAGAAGGAATTAAATAATGATTTCTTTTTTCTTTTAAAGAACACGATTAGCAGCAGCATATTAACCGACATTCAGCAGCGAAAGACTCAGAAATACTGACAGCGATCAGGTCATTTACTTTGAACTCATCTAGTAAATATAACGAGGGTACAACTCATCTACAGGTAAAATATCTTAGGTTAGCATGTGATTATCGGCAGGCTTTAACAATAGTGCCTAGAGAAACGCGGAAAAACTGTGTGTACAACTGTCTCGTTTGTTGGCCATCAGTGACTAAACTTAGTCTTACAAATAAGTGAATTATTGTTGAATTCGAACCTGATACCTATCGTCATTCCATAAATAATTAAAGCTCTAGAGAACGGCTACTGCCCAAAGGTATTCAATTTGTTGAGTTATGTAGCGAGTGATAGCATGGTACATTTTTTTTCTTCATAATATACTGTAGAATAATGCTGTTTCTTCTAATTATATTTAAGCTTAGATTAGTTTGGCATAACGTTATTAGGCATATTTTTCTTGACATAATTACTGTAAGCATAACCATTTGTAGCATAATATTCTAAAGAATATTATAATAAACGCATAACTATAATAGAGTAGAGCATAATTCTTTAGGCATAATTTTTTGTCATATAATTATAGCATAATTATTAAAGAGTAATTTTTAAGTCATGTCTGTCTGTCTGTCTGTCTGTCTGTCTGTCTGTCCGTCCGTTCGTATGTAATAGCCACTTTATTCCGAAGCTATTAAGACTACACAGTTGAAACTTGGTAGGTGTGATGTTTGTGATTATGTATTCTGTGAACCGCCTTACAATCTTCTAATACTATAAGAATCTTTGTCCTGACATACTGATTGACTCACTGACAGACAACGCACAGCCTAAACCGCTGGTCGTAGAGACTTGAAATTTGTAGAGTATATTTTTCTTAGTACGTAGGGGTGTACTAAGAAAGAATTTTTCAAAATACACCCCTTAAAGGGATGAAATGAGGGTTCAAAATTTGTATGGAGAAACAAGATTAGATAGTCTTTTCTATCAGAAACTTCACACAAGTGCTTCAGTACAAAAATGAGTAAATACGTGTTTCAGGTTTTTTTGAAATTCCACCCCTAAGAGGGTGAAATGGGGTAACAAAGTGTGAAAATCAATATTTTTTCGGATTGCTAGCTCAATCCGAAACTTGGCATGCAGATAATTATTACAACGTTAGATACCTTTGAGACAGTATTTTTCAAATTTCACCCCTGAAGGGGATGAAACGGGTGTTCAAAGTTTCTACGGAGAAACATTATTAGATAGTCTTTTCTATTCGAAACTTCACACAAGTGCTTCAGGACATAAATAAGTAAACAAGTGTTTTAGGTTTTTTCGAAATTCCACCCCTATGAGGGTGAAATGGGGTAGCAAAGTCTGAAAATCAAAATTGTTATGGATTGCGCTGAAAATGGGCACACAGGTGGTTATTATGACGTTAGTATCAGCTAAGAAAGGATTTTCTAAAATTCACCCCTTAAAGGGATGAAACGGGGGTTCAAAGTTTCTATAGAGAAACAACATTAGATAGTCTTTTCTATTCGAATCTTCACACAAGTGCTTGAGTACATAAATAAGTAAATACGTGTTTTAGGCTTTTTCGAAATTCCACCCCTAAGAGGCTGAAATGGGGTAACAAAGTGTGAATTTCAATATTGTTTCGGATTGCGCTGAAATTTGGCATACAGGTGGTTATTATGACGTAAGTATCAGCTAAGAAAGGATTTTCTAAAATTCACCCCATAAAAGGATGAAAAGTGGTACAAAGTTTCTATGGAGAAACATTATTAGGTAGTCTTTTCTATTCGAAACTTCACACAAGTGCTTCAGGACATAAATAAGTAAACACGTGTTTTAGTTTTTTAGGTTTTTTTAGTTTTGTAGGTTTTTTAGTTTAGTGTTTTATGTTTTTTCGAAATTCCACCCCTAAGAGGGTGAAATGGAGTAACAAAGTGTGAAATTCAATATTGTTTCGGATTGTGCTGAATTTTGGCATGCAGATAGTTATTACGACGTTAGTTCCCTTTGAGAAAGGATTTTCCAAAATTCACCCCTAAAGGGGATGAAATGGGGGTTCAAAGTTTCTATGGAGAAACAACATTAAATAGTCCTTTCTATTCGAAACTTCACACAAGTGCTTGAGTACATAAATAAGTAAATACGTGTTTTAGGCTTTTTCGAAATTCCACCCCTAAAAGGCTGAAATAAATGGGGTAACAGTGTCTGAAAATCAATATTGTTTCGGATTGCGGTGAAAATTGGCATACAGGTGGTTATTATGACGTAAGTATCAGCTGAGAAAGGATTTTCTAAAATTCACCCCTTAAAGGGATGAAACGGTGGTACAAAGTTTCTATGGAGAAACATTATTAGATAGTCTTTTCTATTCGAAACTTCACACAAGTGCTTCAGGACATAAATAAGTAAACACGTGTTTTAGGTTTTTTCGAAATTCCACCCCTAAGATGGTGAAATATGGTAACAAAGTGTGAAATTCAATATTGTTTCGGATTGCGCTGAAATTTGGCATGCAGATAGTAATTACGACGTTAGTTCCCTCTGAGAAAGGATTTTCCAAAATTCACCCCTAAAGGGGATGAAACGGGGGTTCAAAATTTGTATGGAGAAACAAGATTAGATAGTCTTTTATATTCGAAACTTAACACAAGTACTTAAGTAAGTAAATACGTGTTTCAGGCTCTTTCGAAATTCCACCCCTAAAAGGGTGAAGTGGGGTAACAAAGTCTGAAATCAATATTGTTTCGGATTGCGCTGAAATTTGGCATGCAGATAGTTATTTTGACTAAGGTATCCGCTAAGAAAGAATTTTTCAAATTTCACTCTTCACGGGGATGAAGCAAAGTTTGGATAGTCATTTTATTCGATATTTCACACAAGTACTTGTAAGTAAATAAATAAGTAAATACGAGGTTCAGACTTTTTCAAAATGCCACCCTAAGAGGATAAACTGGGGTAACAAAGTCCAAAAATCAATATTGTTTCGGATTGCGCTGAAATTTAGAATGCAGATAGTTATTATGACGTAGGTATCCGCTCAGAAGGGACTTTCTAAAAATTTCTCCCGGATACTGAACGGGGATTCAAAGTTTGTATGGCGAAATAAGATGACATAAAGTACGTGTTGTAGGAGTTTTTGAAATGGGGTAGGTAACAAAGTCTGAAAATTTGGGTTTTTCGGTTTTTATAAATATGAATCCCGAGTTGCCTTAATCACGCGATAACATGAAAACGGGTGAACCGATTTGGCTAATTCTTATTTTATGTATTTAATGCTAAAATCGTTTTTACAAAAAAAAAGTTTAAAGTAAATAAAAGAAGTTTTAAACGCGGGCGAAGCCGCGGGGCACTTCTAGTTTGTATATAAAATTTACAAAGATAACTGGGTGTTCCCTAAACATGGAACTGAAACGGTTCCTTTTCTATTCGCATAAAATTTAAGCCTTATTTTTGAAAGTCATACATTTATATTACTTGTTACTAATAATCTGTATTCATAATATTATTTACCCCTACTATCACTTGTCCTAATGTTAGTAGTAATAACATTTGAAACTCATAATCTATCATGCCCTAACTACCACTTATCGTAATATTAGTATTATTTGAAACTCATAAACTTACATACCCTAATTATCAAACACTATAATATTTCAGCTCATAATCATATAATGCCCAACAATCCTACATCTTACCACAAACAATTTACATATTAGCGCTTCGCCGGCTGCTGCCGCGGCACGCTCGCTTCTCTCGCTCGGCTCGCGCGATGTGTGGTCACTGTTCTAACATAACCTAACCTAGTTTATGGGGCCATACATAACACGGGTACACATTTGAATATCGAACGTTAAAATACGTACAATATATCGATGTTCAAAACATCGAAAATTTAAATATCGAGTGTATTATACATAAGCTTTAAATATCTAAGATTAAAATGCTGAGTGATTAAAATATCGAATTATTTAAAATATCGATAGTCACTATACCGAAGTTCAAAATGTCACCATTTATTACATCGAAGTTCATTGCGTATTCATTAACGTAGAAAATACCTACTAGTTAAAATATCGAACAAATGTTGATATATATATATGAGTGGAAAAAAATGTACATTAGACTAGTAAACACGGACCGATTCGAATGTGTTCACAAGTATTTAACCCTCCTCCTCGCTTCGCTCGTCGTCAAACCTATATGACTTTGTCCTATAATGTGATGTGTAATATACATCTTTTTTAACAAAAAATATATTTTTTTATTTTATTTTATTGTCATTTGTTTCTCGATTAAGATAAGTTCAACACTCAATATATATATATATATATATATATATACATAACATTATATAGATATTTTAATTTTCGATGTTTTAACATCGATGTTTTATCTGTAGGTAATTTATACTACCTTTATGATAAGTAAATAGTAACAAGAACTAGTGACAAGAAGAAATAGTGACAAGAAACTATATGAATTATCACCATTATTCTCATGAATAGCATGACAAGCAAAAAATATGGCGAATAATTAGTATGACTACGACAAAATATGCGCGTCCAATAATAGGACTAAAATGTATTATGACGAATGATGCAGAAACACTCTAGGACATAGAACTTTATGCGAATGAATAGGACACCAACTGAAACATTAAAAAAAAATTATCAAACCTATACGTGCGAAGGTGTCTATAGATAGGTCTTTTAAAATGACAATGAGATTTCTAAAACTATTTTTCTCAAAGTCAATCAAGTCAGTCAAAAGTTTGAAAGATAGACACTTTTAAAGCCGAATATTATGTCGATTACGCGCTCCCAGAGGACGAACATTGGCGCGCGTTCCCGCCACGCGAAATGGATGACCATGTTGGAACTCGTGCCAATGTGTTTGTTGGAATGCTCGCACGTGGAGCGGGCCGTTCCAGCCGGTGTCGGTTTTTAGCCGCGTATCGAAAGTGGCGCGCGCGCCAGTAGAGACGGAAGATAGTACTACCAGTACTTGTACTATTGGAAGATCAAACACTGGCACAGTTGCTATGCACGCCAGGCGCGCCTAGTTGCCATAGTACAAATATTTGGAACGCGTTTCACGGAATGCACTCTCGGCGCGGTCATTCATGGCATCTATGACGCTAATAAAAACAAAGTTTTTTTTTTGCTGGCGAAAATTATAGTGATAGATAGATATTGTAGTGTGATGCGGAACCCTACGAGTGCGAGTCCGACTTGCACTTACATACATACATACATACAATCACGCCTTTTTCCCGTTGGGGTAGGCAGAGACTACTTCTTTCCACATGCTACGATCCTGACATACCTCCTTCGCTTCTTCCACTTTCATGAGCGTCTTCATACATGCTCGCCGGTTATAGGTACTTTTGACTTGGCCTTTTTTTAAAACGTCTCCGATCTGGTCGTGATATGTTCGCCTAGGTCGGCCTCTACCAACTGGCCCATTCACACACGTCTCATAAATCTGTTTCGTCAATCTTTCTTCATCCATCCTCTCTAGATGTCCAAACCATCTAAGCATCCCTTTCTCTATCTTTGTCACTACATCTTCTACCACACCACAACATTCCCTTATCACGCTGTTCTCCAACTTATCCATCATAGTCACTCCGATCATACTTCTCAAACTTCTCATTTCTACAGCATTAATTTTACTTTCATGCTTCTTCTGCCATACCCAGCATTCACTACCATACATGAGTGTGGGAACCAACACTCCCCTATGTACAGCCAGTCGTGCTTTTTTAGACACGTTCTGACTTCTCATAAAGTTATGTAGTGCCCCACTTACTTGGTTTCCAGCCAAAACTCTTCGCTCAATATCACTTTCATACTTACCATCTCTCGTAAACTTAGAACCCAGGTACACAAACTCTTTCACTTGTTCCACTCTTTCTCCTTCAATCGTCACATAACAATCAGTCATTCTTTCTTCTCTTTCAAAAACCATTACTTTGGTCTTGCTTACATTCACTTTCATCCCTTTGCTTTTTAAGGCGTCATGCATAATATTAACCATTCTTTGCAACTCCTCCTCCGATGATGCTAATATCACCTGATCATCAGCGTATAGGAGGCATTTGATGGTTAAATCATTCATTCTTAATCCGTACACACTTTCTTTCAGATCTGTCAAGCAATTGTCTATGAATAGGTTGAACAGCACTGGTGCAAAGCCGTCATTGTGCCGCTATACAAAGGAAAGGGATCACAGCAAGACTGCAAAAACTATGGCGGCATTAGCTTACTCAGCATCGTTGGAAAATTGTATGCAAAGGTACTGATTACAAGAGTGACGAATGAAACTGATAAGAAAATGTGGGATGTACAAGCGGGTTTCAGGAGAGGAATGGGATGCATGAATCAGGTCTTTTCTTTACGAAGCATAGCCGAAAAATGTTGGCGAAACACCAAAAGGTCTATTGCGCATTCGTAGACTTGGAAAAGGCCTATGACAGAGTGGTGAGGAATGAATTGTGGTCAACATTGTCTATGTATGGGGTGGGCGGCAGTTTGATACAAGCACTGAAATCACTCTATGAGGGTTCCAGTGCTTGTGTCAGAATAAACGGAGCGTACACAGACTGGTTTAACATCGAAAAAGGTGTTAGACAGGGATGTGTAGCATCGCCAGTGCTGACTTGCACTTAGTCAGTTTATTTAATTTTAATCTCTTCACGATCGTTCTAGTTAACCGATCTTGTTTACATATTGCTTTGGTATACCCAATATGATGGAATAGGACATGGAATACTTTTTAATGCAGACGAAGCTGGCGAGGCTGAGCTTGTGGTTTCATATACGAAAAAAACATGAAATTAATAACAAGTTTGTGGAATGTGTGATTCAAGTCAAGATGCGAATAATAAATGTAAATATTCTATAATTAAGTAAACTTAATTTATTTTCATTAGAATCATTCAGCATAAAATAAGTGTCTATATTCAATATTCAATTATGACTTCATTTATTATGTCTAATAACTATTAGGACAATAAATAATATGCCCTATAATTTTATATCTGGATTTCCTTCTCGAAGTTGTGTTTGCCTAGTTGGAGCGTCTGCCCTAGGTACTTCGTAACAACTTCGAGTGGGATTCCATCTACGGCAATCGGTTCCGGAACAACGTGCTCGTTATACATGACTTTGGTTTTATCCAAATTCATCCGGAAACCGATGTGACGAAAAGAATCGGCTAAGTCATTCAACATCCTTTGTAGGTCCTGCAGCGTCTCTGCCATAATGACGATGTCATCTGCAAATCGTAAGTGAGAGATGTACTTGCCGATAATGTTGATATCGCAATCTTTCCAGTCCAGCGTCTTAAACATATCCTCTAAGGCGTTAGTGTATAGTTTCGGGAATATGACGTCTCCCTGTCTCACTCCTCGACGCAGGTGGATATGTTTAGTACGCTGGTTCTGTAATCTGTGCTTGTACAGTCATCGTTGCGGCATTATATAGACATCTCATCACTTCGATATATCGCTAGTTGACACGGCAACGCTGCAAGGACTCCAGAACAGACCAGGTTTCGATTGAGTCGAAGGCCTTCTCATAGTCCACAAATGCTAAGCACAGGGGCCGATTGTACTCTTCGGTCTTCTGTATAATCTGCCGCACTGTGTGATGTGAATATGGTCTATGGTGCCGTAACCGCTTCGAAACCCGGCCTGTTTTGAAGGTTGTAACTCGTCGAGTCGGTTCGCGCAAGATGGTTCGTGATGACTCAAACACCTTTTAGATGGCTCAGAAGAAAAATCAGGCGGTAGTTTTTCAATAGGGTTTTGTCTCCTTTTTTGAAAAACAGAACCACCATGCTTCTGTTCCATGCCTGTGGAGTTCTCCCAGTGAAAAGAACGGAATTAAAGAGCTGTTGAAGCTGCTGAACTGCTGGACCTCCCCCGGTATTTAAAAGCTCTCTTGTGATTCCGTCTTCTCCTGGGGCTTTTCCATTTTTGAGCTGTTTAAGGGCCATCACGATCTCGTCTCGGTTAATTTTGGGTAGATCATCTGTGAAGCGGTGGGTCAAGGTGGCTCTAGAATCCTCAGTATCGTATAATTCAGCTGGGTTGGGCAGCATTCGGAAAACTCCGTCGAGTCTTCTCGTCGCCTATACCACAGTGTCTAAAGACAAAAGTCTTTAACCAGTGCGTCCTACCAGTGATGATATACGGAGCCGAGACGTGAACACTCACA
This sequence comes from Cabera pusaria, assembly GCA_954871355.1. NCBI lineage: Eukaryota > Metazoa > Arthropoda > Insecta > Lepidoptera > Geometridae > Cabera > Cabera pusaria. Next base: position 12,591,103 of record OX940896.1, read on the forward strand.
ATTCTACTGGTCCACCAATTTAAAATCGCTCAGCGAGCGAGCTATGGAGAGAGCTATGCTCGGTATTTCTCTGCGGGATGGAATACTCAACGAAGTAATTCGCCAGAGAACTAAAGTTATCGACATAGCTCAACGGATTAGAATACTAAAGTGGCAGTGGGCTGGTCATATCTGCCGCAGGACTGTTAACCGTTGAGGTAGACTTGTCCTAGAGTGGAGACCACGAATCGGCAAACGTAGCGTAGGACGTCCTGTGACCAGGTGGAGCGACGACATACGCAAAGCGGTGGGCAGTGACTAGAAAAGAAGAGCCGAAGATCGGGCTCAGTGGCGCATCTTGGGAGAGGCCTACGTCCAGCAGTGGACTGATACCGGCTGATGATGATAATTTCATGCGAATCAAAATTAGGCCGAAACAATATAACCTAAATGAAAATTATGCCTATTGATACAATATGCCAAAAAAACATTAGTAGTATTCTGCCATTTAAAATTATGCGTAACCCGTTATGCCTAAGTAAATTAGGAATAAAAAATTATGCGAATCAAAGAGATCCCGAAAACATGATAGACGGGTATTATTGTCTATTCTCAAATTATGAATTTCATCGGTATTATTAATCATCCGTCTGAAACACAACCAAGCGAAGGTATTACACTGAAATACTATAGCACCAAAGTGACTAAGAACACTTGCAAAGCGAAGACAATAAAACATCCATCATAAGATGGATGTTTTATTGTGTGTTTCAAATATCTAGACAATTACAAATATTACGACATTAACTTCTTTTTATCTACTACTAGCTGCACCCCGTGGCTTTGTCCGCATTTAATCCTAGTTATAAACCTTTCTCTTAAATCATTGTTGAAACCTGGATTAAATCCGTATCGCGTAGTTTAAAAGATCTGTGAGTACAGACAGCGATTTTGTTTTATACAATGTTAATTTGAGACCATTGCAATGAGCTCAAACTCGATATCTCTGCTGTAAGTTTGTAATGAGTACAGTATTCTGCAGAAACCAGGAGATGTTCCAGCATTACGTCAATGCTACCACGTTCTAACAATATTGATTTACTAAGGGCATAACAAATTTCGAATTGATCAGACCTATGAAAGTGGATTTCATAGCGTCATCAACTAGATAAAGCTCATAGTCTTAAAACGGCTGAACGGATTTTTTACGTACGTACGTATTTTACAGCCTGGTGACAAACGGACAAACAGACAGACAGATAGACAGACAGACGGACAGCGAAGTCTCAGTAATAGGGTTCCATTGGTACCCTTTGGGTTCGGAACCCTAAAAAAATGACATAATTATGGTTTTTCTAACAAGTTTCAAATACTTTTTAACCGACTTCATAAAAAAGGAGGAGATTCTCAATTCGTCTGAATCTTTTTTTTTTACGTGTGTTACCGATTACTCTAAAATGCCTGAACCGATTTGAACATTTCTTGTTTTGTTTCAAAGGGTACCCTTCCCAGGTGGTCCCATTTAAATTTTAACGAAATCGGCCAAGCCGTTTCATTATCAACATTTGTATTTACGATGCATTTACTCATCTCGATGACATTTTACTAACTACTGGCACAGATTATATAGTAGTTACTACGTCTACTGGCTACTTTGACTAGCGCGACGTTTGAAGTCGGTTCTCTTAGTTTTTTAAACGATTAAATATTTATTTAATAATAATCTGTGCTATAAACTTGATTAACCTATCCGCTCCGCCGCGGACGCCTAATTTCGCCAAATGGCGCAACCGGCGCGACCTTTCCGAGCTTTCTAGTTTTTGGGCGCGAAATTACCTTGGAATACAAAACTTTGGCCCTAGCCCCAGACTAAGATTTTTGAAGTAGAAAAAACTAAATAAAAATACACTAATTAATTTCAGGAGGTACTGGAAATGCACCAACTAGATTATTTTGAAAGATAAAATTTAAAATATTAATAATTTTATGATTTCGCATAAAAAAATTATATAATTTTAAAAACAGTAAAAAATAGGTAATTTTGTGAAGTCGGTTAATAATAAGGAATTAAGATATAGTATGATACCATACTATATCTAAATTCATAATCATAAATTCATAATCAAATTCTATACTGGTCTCAGTCATAGGCCTTTAATTTTACTCACTAAGCACGAGCTTAAACTACTCTCATCCAGCTTTTTCCATCTACCTTGCAAATGTCATCGCTCCACTTAGTCTGTAGGCCTCCTACGCTACGTTTGCCAATTTAATAATTCCTTTTATGTCTTGGTATAAATTTCAAACTTACATGCTTCTGGTAAAATATTCCAACTATGAGTTGCGGAACTATATTCTTGAACTTCTGTTTTATTTATATAAAATCAATGTTTTTTGACACACCAGCACTTGATCACTATCTCACCTAAAGCACAGAATAATGAATAGTACAAGTACCTAAAGTTATGTGATGATGTGGTTTTAGTCGGAATCATGCTCGTCTGGAAGTAGAAACGGCAGAAAGATGAAACGTTGTAAAACTAACATTGATTAATTTTCTCATAGTGCAACTGCCCTACAATATTCAAGTACATCATGAAAATGTTTTGCTATATACCTTCCATCAGAGTTTATGACTCTGAAGGTCAAACTCATCGACTTCATAGCAATCAAACTCTTAGCAGTCGTTTTTAACCGATTTATTAATAAAAAATGAGGAGGCTATATGTTCCACTGTATGTATTTTTTTAAGGTTCCGTACCCAAAGGGTAAAACGGGACAAGGGTATTACTAAGACTCAGCTGTCCGTCTGTCTGTCTGTCTGTCTGTCCGTCTGTCACCAGGCTGTATGTGTTTTCTGATCGCCGTAGATCGCGTTTGGTGAGAACCAGTCGGTTCAAATACTACTGCGATCGCCGCCTAGATCACGCACGCAGGACGCCGCGGTGTAGTCGTACCTTTACAGTCTAATTTTTATAATAAAATACAACACTTTAACCACGCAAGCTTATAATAAAAATCTATATTACACTCTCAAATCCAAAATGTACTGAAAGTACAAGTAATTTATTATTGTTACGCATGATGACTACCTATGCGTTATTAACTATTAACGGTCTTTTGTTCATATCATGCGTAGTTAGTTTTTCGTAGGAACTCAACAGATTTGTGGAAAATTACTAAATACATAATTGCATTTTCATTACTCGTGAATAACGTCTAAGTATATATTGTACATATTAGATACGTATCAGAATAATATTATTAATAGTATTATTACCCATTGCCGCATAATAAAGCAAAGTAGTAACCAAATTATTTTGATACTTGAGCTCCAAATAGAGCAGCAACACAATGGGTGAGGTTGGCGCGTCATTTACATTGCTGCCGTCTCCTCTCATTGTCCTCGTGTCGTCATACATACGTTTTTGCGTAACAGTTGAACTCTTTCAACAAAATATTAATAATTCATAGAACGTTAGCCTTACTTTTCTGAAATATATTTTCTTATTACCGTGACATTTTCATTTCCTCCGCTCTTTTATTTGCTCTATTAAAAGAAAACAAGGTTTGTAATTGAACAGTAAATCTTTGTACTCAGTCAAGCTATTATTTTTGACATTTTATGCTTATGATTATCACTCTTAATCATACTCAAGTTATAGATGCGAAAGTGTGCGAGTGTGTGAGTTATTTAATGTGATTGTTCATATTTGTTAATATTTCACTTTAAGAACATGAAGGATGTGGCATTTCGTAAACCACCTATTTTATGTTCATATCATACATATACTCTTTTGTATTAAAAGAATTTATTTTGATATTACGGAACGTTTTCAAATTTGGAAAAGAAAAAACTATGACGGATTAGAGGGAGAAGTCAGTCTAGGGGATTCGATTTTGGAGTCTGGGAAAAGAAATGTACTGAAAAATGTTTAAAAAAAGGAGAAAAATAATTTAACGTGAGCAAAGAATACGATATAATGATGATAGATGCTGCCGTCCTAGAAGCTGATGTGGGAGCCAGATTCAACCAGCAGCTAGCGGGCATAGACCCTCAACTGACCATCGGCATGGGTCCGAAGGCTCACCAACCGCTACGTCACAAATGATGTTCATACGGGAGGAGCTGCGATAATCTAAGATGCAGACTTTGGCTAATCAATTGATATACGTCACAAATGATGTTCATACGGGAGGAGCTGCGACAAGCTAAGATGCAGACTTTGGCTAATGAATTGATATACGTCACAAGGTCTATATAGAGGATTTTTGTAGAAGAGCAGTGATAAACTCTAAGTGTCATTTAGATAAGTATCGTAGAGTATGGTAGAATCTATTGGAATATAACTGTAATAACCCGTCTTTCATATTTTATTGTCTAGGTTCCTCCTTCAGGCGTTACGTTACGTTATAATGTGGCATTTCGTAAACCACCTATTTCATGTTCATATCATACATATACTCTTTTGTATTAAAAGAATTTATTTTTCATATTACGGAACGTTTTCAAATTTGAAAAAGGAAAACTATGACGGATTAGAGGGAGAAGTCAGTCCAAAGAGTAACATACTAGGATGATGGATTTATAATCCATCATCCTAGGTAACATAATATATACTGACTAGTCAGTCTAGGGGATTCGATTTTGGGGCTGGACGAAAAAAATGTACGAATAATGATGAAAAAAGTAGAAAACGAGATTCTGTAAGCAGCAAGAGAAAATGAAATTGATGGGTCTTCCAATCACAGAGTACTTTATATATACGCTTCCAATGGTTATGGTAGAAAATCTTCTATGATGAATTCTCTTTTACGATGAAATCGCTAAAACGGAATTGTATCCAGAGCCTTCAATGAGATGTATGAAGATGCTGAACCGAGTGTCTCTGACGCTAGAGCGGAGGCATGCACATGCTCTGAAGAACGTCAAAGCTCAGCTGCCAAGACGGGAGTCAGAATGCAGATACCACCAGTTATCACGACACTGTGATATCCTGACTTCCATTGAGAACAGGATATCCATGCTCAACATGACTTACTCCAAGTTTATTGACCAAGGACTTTGCTGACTCATACCAGGAAAGGATAATGGAGTAATGGACCCGAAGTGTAGTGATAGTTTAAGTTAAGTACCGTAGTGTTTTGTAGTCAATATATCTTTAATATGTGTGTCCCGTGTTCATATTTCCCCTTCTAGGTTCCATCCACATCAGGGCTCCGTTACATTACGTTACAGTTACGTTACTTTAAACCGACTTCACAAAAAAGTTGGAGGTTCTCAATTCGCCTGTGTTTTTTTTTGTATGTTACGCGTTTACTCCGTCAATTGTGAACGGATTCGAATGATTCTTTTTTTAATGGGTAGGGTATGTTTCCGAGGTGGTCCCATTGTAATTTTAACGAAATCAGCCGAGCTGTTTTAAATATATCAACATTTGTATTACGATGAATTTACTTATCTCGACGATTTACTACTTACCAGTTACCACTGGCACAGAATATATAATAGTTACTACGTCTATTGGCAACTTTGACCAGCGCGACGTTTGAAGTCGGTTCTTTTAGTTTTTTAAACGATGTTATATTATTATAAATACTTACTACAGATGAGAATATATAAACATTGTTTCATATTAGAAAAACGCACGATATATGATATAAGGAAGCACAAATACCACCACAGCGCTCCCTACCAACCTCACCTATCCGTAGTACATCCTACTGACCAACGAACGAAGCTCAGGCAACCTTGAAATGGTGGTATAACTATTTTAACATTATGGCGTAACTAGATAATAAAGGCTGCTGACGGGCAGCATCGTCACTGCTGCGAGAAGCTATGTCCTGTAATCGCCAACCCGCCTACCCAGCGTGGTGATTAGAGCCTAAACATGATGGAAAGTCCCACAAAGGCCCCCAGTACCCGGCCACCCTGCTATTTCTGACCACGGAGGAATCGCTCAATTCCCTGACCATTTCAACAAGATGTTTTGTGCAAAAACTCGATTAGTTAGTTAACTAGTGTTTAGCATTTGTCGGCTATAAGACAGCCTTGAAGTGGCAGTGGTGGCGCGAATCGGCGGACGTAGCGTAGGACCTCATGTGGCCAGGTGGAGCGACGATATGCGCAAAGTGATGGACAATTACAGGAAAAGAAGTGCCGAAGATCGTGCTCAGTGGCGTATCTTGGGAGAGGCCTACGTTCAGCAGTGAACAGACACCGGCTGCTTATGATGATAATAATGACGATGACAATATAAATGTTCTTAAAGTTTTTATTTCATAAGCTTTACTCGATGATAATGCTTGCTGTATACATAGCTCCCTACCCATGTACGAGTATCTACGTAAAGGGTATTTCAACAAGGACGGGTCGATGTTGAAATTTAATAAAACAAGCTGTGTGTGAGATATTAACTAAATTTTTTTTTTTTTTTTAAGGCCCATTTATGTCAATTTTATGGTATATGACATCATTCAAATGTCCACCGTGGCTTTGAATGGTGGCACGGATCACGGATTGATGGCAAATGTCTCACCAAAGTCGTTTTCGAAAAAAAAACGGACCAATGACTCCGCCGGCCTAAAATCCACACCAAGCGGTAACTTTTTGCGGATGCATTATCACCTGGTAAATCTCGCATGTGTTGCTATGAAATAAACCACAATCGACCAATGCCCTAAAGGTCAACATAACACAGACCATCGCTCAAATTCAGCTGGATCTATGCGGAAGAGTCATTGAAAATTGGATCTCTCGGATCCGGGCCACCGTTCGAAACCGCAGCGGACATTTAAACGATGTCATATTCCATAAAATTGGCATTTATGGGTCTTTCAAATATAAAAATAATTTAGTTAATGTGTCACACTAAGCTTGATTTATTCAATTTCAACATCGAGCCGTCCTTATTGAAATAGTAATACCCTGCATATATATACGTGCAAGAACTGCCTGTTGAAATATTAAAGTATAGGCGAAGATAAAAATACGAGTATAATTACGAAGCGTACCTATATATTCAGAGACAGGCACGTGTCACTTTATTGTACGATCGAGCCTTAAATAAAAAATGTCATGTAAAATTACCCTTTTCTATTCTTATACCTGCGACCTGAATCAATGCTAGTCGTTGGAAAGCCGAGCATACTCTACATAAAGTCTAATAGTCTAAGAGCCCGTGAACCCCAGACCTTCGTTATTTTATAAAAGCTGAAAGTTTGTCAGCGCATGCTCCCAACACAGGTCAGAACGATGGACTATTATGAAGTTTGGGTTGCCGTGGCTTTGGCAGGTAAACGGTACTAAAGGTGTGTAAAATACCGATCTCAATTCATCAAATAATAAAGTGTGATTTTTTGGTATTACCTTCAGAATATTATTAAAAATCACGTTATTGATTGCCAGACACTTAACATCGTGGCAACCCCTTGCCAGACACCCCTAATGTTAATGAAATTATAATTCTACTTATGTTATAGTATAAAAGCTGATTTTTATATATAATACTTAGGTAATAATTAGATGATGTTTCCTCATCAGCCAGACATTTTTGATAGTTCCAACCCCTTGCCAGACAATGATGTAGGGTCGCTGTAGGAGCGAGCGCGAGACAGTATATGTATGGTGGGTGCGAGTGAGATGGCGAGATAGGTCTATCGCGATCTCTCAATAACAGATTATAAAAAAAAAAACAAATAAATAATACTCAAAAATTTAATTAAAAATATATTAATGACATTACAAGTTATTATAAAGCATAAAAAAATAGATTGATGACATTACAGATTATTATTATAGTGTACTAAAGAAAATATTATTTTATTCATTATCATCATTATAATCAATGTTATCATTTTCTTCGTCACTGTTACTCCATTCAATTATTATTAAACATTCATTAGAACAAAATAATAGTCCTTTAGTCCAGTAGTTTTTGAGCTAACTCAATACAAACATACATGTACACCTCTTCATAATATTAGTATAGAAGTATATATAGCTTTGTAGCTCAAATTTGTAATATTTAATTGACGTATTGATAACTTATAATATCGTTTAAAAACTAAAAACAACCGACTTCAATGCCGCGCTATTCATTTTCAGTACCAATTTTGAGATGTTTATCTCAATATCTCTGGAGATACTTATCATACCTCGATAAAATTACCATGGTACTACACTTGGGATATCTCCTTTCGAACAAAAAAAGAATAATCGAAATCGGTTCATAAACGACGAAGTTATCCGCGAACAAACATTAAAAAAAAAAAAAAAAAAAAAAAAAAATATACGGTCGAATTGATAAACCTCCTCCTTTTTTTGAAGTCGGTTAAAAAGGCAAAAACATTTAAGATTTGTGTTTAAGAAAAGCTAAGAAATCTATACCGCCAGATTTAAGGTTGCCTAATTACAGTTAAGTACTGTAGCATTTTTTATCAATAACTAATTTCCATAAGTTCAATAAAGTAACTACGTATTTTATCACATAAATTGTTTTCTTTTTACATAAGTTTTAGTTTTCTAAATTTTTCACCTTTTTATCGATATGTTCTACACTAGTGATCACTTCCCTACTCAGGCACACTCTAGCAGTTCTAGACACTAACACAAACAGAAAATGGACATGCTGCCAAAGTTTTGACGCCATCCATTATAATCCATCTTATAATCCATCATCCTAGTATCATACACTAATAATATATTGAATATACTTTATAGTCTGTATATATTCGAAATATTTTATGTTGTTAATTTATAATAACTATTCAATTAATAATACTTGAAGATAGCATATAAGATTATTTTAGCTGATGTAAACATGTTTACCTGCCAAAGCCACGGCAACCCAAACTTCATAATAGTCCATCGTTCTTACCCGTGTTGGGAGCATGCGCTGACAAACTTTCAGCTTTTATAAAATAACGAAGGTCTGGGGTTCACGGGCTCTTGCTCTATAAAGTCCTGCTACCTATCGGGCACTTTAAAATTCTTTCTAAACTTATCCGTCATATTTGAATACCTATAAATGTCTTATTTGCATTACAAAATTTAATAAGTAATATTTGAAACAGCCGTAAAAATTAATAAAGTTGACACAACGAGTATAGTAATTCATGAGAATTGCCTAAAGTTTCCAAAGTAGGTAGATATGGGAGGAATGAGCAACATTTCAGAAATCTAATACCGTAAGTTAGAGCTCGCGGGACGCATCGATTGCCCGCGACCTTTGAATCTAAACCTTTTATGAGGTAAAATGGAATCCCTAAAGCACCTGCCAAACTTATTCTAATACAGAACTTAATAAATCTTGTATTTCCATCGTAACTTGCTCGTAAAAATAAAAGGTATGACTATCAGGGTAAATTACTTCTAGGGTAGGGCTTCCGCGAGTTTGCAAGGGGCCGCATGCTAGTTTCGATTTGAAAGACAAAGTATCCAGTAAAATCAGACTCAACATCTAATTGTGTCAAGGTGCAGTAACGTGTAAAAGTTCTGTCAATCCAGTTTTTACCATTGTTTACCATCAGGCAAGCGCAATTGCTTAAACTGTTACGTTATAATAAAATAAAAATAATAAAATAAACTGGCCAAGTGCAAGTCAGACGCGCACTCGTGGAGTTCCGTAGCACACTACAATATTTTATAAGATCAAGCAAAAATACCACTATCATTTTTCGCCAGCAAAAAAATCTTCGTTTTTCATACTTTGTGTGAATTACAAAGTTATATTTGCGGTTTTGAAAATATGCTATATATCAGAAACTACTGACTATATCTCGTTCAAACCAATTTTCGTTGAAAGTATTTATTGAGATCTACAGCACATATTTTTTTAAGATTTTTCACCCTGTTTTTACCCGACTGCGCGACGCAAAGGAGAGGTAATGTGTTTATCAGTCTATATATGTATGTATGTATGTTTGTTCCTTTGTGGCACACTAGAGACCAAACGCGTGGGCCGATTTTGATAATTGGCACGTCAATAGATTCGCCATGCTAGCGCGAGTGTCAACATAAACATAAAAAATTGAAAAATTCAAAATGGCGGATTTCAGACGCCAAAATTTGGGGATCAAATAAAATTTTTTTTTCAAAACCTATCGAGTGGGGTATCGAATTAAAGGTCTTAAAATGGAGATTCCAAATATATTTATAACAAATAATTTATGATCGTACAAATCGAAAAAAAAAACGATTTTACATGCCGCGTTGGTCACTTTCAGTAACAAATTTGCGGTGCTTATCTCTGAAGTTACTTATCAGATCTCAATAAAATTACAATGAGACCAAACGAAAATCATATTAACTCAAACAAAAAAAGAATTTTCCAAATCGGTTAAGAATTGATGGAGTTCTGAGGTAACAAACAACCTCTTCCTTTTGGTATAGTCGTTTAATAGTACAACTGTAAAGTAAGTAAGTACCCTATCTATTTCACGCATTTCGGTTTTTTGTTCAGATTACGGAATTTGCCGTCCTTTACTTAACTAAAAAGTGTAAAATAAAACATTAAATTAAAAAATCAAAAAACCCGACTGCGCAAAAAGTGAAGTGTTACAAAACGAATTGAAAAGAAAAAAACAAGTAAGTCTAGTCTAAAACAACTAAGTAAGTATGGAATATAGAGACATTAACAGTCGGGACACATTAATCCCCATTCGTTAAGCCATTAATGTGTCCCGACTGTTAAAGTCTCTACATTCCATATAACAAAGTATAATTTATTTTATGAGTGTATCGACCGAGAAAGAATTTAAATGGTATAGTTTTTTGATATCCCTAAACAGAAGTCTAAACTACTAGACTTACTTGTTTTTTTCTTTTCACTTCACTTTTTGCGCAGTCGGGTTTTTTGATTATTTAATTTAATGGTTTATTTTAAAAGTTACAAGGGGGGGGACACATTTCACCACTTTAGAAGTGTCTATCTTTCAAACTTTGAGAAAAAATAGTTTTAGAAACGTCGATTTAATTTTTAAAGATCTATCTATAGACGTATAGGTATAGGTTTGATGATTTTTTTTGTTTCTGTTCCATATATTTATGAAATCCCTCCTTATTTTTTTATTATTTTTGTACAGACAATACATCTATACACCATACTACCAATTTGTAACTTGGTAGTCCTAATAGTTTCGGAATAAAGTGGCTGTGACATACGGACGGACAGACAAACAGACATCACGAATTTATAAGGGTTCCGTTTTTGGCCATTCGGCTACGGAACCCTAAAAAGTGTACGGCAAGATATTTATAATAATCACAATGCTTTTCTCAAGTATATGCGTAGTGTTTTACTATAGGTGCGATTGTGAAGTGGCAGTCGGCTGGTCATATCTGCCGCAGGACTGATGACTATTGGAGTAGACTGGTTCTATAATGGAGACCGCGAATAGGCAAACTTAGTGTAGGACGCCCAGTGAACAGGCGCAGCGACGACATTTACAAATCGGTGGGCAGTGAGTGCAAAAGAAGAGCCGAAGATCGGGCTCAGTAGCGTGTCTTGGGAGAGGTTTATGTCAAGCAGAGGACTGATACTGGCTAATTATGATAGTGATGATAAATAGATGCATTTTATTAGATCACTTGATTAGCAACGATCTGGTGGTCTAAAAAGTCGACGATGTCTCTATGTGATTACAGCCTAGCTGCTTTTTGTGATGTCAGTACTCTTAGTACGAGTTTTCATACCAAACTCGATATCGTATATCGAACAAATTTTGTATGAAAAACAGTACAGCGCCTCTAGTGGTCACTATACTTTACTAAATTTAGACCAATCAGAGAGCCAGAATGAGTCGAAAACTATGTGAGATCTGTCAAAAACGTTTACGATAAATCCTCGTACTAAGGGTACAGCGCGCTAAACATACTTTACCAGCATTGGATGTTAGGTGCAAAGATAAGGACGCCGTTTTTAAAATAAATATATTTTATCAGTTGATACAAAAACCGTAGAAAGTTTATATATATATATATATTGTACCGTTATGCGTTACATGCATTATTTTAAAATACATTGATTCCAGGCGGAACGCACGCCTCTCTGCACCGCGGTCTCTAACACGCGAATTTGTATTTTTTATTCGCGTGATCGTGGTCAGAGGCGTCCTTAGCGTTCCCCTTTGGATATATCACAACTATTGCTGTTTATAACAGCATAATTTTACCCCAGATCTGGGGTCCAAGGTCCACATAAGGAAGCTGCTAGAGCTCTTTTCTTTGACCGCCTTTGACGACTCCGACCTGAGCCTGGCGATCACTTCTTGAGCGCCTACCTACACCAGCGGCGTGTGACGTCAGTGGAGTGCAAGTCCAGAGCAAAGGAAATGAACCACATTGTAGACTGTATAGGCTCTAATCCACCTATATCCCACCAACTGAGCTACTGTGCCCTGTGGCAAAATTAAACTGTTCACCGTTAAGCTTACCCTACCTCTTTTATTTATACATATCCAAATAGGTGAGGTAGGGCCTTGACAAACTTAACGGGACAATATATATATATATAATTTCGGCGTTTGAACACTATCTCACCTGTTGGTTTGTGATGATGCGGTAGAGGATGATAGCGCACTAGGCCTAGAATGGGAGCTGGCTCTCAAGGATAGCTGCCGAAACACATTCATTTTTGGCGACAGATTTTCTAACTTGAGGGTGGTAGCTGGCCAGGTGGACACTAGATAGCGTTCCATCACCATGCAGTAGTTGGGGGTTTCTTAACGATGTACTTCCTTTACCGGAAGGCCACTGTGAGAAGCGCACATACATTTTTCGATAGAAAAAATCATTTGCGCACGGCGGGGATTGAACTCGGTACCTCTAGCGTCAAAGCCGACCATTATCCCACTACACCACTGGGCCCACTAGTTTGAGATAACTTGAGAGTCAGAGCATTCTAAGCTAGCGTATTCACCATTTTTGATCACATCATCGCTTGCCATCAGGCGAGGTAGTAATCAAATGCTAGCCTACTAAATATTAAAACAGTCGTGCACAATTTTCTCTGTATAATGCTCCAACTTGTCGAGTATCACTATAATTAAGCCCGTTCAGCCTGGGCTAAGAAATTCAGTCGTGTCACCAGTCTACGGTAGCATTACCTGTCCTTTCCTGTGTCACGAGCGTACTAAGCAGCGATTTGCGTGATGCCTGCCACGTATAATTGAATTGAAACCCACGTCAAGTGGAAGTGTGGGCACACGGAACCACCCGATTAGCTGCCGGGACACGCAGTGGCTCGTTATGTTGTGAGCTAGACAGCTAGACGGTCTCATGTCTGCCATGATTTAAATGTTCCATATGATCTCGATGCAAACATTATAAAAACCCAATGACCGATATTGTTCTTATGTCAAATTGCTTATTTGAAATAATTCAAATGTTTGTTAGATACGATAAAACCCTACTATTGTGGCTATACAATAGCCCACTCATATTTTGGATATTATGAACGTGTTTATGTAAGTACCTACTCATTTTTAGTAACGTATTTACGGATTTAAATTGTATTGTAAATGAGGTTTTAATTGAAAATAAATAAAATTAGGTTACTTGTGTAGTTTATTTAATGGAGTTTCAGGTGTATTATTGCCTCAAATGGTAGGTAATTAAAAATAAATAAAAAGACCGACAATTTCAACCCCTTTTAAAATATTATGGCGTTATCATTATTTTTGGCACAAACATAATATTAGGTATGTTATTGTTTTCGTAAACTATAATGTATAAATTAACCTTAATTGTTTATTTTGCCTTCAGAATGTGTCATTCCAATCACTGCTCAGTTTTTTATCGAAGGTATGAAATGAACAAAAGTATTGTATTATGTATATTGAACCAGGATAGGATACGTGACGCTTACAAAATGGTAACGAGTGATCATAAAACGTTGACGAGGCTATAAATTGAGAAAAAGCAATCGGCGTTCATACCAGATGCTTGTAAATTCAGCGCCCGACTAAAGATAATTCGTCCATTCATGGAGGTGCGAATTTGCAAGTGCGTACTGGAGGGCGCGGCGGCGCGGTGGCTCCCCGTCCGCCTTCCACCCGCCCTCCCGCGAGCCCTTAGTTTGCGACCCTTGCAATGACGTCAACGGCCCACCGCCACCCGATTATAAATATAACCACTCCGATAGCACGCCACAGGTTTTGGCCCTTACACTTCACACAACACTTCGACGATAAACTCTAAACTACTTTTTTAGATTTACTTTCGCCTCGAACTTATTATAACTAATGTGGACACAATTCCTTAACTAGAAAAAGTAGGAATTTTCTGCGTAATAACAACAATTGTGGATTTTCTTGATTATTTTTGTTTATTATAGCGTCGTCGTGTAGCGATGTTATCATAAGTAGTATTTAAACTGCCGGCAAGCTTGCTTCGTTTCTCTGTTCTGTTTCTGTTGTTTCGTTATCGAGTTTCACGAGTTTCCCTATAAATAAACAATTTACTTTGCAATGTGTCTTGAATTGTAACTGTTTAAAACAATATAATACAAATTCAATACGATACAATAAAATATATCCACCTACAATTAAATACAGTTATTCCGCCGTTAGCAGGACTGTTTTTAAAAATAATGCACCTAGGCTCGAGCTAAAGAGAAATATAATCGGCTAGTTTCGGCTTCGTAGAGCGTCGTGCCGTGTAATTATTTTTCAAATAACTACATATATTGCGTGACAGATATTTAATTCGATTTATTTTATTTCAAACCGAGTATCGATTGTCTGTGTTCGTTATGGCACTTTCCTTATAGGCTGAGTGCAGACTAGAGACACAACGGTTTTAAGACAAGCTTGTCTCTTGAAGACTAAAAATAAAAAGACTTGAAATTAACTAAAATATGTAAAACTTAAACATTAATTAATAATTAAGCGACTACTGCTTGCGTCCACTACTTCGCTAGACAGTTTTGTGTTGGTCTGCACGCTCGCATACTCTAAAGGAGAAGCCGACAGTCGTTATTCAGATTAGCCACCGTGCAGTATTACTTTGTCTACGAGACGTTTCATTTGAAGTGTGCGCGTCTTCATATGTTTTATACAGCAATAGTCTGTTTTAAGACTGTCGTGACTATGGTCTATGCTCTGCGCTCAGCGTCTTCATACGTTTTGTACAGCAATAGTCTGTTTTAAGACTGTCGTGACTATGGTCTGCGCTTAGCCAAAGATGTGGCCTAAGTGTGTGGTACCCGTCATTAATTACAACATTATTGTAGTAGATTTTACCGGAAAAAAAACTAACTTTTACAGGCGTTAGCACTCAAATATATACTTTACACACCAACTTAACTCTAGTAAACTCTACTTTGAAACCCATTATATCGAATACACAATCAGTAAATATTTTTTACAGAAATTCTCAAAAGAGGAGTTTTGTGATTGGTCTTTTTATAGTTATGTGATAACAAAGAGAAAGCGTTGATCGCTCTGAATTTCAAGAATTGTCTATACAAAAGTGGTATATACATATAACCAGATAGATGGCAAAATATTTAATCAGCAATATACAGAACATTGGCATTTAATCGGTTGTTAATTAATTCAATAAAATTATGCTCAGGTAGGCATAGCCTTTTTTTCTTTTGACTATAAGTACATAGTAAAAACGTTCCAATTTCAGATTTTTAGTATTAGTAGTTTGATTCCCTATACGAAGAAATCCCTGCCTTGATCGACACCATCAACGCAGTAGCTTGACCAGCTGTTAACGGAGTGGTGAAGTGCTGCGCCTCGCTACGAAACCCTAAAATTTCAGCGCGTCCTGTTTTAAAATAGTCCTGAAGTTGAATTGCGTTAGCAACACTGGTAATTGTGTTTGAAGAGTACCGAACGAACCTTTAAACCTTGGACGCCCTTTGCAGCTTTGTTACTTCTTAACACAATAAACGAAGGCACCTTTTGTGTTTCTAAACTTTTCAAAAACTCTGTTATTATTTTTTGTTCTTTCCATGAAAAACACAATTCTTATTATTTTCAATTTGTAAGACTTCAGCTCATGGCATTTGGAGCTAAACAAACATTTTCTTTACTCCTGGATATTTTCCACAAATCCACACGCATATAGACAGATAGGTATTAAATCTTTCTGACTACTTGACAGCGTTCAGAGTTCCCAAGATTGGCACTACAGCCAACTGATCACTTAATGACAGGAATGATTCGTACCCCACAGCCTCATGCGTGACCTTATGAGTTTAAATAATTAAGATAGTTTAAAAACTAAAACAACCGACTTCAATACCCCGCAAGTCAATTTCAGTTGCAAGTTTGAGACGTTTATCGTCATATCTCTGGAGATACATATCAGATCTCGATGAAATTACAATGGGACCACTTCGAAAACGTACCCTACCGATTACAAAAAGAATTATACGAATCGATTCAGAATTGACGGAGTAATCGCGTAACATACACACAAAAAAAACATACAAACGAATTGAGAACCTCCTTTGTTTTTGGAAGTCGGTTGATAAAATTGTATTGTGATTTTTTTATATACAATACAATAACTCTTTATTGATCACCAGAAAAAAAACAACTTAAAGTAATACAACAATACTATGGTAATACAATCGGCGGTCTTATCGCTAAGAGCGATCTCTTCCAGTCAACCTTAGGATGGACTGGAGTAAAAATAAAGAATGGACGGCAGTGCACAATAAAAAAGACATCTGCATATTTTAGTAAATGCCTACTTACAATCTAATTCGGATTCTAATACATATATAGGCATAATAAAAATATACTAATATATATAGATATAGTATTACTAAACGGAAAATAAGACAGATCGATAGCTTTTATTTGACAGTGGATAGAAAATAATTCTATGCCATATCAACACCTCAACACCAATCAACACCAATATTATTAATGCGAAAGTCAGTTTGTTTATTTGTTTGTTTGTTTGTTCGTTTGGGACTTCTTCACGGTCAAACGGCTTGACCGATTTGGCTGAAATTGTGTACAAAGATAGTACATAGGGCAGAATAGGATATAGGATACTTCTTTTTTGGCTATCGAGTCAGGGGGTCCAGATATTTTTAATTGAATTTTGTAAATATAAGACTTCTTCTCGAATAAACGGCTTGACCGATTTGCCTGAAATTTTGTGTCAATACATGTCATAGGGCAGAATAGAATATAGGATACTTTTTTTCTGGCTGTCAAGTCAGGGGGTCCAGATATTTTTAATTGAATTTTGTAAATATAAGACCTCTTCTCGAATAAACGGCTAGACCGATTTGCCTCACATGTTGTATAAAGACAGTTCATAGGGCAGAATAGGATATAGAAATCTTTTTTTCTGCCTATCAAGTCAGGGGGTCCAAATATGTTTAATTGAATTTTGTAAATATAAGACATCTTCTCGAATAAACGGCTTGACCGATTTGCCTGACATGTTGTATAAAGACAGTTCATAGGGCAGAATAGGATATAGAATCCTTTTTTTCTGGCTATCGAGACCAGGTGTCCAGATTTTTTTATTGAACTTTGTAAATGTGTGGCCTCCTCTCAGTCAAACGGGTCAACCATTTCAGCTGAAATTTTGTGCACAGACGGTCAATAAGACATAGGATACTTTTTTTTGGCTGGCAATTTCGGGTGTCCATAATTTTATTATGGAATAATGTGTTGCCTCTTAGCGGCAATCGTTTTGACCGATTCAGCTCAAATTTTGTACAAATACAGTTAATAGGGCATAGAATGACAAAGGATTTTTTTTTAACAGTTGAGTTTGGGTAACTATTTTTTTAATGAATTTTTTAAACGTGTGACCTCTTCTCGGTTAAACGAGTTGACCGATTGAGCTAAAATTGTACAGAGACAGTCAACAAGACATAGACCAAGAGTAGAGTCTATTATCCGAGCACATTGGTTACTTTTTTTACAATCGAGTCCGGTTGTCAGTTTTTAGGGTTCCGTAGCCGAATGGCAAAAAACGGAACCCTTATAGATTCGTCATGTCTGTCTGTCTGTCTGTCTGTCTGTCTGTCCGTCTGTCTGTCTGTCTGTCCGTCCGTATGTCACAGCCATTTTATTCCGAAACTGTTAGTACTATAGAATTGAAACTTGGTAGATAGATATATTCTGTGAAAAGCTTTCCAATTTTTATACAAAAACAAAAAATATATAAAAGTTTAAGGGGGGGCATCCCATACATGAAACTGAAACAAAAAAAATTTTTTTTCTTCAAACTTATACGTGTGGGGTATCTGTGGATAGGTCTTCAAAAATGACATTGAGGTTCCTAAAATCATTTTTTCTCAAAGTCAATCATTTGAAAGATAGGCACGTCTAAAGTGGTAAAATGTGTGTCCCCCCCCCCCCTCTAACTTTTAAAGTATAGGAGTGAAAAATCTAAAAAAATAAATGCTGTAGATCTCAATAAAAACTAACAACGAAAATTGGTTTGAACGAGATACAATCAGCAGTTTTAGAGATATGGCGAACGCAAAGATAACTTTGTTTTTCATACAAACACTATGAAAAACAAAGTTAATTTTGTAGTTGCGAAAAAACATAGTTATGGTATACTTAACTGTGTTACGGAACCCTACGAGTGCGAGTCCGACTTGCACTTGGCAAGTTTATTTATTGTTGAATTTTGTATATGTTTGGCCTCTTTTCGGCCAAAAGGCTTGACCGAGTCACATGACATTTTGTACAAAGACATTTAATAGGGCATAAAAGGGCAAAGAATACTTTTTGTTTCGGCAGTTAAGTGAGGGTGCATATATTTTTTGTTAACTTTACATAGAGTTAACATAATCATAAAAGTTTAACCTTAGGTTCGTCTATAATGACTTAATTAGTGTCTTGATTAGGCCATAAAACTGTGAGGATCATTAGAAGTCATCAAAATTTACGCGCTGGCTTTGCTTGCCCAACGTGTTTATCTGCTTTGTGGGAAGTATTTCAAAAACTTTCGTGTTTCAACAGCCTTAGGGTAATTGGTGTTGACTTAGTAGGTCATAAAAACTGTCAGGGTCATAAAAAGTCGTAAACATTTTTAGAGCTCGCTTCGCTCGCGCAAAGTTTTCGCAGTAATAACGCTATATAGCGTATAATAGCGTGTTTCAACAGCCTCATACATTAGACTGACTCAAATACTTAAACAGCAAAACTTGGTAAACCTTGGTTAGGTTTACCAAGTAATTATTAATGACTTTAACAATAGACGATATCGAGTTCGACCTAAGAGTCATCTATAGTGAGTTGATTATTAGGTCGTAAATATGTCAGGGTCATAAAAAGTCATAAAAAATGTTCGCTCTCGCAATGATAGCTCTCGCTGCGCTCGCACAGCTATTCACCTTATTTTCTTTGTAAGAAATGTTTCAGGAACTTTTGTGTTGAGTCAAACATTTAAACAGCACAACTTCGTATACCTAACCAAAATGATTAATGACTTTAACAATAGAGGATATTGAGTTCGACTTTAGGGTCATCTATGGGGACTTGGCCTACGAGATCATCGATCTTGACCTCAAAGGTCATAAAGACTCAAATAACGCGGGCAAAGCCGCGGGTAACAGCCAGTTTTTAAATATAGGCAAAGGTTTTGCACGTCTGATATCTAAAGGCAGACAATTCTATAAACGTATAGCTTGTACAGTGAACGATTTATCATAGTATTGGGAAGAGTGAAGAGCCATAGATTAACTAACTAACTTAATTACATAATAGATTAAGTTTATGAACTTCCTGAAGGTCTGAAAGTACGACCACACCGCGGCGGCTTGCGTCCGCGTGCGCAATTTTCAATCGTTTTCTGATCGCCGTTTGAAACCAAACGCGACCTGCGTTTGGTTTGAACTAGTCGGTACAAATACAACTGCACTATCTGATCGCGCCTGCGCACTCGGACCTCCACCACCACCTCGCAGGACGCCGCGGTGTGGCCGTACCTTAAGAGTCTTCAAGTCACAAATGAATGCATATTAATGCGTGCTGCTTTTTAACGTAGACGTAGGTTTTACGGTCTTTAGACTACAGTGTCGCGTACCATTATAGGTCGGTATACTTTGTTTGAAATCGCCAGAAAAACTCGTGCATTGCTCTCCTGGTAATACTTTACCTCCGAAAAATCCGATAGTTACGATTGCCATACATTACGATTACCTTCTGAGATTACCATTGCCATACAACCACAGGGAAGCGACACATAAATATATATATATAACATATGGAATTTACGCGTCTACTGCGTTTCGTGGTGCAAGACAGGCTGCGAAAGGATGTCAATCAGTGGCGGAAAACCATTCGGTATTTTCGAGATGGACTACGCGCTTGTCAGTGAATTGTTGATTTAAATTTGATTTGTTGTTTTTTTTTCATTGTTGTTAAGTTTTTATATTTTATTTGGACCCGCTACTGTGAAAGTCATAGCCATCGTCATCAAGGCCATTAAAATGTTTTACGAAATCCAATCATGATAATAATGTCATAATTAGGTTAATTTTTGTATTTGGCTTTCCTTATTTAAAATTTCTTCCACTTAGTATTTCGGCGTGAATAGGTAACATAAGTACCTTTAAACAGTTTCTTTTCATCAATTCAGTTTAGTTTCTTTTGAGCTTAAAATTAATGATTAGTTTTAAAAATAAATAAATGCAAAACATTCAAAAAGGTTGAAGTCGCTGCAGTCCGCCCAAAGGTCAATGCACGGGATTCTCTGGCGATTTGAAACAAAGTTATGCTGTCCGGTTGTAGCATATATTTCGTAGTTACCTGTGTGGACGTCGACAACGCATATGCATCGAAGATACATATTCCTCGTGGTGCGACCTCTCGTCTGGTGTCCCACAGGGTGGCGTTTTATCTCCCCTCCTCTTCGCAATATTTATTAATACTATCTCAAAACAACTTTCTTCTTCCTATCCTATCACCTCTATGCAGACGACCTACAGATATACACTCACGCTCCTTTAGACCAATTACACGAGGCGATTGAAACTCTAAATAGGGACTTAAGACGCATCCGGGATTGGAGCCAATCTTACGGTCTTAGAGTGAATCCGTTGAAAACTCAGATGATTATCATCGGGAGTTCTCGGATAATCTCGAAGATAGATTGGTTTCGACTTCATCAAGTGATTTTTGACGGAGTTCCAAAATGTATTAGCCAGACCGTAAAAAACTTAGGTATTATAATGGACAGTAGTCTTTCGTGGGAACCTCAGCTGGCGGCAACTAGTCGAAAATTGTTCGCATCTGCTTCGTCTCTTAGAAGACTGCGGAATTTCCTTCCCATTACCACCAAAACTGCTTTTACCCCAATCCCTTCTTCTTCCCATTCTGGATTACGCCAATGTTTGCTACCTCGATCTTACCGAGGTGCAACTCGACAAGATCGAGCGTTTACAGAATGTTTGCATCCGCTTCATATTTGGACTACGAAAGTTTGATCATGTGTCTGAATTTCGAGCAAAGCTGAAATGGCTACCTATCCGTCTTCGGCGTAATGCCCATATTCTTACTCAGCTCTATAACATTATTTTCCTACTTTTCACTCCTTCCTATTTAAAGGAACGCTTTGAGTTCAAACAAGAATCGAAGCCCCACCCATTACGATCACAGTATACCCTTCAGATGAAGTTACCTGAACGCTTTCACTCGTCTCAGCACTACTTCAAGTCATTTACCATGAAGGCAGTTCATCTGTGGAATGAACTCCCCGCTAGCATCAGAGAAGCTCGAACACCTCAAATATTTAAAAATATGGTTCATAAATATTATTTATCAATATCACAAACTGGTTAGTGTATCCTATCGAATATGGTATTATTTTAGTATGTTTATGTAGGTATATTATTGTAACTATTTATCGTAGTATTTGAATGTAAGTTTATAATTATATTAATTAGACATGTATACATACTTATTTTTATTTAATCCGTACATGTTTTTGCATGTATTGTGTGCCATCGACCGCACTTAGCTAACTAGCTCCTGTCCATCCAAAGGTTGTCTGGTAGAGATCGCTCTAAGCGATAAGACCGCCCATTGTCAAACCATTCTAGAAATGTATTTTGTTCTAAGATTTTCTTGTTATATTTGGTATGCAATAAAGTGTTCATCTATCTATCTATCTATCTACTTCAAGGTACGGCCACACCGCGGCGTCCTGCCATCTGCAGGCGCGATCTCAGTACTTTTTAACTGACTTCACAAAAAATGAGGAGGTGCTCAATTTGTCTGTACGTTTTTTTTTTTTTTTTGTGTCTGTTACGCGATTTCTCCATCAATTGTGAACGGATTCAAATGATTCTTTTTTTTAATAGGTAGGATACGTTTCCGAGGTGGTCCCATTTTAATTTTATCGAGATCTGATTAGTATCACCACAGATATGGAGATAAATACCTCAAACATAGGAGAATGTACTAGTTTTAGTAGAAGAGTCCCAAGAAGATTATACACAATGGAGGTTGCTATTGCATATAAGATATTATTACGGTAACTGTGAGCGAGATAGAAATAAAGGTGGGGATAATTTTTTTTTATATCTTATAGGCAAGCGTTTGACCACTATCTCACCTGTTGCTAAGTGATGATGCGGTCGAAGATAGAGAAGTGGACTAGAATGGGAACTGGCTCTCAAGGATAGCTGCCGGAACACATTAGATGTTTGGCGACAGATTTTCTGACTTGAGGGTGGTAGCTGGCCAGGCGGACACTAGATATGTTCTACCACCATGCGGGGGTTATTGGTTTCTTAACGATGTTTTCCTTCACCGGAGGGCCACTGTGAGAAGCGCACATATATTTTTCGATAGAAAATTTCATTGGTGCACGGCGGTTTGAACTCGGTACCATGGCATCAAAGCCGACTGTTCTCCCAATTACGCCACCGGGCCCTCAATAAATAATTATATTTTAATAATTATAATTAATAATTATTTATAAATATAAATAATTTGTCTTCGCAGCAAAGTCTTGTTAGGGTGCAAACTTTTTTAAACAAATAACTCAGAATTATGAACGGACTTTGTACCAATCAACACAGCAAAAAAAAATTATAAGCATAAAACCACATATTATATAATAGTTACTACGTAAATAATACTTTCCGTTGTAAGGTTGGCTACACAGAGCTTTCATAATTCGGGTATCCACAATATAGGGAAGTGCCTCTTATAACGTAGTAGAGTTATTCAGTACTCTGTTGGCCATATGGCGGCAATTAATGTTAATAATCGCAAATAATACTTTTTAATATTCATTTTGTAATACAACTAGTCCGTGTTATAAAAGTATTTGGAATTATTGTAATAAAATAGACAATTAATTATCGTGTGTGTCAGATGCTTTAATTGTACAGGGCCATTTTGGACATTGTCCTTTGATACCTTGATGACATCATTATTACTAGTGAATATTTTCACTTTAGCGCGGCATTTAAAGTCAATTTTTTTAGGGTTCCGAACCCAAAGGCTACCAAATGAACACTTTCTGAGACTTTGTTATCTGTTCGTCTGTCCGTCCGTCCGTCCGTCCGTCCGTGTGTCTATATGTGCGCACTTTACAGAGCTGTATCTTCTTAACCGTTATAGGTACATACTTGAAATTTTCAAAAAGTATATATCTGTCAGTGTATAACGGCCCAGACACAAAATTTAATAGATGCATGTAATTTCATTAAAACTTTTTTTGCACTAAAAAGGGTAAAATAAGTTATTTTTCAAAAAAATAAAACCGACTTCATAACCACAAAAAGGCACTCAAAAGCGAAAAATAATTTACTTAAAATTATTATAAGCGTTACCCACTTCTCTATTTGAAGTCGGTGCCAGCCAAGTCTATTGGATATTAGATAGATACTATGTATGTAGTAGTAGTAAGTAGGTACATGTAGATTAATAAGTAGGTAGATACATGTAGGTATTATCTATCTACTACCTATTAGACTTGGCTGGCACCGACTTCAAATAGAGAAGTGGGTAACGCTTATAATAATTTTAAGTAAATTATTTTTCGCTTTTGAGTGCCTTTTTGTGGTTATGAAGTCGGTTTTATTTTTTTTGAAAAATAACTTATTAATTGTTTCTGATCGCGTTCGGTGTGAACCAGTCGGTACAAATACTACTGTGCTATCTGATTGCTGCATCGAGGGAGCGAGACCACACATCATATTATAATGTCTTAGGGTAAAAACTGTAAAAATCTGACCAGGCGATTATTTTGATTGTTTTGCTACTTATATTATAACAAAAATGCGTAAAATTCTGCAAAAGTCAAAAGTCAAAGCATTAATTCAGTATATGGGCAAATTATAAATTTGCACTTACACACGTCAAATAACATTACAGTGTTACAAGGATCATTTGGCACGTGGCCAAAATCAGTACTAACACCGTTATCTTGTAAATAGTCACTTATGATTACTTTTGACAGGCAGCTGGAGATGATATTTGCTGTGGATATTTCGTGCTTTAATAAAAATATCTTAAAATATGCCAAGAGTGATAAAAAATGGTGTTAAAGAGTTGATGCTAAAAGTAGAAGATTTTTATTTTAAAGAAAAGCAGTCTAGCGCTTCGATTATTGCATTTGAAAAAGTAAATGAGAGCGTCGCAGCTGCAACAGGCAAGTGTTACCATACCATACCTTGTAGGTTTCCCCGTTATAACCGAAACAGACTAATTCATATTTTTTTTGGCTTAGGTAAATATAGTACTTAGGTATTAATTTAACTTTACGTATGGTTAAGTACCTATCTACTTAATTTGCCGCCGTTTTTAGGGTTCCGTAGCCGAATGGCAGAAAACGGAACCCTTATAGATTCGTCATGTCTGTCTGTCTGTCCGTCCGTATGTCACAGCCATTTTATTCCGAAACTGTTAGGACTACAGAATTGAAACTTGGTAGGTAGATGTATTCTGTGAACCGCTTTCCGATTTTTATACAAAAATAAAAAAATATAAAAGTTTAAGGGTGAGGTTTCTAAAATCATTTTTTCTCAAAGTCAATCATTTGAAAGATAGGCGCGCCTAAAGTGGTAAAATGTGTGCCCCCCCTCTAACTTTTAAAGTATGGGAGTGAAAAATCTAAAAAAATATATGCTGTACATCTCAATAAAAACTATCAACGAAAATTGGTTTGAACGAGATACAGTCAGCAGTTTTAGAGATATGGCGACCGCAAAGATAACTTTGTTTTTCATACAAACACTATGAAAAACAAAGTTAATTTTGTAGTTGCGAAAAATCAAAGTTATGGAATACTCTACTGTGTTACGGAACCCTACGAGTGCGAGTCCGACTTGCACTTGGCCAGTTTATTTTCTCAGGTATTGCGGTTACCACCATATCATTGTGATCCTATTGAAATGGTCTCGGCATCCATGAAACGAAAAGTAAACGAGGTAAATATTTTGAAGTGATCCAATCAAAGGCCAGAAATGGTACAGAATGCTTTTGATTCCATTCCTGCCGATGAATGGCGCAATCATTGCGCCCACGCCAAGAAACTAGACGAAGAATATCGAAAAAGAGATGGATATTTGGACGAACCTTTCATCATACAATTATGCTCTGACAGTGAAGAAAGCAGTTACGATGATGAATGATGACGATGATGATGATGAATTTTAAAGATACAAATGGTGAAGAATTTCATATTATGTAATCTCTTCTCAATATAGTTAATGCAGAACATAATTACAACAACAAAAAAAAACGGTTTTATTATTGAATAATATTTACATTATTTTTATTTTCATGTAATAAATCCTATCATCAAAACAATTCCTAAGTTTAAATTTTATTACGGTCGAGTTACAATTCCCTAAAACTAGGGAGATTTTACTAGCTGCTAATTCTAATTCAACACCCACGCCCTCATGGCAATGTCATCCAAGTGCCAAGAGATCCTTGTAGCACTATAAATAGATCACATCAATAATAATTATTCTAACTAATTCTAATTATTCTATATTAATACAACAAACCACAGAAATATTAATAACTAGCAGCCCGCCCCGGCTTCGCACGGGTAGAACATATATGCATACAAAATTTGCATCAGTTTGTTGCATCGAATATAAAATATTAACATATTTAACAATCATCGTCATATTTCAACCAATTTACACAAAACCTTAACGAATTATGCACCTAAGACCTAAACCTTCCTTATAAACACTCTGCTATTGGTGAAAACCGCATCATAATCCGTTCAGAAGCTATTGAGATTATTGCGAACAGACAGACAGACGCAGTGATGGACATTGTTTTATAATATTTACCTAGTGATATTGGACGGCCCTTTGGCGTAAAGGATAGTTACCCTGATTCTGACCCGAGGGTCGTTGGTTCTAATTCTAGCTATATACCTACCAATGAAAGTTTAATGTGCATTCAAGAATCATGGGTTTTCGTGGGATCATTAAATCTATCAATAATTAAGATAGTTTAAAAACTAAAACAACTTACTTCAATGCCCCGCGAGTCAATTTCAGTAGCAAGTTTGAGACGTTTATCGTCATATCTCTGAAGATACTTATCACATCTCAATAAAATTACAATAGAACCACCTCGGAAACGTACGCTACCGATTACAAAAATAATCATTTGAATCGGTTCACAATTGACAGAGTAATCGCGTAGCATACACACACAAAAAAAAAGAAAGAAAAAAGAAACATACAGACGAATTGAGAACTTCCTTCTTTTTAGAAGTCGGTTGAAAAGTAGCTTACCACCAAGGAGAACATCTGCCAGCGTAACCTTACGGCGTTCCCCGACGCAAAAAGTAGGGGTATTATACGTTTAACGTGTGTATCTGTGTGTCTGTCTGCAGCATCTTAGCACCCAACCGGATGAACCGATTTTGATTTTATTATTACTTACTTACTGCACTGGCGCGGTGACACCAAAGTGGGTCTTGGCCTCCGACATTAAGAGACGCCATTTCTCCCTAGATTGCGCGACCTCTTGCCAATCGGACACCTGAAGCTGGTTCAGATCTTTTTGGACTACATTTATATTTTTACATTTTATTATTGATAGTTTTTTTTTATAGATGACTTCATCGAGGGTGGTCATAGCTTTGATTCGTGAAAATTCGTTCAATCGTTATAAAACTATGAGCTTTAATCAACTTTCATAGCTCTAATCAATTCGAAAATCTTCTTCTTCAACGATATTGTAAGAACATGGAAGCATTGACTTGATGCTGGGACATCTCCTGGACTCTACAGAATACTCAAATCCTCACCAACTTACAGCTCTAATAATCTCAATCTTTAAATGTCGTGTTTATCATATTTAGTGTCGAGTCATTGGAATGCTTTTAATGAAAAGATTATACATAGATCAGTCGGGTTGATTAATATTATATTATATATATAGATCATTATTATTTTATACAATAGATCATATTATTATACTATATTGACTTCAAATTGATTGTGATCGGTGGGGATCTACAGAAAAGCTAAGCTATAATAATATGTTTGTAGTAACTATGACCTATTCTGTGGTTTCACTGCAAATATTTTATTAATTTTGCGATGCGTGTATGTGAAATCCGTGATATCTTTTAGAGTTTTCATTGGAATTATATACTGTAAAGGACAATTTTAATCTATAATATGTGGTAAAGCTAATTAACGTTAATATTTATTTATTTGTATGTAATAATGTATATAATTAATTATTTGGATAAAGATTAATACTATATACTTGAAAATAGCCTTAGAAGTTATGTAATATTTTTTAACAAAAAATTAAAGATTACAATGGTTACTGTGAGTCAACCTTAAGAGATAGACATATGCTGTCGCGGACTTTTTTGTAAGTCTTATTAAGTTGTACAACTTTTCCATAAAAACTATTCTTCCATCTGTTTTCAATTGAGCAGCGTTCGTAAGAAACGTGTTTTTTCGACCGTTTTTTTGTCGACTTAGGTTGCAAATTAGGTCTCCACGAATGTACCTTTAATTTATACGGGATAATATATAGCTTATTTTCATTTTGAAAATCCATTCTATATATTAGTGAAATAATTTTTTAAATCGGTCCAGTAATTTTTGAGCCAAATCATTACAAACATACAAAAATACAAATGTTCTCTCTTTATAATATTAGTATAGATAAGGTATTATTCATATTTCTGTGACAGAAACATAACTTCTTGCTTTGAATTTACAAAAAAAAACAAAAGTGTTGAGCCATTCAGCTTCCATCTAGACGTCGATCGTCACACTTAAAACAAATGTTTAGGGTGTCAACCGTACTATTACGTGCACCCCCAACTCAGGGCATGTTTCAGTACTAAGACAATTTTTTTCTAAAAAAACGTGAAATAATGAAACACAATGAATCAATAAAACGCAAACTAATCGCAGTACAAATCATATTCATATGGAACTGATTGTCCGTCTATCAGCTGCATAATACCGTCGTAATAGGCAACCCTAGATCTGCAAACGTAAGATGAAAACTGAATACTATGGTGTACATTCCCAAAAGCTTCTCATTTATTCCATTATATGTATGTACCTTTTGAAAGATAATCCCAACCAATCTCGAGACACTTGTACGCTACTGCCTCGTTGTGTAAATTAAAGAGTTCCAAACTAAGACACCGCAAAGATGTCTCAAACTCCCAAAACTCAAATTACTTGCATAATTATAATCTTCCCGCTCATGGCGGATTAATTGGAGAGCTTTCAGATATACATTTTTGTTCTCATTTTGCCGTAATTAGACCGTTGGTGTTAAATTTTACACTAACGTGGGTATTATGTCGGAGTTCAGATCTTGTCGGCTTATTAAATGTTCTGACCTCCGACATTATCCGTGATCAAAGTCGACTAGGATATAGGTTGACTGTGTAAGCTCATAATTTATCAATCACTAGCGATTCGCCCCGGCTTTGCACGGGTGCATTGTAGATACTAATGTGGTGTCCACTGGTGTACACTGCGCCTATTATCTGGAGACATATACAACGAGGTGTTAACCTACAGGTGGCTTGAGATTGGTTGGAATTATCTTTCAAATGGTACATACATAATGGAATAAATGAGAAGCTCTTAGGAATGTACGCCACAGTACTTTGATTGGATTCAATGCAGAATTTTATGTATTTTTGTTATAATCTATATATATAAAAGAAAGTCGTGTTAGTTACTACACTTATAACTCAAGAACGGCTGGACAAATTTTTATGATTTTTGTATTTTTAGAATTGTCTTTGTCATTAATAGGATAATAAGTATTAAAAACAATGAATAATTGACCTAAAAAAATTATATGAGATAAAATATTTTGCCAAAATGTTCCTGGGTTTAAAAGCTGCCAATCATTTGATGTTCAATTGTTTTTGTTATTTCGCCGTATCTTTTTCGTATAATTATGGCTCCACACGATTAGTGTATTTAGCCAGTGTCAAGTATAAAAATTCTTCTCATGTGTGGATAGCATTACAATATTCGGGATTACCGCGTTTTTTTTTTGGTATAATTGTGGCTCCACAGATTAGTGTATTTAGCCAGTGTCAAGAAGTAATTCAAGTAAAAATTCTTCAAGTATTTGTGAATTCAAGTCATGTAGATTTTAAAAATGTCAAATATTGTCAGTGATGATAATTGACATAGTTATTGATTGTCAAATATGCGTGCGTTCAGAAATGTATGCTTACAAGCAACTTAAGAAAGTTTATATTTCCAAAAACCATTTTTACCCATTTTTATTCTATATCTGTATAGCCATAATACATTAATAAACTTAATATGTCTTAAAGTTTGTATTCATTTACGTTAAGTTCAGCCGTACAGTTCGTTCATAAAAGCCTAAATTAAGTTCATCTAAAAGGTAACACGACATTCATTGTCTGTTAGGTGGTACGAAGTTCGCCGGGCCAGCTAGTATAATATATATCTTAAGTTTTACGTGCCCTGTAACTTCACTAGAATTTCAAAAGTACCTATTAGACAGAATTTTCTATGAAAGCTCTCAGTCGGCTTGATTTCTTCGGAAACCTCGAAAAATTCGAACGTCAAAAAATTACCACAATACAATATTAATTTTTATGTATAAAAAACTTTCCTCTTGAATCACTCTATGTATTAATGAAAACAATATTGAAATCCGTTGCGTAGTTTAAAAGATAGTGTACAAAGGGACAGATGGCGGGAAGCGACTTTACTTTATACTATGTAGAGATACAATCTGGATTGAGAAATTAAATTTTATATGTAAAGAAAATATTTGATAAAATGTTTAAGCCTCAGCAGGAGTCAGATTTTTTTATTATTCCCTTGTTGTATGACTCTCCTATATTCCGCCACTGAGCTTGATCTTCAGCTATTCGTTTCTAACCGCTTCCAGCCAGTTTGCGTATATCATCGCTCCACCTAGCTGGAGGGCGTATTGCACTACATTTACCGAACCGTGGTCTCCACTCTAGAACTCGTCTACTCCAACGGTTATCGGTTACTACGACAGATGTGACCAGCCCACTGCCATTTCAGCTTGCTTATCCTTCGAGCTATGTCAATAACTTTGGATCTCTGGCGGATGACTTCGTTTCGAATTCGATCCTTCAAAAAAACTCCGAGCATAGCTCTCTTCATAGCTCGCTGAGCGACTTTGAATTGGTGAACTTGTCGCACCGTCAGTGTGTATGCCTCGGCCCCGTAAGTAATAACAGGTAAGACGCACTAGTTAAAGACTTTCGTCTTCATGTATTGGGGTGGAGTATGGGCGATGAAAAGACTCGACAAAGTTTTCCAAATGCTGCCCATCCCAGCTGTATCCTTCTGCAAGCTTCTTCTTGTTTTTACCAATTGCAAGATTTGCCCAAGATTATTAGACGTATTCGTGAACAACTTCGAAAGGAATTCCGTTTAGGGCGATCGGTTCTAGAATAACATTTTCGAAACAAACGGTCTTATCCACTTTCATCCGGAGACCAATACGTGCAGAAGAATCAGCAAGGGTGGGTGGTCAGCATGTATTGCTAGTCCTGCACAGATACAGCCATGATGAAGATATCATCGGCAAATGTCAAGTGTGAGAGGTAATTATGATTATTACCCTTCCATTTCAGCGATTTTGAACATATCTTCTAGAGCGTTTGGGAACAATTTGGGGAAAATAACGTCCTATTGTCTAACTCCTCGATGTAAGCGGATATGCTCAGTCTGATGATTTTGTACTTGGACGGTCATAGTTTCTGCGTCGAGACCTCTCAACACTTGGAAGTATCGTCAATCAACTTGGCACCGTTGCAGAGACCCCAGAACAGACCAGTATTTTCTCGTAGTACACAAACCCTAAGCACAAGGGCTGGTTTTACTATTCGGTCTTCTGTATAACCTGTCGCACTGTGCGAATGTGGTCTATCGCGGCTATGTCGCCATATCCTGCTACAAAACTATATCAATATAATTTAAAATTGCAGCATAATATACTGATATTCGGACCCGGGTAGTATTTAGATAGGTAACTTAATTATCTAAAACGAAGTTAGTAGCGAATAACATTTCACATACTTTACACAATACGTAAAACATTTTCTTCTTTTTTAAATCCGTATTATTATTATATATATACGTATATTCGTAAAACTACAATAATCGTTGTTAAAATTTTGTTTTTTACCAAGAGTCCTGAAACAAATGCACATGTAGTGCAACCATTATATAGATTACTAGAAGTGCCCCGCGGCTTCGCCCGCGTTAAAAGCTTCTTTTGTTTACTTAAAACTTTTCTTTTATATAAACGATTCTATCATTAAATACATCAAATAAGAATTAGCCAAATCGGTTCACCCGTTTTCATTTTATCGCGTGACTAAGGCAATTCGGGATTCATATTTATCAAAACCGAAAACCCCAAATTTTCAGACTTTGTTATCTACCCCATTTAAAAAAATCCTACAACACGTACTTTATCTCATCTTATTTCGCCATACAAACTTTTAATCCCCGTTCCGTATCCGGGAGGAATTTTTAGAAAATCCTTTCTGAGCGGATATCTACGTCATAATAACTATATGCATTCTAAATTTAAATCCGAAAGAATATTGATTTTTAGACTTTGTTACCCCAGTTTATCCTCTTAGGGTGGCATTTTGAAAAAGTCTGAAAATTGTATTTACAGAAGTACTTGTGTGAAATGTCGAATAAAATGACTATCCAAACTTGAACCCCCGCTTCATCCCCTTGAAGAGTGAATTTTGATAAATTCTTTCTTAGCGGATACCTAATTCAAAATAACTATCTGCATTCCAAATTTCAGCGCAATCCGAAACAATATTGATTTCAGACTTTGTTACCCCACTTCACCCTTTTAGGGGTGGAATTTCGAAAGAGCCTGAAACACGTATTTACTTACTTGTGTTAAGTTTCAAATATAAAAGACTATCTTGTTTCTCCATACAAACTTTGAACCCCCGATTCATCCCCTTCAGGGGTGAATTTTGGAAAGTCCTTTCTCAGAGGGAACTAACGTCGCGATGACTATCTGCATGCCAAATTTCAGCGCAATCCGAAACAATATTGATTTTCACACTTTGTTACCCCATTTCACCCTCTTAGGGGTGGAATTAAAAAAAACCTGAAACACGTATTTACTTATTTTGTTTACTGAAGCACTTGTGTGAGGTTTCGAATAGAAAAGACTATCTAATCTTGTTTCTCCATACAAACTTTGAACCCCCATTTTATCCCTTTAAGGCGTGAATTTTGGAAAATTCTTTCTCAGAGGGAACTTACGTCGTAATAACTATTTGCATGCCAAATTTCAGCGCAATCCGAAACAATATTGATTTTCAGACTTTGTTACGCCGTTTTACCCTTTTAGGGGTGAAATGTTGAAAAAGCCTGAAACACTTATTATTATGTGAATTACTTATTTTTGTACTGAAGCACTTGCGTGAGGTTTCGAATAGAAAAGACTATCTAATCTTGTTTCTCCATACAACGTTTCAACCCCCATTTCATCCCCTAAAAGGGTGAATTTCGGAAAATCCTTTCTTAGTACACCCTTACGTACTAAGACAAATATATTCTTAATACATTAATAAGTTTAATTAATAATAAATTTCAAGTCTCTACGACCAGCGGTTTAGGCTGTGCGTTGTCTGTCTGTCAGCCAGTCAGTCAGTCAGTATGTCAGGACAAAGATTCTTATAGTATTAGATTTACAAAATTTTGTAACAAACTAACAGTAATTTGCCTCAAATCGTTGCTGATTCATATTACTATTGGTGATAAGTTGGAGTTGTGACTCGCTCAAACCACACGAGTAAATCGTGTGCTCAAACCATCAATCGAATAAAGGCAAGTCGCCACGCGTGAATATGAAATAATGTAGAAGAATGACGCGGTAGCGACAAGCACATGTCAAAGCAAACTTATCTACGTTTCGCTTACCTTCAGGCATAGGTATCTAAAGCCACCTTACGAAATGTGACGAAGTGTGAAATGTGAAACCTTAAAAGGATGTGTTTATAAAGAGTTATTAATTATTAATATTGTTTTCGGGATATTTACCATGTTTTTGTTTTTGATTTGAGTTTCCGATATTTCGGTGCTGTTACAAGCGCCATGTTCACGGACGAACTGAAGATTGCGGGTGAAGAGGGTATCACGAGCAAACAAAGCGATCTACCCGCTTTTTTACTCGTTTCGGTCGTTCAGTGCCCCTACCATTTGTTATCGATGAAACTCGTTCACGACACACAAAACTCACAGTATCTTCACGCTTCTTGTTGTGAACTACATATTTTGTATGAGGCTGATACTGACCTACCACTGGACGCCAGATATTCGACAGTTTGAACCCATCCTCACGATTGAAATTTTTGAATTTAGTTATTTCAATCGCTTCTCTCAGCAATCTTGGTATGTAGTGGCGTTCCGTCGAAAGTATCTGAGGGTTGTGTAACTCAATCCAGTGGTTGGTGCCAGAGTCCAATACGTGTTCCGCAATCGCAGATTTATGTGAGTCATTGTCTCTGACTGCCTTAATGTGCTCCTTTACCCGGCATGCAACGTTGCGTTTCGTTTGGCCTATATAGGAGCTCCAGCACAGCTGCAACTGATCTTGTAGACCCCCGTTTTTTCTAAAGGAAACACGTCCTTTGGTGTACGTAAGAGTTGAGCCAGTTTTTTCCAAGGAGTAAAGATGGTCTTTACTAAATATTTTTGCAGTATATTAGCAACTTTATCTGTAACTCCATTTACGTACGGTAGGTATGCCGGCTGTCGTTCTGCCCTATGGTGGATCTCACGTTAACGTGTGTGTCTGGGTGGTAGAATCTTGCCTTTGTACCCGTTTCTCCGTAGCACGCTCACATGTCGTAGTTCTTCTTGTAAATGTTCCTCATCACATAAATAATATGCGCGGTCAGTGAGAGTAGTTACCACAGAGTTCAGGTGACGCGGGTGATGATGCGAGTTAGCATTTAGGTAGCGGTCAGTGTGAGTCTCTTTTCTGTAAACAGAGTGGCTGACGGAACCGTCTTCTCTTATTTTAATATTTACATCTAGGATAGCAATATTTCTGTCTCTTTCCATTTCGTAAGTAAAATTCATTTTACTGTGGATGGTGTTTAAATGTGCCAAATAAATTTGTACCGCCTTTTCATCCCCTTCGATTATACTAAAAATGTCATCAACGTACCTTTTCCATAGTTTAATGGAGTACGGCGCAGTTTCGATGGCTTGGTTTTCAAAATACTCCATCCATAAATTTGCAACAACTGGAGCTACCGGGCTGCCCATTGCCACTCCGTCTATTTGGAGGTAGTATTCGCCTTGGTACACGAAGTAACTCGTAGATAGGCAATGATGAACGAGATTGGCGTACTCAATAGGGATTCCATATTTCTGAATTTTACTTTTAATTACCTCCCAACAATTAAGAATAGGTACGTTTGTGAAAAGTGACTCCACGTCAAAACTGACCATGACGTCATTTTTAGGGTTCCAAACCCAAAGGGTACCAACGGAACCCTATTACTGAGACTCCGCTGTCCGTCTGTCTGTCTGTCTGTCCGTCTGTCACCAGGCTGTATCTCATGAACCGTGATAGTTAGACGGTTGAAATTTTCACAGATGATGTATTTCTGTTGCCGCTATAACAACAAATATTAAGAACAGAACAAAGTTAAAAATTAAAGAAAAGTTAAAAAAAAGTTTTTTACGATAGCGCCGTGCCATCTAGTTAGCATCAAAGATGGGCTATCGTCTTTACCTTAATCTGAATCTCGGAAGCGGCTCCAACGATTAAATAAAATTTAGTATACAGGGGATTTCGGGAGCGATAAATCGATCTAAAATGACTCCTAGTATTTTCAGAAAATGTTGTTTTATTCGTGTTTTCAATAATCAACTTAAAATATGACTCTTCCCGACATCTATTGGCGAGTAGAAGTAATGTGTCGGTAAAGCAGTTAGTTGCTCTCAATTAAAAAATAGTATTATTATTCGTCAATAGATGTCGGGAAGAGTCATATTTGTCTGTTTAAGTGGCAAAAAATACCGAGCAAAGCTCGGTCAACCAGATATTTAATAATATTAATTACTACAATTACTATTACTACTATTACTATTACTACTATATAATACTATTCTACCTTTGTGTTAACGTTTACTTAGTTGGTGTTAGAAGTTCGTTAGAAATTCGATTACCTATCTCGACTTCCTTTAGGATATCCACAAAATGGCGAGTCTTTCACAAACGATGCGGTGCCTCCTGTCATTGGTTGTAATATCGGAAACTCAAATCAAAAGAAAAACAGGGTAAATATCCCGAAAACAATATTAATAATAGTGTCAGTGACCATGAAAACTTAAAAACTTATAAGAGTTATTCAGTTTTTTGAGTCATTAATTTTCTTTAAAATAGGAAATACTCACACTAATTTTTAATACTTAATACTTATGTTTTGTTTGCTAGGAAAATACTCAGGTAAGGAATTCCATTGCTTGACAGTTTGCATAATAAAACAAAGGAAAATAGCTTTGTGTGGGCACGTTATAAAAACTGTAAAGTTTTAGCTTACCAACTATAAAGTGATCAAATGTAGAAAAAACATAATATAAAAGTAAATCGTGAAGCAAAACCAAAATGTAAGTGCTTGGATTTATTAAAAGCCGTTCATCGCAGAAATTGTTGCCTAACAATTAGTATTCTGATGGATAGGTGAATGTTTTAGCTAAATGAAATTTTGAAGGTAAAGCGCTGTCGGCCTTCAAATTTAATTTAGATGGTACCCACATTCGCTTTGGCAAAGTAAAGGTTGGTTATTAAAGCCATACCGTGTATGAACAATTTATTACTGTAAAATTATTTCAGTAACGGACTGATGGTCTTTGAAATTCCATTTTTAGGTGTGGTACTTAGGTAGCGCTTTTAGCGTATAGCGTTCATTCATGACTTAACTTTACCTTTGTTTTATAAAAGTAAAAAGTACAAAAGATGTTAGTGAATAGAGTAACCGCGCTTAGATATACTTAGTTGCACCCTACTGTTGAACTCACTTGAACTATGATGATATGAAATGACGATGGAAAGCATAGAATATTTTTTTTTACCTAAATATATTCTTTTTCAATATTGTTATCTAAATCCGTTCATAATTTTGATGTAATTGGGCAAAAAACATAAAAAGATATTAAATTTCGCGTTTAATGTTACAGAGGTTAACTGATCATTATATAAACAACATTTACAAAATCATCAGAATAAATAGGGCAAACGAGCACCCCCGCTAAAGCTCAGAGTAAAATCACGCCGGCAAGCCTGCCATAATGATTATCCTCACACTTTCCACAGTGAAATAATCTGCAAGTAGAAAGTATTTTCCAAGTGGCTCTATATTATTTAAAACACAAATTCTTTCTTGTTGGATGTATTTCGACAAACAAAACTTTTCCAAAAGTAATTGACTTTTATACTAGCACTCGTAATAAATCGCTAAGTTCACAATGCTGGGCAGAAAATGGTGACGACGATCACCGCCCTGTTTGTCGTTCATAAATGAATTCTCTAATATACTCTGCCGTTCAGTTCTGTCATTCTTAGCAACAAATAAGATTAAGGAAAAACTTTTACACTGAATTCAGCGAGGGAGTCGCAATCGCTAGCATTTAGACCACAACAAATTTTGTTTTTATCGTAAAAGTTTTCACATTTTCAGCATCCTCAAAGGTAGGTAATGCTTGTTGTATGTTGACACAGGATTGTGTGTATCACTGTCATACATGCTACAATCACGTTGTCGGCTGTATAAATATACACGTATACCATATGGTTGAAAGAACCGATCTGCTAGCGCGGGCTCAAGCGCGATCATATAGTGCACTAGTATTTGTACTGACTGGTTCAAACCAAACGCAACCTACGGCGATCAGACAGTGATTGAAAAGTAGATCGTGCCCGCCCCCGCGCCTGCAGATCGCTGCGGTGTGGCCGTACTTTACCTAAGTGAATTTTAACCGGAATTATACGAGATGTTACATCCGAAGAGATTTAAAGTTACCTTGTAGTTCGTCTATCATAGGTTCCTAGGACGGGTTCCTAGGATATGTTCATAGGACCTAGGTTCTGTCTTTTATTTGTAGTATAGATATTATTATTGTAGTTTATATAATTTTGATATTGTCATTAGGTAATTATTTTTAAGTTGTTTCAATAAAATTTATGTTTAACTATTAAAAAAAAACCTTATATTCTTAAAAACGACTTAATGGATTTTCATAATGAACAGTCTTAATGAACAGATGATAAATAGATCAGTCGGGGTGATTTTTAAATTTTGAATTAAGTATTATTATCTGAACCATTTCATCCGATTAACTTTAATATGTTAAATATTATGTTTCCTGAAGTGTTTCACACTATATTTTTTGTAAATTGTTAAACACAATTCAAAATTTCATCATACCGACGGGACTCGAACCCGCACCCCCCGGATTACACTTCCAGGTGCTCTGCCAATTAATTTTGGATTGTGGTTAACAATTTAATATGTTATTCAGTGTTAAGCCATGCAAAAACAGACTCACGAAGTCTACAGCTTACAGAGTCACTAGTAAAAAAATTTAACCGACTTCACTAAAAAGGAGGAGGTTCTCAATTCGTCTGTATGTTTTTTTTTGTGTGTATGTTACGCGATTACTCCGTCAATTGTGAACGGATTCAAATGATTGTTTTTTTAATAGGTAGGGTACGTTTCCGATGTGGTTCCATTTTAATTTTATATAGATATGGAGATAAATATCTCAAACAAGAGAATGTACCGGTTTTAGAAGAAGAGTCCCAAGAAGATTATACACAATGGAGGTTGCTATTGCATATACTTTTAAAGACTAAAAAATATGATTCAATAATGTTTTCACATCTTTCTTCACGTTGATTTCGCTTTTTAACCCTCGACGCAAAACGAAGGAGTGTTATAAGTTTAACGTGTGTATCAGTGTATCTGTGTGTCTGTCATCGTGGCATCGTAGCGCCCAAACGGATGAACCGATTTTGATTTAGTTTGTTTTGTGTTTTTGTCGAGAGTGTTCTTAGCTTTATTTCATGAAAATCTGTTCAGCCGTTTAAATATTATGAGCTCTTTTTTGGTTAAAAAAAACTACGATAGAAACTTTCGTAAGCTCGTAGTCCTTTGACCGCGGACGTCAAAAAATCAAAATGGTGCTGTCGCAGTATCTTGTTACTTCAATAATATTGCAAAAATATGGTAAACTCGATCTAATTCTGAAACATCTCCTTGGAATGTAATGGTATGTCAATGTACAAAGTTATACATATGCTTTGATTATACACTCGGATTACATATACAAATCAGTCGGGGGTGGTTTTAATTTTTTGAATTTAAGTATTATTGACAGATATTCTTACGGTAACTGTGAGCGAGATAGAAACACAGGTGGGGAGAATTAATTTGTCTTCGCAGGAATGTTCTACCAGGCACAGTCTTGTTAATGTGCAAAGTTTTTGAGCACCTAATATTTTTTGACATGACATGACGTTTGGCGAAGACGGCGGCCATTTCAGTTCCGCCCGCGACACGGCATACATAAATAACTCAGAAATATGAACGTACTTTGTACCAACCAACACGGCAAAATTATAAGCTTAATACCACAGATTATATAATAGTTACTACGTTAATAATACTTTCCGTTGTTAGGTTGGCTACACAGTGCTTTCATGATTCGGGTATTAACAATGTAAGGCAGTGCCAACTCTTATAACGTAGTAGAGTGATTCAGACTGTGTGGGCCATATGGCGGCAATTAATGTTAATAATCGCAAATAATACTTTTTAATATCCATTTTACAATACAACTAGTCCGTGTTATAAAAGCATTTGGAATTATTGTAATAAAATAGACAATTAATTATCGTGTGTGTCAGATGCTTTTATTGCACAGGGCCATTTTGGACATTGTTCTTTGATATCTTGATGACATCATTATGACTAGTGAATATTTTCACGGCATTTAAAGTCACTTTTTAGGGTTCCGAACCCAAAGGGTACCAAATGAACACTTTCTGAGACTTTGTTGTCCGTTCGTCCGTCCGTCCGTCCTTCCGTGTGTCTATATGTGCGCACTTTACAGATGTACCTTCTTAACCGTAATAGGTACATACTTGAAATTTTCACAAAGTATATATCCGTCAGTGTATAACGGCCCAGACACGAAATTTTATAGATGCATGTAATTTCATTAAAACTTGTTTTGCAATAAAAAGGGTGAAATAAAATCTTTAAAAAAAAAAAAACGACTTCATTACCACAAACAGGCACTCAAAAGCGAATAATAAATTACTTAATATAATTTTTATAAGCGTTTTATAGGTAGAATATAGATACTACCTACCCTACATGTATCTACCCTCTACTTACTACAACGACATACATAGTATCTATCTACTATCCAATAGACTTGGCTGGCACCGACTTCAAATAGATAAGATAAGTGGGTAGCGCTTATAAAAATTATATTAAGTAATTTATTTTTCGCTTTTGAGTGCCTGTTTGTGGTAATGAAGTCGGTTTTATTTATTTTGAAAAAGATTTTATTGCACGTTTTGACCACCAGTACGTCAATTTGACTCAAACAATTGACACAAACAATCAACACAAACACTACTGGTTACATAGTAACTATTATATAATCTGTGCTACTGGTGCGACAGCTTGTGACTAAATTCTTGTTGGTCTACTTAGCGATTTTAGGGCCAAGAAACATAGCGAGCACACCGACGGGATAGTCTTCACGCTATAAATATATTATGTCTTTGCCAAATGGCGACATTTTATCTGATAACATCAGAATCAGTAAATTGTACATAGAGTACATTGCTGCTTTCGTTCACCCATTCTTAGGTATTTAGCACAAACACTTCACAAAATGTATGACAAATACTTTTGCATTTAAAATGCGATTACTGTCAGACAGAGATCTCGACGATGTTAGACACGAAACACGAACAATTGCTGTGAACAGTTTTTAGGGTTCCGTACCTCAAAAGGTAAAAAAGGAACCCTTATAAGATCACTTTCTTGTCCGTCTGTCCGTCTGTCTGTCTGTCTGTCTGTCCGTGTGTCACCATCTATTTTCTCAGGAACGGGTGGACCTAGCAAGTTGAAATTTATACCAGATACTGAGGTACTGAAGTCCCGATTAGGTGTATAAAAATCAAGGTCCTGTGTAAACACGATAAAAAGATATGGGCAAATTCATATTTTTGCGAAAACTTGTAAGTACCAAAATTTACCTTAATTTTCATTTTTTTTTATTTATAGAATTTTTTTCTTTGCTTGTGTTGTAAGACCTTGCTTGTGACCAAAATTGACAATTCTAGGTCAACCGGAAGTACCCTATAGGTTTTGGGTCGAAAACCTATAGGGTACTTCCCGTTGACCTAGAATCATGAAATTTGGCAAGAAGCAGTCTTATAGAACAAATAAAGGAAATATTCCAAAAAATAAAAAAGTTGAAAATTAAAGGGTGTCCCCATACATACATAGTTTGAACCAGTAAAGATAGGCCTCTCTGAGTTATATGAGCGCTCATACAATTTAGAAGTCTAGCTAAATTGGTACCAACCAGCGTTGGTACGGAAGCCTCGGTCGGCAAGTCCAACTCGACTTTGCCGGTTTTATTACTTTTGTTGTTTTAACTACATACAAAACTACATGGTAAATTTAAATCTCGAGGATATAACACCAAAGTATGTAGTATACCAATCTAAGCCTCTTACGACACCATTTTTGTTGCAATGCCCGATGTACATGACCCGATACCCGATGTTTCGAGGGCCCGGTGGCGTAATCGGGAGAACGGTCGGATTTGATGCCAGAGGTACCGAGTTCAAACCCCGCGTGCACCAATGGATTTTTTTATCAAAAATGTATGTGCGCTTTTCACAGTTGCCCTCCGGTGAAGGAAAAATATCGTTAAGATACCAACAACCCCCGCATGGTGGTAGGACACTCTAGTGTCCGCCTGGCCAGCTACCACCCT
Organism: Cabera pusaria; assembly: GCA_954871355.1. NCBI lineage: Eukaryota > Metazoa > Arthropoda > Insecta > Lepidoptera > Geometridae > Cabera > Cabera pusaria. Next base: position 12,632,610 of record OX940896.1, read on the forward strand.
CAAGTTACAAAATCTTTCGCCAAACATCTAATGTGTTCCGGCAGCTATCCTTGAGAGCCAGTTCCCATTCTAGGCCTAGTGTGCTGACCATCTTCGACCGCATCGTCACTGAACAACAGGTGAGATAGTGGTCAAAACGCCTATAAGATATATAAAAAATATTTAAAAAAAACATACACAGAAGTGTTATTGTGTAAACCGAAAATATTTTTAAATATTATCCTCTTCTTGTCTGATTAATTGAGTCCCAGCTCACAACAAACTATTGTTCCGTCGGCTCCTGGTCGGGCCGATGACGACGGGATCTTTGTGCCGCAACAATACCATGATTAATGATTTCCGACATCGGAGTTTCGGTCAGTGCGACACGCTCTTCAACTACAATTTTTGTTACAGGGACAACGGAAATAACTTTCGGGCTACGTCAGAAACAAAGCTGAGCTGAAGCGGAGAAGGAGAAGCTCTTATCAAATTGTGGAGGTCGAATAATGTGGTCGGGCATGCGCCAAGCGTGCGTGGTCGGCCCGTGTACTTAGTATCGGCGGGATGAGTGCGTGGTGGGGGGCGCGGGTAGCGGTGAGCATGCGTGTGTGCTGTGTCACGGTGCTGGCAGCGCTGGCGCTGCGCACAGCGGCTGAGCCCGCGCCGCGCCGCTACCCCGCCGAGTGGCGGTCGCGCGAGGTGGCGCGCGCGCGCCCGCTGCACGACCTGTTCGAGCCCGAAGCGGAAGCGTTCGCGCCGCCACCGCCGCCTCCTCTGCCCGCCGGTGCGCTGCACAACGAGCGCCGCCGCCCGCGCGCCAACAAGCGTGCTTCTCACCAGCTGCCCTCCGAGATCGCCAGCCAGATGATGCTGCGCGCCTCTAGGTCTAGCCGAGCCTACGATGTTCCCCAAATAGGTAAGTGTTTGTTGTTTAGCCCGCTTCATATTTCATCGAACGAGATCGAGTACTGCGAACCACTTTGGTTTTACAAGTAGATATAATTCCTACTTACTAAAGTACGATAACCGACATAGAGCAAATATTAAATTATAGGACTCGTAGGTAGGACGTGTAATCCAAAGCGCACCCACAACCACGTGTGTAGTAATCCTGGGCTAGAGCGTCATAAATTAATAGTTTCAATCCCACTAATAGCCCACCTGAGCGGTTATATTCCGTAAAGCCGGCCATGTGCCGTGCGTTCGAATAACCAGCGGCGTGTACATTAGGCGTGCCGGCAGTGGCGTGGAGTCCTGTAATTCCAGCTGCAATATTGCGGCCGGCTGGCGGCTAGTGTGACCGGAATTCCGAGTGTATTGTCTGGCGTGCGATTGGTCGCATGTAGAGCAAGTACATGTCGTTGTCACGACTCACGGGCTATGGTCCGGCTGGCCCGGTGAGCCGCGTCGTCGACGATCGCTGCCAATTTACCTACGTGTCGCCCTCTACACTCCTGTCAGCGCGTTAATTGATGTTGATGACATAAAACTTTATACCGTAGGTGTTAAGTATTACGGGTAGTGTCAAAAAAACCGGTTGAAGCCAGTTACTGAGAATTATTACTGCGTTCTTAATGCATGTATTGGGTCTGAGTACTTTCCGCGGTAGTTTTGTTTTTGATCACACCGTTTTAATAAAAAATACCAACTACGAGTATTATACCTTTTTGGAAAGCTTAATAAACTAGAAAGTTTTATTAGTAATATGCACCATTCATGTTTTAGTGTTTTTTTAAGAAAACTTACATTGTTTAGCACTAATCGTAAAAAATATCAAAAAAATTAAAAACGTTATTAGTCATTGTTATTACATTCTAAGTATTTTTGGATATTTTATTACTTCTTAAGCTTTATCACAAAGTTCCTTAAGAATAAAATATTGAATAACATTTAATAAGCCATTTTTTTTATTATAAATATAATATAAAATAAAATAAAATTAATATAAAACTTTCCAAAATTGGGTATTTTTCCAAAAATTGCTAAATTCCAAACATCTCGTAATCTATAAATTTTCTGCCATACATAGAGATGTGATAAACGGCTTTAAATTGACAACACGCTTAAACGTTGCGCTTTTTTTTAAAAGTCAGCTTAAAATAAGCGTTTCGCTAAACGGCTTTTTAAAACTATAAGCAGTGCAAGTCACTATTGTTGTGAAGATCGTAAGTATCGTAACGTAATAAAACGGGGGCTTATTTGAAATAGTAATGTAATGACGTAAGTTTGTTTTTAAGATTGTTTTTTTGTTTTATGGCTTTACTAGGACAGTGTTAGGATATATAAAAAAAATTACTTAATACAATGCAAATTACTATAAATCAATTAACTTCCCTTCGTACTTATCAACAGGCTTAGGACTGTCTGAAATGAATATCCACACCATTATCTCAGATAGAGAGTTCTCGTTCTCGACATCTTAAAAAACAGTTCACATCATTCACTATAATTACACTTTACAGTTTCCTAACCTATGTTTTAGTTATATTATATACAATGTTCAATTATTATAGTTCGATAATTGAATAATTGATTCCACCATTGCGCAATTTAATGAGCAAAACATCGACTACACGCACTTTTACTTCGTTCGCATACGTTCTAAATTCTAATTAACGAGCATAAAACGAGCTCGTCTTATCAAAATAACAAAATACGTACTAACAAAAATAATCCATGAAACTAAGAACATAACATTACGTTGTCCTTAAAAAAATACTAACAAATCAAAAACGGGTCGTTGTCAGTCAGCCACAATGGTAGCAGGTAGAATTTATTTCAGTAGCATAATACCGATTATCACGTTTGGTTTGAAAATGCTAACAAATCAAAAACGGGTAATTGTCAGTCTACCACAACGCAAACAAGTAGACTTTATTTTAGTCGCATAATACCGATTGCGTTTCTTTTGAAATAATACTAACAAATCAAAAACGGGTCATTGTCAGTCTGCCTCAACGAAATCAAGCTTTAGCATTTATTTTAGTCGTATAATACTGTAAACTGTAACCGATCCCACCGATATTGAGTCTTATGTGCATAGCAATAAGGTTGTTATATCAATTTAATAAAGAATGTTTATAATGTGCCGTATAGCTGTAGGAATAAGCTCATTTTATGGTCGAATATAGTAGTACGAAAAATGTTTTTAAGCGTACACGGCTTAATTTCAAAAGCGTGCTTTGGCGCTTATTTTGGATAACGTTTTAAAAAGCTATTTCCGATAAAAGCGCCCACCGCTAGCCATACATTGTGGGGACTAAAAATGTCGAATTTTAGCCCACCTATCTGCTCCTGCCGTTAATACGTCGAATTACCAATAACCCTGTATATATTATAAAAGCGAAAGGACACTCATCACGATATCTCGAAAACAGCTTGACGTAAAAATATGAAATTTGGCAGGGAGGTAGTTTATAGTTAGTAGACGTCTGTTAAGAATGATTTTGTGACAGGACCAGATTACGGACGTCTAAGGGCTATCGCAAGTTTGTATAAAAGTTCTTCATTTTTTTGTTACAAACTTAACTTTAATTCGGCACAGAAGTAGTTAGTAAACGTAGGCTAAGTACAGATTTTGCGATAGGGCCGGATTTATGAGGTACTAAGGGTACTACGCTAGGCCTAGAATGGGAACTGGCTCTCAAGGATAGCTGCCGGAACACATTAGATGTTTGGCGACAGATTTTCTATCTTGAGGATGGCAGCTGGTCAGGCGGACACTTTCTGCGGCGGTTTCTTAAAGATGTTTTCCCTTCGCCGGAGGGTACTGAGAAAAGCGCACATTACGATAGAAAAAATTTATTGATGTACGGCGGAGATTGAGCTCGGTACCTCTGGCATCAAAGCCGACCATTCTTCCGAAATACCCATTGGTGCATAGCGGGGATTGAACTCTGTACCTCTGGCATCAAAGCCGACCATTCTTCCTCTACACCACTGAGCCCTCTAAATACAACTAAATTAAATTAAAAAGAAGATACATATTTTTACAATATTATTTACGTAGGGAAGTTTCTTCAAGTTATTGCTTTTTTATTGGGGGAGGGGATAAAGGGGTATCTACTAGGTAAGCGTGCTACATCGTTGACCGCATCGTCACTTGACATCAGGTGACATAGTGATCAAACGCTTGCCTATCTAGCATAAAAAATATCATGAAATGTGAAGGAATTTCATTGAACCTTCTTAGATTTGGCACTATAGAAAAACATTCTTAAGCCAAAAATTAAAAAATTACTTTCCCGCCCTAGGGCAGAAATGACCCATTTTGCGCGAACTTATCGAGGAACAAACCATCATTTTTCGAATAGATATGGGATGAAAAAGTATTACCTACATTGTGATGTAAGTAACTGCACAAAAGTTTTTGCAATTCTGGGGGATCCCTCAGAATAGATAGATAGATAGATAGATAGATAGATTAACACTTTATTACACAATACAAATTAAAAGTTAAAAATGGTAAATAAAACATAATGTGGCAACAGGCGGTCTTATCGCTTAAAGCGATCTCTTCCAGACAACCTTAATAGATAAAACGAAAGGATGCGAAAGCGAACCAAGCGAGATTTTTTCATAACATTTAAATAAATAATAAACTATAAGTAAAAAATATTTTTAAAAACAAGCTTTTTTCTGGGACAATGAACTAAAATGTTAAAAATAAATTCTAGTAAGTATTTGGCGTGTAGGTACTTACCTATATTCTTAAAAGCTTGAAGCACTACCCGTTTTTCAGGCTAGGTAATTACTATACTTCAGTGCCTCAGGCTTTGAAAAATATAGGTAAATACCTACACGCCAAATACTTACTAGAATTTATTTTTAACATTTTAGTTCATTATCCCAGATAAAAGCATGTTTTTAAAAATATTTTTTACTATAATTTATTTTTAACTTTTTAGTAGGTAGCTATAGATACCGACTACCTACCTACTACCTAAGTATTTAAGAGAAGGCATGATGTTTTAAAATATTCCACGGATATTTGATGTGAATATGGGTAAAGTGCTCTTCAAGGAAAATCAATCGACTCGGTGGGGCTATGTTGCTTTATAACAGAAATGCCATGACCACCTTACAGCTTCATCATCAGATCCTGGCTGTCATATAAATGTAAAGTGCTCCTCAAGACGAATCATTTGAGCCCAAATGCACTGGGGTTACGTTATTTTATCACAGAGATGCCGTGGCCACCTTCCAGCTTCATCACCAGTCGTTCGCTAAATATCATCTAGGTGTAAAGTTCTCTTCAAGACGAATCAATCGAGCCCAGACTCGATAGAGTTACGTTGATTTATCACAGAGATGCCGTGGCCACCTTCCAGGTTCATCATCAGACCCTGAATATCATCAAGGTGAAAAGTTCTCATCAAGACAAATCAATCGAGCCCAAATTCGGTAGGGTTATGTTGATTTATCACAGAGATGCTGTGGCCACCTTCCGTCTCCATCATCAGACCAGCTCCATGGTACCATATCATTGTATTGACACCGAAGATACATAAGTACACCAAATTTGAGACCAATCGGACATCGGGAAGTGGGTCTAATTTAGCTTCCAAGATTCCACCCGAACATACATAGTGACATACATACATACATACATACATTGCAAGTTTAATAAAAGCTTGTAAAAATACATTTATTGCCAAAAATACAAATTATAACATAAAATGAGAAAAAAAAATTACACAATGAGAAATATTTTGGCAATTGGGGTAGACTCAGCATTGTACTGCGTGGACTGGGTCCACGCAGGGCTGATTTTCAGTCTATCCCTCAGCCCGAACTGGGCCGGTAGTCTCTACATGAATAGCGATTAATTTCGAGCAATGATGGTTGCTAAGAAAATACAGCTAGCCGCATCTCCTTCTGCTAAACGTTTGCGATGATAGGACACATCGACGTCAATGAAGAGACTTCCACCCCTAAGATGGTCGTCGAGCGAGTAGGTATTTCAGGTTATTCCAATTTATAGATTTAAGGTCAAAATTAAAACTGTTCTCATGACTATTCATTATCGCGCGTGTTTCTAAAAAGCGATCAGTCTAAGTTTTTTTATGTTGAAGTCACATATTATCAAGGCGTGGTCACACATGAATTGTGTACTACTGTTATTAAGCTATTGCATAGCTTCTATCGTGGGCCTTGAGCGTGGAGACCGAATCCAGAAATTCCGTAACGAAAATAAAACCTAACACCCCAACGAACCTCATTTTTTAAACCTTAGCGTAGTAGAGATAAGGTCGTCTTTGGTTTCACACATCATTCAATTTAATCGTAAAACTTGATAAAATGAAACACTTGCGTGTGTTAACGGTGCACAACGCCATCTATCGGATTTTTTTATTATATTACTGTATGTAATGCCTAACTACTAAAACTTGATATACGTAAAAATGGAAAATGAAAAACTTGCGTGTTTTAACGGTGTACAACGCCATCTATCGGATTTCATCCCCACTTCACATGTAGGGGAGCTACCCTAACCGCTTATATACCCCTCGGACCGGCTAATTTTGATTTTGTCTTCTCGTTCCTTTTTCAAATATAAATTCCGAATTCTATTTTCAAATTACGTCAAGGGTGAACAAGTCCTCGGAACTTTACATAATTCCTCCTTGTTAAACACTCACTGCCTTCATACATGAAGCCGTGACACAGATAGGTGTATAGGTATTTATCATCTATGTACAACAGTGACTATCTGTAATCTGTCTCTATCTGTAAATATGAATAAACAAAGCAAAGAGAATATAACCACTACGTTAAGAAGAGTCGGGACTGCCGTAGAGCAAACTGACCGAATAGCAAAATGTCAAAGCACAGGGCTTTTATAGTAGCCAAAATACCAGCAAAATAATCTTCTGCTAATTGACCAACATAACAAAAAAAAAACCTAGTGATGTACCGTGTCGGCCAAAACATCGATAACGATCGAACTACCGTTGCTTGGTCAATACTTTAGAAGGTTATATTTTGCACTTAACTAATTTTGTTTTAGTGGTTAGATTGTGAAAGTTATATTTTTCCTATTTTGATTTAACAACTCCACCACTAAGACAAAACCAGTTTGAGAAAATGATAGGCAGTAAAACAAAATATTAAATTTTATCTAGTTTTTGAGTTTTTTGAGTATGATGCTCTGTAGGGTTTGCTCATTCGGTATCGGCATCAGCAGCTTAAGATAACGATATACCTGTAATGTAATATTGACTTATTAGTTTATCGCTTAACACTAATTTCTGGGGCATGCTGTATACAGGGCCTTAGGGATTTAAGGGAGGGCAACCGGGGCAGCAGCCCGGGGCCTACACACACCCTACAATAAAAAAAATTCAAACATCTAAATCATCAACGATATTTCGGTTAAAAAAACCGGCCAAGTCGAGTTGGACTCGCTCATCGAGGCTTCTGATGTGTACCAATTAAGCTAGACCTCTAAATTGTATGAGCGCTCATATAACTCAGAGACCTATCTTAATTGGCGAAACTATGTATGTGGAGCATCCTTTAATTTAAAACATTTTTATATTTTTTTAATGTTTCCTTTATTTGTGCTATAAGACCTTGCTTCTTGCCAAAATTTGTGATTCTAGGTCAACGGGAAGTACTCTATAGGTTTTCGACCCAAAACCTATAGGGTACTTTCAGTTGACCTAGAATTGTACATTTTAGTTAAAAGCAAGGTCTTACAGCACAAGTAAAGGAAAATTTCCGAAGATTAAAAGAAGTTGAAAATTTAGGTAAATTTTGGTATTTACAAGTTTTGCGAAAATCTAAATTTGCCCATATCTTTTTATCGTGTTGCCTCAGGACCTTGATTTTTATACACCTAATAGGGACTATAGACCTCAATATCTTCAGTATCTTCTTCATCTTCAGTATCATCACACGGACAGACAGACAGACACACGGTCAGACGGACAAAAATTGATATTATAAGGGTTCCTTTTTTAACCTTTTGAGATACCAAACCCTAAAAAGCTCGGAAGGTTTCGTTCGTTAACGCTAAAATTTCATTTCAGATCATTCTTATTTCCGATTATATTTATATTATTTTTGGTTATAAATAAAAGAATCTATACTACTTTGTTTCACAATAAATGATTTATTGGAAAATTCAACTGAAAAATTATCTACATATTATTATGAAAATAATTTGGGGCCAGGAAGCATCCACTCTTATGTTGCCCCAAGGCCTCCAGACCTCTAAATCCAGCACTGGCTGTAAATTATAGAAGGTGTAACAAAAGGGTGTAGTAATACTTAAACTGTGCATGCCATACCTAGCCTGATGTATCGTCTACCAGCAAAGTCTTCCTTTCCTCAGTATCTAACTGGGATCGCGAGTTATCATATTATCACATGTTAAACTTTTACGTAAACTTAGCCAGACTCAACCATAAATCAGCTATTCAGCGTCATTGACCTAATGAAAACAGAATAATAAGTGTTGTCTGTGCAGAAGCAAAATTGTTATGAGTGGATGCCTGAAAGGGTCTAGGTATAGTGCCAGATGCGGTAGCTTGAAGTTCGTCTCGATGTATTCATCACCAGAAGGACGAAATCATTGCCCGATGATGAGTATGAGCTTGCGGACATTGTTGGTTAAAATTACTCAATATCACTTTGATGGTTTATCCCTATTAAAATATCGTCATGACATCTTGCGAAATTACACTTCTATTCCGATCACTGATCATATCATAACTATATAATAATATACACTATCGATATCGACAAGCACCGCAATGCGCCCCGCACTATTTTTCACAAAGAGTTTGTAAAGATTGTTAATTGATGAAATATTGAGATATTTGGCCTAAAGATGCAGTAAACGGCTATTATTTTAAGATATTCTACTAACTGAGCTTCATAAAGTGGAAATCTTACCATAAAATAACGTTTAGTAGAGTAAGTCTTTGCAGTCCTTAACCCGCATATTTCACTATTTATGTTTCATTATCACTTACAAGCAAGGTGTTAATAATCAAACACCTTAAATTCATGCTAACTGCGTGCTTTCTATAGTCCACACTAGGTTATTTATTGTAAAACACAAAATAAAACAATAAAATAATTATTTTGAAAAAGCCGATTACCACGCTACCACAGGCTAAGTAGAAATACATGATAGCCACAGACTAAGTAGAGATGAAACTTCTTTTTCTTCACATCATGCTACTTGATGGCATTTATTATGACAACCAAACGAAAGAAATAGTAAGAAATAGTGAGTGAGACGAATATAGACTTCCATCGGACGCGCCCCCTTTTTCTAGATCTTTTTTTTGTACTGCAGTTTCAGTAGACTGAAACAAAGTGCATTTATTAATGAAGAAAGTCACGAAAAAAATAGTGAAAGAAATTGAGTTTAAGTTTTTGTTTTTGATATTAAAATGAATATTAAAAGTAGCTCACTTCTCATTTATTTAATAAAAGAAAAAAAAATGTTTTCTTATCGGTCACCACGCTCAAAAAGTGCAACTTGAATTAATATCAAAGAAAAAAAATACTGCATAAATAAAAAAATGCTATGCAATAGCTTTACCGCGGCAGTTCCCGAGTGCTACGCGTCTTTTTTTTACATTTAGCTGCTATATTTGTAATTACTAAATCTATCAGGCTCTCTGAGTCCTCTGTTTTTCTAGTGGACTCTTTGAAGACCTGTTCTAGATTTAGCTGAGTGCAGAAGGTAAGTACCTCTTTTGTTTTCGCAGTTTTTGGCGATAGAAAGTCCACATTAAATCTGTCAACAGACAGACGTACTCAGAGCTAGCACAAACACTGAACGACTCGGGAAGAGCATCCAAAGCAGTTGTCACGTTAACATGTTCGGGTCTGTACGCCGTTCCTACGGCCATACGTGCACCGGGCAGCGTCAGCTCCAGCCACAGCTGTTCCAGCTGCGACGCAGGGTGGTCGTGCACATGCGCTCGCAGACCTTTCCTAATATAAAACCCGACGCCTCCACCTCTTCTGTTAGACTTGCGAGCTTTATGCTTAAGAAAATAACCGGCAATCGCAGGCGCTATCATTTCTTGTCCATCCTGAATCATGTCTCATATCTCATTCAGTGCAAGAATGTCTGGCTTGTAAGTCATTATAGTAGCCTCTATCTCGTCTTTACCGGTGTTTAGTGATCTCACGTTTAGCTGACCAAGCCTCAAACTGGATTTACTTGAGCTAGCCATCATAAATGTTTAAAAAGAAATCGAAAATAGTACTGGTTTTAAAATATTATCTCTGAGTGTAAAAAAGTGTGTATGTTGTGTGTGTATGATAGAATAATGCAATGGTATATGACATAAATAATTGTAAATACAAAACGATGAAAAATATCCTTACATAGATTTTAAAAAAGTTGATCATATGTGCAGAGCTAAAATTACCAACATAGTCACCAACTAGTATAAAGTCCCCGTCACGAGAAGCTATAAATTATGTAAACAAACATCTTTTACTAAGTAAACATTTTATACTGCGAGATAATAATAAATTGACCATATTCAATCGACATGAAATATAGACGGGTTATATGAAAGTAACAACCTATTTAATTTAGTCGGATCATATTTTAACGACGCAAAGCGCTATCGTTTGTGTTTCTTGGTACCGGACGCAGGGATTGTAAACTATCGGGACGCCATTTTGAAATAAACGCGTCATTCGAGTTTCGAATGCGTACGAGTTTGTTTCATTGCTTTGCATATATCGCGGATCTGGTTGTTATTGTTTCGTTATCGCTTTTTTATTGTTGTTACTTTAATATTTTATTGTTGCGTTTATTTTATTTTCGCAAATTCTTTTTTTTTTGTTGGTCCAAATGTTGTGAACTCCTGAACACTTGTTTACATAATTTATAGCTTCTCGTGACGGGGACTTTACTTATTTTAAGATATTTAACATAACTGTTTTACGAGGAACGATTTACTGGTTTTGGCCTACTAAGACTTAAAAAATCTTCCGAGATCGTTCTCGGTGCGTATACGAAACGCTGGTTTTCCGTCGGCTTCTCTTATAAGAATATTCCCTTCCCGGGTCCACGCAAATTTCCAATTATGCTCCTTACACAGAGCACGTGACTTGGTGCAGAGAAGACGATTCTCTTTAGTGAGCCACTCGTTGATGTAGACGTGCCGCGACGCACCCGCCAGCTCGAGGTCGGCCGTGGTAATGGAGCGGCGCGCGCGGGCCGGGCGTAGCATTTGGTCGCGTAGCACGCGGCGCGCTACAAGTAGCACGATGGGCCGCACGCGCGGGTTGCAGTCCCGCCCCACGCGCTCCGGGCCTACCAGGGAAACTTCCATAATGTCTCGTTCATCCAAATTTACACCAATATTTTTCATAAAAATTGTTGTAATTTGTGAGACGTTTTCCCCTGGGTGTTCGGTCACTCCGGTAATCTCAAAGTCATTTCGTAGCGCCTGTTGGTCCTTTTCGAGAAGTTCTAGATTTAAAATATGTATTTCTAGCTTAAGTGCTTGGGTTTCCTTGCACGATGACTCCAGCAAGTCTAGTCTAGCCTCTTGATTGTCTTGGTTGGAATTCGTTAATTCTACTGGTGCAGCCTTGGTACATAACTCGTAAATCCTTCATCTCATCCCTAACTTCGTCCCTGAATGAACTAAAATCTTTACGGAAGTTACTCATGTCCACCCTGAGCGCTCGCAACTCCTGTAACACAAGCAGGTTCGGATCTTGGTCACCCTCACTCTCGCCTCGCATAGGTGATTCTTGAGACTCTAGTTCACCTTGAGCCTTTACCGGTGTATTAGTGTTGTCTCTCTTTGGGAGGAGTTTGATCAGTCGTAAGATTCACGCATTGCCTGTGGAACACTGCCTTGCATTTAGAGCAACACGCACCACCCGACAGAAATTTACCGCAACCACCACACTTGTTCATTTCTGTGGATTGTGTAGGAGTGCTTGTGGCTAGTTTGTATTGATTGCCTTGGTTGTAGTTCAGTGCCAAAATTTAGAAGGCGCTTGCACGTTTCCGTAACTATCGTTCCTGCCCCACTCGAAAGTTGGCACCAAATAAAATAAATAAACTGATTTATTAAATAACGTTGATCAAATTCAGCATTATCTATACTAATATTATAAAGAGAGAACATTTGTATTTTTGTATTTTTGTATTTTTGTATTCTTGTATTTTTGTATGTTTGTAATGATTTGGCTCAAAAACGACTGAACCTATTTAAAACATGCTTTCACTAATACATAGAATGGACTTTCGGAATGAAAATAGGCTATATATTATCCCGTTTAAATCAAAGGTACATTCGTGGAGACCTAATTTGCAACCTAAGTCGGCAAAAAAACGGTCGAAAAAACACATTTCTTACGAACGCTGCTTAGTCGAAAATAGATAGAAGAATATTTTCTATGCAAGAGTTATAAAACTTAATAAGACCTACAAAAAAGTCCGCGACAGCATATGTCTATCTCTTAAGGTTGACTCACAGTAACCATTTTAATCTTAAAATTTTTGTTAAAAAATATTACATAACTTCCAAGGCTATTTTCAAGTATATAGTATTAATCCTTATCCAAATAATTACGTTAATTAGCTTGGCCACATATTATAGATTAAAATTGTCCTTTATAGTATATAATTCAAATGAAAACTCTAAAAGATATCACGAATTTCACATACACGCATCGCAAAATTAATAAAATATTTGCAGTGAAACCATAGATTAGGTCATAGTTACTGCGAAAATATTATTATAGGCTTAGCTATGCTGTAGATCCCCACCGATCACAATCAATTTGAAGTCAATATAGTATATATATCGATACGGAATATCTACAAATGTTATAAAACAATGCGTTTGGTTACTTGCCCCTATTCTACAGCATCTTGTTAACCAATCATTTTCAGAGGGGCTATTTCCGGAGAGACTTAAAAAATCTATTGTGAGACCTCTACATAAAAAAGATAGTAAACTAGATATGAATAACTACCGCCTGATTACCCTGATACCAATTTTTTCAAAAATTTTTGTGAAAGCTATGCACCGCCGCCTCTATGATTATTTATCACATTTTAACATAATAAATGAAGAACAAAATGGCTTTCAGAGTGGAAAGTCGACCACTTTGGCCGCTTTCAATCTGATCAGTGAGGTAGTGCATCACATTGATAAACGATCTCCGGTATCGGTGCTGCTGTTCGATATGAGCAAAGCTTTCGATTTTGTTCATCATAAAATACTCTTAGATAAATGTGAAAATTATGGCATCAGAGGACCAGCACTAAACTGGCTTTCGAATTACCTTATGAATCGACAACAATGCGTAGAAATAGCAACATTAAATGAAAATAATATTTTGACACAAAACAGATCTTCCTACCAAACTAATAAGCAAAGTGTGCCACAAGGAAGTATCCTAGGCCCCCTCTTATTCTTGCTCAATGTAAACGATTTACCCTTAGCAACGGAGCATAAATGCGTTCTATTTGCAGATGACGTATCTGTTGTGGTGACCGACAAAAACAATAAAACAACTGCCATAAATAATTTGACATCTAATATAAATAACTCGACACGTAATATAAATAATTCGACATCTAATATAAATAACTTGACATCTAATATAAATCTAATATAAATATGTAAAAATTTGACATGTAATATAAATAATTTGACATCAGGTGTAAACAATAAATTTAATAATAATAATAATCATGAAAATTTAATTAATTCTGCAGCTGACTGCATTGTCGACTGGCTGGATAATAATAAATTGATTCCAAATCTATCAAAAACAAAATATATTAATTTTCACTCATATAAATCTGTACAGCCGACATATGCAGTGTCGTGTATAGGTCAGCCCATTGAAATTTCAAAAGAATATAAATTCCTAGGTATTTACATTGACGAATTTTGTAACTGGAAGGCTCACATAAGCTATGTTTGCTCCAAACTGAACCGTTTCGTATTCGCATTAAAGAGACTAAGGCGCACTGTAAACGAGAAAGCTGCTCTCACAGCCTATCATGGTTACGTTGGTTCCGTACTAAGATATGGCCTCTTAGTCTGGGGGAACTCAACGGATATATGGAAAGTTTTTATAGTTCAAAAAAAATGTATTCGTGCTGTATGCGGTGTCGGCCCACTTGACTCCTGCAGACCTCTCTTTAAAAAACTAAAAGTCTTGACTTTGGCAGGTTATTACATTATGCAGGCTGGAATTTTTGTAAAGGAGCACCCAAACATGTTCCAGAAGTTACAAGGTAACAATGATGTTGGTTTAAGACTGACTCGAAGAGATCCTACCAAGTTAGAAGTCATTAATAGCAAAACGGCTCTGTACGGAAAAAATTGTAAAGCTATGACAATCAAAATATTCAACAAAATACCAAAACAAATTAGAGAGCTATCCATGACGTATTTAAAAAAAAAACTCTATAATTGGTTAATTGAGAACTGCTTTTATGATTTATCTGAATATTTTAATAATAATTATCAACCATTTACTGGACATAAATATTAATTGCACTGACCATGTGACTATGTATGTATATTTTGACTTTCTTATTGTTTGTGTTAATAAATTAGTAGCTATATCATTATTATAATTTAATTTTATATATAATATTGTAAAACATTAGAAAAAGTCATATCACAAGAAAGACGTCAATGTAGTTATTTTTGCTAGTGTTTAAATTTTGCATGCCAAGGTTTGGCGAAATATGCTGAACGATCTAAAAAGAATGTCATCATTATGGACCATATTTCTTGCAAATAAACTATTTCATTTCATTTCATTTCATATAATTATATGATCTATTGTATAAAATAATATTCATCTATATATATAATAATATAATATTTTAAACCACCCCGACTGATCTATGTATAATCTTTTCATTAAAAGCATTCCAATGACTCTAAACACGACATTTAAAATCTGAGCTGTAAGTTGGTGAGAATTTAAGTATTCTGTAGATTTCAGGAGATGTCCCAGCATCAGGTCAATGCTTCCATGTTCTTACAATATCGTTTAAGAAGAAGATTTTCGAATTGATCAGACCTATGAAAGTTGATTTCATAGCGCAATTAACAAGAAAAAAGCTCATAGTTTTATAACGATTGAACGAATTTTCATGAATCAAAGCTAAGAAAACTCTCGATGAAGACATCTATCAAACAATAAAAAACTATCAATAATAAAAACAAAATCGGTTCATCCGGTTAGGTGCTAAGATGCTACAGACAGACACACAGATACACACGTTAAACGTATATTACCCCTACATTTTGCGTCGGGGAACGCGTAAGGTTACGGCGGCAGATGTTCTTCTTGGTGGTAAGCTACATTTTGGTAGATTTAATGATCCCACTACCACTGTACGAAAACTCATGATTCATGAATGCACATAAAACATTCATTGGTAGGTATATAGCTAGGATTAGAACCAACGACCGTCGGGTCAGAATCAGGGTAACTATCCTTTACGCCAAGGGCCGTCCGATATCACTACGTAAGTATTATAAAACAAAGTCCATCACTGCGTCTGTCTGTCTGTTCGCAATATCTCAATAGCTGCTGAACGGATTATCCTGCGGTTTTCACCAATAGCCAGAGTGTTTATGAGAAAGGTTTAGGTGCATAATTCGCTAAGGTTTTGTGTAAATTGGTTGAAATATGACGATGATTGTTAAATATGTTCATATTTTATATTCGATGCAACAAACTGATGCAAATTTTGTAGG
Organism: Cabera pusaria; assembly: GCA_954871355.1. Lineage (NCBI taxonomy): Eukaryota > Metazoa > Arthropoda > Insecta > Lepidoptera > Geometridae > Cabera > Cabera pusaria. Next base: position 12,648,332 of record OX940896.1, read on the forward strand.
CATATATGTTCTACCCGTGCAAAGCCGGGGCGGGCTAATAGTTAGTTATAATAACTGACCCGTTCTGATGTGTAGTAACTTCCTTGCAGTTCCTTTTATTTCCAATTGCAAATATTTCTACGATACTCCTTGGCTTTAACTGTGCAAGTCTCCACTTAATTACTTTTACTTCGGCACATATCATGAAAAGGCAGCGCTAATAACACAGTCACAGAAGGTTTGGGTATAAATGAATAAAAATTAAACTATTTTACTCCACAATATGCACTAAAACTATTTTTAACACTTTAAATATGTATGAGCTAATGTTTACATACGGACTACCCGTAATCCATATGATGATTAATGACCTGGAAAGATGTGTGACCTTAAAAGGTCAATATCTTTGACCCTAAGGTTATATTTGATATCCTATGATGAAAAAGTTAATAATTATTATGGTTACCCCACGATAACCGTAACCAACCAATTATTTACATAACCACACTTTCACCTCTATAATATATATTAGTAGGATTACTCTTTCTTTTCGGTAGCGATGCAAAATTATGATGGAAGTGATGATCATGATCATTGGTATTGACTTGTTCTTCATAGTCATTCTCCTAACATGTTTCGGAGAAAGTACTGGCTGTAAGGGTTTTTCATAGTTTTTATCGCACCGATGTAAAACTGATGATGATAATGATGACTTGTAGCCTATGTGTTAATCCAGGGTGTTAGCTACCTCCGTACCAAATTTCATAAATATTGGTCCAGCGGTTTGAGCGTGAAGAAGTAACAAACATATAAACACACAAACTCACAAACATTTGTTTTTATAATATTAGTGGGATGGGATAGTAGGATACTATGTGTTAATCCAGAGTGTTAGCTACCTCCATACCAAATTTCATTAATATTGATTCAGCCGTTAGAGCAAGAAGATGTAACAAACATATAAACAAACACACTCACATACTGTTGCCTTTATAATATTAGTGGGAAGTGGGATATGCGTTATGCGAAACGTCTTATAGAAGAAGGTAGTATATGCGTATTTTGCTGTCATGCTACTGCTTTGTGAGACTGCTGTTGGACTTTTGACCAATACTGTACATAACATTAATAACCAAACATACAAGGCACCACTATAATGGAAAGTAGAATATTTATGAAGGTTGAGCAGCGGAGTGCTTCAAATTAACTTTCCGAAGTTTCTTGAAAAAGGACGCGTTGCTGAGAACCGGATTATCCGGCACGCCAGTATCGAGAGCACCTATCCAGGGGAGTTATATGCAATGTACAGAAATCAGAATGTACCTTTATATCGACCTTTATTCTTTCCATCAGCTTAATTCTATACTGATATTTATAAGCCCTATTCTCACTGCCAGTCACGTGAAAAGTATTCCGAATAGACCTAATTCAAATATTGATCTTAAGTCTACAAGTAAGTTTCAATTTAGTTTTGTCCTGATCAAAGTTTATTGAAGCTTGAGAGGTAGCCCCTTTCAATAAATAATTTGTGCAACTATTCGCAAGGCGGACTTAGACATAGCGATCAGTGTTTTGATTTCTGAATGAAGTTTTTATGTGCATATAAGTACCTACCTATTTTGATAAATTATATTTGTGTAAAGTCGAAATGAGGTCTATGTACATGAAATGCTCAAAAGCTTTAATAACCACAATACTAGCGTGCTTACCATCTTCGACCGCATCATCACTTACCAACAGGTGAGATATAGTGGTCAAACGCTAGCCTATAAAGTATAAAAAAAAAAAAAAAAAAATACAAAATTAAACAGTTGTTTCGTGTAATCGCCAAACGCCAAATGTTTGGATAAATAAAATACTTTGAATAATAAAATTTAAATATTTTTTGCAATATCACTGATTATCGATTACCAACGTACAAACATACGTACAAACATAACGTAATATATACATGTTTGTTCCTTTCTTGCATACATGAATAACCACACTCATATAATCAAAAACACCCACTCATATCCTCTCACACACATAAATAGTAAAAAAATTAGACATTAAGGGTCAACTCACACCGCAACGCGTCGAGACGTGACGCAACGTAACGATGCTTCTGGTTTCGCGCCGCGCAGCAAGAAGCTACGCAACGTAGCGTGGTGCAGCTCGACGCAGCGAGACGTGCAACTGAATTATCTCAATTAAATGTGTGTATTATTGTGTAGATAATAGAGTTCAATTTTTATCACGCGAATTCCCCCTGTGCCGCGCAGTGCAAGTGACACCGCGCGGCGCAGCCTGAAGCCGCCGAATAAACTCAAAGAAATGTTTATCTTTTTTTGTAGTAAATAAACTTCTTTTTTATATTACTCTCTTAATAAATGCGCGCCGCGTTGCGTCACGGTGTGAACTGACCCTTAGACATGGCGCGCACTAGTGGTCAGGTCGCTAGTGTGCTATTGCTCTTAGGGTCAGTTCAGACCGCGCAGCCTGGATCGAGGGCCCGGTGGCGTAATCGGGAGAACGGTTGGCTTTGATGCCGAGTTTTACCGCCGTGCACCAATGGATTTTTCTATCGAAAAATGTATGTGCGCTTTTCACAGTGTCCCTCTGGAGAAGGAAAAACATCGTTAAGAAACCAACAACCCCCGCATGGTGGTAGGGCACTATCTAGTGTCCGCCTGGCCAGCTACCACCCTCAAGTTAGAAAATCTGTCGTCAAACATGTAATGTGTTCCGGCAGCTATCCTTGACAGCCGGTTCCCATTCTAGGCCTAGCGTGCTTACCATCTTTGACCGCATCATCACTTACCAACGGGTGAGATAGTGGTCAAACTCTAGCCTATAAAACATAAAAAAATAAACCTGGCCAAGTGCGAGTGAGACTTTGTCCCGCACACGGAGGGCCCCGAACGCCATCTAACGGATATTTAACGAATTTCTAACACCAACTAAGCGAACGTTAATTAAGAGCAAATAACTGCTTTAACGACACAATAACACTAAAGCTACTTCTACTCGCCAATAGATGTCGGGAAGAGTCATATTTTAGGTTGATTATCGATAAATTTGATTATTGAAAACACGAATAAAACAACATTTTCTGAAAATTAATCCTAGCTAGATCGATTTATCGTCCCCAAAATCCGCTGCATACTAATTTTATAAAAACATTGGAGCCGTTTCCGAGATTCAGATTCAGATTCCGAGACTATAATTAGTCCTTATCCGAGGTAAACACGATAGCGCCATCTATGAATCGATGCTATCGTCAAAAACACGTTTTTTGTTTTAAACCCTTTAACTTTTTACTTTGTTCTGTTCTTAGTATTTGTTGTTATAGCGGCAACAGAAATACATCGTCTATGAAAATTTCAACCGTCTAACTATAACGGTTCATGAGATACAACCTGGTGACAGACGAACAGACAGACAGACAAACAGACAGACGGACAGACAGACAGATAGACAAACAGACAGACGGACAGCGGAGTCTCAGTAATAGGGTTCCGTTGGTACCCTTTGGGTTCGGAACCCTAAAAAGCCTGAAGCCGAATTAACTCAATGAAATTTGTTTTATCTAATACTATAAGAATCTTTGTCCTGACATACTGACTGACTGACTGACTGACTGACAGACAACGCACAGCCTACACCGCTGGTCGTAGAGACTTGAAATTTGGAGGGTATATTTGTCTAAGTACGTAAGGGTGTACTAAGAAAGGATTTTCCAAAATTCACCCCTGAAGGTGATGAAACGGGGGTTCAAAGTTTGTATGAAGAAACAAGATTAGATAGTCTTTTCTATCCGAAACTTCACACAAGTGCTTCAGTAAAAAAAATAAGTAAATACGTGTTTCAGGTTTTTTGGAATTCCACCCCTAAGAGGGTGAAATGGGGTAGCAAAGTCTGAAATCAATATTGTTTCGGATTGCGCTGAAATTTGGCATGCAGATGGTTATTACGACGTAGGTATCCGCTCAGAAAAGATTTTCTAAAAATTACTCCCGGATACGGAACGGGGATTCAAAGTTTGTATGGCGAAACAAGATGAGATAAAGTACGTGTTGTAGGATTTTTCGAAATAGGGTAGGTAGCAAAGTGTAAAAATTTGGGTTTTTCGGGTTTTATAAATATGAATCCCGAATTGCCTTAGTCACGCGATAAAATAAAAACGGGTGAATTGATTTGGCTAATTCTTATGTGATGTTTTTAGTGATGGAATCGTTTTTACAAAAGAAAAGTTTAAAGTAAATAAAAGAAGTTTTTAACGCGGGCGAAGCCGCGGGGCACTTCTAGTCAGTAAATAAACTTCATTTTTGTATCACTCTTTTAAAAAGTGCGCGCCGCGTTTCATCGCGTCGCGTCGTGGTCTGAGCTGAAATTTAAAGTGTTACAATGGGTGGTCTTATTGTTAACTAGTTTCTGCCCGTGGTTTCGCTCGCGTGGCTGACATGAAACAGATATAAACATATTTTTCTTCAGAAAAAAATATTTTATGATGTACAAAGACTGCTGAGATCTCTTATTGAGACGATTGTATATTTGAGTTTTGTTAAAACCATACTTCTGTCCTCCCAGACATTTGTAGTTTGGTTATAGTTAGTTATAGTTTAACGGAGTACTTTGTCCTTATTGCTATGTATGGGATATAATCAGTTTGTATATTCAATACAGAGGGAATGAGAGCGCTTATAATATAATATTTGTTTCTGATGAAAAGTATGCAATTTTTTTACTGTAGGCAACGGTTTAAGCCGCGGGTAGAAGGTAGTTTTAATATAAAAACAGCAGTATTCTATTATATTGTTTAATTTTAATTATAACAAGCGATATAGCAGTTAAAGACTGAATTTCAATACAAACGATTGTACACGTAAACGAAACGGCGAAAGCGAATAAAGCAGGTGGGTTAGCTTGCATATAAAACCTGCAACCTCGATGTAGTATTCATTTGTTAGAAAACTAAAAAGTTAGTATGTAGCCAAGACAGTTTTACGGCACCCGGTTTCAAACGTGTGCAAATTCTCACCCTTAACACACCCCGGACAGTCGCTAAATCTCCATACAAACTAGCGTTTTAACGACCGACACTGTAACATAGAAAAGATAATAATACTACGTATAGAACGGACACTCTGTTCCCCCCACCGATTCCGGGCTTCCTCACCCCGCCACGACTCTGGAGCTGTCGAGGAGCTGCGCTGAGCAAGGACGCCACACGCGTACGACTATAGAACAATTACTACTCACGGAGAGAAGAACATCAACTTCATACATTGATGTTGGGACCAGTAGACACTGGAGGTTCAAATTTACGTAGGTTCTTATTACGTAGGTATATAATAAACACTTAATTATATTAGTATACCTACCTACATATTCGTATTTTAGAATTCATTTTCACAAATGAAACAACGATATATATACTCGTGCGTAAATAACGCTTAATTTGTAAAATATTTAAAAAAACTTTCACATTTAAACATTTTTATAACAAAGCAATTGGGAACTCGATGTAGGTACGTAGTATTTATATTCTCTATACTTGATGTCGCTCTAACGTGCGAGCAGGACACACGACATTGTTTCGTACAGTTCTGGCTGGCCGCCCAACACAGAATAAAAAATAGTTACTGTGGTGCAGTTTGTTCTCACTTTGTTCGATGTAAGTCGACTGGACCTGGAGATGATGGTTTACGAAATAGCGACTAATATTTTTAGTGTTTAAAGCTTTTTGGGTAAGTGTACAAAAAATATTCATACGGTCAGTACGTAGTACGTATGTACGAAGTAACTATTATATAATCTTTGATACGGTGATTACGGGCGACAACCTTAGACATCACGCACACAAATGCACGTATAGAAAAACGACCCGTGTGTAGTGTCTGTGTCGGTGTCACAGTCACACCCCGGACACTCGCTAAATCTCCATACAAACTAGCGTTTTAACGACCGACACTGTGACACCGACACAGATGCGTGTTGAGCAAGGTCGGTGGTGTAACATTATAGGGGCGATAAATAAAATAATAATTATTAAGAAAAATTAAACCATATTATAAACTACAAAATACCAATACCAATAAAACAATAATAAATCAAAATAAACATACACCTAAGAATAAGGCTTATACACCTACATAAATAAGATACAATAAATAATGTATCTATTTATATACATACATATAAATACCTATATATATATAATTTATTTATTTGTTTATATATATATATATATATAAACAAATAAATAAATAAATATACCTGCTAGTAAATATTATATTACAATTATCAAACTAAATGAAGGCTTTATGCATTCAGCAGTTGGCAGAGTCATTAAGATAATAGTTTTTAACCATTGTCTTGAATGAAGCGATAGACTGAGCCTGCCTAATTTTAGCTGGAAAACTATTCCACAGACACACAGCTTCTACGGATAACGACTTATCGTAAAAGCTTGTTTTGTGCTGGGGAAAACTAAGTAGTAGATTTTCAGAAAATCTTAAATAGTGATTATCAGAGCAATATAGAGGGAGAAAACGTTCCTTCAAGTAAAGAGGAGTAGAAGGATTGAAGAGGACATTGTAAAGAAAAGTAAGAATGTGAGTGTTCCAACGAAGGCGAATTGGCAACCATTTGAGCTTTTTACGAAAATGGGAGACATGGTCGTATTTTCGAAGACCGAAAATAAACCTTATACAGTAATTTTGAAGACGCTCAAGTTTACTCAACTAGTCTTCTGTGAGGTCAAGATAGCAGACATCAGCATAGTCCAGGATTGGGAGAAGGGATTGTGCTAGCGTAACTTTAGTAGCAGTAGGAATAAAATTGCGTAACCTTCTCAGTGACGCACCCTAAGCGAAAATCTTTCTACTTACAGCCGCCATCTGGGGACCCCATGAAAGACTGCTATCGATTATAAGACCTAGATTTTTCACTTCGTTACTGAATGGTATTATGGAACCGCCGAATACTACATCGGGAAGCGTTTTGACTTTTCGTCAAGTTTAGCAATCATTCTTGAGCTACCTATAATTATGACTTGCGTCTTACTGGGATTGACCTTCAAACCGAAGCGCTTGCTCCAATCAGCTATACGACACAAGTCACAATTGGTTTTATCAATAGCTTCTGCCAACTTCTCGATGGGAGCCTGAGTGTAAATTTGGAGATCGTCTGCGTAAAGGTGGTAGGAAGAAGAAAGAGAATGAGAAATAGAATTAATAAATATGGAAAAAAGAAGAGGAGATAGCACACCGCCCTGAGGAACGCCAGCACTTAGGTTGCACCAGGTAGACAACGTATCATCTACCCGGACCCGTTGCCGACGCCCATGCAAATTAGCTGCGAAACCAATCAACCACCGAAGGAGATATGTTAATAGAGCTGAGCGTCCCTAAAAGGATATCAAAATCTACAGTGTTGAACGCATTGCTAAAATCCAGTAGCGTTAGAATAGTAAGCTGCCCGGTTTCCATGCCTAGTCTAATGTCATCAGTAATTTTGACAAGATTAGTGACAGTGCTGTGACCAGGACGAAAACCGGACTGCATAGGATTCAACAGGTTAAAGCGGGTAAGGAATGAACTTAGTTGATCATGGACTAGACGCTCAAGGACTTTGGATAGGAAAGGTAAGATAGAGATTGGGCGGTACTCGGACAAGGATGCAGGATTGGATTTCTTAGGTAAAGGGATGATCTGAGCTTCCTTCCAAATGGAAAGGAAGTCTCCTTGGGAAATGGAATAATTTAGGATATGACAAATGATGGGTAGGATTTCATCCACAATTAGTAAAATCATTTTTCTGCTAATGCTATCACCACCCATGGCATTTGACTGAACGGATAGGATACTCTTTTTAACATGTGATTGAGCGGAGCGGTGAATTGACTAAATAAGAAAAATTCAGAGTGAGGGGGAGGTAAATTAGAAAGAACATTGAGAGTATTTGATTTCTCGACAGGATCAATAAAAGATGATGATGATGAAAAATGTTGATTTAAAGAATTTATATCTAGAGTAGAAGAAACAGGTTCTTGGCGGTTTTTGCCTACTCCAAGAGTTCTAAGAAACCTCCACACTTTAGCAGAGTCTTCGTTTTCAACGGAGTTGTGGATATGGCGGCGAAAAGCATCTCTACACACCCTGTTGCAGCGATTCCGAGTAACTACATATTTTTCTTTGTTGTAGTTGGAAGGGATTAGCGGTGGGCGCTTTTATCGGAAATAGCTTTTTAAAACGTTATCCAAAATAAGCGCCAAAGCGCGCTTTTGAAATTAAGCCGTGTACGCTTAAAAACATTTTTCGTACTACTATATTCGACCATAAAATGAGCTTATTCCTACAGCTATACGGCACATTATAAACATTCTTTATTAAATTGATATAACAACCTTATTGCTATGCACATAAGACTCAATATCGGTGGGATCGGTTACAGTTTACAGTATTATACGACTAAAATAAATGCTAAAGCTTGATTTCGTTGAGGCAGACTCACAATGACCCGTTTTTGATTTGTTAGTATTATTTCAAAAGAAACGCAATAGGTATTATGCGACTAAAATAAAGTCTACTTGTTTGCGTTGTGGTAGACTGACAATTACCCGTTTTTGATTTGTTAGCATTTTCAAACCAAACGTGATAATTGATATTATGCTACTGAAATAAATTCTAACTGTTACCATTGTGGCTGACTGACAACGACCCGTTTTTGATTTGTTAGTATTTTTTTAAGGACAACGTAATATTATGTTCTTAGTTTCATGGATTATTTTTGTTAGTACGTATTTTGTTATTTTGATAAGACGAGCTCGTTTTATGCTCGTTAATTAGAATTTAGAACGTATGCGAACGAAGTAAAAGTGCGTGTAGTCGATGTTTTGCTCATTAAATTGCGCAATGGTGCAATCAATTGTTCAATTATCGAACTATAATAATTGAACATTGTATATAATATAACTAAAACATAGGTTAGGAAACTGTAAAGTGTAATTATAGTGAATGATGTGAACTGTTTTTTAAGATGTCGAGAACGAGAACTCTCTATCTGAGATAATGGTGTGGATATTCATTTCAGACAGTCCTAAGCCTGTTGATAAGTACGAAGGGAAGTTAATTGATTTATAGTAATTTGCATTGTATTAAGTAATTTTTTTTATATATCCTAACACTGTCCTAGTAAAGCCATAAAACATAAAAACAATCTTAAAAACAAACTTACGTCATTACATTACTATTTCAAATAAGCCCCCGTTTTATTACGTTACGATACTTACGATCTTCACAACAATAGTGACTTGCACTGCTTATAGTTTTAAAAAGCCGTTTAGCGAAACGCTTATTTTAAGCTGACTTTTTAAAAAAAGCGCAACGTTTAAGCGTGTTGTCAATTTAAAGCCGTTTATCACATCTCTAGTAGGGATACATTTTTATTTTGTTTTTGTGGAAGCTTTTTGATGCATAAGAGCTTTGATATCATCTGTTAGCCAAGGAGCTTGAGCATGTTTTATTTTAACGGCTCTAATTGGTGCGTGCGTGTCATATAATTGAGTCAAATTATAATTAAATATCTCGACTTTATCATCAATTAATGTTGCGTCATGGACCTGATCCCAATCAATGACATGAACATCTTGACGAACCTTATCCATATCTATTACACTCAAGTTACGCTGCAGTAGGATTTGGGGTTTGGGTTTTGGCGGACGAATTTTATACGACAAATAGATAAGGTCATGAAAGGAAAAGGCATCGGCATCACATTGACCATGTTTAGCAACATACTGCTTGGAAGAAACTATGATTAAATCTAAAAGAGAGGGGGTTGCATGAGGACATTTGTGAGTTGCATTGGAAGGAAAAATGTGCATATTGCTAGCATTAATTACAGTTTTCAAATTAGAGAATCGTGAATCGTTTTTGAGGAGACATGTATTAAAATCTCCCATGATTATAGAGTGAGAATAGGAAGAGGAGAAATCTTCAAGGATTTTTTCAAAAGAGGAAAAATAGTTAACACGATAGGAGGACAGTAGTAAACACCAAGAAGAATCTTAGTATTAGAGAAAAGAACTTCAATAAGCAAATGCTCGCCCGCATTAGACGGTGGAGGTTGTGTAGACATACTTAGAATGGAGAAAGAGATATGAGAACGTAGATAGATGGCTACACCATCTCCACCTTTCCCGGTACGATCATTGCGTATTAAATTGAAGCCAGGAAGAGAGTAAGATACAGAAGAAAGAGAAGGTTTCAGCCAAGACTCAGAGACTAAGATAGCATGAGTATTCTTATCATTAAAAGATATCTGCATATCATTAAAGTGAGCCGGAGCACTCTGGGCATGAATGTGAAGTACGTTGAAATTCTTAGGAACATCGGAAAAAAATGTCTGTTATAGTATCACATAACGTAGGAATACTAGAATAAACTATCTATAGAATTATTTGAGGATGCTGACAAGTAATCTTAACTATCACTAGACATAGTCAGAAACTATATAAAATATGAATACAATAAATACAAAATAAAAAACTATAATTTAATAAAAAAATATATATATAAATATTAATACAATAATATATATTATATATAGTATACTATTAAATACAAATAGAATTAATAATATTTATAAAATAATATTAATAAATTAAAAAAAGCAAAATTTAATATACTATTACTCCATCCGCCAGTTGTACAATATAAATAAAACAAAAGAAACCTCACAATCTGGTTGGCTTAGAAAATAAAAAAAGAACTGATAATATAAGTAATCAGTTAACAGATATACCTACAACCCGTGGATAAAATTCAAAATGTTACCATAGATCTATAGAACAAAACATAACAAAGATTAAACTAATATTAGAAATAAAAAGAAAAGCTACTAAAATATATAAAAAAGAACAAAATGTATGCAATTAATATTAACACAATATATGGCAATATATACAATTTCTTCATAAAATGTAAGCAACTAATATTAAAAGAAAGTACCGATTGCCATCGCCTGTGTTCGGTTTGTTCGTGTAGAAGAGCATTTATCGATGACAGTGACAGTTCAAGCAAGCTAAAAAGATGGCATGTATCTATCTAGTCTGTGGGCTGTAGCATAGCATACATTCACAAGTTTGTTTACATAGATTTTGTTACCTAGTTACGTCTGCCGACTCTACAGATAACACGCGTCAGCGTTCTATATTCTGAGTAACGTAATCAGACACCAGACGCTGAATGGACAAACAACAGATAAGAGCATCCGTCCCACGGTGGTCTGCTATCGAAGCTCTAGATTTAATTTATATTTAAGTTAGTCTTAGACGAGCTATTGTAGAGAATAAACGTCTTGAATTAATAAAGTTTTATTTTTTAAAAGCTCCTTCGGCTCGCTCAGCTCTTGACTGGCGCAGCCGGTAGGATTTCCGCGTCGCGAATAACTTCACTTTAGTAACGCGCTACGTACGTTTTCACGCGTTTTACGGAAATCCACGAACCAAATAAATACGTCGAGAGCACCGTTGGTGCTATTGCTGCGTTCCGGAGGACAACGTTTAAGGCTCAACGAGGGACATGGACAGTCTGTAAGTAGACCCAAATCGCTATTTCCAGTCTTATTCCAATCCTATTCACTGTTTTAGTTATATGTGTCTAGAAATCAGAACGTTATTTCCAAACATTGAAGTGTGTTTTGTGATTTCTTTTAAATGTGTTTAGTGTTTTAAAATAAATAAAGTGTTAATCGTAATAAATAAATAAATTAATAAGTATATTAATTAAAAATAATTAATTAATTAAATTAGTTAATATAAAAAAAAAATTTAAGATGGAAAATATAGTGCAAGTACCCCGCGACTTTGCTAACGTCATCCCCAAATTCGACGGTGACGAAAAATTACTTAGCTTATTCATTAGGAAGTGCGAGTACTTGATTAGCTGCTGTAGAATAGAGGGAAATCCACAGCAGGACCTGTACGTTTACCATCTCATAACATCCAGACTTACTGGTAGAGCAGCCTCTCTCATAAGCGAACGACAAGATTTAGATACCTGGCCTGATTTAAAACGGGCATTTGAACAGCATTTTGGTGATCCCCGTTCGGAAGAATGCATTTCAATAGAGTTAGAAACTTTAAAAATGAACAATGGCAAGTCATATCTGGATTTTTGCAACAGAATTCAACACGTTAAAAGCACACTGATTGCCAAAGTCAATTTAATTGAGGACGTAAATCTACGTCGTAGTAAGATAACGATATATGACAACATGTCAATGAATGTGTTTTTATATAACCTGCCGGAAGAGTTGCTTCGCATTGTGCGTCTTAAGGGTTCCGTTTCACTAGAAAATGCCTTAAGCATAGTGCTCGAAGAAGTAAACTTTATGTATCAATATAATGCGAAAAATAAAATGCTTAGATCACAGAATCAATTACAGCCTAAGGCTCAAACTACATATCAAAATCCTTTTATGGATAAATTTGGAATGAAGCCTTTCTTCACTTCAAATCAACAACCTCAGCAAAACTTTAAATTTGGAATTCCCCAAAACAATGCTGGTACTTCAAGTCCTCACACACCACAAACAAACTTTAAATTTGGTGTACCACACGCTAAACAAATATCTCACTTACCTTTTTCACAACCCCAACAAGCTGGATATAGACCACAGCTTCCCCAACAATTGGGCTATCGACCACAGTTCAACCAAGGACAATAGCAGTTTGGTTATAAGCCTTCATTTAACCAAAGTCCACCCCAATTTGGCTACCGACCTCAACTCAACCAAAATCCACCCCAATTTGGTTATCAACCTCAATTTAACCAAGGACCACAGCAGTTTGGCTATCGTCCACCTTTTGCCCAAGGCCAACAACAATTCGGTTACCGCCCCCTACAAAGATTAGCGCCTCAGCTATCTACTGATGTGAGCATGCGTACAGCTCCCCCACTGAAACCTCAAGGTTTTAGAATGAACGAACTGTACAGCCTAAATGAACCTGAAAGTGATGACCTTACTTTTATGCCTGAAAATCCTGAAACTGACTGTTACATTGACTACAATGATAACTCCCCGACTGACAACGTCGACACTTACGGGACTAACGCTGGACAAGATGACCAAGCCTCAGCTGTTCACAGCATTGAAAATTTTCACATCAATGCCTCCAACAAGCCCCTGAAATAATACAACTTCATTATAATACATTGAAATTACCACACGTAATAATACCCGAAATCAATTCTAAATTTATGATTGATACCGGAAGTTCGAGATCATTCATTTCACCAAAAATGGCTAGTGAGTATTTTAACGATTTCAAACACTACGAGCCGTTTGAAGTTATAAGCACCCACGCATCTAGCCAACATAACGAAGTTGTAGTAATTCCGTTATTCCCAACATTTAACAGCACTGAAACGCATAAGTTTTATATTTATGATGTTGATGGCTGTTACGATGGACTCATTGGCAGTGACCTTCTGAAACAATTGAACGCAAAAATTGACATGCAAAACCAAATTCTCTATACCCAATCATCGGCTATTCCTATTATATACAATCCTAATAATGAAATAAGAATAAGCCCACGTTGCGAACAAAGAGTGAAATTACCGACAGACCTACAAAACGGCGATGCTATATTAAACTACAAACTATTTTGTGAAGGTGTTAGAATGCCTACCGCTTTAGTTAAGTGCGAAGACGGGTATGCAACAACGATCATACAAAATACTTTGGATACTGAAATGACTCTAACAGTTACACGACCTTTTGAAGTAACTAAACATGACGGCGAAAAATGCAATTTTCACAAATTAGATGACCGAAATAACATAGAGATTGACCAGATATTGACAGAAAATGTTAGCAACTTGCGTTTAGACCATATGAATTCAGAAGAAAGAGACTCAATTAAAAAGCTTTGCCTTGAATACAAAGACATCTTTTATACCGAAAAATTACCGTTGACATTTACTAACAAAGTTAAACACCACATCCGCACGCGAAACGAAGACCCAATATACATCAGACCCTATAGGCAACCTCAAGTAATAAATGATGAAATAAATAAACAAGTTACTAAAATGTTGGAAAATAATATTGTAAAAGAGTCGTATTCTCCCTGGAGTGCCCCTGTGCACCTAGTGCCAAAGAAGTTAGACGCGAGTAACGAAAAGAAATATAGACTTGTTATTGACTACCGAAAACTAAACGAAATTACAATAGACGACAAATACCCCCTACCAAATATTACAGAACTATTTGACAAACTAGGACGAAGCTGTTACTTTACTACCCTTGACCTAGCCAGTGGCTATCACCAGATAGAAGTCGCTGAAGAAGACAGACAGAAAACCGCGTTTAGTATAAACGCAGGACATTATGAATTTTCCCGTATGCCGTTTGGATTAAAAACGGCACCGGCAACTTTTCAAAGAACGATTGACAATATGCTACGTGGCTTGCAAAGAATACACTGTCTTGTGTACTTGGACGACATAATTATTTATTCGTCCAGCTTGCAAGAACACATAGTAAAACTACGGACCGTTTTTGACAGATTACGACAAACCAATTTAAAAATTCAGCTAGATAAGTCCGAATTTCTTAGAAAGGAGGTCTTATACTTAGGTCACACAATAACTAGTGACGGCTTAAAACCTAACAATGACAAAATTAAAGCCATCCTAGAATATCCCTTACCCCGAAGTACAACCGAAATTAAAAGTTTCTTAGGACTTATTGGGTACTACCGTAAGTTCATTAAGGACTTCGCTAAAATCACTCAACCAATGACAGCACGACTAAAACAAAAGCGCTCAATGCCTATCGATGACGACAAATACATAGCAGCCTTTGAAAAATGCAAAGAGCTTCTTGTAAATGCCCCAATTTTACAATACCCTGATCCTGACAGGCCTTACATACTGACAACGGATGCTTCAGAATTCGCTCTTGGAGCAGTCCTTTCACAAGGTCCTATCGGTCAGGATAAGCCCGTAGCGTATGCCAGCCGAACACTAAACGATGCGGAAACGCGTTATAGTGTTACGGAGAAAGAACTGCTCGCAATAGTCTGGGCATTAAAACACTTTCGCCCTTACCTCTACGGTAAGAAATTCACCATAGTAACAGATCATAAGCCGCTAGCCTGGCTTAACTCTCTAAAAGACACAAATAGTAGATTGACACGCTGGCGATTACGATTGTCTGAATACGACTTTGAAATAGTTCATAAAAAGGGCACACTTAACGGTAATGCCGACGCATTATCGCGTATTCGAATAAACGCATTAGGTAACGATGACAATATATCCACACAAGTGAATATTGACTCAGACGAAAATAAAAACCGCGAAATAAGACGACTGACAAAAGAAATAGAAGCATTAGGAAAATTACGAAAGAAAACCTTAGCACAACCAGATAACATAATATCTCTAATATCTGACGACGAAAATGAATCGGCTATATCAGATTCAGAAGAAACAGTTAGATGCCGTTCCCCCTACTCGATACAATGCCCTTCGAGTTCAACTTTGACAGCTTCTGAAAATTCTTCTAGTACTGAAACCGCTCATTCAGGACAAGATACCGAATCTAAAGGTATCCCAATCCTGCAGGAAGCTATAGACACCAAGCCCAACCAAATTTTGGTTCATTCTTGGTCTATTGATAAATTAGCAGTTAAAAGTATATCCCGCGAAAAACAGAAAATTCTTGAAGTACACTTACCTTTGAACCGAACTGACCTTGTCAAACAATTTCTAAAGGAGTATATAAGAAACAATACCAAATACTTCATTTACTTTGAGGAAGAACAGCATAGACAACAATTCGCACAAATGGTAATATATTTGTTTAAAAGAGAATCTGTACAATTTTTCGAGTGTACCAAAAGAGTAGTATTTGTAGAGGATGAATTAGAACAGAAAGAAATTGTTGCCAAATACCATACTGGTAAAACATGCCACCGTGGTATTAAAGAGACCTTACTGCACATTAAGCGCACCTACTTTTGGCATAATATGGAACAAACCATTTCAAGTTTTATAAACTCATGCGAAACATGCAAACGCATGAAATACGACCGGAAACCGATTAAGCCTAAGTTACAACTAACACACACCCAGTCAAAACCTTTAGAGGAAATTTTCATTGACCTATTTACAATTGAAGGACGCTATTATTTGACTGTAGTTGATGCCTTTTCTAAAATCGGTCAAGCTCTCGAAATACCTAATAGATCAACACCGGAGGTTGTAAGAGCCCTCATTAAATATTTCTCCTTGTATGGCGTACCCCACAAAATCAGTTCAGATGCTGGTTCTGAATTTAATAATGCTCTCTTGAAAGAACTTTTAGCTCTTTACAAGGTAGATCTCCACATAGGAACCCCTAACAACCCGAATTCTATGGGCGTCATAGAAAGATTTCATTCTACTATCATTGAAATCTACAGGTTGGCTAAGTACGAGCATAAGTACACCGATGCCGCTACCGTAATGACATACTCTATCATGGCGTATAACCACTCTATACACTCAACCACTGGTTTTACCCCATTCGAAGTTTTATTAGGACACACTGATTCTAGAAATGTATTTAATTTAAATTTCGAGAAACAGTACATGCAGCAACTGATCAAAGAACATGCTAAAAGAACTAAGTTTCTATATGATCATTTATCAGAACAAGCCATTAAACAAAAGGAGAAAATAATAGAGAAAAGAGGAGGAGAAACAGTAGTCGAAATAAAACCCGGTGATGTAGTATTCATTAAAGAAGTTAATAAAAGGAGTAGCAAAGACAAACCACGTTTCCAAAAGGCTATTGTTGCTGATGAGATTAGTAGAAACGTAGTTCCGATTCAAGTTAAAAATCGAAACACTAAAGTTCCATTAAAGAATGTTAAACGCCCTTCACAGGCACCTCCGCATCCTCCTGGTAGTAGCCATGGTGACGCAACTGCAGGCCCTTCAACTTCAGGCACTAGATAGAAACCCTGGAATCCTGTTTACGAAAACTGGCGTTGCAGTAATTAGTAGTGACAAGTGGACTATCGCAAAAGTATTAGACATTAAACCCCTTGAAGAAGATTTAAGGTTTAACGTTCAACTACTTTCTGAGTTAGATAAGTTAATTAAGATTTATTTTAATAAGAACTTTACGGATAATTTTGTAGATGTTAGAAGTCAAGTAGCATACATTAAAAATATAACTCTAAACAAATTTACCCAAATCTTTCCGAACATTCGAATCAAACGAGGTCTAATTAACCCACTAGGTTCACTTATAAAAATGATAACCGGAAATCTAGATAATGACGATGCCATTCAATACGATAAATTAATTAATGAAATGAAAACGCAACAAAATCAAAATAACAGAAAACTAACGGTGATTACCGAAATGGTGCAACTTTTGACAAATTCCACTATTATATTAAATAATAATCTTGCTCAAATAAATAATAAAATTGAAATGATAGCGCAAAATCTAATGGAGTCAGAATATTTAGGAATACAGTTCATTAATACATATAATCTACTAATCCATAATTTTCAAGTTATTTACACCTATTTGGATGAAATAGAAACTAGTTTATCGTTCAGTAGGTTAGGAGTTTTACATCAGTCTATAATAGAATCAAATAAGTTGTTACAGCTACTTGAAAATATTAATAATAAAGAAAAATTAGTTTTTACGCCTAGCTTAGAAAACTTAGTTAAGATAGAGCAAGTTATAACACTTAAAGCCTATTTGAAGGAAAATCAAATTACTTACCTTTTGGAAATACCGCTGATTGAAAAAGATACATATATCTATTATAAATTGATTCCTTTACCTGTATTATCCTTTAACTCCACCGTCGTCATAATACCCAAGTATCCTTACCTCTTGGCGAAAGGGTTGAAGACCAGACTGTTCACTCATCCATGCCAAGAAGTCGACGAGTTCAGATTCCTCTGCACTGATGACGGAATGCTTCAATATATTCAAGACCCATGCATCACCGACCTGATGACGTATGCTGAAAACGTAACGTCATGCATCCAAATTCCCATAACCATTGAGAAGATCAGAATCCAGTTCCTGCAAACAAATAGATGGATCCTGTACAGTAGAGATGAAGAGCTGCTTACAAAGACATGCGATGGTGAACTGCTTCATCATAAGATCAAAGGCACCTATATAATGACCTTAGATGATCCCTGCGAGGTGAAAATTCAAGACATCATATTGAAAAAGCGGCAAATGTACATTGAAAATATAACATATTATCCAGAGCTACCGATCCTGAACTTACCTACACTCTTCTTACCTGACGAAAGGAAACCCGCTCCACCTGTAAACCTGGAAGGCTTGGACCTGATGGACCTGAAACTATTGTCGTTAGCTTTAAAGAAAAGTGATACTGAAAATAGTGAAAGTGTAAAGGCAATTATTGAAGTGCGTAGTATAAGCGTTTGGACTCTCGGACTCTATATTTTAATTTGTATAATGCTTTGTTACCTGGTCTATAAATATCATCCAAAATTATTGTTAAAAATATGTTCTCGAAGTTCTCCCAAAAAAGATAACTTCGAACTTAAGGAGGGAGGAGTTACGTCTGCCGACTCTACAGATAACACGCGTCAGCGTTCTATATTCTGAGTAACGTAATCAGACACCAGACGCTGAATGGACAAACAACAGATAAGAGCATCCGTCCCACGGTGGTCTGATATCGAAGCTCTAGATTTAATTTATATTTAAGTTAGTCTTAGACGAGCTCTTGTAGAGAATAAACGTCTTGAATTAATAAAGTTTTATTTTTTAAAAGCTCCTTCGGCTCGCTCAGCTCTTGACTACCTTCTTCAGACAAAAACAAACAAAATATTAAATATAGGAGTACCCGATATGTCTGTTATAAAATTCTAGTGAAGATTCTACCATAATATAAACACTGGGATGCTAATTACCTAGTTACGAAGAAAATAATGAATTATCTAATCAAAGACGCTTGTATCTTGAATGGTTGTGAAACATACTAATGCTGTTTCTTTGCGGCTCTTTCTGCTGCTCGGCGAGACGACCTTGGAGGCAGCGGTTCTAATTCAACTGCAGGCTTGGCTACTGGCGAGGCTATCTACTGCAGCTCTGCTAGGCTAGAGATGCGATGACGGGTGCCATCGGGGCCTAAAACGTGCACGTAGCCGTCCTTTGTCCAGCACTTAGCTAATCCGAAGCGCTGCCTCGCGGCCATGAAGGCTTCATGTCGCGGCCTCGTCAAGAATTCGGAGAACGTCATGCCACTGCCCTTTAAATTGGTCTTAGCCGACCATACCTTTTCACGCATGGCAAGATCGGTAAACTTAACAAGCAAGGGACGCGGTTTGTCTTGGGAAGCACGACCCATACGATGACAACGGCGAATGCAGCCCGTGCTGAAGCCTGCCACCTTGAGTGTTCCAGTTATTGTTTTGGTAACAATATCAGCGCAGAGCTCCTTGTTGTCTTCAGGGATGCCGTGTAATAACAAGATTTTACGGCGACTACGCATCTCTTGTTGATCCACATCACGGGCCAGACCACTCAGCTGAAGTTGAAATGCACGCAGTACCTGCAAGGTAAACTCCTTGAAGGCAGCAAACTCTCCGGCCAAGCTATCTGTGCTGCTTGTAGATGGTGTCTTTTGTAGTTCACTTTTTTCTGTGCCATCGTCTTATTTAAGGCCTCCATTACCTCAAACATTTGGTGCGGCCATGTTGCGTGAAATAAAAATCACAGATTGTTTGAAAAAGGAAAGAGTACACTGGCAGGTGAAGTATTACCATTATAAGTTAGTAATGCACATCTATTTCGTTTGCAAACACTGTTTTAATAGTAAATAATAGGATAGAGCAATTAAAAACGCGTGTGTTTTCACCTATCGCCTTTTTTTTTGTAAGCACTGTTCGCTATTTTACTGTCACTTCACTACACTAACTCAAAAGGTTTTATCCTTTTTAGTCTTCTCACTATGTCCGTGTTGTCGAGGAGCTGGATAGCCTCAACGTCCACATGGTGATGAAGTCTACGGTCGTGAGCTTCGGCATATTTTGTAATAACACTATTAACGTCATCCACTTTAAGGTCCAGATATAGGTTGTCGTTTCTTATGTACCATGGTGCATTTACGATGCCCCTTAGTACTTTATTTTGGAATCGCTGGATGATCTGGATGTTACTTTGACTGGTACAGCCCCATAGCTGAATTTCATAAGTCCATACTGGCACTAGGACTTGTTTGTATAGAAGTAATTTGTTTTGCACCGACAGCGTGGAGTGTCTTCCTAACAGGCACTGCATCTTTTTGTAGCGAAGCTCTAACTCATTGCGTTTTTTTTTGACGTGTGCCTTCCAGCGAAGCTTTTCGTCTAAACTCATGCCTAAGCCTAAGCCACATTTTGAGTATCTTTTTTTTTATGAAAAAATAAAAAAGACGTGTGGCACTCGGGGACTGCCGCGGTAAAGCTATTGCATAGCATTTTTTTATTTATGCAGTATTTTTTTTCGTTAATATTAATTCAAGTTACACTTTTTGAGTGTGGTGACCGATAAGAAAACATTTTTTTTTCTTTTATTAAATAAATGAGAAGTTAATATTGTTTAAAATATTTTTATTATCTTACAATACATGTAGGTATATTTATCATTGAAACTATAGGTTTATGGTAACTGAAATAAGGAACATAAGTTTGAGACTTGATATCTTCTAAATATCTGGAAAATAACGCGTCAATGGTGGTCCCATATTTTGTTATGGATTCTTGTGGATCATTATTTATTTTCAAATTAATAATAATAAAATGTATGTATATAGAGTACTCACTCATTTTCTTTCACTATTTTTTTCGTGACTTTCTTCATTAATAAATGCACTTTGTTTATTCATATTTACAGATAGAGACAGAGTACAGATAGTACTGTCACTGTTGTAGTCACTGTTGTACATAGATGATAAATACTTATCTGTGTCACGGCTACATGTATGAAGGCAGTGAGTGTTTAACAAGGAGGAATTATGTAAAGTTCCGAGGACTTGTTCACCCTTGACATAATTTGAAAATAGAATTCGGAATTATAGAAAAATGAACGAGAAGACAAAATCAAGATAAGCCGGTCCGAGGGGTATATAAGCGGTTAGGGTAGCTCCCCTACATGTGAAGTGGGGATGAAATCCGGTAGATGGCGTTGTACACCATTAATACACGCAAGTGTTTCATTTTGCATTTTTACCTATGTCAAGTTTTAGTAGTTAGGCATTACATACAGTAATATAATTAAAAATCCGATAGATGGCGTGGTACACCGTTAACACACGCAAGTGTTTCATTTTATCAAGTTTTACGATTAAATTGAATGATGTGTGAAACCAAAGACGACCTTATCTCTACTACGCTAAGGCTTAAAAAATGAGGTTCGTTGGGGTGTTAGGTTTTATTTTCGTTACGGAATTTCTGGATTCGGTCTCCACGCTCAAGGCCAGCGATAGAAGCTATGCAATAGCTTAAAAATCTTTAAATATTTTTGTAGATGTAGTATCTCAGTACTTTTCTTTTTTCTGTGGTAGTGTAGGTAGAAGTATAGTGTACATGGAATTAAATCTTAATTTGTATAAAAGCTTTGATTTTTTAAATTTTATTTGTAAGCACAGATTTTCGAAACCTCTCTTTGACCCTATTGATTACCCTAACCCTATTGAGATAAATCTTCATGCCAAATATTATACAAATCTTTGTCTAATTTAATATTTATTTTGTATCATATCCATACCTATTATATAATCTTTGTTCATACATACATATAAATACATATACAGTTAAGTGATCTCTACTAACATAATCACATTTTAAATGCTCGAACAAGCAACAAATCTAACAATTAATTCTAATGAAACATTGAAACAACTAAATTAATTACATTTTGTTATCATAAGGCCTCGCAGAACACAAGTATACGAATTATTATTTGCTGCGCCATATTTCGCTAACTTTACATTTGTATCTTTACTACCGCTCTGTGCTTGCTCTCTCGGCGAGTAGGAACAAGACAACATCTACAAACGTAAGTTACAAGCCAATAGACGTTTTCATATCATATAAGCTAGCGTTTGACCACCATCTCACCTGTTGGTAAGTGACGATGCGGTCGAAGATGGTAGCACTCTAGACCTAGAATCGGAACTGGCTTTCAATGACAGCTGCAGGAACACATTAGATATTTATTGGTGACAATCTTTCAACTTGAGGGTGGTAGCTGGCCAGGCGGATACTTGACAGTGTCCTACCACCATGCAAGGGCTATTACTAGATTGATACTAGATACCCAAAATCTATATCCTGCCAGCTAAAGGCCGGGGGGGGGGGGCCGCGATGGGGTGTACGGAATAGTTCTCCACTTGCCACACATCAATTCTCAGCTAGTATAAAATATTTGTCTTTTGATTAACTTGCAATTAGAAGGTGTTTAATTATTAAGCGCCCAAACCATTTACATTAACTCAAGCCGGTGAAACTGTTCACGATTTAAACAAAACACAAGTATCGAGACCAGACAACAAAATCGAATCTGCCTTGGGCAGTTCATTCTCTATAACAAACACGCTCGGTGTCTGAATCCCTTTATTATTTTATAATTAACGTCACACACTAGCACTTAAATAATGTAAGTGAGTTTACAATAAAATGTAATAGAATTAACTCGTCGTAATGGTGCTGGATTATAGTTTTATTGAGTACAAATTAAGTGGAAATATAACTCAATATCTAGTCGTATATTAACATTAGAACTATTACCAAAAATAATTTCTAAATTCTAACCTTGCAGCGGCTAGGTATACGATTTTGATACGCACATCAAGTTCGACTAAAATAGGCTTTAGTCTGCTGATTACTGATATCATACTAAAGCTAATCGTTTAATGGAAAGGTCAATTCTATTAATAGACAGACAACAAATTAGAGGAAGAAGCAAGGAAATACTGGACACAGAAAGCCCAGACCAATTCCATCAGTCATCAGCAACAGGTTCGTTAACTATTTCCGACAAGGGTTGCTACACCTGTTAACGGTGAAACATCAATTTAAATACTGGTTAATACTGTTTGTTCTGTGAGAACAGTAAACCTCTTGTGCCCTTATAACCATGAAATAACCGACACATTCCCCTTTTTTCTGGCTTAGCAAAGCTATTTCAGAGATTGGGTTTTAGCAAATAAATAGGGATGTAAGTTTTAGCCAATACGTCTACGGATTGCCTTGTAAAGGCAAAGAGCACTGCGTAGTCAGATTGGTATAGGTAGGTACCTATGAAAAAAATAATTGAAATCCGTTGATAAATACGCCCCTCTACTCCCCTTTTTTGATTTTATTTCTCAAGATCTTTTGTGAAATGAAATTCTGAGTGGGCCTCTCCAATTTGACTGAAATTCATCGATAAATAACGCTACAGCAAACTGGAGAAGTTTGCTGTAGCGATATTAATTCCTTCCTTTCCCCCTATTTTATCCCCAATTAAAAACAATGCAATAAAAAAATCTTTAATAAATCACGGAACTCGTGTGCCAATTTTCGTCAAAATCGGTTGAACAATGCGACCTGTAGGCGAGAACAGATAAACTGACATCCGGAAAAAAGCATTTTTTGGCCAATCTCGAAACTGAGAACCTTCGCTCGCTTCGCTCGGTCGAGATAATATGCCGAAGTAACAAAAAACTAAGAGAAGAAGTAAAGAATATTTGAATGAGTAAATAATATACTACAAGTAATAAGTTTATTTTCAAAAAAAATAAAACCGACTTCATAATCACAAACAGGCACTCAAAAGCGAAAAATAAATTACTTAAAATTATTATAAGCGCTACCCACTTATCTATTTGAAGTCGGTGCCAGCCAAGTCTAATAGGTAGTAGATAGTGCCTGTTTGTGATTATGAAGTCGGTTTTATTTTTTTTGAAAAATTACTTATTTTACCCTTTTTAGTGCATAACAAGTTTTAGTTAAATTACATGCATCTATTACATTTGGTGTCTGGGCCGTTATACACTGACTTATATATACTTTTTGAAAATTTCAAGTATGTACCTATAACGGTTAAGAAGATACAGATCTGTAAAGTGCGCACATATGTATAGACACACGGACTGACGGACGGACGGACGGACGAACGGACAACAAAGTCTCAGAAAGTGTTCATTTGGTACCCTTTGGGTTCGGAACCCTAAAAAAATTTACTTTAAATGCCTTGCTAAAGTGATAATATTCACTAGTAATAATTATGTCATCAAGGTATCAAAGGACAATGTCCAAAATGGCCCTGTGCAATTAAAGCATCTGACACACACGATAATTAATTGTCTATTTTATTACAATAATTCCAAATACTTTTATAACACGGACTAGTTGTATTCCAAAATGAATATAAAAAAGTATTATTTGCGATTATTAACATTACTTGCCGCCATATGACCAACAGAGTACTGAATCACTCTACTATGTTATAAGAGGCCTATATTGTTGAAACCCGAATTATGAAAGCACTGTGTAGCCAACCTAACAACGGAAAGTATTATTTACGTAGTAACTATTATATAATCTGTGGTATTATGCTTATAAATTTTTTTTTGCAGTGTTGGTTGGTACAAAGTACGTTCATAATTCTGAGTTATTTAATTATGTATGCAGTGTCGCGGGACTGAAATGGCCGCCATCTTCGGCAAACGTCATGTCATGTCAAAAAATCTTAGGTATGTTTAAAAAAGTTTGCACCCTAACAAGACTGCCCGGTAGAACATTCCTGTGAAGACAAATTATTTATATTTATATATAATTATTTATTATAATTATTAATATATAATTATTTATTGAGGGCCCGGTGGCGTAATTGGGAGAACAGTCGGCTTTGATGCCGTGGTACCGAGTTCAAACCGCCGTGCACCAATGAATTTTCCGATCGAAAAATAAATATGTGCGCTTCTCACAGTTGCCCTCCGGTGAAGGAAAACATCGAAACCAACAACCCCCGCATGGTGTTAGGACATATCTAGTGTCCGCCTGGCCAGCTACCACCCTCAAGTTAGAAAATCTGTCGCCAAACATCTTATGTGTTCAGGCAGCTATCCTTGAGAGCCAGTTCCCATTCTAGTCCACTTCTCTATCTTCGACCGAATCATCACTTAGCAACAGGTGAGATAGTGGTCAAACGCTAGCCTATAAGATATTAAAAAAATAAAAAATATTTATTATCCCCACCTTTATTTCTATCTCGCTCACAGTTACCGTAAGAATATCTGTCAAAAACCAAAATCAACGAGAAGAAAGATGTAAAAACATTATTCAAAGTCATATTTTTTAGTCTTCAAAAGTATATCCAATAGCAACCTCCATTGTGTATAATCTTCTTGGGACTCTTCTACTAAAACCAGTACATTCTCCTATGTTTGAGGTATTTATCTCCATATCTCTGGAGATACTTATCAGATCTCGATAAAATTAAAATGGGACCACCTCGAAAACGTATTCTACCTATTAAAAAAATAATCATTTGGATCCGTTCACTATTGACGGAGAAATCGCGTAACATACACACAAAAAAAAAAAAAAAAAACATACAGACGAATTGAGAACCTCCTCCTTTTTTGTGAAGTCGGTTAAAAATACCTAACCTAAAAGGGCGTACCGTCCCTTCAGGATTCATTATTTGATGATATTTTCTAAATAACCTTGCCTCTAAATCTGAATCACGCGTATTATCAAAGATTTTTACGGTGAAACACCTGGAGATCCGTAACAAAATGTTAGTCAATGCTCATAGCGGTGCTACAAAGTATTTACCTATCGTTTACTACTAAAAGTGTTGAGGGTAGTGAGCATTGAAACTGACAACTGTGCAGCATGTAAGCTACGAAGTTCCTGATTTCAACCTGATTTACAATTTGCTAGTACTAATATGGACTGCAAACTAACAGAAATGAGAATTTGACAAAATATTGTGGCGAATAAGTAGCATTAAAATTACCATTTTCGCATTTTGGTGGATGTAGACATGGCACGTGGCAAGTGAGTGCCAGACTCCCCAGCTCATAGAGGTAAACACTACAAGTCAGGAACGCGAGCGAACGTGATGCAAGTTAGACCAATCCCCATGTATAATAGGGACGCCACATATGAGGGAGCGCCTCAGGGAGAGCATATATGCCTACATTTTTTGTATCAGTTTGTTGCGTCGAGTATAACAAACCTTAACAAATTATATACGTAAACCTTCCTCATGAATTACTCTGCCTCTTGATAGAAACCGCATGAAAATCTGTTCAGTATTTTTTGAGTTTATTGTGAACAGACAGACAGACGCGGCGGGTGGCTTTGTATTATAATATGTAATGAAGATATGCATTGACATTAAATTAATATTAGTAAGTAGGATAGGTTAGTCAATGTGGTTGACAAGGTTTTGGGATATTACCCCAGCTTAAAGCTGCCCCCGTAATGAATAATGAGTGATTTAACTGCTACTTCTTGAATTACTTCGAAACTGCTTAAATAAATGTAGTCTACTATGGATTTACCCAATACGTAAGCTTGTATAAATTCCTGCTACAAACCATGTTACACCTAGGCTCTTGCTCGAACGAAATCTGCATTATAATTCAATATCGAAATTATTAAAGATAATATTATCTATAAAATGTATTAATCTTTATCAAATGACATTTTAATTAATCAGTTGCTATCTTACTCTGTAACTAGAGATTATTCAAGCCTACTCCATTTCCAAGTGATTAGCTAAATGTTTATACAAAAATCGCTTTATTTCGAAGGCGACCTAATTATATTATACTAGGATTGATTTCCGACATTTCTGTTAAATATAAGCAAATTAAACGGAAAGTTTCTTTTTTGTTAATGTCGTCGCCACAAAGGAATGAAAGCTGAATAATGTTATGGTAATTGTGCACGTTACACGCAACAATTGGCGTTGAAATAAAATGTAAATGAACTTTTCTTGGAAGCGAGGTAGTGTAATGGCACGCGGGTGACGGTCATGTCCCTCCACCGGCCAGTTCAGAGAAGCTGTAACCGCCCACCACATATTTGCCGCGAACCTATAAACCTAGCGTTTAAAAGCATCCAAGTATATCTTTCTACTCCCTTGGGGATTTTTATGATCAATTCATTCAGCCGTGACGATATCGTCATGCGCTCAGTTAGATGTATTCGTTTTATGGACCTTATTATGGCTAATGCGAATAAAGCGCAGACCTATCTTCAGATATATAACTTATACACGCTTAGTATAAGCGTGTATCTTACAGCAACAAGGTGATACATATAAGGTGATACAGAACAGACTTACAAAATTATATTGGACAAGACGAATGTTCAATTCAAATAAGCCATAAAACGTAAACCGTGTCGGCCGTAACGCAGCAATCCATATTCATTCTTTGAACATATTCAAACAGTCTTCAAAATTAATATCAAGCCACAGCGAGTTTGTCATTTTGCAGCCTGAAGTTTATCAACCAACTTCCAATAAGGAGGAGGTTCTCAATTCGTCTGTATGTTTCTTTTTTTTGTGTATGTTACGCGATTACTCCGTTAGCTGTGAACCTTTTCTGGCAGCGAACATTTCCAAAATGGTCTCATTGTAAAATCGAGATCTGATTAGTATCTTCAGATATATGGAGATAAACACCTCAAGCTTAGTAGGTACTGATAATTAAAGATGGTCTACAAAAAGAAAAAAACGACTTCAAACGCCGCTAGTCATTTTCAGTACAGTACAGTATAAGTTTTAGGGTGTTTATCTCTATAACTTTGAAGATACTTATCAGATCAAAAATAATCATTGGAATCGGTTCACAATTGACGGAGTAATCGCGTAACATACACAAACGAATTTAGAATCTCCTTCTTTTTGGAGGTTGGTTGAAAATGACTGGCGCGGCATTTGAAGTTTATTTTTTGTTTGTTTTGTAAATGATCTTAAATTATTTGAGTTCCAGCTATTAAAGGTCACCCATAATCTTACTTTTAAAAGTGTTTTATCGTGTATGTAAGTACTTACCTATACAACTATTATATAATATGTGCCTATACAATCTGAGAGCCAGTTTCACAGCCAAAAAATTGGCTTTGTTTTTCATAGTGTTTGTAAAACAAAGTTATGTTTGCGGTTGCTATATCTCAAAAACTGCTGACTATATCTCGTTTAAACTAATTTTCGTGGAAAGTTTCTAATGAGATCCACAGAATACCTTTTTTTTTAGATTTTTCACTCCCTTACTTTAAAAGTAAGATGGAGGGGACACACATTTTACCACTTTAGAAGGGTCATTTTTTTTTTATTTTTTACTTTGGGTAAAAATGGTTGTAGAAACCTCAATATAATTTTTAAAGACCTATCTATAGACCCCTCACGTATAGTTTGATGATTATTTTTTAGCTTCAGTTCCGTGAATGAGAAGCCTTAATGTTTTATTTTTTTATTATTGTAAAAAAATCATAAAGCGGTTCACAGAATACACCTACCTATAAAGTTTTTAGTTTTTAGTTTTTAGTTTTTTTAATTACACTGTCATAAAGAATTTGAATAACAATTCTTACAATACAATATAATAAAGTCACCGAAAAATGTATGTCAAAAGAGCCGCCCAACTGGTAGTGTCTTACCGCACTATATAGATGCAGCCAGTGGGAAAACATCGGGCTATGGAGTATCTGATCGGTCGGTCAACGTGACTGGGATGGTGTTGGTGCTTTCATGCAACCTATTTATCACTGATGCGCTTCTTTTGCGGATGATGGCATGGAAACCATCAATCCTCGATTCAGCAAACCTCTCGGAGGCGCTGCAGAATGGTGGCTTCCCCATCAGCATCCTAAACACGTTGTTATACTGGACACGCAGGTACGCTGTATGGCCGATGCGTATAGCCAACCCAGCGGCTACACGTGTAGAAAGTTTGACAGTAAGCTCTAATAATTTAAGATCTTTTAAAAAACTAAAAGAACCGACTTCAAACGTCGCGCTAGTCCAAGTAGCCAGCAGTAAGTAGCATGTCGTCGAGGTATATAAATGTATCGTAATACAAATGTTGACATATTAAAAAGCGCTTGACCGATTTCGTTAAAATTTAAATTGACCACGTAGGAAGAGTACCCTTTGTAACAAAAAAGAATTTTCGAAATCGGTTCAGGCATCTTCGAGTAATCAGTGAACATACATAAAAAAAATGATTCCGACGAGTTGAGAACCTTCTCCTTTTTTGTAAAGTCGGTTAAAGAGCGTTGCCTTTACCTGTTTTGTAAATTTTAGTTAAGACTAATATTTATTTTTAACATTTAATTACCTACACCATAATTAAAATTCATAATTAAGTAAAAAAGTTGATCTCATTGTTTGTTCAGTTTTCAAGTTTAATAAGTCGTAGCAATCAGTATCAGTTCGCAAAATTAATAGTGCTAATCACGTTTATACATAAATATAAACAAGATAAACTCAGATATTATGTAAATTTATAAAGTTGTGATCTACGGCAAAAGTTGCGAAACAATGTAGCATACGCGCTGCGTACTTCAAGTATCTCGATGATATTTCAACAACTTTCTACCTGCCAGTTGTTCGTGTTCTCTGTAAGAAAGCATGGTGTACTAGAGTAGAAACTTTGCTTTTATTTCGGTATCAGGTGTCCGCATTAATTTGAAAGAGTATCTTTCCACGGCCTCACGGCAACAGGTGAGGAGCAGCGCAGGCGCGGCGCGCGCGTCGATACCGCCCGGTGACCCTCTCCCTCCCCGCCGCACCGCTGGCCCTCACTCATTCACTACCGCACACATTCATACGCTTACACCATATGTTGTGTAAACGACACTATTATACCACTACAAACGACATAAAATAGGCCTGCCTTTCGTTCACGCGACGCCGATCGCTCCTGAAATAGATCTCTGTGCCGCCGTCTTCTTTTATTTTCGATAACTTAAATTCAGAGGACGGTTATCAATCTCGCTACAGACATGCAAAATAGACGCCTTATTGTGACTCGACCCTCGTATTTCGATCGTTTCAACAATAACAAAAGCGAGCTACGATGACGCTGCCGGCGTTTATTGACAGCGGAGAGATTAGGCGTGAGAGAAATCAAGGAGCAGGAAATGGCGACTGAGCTTCGAGGCACGCTCGCAAACCTCCCGGCAAGCGCAGCCAGCAAGCGAGCGCCGGCAAGGCACGACATCCGAGGGCTTTTAGCAAAGTGCGCTAAATTGGCCTTGATTTCTCCGATTACCCCTATTACCTGTAATTAATCGCTGAAACGCGCGGTTATTGATGTCAATATTACTTTGAAGAAATTGTGTATTGTTCGATAACATATTCATTCTTAATCCCATAGCGTGGGTAAGCATGTATAAAACTTTTTCGTTTAAAAAGTTTATACCACGAAGAGTTTGGGATTACGCCTCGGTTCTTAAGATAATGATCTTAAACATACTCGTAAGTACTTTAGTATTATATGACGCGACGTGTTCTATTATGGTTCCAACAAGAAAAAGCTTCGTACGAAAGTAATACTTTCATTAAGCAAAAATTACATTTCAGTCATAAATAACCATAACAAAGAAAATAAGCATAGCAAGTTAATGCCAACATTTTCTTAATGTTAAACAATAATACTCAAATTCAAAATTTAAAATCACCCCGATTGATCTATGCATGTAAATCTGTTCATTGGGACAATTCTAATGAACCCAAAAACTTTATCTCTGCTGTAAGTTGATGAGGAGTTAAGTATTCTACAGATTTCAGATAACCCAGCATCAGGTCAATGCTACCATGTTCTTACAATATCGTTGAAGTTAAAGTATTTTTTTTTATATCATACTAGCTGTTACCCGCGGCTTCGCCCGCGTTATTTGTGTCTTTATGACCATTGAGGTCTAGATCGATGATCTCTTAAGCCATATCACCATAGGTGACCCTCGAGTCGAACTCAATATCCTCAATTGTTAAAGTCATCAATCATTTTGGTTAGGTTAGTATACGAAGTTGTGCTGTTTAAATGTTTGACTCAATACAACAGTTCCTAAAACATTTCATACAAAGAAAAGGTGAATAGCTGCGCGAGCGTAGCGAGCGCTATTATTGGGCGAGTGAAATTTTTTTATGGCTTTTTATAACCCTGACAGTTTAATGACCACTCATCATACTCACTCCTACATCAAAACAATATAGATGACTCTTAGGTCGAACTCGATATCGTCTATTGTTGAAGTCATTAATTATTACTTGGTACTTGGTATTGATCGCGCATTGATAGCGCTCGCTGGTAAACCTTTTTTAGGTTTACCAGCGAGCGCTATCAATGCGCGAGCAAAGCAAGCGCGAAATTTTTACGTCATTATATGACCCTGGCAGTTTTTAAAACCTACTAAATCAACACCGATGACCCTAGGGTTAAACTTGATATCCACTTATTTTAAGGTAAAAATTCATTATGATTATTGAAGGTTGTACTGTTTCAATTTATAAACTCGTTTTGATACATGTGGCTATTAAAATACAAAAAATGCTGAAAAATTACTTAAATAGTAGATAAAACAAAGGTTTGCGCGAGCGCAGCGAGCCCTATCAATGCGCGAGCGAAGCGAGCGCGAACATTTTTACGTCTTTTTATGACCCTTACAGTTTTTATGACCTTCTAAGTCAACACCGATGACCCTAAGGTTAAACTTGATATCCACTTATTTTAAGGTAAAAATCATTATGATTATTGAAGGTTGCACTGTTCCAATTTATGACATGTTTTGATGAATGTGGCTATTAAAATACAAAAGTTGCTGAAATGTATCCAACAATATAGATATAACAAATGCTTGCGAGCGCTATCACTGCGCAAGCGAAGGGAGCGCGAAAAATTTTTACAACCTTTTATGTCCCTGACAGTTTTTATGACCTACTAAGTCAAAACCGATGACATAAAGGTTAAACTTGATATCCACTTATTTTGAGGGAAAAATCATTATGATTATTGAAGGTTGTACTGTCTCAATTTATGAACTCGTTTTGATGCATGTGGCTATTAAAATACAAAAAAAGGCTGAAATATTACCTACAAAGTAGATAAAACAAAGGTTTGCGCGAGCGGAGCGAGCGCGAAAATTTTTACGTCATTTTATGACCCTGACAGTTTTTATGACCTACTAAGTCAAGACCGATGACCCTAAGGTTAAACTTGATATCCACTTATTTTAGGGTAAAAATTCATTATGATTATTGAAAGTTGTACTGTTTCAATTTATAAACTCGTTTTGATGCATGTGGCTATTAAAATACAAAAGTTGCTGAAATGTATCCAACAAAGTACATATAACAAATGCTTGCGAGCGTTACCACTGCGCGAGCAAAGCGAGCGCGAAACATTTTTACGACCTTTTATGACCCTGACAGTATTTATGACCTTCTAATTTAACACTTATGACACAAAGGTTTAACTTGATATCCACTTATTTTAAGGTAAAAAATCATTATGATTATTGAAGGTTGTACTGTTTCAATTATAAACTCGTTTTGATGCATGTGGCTATTAAAATACAAAAAATGCTGAAAAATTACTTACAAAGTAGATAAAACAAAGGTTTGCGCGAGCGCAGCGAGCCCTATCAATGCGCGAGCGAAGCGAGCGCGAAAATGTTTACGTCATTTTATGACCCTGACAGTTTTTATGACCCATTAAGTCAAGACCGATGAATCTAAGGTTTTACTTGATATCCACTTATTTTAAGGTAAAAATTAATTATGATTATTGAAGGTTGCACTGTTTCAATTACTAAACTCGTTTTGATGCATGTGGCTATTAAAATACAAAAAATGCTGAAATATTACTTACAAAGTAGATAAAACAAAGGTTTGCGCGAGCGCAGCGAAAACTATCAATGCGCGAGCGAAGCGAGCGCGAAAATTTTTACGTCATTTTATGACCCTGACAGTTTTTATGACCTACTTAGTCAACACCGATGACCCTTAGGTTAAACTTGATATCCACTTATTTTAAGGTAAAATTCATTATGATTATTGAAGTCTGTACTGTTCCAATTTATGTCATGTTTTGATGAATGTGGCTATTAAAATACAATAATTGCTGAAATGTTTCCTACAAAGTAGATATAACTAATGCTGCGAGACCGGAGCGAGCGCTATCACTGCGCGAGCGAAGCAAGCGCTATCATTGCGCGAGCGAAGCGATCGCGAAAAAATTTACGACTTTTTATGACCCTGACAGTTTTTATGACCTACTAAGTTAACACTGATGACACAAAGGTTAAACTTGATATCCACTTATTTAAGGTTAAAAATCATAATGATTATTGAAGATTGTACTGTTTTAATTTATGAACTCGTTCTGATGCATGTGGCTATTAAAATACAAAAGTTGCTGAAATATTACCTACAACGTAAATCAAACAAATTATTGCGCGAGCGCAGCGAGCACTATCACTGCGCGAGCAAAGTAAGCGCAAAAAGTTTTACGTTTTATGACCCTAACAGTTATTATAACCAACTAAGTCAACACCGATGACCTTAAGGTTGTTAAAACACGAATGCTTTTGAAATACTTCCCACAAAGCAGATAAAACACGTTGGGCAAGCAAAGCCATCGCGTAAATTTTGATGACTTTTAATGACCCTGACAGTTTTATGGCCTAATTAAGGCACTTATTAAGTTTAGTCATAATCTATGAACCTAATGTCAAACTTTTATGATTATGCAAACTCTATGTAAAGTCAACAAAAAATATAAGCACCGACACTTAACTGCCGAAAAAAGTATTCTTTGCCCTTTTATGCCCTATTAAATGTCTTTGTACAAATTTCATCTGAATCGGTCAAGCTGTTTGGCCAAAAAGAGGCAACACATTTACAAAATTCCATAATAAAAATATAGACAACCGAAATTTCCACCCAAAAAAATGTATTCGTTGCCCTTCTATGTCTTTTTGACTGTCTGTGTACAAAATTTCAGCTTAAATGGTTAACCCGTTCGACCAAGAGTAGGCCACACATTTACAAACTTCAATTTAAAAATTCTGGACACCTGGACTCGACTGCCAGAAAAAAAGTATCCTATGTGATTCTATGCAATATGAACTGTAATATGTATAAAATTTCAGCTGAATCGGTCAAGCTGTTTAGCTGATAAGAGGACACACATTCACAAAATTCAATAAAAAAAATCTAAACACTCAGACTCGATGGTCAAAAAAAAGTGTCCGATATCCTATTCTGCCCTATGAACTATCTTTATACAACATTTCAGGCAAATCGGTCAAGCCGTTTATTCGAGAAGAGGTCTTATATTTACAAAATTCAATAAAAAATATTTGTACCCCCTGACTCGATAGCCATAAAAAAAGTATTCTATATTCTATTCTACATTTTGAACTGTCTTTATACAACACTTCAGGCAAATCGGTCAAGCCGTTTATTCGAGAAGAGGTCTTATACTTACAAAATTCAATTAAAAATATCTGGACCCCCGACTCGACAGCCAGATAAAAAGTATCCTATATCCTATTCTGCCCTATGACATGTATTCTAACAAAATTTCAGGCAAATCGGTCAACCCATTTATTCGAGAAGAAGTCTTATATTTTCAAAATTCAATTAAAAATATCTGAACCCACGGAATCGATAACCAAAAAAAAAGTGTTCTATATCCTATTCTACCATACGAACTGTCTTTATACAACATTTCAGGACAATAGGTCAAGCCGTTTATTCGAGAAGAGATCTTATATTTACAAAATTCAATTAAAATTATTTGGATCCTCTGACTCGATAGCCAAAAAAAAAGTATCCTATATCCTATTCTGCCATATGTTCTATCTTTGTACAAAATTTCCGGCAAATCGGTCAAGCCGTTTGACCGTGAAGAAGTCCCAAACAAACAAACAAACAAACATACAAACAAATAAACAAACTGACTTTCGCATTTATAATATTGGTGTTGATTGGTGTTGATAAGCTAGCGTTTGACCACTATCTCACTTGTTGGTAAGTGATGATGCGGTCGAAGATGGTAAGCACGCTAGGCTTAGAATGGGAAATGGCTCGCGGCCATAGCTGACGGAACACATTAGATGTTTGGCACAGATTTTCTAACTTGAGGGTAGTGGTAGCTGGCCAGGCGGACACTAGATAGTGTCCTTCCACCATGGGGGTTGGGGGTTTCTTAACGATATTTTTTACCTAAAACCGAATTCCAAATTAAGTTGGTCTCATAGCGTCAATAACTAGAAAAAATCTAATAGTCTTATAACGGCTCAACGGACTTTCATAAATCATGAAATTGCTATGAAGCTACAGACAGACATAACATAAGTTATGTGATCTCGTGACACGTTAAACTTATAACACCCTTTCTGCTTTTTTCTGGAGTTACAAATATCCTCAACATTTAAATCAAGAATATACTTGTAAATAAAGCAGAACCTATAATTTGATGCGTAAGTAAAAGCACAATCTTATTTATCCGCCATTTCTCTGGGTTATGTATGATGGCTAGCGTCTCATAATGAGAAGATATTTCATCGCGCGCGGTTATTGTGTTTCTTACGAAAGTAATTCATTTGGCAAGCTAGCGCACAACACTTGTAAATATATTACGTATTCACTCTGAGGAAACTAAAGCATTTTAATGCAAATAATGTGATTAGACTAGAAGCTCGCAGAAGGTTACAGTTGGGATGGGCAGCATTTGGAGAAGTTCGTCGAGTCTTTTCATCGCCCATACCACAAAGCCTAAAGACGAAAGTCTTTAACGAGTGCGTCCTACCTGTTATTACTACGGAGCTTTTGTGTAAATTGGTTGAAATATGACAATGATTGTTGAAGACGTTAATTCACACTCGACGCATGCAAAAATGCAGGCTCATATGTTGTACCCGGGCGAGGCCGGGGCGGGTCGCTAATATTTTTCGATAATACTAGTTCAAAAAAACTAACCAAATCTGAGTTATTAATAATTAAGATAGTTTAAAAATAAAACAACCGACTTCCATGCCCCGCGAGTCAATTTCAGTAGCAAGTTTGAGACGTTTATCGTCATATCTCTAGAGATACTTGTCAAATCTCGATAAAATTACAATGAGACCATTTCGAAAATGTACCCTACCGATTAAAAAAAGAATCATTCAAATCGGTTCACAATTGTCGGAGTAATCCCGTAACATACATACAAAAACATACATCATATACATTGCGTAACATACATACAGACGAATTGAGAACTCCTTCTTTTTGGAAGTCGGTTGAAAACTAGATACTATTAATAATTTTAAAGGTGGTAAAGTAAAGGTTTATCCACTACTTTCACATCAGAATGAATCCTGTCAATAGATATTTATCTAAATCAGATGAAATAGTAGGCTGGTTTCCTCTTTACATAGGTAATAAATGGCTAATGTAATAATGTAACAAAAAGTGTATTGAGTTTTTCTCACGCTAATACGAGCTGCCACATTGCGTTATGTGATCTCAATTACAGTTACTAGCTCCAGAAGCTAACTGAATCGTGAACGTGACATGTGTTTGACATTTCTATTCCGTATTGAGCTCTGATAATAACTTGTTATCAATATTTAGTTAATAACATGTAGTTTTATTAGTGGTATGATCATGTTAAAATTGCTAATGGAAATTGACTCTTGGTATCTAAGCTACGTAAATAAAGCTTGTAAAAATTATCGTGTACATAGTGTCTTAAATATAGTGTACGCCCGGCCAGCTACCACCCTCAAGTTAGAGACTCTGTCGCCAAACATCTAATGCGTTCCAGTGGCTATCCTTGAGAGCCTGTTCCCATTCTAGGCCTAGTGTGCTAAAAAAAAACAATCTAGTCACGATCACTGGCATGATGGTAGGACAGTGCCTAGTGGCCGCCTGGCCAGCTACTTAACTTTAGGTTAGAAAATTTGTCGCTAATCATCTAATGTGCTCCGGCAGTTGTCCTTGAGGGCCGACCGAATTGTTAATAGAGAAGAAAGAAAGAAAAGAATAATTATTCAGCCGTCTTCAACTGACAGAAACTAAGAAAATATTTAACATCTTGATAAAAATTATGTTGTAATACGGGACTTATCGCGCTAAAAACATAATTTTATTTACCTCGACGTTTCGATCAAGTTGCATTGACCGTGGTCACGAGAAGACTGACACTTTTTAGCGCGATAAGTCCCGTATTACAATATAATTATGTGTGTAAATCGCGAAAGTTTAAAATGTACTATCTTGATAAAAAGCTAAAACTACCAGCAAGTAAAATCTAAGTACTGATCATGTCAAATGCTAGCGTATATGCTATAAAAATATGTTGTACTAGCTTCTGCCCGCGGCTTTGCTCGCGTGGCCTACAGAAAACAAACTAATTCAGAAACAAATACTATATGCGCTCTTACTCTCTCTCTTAATTCAATATACAAATTATGAACTGACAATATCCCAAACAAATGCAATTCCGTGAGCTTTCTTTGGAGCAGACCAAGTATAACCAACCGTGTGAAAATCAGTTCTCCTTAAGTTTACCCTTGTAAAATTAAGAGTTTGGCATTGAGTTTTTGCTCGATATTGATAACGGCAGGTAGACGCTTGAAATATTCACAGAATATTGAGTTATATTATCCACTTTAAAAATAAATTATTAAATTAAAATAAAATTAATATTTAAGGGGGACTCCCATACAGCAGACGTGATATTTTGCCGTTTTTATAGATAAAGGTACGGAACCCTTTGTGCGCGAGTCCAACTCGCACTTGGTTGGTTTTGTAATTGACCAAGCGAGCGAAGCAAGCAAAGCTATGTCAGGACAAACATTTTTACAGTATTAGATTATGTAAGAGAACGAAATGAACGTGTCCTTGCGTAAAAACATATTATATGCTTTACACTACAATTAATATCACATTGTTGTATCGTGAATTAACTGATACCCAAGGTTCTTGTTAACTACACATCAATTTTGCTGATAATAGCCACACGGGCTCGGTATTATTGAAGACCTTATTTATTTATAAGTCGTGTGTCATATAAAGCCAGGTCGACGACATATATTAGGTATATTCTCTGAAGTGAAACTCCTTTAGGCGGACTGAGGTAAAATTTGTTACGGTCCGAATCAACGGAAGTGACGTAAGCGTTATGTTTTTATTTTATGTATATAAAAGCCCTCTATTGTATAACGGCGTAACGACAGAGATTTATGGAATTCGTTTTTCGAGTCAGTCTATATAAGACCCGCATCAGATCTGTCTTCAAATCAATGACCAGGTGAAATATTTTTGCAATATTTAAGATATTTGACATCTCACTATACCACAGCATTTAAAAGATTATACAAAAAACTTCTTTCCACAGGTGATAGGAGCATCATATCGATGTTCCGCCTGACTTGCTACTTATGCTGACAAAAAGTAGTTTAACATCATCAGGAGGCCATCTGCCGCCATAATCTTATGATGTTCCGTGGTTTCCGTGGTTCTTAATGGTATACTTTCAAGGCTGTTTACTGAGCAACCCTTGAAAGTACTATGTATACCATTCTAGGCCTAGCATGTTCGCCATCTACGACAACATCATTGCTTACTACAAGGCGAGATAGTTGCCAAACGCTAGCCTATCAGATAAAAAAAATACTTGGTACAAAATTAACGCAATTATTAAAATTACGTAACTGTGAACTGAATGTGTTTTTTTTTTAATTCTGTCTGTGCTCTTCTTGTAGGTATAAGTTTGAGGTGGCGCACTATTGAATTCTATAATAAATTATATATTTTTGATTTAAAATTTCATCTTGTAATAATCTAAAATTGAAAGTAATTGTGAATAGATATTATTGATTATTAAAATCAACATTGTATTAAATTGAAGGAAAATAATTCTTAAAAATAAATATATCTCCGTCTCATATAAGT
This sequence comes from Cabera pusaria, assembly GCA_954871355.1. Classification (NCBI taxonomy): domain Eukaryota; kingdom Metazoa; phylum Arthropoda; class Insecta; order Lepidoptera; family Geometridae; genus Cabera; species Cabera pusaria. The sequence continues at coordinate 12,687,308 of OX940896.1, forward strand.
ATTACATTATATTATCCTTTATGTAAATTATCACCATGAAAAAATAAAAGGCCTTTTAAATACGAAGATATCGCGTAGGTTCAAGAAAAATAGACTTCTCGACTTCAATGCTTATACGAATAAATCAGCATTCGTAAAAACACATAGAACAGTATTATTATTTTTTTTTATAAAAATATTATTTCAAATATTATGTATGATGACTACGAGTAAAATTGTAGATTGATATGAATATTTTTATTTCCGGTGAAATAGATTACATCTTTAAGTGTTTCTTTTGTTTTATAATATTAGGCACACCCTGCTTTAAAGCGATAATTTTGATCCTCTTCACATAAAGATTGTCCTGAAGAGATCGTTTTTAGCGATAAATCACCCATTGTAACGCTTTAAATTTAAGTGGTATATATGCGTCTGTTATTTGGTGTGGCAATAATGAGTTTATCTATCTATCTAGATTTTGTTTGAGCTAAACGATAAACGTAGAAAATATGGCAAAATGTACACTCGGTTTTATTGAAATTAACATGCCTGTATCTGTTATCTAGAATAGAATGTAAGTTCCATATAATAGCTAATGCTCGATAAGCTGGTGTTAAGACACGTAGCCCGACGTGCTACGCCGTAGCAAGAGGTTGCTACGCCGTAACGGGTTGCAAAACTTTGGTACAGTAAATAATTTGAATCAACATTTATTCAACACATTATCATCATCATCAGCCTATGTTGCCAGTCCACTGCCGGATATAAGCTTATCCCAATCGAGCATCTAGAACATATCCTCCATAGCATTTGTGAACAATTTGGGATCCCCCTAATTGTTCATCATAACATCCCCTTATCTCACGGCACGATGCATGGGAATAGATTCAGACAGCTGGTTCTGGACATGGACGTCCATAGAAGCGGTCCATTGTATAGACCTCTCATCACTTGAATAATCGCCAATCGACTTAGCATCGCTGCAAAGAATCCAGAACAGACCAGGTTTCGTTGGGAGTCAAAGGTATTTTTATAGTCTAAACGCTAAGCACAGGGGCCGATTATACTCTTCGATCTTCTGTATAATCTGTGTATATAAAATCATATACAGTATAATAACAGCATAATTCAATACTTTAGACAATAAAAAAGTAAAATAATCAAATAAAATCTAAAAAATCTCATGCTGATCACAATACATATCATGATCCGAATGGAACTGATCTTCCGTCTATTAGCCCATAATATCGTTCAAATAAAAATGGCACACCTATAAAATCTGCGATCAAAAGGAGAAAACTGAATGAAATTATGCGGTGCATTACCGAATTTCAGCGCAATCCATTCAGTATTTTGAGTTGTGTGTTGATAATGCAGTCAGTAACGATTGCATTTTATAAATACGTAAGAAGATTCATTGTACATGTCAATTTAAAAAAATTGAATGTTCCGATAGCTGCCCTTGTGAGCTAGTTCCCATTATTGGCCTAGCGCACTACCATCGTCAACTGGTATGATAGTGGTCAAACGCTAGCCAATATTATGTAAAAAACTTCGGCTTGGAGTACTAGACAGTGTTGTGTTCCCAAATATCCCCAACTTCATTCAACTGGGAGCATGCATATGTTATTCAACTGGGAGCATGCATATTAACCGAACCATTTTCAACTCAAATACTTATTTTAAAGATTCAAATTATGTAACTCAAGATAAAGAAAAAGCATGACTTAAGTCAATGACAAAAACAGCAGCCACTTTAAATTGGAGTTGAAAAGTTTGTATTAAGTTTTTATTCTCATTGGAAAAGGAAAGGCAAGCAAGTGTTTAATGTACAGTCCGCAAGCACGCGACCACTTGTTACCACGAAGCTCGCCGCTCGACGTTCCGAGGAAATGCAGCGACTAAACTACCTACTCGTAAATTTTCACTTGCACTTCACGTTGCCTTGAATTTTCTGAGCGTCAAATTATGAATTACCAAGCCGTGAATCTAGGAACATAAAAACTCTGTCATAAAATTTACAATTATTGTTGATTTTGAAATCATTTACCTCATGTGTGTGGGGTCGCCTATCATCACCTATCGCAGTAATATTTGATGAAAAAACTCATTTAATTGCGAAATATTAAATTTTTGTATTCAGACTAATCCTACTAATAATAAATAAAGGCGAAAGTTTGTATGTATGTTTGTGATCTCTTTACGGTAAAACTACTCAACCAATTGAGCTGAAATTTGGTATGTAGATAGCCTAAATAGCCTTCCAGGGTCTACCATGGAATAAAACATAGGGTACTTTTAATCCCGATATTACAATGTCTTACGATTACGATGTCTACGCGGGTAAAACCGCGGGGCACAGCTAGTATTATAAGAACGTTTGTCACTCTGTCTGTTTGTTCCCTAATTATGCCTAAACGTACGATCCGATCTTACTGAAAAACAAGTGCACGAGGATGAACTTAGGCAACTTTTGTGAAAATAAAATTAGATTTTTAATAACTCAGATCACACAAATGTTGATTGACAGGGCTGTATAGTGATAAAACTCTCAGTGTACGTGAACGAAGTCGCGGGGTATCAGCTAGTCTATAAATAAATATATTAATTTCTAAAATTAGAGCGTGACTTTTCACAAGTCTGGTTTTAGTTATTAACTTACTTGTTTACTTTTGTTATTTGTGAATGGACAAAGGTAATAGACAATTTTTCAACTTCAAAAGCAATTTGTTATAAAAAAGGACAAAAACAGATTTCCGAACCATCTCTCAAAAAAAAAAAGTGACCCCGATCCCTCGGCTTATCCCGCGTTTTTGTATAGAAAAAGACGTGAATCCCACATGAAAGTTATGAAGCTCATCATTCAAACAATCGGCCGCTTGTTCACAACAAACGGACGCCGCCGGCACTGCTGACTCGAGAGAAATCCCAGAGGCTCCTCCATTGTGGACCCAACAAAATTGCCGTCCTAGCCTCTTTTATTGTTACCTACTGGAATCTAATAATAACAAAACCAATATTTATACCACCGCGCCGGTCAAAGATATTTTAAAGAACAATGAATGAAATAATTTCTGTTGATTTCTCTATGATACTCGTTTACGTTATTCTAAAAATGTTTGTGTGCATGGTATAGTTACTTGTTTTTAATTGTTATAATTATTTCCACAGGCAGGATATAGGAGCATATTATGTTGATGTTCCGCCTGACTTGCTTTCAAAAAGTAGCTTATCACCATCAAGGAGAAATTCTGCCTCCATAATCTTACAACCCTCCGGCACTACACAGCCCTTGAGAGTCAGAGTATTCTAGGCCTAGCGTGTTCACCATCTTTGACTTCGTCATTGCTTACTACCAGGTGAGATAGTGCTCACACGCTAGTGTGCTAGTATAGTATATGTATAGTGCTAGCTTATAAGATATAAAAATTACACATTTTCAACTATTTATCATTTTATAATTGTACTTCTCAGCCATGCATACTGTTAATCAGGAAGATATATTTTTTGTAGCTATTAGAACGGTGAAACTAGAGTTAAACAAAAGTATAATGAAGCGATTTTATCAACACGAATAAGCTTCAGGCCGCAGCAGATTTAATCTGTGACGGTAAAACAAGAGCTAGCTTTGAAGAGCTCGAACAAGCACGCAGCTGATAGAAATCGTAGCGGAGATTAAACTTTTATTCAGTATATCTATTTACGGCAACAGTATTTGTTAAGCTTGAAGACTATTTTTATGGACTATGCCAGTGATCAACTCACCTGTTATTTATTACACATCCATATATGTAGATGCCAATTTGATTTTATTTAATCACCATACTGAGTTTGTATGTTTTCTATTTCAGAAGAACCCATAACATATGCATTTAAATTAAAATAGTAAAAGTTAACCACAAAACTGTTTCAATACGATGATTCGCATATTGTTTGTATTGCTATGTTGATATATATAATTTACGCTGCGCATTTTTAAGATAAATAGGCTAGCGCTTTACTACTAGCTCACCTGATGTTAAGTGACAATGTGATTAATGGTATAGCATCAGAACTGATGTGGCTGCTAAAAATGTCAAATTCGTGCAATATTTTTGAAAATTATCCCACGCCGTCATATGGTTTGACCGCATCAAGATGTCAATGAAGGGGATTATTAAGCTTTATCTCGTCAGACATGTAGACAAGTTTAACCCAGTTCCAGATCAATTTGACGATTTTAGCAAAAATAATGTGCAAGGTATTTTTATTTTTTTATTTTTATTACAGTAATTACAGTAACTTAGCTTAAATAACACCAACGTCCTTACTATAACTAGGTGTAGTATTACTATTCAACTAACTACTTAAATGTAATGTAATACTTATGATAATAACAAAGTTTAATACGTAATAATGCTAATCAGTAAGGGTAGATATAATTTTAAGGTAAGCTTGTACTCGATTATGGATCGCCCTACCCTCCGAACTAGTTAAAAAACTGTGTCTCGGCGGATAGTGTTTCTTTTCCTCTCGCACTCAGCTATTACTCCTATTAGTGTGACTAAAAACAATATACGTTCGTCTTCTGTTAATGTTCGTTTCATTTGCAAAACATTGTAGTATACGTTAGGCGCATAGACAAAACAATGTTTACTTTTGCTTAGGCTGATTTTACTAGCCTAAGCATTAAATATTAATTATACATACCTACAAGATATTTATTTTTACTTTACTAAGAGTATAGTTTATAGCTATGATGAGTTAACTATAATTATATAATACTATATACATTTCATGATATGCAGCTTGGGAGAATATAATCGGCTTAAACGTAATGAACATTCATATTGTTTGGAGTAAGTTCTTTCATAGTAGTAATTTTTGTGTGAGACTGTGTGTTTTTTATTATTGGTGTGTGAAGGTAAGTAAATGTGGTGAGTAATGTAAATTTGTAAGTGCATGTTATACTAAATTGTGTATTCAGAGATCGCGAATCGCGACCTATATCCAGCAGGGTTATGACGTCGTATTTCATATTATTTTTGTGATATATGAATAAAATAAATCAAACTCATTAAGCCATAACCTCCGACACTATTAAATACAAAGCAAATTTAAAACAAAAGCATTGATTGCGGAGTAATACAATATAAATATAATACTGAAAATTTAAAACCGACCACAAACCTTGTAATATAGACCATTCCAATGGGTAAAACATGAAATATCTGCGGTATGTTGATATTTAAGGCATTCTATATATTTCAAGAGATGCCACAGCATCAGGTCAATGTTCAATCAATATCATTGTAGTAGGAGGATATGTAGGACAAATTTAGAATTAATTAGGCCAATAGAAATTTGCTCTCATAGCGTCATCAACTAAAAAGAGCTTATTGTATTAAAATTGCTAAACGGATTTTTATTAATCAAAGCTAACAACACACTCAATTACAAAGGTACGACCACACCGTGGCGTCCTGCGTCCTGATCGCCGTAGATAGCGTTAGGTGTGAACCAGTTGGTACAAATACTACTGCGCTATCTGATCGCCACTTAGATCGCGCACGCAGGACACTGTGGTGTGGCCGTACCAAACAAAAAAACTAAACCAAAATCCGTTCATCCGTTTGGGCGCTACGACGCCACAGACAAATACACAAGTCAAACTTATAACACCCCTCTTTTTGTGTCGGTAGTTAAAAAGACGACCATTTTACTGAAAGTTGACGAAATACCTACCTACATACATAGTCTACTCGGAAAAAAAATGGATGAAACCAAATTTGTTGAATAATGTAGAGGTGGAGAAACGAAATTTTTCAGATTCATTCTATCGTCGGTATTTGCAGAATGTTTCTGCGAAATAATGTGTGAAAATAGTTTTAGATACGAGAAAAATAACATTTTTTTAAAGCTTACTAGCATGTGGATTGCACATTACTAGTATTCTTGTTAACCACTCCAACTAAGCTAGTATGCAATTGTGTCTGGAGTGGGTTCACGTCAATAGTGCAATGGATGAGGATCGAACTCACGACCTCTCGATCGCCAGTCCGACACCTTATCCATTAGGCTATTGCCGCTTTTTTAAGTAACTTGATTAAAATAAGTGTCAAAAACAGTGATGATGTTGAAAAATATGTGATCTGATATATAATATTCATATCACTATGTTTAAATATACAGTATATAATTATACTTGAATGTGTGGAAAGCATCGTCTGTGAGACCCACGCCGTTAGCCTTAGTCGGTATTTCAATTGTTATTTACTAGGTATGTATGTTGTTTATAATTTTTATAGCACAGTGTGACCTAAACCCGCACTTAACGCACGGTTTTCCGTGAGCTAAATAGTCGATTATTGCATGACGTTTAGCACCCTCGCTGCGCTCGGGTGCCAACTTCTCGCCGTACAATAACCTTCTATATGACGGAAAAGCGTAGCAAGCGTAAAGTGCGGGTTTATGTCACACTGACAGCTATAAAATAATATACGATACTCGTGACTTATGTTGTCTATTATTGCACGGCGTGAAGTTAGCACCCGAGTGCAGTATCGTAATATACTATTGTTTAGTTACTTTCACCCAGTCTGGAGATGAATTTTAAAAAACTTCTTTAATGCAGATAATGATTTTGATTTTACGTATTTCATGTTATTTCATTTTATTTTCTAACATACCACCTGAACGTTATCGTCCGAAGTAATGTTATAAAAATATAGATGTCTAAGCCAACATGATGGAAAAGTTCCGCTTCAAAATAAATACCATGCCCGTTTTCCTGGTATTTACTCTTTCCGAGTAAGGGTTGGTAAGTTTAAATTATTCTGCGTTTTATTACAATTAATTAACAATTTAATTACAGTTATTTACTGTAAATGACTTTAGGAACCTCAATTAATTCGTTATGTAGCTATTTGTGTCGTAGTCTAATCGTACATTTTATTATAATTACCATTATATGTCAACTCATTACCAAATAAACGTTACTACCAATATTAAAAATGGTAATGTTGTTTCTTCACAGCTAAACTCTTTGTGCTATTTGTCTGAAAGTTTGCAACACGCAGGGCTTTTTAGAGATTCAGATTAACCGTAATATAAACATATTTCTTTCGCTGGCAAAGCCGTGGTACGCAACTAATAAATAATAGGACTAAAGAGTTGTTAGTTGTCGAGCTGTTTCATTTGTCAACACAATCTTTAGTAAACTTGTAGTAAAATTTGGTAAAACCGAAGGAGGGGTGTATTGATTTTAACAGGCAATCTTATGCATGTAGTTTACTTTATCAAATGAACGACGAACGTAGAGGCTCTAAGACATTTTATCTACAACGTGCCTTAATGAGAGCCTTGTTGGCGTAAAGGATAGATGGCGTTACTTCCAAGCGAGAGGATGGTGGTTCAAATCCTATCACGGAGCAGCTTGGTGATCCTAGCACCTGCCTCCTGATTCTTAATTATTCGAAAACCTATTTGAATTCGGAAGCTTCATTTTAAATATTGATAAATCCGTGAGCTATTTTGTCGTGGAAATTTTCCTATTAGAATCACTGATTTTTTAAATTGAAATTTCATAAAAAATAAGTTCAAAAACTAAAACCCGACTACTAAAAAATCACACTCTAAAAAGTCTGGAACAAGAAAATATTCTCACCTGAGATCGCTATGTACAAACTATTCAATATGTATCGTGTATTGTACATCATAAATATTCTTAGTGGTGCTCAGAGGATAGCTGTGGTCGTATGTCCGTCCGTCGTAGCTGGGTAACCGTAACAAAACAATACACTCTGCAAAGTAGCATACGACCACGGGTATCCTCTAAGCACCACTAAGAATATTTACGAAATACAATAAAATATTTATTAAAAGTAAGTTGTTTAAATAATACACGATACATATTGAATAGTTTGTACATAGCGATCTCAGGTGAGAATATTTGTTGTTCCATACTTTTTAGAGTGTGATTTTTTAGTAGTCGGGTTTTTGAACTTTTTTTTATTTAAAGCTTTTTGGGGTTTTTGTATAATTGTATACATGTATACATGTCAATATACTTACATAAATACACAGCGATCAACAAACACATAACCCTCCCGACTGCTTCTTTGCGACGCCGTGAAGTAAAAGTTAGTTTTCTTGACTTCGGCGGGATATATCTCGCCAACGCTACGCCCGACAAAAATATGATGTACTAAATCCTATCTTAATTTTAAATCTTTTTATCTTTTAAATCCCTATTCAACGATACCGCACACGATGGGATGGGGTGAAATTTTTTTTAAGTTCTGGATTTCGTGCCCTCTAGAGGGCGCCACATTCAATTTGTTGTGACGTCACATAGCCTATAACCAGCAGACAAATAAGACGCGTCCAACGACACCTCATTTGTCAAATTATAATAAGTAGTTTAGCAGTTATGAGGGAACAGATGAATATACATACAAACATACATACATACATACATACATACCCATATACCGGTCAAAAACATAACCCTCCTTTTTGCTTCGCTATAGTCGGGTAAAAAGTAACCGATCGGAGTTCGTCAGAGCATTGTGAATTGCATAGATTCCGAATTTGCTATCGAATTATTGAGAATAACCCTGCTAATGGAGAAATACACCACATCGTCACTTAACATTAAGGCCCATAGCACACGGCGTATTTTAAGCGCGCAGACGACGCGCGTTTCAGGAACGCGCGTCTTCGGCGCCGTAGACGCTGATTGTTGCGTTTGCATTGATGATACAAGCGCGCGCATGAAGCGCGTATACGCGCGTTTGAAGCGATACAAACGCGCGTACAAAGGAGCGGAGTAGGGGCGGGGGGGGAACGCGCTCACGCCACCACTGCAAAAAACGCAAAATCTACGAGCGACTACAGTGCGTCTGTATCGCTGTATCTGCACGTATACGCGCAGTAGAGGCGCGTTTCACGATCGCCCCGTGTGCTTAAGTTACAAGGTTGCGATCGAATCCCGTTTGAATCGCGTATACGCGCGTAATCTGCGCGTCGTCTGCGCGTTTAAAATACGCCGTGTGCTATGGGCCTAAGTGAGATAATAGTTAAACGCTTGACTTCAATTAATTAAAAAAAAATGTTTACAAACAAATACTGTAAAAGAACGTATAGTATTTCGTTGTAAAAAATATTAATTATTTATTATCCACTTCTGGTTGTCTCCTAATTAGATCTTATTACACACGCTTTGAGTTTTGTTAAAACCGTACAACTCTCATCCCAGAGATTAGTTTTACAGAGAACTTTGTCCCTCTTGCTTTGTTTGATATATTTTCAGTTTGTATATTTAATTGAGAGGGAGTGAGGAGCGCCTATAATATTTTTTTCTGGAGATAAATATGTCATTTGTTTCCTGTAGGCCACGCGGGCTGATGCTAGTATCAATATCATAAAGCTAATGACACGAGAACAAAAGTGATCTTAACCTGTTACCTCACAGGTTAGAACTGTCAAGAGATAAAACAAATACATTTTTGGTCATTATTCTTACTATTATCGTCACGTAAATGAACGATAGACACGTGGATGTGTTCCGGAATAAAGAACGATTTTATTTTAGTAACTGAAGGTGGTCGTATAAAAACAGTCCTTTTTAGGGTATCTCCATAGTTATACGTGTGTTACGACCCATTTGCTTCCGCTCTCTGGAAATAGAAGTGATAAGATTTATTTTCAATGTAGCTTTCTGCTTTTTTCTGCATGTTTACAGGAATATCATGCTATTTAGATTATAATCTAAGATTAAACCTATCCCAATTATGTATTTATCCCAAACTGATCTTAATGGCGATTTGCTTAGGATAGATAAACTCTTTATTCCTTCAAAACAGATATCAAGTAAACTTATTTGATGTACCATAGTTTAAATGAAAATGTTACAATATGTGGTCTTATCGCTAATAGCAATTTCTTCCAGGCAAACTTTTGATGGATAGGATTAAAATATTTTTAAGAACAGGGTTTTAAATTTTAAATTTTAGAGCAGAAACTAAGCTGCTTATTCAGTGTAGCATTAATAATACTAATTACTACTCACTGTACTTGTTCCTTCTCCAGCTAACAGATCCTGCCTGGTAATACGTGTCAATGAAAATCCATTTCGCTGTTTTATATCTCCTTATATTTCTTCGGTTGCACAACAGATTATTATATTTGTATAGCAAAGAGTATAATAACTGTCCTGGTTACACTATATCCTCGATTGATTTGCTTAGTCTTTTACAAATATCCAAAAATTTCCAAGGGCTTTTGTCGGCCATAGCAAAAACAAGATAGCACAGATATATATTAACACATAGAGTAATTGCCCGTTTATAACAAAAGTGTTGCCAATGTATAAGAAACTTTATCTGCTACACACTCGTCCGACATACCGCCCACCAAGGACATAGACATATGTCCTTACACAACTTGCGCATGCTGTGAGTTACAAAAATATATTATTTATCTTTTACGAACTAATTCAAATTACAACTGCTCACCATGAGATGAGGGCAACCTTAAACAAATCCATTTATAATATATTATGAATTTACAATGTACAATTTACAATATATGGTATACAAAGTATTTACTCAAATTACAACCGCCCACCGTGAGGTGAGGACAACATTAAAGGAACGTATTTAGAATATGTTATTAAACTACAATGAAACAGGGAGAACACACAGTTTAGATGTTGGCCTTTTGATGATAGAGCCGTTGCATTTAAGAGTCACCACTCGCGTGAAACCATCACCACCAGAATGCTTTGTCACTACTCTACCCATAAGCCACCGAGAAGGAGGCAGACCATCTTCTTTTACGAGCACTACATCTCCAACATTGGGTTCAGGTATTTGCTTAGTCCACTTGTAGCGTTGCAACAAGTGGACTAAGTATTCCTTGGACCAACGTCTCCAAAAGTGCTGAACGATACGCTGCGTCACCTGCCATCGTCTCAAACTACTGACATTAGAGTTTTCATAATTTCGGTCAGGCAACGTGATAAGTGGTTCACCAACCAAAAAATGACCCGGAGTCAGCGGCATTGGATCGCCAGGGTCCTCAGACATCATTGACAACGGCCGAGAATTTAAGCATGCTTCTATCTGTATCAACACAGTGGCAAGTTCCTCATAAGTGAGTGTTGAATTTCCAATAACATGTCTTAAATGTCTTTTTGTTGCCTTAACTCCTGCCTCCCAAAGACCACCAAAGTTTGGAGCATGTGGTGGTATGAAATGCCATGATGTCCCGTTGTTTCCAATCCATTCCCTTATCTCTACAGCCACAGTTGATTGTTCTACTGCAACTAAGTGTTTCAATTCCTTAGCAGCTCCTACGAAGTTGGTACCGTTGTCGCTCCAGATGTCAGTTACTGCTCCCCTCCTAGCTACAAATCTTTTGAATCCAGCAATGAATCCTTCAGCTGACAAGTCACTAATTGCCTCTAAATGAACCGCCTTGGACACCATACAAACAAAGACACAAATGTATCCTTTGTAGGACTTATTTCCTCGACCTTTAGCCACTCTTATTTTCACTGGACCTGTAAAATCAACACTGCTCCGGCGAAATGGTCTAGCTGGGGTAACTCTGCAAGTTGGCAACTGACCCATTAATTGAGTTTGGCTTGATGTGGCAAACCGTTTGCATTTGACACATTTATGTACATATGCCTTTACTAATGATTTTGCAGATATGATCCAGTACTTAGTACGCAATTGGTTTAACATCAGAGTTGGACCACCATGGAGAGTTCTTTTGTGACAATCAGCAATAACCAAATTAGTGAAAGAACTATCTTGCGGCAAGATTATAGGATGTTTTGTATCTATGTCTAAGTTGGAGTTCTCGATTCGACCACTGACTCTTAAAATTCCTCTGCTATCTATTACTGGACATAGTGGTTTTAATTTACTCCTCTGTTTCACATGTCCCATCCTCTTCACATCATCAATTTCTTCCTTGAAATATTTATTTTGTACATATTTTATGCATACCACTGTCGCTTCCTCTAATTCTTCATTTTGTAAACAGACTTCATATCTTTTCTTTCCGTGATACTGTTTTTTCCATCTCAAGACTCTTCTACAGTAAGCTATCACTCTCAACAATCTGTTCAATGTTGAATATTTAGACCACATCGGATTTTCTTCTGGGTCTTCAGTCGCTACATGAGCCTTAACTGTTCTCAGTTCCATGTTGGTTGCAATTGACTTCGGTCTACAATATTCAATTGTATTATTCATAAGCCATGAAGGTCCTTCAGCCCACAACTTATTTGTTGACAATTCTTGTGGTGTACTACCTCTTGAAGCAATGTCCGCTGGGTTCTGAGAGGACTGCACATGAGCCCATTGTGTATTGTCAAAACTAGTAAGAATGGTAGAAACACGGTTTCCAACAAAGGTTGTCCATTTACTAGGATGTCCACTGAGCCACGCCAATACTACTGATGAATCTGTCCAGAGATGTACATTTTCCTTTGGTATCTGCATGACCTCCGCCACCTCACATGTCAAATCAGATAATAATGTTGCTCCCATCAATTCGAGACGAGGAATGGACTGTTGCTTCACTGGAGCGACTTTAGTTCGAGCAGTGACTAAACTGACCCTTATCTCTCCTTGTCTGGTGACAACTCGGATATATAAAACTGCTGCATAAGCGAACATTGATGCGTCGCTAAATCCATGAAGAGACACAGAATCATCATCCACTGTCGTTTGTATCCACCTGGGAACATGAAAATTACAAATTTCTAATAAATTATGACGGTAACCTTGCCATTCTGACATCAATTCTGGTGTCAACTCATCATCCCAGCCTAACCCGGAAAGCCACAGCTTTTGAATAAAAATCTTGGAAACGACAACACAAGGCGCCGCCCAACCCAGTGGATCAAATATGCGGGAAATGTCTGAAATTACTCTTCTCTTTGTAATTGGTGTTTGCAACAATGGCAGATTGACTGAATACTTAAATTCATCGCATTTGCGATCCCAAGAAACTCCCAGAATTTTCATCACCTCATCTAATTTTATATCCTTAACTTCCTCGTTATCTCTTTCTCCTGATACTCTCTCTCTCTCTTTTCCCTCTTCCGAAATTTTGGCATTTAAATCGTTGCAGCTACTCACCCATTTTTGCAGCTGAAATCCGCCTTTGATAAGTACCTCTGATATTTCTTTATATAACTTTAGGCCTTCTTGTACTGTTTGACATCCCGTCATCAGGTCATCTACATAAAAGTCCTTTTTTATTTTTTCAGATACATCAGGATACTGTTCTCCTTCATCAGCTGCGGTCTGCTGCAAGGTTTTAACTGCAAGATAAGGTGCTGATGCTGTTCCAAATGTTACTCTTACTAATTTATATTCTTCAATTTCAGCTTCCGGATTATCACGCCACACTACCCTTTGAAATTCAGCATGTTCAGAGGCAACCTTCACCTGCCTGTACATTTTCATAATGTCAGCACAGAGACATATGGGATGCATTCTCCACCTCATAATGATGTGACGTAACGGCAACTGCAAAGTAGGACCCACCAGAAGATCATCATTGAGAGATACCCCATTGAAGCCTTTCATCGATGCGTCAAATACTATACGTACTTTGGAAGTGGATTTGTCATCACGGATGACAGCATGATGTGGCAAGTACACTGCTGCTTCATTAACAGTTTCATCAGCTGACACACGTTCAACATGTCCAAGTTCTTTGTATTCGTTGAACACTTCTGCATATCTTCTCGCTAATTCTGGATTCTTCTTGAACTTGCTTTCCAGATGCAGAAATCTTTTGGTTGCTAAGGACTTGGAGCCTCCAAATCGACATTGCGGATCTTCACTGCGGAATGGAAGTTGAACAACATAACGACCATCTTTATCCCTGACTGTCGTTTGATTATAAATATCTTCGCATTGCTGTTCATCTTTGGATAATATTTTCCGTTGATTTTCAGGATTTACTGACTCAATTTCCCAAAACTGTTTCAGTAATGTATTTTCATCGACGTGATCTGGTTGACATAAGACAACATGATGACAACTAATAATGTCACTGGTCGATGAAACCTTCCCTGACAATATCCAGCCCAATGCTGTGTTTTGGGCGACCGGCAAACCCGGTGGACCGCGGATTAATCCTTCTCTCAAAACCTGCCCGTAGGCCTCAGCACCGAGTAAGATGTCAATCTTATTTGGTGTGTGATACTCAGGATCTGCTAATCCAATTGCCTCCAATTCAGGCCAGTTTCCTGGTACAATCTGTGCTGATGGCAAGAGTGATGTTATGTTACTTAAAACAAATGCATTTACCTTCAAGCTAAACTTGGGATCTAGGTGTGAGTTGATAGTAACAGTCACCGTATGTTCTGAGGCTAACTCGCCTTTCTCACCACCTATTCCTGAAATCACTGATCGAGTAGGCGTCCTCTTCAGTCCCAGTAACTGAACTGCTGAATTTGTTATGAATGATGCCTGAGATCCTTGATCCAATAACACTCTCAGCAGCTGTGTCGAGCCCTGCTTTGTCTGCACCTCGACAAGAGCAGTGGCCAACAAAACCTGTGATGAGGAGACTGACTCTCTGGAAAAATGTGACACTACATTAGTTTCACTTGGTGATGACGCTGCCTGATCGGTTGTTGAATTCATTTTAACTTCTATATTGTTACAACTGTTTGAACTTGAAACAACTTTAGGATGCAGCAACGAATGGTGTTTACGGTTACATATGCGACAAGAAGTATTTTGGCGACAAAACTTAGCGGAATGATTAAAACCCAGACAATTAAAACATAAACCGTTGGTTTGGATGAAATTTCGACGCGAGTCGCAACTCTCTTTTGCAAATTGTTTACAATTGAAAATCTTATGTTTATCCTTACAAAACGCACATGACTGGTTGTTGTTATTAACCTTTTGTTCAGATGTCAAACTATGATATACATGCTTGTTAACATTGGCATTAGACTTATTTTTGCTGGCTGCTGGTATACTCAAAAATTCTAAAGCCCTAAATCGTGCTTCCAGAAACTCCTTAAATTGTGAGAGTGTGGGTAACTCATCCATACAACTTATTTGAGTCTCCCACTGCTTTCTCGACTCAGGATCCAGTTTAGCACCGATTATGTATATTATGAGAATGTCCCATGTACTGACATTTATACCTAGATTTTTTAAACCGTTCAGACATTCCATTGTTGTATCCAATAGATTTTTAATGGCAATTGAATTCTCTGATACATTGTTTTGGCTCATTAAACGCCTTAGAAGGCAATTAGACAAAAATCTTTTGTTGTCATAGCGACTCTTCAAAATAGACCAGCATTCAGAGTAGTTTGACGATGTGACTAAGATGTGCCTTACAAGTTGCTCTGCTTCACCTGTAAGCAGGCCCTTCAAGTAATGCATGCGTTGAACATCATCTAAACCTTGATTGTTATGAATTAATGACAAAAATAAATCTTTAAACGTTGGCCACTCCGAGTATAATCCAGAAAAATTTGGAATATTTATTTTTGGAAGTTTTACATTATCATGATGTGAATTAGACTTAAGCTCATCATTCTTACTGCCTAGATCCTCCAAGGCTTCTAACAACTCAGTTTTATATAACATATATAATTCTTCCGTTACCTCATAAGTGTCACTAGTAAAATATTCACATTGCAGATCTGATTTTTGTGATATGATATCATAATGTGTAGCTAGGAAGCTACTCCATGTATTTTCCAATGTCTCTAACCTGGTTTTGATATAAACATGAGTGATACGATCTCTTGGTGACTTCTTGAAATTTACTCTTGCTTTACTGATGACAGATTTCTTATCAAATTGTAGCTTGTATAACGACTCCATCTTGATGTCTTTCTGTACAACGAAATAAACACAACTTGAGACCGCTGACCGAATACCAGACTTCTGATTGGTGTGTTACACTTCACTTTCTTCACAAATTGATGAATGGACTGTATAATTCAATAATCCGACTACGTGGGACCATGTTCCTTCTCCAGCTAACAGATCCTGCCTGGTAATACGTGTCAATGAAAATCCATTTCGCTGTTTTATATCTCCTTATATTTCTTCGGTTGCACAACAGATTATTATATTTGTATAGCAAAGAGTATAATAACTGTCCTGGTTACACTATATCCTCGATTGATTTGCTTAGTCTTTTACAAATATCCAAAAATTTCCAAGGGCTTTTGTCGGCCATAGCAAAAACAAGATAGCACAGATATATATTAACACATAGAGTAATTGCCCGTTTATAACAAAAGTGTTGCCAATGTATAAGAAACTTTATCTGCTACACACTCGTCCGACAGTACTACTTACTTACTTACTTACTTACAAAAAAACTTACACTCTTATCTAAACTCAGTTTATACATAATAAGCAAAACATATAGGTATTATAAACAAACAGCAGCTGGACACTACTTATATTTAGAGGTACAACAGTACATTTAGACGTCCTTTACGAGAAAACGCGAGTTGCGAGAAATTTGAAAAAACTATTGCCGTCGCGCAGTGCCCTAACAACCGACAAGAGTGCTTTTGGGACAACAGAATCTATTTTACTTGCAAAATTTTGACTCAAATAAGGAGAAAAATTAGGGGTATACAAGATATATCCCTAATTTTTCTCCTCGAAAACTGATCCAATAAAATTATTTTGTGCACAAAATGTTTGCAGATGAGTGCGTCCGTGCTCCCATAATATTTTTTTATCTCGTAAAACCTTTCAAAGGCCCTAGGGGTATAAGCTAAGAAAATCTGCCCCCGGAAGATATTTGATTGATATTTATACGATATTAAGGTACTAATAAAAATGTTGTTATTTTGAAAATTAATTTAATTTTGAAATAGTCGATATATTGATTTATATATATGAATAGCAGAAAAAAGCAATTAAAAGCGAGCATGTAATATATAATATGTAAATTCATGATTCTAACAAGTTTTCATTTGTTTTCGCGTACCTTTTAATAAAAAAAAATATTATATTATATTATTACTAGCTGACCCGGCAAACGTTGTTTTGCCATATAAATAAATGGCTATTAAAAAATAAGGGTTGATCGTAGAAGGGTGAAAATTGAGGATTGTATGTATTTTTGTATGTTGTATCATAAAAAAATAGAAATTAAAAATTTTGTGTAAAAAATAAAAAATAAATTTAGGGATGGACTACCCCTAACATTTAGGGGGATGAAAAATAGATGTTGGCCGATTCTCATAGATACCGGATAAGCACAAAAAATTTCATCAAAATCGGTCAAGCCGTTTCGGAGGAGTATGGCAACGAAAACTGTGACACGAGAATTTTATATATTAGATAGGGAAATATTAAAGGTACGTAATTTTTTTTTTGTAATTGTGCCAAAATTGAATCATGGTAAAAAATTAAATTTAACTTTTGTTTTTTTTTTCTATAATCCTATGATGTTATAAAGCTCTTAATTTTTTAGGGTTCCGTAGTCCTGACAAGGAACTCTTATAGTTTCGTCATGTCTGTCTGTCGTCTGTTTCGTCATGTGTGTAGGGGTATGTATATAAATTACGCCGACAAAGTGGTGAAATAAAATTTTGAAAAATATTTTTTTAGGGTAGCTTTCCTACATGAGAAGTGGGGATGAATTTTTTTTTCATCGTCTACCCCATCGTGTGGGGTATCGTTGAATAGGTCTTTTAAAATGACCTAAGGGTTGCTTATACCATTTTTCGATTGAATGCTCCATTTAAGAAATATTAAACTTTAAAGTGAAAAGTTTGTTCCAGTAGGGCGTCCCCCCCTCCCCTCTAAAAGCTAAACTGCTGGCTTGAAAAATCTAGAAAAATTCGTGATAATAGTGCATTTCATGAATTTTAAAGGAAAATTATAGCAGTTAAGATAACTTTATTAGTTTAGCAGTAATAGTCGTTGAACTTGGGTATTGGATAATTTTGTACCAAATACAAAATCCTTAGAATAAATCCTTTAAAGTGACAAAGACGATGTACTTAGTTGCTTGTTTATAACGGGTAATGACTTGTATTGAATAACGGGCTACTACAGAACCCTACACTGCGCGTGGCCCGACACACACTTGGTCAGTTTTATTTTATAATAGCTATTATTAGTCCTAAAGATATTAAAAAAATTTGGATTAATTGCTAGAGTCAGTCTTGACAATTTTTTTTATTACAATCAGAGATCTCAAACTTTCAGAAAATACATATTGCATTAGTACCTACATATCGTATAGATATCATTCAAATATCTTAGACAGGGGCAGATTTTCTTAAGGTACGGACACACAGCAGCTTCCTGCGTGCGCGATTTAGGCGGCGATCAGATAGCGCAGTAGTATTTGTATCGACTGGTTTACACCAAACGCGATCAGAAATCAATTGAAAAGTACTGAGATCGCGCCCGCAGATCGCAGGACGCCACTGTGTGGCCGTACCTTTAGCTTATACCTCTAGGGCCTTTGTCTGGTAGCCGTTTAGATCTGGGCAGTAAAATAGGTTATTTTGCAGGTTTTTGTAGGGTCGTATTTCTTTTTGCAATTGTTGGTCAAAAAAAGTAAATGACAGGGGCGTCGCATCAGCAGATCTTGATTTTTTGTAGAAGTTTTTGTAAAAAAAATTGTTTTAGCGCCATTTTCCAGGGAGGAAACAGGGGAATACATTTGTATCGAAAAATGCACCCTGCGTTAAGAGTTTGAGAGTATTTTATAGATTCAGGAAGAAATTTTAAAGATTAATTCAGGAAAAGAGTTTCAGAGCCTGAATGGTAAAAAACTTATCGTAAAAAGAGGAAACATGAGAAGGAAAACTTGTATAATCACTCAAGTTTGTTAAGCTGATCCTCCCTAAAATCTACACTCACGGACTCATAAACAGCATCAAAGTTCAGGATTACTTTCGAATTAATTGAATGTTCCTTCCCGACTCCGTCAGTGTACAAATTTAAATTGATACCTTGGTTAATAATAATTAATACTTTGGTTTGTTAACTTCATAACAGCGTAGTATCCTTAAGTGTATGTTTGTATACTAGAAAGGATCATTCAATTAATTCGAAAGAAATCCTGAACTTTGATGCAATTTATGAGTCCGTGAGTGTATAATATTACAGTCGTCAGAATTATCAAGAATAAGAAGTAAGAGATTGAGTGACAGCAGTATTATATATCAACACTTAGTTACAGTTTTAAATGGAATATCAATTCATGGAGACTACATTTATAGTTTTATTTGAATTTACAGATCCAGTCCAACACCAGTATAGTATTCATAGTAAACAGAGATAAATATATTGAGCAGTGTGGTCTAGTTACTTTCAAGTATTTTTATGAAAGTAAACAGTCGATGTCAAGCAACATTCATTGACGAAACGAGCCGGTCTGGTCATTTCTATAAGTAGAAACGACAGTGTTGAGTAGACAAGATCGTAATCTAAGATAAACGTTTGATTTTTTGGCGGTCGAAGCTGAGGTTTTATGACGTATAATTTGGTTTAAGTATACTTGGAGGCGCCTTTGCCTCCCACGCGTGTCTCGCAGAGGTCAGTCAAGGACTAACCGACTCACTTTCATTTACAATTGTGTCGTTTTATCTAGGTCTAGCATAATATATTCATACTTTTATTAGTAGTACAAAATCCACGATATTCACGATATTCTATTTGCACGATTTCGATAGAAACTGTTACGAGTACTCGGAACAGTTTTTTTTATTTATCTTCCATATAAATATGTTAACCAGTAGATTATTAATAATGAAACTTTAATAAATTTAATCAACGTTTTGATACAAAGCATTATTCGTCATTAATTAATTTAACGTGAACACTTTTTGTGATATATTTTACGAATAATTGTAATCTTCCAAACTTTCGCAATCTGAACACATAGTTATTAATATTATTACGGGACGGGACTCAAAACTCACACTCGAAGCATTTATTCAGCATATGGGCCAATTAAAAATCTGCACTTACACACGTCGAATTACATTAAATAGATAATAATTATTATAATTATAAAAAAAGCATAATTAAATTGCTTTGAATTTTTTAAAAACAAACGTAATGAGCCATTCATCCTTCATCCAAACGTCGAACGTCCCACTTAAAAATATGTTTAATACCCCTGATTAATTTAGAGTTGCTAACCGTACTATTTCGTGCACCTCCATACATGTTATACTATACATTAGACCATTTTTATCCAAAAAAGGACTTATTGCGATAGTATATTAATTTTATTTTGTTTCGACCAAATTGCATGGCTGTCTACTTGTGACCACGATCAACGTAATGTGGTCGAAACGCCTAGGTAAAAATGTATGATGTTTTCGACGGATTTGACGACCACGTGACAATTTTTATTTGTTTTTTTTATATGTTACTAGCTCTGCCTCGCATCTTCGCCTGCGTTAAAAACAACTTTCATTTATTTATTTATTTTTTCATAAGAACCATCTCCTGACGATACGACAAAAAAGAATTAGCGAAATCGGTCCGGTCCAGCCGTTCACGCGTGATGCCGTGACCAAGGGCAATTAGGATTCATTTTTATATATAAAGAGAAGAGATAACCTAGCGTTTGACCACTGTCTCACCTGTTGGTAAGTGATGATGCGGTTGAAGATGGTAAGCACTTTAGGCCAAGAATTGGAACTGGCACTCAAGGATAGCTGCCGGAACACATTAGATGTTTGGTGACAGATTTTCTAACTTGATGGTGGTAGCTGGCCAGGTGGACACTAGATAGTGTCCTACCACCATGCGGGGGTTGTTCGTTTCTTAACGATGTTTTCCTTTACCGGAGGGCCACTGTGAGAAGCGCACATACATTTAAAAAATCCATTGGTGCACGGCGGGGTTTGAACTCGGTACCACGGCATCAAAGCCGACCGTTCTCCCGATTACGCCACCGGGCACTCAAAATGTGATTTGAATCAAATTGAGTTATGTGATACATTAATATATAAGTTCCTTTTTACTTTCTTTTTTTTCTTGACATCTTGTCGCAGTACTCAAATTTTACAGATATCTACTGTATTCTCTACATAAAAGACATTATATATAAAATCCATATCTAAGCACAAGCATATTGCCCTGTCGTCGTATCACAACATTAGGTTATATCTTACCTAACCTAAACAAGCAATACAAAACAGCGTAGCCGATAAATAAAGCAAGTTTCTATTTTCTGTTCATAACTCCAATGATTCCAAAAATAGCAACTTATTTTGGTATAACTGCTATTATCGGTATAAGCAGGTTATACAGAAACTGGGTGGAGGCACGAACAGTTGATGTATGAAAACTTTATTATTAGTCGGTTTCAACTCCGTCTTGGGTAACTTAAGCATATTAAACTTTATACTCATTGCCATGCCAGTAGCTAACTACTGAAGTCGGTCAAAACACTTAAATACCTTACATTATTTGCTGCAATGAATCCATTAACAGGCCCTTCTAAACATAAAGTATTAGCGCAGCCACGATCAAATTGAATGAATCAATCCAAAAGTGAAATAACCAGACAAACATTTTGAATATTTAAATGCTAGTCCTACAATATTTCCCTAATCCACAAAGGAACGTGTCTATCGTTGAAACCCGGACTTACTCTATTTGCATTACTGAGAGCACTAATCCAAAGTTAGCGGCTCTCTAATTGTTTGTTTAATAGGTTAATTCTGCCATTTTGCTGCCATAATTTGAACATTGCTCCTTTTGTAGCCTTATTCAATGAGCCATTTCACTCGGTTGTAAATATACGCTATAACTTTAGCGTATGTTGTATAATAGAATACAGCTTTCCCGTGGTTATTGTATACTTGAACAGATAAGAGAACTGTTGATAATAATAAATTGGTGATGTAATAAAGTGTTGATAATAATACATTTTTCGACGGATTTCTTAGTTTCCATTGCTAACGTTATCTCCACACCTAATTTCATATTAGTTCAGGACAATTTATCCCATTATAATTTAGTTGAAGTGAAGTTCAGACAAGTTCAAAGTAATTTAAGAATAATTAGATCCCACCAAAAACATTTTCATGTAAAATGTTGCCATGACGAGACCATGCGGCTCGCACTTTCAAAAAGTTATATCAGATCTCTAGAGCCAACCTTCTAACTCCACACGCCCTAACTGTACTGTAAGCTTTACGCCTTAGTCAAAATATGTGGCTTGGTCAATTCGTAACTACAAGAACTATTGTTTAACAGATAATGCTTATATTAAAATTTTAAACCACCCCTGACTGATTTGTTTATGTTTAATTTGTTCATTGAGACCATTTCAATTAGCCTAAACACGACATCTCAGACGAGGAGTTGAGAGTATTCTGCAGATTTAAGGAGATGTCTCAGCATTATGTCAAGTTTACCATATTTTTGCAGTATCATAGAAGTAAACTGAATACTGAATTTCAAACTAATGAATTTGATTTGACTAATGTAAACTACGCTAAACAGGCGGCAGCAGTGACTAAGCGATTAGAAAAAATGTAGGTAGTGCCCCTGTGCTTCGCTTGGCTCGTCTTGGCGGGGGCACTGCCGTACCTCTATATTCGTTGTAACCAGGACAATTATTTGTTAATAAGCAAAGAAATATTTAACGAATGTTATGGAACTTCGTCAAATTCCCGATGTGTAAAATAAGGACAAGGCACCACTTCTGAAAAATAATTGTCACCAGGCAGCTCGCAATGTTTGGCATATTTGTTGAATCTAACCGGAAATACGGGTCAACACAGTTAGGTACGGTAGGTTGCTTCGAACCCCTATTGCATCTAGCAGCAAACGTACCAATTAAGTAACTTTCCTTCAAGTGAGATCATAGCTAAGTGCTTTTCTGTATCCTATAAAAATAGGTATTTTCCTATGTCTGTGTTAAGTTTTGTACCAAATTCCTAGAAAAATGAGTCACTTTTTTTGGCAGTGAGAGTAGATTCGTTGTTTGACGTCACCGCACTTGACGTCATTCCCTAGAACCACTGTACTTTTAATAAAACTTTGTAATATGGGCAAACATGAAACGTTCTGTTTGTAAAATTTACTAGTGGCTTAACTACTGGTTATTAATTTTAATGAACTTTCGCACTTACTGGTAACTATTTAAGTGTATGTACTCTCGTACTTATTCAATTTAATCACTTATCGATATTTTGATCCAAAGGTTGAGGTGACCTAAGCATGAAAGTCTAAAAGACAATGCATAGTATTGTGAAGCTTAATAATGTACTAACCTTAATTACCTTACCTAATTAACCTTAATTACAGATCAATAAATATAGATAAAAAGTTATTTTTCACAGATATATTAAATATTTTAAAAAGTTTAAATACCAAAAAACCCGCTTCAATCGCTATGCTAGTCATTTTTTAGTTCCAAGTTTGAGGGGTTTATCTCTTTATCTAGGGTAGACTGCTTTTAAGTTACGGACACACCGCGGCGTCCTGCGATATGCGGGCGCGATATCAGTACTTATCAATTGTTTTCTGATCGCGTTTGGTGTGAACCAGTCAGTACAAATACTACTGCGCTATCTGATTGCCACCTAGATCGCGCACGCAGTACGCTGCGGTGTGTGCTTACCTTTAGAGTGGAGGCTACGAATCGGTAAAACTAGCATAGAACACCCTATGGCCAGGTAATACGACATAGGTAAAGCGATGGGCAGAGAATAGAAAATAATAGCCGAAGATCGGGCTCAGTGGCGTGTTCTGTGAAATGCTAGTAACTAAAGTTCGTTTAAACTTCGATCACCAGCCTATTTATGGAGCATTATATCGATGTTTTGCCTAACTTACTAACAAAACTAGCTTACCACCATCAAGGATAAAATCTGCCGCTATTACCTTACGGTGTTCCGGCAGCATAGATAACTCTTGTGAGTCAGATCATTCTAGGCAATCTAGGCCTAGCGTGTTTCATCTTCGACCACATCATCCCTTACCACCAGGCGAGACAGTGGTCAAACGCTAGCCTATCAGATATAAAAGTATATTGGTGTTTGTCTACTTAACACTGATAATGCATACCTAATCAGCCACACTCCGCTGTTCAACAACAGGCACATCAACTTTAAAAGTTAGTTTTTTTTTTATGATAACAGATAACAGGACAAGCACGACGCTTGCCTGATGGTAAACGATGACATCTATTAATTCTCTGAGTTCTGGATAGGCAACATTTTGCATTTCAGTGCACTGCACCTTTAGCCATAAAGATGTTAAGTCTCGCATGCCTTCTAATTTCACTGGACACATTGCCATTCACACCGAAAAATATTTCTACTTCACGGTTGAATTAATTGCCAAAGTGGTGATACCGCCCCAGGCGGATTAGCAGAAATCTTATCACTATAAAATAACATACTAGATACCAACTTGGACCTCTACTCTTCCACTTCTGTTGCAAGGGAGGCAAGCTTGTTAACCAATGAGGATTTTCCAAGCTTCAGTGTCACATTGCAATATAGAACGATACACTGTAGATTAAACGATATCAACTGAGTGCAGTTGCGTGAAATAAATTCCGGGTGCAATTACGTGGAATTGTACGACCGAACAATATCGTATAACACATTACGAAGTAACACAGACCGTGTGTAAGTATTCATTTAGTCAATACAAAACTTGTCATTCTATTTTAGTGTTATATCGATACCTACTTAATTAAGGTACGGACACACCGCGGCGTCCTGCGTCCTGCGTGCGCGATCTCAGTACATTTAAATTGTTTTCGCGATCAGAAAACAATTCAAATGTACTGAGATCGCGCACGCAGGACGCAGGACGCCGCGGTGTGTGCGTACCTTTAGGTTTCCGTAGCCGAATGGCAAAAAACGGAACCCTTATAGATTCGTCATGTATGTCTGATTATATGTCTGTCCGTCCGTATGTCACAACCACATTATTCCGAAATTACAGTTGAAACTTGGTAGATAGGTGTATTCTGTAATACGCTTTACGATTTTTATATAAAGATTTAAAAAAATCTATATGAAGGAGGAGCTCCCATCCAATATATAGATCGGAAACTGAAAAAAAAAAATTCATCAATACGTGCGGGTTGTCTATAGATAAGGTCTTTAAAAATGACATTGAGGTTTCTAGAACCATTATTTCACAAAGTCAATCGTTGTGAAAGATAGACACTTGTAAAGTGGTAATACAAATTGTGTGACCCAGAAAAAATCTATATTGATACCACTCGCCTGGGGGAGTGAGATGGTTGTGTGGGACTCACTGCCTGAAAGGCTGCATACCGCACTAAAAACCTGGGGATTGCCATCCTCCACCATGGTGGGACAAGATGATAGTAGAAGAGTGTGGCACGCCTTTTCCTCCAACGAACCTTTTCCGACCCTTTACGACCCTCTTTAAATGACAGGTTTGCGAAGGGCAAATATACTGTCCACCCTCTGACTTACGTCCCATTGCAGGCGCGAGAGATAACACAGTTTGTCGGCCGTAACTGGCCCCGCCACTTGGCCACTGCCACTTGGGACACACACATCTCCTGTCTTAGGCTCCGTGCATCTACTCGGACTCTCCACCAGGCGGCTTCCACCAACGAACTCGCCCTGCCCCGTCATACTGTGCTCTCAGCTGACATTCCAGAGGAACACGCGAAGAGGCCCTTCAGGTCGGAACTTATCTCGGTCGACAACTTAACCTTAAGTTGACTGGAAAAAGTTGTTAGCTGATACCCAGGGTGCACCATGAGGAGGTGTCCGGCCAACACCACAAACTACACACGATACGCACAACGTAACTTTAGTTGAGCCATACCTTTATCGTCTCTGCTTTGATAAAACTTCGCTTGTAACAAGCTAGTTTTCTCATAAAAGCCTAACTTTGTAGGGATTCATGAGATATGATTACAAGATAGTTTAAGCGGAATCATTAAGATTCTTATGCCTTGTAAAAAACTTAGAAAGATAGGATGTCCATCTAGCTCTATTTATTATTTTATTTATTTATTTAAGGTACAAAGTCTTACAACTGAAGAACTTATAACTATATAGGATCTAAGGTAATATTAATCTAATATCTAATGTAATACAATTTAGTAACTTCAATGAGAAGTTATATTAAAGAGCCATAAATCCTGCACTAGGAGTGATCCTATGTCGCAAGACTTAGTCCCTTTCTTGTTGTACGTTACATGTGGTCTGAGCGCTCGTGCATGTGTGTGTGTGTTTGCTTGTGAAGTGTGTGTGTATGTGTCTAAGAATGTGTGATTTGGTGAGATGAGTTTGTGTACCTGTGGCTGCAATTTATATAATTGAGATTGTTATGATGTGGAGTATGTTTTTGTTATGCAAATGTGCGAGTACCTATCGGCAATAATATTGCATCGTCACCAAAGACATGCACTTTTACCGAATTTGAGTCCAATCGGACGTCAGGAAGTGGTTCTAATAATTTAGCTTACAAGATTAGACCCACACAAAAATACATACTAAAACGGGCAGTTAAATAAAAGCTTGTAATAACTTTTATATTATTAATGCAGCATCATCGAAAAATAAGTGTGTGTCAGAATTATAAAATAAAAAGTACCTGTGTCCATATAACATGCTTTTAAATAATTTTAAATTAGTGAGAAAAAGTCTAATTGAAATCAATAGCCTATCTAATTTCTAAGGAACTAGAAACCAGGTTCAAACATTTGCCTTAATACATGTATTCAGAGAGCTTTTTATCGTGCTCGTTTTGCTTTTCAATACACCCATCCAATCAGACCCACGGCGAATTTTCAGAACCGGAGTAAATAGAATGCGAGTGAACTGTGGAAACACTTAGCGAAGTTTCATATAGCTGTGAAGTGAAGTTACACATTATTATCTTTGGACTCAGTGGCGGTAAACAGTGTCGCGATGTTAAACGCTTAAAATCAGCGGCTCAAAATAAAAAGAATAAGTATATAATCGGTTAAAACGACAAAAAAAACCGACGTCAATTGCCGCGCTAGTAATTTTCAGTACTAAGTTTGAATTATTTATCACCATAATGTCTGGATATATTTATGAGATTTTGATGAATTTAATGAGACTAAAACACAAAAAGTACCCTCTCAAACAAAATAATAATTTTCTAAACCAATATATTTTACTATCTACTTATTGTTAAAAACTACTTCTGATACATCTATGCTATAAATAATAATATTAATTATCTCACGCAAAAACTATTTAATCCCGTGTAAACAATATACAGTACCTAAATTCGTTGAGGTGGTAAAATGTGGTTTAGCAACAACAAATATTAGATAATTATGAAAATAATTAATTTAGAAGGATCTTACTGCTATAAACCTTACCGTCACAAAGGGTTATTAGCAACCTTCATAATAGCCAGTTATAAGGGTTCAGTAATGTGACAAGGGACCCTCATAATTATGCTACGCCAATCTATGCGCCAATCATAAGTTTTACGGTGAATATCTGGTATCAAATACCTTTGTAGTAACACTAGCTGAGTCAGCTACAGCATTGTCTGCGTATTCGTGGAGATTTATTTAAATAATGAAGATAGTTTAATAACTATAATTAAGATAGTTTAAAAACTAAAATACAACCAACTCCCATGCCACGCGATTCAGTTTCAGTAACAAGTTTGTATCTCCAGAGACACTTAACAAATACTGATAAAATTTTAAAAGGCAACACCTTGGAGATGAACCCTACCATTGAAAAAATATCAATTCAAGTCGGTTAAAGATTGGTAGAGTAATCGGTGAACAAACAAAAAAAACCGGCCAGGTCGAGTTGGACTCGCCCACCGAGGCTTCCGTACCAACGCTGCTTGGTACCAATTAAGCTTCTCTGACTTCTAAATTGTATTAGCGCTCATATAACTCAGAGGTCTAAATTAATTGGCGTAAACTATGTATGTATGGAGGCACCGTTTAATTTTCAACTACTTTTATCTTTTGGAATGTTTCCTTTATTTGTGCTGTAAGACCTTGCTTCTTGCCAAATTTCATGATTCTAGGTCAACGGGAAGTACCCTATAGGTTTTCGACCCAAAACCTATAGGGTATTTCCGGTTGACCTAGAATTGTCAATTTTGGTTAAAAGCAATGTCTTACAGAACAAGTAAAGGAAAATTCCGAACAATAACAAAAGTTGAAAATTAAGGTAAATTATGGTACGTACAAGTTTTTGCGAAAATCGAAATTTGCCTATATCTTTTTATCGTGTAGACTCAGGACCTTAATTTTTATACACCTAATAGGGACTATAGACTTCAGTATCCGGTATAAATTTCAACTTGCTAAATCCACCCATTCCTGAGAAAATAGGTGACGGTGAGGACACACGGACAGACAGACAGACAGACAGACAGACAGACGGGCAGACAGACAGACGGACAAAAATTGATATTATAAGGGTTCCTTTTATTACCTTTTTGTTGGGTTATGAGGTCCGGTGAATAATAACCAATAAAATATGAGAATAAAGATGATAAAACAATTTAATAGAAAAATATACAGCTTAGTAGTTTTTCTATATGAAGTTAAGTGACACACGACAGACATCACAATTCACACAGAATATGTTTTAAAATCGGAATACAATAAAACAAACAGAAAAGAGTTTACTACTGACTTGATAGGTCTTATTTAATCTTCTCCAACACGCCTCCTTAAATGAGAGCCAATTCAACTCATCAAACATGCATTCCTTTCATACATCTGTCATGTCTCTCTCTGCTAAGCCCTTTCGTTAATACATCTGCAGGCATCTCATTCGTAGGCAAATAGCTTAGCCTAACTTTGCCCATTCGCACCATTTCCCTAATATAGTGATGCCTCACATCAATATGTTTTGTTCTCCGATGATGCATAGGATTCTCAGCAATTTGAATCGCAGATTGACTATCGCTAAATAAATCTACAACGTCATGAATCCCAGTCAACTCTGCTAGAAGAGCAGTTAAAAATGCTGACTCTCTGCATCCTTCTGAAAGAGCTACATACTCCGCTTCAGCACTTGAGAGTGCTATTGTCGTTTGCTTACGACTTTCCCACGCTATCGGACAGCCTCCAAGTGTAAATACAAATCCCGTATATGATTTTCTATCACACACATCGCCTGCGTGATCTGCATCCACATAACCAACCAGCTTATTACCTGTCTTTCTGAATACTAGCTCGAGCTCTTTAGTTCCTTTTAGGTATCTCAGTAATCGTTTTGCAGCTGCCCAATGTGTTTGACCGTAACAACAGTTAAACTGACTTAAATAGCTGACTGCATATGACAAATCAGGTCTCGAACAGACAGCTAAATACATAACTGAACCAATTAGCTCTCGGTATGGCAGTTCACTTGGTGGTATGTATTTTTCATCTAGTGGTTTCACAAGTTTTATCCCACTTTCAACAGGAGTCTTTACACTCTTGCAGTCGCTCATTCCAAACTTCTTCAAAATCTTTTCAATATACTCAGCTTGGTTGAGTCTTATACAGTTTTCCTGTTGTTTAATTTTCATGCCTAGAAAAACATCAGCTTCACCTAGGTCTTTCATCTCAAACTTGGTTTTAAGTTCTCTTTTAACTGATATTCTCTCCTTCTCATTATTCCAAAAAATCAGAATATCGTCTACATAAACTGCTATAAACATTATAGAGTTATGTCTCTTTCTTGTGTAAACACATGGTTCAGTTTCACAACGTTTGAAATCAATGTCCACCAAAACTTTGTTAAGTTTCTCATACCAAGCTCTGGGGGCTTGTTTTAGACCGTAGAGAGCCTTCTTCAGAAGACAGACATGTCCTTCTTTTCCTTTTTCCTCAAACCCTTTAGGTTGTTTCATATAAACCTTTTCTTTTAGGTCTCCGTTCAAGAATGCAGTAACGACATCCATCTGATCTACTTTAAGATGATTCTCCACTGCTAGAGCTAAGAGTAGTCTCAATGTACTATGTCGAACTACAGGTGCAAAAGTTTCATCGTAATTTAACCCTTTTATTTGCGTAAAACCTCTGGCTACAAGTCTTGCTTTATGCCTTATTTTCCCCGGTTCCTTTTTGATTCTAAATATCCATTTAGAATCCACGAAGTAGCCATGGGATTTTTCCACTAACTCCCATGTTTGGTTTTTCTTCATTGCATTGAGCTCTTCCTGAATAGCTTTTTGCCATTTATCTTTATCTTCTCCTGATAAAGCTTCTTCAACAGTTAAAGGTTCTTCCATTATATCTTCTTCAGCATAATACAGAACGTAGTCGTCAAATTTTTTAGGCTTCCTTTCTCTAAGAGGATATCTTCTTTCTGGAATATCATCAGGAGTGTTTTCCAATGTGGTTGCAGAACCATTATTGTTTTGCGCTTCACATTCAGGAACCTCTACTCCTTGCGGTGCACTAGGTACAGTGTCTAGACTATCTAAAATTCCAGACTCAGCACCTTCCACTGTGTTTTCACAAACATCTTCGCAGTCGAAAAAATCATCATTTTCTCTTCTTACATCATTTGGTTCAACTAGATGAGCCTCGTCAGTAACTTCTTGTATCATTATAGGTCTTTCCAAGTTATCATCTGATGGTATCACTTCCATAATGTCATCAGTGTTGTATTCATGAACCCTGATTTGATTCTCAAAGAAAACTACATCCCTTGCTTTGTGCAAACTATGCGTCACAGGATCAATAAGTCTAAAACCTTTTGTTGTTTCGCAGTAGCCGACAAACAATAGTTCTTTTGTCTTTGAATCAAACTTCTTCCGTTTCTGTTTGGGAACATGCATAAATGCCCGGCAACCAAAAACCTTTAAATGACTCAGGTCAACTTTTCTGTTAGACCATGCTTCTTCAGGCGTCATCCCCTTTACAGCACGTGTAGGACATCTGTTTTTAAGATAAACCGATGTATTGACTGCTTCAGCCCAATACTTCTTGCTAAGTTTCGCTTCTTCAAGCATACTTCTGGCCCGTTCCACAATTGACCGATTCGCTCTCTCACTCACTCCATTCTGTTGTGGTGTGTATTCAACGGTTAACTGGTGAACAATTCCATTATCGCACAAAAAATCTTTGACACGTTTATTGACATAGTCGGTTGCGTTGTCCGTCCGAATCGCCTTTAATTTCTTCCCGGTCTGGTTTTCAACAAGTGTTTTAAACTCTACCAACTTTGAGAAAACTTCACTTTTGTTCCGCAAAAAATATACAAAAGTTTTTCTTGATTTGTCGTCAATAAATGTCAAAAAATATTTGTACCCCGTAAATGAAGTAGTCTCCATTGGGCCACAAACGTCGCTATGTACTAGTTCAAGGAGGTCTGTAGCACGCGTACTCTGTTGTTTCGGAAAAGGTAATGTAGTTTGCTTACCTTTTAAGCACGCCTCACACTGCACTGAATTAGGATCCTTGAAACATATACCTCTAGCCAGTTTATCACGTAGTACTCTCATGTTGACAAGTCCTAAATGTCCAAGTCTGCGGTGCCATAGTTGGACTTCATCATCAGCGTTGGTTTTTAAAGCTGAAAACATGTAAGGATTAGATGCGGGCTTCACTGTATAGATACCTTTCTCTTCCTTACATACCAACTCTACCTTACCATTCACTTGACATTCTTCTGCTTTGTACAACTCACAACCTCTTTTCGAAAATACTACCATAAAGTTACGATTCACTAATGTACTTACACTCAATAGATTCGTAGCTAAGTTAGGCACAAAAACAGCTCCATTCACACTTACGTTCAACTCATCTGAACTGACATCACCTCGGCCTTCACCTTCCACCCTATTCCCATTCGCGCAGGATATTTGAATTGGTTCTTTCAAATCAACATAGTTTTTAAGCCAATCTTTTCTGTTTGTCATATGAAATGACGCTCCAGAATCCAAAATCCACTCTTGCGAAGCGTTTCTATAAGTATGGAGTGCCGTATGTGACGTGTGTGCTCGACTGTTGTGATTCTTTGGGCAAAATCTCGCTTTATGCCCTTCCCCACACACATAGCATTTAATTTTCTTTGCTGGCATCTTTGTGTTTTTGTCCTTAGCTTTTATATTATAGCTCTTCTTATTAGCAGCACTCAAAGCATTCTGTGAAGATCCTTCTGACGTTGGATTGACATCTATTTGAAGCAATTTTATTTTGACGTAATCAGTTGTTAACGTTACATTGCTGTTTTCGAGAGCCATCCTCATTGGCTCGTATTGATCTCCAAGTCCTTGTAGCATAAGTGCAGCTAGTAATTCATCATCGACTTCTTTGCCCATATCAGCAAGCTGACTTGCTAGCGACAACATCTCGGTGACGTAGACTCGGGGGCTACTGTACATGCTCAACTTTTGACTGACAAGTCGTCCTAGCAGTCGACATCGGTTATTAATACCTGCATCTTCGAAAGCTGTTCTCAATGCATGCCAGGATTCTTTAGCAGTAACTGTCTTTCTTACATGTACCAGACAATGGGGCTTTACCATAAGGAGCATCTTTGCTCTTACCTTTCTGTCTGTCTTTAACCCTGTAGCAGTTGTAGGTGTATCTTCTATGAAGTCCCATAGATCTTCCATTACTAGGTAAAGCTCTACTTGTACCTTCCAAGTAGCATAGTTAGATGCGCCATCTAACTTCTCGATGCTTTGTAGTAATCCCGAACCAGATCCATGCGAGTGCGATGCACGATCTCCACTTCCAACTGCTTCACATACGTCCTCCATATTGTAAAAGTCTTCTCATAACATTTTTATTTTTGGTTAAAAACCTACCGTAGCTCGTGCTACCATGTTGGGTTATGAGGTCCGGTGAATAATAACCAATAAAATATGAGAATAAAGATGATAAAACAATTTAATAGAAAAATATACAGCTTAGTAGTTTTTCTATATGAAGTTAAGTGACACACGACAGACATCACAATTCACACAGAATATGTTTTAAAATCGGAATACAATAAAACAAACAGAAAAGAGTTTACTACTGACTTGATAGGTCTTATTTAATCTTCTCCAACACTTTTGAGGTACAGAACCCTAAAAAGGGAAAAACCATACAGACGAATTGAGAACCTCCTCCTTTTTGGAAGTCGGGAATATTTCTTCAAATTATCTACATCATTTGAAGCTTGGTGTCAACCATCTTACTATTTTATACATTACAGTAACTGTTTATCAACACCAAAAGGTACTCGTAACATACAATCTTATCGCTCAAAGTGATATCTTCGAAATAGTTATGTAATATATGCAACTAGCTGACCCTGCAAACGTTGTTTTGCTAAAACCCAAATATCTTACGGAACCCTATTTTTTTCCAAAATAAAATTTAGCCTATGTTACTCGTGGATACTGTGGCTTTCGAATGGTGAAAGAATTTTTTAAACGGTCCAGTAGTTTTTGAGCCTATTCATTACAACCAAACAAACAAAGTTTTCCTCTTTATAATATTAGTGTAGATAGAAGTTAGGTAGTCTTTTCAAGTTGATTTGTCTGCTACAACTAAAAAAACAAATGCGTGGCAGACTGAGATAAATCACCGTTAATGAGAACCACTTTATATATCACGAGGCCTCACCTGCGCTTATGTGGTTATAGCGTCCTTTGTTGTTGCCCAAAAAGTTTCGTGTTGCCACCGTTTCAGTCAGTGTCCCATCTAGTATTAGTAAATTTAATGTATGTTATTCTTCCTAAGTATATATTCATAATGGCTTCTACGACCCACCACTAAATTCTTGCGAGTCATTTTATATAATAGCTCGTAATTAATAGTTTATATAGTACATAAATAGCAAGCTGTATATAATATACTGTATGTACTAACGATGGTAAGAAGCCTGACGGCATGACGTTGGTTCCTAGGTGTCGTGGGATGCCGCTTATGTGTTTAGTAGTAGTTTTGATTGACTGATGGTCATCCACCATCGTCCTCTTACTGTGTTCGTGTAGATCGTGCGCATAAAGTAGTACGACATTTATACCTACAAATTGCAGACACGCGTCCTTAAGTGTAACAAACGAAACAAGCGTTTATCGTGATAAATGAACAGCAGTGAGCAGGAAGCAGGAAACAATAATTTAAATGAGTGTAATTCAGCAGTCGTGCCTCGACCAATCTGCAGAACGTTAGGTGTGGTGTAAGATAATAGCTACCGAGGTTGCTGGTTTAGGAGCCGTGACGTCACTACACATTACTTAGTCACGTTACACGAAATAGCACATATGTTTCGAATGAGAGCTCAATACTAGCTATCTTTTTATTTTCAAAATAACTTGTCCTAATAAACTGTTTAATAATCTAGAATGATACCGACTATTGATGTTACTAAATATTGACTTGATTTATCTCAGCTTGTTCATTCATGTGTTTTATTGAGTGTTTGTAACAAAGCATTTAAGCGTTAAACTTACACACAATGTTAAAAATACTGTGTACTGTACTTTCAAAAAATCAGACTAAGATGTCTGTCTATATAGAAGAAGTATATCATTTTTCCATTGCGACGTTAAGATTCCACACAATTTATTGTGAGTGTATTACTTCTGCAACAGCATGCATAATCTGACTGTTATTCGATGAGCCATTACACCGATTCTTTCCGGTGAGCCTCGCCAACTTTACTCATCTTAATACCATATTATTAGGTATATTCTCAATACGTTAAAAATTGAACCATTATATATTTTGTACAAGTAACTATACATAATATACACAACTTACAATGAACTAACATCAAAATGAACTTTACTTTCAACATACATTCTCAAAGAAAAATAAAAGAAGAATATTTGACAAATTGTCAAAGCAAGATTTAAGTTGCCTCTTTTACCTGGATAGTATTGGAAGTGATAGGACTTCAGCTAGTCGCAATCACTTTGTAAGTAATTTAAGCGTGACATAGATATGTTTTTATTTTTTGATACAAGGGTAAAGCAGTCAGTAATATTATAAAACATCTGATGCCTCAAAGTATTGCAGTGTAAAGACTCGCAACAGCATCTGTTATAGACAGACGTTATTGTTTACCGTCAGATAAATGTCTTACTTGTCCTGTTACTTAATATCATCTAAAAAAACTATGTATTATTTTGATATGACGACATAAAGAGCTTATATAAAGTAGGGTTCGCGTTACCTGTCAATCTAGACAGCAAAGTAAAGTGTTACAAAATATCAAAATTACAAGCACGCACACGCATAATTGTAAGTACGCCTACTGGAACTCCCACATTGTCTATACATGTGTACAATGATACAGTTATATAATAATGGAAACCATCCCGTGTAGTGCGAGTATCAGCAGTATTTTTCGCTCATTCTCTTAATGGTTGAATATTAACCTTCAACCTTCTTCGTGGCACCGTTCCCAGGGAAATCAAAACATTCAGTCCAGAGAATATCTCAAATTTGCAATACAAGGCTTAACGATGAACCACGTGATGTGCGTAGAATTTCGTAGCGTAAATTTCGTAGAGCTACGACGTCTACGAAGTCTACAATATGTAGGTTCGTAATAGGAAACATTGTACGAGTAGATCAGTATTAGGAAGGAATTTTATAATATTATTAATTTCATCTATTTTTTATATTATACGTTATTTGGTGATCAATAATTGTTAGCTTTTATTTATTGAGGAAGACATCCACTACAATATTTATTTTTTATGTTTAAAATTTACAATTTTAAATATTTGTGTATCATTTTCAATTGCTGTTATTTTCAAATATTATCTGCAATATTTTTAATTTAATTTCAGCTTATTTTATTAGTTGGTGCCTGTTATTCAACTATTAAGAAAATTGTAATGTTACAAGATTACATTTTTTTTAATAGTCAATATTAAAAACAACATTACAACATACATGTTGTTTTTAATATTAGCTTTAGCACAAGTCAAAACACTGATAAAGTCTATAGCGATAGACTTTATCAGTGTTTTGACTTGCGCAATAAGAAGTGTAATTATTTGTACTCTTACGTTACGTCTAGACGTTGATAATAACAGAAGCAGGTGAAGCAAAAGGGTCGTTTCAAAACATTTTTAAATTTTCTGCCGAGAATTCGGTGCTTACCCGTCTGAATTGTGGATAGTAATGTTTTCGAAACGGTTTACGCACTCCAATAACAAATTATCAATCAAAGTTGAAAACAAACGCGAGTGTGGGAGGGAAGTGGGACTCCTGGAGGGGGCGGTGGGGGCTGGCGCCAGACAGGCTGGCGGCTGCACGCGGGTGCATCGCGCAGGTGCTGCCCCCTCTTGAGACGTCACCGTCGATATACTATCAGTGTGGACACTTTTGGACACTGACTCGCATTAAGCCACAACGGAGAAGATCACTTGCAAGCTGCGATGTTAGACCATTTGCTTATTTTGGAGGACAGCTTATTAAGAAACAGCGCCGAGACGCTCAATATGGCAAAATTGGTATGAAATGTAAAAATAATTACAAAAACAAGGCTACAAATTATTCGGTCAATACGTGAAAAAACTCAAATGATGAAGTATTTTTAAAAATCAAATGTAGTATAACAATAAAATCTTTTTCAAAAAAAATAAATCGACTTCATTACCACAAACAGGCACTCAAAAGCGAAAAATAAATTACTTAATATAATTATTATAAGCGCTACCCATCTATCTATCTATTTCAAGTCGGTGCCAGCCAAGTCTATTGGATAGTAGAAAAATACTATGTATGTAGTAGTAGTAAGTAGGTAGATGCATGTAGGTAGTATCTATCTACGGACAACAATGTCTCAGAAAGTGTTTATTTGGTACCCTTTGGGTTCGGAACCCTAAAATGCCGCGCTAGTGAAAATATTCACTAGTCATAATGATGTCATCAAGGTATCAAAGGACAATGTCCAAAATAGCCCAGTGCAATAAAAGCATCTGATACACACGATAATGAATTGTTTATTTTATTACAATAATTCCAAATGCTTTTATAACACGGACCAGTTGTATTCCAAAATTAATATTAAAAAGTATTATTTGCGATTATTAACATTTATTGCCGCCATATGGCCCACACAGTCTGAATCACTCTACTACGTTATAAAAGTTAGCACTTCCTTACATTGTTAATACCCGAATTATGAAAGCACTGTGTAGCCAACCTAACAACGAAAAGTATTTATTTACGTAGTAACTATTATATAATCTGTGGTATTATGCTTATAATTTTTTTCTGCAGTGTTGGTTGGTACAAAGTACGTTCATAATTCTGAGTTATCTATGTATGCATTGTCGCGGGCGGGACTGATATGGCCGCCATCTACGCCAAACGTCATGTCATGTCAAAAAATATTAGGTATGCTCAAAAACTTTGCACATTAACAAGACTTTGCATGGTAGAACATTCCTGTGAAGACAAATTAATTCTCCCCACCTTTGTTTCTATCTCGCTCACAGTTACCCTAAGAATATCTGTCAATAATACTTAAATTTAAAAAATTATTACCACCCCCGTCTGATTTGTATATGTAATCCGAGTTTATAATCAAAGCATATGTATAACTTTGTACATTGAGACCATTCCAAGGAGATGTCTCAGAATTAGATTAAGCTTACCATATTTTTGCAATATCATTGAAGTAACAAGATACTGCGACAGCGCCATTTTGATTTTTTCACGTCCGCGGTCAAAGGACTACGAGCTTACGAAAGTTGCTATCGTAGTTTATTTTAACCAAAAAAGAGCTGATAATATTTAAACGGCTGAACAGATTTTTATGAAATAAAGCTAAGAACACTTTCGGAGAAGACATCTATAAAACAAAACAAACTAAATCAAAATCGGTTCATCCGTTTGGGCGCTACGATGCCACGATGACAGACACACAGATACACACGTCAAACTTATAACACTCCTTCGTTTTGCGTCGAGGGTTAAAAACCAAAATCAACGTGAAGAAAGATGTAAAAACATTATTCAAGGTCATATTTTTAGGGTTCCGTAGCTGAATGGCAAAAAACGGAACCCTTATAGATTCGTCATGTCTGTCTGTCTGTCTGTCCGTCCGTATGTCACAGCCATTTTATTCCGAAACTGTTAGGACTACAGAATTAAAACTTGGTAGGTACGAGTAGATGTATTCTGTGAACCGCTTTCCGATTTTTATACAAAAATAAAAAAATTAAATGTTTAAGTTATCCCGTACATGGAACTGAAACCAAAAAAATATTTTCTTCAAACCTATACGTGTGCGGTGTCTATAGATAGGTCTTTAAAAATGACATTGAGGTTTCAAAAATCATTTTTTCTCAAAGTCAATCATTTGAAAGATAGGCGCATCTAAAGTGGCAAAATGTGTGTGTGTAACTTTTAAACTCTAACTTTTAAAGTGTGGGAGCGAAAAATCTAAAAAAAAATATGCTGTAGATATCAATAAAAACTAACAACGAAAATTGGTTTGAACTAGATACAGTCAGCAGTTTTAGAGATATAGCGACCGCAAAGATAACTATGGTTTTCATACAAACACTATGAAAAACAAAGTTAATTTTGTAGTTGCGAAAAATCATAGTTATGGAATACTTAACTGTGTTACGGAACCCTACGAGTGCGAGTCCGACTCGCACTTGGCCAGTTTATTTAGTCTTCAAAAGTATATGCAATAGCAACCTCGATTGTGTATAATCTTCTTGGGACTCTTCTTCTAAAACCAGTACATTCTCCTGTTTGAGATATTTTCTCCATATCTCTAAAGATACGAATCAGATCTCGATAAAATTAAAATGGGACCACCTTGGAAACGTACCCTACCTATTAAAAAAATAATCATTTGGATCCGTTCACAATTGACGGAGTAATCGAGTAACATACACAAAAAAAAACATACAGACGAATTGAGAACCTCCTCCTTTTTTGTGAAGTCGGTTAATAAAATAAACGCAAAAGAAGATCAAATTAAATATTGACTTTTTGGATTAAAATTAAATATTGAAAAGTTGTTCTATGGGCTCCATAAAGTAAATATTTACCACTGTTACTAACCTTACACTTAACTTTGAGTTTGTAGCTTGCAAGCCATAAAAACTTATATATCAATGTATAACACTTAAATTTAAAATATTTAAGCACCCCGACCGCTTTATTTATATAATATAATGAACAGATTCATTTAAACTATGTATTTCAATGAGCCCAAATACGACATATCGGCTGCAAGATAATGAGGTGAGGAGTTGGATATCCTGCATATTTCAAAAAATGCTCCAGCATCCTTGTCAAGTTGTTGTTTTTACCTAGCTAAAAAAATACTCCCGACGAAGTCAATATTAAAAAAAAAAAAAACGAATTCAAAATCAGCTCATCCGTTTGGGAGCTGCGAACACATATTCACAGATACACAGATCACACGTCGCACTTATTACAACTTTTTTTGCGTCGGGTGTTAAAGAAGAAACTAGCCCGTTTCTGTATTTTTGTCTTTAATATCACATGCTTACCAATTTCTAAATTATCTTCAGTTCAGCAATTAGGAAACACTTACAGCTGTTGCTGCATTGTTTCCATGCCGTTATTATGTGTCGGGAAACTCCCTCCGCGGCTGTCTAACTTCCACATCATATCGCTGTCGTTGTACAAAATAATGACTACGATGCTGGGAGCTGCGTCAGCTTGTACCAATTCGAACCGTGTGCTCTGTACTTCATTTTTTTACGCAGTTTACGTGAAACTTTACCGTCGAAATTAGAAATAGACTAGCATTTTACTAAAATCTCATGTAATGGAACTAAAATGGTCTAAGACGAGCTTGCTTTACTAGGCAAAGCTAGATATTATAAATATGATATAAATAAATATTGATATTCTTGAGTCTATGTAGTAGTGTACTATATGGACATCAATAATGTGAAAGTACCGGCTTATTTCCCTCGTTGTATTATTTACTTCGGATCTAGCTAGAACTATTGATATCAGTTTCATTTACAAAGTGCAAATTCAACAAATTTCGATGCATTACATAGATTGAATATGCAGCGTAACAATTTGAATGTTATTTCTATTTCTAAGTTTGCAATCTATACTAATAAAAATGCAAATTATTTCATATGCTAAATTATATACATACAATATATACATATATCACACACTATACTTATTTCATTAGAATGGCAATAAAACAAATATGTATAATTAAAGTTAAACAATCCCGCATAAAGTATTTATTTGTACAAAACGTTTAAAAATATTCCATGTAAGAATTCATTTGAAATCAAAGCTTTAAATGAATCTATTTTCTTATCTCTATCATAATAATTAAATACGACTTCAACAAACATAGCCAAGCCAAGCCATCGCGGTGTATATTTGAGTAGAATATTCTATAACTTTTCAGGTACACAACCATAAAAATAAGGAACAACTTTATTTTCGTTGCGTCGTTTCACCCTGTGGACAATGTAAGCTTAGCGATCGAGTAAACAACATGTTCTATAGTACCCAGTAAGTTCACGATTGTATATGAATTACGATTCACATTCGTGAAGAAAATAGTCTAAATAATTTTAGAAAATAGTGTGGTTTTTAGGGTTCCGAACCCAAAGGGTACCAACAGAACCCTATTACTGAGACTCCGCTGTCCGCTGTCCGTCTGTCTGTCTGTCTGTCTGTCTGTCTGTCTGTCTGTCTGTCTGTCTGTCTGTCTAAGTTAACTGTATTCCATCAGTATGATTTTTCGCAACTAAAAAATTAACTTTGTTTTTTATAGTGTTTGTATGAAAAACAAAGTTATCTTTGCGGTCACCATATCTCAAAAACTGCTGACTGTATCTCGTTCGAACCAATTTTCGTTGTTAGTTTTTATTGAGATCTACAGCATATACTTTTTTTAGATTTTTCATTCCCTTACTTTAGAAGTTAGAGGAGGGGGACACACATTTTACCACTTTATATATATTTTATATATAATTTCACTATATATATATAAAGGTGGTATTCTACCTTTGTGTTAACGTTTAATTAGTTGGTGTTCGGTTCGGAACCCTCCGTGTGCGGGACAAAATTCTGACTCGCACTTGGCCAGTTTTATTTATGATACCAAGATGCAAATGAAACTATTGTGTCGCTATGGTAGCTAGGTACTATGAAAGCAATTGACATGACACAGCGGAAACGTACGCCAATCACAGCTAGACCTAAATATCATAAATCAATCAGACTCGGCTGTAATCATATCCACCAAATAAACAAAAACATTTGAGGCAAAGTTATAATAGTTTCACGTTTAAAAAATCATGTACCTACCAATTACGGTAGATACTGAATAGATACAGCCCTGTGAAAGGCGGACAGTTGGACGGATGGAATAATGAACGGACGGACGAACGAACAGCGAAGTCTCAATAATAGTATTCCTTTAGTACCCTTTGGGTTTGGAACCCTAAAAAGTAATTAGAAAACTAAAACCCGGCTATTGAAAAGTCAAGCCTTAATTTTAGAAATTATACCCAATTATTGGGCGCATAACTAACAATGTACATATTTTGATCCTTATATCTCATATTTGCTAATTAAGCCCTTGTATTTTACACCTAACACGACTAAATTAACAAAAATATTTTAGGTCATAATGTCATGTCTTGTAGGGGTGCCATATTAAATTTAATGTGACATCACATATTTTATAACTAGCGGACAAAGGCTCTTTCAAAAATACCTCATCGGTCAAATTATGCTAAGAAGATATGAGGGAACAGATTAACACATACATACTTACATACATACCGGTCAAAATCACAACCCTACTGTAGTCGAGTAAAAAATACATACATTAGATCCATAACATACTCTCTGGTGCTCTAACCAACTAAGCCACAGCACGATCGTATCAATACAACGAAACAAATAAAAATAATTGAGAAAATCCCATAAAAACGTGACCAAAAAAAGACCACGCTATCAATTCTACTGCACACATCGCCTCGCCTTTTTTATATGCTAGAGAAACAATTGTCAAGAATAGCACGAATATCGCAGAACATGAACATGATCAACCGAGAGGAGTAATAATGTTAGAATCGATAGTATCGAAAGATGTAGAGGACTTGCTGTTGCAAGATACTCACATCCCAGTTTGTCATTCAGTACCACATTCAGCACCCGTAGAGGCAGCAGATGTGAACCTGCACTTCTAATAATATCGCACCTTAAGGTGAACTACGTGTAGAAAGCACTCCAGCGCGACAAAAAGTTATAATTATAGCCAGTGATGAAGGAAAGGGCATGAATAACATTTTAAAATTTCTGTAAGGGCCTTCCTTCAATTTAGTCTCTTTTATTATGCCTGGAGCCTAAAAGAAAACATATTCGCTTCCCAGCTGATCTATTTTAAAACTCTAACTAAATCTGATTATATGATTGTTATGCGAGGTTCTAAAAATAAATAATAAATAATTTAATTAAAAAATGTTTACACTAGAAAGTTCGTATAAATGGTAACCTAGTTGTAACATAAAAAATAAGAATAGCAGCGAAAGGGAAATGACCTCATTCTGTGCCGTTCGGGTTATTCGAAACCTTCTCACGCACGCATCCATAAAGTTTATTTTTAGTACACAGCGGGGCATGAACGTATCTGTGATCGACGATTAGACCTTAACCCCCAATTAAGGTTTACAAAACAGGCTGAAATCACCACGATCTGCTCAATTAAGCGTCTAATTTAAAGGCCGCGAGTGGAGCATAACCACCCGACAAATCGGACCGCAGTCTATCATTAATCTAAACAAACATGCTAATTTACCGGCAAGCTATTAATGCGGAATGTACTTTCAGTTGATTAGTTTGCTCCGGCGAATCGTTTTCGAGTTACAACGGTTAAGTGTTTTGTTCAAGTAAAATGTTTTCGTCCTCAACAAATAGGCGGATAAAGGCGTTTCACATGGCCATTTGTCTGGATATTGGCTCAATGTGTCTCGCCGCGCAGTGCCAACCACTGACGAGGGTCAACTGGATTTATCCCATAGGACGTTTCACTCACTTAATATTATTTAATAATTCAAAATAGATATACTTACTCAGACATTTGGGACATAAACATATTTAAAAGTGTGCTTATTGGTAATGAGACAAATCCCTCTTTTATCTCTCTTTATTTTAAGAGTCATTTTAAAAATAATATATGAAATCCCGACGATTTTCAGCAGCAGTTTTAATGTTCGCCTTTTTTTATAAGATGAGGTAATATCTATCAAGACCTCACGTCAATATTATAAATGATTTTATGAATGCTTCAATTAGTTAAAAATCGTTGTACATTAACATTTAATTTTATAAATAACCAATTTATAACAATTAAAATATATGACTTGACCTGACTTGACTTGTATGTGCACGAAAAAAAATTATAGATATCTATATAATCCGTTCCTTGCGTAATTTGAAATAGATATCAAAGACGCAACCCTAAAAATTAAAAAGTTTAATGTATCTAAAGAAACATAAGATAATTATGGTAAAGTGACCTGTGCTCCAATTCTCAAAACAAATATAAACAAAGTAGATTAAATTGTTTTCGAAAGACGACAAAACTATTAGATAGTGGGTCGGTTGTGAAACTAACGAGTGCGTTGGGCGTCTGGCGCTGGGCCAGGGCTTCGCGCTGAGCATAAATTGCGGTTAGGACACGCCGCCGGGCCTGAGGCTCTGCCCTCCTTCCACGGTCCTACACTTAGCGGACACGGAAAAGTGAAAACGCCGCCGACATTGCTTTCAGTGGCCAAAAAGACAACGAATATTTTTAACTGAGCGCGTTCCAGTTTTACGATAAATCTCGTCGGTCTTCAGCTATTTTAAGATTCACCGCCTTGTAGGTTTAAAATATCAATGCATTTTAACCACGTTGGATAAAATGGCAAACTATGAATCGACAAGAGTTCTTAATATTGAGCAGTAATTTATTGCTCAGTTAATTTTCCATCGGCGAATAATGTTACAGTCCAATTTTCAGAAAGCAATAAAGTAGACACTGTCTTTATTGCGACTGTTTGTCTCGTAAACTTTCCAGCACAATGAGTTACATTGGCTATTCTTATAGAAATATGTATTATTAATTTATCTAGTCTGTCGGCCAAACAGACATTCATTTCATTAACTTGTGACGTTTAGAATCAATGTGAATTATCGCACAACATAAAATCTGTATATATATATTTCAATCATAACTAGGGATCTAGCAAATTTCAATTACAATAATAGTATTTATAGTTGAGTCAATTTATTAGATCGTATTTGACACTTGATCAAAATTCAACAACGTGACCTTGTATTGAGGGGCACATAAAATTATTAATTATTTCAAAGGCAGAACTGCATAATTACCTAACATTTTTCAGTTACAAATACATATTTATTGTAATAATTACAAAAGAAAACGTTTTTACGATTTACCTTGACTAATAATTCATTATAAACATAATAAACAATTTTTGTTCTAAAAAACTAATCGTGAGTACAAGGTTACGTCAGTGAACACTTTTTCTTTATAAACACTAGGGATGCTACCCAAAAAATCAAAAGATTGTTCAGTCGATATGTTGAATCGAATGCAATGATTACTTGTGAAGGATGTTTAACTATAAATAACTACAGTTTACTACTTAAATAACTACACTGTGATTGTAATAAACACATAATATTATTAATTGACTAAAAAAATACAAAAATAATTGAATAGGAACTAAAATCAATAATAATTTGGGTTAAAAAACTAACGATAAACTTCTAAACGTTAGATCCATAGGTACATTTGAGTATGTTTTTTTATTTTATTGTGCAATTTTCTATGGAGCTACATTCTAATCTATAAATACATATAAAATCGTTTAAATATGTACAATTTCCGATTTTTATAAT
The DNA here is from genome assembly GCA_954871355.1 of Cabera pusaria. Lineage (NCBI taxonomy): Eukaryota > Metazoa > Arthropoda > Insecta > Lepidoptera > Geometridae > Cabera > Cabera pusaria. The sequence goes on from OX940896.1 coordinate 12,732,146, forward strand.
TTGTATTAACGTGTCTTATCAATTTCATATTAACGCAAAATAAACAAGTAAATAACACTGAATAATGTAAATACTAATTGTATTTCTCATATAGAGCTGCCGGAAAATTGGTTATTTCGAATAACATCAAACTAACATCATTCTTGTTTGTGTTGATGCGTATCGATTCATCAATTGAATCGATGTTTTTAAGCAAGTCACCTTACTATGAAGCTAAGACTGACAGATGTCAAATGTGATCTATTAAATTGACCCTACTATAGTTAAAATATTCACGAATGTTCGAGCTCTCCTAACGTTTATCTGTTAACAACATTACATTAAAATACATAGTAAGTAAGGAGCGTAGTAAGAAATTATTGTAATTTTTTTGTGACAGAATATTTTGATAATGTATTTCCAATCGTCTCCCGGGTGTCTGGAAGAGATCGCTGCTTAGCGATAAGGTTTGTAAATAACTCTGTATGCTAATGTACCGTAAATACATATTTATTATGATGTAATGGCTACGAATAAATAATAAGTCTATTTATTCGTAGGGTAACGCTTGACTTGACATTATTCACATGTACACACTATACTTAATATAGCTCATAAAGTTGACACACTTCAAAGAGCGTCGAAAAGATAAATTAGACAGTAGGTTGAACCTCCCTGCAGAAAGGGGTCGAGGGTGTTGGAGTTCGCACAGGAGCCGCCACATGATACGCGAACGACTTCCGGCGCGGGAGTTCCACAGAGGAATAGGCGGAACTATAATACAGCGACGTGCTCATACCGCATATTGCCCATTGTTTGGCATCTTCAACTCTTGGCATCAAACTTCACGCAGCAACCGCCTGGCTACTACTAGAACTACTTAACCCTTTATAGTCTATATGAATATTAACGCATATGTTTTGGAATAGAAACATGCGTAGTATCGTAGTTTCTGTATAATTGTTTTACATGCAGCATATAATTTCGATTATACACTTTGGGCCAGTTTAAACGATTCTTGACAGGATCATCTTGTAGTGGTAGGACTTCTGCTAGTCCGCCTGGGGCAGTACCACCACTTTACCAATTAATTCAGCCGCGAAATACACATGTTTTTCGGTTTGAATGGCAAAGTGTCCAGTGAAATTACAGGGCATGTGAGATTTAACATCTTTATGTCTCTAGGTAACAGGCGCAGTGCAGTGACATTCAAAATCCTGGCTATCCAGAATGTTGCATACTTCTGTATCTGTAAAATGTACTCGTCATCGATTACGCTCAGGCGACCGTCGTGCTTATCCTGTTACCTTATACAATAAAAAAATAATTGAATGAACTGATCTGCCAGATAAACTTAAACTTTTATATGGCGTTATATGTCTGGGAAATATACCCTGCAAGGTTATTGGAGTACTTTAATTAATAAAAGTGAATAGGATATTATTATAAAACTTTCAGCACAGGTAAAAAAATAGGTTGGAACTAGTCTTTTTATAATTTAGGATCATAATTAATCTGATCTCAGGCAGAACGTTACTCGTACCAATAAACTGAGACAAGAACATCACGACCAGCCCGTATAAGTCCGCTGCTGGACATAGGCCTCTCCCAAGACACGCCACAGACCGACCTTCAGCCCTTCTTTTCTATTCACAGCCCACCGCTTTGCGAATGTCGTAGTTCGACCTTGATATTTTTTTTTAAATGCTGGTTGCATTTGAATGCAAACCAAAGTTTTACATCAGATACACCATGTATTTTAAATGCAAGTGGAACCGCAGAGCGCAACTAGTGCTCTATAAATAATGATGCCCAACACCTACAAGTTCGATAAAGTGCTAATGAAGATAAACGATAAAGAACATGATAACCGATACACAATGCGATAAAATTAACATAGTAATTAATTAGCCATTCTAATGTAATCTATTAGTTGACCTGTCAGGAAACTACAAAGTATATGATAGTTTTTCCTGTAAAGCTTATAAAATAAGATTAAAAGTGCTTGGAAACATTACCTCCGTGTTGCGTGTTGACATCTTGCATTATTAAAACATAGTGACATCCTTTAGTCAGAGCTTGTAAAATATTTGTTTTAATCGACGTTCATCAATTTGACACGTTTAATTATCAAAATCAATGTTACATTTTTACAAGCTTTTATTCAACTTTCCGTGTTAGTTATTATTTTTAATCGACTTCAAAAAAAGGAGGAGGTTTCTCAAGTCGACCGTATATAGGTATGTTTTTATTTTTATTTTTTATGTTTGTTCGCGGATAACTTCGTCGTTTATGAACCGATTTTGATTATTATTTTTTTCTTGGAAAGGAAATGTCCCAAGTGTAGTACCATGGAAATTTTATCGAGGTCTGATAAGCATCTCTAGAGATATGGAGATAAACACCTCAAAATTGGTACTGAAAATTAATAGCGTGGATTTCGGTTTAAAGTCGGTTATTTTTTTAGTTTTTTAAACGATCTTATTGTAGGTCAAATCTTGAAAACTAACATTCTTACCACTTTTTGACGTTCGATTGGACTCTATGGTATACTTCTGTACCCTTGTTGATAATGCAATAATAATGTACCATCGAGGTATCCTGATGTTGGAGCCGAGCCCGGTACTATAAGTGCGAGAGTTGCGTATTTTATTTCTTCTTTATGAATCGTGTAACCTAGCACCACTGGACGTTTACTGGTTTACCACGCGGTGTCCATCCGTACTGTACCCGTAGCTGTCGACAACGAGTGAACGCTGAACCACGAGGCGTTGCTGGTCGAATGCCAGATAGCTATAATGATTGATAACCTTTAAGCTACTTGAGTTACGATGCGAAGGTATTTTTTACAATAACACCTAAATAACCGGCCAAGTGCGTGTCGGACCACGCGCAATGTAGGGTTCCGTAGTAGCCTGTTATTCAGTGCAAGTGTTTACCCGTTATAAACAAGCAACTAGGTACTCCGTCTTTGTCACTTTAAAGGATTTATTCTAAGGATTTTGTATTTGGTACAAAATTATCCAACACCCAAGTTCATAAATTGCGCTATAATCACGAATTTTCCCAGATTTTTCAAGCCAGCAGTTTAGCTTTTAGAGGGGTAGGACGCCCCTACTGGAACAAAAATTTGCACTTTAAAGTTTAATATTTCGTAAATGGAGCATTCAATCGAAAAATGGTATTAGCAACTCTTAAGTCATTTTAAAAGAGCTATTTAACGATACCCCAAACGATGGGGTAGACGATGAAAAAAAAATTCATCCCCACTTCTCATATAGGGGAGCTACCCTAAAAACGATATAAAGATATAACTGTTTTATTTTCCTTTATGAGGCTCTATGCAATAGAAGATTACTCATAAAAACATTTCAGAAGAAATAAACTAAATTTGCTGGTATTCGTTGGAACTAACTGGCTTATAATATATTAAGTAAGCTTGTACTTACCTATATTTAACCATGGTTATAGAAAAATATGCTTCCAATAACCCTTTTCATTTTACTAAAATGCGGGATATTTCTGGCATTTTAAATACCATTCTTACTGCGTTATTTAAAGCTATTCAGTCAATTATACTAATTAACAAATACACGCATTAAAAAAAGATTGCGGGCAATCGCGTATTAAACCATCAAATACATACAACTTTACAATCACCATTCATCTAAAGTTTAAACATGTTCATAATGCATAATAGAAATGGCGTTGGTTCTCTTATATCACCCTCATGTTGGTCGTTCAATGAAGCTGGTATAAATATCCCTAAGTGGCCGTACGGAAACTACATAATTTAGTGGCTCGAACGGTGACCGATCGATGGTGAATCGGACACTATCTCTACTCTGACCCCGCCGCAGGTTGGTACTCGATATTGTGGAGCTTTACTCGTGACCTTCCATACATTTTTAGAATTTATTCTATTTTTAAAACGTTTCATCATCATTATCAGCCGGTGACCTTCCACTGTTGGACGTAGGCCTCTCCCAAGGTGCGCCACTGAGCCCGATCTTCGGCTCTTCTTTTCCAGTCACTGCCCACCGCTTTGCGTATGTCGTCGCTCCACCTGGTCACAGGACGTCCTACGCTACGTTTGCCGATTTGCCGAGCCGGTCTCCACTCCAGGACAAGTCTACCCCAACGGTAATCAGCCCTGCTGCAGATATGACCAGCCCACTGCAACTTCCGCTTACTTGAGCTTTACTTGAGCTATGTCGATAACTTTAGTTCTCTGGCGAATTACTTCGTTCCGGATTCGATCCCGCAGAGAAACACCGAGCATAACTCTTTCCATAGCTCGCTGACCGACTTTAAATTGGTGGACCAGTCTAACTGTGAGTGTCCACGTCTCGGCTCCGTATGTCATCACAGGTAGGACGCACTGGTTAAAGACTTTTGTCTTTAGACATTGCGGTATAGGCGACGAGAAGACTCGACGGAGTTTTCCGAATGCTGCCCAACCCAGCTGAATTCTTTTCTGAATTTCCTTCTCGAAGTTGTGTTTGCCTAGTTAGAGCGTCTGCCCTAAGTAAACATACTTAGTGACAACTTCGAGTGGGATTCCAAATACGGCAATCGGTTCCGGAACAACGTGCTCGTTGTACATGACTTTGGTTTTATCCAAATTCATCCGGAGACCAATGCAACGAAAAGAATCAGCTAGGCCATTCAACATTCTTTGTAGGTCCTGCACCGTCTCTGCCATAATGACGATGTCATCTGCGAATCGTAAGTGAGAGATGTAATTGCCGTTGATGTTAATGCCAGAATCTTTCCGTCCAGCGTCTTAAACATATCTTCCAAGGCGTTAGTGAACAGTTTCGGGGATATGACATCCCCCTGTCTCACACCTCGACGCAGGTGGACATGTTTAGTTCGCTGGTTCTGTACTTGTACAGTTATCGTCGCGGCATTATACAGACATCTCATCACTTCGATATATCGCCAGTCGACTTGGCAACGCTGCAAGGACTCCAGAACGGACCAGGTTTCGATTGAGTCGAAGGCCCTCTCATAGTCCACGAATGCTAAGCACAGGGGCCGATTGTACTCTTCGGTCTTCTGTACAATCTGCCGCACTGTGTGGATGTGGTCTATGGTGCCATAACCGCTTTAAAACCCGGCCTCTTCTGGAGGTTGGAACTCATCGTACGTATCGGAACGTATCCGCGCTAGATGGTTCGTGATGACTCTTGCAAACAGCTTGTAGACATGGCTCAGAAGCGAAATCGGGCGGAACTTTTTCAAGAGGGTTTTGTCTCCTTTTTTGAAAAACAGAACCACCATGCTTCTGTTCCATGCCTATTGAGTTCTCTCAGTGAAAAGAACGGAATTAACAAGCCGTTAAAGCTGTTGCTGGAGCTCCTCCGGCTTTAAGAAGCTCTATTGTGATTCCGTCTTTTCTTGTGGCTTTTCCATTTTTGAGCTGTTTAAGGGCCATCACGATCTCGTCTTGGCTAATTTCGGGCAGATCTTCAGTGAAGTGGCGGGTTAAGGTGGCTCTAGAATCCTCAGTGTCGGGTACGGTTGAAGCATGCGATGCGTAGAGCTTGCCGTAGAAGTCTTCAACTTCCGACAGAATCTCAGACTTGGATGCGATGACGTTCCCTGTTGACGTTGTCAGCTTTGTGAGGTGGCTTCTACCCAGAGGCTGGAAGAAGACTTTCGACTTCCGATTCTGTTCCATTGATTCTTTAATCAAGAGCGTGTTAGAGGATCGAAGGTCACGTCGTACCAACTTCTTTATGGATTTGTTGCGCACCAGGTTAGTTGACAAAGCTGACAAAGGGTCTTTTCATCTCTCTTTCATTAGCAGAAGTGTTTCTGCCGATAGTTTGGACTTTTTGCTCGTACGCTTGCTCTCGCAAAACTTCTTCCCTTCATCCCTGAGGATTTGCACCACTTCTTTGAGTTTCTGGTCTACGTCATCTGTGGTTTCCAAGGCAGCGAATCGATTTTCCAATTTTAATTGGAATGTTTCGGACCCAACAACGGTTTGGAGTAGGTTTGGACGGAGCGTAGACTTCATTAATCGGAATCTCTCGGCTTTAAAGTGGATATCCAGAGAGCCTCGTACAAGTCGGTGATCACTTCCAGTATTGAACCTAGTGATCACTGAGACGTCTCTGAATATGCGCCGTTTGTCCGTAATGATGAAGTCAATCTCGTTTTTAGTCACAGTGTCGGGACTTTGCCACGTCCACTTCCTTTGGGGCTGTTTCTTGAAGAACGAGTCGATCAAGAAAAACCCCTCTTTCTCAAGGAAATTGACGAGCATTTGCCCCCTGTGATTCCTACTCCCAAATTCGTGTAATCCTATTGTCGATGCACTGCAAGTCTGTACTCCTACTTTGGCGTTAAAGTATCCCATAACAACGTTGTAGTGAGCCTTGGAGGTGGTATGTAAAGCTCTGGAGATATCTTCATTCATGCTCTCCACCTCATCATCTTAGTATGCCGAGGTCGGTGCGTAGACCCGGATAACCTTGATCGTGCACGCAGGACGCTGCGGTGTGTCCGTACCTTAAAGACTACGAAAACTTATCCAACTAATTGCAAGTAGGTACATACGTAAATTTAAAATTAGAATACAATCAACACAAAAATGAGATAAAACAAAAAAATTAACTGAATTTACATTTTAGCTACCCTACTAGAGTAAATTCAAAACTTTTGTTTTAATTTGAATACAGTTCGTGGAAAATCAATTCAGTCTGGTTTATAGTTAAATATCACCCTCGTCTCACGAAGGCGATGTACAAGAATCACCCGGAGCGGAATACCCCGCCTAAGGAAAGTTAACTAACTCTACGTGTATTTCCCAGACCGCACTTTATGCGCTGAATCCGTCTCATTAGCCAAGGAGAGACTGGTTAATTAGACTCATATATGTACTTATTTTAGTATTAGCTCTTTGGCAGAAGCAGCTTCATGTACCTACGTCATTATTTTATCTTGTGGTAACTTATAATTATTATCATTATCCAAAGAAGGCTGGCGTGCCATAGGTGAGGCCTATGTCCAGCAGTGGACAGAGATAGGCTGATGATCATGAAGATGATGATGAAAGAAGGCTGACATTTATTTACACACAAGAACTAGCGAATAATCATTAATCTTATAATCTATACATACAGATAAATAAAATTGAAGAGTCTGTTTGTAATGCCGAAAAAATTTAATAAAAAAATATTTTTTAAAAAACAAGCTTTTATCTTGGACAATGAACTAAAAAGTTAGTATAAAATAAATCTTAGTCACTTTTTTTCGGGTAGATAGGTACTTACCTATATTCGTAAAATTCGTTGGGGTTACGTTATTTTATCACAGAGATGCCGTGGCCACCTTCCAGCTTCATCATCAGACCCTGGATATTGTCTAAGCGTAAAGTGCTCCTCAAGTCGAATCAATCGAGCACAAACTCAATGGGTATCTTGTTTAGTTCAGAAGTTCCTATGGCAGATGGCCATAGGAACTTCTGAACTAAACAAGTCTCCAGCATCAGACTAGCTCCATGGTACCATATCATTGTATTGTCACCGAAGATACATAAGTTCACCAAATTTGAGTCCAATCGGACATCGGGAAGTGGGTCTAATTTAGCTTCCAAGATTCCAGCCTAACATACATACTCGTAGTTACTTACATACATACATTGCAAGTTAAATAAAAGCTTGTAATTAACAGCTTTTCACTAAATGAGTATGAAAGTATTTACGGAACTTACATTTTTTTTTTCTTAACCTGTATAGTCCCCACTGCTGGCCAAAGGTCTCCCCAATAGCCTTCCACGAATCTCTCTCCAGCCCAATGTCTGTCCAGCCAGGCTGGTGGACCACTATATCGTCGCGCCACCTCTTAAAAAAATCAATTTTTAAAATGTTTGTCTCTGTCTGTTTGTTCCGGCTAGTCTCTAAAATGGCGGGACCGATTTTAATTGTACTTTCATTGACAGAGAGCTGATGTTATAAGGAGTAACTTAGTCTACTTTTATTTTAGAAAAAATAGTGTTTTGCGAAAACAAAATTGAATTATTTTTAAATTTCACCCACCACAATTTAGTTTTTATTACTTAATGTTATAGCAACTATTGTAACACACACAGTAAGCAAACTTCAAGTCTCTATATATTACGGTTTGTAATATCGAGCGTAAAACGCCTGCAAAACACATTTCTTGTTTACCCCCATTTATTTTTTAGGGTTCCGTAGCCGAATGGCAAAAAACGGAACCTTTATAGATTCGTCATGTCTGTCTGTCTGTCCGTCCGTATGTCACAGCCATTTTATTCCGAAACTGTTAGGACTACAGAATTGAAACTTAGTTGATAGTTGATAGATGTATTCTGTGAACCGCTTTCCGATTTTTATACAAAAATAAAAAAACAAAAAAAAATTTTTCTTCAAACTTATACGTGTGGGTTGGGGTGTCTATTGATAGGTCTTTAAAAATTACATGGAAGTTCCTAAAATCATTTTTTCTCAAAGTCAATCATTTAGAAGATAGGCGCGTCTAAAGTGGTAAAATATGTCCCCCCCCCTCCCCCGCCCCCGCCCCACCTCTAACTTTTAAAGTATGAGAGTATGGTAAAATATATGCTGCAGATCTCAATAAAAACTAACAACGAAAATTGGTTTGAATGAGATACAGTCAGCAGTTTTTGAAATATTGCGACCGCAAAGATAGCTTTGTTTTTCATACAAACACAATGAAAAACAAAGTAAAATTTTTAGTTGCGAAAAATCATAGCTATAGTTTTCTTCACTGAGTTACGGATCCCTACGAGTGCGAGTCCGGCTTGCACTTGGCCAGTTTATTTTCGTTTTATTCTGTTGTTAAAATTTTATTGTTATAACGGCCCTAGTTAAATAAACTTTATTTAAACAACATAAAAATAATTATCTAATGACAATATCAAAATTATATAAACTACAATAATAATCAAATATTATGTTTCTTTGAAGTGTTACACACTTAATATCTTTTGTAAATTGTTAAACAAAATCCAAAATTTCATCGTACCAACGGGACTTGAACCCGCAACCTCCGGCATAACATGTTCCGGTGCTTTGCCAATTAAGCCATGGTGCGAAGTGACGTTACGACGAAATTAGTGGATTGCATTTGTTAACCCAATTTTGCATTGGTGGCGCCATCTATGACTACTTATTACGTAAGTTAATCATTCGGAAGAAATCATTACAGTTTTCAAATCCGACGAGTTCAAGTGCAACATCTCTCGTCGAACATACCTCGTTGTATAGCTAGGCTAATACGTTGGCCGAGGTAAGCGCCAGCTCTTTGGTCACGGGTGATGTCAATTAGGCGTCTGGACAACTCCTTAACAAAACCTCGGGCATCTCGACCCGATGGGCCCATTGTTTCGACCCCAAACGGAAGAAATATGTATCCATCACCAATGGTAGCATATTTCCTCCGTTTGAGGTTTTCTGCAGCATCCGCTGCCACGCCCGCTGACCGTGAGGTCCCGCATATGTGGGACGCCGCTAATGCCGCACACAAATGGTCTTCCTCGACACCACGGTACTAACTTCATACCGTTTGGCCTCTTACCATCGTCACGTGATATACCGTTCGGCTCTAATATGGCCTGCACGTTCACGGTGGCAAGGGCCCGACGGATGACGTCGTTTATTGTAGCGTGGCGTGAGAGACGCCCTGCACTGCGGCGGCATGACATGCCGTGGTGACCTAATCTGTCCATAGTTATACATATTTTGTGAAGATTTCAAGTTTCTATCTATTATTGTTCATATGTTCAAGCAAAAAACACGTTTCTTGGACCCCCTTAAATATTTAATTTTATTTTGTTTTTAGTATTTTTTGTTAAATCCCCCATAGAAACTCATACTTTATGAAAATTTCAAGTACCTACCGGAGATACAGCCCAGTGAAATGCGGACAGGCGGGTCTCGGTAATATAAATAAAATAATAATATAATATACTCGTAAGTAAGTTTATATAGTAATAGTAAAAAAAAAAGAAAAAAAAACAGAGAGACTAAATGAGAACCTCCTCCTTTATGTAATTTGGTTGAAAATGTGGTTGGTGAAATTTCAAAAACCTCTGAATTAGATATTAAATAAATAAATAAAATCGTTTATTGCCTTAAAGAAAATAACATTAGTAAAACTGGGAGCCCCAAACTCGGCAGAGCCTGTATGTTGGGAGCTCATGTATACATACATTAATTCCTTATGAGGTATTCTGTGCGTGAACAATTTATGAATTATTAATTTATATAATGAAATAATAAAATAAAAATAACACATAAAAAAAAACAATCATTACATTCGTTTAAATTATTAAATTATCGTAGCAAATCATTTTAGAAATACAGGAATATAGATAGTTAATTCATTATAGTTAAGTTTTATTCTAGCCACTCTTGGTAGGTTATTACAATAAGATCTCAGATCATGAGTTAAAAGTTTACGCCTAATCTAATCATGTTTGATCAGTTCTTAAAATTTCATTTAGATATGTCAATAACTCATTAATTCTATGTAGGTTATACTGTACTTACATATCATTCATTCATTCCTTATACAGGATTACAGACTATTTGCGTTAGGCATATCAGAATTAACTAGTTACAGACGACAAATATCATTTTAGTATACCTATAATACAAGTAATGCATATCAATATCAATAACCATATCGGATAATAAAATGTAACTTAGATGTAGTGTGTGTGTGTGTGTGTGTGTGTGCATGTGTGAGTGTGTTTATATATACTCGTATATATATATATTTAGAATTTGCTTTGTACTGACAGGCTAGGTCTTTGAGTATCAGCTGAATACTCAAAGGGCTAGGTAGCCCCAGAATACACAAGTTTTTCAGCGTCCTCGTAAGAGAGAGAGATCAACCATCTCCGGAGTTTAACTCGCGTATTGGATGGTGAGCATTCTCTTAGATAGCTTTATTGACCGCGTTTAATGTGTATATGTGTACATACTTCGGAAGACGTGTAGCAAATCTCGTTTTAGTTGTCGGGAGGGGCTGCACTGGACGTCTCACCTGTCTTCTTGCGGTCGTTTGCGGATTATTTGTGAATGAGTGTCTTTTGGTTACTGCGCGCATTATAAATAGCTGGCGTACTCTCAAAACATACATACAATACAATATTACTACATTAATACATACAATATTAAACAGGTAACAGTTCGGATGTTATACCTAAGTGCAGGACGGCGTTAAATATGGTATGAAATTCTAGTCGTTTACACGAAGCCTTTGACATTTGCAAATAATATTTAGAAGCGGGCACATCGTCGATAAATAGAAGTTTTGTATAAAAAACCGGCCAAGTGCGAGTTGGACTCAGACCTTTAAGTTGATTTCATTCTAGGTCAACGAGAAGTATATAAATACAGGCTTTGATATCCTTGTGAAATCGCAAAATATGCAAAAATATGCGACATAAACGGTCATATCTTTCGATCACGTTGACTTACAAATTTGATTTGTCACTTCTGAAAGAGACTTTAGACCCAAGTATTTTATAAAAGTTTCAACATGATACCTTCCGCTTTCCTGATAAAAAGGGTCTTAATAGACAGACAGACGGACAACATCTTATAAGATTCCAATCTTATAAGATTCCTTTTTTAGGGTTCCGTAGCCGAATGGCAAAAAACGGAACCCTTATAGATTCGTCATGTCTGTCTGTCTGTCCGTCCGTATGTCACAGCCATTTTATTCCGAAACTGTTAGGACTACAGAATTGAAAATTGGTAGGTAGATGTATTCTGTAAACCGCTTTCCGATTTTTATACAAAAATAAAAAATATAATAGTTTAAGGGGGGGCATCCCATACATAGAACTGAACCAAAAAAAAAAATTTCTTCAAACCTTTACGTGTGGGGTGTTTATGGATAGGTCTTCAAAAATGACATTGAGGTTACTAAAATAATTTTTTCTCAAAATCAATCATTTGAAAGATAGGCGCGTCTAAAGTGGTAAAATGTGTGTCCCCCCCCCTCTAACTCTTAAAGTATGGGAGTGAAAAATCTAAAAAAATATATGCTGTAGATCTCAATAAAAACTTTCAACGAAAATTGGTTTGAACGAGATACAGTCAGCGGTTTTAGAGATATGGCGACCGCAAAGATAACTTTGTTTTTCATACAAACACTATGAAAAACAAAGTTAATTTTGTAGTTGCGAAAAATCATAGTTATGGAATACTTAACTGTGTTACGGAACCCTACGAGTGCGAGTCCGACTTGCACTTGGCCAGTTATTTCCTTTTGAGGTACAGAAACCTAAAAATGAGCAAGTGCTGTAACAAACACTGGGAGGCGAGAAGCGAGCGCGGGAATGGTGCGAGCTCACGTTTAGCCCATTGAGCTACATTGAACAGGGCCCTATATCAGCGCCCCATTGAAGCAATAAAGCACCCATAGTATGATTAATGGGCCTGCGACCTCCGCCTGACGCCCACCCGTTCGAGTAAGTCTTGATCGTGACTCACTACTACACAGACACATTGATTTACTATCTCATAATATCCGAATAAAAAACGAAAATCCCGGCGAATCTGATTTCATAATCACGTCAGATTTCGGCAGCCGTTTTACGTCAGTATTTCGCAAATGACGAAGTTAGACTAGTATCATGTTTCATTAAAAAAAATGTAAATGCTAAGCTCATGGTTCAATTTGTGAAACCTTAGGGAATGCACTTCATTATTAAATGGTTCTTAAATTTAGGTTCCTACTTAGGTATGACAATGTTTGTGATAATAGGAACATCATGTATATAGGTACTCGTACAAGTTTATCAATAATTAAGATTAAGTTTAAAAGTAAGTTTAAGTAAAATTAATGCTGTAGAAATGAGAAGTTTGAGAAGTATGATTGGAGTGACTCTAATAGATAAGATGGAGAACAGCATGATAAGGGAATGTTGCTTAGATGGTTTGGAAATCTAGAGAGGATGGATGAAGAAAGACTGACGAAACAGATTTATGAGACGAGTGTGAATGAGGCGGCCGGTAGAGCCTGACCTACGCGAACGTATCACGACCACGGCCCCTAGACTATGTTTCCGCAACAAAAATGTCATTCCCATACATATTGAACTTGCGTTAGCGTGAAGGCAAACAGGAAATTGGATTTTGTCTAGGGGCCCAGATCGGAGACATTTTAAAGAAAGGCCAAGTCAAAAGTACTTATAACCGGCGAGCATGTATGAAGGCGCTCATGAAAGTGGAAGAACGAAAGAGGTATGTCAGGATCGTAGCATTTGGAAAGAAGTAGTCTCTGGCTACCCCAACGGGAAAAAGGCGTGATTGTATTTATGTATGTATGTAACTTTAAAAGCTATAAAAACCCACTTCACTTGACGCGCAACTCAGTTTCAATAGCATGTTTGTCTCCATATCTCTGGAAATACTTATTAGATCTAAAAGAATCGTAAAGTCCTTGACAAAAGGAATTATTCGAATCTTTTCACAATTGGTGGAGTAATCGCGTAACATACACAACACAAAAAAGAAAAACATACAGACGAATTAAGAACCTTTCACTTTTTGGAAGTCGGTTTAAATAATGTGTAGATAGACCTCTACACAAACAAAAAGTTTTTGAACCCCTAATATTAACTTTTTTTAGTCCATTATAAATTAACGTAGAAAATATTTAAATGTGAAATATCTAGGAAATAATATTTAGCCTGTTCCTAACCCAATCTTGTTGACTATAATTATGCACTGACACTTAAACAAAAATATTAGATGTTAATTTATAAAGGTAGACGAACAAATAGAAATAGATAAATGTATTATATAATATTATGTCTACCTATAAGTTTACTTAATTTAATCCATTTTAATAACGCAAAAATATTTTGACCTTTCAATGGAAATAGAGATCAACATCAACCAGAGACAAACTTAAGTCGAGTTGATACTGATCTCAAAAAAACTTCGAGGTGAAACAAGCGGTCTTGAATGTTGGCGGCACTAAAACTCGCAAATCTTTGATGTTTCTCTCTCCGTCAAGTTTAAGCCACCGGCGAGACGACGTGACGACTACGCGTTAATTTCTTTTCGAAGTTTTAAAATAATTTTATGAGTATTTTCATTTCGGAAGAAAATAATTCTGGAATCTTAATAACGGTCCTTGACGGGTCTTCGTGTCTTATGGCTCGTTACAAACCTTAGTATTATGTAATTTATAACAAAGTTTTGAACTATTGATTGAGAGCTTACTGTACGAGGAAAAAACAAGTACTACAAGAAATAATTGGTAAATAATTTGGAAACAATTGCCTAAAACTTAAAAATAACCACTTTTATGATGTTGGTGATAAACGGAATAGGTATAACTCGCGTGCCTGAAAATCCAATTTACTTATCGTCGCTCCAATAGACTTAAAACTAAGTCTTCTGCCGGCTGGCAAGAAGCGGCGCGAAAAGTTACGCCTCCCTCACTTCTTTTACAGCGGAGATATTGAGAGTGAAGTAGCTTCAGACAACGTCGGGATCAAAACCTCATTATAAATACTGGAGTCGTTTGTTGTTTTCTATACTAATTTCGTTTTATGTTATAATTATAGCATATTAATTATAAATCATTATATAATATTATCGTTTGTTATGCATCGTCTCTATTGTAGGATCTGATTATACATTCTAATAATAAATATATTAAGTTTCAATTTCAATAAATATTTATTAACATAACGCAATAGTCAAAACACTTTAAATAAACTGACCAAGTGCAAGTCGGACTCGCACTAGTAGGGTTCCGTACCACACAACAGTATTTTATAAGATCGAGCAAAAAATACCATTTTCGCCAGCAAAAAATAATAATTAATAAATACTAATATACATATATATATATATATATATATATATATATATATATATATATATATATATATATATATATATATATATATATATAAATATTAATAAATACATTTTATTTCTTATAACGCCATCTAACGTCTAACAAAGGTGTTAAGGATCGACATTTCAATATAACGCCATCTATGGGACGTTTATCTAACTAAGCGTTCATAGATGGCGTGAAATGCCGAAAAAATTTGTTGTTATAGCGGCAACAGAAATACATCATCTGTGAAAATTTCAATTGTCTAACTATCACGGTTCATGAGATACAGCCTGGTGACAGACGGACAGACAGACAGACAGACAGACAGACGGACAGCGGAGTCTTAGTAATAGGGTCCCGTTTTACCCTTTGGGTACGGAATCCTAAAAACTAATTAAACTAAAATATTAACTATGACTAATAATTAAAATAAAAACTACAAATAATAAATGGAATTTTGGTCGCCGTCTGCTGGTAGAGTACCCAAAAAGCTGGCGACATTACCTCATTGAATCGCGAAACTAATGCGTTGCCCGAGGTAAGCGCCAGCTCTTTGGTCGTGGGAGACATCGATTAGACGTCTAGACAGCTCCCTAACAAAACCGCGTGCTTGTTGACCCCACGGGCCCATGGTTTCGACCCCAAATGAAAGAAAAGCATAGTTGTCACCGATGCTTATATATTTCCTCCGTTTGAGAGCCTCTGCTGCGTCTGCAGCTGCTCCTGCCGCCCGTGAGGTATTATGGAGATGGGAAACTGCCAATGTGTCGACGCACGTCGCATCCCAGACTAGCGGCATCCCACGACACTAAGGAACCAACGTCATGCCGTCAGGCCTGTTACCATCGTCACGTGTGATACCGTTCGGCTCTAAAATAGCCGGCACGTTGACGGTGGCAAGAGCCCGACGGATGACGTCATTCAGTGAGGCGTGTCGAGAAAGCCGTCCTGCACTGCGACGACATGAAAGACCGTGGTGACCCAGTCTATCCACCTGGTCACCGCAGCGACAGAGATGCGGTTCTGTTATGGGGATGCCCAGACGCAGTCCCACCGCTATACAAAAACTGTTGTTATCCATGAAAGTACCTATATTGGACGAAGGTAAGCCTGCAACCAATATCCAGATTCCCATTCGCGCGTGGCAAGTAGACAAGCACGGTCCCTACTATCTATATAACTATCCAATAGTTGTTTTTGTAATATTTTACATAAGGGCTCGTCCTATTGCCGCTGCGAACGCAGGCTCCTTGGGAAGGCTTCTCCTGGGCATGCCATGGACCAGGTGTTTTTTGCTTCTTAAAGACCGGTAATACTCTATGGACAGAAGATAAAACGCCGGTAGCGACACACTAGAAATTTTCCGTATGCCTATGCCTCCAAACCGAATAGGTAAGGAAGCTTGACACCATGATTTGTCCGAAAGGGAACAATTTAGAATTTTTATAAATATATTTTTGATTGCTTCATCTACACTTGATATTAAAGTCATGTGATTCCAAAACGGGCAACAGCGAAGTATATAAGTGAATTTTGGAACAAAAAGACAAAAACGAATTATATGGAATGCTATGTGGCAATGAATTTTTGCTAGGCGCTCCGAAGCATCTTCAAGTTTTTGGCGCTGTTCATAAATAAAAACCGGTAAAGACTCTTCTAGAATTGGAGCACCAAGGAGGCGAAGGTTTTCTTTATGTAAAATTTTAATATTTGGGGCCAGACTGTTGAATTTAGTGAATAAGTCATTTCTTTTATCCATAGGCACAATGTCCGTTAAGAAAATTTCACACTTTGAAAAATTTAGATCCAAACCCATTAAATGAAATTTTTCAATTAAAACCTGTAAATCCTGTAATACCGTGTTTGCGTCGCCTCCCAGGGTTCCGTCATCCAGATACCACATGTTCAATTTTGAATTTAGGCTCGAAATTATCGGATGTATAGCAAGCCCGAAGATAGCCGGTCCAAGAGGATCACCCTGTTGACAACCGCAGCAAGAATTAATTATATTATTCCTGTGAAGTAATTTTGATTCAGTTGCATAACATTGCCAAAGATACTTAAACGATTCCGGTACGCAATTTTGAATATCAGTCAAATTTCAATTCAAATTCAATAGTTATTTAAAAATGTAATCTACTATTGTGGTCTAAATAGCGTCGTAGCTTTAAATTGCAACTTGAATATATGTAATACTTTATTAGAACACTATGAATCACAACATTTTAACTTCTACATTTACCTTAGCCATTTCCCTTAGGTAGTAACTAGTTACCGAAGCTTCCGGTCATTGTATTGCAAACGTATAGCAGGCCATAATCCACTCGTTCTACATAATTACATACAACGCCTATCAGTCAAAGAATCATCGTTGTCAATGTTGTTAATGAAGAGGCGACCAGGTTTAATCAGGTTGATGTGTCTGAAGCCGTTGAAAACTTCGGTGCTATCTTCCATGTGGATCACTACCATATGGAGGAGGCACGTAGGCTACGTCAAAATAGTATTAGTGTTATGTATATCTTAACAACTCCCAGAACTCTGACTCTCAATATTTTTTTTTTTTTGATACATTCTATCGAATGAGAAATTTGATTGATATTATAAAGGTTTCAATTTTACATATTTGATGTTCAAACATCTAAAAAGGCCTTAATAATTTGTACGTTGGTACCCGCCTTCACAAATGTATTGGGGCGTGTAATTGAGAAACATTCTCTATGGACTTGATTAAATTTCCGTCTTGCCATCCAAGATAGTCTTACCTGGGAGACCTTCGTAATTGGAATGGCAACTTTAACCCTCATAGGAGTAAAGGAGTTAAAGCATTATTATTTTTCTTTCTCAGAAATAAAGTATTTTAGTATACGTATTTTATTTATCCGTGAAAAATACTGAAATCTAATTAGGGTAATTTTTATAATTAAATCTAATGTTTTGTTAGCTTGCTTTATTCGCCAGGGAAAGGGCTTGCGCCTACTTAGCTTTCAAATTTAAAATATAAATCATCAACTTATCCCGTTTTCAGTGGAACGTTTTCAACACAAAACGCAGTCCTCTCCTAGTAAGCGAGGTTATGCCAGGTAAAAAATAACGGTTGAAAGTCTTGCTCGAGTTAAGCGTGACAAATATTTTAGGAGAAGGCGTTTAAGACCTTGAGCGACGGAGCAAGCTGTGTGATCTGCCATCGTCATGAATACTTAACGACGACTTCACCGAGCATGCCAGAACTCTTTTACCGAGCGCTTTTCCTCACAAAGTGCTATTTCATTCAGGTGTCTGCAGCTAAATTTGGATGTCCTACTATGTTGTCTGGTGATGGTACAAAAATACTGATCGCGACCTGGTATTCACGAATATAACTGAAACTGTTACGTTGGTTTTTTTTAAACTATTTTAATGAAGAGTATTTTGAACTGACCCTCATCTAAATTAATAAAGTAATCCATTTTAAAAACTTCACAGTTGAGCAGCGCCATAACATAAGCTTGAAATATTCTAAAGCGGTAGCGTTCTTGTATAGAACCGCGCGGGCGTCCGTTTGTCGCATTTCAGGTCCTTAATATTTACTTAATGGTTAAAAATCGTTTTGTGACTAACATTCACCATAATTATTAAATTACGTTTAGATTTTTTATAATGATACAGAAAAAAATCATTTACAAAAATGTTAAGATATTGGTAAGTTCGCCTATCAATAACATATGTAATGACATATGATATATTAAAACATTAATTTATCAAATAATTATATGTCAAATAACATAATCAGCAAATAATAAGTTTGTAGTAGTTATTTCGATTTATATTTGTTATTAAACTACATATTTAGGGTTTTGATTTGATTTTTTTTCTGGAACAAAGGTGCTTTTTTACAACAGCGCTTATTATATCTGATCTGCTTTCGAGGCACGAATCTGAATTTAAAAAGAAATCACATTTCTTTTATTACAAAAGGCGCCTTTTCACACAAAAAGAAACAGAAGCTCATAACAGCGCCAATATAGCGAATACATTCCTTAATAAGGCTTCGGTTTACCTGAATGATACCAATTTCTAGTTACGAATGCACAAGACGTCGCCGGCTCCCCACAAAGTGAATAGATAGATAGGCAGAGCACAGATACGAGTATAGGCAGTTATATGTATAGATGCGCAGTGTCGAGCGAGCTTCGCTTTCCCTGACGTCTAAAAATAGACGCTCGGATAGAATTGGCCACCGTCACATTCTAGCTAAACAATTTTATATGAGATTTTTGTATAATAAGCAGTCTATCAGTCATATGCCTTTTTGAATCTTCGACTTTAGTAAGCTTGACTTTAGTGGAGCTTGGGGTTGTTATGTACCTTTCTATGTTAAATCGGATATTTAGAATTATCTAAATCTCAATATGACTATTTTATTAGTCGTACACATAATAAGCCCATATAAATTTCCATTCAGTGGCTGATCTCCTCAATCAAACCAATCTTGATCTTAGAGATTATGTGTACATTACATTTTATGGCCTGACTGTAGCAGTTTGAACTCTAATTGAACCGTTGTATCCTGGATTGCTTTCCGAAGTTCGATAGCATTGTTATTTGCTCATATACAGTAAAACAAAGGCCAAAATAATACGTTACCCAAAATAACACGGTCGTTACATACCCTCATAAACGAACCATCGTATTATTGGAGTACAACATCAATATGAGTCGCCGTACCATCCTTGCACGCACATACGAGCACGAGCGTTACCGAAGTGGGTGGTCAATTACTCACAGCCAATCATACTATTACCTACTCCGACATTACTGAAGAACTTTTGCATTTTATTTTTGAAAAAGTTAAACCGTCATACACCTTGATAAAATGGAATTCGGGCATTAAATCTGCGCGGCAGTTCGGAAAAACAAACAAAACTCGATTTCGCAGTTTGCATTATGTATGATTTATCAATATTTTGCTCCGTTATTATTTTATTGGAAAAAGGCAACACTTTACTATTCGATACGCCTCGCTCACGGGAGGTAACGTAATACTCACATGTTTATCAAACTATTTCGTGGCCTTGTGTATACTTCTTCGTGTTTTATTTTGAAAAATACCAGCCACAAATATTAGGTCTACGCATTTATTTAAATATGCATATTACGAAAGTATATTAAAAATATTTTTTATTATTAAATTTTAGGACCAAAGCCATGCAGATTATTCCAATAGTTAATATTCACACTAGTCCCGGCTCCGCCGATCCGCAAGGGTGAAATTTATATCATAATATCGGACGGCCCGTTGGCGATACCTTGACTTTTACCCCAGAGGTCGCTGATTTTAATCGTAACCAATAGATTTTTTATTGTCGTGGGGCGTTCGTGCACAGGTGGTGGGAGCATTAAATCGATGTTCTGCCTGACCTGACTTGCTACCAAAACGTAGCTTACTACCACCAAGGAGAAAATCTGCCGCCATTACTTTACGGTGTTCTGGCAGCACAGCTCTTGAGAATCACACTATTCTAGGCCTAGAGTGTTCACCATCATTGACCATATCTTATCATTGCTTACCACCAGGCTAGATAGTAGTCAAAGGCAATCAAATGTAAAAAAGTTTATCTGTGTCTGTGTATCTGTGGCATCATAGCGCCCAAACGGATGAACAGATTTTGATTTAGTTTTTCGTGTTTGATAGGTGTCTTAATCGATTATTATATTACTCGTATATATTAGCTTTAATCAATTAAACTCTTTTTAGCCATTTTAAGACTGTGAGCTTTTTTCTAGTTTGATGACGTTATGAAATCAACTTTCATAGGTCTGATCAAATCGAGATTCGATATTCTCTTACTACACGGATATTGTAAGAACATGGTAGCATTGACCTGATGCTGATGGAACATCTCCTGAAATCTCAACTCATCACCAATCATCGTCACCATCAATCAGGTAGCTGTTCAGGCAAATACTTGAAATTTTCCTACCACCATGCAGGGTTGATACCACCATGTTATTAGATTGATACAAACTTGCCCAATATTTGTATCCTGCCAGTTTTAACGTTTTTTTTTAATACAGACAAGCACTTGTCCCCCAAATCACCAGGAGGTTAAGTAAAGACTTCTTTCAAACGTTCTTGTCTGTTAATGGAAGACGGCAGTGAATCGTTGTACGGGTGAACTGGACTTATATTTTCTTCATAAATGAACTGGATGACTTTAGTCCAATTCACAGATTGCAGCTATTCGAACCCATTCTTCCAAGGCGACTGGTACTTTTTTGCTCGAAGGGTGATTTTCGAGTCGTGGCCAAGGCCTATCAATAGTATCCTAGGGTCATATATAAGATAAAGTTCTACGGCCGCAGGAAGGCAACAGTCCCGTGGGTTACAATTAATAATGACAATATTTGTGTTTCAGAATGTCCCCCAGCCGCGGACGGCATGGAGCGGTTCGCGTGTCCGACACCAGATCGGCAGGGCCGCTACCGCTGTATAGACGACCACGTACTCTGTGATGGATTCATTGACTGCCCCAGTGGCGAGGACGAAGACCGACAAGCCTGTATGTTCTACAAAACGGTACGTTCTTTTCATCATCATCACATCGGCTGCCTACCCATATCCCACATTCAGTGGGTCGTGCAACATGTAACCAATCCCTTTTATTTAGGTCTATCTGTTGTCATTTCGGTATCCTTATACAACCATATCTTTCACCACATAGTCCATCCATACTCTCTTTGGTTCTTATCTTCCTCTATAGCTTTCCACTTTTATGTCCATTGCCTATCTAGTAACGTGGTCTTTACTTTTCTCGTAACACTTACTATTATATATAGGGTGGACTTTTGAGACCGTAAGGGTACCTCTTCTGTTTAGCTAGAGCTACAGTTAAACGTTTTGAGGAGACTAGTACTTTAAGCCCAGCTAGTCCTATCTCTATAGGACTAGCTGAGCTTAAAGAACAAGTAATGATCAGTATAAATAACTTATGTAGATTTATTGCCATCAAAAATACGTTTGCAAAAATTATTCATTTTTCAAGTTTGTGTTGTGTTTGTGTTTGTGATTTATGACTTTTCCATTACCTTACCTATGTTACTCCAAAAGAGCATTTTGATCCCTTGGAAGCGAATCAAATAGCACCAGAAAAAGTGTTTTTTGTAAATTGCCCGTTTTCTTGCCGACTGCACATTTTTTTAGAATTCTGTTTATGTATGTTAAAATTCAATCAATCAAAGGTCGAGTTGTTTAGCCGTGAAGATATAACAACTAAAACAAACTCACTTTCGCATTCATAATATTGGTGTTGATTATTCCCATACATTTATTAATTTTCTCTAGCATCATTTGTTCATAGTATCTCATCAATACTTCGTGACAATGAGATCTTAGATGATATCTGCTTGACCAAAAGTGGCAGACTTACGTTGTCTGATGGAGTTTTGGCGGGAACGTGAAAAAGTGTGTGTGCTCTCATTGTATTTTTTACCGCGAGTTTATGTGTGATAAATGTGAATCATTAACTATTAGGTGCCGGTGAAGGTGTGCAAGTGTAGGGAAACAACACAATGTTGAAAAAAAATGCCATTTTACGTTCACACCAAAATTCCACTGGAAGCCCTAAAGTTCCCATTTTCCCATCCTTACAGAGAGTATGACTTGACTTAAATGTGACTTTGACTGACTTTACGACTTGAATCTACGAAAACAACTGTTGAATGTATGAATGAACTTTGAAACTGGCTAAATAATAACAATAATCGTGTAGAGCAATAATGAAACAAAATAAAATGTAGTCTTTCGAATGTCACTCGTCAGTTATTTACAGAAGTCATGTTATGATTCCTTACACAGTTTTTTTTAAATGCTTAAAAACACAGTATTTTATCTTTTGCTTAGATTTTTTTTAAATGTACTCATGACTTTGAAGCTCTTACAATATTTAGGTAATCTGGTAATCTTAATTTATTACTTTTGCTACTTTAAATATAACATGACCGATATGTGCTTAAATCGAAAATGTTACATAAATAGTCATCTTCACGATTAAAACATTTACCTTAAACTTTAGTGTGATTATCGATGTATTGGTATTTATCATATTTAGTAAGTTTGTGTTTCGTTGCGTTCCAGACAAAGGCGCACCTGGACGTGTTAGCCGACGCGCTGCTGCGGTGGGCGCGCGGCCGTTAAGCCTTCCAAGGCTCCAACATTCCGTGACGGACCCCTCCCCTCAAACGAAAGATCCCGTGCTCATTACAGTGAACGTTGCAAACTCCCACAGATATTCGGGCGCAACCAGTCGACATTACTCGTGCGTTGAACGTATTGAAACATATCAAGTAGTGGTGCAGATTACGTCCAGAACGTGACCACTAAACGTGTAGTGTAAGGTTTCCGAGCGAGGAACGCAAAACGTGCTGGTGCGTGCTAAATCGAACGAAGGAAGTGATTGAATCTGGTTTCGTCCCGACTCTGACTTCTCTGCGGCTCATTTATTTTCCATATATTTCGTACCTTCTAGCACTTATTAACTAAAATGTGAGACTGGTAGTCGACATTGTTAGTCATTAGAAATTATACATAAATATTTTAGAATGATAGTTCTTCGTTTGACAAAAGATTAACGTTTACGTCGATTTGTTGAAATATTTATTCACTTTACGTAAAATTACTCTACGTTAAGTTACGTACATACATTCCTTATTATGATGAGGGTTGTAAAATAAATAAGAGAAATAATTGGTGTATATAGTTATACTTGATGAATTTATTTGTATTTATTTAATAAGTCGGCCTATATAATGCGGCGTAACGCGTCTGATCCGAGGCATCGGGTGCCCGCCGGTATCCGGTGAACCTACTTCCGGGCGACCGTATCGGCGTAGCGGTGGGAGTTACTATTCTTATGTCGAAATACACAATATTTTAGTGATATTATGATGGACGTTTTAGACGATGGGAGAGCATTGTATGGTGACACATCAAAATCAACTCTAGGCAGCTATATTATGTAATATTATAAAGTAATCCTTATCTACGAGTATTAGAATATTTTCGTTTTAAATATCCGTTACTTTTGCGTACTTATTAGCATAAAGTTAGCATTTTGACTGAGATGATTGTTATTGAGATTTGCCGAACAAGTCTGATTCGACTCTAGTGAACTCTAGTCATTTATTACACAGTTTATTTGTTACGATATTGATGTTTGCTATTACATAGTTTTTAAGTTGAACGAAAACAATTTTAATTTGACCGAAACCTACACAGATTTAAATCTGGCGATGAAATAGGGTTTAAATGATTTCTCAGCATTCTATGATGGCGTGACGGTATAGTGTATCTCGTATTGAAAAATACACTTATTTATAAATACTAAAAAAAATCTAAATCTATATTGATAATTATGCAAAAAGTCGCGTTGATTTCACAAAGCTTACGTTTTTAAAGTTGGAGCGCGTGAATAATTAATTTAATGCTACTCAAAGGGTGAAAACACGAGCTCAAGATGTTCACAAATAATACTCATCTCACTGCGACCGCACTCAGACCAATAACATTGTATCGTGAACATTTGGCTTCATTACTGGAATAAAATAATACCTATACGTACTGAGATAATATATTAAATTAAATTGGAATATATATTTAGTTATGTAATGAGAACATATTATATATGTGTGTATTAATATGTATATATATATGTATATTCTTATTATTATTAGGTATATGTTTCGACACAGGTGGTAAGAGCATTATATCAAAGTTGCCGCCTGGCTTGCTACAAAATAGTAGCTTACTACCATCATGAAGAAATTCATAACCTTACGGTGTTCCGGAAGCACAGCCCTTGAGTAAGAGTCAGATCATTGTAGGCCTAACGTGTTTACCATCCTCGACTACATCATCGCTTACCACCAGGCGAGATAGTGGCCAAGCGCTAGTCTATCAGATAAAAAATAAATGGAATTTTAGGTTGAAATGAATATTTTGTTAAATAATGAGAAAATAAGCTCATTTAATTATTCACAAAAATATAAAACTTAATTGGCATTTGGAATATTCTATCTAGAGATCAGTTTCTTTCAATAGACTGACATGATCATATTTATTTTACTTATGAATACCTACACCATAAATAGCTTGTTATCAATTTATCATCAAACATCTACTAAATCTACAGCATGAGAGATGTGCAAAGTCCTAAAGGTCAAGAAACGAATTACAACTCATTATTATTATTTTAACAGAGTTATAAAAATAAGTCAATGAAAATAACAAGCATAAAGACTTTTTGTGAAAATAAATAAAATCTATTCAGAATAAGCTTTCAAATTCATATTTGCATCAAGGGTAAAGCATCTAAATTAGCAGTATAGGTCTAGCGAGAGAACAATTCTACAAACACCCGGTACGCAAAGTTCACATCCACATTTGGTAGAAATTACAAATAATGAAAATTAGGCAGGTACGCACTTATATTTTTGTGCATTTAATGTTCTATTATATGTAAGGAATGCACGGTACATACAATTAAATTATTGCACAAAATTATTTGAATAGCTTAATACAATTAGCTTGCAAATGAGACAAATATTTTAAAGAATATTTAATTACATTTATATGAGGATTAGTGAAAGATTAGATTAGTAGAGAATGCACCAACATAATTTATAATAAAGTTAAGGTAGAATCGTTAGAATAGATTTATTTTTGGCACCATTTATAATAACGTATCTTCGATTAGATGCTACGTTTAATAATTAATAAATAAACTCTCTAAAAAATTAAAAAAAATATATAAATAAGCATCTCTATTAATGTAGATTATTCAATTAATTCGTTAATATAATATTAAAAATTTAACTTAAATGTTAGAATTAAATAATTAGGGATGTGTACAAATCGATGTTTTTAAACGATGATTCTGATAAGAGACTTTTGAGGCACTTCGGAGTACTATAGTGAGATTATACTTTCTTAGTTAACATTTTAACTAGGAAGGCATAATCTTCATTTAATTTTCATTTACGATGAATGTAGCATTTAAAATCAATAAGAAGTTGAAATATATTACAGAAAACCATTAAATGCTATCGTGGTCTGTTAGAACTTTGTTCTTGAGCCATCAGACAACATGGCATTTATAATTAGAAGATACTTCCATTAGCAATGTAATAATATTTACGATAATGTTTTATGATTAATTTCATTTTACTATAGTACTCGATGACGAAGTCTCTTACTCATAATGTATCGTATATCTCACCGAGTTTTTATATCAGCATTAATTAAAGGGTTGTTAATTGAGAAAAATGTCATGTTAATTTGAGTTAATTCATCATTTAATCTCAAAGAGGTAGAGATGATATGAAAAATAGCGACCGGACGTACTTCAGACCTCTCAGCTTAGTGAGAAGTCTCAGAAATAAAAGAGAGACGATGATGCATAGCCGAGACACTCGAGTTAAAGCGTAATAAGATGCAGCTAGTTAGATACACAGACTTTTCCTTTTGAAAGAAAAAAAATGCATTTCTACCCGCGTAGATTCCGATACCTAGGAAATAACAAAATACATATACCTGTACTAACCAACTAGACAGAGACTTTGTACAAATTTCTGTAGATTGTAAGAATAGGCTTTTTTTTAATATACATATCTTATAGGCTAGCGGTTGACCACTATCTCACCTGTTGGTAAGTGATGATGCGGTCGAAGATGGTAAGCACGCTAGGCCTAGAATGGGTACTGGCTCTCAAGGATAGCTGCCGGAACACATTAGATGTTTTGGCGACAGATTTTCTAACTTGAGGGTGGTAGCTGGCCAGGCGGATACTAGATAGTGTCCTACCACCATGCAGGGTTGTTGGTTTCCTAACGATGTTTTTCCTTCACCGGAGGGCCACTGCGTAAAGCGCACATACATTTTTCGATAGAAAAATCCATTGGTGCACGGCGGGGATTGAACTCGGTACCTCTGGCATCCAAGCCGACCGTTCTCCCGATTAGAATTTGAAAGAAAGTGTGAAACTAGTGGAAGTAATCTCTGTAATTTTTATCGTTTTTAACGTTTGACCACAATCTTGCGTCGTGGTAAACTATGGTGTGGTCGAAAATGGTGACACGCTAGGCCTAGAATGTTTCGACTCTTAATCTTTAGGCATTATGAACTAAATATAAAACATAAAATAAAATGAAGTATAGTGTATAAATATTCAACAAAAAAAAATAAAAAATATATTTTAATATAGAGGGAGCTACATTGTCTGGACAAACTAAGTAGGTACCTAGTTTATCCAGGGTTAGGTTTTTACTAATTTATTATCTAAAGTAAAAATTACCAGTATTTAATAACCGTTAATTTGAAAACCTTATATAATAGCATATAAATATTAACTATATTATATTTAAATATCTTCAAAATATAAACATTAAATATTACATAGTCTTCAATACCTAAATACCCGAAATTAGTAATTTAGCCATACATTTCAGCAAAATCACGAAATATATATATATATATAAAATTAGAGTAATTTTAATTTAATTATTTGTTTTAAAGAGGTTAGTCACCTCTTTAAAATATCTACCTCACATTTGGTCTGCTGAGAAACCGTCGTACCCCTACATCAAAAGTTTAAATTTGAGTAAGTTGAACACTCACGTAATATGCTTTTCATTTGTTTAGACTATTCGGCAAGTACTTATGAAATTTTCCTTTATCTGTTAAACTTTTTAACATATAATATATTATTTTATTAGAACCGAAAGTAATTATAATATTCTATTATATAAACTAACGTAATTGCACTCAAAATTTGCCTGTTTCGTATATGCACAGCAATTTATTGTGATATTTTAAATACTATAGGTTAAGATGCAAATCAAGATCTCGGTAATAGACTATGTACCTATCAATGTGATCAATATTAATTTAATTAAATAAAATTATGTATATATGTTACCAGTGTGAAACTATGCTAGTCTGTATTTAATACGGGCTTTTAATATTCGTTAGAAACTGTTAAGCTTGCGGGCATGTCAATGGCTATGTATTAAGTAGATGTGTTTACATTATATTGCAGTCGTGCAGTTATGCTACCTTATGATCCGTTCCAGTTTGCGTTCTTGTCGATGTTCATTTATTAGAAACATTTAGCAATTTTGGTCAATTTTATCGATATACCTGTATGTGTGTAGGAAATATAAATATAAAATGCTAATCGTTGTTCTCTCTACTCTCAAACGGAGCAGTACCTACTGTAGCGCTGACGTCGGAGGCACGGGGCGCCGCGCGCGCTCGTCCGCGCTCACTGCTCGTGCGTTCTTATCATTACTTCAACGCACCCCTCACTGTCTATTATATTTATCTAGGTTTCATAATATGTGTAAGCACGTGAGCACAATTTGTCAGTCAATGTTACATTATTCCCTAGTTTTCCTCGAATAAAATTAGAATCTTCAATCTTCCTTCTTAAATTATATACCGAACTATTTAACGATGACCCACGACTGAACGATTATTATCTTTTGACGATGTGAAAATATGCTCATGGAATCTTTTGATCTCAGAATCGATTAATCTATTGTGAAACTTCATGATACAAACTTAAAGCTCAAATGGGAAAACTACTTTGACAATTTAGGTATACTGTTGAAGAAAAATATTTTTAGACGCCCTTGTAGTTATTTTATTACACATGCATAATGCCCGTAATCTTTTCTGTGACTACATTTTACGACCTGTTTAGAACTGTGGCGTCACTAAGTCCAAACATTACTAGATGAATTCATAATATGATAAACTTCAAGCTGTTTTCCTTTATTTTGTAAATGCAACTATTTTTGTAGATACATATTTGATTGATTACCACTAGATAGATATTTACATATATTTTCTCATCGTGTTATGTTTGCCATAAGAGACAAACGATTTACAATTTCTACCGCACAAACCGAATCGTTGAACTTTTTATAGTAGATTCTTACTGATAGTCATAAAAGCCATATTGTCCGTACGAGCCGGTAAAATAACCAACGGCTCTGGAGCTGTGGTGGACTACTTCATAGCTGACCGCTCAGTTGTCGTCGTTGCATAACTCACCTATCTGTAGACAAAATGGAACTGACTCAGGGCACTACTCATCTACCATATACATACTCAGCAAACTGTTCTAACAATTTATAGGAAACTTACCAAAACCTTCAAATAATTAGGTATACTAACTAGCCGTTTATTCCATGGTCGGTTGTCGGTAAATGCCGACACCGTTGAACATTCCAAACTTTCTGAGAACATTTCCATTTTATCTATCGTGTCATGGAGTTGCCTTGTCATTTCGCAGAACATGTGAGCAACTCGTATGGCGATAATCTTATAACGACTACGCTATTTTGTAGGCGTAATATACTTTTGGACTATTTATTATGTATTGTTAATTACTATGTATGTTGTATTAAGATAAAAATTGAAAAACAAAAATAAATGTTAATAAATGCCTCAGCCAGATACTTGAGGAGTGTTTGATTGCAAATATGTAAATTTCATTGCGGTATTGGGGACATCAGTAGTGAGAGAGCTAAGCATTCTCACTAGCTAAGCATTTTTAGGGCCCGGTGGCGTAATCGGGAGAACGGTTGGCTTTGATGCCAGAAGTACCGAGTTCAATCCGCCGCGCACCAATAGATTTTTCTATCGAAAAATTTATGTGCGCTTTTCAGTGGCCCTCCGGTGAAGGAAAAGCATCGTTAAGAAACCAACCCCGCATAGTGGTAGGACACTATCTAGTGTCCGCTTGGCCAGCTACCACCCTCATGTTAGAAAATTTGTCACCCAAACATCTAATGTCTTCCGGCAGCTATCCTTGAGAGCCAGTTCCCATTCTAGGCCTAGCGTGCTTACCATCTTGATACCGCATCATCACTTACCAACAGGTGAGATAGTGGTCAAACGCTAGAAAAAACTCTTGACAAAATTAAAACGAAGCAAGATCGCCGAGGCCGCCGTCTTTCAGAATATGACACAATGCGGTGGAACGGGAGGGTTGAGGTTGACTCTTAAAACCATCACTTAGGTAACCAACCCAACGCTTACACTTCTCTGGTCACCGGGCAGTTTCTATAGTTGAATTAAGAATTTCGCAACAACTTCTGTAGTACCTACATGCCCATTTTTAACCGACTTCCAAAAAGGAGGACTATCGACTTGTCTATGTTTTTAGGCGAATTTTAATTTTCATTATTATTTTTATTATGTCATGAGTAATATATATCTCAGATTCTGAAGGGGGTTCTATTGTTTTAAAAATCCGGCCAAGTCGAGTTGGACGCGCCGAAGCTTCCGTACCAAATTCTCAGACTAGGTTAAAGATCAAACTTAACATTTTATTTCAATCCATAGAAAAAGTATTGCACCAACTACAAATTACAAGTTTGTAATAGTTGTACTATTCATTATTCTGTGGTAATAGTCAATTTACCTTTTTAGGGTTTTCCGTACCTCAAAAGGTAAAAAAAGGAACCCTTATAAGATCACTTTCTTGTCCGTCTGTCTGTCTTCTGTCTGTCCGTCTGTCTGTATGTCTGTCTGTCCGTGTGTCACCACCGATTTTCTCAGAAACGGGTGGATCTAGCATGTTGAAATTTATACCAGACACTGAGGTCTATAGTCCCTATTAGGTGTATAAAAATCAAGGTCCTGAGTGAACACGATAAAATGATATGGGCAAATTTAGATTTTCGCGAAAACTTGTAAGTACCAAAATGTACCTTAATTTTCAACTTTTTGTATTTTTCGGAATTTTTCTTTTACTTGTGCTGTAAGACCTTGCTTTTGAGCAAAATTGACAATTCTAGGTCAACCGGAAGTACCCTATAGGTTTTCGGTCGAAAACCTATAAGGTACTTCCCGTTGATCTAGGCTAGCGTTTGACCACTATCTCACCTGATGGTAAGTGATAATGCGGTCGAAGATGGTAAACACGCTAGGCCTAGAATGGGAACTGGCTCTCAAGGATAGCTGCCGGAACACATTAGATATTGGCAACAGATTTTCTAACTTGAGGGTGGTAGCTGGCCACTAGATAGTGTCCTACCACCATGTGAGGGTTGATGGTTTCTTAACGATGTTTTTCCTTTACCGGAGGGCCACTGTGAAAAGCGCACATAATTTTTTCGATAGAAAAATCCATTGGTGCATGGCGGTTTGAACTCGGTACCTCTGGCATCAAAGCCAACCGTTCTCCCTATTACGCCACCGAGCCCTCATGATGTTCGGTGCCAGCCGGTACCGAAGAAAGGTTGGGGTAGTTGCGCTCTGTGGATTGAACTAGCTGTCCACTGTCCAGAGCTTTGTTGGAAAAACCTAAGCAAACCTTTTTCTAGTGAGGAGCCCACCTGGAGTCCGACAAGGTAATGGTGGTAGTCGGGAGGTAAGTCTCTAAGGATTCATCGAGTGATCATCATTCTAGTGACAAAAACCATTACAGTAGGTAAGCATATGCTTTCCAGTATATCAAAATTTACCTACCCTTTGTATATTCAAATTTTATACAACTTGAAGCACTTTTACCACGTCAAAGCGGCGATTAGGCATTAATAATTACCTAGCTGATCCTACAGAACTACTGCTAGAATTAAGTCGTCAATTTCAAGTCAAGTCGAAATTGAAGTTATAGTCAAGTCCAAGTTATACCCTCAGTAGAGATGTGGACTTTAGGTACTGAAAGCATTCAGTAGAATTTCGGTTTGAACGCAAAATGGTATGTTATTCAATATTGTGCTGTTTGCCTACACTCGCTCACATTCACCATCAATTAATGGTTAATAATCCACATCAATTACACATATTAACTTGCGGAAGAACACAAGTTTTAGGAATACATTAAAGAGAGCACACACACATTTTTACATTCTGGTCAAAACTCCACGGTAATGATATATCATCGAGCTAGGAAAATATATTTAAAATATGTATATTTTTAACCGACTTCACAAAAAAGGAGGAGGTTCTCAATACGTCTGTATGTTTTTTTTTTTGTGTATGTTCCGCGATTTCTCCGTCAATAGTGAACGGATCCAAATGATTCTTTTTTTAATAGGTAGGATACGTTTCCGAGGTGGTCCCATTTTCATTTTATCGAGATCTGATAAGTATCTCCAGAGATATGGAGATAAATACCTCAAACATAGGAGAATGTACTGGTTTTAGTAGAAGAGTCCCAAGAAGATTATACACAATGGAGGTTGCTATTGGATATACTTTTGAAGACTAAAAAATATGACCTTGAATAATGTTTCTACATCTTTCTTCTCGTTGATTTTGGTTTTTGACAGATATTCTTACGGTAACTGTGAGCGAGATAGAAATAAAGGTGGGGATAATAAATATTTTTTATTTTTTTAATATCTTATAGGCTAGCGTTTGACCACTATCTCACCTGTTGCTAAGTGATGATGCGGTCGAAGATAGAGAAGTGGACTAGAATGGGAACTGGCTCTCAAGGATAGCTGCCTGAACACATAAGATGTTTGGCGACAGATTTTCTAACTTGAGAGTGGTAGCTGGCCAGGCGGACACTAGATATGTCCTACCACCATGCGGGGGTTGTTGGTTTCTTAACGATGTTTTCCTTCACCGGAGGGCAACTGTGAGAAGCGCACATATATTTTTCGATCGAAAAATTCATTGGTGCACGGCGGTTTGAACTCGGTACCACGGCATCAAAGCCGACTGTTCTCCCAATTACGCCACCGGGCCCTCAATAAATACCTAATTATATATTAATAATTATAATAAATAATTATATATAAATATAAATAATTTGTCTTCACAGGAATGTTCTACCGGACAAAGTCTTGTTAGGTTGCAAACTTTTTTAAACATACCTAAGATTTTTTGACATGACATGACGTTTGCCGAAGATGGCGGCCATTTCAGTCCCGCGACACTGCATACATTATTAAATAACTCAGAATTATGAACGTATTTTGTACCAACCAACACTGCAAAAAAAATTATAAGCATAATACCACAGATTATATAATAGTTACTACGTAAATAATACTTTCCGTTGTTAGGTTGGCTACACAGTGCTTTCATAATTCGGGTTTCAACAATATAGGGAAGTGCCTCTTATAACGTAGTAGAGTGATTCAGTACTCTGTTGGCCATATGGCGGCAAGTAATGTTAATCATCGCAAATAATACTTTTTTATATTCATTTTGGAATACAACTAGTCCGTGTTATAAAAGTATTTGGAATTATTGTAATAAAATAGACAATTAATTATCGTGTGTGTCAGATGCTTTAATTGCACAGGGCCATTTTGGACATTGTCCTTTGATACCTTGATGACATAATTATTACTAGTGAATATTATCACTTTAGCAAGGCATTTAAAGTAATTTTTTTTAGAGTTCCGAACCCAAAGGGTACCAAATGAACACTTTCTGAGACTTTTTTGTCCGTTCGTCCGTCCGTCCGTCATTCCGTCCGTGTGTCTATACATATGTGCGCACTTTACAGATCTGTATCTTCTTAACCGTTATAGGTACATACTTGAAATTTTCAAAAAGTATATATCCGTCAGTGTATAACGGCCCAGACACCAAATGTAATAGATGCATGTAATTTAATTAAAACTTGTTATGCACTAAACAGGGTAAAATAAGTTATTTTTCAAAAAAAATAAAACCGACTTCATAATCACAAACAGGCACTCATAAGCGAAAAATAAATTACTTAAAATTATTATAAGCGCTAGCCACTTATCTATTTGAAGTCGGTGCCAGCCAAGTCTATTGGATAGTAGATAGATACTATGTATGTAGTAGTAGTAAGTAGGTAGATACATGTAGGTATTATCTATCTACTACCTATTAGACTTGGCTGGCACCGACTTCAAATAGATAAGTGGGTAGCGCTTATAATAATGTTAAGTAATTTATTTTTCGCTTTTGAGTGCCTGTTTGTGATTATGAAGTCGGTTTTATTTTTTTTGAAAAATAACTTATAGGTCAATGTGTTATATATTGATAATTGATAATTGTAATATGTAGATAACATTACCTCATGGTTATGTTTGTGTCATCACAAGCTTGTAATTCATCATACCTACATTGCTAAGAGCATCATTTGGCACTTGGATGACATTGCCATGAGGGCGTGGGTGTAGAATTAGAATTAGCAGCTAATAAAATCTCCTTAGTTTTAGGGAATTGTTTAACTCGAGCGTAATGAAATTTAAACTTAGGAATTGTTTTGATGATAGGATTTATTACATGAAAATAAAAATAATGTATATTATATTAAATAATAAAACAGTTTTTAATAATTGTTTTTGCTGTAATTATGTTCTGCATTAACTATATTGAGAAGAGATTGCATAATATGAAATTCTTCACCATCTGTATCTTCAAAATCATCATCGAAACTGCTTTCTTCACTGTCAGAGATGAAAGGTTCGTCCAAATATCCATCTCATTTTCGATACTCTTCTTCTAGTTTCTTGGCGTGGGCGCAATGATTGCGCCATTCATCGACAGGAATGGAATCAAAAGCTTTCTGTACCATTTCTGGCATTTGATTGGCTGACTTCAAAATATTTACCTCGGCTACTTTTCGTTT
This sequence comes from Cabera pusaria, assembly GCA_954871355.1. NCBI lineage: Eukaryota > Metazoa > Arthropoda > Insecta > Lepidoptera > Geometridae > Cabera > Cabera pusaria. Next base: position 12,766,615 of record OX940896.1, read on the forward strand.
CATGGATGGCCAGACCATTTCAATAGGATAACGATCACAATGATATGGTGGTAACCGCAATATCTGAGAAAAAAGGGCAGCACAATTAAGTAGATAGGTACTTAACCATACGTAAAGTTAATTTAATACCTACTATACAGGTTGATCGGTATGCGTTTCTCTAAGTTGTGTTTCACTATTTCACTTTTTTTATTTTTTTATATATAAAAATTGTCTGAAGTACTAAAACACACAGTTACATGTATGGTTGGTTTTAACCTACTTTAATTTTTTTTTAAATATTCTGACGTAAACGATTGGATGACAGCTGAATGGTTCATTACTTTTTTTTTTTCAAAGCGTTAATTCAAATCGTTAAATTCTGCTTTTGCTACGTATACTTGATAATTGGTTATGATTTATTTTATGATTTATGATTTTGACGTGTATATGTGCGTATATTAATACTGCCTACATACTGAATAAATGCTTTGATTCTTTGATTCTTCTTCTCTTTGATTCAGCACCGATGGATCAAACGAAGCAGGGTGGTAGAGGACTTCACTGCGCATCTATTGAACCCCATGTTCTACCATTTTGGATAATTTATTATGAGATTTTTTTTTTACACATGATATTCCAATATTATGGTATATCATTAAAATTACAATCTAGTCTTAAGACTAATAAGTAATTTAAATTTGACCTAAACTGCTAACTATTGTTAAACTAAGAATGTGTCCAATGACACTTTTCTTATTGTCTCTATTAAGGCGAAGACACTATTTTATTGCGTTCTTTGTAAGCACTGTTCACTATTTTACTGTCACTTCACTAAACTAACTCAAAAGGTTTGATCCTTTTTAGACTTCTCGCTATGTCTGTGTTGTCGAGGAGCTGGATAGTCTCGACGTTCACATGGTGATGAAGTCTACGATCGTGAGCTTCGGCATGTTTTGTAATAACACTAATTACGTCATCCACTTTAAGGTCCCGATGGAGGTCATAGTTTCTGATGTACCATGGTGCATTTACGATGCTCCTTAGAACTTTATTTTGGAATCGCTGGATAATCTGGATGTTACTTTGACTGGTACAGCCCCATTGCTGAATTCCATAAGTCCATACTGGCACTAGGACTTGTTGGTATAAAAGCAATTTGTTTTGCACTGACAGCGTGGAGTGTCTTCCTAGCAGCCACTGCATCTTTTTGTAGCGAAGCTCTAACTCTTCCCGTTTCTTTTTGACGTGTGCCTTCCAGCGAAGCTTTGCATCTAGAGTCATGCCTAGGTACTTGGCTGTATTTTCGTATGGTGCTGCTTGGCCATTTATGAATACCGGGTGGTAGTTTTGTTTTTTATTAGTAAAATCAATATGTATAGATTTTGTTTCGTTAAATTTTATTCTCCATTTTTTTGTCCATTCAAAGATAGTGTTGACAGCTGTTTGTACGTGTTTGACTGCTGTTTCTTGATTGACTCCTGTGGCCATAATAGCAATATCATCGGCGAATGTTGCAATGATGTTGTTCTCTAATATTGGGATATCACATGTGTATAATAGGTACAGGACCGGACCTAAAACACTTCCTTGTGGTACCCCAGCTTTAATTTGCTTCAACTGTAAGTAAGCATATTCTTCTTACTCTAAACGTTCTATCTGATAAGTAAGACTCTAAAATATCAGCAAACTGTTTAGGAAGCATTTTTCTAAGCTTGTATACGAGGCCTTCATGCCAAACTTTATCGAATGCTTGCGCTACATCAAGGAAGACTGTAGAACACACTTTCTTTTCCTCTAACGCACTCTCTATGACATTGGTGATTCTATGCACTTGATCTATAGTAGAGTGTTTTTCTCTAAACCCAAACTGATAGTCAGGAATTAGATGATGATGTTCTATTATAGGCTTTAATCGTCTCAAGAGCAATTTCTCAAATAACTTCGCCATTATCGGAAGTAATGAAATGGGTCTGTAAGATGTTGCTTCATGAGACGGTTTTCCAGGCTTCGCTATCATTATGACTTCCGCAACTTTCCACACTTCTGGCACATACTGAAGTCTGAATGCTGCGTTGATGAGAGTTGTTAGTTTTACAATAGCTTTCCGTGGGATATTTTGTTGGACTTTTCCAGTAATAAGGTCATATCCTGGAGATTTCTTTGTATTGAGTAGTTTTATTTCTCTTTGTACTTCTCTAGGTGTCACCAATTTAATATCTTGCTCGTGGTGTGATATGTTTTCTAGTATAATATCTAAGATATGGCAGGTCTATGTCTTGAACCATATGGAACTTGTGGCTAACATTTTTATTTTTTGTCAATTGTAGCTTCAATTGTAAGTGACCTAGTGTGGGTGTCGGTTCGTTACCAGGGTCTATTCCTTTAAGATTGATCGTTTCTTTGATTAACGTTGGTTTGCGTTGCACACATGCTTGTTTTATGAGGCATATAGCCGATCCAGAATCTACCAACAGAGTGAGGGGAATATCGGATATCTGAGTATTGAGTAAGACATGCGGTAGTAACCATTTGGTTGTGTCGATATTAATTTCGAAGACTTCTTGTCTTGGGGTGTTGTTCTCTAAGATCTTAGGATGAGCACTTATTCGGGGCTGATTAGCCCTGTGGCTCTTGGGTATTGAAGGCAGAGTACTTATTTGGGGCTGATTACCCGTGTGACCCTTGGGCTTTGAGGACAGGGTGCTTGCTTGGGGCTGGTTACCCGTGTGACCCTTGGGCTTTGAAGACAGGGTGCTTGCTTGGGGCTGGTTACCCGTGTGACCCTTGGGCTTTGAAGACAGGGTGCTTGCTTGGGGCTGGTTACCCGTGTGACCCTTGGGCTTTGAAGAAAGGGTGCTTGCTTGGGGCTGGTTACCCGTGTGACCCTTGGTTACATCGCTATATTTTAAGGTAGTATCGACTTCTAAGTATTGTCTCGGGCGACACTGTGACGAGACCTTTACTCGTTTAAATCGTCACTAGGGATATCGGAAGAGAGTTCCGCCTCATGATTATCAGTAACGTATTCTCCCAAGTCTGTTACAAAGTTAACGCGGGGTGGTGGTCCCGAATTTTGAGGGGCCCTGAAGCGGTTATTATTGTACTCCCTTTTTCGGCACACTGAAATATCATGCCCGGGAGTTTTACAGTACCGACAGATCGCGGCTGAACCAGAGCCTGATGGACCAGGTTGGAAATTATTAGAGGTTGACATTGGTCTTTGGAAGTTATTAGAGTTTGCCATTGGTCTTTGGGGGCCTCTGTTAGCCATAAATTGATTCTGCCTAGCGTTATCGCTGTAATTGTTGTTATAATTTGGATTTTGAATTATTGGTCTCGGTTTTGGGCCATTTAGGTTGTTATTTTTTCTGTACATGGTTTGTTGGATTCTTTCCTCAGAAATTGCTAAGTTAATAGCTTCGTTAAGATTTTTGGGTGATCTGCACCTCACGATATTAGATAATCTAGGAAGTAGTCCCATAAGGAAGTGATGGAGGGCGAGGTCCTCCACTGAGGCGACCCGGCCGGCTACCTCTTTGACTTTAGTATCAGATAAAGAAATCTCCATCAGGAGTTTTGACAGAGCTGTTTCTACTTTTAGTGCGAATTCGCTTACAGTTTCCTGAATTCCTTGCTTACTTTCTTGCAGGTCTGTAAGTAAATAGGAATAATGTTTTCTTTCGCTGAATTGAGTTTTTAAAAATTCTTTTAGTTGATCCCATGTAGTGAATTTTTTTATTGAACACGTGATTTCTGCTTTACCTTGTAGTTGGCAAAGGATATATTTGAATAACACTGGCCTTTGCGTATCGGTGGCCAGTTCGTATGCATTGTTGCAGTTGACTATAAAAGTTTAGCTTCTCTCTCTCACCATCATACGGCTTTATAAATTTTAATAAAGTGTTTAAGTCTATCTCAAATTTTACGTTAGTAGCGGTTTTAGGACTCTTAGTCTGAGGCGCAACAGGCGCAGAATGACTCCCTGAAGTAGACGGTGAATCGGTCGTAGGAGGTATATTTAGCGTGAGTTTAGATTTCTCCTCATTAACCATAACGTAACAATTTTAAAACACAATAAGTAATTATTTACTGGTACACGAACAATTATAAAACTCTAGAGAAATATTAAGAAACACTGCATAAATATAAGTTAAGAAAAGGTTGACAAACTATGGTTTCTCAACCGTAGTCTAAACAATGACCAAAGACTTACTGTTGCAATGCGTAGGCGACACAGATAAGCACGGCGATCGAGACCAGGAGCATTTTTGCTGATAAGGCGTAGCTGCGTCGAATAGTGATGGGATGGATTTCGGCACCGAAATCCCGGAGGATCACGATGATGATGTGTTATGATGACGAATGGAGACAGTAATCGTAGGTACTGTCTTCGATGAATGGGGCCGTAGCAGGAGATAGCTGACACTTGCAGCTGAGGGGAGGTGATCGCGGTTCAGGATGCGACCTCCTCTAACTCGATGAATGATGAGATGGTCTCCTTTCCAGGAGCAGGTGAAGTCTTCACACAGGTTGGGCGTCCGGGCCGCGTCAAGGTAAATAGATTCCGGGATTATCCCGGATGTGGAGCACGCACCGGGACGACACGGGTGAGTACCTCTGGGTATCTTCTCTTTTAGGTTCAGGATACAGTGGTTTCCTTTTCGTAGGACGAGTGGATCCCTTCCGGGATTTAGCAGGATTTTGTGACGACACTTCGAGGATAGTGGTAAGTTATATTATATCACTTACACTGATTTTTTATAATAACTGTATGTGAATTATTTGGTTCTTTTTAGGATACGGATCCGGAGCGAGTCTGCGGAGCGGCGCCTGGGCACTGGGGATTTCCGGATCCCACCGCTGCCACCAATTTGTTATACGAGATTTAGGATTTAGCTTCTTAAAAAAAACTAATTTTAAAACTCACGACTTTTACTTGAGAGAAATAGAAAATTATAACAAGTTCGCGAGGAAGATCTTTAGGCAACCGCTCTAGTCAGTGGATGAGAACAGACTGACTTCAAGACCACTCTCAAGTAAAGACTAAAGATGAGATACTGCTGACCATAAGGGTAAATAGCAGGGGCAGCACTTAGGCTGACATGCCCAGGGTATAACAGTACGCGGCGCTGACGCGCGAGACCGACGCGCGCCATACGCGGCGCGTAGCAACTAGCACGCCGCTGATGTCAGCGTCACAGTGTGGTGCTATATAGAACACAACGTATATTCGTACGCGTGACCGACGTACGCGACCGACGTCAGCGACAGAGGAATTCAGGCCTAATGATCGCAGTTTTGCTAATGTCAGCTGGATTTACAGGAATTTGCTGGTAAGCTTTGACCTGCTAGTGCGCGCAGGTGACGGAAAAAAGATGATGGTTTCCTATCATCTAACTGCTCCTTCTCTAACAAGCGCCTAACCTTCTGCTCACGCGAATCGGAGAACCTAGAAATAATCGCATTTTTTAATATGGTGTACGGTTTCACCTTCGGAGGTTCGACGATAATATCTTCCACCTCGCGAGTGCAGGTTGTGTCCAAACGCGTTACTGCGTAATTGAACTTTGTGGTTTCTTGCGTAATATTATTAATGGCAAACTGCGCCTCTAAACTTGCGGACCATAGCGCAGGCCGGTCGTTGCAAAAGGGAGGTGTTCTAATCGACACTCGGTTAATAACTACCTTACCTGCAGGTCTGTCGGTGACATGCTCGTCGCTCGTGCCAGCTCCATCGATAGAGCCCACCACATTAGCAACATCACCCTCAACCGCGCCGGTAGCCAGCTCAAACTCGTTGTCACTCATTATGAGAAAGGGGAGGAAAAAAATTGGAAAATTTGACAACCTAAGAATGGTGGGAGTCTGATGTGGGACGACCCTTATTAAAATTTTGCAACGCTAACACCCAAACAAAATCTTAAATCTAATATAAAATATGGAATTATTATATAAGTTTTTAAGTTTTCATGGTCACTGACATTATTATTAATAGTAATTTCGGGATATTTACCATGTTTTTCTTTTGTTTTGAGTTTCCGATATTTCGGTGCTGTTACAAGCGCCATGTTCACGGACGAACTGAAGATTGCGGGTGAAGAGGGTATCACGAGCAAACAAAGCGATCTACCCGCTTTTTTACTCGTTTCGGTCGTTCGGTGCCCCTACCATTTGTTATCGATGAAACTCGTTCACGACACACAAAACTCACAGTATCTTCACGCTTCTTGCTTTGGACTACATATTTTGTATGAGGCTGACACAGACCTACCACTGGACGCCAGACATTCGACAGTTTGAACCCATCCTCACGATTGAAATTTTTGAATTTAGTTATTTCAATCGCTTCTCTAACCAATCTTGGTATGTAGTGGCGTTCCGTCGAAAGTATCTGAGGGTTGTGTAACTCAATCCAGTGGTTGGTGCCAGAGTCCAATAGGTGTTCCGCGATCGCAGATTTATGTGAGTCATTGTCTCTGACTGCCTTAATGTGCTCCTTTACCCGGCATGCAACGGTGCGTTTCGTTTGGCCTATATAGGAGCTCCCACAGCTGCAACTGATCTTGTAGACCCCCGGTTTTTCTAAAGGAAACACGTCCTTTGGTGTACGTAAGAGTTGAGCCAGTTTCTTCCAAGGAGTAAAGATGGTCTTTACTGAATATTTTTGCAGTATATTAGCAACTTTATCTGTAACTCCTTTTACGTACGGTAGGTATGCCGGGTGTCGTTCTGCCCTATGGTGGATCTCACGTTGGCGTGTGTGTCTGGGTGGTAGAATCTTGCCTTTGTACCCGTTTCTCCGTAGCACGCTACTCACATGTCGTAGTTCTTCTTGTAAATGTTCCTCATCACATAAATAATATGCGCGGTCAGTGAGAGTAGTTACCACAGAGTTCAGGTGACGCGGGTGATGATGCGAGTTAGCATTTAGGTAGCGGTCAGTGTGAGTCGCTTTTCTGTAAACAGAGTGGCTGACGGAACCGTCTTCTCTTATTTTAATATTTACATCTAGGAAAGCAATATTTCTGTCTCTTTCCATTTCGTAAGTAAAATTCATTTTACTATGGATAGTGTTTAAATGTGCCAAGTAAATTTGTACCGCCTTTTCATCCCCTTCGATTATACCAAAAATGTCATCAACGTACCTTTTCCATAGTTTAATGGAGTACGGCGCAGTTTCGATGGCTTGGTTTTCAAAATACTCCATCCATAAATTTGCAACGACTGGAGCTACCGGGCTGCCCATTGCCACTCCGTCTATTTGGAGGTAGTATTCGCCTTGGTACACGAAGTAACTCGTAGATAGGCAATGATGAACGAGATTGGCGTACTCAATAAGGATTCCATATTTCTGAATTTTACTTTTAATTACCTCCAAACAATCAAGAATAGGTACGTTTGTGAAAAGTGACTCCACGTCAAAACTGACCATGACGTCATTTTTACCTATCTCGACTTCTTTTATGATATCCACAAACTGGCGAGAGTCTTTCACAAACGATGCGGTGCCTCCTGTCATTGGTTGTAATACTTTGGCGACATGTTTGGCTAGCTCATAAGTCGATGAATCGATTTGACTAACAATCGGCCTTAAAGGAACATTTGACTTGTGAACTTTGGGGAGACCGTAAAATTTTGGTGGTTGAACGTTTCGAGGTCTCAGTAGGTATTTTGTTATATCCTCACCGATTGCCTCTTGACTTTCCTTAATAAGCTTAAGAGTTGCGCGATTCGTCCTTGCCGTGGGGTTGTAATTCACTTTTTTATATGTCTGGTTATCACTAAGTAGATTTTGTATTTTATTATGATACTCTGCGGTGTTTATGACAACTGTCGCATTACCTTTGTCTGCCTTTAATATTAATATGTCCTCATCACTGCGCAGGTCTTTTAAAGCAGCAAGTTCAGTAGCGGTAACGTTCTGTTCAGGTATTTTGGAGTGACGTAACGTAACCGCGACATCTTGTCTGAGAATCTCGGCATCAGCCATAGGTATTTTGTTACGACTGATCACTTCCTCTATGGTACCTATAACTTTTTCATAAGGAATGCGACTAGGTGTTGGAGCGAAATTCAAACCCTTCTCTAAAACATTGAGTGCAGTGTCACTCAACACTTTATCCGATAAGTTGACGCAATACCAGATATCGCGTTGACAAAACTCAGTGTGAGTTATATAACCTACATCTGAAGTGCAGTGCCATGATGACAAGTGATGATTTTGACAACTGTGATCGGATAACATATCTACAAGCACAACGTTCGCGTGAGTTAAGTGCCCTAAAATTGCAAAGTAAGTTCGATAGGTTATTAAACACCCAGAAACTTGATGTCCCCTACGATGATCTTGCCGGGCCGACGTCCCTGAGCAGCACCGATGCACGTAGAGAGACCGCACGTCTCCGACGTCACTTGCCGCAAACTGCTTCTGCGTTTCTAGCCACAACGCGGAGTGCGATAGGCGGCCAGCCTTTAGCTGGTCGGTAGTGCGGCAGCCCGCAGCGTCACTTTTCATTCAGTGAAAGCGAATATCACAGCGATCATGAGATTAGCACGAACATTTAGAAGTATGCAGATTTGTAGAGAACAGTGCCTCCCGTGTTAAAAAAAATAAATAACGTCGATTCTCACCACTTTATAGAGGATTGCGTTCGAGTGGTAAAATAAACCATAACTATAATATGCTTGTAATACGTTTTATCTGACTCCAATACTTTACCATTTATTTTACAATAATATTCGTACTAGTCATTTTACATATCTGAATTTTCTTCCGCCTGACAATGCCTATCTATTCTAACGCTTCTTATTTTAAATCACGCCAAACGTATGAAGGCTGAATACAGCTCCAGAAAGTTTGTTGCCACAATGTATAATTTTTGCACGCTTTGTCGAATTATTTATCCACTTTTTATACGTCTTATGGTTAGGTCAACTACAACTACTTGTAAAAGACATTGAATTTTGCTGCAAAGTTAGTCGCGTCGGTTCGGACACATGATAATGATTCGTTCGTTAAATCGTTACTGCCACAGAAATATGAATAATAAGGTAGGTAGGTTACTGCCAAAATAAAGAAATAGTAAAATTAATCAATTCTACTAAAAAGGTAATTGATCTTCAGTGATTGACTGATCAATCACTGAAGATCCAGCTAACTGACTAGCTGGATGTGATCCTTAAAACAACCCCAATACAAACGCCAATGCAAACCACTTAACCAAAAACTTTTCCGTTAATTTCTTGGGCGGCAAACCCTTAATAGCACAGATTATACAATAGTTACACGTCAGCCCGGGGCGCAGAAACTATAAATACGCCACTGCCAATTGGACCTTTGACCCAATATAGGACCCAAAGTTGAGTGTGGGTTTAGTGTAATAAGATTCCAAGAAGCTCAAGGTGGTCAGTTATCGGTACGGACACATTCCGAAAAACTAGGAGTCAGTTGGAACGGACTCCGTTTGGCGAAGAACAGACACGCCTGGGTCTTGCCTGCATTAAACTTGACCAGCAGGCCTATCACGAACTTTGCCAGATGATTATTGAATGAACTAAATGATAGGGACGCAGCTATGCAGGCTGTATAGCTCCATCTTTATCATTTCGTTCATTTCAATCCCTATCAAACTTCGTGATAGGCCAGCAGCATATTGGCATCGCCCATAGAAAATATAGAGAAATAATATACATAGAGAAAACATTAGCGTATGCGAATGAAATAGCTATAGAGATATAACCCGACTAAAGTGATGAACACGTGATACAATATGCCAGCTATAAGATAAAATTGAACAACGTAATTTGACCGGATCATACATGACAGCGGGTGAAAGCCGTGTGAAAGCCAATGGGTGCACTAGAACTTGGAGCCAGTGCTGGAGCCAGTTTATAAAATCGCATACGCAGAGAAAGATAAAAAATTGTTGTTCATCTTGCTCTCTCATACTAGTGATTGTATAGTTTTATCCTTCTCATATTATTATTATTATTATTTTAAGGACAAGTCTATTTTAATACAGGTACTTAGTCTATGCCATCGCCCCATTAGGAGATAGCCTGTAAGGACAAAGTTCAAGCGCTCGACCATCGCCTTCAAACATTGAATTTCTGTTACACTAGTACGTGCACTGGATGTATATCTCTGTGAATGTGCTCACTACAACGGTGCTGTCGTCTGCATACCCAAAGATACCGGGCTTTAGCAGATCGTTAATATGCAGCAGGAAAGGACTTGCAGAGAGCACTGATCCCTGAGGGAACACGGCATTAATAGCCATTTGGTCAGAAGAGCAGCCATCAATGACTGCTCTTATCGACCGATCCCTCAGAAAATCCGAAATACAGTTTCATAAGTTTATAGGAATGTACTGCTATCATAAAAATATGTTGCAAATTGCCGACATACATTGCTTTGTAGCCGATAGCACGGGTGACGCACACTATACCGGTCGTGTTAACGCCTCTCCTTGCGAGGTGCAGGAATGCAGAGACAAACTTGTGTCTCAAATAGAAAACTCTCTTGAGAAAGTCTCCAAATGGGGTGAATGTAATTTGGTCCCATTTAACCCCACTAAGATACAAGTTTGCGCTTTTACTGCTAAAAAGACTCCTTTTTCCGTAGCTCCCCGATTTCAGGGCGTTCCTCTTACAATATCCAACAGTCTTGGGATCCTAGGCATCGACATTTCTAGTGAGGTCCAATTTAAGAGTCACCTGGAAGCCAAAGCAAAACTTGCATCCAGGAAGCTCTAGGTGTGCTTAACAGAGCGAAGCGATATTTTACACCACGTCAACGGCTTGTGCTTTACAAAGCACAAGTTCGACCACACATGGAATATTGCTCGCACCTGTGGAACGGCGCTCCGAGCTACCAGCTTCAGCCTCTTGACTCCTTATAGCGAAGAGCCACTAGAATTGTCGACGATCCCGAGCTCTGTGAAAAACTGGAGCCACTCAGCCTCCGTAGAGACGTCGGAGCGCTATCCATCTTTTAGGGTAAGGCCGTAAAATTGGCCTCATTGTATTAAGCTCCAGCGTCCAGTAAGAAATAAAATAAAATTTGACATATACCTATAATTTTTCTATTTTCTTAGCTTTGTATAATAGTTTTTCTATTAGGTTAACTATACAAACATTCGCAAAACATATAATTAATAATTATTTATCATAAAAATAACATGTGATCACAACATTTTCAATACAAAATAAAATGTCCCAAACTCGCCCCCGCACCTTATGTTACAACTTTGAATATTTGTTGTATTCGTATTTGACCATTTTAAAGTACGTATGGATACAATAATACCTATTCTACAAATTTCAGTGTCAGACAGGATTAGATAATGTTCAAATAATAAAATTCTGGTACGTTAACATCGTGTCCACGGATTTGATGCTTTTATGTCACGTATTTTATGTTACAATATTTTTTACTAAAACTTAGAATTTGAGCAGCAAAATTTATTTCTATAACATGGCAACACCATAGTCTACTTGTCTATGCTACGTCTTTCACTTGTCGGCCATATTTCTAGGCTGTGAGTTTTGTTTTCGAAGCGGACCGGAGTCATTTTTAAAAAATGATAAAAATAAAAAAAAATGATTTTTTTTGGTCATTACATTGATTGCAGCTGAATAAAGGTAAAACTGTATTCATTTATCATACAATATTTATTATTTTGATGAATCTAATGTTTTAGGAATAGCTAGAGGCTGTGTACGTGCTTTTATTCTTGTCGCTTAACCGTTTAAAAGTGAAAATGTTTTGACGCGAGGTTAGCTTTAAGTAACATTTATGTCACATTTTTTATGTAACGTTACATACAAGTTATGTAAGGCCTTATTCATAGTGAATATTAACTTATAATTATCAAATGCAAAAAGCAGCTGAGAACCTCAAAAGGCGCAAATATAGTGGTTTAGACAGCTGCTACCTATTTGTGCCTTTTGGGGTTGAGACTCTAGGACCGTGGGGACCGGGTGCACACAGCATTGCAAATGATTGTGCAGAAAGGAGTTATTTCTTACATTGGAGACGTGCCTTTACAAAACTTTTATGTTACGTTTAAGTTACCCAGCCACACACTTTTAAGTTACTATATGTCACATGAGGCCAATTTTACGGCCTTACCCTTTACCGTCTCTATAATGGGGAATGCTCTGAAGAGCTTTTTGACCTGATTCCACCATCGCCATTCTTTTATCGCACTGCTCGGCACCGTCAAAAAGCTCACCCTCACATCTTACAGACCTGGACATCTCGAACTAACCGTTTTAACCGAGGATTTTACCGCGTACCTGTAAGATGTGAAATGATCTATCCGCCGCGATCTTTACATCTAGCTATAAGAAGTCAAAAGTCAAAGCATTTATTCAGTATATGGGCAAATTAAAAATTTGCACTTACACACGTCAAATTACATTAAACAGATCATATTCAATACAAAATATTATAGATATAACAGAAACATAACACTTATTGCTTTGAATTTACAAAAAAAAAACAAAGGTATTGAGCCATTCAGCTTTCATCTAGACGTCGAACGTCACACTTAAAACACATGTTTAGTTCCCCTGATTAATGTAGGGTTGCCAACCGTACTATTACGTGCACTCGCAACCCAGTGCATGTTTCAGTACTTCAGTCAATTTTTATCCAAAAAACTGTGAAATAAAACACAAAACTTCTACATCAACTTTAGTTATGTGGAATTCACGACTGGTGAGGTACACAACTCGACTAAACAGATTAGTCGATGTAGAAGTTATATGTATGCACTAGGCCATAGTAGTTAGAATTCTATGGTGTGCACGCACTGCGGCACATGTGTGCGTAGCATCTCTACCGTGATCTCTAATAAGGGCTCCACAGACTATCAGTACGCCGGACGATGACAGCCTGTCAGTAATCACAACCCAGGCACACACTCACAGTTTCGCTTCGGGCATGCGAGCCATGTTGAGACCGGTCCTGAACTCGAAGTTGTCTCTTAAAACCAAGATCGGTATCTATAAGACGTACGTGCGAACACGTCTTACGTACGCTGCAACTTCGTGGTACGCATTATGTTCCAAGAACAAAAAGCAAAGACTGCAAGTTGTCCAGAATGTCACCTTGCGGATGTGCACAGGAGCCGACCGCTACTTCCGTAATGCGTCATAGCGAGGGACCTCAAGATGGAATCGATAGAGAAGTTCGTCGTCCGCATGTCGATACGGACGACGAACATACGTCATAGCAATCGAAACTAACATCGCGTTTATGGGCGTGGATTTATATAAGACTTATGAGTCCGATGATTTAGCGGAAAGTGCTCGCCTTTCAAGCGAGGTCTAATTGTTATGACGTCTATGGTACTGACTGCTGACTGACTGGGCTGCGTTCACGACCTACGCTCAGAGTGCTCCCAAACGCTCTAACCCCGTTCACGACCTCAGAGCGTCGCACTCGGTTGTAAAAACTGTGTCGTTCACGACTAGCCTTGTGTAGTACATGTACTAAGTACTAATATGAATGAATTCTCGACACTGAACTAGAATGAACTATTCTGTAAGTCTACTAGTACATAGTACATTTAGTACTTCGTTCGCGATTATTGTTTGTGATTCAATTGCTCATGCTCACGAAATGAAAAGGACGATGAACGAATAAGTTAGCGTAACTAGTGAACGAACGAGTGAGATGCACTCTATGGTATTTTCAACAGCTATTTTGAACATTATGGTAACAGTCATAGGGACTATTTTTAATTGAGTAATTATGACCTACTGTACTAATAGTACTAGAAGTCCGATCTAGTACAGCTGAAATAATGTACTAGTTCGGAGCGATCTTATTAATGACCGAGCAGGAACAAGCCTATTCACGACCTCGGTTGTTTCACTCCAGTTGCAAATTTTCAACCATCAAATTCGATGGTTAAAAAACGCTCTGACGTTTGTGACAGTAAATTTGGCGGGAAAAGCTGTAATTATTTTACAGATTAAGGGGATCGGAAGAAATTGGCATTGTCGAGACCAAGACGTGACATGACGAGACATTAATCTTAAAAACAAACGGACTCCATTCAGAAAAAGAAAAATGAATGAACATAACCTCAGCCCAGGGCTTCGTTCACATCCTCCGGAGAAGGTTTTTTGGTTGTTTTGCAACTCGCTCGAAGCTCCGGAACGACCACGGGTGTTTTTCACTCAAACTGTGACTTTGACATTTTACTCAGACTCGAATTTCGAGGTTATGTTCATTTATTTTTATTCTTCAATATTTTGATCCCGAATATTTACCGTTTATATTTACGATTAATGTCTCGTCATGTCACGTATTGGTCTCGAAAATTCAAATTTCTTCCGATTCCCTTAATCTGTAACAAGAATTACAGATTTTCCCGCCAAATTTTCTGTCACAAACGTCAGAGCATTTTTTAACCATCGAATTTGATGGTTAAAAAGTTGCAACAGGAGTGAAACAACCGAGGTCATGAACGACACCGTTGCTACAACCGAATGCGACGCTCTAAAGTCGTGAACGGGCTTAGAGCGTCCCCCTCTGTAGTTTGTGGTTTGGTTGCAATCCGAGCGTAGGTCGTGAACGCAGCCCTGCTCATAATTTATATAGTAAATAGTAATCTGGTTTTTTGGCGGGAACGTGGAAAAGTGTGTGTGATCTCATTGTATTTTTTCCTAAAACTTGTGTTCTTCCGCGTGTTAATATGTAATTAATGTGGATTATTAACCATTAAGTGTCGGTGAATGTGTGCGAGTGTGGGGAAACAGCACAATGTTGAAAAACATGCTATTTGCGTTCTCACCAAAATTCCACTGAAAATCTTCAGTAAACACCACATCTTTCCTGAAGGTATATGACTTAGACTAGACTTTTACTTGACAACTGACCTAAAATGTAACTTTGACCCATCTCTATGACTAAAATTCATAACAACTTGAAAATTTTCAATTTACTGGCTAAATACACTAATCGTGTGGAGCCATAAAGAAACTAAAAAATAAATTAAAAAATAGTAATCTGTGGACTGCTGTGTTTATTTTATTTGAGTGAGGTTCATTGTTATGTTTTTATTGTGATGTTGTATGGAAAATAATCAAGACTAGACAGCAAGACAGAGATTATAAAGAATTGTCTTAGCCGAGCAATTAACTAGATAATAACCATGGCGACTTCTGACTCTCAGAAGTTGGAAACTGCAAAAGACAATATATCTACGACATCTATCGACGAGGGTCTGCCCCGAGAATTAAGTCAATTGAGCCTTAGTAGTGCTACAAGTCAAGACGAAAGTTATTCTGATAAAGGGCATTCCGAGGCAACGCTGAAGAATATCTTCGGCTATTTTCAGGCTCAGAAGTTATGCGATGTCGCCCTTATTGCAGGCGGATGCAGGTTAGTTTATTTACATTGTTTGTGTTTGTACAAAACCTGGCACAACGGATGTCGAGAGGTCAAGAACCTTGCATCCTCAAATAAAGAACGTATTAATTTATTGACGCGCATTATGTACCTAGCTAAGTACCTACTTACTAGACAGTACATCTACTGTTTCCTGCATGTATACAATGGTGTCTTTTATTTATGATTACAGAATCCCAGCACACAAAGTGCTATTGGCGTCGTGCAGTGAATATTTTGCGGCAATGTTCACTGGGTCCTTGAGAGAGGCACAGCTTACGGAAATAACACTTGAAAGGGTTGACTCACAGGCACTTCAGGCACTGGTTCATTATTGCTATACTGGCACGATAGGTAGCTATGCTCTCAATTTATATTTAAATTTCTTATCAGTCCTGGAAATTCAATTCAAAAACAAGTGCAGCCACAGCCTGATAGCCTAGCTAGGCTAGGCCTAGGCCTACAATTTATTCAATTGGCTGATTTATTTCTAGCATTGTTTGGTGTAGCAACAAAAAGAGATTCAGATTCAAATATGAGTGATGTCACTCTCACTATCAAGTAACAATTTCTGGATTTTTGCTGTCCCGCTGGGGCAATTAATACACATTACACAATCTACATCGGTTACTTTATCTTTTGCACCATAGACTTGGTTTACAAAGAAAGTAGTGAAAAGTATTTGAAACTAAACATCTAAATGTCACAGAGCTACAATGAGGAATTGATCATTCCTCATTGTAGCCCTGAGTTTTACAAGTATAATTGAAAGGCAGAAATCACTGTTAATTGTTATAATATACAATTGAGGGTACTTCTGTTAATGTATTACCTACTGGCCTACAGAAATACATAAAAAGCAATCTCAAATGAAAGTGAGTTAGCAAATCTCTACGAATACAGTGCCACAAGTATAACTTGGCGTTGGTGGTTTTTGGAACTAATTCTTTTAATTGAAACTGTGAGAGTTTGACGTTTGAGATATTACCGCGACATTATTGTTGATATATCTGCTACATTAAAAAAGTTCAATAATGCCAAAATTAATTAAAAGTGGTTTAAGAGAAACTGTTATCAAAGTACAAAGTAAAAGCACAGTGGCGCACAGGCACGCCAAGTTATACTTGCCGGACTGTATGTAACACAAAGTGTAAAATTTCAAAGTGTAAAATTATGCTTAAGATTGGTTTACATGATAATTGATTATCCTTACTAATATTATATATGCGAAAGTAACTCTGTCTGTCTGTCTGTGTCACTTTCACGCCAAAACCACTGAACCAATTTAAATGAAATTTGGTACACAGATAATCTAGAGCCTGAGGAAGGATATAGGCTACTTTTTAATGCAAAAAAAAAGAGGGTTGGAAGGGGGGATGAAAGTTGTATGTAAGTATCGTCATTTTTAAAGCTAGAACCTTGAAACTTATTTTTTAGGCTGTTGATTAGATATAAATAAATATGACATTCAAAGTTTGTAAAAGTTTTACCCTCAAGGCTGTAAAATAACAATAGGGACTAGGGGATGAAAGTTTGTATGGAAATATGTAAGGTTTATGTGAATGTTCTACTGAACCTATTTAAATGAAATTTAGTTTACAGATAGTCTAGAGCCTGAGAAAGGACACAGTCTACTTTTTAATGCAAAAAAAGGGTTGTAAAGGGTTAAAAGGGGGGATGAAAAGTTGTATGGAAGTTATGTCATCTGTAGAGCTAAAATCTTGAAACTTTTTTTTTACGCTGTTGATTCGATATAAATAAATATGACTTTTGAAGTGTGTGAGGGGAAGGGTGCGTGGAGGGGGAGGGTAGGGGGAGTGGAAGGGGAGGGTAGAAGGAGGGGAAGGGGAGTGGTGGGGGAGGGGAATTGGAAGTGAGGGCAAGAAAGGGGAGGGAGAGGGGATGGGGAAGTGAGGGGAAGAAAGAGGGGAGGGTAGGGTAAGTTAGGGGAAGGGGTTAGCTTATTTTATTTTATTTAGCGTGGCGTGGTAGGGTGCAGTGTAGCTGGGATAAGTTTGTGCCTTATTAGTTAATGCTACCCAAAGACACTATTCCACGCGGACAAAGTTGCGGGCACAGCTAGTGATTTTATATGTGTATATACTGCCTACATACTGAATGAATACTTTGAACCTTGAACTAGCATCTGGCTTGTCTTCCTAAATTTCATCATAAATATTTCAGAATTAAGAGAAGAGACAGTAGAAGTGCTGTTATCAACATCAAGTTTGCTTCAGTTGAATTCTGTCACAAATGCTTGCTGTGCATTCCTGAAGAAACAGCTGGATCCTTGCAATTGTTTAGGCATTGCTCTGTTTGCTGAACAACAATCATGCATGGAGTTGCATAAAGCAGCTCTCAAATATACAAACCAGCATTTTATGCAGGTAATATACTAATACTAGTTTTATCTACACTAATGTTATAACATTCTACTTATGTTTCCAATACTTGACTTATAATTACTACTGTTATAGCGCAGATAACAAAACACTCAATTTAAGCAATTTCACATGATGGTATAATATCCACATCGATATCGTAAAATCTCATTATAACATCAATAAAACGCGACCAATTAACCTGGCGAGCCTTATATCAAAATCCTCATACAAGTTGTATAAAATTTTGATATTAGGCTGGCTTTTGAAAACAGTTGGGTTATACGTGAAAACTTCGTCGAAACTACTAAACTTACATACACAAAACTCTTTGGTAAGATCTTGTGCCAATTAAATAAAAAAAGAACAGCGCGCGCTCGCTTCTGATTGGCCCTGCGCGCGCAGCTGCGCTCTCATTGGTTAGATTTTAATGGCGGCAAGTTCACTGACAATACACGTACGCGTGAATTTAATGTTTCGCAAAACTCGCTGCGCTCGTTTCATAAACTCACACTCGTGTTTTAATACCCTTCATTATATGACAGTTGCATAAACTACTATTCTGATTGCAGCTTCAATATTGGGTGATCATTGATCAATGTGTGTGACACATTGATCAATGATCACCTAATATTGAACTCCCCTAAGGGATGATCTTCTGAATTGTTACACATATTTCTTTTATTTTAATAAATAACATCACATTTTCATTATATGTATTGTAGAGTACACAAGGGAAGCTTAATGAAATAAAAAGTTGAATGAATACAAACTTCTACCGCCTATTTGAGTCTCTTAGCTAGGGTATAAATTACCAGAAGCATCAAATTATTTTTTTTAATATAAGTAATATTTATCATTCTGATAAGAATACTACAGTTATAACAATGTTACAAGTTTATATAACCATTATTTTGAAAGGGGTTCGAACAATTTTGAATGGAAGCTGGCATATCCACATGTCGCCATTTTGATTTTCTTTAATGAGTCCGTGCACAATGAAAGTAGTATGATATTATATGGTTAGAGGATAAATAAAATAACAAAATATGTCAAGTAACATGGCACCCTAATGTGTCTCACGTTCCTGTTCCCTATTATAAGAATGCAATGGAATGCATACACACACAATAACTGCATTTTTATTGATTGTCGTTGTGCTCATATTATGGCAATCTTTACCTCTAAATATCTAGGGAAGTGACACTTTAAGGTACCATGTTACCATGTAAGATATGCGCAAGATGCAAGATGAGGGGCAAGACAAATTACTTTATTCCAATCCACAGAGCACAGCTATCCCAACCTGTCTTCCGTTATGTTTTGGATAGTGGCAAAGTCAAATATAAATCAATTTAATATGATATTATTGTAAATCTTTACATCAAAATACATTTATATTTGTCTCTTTCTAGGTAGTAAAACACCAAGAGTTCCTAGGCCTTCACTCAGAACAGCTGGCCAGCTTGCTCAAGTCAGATGATCTTAATGTGGTGACCGAAGAGAATGTGTTCGAGAGCCTCATGACCTGGGTGCAACATGACAGCCCCACTCGGGAGCCACATCTGCCCACTCTTCTTAAACTCATTAAACTACCATTGCTTTCTTCAGAGGTGAGTTTATTTGTAATCAGACATGCAAGACCTGAATTGAAAAAAATAGATATGAAGGCACGTGAGTACCCCCATCAGTATTCGGGTTCATTATAGGCCGCCGTACATACTATGGAAGTCGGTAATCAGGCAAGGAGAAGGGAAACGCCTCAATTAATTCTACACGGACACCCCCACCGAACATATAGTATGCACCGATGCAAATGGATTGTATCTTCGGTCTTTTATTTCGCTTTCTGTTCATCACACTAGCGTCCGGGGTTGTTTCAGAGTGGCACCAACATCAGCCGCTCACTGTCAATTCTACTCTTTCATTTTGTTTGCTGTGAGTTTTGTTGCCACTCTCAAAACTCTGTGCGCCGTTAGATAGATTATAATGTTTTAAGTTTAATTACACACATACAAATATATTGCAGCTTTAAGATATATGCCTATAAAATTAAGGGTGTGAATGAGTTTATTGTTATGGTATGTGTTCATTGGCTACCATATTTTTGACTTGTTGACTGCGCAATAGTACTGCCTGATACAGCTTCCAAAACAGCTAAATAAAACAAGTCTTATCTAAATTTCCTTGTATTATGTACAATAATAACTTAACAATACTCACTTATTACTATGGCATAGTAATGAAGTGAATACACGAGTTATTGCATTTAAAACATTACAATAATTTGATTTACCTAGATCAAAACTGATTGCCATTAAAGTTTGCTGCATTATTGTAGCCAGAATTAGATTATTGTAATGAAATACCTTGATCTTTACCTTTTGTTGGACTTTCATTTGTCCTTTGTTCCAAAAGCTTTCAAACAAAATAAAATGGAAACATTCTTCATCTATTTTTATGGCGTTGACTCATTCTTCCTGGTGAGTCAAAGCATAAAGACATTATCAGCCGTCTGCAGATATTAATGTTTCACTTTCATGTCCCACTCTAAATATAAATTCTACACAAAGGCTTACAATTTACTAAAGAAATACTTAGACAAGAGTCACTCCAAAAATTAAATTGGTAAAGGTATAACATAGTTGAGGGATAAATATTGTGGCATTTAAACCAATATTAATATAAATAAGTAAATTTTAACTATGATTGTTTTTGCATACTTTTTTGTAGTGGTAGGACTTCTGCTAGTCCGCCTGGGGCGGTACCACCTCTTTGTCAATGAATTTTCAGCCGTGAAATAGGAATGTTTTTCGGCTGAAATGGCAAGGTGTCCAGTGAAATTACAGGGCATCTGAGACTCTATATCCGTATGTCTCAAGGTAACAGGCGCAGTGCAGTGACATGCAAAATTCTGGCAGTCCAGCTGTATCTGTAATAGGTAGACATCATGGCTTACCATCAGGCGAGCGTCGTGCTTGTCCTGTTATCTTATATCATAAAAAAAAAAGAACCCATATAGGATCACCTTGTTGTCTGTCTGTCTGTCTGTCTGTCTGGCAAGACCCTTTATCTCCGGAATGTGTAGAGGTAACAAGTTGAAACTTATACTATACATATTTGTATTTTCCCATAGATGTATAGCATAGTGTAATCCATGGTCTGTGCACTTTCCAGTACCTAATAGACAAGGTAGAGCTAGCATGCGGCAATGTGCCGGAGTGCCAGCCACTCATCATGGAGGCCGTGAAGTGGCACTTGCTGCCCGAGCGCCGCTCGCTGCTCTTCTCGCACAGGACCCGGCCCAGGACCTCCACGATTGGACGTCTGCTGGCCATCGGAGGCATGGACGGATATAAAGTTAGTCACTTTTATTAATAACTAAGTTACTTCAAAAATAAAATAAAATCCTACACATCAAGATAACCTAATCATTTTCACCATTTGCTGCAAGCACAATAACTTGCACATTCGACGCAGATTTTCAAATTGAACCTTAGCTAAGGCTTAAGTCTTTGCAGATTATACAGTTAATAGTAAAATGTACATTGTTTATAAGTGTGTACATTTTACTCATCATTATCATCATCATCGTCAGTCCACTGCTGGACGTAGGCCTCTTCCAAGATGCGCCACTGAGCCCGATCTTCGGCTGCTCGTTTCCAGTCACTGCCCACAGCTTTGCGTATGTCGTCTCAAACCTGCAGGCCCATCACGAACTTTGACAGTGGATTATTTAATGAACTAAATGACGGGGACGCAGCTATGTAGGCTGTATACCTCCATCTCTTTCTTCGTGATAGCCCGGCCTGCTGGTCACAGGACGTCCTACGCTACGTTTACGTTTCCACATTTTTACAAGCTTTATCTCTACTTTACGACGAATTTATTTGTCCGTCACAAATCTTGCGATTGATTTTAGAGCGACTTCCAGGGGTTCGATTGAGCTGAAATTTTGCGTACATGTGTAAATCGCGTGACAATTCAATATTATGATGACATGGTGCTGATCTGATGATGGAGCTGGAAGGTGGGCATAGTAACTCCTAAACTACACATGTTATACCCGTCGTATTTGTGCTCGTTGGATTTGTCTTGACTTACTCTTGTCCTAGGTTATGTAAAAGCGTTTGTGTTTAAAAAGGTTTTTTAAAAGATTACTTGTTTAATTTTACTGATAACTTTATAATGACTGTTCACAAGAAGCAAGTGACATGCTATAGTCGTCGCCGATTACTAAGTTAACAGTAAAATGTACGTACACAATTGTTGACAGGGAGCAAGTAACATGGAGATGTACGACCCTCGCACCAACACGTGGACTCCTTTCATGAGGATGGGTGCGCGCCGGCTGCAGTTCGGTGTCGCTGTCATGCAGAACAAACTTGTCGTGGTTGGCGGGAGGGACGGACTCAAGACTTTGAATACGGTATGTATTACTGCAACTCTGTTATATGTTGTAACAATATATTTGTAATTATTTCATCATTATCAGTCGGTCCACATTAGTCCACTATTCGATATAAGCATCTCACAAAACAAAACACGCCTCTGTACTTTGTATTCAGCTCTTCTCTTCCGAACACTTCCAGCTACTCTGTTTATAATCGTCGCTTTGAAATTAATTTGAAATTTGAAAAAAAAAGTATTTTTAGCAATTTTTTAAAGTTAAGAGTGCTTAAATCCAGAGCTGACTTGACCGCTCGACGTGTGACGTCACATAACTCAATTGCTCAGCCGCGCGTACTATCGTATGCAGTGTTTTTACTTTATTCGTGGTATTTTCGTAGTTATTCTGTGAATATGGGAAAAAAACCGTACAGATATTGTATAGTACCTCTATGTACAAATACTGTTACCACTGCTTAAATAAAAAATGTCTTGTCCCAAATGAAAAAAAAAAAGTGAGAAATAAATGGTGTAAAGTAATGAAAAGGGCTTCGAGCATTTACCAAAGGAGATGTTAACGCAAGGCGTACCCCTCTGCTGGCCATATAGCCATTTTTGGCCATATGAGCGTGCGTAACTACGCTGTATTTTTAATACTGTGTGCGTGTTTCAAGCTAGTGTGCGGGATCGTTAAAGTGAGTGATTTGTGTGTGTGCAATGCGTATTTACCTCGTCCCCCGTAAGTATCGGCAGAAAAAATGTTTGCGGATTACAACGTTAACATCTCCATTGGTAAATGCTCGAAGGAAAAGGGAGGAGCTGTCACGTACAAAAACAAGATAGATCGATAGATAACACTATATTTGCACACCAATTTTAAATAAACATAACCTAAACCCAAAGACCTAAAAAATAAAACACTCAAGCTATTTAATGCAAAGGGCGGTCTTATCGCTTAAAGCGTCTTCTTCCAGACAACCAATCAGAGAAAAATATTGCGAGACTATAACGGACGGTGGTGTATTGATTTTACATCTTAAATCCTTACTGTCCTAACTAATCCTAACCAATATTATAAATGCGAAATTAACTCTGTCTGTCGGTCTCACTTACACGCCAAAACCACGGAACCGATTTAAATGAACATTTGGTACACATATAGTCTAGAGCCTGAGAAAGGACATAGGCTACTTTTTAATGCGAAAAAAGGGTTGTAAGGGGTTGAAAGGGGGGGATGAAAAGTTGTATGGAAGTATCGTAATTTTTAGAGCTAGAAGCTTGAAACTTATTTTTAGGCTATTGATTCGTTATAAATAAATATGACATTCAAAGTTTGTGAGGTGGAAGAGGGGGTGGGTAGAGGGAGTGGTGTGGAAGGGGAGGAGAGGGTAGGGGGAGTATTTACGACAGGGTATACAAAAGGGAGTCTACCACGTGGTTTTGAAGAGTGGAAGCGTGCTTGTCGTGGAGACGTGGTAACTCGATATCCTGGGCAAACTTTACCGCGATTCGCGGCGTTTCTAAGTGGTTAAATTTGAGGTTATAACCTACCGATGGTGGAGTTCGAATCTCATGCAAGCCTCCTGCGAGTGGGGTTTCCTACTACTAACACTCAAAATTGCAATTTCAATTGTTATTAATTGTTGTACTTCCCTGAATCGTTGCGATGAAGTCCACGTGGCTTGACGATCACAAGTTTCACCACAATACACGAGGTTAAGTCCAAAGGTTTATATTACGACTGTGCCCGGGTGCGCTCGAATCGTGTTCAATCACAAATTCAATTAAAAACAACAAAATGCATACGCGATGCCAAAGCAAAAATGATTCGTCACCCAAATGATTCACACAGCTGGGAGCCGGCGAAATTCACAGACCACGCTAGGTGATCACGGACTAACTCACTCGCGTTTCATTGCGAATTGGAAGGGTAGAGGGGAGTGGAGGGGGAAGTTAGGGGGAGGGTAAGAGAATGGAGGGAGAGTGGAGGGGGAGGGTAGGCGAATGGAGGGGGAGTGGAGGCGGAGATTAGGGTATGTCGAAGTGAGGGAAAAGAGAGGGTAAATGAGGGGAGGAGGGATTAGCGTGCCGTGGTACGGTGCGGTGTAGTTGGGATACGTATGTGTCTTATTAGTTAATGCTACCCAAAGTAGTAGTACCCCGTAGGGTTCCGTAACACAGTAGAGTATTTTATACCTATGATTTTTCGCCACTAAAAAAATACTTTGTCTTTCATAGTGTTTGTATGAAAAACAAAGTCATATATGCGGTCGCTATATCTCAAAAACTGCTGACTGTATCTCGATCAGTCCAATTTTAGTTGTAAGTTTTTATTGAATTTGAGATCTATAGAATATATTTTTTTCTAGATTTTTCACTCCCTTACCTTAAAAGTTAAAGGGGGGGGGGGCACACATTTTACCACTTTAGACGCGGCTATCTTTCAAATGATTGACTTTGAGAAGAAATGATTTTAAAAACCTCAATGTAATTTTTAGGGTTCCGTAGCCGAATGGCAAAAACGGAACCCTTATAGATTCGTCATGTCTGTCTATCTGTCTGTCCGTCCGTATGTCACAGCCATTTTATTCTGAAACTGTTAGGACTACAGAATTAAAACTTGGTAGGTAGATGTATTCTGTGAACCGCTTTCCGATTTTTATACAAAAATAAAAATATTAAAGTTTAAGGGGGGCATCCCATACATAGAACTGAAACAAAAAAAAATGTTTCTTCAAACCTATACGTGTGGGGTGTCTATTGGATAGGTCTTTAAAAATGACATTGAGGTTCCTAAAATCATTTTGTCTCAAAGTCAATCATTTGAAAGATGTAAAATGCGCGTCTAAAGTGGTAAAATGTGTGTCCCCCCCCCCCCCCCCTTTAACTTTTAAAGTATGGGAGTGAAAAATCTAAAAAAAAATATGTGCTGTAGATCTCAATAAAAACTAACAACGAAAATTGGTTTGAACGAGATACAGTCAGCAGTTTTAGAGATATGGCGACCGCAAAGATAACTTTGTTTTTCATACAAACACTATGAAAAACAAGGTTATTTTGTAGTTGCGAAAAATCATAGTTATGGAATACTTAACTGTGTTACGGAACCCTACGAGTGCGAGTCCGACTTGCACTTGGCCAGTTTATTAAAGACTTATCCATAAACACCCCACACGTATAGGTTTGGCCCCCCTTAAACTTTTATATTTTTCGTTTTTGTATTAAAATCGGAAAGCGGTTCACAGAATACATCTACCTACCAAGTTTCAATTCTGTAGTCCTAATAGTTTTGAATAAAATGGCTGTGACATACGGACGGACAGATAGACAGACAGACATGACGAATTTATAAGGGTTCCGTTTTTTGCCATTTGGCTACGGAACCCTAAAAAGATTTTTTTAAATATGTTAATATTTAACGGAGTGGACGGAGAGTTCTAAGGTAACAAAGCTAAAATAAAATTTTTAAAAAAATCCGTCGAATTGAGAACTTTCTCATTTTTTGTGAAGTTGGTTAAAATATAACATTTAGCTAAACTGAGATACTTACCTTACAAGTTTTTGTCCTTGGATTTCTGCACTAATGTAGGTACAGTATCGGTCATAATTGGAGTAGCAGTCTCAAAAAGCAATAGCATTATTGCTATTTATAAAGCAATAGCATAATTGGAGTAGCAGTCTCAAAAAGCTTGTAAAGTAAGTATCTCAGTTTAGTTCAAAACGTCTTATAGAAGAAGGTCGTATGTGCATATTTTGCTGTCATGCGACACTAACATAATGAAAGAGAAAGATATACACCCATATATCGCACTCTATCATTATGAACCAATTAGAAAGAGCGCATGTATTAATTAGTAGAATAGCTAGACCAGATTTGCTTCTTTTATCAGCTATACAAATAATGAGGGTAGATTTGAAACAAAATGAATTGATGGCATAAATGAATGAACAAACATTGTCGGTTGGTGAACTTCGGTAGTGGTTGAAGTTTGGTTAATAAATAACTTAAAAAATCAAAATGCAAGCAAATATAATTATTAGATACGGCGAATATTGAGGCGTTGCATAGAAATGGACTAAATAAATTATATTATCTCAAATGTATAGTGAAAGTAGCATAAGTGTAAGTTATTGCTGTGCTATATTAAGTGATGAGAAATCGTAGTTGTGAAAGTAAATTGTTAATAAAATTTGTTAATTAGATTTGGCGTTTTTCAGAAGAATTTGATACATCATTACGGAAAGTTCGTTCGTTCACACTCTATGGGGTTTAATAATGCAAAGGTGAGTAGTACGAGACGAGAGATGTCCTGAGCAGCTAAGCACCTGTAGTCTCCCTGAATGCAGTTTGGGGAAATTAACGAGGCACCGACATAATATGTGCGAATATTGTGACTTCTTTGCTGCATCGAAAACGATAGAAGTCACACGAAATATTAATTTAAAAGTATCTAAAAACTAGGCGATGTGCCGACTGTGATCATTTGTAATAAGTAATTATATAAGTTATGATTATAAAGGATTAAGCTTCAATCCTCTTTTCCTAGAGAAAATGAATAATTAAGCTTATAACCTAAAATAATCAATGGGTAGGTAAGAGCAGTTCTTAGATGCAACCAAAACAGTGATATTTTGTCAAAGTAGAAAATTGTCAATATAGGCGATTTGAATTTAATATAAGTATTATGAAATAAAAATTGTAGTATAAGATATTACGATTTATTGTGAATCAGTTTATTTAAAAACATGTTTTCTGTGTATTCTTATTATACAAATAAATATTTCCTCAAAAACTATTAAGATAACATCACCGTGTTATTTTTTTATTTCACATATAACATAGATCGTAAATTTACCTTTATTAGCTAAGTTTGTATAAACAGAAATAAAATAATACAAGCTATTAATAATTGATAAACAAAAATAATTCAGGTGATAGAGATTCGAACTCGGGCCTGCCGCTCCTAAAGCAATCTATCTAACCACTACACCAAGATGCTGATACGGTCTCATTCGAATTTAAGCATCCGTTACTTGTTGCGTGGCTTACTCTGCGTTATGTTAATTCAACAAAAAGAAAACGAGTATTCAGTGGAATATTGTTATCTTTATTTGATGTTTACCAAATGTATCTGACGCTACGTTTCACCTTTTTATTCATCTGCGGTCTGTCTAAGCATGCCATCTATGCAGTACTTACGTGTTATTGTTTGCGTTGGAACATTCGACAGAAATATCGTGCAGGCTACTATGAACATTGAGGTGCTACTGGATTATTTTCCCTCGACTGTACTTTGCGTGATTGGTGAAATAATCCCCAACCATAATGGTCGGCTTTCGGCAGATTTTTTGCTTGCTAAGTAAAAATCCTGGTTCCATTTTGATGCACGATTACCGGATCTAAATTATTAAACGCGTAGGCAGTACTCAAAATCACAAAACATAATGTAAAGTCCAAGCTACCGCCCGTACCGCGTCGGCGCAGTAGATAATATAGACGTAGTCCGGTCCAGTCCGGCGATGTGACGTCACAGCCATTTCTCGGGCGGCGGAATAAGATTTCAGGAGCCGCGAATTTGTTTATTTAATAAAAATATCAGTTTTAATGATATCGACTTGATTTTTTCGCAGTTGTTATTAAAATTAGCTATAGTTTTTTTTAAGACTAAGACATTGCAATTTTTCTTAATTTACATCTTCCCCATTACTAAACTTTAGTGCAAACGCTCAATAACATCTCTAAACTACGGTTTTAATTTTGATCATCTGTACCTAATATCTAATAATATCGTTTAAAAACTAAAAAAGAACCGACTTCAATGTTCATTTTCAGTAGCAATTTTGAGATGTTTATCTCGATATCTCTGGAGATACTTATCAGACTTCGATAAAATTACCATGGTACCACACTCCTTTCTAATAAAAAAAGAATAATCAAAATCGGTGCATAAACGACGAAGTTATCCCCGAACAAACATTAAAAAAAATATATATATATATACGGTCGAATTGAGAAACCTCCTCCTTTTTTTGAAGTCGGTTAAAAATACATGAATTGGTATCGTTTTCCTGCTTGCAGCATCTACAAACTTTTTAGATAAATGAACCAGTCTTAATTTACTATTATTATCTAGTATAAAATAATAATATTGTAGACTGGTGACTAGTTTATATGGTATTTATTATTTAATGTGTATAAAATAAACATGAATCTGGATCTAGACTGGTCTGGACATCTACTGGGTGGAAACATAGACTGGTTCACTACATACATTTAAAATGATGTGTTTTGTATCAGGTGGAATGCTTCGACCTGACGTCTCTTAGCTGGAGCACGCTGGCCCCCATGAACACACACCGGCACGGTCTGGGCGTGGCTGTGCTCGGTGACGGGGCCAACTGTCCTGTGTATGCAGTGGGGGGCCACGACGGGTGGATATATCTCAACTCTGTGGAGCGGTGAGTCATACATACTATGTAGGTTAGATATGTACTGTACAGGTGAATGCTCGGCGAGGAGACATAAGACAGGTTTATGTAAGCAGGAGGCAGGACAGGTGGTTATATCTCAACTCTGTGGTATACAAAAAACAAGATTAAGGGGTCTCCCCCATATAGGTCTATAAAAATAACATCGAGGTTCCTAAAACTATTTTTTCTCAAAGCCAATCATATGAAATATAGACACTTCTAATATGGTAAAAAGTTCCCCCCCCCCCCCCCTCCCCCCTCTAACTTGTAAAGTAAGGGAGTAAAATATAAAAAATATATATAACGTTATAAATAAAAATATATATAATGCTATAAATAATAAATAGATCTCAATAATAGAATATTATTATAGCTGTCAGTGTGACATAAACCCGCACTTTACGCTTGCTACGCTTTTCCGTCAAATTATACAAGACTAGCTGCGCCCGCGACTTCGTCCGCGTGGAATAGTGTCTTTGGGTAGCATTAACTAATAAGACACATACGTATCCCAAATACACCGCACCACGCCACGCTAATCCCCCTTCCCCCTCCCCTCCTCCTTTCCCTCCCCTCATCCTTCCCCTCCCCTTCTCCTTCCCCTCACTTGCACCTCCCCTCCCCCTCCTCACACTTCCCCCTCCCTTCTCCGTCCCTCCTCTTCCCTTCACATAACCTACCCTCCCCCTTCCCTCCTCCTTCCCCTCACTTCCGCATCATTTAAATCGGTTCAGTAGTTTTGGCATGAAAGCGGGACAGACAGAGTTACTTTCGCGTTTAATAGTAAGGACAAATAAAACCCAGAGATTAGCGTAGCTCTCCTTTAAATATTGCCAAAATTTATGAGATCCTGCATCGCGCAAACGATATTTTCTGCGATATTGAAACGGATGCATTTGCTTCGTGATTAAACATCTCAAAAGCTGAACTCGTTTAAAAACGTTTTCTCTTTATAATATTAGTCTGGATTATTGCACGGCGAAAAGTTGGCACCCGAGCGTAACGATGGTGCTAAACGTCGTGCAATAATCGACTATTTAAGTCACGGAAAAGCGTGCGCAAAGTGCGGGCTTAGGTCACACTGTGCTACAAACACATTGAACGAAATTGGTTTGAACGATATATAGTCAGCAGCTTTAAGAACCGCAAACATAACTTTGTTTTTCATACAAACACTATGAAAAATAAAGTTAATTTTTTGGTGGCGAAAAATTATAGTTATAAAATACTCTACTATGTTACGGAAACCTACGAGTGCGAGTCCGACTTGCACTTGGCCAGTTTATTTTGATGTCGGTTAAAAAACTTCAAAACCAGGTGCATACTCGTCATAATAGAACTTAAAATGGCTGCCATTGTTTGTCCATTGATGACCTTGATTGACTCAACCCAGCAATGGCAGCCATTTTAAGTTCTATTATGACGTTTAGGTATCGACCTTATTTTTGTAGGTATTTCGTGTCCTTATATATATATAGTCACAAGGTGCATGCTCGGCAAGGAGACAATTGTCCTATGTACGCGGTGGGAGGATACGACGGGTATATCTCAATTCTCAACGCTGTGGGGTGGTGAAATCGCGAATGTTTATAGTCAACTGTTATTGGTTGCAGCCATATAGGTGCGCGATTAGTTCAGGTCAAAGCTGAGATCAAATTACTCTTGTGGATCAGTATTTATGTGTCTCAGTTATCGGAAAAAGTCAATCGAAAATCATTTTGATAATGCACTTTGTTATTGCACCTTTTTTTAAACTACTAAAGATCTCATTTATGCTTTCTTGAATATCAGGTGGGACGCATGTTCACGAACTTGGACGATCGTAGCACCGATGACAGGAGCTCGTAGCACATGCGGCGTCGCTGCTATACGCGGCCGTCTCTACGCCGTAGGCGGGCGGGACGGCGGCGCGTGTCTACGCTCCGTCGAGTGCTACGACCCTGCTACCAATCACTGGACTAACTGCGCGCCGATGACAAGGCGACGAGGTGGTGTTAGTGTAAGTATATTATATCTATACTAATATTATAAAGAGAGAACATTTGTATGTTTGTAATGAGTAAGCTCAAAAACTACTGAACCGATTTAAAAAATTCTTTCACTAATACATAGAATGGACTTTCGGAATGAAAATAGGCTATATATTATCCCGTTTAAATCAAAGGTACATTCGTGGAGACCTAATTTGCAACCTAAGTCGGCAAATAAACGGTCGAAAAAACACGTTTCTTACGAACGCTGCTTAATTGAAAATAGATAGAAGAATATTTTCTATGCAAGAGTTGTACAACTTAACCACACAGGGATCGGGAATTTAAAACAAAAAAAAAAATTAATCCACTTTGAAAATGTGTGCAGTAGCGGAATGGCGCGAACGTCGCGTCGCGTAATTCTTCGCATGCAAAACTAATCACACCATATTTTCTTATTCTGTAAACTGTGCTTTATTTTGTAATAGATTTACTTCATTGTTGTATAAAAATAAAGTTTATATTTAGTTTAGTTATTTTTTATTTACACCTCAAAACCCCTGAAATGTATATCTTGGATCTTTGCCTGAATATGAGATACTCAAAACCGAAATATTAAAAATACAATACGCAAATCAAAGTTCTAGAACCCAGCTACCACTATACACAAAGAATTCGGTATCCTATTGCGTAAATGTTTATAAAAACCGAGCTCGAAACCCGACCCACTTGAAAGGGTCTAAGTAGGTACTTACGTTTTTTACGATTGTATAAACATTCGTCAGCATTACTCATACCATCCTGAATTGATTTCTTGAATTGATTTAGTGATTCGTCTACTTATTTGCAATGATATTCGAAATGCTTATTTCATTCATTATTTTCACTAATTTCACTTTTTATTCAACACAGAAACTCGAAATTGCGGGAAAACCGCCACTTGGTAGAAAACCCGACGATCACACAAATACGATGATATTTCTAGAATTCAATAGCTAAGATGGATTCACAAAACACAAATGAATAGAATTTACACTAGATACATACTAAAAACTAAAATAAACCAACAGGAATTAACATTTCAAAACACAATCTAGCGTCAGCATTCCAAGCGTCAATGGCGTCTATGGTCGACCTAAGGCGTATTCATTAAGTAGTTTTCATGGTGCGGGGAAGAATAAAATATAGTTCAAAATGGCATTTTATAAATAGAATATTTCTTCATCAAGCGTTTAAGACCAAAAAATGGTTACAATTTCTAATATTATGCGCTGTAAATATAGAAAAAAAAAGTTGGCTAAGCTGACCCACCGGTGGGTCCGTGAAGCTTGACGGAATTGCTTGTAATTGTTCTTGACCCACCGGTGGTCAGCGATCCCTGAGTGGTTAAGACCTACAAAAAAGTCCGCGACAGCATATGTCTATCTCTTAAGGTTGACTCACAGTAACCATTTTAATCTTAAAATTTTTTTTAAAAAATATTACATAACTTCCAAGGCTATTTTCATGTATATAGTATTAATCCTTATCCAAATAATTACGTTAATTAGCTTGGCCACATATTATAGATTAAAATTGTCCTGTACAGTATATAATTCAAATGAAAACTCTAGAAGATATCACGAATTTCACAAACACGCATTGCAAAATTAATAAAATATTTGCAGTGAAACCACAGATTAGGTCATAGTTACTACGAAAATATTATTATAAGCTTAGCTATGCTGTAGATCCCCACCGATCACAATCAATTTGAAGTCAATATAGTATAATAATATGATCTATTGTATAAAAGAATATTCATCTATATATATAATAATATAATATAATATTTTAAACCACCCCGACTGATCTATGTATAATAGCTTTTCCAATGACTCTAAACACGACATTTAAAATCTGAGCTGTAAGTTGGTAAAAGGATTTGAGTATTCTGTAGAGTCCAGGAGGCTTCCATGTTCTTACAATATCGTTGAAGAAGAAGATTTTCGAATTGATCAGACCTATGAAAGTTGATTTCATAGCGCAATTAACTAGAAAAAAGCTCATAATTTTATAACGATTGAACGAATTTTCATGAATCAAAGCTAAGAAAACTCTCGATGAAGACATCTATCAAATAAAAAAAAAACTATCAATAATAAAAACAAAATCGGTTCATCCGGTTAGGTGCTAAGATGCTACAGACAGACACACAGATACACACGTTAAACGTATATTACCCCTACATTTTGCGTCGGGGAACGCCGTAAGGTTACGGCGGCAGATGTACTCCTTGGTGGTGAGCTACTTTTTGGTAGATTTAATGATTCCACTACCACTGTACGAAAACTCATGATTCATGAATGCACATAAAACTTTCATTGGTAGGTATATAGCTAGGATTAGAACCAACGACTGTCGGGTCAGAATCAGGGTAACTATCTTTTACGCCAAAGGGCCGTCCAATATCAATACGTAAGTATTATAAAACAAAGTTCATCACTGCGTCTGTCTGTCTGTTCGCAATAATCTCAATAGCTACTGAACGGATTATCATGCGGTTTTCACCCAATAGCCAGAGTGTTTATGAGGAAGGTTTAGGTGCATAATTCGTTAAGGTTTTGTGTAAATTGGATGAAATATGACGATGGTTGTTAAATATGTTCATATTTTATATTCGATGCAACAAACTGATGCAAATTTTGTAGGCATTTATGTTCTACCCGTGCGAAGCCGGGGCGGGCTGCTAGTATCTTATATATTTATTTATATATATTTCGGTATATATTTTAGGATATAGTATATTTACCGGTGATAGGAGCATTATATATACATTATAATATTCCGCCTAACTTGCTACAAAAAAGTAGCTTACTACCATCAAGATGAAAATCTGCCATCTAACCTGACGGTGTTCCGGCAGCACACTGCCCTCGAATATTCTACGCCTAACGTGTCCACCATCTTCGACGACATCATCGCTTACCACCAGGTGAGATAGTGGTCAAACGCTAGACTACGATATACGATACGACTACGATATAAAATAGCCCCCAATACTAAAATCAGACGGCCAACACACACACTTCTAACTGACTGTGTGCTGCAACTATACCAGACAATTCGCTTTGTACTACTTCAGACGTACTTCAAGAAGTTTTAAATAAAGTCTGGTCTGATGAATAATAATGTTCGCAGGTATGTTCCGCGGGCGGGTACCTGTACGCGCTCGGTGGGCACGAAGCCCCCGCGAACTCAGTGGGCGGGCGGCTGGCGTGCGTGGAGCGCTACGACCCCGCCACCGACACGTGGGTGCTGCTGGCGCGCCTCTCCTACGGACGGGACGCCATCGGCTCCTGTCTGCTGGGAGACCGCATCGTTGCAGTCGGTATGACATTACTCTATATTTATAGCTCCCGGCACTGATATAAAGCCGGCTTTTTACTATGGCATATAATATATATTATATGGAATATAATATATATTATATTGAATATAATATATATTAAGTGGAAGTGTGGATATAATATATTTTATATGGAATATAATATATATTATATCCACACTTCCACAGTAATATTATAAAGAGAAAACGTTTTGTAACGAATTTAGCTTTTAAGATGTTTTATCACGAAGCAAGTGCATCGGTTTCAATATCGCGTTGCAGGATCTCATACATTTAGGCAATGCTTAAAGGAGAGCTATTAAAGTATACGCTAGCGCCCATCTCTACCCTACTATCCTACTAATATTATAAACGCTAGTTTGTAAGAATGTATGGATGTATGTTTGTTACTCTTTCACGCAAAAACTACCAAACCGATTGAGCTGAAATTTGGTATGCAGATAGCCTAGACCCTGGAATAAAACATAGGATATTATATTATCCCGATATTCCCACGGGAACGATGTCTACGCAGGTAAAACCACTGGGCACAGCTAGTCTTGAGATATAATACTTTATCGCTCTCATACATTTTATACGAGACCGTTTACATTGCGCTATAATAAATATTACATCCCAAACTATGCATATTTTTTTCGACCGACTGAGCGATATTTGAAGATTTATATTTTACCTTACGTCCCCGGACACCGCGCCTACCCCTGCCTCGCCCTCTGTTTGAATGCAACCATAGATAACCATAGATAACTATATATCTTACAGTGTGAACAGCAATCGTGGGATGTAATTAATTTATAGCTCAAGATGTAATATACATTATATATAATGTATATTACATCTTGAGCTATAAATTAATTACATGGGATATATCCCATTGTCAAAAGCCAGCTTAAACGTCCGACCTTTAGAAGTCAGTTATAGGTCTGTGTAGTGCGGTTGCACTGGCGCGCTTGTGATCTATCGTGTGTGCTTCTCCTAGGTTACAAAGATCTAAATAGATAAAAAGTTTTTGGCGGGAACGTGAAAAAGTGTGTGCTCTCATTGTATTTTTTCCTAAATCTTGAAATGTGGATTATTAACCATTATGTGCCGGTGAATGTGTGCGAGTGTAGGAATAGCACAATGTTGAAAAACATGCTATTTGCGTTCTTACCAAAATTGCACTGAAAATATTCAGTAAAGTCCACATCTTTACTGAGGGTATGACTTTAACTAGACATTGACTTGAAATTTGACCTGAAATGTGACTTTGACTAGACTTTGACTTGAAAATTGACCTGAAATGTGACTTTGACCGATCGTTACGACTTAAATTCACAAAAACTTGAATAATTTTAATACTTGTCACCGTAGAGAGAGAAGGCAATAGAGTTCCGATGAGCGTATACGGTATGAGTGAAAAAATGCTATATACACATTATATCATTGTATATTGGAATTAGTATGGCTACAAGCTAAACTTCACCCTATTTTGAGGGTAATTAATGCTTAGAGATTACACAGTTTTTGCATTCTAAAAAATCTTAATTTTCTCTTCATTTGCAAAAATGTGCATGGCATTTAGACTGGGCGCGCACTAGTGGCCAAGTTGCAGCGACTAGTGAGATACACACGTTAGTATGAAATCGCCACAAAGCGTGCACACCCCGCGCCCGGTCTTTCACTTGATTAGCCCACGTACTTACAATTTTGTAAGGAACACCTTCACTACATTACCCTCCGTATGAGGAGTGCAGTAACTCAAAAGAATATTTAAAAAAACACATTAAAAGATTCATTTTTTATCGTGGATTCAATATATTTATTTATTTGGTTTGCCAACAGATGACACACATTACATTACAGTATATTAAACCTAGGTATTATAGATTACGTGCGCACCCAATTACAGGCAAACACAGCATGCACGTATTATATAAAGTTAAAATGGGTAACTGCTTAGATACCAAATAGTAAGTAATACAAAATATTATGAAAAAACAAAAATGTATGTTAGCTGCATATTAGGATAGGGATATAGGTAACCAGGCTTAAATATGTTTTGCTAAGCTAAAACAAGGACTGGGTAAAGGAATAATGAAGTGGTAGATTTATATAGTTACATTGGTTTACATAAGTATGAAAAGGGAATTAGGTGGACTCATACAAGTCCTGTAACATAACACGGCGGATTTTATATAGACTATCAGATTGTATGTCAATATTGTCATAATGGTTGCATATTTTGCAAATACGTGGAATAGGGGAGTTTGCACCTAATACTGTCCGTCTTAGTGGAGGAGCCAAGGGAGTGATTCTTGAACGAGGATATTGGTATGGAACTCTGAAATGAATATTTTCTAGAAGTGCAAGGCAGTCTATGTGGTTTCTTACAATTTTAACCAAGAAGATTAAATCTATGTACTCTCTTCGTTTTTCTAATGTTTTTAATTTAAAATAACTGAGCCTGTCGTTATATAATACTGATTTACGCGCAAACTTAGTGAACCGAGACAGGTGCCAAACAAAACGTGTTTGTATTCTCTCGATTCTAAGACTGTGCGTGGCATAGTGTGGTCGCCAAACTACACTACAATACTCAAGAATACTACGAACTAAAGAATTATATAGAACTTTTTTAGTTGAAGGTTTGCGAAATATTTTACCGTTTCTTATAATAAATCCTAACATTTTGGAAGCTTTTTTGACAATATGCTCTGTATGTGGCACAAAAGTGAGTTTTTTTTATCTAATAAGACTCCCAAATCTTTTATTACTTCAACTTCTTTTACCTCATCATGTGAAATGAATCTTGAAGGTAATATGTGTATCTTTCTTGAAAATTTAATATGGTAACATTTATTACAATTAAGAGACATTTCATTATCGCAACACCATTTATAAAGTCTGTCTAAATCATTTTGAAGAAGGTTGATATCTATGGGAGTTGAAATACGTCTAGCAAATTTGAGATCATCAGCATACAAATAGAGAGTTGAGTTGGAAAAGCAATCGGTTATGTCATTAATAAAAATGTTGAAAAGAATAGGTCCTAAATGTGAGCCCTGAGGTACTCCGGAAGCTATTTCCGTTAAGTTGGAAGTATACCCACACATTACGACATAGAAATGTCTATTACTAAGATAGGATTGTAGCCATGCTAACAAATTTCCTGCAAAACCATAATTGAAAAGCTTAGCAAGCAGCACCCTGTGAGATACGCGATCAAATGCCTTAGTTAAGTCAGTATATATAACGTCAACTTGACTGTTTTTATCAATAGACTCAGCTAGCATTTCTGTAAAACATACTACATTCGTGGAAGTTGAGCGAGCGGAGACGAAACCATGTTGGTGAGGAGTGAGATTCTGTTTAAAATGAGATTGAATAATAGGACAGATTAAAGATTCGAAAATTTTCGCAAATCTGCTGAGAATAGACATTGGCCTGTAGTTATTAACTAATGAATCATGGCCACTCTTAAATACAGGAACCACCTTAGCAATCTTCCAAGGATCAGGGAAAATACCTGTTTTTAACGATTTATTAAATATTTTGTGTAATGGAATTGCAAGGTTGTGATTACATTTTGTTATAAAAAAACCCGGAATACCATCAGGGCCTGCGCCTTTATTACAATCCAACTGTTTTAGTTTTTGTGTGATTATTTTGATATCTATTTGGATAGTAGCTAAAGTTTCTCCTTCAATTTTATGTACAACAATTTTATCAAGTCTCTATTAAACCAAACAGGATATTTTTGAGTATTTATTTTGTGCTGTGGAACATATTTGGCAACAGCTGATTTAATTACACTCATAAATTTGCTGACCATTTCATTAACATTATCATGTTCGTTAAATAATTGGTCCCAGTCTTGGTCCTTCAAGTAATTATTAATTAAGTGGTAATCAGCTTTACGGAAATTAGGAATACTTATATCGGAGTTATGTTTTAAGTTACTTTCGTGCAAGATCGGAAATGTTAGTAATAGAGATGGGTGGAAGAGGTCTACTTTTGAAAGGGGTTGGGAGGCAGCATTTACAGTACAAAATGTATTATCAGTTAGTACTAAGTCTAGTATTTTATTTCTACTATTCATTATGTTGTTACTTTGCAGTAAATGGTTTAAAAAAGTAAAATCTACTAAAATGTGTTCCAAACTAGACAACTTGTAATTTGTTAGAGGTCCATTAATAACATTCCAATGTATACCGCTTAGATTAAAATCACCTACAATACATACGGGATGATCACAATTATCTAGAATCTTATTGCAATTGGTTACGAAATGTTCCAACATCGCTTTTTGTACTGGAGGAGGAAGATAAATGCCACACACGTACACTCTGCTGAAAGATTGCGAATCTCCATACGTTGGGAGGTCAATGGTAACCCATAAATCTTCACAATCGCTTTCCCATCCCAACATCCTAACAGACTGCAGACGCGTAGATACTGCTACTAAGACACCTCCGCCTTCTCTACCGCAATGGAAACCCGATGTCTCTCTATCTCTTCTATAG
The DNA here is from genome assembly GCA_954871355.1 of Cabera pusaria. Lineage (NCBI taxonomy): Eukaryota > Metazoa > Arthropoda > Insecta > Lepidoptera > Geometridae > Cabera > Cabera pusaria. The sequence continues at coordinate 12,805,107 of OX940896.1, forward strand.
ACGGTATATCTATCATCGAATAGCTCTTAACTTAAAACGCCCTCATGAAGCCAGGTCTCAGTTAGTATAATAACATCGTAGTCACAACATACCACGTTACAGAGAAAGCTATGCGTTTTTGTTCTAAGTCCCCGTGAATTCTGGTAATATATACTTAGCGGTGATGAAATGTTTGTATGTAGGTTGAGGCAACCTAGTCAATTTTTTGTAAGGACTCCAAGTCCTTTATTAGTTTGTGATCTGATGTCTCCGACTTCCTCATGTAGATACGTCCGTTGCGCACCCACACAAACTTGTAATTCTTCTCTTTGGCTGCTGTCCAGGCCGCAGCGTGCAGTGCCTTATTGGAGGCAGATAGGTGTTCCACTATAAAAATAGGAGATTTCTCGCCCACAAATCCAATATGAGAGCTATTGAGCCTGTTGTTTGGGTTAGCTCTATTGTACTTGATGGCAGACGCGATAAGGGTGTCCCGAGCTCTTGGTGAGCTAAGCTGAACAACTATGGAGCGGGGTCTGGTACTCGTAGGGTTAAGCTTTGCAATACGAGTGCAATTTAAGATGCATTCTTCTTTAACGTCACAGCTCACAGTCTCCATTAGGTTAGATACAACTTGTATCAAATTCTCCGTTACCTTCTCCGGAACACACTGGATCTCAACGTTATTACTTCTAGCGTGTTGCTCCAACTGATTTATACGTACTAACAAGTTACGGTTCTCCTCGCGCAAGGTTACATTCTCGTCCTGTATTTTTTTAATAAATACAATGATCTCGGTGCCCTTTTTGGTGTTTTCCTCACATTGTCCACTCGTGTAAGCCATGGACTCCTGGAGGTCCTGGATATCCTGCTTCATAGGTGCAGTTTCGGTCGTTATAATACTGCGCATTTGTTGACCTAGGCGAATGAAAAGATTATCCATTTCAGTGCTAAAGATTTCCTGCACAACCGTTCTGACGTCATCTCGAGTAAGCACTCTAAGTCCACCTGGGGGGACGAGGTAGGTGCGACTCTTTTTTGAGCTCGCGAGGACGAACTGGCGCGCACAGGAGTGTTGTCCTTATTAACTCCTCTTGGTTTCTTAAAACATAACGGACACTTCCAATCCGACGGCAGTTCCGACTGCTTAGCCGAGAATTGCGAGTTAGTAGTCGCCAGGCAAGCTAGATGAAAGCTTAGGTCACATACTATGCATGTAATATTTTCCTTATCATCGCCTTCCTGATTGCAGCATCCCCATGACATAATTGTCTTAGGCTCAGACATTGTTTAAGTAATAAATTGTATTATGATAACAATAAATCTATTTCACAGTGAGCGAGTTCGCGTAGGCAGAAGTAAACAAGTAAGTTAATACCTCGCGCCCAGAACGTCGTCGGTCGGAACGGTCGTAAGCGCCGCCGATTTCGAAACCGCTTACGCGTTTACGTCGAAACTACGTAGATATTACAGAACACTTGATAATTAAATCACTATTTTGTTGTTTTCTTTGCATGTAATGATTTTTATCTGTTATCATTTAAAACTTCACTTAATTCACAGTCCTTGTTATTAAAGTACGTAAAGAAATACTATCCAATTTGCTTCTAAACTCACGTAAATAAATAAAAACTCGGGAGCTACTTAACTCGTGGACAGGTACCCACGTACGATATTGCATGCCATAACAATGGTCGATATATCAAATGAGAGGAAATTACTTAGAGATAATTTTGAAACGGTGTAATTTAATTCATATCTACATTTAATGTTATAAACTTTGCAAAATATTGATATGCTTACTGATTCATTAATGACAAGTACATCCATTCTAAGCATAATTGCAGTAAGTACCTTATTTACTGCACATATCTAACTGATATGGCTTTCTACAATATATTTTCAGACTTCTTTTTAAAAGTAATTTTATTTATTTATTTATTTAATAACAAGTACTTGTTACGCTTACAGCATAGCCAAAACGCATAACAAGTTAAAATTACAAAAAAAATCTTAAACAGTTGGTGTAGGTAACATTATGAACTACAAAGATTAATAGATGCGTTTAATAATATCGTTTAAAAACTAAAAAAGAACCGACTTCAATGCCGCGCTATTCATTTTCAGTACCAATTTTGAGATGTTTATCTCAATATCTCTGGAGATACTTATCAGACCTCGATAAAATTACCATGGTACCACACTTGGGATCTCTCCTTTCGAACAAAAAAAGAATAATCAAAATTGGTTCATAAACGACAAAGTTATCCGCGAACAAACAAAAAAAAAAATATATATATATATATACGGTCGAATTGAGAAACATCCTCCTTTTTTTGAAGTCGGTTAAAAATGCCTAAAATCTTAAACAAAATATGTCAATGTCCGGTTCCTGAGCAATGAGTGCGTTGAACAGACTCAGAGCTTGGAAAGTGGGGGCAGATTGAGCCGCTCGAGTGCGTACCGACGGGGTCGCGAACAGACGTCGCCGGCGCAGCCGCCTCAACTGATCCGGTACGAAGAGTGTGCAGCGAGACAAAGCCGTGGGATTATCTATTTTCCCATTTAGCAATAGGAAATAGTGAAGCAGTATCGCACACTTTCGCCTTAGTTCTAATGTATATATGCCTACCATGCCTGCTATGAATAAAGAGGGATATAGAAAAGGATAATATCCGTATATTTTTTTATATAGAAAACGAGCAAATTTTTTTGTACTTTTTCCACCATGAGCTTGTATTTAGTCTCATGCGGATTCCAAATTATTGAATTATATTCTAATTTGCTCCTTACAAGAGAATTAAAAAGAGAAGTAATGTATTGACCATGCCATAAATTATATAAACTTATAATACCTATACTATAAATAAAAACGGAACCCATCTCATTTGAAATTCTCGCAATTTAAATTCTTATGGATGTAAAAAGCCTTTATTGATCAAACATGTTGAGAGTGTTAAATATTATTTAGAAAATATGTTTAATTACACAAAATCCCTTAATTTTGGATCAGTCTATATTGTTACTAATAAGATAGTTTAAAAAACTAAAAATAACCGACTTCAATGGCGCGCTATTAATTTTCAGTAACAATTTTGAGGTGTTTATCTCCACATCTCTGGAGATACTTACCAGACCTCGATAAAATTACCATGGTACCACACTTGGGATATCTCCTTTCCAACAAAAAAATAATTATTGAAATCAGTTCATAAACGACGAAGTTATTCGTGAACAAACATAACAAAATATACAGTCGAATTTAGAAACCTCCTCCTTTTTTTGAAGTCGGTTAATTAAAATACTTTTAGAGGAAAGTAAGTACATTGAGAGTAGCATTGTTACATGTTGAATTACAACCAAGAAAATAATTTCTATGCATTTACATATTGCATTAGAATCAATCATCACTTACCAACAGGTGAGATAGTGGTCAAACAATATATAATATATATGTATGATGTATAATCTTGTTTGTATGGTGGAGAACAGCAATAAGGTAATTAATATAATATCGTTTAAAAACTAAAAAAGAACCGACTTCAATGCCGCGCTATTACCAATTTTGAGATGTTTATCTTAATATCTCTGGAGATAGTTATCAGACCTCAATAAAATTACCATGGTACCACACTTGGGATATCTCCTTTCGAACAAAAAAAGAATAATCAAAATCGGTTCATAAACGACAAAGTTATCCGCGAACAAACATAAAAAAAAAAAAAAAAAAACGGTCGAATTGAGAAACCTCCTTTTTTTGAAGTCGGTTAAAAACAAACAGAAAATAAGGTTTTTTAGGGTTTTTAATCAAAAGTCCAAGCATTTATTCAGTATAGAAGCAAATTAAAAATCTGCACGTCAACTAATATTAAATAGAGAATTCCCCTGAATAATGTAGGGTAATGTAGGTAATTTGTATCAAATCTATTTTGTGTTAAGCTACAAGCTGAGCCAAGACCACTTGAAGATTTTTCAGAACTCCACAGCAATGCAGCTCAAATCTGCCTTTAAAAGGTTGCTAGTTTACAGAGCATTGAAACACCTTATCACAGGGAACTGTGTATTCTTAACTGACATTAATATTTGAATGGACAGTAGAGCAGCCTCCCGATTCTTAATCAGTCGAAAACCTATTCAAGTTTGGAAGCCTCATTTTTAAATTTGAATATTGATAAGTCCGTGAGGGATGTAAGGGAGCACAAACTCAGCTCCCAGCCACCCTCACCTGCCCGTAGTGCATCGTGCTGACTAACAAACGAGGCTCTGGCGACCGACAAATGGTGGTATAACCATTTAAGATTTTAGCGTAGCTAAATACTTCAGGCTGGTGATTATTTGGCCAATCCTACTAGACTAACTGAATTTTCCAAACAAGTTATAATTTATATAGCAGGCTTTGACGTTAAAAAATCAGAAGCTTCAAAGGTCGTAGATAAGTAGTTACTCCAAAAGTCAAAACATTTAATCAGTATATGGGCAAATTAAAAATCTGCATTCACACACGTCAAATAACTTTAAATAGATCATATCAATAATAGTTATTTTAAATATAAAAAGAAATAACTTAGTGCTTTGAATTTGAAAAAAAAGTAATCATCCATTCAGTTTTCATCCAAACGTCACATTTAAAAAAATGTTTCATTTCCCTGATTAATGTAGGGTTGCCAACCAAACTATTACGTGCATGCTAATGCCTAAATAAATGCATCCAGAAATTTTTTATTCAAAAGTTTTTGAAATAATAAATGTTCAAGTCGTTGCTCGAATATTTATTTTTTATATTTTCTATTACATCTAGCTACTGGCATTTAAATAATATTAATTTATTATAGAAATTTCTGACGTTATCCGTTTTCTCTGACAGTTTTCGTGCTGCATAATAAATCCGGACTTTTAAATATTTTATAATTATAGCCTTTATTAACAGTGAATAATGACAGTCAATAAAAGATTGGCTATTGAAATGAGATTCTCTTGAGATTTTTTTTAAAACCAAGCAATACTTTAAACTTTCTTGTGTAAGCATAATTAGATATTTTTTTTTGTTAAGACCTCGATTTCTACGGAATATTACTTCGCAAATTTCACATATGTTTATGGAGTCCTTTGAGGGGTAGAAAAGTCCCCCTTTATCTTTTTTTAATTGTAGGCTAGCGTATTTGGTATTTGATATGATAGCTGAGACACATTCTTCACATTGAAGTTCTTTTTTCAGTTTGCTTACTACAAATCCAGCAATGTATACAATTCTGTCAATATACTTGGATCGGTCAAATAATCATGATCTTTCATTAAAATTCCATCAATTTCTTCGGTATAATTATCGAAGTCGATATTATCAATTACCCTATTTTTATCAGGTGTTTTGTTTATTGCTTCTTCGGGTTTCGTTAGTGTTAATTTATTTATATGTTGTAGAGGAATACAATTTCCTGACGTAATTTCCCCGTGTACTAACATTCTTTTGAATGCTGATTTGAATTGTCTGGCTGAAGGATTATTGTTGAATCCTCCTTTGGCTCTTATAGCACTGAAAAAATATTCTAAGTGATCCTGACTTAGTTTGTAGGTGCTCAGAAATGTAAGGTGATCATTGACAACTAGAGATTCATATAGATAAATTACACTCTTGATACAAATCACAAAGCCCAAAAATCCCGTTTTTCTATTAGATGATATGATGTTTCTGTCTCCTAATTTTTATTCCTTTAGATATTTAATCATTTCGTCTAAGAAAGGTTTTATTTCTGAGAAATTTTTGTTCGATAATGGTTTTTTATAAGTGTATGCATTAAAGTTTCTCGAACTCATTACATCGAAGAGATTATTAATTTTTCGAATAAAATCAACAGTACCAGCAGAGTTCTTAAAACTGTCAATATTAAGTTCTGTGTTACAAAATTCAATTGCATTTGCAACAGATTCACTCATAACTTGAGCTGCTAACTTTACTTTCATAATCTGTTTGCAGAAATTGACATGCGCTTTGTTTAATTTATTACCTAAATGTAACCCTTCGTTGTCCTGGAGCTCAACAAGTGATGTTACATATTCCCAGGATACTATCCGCCCTTGTGGATCGATGATTGGCCCCTTTTCTCCTAAAGTATTTCTTATTAACTTCAGCATATGTGAAGGGTCTGGAAATATAACGATCTTATTATTGCCGACGGTGAAACTAAAATTTTCATCATCATCTAATTTGCAACCCAAAACTTTCGCCATAGCAAAATTTGTAGGACAACCGTCAAAAGTTACGGAAATAACATCAATTCCACAATCTTCGACTAGTAATTTTATACAAGTAGTAACCAAATTAGCTTTCTGTTCTGCGGTAATTCCGTTCATTAAAAAATATCCTAAAGGAATTTTCCAGGACCCATTCGCACATGTAAGCATGAAAACCAGTGCGTCTTTAGCTAATTGGTCATTATTAACATTATTACCGAAATTCACAAAACCAATGCAATTTTTACCATCAAAATCTAAACCTTTTCTTATAGCCATTTCATCAAAACTAAGGGCGCAAATAATTTTGTGTGATGCATTTTCTTTTTTTATTCATTTCATGTAATAACTTCACAGCCTTTAGAGATTCTGTGGAAAACCCAGGTTCTCCATCAATGCACTGATACCATCGTGATAGAGTACGCGGGTGAGGCAAACAACTGTTAAAAGTTTTTCTAACGAAATTATAAGCTTTTGGGACTAATGTAGTGAAGGCTTAAGGCAAATTTTCGCAACTCTGGCGTATATTTACGCTGCGTGGTTTCTTTGCACAAAAACATTTTCAAAAAATCCCTGTTAGTCACATCAATCGAACGCAACAAGTCGACAGTCTCTTGATTGATTAAAGAACGCCTCTTTAATTCTTCTATAATAGCGGTTTTCTTTTGCAAACGCCATGTTTTTGATCTTAAAGCAGCTAGTTTCTTTCTTCTATTTTCACTTATTATTGTTTTCTTTTCCAGTTCTTTTAATAGCTTTTGTTCTCGCAGTGTTAACTCAATCTTCGAGGCTGACACTGTCTCTCGGGTCTAAAACACGTAATGAAAATACTATTAAAATACACACAAAAACAAGATAACATGTTAGTTTTTACCCAACTACGGCAAAGTAAATAGGAGCTTGTTTTTTTACTTACCAAAGTGCTTTCACTTTCTTTTTCCATAGCTCCTTCTAATAGTAAGGTAGAAGACTGGTCATTAGTCATTAATGAATCACCAAACTGAAAGACATGTAATTTATTTATTAAAATTATAAACTATGTTGCAAAATCTATAGTGAAAGTCAAATAGTTTAATAGTGCATACTTCGTTTAACACAATGCAAATTAGAATGCCCAAATAAAACACTAAAAACATTATTTATATAAGTAAAATAAAAATAAAATATATATAAATATATTTATTATATATAAGTACCTAAATAATCAATAGTAAATTGCAAAAACATAAAATATTTCACAAAAGATATTGTATATATTCTTTGATTATTTTATGTTTGTTATTTAGTTTTTCTGACTATTAGTATGTATGGACCCCTTTCGGGTAAAAGCCTCCTCCAAAGAGTTACAATTGTCTCTATCATTCGCAGTTTTAAACCAAGTCTTGCCTGCAACTTGAGTTATTTCATCTTTCCATCTGGTATTTGGGGTATACTAGGGGAGATAGTGGTTGACTATTGAACTTGTATGTTACAGAGCCTGTTCTACTCACCGAAGTGCTTTCAATTTCTATTTCCATAGCCACTTCTAATGGTACCCTTAATGACAGGTCATCAGTCATGAAAGAATCGCCAAGCTGAAAGATATTAATGTAGTAATTAAAATTATAATTATGTTGTAAAATGTATATATTTTTGAATAATTAGATATACGGGTAATATACTTTAATTGCAAGTTACTTTATTATAAGAAACTCGGTGATTGGTAAAAAACGATATATACTGAAAGAGGGTGTTCAGTACACGATTCTGATACCGAATATGTAAAAAAATAGGTAAGTTCTTAAAAATTGACGTAATTATTTTTTTTATCCTGAAAAAAAGTCTTTTCCCCGACACCCTGTATATCCGATTAGATATAAATTAGGGGTCATCAAATTGCGAGTGGATAGTCTAGATCTTTTGGGTAAGTGCGCTACATCATCGGCCGCATCGTCACTTAACTTTAGATGAGATAGTGGTCAAGCGCTACTCATTTCTGAATAATAAAAATTGTAAGCATAAATAGCATAAAATTCTGATGGCTATTGAACTTGTATGTTACTACATTACAGAGTTTGCTCTACTCACCGTATAGCTTTCAGTTTCTTCTTCCATAGCAACTCCTAATGGTGAACTTGATGAGAGGCGATCACTTACATCAGCTATGAATGAATCTCCAAGCTTGAAGACAGTTTTTTATTTAGATTTTAATATACATTGTTTTAAAATGTATCATTCCAATATCCATCATCCAAATACATGGGTAAAAAGACTTGAATTACAAGTTAAGCGCGAGTCATTTTCAGTAGGTGCCAAGTTTGAATTTTGATGTGTTAATCTCCATATTCATACTGAACTGGAACTGGCTCTCAAGGGTAGCTGACGAAACATTACAATGAAATAATGAAATTAAAATGGGACCACCGGGGTTCCTTTTTTAGGGTTCCGTAGCCGAATGGCAAAAAACGGAACCCTTATAGATTCGCTATGTCTGTCTGTCCGTCCGTACGTCACAGCCATTTTATTCCGAAACTATTAGGACTACAGAATTAAAACTTGGTGGTAGATGTATTCTGTAAACCGCTCTCTGATTATTATACAAAAATAAAAAATATAAAAGTTTAAGGGGGGGCATCCCATACATGGAACTGGAACAAAAAAAAATGTTTCTTCAAACCTATACGTGTGGCGTGTCTATAAATATTTCTATAAAAATAACATTGAGGTTCCTAAAATATTTTTTTCTCAAAGTCAATAATTTAAAAGATAGGCGCGTCTAAAGTGGTAAAATGTGTGTGTGTGTGTGTCCCCCCCCCCCCCCCCCTCTAACTTCTAAAGTAAGAGAGTAAAAAATCTAGAAAAAATATATTCTGTAGATCTCAATAAAAACTTTCAACGAAAATTGATTTGAACGATACAGTCAGCGGTTGGTGAGATATAGCGACCGCAAGTATAACTTTGTTTTTCATACAAACACTATGAAAAACAAGGTTATTTTTGTAGTTGCGAAAAATCATAGTTATAGAATACTCTACTGTGTTACGGAACCCTACGAGTGCGAGTCCGACATGCACTTGGCCAGTTTATTTACCTCTTGAGGTACGGAACCCTAAAAAATCAAGCTATTGCTATTATACTGAAATGTATAAGATTTATCTTACTTTAATGAAAAGAGTAGGCACCGAACGTAGCTTTAAGTAGGTACATTTTTTTTTCTGTACAAAGCAATTGATTCAAAATGTCTTGAGCATATCCGAGAGTGTACAAACGGTTGCCAATTAACTCGGCCTGTACACAACCCATTTAGTTTTATAAATTAGTTCAGGAGGAAAGCTGAATAGAAAATGAAAATATATAATTTTAAATGAGCCCTTTGCAGTAGTTCTCTAAGCAAAGCATAGAGGGCCTATGAAAACTTGAAAGTGATTGTTCAGTTCTGTTTTCCGGACATGAGTATACCTACAGCATCAAAGGGTTTTATAAAGTTCAAAGCAAATGTAGAAGGAATATCATTAAAGAAAAAAAACCCTTAATAATATTTTACAGTTAAAATTCACCATCTATCGGTAGCTAGTAGCTAACATAAAAAAATAAAAATGGTTGTGTGGTTTTATGAAAGCATTATGCGAAAAATAAGTTTCACTTTGATAATTAAGAAACCTAGTTTAAAAACTAAAACAATCGACTTCCATGCCTCGCAAGTCAGTTTCAATTGCAAGTTTGAGACGTTTATCGTCATATCTCTGAAGATACTTATCAAATCTTAATGACATTACAATGAAACTACCTCGAAAATGTACCCTACCAATTAACATAACAAAAGAATCATTCGAATCGGTTCACAATAGACGAAGTAATCGCATAACACAAAAAAAACTAATTGAGAACCTCCTCCTTTTTGGAATTAGGTTGAAAACATTAAAAACAAGTAACATATATCGTATTTTTATTTTTTTTTAATTAAATAACTAACGTGGTAAAATACCTAAGTCAAAGCTCACAGTTTATAATGCAACCGTTTAAAAATGTCACGAAGAATAGATACTTAACCATCTGATGAATGTGTTTCGCAATTTGGTCGGTTAGCACCACTTCCTTGGTTTGGTTTTTATCATATTTAAGACTACAAATGTAATAAAAAGCTACATTTTATTGATTGAAAATACATATCACTTTAATAATATTATGATTAACTTAAATGTGTCTAGTCAAAAATTCAACTTACCGATGAAAGGATATGTTGGGCTCATTTCGCTCAGAACGGCTTTTACAGCCAATTATACTGCAATTTACCATAACTGCATATACCCAATTTTAGTATTATAAATAATACTACAATTCTAGAACATAAATAGTCCAAAAATGTAGTTTTTCACCAAAATTCTTTTGACGCGCGAAAACGTCTGCTCCGATCTGCCATCGCATCAATCAAATTTCAACGGGGCCAAACAATAAATAGGCCATACGCAAATGGAGACAAAAACCTTATTTCTCAACCTGCTCAAACATTAATAATTTGTCATCGCCGTCTTACTCTTGTAATTATGCATGGTGGTAGGACACTATCTGGTGTCCGCCTGGCCAGCTACCACCCTCAAGTTAGAAAATCTGTCACGAAACATCTAATGTGTTCCGGCAGCTATCCTTGAGAGCCAGTTCCCATTCTAGGCCTAGCGTGCTTACCATCTTCGACCGCATCATCACTTACCAACAGGTGAGATAGTGGTCAAACGCTAGCCTATAACGTATAAAAAAAAAAAAAAAAAAAAATTATTATTTTAGCACCATATCTAGACTATACTCCCATCTACGCTTGACACTAGCTTAATACACTAATCGTGTGGAGCCATAATGAAGCATAAAAAAAACAGATAGAGTGCAATTAATATAATTAGCGCAAGAATTAGTTGATCCTAATAAAAGTGGTTGCAAATAAACTATACAGATACACAAAAATTATTGTTACAGGTGGCTTCGATGGCGTACAATACCTATGCGTAGTAGAAGTGTACGACTCAGAGTCGAACTGTTGGCGCAAGCTGGCCCCGCTGAGCACCGGGCGCGCCGGCGCCGCCGTCGTGGCCGTGCCGCCCCCGCGTAACCTGTTCTGATACTCGAGCCCACACCTCGTCACCTACGTCACCATGCCACTCACGGCCGCATTCTTCGACCTACAAGGGGGCATCCTACTCTTCGACATCGGCTTGAGAGATTCCATTGATCTCTAGTGTTGTGCTCTTAAACCAAGTGCGTGGACTGTGGTGCTCTTCAATCTGTTAGGGTGCTCGCGACGCTGGCCAAGTTTCCACTTGAACATTTTGTCTATGTTCGATGTCCAGAGTGGATATAAACTTTTTGAGATCAGAAAGAAAGCAGTGCAGTGAATGTTTAGATCAGTAGTATTTTGTGTATAGCAGCGATACCTACCTTCTAAACTCTTTACATACTCAACCTTTTTTTCATTCAGTAAGTCGCGATTGATTGCCCTACTTAAAAAAGATAATGTATATATATATATATATATATATATATATATATACATTATCTTATGTATGTAATATTATTATGTAGTATGTAAATAGTCAAAATTGTACCAATAAGGCTATAACGGCTACTATCGGGTAGATCGCACGATTAAGGAGCAGTGAACTCTCCTACTCGAGTACTTTACACGATACATGGGTTAGTTGCTCAATAAGCAAAATGGACATCTGAGCCTGTGACAGCAGTGCATACAACCGCTCGATAAAAACGTTAGCGTAAGCAATTATCGCTAGGGCGACATTACCCAATGGCTGCCTACTATTGAGTTGAGAGCCTGAGAATATTTTTGGTCGGTGATTGAAGAGCTCAGTTCAAACCACCATAACTTTGATTTATTAAAGTGATCCACTACTCGACTATCTAAAATAAGATATTATAAAAATTAAACTTACAAGGTACTTCATTGGGGAATTGGTTGACAAGATGAGGAGAGTCTACGAATTACTATACTTTTATAATATTACAAACATTGTCAATTAGTGATAGGATACTCTAAAATAGTTGTGGTTGACCTAAAATAGAGCATTAATGCTGCAAAATCTCTGATAAATGTTAGCGAAAAATAGTTAGTAAAATATATATGTATGTATAGTCTGTGTAAAATAATTCCTTAGGTCGTCAAAATACCGCGCAAAAATAGTTCCAAATAAATTAAAAAATTACATGATAAGGTTCTACTTTTATTCTGATCTTCAAATATTTTTTCTAGTTGATTCCATAATCTCACTTGTTGAGGATTTAAACTTATGACTTATATTTATTGTACATCAATCAATAAAACTTTGTTCATAGAAAATCAATAATCACTATACGCAAAAATCATATAATGTTTTGAGAAATAAATATTGTATTTTATTTGTTTATAATTTTTTAAATCATCAACATGATTAAAATTATTTTAAATCAATAACTGCAATTTAAACTACTCCTAAAACTATAATACAGACTATTTAAAATCTACAAAAAACACAGAATTATAATATAAATAAAGAATTATTACAATTAAAAGAAATTTATTGAAATTTTAAAATGTCAGATTTTGTAATAATACATTTATATGTAATAAATAATATCAAAGGTTACTGAAATCTTGCTCTCTATTGAAACATTAATGGACATTATGTTTTCGCAATTCGCTCCTTAAGATAATGTAGTTGAAATTTAAAAGACTGTAACACTTTATTCCACTTATGTATTTATTTACTATAATTGTGTCATTGTAAGTGCAAAATAGCAGTGATATAATATTATGTTTATTTATAATATGGCTCTATAGTAATGTAGTTTTAGAGGTAGATTTTTATTTAACTTAATATCTAACTATATATTTATCTTTATGTATTTGATCTCAGTGTAATCTTAGTTTATATTAATGTACAAATGAAATAGGTAGCTGTTAGCATCAGTTCCTTCTCATAGTTTAATCTGGGTTTCGGGAATTGTAGGTAATTTCGATTGTTTATCCAAGCATTATTCTTTCTCATAAGGCCAAGGGTATATGAATTCACAAGTTCAAGTGATCCATATTGGCTTTAGCATATCTGTTGTGGGACATGTGTAAAATTAATTATGCAGAACACACTTTTTTCTGTTGATAGAATCCCTCAATATCTATACAATGAAACCTTTTACTTATTCCAAATTTAAAGTGAGGAGAAATTATTTACAGTGCTAGTAAAGTGAAAATATTAGTAATAAATAATGTTAGAAGTAAAATGCAGCGGAGCAGAGAAGATCGAAATGCAATAAAATATGATAGCCTGTCATATTTCCGTACCTATTTTTGTAGTTCTAATGTTAAATGTGATTATTTCATTTTAAAATTTTCTTAAATTATATTTTCGGCTTTGAAACAACATAAATGTTAAAAAGCCAAAGCTTTATATTATATTAATTTGGATATAAATTGCCCCAAAGCTGAAACTATGATGCATATATTTTTAATCTAAGTACAATGCCAACATAGTTATGAAAGGATATGTATTGTAAGGAGAGATAAAAGATATCCGGTCCCCTTTTGATGAGTCATTTCTGAAGCTTTCGTGGATTAATTTGTTAAGAGCGAACACGGGGTGCAGTTTTCCATACAAACGTATTCCCTCTCTGGAAAATGCTTCTAGAGCAAAATTTGTTTAAATAAAAAATCAAGGTCTGCTGTAGCTATGCCTATCATTTGTTTTTTTTTGATCAACCAATTGCAAATAGAAATATGACCCATCAAACATTTCAAAGAGAAGATTAAAAGGCTTATGATATTAAGGGGCGTAGCTACAGCAGATCTAGATTTTTTGTAGAAACAAATTTTACTCTCTAAGCATTTTCCAGGGAGGAAACGGGGGAATACATTTATATGGAAAACTGCACCCCGCGTTTGCTCTTAAAATCTTCAGTATTATATTAATTCTGTATGAATCATTATTATAAATGTGATTTTTTGTAATTCAATTTGTTAGGCAACGGTATGCAGGTAGTTTGACACCTGGTAAAGGACATAACTTAAGTTTGCTATGTTGTCCTGTTCAGTTAATGCTGGTAAAACTGCTAGATAAAGCTAGTATATATTAACTAAGGAAGTAAACACACTATAATTATTTGTATATGCTTGTAGTTAAAGTTTTAGGGGACCAACCTGTGATGTTAGTGATAGGAAGTCGCTAGATGTCAAATGAAACTATATGGGCTAATGGAATGAGTAATGAGTATGGGCTAAGAGAAAAAAAATATAGATTGTGTATATAAATGAACTTTTTATATTGATTTTAACATAAACTTTGTGTGCTTATCAAATAATAGGTAGCTATAGAGTTGCCAAAACATTTAGACCCATTATACACATCATTTTTATTCTATTTTAATCTCTATTTTACTTTTAGTTCATTTCGGTCTGTATAGCACTATATTTTTATGATAATAAATAGTGATATATTCTTTAAATAAAATGCATTGTTATTTACTTACCTATGTATATATAAATCTATATACTGTAAGATATACGATCAGAAGACAGCAAGTAAGTATTTTACTATAAAATATATAATAAATTAAATATTTTTTATTTGCATTTTGCTTTTGAAATCTAAAGCCAGATGGTCTCGCAGTCTTTTAGCATAGCGTATATAAAGGCAAAGACATAAAGGACATAGGTGTACGGACGCGCACATGGCTTACTGCTTAGTGCTTAATAACTAATTACGCGTGATCTAAAAATGCCTACAAAAAAAGATGTATACCTAAAACTCATGTCGCATAAAATGGCTGCGATCGCCAGCTTGTTGTCAATAAAGGGACAGTTTTGTTACTATGACGAATATCAATACAAGATACGAATTATCTAGGTAAGAACGCCTAGTAACATTCTTGGAGAAGAAATTTTAACAAGTTCGACTTATTTTTTTGACAAAAACTATCTAAATTGAATTAATAATATTAATTTAATTCATATTGTAATAGATCCATTATTGTTAGTAAAAAACTTAAGACTAGGAAATTATTGTTAGAGTAGACACTCTTTGGTATATAGTTAATCTGTCATGAACTGTCTTAAATATATCAAACGAAAATAAATTACAATGTTTTATAATTTCGTCTTTAAATACTTCTGCCGCTTTGCCATTACTTTAACATGGTAGCAGAGTAATAAATAAAGTTACGAAGTAGCCATGCGCAAAACCTTCTCTAAAAAGAAATCGTTCACTACTTCAATCCATCACTGCGAACTACTTCAGTCTTTTAGTTCAATACTTCATCTACTTCAGTTGCTCAAAATTTTAGTTTATCAGTTGGACGAGGATTGAATGGATTGGCTTGGCATAGTCTCAGTGCGCGAGTCAGTGCCTGAATGAAACAGAATGATATGCCTATTAATACAATAGAGTGTGACAGCTACAATGCCGTCGGTAGCGGCTATCATTGGCGCTGCGGGCGCGCGCGCCAATTTTCTATGACTTATGAAATTAATTTTAAAATGATCCTTATTACTATAGGGCTAAAGTAATATGAGTTTAAGTTTCTGTTATTAACGTTCGGCAGTAATCGGCTGAAATCGGCGAGTCATGTTGGATCTCACTGGTAAAAACTGTCTAGCAACACTATGTGTAGACAATGAAAGTGCGATCAAGCTGGCTAAAAATCCATCTGAGTTTCATCAGAAAACGAAACACATTCGGATAAGATCTTTTTTCATAAGATAATGCATCCAAGACGGTAGCATTACAATATGCTATGTGCCAGCAGCCAGACAGATTGCTGATATGCTGACCAAACCACTATAAGGGCCCAGAATAAAAATCTTAAAGAAAATGACTGGCATTAACAGGGGTGGATGTTAGAGTAGACACTCTTTGATATATAGTTAATCTGTCATGAACTGTCTTTTTTTTTTTTTTTTTTTTTATACGTTATAGGCTAGCGTTTGACCACTATCTCACCTGTTGGTAAGTGATGATGCGGTCGAAGATGGTAAGCACGCTAGGCCTAGAATGGGAACTGGCTCTCAAGGATAGCTGCCGGAACACATTAGATGTTTCGTGACAGATTTTTCTAACTTGAGGGTGGTAGCTGGCCAGGCGGACACCAGATAGTGTCCTACCACCATGCGGGGGTTGTTGGTTTTTTAACGATGTTTTTCCTTCACCGGAGGGCCACTGTGAAGAGCGCACATAAATTTTTCGATGGAAAAATCCATTGGTGCACGGCGGTTTGAACTCGGTACCTCTGGCATCAAAGGCAAGCGTTCTCCCGATTGCGCCACCGGGCCCTCAAAAATGTCTTAAATATATCAAACGAAAATAAATTACAATGTTTTATAATTTCGTCTTTAAATACTTCTGCCGCTTTGCCATTACTTTAACAATTTATTGCTTCGGCATTTATACAGATGGAGGATTGTCAGTGGAACGTCGGTACCGCGAGGCTTCAAAAAATTTCTCTGGTTTTATTTTATTAATTCTTATAAGTAATTTAGGGTTTTCTTCTCCAAAATAGCTTTTTGTTAGCTTAGTTTGTTGTACTTTATTATTGTTACTGTAGTGTAGCTTAGTTTTTTTTTATTTTCAGGGTAGTTTTTTATTCTCCCCTTAATGGAGGATGGCGATCCCCCCGACCCCGGTGGCGAGGCTTGGGGGGATAAAAGTCTTCCTCCCTCTCCAGCAGCTTTCACTTCTGTCCATACGTCCGGCGAAAGACCCTTTGAGCTAGTAAATAATAACCGCTCGAAACGTAGAACACTAAAGCGTGATGTTAGAGCTTGTTCCCCGAACGACTCCTCGGGAGACGAATTCAAGATTGCTGACGATGAAATTCTAACTACACCCATACCGTCTGCTGCGTCTCTTCCCTCCTCTACTCCGTCCTCATCCGCTTCGCTATCTATGCCTCTTGGCCAGAAATCTGCTGACTCAGTTGCGTTTTCCAGTTTGCCCCCAGGACAAAAGGTTGTCCCTACGCCAGTTGCTCGTCAGAAGTATGTAAATTCAGACGCCGGTCCCTTTGTGGTACATGTCCAAAAAATTTAACAGTCTCCTTCTGCGGGCACAACTTTGCACCCGGTTACTTTTGGACGATTTCTTTTCGGGCGCGCAAGAGAATTCCAGGGTATAGTGGATGGTTCAATAAAAAGTATAGGTCGAAATAGAATTGCTCTAACCTTTCACTCCGTCAATAGCGCCAACTCATTTATGGAGTCAAGTTCTTTAATGAACAACGGATATAGGGCTTTTGTGCCCTCATACAATGTTATCCGATTAGGCTTGGTTAGAGGCATTCCTACTGATATGTCCCCGGAGGATATCATAAAAGAGGTTCGTGTTCCTCAAGACTGTGGTCCCGTCATTAAGGTGAGGCGCCTTAATTTTAAGTTGATGTTGGATGGGAAGGTAACTTGGAAGCCATCTCAAACTTGCGTACTTACTTTTGACGGCCAAGTTTTTCCGTCCAGAGTTTATTTGTGCTATAATGCCTTCCAAGTAGAACGATATACACTCCCAACGATTCAGTGTTTCCAGTGTTGTAGATATATATGGTCACACAAAAATTCAATGCAGATCCAAACCCGCTTGCTATAAATGTAGTCAAGCCCACGCAGGAGAGACATGCAATATTGAAACCGAAAACATTAAATGTATTTTGTGTCGTGGCAAACATTTCGCCACAAACAAAGCTTGCCCTGAAATGGCCCGGCAAGTTGCTATCAAAGCTGCTATGACTCAAAATTACTCATCATACGCAGAGGCTTCGAAGCTTCATCCGCCATCTAAGCTGTCGTTCGCCGAGGTTGTTTCTTCTCCCGTAGATATGGCTTCCCCTGCTCCCCGTCACAGTTTCCAGGCTCTTTTAAAAATGTAAATGTTGAGCCTGCTCATGTTCACTATAAGAGTAACCAAAGCCTGCTGGTTCATCTGCACCTTCTTCGGTTGGTTATGATCGCCTGGCCCACTCAAACATAATAAGGGGAGATTTTTCAGAATCTGCTCCTAATGGGTGTGCCCTTATGAAAAACCTTTAGATACCCCAACTGTTCAATCTATCATTAGCGATCTTCTAAAACTTCTAAACCTTTTATCCACTCTCCTAAACTCTTCTCCCCAACCCCATTCTTCACCGTCCAACGCTGCTTTTAACCTAAATTCACTAATTTCTCTCTTACATAATGGATCTCAATCTGCTTCAATGGAATAGTCATTCTCTGACAAATAAATACTCTGAGCTTGTTTATTTAATAAATAAGTTCAACGTAGCTGTCTTGTCTGTTACCGAGTCGTGGCTTAAGCCTGGTTCTCATTTTGTGATCCCGGGCTTTGTTGATGCCCGGAGTGACAGTCATGATGGCTACGGTGGCGTTGCTTTTTTTTTTAAGTAACGTTTCTTTTTCTCGTATATATGTCCCCTTTTATAGTGGTTTTCAAATAATTGCGGTTCGAGTTAAAGAATACACTTTTGTATCGATATACATTCCTGACCCTTCTAAGGCTATCCTCCGTAATGTAGTCTCAGTTTTGAGCTCTCTCCCAAAGCCTCGTCTGGTTCTTGGTGATTTTAATTGTCATCATCCTGTTTGGGGTTGTGGTAAGGCGGACGAATTAGGGGAGTTCTTATTAGATTCCCTTGATTCCCTAAACCTCTGTATTCTTAATGACGGTTCCCCTACTTTGAGAACTCGACCAAATAAATTCCGTAGTGCTGTTGATCTTTCACTGTGTTCTCCGGAGCTTGCTACTCTTCTGACTTGGCGTGTCCTTCCTTCTACACATGGTAGTGATCATTTTCCTATTCTTTTAAATTTTCCTCAACGTAATTCCTGTCCTATCCCCCCTGGCAACCCCCCGCTTCTGAAATATATTTTGAATAATAATGATTTTTCTGGGTGGTAAAAATTTCATGATCACACGGTCTCAGTTTCTAAAAAATTTCCTGTTATAAACTCTTACAATATTTCTTCTTCTTCTGATTTTTTGGTTCGCTCACTCCTTGAGTGTGCAAATAAATCCTTTTCTATTAAAAAACCTCCGTCTAATAAGTTGCCCCCTCCTCCTTGGTGGGATAGGGAGTGCAATGATGCCATAAAGGCCCGTGAGGTAGCGGAACATTCCTTTTGCAGTGATATGACACAGGAAAACTTTTCCAATTTGAATAAGTGTATTGCTAAATCCAAACGACTTTTTCATTCCAAAAAGCGTGATCATTGGAAATGTTTTTGTACAAGTTTGAGCCCTAGTACCCCTGCTTTTGTTATATGGACGAAAATACGTTGGTACAGGCGTTCGTGGTGTCCCCTTTCTCGGCCCTGTAATCCATCTCAGTCCTGGGCTGAAGCGTTCATGGACAAGTAAGCCCCCCAATATTGTCCTCTTCCTTCTGAATTACCATCGTTGTCTGTCCCTTTATCAAATGATCCTTTGGATTATCCATTTTCTATGATAGAATTGAAAAACATTCTGAAATCGGTCAGAGATTCGGCCCCCGGCATGGATGGCTTACCTTATTCTTTTTTTTCGAAAGCGAGTGACTGTTTACTTTTTCATTATCTGCGCCTAGTTAATTGTATTTTTGACACTGGCTTTGTTCCGGTTAGGTGGAAATCTCAGTATATTATCCCAATCCTTAAACCCAATAAAGATTCGCAAGATCATAATTCGTACCGCCCTATTGCTCTTTCCTCGGTTCTGTCTAAACTTGCTGAACGTCTGGTAAAGAACCGACTTGAGTGGTTCCTTGAAAGCAACGATCTTCTGGCTAAGTCTCAATATGGATTCAGGAAGGGCAGGAGCACCATGGACAGTCTCACTATCTTCACTACTGACATTAGGCTTGCCTTTACCCGGAACGACTCTGTTGTCGGTGCATTTCTTGATATATCTTCAGCGTATGACAGTGTTCAACTTCCTCTTCTTAAGAATAAACTTTTAGTGTTAAAAGTGCCCCCTAAATTATGTAATTTTATTCTGAACCTTCTTGCCGAAAGAAATATATACCTTCGTTGTATTGACCCCGCTATTTCTCCTCATAGAACTATCTGGCGTGGTTTACCCCAAGGGTCAGTTCTTAGCCGTCTTCTTTACAATGTTTATACTTATGATTTGGAAAGGTCTGTCGGTCTTTGCCGTATCCTTCAGTATGCTGATGATATACTTTTATATTCATCACATAACAAAATTGATCTAGCTAGCAATTGTGCAAAGCAAATATTGTACGGCAAACTACAGAGATAATTTTATTTTATGGCACCATGTACCTATCTGTAGTATGAACAATAAATTATTTGAAGTTTGAAGTTTGAAGTTTGTGTTTCGCGCTCCATTCAATGTCTAAACTCTTGGATTCATGTCAATGGTTTAGATGTCTCCCCCTCAAAGAGTAACATAGTTATTTTTTCCCGTAAGCGCTATACTCCTGATGTGCAAATTTTCTGTAATGGTTCCAAAATTCCGGTTGAAAATTCTGTTAAATTTCTTGGACTTCTTTTAGATAGTAAATTAACTGGTAAGTCACATTGTGCCTACATAGTAGACAAATGTAAAAAAATTTCAACATCTTAAGATGTCTTTCGGGTGTTTGGTGGGGGGCGCATCCATTTACATTGAAATTGCTTTATAATGCTATTATTCGTAGTGTCTTGGATTATGGTTCCTTATTACTGGAGCCTGCTAATAAGGGCAGTATGAGGCAGTCAGATCTTATCCAGTCCAAAGCTCTTCGTATTGTATCGGGTGCTATGAAATCGTCTCCTATTAATGCACTCCAGGTAGAGTGTGTTGATGCCCGCTCCACCTTCGTCGTCAGTTTCTTGCTAACCGATTCTTCTTCCGATGTGTACAATACTCCTCCCATCCTCTTATTCCTAAACTTCAACTTCTTCGGCGTTTCTCTTTTACATCTCGGTTCTGGCTTAGCAAGAAACCTCCTCCTCTTTTGCGGAGTTTTGATATTTATAAGTCACTTAAAGATCCAGTTATCCGTTCTCCTTCTCTTCCCCTTTTCTCCTTTAGTTACGAAGTCATCACCGCTCGGCCTACTGTAATTTTAGACTTTGACATCTGTGCTGGTGACCCACATGCTGATGAATATCTCCAAGGCCTTTTGAGGAGAGATTGGCGTGGTTGGCACTGTATTTATACTGATGCTTCGAAACTTTCCCCTCTTGGTTGTGTTGGGTGTGGTATTTTCCATGCTCAATACAATATCGTTCAAAAAGTTAAATTTCCACCTGAAACTTCAGTCTTCTCGGGTGAATGCTGGGCGATACTGGAAGCGGTTCGATATATTCTGATTTTTAATCTTCATCGTTCTCTTATCTTTTCAGACTCTCGGAGTTCTCTTCAATCTCTTCTTTCAAATCCATTTTGTACTAAATCTTCTATTTCTGTAATTTTTCTTATTAAAGAGTCTTTAGCAATATGTCAATCGAAAGGGCTTGAAGTTGTTTTTATTTGGATTCCCGGCCACGCTGGTATTTCGGGAAATGAGCGAGTGGACGGAGTGGCAAGAGATGCAGTGGCCCATGGTGATAAAATTCCATTTTGCATTTTTCCGCATGATCTTTTCGCAATTCCGAAAGTACTTTTGTTCAGATCTTGGGCAAGCTCCTGGGCTGCCTCTAGCAAGACCAGGGGCTCAGCGTATGCTGCTCTCCAACCGGATATCCCGCGGAGACCTTGGTTTGCTAAATGGCATCTCAGCAAGCAGCTGTCAAGTTCTATCATCCGGATGCGTTTGGGGCACTGCTGTGTACCCACCTATTTTAAAAATAAATTGCACATAAGGGATTCATCCCTATGCGAATGTGGTCTGGACGAGGGAGACCTCAATCATATATTTTTTTCATGCCCGCTTCTTAATTTAAGCATTTTATCTTTCTCTTAGTCTTGTTATTCCTCTTCCTACTTCCATACCTACCCTTCTATCATCCAATAATTTGTAAATATTTAGAATCATAAGTAATTTTCTTGTCGATAATAACATTAAAGTTTAATTATTATATGTATTTTACTGTTAGTGTATTCTTTTTATATCTCGTAACAATTATTGTAAATATTTGTTTTTATTTTTTCTTTTCTTTTGGGTGGAGTTCCCTAACTTATTTTTCTTTTACTCTCTCTTAACCTCGTTTACCATTACCTTTTTATTACTATCAAATACTAACTTCATTACTGAACTGACGCGATACTGGCAAAAATGGCTCAAAAGTAAGACGATTGCCATTAAAAAAAAAAAAAAAAAATACAGATGGAGCTAAGGAAATGACAGGTAAAACAGCAGGAGCAGTATCACCAATTAAAAGTAAAGAACCTAATTAATATTTTTTTTTTTAATCGCAATCGTCTTATTTTTGAGATATTTTTGCCAGTATCGCGTCTCAGGTACTTGTTCAAATATACAGGGTGTTAAAGTAATTGCGTGCAATAGCTTAGGGGTAGACTCAGTATCGATAAAGGAATCATGGAAAAAGAAATCCAAGAAAAAAAATTTAAATCAAAACAAAAAAAAATCGAGTGATTGTATGTGAATCAATCCTCTTTATTTGATGAAGTTGATAAAACTTGAACAGTTAACACTACATAAAAGTCACACAATGTGTTACGCTTGATGTGCTGTTGACTATGTACCTTTTCGATTTTGTTTTTTTTTTTTAATTAAATCAGTCAGCCAATTTCTGCAGAACATTTGGGAACTACGCACTTTGTATACATTATATTTGAGATTTCAAGTCTTTTGGATTTGAATTTCGCTGACTAATTTAATTTATTGAAGGAAAGGAAAACAAATTACGTAGGTATAAATTAAAATGAAGGTTTATTTAAGTTCAAAGTAAAAAAAAACAAACAAACTGCAAAGTTAGTAATCATTTACGGATAGCTCAGTATCGTACTCGTGTAGACCTAGGGGATCATTTTCGTAGTAGTTCCGTAGTTCCGTAGGAGAGGGTAATATAGATTGCGATATTGGCGTAGATGATGTTGAAGAGGTAGTGAGACTAATTTCATCAGCAATAAAAGTTTGAATTTTACTTTTCAGTCTTAGTTTTTGTACTGGCGTTAAATACTTGAAATATGGCGCCAATGATTTTAAGAACAACATGTCTTCATCGTCTTGTTCTTTGTTTTTCTCATTAAAAGCTTGTATTTTTTGTTGTTCCACTTCAATCAAGCGTCAGTTCTGGTTTTTTTGCCTGTCTTTGCCTTTGCCTGAACTCGCTTGCTCTAGATGAACCAGACTCGCTGTCGTCTGTCGTCGTAGGGAATCTATTTCGGGGGATCAAATTACCACTAGCTAGAGAACTTGCGTTAACAGATTCCGAAACAGGTTCTTGATTTTCCACCACTTCTTCAATTTGATCCATTTCTGGAGTCTCAACTTGATCCATTTCTGAAGTTTCAACTTGATCTATTTTTGGAATCTCAACCGTGTCTGAATTTTGAGTTTCATTGTTATCAGATCCCGCATTTAAATCCTGAAAGTTGCTTTGGGTGTGCCTAGATTTCACTATATCTTTTAAAAAAGATAGTTCCTTAAAAAAACACCATTTGCCTATATAAGTCTCATCGCTATTAGGACTGCCTGGGTCACCCGATCGAGGACGACGTACTTTCTTGGCTTCCTTCATGAAGACGTCTCTCAAATTTTTCCACTTGTTTTTGACGTCGGCTTCTATAACAATCATAAAAATATTAATGTGATAAGAATATACAAATAATTTTTCTCTATATAAGCAACCTAGGTTGAATACAAAATAAATTTTAAAATATTACATTATAATAAAATAAAAATATTTCTCTTTTTACAGGTACCTAACAACAGGAACATCATTCCGGAAATTATCAGTACCTTTCCGTATTTCAAAAACAGCCATAGCAAGCATTGTGTTGGAAGTTTGTGCTGCTATTTGGAAAAATATGCATAACAAACACATGAAATTTCCCAGTACTGAAGAATTTAAAACTATAGCAGAATCTTTTTCAATGAAAAATAAATTCCCACTAAAAACATTTATAATGCGACCTTATCCAAGAAGGCAAGCGACAGATGTCACAAAAATAAGATTCAATAAAAGATTATCTGCTACGAGAGTTGGCGTAGAATGCACATTTGGAATGATGGCCTCGAAATTTCGAATACCTTATAAACCTATAGAGACCTCGGTTGAAAACGCTATTAAAATTGTAATGTCAATCTGTCTCTTGCACAATATTTTAATAGATATAGACAAAACATATTATAGCGATCGACAACACCTTATAAATCGTCGACGGCACAACACATTGACGACATTAAACAGAACCAGGCGTAATAATAACACTTCCAGAGCTGCGATTATTGCAAGACAGAATTTTACTAATTATTTCTCAAATTCGTCGTAAATAATGTAGTAAAGAAAATAAGTAATAAATAAAAAATATACTCACTTGTTTTATTTAGACTTCTCGCAACCAAACTCCACTCTCTGTCACTCTTTAGACGGTTTTTGTAGTCATCTTTGCGTTTGTCCCAAAGAATTGGTCGATTACGCACCTCAATTATCAATTTATCTTCAAATGACATTTTAAACAATTCTCGCAATCAAACACGTGCGTTGCGTTGACGTCAAGTTTACAAAATGGCGGCCGGCCGGATGGCTGGGCCGGCAAGGCGAGAGGCGAGAGAGGTGCGGGCGCGGTACCACTCCGACGTTTTCGCACGAATTTCAATTAGGACACCTATTCAAATTCAATATGTTTGATCGCGCGTTCGTACGAACTAAGACCGCCTCGTGCGATTGTCAGTTAGGACACCTATTAGAGTTCAATATGTTTGATCGCGCGTTCGTACGAGTAAAATTCGCGCGAACTTACGATGATCGCGCATTCGCGTTCTATTAGGACATTGCCTTACATATTGCTAAAGACTCGTTAATGAGAATAAGATATTTTTCAAAAAAAATAAAACCGACTTCATAACCACAATAATATCGTTTAAAAACTAAAAAACAACCGACTTCAATGCCGCGCTATTAATATATATATATATATATATATATATATATATACGGTCGAATTGAGAAACCTCCTCCTTTTTTTGAAGTCGGTTAAAAATTACAGAAATAGAAGATTTAATACAAAATGGATTTGAAAGAAGAGATTGAAGAGAACTCCGAGAGTCTGAAAAGATAAGAGAGCGACGAAGAGATTAAAAATAAGAATATATCGAATCGCTTCCAGTATCCTCCAGCATTCACCCGGGAAGACTGAAGTTTCAGGTGGAAATTTAACTTTTTGAACTATATTGTATTGAGCATGGAAAATACCACACCCAACACAACCAAGAGGGTAAAGTTTCGAAGCATCAGTATAAATACAGTGCCAACCACGCCAATCTCTCCTCAAAAGGCCTTGGAGCTATTCATCAGTATGCGGTTCACCAGCACAGAAGTCAAAGTCCAAAATTACAGTAGGCCGAGCGATGATGACTTGGTAACTAAAGGAGAAAAGGGGAAGAGAAGGAGAATGGATAACTGGATCTTAAGTGACTTATAAATATCAAAACTCCGCAAAAGAGGAGGAGGTTTCTTGCTAAGCAAGAACCGAGATGTAAAAGGGAAACGCCGAAGAAGTTGAAGTTTAGGAATAAGAGGATGGGAGGAGTATTGTACACATCGGAAGAAGAATCGGTTAGCAAGAAACTGACGACGAAGGTGGAGCGGGGCATCAACACACTCTACCTGGAGTGCATTAATAGGAGACGATTTCATAGCACCCGATACAATACGAAGAGCTTTGGACTGGATAAGATCTAACTGCCTCATACTGCCCTTATTAGCAGGCTCCAGTAATAAGGAACCATAATCCAAGACACTACGAATAATAGCATTATAAAGCAATTTCAATGTAAATGGATGCGCCCCCCACCAAAAACCCGAAAGACATCTTAAGATGTTGAAATTTTTTTACATTTGTCTACTATGTAGGCACAATGTGACTTACCAGTTAATTTACGATAGAAAAGTCCAAGAAATTCTCAACCGGAATTTTGGAACCATTAGAGAAAATTTGCACATATACGGCCTTACTAATAAAGTTTTTTTCACTCTGTACACACGTTGTATACCACAAAAGCTGACCAATAAAAATATTTTTGACGTAAGCCTTGTATAAAGTTGGTATACAGATGTGCCATTATCAAAGGAGGCTGTCCATTTCTTAAACAGCCTGAGACCCTAGTTTAGCGAGTGTGTTAAGGATTAAAATGGCGGATTTCTCTATTATCAGCTGATTGAAATCATGTCTAGAAATAGTAACTATTATTGAATCTGTGTCTAGTATTCTGTAAAAAAACGTTTTGATTCTTCAAACTTCAAAAAGTATGCTGTCATCTGAGGATCGTTTGCATGTGTTAGATTTGTTCTCATTGAAATGGATTACATAAATTATTTCGACATATTTGACCATTGGGAGATAGAAGAGGCAAATAAAAAAATCGAAAACATTATGAAGACCGTGCAGATCCATTATTTTGAACTATTCCGATTTTTCATTTTAAATACAAATAACGGGTTTACGAAAAGCTATGCAGAAGAAACTAAACGCAGTGATTACATTCTCTTTGCAAATTGACAGTTTATTCAAAGATGACTACAATCATGTTTATATTGTAGCCATGGAGACCGCTAGTCTCCATGGCTACAATGTCAACAGCGTAGACAGAGGACAACAGTCAATTTGAGTGTTTCGTTCTAAAATTTGTTTTAATTCTTTCACTCCTACTATAAGAAAATATTTTCTATTATGTCAACTAATTTCAATAAAAAGTTCCAAAAACAACGTAGTTTGATTAATATTGCATTCCTAAAATAAAATTTCATTACTAATATTAATAATTAGTAAACTTTATGAAATAATAATTTACGGAACTATTTAAGACGTAAACAGTTTCTAAACGAATTGAATAATAGTTGCCAGATGAAAAATAAAAAAGTGTTGAACGTCTATGTAGATACCCACCTCCTATTCAACGTTTATTAGTCAAACAATAGATTGACGCGTGTTTAGCGCTTATTCTTTGTGCAACTGCACAACCGTTTAACAGACGTATAGGCAATTTTTTATTAGTAAGGCCGTAGGAGTATAGCACTTACGGGAAAAAATAACTATGTTACTCTTTGAGGGGGAGAGATCTAAACCATTGACATGAAGCCAAGAGTTTAGACATTTAATGGAGCGCGAAACACAATTGCTAGCTAGATCAATTTTGTTATGTGATGAATATAAAAGTATATCATCAGCCTACTGAAGGATACGGCAAAGACCGACAGACCATTCCAAATCATAAGTGTAAACATTGTAAAGAAGAGGGCTACTAGGGCTCAAACTTGTACAAAAACATTTCCAGTGATCACGCTTTTTGGAATGAAAAAGTCGTTTGGATTTAGCAATACACTTATTCAAATTGGAAAAGTTTTCCTGTGTCATATCACAGCAAAAGGAATGTTCCGCTACCTCACGGGCCTTTATGGCATATACTCTTTTCTATGTTTATGCCATTGCACTCCTTATCCCACCAAGGAGGAGGGGGCAAGGCAACTTATTAGACGGATATAATAAAATCAAGATAAAAAAATTAATAATAAAAAATAATTTAAAAAAAACATGCTGGATCGACTACCTCTTAAACAAATTATAGACTTAGTTTTAGTTTATTCGTGTTAGTGAATGTGCGTGGAGTAATTAATAAAGGTAAAATATTTTAAAAAAGCATGGACCTCGTGTCTATGGTAATGAAAGGGAGGGGGTTTTAGTCAATAGGAGTCTGACATAATTACAGATTCCAAGCTCTGCGGTATCTCATGAAGGATTTCACCCTCCCACGGAAAAAAAACCTTATCAGACGGAGGTTTTTTAATAGAAATGGATTTATTTGCACACTCAAGGAGTGAGTGGACCAAAAAATCAGAAGAAGAAGAAATATTGTAAGAGTTTATAACAGGATTTTATTTAGAAACTGAGACCATGTGGACAACCTTTTGTCCTGGGGGCAAACTGAAAGACGCAACTGAGTCAGCAGATTTTTAGCCAAGAGGCATAGATTGCGAAGTGGATGAGGATGGAGCAGAGGAGGGAACAGACGCAGCAGACGGTATGGGTGTAGTTAGAATTTCATCGTCAGCAATCTTGAATTCTTCTCCCGAGGAGTCGTTCCGGGAACAGGCTTTAACATCCCACTTTAGTGCTCTACTTTTCGAGCGGTTATTATTTACTAGCTCAAAGGGTCTTTCGTCGGATGTATGGACAGAAGTGAAAGCTGCTGGAGAGGGAGGAAGACTTTTATCCCCCCAAGCCCCGCCACCGGGGTCGGGGGATCGCCATCATCCGTTAGGGGGAGAATAAAAAAAAACTAACCTGAAAATAATAAAAAAACTAAGCTACACTACAGTAACAATAATAAAGTACAAGAAACTAAGCTAACATAAAGCTATTTTGGAGAAGAAAACCCTAAATTACTTATAAGAATTAATAAAATAAAACCAGAGAAAATTTTTGAAGTCTCGCGGTATTGACGTTCCACCTAATTAAAATAGTTGATATTAATTTTAGAATTTTGAAAAACATTAACGGCCTTAATAATAAAAATTTGCCTATACATCTGTTAAACGGTTGTACAGTTGCACGATGAAAAAGCGCTAAACACGCGTCAATCCATTGTTTGACTAATAAACGTTGAATAGGCGGTGGGTATCTACATAGACGTTTAACACTTTTATTCTTTTTCATCTGGCAACTATTAGTCAATTCGTTTAGAAACTGTTTTCGTCTTAAATAGTTCCGTAAATTATTATTTCATAAAGTTTACTAATTATTAATATTAGTTATGAAATTTTGTTTTAGGAATGCAATATTAATCAAACTACGTTGTTTTTGGAACTTTTTATTGAAATTAGTCGATATAATGGAAAATATTTTCTTTTAGTAGGAGTGAAAGAATTAAAACAAATTTTAGAACGAAACACTCTAATTGACTGTTGTCCTCTGTCTACGATTGTAGCCATCTTTGAATAAATTGTCAATTTCCAAAGATAATGTAATCACTGCGTTTAGTTTCTTCCGCATACCTTTTCGAAAACCTGTAATTTGTATTTAAAATGGAAAATCTGAATTGTTCAAAAAAATGGATCTGCACGGTCTTCATAATCTTTTCGATTTTTTTATTTGCCTCCTCTATCTCCCAATGGTCAAATATGTCGAAATAATTTATGTTATCCATTTCAATGAGAATAAATCTAACACATACAAACGATCCTCAAATAACAGCATACTTTTTGAAGTTTGAAGAATCAAAACGTTTTTTTTACAGAATACTAGACACAGATTCAATAATAGTTACAATGTCTAGACCCTAGTCTAGACCTGATTTCAATCAGCTGCTAATAGAAAAATCCACCATTTTAATCCTTAACACACTCGCTAAACTAGGGTCCCAGGCTGTTTAATAAATGGACAGCCTCCTTTGATAATGGCACATATGTATACCAACATTATCCAAGGCTTACGTCAAAAATATTTTTATTGGTCAGCTTTTGTGGTATACAACGTGTGTACAGAGTGAAAAAACTTTATTAGTAAGGCCGTAAATATTTTAGGCATCGTGTTAGAATTTATTAGACTCCTCTAAGGACCATAGATCTGTGATAGGGTAGGTTGGTTATCATGGTTACTATTCGGTTATAGACTGACATTATATTTTTCCGAACCCGATTTATATATATGTTTTATTACCATTAATTAGTTGCCTATCCTTATATTTACTAAGCCGGTCGCCACTGTAGGCTCTGATAACCTGTATTTAAACATACAGGTCAACAGGTTATGGGCCCAGAGTGTAATACCTTTTTCAGTTATGGAGTCGACAGCAATTGTTGGAGCCCTGCTGCTAGAAGGGTCGAGCAATTGGAGCTTGTGGAAGTTCCAAGTAAAAGTAGTCCTAAACGGCTTAGGATTGTTAGAGGTAACAAATGGGACTGTTAAAAACCTACAAAACAGGACAATGATGTCGAACGGCAAGATTGGCAAGTTAAAGACGCAAAAGCGCAATCTATCATAGTAAGTCGTTTGACGAAAGGTGCCATTATACATGTAATTAATTGTGATACAGCACACGACATTTGGGAAAAGCTGCACAGCGTGTTTGAGCTGAAATCATCGGTGAGCATATACATGCTGCAGGAAGAGTTTTTTAACTACAAATTCGATCCTACTGCTTCTATAAGTACTCACATTTCAATGCTACAAAATCTGTGCTACAATCTAAAAACATGTGGACAAGATATAAACGAAAAAATATTAATCACGAAAATTTTGATGATCTGGTAATGACCAGAAAGTTACCAGCATTTCGTTTGCGCTTGGGAATCAGTGGCAACAGCAGACCAAAATCTGAACGATTTAACGGCACGGCTTATTATGAAAGAAAAAAGATAGCAAAGAAAAGAGGAAAATGCGGATCGAAACATAAATAATACACATTCAGGGGCTTTTATTGCCGAAGATTCAAGAAGTAATGAGAAAACACAAGATAAAACACAGAATAAGAATAAAATATGTTATTATTGCAAGAAACCAGGCCATTACATAAAAGAGTGTAGATTTAGGCTTAGCAAAGAACAATCAAAACGTGATCAGGCCTTTATCTCTGGTGCTTTGGTTAGTGATAGTGACAAT
Source organism: Cabera pusaria (assembly GCA_954871355.1). Classification (NCBI taxonomy): domain Eukaryota; kingdom Metazoa; phylum Arthropoda; class Insecta; order Lepidoptera; family Geometridae; genus Cabera; species Cabera pusaria. The sequence goes on from OX940896.1 coordinate 12,836,015, forward strand.
AATGGGTATATGGACAGTGGTGCGACAGAACATTTGTGCAAAAACAAAAGCTTAATTAAGGAGTATGTCGAGTTAGATGTACCTAGGCGCATTATGCTAGGCGATGGTAGAGAAATAATAGCTCAGGGATTTGGAAATGTACTGGTGGAAGCTCACAATGAAAAGACATGGGTAAAAACTACTTTATGTAATGTTCTATATGTACCTGACCTAAAGTTTAATTTATTTTCAGTAACATGTGCATTGGATAAAAACTATGTGTTGATGTCCAAAAACAACAAGTGTAAGTTTTTGAATCAGGATGGCTCAGTTGCGGCATATGCATTTAGATCTGGAAAAATGTTTATGATGAATTTCAAGTCGGTAAGTGATCATAATACTGCGCTAATAGGAGTTAAAAGCACTTCGCTTAAGGAGTGGCATGAGAAGCTTGCACATCAGAATTATGACCATGTGCGTAAAGTACTGAATTTACGAGGCATTAAGTATACTGATGATAAATATGATGTTTGTGTGCATTGTATAAAAGGAAAAGAGCATATACTACCTTTTAATAGAAGTACAACATCTACTACCAGACCATTAGAATTGGTACATATTGATCTGTGTGGTCCAATGGAAGAAAAGTCGTTAGGGGGTGCTTGATACTATATGTTACTGAAAGATGATTTTTCACATTACAGAACAGTTTACTTTCTAAAGGAAAAATCGGACGCCTACAGAACGAAACGAAAGTTACGTAAGTTTAGTTTACGAAAGTTACATAATTTATAATTTGCTTATCAAATTATAAATTATGTAACTTTTGCAGAAAAACAAACAGGACAAACTCTCAAAAGTATTCGCACAGATGGTGGCACTGAATTTTTGAAACTAAAGAATTATTTAGAAGCATCAAACATGAAACCTCGGTAAGCTATACACCACAGCAAAATGGTAAGATAGAAAGAGAAATGAGAACTGTTACAGAAGCTGCTCGGATAATGTTACAAGCAGCTTTGTTGGAAAAACCCCTATGGGCAGAAGCAGTTGCAAACGCTGTATATGTCCTTAATCGCACTGGTACTAGTACCATAGAAGGGAAATCTCCATATTGTCTATGGACAGGTAAAGAATTTGTGGAATTACTTACATTCAAAGCGTTTGGAAGTGAATGCTTTGTACAATACCAGATCAGTTACGTAAGAAATGGGATGCTAAAGGAGAATCAGGATTGTGCATTGGATATGGAGAAGAAACTAAAGGATATATATTAAAAAGAAAAATACTGTAGTAGTTAAGAGGGATGTTATATTCGTTGGGTTAGATACAGAACCAAAGGATACAACTAATATTACAGATTATATCCAACTAGAAGCCAGTACAAGCAAACATAATCAAGATAGAAACACAGAACTTGTAACGTAATGGAACTGAGCCCTGATGTGGATGGAACTTAAAAGGGAAAATATGAACACAGGACACACATATTAAAGATATATTGACTACAAAACACTACGGTACTTAACTTAAACCAAAAACTATCACCGCACTTCGGGTCCATTACTCCATTATCCTTTCCTGGTATGAGTCAGCAAAGTCCTTGGTCAATAAACTTGGAGTAAATCATGTTGAGCATGGATATCCTGTTCTCAATGGAAGTCAGGATATCACACTGTCGTGATAACTGGTGGTATCTGCATTCTGACTCCCGTCTTGGCAAGCTGAGCTTTGACGTTCTTCAGAGCATGTGCATGCCCCCGCTCTAGCGTCAGAGACACTCGGTTCAGCATCTTCACACATCTCATTGAAGGCTCTGGATACAATTCCGTTTTAGCGATTTCATCGTAAAAGAGATAATTCATCGTAGAAGATTTTCTACCATAACCATAGGAAGCGTATATATAAAGTACTCTGTGATTGGAAGACCCATCAATTTCATTTTCTCTTGCTGCTTACAGAATCTTGTTTTCTACTTTTTTCATCATTATTCGTACATTTTTTCGTCCAGACCCAAAATCGAATCCCGTCAAAAATGATATTTCTCTACTTCAATCTTTTTTTTTTCAAATTTTGAAAACGTTCCACCCACACTCAAAAAATAAAACGATTACATTCCAATATAAAAAAAAAGGATGGATTATGAAAACATGCAAGAAGTCGATTCAAGAACTTAGAAATATCACAAACTACATTACAACATAACTAATGCAGAGGTTGAGAGAGTATCTGATGAATACGAGAGTGCGGATAGTCTTGTTTCAGGGAATGAAGAAACAGTTGAAGAACTGGGTAGAGGAAAAAGAAAGAAAAGATCACCTGAAAAATATAAAGATTACGTACCGCTATCATATAACGAAGCAATGCAAGCCCCTGATAAAAGTGAATGGAATAAAGCGATCGCTGAGGAATTAAAGTCAATTGAGGACAACAACGTATGGGAATTGATAGATATAACAGAAGCTAAAACTTCTAGAATACTATCTAACAGATGGGTATTTCGTATCAAAAGCGATGGTACATCTAAAGCACGACTCGTAGTAAGAGGGAATGAACAAAGAGACATACTCGTAGATTATGATGAAATTTTTAGTCCGGTGGCTAGCATTTCAGCATTAAGAACAATATTGGCTTTAACAGCGGCTAAAAACTACAAAATGATGACATTTGATGTAAAAACTGCTTTTCTCCACGGAGAACTACGGGGAAATGAATATGTTTATATGAAACTACCTTTGGGTATAGAAGCAGAAGATGGAAAAATTTGTAAACTGAAAAAATCGCTATATGGACTCAGGCAATCACCCAGAAGATGGAATGAAAAAATGAAAGGATCTATTAAAGAGTTAGGGTTTGTTGAAACAAAAAATGAGCCTTGTATTTCTGTCAATGGGCAATCTGCTATCATATTAGCAATTTATGTAGATGATGGATTAGTGGTAGGTCAGAAAAATGAAGAGTTGGAAAATATTTTAAAAGAACTCAATAGTAAATTTGAGATTAAAATTTACAAAGAACCGACATCATACTTGGGCATGGAAATACTTCACAACTCAGAAGGAATTGGATTGGCACAGAGTACCTATACATTAGAAATTTTAAAGAAGTTTAACATGCAGAGCTGCAAACCAGTTGATACACCCTGTTGTCAGGAAAGCGTGAGTGTTATAGAAAAACAAAGAAAGGAAACTAGATTCCCATACAGAGAAGCTGTTGGAAGTTTGCTGTATTTAACAAGGACCCGCCCAGATATTGCTTATGCTGTAGGCATTGCGGCTAGAAACATGGAGGAACCAGAAACTACGCATGTTGTTGCAGTAAAAAGAATATTTAAGTATTTAACAGGTACTGTGGGAGAAGGTCTGTTTTATAAAAAGGGTGAACAAGTAATTCTAAAATCCTTTAGTGATGCTGATTACGCTGGAGATTTAAAAACAAGAAGAAGCACTTCAGGCTATTGAATTACATTGGGAGACGGACCTATATCGTGGGCGTCACGAAGACAACCAATAGTAGCATTATCATCTACTGAGGCAGAGTTTGTATCAGCAGCAGAATGCTGCAAGGAGGCAATGTTTTTAAAATCCTTGTTATTGGACATCAGCACACACGTGTCGGTTATATTTAAAATAGACAATCAAAGCGCAATTCAATTGATTAAGACAGGATTTTTTAACAAGCGATCAAAACATATTGATGTGAGATTTCATTACATTCATGAGTTGTATGATAATGAACGTTTTGTTATGGGACCCCGAAACGATCAAGTGCACTTGACAAGTCTACGTGCTGGAAGTGAATATTGATCGTTTACAGCATTACTTGACAAGTCCCGTCAAGTGATCTACGGGCTTGACCATACTTGACAGAAATTTTGATTGACGGCACAGATCGGTAGGGTCGATAGGCGAGATACTTGACAGCACCTTCAATAGTCGTCAAGTCGCCCATCAAGTCGCGTCAAGTCCCTCGTCAAGTGAAATCGTCAATCACGTGAGACTTGTCAAGTGCACTTGATCGTCTCGGGGACCCATAGAGTATTGTCCAACTGAATTACAAACTGCTGATATTTTAACGAAAGCTCTAGCTAAACAGAAGTTTATTTGTCATAAAAACAAAATAGTTACGTATGTTCCTAGATAATTACTAGAATGTTATGTATTAGTTATGTTCCATTGAGATATATTTTGTTTATAATTATTTGTGCATTATTGAAGTGTTAACTTAGTTCTGTTTATGATTATCGTTGATGAAGTATATCGTTATAATTTTATGTAATTTTAGAAATTAGGGGAGGGTGTTAGAATTTATTAGACTCCTCTAAGGACCATAAATCTGTGATAGGGTTAGGGTTAGGTTAGGTTGGTTACCATGGTTACTATTCGGTTATAGACTGACATTATATTTTTCCGAACCCGATTTATATATATGTTTTATTACCATTAATTAGTTGCCTATCTTTATATTTACTAAGCCGGTCGCCACTGTAGGCTCTGATAACCTGTATTTAAACATACAGGTCAACACATCGATATAATATTAAAATTTTAGAGCTCCGTCAGATATTTGTTTTTCAAAAAGGGTTACGTCTCCAAAATAGTTTAAGAGCCAAGGTGCTAGTGCACGTAGTACTTATATTCTCTTTGGTACCAGCTATCTTGATGGTTGCACCAAGTAGACCAATGGAGAAGCTCAGAGACCATGGATGGAGTATTAAATGGATTTGGCATTTAAATAACAATAATAATGTATGAGAGAGCGAAATGAACCACAATTTTTTATCTTTCTCTGCGTATGCGATTTTACATACTGGCTCCAGCACTGGCACCAAGTTCTAGTGCACCCATTGGCTCTCACCCACTGTCATGTATGACCTGACCAAATTACGTTGTTCATTTTATCTTATAGCTGGCATATATATCACGTGTTCATAATTTTAGTCGGGTTATATCTCTATAGCTATTTCATTCGCATACGCTAATGTTCCCTGTAACTATGTGTACTGTGTTTAAATGGGATCGATAAATCCATGATTTAAGTTACTTATACAAATTTTAATATTATGTAAGCCCCAATAGTTGTAATGATAACTAACTATTTAATGGTTTTAAACTGTCTTAGTTAATATTATAGCTGGAAATCGATAGTCTTATTACGATTTTATCAATCAAATATAATGCATGAATTAAGCGGGTGATCCATTGGCGAGTCGGCGAGCTAACGGTATAAACTGTAGGCTCCTTGGACTGTAGACTCGCGGTGGTGATCCATTAGCGTGCCAAACAGACTACTCTCATCGTTGGCGAAGTCATATCGTGCTCCCAGACGATTATACGATCGTAAATCTGCCATTTTTCTATTTCGGTAATACCTACGTGCCGTTCGGCATGCGTGTGTTCGCTACAGCAGCGTGAAAAAGACTGTTGGCTCGCAAGCTCGGCTGATCCACTGACGGTTTATTATACCGCGGTCGTAGGATTTCAAGCATGCACGAAAAGCCAACGAGCCAAACCGCGAACTTTAAAACCGCGGTTTTGTAGGTGCTTCATTGGCGGTTTATACCTTTAGCTCGCAGGCTCGAGGCGTCCCAGCGGTCTTAGCTCGCCAATGGATCAGCTGCTTTACGGAGGACGTGAACGCAACCATGGGCTTCGTTCACATCCTCCGGAGAAGGATTTTTTACTCAAATTATGATTTTGACATTTTGCGCAGACTCGAATTTCGAGGTAATGTTTATTTATTTTTCTTGTTCTGAATATTTTCCTTTTCTTTTTACGATTAATATCTCGTCATGTCACGTCTTGTCTCATCTGAGGTCTTGATCGGGGTTAGAGCGTTTGGGTGTAGTCCGAGCGTAGGTGAACGCAGCCCTGCGCTCACCGTTCGAAAACAGAGTCTCACAGACTACTAAGGAGATACTACGTACAGTCCGGCAAGTATAACTTGGCGCGGCTGTGCGCCACTGTGCTTTTACTTTGTACTTTGATAACAGTTTCTCTTAAATCACTTTTGATTACTTTTGGCATTATTGAACTATTTTAATGTAGCAGAATTATCAACAATAATGTCGCAGTAATCTCTCAATTAATAATATAATTTATTAATCTCTCGGAATTAGTTCCAAAATCCACCACCGCCAAGTTATACTTGTCGGACTGTATCAGAGTCTAGTGATAGTACGTGTACCCAAAATACAGGCCTAGCCACAGATGTATATATATATCTGTGGGCCTAGCCTAGTTACTAGTTTGGGCTCGTAGCGATGATGGACCAGGGGGCTGATCACGAAAACCATTGAATGAACAAAATGAACGAAATGACGGGGACGCAGCTATGTAGGTTGTATAGCTCCGTCCCCGTCATTTAGTTCATTTCGTTCATTCAATGGTTTTCGTGATACGGGTGCAGATTAATTTTGATTTTTCACGTCCAATCTGTAATGTACGATTTGCATGTGTAAATAAATAAATATTTATATACTTTCTCTATGTCCAAGACGCATATGGTATGGTCACGGGGTATGGTGATCTAAGTTCGTCATCGTCATTCATTCTTATTTCGAATTATCATTTATCTGTGATTCTTGCATCTCTACCTCTACTTAGTCTGTGGTGATTCTTTCAGTCACGTTCATTCTTCATTCCTCACGCGGATTTTACTAGAAGTCATCGAAAATAATATTTAAACACAAAGAAATACATTTTTAGTGTATAAAAATGGCTCTGCACATACCTAAAGCTCCGGGTGTACCCTCTATGTTGAAGGAAGGGGCTCGGGTGAGTTATTTGTCTTGATCAAAATATATCCTAACCACGAGATGTTCGGTCATGTGTGCCGGCAGTATGATTTTAATTTTTCAATTTGTAACTTTAATTGAAAGTTTAAGATCCCAACTCAAGAAGATAGCGTCACTTTACTAATAAAATATTATGATGCGCAAAAAAAATGGTCTTATATTTCAAGAAATTGCCTAAAAAACGACCTAAACTGTCATGCAGTAGATAAGTCAGAGTTCTAAAATAAATTAGATTCCTGTAAATCCTTATCGCGAATATGAGTATTAACACTATTCTGAACTGTTTCAGATGTTCTCTGGCTTAGAAGAAGCCGTGTATCGCAATATAAACGCGTGCAAACAATTTGCTCAGAGCGTGCGCTCCGCCTACGGTCCAAATGGAATGAACAAAATGATTATTAATCACATCGACAAACAGTTTGTGACCAGTGACGCCGGCACCATCATCAGAGAACTGGACGTAGAACATCCTGCAGCCAAACTGATGGTACTAGCCAGTCAGATGCAAGATGCTGAAGTCGGTGATGGCACTAACTTCGTCATAGTTCTGTCTGGTGCTCTATTAGAAGCTGCTGAGGAACTTCTAAGACTTGGAGTGACCACGAGTGAGATAGCTGATGGGTACGAGCAAGCTATGGACAAATGTATAGAAATTCTACCTGAACTAGTGTGTCACGAAATTAAAGATCCCAGAAATCTAGCAGAAATAACTAAAGGCATTGTTCCTGCTATCATGGCAAAGCAATATGGGTATGAAGACTTTATTGCAGAACTTGTGGCTAAAGCGTGTGTGGCTATCCTACCTGAGAAGACTACATTCAATGTAGATAATGTCAGGATATGCAAGGTATGTTAGGCTATTTATTTGTGAATTATAGGGTTCACTACCAGACAGATGGATAGTTTGCCTGCATTGTCTGTCCTATTTGTAAGGTCTCCCAAATCTAGTTTAGACTGGTACTTGACTGATAGAGTCTCAAACATCTTATAATGTAATCACTCAATTGTATGATACATGGCAATGTTATTAATGAAAATTGAACATTTCTGTCCCTCAAATCTCTGAAGTTATACATTATTTACAAATTTTACTTAAAAATGATATCAGAGAGTATTACACCACACTGAATCAGGATCCCTAATCAAGGGTGGGCGTGACTCCTAATTACTCTCATTATTACACTACACTAATTTTACCACCCTAACTCAGTCGGAGAGGGATTCTCAGAGTGGCTGGACGTCATGCCAACTACTAACTAAATAAAAATGAGTCGCTATTGCTATGGCTGTCCTTGCGGCAGCAATTAATATTAAAGAAAAGAGGATGAGAAGAAAGATATAACTAATATATATATTTTTTTATTATAAAAGGTAACAGGGCAAGCACGTCACTCGCCTGATCGTATGCTATGATGCTAACAATTACAATGGCATGCAAATTTCTGGGTAACCAAAAATGTAAAACTTAGAGAAATCATAAAAACACACAACTGCTTGCTGCGCTCTTCCCACATCGACTGAGCACCCTACCTGGCTACCTTCCTAAGTGTTATTACACTGCACGGTGGCAAGTGCACTTCAGACCGGGTGCACTTTGCTTCCTAATTAGGGACGCTTACTGCCTTACTATTATTACACCTTCCTGATTAAGGAAGTAGGGACCCTGATTTAGTGTGGTGTAATATCCCTTTCAGTAAAGTTCCTAAATCTTTAAAACCTACAGAGATGGATAAATATTCATGACATAAAAAAAACAATATGCATACCACGATTTCTCTGATATCATTGACACACTCAAGCACTCCTATGCTCAGTGCTCAGGATCAAACTCAAAAAACTCATAGTATTTATTCAGCACATGGACAAATAAAATATCTGCACTTTGACAAATAACATAAAATATATCATATTAAGGTGGTTCGATTTCCATACAAAAGTATATGTACAAATACGAGTAAATGGAACAAAAAATTGCCATGAAATCACATCTATTGGTCTTTATACAACTCTTTACATACGGGAAATCATATCTTACTACATAATTTGATAAAATAATATGAAAACTAGGATCGAGATTTTAATTCATTTTTGTCAATATGTGAGTGAAGTTTTTAGTGTCATATGCTAAACTCATTAGTGTGTATTGCCGCGATTGTCAGACGTTGCCAAACCGTGCGCTCGCTGAAAAGGCGACGTTGCCAGACCGCTGACATGCGAGTCGACGCCATGTAGTTTGTGGTCTTCAAATATTTAGTCGGTTTATCGGTTAGGTTAGGCTCTAACAAAAACTATCTTATTGTTTAGTGTTGTTTGGAAATTTTGGACCATATTTGCATGTTTTGTAATATTGAAATTGATAGGTACCCCAAGATATGAAATTTCGATATTTTTAACCGACTTAAAAAAATTGTTTCTCAATTTGACCGTATAGTATTTTTTATGTGTGTGGATATCTTCGTCGTTAATAACCCGATTTTGATGATTCTTTTTTTGTTGGAAAGGAAATATCTCAAGGGAGGTGCCATAGTAATTTCATTGAGATCTGATAAGTATCTCTAGAGATATGGAGATAAACACCTCAAACTTGGTACTGAACATTAATAGTGCGGCATTTGAAGTCGGTTCTTTTAGTTGGGACCACCTGGGAAGGGCTTTTGAAACAAAAAAAATAGAATTTTCCAAATCGATTTAGGTATCTACGAGCACCTCCAGCTATATGGAGCGAAGACATATGCAAGCTGGCTGGCAGCGGTTGAAAACAAAGAGCTGAAGATCGAGCTCAGTGGCGTGCTGTAAATGAGATAGGCTGATGATGGTGATATTTTAGAGGCCGATTTAAAACCAACATCAGCCTTTCGTTCATAGATGATCCGATCCGATTGCAGATGTTCTGACAGGATCGCTTGCCATAAAACATCGACTCGTGTTGGCTACAAAACAGACTCGTCATTCTCATTTTTTGTTTGAGAGACTATGCCTCCCGTTTGGTCCCATTTAAATTTTATTGAGATCTGATAATCATCTCCGGAGATATGGAGATAAACAATGTAAACAAATTTGTATACCTTGATGACATGTTTATGGCAACTGGCTTGGCATTTTAGGAAGTCATAGTCTTAATTTAAGTTTACTTTAATATTAATTTCTAATACTATATATGGATTATTACGGGATTCTAACCCGCGCCTACTGAGAAACATGCCCTGGCGCTCTAACCTGATCTAAATATTGTTCAAGTGAAGATGATTAAATATAATATGACATTTCGTGACATACCATGACAAATCATGACATTACGTGACATTTCATTACATAACGTGACATTTCATTAAATTTCGTGACATATGACATTTCGATACACTTCATTAAATTTCGTGACATATGACATTTCGATACACTTCATGACATTTCATGCCTTTTCATGACAATTCGTGACATTTCCTTACATTTCGTGACATATAATGATATTTCATGATATTTAGTGATATATCATGACATTTCGTGACGTGTCGTCTCATTTTCTGACATTTTGTGATATTTCGTAACATTTTAGACATTTTGTGACATTTCATGCCATTTCAGGACATTTTATGGCATTTCGTGACATTTCATTACATTTCGTTTATTCGACTATTCGTGATATTTCATGAAATAACGTGACAAATTTCATGATATTTTGTGACATTTCGTTACATTTTATGATATTTTGCGATGAAATTTCATGAAGTACGAACCAAAGCCAGTACGTTCACATTTAAAAAAAAAGTTTACGCATACATACTCCGTTTAGACATGTGCGCCGCGTAACAATATGTCGGCGGCGGCGCGCTGCTGTTTTACGTTCGGCGGCGGCGTGGCCTTATTTTTTAGATTTTATTAAAAATATTTATTAAATGCGTTTTAATACATCAAAAATAACTATTTACTCGTAAGCCGTACTCAATTCATGCAAAACTTCACTAGTTGATAATGTACTAACTTTTTACGGTCTGTTTAACGATATAAAGTACAAAATCTAGGTATATATGAAGGTTCATAAATAGGTACCTAATTTCTTTTTAACTAATTTTTTTTTACATGTAAAATTTATTTAAAATTTAATGACACATCGATAAAATATTAATATCTCTTAGTTCGTATACATTTATACACGAAAACAGGTATCAGTTATCATGCTAAAATTTGCATGTCGTCGTCGTTGGTGAATGAAGATAATTTAACTGGATTCAAACGAGGCCTTTATCACCGAAATGGTTATCCTGGCTACTGAAAACACTAACATAGCACAACATAGCACACCTTAAACAAGGGCTGAAAGATGTGGAAACACATTTTTCTTACTGTTCCAGTCATCATCATCATGATCAGCCGGTGTCTGTCTACTTCTGGGCGTAGGCCTTTTCCTAGACATGCCACTGAGCCCGATCTTCAGCTTTTCTTTTCCAGTCACTGCTCACCAGTTTGCGTATGCTCCAACCAGTCACTGGACGTCCTGCACTACGTTTGCCAATCTGCGGTCTAGAACAAGTCTACCCCAACGGTTATCAGTCCTGTGACAAATATGACCAGCCCACTGCCACTTCAGTTTGCTCATCCGTTGAGCTATGTAGATCACGTTCTGTTGTGATCTTTCGCGAATTACTTCGTTCCAGACTCGATCCCGTAGAGAAACACCGAGCATAGTACTCTGAACTACAGTAAATTAGTAGACCATTTGAACCTTGAAGGCTGTGAGTGTCCGTCTGGGCTCTGTATGTCATCACAGGTACGACGTACTGATTAAAGACTTTGTCTTTAGACTCTGCAGGTATAGGTGACGAGAAGACGCGACGGAGTTTTCCGAATGCTGCGCAGCCTAGCTGAATTCTTCTCTGGATTTTCTTCTCGAAGTTGTATTTGCCTAGTTTAAGCATCTACATTAGGCTCATCCCTTCAGGTTCTAGTAGTGTCTGTATTAAGGGTTCTAACAATATCAAAAAATATATTAAGTATAATAAAATTATTAGGAAAACTACTTATAAATTAAAAAAATATAATCAAATTAAACAGGATAATTTAAAGGCTTGTAAAAAAAATATAGATTTAAGTCATGAATTACAAAATAGCTTAGAGTTGCTTGAAAGGTGTAACAGTGATCTATTAGAATTTAAGAAGAAGGCTGATTCACTCAAACAAAAACTGCTTACCTCAATAGATGTAATTGGGGCTCCCATCACTAACTTGCAGAGTGAATGCTACCAAGGTCATAACAGTCTACCAAGTACAGTAAATACTGCTAGTTTACATGTACAGACTGACTTGGTTAGGCAGGAGGTAGCGTTATCGTTGCAGTGCACTGGGGCCTCTGAGGTGGACTCGGGCAGTCCTTTACAACTGCCGGAGCCTGCTAGAGAGACCATTGTGTACAGCGATGAGATTGGCATAGGTATGGGTAGCTTATTAAGAACAAGATTAAGCCAAAATGTACATAATAATTGCTGTCCTAATTTACCAATAAAAGATCTATGTACGAAAATTAGCAGCCACCAGTATCATAAAAATTGTACAATTATAGTGCAGCTAGGCAACAGCACAAATGTAAAAAAAAACTGATATTAATAACCTAATTGAACTTTTATGAGACATTGCCAGCAAAGGTATCAGTAAAATAATAGTGTGCTCATTTCCATTCTTAAAACACAGGAGTAGTTCTGTCAATATCAATAATCATATACATAAATTAAATTTGACATTATATAATCAGACATGTCGCCTGAGCGACTTTTTGTATTTCGAATGTAATACATTTATGAGTAAGCTTTTATTGACAAAGGATACTTTGTATCTCAAAAAGACTGACATCTCGACCATTGCTAAGTTATTAGCACTCAATATATATTATCCAGTTTTACATGTTGTAGCAGATCACACAGACAAGCTCTAATGTAGTGGTGTTACTATGCGGGGTAATTGTAGTGTAGTTGACAAAGTTAGTTTAAACTAACGCTTAGGACAATGGGGAGGCCAGACTTAATCAACATTTTCCATCAAAATATACAAGGCCTCTCCAGCAAAGCCTTATAATTAGAATTATTTCTCGACTTTTATAAAGTTGATATAATGTGTATTACTGAACACTGGTTTGTGAAAGGTACTTTGTTACCAATAATCTGAAATTATACAATTGCAAGCACATTTATTAGACAGAAGGCAATTCGCGGTGGCTCACTTATATATGTATCTGAAAATTGTAATTTTAAGGAGCGTAAAGACATTGTAGCTTTGTCTGTTGAACGATGTATTGAATTATCTTGTATAGAGCTGGGGCATACAGTCATCTGTGTATACAGACCTCCATCGGCTGATTATAAAATGTTTGAGACAATTATGGAAGAAGTCATGATGAAAGTCTTCAACACCCCGAAATCTTTGATAGTTTGCGGTGACTTTAATGTTAATTTAATTGAGCAGTCACCGCTCAGTGATATGTTAAAAAAATTATTTCTTAGCTTCAATTTAAAGCATCTTTTTAACCGGCCGACTAGAATCACTAGCTCATCAGCAACCTGCTTGGACAATGTGTTTTGCAACTGTGAACCTGAGAAAATTGCAATCTTTGATAAACTTGGCTCCGACCATCTGGGACAGAGTGCCACATTTTCATGTATAACATCCACCAAAGGTCAAGAATACACATACAGGCCCATTACAACCAATCGGGTTGAACAGTTTGTGGATATCATTGACAAGCAACTAATGAACCTAATATTTTCTGAGGATCCCGATGACCTATGCAGCACTTTATCTCAAATGTTGGGTGCAGAATTCAATAATATTTTTAAATTTAAAACTATTACAAGAGCTGGGAAAATTCGGTTCGATAACTGGGCTACTCCTGGTATTTACAAAAGTAGAAATAATTTGTACAACTTATAGTCACAAAAACAAATTAATTTACACAATACTACATTCATAAATCACTTAAAACTACAGTCCGGCAAGTATAACTTGGCGTGCCTGTGCGCCACTGTGCTTTTACTTTGTTCTTTGATAACAGTTTCTCTTAAACCACTTTTAATTACTTTTGGAATTATTGAACTGTTTTAATGTAGCAGATTTATCAACAATAATGTCGCGGTAATCTCTCAAACGTCAAACTCACAGTTTCAATAAAAAAAATTAGTTCCAAAAACCACCACCGCCAAGTTCGAAAACATTGTCCCAATTAATATTCTGCAATTCATTTTTGATTTCTGTGTAGTCTGCTTTAAAATAATTCAATGATTCTGACTGTTTAATTTTTGGAGGTTTGCTAGATGTTAGTTTTGCTGAGATGTACAATGCAAGATGGTGGGAGTCTTCGTTCACTAAGGGACAGTTACATTTAGACACCGTAAAGAATTTAGTATCGTTGGTGAACATTAAATCTAATATACGTTTATTTACGTTGATGATGTTGTTAATTTGATGGAGGTCAATAAATGTAGCTGTGTCAGTGAGTACATTTTCTGTTGGGTTAAGATTAGGATTTAGTTGCCACTGCAAGCCAGGTAAGTTGAAATCTCCTGCCAGCAGTATCAATGAATTTTTGGGGATTTTGTGCTGAATGACATCTGTTAATGTGCTCATCACACTATCCAATTGTGAGTGCATAACTGGAGGGGGCAGATATAGTGTACAAATGCATAGTGGAATAACTCTATTGTTCTGTTTGAGTTTCAAGACAGTCCATAAATCTTCGCCAGTGGATTCCCATTTCAGCTTGCGTATGGGTTCATACCTTTTTTTTATTGCGATAAGGACTCCTCCGCCCTCGCTTTTGACAGAAGAAGTTGAGCAACGGTCACGTCTAAATATAGCGTATCTACTGTCGATTATTTCATGATCAAATACAGAGTCGTTTAACCAAGTCTCCGTTAAGAGAATGACGGCCAAATCCTGCTTAAGTGCGTTTGATAGCACAGTACTAGTTTGAGTTCTAAGACCTCTAACGTTTTGATACAAGATACTTATACTAGTGCAATGGCGGCTATTATTAGAGAGTTGGTACATGAATACAGTTCAAGACTTTATAAAGAGTTCAAAAGTGGTTTTCGAGTGGATGTCTCTTCTTAAATAAATACGACCGTTCCGCGCCCAAACGAACTGAATGTTTTTTTCTTTAGCCGTTTTTCGAGCAGCTGCATGAAGTTGTTTGTTAACCGCGGATAAATGTTCGTTAACGTAGACTGGTTTCTTCTCTCCGCTGACGCCTAGGTGCGTTGAGTTCAGTTTGTCGTTCTGATGGGTTCTATTGAAGGTCTTTACCGCGGCTAATACTTGGTCTCGAACCAGGGGACTGGACAGCTTTACAACTATTGAACGTGCCTATGAGAGTCCTGGTTGACCTTGGCCACACGAGCAACTCGTGTTTATCTATGTGATGCCCGACTGTTGTAACAAGCGCTTGAATGATTGTGTTTAGATTCTCAGATTTGTGTTCAGGAACACACTGAATTTCTAAATTGGAATCTCGAGAGTGCTGCTCAAATTGGTTCAGTCTATTGTTTAAGTCTGTGACTTGGGTTTTTAGCGAAGTGTTCTCGAGTTGTAGATTTCCCACCTTTTTGGTTTCAGTGTCTAAGGCCGTTTGGAGCTGGTCGCACTTAAATGTCATAAAATTGACGCTGTCTGTAAGCTCCTGAATTTTATTGCGGGTGTCAGAACTTTCTGTAGAAAAATCTCGTCTAATTTCTTTCAACAGCCGTGCCAAAGATTCCTCAAGCCTTCTGTGAAGTGGCGGGTTAAGAAGGCTCTGCAATCCTCAGTATCGGGTTCGGGCCTTGAAGCATGCAATGCGTAGAGCTTGCTGTAGAAGTCTTCAACTTCCGACAGAATCTCTGACTTAGATGCGATGACGTTCCCCCTTGACGTTGTCAGCTTTGTGAGGTGGCTTCTACCTAGAGGCTGGACGAACACTTTCGACCCCCGATTCTGCTCAATTGATTCTGTAATCAAGAGCGTGTTAGAGGATCGGAGGTCGCGTCCTACCAGCTTCTTAATAGTTTTGTTGCGCACCTGGTTAATTGACAAAGCTGACAATGGGTCTGTTCGTCTCTCTTCCATTAGTTGAAGTGTTTCTGCCGAAAGCTTGGACTTTTTGCCCGTACGCTTGCTCTCGCAAAACTTCGTCCCTTCTTCCCTGAGGATTTCCACCACTTCTTCAAGTTTCTGGTCTATGTCATCTGTGGTTTCCAAGGCAGCGAATCGATTTTCCAATTTTAATTGTTTCAGACCCAACAACGGTTTGGAGTAGGTTTGGTCGGAGCGTGGACTTCATCAATCGGAATCTCTCGGCTTTGAAGTCGATATCCAGAGAGCCTCGCACAAGTCGGTGATCACTTCCAGTATTGAACCTAGTGATCACAGAGACGTCTCTGAATATGCGCCTATATATTTATATATATATATATATATATATATTTATATATATATATATATGACGCCATGGTACTAAATCCCCATTGGCCGCTCTTTCAATGCGTAACCCTCCGCCCCACCCCGCCCGCCGCTGCTCGATGCGGCAACCGATTCAAATATAAACGGACTTTTGGTCCACCCTGTATAATAATATCTGGATGGCCACGAGCTTTGCTCGCATTTTTTTTTTTTTGTAAATCGTGTTTTGTGTAATTTTTTGGCTCCCAATCATAGTTTTCTCACAAAAGAACAAACTTGGAAAAAATAAACATCTCGTCTGGACTCGAACCGGGGTCCTTCTGATCGCCTTCCGATCAATCTCCCACTGAGCTATCATAACTTTCATTTTTTATTTTTTTAATATCTTATATACTAGCGTTTGACCACTATCTCACCAGTTGGTAAGTGATGATGCGGTCGAAGATGGTAAGCACGCTAGGCCTAGAATGGGAACTGGCTCTCAAGGATAGCTGCCGGAACACATTAGATGTTTGGTGACAGATTTTCTACATTGATGGTGGTAGCTGGCCAGGCGGACACTAGATAGTGTCCTACCACCATGCGGGGGTTGTTGGTTTCTTAACGATGTTTTCCTTCACCGGAGGGCCACTGTGAAAAGCGCATATACATTTTTCGACAGAAAAATCCATTGGTGCACGGCGGGGTTTGAACTCTGTACCACGGCACCAAAGCCGACCGTTCTCCCGATTACGCCACCGGGCCCTCTAAAATAACAATGTAACAATGGCGAAATTTACCTTCATACTCTAATTATATTGTAGGAGTTTTTCATTACCTGAAAACAGGGATAAAACAACATTTTCTGAAAATGAAAACCTAGCTAAATCTATTTATTAATTTGTTACAAGAAACGTGATTTCTTTCATCATTTTTTTGCTCGATTTTATAAAATATTGTAGAGGTAGTGTGGTACGGAATCGGAACCCTGGAGTGCAAGTCCGACTTGCACTTGGCCAGTTTATTAAAGACCTTACCTTACCTAAGTTAAATGAAAAAAAAATGTTCCAGTTCCATGTATGGAGAGGCCCCTTTAAATCTTTTGATTTTGTATAAAAATGTGAAGCAGTTCACACTTCATAGAATACACCTACCTACCAAGTCTCAACTGTGTAGTCCTTATAGTTTTCGAATAAAGTGGCTGTGACGTACGGACAGATACATGACAAATCAATAAGGCTACGGAACCCTAAAAAGCATAACCTATTCCTTTGAATTAAAAAAAAAACAAAAGTAATGAGCCATTCAGCTTTCATCCTAACGTCGAACTTCACACTTAAAAAAATGTTTAATTCCTCTGAATAATGCAGGGTTGCCAACCGTACTATTACCTGCACCCCCAATGCATGTTTCAGTACTTCACACAATTTTTATCCAAAACAAAGAATAAACACCCCACCAAGCAAGCACGTGTTAATGTGAGTCATACATTCCTGTGCTTAGGGTTAATCCTATGTCTATACTAATATTATAAAGAGAGAACATTTGTATTTTTGTATGTTTGTAATGATTTGGCTCAAAAACTACTGAACCGATTTAAAAAATTCTTTCACTTAATACATAGAATGGACTTTCGGAATGAAAATAGGCTATATATTATCCGGTTTAAATCAAAGGTACATTCGTGGAGACCTAATTTGCAACGTAAGTCGGCAAAAAAACGGTCATAAAAACACGTTTCTTACGAACGCTGCTTAAGGGTGCGTTTCTTAAAAGCATCGGTATAAATTTCGTACTACTACATGCGCATGGTCCTCACGCACACAGCGACGGGACGACCACGAGTCAATGAAATCATCTTGATACATTTATTATTATATATTTTTTAACTTTATTTGTATCACAGAATAATGAATAGTACATCTGTATGTATGTATTTATTTCATATTTCCTCCCTATTTGCAACATTATTTTTTATATTACATAGGCTAGCGTTTGACCATTATCTCGCCTGTTGGTAAGTGATGATGCGGTCGGAGATGGTAGCACGCTAAATTATGTAAGATGTGCCGTATTTGGACTCGTTTTGTAAGTCCTGACGAGACCTTTCTCTAGAAGTGACTTGACTGACCTGATGATGGACTTCGGAGACTGTTACTGGAATTCCTAGATGGAGATGTGCCGTGTTTGGACTCGTTTTGTAAGTCCTGACGAGACCTTTCTCTAGAAGTGACTTAACTGACCTGATGATGGACTTCGGAGACTGTTACTGGAACTCCTAGATGGCTTGAGTTAGATGTGCCGTGTTCGGGCTCGTTTTATAAGAACTGACAAGACCTTTCTCTAGGAGTGACTTAACTGACCTGATGATGGAATTCGGAGACTGCTACTGGAACTGCTAGATGGTTTGAGTTAGATGTGCCGTGTTTGGGCTCGTTTCATAAGTCCTGACAAGACCTTTCTCTAGGAGTGACTTAACTGACCTGATGATGGAATTCGGAGACTGCTACTGGAACTGCTAGATGGTTTGAGTTAGATGTGCCGTGTTTGGGCTCGTTTTATAAGTCCTGACAAGACCTTTCTCTAGGAGTGACTTAACTGACCTGATGATGGAATTCGGAGACTGCTACTGGAACTGCTAGATGGTTTGAGTTAGATGTGCCGTGTTTGGGCTCGTTTCACAAGTCCTGACAAGACCTTTCTCTAGGAGTGACTTAACTGACCTAATGATGGAATTCGGAGACTGCTACCGGAACTGCTAGATGGTTTGAGTTAGATGTGCCGTGTTTGGGCTCGTTTCATAAGTCCTGACAAGACCTTTCTCTAGGAGTGACTTAACTGACCTGATGATGGAATTCGGAGACTGCTACTGGAACTGCTAGATGGTTTGAGTTAGATGTGCCGTGTTTGGGCTCGTTTCATAAGTCCTGACAAGACCTTTCTCTAGGAGTGACTTAACTGACCTGATGATGGAATTCGGAGACTGCTACTGGAACTGCTAGATGGTTTGAGTTAGATGTGCCGTGTTTGGGCTCGTTTTGTAAGTGATAGCGAGACCTTTCTCTAGGAGTGACAAACACGGCACATCTAACTCAAACCATCTACGAGTTCCAGTAGCAGTTTCCGAATTCCATCATCAGGTCAGTCAATTCACTCCTAGAGAAAGGTCTTGTCAGAACTTATAAAACGAGCCCAAACACACCACCGACCACAATCTCATACAATCAACATTAGCTTCTCTGAGATAGGAAATGAATATTTTGTTATTGGTTACCTACTTTTCTACGCATGGACGGTGGCAAGGATCAAGTTAGAGGAAGCAAAATGTTCGTGTCTGTACAGCTATATTTTCACGTCAAATTGATGATATGAACCGACATAGATCCACTCTCGACGGCGGTTGACCGCGGACTGAGATTTTATTTCAAATCGTATCTTATTTATACACTAAAATGTAAAAAATTACCAAAGGAAAATCGACCTTATTCCATGTCATTACGTTTTATCGGTTCTGGCAAAATCTATGAAAACTCAACAAAACTGAGGTAAAAGTATAATTTTTTTCTGAACGTTATTTTAAACATTTACAAATATATTTTCAGATACATTTGTTGTTCAGTATGTTTACTTAGTTACTGTATTTTTGTTTTCGATACAAATTTGGTATTTTTGTGAAAAATTGCACCGAAACTCAACTCGATTACGATATTTTCGTGGTAGGAGTCTACTAAAAATATTTTTTGTTGCTTATTAATAATTTTTTTTAAAGAATTAATTTATAAAATATGAAGTCAAAGAACATGTCTATTTATAGATAATAATAAAAGTCAACTAAGTTTCGCGGATTAATAGCAAATCGGACCAAAAATCAGCTTATTTTATCAATTTTATGACATTTACAGAAATGCGTCCTTAATTGAAAAAAGATAGAAGAATATTTTCTATGCAAGAGTTGTACAACTTAATAAGACCTACAAAAAAGTCCGCGACAGCATATGTCTATCTCTTAAGGTTGACTCACAGTAACCATTTTAATCTTAAAATTTTTGTTAAAAAATATTACATAACTTCCAAGGCTATTTTCAAGTATATTGTATTAATACTTATCCAAATAATTACGTTAATTAGCTTGTACACATATTATAGATTAAAATTGTCCTTTACAGTATATAATTCAAATGAAAACTCTAGAAGATATCACGAATTTCACATACACGCATCGCAAAATTAATAAAATATTTGCAGTGAAACCACAGATTAGGTCATAGTTACTACGAAAATATTATTATAAGCTTAGCTATGCTGTAGATCCCCACCGATCACAATCAATTTGAAGTCAATATAGTATAATAATATGATCTATTGTATAAAATAATATTCATCTATATATATAATAATATAATATTTTAGACCACCCCGACTGATCTATGTATAATCTTTTTATTAAAAGCATTCCAATGACTCTAAACACGACATTTAAAATCTGAACTGTAAGTTGGTGAGGATTTGAGTATTCTATAGAGTCCAGGAGATGTCCCAACATCAGGTCAATGCTTCCATGTTCTTACAATATCGTTGAAGAAGAAGATTTTCGATTTGATAAGACCTATGAAAGTTGATTTCATAGCGCAATTAACTAGAAAAAAGCTCCTAGTTTTATAACGATTGAACGAATTTTCATGAATTAAAGCTAAGAACACTCTCGATGATGACATCTATCAAACAAAAAAAACTATCAATAATAAAAACAAAATCGGTTCATCCGGTTAGGTGCAAAGATGCTACAGACAGACACACAGATACACACGTTAAACGTATATTACCCCTACATTTTGCGTCGGGCAACGCGTAAGGTTACGGCGGCAGTTGTTCTCCTTGGTGGTAAGCTACTTTTTGGTAGATTTAATGATCCCACTACCACTGTACGAAAACTCATGATTCATGAATGCACATAAAACTTTCATTGGTAGGTATATAGCTAGGATTAGAACCAACGACCGTCGGGTTAGAATCAGGGTAACTATCCTTTACGCCAAAGGGCCGTCCAATATCACTACGTAAGTATTATAAAACAAAGTCCATCACTGCTTCTGTCGTGTCTGTTCGCAATAATCTCAATAGCTACTGAACGGATTATCATGCGGTTTTCACCAATAGCCAGAGTGTTTATGAGGAAGGTTTAGGTGCATAATTCGTTAAGGTTTTGTGTAAATTGGATGAAATATGACGATGATTGTTAAATATGTTCATATTTTATATTCGATGCAACAAACTGATGCAAATTTTGTAGGCATACATGTTCTACCCGTGCGAAGCCGGGGCGGGCTGCTAGTATTGTATATTCCTAAATTGTTTTCTAAGAAACAATGGTGTTCTTACATTGTCGGAGTCGGCAACGTATTTTTCTTTGAATTATAGAGATAAATAAGTTTCAAATAATCAAGTTGTAAAGGTTGTAATAATAATAAAAATTACTATGTTCGAGATACAGGTCAAATTTATTTTTTCGAGTTATAGAGGGAAAATACGATAAGTACTGAATTCGCTTATAGGGACTCACTAATTATTTCGACTTATAGAGTTCAGGTTTCGAGTAATGGAGGTTTTGGGGCTTGAAGGGAAGGGAACACAAACTTTTTTCGAGTTTGGGAGGTTTTCGATTCGAATTATCGAGGTTCGACTTAAAGAGGTTCTACTGTATAATTAAACACAATCCTAACTTCCTAACTAATATTTTAAATGCGAAAGTAACTCTGTCTGTCTGTCTGTCTCACTTTCACGTCAAAACCACTGAACCGATTTAAATGAAATTTGGTACACAGATAGTCTAAAGCCTGAGAAAGGACAGGCTACATTTTAGGGTTCCGTAGCCGAATGGCAAAAAACGGAACCCTTATAGATTCGTCATGTCTGTCTGTCTGTCTGTCCGTCCGTATGTCACAGCCATTTTATTCCTGTTGGGACTACAGAATTGAAACTTGGTAGGTAGATGTATTCTGTGAACCGCTTTCCGATTTTTATACAAAAATAAAAAATATAAAAGTTTAAGGGGGGGCATCCCATACATGGAACTGAAACAAAAAAAAATGTTTTTCTTCAAACCTATACGTGTCTATGGATAGGTCTTTAAAAATGACATTGAGGTTCCTAAAACTATTTTTTCTCAAAGTCAATCATTTGAAAAATAGGCGCGTCTAAAGTGGTAAAATGTGTGTGTGTGTGTGTGTCCCCCCCCCCCCCCCCCTCTCTAACTTTTAAAGTATGGGAGTGAAAAATCTTAAAAAAATATATGCTGTAGATCTCAATAAAAACTAACAACGAAAATTTGTTTGAATGAGATACAGTCAGCAGTTTTAGAGATATGGCGACCGCAAAGATAACTTTGTTCTTCATACAAACACTATGAAAAACAAAGTTAATTTTGTAGTTGCGAAAAATCATAGTTATGGAATATTTAACTGTGTTACGGAACCCTACGAGTGCGAGTCCAACTTGCACTTGGCCAGTTTATTTTTAATGCGAAACAAGGGTTGAAAGGGGAGAAGAAATGTTGTATTGAAGTATCGTCATTTTTAGAGCTAGAAGCTTGAAACTTATTTTTTAGCCTGTTGATTCGATATAAATAAATATAACATTCAAAGGTTGTGCGGGCACACCCCGGACACTCGACTAAATCTCCATACAAACTAGCGTTTTAACGACCGACACTGTGACACCGACACAGACACTACACACATGACGTTTTTCTACAGGTGCAATTGTGTGCGTGAAGTCGGATGTCACGGGTAGTAACTATTATATAATCTGTGATCACGGTAAGAACCTACTTCATTTTGAAGTCGGTTTAGACTTGCTAGCCAGTACTTCGCTATGGTTTCAAAAGTGCATAGATAATAAAATTCTTTTCATTTACTCAACGCGATACGCCATAACTAAGGCACTTGTCTGCGAACGAAGACCGATACGCGTGCGCGTGAAACAGTTGCGAAAGTTTGTACAAACAAAAATCTTCTAAATATTTTATTACGTTATTTGAATAGTGTAGAGTTAAGTAGAGACATTTCATATACTTAAGTTACTTGATTTGAAAATGCGACGAAGATAAATAAATTATTAAGAAAGTTTTTATTCAATAATTTAAAAACTAAGTTTTATTTACGCACGAGTATATCGTTGTTTTATTTATGAAATAGAATTCTAAAATACGAATATATAGTTAGGTATACAAATATAAGTGTATTAGTATATCTATACTAATATTATAAAGAGAGAACATTTGTATTTTTGTATGTTTGTAATGATTTGGCTCAAAAACTACTGGACCGATTTAAAAAATTCTTTCACTAATATATAGAATGGACTTTCGGAATGAAAATAGGCTATATATTATGCCGTTTAAATCAAAGGTACATTCGTGGAGCAACCTAATTTGCAACCTAAGTCTGCAAATAAACGGTCGAAAAAACACGTTTCTTACGAACGCTGCTCAATTGAAAATAGATGGAAGAATATTTTCTATGGAAGAGTTGTACAACTTAATAAGACCTACAAAAAAGTCCGCGACAGCATATGTCTATCTCTTAATGTTGACTCACAGTAACCATTTTAATCTTTAATTTTTTGTTAAAAAATATTACATAACTTCCAAGGCTATTTTCAAGTATATAGTATTAATCTTTATCCAAATAATTACGTTAATAAGCTTGGCCACATATTATAGATTAAAATTGTCCTTTACAGTATATATAACTCAAATAAAAACTAGAAGATATCACGGATTTCACATATACGCATCGCAAAATTAATAAAATATCTGCAGTGAAACCACAGATTAGGTCATAGTTACTTATAAAATATTATTATAAGCTTAGCGATGCTATAGATCCCCACCGATCACAATCAATTTGAAGTCAATATAGTATAATAATATTTTTTTACTGTATAAAATTCTATTGTATAATATAGTTATGATCTATATATAAACCACCCCGACTGATCTATGTATAATCTTTTCAATAAAAATTCTTTTAAAATAATTTCATTCCAATGACTCTAAACACGACATTTAAAATCTGAGCTGTAAGTTGGTGTGGATTTGAGTATTCTGTAGAGTACAGGAGATGTCCCAGCATCAGGTCAATGCTTCCCATGTTCTTACAATATCGTTGAAGAAGAAGATTTTCGAATTGATCAGACCTATGAAAGTTGATTTCATATCGCAATTAACTAGAAAAAAGCTCATAGTTTGAACGAATTTTCATGAATCAAAGCTAAGAACACTCTTGATGAAGACATCTATCAAACAAAAAAAAAATCAATAATAAAATCAAAATCGGTTCATCTGGTTCGGTGCTAAGATGCTACAGACAGACACAGACAGATACACACGTTAAACGTATAATACCCCTTCTTTGATCCCATGATTTGATTGATTTTGATTCAAAGATCCCACTACCTCTGTACGAAAACCCATGATTCATGAATGCACATAAAACTTTCATTGGTAGGTATATAGCTAGGATTAGAACCAACGACCGTCGGGTCAGAATCAGGGTAACTATCCTTTACGCCAAAGGGCCGTCCAATATCACTACCTAAGTATTATAAAACAAAGTCCATCACTGCGTCTGTCTGTCTGTTCGCAATAATCTCAATAGCTACTGAACGGATTATCCTGCGGTTTTCACCAATAGCCAGAGTGTTTATGAGGAAGGTTTAGGTGCATAATTCGTTAAGGTTTTGTGTAAATTGGTTGAAATATGACGATGATTGTTAAACATGTTAATATTTTATATTTGATGCAACAAACTGATGTAAATTTTGTAGGCATATATGTTCTACCCGTGCGAAGCCGGGGCGGGCTGCTAGTATATTATATAGAAACTACGTAAATTTGAACCTCCTGTGTCTACTACCTGTCCCACAGAAATATTCCATAATACTTATTATTAATATTTCAGTGTTTTATATTCATACATGTATGAAGTTGATGTTCTTCTCCTTGTGAGGTAGTATTGTTCTGTAGTCGTGCGCGTATGGCGTCCTTGCTCACACTAGTTCCTCGACAGCTCCAGAATCGGTGGCGAGGTGAGGTAGCCCGGATTGGTGGAGGGAACAGAGTGTCCGTTCTATACGTAGTATTATTATCTTTTCTATGGTGCGGGTGAAGGGGAAGGAGGGGAGTTGAGGGGAAGTAAAGAGGAGGGGAGTGGGGGAAGAGAGAGGGGGAGGGGGGATTAGCGCGGCGTGGTACGGTGCGGTGTAGGTGGGATACGCATTTGTCTTATTTGTAAAATAATTAGCCTAAATAATTAATAATGCTACCCAAAGACACCATTCCACGCGGACACAGAATAATGAATAGTACAAGTACAGAAATTGCACTCCCTGAGAGCAAAAATGCGAGATTAAACCTAGTTACAACGCTGGTAACGTTCAAAATGCGCTTCACGCCTCGGGTGCGACCTTGAATTTGCGTCACAGTGTCAACTAATAGTAACTATGAACCGCGTGTTGCGCACAGTAAAATGCACCGTAAGTTCGCACAGCGAGAGTCTGAATAACTCTCGGCCTCTCCTATAGGGTTGAATGTTATGAGAAAACTTGTTGAAGCCTTTATTTGTTAGAAGAAAACTCTAAGGTAGAACACTATAATGAGTACATTACTGATAATAAGTGCTACATTAATGTTTAATGTCGAGGTAGGATAAAAGTACTACAGTTATAAAAAATAGTACTCACTTGCCTAGGATCGTAGGTTGTTTGACTTGTAACATTATAATAGTCTAGGACGCTATGCTTTTTTTTTAAATGTATCCGTGCCGTTAACTAACCACCTTGATCTCCTTGGCATTTCCTTTACTCCAACGTTGAATTTTGGTTTCGTATATCGAATCAAAAGCTCAAGTAGCCTCCAAAAAGCTTGGTGTTCTAGCGAAAGTGAGGCAGTACTTCACACCTGGACAGATGCTCAATCTTTATCAAGCACAAGTCCGATCATGTATGGAGTACTGTTCTCACCTCTGGGACGGTTCGGCTAAATACCAACTTGAGACGTTGGAGGCAATTGAGCGAAGAGCTAAGAGGCTAATCAACAATGACGAGCTCATTTGCAGAAGACTCCAAAGCTTAGAGCATCGCCGCAGAGTTGCTTGTTTATCGGTTTTTTATCGGATACATTTCGGACACTCTCCGAAATGTATCCGAAAGTGAGGCCGTACTTCACACCTGGACAGATGCTCAATCTTTATCAAGCACAAGTCCGATCATGTATGGAGTACTGTTCTCACCTCTGGGACGGTTCGGCTAAATACCAACTTGAGGCGTTGGAGGCAATTGAGCGAAGAGCTAAGAGGCTAATCAACAATGACGAGCTCATTTGCAGAAGACTCCAAAGCTTAGAGCATCGCCGCAGAGTTGCTTGTTTATCGGTTTTTTATCGGATACATTTCGGCACTCTCCGAAATGTATCCGATAAAAAACCGAAAAGCCTCCCAACTGCACGTACTTATTCCCCCATCACCTTTTTTCAATCGGACAACCAGACGTACTGATACTCTCCACCACTACATGGTGGATATTCCATCAATCCGAACGAAGCGATTTGCTTCCACATTTATCATACGTACCGCCAGGGATTGGAACTTCTTGCCTGAGTCTGTGTTTCCGCAAAGGTATCTTCTAGCCAAGCATGCTACATCGTCGACCACATCGTCACTTAACATCAGGTGAGATAGTGATCAAACGCTTGACTACAACGACTAAAAAAAATAAAAAAAATCTGACTCACTTTTTCGACCAAAAATAATTATGTATTTTATTCATTGTAGGAAAACTTTATTTTTTAATAGTTGAAGATCTATATAATATATTTTTATAATCTTAATAATTAATCTTAGTCACTTTTAAGGATTTATTCTAAGGATTTTGTATTAGGTAGTACAAAATTATCCAACACCCAATTTCAACGACTATTACTGCTAAATTAATAAAGTTATCTTAACCGCTATAATTTTCCTTCAACGTTTATGAAATGCACTATCATCATGATTTTTTTCTAATTTTTCAAGCCAGCAGCTTTTAGAAGTGGGGGGGGGGGGGGGGGACGCCCTACTGAACAAAAATGTGTACTTTAAAGTTTATTATTTCTTAAATGGAGCATTAAATCTAAAAATATTATCAGTTAAATGTTATTAAAGCGAAGTCATTTTAAAAGACCTATTCAACGATACCCCACACGATGGGGTAGGCCACGAAAAAAAAATTCATCCCTACTTCACATGTAGGGGAGCTACCCTAAAAAAATTTTTTTCCAATATTTTATTACACCATTTTGTCGGCGTTATTGATATACACATACCTACACAATTTCAGCTTTCTAGTACTAACGGTCTCTTAGCAAAACCTTGGACAGACAGACACAGACAGACAGACGGACAATACGAAATATAAGGGTTCCTTATCAGGACTACGGAACCCTAAAAAGTAATTTTCAATTTCAAATCGGTTAAGATCTGACAGAGTTCTGAGGTCACAAACATTTAAAAAACCGTCGAATGGAGAACCTCCTCCGTTTTTGTGAAGTAGATTAAATACTAAAACACCGACTTCCATGCCACGCGAGTTAATTTCAGTAGCAAATCGTTTATCGTCATATCTCTGGAGATACTTATCAGATCTCAGTGAATCTCAGTGACCTGAAATCTGTTAGTACTTAATTACATTAATTCTCGGATTATAAAAATGTGACTATCGTGTGACAGTATGATAATAACGAAAAAAAGGAAAATTGAAGTAAGCGTTAGTAGGTACCTACCCTATTTATTTATCTTAGAACTAATCTATATACTGTTGAAAATAATAAAATAAACATTGGTAACCATACTTATTTATTTGAGTACAAATCTTGCATCAGCTATACAACTCTCGGACTATACAACTCCTTTGTCTCGACAAAATCGTATTGTAAGGTTCGTTAGTCAAAGAAAAGGCTAAGTCAATTTAAATAAGTAGGTAGGTAGGAAGGCGCGCGTGACACTTTACTGACTGAACTTGCACCCGAGTGGGTGCGCTGAGGTACTTGTAGTTTCATAGCTACAGTGCGGAGTGCGACAGGCCTGACGCGGACGAAGTCGCGGGCACAGCTAGTAAATAAATAAAACGCAAACTAAAACTCAGACTCAGTTTGTATATACATTGGAGATACTGTATTTTTACATTTAACAATTTAAATTATTATATTAGTTTCATTGAGTGATTTCATCAATGATTAGTTTAGATATATTAATTCAACATTTAATTTAATTTAAAATGATTTTTTTCTTCAGATCACTGGAGCTGGCATCCTACAATCTGAAGTCCTCTCCGGAATGGTGTTCAAACGTGAAGTAGAAGGTGATGTTGCCTCAGCATCCAAGGCCAAAATTGCTGTATACTCCTGCCCAGTTGACATCACGCAGACAGAAACCAAAGGAACAGTTCTCATTAAAACTGCTGATGAACTACTTAACTTCAGCCGAGGAGAGGAAAACATCCTCGAGAAGCAGATCAGAGATATTGCAGACGCAGGAATAAAAGTGATAGTGGCTGGAGCCAAGTTTGGAGATATGGCTCTGCACTACTTGAACAAATATGGCGTTATGGCTGTCCGTCTCAACTCAAAATTTGACATTCGCCGTTTGGCCAAGACTGTTAATGCTACAGTGAGTATTTTAAAGTGACGTATACGTAAGTAAATAATAGCATTTTACTTCTTAAATAAAGTAGTTTTTCAAGTTTATTCAATACCACAAAGATTCATATTAGGATCATATTGTGATTCTGCTAATGTTGCCTTTAAAGACCACTTTGTTGCCCACAACTAAATAACAATATAATAGGCATATTAACTTACAGGTCCTCCCTCGTCTAACAACCCCTACGGCAGAGGAGCAAGGTTACTGCGATGTTGTCACTGTAGAAGAAGTAGGTGACACACGAGTGGTTGTGTTCCGCATGGAGAGCACTGAGTCTCGCATTGCAACTGTCCTCATCCGTGGAGCAACGCAAAACTACATGGACGATGTTGAGAGGGCCATCGATGATGGGGTCAACACATTCAAGGGCATTGCCCGTGATGGACGGTAATATTTCAATTTTATTTTATATAATATTGTAACTCCTAAGTTCGTTTACATAAAACGAGATCTAAAAGACAGTTTTGGCTCCTCCTAGGACCTGGTAGAGTGGGAAGAGTAAAGTCATATCTGAATCATTTCAGGCCGGTCAACCTTTATGTTTAGGCTAGAGTAAAAAGACCACATTGTGAGCTGCCATTACAGTATATTTACAGTATACTGCCATTTACAGTATATTTAAAATCTGAATTTGAAGATAAAAGATTGCAGTCAGAAAAGTGAATGGGCAATTTACACAATAATTTATATGGCCATAAAGTAATATTTAATTCTCATGAGTATTCGTAAATACTGATAGTTTGTCATTGAAGCATTGCCTTGCTCAGTTTATTGTCTAAAGTTGTCCCACCTTAGCAATAAGGATAATTTTACAGCTGCAGCCAATTCATCCAAATAATAAGCAATACACATTGTCATCAGTTTTGTCCCTGGTGCCGGTGCCGTGGAGATTGAGCTAGCTCAGCGACTGCTGGAGTATGCAGACACCTTGCCCGGCTTGGAGCAGTATGCTGTGAGGAAGTTTGCAGTAGCACTGGAAGCCATGCCGCGAGCTTTAGCTGACAACTCGGGATCAAATGCCACTGAAGTGGTCAACAACATCTACAAAGCACATAAGGTATTTGACAATATCAAACTGCTAATATATATCAAATGCTATTTTTTTAGGGTTACGTACCTCAAATGGAAAAAAGGGTCACTTTGTTGTCCGTGTCTGTTTGTCAACACCCTTTTTAGCGTTCCGTAGCTTGAAGGCAAAAATCGGAACCCTTAATAGATTCTTCATGTCTGTCTGTATGTCACAGCCACTTTATTCCGAAACTATTAAGACTACACAGTTAAAACTTGGTAGGTAGGTGTATTCTGTGATCCGCTTTACGATTTTTATACAAAAATAAAAAAATTGAAGATTAACGGGTTCGGCCCCCATAAATGGAACATAAACTAAAATGTTTTTTAAATATTTTTTTAACTGATATGATACTTCGGCATCGATACAATTTATTGTCATTCCTTCCATCCATTTTCACATTGAGGGGTGGAATTTAGAAAATCCCTAAAGAATCGAATTTCATATCCGTAGGAGGACCAGAGTTTGGGCTGTGCATTGATATTTTATTATATAGAGATGCCTTATTCAAATATATAAACTCGACTCTCACATATTCATGACATAACATAGTAACACTATACATTCTGAGTTGTTTTATTAATAATTTCAGGATGGCAACAAAAACGCCGGCTTCGACATTGACTCTGAGAACAATGGAGTTATTGACACAAAAGAGAAGAGCATTCTGGACCTGTTTGTTCTGAAGCACTGGGGCATCAAATATGCAGTTGGAGCTGCCACAACCATCCTCAAAGTCGATCAGATTATTATGGCAAAGAGAGCTGGAGGACCCAAGCCTAGGAAGGCAGCTGGCAGCGATGATGAATCATAATAATTCTATAATGTTAAAATGAAGATAGCATACTTAAAAAAAGTATTAGTTAAGTTACATTAAAACACTGGAGTGCATTTAAGTTAAAACAGTTCACTAGAGTTTGCTTATTTTCCACACGTCTTAAATCGCTAGATTTCCTGTGATGTTGTAGTCACATTTAACAGACAACTTTATTGCTTATTTCTACTAATATTTTAAATATATTTATAATTTTGTCACATAGTTACAAGTGACTTCTGGATTATACTCTTTAATTCCACAGTGTGTTTTATTTCATGACCATTTGCCATTTTCAAGAAATTATTATATTATCCAGTGGTGCATGCTATATGTTCTGAGTCTTAATGTATTTCGCTCATATGCTATATATAAACTCAGCCAGAAAAAATCTCGATATCGGTAACGTCCCGGTGACGGCGGTGGATAAAATCTTCAAGGGTTAAGGTCGTCGCCCACTAATGACCCTGCTCCAATACAACAACGCCGGAGGTGAGTACTCGATGTTCACGCGCTTACAGCTGTCAGTCTACAAAACGTAACGTGCTTCAATCGAAACAGTCTGCGCGCGGGGTGCTTGCTTGAAATGCGCAGTAAGCAAGACGAGTAGTACGATAGCGGTAAGCTCTGCTACAGCGTGCTGCCTGCTAATTTGTGTTGTCAATGTAAAGTCTGTCTACAGAGGTTCTAAGGCTCACATTTTAATGAACATTGTTTTGCCGGGTGGGAGCGGAGTCATCTATGTGCGACAACCTTTACAGCTTTTGTCCAACGCCATCAGGGGTGGCCAACTTGATTAGATCCAAGATCTACCGTTTGTGTACTGACTAAACACTGTGCGATCTACCAAACTTAAACGCTTATATATATTATTTTAATGCTAGTTAGATAGGCAAGCGTTGACCACTACTAATGTTAAGTGACGTCACAAACGTCGGAGCGTTTTTAACCATCGAATTTGATGGTTAAAAAGTTGCAACCGGAGTGAAACAAGGTCGTGAACGACACAGTTGCTGCAACCGAGTGCGACGCTCTAAGGTCGTGAACGAGGTTAGAGCGTTTGGCTGTACTCCGAGCGTAGGTCGTGAACGCAGCCCTGTGCTTTTCATCCCCCTCTATGAGAAAAGGAAATAGTTAAAAGGCTCATCATGTCATGTCATGTAATGACATGAAAAGTAACGAAATGTTAGTTAGGTCGTTTCTTAGTTTATGGCTTCTGTGGCTTGTTGTCACAATTCTGCCAATGTCCGTTCATGCTAGTTTCATAAAGCATGTGGACTGTGGAGAGTAAAATAAAAATATGGTTGGTGTTCGGGAGTGAGCAAAGAGAATATAACCACTACCTACGTTAAGAAAGTCGGGACTCTCATAGAGCAAACTGACCAAATAGCGAAATGTCAAAACAAGGGAATTTAATAGTAGCCAAAATACCAGCGAAATATCTTCTGCTTCTAATAGACCAACATAACAAAAAAATTCTAGTGATGTACCGTGTCGGCAAAAACATCGATAACGATGGAACTACCGTTGCTTGGTCAATAGTCAATACTTTAGAAGGTTATATTTTGTACTTAACTAATTTTGTTTTAGTAGTTAGATAACGCCCCTCTGTAGTCTGTGGGTCAGATTGTGAAGGTTTATATTTTTCCTATTTTGATTTAACAAATGCACCACTAAAACAAAACCAGTTTGAGAAAATGATAGGCAGTAAAACAAAATATTAAATTTTTTCAAGCTTTTTATTTATGAAGTATGATGCTCTGCAGGGTTCGCTCACTCAGCATCGGCATCAGCAGCTTAAGATAACGATATACCTGTAATGTAATATTGACTTATCAGTTTATCGCTTAACACTAATTTCTGGGACATGCTGTATACAGGGCCGGATTAAGGGGAGGGCAACCGGGGCAGCAGCCCCGGGGCCTACACAAGAAGGGCCCCCACAATAGAAAAAAATTTCAAACTTCTAAATCGTCAACGATATTTCGGTTAAAAAACCAGCCATGTCGAGTTGGACTCGCCCACCGAGGCTTCCGTACCAACGTTGTTTGGTACTAATTACGCTAGACCTCTAAATTGTATGAGCGCTCATAGAACTCAGAGGCCTATCTTAATTAGCGAAATATTTGTATGTGGGACACGCTTTAATTTTCAATTTTGTTATATTTTGAATTTTTCCTTTATTTGTGTTATAAGACCTTGTTTCTTGCCAAATTTCATGATCCTAGGTCAACGGGAAGTACCCTATAGGTTTTCGACCCAAAACCTATAGGGTACTTCTAGTTGACCTAGAATTGTAAATAGTTAAAAGCAAGGCCTTACAGCAGAAGTAAAGGAAAAATTCCGACAAATAAAAAAAAGTTGAAAATTAGGGTAAATTTTGGTAATAACAAGTTTTTGCGAAAAACTAAATTTGCACATATCTTTTTATTGTGTTGCCTCAGGACCTTGATTTCTGTACACCTAATAGGGACTATAGACCTTAGTATCTGGTATAAATTTCAACTTGCTAGGTCCACCCGTTCCTGAGAAAATCGGTGGTGACACACGGACAGATAAACAGACAGACAGATGGACGAGAAATTGATCTTGCAAGGGATCCTTTTTTTACCTTTTGAGGTACGGAACCCTAAAGAGCTTGGAAGGTTTCGTTCGTTAACGCTAAAATTTCATTTCAGATACTAAAAAAAACTATTATATTTATATTATGTTTGGGTAAAAATAAAAGAATCTATACTACTTGGTTTCACAATAAATTATTTATTGGAAAACTCGACTCAAAAATAATCTTCATTTTATTATGAAAACAATTTGGGGCCAGGAAGCCTCCACTCCTATGTTGCCCCGAGGCGTCCAGACCTCTAAATTCAGCACTGGCTGTAAATTATACAAGGTTTTACAAGAGGGTGTAGTAATATTTAAACTGTGCATACCATATCTAGCCTGATGTATAGTCTACCTGCAAAGTCTCCCTTTCCTCAGTAGCTAGCTGGGATCGCGAGTTATCATATCACATGTTAAACTTTTACGTAAAGTTAGCCAGATTCAACCATAAATCAGCTATTCAGCGTCATTGACCTAATGAAAACAGAATTATAAGTGTTGTCCGTGCAGGAGGAACATTGTTATGAGTGGACGCCTGAAAGGGTGTAGGTATAGTGCCCGTTGCGGTAGCTTGAAGTTCGTCTTGATATATTCATCATCCAGGAGGACGAAATCATTGCCCGATGATGAGTATGAGCTTGCGGATTTTTTTGGTTACTCAATATCACTTTGATGGTTTGTACCTCTTAAAATATCCTCATGACATCTCGCGAAATTGCAACTCTATTCCGATCACTGATCATATTGTTACGTGCGGGGTGGTATTAAAATGCCAATCCGATGAGATGAACGTTTATTTCCACTTAACACTAGGTTACACAATGTTCCACAGTAGTTGTCCAAATCGTCTAGCACAATGATCAAATTTCCGTTACACACACTGAGGTCGTCGGTAATTCACTGTTTACAACACTAGTTCACTGATAACACTTAACAATCACTTGGTCGCTATCCGCGCTGAGATCTTTACACTGTCGCTTCCAAAGATTGACTGACTCAACGCTGCGGTGCGACGCTTTATATAGAGCACAATAATTATTCTAGAAAATCCTCGATCAATAAAGAATAAAAAAAGCAGACAAAAAAAGCAATAAATCAAAAACAAAAGGCGGCTTTCCTTTGAACATCTGATGTTAACAACTTTACCATACATGCTAATTTGATCTCTAATGACTTATGAATAAGGTTCAATCTTAACTACAAAACTAGGTACATTGACTAAGGTCGGAATTCCAGGAAGGTTACTTTTATGACGGTCGGTTTATGGCCGGCAATTAGTTTATTTTGCTTCCCACGGTTATTATTGTTTACTGGGAGAAGCGTTGCGAAACTTCTAGACCTATCGACACGATGTAACAATATCATAACTATAAAATAACATACACTATCGATATCGACAAGCACCGCAATGCGCTCCGCACTATTTTTCACAAAGAATTTATGAAGATTGTCAATTGATGAAATATGGATATATTTGACCTAAAAAAACAGTAAACGGCTATTATTTTAAGTTGATCTACTTACTGAGCTTCATCAAGTCGAAATCTTGCCATTAAATAACTTTTAGTAGAGTCAGTCTTTGCAGTCCTTAACCCGCATATTTCACTATTTATGTTTAATTATCACTCACAAGCAAGGTGTTAATAATCACACATCATAAATTCATAGGAATCTAACGTCCACACTGGGTAATTTGTTGTAAAACACAAAATAAAACAATAAAATAATTATTTTGAAAAAGCCGGTTAACACGCTACCACAGGCTAAGTAGAAATACATGCAACCCACAGACTAAGTAGAGATGATACTTCTTCTTCATCACCTCATGCTACTTGATGGCATTTATTATGGCAACCAAACGAAAGAGATAGTTAGAAATAGTGAGTGAGACGAATATAGACTTCCATCGGACGCGCCCCCCTTTTCATACATCTTTTTTTTGTACTGCAGCTTCAGTAGACTGGGAATGAGAATCGACCAGAATTTTAAACACCATGATGATTTAATCTAAAACAAAAGACAACACAACTAATCCCTACTATCCCTACTATATAATATTACTAGCTGTTACCCGCGGCTTCGCCCGCGTTATTTGTGTCTTTATGACCATTGAGGTCTAGATCGATGATCTCTTAGGCCAAATCATCATAGATGACCCTCAAAGTCGAAATCAATATCCTCTATTGTTAAAGTCATTAATCATTTTGGTTGGGTATACGAAGTTGTGCTGTTTGAATGTTTGACTCAACACAACAGTTCCTGAAACATTTCTTCTTACCCGCGGCTTCGCCCGCGTTATTTGTGTCTTTATGACCATTGAAGTCTAGATCGATGATCTCTTAGGCCAAGTCACCGTAGATGACTCTCGAAGTCGAACTTAAAGCGAAAATTTTTTACGACTTTTTATGACCCTGACAGTTGTTATGACCTACTAAGTCAACACCGATGACACAAAGGTTAAACTTGATATCCACTTATTTTAAAGTTAATGATTATTGAAGGTTGTACTGTTTCAATTTATAAACTCGTTTTGATGCATGTGGCTATTAGAATACAAAAAATGCAAAAATATTACCTACAAAGTAGATAAAACAAAGGTTTGCGCGAGCGTAGACAAAATTTTTACGTCTTTTTATGACCCTGACAGTTTTAATGACCATCTAAGTTAACACTGATGACAAAAAGGTTAAACTTGATATCTACTTATTTTTAGGTAAAAAATCATTATGATTATTGAAGGTTGTACTGTTTAAATTTATAAACTCGTTTTGATGCATGTGGCTATTAAAATACAAAAAAATACTGAAATATTTCCTACAAAGTAGATAAAACAAAGGTTTGCGCGAGCCCAGCGAGCGCTATTAATGCGCGAGCGAAGCGAGCGCGAAAATATTTACGTCATTTTATGACCCTGACAGGTTTTATGACCAACTAAGTTAACACTGATGACACAAAGGTTAAACTTGATATTCTCTTATTTTAAGGTTAATAATTATTATGATTATTGAAGGTTGTACTGTTTCAATTTATGGCCTCGTTTTGATGCATGTGGCTATTAAAATAAAAAAATGCTGAAATATAACCTGCAAAGTAGACAAAACAAATGTTTGCGGAAGCGCTGCAAGCGCTATCGCTGCGCGAGCGAAGCGAGCGCGAAAAAATTGTATGTCTTTTTATGACCCTGACAGTTTTTATGACCTACTAAGTCAAGACCGATGACACAAAGGGTTAACTTGATATCCACTTATTTTAAGGTAAAAAATTATTATGATTGTTGAAGGTTGTATTGTTTCAATTTATGGACTCGTTCTGATGCATGTGGCTATTAAAATACAAAAGTTGCTGAAATATTACCTTCAAAGTAGATCAAACAAATTATTGCGCAAGCGCAGCTAGCGCTATCACTGCGCAAGCGAAGTGAGCTAGAATTTTTTTACTTTTTATGATTCTGACAGTTTTTATAACCTACTAAGTCAACACCGATGACCCTTAGGTTAAATGTTGCTGTTAAAACACGAATGCTTTTGAAATACTTCCCATAAAGCAGATTGGGCGAAGCACGTTGGGTGAGCAAAACCATCGCGTAAATTTTGATGACTTTTAATGACCCTGACAGTTTTATGGCCTAATTAAGGCACTTATTAAGTTTAGTCATTATCCATGAACCTAAGGTCAAACTTTTATGATTATGCAAACTCTATGTAAAGTTAGGAAAAAATATAGGCCCCACACTTAACTGCCGAAAAAATGTATTCTTTGCCCTTTCATGCCCTATTAAATGTATGTGTACAAAATTTCATCTGAATCGTTCAAGCCGTTTGGCCGAAAAGAGGCCACACATTTACAAAATTCTATAATAAAAATATAGACATCCGAAATTTCCACCCAAAAAAAAATATTCGTTGCCCTTCTATGTCTTTTTGACTGTCTGTGTACAAAATTTCAGCTTAAATGGTTAACCCGTTTGACCGAGAGTAGGACACACATTCACAAAGTTCAATTTAAAAATTCTTGGCACCTGGACTCGACTGCCAGAAAAAAGTATCCTATGTGATTCTGTGCAATATGAACTGTAATATACATAAAATTTCAGCTGAATCGGTCAAGCTGTTTAGCTGATAAGAAGCCACACATTCACAAAATTCAATAAAAAAATCTAAACACTCAGACTCGATAGCCAAAAAAAAGTATTCAATATCCTATTCTGCCCTATGACATGTATTCATACAAAATTTTAGGCAAATTGGTCAAGCCGTTTATTCGAGAAGAAGTCTTATATTTACAAAATTCAATTAAAAATATTTGTACCACCTGACTTGACAGCAAGAAAAAAAGTATTCTATATCCTATTCTGCCCTATGACATGTATTCATACAACATTTCAGGCAAATTGGTCAAGCCGTTTATTCGAGATGAAGTCTTATATTTACAAAATTCAATTGAAAATATCTGGACCCCCTAACTCGATAGCCGAAAAAAAAGTATCCTATATCCTATTCTACCCTATGAACTGTCTTCATACTACATTTCAGGCAAATCGGTCAAGCCGTTTACTTGAGAAGAGGTCTTATATTTACAAAATTCAATTAAAAATATTTGGACCCCCTGACTCGATAGCAAGAAAAAAAGTATTCTATATCCTATTCTGCCCTATGACATGTATTCATACAACATTTCAGGCAAATCGGTCAAGCCGTTTATTCGAGAAGAGGTCTGATATTTACAAAATTCAATTAAAAATATTTGGACCCCCTGACTCGATAGCAAGAAAAAAAGTATTCTATATCCTATTCTGCCCTATGACATGTATTCATACAACATTTTAGGCAAATTGGTCAAGCCGTTTATTCGAGAAGAAGTTTTATATTAACAAAATTCAATAAAAAATATCTGGACCCCCTAACTCGATAGCCAAAAAAAAAAGGAGCCTTTATCCTATTCTACCCTATAAACTGTCTTCATACTACATTTCAGGCAAATCGATCAAGCCGTTTATTCGAGAAGAGATCTTATATTTACAAAATACAATTAAAAATATTTGTACCACCTGACTTGATAGCCAGAAAAAAAGTATTCTATATCCTATTCTGCCCTATGACATGTATTCATACAAAATTTCAGGCAAATTGGTCAAGCCGTTTATTCGAGAAGAAGTCGTATCTTTACAAAATTCAATTAAAAATATCTGGACCCCCTAACACGATAGCCAAAAAAAAAGTATCCTATATCCTATTCTACCCTATGAACTGTCTTCATACTACATTTCAGGCAAATCGGTCAAGCCGTTTATTTGAGAAGAGGTCTTATATTTACAAAATTCAATTAAAAATATTTGGACCCCTTGACTCGATAGCAAGAAAAAATGTCTTCATTATTCTTTTCTGCCTTATGAACTGTCTTTATACAACATTTCGGGCAAATCGGTCAAGCCGATTATTCGAAAAGAGGTCCTTTAGTTACAAAATTCAATTAAGAATATCTGGACCCCCTGACTCGATAGCCAAAAAAAAAGTATTCTATATCCTATTCTGCCCTATGACATGTATTCATACAAAATTTCAGGCAAATCGGTCAAGCCGTTTGACCGTGAAGAAGTCCCAAACAAACAAACAAACAAACAAACAAATAAACAAACTGACTTTCGCGTTTATAATATTGGTGTTTCGGGCAAATCGGTCAAGCCGATTATTCGAAAAGAGGTCCTTTAGTTACAAAATTCAATTAAGAATATCTGGACCCCCTGACTCGATAGCCAAAAAAAAAGTATTCTATATCCTATTCTGCCCTATGACATGTATTCATACAAAATTTCAGGCAAATCGGTCAAGCCGTTTGACCGTGAAGAAGTCCCAAACAAACAAACAAACAAACAAACAAATAAACAAACTGACTTTCGCATTTATAATATTGGTGTTGATAAATCCGAAAGTAACTCTGTCTGTCTGTCTGTTACGCTTTCCCGCTTAAACCTCTCAACCGATTTTGATGAAATTTGGCACAGACAATCTTTAGACCCTGAGAAAGGACATAGGCTACCTTTTATTGCGAAAAAAAGGGATGAAGAGGTTGAAAGTTTGTATAGGATTTCTTAATTTTAAAAGATAAAACCATGAAACTTTATATTTAAACACTTGATAAGAAATAATTAAACATTTGTTCTAGCGTTTTTGAAATTTTGACCTGTGAGAGGATGAAATAGGGGTTGAAAGTTTGTATGAAGTTCTTAGTAGTTTTATTTTGTATTTAGGTACTAAATAAGAAACAAAACATTGTTTGTTCAAGCATTTTGAAATTTTTACCAGTGTGGGGGTGAAATAGGGGTTGAAAGTTTGTATGGGTGTTCGTCATTTTTGAAGATTAAACCATGAAACTTGGTACGTAGGTCTCTTAGGATGTGCAGAGTTTTTATACGAACGGAACGAAACGGATTCGGAACGGGAGCTACGAAGCCAAATTTTTTGTACACAAAATCTTAACCACTGTACCTAGGAACATGATATTTAGAAGTTTTGGGTGTATCAAGTAAAAAATAAATTTGGCTTTTGAAGTTAAAGTTTCTTTTAACGAATACTCTGCATCGCCGCAGCTGCCGTCGGTCGTCGGTCGTTGTCGCGCACATTCGCCGAAGTGTGGCGGCAGGCAACGGCACTGTCGTGTAAATTTGACATTCAAAGTTTGTAAAAGTTTTACCCTCAAGGGTGTAAAATAACAATAGGGGATGAAAGTTTGTATGGAAATATGTAAGGTTTATGTTAATGTTCTACTGAACGGATTTAAATGAAATTAGGTACACAGATTGTCTAGAGCCTGAGTAAGGATATAGGCTACTTTTTAATGTGAAAACAGGGTTGTAAGGTATTGAAAGGGGGGATGAAAAGTTGTATGGAAGTATCGTCATTTTTAGAGCTAGAAGCTTGAAACTTATTTTTTAGGCTGTTAATTTGATATAAATAAATATGACATTCAAAGATTGTAAAAAAATTGCTCTCAAGGGTGTAAAAATAACAATAGGGAATAAGGGATGAAAGTTTGTATGGAAATATGTCAGGTTTATGTGAATGTTCTACTGAACGGATTTAAATG
The DNA here is from genome assembly GCA_954871355.1 of Cabera pusaria. Classification (NCBI taxonomy): domain Eukaryota; kingdom Metazoa; phylum Arthropoda; class Insecta; order Lepidoptera; family Geometridae; genus Cabera; species Cabera pusaria. The sequence goes on from OX940896.1 coordinate 12,876,490, forward strand.
AAATTTGGTACACAGATAGTCTAGAGCCTGAGAAAAGACATAGGCTTACTTTTATTGCGAAAAGAGGGTTAAAAGGGGGATGAAAAGTTGTATGGAAGTATTGTTAAAGCTAGAAGCTTGAAACTTATTGTTTAGGCTGTTGATTCGATATAAATTAATATGTCATTCAAAGTTTGTGAGGAGGAAGGGGGAGGGAAAAGGGGAAGGGGGAATGAGGGAGGGGAGGGAGGGTGGAAGTGAGGGGAAGGGGAAAGGGGAGAGGGATTGGAGGTGAGGGAAAGGGGAGGGGGGGGTGAAGAGAGGGGGAGGGGAAAGAGGGGGAAGAGATTGGGAGGGTGGGAGAGGGAGAGGGGGGATTTGCACGGCGTGGTACGGTGCGGTGTAGGTGGGATACGCATGTGTCTTATTTGTAAAATAATTAGCCTAAATATTTAAAAATACTACCCAAAGACACTATTCCACGCGGACGAAGTCGCGGGTACAGCTAGTATAATATAAAAACTATGTGGCAGTACACATAAACTTAACTAATTAGTTTAGTTTATGTGTACATTATTCATAATTTGTGTAATTACACAAAACATACTTATTACTTTAAAATATTAACAACCAATATAGTTTACAATCTAATCTTATCTATTTTAATAAATATACATAACTAACAGAGGGTTAACTAGAGGAGAGAAGGTCAGGGATAGGAGGAATTTATGTAGTTGGACTAGGAATACTAGGAGGAAGAAGATCGTACAAGGAGCGATTAAGTCTAGGACAGTTAAAAAATATGTTGTTCACGCTCCCTTCCTCCAGACCACATTCACACATTGAGTGATCCCTGATCCTTAGTTTGGCTAAGTGAACAGGAGTACATGTATGACCCAATCGAATACGGCAAATTTGTGGAAGTCACAGTTTTATTTGCTTTGCGAAACTTAAAGAAGTTTCGCAAAGCAAAGGGAAGTTTAGGGATGTCAGATTGGATGTCACCATAATGCTATGAATCGTATTTTTTTATCGTATTTTTTAAATAGTATTTTTTTTGCACTGTGCGGTACAAAGTACTTTCATAATTATTAATTGTTTTATTATCTGCAGTCTGCGCTTTATTATGCATGCAATGTCGCAGGTCTGTTACTGAATACTGACATACAACCCGGTCACAATATCTGTGCACCTGACCTCGTGACGTCATATCGGCGGTCTGGGTACGGCGTGAAAATAAGTTTTTTCGAGAAATGTGGAGGTAAAAAAAAATTACTAACCTTTTCAAATCAATTTATTATTGATGTAGGGTTTGTTATTAAAAAAACAATAACTTTGATTACAAAAACATTTATTATTAAACTCAGAAGTAGGTGGTTGTACTTTGGCTTCATTTTTAATTTTCATTAGAGTCCTCTTTGATAACCCAGTTGCAGCACAGGCACAGAATAATGAATAGTACAAGTACAGAAATTGCACTTCCTGAGAGCAAAAAGGCGAGATTAAACCTAGTTACAACGTCGGTAACGTCATAGATGAAGGAATTTGTTCTATGGTAACGTTCAAAATGCGCTTCACGCCTCGAGTGCGACCTTGAATTTGCGTCACAGTATCAACTAATAGTAACTATGAACCGCGTGTTGCGCACAGTGAAATGCACCGTAAGTCCGCACAGCGAGAGTCTGAATAACTCGGTCAACTCGCGGCCTCTCCTATAGGGTTGAATGTTATAAGATAACTTATTGAAGCCTTTAATTGGTAGCAGCATACTTTAAGGTAGAACAATGTAATGAGTATATTTAAAGTGCTACATTCAAGTTTAATGTCGAGGTAGGATAAAAGTACTACAGTTATACTTTAATTAAGATAGTTTATGTGATAGTTTAATTAAGATAGTTAAAACTAAAACAACCGACTTCCATGCCGCGCGAGTCAGTTTCGGTTGCAAGTTTGAGACGTTTATCGTCATATCTCTGAAGACCCTCATCAGATCTCGACGAAATTACAATGGAACCACCTCGGCAACGAACTCTACCGATAAAAAAAAATTATTCAAATCGGTTCACAATTGACGGAGTAATCGCGTAACATACACACAAAGAAGAATTAAGAACCTCCTTCTGTTTGGAAAGTCGGTAGAAAATAATGTTCTACGTTCAATTGAAAATGAGTATGTAAAAACGTATAAGTATGTATAAACGTATGCTACGCAATGCTTTGTAGCCCTTCGTTTAGACATACTGAATAATATTTTTGTATGTTAATATCGTAAGCAAGGAATATAATAATGAGGTAGGTACAAGTAAGGCGCGCGGCCGATCGAGAGCGCGCGTGACACTTAACTGACTGAACATGGACCCGAGAGGGTGCGCGGAAGTACTTGTAGTTTCATAGCTACAGCGCGGAGTGCGACAGGCCTGGCACAGGTTTTGTTTCACCACTTGGTCTACAGGTATGGTGTATGGTCTGTTTATTTGCTTTCTCCGATTCAAAAAACTTAAGCACTTTCAAAATTAAATTTCTTGATTCGCTGTGTATTGTTTTTCCCATGACTTCAGTTTAACAGCTACAACAATTTTAATAACAACCAAACCAGTCCAAACTTAACAGTAAAGCACCGGGGAGTGCGCGGAGAGGCGACAGGGGAAGCGGGAGAGGCGCCGCATTCCAGCGAGGTGCACAGATATTGTGACCGGGTTGTACTGACATTCAGTCTACTGAAGCTGCAGTACAAAAAAAAGATGTATGAAAAGGGGGGCGCGTTCGATGGAAGTCTATATTCGTCTCACTCACTATTTCTTACTATCTCTTTCGTTTGGTTGTCATAATAAATGCCATCAAGTACAGTCCGGCAAGTATAACTTGGCGTGCCTGTGCGCCACTGTGCTTTTACTTTGTACTTTGATAACAGTTTCTCTTAAACCACTTTTAATTACTTTTGGCATTATTGAACTATTTTAATGTAGCAGATTTATCAACAATAATGTCGCGGTTATTTCTCAAACGTCAAACTCACAGTTTCAATTAATATAATTAGTTCCAAAAACCACCACCGCCAAGTTATACTTGTGGCACTGTAGCATGAGGCGAAGAAGAAGAAGTATCATCTCTACTTAGTCTGTGGGTAGCATGTATTTCTACTTAGCCTGTGGTAGCGTGTGATTGTCGATATCGATAGAGTATGTTATTTTATAGTTATGATATGATCAGGGATTGGAATAGAAGTGCAATTTCGCGAGATGTCATGATGATATTTTAATAGGTACAAACCATCAAAGTGATATTGAGTAACCAAAAAAATCCGCAAGCTCATACTAATCATCGGGCAATGATTTCGTCCTCCTGGATGATGAATATATCAAGACGAACTTCAAGCTACCGCAACGGGCACTATACCTACACCCTTTCAGGCGTCCACACATAACAATGTTCCTTCTGCACGGACAACACTTATAATTCTGTTTTCATTAGGTCAATGACGCTGAATAGCTGATTTGTGGTTGAATCTGGCTAAGTTTACGTAAAAGTGTAACATGTGATATTGTTACGTGCGAGGTGGTATTAAAATGCCAATCCGATGAGATGAACGTTTATTTCCACTGATCACTAGGTTAGCACAATGTTCCACAGTAGTTGTCCAAATCGTCTTGCACAATTATCAAAAGTCCGTTAACACGCACTGAGGTCGTTAGTTCACAATCACTGATTTCACTGTTCACAGTTCACAACACGAGTTCACTGATAACACTTAACGATCACTTGGTCGCTATCCGCGCTTAGATAGTTACACTGTCGCTTCCAAAGAAATGACTGCCTCAACGCCGCGGTGCGACGCTTTACATAGGACACAATAATTATTCTAGAAAATTCTCGATCAATAAAGAATAAAAATAACAGACAAACAAGCAATAAATCAAAAACAAAAGGGGCGGCTTTCCTTTGAACATCTGATGTTAACAACTTTACCATACATGCTAATTCGCTCTAACAACTTATGAATAAGGTTCAATCTAACTACAAAACTAGGTACATTGACTAGGGTCGGCATTCCAGGAAGGTTACTTTTATGACGGTCGGGTCGGGTGTTTATGGCAGGTAATTAGTCTATCCTTTCCCACGCTATTTTTGTTCGAGAAGCTTGGCGAAACATCGCGTCTCGACGACGCGGTGTAACATTATCCCCTTCTTAGTCATGATCGTCCCGATCATCATTTGTTCCATGGTATCGTGTAAGTCGATCGATGTGCACTACTCTCGGCTTTCCTCTCTGGCCTCGTTTAATGCGGTAGGTAACGTCGTTTATCTTCGTGATAATCTGGTATGGTCCTTCCCAATGAGCCTGCAGCTTCGGACTTTTTCCTTTCCTTCGTAGTGGGTTGTGCAACCAGACGAGTGTTCCTTCTTCGAAACCCATCGTATTCGCTCTACGATCGTACCGGGTCTTCATTTTCTCGCCAGTTTTCAAACAATTCTCTCAAACTATTATGTGCACTTCATCCAATTGACTGCGAAGATCACTGACATAGTCCGTTACAGGCTTCGGAGCATCCGGAGGAGAGCCAGTTATGGCGTCGATAGGAAGTCTTAGTTCGTGTCCAAAATTCACATTTGCAGGAGTCATACCAGTGCTGTCATGGGTAGCGGAACGGTACGACAACAAGAACCGAGGTATGTACTGGTCCCAGTCTCGTTGATATGCATCCACGACTTTAGCCAGGTGATTCTCCAACGTCTGGTTAAACCTCTCAACCATTCCGTCTGACTGTGGATGAGCTGCCGTTGTCCGCGTCTTTTGGATCCCGAGGAGAGTACACATCTCTTGAAATAGGGCAGACTCGAAGTTCCTTCCTTGATCGGAATGCAGCTCCATCATAATATAATATGATAAGTCAATATTACATTACAGGTATATCGTTATTTTAAGCTGCTGATGCCGATGCAGAGTGAGCGAACCCTGCAGAGCATCATACTTCATAAATAAAAAGCTTTATTAAATTTAATATTTTGTTTTACTGCCTATCATTTTCTCAAACTGGTTTTGTCTTAGGGGTGGATTTGTTAAACCAAAATAGGAAAAATATAAACCTTCACAATCTAACCACTAAAACAAAATTAGTTAAGTACAAAATATAACCTTCTAAAGTATTGACTATTGACCAAGCAACGGTAGTTCTATGTTTTTACCGACACGGTACATCACTAGGGTTTTTTTGTTATGTCGGTCAACTAGAATCAGAAGATATTTCGCTGGTATTTTGGCTAATATTAAAGCCCCGTGATATGACATTTCGCTATTTGGTCAGTTTGCTTTATGGGAGTCCCGACTCTTTGACGTAGTGGTTATATTCTCTTTGCTGACAATACTGCACCCGTATCACGAAAACCATTGAATGAACTAAATGACGGGGACAGAGCTATACAGCCTATATAGCTGCGTCCCCGTCATTTCGTTCATTCAATGGTTTTCGTGATACGGGTGCTGCCTCCGTATCACGAAAACCATTGAATGAACGAAATGAACTAAATGACGGGGACGGAGCTATACAACCTACATAGCTGCGTCCCCGTCATTTCGTTCATTTTGTTCATTCAATGAGTTTCGTGATCAGCCCCCTGGACGTGACGCGGTGACGCTAACGTCCATGTCTCTGACATATAGTAATCTGTGCTAACGTCGCTAACGCTAACGCTATTATTGGATTGGCAGCTGCAAGCTAAAATATAATTTCAAAAAACAAAAAAAACCTACTTACGGTACCTAAAAAACCTAGCTCCGTCCATAGTATAACACATAATTAATTACATACGAGAAGTAAATTCGCACTGACCATTAAAAATGTCTTCATACAAGGTATTTATTATTGAGAAATATTTGCATTGGCCATGAATTTGGTTTTGGTTGACCCAAATATGGATAAATAAATAATGAAGAATATATCTTTAATAAATCAGAAAAGAATCTTTAATAAAAAATATAATCTTAAAAACATATTGATAAGGAATATTTTTTAGGTAAACATTATTATGAAATATTTCAGCCAATTGATTCAAAACGAGAGGAGTTTCGACGCTACTTGGAAAGGGCTGGGGTGATGGATGCCCTGACTAAAGTGCTCGTGAGTTTGTATGAAGAACCGGACAAACCTGAAGATGCCCTGGAATATGTCCGCAAACATTTGGGCACAGATGGAGGTGATGATGAACTCGAAGCTGCCCGGGCGCGCATAGCCGAGTTAGAAGCTGAAAATGCTCTTCTCAAAGGAGAATCTGCTCCAGTTGAGGGATAAATTACATTTAATTTAGTTAGTTCCATTCAGATGAAGATCTCAATGTTTAATGATCTCAGTTAAAATAATAATTAAATATTCTTGTTGATTCTAGAGATGTATAACCTAGTGTTATTAATACTGTGAGAGTATTATTTTTTGTTAAGATTATAATTGTCTTAAGTTGGCAGTGCAGGGAAGCCATTAAATTGTTTGTTCTATTAATAAAAATATATGTAGCAGTTCCTAAAGGTGTATAATAAAGTATTGTTAGGAAATGGTTTTTATTAGCAACTGCAGAAGTGAAGTGCAAAATGCCCTCCTCCCTCCACCTGTTTCAAATTCACTACCTGTAAATAGACGTAAATTGACTGGCGGAAGCCGATGGAGATTGAAGGAAAAGTATGAAGATATTTGCCCAAGTCATTGAGTATAGAATAAAAAGTATGTAAGGGTGCGTACAGACTATGTAACATAACAGGTTATAACATTGTTATTTAACACGTTTCAGATATTGTGGACACGGAATGTTATAAAACATGTTTTATAAAATTCTGTGTCCACAATATCTGAAATATGTTATGTAACATACTCTGTACGCACCACCTTAAGAGGTGGTCCCATTGTAAGTTCATCTAGATCTAATTAGTATTTCCAGAGATATGGAGACCTCAATCTTGCTACTAAAAATGACGCTATATTTCAAGACATTTTTTTATCAATTAAAATAAGTACTTATTGATGTACATTTTTATATCCAATTGATATAAAACGTTTGAATTAAATAATTTGAATGACTGGTAAAGATTCATACAAGTTACAAAACTACACTATTTTTAAGAAACTAGCATACTAGCTGTGCCCCACATGAAGGAATCCTATGTGTCCTATCCAGGTTATGAACTATAAGTATGTCAAAATGTATCCAAATCTGTTCAGGCGTTATAGCATGACTGAGATAGTAGGTTATATTATTCAACAGAGCCTAGCTGAATACTGATGGAGTTTAAAATAATTAAATATCTTGTGTGAAATCAATTCTTTTGTAGATATGCTTAAGATATAGGGAGCTCAATGATTCACAAACAAAAAAAACAACAATCTAATTTATTAACTGATTTAACATATATTTTTCACTATAATGACAATATTGCTTGACAATTTAGACCACAGCACTGATTATGTCGGTATATTTCTTGACTTTGCTAGCAACACTCATGTCCACATATCTGTCTGCGATGGATACCACCATGCCTCCCAAGAGGGTGGGGTCAACTTTGGCGGTAAGCTTGACGGTTTCATTACCTTTCAGGAATTTCTGCAATTACAAGAACTATTTGGATGAAAAACACACATGACAAAATGGTATCATTTGAGAGAGGTCTATAGCCAGGAGTGGGATCTAAGGGCCCGGTGGCGTAATGAGAGGCTGGTGGCGTAATCGGGAGAACGGTCGGCTTTGATGCCAAAGGTACACATAGTCCAATCCCCACCGTGCACCAATGGATTTTTCTATCAAATATTTATGTGCGCTTATCACAGTGGTCCTCTGGTAAAGGAAAAACATCGCTAAGACACCAACAACCCCCGCATGGTGGTAGGACAGGACACTATCTAGTGTCTGCCTGGCCAGCTACCCTCAAGTTAGAAAATCTGTCGCCAAACATCTAATGTGTGCCAGATCCCATTCTAGGCCTAGAGTGCTTACCATCTTCGACCGCAGCATCACTAACCAGCAGGTGAGATAGTGGTCAAAAGTTAGCCTATAAGATATTAAAAATAACCGGCCAAGTGCGTGTCGGGCCACACGTAGTGTAGGGTTTCGTAGTAGCCCGCTATTCAATGCAAGTGTTTACCCGTTATAAACAAGCAACTAGGTACGTCTTTGTCACTTTAAAGGATTTATTCTAAGGATTTTGTATTTGGTACAAAATTATCCAACAACCAAGTTCAACGACTATTACTGCTAATCTAATAAAGTTATGTTAACCGCTTTTTAGTTTTCCTTTAAAGTTCATAAAATGCACTATTATCACGAATTTTCCAAGATAGTGTTGTCGCATTCGTATTTGGCGCCTTTAGAAACGGAAATGAACGAGACGTCAGAACCAGACACAGCGTGTAATGGGCGGAGCTATCGGCGGAAGGCTGTGAGTGAAGATGGACGACGTGCGAGACATTCGTAGAACACTTTGCTCCGGACTGCCTTCGAGTCTACATCTCCGGGTCCGAATATACCGTCAAGACGCCGCCTAGAAATAACGAAAGAGCGGTATTTCTGGGGGCCATCGCGTCGCGTAAAATATATAAGAATAAAGTGAAACAGTGAATATTATCGTTCCAAATGTATATTAACTGAATTATATGTATATTGTTGATTATAATCTCTTGTCTCTTTTATCAGAAGTGTTCGAACTACGCCTACAGAATGCCACGTGGACGCAAACGAAGATCGAGGAAGCCTTCTACGAGTTCAAGCTCATCGTGCTCAGACTGCAGCACCAGCAGCAGCAGTGAAAGTGACCGTAGGCGCCGCAAAAACAAGCGACGTCGTAAGGGATCACAAACCGTGAGTCAGAATGTTGTTTTATCGTCAGTGATTCCTGAATTTAACCCACTCGTGGACAGTGTAGATATGTGGATAAATGTAGTTGAGTCGAATGCCGAAGCGTTTGGTTGGTCCGATAACATGATTAAATATCAGGCTCTTCAAAAATTGCGCAATACTGCTAAAACGTGGTTAGATTCGTTGCAAAAAAATAAAACTAGTTGGACCACGTGGAAGTGGAAGTAATGGCGTGAAACACTATCAGACACTTTTCAAGTCAGACGCAATATGTTTAGCTCGTTAAAAGAATTGGTAGATACAAAGCCTTCACCCAATCAGTCGTTATACGAATTTTATTTTGAACAAAAAGCGAAAATAGATCGTTTACAATTAGGGTTCCGCGATCGGGATATAATATCTATTATTGTAGGATCTATTGGTGATGTCAATATTAGTGTAGCAGCCGAAGCAGGCAAATTCCGTCACTGTGACGATCTATCGTCCTTCCTGCACGGAAGAACACACAACCCTGTTGAGAAAGAAGTCCCTCAAAGAAATTCATTTGCGCACAGATCTTCTTTTCGACCTTCGCAGTCTGGGTCCTTGATCAAAGCAGAAACGGCTGCTAGTACTAGTAATGTTGCTTATACTTCAAATATGAGCCTATCTTGTTACCGCTGTGGAGAACCTGGTCACAGACGGAATACCTGCCATATTAAAGACAGTGAAGTGTTCCTCGTGTAACAAGTTAGGACATATGGAGGCAGCTTGCAAATCTAAACAGAAGCCTAAGGCTGAAAGGGACGTCGAGGTAAAAATGATAACTAATACAAAAACGAAGCAAAAGTTTTTTAAGCCGGTTTTGTTAAATGGTGTCAATAGTGAGGCTTTTTTTGATATGGGCAGTGATTGTTCTTTGATAACGACTACATTAGTGACTCAACTTAACTTACAAACTTTCCCCTTGAATAAACCAGTCAATTTGGTGGGATTTACGAATGATTCATCGGTTGAAGTAACTGAAGCTGTAGCCGTTACACTTCAAGTAGATTCTGTTGAATTATTAATTACGCTGTACACAATTGACAAACTTTCTGGCTGTGACATTCTAATCGGAAGGAATTTTACGGAAGATAGAAGTTTAATGTACGTCCGTGTGGATGATACGTTAACCTTTCAAACAATGCAAACATTAAAAGTGTGTAATGTTAATGCCACTAGTGATGTACATAGTGATCACGAAAAACTTTTAAAAAATATACTGTCAAAGTACCCTCAATCTTTTTCGGAAGATCTATCATCACTGGGTAAAACTTCCTGCGTCGAATTGGACATACAATTGACCACTAATAAACCTATTTATCAACGGCCATATAGAATGTCAGAATCAGAAAAAGCAATTACGCGGGAAATAACCGACGACCTCTTAAAAAACGGAATCATTCGTAATAGCAATTCTGCTTATGCAAGCCCAGCTCTTTTAGTAGACAAAGCGTCTGGGACCAAAAGGTTGTGTGTTGACTATAGACAACTTAATAAAATAACCATTAAAGAAAAATACCCTATGCCTATGATAGAGGACCTAATTGACAGGCTGCAGGGATGTAAATTCTATACATTTTTAGACTTAAAAAGTGGTACCATCAAATTTGCATAAAAGCTGAGGATGTGCACAAGACAGCGTTTATTACAAATGATGGGCATTTTGAATATTTGCGAATGCCTTTTGGTGTTTGTAACGGGCCTGCTGTTTTTCAAAGACTTATGAACACGGTCTTAGGTAATCTACGTTTTGGTAGAGTTATATGCTACATGGACGATTTACTGATCGCCACGAATAGTATAGAAGAAAACATAATTTGCTTAGAATTGGTGTTAGACGTATTAGTAAAAAATGGTCTGACAATAAATCTAGAAAAATTTTCATTTTTTAAAGATTGCGTAACATTCTTAGGCTATGATATTTCTGTACAGGGTGTTCGCCCTAGTGCTCGTAAACTCGAGGCTATCGAAAAGTATCCTACTCCGAAGACTGTCCATCAATTAAGACAGTTTTTGGGACTTATAAATTATTTTCGTAAATTTATTCGCAACTGTGCACTTCATTGCAAACCCTTGACAAATTTACTAAAAAAAGATGCAGCGTGGCAATGGGGTCCTCTTCAAGATGAGGCTGTAAACACGGTAAAAGATGTATTGATTAATAATGCAGTGTTAAATATATTCGACCCAAAATTACCCATTAACTATACTGATGCGAGTCGCGATGGAATAGGATGTATTCTAATGCAGTCTACAGATGATGGGGAAAAACCAGTTCATTTTTATAGCCGGCAAACTAGCAATGACGAAAAGAAATATCATTCATTTGAACTAGAGCTAATGGCCATTGTGGCGGGGCTACTTAAGTTTCGACATTACCTAATAGGAATTGATTTTAAAATCACCACCGACTGTAATGCTGTGCGTCATGCTTTGAGTAAAAAAGAAATAATACCGCGAATTAGTAGGTGGGTATTATACACGCAAGATTTTTCGTTCGAAATTGTTCATAGAGCTGGGTCACAAATGCAACACGTGAACGCGCTAAGCAGAAACCCTGTTAGCGACGTCGATAATTTGTCTGAAGTAGCGGAGAACGTGAACACGATAACCATAACCGAAGGCGACTGGTTGCTGTCAGTTCAATTACAGGATCCCAGTATTTGTAGCATTCGAGACATAATACTGTCAGGTGAGGCCGAATCGAATAAACAGATATTTAAAGAATATGAAGTATTAGGTAACAAAGTTTATCGTAGAACAGAATTTGGTAGACGTTGGCTAGTACCAAAACAATGTGTTTGGTATGTGATTCGCGCTAAACACGATGATGTAGGACATTTTGCGGTTGACAAAACTGTAGAGAGGATTAGATCTAAGTACTGGTTTCCACATTTAAAGAGATCTGTCACGAAGTACATTAAAAACTGTTTAAATTGTATTTATTATAAAAATATTCACGGAAAAAAACCAGGTAAATTATATCCAATTCCAAAACACGCGAGACCTTTCCATACACTTCACGTCGACCACCTTGGTCCATTTGTTAAAACTTCACAAGGCAACTGTTACTTACTGGTACTTGTAGATTCATTTACAAAATTCGTTTTTATTGCCGCCGTTAAAAATACTAAAAGTAGCGCTGTTATAAACGAGTTAAATAAGATATTCAAAGTGTTTGGGAATCCGAAACGCTTAGTATGTGACGCTGGTAGCGCATTTACGTCAAAATCATTTACTAACTATTGCAAAGACAGAAATATTAGGGCTCACATTATTGCCACAGCCGTTCCACGTTCAAACGGTCAGGTGGAGAGGTATAACCAAACTATTTTAGAAGCATTGCGTAGTATGGGTGCTGATACTGAAAATAATAAATGGGACCAACACATCACTAACATACAACAAGGCATAAATAGCACAATCAATAAAACTACATCGGCTGTCCCAAGTGAGGTATTTTTTGGCTATAGAATTCGAATGAATAATACCTACTGGAACAAAAATGTGCACTTTAAAGTTAAATATTTCGTAAATGGAGCATTCAATCGAAAAATGGTATTAACAACCCTTAAGTCATTTTAAAAGAACTATACCCCACACGATGGGGTAGACAACGAAAAAACAATTAATCCCCACTTCTCATGTAGGGAGGCTACCCTAATCCTTTTTCAAAATTTTATTTCAACACTTTGTCGGCGTAATTTATATACATACTCCTACAAAATTACAGCTTTCTTTTCAGACAGACAGACATGACGAAACTATAAGGGTTCCGTGTCAGGACTACGGAACCCTAAAAAAAGGTTCGGAATTTAGTTTTTTTATTTTAATAGTAATATGGTCACATTCTAGGTCTAGATAGCATTAATATTCCTCCAATGTTTCACTGAATTAAGGCTATATTACGAGCTGGTTTATGTTCTGAAAATCTTTTATTAGTGTCCAGTTAAATAAATTATCCTACAAGTGCTAGGAGCATATTACTTATATCGCTGTTCCACCTGACCTGCTACCAAAAAGTATCTTACCACTGCCAAGGAGAAACTGATGCGTTCCGGCAGCACACAGCCCTTGAGTATTCTAGACCTAGCGAGATAGTCAAATGTCAAAAGTGGCCTACACGGTATAAAAACAAATTAACTTCATATTATGATTATGACATAATGTAACATGTTTAATGCAATGTCCAGTCATAAACCAGTGCAAATCTTTTCAACTCCAACTACTAAAGAAAAAACTCATGTTGAATATAAGTTCTGGATACCTTAATAGCAGCTTCCAAGCTCTGTCTCTGGGCCTGGTCCAAAGGCTTAGCAGTGACAACCTCGCAGGTGACTTCTCCACGGTGGGCTGCCATCATGATCTTGAATGCATTGATGACAGCTTCAATCTTGTTCAGACGACCATTCTCCGCCAGCAGGCTAAGAAGGTTGCCAGTTGTGGCTGACAGGTTAGTCTGTAATGTTAATGTCTATTGTACTGAAATGATATTACTTTCAGTTATTTATAGTGTATCTGTGAGTTCAAGTTTAGAAGACTTAGCAGATGTTTTGGTCGCTGTGAAAACATCACGATAATATGATAGTAGTAATCAAGATTTAAGTAGTTTTGAGTATTTCACTAATTAATTACTAAACTGAAGTCCTACTTCTACTGTTTATTTTCATTCAGTTAATTCACTTTCACAGTAAGTATTCCAGTAAGTCCAATTAGTTTATATGCTTTTACAACAGGGCCAAGGTGCCAACTTGACTTGATCACTACCACAGGATAAACAAGTAACCATGTGTTAATCTAGGTTATCTCAGTCTACCAACTTTCATCCAAAAAAATCTATTCAATTGATTTTGTGTGACTGAAGAACAAAATACAAACTTTCTCAAATATAATATTTTGAAGGTGAAAATATTATTAATTTTACACTAACAACAGGTACCAACAATTAATTTTCATTTTTATTTTTATTAATTTTTATTAAACCACTAAAAATTAAGTTAGCGGCTTAATTTTAATCTTTATATATTTTTTGGAATTGTAATATATACTTCTATTTCCTTCATTCTTCACTTTTGTAATTTGATGAATAATTTGGAGAAAGATAATAAATGCTGAACAAATTCATTCTTTTTTGGCCAATCTTTGTGACCAACTGAACTAAATGAACTACTGAATTAGAAGGATATAATTCAGAGCAACGAATAGATATGTACTTATATATTTCACATCGGTGGCACACTCCAAGCATGACTAGATTTAAGACATCATGAAACCTATACATCATTCATAAAAGTGCAATCCCAAAAATGTTTCAATTTTTTTACACACATTATTATTGTACATGTTTAAACTCAAATATGATTTACTCTTAATTAATCTGACACCGATTATTACAAATTTGAAAATATAATTTTGAGGTTGTAAAAATTGTAATACTAAATTTGAAATTTAAGATATACCTTGGTGGTGACTTCCTTCAAGGCGTCCGATTTCAGGCTCCGCTTAATTGTGGGGTTGATAATGAATTCCTTGAGTTTAGGGTCGCTTTTGATGGTTTGTTGGAACTGAGACAGTTCTTTTTCCACCTGATCCAACGTCTTTTTCTTAGTTGCAGCTGAGTACAGAGCGCTGGCATAGCGACCCTCTAACCCGAAAACTTGTACTGGGGGCTTTACGAGCTGAGTGGCAGCGGATGATGTGCTCAGCGAGCGCACCTAAAACAATTACGTAACTTATGCTTAGTACTTGACGAAATGTAAACATGTACTCATCTTGACATTATAAATAATCACCAGCATTTGTCCCTTGATTATCGACATGTTGAAGGGTGAGAATTTGCTGAAAACTACCCAAAAAGCGATTGTCCCAAGAACAAGTATTTTCGCTTCGAGTCTTCGATCGGCTGCAAGCAAGTACAAAATTAGGGATGCATTGCAAATTTGCAATGCTCGATGAACATCGATGTTCGATGATCATCGATGTTGCGTCATCGATTTTTTTTAATGTCACAATTAAGACGTAAGACTAGTCCAAGCTGTCCAAGTCACACGCGCAGTTCAGGTGTGGGTGGACCTTACTGAAGCATAGCAAAGAGAATATAATAATAGATAGATAGATAGATAGATCGATAGATATATAGATAAACACTTTATTACACCATACAAATTAAAAGTAAAAAAATGGTAAATAAAACAATGTGGCAACAGGCGGTCTTATCGCTTAAAGCGATCTCTTCTAGACAATAATACTACGTAACTGAAGGTTTTCAGTGGAATTTTGGCAAAAACCACAGATAATACTATATGTGTAAAAACGCAAAATTGCTTTTTAGAACATTGTGCTGTTTCTCTACACTCGCACACGTTCAGCGGCACTTAATGGTTAATAATCCACATTTATTACACATTAACTTACTGAAGAACACACTTTTTCACGATATCTCCTTTTTACTTTTCTTTGGTGGCTTCAAATCAGAAGTAGGAGTAGGTATGAGTAGGTATCTCCATTTTGTCTAAAATTTCCATAGTCTGTGTTTTCGCGTTCCCGTCTAAGCCTTAGCGATGCGCCGATCCGATCCGAACTTTTCGAAAATCGGATCGTAGGCATACGATCCAATCAATTTTCAGAATTTATCGAAACCATGTGATCCGATCGTGGATCGATTCAACTCTATCAAACATCGGATCGCGGTCCAAAAATGCGGTTTTTACACAATGTAATGTATTTTAATTTGTACACAAAGTATATATTTATAACAACGACCATATTATTACATAATTCATTGTTTCGTTGTGTGGTTTTAATACGTCATAGATATACGTGTACTCGTATACCTTAAAGTTAAATTTAATAAAATAGATAATATATATTTATATATACATACATAATGGTTATATAACTATATTAACTTTATATATATATATATATATAATATAAAATAAAAGTTAAATTCAATAAGAGTAATTAGACATTATTCTTCTTAGGTTAATGTAATTTATGTTACCTTGAATAATGAAATTACGTTGAAATAAATGTTGTATATACATGCGATTTTTTTGTATCGATCTTTTGAAAATTGAATCAAATGCATACGATGCGATCCAAGGATCGGATCGACATTTTGCGATCGATATAGGATCAAGCTTAAAAAAACCCCATCCCTACTAAACCTCCACAGAACTAAACTCCTTTTTCGATCCTTCTGACACTGACAGTATATTGTCAATGTCGAAATTGATAGAAATGGTATGGCGTAAGATCTAGGATGATGGATTACAATGGATGGCGTCAAAACTTTGGCAGCATGTCCATTTTCTGTTTGTGTTAGTGTCTAGAACTGCTAGAGTGTGCGTGAGTAGGGAAGTGATCACTAGTGTAGAACATATCGATAAAAAGGTGAAAAATGTAGAAAACTAAAACTTATGTAAAAAGAAAACAATTTATGTGATAAAATACATAGTTACTATGTTATAGTTACATGGGACCAAACGGGCAGAATAAACTCTCGAAAAAAAAATTCCAATCCGGTTAAGAACTTACGGAGTTATGAGATAACAAACATAAAAAAGGCGAACTGAGAACCTCATCTTTTTATTGTGAAGTCGGTTAAAAATATTCAAATTTCGTTCTAAGCAAGGCCATAAGCTAACCGTTCCATCCTTTAAAAAAATCTTCATATTATAAATCAACTAGCTGGGTCCCGCGGCTTTGTCCGCGTCTAATGACAGCGGCAACATGCGCGTGGGCTGTGCGCGGTAGAAAACTGCTTAATTTGCACATTAACCTTCCCTATTTGTATCAGATATTGTTCCCTATTTCATTAGCTTCAATTTTGATTTCGCGGAGCTTTATTTTATTCTAAAATAAAAGTAGCCAAGTTACTTGGTAGTTAATATTTTAAAATCAGCATTCTGCTAGTGAAAGTCCCGTTAAATTGGTCCAGTCATTTCAGAGATAAACCGGAACAAACAGACAGACAGACAAACATTTAAAATTTTGTTTTTTATGTAAGTACCGTATATTCTTTCATATGCATTTAGTGAAAAGCTGTTAATTTGGAATTACAAACAGACACTTCAATTTTTTTATATGTATAGATTTAGTGCAAAATGTATATAAACGATTTATATATTTGAAGTTTTAAGTGTAATATTATAATATTACACTTAAAGGAATTTATATATTCCTTTTGATAAGGGTATCGACTGTATTTATCGACAAAGTTTTGGAGGGTTCTCGTACATCACTAGCCGGGCGGCGTAAAATAATGTTTGTTATTTACATAAATTAAAGCTTTCAAATGATAACCATTTACCACCTCGGTAGTTATATGACGAAAAAGATGTATATAATGTAAGCAAAATAAATATTTTGATTCAAAAAGTGGTTATATATGAGAATAAATGCCCACAAAGACTTACGTGTGAAATGATAATTCTGGATCTTTTACGCCTCCTTTAGTTGTTCTTGATGGATAAAACACAGCACAACACGACATAATTTAACCATGTAACAGGGTTTCAGTCTTTAAAGCTATGTTTCTATTTAATTTTTAATTTATAAGTATGATGCGTCGGTATATTATGGCCTGCTAGCCGGTCAAAAATGGACACGATCAGCCATGCGCGAGGTTGTCAATTTGATATTAGCTTTCTTGTATACTCTTATCTCACGATCCCTGTAATAGAAAGGGTAGGACAATGTGTTGATAGAATGAAAGTCGATGTGACAACGTCACATGGCTGACATGGCTCCATCCATTGTAATCCATCATCCTAGCGTAAGATACCTAGGATGATGGATTATAATGGATAGCGCCATGTCAGCCATGTGACGTTGTCAGATCGACTTTCATTCTATCAACACATTGTCCTACCCTTTCTATCACAGGGGTTGCGAGATAAGAGTAAACGAGAAAGCTAATATCAAATTGACAACCTCGCGCATGGGTGATCGTGTCCATTTTTGACCAGCTAGCAGGCCATAATATAGCGACGCATCATACTTATAAATTAAAAATTAAATAGAAACATAGCTTTAAAAACTGAAACCTTGTTACATGGTTAAATTATATCGTGTTGTGCTGTGTTTTATCCATCAAGAACAACTAAAGGAGGCGTAAAAGATCCAGAATTATCATTTCACACGTAAGTCTTTGTGGGCATTTATTCTCATATATAACCACTTTTTGAATCAAAATATTTATTTTGCTTACATTATATACATCTTTTTCGTCATATAACTACCGAGGTGGTAAATGGTTATCATTTTAAAGCTTTAATTTATGTAAATAACAAACATTATTTTACGCCGCCCGGCTAGTGATGTACGAGAACCCTCCAAAACTTTGTCGATAAATATAGTTGATACCCTTATAAAAAGGAATATATAAATTCCTTTAAGTGTAATATTATAATATTACACTATATAAATATATAAATCGTTTATATACATTTTACACTAATTCTATACATATAAAAAAATTGAAGTGTCTGTTTGTAATTTCAAATTAACAGCTTTTCACTAAATGCATATGAAAGAATATACGGTACTTACATCAAAAACAAAATTTTAAATGTTTGTCTGTCTGTCTGTTTGTTCCGGTTTATCTCTGAAATGACTGGACCAATTTAACGGGACTTTCACTAGTAAAATGCTGATGTTAAAATATTAACTACCAAGTAACTTGGCTACTTTTATTTTAGAAAAAAATAAAGTTCCGCGAAATCAAAATTGAAGCTAATGAAATAGGGAACAATATCTGATTCAAATAGGGAATGTGCAAATAAGCAGTGTTTTCTACCGCGCACAGCCCACGCGCATGTTGCCGCTGTCATTAAACGCGGACAAAGCCGCGGGACCCAGCTAGTTGATTTATAATATGAAGATTTTTTTTAAGGATGGAACGGTTAGCTTAGGGCCTTGATTAGAACGAAATTTGAACATTTTTAACAGACTTCACAATAAAAAGATGAGTTTCTCAGTTCGCCTTTTTTATGTTTGTTATCTCATAACTCCGCAAGTTCTTAACCGGATTGGAAATATATTTTTTTTCGATAGATTATTCTGCCCGTTTGGTCCCATTGTACATTTTTTTAAATCTGATAAGTATCTCCAGAGATATGGACATAAACACCTCCAACTTTATACTGAAAATGGATAGCGTGGCATTTGAAGTTGGTTTTTTCGTTTTGTGAACGATCTTAAAATATTATAAAAAGTGATCAAAGTAGTTATGCGCAAAATTAGTAGTTTGTACCTACTAGATTATCAATCAAGCTGGAACTGACACCGAGGAAACGGAAAAGAATAGAAGCTAGTGGAGTCAAGATAGAAAGTCTTCCTATAAGTCTTCCTATAATATTCCTCTGCGCGCAATGAAGGATGATGAAACGGTTTTGAAAGTGTTTTAATCGAAAGTGTTATAAGCTCTGATACATGAAAATCTGTTTAGCCGTTGTAAAAGTAGTAGTAGTAGCATTTTTCTAGTTGATGGCGCTATGAATTCAACTTTCATAGTGATTAATTCGAAATTCGGTATCCTTTTCTTCAACGACAAAGGACACTGAAGCATTGACATGATGCTGGGACATCTTCTGGAATCTGCTGAATTCTCAACTCCTCGCCAACTTACAGCTGAGATGTCGTATTCAGACTCATTGGAATATTTTTAATTTTCGTTATAGATTATACATAGATCAGTCGGGGTGATTTCAAATTTTGAGTATTGGAGAGTGGAGATCGCGAAACGGCAAACGTAGCGTAGGACGTCCTGTGAGAGGGTGGAGAGACGGCATACGCAATGCGGTGGGCAGTGATTGGAAAAGAAGATCTGAAAATCGGGCTCAGTGGCGCATCTTGGGAGAGGCCTACAGTCCAGCAGTGGACTGACACTGGCTGATGATGATGATGATACAATAGATCATACTATATTGACATCAAATTACTTTATATCGTTAGCATTTACAAAAGAGATGAGCTAATTTTTCTGTAGTGGTAGAACTTCTGCTAGTCCGCCTGGACCGGTACCACCACTTTGCCAATTAATTTTCATAGGAATGTTTTTCGGTTGAAATGGCAAGGTGTCCAGTGAAATTACAGGGTATGTGAAACTTAACATCTTTATGTCTCAAGGTAACTGGCGCAGTGGAGTGACATGCAAAATTCTGGACTGCCAGAATTTTCCTGTATCGCTGTATCTGTAATAGGTAGACGTCATCGCTTACCATCAAGTGAGAGTTGTGCTTGTCCTGTTACCTTTTACAATAAAAAAGCTGATTAATGTTTACAAAGTAAGTATGGCCTAATTTGTGGTTTCACTGCATATTTTTTATTATTTGCGATGCGCGTAGTTTTATATGATAATTTATCTAATACTATAAAAATCTTTGTCCTGACATACTGACTGACTGACAGAGAAATTTAAAGAGTATATTTGTCTTAGTACGCAAGGGTGTACTAAGAAAGGATTTTTCAAAATTCACCCCGTTGGGGGTGAAATGGAGGTTCAAAGTTTGTATGGATAAACAAGATTAGATAGTCTTTTCTATTCGAAACTTCATACAAGTGCTTCAGTAAAAAAATAGGTAAATACGTGTTTCAAGCTTTTTCAAAATTCCACCCCTAAAAGAGTGAAATGAGGTAACAAAGTCTGAAAACCAATATTGTTTCGGGTTGCGCTGAAATTTGGCATGCAGATAGTTGTTTTAACATAAGTATCCGTGAAGAAAAGATTTTTCAAAATTCACTCTTTAAGGGGATGAAACGGGGGTTCAAAGTTAGGATAGTCATTTTATTCGACATTTCAAACAAACTGTACTTCTGTAAATAAATAAGTAAATAAGTAAATACGAGTTTCAGGCTTTTTCAAAATGCCACCCTAAGAGTGGGGTAACAAAGTCTGAAAATCAATACTGTTTTGGATTGCGCTGAAATTTAAAATGCAGATAGTTGTTATGACGTAGGTTGCCGCTGAGAAAGCATTTTCTAAAAATTCCCCGCGGATATAACTTATTATTTATAATTATATATATAAAAACTTATAGATTTACGTAAGTACTTCTATAAATAAATAAATAAATACGTGTTGCAAGATTTTTGCAAGGGGTTGGTAAAAAAGTCTGACAGTCAATATGGTTTTTTGGGTTTTATAAATATTAATCCCTATTTCCCTTAGTCACGCAATAACTTAAAAACCGGTGAACCGATTTTGCTTTTACTTCTTTGATGTCTTTTATGATAGAAAGGTTTCAGAAAATAAAAGTTTTAAGTAAATAAAAGAAGTCTTTAACGTGACCGAAGCCGCGGGGCACTTCTAGTATTTTGATATAAATTTTATACTGTAAAGGACAATTTTATTCTATGATATTGGGCCAAGATATTTAGCGTAATTATTCAAATAAGGATTAATACTGTATAGAAGAAAATAGCCTTGAAAGTTCTGTAACATTTTTTATTAAAAAATAAATATTAAAATAGTTACTGTGAGTCTGTGCGATAGACATATGTTATCGCGGACTTTTTTGTAGGTCTTATTAAGTTGTACCACTCTTCGATACATACTTCTATTTCAGATTAATCATCTTTCGTAAAAAACGTGTTTTCTCGACCGTTTTATAGGCGACTTAAGTTGCAAAATAGGTCTTCACGAATATACCTATCTTTTAAACAGGATAATATATAGCCTATGTTCATTCTAAAAGACCATATATATATTTATATATGAGAGAAAAAATAATAGTCCTGTAGTCCAGTAGTTTTTGAGCTAACTCAATACAAACATACATGTTACCTCTTCATAATATTAGTATAGAAGTATATATAGCTTTGTAGCTCAAATTTGTAATATTTAATTGACGTATTGAAAAGGCAAAAACATTTAAGATTTGTGTTAAAGAAAAGCTAAGAAATCTATACCGCCAGATTTAAGGTTGCCTAATTACAGTTAAGTAATGTAGCATTTTTTATCAATAACTAATTTCCATAAGTTCAATAAAGTAACTACGTATTTTATCACATCAATTGTTTTCTTTTTACATAAGTTTTAGTTTTTTACATTTTTCACCTTTTTATCGATGTGTTCTACACTAGCGATCACTTCCCTACTCAGGCACACTCTAGCAGTTCTAGACACTAACACAAACAGAAAATGGACATGCTGCCAAAGTTTTGACGCCATCCATTATAATCCATCATAATCCATCATCCTAGTAAGATACACTACTGGGCTGCGTTCACGACCTACGCTCGCAGTGCAACCAAACGCTCTAACCCCGTTCACGACCTCAGAGCGTACATTCGCTAAACGAGTTAGAGAGAGATGTTAGTGTTTGGTTGTACTCCGAGCGCAGGTCGTGAACGGAGCCCTGTTTGACGAAATTAGCTAGCTACAAGATGCGTAGCACCTCTACGTAGTCTGTGGCTACAAGCAAAGTACTATTAATTAGTATTATATTCTCTTTGTTAATTATTCTGTGCTACAAGTGATCTCGTGGATCTGTGAACGAAATTCCTGGCATTGTTGTCATTTTTGAAGCATACTGTCATTATTTTTTTTTTACTGATGAATGTCATGTCAACAAAATCCCGTTGCCTGGGTCGTCACGTCACGAAATTATAAAAATTTAAATTTAAACTTTTAGTTTTGAAACTTATAGTGATTTGTGTTTGAAATTATTCCAATGTATATTATCAAATTCTTGTTGTCTTGTTAAGAGCATACCTGCTAGAGTTAATACTATACAGTATAAAGTTGATCTAATTTTACTAGAAATTAATTCAAGGTGAAATAAAATAATGTTGCGCCAAGTGGATTCTAATATAACCAGACTGCTAGATGGAATGGGCCTCGACGATGAAGAGCATGAATTGTGCGATTTCACTATATCCGATCAAAATTCGGTCGCTGAGTCGCAAGGTATCACGCCTACCACTCCTTCTAATTTCAAACCGGTACTCGGGAGCAACGTCACTTACGTTGTAGCCTGTGTCATTATAAATGAATCTAACGAAGTGCTTATGATACAAGAAGCGAAGGAAAGTTGCGCCGGTAAGTGGTACTTGCCCGCAGGCCGAATGGAAAAGGGCGAAACTATAGTGCAGGCTGCCGTCAGAGAAGTACTTGAAGAAACCGGTTTACAATGCGAACCTAACACATTACTAGTGGTGGAGACAGCCGGCGGCATGTGGTATCGATTTGTATTCACGGCACAGGTAATCGGGGGAGAGTTGAAAACACCAGCAAAGGCTGACAAAGAGTCTCTGCAAGCCAAATGGATATCCAACCTACAAGAGATCTCCTTGCGATCCAATGATATTCTGCATCTCATTGAGAAGACACAGCTTTACAAACAGAGCAAAGAGAGTGGCTCATGGCACAGCGACATCCTGCCAGCTGCTACTCCTCATGTGAAAGATTTGCTCAGATTAATAATTGTGATCAAAAAGAGAAGTACAAATAAACTACATGTATTATTAAGTGAAAAATCTGCTATTCACTTTCCAACCTGTGAGATGAATCCTGCTAAAAGTGTCCACTCTACTTTAAGGCGGTTTATGGTGGAGATGTTCGGTGCAGACGTGGGCCAGCACCGGCCCCTGGGGCTGCTTAACTTGGAACATGATCCTGCCTCTGATGGCTGCTGCTTAACTATGCTAGTAGCATTCAGGCCGCCTCTGGAAGAGGTGCCACTTATAGGAAAATGTGTTTGGCAAGAGCTATCACATGATGTTGATAATAAATTACTATCTATTATAAACAAAAAGCATTCAACTGTTGAACTTCACGTTGTGCGTTAATTAATTTAAAAAAAACAAATATCATTTAACAAGGTGCTCAAGAATACTCATTCACTTGACTGAAAGGGGACTCTCTACTTAACATACAAAAATATTATTATCTGCTTACTAAGTTGTTCTTTGTATTTTTCCCAGCAAGAAAAATCTCTGTTCGCTCTGAATTTTGTACAATTTTCAATGTTACAATTTTATTAACAAATTTAGTAATAATTTAAATTTAATTATTTTTAAGTAATTGTTAGCAAATAACCTCAATACTAACAGACATTCCATCAAAAAAAGTATTAACATAACATTTTATTATTTAGGTGTAGTATTACGGTGGACTGATCTAATTTGGCCATGCAATTATTTTTTATGAAGATGATCTGATCATAAAGAGTTGTTTATTATTTCTAAAAAGCAAACCAACTAATTATCATGAGGGTTTAAAATACTATTAAGGGCTATCACATTTTAGTGTTGTATACTTTTGTAAGTCTTGTTATTATCTTTTATTGTTTTGTTTAAATGTATACTGATTTATTCGAGTTTATTTACTTATTTGATAATACATTATCATGTAACCAATTATTAATATTTTTCTAATTAAAGGACCTGATATACATATTATTTTGTGTTTTATGTACAACTTATTATTATAATTTAGCTATAACAATATAACATGAATCATATTAAGTTATTAAATAAGAAAGAATTGATGTCAATTTTTATGATTTATTTAAGCGATAAAAAATCATTGCACTGACTAGAAAATCAAATAATACAACCTAGCTATTGAATAACTATAACATAAATTGGAAATGCTTTGATAAACTACTAATTACACTAATCATAGAAACACTACAATACATTATTGTAAATAAGCATTTACATTGACTTGTAACATATACTGCATATATTTGACTTGTTCAATTGGTTAACCCAAAAAAAGTACAAAACCATAACTTCGCAGCCAACATGGCTCAAGTATAGAGCTAATGAAATGTTTAGATTTGTAAAATGTGACATGTATTTTTGAAATTCTTATTGAAAATTCATTTGCAATAATGACTAATGATAAAAGTAATTTTATAACATCAATTTGTACTTATTGTATTTTTATACACTTGTATGGAATTTTCCATACAAGTGTATAATAATACAATACAAAGTTAACTTGTGTTGTCTAAAACTCAAATAAAGGGAGATTTGACTGTATAGTTAACTTCTTATCGTTTTATCAAAATGCCGAAAGATGTATAGAAGTAACAGGGACCTTAGAATGCTCATTATAAAATATACAAGAGAGAAGGATATCACATCTTTTTAACTAAAATAATTCTTGTGCTATTTTCTAATAAAACATATAAATGCTATTGTAAATTTTAAACTTTCGCGATTTGAACACATAGTTATAAATATTAAAATACGGAATTTATCGTGGTCACGAGACGACAATCAATGCAAGTTGGTCGAAACGTCGAGTTGAATAAAAATTAATGTTTTTGCGCGATAAGCCTAATATTAATATTTATAACTAAGTAAATGCTAGATTTAATTCAAATGGTAATGCACTTAATAGAATCCTAATGCATTGCACTCACATAGGTTAATGATCGCCCAGTTATAATTTACATTTCATGACATTATGATTATAAAATATATAACTTTGTCAAATATACATTAATTTTTACAATCAAATATTTTGAAATGTAAAATCTCATAGTTATAAATTCATATTTTTCCTATAAACTGTTTTTTTACAAACAAAAATTTACCAGCCACACATTCTGTTTATAAAAGATATTAAAATGTATAAACCAAAAGCACACACATGTCTCTATTTATCATTAAAATCTAGAATAATAATAATTTCATTCAAATAACTAAACAGGAAGAAGGAAGAAATAAATTAGCACTATGAAAGATACCTAAGTCCTTAGTGTCTTGAAAGAGAACTTCATAGCTTTTGTCATGAAAAGTGTATAATACAAATGCACTTCTTGAGATAAAGTCCATTAATTAATTCATGGTTTCACATGAATCTATCCTGAAATGTATTTTTATGAGAGGTAGTAAATGTGCTTTAAGCCTCTGCGGTAAATAATGCTATCCCTCGAGCTGAATGCCTTGTATCCAGGAGTGCAGATCAGCAGAACTAGGGCAGTTGAGAATGTTAGCTGAAGGTTCCTCGGCAGCGATCAGCCGCCGAGCCGCGGCCTGCCCGGAGAGGTAAGCTCCATGTGCAGTCGAATAGAAGTTGCTGTGAGTGTGCTCTCCAGCAAAGAGCAAAACAGGCTGGAATAATAAGAAATATTAATTAACGTTTAATCTCATAATACAAGAAAATTAATGATTTTTTTATAACATGGAGAAATAAAAGAACAAAGAAATTTCCCTGGTGATAAGCATAAGCAACTATAAAAATACTTTTTAGTGCCATTAGCAATAGCAGTCCAACCACATATATAATTAGAAAAAGCTTTTTTGAATCTGAGATACTTTTTTTCCTTTTCCATATGATAATCTTTTTCTTATGTAGATTAGTATTGCTGTGCTTTGTTTATAATTGCAATTAGATTTATATTATCAGGGCGAGCCCTAACACTATCCCACAACCTGAGCACTTTTGTGGTATAGGTACACTTTACTGAAAAACTATCACGCCTATTGATTTATGATTTAACATAACAATTTAAATTCACATGTAGATGTATTATCAGTAAAAAAGATATCATTTTATTACCAAAAAATGAAGATATTATATTTCTAGGATAGAATATTATTGTACTACTAACGCCATCCGTTAGAAGAAAAGAACATCGCTGCGAACATGTTTGGTTACTAACGCCATCTGTTGGAAATCTGAACAATTTACATCTGTCATCAAAATGACGTCTGGTATCATCAGTGTGACCATTTGTGGCAGTTTTCTGCCATTTAGGCAGATTTGGGACCTAAATTTTAACTCTGGAAGATTAAGCTGACAATTCCAAAAAGTAGCAGATTCCAAGGATCTTTATGAATTTTGAAATATAAATAGAATTTTGTCAATTTTCTGTTTATAGTATAACATTTTTTATAATGCATTTATTTGGTTGGACATTTTTAAAAGTTTGAATGAGAAGGAAAATAAACTTTATTTTTATGCCATAAGTCAATAATATGATGGCAAATTTTATGCATTTGTTGGAGTGGTTGCTGGTTTAGCAGATTATTTGCCAGTGTCGGGCAGATTCAGGGTGAATTAGGGTTCAGGGTAATTTAATATAAAAAAAACTGCCTTAAAAATTATAACCAGGCAGAAAAACTATGCGAGCCCCTACCAAAGCTCGGCTTTTAGCTACTAAAATAATAATAATTGACACAATTATGGTACCCACCTTTTTATCAAGTACATTTCTGAATAAAGGCTGAGCTATACTCTCAATATCACTTTGGCTGCTTCCCACTCCAATGGATGTATAAGATCCCTTAGAAAAGGGCTGCTTTTTCCAACTTGTACTGAAAATAGAAAATGATTAATTATTATGTAGTTACTTCTCATTCTATGATATTATGATGGTGATAAGATACATTTTTTATGTTTATCTTATGTATTGATTTACAAGTGATTAGATTAATGTGAAGGTATGGAGGCAGTTATCAGGTGACCTTGCTGATTTCAATGCATATTTCGTATCAGTGAACAAAACAAGGCAAATTAATGACAAACCAGTGTAATACTCACCATACACAATTGATAGGCTCAGGAACAAAGGGGTCATTTAAAAATTTTCTCAGTATAGTCGTACATGTAGCGGCCACTTCTTGCATAGGCAGACTCTCCATATACTCAGCTTCTTTACCTGACACCCATCCAAGCAATAAAGTTTCAGACACTTTGCTAAATGAATAAATCTTTTTGTACCATGAAGTGGACATATCCTCCAGGTTATGGGGACTCTCCCAGAGCAACATAATTTCTGTAATGTCAGGATTGAGAAATGGTCTTTCATACTCTAGGAATATTTTATCTACTGCACTAAATAATAATCGTTCAATGGACTCTAATTTATACTGAGGCAGCGTAGGCTCGAACAATGTTCCCACATTTTCTTTGAGGACTCCTAGTGGAATAGTACATATTACATGCTTAGCATAGAAAGTTTTTCCATTATCACAAAGTACTTCAACAAAGTGAGGGTGCTTTTTCTTTGGCTTGTGTGAAACTTCAGGAGGTGAAGATCCTTCACCAGGATTCACAGGCAACTCAGATGTTGTGCTCTTTGACATATCTTCTATCACAGTTTGATCGGAATCCTCAGATTCCTCCCCCAAGTCTTCCTGTCCTCTCACAGAGTTCAGCTCTTCCGATGTCCAAGTGATTTTCGTGACTGGAAGATTGGATTGTATCTTATCAGGTGCAATATTCTTTTTAAGTGGCTCCAATATGGAACTGTATCCGCTAGGTATGATGATGTTCCCGCCTTGTAGCTCTGTGTAGCTGCCTAGCTCCAACAGGTCGATGTCGTCCATCGTGTTGCAGCCAGATATGCAAGTTTCCCGTTTCAACAAACAGTCGAAAATGAGTCGTCGCAGTTTCTTCTCCTCAGAGGTGGGCAGCCGCTCGAGGTAGATGGCAGCCTCTAGGTTGATGTGCTCACCCACGCTGTGGATGTCTGGCGGCGGCAGGTACTGGCACAGGAAGTACTCCTCGCAGCGCCGCAGAAAACACACGTAGGCCTCGTGCGTCTCGTGCAGCACGCCGAACGGAACTTGTTTTCCGTCCTCCGTCGCCGCTATCACCTTATGCGGTTTAGGTATGTTGATGATGTTTACTAAATTATTTGCCATGGCTATTTCAAAGATGGGATTGCCCAGGACGCCGTGGATCCAATTGGCTCCCAGTTCAACCTTGTGGTTTTTCATCGGGATGGATATGATGCGGCCGCCGATTCGTTTTCTAGCTTCGATTATTAGGAAATCTTCGATACCACTTTTCAGAAGATAATTGGCGGCGGATAGGCCAGCCATACCAGCGCCGATAATAATAACATTATATTTAGTAGTGTCACATTGTTTACTAGAATTTGTATTATCGTCACCCATAATATTAAAATTAAAAATACTTGAATTATTTTATTTGATAGTGCACTTTGACGTTCAGCTGGTTACGACATCCTTCATTTATCATAACTTTCGTGTTTGAAGTTGAATGAAGAAGCGTCATATCACTCTGTCATTCATAGTTGGCACTTGGCTGTCAGTTGCTGTCAGCCTTCGCAGCGCAGCACTATTTGCCACAGATTCCTATATGATTTGGTTGCCTTCTCCTTCTACGGATAAATACTATTCTATCTATCCACCTCTGACACATAAAGTAATCTGTGCTATCCACAGACCTAGGATTCACCGATTCACTATAAATAACGTAGTGAATTCTAGGTCTGTGGATATGTATTCTATCCTATTGAGAATTCTTTCGATAAAATTGCAGATGAAATTGTCACGTTTGACACAATCTTATTCAAAGATCTCAGTAGTATTTAATTTCGATTGTTCCGGTTTTCCAAAGAATCATCACTATTGCGCTGTTCACCCTGTCTCCCTCATCTATTTCCGCCACTTGACTTCATTTCCGCGTATGAGGTTGTCCCTTTTCTTTTTTGCGAATTTCTATTTCGCCTTCTCTTTCTAGTGACCTTTGGGTTTGCAGATTAATAATAATAATATAATTGTAGTTTGTTTACTTCGACTATCTCAGGCAAGTGTTTTTGTTATTGTGAGTGACAATATTTTTAAATTATGTATTTTGATCTAAATTGATTTCCTTTGTGATTCGAGTACGAATACAAGTGAAGTGTAATGTAATTGGAGTTAATAAATTGAGTTTATTCGTCTCAAGCTGGACATTCGCTCGCGAGGACTAAATTCGATATCGAAAGTCATTGTGAATAATCAAACGCTAAGGAATTTTATTTTGATGTTGTGATTTCGCGAGTTATGTAATCGGTCTGAGGTATGAATTGTTGTTTCACTTTGTTTAACAAACGTACTGGAATCGGTGAAGTTTTCAGTTTCGAGGTGATGATGTAAATAAACATTAGATTATTACGACACGTGGGTTTCGCTGCGAATAATCGATAGAGGCGCGGGGCGCGTGCGCCAGTCTGTATCAACAAGACGATTATACGTCAAGGTCAGGCGTCACAAACACGTGTAATGTCGGATTCTATTTACACACACGACTTTCTTCTCGAGCCAGGCTTGGAGATAAAACAGGAGTCCCCGTTCGAGGCGAGCGGCATGTCGGCCTCCGTACCGATCCCGCAGCGGCGTGCGGACGCCGAGTACGGCGAGCTGGACCTGTGCCTGCAGGATTCGCTGGGGGGCTCCTTCCACAGTGTGCCTTCCATGCAGTACACCAAGATGGCCTACGACAACGACACCTCCACCAGAATAGACGCCTTCAAAATGGACGACGATGACATATTCCAGGTTGACAAAGCAGACTTAATACTAGGGCCCACGCTGGCCGAGTTGAACGCTAACCCGGATGTGTTGTTGGATGATTTGAATTTTGATGATCTTCTGTTGCCGGAGGAGAGCGGATACTGCATCCAGATCGGGGGTGCTATGAGTGGCTCGCGTCGAAATCAAGACACTCTGCAGACAAATAATATGATGACATCGGAGAGTCCATGCAGTCCGTACGGTCGTACCCAGCTGGCGTTCTCTCCGGCCAGCCAACACAGTTCGGCCTCCTCCAGTTTTGCTCAGCCTATGAATCAGCTGCCTATGAATGAGCTGTTGCTGCGCATGGATGGGTACAGTGCTGAGATAGCCCTGGGCCAGTCTGTGCCGGCGTCCACTATTTTGCCTCCGTTCCAGCCGGTGATGAAGCAGCAGCCGGTGCAGCTGTCGTCGTCTGCCCCTACACACTTGACCATGGATCAGGTAATTATTTGTGTAAATACACATGTGATTCATATTCATGTCTGTGTTTATTTTGGTAACTGTTTTGATAGATAAACTGATAACTGAAGCACACTGATTAGAGGCAGACTAAGCTTGTCAGGGGCCTGAGGCGGAAAACTGATTGGGTCTCGCTCAAAACTCTGGTCCTGGTCTTAAAATGTAATATAATAAATTGTTCAATAACTGTTTATAGTATACATATAGTCTTGATGTATGTTTAGATTAGATTAAAAAATATTTACTGCTAAGATGACATTTGTCTACAAATTTTAGCATATTTTGCTTAGGTTCCATTGTACAATTCACTGAACATACTGGTGCAGGTGCGGTCAAGGATGAGGCTTAACCTTTTCAGCGCCAACCTACAAATGGACTCCCGTGCCCTGTACGCCAACCGGTATGGTTCTGTACGGTTTTTGCCACCTGTAGACAATGCTTGATATACAGGGCTCGCAAGTACTTGTCACATATATGTGACTTTGGTACTCATAAGGTTAATTGTCATTTACTTACATGTTAGAATAGCAAAAAAAACTATACTAGAATTTTAACTATTATTGTGATAAAATTGGTAAACATGTTTTCATGTCTTCATTTTTCTGAACATTTCAAGGACTTCTCTCACCAAATGCTAGCTAGCAATATTTATGATAATCATTAAAACCAAACAATAATTCTGTTGTATCCTGGCGACTGTCAATGCAAACTGCATAGCTATTAAAAAATGTAAGCTAGTGCGCAGACCATCATACCTTGTAGTCTGTAGAAGGTCTTCCCAAAGTTGACCTTAACTGAAACAGAGTTTATTGTGTATTGAAGTAATGAAGAGGCCTATAAACAGCAGTGGCTACATATTGGCGAAATTTAGTTTATAAAGACAAAAAGCAGTAGAAGTAATATTAATTTTGTCCTTCTTTAAGGTTCCGTAGCCGAATGTCAAAAAACGGAACCCATGAATCCATAGCTTCGTCATGTCTGTCTGTCTGTTTGTCCATCCGTCTGTATATCACAGCCACTTTATTCCGAAACTTCTAGGACTACACAGTTGAAACTTGGTAGGTAGATGTATTTTGTGAACTGCTTCACAATTTTTATACAAAAGTGAAAAATAACATTAAGATAGTTTACAAACTAATTCCGACGAATTAACCGACTTCCATGCCCTGTGAGTCAATTTCAGTAGCAAGTTTGAGACGTTTATAGTCATATCTCTGGAGATACTTATCAGATCTCAGATAAAATTACAATGGGAACCACCTCGGAAATGTACCCTACCTATTAAAAAAAGAATCATTTGAATCGGTTCACAATTGACAGAGTAATTGCATAACATACTACAAAAAAAAACATACGGACAAATTAATAACCTCTTTCCTTTTGGAAGTCAGTTGCAACATAAATTTAAAGGGGAGGCTCCACATACATGGAACTAAAACTAAAAAAAAGTTTTTTTATCATACCAATACGTGGGGGGTGTCTATAGGTCTTTAAAAATGTCATTGATTGAGGTTCCTAACACTATCAAAATCGTTTTAAAGATAATGTGATGATGATGATGTGTGTCACCCTCCCACTAACTTTTAAAATAAGACAGTAAAAATCAAAAAAATATATATGCTTTAGATCTAAATAAACACTTTAAATCGAAATTGGTTTGAACGAGCTGTAGTCAGCAGTTTTAGAGATATAGCACATTTTCCAAACCGCAAATATAACTTTGTCATTCATACATACCCTATGAAAAACAAAGTTAATTTTTTGCTGACGAAAAATGGTAGTGGTATTTTTTGCCCAATCTTATTAAATATTACAGTGTGGTATGTATACAAGTTCGAGTCCGTCTTGCACTTGACCAGTTTTTTTTCGGTAGTTTAAAATTTATAAAATGTTAATAATCTAGTTTAAGTCGTTATTTATTTGTATCTATGGGCCTTCTACCAAGTCTAAAATGCCACTAAGTCTTGTTTAGGATTTGATAATGAAAACTTGTGAAGACCAGGGGCCCGGCGCGGGCCTTTCTAGGGCAGCCAGTGACTCTGATAATGAAATAAATAAATGCAATTTGCTTATGAAATAAAATGTTCAATAGATTTGGCAAAGGAGGGAACCTCGCAAGCATCTCTTGTCCACAAGTTCTCAGGCCGAGGCGGGATCCATATCCTCGCTGTCAGGAGGACTGCTGAGCCCGGGCATCGGTGACTTCTCTCAAGATGAAGAAGATAAAGATTTTGAATCTGATGAAGACAGCGATAGATATGAAGACTTATCCTCAGATGGTATGATTCTAATGTTAACAGTCCCACAAAATGTAAACAAAGATTATTTTACACTAGGCCTAGAATGGTCTGACTTTCAAGAGCTGTAAGGTTATCGCAGCAGATTTTCTTCTTGATGGTGATTAGCTACTTCTTGGTAGCAATTCAGGCGGGACATTGATATAATGATCCTACCACTTGTGGATGAACACCCATGAATATGAATCCATAGGTGCACAGCTAGGACTTGAACGGGTAACCTCCGATTCGAAGGCAAGCTATCTCTCCTATATGCCAAAAGGCCGATCCTTGTGCCTTATTTGCATTTTTATAAAATTGGCATAACAACCTAACACAATAGCAACCTAGCAGGGGCTAGGTTGCTAGTTGGGTACACAAAGAGTTGTTAATAATGTTTAATTTTACAGAATCCAATGATGAATGCTCTGAATCAAAACAGGCAAGGGCTAATGCTAAGAAGGAAAGGTACTTCTGGCAGTATAATGTCCAGGCTAAAGGCCCCAAAGGTCAGAGGCTGATTTTGAAGAAGAAATCAGAAGACCCACATTGCCTGAATTCAGTTACTGATCCAGTATTTAGCCCTAATTGCAGTGTTAGAGGCATCAAGCACAGGTACAATAAAATTATTTTACATGTTTAACTAAGTATCACTTATGTAATGTGTTGATGTCAAAGTATGTCAAAGTAGCTCAAGGTAAGTAAGGTAACTTTTGGTCACAGTGTTTGGGCTCACTTTACTATAGCTAGCTTGAACTGCAAACTACATATTGAATAATAGTACCAACACCTTCAGCTGATTGTTTTCAATATTTCTTTACACAACTACAATAATTTATTGCTGCAAGTACATATAATTTTTTTCATTCATTTATTCATCATCAGCCAATATATACTCCACTGCTGGACATTGCCCTCTCAAATTGCACTTCACTGAGCACCATCCTGAGCTAATCTGGTTCAATATATTGTTCCTGAACATTAAAATATTTATTTCAGTGGAAAGGCAAGGAAAGGAGATGGTAATGACCTCACTCCGAATCCTAGGAAACTTCATGTGATAGGCAAAGAATTAGACAATCTGGGTAAAGTGATCAATGACATGATCCCAGTGAGTGAGCTGCCATTCAACGTCAGGCCCAAAACTAGAAAGGAAAAGAATAAATTAGCATCCAGAGCTTGCCGACTCAAGAAAAAAGCACAACATGAAGCCAATAAAATAAAACTTTATGGACTTCAACAGGAGCATAGTAAGTACTCACTTTTCAAACAAACAACAACATCAAAAGAAGGGAGGTTCTCAATGTGTCTGTATGTTTTTGTTTTATCAACCGACTTCCCAAAAAGAAGGAGGTTCTCAATTCTTCTGTATGGTTTTTTTTTATAACGGCTTGACCAATTTGCCTGAAATTTTGTATGAATACATACATGTCATAGGGCAGAAAAAGATATGGGAAACTTTTTTTCTGGCTGTCGAGTCGGGGGGTCTAGATATTTATGATTGAATTTTGTAAATATAAGACCTCTCCTCGAATAAACGGCTTGACCTATTTGCCTGAAATGTTGTATAAAGATAGTTCATAGGGCAGAATAGAATATAGGATACTTTTTTTTGGCAGTCAACTCCGGATGACCAGATTTTTTAAATTGAACGTTGTAAATGTGTGGCCTACTCTCGGTCAAATGGGATAACCATTTTAGCTGAAATTTTGTACACAGACAGTCAATAAGACATAAAAGGATAACGAATACTTTTTTTGGCTGGCAATTTCGGTTTTCTATACTTTTATTATGAAATTTTGTAAACGTGTGGCCTCTTTTCGACCAAACGGCTTGACCGATTTAGATGAAATTTTGTACAAAGACATTTAATAAGGCATAAAAGGACAAAGAATACTTATTTTTCGGCAGTTAATTAGGCCATAAAACTGTCAGGGTCATTAAAAGTCACCAAAATGTATGCGATGGCTTTGCTTGCCCAACGTGTTTTATCTGCTTTGTGGGAAGTATTTTAAATAACATTCGTGTTTTAACAGCCACATTTAACTTTAGGGTCATCGGTGTTGACTTAGTAGGTCATAAAAACTGTCAGGGTCATAAAATGTCGTAAAAATATTTCGCGCTCGCTTCGCTCGCGCAAAGATAGCGCTCGCTACGCTCGCGCATGCATTTGTTTTATCCACTTTGCAGGTAACATTTCAGCAACTTTTGTATTCTAATAGCCACATGCATCAAAACGAGCCATAAATTGGAACAGTACAACCTTCAATAATCATAATGATTATTTACCTTAAAATAAGTGGATATCAAGTTTAACCTGAGGGTCATCGGTCTTGACTTAGAAGGTCATTAAAACTGTCAGGGTCATAAAATGTAAAAAAATTTCGCGCTCGCTACGCTCGCGCATTAATAGTGCTTGCTACGCTCGCGCAAGCATTTGTTTTATGTACTTTTTAGGACATATTTCAGCAACTTTTGTACTCTAATAGCCACATGCATCAACACGAGCCATAAATTGAAACAGTACAATCTTCAATAATCATAACGATTATTTGCCGTAAAATAAGTGGATATCAAGTTTAACCTGAGGGTCATCGGTGTTGACTTAGAAGGTCATTAAAACTGTCAGGGTCATAAAATGTAAAAAAAATTCGCGCTCGCTGCGCTCGCGCATTAATAGCGCTTGCTACGCTCGCGCAAGCATTTGTTTTATGTACTTTTTAGGACATATTTCAGCAACTTTTGTATTCTAATAGCCACATGCATCAACACGAGCCATAAATTGAAACAGTACAATCTTCAATAATCATAACGATTATTTGCCTTAAAATAAGTGGATATCAAGTTTAACCTTAGGTTCATCGGTGTTAACTTAGGAGGTCATAAAAACTGTCAGGGTCATAAAAAGTCATTAAAAATGTTCACTCGCGCAGCTATTCACCTTATTTTCTTTGTAAGAAATATTTCAGGAACTTTTGTGTTGAGTTCGACTTTGGGGGTCATCTATACCATAGATGACCCCCAAAGTCTTTCCAAAAGAATTGGCCTAAGAGATCATCGATCTAGATCTCAATGGTCATAAAGACACAAATAACGCGGGCGAAGCCGCGGGTAACAGCTAGTAATACATATACATATAATCTGTTCACTGCCATACAAAATTTGCACATCGATACGTATGATCGAATTTTTATTATCTACCTATCAAAACATTAGTTGAATAATATGTAATGTATAATAATATGTAAGTTATACAAAAATATCAGAATAATATTTTTGTTTTTGCACTACATAAACAACTCAATTAAAATACCTTAAAATGAGTCAGGAGTCATGGTGATATGACAACTTGGTATTATAAAATCTAGATGATGTTTGTTATTACCTGATCAGTTTTACAATTGCTTCTTCACCAGCAGTAACTGTTATATAATCTGTAAAAAAATCCTATATTAATAAATCCTATACCCACCCTCTTTTAAGAAAAATGTATTATTAATAGTTTATAACTTGTTTATAAAAGACTAGCAATGCCCCGGCTCCGCTCGCGTGAAATTTATGTCTTAAGTTGGAATGACGGCCTGTTGGCGTAAGATACCTTGGCTTTTTTTCTTTCTATTAACTTATTGGCTAAGACCACTATCTCGCCTGGTGGTAAGCGATGATGTGGTCGAAGATGGTGAACACGCTAGGCCTAGAGTACTCCGACTCTCAAGGGCCCAACTCCCAATCCTAACTACACCGTACCACACCACGCCACGCTAATTCCTCCTTCCCCCTCATCTCACCCTCCCCTCCCCCTTCCCCTCACTTCTACCCCTCCCCTTACCCTTCCCCCATCCCCTTACCCTTCCCCCTCTTCCCCTCACAGACCCTACCCTCCCCCTCCCCTCCCCCTTCCCCTCATTTCCACGTCCCCTCCACCTCACATCACCTCCCCTCCCCATCACTCCCCCTACCCTCCGCCTCCACTCCCCCTACCCTCCCACTTCACTCCCCCTCCACTCCCCTTTCCCCTCACTAACTTTGAATGTCATATTATTCTCCCCGTCCACTCCCCCTGCCCTCCCCCTTCCCCACACTTCATCCCCTCCAGCTCACCTCCCCTACCCCCTTGACTCCCCCTACCCTCCCATTCACTCCTAGCTTTAAAAATGACGATACTTCCATACAACTTTTCATCCCCCTTTTCAACCCTTTACAACCCCTTTTTCGCAATAAAAAGTAGCCTATGTCCTTTCTCAGGCTCTAGACTATCTGTGTACCAAATTTCATTTAAATCGGTTCAGTAGTTTTGGCGTGAAAGCCAGACAGCCAGACAGAGTTACATTCGCATTTATTATATTAAGGAAATTAGTAAGGAAGTAAGGATATCGAAAAAACAGCCTAAAAATAAGTTTCAAGCTTCTAGCTTTAAAAATGACGATACTTCCATACAACTTCTCATCCCCCC
This sequence comes from Cabera pusaria, assembly GCA_954871355.1. Lineage (NCBI taxonomy): Eukaryota > Metazoa > Arthropoda > Insecta > Lepidoptera > Geometridae > Cabera > Cabera pusaria. Next base: position 12,913,789 of record OX940896.1, read on the forward strand.
TTTCAACCCCCTACAACCCTTTTTTCGCATTAAAAAGTGGCCTATGTCCTTTCTCAAGCTCTACTACATCTATGTACCAAATTTCATTTGAATCGGTTCTGTAGTTTTGGCATGAAAGCGAGACAGACAGACAGAGTTACTTTCGCATTTATAATATATATATATATATATATATATATATATATATACTAGAAGTCCCCCGCGGCTACGCCCGCGTTAAAAACTCCTTTTATTTACTTAAAACTTTTCTTTTGTAAAAACGATTCTATCATTAAAGACATCAAATAAAAATTAGCCAAATTGGTTCACCTGTTTTCATGTTATCGCGTGACTAAGACAAATCAGGATTCATATTTTTAAAACCCGAAAAACCCAATAAAGCGCAATCCGAAACTATATTGATTTTCAGATTTTTTTACCCCAGTTCACTCTTTTAGGGTGGCATTTTGAAAAAGTCTGAAACTCGTATTTACTTATTTATTTACAGAAGTACTTGTGTGAAATGTCGAATAAAATGACTATCCAAAATTTGAGCCCCCGCTTCATCCCTTGAAGAGTGAATTTTGAAAAATCCTTTCTCAGCGGATACCTACGTCAAAATTTCTATCTGGATGCAAATTATCAGCGCAATCCGAAACAATATTCATTTCAGACATTTTTACTCCACTTCACCCTTTTAGGAATAGAATTTCAAAAAGCCTGAAACACGTATTTACTCATTTATTTACTAAACTACTTGTGTGAAGTTTCGAATATAAGAGACAATCAATTCTTGTTTCTCCATACAAACTTTGAACCCTCGTTTCATCCTCTTCAGGGATGAATTTTGGAAAACCTTTCTCAGAGGGAACTAACGTCGTAATTAATAACTATCTGCATGCCAAATTTCAGCGCAATCCGAAACAATATTGATTTTTACACTTTATTACCCCATTTCACCCTCTTAGGGGTGGAATTACAAAAAAACCTGAAACACGTGTTTACTTATTTTTTTACTGAAACACTTGTGTGAAGTTTCGGATAGAAAAGACTATCTAATCTTGTTTCTCCATACAAACTTTCAACCCCCGTTTCATCCCCTTCGAGGGTTAATTTTGGGAAATCCTTTCAAAGAGGGATCTAACGTCGTAATAACTATCTGCATGCCAAATTTCAGCGCAATCTGAAACAATATTGATTTTACACTTTATTACCCCATTTCACCCTCTTAGGGGTGGAATTACAAAAAAACCTGAAACACGTGTTTACTTATTTTTTTACTGAAGCACTTGTGTGAAGTTTCGGATAGAAAAGACTATCTAATCTTGTTTCTCCATATAAACTTTGAACCCCCGTTTCATTCCCTTAGAGGGTTAATTTTGGAAAATCCTTTCTCAGAGGGAACTAACGTCGTAATAACTATCTGCATGCCAAATTTCAGCGCAATCCGAAACAATATTGATTTTCACACTTTATTACCCAATTTCACCCTCTTAGGGGTGGAATTTAAAAAAACCTGAAACACGTGTTTACTTATTTTTTTACTGAAGCACTTGTGTGGAGTTTCAGATAGAAAAGACTATCTAATCTTGTTTCTCCATACAAACTTTGAACCCCCGTTTCATCCCCTTTGAGGGTTAATTTTGGAAAATCCTTTCTCAGAGGGAATTAACGTCGTAATAACTATCTGCATGCCAAATTTCAGCGTAATCCGAAACAATATTGATTTTACACTTTATTACCCCATTTCACCCTCTTAAGGGTGGAATTTCAAAAAAACCTGATACACGTGTTTACTTATTTTTTTACTGAAGCACTTGTGTGAAGTTTCGGATAGAAAAGACTATCTAATCTTGTTTCTCCATACAAACTTTGAACCCCCGTTTCATCCTCTTCGAGGGTCAATTTTGGAAAATCCTTTCTCAGAGGGAACTAACGTCGTAATAACTATCTGCATGCCAAATTTCAGCGCAATCCGAAACAATATTGATTTTCACACTTTATTACCCAATTTCACCCTCTTAGGGGTGGAATTAAAAAAAACCTGAAACACGTGTTTACTTATTTTTTTACTGAAGCACTTGTGTGGAGTTTCGGATAGAAAAGACTATCTAATCTTGTTTCTCCATACAAACTTTGAACCCCCGTTTCATCCCCTTCGAGGGTTAATTTTGGAAAATCCTTTCTCAGTGGGAACTAACGTCGTAATAACTATTTGCATGCCAAATTTCAGCGCAATCCGAAACAATATTGATTTTACACTTTATTACCCCATTTCACCCTCTTAGGGGTGGAATTCCAAAAAAACCTGAAACACGTCTTTACTTATTTTTTTACTGAAGCACTTATGTGAAGTTTCGGATAGAAAAGACGATCTAATCTTGTTTCTCCATACAAACTTTGAACCCCCATTTCATTCCCTTAAGGGGTGAATTTTGGAAAATCCTTTCTTAGTACACCCTTACGTACTAAGACAAATATACCCTCTAAATTTCAAGTCTCTACGACCAGCGGTTTAGGCTGTGCGTTGTCTGTCAGTGAGTCAGTGAGTCAGTGAGTCAGTCAGTATGTCAGGACAAAGATTCTTATAGTATTAGATATATAGATATATATAGATATATATATAGTAAGGATAAATAAAACCCAGATATGGCGTTAGCGTAGATTTTAATAGCTCTCCTTTAAATATTGCCTAAATGTATGAGATCCTGTATCGCGCAAACGATAACGATTTTGCGCGATATTGAAACTGATGCACTTGCTTCGTGATTAAATAAACAGCTCAAATGTTGAACTCGTGTAAAAACGTTTACTCTTTATAATATTAGTCTAGATTCACATAAACTGTGTACCTTATTCAGTTTTATAACTAATAAAAGTGGTTATTTACTTTTGATACATAGTATCAGGTACTATTAATTATTCTGTGGTATTAGCAAATTTTATTCATGCTGATATGAATGAATAATGTACTAGATATATATCAATAAATAGGTATTTATTTCAAGACAAATCTTACAGCACATAAACAAGAATAATAAACGCGACTTCGACGTCACGGCTTTTCCGTGGGTATTTCCCAAAATCCCTTCTCTAACGAAGTCAACATCTGATGTTCTTATTGATATTTTTTTTTACAATTAGATGATTCACAACCTGAGCCGCGTCTTTAGCTTTGCATTAACATAAATAACCTTAGGGATAGATACATATTATCTAGACTATGTTCAGTTTGTCAAAAGTTGAGACTCCAAAGTTTAAACGGAAAGGGAAGTTCAGTTTACAGTTTACATTATTTCAGTATTTTTAGACAAACATTGTCTCTGGAGTACTGAAACATGCGGGTTGCGTTTAATATGTAACTACGGTTGTCAACACTATTAATCAGGGAAACACATTTTTAGGGTTCCGTAGTCCTGACAAGGAACGCTTATAGTTTCGTAATGTCCGTCTGTCTGTCTGTCTGTCTGTCTGTCTGTCTGTCCGAGGTTTTGCTAAGATACCGTTAATACTAGAAAGCTTGTCAACACTATTAATCAGGGAAACACATTTTTAGGGTTCCGTAGTCCTGACAAGGAACGCTTATAGTTTCGTAATGTCCGTCTGTCTGTCTGTCTGTCTGTCCGAGGTTTTGCTAAGATACCGTTAATACTAGAAAGCTGTAATTTTGTAGGGGTATGTATGTATATAAATTACGCCGACAAAGTGGTGAAATAAAATTTTGAAAAATATTTTTTTAGCTCCCCTACATGAGAAGTGGGGATGATTTTTTTTTTCGTCGTCTACCCCATCGTGTGGTGTATCGTTGAATAGGTCTTTTAAAATCTATATTAAACTTTAATGTGCAAATGTTTGTTCCAGTAGGGCGTCCCCCCCCCCCTCCCCCCCTCTAAAAGCTAAACTGCTGGCTTGAAAAATCTAAAAAAAATCGTGATAATAGTACATTTCATGAACTTTAAAGGAAAACTATAGCGGTTAAGAGAACTTTATTAGTTTAGCAGTAATAGTCGTTGAATTTGGGTGTTGGATAATTTTGTACCAAATACAAAATCCTTAGAATAATTGTTTATAACGGGTAAAGACTTGCATTGAATAACGGGCTACTACGGAACCCTACACTACGCGTGGCCTGGCATGCACTTGGCCGGTTTTTATTTTAGTAGTCTGATGTCGACATTTGAATGAATGAGAGGTGAATGGCTCATTACTTTTATTTGTAATTCATATCGTTAAAGTATGCTTTTGCTGAGCCCTATGAACCCCATTACTGAGACTTCGCTGTCCGTCCGTCCGCCTTTCACATGGTTGTATATCCTTAACCGTAATAGGTAGATACTTGAACTTTTCACGAAGTATTACTATGGAGGATTTACACAACAAATACTACTATACAAGAAACGTGTTTTTTCATGCGTTTTATTCTCACTCTGAAACTTATCAACTTCAAATACCTCTTCACTCCACTCAGTATTATGACAATTCTTTCACAGTTTACGCTATCCGTTTATGGAATGCTCTGCCCTTGGAAATTAGACGTGCCAAATTTTTGCCAGTATTTAAAGAAATGGTAAAGAATCACTACTTGTTATCTATCAACTAAACGCTATCGATATATTTGTTTATCTTTATTTTATTATACCCATATATATTAATATTTATTCATGTATTAGAATTTGTATGTATGTATTTAGACTCATAAAATTTCAATTGCAAACAAAACTGAATTGTACTAAAGTAGGCATTCGTTTTTATTTTTTGTTTTATTTTTATTTTGCACCGCCGTCCATTATTATGAATACTCCTGTCCGTCCTAAGGTTGTCTGGAAGAGATCGCTCTTAGCGATAAGACGCCGATTGTATTAATATTGTTATTATACTTTAAGTTTTTTCTTCTTCTTCTTCTTGGTAATCAATAAAGAGTTATTGTATTGTATTGTATTCTCGATCTTACAAACCGTAATAGATAGAGACTTGAAATTTGCTCAAAGTGTGTATTACAATTTGTATGCGATAAAATCAAATAATATAAATTAAATTAATTAATAAAAAATAAGTTCTAAAACGAAAACCCGACTACTGAAATATCACGCTCTAAAAAGTATGAAACAAGAAAATATTCTCACCTGAAATCGCTATGTACAAACTATTCAATATATATCGTGTTTCAAATTCGCATTATCAAAATCGGCTCACAATTGGCGGAGTAATCGCGTAACATACAAAAAAATAAATAATTGAGAACTTCTTTCTTTTTGGAAGTCGGTTTAAAATGAAAACCTAACATAGTTACCACACTAGGCTGCACATGCCACAAGTCCTGCATATATCACATTTGTGTGAATATTTATATATGTGTTGTAATTGAATCTCATTTTAACAAGCTATTATTTAACCACTAGCTGTTCCCGCGAATTATTTTAAGACACATACACTTTATCTCGTCTGTCTGCCCGTTCGGATAAGCACACTTAGGTATATTTTCCCACCTACACCGCTACCGTCCCCATCCCCCTCCCCCTCCCCCCCCCTCCTTCCTCAAGTTAACTTCACTTTCACATTTTGTATTGAGTCCGTAAATGTTACATCAGGATAGCTCTAATATTTTGTCTCTTGTCGCAAACTTATAAAACATTTACATAAACCTTAAATATTTCCATACAAACAATCATTCCCTATTGTTATTTTACACCCTTGAGGGTAAAACTTTTACAACCTTTGAATGCCATATTTATTCATATTGAATCAACAACCTAAAAAATAATTTTCAAGCTTCTAGCTCTAATAATGACGATACTTCCATATTCACACCCTCTTTCAACCCTTTACAACCCTTTTTTCACATTAAAAAGTAGACTATGTCCTTTCTCAGTATCTAGACTATCTTTGTACCAAATTTCATTTAAATCCGTTTAGTAGAATATTCACATTAACCTTCATATTTCCATACAAACTTTCATCCCCTATTCCCTATTGTTATTTTACACTTTTGAGGGTAAAACTTTTACAAACTTTGAATGTCATATTTATTTATATCAAATCAACAGCCTAAAAAATAAGTTTTAAGCTTCTAGCTCTAAAAATGACGATACTTCCATACAACTTTTCATCCCTCTTTCAACCTCTCACAACCCCTTTTCGCATTAAAAAGTATACTGTGTTGTAAAGCCTGAGAAAGGTCTCAGGCTCTAAGACTATCTGTGAACTAAATTTCATTTAAATCGGTTCAGTAGAACATTCACATAAACCTTACATATTTCCATACAAACTTTCATCCCCTATTCCCTATTGTTAGTTTACACCTTTGAGGGTAAAACTTTTAAAAACTTTGAATGTCATATTTATATGACGATACTACCATACACAATTTCATCCCCCCTTTCAACCCTTGTTTCGCATTAAAAAGTAGCCTATGTCCTTTCTTAGGCTCTAGACTATCTGTGTACCAAATTTCATTTAAATTGGTTCAGTAGTTTAGGCGTGAAAGTGAGACACAGAGTTACATTCGCATTTATAATATTAGTAAGGATTGCAATGTTTGTAAATGGAACAGAATTTTCAACTATTTCCTGATGTCCGATTGAGCTGACATTTGACATTATGTGTGGTGGCAATGTATTATGGTATGGTACTGTCGAGCTGGTCTCATGATGTATCCGGGCTGTAGGGACTGGAACTCTATAATAGTAAATGGAAGGACAAATTTATAGTAGTATGTATTGTTTTTATACTAGTATGTATTGTTATCTATCATTCGTACTTTTCATTACACATAAAAAAGTGTTTACAAAAAGATTGTGTTTCTAAAGTTTTTATTTTATTATTTACAGAGCGTCTAATAAACGGCATCGAACAGATGAAGCAACTCTTGGGCAACCGAGTGACCAACACACAAAGCAACATAGACTGGAACTCACATATAACTAATATTGTTAATACAGCCACAGGTAAGATTTTTACTAATATATCCCAACTTGTATTTTCTGCATACAGTTCAATGACAACTTCGACTGTAATCCAAAAAAATCCTTCTAATACGGGGGTCAAACTAAATGTTTTTAGATAATTTATAATCGTACAAAACGAAAAACCGACTAACATGCCGCGATAGTCAAAGTACTGGCTAGTTATAATCATGTCATCTAAGTATACAAATTTGCTTATATTGTTTATCTCCATATCTCCGGAGATAATTGTCATAGCTCGATAAATTTGAATGGGACCAAACGGGAGGCATAATCATCCAAACAACATTTTTCAAATTGGTTAAGATTTGGCGGAGTTCTGAGGTAACAAACATTTGAGAACCTACTCGTTTTTTTGGGAAGTCGGTTAAAAATGAAAAATGACATGTAGAAACCTGTTAATATTGTTATTGCTTTTTGTAATAGTAATATCCGTTCCCTCGTAAGCACCGTCGTATGCGATGGAACCACAGAATCAAGCAGTGGGTCGGACCCACTGCTTCATTCTCTGGTGGACCCACTGGGTCCACTCTTCTTTAAGGATCTCTTCCGCGCCCCATTTCAAACGCAGCCACGGTATCTTCAGGTTTCATAAATAGAATTCCTCTAAGTTTATCTTTTATTTTTGGAAATAATAATATAATAATAAAAGTCACAAGGTGCCAGGTTGGGACTGTAAGGAGTATGACTCAATAACTCCACACCTTCTATAGATATAATATAGATATAGTGATCTGAAGGATCCTGCTTCTTGGGCACTGCTGAAACACATGCTACATTTTTCAATACAACTGGTAAACAACGACTGACATACCAATCTATAGTAACAGTATTTTTATCTTCTATGACAATTGTAGCGAAATAACCGTCCGTCCCTCCGTCATACTTTTCAAGCATTGAGCGGCACCATTCCAAACGACGGCAAAAAAAGGATGTTTTTAACCGGAGGTTTCTCAATTCGACCGTATCTATCTTCTAATACTATAAGAATCTTTGTCCTGACATACTGACTGACTGACTGACTGACAGACAACGCACAGCCTAAACCGCTGGTCGTAGAGACTTGAAATTTGGAGAGTATATTTGTCTTAGTGCGTAAGGGTGTACTAAGAAAGGATTTTTCAAAATTCACCCCTTAAAGGGATAAAATGGGGGTTCAAAGTTTGTATGGAGAAACAAGATTAGATAGTCTTTTCTATTCGAAACCTCACACAAGTGCTTGAGTAAAAAAATAAGTAAATAGTGTTTTAGGCTTTTTCAAAATTCCACCCGTAAAGGGTTAAACGGGGTAACAAAGTCTAAAAATCAATATTAAACGGGGGTTCAAAGTTTGTAAGAAACAAAATTAGATAGTATTTTCTATTCGAAACTTCATACAAGTGCTCCAGTAAAAAAATAAGTAAATACGTCTTTCAGGTTTTTTTTAAAAACCACTCCTAAGAGGGTGAAATGGGGTAACAAAGTCTGAAATCAATATTGTTTTGGATTGCGCTGAAATTTGGCATGCAGATAGTTATTTTGACGTAGGTATCCGCTAAGATAAGATTTTTCAAAATTCACTCTTTAAGGGGATGAAACGGGGGTTCAAAGTTTGTATGGAGAAACAAGATAAGATAGTCCTATTTTCTATTCGAAACTTCGCACAAGTACTTCAGTAAATAAATAAGTTAAATACGTGTTTCAGACTTTTTCGAAATGCCACCCCTAAAAGGGTGAAATGGGGTAACAAAGTCTGAAAATCAATATTGTTTCGGATTGCACTGAAATTAATACAAATACAAAATACAAAATGTATTTATTGACATAGAAGTTTACAAGTAATTTGATTGAATCCATAGGCTCCCGAACTAGCCAAGCTGTGTTTCAGGAGCCAATGACTTCTCCCATTATTTTATGAAACTTTATTGTATTATTATGTTCAAAAAATATCTTTTAAGTACCCTGGTATGTTTATTTTTCAATTTTTGTGTAATTAAATAAAACTATATTAAACTATTATATACCTGTGTTTTTCTGTATGTGTGTAAAATGCTTGAATATGTGGGAATGTTATTGTGAGTGTAGGGGTGTGTTATTGAGTGTGTGTACGCGTGAGATTGTGTGTGTTAGTGTGTATGTGTATGTGATATGCGTATGACTAATTGTGTGTAGAATTGTATTGAGTTTTTTGTAAAAACTTATGCCTTAAAAATAAACTAGTTATTAGTTCTTCAGTATCGTCGTAATCAAGCGTTTTTAAATAATCCAGGATGTGTACTTTATATTATTATTATTTAGTTTCTTGATGCTCTGTAATTTATCTAAATTATTGTAGAGACGTGGGACAATTATATTAAATTTATTTTTAGCAAATGTAGTGCTTGAAGTAGGCACTGGACACTCTTTCCTTCTAGTATCAGTCACCGGTAAGTTTGGCACAATTTTTCTGTGATATCTACGAAGGCTTTCGTATATAAATACTTTCCTAATAGAAAAAACATTAGTTTTTTCATACAAAGCACTCGTGGGATGTCTGTAAGGCACGTAAGAAAGAACCTTAAGAAGGGCACGTTGTGCACGCTCTGCAGTGATGATGTGAGTTTTGGCTGCACTACCGCATGCACATATGCAATACCGTATGAGGCACTCACACAAAGCTTTATACGTTTGTAATACTAGACTTGTTTCAGCTACTGTCCTTAGCGATTTAATTTGGCATGCAGATAGTTATTACGACGTTTGTTACCTCTGAGATATGATTTTCTAAAATTGGGGTTCAAAGTTTGTATGGAGAAACAAGATTAGATAGTTTTTTCTATTCGAAATTTCACACAAGTACTTTTAAAAATAAATAAGTAAATACGTTTCAGACTTTTTCGAAATGCCACCCCTAAAAGGGTGAAGTGGGGTAACATAGTCTGAAATCAATATTGTTTCGGATTGCGCTGAAATTTGGCATGCAGATAGTTATTTTGACTTAGGTATCCCTAAGAAAGGATTTTTCAAAATTCACTCCTTAAGGTGATGAAACGGGGGTTCAAAGTTTGAACTGATTTGGCTTTTACTTCTTTGATGTCTATTATGATAAAAGGTTTTTACAAAATAAAAGTTTAGTAAATAAAAGAAGACTTTAACGCGGGCGAAGCCGCGGGGCACTTCTAGTATATTTATATATTTTTTTTATGTTGGCGGATAACTTCGTCGTTTATGAACCGATTGTGATTATTTTTTTTTTTTGGATAGGAGATGTCCTAAGTGTGGTACCATGGTAATGTTATTGAGGTCTGATAAGTATCTCCAGAGATATGGTGACTCAAAATTGGTACTGAAAATTTATAGCGCGGCATTGAAGTCGGTTATTTTTTCGTTTTTTTAACGATCTTATTAAAATATAAAAAATGTTGAAGCACTGAAACAGGTACGTGAGGTAAAGCAGAGATACGTGTAATAGTATGGCTGGCAACCCTACTTTAATATTTTTTTTAATACTCTGAAGTCAACAACTGGATGACAGCTGAATGGCTCATTGCATTTATTTGTTTTTTTTTTTAAGTTCAAAGCCTTTGTTTATAGCGTTAAAATTATACTTTTCCTATGTTTACTTGGTAATTGACTATGATTTATTTTATGATTTGTCGTGTATATGTGCGTATATTAATACTGCCTACATACTGAATAGATGCTTTGACTTTTGGATTTTTTTGTACAAAGCTTTCTGACGCTTATATGTTCACGTAAGACTTTGTATTTGACTCATACCGATGCCTACGTACTAGTTTCTATGTAATAGTTCCTAATAGCTCTATAAAATTATCTGATAAATGATAAATGTTAAACAACTTTTTTTGTCTGAAAGTTAAAAAACATTAAATTAAAAAATCAAAAAACCCGACTGCGCAAAAAGTGAAGTGTTAAAAAACAAACTGAAAAGAAAAAAACAAGTAAGTCTAGTAGTTTAGACTTCTGTTTAGGGATATCAAAAAACTATACCATTTAAATTCTTTCTCGGTCGATACACTCATAATAGTAGATCATACAACAAGTGAATAAAAAGGCAATTTAATTCGAGGGACTAAGTTGGATCCCGAGAGCAGCGAAGGATTCTAGATTAGAATCCTGAGCGGAGCGAGGGATACAAGGACCGAGATTAAATTTTTTTTTCATGAGTCGTGTAATCTTCTTTTTACCATTGAATGCGAGAAAATAAATAGTAGTACCTTCTTATAGTATTTATATTTAACATATTTTATTAGTAATGTGTAATAAATGTGGATTACTAACCATTTAGTGCCGGTGAATGTGTGCGAAAACGCGTGTGGTGTAGGTAAACAGCACAATGTTAAAAAAACATGCTATTTGTGTTCTCACCAAAATCCCACTGAAATTCTTCAGTAAAGTTCACATCTTTAGTAATACTTGGACTAGACTGTGACTTAAACTTGACTCAGAACTCACAACACAGAAATGTGACTTTGACTCAACATTATGACTTGAATTAAAAAAAAAACCTGAACAATTTTAAAACTTGAATCTGGCTGAATACACTAATCATATGGAGCCGTAATGAAAACAATAAAATAATTTAAGCAAAATTGGCGGGTTATTAATTTTTATTTCATTGTATAGCTTCTATAGTTTACCTCCATTTTGCCAGCCAGTAGGCACTTTCAGCAAGATTTATTTATTATTTGACCATAATTCGTATTTCGTGCTTGTTCCAAATTCAAAATGTTTTTATTCACCGAGTGAGTAAAAGAGCGTTTTATTCACTGCTATCGATGAATAAAGTGCTCTTTTTTGAGTGGCAACGGTAAAAAATAAATTATACATTGTTATATGGAATGTAGAGACTTTAACAGTCGGGACACATTAATGGCTTAACGAATGGGGATTAATGTGTCCCGACTGTTAAAGTATCTATATTCCATATAACAATGTATAATTTATTTTATGAGTGTATCGACCGAGAAAGAATTTAAATGGTATAGTTTTTTGATATCCCTAAACAGAAGTCTAAACTACTAGACTTACTTGTTTTTATCTTTTCAGTTCGTTTTTAACACTTCACTTTTTGCGCAGTCGGGTTTTTTTATTTTTTTATTTAATGTTTTATTTTACACTTTTTAGTTAAGTAAAGGAAAAATTATTCAAATTCCGTACTATTAAACGACTATACCAAAAGGAAGAGGTTGTTTGTTACCTCAGAACTCCATCAATTTTTAACCGATTTGGAAAATTCTTTTTGTTTGAGTTAATATGAATTTCGTTTGGTCTCATTGTAATTTTATTGAGATCTGATAAGTAACTTCAGAGATAAGCGCCGCAAACTTGTTACTGAAAGTGACTAACGCGGCATGTAAAATCATTTTTTTTTCGATTTGTACGATCATAAATTATTTGTTATAAATATATTTTGAATCTCAATTTTAAGACCTTTAATTCCGCTCCCACTCGAAAGGTTTTGAAAAAAAAATTTTTTTTGAACCCCAAATTTTGGGGTCTGAAATCCGCCATTTTGAATCTTTCAATTTTTTTTTATGTTTTCGTTGACACTCGCGCTAGCATGGCGAATATATTGACGTGCCAATTATCAAAATCGGCCCACGCGTTTGATCTCTAGTGTGCCACAAAGGAACAAACATACATACATACATATATAGACAGATAAACACATTACCTCTCCTTTGCGTCGCGCAGTCGGGTAAAAAAGAAGAACCGGGGAAAATAGCCCTAAACATTATAAATAAGAATTTAAAGACTAGCCCATGAATATCAGAGTTACTAAAGGCTTTTGTTTTTGTTTCAGAAATCAAAATAGGCGGTAAAACCTCTGAATTTGTAAATAAAATTCTGGACAACGTAAAAGCGGGTAAGCACGACGGCGGTATCAACGATTTCTAACGTCAAACACTGGTTTCAGAAACAAAACGAAAGGCTGTTCTATGTACCTCCAAAGTTATGTATAAAACAATTTTGTGTCTTTATCATATAAAAGTCATTATTGTCAAAGACAATTTTATTTTTGTATGGTATCAGAGTGTAGTTTAGTCATTAGAAGCTTTATAAGGCAACTAAATAATAGATACATAAGTGATTTTTCGTCTATTACTATGCCATAATATAAGATAGAGGTGTGTGTCATTTTGTAGTCGGTAAAGATATAATTAGTATACTAAGGGCCAGTTTCACCGGTTCCTAATAATGCGTTAGATAGTTATCTGACACACGGTGCCATATAAAAGATGTCAAAAACCTGTCAGATTTCTTCACATTAGCGCTATATAAAAGCTGTCAAAAATCTGTCAGATTTCTTCACATTAGCGCTATCAGGAACCTGTGAAACTGGCCCTAAGGGTCAGTTTCACTGGTTTCCTGATAGTCTTAACTTTTATATAGCTTTGTATGTCAGATAACTATATCTGAAACTTTACCAGGAACTGAAAAAACTGGCTCAACTCTATTTATGTCACTCGTTTATGTACTAGCTTAATGATTTAGGGCTAAGCCTTATTTACGCAAAAGTAATATTTTTATCCTCGTCCAAATCAGCGTCTGCCAAATTTCACTTCGGATTTATAGACTCAAATAATATTCGTAAGGCCGATATTGCACTTCCATAAATTACATGTCATAGACAAGTATAATTCTATAAAAATGAAAATATCTTATAATTTTTATATTTCACATTATGACCAAATAGTGTAGAAGCAAAGCTATGTAACGACATAATAAAAAGTAAATACTCATCCTGACAAAGAAATCAGCTCATATTCACACTTGAGGACTGATTTTATTATTAAGTAATTCTTTCAACTGTTTTATTACTCTCAGATTTAATGCGTATATTTCACGGCAGTGTTTTGTCGAGCTGGAAATATTTAGCATATATTGTATTAATACTAATTTTATAGAACAGTGTGACCTAAACCTGCACTCTACGCACGCTTTTCCGTGAATTAAATAGTCGATTATTGCACGACGTTTAGAACCCTCGCTGCGCTCGGGAGCCAACTTCACGCCGTGCTATAATCTTCTATTTGACGGAAAAGCGTAGCAAGCGTAATGTGCGGGTTTATGTCACACTGACAGCTATAAAATAATATACGATACTCGTAACTTAAGTAGTCTATTATTGCACGGCGTGAAACTACGCCGTGCAATAATAGACTACTTAAGTCACATGTATCGTAATATACTATTATTGAACTGATCAGGCGGTTGGTCATAGAGATGAAGTAGCTATCTAGTTCAGCGTCAAAGTCTTAGTGTTTTGTCTGAAAAATGAAACGTATGATTAGAGATCGGATAATCGGATGCCTTATAATAGCCCACATCTGAACTTTAAGCAAATATTTAACTAAAGTTCAGATGTTGGCTACTATGGAAAGAACTTTTTATCTAAAAAAAGGCCGCGATTCCGGGTTTAAAAATTTTGCGTGAGTTACTCCGTGAGATTTAATAAGCCTGCTTTGACACAATATACAGTTGCCCTGTTACAACGTAATATGGTTGCTTTTTACTACTTTTATTGACTGATTTTTGACAAAATGTTACCCAAAAATTAACTTTAGGTAAATATGCATCCAATTATCCGTATTCCGATCTCTATTCTTATTATTATAGGGAATACTCATCAGATGCAAGCCCTGCTACATATTGGCTTAATTTTATCGTTAACTAAACTGAAATTAAGCAATTGTAGCAGACCCTTTATAATAAAAAAAAAACGATTTATATTACTCAAAAGCTATTATATAATTGTGTTATATCGGCCTAAGGAAGTATTTTTATACGTTGCAAAAATTTACGCGAGTTAGTTGTATTGTAAATAATATTTTATAATCGTATTGGAATTAGTAATTTGCTAGAATAAAACTACATCACGAAATATTTACATTTATGTCATCATGCATTACGCATAAATACATTTTAATGTAAATATGATGATAATGACTTGTGGTCTATGGAAATATAATTATAACGATACATTTTAAGTATAATTCAATATATCAGAATATAGTTTTATATATGTATACATATATATAGGTATACCATAGTTTTCATTTTTCATAATAATGAAAACGATCGTCGCAGCAGCGCAGGCGCTTTCCAAAATTATTATCCTTAATGTAAGCAAGTGTTAGATGACCTTTTAGAGGGATAGCTAAAATGCCACTAAAGCTTGCCTGAGTAATCGTCATTCATGACCATCCACCATTTTTAACTTTCGAATTACAGCCTATGAGCCGCTATCTTGGCGTCCACTAGGTTGACTACTTATAAGTTATAACTAGTTTACCACGCGTAGTCGACGAGTGATTAATGGTCTGAACTTATAAAGTAAAGCGTGAACAACACATGGGAGCGGAGACTAACTTGTAACGTTTGTTTGTAAAAGGCCTTCTATACGGTCGGCACCAACCGCGGACCATTGTCCTGGGTCGGGTCAACCGAATTTTGTATTCGTCCTACATGGTCAGGTGGTAGACTTAACTTGTCAGTTCTCTCCGGCATTTTCCGACAGAGTTCCAGACGGTCGAGCCAACCACGGACCCAGCCTGTCGCGAGGGATGCGCTCACGACCAAGGCCGTTGAAATATATCAAATATTGCTATAGGTCAACCGATTTCTACACTGTCCATTTACATCAACCCGACCAAGGACAAGATGGTCGGGTCGTGGTGAGCTTCGAGCATTTGACTCGAGTGTGCTCCATTTTTAGGGTTCCGTAGACGAATGGCAAAAAACGGAACCCTTACAGATTCGTCATGTCTGTCTGTCTGTCTGTCCGTCCGTATGTCACAGCCATTTTATTCCGAAACTGTTAGGACTACAGAATTGAAACTTGGTAGGTAGATGTATTCTGTGAACCGCTTTCCGATTTTTATGCAAAAATAGAAAATATAAAGGTTTAAGGGGGGATATCCCATACATGGAAATG
Organism: Cabera pusaria; assembly: GCA_954871355.1. NCBI lineage: Eukaryota > Metazoa > Arthropoda > Insecta > Lepidoptera > Geometridae > Cabera > Cabera pusaria. The sequence continues at coordinate 12,929,650 of OX940896.1, forward strand.
AAACAAAAATAAAAAAAATTCTTCAAACCTAAAAGTGTGGGGTGTCTATGGATAGGTCTTCAAAAATGACATTGAGGTTCCTAAATCATTTTTTCTCAAAGTCAATCATTTGAAAGATATGCGCGTCTAAAGTGGTAAAATGTGTGTCCCCCTCCCACCCCTCTAACTTTTAAAGTATGGGAGCGAAAAATCTAAAAAAAATATATGCTGTAGATCTCAATAAAAACTAACAACGAAAATTGGTTTGAACGAGATACAGTCAGCAGTTTTAGAGATATGGCGACCGCAAGTATAACTTTGTTTTTCATACAAACACTATGAAAAACAAAGTTAATTTTGTAGTTGCGAAAAATCATAGTTATGGAATACTTAACGGTGTTACGGAACCCTACGAGTGCGAGTCCGACTTGCACTTGGCCAGTTTATTGACGTTGTGCTTACGACGCCGACGACGCGTTAACCTGCACTGACTTGGTTTAACATATGCGCTCCCATCGAGTCGAGAGGCTCGGCTAGCTCGGAGTGCCTAGTGCAAGTTTATTTAGATTGGTTTACTAACTCGATTACGTTAACGAATGTAAACGCAATTTGTATGGAATTAAAAAGTGCCATCTAGTTTGCGTAATGGGTAACATTGTAACTGCCATACAAATCTGCGTTTATTTTAAAGTGGTCGAGTTAGATAATTATAAAATAAATCTCTAATGCTCGCACTAGGCATTACTGACTACTCCAATGCTGAGTCCACACGGGCTAAACGAACGCGGAATTGAGGAAGATGAAGCTATACGCCTGTATATATGCTTCTTCAATTCTCCATTCGTTCAATTTCGTTCTCTTGGTGTGGCGCAGCATAACACGTTACAAAAACTCGATAAATTACAAGCAAACGTTCCAAGTCAGTCTCCGCTTGTAGCATACTCATTTTTTTATTGAACATTACCTACCTATATTATATGAGGTCACAATATATAAAGCTTACATATCGTTCAAGTTTTATTTTGAATTAGATCAGTGCAGTGTTCTTTGTTTACACTTTACCCCATTTTGAAGCAGTGTAACGATTCAACAACAATTCGACTCAAAATAAACCATTGAAATATTAGATTTACATTGCCTTACGTAGTATTGAAAAAGTTTTGCATTTTTTTTGTCATACATTTGTAATAAAATTGTCATTTTTAGGCAAATTCCCTGATGGCATTTTTATGTAATGTCATGCAGTCTTCTCAACAAGATTATTTCACGTTATATTTTAAATTGTATTTTGTATTTTACAGTAATGATTATACATTAAAGAATTAATTTATAATCATTACTTTAAATAATCGACTTAAATTTGACATCTATGCTATGAAAGTATGAGTAGATTATCGATTTGGGTCGAATAAATAGTGATATAATGATATAATAGTAATGTAATTAGTAATTATTATTACAAATATGAACATTTACGAATATTTTATGTAATTTTGCATGGAAAAAGGACATAGTTTAGGTACTCTTACAATATCCAGCAATGAACTTAGTAAGTAGAGTAGTATTAGTTGTGCGTTAGATTCCAAGTTATTTTGTCCTAATGAATATCAGCGCTAGCCAATCAGATAATCTTATATTTTGTACGCTTTGTCTATTACTTTGTCTATTACTAAGACAAAAAGATTATACTCAATGGAAGTTGCATGTAGAATAAACTCTCGAAGAGAAATACGTGACCACGAATGACGTCAGATCATGTTTTTGCTCTTTTCGTCACGTTGATTTTAGTGTGAGAGAATACTTACTACTTTTCTTACAGAAAGTGTGAGTGAGATAGAAACAAAACTGGGGTGAATTAATTTGTCTTCACAGCAATGTTCAAGAGCTGAGGGCACGTCTTGGAAAGATGAAAAGTTATGTGTAGATAATTATGAAGTAATGATATTTATTTTGAACAATTAAACGTCACTGCGCCTCTATTAAGTTTATTGCTTGATGTTTTCTCATTATTCACGCATGTATTCTGCAGGATGCAGCTTCTTTGCATTCAAATACCTGGCTATTTTTAATATTGCACATTTTATGTAGTTTTATCCATTAAAGTTATAATTAGTCGTAAGTAAATAAACATGGATAGCTTAGCTAAACTATTGTCAAGCTATAATATATTTTTGTAATTAAAAAAACATGGATGGGTTATTTAATCTAAAGTTATGCGCAGAAATTTCGTCGCAGTTATTCGTGAAGATAACTGCAGGAACACGGTATTCATTGCGATTTTGCGTTTCTACGGGTTCATTTGATTTTTTATTTTTATATTTTCTAACCAGAATTCGTTCATTTGAAATTTTATATTTCGTCGGTGATGTGTAGTATGTCAGTAATGAATTAAAATGTTAATATATTTTGCGATTAGAATAACTTTGAAGTTATTAAATATTCATTTAACGATAATTTTACTAGATTCACTGGATTACAGTGAAAACCTTTAAGGGACGTGCCAGGGAAATTAAATTACATTTTACAACTTTTGAATGGCATTATATGTCACATAACTATATAAAGCGCGCATACGGCAGCTATAATGTATGTTAATTATACATTACATCCCGGGATGTATAGCTTTAAATTATATTAAGGTATCACACACACAGCAGGTAATGTACTATTTTTCTCTTCTTCCCATTGGCACAGATTATATAATAACGGCCATTGGTGTACGTCTTGGTTGACGTTATATTTTCGAATTTTTAAATGTATAGGTATTATCGCATCACTATTTATTTTAAGATACGAAGAGGAAAAATATACATTATTGCTGTCATGTGTGGTCACCTGACGATTTCTATGGAAAGATGTATTGAAATATATCGTGCTATAATATACATCTTTACATTATAGCTGCCGTGTGTGAAGGGCCACATACATACTTATCAGACACCAGTGAACTGTATGTGTAATCAAAGTACATGCCGTTATAAGTATAGATATTGTGACTGAAAATATAACAAAATGAAGGATACAATTCTAAAGGCACATAAACACCGTTACTACTCAATACTAAATCGACTGAAAATATAACTTTGGAGAGTAAACTCTAGCTACTCACATAAAATACAAAAGGCCGATTCTGTTGTGGCTTACTATATATTGTACAGTACTAAAAATCGAGCTTTCCTTGTCACACTTCTCAAATAAAAAAATAGAGACGCCAAAAATGTTAGCGCTGTTTAATGAATTTAGTACCATCAATAACTGAACCCTTCGTACGTATGCCGGAACGCTGATCTACGCGAGACAATAGAATTTTCATTGTGCCTGGAATCCCGGCATACGAAGGGTTAATCGGCAACCAATGTCCAAATTTTAATTAATTGAGGGGATTGAACGAAGCATTTTTGACGCCCCTTCTTTTAACTTTAAAACATTAATGCACGAGACACGAAATAAAGTTAACATTTCGATGTTTCGCATGAGTCGAGTTAGTGTTGTCTTTTTAAGTTTTTACAATGAACGGCGCACCTAAAGGAGATAGCTTGCCTTCAAACCGGGATTTCGGAGTTCAAATCCTAGCCGTGCAAGGTGCACGCACCAATGAATTTTTCTATGTATATTCATGGGTGTTCGTTCACCACAGGTAGGTGGTCGATGTTCCACCTGACTTGCTACGAAAAAGTAGCCATTACAACCATCAAGGAGAAAATCTGCCGCCGTAACTTTACGGTGTTCCGGCAAAACACAGCCCTCGAGAGTCAGACCATTCTAGACCTAGCGAGTTCATCTTCGACCACATCATCGCCACCACCAGGCGGGATAGTAGTCAAACCTGTCAAATGCCAGCCTATTAGATATTAGAAAAATCTATGTTTAGGCTGTAGTCTCAGATACATACAAAAAAAACGGTGTAGCAAGGCCTATAAGCACATAAATATGAATAATACCTTAATATTCATATTTCTGTGCCTATAAGTCAGTCATTCCTTTGACTATGTATTGCATTTTATTACTTATCCATAAAATTACTGTCCGGTATGGACTGGTTAATATATTTATTTTTATGTTGGATGTATCGGTTTTTGTTATGAAAATATGTTATCTCAAGTCTAGTCTTGGGAAAATTTCCCCCATGAAATTATGTGGCTTGGCATTTTTGGAAGCTAATTTAAGATTAAGTTATATACATATAAGAATGCGATCTGGATAAAAAAAAATGTTAAGACTATATTGTAGTGTTATTGTTAATTTGTACTTGTAATTAAGATAATGTAAATTCATATCATATCACAATTTTATTATGTGTCATTTAAGTAATGAAGTATTTTTTGTTGATATGTATGGATCAATTTTATTTACGAATTATTATTTTATATAATTGGATTGTTGAACAAGTGATATATTTTAATTAAAATATTTAAAATTGATAATTCGGCTAATGTTACAGTAGTCGCTTTAACATGTTATTATATATTTGTAATGTGTATGTGATGATAAAATATTTTTTATAAAATGTTTGATTTAATATTATAAATAAATAAATATAAAGGCGGATTATAAATTTCGCGGAATATAAAACTATGACTGATGACTTACCTTTATCTTTGATACGCATATCTTTTAAACATTACACTCTGTGGTACATAATAATACTTATTATTTAAAAAATGCATTGTATTTAAAAATCTTCTAATTTAATTTTTAATGTTGCAGTTGGTTACCAGGGCCGGTAGTCTCTACATGAATACCGATGAATTTCGATCGATAATCGTCGATACGAAAAGAGATGCAGATATACAACTGTCTAGCTGCATCTCATTCTAGCAGACGTTTGCAATGACAGGACGCATCGTTATCTATGTAGAGACTTCCACCCCAGGCAATATATTATAATTATCACAAAATATTATAAGACTAGTGAGTAGATAAAAACTATATTTTTTAAAATTCATTACACTAGTGTCTCACTTGTTTCACAGTTTGCAGAGTATGCAAGTGTGGCAGATGCTTTACAGAGTCAATTTGTTTGTATCCTAACTTGTGATAAATAAAATTATATAATTTGTTGATGTTATGTTGTCATAATATCGGTTAATTATGTTAATTTTATTTATGAAGGGATCAATGGAATGTATCTTTGAAATTAGTGATACTAAAATCAAATTATTAAGTAAGTAGTCATAGCCGCTTTTTTAAAAATCATTACACTGAAAATTCGGACTTTATCTCTGTAAGAGAATTAATCCCAAATGTATGGCAAATTGAATTGCTTTTTATCACGCAGGGTATTTTATATTATTTGTGCATTTGGGCCAGAGTAGTGTCATCAGTTCTATATTCAGCACTTCTTATTATCAAAATTATACGTATATATTGTTTAGAAGTAAGCTATGAAAGTGTTAGAAATGTACAAATCTCTAACAATATTATAACTTACGAAGTTTACCCAACTCATAAACCTGGTCTGCGATTCAATAGGCTGTGCTTAATTGTATGAATTCATTTAGGATTATCATTGTGTTACTGTTTCTTAATTATTTTACAAGTTAATATTATAATCATTTTAATGTTTGCGTATTTGATGTTAAATAAATATTTTAAGTCTACAATGTTTTTTATACTCTTAGACTTAACCTCCCCTCCACTGGTGCCCGTTTTAGTAGGGGTTGTTGGGAGGAGACCCTCTGTAGTTTGTGATAGATCTCGATAAAATGTATAAAAGGACCCCTTGAGATGTACCCTCAGATATCTGTGATCTACCTATGGCAAAAATAATGAATCATTAATCAAATAGATTTCCAATTAATTAATTGGTGGAAAAAGTAAACATAAGTAAACATACACAGAAAAACATTAGCAAATCAATAATCTTACTTATAGACATTCAGTTTATAGTTTTCATTTCAGCATGGATAATTATCTGACACATAATTAGTTACCAAAGCAAATAATTATCTTGACAACATTGAACACTGATTAATAGCTGAACTACTTATAGTATAGGCACAGTTTTACAAATTGTAAAACTGTGGTATAGGCCTGCTGCATAGACAGTGTCCAGTTAAAGGCATTGTCCATTTCAGTGCAGTAGGTATTTAGCGATACCTCCGTTCGTCCAATCACGTAGTGGGAAACTGTCAGCCAGCTAGCAAAAGTGACACAGGTCTTTCCTCGAAGACAAAGAGAATATAACCACTACGTTAAGACTCGAAGACGCCTCGCGGGCTACTGAAGTGAGACGCGCTGGCCACTTTGTTATATAATAATATTGTGTTAAAAAAATAAGGACTATTTTGAAAAAACTATCCATTTAATTTTCTTTTTTTGGCATATTTTTTGTGAGTCGAGAGTTTAATGTACTTTAAGTAATACCCAAAAACAATCTAAATTTCTTTGTTTTCTTATTTTTTTATTATCGAGTGAAGGCGTGTTTTTAACCATTAAATAATCAAGAATGTTTTTTGAACTACAATCATATATTTTTTTCTGATCAAAACAAATAATATTTAATTGTTTGCTGGTGAATCAAAAACATGTCGATTTGAAATATTTAAGCCTTAATTAAAGTTTTGGAAGCATTGTGGCCCATCCTTGCTACATATCTCGCAAAAAAAAAAACTATTTTAATTTTATTTTTTTAATAAAAGCAGCAGCAATAGCCCAAAGGCTAAGGCGTCGGCCTGGCGATTGAGAGGTCGTGAGTTCGATCCCCACCCATTGCAATATTGATGTGAACTTAGTTGTAGGGGTTAACACTTTAGTCAGTCAGCTCAGACCGTGACAAGCACTTTTTATAGAGTGATACAAAAATGAACTTTATTTATTACACAGATACATAGTTTAATTGAGATAGTTTGGCGGCGCCGCGCGGCGCGAAACCACAAGCATTGTCACGTCGCCTCGTATCTCTGTGTGAACTAACCCTAAAGGTTAACAGGACTACTAGTAATGTGTTTAAAAAGTTTACTTACAGGATCACAGACTATAGAACTCATATTATATCATATCACATTTCCATCTTGTGTGATGTGATCCAATGTCATGTAAATCGAAGTTCAAGGTAAAGCCTATGTCAGGAAAGGTAAATGTTTGATTTAAATAAATAAGATAATAAGAAACAACATATAATATTTTAAATAAAAAAATAATCAAATATATAAATTGGAGTTCAGTATACAATTTGATTGTGCTTGGACTGGGTCAAAGTTGAGTTCTTTTAATAGATCTTGCAGTTCAGCGATCTGATATTCTTCATTATGCTCCATGTAGCATACAATAGCTGCTCCTGATTGACTCATGATCTCTCTCAGACTAATTACTGAAAATAAGAAAAGTTATATTATGCAGTAGGTCACCAATGATAAGTTAATGGGCTGCAAAGATATGGTTAATAGGCTAGGTGCTAGATAGATATAATATATTTAGTAATTATAATGAGGTTTATTTTATTTCATGTAAGGGAGCTTACAGACAAGCAACAGTATCAGCATCTGCCTGCAACTTTTGCCACTTTGACCTCTAGCATTCTGATGCCAATGAGATAGCATTTCCTAAATTTAGTTTTTTTTATATTGACTAATCTATTTTTATAATAAGTAGAAGAAGCGAAAGACGTGTGTCAGGATCAAAGCATGTGGAATGAAGTAGTCTCTGCCTATCCCAACAGGAAAAAGGTGTGATTTTATATATGTTATGTATAATAACAGTACACAAACAATTACAATAGTCGCTAGTTTGTCATACAGGATTAATGATTTTAAGTACCAACCTCCAGCTGTGACTCCAGATATAATATTAGGTTGTTCCAATTTAGGTATATTGTTGGCCAAAGATTTCGGCAGGGGCTTAGTTGTACGTAGACTTCGCATAATATATTCTTTTCCATTATACTCAGAAGCTTGATATTCTACCAAGGGTTTTGTCATTATTGCTATAACATCATTACTCACAGTAATAAATGGCTTCAGCAATTCAACTACTTCACTTGTCAACAATAGGTTGTAGTCTCTCAATACACAGACATATATTCCTGAATCTTCAGTACAATATAAGTTGAGGTTTACTTCTTGGATTGCATTTACAATTTCTAACTTGAATTTGGTAAGTGATTTGACACTATCTGCAATGTGTCTGCCTTCCAGTATAAAAAACGATTGAATTTCTTTTGGAGCATCGATATCCTTAACCCAACATAATCTGAAAATTAATACATAATTATTAGGCTATTGGGTATTACTTGTGAGAGGGAAACACGAATCAAAAATAATCATACTGTGAGTTATTATCTTCTTGTATGTTTTCATCCCAGTCTTCCCATGCAGTTCGTGTACCAGGTTCTACGATCTCGCCAAAATTACTCATGATTATGATTCAATTTATGTATATGTATAATTCTTTATTTTTTAAATAAACTGGATTTTTATGATGATGAGTAACTAAATCTAGAATTTATAAATGTCACCAAATCACAGATTACTATATGTGTCAGAGACACCAAATGTCACAGACACAGACTACTATCCTATACCCTATATATATAAAAAAGTACTCTGTGCAGATGTGCAGATGCTATGGATACTACCATAGAGAATAGACTCTACTGAACTCTAGTTATCCAGTGGATGGAGTATTAAGTGGATATGGCATTTAAATAACAATAATAATATGAGAACGTGGATGGAATATTATGAACATATATATACTTCCTCGATGTATGAGAAGGATAAAACTATACAATCAATAGTATGAGAGAGCGAGATGAACAACATTTTCATCCTTTACCTGCGTATACGATCAAACTGGTTCCAGCACTGTTTGGAACCAAGTTCTAGTGTACCCATTGGCTCTCACCCGCTGTCATGTATAACCCGACTAAATTACGTTGTTCATGTTATCTTATAGCTGACAAATGTATCACGTGTTCATTGTTTTAGTCGAGTTATATCTCTATAGCTATTTCATTCGCATACGCGAATGTTCTCTCTACATATATTACTTTCTCTGTGAGTTATCCGTGGCACCATCCATTTATACGTTGACAGAGAAAAGAATAGACCGCGGGTAGCTCCGTCTCCTTCCCACATGAAATAGGATATACTATGGAGTTATTCCATGTAACGGAAAAGGACAAAGCTATAATATTTCCCTCTCTCAGTGCGTGCTGGTTTTTACAGAGTCAGTAACGTAGTTAATCGTTCTTAGCTTAACGAACTTTGACCTTTATTGCTATGCGTCACTGGGTTCTAAATACATATATGGTTATGTTACAATCTTCTATCTCATGTGGCCACGCTACCATAGAAAAGATAATAATACTACGTAACGCCCTAGGATGATGGATTACAATGGATGGAGCCATGTCAGCCATGTGACGTTGTCACATCGACTTTCATTCTATCAACACATTGTCCTACCCTTTCTATTACAGGGATCGCGAGTTAAGAGTAAACGAGAAAGCTAATATCAAATTGACAACCTCGCGCATGGGTGAGCGTGTCCATTTTTGACCGGCTAGCAAGCCATAATATAGCGACGCATCATACTTATAAATTAAAAATTTAATAGAAACATAGCTTTAAAGACTGAAACCCTGTTACATGGTTAAATTATATCGTGTTGTGCTGTGTTTTATCCATCAAGAACAACTAAAGGAGGCGTAAAAGATCCAGAATTATCATTTCACACGTAAGTGTTTGTGGGCATTTATTCTCATATATAACCACTTTTTACATCAATATATTTATTTTGCTTACATTATATACATCTTTTTCGTCATATAACTACCGAGGTGGTAAATGGTTATCATTTTAAAGCTTTAATTTATGTAAATAACAAACATTATTTTACGCCACCCGGCTAGTGATGTACGAGAACCCTCCAAAACTTTGTCGATAAATATAGTTGATACCCTTATAAAAAGGAATATATAAATTCCTTTAAGTGTAATATTATAATATTACATTATATAAATATATAAATCGTTTATATACATTTTACACTTATTCTATACATATAAAAAAAATTAAAGTGTCTGTTTGTAATTCCAGATTAACAGCTTTTCACAAAATGCATATGAAAGAATATACGGTACTTACATAAAAAACAAAACTTTAAATTTTGTCTGTCTGTCTGTTTGTTCCGGTTTATCTCTGAAATGACTGGACCAATTTAACGGGCCTTTCACTAGTAAAATGCTGATGTTAAAATATTAACTACCAAGTAACTTGGCTACTTTTATTTTAGAAAAAAAATAAAGTTCGTCGAAATCAAAATTGAAGCTAATGAAATAGGGAACAATATCTGATTCAAATAGGGAAGGTTAATGTGCAAATTAAGCAGTGTTTTCTACCGCGCACAGCCCACGCGCATGTTGCCGCTGTCATTAAACGCGGACAAAGCCGCGGGACCCAGCTAGTTGATTTATAATATGAAGATTTTTTCAAGGATGGAACGGTTAGCTTAGGGCCTTGATTAGAACGAAATTTGAACATTTTTAACCGACTTCACAATAGAAAGATGAGGTTCTCAGTTCGCCTTTTTTATGTTTGTTATCTCATAACTCCGCAAGTTCTTAACCGGATTGGAAATATTTTTTTTCGATAGATTATTCTGCCCGTTTGGTCCCATTGTACATTTTCTGAAATCTGATAAGTATCTCCAGAGATATGGACATAAACACCTCCAACTTTATACTGAAAATGGATAGCGTGGCATTTGAAGTTGGTTTTTTCGTTTTGTGAACGATCTTAAAATATTATAAAAAGTGATCAAAGTAATTATGCGCAAAATTTGTAGTAACTAGGTACCTAATTATATTATCAGCACTGATACTTACTCGTATTCAATCTATTATTACTTATGATAATGCCATTATATATATATTTTTATGAAAAATGTGTCACAGTTTATTTATTTATTCATTTATTTGCAAAAACAATGTACAATAGTTATAACTTAGTCTAAAAACTAATCTAATTATGACTACTGAGCGTTTACCACATTAATATATTATATCATTTTGTTGTAGGTTTCCAAAATGTCCGAAAATCCAATCAAATGGATAAAGGCAGTAAGGCGTGAAAATTAGGATCCAACTAAACACTTCAAACTTTGTTCTAAACATTTTGAAAAATCCATTTTGTACCTACTAGATTATCAATCAAGCTGGAACTGACACCGAGGAAACGGAAAAGAATAGAAGCTAGTGGAGTCAAGATAGAAAGTCTTCCTATAAGTCTTCCTCTGCGAGCAATGAAGGATGATGAAACGGTTTTGAAACTGTTTTAATCGAAAGTGTTATAAGCTCTAATACATAAAAATCTGTTTAGCCGTTGTAAAAGTATGAGCATTTTTCTAGTTGATGGCGCTATGAAATCAACTTTCATAGTGATTAATTCGAAATTCGGTATCCTTTTCTTCAACGACAAAGGACACTGAAGCATTGACATGATGCTGGGACATCTTCTGGAATCTGCTGAATTCTCAACTCCTCGCCAACTTACAGCTGAGATGTCGTATTCAGACTCATTGGAATATTTTTAATTTTCATTATAGATTATACATAGATCAGTCGGGGTGATTTCAAATTTTGAGTATTGGAGAGTGGAGATCGCGAAACGGCAAACGTAGCGTAGGAGGTCCTGTGACCAGGTGGAGCGACGGCATACGCAATGCGGTGGGCAGTGATTGGAAAAGAAGATCTGAAAATCGGGCTCAGTGGCGCATCTTGGGAGAGGCCTACAGTCCAGCAGTGGACTGACACTGGCTGATGATGATGACGATACAATAGATCATACTATATTGACATCAAATTACTTTATATCGTTAGCATTTACAAAAGAGATGTGCTAATTTTTCTGTAGTGGTAGAACTTCTGCTAGTCCGCCTGGACCGGTACCACCACTTTGCCAATTAATTTTCATAGGAATGTTTTTCGGTTGAAATGGCAAGGTGTCCAGTGAAATTACAGGGCATGTGAAACTTAACATCTTTATGTCTCAAGGTAACAGGCGCAGTGGAGTGACGTGCAAAATTCTGGACTGCCAGAATTTTCCTGTATCGCTGTATCTGTAAGAGGTAGACGTCATCGCTTACCATCAAGTGAGAGTCGTGCTTGTCCTGTTACCTTTTACAATAAAAAAGCTGATTAATGTTTACAAAGTAAGTATGGCCTAATTTGTGGTTTCACTGCATTTTTTTTATTATTTGCGATGCGCGTAGTTTTATACGATAATTTATCTAATACTATAAGAATCTTTGTCCTGACATACTGACTGACTGACAGACAACGCACAGCCAAAACCGCTGGTCGTAGAGACTTGAAATTTAAAGAGTATATTTGTCTTAGTACGCAAGGGTGTACTCAGAAAGGATTTTTCAAAATTTACCCCGTTAGGGGGTGAATTGGAGGTTCAAAGTTTGTATGAATAAACAAGATTAGATAGTCTTTTCTATTCGAAACTTCATACAAGTGCTTCAGTAAAAAAATAAGTAAAAACGTGTTTCAAGCTTTTTCAAAATTCCACCCCTAAAAGAGTGAAATGAGGTAACAAAGTCTGAAAACCAATATTGTTTCGGGTTGCGCTGAAATTTGGCATGCAGATAGTTGTTTTAACATAAGTATCCGTGAAGAAAAGATTTTTCAAAATTCACTCTTTAAGGGGATGAAACGGGGGTTCAAAGTTTGGATAGTCATTTTATTCGACATTTCACACAAACGTACTTCTGTAAATAAATAAGTAAATACGAGTTTCAGGCTTTTTCAAAATGCCACCCTAAGAGGGTGCAGTGGGATAACAAAGTCTGAAAATCAATACTGTTTTGGATTGCGCTGAAATTTAAAATGCAGATAGTTGATATGACGCAGGTTGCCGCTGAGAAAGCATTTTCTAAAAATTCCCCGCGGATATTACTTATTATTTATAATTAAATATATAAAAACTTATAGATTTACGTAAGTACTTCTATAAATAAATAAGTAAATACGTGTTGCAAGATTTTTGCAAGGGGTTGGTAAAAAAGTCTGAAAGTCAATATGGTTTTTTGGGTTTTATAAATATGAATCCCTATTTCCCTTAGTCACGCAATAACTTGAAAACCGGTGGACCGATTTGGCTTTTACTTCTTTGATGTCTTTTATGATAGAAAGGTTTCAGAAAATAAAAGTTTTAAGTAAATAAAAGAAGTCTTTAACGTGTCCGAAGCCGCGGGGCTCTTCTAGTATTTTCATATAAATTATATACTCTAAAAGAACAATTTTAATCTATGATATTGGGCTAAGATAATTAGCGTAATTATTCAAATAAGGATTAATACTGTATAGAAAAAAATAGCCTTGAAAGTTGTGTAACATTTTTTTATTTAAAAATAAAGATTAAAATAGTTACTGTGAGTCTGTGCGATAGACATATGTTATCGCGGACTTTTTTGTAGGTCTTATTATGTTGTACCACTCTTCGATACATACTTTCTTACATCTTTTTCAGATTAATCATCTTTCGTAAAAAACGTGTTTTCTCGACCGTTTTATTGGCGACTTAAGTTCCAAAATAGGTCTTCACGAATATACCTATCTTTTAAACAGGATAATACGCAATGCGCAATAGCCTATGTTCATTCTAAAAGACCATATATAGATTTATATATGAGAGAAAAAAATAATAGTCCTGTAGTCCAGTAGTTTTTGAGCTAACTCAATACAAACATACATGTTACCTCTTCATAATATTAGTATAGAAGTATATATAGCTTTGTAGCTCAAATTTGTAATATTTAATTGACGTATTGAAAAGGCAAAAACATTTAAGATTTGTGTTTAAGAAAAGCTAAGAAATCTATACCGCCAGATTTAAGGTTGCCTAATTACAGTTAAGTACTGTAGCATTTTTTATCAATACCTAATTTCCATAAGTTCAATAAAGTAACTACGTATTTTATCACATAAATTGTTTTCTTTTTACATAAGTTTTAGTTTTCTACATTTTTCACCTTTTTATCGATATGTTCTACACTAGTGATCACTTCCCTACTCAGGCACACTCTAGCAGTTCTAGACACTAACACAAACAGAAAATGGACATGCTGCCAAAGTTTTGACGCCATCCATTATAATCCATCATCCTAGGTAACGCCACACCCCTGACACTCGAATAAATCTCCATACAAACTAGCGTTTTAACGACCGACACTGTAAAACCGACACTACACACATGTCGTTTTTCTATACGTGCATTTGTGTGATGTCTAAGGTTGTCGCACGTAATCACCGTATATAGGTAGGTATATAAGTATTTATAATATACCTACATAATATAAGAACCTACGTAAATTTGAACCTCAACTATTACTACTACTAACATACAATAAGAACCTACGTAAATTTGAACCTCCCGTGTCTACTGGTCTTAACATAAATGTATAAAGTTGATGTTCTTCTCCTCGAGAGCAGTACCTATTGTTCTGTAGCCGTACGCGTGTAGCGTCCTTGCTCAGACTGACGCCTCGACAAATCAAAATCGGTGGCGGGGTGAGGAAGCCTGGAATTTTGGCTGTTTGGCATACAGAATACCATTTTTCAATAATGTACCGTGGCGCGTTTGAGGAACACGTTTACGTTTAGAGTACGTTACAAAATCATAGTTCATAAACCTTACTTCCGGTTCCATCGGTAATTTTGCGGTTTTATACATTTCTTTATTTATCTGTCTTATCTTTACAATAGGTCGATTTACCAGCAATTAAACTTCAATAGCAATTCTGTAGCTTACTATAAAAACCAAAAAACATTAAATAAACTATAAATATTTATTATTGAAAACAATCAATGGATCCTCTTATATATACACTAGTTTTGGAACGACAATAAAAACTTCATTGCCAATTATTGTCAATCATTGCATTGTCATTTTATTAATAACTACATGCGCCCCACAACTTCACCTGCGTTGAAAAGAAATCTATCATGTATCGGGATAAAAAGTATCCAATGAGTTATACACTATAGTATTGTATATAAACTATCTATATACCAAACTTTACCCAAATCCGTTGAGCTGTTTTTGCGTAAATATTAGTAGTATTGTTAATATAAGTTGTACATACATACAATCACTCCTTTTGCCTGTTGGCACACCCCGGACACTCGCTAAATCTCCACACAAACTAGCGTTTTAACGACCGACACTGTGACACCGACACAGACACTACACACGGGTCGTTTTTCTATACGTGCATTTGTGTGCGTGACGTCTAAGGTTGTCGCCCGTAATCACCGTATCACAGATTATATAATAGTTACTTCGTACATACGTACTACGTACTGACCGTATGAATATTTTTTGTACACTTACCCAAAAAGCTTTTAACACTAAAAATATTAGTCGCTATTTCGTAAACCATCGTCTACAGAAACATTAAATCACTATAGAGAATATAAATACTACGTAGGTACGTTGACGCGACATCAAGTTGATGCAACATCAAGTTCCTAATTGCTGTGTTATAAAAATGTTTTACCGTGAAAGTTTTTTTAAATATTTTACAAACTAAATTTTATTTACGCACGAGTATATATCAATGTTTCATTTATGAAAATGAATTCTAAAATACGAATATATAGGTAGGTATATAAGTATTTATAATATACCTACATAATATAAGAACCTACGTAAATTTGAACCTCAACTATTACTACTACTAACATACAATAAGAACCTACGTAACTTTGAACCTCCCGTGTCTACTGGTCTTAACATAAATGTATAAAGTTGATGTTCTTCTCCTCGAGAGCAGTACCTATTGTTCTGTAGGTGTACGCGTGTAGCGTCCTTGCTCAGACTGACGCCTCGACAAATCAAAATCGGTGGCGGGGTGAGGAAGCCTAGAATTGGTGGGGGGAACAGAGTGTCCGTTCTATACGTAGTTAGTATTATTATCTTTTCTATGGTAACGCTACCCAAATCTCTATAGTTCAGTACTCTGTGCATTTATATTAAGTCTGTGGTTCATTCGATCCCATCATTCATTCATAATCATTCCTCATTCGGCTCATTCATTCCTTCTGATCCTTCGTTCGTTAATCGTTCCACATAATCTGTGAATCGTTCATTCAGTAACGTGAAAGAAATAGATTATAGAAGTTGTTTGTAAAAATAAAAATAATTTGAATAGGTATGACAAGCTGCTGAAAACTATAATTGTCTGAGAAAACATCAGAATACTTAGTCATGTTAAAGGTAAATGAACCAAACAAATATTCAAGTTGTTCTTTCATATTGAATTAGTGTGTTGACCTATGGTTTCTCTCCCAGGAAAAAGGACAAGTCACCTTCGAAGACAAATGGCCTTCAATGCGACCGATAGTTTTGAAGCTTCTGAAACAGGAGCCAGTAACACAGACGGAATGGCAAGACTTGTTCGGGTCCGTCCACTCGGTCTGCCTATGGGACGAGCGAGGCCCCTACAAGTTGAGAGATGCTCTGCAGCAGGACATCATGATGTACATCAAACAGGCGCAGGCTCGCGTGTTAGCGCAGCGGGAAGATCAAGCACTACTCAAGGCTTATATAGCTGAATGGGGCAAATTTTTCACGCAGTGTAATTACTTGCCTACACCGTTTCGTCAATTAGAAAACTCCATAAATAATATCAGTAAAGTGAGCACTTCCAACTCATCGCATTCACAGAAAAAGAATAACAACAACAATAATGAAGACAGTTTAGTACGTAAGCTGATGCTGGACTCTTGGAACCAGAGCATATTTGTTGATATAAAGCAGAGGTTGCAAGACTCTGCCATGAAGCTAGTCCAAGCTGAGCGCAATGGGGAATCATTTGACTCTCAGCTGGTGATAGGGGTCCGAGAATCTTACGGTGAGATGGGTCACATTGTTATTGTTTGTAAATGTTACTTTTAGTGCACCCAAAGCTGCAGAGTGCGTAAAGTAAAATATATGTAACAGCTTTAAGTATATTGTTACACACAATCCAAAATTTCTTTGTATTGGATTTGATATTTAGTTTTTTATTTCGTAGAATGATTTATTATCTACTTGGAGTAGATATCTCACTACGATTACAATCTAGCCTTTTACCAACTAGGCTAATGAGTAACTTGATTTTAACTTAATTGACTATTTGTATATTTCTAAGAATGTGACCATTAACACTTTAATTTATGTCTCTATTAAGGGAAAGACACTTGCTCTTTATCCTTTTTAGTCTTGTCACTATTTCCAAATTTTAAAATTGATTTAATTTTACTTTTTTTTGCAGTTAACCTATGTTCAAACTCAATAGATAAGCTGCAGATATACCGTGAGAATTTTGAGGCAGCTTACATGCAAGCAACAGAAGAGTTTTATAAACTGAAGGCCAGTGAACAGTTGCTAGCAAATGGAGTTCAATATTACATGAAGTATGCAGACCTACGCTTGAAGGAGGAAGAGGCTCGTGCTCATAGGTATCTGGAGCCTGGGAGTGGCAGTGTTGCTGCTCTCACACAGTGTTGTGAGAAGGTACTCATTGGAGAACATCTGCCAACCCTTTTAGCTGAAAGTGCACCCCTCATTAAAGCTGGTGAAACTGAAAAACTTCAACTTATGTTCCGACTCCTCGATAGAGTCCCTGAGGGAGTTGTTCCTATTCTCCGGGACCTGGAAGCTCATATTGTCTCTGCTGGCCTGGCAGACATGGTTGCTTCTGCTGATATTATAACCACAGACTCAGAAAAGTATGTGGAACGTCTACTCGATCTCTTCAAACGATTCAGTTCTCTGGCAAAGGACGCATTCCTGGATGACCCGCGATTTTTAACTGCCAGGGATAAAGCTTACAAGTGTGTAGTCAATGACACAACGGTTTTCAAACTGGAATTGCCATCTTCGGCTCTCCTTCGTGGAAGTAAAGGCACAGCGCCTGAAAGCAAGTGTCCCGAACTTCTCGCTAACTACTGTGATATGTTGCTAAGGAAAACTCCATTAAGTAAACGCTTGACGACCGAGCAAATAGAATCCAGATTGAGGGATGTCCTGCTAGTTCTTAAGTATATCGAAAACAAAGACGTATTTATGAGATACCACAAGGCGCACCTGACGCGTCGTCTCATACTGGACTCCAGTGCTGACTCAGAGAAGGAGGAAGACATGGTGGAGTGGCTGCGCGAGGTGGGCATGCCAGCCGACTATGTTAACAAACTGGCGCGCATGTTCCAGGACATCAAAGTGAGCGAAGACCTCAACACTCAGTTCCGAGGTGAGACGACGCGCCACGACGCCATCAACATTAAGATCTTGAACGCGGGGGCATGGGCGCGCGGCTCCGAACGCGTAACCGTTAGTCTACCGCTCGAGCTGGAGGACTACATACCTGAGGTGGAGGACTTCTACAAGAAGAAGCACTCGGGCCGGAAGCTGCAGTGGTACCACCACATGAGCAACGGCACTATCACGTTTGCAAATGCAGTCGGCAGGTTCGACTTGGATGTGACCACCTTCCAGATGGCAGTGCTGTTTGCGTGGAATCAGCGACCCATGGAGAAAATCAGCTATGAGAACCTTAGGCTGGCCACGGAGCTGCCAGACCCAGAGTTGCGGAGGACATTGTGGTCACTAGTCGCATTCCCGAAGCTCAAGCGGCAGTTGCTCTCTTATGAGCCACCCGTACAGAATCCTAAAGACTTCGCTCAAAACACTACCTTTTGGGTGAATCAGGAGTTTGCCCTTGTCAAAAACGGTAAACCTCAACGCCGAGGTAAAA
Organism: Cabera pusaria; assembly: GCA_954871355.1. Lineage (NCBI taxonomy): Eukaryota > Metazoa > Arthropoda > Insecta > Lepidoptera > Geometridae > Cabera > Cabera pusaria. Next base: position 12,948,376 of record OX940896.1, read on the forward strand.
TTAATCTGATTGGAAGACTGCAGCTGAGCACAGAACGATCTCAAATGGAGGACAACCATTCTATTGTCCAACTTCGAATATTGAGGACACAAGAAGCAATAATTAAAATATTGAAAATGAGAAAGCGCATCACAAACACTGCTTTACAGGTACTTATTTCTTGATATTTTTCATAAATGCATTTATAAACTTCATTTTTATTCACCATACAATGACAAAAGGCCCCAGAATATGGTCTGTAAAGTTCTTTTCCTCTGAACTCAATGTGTTCCTAAAAAAAACCTTTTAAGTTTACATAGCTGTGATGTTTGCAACTCTAATAATAAAATCAAAAGCCCTAATTTTGTATAGCCTAACATTCCTTATGATATTTGTGATTATTACAGAGCGAACTTGTGGAAATCCTGAAGAACATGTTCCTGCCTTCAAAGAAGATGATCAAAGAGCAGTTAGAGTGGCTCATTGAACACAAATACATGCGACGAGACGATGAAGATATCAACACATTCATTTACATGGCCTAGACTTTTATGCCCACACATTGCATACATGAAATCAATAAATTATTATTTAACAATACCTGAGCATTGTAATTTAATAAATTAGATTTTTTATTAGACTGTCTTCTGTTTAAGTTAAATTGTTACAAATAATGTATTGTGATATTTTAATCTAGAATGAGATCTATTTTTTTAGGTCATCTGGTTAAAATAATAGCTGAGGAATTATTTGTTTGCTTTTATTAAATACATAATATAGATACAATATAATGTATAAAAGTTAAAATATAACATTAGTTTTTTGCAGGGTCTATAGTTTCACCTCCTTGAATTTGTCCCCAGCCGATTAACCTGTAACAGAAAATATTATGTTTATTCTCCTTCCTCACTGTTGATAGTTTTGATTCATTTTGAAAATTTTGGTGAGCGATAGTTAAACAATATTTTATCCAAGGCACAGAGCAAGACATAAAACTTAAAAAATTATATCCATCAATGGAATGTTTTTAGGTTCCTGATAGCTCTAGTAGGAACTAATCTGACAGATTTTTGACGTGACGCCATATAAATTGCGTCATTTGTCATATAACAATCTAACGCATTATTAGGAACCGGTGAAACTGGTCCTTATAATAATAAACTACACTATCTGAACAATTTAATAATAAGTAAAGATTTGTAAGATAACGGTTAGACCTAGGCCATTTTCACCGGTTCATGATAAAGTGACAGATAATGACAGATGACGCCTTATAAATGTTGTCAAAAATCTGTCAGATAAATTGCGATATATATATATATATATATATATATATCAGGAACCGGTACTGGCCCTCAATCTATTTCTAGGTTGAGTGGAACGGTTGTATTCTCAATTCATATTAAATGGTACGCAGCGCACTTTCAGTGTTAAAATTGTCACATCATTCAAACTTCGCAAAGGTAAGGATAAGACATGCTTCTAAAAAAACTATGCCTGACAGCATGGTTATAGGACGCGCTCAGATCACGCCTCCTTCCACTCACGCTGCAGGTAGCATGCGAGAAAATAAGAACGACTTCATTTTTGAGCATACTATTATCAGAGTAGACTAGTAGTTCTGGGCTTGGCGTGCTCACCATCTTCGACCACATCATCGCTTACCACCAGGTGAGATAGTGGCCAAACGCTAGCCGATAATATATGTTAAAAAAAGAACTAGAAATAAGCATGCTTATTTCTATCTAGTACACATATGCTACAAGTGACTATTGTAATGAGGCATGCTATTGATCTAATAATGAGTATGTCTATCTGTTTAACCTTTCTTCTCACGGCTGCCAAAGGGGCCGCGCTCCTTTTCGAGCCCGATCAATCGGTCGGTATTTAACTATCATCTGACTCGTAGGGAACTCACCGACCGATCAATAGAATCTAAGAGTTTGACTTTAGAAATGATCAAGAAATGCTACGTCAATATGGGCAATAAAATGATAAAATCTTCTGCAGTGCACATTTAGCTAAAATAGTAATCTGACCTCCAGTGGTTCTCAACCCTTCTGCTGAGCGCCACCTTTTCTCCGATCTCTGTGCACACGGGGTTGGTGAGCGTGATCTTGGCTAAATCGGCCTTCGTCGCTAGCACGCGTCCGCCGGTACTCAGCGATCCGATGTTCACCAGGAGGACCTGTCGGTATTTATTCATTTATTATTAGTGAGCTGTCGACCTCGCGAGTCTGTCTTTGCATAGCTTAAAACTGAATTACACATGCTAGTATTAATATATAATGTTTGGATTAAATTCTTTTTTTGTATCACTGATGCAATAACTAAAATAATTCCCATATTTTGGTATTTTGACAAAACCATAGTGGTTCTGACGCGTGCTTGCACATCTGTTATACAATTTCAAATGAAATTGAGAACAGGATTTATTCGTGAGCAGAGTACGGTCAAATGGAATCAAGGGTTGAATACGAAATTGCATCGTGAGTAGCCACTTTAAGACAGGCAAATCAAGAAATGCCGGCGCATCGTGATTTTTTAAAAATAATATAAGGTAACAGTACAAGCACGACGCTCGCCTAATGGTAAGCGATGACGTGTACCTATTACAGATACAGCGGCACAGAATTTTCATGTCACTGCACTGCGCCTGTTACCTTGAGACAAAAAGCTGTTGAGTCTCACGTGCCCTGTAATTTCACTGGACACCTTGCAATTAGCAAAGTGGTGGTACCGCCCCAGGCGAACAAGCAGAAGTCCTACAACTACAAAAAGGACTCATGACTCGCGATGTGCCCAGGCAGATCTCGATCGATCCATTTAAACTATTGGCCTACGAGATCTACATAGACAACTATGATTCGTACTCATCGACATGTGGATACGACACCGAGTTTAGCAATATTTGATGATACTTGTTCTGTGTCGAGCCACAGATAGTCCTCTGTGTCGAAGCTGCATGCTTTAAAGCGAGCCCGTGGCACATGTGATCTCACAGTGCCCGGTCGTGGATGAGGCAAGAGCCACAGCCGGGTTATATGACCGAGACAGATGAAGAACACCAGCTGCAGGAACCAAAACGACTAGTATTAACAGTATCACCATTACTATCATCATTATCGCTATCTGCCTTAGCACTGCCAGCACCATCGGGCACACAAACTCATCCACAGCTTTCATAATCATCGTCATTTTCACCATCTATAACACAGTGCAGTCAGTGCAGGTCTTATCGTCCCCATCACCAATTAGAATTAGATACTTGCTAATCGAACATCAACAAGGAAAGGTGTATAATATGATCTGATATACCTCATTCTTGGTAAGTTTCTGTACTTTAGCGGCCTTCTTGTCGCCTTCAGTGCGCACTCCGAGGAGACGTTTGAGCAGGTAGTACGACACTTCTAGCTTCACGAAGATACCGGGCAGAGCGCCCACCGCACCCAAAACCTAGGACAATTCAATGAATTTTATTAAAAAATAGAAACAAAACATTAAACAATTATATAGTTTCAAGCGAATTGTCATAATATACACAACAACATAAACATACAGACGAATTTATAACCTCCTCCTTTTAGATGTCGGTAAAAAAAGCTTAGGAAGTTCTATTGGTATAATTACAAATGGCACCACTAATGCATAATATTAATCCTAATTAGAACGAAAGAGCATGTTAGCATCCGGGATACAGTTTCTCTTGTCCGGTTGTTAACACATCATTCATTCATAAAAAGTGTACCTACCAACATTAATATTATTGTATGCATGACCTATTTAATTTTAGTTTTAAATAAGTGTTAAAATGCATGATTTTTAAATTAAGAATATTGTACACCAATTTGTTAACCGAATAAATAATAGGCGTGACGAAATATTTAAAAATCCTCTTCCGTAATGTGGGAACACATTTACTATTCACGAAAAAACCATTATTTCGATAATACATAGTGCGCGAAAACAGCTCACATGTGTCATGGCGTCGGCTGTGACGTCACGCATAGGATAATGACATACTTAACGTAGTAACTATTATATAATCTGTGACATGGGTTTTCCGAAATTTAATAACATTTTCAAGAAAACCTCATTCATATACGAGGACCTAAGCGTGACGTCATGCGCTGTGATTGGTGTTTCAATCAAAATGGCCAGTTGCAGTATTTTAATGTTTTATTTAATTGAAAATCTTAATAATCTCAATTTTTGATATAAAACTAAACTAGTGTTTTAAATTGTTTTAATATGTATTTTCCCCTAAAATCATTAAATCTTCGATTTTTTGATACTGTCGTCATGCCTATTGCAATAGAGTATTAAAAAGTTTAGTCGTATCGGTAGGATCGTACTGTAGCTGAATTGGTAGAGCGCGAGGTATGAACGGTTGCCGAACGAGAAAAATTCCGAAAAATAAATAAAGTTGAAAATTAAAGTAAATTTTGGTACTTACAAGTTTTCGCGAATATCTAAATTTGCCCATATCTTTTTATGGTGTTGACTCAGGACCTTGATTTTATACACCTAATAGAGACTATACCTCAGTATCTGGTATAAATTTCACCGTACCCGTTCCTGAGAAAATCGGTGGTGACACACGGACAGACAGACATACAGACGGAAAAGAAAGTATCTTATAAGGGTTCCTTTTTTTACCTTTTGAGGTACGGAACCCTAAAAATACAATGAGCGCACTGATACTTTTCCACGTTCCCGCTAAAACTCCCTTCTGTAGTAGTATTGTAACCAACGAGTAACGTGATACATACCTGTCCTACGAGTCTGTCGGCGCGGCACAGCGTGGGTTCAATCTTGGTGCCGACACCGATGAGTCCTCCAGGCACCGCGTACTGGAGCTCGTTCTGTTCCGCGAATAGAGAAACGATGCGAGAGAATATCGGCTTGCACGTCAGCTTGCCGTCCGCGTCCTTGCTCACTAGACCAGGTCGCACCTTGACAAAAATCATTTTGTTAAAAAAAAAAGAAATGACTTTCTGCGCGAGTATTTTTTAGTAACATTTTTGAGGTGTTTATTCCTATATCTCCGAAGATATCCATTAGATATTGTAAAAGGAGCACCCCTGAGATATATTTTAAGCTTCATGCAATTTTTATCTTATTATAGTACTACTAGAAGTTCCCCGCGGCTTCGCCCGTGTTAATGACTTCTTTTATTTACTCAAAACTTTTATTTTGTAAAAACCTTTCTATCATAAAATACATCAAAGAAGTAAAAGCCGAATCGGTTTACACTTTTAACCCCCGTCTCATCCCTTTAAAGAGTAAATTAAAAAAAAAACCTTTCTTAGCGGATACCTACTTCAAAATAACTATCTGCATGCCAAATTTCAGCGCAATCCGAAACAATATTGATTTCAGACTTTGTTACCCCACTTCACCCTTTTAGGGATGGCATTTCGAAAAAGTCTGAAACACATATTTACTCATTTATTTACTAGAGCACTTGTGTGAAGTTTCGAATAGAAAATTCTATCTTATTTTTTTTCTCCATACAAACTTTGAACCCTCGTTTCATCCCCTTAAAGAGTGGATTTTGAAAAATCTTTACTTAGCGGATACCGATGTCAAAATCTAAATCTAATAAACTATCTGCATGCCAAATTTCTCTTTACTCTTTCAATTAAAATTGGTATTGGTATATATCTGTAAATTGTTAAACACAATCCAAAATTTCATCGTACCGACGGGACTTGAACCCGCAACCTCCGGAATAACATGTTTCGGTGCTTTAAGCACACACAACAAAAATATAAAAGTGTGAAACACTTAGAAAGAAACATAATATTTGGTATATATCTATGATTTCCTCCACAAATTTCAGAACATTGACCATAATAAGTTCCCGGACGATTAATAAAAAAATTGGTTTGATTTATACGTCCTGGATTAGCATCTACTTTTACCCCTAATGAAGAAATAGTTCAAGAGTGAAGAGAACATCAGTTGCAGTTACTATAATTCGAATTTGATTATTTATAAGTAAAACATTTCGATTATCTACATCTAATAACCGAAATCTATTTGGGGATAAATCATTTAATGGGATTATATAGGAATCAAATTCAATATTATTAAAATTGAGTATTCATAACTTCAATATAATTGATGTCCAATTAATTTAATGTAATTAAAGGGTTATTTAATTCATCTAATAAATATAATAATCGTAAAGATGGTAAAGCAATAAAAATTAATGTAATTGCTGGAAGAATAGTTCAAATTAATTCAATTATTTGTCCTTCTAATAAAAATCGATTAACATATTTATTAAATAATAATCGAACTATTAATAGTTCGATTATTATTTAATAAATATGTTTCGGCCTCATCCGGAGGCCTTCTTCAGGATCTTGAGTGCGGGGCGCTCGCCGACGCGTTCAGCCTCGCACTGAAGATCCTGAATCAAACATGTCGATCGCTATATCGACATCGCGTAAGTCACGTTAAATTCCCGTTTTTAAATCTATAAACTATCCAATATTATCCAATGTGTAGGGTACAGCAGCATATAAAAAGATGGTGCACTGCAAATGTTTTGACAAATTCAATTTAATCAGTATGATCTATCTATACAGGTTGTAATTGCTATGTATATCAAAACGTCCCAAACGAAAGGCACCTAGGCACTATTTTAGTAGGATATTTAAATATCCTACTAAAATAGTAATTATGATGAAAATAACTAAAGTATGATCATGGAAGAAAATAATTTGTTCCATTAAAGGCTCGTTGCCAAGTCGACTGGCGATATATCGAAGTGATATAATGTCTATATAATGCCGCAATGATGACTGTACAAGTACAGAACCAGCGAACTGAACCTGTCCACCTGCGTCGAGGAGTGAGACAGGGGGACGTCATATCCCCGAAACTGTTTACTAACGCCTTGGAGGATATGTTTAAGACGCTGGACTGGAAATATTGTGGCATTAACATCAACGGCAACTACATCTCTCACTTACGATTCGCAGATGACATTGTCATTATGGCAGAGACGCTGCAGGACCTACAAAGGATGTTGAATGGCCTAGCTGATTCTTCTCGTCGCATCGGTCTCCGGATGAATTTGGATAAAACCAAAGTCATGTACAACGAGCACGTTGTTCCGGAAGCGATTGCCGTAGATGGAATCCCACTCGAAGTTGTCACTAAGTATGTTTATCTAGGGCAGACGCTCCAACTAGGCAAACACAACTTCGAGAAGGAAATCCAGAGGAGAATTCAGCTGGGCTGGGCAGCATTCGGGAAACTCCGTCGGGTCTTCTAGTCGCCTGTACCGCAGTGTCTAAAGACAAAAGTCTTTAACCAGTGCGTCCTACCTGTAATGACATACGGAGCCGAGACGTGGACACTCACAGTTCGACTGGTCCACCAGTTTAAAGTCACTCAGCGAGCTATGGAGAGAGCTATGCTCGGTATTTCTCTGCGGGATAGAATCCGGAACGAAGTAACTCGCCAGAGAACTAAAATTATCGACATAGCTCAACGGATTACCAAGCTGAAGTGGCAGTGGGCTGGTCATATCTGCCGCAGGACTGATAACCGTTGGGGTGCGGGTCGGAACACCTCCTCGTGGTGTACCCTGGGTATCGGCCGACAACTTTTCCTAGTCTACTGGATTAAGTTGTCGACCGATAGCGAAGTTCCGACGTGAAGGGCTCCTCCGCGTGTCCATCTGATATTAGCAGAGGGCACAGTGTGACGGGGCAGGGCGGGCTCGGTGGTGGGAGCCGCCCAGTGGTGGGGCCGAGCATATGCTCGTGCCAAGTGGAGGGGCTGGTGACGGCCGATTGAGGGTTTCTCGCATACCATTTTGGCGTGCGAGGTGGACGGTGGACGGTGTGCGAGTAGGGGTATGTGCCCTTCTCACACTAGTCATTTGAGGGACGGAGGGTGTGGGGCGTTGCACAGGAATGCGCGTGCCGCATTCCTCTGTAAAAGAGGGGTGCACTTGTGTACCAGGTCGTGGGTCCAATGGGCCGAGTGGTGGGGCCGGCGACGGTCGAAGAGTGGGGTCTCGCATGTCGCGAGTCAAACAGCGGACGGTGTGCGAGTAGGGATATTTGCTCTTCGCACACATGTTATCAGAGGGACGGAGGATGTGAGGCCAGGTGCCATACTCCTCTGTCATTGTGGGGTAACTGTTGGAGGGTAGGGGGACTCTCCAACGGCTTGGACTCCCCACATGACGGTTGAGGGTTGACCTTGGTGAGCAGGGTCAGCCCTCCGCAGCGGCAGAGGCCCATTTGGGTCTGCCACCGGGGCAAGTTGGTGAATGCTAGCGCAACCCCATCTTGCCCCACCACGGTGGATGACGGCTCACCCCAGGTTTTTAGTGCGGTATCCTGCCCTTCAGGCAGCGAGTCCCACATAACTATCTCGCTCCCCCGGGCGAGAGGTATCCATAAAGGACTGATAACCGTTGGGGTAGACTTAGAGTGGAGACCGCGTATCGGCAAACGTAGCGTAGGACGTCTTGTGACCAAGTGGAGCGACGACATACGAAAAGCGGTGGGCAGTGACTGGAAGAGAAGAGCCGCAGATCGGGCTCAGTGGCACATCTTGGGTGAGGCCTACGTCCAGCAGTGGACTGACACATGATGATGATGATGCCAAATGTCAATGCAATCCGAAACAATATTGATTTCAGACTTTGTGGGGTAACCACTTCACCCTTTTAGGGGTGGCATTTCGAAAAAGCCTGAAACACGTTGTGTCTTATTTATTTACTGAAGCACTTATGTGAAGTTTCGAATAGAAAAGACTATCTTATCTTGTTTCCATACGAACTTTGAACCCCCGTTTCATCCCCTCAGGGATGAATTTTGGAAAATCCTTTCTTAACAGATACTAACGTCATAATAACTATCCGTATGCCAAATTTCAACGCAATCCAAAACAATATTGATTTTCACACTTTGTTACCCCATTTCACCCTCTTAGGGGTAGAATTTCAAAAAAGCCTGAAACACGTATTTACTAATTTTTTTACTGAAGCACTTGTGTGAAGTTTTGAATAGAAAAGACTATCTAATCTTGTTTCTCCATAAAAACTTTGAACCCCCATTTCATCCCCTAACGGGGTAAATTTAGAAAAATCCTTTCTTAACAGATACTAACGTCTTAATAACTAACCGCACGCCAAATTTCAGCGCAAAACAATATTGATTTTCACACTTTGTTACCCCATTTCACCCTCTTAGGGGTGGAATTTCTAAAAAACCTGAAACACGTATTAACTTTTTTTTTTCGTTTCACCCCCTTCCCCTTCAGGGATGAATTTTGGAAAATCCTTTGTTAACAGATACTAACGTCATAATTACTATATGCATGCCAAATTTCAGCGCAACCCAAAACAATATAGATTTTCACACTTTGTTACCCCATTTCTTCCTCTCAGGGGTTGAATTTCATAAAGCCTGAAACACTTTACTATTTATTTATTTACGGGAGCACTTGTTTGCAGTTTCGAACAGAAAAAACTATCTTATCTTGTTTTTCTATGCAAACTTTGAACCCCCGTTTCAACCCCTATAAGGGGTGAATTTTAGAACATCGTTTTTACCCCATTTCACCCTCTTAGGGGTGGAATTTCAAAAAAGCCTAAAAAAAGTATTTACTTATTTTTTTACTGAAGCACTTGTGTGAAGTTTCAAATTGAAAAGACTATCTAATCTTGTTTCTACATACAAACTTTGAACCCCCATTTCATCCCCTAACGGGGTGAATTTTAGTAAATCCTTAGTACAATCTCCTTCTTAGTACAACCTTACAAATACAAATACAAATAACTTTATTGACAAAAAACGAATTATGTACATATAAGTTTTGAAGCCCTGTCTTTTTGCGTTAGTATTATTTATTATACTGTGTTGCAAAAAAAAACGTACTTACGTACTAAGACAAATATACCCTCCAAATTTCAAGTCTCTACGACCAGCGGTTTAGGCTGTGCGTTGTCTGTCAGTCAGTCAGTATGTCAGGACAAAGATTCTTATAGTATTAGAAGATTTATATTTAACTGGCGTGCCCCACTGTAGCGAGGTTATCATTAAGTTTGGTAGGAATTAAAATGAAATAAATGACAGAGAAGAAGTCTGTAAAGCTGCATTCATTTAGTTCATTCAGTAATCAACTGTCGAAGCTCGTGGCGAATTCAGTTCCTGATAAGGGGGCAGGTCCAGCCCCGGATCTAGGGGGGGCAAATCAGGGAGCCTGCCCCGGGCGGCAGTTCAGGGGGCGTCAAAATCAGGTTGGCCCACTGCGACTTGTAATAAACAGTCGCCACACAGGCCCACAACTTAAGTGATCTTGTGGACTTAGTAACGGATTCTTTTTGTCCAAAAAATTTCAAGCATTATACATTAGTGAGTTTTTTTAAGTAATTTATCTCAAACCCTGGAGAGAGGAGCGCTACTATCAAGTTTCTGCCCCGGTTCGAAAAAATCGTAGATCTAGGGCTGGCCAGGTCAAAGACCTCCCTTACCATCTTCCACAGACCACGGTCTATTGCATTTTGTTTTTGACCAAGCTTCATACAGGTTATATCAAAATTCAATCTCTATTAAGATTCAGCACGAAAAGTAAGACAGAATACAGAAGAGGTAGGTCCGTACCTCAATCTCCATGCCGACAGTGAGCACACCCTGCAGTATAGAGCCGCCGGCGACGCCGCCTCGAAGGTCGTCAACCTCGCAGCCCGGCTTGTTCACGTCGAACGATCGGATCACGATCATGCGCGGCGGGGACGTGAAGTTACGTAGCGGTACGGGGATCTTCTTCGTCACGTACTCGCACAGAACCTGGGAAGTATCAAATGTCATAGATTAGCTAAACCGAACAGAATATTGACTTAGTAAGCAGTAAAAGTACAACACAATGCAAGCACGCAATATTTGATTTTTTATTGCGTAATACGTGCACTGAGACACAGAATAATGAATAGTACAAGTACAGAAATTGCACTCCCTGAGAGCAAAAATGCGAGATTAAACCTAGTTACAACGCTAGTAACGTTCAAAATGCGCTTCACGCCTCGGGTGCGACCTTGAATTTGCGCCACAGTATCAACTAATAGTAACTATGAACCGCGTGTTGCGCACAGTAAAATGCACCGTAAGTCCGCACAGCGAGTCTGAATAACTCGGTCAACTCGCGGCCTTTACTATAGGGTTGAATGTTATGAGAAAACTTGTAAGCCTTTAATTGGTAGAAGAATACTCGTAGAACAATGTAATGAGTACATTACTGATAATAAGTACTACATTAATACTAATTTAATGTCGAGGTAGGATAAAAGTACTACAGTTAAACTAAAATACGTGACGTTCAATTAAAATTGAGTAAAGTTTTAGATTGCGTAAGTTAAATAACGCGACAATAGTATCACTTGCCTAGAATCGTAGGTTGTTTGACTTGTAACATTATAATAGTGTAGGAGCCGACTCACTTTTTCGACCAAAAATAATTATGTATTTTATTCATTCTAGGAAAACTTTATTTTGTAATAGTTGAATATCAAAATAAAAAAAATATATTTAAAAAAAAAATTCCAATATTTTATTTCACCATTTTGTCGGCGTTATTGATATACACACATACCTACACAATTTCAGCTTTCTAGTACTAACGGTCTCCTAGCAAAACCTTGGACAGACAGACAGACGGACATGACGAAAATATAAGGGTTCCTAATCAGGACTACGGAACCCTAAAAAAGAATTTTCAATTTCAAATAGGTTAAGATCTGACAGAGTTCTGAGGTCACAAACATTTAAATAAACTGACCAAGTGCAAGTCGGACTCCCACTCGTAGGGTTCCGTACCACACTACAGTATTTTATAAGATCGAGCAAAAAATACCACTATCATTATTCGCCAGCAAAAAATAATAATTAATAAACATTTCGTTTCTTATAACGCCTTCTAACGTCTAACAAAGGTGTTAGGGATCGACATTTCAATATAACGCCATCTATGGGACGTTTACCTAACTAAGCGTTCATAGATGGCGTGAAATGCCGAAAAAAACACGTTTCTTGTATGGGGACCCTCTATTATCTTTAACTTTATTCTGTTTTTAGTATTTTTTGTTATAGCGGCAACAGAAATACATCATCTGTGAAAATTTCAACTGTCTATCACAGTTCATGAGATACAGCTTGGTGACAGACGGACAGACAGACAGACAGACGGACAGCGGAGTCTCAGTAATAGGGTTCCGTTGGTACCCTTTGGGTACGGAACCCTAAAAAGGAAAATTGAAGTAAACGTTAGTAGGTACTTACCCTATTTATTTATCTTAGAACTAACTAAATAAAGCAAGATGTAATGTCGATAGAAATTCCCTAAAGATCATTACGTGAATTCCCTTGTAACATGAAACTCAGCTGATTTATACCTACCTACCATTTTATGTGTGACATTCTTTGCTTTTTACATAGTTATTCTTTACAGTTACTATATGAAGCAAGGAATATAATACAAGTAAGGCGCGCGGCCGATCGAGAGCGCGCGTGACACTTAACTGACTGAACTTGGACCCTAGCGGGTGCGCGGAGGTACTTGTAGTTTCATAGCTACAGCGCGGAGTGCGACAGGCCTGACTGAGACCACAGAATAAGCAGATAAGCGTGCCCTTAGTTCAGAATTAGGCCATATGATTGGTTACATTACATCGCGCCTAGTTGACATTTCTAATGGCTCCGATTCGTGCTCAGAGCGTACCGGTACTTGAGTATCATTTTAGAATACTGGCCTTAGTGTTAGGCGCTTGAGTACGTCCATTTAGTGCGTACCCATAAAATACTTTCATCATGCTATTCTAGGCCCTATGTAGAGTGTAGGATAAAAAACAATAACAATTAATAAAATAATAAAAAATATTATGGCTGCGCCCTGCGGCTTCGCCCGCGTTAAACAGTAATCCTTAGTACTAATCCAGGGCAAAAACTATCTATGTGTCAAATTTAATTCAAGTCCTTGCGGTCGTTTTTGCGTGGTTTAGGTGTACCTCACAAGCTTTCGGATTTATAATATTCGCAGAACGATGACCTCGTTGTATGTAGCTAGTCTTGCTCTTTTTAAAATTGGAAAGTACAACCAGTGGATTAACTTTATTACAGGCTTCTTACCTCAATATTATACTTGAGCTGGGCAGATATAGGTATAATCGGCGCTCCTTCAGCGACGGTGCCCTGCACGAACTTGACGATCTGCTCGTGCTGTTCCTTGGCCTGCCCCTCCTTCACCAGGTCAATCTTGTTCTGCAGGATGAGGATGTGCTTCAGCTTCATGATCTCGATTGCGGCCAAGTGCTCGCTAGTTTGCGGCTGAGGGCACGACTCGTTCCCTGTAACCAAGTATGTTCGTTTCTTACTTCTTTCTTTTCTTCTACGCTCTCTTCTTTCTTCTTCTAGTTGGAGATTGGTCAGATTGGATAGGTTGGATGCAATGCTGGTTCATTGTGGATGGTTCATGCAAATTCCAGATTTTTACTACACATTAGAGAAACATACCACATTAGATTACCAAGTTAAACTTTTCTTTTTTATTCTTGACAGATAAGCACTTGACCACATCTCATCTGATGTTAAGTGACGATATGGTTTATGATGGAATCGTGTTTGTCGAAATGGAAGACGAGAGGACAATGAGACAAGGCGCATCTGACTTTAGTCCAGTTCCGCTCAGCGCAATTATTCCAAACCGTCTTCCACACTAGTTGGCACCGAGCAAGCCAGAATTCGACAAAACAATTGGCGAAATGACTTTGTCCGGCGAGTGGTTCGAGCTACAGCCACAGCGTATCACCAGTCAACTATTTGGAATAACCAACCTACATGGCAGGTGGGGGAGGCCTACGTCCAGCAGTGGACTGATACCGGCTGATAATGATGATGATGATAGCAGGTGAACAATTTGTGAACGTGTTTTGAGCGAGGCGATTAGTTAACGTGTTGGCAGCGCGTTTGACGCGAGCGCGCGGCAATTCCGCCGCAGTACCGTGACGTGGACGCAAGAATCGCGTGCGCCGCACCTTGTCAGACTAGCGCATGGCCTGGCGCATGGCGCATGGCTCTCTAATCGCTTCGCTCGAAACACGTTCGAAGCTTACCTACGTATTTTAATGAAACTTGGGATACAGATAGTTTATAACCTAGAACACACATACTATGTGTATATTATGTATACTATATACTTACTTTTTTATGCGCGCGCAGCTGCAGGATACACCTAGTAATAGAGAAGACTTACCGGCAATAAGCAGTAGCGCGGCGTCCATAACCGCGGCTCCGTTGAGCATGGTAGCCATGAGGATGTCGTGACCGGGGCAGTCGACGAAGCTCACGTGCCGCACCAGTTGGAAGCGGCCCGAGCACGCAGCGCGTAGGCAGGGGAAACTGTCGTCCTTCGACGACCCGCCCGATATGAAGCTGGTGGGCCGCGGACATTTCGGATTGTCGCATTTGTAGATTTTCGCGTTCGCGTAACCTGATCGTCATATGTTTGGATTGTTATTTGAAGTAATTCTGTGAACCAATGGAACATCCTAATATCACTGCTTAGCAAATTCTAATTAATTGCCTGCAAAAGTCCATCATTAATTGCCTCTTCACGATCAAACGGTCGCATTCGCGTTACCTGATCGTCATAATATGACCGATTCTTTATTTGAGGTAATTCTATGAACCAATCGAACATCCTATTAACACTGCATAACTAATCCTAATGAAATGCTTGCGGAACTAGCATTAATAATTATAATTACTCTTCACAATCAAATGGCTGATTAAGGCCGGCGTACAATGACTTGGCAATACAAAACTTAATACCAAATAATTTAAATTAGAGCATATTCACGCCATACAATGCTGTAAATGTTCTGAATTAAAATCGTAATGGTTTTTGTTCGGAATCACAGATTTTATTGCCTAATTCGAGGACCCAGTGGTGTAGTGGGAGAGTGGTTGGCTTTGATGCCAGAGGTACCGAGTTCAATCCCCGCCGTAGACCAATGGATTTTTTTATCGAAAAATGTATGTGCGCTTTTCACAGTGGCCCTCCGGTGAAGAAAAAACATTGTTAAGAAACCCTTGGGGGTTTCTGGGGATGGCCCCTGCATGGTGGTAGGACACTATCTAGCGTCAGCTTGGCCAGCTACCCTCAAGTTAACAATCTGTCGCCAAACATCGAATGTGTTTCGGCAACTATCCTTGAGAGTCAGTTCCCATTCTAGGCCCTAGCATGCTACCATCCTCGACGAAATCATCACTTACCAACAGGTGAGATAGTGGTCAAACGCTAGCCTATAAAATATTAGAAAATAAAATTTTGCACCTCTTACGGTTCCATACTTTCGCCTTAAATTGCAGTTATAAGCGAATGTCGGAAGCTCGGAATTTGCAAGGCACCATAAGGTGGCACCTAGGTTAAAAATTAATTCCAACCTGTATAGATAGGTAGGTACCTAATTCTTGATATCACCTACATCACATTTATATTAATATTGCCTTAAGTTTGTCACTCTCATATCACCTCAGACCCTCAAGATTAGTTTTAGATAAACAATGCTCGATATAATTTTATCATATTTTATTGCATAATAATAGTGTATTAATCTATAATACTTAATAGTAAAACATTCACCTTTCACTTAAATCTAACAAATACCATCAATTAGTCCATTCTTATAGGACGTGTATTATCTTTTCTAATATTAAGGCACAATAGAGCATAGAGCACCTCAGATTTCACTACAGTAAAGTTATTATAAAAATATGTAAATTATTAAGATGTAAGTTTAATTGAAATTATTTAATCAATAATCACATAATAATAATTACATGCAAAACTTTTAGACAAACATTTTGATCAAATATAATTGCAAAAGATCACAATAAAATGTATCAAGTTTATGTTTTATAATGGTGTATGGAATAAAAGTACTAAATTTGTTCTGGCTTTTCCCAAACTGTATGGGTTTTTTTATCTTAACAAAAAGAGCTGTTCTGTATGATTTTAGGTAAATGCAAAAACAACTATATTAAACATAGCAACAATATGGTAAGATAGCAATATTTATTATGACAACAATACATTTCACTAACAATAAAATTAATTGACAAGTAAAAGTAAAATTTGAGGTTATGCAACACAGCCCATACAAAAGTTTATATAGAAAACAAATGACAAACCCATACATATAATCTAGCATAGTTTTGTTCTTCAATTACAGTATTGTTATTAGTTATGGATAAGCATACCAGAATAGACATTTAAATCTAGATTAGAAGACTTGTTGTGTACATTAATGCAGAAACCAGAAACTACTACTTCTTAATCTGTGATGTAAACACCTACTAAATTTTATTTCAAAACTAAAGTCAAGGTTTGTAATTCTACAGATCTATTAACCTAAGGAAATGAACTAAATCAGACCTTAATTAGTATATAAAATCATACATAAACTATTCATTCTAATTTTTAATATTGTTAATTATTCATTTTAATCCTAATTCTCATGCACCACATAATAGTACGTTAATCAGTTTAACATGATTATATTTCAATTCTTTTACAACATATAAGTCACAAAACGAGGCACAAAGGCATTCAAAACATTTTCAAAAATACACAGCATAAAAATGTATATACAAAATAGGATAGAAAGTACCTGTCATACCTACTTTTTTGGAAGAGCTTTAGTTTATAATAATAATTATAGATTGTCTACAGAACAAATAAAACTGACTTTAAATGTATCGCTAGGCATTTTCAGTTCAAGTCTGAGGTGTTAAACTCCGTATCTCTGGATTTACTCATCAGATCTCAATGAAATTACAATAATATGGGACTAAATGGAAGGACTCAAACTCTCAAACATAAAAAAATACAGTTCAATTAACAACTTCCTTCTATTTGAAGTCAGTTGAAAAGTTCATTATGAGATTCCCTTATTCTAATTTGGTATTTTTAGGGTTCCGTACCCAAAGGGTACCAAAGGAAGCCTAATACTGAGACTTTGCTTTCAGTCCTAACTTGACAGGGCTGTATATCCGTAACTGTAATAGGTAGATACTCGAAATATTCACGTAAGTTACATGGGGGATTTGACAACAAATACTTAAAACAAAATAAAGTTAAAAATTAAAGGGGATCCTGTTTTTGCTTGAACTTAGGAACAATAATAGATAGAGACTCGAAACCTTCACAAAGTATGTATTATTATAGCCGCTGTAACAAAAAATACTAAAAACAGAATAAAGTTAAAAATAAAAGGGGGTCCCCCATACAACAAACATGTTTTCTTCAAGAGTTTTATGCTCTATCTTAGATCTTACAAGCCATAATAGATCTTGAAATTTGCTTGTAATGTGTATTAAAATGATTGCTATAATATTAAATAGTAAAAACTTAATTTAATTAAACATTAAATTTAGTTTTGTAAATTGTTTTACACAATCCAAAATTTACAGAAATATTAAGTGTGTAACACTTTTATATTATATTTATATATTTCATTATATTAATAAGGGGATCCCCATAAAAAAAAAAAACCAGTAAATTTTGTTCAATCGGAACCCTACGTGTGCGTGTCGGACTCGCACTTGGCCAGTTTATTATTATGAATTAATTTATCTTAAGATAATGTAATCTATAGTAGATTAATGACATAAACTTCATAAAATAGTGCTGATTACTATTGATCTGTGAATTTTCCATTAAAACAAATATTTCCTACATTTTACTGTCCCACATTTGCACTCGGTGCGGTTTCTCAACATTGCCATGTTCTGTTGCTGTAGTTCAAACCTGGATTTTATCGGTGATGCAGAAGCATCCGCCATTTCAGCATCTGAACCATTAGGAACCTTCATCTCAGTATCACTTGTACTTTCTCTACTGATGGTAGATCCACTTGCGGCATTGTCATCAGCATCAGCACATTTTTGAAGGTAATCAAAGCATATCTCTTCTCCGGCATCAATGTCACAAGTAGCAAATAAAGCCAACATCGGCAAGTTGGGGTCGAGACAGTCGGCCCACACAGCCCAAACACCTAAGTTAGGATCACAGGAATGATTTATAAAATGTGAGACATTCCCCAAATTGGCAGCATCGACCACATAAGGATTTTCGACAGAATTGAAATCAAGATCAAAGAGATAGGTCAATCCGTTGGCATCATATTCTCTCCCTCTCTTTTCCGCTTCTTCGAATGTAATAACTTCTCCAACATATTGACAGATAAACTGTCCTTGCCTGATTGGCTGTTCGGTTCGTACTCCCCAACCGCACCCATTTGAAGTACGGAAGATTGTCAGCTTGATGTTACGCCCATGTTGTACAACTCGATTTCCACATTCTTCTGAGCATTTGCATGCTTTGTTACATTCATAGATAGGAGTTCCGGATGCAACACGCAACCGTTTTTTCATGGTGTATGGATACAGACCGGCTTGCATGCCACAACATGATTTAGAGCGACAATTGCAAGCTGTACAATCACAGCCAATGGGAGGTTCGTCAGGTATCTCAACACCAGCACCAGGGATAGATTGATTGATATAGGTAAAGTTTTCAGGTGGACCAGCCAAGTCAGCTTTGTTTTCAATAACAAGTTTTTTAGATTTATCTACCTGGTTTATGTGGTCCTCCCACTGCTTCAACCTCATCAGCTGTTGACATCTCTTTCTGGTCAACATGTACAGTTGTAAAATATCTCTAGTTTCTTGAACTAGCTCCGTCACATGTTCTTCATCATCAATGGGCAAATTAATCATTGAGATCAATTTTAGTGTCAGGATGTCTTTAAGTTTAGAGAGTTCCACATCTTCTAGTTCACTAAACCGTTGAATTAGATTCTGTTCGCTCAGTAGGTTGTCAAATGCTAATTCTTCTTTAAGATTTTCAATTCTTTCACAATATTGTACTTCTTCCTTGGCCAAGAATTCTTTGATGACAGCAGGACAGTTGTCTAAGTTTTCAATAGGTTCCCATGTATTGTCACTGTCTGGGTATCCTTTCCACTTCACATAGAAATATTCTTTTCCACATTCATATCTATACTGGACAATTTTTTCTATAATGTATTCTTCTGGCTCTCGCTTGTTCTTCTTTTGTTTCTTAGTTGGAGGTATCTCTTCAGCATCCAACGAGAGTCTTCTCTTCTTGGACTTCACAAATTTTTGAAAGAATGTATTTTCATGTCTCTCGTTTTCCCTCTCATGGTACATTTTAACAACCGAGTCCGACAGGCGCTCTGCAACATACCATGTGTTCTGATTACAAATATATTCACAAAATAAATTTAAGTAATTTAGAGATTTCCATTCAACTCACATGGTACATTGCATAGCATCTGTTTTAATATAAAATAATTGTTTTGTAAGGAATAGTAAACCACTTAGGTTTCATACGTGAATTTATAAATATTACTTATGTTTATAATGATAGATTAATTAAGACAGATGTCAGTAAAAGTTACAGGTGTACCTCAAATAAATGAAGGATGGCTATTTATTATGCCATGTTCTGTAGCAGATATTGAAAATTTGTGTTATCAAATATATTACAATTGATTAGTGTATATGGTAGGTAAGTGCCTTGATGCAAATGCAACACATACACTTTAGTGTGAATTTATATGGAATGTTTGTGCACACAACCCTAGCGAGTCAGACCATTCTAGGCCTAGCATTTTTACAATCTTTAACCACATCATTGCTTACCACCAGGAGACAAAGTGGTCAAACAGTAGCCTATCAGATAAAAAAGGCTTAAAACATAGTATGCCTGAATTTGAAATGTTTAATTACTGCATTTATTATACAACAAGGACTTATTAGTAGTTATTGTAAATAAAGACCTGGTACATACCCAATTTGATGGTAATGTTTCTTTCCAATTCATTCTTGAATCTGACAGTCTGGACTCCAGATATGGCTTTTACAACTGTGGACTTGCCGTGGGCTACATGTCCAATAGTTCCGATGTTGATTGTGGCTTGCCTTGATATTACTTCGGGCGACAGTGCCGATAGCTTTGTGACATCCTAAAAGTGTACAATAGAATTAAAAAAGTTAACAATGTTGTAAATCCCAGTCGTGAAACACTCGCTATATAAAAACCCTAATAGTAAAACTGGATCATCACATTCCTAAAACACTACTCTGAATGATGGAAATGGAAATGTTTTAGGTTAGGTTTAGAAATGTTGACAGAATTGTTTCAATATCATGATTATAAGGCTGTGATCATTTAGAATAAGTTTTGAATAGTATATATTTACTTTGAAAAGTTATTTATCTCTTGTAATTTACTCACCAATTTAGATAAATCTTGCTGATGCAAGTTCGATGTTACACTTCGCCCTTCATTTGACGCCATAATTGTAGTTTTTTGTGGCACTTATTGCTTTAAATTATTATTTCTGTGTAAGAAGCAATTAATAATATGTTCAATAATTCATTTATTAGCAATATTACACAAAAATCTTACATTCACCAAACGTAGGCAATCACGATTCACGGCTCACAACTTCAAAAAATATTGGTTCGCTGGCGGCCGCGGTTGGCGTGCGGCTAGAGTTAAAAAAACCGTATCTTTCCGAAATATTCCGAATTATTCAATTTATGCAAGGCAATTATGAAATTTATGAATTAAGTTACAGTATAATTGACCTAGCAGTTGATTAAATTTGAACATACAATTTGAATATACCAAAAGAAGGGAAATGCCATCATTGCCAATGCCATGCCAGCTATAATTTATGGCTGTATAGGTACATCTTCTTAGGCAGCCCGTACACACTCAATCTCGATCGCGATCACACAGTTCTGATCGCGATCGCGGATCACGGGATCATACCACAACATTACACAGTTCAGTTCTCGGGTCATGCGTATCCCTTCACGGGTGTCACGAAATGGGCTTCGAGGTATAACCTCCTTACCCAGGTTGGGCTCTGGGGTTCACTGCCCCCAGGGATTTCGCGGGCTTGATACTAGCCCTTTGTGGCAGTTCCAATAGGGTCTTTTTGGCCTATCTGGGCATGGTGGACATGTTGGCCATCTTGGCGTGGTGGATATGCAGGTGTAATGCCGCTACCCTTCATCTACGTTTTCTTCGTCAACCGTCACCGGGACGAGGTCACTTCGGAGTGCACGCCTGGTGCAACATTACACGTTCAACATTATTTCTTCAGTCCATGTATCGTTATCGTCGCGACAACACCTATCCTATTGTCTACCTATTGTCTTCTCATATTTCGTAAGTATCAAGCGCACAGCGAGACTGGTGCGATCCTGCGATCCTGCGCTTACACTTTCAATCTAGATCACGCGATCACTGGATCGCGATGTTGATTTCATAATATCTAGGTATTTTGTGATCAGATGCATCAATCCATCAATCTTCTTCGTACATTATCAATATAGATCGCGATCATTCATTTTAATTACAGATCGCGATAGAGTGTGTACGGACTTAGTATCAGTCAACGAAGTTTTACTATATTCAAATTGACTGCGAATTAAACCACAAAACCAGCGTAAGAGACCGACCTTGAACGGCGTTTGTCCCTTTCTTTTGTATGGACTACATTTATATATACTATGCATATAGTATAGTTCATGTATAGCACTGGCAGATTGTTAGACAAGGACACACTCGCACTTACCTAGGTGCCTTTCGTTTGGGCCGTATTGTTGTATAAAGCAATTACAACCTTATATTTAAAGCATAAGGAATAAATTGAATTGGTCAAAGCATCTGTAGTGCACGATCATTTTATATTAAGGCTATGGTATCAGTACACCTTGAACACAATAGAAAGGTGTCACTAATTAATCGATTAATTATTTAGTTACTTTCTTAGTTTATGGCTTCTGTGGCTTGTTGTCACAATTCTGCCAATGTCCGTTCATGCTAGTTTCATATTATATTACCCCCTCTCTAATTTTTGGCATTGACAGTTTTATCCGCTAGGACAGTGACAGATGTTGAAAAGTAATATATACATATTTTGCATCACGCAATAATGAACTGTAATTTTTGCACTGGAAAGAATAAAATCTAAATTCTAATAAGCAAGATTGTGTGGTTTACACAGTGAAATAATTTTGCATTTACAAATTACATTGCATGCATTTACAAAATACAAATACAAAAAAATTGTATATTTCTTTTTTCTGAAAATGTTTGCGGCAAAACATTGCTAACATTATATATCATTAAATTTTTCGGACTCTTATGCGTAAATATAGGTTACACACCAAGTAAATTTACAAAATGGTAGGAAAGAATGACGAAGTCCAAGAGCAAACGAAAAGGTTACGTTTCAAGACATTAACCAACGCACATCATTCTTCAGGAGATGTGAATAAGGATAGTAAAACTGCTAAGGAATCGAAACAGAAAGGTATGTAATATGGGATCAGTACATATATATGAGAGAAGTTTTAGTACCTACTAGAATTCTTTCCATTACAGATGGTGACAAGTCAACATCTCTCTTTGCATTTCTTCATGTCGAACTTACACGAGGATACTTACTCGAGCATGATGAAGAGAGATTTTCTGCGCGGCGGGAAAAAGTGTACTCCTTTATCAAGATACCACAAGAGTTGGAAAAGTTTATGGCATATGGATTTTTTCAGTGTGCAGACTCTTTATTGTTTGTGTACACTTTTTTACCACTTAGATTTATAATGGCATTCTGGTCATTTCTGAATAGATTGTTCAGGAGATGTTTTGGGTAAGTGCACTCAGTACTTTATTTATAAAATCATCATCTATCAGGAAGAGTAGAATGATGGGCCAAAATATTCATATCTGTTATGCTAGCATTTGACTACCATCTCGCCTAGTGGTAAGTGATGATGTGGGCAAGGATGAATAACTTGCTGGGCCTAGAACAGGCTGAAACTCAAGGGCTGTATTGCCAGAACAATGAAAGTTATGATGGCAGATTTTCTCTTGATGGTGGATCTACATTTTGGTAGCAAGTCAAGAGAAACAAGAGAATTGAACGGTTTTAAGTCTGTTGCCTTGTCCCAATATTTGTTTTGAGCCAAAAATAAACTGGATAATCTTATCTTCTAATACTATAAGAATCTTTGTCCTGCCATACTCATTGACTGACTGACTTTAAGATAATGCCCAGCCTAAACCGCTGGTCGTAGAGACTTGATAATATCTATAACATCTGTAGTATAAAAATGAAACCCTATTTCCCTTGGTCACACCATAACTTAACATAACTTGAGAACAGGTGGACCGATTTGGCTTATTCTTTTTTGTTGTGTATATGTATAGGGAATATGCATGTAGTATACATTTACTTGAAATCATTTATTTTCATTCATAACCATAACCATAACCTGTGGAGACCGTGTGGTGCACTGTGACGTCACAAAGGCGTGCTAAAATTTGGCAGCGTTTTAGATACCTCATATTTTTTCAATGCTGAAACAATTTTTTTAAGCTTTATTTCAACACTTTCAGTATTATTTTATATTTTTACAGTGTTAAGTGGATGCAATCAGTGAATTTATGTTTAATTCACTGATTGCATCCATATTTAAAATAAAGAAAGAAAAGCCTGCGATGGAATACCATCGGGCCTATACTCAATAGCGTTGCTAAGAAAGGCATTTTTAGAGACTCAGAATAGAGAAAAAACTAGAAACCGCGTCCAACCGTAATTTCATGTGACGATCTGTATCCTAAAACCGAAAATCCGCGCATCACATGATTATTGGCTTTACTTTTAAGTAAGTTGACGGCTTCTGATTTATGCTGTATTATGAGTTGAGAGGTAATAAAGAAAGAAAAGCCTGCGATGGAATACCATCGGGCCTATACTCAATAGCGTTGCTAAGAAAGGCATTTTTAGAGACTCAGAATAGAGAAATAAAACTGGCCAAGTGCGAGTCAGCATCGCGTCTCTTATCGCACACTTAGGGAGGGTTCCGTACAATACGAAACATAAAAGAGTTTCAACCTCATATATTTGATTAATTGATATTACCAAGAATATTTGGTTTGGTCGCGATCTAGAAGACGGGGCTCGTTTACTAGCGCCATCTATGTCACTTTGCCGAAACTAATTAGATAGATGGCGTTTAAAAACACGTTTTTTGTATGGGGACCCCCTTTAATTTTTAACTTTATTTTGTCTTTAGTATTTGTTGTTCTAGCGGCAACAGAAATACACCACCTGTGAAAATTTTAACTGTCTAACTATCACGGTTAATGAGCTATAGCCTGGTGACAGACGGACAGACAGACAGACAGACAGACAGACAGACAGACAGACAGACGGACAGCGGAGTCTTAGTAATAGGGTCCCGTTTTACCCTTTGGGTACGGAATCCTAAAAATCATGCATATTCCCTATTGTCAGGACAAGGTTTTTTATGGAAGAAAAGTTTTAAATGAATGTAAGTTGTTTTTAACATTGGGTAAGCCATGAGCCACATCTAGTATATCTATACTAATATTATAAAGAGAGAACATTTGGTATTTTTGTATTTTTGTATTTTTGTATGTTTGTAATGATTTGGCTCAAAAACTACTGGACCGATTAAAAAAATTCTTTCACTAATATATAGAATGGACTTTCGAAATGAAAATAGGCTATATATTATCGCGTTTAAATCAAAGGTACATTCGTGGAGATCTAATTTGCAACCAAAGTCGACAAAAAAACGGTCGAAAAAAAACGTTTCTTACGAACGCTGCTCAATTGAAAACAGACTGAAGAATATTTGCTATGGAAGAGTTGTACAACAAAAGTCCGCGACAGCATATGTCTATCTCTTAAGGTTGACTCACAGTAACTATTTTAATCTTAAATTTTTTGTTAAAAAATATGACATAACTTCCAAGGCTATTTTCAAGTATATAGTATTAATCCTTATCCAAATAATTACGTTAATTAGCTTGGCCACATATTATAGATTAAAATTGTCCTTTACAGTATATAATTCAAATGAAAACTCTAGAAGATATCACGAATTTCAGAAACACGCATCGCAAAATTAATAAAATATTTGCAGTGAAACCACAGAATAGGTCATAGTTACTACGAAAATATTATTATAAGCTTAGCTTTTCTGTAGATCCCCACCGATCGCAATCAATTTGAAGTCAATCTAATACTATAAGAATCTTTGTCCTGACATACTGACTGACTCACTGACTCACTGACTCACTGACAGACAACGCACAGCCTAAACCGCTGGTCGTAGAGACTTGAAATTTGGAGGGTATATTTGTCTTAGTACGTAAGGGTGTACTAAGAAAGGATTTTCCAAAATTCACCCCTTAAGGGGATGAAATGGGGGTTCAAAGTTTGTATGGAGAAACAAGATTAGATCGTCTTTTCTATCCGAAACTTCACATAAGTGCTTCAGTAAAAAAATAAGTAAAGACGTGTTTCAGGTTTTTTTGGAATTCCACCCCTAAGAGGGTGAAATGGGGTAATAAAGTGTAAAATCAATATTGTTTCGGATTGCGCTGAAATTTGGCATGCAAATAGTTATTACGACGTTAGTTCCCACTGAGAAAGGATTTTCCAAAATTAACCCTCGAAGGGGATGAAACGGGGGTTCAAAGTTTGTATGGAGAAACAAGATTAGATAGTCTTTTCTATCTGAAACTCCACACAAGCGCTTCAGTAAAAAAATAAGTAAACACGTGTTTCAGGTTTTTTTTTAATTCCACCCCTAAGAGGGTGAAATTGGGTAATAAAGTGTGAAAATCAATATTGTTTCGGATTGCGCTGAAATTTGGCACGCAGATAGTTATTAAGACGTTAGTTCCCTCTGAGAAAGGATTTTCCAAATTAACCCTCGCAGGGGATGAAACGGGGGTTCAAAGTTTGTATGGAAAAACAAAATTAGATAGTCTTTTCTATCCGAAACTCCACACAAGTGCTTCAGTAAAAAAATAAGTAAACACGTGTTACAGGTTTTTTTGAAATTCCACCCTTAAGAGTGTGAAATGGGGTAATAAAGTGTAAAATCAATATTGTTTCGGATTGCGCTGAAATTTGGCATGCAGATAGTTATTACGACGTTAATTCCCTCTAAGAAAGGATTTTCCAGAATTAACCCTCTAAGGGGATGAAACGGGGGTTCAAAGTTTATATGGAGAAACAAGATTAGATAGTCTTTTCTATCCGAAACTTCACACAAGTGCTTCAGTAAAAAAATAAGTAAACACGTGTTTCAGGTTTTTTTGAAATTCCACCCTTAAGAGGGTGAAATGGGGTAATAAGTGTAAAATCAATATTGTTTCGGATTACGCTGAAATTTGGCATGCAGATAGTTATTACGACGTTAGATCCCTCTTTGAAAGGATTTCCCAAAATTAACCCTCGAAGGGGATGAAACGGGGGTAGAAAGTTTGTATGGAGAAACAAGATTAGATAGTCTTTTCTATCCGAAACTTCACACAAGTGCTTCAGTACAAAAATAAGTAAACACGTGTTTCAGGTTTTTTTGTAATTCCACCCCTAAGAGGGTGAAATGGGGTAATAAAGTGTAAAAATCAATATTGTTTCGGATTGCGCTGAAATTTGGCATGCAGATAGTTATTAATTACGACGTTAGTTCCCTCTGAGAAAGGTTTTCCAAAATTCATCCCTGAAGAGGATGAAACGAGGGTTCAAAGTTTGTATGGAGAAACAAGAATTGATTGTCTCTTATATTCGAAACTTTACACAAGTAGTTTAGTAAATAAATGAGTAAATACGTGTTTCAGGCTTTTTGAAATTCTATTCCTAAAAGGGTGAAGTGGAGTAACAATGTCTGAAATCAATATTGTTTCGGATTGCGCTGATATTTTGCATCCAGATAGAAATTTTGACGTAGGTATCCGCTGAGAAAGGATTTTTCAAAATTCACTCTTCAAGGGATGAAGCGGGGGTTCAAATTTTGGATAGTCATTTTATTCGACATTTCACACAAGTACTTCTGTAAATAAATAAGTAAATACGAGTTTCAGACTTTTTCAAGATGCCACCCTAAAAGAGTGAACTGGGGTAAAAAAGTCTGAAAATCAATATAGTTTCAGATTGCGCTTTATTGGGTTTTTCGGGTTTTAAAAATATGAATCCTGATTTGTCTTAGTCACGCGATAACATGAAAACAGGTGAACCAATTTGGCTAATTTTTATTTGATGTCTTTAATGATAGAATCGTTTTTACAAAAGAAAAGTTTTAAGTAAATAAAAGGAGTTTTTAACGCGGGCGTAGCCGCGGGGGACTTCTAGTATAATATAATAATATGATCTATTGTATACAATAATAATGATCTATATATATAATACTAGAAGTCCCCCGCGGCTACGCCCGCGTTAAAAACTCCTTTTATTTACTTAAAACTTTTCTTTTGTAAAAACGATTCTATCATTAAAGACATCAAATAAAAATTAGCCAAATTGGTTCACCTGTTTTCATGTTATCGCGTGACTAAGACAAATCAGGAATCATATTTTTAAAACCCGAAAAACCCAATAAAGCGCAATCCGAAACTATATTGATTTTCAGACTTTTTTACCCCAGTTCACTCTTTTAGGGTGGCATTTTGAAAAAGTCTGAAACACGTATTTACTTATTTATTTACAGAAGTACTTGTGTGAAATGTCGAATAAAATGACTATACAAAATTTGAACCCCCGCTTCATCCCTTGAAGAGTGAATTTTGAAAAATCCTTTCTCAGCGGATACCTACGTCAACATTTCTATCTGGATGCAAAATATCAGCGCAATCCGAAACAATATTGATTTCAGACATTGTTACTCCACTTCACCCTTTTAGGAATAGAATTTCAAAAAGCCTGAAACACGTATTTACTCATTTATTTACTAAACTACTTGTGTAAAGTTTCGAATATAAGAGACAATCAATTCTTGTTTCTCCATACAAATTTTGAACCCTCGTTTCATCCTCTTCAGGGATGAATTTTGGAAAACCTTTCTCAGAGGGAACTAACGTCGTAATTAATAACTATCTGCATGCCAAATTTCAGCGCAATCCGAAACAATATTGATTTTTACACTTTATTACCCCATTTCACCCTCTTAGGGGTGGAATTACAAAAAAACCTGAAACACGTGTTTACTTATTTTTGTACTGAAGCACTTGTGTGAAGTTTCGGATAGAAAAGACTATCTAATCTTGTTTCTCCATACAAACTTTCAACCCCCGTTTCATCCCCTTCGAGGGTTAATTTTGGGAAATCCTTTCAAAGAGGGATCTAACGTCGTAATAACTATCTGCATGCCAAATTTCAGCGTAATCCGAAACAATATTGATTTTACACTTTATTACCCCCATTTCACCCTCTTAAGGGTGGAATTTCAAAAAAACCTGAAACACGTGTTTACTTATTTTTTTACTGAAGCACTTGTGTGAAGTTTCGGATAGAAAATACTATCTAATCTTGTTTCTCCATATAAACTTTGTACCCCCGTTTCATCCCCTTAAAGGGTTAATTTTGGAAAATCCTTTCTCAGTGGGAACTAACGTCGTAATAACTATTTGCATGCCAAATTTCAGCGCAATCCGAAAAAATATTGATTTTACACTTTATTACCCCATTTCACCCTCTTAGGGGTGGAATTCCAAAAAAACCTGAAACACGTCTTTACTTATTTTTTTACTGAAGCACTTATGTGAAGTTTCGGATAGAAAAGACGATCTAATCTTGTTTCTCCATACAAACTTTGAACCCCCATTTCATCCCCTTAAGGGGTGAATTTTGGAAAATCCTTTCTTAGTACACCCTTACGTACTAAGACAAATATACCCTCCAAATTTCAAGTCTCTACGACCAGCGGTTTAGGCTGTGCGTTGTCTGTCAGTGAGTCAGTGAGTCAGTCAGTAGTAGAAGATAATATTTTAAACCACCCGACTGATATATGTATAATCTTTTCATTAAAAGCATTCCAATGACTCTAAACACGACATTTAAAATCTGAGCTGTAAGTTGGTGAGGATTTGAGTATTTTGTAGAGTCCAGGAGATGTCCCAGCATCAGGTCACTTCCATGTTCTTACAATATCGTTGAAGAAGAAGATTTTCGAATTGATCCGACCTATGAAAGTTGATTAAAGCTCATAGTTTTATAACGATTGAACGAATTTTTATGAATCAAAGCTAAGAACACTCTCGATGAAGACATCTATAAAAATAAAAACTATCAATAATAAAATCAAAATCGGTTCATCCGGTTGGGTGCTAAGATGCTACAGACAGACACACAGATACACACGTTAAACGTATAATACCCCTACTTTAAATCAAAATCGGTTCATCCGGTTGGGTGCTAAGATGCTACAGACAGATACACAGATACACACGTTAAACGTATAATACCCCTACTTTTTGCGTCGGGGAACGCCGTAAGGTTACGGCGGCAGATGTTCTCCTTGGTGGTGGTAAGCTACTTTTCAACCGACTTCCAAAAAGAAGGAAGTTCTCAATTCGTCTGTATGTCTCTTTTTTCTTTCTTTTTTTTGTGTGTGTATGTTACGCGATTACTCCGTCAATTGTGAACCGATTCGAATGATTATTTTTGTAATGGATAGGGTTACGTTTCCGAGGTGGTCCCATTTAATTTCATTGAGATGTGATAAGTATCTTCAGAGATATGACGATAAACGTCTCAAACTTGCTATTGAAATTGACTCGCGGGGCATTATAGTCAGTTGTTTTAGTTTTTAAACTATCTTAATTATTGGTAGATTTAATGATCCCACGAAAACCCATGATTCACGAATGCACATAAAAACTTTCATTGGTATATAGCTAGGATTAGAACCAACGACCCTCGGGTCAGAATTAGGATAACTATCCTTTACGCTAAAGGGCCGTCCAATATCACTACGTTAGTATTATAAAACAATGTCCATCACTGTGTCTGTCTGTCTGTTTGCAATAATCTCAATAGCTGCTGAACGGATTATCATGCGGTTTTCACCAATAGCCAGAGTGTTTATGAGGAAGGTTTAGGTCTTAGGTGCATAATTCGTTAAGGTTTTGTGTAAATTGGTTGACATATGACGATGATTGTTAAATATGTTAATATTTTATATTCGATGCAACAAACTGATGCAAATTTTGTAGGCATATATGTTCTACCCGTGCGAAGCCGGGGCGGGCTGCTAGTTATATATACATAGATAGTAATGCTGAATAAGATCGATATCTTATTCAGCATGACAATTTATATCAAGATATGTTATATAGTCAATTTATATAGTCAAGACCTTGCAGTAAAAAAAACTAATTATATATTGACAGCACAGTAATGTAAGGTATTAATTTTATTTATAGATTCTCCTCTCATCTACGAAAGAGTGTACTAAAACCGGCGGAAACATGTGACATGTTAAAGGGCTGCATCCTACTTGTATGCAGTATATTGATGTGTTACATTGACACAAATATGATGTATCATTTAGTTAAAAGCCAGAGTGTGATGAAGCTTTATATTTTCTATAACATGTTAGAAGTGGGCGACAGACTGTTCTCAGCATTTGGTCAAGACACTATCGATGCACTGTTTTGGACTGCAACAGAACCGAGGGATAGAAGAAGGGAACACTTAGGTGTCATACCACATTTGCTGTTTGCTATGACCTATGTCTGTATCCTTTTATAAGTGAAAACGATTTCTTATGAGTATATATATACAGGATGGACCAAAAGTCCGTTTATATTTGAATCGGTTGCCGCATCGAGCAGCGGCGGGCGGGGTGGGGCGGAGGGTTACGCATTGAAAGAGCGGTTAATGGGGGATTTAGTACCATGGCGTCGTTCAACGGTAGCCAACGTGCTCTGCGTACGCGAGTACTATCGAAACAACGATTCTGCGACCTTAGCGCAACGAAAATTTTGCGCTCATTACAACATACGGCATAAAATTGAAGCTCCATCGATTCAGTTGATTAAAAAATGGGTTTTAAATTAAAAAAAGTTCGTTAAAACTTGAGCACCCATTTTTTAATCAACTGAATTGATGGAGCTTCAATTTTATGCCGTATGTTGTAATGAGCGCAAAATTTTCGTTGCGCTAAGGTCGCAGAATCGTTGTTTCGATAGTACTCGCGTACGCAGAGAGCACGTTGGCTACCGTTGAACGACGCCATGGTACTAAATCCCCATTCGCCGCTCTTTCAATGCGTAACCCTCCGCCCCACCCCGCCCGCCGCTGCTCGATGCGGCAACCGATTTAAATATAAACGGACTTTTGGTCCACCCTGTATATATTTAATACTCAATACTTTGTGACAACTATTTCATGCTGAGCTTTATTATGATATAAAATATAAATATACTATGTCAAACAAAATTGTACTGCCACAATTGTTACTGCAGTTTCAGTTGAGGCTTGGTCAACAAGACCTCTGTGTGATTACCAGTTACACTTAAATTTTTGTATAAAAGTTTTTGTATCGGTACATTTAACTGTGGTCCTCATTTTCAACCGTCTAAATATTTATATATAATACTTGATGATTACATCCATCCCAATATGAATACACCTATCATATTACTCTACCGCAAAGAACATACGAGCTAAATATCACTATTTTTGTAGACTTTTAGTCGGTTTATGGCTTTTTAAAATTACGCTAAGAGTTGATATACAAATAATAATCATAAGACAAAAAAGTTGGAATATATCAAGTTAATAAGTGTTTACAAACAACACAGTCATTGGATGACCTCAGTTATTATCTCATGTTTTATGTCTTGATGACATAATTGCCATAACTGATACAGTAACCAGATAGATAGATAGATAGATAAACACTTTATTTGCGCACCAATAATATAGAAAATACTTAAGGTAACAGACTTATTCTAAGTAATGCAAAGGGTGGTCTTATCGCTTAAAGTGATTTCTTCCAGACAACCAAATTGATAAAGATATTGAGATACTGTGACGGACAGTG
Source organism: Cabera pusaria (assembly GCA_954871355.1). Classification (NCBI taxonomy): domain Eukaryota; kingdom Metazoa; phylum Arthropoda; class Insecta; order Lepidoptera; family Geometridae; genus Cabera; species Cabera pusaria. The sequence goes on from OX940896.1 coordinate 12,980,355, forward strand.
GCGTATCCATTTTAAGTTTTAGATATTTATATAGTTATACATATACATAAGTACACGTGTATACACAAACATACATGCATATATACATATAAATTACATAAACATATACATTTACACAAATACTGACATATATACACACATATATACCTTATATCTATATCACATAATACATACACACCAGACTACATATTCATAATTCAATAATACTGATATTCTTGTTTGTAGTTTGTGTTATCCTTACATGTTATTCTACTCTTGATAATATTTTAATACCGAATAACTTTATATTGTTTTACACAATAGTAAATTTTTTTTTGAATAATATTAACTTATATTATTGTTTCAAAATTCTTATTAGAATCTACTAAAGAAGACCAATGCCTTAGTTTTGACACTCCCTGGTACCTTAACTCAGCTTATTCTGAAATATAAGGCTGAGTAAAAGATACTGAAATGCATGTGAATCTCTATTTTTATATAAAAAAAATAAATATGGTAGATATGACCAGCCCACTGCCACTTCAGTTTGTACATCTGTTGAGCTGTCTATCACTTTATTTCTCTGGCGAATTACTAAGTCCCAGAGTGAAAATGTTCATGCTTTGACAGCCAAGGCTGGATTCAGGATTTCATTCTGGGAAGGGCACAAGAGGCGGATGGGCAAAAAAATCAACAATAACCAGAAATAGATAAGAGTTTAACTCATGTTCTTTCTGTTATTTTATCAACTCTGATATGAGCTGATTGTTTCTAAGTATGTACTGTGATGGAATCTCCACCGTTTACAAAATTACCGTCTGGGGAGTTGGGGGGTACGCCCCCCCGTTTTTAAACACATGAATGATCGCCTTAACTTCACACAATCAGTTCTTCACAGCTTATTGGTACTGTTTCAAGCAACAACTCTCAATGTGGCGTTTAACTCAAACAACAAAAGTCTGCTCATTATAATGATGTCAAATAATGTAAGTAAATATAATGTATACATATTTAAGAGCGGTAAAATGACGTCTAAGTGAATGGTCATCACTACAAATAGCACGGGTGTTCGTCCACGGGTGGCAGGAGTACAGTAGCATATTATATTGATGTTTTACCTTATTTGCCACCAAAAAGTAGCTTACCACTATCAAGGAGAAAATCTGCCGCCATAACATTACGGCAGCAAATAACACTTCAGAGTTTGCGACTTCATTTTTGAGCATAGGTACTATTATTAGTCAGAGTATTCTAGGCCTAGCGTGTTCACTATCTTCAACCACATCATTGCTTACCACCAGGCGAGATAGTAGTCAATCGCTAGCCTATAAAATTTATAAAAAAAACTCTTGTATATGGATATGCATGATATGTATGTTTACAGTATTTTATAGTTTTCGATATTTCGGCACTGTTGCAAACGCTTTCAGGGACAAACTGAGATTTATAAAATCCCATTGAAATATTTAGTTGTGAAAGTGCTAGTAACGATGAACATTAAAAAAACAGACAAGTGCGAGTTGGAGTCGCACACCGAGTCTTCTGTACAAAACTAGGTTAAAGGACAAACTTAACTTTACAGTTCGATCGCTAGAACGATGCCTAGATACTGTTTATGTACTAACCGCAAATAATAGTATATTAGCTTTTTTTTGTTATTAAACTGCATATTTACTGCATATTAGTTTTTTCCTTTATAAGTGCTTCAAGACCTTGCTTTTTGCCAAATTTCATGGTTCTAGGTCAACGGAAAGTACCCTAAAGATATTGATTCCCTTGTGAAATCGCAAAATATGCGAAAATTTTCGGCATAAACGAACATATCTTTTGATCGCGTTGACTTACAAGTTTGATTTTTTCACAGCCGAAAGATACCAAAGACCCGACTATTTGATATAAGTTTCAACTTGATACCTCTGCGCGTTCCTCAGAATAAGGGTCTTGACAGACAGACAGATGACGAACCGTACCATATGGTTACCAGAAAATGAAAACTTAAGTTTCACAAATATCCCAATGTTGTGGCAGTTGATCTGCTAACAAAGAATTACACGCCACGTCTTAAAATAAAACCCAATCCTGCCTCCAGATGAGAGAGCAGAATAAAAGTATACTTGCGGGAGAACTCACTCGAAAATCGAGGAAATTACGAAATGTACTCAAAGACATCGAACTGATTGTAGATGAGCACTTAAAAATATTACCTCTGTCTAAAATAATTATGTTAACAAAATAATTTTCTTTACAGTTTGTAGAGCTAAAAGGCAGTGTATTCAAGAAGTTCGACAAAAACAACCTGTTCCAAGTATCGTGCAGCGACGTGAGAGAAAGGCTGCACCTCTCCGTGCTGCTGTTTATAGTAGTGCTACAGACTATGAAGGAGTACACGTGGAGAGAGGAACGGTTCTGGATCCTCGCACCGGACTGTATGCTCGTGCTGACCTTTGAAGTTATTATAGACTGGGTGAAACATGCTTTTATTACTAGGTGAGGTCTTCCACTCATTGTTAGTAAAGTAGATTTTTTAATGAAACTTGCTCACTTGCATACAGTTAATCTAATGTTCTAAGAGATAAGTTTTTGTCGGTCTTATAAAATCAACTGTAATCAAGATTTTCCATCCCTACCAGGTTCAATGAGATCCCTTACGGAGTGTACAGGGAGTACACAGTGAGCCTAGCGTACGACGTAGCTCAGACTAGACAGAAGTACGCGTTCAGTGACCACTCGGACCTTGTGGCGCGGAGGATGGGATTCATACCTCTACCACTGGGGGTAGTTATAACGAGGGTGCTGGTGCATGCGGTTAAAGTTGACGGGTAAGTTGGGAGAGTGGTTTTAATCAACGGGAAGATGGTAAAGTTTGAATATACCCCGACGACGATATTTAGCGACGCGTCGCTAATTTCATAGTAATATGTACATAGAAACCAGTAGTGTCGCGACGACACGTCGCCTGCTGCTGCTTCGTGTTACCGGTTACCAACTTGTACTATCGCCTTCATTTGTGCATATCCACCTTAAGGAATAATTTTCTGTGCACTCTTATTGCATTGGCATCTCGCCTATGTCTATGTTGACCAATGACAAGAAGGGACAAAGCCAAAAATTATGTTTTTTTTTGGTTTTGGCTCTTCTGATTGGTTAGAAAAATAATCGACACTTGCAACCGAAAATGTTTTGAAACTGGATACGCACAACTGTACACGATAGTACCTTTAAACTATGGTTTTAGGGATGCATAGTACAATATATACATACATAATTTAACTAAAACAACCGACTTCCATGCCCCGCGAGGCAATTTCAGTAGCAAGTTTGAGACATTTATCGTCATATCTCTGGAAATACTTATCAGATCTCAATGAAATTACAATGGGACCACCTCGGAAACAAACCCTACCTATAACAAAAATATCATTAAAATCGGTTCACAATTGACGGTGTAATTGCGTAACATACAATATATAATAAAGCCGACCATTTAAGATGAAATCGTGTCAGTCTGGAAATGTAACACCATAATGAGACGAGGCGCATGGCAATTGATTTTAGTCGAGTCCACATAGCGCGACTATACTAAAACTTCTTCCAGACACTAGCGACTTTAACTATACTAAATCTATCACTCCTCCGTGCGCGGAATATTTTATTAATTATTAAAAAGAGATCCAAAGCTTTCCCTTCACGTATTATTTACAAAAATGTATTCCACATTGTAGAGTGGCAGCGATCCTGTTAATCCTGCTGGCTTATCTCTGCCTGATCACCGTCCGAGTACTGGTCTCCATCGTGATCCTGGGCAAGGCGTGTGACCTGATAACCCAGCACCAGGCGGATAAAAGTGACAGTCATCATACTACTCCTAAGAGGTAAGGTATATTGGAGGTCTTATGTTGCTTAAAGAGGCGGGTTTTATCATAACTCTTACAGTGTTACTTATAATAATACTTAAGTTTGTAATTTAAAACAACCCCGATAGATATGTATATGTTTAATAGTCGCCTACTTGACTAATGTCAGCTATGCTAAACAGACGGCATCAGAGTGACGGGTCAGTAGTGCGCAGAAGCGCATGATTTTTTGACGTCCGCGGTCAAAGGGCTACGAAAGTTCCTATCGTAGTCTCATCAACAAAAAAGAGCTAATAATAAGCTAATAAAGGCGGCAATAGCCCAATGGATAGGGTGTCGGACTGGCGATCGAGAGGTCGTGAGTTCGATCCCCACCCCACCCATTGCACTATTGACATAAAACCACTCCAGACACAAGCATATTTAGCTTAGTTGGAGGAGTTTACAAGAATACTAGTAATGTGCAACCCACATTGCGAGTATTATTTTTTTACTATAAAAAAAAAAAAAACGGATGTACGGATTTTCATGAAACAAAGCTAAGAACACTCTCGATGAAGACAGCTATCAAACCAATAAAACTAAATCAAAATCGGTTCATCCATTTGGGCCGTCCAAATGAATGTACCGATTTTGATTTACTACGATGCCTCAGACAGACACACATACACAGATACATAGATACTCAGATACAAAGATACACACGTTAAACTTATAACACAACTTTTTGCGTTGGGGGTTAAAATTCTCATTAAGAGGACTATAGAGCGCGTGCGTGTCCATACAAATAGAAAAAGCTTTTTTCTATCTCTTAATATCGTCCGATTTCGATGATTGTTTCTTTCATGCAATCATCACACTATTTTCTAGGATTAAACGTCTTTCTTTTTTCAGTTGTTTAAATAACTTCAAAGTTGTAATCTAAAACAGCCATGTTTTTACGCTGAAACTATGACTATTTAAAGTTAATACTTTCCAGAAACTACATTTTTTTTGAGAATACCGAAACATACAAGCATAGAATTGATTCAATTCAAGGCGATTGACATAAACAAAAAAATATTTTGTTACAATTTTGGGGGTGAAAAAAGAAAAAAAAGGTAAATTTTATCAAAAAATGTACCTATGAATCTCCTGAGCAGCAACTCTCTCTATCGGAGACATAGGGGGTCAGGGGGAGGTCTCCATAGCAATAGGGATGCTCACGATTATATCGACACTAGAGATGGAAAAGTAAACAATATCGTTATCGATATTATTTACCAAATCTTCCAATTATGATTGGTATAACTATTAATTTGTTGAAGCACCTAATATTTTCCCGTTTTGATGTCTATTATATTTATGCAATTTGCGTACGTATTGCGCCACTAAACGGCAGCAGATTATACAGAAGACCGAAGAGTACAATCGGCTCCTGTGCTTAGCATTTGTGGACTGTGGACTATGAGAAGGCTTTCGACTCAATCGAAACCTAGTCCGTTCTGGAGTCCTTGCAGCGTTTTCAAGTTGACTGGCAATAAGAAGTGATGAGATGTCTGTGTATTGCCGCAACGATGACTGTACAAGTACAGAACCAGCGAACTACAGATATGCACCTGCGTCGAGGAGTGTGACAGGGGGATGACATATCCCCGAAACTGTTCACTAACACCTTGAAGGATATGTTTAAGACGCTGGACTGGAAAGATTGTGGCATTAACATTAACGGAAAGTACATCTATTACTTACGATTCTTAGATGTCATCGTCATTATGGCAGAGACATTGCAGGACCACAGATTATATAATAGTTACTACGTAACAGATATTTCACTCCTCTACAGAAACACAATACAAAAATGTGTCTAAGGCGCTTAATCTAGCGTTGTTATTACTTCATTCAGCGCGGGATGTACCGGCGTGCGCCCGATACAGTAGAGGGTTGACTTAATGTAATAAAAAAAGTTTAGCAATTATTTTTGTTTTCCTCACAAAATAACATCAACATTCCTAACTAAGAGTCGAATTTAAAGTCGAGAGAGTGAATTTTACGCCGTTTTGTCATTTTAGTATCGTTAGCATAAAAAATTAAAAATATTATGCTATATATATGAAAATCTAAAATCCTTTCTAATATAGAATACAAATGCGCAGTTATCCCGTCATTTGAATAATAATATACGTTGCGCGCGCGTGAGTAGTGACAACCGACTGGCAGATAGTAGGTACCGCCGCCGGCATTGCTCGAAAGTTTAGGTATATAGCGCAGTAGCTATGGGCGAGTGAGGGAGGCATGGCAGGACCTACAAATAATGTTGAATGGCCTAGCTGATTCTTCTCGTCGCATCGGTCTCCAGATGAATTTGGATAAAACCATTGTCATGTTCAATGAGGACGTTGTTCCGGAACCGATTGCTGATGATGATGATGATGCGTACCTATTTATAAAAACTCATAGAAATTACTTTGTGGACAAACTGGAAGCCTACAATCTGCGATTAAAATGTTTTAAATACAATATCGATAAACCTATTTTAAATTGGCATGTGGTGTACTAATAATAAATAAACTGGCCAAGTGCAAGTCGGACTCGCACTCGTAGGGTTCCGTACCACACTACAGTATTTTATAAGATCGAGCAAATACCACTATCATTTTTCGCCAGCATAAAATAATAATTAATAAACATTTTATTTCTTATAACGCCATCTAACGTCTAACAAAGGTGTTAGGGATCGACATTTCAATATAACGCCATCTATGGGACGTTTACCTAACTAAGCGTTCATAGATGGCGTGGCCGAAAATAATACGTTTCTTGTATGGGGACCCGCTATTATTTTTAATTTTATTCTGTTTTTAGTATTTGTTATTATAGCGGCAACAGAAATACATCATGTGTGAAAATTTCAACTGTCTAACTATAACGGTTCATGAGATACAGCCTGGTGACAGATGGACAGACAAACAGACAGACAGACAGACAGACAGACAGACAGACGGACAGCGGAGTCTTAGTAATAGGGTCCCGTTTTACCCTTTGGGTACGGAACCCTAAAAAGTGTCTTTACAATATCTATCAGAACATTTACGGTGTTACTTATAAACGTGTCTCAAATTTTGAGCAATTGCTGAACTATTGATCAAGGAAAATCTGACTCATAAACAGTCATCAAAGTTGAGAGGTCGTTGAGCATTGCATTGACAGCTCTTAAAGTTAAATACTTGCTGAGAGGCAAGATGGCGTTGACAGCACCAATCAGCTGATATTTGGGTAGTTTATCGATTTTCGAATTTCGCGGTATTTTTTTGTCACTTGATCTGTCAAATCTACAGCCCGTTACAGATAAAAAATGAATCGTTCTTTAATCGACTAATTTGGTTATAGTCTATGCCAACAGCCCATGGCGCATATCTATTTCGTGTCTCAACCAAGCAACGACTGATTAACGTTTATGAGTGAAAAAAAGTTGAGCCATGATCAAGTCCTTGACAGCTTCTCAGCTGAGAGGCAGTTCAGCAATTGATCAACAGATTTTTATAAGTAACATTGTTAACCATCTCCTGCTAGATATAAAGCAGACTAAACTTGTTATTATTATTTAAATGGTAATTAGATTAATGCTTATAGAATATACTAGCTTCGCTTCCCCCCCAAGCAACCCGCGGCTTCGCCCGAGTTAAAAACTTCTTTCACTTATTTAATTTTTGTCTTCGTAACAGTTTCGTTCCTTTCTTTCAGTAAAACACACGAAAAACATAATAAGACAATCATTTACATACAAAAAAACCGGCCAAGTTGAGTTGGACACGCCCACCGAGGCTCCCGTAACAACTTCTCAGACTAGGTTAAAGGACAAACTTAACCGTGTAACTTAACGATCATAGAAAATATATGGCACTAATTACATAAATAAAATTTTGGTTCTTACAAGTTTTCGTGAAAATCTAAATTTGCCGATACCTTTTTATCGTGTTGACTCAGGACCTTGATTGTTATACACCTAATAAAGACTATAGACATCAGTATCTGGTATTAATTTCAACTTTCTCGGTCCACCCGTTCCTGAGAAAATCGGTGGTGACACGAACAGACAGACGGACAAACGGACAAGAAAGTGATCTTATAAGGGTTCCTTCTTTTACCTTTTGAAGTACGGAACCCTAAAAAACCTTTTTGTATGTCGGTCAAAAAGCGAATTTACTATTACATACTTATTATTTACGGTTGGTTCATGAACAGTGTCTAGGCATTGTTCTAGGGATTGAACTGTAAAGTTAAGTTTGTTTTGACAAGTTTGTACAGAAGCCTCGGTGCGCGAGTCAACTTGCAATTGACCGGTTTTTTGTTTCATTACGAGTACGATTAGTACCTTGGTAAGCTACTTAATTAAACTAAAATTACCTAATTGGGTTTTTAATAGTGTCAATTGTATCAACCCTTTGCCATAACTTACAAACTTATAATAACTACAAACTTACAACTACACTACAAAACTCAACATAAAATTATGATATCTTCGTAAATGTCCCAAATCATATCTCGTAAGCCAAACAATATAACAACAACTCTTGGCGAAGCGGCAGCCTTTGTAATATCACCGACTGTCCACAGCATGCGCCGACTGCGGGCGGTGACTACCGAGCCAGTTTAGATGTGTGCGCGAGCACACGCACATTAGAATCTCACGGCAAAGCACTACTATTTATTCTGTGACGCGGCTGCGGAGATAGCAATATTTTTGCCAAATACCTACAACGCGAAAACATGTTCGGTCGGTTATTCTCTTAATAAATGTTCAACTGCAACTAAGTAGCTCTCGATGCCTTGATCAATGAACGTGACAGCTCTCTCTGAGGAAAGAAAGCAGATATTTTATGTCTTGTCTGTTTTTTTAAGACGCCTTATTGGCTGCTTATACGCGGCACACTCATACAGAAAAATACAGAATCCCCTTTTTTGGAACTCAATCAAAAACGTAATGCTTAATTTAGTTGTCCAATTGAAATATTTACTCAATATTGTTCCAGGGAGCTGAAAGACATCTCGAACAAAGACACCCCGCTGTCGCACAAATCGACAGACGCGGAATCAGATTCACCGAAAAAGGCAACGCAACTGAAATTTCTTATTCCAGACGATGTTGCTTTGGTGAGTATTGATTTTTTTTAACCGACTTCCAAAAAGGTGGAGGTTTTCAATTATTCTGTATGTTTTTTTCTATTTTGTATATATGTTACGCGATTACTCCGTCAATTGCGAACCGATTCGAATAATTATTTTTTTAATCGGTACGGTACATTTCCGAGGTGGTCCCATTGTAATTTCATCGAGATCTGATAAGCATCTCCAGAGACGTGACGATACACGTCTCAAACTTGCTACTGAAACTGACTCGCGGGACATGGATGTCGGTTGTTTCAGTTTTTAAACTATCTTTAATTTATATTTATCTAACTCCAATAGGTCGCAGGAGCATTATATCGATGTTCCGCTTGACTTGCGACCAAAAAATAGCTTACCACCACAAAGGAAATAATCCGCCGCCACAATCTTACGGTCTTCCGGCAGCACACAGCCCTTGAGAGTCGGGCCATTCTAGACCTAGCTTCACACTGTTTACCATCTTTGACCACATCATCGCTTAACCACCAGGCAAGATAGTAGTCAAAATCTAGCCAGTATCAGCATCTATATATAAATAATAATACCATCGCGTTTTAGCTCTAAACCGCTTGCGTAGCCTCACCTTGACCCGCAACATGCCGCGATCGAGTTCCCATTCTAGGCCTAACTTGCTACCATCCTCGACCGCATCATCATTTACCAACAGGTGAGATAGTGGTCAAACGCTAGCCTATAAGATATAAATTAAAAGATCCTCTGCTTCAGGGTAAACAGCCACTTTGCCTCCAGTCAAGCCTGCTTTGCCTGAGGCTGCTTTTTAGTCTTCTGAACACAAAGAGTACCAACGGAACCCTATTACTGAGACTCCGCTGTCCGTCTGTCTGTCTGTCTGTCTGTCTGTCTGTCTGTCCGTCTGTCACCAGGCTGTATCTCATGAACCGTGATAGTTAGACGGTTGAAATTTTCACAGATGATGTATTTCTGTTGCCGCTATAACAACAAATACTAAGAACAGAACAAAGTTAAAAATTAAAGAAAAGTTTAAAAAAGTTTTTTACGATAGCGCCGCGCCATCTAGTTAGCATCAAAGATGGCGGCGCTATCGTCTTTACCTTAATCTGAATCTCGGAAGCGGCTCCAACGATTAAATAAAATTTAGTATACAGGGGATTTCGGGGGCGATAAATCGATCTAAAATGACTCCTAGCATTTTCAGAAAATGTTGTTTTATTCGTGTTTTCAATAATCAACTTTATTGATAATCACATTAAAATATGACTCTTCCCGACATCTATTGGCGAGTAGAAGTACTGTGTCGGTAAAGCAGTTAGTTGCTCTCAATTAAAAAAAATAGTATTATTATTCGTCAATAGAGCGTTTTTTAACCATCAAATTCGATGGTTAAAAAACGCTCTGACGTTTGTGACAGTAAATTTCTAATTCGGCGGGAAAAGCTGTAATTTTTTTACAGATTAAAGGGATCGGAAGAAATTGGCATTGTCGAGACCAAGACGTGACATGACGAGACATTATATATCGTAAAAAGAAACGGAAAATATTCAGAACAAGAAAAATAAATGAACATAACCTCGAAATTCGTGTCTGCGCAAAATGTCAAAGTCTGTACGGATGTAATCTGTACGGTGAAATTTTGGATTGTATGTTGTGTGTAAGGTATTGGCCTCTTCTATTCAATAAAACAATTAATACGAAACACGTCTGTTTATTACCAGCTCTTACAGAGGACTCGACGCTGAGTAGGCACAATGTAACAATGTACGTTTCAGCAGCTACTTTACAGTTTTAAATATTTGTTTCAGGCTGAACCATTAGTAGACGCGTCAGTAGGTGCGGCGGCTATATTCTCAAACAGTGCCATCGATCTCAACGGAGTCTGTTACCTCAACGACAAAATGAACGTGCAGGTCAAACAAGAACCTGGGACTTACGAATCAGAACTTGTAAGTACATTAATAATTTCGAGATTTATTTAATGATATAGAAAGGAACTTAGTGGTTTCACAGTGACGCTTTCACCAGCGCGGTTGGTAAGCGTCGCGAGCTACGGCTTTGCGTCTCTATCTGCCGTAGATCTTGAGAGCCGGTACACATTCTAGGTCTAACGTGTTACCATCCTCGACCACATCTTCACTTACCAACAGGTGTGATAGCGGTGAAACACTAGTTTAGCTAGAGATAATTTTTATAGCATATATGCTACGAATAAGTCATAAGTCAGTCAGTCGAGTCATTAGTCGGACATTTGTCTTGTTTGATTCAACTGTCATAACAGACATTGCAGCACATGCGCGAACCAATCCCTGCTTTCGTTCCGAATTTAAAGCAATCTCCAAGCTAGTCATTGTAACTTCGAAAGTGATGCTTATTTTGAATCTACGTCGTTTTGGTTTGAAGGTGGGCCACTTTTTGTATGGAATTGGTTCTGAATTAGAGTTCCTGACTTATGATTTATTCTTTCTTCGTAGCCTATATGCTATAAAAAATCTCACTCTCTTCCCATTTTTTCAATAGGCGGACGTGAGTCGCAGTGCGCCGGACATCAAAGCTGCCGCAAGTCTAGAAGTGAAGACAGAAGTAGTGGAACGTCCGTTATCTCCCGACGCGGAAGGTTTGAAACGCCGATCCGAATCCGAACCGAACTTGGTGAAAGCAGAGGAACACTTCGAAGAAAACACGTAGCACTCCGTCTGTTGCTGCTTGGTCATATCCTGCGTCGGCTGTAAGTGTTGCCGTGATGATACTTGAATCTATTTGGTTTAGTTCAGGTTTGCTGTTGGATTACCTAACCTATTGATGGAAGTATAGGGTCTATATTACGACGTACGAGTAATCTTGTATATATTATCTATACTAGCTGATCTTCTTGTTTTTACTTGCTTGTAGTACATTTTCGCTCTAATATTCTTGCAGATGGTATATCTCATTTAAATAACATCGATGCCAAAGTTCAGCTTCGTAAGTCTCAGAGTTTTTGAGATTTATTGGTGTGTGATGCGAGTCAATTTAGATTACGTACATGTTTATTTGTGGTTGAAACACAGAATAATTCATACTACTTCTAATTTATAGTACGTAGTTGAATCAAAATCAGTAAATATTTGATTATTCGACAGCCTGCTTGACAACAATCATCCTTGGGAATGCTGTTGATTTTTTTTTCTTTTTTAATTTTTTTTATTCGTTATAGTCAAGCGTTTGACCACTATCTCACCTGATGTTAAGTGACGATGTGGTCGACAATGTAGCACGCTTGGCTACAAGATACCTATTCACTCGCGACTTGAAGAACCCTAGATGGTACCTTTGCGGAAACACAGACTCAGGCAAGGAGTTCCAATCCCTGGCGGTACGTATGATAAATGTGGAAGCAAATCGCTTCGTTCGGATTGATGGAATATCCACCATGTAGCGGTGGCGTGTATTAGTACGTCTGGTTGTCCGATTGAAAAAAGGTGATGGGGGAATAAGTTCGTGCAGTTGGGAGGCACACTCTCCGAAATGTATCCGATAAAAAACCGATAAACAAGCAACTCTGCGGCGATGCTCTAAGCTTTAGAGTCTTCTGCTAATGAGCTCGTCATTGTTGATTAGCCTCTGAGCTCTTCGCTCAATTGCCTCCAACGCCTCAAGTTGGTATGTGGTGGTAGTTGGTATTTAGCCGAACCGTCCCAGAGGTGAGAACAGTACTCCATACATGATCGGACTTGTGATTGATAAAGATTGAGCATCTGTCCAGGTGTGAAGTACTGCCTCACTTTCATATGATAGTTTACCCATCACCGCCGTCCTGTAGTCTCATTACTAGCTTTGATGACGCCCGCAAAATACTATAAGAAAGTATATACCTTACTTAAGTTGGCACCTTGTTGCCTATCTTATAATGAGGCGTATTCTTAAAACAAATACCGGCCATGTGTGAGTTGGACTCGCGCACCGAGGGTTCCGTACCAGCTTGTCAAACTAAGATAAAGGACAAACTTAACTTTGTCGTTCGATCTATAGACACGGTTGTGGCATCAACCGCAAATCATAGTTTGTAATAATATATTCGATTATAATTGCCATTTATAACAGAGGATATAAACGACGATCTAAGGGGGCCATCGATCTTAACCTTAAATTATATGAAACGTCCAAATTTTTCGATCTCGCTTCGTTGTCCCATCCATCCAGTCTGTTTACTTTGGGGGGATATATTTTAGAAATTTTCGTAGTTAAACAATACCTACAGATACCGGCGATAAATATTGCACATCGACCTTTAGAAAGAGACAATCTGCTAATTTCGGTTTCGTAGAGCGTTATCTCTGTGCATACTACCTATGTGACGTTTTGTCAGTCGATGTTCAAGTGCGATAGAGTGCGGTCGCGTCCCGTTCAAAATATATATATATAGTTGTTAACACCCCAAAAATTTATTAAAGCAATTTTGGACGATTTTGATTATTATGTTGTTCGAAGAATGGTGTATGATTTTCACTTACGATTTAATGAACTGCCAACAGTAAAATCATTAAAAGCTAAATTATATGAGGCTATTAATTACAATGGTTCTGAAAAGACGTTAAAAAAAATCATCATGAGATGGGATTTTGGTTCACTAATATGGAAGACAATCGAAAAGTCTTAATGGAAAAGCACGATGTAAGTCTCAAACAGTCGATAAAATACGCAAATTTCGCGAAACAGGAAAAAATATCATCTATATGGATGAGTCTTACATACATACATCTCACACTAAAAGAAAATCTTGGAGTGATGATAAGAAAAAGGAGTAAGATAGTACACTTTTTAGTTAAGTAAAGGACGGCAAATTCCGTAATCTGAACAAAAAACCGAAATGCGTGAAATAGATAGGGTATTGCTTTTTTAGCTTACTTACTTTACAGTTGTACTATTAAACGACTATACCAAAAGGAAGAGGTTGTTTGTTACCTCAGAACTCCATCAATTCTTATCCGATTTGGAAAATTCTTTTTTTGTTTGAGTTAATATGATTTTCGTTTGGTCTCATTGTAATTTTATTGAGATCTGATAAGTAACTTCAGAGATAAGCACCGCAAACTTGTTACTGAAAGTGACTAACGCGGTATGTAAACTCGGTTTTTTTTTCGATTTGTACGATCATAAATTGTTTGTTATAAATATATTTTGAATCTCCATTTTAAGACCTTTAATTCGATACCCCACTCGATAGATTTAGAAAAAAAAAAAATTTTTGAACCCCAAATTTTGGCGTCTGAAATCCGCCATTTTGAATTTTTAAATTTTTTATGTTTTTGTTGACACTCGCGCTAGCATGGCGAATCTATTGACGTGCCAATTATCAAAATCGGCCCACGCGTTTGGTCTCTAGTGTGCCACAAAGGAACAAACATACATACATATATAGACTGATAAACACATTACCTCTCCTTTGCGTCGCGCAGTCGGGTAAAAAGCCAATTTCAAAAGGTCAACGTTTGATAATAGTTCATGCGGGAAATGAAAAAGGCTTTGTATCTGGTGCCTTTTTAATGTATAAATCCACGGATACTACGGGTGATTATCATAATGAAATGAATAACGAGAACTACGAGCAATGGCTGATTAATCAACTAATTCCAAATATATCCAGTGATTCTGTTCTAGTTATCGACAACGCACCCTATCACAACAAATATGTTGAAAGACCCCCCAATTCGAACACCATTAAACATGAAATGATCAACTGGTTAAACAGGCACGAAAATCAAATTACAAATTTCAAAAATTCAGCAAATCATAATTGTTTTAACAGCTCCTAATAGATACCGGACCGTTAGTATTTCGTGCGATAGAGATAACGCTCTACGAAGCCGAAATTAGCCGATTGTCTCTTTCTAAAGATCGATGTGCAATATTTATCGCCGGTATCTGTACATCAGCGTGAGTCATACTTTTGAACAGTACAAACCTAGCATAACCATCAACATCATTAGCCTTAACCTCAGAGAATTTAGACGTTGACCTATAAAGTCACCATGTTCACCATCTCCGACCAAATCGTCCTTACCACTAGGCGAGATTTATATATATTTTAAAAAGTTATAAAAATACTATCGTTTCATCATTATCATCATCATCATCAGCCGGTGTCAGTCCACTGCTGGTCGTAGGCCTCTCCCAAGATGCGCCACTGAGCCCGATCTTTGGCTCTTCTTTTCCAGTCACTGCTCACCGCTTTGCGTATGTCGTCGCTATACCTGGTCACAGGACGTCCTACGCTACGTTAGCCGATTCGCGGTCTCCACTCTAGGTCAAGTCTACCCCAACGGCTATCAGTCCTGCGGCAGCTATGACCAGCCCACTGCCACTTCAGTATTCTAATCCGTTGAGCTATATCTATAGTAACTTTAGTGCTCTGGCGAATCACTTCGTTCCGGATTCTATCCCGCAGAGAAATACCGAGCATAGCTCTCTCCATAGCTCGCTGAGCGACTTTAAATTGGTGGACCAGTCGAACTGTGAGTGTCCACGTCTCGGCTTCATATGTCATCACAGGTAGGGCGCACTGGTTAAAGACTTTTGTTTTTAGACACTGCGGTATAGGCGACGAGAAGACTCGACGGAGTTTTCCGAATGCTGCCCAGCCTAGCTGAATTCTTTTCTGGGTTTCCTTCTCGAAGTTGAGTTTACCTAGTTGGAGCGTTTGCCCTAGGTAAACATACTGCGTAACAACATCTAATGGGATTCCATCTACGGCAATCGGTTCCGGAACAACGTGCTCGTTGTACATGACTTTGGTTTTATCCATATTCATCCGGAAATCGATGCGACGAGAAGAATCAGCTAGCCATTCCAAATCCTTTATAGGTCCTGCAGCGTCTCTGCCATAATGACGATGCCATCAGAAAATCGTAGGTGTGTGATGTACTTGCCGTTGATGTTAATGCCATACTCTTTCCAGTCCAGCGTCTTAAACATATCCTCTAAGGCGTAAGTGAACATTTTCGGGGATATGACGTTCCCCTGTCTCATTCCTAGACGCAGGTGGACATGTTTAGTTCGCTCTGTACTTGTACAGTCATCGTTTCGGCATTATACAGACATCGCATCACTTCGATATATCGCCATTCGACTTGGCAACGCTGCAAGGATCCCAGAACGGACCAGGTTGAAGGCTTTCACATAGTCCACAAATGCTCAGCACAGGGGCCGATTGTACTCTTCGGTCTTCTGTATAATCAGCCGCACCGTGTGGATGTGGTCTATGGTGCACTAACCGCTTCGAAACCCGGCCTGTTCCGGAGGTTGTAACTCGTCGAGTCTTCGCGCAATACGGTGCGTGATGACCCTGAAAATAGCTTGTAGACATGGCTCCGAAGCAAAATCGAGCGGTAGATTTTCGGTAGATTTTCAAGAGGGTTTTGTCTCCTTTTTTGAAAAACAGAACCACCTTGCTTCTGTTCCATGCCTGTGGAGTTCTCCCAGTGAAAAGAACGGAATTAAAGAGCTGTTGAAGCTGTTGAACTGCTGGAGCTCACCCGGCTTTTTAAAGCTCTGTTGTGATTCCATCTTCTCTTGGGGCTTTTCCATTTTTGAGCTGTTTAAGGGCCATCACGATCTGGTCTCGGCTAATTTTGGGCAGATCTTCTGTGATGTGGCGGGTTAAGGTAGCTCTAGAATCCTCAGTATAGGGTACGGGCCTTGAAGCATGCGATGCGTAGAGCTAGCCGTAGATGTTGTCAACTCCCGACAGAATCTCCGACGTGGATGCGACGACTAGTCCAGTTGATGTTGTCAGCTTTGTGAGATGGCTTCTACCCAGAGGCTTGGTGAACACATTCGAGCCCCGATTCTGCTCTATTGAATTTTTTATCTAGAGCTTGTCATCCCTGAGGATTTCCACTTCTATCGTTTGCGTTTGTTATAAAATAATTTTGCATAAACAGAATTTTGCATTTTCAATATGTCTGGTCTATACCAAAGCTAAATACCCATAAAAATCAACAGTTTCAATACCATTTATAATCACACTAGTCCCTTCGAGAACCCTTGAACTATTTTAAAATTGTTTATATTACAGAAGCACTGTTTAAAACGTGTAGATTCAATTATTGTCACGGACAGATAATTTTAGTGGTTAAGAAACAGTAAAGAAATTACAACACACGTTTAAGAGCTTGGCAGGCTGTGTTTATTGTTAAGATTTGATTGTTGCTACTATTTTGAAATTCTAAATGAACTCACTTATCGCAAGGTGTAAATTATTTTAGCGAGACGCAAAAATCTGTCGAATCGAATAGCCTTGATATTCAGACACGGATAAAAGGGGTTCTTTCTTTTGCTATGTAACTATAAACTAACTCTAAAAGGTGTGAGACTGTGTGGTATACCGTATACCATGATTGTTGGAGCCACGTACGTATACGGTATACGTACGTGGCTCCAACAATCATAGTTAAATTTCCCACAGTTTTGAGTTTTAGATAGATTCTTGCGTTCGTTTAGCTTTGCATTGTCTGAACTTAATTACCTTACTGTTTTTTGATTAGTTTGTTGATTCCTCTTTTGTGTTAAGTCTAGTGTATTTGAATGAGAGTTTTCTGGTTTGCGGTCCTACCTAGTCTTTTGGTGAGTGCTAAGATGTTTGTAACTTTGTATAAATCTATGTGACACGGTCATGTTAAATGATGTTTGCATTACAAATGTATCGTGCGTCATTTAATTTTGTTCTTTACCTGCACATTTCCTGTAATTTTATAAGGCACTTTAATTTATTAAACTCGTAGTTTTGACTCTGGATAAATAAATATGTTTAATATAGGGTTAGAAATATAATAAGAATAGTATTTATATACATACAGTATATATATACAGGGTTACAGGAGAAGTCGTGCTAGATCCGTGAAGGGCGGGGAGTACCCGTCATTTCTGACTTATTTCTCTATGAAACACCCCACCCTAAACTTAACCTTTTTTTTTTTTTTTTTAATTGCCGATTTTTAGGCTACTACATTGATTTGTGTTTTTTTTACGTGTCTTATTATTATTGTTGTTGCATTTTTACTTGTGTAATAAGATGCTTTAACGCGTTAATAATCAAAATAGTGCATAAGTTAGTTGAATACACCGTAGTAGAAAAGTGAAAGTTAAGAAATTAAAAAAAATATTAGCAAGTTTATTTTTCTCTAAGGAATATCTAAAAAAAATATTATGGCACTTGTTCGGCAGATGTTTTTTAAAATATCTACGGTTCATCAGTTATCCAACGAGGTATAACAATCTAGGGTTTGTATTACATTTCGTGGAAAAAAGTAGTTTTATAGGCGACAGTGTAGAAGATAATTTACAATAAAAAGTAAAATAAAACAATAGGTAAAGCATGAAATGTCATTTGTTAAATGTTTTCACACAACTTTTCCTTATTTTACAGTTCATGTTCAATATGGGCTATTTCATGCTTTACCTTTTGTTTTATTTTACTTTTTATTGTAAATTATCTTCTACACTGTCGCCTATAAAACTACTTTTTTCCACGAAATGTAATACAAACCCTAGATTGTTATACTTCGTTGGATAGCTGATGAACCGTAGATATTTTAAAAAAACATCTGCCGAACAAGTGCCATAATATTTTTTTTAATTTCTTAACTTTCACTTGTCTACTACGGTGTATTCAACTAACTTATGCACTATTTTGATTATTAACGCGTTAAAGCATCTTATTACACAAGTAATAATGCAACAATAATAATAAACAAGTAAAAAAAAAACACAAATCAATGTAGTAGCCTAAAAAGCGGCAATTTAAAAAAAAAAAAAAAATCTAAGGCGGCAATAGCCCAATGGATAGGGTGTTGGACTGGCGATCGAGAGGTCGTGAGTTCGATCCTCACCCCACCCATTGCACTATTGACGTGAATCCACTCCAGACACAAGCATATTTAGCTTAGTTGGAGGGGTTAACAAGAATACTAGTAATGTGCAACCCACATTGCGAGTAATCTTTATAAAAAAAAAAATAAAAAAAAATAAAAATATTAACGGTTATAGAAAACAAACTATTCAAACTATTATCAACAACTAAAAATGTTTGATTTTTATATACTTCGCAGAAATATCTAAAATTTATCGTTTTCACTATAGGTATTTAATTTAGTATTCCACGCCTTAAACGGCTCAATGTTCTAATTAAATTTAAATGATATTATTATAGATAATGTGAAGTGACAAAATAAATATATTACCCCATAAGTCATATATGACGGTCTGAGCCTAAACTGAAAGGTTAGATTTTGTATATGAACATATGAACAATTAAAATTATTAAGGTGTGATATATCGTAATCGTTAAGCATATTGTTAAAACATTTTTATATAAAAATAAAAAATTAAGACTGATATACGACATGGGTGCTTGTAATGCGTCAGTTGCCACACTATAAAAGCAATGCTCATTCGTATAATATTTTTTTGCTCGGGTAACACTTGCCTCTAGACTTATCGCTTAATTTTTGTCTCGAACTATCGATATTATTATAAAAACTATATTCTCATCGGAATGAAATTCATAACCACCGATACTTTTTGCAATTCAGCAAGAAGTATTACTATACAGCACGAATATACGTATAGCCTACATATAATTTGAAATTTAAAGTATTAATTGTACGATAAAACTCGTGTCAAACCAATACGTGATTTAATTATAAATTTGTGATGCAAGTGCTCCCTAGGATGGCTGCCATGCGGTCTGAAATATTCTTATTTCTCTCTTCGACGTAGTCATTTTGTTTTGTTTTCGTCGACTGAGCAAAGATTTCCCCATTTCCCTCCAAATCTCTCTATACCCTGACCGTTCAAGCCAATTTCTTTCGAAGGCGTCGAGGACTTTCAGCCATTGCTTTTTGACCGTCGTCTTTGTCTATGTTATTGGTATATGATACGGTTATTGGGTATGAAAGAATGCACGCCAAGAGATGTGTATTCTGCCAACGTGGTATTAGAATTCTAGTAAAACTGAAATAAAAATATTTTGGATCTTATAGTTGGCCTCCTAAACTTGAAAAACTCGTAACTATCGTCAAATTAATCATGATCTAAGCTTGTGCTCTGATCATTACACATCATTGACCGATTAGTCCGAGGAAGCAGGCTTAGAGAGTGAGTGGAAGACAAATATCGTCGTTACCGCTCTTATTTCATAATGGCGATTGAGCAATCGCCATTATGAAATAAGGGTACTAGAGTAAAAATAATAGTGAAGACATTAATTGATGTTATTTTAATTCACTTAACTTAAATTGGATACTTTATCAATTATACTAGTACAAGGCAAAGTTATTGGTAATGATAATGGAATTTAATAAATATGTTTTCTTTATTTTATCTTATTAGCTGTAGTAAAAGTTTCCTAGAGGATATATTTTGATTTTGTGTACAATTTAAGTGTATTTTTTGTATCTTTGTGCCTAATAGTGCTGTGTGTACATAGTTTAGAATATTTTTATGTAGAAAGGATATTGGTTAGCATGCATACTGCTAAATAAATTATATATTTTAAAATGTATTGTATATAAATATATTTTATTTTTATTACATTTTCATTATAGCTGTGGTTAGTGCCAATGGCCTATACAATTCATTAGCACTAAGCTAGAATACAAGTAGGTAATACATTTGCCATTAAATTAAAAGTGGGTTGTTATAAAAAAATATTATGCAAATATTGTAAGACGTATAGTTTGAAACGTGTTTCTTGATTCAGTCAACTATACTATGAAAATAGTTTTAAATCTAATTTATCTCACTGCGTTTTTCAGATTCTGCAGTCGCATAAATGCGGTTAGTTTAGAAGTAAATTGTTAATAAGATCATTTAAAAAATAAAAGAACTGACTTCAAATGCCGCGCTATTAATTTTCTTTCAGTACCAAGTTTGAGGTGTTGTGAGGTTGTGTGTATCTCCATATCTCTTGAGATACTTATCAGATCTCAATGATTACCTATCTATTAATATATATACCGATGATTATTTACTATTATCTCGATAATTTGAATGGGATAACTCCTTTCTAACAAAAAAAGAATCATCAAATTCGGTTCATAAACGACGAAGTTATCCATGAACAAACATGAAAAAAAAATTATGTGGTTGAATTGCGGAACCTCTTTCTTTTTAAGTCGGTTAAAAATCAAGCATGAATTAAAATTCAAAGCATCAGCAGTGCTGATGATGATGAATGTTTTATAGTACCGTCGGTTTTTGTGTTTCAACAGGTTTTGTTAAAATTTTATATTTTGGAACAAACTATAGTTGGCATTAAAATTATTCCAAGAGCTTCCAAGAAATGAGTTAAAACGATAGCATGCTATTGTAGTGTTCTTGTGTCTCCACGAAAGAAAAAAAAAACATTACATGTTTTGTAAAACAATAATAGCGCCACCTAGCTTTGACCAGACGAATTACACATACAACTAAGCAATGTTTTGAGATGCATGTGGATTGTGGGATGAGCGTAGGCTACGTTATGTAGTGTAGTCTACGTTAAATTTTGTAAAGCACGCTAGATGTCGCTCGTACTTTCGATTACAATTACCACTCATGTAAATTTTGCAACACAAAAACTTTACAATCGATATAATCTTGTTAAAGCAGTTTGCAACAGTGAAATACATAATAATATGAAAAAAATAAATCACAATAATGTGAGAGTATGTTATTAAATTTAAGAAGAGTTGCAAAGCGTATATTTTAAAATAGGTTTGACCTAAATAAATCGAGGAGCACGTTCGATTACTAACCTAGCGATTGTTAAATAAACTAGCGCAATTCTTCACACTACTTAAAATAAGATTTTTGTATGTATATTATTTAATTATGATTAAAATTCAAATGATGCATTCTGGTATTATACACTATTGTAGTAAAAGCAGCTAACTTTATAAATAAATATAGATGTAAATATTATTATAAAATTGCGCTTGACTTAATAAAATAAATTAAAACGATAAATACCTACTTGTCATTTGGTAAACTCATTCGATCCTAATGCTCTGCAAAACATGATTTTTGTTTTAATAAAAGGCTACTTAATTAACATTTTCGCGATTCTTTATTGTTCCATTGTTATTTGGTAAGTTAAATATTGGAATTCCCTATAGTCTTTAACATAAATAAGGACAGATCATAAAAAATAATTGCCATCAAGTCGAGAGTTCGTGCTATAAATAAGACGAATTCAATAAAACGTATTAGAGTATGTCTATAAATAAGAGTATGTCTAGGTTTTCAGAAGTGCATTACTACCTAAATCATTATAATATGTAGTAATACTAGTTATTCAATAAATAACTATGTAAATAGTTGAGCGAATAGCAAAATGTGTGCGATACATATTTATTTTGAGGGCCCGGTGGCGTAATCAGGAGAACGGTCGGCTTTGATGCCGTGGTACCGAGTTCAAACCGCCGTGCACCAATGAATTTTTCTATAGATAAATTTATGTGCGCTTCTCACAGTGGCCCTCTGGTGAAGGAAAACATCGTTAAGAAACCAACAATCCCCGCATGGTGGTAGGACATTATCTAGTGTCCGCCTGGCCAGCTACCACCCTCAAGTTAGAAAATCTGTCGCCAATACATCTAATGTGTTCCGGCAGCTACCCTTGAGAGCCAGTTCCCATTCTAGGCCTAGCGTGCTTACCATCTTCGACCGCATCATCACTTACCAACAGGTGAGATAGTGGTCAAATGCTAGGCTATAAGATATAAAATTATTTTAAAAAAAAATGGCTCTCGGATTACATTAGGCACATTTTACTATTATTTATTATGTTTAGAACGTATGTATAATGATTGAGTGTAATATATATTGAGTATACAATGATTGAGGTATGCAGGTCGTTCAACTGATATTAAACGCTAGTTTACAAGTCATGGTAAAGTATAGTAAGTACCATCCTATAATAGATCTTGACTTTGAGTAATTCCTTGGGATGCGCGAACCTTTGCATACGCCACAAGTTTATCTTGATTCACCTATCTACGTCGTTATTTTTAAGTTTTCGTTGTCACTGACAGTATACTATATAATTAGAATGATTTACGGGATATTTAACATGCTTACCAAATTTTAGCGCTGTTGCAATATGTATGGGACGACAATATACATGGGAAACTCACAAATAATGGGAGCCATGATAAATGTCACGTAAATTATTATAATCTTAGCCGTTATTTCTTGTCTACCTTGAAGCAATTTTACCTTAGTCGATGTGGTTATAGATACTTACTTTTTAAAAGGAGTCCAATTTTGCCAGCAGTCTCAGGTAACCGAAGGTTTGTTTTGTTCTAGGAAAGGTGTAAATGTAAAAGGCAATGTTCAATTTTCAACAATTTGTATTTTCGCACCTTAGGTGGATTCATATTAAATAAAATTTTCTTTTTCACTTATATACACATTAAATCCAAATTTAGTCAGAGTGTATTTACAAATATATTAATTAAATAGAATTTAGTAAAAATTAGTGAGATTTAACAATACCTACTTAACACTATCCATATTTTAGAACATCAACAACATCTTTCACTCTGGTGAAATACATAATATAGTTTAAATGATATTCATAACTACACAAAGGTATTCACGAAGATTCGGTTCGTGATGAGTTCGTAAAGTGTATCTACGGAGCTGCGATATCGGGCGGCGAATGTTCGCCGATGTAAAGAGTGCAGTAACGCGTAACCTAATAGAAAACCGTATAACGTTAACGCGATGCAACATTACGTAAAATGTGTAAGAATTTTAGTCTTTTCCGTTTCAATTGTCACTCGTTTGTTTAACATGAATACGCATTATTAAAACCTATCTACTTCTAGCCTTGTCTATCGGAGACTTCGTCTCTTCTATAACAGTAAAAACATTATAAAGTCGCACACCACTTTCTCATTAAACATAGTGCGGGCCCGGAGCGGGCGAGCGCGAGTGACCTCAGCCTCTGGTCTCTACAGGCATAGCGGCTGATCATTGTGTACGGATATGACTTCGAGCTTTACGAACTGCTGTCAGTGCTGTCTTCTACGATTCTTACTAGTTTTATTTTAGTTCCGGGGTTGTTTAGGCGCGACGGTTGCTAACATTATTGTCCGATATCTTAAATTCATAAAGACTGTCAATTCGATAGTCCACCCTGTCGTGTATTCCCTGCTCGATTGTGATGTATCTTTGTAAACAGTGTCGTGACCTGTCTCTTCGGCACATTCACAAGTTTCACTCGAATCTGTACTCTTACAATTATATAGTCTAAAATGACAATGAAAATCGTAAAAGTGAGAGTCGTACTCTCACGTTACCTATGATAATGACACGTTTAGTTACGATTTAGAAGGCAATTTTATAAAAATCGTTGAATACTTTGTATTTTAGCGCGATGAAATTACATTTGTGCTAATAAATTGTACTATATAAACGAAAAGGATTATACAGGCGAGCCTCGACAAAGTACCTACATTCATGTTTTATATCGAAGAACGAGGATAACGATTCGTAACCAACAGTTCGATATCGTCGACCTCCTTTCTTGATTTCCAAATATGAGATATACGAATGTTAAATCGAGTTTACATAACGCATAACAATGTTTGTAAAAAACAGCAAACGTGTCGACGCTAAGTGACCGGTCAGCGGTCACCCGCTTCGTTAATTGCATAACTTCATCACAGAAATTGAAATCTATAGAAATGAATCTTACACGTAAATATATCTACACCAACTTATGAGTATTATAAATAAAGGGCCCTCGCTACATTTGAAAATAATTAATAATGATTAAGAGATCATAATTTAACGCTATTACTAAAACTCTTCCTAGATTTAGATTAGTCTATTTTAATAATACGCACGTTATAAAAATATATGCCACTGGGAAAGTCGGAGTGAGATGAGAGAACTAGTGCGACGTGAAGTGTTGAGAGAAGAGAATGTTGAGACGGAGACGGAACGAGGGTAAGTGGTTAGTGTCGGGCTCGGCCGGGACCGAGAGCTATTTCATACAAACAAGCGACATTGAGCAACATTTAGTTAAATTAAACGTTTTGAGCAAGAGAAGATGACAGCAGCTGTCGAAAATAAATTAGAAAACATTAGTCACAGTCGGTACATATCTTAAAGAAATATACATAATAGTCGACATCCTCACATTCATATTACATAATATTCGACTAGAAATATAGTTTAACGAAATAATTAAAGTTATCACTTATTCAGCAGTCGTGTTACACTTAGTACATAACTCGTAAATTAAAATTGCAGTGGCACGTTTTAAAGTTAAATTAATGGCACAGTTTCACGTTAGTTTGTCAAAATAAGAATAAAATAAACAAAATCACTACTCTTAGTACTCGGAGGTTTCCTCCGCGGATCCCGATCGCACAGATGCTACACCATTTGTTAGCGGATACCGCCTGCAAGGCAACTCTCGTACGGAGATGTAAGGCTCTGTACGCACTATGCGGATAGCCGGAAAGCGGTCAACCGTCCGGTTAACCGCAGTCAAAATAATGTATGAAAAATTAGTATTTATGCGCACTGTCATGCGGCTGCCGCTCAACCGTTGCGGTCGCTCGCAGCGCTGCGGCCCGATTGACGGTCATCCGGACGGTTGCTATACCCACTACGCGGTTAGTAGTTTGCGGTCGACCGCCACTGACGGCGCACGTGTGTACCTACCTACTGACGCGCTAAAAACGGTACCTTTGGTAGTACCTTTTTCTTTGTTTCTTTCTCTTTATATAGCGCAAGTAAATATAATAAATAGCCGCGACTTCTTCAGCGTCCATCTTCGAAATGGGTCGATGAAACCGCAACGTTATCCTATCCGCACTTTCCGGTTGCGGTTACGGCTAGCCGCCGCCCGGATAACCGCAGTTGCAACCGCGTCTTGCAGCTACCGAACGGGCAGCCGCGTTGCGGCAAACCGATTAGTGCGTACGTACCCTAACCGACGAGACAACCTCGACTCAGTCTACTAGATAGGCTGCCCGGCTGTATTGTACATCTGTGCGGACGTGATCTAGTGTCGGCCGAGCTGCGGACCGCCGCACCGATACAGAGATAAATATGGTCACGCGTCGGGGCGACATCGGCGACGGACCCGTCTCTACGGCACCGACACATTTCTACATTTTAGGCCTCACGCTACCGTTTGTTCCCAGTCGAGTTCCTTCAATTAACCTATCTAATTAAATAAATACATCGAATAGATCGACTCCTATCGTAGTTACAAATACGTATAAAAAGATATATAAATTTCAGTGAATTTACAAAATGTAGAGTTAATAAAGCTTCGTTAAAGACAATCAATTTACACTTCTGCGATGAAATCATTCGATAACTTCAACGTGAAGAATATAAAAGTTCAGTTATGTGCGTCCGGCGCGGACGGAGATCGCGGCTAGAGCGGCGCGTGCGGGTCGTGGTGCGAGGGCGGGCCGCGCTCGCGCTTCAGCCGCTGCTTCAGGTGCACCTTTGCGTGCCGCTTCTTCTCGTCGGAGCGCGCGAACTTGCGCCCGCACACGTCGCACGCGAACGGCTTCTCGCCCGTGTGCGTCCGTACATGCGTCGTCAGGTGGTCCGACCGGCTGAACGACCGCATGCAGATGCGGCACTGGAACGGCTTTTGTCCCGTGTGGATGCGGATGTGCCGCGTGAGCTCGTCCGAGCGCGAGAAGCGACGGTCGCAGCCGTCCACCGGGCAGGCGTACGGGCGCTCGTGCACCGGCGTCTTGCTTGGCCGGTTGGGGTACTTGCGCGGTTTCACTGCCACCAGCCGCAGCGGCTGCGCGCTCTGCTGGTACACCTGCGAGAGGATCTCGTGCCCCTTGCTCGTGGACGGGTTGTATTCGGCGAGCTGCACCGGCCGGTCGGAGGGGCCGGGCTGCGCCGAGGGGCTGGGGTAGGGCTCGCGCTTGGGCGGGCAAGAAGGCCCGGGCGTGGGCTGCGGCTGCGGTACGTACTCCTGCTCCCAGGCGTGCGGCGGCGGCGCGCGGTACTCGCAATGCTGCGGCGCGCAGGCCGGCGGCGCGCAGTACTCAGGCGGCAGGAGGTCTACGCGCTCCTCGTACTCCTGCTGGAAGTACTTGTCGACGGCGCCGGGGCCGGGCCCGGGCGGCAGCAGCCATTGCAATGGAGGCGAGGGCGCGCGCTTGCCGCCCGCCGGCCCGTATAGCGACGTGGATGCGGAAGACGCATTGGACGCGTCCTCGGCACGCGCGCCCGGGGACAGCGACGACTCGTGCTTGTGTCGCCGTGGGGAGCATGCCAGTGACAGCTCATCGCCGGGGAGAGACCCTGCAACAATACAAAAACAAGTTCACACCACCGCTTGATTCTTTATCTACTACAAACACAAGAGACCGCTCGTCTTCGTTCGCTTTTCAGAATGTTATACATTTTGTTGAACACACTACTACAGGTTACCAAAAATATTAGCTTAGAAGCTGTATTTAAATCTCAATTTAGTCAATCTTAATAAACCAGAAAGAGGGGATATCAAATATTGTGATTGTGATCAAAGAATCTTTCTTCGACTCGCGGGCTTTCAGAAATATTTATTACCTAGGGTTTATTATTACAAAGAGCTTTGTGTAAACTTAGGAGCTCATTTCCTATTTCATAAGATTCATACACGTGGAGCATGTAAAGCATGTTCTCAAAATATATCTATGCTTTCCAATATAATGTAAAGTAAAACAACATTTCCTTTACAAATAAGTGCTTAATTAGCGAAGAATTTAGAAGCTTACATATGACCGTATTAATTTTCATTTTATAATAGAAAAAATAACTAATTTATAAAAAAATATACGTTTCGCGTTAGATAAACGTTAGAATTTTTGCAATGTGCGTGTAAATAGTCGCCGGAAGCTGCGATAAGTCCGTCGGAAGTCGATACGCTATCAAATCAAGCGTATCGGTCACCATTGTGAACATTTATGTTTTTTAATCAGTTTGTTTACATGTCAGACTTAACATTATATTTGACCTACATATTAACCGCAAAATGATTTTATAAAAAACTCAATATTTATGTATCTAACAAGTAAATAGTTGGCTATTTTTGAGAAAACGTATTATAGCAGGATTAGCAGGCGGAATTGATAAAATAATATTACAATTCAAATTGTTATACTGATCTTAAAAGCAGATTGCAAACGATATTATGTAGGTACCTACTCATCTAATTTTGAAACGCTTTTAATCCACAAATTTCAGTTCCAAGCATAATAATTTGTAATTCAGATTCACGAAATATTTTAAAAACTTTAAGAAATACGTATTTAATTATCTTAAAATATTGTTTGGTGCTTGATCTTAGTTTCAGGCATTTCTTAGTTAATTAACAAACACAAAAAGTAAAATAACTTTTAAACATATGTAATTCTTTATTTATCGTTAATGTATGTGATAAAATCTTAGTCAAAGTCATAACAACATGATTTCCACGAATCTGTAAAAAGTTATTGCTAAGTTGCTTTTAAGTAAATATTATGAAAGAGAAAGTTAAGATGTAAGTAACGACTTTTCTTGTTTAAAGAGAGTATCTCATATAATATCAAAAGCAAAGCTGTAATTTGATATTATGATGATAATAAATGTTTTATGGCACCTTTATAAATCTTACAAGTTTTATTATATAATTTTAAACATTTATTTGGAGTTTAGGAAAAGGAATATTTAGTATCTTCAGCAGTCTTTTTTTTGCACTTGTTTGAATGTTTATGTGTAAAAACCAAAGATTCTTAAAGAAATAAGAAATTATCACAAACAAAACAGTTTTATGATTATAATCTTCGGATTATTTGTTAAATGTTTACTTTAAAACATTTCCGTTTAGATAAAGATGTTTTGTAATTGAAATTTTATCAAGACTATATTGCTAGGTATATTTACCCGTTCCGTATTAGCGTTTTAATAACTCGAAACTAGCACTAATTCATGAAACACAAGTAGCAACAGAAGCTGAGGGCGGCGGAACACAATGAAAGCTCCATTCAGGCGTCATATCGATCCGACCATGTGACACCGCCTGAACTTTCCGTTTCACTCGGGCCACAGCGTGACGTCACATCGACCCCTATCACTCATGAAAACACGGCAGAGCACCGAGGCGCGAGTCGCACCTGATATCGGCGGTGGCTCCAGCAGGTTCGGGAAGAAGGCGGGCAGGTCCGAGGTGGTGACCGGCGTGTTGAGGTCCGCCGGCATGGAACCCGCGATGGGTGCCGGCGCCGGCTTGAGCGCGCACTCGAACCCCAGCGCGCCCATATCTGCCAGCGAGAGCAGATGCGTCCCGGCCGGCGGCTCCGCGTCCGTGCCCATCCCGTCCGGCACCACCTGCTCCTCTCCGGCCCACTGGCCGACGGGAATTAAAAACAGCGCCAGCGTGGAAACAACCTCTCGCGCGCCCGGTGCGAAGAGGACTGGCGGCGCGCGACCCCGCACCGCACTTTTATCAATGGAGCCGCGGTCCCATATTCGGTAACGGCGCGCGCAGCTCCGCCAATCGCACGGGCGGCTGCCCCCCTCGCTGACGTGACGCGGGCCGCCCACCGCCCGCGCCGCCCCGCTCGACTCTCCCAGTCTCCCCGACGGGCGGCCGCGAAGCCTCCACGAAGCCTCGCCGCGGCCCGCGGGCCGGCCGTGAATATACGCGTATCACCCGTTCAACTATGAACTTCCGCGCTGTTTTTGTTTGCTTTTCGTATTATATTCGTGCAAACATATTGCTATATTAGTTTGTATGTACTCATTTTTTATACAATATATTTTGTGTCGATTATAAAATGGCTGTTTCATGTATTATATTTTTTTATGATTATGACTTGATTTAAGATTATTAAAAGCTACTTTTTAGTATAATCTTAAATCACGCTATCTTAGATTTTTTTTCATTCATAAATAGGTATTGTAACTGATGTAATATATCAGTTTTATCCTACTAAATAACCAAAAGGGAAAAAGTATAACCGCCTAATGCATACCTTCATAAGCTAAAGCTTGAAATTACAAGCGTCGTTTAAAAATAGTTTTTTTTAATAATTTCGGGTTATACCTATCGATACAAATTATTAAGTACTAGGTACTTAGGTACCTATAAATATGTAGGAATTATGTTTTGTTAGGAACTTTACGGTGAATTTAAAATAATTTTAAAGTAAATTTATGAGCACGAATAAACTTACAATTGTATGAATTACATTATTACATTTTTCTAATATTATAAGAATCATTGTCCTGACATACTGACTGACTGACTGACTGACAGACAACGCACAGCCTAAACTACCGGTCATAGAGACTTGAAATTTGGAGGGCATATTAGTCTTAGTATGGAAGGGTGTACTAAGAAAGGATTTTCCAAAATTCACCACTTTAGGGGATGAAATGAGGGTTCAAAATTTGTATGGAGAAACAAGATTAGATAGTATTTTCTATTCGAAATTTCAGACAAGTGCTTCTGTAAAAAAATAAGTAAATACGTGTATCAGGCTTTTTTAAAATTCCACCCCTAAGAGAGTGAAATGGGTTAACAAAGTCTGAAATCAATATTGCTTCGGATTGTGCTGTAATTTGGCATGCAGATAGTTATTGTGGTGTAGTATCTGCTAAGAAAGGATTTTTTTAAATTCACTCTTTAAGGGGATGAAACGGGGGTTCAAAGTTTGGATGGTAATTTTATTCGACATCTCACACAAGTACTTCCGTAAATAAATAAGTAAATACGCATTGCAGGATTTTTTCGAGGGGTTGGTAAAAAAGTCTGAAAATCAATATGGTATAAATATACCGATTTGGCTTTTACTTCTTTGATTGTCTTTTACTATAGAAAGGTTTTTACAAAAAAAAGTTTTAAGTAAATAAAAGAAGTCTTAAACGCGGGCGAAGCCGCGGGGCACTTCTAGTATATAATATATTCCTAACTATTACTTACAGATCCTATAAATCATATTGCGAAATAAACTTGACTTGTAAAGACTTACAAACAGACGTTTGTATGCAAAACTAATAAATAGAAATAACTAATGGCCAGTTTATAGACATCCTCAACAAGTACGAGTAGGTAACATACTAAAACCACACAATAAATAATAGTACAAATACTAAAACTAGACTGACATAACGCATGAGCTCAAGTTTAAGAAACATTTGTTTTATTTTTTTTAATATCGTATAAGTAGGCTAGCGTTTGACAACTATCTCACCTGTTAGAAGTGATGATGCGGTCGAGAATGGTAGCACGCTAGGCCTATAATGGGAACTGGACCATATCTCTGGAGATACCTACTCGTCAGATCTCGATGAGTTTACGATGGGAGCACTTCATGAATAATATACACTTTAGAATTAAAAACAATGAAAATCGTTGCACAATTGACAGAGATATCGGTGAACATACTTACATATAAAAACATACATAACAGACGCACTGAGAACTTCCTTTTTGCAGTCGTTAAAAATGCACCTTTCGTCCCTATACCGTCATTTCTTACGACAACTTTTATAAAAATCCTCTGACCTTTTTATCTGAAGCGTCACTTACTGTAAAACATATTTAAATGAATGCTTTGGCCATTAATTTATTTTACAGGGTGTGACATAAAATCAATTATTTGTGGATGGTTCATTAATTCTTCCATCATGCATGACATTCGAAAATTAAACAATAAGTTTAATAAAAATCTCGTAGTGTTCGATTCATTGGATATTCTCTATGTTTCACATAAATCGACACTTGCTCAATCAATTTTCGATACCTAATCGCTTTATCGCTAATCAAGATTTTGTTGTAATCTGTGTTTTTTGCATCGTACTCTTGATAAAAATCTATTTTGTGTACCTACAGGTTATTATTTTTTGTTTGAGAAAATGTTAAAACAAGAAATTTATTTTTCCTTATTTTTAACCGACTTCAAATGGTTTTTAAGTATGTTTAGCGATTTCTATGTCCATTGTGGATCGATTTTCAAAATTAATTTTTAATTAAAGGAGCATACTCTTTAGGTGATCCTATTGTAAATTCATCGGGATCTGATGAGTATGATCAGATGACCTTCAGAGATATGGAGATAAACGCCTTAAACTTGCTACTGAAAAAGACATGCGTGGCATGTGAGGGCGGCTTTCTTTCGTTTTTTAAACAATCTTAAATTATGCTTTGTAAATTTTACTTCTTGTTGTAAAAAGAATATAGTAATAGTAACCCGAGTGACAAACAAACAAATTATTTGTTCATATCGTTGAGATAAATAGAAGGTAAAACATTTTGTATTTTTTAGCTTTTTTGGTGTATTCTAATAAAGATTTTTTTTATGCTCAATAGGCAAGCGATTGACCGCTATTTCACCTGATGTTAAGTGACGATATCCCTATTCAAACAGGCTAGTGCCCAAAACGACCATACCTAACGCTCCATCAGTGTGAGTCGGGTAAAGAGAGGTTATAATGTAAGTGGTGTCTCGTATAAGGGCATGATTATGCGCGCGTGCTAACGACGCATATGACGAGAGTTACGAGCCTATAGGCTACTAATTGGTTGATTGTTACCTCGCGATGTGATTAGGCACTCGCGTGGGCAGATAGTGGGCGACGAACCCTAAGATAAAGGGATATAGCCCTTAAATCGAACCTTTTGAGATAGATCAGGCATTGTTTTATTATTTAAGCTACATAATAAGCATTGATATTTGAAAAAGATTTTATTCCTCTTATGGAAAAAGAGTATTATTTGAATTTTAGTAGGTATATTGACGAACGTTATTTTTGGATTGCTTATTATCTGATTTTGATAATTATTACATAGAGAGCTAAATATTATTAAATACTACTTATGGAAGGTACTTGATGAAAACTTACGTTTACACCTATTACACCTAATATATGAAGGTAATAATTAGTAAAAAAGTAAAACCTATGGCTGTAATTAACTTTTGACGGAGTAAATATCTGGGATTACAAATTTTAATATACTTTATTTATTTATTACTGCACCCATTTTTTTGTAGGTTTGCTAAAAATCCAATAAAAAATCCCAAAAGGTTTGCTATGCTTGCATGACTTTAGGGTATATTTAACCTGTTATTGCCTAGGGTCCCACTCATACCTACACACATGCATAAGGCCCACACGAGTAAAATCGTGGAATATAGCTAATATTCTAATATAATACATATATATATATACATATATATACATATATATAATAGCTATAGTAAGTAGTATAATTAGCAATAGGTATAGTTTTAGTATGAATTAAAAATATCTACTTAGTATCCACTAAAAATGCCATCATATATCAAACACGGCTAAAACGCAAATAGGCCACATGTGTAAAGAAAAGATAGGCGGCGTCAAACTTATGACACTCACACATTATGAGAAGTGAGTGACGCAAACCAGAGGTTTTGCGTTGTTTGTAAATATTATTGCCGTAGGTACCTACTAAGGTCACGAGAGGTGAAACATACTTATTTCAGTCTTAGAGAAAGATGCTGATATACAAATGTAGAGCACCATATGCATTTCCAATACTCCCCCTTAAGTATGATTGAAATAAAAATGTTACCCCGTAGCTAGACCTCAGTTCAGTAGTTTCGCTTAGCGTATTCCCGATCTTTTATCAACTTAAAAAAATTATGTTAAAATAAATGAAAATATCTTCGAAAAATGTTACACTTTTTTTATGATATAAGGTAACAGGACACGCACGACGCTCGCCTGATGGTAAGCAATGACGTCTACCTATTACAGATACAGCATGGCATGCAAAATTCAGGACTGCCAGAATGTTGCATGTCACTGCACTGCGCCTGTTACCTTGAGACGTAAAGATGTTAAGTCTCACATTCCCTGTAATTTCACTGAACAAGAAGGGAAAAGGTGTGCGTACTCCATCCTCGACCGCGTCGTCACTTACCATCAGGTGAGATAGTGGCAAAGGCTTGCGCAATTTGCGATAACAAAAGACTGAAATTCTTGTAGATATAATAAAAACAAATCCTGCATATTATCTGATAATAAATATAGGATCGATCCATCAAGACGGATCAGTATGGAAAATTATGAATTATAAGTGACTAGATTTGACACATAGCTTCACCTGCGTTAAAAGTTAATCCAGAATATTTGTTTTAATGATATAAGGTAACAGGACAAGCACGACGCTCGCCTGATAGTAAGCGATGACGTCTACCTATTACAGACACAGCGGCATGCAACATTCTGGACTGCCAGAATATTGCATGTCACTTTACTGCGCCTGCTATCTTGAGACGTATAGATGTTGAGTCTCACATGCCCTGTAATTTCACTGGACACCTTGCCATTTCAACCGAAAAACATTCTTATTTTACGGCTGAAAATAAATTGATGGCAAAGTGGTGGTACCTACCGCTCCAGGCGGACTAGCAGAAGTCTACAAAAATACCTATTATCTATGTGCTAACTTCATCCAAACCCGTTCAGCCGTTTTGCACGTAAGTGTAACAAACATACATCCATCCTCACGATCTTTCGCATTTAAAAACAATATTAGTACAGTTGTTTTTATTGTCTCCAAACTACAACGTTGCCAATACAAATTATTCTTAACTAATGTGAGACTGATGCATGTGGCAGGTTTTACAGAAAAACCTGTAATACAGGACACCAGGACTCCCAGCTTAGATAATTTTAGTGTATTGCATTATTTAAATGATACAGTTAAAACAGTATTGTAAATAAAGATCATGTTTCTTTAAGTGTTATGTATATATCTACACTTTATATTTTTTGTACACTATTAGATACAATTCAAAATTTCGCCGTCCAACGGGACTCAAACTCACGCATCCTGGGTAACACGCCCAAGCCCGCTACCTATTTACAAATTACAGTATTCT
The DNA here is from genome assembly GCA_954871355.1 of Cabera pusaria. NCBI lineage: Eukaryota > Metazoa > Arthropoda > Insecta > Lepidoptera > Geometridae > Cabera > Cabera pusaria. The sequence goes on from OX940896.1 coordinate 13,015,219, forward strand.
TAATTTATCTACTTAATTGAGATTCAGCTAATAGACATACGATTATATGTCTGTATGTATATACATATTTTTTATTAATTATTTAAGAGCGATGCCCAATCGCATTGGGTTTTTCAAATCTCTTATTACCTACAGACATACTCTATCCATCTTGAAGGACCAGTCTGTATATTAAAGTGAACTTAACTCTCGGCAGACAATTTCCCAAACATTTAGGTCACCGGTACCGACCAGTCAGGTTCGTTGCTCTACCGAAATGAATAAGGGATCTCGTAAGCTTGTCCCATTTAATTTGCACACAATGTTGTGTCAAAAATCAGCCAACGTGTGTTTATTACTCGGTACAAGTCAATGGCGAATTTGTTTAGGTTTCTTTATCATCTCGGTTATAAATTATAATAAAAATGTATCAATATTTATCATCGTCACCATTATCATTATCAGCCAACTCCGTCCACTGCTGGAAATAGGTCTCTCCTATGGCACACCACTGAGCTCGATCTTCAGCAATTAGTTTACAACCTCTGCCAGCCAGCTTGCGTATATCATCGCTTCATCGAGCTGTAGGGCGTCCTACACTACGTTTGCGGAGCCGTGGTCTCCAATCTAGAATACGTCTACGGACCGTAACGGTTATCGGTTCTACGACAGATGTGGCTAGCCCACTGCCACTTCAGCTTGCTAATCCTCTACATATCTAGACATATCTCCAATGTCGATAACTTTGATTCTCTGATGGATAACTATATTTCGAATTCGATCCTTCAGAGATACTCCGAACCCTTTTTAGCTCAGTGTAATCTGAGGTCTGCCGTCTGTGGTCCTTTCCTTAGCTCGCTGAGCGACTCAAGTGTCCGTCTCGGCTCCGTATGTCATCACATATACTAGGACGCACTCGTTAAAGGCTTGTCTTTTGGAGTTGTGGTGTCAGCGAAGAAGAGACGACCAAGATAACTTAGTTATGTAAATGCTGCCAAACCCGGTACATATTATTATTATATTAAATAAACTAACAAAGTGCAAGTCGGACTCGCAATCGTAGGGTTCCGTACCACATTAAAATATTTTATAAGAACGAGCAACAAATACCACTGTCATTTTTCGCCAGCAAAAAATAACTTTATTTTTCATAGTATTTGTATGAATAACAAAATTATAGCGGCTTTGAAAATGTGCTATTTCTCAAAAACTAATGGCTATGAAACTAGATATCTAGTTCAAACCAATTTTCGTTTAAAGTATTTATTGAGATTTAAAGCATATATTTTACTAAGATTTTTACTGTCTTATTTGAGAAGTTAGAGGGGGAGGAGGGGACGGGGGGACACATATTTTACCACTTTGAAAGTGTCTATCTTTCAAGCGATTGACTTTGAGAAATAATAGTTTAGGAACGTCAATGTTATTTTCAAAGACCTATCTTGAAAGTGTCTATCTTTCAAACGATTGACTTTGAGAAACAATAGTTTTAGAAACCTCAATGTTATTTTCAAAGACCTATCTATAGACTATATATAGATATAGGCACGTATTGGTTTGATGATTTTTTTTAGTTTCAGTTTTTTAGAAAAGCGGTTCACAGAATACATCTACCTACCAAGTTTCAACTGTGTAGTCCTAATACTTTTGAAATAAAGTGGCAGTCACATACGAACGGAGAGACAGACAGACATAACAGATCTATAAGTGTTCCGTTTTTGCCTTTCGGCTACAGACAAGGCAAAAACAATAACCCAAAGGGCTCAGTGTTCCAACGGTTAATATCAATTTATAAGGTGCAAAAATATTTCACAATAAGTATTTGGAGCAACAATGCCAATATTTGCTTTTTTAGGAAAGTTTGTTTTTTGGCTTTTCTCACATCAAAGTGTAACGATGCCCTTTGCTTGGCCTTGATTGGTTTTAGTTACCTAACTGCCCATTTTTATTTAAAATACCCACATCAAAATCGTTTATAGTTCAGGTCTCGTCTTCTGATTTTGTTATGTTTCATCTCAAACCAAATAAGAAGTCTATTTGTACTGAGTGTAACACTCAAAAATAGAAAATGGAACGAAATGGAACACTCAGAGTGTTCCATTTCTTAGTGCCATTGCTATAAAGAAGATAAATAAATTAGACCTTTAATACTATACCTATTACCTACACTCGTCGTTTCATGTTTTGATGTAGGTATTCTTCTGGTCGGTGTCACATGTTATTGGAGTTAAATAACTGCAGTAGTTTTATACTTATAGTATGGAATCAAATTATAAGCTGGTAATTAATTTTAATAATTAATATAATGTAATTTAATACAGAGTTAAGCTATATGTTATATGACATAATTATGTCAGACATACGACTTCATACGAGTATAAGTCACGTGCTAATTTTTATGCGTTGTAATTTGCGTATCATTAAATATATCCCCAATCTTTTGTTATTAACGAAATGGAATGTGTAGCTCACATAATTTGGCTGATCGTTAGAATGTTAAGTCTGATTTAAAATGGATTTGTAAGATTCGTTTAAAGAGAGAGTAGGTAGAGTATAAAGAGAAGCTTGTTTTTGTTTGTAAGAAGTGACGCGTTGGTAGTATGATATAATGTATTCTTCAATCGTAAGATGTGGGAGCAAGCGCGGGCGCGGCGGCGGCATGCGGGGCTCCAGGACAATGGCGCAGCGCGCGGTGGAAGTCCGAGTGGCCGAGACTCGCCGACGCCCGCCCAGGCCCACATGCATCGCTCGCGCTAACCCAATTACCGCGTAACGGACGACGATAAAGAAAAATAACAAACCCACGATTTCACTGGCGTCTAATTATAGCGCGCTATTTGTGGGTGCGCGGGCGCAGGCGGCATAGCGTGGCCGCGATGTCAGGGCTATTCCTGGACGTCAGCTGACGCCGCCGCGCCGTCGTCGCGCCGCGCACCTCGTAAACACCGCGCGACCTATTGACGTAAAATGCGAACAATCGAGTTTTCAGCAGGTGAATCACGGGATGAAATCGTCCCTGCGGGAATCGTTCTATAATTAACTTGACTGCTTTTGGTTCGGAGTCCGGAGGCGGAGTTCTATTTCGGAACGTTGCTCGAATACGCGGTGTCTATTTTGATCGCGTGGCTATTTGTTTCTTCTGGATTGTTTCATATGTTTGGACTTTGAGTAAGCGGTCACGCGACTCTATTATTCACCCGTCTATAGATAACGTCTGTTTTTTGCAAACAGGAAGCGCTCGTTTTCTTCGTTTAATTCGTTAAGTTTTTCGAGTGGTAATCGAGTTTGTCGTGAGAAGCTACCGTGTGATATGTTTTGACTAATGTTCAAGGAGTGTCTCGCGGAGTGTCGTGGATGTCACCGTGAGCATGCTCGGTGACAGTAGACAAACACGCAGCTTCCCACGGGCGCGCGGGCGCCGCGGCGCTACTACTGCCCGGTGGGTGGTGGTTACGGTTCACGTCTGCTGCCTCCACTTTGTTATGGTTCACTGACATTTCACTAAACAAATTGCATTATATCGAGCATGAGTGTTTGTTTTATAATTGCCTCGTCATTTTTTTTTGGCGTCCGAATTTGCATAATATATACTTAAGTTACCTGTGCTTGACATGTTTGATGGCGAAAGCAATTGAGTATGAATATAATACTCTCTGCTGGTTTGTGAAACTCTATGGTGATACCTGTAACTAGAACTGAATTGGGCTTTCAAAGTAAACGTTTGACCTTCACAAATAATATAACCTTACGGTGTTTCGACAGCACGCAGCCCTTGAGAGTCATAGTATTCTAGACCTAGAGTTTTTACTTTCTTCAACCACATCGTCGCTTACCATCAGGCGAGGCCATTTATTCTTTGGTGCACACAACAAGCTCGATTAAATGATTATAGAGTTTGGTATTGTAATAATGAATACCCAAAGCATCGAGGTACATACGCTAAGTGTAGCGCCATATCTGCGGAACGTACGGCGCCGAACCTTCGGAACGTACGGCGCCGCACGTTCGGCTTTGAATGAAAATGCGTTGAAAATGCGTTTTAGCTGAAAAAACCGCCCGAAGGAAGGTACTCACTACGCAGAACGCGGCGTAATTTCGACTGATGTGTCATAGATAACTTGAAATACACTACGAGCGTATTTAGCGGAAGGTTCGGCGCCGTACGTTCCGCAGATGTGGCGCTACACTTAACTAAGCGAGTTGTAGATTCAGCACTGCTTTTTATTTGAACGTAGAGCTAGTTCGCGACGCGTCATCTGGTACGTAGTACATATACATCGATGACCCAAAGGCAAGTCTTCGAATGTACCACGGCAGTCATTGCCTGGTAGTTGACACCTTTAGAATCGTCTCATTGTGTGTTTGACATGAAGTAAACAGTCTCAATATTATGAGCCATCGTATTAGAAAGCGGCGTAATAATACTTCGATCTACTGTCACAATATAACTACTTGAGATACAGTGAACCAGAAGAGGAGCAGAACAGCAAAGCTCTCATAAGACATACATACCTAACAATAACATTTTGATAGCGAAACTAAACTGATATCATCTAATACTATAAGAATCTTTGTCCTGACATACTGACTGACTGACTGACTGACTGACTCACTAACAGACTACGCACAGCCTAAACCGCTGGTCGTAGAGACTTGAAATTTGGAGGGTATATTTTTCTTAGTACGTAGGGGTGTACTAAGAAAAGATTTTCCAAAATTCACCCATGAAGAGGATGAAACGGGGGTTCAAAATATGTATGGAAAAACAAGATTAGATAGTCTTTTCTATCCGAAACTTCACATAAGTGCTTTAGTAAAAAAAATAAGTAATACGTGTTTCATGTTTTTTTGAAATTCCACCCTAAGAGGGTGAAATGGGGTAACAAAATGTGAAAATCAATATTGTTTCGGATTCCGCTGAAATTTGGCATGAAGTCAGGTATTACAACAATAGTTCCCTCTGAGAAAGGATTTTCCGAAATTCATCCATGAAGAGGATGAAACGGGGGTTCAAAATTTGTATGGAAAAAACAAGATTAGATAGTCTTTTCTATCCGAAACTTCACATAAGTGCTTTAGTAAAAAAAATAAGTAAATACGTGTTTCATGTTTTTTTGAAATTCCACCCTTAAGACATGGGGTAACAAAGTGTGAAAATCAATATTGTTTCGGATTCCGCTGAAATTTGGCATGCAGATAGTTATTACGACGTTAGTTACCTCTGAGAAAGGATTTTCCAAAACTCACCCCTGAAAGGGATGAAACGGGGCTTCTAAGTTTGTATGGAAAAACAAGATTAGATAGTCTTTTCTATCCGAAACTTCACATAAGTGCTTCAGTAAAAAAATAAGTAAATACATGTTTCAGGTTTTTTGAATTTCCCCCCATAAGAGGGTGCAATGGGGTAACAAAGTGTGAAAATCAATATTGTTTCGGATTGCGCTGAAATTTGGCATGCAGATAGTTATTACAACGTTAATTCCCTCTGAGAAAGGATTTTCCAAAATTCACGCCTGAAGGGGAAAAAACGGGGGCTTAAAGTTTGTATGGAAAAACAAGATTAGATAGTATTTTCTAGCCGAAACTTCACACAAGTGAGACACAGTGGCTAGTAAGGATCTAATAGATTCTTAGAATCATTCGAGCAGCCACTTGCAGTTTGGCATCAACTGCAAAATTCTAAAGAATCAGTTGCTAAGAGAGCTAAATTAGCGAGATGCTGGTCAGGGGGACTACCATAAGGCTTGAAACATTCAAACTCCGGTTTAACTTTAGCAAATAGAAAAAGATACTGATATACAATCGAGGTTCAAAGTTTGTAAGGAGAAACAAGATTAGATAGTTTTTTCTATTCAAAACTTCACACCAGTACTTCAGTAAATAAGGAAATAAGTGTCTCAGACTTTTTTGAAATGCGGTGGCATTTCAAAAAAAGGATTAAGTGGGGTAACAAAGTCTGAAATCAATATTGTTTCGGATTGCGCGGAAATTTGGTATGCAGATAGTTATTTTGACGTAAGATCCGCTAAGAAAGAATTTTCTAAATTCACTCTTTAAGGGGATGAAACGGGGGTTCAGAGTTTGTATGGAGAAACAATATTAGAAAGTTTTTTCTATTCGAAACTTGACACAAGTGCTTCAGTAAGTAAATAAGTGTTTTAGACTTTTTCGAAATGCCACCCCTAAAAGGACGAAGTGGGGTAACAAAGTCTAAAATCAATATTGTTTCGGATTGCGCTGAAATTTAGCATGAAAATCTACTGAAAAATCTTTTCTTAACGGATACTTATATCCGTTATAAAATGATTTTTCAAAATTCACTCTTTAAGGGGATGAAACGGGGGTTCAAAGTTTGAACCGATTTGGCTTTAACTTCTTTGATGTCTTTTATGATAGAAAGGTTTTTACAAAATAAATGCTGTAAGTAAATAAAAGAAGTATTTAACGCGGGCTAAGCCGCGGGGCACTTCTAGTATCCAATAAAATGGCTTTATTCTGTGCTAACAGTGCATCGGTACTGGAGTGTTCTTTATTACAGGCTATTTTGTGGTAGGCTCCCAGGTGTAATCAAGCTACTGTTAGAATGTATTGTGACTGAGCAGGTTGGCGAGCTCTCGAGAACGCGGGCTAATAATACTCAGGTTCGTTGCGAATGCAATTCTAGGTGACGATGTTGCCACCGCCTCTATTTATATCGAATGTTACGTTATCTAGCATCGGTCGCCACTGACTCACTGTCAAACAACTCAGAAGCTTGTATCTGTAGCATCGGCTTGGGCCTAGATTCGTTATATTAGGGACATTTATTTTTGGGAGAAATTATGCAGTTTGGATTTTGCGATAAACCTAATCTGGGCATCATGGTTTACATTTATGTTCAAAAAACCAATTTTTAAACAATGGTCTATTATCTTTCCAATATGGACCAGTTTCACGGGTTCCTGATAATGCGTTAGATAGTTATCTGACACATGGCGCCATATAAAAGCTGTCTAAATCTGTCAGATTTCTTCATATTAGCGCTATCAGGAACCCGTGAAACTGACCCTGAATGCTTCTACTAAAAAGCTGTGATTTATCAGTTACCCCAATTGACGTAATGTGCATGAGTGGTAGCACTCGGTCACATCTTCAAAGAAAGACATCAACGCGCTTGCATCTACGAGTATTGAAAGTGCTTACGCTCATCAATGTTTCCAGAATTGAAACGGTATAATATGTCCGTGACGTGAATGCCGTGAAATAGCTCACGCTCATCTTGCAATAATGTTGGCATCGTCATGTACAAATGATGAAGTCCACTAGTTCGTTAGGCTATCGCGTCACGCGTTTGTCACGATTATAATTACGTACCGACTCGAAAAACTTGCAACCACACAGTTTACAAGTCTGACGTCCACAGACACCATGGAAAGCGAATGTTTATCGTGTTTCATTTATAGATTCTGTGTAATCGTCCGCGCGGACGTAGTTCGGTTTACGTAGTGTTTGCGATACGTTTGTTATATTATCCCGGTTGCGTAATTCTCGAAACATTCGGGGAGATTAGTTAGATAGCCAGTGTAAATTGCTGGACAGCCACTTCTGCACATAATCTTTCTGAAGTTTCAACTTGCGTACGTAATGTTATTTCACAACATGTTTATCGAATGTGGATTATTATGTGCGGCGCTTGGCGCTTTAAGTTTTAAGCTTATGAGATGTTTGTGATAATGCTTTCATCAGTCTGATCTAAAACATTCGTATTATTTATACGAAATTTTCCTCTACGCTTAAATACTTACAGAAAAAATGCAACATTTTTAAAGGTTAAGTTTCCCACGTCCATACACGTAACATGTAGTATACTACTGCGTATTTTTGTGTAATTCATGATGGCAGTCTTCAACCATGGCACTTATCCCACCAATAAGTCAAGAAAGTATCGTCCTTCGTTGTGCCGAGTGCCGCAGCTGGCGCGATGTTCAGAGTCAGTTTGTTCTGAAGACGAATCACTATAAGTTGCCTTACTTATGTGGATTGTGGTATTGGTGGATTGGACTAAAGTCTGTTGCCCAGCGTTTCATCTCGAAGCAGGCAAGCACGATTTTATCTTAGTTCATATCTGAGGGCCCGGTGGCGTAATCGGGAGAACGGTCGGCTTTGATGCCGTGGTACCGAGTTCAAACCCTGCCCTATGTGCACTTCTCACAGTTGCCCTCCGGTGAAGGAAAACATCGTTAAGAAACCAACAACCCCCTCGCATGGTGGTAGGACACTATCTAGTGTCCGCCTGGCCAGCTACCTTCAAGTTAGAAAATCTGTCGCCAAACATCTAATGTGTTTCGGCAGCTATCCTTGAGGCCTAGCGTGCTTACCATCTTCGACCGCATCATCACTTACCAATAGGTGAGATAGTGGTCAAACGCTAGCCTATAAGATATAAAAAAAAAAAAACTTACTACCAGATACGATGGTGGGCAAAAACTAGTCTGTTCCTATCTAAACTGGCCAAGTGCGAGTCGCACTGACACACATAGGGTTCCGATTGAACAAAATAATTTCAAATTTAATTTCGTTTTTATAATTTGATTTTAAATATCAGTCATTGTAATGCACACTATGAGCAAATTTTAAGTTTCAATCTGTTACGGTTTATAAGATCGAGCATGTAACTTTGAAAAAACCCGTTTCTTGTATGGGGCCCCCCTTTTATTTTTTCTTAACTCTATTTTTAGTGTTTGTTGTTACAGCGACCATAGTAATACATACTTTGTGAAGATTTCAAGTCTCTATCTATTATAATAGGTCCAAGATCAAGCAAAAATCGCCGAAAAAATAATGTTTTTTTGTATGGGGTTTTCATTAATATTTAATTTTATTTTGTTATTAGTAATATTTGTTGTTAAAATAGTAATACATACTTCGTAAAAATGTCAAGTATCTACCTATCCAGCCCTGTGAAAGTCGGACAAACGGACTGACGGACAACGAAGTTTCAGTACTAGGGTTCCTTTGCTACCTTTTGGGTAGGTACGGAACCCTAAAAGCTATATATTTCCACCGACTTCCAAAAAGGAGGAAGAGGAAGTTAACCGATGTGGAAAATTCTTTTTCAACCCATCTATTCGAAAAGTGACGGTTTGTTCCTCAATAAGCGCAAAATAGGTATTTTCCGCCCTAGGGCGGGAAAGTAATTTTTAAATTTTTGGCTTATGACTGTTCTTTTATAGTGCCATGTCTAAGGAGGTTCAATAATAATATTGTACGGGAAATGTTACAGTCCTATTAAATAGAGAGCGTGCGGCGTTAATTAAGTTAAAAAAAATGCCGCAACGTCATATAGACGGGAAAACAAATAAAAAAAAAATTAAGTGCGCAAAGTGGCACAATACACATATCTTGTGGTGGCCAAGAAGAAGAAAAAAAAGCGCTAGAATTATTGCATTTTTAGTCTGTGGTTACAGACTGTCATAATAACACATTTAACGATGGAGTAGGAAATACATTTAGACATGGAGGTGCCGCGATCTACTATTTCGTTTGAAAGAGTTATATATACCTACTTCCCGTTTGGTCCAACTGTAATTTCATCGAGATGTGATAAGTATCCATATCTCTAGAGATATGGAGATAAAAACCTCAACTTGGCACTGAAAATGACTAGTTCGTCATTTGAAGTCGGATTTTTGATATAAACGAAAATAAACGAATTTGAAATACCAAAATACTAGAATAATCCGGTAGGTAGGTATAATCCAAACCCAAGTTATGAGGATTAAAAAAAACCGGTCAAGTTCGTGTTGGACTCACGCTCCAAGGCTTCCGTACAATCTTGTCAAACTTGGTCAAACAAACACAACACAAACACAAAGTTAAGTCGTACTTTGCAGTTCGATCCCTAGACCGATGTTCATGTACTAACCGTTGTACAACAATAATAAGTTTGTAGTAGTAAATTTGCTTTTGTTTTTGTAATTAAACTATAGTACATTACGATATTAGTGCGTTATGATGGTTATAACATGCGAGGCGGAATTTCAGCCCGAGCCGAAGGCGAGGGCGTAATTGAGCCGAGCATGTTATAACCAATACGCACGTATATCGTACGACGTTTTTTAACACATTTGCGAGGAAACAGAAAAAAAAAACATTTTATATTTTGTTCATTTCTAATTATTGAAACAGTTAGTGAAATTACAATTATTAAAATGATACGTAGTTGTAGTTGGTTTTTTAATTATGTTTTCATACGTGGTTATGTATCTGTCTTTGGATATTGACGGCAGCAAGCTGTCGCATGCGGTTCGCGCTTCTGTTAGTATATCCGGTGGAGTTGAAGTAATATATGGCTCTTCTTCATTATTGAAAGTTGTCATATTTCAATTTTCACAATACATGTACAAAGAAAAGAAAATTTGAGAAAAATGGCGCGAGGATTATTTTCTGCCGTAGCTGCGTGAAAATGTTGGCAAAGACGTTAGAGCATGCAGCCAAGTTTTTAAATTACCGAATAAACTGATTTTTTAATTTTAAATAAACTGAATCTGTGAATGCACACTGTTGCTTTCCCGCCATTTTAACAGCGCGCTAGCGCTGCCTACTGACTGGCGCCGCGCGGCGATTAGTTCGAAATTTGAATAGCAACAGCGCGCGAAATGGCAAATAATACTGTTATGGAATTTGTATGGACTATAACTTAACTATTTGCTTAGGTAACACACGCGTTTTTTATGACCCGCTTTACATATTTAAAACCGGTGGAATTACATCAGCTTTACGAGCAACGGTGTTAAAAACATATTTACGGTTTTCAGATTTATTCCTACATGAGTGCTTGCTTCTTTCCAAATTTCATTATTTTAGGTCTACGGGAAGTACCCTATAGGTTTTGATTCCCTTGTGAAATCGTAAAATATGCGACATAAACGATCATATCTTTTGATCGCGTTGACTTAAAGTTTAATTTTTTCACAGCTGATTGATTCCGTAGACCCAAGTATTTGATATAACTTTCCACTAGATCTTTAAGCGTTCCTGAGAAAAAGGGTCTTGACAGACTGACAGACAGACAGACGGATAAACAGAGGGACAGACAGATAGACGGACAGACTGACAGACGGACAACAAAGTGATCCTAAAAGGGTTCCTTTTTTCCTTTTTAGGTACGGAACCCTTAAAACAGACGAAGCGCTTTGAGAAAAGGTAGGTAGTGCCCTTGCGCTTCGCTTGGCTCGTCTTAGCGGCTGTCTTGTCACGGCTCGGCAGATCCAGTGACTTTTAAATAGCAAATAAAGTGGTATCTTTTAAGCAAGCAAGCTACATCGTAGATCGCATTGCAAACATAAATTCACTGACATCAATCTCAATTCAAGGTAAACTAACTACGTTCGGTTATCAGATAAGTCCGACTACACTAGTATAACGTAGTACGTGGTGGCTAGGTACGTAGAAGACCACGCAGACGTCACGCCACCCGGACACCCCGTATCTCACCCACCACCCTCTGTAGCACCCTTTACGGGAATTATCCAAGTGACGCACGACCCCTCTCATTCCAATTTTGCGATAATACATGTGCACTACATGGTGATTATTTTATCGCGAATATATCCAACGTCATTCAATGTACGCAAAAAGCTACGGTGTTTTCAGTCAGTTGTTATTTATATTATTTTTCCATATTAAAATAGGTTTGTTGCCTACTGAATGTGAAGCAAGAAAAAGAAGTATCCCTTGTAGGTAGCAAACCAACGGATAGATAGCAACAGAAAGCGCATTTGCACTAAGTTTCATTACAGTTTTTTGTTTGGTATAAATAGAGCTTTTATTAAATAAAATTGTATGCGATATACACAACTAGATTATTATTGGATTAGGATTTTTTCTTTAGTAAAAGGAAAAAATCGGGATACTGAAACCAAGGATTTGATTTAAAAAATTATTACGATAACGATCCTGAGTGATAAAAAGTTTTCTTTGTAATGGTATTATAGTCCCTATACTGTGAATTGTTTTAACAGTTAAATTTATTTGTATGTTCAGTTTTTAAAGGAGCGTTTTCATACTTGTTCGATTTTGTGTTGCGCAATATTTAGGCACATTTATTTTATCTGTTTGAGGTTTATGATGCCACAGGTGAGTGAGTCAGTGAAGAATCGACATCTAGAGAACATCTAGGTTGTTATGGTCTTGTAGTTTTATTCACGATGTGACGTAGGTATAACGCTTTGTTATCACAGACACTTAGGTAACCCTAAGCGAGTGAAAGAACACGATATTACCGTTGTACTATATCAAATTGCAGAATTTCATTCGTAATATTACGGTAGCAATTGACTTCTTTAAAAAAAAAAATACCTACTATTTAACGTGTAGTTCCTATTTGCGGAACTTTTTAAGAGTATAAGGCTTTTCGTACAGAATACGACTCAAATCTCCGATAGCCAACGATTTTAATTTCGAGGCGACTACTACAACACAAATCTAAATGTCGGCGACGCGTGCATATGTGAACCTTTTTGTAGTGGTACGACTTCTGCTAGTTCGCCTGGGGCGGTACCACCACTTTGCCAATTAATTTTCAGCCGTCAAATAGGAATGTTTTTCGGTTGAAATGGCAAGTTGTCCAGTGAAATTACAGGTCATGTGAGACCCAACATCTTTATGTCTCAAGGTAACAGGCGCAGTGCAATGACATGCAAAATTCTGGCAGTTCAGAATTTTGCATGCCGCTGTATCTGTTATAGGTAGACGTCATCGCTTACCATCAGGCGAGCGGCGTGCATGTCCTGTTACGTTTTGCCATAAAAAAAACCTCTGTGAATTTGTATTGCAGTAGTCGTCGTGATACTACATTATTAAAGGGATAAGTACTAAACTCGTCGGGTATTGGTCGGGTATTGCTTCGTATTGTGTACACAGTACTATGCAAATAATGCAAAGAAAGAACTTCGAGAAAATCAGAAATTCGCATGACGTTTCACGTTCGAAATATAATATTTCTTATTTGAATACGGCTGACATACCTACTACCGTGTGCCTGGATACCCCAACTTATAGGAAAAAGTTGATTTCATAGCGTCATCAACTAGAAAAAAGCTTATAGTCTTAAAACGGCTGAACAGATTTTCATGAATCAAAGCTTCATTTCATTTCACTCTTTATATGAAACCTATAAAAAAAAACAAATTGGTTTATCCGTTTGGGCGCTACAATGCCACAGATAGTCACACACATACACAGATACACACGTCAAACTTATAACATCCCTTCTTTTTGCATCGAGGGTTTAAAGATGAACCTAATTATGTATGTAACCTATGTGTGTTGAAGATATAGAAATTGTACATTAGGAGTTGTTGTAACAGAAACTGAATAGTATGATATGACATATTCGTTTAGAACTCTATTCATATTCGGTAAAACTGGCTCTAAATGATTAGAAAAATACTTAAATTTAAAGTCGCTGAGTAGTTTTTCTTGAAAAACCCATTACCTCCATAACTGTTCAAATACTAATTGTCCAGAAAATCGGACCATTTCAGTGGGTGGCGTCAATAGAAAAGTGTCGATGATAATGGCCGAGTACACATTGACACCTCCTTCTTAATACGCCTTCCTGTTCCACATGACTGTAATCTAATTACCTATGCAAATAGTCTCAGTAACGAGCCTGCTTTCAGGTTTACTGAACTTAACGATCACGCGATCTTCGTGTGACGGAGCCAAGTGCCTCTCTGATAGCAGCGATGCTGTCACAGATAAAGGATATGCGTAAATGTGGACGGTGAAGCTATGATAATCAGTAAGTGTGACGTAATAGAAGTGAAGTGACAAAAATGAGTTTGTGGATAGATTGTCAGCGTGCGTCAACGGGCCACCTGTTGATCGAGCGGCTCTGTCCTTGTGCGGTAACCTCAGCCACGGCCGCCCGGCTGCCGGCTGCCGGCGATCGATACTGATGACGTACGCCCTCATTCATAAAAGGGGAGGCAACTCATCCCCAACGAGCCTCACCTTCTACACCGCGCCCCCTCGCCTACCCTCCCTCACCCCACCTCTAGGATTCCTCTACCGTTCATGAATGGCGCGCTTACTAATAAAATTGCAATTTCAGGAATACGTTATTGCCGACCATATGACACATGCTTTCTACTTTCGTATCTTACACAGTTGACTGTTGTTTTTTTTTTTTTTTATTCAACTTTTATTTAGGGGCTTTTGGCTAAATATAGCTATGGCTGCCCCGTATTAGCTTACAAAGTAAATATAAATAATAATTGTTACCTAACAGACGAACGCTCTTCAACCACCCTGTGTACACATACATAGATGGACTGCTGATATACGGACAATCAGTTCCATTCGGAATATGATTTGTACTGCATTAGTCTGCGTTTTACGTTGCGAGTTACGTTTCTACGGAACCCAAACTCCAAAGAATCAAGTCATTGGTGACGCTATATCTTTCGTTCATAAACTGATATATATATTTTTAAAGGTATTAAATATTATTCTCTTTTTCAAATAAAATTCGTTTTAATATCACTCATACCGTATTTGAAGATGTTTTTCTGTATATACCAAGTGTGAGTCGGGTTTCCACTAAGGGTTCCGCACAACACAATGTAATAATAAATATATGAAACTCTTAATTCACCACAACACTCTTCATTATATGAACACTATGGCTCAATGCATATTGAATAGGCAGCGACGTGACGCGCCATGACGATCAGAAATGACAAGACATTATAAACCTTATGAACAATGTTACAAGACAAAGAAACGCTTGATAGAATGAACGAGGTGTGGGTACGTAGTATTATTAAGTATTCTGTGATGTGGGGAAGCCTCGCGCCGTCGTTTTCCTTTCGAAGTACGGAACCCAAACTCCAAAGAATCAAGTCATTGGTGACGCTATATCTTTCGTTCATAAACTGATATATATATTTTTAAAGGTATTAAATATTATTCTCTTTTTCAAATAAAATTCGTTTTAATATCACTCATACCGTATTTGAAGATGTTTTTCTGTTAAAGTACTTTTTTAAATATAATTTCCGATAAATAGAAAGCTAAGCCAGAAGTAATAAAAAGTTCACTGTTCAATTTAATTTTTGAACGAATAATTCATTCAATAAGACGTTCATTTCATTCACAACGGCTCGACTCTACTTACATTAGGATGACGTTACTAACATAATCGTATCGACCTCTCGATAGCTGTCAGAGTGTGCTTCGTGCTGCCGCCTATCGTAACACCACGTTATTGTATCGTTGACTCGATACCTTTACGATACGAATTCGATGATTTTTCATGCTCGTCTTGGCGCGTCGCGTCGCTGCCTATTCAATATGCATTGAGCCATAGTGTTCATATAATTGAAGAGTGTTGTGGTGAATTAAGAGTTTCATATATTTATTATTACATTGTGTTGTGCGGAACCCTTAGTGGAAACCCGACTCACACTTGGTATATTTTGTTTATTTACATGGATGGATGACATAGTGACAGTGTCGAATTTGAAGTTTGATAATCAAATATGGTCGCTGACAACGATGAAACTTGTCAACTTGGAACGAAGGTTTTATTAACTCGAAGGAGGATTAACTATGAGGAAAGATTTTTTATGTTGTTTTTATGTTTTTATTTTCCCTTAATTTCAAGTAAACTTGTAGCAAGAAGATAATAAAGAGAACGACGTTGGTAAAGCGGGCGGTATTTGCATTTAATACACGCAAAAAATATGTTTTATGCAGTTAAGAAAAGTTTCGAAACTTTTCTCACCGGAAAATCCTAAGTGAAAAGATATTCGACTATGCTCGATAGCCAGCCTTCGAAATTAACATTACCGTACGTCAAAATTAAGTTCATGCTCGCATTTTGTTACTAAAATCTCAAGTATCGTTTACGCAACGATACGTTTGCGATACGAATCAAATCAAAATCGTTCGTGCTGCCGAATTTAGTTACTTTTACGGACGATAGGGGCGCTGTACAAATTTCATACATTTTCAAGTCGATGACGATACGAATACTTTTTCGCAAGTTTTTCGTGCTCGGGGTAATGTTTAATGTAATTTGACGTGTGTAAGTGCAAATTTTTAATTTGCCCATATACTGAATAAATGCTTTGACTTTGACTTGACATAGATAGAGCATTCTAGCCGCGTCTGACGATGGATCAGATAGAATGCTCTGAAATATCCCACACAAAGGTAGTTAATTTCAAACTTTGCGAAAATATCGTTTCTTAGGTTTTGGGTACATGAGTATTCCATCAGGAAATGAAAGATATCATCAACTTTGCCGCATAGATTGCAATCCGGACTGCTCAGCTTTCTCATAAGATGTTTGAATTTGTTTAGTTGTGTTCAGTTGTTGATTATCATTTGAAACAGTGCGTCAGTGGTCAACGCGTCGTCAACGAGGGCCTGGTAGCGTTAGTGGGAGAATGGTCGGCTTTGATGCCAGAGGTACCGAGTTCAATCCCCGCCGTGCACCAATGGCTTTTTCAATCGAAAAATGTATTTGCGCTTTTCACAGTGGCCTTCCGATGAAGGAAAAACATCGTTAAGAAACCAACAACCCCCGCAAGACACTATCTAGTGTCCGCCTGGCCAGCTACCACCCTCAAGTCAGAAAATCTGTCGCCAAAACATCTAATGTGTTCCGGCAGCTATCCTTGAGAGCCAGTTCCCATTCTAGGCCTAGCGTGCTTACCATCTTCTATCGCATCATCACTTACCAACAGGCGAGATAGTTGTCAAAAGATAGACTATAAGCTATAAAAAAAAAAAATTGGTGTTCTAGTATTAAATAACGTATCACCATTTTATATATAAGTTTTTAAAAGATACCACGAAGGGTGTCATATTATATAGTTTGATTTGCTGTGTTTTTGTTATATTATATCATCACATTATCATTCTAGAATGTCATATACAATAAGTCTTGTTTTTTTTAATACCAGAATGTGAAATTTTCTCATATAATATTTGTAATTTCTGTAATAGGTATATATTTTATTTAATAACGATTCAAATCTATTATCTATTTGATACATATAATGTCGAGCAGTGGACAGAAATGGGCTGATAATGATGATCATGTACAATACAGTATACATCAATATTTCCATCTCGTTTAGTTTCCGAGTCGAAATAATTTATTTCCTGCGGGTTTCCAGGAAGCAACTTCGGTATTGAGCGATCTTAATTAGTCACACTGACTTGTTTACTTATTATTTAATTTCTTGTTTTGTTTATTCCTTATTAACGAGCTGAGCGTTAAGTCAATACTTTAGCAGAGTACCTATAATAGATACCTATAAATAATTTTCGTAAACATAGTTAAGGTAAAGAAATATTCTTAGTTCGTATGTAGAAACACTAAAACAAGGATCATCTTGTTTTAATACTAATCTACTTCATCACTAAATTTTCTGCTTATATAAAAAAAAAACTATGTATCTTTAATTATCTTTACTTTATCTCACTGATTTTGTATCGTTACCTGTTACATGTTTACTAAGAAGGTAGCTCTGCCCTGCGCCTTTACTCTACATTATTTTTTTTGTTTCTTTACCAACGAATCTTTGTATAAATACCTATATATAGTTAATCCAAGCTGCATATTATTGAATAACGGAACATAAAACATGGCATTGTAAATATAATGTGTTGCAAGTTGCAGTGCGTACAGGGTGCTCTACAATGCGTGGGTGTTGTAGTGATTTGACTCGCACTGGTGACACTTGGGCTCGCAATCAGTGCGTTAGCACAGTTTTGTGATGGAGTCGTCTTTGTCTTATTTTATTTACTTATCGATCGATACATATTATATATATAAATATGTGGTATTATAATGTGAACTAAAAGATTTTTGTATTGAATTAAATGTTGCTACATATTATATATCTATTAAATGGAAAGTAATCAATGATTTCTTGTTACTGTTTGTTTGTGTTGTATTTGTTGTTAATATAATAGACAGGACCAACTTTAAACATAAGTGTGTACTTACTAGGAGCATAATATATTATAATTAATTTCCTATTGAATATATTTTCTGCATAATATTAAACATGAGATAGCTATCGGTTATTTTCTTATAAACTAGCAGTTTTAATTTAAATTTCATCATGAATTTATCGGTCGGGGGACTCGTTGGTTTCTTTGTGCGAGTAAATGTAATCAGTGTACACGCGCTCCTTATTTACGGCGGATTGCAGAGGCAGAATGCAACTAAAAATACACACACGCTGTATCTCCCAGGACAATGCATCATCATTCTTTTCAACTCGACTATACTGTGTTGCAATCTTTTAAGATACACTTTTTCATTTGCCATTTTTGTAAGTTTCTAATTTAACTTAATATATCTTTCTATAAGCGTATGTAAATGTGAAAGGTGGTTTACGCTAGAATGTAGGTTATTTATCGAAAATGTTTTTTAATTTGTGTTGTACTCACTGAATAATGAAAGCATTTCATTAAACATATTATTACCTACTACGAAACAAAACGTTAAGATTGCGAAACTACTCAATCAAAACAGTTGTCAATTCCGTAGACCTACAGTATAAAGGATATTTTTTATTCAATTAAAAAACGGAAAAGCCCCGGGGAGGACGGCGTCACAACAGAGCTTCTATACTACTACATACTCTACACTACTTCTTCTGGTTGTACACTACGTACTCATACTACGTGGTAAAATTGACAACCCAAATGTGTTAGCGTGTATAAATATGTTTGTTCCGGACCACTACATACGCATGGGCCGCAAAGGCCGTTGGCACAAGCTATTCTTATGTCCAGATTCGCACACCCTCCTTGCTAGACATGCGCCCACGCTGCGGTAGATGTCTGTCATCAATGAATTCGTGCATCAGTTCCATGTTGACATATTTAACGATAAGTTGAGTGTTATTATTAATAACTTAAATAGTTAGCATTTTGGCAATGTGTTGTGTGCAAATAACTATATTCTGAAATAAATAAATAAATAAGCAGCCTAGGGGGAACAAGGGTATTAAGGGAGCTTCAAAGCCTGTTTAACGCCATCCTCTTTGATGAGAAAACTGTTGAGACATGGCACAAAAGTATAGTGGTATTGTTCTTCAAAAAAGGCGACACAACTTTTGAAGAACCACAGACCGATCTCGCTGTTGAGCCATGTTTATCAACTGTTTTAAAAGGTTAACGTGAATCGACTAAAGCAAAGACTCGAGAAGTTCCAGCCAACGAAACAGGATGACTTTCGAGGAGGCTAGACCATAGACTACATTCACATAGTGCCACGATTACCTATATATAAGTAGTATAATCGGCCCCTGTACTTAGTTTTTGTAGACTATGAGTAGTCTAGAGTAGTTGCAACGATGTCAGAACGACTGGATATATATCAAAGCGTTAGGACAGGGGACGTTGTTTCCCCAAAATTGTTTATTGACGCACTCGAGGAATGTTTAAGGTGCTAGACTGGAAAGGACGGGCCATCAATCGCAGAACCGATAACTGTTGGGCTAGGCGCATTCTGGAATCGAGACGTGAATTAGCAAACGTAGTATGGAACGCCCTGTATGTGGAGCGACGATATACGCAGGCAGTGACTAGAGAAGAAGAGCTGCAGACAGAGCTTAGTGGCATGCATTGGGAGAGACCTATGTCCAGCTGTGGTATACTGATATGGGCTGATGATAATGACTAATATAAAGGCTTCTATGTCTTTAGTGTTTAGTAACTGTTGGTCGTTCTAATGTAAAAGTCATAGGTAGGTCACTTCAGAGGGTTTCAGATCGCCTTTTAAACTATGATAAAAGTATATTAGGCACGATTGTGATTAACAAAATACGAGTGCCTTGTCCCGATTTTTACGATGGTTTTAAAAGGGATGTATTTGCGCTGTTAGTGATGTCATCCCTACTGACATGCTTGGACTGCTTATGTAAATGTACCAACTGAATGTACAAACATATTTGTAACGGTTTAGTTCTACATTTTTCTTCTGCTGGCGTATCCGATACTTAAAAATATTAGATAGGAAATGGATAAGATTGTACTAATTACGTTTATTTATAATCGAAACTCAACACAGCTGTTTTCGTAAACGCTTTCAGGGTTGCCGGCCGACCGCCGTCCGTGGCATTGGTGAGCCTCGACATTGATTTCCTGCCGGGGTGAAGAGCAGCGTCCGCCCATGGCTCCCGTCGACACTCCACTAACGGCGATCGATGAAGCGTCCTTGAACCTGAGAGCGGCAGTGCGCATGCGCCTGCTAAATGTCAGACGTCATGCCGTGGCCATGGCCACGAAACACGTGCCGCAATGGCTCCTTCCTCACACCCTGTAGAGGCGCGCGCCCGCCGCCGCACACCCGCGCCCGCCACGCTCCTCCATTCATCCCGAGAACTCCCGCTGTGATGCCTTATAGTTACCGCTTCCCTTAATTCATCGTCAACTTTGCCATTTATTGTCGATTCTGACCTTTGTAAGATAAGCGCCCATCCGAATTGTGTTAAAGGGGGGTAAGTTGATCATCGTTCTAAAATTTCCTGGATAGTCTTTGGACGAACTTTTGGCATTTAAAGGTTGATTAGGGAATTCGATCCGTCGACCTTTCGGGTTCTTTGAGGTAATTGACTGAATGTTTTCATATTTTTAAAATGTCACAGTATTTGTAAGAAACGTGGAAAGTGTTGTTGTGTGTTTGTGTTATGTTATGACGTGTAGGGGAGCGGCGATGTCAGTGATGCAAGACGACATTGAGAGCCAGCACGCGACCACGCAGGGCTGGTGTATGAATGAAGTGTTCGTGGGCGGCTGCCGCGACGTAGCCCGTTCATTCATTAACTTGGAGGCCGTGCCTCATGAATAATAACATAACAAAAACTGCCAATAACGATAATTAAAACATAATACTAATAATACGCTAGTGCTTTAATAATAATAATAACTTATTAATTGTTTAACATTAATGCCAGTGTACGTGCATGTATGTTCGTTAAAGATGTGTTTTTAAGACGTTGGTACTCGTGGTGCCTTAGATATAATCGGAAAATAAATGCCTATTAAACGACTACCTTTGCGACGTTCTCTGCTATTCGTTATTTTAATTTTATTTAATTTCAAATTACCTTTGCATTAATCCCTCAATAGAATTTCACTGTTAAAATAGATAAACGCTGTAACTAGATAATAGTAGCGTTCAAGTCTTGTCCGGAGTAAATGTAGTGTAACTTAGGCAATTATGAGACAAGGTTTCAGTCAGTAAAAGGAGTATTGAGGCGTAGGAGTCAAGGTAAGGTCTGCAGGTTCTAAGCTCGGATTAGAGCCATTGTCTACGCCAACACATTCAATCATTGCCTGGCTACATCTCGCGGCTCTTGACTCATCTAATGCTTTCCGTATATTTTTTACAACGCAAGCAATAGGTACAAATGAGATTTTTGAAGATCGCTTTTGGCGATCCCGCCCACAAACGACGAGTGATGCTTTACAAGTTTACATTTACAGTTATAGTTCAGCGATTATCCTTGTTTTATGTCGTATAATGGTATCTGATTTCGTTCAGAATCGTAAATCAACACCAAAACCCGGTTACTTCTAAGTAGGATGTCTACTTTAATAAGATGTTCGGTTTTGCAAACTAGAGTTTCTAAGATTTGTTTGGTCGTGACATCATTCTGATTATGCGAATCGCAATGTTTATTTATTTAGCAACTGCAATATTTTTTGCAGCTGGCAATCACAACAGCTTAGTCATTTTGTTAAAAGATTATGACTAAAGAAGTGACAAATGATTGAAAAGCTATACTTGGCTTAGAATTAATTTAGAACATTATTCAAGCAGAGTGACCGAGAGTGAACCCACTTGTTGCTTAGGTTACAGACGTTCCTAGCAAAAACAAAAAGCTTCGCAACATTATTTTGTATTTCTCGTCTCTGGAAATAAATCTTATTGCGTCAGATTTTTCTACCTATTCGAAGCTTTGATTCTTGTTGACGCCTGTTTATCTTACAACATCTAAAAGATTGAGTAAGTACCTATTTGACTGATAGATATTGTCCGATGTCGATATTTAATATTTGCAGCAAAATAGTGTATGTACCCTAAGAGATGAGGCCTATATTAGAGGAAAAAGGGTGATAGATTTCAGTTTTCAGTTGAATTTGAATTTTGAATCGTAGTCTTCAGTTTTGAGAGCCCCTTTGGTGTAAAGGATAGATGGCTCAACTTTTAGAAGAAAGTTTTTCTAAGCGAAAGGCAGCTGGTTCCAATCCTAGCATGGGTGTTTGTCCACAGGTGGTTATAGGAGCATATTATATCGCTGATCCGCCTTAAAAAAAAGGAGCTTATCACCTTCAAGGAATAAATCTGCCGCCATAACCTTAAAAGTAAAAAAACAACTTGTGGACAGCAAACACGAGCCTGCGGGCTATTAATCTTACGGTAAACAGTTTGATTTTTACTCGCTTTCGAGTAAAATTATCGAGTAGGTTATTTTTATTAATACCATGTGCGAGTACAGGGACTGCGGAAGTACTCCATGACTTCTCAACACAATTTTTTTTTCATTCCTTACCAGGTAGTGAAATTGAAAGGGGCGCGGCCCTCCCCGTTTGATTTTAGGGGGGCATTTAGTCCACTCTGCCCCCCACTTCCGCGGTCCCTGTGTGAGTACGGCATACGACTATAAGACAATAACTGTAATAAGTTGTTAATATGTGCTTAAATAAAGCCAATTATTAGTCAACATTTATAATAATACATAGCAATATAATAAGAATGACTCTAAACAAGAAACAACAATATTACTTGGCAAATAAGGTTTCCCATATAAGACAGAGGTTACTCATTTTACCCGTCTGGTTTGTAATCTTCGTTTTAGCAATAAACAAGTCATTAGAAATAATATTTATTGAAGACAAATATGAAATATCAGTGCGGTCGGCATGCGGCATTGCCGGTAGCGGCCGATGGTAGAGTTGTTTTAGAGCAGATGGCACGAGCGCGATAAATTATGACCGCCCGGTGTTGCTAACCGTACACAATTGTTTCCTTCTATTTAGCCATGGAAATTAGTCGAGATAAATTCGAATCAAATTAAGTTCCTTCTGGATATTTAAGTATCGTGGTTTATGATTATACTTATTTGAAATATATTCGTTGAATTAATTTTAACATATTGTTATAAGTATTACTACATACCTATTATAAGTACCTACCTATTATAAGTAAACAGAGGTAGGTATCATCATGATTAAAGCCAATGATATAAGCATTAGGTATATATTTTGTTGCTATTAGCATGATCTGTATTATTTATTTATTCGCAATATTATAGCTAATATGTAAATCGCAAACTTCGAAAAGTGAGCGATGTATCAAAACAACCTGGTAAAAATGGTAAACTTAGTAAATAGCAACACTGGATAGCGTTAGTTGCAGAGTCGGTCGCGACGGGACGCTAATTAGATAAACGAGCGGTCGCGGAGAGGCGCGGGGTCCTGACCGCAATTACCCACTGCAACCCGTAAATAATCAACGATATAGGACGCCACTTGCTGTTGACTCACTTATGCCACACGAAATTAGGTAATTGGAGATCTACGTTTGTAACCCACTGCCGGTAAGCGACTACACTCGGAATCTTCTTTTCTGAGCTCGGAACCCAACTTACTAGATTTTACGGTTTCTTTTGTTGTTGATTATGTTTTGTTTGAGCATTTGACTACGATGTGGTCTATGAATAATTCTCGTTTTGGAAATAGAGGGATGTGTAGGGATGATACATCGGATACGTAGCTCCACAAAGTGCATCTCTAATGTAGAGACCGACGCTGTACACACCTACCATAGGATAGATTTTCTCGGAGTGTAAGCGATTGTGTTAAGGATGCCAGGCTAGATATCGAACTGCTATTGTTCGATAACAGTTGAACAATAGCAGTAACTAACGGAGGTATTAAGTAAGTATCCATAAGACCTATTGGTAGATACCCGCCAAATAGGCAGATGACATTCCCAGCACCGGGAAAACGGGTGGCGCTTAACACAACTGAGTAGTTCTAAAGGTTTAGAACTACCCAACACCTACAAAATGTGAGTGACACTTAATTCCAAAGTACCTTGTGACAAAACAAGTAAATTGCTGATAATGTTGTCAAGAGTAATAACCACATTTCGTATCCATGGTATCTAGGTACCGTTCTTTGCGAGATAACGCTAAACTTTTCTAATATTGACGTACATTTTGATAGGCGAAAATCTGACATTTCGGATATTTCCGAGCTCTCTTTAACTCGTTTAACATAGGTCATATATTTATGACTTATGTTGAAGAAGATGAATTATTATGACGAACTCTTTACCTATTCTATTTTTCTATTTCACCCCATAAGGTGGTGACAATTTTAAGATAAGGTCATAAATTAATCATCAGTAGGTTACTATCAAACACAAGCTCTAATAAAGGGTTACCATAATAGGTATAAAAAGTTTGAATGATCTGACCTATAATGGCTAGGTGATCAAATGACGCAAGGGACGCTGATGTCATCGGATGATTCTGTGATCTAACATGTCTAGACCTGCTGCACACGTCGAAGTGTAAAACCGCTTTAGATGAAATATAACAGAGAGAGACTGATGATCGATGCAAAAGAAGCAAACGCTGTCTATCAGATATACAAGTATCTACGTTATACCCACTTAGAGGTTCAATTCGGTAAGGCCGGAGTCTTGTACTACTCTTACAGCTCAACGCTGTAACACAAATATATACATCGCTGGACTGTAGTGTGGAAGATGTTATTATAATAGTATCTGGTACGAACTCTGTATAAAAATTGACCATTAACTCCCTTTCCCTTCTAACCCCTTCCATTAATCCCATAACTAGAAACCTTTATAAATTCCAAAAAAAAGTAATACCAGGATATACTTAGGACTTCACTTATTAACCACTGACCACTGATTCTAGATTCCTTGCAAGGGCCGTTACTATATTTACATGTATATATATATATATATATATATATGTATGTATATGTATATATATATACGTATATATATATATATATACATATATACATATACATATATATATACATATATATATATATATATATATATATATGCCGTTACTACATTGATACAAGCAGGCTTGCCCAATACTTTTATCAATGCCAGCTTACTAGCTTACTAAGCCAGGGGTTTTTTAACGATATTTTCCTTCACCGTAGAGCCAATGTGAAATACGCATTGGGATTTGAACCCTCTACCACTGGCGTCAAAGGCCTCTCAACTTACCGTTACCGAGGCTTAGAGAAATAAATTAAATTGTAGGTAATTAAAAATATTTACAAACAAAAACATTAAACTTTCAATAAGCCTTTGCCTACCTTGTTTTGAAAAAAAGTTAAATAAATATTATGAAAACAACTAGTTTTAGCTAGAAAATAAAGCAAATTTTCTTTAGATCCGTTGAAATATATACAAAAATTGTGCTGAAGGGGAGTGTTGGGATGCTACGCCAAAATAAATATTAACACAAAAGTTGGATTGAACCATTGTAACGTAATGGAGCGCCTGGAGGAGACCTACCGCACGCTACATGAATAGAGGGAACCTAGATGACCATGATAAAATATGAACACGGGTTATTACATTTATAGATATATTGACTCTACAATACTTAACTTTACCCCAACATTTATTGTTCGACAGTTATCTTCGAGCCCATTATATCCTGGTAGTGAAGCCCGGTAAGTACCAGCCTGGTTTAGCACATTTATCCTGCTCGTCTTCATCTTATCAGTGACGTCGGAAATCGTTGCAGTCCTATTAGTATAGGTTTGTTTAGCTTCTTTGGTGATCATGTTTAATTCTTCTGCCCATACTTCGGCGTATATTACACTATTTGGAAAATCGACTTTTTCCAAAGTCCTGCGAACATCTTCCACGGTTTAAGTAGTGATTTGAACGGCCACCGTGTTGGCTCATTATTCTAAATGGGCGAACCCATTTACTAAACATGTTTGCACTCTGTTTTCAGCAATTAATCAGAGAAAAGATAAATGTTAAGAATAATATTATTTTCCAGGACCATGTCTGTCCTCTCTTCTTTTTTTCTCTCACTTCACTGACTTCCCAATATTTTTCCGTCATTGGTTTTTAAATTTTGAAAACGTTCGTCATAAAGAAACATAAATCGTTTAAAAACCAAAGAGTATATGCATGATATGTGAAAAATGTATGAGGTGATTCAAGATTACCACACCATGCTACTACGCTACTCTGTTTCATAATCTATAATTAAGAAAACAGCTACTTGGTTGTGTGCTCCGTTATTAATAGGTAACTAGCGGAGCTGAAACCTGCGACTTCGTTCACGTACACTAAGAAATGTATCACTTTAAAGCTCTATATGATAAAATGAGAAGTTCAAGAAGTATAATTGGAGTGACTATGATGGATAAGGTGGAGAACAGCATGATAAGGGAATGTAGTGGTGTGATAGAAGATATAGTGACAAAGATAGATAGAGAAAGGGATGATTAGATGGTTTCGACATATAGAGAGGATGGATGAAGAAAGATTGATGAAATAGATTTATGAGACAAGTGTGAAGGGGCCAGCCGGTAGGCTGACTTAGGCGAACGAATCACAACCATATCGGAGACGTTTTAAAGAAAGGACAAGTCTGAAGTACCTATAACCGGCGAGCATGTGCTCGCCTTATTAGCTTATAGGTACGTTGTCTTCATACATATGAAGGCGCTCATGAAAATGGAAGAAGCGAAAGAGGTATGTCAGGATCGTAGCATGTGGATAGAAGTTGTCTCTGCCTACCCCAACGGGAAAAAGGCGTCATTTTATATATCTGTATGTACCTATATAAAGCCCGGTCAGTCAACATGAAAAAAAAGTGTGATCTGAGTTATTTAAGTTATATCATGATTTTATTTTCACAATAAACTGGCCAAGTGCAAGTTAGACTCGCACTCGTAGGGCCCCGTAGCACAGTAGAGTATTTTATAACTATAGGTAATTTGTTATATATGCGGTTGCTATATTTCAAAAACTACTGACTGTATCTGTATCATATATTATTTTTAGATTTTTCACTACCTTAATTTAAAAGTCAGAGGGGGGAGGGGGACATACGGACGGACAGACAGACGGACAGACAGATAGACATAACGAGTCTATAAGGGTTCCGTTTTTTGCCATTCGGCTACGGAACCCTAAAAATTAGTCTATGTTCTAATCGATTAAATATTTTGTTAAATTGTTAATTTTAGTAAGATCCGGATTGTCCATTTGGGCGTGATCAGGTAACAAATAGATAGAGTGACTGAGTTACAAATGTTTTTAACCCCCGACGCAAAAAGAAGGGGTATTATAAGTTTGACGTGTGTATCTGTGTGTCTGTGTATCTGTGTGTCTGTGTATCTGTGTGTCTGTGTATCTGTGTGTCTGTGTATCTGTGTGTCTGTGTATCTGTGTGTCTGTGTATCTGTGTGTCTGTGTATCTCTGTGTGTGGCATCTGTCTGTGGCATCGTAGCGTCCAAACGGATGAACCGATTATGATTTCATTTTTTTTTGTTTGATAGGTGTCTTCGTCGAGAGTGTTCTATGCTTTATTTTATGAAAATCCGTTTAGCCATTTTAATTATTATCAACTCTTTTTTGGGTGATGAGACTACGATAGCAACATAGCAAGCAACTTTCATAGCCCTTCACTGCGGACGTAAAAAAAAACAAAATGGCGCTTCTGCGCACTACTTACTCGCCACTCTGCTGACGTCTGTTTAGCGTAGTTTACATTCCGTGTATACATAAGTCAAATCAAATGTACTGTAATTTCAATGATACACATGCATATATACAATCACGCCTTTTTCCCGTTGGGGTAGGCAGAGACTACTTCTTTCCACATGCTACGATCCTGACATAACTCTCGCTCTCTCTCGCTTCTTCCACTTTCATGAGCGCTTTCATACATGCTCGGCGGTTATAGGTACTTTTGACTTGGCCTTTCCTTAAAATGTCTCCGAAACTTCAATGATATTGCAAAGAATATGGTAATGAAATATGGTACTTGACCTAATGCTGTGACATCTCCTTGAATCTGCAGAATACTCTAAACTCCTCGTCTGAGATGTCATAGTTGGGCTCATTGGAATGGGCTCAATAAACAAATTATACATACCTATACAAATCAGTCGGGAGTGTTTTAAATTTTACATTTAAGTATTATAATAATAATAACTAGTCTGTATTAGTCTGGATCAACAGTTATGTTATTTTCTGTCTACAGGCGGCGTCAGTATCATGTTATGAAATACTTACCCGGAAATCTGCAAAAAGCGTTCGCCGTCTAATGAGTTTCTAAGACTGATGGTATGTCATCTTGAGGAAGTAAACAACCAGACTTTATTGTAACGCCGATCTTGTGACAAGGTCGCATCTATGACGATGTTGGCCTTTAATATTCGTCTATGAGATAGTTAATTATGGCGCTTAATTGTCCGGCTTAAGACGCTCCGGTCAGGGCCTTGCTCCTGTCCGTCAATTAAACTATCCGTTTTTTTCTTTAGCAGTTTATTGCCTTCCTGGGGAAGTGATGAGTTAAATCCGAGGGCACGAGTCTGACACACAATTAGTATTAATAATCCCTTTGTCTGTCACGTCAAGAAGATTTGTTGTGAGGATGGACGATATAATGTAACATTGTTACTTTGGAATGTATTAGATTTTCCATTAGCGTTGAAGAGCAGAGTGAAGTGCATATTCATAATTGTAATTCAATATTACTTAATTTAGATATAAGAACTTTATCTGGTTTCGTTTTACGATACCTACAAATAAGTGCTACTGACACCTACTACGTATAATCTACAAACAGTAACGATTATTAAATACGTCTTTACACGGCTCTTGTTATAGTCGTGTAAACTCATATTTTCCTTAAACTTTATTAGATTCTCGCATTTTCTACAGCGTGTCGCGTGCAAGCAATTCAGATTTAGTTTAGAAAAATAGGGCGATTGCACAAAACTTACAACTGGTGAAACATTGGCTCTCATCCAGATTTGCAACACTGATACTATTAAATTGTCGTCTTTTCTTTGAAAAAACTATTGAGGAAAGCGAACGTTAAATGTGGATTAGGTAATTTTCCATATCTCAGGCTGACTAGCGTTTGACTCATGGTTAATTTAGTAAATCGTTTGATTCTCACTATGTTATTAGTAGATATCTTTGAGCTATACATATTTTTGAGTGTAATTTCATAAACAACCTGTTCTGTCCGCATTATAATGATAATTTTCCTATTTTAATTGCTTTCGGTCATCTCTTTAATGCATACTATCCTAAGCGAACGCTATATAGCTGCAAATATTCAATTTCATAAGTTTTAGTTGTTGTGATATGTCTGTCAGTAGGATGTTTATATATATTTCGCTTATGTTTAAGATAGATACACATACTTAGTGTCTTATCTCCTCTCAGCATCAATACACATATGTATACCTTTCATTATGTATATCTATGTTCTACATATATAAAAGTGAAAGGTCACTCATCACGAAATCTCAAAAACCGCTTGACGTACAACGATGAAATTTGAAAGGGAGGTAGTTTATAGTTAGTAGACGTCCGCTAAGAACGGATTTTGCGACAGGGCCAGATTAAGGGGGTCTTAGGGCTCTCGCAAGTTTGTATGAAAGTTCTTCATTTTTATGCTACAAACCTGAAAATTGACACAGAGGTAGTTAGTCAACGTTCGCTTATACTGATTTTGCGACAGGGCCGGATTATCTTCATTACTACGCGGATGAAGTCGCGGGCAACAGCTAGTTGTAAATATACGTTTTAGCATGTTTGTATATATGTAGCAATTCTTTTTCACCCCAAGCTTGTCTAAAAGCAAAGTTATGGAGAGGAGAGCCAAGAGAAGAATCTCATTAACGACGACAAACATGTAAGCAAGAAAGAGGCTCTAGAGCAAACAACGTCGCTTGTTTGTCAGTTTTCTGTCGGATGCATTTTGGAGAGAGTGTGCTCCAATTACACAAATTGATACTTCCATGCCTTTTCTTCAATCGTACAACCAGATGTACTGATGTGCGCCTCTCCGTTATATGGTGGACTTTATAACTACTCGCACCAAGCGTTATGCTTCATATTTCATCATACATTCTGCCAAAGAATGAAGTTCTTTGCCGGTGTCTGTGTTTCCCGATAAGTAGGTACCATCCAGGGGTATTCAAATCGCGAATGAACAGGTGAATAACCTCATGCTACATCGTAGATCGCATCAGGTGAAATGGCAGTCAAACGCTTGACTATTAAGCAAAAAAATTTGATTAACTTTAGAAGAGGAAAACAGCCGTGCTACGAGTTATGCCTAATATATACAGTTAGACGTTAGTTACCTTGAGTCATACGACAAGAAGTAACATCACGTAATAGGGACGCAGTTCCTGTACTCACTGGTATTTCGTCCACGATTATCATCTAACTACTTCCTATCCAATACTCACGAGTTTTAGTGTGTCGGTTATGCTGTAGTTCTACGGCACGAGTTAACTGCCCATTAAAGGATTTTTATTTATTTATTAATGCAAAAAATATATAGGTGTCCTCATTTCTAAGTATAGTCATAGTCATAGTCATTTATTTTGATAACATTCGTTACAGGTCTTAAATGTAAACATACAGTATTGTAAAAATACTGAATACAATGTAAAAAATAAATAAATAAATAAATCAAATACATCAATTAAACATTATTTGAACATATCATCGAATGTGTATATCGCCCCCTCAACAAGCCACTGTTTAACCTTAGTCTTAAAACAATTCAGTGAGGTGAGGTATATACAATATACTTGGACCCTGTCACTAGGGTATGGCATTTATAATAATCATTGACATGACATTTTTTATCTTGGTGTAGATTTACATCCTGTCATTGTAAGTTTTATATAATAAGGGCCAGTTTCAACGGTTACTGATAGCGCTGATTTGAAGAAATCTGACAGATTTTTGACAGCTTCTATATGGCATCATGTGTCAGATAACTATTGCCTATTGTAAACCGATTTTAATGAGTCTTTTATTTACAGGTAGATACTGTAAATGAATACGTTATTATATTAATGTAGTATGTAGTTGTATGTATTTAGAACACCTTGGTGGTCCAATTTAAATTTTATCGAGATCTGTTAAGTATCTTTAGAGATATGACGATAAATATCTCAAACTTGCTACTAAAACTGACTTGTGCGGCGTGAAAGTCGGTTGTTTTAGTTCTTTAACTATCCTAATTATTAATCCATCGATCGAGATTAGACGTGCCTTGATTAATGTCAATATTGCTCCATATCCAAAACTTTTATTAAGGTTCAGTCAGTTCAGAAGTCAATATAATTATAGTTTTTAGTTAGTAAGTTGATTTAAATTCCTGCTCATTCTATGGGTCTAACTTTATAACTTTCTTTCATACATTGGTTTGTTTAATAAAACTACTCCGACAGATCATTTAAGCATTCTCATTTCGGCTACGTTTACTATGTGAATGCTACGTCTTTATCAGCGACCAAAATTCTGCTTAATTAATTAAATGTAATTGCGGAGCTACTTTTGCGATGCAATCTTATATATATTTTGCCCTTGGGGTGTATTGGAATTCTAACACCACATATCTCATATCTGTGAATTATCTCCACTTTCATCGCAATATTACAGCGTGATATTTCTGCGACTATGGTAAATTGTTTCATATTCCCACCTCTACATATTATTGTTTCTTTGAATTATTTACTGATAAAATGAAGCCGTAAGCCGTAAACTCTACTCAACTTCCGGCGATAGTACAGATTGCTGTCATACGTAACGTCGTTAGTAATTTCCAGAAGCTGTTTTGCTACGCGTGATTTGAATCTGACATAGTCATGTCTGACTCAAGTCGGGTTTTGCAAGTATTTTTATATTCACGTTAAACTATAGAGTCATGTACGAGATTCAGGAGCGAGATTGTACATAGAAGGTAGATAACGTTTTATCGCAACTCTAATTACGAGTACTAAAAAACGGAATGTTTTATAGTCGCAGTCAATCGTTCGAGACGGAATCGAGTGAGTCAACCGTAATCGATACAATAATTGCAGAGCGTGTATCGAGTGAGACAATGACGTCGAGCTGGACGGTCGAACTCAGATCGTATCGTAATCGAGTACGCAGTTACACGCGTTTAAGTAATTGCGGGAACGAGCATTGTTAACCGGCCGACGCAAATTGGGCATTAGCGATAATTTATTGTCTTTAAAATAAACTCGAATTATCTTTGATACTGCTTGAATATGTATCGTGTGGGCTCGCCGGCCCGCGATGGTCACTAATGATAGCAATTGTTCTCCATCATTGGACACAGGTGCGTCCCAGCGTTGCACTAGAGACGGTCGCGAAGCAAACCTGTATTACAATATCTACAATCAATTTTACCTTGAGTCTCTCGTAGGGCTTTAGTAAATTACATTAAATGTTCGAAATTATAAAACACCATGTATAAAGTTTGTGTTTACTAGTGCTTTTCGCTATACTTAGTTGAAGATGTGAGATATAAAGGAACCTATCAGACTAAGTGATTTATAATTTTCTGGCCAATGTATGCATGCACAACTTATCTTTAACATCTAGTAACATAATGACTTCTGTGTGATAACTTGATAAGGTTCGGTTCGCAGATGTAGCCTGTGAAAGATTTGGCCTTTGTGGAGTGGACAAAATTCTAACTTTCCATTGTACTACTGTCATCCACTTCTTAATAAGTACTACCTATCTTGTTACTACTATCTAAACCCTGATATCGAGTAATCGCTTTGAAATATTTTTGTTATGTTATGGTAAAGTAAAAGTAAAGAAGTAAATGTTTTAATTAAGTTATAGATACATTTTGCGTAGTAATAGTTAACACCTCAGATACCTACACTAGGCTAAGAAAAATGCGCTCCTCCATTAAATGACAAATTAATAGTATATTAAATAAATGAGAACAATATCATTCATGATTGACATGATTTCATGGCGAAAAGCGAGAAAAATACAAAATAAGCCAATTATAATAAATTGTAAAAAAAACTGATATAAGAACGAAAAAATAAATCATTATATACATTTTTACATTGTTGTTATTATTATATTTATTAAGGTCATTGTTCATAAATTATTTATCCAAACAGGTATGGTAGGCAAACAAGCAGACAGCCCGCATGATGGTAAGCGGTTACCGTCGCCTATGAATAACTCCAACACAATCAGTGCCGTTGATGCGTTGCCGACCTTAGAGGAATTTGTGGATACCCGTTTTAAAAAAATCCATCGCGACTTTTAGACTTTTAGAATGTAAATAAATACATTAAGGAATTTTGACAATTAGTTTGAAACTTTTAATTGTGTACATGTGAGCTTTTGTTTTTTCTTTAAAATAAAAAAGTGGATCCTATCCTAATGCATTTACTGCTTCATTCTTTACAAAGGTACATCTACCTACCTACTGGTTTTGGTTAAACCGACAAATTTCCCACCATTTCGGTCAGGTGCGGTGTGGCATGACAAGTATCACAAATGATAACATAAAACGTGCGGTAGCGGTAGCGAGCAAAAACAGCGAAAAAGATCCGCGCTTGTAGATATCTTCGATAGCTCTGCAGGTAGCCTCTTTGAAAATCTTCCGCGGGCCTTGTTTATCTTGGCATTCACGATTTTGTTGGACTGATCGAGCATGTTTTCTTTACGACTGTATTAGATTATTTTTGTGCAAGTTGACGAATGTATGGACGTTTCGGCGATGTAAAGAAGATCGCCTAGACGCAGATGGAAGTAGAATGGTAAAAGCTAGTTAGTGACGTGAGCGCGGGCGGTACAAAGACACGTGCTTGCCCCCGGTGGCAGCGGCTGCTCAAAGCGGACTCTCCACTATCAGACATCTGGGAGCATCCAAAGAGGTGTAATGGCCTCATGTGGGCACCTCTGAGGAGCCGCTTCAGACGACGCCGCCCGTGCGACGTGTTTCTTTGACATTATCGCCACGGTGTGCCTGACCACTTTTGAAGAAAATTGATACAATCAGCGTAGGTGCCAAGTTTCGGGTGCTGTGTTAATGGGGAATTTTAATAACGGCAATTATGTATGACTGGACAGCTCTATATGTACTTGGAAATAGATCAATCTTGGAGCTTTGAGGAATTGATTTGAGGAGAAATCTTGGAGGAATTTTGTTCGTTTGTGACATTTCCAAATATGTTGGGTTTTACTTTTCTAGCCATATCATCAAAATAGGCTAAGATTTTTTATTCAGACAACGATTTAGATTTCCTTTCGATTTTCCATTGAATAATTTTTTTTAAGTACGTTTTCATGTATCTGTCCTTCAATTTCGGTGGTATAGAATTTTCGATACCTAAAAGCTTTTTAGCATCTTGTATTTCTGGCGGTGTTAAAATGTGTTCATCACTCGTTAAACTCATTATGAACAATTAACTAGTATTTATTAATTTAATAGTAAGTAAAGTAAACAAACGAATTATACCTACTTATTGGAACCGTATTGACATTTGAGTAGTAGAAAGACAGTAAGATGATACAACTCAGCGTAATTTTGCCGCCAATTCGCCGCGTTCAAAGGTCGATTTATTTTTAAAATTATTTTTATTAATTTAACGATGCATTTAACTTACCATCTTCGACCGCATCATCATTTACCCACAGGTGAGATAGTGGTCAAACGCTAGCAATTATGAAATTTAAAAAAAAATGTAGTGCCAATTCGAAATTTCAATAAAAGTTAGATGAATTATAAAAAAAAGTAATGTCTTTTTTTCGGGCTTAAAAAAGTTTGTTCCAATTTCAATTTTAATATACGACCGCTTGAGCACGCCTGCTAAAATATTGCGGGACACTTTGGTGTGGGTACTGTTAACTGTAAGATAAAGTCGTATAACGTAGCATGTTTGAGGTAGAGAATAGTTAAATATGATACTAGTGCGGTAAGTTAGTTTTGACGAACGAGTAGACGAGTGTAAGCCCGAGACGATGTCACGAGTTTGTAATTACCAATTTCTGCACGTGTGTTATGCATACAACGTTTTTCAAAAGTGTTTCAATTAGATTCTATAGTGGTAATGAACCACTAAAAAATTTACATAATCGTTATTCAACGCTATTAAATAATTTAATGCATTTTATAAAAATGCATAAAAATTTTGCATTTACAAATTTACTACAAAATTACAATTCTTAACTTTCGAACAATGTATACAGGCTTCGTAAATGCATTTTTTAAGCATATAATTATAGCGATAAGTATGCCATATTATATTACTGTTTGAGTTTTTAAACCATCTTTAGAGGCAGCCCATTAGCTGTTTAAATATGTGAGTCGATTAAGTGTTTAACGTCATTTTAATCAACTCACTGTATATTTATATATTGTATAATTATTATTATTGTTTCATTGTTTTATCTGTTCGGAAGATTTACTTTGTTGTATACATATTTTTCTATTTTTCTAAACAGCATTTAATCTGTTAACAATTTATAAAAAAGAAATAAAATATGTGCACAATACCAGCTATAATTAAGTGGGATGTGCCCTCCTTTGCGTTTTCCACGGATTTGAACCTACCCACCAGATTTATTTTCAGATATTTTTCAGACAGTTCAGTGTCTTATCTAGTGGGTATTATATACTTATCTACCTACGTCTATTTGTTTGGCTGAGCTGTTTCAAAGAACGCCTTTTCTTCACGGCTTCAGCCAATCAGGGAGGCTTAGTAGGCTACACCTTCTTTTCGGTCGGAGAGTAGGTAAGGTACCGCTTGCCAAATGCTTGCCGATTATAAATTGTTAGAAAGACGAGTAAAGGCGTCTTAAGTTTTATTTTTTGATGTTCAAGATTAATATTGTGAAGCAATTAGACAGTATTCATATATTCATATATCGGTACTTTTGTACCGACAGATAAATACGACACTTACTTTATAGATGTATTTGTATTATTAATATAATGAGTCGAAAGACAAAACAAGCTAGACACTGATGGTAAGCACCGAATCAGGTGCATAAAATGTCGAGTAGCAATGTTTTATGCATAACCTAGGTCTCCGTAGGATGACGCTTCACTATTTTTAACCCCGGACGCAAAATGAAGGGGTGATATAAGTTTGACATGTGTGTATGTGTATATGTGTATGTGTGCGTCTGTCTGTGGTATCGCACCACCCAAACGGATGAACCTATTTTGATTTCGATTTTTTGTTAGATGGATGTCCTCATCGAGAGTGTTCTTAGCTTTGGTTCATGAAAATCCGTTGAGCCGTTTGAAGACTATGAGCATTTTTCTAGACGATGACGTTAAATTCTGTAGTTCTGATCAAATCGAAATTCGTTATACTCTTACTTCAACGAAATTATAAGAACTTCGTAGCGTTGACCTGATGCCTGGACATCTCCTGGAATCTGTATAATACTCAACCCCTCACCAACTACGCACCTTCTAATTTTTAATACAGCTGTAGGCACACATCAATGAAGATATTAACGATACAAAGTGTAGCAATGTTTTTATTGTTGGGTGAATGTGATATCGTTGGTTGCAGACGCAGCCGATTAGGTCCGTCCGGTTGAGATAACGACGTGCCGGAACGCTGATCCTAAATATTTATTACGGACACAACCAGGCTGACTATGCGAAATTATTTCATATAAATAATATGTGCGTGGACGCATTCCTATAGGATAGGACCAATTTAAAGAGAAGTGTTATCCTAAGTTTGAAACTCCGACTGTTTCTGGAACATCATAACATACCTATTACATATAACATGACAGTTAAGTATTTCACTGACGAAT
This sequence comes from Cabera pusaria, assembly GCA_954871355.1. Lineage (NCBI taxonomy): Eukaryota > Metazoa > Arthropoda > Insecta > Lepidoptera > Geometridae > Cabera > Cabera pusaria. Next base: position 13,052,115 of record OX940896.1, read on the forward strand.
AAACGTATCATAATACATAATAATACATTACTTACACATATACTTCCAGCCCTCACAGTAACCCTCCGGTGAAGGAAAACATCGTTAAGAAACCCTCAACCCCCTCATGGTGGTAGGACACTATCTAGGTTCAACCTGGCCAGGCTACCACCGTACCACCCTCAAGTTAGAAAATCTGTCGCCAAACATCGAATGTGTTCCGGCAGCTATCCTTAAGAGCCTGTTCCCATTCTGGGCCTAGGTTGCTACCATCCTCGACCGCATCATCACTTACCAACAGGAGAGGTAGTGGTCCAACACAAGCCTATATGATTTAAAAAACCTAATAGCGAGTGAATAGGCATCTTCTAAGTAAGCGCGCTACATTATCGATCACATCGTCACTCAAAATAAGGTGAGATAGTGATCAAGCGCTAGCCTATCAAGAATTAAAAATACTCAAGTTTAATTACATACATAAATAAAATCACGCCTTTTCTCCTTTGGGGTAGGCAGATACTACTTATTTCTACATGCTACGATCCTGACACATTATATCTTTCGCTTCTTCCACTTTCATGAGCGCCTTTGACTAGGCTTTAAACCTTGTTTAATCAATCCTTATCCTTACTAATATTATAAATGCGAAAGTAACTCTGTCTGTCTGTCTGTCTCGCTTTCACGCGTAAAATACTGAACCGATTTAAATGAAATTTGGTACAAAGATAGTCTAGATTGACATAGCCTGAGTAATGACATAGGCTACTTCTTAATGCGAAACAAGGGTTGTAAAGGGTTGAAAGGGGGGGTGAAATGTTGCATGGAAGCATCGTCATTTTTAAAGCTAGAAGCTTGAAACTTATTGTTTAGGATGTTGATTCGAATAAATAAATATGACATTCAAAGTTTATGAGGGGGAAGGGGAAGGCGGAAGGAGGGAAGTGAGAATAAGGGAAAGGGGAGGAGGAGGGGAGATGAGGGGATTGAGAGGGAAGTGGAGGGAAAGGGGATGGGAGAGGAAAGTGAGAGTGAGGGGAAGGAGAGGGGAGGGGAGTGGTGGGAAGAAAGAGGGGGAGGGGAGGGGGAGAGGGAAGTGAGGGGAAGGGGAGGGGGAAGAGAGTGGGGAAGAGAGAGGGGGAGTGGAGGGGAGGGGAGAAGGAAGTGAGGGGAAGGGGAGGGGGAAGAGAGAGGGGGAGGGGAGAGGAGCGGAGAGGGGTAGGGAGAGGGGGAAGGGGGATTAGCGTGGCGTGGTACGGTGCGGTGTAGGTGGGATACGCATGTGTCTTATTTGTAAAATAATTAGCCGAAATAATTAAACATGCTACCCAAAGACACTATTCCACGCGGACGAAGTCGCGGGCACAGCTAGTTCTATATAATATTTGAGTTTTACCATTTCATTGATTTAGTACAAGCTTTTTGCTTGATTTGTATTGGGAAGAAAAATATCGATTGTATAAATATAAAACACCATTTTCAGTAAGCTAACCCATAATGTTGTTGCAAAATCCTCTTTTTAGGGTCCCATAAGTCAATAAGGAACTCTTTATACGCTGTTGAAAATGGCCTGTACTGTGTTATTGTAACCAAATGATTAAAAAAAACAACATGCTCATACTCGATGTTGCAATTAAAAGTTAATTTATTCCTGAATAATATCATAGTTATTTTCTCTATAAAGTCAAACTTGTATTTTTAATTGCCATTAATAAAATAATACTTAAATGGGAGCGCACACTAACTGCAAATGTACACTTGTGAAATGTCCATTTCAATATCATTTTATATAGTGAAGCGAGGTTGCTCGTCGTCAGCTAACCACAACAGAGCCAATAGATGGCGCTGATACTCTTATTTGATGAATTTAATTTTTTAATGACTGAAATAGTATTTGGTAAATAAAAAATATTGATTTTGCGAGTAAAGCGTATACATTTTAATTTATTCAGCTAAATTTGAAGTATATATACACTCTCTATATACTTTTATTTGTAAACAAGCGTGGCGTCAGGACTGATCACGCACACACGCGAAAGTATTTTCGTATCACAGATTATGTAATAGTATATTTGACGTCTACAAAAGCATTTGCTAATTTTGTCACTTTTAAATGAGTAATGTAGCCGATTGGTGAATATTTTATTGTATTTCATAAATATTCTTAGTGGTGCCCCGAGGATAGCCGTGGTCGTATGTCACCTACCGTAACAAAACAATACACTCTGCAAAGTAACATACGACCACGGGTATCCACTGAACACCACTAAGAATATTTATGAAATACAATAAAATATTTATTACAAGTTAGTTGTTTGTATAATACACGATACATATTGATTAGTTTGTACTTAGCGATCTCAGATGAGAATATTTTCTTGTTTCATACTTTTTAGGGAGTGTATTTTCAGTAGTCGGGTTTTAGTTTTTGAACTTATTTTTTATTTACTTACTAAGTTATACTTTCCCTTTATAAGTATTTCAAAAATATTGTACACGACAATATTTTATTTTCATTTACAATATTTATATAAAAGTAATAAATATATCCGTAAATGATAATGGAGCGGTTCTCATAGAGCAATGCATGACCATTTTCGAGATCTGGCGCTGGTATCATCATCATCAAAATCAGCCGGTACCAGTCCACTGGTAGACATAGGCCTTTCCTAAGTCACACCCACCGCTTTGCGAATATCGTCGCTCAACCTGGGCCCCTAGACAAAATCCAATTTCTGTTTTCATTCACGCTAACGCGACTTTAAAGTGTATGGGAATGACAACTTTGTTGCGGAAACATTAATGTCATTCCATACATTTTGACCTTGCCTTAGCGTGAATGGCAACAGAAATTGAATTTTGTCTAGGGGGGCTGGTCACAGGACTACGCTACGTTTGCCGATTCGCGGTCTCCACACTAGAACCAGTCTGCCCCAACGGTTATCGCTCCTATACGGCAGGTATGACCAGGCCACTGCCATTTCAGTTTGCTAATCCGGACATCAGAAAACTATGCCTGATACTTCTTATTTGGTCCTACCACAAATAAAATATCTAAACAATTAGTCGTACTCTCCTCAGTACACTCTCTGGTAAAACACATTTTTTATAAAATGTCACTAATTTTGGTAACATGTTTGTTATAAAATCTTCGTCACGTTAAATTTTGAGAATAGTGATGTCATATGTGTTTCGGTAATATAGCCAACATAATTTATAATCGTACAAAATTAAAAATCCGACTTCACATGCCGCGATCGTCAAAATAGCCAGTTGCCATAAACATGTCATCAAGGTATACAAATTTGTTTACATTGCTTATCTCCATATCTCCGCAGATAATTACACGGTACTATTATAATATTATTTTTTGTGAAGTCGGTTAAAGAGTTATTCCGTTGGTTAGTCTGTTTATTGGTATACAAAGACGTATTTGAGAATGATCTGACAGATGGTCTGACAGGATCGGATCGGTTTATCTATGAATGAAAAGCTGATGTTGGTTTTAAATTGGCCTCTAAAATATCACCATCATCAGGCTATTTCACCTACATCACGCCACTGAGCTCGATCTTCAGCTCTTTGTTTTCATCCACTGCCAGCCAGCTTGCATTTGTCTTCGCTCCATATAGCTGGAGGGCGCCTTACATTATTACGAAAAAGATACTTTTAGTGCGTTTATCGAGCCGTGGTCTTCACTCTAAAACACGTCTACCTCAACTGTTATCGGTTCTACGACAGTTGCGAACAGCCTACTACCACTTCAGCTAGCTAATCCTTTGAGATATGTCGATAACTTTGGTTCTCTGACGGATGACTTCATTTTGAATTTGATTCTTCAGACAGACTCCAAGCATAGCCCTCTTCATAGCTCGCTGAGCGATTTTGAATTGGTGAACCAGTCGCACTATCAGTGTCCACGTCTCGGCTCCTTAAGTAATAACAGGCAGGACGCACACGTTAAATACTTTCGTATTGAGGCTATTTCGTATTCGTATAAGAGCGATGCAAAGATCAGTCGGTGAATACTACGGTGTTGAACCTAGTGATCCTGATCACTGTGACATCTTTAAATATACGCTTCTTGTCCGTTATAATAAAATCAATCTCATTTTTACGGTTCCGTAGCCGAATGGTAAAAAACGGAAGCCTTTTCCTTTGAGTATTCAGCCAGAATACTCAAAGATGTTCACCGATTACTCAAAGATACCTAAATCGATTTGAGAAATTCTATTTCTTTTTTGTTTCAAAGGCCCTTCCCAGGTAGTCCCAACTAAAAGAAATGATATCAAATGCCGCGATATTAATGTTCAGTACCATGTTTGAGGTGTTTGTCTCCATATCTTTAGAGATACTTATCAGATCTCAATGAAATTACTATGGTACCACCCTTGGGATATCTCCTTTCCAACAAAAAAAGAATTATCAAAATCGGTTCATTAACGACGAAGATATCTACACACATAAAAAAATACTATACGGTCGAATTGAGAAACTTTTTTTGAAGTCGGTTAAAATATATCGAAATTTCAAAACTTGGAGTACCTATCAATTTCAATATTACAAAATATGCCAATATGGTCCAAAATTTCCAAAAAACGCTAAGCGATAAGATCCATTAAAAAAACATAAAAAAGAGAACCGACTTCAAATGCCACGCTATTAATTTTCAATACCAAGTTTGACGTGCTTATCTCCATATATCTGAAGATTTATCATACATACATCATGTCTCCTTTCCAACAAAAAAATAATCATCAAAATCGGTTCAGAAACGACGAAGTTATCCGCGAACAAACATAAAAAAATATATACATACGGTCGAATTGAGGAACATCCTTTTTTGAAGTCGGTTAGAAACAAAATAAAACTAAATTGGAGTTTGTTAGAGCCTAACCTAACCTATAAACCGACGAAATATTTGAAGGCCACAAACTATAATAATAAGTACTGTAATACTAATGAAAACTTGAAAAAGTCCTGAAAAAGCGGCGACTCGCATTTCAGCGGTCTGGCATCGTCGCCTTTTCAGCGAGCGCACGGTTTGGCAACGTCTGACGATCGCGGCAATACACACTAATGAGTTTAGCGTATGACACTGTAAAAACTTCACTCGCATATTGACAAAAATGAATTAAAATCTCGATCCTAGTTTTCATATATTTAATCAAATTATGTAGTAAGATTGGATTTCGCGTATGTAAAGAGTTGTATAAAGACCAATAGATGTGATTTCATTGCAATTTTTTGATCCATTTACTCGTATTTGTCAATATACTTTTGTATGGAAATCGAACCACCTTAAGGGCAATAACTATGAAATTATTATGACGTCTCAGAAAGGTTTACTAAATGCCCGTTAGGGTGCGTACAGACTATGTAACATAACATGATATAACATTGTTATTCAACATGTTTCAGAGAATGTGGACACGGAATGTTATAAAACATGATATTATAACATGTTATTATAACATGTTTTATAACATAACGTGTCCACGTTCTCTGAAACATGTTAAATAACAATGTTATAATATGTTATGTTACATAGTCTGTACGCACCTTTACTTAAAGTTATGTGCCGAATTGAATTATATATTTTAAAATATATCTATTCGTATTTAACAGCATATATAAACTTAGATCCTGAAGCAAAAGTGTACACATAAACTGGTTAGCGCAAGTCAGCTCAACTCGCAATCGTAGGGTTTCGTACCACAGTACTACCTAAACTATTTTATAAGACGGGATAAAAACTGCTGAAAAAATCACGTTCCTCGTAAACAATAAAACAGACATGATATTAAAAGTTATGGGTTGTCCCATAACTTTTTGTTTTTTTTTTATTCGTAGCTTTTAATATAATTTCAACGAAAAACTGGAACTATTGATATTTTTAGTGAATAAAAAAGCTCCAAAGTAATTCTCACAGATACTTGCATTATACGGACTCGTCTTTAACATGTTGCATTAAAGTTTAAAGCGGATTGAAGATATCTGAAGCGAAAGGGCTTTCTGATTTTGAAGTGTTCATTCAACAGTCGGTACGCTAACTGACTGTTGACTATGGGATGAGAGCACGTGACGCTGATAACTCAAACGTAACTTAATGTTACTTATGCTATACTCTACTGAGTTAGAGTTCACTGTTTCAATGGACGTTACGTTTACGTGTTTGTTACAGATACTGCACTCTTTGTGTTATAATTAAATTCTGATATATCGGAATGGCTTACTTTTTACAGTCGTGAGTTTTGCTAGGCATTTTTTAAGCGTATTCCTATGACATAATTATTCAAAATGGAAGTAATATACGGCCAAAAAATATTACAATAGAATTGCACGGTATCGTCCAGTTTCGTATCCGGCGGAATCAAAGTTGTCAAACTAGTCCCACTTATTCAAGAGTTAACCGGAACCGGTTCGCATGTTATAATGGATATAGATTTGTTGCATACCTAGAGGATGGTCGGAGTGCGAGGTGGGAGTGAAGTAGAGCGCGAATAGGTCGTCCACGGAGGCCGAGGTAGTGGTGATGGTGGCGGTGGCGGTGGCAGTGAGAGGTGGCTGTGCGTACGGCTGTGGCATGGCCAGCGGTGGCGGTGGCCCGCCGTAGTGCAGCCCGCTCGGCCCCGCCTCCACCAGCAGCTGCATTTGCGAGATGTCCACGAACTCGTCGCCGTCGCCACGACCGCCCAGCTCCTCGTCCTCCGGCCGTCGCATTGCGATCACCGAGAGCATCGCACGCGCGCATCCCCGCACTGTTCACACCGCACAGCTCGACCACCGGCGCGAGCGCCGCGCACTACACACTCACTTATTCTAACTTAACGTCTAGCGAAATTGACGCGATCACAGAACATTACGTTTAGGAAACCGGCGACACGCGGCGCGGAGAGCTCTGCGGGGTCACGAGCGTCCGCCGATAAATGAACACAGAATTCGCGCGTGAGTGTCGTCGCGCGGAGAACGCCACATCCTCGACTGAGAGCGCGCCCGAGCGGCGGCGAGGGCGTGCTGCCGCCCCCGTGAGCGCCGCGGTCGTCGTCCGCGCGCCCTATCAATGGACGCCGTGCGCCGGCCCGCTCGAGGTCGGCGTTCATTCACGACGGCCGCGTTAATGGCGTCGGGACTGGCCGCCCTCGCCGGTTGCCGGCGGTGGTGTCGCCCACGTGCGCGGGAAAATGGCGCGGCGTCGCGACGGCGAGGGAGGCGCGCGAAAAGCGCGGGGAACGCGAGTATTGTGATGCGGCCGCAGCGTGCCGGCTCGCGGCGGGCGGCGCGCGGCCTGGGCGCGCGGGCGGCGCGGCGTGGGCGCGAAGGCTCGCGGCGGCACGCGCACCCCGGCCGCTCTGCATCTCACCACTTTCTCTGCAGTGAGTCAGCCGCCGGATCCGTGCGCTGAGCGGACCGGCCCGCGCGTCACGAGCCTCGGAGACCGTTTTGGTCATGCCACAATTAGCCGAGTGGCACGCGCGTCCCGTGACGTCGGCCGGCCGAATAGTTGGGGCGTTACGTAGGTCGGATAAATCATTGGCTTAGTCTAAAAATATAGTCCGATCATAGTCTTAGATACGTAATGAATGCTAGGCCATCAGATCCTCGAGTAATTGATGTAATGAAATATATAAAAATATGTAGGTATATATACTATTCTACCGAAACTCTACCGTTATCGCTAATCGGCAGCAGACACTGTAGGTAGTATTATTATCTTTTCTATGCTGTAGGTACCATTTAATTAAATAAATAATACTTCAATTCAAAATTTAAAACAACTCGCGACTGATCTATGTATATATAACGTGTTCACTGAGACCATTCCAATGAGCTCAAATTCTCTCACTGTATCTGTACACTCTCTGACATTTGTGCTGCAAGTTAGTGAGGAGTTGAGTATTCTGCAGATTGCAGGAGATGCCCCAGCATCGGGTCAATGCTACTATGTTCTTACAATATCGTCCAAGTAAGAGGATAACGAATTTCGAATTGGAACCTATGAAAGTTGATTTCATATCTTCATCAACTAGAAAAAAAACCTATAGTTACAAAACGGCAGAACGGATTTTCATGAATCAAAGCTAAGAACAATCTCATTAGACACCTACATTAAGACACCTATCAAACAAAAAAAAACTAACTAAAAATCGGTTCATCCTTTTGGGCTCTACAATGCCACAGACAGAAACACGCATTACATAGATTCACAGATAAATACAACGTTTTTGTACGTCAAATTTACAACATTCCTTCTTTTTGCGTCGGGGGTTAAAAATGTGATGTTCTTTTTATTAGGAACCACACTATAAAAGCACTAATAGTGTTCTTAATGGTCGAATGACGATAAATCGATGTTACTTAATCGAATCCATCATATTTTTGCAAAAAAAGTCAAGATTACTTAATAAAAAAAGGAAAGGTTTCACTGAAAAATGCGAAGGGTTGAAACATCATTACGATTTTAAAAAACTCAATTCGGGTCCCCAGTTATGAAACACCGTGAAAGTAACGATGTTATCCTGAAGCCGTTTATAATACGGGCACGCTTCAAGAAATAAAGAAAGGTAAATTTGTGTGCCTCCGTTACCATGACAACCACCTGTTGATCGCGCGGGGCGAAGAGAGTGGAGATCTAAAGCTTGGCGCACATTACTTCGTAATCTAATCGGCTCGCCTTGGGACAAGTTCACGAACCTCAAGCGGCACGCGGTAGACTCACCGTAGCCCCTCTCTCCCCAGAACGGCGCCAAGCCAAGAGGTTATTAGGTAGTATATTACATAACTTATTTGGTGAGCTAATATGATACATTATAAATTGGTCCTAAGATTTAACATACGGTGCCATTTCCCCAAGTAAAGCTTCACCTAGCCGTAGCCGCTGCGACATGCCGACACTGCTGAATCGCTATGCTTTACAAATAGTGTGCGATGGCTCTAAATATCAAAGTGCAAAGTGCCAAAGTGGGCGCCTACGTGGGAGGCCCCGCGCCCTTCTTATTATCTTACACTCTAACCGGAGTGATCTCATAAATTGGTATATAAGGTTTTTCCCTTAACAAAATATTTTCGTAACTCTTGTACTACCCCGGTTGATTTTGAAAACGCTCTCTTGCACAAATATATTTTTAATCAGTAATTAAGTAGCCTTTTTTCAAAGACACCATTTATCCGGTCTACCTTCTTATTCGCACCAGCTTCAAAAACTCCAACCCCAACACAACATTTAGTTTTTTTTAACCGACTTAAAAAAGGAGGAGGTTATATGTTCGACAGTATGTCTTTTTTTTAAGATCGTTTAAAAAACTAAACGAACCGACTTCAAACGTCGCGCTAGTCATTTTCAGTACTAAGTTTGAGGTGTTCATCTTCATATCTCTGGAGATACTGAACATATCTCGTTGAAATTTAAATGGGACGACCTGTGAAGTATACCATATCAAATAAAAAAAGAATTTCCAAATTGTTTCAGGCGTCTTCGAGTAATCGGTGAACATACATAAAAACCCCAACACAATATTTAGTTTTTTTTTATGTAGAGCGTTTGACAAGAGCCAGTAGCCTAGCTAGTAAATCTATCACGTATTACGTTACCTACACACAAAAATACGCACACGCACGCGCAAGCGCACGCACGCGCACGCGCACTCACATATATGTATATACGTCAAAAATGTACATTGAATCATATCATAACTCATAATAGTATTGTAGTTGATGTGATGGCCCTTAAACATCTCGACAATGGAAAAGCCCAGGAGAAGACGTAATCACAACAGAGTTTTTAAAAGCCGTCGGAGCTTCAGTAGTTCAACAGCTTCAACAGCTCTTTAATTCCGCTCTTTCACTGGGAGAACTCCATAGGCAAGGAACAGAAGCATGAAGAAAGATGCATGGTGGTTCTGCTTTTCAAAAAAGAACACAAAACTGCGTCAAGGTGTGAGACAGGGGGACGTCATATCCCCGAAACTGTTCACTAACGCCTTGGAGGATATTATGTATAAGACGCTGAACTGGAAAGATTGTGGCATTAACATCAACGGCAACTACATCTCTCACTTACGATTCGCAGACGACATCGTCATTATGGCAGATCCGCTGCAGAACCTACAAAAGATGTTAAATGGCTTAGCTGATTCTTCTCATCGCATCGGTCTCCGGATGAATTTGGATAAAACCAAAGTCATGTACTACGAGCACGTTGTTTCGGATTCGATTACCGTAGATGTAATCCCAGTCGAAGTTGTTACGAAGTATGTTTACCTTGGGCAGACGCTCCAACTAGGCAAACACAACTTCGAGAAGGAAATCCAGAGAAGAATTCAGCTAGGCCGGGCAGCATTCGGAAAACTCCGTCTATTCTACTCGTCGCCTATACCGCAGTGTCTTAAGACAAAAGTCTTTAACCAGTGCGTCCTACCTGTGATGACATACGGAGCCGAGACGTGGTCACTCACATATCGATTGGTCAACCAATTTAAAGTCGCTCAGCGACCTATGGACAGAGCTATGCTCGGTATTTCTCTACAGGATCGATTCCGGAATGAAGTAATTCGCAATAGAACTGAAGATATCGAGATAACTCAACGGATTAGTAAACTAAAGTGGCAGTGGGCGGGTCATATCTGCCGCAGGACGTTGGGGTAGACTTGTCCTAGAGTGGAGACCGCGAATCGTCAAACGTAGCGTAGGACGTCCTGTGAACAGGTGGAGCGACGACTTATGCAAAGCGGTGGGCAGTGACTGGATAAGAAGAGCCGAAAATCGGGCTCAGTGGCTTATCTTTGGAAAGGCCTACGTCCAGCTGTGGACTGACACAGGCTGATGATGATGATGATGTCAATATGTACTGTTGTTATCTGTTATGACTGACTCACTATATCAACGCATAGACCAAACCGCTGGTCCTAAGAGACATGAAGAGACATGACATGTAATTATAGTACAACTGTTTTGTTCAGACAGAGCCGTTGCCTGCACTGGCTCATCTTATACCGACTTTGTACTGAAAAATGGGTGTTTGAAGGTATCTACAATTAGAATGATGGGTACCAATATGTCACGTCCGAAGCCTCCTACTATTGTCACATGATCAGCTCTACCTTGAAGCCCCGGAGCTTTCACAATTCTAGATATTCTCCTTAGGAAGAGAGTCTCTTTGCCACAAGGCCAGGATAAGTATGAATATACGAGTAAATAATATATTTCTGGAAGTTCAGGTCAATCCACTTGACTGACAGCTTGACTATCTAAAATTTAGATAGTCATATCATATCATAGTTCCGAAGATAGATTTAGATTAAATCTATCTTCGGAACTTATTTCACTAAAAATTATACTAGAACTCTTGATTCTGATCCTAAGTAAAAATAAATTATAAGTAAAAAATATTTTTAAAAACAAGCTTTTATCTGGGACGCTGAACTAAAATGTTAAAAATTAAATTCTAGTAAGTATTTAGTATTCAGTATTCAGTATTCAGTATTTTATTGCGTCTATAAAAGTATTTACAAGGTCTTAAATAAAATGTACAGTTCTTTATAGACCCTGGAAGGGCACAGCAATATTACTTTAAAAAATTATTTATTAAAAAATATTATAAAAATATTTATAAAAAATTAGTATTTATTAGGTAGGTACCTAATCTACTACCTAAGTATTTAAGAGAAGGCATGATGTTTTAAAATATTCCACGGATCATCATTAACAGCCTGTACTCGTCCACTGCTGGACATAGGCTTCTCCTATGGCACGCCACTGAGCTCGATCTTCAGCTATTTGTTTCCAACCGCTGCCAGCCAGCTTGCGTATATCATCGCTCCATCTAGCTGGTGGGCGTCCTACGCTTCGTTTCCCGAGTCGTGGTCTCCACTCTAGAACACGTCTACCCCAACGGTTATCGGTTCTACGACAGATGTGACCAGTCCACTGCCACTTCAGCTTGCTAATCCTTTGAGCTATGTCGATAACCTTGGTTCTCTGTCGGATGACTTCATTTCGAATTCGATCTTTCAAAGATACTCCGAGCATAGCCCTTTCCATAGCTCGCTGAGCGACTTTTAATTGGTGGATCAGTCGCACCGTCAGTGTCCACGTCTCGGCTCCGTATGTCATTACAGGTAGGACGCACTCATTAAAGACTTTTGTCTTTAGGCTCTGTGGTATCGGCGATGAAAAGACTCGTAGTTTTCTATATGCTGCCCATCCCAGCTGTATTCTTCTGCGGACTTCCTTCTCGAAATTGTTTCTACCCAATTGCAAGGTTTGGCCAAGGTAGACATATTCTTGAACAGTCTCGAGAGGGACTCCGTTTAAGGCAATCGGTTCCGGAATGACATGTTCGTTGAACATGATCTTGGTCTTATCCTAGTTCATTCGGAGACCGATGCGTGCAGAAGAATCAGCAAGGGTGGTCAGCATGTATTCCAAGTCCTGTACGGTTTCAGCCATGATAACGATATCGTCCGCAAATTTCAGGTGTGAGAGGTTTTCGTCGTTGATGTTTATGCCTCGTCCTTTCCAGTTCAGCGTCTAGAACATATCCTCTAGAGCGTTTGTGAACAATTTGGGGAAATAACGTCCCCTTGTCTCACACCTCGATGTAAAGGGATATGTTCAGTCTGCTGATTTTGTACTTGGACGGTCATAGTCGCGGCTTCATACAAACCTCTCAGCACTTGCACGTATCGCCAATCAACTTGGCACCGTTCCACGGATATTTGATGTGATTATGGGTAAAGTGCTCTTCAAGGAAAATCAATCGACTCGGTGGGGCTATGTTGCTTTATAACAGAAATGCCATGGTCACCTTACAGCTTCATCATCAGATCCTGGCTATCATTTAAGTGTAAAGTGCTCCTCAAGACAAATCATTTGAGCCCAAATTAACTGGGGTTACGTTATTTTATCACAGAGATGCCGAGGCCAACTTCCAGCTTCATCACCAGTCGCTAAATATCATCTAAGTGTAAAGTTCTATTGAAGACGAATCATTCGAGCCCACACTCGGTAGAGTTACGTTGATTTATCACAAAGATGCCGTGGCCACCTTCCAGCTACATCATCAGACCCTGGATATAATCTAGGTGAAAAGTTATATTTAAGACGAATCAATTGAGCCCAAACTCGGTAGGGTTTTGTTGATTTATCACAGAGATGCCGTGGCCACCTTCCAGCTTCATTATCAGACCCTGGATATCATCTAGGCGTAAAGTTCTCTTCAAGTCAAATCAATTGAGCCCAAACTCGGTGGGGTTATGTTGTTTTATCACAGAGATGCCGTTGCCAGCTTCCGTCTTCATCATCAGACCAGCTCCATGGTACCATATTATTGTATTGTCATCGAAGATACATAAGTACACCAAATTTGAGTCCAATCGGACATCGCGAAGTGAGTCTGCACGTTGTACGTGGGGGAAATTTGCACGTTAAAGTTTAATATTTCGTAAATGGAGCATTACATCGAAAAATAGTATAAGCAACCCCTAAATCATTTTAAAAGAGATATTCAACGATACTCCACAAGATGGGGTAGACGATGAAAAAAAAATTCATCCCCACTTCAAACGTCGGGGAGCTACCCTAAACATTATATACATTTTCCTACATTTTATTTTACCACTTTGTCGGCATAAATTATATATATAAACACACCCCTACAAAAAACAGCTTTATAGTATTATTTCCTTGTCAGGACTACGGAACCCTAAAAAGTTGATATTAAACGATCTAATAGCAAATTCATTTATGATTCTGAGAATGGATTTAATGCCCATCTCTGTAATATTATAGTAATACGAATAAGTAATGAGGTTGTTCGTTCAATGGTACATTATACCATTTTAACAGTAGGTATGTTGGGTGAATGGAAATTGTGAAAATGTTACGGGTAAAGCCTCCGCACATCCGACACCCACGACTATACATACCTACACACAACCACAGAATAAAAAATTATGCTATTACAGAACACAGGCAGGTATCTTGTGCAGTAACAGACAATGGGTATTACATATTCTGTTCTAACGAAGGCGGGGGATGCTATAACTTGCCAACCCTGCCCACCTAGACAAAATACAATTACTATTAGCGTTCACTGTAGCGTAGCAATGATGTCTCGAAGAGATGCAGTGCCTTTTATATTAAATATGATACGTATACATCTCTTTTGTAGAAGGAATGTAGACGCTAACGGAGCTCTACATGCTTGGCATGATAGTTAGATTTTGGTTAGTAATTTTACTATAAAACTCTTAATTTTGTTGAAGAAATTGCTGACACAAAAATAAACACTCATGGAAAACCAAAGGGATACTAGAAAACAATAGTTCTTCTATTGAATTCTTCATTAGTAAATAGATTGCATAAAAATGGACCCAATAAAAACAAAATACTAGTAACAATATAATAATAAAAAAAATAAAGGACTATCAGAGATATATAACTCTTGCATTTTCCTGAGACGGGGTTAGTTTTCATGCTGCCCCCACGTACGAATGCCCTTAACAGGAGGCACCGCCTGTCCGACGAGCCTGCCCACAGGAAATTGAACCTCAATGATTATACAATATAGACTTTACATAATATTGGGGTTCCAATAAGTCTTGTGCAGATATCATTTCATAATTCGGGGGCGTATGACGCACTTCTCTACACGATTTCGTCAACGCACCGGCCGCGCGGCACTCACAGTGACGTATACTCACGTCCTTTTGTTTCATAACATCCCACTGAGATAATGATGATCGATAAATATATTTTATGGAAATATTTAATGTGGACCAATATAGACGGTCGCCATTCTCATTGGAGATCCAGTGGATCAGCCTCTGACGTTACACACATACGTAATGTTAAAAGAGTTCAGAAATTTAGGTCTTTGCCCTTTTGTGAAGTCTAGTTTATGCATCTTTAATGAAATTTAGTATAGTGTATAAAATCAACCCTTGATTATAATTTTTTGATGTTATGCACCTGAGGATTGGGTTCATACCTTTTACTTGTATGCTTTTTTGTTGAGTAGACACGATGAAAATGAGCCTTCCATATTTGATGTGATGTAGATATTTATTTCAATCTTTTGATTATCAGTTTTGATCCTTGAAAACATTAAATAGTATAACATTACCTACTTAGATACAAACCATATCTAATCTATTAAAAATCCATATAGTTATAGGTCCATCCAGTATAGGTACATATAATCAACATTAATAATAATAAATTAATAGGTCATAGTGACATTTTGTCCACAACAGCTAAATAAACAGCTGCTTATAAAGGCATGTTTTCGGCATTAACATATCAATATGGCCGGTGTCGGAAAATGTTGTCGGCGTCTAGAGGTTCCGTCAGTTGGGAGGCGAACGCGCGGGGGCGAATAGGAAGATTTACTTATAAGGAGGTAGAGTCGAGCGGCCTGCGGCGCTCGTCACCGGCCGATTTACCACCGATTACTAGTTGTTCGGTTTTTAAACCTCACACATGCGGACTTATAAGGCCGTATTATTGATTTTTGTTCGACGCCCACTACCATAAGTACTTGGTTAAGAAATGAAAAACAAATTTCAAAGGTTAATTCGTAAAGTAAAATTTCAGGGAACCCGTAGGCGTGAAAGGTGCGGACTACTGAGTTATAGCACCAAAAGGTCTTAGTGCCTTAAGTGCTCTTTTGGATTAATGTTTGATCCTATTAGTGTAGGAATCATTTTGAGATACTAAGAAGACTATATAGATAGAAGAGATAGATAGGTATTTAGTTTACACGGGTAACTTTAGGAACTTCCTTGTTTCACTTCCTCAAAAAGGAACTTGCTTATAAAATCCTATCCTATAAATAATAGGAAAATCGGAGATAGCTAGAACCGTCTGCTATATTTATTTATTTATATAAGTATAGGATTTATATAAATGATATTTTTCAAACTTTTCGAAAATCATCAGTTCAAAACTTTAAATTACTATAATTTGATTAAAAACTAAAAGTGCCCCGCTGCTTCGCCCGCTTTAAAAATTTATTTATTTATTTAGAGAAGTATTTCTATGAAGTTTCGAATAAAAAATACTATCTCATTTCAATTATAAAACTCACGTTCATTTTAAACTTCTAGATTTAAAATCGGGAATTTCGCGATTAGTGCGAGGCTGAATTCGTTGGCGAGCGCCCCGCACTCGAGATCCTGAGGAAGGCCTCCGGATGAGGCCGAAAAATATGTCGATCGCTATATCGACATCGCGTAAGTCACGTTAAATTCCCGATTTTAAATCTATAACTATTTTAAATCTCATTTCTCTATACAAACTTTAAACCCCCGTTTCATCCCTTTAAGGGGTGAATTTTGGAAAATGCTTTCTTAGCGCATACCTACGTCATAATAACTATTTGCATGCCAAATTTCAGCGCAATAAGTGGTTTGAACTGTGTATTGATAGATCAGTCAGTCAGTAACGTTTGAATAGTAAATGATAAATTTTCCAAAAAAGGATGTTACTCAATTCGACGGAATGTATATATTTATATTTTTTTACCGACGAAAAAAAAACGGACGAGGTTATCAAGTCGACGCGAATATTTTTTTTTTATGTATGACGCATAACTTTTTACAGAGTAGTCTGATTTCGTTAATTCTTTTTTTTATTGGAAAGGGGGTCCCATTTAAATTTTAACGAAATCGGTCGAGCCGTTTTGAATAAATCAACAAAAATAATGGATAAAAGTATAATTATTTTGATGATTTTATCATATCATTAATGTGTGTCAACAAACACTGGAAAAAACAAAGAGCCGAAAATCGGGCTCAGTTGCGTGTCTTGTTGAGAGAGGCATATATCCAGCAGTGGACTGATACTGGCTGATTATGATGATGATATTTTACAGGTAGCCATTTAAATTTCATCGAGATATGTTCAGTATCTCCAGAGATATGAAGATAAACACCTCAAACTTAGTATTGAAATTGACTAGCGTGACGTCGGAAGTCGGTTATTTTAGTTTTTTTATGTGATCTTAAATTATTTTTATTATTATTATTATAGAGCATAAATCTTCTATACATATAAAATCCAAAGTCCTGACTGACTGACTGACTGAGATATCAACGCACAGCCCAAACCGCTTAACCTAGACACTTGAAATTTGGAGGGTGTGTTCTTTGTAAAGTGTAGGCTTCCACTAAGAAAGGATTTTTCTTCAAATATCTACCCCTATGCGGGTGAAATGAAGGATTGAACTTTCTATTAAACTTTTTGTTCTCCGGGTCAATTGTCTCCAAAATTGGTACACATACTCTTTAATTAAAATAGTGAGATACGATCCTCCACGAGTTTTTCTGACTGCCTGATATATCAACGCACTGCCTAAACCACTGGTCTTAGAGACATGATAATTGGAAGGTGTATTCTTTGTGAAGTGCAAGTATCCACTAAGAAATAGTTTTTCGAAATTCTACCCCTAAGAGAGTATGATGTAAGGTTACATATTCTGTAATTATTTTATTCTCTGGGTCCGGTCGCTAGAATATCTCGAAAATTGGTATATCTATATATATAAACTAGCAGCCCGGCTTCGCACGGGTAGAACATATATGCCTACATAATTTTCATCAGTTTAAACCTTAACGAATTATGCACCTAAACCTTCCTCATAAACACTCTGGCTATTGGTGAAAACCGCATGATAATCCGTTCAGTAGCTATTGAGATTATTGCGAACAGACAGACAGACGCAGTGATGGAATTTGTTTTATAATACTTACGTAGTGATATTGGACGGCCCTTTAGCGTAAAGGATAGTTACCCTGATTCTGACCCGACGGTCGTTGGTTCTAATCCTAGCTATATACCTACCAATGACAGTTTTATGTGCATTCATGAATCATGAGTTTTCGTACAGTGGTAGTGGGATCATTAAATCAACCAAAAAGTAGCTTACCACCAAGGAGCCCGGGCCCGGTGGCGTAATCGGGAGAACGGTCGGCTTTGATGCCGTGGTACCGAGTTCAAACCTTACCGTGCACCAATGGATTTTTCCATCGAAAAATGTATGTGCACTTCTCACAGTGGCCCTCCGGTGAAGGAAAACATCGTTAAGAAACCAACAACCCCCGCATGGTGGTAGGACACTATCTAGTGTCCGCCTGGCCAGCTACCACCCTCAAGTTAGACATTCTGTCGCCAAAAACATCTAATGTGTTCCGGCAGCTATCCTTGAGAGCCAGTTCCCCAGTCTAGGCCTAGCGTGCTTACCATCTTCGACCGCATCATCACTTACCAACAGGTGAGATAGTGGTCAAACGCTAGCCTATAAGATATAAAAAAAAGGTGAACATCTGCCGCCGTAACCTTACGCGTTCCCCGACGCAAAATGTAGGGGTAATATACGATTAACGTGTGTATCTGTGTGTCTGTCTGTAGCATCTTAGCACCTAACCGGATGAACCGATTTTGTTTTTATTATTGATAGTTTTTTGTTTGATAGATGTCTTCATCGAGAGTTTTCTTAGCTTTGATTCATGAAAATTCGTTCAATCGTTATATAACTATGAGCTTTTTTCTAGTTAATTGAGCTATGAAATCAACTTTCATAGGTCTGATCAATTCGAAAATCTTCTTCTTCAACGATATTGTAAGAACATGGAAGCATTGACCTGATGCTGGGACATCTCCTAGACTCTACAGAATACTCAAATCCTCACCAACTTACAGCTCAGATTTTAAATGTCGTGTTTAGAGTCATTGGAATGCTTTTAATGAAAAGATTATACATAGATCAGTCGGGGTGGTATAAAATATTATATTATTATATATATAGATGAATATTATTTTATACAATAGATCATATTATTATACTATATTGACTTTAAATTGATTGTGATCGGTGGGGATCTACAGCATCGCTAAGCTTATAATAATATTTTCGGAGTAACTATGACCTAATCTGTGGTTTCACTGCAGATATTTTATTAATTTTGCGGTGCGTGTATATGAAATTCGTGATATCTTCTAGAGTTTTCTTTTGAATTATATACTGTAAAGGACAATTTTAATCTATAATATGTGGCCAAGCTATTTTATTAATTATATTATAATTATTTGGATAAGGATTAATACTATATACTTGAAAATAGCCTTGGAAGTTATGTACTATTTTTTAACAAAAATTTTAAGATTAAAATGGTTACTGTGAGTTGACTCACCTTAAGAGATAGACATATGCTGTCGCGGACTTAATAAGAATTAAGTTGTACAACTCTTGCATAGAAAATATTCTTCTATCTATTTTCAATTAACGAACGCTGCGTTCGTAAGAAACGTGTTTTTTCGACAGTTTTTTTGCCGACTTAGGTTGCAAATTAGGTCTCCACGAATGTACCTTTGATTTAAACGGGATAATATATAGCCTATTTTCATTCCGAGAGTCTATTGTATGTAATAGTGAAAGAATTTTTTAAATCGGTTCAGTAGTTTTTGAGCCAAATCATTACAAACATACAAAAATACAAAAATACAAATGTTCTCTCTTTATAATATTAGTATAGATATATAGATGAATATTATTTTATACAATCCACGGCCAGTTATTTTTAACCGACATCAAAAAAAGGATGTTTCTCATTTCGACCGTATATATATATATATATATATATTATGTTTTATGTTTGTTCGCGGTTAACTTCGTCGTTTATAAACCGATTTTGATTATTATTTTTTAGTTGGCAAGGAGATATACCAAGTGTGGTTATATCGAGGTCTGATAAGTATCTCCAGAGATATGGAGATAAACACCTCAAAATTGGTACTGAAAATTAATAGCGCGGCATTGAAGTCGGTTATTTTTAGTTTTTTAAACGATCTTATTATATCTTATATATAAAAATGAATCCCAATTGCCCTTGGTCACGGCATCACGCGTGAACGGCTGGACCGATGTCGCTAATTCTTTTTTTGTTGTGTTTCTTATCGTCAGGAGATGGTTCGTATGAAAAAAAAAAAGTTGTTTTTAACGCAGGCGAAGCCGCGGGGCACAGCTAGTCTAATACTATAAGAATCTTTGTCCTGACATACTGACTCACTGACAGACAACGCACAGCCTAAACCGCTGGTCGTAGAGACTTGAAATTTGGAGGGTATATTTGTCATAGTACGTAAGGGTGTACTAAGAAAGGATTTTCCAAAATTCACCTCTAAAGGGGATGAAATGGGGGTTCTAAGTTTGTATGGAGAAACAAGATTAGATAGTCTTTTCTATCCGAAACTTAACACAAGTGCTTCAGTAAAAAAATAAGTAAATACTTGTTTCAGGTTTTTTTGAAATTCCACCCCTAAGAGGGTGAAATGGGGTAATAAAGTGTGAAATTCAATATTGTTTCGGATTGCGCTGAAATTTGGCATGCAGATAGTTATTACGACGTTAGTTCCCTCTGAGAAAGAATTTTCAAAATTAATTCTCGAAGGAGATGAAACGGGGGTTCAAAGTTTGTATGGAGAAACAAGATTAGATAGTCTTTTCTTTCCGAAACTTCACACAAGTGCTTCAGTAAAAAAATAAGTAAATACGTGTTTCAGGTTTTTTTTAATTCCTCCCCTAAGAGGGTGAAATGGGGTAATAAAGTGTGAAAATCAATATTGTTTCGGATTGCGCTGAAATTTGGCATGCAGATATTTATTAATTACGACGTTAGTTCCCTCTGAGAAAGGTTTTCCAAAATTCACCCCTGAAGAGGATGAAACGAGGGTTCAAAGTTTGTATGGAGAACGAGGGTTCAAAGTTTGTATGGAGAAACAAGAATAGATTGTCTTTTACATTCGAAACTTCACACAAGTAGTTTACTAAATAAATAAGTAAATACGTTTTTCAGGCTTTTTGATACTCTATTCCTATAAGGGTGAAGTGGGGCAACAAAGTGTGAAATCAATATTGTTTCGGATTGCGCTGATATTTGGCATCCAGATAGAAATTTTGACGTAGGTATCCGCTAAGAAAGGATTTTTCATAATTCACTCTTCAAGGGATGAAGCGGGGATTCAAAGTTTAGATAGTCATTTTATTCGACATTTCACACAAGTACTTCTGTAAATAAATAAGTAAATACGAGTTTCAGACTTTTTCAAAATGCCACCCTAAGAGAGTGAACTGGGGTAAATAAGTCTGAAAATCAATATTGTTTCGGATTGCACTTTTTTGGGTTTTTCGGGTTTTATAAATATGAATCCTGATTTGTCTTAGTCACGCGATAACATGAAAACAGGTGAACCGATTTGGCTAATTCTTATTTGATGTCTTTAATGATAGAATCGTTTTTACAAAAGAAAAGTGTTAAGTAAATAAAAGGAGTTTTTAACGCGGGCAAAGCCGCGGGGGACTTCTAGTAGATCATATTATTATACTATATTGACTTCAAATTGATTGTAATCAATGGGGATCTACAGCATAGCTAAGCTTATAATAATATTTTCGTAGTGACTATGACCTAATCTGTGGTTTCACTGCAAATATTTTATTAATTTTGCGATGCGTGTATGTGAATTTGTGGTATCTTCTAGAGTTTTCATTTGAATTATATACTGTAAGGGACAATTTTAATCTATGATATGTGGCAAAGCTAATTAACGTAATTATTTGGATAAGGATTAATACTATATACTTGAAAATAGCCTTGGAAGTTATGTTATATTTTTTAACAAAAATTCAAGATTAAAATGGTTACTGTGAGTCAACCTTAAGAGGCAGACATATGCAGTCGCCGACTTTTTTGTAGGTCTTATTAAGTTGTACAACTCTTCCATAAAAAATATTCTTCCATCTATTTTCAATTGAGCAACGTTCGTAAGAAACGTGTTTTTTCGACCGTTTTTTTGTCGACTTAGGTTGCAAATTAGGTTTCCACGGATGTACCTTTCATTTAAACAGGATAATATATAGCCTATTTTCATTTCGAAAGTCCATTCTATATATTAGTGAAAGAATTTTTTAAATCGGTCCTGTAGTTTTTGAGCCAAATCATTACAAACATACAAAAATACAAAAATACAAATGTTCTCTCTTTATAATATTAGTATAGAAGTATAGATATAGAAGAAAGTCGTGTTAGTTACTACACTTATAACTCAAGAACGGCTGAACCAATTTTTATGATTTTTGTATTTTTGGAATTGTCTTTGTCAGGAATAGGATAATAAGTATTAAAAACAATGAATAATTGACCTAATATAAATATATAAGACAAATTATTTTGCCAAAATGTTCCTGGGTTAAAAAACTGCCAATCATTTGATGTTCAATTGTTTTTCCCGTCGACACGGTAAACTTCAAATTAATAAGGGTCATCGCTCCACACGATTAGTGTATTTAGCCAGCGTTAAGTACAAAAATTCTTCAAGTTTTTGTGATTTCAAGTCATGTACATTTTAAAAATGTTAATTAATTTTAAATACTGTCAGTAATGACATTTGTATGACATACCTATTTATTAATTGTCAAATATGCGTGCGTTCAGAAATGTATGCTTACCAGTATTTGGAGGGAACGTGGAAAAGTGTGTGTGTGATCTCATTGTGTTTTTTCCTAAAACTGGTGTTCTTCCGCGTGTTAATGTGTAATAAATGTGGATTATTAACCATTAAGTGCCGGTGAATGTGTGCGAGAGTAGGGAAACAGCACAATGTTGAAAAACATGCTATTTGCGTTCTCACCAAAACTCCACTGAAAATCTTTAGTGAACACCACATTTTTAGTGAAGGTTTGACTTAGACTAGACTTTTACTTAAAAACTGAGCTGAAATGTGACTTTGACCCATCTCTCTACGACTAAAATAGATAAAAACTTGAAGAATTTTAATACTTGACACTGGCTAAATACACTAATCGTGTGGAGCCATAATGAAATTAAAAAAAAATGTATGCTTACAATACAAGCAATCAAGACAATGAGTGCCGTATGTATACAGTTTTATCCATAAGGCAAAAAATATTAGACAGTTATTCATGAAGTAAGTATACTTTTTCAGAATTATAATTAAATGCTGGTGATTGTATAATTGCCACTAAAATTAAACTCAATCGAACTAATTTCAAGTGAATAACTTATGTATAACAATAAAAACATTGTTTCATTGCATCATGTCTTGCTGACCCGCGGTTGAAGTACTTGATTGTTGTATTTTTATTCTATTTCTGTATTGCCATAACTTTGATTATTTACTTGATAATTAAAGTGCCATAATACATTACTAAACGTAATATCCCTTTTTTATTCATTGTATTACGTTCATAAACGCCTAAATTAAGTTCATAAAAAAGGTAACACAACATTCATTGTCTGTTAGGTGGTACGAAGTTCGCCGGGCCAGCTAGTGATATAATATATGAGACACATGTATCACAGTTTTTTCCAAAATCATCCCTCACGCGTTACTCTGGCTGAATAACTGACTGATATATCAACGTGCAACTTAATCCGCTGGTATTAAAGACATAACATATAGAGAGTGTGTTTTTTGTGAAGTGAAGCTATCCACTAAGAAAGGATTTTTTTCGAAATTCCACCCCTAACTGGGTGAAATGATAAGTTTAATTTTCTGTGAAATATTTTATTCTCTGGGGCGATGGACTTGAAAATATGTACACATACTTATCAATTATAATTATGACACACGTGTTTCACAGTTTTTCAAAATTATCCGTTAAGCATTAGTATAATTAACTGACTGATATATCAACGTGCAGCCTAATCTGCTGGTCTTGTGGTGGCTGAAATATTGTATAAAGACAGTTCATAGGACAAAATAGGATACAGGATACTACAGATTTTTTAAATAGAATTTTGTAAATATTAGATATCTTCTCAGATAAACGGCGGGACCAATTTGGCTGAAATTTTGAATAAGACAAAGAAGGACATGGGATACTTTTTTTTTGGCAGTCAAGTTCGGGGGTCGAGATTTTTTTATTGGATTTTGTAAGCGTGTGACGTCTTATCAGCTAAACAGCTAAACAGATTTAGCTAAAACTTTGTGCAATGATAGTGAATAGAACATACATGGACATAGGATATTTTTTTTCTGGCAAAAAAGTCTGGGTAGATAGATTTTTTTCATTGAATTTTGTAAATGTGTGACGTCATATTTGAAACGGCTTAACCGATTCAGCTGAAATTATGTACTAAGATAGTCAATAGAACATGCAAGGAAAACGTATACTTTTTTCTGGCAGACAAGTCTGGATGTTTTTATTGAATTTTGTAAATGTGTGACGTCTATCAGATTAACGATTGGCCGATTCAGCTGAAATTTTGTACTAAGATAGTCAGTAGAGCATAGTAGGACATAGGACACTTTTATTTTGGCAAACACTTAAACAGCACAACTTGGTATACCCTAACCATAATGATTAATGACCTTTACAATAGAGGATATTCGTTCGACCTTGGTGTCCTCTCTAATGACATAACTAATGTCATAAATCTGTCAGGGTCATAAAAAGTCATAAAAAAAATTTCAATAGTATAAAACCATTCGCCTTATCTTCTTTGCAGGAATCATAATGAGACGAACATTTAAAAAACACAACTTGGTATACCTAACCATAACCTGATTAATGACTTTAATAACATAGGATATCGAGTTTGACCTTAGAGTCATCTATAGTGACTTGATTGTTAGGTAATAAAACTATAAGGGCATAAAAAGTCATAAAAATGTCTACTTCTCAACTTGGTTTACCTCACCATATTGATAAATAACTTTAATAATAGACAATATCGAGTTCGGCTATGGAGTCCTATAAAGTGACTTAATTAAAGGGAATGAGGTCATAAAAATGTCAGGGTCGTAAAAAGTCATAAAAATTTTTCGCGCTCGCTTCGCTCACGCAATAATAGCACTCGCTGCGCTCGCGCAACCAGTCGTCTTATCTACTTTGTTGGAAATATTTAAGGAACTTTTGTTTTAATAGCTTCACTCAGACTAGATATAGATATGACTCAGTCTGATACATATCAGACTGAGTCATGCATTAAATAGCACATTTTTGTATACTTTAAAATAATGATTAATTATTTAATCAAAAGATATCGAGTTCGACCTAAGAGTCATCTAAAGTGACTTGATTATTAGGTCTTAAAATTGTCAGGGTGTCACGCATGCTTTGCTCCCGAACTGTTTGCCTTATCTACTATGTCAGAAATGTTTAATTAACTTTCGTGTTTTAACAGCCTCATGCATCGGACTGAGTCATACAATTAAATAGCACTATTTTGTATACCTAACCATAATGAATAATGACTTTAACAACAGAAGATATCGAGTTCAACCTCAGAGTCATCTATAGTGACTTGATTATTAGGTCATAAAACTTTCAGGGTCATAAAAAATTTCGCGGTCGCTTCGCTCGCATTTAAACAGCACTGTCAACTTGGTATACCTAACCATGACGATTAATGACTTTTACAATAGAGGATGTCGAGTTCAACCTTGGAGTCCTCTATAGTGACTTATTAAAGGTGGAAAGGATTTATAAGGTCATAAAATTGTCGGGGTCATAAAAAGTCGTAAAAAAATTTCGCAATAATAATAGCGCTCGCTGCGCTCGCGCAACCATTCGCCTTATCTACTTTGTAGGAAATATTTCATACTAGCCACTCTCTTCCCTCCACCCCCTTTCTCCTCACTTCCCTCTCCCACTCCCCTTTCCCCCCACTTCCCCTCTCCTCCCCTCCCCTATCTCTTCCCCCCACTTCCCCTCCCCTCCCCGTCTCTCTTCCCCCCACTCCCCTTCCCTCTCTTCCCTCTCCCCTCCCCCCTCCTACTCCCCCACTCCCCTCCCACCACTCCACCTCCCCTTCCCTTTCCCTCACCTCCCATCCCTCTCCCCTTTTCCCCTTCCCCTCACTTCCACTCTCCCTTCCCTCCCCTCATTCCCCCTTCCCTTTCTCCCTCCCCCTTCCCTCTCATAAACTTTGAATGACATATTAATTTATATCGAATCAACAGTCCAAACAAAGTTTCAAGCTTCTAGCTTTAAAAATGACAATACTTCCATACAACTTTTCATCCCCCCTTTTAGCCCCTTAGCCTATGTCCTTTATCAGGCTCTAGACTAACTACCAAATTTCATTTAAATCCGTTCAGTAGAACATTCAAATAAACCTAGAAACTTTGAATGTCATATTTATTTATATCAAATTAACAGCCTACAAAATAAGTTTCAAGCTTCTAGCTTCTAAAATGACGATACTTCCATACAACTTTTCATCCCCCCCTTTCAACCCCTTACAACCCTCTTGTCGCAATAAAAAGTAGCCTATGTCCGTTCTCAGGCTTTAGACGATCTGTGTACCAAATTTCATTTAAATTGGTTCAGTGGTTTTGGGGTGAAAGTGACACAGACAGACAGATAGACAGACAGAGTTACTTTCGCATTCATAATATTAGATAGGATTTTTTTTGTTTTAACTGTCTCATGCATCAGACTGAGTCAAACATTTAAATAGTACAACTTGGTCTACCTTACCATACTGATAAGTGACTTTAACCACATAATACTAAGGCTGAGTTGCACCATCTTACTTTAACTATAACAAACGTCAAAAATCTGTCAAATTCAATATAAAAACACCGGTTAATAGTTATAGTTACGGTTAAAGTAAGATGGTGCAACTCAGCCATAATAGTTTTTAACAACAGAGGATATTGAGTTCGACCTAAGGGTCATCTATAGTGACTAATTAGGTCAGTAAACTGTCAGTCATAAAAAGTCGTAAAAAATTCGGCCACGCGAGCGAAGCCGCGGGCAGATGCTACTGTTCTATATAACGTTTGTCTAGGCCAGGGGTAAGCAATGACATTTTGGCCACAAAAAATTATAAAATAAAAAATACTTTTTTAACAAAAAAATTAAACCGCCGTTAAAACTGAAAAGCAAAAAATAAAACTTTTTTATTTAACCTTAATAATGAAGTTCTTTAATCACTTTTAGTATACATAAGTATACATTTTTGTAATATTTTTGAGTTTTTAACTAAACAAAATAACTAAGTTCTTAAACTAATGTAATTATATATACCTAAGTAATTTGGAGTCGGCGCCAAATAATCAATAAGCAAAGGTCACTAAATAACCTATTAAATTTAAATAAATAATCAAATCAAATTAACAATGCAACGTGAAATCTCCAGCGATGAACATAACAACATTACAAAACATGCGCTTCCACACGACCCACAGACTAAATAGAGATGCACGACCACTCGCAACGACGTGTGTCACGGGCCGTCACAGATACTATATGTGGTGCCCGTTCGGGTTGCAGTCTCGCTGACAATAATTTTGCCGGCACCCGGCATTTTCCGGCGAACTGGCGTGTCGCGCCATGCCTCCGCCGCGCATCACGCTTTACGTAATTAATTGATTTGCTTGTTTGGCGCCGACTCAAAATTACTTAGGTATACATACATACATTAGTTTAAGAACTTAGTTATTATGTAATTATAAAAATATATACTTATGTATAATAACAGTAGTTTAAGAACTTCGTTATTAAGGTTAAATAAAAAAGTTTAATTATTTTTAGCTTTTCAGTTTTTTCGGCTGTTTAATTTTTTTGTTAAAAAGTATTATTATTGTTCGCGGATAACTTTGCCTTTTATAAACCGATTTTGATCATTCTTTTTTTGTTGGAAAGAAGATATCTTAAGGATGGTACCATAGTAAATTCATCGAGATCTTATTAGATCTCCATAAGATATGGAGATAACACCTCAAACTTGGTACTGAAAATTAATAGCGCGGCATTTTAAGTCGGTTATTTTAGTTTTTTAAACGATCTTATTTTTTGAAATTATTTGGTGTTTATAGTTACTACAAAAAAGTTATGAGCCCTCAAAAGGTTAGAACAAACTTTCCGCATTGCAATTTAAAAAATCTAAAAGTAATGAAGAAGTTTTAATATCAGGAAAAGAAGAGGATGTTTTATTTTGATCGATCTCAGGGCAGCATGAGCATCGTAAAAAATTGTCAAATGAGAATGAATATTAGACAATTTATCGTCCTCTTAATATGTTGGAGACTTATCAAGGTTTTTAGCATCAGACTGTAAGCTTTCTAAGTTTAAAGCACTAAAATTACGTTGCAGGCGAATGGTGTTTTTTTTTAGATGGACGAAGTCTATGGGAAATGAAAATGAGGTCATGGCAAGAACAAGCATTACCTGGGTACTGGCCAAGATACTACTTATCTTAGACCACATTTTCATTTAACATAATATGGGTAAAATTTTAGCCAAGTGCGAGGTGTGCTGGTTTGTTTTTATATTTAACTAGCTGTGCCCCGCGGTTTTACTCGCGTAGACATCGCTCCCGTAGGAATATCGGGATAAAAGTACTTTATTTGTTATTCCAGGGTCAATCGGTTTTGTTATTTTAGATTGAAGAAGAAATTTTAGGCTTTATAATAATAGCAGAAATCTTGTATCGTGACTGTCGTGTAATTTAAACACACTTAATTGTAAATATTATTTTAGAATAAATAACATGAAAAATTAAATTATTGCACATATATAAACTGATATACATTATTATTAAATATATAACCAACATCTTATCAGAAGGTTGAATAAGGGACAAAAAATATCATTTGGAGACATAGTATGATAAATATATGTTCTTATGGACCGTTAAATTACTTTAAAAAAATTTAAGTTTACAGTTTTAAAAAATATTGTAAGGAACCAAGATAGACCAGAAAACCCTATATTGAACCTTTTTATGAACTACTAGCAGCAGTGATGAACTTTGTTTTATAATACTTACGTATTGATATTGGACGGCCCTTTGGCGTAAAGGATAGTTCTGACCCGACGGTCGTTGGTTCTAATCCTAGCTATATACCTACCAATGAAAGTTTTATGTGCATTCATGAATCATGAGTTTTCGTACAGTGGTAGTGGAATCATTAAATCTACCAAAAAGTAGCTTACCACCAAGGAGTACATCTGCCGCCGTAACCTTACGGCGTTCCCCGACGCAAAATGCAGGGGTAATATACGTTTAACGTGTGTATCTGTGTGTAGCATCTTAGCACCTAACCGGATGAACCGATTTTGTTTTTATTATTGATAGTTTTTTTTTGTTTGATAGATGTCTTCATCGAGAGTTTTCTTAGCTTTGATTTATGAAAATTCGTTCAATCGTTATAATATTATGAGCTTTTTTCTAGTTAATTGCGCTATGAAATCAACTTTCATAGGTCTGACCAATTCGAAAATCTTCTTCTTCAACGATATTGTAAGAACATGGAAGCCTCCTGGACTCTACAGAATACTCAAATCCTCACCAACTTACAGCTCAGATTTTAAATGTCGTGTTTAGAGTCATTGGAAAAAGCTATTATACATAGATCATATCAATATTTTATTAATTTTGCGATGCGTATTTGTGAAATTCGTGATATCTTCTAGAGTTTTCATTTGAATTATATACTGTAAACGACAATTTTAATCTATAATATGTGGCCAAGCTAATTAACGTAATTATTTGGATAAGGATTAATACTATATACTTGAAAATAGCCTTGGAAGTTATGTATTATTTTTTAACAAAAAATTTAAGTTTAAAATGGTTACTGTGAGTCAACCTTAAGAGATAGACATATGCTGTCGCGGACTTTTTTGTAGGTCTTATTAAGTTGCACAACTCTTGCATAGAAAATATTCTTCTATCTATTTTCAATTAAGCAGCGTTCGTAAGAAACGTGTTTTTTCGACCGTCTATTTGCCGACTTAGGTTGCAAATTAGGTCTCCATGAATGTACCTTTGATTTAAACGGGATAATATATAGCCTATTTTCATTCCGAAAGTCCATTCTATGTATTAGTGAAATAATTTTTTAAATCGGTTCAGTAGTTTTTGAGCTTACTCATTACAAATATACAAAAATACAAAAATACAAATGTTCTCTCTTTATAATATTAGTATAGACATAGCTTTGCACTTTGCAGTTCTTTCCAAGCAAGATTTGTATAGTGCCTAACAATGCGGTTGTTTAATTACCCCCCACTCGTACTAATTAACCACGGGGCAGCATGATCAGTCATGCGGGTACCTGAAAATCCGACCGATCTGTCTTTTAGACGGGTACACGCTGCCAGCAGTAATATCATATCGGGCTTTGGATTGTTGCCACTATGACTTGAACCATTTGTTTTAGATGTTAGTTGCATTGCTAGTTATTAATTTATTCTTGATTAATTAAGCGAGCGAGCGAAGGGTCTCAGTATTGAGATTGGCCAAAAAATACTTTTGTTCGTCTGTCAGTCTGTGTGTCTGTTATCGCCTACAGGTAAAATTTCCAACCGATTTTAAAGTAAATAAGCACATGAGTTCCTTGGTTTATTTAAAATGTTTTGTCAACTTTTTAGATTTTTGATTGGGAGGAAAATAGAAGGGAAAAGAGGAGAATTTTGCTGTACCCTTATTTATCGACGGATTTCAGTCAAATTTAAGATACACTCTATGGATGTCGTTCTACACAAGATGTTGCGAAACATTTCCTAAAAGGGGGAGTAAAGCGTAAAGTTTGCTGTAGCGTTTTATAATATGTGGAAAGATTTGTTTTTTTTTTAATTTTTCGGAAACCGTATATCTATAACCTACATCAATCTGACTACGCAGTCCTCTTTGCCTTCACAAGACAAACTCGTAGATACCAAAACCAGATTCAAACTCCTAGGACCAAGGGAACGGAAGTAATCAGTAAAACTTATATCTTATTTTGCCTAAACTCGGAAATGGCTTAGCTAAGTCTAGTTCTAGCTAGAGTATAATCTCGAGCACTACACTGCGCTCGGGGTTTTTAGGCTTTTTTTGCTCGACCTTATGAACCGTAACAGATAATAGACTTGAAATTTGCTCATAGTGTGTACACTATAAAATTTAAAAAAGGGTATACAAGAAACGTGGTTTACAGCTATTTTTGTTCTACCTTATTTATTGTATCAGCGTCAAATATGTATTATTAATTTCTTCTTTTTTTATTGAATTAAGTCTTTATTTCTATCATCATCATCATCATTAACAGCGACTATTAGTCCGTTTATTATATATATTTTTCCATTTATTTTTACATTGAAGAGATCTTTAATTAAAATTATGAGACACGTGTATCACAGTTCTTCCGCATCCCCGTGCGTTTTTTAATACCTATAACTTCGAAAATTTACTCGGGTTAGGTCACTAATGCACCCATGCACTTATAAAGCTTAGGCAACTCTTACAATAACATCAATGTACGAAGCTAGACAATTTCTTCAGCCGTATAAGGCAAAACTTGTTTAGTCCGTTAACACGTCCGATGTAAATCCTTGGTAGAACAATAATAGAACAATCTACATTCCTCGCCGTTTGCAGAAGCAATTTTGTGTCATGCAAGGCTATAGGAAATACACAGGCAATTGCAAGGTTGGGGTTCGATTCTTGGTCGAGATAAATTGTTCGCCTGTCGATAGATCGAGCCGTATTAGAGTGCCAGTATCGAATACAAATGGCAACGGAACGCGAATATCGTTTAATGACTTCAACCTGTTTGCATGCCAACAAATACGCAGTTAAGTTAATAGAAGTAGATTTGCGGAAAATTCTATGACGAATTCTGACAATACATAAACTCTACATACATAATACGTATTATATGTATAGGCATGGAAGAGATTATAGGTAAAGCTAATGTGCAAAAATTAAGAAGGTTAATTTTATTTATATTCCGCGTAGACAAGCACTTAACCAATGTCTTACCTGATGATAAGTGACGATGCAGTTTAAGATGGAATCGTGCTAGTCTGGAAATGGAAGACGGCAATACACTACAAAAACGATTTATTGCATACCAATTACATTTCTATACAACAATCAATAATTATATCTACGGTATTACAATGGTCTAATCGCTACTAGCGATCTTTTCCAAACAACTTTTGGATGGACAGAAATACAGAAAGTATAAGACGGTGTTGTACATTTAAATAATAAGTGTATAGCCAGCTTTTTGGGAACGTTACCGGCAGACAGCTGCGACCTAGGTTCTGTTTTTTTATCTATAACATTTTACTTATATATCAGGTTAGGTAGAACATTAACATAAACCTTACATATTATCATACAAACTTTCATCCCCTATTGCTATTTTACACCCTTGAGGGTAAAACTTTCAGAAACTTTGAATGTCATATTTATTTATATCAAATTAACAGCCCACAAAATAAGGTTCAAGATTCTAGCTTCTAAAATGACGATACTTCCATACAACTTTTCATCCTCCCTTTCAACCCCTTACAACCCTATTTTTGCATTAAAAAGTAGCCTATGTCCGTTCTCAGTCCGCTCTAGACTATCTGTGTACCAAATTTCATTCAAATCGGTTCAGTGGTTTTGGCGTGAAAATGACACAGACAGACAGACAGACAGACAGAGTTACTTTCGCATTTATAATATTAGTTAGGATTTACAAAAGTACTCGTGTGAAGTTTCCTACGTTTTTTAATATGTATTAAAAATCAATAATAAAATAACATATAAAATACCGACTATTATACTCACTTCTGTTAGTCGCGACGACCACTCCATGTAACTGTACTTAGTTCGCAACAGTAACAGTAGTATATAGACGCGATCTTGCTGCGTTAACTTCTAAGGAAGTGCATCGGACGTGCACGAAACCTAGGTTGAGTCGACAACACACAGTAGTGAGTATAATAGTCGGTAGTTTATAACTTTGATTTAAACTCACGGTAACTATAAATCTAAAAAATAGCATGTATATATTTCCTTCCACACTCTAAGATTGAAACCTTTAGATATTGAAACTTATTAAAAGTTAATTCTTAAGAAAACTTTACTGATTCATTACAAGTATTTTGTATTTCTATACCTTAAGGGACAAATTAACGTAAAAACAAAACTTATATATTAACTATGACTAAAAATAGTACTACATATATACTATACATATCAATCATACTAAACAAATAAGACAACGTGCTCAACAAAAATGAAAACTTAAAATAAATCGAGCAGTTAACAGTCAATAGCGCGGCGAAACGTATAATATTCCGTGTAATTAAGTGTTTCCTTCTATAAAATTACATTATAAGTAATAAATAATAAAGTAAAACATCCGTCGGGCTACCGAGCGTGTTCGCTGACGTTGATTTATGCGCTCAAATTGTGTATTTTTCATCATCAAACCTCTCGCCGTTTCGGCGTCGATAAGTGCCGTTTAACACTTGATGTAGTGTCCGTAATTTGGGACCGCTTTCCGCTTTTCCTTTTTCAATTAGTCGAAAATTGGGCTTTATGATGATAGGAGATTGGTTAACGACCCATCAACGTAAGATTCATTCATTTATCCGAAATATTTAATTTACCTACAATATTCTATATAACTTCCCGATAGAACCGCCCGCGCTTCATTTCGAATATTTTTATTTTCATTTTATGAATTCGGAATTATTATTGGTCATTTGATAAATAGGCTTTTATTAATTATTTTGATGTTCGGATGTTTTTTATTACCTACTCCGTCGGCATGTTCTGAGTGTTCTGACATATTCCACGCTCTGACTTATAAACTTATCTATTTTGCGGAAAATTACTAAGCTTAAAAGATTGTAGGCGTATATAAAAACACTCATTTTACAATAAGTTAATTATTAGATAACTCTGTCATACGGAAAAACAGATTGAGTGAGTGACTGGGATTCGAATCCACGATATTATGCCCTTATTAATAAAATTAGGAAAACAAAATTATTTTTGTAAACATTTTTGTGACATGTCACATCAATTAAACGTATTTTCAGGATAACGATCCCACCCACAACGAGAACGAGAGAGTGAGTGGGATTTGAATCCACGATTTTTTGAGAAGGCTAATATCAACAATATGCTAAGGCTCGGTATCTTTGGGTATACAGTCGGCAGGACTTTTGTAGAGAGCTAACATCCAGTGCACGGGTACTGGATGTAAAGCTCTCTACGACAGTGCTGTCGTCTGTATACCCAGTGTGAAGGAGGTCATTCGCTTCTAGGTATGCCAAGTATAATGCTATACAATAACTTTATTAGAGTACTACTTTTTAAATGTCTTTATTAATCATTTTGTATAATACAATGTACAAACTAGTGTAAATTTTATCCTAGAGTACAAACTATTTATAATTTACAACATGTTTTCCAAACCTAAAAGCTTATATAACATTTTTAACTTAGCATTACTTACTACTACAAGACATTGGTTTAAGGCATAATAACTAATATCAAAATACGTTTAACTATGTAAGCTTTAGGTAAGCATTACATTTTTAGATGTTTATTTCAATAAAATAATAACCAGTGGCGGTAGATATAAAATAGTTTCATAATGATAATACTACTAAATTCTCGCAGACAAATGCACGCACTCCGTTTCGCGGCACACGAGCGATTACGCTCTTTATATGTATAAAAAAATATTAGAGTACTAGCTGACCCGGCGAACTTCATACCGCGAATATAAATAAATTGTCCAAGTGCGAGTCGGACCTGCACAGGCCGCACACGCAGGGTTCCGATTGAACAATATTTGCCGGTAAAAATACGTGTTTTGTATGGCGACCCCCTTTATTATTCAATTTTATTTTGTTTTTATCGGTTTTTAAACACAAATAGCAAATACCCATTTATGGAAGCGCCATAATGACAACCATCAAATCAATACAATGAGTCAATGACAAAAATGTCTGAACGAACCAACAATGACAACCTGGGACGACCATCAAAATTCAAAAAATTAAAATTTAAATACCTAAGCCATCGCTTCGAGTAATGTGGAAATATTATGTTGTTGATGCAAAACCCTTAATTTAATACGTGCTTCAAATTTTAATTCGAGAGTGGAACAGAGTACCCTACCGTACCGAAGGGACGAACGTCAAATGTTTGTCAGGAAAGTAGGTAGAACAGTTAATATGGGAAAATGAAATTGTTGTTTTTACTATCTTCCTCAATTTTTCCAAATTTTCTCACCTTCTAAACCTTCACTGGACTACGACAAACATTTCAAAACCAAAATCAGGTAAATCGGCCCAGCCGTTCTCGAGTTTTAGCTAACTAACGAACAGCAATTGATTTTTATATATGAGATTATGTTTTAATTACACCTGAAAGTATAAGAAACGACGTGCAACTATTGTAATATTATTCCATGGAATAGTAGTTTACGGTTCTCATAAACAATGGTAAAAATCTAACTAAAAATTCCTTTGTCGATCCAAAGTGAACTATAACAAAAAAAATATATTGTACAGAATTATTTTGTCAAGAAATCTGTATCATAATATTTTTTAGGGTTCCGTACCTCAAAAGGTAAAAAAAGGAACCCATATAAAATCACTTTCTTGTCCGTTTCTCCATCTGTCTGTTCGTGTGTCACCACCGATTTTCTCAGAAACAGGTGGACCTAGCAAATTGAAATTTATACCAAATATTGAGGTCTATAGTCCCTATTAGTGTATAAAAATCAAGCTCTTGAGTCAACACGATAAAAAGATATAGGCAAATATAGATTTTCGCGAAAACTTGTAACTACCAAATTGTCGGAAAGTCGGAATTTTTCCTTTACTTGTGCTGTAAGATCTTGCTTTTAACCAAAATTGATAATTCTAGGTCAATCAGAAGTACCCTATAGGTTTTGGGTCAAAAACGTATCAGGGTACTTTCCGTTGACCTAGAATCATGAAATTTGGCAAGAAGCAAGGTCTTGGAGCACTCAAAAAGAAATAAATCTGAAAACCGTAAAATGTAGTTAATAACAAAAAAAGGTAAGGTGCAATACATTTTCTATGGATCGAACTACAAAGTTAGGTTTGTCAAGTTTGTTTAATCTAATCCTAGTTTGAGACGTTGGTTCGGAAGTCTCGGTGAGCGAGTCCAACTCGACTTGGCCGGTTTTTTTAAATTTTGTCATTATGCTACTATTGTTTAATCATAATCAGAATTTTACGATATGTATGTTTTTTTTTCTTCAAAAATGATATTCCAATATAATGGCATATTATTAATATTACAGTCTAGTCTTAAGACTAATAAGTAATTTACAATTGACCTAAACTGCTAATTATCGTTAAACTAAGAATGTGTCCCATGGCACTTTTCTTATTGTCTCTATTAAGGCGAAGACACTATTATATTGTGTTCTTTGAAAGCAGTGTTCACTAATGATGAATAAAAAATATGAGTGTAGATAAAATATATTAAGTACCTACTACAAGGTCCGAAAAAATATTTCAAAGCTTTTATGTAAATATTATTGAGTGAAAAATGCAAAAGGTGTGAAGATTTTTCGGAAACTGTATCTATTCATTGGTTTATTGTGTTTGTTTATGTCAGTCAAGCACGGCCAGTTTCACCGATTCCTGATAAAGCTTGAGATCTGACAGATACGCCATACAAAAGTTGTCAAAAATCTGTGAGATAAGTTCATACGCTTATCAGGTACCTACGAAACTGGCTCTTTTATAATACTATATTTTCGAATTGATATTTTATAGAGCCTAGTCTCATAGATCCTTTTCTCATAGAGGAAATTGTAGATTGAGGATGAAAAGTAGATAGTATCACTCGGTTGCAAAATTATTTTCTCTAGGCTGTCGTACTTTGTAACCCTCGGTGCGCTCTGGATTGGAATACCGGCCTCAACAAAAATACTGTGTTGCGCCCTCGTCATACAATCTACTATTCTCACAATTATTTTTACAATTATTATATATTTATTACAAACATACATTAAATCATACAGCAAGGGAACATATTAATTGGTGCGTACTGCAATTACGAAAGTTCACGTCTTTCATATAAGTACACAAGTACAGTTTTATTACATTTATACAACTTAAACTTGTTATCAAAGACGGAATAAATATTAGTTTAGACGATTTACATTATTAAAAAAAAAAACAATTATACTGGAGTATTAGGAATTAATGCAGAATAGTAAGGACGTCGATGAGCATCGCTATGAACCGTAAATTTATTGGAACACCTACAGGGAATGACACTTAAAACACCTTATAAAAAGGTGTATACGTATACTATAGCATTAATCAGGCACAAATTAATATATTATGAGTACAACAAGTGATTCTGAAATTGATACTGTGAGCTTTAGCTAGCGCATATGATTGCAAACTCTCAAGAATTAGCATGTACCTACTCTAAAACGTCTAAGTTAACATAAGTGGGCGGTTACATTAAAAAGATAATGAAATGTGTGCAATATCCATGTTTAGCATCTGCACCCACCCACACACTAAATGGTATTAATTCGCAAAACCAACAAGCTTTTACAAATTACTTACTCTCTCAACACTACAATTTCCCATGGCTTCAACCTACACGATTTAGATTAAATGATGTAAATAACAAAATTTGCGTAATTTTTTTTATATTTGATAGGTTAGCGTTTGTCCACTGTCTCTGGTAAGGTAAGCTATTATGATTTGGTCGAGCATGGTGAACACGCTAGGCCTAGAATGGTCTGACTTTTACGGGCTGCGTAATTTCTCTCCTTGAGGGTGGTAGACTACATTTTGCTAACAAGTCAGGCGCAACAACCTGTGTGTATTTACGTACAATTTTTTGTGACAAAAAAATACTTTTTAAATATTATCACAACACACATCTGCCTACCTTATCATTACCAGTAGTAAGAATGTGTCGACAATATAATAAAATACTTGTCTCTAAAGTACGTAAAGTGCGTACAGACGATGTAACATGTTATATAACTTGTGTTTTATAACACGTCCACATAATGTAACCTTGTTAATCAACATTGCAACATAAAACAATACTGTACACATTAGAATAACAATGTTATATAACCATTTTTCAGTGCTGGAGAGTACGCGTGGCTAATATAACATTGTTGTATATATTAATAGCATAATTATTATAACATGTCTTATAACAACCAGTGTCCACATCATCTGAAACATGTAATATACCAATGTTGTATAACGTGTTGTGTTACATAGTCTGTACGTATCTTAACAGAGACATAGATATCTCTCACCTCAATTTATTTCCATTTCAGCGGCAAATAAAGAATTAAGAGTCTTAATTTCGTATCTTAGTATCTTTTTCAAATTCTAAAAATATATAATATTCCTGGCTTAATTTACCTTTAAAATATGGCGCAACTAGGCATACATGTCTTGGTATACAATTAAGAACAATACATAAATATTGTACTAATCCAGACTAATATTTATAAAGAGAAAACGTATTTAAACGAGTTTAACTTTTGAGATCTATAATCACGAAGCAATTGCATCAGCTTCAATATCGCGGAAAATATCGTTTGCGCGATGCAGGATCTCATACATTTAGGCAATATTTAAAGGAGACCTATTAAAATCTACGCTAGCGCCATCTCTGGGTTTTATTTGAAAGTAAAAAGGGGAGGGGAGGTGATCTGAAATGGAGGGAAAGGGGATGGAGAGGTGGAGGGGATATGAAAGTGAAGGGCAGGAGAAGGGGGAGGGGAGGGGGAGTTGATGAGGAGGGGAGGGGTAGGATAGTACGACATTCAAAGTTTGTGAGGGGGAGGATTGGGGGGAGCGGAGTGGGAGCGTAAGGGGAGTGGAGGGAGAGGGTAAGGGGAGGGGAGGGGGAGTGGTGGGGAGGAGAGGTTGAGGGGAGGTGGAGTGGTGGGGAGGAGAGGTGGAGGGGATTTGAAATTGAGGGGAAGGGGGAGGGGGGGTATGCGAGAGGGAGGAGGTGGAAGGGATGGGTAAGGGAGGGGGCGGTGGATGTGAGGGGGAAGGGGAGGGGAGGGTAAATGAGGGGAAGGGGAAGGAGGGATTAGCGTGGCGTTGTGCGGTGCGGTGTAGTTGAGATACGTATGTCTTATTAGTTAATGCTACCCAAAGACACTATTCCACGCGGACGAAGTCGCGGGTACAGCTAGTTATATATAATTGTAATCTTAAAAACTAACACTAATTTTAAATTTATAGATTTAAGATCGATTTAAGATAGATTTAAGATTAAGATATAGCGATCGACTTATTATGTTTCGGCCTCATCCGGAGATCATCTTCAGGATCTCGACTGCGCTCGTCCACAAGCGCCGATCTTGCAGCATTTTTTAAACTTAGTTCTTAACTTAGTTAAACTCTCTGATATTAATTAGGACTGTAAAATTTCCCATATAGTATAATTATTGATACTCCTTAGACAGGGTACTATAAAAGAACATTAAGAACATTCACAAGCCACCAGTTAAAAAAACATTTGACCGCTAATTAGCGGAAAATACCTATTTTGCGCATTTATCGAGGAACAAACCATCGTGTTTCGAATAGATGAGATGACAAAAGAAGTATACGCATCAGTTGGTACATATAAGTACACAATATAAGTCCGCTGTTAGAACTCGTATAATGTATAGGAACAACATAATAGATACCCTACAGTCGTATGTTTTCGGCGCAAGCTTTGAATATGTTCTGCAACAAATGGCTGGGTGCTACGAGACTTGTTCTTTATTGCCTCGAGGGTTGTCTGCACAGCTTGATTTTGTTTTTACGACACCATAACCGCTTCTATTTATGGTACGTATTTAGCATGAGGTTGTTTCGCCATTTCCTTCCGAGCGGCGATGATGTACCTAGCCCCTCGAAGCATTGTACTAGGCTTGCAGTGGAAGGCCGCGTGGGACGCACCTTCTGGTTATCGAACACAGTATCAATAAATTGCACTTGCGTCCGTCGTGTTCACCAATAAAAAGAACCCCAGTACTGAGCCTTATCGACGAAAGGTCTATATAAATTCAAATATGTTCTTATTTGTTGCTCACCTCGTTGATATCATCATCTCGTGCGATATACACTTGTATACTTACAAACGTATATATCTGCTTGGTTGGCATAATCGCCAAGTTTGGAGAATATCGAATCACAACATTATATCATCTTATGAATATGCACATACAATTTTGAGACACGTCCACTTGTTGCAAAATAATAACAGCACGGCGCGTATGAATCGTCTGTCAAGGATGTTTTAAATTCTCACAGGGTTGGGACTCGGGATATTCTTTTTTTTTCATAATCAAGAAACAATCGAGAATCGAGGCTTAACGAGCAATTACGTTTTGTCCATACGCGCAGGTTGTTTGTGTGTGCAACACGGGCCCGGGCTGGGTATCAATTAAATCACCGGTTGAAACGTCTCGCGTTATGAATATTCACAATATTCCATGCGTCGAGACGAAGCCCGCCCCTCGCGGCTCGCGGAAAATAAAAGAGATCCAGGTGGCAGATTCAATAGCCTCCCATTAGAAGCCATTATATGCTAATAAATAATGCAAGGGAGACAGTTCGGCTTTCTGCCCGGACGCGATGCGGTAACTCATATCGCTGTAATAATACCTATAAGGAATAATAGCATTCATCAAATTCTTCAGAGAAAACGAACGATGATTGTAAACATAACGAGGTCACAAACGAGACTAGATTGTACGATCGAATCGACTCAAAAAGGCAAATTGCGAAATGCCATTTGTATAAGTAATCGGATAACGCATTGTGTTGAAGGATGAAACAATGCGTCGAGAATACATCCCGGCGAGAACTAATGGTAAGCTGCAAACCTGCCGTTCTTGGGATATTCAGAAATTATTAAATGCCGAGTGAACAAGAATTGAAAAATGCAACTGGAATTCGATGTAAATCAAGGGCTTCCAAATTAAATTAAAATAAATGTCAAGCGCCGCTCACTAATAACCTTTTGATATCGATAAACGATGAAAGTTATAAAAATAATAATGTTCAACTGTAATGGGTAACGGAGGCATTAAATTATAAGCCAGTTAGAGTAATCGAGAGCCGATGCCATCGACGAATTAATTATTGTCACTTAGCGTCGTTATGGGGGAGTAGACGTGCCTTTTCAACGTGTGAGGATGAGATTATTCCATAATGATTGCCGTTAATATTATATTTCCTTAGCGGACGATGCAGCCTTGGTGAGGTCTCCCACGAGAGGACCGAGATGGTGTCAGTTTCCATTAATATGGCCATTACTGTGCTCTAAGTATAAATCGCTCGCTGCGTCGACCACCTTGCGTTTTGCTCGATTCGCTGCATCATTGGACATTTACATTTTTTTATTGAAACATACCT
Source organism: Cabera pusaria (assembly GCA_954871355.1). NCBI lineage: Eukaryota > Metazoa > Arthropoda > Insecta > Lepidoptera > Geometridae > Cabera > Cabera pusaria. Next base: position 13,093,297 of record OX940896.1, read on the forward strand.
GTTTCAATAAAAAAATGTAAATGTGCAATCGTCAGTCAATCAATAATATCGCCAGCATCGCCAGTGCAATCAATAATACTGAAATCTTGGTATAATTTGCCCAGTGGCGTATTTTTAGGGCCAGGTGGCGTAATCGGGAGAACGGTCGGCATTGATGCCGTGGTAACGAGTTCAAACCCCGCCGTGCACCAATGGATTTTTCTATCGAAAAATGTATGTGGCCCTCCGGTGAAGTAAAAACATCGTTAAGAAACCAACAACCCCCGCATGGTGGTAGGACACTATCTAGTGGCCGCCTGGCCAGCTGCCACCCTCAAGTTAGAAAATCTGTCGCCAAAACATCTAATGTGTTCCGGCAGCTATCCTTGAGAGCCAGTTCCCATTCTAGGCCTAGCGTGCTTACCATCCTCGACCGCATCATCACTTACCAACAGGGAGATAGTGGTCAAACGCTAGCCTATAAGATATTAAAAAAAAATCTTGGTATAACACAATAATATGCGTATAATCTATTCGTCAAGATAATGTTAATTATTTAAATTAATTGTTTCTATAGGATACGTACACTCGTGAACAGTTATTATTAGTATACGGTTAAGTAACAAACAAACACAGAAATAATTAATATTAAAGTTTATTAATATTTCCCTAGCCTAGATGAAATTGTGATGGCTCTCGGACAGCTTAAAAACGGAAAAGCCCCCGGAGAGGATGGATTTACAACGGAGCTCCTAAAATCTGGTGGAACTCATACGCTTCAACAGCTTCAGCGTATTTTCAATTCCGTCCTCATTTCGGGGAGAACTCCGAAGGCGTGGAGCAAGAGTATGGTCATTATGTTCTATAAAAAAGGAGACAAAACCCTCTTAAAGAACTATCGACCCACATCACTCTTGAGTCGCGTCTATAAGCTGTCTTCGAGAGGCATCACAAATCGTCTCGCGCGTAGACTCGACGAGTTTCAGCCCCCTGAACAGGCTGGGTTTCGTGGACGATATGCCACCATAGACCACATACACACAGTGCGGCAGGTTATACAGAAGACCGAAGAGTATAACCAACCCTTGTGTCTAGCGTTTGTGGACTATGAGAAAGCCTTTGACTCAATTGAAACCTGGTCTGTTCTGAAGTCCCTGCAACGGTGCCAAGTTGATTGGCGATACGTCCAAGTGTTGAGAGGTCTGTATGACGCCGCGACTTTGACCATCCAAGTACAAGATAAGCAAACTGAACATATCCCTTTACATAGAGGTGTGAGACAAGAGGACCTGATTTCCCCCAAATTGTTCACAAACGCTCTAGAGGATATGTTCAAGACGCTGAACTGGAAAGGACGGGGCATAAATATTAACGGCGAAAACCTCTCACATCTGAGATTTGCGGACGATATCGTTATCATGGCTGAAACCGTGCAGGACTTGCAATACATGTTGACCACCCTTGCTGATTCTTCTGTACGCATCGGTCTCCGGATGAACTTGGATAAGACCAAGATCATGTTCAATGAACATGTTATTCCGGAACCGATTGCCTTAAACGAAGAACCTCTCGAAACTGTTCAAGAATATGTCTACCTTGGGCAAACGCTGCAATTGGGTAGAAACAATTTCGAGAAAGAAACCCGCAGAAGATACTGCTAGGATGGGCAGCATTTAGAAAACTGCGTCGAGTCTTTTCATCGCCGATACCACAAAGCCTAAAGACAAAAGTCTTTAATGAGTGCGTCCTACCTGTAATGACATACGGAGCTGAGACGTGGACACTGACGGTGCGACTGATCGACCAATTCAAAGTCACTCAGCGAGCTATGGCTTTCCATAGCTCGCATAGCCCTTTGGCTATGCTCGGAGTATCTCTGAAAGATCGCATTCGAAATGAAGTCATCCGACAGAGAACCAAAGTTATCGACATAGGTCAAAGGATTAGCAAGCTGAAGTGGCAGTGGGCTGGTCACATCTGTCGCAGAACCGATAACCGTTGGGGTAGACGAGTTCTAGAGTGGAGACCACGGCTCGGTAAACGAAGCGTAGGACGCCCTCCAGCTAGGTGGAGCGATGATATACGCAAGCTGGCTGGCAGCGGTTGGAAACAAGGAGCCGAAGATCGAGCTCAGTGGCGTGCCATAAGAGAGGCCTATGTCCAGCAGTGGACGAATACTGGCTGTTAATGATGAATATTTCTCTGCTAACAAATAAACCCAAAACTTTTATATCCCACCACAGAATACTTAATAGTAGGTACTACGTGGTCCCACGGAAGTTAGTAGAGTTTTTGACGTTGTAGTAACAATACAGCGCGTAATTTCGTAAACGGTCCAAAAGTTTTAGTCACGTTTTCATCGAAAAACCTACAGTAGGATTTGTATAGGATATATTGTTCATTAAAACATAATTAGGCGTGTTGTTGATTTTACAATTTCTATCCGTTTCAGTGGGTAGTCGATGATCAAAGGGCAGTTTCATGCAGCCAACACCCACATGTTTGTGAACGTTGTTCGGGGAAACAAACCTTTTTTATTAACCGACTTCAAAAATAGGAGGAGGTTTCTCAATTCGACCGTATGTTTCTTTTTTTTTTTTTAATGATTTAGTCTGGAATGTGTTGATAATGTTTTCGAGATTAGTAAAACGATCCCCCTACACATCAAATTTAGCTTACTTTACTTACTTTACTCAGATAATACTAAACAATAATGTGTTTTCAAAAAAAACTAGTTGGTCTAAAATAGCAAGGCGATCTAAAATTAATGACGTGTCGAAAGAGATATGATCTATTTGGATACTGTAGGCAAGTATATCTACGTAACGGGGCCTTATAGGTTCACTGATCGTGCCTGTTACTGTTTCCTAAGAAAACAATTACGTTGTAGGTATTCTTAATTTCGGTTTGGAATGTCGCCAAGTCTGGTAGCCGTTTGTGTATTTTTAGTAGATAATCACCTCGTAATTTGGATTGCAACAATGTTTCTTCGCCGGCTAATTATGTAAGTATTACAAACTGCTGATGCTGTCTTGAATCCTAATTTGAGTTACTGACTTGTCAAATTCAAGATCTTTACTCTTTGAATTTAAATATAAATATATTTTACATACATACATACAATCACGCCTTTTTCCCGGCGAGACAGAGACTACTTCTTTCCACATGCTACGATCCTGACATACCTCCTTCGCTTCTTCCACTTTCATGAGCGTCTTCATACATGTTCGCCGGTTATAGGTACTTTTGACTTGGCCTTTTTTTAAAACGTCTCCGATCTTGTCGTGAGTTCGCCTAGGTCGGCCTCTACCAACTGGCCCATTCACACACGTCTCATAAATCTGTTTCGTCAATCTTTCTTCATCCATCCTCTCTAGATGTCCAAACCATCTAAGCATGCCTTTCTCTATCTTTGTCACTACATCTTCTACCACACCACAACATTCCCTTATCACGCTGTTCTCCAACTTATCCATCAGAGTCACTCCGATCATACTTCTCAAACTTCTCATTTCTACAGCATTAATTTTACTTTCATGTTTCTTCTGCCATACCCAGCATTCACTACCATACATGAGTGTGGGAACCAACACTCCCCTATGTACAGCCAGTCGTGCTTTTTTAGACACGTTCTGACTTCTCATAAAGTTATGTAGTGCCCCACTCACTTGGTTTCGAGCCAAAACTCTTCGCTCAATATCACTTTCATACTTACCATCTCTCGTAAACTTAGAACCCAGGTACACAAACTCTTTCACTTGTTCCACTCTTTCTCCTTCAATCGTCACATAACAATCAGTCATTCTTTCTTCTCTTTCAAAAACCATTACTTTGGTCTTGCTTACATTCACTTTCATCCCTTTGCTTTTTAAGGCGTCATGCATAATATTAACCATTCTTTGCAACTCCTCCTCCGATGATGCTAATATCACCTGATCATCAGCGTATAGGAGGCATTTGATGGTTAAATCTTTCATTCTTAATCCGTACACACTTTCTTTCAGATCTGTCAAGCAATTGTCTATGAATAGGTTGAACAGCACTGGCGATGCTACACATCCCTGTCTTACACCTTTTTCGATGTTAAACCAGTCTGTGTACGCTCCGTTTATTCTGACACAAGCACTGGAACCCTCATAGAGTGATTTCAGTGCTCGTATCAAACTGCCGCCCACCCCATACATAGACAATGTTGACCACAATTCATTCCTCACCACTCTGTCATAGGCCTTTTCCAAGTTTACGAATGCGCAATAGACCTTTTGGTGTTTCGCCAAACATTTTTCGGCTATGCTTCTTAAAGAAAAGACCTGATTCATGCATCCCATTCCTCTCCTGAAACCCGCTTGTACATCCCACATTTTCTTATCAGTTTCATTCGTCACTCTTGTAATCAGTACCTTTGCATACAATTTTCCGACGACGCTGAGTAAGCTAATGCCGCGATAGTTTTTGCAGTCTTGCTGTGATCCCTTTCCTTTGTATAGCGGCACAATGACGGCTTTGCACCAGTCTTCTGGAACAATTCCGTTCCTCCAGCAAAGGTTAAAAAGGCGATACAGCTGACTCGCTACCACACCTTGTCCAGCCCTCAGCATCTCGACAGAAATCCTGTCATACCCTGCAGCCTTACCCGATTTCATACTTTTCAACGCTGTCATTATCTCTTCCATGCTGATATTACTTTTATCGCCATCTTCATTGGCGTTACCAGTTGTCACTGGCACTTGCATATCTTCCTTTTCAAATAAACTTTCAAAATATTCCTTCCATCTCTTTAGAACGCATTCCTCTCCTCTCACAATACTGCCATCCTGATTTCTGACTTTGTCCAGTTGCGAGGTATTAAGATTTCCTCTGGCTGACCTTATGGACTTCCAGAAAAACTTAATGTTGGTCTGGAAGTCGTCAGATAACCTTCTATCAAATTCATCTCTATCGTTATCTTTCTTTCTATCCACAACCTCTTTTGCTACATTCTTTAACCTTTTATACTCTTCTTTTGCCTTGCTTACATCTTCAGTCGTTCCTTTTTGCATTCTTAGGTTGGCTTTTGAAGCTAACCAGTCTTGCCATGCTTTCTTTTTCTCAAACACAGCTTTTTGGACATCTTTACATACATTCTTCAATTTACACCCTTTTTTTCTCTTACTTACACCACACACTTCTACAGCAACTTCCACGATCCCTTCCTTAAACGGCTTCCATAAATCTTCAACCTCACACACTTCATCTAATGACTCAAATTTCTCGATCAAATTACTTACAAACTCATCTTTCACACTTTCTTCTTGTAAATTCTCTACTATTATGCGTTCCAGTACACTAACGGGTTCCTGCACACGATGCCGCCATCGCTTAAAGAGACCACTTATTCGGCACATCACCAAAAAGTGGTCTGAGCCCACGCCGACACCGCGGTACACCCGAGTGTCCTGTACTTTCTTTCTCAGTCTTTCATCCACTATAACAAAATCGATCATACTTCTCACGCTTCCTTCTTCCCTAGTATACATGTGGATCTTCCTATGGTCAAACCAAGTGTTTGTTACCACAAGATTCCACCCAAGACATACTTCAAGCAAACTTTCCCCGTTTTCATTCACCCTGTCATCGCCGAACCTTCCCAACACACTTTCATATCCATCACGCTTCACACCTACCCAGCTATTAAAGTCGCCTAGCATTACTACTCTTTCATTTTGTTCGCATTTACTCATAACATCTTTCATGCTATCCCTAAACTCCTGCCTCTCTGCTTGGGCTGCAGTGGAACCGTTCCAACGCGCATCTTGTGGAGCATAGACTCCTAATATGAAGATACGCGTTAGACCCACCTTCAACCTCATCCAGAGGAGTCTTGGACTCACACATTCAAAGTCAGTCACACATTCATTCATTCTGGCGGAAAGCAGTACACCAACTCCCTGACAACTCTGCTGGTATCTGGAACTCCAGACCAGTAGGCTGTGTAGGGTCCATGCGTGGTGGTGTCGCAACCTCTCCGCTTAGTCTCATTTACACAAAGAGCATCAATCCGCCTTTCACTCATCATTTCGCATACTTCATCAATCTTATCATCCATTCCTCCTCTAACATTCAAAGTAGCAAAGTGGCTTTCCGCAACCCACTTTTCGCCCCCACGGGAAACGAGACGTGACGGGTGGGAACCACGTCGCCGAATATATTTTAGATTGACTTAAATTCTTTCTTTGAAGCAATGGATGTTAGATTTAAAAAAAAAACTTTATTATCTACAGGCATTATATCGTCGTTTCAAAATTAGCTTACCACCATCAAGGAGAAAATAACCACGCACCAGTCGAGATAGTAGTCAAACGCTAGCAAAAAAAGTAAAGTAAATACTTACATAGACCAATTTTCGGTTTGTTCTCCTCTCTTCTTAAAAATGTAATCTGTATTCCCGCGGGAAATACGGGATATTTTAATCATAGCCATAATATTATTCTGATTTTTTATAATATATTTTCCAAGCTTTTATTTAACTTGCAATGTATGTATGTATGTATGAATATATGCATGTATGTATGTAACTATGTATGTTCGGGTAGAATCTTGGAAGCTAAATTAGACCCACTTCCCGATGTCCGATTGGACTCAAATTTGGTGTACTTATATATCTTCGGTGACAATACAAAGATATGATACCATGGAGCTGGTCTGATGATGAAGCTGGAAGGTAGCCACGGCATCTCTGTGATAAATCAACATAACCCTACCGAGTTTGGGCTCGATTGATTTGTCTTAAAGAGAACTTTACACCTAGATGATATTTAGCGATTGGTGATGAAGCTGGAAGGTGGCCACGGCATCTCTGTGATAAAATAACGTAACCCCAGTGAATTTGGGCTCAAATCATTACCTTCTGAAAAGTTAAAAATAAATTATAAGTAAAAAATATTTTTAAAACAAGCTTTTATCTGGGACAATGAACTAAAATGTTAAAAATAAATTGTAGTAAGTATTTGGTTTTACCTATATTTTTAAAAGCTTGAGGCACTGAAGTATAGTAATTATCTAGCCTGAAAAACGGGTAGTGCTTCAAGCTTTTAAAAATATAGGTAAAACCAAATACTTACTAGAATTTATTTTTAACATTTTAGTTATAGTCATTTTAGTCCCAGATAAAAGCTTGTTTTTAAAAATATTTTTAGGGTTCCGAAGTCCTGACAAGGAACCCTTATTGTTTCGTCATGTCCGTCTGTCTGTCTGTCCGAGGTTTTGCTAAGAGACCGTTAATACTAAAAAATTGTAAAGGGGTATGTATATAAATTACGCCGACAAAGTGCTGAAATAAAATTGTGAAAAATATTTTTTTAAATATTTTTTTTTATATTCGATTGAATGCTTCATTTACGAAATATTAAACTTTAAAGTGCAAATTTTTGTTCCAGTAGGGCGACCCCCCCCCCCCTAAAAGCTAAACTGCTGGCTTGAAAAATCTAGAAAAATTCGTGATAATAGCGCATTTCATGAACTTAAAAGGAAAATTATAGCGGTTAAGATAACTTTATTAGTTTAGCAGTAATAGTCGTTAAACTTGGGTGTTGGATAATTTTGTACCAAATACAAAATCCTTAGAATAAATCCTTTAAAGTGACAAAGACTGAGTACCTAGTTGCTTGTGTATAACGGGTAAAGACTTGCATTGAATAACAAGCTACTACGGAACCCTACACTGCACGTGGCCCGACACGCACTTGGCCGGTTCTTTACTTATAATTTATTTTTAATATAAGTTAAGCTAGCGTTGGACCACAGATTATACAATAGTTACTACGTAAGTTGGACCACAATATGCCGGTAGAGCGACATAAGCTGAACGGTCTCGTAGTTAAGCTAATTTCCATGGCGGAACCAGTCGGTCTAGATTCTCACCGACGACGGTTCTTGATTGATGACAGTCTCCGGGAGTATCTCTCTGCCTCATACTACAATACGATCAGAGCTGCTTTACTAAATTGATTAGTTTAACTAAAACAGGTCCATATCTAACGAAGCGGTTAAAGCGCAGCGTTTTTGTGTATATTATTACCGATAATATTTAATATTTATTAAAGATATTTGAATAATGCGCTCCGCGAAACAATTAACAGATTATATATATCTCAATAGTATAGCGGATGTAGCTATAACAAAAAATACATCTTAATCTTAATCAGAATATCTTAATCCACATTCTTTCAATAAAACCGTTTCCTTAAGCCATTGTTGTTTATTAAAAAGCAGTAAAATAAATAAATTAAGCGATTAAACCACAATGGTTAAATTTTATAGCGGGTTGAACGCGCAGATTGTGGGCGTCTCGTGTCAATCGCTGTCGCCCGATCCCAATTAAAACGTAGTACCGGCATAGGTTAGTCGGCAGTCAGTATGTAAGTAACACGCGGAACCTGTTCCGTCCAGCTTCCAGCGTGGCATCAGCCGCGTACATCAGTACGCGCGCAGACGCAACGTCGCAGTGCACGCTAATCGCTCGCATTCATTACAATCTATTTGGGTAAGCAAGCGGGCGACAAGACGCTAACGCGGCCTGACGAGCCCTGAAAAATGTCACGTCCAGAATCACTATAGGTACCGAAATTACTACAACATCTCCTCAATCATCTCAATACGCCGAGACAACCGCACCACCTATCACCTAGACGCCTGTTTTTAGAAACTAGCAAGCTCGTAATTTAAGATTACACTCGACTCCGGCTAATATCTGCACCTCGCTCTACGATGCGTATAAATTATGGAACTCACTCGGCGATATTGTGTTTCATGTCCGACGGTTAGACACGGGGCCGAGGATATCAGCGTGAAAAGGGCGAAATATTGTAGAAATTTCAAAGGCGACAGGACAGCGTTCGATTCGTCGCGGTGTTGGATTTCATTGCGCCGTATCGCGTCGCGTCGCCCGCTCATATGCGCGCGGCGACCTCGCGCGACGTTTATTGATACCAATGTTTTGTGTAAATCGTGCTTATTAAAATTAGATTCAATTTCACACCGGCCGGTTTTACTACAGCCGCGAGACTTATTTACGGCTCTGTCATAAGCAGTATCTAGATTATTACGGCCTCGTTAGATTTTAACAGCTGCCGTTAAACTGAAGGATTTTAGCGGTGAGAGTGTGTAAACCGACGATCATAGAGATCCGGCTAATTGCAACGGGAATCAGCAACAGATGCCGATAATATAATGTTTTAGAGGAGCCTATCGGTATCGGCCCTTGCGAATATCGGTCGGTGCGATGGTATCCTTACTATTGTTAATCCGGTAATTTGAATTTATTGCAGCATGAATAAATGGTGGTCGAGCGGAGGCTATCGCGAGTACATCGACACAGGCTGTGCTGCGCAGAGCGCAGGGCATGCAGGGAGGGCGCGCGACATCGCGTCGGTTGCGCCGACTGCCGCTCGCCACATTCAATCTGACACGCCAATGCTTTCAAATAACGGACCACGGCTTGTCTCTTTGCCGCAACAGCTCGACCCGTTTACGAGCCAGCGCCGCTTCTAGTAAAACAAGTGTATTTGGGAGCGAAACACTTATCGGCGCCGATACAGAGCCTAGGGTTATCAAATTTGAATATCAAACCACGTTATATTCGTATTTAATTAAGATGCCAATCTAACTGTAGTGACTGCATAAAGAGCGCGGGGAGCTAATCTGGTCCGTTCCTTGTTTGTGATGTGATTGTTCTTCCTTAATGGGCGCGCGGTGTAATCGGTACATCCTCGAAGCGCGCCGTGTCCGAGTTGCGTTAATTAGCCTCCGATTGCATTCTGGCGACTGAGGCGCCATGTCCGCGGAGGTCAGTCTTAACATCCTACCAGGCACAGATACTGAGCTGCTTCTATTATTGAGAATATTGTTATCCCAGCGGTTCGATAGCCAACAAGCATAGCGATCGCAACAGGGTGAGGTGTGCCGGCAATCAGGAATCATTATTTACGGATGGCTATTATCACCTCGTGGCTTTTCTGGTTTATTATCGCCATTGCTCGTTATGTTGTCCTGCAACGGATAAATTATGCTATTAAGTTAGCAGATTGACAAAGTTATTTATGACGTTAAGTGAGATCGGCCTGAGTGGTGACCGCTGGGGCTTTGCCAGTAACCCTACCATGGGTAATTTGCCAAATTTAACAACACATTACTACGAATATCTATCTATAGAAGTCGTTTGAATTTTATTTTCCCACTTTTTGAATAGAAATGTCTTTGTATTATATTGCCAGTGAGATTCAAGTTGAACATTACGTAAACAAGGTGTTGAAACAGTGATCAGTATGCGCTTTTCTATTAGATTGTGTTTTATGATTTCACATTTAAGTGATGAAAAATTGTTTGAAGTACTGAAACATAGAGGTGCGTGGCTGGCAACTCTACTTCAAATATTGTTTAATAGTCTGAAGTCGACGTCGTTGATGATTACGATAACAATTAAATGGCTCATTGTCATTATTTTTGTTTTTTTATTTTTATTCAAAGCGTTAAATTATGCTTTTGCTACGTTTACATTATAATTGATTTTGATTTCTTTAATTATTTTAGACGTGTAGTATGTGCGTATATTAATACTGCCTATATACTGAATGCTTTGAAATTTGAACATTGAGCTACAATAAAATTAATAAAGAGCGATGAAGTCTGTATTACTGGTTGATCGTGTTATATTAGTATAATATATAATACGGCAATGAGTCTTAAGAGTGAAATATTTTCTCGGAGGCATTGATTAAAAAGTCACTGTAAATGCTACACAAATGGTACGTTGTTTGCCAATAGTAGTGGTCGCAGAGGTGGGTTAGGCGTTTGCACAGATAACGAGCTACATTACGCTACGATAATTGTCACACAATGTACGATTTGTATGCCAGATATTAATACCAATTCTGAACTGTTCAGATAAAAGGACAACTAATTTAATGTCTTTTAGAAAATTGAAGTTTAAGATATCGAATATCAACAGTTTATGTTTAGTATTGTCACAAATGTATTTAATTGTGTGATAACATTTATATCGCAATTGTAATAAATAGCGTGCAGTTTTTACTTCTATCTATGATAATGATTTTACGTGTACTTGGAATATGTAATTCGTTTTCTGACGTTATATATATCTTGACTACAATATTTTCACCATGTAGAATATAATATTGATACCCAGGGCTGTGTTAATCTACAGCAGGCCCTGGGCACTTTAGGATATAATACTTAAATTAAAAATGTGCAGCTATTGCGATTACGCGACTGACCTATGTATAATTTGTTTATTGAAACTAATAGAATGACCCGAACACGACACTTCTGCTGTAAGTTGCTAAGAACACTCTCCATTGAGTCACCTATCAAACAACATAACTGGATCAAAATCGGTTCATCCGTTTGGGCGCTACAATCCCACAGACAGAAACACTTATGTGATACACACGTTAAGCACATAACATCCCTCTTTTTAGTCACACCGCCTTCTACAGCAATGATGAGAGATAGAGGTGACTATAGAATGAATACATACATTTATGGTCGTACAAAACGAAAAATCCCACTTCACATGCCGCGATAGTCAAAGTACAGGCTAGTTATAATCATGTGATCAAAGTATACAAATTTGCTTATATTGTCTCCTCCATATCTCCAGAGATAATTGTCAGATCTCGAAAAATTGGAATGGGACCATACGGAAGGCATAATCTCTCAAACAAAAAAAATATTTTTCAAATCGGTTAAGATTTGACGGAGTTCTGAGACCGTATCAAGCATTAAAAATAAACTGGCCAAGTGCAAGTCGGACTCGCACTCGTAGGGTTCCGTAACACAGTTAAGTATTCCATAACTATGATTTTTCGCAACTACAAAATTAACTTTGTTTTTCATAGTGTTTGTATTAAAAACAAAGTTATCTTTGCGGTCGCCATATCTCTAAAACTGCTGACTGTATCTCGTTCAAACCAATTTTTACCACTTTAGACGCGCCTATCTTTCAAATGATTGACTTGATGATTGATTGACAGACAGACAGACAGACTGACAGACATACATGACGAATCTATAAGGGTTCCGTTTTTTGCCATTCGGCTACGGAACCCTAAAAAGCCCCTCCTTTTTTGTGAAGTCGAAGTCACGAAATCAGGAAATCTCCAAAATTGGTTGACGTACAGAGATGATATTTGGCAGGGAGGTATTTTATAGTTACTCGTAGTAGACGTCCGCTGAAAACGGATAATGGACAGGGCCGGTTTAAGGCGATCTAAGGGCTCTCAAAAGTTTGTATGAAAGTCCTTCATGTTTTTGTTACAAACTTGAAAATTGGCACAGAGGTAGTTAGTAAACGTTCGCTAAGTACGGATTTTACGACAGGGCTAGATTAAGGAGGTCTAAGGGTACTTGCCAGTTTAGAGTTTATGAGTAAAAGACATTCGTTAAGAAATAATATTGTGACAGGGCTGAACTATGGGCTTTCGCAAGTTTATATGAAGTCTTAGGCTTTTTGTACCTGAACATTGGAAGAGAGAATATCGTTATACATATCAGGTAGGAAAAGATTTTAGGACAGGGCCGGTTTAAGGGAATAAAATTGCTTTCACAGTCCTATGTGTTTGATCAAAAAACATTTATTAATGACTCATTATAATACAACAAAAAGAAAATCCAACTAAATTAAATTCAATCGAAGATAGATATTAATATATTTTTTTACAATATTATTTGCGTAGGTAAGTAGTTTTTTCGTGTTATTGCTGCGTTTTTATTGGGGGGTAAATAGGGAAGAAAGGGGAGAAGTTTGCTGTACCTACCGTTATTTATCGACGGATTTCAATCAAATTTGAGAGGTACTAAGGACTTCATTCTACACGAGATGTTGCAAAAAAACTCCAAAAGAGAGGAAGTTTGCTGAAGCCTTAAATAATAAGAAATATAAAAAAAAACATCACGAAATGTAACATGACTTTCCCAACATTATTTAATCAGAATCTTAATTCAATGCTTCAATGCTAATATAATAATATAGTAATCAATTGTCAATCATAGAAGAAAGAATAAGGTACTTAAAGACATGATTTAGAATAAAACACTAAAGATCTTCTATTAACAACATTTACAAATTGCCAGTAGATATTGGTTACGAGTAAACATAAAATATAATAATCAAGAATCTAATAAAAGACACTAAATCCGCTATGGACAAGCCCTAATATGACACTGAAGATGTTTATGCAAATGGGGCCCGTAAAGAGTGCGATTACAGATATTCTCCCTAAGTTTGTTTGGATTTGCACGTTTTCATGTGCGCAACAGCAGTTACTTCACACTGTTTATGATACACAAGTACCTATTAGTGTATATAGTATGTACAGATAGTCACATTCCCTAGCATTTACCTCCTAGGTCGATCATAGAACGATGCCAATTGATCGGACGATGTGTACAAGAAAGGTTTGTATCTATGTTTGTTCTTTAAGGAGTAAATTTTGAAAAATCCTTGCTTAGCGGATACCTACGTTATAATAACTATCTGCATGCCAAATTTCAGCGCGATCCGAAACAATATTGATTTCAGCCTTTGTTACTCCACTTCACCCTTTTAGGGGTGGCATTTCGAAAAAGCCTTAAACACGTATTTACTTATTTATGTACTGAAGCACTTGTGTGAAGTTTCGAATAGAAAAAACGATCTAATATTGTTTCTTCATACAAACTTTGAACCCCCGTTTCATCCCTTTAAGGAGTGAATTTTAAAATATCCTTTCTTAGCGGATACCTACGTCAAAATAACTATCTGCATGCCAAATTTCAGCGCAATCCGAAACAATATTGATTTCAGCCTTTGTTACTCCACTTCACCCTTTTAGGGGTGGCATTTCGAAAAAGTCTGAAACGCGTATTTACTTATTTATGTACTGAAGCACTTGTGTGAAGTTTCGAATAGAAAACACTATCTAATCTTGTTTTTCCTTTCAAACTTTGAACTCCCGCTTCATCCTCTTAAGGGGTAAATTTTAGAAAATCATATCTCAGAGGGAACTAACATCGTAATAACTATCTGCATGCCAAATTTCAGCGCAATCCGAAACAATATTGATTTTTACACTTATTTAACCCATTTCACCCTCTTAGGGTAGTAATTTCGAAAAAGCCTGAAACACGTATTTACTTATTTATTTAATGAAGCACTTGTGTGATGTTTAGAATAGGAAAGACTGTCTAATCTCGTTTCTCCATACAAACTTTGAACCTCCGTTTCGTCCCCTTAAAGGGTGAATTTTGAAAAATCCTTTCTTAGTGTACCCTGACGTACTAAGATAAATATACCCTCCAAATTTCAAGTCTCTACGACCAGCGGTTTAGGCTGTGCGTTGTCTGTCAGTCAGTCAGTCAGTATGTCAGGACAAAGATTCTTATAGTGTGAGATTTAAGTTGATATCTTTTATTCGACGTAAGCATTTTGCGATACACTAATATAACGGTATCAGCAGGGCAGACTTTTTCTAATGCAGAGCCCCACGATCCATGGATGGGGCTCTAGCTCCTGTCAGATTACCAACCGAGACAAATATATTATTTATTTCATATCATTACGGTGACAAGACTACCAAGTTGCAGAACCTTTATAATCTACAATAAACAATGTAATCTCTAGTTAGGTAGAGAGATAGAAAATCTATCGCCAAATATCTAATGTGTTCCGGCAGCTATCCTTGAGAGCCAGTTCTCATTCTAGGCCTAGCGTGCTTACCATCTTCGACCGCATCATCACTTACCAACTGGTGAGATAGTGGTCAACCGCTAGCCTATAAGTTATAAAATAAAACTGGCCAAGTGCGAGTCAGCATCGCGTCTCTTATCGCACACTTAGGGAGGGTTCCGTACAATACGAAACATAACAGAATTTCAAACTCATATATTTGATTAATTGATATTACCAAGAATATTTGGTTTAGTCGCGATCTAGAAAGACGGGGCTCGTTTACTAGCGCCATCTATGTCATTTTGCCGAAACTAATTAGATAGATGGCGTTTAAAAACACGTTCTTTGTATGGGAACCCCCTTTAATTTTTAACTTTATTTTGTTTTTAGTATTTATTGTTCTAGCGGCAACAGAAATACACCATCTGTGAAAATTTCAACTGTCTAACTATCACGGTTAATGAGCTATAGCCTGGTGACAGACGGACAGACAGACAGACAGACAGACAGACAGACAGACAGACAGACAGACAGACAGACAGACAGACAGACAGACAGACGGACAGCGGAGTCTTAGTAATAGGGTCCCGTTTTACCCTTTGGGTACGGAACCCTAAAAAAGAGGTATAAATTTTTATAAATGCCAATCGTGCTAAAGCTACTGAGGTTTATCGACTAATCATATTTAAAACAAAATAAACTGGCCAAGTGCAAGTCGGACCTGCACTCCGGGTTCCGTTAGAATACTGTAGCCAAACGTTTGCTTAGTTGTAAATAAAAAAAATGAAAGCTACAGAGCGACAACAACTAGTCTTCAATATAATAAACACGAGGATCGAGTTATCCTCCTAACAGGAAAATTTAGCATCGACCATATCAGTATCTGTGTATTTTCTAAAATAAACTGGCCAAGAGCAAGTCGGACTCGCACTCGTAAGGTTCCGTACCATACTACAGTATTTTTTACCGACTTCACAAAAAAGGAGGAGGTTCTCAATTCGTCTGTATGTTTTTTTTTTTGTGTGTATGTTACGCGATTTCTCCGTCAATTGTGAACGGATTCAAATGATTATTTTTTTAATAGGTAGGATATGTTTCCGAGGTGGTCCCATTTTAATTTTATCGAGATCTGATTAGTATCTCCAGAGATATGGAGATAAATACTTCAAACATATGAGAATGTACTGGTTTTAGCAGAAGAGTCCCAAGAAAATTATACACAATGGAGGTTGCTATTGCATATACTTTTGAAGACTAAAAAATATGACCTTGAATATTATTTTTACATCTTTCTTCTCGTTGATTTTGGTTTCTGACAGATATTCTTACGGTAACTTTGAGCGAGATAGAAATAAAGGTGGGGATAATTTTTTTTTTAATATCTTATAGGCTAGCATTTGACCACTATCACCTGTTGCTAAGTGATGATGCGGTCGAAGACAGAGAAGTGGACTAGAATGTAAACTGGCTCTCAAGGATAGCTGCTGGAACACATTAGTTGTTTGGCGACAGATTTTCTAACTTGAGGGTGGTAGCTGGCCAGGCGGACACTACATATGTCCTACCACTATGCGGTGGTTGTTGGTTTCTTAACGATGTTTTCCTTTAGCGGAGGGCCACTGTGAGAAGCGCACATATATTTTTCGATAGAAAAATTCATTGGTGCACGGCGGTTTGAACTCGGTACCACGGCATCAAAGCCGACCGTTCTCCCAATTACGCCACCGGGCCTTCAATAAATAATTATATATTAATAATTATATAAAAATATAAATAAATTGACATGACGTTTGGCGAAGATGGCGGCCATTTCAGTCCCGCGACACTGCATACATAATTAAATAACTCAGAATTATGAACTTACGTTGTACCAATCAACACTGCAAAAAAAAAATTATAAGCATAATACCACAGATTATATAATAGTTACTACGTAAATAATACTTTCCGTTGTAAGGTTGGCTACACAGTGCTTTCATAATTCGTTTATCAACAATATAGGGAAGTGCCTCTTATAACGTAGTAGAGTGATTCAGTACTCTGTTCTCTATCTACTACCTATTAGACTTGGCTGGCACCGACTTCAAATAGATAAATGGGTAGCGCTTATAATAATTTAAGGTAATTTATTTTTCGCTTTTGAGTGCCTGTTTGTGGTTATGAAGTCGGTTTTATTTTTTTTGAAAAATAACTTATATTAGATCGAGCAAAAAATACCACTATCATTTTTCGCTAGCAAAAAATAATAATTAATAAACATTTTATTTCTTATAACGCCATCTAACGTCTAACAAAGGTGTTAGGGATCGACATTTCAATATAACGCCATCTATGGGACGTTTACCTAACTAAGCGTTCATAGATGGCGTAAAATGCCGAAAAAAACACGTTTCTTGTATGGGGACCCTCTTATTTTTAACTTTATTCTGTTTTTAGTATTTGTTGTTATAGCGGCAACAGAAATACATCATCTATGAAAATTTCAACTGTCTAACTATCACGGTTCATGAGATACAGCCTGGTGACAGACAGACAGATAGACAGACAGACAGACAGACAGACAGACAGACAGACAGACAGACAAACAGACAGACAGACAGACAGATAGTCAGACAGACGGACAGCGGAGTCTTAGTAAAAGGGTCCCGTTTTATCCTTTGGGTACGGAACCCTAAAAAGGCAGGTATTTATTATATAAATCCGCAGCATAGCGCATGTTTTTCTCAGTAATGCCAGTAACGTTCGTAGTCCGAGAGTGGCGCGGCGGCGCCTTAGGTCCGCGGCGTGTTTCAAGTGACATGCCCGTCAAGTATGTAATACACTTGTCAAACGATTGATATTGATAGGGCAACCTGTCCGCTGCCCGTTGTGATACCGATTTATAAATAACTATAAATTAATTGGCTCGCTGGAATGCAATTTGTAACGTTGTCCTTTAATGATGCTTGATTGAGACATCGATATATCCCGAGGCGGTACCTAGTTAGCCGGTCGGGTAGCCTTCTGATTTCTGCGCCTCTATCGGGACTTAATTAACTTATTTTCTGCTAATATATATCATAAATATGGACAGTTTTGCGATAAAATATTTTCATACTGAGAAATTTGCATAGCTGTTTCTCTAGCATCTACCAGTAGCCGTTTGATGTTGTTTTTTATATCTTATAGGCTAGCGTTTGACCACTATCTCACCTGGCGATGATTTAGTCGAAGATGGTGAACATTCTAGGCCTAGAATACACTGACTCACAAGGATTGTGTGCTGCCGGAACACCGTAAGGTTATGGCGGCATCGATATAATATGCTCCTACCAACACGGAAAACAAGCAAATGTTAAGTAAACAAAAACATTAATAATATTTACCTACTTTAATTCAAAATTTAAAACCATCCCTGACTGTACAACTTGTTTATTGAGGCCATACCAATGAGCCCAAACTCGACGTATCTGCTGTAAGTTGGTGAGGAGTTGAGTATTCTGCAGATTGCAGGAGATTTCCAAGCATCAGGTCAATGCTGCCATGTTCTTACAATATCGTTGAAGTAAGAGGATACTGAACTTCGAATTGAGACCTATGAAAGTGATTTCATAGCGCTATTAGCTTAAAAAGCTCATAAACTTAAAACGGCTGAACGGATTTTCATGAATCAATACACATCAGAACACTCTCGATTAAGAAACCTATCAAACATACTTAACTGAATCAAATCCGTTCATCTGTTTGGGCACTACGATGCCATAGACAGACACACACATATACAGATACAGATACGTACACGTTAAACTTATTACCCCTTCTTTTTGCGTCGGAGGTAATAATGTGTATCTAATTCTACTTAGGCATACTCTTCTTATTTTAAGTTGAATCTTTTCTATATTTGTTACTTCGTATTAGAAGCGATTATGTTTAAATAACTTACTCAATATGGACAGAACTGGATACCTACCTTAAGTACAGAAAACGATCAGATATTATGAGGAAAATTATCAGCAAACATGAGGTATTATTCATATATTTATTCCCGATAAGGAATCGCTCGTAACTTTACATTTTTAACTAATTACTGGAAGAAATCAAGCTTATTTTAAATGGGAAAATTATCCGTCTTGAATTATGTTAGGTATGCATGTGTAATAATGTTTATGTCACATTTCGGTCGCTATAAAATATGTAACTTATTATATTATAACATATTAGAAGGCAAAGCTATTAAATCTACCAAATTTAATAAGTTAGAGGAGAAATGGTCGAGCTCGATAAGGTCAATCATAAACAGCGTATTGGGTTTCATATTGCCTAATGTACCGACACACAGTTTACTGACTTGATGTATTCAGGTAGTTAAGTTAAGAGTAAGTTAAGTTTGACATCATAAATAAAAAAATACGTGACTAAAATTGAGTCTATTTTTCGTACAGATTTTTTTCATCTTTCATCAGACTGAATGCTAACCTAAGTTAGTTTAGCTTATTTCGCTTAGCTGATATATGTTTCAGTGATATTATCGACGCATTCGACACTTGATAGTTCCATAGTTTGCAATCTGCACACAAATATAAATGCGGGGTATTAATAGATAGGTCTTTAAAAGTGACATTGAGGTTCCTAAAACATTATTTTCTTAAAGTCAATTTGTTTGAAAGATAGACACTTCTAAAGTGGTAAAATGTGTGTGTGTGTGTGTGTCCCCACTACCTTAAATATATGCTGTAGATTTCAATAAACACTTTCAACGAAAATTGGTTTGAACGAGATACCTATAGTCAGCAGTTTTTGAAATATAGCACATTATCAAAACCGCAAATATGACTTTGGATTTTAACTGGTCTGTGACTAAACTAATTAAGCTTAGGTCTCGGTTATTTTTTTAGGTAAAAGCCAAACAAATTACCTCATTTTTTATCCAAAATAGGCGTAGTAACCTATTAGACATTTTTCTTCATTTAGATTTATCTTAATTTTTATTAATTTAGATTTATTAGACTTTGAACGACTAGGAGAGGAGCTAGAGCTCCTGTCGATCCAAAGGTTTGGTCTGTCTGGACTGTCTGGTAGATATCGCTTTAAGCGATAACTTGGGTGAAAATCCAATCATCTTTACCACAAAAATGCATTGTTATCGAAGCTGAACCTACTAAAATTGAAATGTTATATCCGTACGATAAGAGCACAGAAAAACGTGTTTTGTAACTTCAACAAACATACATAATACAAAAATGTCTATAATGAAAGCTATTAAACACTTTACGGCCAAGTCAAAAGTACCTATAACCGGCGAGCATCTATGAAGACGCTCATGAAAGTTGAAGAAGCGAAGGAGGTATGTCAGGATCGTAGCATGTGGAAAGAAGTAGTCTCTGCCTACCCCAACGGGAAAAAGGCGTGATTGAATGTATATGTATGTATGTATACTTACGCAGTATTTTTTTCTTATTGGATAGCGTTTGACAACTATCTCGCCTGGTGGTAAGAAATGATGTGGTCGAATTATTACATTAGCGAAGATATTTAAACTAGTTTCTACGAGTAATTCTCGTAAGGTGATTTCATGCATTCGAAATATTGACATCGCCTTAATAAAGTGTTTTGATACCTATTAACTAAAGCAATGATATGACAGGAATGATACTTGATATTGCTTCTTTACACAAGTGACAGGTAAGCCGGATACATTTATTTCTTTCAAGTTAACCTATTAATGTAGGAATGTACTCAATTATAATGTACCGCCTTGTTTAGGTTTTTTTTTGTATTGGAAACAGGCAAACACTTACTTATCTGTCACTTTTTTATCTGTCTATCTTAAAGGCTAGTGTTTGACCACTATTTCGCCTGGTGGTATGCGATGATGTGGTCGATGATTGTGAACACGCTAGGCCTAGAATACTCTGTAAGGGCTGTGCTGTGTGCTTTCGGAACACCGTAAGATTATGGCGGCAGATTTTCTCCTTGATGGTGGTAAGCTACTTTTTAACCCCCGACGCAAAAAGAAGTGGTGTTATAAGTTTGACGTGTCTATCTGTGTATCTGTGTCTGTGTATCTGTGTATCTGTGTGTCTGTCTGTGGCATCGTAGCGCCCAAACGGATGAACCGATTTTGATTTAGTTTGTTTTGTTTGGTAGATGTCTTCGTCGAGAGTATTCTTAGCTTTGTTTCATGAAAATCCGTTCAGCCGTTTAAATATTATCTCTATTATTAACTCTTTTTTGGTAAAAAAAACTACGATAGCAACTTTCGTAAACTCGTAGTCCTTTGTCCGTAGACGTCAAAAAAATACGCACTACTTACCTGTCACACTGCTGCCTTCTGTTTAGCGTAGTTATTAGTCAAATCATATCCGTGTTCTGTGGTCAAATCCACAGAAATATTAATAACGGTAGTCAAATCATATGTATTAATTGGAAATTCAGTATCCTGTTACTTCAATGATATTGCAGAAATATTATGTGTACCTCAATGCAAAAATATGGCAAGCTTGACCTAATGCTGAGACTCTGATTAACGCGGGCGAAGCCGCGAGGCACAGCTAGTGGGGATATATATTAAAAAGTAAATGAGTAAAGTTTTTAAAATTGCACTTTGTATGAATCATCATCATTATCATCAGCCGGTGTCAGTTCACTGCTAGACGTATGCCTTTATGTATGGCCAATTTGTATAATATACATAAATAATCATTCATAATATATTCATGACAGTGGATTTATTAATAGGTAAAGCAAAGATGTCCTCAAGTTATGTCTAATAGTAGGTAGGTACCTGATTTAAGGTACGGCCAAACCAAAGCGTCCTGCGTGCGCGATCTAGGCGGCGATCAGATAGCGCAGTGGTATTTATACACGACTGGTACACACCAAACGCGATGTACGGCGATCAAAAACGATTAAAAATCGGATCACAAACGCGCACGCGGACGCAGGACGCCGCGGTGTGGTGTTGTGGTATAACATTTATTTGGCCAATCTCAAAACTGACACGCTTCGCCCGCTTGGTCAATTAACAAACATAATAAGTCACTAACTTACAAAACTCAGCATTTTTTCGCATATTAACGTGATTGTACTCTAGAACCGTCTAAGCACTCATACCTACTAAACGAAAGACTTTACCCCGTTCGTTCTTGAACCTTGAGTAAACAATGCGAACTTTGTAGACTATAAATCAGCGTGGTCAACTTTTCTCAAGGTTGGTTGACTTGTTTACCAAATACTGATGTTTGTTTATGTTTATTCAGACGGATATTATTTTGAAATAAATTAGATCTAGAAAATCATCGTTTCGCCGGTTTCACACAAACCATTATACTGTTACGTATTGTTTAGCTTTTTTTTAAATTGTTAGTAAGACAAAATTGTTGTTACAAATTGATATTGCGTAGTTAGTGCATATTATGTATATAGATGTTCAGCCTGACTGGCTACCAATAATACTTAAATCAAAAATTTAAAACCACCCCTGACTGATTTGTACCTATATGTATAATTTTGTTCATTGCGACCATTCCAATGAGCCTAACACGATATCTCAGACAAGGGGTTGAGTGCAATCTGCAGATTCAAGGAGATGTCTCAGCATTAGGTCAAGCTTACCATATTTTAGCATTGAGGTACACATAATATTTCTGCAATATCATTGAAGTAACAGGATACTGAATTTCCAATTAATACATATGATTTGACTACCGTTATTAATATTTCTGTGGATTTGACCACAGAACACGGATATGATTTGACTAATAACTACGCTAAACAGAAGGCAGCAGTGTGACAGGTAAGTAGTGCGTATTTTTTTGACGTCTACGGACAAAGGACTACGAGTTTACGAAAGTTGCTATCGTAGTTTTTTTTACCAAAAAAGAGTTAATAATAGAGATAATATTTAAACGGCTGAACGGATTTTCATGAAACAAAGCTAAGAACACTTTCGACGAAGACATCTACCAAACAAAACAAACTAATCAAATCAAAATCGGTAAATAAATCAAAATCGGTTCATCCGTTTGGGCGCTACGATGCCACAGACAGACACACAGATACACAGATACACAGATAGACACGTCAAACTTATAACACCACTTCTTTTTGCGTCGGGGGTTAAAAAGTAGCTTACCACCATCAAGGAGAAAATCTGCCGCCATAATCTTACGGTGTTCCGAAAGCACACAGCACAGCCCTTACAGAGTATTCTAGGCCTAGCGTGTTCACAATCATCGACCACATCATCGCATACCACCAGGCGAGATAGTGGTCAAACACTAGCCTTTAAGATAGACAGATAAAAAAACGTTAGTGTTTGCCAGTTTCCAATACAAAAAAAAACCTAAACAAGGCGGTACATTATAATTGAGTACATTCCTACATTAATAGGTTAACTTGTAAGAAATAAATGTATCCGGCTTACCTTAAATTTCATGAGTCTTTGTCAACGGGAAGTACATTATAGGTTTTCGACCCAAAACCCGTAGGGTACTTCCGGTTGACATAGAATTGTCAATTTTAGGTAAAAGCAAAGTCCTTACAGCACAAGTAAAGAAAAATTTGCGAAAAATATAAAAAGTTTTAAAGTTAAAAGTAAGGTAAATTTTGGTACTCACAAGTTTTCGCGAAAATCTTAAATTTGCCCATATTTTATTATCGTTACTCAGGACCTTGATTTTAATACATCTAATAGGGACTATAGACTTCAGTATCTGGTATAAATTTCAACTTGCTAGGTCCACCCGTTCCTGAGAAAATTTCTCCTGAGTTCCTGAGAATCGGTGGTGACACACACACAGACAGACAGACAGACAGACAGACGGACAAGAGTGAAGAGTGAGTGAAAAGTGATCTTATAAGGGTTCCTTTTTTACCTTTTGAGGTACGGAACCCTAAAAATACAGCTACACAATCAAAGCTTAACTTTAAATGTTTTAAGTAGTCGTAACCAGACGCCAAAATAAATGAGTGTAATAAACGCTATTGCCGACAGATATCAGCGGGCCCAGCACGCGCTCCATCCATCTGATAAAAATATATGTAAATAATTATTAAATATTATCGAGCGCCAGATAGGGTCGTTTAGGTGGCCGTTATGTTATCTGTGTTATTTGTCGTCAACAGGGCCGTGGGGCACACGTTATCTGGCTGAGTTATAGCTGGACAGCCTCTCGGAGAGATTCTTCATCGTGTCTGGTTTCAACCCGTCATGTGCTGATGAGATAACTCGCACCTTCTCGAGTACTCTCTGCTGCTTTTAGGTCTACAACAATGATGAATCTTTGTATTATAAAAATATACAAACACGGAATCTAACTTATAGGTACTCGAAGGGTCAGCGTCTGTCATCCGCATTTATAGTTCATTTTACTCCTGTATTGTTATTCTTCTAACGCGACGATCGACGCTAATAGGTGAGGGTGAACACTAGCATTCAGGATTTCTTGTGCCATCTACCAAAAATAAAGACATCAAGTAGTTCGCCGAACGCCAGCATGATATTATGATCACGGGAACAGAGCTTCCTGCACACAGGAGTCGTCTAAGTGCTAGACACACAGTCATAGTCATACTTCCCGACATCCTTTTGTAGATATTGCATCGTTTAAGACATTAATCGAAGTAATAAAATCTATTAAATAAGGCAAGTATTTAGTCCGCCCGAATGATGAATATACCTTCTCGACGTAACGGTGGAAGAAACGAGTTCTCTTCATTGTATAGCGTGATATCTCGTCGTTGGCGAAGGAACTGGATCCTAATGGGTCTCCGATATCATCACGAGACGGCAGAGAAAAATTAGGAAAATTAAAATAAAATAGTTAAATGTGTTTTTGAAACCGAGTAGTTAATGGTAGAGCTACCTAAAAGTCAACGAGTTGTTATAATAAGATTAACTGTGTTTATATATTTTAAAGATCGCCTATAAGATCTAATTTGTCAGGCACTTTGAGTCGGTATCTCGATGGAGTTAGCAAGTAAATTACTAATGAAGACAGGATAATATCGATCGTTAGCCATAAAAGGTGAATGAGATATACTGATATCTTGACAAACACTGGCGCAATGGGTTATTTAACACAAACTACAGGTGTCAATAAATTCAATTCAATTTGATTTTAATTCTCGCGAATGACGGAATAATTAAGGCCTGCTTTAGCCAGTTTTGTGGTTTTGTTTATTGGTTAGTTTAAAATATTACTCTAGTTGTGCAATTTATCATATCTAGAGAGATAAGCGTTTTAGTTCATAGCATTGTCTCTGGAAATAATACAGCTTGTTATTAACAAATTTGTAACGCCATTGACGACTTTCAAAATCATAATAATTGTGGCGTAGTACATTATGTTTTAATGTACTATAGATGTGATTTGACTAATCTTGATTTTTCTGTCTGTTATAATATTTTTTAACGCATGTCAACGTATATCGTTCGTACTAAAATATTTCTAGTTAGTTCCGCCACATGAGTAAAGAAGTTAGTCCGCTTTTAAGTCGAAAATAATTATTGTAAATATTCAGGCAGGCAGGTTGACGGTTGGCGGTACAACAATGTGATGAATGAAATGAGTTACGATGACAATCATAACGGTCCGACAGGATGACCGTATTAAGAAGAAAAAAAACTCGCTCAATGGTTTCAGATATAACTAGCCATAAAACTGACGGCTATAAATAACGCGAAAACAATGATTTAAATAGAGCACGATACTAGTTTCCTTTAATTTGTAGCAGTAGTCAATATTCATGGTGGGGTGTTATTAACCACAGGTTGGCCCGCGGCTGCATCTGATCTGATTCCGATTCTTTTATGAATAGAAACTATAATTGCACCAGCGATCTACGGCGGCGGGCTGCTGCCCGGCACCATGCCGGTAGTTCGCTGCTTGCAAAACGCGCCTGATTTAATGCCAGATCAGTATCGGTGCTAAATATAAGGTCTGTGTTTAGCCGCGGTTAGCGTGCTTCAAATATATCGAACAGAGCCGTTACGTGACGTGTCAGACAGTGTCACGTCAGGCACTCGGATGGCTCGGTTCGGACAAAGTTATCTATATGTTCTATGGCGTTGTCGATATAGCACTCCCGACTCACCGACAAATGAAGCGGTTGCATTAAACTTGTCCGTAGAATATCTGAGCGTAATTAATAGCGTGAGATAAGTCGCGGAGAGCGTCCGCGATGCCTCCGCTCGCGCTCGGTGCGAGTAATCGGCGCTGTCGAGAGCGCCGCCACCGGCTGCGGCGACCGGCTCCCTCCCTATATTAATAACAGTCCGATATCGGGCTCGGTCGCACCGAATGGGAAATTAAAAGGCTCTCGTCTTGTGGAATCAGCTCATTAGACCGATTTGTGTTAGGAGTTAGCGGCACCGCACAAGAAGTTATTAATGAGCATTTTAATCGCCGTTCTCCGACACGAGAATAGTTGTGCGCTTGTTTATTGGGCCGTCTTCTCAAGTCGCTCCCGATTTATCCGAGCGGAACCGCGCTGCGTAGGCCGTCCGACCGCAGGCCGTGTGTCGCCGTGATTGTATCGTGGATTGCGCATGCAAGCGTATCACTGCAGGCTAATTTGTCAATTAAGGAGTCAGAAGTCGCCGGGTCGCGGGCTCGCGGGGCCTGCTAAAGCGCGTAATAGCGCAATTTGTGCCATCATTGTTCTAAAGTAGCGTCGGCCGTATATCAGCGAGGCAGACGGGACCAATTGATACAAACGAGCGCATGTCACGTCTAAATATAATATTAGGAATCACGGCGCGAGCCAGGATATATTAATTTGGAGTGGTTGTCGCATGACGGGGCTTATCTCTGGAGTATGCATGCGGCCGATGTTCCGTGCCGTATCGTCCTAGATTTATATCGTCTTAATTCGTTCATTTAATTACTAAGAATTCTACGTCTAGTACAAATATCAATGTGGGCAAAGAGTGTCGTAACAGACAAGTATAAATAATTGTAGTGTGTCGTAAAGTCAGGCAAAATCAACATTGACTCTGGTAGTTAACGACATAATTTTTAAATGAGAAAAATGTATGTGGTGGCACGGTCTTCGGGTCGAATGGAGTGTAAATGAGGATTTATGAATGAGGTCAGAGCGGTGAATGAGGTCGCTAACTCGGTGTATCAATCGGCGTGTCGTCGGCTCCGGACGGCGGGACAGCCACTGGAGCAGCCACGCGCCACGAACTCGGCACACGACATTACTTAGCAGACCGTCCAGACTGATCGAGCGGAAGACAAACCATATCCAGCTTTTAGACGAATAGCTGCATCTCTTTCTATTGATTCGTTTGACTACGTTTGGACGTGAATTTACTAAACTCGTACGTACGCTTATATTAAAACCGCTTTCCATTCTTCAGTACTCCTACTTTATATTTGTATGTTTCTCTTAGGTATACTTCTTTGCTACGATGCAATTGGCCCATCAATCCTTCCCTTCCTACATTTCCATTGAAATACATTACAACAATTTCAATAGACCTGTTCAGCTACGCGATGAAATATGTGCAGCTAAGTATTTATTCCAATGTTTCGTAATTATCGCAGATACGCCCGCAACAAAGAGACACCTCAAAACAACATTGATCATTGCAAATACCATACAATAATAAATCAGAAAACCAGGTTCAACACCTTGTAATAACAACTTGTTCTCAGCCCATGCTTTGCACGCTGCGCTCGGTAAATTTTGTAGACTATTTAGAATGGGAAGTCATATTTCAAACTAGTCAGTTCGTTTTGGATCTAGTATTGAGGTCATACTTATCTTATTACTGGACCATAAGTCTTTTATTTGCGGTATCTATTTTTGCGTTTCGTTTAATCTCTAAGGTAGATTACTACAGTTGATGTGAATTGTTATATATTGTATTGTATTGTTTATTTAGTCCATAGGTGTGTTACACACTCTTAGATATGTATATATACATATATATACCAGAGGTACTGGTATTTTGTGTAAGAAGTATTGCGTTTCGTTTCTGAAGAAGTTTGCAGTATTGGTGATCAATAAAACAAGATTAACATCCAAGTGATTTTAGACAGTATTTATTCTTACTGTTTGTGAATCATACAGACTAGTAAGTCGTATAGTGTCTGAATAATTAAAAAAAAATCGTAAAATTTACGTCTTGGTAATTTTTGAATTCATAACTTCTAAATTAAAATAACCTGAAACTTTTGTTTAAAAAACATGAGATGCTTAAGCATTATGCAATTCTATAGTAAATTCTTTTTATTTCTAGAACTTGCTAGGTTACAATAAGACTTCAAAATGTTCTTATTTTCTAATATTTGATCTTAAAAATAAATATGACGAAATATAGGCTGTTATTAAACTACTAATGTAGGCACTATCAATGTTGATCTTTGTATGTCTATATAGTGGCTCCAAAATGAGATCCCTCACTCACAAGAGCACGGTAGCAATCACCAATTCAATTTTGACACGTCCAAATCACCTGACCATTAAATGAGTTGTCATTGAAATATTCGGTGAGCGTTCTATACGTGGACCGCTTATTTCATACTGTTCATAGCGCGCATAACTTCATTACGAGCTCAATTGAATAAACTGTGATAGGCACGCCGCAACAAGGCGCTCTGCAAGTTGATTGCTCAAATTTCCTCTTCAACTATCACAAAGATATGGTGAATTTCTAATTGGATAAACGTGTCGTTTCCTATTTAAAGGCGACGCCGAGCAGTGAGTTTCCATTCTGACATGACCTCCGATGTCTCGACGGAACTCTCTCCTATGGTAGAAGATTGGCTCGTCAAGAGCGGCGAGGAAGGTCAGGTTAGAACGGTGGTTGTGTATCCTCGGGCACGCGCGCCGTGATGCCGTCATCCCGAGTAATGGTCCGTCAGGGCCCGAACGCTCGCGCTCGCGTGCTCAATGACCAACTAATGAATTGTGATTTTACTTTAATGCTTCCTGGGTGAGTTGCATTTTCGAGACGGTGGTGTTATCGTCGAGGCCTAGCCTTGTGAAGGCATTTTTCTATGTTTACTAACAGCTGCGACGGTCTTATAAATTTTAATGGCACGATTTGAAGACGTTAAATGCCTACTTAAAAGGCCAAAGTAGTCCGTTCATTTAAACCGGTAGCAATTCTAATCAATGATTTAGGCATTTCGTTAAACTTATCATGCAAATTACAAATTGATTCACCATTCGTGGTCTCGGCTAGTTGGTATTTTTGGTTATCTTTTTAATTTGTTTTGGTAGATTTATGTAAAAGTGTGTGGTGTGTCGTGCGTCGGGCGCAGTCTCCGTAAATCACTCAGTGATGGGAGGCCGATAGCGCTCCCGTGCGCGATGCGCGTGCGCGACCGATCATTGACCACTGTCCAGCCCCTACACATTAATTTTTACTTCTTTTGAAAATTCTACAGCCTGGATTGTTTTTTAAACTTTAAAGTTTTTATACCATTAAACATTTTATTGCTGTTTGTAGCTGCATAAAAATATTGCACCGATTCAGGTGGAATCCCGCGGAGGAGTCATCAATAAGAGTGATATTTGACTTATCACATATTCAATCCCTTATATTTTCCCCGCGCGAGGATATTCAGGGATTGTGTGAGATATAGGGCCATTGTGGGCACTACGCGAATCAATAACATAATTCTCTAGGTGGTGATTTTTGTCGTGTGATTATAATAAAAATACTGTATTTTAGAGCAGCAGCAAGATTGCGACGACCACTGTGACGTCCACGACGACTGTTGTCGTCGCGATCACGCTGCTTAAACTCCCGAGGAAGTTAGTGCATCGGACATGCAAGAAACCTAGGTCGAGACGGTCGACATCAAAATAGTAGTGTAATAGTCAGTATTTTATAGTCATGATTTAAACTCACATAACTATAAATCTAAAAAGCAAAAACAATAATCAACTTTGAAACTGTAGTTATTTATATCAATGCATATCGTTTTTTATTTCAACATTTTATACAATTTTACGGGCCAAATTGACTTTTATGTAACGTAGACATATTAATACCTACAAGTTAGAACCACACACTATTAGCGACATAGCAACCCACAAATACCTTCATTGGGTGGTCGACCGGCACGTGCTTAGCCAATAATATCTTCAAATATTCCTCCTATACCTCTGTTCAGCGATTTATCAAATAGGCTTACCGAAACCAACACTATCATTATAACGAATTTCACTAAATCCGACATTTGATTAAGAGAATTCGGCGTTATAGACTGTCGTAATTGTGTCTTTTCTATCAAACAGCTATGGAACATGTTCTAATCCGAAGTTTAATTTGCTTTTTGTTCGTTATTATGATTAAACGTTTTGTAATAATTATGGTGTTTAAGGCGTACGGGGCGTTTTCAAAAATCTTAAGTAGATAATGTTGATAGCTTAAATTATTGGGATTAATTCATCGAGTGGTAATTTTAATATAGATGGGTTCCTTTGTTCTGACTGTGCCGCTACGTTCGGTCATCCGCTTATCTCTTCACTTTGTTTGATTATCGGAAAGCCATTGGAACTCAATTATCAATTCATGAAATGTATCTCTTCGGTCTCTATGGCACACGGCCCTGGTTAATAAACCTGCTAATTAAAAGGCAAATTGAAACACCCGCGTCAAGGACTATTAATTTTTACGAGCGCTATCACAGCACCAAACGCTCATTCGTAGTTAACGTGTCCCATAGTTTTATCTTTATGTATGCAACCGATAGATTTTATCTCGTGATTCTATAATAAATAAATGATCGGAAATTCATGGAGGTTTTATTACCTTGGAGGTAGGTATGAGATAGCGGCATAGGACAACGGGACGCGCTAATGACGTGAGGCTGCAAAAGCAAAATCTATCAATCTACAATCAATTAATCATATGCCTGAGTTATGAATAATAAAAATTAACTATAATAATTACTCACGAAAATATGATCGTGCCTTTTTATTTGACACGAGCCCTATTTTTTTTTTATAAAGTTACCCAGCAGCTTCGCAGCTTAAAGTTCGAGACCACCGAGGCGGGCGGTGCTTTACTTGCAACGATTTATTGTTATAAAAATAATGTATCATCGCCGCCGCACAATGCGCGTAACAAGCTTGCCTCGTGCACTAACGGAACACGCAAGGAAAGTGAACGGTTAAAGCTGGTGATATACACAGAGCAGTGCGTCGCACGTCGTTTTGATACTAAGAAGAGACACTTTAATTATAAAAATCTGCTTTGGGGTAAGCTTTATAGTTATACGTTAGACTTATAGGTTTTCGCACAACACGTGATGCGACATCAAGCGAATTACCACGTAACACAATGGGCCGTCTGTGCTACAAAATCACAGTAAGAACATTTATTGAAAGGATATTGCGTGACTTAAAAAAATTATAATAGACAGATATTTTGAGGAAATTATTAATATTCTTTTGAAAAAACAAATATAGCATTAGATCATTAATGTTGCAAGAAAAATTAGAAAACATACACTGTATCCTTAACATCAGCATCAATCACATTGACGATTTAATTACTGACAGTTTCATAAATCCCAAAAGTGTGATTTCATAAATGGGCTGCTGTTGTCAAAAATCTTACTATAGCCTGGATAAGATCGCTTTGCTTGTCGTGTAGTAGATAGTCAGCCTAAAGATATATCTCACTATTCCCTCTTATTCAATTGATGGATGCTCTAACTCAGCAGTTTTTGATCTGTATTTAAGTGCAGTAGCATTAACTCTCATGATTATGATCTAAAGTAAATTCAATTTACTTTATATAATACGCAATAACTTGCGTAATTAAGTGAGAACATTTTACATTATTTTAACCAGTGTATTAAAAAAAAAGTTAAAAAGCAACGGTTTATTGATAAAGTTGTAATTAATGTGGAAAATGAACTGTTACAATGTGAAAGTGATTCTTAGTTTTTTATCTATTAATAAGACCTAATGGGAAAGACGTATTTTGAAATAACCGGCCAAGTGCGTGTCAACCACGCCTTGTACTATTCATTATTCTGTGGCCACGCGCAGTATAGGGTTCCGTAGTAGCCCGTTATTCAATGCAAGTCTTTACCCGTTATAAACAAGCAACTAGGTAAGTACCTAGTTTGCTAGTGTGTTAGAATAAATCCTTTAAAGTCACAGAGACGAAGTCGTCTCTGTGACTTTAATAAGGATTTTTATTTGGTACAAAATTATCTAACACCCAACGACTATTACTGCTAAACTAATAAAGTTATCTTAACCGCTATAGTTTTCCTTTAAATTTCATAAAATGCACTATTATCACGAATTTTTCCAGAGTTTTCAAGCCAGCAGTTTAGCTTTTAGAGGGTGGGGGACGCCCTACTGGAACAAAAATCTGGACTTTAAAGTTTAATATTTCGAAAATGGAGCATTCAATCGAAAAATGGTATTTGCAACCATTAAGTCATTTTAAAAGGCCTAGTCAACGATACCCCACACGATGGAGTAGACAACGAAAAAAAATATTTTTCAAAATTTAGTTCATCCCTTTGTCGGCGTAATTTACATACAATTCACTAGAATTGTTACTACAAAGTAACAATTTCTAGTATTAACGGTCTCTTAGCAAAACCTCGGACAGACAGACAGACAGACAGACGGGCATGACGAAACTATAAGGGTTCCTTGTCAGGACTACGGAACCCTAAAAAAATAGCTAACTCGTAAGTAGGTACGTGATTGCAGATAGTGTGAGATGCCAATTTGATTTTGTGTGTTTACTTTTAGCTCGTGTTAGTGTTATATTATGGTACCATCAGGCTGACCTGATGATGGGGCCGGAATAGATCTCTGGTGCAAATGGTAGTATAATCGAATTTAATATTTTAATAGATATGGTAATGGCTTACCATCTTGCGAACGTCCTGCTTGTCCTGTTCCTTTATAACATAAAAATTATGACGACGGTCTGTACACACGCTTGTTTTTATTAATTATAAGTTATTGTTAAATAGATATAAAGGCAGTATTTAACAAATACATTTTGGCATAGCTTAAAAGTGCTATTATGATGCATTGAATTTATGAAATAGCAAAGAGAATAAATATCGCAACATAGACTAAGCAGCCTAGTACTCAGAACAAGTTCTGACCTATCAAAGCTTTATCAAAACTATCAAAAGCAAATTAAATTCTATCAGAGCTCGCAACACCGTGTAATTAAGCGACATCACGCGATGTATGAGATATCTCTCATTCTTCCACGACTCGGGCATGGGACGAGCTATGGAACTTTTGTTGTGATAATTAATTATAAGATGCGACTTCAAAGGGTCTCGCCTTCGGTTGGAGCGGTTTTCTTTGCAAAATTTTATTTTATTATTGTTATGATTGCATGAGGTGCAAAATGTATGCAGCTGTATGTTGGATATCTCACTGAATACTAAGTGAGATATCCTACGTACAGCTTGGTTGCGCAAACAGTTTGGTGGCGAAATGCCAGAAAAAATGAAAGTTACTGTCATACTGAATATATATATTTTTAATGTAGGCAAACAAGTAGACAGCCTGATGGTAAGCGGTTACCGCCGCTTATGAACAACTGTAACACCATAAGTGTTGTTGATACGTTGCCGACTTTTGAGGTATTTCGGGATACCTAAAGATGGGATCTTTTAAAAAGGTTATCCAGACATTAGTAAATTTGGACGACCTTTGCTTTACTACTACTTATAACAAATATTTGGCTAAACAATAATGAACAATGATTTTCTTTAATGATTTTGATAGTGTGACACCTCAGTATAGTCGCATCAAAGCTACCTAGCGAGTGTAGTAGAACTTAAAAAAAAATAAAAATGCCTCATTACGAAAGGAAACTGCGTTATTTGAAAATAATTTTACAGTTCTTTCACAATTATAATGTTGCAACATTTGTGATTAAGTGTTTGTCCTACTTCACTTTGTTTATTGTAAAGTGTAAGACAATCGTTCCAAGCTGTGGTAGACACAACAAGTTGCAGGATGGCTGTCGCCTTTAGCACTTTAGGAATAGTATGACACGCAATTACCGGTAAGTACTACTATTTCTTGGATATGCAGTTTTGTTATCACAATTAATCACAACTTGGTTGCAAAATAGGTCACTAGGTGAAAGTATAGTATCTGCCCACTTATCGTTACGCGTATGTACTTAAAACAATAAGTAAGCCACCTAATCAAATAATGATTCAGTAGTTAAGAAGTTAGATTAGTAAGAGTATTCTATCCCTTGAGAGTCAAAGTATTCTAGGCCTAGCGTGTTCACCATCTTGCGATCACATCATCGCTTACCACCAGGCGAGATACTGATCAAACGCTAGCCTGTAAGATATAAAAAAATATAAATGTAGAGCGAAAAAGAACACTTGATGCGTATAATATGCAGCGGTGCTTATGCCATTCGTCCAGTTTTAATCTGTTTTGAGCTTTCTAAGCATGCGTGTAAAAAAGTTGTCTTGTGCAAAGTCGCAACTGTCGCAAGGAGCTGCAATTGCGATCCGATATTCTGCGACACTTAATATCGGCGAGACAAGCGTTTGATTGCGGTCCCGGCTGCAAGATATTGTTATTACAAGATCGCGTCTTGCCTGATACAAGTACAATCGGCAAAAAAATGTTGTTTCACTCCGCAGTAATTGACGGTAAATTAACATCGTGGTGGGTCTGTTAAATCGCTATGTTAATTAATTTAAATAGAGGTTTATAAGAACGTGTCAGATGTAGATCTACTTAAATATTCGGTAACTTAATTTTTGATTAATTTCAATTAACAATATATATAAATAATGTGCTAGGTACTACTACTCTTGTTGGCAACTTAATTAGGTTTAAGCTCGTCGATTATTTTAGTACAATGTTTTTATCTAAGTACATTAATAATTATTCGTTAAAAACGTATAATCAAAAACTTTCATTTTGTGGTTTAATCTATTAATTAGATAACATTTTTATTTTTGTCGATTTTATGTTTTCCTTCTATACCATTTATTAAAATTTGTATAAAAGATGGTTAGGCATAAAGGCAGACCCATGCACGATTACGCATTATTTATGAAATAAGCTATTATTTTCATGATATTTGAAAAATAACTATATTTCTGTTGTTGTCGCTTATTATAATGTTATCGGTTCTTTCATAATCAAAAAGTTTTGTTATAGTCTTAACTTTGCTCTGAGCAGGTGAAACATTACACTTTCAGCCATTTCTCGTGAATGAATAGTAGAAGTATTAAAGCGCATTTCTTCATACTCCTGTACTACCATTTATGAATAAACTGAGAGAAGATAATTAAACAACATGTCAGAAGCAGATTGATCAGTGATAAAACATTACACTAAGGTGTAGAGACCGGTTATTGAAATTTTAAATTGTCTCTATTAAATGTAAAGGACGGTCTTTATTGCATTTTAATGGTAATAAAATGATGTGAACTTTTTTAATAACGTCGCAAGTGATAGTAAAATGGGTTGTTTTATTAAAATTGTTCTTACATAGTAGATGCAAACAGGGATCTCAGACTTTGGTTAGTCTTACTCGCGTAAGTCGTGCACTTGCTTAGGTAAGTACTTAATTTCGTAAAACATATTTGTCACATAACAAATTTTATAAGTGAATATCATTACAGTATACAGTTTTATTTTGAGTACTAGAAGTCCCCCGCGGCTACGCCCGCGTTAAAAACTCCTTTTATTTACTTAAAACTTTTCTTTTGTAAAAACGATTCTATCATTAAAGACATCAAATAAAAATTAGCCAAATTGGTTCACCTGTTTTCATGTTATCGCGTGACTAAGACAAATCAGGATTCATATTTTTAAAACCCGAAAAACCCAATAAAGCGCAATCCGAAACTATATTGATTTTCAGACTTTTTTACCCCAGTTCACTCTTTTAGGGTGGCATTTTGAAAAAGTCTGAAACTCGTATTTACTTATTTATTTACAGAAGTACTTGTGTGAAATGTCGAATAAAATGACTATCCAAAATTTGAACCCCCGCTTCATCCCTTGAAGAGTGAATTTTGAAAAATCCTTTCTCAGCGGATACCTACGTCAAAATTTCTACCTGGATGCAAAATATCAGCGCAATCCGAAACAATATTGATTTCAGACATTGTTACTCCACTTCACCCTTTTAGGAATAGAATTTCAAAAAGCCTGAAACACGTATTTACTCATTTATTTACTAAACTACTTGTGTAAAGTTTCGAATATAAGAGACAATCAATTCTTGTTTCTCCATACAAACTTTGAACCCTCGTTTCATCCTCTTCAGGGATGAATTTTGGAAAACCTTTCTCAGAGGGAACTAACGTCGTAATTAATAACTATCTGCATGCCAAATTTCAGCGCAATCCGAAACAATATTGATTTTTACACTTTATTACCCCATTTCACCCTCTTAGGGGTGGAATTACAAAAAACCTGAAACACGTGTTTACTTATTTTTGTACTGAAGCACTTGTGTGAAGTTTCGGATAGAAAAGACTATCTAATCTTGTTTCTCCATACAAACTTTCAACCCCCGTTTCATCCCCTTCGAGGGTTAATTTTGGGAAATCCTTTCGAAGAGGGATCTAACGTCGTAATAACTATCTGCATGCCAAATTTCAGCGTAATCCGAAACAATATTGATTTTACACTTTATTACCCCATTTCACCCTCTTAAGGGTGGAATTTCAAAAAAACCTGAAACACGTGTTTACTTATTTTTTTACTGAAGCACTTGTGTGAAGTTTCGGATAGAAAAGACTATCTAATCTTGTTTCTCCATATAAACTTTGAACCCCCGTTTCATCCCCTTAGAGGGTTAATTTTGGAAAATCCTTTCTTAGAGGGAATTAACGTCGTAATAACTATCTGCATGCCAAATTTCAGCGTAATCCGAAACAATATTGATTTTACACTTTATTACCCCATTTCACCCTCTTAAGGGTGGAATTTCAAAAAACCTGAAACACGTATTTACTTATTTTTTTACTGAAGCACTTGTGTGGAGTTTCGGATAGAAAAGACTATCTAATCTTGTTTCTCCATACAAACTTTGAACCCCCGTTTCATCCCCTGCGAGGGTTAATTTGGA
The DNA here is from genome assembly GCA_954871355.1 of Cabera pusaria. NCBI lineage: Eukaryota > Metazoa > Arthropoda > Insecta > Lepidoptera > Geometridae > Cabera > Cabera pusaria. The sequence continues at coordinate 13,130,043 of OX940896.1, forward strand.
AAATCCTTTCTCAGAGGGAACTAACGTCTTAATAACTATCTGCGTGCCAAATTTCAGCGCAATCCAAAATAATATAGATTTTCACACTTTATTACCCCATTTCACCCTCTCAGGTGTGAAATTTCAAAAAAACCTGAAACACGTGTTTACCTAATTTTTTACTGAAGCACTTGTGTGAAGTTTCAGATAGAGAAGACTATCTAATCTTGTTTCTCCATACAAACTTTGAACCCCCGTTTCATCCCCTTCGAGGGTTAATTTTGGAAAATCCTTTCTCAGAGGGAACTAACGTCGTAATAACTATCTGCGTGCCAAATTTCAGCGCAATCCGAAACAATATTGATTTTCACACTTTATTACCCAATTTCACCCTCTTAGGGGTGGAATTAAAAAAAAAACCTGAAACACGTGTTTACTTATTTTTTTACGGAAGCACTTGTGTGGAGTTTCAGATAGAAAAGACTATCTAATCTTGTTTCTCCATACAAACTTTGAACCCCCGTTTCATCCCCTTAGAGGGTTAATTTTGGAAAATCCTTTCTCAGTGGGAACTAACGTCGTAATAACTATTTGCATGCCAAATTTCAGCGCAATCCGACACAATATTGATTTTACACTTTATTACCCCATTTCACCCTCTTAGGGGTGGAATTCCAAAAAAACCTGAAACACGTCTTTACTTATTTTTTTACTGAAGCACTTATGTGAAGTTTCGGATAGAAAAGACGATCTAATCTTGTTTCTCCATACAAACTTTGAACCCCCATTTCATTCCCTTAAGGGGTGAATTTTGGAAAATCCTTTCTTAGTACACCCTTACGTACTAAGACAAATATACCCTCCAAATTTCAAGTCTCTACGACCAGCGGTTTAGGCTGTGCGTTGTCTGTCAGTGAGTCAGTGAGTCAGTGAGTCAGTCAGTATGTCAGGACAAAGATTCTTATAGTATTAGAAGATGTATCTAAGTATTAAGTTTGAACCTTCGTTATTATTGTATTTATCGAAGGTTTGATCAAGAGGGTAGCGTTCCTCCATAGTTTGATAATGAACGAACTAATAAACAGATCCGAACAAAGTCGCAAAATAAAAATATACTTTTGCCGCAGGCAGATTTTCTCCTTGATAGTGGTAAGCTACTTTTTGGTAGCAAGTAAGATTGAATATCGCCAACCACACGTGGAAAGAAAAATGTGTGTGAATAATTTTTGGGTCATTTCAAGTACATAATACATTTTTATATGAAGGCGCTCATGAAAGTGAGAGAAGCGAAAAAGGTAAGTTACGATCGTAGCATGTGGTAAGAAGTAGTCTCTGCTTACACGGCATAGAAAAGATAATAATACTCCAACGGGAAAAGGGCGTGATTGTACGTATGTACTTAATATAATATATAAAAAAAATTTTATTCAAAAGTAAGGTTTTATGTATTTTATGTTAACACTCGACAGCGTTGTCATCTCTCTGAAGGAGGTGAAGGAGATATATTTTACGCGACAGCGAGTAAAAATCAAAATGTGCGGACCGAAAAATTCATAGATCAAAAGCTAGTGTTTGTGGTCAACGAGTTGATTTTTAGTCGCTTTCGAGTAAAACTATCGAGTAACATACCGTACGTGAGTATGAAGCGTAAAAGTAAGTACTCGAAAGGCACTACCTATTCGTAACGTAAAATGAAAGATAGATAGATAGATGAACATTTTATTGGCATACCAAATATAACAAGAAAATCTTAGAACAAAATACATTTCTAGAATGGTTAATTAAAGATTTTATTTTTTTCTCGTAGACAGTTCTAGAATAAGCAGATACAGCCTTACAGGGTGACATCACTGGTGTTTGCAATCTTGGATAACATAAACGCTTAATCAAGTCTCCTGTGACACGGTTCGATTGCAGATGATAAATAGTGCTCCATTATAATTATTACAACTAACTATCGAGATATGTAAGGTACATATGTATATTTATACATACCTAGGTATCTTGATACTTACTACGTTCTTCAATATGTAGTAGTTATAGATTAAATTAAATTTTGATCCGAATCATCGAAGAAATTTGTAGAAAAAAGAAAACAAATGGTTCAATAGTGAAATAAGGGGTCAAATGCTAGCCTATAAGATAAAAAAAATATACCTAGTTTAGATGTGCAAATCGGTAAAAATGCGTTAGGTTGGTAGGTACCTACTTTGTTGCATTGTACACCAACCACACTGTTTTAAAAAAAATGAAAGACCTTTGGCACAAGTATATTTGGCTGCATACGAAAGCAAATAAATAAAGGAAATACTTCAGTAAGCAAGTAAGTAAATACTTCGTTTCTACGATTAAATGTAGCATATTTAGTTACCGTGAATATAACATTGTGAGAGTGTGAGTATGTATGTCTGTTACTCTTTTACACTAGTCGGGTTTTGGATTACATTTAATGGAGATAGCACTGAAGTACGTAAAGTAACAAACTCTGAAAAACTGCGGGCAACACGTCAGGACTACTTAAACAATTTAAAAACAAAATACGACACAGTTTCATCGCAAAACAAAATATTTAGTAAGTTGTATCAGAACTTCTTGTCTTACCCAGACAGCGAGTGCTAAGCTAATCTTAGTAATTATATGGTACTAGGACAAGCGACATCCGCTCTCCAGAACCAGCAGCTAAACAAATAAATTGATTTCTAGACAAGTGGCAGTTTAATATCTAAGGAATACTATTAGTATATCTGCATTGCGTTTAGCAATTTACCTACACTCTCGCAAAGAAAATTCTAATAGATAAGTGTAATGTAGGTGTAGTAGGTAGGTATTATAAAAAGCGATACGAGTTTACATCATGAAAAAAATATTTCTGGAACATTAAGCCGCTTTTCATTATTATAAAAGGAATTGTATATCTAGACATCAATGAAATATTCCAATAATATATATATCAATGAAAGGCAGAGGGTGAAAATATTTGGTTTTATTTCCATCGATACTGGAGGTGGTAAAATTTGAGACTTATTATTACAAAGCTACTATTGCCAAGTATCAGCAAAATACGTAATTTCTTTTTCTTTGACCTCCCACACGGTGTAGACACCTAAAAAGGTGACAAAGAATATTTTTAATAAGGAATTAAGCTCTGTATTTATTATTTGTAAGCCTTCTGTTTGTGATGCGGTGCCATTGATGTGGCTAATGGATCGAGTGCAGTACCGGCTGTGTCAGTACATGGTTCTGATTTATGCTTGTTGAAATCATACTGGGCACTCCCGACTCCATCATTAATATCATTTAATTATAGTTTGTTGATGATACGAAGCTTAAAGTGTAAGTATAAGAATCTCCTCCTGTCTGTGTGTTATAAGGACACTTTCTAGGAATGATCGCGTTTGTTTCCACAGAAATAGGATGAGTTGACTTTTGACTCTTGACTTGACTCATTGGCGCGTGAAAAGTACTTTGTACCCCGCAAAATCCGAGAAGCCATTGAGATCAGTCGTCGTCGTAACTTCAACAGAGACAGAGGGTGGTACCTGTCAAATACGTGGAAAACCGTTCTTCATGGAAAGCACGTCACCAGTGGCAACAGTGAGGAGGACACCTTGAGTTCCGTCTGCCGGTTGGATGAGGTTTCGTCTGAAGTAAACAGCAGTGATGAAGACGAAGCCCTCTAACCTAATCCCGCGCCTCCACTATGTACACCGCATCATCACCCCCCACCAACACCACCACCGCCGCCGCCGCCGCCCGCTCCGTCCGCCCGCGCTGCACGAGCAGCGGTCCGCAGTGCGAGGTTGAACGCGTCGGCGAGCGTCCCGCACTCAAGATCCTGAAGAAGGCCTCCGGATGAGGCCGAAACATATGTCGATCGCTATATCGACATCGCGTAAGTCACGTTAAATTCCCGTTTTTAAATCTATAAGTTTGACTCATTCGTTTGACCTTCTGGTGAAATTCATCGCAATTCGTGTTAGAATTTACCATCCACACAGTCAATATTTTCGAGTTAAGCCTCGCCGGGTACATTGGTTACCTACTACTTTTCAACCGATTTCCAAAAATAATGAGGTTCTAAATTTTGTTTGTATGTTTATTTTTGTGTGTATGTTACGCGATTACTCCGTCAATTGTGAACAGATTCGAATGATTATTTTTGTAATCGGTAGGGTACGTTTCCTAGGTGGTTCCATTGTAATTTATTCAAGATCTGATAAGTATCTTCAGAGATATGACTATAAACATCTCAAACTTGCTACTGAAATTGACTCGCGGGGCATTGAAGTCGGTTGATTTATTTTTAAACTATCTTAATTATTATGTATCCCATGCATATTTGCAACCCCTGTGCAAAATTTTAGCCGAGTTACTTTTTGGTCGTACTTCTTAGTAAGGCACTAGAAGCGACTGTTTTCGCATTTAAAGTAATTGGTAGTAATTTCGTAGTAGTTAATACACTAAGTTTTTTTTTTATGTTGAAATGTGAACCTATGGGACATTGCTATCAGAATGAAAAAAGAAAAAAGGAGAAAAGAATAAACTCATTTCGCTAATTTTAAGATACCATTTACAAACTTATGTTTCTCTTGACACTTTATACTTTGCAGGTGCATTCAAACCAACTGTAAATTTTAAGCTTTTATAGATTTTTTGATACCATAATAAAACCTTTCCTTTTATTTTCCAATGCTGTATCGAGCATCGTAAATTACGCGAGTGTAGATAAAAGTTGTATATGTCCCTTTATAGCTTGACGCGAGTATGTAGAATGTTACCTACATTACAAGATGGCGGTGGATACGACAGCTGCGTTTTATTGTGAGTTTAAATAAATAATATTTTCTTTATATCAGTGGTGCATTGTTGCGGGAGTTAACGGTGGCCACACGCGCTGCCACTCGGTTTATGGCGCGCCGCGCGTCATCTCTAGACTTATTCTTTATACCATACGATTATAAAGTTTACACAATATCTTTTTAATAATTTAAGAGCGTACTCGGGTTGCGAGGAATTAGAAAAATTGGTATTTTCTTTTTCTTTTCTTTTTTTTTAGCCCCCGACACAAAAAGTGGAGTATTATATAAGTTCAACGTTTGCATCTGTGTATCTGGGTGTAGGTCTGTGGCATGGTGATAGGTGATTTAATCGAGAGTGTTCTTTGCTTTGTTTTAAGATTTTTGTATTTTTCGTAATCCGTTCAGCCGTTTGAAGTTTTCTAGTTGATGAAGCTATGAGATCAACTTTCATAGGTCTGATCAAGTTTAAATTCGGTTTAATAATTCAATGATATTGCAAGAATATTTATTACCTTGACCAAATACAGAGTTGAGAATGCAAGTATTAAGAATTATTATTGGCATTGGAAACAAAGTCTTTTCCACATTAGGTATAAAACTGTGTTGTGGAATATGCATTGGAAGACATTTAGGAGGTCTTCACCTCCTAAAAACCTTATCTAATTTTATTATCTAATTCTAATTTTATGCTGTGAGGATCAGGCCTATGATTTTCACTCTGGATAATTATATAACAAAAAAAATCTCGTTACTTGGCAAATTGTTATGACCAGGTGGTCATACATACAGGTGTGTCTCTATTTAATCTTCGCAAGAGTCATTAAACATTAAGTTAGTTGTGACTTTCATAAAACATCGTAACCTATAAAAGCAAGTCCCATCCGATATCTTACAGGTAACGACTACAGCTATAATGGTCCCATTTCATTGTTCTCTCCTTTATTTGTACGATTGATAAGAGCACTCGAATTCGGTACTAAACGTGTGTGGACCGGACATAATTCGTTATCCACTCGTGCGCACTCCACGATCGAGACCTCTTACTTAGAAAGACTTGATTGTTTTCTTTGGAAGGCGATTAATGTGCATTAACTTTTATCTGTATACTGATAAAAAGCCTTTGAAACCAACTTGTAAGTATGTAAGTAAAGCGTTAGTGTAAATATTATTTTGACATTGACTTTTCGGAACAGTACAAGAATTTATGAAAAAAAAATTATAAACTTATTCTGCTAACGATTAGAACAAATGTAAAGCGTACCTATGCTAAATCGTTTAAGACAAACAAATGGATGCATAATTGGTTACATAACTGCATTGCGTTGTGTCTTACGTTATTTTGTAATGAAACAGGGGAGGTATTATGTTTTATGACTATTACTGGATATTAGGAGCACCTTTCAAACAATCTACAGGTTAGGTCAAGTCACTTAAACTATGGTCAAAATTGATTCCGTGCCAGCCGAGCCCATTGACACAGATTCAGTTAATAGTTTCTACCAAACATAACTGAACTAGGACAATCAAATCTAATATGGAAGCACCATTATCGCTGAGGGATAAATGGATACAGCGTCGCAGCTTTTGCTTGCAGAGGTCAGTTTTAAACGGTTCGCTCAGAGTGCAACTTTATATCGGAACTGTATGAGTATTATTGGAAAATGACGTAAGATTGAAATAGTAAATGAATTCTGCAACAACTTTAACAGCAAATAGCAGTACGAAACCTTTATTACAAGAACTTTAATTAATGATCCTTATAACGCACGAATGATGAAAACGATTGCGTGAGTAAGTAATCGTGGGTCTCTAGCTTTAAGAAATAGTAAGATTACAGCAAATAGAAGGTTTAACTAGAAATCCTATACGGTACCTTATTAGTTATTGTGTTCTGGAGAAATGTTATCCAGGATGCTTGGTAGGACATGGCAAGACGGAATAACAACAGATACATATAGTTTCTGAGAAATAGACAAGGTCTTAGAAGATTACCAGGCTGATAGACAGAATTGCCTGATAACCCAGAGAATGAGAGTTTCATGGAACAGGACCAGAATGATAGGAGGCAATAAACAGGCTTACCCAGTAATGTGTGAAACCGTTATTGTTTGTTTTTATTGTATCTGATAGGTTAGTGTTTGATCACTATCTCGCCTGGTGGTAAGCGATTATGTGATTGATAATGGTGAACACGCTATGCCTAGAATGATCTGATTTCCAAGGGCTGTGAGCTAAAGGAACGCCGTAAAAGGATGTGGCGGCAGATTTTCTTTTTTGATGGTGATAAGCAACTTTTTAGTAACAAGTCAGGCGGAACATCTATATGCTCTTACCACCTGCGGTGTAGATAGTGTTTGGTATATAGATTTATGCTTGTAAATACAATACGAATACTCTTTATTGACACCAATTCAGAAAAGACTTAAAATAAGACTTGCTAAACTATTTTTTTAAGTCCCACACGGACAAATTCGTGTGAACGTTATTTTCAGTTCATATCCATTTAATATCGTAACAAATATCAGCAATGATTGCGTTGTTATTGGGTGCATTATTTAGCAGCAATGCGCGGCGATCACGACTGGCTACTAATACGGTCGGCAGGCGCACGCGCACGACCCGCTCCATTACTCGATTATTAATTTCACTTAATGCTCATCGATTACCAAGCGTAATCGAATATAATCGAGTATAATAATCGTTCTGTTTCGGCGGGTCGTGATGGACGATGGATTCGTGGGCCCCCCGCAAGGTCGCTCCTGGATCGACATGCTCAGCATTCGCTATCATATCTACCGACCTTTGCTTGTAATCCTAGCTTAATTTTTCTTTTAAGCTTTTTCGTTTGTTATATTGTTTTCATATAAGCATTTCACCACTATCTCTAATGTCTACGGTGTAAGCATCGCTATTGATTGTATGTGTTAGAGCAGCGGTTCTCAAACTTTTTTGAAGACGGAACCCCGTTGAAAATAAATATCTGATGGAGCCCTAATAAAAAACTAACCGATTTTTTTATTAGGTGCTTAATTTTTTGTTCCTGATATTGCTTTTGTTGTTTTACCTGTCATTGTCTTGGCTTCATGTGTACACATTTTGATGTAATTATTTTCCGATGGTTTCCGTCAAAAAATAAGTCAATTTTGATATAAAAATCTTCTCCGGTAGTGTAATTAGACAGCGACGAGTACATAAGCATAGAATTTATCTCCGTTATAGTAATTTGATTTCAATATGACCAATATTTTCGTGGAGCCCCTATAAAAGCTTTGCGGAGCTGTGTTAGACGGTAGACAGCAGACGAGGCATCAGCGGGCAACCGAACTTTTGCGATCCACATAGCACAACTATTTAACTCGTCTTTTGACTTTCGATTATCTATGTCTATGTCACCTTGGCTTTTATCTACAAAGAAAACAACATTAGCTCGCCGTTTTTAGACTTGCATAGCTGACATCGCTACTGCAGCACTTTACAATCTCAAGAGCCTTCAATAATTTATCGTTGTATGTTACAAAGTTAACTTCAGCTACCTAAACACTGCAGATGCTCAGATGAAATGAATAATTACCGTACATGACGCAATACAAATAGTGGTAGATAAAAACTCGACTCGACGGGTTGGGATGGTAGCAGCGGTCATAGTTTAGCCAGCAGTTAGTACGTAAGCCAGAGGCAGAACAGCGTACGGTAATGGTCAGCCTTGTAGCCCATCCATAACGAATTTCTTATTCATCGATATTAATGCTGGTACATGACAACCGTCGGCCGCAACCGCGGTACAAATGAGCGCGCTCACAACCGATTATATTTATGTGAACATCATCTTATCCGCAATTAGTAGTCGCTGCCAGCAAAATGTATGCGTTTTATGCACTTGATGGGGAACAAATCGGCAGCACTGGCCAATATAGATGGAAATTATCAGCTCATCATATATATAGGAATTTCCTTTGACATGACAGCTTTTTAACCCCTGACGAAAAAAATTAGGGTGTTATAAGTTTGGCGTGTGTATTTGTGTATGTATGTGTCTGTCTGTCGCATCGTAGCGCCCAAACGGATGATCCTATTTCGATTTAGTTCTTTTTTGGGTGTCTTATTCAATTCAATTCAATTCATTTATTTCAGACTTTTACATCCATCCAAGTATGTCATAGTTATAATATCATTAATTAATTATTACATAAGCACGAAAGACCAACAAATCACAAATTTAATCTCTCGTCTTAATCGAGAGGGTTTTTTTATGGTTCCAAACCCGAAGGGTACCAACGGAACCCATTACTGAGACTCCGCTGTCCGTCTGTCTGTCTGTCTGTCCGTCCGTCTGTCACCAGGCTGTATCTCATGAACCGTGATAGTTATACGGTTGAAATTTTCACAGATGATGTATTTCTGTTGCCTCTGTAACAACAAATACTAAGAACAGAACAAAGTTAAAAAGTAAAGGGTTTAAAACAAAAAACGTGTTTTTTACGATACGCTAAGATACGAAATTAATTCACCTCGACGCAGCTAGATGGCAGCACAGGAAAAATTAGCACGCGCAAGCGTTTCATTTGTTAAATTTGTGGGCCTCGGTCGATTTGTTTACTCAGTTAAGGTTTATCCGCAGAAAATATAGTGTTCAGTAATTAATAATATATCCTCAATTTTGTATTAAAGAGCTTCGATTAGCTATAATCAGTAGAAAGTTACTAGTACGAACACTCGGTCTTCCAGATATTTAATTATATTATATTAATTACCTTTGTGTTAATAATTACTTAGTTGGTGTTACAAGTTCGTGGCGTTCGGACTTCGGAAATTCGGAACCCTCCGTGTGCGGGACCAAAGTCTGACTCGCACTTAGCCATTTTATTTTTTAATTTTGATTCATGAAAATCTTTTTAACCGTTTTAAGACTATAATGAGCTTTTTTCTAGATGATGATGCTATGAGATTAACTTTTATTATAGGTCTAATCAATTCAAAATTCGGTAATTGTATTATAAGAACATAGTAGCATTGTACAGCAGAGATGTTGTGTTTGAGCTCATTGGAACAATCTCAATGAACAGATTATAAATAGATCAATCGGGGTACGTTTTGAATATAAGTATTATTTCATCCAGTTTTTAACTAACTGATAATAAAATGTAAATAACATTTTAAAAAGCTTTTTCTCACATAACAGAATAGTCCTGTTATGTTTTACTCGTATCTCATACGAAGTTTAATCCATACAAGCGCGCATAATGATGAAGACTTAATAATGATCACGTTAAGCAGCACATGAGCGGTCATGTTCATAAAATTTCTTAATCAAACTTATGATAATTCCGTTCTTATCTGCGTACATTCCTGACCGGTGAAACATTTCGTAATAGCTTAAGCAGCTTAAGGATCTAATTGTATTTAATTGAGTATGCCTGTAAATGAAGTCGCGATGACCCACCGTTTGAACTCGTAATGCAGAGAAGACATATCGACCTCATTAACAGGCAAAGCATGGTTTCTTAATCGACATTCGGCGATTTAAACATTTTATTTTTACTCCACATGATACTCTTGCATTGGGAAATGCTCTCAGTTCTAGTGACTCAAGTGTTATAGTGAAACCAACCTTACATTTAGAACACTTATTAAAATCAAATGAAAACAAAATGACACTAAATTAAATTAATTCTTTAATTCTAAATTAATATAAAATATCTTGTGATGCAAAATTCAATCAATCACCCTAGATATAGAGTCATAAAATATATTGGTGAAATAACATAATGCTAATTATGTAGATAATCTAGTGTTAAAAGTTTTATAGTTTATCTAAGTTTCGCTGAACGACTATATCATATTTATGATTTTATGATAATTCTAACCTAATATTTGTAAGCAAATCTATTATAATTACAATGAATGACACAAAAAAGAAAAATATGTGATATATGTAGATATTATGTTTCTTTAAAACTCTACCAAGAACTTATAGTGCTTCCAAAAAGCAATACTTGAGTTATGTTGTTCCGCTTAAAACAAATGCGATTACGGGTTGCGATGTAATTTATGAACATTTAATTTTGATTATCTACGGCTATCACGGCGACACAAGCACTATCGACGACTCGCCGACCAGCCGCGTCCGCGCGCTGGCGACCGGACTTGTCTCGGATTTAGTTTCACGACTTACACTTAGTAATGAACCAAATTTAACTTAACTTTCACCAGATGAATATCTAAATATTTAAAACGCGATAAAATATACTTTTAATGACTACCCTGCATTTTATTAACCGCGGGAAGCCGAGCCGTTACACGGAGACTCCACTTGATACACATTAGAAAAACTACACATACGTTTTCTTTTATGGCTTTGGAGCATTTTTATTTAATATTTAAATTAATTGAACGCAAACAAGGCTCAGTTTACGAGTCAGAAATTATGAATGTCTTTTAACATCTTAAATTAATGAGACTAATGGAGATTGGGATAGGGAGTTGTAGCATAATTCGACGCAAGTTTACGTTTGACGCTATTTTTCATCAATTTTATTGCAGCGATCGGTCGTAAACTTGTTGTTTTATACCGAGCGTAATATTAATGAAGATTTTTGAACTCGCATGCACGTGGCTGTATGATTCAATGTTTTAAAAATAATGTTGACTTATTTCAGGTACTTTACGAGCTTGTTGTCAAATGTTGCCGGAGTCGCGGGTCGCTAGGCCTGTGCTGTTTTATTATTAGCTTCCTGGACGGACTATCAGATATTTCGTAATAGTAACTCCACGTGAAGAGCACGTTCTCGATTATAAAAAATGTTATAAATTAACGAACAATCGCTTCTCGCCCGCAGAGATCGACCGTAAGCGGGAAACATTCGACGATCGTTAACAGCATCCCTAATGCGCTTATTAGACCGCCCGTCTCATTTTATTTACTAAAACTAAATAATTACGCATGTTGCGTTCGAACGTAATGTTCTTTGTGATATATTTATTAAACAGAAACACGTTCATATACGGTATTCGACGACATGAAATATATGTTTTTAAAATAAATATTCATGAGTGATAGAGGCATCGCGATCGGTACAAGGCTATAAGTCAACGAAACGCCGCGCGGCCGGTGCGCCGGCGCCGGCGCCGCTCCAAGCGGCTCTCGATATCTACGTCTTCCGTATATCATTCAAAGATACGCTCGTCTACGGACATGTCACGTCATATTTTTATAGTTTTCTCGTACGACCTATTTATGCTGTCCACACATAATTTAACTGTCATTACTATGAAAATATCGTATTGACCAGGCATCGCTCTCGTAATATTGTACCTACGAGTTAATATTTTGTTTCAATTTACGATATTGTAACGTCCATTTTTGTTGTGGTCGTGCTGTTTTGTGTGTTCTAACCGATTAAGGTATTGACGTTATTGATTTGAGATTCGGCTCATTAGACAGACAAAATAAGCGTCGATCAAACGCATATAGTCTATCTTGACCAGTCTTTTATAACTGACTGATCTATGCTTAAAACCTTCGAGTAGTCAGTCGACTTGAAGTGCGTCGATGGTCAAAGGAGATTAATTCCCACGTCGGCGTTTGTTTAAGTGACATCTAAATGTATATGTTTAATTTGGTGCGTGGTGGCTACCGGCCGGCTACCGGTGCAGGGCGGCCCACACGGTGCGCACCTCGGCACGCGACTTCCACCCACGCTCGATGCTACCCGCTCCTACATCCGATCTCTCCCATCTCCTGATACATTTCTTATGTCGGATTCCCACGTTTTGTCATTTTATGAAGCTTCTCAATGATTAGACAATTTGATTATTGTCCAGTCAGTATGTTTTCAAATATGAATCAATTTTTTTTACCTCCATCATAATATAAGAAATGGTAATGTACGCCTGATGATAATTTTGAATTTTTTTACCGCATAAAGTGTTGTCGTGCATGCTAAGTGTAGAATGAGAACTGACTCTCAAGAACAGTTGTGGAACACAAAATATTTTTGCGACAGATTTTTAACTTGGGGGTGCTCACTGGCCAAGCGGATACTAAATATACCTACCATCATTCAGGCCGTTACAAGATTGATTGCCCAACACCCGAATCCTGCCAATTTACTAAACCCGGAGTTTCATCATTTTTCGAATGAAATTTTATTTTGGTACACGGCGGGATTGAACCCCTCTTTCGACTTGGAATCGAAGTCTACCTGTCTCCCAAATATATCGTAGAGTCCTCGAAAATATAATGTAATAATTGTAATATATTTACTGCATTCTACTACCTCTTTAGATTATACAACTAGACGACTCTAGAGGTTCTTAAAATATCGTTCTACACAATATTTTGAGGATTCGACCCTGTACTGTATCCGTACCTAACCATGGACTATTGATAGCAACAAAATATAACATCTGAAGGTGGTATTATGACTTTTCGAATAAAAATTGCCCATCGGAACGTGTTTTGATTAGTAATTGTAAATAGAAATGTGGGAAGGGGTGGTAATGAGTGATTTGAGTTTAGAATTTTATTGGAATACAAGCTTTGTCCCGCAGCTCTGTCCGCGATAAAGTATCTTATGTGTTAATTCAGGTTATAATCTACCTTACTGCCATATTACGCCTATAATGTGCAGCATTTTTTGCGTGATTGAGAAATTAACACACGAACCTCAAAACAATGATCATGAAAAAGGTGTGACGTAATTAATGGACAATCCTTTATCCCTTACCTGCGGATTGGGGCATGGGGAAATAATTAAGATACTTTAAAAACTAAAACATTCGACTTCCATGACCCGTGAGTCAGTTTCAGAGCCAAGTTTGAGACGTTTATCGTCATATCTCTGGAAATACTTATCAGATCTCAATGAAATTACAATGAAATCACCTCGGGAATGTATCCTACCGATAAAAAAAAAATTCGAATCGGTTGACAATTGACGGAGTAATCGCGTAACATAGGTAGGTACATAAAAAAACTACAGACGAATTGAGAACCGCCTCCTTTTTGGAAGTCGGTTGAGAATGTGTGAAGTCAAACAAAAGCAAAAAAATATTTTCGAAATTTAAAAATTGTCTACATATAGGTAGGTAATTATGTCAAAAATCATGATCATAAAAAAGACATTATCTTATATTATTTTTAACCAACTTCACAAAAAAGAGATAAGAGGAGGTTCGCAATTCGTCGGTTTTTAAAAAATTATTGTTTATGTATGTTCACCGATTACTCGAAGATGCCTGAACTGATTTAGAAAATTCTTTTTTTGTTTCAAAGGGTGCCCTTTCCAGGTAGTCCCATTTAAATTTTAACGAAATCGGTTTAGCCGTTTTAAATATTTGTATTGCGATGCATTTACATACCTCGATGACATGCTACTTAATGCAGGCTACTTTGACCAGCGCGACGTTTGAAGTCGGTTCTTTTAGTTCTTTTAAACGACCTTAAATTATTAAATAGAAATTAATACTTTTACTATCAGTAACGTAATGCAATTTTGAATTATGTGTAAATTTGTCATTACTGCAGGATACAATCTGTGTAATGCAAACTTCAACAAGCTATACTAATATTATTAATGAGAAAGTCAGTTTGTATAATTGTTACTTCACGATCATACCGATCGACAGATTTAGTTGAAATTTTTTATATGAACAGCCAACATGGTAGAATGAGACAGACTACTTTATAACGCGGGCGAAGCCAAAGGACACAGCGAGTTAATCATAAAATGAATTATTTATTGAACATCATACGTTAACCATCATGTTAAGCACGCTCATGTTGAATGCTAAATTTAATTTGTATTTAAGCTTTGTATTAAAGTCATACATTTCATAATATCCGATCTTTATTTCGCGCAAAAGTGATAATTTTAGCGTTTAAAATTTTGTTGGAGAGACGCTTGTAAATTATTCGTCAATAATCTGTGTAATATTCCGCGTTATTATATAAAGTGCTTTGCGTTATTTCCGCGTTATTATAAACTCAAAGTAAGATTTATCTGATAGGTACTCTTTTCTTTACAATCAATGAAAAAGATGGAGGCGTTCAATTTTGTAAACATTGTTTTTTTTACGTACCTACCTGCCTGTGTTACCCTATAGGGTATCTAGAATTTGTTCACTATGCGCTGGATATATCCAGCATAGTGAACAAATTCTAGATTATTATTTTTCAGTTGAGCCACACGTATCAAATTACAACGTACCTCTTTGGATAGGTAACAATCTTTTTATTTTAATCATTATTAAATCGTTATTATCTAAATGTTCGTAGTATCGGATTTTATTGCATTTTGATGAGTTCAATAATACATTTTTACATATTCGAACATATAGTAGGTACAAAACTTTATTAAGTGGTGATACCTCACTAATTTATTGAAAAGTAGAATATAATGGACAAGTGCGAGTAGATCTCAGGCTCTGAAGGTTCCATCAGTACATGACCCTTTTATTGCTGCTCTTCAGAAGTTCTCAATAAAACAAAGTCATTGTTATTGTAAAAGCATTATTTTGTTAGTGAAATAGTGTTACATCTTATTTTTTTGATCACGGTATTTGTAAAATATATGAATATAAACTGGTTTAGAAGTTTATAATTTTAATTGTACGATATGAGAGTAGATAAAATAAATTATTAACCTTTGACGCGTTATTCATGGCTGACTAAATACTACAGTGGTGGTGGTTACAGTACAGACAACAGCACAACTTCGGCATGGTCTACTAAAATAAAGAAATTTGACATTGAGATTATAGCGATGTTCCGCTTGACTTGATGCCAAAAATTAGTTTACCATAATCAATTATAAAATCTGTCGCCAAAATCTTATGGTTCCGGCATCACGCACACAGCCTTTGAGAGTTCGACGGCATCACGCACGTAGCCTGGAAGCATTCTAAGCCTAACGTGTTTACTATCTTCGACTACACCATAACTCACCAGGCGAGATTGTGGCCAAACGAAAATACCTATTTTGCTCATCATAAGTAGTAAAGTAAATAATTATTGCATAAACATATAGATAGGTGAAGGAAAACATCGTTGAGAAATCCCTGGGCTTAGTAAGTTGACGGGATTCAGGTGCTGGGAATACTGGCAGGGTACTGTCTAGTGTCTGCCTGGCCAACTACCACCCTCATGTTGGAAAATCTATCGCCAAACATCTGATGTGTTCTGGCTGCTTAAGAGCCCTATTCTGCCAATCCTTTCTGCCTTATTTTTAGGCCTAGCGTGGTACCCTCGACGGCATCGTCACGTAACACAGAGACAGAGATGAGGTTGTGATCAAATACTATCTAATATGCTGTAAATAATAAACTGGCCAAGTGCAAGTCGGACTCGCACTCGTAGGGTCGTACCACTCCACAGTATTTTATAAGATCGAGCAAAAAATACCACTATCTTTTTTGCCAGCAAAAAATAATTATATATAAACATTTTGTTTCTTATAACGCCATCTAACGTCTAACAAAGGTGTTAGGGATCGGCATTTCAATATAACGCCATCTATTGACGTTTACCTAAGCGTTCATAGATGGCGTTGTATTGATATGCCGAAAAAAACACGTTGCTTGTATGGGGCCCCCTATTATTTTTAACTTTATTCTTTTTTTACTATTTGTTGTTATAGCGGCAACAGAAATACATCATCTGTGAAAATTTCAACTGTCTAACTATCACGGTTCATGAGATACAGCCTGGTGACAGACGGACAGACAGACAGACAGACAGACAGACGGACAGCGGAGTCTTAGTAATTTTTATTATATTTTATAATTAATTATAAAATATGTATTAATATATATTTTTTAATTTAAATCTTTGGGTACGGAACCCTAAAAAGACATACTGCCCTGCCATATCTTACCTTCTTAATTAAGGGGAAACACAATTTCCCAGTGATGTTACTGTGCTGAGGTATTTTTGAATTTGATTCACGGAACCCTAAGAACTTAAATGATAAAAAAATGGACAACATTAAAAAGAAATCATACAGTTGTCAAGTTTGTAATGAAATAAAATGCAAAACCCTTCGGATTGTTTTATTGTAACTGTTGGGATTTTAATTTGCGACCTTAATTACATTTATTTAAATTATGGTAAAAAGATCATTGGGTTATTTTCCAATTTAAGAGGAAGTAACGGAGAGGACATAATTAAAACTTTAATGAAAACCAAAAAATAAAATATGTAGCCATATTTGGAGATGTATGTATTGTACAGCCCCTTAATTATTTAAGAAATATTCTGCTTTCTGAATATACAAATATACAAATGTCTTAATGGAACGGCTTTTTTTATGATACTCTTTAATTATTTTTTAACTTGATTAGTAATTTATCAGCAAAAATTTTACTTAAAACTATGTTAAGCTTACAGGATTAAGTTTATTGAACTCGGATTGCCCTATTTTAATAATCTTTTGACTTGATGTTCACAATCACATCCCGAGATACAATTTAATCACAATAAATTAAATTAACAGATCATAGCATCGGCTTACACACGGAATATTCGCTCCAATCTTTGGATCAACATTAATAAATGTGTTACAATTCGGTTTTATATTTTGAGTAATAAATCGATTCTCCATAGGTTTCTGTTGCTGGGCAGTCGGAAAGTTCCGTTATTTCGGTTATGATAATTACTTGCATCTCCTTAATAAATACGAGTACATTTCTCAGTCTCTTATAAAAACGAATATTTGACCCATGCACTCGGCTGCCTCATGAATATGTAATATTTACAAATTATTAATCCAACACTTATCCCTCGCATTCCCGTACGATAGGGTGGAGTGTACTGCCGGCTTTACATTGATATCGTGGCGTAGCTGTCATAGTTATAAGCCTTTATGAAGATTAGAAAATGGAGCACCTTCTTCGTTAATGGAATAATGCACTGGCAACCATTGATTATACTAAATGAACCGATGATGATGCAATATAATTACTTTAACTAACTCGATCAATTGTACGATTTGTATTTAGGCATTCTTATTCTGGACATTCCAGGTGGAGCGACGACATACGCAATGCGGTGGGTAATAGTGACTGGAAAAGAAGGTCTGAATATCGGTCTCAGTGGCGTATTTTGGGAGAGGCCTACGTCCAGCAGTGGACTGACACCGGCTGATGATGATGATGATGATTCTTATTCTAGGACTAGAATATTATTATTTTTTGAACTTGACAACCTAAGATATATTCTACGTTTATTTTGTAATTTTTGAAACTCAGTACCAGTATAAATCGCTAGATAATAGTCATGGCGGGATTCAGTTTATTTACTAGTTTTAATCACCAGGGTTACCGCATTTGCATAAGATCTTGGTACTCCACTCCAGTAGGAAGCGGCAATATTGCTCTGAGTGGATAGATAAGTAGCGGTATTCACTTATAAGGTGAAAAGCTCTTAATATAATGGAATGGGCTACCCTATCACGTGTTTAATCCTAAGTTTCGTCACTATCGACCGCTCGAAATATTTCTATAATGAACTCAGTCACGCGTACATTCAATTTGAATAAAGCGGCTACTGTATTAAAAATATTGATAACACATATTTTGGGACGTCTTTAATTGCTACTAATAATTCAATCGTATGCATTTGTGATAAAGTCGGCTTCGTGTTTCAAAAAGGTACGGCTTAATTGAGGCTGCTTATGGAAGGAATAAATCTGAGCGACAGATTAGCTATTAGTACGTATGGGATAAATATTTACGCTCTTGTGATGTAACTCTTATTTCATCTGCGTCGTTACGATCTGTACGGCGCGTGCGCAGTTATTAATTGTGGTCGGCGCACGCTGGGCGAGTCCTTGTACGATTATTTTATTGCTATTGTTTGAATTTTGCTTTATTAATCTTCTAACAACATACCATAATTATAAATTTCTGATTCTTTGATGACATTCGATATTCCTTTTGTTTAAGAAAATTGTCGGTCCGAGTTTATTGTGTTTAATTAAATAAAATATAGGCGACATGAGAGAGTCAAAGGTTTTATTGTAGCAATTGTGCTGCTATTTTTATAAATTTGGATAAAACAGAATATAATTGAGTCGATAAAGTAGGTATATATCCATACTAATATTATAAAAGCGATTGTAGCTCTGTCACTCTGTCACTACTCTTTCTGTTTGTTACCGAATCAAGCCTAAACGGACGATCCGACCTTACTGAAATTTAACAAGGAGATACTTTATAGCATGAGGATGAACATAGGCTTTTAAGAGGGACCGCGGGGTGCACTTTTCTGTACAAATGTATTCCCCCGTTTCCTCCCTGGAAAATACTTCTAGAGAAAAAATTGTTTCTACAAAAAATTAAGGTCTGCTGTAGCTACGCCAACCAATTGCAAATAGAAATATGACCCTTCAAAAATCTTAAAGAGAACATTAAAATGCTTATATTTTTTTTACAATTGGTTGGTCAAAAAAATCAAATGATAGGGCGTAGCTACAGCAGACCTTAATTTGTTGTAGTAACAAATTTTGCTCTAGAAGCATTTTCCAGGGAGGAAACCGGGGAATACATTTGTATGGAAAAGTGCCCGCGTTCGCTCTTAAATTCTTGGTGTACGTGAACGAAGTCACAGATATTAGCTAGTAGGAATACATATAGGAAGGAATCAATTAAAGATTACCAACAATGCCTTGTTAAGAATATCAGCAACGAATTTACGAAGTAGCACTCAAAGCATTGTAAAAACAGAAAAGGATTAATTGTATTATATTACATTTCTCATATCCTGACGTCTTTGCGTACAATTAGATAATACTTTTTAACAAAAGAATTAAACCGCCGAAAAAACTGAAAAGCAAAAAAAAATAAACTTTTTTATTTAACCTTAATAACGAAGTTCTTAAACTACTGTTAGTATACGTAAGTATATATTTTTGTAATTGTTTTGAGTTTTTAACTAAACATAATAACTAAGTTCTGAATCTAATGTAAGTATGTATACCTAAGTAATTTTGAGTCGGCGCCAAATAATCAATAAGCAAAGATCACTAAATAACCTCTTAAATTACATTTTAAGAAATAATCAAATCAAATTATATATTATTAGTAGAACATGTATGCTCTAATAATAATAAAAATAATTTAAAATCACGTAAAAAACTAAAAAAACCGACTTCCAACGTCATGCTAGTCAATTTCAATACTAAGTTTGAGGTGTTTATCTTCATATCTCTGGAGATACTGAACATATCTCGATGAAATTTAAATGGTACCACCTGTAAAATATCATCATCAGCATCATCATAATCAGTATAAATTTTTTGATGATTTTATCATATCATCAATGTATGTCAACAAACATTGGAAAAAACAAAGAGCCAAAAAACGGGCGCAGTTACCTACGTGTCTTGAGAGAGGCATATGTCCAGCTGTGGACTGATACCGGCTGATTATGATGATGCTGATGATGATATTTTACAGGTGGTACCATTTAAATTTCATCGAGATATGTTCAGTATCTCCAGAGATATGAAGATAAACACCTCAAACTTAGTATTGAAATTGACTAGCGTGACGTTGGAAGTCGGTTTTTTTAGTTTTTTATGTGATCTTAAATTATTAATACGCTTTTAACCGACTTCAAAAAAAGGAGGAGGTTTCTCAATTCGACCGTATATATATATATATTTTTTTATGATTGTTCGGGGATAACTTCGTCATTTATGCACCGATTTTGATTATTCTTTTTTTGTTCGAAAGGAGATATCCCAAGTGTGGTACCATGGTAATTTTATCGAGGTCTGATAAGTATCTCCAGAGATATTGAGATAAACATCTCAAAATTGGTACTGAAAATGAACATTGAAGTCGATTCTTTTTTAGTTTTTAAACGATATTATATTAGCTTCAGACGTATGTATGTTTGTATGTTAGTATGTAACGGAATCTTTGAATATGATTTTAACCCCCTTCAAAACGTCGGATTAACTCGAAATTTGGCATACTTATTAAGGACCGATGACAATAAATAAATAAAAAAAATAAATAAAAAAAACATTTAAAAAAAAATCGACTAAAAAATGAAAAATAAATAATAGTTTAAAAAAACTAAAAATATACGTTTTTATAGAAAATCCAACTAAAAAAAAGTTTTTTTTTTTTAATAAATTTGAATTAAAAATAGTGTAAGAAAAAATGATTTTATTGTAAAAAAAGCGTGGGGTGCTTTTCAGGATATTATCAAAATAACCCTTCTAGTCATATCTGTTCATAAAATATTTGTAACTATTGATACCATGCACCCCACGCTTTTTTTTTACAATAAAATCATTTTTTCTTACACTATTTTTAATTCAAATTTATTAAAATTTATTTTCTATTTTTTAGTTGGATTTTCTATAAAAGCGTATTTTTTTAGTTTTTTTAAACTATTATTTATTTTTATTATTATTATAGAGCATAAATGTTCTACTAATAATAATCTCTTAAAAATCTAATTTTTCGTCGGTTAAAAAAACAAAAGTACAAAGCTTTGGATATTTTAACATGTCTGTATAGTGACATAGTGAGGATACATATTTGAGTAAGCTAACAAAGATAATAGAGAGTTAGATAATATACCTAACAATGGCACAATATGATGTTATGAACTCGTACAATGACTAATGTAATAGTTAAATTTTTAAGGAAAAAAATATGCATGTGTGAGGAATTGAGCCGCCTTCACAAAATGCTTTTAACTTTACATAATATTACTGTCGTAGAGTTTTTGTTGGCCAAAGATGAGGGAAGAGTACGAGCCTTCTATCTCGGACGTCCGAGGCAGACGGCTCGATTGTTCCACAGACTTAACATATCAATTATGTCCAACACAAAGTTAGATAAGAACTTGAGCGACGTGAATAAAATAATTAACTGATTCGTGTTTGTATAATTCATCAAGTGGAATTCTATGATCGGTCGGCCACTTAGTGTCGTACTATCAGATAAGTCTAGCCACTATCTCAGACCGAGAACTGACAATGGAGTGGTAAATGCACTTACCTATTGTATTATTTTTATGAACGTTTTTATCAGAACGTGATTGTTCTGTGTTACGCCCGCCCGCAATGAGACTCAATAGTTATCGTAAATTGGTTAATGTTACTACAGTATAATAATGATATCTCGATAGTTGCTTGGTGGCATACCATGTCATAATTATGATCGTTTACGAACTCGCAATCTGAGGTATAATTATATAAAAACATATCTTTGATTAATTGATATTTTATGCTAGTTAACTGAATGAATACTTTTTGAATGTTTAGCTGTACTTATTTACTTAACGATGTTACTGAATTTTAAAAAGAAAAATCTTTAATCGTTTGTAGCGATTCTCTGTATAAAATGGCTCAGTACCTAACAATGTTGCGCCGGTTAATGTAGACATAGGCACCGCGTCGATGACCAGGAAAAGCTTGTATCTATAAATTACTCATGACGCATATAAAGAGGTTGTTATTTATTATACATAGGTAGGTACATGTTTTATGAGAGGCAAAATATTACAGTTGCGGACCGTGACCTTTACCAAAGTGGAGTCTGATTACTCTAATGAAGGCAGTAGATCTGAGTTACAAGTTATGTAGGTATATATATTATACTAGAAGTGCCCCGCGGCTTCGCCCGCGTTAAAAACTTATTTTATTTACTTAAAACTTTTCTTTTGTAAAAACGATTCTATCATTAATTACATAAAATAAGAATTAGCCAAATCGGTTCACCCTTTTTCATGTTATCGCGTGACTAAAGCAATTCGGGATTCATATTTATAAAAACCGAAATACCCAAATTTTCAGACTTTGTTACCTACCCCATTTCGAAAAATCCTACAACAAGTACTTTATCTCATCTTATTTCGCCATTTTTGCCAACGTTGAATCCCCGTTCAATATCCGGAAGGAATTTTTAGAAAATCCCTTCTGACCGGATACCTACGTCATAATAACTATCTGCATTCTAAATTTCAGCGCAATCCGAAACAATATTGATTTTTGGACTTTATTACCCCACTTCACCCTTTTAGGGGTAGAATTTCGAAAGAGCCTGAAACACGTATTTAGTTACTTAAAAATGTGTGTTAAGTTTCAAATATAAAAGACTACCTAATCTTGTTTCTCCATACAAACTTTGAACTCCCGTTTCATCCCCTTCAGGAGTGAATTTTGGAAAATCCTTTCTCAGGGGGCACTTACGTCGTAATAACTATCTGCGTGCCAAATTTTTGCGCAATCCGAAACAATATTGATTTTCCCACTTTGTTACCCCATTACCCCCATAAAAAAAACCTGAAACACGTATTTACTTATTTTTTTTTACTGGAGCACTTGTATGAAGTTTCGAATAGAAAATACTATCTAATCTTGTTTCTCCATACAAACTTTGAACCCCAAGTTTCATCCCCTTCAGGGGTGAATTTTGAAAAATCCTTTTTCAGAGGTAACTACCGTTGTAATAACTATCTGCATGCCAAATTTCAGCGCAATCCGAAAAAGTATTGATTTTCACACTTTGTTACCCCATTTCACCCTCTTAGGGGTGGAGTTTCAAATAAACCTGAAACATGTATTTACTTATTTTTGTACTGAAGCACTTATGTGAAGTTTCGGATGGAAAAGACTATCTAATCTTGTTTTTCCATACAAACTTTGAACCCCCATTTCATCCCCTTAAGGGGTGAATTTTGAAAAATCTTTTCTTAGTACACCCCTACGCACTAAGGCAAATATACCCTTCAAATTTCAAGTCTCTACGACCAGCGGTTTAGGCTGTGCGTTGTCTGTCAGTGAGTCAGTCAGTATGTCAGGACAAAGATTCTTATAGTATTAGAAGATAAGTTATAACTATTATAAGTAAATACAATTAACCATAGCTGAAATATTCTATAATATGAATATACGAACAATATTTTAAGACCGCTTTCACAAGATTTTCGCAAAAAAAGTCTTATTTTTTTTAATACCTTGCATTAAATAATGGGATGAGCTTTTTGCTTAAAACTAAGCCACTTTCTGAATATACATTTTTAAATAAAGCAAAAAATTGAGGATGAGTATAATCTAAAAAGTTTACTTCTCTGTTAATAGTATAGCGTGGAGCATCCCCGCGGCGTTGCAGCGGTACTAGCGCCATCATTTATGTCCACTGACGGAAATTAAAGAGAAAGGGATAAAAATGTCCCGGCTAATGACGGGCGCGGCCCTCTCGCGGCGAATGTGTAATAATTCGCCCGGGGACACTGGCCGCTCCGGCCGAGTCTAAATAATTTTAATTACATGTTATTGATAAATATTCTCTTCTGGAGCGGTTGGATCTGTCGATAACGCTGCGCAATTAGGCACTGAACTTTGACTTTACGATTTGTTGTGGGAACGGCGAAATTGGAACCCCGAGGCGCCGTCCACGCCGCACTCTCAAACGCTATGCGCCACCTCCATTCACTCTTACTTTAAACATCTCGTTCCGTTCCTACTCTATGTATATTGCATCTTCATACCAATAATACTAAATCTTTTTAGACATTCAAAGATATCTGCTGTTTTTAACCAAGCTTAACATATTGATAGGGCCGATATAACCTATCTATTAATTCAAACGGCATAAAAATAAACGTATATCATAAACTGTGTGTACGACCATAAAAGTCATACTGGTCTACAACTTAACTAAAGAGTCATTATGAATATTGTTCGAGGGACACGCTCGCATAATCATCGTGATCCGCCCAGCACGACGCTTCAAAGTTATTACGCGAAAGATTGGACAAAAATTTACTGTCTCGATGGGACCGTAAAAATTGGCTGTACCTACTATTACGTTGATCGTTGCGCAACAAGTGTTATCAAAAGGTTGTCGCGTAGAAGAAATGTGGCGATGTATGGCCACCGTCAGGTCCGGGAGGTTATGCCATAAGTCGCGCGTCGGGTGGCCGGTGAAAAGCGTTTTGTCGCCAAGTAACGCCATGAATATTTACGAGGTCGGAACACGCCCATCCCGGTCCTGCTCCGATAAATGTTATGGAAAAGGAACGAGTTCGAATATAAATTAACTGGCACACAAAGGGAGTGCATTTTTAAGGACGTGTTGAGATCAAATATTTATCTCCTCGAAATAAGCTTAGTAGGTACTTACATATCTGTATAAGAATCAATTTATCTTCACTTCACTTCACTTCACGAATTAGAGCCTGATGTTTGTATAATATACAACTCGAGGTTGGTTTATATGTCAGGGCTCAGTGAGATATGAAAGTTCATCACATGATCTTCATTATAGTAAGTAATAACGATGTAGATGACTTTATCATTCTGTCGGAAGGTTCCCATTATCATACGAGATTACCGCTAATATGACACAATAATTTAGATGCCGAATAAAAAGATCATTAAAGATTTCAATCAGTGCCTTTCGTTTAGGATAAATTACGCTGTTGATTTTAATAATATATTTTTATGCCGGAGAATGTTGATTGTTGTCGTAAGATGATATTTTTGTGGGTTCCTCATTAGCTGTGTAGAATAAATTATTGCGACAGTCCATTGAACAATGATTTGTCTCAGATATTAATATTATGCGTCTATTCATATTGTCACAAAATTTCGTATTCATAGACTCGAAATGAATTTATGTGCAGGGCAGCGATTATTATTATAAGCTAATTTGCATTCGAATTAATTTAAACTAAAAAATATAAAACTGTCCAGCAGCTTTTGTTTGTTAAATTATTATATTTCGTGTTGCGAATTGATTAATTTTCAATTTCATTTTCATTCAAATGTCTAAATAAAAGTACCAGAACAGACATCAACACCAATATTATAAATGCGAAAGTCAGTTTGTTTATTTGTTTGTTTGTTTGTTTGGGGCTTGACCGATTTGCCTGAAATTTTGTACAAAGATAGAACATATGGCAGAATAGGATATAGGATACTTTTTTTTTGGCTATCGAGTCAGGGGATCCAAATATTTTTAATTGAATTTTGTAAATATAAGATCTCTTTTCGAATAAACGGCTTGACCGATTTGCCTGAAATGTTGTATAAAGACAGTTCATAAGGTAGAAAAGAATATAGAATACTTTTTTTCTGGCTATCGAGTCAGGGGATCCAAATATTTTTAATTGAATTTTGTAAATATAAGACCTCTTCTCGAATAAACGGCTTGACCGATTGTCCTGAAATGTTGTATAAAGGCAGTTCGTATGGTAGAATAGGATATAGGATAATTTGTTTTTGGCTTTCGAGTCAGGGGGTTCAGATATTTTTAATTGAATTTTGTAAATATAAGACTTCTTCTCGAATAAACGGCTTGACCAATTTGCCTGAAATGTTGTATAAAGACAGTTCGTATGGTAGAATAGGATATAGGACACTTTTTTTTTGGCTATCGAGTCGGGGGTCCAGATATTTTTAATTGAATTTTGTAAGTATAAGACCTCTTCTCGAATAAACGGCTTGACCGATTTGCCTGAAGTGTTGTATAAAGACAGTTCGAAATATTTTTTATTAAATTTTGTAAATATAAGACCTCTTCTCGAATAAACGGCTCGACCGATTTGCCTGAAATGTTGTATAAAGATAGTTCATAGGGCAGAATAGGATATCGGACACTTTTTTTTTACCATCGAGTCTGGGTGTTTAGATTTTTTTTATTGAATTTTGTGAATGTGTGTCCTCTTATCAGCTAAACAGCTTGACCGATTCAGCTGAAATTTTATACATATTACAGTTCATATTGCATAGAATCACATAAGATACTTTTTTCTGGCAGTCGAGTCCAGGCCAGTTAGGTGTCCAGAATTTTTAAATTGAAGTTTGTAAATGTGTGGCCTACTCTCGGTCGAACGGGTTAACCATTTAAGCTGAAATTTTGTACACAGACAGTCAAAAAGACATAGAAGGGCAACGAATACATTTTTTTGGGTGGAAATTTCGGTTGTCTATATTTTTATTATGGAATTTTGTAAATGTGTTGCCTCTTTTTGGCCAAACAGCTTGACCGATTTAGATGAAATTTTGTACAAAGACATTTAATAGGGCATAAAAGGGCAAAGAATACTTTTTTTCGGCAGTTAAGTGTCGGTGCCTATATTTTTTGTTGACTTTACATAGAGTTTGCATAATCATAAAAGTTTGACATTAGGTTCATAGATTATGACTAAACTTAATAAGTGCCTTAATTAGGCCATAAAACTGTCAGGGTCATTAAAAGTCATCAAAATTTACACGATGGCTTTGCTTGCCCAACGTGTTTTATCTGCTTTGTGGGAAGTATTTCAAAAGCATTCGTGTTTTAACAACCTTAAGGTCATCGGTGTTGACTTAGTTGGTTATAATAACTGTCAGGGTCATAAAACGTAAAACTTTTTGCGCTTACTTTGCTCGCGCAGTGATAGTGCTCGCTGCGCTCGCGCAATAATTTGTTTGATTTACGTTGTAGGTAATATTTCAGCAACTTTTGTATTTTAATAGCCACATGCATCAGAACGAGTCCATAAATTAAAACAGTACAATCTTCAATAATCATAATGATTTTTAACCTTAAATGGTTATCAAGTTTAACCTTTGTGTCATCAGTGTTAACTTAGTAGGTCATAAAAACTGTCAGGGTCATAAAAGGTCGTAAATTTTTTCGCGCTTGCTTCGCTCGCGCAATGATAGCGCTTGCTTCGCTCGCGCAGTGATAGCGCTCGCTCCGGTCTCGCAGCATTAGTTATATCTACTTTGTAGGAAACATATCAGCAATTATTGTATTTAATAGCCACATTCATCAAAACATGACATAAATTGGAACAGTACAGACTTCAATAATCAAAATGAATTTTACCTTAAAATAAGTGGATATCAAGTTTAACCTTAGGGTCATCGGTGTTGACTAAGTAGGTCATAAAAACTGTCAGGGTCATAAAATGACGTAAAAATTTTCGCGCTCGCTACGCTCGCGCGTTGATAGTTTTCGCTGCGCTCGCGCAAACCTTTGTTTTATCTACTTTGTAAGCAATATTTCAGCATTTTTTGTATTTTAATAGCCACATGCATCAAAACGAGTTTAGTAATTGAAACAGTGCAACCTTCAATAATCATAATTAATTTTTACCTTAAAATAAGTGGATATCAAGTAAAACCTTAGATTTATCGGTCTTGACTTAATGGGTCATAAAAACTGTCAGGGTCATAAAATGACGTAAAAATTTTCGCGCTCGCTACGCTCGCGCGTTGATAGTTTTCGCTGCGCTCGCGCAAACCTTTGTTTTATCTACTTTGTAAGTAATTTTTCAGCATTTTTTGTAATTTAACAGCCACACGCATCAAAACGAGTTTATAATTGAAACAGTACAACCTTCAATAATCATAATGATTTTTTACCTTAAAATAAGTGGATATCAAGTTAAACCTTTGTGTCATCAGTGTTAACTTAGAAGGTCATAAACACTGTCAGGGTCATAAAAGGCGTAAAAATTTTTCGCGCTCGCTTTGCTCGCGCAGTGATAACGCTCGCAAGCATTTGTTATATGTACTTTGTTGGATACATTTCAGCATTTTTTGTATTTTAATTGCCACATGTATCAAAACGAGTTTATAAATTGAAACAGTACAACCTTCAATAATCATAATGAATTTTTACCTTAAAATAAGTGGATATCAAGTTTAACCCTAGGGTCATCGGTGTTGATTTAGTAGGTTATAAAAACTGTCAGGGTCATATAATGACGTAAAAATTTCGCGCTTGCTTTGCTCGCGCATCGATAGCGCTCGCTGGTAATAATTAGTTCGACCTAAGAGTCATCTATATTGACTTGATGTAGGAGTGAGTATGATTAGTGGTCATTAAACAGTCAGGGTTATAAAAAGCCATAAAAAAATTTCACTCGCCCAATAATAGCGCTCGCTACGCTCGCGCAGCTATTCACCTTTTCTTTGTATGAAATGTTTTAGGAACTGTTGTATTGAGTCAAACATTTAAACAGCACAACTTCGTATACTAACCTAACCAAAATGATTGATGACTTTAACAATTGAGGATATTGAGTTCGACTCGAGGGTCACCTATGGTGATATGGCTTAAGAGATCATCGATCTAGACCTCAATGGTCATAAAGACACAAATAACGCGGGCGAAGCCGCGGGTAACAGCTAGTATATATATATGTCTGTTCTGATAAATAATATATATACATATATATATTATTTATCTTATAGGCTAGCATTTGACCAGCATTGACAGCATTTTAGGTGAGATAGTTCACCTGTTGGTAAGTGATGATGCGGTCGAAGATGGTAAGCACACTAGGCCTAGAATGGGAACTAGCTCTCAAGGATGTTACATTAGATGTTTGGCGTCAGATTTTCTAACTTGAGGGTGGTAGCTGGCCAGGTGGACACTAGATACTGTCCTACCGCCATGCGGGGGTTCTGTGAAAAGCGCCTATAAATTTGCGGGCGGGGTTTGAACTCGGTACCTCTGGCATCAAAGCCGACCGTTCTCCCAATTACGCCACACATATTATTTTGACATCTGACAATCGCCAAGACGAGCCAAGCGAAGTGCAAGGAAAAGAAAGACAAGAACCTACCTTTTATCGAAGCGCATCGTCGTTTTTTTTTAATCCTCATAACTATGTTTTTGATCATACCAGATAAACAAAATTTTTGGGATATGATTTCAATAACTCATTAAAAATATCTGTCATACTTTAGATTTATTGATATCTACAAAAAACCCGATTTCGTCACTGATCATCAACATTCTTAGGGTACTTCCTGAAGTCCTAGAATGCTGCAATTTATATTTAAGCTTGGATTAGTACACTAACAACAAAACATTTTTAAAACTTCTAACTTTTACCGCTCAATCCCTTAAACTAGGGGATGGACGTTTGTATGAAACTTCCGCAAATTTTGATGCCTAGAGGTCTAAAAATTGACAAAGGGACTCCTTGTTATAAAAATTATTAAAAAAAAAAATTCATAGGTTAATCAATTTATTTAACTATTTTAAGCTAAATATCACCTGATTGAACCGATCAAGTGCGTGTCGGGCCACGAACAGTGTAGGGTTCCGTAGGAGCCTGTTATTCAATGCAAGTCTTGACCCGTTATAAACAAGCAACTAGGTACTCCATCTTTGTCATTTTAAAGGATTTATTTTAAGGATTTTGTATTTGGAACAAAATTATGCAACACCCAAGTGCAACGACTATTACTGCTAAACTAATAAAGTTATCTTAACCACTATAGTTTTCCTTTAAAGTTCATAAAATGCGCTATTATCACGAATTTTTCCAGATTTTTCAAGCCAGCAGTTGAGCTTTTAGAGGGGGGGAGGGACGCCCTACTAGAACAAAAATTTGCACTTTAAAGTTTAATATTTCGTAAATGGATTGAAAAAATGTATTAGCAACCCTTAAGTCATTTTAAAAGACCTATTCAACGATACCACACACGACGGGGTAGACGATGAAAAAAAATTCATCCCCACTTCTCACATAGGGGAGCTACCCTAAAAAAAAAATATTTTTCAGAATTTTATTTCAGCCGGTGTAATTTATATAGATACCCCCACAAAATTACAGCTTTCTAGTATTAACGGTCTCTTAGCAAGACCTAGGACAGACAGACAGACAGACGGATATGATGAAACTATAAGGGTTCCTTGTCAGGACTTCGGAACCCTAAAAAAGGCAAAGATCGAGAGTGAGTGAAAGAAATACACACAGGAATATAATGAATGATCTGTAAAATAAGACAACTGTATAATGGAAATGCGTCCTAGGTGTTTTGAAGGTTAGTGGCCAATCATAACGTTATTTGTCATACATCCCAGTCATATAAGTACGTTTGCCGGTGGCCGATAGAACTGGAAGTAACGAATTGAAGCCGCTTCGGTACTGCACCAGCTTCTGAATGTTGATTTAATTGCTAGATAAGTCAAGCTCTTGCGCAACGCTATTCAAAGATAATGCCTTGAGATGTTTCGTTGCTTATTTGAGACGTTGTGTCGCTTTGGACGCTTTAATGCGCTGGATGACTGTGATCAAGTTACATGGGTATTTTGACGGAATCTAACTTTAACAGGCTGGACCAGTAAACTTCGTTGATTTTGGTTTGTTCACAGACTTGGAAAACTGGTGTCTGCGTTAAATCTTCAGCTGCTTGTAGTTTATCTACACTAATAAAATTACGGTAGGCAGTAGTAATTGTTACCCACAGGAAGGTCATATTACCTTTCTGCGTCTGTGAGCTTAAACCTTTTATATTAGCGAAAGATCGTGCTCAGTGGCGTGTAATTGGAGAGGCCTGATGATGAATGTTCAGAAGGATAATAATGATGATGAGCTTAGAATTTAATCCTAAACGTGATCTATCGGTCATGCTAAATGAGTGAGCACTGGGAAGCCCTAGCCGTAGTTCAATCCATCCACCGAACAAAAAAATCTAACATATCGGATCGCTGAGTTCTGGAATGATGATCGGTGTTAAAATTTTAGTTGTCCTTCGCCTCGTCTCAGTACAGCCTTCCATTTGCATACAAGCACGATTTATTTTTTAACCGCATCGTCATTATGTCCGGTGCGATAGAGGTCAAGTATTTGTCTGTACAAAATAATTAAAAAAAACTTGCTTTTATGCTGTCGTATAATAAAGTATCGTATACCTACATGCACATATACCACATGAG
Organism: Cabera pusaria; assembly: GCA_954871355.1. NCBI lineage: Eukaryota > Metazoa > Arthropoda > Insecta > Lepidoptera > Geometridae > Cabera > Cabera pusaria. The sequence goes on from OX940896.1 coordinate 13,161,512, forward strand.
TAAAGAAACGGCGTACACTGCAGTGTAGTTCAAATCTGTAGTTATTATTATATTTATATTTATTAACGAGACAAATAATGAAAAGCGCAATTCAACGTGAACTCTGAATATCTGCGACAGTTGCTCCAATAAGCAATAACCCGCGAATGATACATTTAAATGGTAGCCGAGTGGTAGTCGAGTGGGCGCCTAAACACTACAAGGGCTCATAAAACGACAAGTATGGTAATGTTGGAGGCACACTATCCACTCACTATATTATCCCTTCAAGCAGACACCCGGTTCGAGCCCGATGAAAGTATCGCTCAACAATTGGTCGAGTTTCTGAGATATGGTATGAAGATTTATAGCACCTCCAGATCCTAGATAAAGTTTGTGGACTGAAGAGTTATGAAACAGTAAGCTTGTCGCGATTGTATTGTCTCTATGACAGCTCTGTGCAGGGCTGTTGAACTGCGAGAAAATGAATCATTTGCTCACATAAATTATTTTATATCTCTCCAATGATAAACTTAAATCTCGTAGCGTACGATTTTGTGTGCGACAATTTGTTTGGCGTAGCAAAGTCATGATTTAACATAACTGTAATCTTGTGATACGAAAGGAATTGTAATCGTAAACCACACTTACTATTAGGGAACATTGCTCCTACGCCTATTTTGAAAACCAAATCCGTCGTTGGTCTATTCGTCAGTATCATTGTCAAATGCGGTTCGACAAATCACTTCGATTTCTCTTCAGTTAGACTTATAGCTGGATTATAGATAAATTCGAAAATTTCCTTGGTCTAAATTGTAGAGCATCTGCCGCCCTCCGAGTCCTGTGACATTGCCTGTGATGAGTTCTGTCTATTTTAATATCACAGGCCAAGTTAATCTCAACAAAATTGATTGAATCTTAAATTTATCAATAAGACACTTTGAGTATTTGGTTTATTTATCTGAGATAAGAGACAAGCAAATATTTTATTGAGATGCTATTTTTGAAAAATAAGTTGTAACATAAACAGCCCAAAAGTAAAACTTACACAAATCTTGTATAGTTATATGACATTTAGAGATTTACCTCTAAAGCTCAAACCACTAAAAATATTTGTATTAATTTAGATCGATCACACAACGTGAAGAGTAACGTAGGACATCCTCTAACTAGGTGCACCAATATTCTTTGCAAGGTGGCGGGCAAGAGCTGAATGAGAGAAGCCAAGGATCGTTCAATGGCGCGATGTTTAAAAGGCATACATCTATCAGATGACTAGTAAGGCTGTTGGTGATAATGATGATTAAACAACAAGCACAATACTGTTGCATTGTGCCTTAGGAAACTATAGGACTATAGGACTATTGTAATGTTATTGATATGTTATTTAAGAAACTGACTATTAACGGCTAAAGAATTGATGTTATCAAAGTCCTATCAACATACTTTTGACTATTTAGATACTTGCTAAATGTTTTCAAATGTAAACGACGCAATAAAGTTTTTTTTTGAAATTTTTATCTCGATTGACTCTGACATATATTTATTATCTTCAAAATGTGATATTATATCAAAATAGGTGACCAAGAATTTGAGTAAAATATACCTACGTAAATATTCCATTTCTTAGGCATTGCGTAGCTCAATACTCCGGCCATGTCTTGTTTCGTCACGGATCCGGCGATATTTCAGCTCGCCACAAATCGCCGCGAGTCGGTGCACAGACGGCTCGTGGATAAATCACGCCAGTGGGCGTCGCCGGCGCTGTTCCCGCTAAATAACTGCTACCGTTTACCTCTGATCATCTGATACTTGATTTAATGTTTCTTCCAACCGTACGCACCATAAAACCGAATGGGTACGGAATTGTCTTAAGTCAAACTTTGAGATATAGTGGCGGAGGCAATGCGTTATTGGTTAAATGGTTCGGTGTTTTCTGGGCTAGCTGAGTCACGGCTATATCAAGAACGTTAACTCGTTCAAATAAATTTAATTAGATTTTATTGAAGGTTTTTGCAAAGCACACAACTAACCTTAAGATACTACCGCCTTGCCTGTTACGAGTTTGTCCGTCAATATCGTTTACGGGTCGCTAATCCACCGCTCTCGGCCTACAAACTGTTTATTGCACTGTTTACAATGCGAACATGATGGAGGCTGTATATCAATCAGGCCTCTAAGAGCCATTCAGCTGAGGCTATAAATCATAAATTCACGCCCCTGAATTGCATTGGCCATTAGTTCACGTAGATAGAGCGACAATAAAAGCCCATCTGTTTGATGCTTAGAAATGATAAAAAAAATATGTAGTATTTTAGAGTATTATCGCGATATACCTATCACTTTTAATTAACCAACTTCCAAAAAGGAGGAGGTTCTCAATTCATCTGTATGTTTTTTTGTTTGTTAGTCGATTACTCCGCCAATTTATGAACCGATTTGAATGATTATTTTTATCAAAGGTAGGGTTCATCTTTAACGTAGTTCCATTTAAAATTTATGAAAATCCAATAAATATCTTCAGAGATATGGCGATAAACATTTCAAACTTGCTGCTGAAACTGACTCGCGCGAGTCGCGTGGCATGTGAAGTCGGTTTTTTAGTGTTTAAACTATTTAATCATTTTAGTTTCATTTTCAAGGTATAGTGAAATTTTTATAAATATTATACACTAGACTTATGTTGATTGTGTAGTTGTTTTCCTCTTACGATTAATCCTATAATAAAATTAGCAAATTGCAGGTTTTACCCAAATAACGAGCTAGTAGTAAATTAAATTACAGCTTGCTTGTAACTTATGTCAATTATAACATCTTAAGAAATAACAGCCTTTGTAAGTGGTCATAACAATCGCTCGCTCAAAATGAGCATAGACACTTCGAACGGTAATGGATATAGCGTTATTTGCATAATTGCAATATGAATTCCCTATATTATGCCACCATTATCCGAGTAAAAGCTAACACGTGGTTCGCTTAAGGTGCATTTATGTAACCAGTTAGTTTTATATACTCGTATGTCAGTATTAAAGCTCGAATCGCTAAGTTTAATAGACAAAAGTTTTTTTGTAATTATTAGTAACATTTTGAATATAATATCTATCGCGTTGTACCTTATATTTATTTCAACTAGTATTTACAAATGGTACATATATACAACTTAAAAATAAATAAAACTATTTAAACTGTGAATAAATGAAATGTTATAATAAAAATTAAAAAAGTTATAAATAAAAAATAGAAACTGGGTCGCAGCTGTCTGCCGGTAACGTTCCCAAAAAGCTGGCGACGTTACCTCGTTGAATTGCTAGGCTAATCCGTTGCGAGTAAGCGCCAGCTCTTTGGTCATGAGTGACGTCTATTAAGAGCCCGCTTGAGATTTTTTTTCCCACGCTTGCTCCGCCTACACACGCCGCGGCACCCCCGGTAACGATACAGGCGCGGGGGAACGCGCTGTAATTTCGCGCATGCGCGCTCCACACTCGACTTGCGACCTCGTTTGCTAGCGGACACGCCGAGCCGAGCGGGACGGTAATGACCGCGTGGCCCGTGGCGCGGCAGCCGAAGTTACTTACTACCTACAGAGCTATACTATACATAAATACGTACATTTAAGGTTTAAAATTACGTATTACGGCTTAAAAAGGATTTTCCAAATCGAACATACATAGAAAAGATATATATATATATATTTATATTCTGACTAATTGAGAACCTTCTCCATTTTTGTGAAGTCGGTTAAAAATAGTATAGTCTTATTTTTCGTACAACACTCCTTGCGTTGTTTTTGTAAAATTGTATTTATTTGAGAACCCAAATTCACAAAAAAGGAGAAGGTTCTCAATTCGTCGGATTTTTTGTTTGTTTTATGTATGTTGACCGATTACTCGAAGACGCTTGAACCGATTTGGAAAATCGTTTTTTTATTTGAATGAGTATAACAGATGATCCCATTTAAATTTCATCGAGATATGTTTAGTTCTGCAGAGATATGAAGATAAACACCATAAACCTAGTACTGAAAATGACTAGCGCGGCATTTGAAGTCTGTATTATTCCTTTTGTGAACGAATTTATTTAACTCGAAAAGGAGGTTCTCAAATCGTCTTTTTTAGGGTTCCGTAGCCGAATGGCAAAAAACGGAACCCTTATAGATTCGCCATGTCTGTCTGTCTGTCCGTCCGTATGTCACAGCCATTTTATTCCGAAACTATTACGACTACAGACTTGAAACTTGGCAGGTAAATCTATTCTTGATCCGCTTTCCGATTTTTTTACAATAATAAAAAATATAAATGTTTAAGGGGGGGTATCCGATACATGAAACTGGAACAAAAAAAAATTTTTCTTAAAACCTATACGTGTCTATGGATAGGTCTTTAAAAATGACATTGAGGTTCCAAAAATCATTTTTAGGGTTCCGTAGCCAAATAGCAAAAAACGGAACCCTTATAGATTCGCCATGTCTGTCTGTCCGTCCGTATGTCACAGCCATTTTATTCCGAAACTATTAGGACTACAGAATTGAAACTTGGTAGGTAGATGTATAAACCGCTTTCCGATTTTTGTACAAAAATAAAAAATATAATAGCTTAAGGGGGGCAGACAGACAGACATGGCGAATCTATAATGGTTCCGTTTTATGCCATTTGGCTACGGAACCCTAACAAAGTTATTTTCGTAGTTGCGAAAAATAAAAGTTATAGAATACTCTACTGTGTTATGGAACCCTACGAGTGCGAGTCCGACTTGCACTTGGTCAGTTTATCTCAAAGTAAATCATTTAAAAGATAGGCGCGTCTAAAGTGGTAAAATGTGTCCCCCCCCCCCCCTAACTTCTAAAGTAATTTTATTTTTTTAATTTTTATTTATTTCAGTAATCATACAGCGATTTTAAAAACTAAGTAATAGGTGTATAACTTATAGACTATGGCCAAAATTGATTACAATAGATAAAACATTATATAAGGATAAAAATGAACAGTAGTAGATTTACGAGTTGTTACGTGCATTGTGTGCGTGTGTGAGTGTGTGTGTGTGTGTGTGTGTGTGTATGTGTGTGTGTGTGTGTGTGTGTGTGTGTATGTGTGTGTATCTTTCTAGTGGCAAGTATTGTGTAGTTCTTTTATTTTCAATTTTAAGACACATTTAGACAAATGAAATAAGTCCAACTGAGAATACTGCTTATTATATGTGAGGACGGCTCGACACAAGACGGAATTTTTGGCATAATTCGTGTGGGAGTGAGGTACATGAAAAAGTGGAGTATGTCGTGTCCGACGCAAAGGAGTACAAAATTCTAGATTTGAGAGTAAGGCGGGACAGTCTATTTTACCTGAAAGTATATCGTGTAACAGAACAACGTCATATTGCTTTCTTCTAAGTGACAGTGGTTCTATATGGAAATATTTGCAAGCATCTGAATATGAATCAAACTGCTTAAATGCCTTAAAACTAAGAAACTTTATAAATTTATGTTGTATAGATTCTAGCCTTTCTGTGTGAATTATATAACAAGGGGACCATATACTACAGGCATATTCTAGTATGCTTCGAACATAAGAAAATATAAGACCTTGATGCAGCCAATATCTGTAAATGACTTGCAGACCCGTTTTATAAAGCCGAGTTGCTTATAAGCTTTATGTACTATATCGTCAATATGTTCAACTAGATTCATTTTACGGTCAAGTCTTACACCAAGGTCACGTACTGAATCTACCTTTTTGATTGGAGTTTTATCAATGTAATATGTGTTTTTAATTATTTTTGTTTTACGGGTAAATGATATTTGAAGACATTTTGCTGTGTTCACAGTAATTCTGTTTGTTGTGTAGTACTCGCAAAGACTATTTAAGTCGCTCTGGATGTTGATACAGTCAGTCACCTTGTTAACTTTTAAAAAGATTTTTTTATCATCTGCAAACATAATAAATTTTGACTTTGTAAAACAAGTGTTAATGTCAAAAAGGTATGCGTTGTATAACAAGGGACCAAGTATCGATCCTTGAAGAACTCCAGAGTCGATCGTAATATAGTCACTGCGAGCACTACCTATCACTACAGCCTGTCTCCTCCTCGCGATGTATGAGCAGAACCATCTGTGAAGATCGCCACGTATTCCGAGCGCATGTAACTTATGGAGCAGGATGATGTGGTCGACTTTATCGAACGCTTTTTCGAAGTCGGTGTATATAACATCAACCTGCGCCCCCTCGTCCATACCCAACAATACGTAATTGGTAAATACGGTCAGATTCGAAACTGTGGAGCGCCTGTTCATGAAACCGTGTTGTTCATCAGGAATTAATTTACCGATAGTTGTACTTACTGTTTGGTAGATTACCTTTTCAAAAATCTTACTGAATGTGTTTAATATAGAGATCGGACGATAATGTTCTATATGTCTTCGAGATCCTCCCTTGTGGATGGGTACTATTTTCGCCTCCTTCCATATATCTGGGTAGGTCCCGAATACATTAACTGATAACATAAAAATCTTTTGTAATGGGTAACTAAGAGATTTAGCACACCTGTTTATAAATAACGGCGGTATACCATCACTCCCTGGTCCCTTATTGATGTCTAATGATTGTAATATTTTTTGGATATTAGACTCAGATATGTTTAAGTTATGCACTAAGTCTTCAGGTTCAGGGTAAGTGCGTAGGTTGCTGATGTACGATGACGCCGGTTTTTGGAAGACACTATGAAAAAAAATATTAATAAGGTAGTGGTAGGTAGTAAGTAAGGGAGTGAAAAATCTAGAAAAAATATATTATTATATATATCTGTAGATCTCAACAAAAACTTTTAACGAAAATTGGTTTGAACCAGATACAGTCAGTAGTTGTTGAGATATAGCGACCGCAGGTATAACTTTGTTTTTCATACAAACACTATGAAAAACAAAGTTATTTTTGTAGTTGCAAAAAATCATAGTTATAGAATACTCTACTGTGTTACGGAACCCTACGAGTGCTAGTCCGACTTGCACTTGGCCAGTTTTTTTTGTGTGTATCACATTCCATCCCATTTCACCCTCTTAGGGGTAGAATTTCAAAAAAACCTGAAACACGTATTTACTTATTTTTTTACTGAAGCACTTGTGTGAAGTTTCGGATAGAAAAGACGATCTAATCTTGTTTCCCCATACAAACTTTGAGCTCCGTTTCATCCCCTCCGAGGGTTAATTTTGAAAAATCCTTTCTCAGAGGGAACTAACGTCGTAATAACTACTTGCATGCCAAATTTCAGCGCGATCCGAAACAATATTGATTTTCACACTTTATTACCCCATTTCACCCTCTTAGGGGTGAAATTTCAAAAAAACCTGAAACACTTATTTACTTATTTTTTTACTGAAACACTTGTGTGAAGTTTCGGATAGAAAAGACTATCTAATCTTGTTTCTGCATACAAACTTTGAACCCCCGTTTCATCCCCTTTGAGGGTTAATTTTGGAAAATCCTTTCTCACAGGGAACTAACGTCGTAATAACTATCTGCATGCCAAATTTCAGCGCGATCCGAAATAATATTGATTTTGACACTTTATTACCCCATTTCACCCTCTTAGGGGTGGAATTTCAAAAAAACCTGTAACACGTATTTACTTATTTTTTTACTGAATCACTTGTGTGAAGTTTCGGATAGAAAAGACTATCGAATCTTGTTTCTCCATACAAACTTTGAGCTCCGTTTCATCCCCTCCGAGGGTTAATTTTGGAAAATCCTTTCTCAGAGGGAACTAACGTCGTAATAACTACTTGCATGCCAAATTTCAGCGCGATCCGAAACAATATTGATTTTCACACTTTATTACCCCATTTCACCCTCTTAGGGGTAAAATTTCAAAAAAACCTGAAACACGTATTTACTTATTTTTTTACTGAAACACTTGTGTGAAGTTTCGGATAGAAAAGACAATCTAATCTTGTTTCTCCATACAAACTTTGAACCCCCGTTTCATCCCCTTCAAGAGTTAATTTTGGAAAATCCTTTCTCAGAGGAAACTAACGTCGTAATAACTATCTGCATGCTAAATTTCAGCGCGATCCGAAACAATATTGATTTTCACACTTTATTACCCCATTTCACCCTCTTAGGGGTGGAATTTCAAAAAAAACCTGTAACACGTATTTACTTATTTTTTTACTGAAGCACTTGTGTGAAGTTTCGGATAGAAAAGACTATCTAATCTTGTTTCTCCATACAAACTTTGAGCTCCGTTTCATCCCCTCCGAGGGTTAATTTTGAAAAATCCTTTCTCAGAGGGAACTAACGTCGTAATAACTATCTGCATGCCAAATTTCAGCGCGATCCGAAACAATACTGATTTTCACGCTTTATTTACATACTAAGACAAATATACCCTCAAAATTTCAAGTCTCTACGACCAGTGGTTTAGGCTGTGCGTTGTCTGTCAGTGAGTCAGTCAGTCAGTATATCAGGACAAAGATTCTTATAGTATTAGATAGATAGGCCAAGTTTTTTTTTTTTTTTTTTTATACAGAACTGGGTAGCACTTGATCACTATCTCACCTGATGTTAAGTGATGATGCGATCGATGATGGAGCGTGCTTACCCAGAAGATACCTGTTCACTCGCGATTTGAAGACCCCCATATTGTACTTAACCGGAAACACAGACTCAGGCAGAGTATTCCATTCTTTGGCGGTTCGTATGATGAACGAAGAAGCAAATCGCTTCGTTCGGGTAGATGGTATATCCACCGTAAATCGGTGGCGCCTTTTAGTGTCTCTGGATGTCCGATTATAAAATGGGGATGGTGGAATCAAATCATGCAGTTCCATTGCACACTCTCCGAAATGTATTCGATAGAAAACCGATAAGCAAGCGACTTTGCGGCGATGCGCGAGACTCTGAAGTCTCTGGCTTACTAGTAGGTCGTCGCTTATGAGTTTCTTTGCTCTCCTCTCAATAGCTTCCAGTGTCTCCAGCTGGTATTTGGCAGAGCCATCCCAAAGGTGAGAACAGTACTCCATACACGACCGGACTTGTGCTTGGTAAAGATTAACCAACTGTCCCGGTGTGAAGTACCGTCTCACCTTAGCCAAAATGCCAAGCTTTTTTGAGGCTAGCTGGGCTCTAGACTCAATATAAGAGCCGAAATTGAGAGTTGGTGTCAAAGAGATGCCAAGAAGCTCAAGATTGTTAAGTGCAAGTCGGACTCACACTCGTAGGGTTCCCTAACACTAGAATATTTTATAACACTAATTTTACGCCACCAAAAAATTTACTTTGTTTCTTATAGCGTTTGTATGAAAAACAAAGTTATCTTTGCGGTCGCTATATTTCAAAACTGCTCACTGTATCTTGTTCAAACCAATTTCAATTTTGGTTGTTAGTTTTTATTGAGATCTACAGCATATGTATTTTTTAGATTTTTCACTCCCATACTTTAAAAGTAAGAGGAGGGGAGGGGGGGGGGAGGGGTTGGACATTCATTTTACCATTTTAGACGTGCCTATCTTTCAAATGATTGACTTTGAGAAAAAATGGTTTTAGAAACCTTCATGTTATTTTTAAAGATGAAAAAAGTGACATATGGACAGACAGACATGACCAATCTATAAGAGTTCCGTTTCTTGCCATTCGGCTACGGAACCATAAAAACGAGGAGGAAAAAAATGGAGGAGGTTCTCAAATCGCCGGTACATCACATACGACACAGTAATGGTTCCGTAACACAGTAATGTATTCTATAACCATGATTTTTCGAAACTAAATAAACTGACGAAGTGCAAGTCGGACTCGTACTCGTAGGGTTCCGTAACACAGTAGTACTATAGTTCCATAACTATGATTTTTCGCAACTACAAAAATAACTTTGTTTTTCATAGTGTTTGTATGAAAAACAAAGTTATACTTGCGGTCGCTATATGTCAACAACTGCTGACTGTATCTCGTTCAAACCAATTTTCGTTGAAAGTTTTTATTAAGATCTACAGAATATATTTTTCTAGATTTTTCACTTTAGAATTTAAAGGGGGGGGGGGGGGGGACACACATTTTACCACTTTAGACGGGCCTATCTTTTAAATGATTGACTTTGAGAAAAAATGATTTTAGGAACCTCAATGTCATTTTTAAAGACCTATCCGCACGTATAGGTTTGAAGAAAAAAAAATTTTTTTGTTCCATTTCCAGGTATGGGATGCCCCCTCTTAAACTTTTATATTTTTTATTTTTGTACAATATTCGGAAAGCGGTTTATAGAATACATCTACCTAGCAAGTTTCAATTCTGTAGTCTTAATAGTTTTGGAATAAAATGGCTGTGACATACGGAAGGACAGACAGACAGACATGGCGAATTTATAAAGGTTCCGTTTTTTGCCATTTGGCTACGGAACCCTAAAAATAAACTTTGTTTTTCATAGTATTTGAAAAACAAAGTTATCTTTGCGGTCGCCATATCCCAAAACCTGCTGATTGTAGGTATCTCGTTCAAACTAATTTTCGTTGTTAGTTTTTGTCTTACTTATGATAATACTACAATAACGAAATACTAATAAAATTAAAAACGTCTAAATACCTATAGTGTTTGTGAGAGAACAATTATAATCCAGTTGTAATTATAAAACAATCTTTATGTTGTATTAAATTCAAATAAGAAACTGCCTTACGGTTTCGCATTATATGTATTATATTATATTTCTCAGGATAAAACTTAGTAGTTAAATACCTCATTCATTGAAATCGGTCCAGCCGTTTGGTTCCTACAACCAAAACAATAACCACATATAATCGCGCGAAACATCAACACGATCGGTCATGTAATTATGTTCTAATCTGTGACCTCAGAGGTCGATGCCTTGCTTACTTCATAGTTACTATGGGTAAACATATTTAGGTAAATGACAGGTGCTTGTTTGGCTCCAAAAAAAATTAGTAGGTACATTTTCGAACCTTGAAGGTCTGTCTTGAATCTTATCCTTGTAAGGCCTTATTTACTATTATTAAAAAATCTCGAAAGATCGCAGATACACGCGAAGTCGGCGCGCGCGTCCTCACCTTGGAGAGGCTCGCGGCCGACTGGCTCTAGATTCAATATGTTTCGAGTGCTGCTCACTTGCAAGTATATTTTTATACGTAACGCGCCGGGAATATGGTACAATATCGCAATCAACCTATTGACCGTATTCTTGCACAGAAGTAAAGGACGTAAGTCGCAAAACTAATTTAATTAATTATGAGAATATGAATTGGTTTTGAAGAAAATTGTACTGGGAGATTCTTATAAACCATGTTTTACATTTGATAGTATTTATTTTGTATATGTAACTAAATCTGTTTGAGAGACAAACAAGAAAAATGAAAAAAAAGGCATAACTTTCATAAAAATAAACTATCGAGCAAATTATTTTCAATTATGTTTCTGTTCTGTGAAACGAAAGAAAAAACATTGAAAAATCTAATATTTAAGTTTGACTTCATTCATATTATTGGCTGATTTACTGTCATTAGGCAAAGTATAGCATTCTGCAGGGAGCGTCCTCTTAAGCGTCTGGACAGCTTCTTTACAAGACCTCGGGCATCTCGACCCCACGGACCCATTGTTTCGACCCCAAACGGAAGAAAAATGTAGCTATCACCAATGGCAGCACATTTCCTCCGTTTGAGGGTTTCTGCCACATCCGCTGCCGCACCATTATTAGTTATTTATTTATTTATAAAATTATTGTATTTATTAAAATAATGGCAACCCAACATCAGTAAGTGATTATGTATAATGATAATGTTTTAAGTACAATCTTTTTTTCAATTCCGTGTACAAACTGTGTGAATCTGATGTGAACCATTACAGCCTCACGTGTCACGCTGAAAGAGAACAAATTATTTATTCAATACATTTCTTCATTATGCCGTGACATTGTAAGTTGACCTAATTTTTTTAAAATAATATTACCGTTTTACAACACGTTACATACAAAACAATAGACGAGAGTACATCAATAATTTAGGATATTTTCATTCTTTTTTCAACTGACTTCCAAAACCACCTCCGAATTAACTCTGTTTAAAATGTCTGTCTGTCTGTCTGTCCCTCTGTCACCAGGCTATAGCTCATTAACCGTGATAGTTAGACAGTTGACATTTTCACAGATGGTGTATTTCTGTTGCCGCTTGAACAACAAATACTAAAAACAAAATAAAGTTAAAAATTAAAGGGGTCCCCATACAAAAAACGTGTTTTTAAAGGCCATCATCTAATTCGTTTCGGCAAAATGACATAGATGGCGCTAGTAAACGAGCCCCGTCTTTCTAGATCGCGACCAAACCAAATATTCTTGGTAATATCAATTAATCAAATATATGAGGTTGAAACTCTGTTATGTTTCGTATTGTACGGAACCCTCCCTAAGTGTGCGATAAGAGACGCGATGCTGACTCGCACTTGGCCAGTTTTATTTTAATCGACTTCACAATTGCGAATAATTTCTAAAATTAGAGCGTGATTCTTCAGTAGGTAGTCAGATTTTAGTTTTCGAACTTAATTTTTATAAATGTTAGGTTGAAACTAGCATAATTATTTGATCATTGAAGTCAAACGTTTGACCCCTAATGTTATGTGACGATGTGGTCAACTTCAACGATGTCAACTATGTGCAACGAGAGAGTCCTAGATCACGGTAATGTAATATTACCGTATCTAGATGGTACCTTTCGTATAATGGGAACAGTTATTGTAGATCTGTATTAAGCTACTTCACAAAAACTTTTTAGTTGGTAGGAGCACATTATATATCGATGTTCCGCCTGACTTGCTACCAAAAAGGGCACGGTGGCGTAATCGGGAGAACGGTCGGCTTTGATGCCATGGTACCGAGTTCAAACCCCGCCTGCACCAATGGATTTTTCTATCGAAAAATTTATGTGCGCTTCTCACAGTGGCCCTCCGGTGAAGGAAAACATCGTTAAGAAACCAACAACCCCCGCATGGTGGTAGGACACTATCTAGTGTCCGCCTGGCCAGCTACCATCCTCAAAATCTGTCGCCAAACATCTAATTTGTTCCGGCAGCTATCCTTGAGAGCCAGTTCCCATTCTAGGCCTAGCGTGCTTACCATCTTCGACCGCATCATTACTTACCAACAGGTGAGATAGTGGTCAAACGCTAGCTTATAAGATATTTTAAAAAAAGTAGCTTACCACCATCAAGGAGAAAATCTGCCGCCATAACCTTACGGTGTTCCGGCAGCACACAGCTCTTGAGAGTCAGAGTATTCTCGGCTTAATAGTAGTAGCGTTTTCCCCTTCTTCTACCACATGATCTCTTACCACCAGGTGCGATAGTGCTAGTTAGTTAGCCAGTTTTTAAAGTTATAACTACAAGTTTGCGACGCCCTAAGGCCTTAACAGTACAAGGTACGTGTCAATCTTTGAATATACAGCCAATAATATTTATCTGAGGTATCAATAGATATAATTAGATTAGTTTTAGACTAAGTTGTTATTTCTATTGTACATTGTATCATCATCATCATTATCAGCCGCTGTCCGTCCACTGCTGGACGAAGGTCTCTCCCAAGGTGCGCCACTGAGCCCGATCTTCGGCTCTTCCTTTCCAGTCACTGCCCACCGCTCTGCGTATGTCGTCGCTCCACCTGGTCACAGGACGTCCTACGCTACGTTTGCCGATTCGCGGTCTCCACTCAAGGACAAGTCTACCCCTACGGTTATCAGTCCTGTGGCAGATAAACCAGCCCACTGCCACTTCAGCTTACTAATCCGTTGAGCTATGTCAATAACTTTAGTTCTCTGGCGAATAACTTCGTTCCGGATTCGATCCCGCAGAGAAATACCGAGCATAGCTCTCTCCATAGCTCGCTGAGCGATTAAATTGGTGGACCAGTCGAACTGTGAGTGTCCACGTCTCGGCTCCGTATGTCATCACAGGTAGGACGCACTGGTTAAAGACTTTTGTCTTTAGACACTGCGGTATAGGCAACGAGAAGACTCGACGGAGTTTTCCGAATGCTGCCCAGCCCAGCTGAATTCTCCTCTGGATTTCCTTCTCGAAGTTGTGTTTGCCTAGTTGAAGCGTTTGCCCTAGGTAAACATACTGCGTTACAACTTCGAGTGGGATTCCATCAGTTCCGGAACAACGTGCTCGTTGTACATGACTTTGGTTTTATCCAAATTCATCCGGAGACCAATGCAACGAGAAGAATCAGCTAGGCCATTCAACATCCTTTGTAGGTCCTGCAGCGTCCCTGCCATAATGACGACGTCATCTGCGAATCGTAAGTGAGAGATGTACTTGCCGTTGATGTTAATGCCAGAATCTTTCCAGTCCAGCGTCTTAAACATATCCTCCAAGGCGTTAGTGAACAGTTTCGGGGATATGACATCCCCTTGTCTTACTCCTCGACGCAGGTGGACATGTTTAGTTCGCTGGTTCTGTACTTGTACAGTCATCGTCGCGGCATTATACAGACATCTCATCACTTCGATATATCGCCAGTCGACTTGGCATCCCTGCAAGGATTCCCGAACGGACTAGGTTTCGACTGAGTCGAAGGCCTTCTCATAGTCCACGAATGCTATGCACAGGGGCCGATTGTACTCTTCGATCTTCTGTACAATTTGCCGCACTGTGTGGATGTGGTCTACGGTGCCGTAACCGCTTCGAAACCTGTTCCGGAGGTTGGAACTCATCGAGTCTCCGCGCTAAACGGTTCGTGATGACCCTTGAAAACAGCTTGTAGACATAGCTCAGAAGCGAAATCGGGCGGTAGTTTTTCAAAAGGGTTTTGTCTCCTTTGTTGAAATACAAAACCACCATGCTACTGTTCCATGCCTGTGGAGTTCTCCCAGTGGAAAGAACGGAATTAAAGAGCTGTTGAAGCTGTTTGAACTGGAGCTCCTCCGGCTTTTTAAAGCTATGTTGTGATTCCGTCTTCTCCTGGAGCTTTTCTATTTTTGTGCTGTTTAAGGGCCATCACGATCTCGTCTTGGCTAATTTCGGGCAGATCTTCAGTGAAGTGGCGGGTTAGGGTGGCTCTAGAATCCTCAGTATCGGCTACGGGCCTTGAAGTATGCGATGCGTAGAGCTTGCCGTAGAAGTCTTCAACTTTTGACAGAATCTCCGACTTGGATGCGACGACGTTCCCCGTTGACGTTGTCAGCTTTGTGAGGTGGCTTCTACCCAGAGGCTGGACGAACACTTTCGACCCCCGATTCTGCTCAATTGATTCTTTAATCAAGAGCGTGTTAGAGGATCGGAGGTCGCGTCGTACCGACTTCTTTATGGATTTGTTGCGCACCAGGTTAGTTGACAAAGCTGACAAAGGGTCTGTTCGTCTCTCTTCCATTAGCCGAAGTGTTTCTGCCGAAAGTTTGGACTTTTTGCTCGTATGCTTGCTCTTGCAAAACTTCATCCCTTCATCCCTGAGGATTTTCCCCACTTGTTCGAGTTTCTGGTAACGTTGTAGTGAGCCTTGAAGGTAGTGTGTAAAGCTCTGGAGATATCTTCATACATGCTCTCCACCTCATCATCTATATGTGCCGAGGTCGGTGCGTAGACCTGGATAACCTTGAGGCTGTACCTCTCGGTTAACTTAATTATGAGGTACGCTACCCTGGTCGACACACTAGAGATTTCTACAACGTTGTTGACCAGAAACCCGACGCCGCCTTGGGATGGCTGATCTCCTTCTCTGTAGTACATAAGATGGCCCGATTCTAAGGTTATGGTGTCCTCTCCCTGTCTTCGGACTGCACATAACCCCAGGATGTGCCATCTTATGTGTTTCAGCTCCTCTTCCAGCTGCGCCAGATGATCATCCAGCCGAATCGTGCGTCCATTGTACGTTGCGAGGGTCAGTTTGTTTTGGCGGCCTACCGTAGCCCGGGGATTCTTAGCACCCCCTGCCCTGCCGTTACCGTGACCGCCGCCGTGGTCAGGTATAGCAGGGCGGCCGGGAACTGGGGGCCGCGGCTTATTGTGATTTTCCATTTCATGCATGCATCCCTTGGGAGGGATATGCCCTAATCGCCACGCTGGGCAGGCGTGTTGGCGATCGCAGGACGTAGCTTCTCGCACCGGTGACGCTGCTGCCCGACACCGGCCTGTAGGATTTAGCTATGCCATAATTTAGAAATGGTTATACCGCCATTTGTCGGTCGCCAGAGCCTCGTTTGTTAGTCAGCAGGATGCACCACGGGCAGGTGAGGTTGGCTAGGAGCACTGAGGTGTACATTGTATGGAAAAAAAAATAAATAAATAAACGCAAGCCTATCAGATATAAAAAAAAACTTGTATACCTTAATACTGTTTTCCACCGTCGTAGCTCAGAATTATTAGAGACGTATCGAGGAAAATTGGTCATCATGCGCAGAAAATTGTAAGCAACTGAGTGAGTCAATCAACACAGCGATTATAAGGGCTATTTACTTACAGATAACTTAATAACCAGAATTTAGCACTTTAGTTTGCCGACCCTCAGCACTTTACGAGCTATAACTACATTTTTAATGATTTTCCAGACGTATTAGATAACTTTTTACCAGAAAGGGCGTCGTAAAATATATTGCTCTATTTGTGTACTAGATTACATTTACATTTACATAACAAACATGTAATGTTGCCGTGTATTGTCGGGCACTTAGGTATTCATTTTAGATTCAATAAAGTTTCTTATATGTTGTAAAATGTGTCTGCTAAACGATTTAGTAGTAAACATTTAAAAAAATGACAGAAATGTACCTACCCACCTGAGAAATATCATCTCGATGAGAAAATCAATTATTTACATATATAAATATTCTGAATGATTTTTGCTACTTAATTTGCTTGGATTGTAATTATTATTTTGAATAAAATATGACCATGCGCAGCTCGTGCTACGCTCCGCGGTTTTACCCTCGGAAAAAGTATCCTAATAATAAGTCTTATTCTTCCCTATGTATAGCTACACCCCTGTGCAAAATTTAAACCAAATCAGTTCAGCCTTTTGATCGTAAAGAGAACAAAAACATATTTATATACAAACTGACTTTCCAACGTAGGTATAATGTTAGTGTTGATTCACCCTTTTAGTGTGATTGTAATTTTATGGCTACGAAATCAAAATAATTGTTCAATAAAATTTACGAAATTAAAGTCAAGACAGCTGCATTCTTGCCGAAAGCTCTTCGTGTGAGCCTCCCAACATCCATTAAAAGTTTGACGTGCAGCATGAACCTTCTTTAAAATACTTTGATGATCATCAAAAAGGCAAGAAGCATGTTGCGTGGCTTCGAAATCTTCAAATGCCCCGCTAGCACGGTGCGCGCTCTCCATAAATCAGGCGCGCTTGCGCCGCGCAGCACTCGCCGATTAATCGCAACCCAGCTCTACACAAATCAAAATGTAAATGGATATAGTATGTTAAGTGCGCCCTGCCTAGTAATAATGATGTTAGCATTAGGCATATTAATTGACTGGATAGGCCCTATCTCTCCGCTACGGGCAACCGCGCACGCCATTCGCGTTCTCGATGCGATTCCGTAACTTATGTGAATACAGCGCCGGCGAAATGGGATATCGGTCCTCTATCATTGATTCTCTACACAAAGAGATAAATAATGACCCTCGCTCGTTTGAATGTTATTATTTATGTTGTATAAACGATGCAAAACAGAAACACAAATAATAGTGGCACGATCTCAACCACCGGGACCTAAATGTCGCGGAGTCGATTTCAAAAGCCCCGATACCTAAATACGGCATTAACCAGCATAAAAGCGTTGCTATGGCGGAATCATTAAGGATCGAGCGCTCATTGAAATGAGGAACCGGGCCCCTAATGAAGGTTGCAGAATCAAATCGGCATTGATTTTCATGGTACGTTTATAATGCATTTAGTGTCGAAAGGAGACAGGCGGCGGCGTCCTTCCAGTGCCTTCCACCGTCGAGGTCCAACAGAATGGACCTGCTAACGAACGTAACCCGCCGACATTCAATTTAATCCAGACCGCTATCCTTTGGTGTACGAATTGAATTTGTATCTTCTATGTAATTTACTAAAATATTCGGCCAACAATCCTATGACATTTTATTTTGTGGACCTGTCTATTCTAATTTTGCATTATTTAATTAGAAAGTCGATCAATTTGAAATATAGAGTCTTATAATATCTAATCAAATACCGTTTAAAAAACGCGATCCAATAAAGCTAGTAAGCAATTTGGAGTAAGCACCGAACTTAAGTACAGTACAGAATTTAAGAGGCATGGGAAAATATCTTCAAGCAATTATGCCTAATAATGTAAGTTATCGGAGAGCACCGACGAATAACTATATTATTGAGATAATTAGCTCGCAGACCGTTTTGTTTCTCAGTGAATAGGCTCGTCCCTAAAAGCCGATGTCGGGCATAAGCTTGTTTGTTTGTTATTACAATGTTGTTATTTTGTTCTCGATCTGGGTCTAATTTACGCGGTGGTCGGGCAATGGGTCGGATCGTTTGAAGTGTATTGTGAAGTGTTATTAAATGTTGTTTATTCGCTATGTATTAGTTTTTGCTTGCTATCAAATGCTTCTAATAGTAGTTACTTGTAGCTAATCTAAACTAATATTAAAAAGAGGAAAGTTTTTTTTGTATTGTTATGATTTAACTCAAAAACTACTGGACCGATTTGAAAAATTCTTTCACTAATGGAAAGCTACATTATCAGCAAACAATATGTTACTTGCTATATTTTATCCCCATATTTTCACGGGAACGGGAACTAAGCGTGTGAAACCGCGAGGCTGTGCTAGTTAGAATATAAAGATAAAAATACAAAAAGGTAGTCATAGCTTTTTGCCTTTATTTAATAATTCTAAGTAAAAATGTATTGATTACGTGCACGAGTTACCTATCTAATAAGATAAACATCAATGACTGTGTATTCAAATGATAACAATTTTTTGTACACGCAGTGAGTAAGCTTAACTTAACGAACCGATGACCTTCCATCGGAGCTTGTCCACGATATATTAATGACAACAGTAGAAAGCGATATGGCTAAATAGGTACAAGCGTGGCCCATGAAGGGACAAGGGCCGCCGTCGCCACCATTCCGAGATACTCCTACGGGCTAACGATTATACTAATAGTGGTGATAATTCACGGAGCATACGCAGCGTATAATTTCAGCAATTTTTTACCTCAGTCCATGGGTGGTAGGCCGTTGACGTCTCTATGCACGTATCGCGGTGATGACGACCTTTTCAACGGACCATCAAACTTTGATTAAGTGGTTATAAGATCGTAAACGGCCACAAAACTTAACCATTATATGGGACTAATTAAGCGCGGCACGATCGGGAGCGGCTTATTAAATATTTTTTTAATTATATTAAGTGTTAATTGAAGCCACGGGGAGAAATTAGTGGAGAACGACGTCTGAATATATCGTCAATCATTGGAATTAACATTATTGTACACAGCATGCCACCGGTCGACGCAATGCTGTGTTACTGCCTACTGTCAGAAATAATTATATCGTACTTTCTTTTAAGTAATTAACTAATTAATTATAAGTGCTCGAATAACCTATATGTATGTTGTAGTTTAGCTACACCAACACTAACACGGGATCTCGTTGTTATAATTTGCATTTTCTGGAAAGAAAAAGCCGATAAGAATATCGTTACAAAGTAATAGGGCAACAAAGCTCAGGAGTTCTGGTATTTTACACCGAACAGGTATAAGGAGTAGTAGTTTTACTATTTTACGGGTATTTAATTGTAAATCCAAAAGGATTGTCAGCTGAATTGCCAATATCCAGTTCAAAAGATATATAAGCTGCAGATGATGTGGTAAATAAGCCGAGGTAATTTATTAATATCATTAAGACATTGGCGGGTAGGTGTGAAAACACATATCAACAAGTGCTCTACATTTATTTATTCAAAATAAATACATAAAGTGATAAAAGTGATATAATTCATGTATTTTAACACATACTTCACCTGCCATTCAGAATATATCCTCTAGAAGTACTCCAGAGATCAGAGTGATAACACTTCACTTTATCACAATTTCACTATGGAGTCTGCACTATCTTTTGGTGATGTTATGGCGGCGTTTAACAAGCGCATGGAAGTGTTTGAGGCTGATCTGCAGAAAGCCCAACCAGCCAGCAGCACTGCAACAACTTTGGCAGCGGACTTCGCAGAATTCAAAAAATTCACTGCAGAAGTTCTTCGTGGCTTTCAGCAACAACTGGAGATGTTGTCGCACGAAATGGACCACCTCCAGATGCAGAGTCGGCGGAAGATTTTACTGTTCCATGGAGTCAAGGAAGAGAAGCAGGAAGATACGGCTACACTGGTAGTTGGTGTGTGTAAAAGTAACTTGAAAATTACTGATTTTACAGCTGGCGAGATAAATCGTTGTCAAAGGCTGGGCCGTAGTACCTCCGATAGACCCAGGTCTATATTGGTCAAGCTCAGAGACTTCGAAGTGCGGAATAAGATGTGGTCCGCCAAATCATCCCTGAAAGGCACCAGCATCACTATTTCGGAGTTCTTGACCAGATCTAGGCACCAGGCGTTTATTGAAGCAAGGCAGCGCTTCGGAGTGTCCAAATGTTGGACCCGGGATGGCAACATCCATATCGTCGGTCCTGACGGTTTACATCATCGCATCTCCAGCATTTGTGAGTTGGACAATATCAAAGAGGCGGAGGCTCAAAATGTGCCCTTGTCATCAAAAGCTCCGGCTGCAACGACAAGTCGCACTGCATCGAGAACCCGGCGTACAGCAGCCAAAAAGTAATCAGTTTTTTTTTGTAACTCTGCTCAGGTGTGACTTCATTTTTCTTGCTTAGTTAACATGTAGGTAGTACGAAAGCTTTCGTAAGTTTTATTAGTGTGATGATAAACCCTCATTTAGGGTTTTTTTTTTCTTTCTAAAAGTACCGTAAACAGCAAATATTTCAATCCACATTATTTTTTATTGCAGTTGTTGAATGTTGATCACAGATTACTATTGTTGATAGCTAGATATTTGACTTTGATAGTTAAATATTTGACATTTATGTCAGTTTCTTGTCTTTTATTTTTGTACGTTTCGCTCATTTACTGTATTTAGCCAGTACCCGTTTTATTATTATTTTTTTCTCAATGTAATTGTGAAGTGTGAGTAACACCGAGGATAGACCGGTGGAGCCGTAGTGAATAAGTAGGTAATTTTGACACATTTAAAAGGAAAAGTATTGCCTATAATTAATGTGGTTGGAATATTTTTAGTAAAACGAATTTAATTAATATTATCATGTAGATAGTTGCGAAAGCTTTAATAACTTACTCTTATTTACTTTTAAAATGTATTTTCTTTAATTTATTGTACCTTAATGTTCCAACCCACTTCAATTATTGTTATTGCAGACGTAGGTAGGTAAGCATCTCATATCAGTATTTTACTTCTCAATAAAATGATATTATGTTGTTAACTTAGTAAGGCGAGCTAAGAGGAGCATTTTATTTTATACTTTTCGCTTACAGGATACCTAATATGGTTGGAATAATTAAATATATAGTAACTAATAGATGTAATTGCTACCTCTTTCCAACAGTTGGCAGATGGAGTATGCTCTTAGTAATTATTTGGTTAGTTTATAGCTATCTAATATTATTTTTTAAGGTAAATATATCGTATTAGTATTTAATTTATATTTATATCTGTATAATTTATATTATATTTTAATGTTGCAACGACTTGATAATTCTGACATTGAATCGTTTCTTTCTTGTTCATCTGATGATGAGCTGAGCGATGATAGCTTTGCTAGCATCCCTACCTTGAGTGAAACGTTGTCAAATCAGTTTTTGGATGTACCTAAGAATTTTAATGTTGTCCATTTTAACGCCCAGAGTATTCCGGCACACTATCCTGATATGCTGGCGTCATTCTCTAACAGTAACATTCATGCTATTCTTGTGTCTGAATCTTGGCTTAAACCCTCTCTCCCTTCTACTGCTTACTCTCTTCCTGGCTTTTCCTTATTACGCAATGATAGAACCGGCAGTGCTGGTGGTGGCGTGGCAATTTATCTGCGCTCTCATCTGCCTTACTCGATCCTGAGTATGTCGCCTCAGCCCCTCCAGTTAATGCCGGAGAACATCTACTCATTGAAGTTGTTTTGTCCCATACTAAGGTACTCCTTGGAGTTTACTATAGTCCTTCTCTTCGAGTGAATTATTTCCAATCTTTTGATAAGCTGTTAGAAGATTTTACTCCATCCTATCCTCATACCATAATTATGGGAGACTTCAACACGTGTATTTTTAAAAAAGATAGCCGCTCCACATCTCTAGAAAACACGGTTAGCTCCTACAACATGCACATTTTACCACTCAATCCTACTCATTACTTTCCTCACTGTTCTACTTCTCTTCTTGATCTTATCCTTGTTTCTTCTCCTCAACACGTCGCTAAGCATGGACAATGTACGGCTGACTCCTTCTCCTATCATGACCTTATTTTCTTGTCGTATAAGATCAGACCTCCTAAACTTAAGCCCAAAGTCATACTTCAGCGCAGTTTTGGTTCGATGGACATTGAAAAACTCCGTAAAGACGCTTTCAACATTGACTGGACCCCTGTGTTCAACGCTGATAATATTGATATCAAAGTATCTTTATTTAATTCCTTGCTTATTAGACTATATGATGATCATGCTCCGCTACGGCCTGTCAAAATTAAACAGCTTCCATCACCGTGGTTAACTGATGTCATTAGAGAGCTCATGCACAAAAAGGCAGTTGCCAAGTCGAAATACAAGACCAACACTAATAACCACAACAAAAATAAATACATGCTAGTTAGGAATCGCTGTAATAGAGAGTGTCGAGACGCACAACGCCGCCATATCCATAGTTCTGTTGAGAATGAGGACCCTGCCAAAGTTTGGAGATTTCTTCGGTCTTTGGGAGTTGGTAAACAACAACAAAATACTTCGCCTAATAATTTAGATATAAATGCCTTAAACCTACACTTTTCTTCGTCTTCAAAAATTGATGCGATTGACAAAATGTCTACGATTAATTATCTGTCATCACTTCCTACTCCTGATTACTCATCTTTCGTTCTAAATGAATTTACCGCATGTGATGTTAAAAAGAGCATCCTTTCCATATCCTCTAACGCCATAGGAGGGGACGGCATCAGCCGAAACATGATTGTTCCAATATTGGATGAAATATTACCTATTTTATGCCATATGTTGAACAGTTCTATTTCGGAGGGTGTCGTGCCTTCCTGCTGGAAGGAAGCCCATGTTATCCCTCTTCCCAAGAAATCCAACCCCAAATCTTTTTCGGAATATCGTCCCATTTCCATTCTCCCTCTGTTGTCCAAAGTCCTGGAACGGTTAGTTTACAACCAACTCAACATATTTCTCAACCGTAACAATCTCCTCAATCCTTTCCAGTCTGGTTTCCGTCCCGGCCATAGCACAGTATCTGCACTTGTGAAAGTCACAGATGACATAAGGCTGGGTATGGAAAACAGTAAACTCACCATCCTATCCTTGTTAGATTTCAGCAATGCTTTCAACACGGTTGACTTCGACATCCTCCTATCATTACTGTGCTCTCTTAACATATCTCCATCGGTAATTCAATGGTTTCGTAGCTACCTGTATGGGCGCCGGCAGCGTGTCCGCATTGAAGATTTATTTTCTTCTTGGTGTGACACGAGTGCTGGAGTCCCTCAGGGCGGCGTGCTTTCTCCTCTTCTGTTCGCTATCTTCATTAATTCTATATCTTCTTCTCTCTCTTCCTCGTATCACCTCTATGCAGACGACCTCCAAATTTACACTCAAGCATCCGTAGAATACTTAGATGAAGCGGTTAAAATTACCAACGATGACCTTTGCCTAATAGCAAATTGGAGCAAGTCATATGGGTTAACTGTGAATCCCACCAAAACGCAAGCGATCATTCTTGGTAGTTCTAGACTTATCTCAAAAGTGGACTTTACAAATCTTCCCCATGTAGTTTTTAACAGTGTTGATATTCCTTTTAGTAAGCAAGTCAGAAATCTTGGAGTCATATTTGATAGAAATTTTACCTGGGACCCACAGATACAGTCGGTAAGTCAAAAGTTATTCGCATCTGCAGCTTCACTCAGAAGATTGCGAAACTTTTTGCCAACTGCGACTAAAGCTGCGCTCGCTCAATCTCTTCTTCTTCCTATACTTGACTACGCTGACGCTAGCTATCTAGACCTTAGGCAAGACCAATTAAATAAGCTTGAGCGGCTGCAAAATTTTTGCATCCGTTTCATTTTCGGTCTCCGAAAATTTGACCATGTTTCTGAGTTCCGCTCAAAGCTCAAATGGCTGCCTATCCGCCTTCGCCGGAATGCTCATATCCTTTCTCTTCTTTATTCCATCTTGTTTAATCCCTCCACTCCGTTATATTTAAAAGAACGCTTCGAGTTTCTCTCTTCCACGAATACCCTTTCTCTTAGGTCGTCCGAAAACTTGGTTCTGAGCACTCCAGCACACAGTACCAACTTTTATGATGCATCTTTCACTGTGCAAGCTGTACGCCTCTGGAACAATTTACCAGTGGATATAAGACGTGCTCAATCACTGTTCTGTTTCAAGGCTCAAGTGGAAAAGCAATACCTGTCAATTGATTAATATTAATTATGACATTTGTCTACATTCGCAACGTTTTATTTAGTTTAATTCTTGTATAATATGTATGGTTTATGCATGTATATGTATGTATATATATATAGTTTATATTGTGTATATATATGTAGATATATAAAATGTATGTATTGTATGTATTGAATATCTGTAGATCTAAGTAAGTTTATGTACCTGATATATATATATCATGCCACCGTCCATGCTTATCATAGGTTTCATATCCATCCAAAGGTTGTCTGGAAGAGATCGCTCTTAGCGATAAGACCGCCCATTGTACATCTAATTTAAGTTATGCCAATTTTGTTTTTTTATTTTGTTTATATATTGGTGTCAATAAAGAGTTTTTGTATTGTATTGTATTGTAAGACCAGTATTAAAAAACTTTATAAAAGCATACATCTACTGAAGAAGCTATTTCATTGTTTGAATTAGAGTGCCTGACACTTGAGTATAGTTCTGTAATACGACCCTTACAGTACAAACATTCTTAGTATTTAAAATCTTCATCCAGATGCTAATGAAGATGAATTTTCTGGATTACTTTCTCTAAACAAAATAACTTGGTCCGGCCCTTGTTCTACCTAGGCACAATGACTATACGAAGCGCTCTCGCAAACAGCAATAGAGCTGACTAAATCTGTGTCGTACTATGTTAATCTATCTAATACTATAAGAATCTTTGTCCTGACATACTGACTGACTCACTGACTCACTGACTCACTGACTCACTGACAGACAACGCACAGCCTAAACCGCTGGTCGTAGAGACTTGAAATTTGGAGGGTATATTTGTCTTAGTACGTAAGAGTGTACTAAGAAAGGATTTTCCAAAATTCACCCCTTAAGGGGATGAAATGGGGGTTCAAAGTTTGTATGGAGAAACAAGATTAGATCGTCTTTTCTATCCGAAACTTCACATAAGTGCTTCAGTAAAAAAATAAGTAAAGACGTGTTTCAGGTTTTTTTGGAATTCCACCCCTAAGAGGGTGAAATGGGGTAATAAAGTGTAAAATCAATATTGTTTCGGATTACGCTGAAATTTGGCATGCAGATAGTTATTACGACGTTAATTCCCTCTAAGAAAGGATTTTCCAAAATTAACCCTCTAAGGGGATGAAACGGGGGTTCAAAGTTTATATGGAGAAACAAGATTAGATAGTTTTTTCTATCCGAAACTTCACACAAGTGCTTCAGTACAAAAATAAGTAAACACGTGTTTCAGGTTTTTTTGAAATTCCACACCTGAGAGGGTGAAATGGGGTAATAAAGTGTGAAAATCTATATTATTTCGGATTGCGCTGAAATTTGGCACGCAGATAGTTATTAAGACGTTAGTTCCCTCTGAGAAAGTATTTTCCAAATTAACCCTCGCAGGGGATGAAACGGGGGTTCAAAGTTTGTATGGAGAAACAAGATTAGATAGTCTTTTCTATCCGAAACTCCACACAAGTGCTTCAGTAAAAAAGTAAGTAAATACGTGTTTCAGGTTTTTTTGAAATTCTACCCTTAAGAGGGTGAAATGGGGTAATAAAGTGTAAAATCAATATTGTTTCGGATTACGCTGAAATTTGGCATGCAGATAGTTATTACGACGTTAATTCCTTCTAAGAAAGGATTTTCCAAAATTAACCCTCTAAGGGGATGAAACGGGGGTTCAAAGTTTATATGGAGAAACAAGATTAGATAGTTTTTTCTATCCGAAACTTCACACAAGTGCTTCAGTAAAAAAATAAGTAAACACGTGTTTCAGGTTTTTTTGAAATTCCACACCTCAGAGGGTGAAATGGGGTAATAAAGTGTGAAAATCTATATTATTTCGGATTGCGCTGAAATTTGGCACGCAGATAGTTATTAAGACGTTAGTTCCCTCTGAGAAAGGATTTTCCGAATTAACCCTCGCAGGGGATGAAACGGGGGTTCAAAGTTTGTATGGAGAAACAAGATTAGATAGTCTTTTCTATCCGAAACTCCACACAAGTGCTTCAGTAAAAAAATAAGTAAATACGTGTTTCAGGTTTTTTTGAAATTCCACCCTTAAGAGGGTGAAATGGGGTAATAAAGTGTAAAATCAATATTGTTTCGGATTACGCTGAAATTTGGCATGCAGATAGTTATTACGACGTTAATTCCCTCTTAGAAAGGATTTTCCAAAATTAACCCTCTAAGGGGATGAAACGGGGGTTCAAAGTTTATATGGAGAAACAAGATTAGATAGTTTTTTCTATCCGAAACTTCACACAAGTGCTTCAGTAAAAAAATAAGTAAACACGTGTTTCAGGTTTTTTTGAAATTCCACACCTCAGAGGGTGAAATGGGGTAATAAAGTGTGAAAATCTATATTATTTCGGATTGCGCTGAAATTTGGCACGCAGATAGTTATTAAGACGTTAGTTCCCTCTGAGAAAGGATTTTCCAAATTAACCCTCGCAGGGGATGAAACGGGGGTTCAAAGTTTGTATGGAGAAACAAGATTAGATAGTCTTTTCTATCCGAAACTCCACACAAGTGCTTCAGTAAAAAAATAAGTAAATACGTGTTTCAGGTTTTTTTGAAATTCCACCCTTAAGAGGGTGAAATGGGGTAATAAAGTGTAAAATCAATATTGTTTCGGATTACGCTGAAATTTGGCATGCAGATAGTTATTACGACGTTAATTCCCTCTAAGAAAGGATTTTCCAAAATTAACCCTCTAAGGGGATGAAACGGGGGTTCAAAGTTTATATGGAGAAACAAGATTAGATAGTCTTTTCTATCCGAAATCACACAAGTGCTTCAGTAAAAAAATAAGTAAACACGTGTTTCAGGTTTTTTTGAAATTCCACCCTTAAGAGGGTGAAATGGGGTAATAAAGTGTAAAATCAATATTGTTTCGGATTACGCTGAAATTTGGCATGCAGATAGTTATTACGACGTTAGATCCCTCTTTCAAAGGATTTCCCAAAATTAACCCTCGAAGGGGATGAAACGGGGGTTGAAAGTTTGTATGGACAAACAAGATTAGATAGTCTTTTCTATCCGAAACTTCACACAAGTGCTTCAGTACAAAAATAAGTAAACACGTGTTTCAGGTTTTTTTGTAATTCCACCCCTAAGAGGGTGAAATGGGGTAATAAAGTGTAAAAATCAATATTGTTTCGGATTGCGCTGAAATTTGGCATGCAGATAGTTATTAATTACGACGTTAGTTCCCTCTGAGAAAGGTTTTCCGAAATTCATCCCTGAAGAGGATGAAACGAGGGTTCAAAGTTTGTATGGAGAAACAAGAATTGATTGTCTCTTATATTCGAAACTTTACACAAGTAGTTTAGTAAATAAATGAGTAAATACGTGTTTCAGGCTTTTTGAAATTCTATTCCTAAAAGGGTGAAGTGGAGTAACAATGTCTGAAATCAATATTGTTTCGGATTGCGCTGATATTTTGCATCCAGATAGAAATTTTGACGTAGGTATCCGCTGAGAAAGGATTTTTCAAAATTCACTCTTCAAGGGGGAGTTCAAATTTTGGATAGTCATTTTATTCGATATTTCACACAAGTACTTCTGTAAATAAATAAGTAAATACGAGTTTCAGACTTTTTCAAAATGCCACCCTAAAAGAGTGAACTGGGGTAAAAAAGTCTGAAAATCAATATAGTTTCGGATTGCACTTTATTGGGTTTTTCGGGTTTTAAAAATATGAATCCAGGAAAAACAGGTGAACCAATTTGGCTAATTTTTATTTGATGTCTTTAATGATAGAATCGTTTTTACAAAAGAAAGTTTTAAGTAAATAAAAGGAGTTTTTAACGCGGGCGTAGCCGCGGGGGACTTCTAGTTATACTATAAGTACAAACAATGTCGCCGCTGTTTATAAGCCGGCGTGTACAGTTAATTGATCACTTAATTATTTTGCGTATCCGTATAAAAGTTCCCAATTAAACTCTTCTATTATTTTAATAGATAATTAAGAAAAGCTCGTTTAATTAATTGTAGTCAACATTTTAGAATCGAAACGGAGGTAGGTAATTTACTTTATTCAAATGAGATGTGTCGGTAAAGTGGTTTTAGTTGTGTGCTATTATTATTTTCTTGTGCTTTATTGGAGTTTCGTGTTCGTTAAATGCGGTTGATGTTGATAGCTTATTTAATGGATTTTAAAGGGTTGTTAGCGAGCGGGTTGCGGCGCGGCGTCGGCAGTGGGCTTGCGGTTGATTTATATCGCGCGTTGCGAACGACACGAAGGTTTGATTGTATCTGTAGATTTTGTCGCCAGGAAATGATGGCGAGAGGTACTCGTTGGTTTTATTGTGTGGCGCAGCGCAGCGCGAGCTCATGTTCAAACGCGGCGATGTTCTGGCGCCGCTATCCGCGCTACGTGGCGCCCTCTCACGTCCACTCCGCCACCATAACACCGCACCATAGAAAAGCAATATTTTAGCGACAGCTTACATGATTAATTTATGGCAGAGAAACAATATTCTTCAACCGAGAGCAATCTCAGATTCGATATAATGCGAAGATAAGGTGATTTATAAGATTTATCTAGTGTAGCGTTCATTTCGCATAACTTTTGCGAGCCCGTGAAATGAAATAAATTGTTTTATGGGGAATTTATTACAGTGTATAAATTGTTTTAAAATTATTTGAATTTGTAACATTATTGATGTTATTTATATACCGACTGTAATTCATGTACCTTTACTCGAATTTTCTCATCAAGCAAGTCGGTTGCATTTCTTAGGGAGTCAGGTCAAAAGTCAAAAGTCAAGTAGATAGATATTATTAATAATATAAATACAAAAGTCATAATATACATTTATGTATACATTTATAATGTATCAGTTGAAAAGTATTTAAACTAGTTGAACCACGTTTATGGAGCATGTTGTATATTTACGTAAAAGGTAGCACAGTCGAGCCGAACATGTCCTATGACTCCTAATAGATCGATATCGTAAAATTGTTGTGTTTATCACTGACCGCATTATCGCAGGACCAATAACTTACTTACATTAATTCAGATAAGTGATTTTATTATGTGAATCTTTTTAATGAGCTTTTCCAGAGGCTGAGTGTAACAGTACGTGCGTTATGTTCACAATGTTACATTACATGTGTCACACAGTCGAAGTAACGTTACATTTTTAGGGTTCCGTAGTCAACACGAAACCCTTATAAACAAAACAAAGCCTGTCAGACGATTCTTTTGATCGTCATAATTGTTAAAAGCCTTTAACATCTCGATTCAGTTCAACCCGAACCACATGAGACTTCTTATTTGGTCTGAGCAGTTTAATTGATAATTTAATGAAAAATGTATCTACTGATAAAATACGGTTTGTACTCTAAAATAAGTATTTTGAAAATCTGTCATATGCACTGTCTCGAGTAAAGGTACGGCCACACCGCAGCGTCCTGCGATCTGCGGCCGCGATCTTAGTCTGATCTCGTTTAGTGTGAATAAGTCGGTACAAATACTACAGCGCTATCTTATCGCCACCTAGATCGCGCACGCAGGACGCTGCGGTGTGTCCGTACCTTTACAAATCTCATAGATCTAAAGTTGCTTAAATTAATTTGTATAGCGCTAAGAGTACATATTGAACGAAATACCTCATACAACTCTGATTTAATGTAAATTTATATATAAAAAGCCTTCTGTACACCTGTGGGAACTTATCTAAGATCTACCAATTTCTAACCATTATTCTTCTTTTCTATTTATTTTTACTTTAATTTGTAATTTCGTTCAATTTTCCCGTAATTAAGAGCAACAGACGAGCTGTTAGATGCAAATGAATGTATTCTCGATCATTAGTAGTACACTCGGACAGTAGACTACAATCGTTACTTTTTGTTAATTAGTCTCTTGGCTAACTTGGGACCGGGTGTATTGTTCACACGCACATCTAAATCTATACCTACTTACTTATTCAAGCTTGTTTTAGTTTTGTTAAAATTTTTCTCTCCTAATTTCTATCATATAGGTCGCGGTCATCATTTAGGCGGAGGATAGTAGCACGCTAGGCCTAGAATGGGAACTAGCTCTCAAGGACGCTGCCGGAACACATTAAATGTTTGGCGACATATTTGGCGACAGTTTTTCCAACTTGAGGGTGGTAGCTGGCAAGACGGACAATAGACAGTGGCTTATGCACGTGGTCTTTTCGTCACTGTTTTTATCTTTTTTTATTTATTTATTTTCTTCCGTAGCGCTTAATCTATTCATCCGATTTAGATGAATAAGGTGTCAATCGATACGTTATTAGAGCCCGGGTAATATAGGCTACATTTTAACCGACTTCAACAATATTTCGCGTATCAAATACACACTTCAATTAAACAAATTTTGTTAGCTGTTGCTCGCGGCTTTGCTTGCATGCACCTGATAATTGGGAATAAATTCTAAAAGTAGAGCGTGACTTTATTATTCGGGTTTTACTATTTCTTCAGTTTCATGACATTTAGGGTTGCTTAATAGTTTCTCTGAGCCACTTGTAGCTATTCTGTGACTGAAAAACTATAAAAACTGAAATTTTCTCAAACTACTTCTATGTTTCAAGTGACTAAGTCCCGTTCAAAGAAAACAATTTAGGACGAGAACTTGAGGGTGGTAGCTTGCCATGCGGACACTAGACAGTGGCCTACCACCATACTAGGGGTTTCTTAACGATGATATTGATATTTAGATAAGTAATTTGAAGGCAGTGTTTTTGTAGTAACCTGGATTTATACTGTCTTAGTCCGAATAACTGCACAGTACATATGAGAGAATATTAAATAATTTATTAATAAACGTACGACCCCATTCGCATTCGTATTGTTCCAACACATAACCATTTTTATAACCATAACATTATATAAAACCACAATTTTTCACAGGGTAGGAGCATATTATATCGATGTTCTGCCTGACTTGCTATTAAAAAATAGCTTACCACCGTGAGAAAGTCTGCTGCCATGACCTTACGGTGTTCCGAAAGCATGCAGCCCTTGAGAGTCAGAGTATTCTAGGCCTAGTATGTTTACCATCTTCGACAACATCATCGCTTACAATCAGGCGAGATAGTGGTCAAACGCTAGACTATATGATAAAAAAAACATGACAAAATCAAAAGTAGATTTGAAATATATAAGATTTAGTTGCATTTATAACAACAGAGAAGACAATATACTGAGTATGTTACTGCATTTGTATATATATACGTCGCTACGACGTATAACTTGTTCTGTTTATTCTGAGTCACGCTAAGCTGTATCGATTTGCGCTTTATTACAATCATGAATTAGCTGTTTTAAGACGGTCACCACTCTTGCTCGTTGTTTTGTCAGTTTTATTTCAATTTAAACACCTTTATGGGAATTTAACATATAAACTGTATTAAATTACAGGACATTATAATATAACGTTAGAAGCGTCATTAATGCGCGTAAAATACGCGTCGTCTGCCATCCGCCGTCTTTCCTGTCCAGTCTACTGTCCACTAACACAATATCTTATCGGTGTCTAGTATCGTGAGTAGTATCCACAATGAACGACGTGCCGATATCTTCCAATTTCTAATCTGAATGATTCACCTTTTTAATTAAATTAGATTGCACAAATTGTATTTTAACGCTTAGACATAAGGTGTGAAATCCGACGCTCGAAGTGTATTTTTAATTTAATAACTTAATACATCGATAGGTATAGAAGAGTCAATGGCGCTATCGTTGTCCCGATAACCGCGTCTCGGTGTCCGTGTGCGCCCAATCAAAGTACTTCATTAAAATCTTATCGACGCTAGATAAATCACGTAACGACTGCGATCGATTATTTGGATAATTAATGGTGGGTTTCATAAATATGTTGGATTCTTGTTCTGGCAGCGCTGGTTTAGGCGTGCCTCGAGCGGGATTGTGTCGCCTGCGCGGTAGAGATAGAGTTCAAGCGTTAACTAGAACCCTCGTTATATAAATTAGTCAAACGATGAGATATATTTAGTTGATTCCAATGATTATTACCCGACTACGGCGAAGCAAAAAGGAGGGTAATGTTTTTGACCGGTATGTGGGTATGTATGTATGTATGCATGTATGTATGTATGTAAGTATGTATGTATGTTTGTATGTATGTTTGTATGTATGTTCATCTGTTCCCTAATAACTTCTTTATTCGACAAATGAGGTGTCGTTGGACGCGCCTTATTTGTCTGCTGGTTATAGGCTATGTGACGTCACAACAAACTGAATGTGGCGCCTTCTACAGGGCACGAACTCAAGAACTAAAAAAAATTTCACCATACCCCATCGTGTGTGTATTGTTGAATAGGGATTTTAAAATGAAGGTAGGGTTTTGGTACATCATATTTTTGTCAAGCGTAGTGTTTGCGAGATATATCCCGTTGAAGTCTAGAAAACTAACTTTTACCCCACGCGCCATCACAAAGCAGCAATAGGTTATGTGTTTGTTGATCGCTATGTATCGATGTAAGTAAATTGACATGTATGCATGTATACATTTATGCAAAAACCCCAAAATACTTTAAATAAAAAATAAGTTCAAAAACTTAAACACGACTACTAAAAAATCACGCTCTAAAACGAATGAAACAAGAAAATATTCTCATCTGAGATCGATATGTACAAACTATTCAATATGTATCGTGTATTATATAAACAACTAACTTGTAATAAGTATTTTATTGTATTTCATACATATTGTAGCGGTGCTCAGAGGATAGCCGTGGTCGTATGACCACGGGTATCCACTGAACACCACTATGAACATGTATGAAATACAATAAAATATTTATTGCAAGTAAGTTGTTTATATACTAATACACGATACATATTGAATAGTTTGTATCGATCTCAGGTGAGAATATTTTCTTGTTTCATTCGTTTTAGAGCGTGATTTTTTAGTAGTCGGGTTTTAGTTTTTGAACTTATTAACCGACTTCACAAAAAAGGAGGAGGTTCTCAATTCGTCTGTGTTTTTTTTTTTTTTTTTTTTTGTATGTGTATGTTACGCGATTTCTCCATCAATTGTGAACGGATTCAAATGATTATTTTTTTAATAGGTAGGATACGTTTCCGAGGTGGTCCCATTTTAATTTTTTTTTTATTCACTTATGCAAAGACGCATGTTGTATGCACGCATAGTTTCTTTGTTGTAGATACATGTATAAAAATTAACAATGAAGCAGTAAAGGATGGTGCAGTTACTAAAAATTATGGTAGGTAGGTACTTTTAAATTTAGCTGACGCATATATACAGTGTTCAGGACTATTCCTTCACAATCACGTTACATGGCAGTAAGTTTGGTGATATAGGTTTAATTTGCGCATACTTTTTTTTTGTATCTGGTAGGATCACCTCACCTGTTTGTAAGCGATGATGATAGAAGATGGTGAACACGATAGTTACGTAGTAACTATTATGTCATCTGTGACGATAGGACTAGAATAATCTGACTCTAGCATTATGCTTCCCAAACACCGCTATTTTATGGCGATAGATTCTCTCCTTGATGGTAAGCTACTTTTTGTTAGCAAGGCAGGCGGAACATCGACATAATGCACTTACCACCTGTAGAAAATACTTCATTTTTATTCTTGAGTCTATTACATTTTTGGTAACAATGTCTTATATTTTTAATCTTTTATAATACACTAGGAGATGTATAAACTACTCATGCAGATGCCAAAGTCAAATAAACTACGAAGCATGCGAAATAAACAAATGACTACACGTAATTCGTTCCCACATTCACGTACCTACTTCAATCGTTTCATAGAATGAAATATGAAGCCTCACAAAATCTCTGTCCGCAGTGACGTGCATCTGCGTGATCCGCGATCCTCCGAAGAATCCCGGAATCTCGTGTCCCGATCCCATCTGTCCCGGAATCCTATCCGATGGTATCGTCGGCGCCGGCACCCCATTAATCTACATCAGCACGCGCTCTCTACCTGATTAATGAACCAGATAATACTTAAATACGACTACTAATGTCCTAGTCTTTGCGAGGGGATGACGCGCGGATATTCTTCTTGCATCATTGTATAATTTATTGCCAACGTTGATCCTCAGACGCGAAACAATCAAAATGTAAGAGCCCTCAAAATAGGAACATAGTAAATATGGGTCTAGCTAAGCACATTTTATGGCAGTAAAAATATTATGTTTCCAGTAGCATTGTCGAACAGATAACTTGTTATCTGTGGTACATTTTAATAATAGAAACATTCCGTGTGATTGCTCCTAAACATATCATGTTCTTACTGTAATAATCAGGAGACATTATAAATAATATTTATTAATATTTTTTTTTAAATATATAGCTAGCGTTTGACCACTATCTCACCTGTTGGTAAGTGATGATGTGATCGAAGATGGTAAGCACGCTAGGTCTAGGATGGGAACTGGCTCTCAAGGATAGCTGCCGGAACAAATTAGATGTTTGGCGACAGATTTTCTAACTTGAGGGTGGTAGCTAGCCAGGCGGACACTAGATAGTGTCCTACCACCATGCGGGGGTTTTTGGTTTCTTAAGGATGTTAAGCGCACATAAATTTTTCTATAGAAAAATCCATTGGTGCACGGTGGTTTGAACTCGGTACCACGGCATCAAAGCCGACCGTTCTCCCGATTACGCCACCGGGCCCTTGCGGGAGATTTATTTTTTTTAGGTTAAAATTATTTGACTTTTTTTTTATTTGTACAAAATCTTTACAACAAAGTCGTGAGTGCTCATATGAGCTCCCATGCTCGTATTTAAATAATTTATCTATGGCACAAGGTCGTTTGCCTATAGTGGGACATTAAATTGCTGAAATATTTGGTCAAGCTATTTAGAATGATTTTTTAGGTTTAAAGTTTCTGTTTTAGGTTTTATTGTGTAAAGTTAAAGTCTTGGCTATGACACCAATGGAACGAAATCCCAAATCGTGTTTTAAGCACGAATGACAAAACATAACAAATTAATATTCCATTAGAATGAAACCGGCTAAGTCGAGTTGGACTCGCCCACCGAGGCTTCCGTACCAACGTTGGTTATTACCAATTAAGCTAGACCTCTAAATGACATGAGCACTCATCACTCAACTCAGAGCCCTATCTTAATTGGCGAAACTATGTATGTATGGGGACACCCTTTAATTTTCAACTTTTTTTTTAATTTTTCCTTTATTTGTGCTGTAAGACCTTGCTTCTTGCTAAATTTCATGATTCTAGAATCTAGATCATCAAGGTCGCACAAGTAAAAGAAAAATTCCGAAAAATAAAAAAAGTGGAAAATTAAGGTAAATTTTGGTACTAACAAGTTTTCGCGAAAATCTAAATTTGCCCATATCTTTTTATCGTGTTGACTCAGGACCTTGATTTTGATACACCTAATCTGGTATAAATTTCAACTTCAGGTCAGTTCACAGGTCAACCCGTTTCTGAGAAAATCGGTGGTGACACAGGGACAGACGGACAGATGGACAGACAGACAGACAGACAGAAGGACAAGAAAGTGATCTTATAAGGGTTCCTTTTTTACCTTTTGAGGTACGGAACCCTAAAAAATTGTTTTTCAATGCATCTTTGGGTGAATGAAGTTTATCAAATTCTCACTCAGGGATGGAGTATGTTTATCAATCCCAGTTTACGTGAGCATACATATTTCTGCAACTGTGAAAGCTATTGTGAACACGTTTTTAACCGAATTCACAAAAAAGGAGGAGGTTCTCAATTCGTCTGTATGTTTTTTTTTTTGTGTGTATGTTACGCGATTACTCCGTCAATTGTGAACGGATTCAAATGATTCTTTTTTTAATAGGTAGGAGAATGTACTGGTTTTAGAAGAAGAGTCCCAAGAAGATTATACACAATGGAGGTTGCTATTGCATATACTATTGAAGACTAAAAAAATGACCTTAAATAATGTTTTACATCTTTTTTCACGTTGATTTTGGTTTTTAAACCTCGACGCAAAACGAAGGAGTGTTTTATAACACTCCAAACTTATGTTTGACGTGTGTATCTGTGTGTCTGTCATCGTGGCATCGTAGCGCCCAAACGGATGAACTGATTTTGATTTAGTTTGTTTTGTTTGATAGATGTCTTTGTCGAGAGTGTTCTTAGCTTTATTTCATGAAAATCTGTTCAGCCGTTTAAATATTATCAGCTCTTTTTTGGTTAAATAAACTACGATAGCAACTTTCGTAAGCTCGTAGTCCTTTGACCGCGGACGTCAATAAATCAAAATGGCGCTGTCGCAGTATCTTGTTACTTCAATGATATTGCAAAAATATGGTAAGCTCGATCTAATTCTGAGACATCTCCTTGGAATGGTCTCAATGTACAACGTTATACATATGCTTTGATTATAAACTCGGATTACATATACAAATCAGTCGGAGGTGGTTTTAATTTTATGAATTTAAGTATTATTGACAGATATTCTTACGGTAACTGTGAGTGAGATAGAAACAGGTGGGGAGAATTAATTTGTCTTCACAGGAATGTTCTACCAGGCAAAGCCTTGTTAATGTGCAAAGTTTTTGAGCATACCTAATATTTTTTGACATGACATGACGTTTGGCGAAGATGGCAGCCATATCAGTCCCGCCCGCGACACTGCATACATAAATAACTCAGAATTATGAACGTACTTTGTACTAACCAACACTGCAAAAAAAAAAATAAGCATAATACCACAGATTATATAATAGTTACTCCGTAAATAATACTTTTCGTTGTTAGGTTGGCTACACAGTGCTTTCATAATTCGGGTATTAACAATGTGAGGAAGTGCTAACTCTTATAACGTAGTAGAGTGATTCAGACTGTGTGGGCCATATGGCGGCAATTAACGTTAATAATCTCAAATAATACTTTTTAATATTCAATTTGGAATACAACTAGTATGTGTTATAAAATTATTTGGAATTATTGTAATAAAATAGAAAATTAATTATCGTGTGTGTCAGATGCTTTTATTGCACAGGGCCATTTTGGACGATGTAGGTACCCTTTGCCAACTTTCTCAGTTTGCCTACCTTTCAAACAATTAATACAACGATTACCATTTTGCCTACTTTTTAACTTCCCTATACTCATGTACATTGTTCTTTGATACCTTGATCATTGATGACATCATTAAGACTAGTGAATATTTTCACTAGCGCGGCATTTTAGGGTTCCGAACCCAAAGGGTACCAAATGAACACTTTCTGAGACTTTGTTGTCCGTTCGTCCGTCCGTCCGTCCGTCCGTGTGTCTATATGTGCGCACTTTACAGATGTACCTTCTTAACCGTAATAGGTACATACTTGAAATTTTCACAAAGTATATATCCGTCAGTGTATAACGGCCCAGACACGAAATTTTATAGATGCATATAATTTAATTAAAACTTGTTTTGCACTAAAAAGGGTAAAATAAAATCTTTTTCAAAAAAAATAAAACCGAATTCATTACCACAAACAGGCACTCAAAAGTGAAAAATAAATTACTTAATATAATTATTATAAGCGCTACCCACCCCTACTTATCTATTTGAAGTCGGTGCCAGTCAAGTCTAATAGGTAGTAGATAGATACTACCTACATGTATCTACCTACTTACTACTACTACATACATCCAATCTAACGAATACCTAACGAACTTTAACACCAACTAAGTGAACGTTAACACAAAAGTGATAGGGTATGTAATTAATATTATTAATATGGTAAAAAATCGTTCATAGATGGCACTATAGTAAAAAACAAGTTTTTTGTATGGGGACCCCATTAATTTTTAATTTGTTCTATTTTTAACCGACTTCACAAAAAAGGAGGAGTTTCTCAATTCGTCTGTATGTTTTTTTTGTGTGTATGTTACGTGATTACTCCGTCAATTGTGAACGGATTCAAATCTTTTTTTTTAATAGGTAGGACGCGTTTCCGATGTGGTCCCATTTTAATTTTGTCGAGATCTGATTAGTATCTTCAGAGATATGGAGATAAATACCTCAAACATAGGAGAATGTACTGGTTTTAGAAGAAAAGTCTCAAGAAGATTATACACCATTGAGGTTGCTATTGCATATACTTTTGAAGACTAAATAAAGACCGGCAAAGTTGAGTTGGACTCGCCCACCGAGGCATCCGTACCAACGTTGGTTGGTAACAATTAGGCTAGACCTCTAAAAAGGTCATCGGGAAGTACCTTATAGGTTTTCGACCCAAAACCTATAGGGTACTTCCGGTTGACCTAGAA
Source organism: Cabera pusaria (assembly GCA_954871355.1). Taxonomy (NCBI): domain Eukaryota; kingdom Metazoa; phylum Arthropoda; class Insecta; order Lepidoptera; family Geometridae; genus Cabera; species Cabera pusaria. The sequence continues at coordinate 13,200,370 of OX940896.1, forward strand.
TTGTCAATTTTGGTCAAAAGCAAGGTAATACAGCACATTCCGAAAAATAATAAAAGTTGAAAATTAAGGTAAATTTTGGTACTAACAAGTTTTCGCGGAAATCTAAATTTGCCGATATTTTTTTATCGTGTTGACTCAGGACCTTGATTTTTATACACCTAATAGGAACTATAGACTTCTGTATCTGGTATAAATTTTAACTTGCTAAGTCCACCCATTTCTGAGAAAATCGGTGGTGACACACGGACAGACAGACGGACAAACAGATAGACAGACAGACAGACGGACAAGAAAGTGATCTTATAAGGGTTCCTTTTTTTACCTTTTGAAGCACGGAACCCTAAAAATATGACATTGAATAATTTTTTTACATCTTTCTTCCCGTTGATTTTGGTTGTTGACAGATATTCTTACGGTAACTGTGAGCGAGATAGGAACAAAGGTGGGGAGAATCAATTTGTCCTCACAAGAATGTTCTACCGGGCAAAGTCTTGTTAGGGTGCAAAGTTAGTTAATATTTATTGACATGATATGACGTTTGGCGAAGATGGCGGTCATATCAGTCCCGCGACACTGCATACATAATTAAATAACTCAGAATTATGAACGTACTTTGTACCAACCAACACTGCAAAAAAAATATTATAAGCATAATACCACAGATTATATAATAGTCACAAGTAAATAATACTTTCCGTTGTTAGGTTGGCTACACAGTGCTTTCATAATTCGGGTAGGTATCAACAATGTAGGGAAGTGCCAACTCTTATAACGTAATAGAGTGATTCAGTAGTATCTGTCGCCCATATGGCGGCAAATAATGTTAATAATCGCAAATAATACTTTTTAATATTTATTTTGGAATATCCTTCATCCTATAATCATATAATACATTTAGTCTGTGTTATAAAAGTATTTGGAATTATTGTAATAAAATAGACAATTAATTATCGTGTGTGTCAGATGCTTTTATTGCACAGGGCCATTTTGGACATTGTCCTTTGATACCTTGATGACATCAAGTCATAAAACTAGTGAATATTTTCACTAGCGCGGCATTTAAAGTCAATTTTTTAGGGTTCCGAACCCGAAGGGTACCAAATGAACACTTTTTGAGACTTTGTTGTCCGTTCGTCGGTCCGTCCGTGTGTCAATATGTGCGCACTTTACAGATCTGTATCTTCTTAACCATAATAGGTACTTAATAATAATAGTATGTACATACTTGAAATTTTCACAAATTATATATCCGTTAGTGTATAACGGCCCAGACACGAAATTTTATAGATACATGTAATTTAATTAAAACTTGTTTTGCACTTAAAAGGATAAAATAAATTATTTTTCAAAAAAAAAACTGACTTCATAACCACAAACAGAAACTCAAAAGCGAAAAATAAATAACAATATAATTATTATAAGCGCTACCCACTTATCTATTTGAAGTCCGTGCCAGCCAAGTCTAATAGGTAGTAGATAGATGCTACCTACATGTATGTACCTACTTACTACTACTACTACTACTACTACTACTACATACATAGTATCTATCTACTATCCAATAGACTCAATGGCGCATCTTGGGAGAGGCCTACGTCCAGCAGTGGACTGATACAGGCTGATGATGATGATGATTATGATCCAATAGACTTGGCTGGCACCGACTTCAAATAGATAAGTGGGTAGCGCTTATAATAATTACATTAGGTTATTTATTTTTCGCTTTTGAGTGCCTGTTTGCGGTTATGAAGTCGTTTTTTTTTTAAAATAATTTATTTGTTTACAAATATCATTTTAAAAACGTTTCTGATAGTTTTTTTTATGAGTAAAATCTGATTTGAGTTGATAAATAGTTTATTTTCCCTGTATTGATAACTATTGGTCGCTGACATTTACAAACTTGAACCAAGCTAAATCCATCTATTTTAATTGACTTTAATTTTATATTGTCGTTTCATTGGAATAGCAACAACAAAAACTATCCAAAGACAATAATTAATGAATTAAACGTATCGCGTTTTATGAATGTTAATGATAACGGTGTATCGATAGTCGATCGATGGCTGATACGGTCTTCGTAATTAGAATGAATGGTCAGAGTTTGGGCTTGAATCGGTCGTCTTGAATAGTATCTAAGTAGCAAAGCTGGGTGGTTAATGCGTGTGCACTCATTAAGGAAATGCACGTGCCTTCTCGTCACAGTTTAATGACTTTTAGGGTTGCTCAATACTTCAATAGTCTCTGGGCCACTAATGGCTATTCTGTGACTGCAGAGCTTTGAAAACTAAGATTTTCTCGAACTACTCGTATGTTTCAGCGGCGTAAGAAGAAAAAATAGCACTTGGATAGTTGGTAAGTTTTGATAATATTACAAACAATACGATAATTTTACAATTAAGATAAAATAAGTACTTAAGCGTGTAAGCTCTCCTCTGATTTATTCTTTCCTGATTTAATATTCAATAATTTACTATTATAAGAAGGTACAATTCACATTATCAGCACTACATTGAAATGATGATAATAGCTTTGTTCTAGGTTACTTCGTCAAATTATAAATTAAGCATATTATATCCAAGTGCGAGCTAATTCAAGCAATTTTAATTTACTTGTAACAACTTTTTTTCGTCACAGCTTATAAAATACAGAGCTCTGGCAGCCCTACAGTTTTTTATTGATATTGCGACATAACTCCACATTAGTATTCATTTGTTTACAACGAGCTCTCTAAAAATTAAAGATCTGATTTTGTAAAGCAATACATATGAGCGCTCATTTGCATTTCGTATCTATCCACTTGTGTACATACATTTATCAAAGGCTTTAGATAATCTCGTAGAACCTGTTAGTAAATATATACAAGATTTATTTACCTTTTTATCAGATATTACGATAACGTGTGACGGAAATGTATGCGTGAATTAGTTGAAGTGTGCGCCTGATTCTATCAATGGTGTGACGTCGGACTGACGCAAATTTGAAAAATGGACTGATGAGAGGTTGTGATAATAAGGCGGCCGGAGTTCTTTGTATATTGTAACTATATACGTTCGCCGATAAAGTAAACAATAAATTTAAATCAAATATTGTGCGATTAAAATTGGTTGCTTGTTAGTGAAATGTAGCAGTAGGTATAGGTATAAGCACAAGCTGAAGGTAATATTCCTATTACCCTACTACTGAGGTTGCCTACTGGTGGGTATTCTTTTAGGGTTCCGTACGTCAAAAGGCAAAAAGGAATCCCTATAGGATCACTTTATTGTCCGTGCTAAGGAACGCGTAGAGGTATCCAGTTAAAATGTATATCAAATACACTACAGTTCCTTTCAGCTGTAGAAAAATCAAACTTATAAGTCAATGTTATCAAAATATGATCGTTTATATCGCATGTTTTGAGATTTCACAACAATATCAGATTCAGATGTTAAAATCATCAAGTATAAAGTGGCCATTAATTGCTTAATTAATTCTGTTATATGTGTATTTTTAACCGACTTCACAAAAAAGGAGGAGGTTTTTAATTCGACTGTATTTTTTTTAAAATCTTTGTTAACTCAGAACTCCGTCAAATCTAAACTGATTTCTTTTTTTGTTTGAGATATAATGCCTCCCGTTTGGTCTCATTAAAATTTTATCGAGATATGACAATTCTCTCCGGAGATATGGAGATTTACAATATAAGCAAATTTATATACCTTGATGACATGATTATAACTAGCTAGTACTTTGACTATCGCGGCATGTGACGTCGGTTTTTTCGTTTTGTACGATCAAAAATTATCTGTTATTATTGAATGGAACCAGGGAATACATTTTTTCTACACAAATTTATTTTTGTATACCGAAAATACTTGTTTTATTTTTATTTTAAGGTTTTATTTTGTAACGAGTTTTGAGTGAATCGAAGAACCAAGTACCTAATAAAATTTTCCATAGAAACTTTATCACTCTGTTTAACCATTTTAGAGGAATATTTTCGAAAAGTAACTATTATATAATCTGTGGTATCATGCTTATTATTATTTTTTTTGCAGTGTTGGTTGGTACAAAGTACGTTCATAATTCTGAGTTATTTAATTATGTATGCAGTGTCGCGGGACTGGAACATACACTGGATCGATACTATTAAAATGCTTAACGTTTTAAATTTCTTAAAAATCGGTTGGAGTAGTTATGAAGATACGTGGTAACAAACATTCACACACACTTACTTTTGCATTTATAATATTAGTAGGAAGTAGGAAAGTTCGCATAAACTCAAACATTATATTCTAGGTAGGTACGTATCCACGGTAGGCAAAGGTTACATCTGGGCAGTTAATAATTACTCGACTAACCTCAATTGTTTCAATTGAAAAATTACTTTTTACACAACAAGTCGGAACTTTTAATTGATATTACAGAATGATGTTCAATTTATTTTATTTGGGACGCAATATAGCTCCACAGTATCGACCCAGACTGATCATGGTATCAGAATCATTGGAGTTTTACTTTGTAGTCTTAGAGTTAAAAGTAATCCAATATTTCGTATGTTTAACTTCAAAGATACCAATTTTGTAGAACCAGAGCAATGATAAGATAAGGCTCGGTTTTTTGTACGTAAATCAATGTAAAACTCTCCAAAATTAGATTGCCTAGGAAGAAGGCTAGTTGAAGAAGGCTTTGGTATTACCACATGAGTAAAGAAACGGAACAGAGACAAAATAAAGAATGGTCGGCTTTGACGCCAGAGGTAAACCAGAGGTAACTTGGTAAAGTTTAATCCCCGCCGTGCACCATTGCATTACATTGTACATTGGATTTTTCTATCGAATAAATTATGTGCGCTTTCACACTGGCCTTCTGTAAAGGATACGCAGACGCACGGTGCCATACCACAGATTGGATAATAGGTCTGTCTGTCTAGACCAGACAGGCAGACAGACCACACAGGCAGACCGGACAGGCAGACCGCACAGGCAGACCGTAAATGCGGACCAGACAGGCGTACCGGACAGGCGGACCAGGCAGGCGGACCGGACAGGCCGGCTGAACATGCATACCGGAAGGCCGGCCGGACAGGCATACCGGACTGGCAGACTGGACAGGCAGGCTGACAGACGGACAAGAAAGTGATCAAATCAGTGGACAAGATAGGGTTCCTTTTTTATAATTTTTTTGACAGAACTACGTACAATCCATATTATATTTCCTCCTTCACTTGAAGTATAATATAATTTTTAAAAATAGAAAATAAGGTCAATGTTTACAATGACCTTATTTTCTATTTTTAAACTTCATCGTTGTCGTCAGCGATCAATATGAATAGTCAATGAAAGTCACGAATATAAACAAATAGTTGAAGCACCAGCCGAGCAAGTAAAAACCGGTTTCGGTCCGTACGTGACAGGCTGCTAGTGCTCACGCACACACGCGCGTCTACGTCATCATCACAGCGCAGTTGTATGAAGCTTTGTCTCTGTTTCGTTTCATTACTCATGTGGTATTACTAAAAAGACTTGCAATTATCAAACTTTCTATATTTAGAACAGAAGCACTTGAACAGTGAAATTACGCGATATCGATATTGTGATAGTTTCAGTTTTAACAACACTCAAGATCCAAAAGCTTCCGAAGAAGAGAGCGACAGATTCGATCGAAACCTAGGTCGAGAAAATTCGATTAAAGGTATGTGAATTATGGCCAGCTCATCAAAATGTTACAAATTCATGATAAATAAATAAAAAATCACGATGCTGACGAAAGCTTCCTCGGGATGTTGTGTTGAACAAAAAGGCTAAGTAATTACAACAATATTTACCATTAAATTGGAATATTACTGCTGCAGGCGGTTTTTTATATTAACGTTATAAATTTAAAACTGTTCATTCGGGATTTGGCGGACTAGAAAGTCGTCATGAGAAAATGAATCCCAAGTCAAATGTTGCGACTACAATGCGTCCATTAAAGTGGAGGAAGATAAGGTTTATTGTGTAAGTAATTAAGGCGCAGTGGCACACGGACGGCGTCTTAAGGCGATGTCAGACCCAGCCGTTAATCTCGCAGATCGCTATCAAAGATGATCGCGTGCCTACTGTTGCAGACAATTCTGATAGAACAGGAGCCAATGGTTCTTTTATTAAGTAAACTTTATAATCTTGCCATTTTATTCAACTAGAGTAAGTATATTATTTTAAGAAAATGTGTTTGATAGCATATAGACTAGCGCTTGTCCACTATATCACACGTTGATAAGTATCAAAGACATTGGCGTAGCCAGGGAGTTTTTAGGGGGCTAGCCCAGCTGTTTAGCCACCGTAAGGCTTCAATTTTGATTAGAGACAAAATATTTTTTTTAAAATGGACATATATATATGCACCAATATTAAGTTAAAGTTATTGAAATATTCATATCAAAGCAGACAAAATAAAGGAATGCGCGAGCGAAGCGAGCGCTAAAATATTAATGATTAAGATTGACCTTGACCTTTAGGATCATGTACGATAACCCCTTACGGTCAACTATACTCTTTGAGATTAAATTCAATGATGTCCAAGGTTTTAATTTTTGAAACGGTACGGTCTATAAGTAATCCGTGCAAATATAATATCAGTGTTTTTTTTTTAAGTTTACTAGTAATGTGGGTAATACATTACTCTGTGACATTACTAGTAGTCTTGTTAACCCTTCTAACTAAGCTACATATTGTGTTTGTTTTTGAGTGGGTTCACGTCAATAGTGCAATAGGTGGTGATCAAACTCACGACCTCTCGTGGTATATCTTTATCAAACAAATAAAAGTAATGCATGTGCGAGCCAAGTGAGCGACACCTTTTCATAACTTTTCCAACTTGATGGTGGTAGCTGGCCAGGCGTACGCTAGACAGCGTCCTACCACCATAAATATTTCAGACACGGAACATTTTTCAATATTTATGTTAATTCTAAAAGTTTGATCTCATTGTGACATTTAAATTGACGTGTAATTTAATGTAACCTTAACCCGATACTACGATGACAACTTTGAATAAATAAATGACTACCACCATTGTTACACAGAACGCCTCTTCTCAGATATCACGTATTATATTCATGCAAATGTTAATGCACTTTTCTTGTATCATATTTTTGAAGACATCCCAACTTGATTTACACCAACAGCGGATTAAAAATATGTAATATCAACCTACAGTAACGTACAAAGGTCTTTATTGAACGTTCATAAAATTTATTCGTTTACCCATCATTTCATATGAATAATGAAAATACAATCAATTTTGTTCTAAAATATACGCAATCAGATTATTCTTAAGTTTAATTGCTTCTTGGATTTTATTATTTATGAAGCTCATGCTACGTTCCTCAACCACAATAGCGTAATATGGACGTAAAATTAATCCGATGGTCAAGATTATTGCACAGTTTCGTTTATCGGTAGTAACTTTCAGTTAAATCGCAATAACATTTTAGTTAGTGTAGCGTTACCCGTGCAAACCTTGTATCTGTGCACCTTTTCTATAACCTTTTATATTTACTTTTCAACCGCATAACAGATAAAATTGTCATAATATTTATACCATAACTTAGCATTCTTATGACCCACTGTCATAAAACTAAGCGCGCTTTCTAGGGAAGACCTTGCGGGAATTCAAAGCGTGCCCGAGGGAAATAAGGTTCCATTTGTATAGTTTACAGATTTGAAGACATCCCGGTCTATTCGGAGCGCATTGTTGCTGTCGTTCGATAATGTTTCTAGTTAGTTTGCGATAAATATGAGAGTCGGAGTTCACAAGGCGGCCCGTGATGTTCGCTCAGATGACGGCATGGACTATCTAATTTTATTACCAATATATTGTCATTAAGTCGATACTGATCTTGTTATACGCACAATGAGTACACGGGACCTCGCCGCGCGCCTCTGCCCCGCCTGATACAATTTATATTTAAATGACATTCGCTTAAGGCTCAAGGAAATTTCTCACTCGTCGGATTTTCAGGTAATCTCCAATTGATGGTGTCGACGACTGGACAAGAGTCAAATCAAAACGTTCCGGTTCGAGCACACGCTACGTTGATGGCCGTCGGGCGTCCTCTGACCTTTGATAGTGTCAATGTAAATAAATCTTAATCTGATAAGTATAACGTATGCGAGCAAGCTTACGAAAGCGTATATTCGTATCTTGTGTTCTTTGTATACGGATCTAAAGCGAATTCGATATAGGTTAATCAATTCGTCACGACGTTACACAGCGGTCACAGACACTCTCTGAAGCGTTCGCACGAAATAATGAATTAATTTTGAGCAATATAGGATGTGTGCCGATTGGTGGGTCGAGGCAGTGTGAGGTGTCATTCAAGATTACGACGACGTGCCCTGCCCTAGACTGCGTCCGCTACGGGAGATAACTTCTCACGGGTATTCGAGCCTGAACTGGTACTATACAAATAAAAAAAAATCACCTTGTGTACAGTTCACGTGGCGCTGTTTACCGCCCATATAAACTGACCGTATTTACTGTGTAACCGTTCATCCTCCATTTAACGCCGAGCTACTTTGGTAACATCTAAATTAGTGAGGTGAGAAAAGCTAACGCTCGTAACCGTTTCCGATCGGTTGTAAATCGCCTGATAATATCTTTTTTTGAGAGCCTGCCTCCCATCAGTTATTGTGTGTTTATTCAGTCCCATCGCCGTAAAGGGAAACTCGAACTATGTTATTACATCCTAATTGCGACAAAGCTCATACGCTTTAAGTCGACACCTTACTTTCTCACACTTAGTTATGGTAACGATATTTCGGTTTTATAACCATGTATTTACTGACAGGTTGTCGTAACGTAAACAGATAATTATTGTACTCCATAAAATCGATATAGGATGTTATTACGAATATTATGAGCGATACTTCGTTACATCTTGTTGTTAGACTTTCAACCACATGCTCGATCTCGAGTTATTCGATCAGAAGCTCTTAGCATAGGAGTAAAATAATAATATGATAATTAATTACAAAAAATTCTCACGCCAAGTGTCTGGTATCGATCGTGGAGTTCGACTTTCCCACCGACGGATTTCACTGGCACGGATTAACCAAACAAGCGCGCGTTAATCCCTTCTCACGTGATATGTCGTGAAAAGGTTGGGTGCAATTAATGTAACTATTAAAAGAGGCGTCAGATCGGTCCGATGAGTTCGAATGACCGTCGGTAGTCGGTGTGGTCCGTGGCAGCCGCAGCGATGGATGTGCTCACTTCGTCATATTAATCACCTTCCGCGGACTCACTCGGCTTACGCGCTCCTAGATTATTCTCATTACGTACTATCTTAAGGCTAAATATTAATTGAGATATTTTCAACTACCGTCCAGAGGCAAGACGGAGAAACAAATGAAGCTCGATAAATAACATCGAGCGGGCTCGGTAATCCTTTAAGGAAGTGAGCATCGTTATACCGACGAGGATTTTGGTGAGGTCCATAAGGATCCGTGCAATCAGTCGGGTCGCCATTCTTTCTGTTAATCGCATTATAAATTGACATAGCGGTTACTCGTGGCCCTTTGTCGGTTTCGTAACGGATGAGAGCATACTAGTTTATACTTCAAAATTAATGATCCTTTTAATATCTGTTTGTATAATGAGTCTACTGTTTGTGATAGATTATAAAGAACTGATAAGATTTATCAGAACGTCGATCTCCACCCATCTATACTAATATTATAAAGAGAGAACATTTGTATCTTTGTATGTTTGTAATGATTTGGCTCAAAAACTACTGAATCGATTTAAAAAATTCTTTCACTAATACATAGAATGGACTTTTACGAATGAAAATAGGCTCTATATTATCCCGTTTAAATCAAAGGTACATTCGTGGAGACCTAATTTGCAACCTAAGTCGGCAAAAAAACGGTTGAAAAAACGCGTTTCTTACGAACGCTGCTCAATTGAAAATAGATAGAAGAATATTTTCTATGGAAGAGTTATACAACTTAATAAGACCCACAAAAAATCCGCAACAGCATATGTCTATCTCTTAAGGTTGACTCACAGTAACCATTTTAATCTTAAAATGTTTGTTAAAAAATATTACATAACTTCCAAGGCTATTTTCAAGTATATTGTATTAATCCTTATCCAAATAAATACGTTAATTAGCTTGGCCACATATTATAAATTAAAATTGTCCCTTACAGTATATAATTCAAATGAAAACTCTAGTAGATATCACGAATTTCACATACACGCATCGCAAAATTAATAAAATATTTGCAGTGAAACCACAGATTAGGTCATAGTTACTCCCAAAATATTATTATAAGCTTAGCTATGCTGTAGATCCCCATCGATCACAATCAATTTGAAGTCAATATAGTATAATAATATGATCTATTGTATAAAATAATATTCATCTATATATATAATAATATAATATTAAAAAACAACCCGACTGATCTATGTATAATATTTTCATTAAAAGCATTCCAATGACTCTAAACACGACATTTAAAATCTGAGCTGTAAGTTGGTGAGGATTTGAGTATTCTGTAGAGTCCAGGAGATGTCCCAGCATCAGGTCAGTGTTCCGTGTTGTTACAATATCGTTGAAGAAGAAGATTTTCGAATTGATCAGACCTATGAAAGTTGATTTCATAGCGCAATTAACTAGAAAAAAGCTCATAGTTTTATAACGATTGAACGAATTTTCATGAATCAAAGCTAAGAACACTCTCGATGAAGACATCTATCAAACAAAAAAAAAACTATCAATAATAAAAACAAAATCGGTTCATCCAGTTAGGTGCTAAGATACTACAGACAGACACACAGATACACACGTTAAGCGTATATTACCTTTACTTTTTGCGTCGGGGAACGCCGTAAGGTTAAGGCGGCAGATGTTCTCCTTGGTGGTAAGCTACTTTTTGGTAGATTTAATGATCCCACTACCACTGTACGAAAACTTATGATTCATGAATGCACATAAAACTTTCATTGGTGTAAATTGGTTGAAATATGACGACGATTGTTAAATATGTTCATATTTTATATTCGATGCAACAAACTGATGCAAATTTTATAGGCATATTTGTTCTACCCGTGCGAACCCGGGGCGGGCTGCTAGTATTTTATATAAGAAAATCAATTTGCTTGACCATAATAACAACTCAGGTATTTTTATTGAATTCTATAGAGGGAAGTTAAACAAACGCAGCTATACATTTATAGCTGCGCTTATTTTACTTACAATTACAATATTTTGTAATGAAAATGTTTTTGTCAGAAAACTGTTAAATTCATCATTGTGTCTTCAAGCAAGGCGGCATACTAGACATGTTTGCGTCGACCACAGAGGATTTGGTATAATGCAGCTGACCACGCGAACCCTTCGTGTGCACCACACATTACTCAGCCCTCATTTACTCCTAACTACGTGCATTGAAGGCAGCAATTTTATATTGTACTCTATTGATTCTGTTGACAGCCCGTGGAATGCACGTCCTGTACAAGTTTATTTGAACTGTCATTCCGCCTCATTAACATAAAGGTATACATTTTAATATGGTAATATAGTTCGTTACTTTTCCTAAAGAATGAAGTGGCGTTTCTAGTGCATGCTGTTATTTCCTTTTTCTATTGACAGTGTTTTATTTTAGACCAAATATGGGAAGTAGGAAGGCATAAGACAACAAAGTTGGAATCTTTTGATAGAGATGTATCAGGTGATTTATAATTTATATGATTTTGTATTTACTTTATTCGAACGATAAATAAATAAATAACATTAACTTTATCAAAAAATCAAAAAAATCTGCCGCCATAATCTTACAGTGTTCCGGCAGCATACATCCCTTGAGCTGAGAGTCAGATTATTTTAATCCTAGCACTATCTTCGACCATATCATCGACCTTAGTTCAGTTTTTTTATTTGTAGATTTTAAATAGTCTTATTATATATTATGTTTCTTTGAAGTGTTATACACTTTATATTTTTGTAAATTGTTAAACACAATCCAAAATTTCATCGTACCGACGGGATTTGAACCCGCAACTTCCGGATTAACATGTTCCGGTGCTTTGCCAATTAAGCCACGGTGCGAAGGATCGTCACGACGAAATTAGTGGATTGCATTTGTTAACCCAATTATGCGTTGATGGTGAAATTTCGTACAAAAATATAAAGTGTGTAACACTTCAAAGAAATATAACATTTGATTTACGCAGTGCAACATCTCTCGTCGGATTTGAAAACTGTAATGATTTCTTCCGAATGATTAACTTACGTAATAAGTAGTCATAGATGGCGCCACCAATGCATAATTGGGTTAACAAATGCAATCCTCTAATTTCGTCGTAACGATACTTCGCACCGTGGCTTAATTGGCTAAGCACCGGAACATGTTATTCCGGAGGTTGCGGGTTCAAGTCCCGTCGGTACGATGAAGTTTTGGATTGTGTTTAACAATTTAGTCTTATTTATAGTTTTAGGAGTAGTTTATATTGTATGTATAGTTTTGAATTAATTTTAATTGTTAAAATATGTTAATAAGGTTTTTAAAATCTGAATATATTAAAGTATTGCCAAAATCCAAAAAGATTTTATCCATGTCTGAAAGTGTAAGTGCAAAGCGAAATAAGGCTGCGTGGATGGAATTGACAAGTGTAGTTACAACTTCTACGAACGTATTATTAATCAGCGGTGGGCAGTAACTAAAAATTAAGAGACGAAGGTAGGGCTCGATGGCGTATCTTTGGAGAGGCTTTAGTTCAGAAGTGGACTGAGACAGGCTGATAATGATATTCTAGTGGACCTGAACTAAAATTGCCTAAAAATAAAAACAAAGTTAACAACAAGCTAAAATGATTTTTATTTTAACAAATTCAAAATACTCGAAACTAACAAAAGTTTAAAAGTTAACCAACAAAGTAACATGAGAAATGTCAGATAATATGGACAATACGGACGGAGAGACATGTTGCCTCGACGGAGGCTGGCGTAGAAAAGAGCCCGGGTTGTAGGCGCAGGCGACTTTTATATTGTCCGCCGCCACGTGGCTGTCACATCGCCGGAGTTTTCCTTTACGGCCTCTCCTGACTGGAGTCCGTCCTCGAACTCCCCAAACTCCATTCATCAGTGTTCAGCACCGGCATGGACAAGTCTTCCCTGGACTTAGGAACGTGTTGTCCCCGACTGCTTGGACTGGCTCCTGATTCTAAATCGTCGTCTTCTTGAGGTGTGACGCTCGATCACACGGTTTTACAGCAGTGGTCGCGTCTGCACCCGATGACTGCGACAGCGGACTGCACTCGGGACGTGCAGGGTGGCTGATCGTCGCTCGCTGACGGCTGCGTGGCTGTAGGTGACTGCTCGCTGACTGTTGCAGACAGCTGAGCAGCAGCTTCAGTAGACTTCTTATTTTCAGTTTCTGTATCTCATAAAAATAGGCTAAGTCTATGCAAAAGCATACAAAATAGCCATGTTAAGCAAAACACAAAATATAAAAAGTCAAAACAATTAACAAGAACAGTTCCGAAGCACGACGTGAAGCTTGAACTGTACACGTAACAGTCCGTACACGTTCAATGCAAAGTAAGAGGCACGACGTGAGGCAGTATCAATGAATTGAACGTCCCATGCTATGCAAAGTAAGAGGCACGACGTGAGGCAGAACTTTAGCATTGCATTGACGGAAGTCAAGTGAACCCTAAAACATTTCAAACTCAACCGTGATAACTCAAGTCTAGAAGCACGACGTGAGGCGTGACTGAGTTTTATTCCGTTCACATTCAATGTAAAGCAAGAGGCACGACGTGAGGCGGTAACAAGACATTGAATATCCTATGCTGTGCAAAACTGGAGGCACGACGTGAGGCAATAGTTTTAGCACAGCAACGACGGAAGTCAAACTAACCCCACAATATGAGGAACAGTTCAAACGGGATGGCTCTAGTCAAGAAGCACGACGTGAGGCGAGACAAAAACCACCCACCCCAAGAACAAAAGAAAAAGCTCACCATCGAAGAAAGCAACGCAAACCTCGGCTGTCTACTCTCCACGCCACGGGGTGATGGATTCCGCAGCCACTTGCGTAGACTTCCCACGGGAGCCAGACAGGAGTTGCAGCTCGTACCGTCGATGACCAACAGGAGTTTCGTCACACGGTATAGCCCTCGCATGCAGGAGTCCAGGTTTCCAATTGACTGGGAGCAAAACAACAAATATTTTAGATCAAAAGCCCGAGGAGGATGCCTGAATTTATTGACATAGGCGTTTGCTTCAGCTGATGTGCAGCAGCTTAGTGATGTCCAAAACCAGCTGAACCCTCCATATGACGTTCGGCCATTCTCATTGTAGGTAATTGCAACCTATTCGCACCATATTGAGTACTGTACGACAATATCTCTCAGCTTGACCTCATGCATTTCTGGCATTATAAGATGAATGTCGCAACACATACCCTTAACCTATTCGAGAAATTCTGAACTTTCTAACATTAGTCCTCTATCAAATGTGACGACGTGAAAATTTCCAAAAAGCGTACATTACTTTTAGGATATGACAGTAAACATCCACCTCAGGAATAAAGTCCCAAAGTGTCCATGTGAACAAGAAGTTGTAAATTACGTGTATGAACATACCGTATCCCCTCTCTATTTTAAAACATTTGTCCTAACTATAATCGCTGTATTCATGAACTCAGTACCCACAACAAACGAATTTACCTCTAGTGTCACTCCATCAAATTCTACCGGTAACGTAACATAAGAAGTACTCTCAATCTCTTGACTTAAAAAAAAAACTTTCTATATGCGAAATGTCGGTTTGTATGCACAACGAAAATGTTTAACATAGAAAAGACACGAGTGATTTAGTCGACTTACTATAGATCAAAATGTCAACAGGGATGCCCTGAATAACAGATGCAACTATATCACTATTGCGGGTAGTTAAATTTTTCCGACAAAAATTAACGTAATTTTTGTTGCGTGACTTTTGTTTTGCAAAACACATTATACATTGTGACTTTATTTGCAGAACGTACATGATTCGGGTTTATTGGGCACAAATGAAGATTTCGAATTGGTTATTGCAACAACTGATTCTACCTTCGAAGAAGTTTTAATTTATTTTTTTACATACAGCTTGTTTATGTTGCGGAAGGCCACAAGAAAAACAGTTACCGTTTTCGAAATTACGTGTTATATCGTTGCGACGGATTTTTGTTTAGGTTTTATACCTTGAGACACATGACGGACACTAGTCTTATATAAGAACATTCGGTTTTACGTGAATAGAAAATAACTAAACTAAATCGAATGGCAAAAGTTTTGCATTGATAGCTGATACTCGAATCTGTGATACCGCGTATTATAATAGCAGAAATAAGTTCGTCACTAACTCCCTGTACTCTGCGTAGTCGAAGCAGAGAGCGGCGGGTAATCCGCACAGGACGCATAGCCGTTTTAATTTTTCGTAATGACATCGAACAAACTATTCGCTGCAACGGGCGTTCTCGGACACGGGTTTAAATTCGCGCTAAAAATGACTCCATGTCCGATCACTAGTAACCTCATTCACTTAACCATACTCGGACGTCCCTTAGGCAATTACCTATACGCGAAAGGCACTCATAGTCACTCCAAAGATTTAAAGACTTAGCCCTATATCTACTTCCGCGCACCAATGATCTATGTCGTGTAAACTCGGATCAAAATAAGAATTAGAGAAATTATGGGTGGATCTTATCGCTGTATAGATGCATCGGATCGCATGTACAACGCGATCTGTTACCATCTGCGTTGCCGACCCGCTGTAAATGGCGGCGTGACGTGGTTGAGAATCGGCGGTCTGCGCTGCACCCGGCACCGACACGAAACTGGCTGAAGAGCTGAGCGTGATGCTGCGGTAAGCGCGCGCAGACAGGCACGCTGCTGGAGCGCGCACAGGCACGCCGCGGTGAGTGCGCGCAGACAGGTCCGTCGCTGGAGCGCGCACAGGCACGCCGCGGTGAGTGCGCGCAGACAGGCACGTCGCTGGAGCGCGCACAGGCAGGCCGCGGTGAATGCGCGCAGACAGACTCGTCGCTGGAGCGCGCACAGGCACGCCGCAGTGAGTGCGCGCAGACAGGCACGTCGCTGGAGCGCGCACAGGCACGCCGCGGTGAGTGCGCGCAGACAGGCACGTCGCTGGAGCGCGCACAGGCAGGCCGCGGTGAATGCGCGCAGACAGACTCGTCGCTGGAGCGCGCACAGGCACGCCGCGGTGAGTGCGCGCAGACAGGCACGTCGCTGGAGCGCGCACAGGCAGGCCGCGGTGAATGCGCGCAGACAGGCTCGTCGCTGGAGCGTGCACAGGCACGCCGCGGTGAGTGCGCGCAGACAGGCACGTCGCTGGAGCGCGCACAGGCACGCCGCGGTGAATGCGCGCAGACAGACTCGTCGCTGGAGCGCGCACAGGCACGCCGCGGTGAGTGCGCGCAGACAGGCACGTCGCTGGAGCGCGCACAGGCAGGCCGCGGTGAATGCGCGCAGACAGGCTCGTCGCTGGAGCGTGCACAGGCACGCCGCGGTGAGTGCGCGCAGACAGGCACGTCGCTGGAGCGCGCACAGGCACGCCGCGGTGAATGCGCGCAGACAGGCACGTCGTTGGAGCGCGCACAGGCACGCCGCGGTGAGTGCGCAACTCCATCACGCGCTGAAATTCAACCTCAGCCTGTGGTCTCGGTATCTGCTGTACCGTCTCGCCGTACTATCCCGTCGCTTACCACGACATTCGTGATCCGACATTTTTCATCAAAGTCATGAAAATCTAGTCAAGTAAGCCAAACAGAGTGGGCGGGATACAATCACGCTATGAAACGGACTGTATCCCACTTCTGATCTAGTGGATCTGAACTAAAATTGCCTAAAAATAAAAACAAAGTTAACAACAAGCTAATATGATTTTTATTTTAACAAATTCAAAATACTCGAAACTAACAAAAGTTTAAAAGTTAACCAACAAAGTAACATGAGAAATGTCAGATAATATGGACAATACGGACGGAGAGACATGTTGCCTCGACGGAGGCTGGCGTAGAAAAGAGCCCGGGTTGTAGGCGCAGGCGACTTTTATATTGTCCGCCGCCACGTGGCTGTCACATCGCCGGAGTTTTCCTTTAATATATTAATCAGCCTGCGTGCATATACTGAAAAATAGGCATCTCTGAAAACACTCTACTACTGAGCCCAATCTTCGCTATTTTATTAATCACTACTTACCGCTCTGCGTACCAATGTCGTCGTCATGTTCTACGGTTCACAACTCAAGTCATCCAATGCTAACGTTTATTGTTTCTGCTTGCTGCCTTAACTTGCTAATCATACATTTGTAAAACTAAACTAAGAATAGTTTAAATAACTTACACTATGATATATATTGCCAGCGAAACTTCAATATGCTCGCAAATAAAGCGAAATACAGCATGTCCTGCTAATTCTTCAGTTCAGTAAAGGCATCTTTCTAAGCTGTCTTACCGGGAATCTGCGTTGGGAATGTGTGCTCTAATAATAACAAACCGTTTTATGTCGCGCAACAAGCAACGTGACAAGTGTTTAGCAAGCACCTCGTAACAGTACTGTTTAACTGTTCACGGTTCTTTACGATACGACAGTTTGTATTATTTTATCTTTACAGTATTATTATCTTTTCTATGTCTTTACAAATCAAATCTATGTAGAGTATAATAATATACTCTATTCTACAACAAAATATAAGCAAAGTTTATATGATAATTGACTGAAAGCTGAATTATATTAATAATTAAATTTGTTAATTTACTTACGTAAAATTGAAATCAAAAGAAGGACGTAATAAACTGGTTTCGGCGTAGAGCCTCGTTTAGTTGTATTTTATACCACTGGGTACCATTATAAACAGCCGGCATTAGTCTACCGCTGTACATAGTAGTATAACTCTGCTAAGACACGCTACTGAGCTTTCTTTTTTTTTTTTTTTATACTACGTAGTCTCGGCCCAACGCTCTGATTATGTCGTCGATCCACCAAATCACTATTATAGGCTTCCAACATTACTGTCTCTACTCCAGAATCAGTCTAACCTTACTCATCAATCCTACAACAGATATGAACAACCATTGCCTCCTGTTAATTCATGGGGCAAAGTATACACAAGCTAAATTCAAAATAATTATACATTGAACTAAAAAATAGTCACTCTTCATTAAAATCTCAAATGCAGCAAATACAATGAGTTACCAAAAGTGTCTAAATTCTTTAGTTTGGTACAGGCATTTTCAAGGTGGAGTTCCTCGGAATATTTTTTATGTATACTTGGGCTTTTCACGTGGTCCCTATTAAATTTCATCGAGATAAAATCTGTAATATATATATATATATATATATATATATATATATATATATATATATATATAAAATATATATATATATATATATATATATAGATAAGATAATATGGAGATAAACACCTCAAACTTGGCACTGAAAATGACTAGCGCGCCAATTGAAGTTGGTTTGTATAGTTTTTGAACCGATCGTAAACTATCATCTCTAGGTCTTTGATTATATACAAGTATACAATCAAAGCTCTAGGTATCAAACTTATAGAGATTATTATTTATGAAGTAAACGTATTTATGTATAACAACTTGTGATAATTGACAAATAATTCAAACACAGAGAATCAAATCATTAATTTAATATTAGGTAAAATAAAATTAACGTAATTTAACGTTTACAACAGTTTATATTGAAAATCTGAAAATTTAATTTTTAATTGTTAGAAATTTTTTTAGAATTACCCTTGATATATTATTTAGCCTTTCGAACAAAATGAATCATCAAAATCAAATTATTCTCCAAATAGTTATGTGTCACACACATAAAGTATGTGGATTGACTTGTGGATGTCTTTGTTATACGTCTTTATTATACGGCTAGCGTTTGACCACTATCTCGCCTGGTGGGAAACGATGATGTGGTCGAAGATAAAGCTGTTGTTTATATTCTATTGCTAGGCCTAGAATGGCCTAACTATCAAGGGCTGTGTGTTGCCGTTAGGTTATTAGGGCAGATTTTCTTCTTGTATCCTACGAATATTAAAATATTTATCAACAAAAATATAATGAATACGAAAGTCAGTTTGTTTGGGACTTCTTTACGCTCAAATGGCTGGACTGATTTAGCTGAAAATTTCCAAAGGGATAGCCAGTTTTATGGATTAGGTAATAGGAAAATTTGCAAAGCCACCCGTGGCACAGCTATGTATATGATAATTTCTGACGGCAAGTATACAAATAAAAGATAAAAACAGCATAAAATCAATAAAGTGTACTTACTCATTGATAACAATAAATGTAAATAAACTTTAAAAAAGTGTTGTATCTAAAGTACTCCTTACTCAGTATATATCGTGTTAGCAAGTCTCCAAGTAATGAGTGAAGACAGCGAAGTTAAGTGGTTACTTAAATTCCGGATGGCTTCTAACTTCCTACTTATCAGCTATTATAGTAAGAACAGGAAGTAAAGACAATATTTATTTGCTTTTTACGTTTTTACGCGAGTCTCAATGGGAATATCAAAAGTGTGTTTGTTCCTTTAACGTTATAAATTATGACGGTAAAGAAAAACGCTCGGTGATGTTTTCGATGCTAGATTGAACAATTTGTTTGGATTTGTTGTAAATGTTATATAATACAATTACTTACATGTGTATCGCATATGATCTAGATCATATGTAATACACAGTATAGTGTAATATACAGTATAGTCAGGTTTTATTTATTTTCTGCACGATAGTGCAAAATATCTTGAAAATGTTCAAGATAACTCAACATTTTAAGAAAAAAATAAGCTTAATTTTATTTAATCTCGCTATTTAAACAAAATCTCCTAATTAGCTCCTAATTAACAAAGTTCAAATACTATGAAAAAATACCCACCACTAACTGTGTCCGGTGTAAAGGTACGCTATGTATAACGCCGGCGACGCGTTTCCGCGTTGAATGGCAATGGCTAAAAAGCTTTGCACCAGGTACGAGCTGGAGCGGGAGTCACCTGTCTTCTCTTTCAATTTGCGCCCTATATCTCCAATCAAGCTCCTGACCTCGGTCCCCCAGCACCCCATAGACTTCCTTCTACCTCGTATCGATAGGATCGCACCGTGGCTTAGTTGGTTCGAATCCCGACGGTACGATGAAATTTTGGGTTGTGTGTAATAATCAAGAGAAGCCGAGCGGTCACTTTGCGCTGGGGCACTTGTATATGAAAATGACGGCATTGTCACTATTGTATAAATATTTTCACTTATACCATAGCGGCAAGAAAATTGATTCTGTAGAAGTATAGTTGTAATTCGAAACTAAATTAAAAGGTAAACTCTAAGCTGAATTTGTAGTATTGCACCCATTATTGTGTACCGTTCCAGAAAATTGTCCACAAATTATTGCTAAACTAGCTTTTACCATTATTATCTGCCGTAAAGCCCAACGTAACGATTCATATGAAAGAGGATATCTACTAAATGAACAATTCAAAAGCATCCTAAGGCTTTAGTCGTGCATATTCACCCCGAAGCAACAAATGAATGCCGCGTGTATAGTTTATTTAGTTTCTGTAACAATACTACGATATGAACCGCTCATTTCGATTCCCAAGTCTACCGAGCCTGACCCTTACCGCCTCGGCACATAAGTCCAAATTGGGATAGCCGAGACAGGTTGTTTCTTCGCTCCGAATAGTCCAAAAAGACATGAGTTACGATTTGAGTTATTTATAACGTCCAGTTTGTGCAGTGAGCACACAGTCCTTAGCTTCAGCTGCATCGCTTTCACGAATGATCTTAATTAGAAGTATTGTAAGAGAAGGAAATGATTATCGTTGCTGCATTGTGAGCCGAGCCTCACTCTGCTCATTGTAAATCAAACACCGATGGTGCGTGCCCCAGAGCGTACATTAGGAAATTAATGAGACCTTAATGGAAGTAATTTTAATGCCGTTTAATTTTTATGTCTCGATAGTGATTACATGAATTTTAATGCGCAAAAGCAATAAATGTCAGTTAGCCGTATTTGATTTAATGTTCTATCTACATTGAAGATGCCGCCCTACAAATTGACTTTGTATCCATTATTCATAGAAACACGCGAGCGTAACATTTACAATGTATCAGATGCGTCTCGGTTAACGTCCACGTAAATTATAAATCGATGGAGACATCTAGTGTTAAATTTTGTGATGTCGAGTCGTGTCATATCAGGCGTTACAAAGTAGCCGGACGGTAAGTAGTCTCGGTTTATTGAGATTTTTATGTAAGCTGTGGTATAAAGATAAAGTGAGAGAAGTTAATTTAAATTACAGCAATGTTTAAATTACTAAATAGCGTGCTCGGACGGCAGCGGGTGCCGGCTCCGACCGCATTCTGCCATTTTAATGCGCAGTATTAGCCGATAAACTGTTCATTTGCGAGAAAAATAAACGCAGTTAGTTAAACAAACATTATCGTCGAGCAAAACGAGCTAAGAATTATCGAAGCCGGGAGAAAGGCACCAGGAACTTCGCTTCCACTTGCAAAGTATGAATAGTGGACCTAATCTTGGCTGAGTGATTTACGAACGAGTTTCAGGTTCCATACATTTTAGCGGCTGAAGACGAAGTTAACGCAAACGGCCCCGGTTTACTCGTTAACACTCGCAAGCAATCAGATGTTAAACGAGAAGTCAAACGGAGACTGATACTTCTCGCAGTCCTACCGATATATCGTATTGCGAAAACATTACAGATACCAGCTTGCTTTGTACGCATAGTGAATACATTAAAGGAGATAGAAAGCAAGGCGATGGAACTCACGATAAGACGTGTGGACTCGCTACGATCATGTGATAAATGATTTTGAATAAAATTATTTGGACAGCTCGAGATAAACATCAGCAGTCGGGGAACAGGGCCGGCGCGTGATGAAGACGTATGCGCGCAATAAACTGAGCGAATGTGACACTAAATAACAAGTGACGACGCGAGAGCACGCCAACATGCGGTAAAAAGTGAGCAGTGCGGTGAGGATTAACTGGCGCGAGTCGTCCGTCGCATCTCGTCGTCCGACGGAGACATGCGACGCGCGATCCCATATCGACACGCAACTTGACACATTGCGTCCTCCTTAATGCACCCATTTACATAAACACTCACAACTACACGGCCACTTACGCCGCTAGTGTAAATCCACTCGTTTTATTGCCTACGTCATTCTCGTTATCTTATAATGCGCGGAGCATTTATAATTTTTCCATCTACATATTTTTATAATTCCTGGTTGTTAATACCTCCGGCCGCGTTTATCTCGCTTTCGGTAATAGAATACCGGGGATATTTTATCAACGCACGACCGAGTAATTTAATATAAAGCGTATCACTAAATGATCTCTCGGCGTAGATGAGTATCACAGGGTTAATAACGGTGTCGGAGGTTCCTCTACGAGACACGCGTCCGCGATATTATCGCCGCCGAACCATTATTGATGAGAGCCCGCCATAACCAAATAGACCGGGGATTACGTTTGTTTACTTATTTAGCCTTTGTTAAACCTTATATTTTGTGGCTAATTGAAAGTTACGCGGGTCGTTGAACTCGTTTATGACAGGTGCAGTCGACAATGGAGTTTTCGTGAGATTGTGCTGCGATATCCGACTACCGAGCCGCGATAAGAAAGAAGGTTGTCGTTGCGACTCGACGCGCACTTGCCTAATTGTCGAACAGAAGCTGCGCCTGCTCCGTAATGACCGCTTCAATGGCTTTAACGGTTATGGAGCAGTCATGTAAATAACATTCAAGTGCCTACTATCTAAGATTGTTTCATTCATTATTGTCAAGTCCTTTCAAGCGGACTGAGCGTACAACGAGCAATGTGGCAAGTTTCTGCATACGCCCATTAACACAAACTGAGTTAGTACTCAGTATATAAACTATATTAACAAACAGTAAACTTCAGGCCTAAAGTCATCATATCTTAGAGTTGTAAAGTAGAGCGTCCGCTCATTGGACTAGCATAAAGCCTTAAATGAGCTCCAACCGGCGAAGTAGTACCAGCTTTAACGAGGCTTGTGTCAATACAAAAATAATAAAGTTATTCGTGTGATTTTTATTTTCCACTATATTTGAGCACGTAAAGAAGGCACCCATTATTTTACATCCAGTTTTTGTGATTTTAAGTTGCCACCTATAGGTATATTCCGCGGAGAACATATTTCATGAAACACTAGTAAAATAAACGATATAGTTGTGTTATTAGTTTTGTGTTACGAATAGAGCCTTGACTGACTTGACATTTCGGGTGCGCGTGCTTCTACCAAGCATTGACCTGTAAGGTGGCGTACCTCACTCCATCTCACATGTAGGACATCCACGTCACTGGTCAGCTAAACAATGCCTCATTATAGTACCTATCAGCTAAGTGTGTATGTAGCTTTTGCACCTCGATCTCAACATTGAAATCTGCCGCGACAGTGTTACACTGTGCGCAAAGAAAAGTGATTAGGTATGTTGAACAATACCGTCATATATTCTGATTGCATAACATTATTTATTATTATGAACTGCGAAATTTAGTTCATTAACGGCACAACTGATGGTGCTAAGCTGACCCGGTTACTGCATTCAACTTCTATCCTTATTGGAGTCAACATTATTCAGACTTCTGCGTTCCTTTTGGCATTATCGGCGACAGTCATCACCGTGCTTTACAAAAATGCACCAAACGTTAATACTTAAGTGGCGCTGGAATGCTAATAATATGGTAACAAAATGTATTGGGTCCTATACAGATGCAAATGGGGATAGCTGCTCCGATAAAATTCGAAACGTTATTGCTTCGCAGCGCGTCAACCGTTCGAGATCTAAAAGGTATCGGTGTTTTTATTTTTATCGGGGGGATCGATTGTAAAGATAAGTTTATCGTAAGACAAGTAGCGGCCACCAGAGTCGCGCCGGGCGCGGTATCTCGGCGCATCGCACTAGTCGCCGCCCGCGCCCCGCCGCCGCCGCATGCTTGCATTTTATTACATCTGATAACAACTAATTCGCATATACGTCAAATAATTGAAACGCCAGCTCGGCGCACGAGCACTACGGCCCGAGAGATGCCTGCGGATTGGAATGTCGGTACCTCTGTAATCTCATTAATACGATTCGAGTTGAACGGCTAAACGCGTCCGTCCCTTAGTTCTACTGTTCAGACGGAGACGCTTAGAGGCTTTCACGATAGTTTAGTTAGATTTACCTCGCGGGGTATCGATGGGAATAGCCGATAAATGTAAATATAAATACACATCTACCGCTTCACTCATTGTGTTCCGAAGTTGGTAAATCTTCTGAATAGACTGATGTTTATTTTTGTTCAGAATTACGACTTGAATTATGTTTGAGCTGTCTAGTTTGGCTTACAGTCTCGACAATAGCGTTATGATAATGCAAAGATATTCCTGCTCTACACGAATGTAATGGTATTATTGTAATAGAAGTAGAATTATGGATTGGAAACAAATATCATAAAAATATAGTGAAATATTTATAAGAATGCGTATTATAACTATAACCTTCTTTATATTGCTTTTGCTATTAGATAGTAGTAACTACTATAGTATATTGTAGGATTTCATTCGGCGAACTTTATTAATTTTAGAATGATACTCTCTTAGCTGTACATTATCAGAGCTGTTTAAAGTAATTTAACTGGACACTTCGCCACTAGCAAACCCAAAATCCCTTAAATTTGGGCGCATACGATTCGATTGATTCGTTTTGTAATCCAATATACCTATTGCGCTAGGTAACGATGGTATGGTGATCAAGCCATGAGTCTACTGTTAAGCTCAAGCGTATTTTTTGTTTTCTTAACTGACTTCAAAAAATGAGGAGGTTCTCAATTTGACCGTTTTTAGGGTTCCGTACCCAAAGGGTAAAACGGGACCCTATTACTAAAGCTTCGCTATACGTCTGTCTGTCTGTCTGTCTATCTGTCTGTCTGTCTGTCTGTCCGTCTGTTACCAGGCTGTATCACATGAACCGTAATAGGTAGACAGTTGAAACTTTTACAGATGATGTATTTCTGTTGCCGCTATAACAACAAATACTAAAAACAGAATAAAGTTAAAAAAAATAGAGGGTCCCCATACAAGAAACGTGTTTTTATCGGCATTTCCCGCCATCTATGAACGCTTAGTTAGGTAAACGTCCCATAGATGGAGTTATATTGAAATGTCGATCCCTAACACCTTTATTAGACGTTAGATGGCGTTATAAGAAATAAAATGTTTATTAATTATTATTTTTTGCTCGCGAAAAATGATAGTGGTATTTTTGCTCGATCTTATAAAATACTGTAGCATGGTACGGAACCCTACAAGTGCGAGTCTGACTTGCACTTGGCCAATTTATTTTTAATGTTTGTTAGCTCGGAACTCCGTTATTAATTTATAAACTGATTTAAAAAAAAATTTTTTGTTTGAGAGGGTCTTAGATTCCAGCTTCCCGTGTGGTCCCGTGTGTCCCATTGTAAATTTATCGAAATTTTATGAGTAGGTGCCTCCAGAGATATAGAGATTAACATTTAATTCTCTTGCTACCTACTGAAAATGACTAGCGCGGATTTTAAGGCGGTATTTTTTTTAGTTTTTTTAAACGATCTTTATTATTCTTAGCTATAACTAACTACAAAGCCTACTTTTAAGTGGCAAATAACTGCACGAAATTATTAAAAAGTGAAGACACAGGCGGGAACAGACATCATCCACAAACCGAGATTGTATTACCATGGACTCGATATAAATCACATCTCACCTATAAAACATAAATCAATAGTGACATAAAATACATTTATATTGTTTTCACTTCGAAATGACAATAAAATGCTTTAAATTCATGAGTGATTTAATGTGTACATCGATATAAATAACAGATAAGAATGTTTTAAAATTTAAAAGACTATATTTGAAATATCAATACTGATCAAAGTTTTATAGATGCTTGACGATTGATGGCTTTGGACTGAGGTTTGAGTATTTCAGTTATCTGTAATACCATCTATAGTAATAATATCGTTGATTAAAGCACATAATAAATAATAGTAACTGCGTAAATTCTTAAACGGAATATATGAATATAAAACTTGGTTGCAATCGGACAGCTAATAATGTTTTGTTAAAAAAACAAATATGTATAAAATAAACTGGTCAAGTGCAAGTCGGACTCACACTCGTAGGGTTCCATACCTACACTACAGTATTTTATAACATCGAGCAAAAAATACCACTAACATTTTTCGCCAGCAAAAAATAATAATTAATAAACATTTTATTTCTCATAACGCCATCTAACGTCTAACAAAGGTGTTAGAGATCGACATTTCAATATAACGCCATCTATGGGACGTTTACCTAACTAAGCGTTCATAGATGGCGTGAAATGCCGAAAAAAATACGTTTCTTGTCAAAACTCAAAGCATTTATTCAGTATATGGGCAAATTAAAAATTTGCACTTACACACGTCAACTAACATTAAATAGATCATATTCAATAAAAAATATTATAGATATAACAGAAACATAACTTATTGCTTTGAATTTACAAAAAAAAACAATGGTATTGAGCCATTCAGCTTTCATCTAGACGTCGAACGTCACACTTAAAACACATATTTAATTCCCCTGATTAATGTAGGGTTGCCAACCGTACTATTACGTGCACCCGCAACCCGGTGCATGATTCAGTACTTCAGACAATTTTTATCCAAAAAATTGTGAAATAATGAAATATAATAAATAAATAAAACGCAGACTAATTGCAGTACAAATAATATTCCGAATGGAACTGATTGTCCGTCTATCAGCTGCATAATACCGTCTTAACAGGCAACCCTAGATCTGCAAACAAAAGATGAAAACTGATTAACTGTTGAATCTACTGGTGTTTCGGAAGTACTCCCATCAGAGAAGAAACACCAAGAAACTCTATGGGGCTTGTCACTTATTTTAATTCATTTTTTTTAAAATTCATATTATTATTATTTTTATTTACAATAAATAATTATATTATCATACAATTTATATTATATCTTGGAGCTTGGGGCATTCAGGCCAAGCATTTTTGTCATTCATATAGTCATTTAATGTATAGTACGATTTCTTCATTAAATTGGATTTTAAAAAGGTTTTAAATCTGCTCATAGACAGTTGATCAATATCTTTAGGAAGTTTATTATAAAATCGTATACAGTTCCCCAAAAAAGAACCACTAACTTTCCACAACCTGAATTGATGTAAAATTAATCTATTTTTGTGTCTTGTATTGAAATTATGTACATCGGACCTCTTGTCATAACCATTCAAATTTTTGCGTATATACATAATATTTTCATATATATATTGACATGCCACTGTGAGAATTTTAATTTCCTTAAATTTTTCACGAATTGAGTCTCGCGACTTCATGGTATATATAGATCGAATAGCTCTTTTTTGTAAAACAAATATAGATTGGATTTCGGCGGCTTTCCCCCACAATAAAATGCCATAGGACATTATACTGTGGAAGTAGCTAAAGTAAACCAATCTAGCAGTGGATTCGTCAGTCAAGTTTCTAATTTTACGTACTGCGTATGCAGCGGAGCTCAATCTACCTGCTAGAGCCGATATTTGAGAACCCCATTGTAGCTTTGAATCTAGGGTGATGCCCAAGAATGTAGCGGATTCAACAACATAATTTTCAACAAATTCATTCTAGTCGTACATCGTTTATTAATATCCTGCTATTAATGACACCTTTTCTTACATTTGGCAGCGTGAATTTAATACATTTAGTTTTTTTGGCATTCAGTAATAAATTATTGGTTGTAAACCAATTCAATATCTGTGTGATTGATTTGTTAACATCGTCAAATTTAGGCGCAATCCTATCTGTTTTGAATATTAAGGATGTATCATCCGCGAACAAAACAATGTCACATAAGTTTTGCACGAAAGACGGCAAGTCATTAATATAAACTAGAAATAAAAATGGTCCTAAGATCGATCCCTGCGGAACTCCCATTTTTATGAGGGATCCAGATGACCTGACGCCATTGACCTCAACCATCTGTATTCTATTACAGAGGTAGGATGAGACCAGATCAAGTGCTTTTCCGTTAACGCCGTAGTGTTTTAATTTGCAAATTAGCGTTTTGTGACAGACGCAATCAAACGCTTTAGATAAGTCACCGAATTTTCCACTTGGAAAGTAATTAATACAGAAACTGGAAAAATTAAGCAGAGGGACGGTAAAATTATGTTAAAAGTTAATAATAAATTAATCATAGATAATAATGATGTCGCTAACACATTTGTTGAGTTCTTCTTACAAGTACCTATTATTACTACTCAGCCTTTAAACTCCTAAGGATGCTTTTGTTTTACTATCAAAGTGTGTGAATGAATGTGATTCTATGTTTGAGTTCAGACACATAACTCCAATATCAATTATTAAAACGTTTATTTATTTATTTATTTGTATCTTTAATTGCGAATACAGGTCAAAATATGGTCTTAATAAACATTCTATAACGTGCAGCTGTATTCCACCACACCATAGACTTCATTATGAACAACAAAGAATGAGTAAGTAACTATTAATAATGTATTTGTAATGAAAAGGAATTTATTTTTCTTTATTTTATTAAAAAAAAGCTTACTAGTAATTTGGGTTCACATGACAGTACTAGTATCTTGTTAACGCCTTCAATTAAGCTAAATATGCTTGTTTCTGGAGTGGTGGTAGAATGAAAAATGTATATTGTCGTATTTATGCTATTGTCATATATTGTGTGGAAGAAATTGCTCTATGAGATAAGACCGCCGATTGTATTGCCTTATTATTCTACTGTCTTTTGTAACATAGTTTGTACAATTTGTAATTTTTTTTGGTGATGAATAAAGAGTTTTTGTATTGTATTGTATTGTATATTGAAAGACCTGAAATGTAGGTACCATACTATCAACACTACGCAAACTTGGTATAGATATTAAATAGTATATCTCCGTTCAACTTATTTCTAGTATCTATTTTTATAACATAATACACAATAATTATAACGTAATGCAATATAATTTTAAATATAATTAGATAGATGGTATTACTTTCGATTCCATAAACTTTATAGTCATTTTACGACGCCGTCCATTTGTAAAAAAATACTAAAGTTGTTAGCATAAATTGTCGGCTATTATCTTTTTAACGCAAAGGTGTGGTTTATAATATTAGATAGTAAAATCCCGCATCGAATTGCATTAGACGCACTCGGCGCTTGGCGCGAGCTCCAAAGGTAAGAGGCGCCAGAGACCAATGCATCGCCTATAGACCGAGATCCATCCGAGAACCTGTCGCAAGGTTTTGTCATTCTTGTTTTATGGACTTTTTAAATAAAAAATTGGAATAGTATAATAGTGAAGACGTTATTCTTTTTTTTTTCAATTGGGAATATGTTAAAAATCACGGTAATACATATTATACAATACTGTCATTTTAGTAATTTCGACGCGTATGCATCGCACATTTTCAAAGTTCAATTCAAATTTAAAATTCAAATATATTTATTCACTAAACGTTTCAAAAAATATTGTACACTAGTAGATAACATCTTCATAAAATAATAAAAATGCTTGTAAAACAACCTTTCAGGTATTCTTCATTTAATCGTCTGAATTGTTTGTTGCAAGTTTTTTCACAAACATTACATCGAATATGTATGTGATCTATCTAGAACCTGGAATAGGGTATTATAGATGGATGGATCTCTGCCTTTTCGCCGAAAATTGTTTGGCAAATTATCAATTGCCAACTAAAATTAAATAATAAAATTAATTAAAAATTTGCCAACATATCACATAATTTTGTTTTATTTCCCAACCTAACAGTTGCCAACTGTACGTTTGGTCTGCCTTTTATTTTTTATTTTTTTCTGACTCTTTTCAAATGGCCAACTTTCAGGTAGCAAACGTTCAGTAAGGTATTACAAAATGCCAAAAGCACTGTGTCTACGGATGTCTTAAAATGTTTGCCGTCCACGTCTGTACTATTATCACATATTCAAGAGCCCTGTGTAGTGAAACAAAAGCGATTTGGTTTTAGCATCATTGCTTAACTATAATTCTACCAAATGAAATGTTGTCATACAAAAATTTGAATCGTTAGTTGTCAAAGTGAAAAATAGGCGAACCGTTGGTTGGCAAGTGATTATCGGCCAAACAATTTTCGGCGAGAAGGCACGATCCCAAGATGGATATATCGTCTCTTTATTGTTACACTATAACTATCAGCAGAGAAACATAAACAACAGCTACAATATGGTCCATATCTTTCAGATTCGTACTAAACTGGTACTGGTAAACTAAACATGTGATCCAGGACTACAATGTTCTTAATACTAGCCATCGCTATGGCTAACATCTCTTACATTTATTTGAATCGAGCTCGTGTGTGGTATCACCGGCCGAAGCCATCAACAATATACGATATTTATGTATCGTTACTGCACTAATACCGTCGTTAATGCGGTTTATGTTCCGGACTCGTGTGCCGTGACATTTTGACCTTCGCTAATCCAGTGTGGTATGTTCATGACCATATCTACTTTAGCTTTCAAAATTGTGAATAAAAGATGATTTACCCTATTAAGGCCAAGTAAAAAAATGCAATAGATAAAAAAATTTAGTTCTCATATAAAAAAATGGTATTATGTTATTCGTAGCACTCGTAGAGGCCGTATCATTTCCGTTGGAAAAAAAATAGACAGGGATGCATTCTTACCAGTCTAGGTCGATTACCCACTAAGGTACCC
The DNA here is from genome assembly GCA_954871355.1 of Cabera pusaria. Classification (NCBI taxonomy): domain Eukaryota; kingdom Metazoa; phylum Arthropoda; class Insecta; order Lepidoptera; family Geometridae; genus Cabera; species Cabera pusaria. The sequence continues at coordinate 13,231,230 of OX940896.1, forward strand.
ACAAAGGTTTAACTACTCCTACATAAATTATCTCTGCAATGAATGAAAACTTTCGTTCAATATACCTACATATGTATAAAAATAATGTAAGTACACCTCACGTTCATTGTATCACATCACAAGTAATGTAAAAAATATTACAAAACACATTTAACTATACAGTCAGCATTATTGCGAATCCGCTTTTTAAATAAATTTTTGACAATTTTTTAAACATCATTTTTTCATGCATATTATTTAGAAATAATATCACTGTTCCGCTTGACATGCCACCAATTATTAGTAGCTTACATCGTCAAGGAAAAGATCTGCTGCCATAACCTTACGTTGTTCCCAGCAGTACGTAGTCCTTGAGAGTCAGTAATTGTGCCAGATGTCTGATCTATACGTGAAGTAGTTCTTGCACTTCGCTCGAATTCTTAACAATTGACATTATCTTGATGTATAAACTTTATTAACATTTTACTGCGATCAAACGCGTTCCTTATGTCACTACAAAGTTATCTGTATAGTAAATCACTAAAAATTAAATCAAACTTAGTACATAGTATGTTACTATTAAGGTAGTAGTTTGATTTATTGTATAAGTATCACTCTTTATTTTAATGAAGTTCTAATTGCATACAATAAAAATAATAACTAGCACATTGTTACATAATTCATAATAAAAAATAAATTAAGGTAAATAAGTGTATTCAACATCAATCGAAACAAACAAAAAGAAAACAGATGATTGTCAGTTATACCATAGAATCTTTATCTATGGTTATACAGTATGATATTATCAGACCATTGCATTCTTTTTGCAAGCCATCAACTGAATCGCTGAGAACAAACATTTTTTTTAAAATTCATAAGCAGTTTTTAATGATAAATAATATATATTATTTGTATTATCTGAAACAGACACAGGCAACTGACCACTACAAATAAAACTGGCCAAGTGCGAGTCAGACTTTTGTCTCGCACACGGAGGGTTCCGAACTGCAGTATAATAATATATAAGTATAATATTATATTATATTACCGTGTCAATACCAAACATGCTTATTAACTACAACGTTATTGACAACACGTTTTTTTTATGGGGACACCCTTTCATTTTTAACTTTGTTCTGTTTTTAGTATTTGTTGTTATAGCGGCAACAGAAATACATCATCTGTGAACATTTCAACCGTCTAACTATCACGGTTTATGAGATATAGCCTGGTGACAGACGGACAGAGAGACAGACAGACAGACGGATAGACAGACAGACGGACAGCGGAGTCTCAGTAATAGGGTTCCGTTGGTACCCTTTGGGTTCGTAACCCTAAAAATGTCAATGATCAATGATGTTAAGTAACGATGCGGCTTAGGAAGGTAATTTGCTGGTCTGAAAGTAGAAAACAACAGTGAGATAAGGTACTGGAAGGCTCTACATAGCGCAACTATCTCCTCATATACTCATATACTCATTTATTGGTAAACAGGTTTACACGTCATAATTTTACAATAATATTTCATTTTATAAAATGAGAAAAATATTAAAAAATAACAATTACATTAATACAATAAATTGTAACGATACAGTAAAAAAAACATCGTATAATATTGTTCCTTACTTAAATTTTAGGAACTCGTCGTAGTTATAAAACGTTTGCTCGACAAGCCAGCGCTTATGTCTTGCTTTAAAGCATGTGAAGCTGGGAGCTTCAACTATGTCTTTAGGAAGCTTGTTGTACACGGTGGGGCCCATCATGTGACTCAGCTTACTGGACTTGACAAGGGAGTGCGTTACCCCGACTAGTTTGTTCTTGTTGCGCGTGTTAAAGGCATGTCACTCCGCTTTTCGTAAAGGCAAGGGTTTGTCCTTACAAAGACTGCGATCTGCAGTATTACAATTGATGTCAGTGTAAGGATCCCGAGCTCCTTAAAGTAGGGTCTCGCGGAGGTATCCTGAGGTACTCGTACAATCGCTCTGACGTCGCGTTTCTGCATGCGGAATGCGCGTTCCCACTCAGCGCAGCGCCCCCACAGCTCCGCACCGTACTGCAGCTGCGAGTGCACTGTGGCGAAGTAGCACGTTCGCGCCACCTCCCGAGACACCACCCGAGACACTCGATTAAGAGCGAAACATGCACTACCTAGTTTCGCACAGAGTTTTTCAATGTGACACTCCCATGTCAGTCCTCTGTCGATTTCAAAGCCAAGAAATGTGGAATGTCTGGCTTGCTCAATGGTGACGCCATTAACGTGTACTATCAGCGGCTTCTTTATCCTTCCCGAAAGATTAAAATGGATGAAGTAGGTCTTACTCAAATTAAGAGCAAGGCCGTTCATTCCGAACCATGTAGCTAGGCAGGTGGCCACCTCGTTTAATCTCACCTCCAAAAGATCCACCGTAGATGCTGTGACTATAGCGGCGACATCGTCAGCATACGTATGTCCGCCTCAGACACAAAATCCGGTAGATCATTGAGAAGTATCGAGAATAATATATTGGAGACAGAGGAACCTTGTGCTACACCTATCGTAGATGCGAGAGCATCAGACCTATTCACTCCATCACCAGCGTCAACCACTTGTGATCTTCCTCGAAGTAAATTTGTCAGAAGATCGTGACCTCATTCCTGACCCTTCTCACGAGCTGGCTGGCACCAAACATCACATCGAACATATGTCATGTGTGACATTACAAAGTAAATAAGTCATTAAAATCAAATTGTAATTTACGATTATCATAAAACGAAGATTAGGCTACTTGGTACATCTATGTATGATTTAGATACATTCTTGGCGACCATAAATATCCGTAGTTCGGCAACTGGCGTTAGGTTTATTTATGACGCAGTATGTTAAGCGAGCGCCACAAAAATTGTGACATGCTCGTACAATAAAAAGCGAGCAGATGAATGAAGAGGCTCACAAGAAGGACCCCCCGTAACCCAACCTCCGAACCTCTCACAAAATAAATGCGTTTATGATCTATGATATGAAATTGATACTTATAATGGCTTCTGTATAAAGAAGCTGAACCGAAAGCCATCCGGCGAGTCGAGCGGCGCTGGCGCGCCATTCGACATGATAAATAACCTCAAATTGCTTGTAAAAGGTTGAACTTTTATCTCTCTGCCTTTGTACACATGTAAATATTTGAGTTTAATCTGACATCGAGTTATTCGTTCAACCGTTTACGATCTTGAGTAACGGAACGCACTCATTGTACGATCTGATTTGTTTTTTTAGTTCTATGAAGCAATCAGCGATAATTTTAATTAAAACTATTTATTTTAATGACGTTTACTGCGTCGGAGTTATTAGCACACTTGACATATAAGTAATTTTATAGCCCTTTTATTTATTAGCAATTACGAGTTAATTTCATTTGAAGTACGGTGCAATAAAAGAAGCATTCGATTTATAGGTACTCGTAGTCACAGATGAGTAAACTAGGTAGCGTTCAGACGAAGCGACAATTCATGTTATGCAACTTCGCTGTACATAAACCAGTTTTATAAAACACTAGAAATGCCCCGCGGCTTCGCCCGCGTTAAAGACTTCTTTTATTTACTTAAAACTTTTATTTTGTAAAAACCTTTCTATCATAAAAGAAATCAAAGAATTAAAAGCCAAATCGGTTCACCCGTTTCCAAGTTATTGCGTGACTAAGGGAAATATATATATATATATATATATATATATATATATATATATATAGGGATTCATATTTATAAAACCCAAAAAATCATATTGATTTTCAGACTTTTTCACCAACCCTTTGCAAAAATCCTGCAACACGTATTAACTAATTTATTTACAGAAGTACTTAAGTAAATCTATAAGTTTACTATATTATTAAAAATAATAAGTAATATCCGGGGGAATACTTTCAGAAAATCCTTTCTAAGCGGATACCTACGTCATAACAACTATCTGCATTCTAATTTTCAGCGTACTCCGAAACAATGTTGATTGTTAGACTTGGTTACCCCACTTCACCCTTTTAGGGCAGGTAATTTGAAAAAAACCTGAAACACATATTTACTTATTTATTTACTGAAGGACTTGTGCGAAGTTTCGAATAGAAAAGACTATCTTATCTTGTTTCTCCATTGAAACTTAGAACCCCCGTTTCATCCCCTAAAGGGGTGAATTTTGAAAAATCCTTCCTTAACAGATACAAACGTCATAATAAATATCTGCATGCCAAATTTCACCGTAATCCAAAACACTATTGATATTCACACTTTGTTAGCCCATTTCACCCTCTCAGCGGTTACATTTCAAAAAGCCTGAACACTTTATTATTTATTTATTTACTGAAGCACTTGTGTGAAGTTTCGAATAGAAAAAACTATATTATCTTGTTTTTCCATATAAACTTTGAACCCCCGTTTCATCCCCTTAAGGGGTGCAACGGGGGTGAATTTTAGAAAATCCTTTCTTAACAGATACTAATGTCATTATCTGCATGCCAATTTCAGCGCATTCCGAAACAATATTGATTTCAGACTTTGTTACCCCACTTCACCCTTTTAGGGGTGGCATTTTGAAAAAGCCTGAAACACGTATTTACTTATTTATTTACTGAAGAACTTGTGCGAAATTTCGAAAAGAAAAGACTATCTTATCTTGTTTCTTCATACGAACTTTGAACCCCCGTTTTATCGCCTTAGGCTCTTTTCACACGTACCGGTTTCCGGGTAGCCAGCGCCGGTTACCCGGTGGTGAAGTGTATAGGCATGGTACATAGCTTTCACATGTACCAGCGTAATTTATCCGGCATTTAGCTTATTTTGACACCGGGTATCCGGCGCCGGGCTACCCGTCAACCGGTACGTGTGAAAAGGCACTTAAGGGGTGAATTTTAGGAAATCGTTTCTCAGAGGAAATTAACGTCGTAATAACTACCTGCATGCCAAATTTCAGCGCAACCCGAAACAATATTGGATTTTAGACTTTGTTACCCCATTTTCCTTTCCCTTTTCCCCTTTTCCCCTTTCAGGGGTGGAATTTTGCAAAAACCACGTATTTACTTATTTTTTTATGGAAGCACTTGTGCGAAGTTTGAATAAAAAAGACTATCTTATCTTGTTTCTCCATACAAACTTCGAATCCCCATTTCATTCCCTAAATGGGTGAATTTTGGAAAATCCTTTCTTAGTACACCCTTACGTACTAAGACAAATATACCCTCCAAATTTCAAGTATCTACGACCAGCGGTTTAGGCTGTGCAGGACAAAGATTCTTATAGTATTACTAGAAGTCCCCCGCGGCTACGCCCGCGTTAAACACTCCTTTTATTTACTTAAAACTTTTCTTTTGTAAAAACGATTCTATCATTAGACAAATCAGGATTCATATTTTTAAAACCCGAAAACCCAATAAAGCGCAATCCGAAACTATATTGATTTTCAGACTTTTTTACCCCAGTTCACTCTTTTAGGGTGGCATTTTGAAAAAGTCTGAAACTCGTATTTACTTATTTATTTACAGAAGTACTTGTGTGAAATGTCGAATAAAATGACTATCCAAAATTTGAGCCCCCGCTTCATCCCTTGAAGAGTGAATTTTGAAAAATCCTTTCTCAGCGGATACCTACGTCAAAATTTCTATCTGGATGCAAAATATCAGCGCAATCCGAAACAATATTGATTTCAGACATTGTTACTCCACTTCACCCTTTTAGGAATAGAATTTCAAAAAGCCTGAAACACGTATTTACTCATTTATTTACTAAACTACTTGTGTGAAGTTTTGAATATAAGAGACAATCAATTCTTGTTTCTCCATACAAACTTTGAACCCTCGCTTCATCCTCTTCAGGGATGAATTTTGGAAAACCTTTCTCAGAGGGAACTAACGTCGTAATTAATAACTATCTGCATGCCAAATTTCAGCGCAATCCGAAAAAATATTGATTTTTACACTTTATTACCCCATTTCACCCTCTTAGGGGTGGAATTACAAAAAAAACTGAAACACGTCTTTACTTATTTTTTTACTGAAGCACTTATGTGAAGTTTCGGATAGAAAAGACGATCTAATCTTGTTTCTCCATACAAACTTTCAACCCCCGTTTCATCCCCTTCGAGGGTTAATTTTGGAAAATCCTTTCTTAGAGGGAATTAACGTCGTAATAACTATCTGCATGCCAAATTTCAGCGTAATCAGAAACAATATTGATTTTACACTTTATTACCCCATTTCACCCTCTTAAGGGTGGAATTTCAAAAAAACCTGATACACGTGTTTACTTATTTTTTTACTGAAGCACTTGTGTGGAGTTTCAGATAGAAAAGACTATCTAATCTTGTTTCTCCATACAAACTTTGAACCCCCGTTTCATCCCCTTCGAGGGTCAATTTCGGAAAATCCTTTCTCAGAGGGAACTAACGTCGTAATAACTATCTGCATGCCAAATTTCAGCGCAATCCGAAACAATATTGATTTTCACACTTTATTACCCAATTTCACCCTCTTAGGGGTGGAATTAAAAAAAACCTGAAACACGTGTTTACTTATTTTTTTACTGAAGCACTTGTGTGGAGTTTCAGATAGAAAAGACTATCTAATCTTGTTTATCCATACAAACTTTGAACCCCCGTTTCATCCCCTTCGAGGGTTAATTTTGGAAAATCCTTTCTCAGTGGGAACTAACGTCGTAATAACTATTTGCATGCCAAATTTCAGCGCAATCCGAAACAATATTGATTTTACACTTTATTACCCCATTTCACCCTCTTAGGGGTGGAATTCCAAAAAAACCTGAAGCACGTCTTTACTTATTTTTTTATTGAAGCACTTATTTGAAGTTTCGGATAGAAAAGACGATCTAATCTTGTTTCTCCATACAAACTTTGAACCCCCATTTCATCCCCTTAAGGGGTGAATTTTGGAAAATCCTTTCTTAGTACACCCTTACGTACTAAGACAAATATACCCTCCAAATTTCAAGTCTCTACGACCAGCGGTTTAGGCTGTGCGTTGTCTGTCAGTGAGTCAGTGAGTCAGTGAGTCAGTGAGTCAGTCAGTATGTCAGGACAAAGATTCTTATAGTATTAGATTTTATGTTTTTGTTTTAAAATTATCGTGAACTTGTAACATTATTAATGTTATATACCGGCTGAAATTCACGTTCCTTAAGTCGAATTTTTTCGACCTAGGTTTCGAGCGAATCCGACGCTCTTCCTCGGGAGTGAGGTCACGCGGTGAGATCGCGATGTATTAATGTATTAATGATCGATCACCGCGAGAAAATTCGACTTAAGGTACGTGAATTATAGCCGGTATATAACTTTTATAAAACTTCCTACTATTTTCGCATAAACCAAGAAGTAGATATAAAAAGGTACGTAAATATTAGTCATGACTTTCCGCCAACGTCTGCACCAGTGTTATGCCCATAGACTAAGGGAGTATGTAATCCGAGATATGGTTATGCCTAAAATTAGTTCACTACGAAATACGATTTCAAACAACAGTGCAACTCTAGAAATTCTTAACGATCATGAAAGAAGCCATTAAAATAATACAGCTGGGATGGGCAGCATATGAAACTACGTCGTGTTTTACATCGCCAAAATCGAATCCGAAATGGGGTGAACCGACAAAGAACTAAAGTCGTCGACTTATCTCAGTGGATTAGCAAACTAAAGTGGCAGTGGGCCGGCCATATCAAATGAAGAACCGACAACCGTTGGGATAAACGAGTTTTTGAGTAGATACCGTGGATTAACAAACGTAGTGTAGGTCATCCTCAGACTAGATGAAGTGAAGATCTTCGCAAGGCGGCTGGAACGAGATGGATGAGAGTAGCCGAATGGCAAGAGATTTTAAAGTATAAACGGTTTTGAATCAAATATTAACATTTTTTGTATTGCATGCGTAATCTGCAGAAAAATAATTTACAGTCACTTAAAGCAAACTGCTAGACGCCGCTACATCGTCTAGTTGTAGCCTTATTAAGAAATGAACCTCTAACTGTCCATTGGTTTGTTTGTTCGCGTAGTGCCCGGTAGTGAGACAAGGCGGTGAAGTGTCAACGATTGCATGACTAGAACGAATTTATCAATTGGCCGAGGACAGCGTAATGGTTGTCACTCGCCAGATTAGGGTTTACGTTTATAAGAAGCTGAAAGTTAAACGACTAAGTTTGGTAGATATATGAATGTTTATAAAGTGTGAAAATATAATCCAATCAGAGACCAAATTTCATAAATATTTTTAACATATTAATTCGTATCAGAAAAAAATTGTCATGCAGGTCTATAGGTTAATATCCTAAACTAAATACTTGTTTAGTATCTAAATGTGACACCTAGGGTTAGGATCCAGCTATGGGTTGCAAAGCTGAAAAAAGGTATCTCACCTGATACACCTGAGATATAATATATTGTAATCGGCTGTGTCAGGATATTAAAGTTTTTGTTCTTGCTCACCTTACTTCGTTGTCTTACCTGTCTTACATTATCACATAATTACTTACCATACTTACCATATTTACTTACTTACCATATTTTTTCTCTAATCAGAAATAAAATGTTATACTGATTTTATCCGGCTCGAAGGACCATAATAATATAGCAGCTACTCGTGATATAGAGGCGATAGTTTGCTCAAAATATGTAGAGTTGTAAATATAGAAGCGAATGGCATAAGTACCTACTGATGGCAGCCCTACTGGTATATCCTCGAGATGTCAGCTAAAAGAGTCGATAAAACTAGCTCCTGTACATTCTTAATGTAAATCAGCATTAATAATTTCGCATCGGCCGCAGGGAAAGCAAATTCTGCAGTCATCGATAGCCGGTAGCATATTTATAATATACGAGAAACGGATATTACATACACTTGAATGATTAAAATAATACTTGTAATAAGTAGATAATTGAGTGTTTGTTGCACTACATATTTGAGGCCAGAGATTTATAAATATGTTTTTTGTTACCATTTTTTTTAAATTATGCGTGTGTGGATAGGTAACTTCAAACGTAATAGATGAACTGTATCATCATTAACTATCAGGCGAAATAATGGTTAATCTTGACCTATCAATATCCAAGGTTTTTGTTAATTATCTAATAAAATCTTAGCACCATCTTCTGAACATTTTATTACTCATTTTTCTTTGCCAATATGTTTATCAAAAATGAATTATGACTTATATTATATTGATATATATAACTACAATATTTCATGTGAATCAAGCCTAAATTAGTGTTCGTGATTGTTTAGCCATGTTAGTTTAGAAATAGTGTTCCTAAAGTGAAATATTATACTTGTTGTATTACAGGTATTGAAATATCTTGGCGTCAACTTCGTATATCATAAGGTAACTTGTATTAATTTGTAAATCATTAGCAGAGGGCAGAATTCATCATGACTGCATATTGGCTGGAAGCGTTTTGTGTAAAGGACACTTTATAGCTAGAACGTTTAAATTGTTTCAATAATATAAATAAATATCAGTTAAGTAATTATTTTTATTGTAAACAGTCCGGTGTTTATTTGCGACTTTTTATTTAAGTATGTAGATATGCATATTTTTGTATACAGGAAAGTAGTTGTTTTCTATAGTATCTTAATAGATGTTTATACTGTGTAGCTTAAAAATTAAAAAATATCTAAGCATGTAGGAAATTAGGTTTAAATCGACTATTGTATTTTGAGTTTTAAAATATCTATTGTATAAGGTTAGTATAACAAACTAAATCATAAAAAACCAACTATGACTCCTGGATGCATATGAAGTTTATATTTTGAAATTATTTTGTATTGTATGATTCTTATTTAGTTGATACAAACTGCATCGCATCACATCGTATCACGTCGCTTTTTATCGCTCACATTAAAACAATGCATAATCTGCGCCCCAACATAAAAATTATTATTATTTAAATAACAAAATGACAATAAAAAAATTGCAATGCCTACCTGGAAACCAGTGATTGATATAACGTATCAGTAATTTGCATGCGCTCATATGTTTCCGCGCCTCGTTAAGGTTTAAAATACACTCGCAGATTAAAACATGTTTTGTGTTCCAATGTCTTAATTACGGCAGGATTGATTGCAGGTGGTGGTACGTAATGATTCGCTCGTGAGCTTTCATGGAATAATCAGCCGGCTTGAAAGATGGTCTGCGCGCGCCTTTATCTTTACGGTTTGAGCCGGGGTTTTGTAGGCTTTTAAGGCTGTTGTTGTAGCTAGGTTATTTACACTACAGGCTTTAAAGCTAGAGGTGTTCGTGTAGTTTTTTAATTCGTTAAATAAATGCACAGAATGAAAATGCGGCGTAATGGTTAATAATGTCTTTCTTGTAAAAGACCCTGTAAGATTTTTCCGTTGCGAACCTTCGCTCTCCATATCTCTGAAGATTAGAGAGCCTGTCAGAACTTGATAAAATGTATAAATATCTTGCGGCCTTTAAAAACTTTAAATTCATCAACAGATGTCAGAATTTGAGGTTACATACATAGAAAAATACCAATTTTCACACAAAAGTAAGAACTCCTATTATAACATTTTCTTTGGCAATTTTTCGTTTGTTTAGTTTAAGCATTCAAATATAGCCACTAAATATCAAATTTATGTATGAAACCGTAATATTGAACTTCGAGCCTAGAGTTCATCAGCGCTATTTACCCAGTGTTCGGCAAGCCTGAGGCAATTGGCTGCAAATAGTTCACATTCGTCAGATCCCAGTTAGCGGTCGCGTGCATTGCCCGTATTGTGCTTGTTAGCGTACTGTAAACATCGTTATACCACAATTCTTTTGTTTACCTTTACAGTACTAGGTATGCGCCTATGCGGAAATTCGATGTCGCTGTGATGCTTAAATTTGCTTAGAATGAGCCATTTTAATTTAAGCAATATATATATTTCCACTACATTCGCTAGGTGGCATTTGATGCAAAGTATGTCGTTGTAAATTCGTTAAATTACAAAATTTACAAAGAATGATGGCAACGTCTCATACATTTTGTGACTCCACATTTTTGTCACCGGTACATGACAGGGACTTAGAGACATCATCTTCTAATACTATAAGAATCTTTGTCCTGACATACTGACTGACTGACATACTGACTGACTGACTGACAGACAACGCACAGTCTCAACCGCTGGTCGTAGAGATTTGACATTTGGAGGGCATATTTGTCTTAGTACGTAAAGGTGTACTAAGATAGGATTTTCCAAAATTCACCCCTTTTGGGGATGAAATGGGGGTTCAAAGTTTGTATGGAGAAACAAGATTAGATAGTATTTTCTATTCGAAACTTCGCACAAGTACTTCAGTAAATAAATAAGTTAAATACGTGTTTCAAACTTTTTCGAAATGCCGCCCCTAAAAGGGTGAAGTGGGGTAACAAAGTCTGAAATCAATATTGTTTCGGATTGCACTGACATTTGGCATGCAGATAGTTATTACGACGTTAGTTCCCTCTGAGAAGTGATTTTCTAAAATTCACCCCTTTCGGGGATGAAATGGGGTTCAAAGTTTGTATTGAGAAACAAAATTAGATAGTTTTTTCTATTCGAAACTTCATACAAGTGCTTCAGTAAAAAAATAAGTAAATACGTGTTTCAGACTTTTTCGAAATGCCACCCCTAAAAGGGTGAAGTGGGGTAACAAAGTCTGAAATAAATATTGTTTCGGATTGCGCTGAAATTTGGCGTGCAGATAGTTATTATAACGTAGGTATCCGCTAAGAAAGGATTTTTCAAAATTCACACCTTAAGGGGTTCAAAGTTTGAACCGATTTGGCTTTAACTTCTTTGATGTCTTGTGAAAGGTTTTTACAAAATAAAAGTTTTAAGTATTTACTTAAAACTTTAAAAATAGAAGTCTTTAACGCGGGCAAAGCCGCAGGGCACTTCTAGTTCATAAATTAAAGTTGCTATAGAGTATTGCGCCTCTTGTTGGACTACTTCATCCAATTTTTTTTAGTTTTTTATATCTTATAGGTTAGCGTTTGATCACTATTCCCGCCAGATGAACACGGTAGGCCTAGAATACTCCGACTCTCTAGAGCTGTGTGCAGCCGGAGCACCGAAAGGTTATGGCATTAGATTTATTCCTTGATGGTGGTAAGCTATATATTATTTTTGTAGTTGTAGAACTTCTGCTAGTCCGCCTGGGGCGGTACCACCACATTGCCAATTAATTTTCAGCTGTGAAATAGGAATGTTCTTCGGTTGAAATGGCAAGGTGTCCAGTGAAATTACAGGGCATGTGAGACTTAACAGCTTTATGTCTCAAGGTAACAGGCGCAGTGGAGTGACATGCACAATCCTGGCAGTCCAGAATTTTGCATGTCACTGTATCTGTAATGGGTAGACGTCATCGCTTACCCTCAGGCGAGCGTCGTGCTTGTCCTGTTACCTAATATCATATTATTTTAAAAAATGCTAATTTTTGGTACCATGTCCTATGCTAAATATGCTCCTCGAAAACAAACAACTTATTAAACATACATTACAAACAATGATTATCTTTCGACCCATCGCGTCATCAAAACTAGCATCAAGTCAATAAGATCGTTTACAAAACTAAAAATAACCGTCTTCAATGCCGCGCTATTAATTTTCAGTGCCAATTTTGAGGTGTTATATCCATATCTTTGGAGATACTTATCAGATCTCGATAAAAATACCAGGGTATTACACTTGGGATATCTCCTTTCCAACAAAAAAGAATATTCAAAATCGGTTCAAAAACGACGAAGTTATTCGCGAACAAACTTAAAAAATATATATATACGGTCGAATTGAGAAACCTCCTCCTTTTTTTGAAGCCGGTTAAAAACAGTACTTCACGCTGAAAATCGATGTCAGATTGGTTTGGATTAAAAGCACATCCGATTTCAATAGTGACTGACGACTTCAAACTTTGAATGTAACGGTTTTTTATCTGTGATATAACACAATAAATTAAAGTGTTGTGAACTGTGACTGTACATTGACGATATAATTATCTTGTTAGACTGACAGAAACTTGACTGTCGCTGCAGTTTGCAGCTTGAAGGCATTCAGTATAGCATCTTTTGCCAAAAAAAAATCCTGCAATAATTCCTCGCGTTTTAGCTCAATCTTCTTTTGTTTTAACACTAGATCTGCCAAAGCAAACACGTAAGGTGTCAGTGGTTTCAACTTTAACACTGTGAACACGCCCTAAGTTTCTACAAAATACGTACCTTGTTTATTTGTATAATAACCTCTGTAGATGGCGTAATTGTTAGAAGATCGGAGTTTATCCAGGCTCAACGGCAAGTTAAAAGGGCCGTGATCATAGATTAGTACACCAGTTACTATGTAGTTTCTAATCGAGCTCTCCGAAGTACCTGGAGTTTGCCCCCGGCTGCGGCGCCTGTCTGAACTGAATTATTACAACTCTCGTAAATATTTTGTTGAAACGCAATTTAATTTAATAATATACACATAGTTTTGAACGTACCCACATTTCGCTCAGTTTTATATTCATGACGCATGTTCTGTCATCGAACTGCAAAAAGTATGTGGAGTTGTTTTAGAGTTAAAACTTTACAATGACATTGAAAATAAAGTATATTAATTGAATTGCCTTCTAATATAGGTTACTCGATAGAAAATGCAATGATCGAAGCAATGACGCTTACTTATGTATTAGCACAGAATAAATAATACTACTAAGTACGAAGTATTACTAAGATCTATTCATCGTGGTAAAACATTCACATCGACTTAGTTTTGCATCATAGATCATAGCACTGTGTCCTATAACCAAAGACATTTAAGTCAAGAATCTCAGGCGGTTGGTAATTTCACTGGACATTTTACTATTCAAACTCAATTGCTGACGTGCACAAATATCTGTCATCCTAAATTATTTCAGCTTTTTGTATTTATGCAATAAGAATTAAGTAGACACATTTGCATTATGCAGAATTCGATCAGCACATTAAGCTTTGCCTGAACCAAACGCTCGAATTCGAGTGAAACGTGAAAGTGCATCATAAAATCTGTTTTGCAGAAAATAAATTCAATTTTAGATCAGTTTACCGGAATTAATGATAGACTCAAGTAATAAATGTGCAATTTTATTGGAGAAATATTTCCATCGAGCGTTAGTTTCGAATCTGAGTTGATACCGAGTGAGTGCATCATAAAAATAGACAGTGACATGTCGAAGTATACTCGTATTACCGCATGCAGCATTAATTTTACGATCGCGACCAGTAATTTATTTTCTCGGAATGGTGCAAGAAGTATGAAAGGCAATAAAGTGTTAACGGGGTCCCTAGACTAGTAGATCAAACCGTTCGAATATTGCGTAGATGTCCCAACACTACCTCCCGACTATTTGATTTACTCAACGTTTTTATGCGTCCACTGCTAAAGTTTACATGATCGTCAATTTTATTTTACTGAGCTCGACGCGATACCTAGCTGCTGTATTGGACACCGATAAATCTATGACCTATGTCTGCTTTTATGTGGTTCAGTAACAATGTGCTACGCTGTTGAAACATTGTTTACAAGCTGGTTATATATCCATAGTTTATTACTTACGTACAACATAATGTTGCTATTTTTTGTTGTTGTGCTCTGGTAGAACTGCTTTTGATAGTTTCTTGTTGTTCTTGTCTTCTACAGGCTCACTTTCGCTAAAATTAGAAAACAGGCATATTTTATCGTATAAGTTTTTAGGTTTTTATGGTCACTGACAATATCATTAGAACTATTAACGGGACATTTACCATGTTTTTTTTTATTATTTATGAGTTTCTTCGGCTCTGTTGCTGTGATCATTTCGCTTGGTGATCATCATCATCATTAAGGTGGCGTGCAACTCGTGCGTACTTTGGGGCTCCCGATGGAAGAGTGGTCCTTCCTACTTGTTCATATAGTGTTGGGCAATTGCCTGCCGCAGTACGCTCGAGGTTGAAATACGAGGCAAGGACAGCTCCGGCCTTGGGATGTATGAGGATGGTAGCACGCTAGAGGTAGATAGTTATAGCGTCGTATAGTGGTCTACTATAATACTACGATATAAAAAAATACGAGCTTTAACTGTCTATTCACAATAGAGACCATTCACACACGAACTAAAAAAAAAATCCACATGAATATTAATATCAATATTTAAATTGTATACAATCGACAAATCATCCCGATTGCATCTCATCCGATGCGGAAAGAAACGTCCATTACGACTATGACCTCTCACACTGCGTCGATACTTACCTAGTGATTGTGACTTAATCTGTGGCGGCGTTGGCCATGCATTGTTCGATAATAATTGTAGGTGGTGGCCAGAGTTTGTTTAAAATTGATTTCGGCGATCTGTGGCTGTGATATCGTCGTCGGACCAACATTATTACAGGTTGCGTTGCCGCTTTGTTCGCGCTCCGGGCGTTTCTGCTTCTACGATTGGAGTTTTTTGTAAAAAAAGTTCAGTGGGACTTTGATCTTACTACAGTTCACACATCAGATTCTTGGTATTTTACATGCAATAAGAATTTAATTTAAGAGATAAATCTTACAGTCTTGTCGAATAATTCCACTAAAATTATTGTTAAGCTGAAGACAAAAATTTTACGCCACTACAAACTCTTTCCTTAATTAAATAGAAAAGTCTTTAAAATAATTCTCAGGTGTACCAGCGCGTTATTCAATCACCAAATCGTGCAAAACGAATCAGGCATTACCAAATAAGAGGCGCATAAAATAAGCTACCATAAAAAGTTCTACGGAGAGACGTCTTGTGTAGATTTGTTGTCATAATAAAGCTTAAACACTCATTGTTTCTGTGAGAAATGCTCGGTGGCTGAGGCAGGTAGGCATCTGGAGAGGCTGTCGAGAGGCGAGAGGCTGTGAGATGGGGGATAAGGACCGTCATACGGCGTCCGAGCGCGCGCAAATAACGACAAATCGCACTGATCGCGCGCTGCCTCGCACCAGTCGGACGGACGTAGGGTTGTCAAGCTGATCTGCTCACATGTAGATCTTCAACTTTTAAATTAAAATATACCAAGACAAGAAAATCAGAAGACAGAATCTTTGTCACCTACGTGTGGGTGGATTGTAAAAAAATTTCTTGCGTAATGACGCACTACCGAAGACTACTACTATTACGCACAACCCAGGGATCACGTGTGCAAGTAAAGTAAACTAATGAGTTTACTTTACTTGCACACGTGATCCCTGAGTTATGCTTAATGGTAGTAGTCTACGGTAGTGTCTCGAACTGCTCACGGAACAAATACAGGTATCGCCAATCAGCCCCCCAAGTGCCGGGATGTCATTCGGTGCCAGCCCGCAATGTTAGGAGATACTATACGGCTAAGAAACTATGAACATTAATGATTAATGTAATTCAATTCAATATGTAAATAGAACCTACAAAAATAAGAAGAATATCAACGTACAATGTTAACCTCTCGTAAAAATATTTAAATCTAGTGAGTGGCGAGTGAGGTAGCCAGCTAAACGTCGTCACAATGGCGATCCCGTCGATGTGGTGTCCAGCTTCCTTCCCTTGTATTGTGTGGCTGACAACTTTAATGTATGGACGGAGATGCGATTTTTGTCTAGTGAAACTGCGTGGGGGACAATTCCAATAAATTCTTCGTTCAGTCCGCATTAGTGTTATGAAAGTTTCTCGAGAATGGAATAAAAAATTTTGCAAGAGGTATCTAAATCGATTTATCAGCTTCGGCTTCAGCTTGCAAATACAACGCGAATCTACCTTTTGTACCGTTCTCTTAAACGCCGAAACGAGGACCGAGAAGGATAATTTTCACACACAGTCAATTTATAATTCACAGGCTGGAAAATTATTACGTGTCGTAGACGCATGACTGAGAAAGTATTGCCTACCAGAATTTATGGGGGCATACATATGTATATTCCAGTATGCTTACATGGAGTCAAGCGGAAGAGATCTGCGTTCAAAGCTGATCATAACTCAGTGCAACAATATGGCACACAATTACGAGTCGCTTGCGAGGTGACGATGATAAATACGTTTCCTTGGGCGCGAGCACCTCACTAACACTATATAAGCAGTTAGACAACTTCATACACATCAACTACATGTATTTAGTAAAGGTGTAGATTTAGTCCAACTCTAAACATAGTATACTATTCGTTAGAAAATGCTTTGCAATTGTTTTCAAAACTTTAATACAAATACTTGAATACAAATTCTACATTGCAGTGGCTTGCAGAAAAGTTGAGAGGAATAGGATACTATTTTAGAGGCAAGGCGCTGGATTGTCCCAAACTTCTGTCTTTCAAAATGTCAAGTCAAAGGGCCCGGTTAGTTCAGGCATGAACTAATTATTTTAAATAGGGTTTTCATCATAGACCTAGCAAGGGATGATCGTTCTGCTATAGATCTTCTTTAGCGAATAGAACATATCTACAAATGTTTTTTCTCTATTGTATGAGTGAGATACTCATCGTTTTCGTCATTTTTTGTGTAGTTCTAAAGACTAAATTTGAGTACTTACTGCTTAGTTTTGTATTTTGAGATATGTTTTCTACAGTCTGAGATACTGCTACATTGTGTTCGCACTTAGATTGAAAAACTTCCTTACATCGGACTAATCTGAACATTCTCTTGAGCAGTGGTAAAGGTCAATCGTTTGAGACTTTGTACTGGACAATCCAAGTCAGCTATATCTAAGTATATCTTACAATGTAGCCATTTACAAACGCCAATGTTTGTGGGTTCTATTTGACACTAAATGTAGTTTCAAGTTCTAATACAATTACATAAAATTGCGATGTTGTCTAACAAATGCTCTATATTTTGGCAAATTTCAACGCTAAAAGTTAGTTTTAGAATAAGATTAGAGTTTGCGCGTGTTAATCTATTAGTGGAAGTGAAAGTCAGTAATTCAGCTTATTTAACCGACTTCAAATAAGAGGAGGTTTCTCGATACGACTGTATAGTATGAGTGTTGGTGTGGTTCATTAGTGTGAGTGTTGGTGAGCCATAAGACAGTGATTTCAAATAGTTAACTGTAAATAATCACATCAGGATATCAGAATATTTTTTCTAGGATTAAATAACTATTTAACCAACAACAGGAACGAAAATAACAATTCATGAAGATAAGTGACTTTTTCTCAGCTTTTTACACAAATATCCATTCAATTGCGTGTGTATTAAAGACTAGACATTCACACAAAAAACACAAAGTGAGATAGAAACCGTTATTATTCATGTGATTCTACCCGCAACGCGAATTGTGAATCCCTATTATAGGCACAACGAAAAATTACAACCAAGTCTAAGTGCAACGTGTTACGTTATTTTGGTCGCTCTGTAATCTGCGTTTCTGGTGTAGCGGTGATATAGACCGCTTATCAAGCAAGAGGCAAGAGGCACGAAATTCAAATCTCGGTAGAAGGCTTATTATTTTGTAATTTAGCTGAACGAAATATTCAACATGGATTCAGCAAAAATATAAGGAAGCGTAAAACGCAGAACAACAAGTAGTGGAGTGCCGTGAGGTTTATACCTCGGAATCCAGGGGTGGAAGTCTCTACATTGATAGCGATGCGTCTTGTCATCGCAAACGTCTGCCAGAATGAAATGCAGCTAGATAGTTGTTATCTGCATCTCTTTTCGTATCGACGATTATCGCTCGAGATTCATCGCTATGCATGTATAGACTACCGGCCCAGGGCCAGTCAATGAATCTTTATAAAAACTTTTGAATTGTGTTTCTAACAATATATAAAAAACAGTTAAAAAAAATGTTTACCCGATCTTCTTTTTTTTTCAATCTCTATTATGTTTATTCGCGGATTACATAATCGTTTATGAACCGATTTTGATGATTTTTTGCTTGTTGGAAAGGAGATATTCCAGTGGTGGTGCTATAGTAATTTCATCAACATTTGATTGGTATCTCCAGAGATATGGAGATAAACACCTCAAACTTGGTACTGAAAATTAATAGCGCGACATTTGAAGTCGTTTAATTTAGTTTTTTAAACGATCTTATGTAGTGACACTTTAAAAATGAATGCAAATATAGTAATGATATTTTTAACGCTGGTGGTGGGTTACATGCACGCTTGCTTTATACGCTGCCCCTCAAAAAATAAATGTTACAAAAATTTATAAAAAGCGTTAACTCTTTTTGAAAGCAACTGCTAATAATATCGTTTAAAAACTAAAAAACAACCGACTTCAATGCCGCGCTATTCATTTTCAGTACCAATTTTGAGATGTTTATCTCAATATCTCTGGAGATACTTATCATACCTCAATAAAATTACCATGGTATCACACTTGGGATATCACCTTTCGAACAAAAAAAGAATAATCGAAATCGGTTCATAAACGACGAAGTTATCCGCGAACAAACATTAAAAAAAAAAAAAAAAAAATATATACGGTCCAATTGAGAAACCTCCTCCTTTTTTTGAAGTCGGTTAAAAATACACGCGTTAAGCTGCCGTCTTTGCCACCTACTGCAGATCCCGCTTTTGGACACTTCAAAAGAGTATATCTGCAAATTCAAACATTGCTCGGATGAGAAATATCACCAGAAGAATGGGGTTGGAAATATAAATGCGGAATACTGATACCGCAAACAATGACGCAGCGACCAGCTCCAGAATCCTTATTAAAATGTTTTTTTGCACATGCAAAACAGGATGCGGAGTATCTTGTGGGTGCAGGAAAAGTGGATTAAATTGCACTGTAGCTTGCTTGGAATGCAATGGTGACAGCTGTACTAATCCTTGACCTAGAATCCACATCAATGAAATCGATGACGACGACAGTAATTAACAATAGTCTTACAATGTATATATCCTAATCATCATCAACCTATTTCTATCCACCGCTGGATATAAGCCTCACCTATGGCACGCCACTGAGCTCGATCTTCAGCGCTTTGTTTCCAGCTGCTGCCAGCCAGCTTGCGTATATCATCGCTCCACCTAGCTGAAAGACGCCCTACACTCCGTTTACCGAGTCGTGGTCTCCACTCTAGAACACGTCTACCCCAACGGTTATCGGTTCTGACCCCAGCTCACAGTTCAGCCTAAACCCAGCCTGTTCAGGGAGCTGAGTCTCGTCGAGTCTACGCGCGAGACTATTTGTGTGACAGTCCTTTAAGAGGGTCTTGTCTCCTTTTTTTAAGCACATAATGACCACACTCTTGCTCCACGCCTTTGGAGTTATCCCCGAAAAGAGGACGGAATTAAATATACGCTGCAGCTGTACAATAGTTGGAGTTCCACCAGATTTCAAGAGCTCCGTTGTAATTCCATCCTCTCCGGGAGCTTTTCCATTTTTAAGTAGTTTGAGAACCATCACAATTTCGTCCAGGCTGACCTCTGGCAGATCTTCGGTATAATGGCGGGTAAGAGTGGCTCTAGGATCTTGAGACGGGTTGGGGACGGGACGCTTGCGAGGTATATAGTTGGCCGTAGAAGTCTTGAACCTCCCTAAAAATCTCCGGCTTAGAAGCGATGACACTCTCGTTAGATGTGGTCAACTTCGTCAGATGGCTTCGACCCAGCTGTTGAACAATAACTTTTGACCCCCAGTTTTGCTCGATCGCTTTTTTAATAGAGAGTGTGTTGGAGTTCCGGAGGTCACGTCTTCCAGCTTAGAGATTTTTTTGTTCATAGCCCGTTGATCTGACGAAGTGACTGCGGGGTTTTCTCGTCGCTTCTCCATTAGCTGCACAGATTCTTCTGAAAGCTTAT
Source organism: Cabera pusaria (assembly GCA_954871355.1). Taxonomy (NCBI): domain Eukaryota; kingdom Metazoa; phylum Arthropoda; class Insecta; order Lepidoptera; family Geometridae; genus Cabera; species Cabera pusaria. The sequence continues at coordinate 13,251,938 of OX940896.1, forward strand.
ACTTCTTTCCGGCACCTCACGTCTCGCAAAATTTCGATCCCTCCTCCGTAATGTATATATAGTTCATAATATATTTTTTGTTGTAAATTGTTATTTTAAGCGAACTAATAATATATTAACAATAAGTTACTTTGCGAATATTATTTATTAGGTATAAATAAATAAATAAATAATTAATTAATGTCATTTCATTAAGACCAAACGGGAAGCATATTCTCTCAAACAAAATAAGAATTTTTCAAACCGGTTAAGATTTTACGGAGCTCTGAGGTCACAAACATTTAAAAAAATAAAACTGGCCAAGTGCGAGTCAGACTTTTGTCCCGCACACGGAGGGTTCCGAACGCCATCTATCGAATTTCTAACGAACTACTAACACCAACTAAGTAAACGCTTAACACAAAGGTAGAATAGTATTATATAGTAGTAATAGTAATAGTAGTAATAAAGATAAGATAAAGATAAAGATATTTTATTTGCGTAAAACATGCGTATAACAAAAAGTTGTGACAAAATATTCAAACGATCGTCATGTTTTGCCTTAACAGGCGTGCAAACTTTGCAGATGGCGCTGCTTTACTCACTACATATAATCCAAATTTAAATACATATTACACTGGTCATTCTTATAAACTAAATTGAATTATAAAATTTAAAGGATACAGCACAATGTCATGAAAATAATAATAATGATTATAATTTGTCACTTAAAAATTCGTCAATACCATAATAACATTTCTGTATTAAAAATTGTTTTAGCCTATTCTTAAACAATATTGTCCATGTCCTTTAAAGATTTAGGAATTTTATTGAAGACTGTTGGCGCCATACCAATTACACTTCTAAATAGTAATTGTAGTAATTAATATTATTAAATATCTGGTTGACCGTTGGTATTTTTTGCCACTTAAACAGACAAATATGACTCTTCCCGACATCTATTGATGAATAATAATACTATTTTTTTTAATTGAGAGCAACTAACTGCTTTACTGAAACAGTACTTCTACTCGCCAATAGATGTCGGGAAGAGTCATATTTTAAGTTGATTATCAATAAAGTTGATTATTGAAAACACGAATCAAACAACATTTTCTGAAAATGACTCCTAGCTAGATCGATTTATCGCCCCCGAAATCCCCTGTAGGTATACTAAATTTTATTTAATCGTTGGAGCCGCTTCCGAGATTCAGATTAAGGTAAAGACGATCATCTTAGCAACAAGATAGGTGGCGCTGCGCTATCGTAAAAAACTTTTTTTAAACTTTTCTTTAATTTTTAACTTTGTTCTGTTCTTAGTATTTGTTGTTATAGCGGCAACAGAAATACATCATCTGTGAAAATTTCAACCGTCTAACTATCACGGTTCATGAGATACAGCCTGGTGACAGACGGACAGACAGACAGACAGACAGACAGACAGACAGACAGACAGACAGACAGACAGACAGACAGACGGACAGCGGAGTCTCAGTAATAGGGTTCCGTTGGTACCCTTTGGGTTCGGAACCCTAAAAACATACCCATTGAATTGAGACCCTCCTCCTATTTTGTCAAGTTGGTTGAAAATTGAAATCTTTGCTAAATTTTTTTTTTCCTTGTGCCTCTCATTTTTTAGTAAATTGTTATTAAACAATTTTATAATCAAAAGCGGCAATTTTTTTTTTTAATTTTTTTATTTGAGCTTTTAGTAATGCAGTCCAGAAGTTTTTATGAAGATTCATTGACTGGCCCTGGATTCCGAGGGCCTATTACCATTTTTACGTCTTACGGCACTCCACTAAAGTGCAATACATCACTTTTCGAGTGTTTGGATGCGCATGAATATGAGCAAAATATAGCGATTCATATCGTCGCATCATAGCATCGCAAGACGTTTATCAACAGCATCGTCCACATTGGCAGCGAGCTATTTATATATGTCGCCTCGAAACAATACGGATTTTGAGTCCGCTTGTCGAAACAAAATAAGTACCTTAGAAATGGAACTGGATCTAGCCAATGAGATGAACAACAACTTACTTTGCATTTGTATGTACAAATGCAAAGTAAGCTGATGGATTCTGAACGGCAACTCAAGATTTATAAGCAGATATCGACCCCTCTGGGATGAGACGTCGTAAAAGCCATTTTGACCAAAATCTGTTTTCAGCGGTTTCTTAGTCAGAATCGCGCGCTCTATCGATCTGTATATTTAAAATGTTCAAATTCGCAAAAAATGTATTTTACAACACGCTACGAATCCCTCTCTAAACCCGGGTTTCTTGTTTTAAAATGTCGTAATGAGCAACTTAAAAAAAAAAAAAAATTATGAAGTAAGAGACATATTTTTTCGTGTCATGGTTAATACCACATAATATAATACAATGTAAGAAAATAACACTTTTTAACTTTTTGTAATAAAAGACACAAGATTATCAAATATGGCTTTTACGTCAATTTTTGAAGTAAAAAAATAGAAATAAACGATGTCAGTTTACGTCGTAAAATCCACGACTTTTAAAAATATGGCTTGTACGACCATTTTATTACTAAGAGACTATTGAAAAGTAATGCTAACTTTGGTCTTAAAGAGCATGACGCATTTTTATTTGGCTTATTACGGCTTATACACATTTTTCTCAGGTCATCTGTATAAATATTTAATCTGCGTGAAAGTGTAAAAGACATTATATCGACCCCTTCAGGACTAAACGTAGAAACAAAAGGCCATTTTATTTCTTGTATATTTTTTGATTTACTTAATCTATAATGTTCATTATAGATTAACACTATATCTCATTAAGCTAAGGTTTTTGAGTTGTTTACTAAATAGAAACCCAAAATAACCTACATAATTAGTTCCAGAGATTGCATGGCTGGCATGGCAAAAAAAAAGTTGTAAATGGCTTCTACGTCTTTTTTCTTCAGCTTGGTAACTGTAACCTTTTTTTTATTAAGTTGCATAAGACTTCATAATTGGTTTTATCAAAGGGATTATCGAATTAAAAGACAATTGTAATAAGAGGAAAGTGAAATTTAGTGTTGTAAATGAGGAACACATTAATGACCAAAATCATATTATTTTAATATTTTTCATTATATAAATGTAATATTGTACTTTTTCTGACAAACACTAATAAAATTATCAAAATAAAATCAACACAACCTCTTAACTATGCCAAATAGGCAGTAAATTGAACCAAGTAATGAAAATCTTCTAATCTTCTGTTTTATTAAAGTACGAGATAAAACTGCGCATTGTGCACACACGAAAACAGGTAAGTATTTAACAATAACATAGCTTAAAACAAATCAATGTCTTAATACAATCATCAGCCTATCTCTGTCTGCTGCTAGACATAGGTCTCACCTATGGTACGCAACTGAGCTTGATTTTTAGTTCTTTGTTTCCAGCCGCTGCCAAGCCTTGCAAGCTGTGGATGAGTTTGTGTGCAGTGGCAGTGCTAAGGCAGATAGCGATGATGATGATAGTAATAGTGATACTGTTTATACTTATTGTTGTGGTTGCCGCGTCTGGTATTCTTCATCTGTATCTCGGTCGTATAACTTGGCTGTGGCTCTTATTTCATCCAAGACCGGGCACTGAGAGATCCCATGTGTCACGGTCTCTTTTTCAAGCATGCACCTTGATGCCTTGACACAGAGGACGACTATCTGTGGCGCCAATTATGTAGAGGTGATAATTTAGATTACAGTATTCCGTGATGAGGCCTACTATGTAGTATACGAATATCACATCTTTGTAATATTAGCAGTCTGTTTGTAACTTTGCCGTCTAAATTCGGAAAAGCTGCTTTTGTATATTTACAGCTTGTCATGTCCACACTGTCCCACAACTTTTGCTGTTCTTTTTCGGTATGACAACGTAATAGGTCTCTGACTTCCATTGCTAGTGGTCTACAAAGGTTCATCACATCGTCGCTTACCTGTTGTGTCATTCTTTCTGTAGCAAGTATGTCAGCGGTGAAATTGCTAGCACATGATGCATGGCTTTTCGTCCATCTTACCTTAACGTTATACTCGGTTGCCAGTGTTTGCAGAGTATCGTGACATTACGCCACTACTTTTGATCTTGTTGTAGGTCTCCTGAGTATGTATAAAGTGGCTGAACTATCAGTGACAAATTCTATACTGACTTTATCTTGATCATTTTCGAATTAAGACTGATTTATGGACACTGCTTGCGCAGACAGTAACAGTCCGTTTGTTTCGGCTTGTAAGATACTCTTTACTATCTAGATGAGTACTGTCTATCCTGTCTATGCCTTAAATGGCTTCCGAAATGATCATTATCGCTTTTTACAGTATTTTGCAGTGGTTTGTGGTCGGAGGATATGTTTAATACGCTGAATTGGAAAGGATGGGGGCATACATATAAACGGCGAGCACCTCTCACACTTGATGTTTGTGGACGATATGGTCATCATGGCTGGAACCGCGCAGGACTTGTAATACATGCTGATCACTTTAGCTGATTCTTCTCCACGCATCGGTCTCCGTATGAACTTGGATAAAACCAAGATTATGTTCAACGAACATGTTATTCCGGCCTCGACTGCTTTAAATGGAGTTCTTCTCGAAGTTGTTCACGGATACGTCTATCTACCTAACCCAAATCTTGCAATTGGGTAGAAATAACTTCGAGAAGAAAGCTCGCAGAATGATACAACTGAGATGGACAGCATTTGGACAACTTCGTCGAGTCTTTTCGTTGCCCATACCACAAACCCTAAAGACGAAAGTCTTTAACAAGTGCGTCCACCTGTTGTTACTTACGGGGCCGAGACGTGAACTCTGACAGTGCAACTGTTTCACCAATTTCAAGTCGCTCAGCGAGCTATGGAGGAGGCTATGCTCGGAGTCTTGTTGAAGGATCGAATTCAAAATGAAGTCATCCATTAGAGAACCCAAGTTATCGTCATAGCTCAATGGATTAGCAAGCTAAAGTGGCAGTGGGCTGGTCACATCTGTCGTAGAACTAATAACCGTTGGGGTCTACCCCAACAGTTATTGGTTTTAGACTGGAGACCGCGTCTCGCCAAATGTAGTGTAGGGCGCCCTCCAGCTAGATGAAGCGATGATATACGCAAGCTGGCTGGCAGCGGCTGGACACAATAAGCTAAAGATCGAGCTCAGTGGCGTGCCATAAGTGAGATCTATGTCCAGCAGTAGACAGGGATAGGCTGATGATGATGATTACTTTACGATATCAATTTGTTTTAAGCTATGTTTATGTTGAATACTTACCTGTTTTCGTGTGTGCACAGTGCGCAGTTGTATCTCGTAGTTTAATAAAACAGAAAATTATAATATTATTATTACTAGGTTCGATTTACTGCCTATTTTGCATAGTTTAGAGGTTATATTGATTTTAGTTTGATAATTTTATTAGTGTTTGTCAGAAAAAGTACAATATTACTTTTATATAATGAAAAACATTTAAATTATAATATGATTTTGGTCATAAATGTGTTCTGCATTTACTACACTAAATTACACTTTCTCCTTGTTCAAATTGTCTTTTAATTCGATAATCTCTTTGATAAAACATATTGTGACATCTTATACCACTTACTAAAAAAAAGGTTACAGTCGCCAATTAGAAGAAAAATGTCGTAGAAGCCATTTACAACTTTTATTTTTGTAGTAAAAGCCATCCCTGGAACTAATGAATGTACGTTATTTTGAGTTTCTATTTAGCAAACAACCCGAAAACCTAAGCTTAATGAGGTATAGTGGTTTATTACAGATTAAATAAATCAAAAGATATACCAGAACTAAACTTTACCATTTTTGTTTTTCGGTCGTACTGAAAAATGGCCATTTGGCTTTTACTACGTTTCATCCCAGAGGGGTCGATATGTGAAGGATCTCCGAAAAATGGATCAATTATTAATCAAAATACAACTCCGACAAATACACGACGAATAATGTCTCCAGCTGTAAAATCATTGAATTTCAATCAGGGTTTCCACGCACTTCACCTTACCAACTTGCGCAAGCTGCATCTACATTTGCTCTGAAACAGAGATAATTAAACTTCAACAAGCTTGAAGAGGAACGTATATTGTCTCCACCCACTGACAATATTGAAAATGTTGCAGTATCATTTACGATTTGCGATTGCGATTACGATTACGATTACGATTACGATTGGTAACGACGAACTTGGGGTAGATTGCGATGTATTAAGGTACGGCCACACCGCGGCGTCTTGCGATCTATGGGCGCGCTCTCAGTACTTTTCAATTGTTTTCTGATAGCGTTTGGTGTGAACCAGTCGGTACAAATACTACTGCGCTATCTGATCGCCGCCTAGATCGAGCACGCGGGACGCTGCAGTGTTTCTGTACCTTTACAGATCATAATAAGACAATATAAACAAGACTTTATTTTTATTGTTCAAATCTTTATATAATGTTAATAACAATTTTATTACGATTCAATATGGATTTTTGCTGAAAGACAAATAGTCGCCGCAATCATACATTTTCCATATTGTTTCTTATGCAAAATTAAAGGCTGGCGGCGTACTTTATGCTCCCTACTTTGACGTCACGAGAAATTTGTTTTAGTAATATAGAAAGCATTTATAGTCTGGCCATAACTGCTGTACACTCCCTGAGGTATGCGCGGCGAGATGGGAGCCGGGGAAACAGACTGTGGGGACGGCAGACTGACGGAGCGCGTCCCCCCCGTCTCGCCGCGCGCATACCTCAGGGAGTGTACAGCAGTTATGGCCAGACTATAGCTGATACAGCGAAACAACTGAAGGTAATATGGCGCAATCAGGTATCTATTTCAATCCATAATGTGATACGACCCGATGCTAAAAAAAAAGATGTGTATGTAAAGTGAATAAAGCCAATATTCATCCATATTGTCCTAGGACCGGTTATGACGGAAACGACCCGGTGGGTACATTACTTATACATTCAGGCGTACTTTAGCAATCAGCATTTATCAACACGATACGCTCCCTTGTCTTCACACGTCAACTCATTGATTTGTTTATTTCTAAAATGAACAATTGTACACTAGAATATCTGCGAAGCTCTCGATTTCATGGGCTATTATATTTTATGGGTAGAGTATACCTACCTAATAGTGAAGCGGTTGTTGCTTTTATTTTATCAAAATTATGTCATATTTCTCAAGGTATAGAAAATTGTTTTTAAACGACAAAAAAAAAACGGAGGAGGTTATCAAGTCAACATGTATATATTTTTTTTTTATGTGTGACCACGCATACTTTTTACAGTGTTGTCTGATTTTGATAATTATTTTTTTATTGGAAACATGTACCCCCAAGGTGGTCCCATTTAAATTTTAACGAAATCGGGAGAGCGGTTTTTAATAAATCAACTAAAATAATGGACAAAAGTATTATTATATTGATGATTTCATCGCAACGTCAGTGTATATCGACGAACATACCGGAAAAAACAAAAACAGCCGAAAATCGGGCTCTATTTACTTGTACTATTCATTATTATGTGGCTCAGTGGCGTGTCTTGGGAGAGGCCTATATTCAGCAGTGGACTGATACCGGCTGATTACGATGATGATGATGATATTATTTTACAGGAGTTCCATTTGCAATTCATCGAGATATGTTCAGTATCTTCAGAGATATGAAGATAAACACATCAAACTTATTATTGAAATTGATTAGCGTGACCATGACGTTGGAAGTCTATTATTTTAGTTTTTTAAGTGATCTTAAATTATTTTTATTATTATAAAGAATAAATGACCTATAAAACGTTTGTCTAGGCCAGGGGTACGCAATGACGCCTGCTTATAACATGTGGCACTGAAAACTTGCTGCTAAGTGAAGATGTGATTACACTTTAAATGTAGATTCTCTTCCTCTATAGTCTTACCTCGTGCTAAGCTCTCCTGTGAACGTGTTAATCTAATTATTAGATTCTTCTAAATTATATTTTTTTCATTCGAGCGGCATTTTTGTAGGCCTACCCATGTTGGTATATAAAGCGTGTTTTTTTTAATTATTTACAATTATTTTACAACAAATTATAGATAAAGTAGGATTATATAACTAAAATAGTTTAAAAACTAAAGCAACCGACTTCAATGCCTCGCGAGTCAATTTTAGTAGCAAGTTTGAGACGTTTATCATCATATCTCTAGATATACTTATCAAATCTCGATAAAATTACGATGAAACCACCTCGAAAACGTACCCTACCGATAAGAAAAAGAATCATTCGAATTGGTTCAGAATTGACGGAGTAATCGCGTAACATACAAACAAAAATAAACTGGCCAAGTGCAAGTCGGACTCGCACTCGTAGGGTTCCGTAACACAGTAGAGTATTCTATAACTTTGATTTTTCGCAACTACAAAATTAACTTTGTTTTTCATAGTGTTTGTATGAAAAACAAAGTTATCTTTGCGGTTGCGATATCTCTAAAACTGCTGACTGTATCTCGTTCAAACCAATTTTCGTTGATAGTTTTTATTGAGATCTACAGCATATATTTTTTTTTTATTTTTCACTCCCATACTTTAAAAGTTAGAGGGGGGGGGACACACATTTTACCACTTTAGGCCCGCCTATCTTTCAAATGTATGACTTTGAGAAAAAATGATTTTAGAAACCTCAATATCATTTTTAAAGACCTATCCATAGACACCTCACACGTATAGGTTTGAAGAATTTTTTTTTTTTGTTTCAGTTCTATGTATGGGATGCCCCCCCTTAAACTTTTATATTTTTTATTTTTGTATAAAAATCGGAAAGCGGTTTACAAAATACATCTACCTACCAAGTTCTGTAGTCTTAACAGTTTCGGAATAAAATGGCTGTGACATACGGACGGACAGACAGGCAGACAGACAGACAGATAGACAGACAGACAGACAGACAGACATGACGAATCTATAAGGGTTCCGTTTTTTGCCATTCGGCTACGGAACCCTAAAAAACATACAGACGAATTGAGAACATCCTTTGTTTTTGGAAGTCGGTTGATAACAGTTAATGGCTAAAATAAGGTAGGAAGCTATTTTAAAAGTAATAAAAATTAAGAATGTAGTAATTAAGCCATGGTGCGAAGTAACGTTACGACGAAATTAGTGGATTGCATTTGTTAACCCAATTATGCATTGGTGGCGCCATCTATGACTACTTATTACGTAAGTTAATCATTCGGAAGAAATCATTACAGTTTTCAAATCCGACGAGAGATGTTGCACTGCGTAAATCAAATCTTATGTTTCTTTGAAGTGTTACACACTTAATATTTTTGTAAATTGTTAAACACAATCCAAAATTTCATCGTACCAACGGGACCGTTGGTACAATGTAGTAATTAGTTGATTATGACCACAAAAAATATAAAATAAAACTTTTTAACAAAAAAATTAAACCGCCGAAAAAACTGAAAAACAAACAATAATAAACCTTTGTTATTTAACCTTAATAACGAAGTTCTTACACTATTGTTAATATACCTCAGTCTTTGAGTATTTACCTAACCTCAGTATTTATTTTTGTAATGGTTTTGAGTTTTTAACTAAACTTAATAACTAAGATCCTTAATTAATGTAAGTATGTATACCTAAGCAATTTTGAGTCGGCGCCAAACAAGCAAATTAAATAATTACGTAAAGCGCGATGCGCGGCGGAGGCGCGGCGCGACACGCCAGTTCGCCGGAAAATGCCGAGTGTTGACGAAGTTGATGTCACCGATACAGTAACCCAAACGGGCACCACATATAGTAATCTGTGACGGCTCGTGATGGGCAGCATTGAGGGCACACGTCGTTGCGAGTGGTCGTGCATCTCTACTTAGTCTTTTGGGCGTGTGAAAGCGCATTTTTTGGAATGTTAATGTTCATCGCTGGAGATTTCAAGTTTCAATGTTAATTTGATTTGATTATTTCATAATTAAAGGTTATTTAGTGATCTTTGCTTGTTGATTGTTTGGCGCCGACTCAAAATTGCTTAGGTATACATACTTACATTAATTAAGGAACTTACTTATTAAGTTTAGTTAAAAACTCAAAACCATTACAAAAATATATACTGAGGTATATTAACAGCAGTGTAAGAACTTCGTTATTAAGGTTAAATAACAAAGGTTTATTATTTTTTGCTTTACAGTTTATTCGGCGGTTTAATTTTTTTGTTAAAAAGTTTTATGGTTTACCGAGCATATAAAGCTTACCTAACTTGTAATTTATGTAAGCAGTCCGTCTGTTCTTTGATTTTATACATCCTTATAATCATCGTAAACATTATGTGTCACAGGTCTTCAGTGATCACTGGTCAGTCACAGTCAACTAACGACTTGGCACAGCAACTTACAATACCACTGGGGACTTGTCTAGTTTGTAACATTGTTACAACGTTCTTTTTCGAGGACGCTACAATGAACGCGTTTATGATAATGTGATGAGTGGGAAAAACCAATATATTTATGTATTATTGACATAACATATATATTTGTATAACTTGTACTAGTTGACATTATGCAGTGTATTAAATTATATTTATGAACTAGCTGACCCGGCGAACTTCGTACCACATAACAGACAATGAATGTCGTGTTACCTTTTAGATGAACTTGTTTTAGGCTTTTTTGAACGTAATATATGAATACAAAAGAGATATTAAGTTTATTAATGTATTATGGCAATACAGATATAGAATAAAAATTGGTAAAAATGGTTTTTGGAAATATAAACTTTTTTAAGTTGCTTGTAAGCATACATTTCTGAACGCACGCATATTTGACAATCAATAAATATATCAAACAATTATCATTACTGACAATATTTAACATTTTTAAAACCTACGTGACTTGAATTCACAAAAACTTGAAGAATTTTTACTTGACATACTACTTGACACGGGCTAAATACACTAATCGTATGGAGCCAATATTATACCAAAAAAAATACGCGATAATCCGAATATTGTAATGCTATCCACACATAGGAAGAATTTTTATACTTGACACTGGCTAAATACACTAATCGTGTGGAGCCATAATTATACAAAAAAAATACGGCGGGATAAACAATTGAACATCAAATGATTGGCAGTTTTTAAACCCAGGAACATTTTGGCAAAATATTTTTTTATATATACATTTTTTTAGGTCAATTATTCATTGTTTTTAATACTTATTATCCTATTCCTAACAAAGACAATTCCAAAAATACAAAAATCATAAAAATTTGCCCAGCCGTTCTTGAGTTATAATTGTAGTATCTAACACGACTCTCTTTTATATATATATAGATTACACAATATTACTACTTGTATGTTTCCCAATAATACTACAATCTAGCCTGCATGCAGTGTGACTGACATGATTTGTCTAAAATTGTAAATTTCTAGGATTTTACAGCATCCGGGATCGTCATCCAGCGCTGTAAACTTGATAACGTATAATATGTATTCATATCCTAAAAACAAAAAATTGCTGATCAATGTACTAAACGCTTTATATCTATTTTTAAAAATTACGTTATTTACTTAAAGCAATTTATATTCAGGATCGCCACCAAATAAAGTTAAATTGGCTTATTATAATAAAAATATAGAAACATTACTTAGGGATTAGGTCATTATTTAAAAAGATGAACATCAGTTATGGAAACTTGCTGTCTAGCACATACTAGAATATTTTAATTTTGCTGATGATTTGAAATTTTACTAATAGGAGGATACAGAATTAAATAAACTACTCGCTGGGTATGTCAAGTAAAGTTAACATGAGCAGTGCATGATGGCTTATCTTTGAAAACTCGAGGGCCATGTAAAGCATCTCCCTTTATCGGGCAACACAAGACGCGAGGTAACATTGTGTCGCTCGCGTAAACCCGCCATGTTTTATTCTCTCGCATTCAGCGCCGATACCTTAATAAAACCCAACAAGATTGAGCAATAAAATGTAATTTATTTGATTGTAATTTCAAAACACAAAGTGGGTCTCATTTTGTAATATATTTTTATCTTCGTGGTTTTGTGTTTCTCGCGAGCACGTCCTGCGCTCGGCCGCGGATCATTCGTTGCGACCATCCAATAAATTTCATGTGTATCTCGAATTCGATTCAATTTCGGTTTTGGTAACTGCCGGGGCGAATAAGACATTAAGTAATTCTCACCACAAAATGATTTCATATTTTTCCTTGCGCTTGCATTACGAAATCATATCGTCTAAGTGGAGCACTCATCGCTGCAAGGAGGAAAGTCGAGTCGACAACGGTGAACGTTCAAGGAATCTTTTTAAGTATAAAAGATTACCTTTCGACGCAACATATAAAATATGCATATGCATATATATTAGCCGGCGGTATCTGAAGGAATCTTTAAATTACATCTGTTTAAGGTGTGAGAAGTAGAGCTGCATACGTAATCGGTAGCGACGGGAGCCAGGCGCACCGCGCTGCGGCGAGCTCGGTTCAATATGCGACTGTGATATTATCACCGAACCAATCAATTTGATCCCTCATAAAAAGTTCTCGGTGCAAGCGAGTATAATGCGGCAGTATCGCGCGGTCGATCCGAGCCTCGTTGGTAGCCGGACTTTTCATATATTTTATGTGAAAAGGATATGGGCATTGTTGTGGGACACCCCGCAGCGCTCGCGCCGGGTAAACACTTGAAATTACAAGTCAGCCTGGACGATCCTCTCGACTCGCGACTTGTACCCGGAAAAATGCGCTTCCAATGTTACGCTCGATGAAAATAAAAATATTGGACGACGACACCGACGTGTGGGGCAGCAAGGTGTGGTTCACGCGCTTCAAATAATAAAACGACAATAAGAATAAAAAGCATTTATTTTCGTTGTACACGTATGCATTCAAGTCGTGTTGATTCAATAAAAAGGAAATCATAGCATTACTGATATGTTTTTCAACTTAAAACAGAAGGCTGGTACTGTCGTGAACAATGTCCTAAAAAAATAATTGATATAAAGTGTGGGTCAACTATCAGAATTTTTTTTTAAGGTATATATCTCATCAGTCTAGCTTTTTACATGTATAGACTATTGAAACCTTGAAATGCCCTTTATTTAAAAAATCTTAAAATATTGAATAATAATCAGTGACATTATGTAGTAGTACTACTGATGTACGTTATAATTTAGGTAGGGTAGGTATATAAACTAATTACTATATATACAGGCTGATTCAGTACCGATGGATCAAACGAAGCAGGGTGGTAGAGGACCTCACTGCACATCTTTTAAACCCTCATGTATGTTCTACCATTTTGGATAGTTTATGATATATGACATTTTTTTAATGTTTTTGCCTTTCGCCGCTTTGGGTCACATTTTTTTTTCTGGTCAACCCTTTACGCTAGCGCGATAATTTTTATTGTAATCGTAGGTAAATAATAGACATTACAAATGGTACTATTATTGTTTACTCGAAAAGTAAATACTTTCATAATAATAGAAAAAGTTACAAAAATCTCATTGACTAATGCTACTGCATAAAGTTTGGGAGGCCTATACAAAAAAAAAATAACATTTTTTTTTTTCATACCTGTTTTAAAAACTTTAGTATTTATCTAGCTATACCCTCTGCAAATTTTATTTACCTAAACTTTGCGGTTCATTTAAAAAACGTGTGAAATTCAAAATTAGCTCACATTATTTTATATTTTATAATAAATAAATAATATATTCAGTATCATTTTATATCAAATTAATTTTTTTCCCGCTGCATATAGCGATGCAACTTATACTTATTGTATCATTATATAGTATACTAGAAGTGTCCCGCGGCTCCGCCCGCGTTAACCTTTTATTTACTTAAAACTTTTCTTTTGTAAAAACGATTCTATCATTAAACACATCAAATAAGAATTAGCCAAATCGGTTCACCCGTTTTCATGTTATCGCGTGACTAAGGCAATTCGGGATTCATATTTATAAAACCCTAAAAATCTAAATTTACAGACTTTGTTACCTACCCCATTTAGAAAAATCCTACAACACGTACTTTATCCCATCTTGTTTCGCCATACAAACTTTGAATCCCCGTTCCGTATCCGGGAGGAATTTTCAGAAAATCATTTCTGAGCGGATAACTACGTCATAATAACTATCTGCATTCTGAATTTCAGCGCAATCCGAAACAATATTGATTTTTAGACTTTGTTACCCCAGTTTATCCTCTTAGGGTGGCATTTTAAAAAAGTCTGAAACTCGTATTTACTTATTTATTAACAGAAATACTTGTGTGAAATTTCGAATAAAACGACTATCCAAACTTTGAACCCCCGCTTCATCCCCTTCAGTGGTGAATTTCAGAAAATCCTTTCTCAGAGGGAACTAACGTCGTAATCATTATCTGCATGCCAAGTTTTAGCGCAATCCGAAAAAATATTGATTTTCACACTTTGTTACCCCATTTCACCCTCTTACGGGTGGAATTTCAAAAAAACCTGGAACACGTATTTACTTATTTTTTTACTGAAGCACTTGTGTGAAGTTTCGGATAGAAAAGACTATCTAATCTTGTTTCTCCATACAAACTTTGAACCCCCATTTCATCCCCTTAAGGGGTGAATTTTGAAAAATCCTTTCTCAGTACACCCCTACGTACTAAGACAAATATACCCTCCAAATTATATTATTAATATACCCTCCGAGTCTGTACGACCAGCGGTTTAGGCTGTGCGTTGTCTGTCAGTGAGTCAGTATGTCAGGACAAAGATTCTTATAGTAATAGATTGCATCATTATATAGTATTATTATATCTAAACATCTATGAAAGAATGGGCAAATTAAAAAAAAATAATATGAACTACTTGTGTGACTTTAACACACCTTTTTAATATGAACCGCATAGTTTAGGTAAATAAAATTTGCAGAGGTAGTTTAAAATAGGTATGAAAAAGAATAATATGCGATTTTTTTTTGTATTGGCCTCGGAAACTTTATGCAATAGCATTAGTCAATGAGATTTTTGTAACTTTTTCTATTATTATGAAAGTATTTACTTTTCGAGTAAAATAATAATAATACCATTTGTTAGGTCTATTATTTACCTACAATCACAAAAAAAAATTATTGCCCTACCGTAAAGGGTTGAGCAGAAATTTTTTTTTTGTGAACCAAAGTGGCGAAAAGCAAAAGCATTTCAAAAAATGTCATATCTCATAAACTATCCAAAATAGTAGAACATACATGGGGGTTCAATAGATGCGCAGTGAGATCTTCTACCACCGCTCTTCGTCTGTACCCTGAATCACCCTCTATATATGTATATATAATGTAAAAGAAATAATTTTTATTCAAAGAAAATAAAAAAACCGCGTGAGATTTGCGATATTGCTTTTGGTAAAGGTTTCGAATTCAGTCATAAAATGAACAAATGTTCTGTAAATATTGTGATTCTTTGTACAATCACGGATATAAAAAGTCAATTTATATGGCATCATAAAAAATCATGTTTTAAGTGGAGAGGGAACATGACAAGATTTTCAATTAAAAATAAAAATTGACATTACATATTTGTCTATGATTAAGTTTTATAACTACAGCCGCATGTAGAAACACGATACTTATTCAAATCGATGGCTTTATTTAAATGTTTGATTTAAAAATCTCAATGGGAAATGTTTCGTACGGTGCATGAATGAAGATTAAACATTTATATATGACGTTGTTTACCTTGTACTCTATTAGTTTTAACTTTTATGTATTTTGATATCGAATTTCACCATATTTCCACCACTAGTGTCTAGATTATTAAATTGGTGCTCACACAGCGCCCGTATATTGATTGTATTAATTTGAATATTACTGTGTACTTTATCAGGCATGAATAACCATAGAGTTATAAAATACATCGTAAAATATATAATATTGAATAAGCTATGAATTATTAATTCGGGTGTAAGACTGGCGTTCTTTGGCTACGGATGGAGGTGAATGTTTGCAAACTAGACGCTTCGCACGTCGTCGGCGCGTTGTGAAGCTTTTCCGTAAACGCAGCCTAAGGTATTAAATAATTGCTGCACAATTAGTCCCCCCTCCCTTCCGTTACCGCTCTCGGCCACACGTGCCTCCAAAATAAAAGGGCTGCGTTGACTCACGTCGGAGTTACGACCCGATACCTTTTATTATCTTATTTCTCCATTCAATTTTACGATAAGGTTCAAATAGGCGCTTGAACTAACTTGAGCCATTGAGCCTGTGAGATTCGACTTCTTTTTTAGGGATAGAGATCGTGGTTGTAATTTTTATTAATATTGAATATTATATCATGAATAGGTTATGATATAGGTTATTTTTAAGATAAAAACATTGGGATGGTTAAATTGTGTATAATATTTAATAATTATTAGTATCTCTCACAGAACATCATGTGTTATCTGGATTATTTTTCTTTTTATCTTCTTTTTTTTTTATTAAGAACTATTCTCTAGAATTCAATGCAGGTCATTGCCATTGATTTGTTTGTTAATATAATTTCTGAATAATAACTTAAAGTATCTACAATTATTTAAGCTTGATTAATTAATTGGTAACCTCAATTAAGAAATAGATTCAAGATAATGGCTATGTCAATATTGGTAGTTTAGTCATTCTAGGAAAAAAAACAATTTACCTCTATTTTTACAGTTATATTCTGTTCCAAATTTTTTTTGATATTTTTTTGGCCATAGTGGTTGGCCTTTGCAGCTTCACCGGAGGTCAAGGGTTAAATCCCGTGAAGTAATTTGGATATAAAAGTATCAAACTGTTTCTGTGAATGGACTGCTAGAGATGATGAACTAGTAATAGGAAATCTTTGTTAGTTACTTTTCCCTGCCTTTTTTTAAATTGTCTGTTTCTAGGCACTAAAACAGTATTCTCAATATTATATTTTATTCCATTATCGCGACCGCTCGACTGATAAGTCTAAAATGTCACTGTTGCTAGTTAAATAGTGAAATAGATCAATCAGTCAATAAATCAATCAATTCGTTTATTAAGAATACGGATAATATACAAGATTCCTTTTACAATTACTTACAAGTCCTCTGTACTCAGCTATAAAGAGCATATTATAAGATTTTTGATGAGGTAAGATCACCTACGATCCTATCTGCAACAGAAAAAAATATGTGAAATCATAAAAAAAAAATGTATGCTCAATAGGCAAGCGATTGATCACTATTTTACTATAGTCATCTCATGATGATGAAGCATGCATGTTAAGAAGATATCTATTGCCTTGCGATATTCACATTATTATAATATTCACATTCATATACCTATTCATATTCATTATTTATATCACGATTATTTCACGTGAGAGCAGTCAAAAATTATCTCTATTGAAAATCAGTTTTATCGAAGAGAATGCAAGTGCGTCTCTGCTTCTCATTTGCATACAAGCTACGATTTGTGTGTTGTTAATTAGAGCAACTGAAACAGGTTTATAATAAGACCGGATCTACATTGGTACACCTTATTGTGTTGTTTTTAGTTTGTTGACTTTACTTTGTACTGAATTACTGTTACAAAAATCGTTAATAATGTAGCTTTTGAAAGTTGAAATATTTTGTTAAATTGGTTCAGTACTTTTTGTTTATCTATTAAAAACAAGCATTAAAAAAAATCTATTTTCTTTTTAATATCTAGGGGCACGGCAGTGCCCCCGCCAAGACGAGCTAAGCGAAGCGCAAGGGCACTACCGACCTTCTCTCGATCGTTATTTCCAAGTAAGAAGTAGGTATAGATGAATCGCCAAGTACGCTTATTTTTAAACAGTAAACAGAAGTATAACTATTTCTTATATCTAAAACGTCTGTGGAGAGCGTATTATCTAAATTACATAGATATGACATAGAATATAATAGTAAACACTTTATTAAACATATTATGTAAAGAAACAATGCTAACATTACAATATGTATACCATAGTACAAAAGTACTACAAATATATACAATAAACCAGACTAATATTATAAAAACTATTGTAACTCTGTCTGTTTGTTACCTAATCACGCCTAAACGGACGATCCGATCTTACTGAAATTTAACAAGGAGATACTTTATAGCATGAGTATGAACATAAGTTACTTTTCGTGAAAATAAAATCATGATGTTTTACACATAGGTAACTATAGACTCAGATCACACACATGTTGATTGACAGAGTTTTTCGATGATCAAATTGTACGTAAATGAAGTCTAAGTATGACTTGGTACTGTATATTTTGTCCAGCTGATTGTCATGGTGTAACAATAAAGAGTGAATCTATCTATCCGGGTGTATCTACCACATGTCTGGATATCTTACGTCGTTATTCATCTCTGCAGCTGCAGCTACACTAGTGCAAGAATGGGTTCATTACTCTACCAATGTAATCCAATCTTTACACAAGTCGTACGTGCTCGAACCGGTCCGACGCTTTCTTGTTGCCATTATTGTTTCATCTGTTATTTAAATGGCGATAGATTAAAGCGGTCCAAACTAATAAACAAATGTTTATAATTAACGCCGCATGCTAATATTGTCACGATTGATTTATTTGCGTCAATTGTGTTCAGCTAATATAACATTTGTAAGCTGTTATCACCAGATAATGGTAATTGCACTTGTCTGCATGTCAGTGCTTGACAGCTTAAATGGTGCTGTGTAATGCAATGATCACAACAAAGGTTCAATTAAAGGTTTTCCTCGCCTATTACCTAATGACAATATCAAGATTATATAAACTACAATAGTAATATCTATACTATAAATAAAAGACAGAACCTAGGTCGCTACCTGCCGGTAATGTTCCCAAAAAGCTAGCGACGTTACCTCGCCTATTTAAATAACTGTGAGAGAACGAATTGAACTGAATGCTTACAAAGAAGAGACCATACGTAGTCCGCCTGCGAAAAGATCGCAATAAAATCATAAGTATAAATACTAATCACCCATCAAAAGTCTAGTCTACAAAATGTACCCAAGTGGATACGTTTTGTAGATAGCTGGACTGATTTTAGTCAAAAGTTTGGAGATAAATTGTGCCTTGGCAAAATACTGGGCATACTTTCATCATTCTCACTACTTCTCACCACCTATAAAACAACTCTTTTATTATGTTATAACACTATTATAACAAGTTATTTACACGGAACGGAATAAAAACGGAAAGATTACGTCGAGATTGGAAGTACCTATACATAATAATCAATATAACGAATAAATATTAATCTTAAATCGACAATTACAATTAATATAAAATTAATTGTAATTGTAATGATAATATTTTAATCCCCTCCGTTCACTAGATGCAGTGCAAAGAAGTGCTGAGTGCTGGTATTATTATCTGGTGCTGTGTCCACGCGCTTAAAGAAAAGACATCAACGCGCTACTAGATTTTCACATATTAGTGTTAAATAAAAAGATATTATTTCAATTTTTAATAACAGCTTTTTATTTTAATAAAAGTTGATATTAAGTAAAAAATAATATTATATACTTAAAATGATGTATAAAATCTAGATATTTTTTATATTATAATAAAAATTATTACACTTTTATTCGTCACGGTGTTACTTTTACATGCCTTTACATAATATATTTAAATATTACAAATATATACCATCTCAATTTAACGAGAGTTCCCTCTTCGTCCAAGTGATATAATAAGAATTCAAAAAAGAACCTGATATATAATTACATACATAGAAAATGTAGAATAATGAAATAAGTAACAAAAACACAAAATGTTTCAACAGGCAGAGGTGTCTATCGAATCACAATGTAATGTTGGACAGAAAGGCATTATTTCTCGAGTTAATAACCATAGAATAACCGACAATCTTGGACAAGATAGGTACAGAGTGGACAGCACGGGGTCGCTGCAGATATCTTTGTCTGATGCAACCTTTTGATATAGAATAGATAGTACAGAAGTGAATTTTATATCCAAATAGCTGATCCGGAAGACGTTGTCCTGCCCGATCGCAGGCCACCTCCCGGGTCCATTGTGAATTTAAACCATTCAGGGATTAACTCAAACACACACACACATACACACACACTCATACAAATAATCAAAATCAGTCATTTAGGAGAATTTTAGTTACATATACACGGATAGTAAAAATCTATTTACATACATTCATATCAGTGTGCAAATGTGTAAAGATGTACAAAATATAAATAAAATATTCTTATAATATTTTTTTACGTTACATTTAAGAATCTGCAATGTCTATGTTAATTTTAACACTGTCGCTAATGCCAATATCCCAATATTATTATTATTATTTAGTAGTTGTTTCGAAGCTACAGTGCTTCAAGTATATATTATATTATTTATTCATTGAATTTTTGCCGAATGAGCAAATAACAATGACCAAATAATTTAATTTATGTATTTAATTCACAATATGCCTATTTGCAAGTTCAATTAAATTATATGAATTATAATATGTCATACTCGTATCATAATTTTTAACGGTAGTTACTGGTGGCTGAATCCAAAAGACAACGCTTCGTCAATCACTCACCATCAATCATTATAAATAGAACAAAAATACATGTGCCTAAATATCTCTCCGTTGTACCAAATAATGTTTCTTCTATCCCAAGCGTCACCAGCTATTCTTAGAGCATGTACGTCCGGCGCGCGATCGTAAATTCATCCTAATACCAAGGCGAGCCGGCGGGTCGCGCACTCCACGAGCTTTTTATTGTCAAAACCCATACTCGCATCGCACTCTCTGATAACTTTATTGTTATTTACATCTCTGAATTATCGGGCGATAGCCCTTGTTTTACATACGTGTAACGTCGTGTCACAACCCGGGCCACGTATCTAAATTGCTTAATTGGAAAGCTGGAGAGAGCATGCCCCAATCACAGATATGAATATGTGTATTGGATTTGACCTCGCCATTGAGACGGCGACGATGTCTATTACACGATTTTATCTGTGATACGGAAAATTCTAATGACGTCGTATGTTCACGACGCGGCCAACGAAGTTCATTGATGCTTAGTTTTTTATTTGACGGCTGTTCTTTTTATTAGTCTAAACCATTTTCATAATCATAAAAATTGGATTGGAGAAGTAGAGCTAAGTAAGATAATAATAAATCGAAGGTTAAAATAATGTGATCCTTAACTTTAGTTAATAAACTGGTAATGCTTTCTGTGGCATGTTTAGAGAGGAATGGGCACAAGTTGTATTAAAAAAAACTTTAAAGCGATATTTTGCTATTTGCAATGTTTATGTCTTTAAAATTGGAAGAAAATTCCTGAACAAGAGAAGCTGCGAAGGTAATTCTGCATTACTTTAGCGTATCCAGGGGTCACGACTATGACTAATATGATCGGTCAAGTTTTAAAATAAAAACTACGTATAAGTGACCGGATGTGCACCGAGGATACCGAATATATGGCGGCCATCAAACAGCTATAAAAGATGAATCGATTACCGAGCGAGGTTGACCTGGGCAAGAGACGAACCGCGGCGGGCGGTGGGACCCTTGCCATCTAGGGTAAGCACCCCTTAATCCTACACTTTATGCAACATTGATCAGACTCTGAAGTACAAGAAGATATTATGTCGAGACTCGTTCCCTTTTTGCAAATATTTCCATTTACGTCTCATTTCTGTTTTGCACTCGACAGTAATTTTCTCATTTTAAAACTTCGAAACTCGATCGAGTGGGCCCAGCCGTGCTGAGTAAGACTTTACGAATTTTTAAACGCGAATAAAGTCTTAATAAACACTTTTTATGGAAGTCTTATAATTTTATTTGCATTCGAAATAGGGCTCGTGGCGCGTGTTAGGCTAATAAGGAACGGATGGCCGCTCTTTAACGAGCCTTTACGTCGATAATATTTGCCGTCGTGTGGCAAATGAAATCACGTTTTATTATGTTGGGCTTCATAAGTCCGCACCAAAAACGTCTCGGACCCGGTGTGGTCACCGCTCGCTCGCCGGCTTCTCATGACCGAATAAGACATAAAATGGTAGATAAGTGTAGATAAACCTTAAAATACGATACGAATATCCTTGTGTCGATTTCCAAGACGGTAAGAATGACGAGCGAATCAGTGTGATATTTATTCATAAAATGAGAACGAGCTGATAAACCTGTGCGCATAAAAATATCTGTTCGAGACATCTGCGACAATAAAATTCCAGTGAACATGCGGCTTTGCAAATGCGATCTATTTAGAGTTGGATATCGTCGCAGCGAGAATAATGTTATCCTGGCACACCTCAGGCCGTGTCACCGGCAAGGGCGTGTCGGAGATAAGTTTACATATTCCGTATGCATTATGCAAATTGAAGTTTTATGTTAAGTGGAGAGGGTGCGGGGTGCGGGGTGAGGGGAGAGCACGCGTGAGTGCGACGTTTCACTCTATATGCCACTGATGAGCGTCAAAGTGACGCTGACGACTGAATGCGTGCTCTTGGTACCAGTAATTAACGATTATTACAATCGAAGAGGCTTTCACAGTCAACTGCACGACTAAATTGTTACTGGTTTAAGAAAAGGTAAAAGCCATACGACGAATAGTAGAATGCTAATTTTATTTGTTTGTTTTGACAAACGATACTTTAGTTGCCCTTTTTCTTTTTTTAATAAAAGTTATTTACTAAACGCCTTTTCGATCAAAATATGGGTTCATGTTCGTATTTTAGCATTCAATTCTGAATACCAAGCAACCCAATCCGTACAATTCGGGGTAATAAAAGGTGATCTCATTTTAAGATATTATTATGGGTTCGATGCAAAGCTTAGAAATGTTATGTACGCGTCATATTATACTTTTTAATCCTAATTTAATGTTATTATTGTTGGACCTGTGGTGTATTTGTTTACGTACCTCTAGAATTGAGGAAAGATTCAAGAAAAAAAATTGGAGGACTTCTTGGTCTAAGTAAAAGTAAAAGGACAACGGAGTGATAAAGCAAGGGTTATCCGTCAAAGACCGCCTTGATCTGTTGATAGATGATAGAAGCGAATCTATGCAGGTATTCTTGTAAATAATTAATAAACAAATAAAAATGTGCAAAATTATGTTTGTAATTAATAGCGGCAAAAATCAAATTGTATTACTAAGCTTAGGTAAAGATGATATTGATGGATCTTAATACCTACATTCAAATATTTCTTGTATGTACCCTAACATTATTTGGAACTGATTTAAAAATAATAAATCTTAAAGCACTTAAATCTTAAATCGTAGCATGCATGGATTCGCATAAAAGCATAATATAATGCATACACAACAAACAAATATTATTTACTAGCTGCATATTATGTAGGCATAGTTTCACTTAAGACTTCGATCCTGTGGAAAAATAGAAGTAATGCTATTTATGATGTTGTACGCTTGTTATGCGTACTAGCTTTCACGTAGGGATATCGTAGAAAGACTTTTAAATCATAGTTATAAATATGAAAATATGGGACTTATCACGCCTAAAACAAGTTGCATTGATCGTGGTCACGAGACGACTCTGACCACGATCAATGCAACTTGGTCGAAACGTCGAGTTAAATAAAATTAATGTTTTAGGCGCGATAAGTCCCGTATTTTCATATTTATAACTTTTAAATCAGTTATGGTGTTCGATATATATCTACAAATAATTTAAGATCGTTTAAAAAACTAAAAGAACCGACTTCAAACGTCGCGCTAGTCAAAGTAGCCAGTAGACGAAGTAGCTATTATATAATCTGTGCCAGAAGTAAGTAGTAAATCATCGAGATAAGTAAATGCATCGTAATACAAAATGTTGATATATTAAAAACGGCTTGGCCGATTTCGTTAAAATTACAAAGGAACCACCTCGAATAAGTACCCTACCCATTAAAAAAGAATCATTCGAATCCGTTCACAATTGACGGAGTAATCGCGTAACATACACAAAAAAATACATACTGACGAATTGAGAACCTCCTCCTTTTTAGTGAAGTCAGTTAACAAACATACAAATTATCTCTCAATAAAACTAAGACAGTGATTAAAGATACAATAACCATACACTTTTTTTATCTACCATTAAAACGAGACAATAGTGCTAAGGTAATCGAACTCTAGTCGTTGCACACTACCATTCGCTACGAAGTTTGATATCTCGTGATCTTGAACTAAAGGGGGTAGAGGGGAGCGGGAGGGGGATTCATTCATCAGCCTCCATAAGGCTCTAAACCTAATTCGAAGCGAACAACCTCGCAACATCCGCTCTTGCAAAACGTTATTTCATTCATAACTTTGGTGGAGACAGGAGGCACACTAAGATTTTTAATAGTAGGTTTATTATGCAAGCTAGATTGTAAAACACTTCACTTTTATTACGCTGATTAATTATTGATTTTATCTATTTAATGTTTGGTTGGAATAGTATTTAAATACTTACTAAGAACCACATCTAGTGCTTATCACAATGCAGTCTAAAATATCAGTGAAAATACGATCATCAATGAAATATTATTTTAAGCGTTTGTCAGACGATTGTAGGGGCTGATTGATTTGTCCAATCTCCATAGTGCTGCGAAACATAAACGCTTTGTTTTGTTTCAGTGTATGATAACCTATATCTTATCTTATGGGAAGTGTTCACCGTTATCCATGGACACAACCGTTTCAACATTTGGGTCGTCACTATGCGTTGATTAGTCAAAATTATTTTTACGCCTAATTTAAAGGACTAAATGTTATAGTTCTACGGAAAAACGACAGACCGAAGCTCGTTCCGTATTAAGTAAAGATACGTATTTTGACATTATTCACCGTCGGCTGAAGATAGTCAAGTTCTACGTATCCACACTACTATTACTTCATCTGTTCTTGTTGCGTTGCCAACCTGTTAAGGTTATTTTAAACATGATCTTGATTTATTAAATGTTATGCGGAGAAGCATCATCTAGGGTTCTCAGCATGTATTCTGTATATGTTCCTGCACGGTTACAGCCATGATGACGATATCTTCCGTGAATTTCAGGTGAGGTTTTCGCCGATATTTATGCCAAATTTAGCTTCTTGCACTTAACGCTCCTTCTTGAACGATTCCAGCCTATAGCTCTGCGGGCAAGCGGCAGACAGAAGCTCGTTCCACATTTTACATAGATCTATCAGGCATTAAAAAGCTTCCGCATACGTAACGATAGTTGTGCTCAGTGCAACTCTATCCTTATTCGCTTTGGCGCACCCACGCGCCGCGAACGACGGAAAATAACATTTAAGTTGAGCCGATGACATCAGCACCGCCGCGCCCGCCACTGCCAGCTGCACCGCGCATGCGCAACCTGCACTGTTCATATTTATCAAATAAAATTGAATTATTTTTCCGCCAGTAGCAACTTATCCCTCGTAAAATTATTATTACGAACGCCACACTGTCTGCGAAGAATTGTGAACTTGAGAGGGGATTCCATAGAGAGCTCGTAGCTTACGGAGTAACGTTAACTTATTTAGTACATGTTTTTTTTTACTCTTGGCTTAGATGGTTTTTATGACTGTTACATGCAAAATAATCAAAGTAACCTATACATGCAAAAAATATAACAGTTGTTTTGAGGTACCTATATAAATATATATAGCTTATTACTATATTACTTCTAACCATGTAATCGCATGGTGATAGGACACTATATAGTGTCCGCCTGGCCAGCTATCAACCTCAAGTTATAAAATCTGTTGCCAAACATCTCATGTGTTCCGGCAACTATCCTTAAGAGCCAGTTCCCATTCTAGGCCTAGCGTGCTTACCATCTTCGATTGTATCATCACTTACCAACAGGTAAGTTAGGGGTCAAACGCTAGCCTATATAATATAAAAAAAATTACATATATTCAATAAACAGTGTTACTATGTGTGTTGCAAGGATCCTGGTCCTTGCAATAAGAGCGGTTCGGGTGGTATACTGTATACAAGTAAAACTACTGAATGCTGGAGTAACACTGTTTAATGAATATAGGTGATTATATAGTTAGAAGTAATATAGTAATAAGCTATATATATTTATATATAGCTGTATATAGCTTATTAGCGTATGTTATATGCTAAGAATTACCGGGCATATACCTCAATATCGTGGTTTTATCAGTAGAAGTCGTATTAAAAACCCATAAGTATATCCATAACATAGAAAGGCTTTAAGGTACGGACACACCGTAGCGTCCTGCGTGCGCGATCTATGTCGCGATCAGATAGCGCAGTAGTATTTGTACCTATTGGTTCACACCAAACGCGATCAGAAAACAATTAAAAAGTACTGAGATCGCGCCCGCAGATCGCAGGACGCAGCAGTGTGTCCGTACCTTTAGTTTGTACGACGTACTAAGATAAAGTACGAGAAAATAAAACACGATTTATAAAAAAAATATATAGATACCTATAGTTTATAATTTATTAAAACGCCAACCTTAACTTTAAATGAAAATTAGTGAAACTTGTAACATTTTGAAACTGAACAAGGCGTAGAAATTCTTTCAACACATTATTCATAACATTCTTCAATAAATATATACTTACTGTATATCATTTAAATAAAGAACAAAACACGAAATAGGATCAATGTCGCCATGTTTAGTAAATGAAAACTAATAAGTTACTTCCTTACAATTTATTAACGTCACACGCAATAAATTAGAACATTATAAACCTCTTGAAAGGGCAGTCGGTCGCGCGGTTAAACAAAACGGCTCGCCGTGCCACGGGTAAGACAATACAACGTTATAAGACGCTATGAAAACGTCACTCTTCCTAAATCAACGTCAAATTACCACCTTTTAATCTTTTGTAGCCGATTCGGTTACATTACACACGTGTACCGGTACAATAGTAACTATTATGATCATCTGTGGTGCCAGCTAGACTCGGGCAGTTCGAGCCCGCGCCGCGATACTCACGCTCAGAAAATCATCCTATAAATCTGACGTTTGAGAAATTTTACACGTCTTTGTTACAGATATATGTTCCAACAGCGGGTGGCTATATTATTTTACTATTAAACCCGTGAATGGACTGCGATGTCGTAAATGAACCATTCTTTTGTGAGTTTCAAGTTTAAATTTATTGTGGCGCAGTGTTTGGTACGGTCATTCAAGATCGGTGTTAAATTGGCTGACTCCGCCGGTGTTATGTAATGGAGGGTATCGTGGAGAGATCGTGGACACTAAAGGGTTTATAGATACTAAAGCTGTGTAATGGAAAGGCAAGTCAGGGCTCGGCGAGTCAGAGTAGCACCCTTTATAACAATGAACCGGACAATGCACCCAAACTTCTGGCGCTTCCCGAAAGCTGTACCTATATTTTACATTATACTGTTTCACAGCAATTTGTATGTTTCAGCGATGAATATAACACTTATTATACACGACGCGTATGTGGCATAATAATTCATTATACCTCTAAAAGTATAAACTAACATAGTGCAAATCTGCTTAGATCCTCACAAAAGAAAATCCTTCCGTCAACTGACATACAGAGAACGCACGCTTTAATAAATAAGTACTAAATATCACCGCAGACTTGAATTGAAAAGCTGGCTTTGTTAGAGTACTTGCTCGGTTATATTCCCTTAATCTTTTGTGCGGCAAATAGCAACTTAGGAACGACAGTCGTGAGAGAGTAGAGTCGTAAAGAAGGCTGCAAATCAAATATATTGATTGCAAAGTTGTCGTTTGCGGATAGACATCTGTTGGCGCGCCCAGCTCGATTGATACAGGTTGGAACGGCTGTTGCAGTGTCGACAACTTGTAATATTGAGTATAATATATATGGAGTTATTGTATAAGATAAATCTATTTCAATCTGCACTGAAACTTGCTCGCGATCGGACTGCGAAGACATGATTCAACAGTGGCCGTTTATGGACACTTGTTTGCATTAATTAACTTTTTATTCGTTTATGTAGTATCTTACCTATACAAAACAAATAATTGCTTAAAATAGGTATACATTGCAGGAACATTATCATTCAATCTTTTGCTTCTTCTATTATCATACGTACCACCAGGGAATGGAATGCCCTGCCTATGTCAGGGTTTTCAGTCAAGTATTATTTGGGGGTCTTGTGAAGAATGACGAAGCGCCAGAAGACATCTATATGTATAGGTATCTTCTAGGTAGGTTCACTACATCGTCACTTGACGTCAGGTGAGATAATGGTCAAGCGCTACCCAGTTCGTAATTAAAAAAAAAGATAATAATAAAACAATTATCAGATTTCCTGTCGTTGTTATTTTATCCAGCTGCTATGCCTTGTCGTTTTAGTTCTAGCCTTATTTCAAGCTAAGTACTAAGAAAACAGTAAGAACTCAATAAACCTGTGGATATCTTTATTGGTCATAGATTACTGTAAAGTATTGTATAAATCAGTTTTATGTTTGTTAACTTTTTTATGATTTAGGATAACAGGACAAGCACGACGCTCGCCTGATGGTAAGCGATGACGTTTACCTATTACAGATACAGGAACATGCAAAATTTTGGATCCTAGACAGGATTTTGCACGTTACTGCACTGCACCTGTTTGTTACCTTGAGACATAAAGATGTTAACTCTTACATGCCCTGTAATTTTACTGGACTAATTAGTTAGAACAGCAAAAGCTGACTACATTAATAGAGTAAGGTGCAAATGCTTCCGCCCCCCCCCCCTCCCACCTCCTAAAAGCTAAACTGCTGGCTTGAAAAATCTGGAAAAATTAGTGATAATAGTGCATTTCATGAACTTTAAAGAAAAATTATAGCGGTTAAGATAACTTTATTACTGTAGCAGTAATAGTCGTTGAACTTGGGGTGTTGGATAATTTTGTACAAAATCCTTAGAATAAATCCTTTAAAGTGACAAAGACGAAGTACCTAGGTGCTTGTTTATAACGGGTAAAGACTTGTCTTAAATAACGGGCCACTACGGAACCCTACACTGCGCGTGGCCCGACGCGCACTTGGCCGGTTATTTTATATCTTATAGGCTAGCGTTTGACCACTATATATATATATCTACTGTTGATAATAAGCGATGATGCGGTCAAAGATGGTAATAACGCTAGGCCTAGAATAGGAACTGGCTCTCAAGGTTACTGCCGGAACACATTAGATGTTTAGCGATAGATTTATTCTAACTTGAGGGTTGTAGCTGGCCAGGCGAGATAGTGTCCTATCACCATGCGGGGGTTGTTGGTTTGTTAATGATGTTTTCCTTCACCAGAAGGCCAATGTGAAAAGCGCACATACATTTTTCGATAGAAAAATCCAGTGGTGCACGGCGGGCATTGCACTCGGTACCTTTGGCATCTAAACCGACCGTTCTCCCACTTTCACCACAGGGCCCTAAAAGAGTTATTGTAACTTGATCGAAAATACGTGAAAAAAAGTAGACGAAGGTACACTATAAATAAAGTAAATACCCACATTAATACACCTACGTCGGAACTTATGAAATTAGACTAGATTCCTAAAAAACTTTTTTAGTCCGACTTCTACATTATCAGAAAAAAATGGAAAACGTAATTTTTTAATTAAACAAAAAGACGAAGATATAGAGCTTGAAATTATCAATCTTGTATCAATCTAGTAACGGCCCCTGCATGTTGGTGGTTGAGCACTGTTGTTTGCCTGGCCAGCTACCACCCTCAAGTTGTAAAATCAGTCGCGAAATATCCCAGTGAGTTTCGGCAGCTAACCTTGAGAACCCGTTCTAGGCCTAGCGTTCTAAGGTATATAAAGGTATAAAACAATTGGTGTTGATAGCAACCACAGACCTGCTACATATTAAACTTGATAGCGTACACCGGCCCCCATGAGACCGACCTTGAACGGAGTGTGTCCCTTTGTTTTGTATGGACAACTTATATATATACCATACATATAGTAAAGAACATATATAGGACTAGCAGGTTATTAGACAAGGACACACTCCCACCCTGGTGTCTCTCAATTGGGCCGTTTTGTTCTACAAAGCAATTACAACCTTATTGTTAAAGTATACGGATTAAATTGAATTTGTCAAAACATCTGCAGTGCACCATCCTTTTATATTATGTCTATCATAGCAACTAGTCATCGACCTCTAATTTCTTAGTCTACCTTACCTGACAGATCTACGCGATTATGAAAGTAACAGGAACAGATAGAAGCCGAGATGATTGTCTCTAACGCTAAACAAAGCGTACAAGTACGTTATATTATGCCTGCGCCTGCGGCGGGAGGAATAACCACTCATGAGAACGCTCGTTTCGATATATGGGGAAGTTTAATGAGGTTCCTGCGTTGATCTAGAGGAAGGTTGGTATCTATATATAACATATAGCTATTACATATCTAAATATAAAATGTTTTATTGATACCTTTGCTTTTATACAATTACACCGATTCCTGATAAAGTTGCAGATAGTTAGGTATTTAACATATGACGCCAAATAAAAGCTGCCAAAATTATGTCAGCGAAGTTCCAAGGACTATCAGAAACCAAAGAAATTGGCTCAATATTTCAGTTTCACTGGTTGCTGATAAACTTTCAGATAGTTATCTGAGACATAACCTGGTCCGATCATTTTCCTGTAGAATTGACATGTCATTTTAATATTTTAGTCCCTAAAATGATTGAGAATAATAATATGAGCAATAACATAGCATGGAATCTAAGAGATAAGTCGCAGATAAATAAATATTGGCAGATGTGTAATTCTAGACTACGAGAATTAGACTTTCCTTCCGAATTATCAAAATGTGCAGATTCACAATGTAATAATTTAATTCATAGACAAGTTATAGATATTATGTATGACAATATAGTTAGTATTCTACAGGACTGTGCATCTAAATGCTCGAACAAGTCAAATAATGATAATAATTCAGATAAGTACTATGTAAATAAGCATAAAAAGAGATGTATTCCTGGTTGGAATAAATATGTTCATGGGGTTTATAGAGAGGCTCGGTCTTGGTTTCAGGAATGGATCGCGCACGGCAAACCATCATGTGGTCCGATATATGATAATATGAGAATGTCGCGAATCAATTTCAAAAATAAGCTAAAGTGGTGTCAAAATAACCAGACACAGATAAAAATGGATATTCTGGCTTCACACCTTAAGTCTAAAAACTTTAGTAAGTTTTGGAAGGAAACGAATAATCTGAATCCAAGGTCGAGCGCTCCTGCAAATATTGAGGGTATTAGTGATCCAGTCCAGATCGCCAGAACCGCTTATATCGCTTTAGAGAGCATTTTGGAGTTGATTATCCCTTGGGTCCCACCATTGTAGAGCCACAGGTGCCTGGTGGTCATATCGATAATCTGGTTGCTAGGGTTACATCGAAACAAGTAGCACATGTAATAAAAAACATGAAGCGAGGGAAATCCCCGGGACATGACTCGCTAAGTATCGAGCACCTCCAGCATGCTGGCGTTAATCTCCCGAGAGTGCTTGCCATGTAGTTTACCTTTTGTTTAAGACACACATATTTACCTGAGGCGTTGATGAAAACCGTAGTAGTGCCCATAGTAAAAAATAAGACCGGAGACCCATCTTCTTTACAAAACTATAGACCGACATCCTTAGCAGTTTTTAGCAACAATCATTGCTAAAATACTGGACGGTGTGATTGACATTCAGTTAGTTAAGATGGAGCTCCACGACGCTCAATTTGGGTTTAGACCTGGACTTTCAACTGAGGCAGCAATACTGACACTCAAGCACACCGTTCAGTACTATACGAGAAGAAACACACCTGTCTATGCCTGGTTCTGGTCCGATCTGGTAGCATATGACAGGCTGTGGCATAAGTTGTCTGAGGATACTAACGTACCAGGTGAGTGAGTATGTGTCGCTACTCAAATATTGGTATGATCATCAGAGCAATCATGTTAGATGGTCAGGATCGCTATCGGACATGTACAGGCTGGAGTGCGGAGTGAGGCAGGGCGGCCTGACATCACCAAAGCTCTTCAACCTATACATCGACCGCCTGGTCAGTGAGCTCAGCAGCACCATGGTAGGCTGTGCTATAGAGGGCAAATTTGTGAATAATATAAGTTATGCCGACGATATGGTGCTGCTGAGCCCATCGATCAGTGCTCTTAGAAAACTTATACGTGTCTGTGAACGGTATGCGTGGGCCCATGGACTCAGATACAACACTAGCAAGAGTGAACTGATGGTATTCAAAGCTGGCACCAAAACATATCATACAGTGCCACCTGTCATACTTAATGGTGCTCCTATCAAGAGAGTGTCAGAATTTAAATATCTGGGTCACTGGGTCACGGAGACGTTAACGGACACCATGGATATGGAGAGGGAACGCAGGGCGTTATCAGTCCGAGCGAATATGTTGGCCCGTAGGTTTGCGCGGTACACTGAAGTAAAAATCACTATTTTTAGAGCCTGCTGTCAGTCTTTCTATACGTGCAACCTGTGGGTTAATTTTACGCAACGATCTTTTAACGCCCTGAAGATTCCATATAATAATGCGTTCAGGGTACTTTTGAAGCTGCCCCGCTTTTGTAGTGCATCAGAAATGTTAGTAGAAGCACGCGTCGATAGCTTTGCAGCAATACTCCGCAAACGGACCGCGTCCCTGATGCGCCGGTTGAGGGGCAGCTCCAACAGTTACCTGCAGCTTATTGCGAGAAGGATGGACGTTGACTGCCCTATAATGCAAATGTGGCTAAAATTGTATGTTGTTGGTCTTAGTAGCAAATATGATATTAGGTAGTTAGGTTTTTATATCAATTTGAATATTTTAATGATTTTTTGTCGGCTGTGGTAATTTTTAAAATATGGACATTATAATAATGATAAAGTCTGAAATAAATGAATTGAATTGAATAACGTCATATGTAAGTGATTTATATAGAAGATAACTTCCTAATAGGATATAGGATATAGGACGATGAAAGGGATCTGTATGTTTTACTCTGTAGCTCCAGATATTATATTTTTTATAGATATGACATTGGTAAATTCATACGTAAAGTTTTATAAGATACCGGCAAAAGGAAAGAGGTAATGCCATCGAGTGTTGATCTTAAGCCCACTTTACCGCATTAGTAGCATACATATGATAGCCGTCAACAATAGTTGGCGTACACGTGTGTTCTATAACTTCAGAGTTCCGTATATGCGTCCATTTAGACAGGATAACCGCGGATAATTGCCGCCTCAGATGCTACGTGAGTGCGTAAATGGATAACTGACTGACAACACTGAATAACACTAAATCTGTGATATTGATAATTTTAAAATTGAGAACCTCCTCCCTTTTGGATGTTCAGTACCAAGTTTGAGGTATTCTCCATTTCTATGGAGATACTCATGAGATCAGACAGAGAGTTGTACCCTACTAATAAAAAAAAATTAATCTGTTCACAATTGGCGAAGTAATCGCATACAAACATACTAAAAACACAGACTTATTGAGAACATCCTACTTTTTGGAAGTCGATTGAAAAAAGGCTAACTCCTAATTTTAGGCGTAAACTTATTTCTTATGATAATACAATTGACAAAAAAGATCTTTGAACTTTTTCAAAGAAGCAATCAGCTCAAAACGTAGCAGAGGCTAAATTTTTTTTTAAACAAGCAACGAAATTACGGTCCTGATTTGGATAACAAAAGCTTAACATGTGACAAGATAGTTGGTACAACACATTGAAAATATTTGTGCAACATTTCCAACAAGATTTGTGAAGAGGATAGTCAAGAGCGCACGCATTTCACATCATTACCGCACGTCAACCCTCGAAGCGCGAAGCCTCTCTGGTAATGCACAACTGCGATACTAGCGCTATGCGTCGAGATTATTCATTTACGCGTCGCACTCGCCTCGTTAGCAATTGGACATGCCCGTTGCACGAAATATTTCAGCGATTGAAGCCGGCGGTAAATTGCACACAACAATAGCACGCCACGACGCTCCGACGAGAACCTATTTATGGCGAATTTTACGATTCACTCGCTATCTACTAAATTATACATTGTTACTTAAAACTTATGTCGGCATCGGCACGTCGCAGGTTCCGGGCCGGATTATAGACTAACAAATAACCTGGTGACAGAACACTATTCAGTATTACCTTACGAGGCGGAAAACGACATCAAGTGACAGCGATTCCCATGGGTCGCTCGTATTAATTACGAAGCGGTGATCCGGCGCAACGGCGCGCGCATCCATCACGCGCGTCAGATAGCACGCTACGAACCGCGCACAGATTTGTATTCGTAATTTGTACCACTGTCATCACATTTCAAAGACAAATATAAAGGATTGAGCACCGGAATGACGAGTGTCAGCGCGCTCATTCGGATGGTATTTTAAGAGAGGTTTTATTTAACACGAGCAATAAGAGGTGGATTGATCGAGACTGGTTTCGAGTGCCGTTCGATGGCCAGGTAACGTCGACGGGACTCCTTTAGTGTCTCGGTCGACATTCCGAGAAATGTCCTTAGGTACCAACCCCTCCTTGGTGTTACAATCATGCGGTGTCACTTCGCTTTTTTAACTTTGTATAACGGACGGCGTTCCTTTCCGAAGTAAAACTGTAAAACTGTTATTAAAACTTGATTTAGCTGCAGTAATTTGCCGTAAACACAGTAATTTTGTTCGCAAACGCAACTCGTGTGCGGAATATTAATTGATGCGAGTATCGGTGTTGTCGTCGGCTTACAATTACATGCGCTGATGGTATCTGAAGCGCGCGCCGCATGCCGGCAGCGCACATGCATCAAAATTTAATTATCCGCGAATTCGCTACTCACTCACGCAAAGATCTTTGATACGAGAACTTTTGAGCACTTTTGCATAAATAGCACCTGGTTTTTTATCCTCGTGGGTACGAGATCAAAATAAGATTTTATGACTTTGCATAGAATAAATTGATAGAGTCAAAATTAATCATCATAACGTTCGTA
This sequence comes from Cabera pusaria, assembly GCA_954871355.1. Lineage (NCBI taxonomy): Eukaryota > Metazoa > Arthropoda > Insecta > Lepidoptera > Geometridae > Cabera > Cabera pusaria. Next base: position 13,286,822 of record OX940896.1, read on the forward strand.
GTCCGGGGAAAGGTTAAACAATCGATCGAAATTAACCTTCTTATATTAGTAATCATCGCGAGATTTGTCAAGTCACTGAATATTAATTAAGAGCCGTGAACGGTCGTAGATCATTACAACCGACGCGCGCCGTGTCGCGGTCTCCTCTTGTTTATCATAAACATTGTTTAGTGCGAGCGCAGATGCAGACGCAGACTCCGCTTGCATTTGTTGTTTATAATCCAATAGTCACGGTTGTTTTGCCAGCTCCATGGTGAGATATCAAGATTGAAATCTCCACGAGTGAGTCGTCAGGGGTGTGGTCGTGATTCACTCACGGCGATCGTAATTTCCTGGAACAATATTATGATTTTTCTAATTTATCTTTTACTTTAATAATAGCTTAATTGACACGTGTGGTCATTCATCTTGGGCAATAGCGTTCGTCGGGCGTCCTATGATTTGTGAGTTGTCGATGTTTGAGTTTTTAATTACACGGAACTAAAGATCTGTTATTAGAGAGGCGGGGTGCGATGTTTTAGTCACGGTTATCTTTCAACCGAACTGATGCATTGTTTTTTCGGATGGACGCATATCTCTCCGTGTTTATACCGCTGAAACCTTTTAATCTCTGACAATATGATATTAAGTAACATTTTATCGTTAGTCTTGAGCAATAATTCACATTGTATAACCAAATTACATTCGAGGAGATAAATAAAGCGAATAAGTATTGAATTAACCGTTGAAATGTCATCCTTTCGAATATATTTTCGATATGAACGTCGTCACTAACCCACTTATGGCATTACGCGTAAGTTTCAACAAATTGAAGTGTCACTTTTATTCGTTGTGGCCACTTCTCTGTTGTAATCCAAAGAAATTAATATTCAGAATAAGATAATGCAATGTCGTCACATGTTTCACTTGGTTCTCTTATGCTTGCATCTTGTGCTTGTTATTTTACTTACAAATACTATTTATTCATTTTTGAGTTTAAGTTAAGGGCCCTTGTGGGCTTAGTTCAAAACGCTTGCAACTGCACTTGATTTGAAACGATTAACGGATTCCGACGAGTAACCTCATTTTATGTTTTTATTGTACTAACCCTATGTGTATGGGTAGAAATGAAAGTGTACTCTGAAGCGTACAAAATATCATATAATAACATTATTGAGATGGCATGTTGTACCGCAGCACCAAGAGCAAGCGCCCTGCTGAGCAGTGACATGTCAGCGCTCCGCTCGAGTCCGACCTAAGACAAAAGACAAATTAATTTTGTACACAAGGCATTTAATTTGAATGTGAATAGCATGAAGTGCGACGAATGGCTGCGGAGAACAATGCCCGGCGCCGACGGTCCCGCCTTTTTATTTTACACTCAATGAGAGTAAAAAGTACAAAATCTAAGCGTTCAGACAATTCCGTATTATGATATGGACACAGTAATGGAGGGCCGGCGAGGCGCCTAATAGCTTAAGATATTAAATGTACGTGATAAAGTGAGGGACCCGTCGTCTTCTATCGAAACTGTCCGGTCAATGTGGATGGAATTTATTGTTGCATTTTATGAAAATCTTCATGTTAGAAACTATTTGCACTGCTAAAGCATTTGATTAGATTATTCAGAAAAGTACACACTTTTTCAACATTACCTTGAGTCGATTTATAGAAGTTTCAATGACCTTTATTTTAGCCAGTGGGTATTAGATAGACAAACGGGATGATAATAAGCTTAATGGATTTTGTGAATAGACAGATGATAGTAATTTCGTATTAACGTCAATGTTTATAGCCTTGTTGATAGGATGAACCATTAGAACTAATATTTATCACGTCTCGGTTGAAATATTGGGTAACTGTGTAATGATGTGTCGGATTCACAACGGTCCCGAGTGCATCGAGTCCCGGATGATGAAAATAAGTCAGCTCGGGGCGACAGACGGTTACACACCTACCGACGCAACCCCGTGTTTGCTTTATATCATTAGTCCATCAATCAAGATCAAATTGTGTTTTGAATCGTAACTGTTAGTTAAACACTAACAATCGTTCGATCCGTGTCTACCGGCCGGCCATCAATCAGCCGCGTCGACAGAGCGTCGGTGTCCGGTCGCACACGACAGTCGGCCCGACGGTCTCTCCGACCGCCACGCCCTCTAATGACAGCCCTCGCGCCGACCCGACACATCCAATTCACATGTTAAATGGAATTCCCTTTGCGCCTTAAAATTACGAACGTCCGTGTTATTAAAGTGTTTGTTTCTTAGACGTTTTTTGTTTAGAGGTTTTATCCAATTAGTGCTACCGTGTCGAAAGGATAATGTTGTGATGAACGCATAAAACGTTTAGCGCGTCAAAAGAGAAGCCTTGTCGGCGCCATGCGCCATGCCGGAACAAAAAGCACCTGCATTGACGATTTCTCCACAATCCTTGGTCAACTTGTAGAAGCTTACCAATTAATTGTACTCGCGTGCCCTGATAAAAATTGAAATCCGTCCATATAATATGACACTACAGAAAACTTCACCTCTTTCCCCCCTCCACTCCCCCTTCTTGGTTTTTTTTTAGCCACACCTTATGTAGAATGAAGTCCTTAGTGTGTCTCTCAAATTTGATTGAAATCCGTCGATAAGTGACGCTACAGCAAACTACACCACTTTTCCCCCGTCACTCCCCCTTTTTGATTTTTTTTTTCGCAATATCTTATCTACACTAATATTATAAAGAGGAAAACTTTGTTTGTTTGGTTGTAATGAATAGGCTCAAAAACTACTGGACCGTTTTTAAAAATTCTTTCACAATTCGAAAGCCACATTATCCACGAGTAACATAGGTTAAATTTTAGGGTTCCGTAAGATATTTGGGTTTTAGCAAAACAATGTTTGCCGGGTCAGCTAGTTTTTAAATAAATCAAGAAACTTGAGTGCCAATTTTCGTCAAAATCTTTTGAAAAATGCGACCTGTATGCGAGAACAGACAGATCATCCGGAACATGCGGACAAAAACATTTTTGGCTTAGAAGAAACTGAGACGCTTCGCTCGCCCGGTCAATTAAAAGTAAGAATGTAGCAGTTACAGATCTATAAAAGTCATTTGTATTTTAGAATATGTGCAAAACTGATCTGGCAAAAGCTTAAATTTTTTGCTTACCTACTCAAAATAAAGAAGTCGTTTACCAAAATTAAGTAAGAAAATTGCACAAAAGTACCTTATCTACTTGTAACAATTATGTTGCTGTATTTGCCTAGTAATATTACACATTATGATTAATACCGTGCAGAGTATCGACTATTTCGTAGATCATAAATTGTAAAGATTAACCATTGGTATTTAGGTTCAGACACTTCATCTTTGTGTAATCTCGAATCAGCAGCGGCGGTATCAAACGGGCTATTTGTCGATAAATCCACAACTTATCGGCCAAATAATACAAATACAAATTACAACGTAATAAATAAAATGCGTATGAGTATTGAGTAGTGTGTGCTTGTTTCTATTAGATTCAGCCAAATGGATATTTTTATTAATAAGTCACTACGCTATAAAATAGTACTGATATGTGAGCTGTAGATCTCGCAAGTATGTCTTTGCATAGCTTAAAACTGAATAACACACCCAAAACTCCTTAAAGTTTATCTGATGAATAAGTTTTTTAGACAAAAAGTTGCGCAATGTAGGATATGCATGTGAAATTTTTGAACATTTTTAGAAATGGCTTAAATATGTTTTTTTTTTAGAGTTTTCAACCCCCACGTCTAGCCACTTTAAAACATTTTCTAAAACTGGATCAACAGGAAAAAATCATATATTCACCAAACCTGCTCACAAAATTTCAAGAGAATCGGTTGAGAAATACGAACTGTATATAACTAACAACCACACATAAGAAAGCATTTTTGTCCAATCTGAAACGAAGGCCTTCGCTCGGTCAAAAATATACAATGAAATAATAATACCTGGAACTGGTAAAAACTTTATTTAATTTCCGCGCATAGTATCCATAAACGAGTATGAGATCAAATTACGAAAATTTGCACAAATGAAAAGATAAATTAACTTGACCTAATGCTGACGGCATTAGGTCAAGTTAATTTATCTTTTATAGTCACATACAGTACAGTACAGTTCATATACAGTTTATAAAAGTGATTTTGTTTGACGAAAAATAACATATTTCATATAAAGATCGAGAAAGCGATGTCAAGACAGAATTTTTAATTCAATACTACATTATATTACAAATTTAAAACCACCCCATTGATCTATGTATATTTATACAATTAATTGAGACCATTCCAATGAACCTAAACACGACATCTTGGTAAGGAGTTGTGTATTCTGCAGATTCCAGGAGAAGCCCCAGCGTCTGGTCAAGGTTACCATGTTTTTGTAATAACGTTGAAGTATCACATACCGAATTTCTAATTAATCAGAGTTATGATGATAGACGTTGCTCTCATAGCCTCATCAACAAGAAAAGAGCTCATAATCTTCAAATGGCTGAACAAATTTGAGGAACACTCTCGACTAAGTCACATATCAAACAAAAAAAACTAAATCAACATCGGTTTATTGTTTAATGTCATAGATACACACATGACATATACATGTGTCAAACTTATAGCACCCTTTTTTTGTGTTGGAGCTTAAAAATTAGAATACGCGAAGTCAATATAGAGATCGACAACTTTTTCAGCTTCATCCGGAAGCTATCCTCAAAACCACTAGTGCTGGGCGCAATAACTTTAAAATTTTCATGTGCTCGTATAATAGAACCGAATTCCCCAACGAAAACTCGCATCGCGCACGCGGTTACAAAGTCTGGTCTTTTAAAGTTTTTCCCAAAAATAATAGTAATCAGTGAACATCAGTAGTGTGAACAATCTCCACTCCAGCGGATATCTGAGGCGATATCGATGATCCGGTTTTATTTAATTGACTGAAGTGGTGATGATATATGTATGGAAGGTTAAGCATAACGCTGCCTCATGAATATATTGCCCCTCGATGAGAACACCTGATTTGCGATAAGCTGGTATTTATTGCAACACTAGTAACCGTCGTAGCTTCTCTTCAATTTGTCTGGTTTTTGAGGCTGGGCGTAACAGTTCCTAGCTGTGCACAAGTTTTAACCATTTTTATTTCACTCTTACTAAAATAGAAAGAGGGAGTCGCGTAGTATCCATCTTTCCAACATGATAAGTTACACTTTTAACCATGCGTATTTTAACTTCAACTTAATAACGGTTCACATACCAGACCTTTCTTTCCTAAATCTTTCCATTGGCAGTAGACGCATTGTTCCTATGTTTTTCGCCTGTCTTCGCCCTTACTACCAAAATCTTATCCACCATTGAGAAGAGAATCTACCACCAAAACCTAAGGGTATTCCTGCGGCACGCAGCCCCAAGGCTGTCAATGCAGTCAGAACATTCAAGGCCTAGCGTGTTCACCATTTTGAGTACATCCGAGCTTACCATCTAGCGAGATAATAAGAGAGAGAAAGGTAAAAATAAAATTAGAGACATTTTCTCTGATGATAGAAAAGGGTTGGTAATAACGATATTCTCTTGGCGAGTTTTTTTTTATCTACATTGCATGTTAATATAATAGAAGTTAATACAAGATATGTTTACGTGTATTAAAATAAAGTAAAAAGTAAAGTATAAGTATTAATATAAAATAAAGACATTGCGTAGCATTGACCTCAGTCAGTTAGCGGGATAGATTGCCTGATAGGCTAGCGATTGGCCGTGAAACCGGAAAGTTACTGCTGCAGATTTTCTCATTATTATTATAATTTATTAAATTTATAATTACCGGATACTTACTTATATTTAAACCAGAGACGCATAATTATTATACCAATAATTAAATATAGTGGTAAAGTTAGGTGCTTAACAATATTTTATCCCTTACTTACCTACCTGACAAAGCTAATTGAGCAGGAATACAGACAGACAGTTACCAAGACTATATTTAATGTAAAATGCAACAAACAATTCGACGATACGGAGTAGTGAGTACCACCACAGGAGGCCCAATACAACCTTTCACTATAATCCTTTAGAAACAGCGCTGGAATCTGGCATTATTGTTTGTATGTACATAATTGTTTTTTTATATCATACAAGCTAGCGATTGACCACTATCTCACCTGTAAGTGACGATGCGGTCGAGGACGTTTTTTTTTTATATCTTATAGGCTAGCGTTTAACCACTATCTCACCTGTGATGATGCGGCGAAGATGAACGCTAGGCCTAGAATAGGGACTGGCTCTCAAGGACAGCTGCTGGAACACAATAGACGTTTGGCGACAGATTTGTCAACTTGAGGGTGATAGCTGGACAGGCAGACACTAGACAGTGTCCTACCACAATGCTGGGGGTTTCAAGATGTATTTTTTGCTAGAGGACCACTGTGAAATGAGCACATATTTTTTCTATAGAAACTCGTATGGGTGGTGGGTTGGTGCAAGGAAAAGATTTGAACCCTCCTCTGGCGTCAAAGGCGACCATTATCCCAATTTGGACTCAGCGCAAACTACTTGTATATAACATTTTTGTCTCATCTCCGTGCCCCTTTTTATCACAAAGTAAAGTTGGGTGAGTTTCCAGCCATTTAATTTTTTTCCGTTAGATTTTTAACTATTGCAATGAGTCAACCGTAACGCCAAACCAATAAATCTATCATTCTATCCATATTCTATCATTAGAACAGTTTTTTTTTATCATAAAACTTTGAAGAAAATCCGGTCTTTTGCGAATTGGACTTGCGCACCGAGGTTTCCGTACAAACTTGTAAACATTATTCATCTAACTAAAAGACAAACTAGGCTAGGCAGCTAAGCTTTGGTTTCGATCCAAGACATGGTTATTGCACCAACCGCAAATAATACGTTACATACATAGTAACGGTTTTCAGTTTTTGCTCTACACGTGTGCTGTAAGACATTACTTCTGGCCAAATACGTATCATAATTATAGGTCAACAAAAAGTGCCGTATAGGATTTGATGCTAACAATTATAATAAATATAACCGTCATACTTTTAATAGTTCGGATAAAAATATACATACCCCTATACCAGAATACCAACACATATCAGATACAATAAATCCAATAGGTTACCGGGCCAACTACATAGCTGAAATTGTTGGCAAAAAAAAAACAAGATTGCAAATTAGGCTAATGTTCGAGTATTGCACTGTATAGAAGCGAGCTTTCGACTCACTGACATTTGAAGCTGGTCTAATTATATACGTAATAATTTTAGACTATTTTTAGATGTGGGCAGACGTTAGATACCGTCAGATGAAACTGAAGACATCGGAAAAATATTCGATTATAGATATTGGTGGCAAAGCATCAGAACTTCTCTATTTTTCTTAGCATTATTTAATAACACCGTACGTGTTTTCTCCCTTTTTTATTGAAATAAAACTTTATTTCTGATTGTTTTAAAAATATTATTTTAAAAATGAAATAAAATAAATGTGTTGTCACCACAAACGCCACAAAGCTACACGTATTAAATATAGTCTATTCAAGCTACGTCTGAGCTTAGTAATCACATGATTAGGTATAGTAATGAGTTAAGTACAAACAATACATCAATCGAAAGCCTTATTTTAATTGCGCAGATAAATCGATTCTATAAATCGGATTACTTATACAATCGATACAAGTAACGGTTGCATCCCTAGAGGCGAATAATTGGACTGCGCAAGTACAGTAACAATCAATTATGTTTATGAGAACGGTAATTATACGCAGGTTGTTGAATACGATTCGAGAACGAATCATTCACGTTGACATCACGTACGGTAGCTGCGGACAGAGCGGCGATCAATTAAAAGAAATGTATCGACAATTAAATCGACTGATCAAAATATTTGGTACAGTTCTAAAAGTTATGTCATGAGACGTGCGTGAAATAATGAGTTGATTTTTAAACTGTTTGTTTGTTGTTTTAATTACTGCATAACTACTGCATTACTACTGCATAAGATCTTATATTACACAGAATATGAAGGTTTATGCCTGCAAATGACCTGCGGGCGTCGATACAATATCATAAACTAAAAATGTGTATAAATTATGAAGATTACATGAAAAAGAGAAATGTGTTACATTTAATTTTATTACATACTATAACTTATGGGCTTGCCGTGGAGCTCGCACGAAAAACTAGTTGGTACAGTTTTTTCAATTTCTAGAAGGTCGTTAATAATTCAATCGGAGTAGACGATTTAAAGACTTAATGATAGAGAGATATAAGTTGTTTTTGATTCTGAATAAAATTATATATTATACATTTTTGGATTAAAATCGTATCATAGTTACGTACAGATCATTTGTGACATTAAAATATCAATTATTTATAGTGTTGAGATAAGAACATCGTTTGCAAGACATATCTTATCCTTTCATATAATTAAAATTAATTTAAAACAACATGTTACCTTATCTTTAGGTGTGACTGTGAGTGCAAAATTAAAGGTCGTATTAAATTATGGTGTTTTTTTCCTATACATATTTCACGCAGTTTTTGAACCCATAAATCAAATACATAGTACAAATTAACTTTAAGCAAACCTTTCAATTCCTTAATTCATCCCTTTCATGATTTCTTTGCTAGATTTTTCCACACAAACTATCTATTGTACTACACACACAAGAAACAGAGCTATGAAATTGTAGCTTTGCACTTCGTAAGTCTTATGTTTTTTTATGATTATGTATACATTTAAGGTACGGACACACCGCAGCGTCCTGTGTACGCGATCTAAGCGGCGATCAGATAGCGCAGTAGTATTGGTACCGACAGTCTCACACCAAACGCGATCAGAAAACAATTGAAAAGTACTGAGATCGCGCCCGCAGATCGCAGGACGCCGCGGTGTGTCCGTACCTTTAGTAGAATTTTGCCTTACTATATATATGTATAAGTTTTTGTTTCGCAATACGTGTAAAATATTTATAAAAAATATATGTTGTAATGATTATATTAACGTTTAGCATCAAATACACCACCATCCTTCACAGTTTTGTAATAATTCTTACTGGTTTATTGTCTGGAAGAAATCGCTTTAAGCGATAAGACCGCCCCTTTGTATTACTTTTACATTTAAAAGGAGTGCTTAAGTTTAGTTTTATGTTTTTTGTTTTGTAAATTTTGGTGTGCAAATAAAGCGTTTTATTTATTTATCAAAAATTAAAAAAGGGTACCTTTTACCTAACTATAACTTCAGATGTCTGTTGGCCGAAGTGCATTAAATAAAACCTTTATTACGATAATGTAAATTGTGGAACGAGCTGCCGTCCGCTGTTTTCCCGCAGAGCTACAACATGGAGTCCTTCAAAAAGGGCGTTAAAATAATCATTTTGACACATCGATATGAACGTATATATACGAGATATACCATGTCTTGACAGGTCGGCAACGCATGCGTGACACCTCTAGTGTTGCAAGTGTTCATAGGCGACGGTGACCACTCCCCATCAGGTGGGCCTGCTTGTTTGCTACCTATATCATTCAAAAAAAATGACCAGATTTGTCTTCTGAAATGAAAAGGCCTTGTGAATATAGAACAATAACAAAATATTGCGTAAAAAGGAAATTTATAACAAATAATTTAATCTATGGCACGAGTAAGATTATATGATCAGCGGATTATTTACTTGTTAAACGGTTTTATTTATTAGCTTGTCCTGTTTTGTTATTTGTTTGGGTCAAATTTAGTAATTGAGATATTATCCCATTTCTGTTGACAGATTGATTTGATAACACACACCGGTTCGTTCTGTTCAGACATGTTCTGATGACAATACCATTTAATGTATTCTGTATCATTGTAAATCTAAGATGGCCGCCGCCACTAATTGGCGAAGTTCATATTTTTTTAAAACCCCCTTAATGTATATCAAATAATAGTGCTTGACTATTAGAATACATTACCACACACTATGAAAAAAAGACTAATCCTATTAAACTGGCAACAAAATGGCACATTACATATTTTAACCGACTTCAAAAAAGGTGGAGATATCTCAATTAACTGCGTCGTTTATGATACGATTTTGATGATTATTTTTTTGTTGGAAAGGAAATATCTCAAGGGTGGTACCATTGTACTATTATTGAGATCTGATAAGTATCTCCAGAGATATGTCGATAAACATCTCAAACTTGCAACTGGTTGTTTTAGGTTCTAGTTTTATCTTATTTAGAGTTAGACTGCAAAAAATGTACAGGAAGAAAACCTTGTAATAGTTTGTAATAGATCATACTATATAGAAGAGACATTTTCTTTAAGTGTTTTTTGGAAAGAAAGATAATAATGATTAATATTGTGCTATAGGCTAACAATTAATTAGGTTGGTCTTAAGTACCACACAACTCTTCTTTATGTCTACGGATAACGGGTGCAGTGTAGTAGTTGGTGAAGACGTACCTATAAAATTCTGTCTACCCAGAATTTTGCATGCTTCTGTATCTGTAATAGGTAGACCTGTTGTTTTTTTACCTGTATAATCTATCTATCCAATGAATAACGGCAACAACACGAAAAGTGAAGCTTTTTAATAACACAACTAACATCGTTGTGGTCAGATCGCATCTCAAAACCTCTACATTACAATCTCGATAGAATTTTATCTAGATGGCCTTGTTGAACACAAAACTTGATAATAACTCCGTCGAAACCATAATTTTATGTATATTTATAGGCTGTTTACGTTCAAGTTTCTTTATAGCTAGCTGACTATTATCAACTTTATAACCTGTAGATATAACGTTATCGTGTACATAAACTGGCATGGAGTTGGACTTACTATCTCTTCTTAAAGCGATATGGTGCGGTGACATTGGAGGTCATTTTATGCATAACCTCTTGTTTTACATATTCTTATTTGGAGCGGGATACAGTCTATAAATATACTTGAAAATAGAATAGAGTGCAGTAAATAGACGAGCACCTAGATTGGTTGCTCAGTTTTGATTAATGTGGATGAATGAACATTTGTCATTGTTGACATATGACTGGAAAAAGAAAAGACGACATCTTCTAAAACTGAGAACATGTTAAAGGGGAATTGAAAGAGGCATGTTGGGTGTGCCCAAGAAAAGAGCAGAAGATATCAGATGTACAACAAATGTGAAAGACATATTATACAATGAACAGGACATATGACAAAGACAGCTGAACTAGAGGCAGGCTAAAATGTACGATAATCGTAATGCTCCATCCACACTCTCGTAAGGCGCCTCCTAGAGGCTCTCGGTACGAGTCTTGGCGAGTGGAAGCGGCAGGAGTGTTAGCTATCCACACTTTCGATTTATTCAGCGCGTCCCCCACGCTTCTTTTGACTCGCGCCCGAAGAACCGACACGAAGTGGAGCGAGGCGAGAGAAAACGAGAGGACACGAGCGCACCGTACTCCGTCTCGCACTCGCGTTCCCTTGTGTAGCCTCGTGGAGAGTCTGGATGGGGCATAACAGAAGGGCAACCACGCATGGTAAAAGAAAAAGAGACAGACAACTGATATGTATTTAGATTATTGGCGGGACAACCTGGTCAATGAAAGCTAACAATAGATAAGAATGAAAACAGCTAGAAGAGGCCTTTGTGTCACAGGAAACGTTGATCACTCAATCGGGATATCCGATGTGCTAGATTAAGTTTAAAATCTATAATGGTTAATACAGTAATAAAAGAATAATACCTAATAATATAATTGCTTACAACTGCATATTTAAGAAGCTACATAAAGGAAGAAAACCTAGTACCTACATCCGGAGTGGCACGTATTTCTAAATTAAATTAAAGTTATTTAGCGACCACGCGAAACTCTCAAGTAGTTTAAACTTCAGTGTTAATTGTCATACATTACAATGAGGCACGTTTCCGCATTTCCGCTGTAACATACTTAATAAAGATCATCGACCTTTTGTGATACCTACTTAGTAACTAAGAGTAAACATATAGGTACCAACTTGGTACCAATTACCATCCTCAACCGCATCATCACTTACCAAAAGGTGAGCTAGTGGTAAAATGCTAGTCTATACGATATAAAAAAAATATGTCGATTAGTTCAAAATGCCTGCAAGTCTATGCTTCCTGAGACTACCAAGGAAGCATAGACTTGGAAGCGTATAGGCGTGTATATATATCGTAAAGGCTAGCAATTAGCCACTATCTCACCTTTTGGTAAGTGATGATGTGGTCGAGGATGGCAGTAGGCTATGCCAGGGAACTGGCTCTCAAGGACAGCTACCGGAACATATTAGATGTTTATCAATTTTCCGACTTGAGGGTGGTAGGTGGCCAGGCAGACACTAGACAGTGCCCTTCCACCATGAATCATTTTTTCTTCACCGGAATGGCACTGTAAAATGCGCATATACATTTTTGATAGAAAAATCCATTGGTCACGGTGGAGATTTGAACCTTTGACGTCAAAGCTGACCATTGTCCCACTGCACCACTGAGCCATCATTGTCACCAAATAACCACTAAAGGACTATACCGAAGCATCCTGCGTACGTGTGCGCGTCCGCGATCTGATTTTCAATCATTTTCTGATCGCCGTAGATCGCGCTTAGTGTGTACCAGTCGGTACAAATACTGCGCTATCTGATCGCCGCCGAGATCGCGCACGCAGGACGCCACGGTGTGGCCGTACTTTTACAACTAAACTTATTCACTGCATTACCAGTTGATAGAAACTTTGTCTTACTGTCGATAATAAAAGCTGGTGCAGATGTACAGTATCTCGTTCTACACATAAAACATCGTTCGCATAGCTATCTCTACAAATGTAGAGCCTCCCGAAGAAGGTCATGACTTTGATGATAAAACTTTACTAATATACACACAAACATACAAGCAAACGCCGAATAAAAAGCTGTTCACATTTTACCCATTCTACATTCGGTATTTTACGATAAATTTGTATCTTTGTCGAGAGGACTTAATCGTCCGTATATTTGTGTCATAATATCATAAAGATGACAACTATGGTCATCATTTGCAACAGTCATCAAAGTCACGTAATACCACATCATCGTGAACGCTTCACACACTATGTAAGCGGTGCCCGCAAACATTGTCAGGCCTCAGCTAATAGTGATCATGGTGGAACAAAAAATATTTGTCCGTCTGCTAACCGGGCCGCGGAAACTACTCAGTCTTCACACACGTCTGACCTCCTACAAAGGAGTTGTTTGCGTTGCGTCGCTACTAAAATATTGAAACTAGAGCCCAGTGCTTGCATGCCTGATACGAGTTGGACAACCAGTGCTACGATAGGCGACGAGATAAAAATTTATCAGGTGGTCCAAATTTTGCTAGCAATTATTTTCTTCGAAATAAATATTAAAAATTGATAGCTTAATTTATACAAAGAGAGTTGAACACACGCTAAACACGAGTTTCAAATTTGATTAACACGCCTAGTTAAAAATATCTGCAAAGCACAAGCAAAAACACAAACATGTATCATGTTCGATTTAATTTCTTGAGCCCTTTTCAAAGCAGTGTGTGATCAACGTCTATTCAGCTTCATCCAGAAGTTTATGATAATAAAGAAGAAGTAAACTGCATCAAATTATGCATTTTTCTGAAATAACAAATTATCAGAATAACTGATTCAGTCAGTTTAAATTTTGTATTTATCATATGCAGTAGATATCATAATTTTAAAGTGAGTGATACTTATTGGGGTATTTCAGTATAATTAATGATAAGGCTTTGTGAAGCTTAAAACTGCCGATAAAAACTTTGCTTCAATAAAGTTGTGCCAAAACTATCGTTTATTGTCGTAGAGAGAGAAGGTTTATTGTAAAGCTATCTTACATATAGCTTATACAGATGTACGCAACCTTTATTTACAGAGTGTCTCACGCATGTTTACCCTACATTGTCCACAAAGTCCCCACGGTTCATCGCCGTCCACTGTCCACCAAGAAGCAACGTTGATCAACCTCAACACGACCCGCGAAACCATTGACACAACCAGTTTTAACCAGTTTTTATCTAGTCATAGTTGTATCGGAAGTGAACGAGTTTGACGAGCAAACATCCTGACGTGCTCTGAGCTTTGTTTCTCTAAATATTCGCTTTGGCCGTGCTATATGAACCACTGGTTGGACTGGTTCATGACTAAATGGTAGTCCAACAACATTATTTATTCCTAATAAGGCGTGAGTTTTAAAAGATTCAGGAAGTGTGCAAGTATGCCAGTTTTTTTGTCAGATCGGTATTATCTTGTCATAATAAAATTTATAGATAATTATTATAGCTACCATTCAGTTAACACCGAGTTAATACGATAAAGGATTTATTTGCAGCGAGATAAATGAAGCATGCAAATTTACAGTATGAATAGCGTCGCGTGTCTATACCGGCAGTAAAAGTAAAGTAATTAAACAATCATCCATCTAACCGGCTGAAGCTGGTTTGCAACATCGAGGCCTCGTCCATAACTCCGGCCGCTCGGTAATAAAGTCCTGGAGGTTCAATATATTATTTGTGATAAGCGTAACGAAGTCATGCGCGGTCGTGTTCAATATTGGACGATTTTGTCTCAATAATTCCAGTGCAACCGGGCCGGTGTCACGCGAGGCCGCGCCGCCGCGCACCAATTAGCCGGCGCCTGCGAGGGCTCTGCGCACAATAAATCAATAATTAAACCGTCCATCTACCAGCAAATGCTGATTTATTCGCGCCCACTGGACACGCTCGGTGGATGTCGCCCATTCTTTGTATTATTGCACTGATTGTAGTATACGAGCAAGCCACGTGGACTTCAATGCATCTATTGTTGCATTTGTTGTTTGTTCCTTTATACTTTTTTCTCGTATCTTGTATGTAGATTGTAGCTGTCTTGCATCTTGTATAAGAATTAATTTTGTATACTTTGTACTTAGATTTCTTGCATGTGATCGTGTATGGCTTTATCGTATAGTATCGTTCTAATTTGTAGCATCATATTTGTAATCTCAAACACGCTTCCAATATTGGATTGGTTGCAATTTCTTAGTGAAACTAATGGCATGTAAAGTAGGTAAAGTCAAATCAGATACCTACATTAATAGCGTTTAAATATCATCGATGAGAGCGCACTTGAGTGTGAGAAGCCACTGACATTTTGAGGCCTATTTGTATAATGTATCTTAACTATATGAGCTTATTTGATGTTTGCCCAACCTTATTTCTTGTTATCTCTGAGAATTTTATTCAAGATCGAATAGACAGAGTATAATGCTATCAATACTAGTCATTAAACACTTTGCACCAGAAGGCATACATTACGTATAACGACGTCGGAACGTTAGATACGTCATTTTGGCGAAAGTAAGGCTACGTCATTGCATTTATATGTATGAAATTCAATTTCTGTAAAAACGTAATAACAAAATATATAGGACCATTACACTGACATTAACGTTTGTTAAGAAAAATAAATGTCATCCTATACAGTACACCTTTGAAATTGTGATTGGCGTAAATGCTAACAGAAATTGTGTCTTTAAAAGGGGGGGGGCTGATATCGCGTTAGCGCTAAATACCAATTCTGTTTGATTTTTAAAGATGCTACTCTCCAATCTATTTCCCATGACACACTAACACGTACATGTAATAGTTTAGTAGCGGAAGCTCACATTAATTCCCGCAATCGGTATAACCACTTGCTAATACCAGTCAGTATGGTAATATTTGCGTTTTCTTTGTTAATTCCTCTATAAGCGGTACAAAGTAAGAGATTACCCAGTGTTTACCCACCGAGTTAACGAGTTTCCGATTTGAACTGAACTGAGTTTCACACACGTACACCGTCCAGTGTTTGTGCAAGGAATTAGATGAGAAGTGCAACTGTCGCGATATGCCTGACCGTGCCGGTAATGAAGGCTCTACCCAACAGATGAAGATATCTGATATAACTTGATGCCGCAATAACGATTACTTTTGATGTCAAACATGTCCTACTAAAATTAACGAAATTCTATCTCGACCGTCTAGGAATAAGAACGTCAGATCTTACGTGATGCATGAGGCATAAATCTATAGTACGCTTTTACATCCATTAAATTGTTCTGCTCATATTAAAATGTCGACGTCTCAATAGATACCTCCCAAAAACACGACACGCGAGTTGCGGCATCAACCCCAATCTACGTCTTTGTGCTCTACCCTCTACCTCTACCTGGACGACTGCCCGACCCTCTGCTCCAACCATATTTTCCAATCCGTGTGTCTTGTCTTGTGCTTCCTTTAACATGATTTTGAATGTAGTGACGACTCATTCATATCCAAGTCTATTCAAGATACTCGTAAACGACTACTAATATTTATCGGTGACTGGCTGTCATTATGTCGAGAACCCTCGAAACTACGCGCCGGTTAACAGACCAGACAAGTAATAAAACTAAAGTAAATTAAAGACATCGAACAACTATCTTACGCGCAAAGTTGGACGGTGGCGTCGAGGCTGACGCTGCGGTGACAGCCCTCGGTCACCACGAGGGCCCTCCTTGGGGCCACCGAGTGTTTTCATACACACAAAGCGCGGACGTGTTAATTCGTAGACACTTGGTTTTTTTACCGCGGTGATCGACGACTGTGGGAACGTTTTTGGGTGCCTTAGTTAGAAGTACCTCCTCGGCCGTAACGAGCAAACAGCCGAAATAACTCTGAGTATCGCTCCCGCGTTAAGTGGCTTCGCTCACGGAATTTACGATATGCATAGGTAATGGGCGAACGCGATCGGCTCCCGTCGGCCGATTGTTACCGAGGCTGTTGTAAAAATCATTTTAGTTTCCAATTTGAGCGTTATTGTCTGCGAGACGTGAAAGTTGTCGGTGGCGCCGGCATCAATAAAACGGGCGATGCGCACGCGTCGCGAGGTGCGACCGGCCTCAGCCGGCTCGATAACTCACGCCGGGCGATTCCAGCTACACTCATACTGCCGCGCGGTTATCATGTAGATACGTTGAGAGGTATTCGTACGAGATGATATCGTCCTGCGCATCCATTTATTAACTTGACGCAGGAACAATAAGGCAGGGCTGTTAGCGCCGGCTCCAGGCGTCATATAAACAAATGGAAGACAGGGCGCGCCGTGACCTGCGCTCTATTACGAATGGGGGTCTTATCTCTTACGTTCACAAATCATACATCGAATTGCAATAATTCATGATATCACTACGGCACTCGCGAATCATTAGGATTGTTTAATCTCTTTTTATCTCTTTTACGACTGCAGTCACTCGCTTTATTCACTTGAGATAAGTGTTTATAGGAACGGATAGATATAATAGAATTAAATAATAGCAGGATGATTGCGGATTTATTTTTTTAAATAATCATGATGATTTGATACTACCCACTTATATACAAAGCGGGACACTTAGGCAACGTGATAGCAGGTGAAGTAAAGCTTTGGCAGTGTGATGGCGGTAAAAAAAAAGTTTGGCCGTCCAGCAGCAAGATGAAAGACATGATTACATTAATGTTACGGATCACACCAGGATGCGGTAAGCACACGGCCGTCACAAATAAAGGAAACCAAGACCCAATTCTGTGATCTAGAAAGCAAAAAGGCGAGCCAGCGCGATACCCATGCGCTGTTACGATTGGCTTACAATCTACGAACGCAGTCAAAACGCTAATTGTAACCGCTTTAAAGCGGTTAGTGGCAAAAATTGGTGGAATAAGAAAAATAATAGAAAACGACATTAAGCTAAATATATGTAATACTGACTTGAATATACAGTTCCAGATGTAAATGAGTGGCATACCTTCCGTTGTATTAGAGAAGGCGAGAACAAACCCCGTCTAGTTGACAGGTTGTCGACGAATCACAATGCATCTCTGATAGGTACTAATATCCATCCATGAATACATTACACTAGACAAATTGAATTCTCAAGTAGATTAACATAAATAGTGTGCAATCTGCTATTATAATGGTATAACGCGTTGTAAGACAATGGCTGAAGTCCTCCCACCTCCCACGTGGATTGGAGACAGGGGACTACTCTAATTTGTAAACGAATTCAGTAAAAAAGAGGAGTTACTCAATTTGCCTGTATTTTTTATGTTTGTTACCTAAGAACTCCGTAATTCATTAACCAGTTTGAAAAAATATTTTTTGGTTTGAGAGAGTATGCTTTCCGTTTGGTTCCATAGTAATTTATCGAGATCTAATGAGTGTTTGCAGATGTATAGCTTCGAGCATTTACCAATGGAGATGTTAACGCAAGGCGTACCCCTCTGCTGGCCATATGGCCTTATCAGCGTGCGTAACTACGCTGTATTTTTAATACTGTGTGCGTTTTTTAAGCTAGTATGCGGGATCGTTAAAGTGAGTGATTTGTGTGTGTGCAATGTGTGTTTACCTCGTCCCCCGTAAGTTTTATGGAGATAAACACCTCAAGCTTATACTGAAAATTACTAGCGCAGCTTTTGAAGTCTGTTTTATACGTTTTGTAAGCGATCATATTTTTTTGTACTGTGAGTAGGGAGATATAAGTAAGGAGTAGGTAATAGATTGATTGAAAAAAATGTTGACAGCCCATTGGCGTAATAGATGGCTTGAATTCGAAATGGCAGAATGCCGGCAGGTTACCTGTGCGTATTATAACTACAGCCACTTTATGATAAAGGTATCTAAGAATTGTCCAACTATTCGTAAATGTAGACATGTAAATGTACAATAATTTTATTTTACATTTTTTTTTATTTTTTACCTAATATGTAACTGTAAATTTGTGACTTTAAGCCTCTAGACAGCTGTTTAAGAAACTTGATAAAGCTCTATGCTGCTAACTGCGTCACATAATTTTCAATTTGTTTTTGTTTATTTTTATTTTATTTTGTGACTTGACCAAATGTTCTCTATTACCAATGGTATAACATAAATTAATTTGAATTTGAATCCATCTAAATATAATCATCATGGTTTTTTTTTGCATTTGATGCCTTGATACTCAAAATAATATTACCTACATTGATATATGATCTCAATGACGATGATCTTAGTATTTTAATTGTAACCTAGATTGGGTAGAATTAGGTATATAGATATAGAACCTACAAAAATAAAAATCCGAACCCATGGTAGGCTCCCATTAGGCGCGAGCGCATGCTAATCGCATCTAATCATACGATCGAGAACTGATTCACCTTTAGCTTAGATCCTTTACTCTGTTTATTTACCAATCAGTATAGTTAATGCGTGCCGCCATAAAAGGCGATATATTTGTCTAGTGTCGCTCCGAATCCACGCCATATGTGGTCGTGAGTTAGCGTCGACTCAGAATATTTTGACGGTAACACGAAATGTAAATGAAGGATAATCATTAATGTTTACACCTCTAATTTCCTTTGATCACTTTATATGGTAAGTTTAGTTCAATCCAAAGAGGTGAATGAAATAGACGTGACCATTTTATTAGCATTTTTTGAAGGTATACGAACCATTTTTTACATACAAATAATTCTAATTATTTGAAAAAAAAACGTTAGGTACCGACAGACATTTGATTTTTTTAAAAATGATCTTGCAAAGTAAGATAAAGGCGTTTATGATGTTTTCAAGAATGAAAATAAAACATATCTATCAGATAAGTCCCAATAATAATTCCGTACTAACGCTTCACCAATTTCATTCATGATGATTATACCTCTACATTTATGGTAGATGTGGTATAGCTTAGTTCCAAGTGTGAAACCCCAAATTTACAGCTAAACAATTGGTGCTATTCTGTCATAAATAACGAAATTTATTCCGTTCGATGAATTAACAGTTTTGGTTAAGTATGTTAAGTAACTACTGGCGCCAGTCGCGTTTCGAATTTCGAGTTGATTGCGAAAATGCGCCGGCGCAAGTGTGAGGGGTGACGGTAGGTGGGAGGGTAGGAGGCGCCATTGGCAGGACCGCCCAACTCTTTGTTTACGTAACGCCCCCGCTCATTACGAAGTGCAATTACGACACCTCGATTATGATACGATTGTTTGATAAAAACTTACACGACAACAGGCCGCCCTTCTCTTGTCACGCTTCGGAGATCAGGTTTGAACTAGTGCAATTATAACTCACCGTTATTTGAAGGTTATTAAAATCGATACCGTTTTATGGCAATTGTGAAATTGACATTAGTGTTATAATTGGTGATAAAATAGAGTGTTTAAAATAAAAGCTTGACACTAGAGATCACGCGCTGCTTGCGCCGCTGTTTCGAAAATAAATCGACTTGTTTAGATTTCTATACGGCAGGTGCCTAAGAAGTACTTACCTAATGTAGACGATATAGGTGTTTAGTTTCATAGTGTTTGCAGTAGGTACCAGCAATAAGCAGGATTTCTTCAAAAACCTTTGAATAAACAAAATTGTTTCTACGAAGAAGAAAACTTTTCATCTTCATACTGCAAAACTTAAATGTCTGATGCAATTACACAGTGAATAGATCTAGATCTCTGACCTATTTTGGCAATCGCTATTCTTATAGCCATTTAAATAGTATGTGCAGATGTGGTGTAGGTGTAGATACCAGCCATATGTCAACTCGTTCTGAAATAAGTTAAAACGGCTAGAGGTTAGAGAGAAGTAGATGAAAATTTAATTTAGACGGCGGAAACTCTTTCCATCCGTACTATTTGTAGATAGATAAACACTTTATTGCTCACCAGTTAGAACAAAATACTTATTATACGGACTTAAATAATTTTTTTCAAATTATAGTATCAATGGGCGATCTTATCGCTCGTAGGAATCTCTTTCAAACAACTATCCACAGAATAGATTACATACTATGGAAGGCAGTGGTTTCTCAAATTACCTATAGTAAACTATCAGCAAATTTTCAGTTGTAATTATGTATTATATACAATCCGATTAATAATCGGATCGGCATAATCGGCAAACCTAGCATAGAACGTCTTGATACCAGGTGAAGCGATGATATACCTACGCAAAACGGTGGGAAGTGACTGGAAAAGAAGAGCCGAAGATCGGGCTTAGTGGCGTATCTTGGGAGAGACCTACGTCCCGCAGTGGGCTTACACCGTCTAATTATGATGATGATGATATACAATCCAAAATTTCGCCGTCCAACGGGAATCGAACCCGCGCCTCCTGTGTAACACGCCCAAGCGCTTAGCCATAGACGACTCCCATTGAAGTCTAAATCCAATTGAAGTCAACCTATTACGTACAAATATTTTAATCCTCACATATGGACTGGAAGTAGCCTACTGTTAGTAGATACGTAGTTAGTTATACCATCATTTTCCCCCACGGGAAGATCATTGTTGCTTTCCTGCGTCCGTAGGCTTAGGCCTTTTAAGCTAAAAATAGCTACCCATGACAGAATTTGTCCAGTGCATATTTCTTGAGTTATTACAACGTCCCATATAAAAAAGCAGTATTTCCAAATATCAGGCCAACTACTGAATTTTTATTTCCTTAACCTTATTCTAATAATTACGAGTATTTAAATAAAAAAATAAAGCTAGCCAGTGTGTAGTGTACTACCAGCCATTATCTGTGATAGCGCCTACTGACGAATAAAAGTCTTTTATTTATTTTCTAGATACATTTTTTTTTTGGACATGGAAAATAAAATAATCAGCTTAGTAAAAATCAAACCACATGGCTAATGAATTGGAAAACCAAAGTCGAACTTTTGAATTGAGTATGTCAAAACTAGCCATACACTATTATCACAGTTTTACAATCATATTGTAAAACTGTGCTATTATTTTGCTTTTAGAATGTGGTTAACTGTACGCAGAAGTAAGTAAACACTTTGATTAGTTTCAAAGTTTTGCTGATTTCCAGTGAAGCTTAGTTAGAGGTGTTTGTTAGAAGTGTGAACACGCCGTTAAGTTAAGCTCACGTGGGCCTATTGGTTGTTGCGACATTCGATACCTAACAACCCGGTAGCAGTAAACTTTAGCGCCGAATACGTAAACCTTTATACGCCGCTACTTTGCTACGTCTCTTAGCCGTGTATGAAGGTGACTTATTGTGTATTGCTATTCTTTACAGGATGTCAATCACGACTGAACATGTCAACAAATTTGACTGCATCGCTTTCGTAGCGGCTTTAGTGCAGGGTTATAAAAATTACTTTTAATTGCAGATAAATATTCTGTTTCAGATACTATTGACGTATTTGCCTGTATTACAGATGGAGTCAATGAGACGAGATATATTTTTACGTTACACAGATTTAGAGCTTTTGAAGTGCATTACTTCAAAAGTTGATTATTTTGAGATTGATCTAAACACGCAAGCAACCACCGGCACAACAATATATTATTTGTAAGACAGAGCTGTACTAAAAAAAATATTTAAAAAAGCAATTGTTTATTTGTTGCTTATTATACTTGTCAATAGCACATGAGTAAAGAAGGTCTTTACTCATGTGTCAATAGCACATAATTGATATGTTTCAACAAAAGTCACTCTATGTAAAATTCTAAAGTGTTACTTCATCACTCTTGTCCCTCTTCACGACCTACCGTTGTAGAAATGCTTGATTTTATTGGGCTTAGGAAATTGATGTGGCGCCGTCAAACAATAGACGCGTGGAAACTTGTTTGCAGACAAAAGTTTGGCCATCCGTAGCTGCAGGTCAGAGATGAATCAAGTTTGTTGTGATGATTTACGAGTGGCCATAATAATAACTCAGTTCTCTGTATATTTTAGTTTGTTTATATCCTACAAATATTATAGGTAAATATGAAAGTTAATATGTCTGTTATTACTCATTTTTATTAAAACGGCTGCACGGATTTAACTACAATTTGGCAAACTGGATTAATTACATTTTGATTTTTAATTAGAGACGACCACTTGAGAGTGAATACATATGATACTTTTTGTTATAAGTATCTTCTAAGGTCACATCGTCAGTATCGTCACTTAACATCAGTCACTACTTTTGTTAAGTGGCGACACCTACTGACGATGATACTGAATATAGACTTGATAGACAAGCGTTTGATCACTATCAAACGCTTGTCTATCACGTAAACAAGATAAACGTTTATCACGTAAAGTACTTTTTTGTGCAAATACTGCACAATTTTAAAACTTAATATATGTTTTAAGTTGTAGTCATCAGTATTCAGCAAAACCTGTAAACTGGCCTCACGGTAAATTGTAGCAATAAATGATCGGCGCCTTATACCGCTACCCGCCTACAAGCACTCATCGACCAATTCTAGTCGTACTTCCAGGTTTCAGTCACTTGTGACTAATTTATAGACCGAAAGCACAGAATAAATAATAGTCAAAAGGCTAAAGTTCTAATAGCATGGCGCAGTGTGGGTGTAATCTTTCGACCCCCTCGATTTAACGCTATTCGTACTTATCCTTTTTTGCCAGACATCATATGTAACCTACTGATGAAAGTTAAGTTTGTTCTCGCTTGAGTACGTATGAAGCAAAAATCAAGTTTTAGGAGACGCGATTGAAATTGTTAGGACGGGGCTACTTAAAATTACGAGGCTTACTTTAGCTACTTACTTAGTGATTTATGGGGTATGGGGAATATTTATTGTATCCCAATCAACAACATCTCCTTACTAGATACTCCACAGTAATAGCTCGTACTATTGATTGATATTTCATAGTCCAGAAAAAGATTTCTAAGATCAAAACAAGAGTTTGTAATAAGTGAATTCAAATCGCTTGCCTTTTCAATGTTTGTTTTTCCATAATGCACATCACATCTATCGATGTCTCAATGAATAAGTACTATTTTTGGTGATGATAATGAAACGCTAAACTATCGTAGGAAGATACAACATTTACATAAAATGTGTTGTTTGCTTGTAATTGTATAATTAGACATTCGAATTTGCTTTGTAATTAGAGACAACCACTTGAGAATTTGTTTCCCAAAGATTTATTACAATAAATCTTACAAACTCTTAAACTGGACACATCCAGTAGATAAATTCATAAGCAATCGAGGACATCTTTGCACTAATGTCTTAACAACCGTTTCGGTAAAGTTAAACAGACGAACGGAAGTGCTAAATAATCGTACATCGATACGTAACAGCCGGGTTAAAACCTCTAACTCGTTTTATAATTAATGTGTTTTTAAGATACGTGTCATTTATTGACGAAAATTATTATAATTTTATTCGAATCAACTTTTTTATGGTTTAACATTAATAGAAGATCCTCCTAATTAGTCCATAAAATGATTAACCAAAATTCGATACAGGTAATTAAATCCAAAATGGAAACATGGTCGGGCACACATTTCGATAACGAAATCAATTACGATTGGACTGTGCGATTAGGTCCAGTCGAGTGGTCGCGTTTAGTTTGCATAAACACATTATAAAAACCGGTCGAATGTGTTTTGTGTCGAATACGGCCCGATAATGATATGGAAACGGAAAAATTGGGATGCTATATTTTCTCTAGCTTTCGAGGTTGGCGCCGCGGCGCGAGCGCAGTTCCAGTCGCGATGAGACGCAATAGCGGTGGTTACTACTGCAGGTGGTGTTGCCATAGAAGATAATAAGGAATAACATATAAATTAAGACACATGTATATTATCAAACACACTAATTTAAGAAGTAGTATATACTTATGGTATGTTAATTAAAAATAATAAAAGTACAATATATTTGTATTACTATTATTATAACTATTTGTATTTTTAATAAAACATTTTTTATAATACTTACTACTTTACTGTCTTGACACTTGGCCTCATACCTTATTCTAAAAAATACACTGATCCTCTGTGTGTAATATTAAAGTTTCATGTATTAGATTTTATAGGTTTAAGTAAGAATCAACATCAATTAGTGCAATACTATGAAATGTACTTACTAATGCATCCAAGTTTAAGAATGGAACAAATAGACAATCGCTACCACAGTTAAAACGATACAATACAAGCGAGTTACTCTCACATCTAAATTATTGTAAAACTAAAAACCATACCTGGCAGCACCAATCGCCGCTATCTCCCAAATACGACAATATTGACAAGCAACAATGGCCGAAGAGGCAACCATTAGCATAATTAGATGTGGCGATGTCGAGATGACTTTCTAAGTCTTTAAACAACACGCATGACCGCATAAATTGAAGGGATTATTTTATGTTTGTGGACACTGTTGACATTATGACCCTGTGTTTATAGGTTTTACTGATAATGCTGTACCATTTCGTAGCTCTTAACATATAAAAGATGTTAATGTTGCTATATAAACTGTAACTGTAACTTTGATTCAATTTATGGTACCTTAAGTGGCTGTTTGTTTCCAAGAGTAGGAAGGAACATAGAATTTTATTATGATTGTTACACACTACTTAATGTTTCTTTACTGTTTCATGTGTATGTACGAATAAATCAGCTTCGACTTAGTATATATCTTGGTTTGTTCTGTTAAAAACAAACATAACGCTGGCGCTTAATAGCGCTACAATGTAACTTTAAATCATTTTTGCATATTTTTTTATGACTCATGTAACTGTCATTACAAGCTTTTATTTAACTTGCAATGTATGTATGTATGTATGTATGAATGTCACTATGTATGTTCGGGTGGAATCTTAGAAGCTAAATTAGACCCACTTCCCGATGTCCGATTGGACTCAAATTTGGTGTACTTATGTATCTTCTCTGTGATAAAAAACATAACCCCACCGAGTTTGGGCTCGATTGATATGTTTTGAAGAGAACTTTACGCCTAGATGATATCCAGGGTCTGATGATGAAGCTGGAAGGTGGCCACGGCATCTCTGTGATAAATCAACATAATCCTACCAAGTTTGGGCTCGATTGATTCGTCTTGAAGAGAACTTTTCACCTAGATGATATCCAGGGTCTGATGATGAAGCTGGAAGGTGGCCACGGCATCACTGTGATAAATCAACGTAACTCTACCGAGCTTGGGCTCTATTGATTCGTCTTGAAGAGAACTTTACACTTAGATGATATTTAACGACTGGTGATGAAGCTGGAAGATGGCCACGGAATCTCTGTGATAAAATAACGTAACCCCAGTGAATTTGGGCTCAAATGATTCGTCTTGAGGAGCACTTTACAATTAAATGATAGCCAGGATCTGATGATGAAGCTGTAAGGTGGCCATGGCATTTCTGTTATAAAGCAACATAGCCCCACCGAGTCGATTGATTTTCCTTGAAGAGCATTTTACCCATAATCACATTAAATATCCGTGGAATATTTTAAAACATGATGCCTTCTCTTAAATACTTAGGTAGTAGGTAGGTAGTCGGTATCTTTACCTACCTACTAAAAAGTTAAAAATAAATTATAAGTAAAAACTATTTTTAAAAACAAGCTTTATCTAAGACAATGAACTAAAATGTTAAAAATAAATTCTAGTTAGTATTTGGCGTATAGGTACTTACCTATATTTTTATAAGCTTGAGGCACTGAAGTATAGTAATTACCTAGTCTAAAAAACGGATAGTGCTTCAAGCTTTTAAGAATAGGTAAGTACCTACACGCCACATACTTACTAGAATTTTAGTTCATTGTCCTAGATAAAAGCTTGTTTTTAAAAATATGTTTACTTATAATTTATTTTTAATATAGGTAGTTATCATGAAGCGAAAACCCACACAGCACTAATTATTAGCGTGTTAGATGTATCATCTAAAATCGCCTCAAAAATTATAAATGCAAGTAGTAGATTGTATCACGGGGAACAACATAGTATTTTTTTCTGAAGTCGCTCTATTGAATCCTGAGCTTAGCTAAAAGAGTCAAAGTACGTTGGCCGAGAAAAAATATGTTGCAGCTGAGTGATACACTCTGCTTTTTATCCGCCTTCTATGAGAAAAGGGAATAGGTAAAAGGCTCTTTAAAATACACATCCAAGAGTATTATAGTATGGTAAACAAGACTGACTGACATTAAGGGAGAACGCGGGGTGAACTTTTCCAAACAGATGTGTTTCCCCGTTTTCTCCATGGAAAATGCTTCTAGAGTAAAATGTGTACAAAATACAAAAGTACAAACTACAAAGTACAAAATATCAAGCTCTGCTGTAGCTACATTTTGCCCTAGAAGCATTTTCAAGGGAGGAAACGGGTGACTACATTTGTATGGAAAAGTGCGACCCGCGTTCGCTCTTTTAAACACAATTAACCAATGAATACATACAGTTTCCGAAACTTGCGGCACCTATTGCACTTTTCACTCGATAATATTTTGTACCTCTCTGTTTAATTGGGCAGTAACATTTCTCAAACAATATTACTATTGTATTTCTTTATACAGGGCACAATAATGAAAATTCATAAGCCAACAATAAAAAAATAAGGCTTGAAAAATTAATACATATTTTGCATTTAACGAGGAACTAACAGACAATCCACCACTTTTCGAATAGATGAGATGAAAAGTCGAATTTCTTTATTAGTTTGTTCTCTTTTCATGGCCAAGCGAATCCACAAATTTGGCCGCATAAACAAAGCCAATAATACTTATAGCATATAGGATATAAATTATAACGATAATTCTGACGAGTCCGCCGGGGGTCGCCGATAGTAACATTATCATTATCGTATAATACTACACACTAAACCTATTCTATCTTTCAATTATTTGCAAAAACCCCTTATAATAGTAATTACGTAGTACGAGCAATCGAGGTCAATATGCGAAATCAGTTTTAGCGTTTTGACCCCAATTGCTGCAAAGTTGCGTATTACCCAACAAGGTCACAAGAAAAAGCTAGCAGATAAATTGTTGCAAGATAATTAATGTTCTGTCGGTTTATCGTTTTAGCACTTACTAAACGGGGACTGTGGGCGCCATCTAATGACTCCAGGGATTCACTATCCATAGATGAGCATTGAGTTGCACAATGCACATGTTGCGTTAATTCAGATACACCAACACAGCAACGTAAGTACCTTCATTTGTACTACTTTACGACTGACTCATTTCACGTCCTTTAAAAGAACCATACAATGCATTTTAGCTTGCTAACTTAAAATTAATATACCCAACAAACGGACCAATTACATGTCTATGATAAATTGATAACCATATTTGATATAATTAGGTAATGTCAAAAATCGATTTTGGCGTAACGGATGTCGATTAGGGGTGATCCATAGGCGAACCGGCGCGCGAGCCAACTGTTTAAATCGTTGGCTGGCCGGCTCGTTGGCTTTTGTTGGTATATTGGCGAGCAAAACAGTCTGCTCCCATCGTTGGCGAAGTTTTTTGCACCGCGGACCTAGAATTTCAAGCATGCACAAAGAGCCAGCGAGCAAATCCGCCGATTTTTAAGTCCGCAGACTTTAGTGCTCCATTGGCGGTTTAGACATTTGGTTTACGAGTTTTTTGGCTTACCGGTATTTGTACTATTCATTATTCTGTGGTACCGGCGGTTTTACACGCCAATGGATCACCATCATCTATTTTTTGTTTCTACACAATCAGTAATGATGCAGAAACAAAAATAGTTCTAATGTTCTTATTCCCCATAGGTTTAGGATAGATTTTAAATAGGTATTTGTACAGTCAATTTATTTTCAAACATTTCGAATCCCAGTTCAGAAATTCATCCCAGAATCCAGAACCTACTACTCAGCTTAAGGTCAATTTGCTGAAAGAAGCAAGAATGTACATAATAATAACTTATCTCTTATATATATATAAGAATAACTTATCTCGTCTTACTTACCCAGTCTTTAATAATTTCTTCAGTTACAATTCCAGCTTAATCTTCGCTACTGATAATGGTAACCACAGCGTATGAAAGTAAGATTATTTATTAGCAGCAATTCTCCTCGGTTGTGACTTGCGACATATGACATTAAGCATTATAGCATCGCTTGTATGGCGATACTTAGCGCCGGAAATGACTCGTGCGCTCATCTCATACATAGCCTTCGTGTGCACGCAACCTTATCTACGCCTTACTGTTTCTGCCAAAGGATTGTTCAATTAGTCATGTCTGATGGTAGTTGATTTCTTTCGTAGTTGCAGAGCAATAATGCCTGGATTGGTTGTCTCTATATACATTATCGATGATCTCTGCCAGGGCAAAGGAGAAATAGAAGGAGATTCAGCAAGATAGTTGTACGGCTTCGTATCTTGTTCGTATCGAACATTGGTCGCAAAACAAATAATAAATGTAGCTGAAGCAGGCTATAGTATCGTATATGATACTTTATGCAAGATTCTGTGGAATTCAACAAAATTGAATACAAGTAAACACTCATAAGTTAGGTATTATTAATTACACTATACGAAAATAATATCTTCTGTCATTATCGCATTTCTTACCTGTCGAATTGAAGTACTTGTAGCTACCTCCTTCTGGGTAATTTACGGCCAATGCGTAAACATTTCATCAGCATTGTGTTTCGCCTAACCTTTGATGATAGGTTGATGTATAAAAGATCAACCCCACGCCAACATAATTGTATATGTATTTAAAGAAATAGAAATAGAAAGAAAAATAACAATGTTAGCAGAAACCAAATACACTGCCCTGAGGGCTGGGAAATTATATCTCCAATCTAACTTGGGATCAAAATAATACACCTACGATCAGTTGAGTTTTGACTACAAGTATATGCTGTAGCTTTCAGAGGTTTACCCATGTTGTAGGTATGACGTTTTTCGATAGAAACATTCGAAAAATGTCGGTGCAACTCACCTTAAATCTGTTAATGCCTAAACCGAACCCAATTTTAGAAATACATCGATTTATTAAAAGCACTGTAATCTGAATGTCAGAAATTCTTGCTTGATACTACTGAGGATTATATAAGACTATAAATTAAAGTAGGTATGGCTATGTACTAAGCTGCCGTGGCCCGATCATATTGCATAATGATGAGGACGAGATGACACAATACACACCTCCAATATCACCAATGACTTGCATAACGAGCTGAAGTAAAGCTCGCCTAAAGCCACTTGATGCAAGGATATTTCAGATTAAAGTAGTTAGTAAGCAGTTTAATAAGGTGGACTGCAGAAATTGAATGGAAGCTGATTTTGTACGTTTGTCCATCTGACAGCAAACATGAGTCGACGAAACTACTTTTAATGCATCTACATAAGTACAGCCGACTGTAGAAAAACATGCTAGTTAGCTTGTTATCCACCTAAAGGTTTGACATAGAGCTCTCAGATAATCCAAACAGACATAACAAAGCGACACTTCTGACGGCGCGAGATGAGCCCGCAAACATTGAAGATCTCGTTTCCTGCCTGCATTATAAACTATTGACTTTCAAATAATAATTTCCATTTAAAATTAACTTCTCGAATATTGAAGAGGTAACTGTGCCCGAACGAAGTCAGCACGTGGCGCGCCCGAGCAAGTATGCAAATCTAGGTTTATGTGTGTTTACATATACACCGCTTCACTCACACCACTACATATTGGCTTCCATTCATAAAAGCGAGGCACTATCTAGCCATGAATTAATCGCAACATTTGAATATGTTTACTCTGACAAAGGAAGCAGCCATTGAGTAAAAACTCGCCCGAAAACAGGTTTGGCACGTGTCAATGAACGACGGGAATATTTTGGACGCCATCGACGACCCGAACTTGTCTGGCTAGATGATTTAAAACGTTTAATAGACGCTCATCTTAATAGTTACTTTTATATTTAACGTTCTCTTGAAACTTTGTGTGAGATTACAATATTTGAACAGAGAATACATTGCTATGTTTACAAATGTAATAAAGAATTCCATAATGTTTTTAATACTAGAAATTTTTAACAAAATTTTAATAAGCGTCTACAGAGATGAACAGTTATTCATGCGGAAGAAACAATGGACAGAAAAGTGTTAAAATAAACTTCAACTGTTTCTCTTTAGCACATTCTTAAATTTCACAGCGTCCCATCTGGCTATTTCACATGTTCTCGTATTCTCGTGGCTTTGATTGCTTCGTGTGCTTTGGTATACTGTTATGTTATTAACATCAGTCAATGACTGATGTTAATAACTGACAGTAGATAATGACTGACAGTCATACAAATACACGCTTATATACAAAGTTTAAACAAATCTTGCGATAAATGCTTCAGGAATTACGCAAGTTAATATAAATAGTCAGGATGCTATAGCAGATAAAGATGTATTGTGAAAATAAAACCTTTAGAACCATAATAGATTAGTTGATCGTCATAAATATTTGCTAATCTAAAAGGTAAATTGAATTATGGCCGGTTTCTGAGTACATTTATTGAGATTTTATCTATTCAATAACGGTACAATTGAATAGATAATCTCTCGATAAATGTACCTTAGAAACCGACCATTAATGAATCATAACTCTTTATTATTACTCCCAAAAATAAAACATAATACAAATCATTAAGATAGTTTAAGAACTAAAACAACCGACTTCCATGCTCCGAGAGTCAGTTTCAGTAGCAAGTGTGAGACGTTTATCGTCATATCTCTGAATGTAGATATTAGATCTCGATGAAATTACAATGGAACCTCGAAAATGTACCCTACCGATTAAAAAAACAATAATTCGAATCGGTTCACAATTAACGGAGTAATCGCGTATCATACATACAAAAAAAACAACATACAGACGAATTGAGAACCTTCTCCTTTTTGTAGGTCAGTTAAAAATAAAACAAAAGATAAAGTATAAAAACAGCGGTTTTATCACTAAGTAAATAACGATCTCTTGTCTCTTCATAACCGCTGCATATTACGCACTATTTTAAAAATATACGGTAAAGTGCAAGAAACGATGTTAACTCGAATCGATGTTAATTAACACCTGTTTTTAGAGACAGACAAGCATTTGACTACGATCATATCTTTTGGAGATTAGCGGTCCATTGCAGAATGGCATCGGCGAAGTAATTATAGTGAGCAATACACAACTCCACTGGCTCTAATCCAAGAAGAAATTGATACATTATTATAACAACTTCTCAATTTCTCAACACCCAGGTCTTTACTCAATAGAATTAACAGTTGATAAGTACATACATGTAAGCCGAACTATGTTATACACGTGTCATTATCAGCTATTTAAACACTATGAATAAATGTATCAGAACAAGACTGCTGATAACATTACCATAATAATCACTTATACCTATATAGGTAGCTGCAATCACATAATCTAATAATTATTGAATATTCAATAATTATTAGATTATGTGATTGCAGCTGAAGTAGTGAATGAAAGTTGGCGACCTCCAGTGGCGACGTAGGCGAGGTTGTCGCAAACGCAGTCTCTCAGTCATCTCGGGTCTGTTTCATTCATGAACAGAGCACGTAGGCGGCCACTACGTATACACTGTACTACTATATAATGCGAGGCCCTTCATATGTATAGATATATTGTTATAATAAAATGGCTTGACTTCTAAGCGAGAGGTCGCCGGTTCCAATCCTAGCACGGGTGTTGGTCTACAGGTGGTAGGTGTATATTAAATCGATTTTTTGCCTGAGACTTGTTACCAAAATAGAACCTTATCACCATCAAAGAGAAAATCTGCCATAACCTTACGGTGTTCCGGCAGCACATAGCCCTTTCGGAGACGGCCATTCGCAATTGTCAATTTCTACGTCATGGACGAAATGATAGTCACAGAGGCAATTGAAGCCATTGTTATTTGCAACTACGAGGTAAAAAGCGAATGATGGAAATATTGATTGAAACCCATTGAAAATGTCGAATGACCGTCTCCTTCTTTTTCTAGCGTTTTCACCATCTTCGACCACATTACCGCTGACCACCAGGCGATAAGCTAAATAGGAAATGAAAGAAAATTGCCATGTTGCGCAGATTGTAGTTGTAGGACTTCTGCTAATCCGCCCGGGGCGGTCAAATCTTCACCAATTAATTCAACCGTGAAATAGTAATGTTTTTGGTTTGAATTGTAAAGTGTCTAGTGAAGTTACAGGGCATGTGAGACTTAACATTCTAGCTATCCAGAATTTTCTATGCCGCTGTATCTGTGGACGACATCGTTTTTAGGGTTCCGTAGCCGAATGGCAAAAAACGGAACCCTTATAGATTCGTCATGTCTGTCTGTCTGTCCATCCGTATGTCACAGCCATTTTATTCCGAAACTGTTAAGACTACAGAATTGAAACTTGGTAGGTAGATGTATTCTGTGAACCGCTTTCCGATTTTTATAAAAAAATAAAAAATATAAAAGTTTAAGGGCAAACCATACATGGAAATGAAACAAAAAAAAAATTTTCTTCAAACCTATACGTGTACTCTATGGATAGGTCTTCAAAAATGACATTGAGGTTTCTAAAATATTTTTTTCTCAAAGTCAATCATTTGGAAGATAGGCGCGTCTAAAGTGGTAAAATGTGTGTCCCCCCTCCTCCAAAACATCATTTTAATTTCTCTAACAATAAAAGGTCAACATTTCCTAAGATAAGTTCTCTGTTAGAACTAATAAGGACTGTTTTAAAAATAACTTTTTTTTAATATTAATAAGCATAAGTTTTAGCCTGACATGATATCCATTCACAAACACAACGTGTAGGCGTAAACAGCGGCCATTTTACAATCTGTGCCAACTGCCACTGACTCTATGACACGGTCTACTGCTCTACTTGATATGTGTGTCCAGTTATATAAGATCAATGGCAAATATTGATATTATTGTTGTACGATCAATTGAGGTAATATTAGATTAACAGAACAGTGTGAGTTTCTACCGAGCTTAGTGAACTACAGTGTATTTAGCTGAGTTTAAAACAAAACAGATATATCTTTATTTTTTCTTACTGATTAATTTCAATCTACGTAATCAGTGTATTTAGGTGCGGACCCACCGCAGCGTCCTGCGTGCGCAATCTAGGTGGCGATC
The DNA here is from genome assembly GCA_954871355.1 of Cabera pusaria. Classification (NCBI taxonomy): domain Eukaryota; kingdom Metazoa; phylum Arthropoda; class Insecta; order Lepidoptera; family Geometridae; genus Cabera; species Cabera pusaria. The sequence goes on from OX940896.1 coordinate 13,320,673, forward strand.
AGATAGCGCAGTAGTATTTGTACCGACTGGTTCACACCAAACGCGATCAGAAAACAATTGAAAAGTACAGAGATCGCGCCCGCAGATCGCAGGACGCCGCGGTGTGGCCCTACCTTTACAACACGCTATGCCCTGCCAAAAACTACTCACCAGTTCTCAGCCAGCGCATTAATGCTTGTTCTAGCGTGCTAATAGGAATATTTGCTCAATAATGGCTTAGTAAGTATGGTAGCGCAGGACCGACGGATACGGATTCATGACTACAATCTCATCAGGCGTAACGTAGGACGCCTTTAGATTAAGTGGAGAAATAATCTTTGCAAGGTGGCTGGCATGGGCTTAGTGACCTGCAGTTGGAGAGGCCTACGTCCAGCAGTGGACTAGCATAGGGTTAGGATGATGCCCTGTAGTTTCATCCACCAATAAAGAGCCTTCATTAAAAATGTTGGACGTCGCCACCCAATTTGTTATCTTAAGACATTATTGATTCGATTTGACAAACAAATATTTTCTATTTTACAGTCAAAAGATTGAGGAAGTGGTAGTACCACTCCAAACGGACCAGGACCCCACTAGAAAACATAATTATTTAATTATATGCACACATAACTTAATTATTTAATTAAGCTATGTGTGCACAATAAACGTTAATAGTTGCGATTCTTAAAATGCGAATTTTAATCGTATAATTTAATTTAAATGTATTTATAGATTTATCGTACAAAATATACTCATAACGATTTGTTTTCGCAGTGCGCAGATATTGGTATTTTTCACGGAATAAAGATTATTATCTACAACTATTAACATTCCTAGTGTGCGCTTAGTCTAACAACAAAACAACGATTATATTTTACAAGACCATAAATATTTCAACAACTTAGTTACATAAAGTACCTTCATTTTACGCTTCTTAAATTAAAATACGGATTTCACTTACAGATTTTATCCTCATACAGAATATATTAACATTTGCAACGAGCACAGCACATTTTCATTCAAATTAGCCCCGGCGTAGCTTGTACCAACTTTTCACAATTTGCTAGTAACACGTCGGTAAAAGTCGGGAGTTAACTCGACAACCTGAGACAGCTAGTTAGGCGATAACCATCTCTGAGACAGCTGCCTTCTTTATGGACCTGCACTTACCCAGATGTACGATATGCTACAACCAATTTAACCAAGTAATTTTGACAACCGCAGGAATTTATTAGTACACCTTAGCAATTTACAAAAGGTTGGATAACCGAAAATAGTTCAGTGATTGCAATGATGCTTATCGTAGACAGGTTACTGTTTACTAGATGAAGTGTATAATATGGCCACTTACATTGGTTGAGATAACAATGGTAGTCATCAACATTTTGGTTCAAAGGTTTTTTTTCAGATTCAGATATTTTTACACACTACACCTAGAGCAAGTCAAGAGTCATCATCGCCATCATCGCATTCCACCAAGCGAGAAAGTGGTCAAACGCTAGCCTCAGCCTCAGAACGCTAGTCAGATATTTAAAAAAATAAAAAGACACTTAGGTGATCTCATTTAGCAAAATATTATTGTGTCGAGTTTAATTGAAATGACCTATTGGACAAAGTCTAATATATCTACACACAATTTTAGACTGGGTATAAATAAGCCTGAAGCAAAGCCCTAATAAAATTGACTATGTATTATTATGGTACCATTGAGCTGATTTAATGATAGAGTCGGGACGTAGGGAGACTGGAACTGAAATGAGGAACTGAAACAAAAATAGCAAGTGCATGGTATATTTTGTAATCTTGAATAGTTTCCATTATACACATGATTATAATTTTGTTTTTACACAACAATTGTTTTTAACAATATTTTTATTATATGACATGAAGGTTGTTTATGAACTTTATTACGTGGTAAGCCTTTAGCCTCGATGTGTTCGTGACCGTAAACAGATCTGAACTTGAATACTGTCGGTCAACCAGTACAGGGAACTTATAGATTACGCCCCCGTATTAAAAACATCAGCGTGTGTTCATTCATAAAATTATTTTAGTTTACATACAACCTTACGTAAGATACTTCATTGAGACTTACCAAATCTTTAACTTTTTGATAATAATAAAAATACTTTATTTCTTTCACATAGGCATACCTACTTATGTTCTGTCTTACACTATTGGCTAATTTAACAATGGTTTTTACACTTTACAGTAACCTTACTAAAGACTGATGCCCGAGATAGGTTTACAAAAAACTATAAGTACGGGTCATCAGTGCCCTCACACAGATTGTTATGTAAATAATTAACTAAAGAATATACATACATACATTTTTAACACACCTTTTTCCCGTTGGGGTAGGCAGGGACTACTTCTATATAATAAAATAATAATCATCATCATCATTAACAGCCTGTACTCGTCCACTACTGGACATAGGCCTCTCCTATGGCACGCCACTGAGCTCGATCTTCAGCTATTTGTTTTCAACCGCTGCCAGCCAGCTTGCGTATATCATCGCTCCATCTAGCTGGAGGGCGTCCTACGCTTCGTTTCCCGAGTCGTGGTCTCCACTCTAGAACACGTCTACCCCAACGGTTATCGGTTCTACGACAGATATGACCAGTCCACTGCCACTTCAGCTTGCTAATCCTTTGAGCTATGTCGATAACCTTGGTTCTCTGTCGGATGACTTCATTTCGAATTCGATCTTTCAGAGATACTCCGAGCATAGCCCTTTCCATAGCTCGCTGAGCGACTTTTAATTGGTGGATCAGTCGCACCGTCAGTGTCCACGTCTCGGCTCCGTATGTCATTACAGGTAGGACGCACTCATTAAAGACTTTTGTCTTTAGGCTCTGTGGTATCGGCGATGAAAAGACTCGACGTAGTTTTCTATATGCTGCCCATTCCAGCTGTATTCTTCTGCGGACTTCTTTCTCGAAATTGTTTCTACCCAATTTCAAGGTTTGGCCAAGGTAGACATATTCTTGAACAGTCTAGTCTCGAGAGGGACTCCGTTTAAGGCAATCGGTTCCGGAATGACATGTTCGTTGAACATGATCTTGGTCTCATCCAAGTTCATCCAGAGACCGATGCGTGCAGAAGAATCAGCAAGGGTGGTCAGCATGTATTCCAAGTCCTGTACGGTTTCAGCCATGATAACGATATCGTCCGCAAATCTCAGGTGTGAGAGGTTTTCGCCGTTGATGTTTATGCCTCGTCCTTTCCAGTTCAGCGTCTTGAACATATCCTCTAGAGCGTTTGTGAACAATTTGGGGGAAATAACGTCCCCTTGTCTCACACCTCGATGTAAAGGGATATGTTCAGTCTGCTGATTTTGTACTTGGACGGTCATAGTCGCGGCTTCATACAAACCTCCCAGCACTTGCACGTATCGCCAATCAACTTGGCACCGTTGCAGGGACTCCAGAACAGACCAGGTTTCAATAGAGTCAAAGGCTTTCTCATAGTCCACAAATGCTAGACACAGGGGCTGGTTATACTCTTCTGTCTTCTGTATAACCTGCCGCACAGTGTGTATGTGGTCTATGGTGCCGTATCCTCCTCGGAAACCAGCCTGTTCAGGGGGCTGGAACTCGTCGAGTTTACGCGCGAGACGATTTAATATGTTCGCGACGCGAAATAATAATAATATATTCTAAATAAAATACGAGTAATCTTACATTTTTTCAAAATTTCAAATGTTTTGTTTTTGGTCTTACATTTTGCTTAAGTAATATACAGAACCTATTATTCCAGTACAATTAAACCCGTAATGAACGATGTATTAAAATGACCACTAAACCAATCAGTCATAAATTTTCAATACATCATCCAGCGGTAGACATACTATTGGACATTCTACTCGACGCAATCAAGGCGCTACTTCACATCGAACAAACACGGGCCCGTCCCTTTTAGGTGCGTTGTACTCGCATATTTCCTATAATGAAGTATGAATATTGGATACGCTCGAACAGGTGTTAATAAATAAGTCTAGATTATCCACGGACAGATCTAATCGGATCTTGTTTACATTGCGAAAGATTTCCGAGCCGCTTACGGGCGAGTCCTAGGCCTAGAGGCTTATCTCTTACTGTTTAAACTGTAAACATATTAGAATTCCTTGTTACACTATTTATTGTTTACCTATCGCTTATCTAACTCTGCCTTTTATATACGACGGTCCTTGTTAAACCGATTTCAACATATTTTCCATTTGCGTTGAGTTTGAAACCAAGCAAATGCATTGTAATAAGTAAATACGTCGGTGGCTTATACCGAACCGATATCTGATGCGATTACGATTTAGCGCTGCATTTGTTTGTGGAACTTATGTTAGTCTACCTGTTTCTACATTGTTAACTGACTCTAATAGGGTATTATGGTTATCGAATAAAATAAGTTCAAACTACAGAGTACTATTTATCAAAATAAAGTATTTCCAAACAATGAAAAACAAAGATAATAACTCATCTTCCTTTGTATAGAACGTTTAAAACTTTTGAATAGCGTCTCGCATCGATGCTCGAACCATAATTTTCGTTAGGTCACTTATATGTGGACTTACGGCCATTATATAAAATTAATAGCCTCCTCACCAAACAATTACCCGGGTAAATGCTATCAGCAAATCTATGGGTTGAAATCTCATAACCTTTTGCCTTCGAGTCAAACGGACTGTAGATACCTTGCCCTCGCTTTATTGAGGTTGCGATGGATTGAATGTGCTCATTGCACAGAGAAAAGCGTATTATAATTTATTACGAATGTATTGCATGCATACTTAAAATTATGTATATAGACAATAAAATTATGACCATGCTTATAGTGATTGTCAATGTTGTCTTTAAAACACAATCGAGTGAATGTAGGACATCGATTTGACACGACTATGAATGAGCATTCAGTTTCCAAGTCAAATGTGCTCTGTCATTTTATGTATCTATTCAATTAATGGAATGACAAGCAGATGGTTTGCGCCACAGCGGAGTCGCGAGATTGCGCATACCTATAAGTGGCATTGAATATCTCGGCGGATGAAGCGCACGCGTCGCTTATGAATGGGGCTCAGTGAATCACGCGCGTTCATTCATACCGCACGCCCCCGCCTTTAGCACGCGACTAACTAAATAAACGCATTATTCGCCAACTGTATGGATCATTTGTAGTTGGACAATCACTTGATCCAGTTGCTTTATGTATAAAATAATTAATAAATGTTTAAGATTTTGTGAGAGTTATTTACTGTCAAAATTACCTAAGCTGTAGATAGGTTTAATAAATGTTTAAAATAATTAATAAATGTTTAAGATTTTGTGAGAGTTATTTACTGTCAAAATTACCTAAGCTGTAGATAGGTTTAGTATTGTAACCGAGTAGATTTAATTTAAGCAATATATTTGATAACTATGAGGCAACGAATGCTACAATCCCACGGTATGATACAACTCTAGAAAATATTTATTTGAGTACGCTAGAATTTACAACATCCCAGCTTATTAAACGCTCCATTAAGCCGAGAAATAGCACTAATGGTCACACTAAACTCCTGCCCTCGTCTTGCTTACGTATTCATTGGAATCCAGTTTAACTCCGATTTCTACCAATAACTCGACTGAGCAATAAAATCAAAGTGGGTACACAATTACAGAAATGACTGCACAAACGTTCCAAGATCCAGTAACTGGTAACGTTTAAATCAGCCATTATTGTTTCATTCGCACCATCTGCCTTTCACTTCCTGAATAGGCTATCGTTAGCTTTTAGAACTAAACTTCACGTCTAGGAACTTATCCTAAGCGATAGCGTAGTCTAATCTTCCAAAATTATTATTTGCATAACTGTTATAGGCCATTTCCTGTTCACAGACCGTTACAAATGAGAGGTTATCGGAGAGTTATTATCACCCGGGGATGTAATTCAAATGACCCGCCTCTGTGACCCTGAGTTTCGAGCGACAATCTCTTGTAAACTAGTGATGTGAACAAAAATGAAACCTTGACATGTTGCGGTGTGGAGTACTCGTGACACTTGAATGGAATACTGGCCAATAATAAATCATCCGTTACATCATGGTAATGGAGGTTTTTAGGTGTTCACTTAATGGACATAGGACATTAGAGACCTTTGCAAAGGTGAGTTCATTGAGTAGCTTCTTGTAAATAGGCAAGAATTATGGATGAGTTAGCTTAGGGGTAATAAGTAAGTAAATAAATATGATGATACCTACACACTACATAGTACACGTATAAATCTTGGTTTTAGTAGCACTTGGCGATTTCGCGCAAAATAGCGCAAATGACGCTGCCAGATGCGGCAAAAACGGGAAACAACGCTTGCCAGCGGAAGGGATAATCAGATGAATAAATATTTTAAAGGCAAAAGTTTAACTATTTTTAAAACTAAATCACTAGATTGACAACAATTTTAAGCAAAATTAATACACATAAATAAATGAGTTACTGAATTATGAATTGTTCATGTGTTCATGCGATTCATGTTTGAAACTGCAATTATGTAGATCCGGTGTCATAAAAGAGTGGCATAACTTATCACCATAAGATCGTAAGGTGATCGATGCCAATGGAAAACATCTTATCATCTCATCTATAATAGGTAGCAATATGCAGAGTAGATATTCAGTCTACATAATGTAAGTTTACATTATCATCGTACAGTTTCTAGTATTAATACTCATTTCTATGCTTCAGTTCAGTAGGCCCCCATTAAGAAATAATTTATTGCACATTCAAAATATTCTCATATCATTGAGATTCAAATCAGTTGCCAGTTTAAGAGATTGCGACACTGCTGCCAGCAGACTTGATGCCTGAAAATTATTTTATGTTCCTACCGGCCATGATCGCTTTTGTTAATGTAAATCCTTAAAGATTTATTCGTAAAATTACCCATTAATTAAGTAAAATCGGATTGAATAATGTTGAATAAGCTTACCTTCAAAGCTCAGCGGCGTGATTCGCCGTCCCTAATTATGTCATCTGCAGGTAGATACACACCTTCCACTTAACCTCATTCAAACTGTATCGGAGAAAAGTTAATGTATATTAATGAATATAAATGTATTCTTAATTACGAACTGGTTCAGTTACGTCAACCTGTAGTTAAGTATCGATTACTCGCCGCAATGAAGATACTGTAACTTCATTTGGATGGACACTTTGAATTAGTGACTGCATTTTTATTTTATGAAAACGAATCAGGTTATCCAGTACTTTGAATGGATGGTATTTTATGTTGCTTTTCTAACCAATATCAAAATAAGAAGGAAATATTGAATTGTTCTTATGTAAATACTTACAATGTAGGTATATTTTTTTAATTTTATGTAAGTAGACATATCTCCGACTTGTACTAACCAAGAATGAACCTCTTTGGACAATGGAATAATTAGGCGAAAAAAATTTTGTTCCGGGATATTCAAAAGATGGATTTCAAAATAAACGCAATGGTCTGACACTATCGTAGGCCCAGAATACATCTGACAAGACTCGTGTTTTCTTTTCATTCGTTTTCGATTATGTCTATTTACCTACTTTATTTCCTTAAATTTCTAACATTTGTAATTTTCGACAACCTTTAATATTTTGGCTTCTATTAACAAACTAACATAGACTAACAAAAGGTACAAGTTTTATCAAGTCAAAAGTGCATAAGAGACGAAGTTTTTGTCAAAACTGTATGATTCATCGGTATAATAAGTTTGTGCTAGTTAGTCTCTTCAACAATAAAACTCTTGAATTGCTACTGCAAAGATCCTTTTATCTATTCCCCTTTTCTCATAGAGGCTGAAAAACAGAGTATATCACTCTGTCACAACATTATTTTCTTTCGGCCGACGAATCTACTACTACTTTGAAACCAGAGCGTAAGCGGCCTCAGAGAAAAATACAATGTCGTGCCCCCGTAAAACCATCTACTAGATGGTCAACTACTATCTTCATGTACAGACTCTGCGATGCTTTTCGTATAACTTGACAGTGTAAGAAACCAGAGTCGCTTTGATGCGTCAACACGTAGGCTGAGTAATTTATGTACAAAGATCTTTTCTTTAAAACCGTAGGTGTGACTACAATTGGCATCTTCATTGCTAAACTATTCATAAATAACAAGTGTACCGTGGGCAGCGTTGAAGAGCTACCATTAAAGAAACTGGGTCTCAGATATGAACGTCCTAAAAAGGTGACATGAGCTAATTTTGCAAATGTTAGAATTTTGTTGTTGCTATGCAGCTTTGTAAAAGTTTACGTTTTATGCTTTTATATTTGTGGCGCATTCGGTTGGATATTCTAGAATCTAGATAGAAAATATTCTGTCGCCAAATATCTAACGGTATGTTCCGGTAGCTGCCCTTGAAACCCAGCTCCCATTCTAGCCCTAACGTGCTACCATCCTCGGTCAATTTTGCTTTTTTTACATTTTACATTTACCCATTTATATCTGTTTACCTAAAACCATCACGAGCTTTTATCTCTATGAAGCTGTGAATAAAATAAACAAACCAATGTTAATCAAACGTTCGGTAAAATCCAAAAGTAGTGCTATAATACTCAGCTTCTGCTATAAAACATCCAATTATTTCTTTACCGAACTAAATTAAATTATAACTAGCAGTTACCGAACGGGTAATTACGCGTAGTTGCGACACGGTTTAATAAGACTGGATTATTCTAAGTGCTTGTAAATCTGTTTAAATTTAACATCAATTAATGCGTTCTGACGTATAACTCTTCTGGACATTAATGTGATAGCGAAGTTGCTCCTACCTTGCAGTGGCCATGCTTTTTGTTTATGTGGAATGAAATATAAAATATAAATATAAATACTGCGTTTTGACTACATATTTTTGCTTTATATAAAAGTTGTTTTTGAATAGTGTATTGATCAGTACATAGAATATAAGACATATAATATTTAGAACACACATTCAATTAAACACACATTTAAAATCAACATGTCAAAAATGTAATACAAATACATACTCAGTACTCACATTACCTGCAAAAATGATTACTATTATCGATAGAAAGTTTGTATAAATATTAATTATTCGGATTTTTATTGCATAATGATGACCAGAGAGCTGCATAGACTTTTGGTCGTCATCACCAAATTTATCGGTTTTTACTCGTGCAAAAAAGCATGAAGCAGAATCTCAAACTTGACGCAACCATAGATAAAAAGTAATCTCTAACGCAATTAGAAACATCAGGTTATAAAGGATTTTGCTCTTGCATGGACACCCTCCACCAACAACATGTCTCACTGATATAATATTACGAGATATGCTATACGAAGCGATAATCTTCAGCCTCTCTCCGTTTATGGCGTTCTTAATGTTTGCGATGTTAGTGTCGTTAACATCGACTTTATGTATTTAACTGGATTCCACTTTAATCGTGACAAATGAGGGGATCACTAGATTAGAAAACGAATAAATGCTCAAGCACTTTTCTTATTAGAAGGAACTTAATTAAATTAGTTTTAACAAGATCTTCTAAGCTGTTTGATTATGGTAATAACTACTGTGTCTCATAAATCAAATTAAAAAGATGCTAATCCAAATTTTTACTCAGTATTAGTCTATAAACTTTTTATTTTATTTGAAACAAGATTGACAAGATAGTTTTGTCAGTTTGGTCCAACATTTTAAGGACCTAAAGCCTTTAAATCGGTAATTACAATCTACTTTACAATGCAATTCAATTTAGTATTTACTTTCTAATTTTTATAATGTAAAGGAAATTAGTAGTGTGCTGGGACAACAGCAAACTCTAATCTTTGACACTTATTTCGCCTCTATAAGGTTCCCTTATTAACCTTAACCAAATAGTCAACCACTTTTCCACTATCACACCTGATGTTTTTTTTTTTTTTTTTTTTTTTTTTTTTTTAAATCATCGGTGTCCTCTGATGTTCTTCAGAGATGTTTGTTTCGTTTTTGTGTTTATATACAATGTTTACAGTCGTTTAATTTGGGTATTAAGGTGTTTGTTCATTTTCTGGTTTTGTTTCTCTCAATTACTTTTCTAGCGATGCCTGTACAGTACTCCAAAAAGACATCCCTTGTTCCTAAATTTTCGATCAGCCTGTGCGTATTTTCAAGAGTTATGTTTTCGTTTAGCCTCTGTTCAATGTTGTATCTGAGTATATTAAAAACGGGACATTCGAATAAGATGTGGGCTACTGTTTCTTCTGTACCTTCTTCACAGATACACGACGGGTTCTCCTTACATCTGAACCTATTCAGATATTGAGAGAATCCGCCATGACCTGTTAGCACTTGGGTGACAACGTTGTCTATTTTCATTTTCCTAATGATTTTGTGTGCACGGATAACATCCGGAAAGAAGATCTTCGTTGTTTCCGCTGTTTCGCCCGTTTTGTATCTCCGGTTCCATTCATGAAGCGAATCGATACGTATCTGTCGCTTCGTGAATGAAACCGGACATAGGTCATAGTCCGGTTTTCGCTTGATTCTGAGGGCTGCGTCCTTGGCCAGCTGGTCTGCTCTTTCATTGCCTTCTAGCCCGGCATGAGCTTTTATCCAGTATAAATCTACCGTTTTATTCTGGTGTTTAATTGCTCTCAAGTTGTGCCGGGTTTCGAAGGCAATGGGATTGGTCGAGTCATTGTTTGTGATTGCTTCCATCGCCGATCGCGAGTCACTATAAATACCGAAGCTGGCTTCGGGACGCAGTAGAATCTCGCGCGTGGCTCTACATATTGCTAAGAGCTCAGCCTGGTAGACCGTGCAGTACGGTGCCAGTTTCAGTTTGAGGGTCTTAATCTCCGTATTATCGTTCCAAAAAGATAAAGCTGCTCCGACTAGACCCTCAATTTTACTACCGTCAGTAAAAATCCGCACTGCTTGAGTTCTATTGTTCTCTACGTCATTTTGGTCTACCAGGCATTTATACACATGTTTTGTATGTTGAGCCGGGTGTGGTTTTTCTGTGTACTTGACTCTTTGTTCCATTTCTCTGTCTTTTTGTGATAGGTGGGACATCCCCCTCTTGGCCTCATACAGTGCGACTGCCTCCTGTATTCGAAGGTCGAGAGGGAGGATCCCACCCAGCACAAGAGCAGAGTTCAGCGAAACTGTTTTATATGCTCTGGTCATTTTTTGGGCAAAGCCTCGCTGCACGTTATTGAGCTGTTTCTGTATCCCGTGTTTTTTAGCTGCAGGAGCCCAGGAGGCGGCCGCGTACATGATAACGGGTTCTATTGTTGCCGTATATATTGTTCGGATGACTTCCGAGTGCAATCCCCAGCTGATCCTTGCCGCTCGTGATAGACGTTTATATATGCTTATTGCTTTCTTGCATACTGTTTTAACATGACTGTTGAAGGTCAATTTATCGTCTATCACGAGCCCCAAGATCTTTAATTCTTTGGACATTCCAATGTCGACTCCGCCCATCCTCAAGAGTGGAGTGTCAAATTTAAGCTTTTTAGTAATTGTTATCGCATTCGTCTTATGCGGAGCGAATTTCAGCTTATTTTTGACACCCCACTCCCGAACATGGTCGAGGGCGACATTGGCCTTTCGTTGCACTTCAATTGCAGTTTCCCCGTCAAAGATCAACACAATGTCATCGGCGAAAGCCTGGCAATAGTGGCTCTGCCCCTCCAGTTCCCTGAGCAGTGGGTCGAGCAGGAGGTTCCATAATATCGGACCACCTATCGAGCCTTGGACACAGCCCTTGTTGGTGGTCTTTGTAACCTCCTGCCCGGCGTACCTCACGTTTACGGTCCTATCGGTGAGGTAACTGTCCACTACTCGTCGGATGTTAATAGGACACTTTTCCTCAGCCAGTCGAACCTTGATTGCTGGCCACCAAGCGTTGTCGAAAGCTCCCTCTATGTCCAGCGATACCATCGTCACTATCCGTTTTTGGTCAAGTTTTGCACGTACGTATCGCATTAGGTCATAGAGGGAGTCCTCGGTGCTTTTTTGGGGCATAAAGCCGTACTGGCGAGTACTAATTCTGGGGAGCAGATGCCACTTTAGACGAGCTACAACCATCTTTTCGAATATTTTACCCATTACTGGTAATAAGCCTATTGGTCTATATGATTTGACATTTGTGTAGTCGTCTTTGCCAGGCTTTCTTAAAACCACAACCGTTGCTTGCTTCCAAATGGTCGGGAAGTGTTTGATTTGGAGACATTTGTTGGTGAGTGTGAGGAACAGCTCAGGGTTCACTCCAATCGCGTGGCAGCAGATGTCCGCGGTAAGTCCATCTCCACCCGGAGCTTTCTTCGGATTGAAGCTGTCCACCGCAGAACTCAGCTCTTCTGTTGTAAACGGTGGATCATGGATTCCATCATGATCCAGCGCGTTTATATTTTCGGCCTGTGTTCTAGTTCGACGGTGGTCAGCATTATCCTCTCGTTCCATATCCTCCGGGTAAAAGGTATCTGCCAACAGTCTAACCGATTCCTGAGGGTCAAGTATATTTCCATTTCTAGCAAGTGGAATATCGGGCTCTCTTTTGGTAACTCTACCGATTACTCGGTAGATGCCTTCCCAGAGGCTTTCTCTATCTTGCTTTCCACAATAGTTCTTCCAGCTTTCTGTCTGTGCGTTGGCTGCTGCCAGCTCGTATTTCTCCTTATGTTGCAGGTACTCAACGATGACCTTCTTTTTGCGGACGGGTGCTGCACAACGGATCCTCCTTCTCCTGGTTTTGACCTCCTGCTTGAGTTTGGCGAGTTCCTCTGACCACCATGGCAAAGTATGGACTGCTCCGTTTTTCTTTTTGGGTATGATATCATTACATGTATCTGTTATAATTTTAGTATAAGCTTCTATTTTTATATCTAAGTCTATTTTATTGTTTATATTTTCTATTTCATGTATGTTTATGTGATTTTGTTCTAGTAATTGGGTCAATTTGTTACCAAATTGACTCCAATTTGTATTCTTGGTATTGTATTTCCTTGTTGTTGTAATGATATCTGTACCTTTAGCTGCGGTGAGTCTTATTTTAAAAGTGATGCCATTGTGGTCAGAACTCGTCAAACCTTCTGCCACTTTCCAATCCTCCACAAAGTTAAGAATCTCCGTTGTGCAAGCAGTAACGTCCACAAAACTACTGTAACATTTGGTTCCCCTGACAGTATCAAAGGTTGGGATGTCGCTATCGTTGAGTACCTGCATGTTCATTTCGTTTATAGTGCTTGCCAAATCTTCGCCCTTTCGATCTATTATTTCGCCTCCCCACCACGTATTTTTGGCATTCGCGTCTCCTCCTATAATTATGCTACGGGATCCTGTTACAAGTTCAATTCCCTTCAGCTGCTCCATAAAAAGGTCCAGGTTCCGCACGTCAGGCTCGAAGTAAAAGGAAACTATCACTATCTCCCAGGCACTAGTTTTGATTTTCACCACGGCAATGTTTTTCGTGGTAAGGTCAGGACATGGAATCACGTCAATAGTGTCGTCGAAGACTGCTATTGCAGCCTTGACGACTTTATCCTCTGTGTTGCTAGTGCACTGGTAGATCCTCACTCCATGATAGTCTTTCATTTTACCTCGAGCTCCAACATACGGCTCCTGGATGAGGGCAAAGGCCATCTTCTTCTTGCTTGCCTCAAGCATTAATTCCTGTGTGGCTAGAGCCTTGCGTTGAAGGTTTGCTTGGGCAGCGAAGTATGGCTTTGTATTGGCTGAAGGAAGTTGGGTGCCTGGAACCACCTCAGCAGTACGCGACCGTGGCTCTGGCTAGCGCATCCCACCTGCGTCTTACTGCACATTCCAAACTAAACGCATTGTGTTCTGTGTTATCCAATTTTGCGTTTGTGCAGTTGCAGCACTTTGGGGTGGCTCCGGCCAGCCAGTCAGCGCAAGCCGACTTGAGGTGGGACCCTCCGCAGTGGCTACACTTTTCAATTTTTTCTTTGCAGAAGCGTCTGCTGTGGCCGTACCCTAGACACATTGAGCATTGCACAAGAGGTGACTGGTCGGCCACGCGTATCTTCTGCAAGTCTATATTGACTGTACCCGCTTTCAGAAGCTGCTGCCATATTTTAGGGGAGACTTGGATCACTATGTGTACTTGATGTGGGTTTCGTGCTTTTTTACGATACCTTATCTCGAGGATGTCATTGTCGTTAAGGTTACCAAGAGTGTCTCTGTTTTGATTTTTTAAGGCTGTTATTACATCTTCGTTAGTGTTGTAATTTAATACGTCTTTGAGTATCAAGAGAGGGTTTTTGTTCGTAACTTCCTCGACGTGAAGGTGTTCCTCTACCGTTTTAAGCCTTTCCTTGACCTTTTCTCTTTCTTCTACTGTCCTACACCCCATGATAATTTTACGGTCTTTCGCCCTTCTAACTTTCTCTACCTTAACCCACCCCTCTTTTGCGTCCATTGCGTCGCGAATACGAGCGAGAACCTGCTCTCCAGTTTCTCCCTCATCTTTGGAGGTTACGACAACGGAGTGCAGTGCCGTCGGCGTCACAGACTGTGGTCCACGAGGCCCGGATGCTACATCTGCGTATGTCGTTCTCCGAAGGCTTTCTTCTTGTTTTGCCAGAGCTTCCTTTAAGTCGTTCATTCTCTCATTGCTCTCCAGCACCAGTTTACTATGTTCAGCTAGAGTGGAGAGCAAATGTGAGAATTCTTCTGGTCGTGGGGCAAAGTGAGTCTGAGGAGTATGGGCTGGTTGCTCTGGCAGTTTTTCTTCAATTGGCCCCGAGCTCTTCCCTTTTCCCGTCCTTTCTGCTTCCGATTCCTTAAGGAGACGGAAGAGTCTTTCAAGTGCCTCGCTTACGGCCTCTTTCTTTTCAGTTTTCATGGTTTTTGAGCTGCTGAGGTTTATCTTGCCCTTGGTAAGGGCAGCTCTTCCCTCAGCAACTCGACTGACTCTGTACGTGATGGGTGAGGCACTTTTAGATGTTCCTGGGACTGGATTTGTGGTAACTTGCCCACAGGGTACAGGGTTTGGATCGCCCTTTTGTGGCACAGTTATGGTGGTATTAAAGGCTGGAGATATTCGGCCTGTCTCCCATTCGCTTATGCTCGTTCTGACATTTGTCTGTGTGGGCTCTACCTGCACGTCTACTTCAGACGGTTTCTTTACCGGAGTGCGGGTAGCGGCAAACATTGTCGAGTGGTTTGAAGTCGCGTAAAATAAATAATATAATAAATTTGTAAAAGTTGTAAAGAGGAATTAAGTTAAAACACAAAAATATACCCAACGAAACAAACAAAACGAAATTTTTGTTTTTTATGGGCCGTAGCGCTCCCAAAGGGGGCGGGTTATTTAGGGGGGGTGTTAATACACCCTTAGCAGTGATTCCCTTAAATAAAAGTTGCTATTTGGGTAAGTAATAGCAATAAAACCTATAAAAAACACAATTTCGTATGAAAAATTTAGAAAAAACTACCAAAAATCCACTAAAATTCTACTAATTTACTTTTTCTGTTTCAGATCCGGGAGGAGCTTCCAGAGCTGCGTCTATTGATACCAGGAACAACTATATAGCGTCCAGAATTTAAAAGTCGAAATTCCCACACCTGATGTTAAGATGCGATCTAAGATGGAATCATGCTTATCTAGAAATACAAGTGACAATGAGACGAGGCGCTGGACAACTGACTGTAGGGTAAAGGGCTCCAACTCTTTAATCTACTAGAATGGTACTTAACCAACGTATTAATTAATAATTAAAAGAAAACGATTTAATGGCCCTAAGTTGACATTTCTAATCAAAAAGCTATTGCATGCTTTAAATACATTAATTTATACGAATCGAGATTTCCATAACCATCATTCACAAATCGAAATGAATGAATGAATCCTACGCTAGGTCAAACTGTTTCGCAGCTGCGTGTCATGTAATCACACTTAGAGACCAATTCCACGTTTTCTAGCAGACTTGTGACAACTGTTGCGGAAGGCTAGCCCTTACATACAGTAAGGGTGTTACATCACATATACATACACTGATTTGTTCTTTTGTAAAAGATTCTGGTTGAGGACTCAGGCTGACTAAACGAGAATATTTCCTACCTACTCATATTTTCGCTAAGTCAGCATAATGCGCTAGAAATAATAAATAAAACTGGCCAAGTGCGAGTCAGACTTTTGTCCCGCACACGGAGGGTTCCGAACCGAACACCAACTAAGTAAACGTTAAAACAAAGGTAGAATAGTATTATATAGTAGTAATAGTAATAGTAGTAATAGTAATAGTAGTAATTAATATTATTAAATATCTGGTTGACCGAGCTTTGCTCGGTATTTTTTGCCACTTAAACAGACAAATATGACTCTTCCCAACATCTATTGACGAATAATAATAACAATTTTTTTTAATTGAGAGCCACTAACTGCTTTACCCACACAGTAACACTAAAGCTACTTCTACTCGCCAATAGATGTCGGGTCGGGAAGAGTAATATTTTAAGTTGATTATCAATAAAGTTGATTATTGAAAACACGAATAAAACAACATTTTCTGAAAATTATTCCTAGCTAGATCGATTTATCGCCCCCGAAATCCCCTGTATACTAAATTTTATTTAATCATTGGAGCCGCTTCCAAGATTCAGATTAAGGTAAAGACGATAGCGCCATCTTTGATGCTAGGCTAGATGACGCGGCGCTATCGTAAAAAACTTTTTTTTAACTATGTTCTGTTCTTAGTATTTGTTGTTATAGCGGCAACAGAAATACATCATCTGTGAAAATTTCAACCGTCTAACTATCACGGTTCATGAGATACAGCCTGGTGACAGACGGACAGACAGACAGACAGACAGACAGACAGACAGACGGATAGCGGAGTCTCAGTAATAGGGTTCCGTTGGTACCCTTTGGGTTCGGAACCCTAAAAAAATGTATGCTCGAGTATCACTCATCTTGCTCTTTTCCTGACGTCTCAAACCATTTGGAGTCAGGACATTATAATGAAGTAACATATTTAGCAAACTTTTACAGTCAGCCACTTGACTAACACTATCGAGGTTAGGGAAAATCTAAGAGAATTTTGTGACGATGCTGCCCACTATCCATCCAGCACTAAGTGCAGTTAGATTGTTTGGCAATCTAACTGTACTTAGCGATATGCACCGGATATCAGTCGTTATGACTTCTCGGTGACATCCAAAAATTATAAAAAGCTGCTTTTCTAAAAATAATCGTTTAGCCGGTAGCCCCACGATCTCAATTTCTATGCACCCGATAAACCTCACAATTACTTTCCTTTGTATTAGCGTTACGGGGTACAATATCAATTCAGGATCGGCGTCTAAACAGTACGCCTTCTTCTACAGCACCCATTTCCGTTTTCAATCTACCCATACTGTTGTACAAAAGGTTTCGATTAAAGGTCCAAGAGGGTTCTGAGGTGTGCGGGGGGGTAGTGACTGCGACGCATGCGTTGCGCAACCACTGGCGCCGGTGAATGGAGCCTCCGAGAGACGAGTGGGTGTCTTTATCAATGAACAGCGAATTCGTGGCGTACGCACGAGTGTCACGGCCGCTAACATGCTAACACAAAATGTCAACATGCAACACACAAACTTGTGTAGCTTTTGATTTTGAACTCTCCGAGGTAATGTTTTTCTCACTGTCTCGCAATTTGAACGACAATTAAACCAACTATCGCTCTTCTGTTAATGCTCTTCTATTGCAGTTGGTGCTTTATCTAATGATATACTCAAACATTTGTATTATTTCCAAAGTATTCTGTTTTACTTTTGCCAATAAAATCTGCTGCCATAACCTTACGACAGCACACAGCCTTTGACAGTCAGAGTAATCTAGACCTAGCGTGTTCACCCCATATTCACCCACATCAACGCTTATCAGTCTTACAACCAGGTGAGATATTTGTCAGCCGCTAGCCCATAAGATTAAAAATAAAATAAAGAACCAAATCATAAAATCAAATCCCATTTTGACTAGTTTTAATTAACATCATTCTGCCGTTGTATTTTTTCTGTTTTCTGATTATTTTCTGGCTGAACCTCGTATTCTTGTAGTTTCCGTGAACGAACAAATTTAAATAGTCAAGAAATGTATACTAAAACATTTTAAATTAAGATCTTTATGATAAAGGTTCATCTTTCTAATGTGCTACAATTTGGAAACTGTGTATCTCAAATCAGTACTAACGGTCTTCTAAAAAAGCGGGTCAACGCAAATCAAATTACACACGTTCATAAATTCAAATCAATGACACACTATCATAAAATGTTATCACAGAAGGCATTAATGTATTGCCATCGATTATCGTAACACTATATCTACTTATCTCTGATATTCAATTCAAGCGAATTGGAAAGGAAATAATTAATTATTATAATTGGTTCGGTAAGACATAACGCCTCCAGATAGCCTTCGTTATATTTAGCTGTGACGTGATACCGTGCCCATTGAGACATGCCTCCTAATTTGGCGATGCAATGCAATAGACTCTCTTTATGTAGATTTATCAAACGCACTTTGCTTCACCCACTTAGCGAGAGGACATAAATTGTAGATGAAAAGATGTTCACGTTGGTTTTAACACAACATTTTCTTTTGTGATATCAAAAGGTATCTACAAGCTTCGTTCGCTAAAAGTCTTGAGCGTGCCTAATCAGAGTTCAGCGCGATTAACACTATGATCGTCAAAGTCAAAGTCTTTCTTGATTTAATGAAGTATGTACATATATTGATTTACTTAGTCTCTGTGAATCATCATTGGCTTAGATTTTATTTGCAAGGATTTAATTTTAAACTGTCAGTTTTCTAGATTAGATTTTGGACATTTTACAGTGCATTGTACCTACATTGTTTTATAATATAGGAAATATAAGAAACGACGCAGCTAACTAATACTAGGTAAATATATTACCTACTGCTACAGGTGCCCGAAAAATATCCTGAAATCGTAATGAACAATGAAAAGAAAAATGTACAAAATTTTATCGACTGAAAAGTGCAAGAGTTGCGAGATTTTTTTGGAAACTGTATTGTAGTGGACTTAAAATATTCTAGGCCTAACGTGTTCACCATCTCGGACCTTATCATCGCTTACCACCAGACAAGATAGTGGTCAAACGCTAGCCTGAAAATTGCCATCTCATAGTCTCAGAATCTCCTGAATCAAAAAGTATCACATTGCCAAAATGTCAACTGTAAGAATAAAGCCGTGGACAAAAGCTATAGTAGTTGTTTGTTGTAGAATTGATTGTTTGCGGGGGCGATAGCTACGCGTGGGCGTAGAGTGGGCGACCGGAAGGAAGCCTTAGCTTTCGGCTTTTCACGAACGCTTGCAACACCTTTAGCAAGGGCATGATTAGCCTCTTTAGCCAGATGTATACCTACTGTTTACATATAGTATATTACATTACAAGTGCGGAAAGGCTGTCATTGCAAAGAGTTCCAACAAATGTCTACCCGAGCCGAGGCGCAGCCGAAGGCGAGGGTTGACAGTCGGAACAAGTTGCAATGACGGTTCCGCACGTGTACTGAACGACTATTTTTAATACAGTTGCGAAAAAATGAAGCAATTTAATAAAATAATAAAAACACAATAAACTCAACTAACTAAACATTTATTTCTTATAAAAGTTATTTATTTTTTCCACTTCATTCGATTCGATTCATATTTTCGACTTTTTACTTGTAAAACCCTCTGATGGTCGTTTTAAGAAAGCATTTAATTTTGGGTATTCACTTATATCCACGTTGTTCCTTATTTTCAGCATACTTTTCATCGAAAACCTCGACCATAACGTAGAAGGTTTTATTTTGCTGAGAGTTCGGAGAAGTATGCCAACATAACATTTTCTGAAAAACTATTTGCTTTTTTCTCTTCTCTCCACGTAATAAATTCGTTGTATATAGATATGTAGCGACTTTTTGACTTTTCCGGTAAAATGTTCTCCGAAGTATTTTGTGCAATTATACTGAGTTCCGGTGGTGTTAATTCAAAAAAACTAGGGTCGAAATTACTCATTTTGTGCAACAAACAACTAAACTTGCAAAGAAAATTTCTGAAAAATGGCGCCAACCGTAGAATATAAGCATAGTTTTTTTTTCTTCACCTATGCTGGTAGGCAAAGGGAACTATGCCCATACAGCCAAGTCTTCAGTAGAATTGTTTTATTGATATGAAATGAAAATGAAATTTAATGACATGAAATGAAATTAAACCTAACCTAACTTATTCAATCAAATCATTCAATCTGATATTAAAACAAATTAGTAGCTTCTTTTTAGAAATATACGTATTTGCATGAATCCTAAAAACTTCTATGATTTTTTTAGTAAAAACTTCATGGTTGGTTTTTCTTTTTAATATACATTATTTTGACAGTTGGGAAAGAGAACGCACGAGTTCGGGAAAGGTAAAAAAAAAGCACGAGTATGTAATAGCCCTCATCCCGAACGCTATACGTCCCTGCAATACGCCACTTTTTGAGCAACTGTATGAAAAAATACATATTATTACACCATTTTGCCGTTGGGGTAGGCAGAGACTTACATTTCGGAGATATGGTATAGTTTATTTTAATTAAATTTAAAACATTAATTTTACATTTCCAGGGTAGAGGCTTATAAGTGATAAATATTGATGATTTGAGTCAAACTTAGCTAAAGGACCTTTGTCAGTAATCCAGTGTTTTCTCTTCAAATTTTAGTTAAGCACGTTTCATCTTAACCACACGAATGCTTTCATTCGGTTGAATCTTGGTAAAGCAATTGTCTCTAATAAATATGTGCTTAAATGTGGCAAGTTTTACTAACAACTTTGGCGCGGGCGAGCATTTCCGGCCGGTCAGCGGTCGCAGCGCACACGCCAAACCGGTTAAGCAATTTTTAAAGCTATCACGACTTATTTACGATAGAACTGCTTCCTGTCACATACACGCATCGACCGGGTGACATCTCAAGTTAAAAGAAACCTCTCAACGAAGAGCTGTTAATTGAAAACCGAAACTAGAGATGGCGTGAAGCATGATTCTGACTTTTGATTCAGTAAAGGCGTGAGCATAAACTGGAATAGATTCAGTTTTTTAATCCAATGATTTTTCCATAATTGTGTCAGTGAATACAAAATCCAGTGTAGTTTTACATTCCCTTTTTAACACCATCTCGCCTGGTGGTTAGATGTGGCCGAGAATGATTAACGGATCCTACAAAATAATCTTATTCGCACTCGAAACTTTACTTCCTCCTGACATTTATAAAGATTTCAATAAGACAAATTCTGTGTTTAGATATGCGGCACGCCATAATAAGCATTATCTTATCGGACGGTATTACCTCATATTATTTTAAAATATTTTGGGAACTCAACTTTTCCTTCAACAAAAATAATTAAGTATCTCATTGCGTTGACGTCATCTATATTTAAACATTCGTCACACTTAACCTTGGGGAGATTAGGATACCTTCTTGGAATTAAATAAATACTGCAATGCTCATTAGCACTGCTCAAATCATTGTTGGTTATTAATACCTGCGGTTAACCAGAATTATTCATCAGACAATCACGATCAGATCACAATGCGATTCTGTTCTAATTCTAGGAACAACACGATGCCTAGCATTACTAAGTACTTTAGATTGATTGAAATTCTGGATTGGAATCTTAATTATTTTCTTAACTGAACAAAACGGTTCAAATCCTAGCCAACGGATTGGGCGTGTGTTCGTCCACGGGTTATTGAAGCATATTATATCGATGTTCTGCCTGATTTGCAACCAAAAAGTTACATACCACCATCAAGGAAAAAATCTGCCGCCATAACCTAACGGTTTCCGGCAGCGTACTACCCTTGAGAGTCAGAGTATTCTAGGCCTAAATAGCGTGTTCACCATCTTCAACCACATCATCGCCTACCATCAGGCGAGATAGTGGTCAAACGCTAGCTTACAAGATATTTAAAAAAATAGCTATCGTTCAAAAGTTGGCGAAAGTAAGGCCCTGACTAAAGTATAAGTAATTTTTTTTATGTGATAGTTGGCAAACAAGTTGACGGTCTAACTGATGCTAAATTGTCGCCGTCGCCTATACACATTTGCAACACCGTGGCATAGAAAAGATAATAATACTACGACCGTGGGAACTGGGAACTGATGATGCGTTGCTGACAAAGATAAAGAATACTAAGAATAATATTTATTTGACTGAACTTATTCATATTTACATGTATTCTTACACAATTGTTAAATTTTAAGATTTTAAGGACCTTTTGGTTGAAAAGATTGATAGAAAAGGTACGAGACTTCCAAGTATGTAAGATATAGGGATGAGCTTTTTGATGGTGCCGAGCAGTTCGATAAAATAATAACAATGGTGGAATCAAGTCAAAAAGCTCTTCAGAGCATTCCCTATTATAAATACATTAACTTTTAAGGCAATTTTAAAACAATAAACACACATTAAATAGCATTGAGTATTACTATTATAAAACAGAAAATATTTTTTCAAGAAAATCTTGTTATGTTTTTTGAGTAGGTAGGTATTGAATTTAAATGGGCCGCAGTGGGCCGCAAAGAAAGCGGGTTGATAACAAAGTTCACAGCACTTATTCAGTATTAATATTGTTATATACCGGCTGTAATTCACGTACCTTTAGTCGAATTTTTTCGACCTAGGTTTCGAGCGAGTCAGTCGCTCTTCCTCGGGAGTGAGGTCTCGCGGTGAGATCGCGATGTTCACCGATGTTTATTCAGTATGTATGTAGGCAGTATTCATTTAGGCACATATAAACGTCTAAAATTATAAAATAAATCATAATCAATTATCATGTAAACATAGGAAACGCACGATTTTAACACTTTGAAATTTAAATAATAAAATAAAAAGTAATGAGCCAAAAGTTCAGCTGTCATCCAATCGTCAAACGACTAAAATAATATAGCGTGCTTACCATCTTCGACTATAAGATAAAAAAAAATAAAAAAAACTTATCGCAGTCTGAAATTAGGTATAATTAATAATTAAGATAGATAGATATAATAAAACAACAGACTTCAATGCCCCGCGAGACAATTTCGGTAGCAAGTTTGAGACGTTTATCGTCATATCTCTAGAGATACTTATCAGATCTCAATGAAATTACAATGGGACTACCTCGGAAACGTATTCTACTGATTACAAAAAGAATCATTCAAATCGGTTCACAATTGACGGAGTAATCGTGTAACATACACACAACAAAAAAAAAGAAAAAAAAAACACAGACGAATTGAGAACCTCCTCCTTTTTTTGTAAAGTCTGTTAAGAATGTGCTATGGTAAAAAATATTCAACTTTTACACGTTTATAAATTTTTTATTGCAACCATGAGCTGTTGACACAGCTGTTATACGGTTCGGCATGCTTCATCCCTTCAAAATCGCCCTTTATTTTACAACTTGCAATGTATGTATGCATTGACTTATGAAGTCGATGTATGTATGTTACATACACACATATGTTCGGGTGGAATCTTAGAAGCTAAATTAGACCCACTTCCCGATGTCCAATTTGACTCAAATTTGGTGAACTTATGTATCTTCGATGACAATACGATGATATGGTACCATAGAGCTGGTCTGATGAGGTCAATTTAGGTTCAATTGATTCGTCTTGAAGAGCACTATACACTTAAACGATATCTAGGATCTGATGATGAATCTGGAAGGTGGCTATGGCATTTCTGTGATAAAATAGTCCCACCGAGTTTGGGCTCGATTGATTTTTCTTGAAGAGCACTTTACTCTGTGAATCACATAATAATATCCGTAGAATATTTTAAAACATCACGCCTACTCTAAAATACTCAGGTTACCTATACCTACCAAAATGTTTTAAAACAAATAATAAAAAAAATTAAAACAAGCTTTACAGGTTAGCTACTTACTATACTTCTGTGCCTCGAGCTTTTAAGAATATAGGTAAGTACCTGCTCGCAAAATATTTACTTGAATTTATTTTTAACATTTTTGTTCCTTGTCCCAGATAAAAGCTTGTTTTACCTAACCAAGAAGAAACAAAAAGGTCTTATTTTAGTTAAAATAAACTTTAATTTCGTTTGTATATAAAAAGGATTATCCAAATATTTGTTTATCAAGTTTATCTAAATATCTGCCTAATTAGTTGACTCCATAAATAGAATGCGTTGCTGATTCTCCGTATTCTCTTCGTTTGCGATTTGTTCAATATTTTTTTTCAAGAATAGGTAGTTTAGAAATACCTTTTTTTATAATTCAAAATCTTGAAGCAGCCCTTGAGAGTCCGACCAATCTAGGCCTAGCACCATCACTCGACCTCATAGTCGCTTATCACCAGTTGCGATAGTGGTCAAACGCTTGTCGATCAGATATTAAATAAAACAATATTAATTCAAAGCTTTTATTCAAAACTAGACTGTGCCCCGCGGCTTCGCCTGCGTTAAAAACAACTTTTATTATTTTAATTTTTTTTCGTAAAAACCATCTCCCGACGATAAAAAACACAACAAAAAAAGAATTAGCGAAATCGGTCCAGCCGTTCACGCGTGATGCCGTGACCAAGGGCAATTGGGATTCATTTTTAACCGACTTCAAAAAAAGGAGGAGGTTTCTCAATTCGACCGTATTTTTTTTTTTTTTTTTTTATGTTTGTTCGCGGATGACTTCGTCGTTTATGAACCGATTTCGATTATTCTTTTTTTGTTCGAAAGGAGATATCCCAAGTGTGGTACCATGGTAATTTTATCGAGGTATGATAAGTATCTCCAGAGATATTGAAATAAACATCTCAAAATTGGTACTGAAAATGAATAGCGCGGCATTGAAGTCGGTTGTTTTTTTAGTTTTTAAACGATATTATTATTATTATTCAGTATATAAACAGATTAATAATCTCCATTTACACACGTCGAGGTCGAATAACATCAAATAGATTATATCAATAAAGTTTTTTTTTTTAAAATATCTATGTATATATATATCTCTGTTTGAGCACTATCTCGACTAGTAAGTAGTAAGCAATGATATGGTTGATGATGGTGAATAAGCTAGGCCTAGAATGGTCTGTCTCTCAAGGGCTACTGGTACATCGTACGGTTTTGGTTAAATGCTATCACGCGGGTAAATTGCTACTTCCAAAAAGGTAGGTACTCACAATTTTGGGAAGGAATTATTTATAGCGGAATGATTTAATATACTTAGGTACAAATAAATTAAGGATTTCGGGTACTTTGTAAGTGTCTGGAAACAAGAGGTGCTATAATACTTGACATAAAGTACCACTATAAAACATGGAGGACCACCCGGGTCAAGCGTGCTGTTCCGAGAAATGACCCATCATGCGACACGCGTTTTATTTTTTTGGTGAAATGCGACAGTCCGATAATATAGGTATGTATTTTCGGTATTCGATAAAAATACTCGATTAGATGCTTCGTTTATCGATATTGAAGAAATGTTTATATAGCTACGACAGGTTGACATTCTAATAGCTATAAATAATATAATAAGCAGCGTTTTCCATTTAAAAAAAGTTTCAATACACTCGCTAGGTATGGTAGGTAAGTACCTACACGCCAAATACTTACTAGAATTTATTCTTAACATTTTAGTTCATTGTCCCAGATAAAAGCTTGTTTTAAAAAATATTTTTTACTTATAATTTATTATAATGTAATGTTTGTAATAATGTAATTGCAAGTAAAGTTCCGGTTTAAAGATTATGTTCAGGATTAAAGAGCAAAACACATTAATAATGGTGCTTGATTGGCGTCTGTTTTGTAGTGATATAATTACCTGTACACAAAGTTTAAAACACAGATGATATGTTTTAGAAAATATATAATTATGGTAAGCCAATTTACTACTTTTGACGATGTTGTACCCACCACATTTTACGCCAATCGTCTTTATATAATGATGTTATCGCCTCTTCTACGGGATAGCGCCAGTGAGCCACACGCCTAATGTTGCTTTGTGTTTTACCTGACGGGATCTCGTTGTCGCTAAGACAACACCCAATAAGAGATAATGAAGATGCGCTATTTTACTAGCTTTTATTTAACTTGCAATGTATGTATGTATGTATGTATGTATGTATGTATGTCACTATCGGGTTGTTCGGGTGGAATCTTGGAAGTTAAATTAGACCCACTTCCCGATGTCCGGTTTGACTCAAATTTAATGAACTTATGTATCTTCGGTGACAATACAATAAGTATGGTACCATGAAGCTGGTCTGATGATGGACACGGAAGGTGGCCACGGCATCTCTGTGATAAAACAACATAACCCCACCGAGTTTGGGCTTGATTGATTCGACTTGAAAAGGACTTTACACCTAGATGATATCCAGGGTCTGATGATGAAGGTGGAAGGTGGCCACGGCATCTCTGTGATAAATTAACGTAACACCACCGAATTTAGGCTCAATCGATTCGTCTTCAGAAGCACTTTACATTTAAATGATAACCAGGATCTGATGATGAAGCTGGAAGGTGGCCACGGCATCTCTGTGATAAAACAACATAACCCCACCGAGTTTGGGCTCGATTGATTTGCCTTGAAGAGCCACTTTACCCGTAATCACATCATAATATCTGTAGAATATTTTAAAACATCACGCCTACTCTAAAATACTCAGGTAGTAGTAGTAACTTATACCTACCAAAAAGTTAAAAATAAATTTAAGGTAAAAAATATTTTTTTAAAACAAGCTTTTATCTGGGGCACGAATTAAAATGTTAAAAATAAATTCTAGTAAGTATTTTGCGGGTAGGTATATGCGGGTAGGCCTTTATTCTTAAAAGCTTGAGGCACAGAAGTATAGTAAGTACCTAACCTGTAAGACGGGTGGTAACATTTTAGTTCGTACCCCAGATAAAAGCTTGTTTTTAACCGACTTCACAAAAAAGGAGGAGGTTCTCAATTCGTCTGTTTTTTTTTTCTTTTTTTAATAGGTAGGATACGTTTCCGAGGTGGTCCCATTTTAATTTTATCGAGATCTGATTAGTATCACCAGAGATATGGAGATAAATACCTCAAACATAGGAGAATGTACTAGTTTTAGTAGAAGAGGCCCAAGAAGATTATACACAATGGAGGTTGCTATTGCATATAAGATATTCTTACGGTAACTGTGAGCGAGATAGAAATAAAGGTGGGGATAATTTTTTTTTATATCTTATAGGCAAGCGTTTGACCACTATCTCACCTGTTGCTAAGTGATGATGCGGTCGAAGATAAAGAAGTGGACTAGAATAGGAACTGGCTCTCAAGGATAGCTGCCGGAACACATTAGATGTTTGGCGGCAGATTTTCTGACTTGAGGGTGGTAGCTGGCCAGGCGGACACTAGATATGTTCTACCACCATGCTGGGGTTATTGGTTTCTTAACGATGTTTTCCTTCACCGGAGGGCCACTGTGAGAAGCGCACATATATTTTTCGATAGAAAAATTCATTGGTGCACGGCGGTTTGAACTCGGTACCACGGCATCAAAGCCGACTGTTCTCCCAATTACGCCACGGGGCCCTCAATAAATAATTATATATTAATAATTATAATAAATAATTATATATAAATATAAATAATTTGTCTTCACAGGAATGTTCTACCGGGCAAAGTCTTGTCCTAACAACTTGCACCCTAGTGCAAACTTTTTTAAACATACCTAATATTTTTTGACATGACATGACATTTGGCGAAGATGGCGGCCATTTCAGTCCCGCGACACTGCATACATAATTAAATAACTCAGAATTATGAACGTACTTTGTACCAATCAACACAGCAAAAAAAAAATTATAAGCATAAAACCACATATTATATAATAGTTACTACGTAAATAATACTTTCCGTTGTTAGGTTGGCTACACAGTGCTTTCATAATTCGGGTATCCACAATATAGGGAAGTGCCTCTTATAATGTAGTAGAGTGATTCAGTACTCTGTTGGCCATATGGCGGCAATTAATGTTAATAATCGCAAATAATACTTTTTAATATTCATTTTGATATACAACTAGTCCGTGTTATAAAAGTATTTGGAATTATTGTAATAAAATAGACAATTAATTATCGTGTGTGTCAGATGCTTTAATTGTACAGGGCCATTTTGGACATTGTCCTTTGATACCTTGATGACATCATTATTACTAGTGAATATTTTCACTTTAGCGCGGCATTTAAAGTCAATTTTTTTAGGATTCCGAACCCAAAGGCTACCAAATGAACACTTTCTGAGACTTTGTTGTCTGTTCGTCCGTCCGTCCGTCCGTCCGTGTGTCTATATGTGCGCACTTTACAGATCTGTATCTTCTTAACCGTTATAGGTACATACTTGAAATTTTCAAAAAGTATATATCCGTCAGTGTATAACGGCCCAGACACGAAATTTAATAGATGCATGTAATTTCATTAAAACTTTAAACTTTTAAACATTTAAACTTTTTGCACTAAAAAGGGTAAAATAAGTTATTTAAAAAAATAAATAAAACCGACTTCATAACCACAAAAAGGCACTCAAAAGCGAAAAATAATTTACTTAAAATTATTATAAGCGTTACCCACTTCTCTATTTGAAGTCGGTGCCAGCCAAGCCTATTGGATATTAGATAGACACTATGTATGTAGTAGTAGTAAGTAGGTTAGTAAGTAGGTAGATACATGTAGGTATTATCTATCTACTACCTATTAGACTTGGCTGGCACCGACTTCAAATAGAGAAGTGGGTAACGCTTATAATAATTTTACGTAAATTATTTTTCGCTTTGAGTGCCTTTTTGTGGTTATGAAGTCGTTTTTTTTTTTAAAATAACTTATAAAAACATATTTTTTACTTTTAATTTATTTATTATTATATTAAGTATGTTTAGACTCAATACTCTCTCCGTAAAGAAAATAAAACTCTGATATTACCGATTAATCAATGACCTTTCTATACAGACTTAATATAATAAAAAATAATATTATGTGTCGTTTTATTAGGAAACAGATGCTGAAAAATATTTTAAATTAAACCAAGCATCGCAGGCTTTATAAGAGCTTATAATAAAATTTTCCTTGTGACTATCATTTACATTAACATTTTCAATCGGTTTATTACATGTGAGGACATGTCTTGTATTCTATGAAACCGTTAATATACCGTAGCATTGCATTTCTTTTGTTTGATAACTGGAGGCTGTATATACCTATGACGGCACGAGCCGCGCGTAGGCTGCGCATGCGACGTCCCTCTCACCTCGCACCCACGCCAAGCCTTCGTACTAACTGATATTCTAAACTGTGGCCACGCACTCACAATAACAAGCCTTAATTTTAATTATTGAAACAAAAAAGCGAGCACATTACGTATTACTTTTTCATGCAGAGTTAAAATAGCAAAACATACCAACAGGCACTCTTATACGGCTTTGTGACACCGGCAAAGAAAAGACTCGACGAAGTTTTCGAAATGCTGCCCCCACCCAGCAGTATTTTTCTGCGTGCTTCCATCTCAAATTGTTTCTACCAAATTGTCCTAGAGACACATTAGTGAACAACTACTTGAGGAACTCCGTTTAGAGCAATTGGTTTCGGTATAGCATGTTCATTAAACATGATCTTAACGTGCAAAAGAATTAGCAAGGATGGTCTTAAGAAGAATTAACAATATCATCTGCAAATGCCAGGTGTGAGAAGTAATTGCTGTTGATATTTATGCACCGTCCTTTCCAGTTCAGCGTCTTAAACATATTCTTTATAACGTTTGAAATAACGTCCCCTTGTCTCACTCTGCGATGTAAGGGCCTGATGTATCTCGATATAATGTTCAGTCCGCTGTTTTAGACCTCTCAACACTTGGACGAGTTGGATGTATTGCCAATTAACTTGGGACCGTTGCAGAGACTCCTGAAAAGACTAGGTCTCAATAGAGACTCAACGGAGTTAAAGGCTCTCTTATTATACATATATACATGACTAGAAGTGCCCCGCCGCTTCGCCCGCGTTAAAGACTTCTTGTATTTACTTAAAACTTTTATTTTGTAAAAACCTTTCTATCATAAGACAACAAAGAAGTTAAAGCCAAATCGGTTCAAACTTTGAACCCCCGTTTCATCGCCTTTAGGAGTTAATTTTGAAAAATCCTTTCTTAGCGGATACCTACGTTATAATAACTATCTGCATGCCAAATTTCAGCGCAATCCGAAACAATATTTATTTTCAGACTTTGGTACCCCATTTCACCCTCTTAGGGGGTGACATTTAAAAAAAGCCCGAAAACGTATTTACTTATTTTTTTATTGAAGCACTTGTGTGAAGTTTCGAATAGAAAATACTATCTAATCTTGTTTCTCCATACAAACTTTGAACCCCCATTTCATCCCCTAAAGGGGTGAATTTTAGAAAATCCTTTCTTAGTACACATTTACGTACTAAAACAAATATACCCTCCAAATTTCAAGTCTCTATGATCAGCGGTTTAGGCTGTGCGTTGTCTGTCAGTCAGTCAGTCAGGGCAAAGATTCTTATAGTATTAGATAGGCTAGATGGCGTTTAACGACTGTCTCGCCTGGTGGTAAGCGATGATGTAAATGTCGTAAGAAGATTACGTTCGCACGTGGATTTATTTCCCCACCTTTTAGACCACTAACGGTCTTTACGTGATTTATTGGTGGCAAGTGTTTCAGCATACCGTTTTACCTGGGTGGCGCTACATCTTGGATTAATTAAACACAATATTTGTCATCTATGTGACTAACTGCTACTATCTCTGCTGCTGTATCGCTTTATTGAAATGATCTCATAGAAATTAGGCAATTTTTTTGCTTATTAAAATATATGTATACGTGTGGAAGGTAAATTATTTATTTGTTGCCTCTTTTTTAGAATGTATGCTAAATAAAAGGTTCTAACTTTATTTATTCCACCACTAACTGTGCTGTAGGTATATCGTAGCCTTGCCAGTTCTATGATAGATGATAGAATGCTACCTCCAATGCAGTTTCAATTCATCAAATATTCAAGTTCTACCATCTCTCTTTCTATATCAGCGTAAAACAGAGATGGGAGTTCGAACTCTGAAGAATCAGTACATACCTACTGCTGTGTCGGTCTGCACCGGCAGGCTACAGCAGAGGATTTTACCGAGGTTAATAACAGGATTGGCCTTAAAGAGATCTTTCTCCCATAAAGATCTCGCGACATGCGTATTGCCTAGGTATAGGCAAATTAAAATGCTCGGACTGCAATGTGCATTATCATGTTGTTATTATCACAAATAAGTAAGTACTTAATAGGATCAACTTTTATAAAATTTATTAAATTTAAAATGAAACGGTAAGTATTTGATTGAGTTAATTTTGGTTTAAAAATGTTGCATGCTATATGACTTATATCTTCTATCAAGATTTGTTTTATTCTAACTAAACACAATTATTATTCAAAATAAGGTTTGTATTTCAATTCAATACTACTAGCGCCATCTAGAACTCGCATCTGAACTGAGTCCCAGCGACCGGTCCACAAAGGTTCTTGCCAACCAGCCACTTAGCTAGCGTGAACCGGAACCTCGTGCTAGGTACCGTAGGTAGAAAGTTGTTACCGTCAGTTTGCTCGAACAGTAGGCTGAGGTAGCGGTGTGAACCAGTGCCGCGAGGTGGCGATGGGGCCTTATATCCTGAAATCCACACATGCATTTTGTTGTTTTCAATTAAAAAAATCTGGTTTAATATTTATTATAAATATTTGCCACGAGCTGTAGTATGCACTGCTGTTAATTATTTTTCCACCTGTAGTATGGATAAAGTCTTGTTGTGTGTAGTTTCTTAACATTTAGGATCCTAATACAAAACCAAACACTGAATATTAGTTAACTACCTACAAATAGCAATAGGTACTACCTATAGGTTACCTATAGGTACCAATACAATACCCAACAAGTTAATAAGTAAGTAGTTATATATCTCACTACTTAGTTACTTCTTACCTCTGTAATCAATGCCGATAGTTTTCGTGATTTCTTTCCCTTTCAGTCCAAGGCCCTGCAAATTTTTTAAATAATAAAATTTATATATGAGTATGTTCTTACTTGCGATAAAAACATTTATAAACTATTTATAAGAACACTAAAACTTCACTTACGGGAATATTAGACTTCAACATGTGCAAATAAAATTCTCCGTCTGCTTGAGGAGGAGCATCAGGATCCAACAACATTAACGTATAAAACTTTTTCTGAAACCAACCAATTAAGAAATAAAGGATCTTATGGGTTTTTAAACAGAAGCCGCAACTGTCGCTTCGGCAGGATCTGAACTTCGGGTACCTACAATTGCATGACGCAGCAATATTTTATGTCAAAAAAATTACCTAACTAACGTCCTGACGGCGCGCGTTGTGATTAGCTGCTGGTAGGTATAATGCATTCTGTAACCTAGCGAGCAAAAGCTAAAAGTGACATAGCCGTATTTGACTATAAGGACATAAAAAAATTTTAGCCAGTGCGACTCCGACTGTTGTGATTGGTTTACAGCGAGATATAAGCGACTTGCTTTATATTGGTTCGCTAGCTGACAGAATTGGAGCTCAGCAGGGCTGAGTATAAAGGCGTTGAAATTTTTGCCAATTACGTCAGACCATGTCAGTCAGGTAGTCACTTCTGTTATAGAACCTATCTCATTGAATAGAAGGCAAGTGTTCCGAGTAGAAGCTAGATCTCGAGAGATGTGGTATGTGGATGGATGTGGTCCGTGTGGATCTTCTTACAACTAGATGGAGAGATGGTCTTACGAAAGATTTGGAAGCTAGCAGCATTTGGATATAAGGATAAGGATAAGGGATAATGATGATAATAATAAGGTAGGTAATAGAAAGTAGCTGAATACAAACTTGAAAATAAGGAATAATATTTAAATAATACCACACTGAAGACTGATCTCAATATAAAAATCAGCAAAGTTTTGTTTATTAAGTAAATGATTATTGTTCCGTAAACAAATATTAAAAATAATATTTACCGAGTCAGCTAAAGGGTACTGAAACAAAGGCTCATCAATGAAAACTTGCTTAGGCAATAAAATATCACAGTTGTGGTCATTGATGATAGTGCCTCCGATCGTGGTAATGTTCAGCCCTGATATCCGGTCGCAGCCTTCCAAGAGAATCTTCACTTCCGTCACGGAACAGTGAGTGCCAGCGTAGGCGCAACGCACCATAAGTAACGAAATTAACAACCCTATCATTTTAACTGTAACACACGTAAAGCTTGCAGAAACGCTCGCAAGATTTCTTTGGTTGCATTTAGAGGGTATTATGAAAACATTGTAAGGAAAGTTGATAGCATTGTGCTGAGATGTAAATATTATGAACTACTTTGGTAACTACAATATCAAAGGCACGCACGTGATGGTAGCTGGAGTAACTGTAAAGCTGTGCATATTTCCTATCAACACCAATCAACGCCAATCAACGCCAATATTATAAATGCGAAAGTCAGTTTGTTTATTTGTTTGTTTGTTTGTTTGGGACTTCTTCACGGTCAAACGGCTTGACCGATTTGGCTGAAATTTTGTACAAAGATAGTACATAGGGCAGAATAGGATATAGGATACTTTATTTTTGGCTATCGAGTCAGGGGGTCCAGATATTTATAATTGAATTTTGAAAATATAAGACTTCTTCTCGAATAAACGGCTTGACCGATTTGCCTGAAATTTTGTATGAATACATTTCATAGGGCAGAATAGGATATAGGATACTTTTTTTCTGGCTGTCGAGTCAGGGGGTCCAGATATTTATAATTGAATTTTGTAAATATAAGACCTCTCCTCGAATAAACGGCTTAACCGATTTGCCTGAAATATTGTATAAAGACAGTTCATAGGGTAGAATAGGATATAGGAAACTTTTTTTCTGGCTGTCGAGTCAGGGGGTCCAGATATTTTTAATTGAATTTTGTAAATATAAGACCTCTTCTCGAATAAACGGCTTGACCGATTTGCCTGAAATGTTGTATGAATACATGTCATAGGGCAGAATAGGATATAGGATACTTTTTTTCTGGCTGTCGAGTCAGGGGGTCCAGATTTTTTAAATTGAACTTTGTAAATGTGTGGCCTACTCTCGGTCAAACGGGATAACCATTTTAGCTGAAATTTTGTACACAGACAGTCAATAAGACATAGAAGGACAACGAATACTTTTTTTGGCCGGCAATTTCGGTTGTCTATATTTCTATTATGGAATCTTGTAAATGTGTGGCCTCTTTTCGGCCAAACGGCTTGACCGATTTAGATAAAATTTTGTACAAAGACATTTAATAGGGCATAACAGGGCAAAGAATACTTTTTTTCGGCAGTTAAGTGTGGGTGCCGATATTTTTTGTTAACTTTACATAGAGTTTGCATAATCATACAAGTTTGACCTTAGTGGACTGGTTCATCTATAATGACTAAACTTAATAAGTGTCTTAATTAGGCCATAAAACTGTCAGGGTCATTAAAAGTCATCAAAATTTACGCGATGACTTTGCTTGCCCAACGAGTTTTATCTGCTTTGTGGGAAGTATTTTAAACAACATTCGTGTTTTAACAGCCACATTTAACTTAAGGGTCATCGGTGTTGACTTAGTAGATCATAAAAACTGTGAGGGTCATAAAACGTAAAAATTTTCGCGTTCACTTCGCTTGCGCAGTGATAGCGCTCGCAAAATAATTTGTTTCATCTAAGTTGCCATCAAAAAGGGCCGCCGCGATTGTTTTTCGTTGCTTCTTATCTCGTCGGGGCCTCTAGAAGTTGTGGGCGCGGGAAAGCTTACTTTTGATGATGAATGCGTGTTCCTCTTGAACCTTGATTTAGTCTTGGAGTTTGTGGCTTGAATTTCGCCTCTTCTTAGGCTGACGACGTTCTACGCCGATGCTTGTGCGCGCTTCTTGAGATTTTTGTTGTAAGTGACCGAGACGATGGCGGATATTTTAGTGATACGCCCGTAAATTAGTGAGGTGACCGTAGTCGATGAATCGGTCGATAGTCGATTGTAATTTCGGGTGTGAGAGGGTACGATTAAGTTGTTTTGTGTGTGAACAAGCGGTATAACCATTGCAAGCGGCGTTACTAAATACCACAGGCCGGTGACGGGCAGCAGCGTCACCGGTGCGAGAGTTACGTTCTGCGATCACCCAACCCGGCTGCCACGCTCACACAACGGCCCCCAGTTCCCGGTCGCTCCGCTATTCCTGGCCAAGGCGGCGGTCATGGTAACGGCGGGGCAGGGGGTGCTAAGAAACCCCAGGCTACCGTACGGTAGGCCGCCAACACCGACTGAATCTGGCTACGTACAACGGACGCACGCTACAGCTCGATGAACATCTGGCACAACTTGAAGAGGAACTGAAGAACATAAGATGGCACATTCTAGGGTTATGTGAAATCCGAAG
Organism: Cabera pusaria; assembly: GCA_954871355.1. NCBI lineage: Eukaryota > Metazoa > Arthropoda > Insecta > Lepidoptera > Geometridae > Cabera > Cabera pusaria. The sequence goes on from OX940896.1 coordinate 13,356,042, forward strand.
AGAGGGGGAGGATACCGTGACCCTGGAATCTGGCCATCTTATGTAATTCAGAGAGGGAGACCAACCATCCCAAGGCGGTGTCGGGTTCTTGGTTCACCTCACCAAGAGGTATATAGTATAGCCTTAAGGTTATCCAAGTTTAAACCAAGGTATCCTTTGAACACTTGGAAACTGAACGTACTTCTATGAATCCGCGGGCGTAGCAATAGTTTAGGTAGGAACATCCTTTAGAAAATAGGCGTAATTTGCATAATGTTTATGACAACGACAGTTTAACTTTTAGTGACATGACAAATATAATTAGAAGTTTAACCAAGTTTCCAATTACAGCCAATTACATATTTTGGAAATATTTAAAATACTGTGGAAAATTGCATATTGAATTTCGATTTAATTCAAGATAATTTACTTAAATTAAGTATGATTATCAAGTATAATAGGACAATTATTATGTTCTGACAAAATCTTCCAATCAACAATCAAAATGGGTGCAGCTCTGCAGAGCCAACAAAACAATGCAAAAGAATATTCTGCGCCAAATGGGACTTTCCCAGTTGAATCAAAATCAGACAGCGCTCGAGATTTCACAAAGAATAAATTGTGCAAAGCTATGGTGCTCGCGACACTATCCACTGCTATTGAATCGTCATTTAAAGCTTCAGTGGAAATTCCAGCTTTACAAATTTTTCGTGCTGCCAATTCTCACATACGGCTGCGAAGTATGGGACCTAAAAAACTGCACAGCTATGGTTCAACTACTTCACTATGAAACATCTATTCTGAAGGATATCCTCAAATCAGTGTACCCAGTAGAGCGCCGCAGTCGATTAAGGCCAAGATTACAGACGGTGTACAATCGTTACAGAAATGTTAACATCGTCCAACACGTGTCAAGGGAAAGGTTACAGTGGAAAGAACTACTGAAGCTCGAAACGAGGTATTTAAGACACTATATGAGAAGACACTCCAGATCTTGCAGGGGTATTCATTGGGGTGATGCATAAGCATAATAAAAGTTTTACAAAATTATTAAACTGTAGAAATTAATTTGCAAAGGATTCGGTGTTGCCGATGTTGATGTGGTAGATAAGGCCATATGAAGACTTTCTGGGTACCTAGATGAATATATAAGAGAAAAATTTATGAAACAAAAAACTTATACACAATTAGTTCCAAAATAGAGTTTGTAAGTAGGATTTCTTCAATAGGTAGTTTTATTTCTATGTCTGTTGTTGTCTAGCAGACAACTGTTGTCTAGTTCGCCTCTAAATTGAGTTTAATAAATATCTAAGAGTAGGTATACCTACCTATGTATATAGCAAAGGATAGGTACTTCATTTTTTATTTGTATTTCTGACCTGTTAGTAAGTTTTATTATTTCTAAATTGTTGTCTAGCAGACAAAAATCAAATCAGTGCGTCCTAACCGACATGACAAACGGTGCTGAAAAATGGTTGGGCTGGTCCACAAATTTAGAGTCGCTCACCGAGCTACAGGGCTATGCTCGGAGTAAGGTGATCCGTCTAAGAACTAAAGTCATGACATAACTAAGCAGATTATCAAACTAAAGTGGCAGTGGGTTGGCCATATCTATATATGTTGGGTTGGTCGTTAAGGAGTTCTTGAGTTGAGACAGAGGATCGGCAAAAGTAGTGTAGAACGACTTCAGACTAGGTGAAGCAATGATCTTCGCAACGAGGCTAGAAAGTGCTGTCCAGTCCAGGTGGTCCAGTGACGTGCAAATAGGAGAGGTCTATGTCCAACTGTTAACTAGTAAGACTGATGATGATGATGATGAGACAACTGTGAGAGAATTAACTGCTGTACCTACCTAATTCGCTGCACTAATGTATATTCCCACTTTTCCTTTTTTAGTCCCAACTTAGTCTTGTAGGTACCTACTCGTGTATTATGCAGCCGTGATGTAGTTATGTAGGTACCTACTTATCGGTAACTGAACTTGCTCTCCTATACTTCTTTCCACGTGCTACGATACTGACTACCTCTCTCCTATACATCCTCTCCTAATAGCTTTAATGCCCTCCTATTGGAGGGCATTAAGAGAGGACGCCGCCTATTGGCGGCGTCCTGCGAAACATTTTCTAGCTTTGTGGTTTACTAATGTTACCGAGACGGTAATAACAAGCAGTTATGCTTGGTGAAAATACGTTTAAAAAGAAGTGAGACAACACAGCAACGCACAAAACGGGGATAGGTACTACCTTTCCCCGTTTTTAGGTACCTACACCGAAGGGGAAAGAAGAAATACTAATAAAAATAATAAAAAAGGCGATCCATACAAAACATATAACTACTCTTTAATTTAAGGTCAAGACGGCTTAATTTTTATCTATGATTAGAATGCCTTCTGAAGTCACACGCTCTTACAAAATACTCCTCAATATTCTCCTTGCCAGATCTTCGCCAAGCAAATAATCTTCGTAAATATGAAGCACTTAAATTCGTAGCCTGGTTCCATTTTAAGTGTTCCAGATCCACATATCCAGTTACATCCATATCTGAATACATATATCTTCTTTTATGCCTAGACTTACCGTATATTGCCCTCAAAGCCTTTTTCTCGAGAACTTGAAGTGAAGATCGACTTCTGTACCAATTGTAAATCAACATAGGTCTTAGAAATATTTTGTATGCTAACAGTTTGTGAACGATTGACATTCTTCGACATTTTAGGATGTGTTTGTGCTTGCTATTCCAGTATCGCAATGAAATTGATGGAGCCATACTAATAAAGTATTAGGCACTAATCAAACCGTTCACCGTCAAAGACTAGGTAATTGAGACAATTTCTAGTATTATATCTTTAGTGTATAGTTAGGTTACTATTTTTTATTTAAAACATTTAATGTAGTATCAATTACAATAGATTTTAGAGTACCTAATTTATTTTTAAGTTGTAGGTATATTAAGTATAGGTAGGTATTAAGCGTAGAGAGAAAAGGGGGTACTAAGATGCATTCGGGTAATTACCAAAAAGAATATAAATACTACGTAAGAATAATTACGAAATAATTTTTGATGAGTTAACAGGGTCTTTGTATTATTACCAATAAGTCAAAATTGATAGACTTCATGTTACCAGCTTATATCACTCTGTCTGTGAAATATATGCCCAAGTACTCTAAGGTTAAGGTTTATTTGTCATTCAGGTGTAGCGGCTTGGCCACTGAATGGGCCAAACATTACATGAGTGATACTTTTATTTCGGAAATAGCCGACAAAGTAGCCTACGGTACATAAACTCTTTGAAGGCATTGGCAAATTCGGAATTGCCCTATTCGGCTAAATCTGACCAGTGAAAAAAAACTAGCTAGAAAGTTGTAAGCCTCAGACTAAAATTCAGACGGAGCGTGCCGTACACGCGAGTACAGTCCCACAAGTATAACTTGGCGGTGGTGGTTTTTGGAACTAATTCCGCTCTCTTGAAACTGTGAGTTTGACGTTTGAGAGATTACCGCGACATTATTGTTGATAAATCTTCTACATTAAAATAGTTCAATAATGCCAAAAGTAATTATAAGTGGTTTAAGAGAAACTGTTATCAAAGTATAAAGTAAAAGCACAGTGGCGCACAGCCGCGCCAAGTTATACTTGCCGGACTGTAAACGCGATTGTTTACCACCACGTACTTTTTACTCTGTAGCGATACGTACGTCTGTGGCATGTAATGTTGCTACCTAGTTTATGAAATAAAATACCACTCGCTTTTCGATGAAACGTTTTATTAATACCTACTTCCAGTGACTGATTTTGAAGTTGTAATAACACAAGTAGATAAATATATAGTCCAAATTATTATTTATTCGTAGGTCTGACAAATAATTCAATGCAATCATTTAAAGTTTGCTGAGGTCCTATTTTTTTAGATTAAAATATATAAATATACCTAGCGGTGCGAAAAATTTAGTGAATAAATATTCTATCAAATAAAATATACATAAATATTAGTAGGTTTGAATTATGGAATTAGTTCGAAATTCCTTGAAATACTATTTTCATGCGGGACGGAGACGGAGCTACCCGCCGTTTATTAATTTCTCTGTCTACGGGTCTGAACTAGTTTATCGAAGCACTTTAGCACTTCATAATATTGCAAACAATTCTACTAACCTCCCATGAAGTAGGGAATATTACCCCAAAATTTCGGATAAAATAAACTTGTCACACTGACTAATCTTGGTGGATTTTTGTTTACGTTCCAAGTCGTATTACTAAAATAATTTAACGATTATTAAACAAAACAACAACAAGTGATGGCCCTTAGACAGATCAAAAATGGAAAAGCCCCAGGTGAGGACGGAATCACAACGGAGCTTCTAAAAGCTGGAGGAGCTCCAGCTGTAAGCCAGCTTCAACAGCTCTTCAATTCTGTTCTCTTCACTTGTAGAACTCCACAGGCATGGAACAGAAGCATGGTGGTTTTGTTTTTCAAAAAAGGAGGTAAAGCCCTATTGAAAAACTACCGCCCGATTTCGCTTCTGAGCCATGTCTACAAGCTGTTTTCAAGGGTCATCACGAACCGTCTTGCGCGAAGACTCGACGAGTTTCAACCTCCGGAACAGGCCGGGTTTCGAAGCGGTTACGGCACCATAGACCACATCCACACGGTGCGGCAGATTGTACAGAAAACCGAAGAGTACAATCGCCCCCTGTGCTTAGCATTTGTGGACTATGAGAAGGCCTTCAACTCAATCGAAACCTGGTCGGTTCTGGAGTCCTTGCAGCGTTGCTAAGTCGACTGGCAATATATCGAAGTGATGAGATGTCTATATAATGCCGCAACGATAACTATATAAGTACAGAACCAGCGTACTAAACATATTCACCTGCGTCGAGGAGTGAGGCAGGGGGACGTCATATCTCCGAAACTGTTCATTAACGCCTTAGAAGATATGTTTAAGACGCTGGACTGGTAAGATTGCGGCATCAACATTAACGGCAAGTATATCTCTCACTTACGATTCGCAGATGATATCGTCATTATGGCAGAGACGCTGCAGGACCTACAAAGGATGTTGAATGACCTAGCTGATTCTTCTCGTCGCATCGGTCTCCGGATGAATTTGGATAAAACCAAAGTCATGTACAACGAGCACGTTGTTCCGGAACCGATTGCCGTAGATGGAATCCCACTCGAAGTTGTCACGCAGTATGTTTACCTAGGGCAAACGCTCCAACTAGGCAAACACAACTTCAAAAAGGAAATCCAGAGAAGAATTCATTTCAATTCATTCAATTCGGGCAGCATTCGGAAAACTCCGTCGAGTCTTCTCGTCGCCTATATCACAGTGCCGTAGGACCGATAACCGTTGGGGCAGACTGGTTCTAGAGTAGAGACCGCGAATCGGCAAACGTAGCGTAGGACGCCCTGTGACTAGGTGGAGCGACGACATTCGCAAAGCGGTGGGCAGTGAATGGAAACAAAGAGCCGAAGACCGGGCTCAGTGGCGTGTCTTGGGGGAGGCCTACGTCTAGCAGTGGACTGATACCGTCTGATAATGATGAATCAAAACAACAAATTTACCTGTGAAAAGAGATTCCATCATGACTCTTCTGTTTCTGCGAACTATTTTTGCAGTCCCGAAAAACGCAATACGGCATAATTCCTGCGAAAGTAACGCTGCGAAGTATTAAAATAGCGAAACGTACGACCTTACTGTTGCTTGGTAGCGGACTGAGCGCGGAAACGTCTGACTCGAGCATTTAGTATTACTGAACTTACGTTCACTCTTGTGTTAGGGAACGTTATGTCTGTTGTAAGCCTACACAGAATTTCAATAAAGCGTTAATCTAGGGAATAAAGAAAATAACAGTTTACATAAATTTTAACAGTTTTCGTAATTATGGATGTTCGTTCGGGTAAATCCTAAACACCAAAACTGACTTCGAAAATGATTCTTATTTTGAATCTACGTCATTTTGGTTTGAAGGAGGGCCACTTTTTGTGTGGAATTTGTTCTGAATTAGACTTCCTGACTTATTTCTTCGTAGGCTTAAGGTGACTGGCGGGCGGATGCGTTTTTAAATGGCCGCTAGGCTAGGTGAATCTTGCCTGAGCATGAGCAGCAATTGGAAAACTTTGGTTTTTCAGATTTAGCCGAATGCACCTTATTTGTAAATATTAAATGTAAAGCGAATCTCACATTACGCAGATACGGTAAGATAAAGGTCCACATATTTACTATGGAAATGACTTGGACTAGACTATGATTTCAACTTGACCTGAAATATGATTATGACTCAACTTTATAACTTGAATTTTGATTTTGTTATTATTTACACTAATGTGTATTTAGCCAGTGTCAAATAATATTGTTTTTTAAATTAGAAGAAGACAAGCGGAAAGTGTCTACACACAGTATATTAAAATAAACTGGCCAAGTGCGAGTCGGACTCGCACAGGTAGGGTTCCGATTGAACAAAATTTGCCGCAAAAATTATGAACATTAAAATCTTCTTCTTCTTATATATAAAAATCAATTGCTGTTCGTTAGTCTCATTAAAACTCGACAACGGCTGGGCCAATTTAGCTGATTTTGATTTTGAAATGTTTGTCGTAGTCCAGGGAAGGTTTAAACGGTAAGGAAATATGGAAAAATTGCGAGGAAGATAGTAAAAACAACAATTTCATTTTCCCATGTAAACTGTTCTACCTACTTTCCTGTCAAAGGTAGGGTAGACTCTGTTCCACTCTCGAATTGAAATTTTAAGTACCTAAGTATTAAATTAAGAGTTTTGAATCGATAACATAATATATCCACATTACTCAGATTATTATTATTTTGAATTTTGATGTTGTCCCACGTTGTCATTTTTGGTTCGTTGAGAATTTTTCGTCATTGTATTGACATATTGTGATGGTTGTCATTGTGGCGCTTCCATACATGGGTATTCGCTATTTGTGTATAAAAACCGATAAAAACAAAATAAATAATAAAGGAACATACAAGAAACGTGTTTTTGATGCTTTTTATGCTCGATCTTACAAACTTTATAAGATAAAGACTTAAAATTTACTCATGTTGTTTATTGGAAATTGCAATGGCTGCAAGATCAAGTAATAATAAACTGGCCTTTTTTTTATAAGATCGAGCAAAAATACCACTATCATTTTTCGCCAGCAAAAAATAATTATTAATAAACATTTTATTTCTTATAACGCCATCTAACGTCTAACAAAGGTGTTAGGGATCGACATTTCAATATAACGCCATCTATAGGAAGTTTACCTAACTAAGCGTTCATAGATGGCGTGAAATGCCGAAATACACGTCTCTTGTATGGGGACCCCCTATTATTTTTAACTTTATTCTTTTTTAGTATTTGTTGTTATAGCGGCAACAGAAATACATTATCTATGAAAATTTTAACTGTCTAACTATTACCCCTCCCCTCTCCTCTCCCATCTCTCTTCCCCCACTCCCTCCCCCTATTTTTCCCCTCACTTTTCTCTCCTCCTCCTCTATCCCCTCACCCCTCTCCCTCCCCCTTCCCCTCACTTCCCTCTCCCCTCCTATTTCCCCCCACTTCCCCTCCCCTTTCCTCCCACTTCCCCTCCCCTTTCCGCCCACTTCCCCTCCCCTTCCCCTTCCCCTCCCCCTTTCCCCAAACTTTGAATGTGATATTTATTTATATCTAGTCAACAGCCTAAGCAATAAGTTTCAAGCTTCTAGATTTTACAATGGCGATACTTCCATACAACTTTTCATCCCCCCTTTCAACCCCTTACTACCCTTTCTTCGCATTAAAAAGTAGCCCATGTCCTTTGTCAGGCTCTAGATTATCTGTGTACCAAATTTCATCTAAATCCGTTCAGAAGAACATTCACATAAACCTTACATATTTCCATACAAACTTTCATCCCCTATTCCCTATTGTTATTTTACACCCTGAGGGTAAAACTTTTACACCCTTGAGGTTAAAACTTTTACAAACTTTGAATGTCATGTTTATTTATATCGAATCAACAGCCTAAAAAATAAATTTCAAGCTTCTAGCTCAAAAAATGACGATACTTCCATACAACATTTTATCCCCCCTTTCAACCCCTTACAATCCTTTTTTCGCATTAAAAAGTAGCCCATGTCCTTTTTCAGGCTCTAGACTATATGTGTACCAAATTCCATTTAAATCCGTTTAGTAGAACATTCATATGAACCTTACATATTTCCATACAAACTTTCATCCCCTATTCCCTATTGTTATTTTACACCCTTGAGGGTAAAACTTTTACAAACTTTGAGTTTCATATTTATTTATATCGAATCAACAGCCTAATAAATAAGTTTCAAGCTTCTAGCTCTAAAACTGACGATACTTCCATGCAACATTTCATCCCCCCTTTCAACCCCTTACAAACCTTTTTTCGTATTAAAAAGTAGCTTATGTCCTTTCTCAGGCTTTAGACTATCTGTGTACCAAATTCCATTTAAATCCGTTTAGTAGAACATTCATATGAACCTTCTATATTTCCATACAAACTTTCAACCCCTATTGTTATATTACACCCTTGAGAGTAAAACTTTTACACACTTTGAATGTCATATTTATTTATATCGAATCAACAGCCTAAAAAATAAGTTTCAAGTTTCTAGCTCTTAAAATGACGATACTTCCATGCAACTTTTCATCCCCCCTTTCAACCCCTTACAACCCTATTTTCGCATTAAAAAGTAGCCCATGTCCTTTCTCAGGCTCTAGACTATCTGTGTACCAAATTTCATTTAAATCGGTTTAGTGGTTTTTTTCCCCAATCTTGATGCATTTGCCAGAGTCTTGTTTTAATCTTGCTTGATAACTTGTGCATTGTTATAGTTATGTATTTTTGTGTATTTTGTGCACAAAAGCGGGGAAACGTTTAACGCGAAAAGTGTAAAAATCTAGTTAACGGAATTTGGAAAAGTTGTTCTATAGATAGTAACTTTAAAAAATCGCCTTAAACGCGCCTTAACGCGGAAAAAAGACTCCTGCCTAATTCGTCGTTTTGGGTTTAGTGGTTTTGGCGTGAAAGTGACACAGACAGACAGACAGAGTAACTTTCGCATTTATTTATAACTAGCAGCCCGCCCCGGCTTCGCACGGGTAGAACATATATGCCTACAAAATTTGCATCAGTTTGTTGCATCGAATATAAAATTTTTAACATATTTAACAATCATCGTCATATTTCAACCAATTTACACAAAACCTTAACGAATTATGCACTTATCCTTCCTCATAAACACTCTGGCTATTGGTAAAAACCGCATGATAATCCGTTCAGTAGCTATTGAGATTAATGCGAACAGACAGACAGACGCAGTGATGGACTTTGTTTTATAATACTTACGTAGCGATATTGGACGGCCCTTCGGCGTAAAGGATAGTTACCCTGATTCTGACCCGACGGTCGTTGGTTCTAATCCTAGCTATATACCTACCAATGAAAGTTTATGTGCATTCATGAATCATGGGTTTTCGTACAGAGGTAGTGGGATCATTAAATCTACCAATAATTAAGATAGTTTAACTAAAACAACCGACTTCAATGCCCCGCGAGTCAACTTCAGTAGCAAGTTTGAGACGTTTATCGTCATATCTCTGGAGATAGTTATCACATCTGGATGAATTATAGGTATATAGATCATTATTATTTTATACAATAGATCATATACTATATTGACTTCAACTTGATTGTGATCGGTGGGGATCTACAGAATAGCTAATGTTTTATTAATATTTTCGTAGTAACTATGAACTAATCTGTGGCTACACTGCAAATATTTTATTAATTTTACGACGCGTGTATGTGAAATTCGTGATATCTTCTAGAGTTTTCATTTAAATTATATACTGTTAAGGACAATTTTAATCTATGATATGTGGCCAAGCTAATTAACGTAATTATTTGGATAAGGATTAATACTATATACTTGAAAATTTCCATGGAAATTATGTAATAATTTTTAACAAAAAATTAATGATTAAAATGGTTACTGTGAGTTAACCTTAAGAGATAGACATATGCTGTCGCGGACTTTTTTGTAGGTCTTATTAAGTTGTATAATTCTTCCATACAAAATATTCTTCCATCTATTTTCAATTGAGCAGCGTTCGTAAGAAACGTGGTTTTTCGACCGTTTTTTTGTCGACTTAGGTTGCAAATTAGGTCGCCACGAATGTACCTTTGATTTAAACGGGATAATATATAGCCTATTTTCATTTCGAAAGTCTATTCTATATATAAGTGAAAGAATTTTTTAAATCAGTCCAGTAGTTTTTGAGCCACATCATTACAAACATAAAAAAATACAAAAATACAAATTCTCTCATTATAATATTAGTATAGATTAGTATAGATATATTAGTTAGGATAGGATTAGGATTAATATATATACTGGTAAAGATCTTGAATCAAGTCGCCTGCGTAGGAAGATAGGAATAGTCGGGGGAGGTAGAGGGAGTTGAGAGGGGTCTCCCCCACTTGTTTTACCCTGCCGAAAAGGCGTAGTTTTTTTATTTTTTGAAATTTAAATTTAAGTATTTTCATCATAAATTTGTACCATTTTACTTTCTAGCGCTTCGTCGGCCGCTGCCGCGGCACGCTCGCTTCGCTCGCTCGGCTCGCGCGATTTGTGGTCACTGTTGTAACAAAACCTAACCTTCACTTTAGGGCCATAAATAAACACAACAAATCCCCATTTTGACATTGACAGAAGCATCTGTCAATGTCAACTAAATAGCGGCTTAGTTTCTTTTCACGCACTTTGACAATTCTGAAATTGATAAGCAATCATAGAAAATTACGTTTTGTTTTACGCATTCGTATGTTCTGTTGTAGGATTTTAGGTAATTTCAAAATATAATATTAAATATTTATCACATCTCCGGCTTTGCTTCAGGGCGCTTAGTACGAACCCCGTTAAGGTTGAAATTTAGAATCATTTGGCACGAAAAAGGGGGAATGGAGGGGTGGAGGGGGTAGGTGAGGGTCCCCCTTTCACTACCCTACCACTCTCATTACAAGGTAATGCATAGTTTTTGAGTTATGATTTTTTTTTACAAAATCATAACTTTACTTATTAAAAATTTAGAATCGTTTGGCACGAAAAAGGGAGGGTGAGGTGATGGGAGGGTAAGGGAGGGTCCCCCTTTTCTTTTACCACCACTTTCATTACAAGGTAATGCATAGTTTTAGAGTTATGCGTATTTTTGTAAAATCATAACCTCACTTTTTTTTAACACTTTGCTGATCAATATCACTGTTTTGTTGGATGTTTAACAGACTTTTTGCGCTTCGCCGGCCGCTGCCGCGGCACGTTCGCTTCGCTCGCTCGGCTCGCGCGTTGTGTTGTCGCAATTTCAACCTAACCTAACTTAGTTTTTTTTCTAGTGGGGTGTTCTTATTAATTTAGTAATGGTAAATAATATTACTAAAATTTTTACTAAGTTTTAGCCCTTGTTATTATTATTTGCGCTTTGTTTTTATGGTTTAGTATATTTTTAGGTTAGATTTTGTTTATATCGTTTTCTTGTATAATATGCATTACCTTGTTAAAGAAATGGTATTGTTACAATCAGGGACCTAACCTCTACCCATCTCCATAACATTTTATATCAAATTCATGCCAAATGATTCTAAATTCAACCAATAATCCAAAATCAAACCCAACAAAAATAGGCATAACTCAAAAACTGTGCATTACCTTGTAATGGGAGTGGTAGGGTAGTGAAGGGGGGACCCTCCCCTTCCCATTCCATCGCTCTACCCCCCCTTTTTCGTGCCAAACGATTCTAAATCCAACCCCCCGTTAATCCCCCCACATTCACAGTTTACTCAAATTCAGGCGACTCGATTTAAGATCCAACCCTATATACGTTCTCTATGTTGTGATCAGTGCCCTGAAGCATCAATCCATCAATCTTCTTTGTACACACTCAATCTAGATCGCAATAATTGATTTTGATCACAGATCGCGACCGAGATTGAGTGTGTACGGCTGCCTTAGACTTTTAGTGTCAGACTGTCACCTCTTATAGTAAGTAATCTGTGACTGTCACTGTCAAAAATGGAAAATGGAAAATCAAAGAGAATATAAATTGTGAAATATGGAATATATGAAATGTACAAAATAAAATGTAATTCGATTCAAATTACTTGCTTTGCTTTGCTATCAAACTAAAAAGCACTGAGTACCTGCTAAAAAGTAAAAAACTACTTCCGGGCTGTGTTTTAAACCCCCTATTTAATGTGGTCATTGTGGTCTGTGACTGCGTTCTAATATATCAGCTACCACGCAATTCACGGAAACAACAGAAAAGTTTTCATTTATCTACAATTGTGAAAATGGAATCGCATCCACTTAATTTAGTAAGTCCCATGGCCGTACTATAGCGTATTATTATAATTATATTATATTATTCGTATTCGTATTATATTATTATAGTATTAGATTATCTCAACTACAATGGATGTTGTACTCTTTCAGGCACATCAGCAACACCGACGTGCTGAAGCTCTCTTGATGAACAATAGATATGACGAAGCTATGAATTGCCACAACAACGCAGCAGAATTACTCGTAGACGCCATGAAATCCACTACTTCTTCTGTAGCCCTAGAATCTATCACATTACAACATAGCTATCACCTCAAACAAAAGGATTTAATTAAAAGTAAGAAAGAACAATATGCTAGAGTAAAAAAAGCAATGGACAACATCAAAACATTAGGAAAAGATATGGGGTTCAATATACAAGGAAATGATAATGGCAAGTTACAAGTGGCTATTTACCGAGCCATTAATGAAACAGATTCATTATTGCACACTTTGTTGAACAATAAAGATAATGACCAAAGTTTATTAGCAGCAGTGGCACCTAAAGATGTTGATGGAAAAAAAACAGAAAAGACAAAAGAAATTGTAGTAGAGGAGTTACAGATATTAAGTCAAAATTTGCACTCTTTGGTTGAACAACTGGTAATGCAGGTTGAAGTTCTAAAAGATGAAAATACAACTTTGAGAGAAAAGGTCAGTTACTTAGAAAAGGAAAGGGTGAAATTCTTGAACCTGCAAACCACATACAATGAATTGCAAAGGAATTATGATAATGTATCTATACAGAAAACAGAACCAAAAGAATCTCAGAGCCGTCCAACAAATATTGCTGCCATAGAAAAGCCACTTCAGAATGCACATTTTGATTTGAGTGCTTTAAAAGATAACTGAATCAATTTAGCTCTCTGCAATCACTTTTATTACTAGTTGTTCTTAATAGGGAATGCGCGGTGTACTTTCCATACAAATGCATACATTTTGTAAATTGTTAAACACAATCCAAAATTTCTACAATACATTTGTATGGAAAAGTGCACCCTATGTTTCCCTTAATATTATAAATTATGTACATATTTAGCTATTAATGTTACATTATAAATTATAACTTATTCATACAAACTATATGCCTATCCTTAATCACCTTGTCTCTATTTCAATAAGAAGTAACAGGATATCATACCTAAAAATTTTTAAAAACAGGCTCTAGTCACAGACTTTTGCTGTTACATTCATAATAATTATAGTTCTAGTTTCTGCTTGGCTTCCTGTGCAATGTAGTCTCACCCCCATCCAAAACCAGGATGAGAAACCGTACAACTCTAGTGGTTACTACACTTAACTACATTTAGACCAATCAGGGAGTCAGCATAAGTCGAAAACTATGTGAGATCAGTCAAAAGCGACAAAAACTTGTAGTAAGGGTCAGTTCACACCGCGACTCGACGATGGATTTGGAGTCGCGCGGTGCAGCTTGACGCAGCGAGGCATGCGGCGCGGCCGAATTATCGCAATGAAATGTGTATCTTATTTTGTAGTTAATAAAGTTCAATTGTTTATCACGCGGTGCAGCGCGATGCCGCACGGCGCAGCCAGTAGCCGCGCGGTGCAGCGAAACGCCGCGCGGTGCAGCGAAACGCCGCGCGGCGCAGCCTGAAGCCGCTGAACTAACTCAATGAAATGTGTATCTTTTTGTGTAGTAAATAAAGTTATTATTTGTACTCGACTTAATAAGTGCGCGCCGCATCGCGTCGCGGTCTGAGCCGACCCTAAGGGTACATACTGGAGCAATTTGTGATGTGATGATATGTAGTACTATAATTTTTGCCCTTCTATTTCACGGATGAACAACAGAAAACGTTGGTACTGCCCTAGGCAGTCTTACATACTACAACACAAAACACTAGATCTTTGAGCTTTTTTAGGGTTCCGTACCCAAAGGGTAAAACGGGACCCTATTACCACAGTTTTACAATCATATGTAAAACTGTGCTATTACTAAGACTCCGCTGTCCGTCTGTCACCTGACTGTATCTCATGAACCGTTAAAGGTGAACAGTTGAAATGTTCACAGATGTAATTTTGTTGCCGAGAGCGGCAACAGTTGTTATAGGACAACAAAAACTAAAAACAGAATAGAGTTAAAAATTATAGGGGGTCCCCATAGAAGAATCGTTTTTTTCGGCATTTCAATATAACGCCATCTATGAACGCTTAGGTAAACGTCCATAGATGGCCTTATATTGAAATGCCGATCCCTAACACCTTTGTGTTAACTTTTACTTAAAGAGCGTAGACGTTAGATGGCGTTATAATAAATAAGCACGCGGCTTACAACTCTGTTTTGATAAAATATTTATTATTATTTTTTGCTGGTGAAATGTGATTTAAGTATTATTTGCTCGAACTTATAAAATACTGTAGTATGGTACGGAACCCTACGACTGCGAGTCCGACTTGCACTTGCCGTTATTTTTTTTTTTTATTTACATCTTATAGTATTTGACCACTATCTCGCCTGGTGGTAAGCGATGATGTGGTCAAAGATGGTGAACATGCTAGGCCTAGAAGGGCTGTGTATTGCCGAAACACTGTATTGCTGATATGGCAGCAGTTTTTCTACTTGGTAATTAGCTACTTTATGGCAGCAAGTCAGGAGGAAAATCGGTATAATATTCTCCTACTACCTGTAGACGAACACCCTTGCTAGGAGCTGAACCGGAGACCGCTCGCTTTAGAAGTCAAGCCATTTATCATATACGCCAACGGGGCTACAAACTTTGAAAAAAAAAAGCAATGGTCATAACAGTTTGACACTGATATTAATTCTCATTCCCATTCGTTCAACCGTCCATACATACCTGAAAGGACAAAACTGTTTCTGTTACTTTTGTATGACGAAATGGCTGTACAGATTTGGCTGAAATTTTGGGGAAAATGGGGATGGGGATAGCGAGCATGGTCAAATAGGACATAGGATAGTTTCCACCGCGGGCGAAGCCACAGTGCGTAAATAACGAAACTTTTATTTATATAGATATGTATTACATTGGTCTTACACAAAAATAAATTTTACTCTTGTTTTAATTGTAAAAATAAACTTCCCAGTTGATAAACTGGGAATAACTATTCTTAATATCTAGAGAAAATCTATACAATTAACAATTTTATCTAATAACATTTTTGGTAATTGTTTATACAGCAAATGCTAACAGTAATGTAGTATATTTTATTATTTAGATAGAGTAAGGTATCAACTGCACGGTTAGCAGCAAAATCCATCAAGCTAGCAAAACGTTTAGAGCAAGCCATTCGCATCTTGCCCAATTTAACAACGTTTGTAGTCTGTTTTATCGAGTTCACATGATGCGAATTTAGTTGTTCAACTGCCTAGGGATTAACGATACAAGTAAAAACTGCCCAGGGATGAACGATACAAGTAAAAACTGCCCAGGGATGAACGATACAAGTAAATACAAGGTGGCGCAAAATTAATCACCCTATCGGAAGATGTTATAATTTTTGCAAATGGCGTCGTACGTCAATCATATTTGACAATTGTAAAGTAGACAGATGCAGAATACAAACAGACAAGTAATGGAGCGTTATACCACAGGCTATACTCAGCAAGAGCGTGGAATAATTGAGAAAGAAGCGTTTCCTGGTCGCGCTCCTGCTTTGGCGACTTGGTATGGCCAGCAAGATTGCCCGATTTAACTATCCTAGACTTCTTTCTTTAAGGTTACTTGAAGTCGCGGGTTTGTGCCAACAAGCTTCAAACAATCGCAGCCCTTAAGGAGAATATTCGACAGGAATGCGAACAGTTATCACCGAAAATCTTGCGGAAAGTCATGGAAAATGCGATAAAAAAGGCACTTGTGTATTAACATTGGCGGCAGCCACTCTACGGATGTCATCTTTTCCACTTAACAGGAAAAATGAAATGGTCCAAATTAACATTTCCATTACCCAAAATATAAGTATATGTTTATTAAAACATTATTCAAAAACAAAATTGGATGATTAATTTTGCGCCACCCTGTACAAGTAGTTTTCTTTCGATTCCAAGTACTTTTAATATCGACACTTGGGAACCGATACCGAGTAGGTATACCACTACTGAATGAGAAGTATCGAATAAGTACTTGTTATTTACTCTTATCGTTCATCCCTAGGCTGTTGAATAACTAAATTCGCCTCGTGTGAACTCGGTATTTTAGCCAGTGACAACAGCGTATTAGTATTGCGCTGGCTCATCGTTTTGCTCGTTAGCTTACATCAAGTGAACGATTTCCTATCACCAATTTAGATTAGCTATTAATAATGTTTCGCATAATACACTTGGCGGCCCTTGTTTCCAACCTGTAGTTGATTCCTTAGCGTTAATTATAATGTTATTCATTGTGAAATATCTAAAATCACAAGGAAAATATCACTACAAGCTCATTTTGTTTCTGGCGTATAAGAAACAATTATTGTAAACATTTGTTAATTTACAGCCACTACAAATCAATTCGAGAATTATTTAAAGATAAAGAAATAATTAAATGCCCGTCTGCATTAAACATAAGAATTGTGAAGATTCTCAAAACTTCTCAAATAAAAATCTATACATAAGTATCTCAAAATGTATGTTGTTTTTGTGGTATATTTTGAGAAGCTCTTACAAGATTCTCATAATGTTTAGTGTAAACCGGCATTAGACACATATTATACAAAGCGTATATGGTTAATTGTTATATGTCGCAACTATTGCTAAAAAAACATTGCTATTTTTAATAAGTGTTTGGGTTGGTAACATTCAATTATAAATATGGTGTAAGAACATCGGGGTTGCCAGTTGTTACTAAGGGTTTAAATGTCACTGGTATAAATATAATAATATTATAAGGGCCAGTTTCACCGGTTCCTTATAGCGCTATTATGAAGAAATCTGACAGATTTTATATGGCGTCATCTGTCAGATAACTATCTGACACATTATCAGGAACCGGTGAAACAGCCCTAAGTATTATTGCTATTAATGCCAAGTTTAAGGCAAGAACAAGCCAATGTAAGAGATAGTGCAGAAATTATTAAGATCTAAATGTTTTGGGGCATTTATTACTTACCTTTATTGCAAATTATTTTTGTACACAAATGTAAATTGCATAATCTAAGGCACATAAGATATAAACTAAGTAGGCATAGCAAATGGGCCTAAAGATAATGTAAGAAGAATATTTAAATATATTAAGAGAGACATAAAAAAGATAAATCGATAAATTTCGTAGGTTCAATTTGATATGCTTTTACTTAGTTAAATTGACAGATTTTGGAACCTACTAACTTTTAAATTTTTATAGATTAGATAAAATAATATAAAATAATGGAGCTTACACAAGTTATAACGATAGGTTTACCTAATGTATATCTCATAATAACAAACACAATTCCCGAAACTCTTAAAGCATTTAGTTAGAGAAATACAACATGAATAGGCACTAAAATGGCAAATCACATATTGAAGTGAACAAGAATCATTGATTTAACTCACAACCACAATATACATATAGGGACAGTTAATTTCTTTAAAGTGCTGCAACACAATTAAATTTATTAATCAATTTCACTGCCAACTGACTAAACAAGATAGCATTATAAATGTTACATTGGCAGATCAATTGGATGATGTGCCAGATCCTTTAGGCAATGGTATCCAGCGGCTCTAATAGCCATAGCACAAAGTTACTCAATTCCATCACAATTCAACAATTATGTCCAATTCATAAAGCGCAACTATATCCCAACCCATCGTCAAAATTGTCATTTAAATTTAGTAATTGTTTTGTTATCACCTATATACAGGTGGATTATTGAGATGGGACCGTATGGGCCTACCTCTTCCGCTGTTGCTACAGTAAAAAATTCTGAGGAGACTGTCCATTATTTTTTAATTAATTTTTTTCCTGCGGTCACTGAATTTGAATACAAATGCCATTAGATCCGCATCCTTATAAGGGTCAAACACTCTTATGGACCGGACTAACTGAGGTTACTACTGGAAAAGTAAGAATGCGCAAAAAAAATTTTTGCATGCATTTCGTACTAGATGGATAAAATCACAATTTTCGCTTAGTTACATATTTTTGATTGTGACAAGATGGAGCGACAATATACGCAGGGTAACTGGCAGTAACTCTAGAAAAACTGAAGACAGAGATCTGTGGCGTGCATTTGGAGAGGCCTTTGTCCAGCAGTGGACTGATATGGGCTGATAATGATGATGACATATTTTTGATGCCATTCGATCTAGTTAGGTACTTATGAGGATCAAAACACGCCATAGGACTAATAACTGAGCTTAAAGTACTAGACATCTCAGAAATTGTAAAAAAAATTTCTTAAATAGTAAATCCGATTCCAACTTCTACAAATTCTGGCATTTCTAGTACACCAACATCAGTTGGCCCCATAGTGTTTTAATCATTTTAGGCAACAGGATCAATCGGCATCAAAAACATGTATATGCGAAAATTATTCATTTTTCCCTTCAAAACAGATCAAATGGCATCAATAAGTTTTTGCGTAAGCTGTCAATTTTCTTGCTGACTGCAAATCTTTTTCAATATTTAGTATGCAGGATCTTCACTGTAGTTATAGCAGAAGATGTACCATCGCGTACAGTTGTGCGTATCCAGTTTCAAAACATTTTCGGTTGCAAGTGTCGATTATTTTTCTAACCAATCAGAAGAGCCAAAACCAAAAACAAAACATAATTTTTGGCTTCGTCCCTTCTTGTCATTGGTCAACAATAAGCGAGATGCCAATGCAATAAGAGTGCACAGGAAATTATTCCTTAAGGTGGATATGCACAAATAAAGGCGATTGTACCTATCCTTATATAGTCCCATCTCAAAAATTCACTCCGTCACATGTCAATTATGTGTTTGAATGGACTTGGAAATGAGTAGTTACATTGTGCTTTAAATAAATAATATTCCTAAACGTGTGAAGTAGATTTTCACTATCACTTCATTAAATTAAACCATGTAACAATTGAAAAATTTGGCTATGAGGTCAAAAAAGCGATTCAAATCAGAGATGATAAACATTCACAGTTTAATTTATCTAAATAACATCACCTATATTGAGATTTCTACTGCGTCTAATCCTATATTTGAATCGCCTCACAAGCCTTGAAGAACCAATACTGAAATGTGATGAACATAAAATGTGAGACTGGCTCAAGGCGTATAAGGTGGGGGTGGTGGAAGAATGGATAAGTCATCGAAGGGGAAATATTGCTGGGCTCCTAGTACGGGTGGGGCATATGCGGGCATAGTAGGCACATAGTCGGCACTGGGTGTGTAAGGTGGGAGTGTAGGAACAGCAGGCGTGGGCCCAACGCTGTGGGCTTCGTATCCGTCCCAGTCATCTATCAGATTTCTCCTCTGAATGTCGTCGTCATTGGACAGGGGAGCTCCCCAGAGGTTAGCAGCGGATGCTAGCAAAGCTAGCGCACCTGTAATTGAGAAATGACACATTTGGTTAAAGGCATTCTCAATGTCTCACATACTCCAATACCATTCCAAATTTCACTAGATAAATAACATTTATTTAAATGATAGGGCAATCGATAAACTATAAAAATTTATAATAATTGGTTCTTATTTAATCCACTAAATTATTGAATTTTTACAGCATGTTGCTTTAGCAGCTAGCTGGACGAGTTAATCTTCTGAGGATAGCTTGTATAGAAAAGAAACAGGTGTTTAAAGCATCGATATATAGACCTCTAAATTGTATGACCACTCAAATAACTCAGAGGCCTATCTTTACTGGTTGTAACTATGTATGTATGGGGAAACCCTTTAATTTTCAACTTTTTTATTTTTTGGAATTTTTCCTTTATTTGTGCTATAAGACCTTGCTAACGGGACTATAGGTTTTTGACCCAAAACCTATAGGGTACTTCCGGTTGACCTAGAATTGTCAATTTTGGTCACAAGCAAGGTCTTACAACACAAGCAAAGGAAAAATTCCAAAAAATAAAAAAAGTTGAAAATTAAGGTAAATTTTGGTACTTACAACTTTTCGTGAAAATCAAAATTTGCCCATATCTTTTTATCGTGTTGACTCAGGACCTTGATTTTTATACACCTAATAGGGACTATACACTTCAGTATCTGGTATAAATTTCAACTTACTAGGCCCATCCGATCTTGAGAAAATTGGTGGTGACACACGGACAGACAAACAAACAGACAGACAGTCAGACAGACGGACAAGAAAGTGATCTTATAAGGGTTCCTTTTTTTACCTTTTGAGGTACGGAACCCTAAAAAGGGAGATAAGGACCCCACTCCTAAATGTGGACCGTATGAATTAGGTTCGCGAACCTAATTTCACCTTAGTCACAACAGAACTGGCGTTTGTGTAGCACATACATGTGCAATTATCGCAGATCCATTTAAATAAATAGCAATAATGCCTTCCTCTGTTCTGCATGCACATCAAGCTTGAAATTCTAGTTTTCATGTAGTTGTTTCTAGTTCCATTATATTTACGTGCCATAAGAGCTCACTCTTATGGCACGTAAATATAATGGAACTGTATGCTTGAAGGTAGATGAAGTACTCATACTTCATCTACCTTCAAGCATACACCAAAGTAGATGTTAACGTTCTAATCCGCAAAAATTTTTTTCTGCCGATATTTACGGGGGCCGAGGTAAACACGTATTGCACACACACAAATCAAAATCTTATACATGAAAACGCTCACTTTGACGATCCGGCACACTAGCTTAGAAAACGCACACAGTTTTAAAAATACAGCGTAGTTACGGTGTTTAGACACACGCTCACTACGATCGTCTCTAGTGATGGGCATTCAGTAAGACCGGTAAACTTGAACACTAAATGAATGAATGAAATGAACATGTTTTTAGGGTTTCGGACCTCAAAACCAGCTTTTGTGTTCTTGGCGAAATTTGGCAGGGCTGTAGTTTACAGTTCGTAGATGTCCGCTAAGAACGGATTTTGCGACAGGGCCGGATTAAGGAGGTCTAAGGGCTCTCGCGAGTTTGTATATAAATTCTTGAAAACTAAAAATTTAGCCTAAGAAAACTGCGAGTTTGTATGAACTTCCTTCATTTTTTGCTACAAACTTGAAATTTTACACAAGTATTTAGTGAACGTTCCCTAAGTATGAATTTTGCGAGAGGGCCGGAGTAAGGAGGTCTAAGTGTACTCGCAAGTTTAGAGTTTTGGTCATCACTCGCAACTGATGATGCGGTCAAAAATGGTAAGCACGCTAGGCCTAGAATATTATTGAATGGGACTTTAAAAAATATGAAGATTAAATTCTATAAGTAATTTTCCATTTTAGGATCTGTAGATATATATTAAGATTTCTTTAGTGTTAATTTTGTTAAGAGTCGAACCCCCTTATCTCAGAAGTTTATACTCAGAACCAAATAATCTTAAATTATTAATGAGGAAAACAATAACGATGATTCTGCGTTGTACAGATTTGATAAACTATCAAAAATAAAACCGGCTAAGTCGAGTTGGATTTGCCCACCGAGGCTTCCGTACCAACTTCTCAGACTATTACTGCACAATTAAAGGAAAAAATCCGAAAAATAAATCATATAATAGCTCAATTTTATTTTGACTTTAAAATCATCGTGAATTTGTAACATTATTATTGTTATATACCGGCTATAATTCACGTACCTTTGGTCGAATTTTCTCGACCTAGGTTTCGAGCGAGTCAGTCGCTCTTCTTCGGGAGTGAGGTCACGCGGTGAGATCGCGATGTTCACTGCGGGCCGCCGCTCGCTGTGCTCGGCTTGATAGCCGGGGTGGGGGCGGACTCGGCGGCGATCGGGAACGGCTGTTCCTTTTCGGTACCGAGGATGCCTGAGATAGCCCGAATGATGTCATCGTCGGTTCTTCATCGCTGCTACTCCTATCGCCAGAAGTACCGTCGCAAACAATGCTGACTGTGTCACACTCCAGACTGACTGACACTTTCTTTTTCGAGGACGCATTAAGAATCGGTTTCCATGCTGACGCCAAGGTCCATCCATTATCTCGGTTGAAATTGGGGTGTCTATTTATCTCAATAGCCTCACGTACATTTCTAGGTACGAACTTCTCTCTAGCTAGTACGGAGGAGTCTAAGATGACCTGGTGGGCGGAAGATCGTCTTGACGTCATATTTCCGTCGTAAAAGATATCCGATTCTGTCCGTTACTCCTTTTACGAACGGTAAATAGGCCGGTGATCGATCCGCTACTTGTGGTCGCTTACGTTCACTCTGTTTACACCACCGGCCACATTGTCGCCAGCTGTAGCCATTATCCTCAAGTACCCCCCTCACGTGATTTAGCTCACCATCTAGGTATTGAGGGTCGCATATTCTTAGAGCTCGGTTGATTAATGCTCTGGGTACCGAGGACAATTGTGCCGGATGGTGACGAGAGTTGGCTTGTAAATACCTTTCCGTGTGAGTTGGCTTTCGATACACGGTATGTGCGAGACTTCCATCTGGCCTGCGGATCACGTGTACATCGAGAAAGGAAAAAGTTCCATCACTTTCTTCTTCCACTGTGACTGCGATATTGCAGTGCACTTGGTTCAGATGATCTGCGAAATCAGCTAAACCGTCCTTAGTGATGACCGCAAAGATGTCGTCCACGTATCTCAACCAAACTCTAGGTCTAACAACTGCCGCATTTAACGCCGTATTCTCAAACCACTCCATGAATATATTAGCTACCACTGGAGCTATTGGAGACCCCATCGCCACTCCATCCACTTGAAGAAAATACTCTCCTCTCCACATGAAGTAACCGCTTTTTAGACAGTAACCTATGCACTGTAAGTAATCGGTAGGTAGGTCAGAACCTTGAATTATGGTTTTTATAATGTTCATAGTTTCATCTACCGGGACACTCGTGAATAGTGATGCGATGTAGAAGCTGACCATGATCTCCGAGGGCTGTATTCGTATATCTTCTAACACAATTGGACTAAAGGTACGTAAATTATAGCCGGTATATAACAATAATCAATTTTATTTATTTACCTTATTTAAGGTAGCCAATTAAGCTAAACCTCTATTTCGACGATGAAATTTTGGATTGTATTTAACAATTTACAATACTGCCGTGTTACTGAAAAAGGGCACAACTAACATTTTTTGTGAAATTGAGTTATATATATATTCAGAATCAGGAAAAAAAGGCCTAACTGCCTGATTTTTTGTGGATTTATAGCTACAAAATTAACAGAGATAGTATAAGCTTAAAGGGCACAACTGCACCATTTTTTGAGTTTTATTACAAGAAAAGGGCATATTGTGAGATATGACTTTTAGTTTTAACTATTTACTTTTATATATTTAATTGAATGGGCATAACTGACGTTCATCAAGTATAAAAGGCTCATGTGGCAATTGTGCTTATTTTTTATACCGATACTTAAGCAATTAACGTAGAAAGAAAGGTCACAACTGTTAGTTATACCTTTTCTTTTTAACCCTTACACCTTAAAATGTTAAATAAAAAGGCACATTGACGTTTGTGCCTTTACCACTTAACATTTCTGAACGGAGATGAAGTGAGCGGGGCGAGGTGAGCAGGGAATGCCGTCAGTTGTGCCTTTTAAACGTAATATTGCTCTAGTAATGTAATTTTTTATGTTAAGTTAAAAATTAATAAGGTAATTATTAATTATATACATTAAAATAAATATACAGTAATTTCTGTCGTTATATACATACTAATCATAGTCAACTTTTAACATTCACACAAGTTTGAAAATCACACTTCAAAGGTATTTTTTTTAAGAAAATTCCCATAGTATTTTAATCTCGATTTTCTCAACATTTGCAAAATGTTAATTGTGCCTTTTTAAATTGTGACGGCAGAATAATATAAAGTGTGTAACACTTCAAAGAAACATAATGTTATAAAGGGTGTCTCAGTAAGAGTGCACTTTTTCATTTTAATATTTAAATCAAGTATTTTATGACAGTTGTGATATTTTTATCGTAAGAAGACATGTTCCGATTAAGAAAAAAAAAACATACATTCATACGGGTCGAACGTAGAACCTCCTTTTTAAAGTAAGGCGAAAATTTTTGTACTCCTTTTCTAACACTAATGCGCTCTTAAAACAGTAGGTAAAATACATCGCATTTTGAAATAATTTTACGTTCATTCCATCTATTTCACTCAACTAGTACCCGCACTAAGCCTTCTGCCAAGACGCACTGTTGCGTATAGAGTATATGCGAGTGTATGCGACGTATAGAGAGTTAGTCGCTAGATCTAGCGGAGTTTATGAGTTAGTGGCAAAAAAAAAAAAGTTTGCGACAAACAAATATTTAGAGACTTCTAGCGGATTTTGAGGAGTCGCATATGCGACTTTTTTCGAAAATATTTAAAGAATAATGTATTTTTTAAGACCACCACTACTCCTAAACAACCGTTCTGGCACAAAATATCCTTATATAGCCTCAACACCAAAATATGTCTCGTTCACAATCTTTTTCTAAGCAAATAATATACCTGGGGCCTTATTCAGTATGACCATTTTAAAGTCTTACCGTGCCGTCTTACGTAATCTCCGCGTTATGGTATTCTCTATGCCAATTAAATTGCGGTAGGGTAAGGTTATGAGCGCGTTTTGAGCTGTCAAAATATCGTGACATATGAGGACGTGTAACGCGCGCGTTTTGTATAATTTACCTATCGTGTGGCATACAGAATACAAAATTTCAATTATGTGACGTGGCGCGTTAAGGAACGCGTTTTCTCATTGGTCATACTGAATAAGGCCCCAGATAGATGAAAATAATCTAGCGGAATTTTTCATATTACTAGCGAATTTTAAATTTGTAGAACGGCAACACTGCCAAGACCAGTCCCGCGACACTGCATACATAATTAAAGAACTCAGAATTATGAACGTACATTGTACCAACCAACACTGTAAAAATAAAATTTATAAGCATAATACCACAGATTACATAATAGTTACAACGTAAATATACATTCCGTTATTAGGTTGGCTACACAGTGCTTTCATAATTCGGGTATCAACAATGTAGGGAAGTGCCAACTCTTATAACGTAGTAGAGTGATTCAGTACTCTGTGGCCAAAACATCGTGGCGTCGTAATACTGTCGCTAATCTGGTACAAATGGTTTTTCATTCTAATCAGAGTTTTACAAAATTACAAACAAAATTGACAAAAATAACACTTCCTTATGATAGGAAATACCGTGTTCCCTAAGTTTGATGTCGCTGATCGCCTTTTACACCAAAATACCGCACACTTCACCATTTTCACTCAGCTCTTATTCGCGACACGGTATGATGCGGAATGGGCCGGGTAGCGAGTGAAGTAGTTTTATATAACGAGTATGGCCGAGTAGCGCTATAGGCCAGCATAGGGGTACGCGTTGCGTTGACATCTCCTTTAGTATATGCTTAAAGGCATCTACCTTTTTAACCGACTTCACAAAAAAGGAGGAGGTTCACAATTCGTCTGTATGTTTTTTTTTGATGGTTCAAAGACTTGGGTTTTTGTCTATTAAGCACACTGTTGCGCCTCATTGCAGTTAGTCTTTTATATCGATAGATTTATCTTATATTAATTTCAGAATACAATAATATTCCACATGCTGCAGAACACAATTATTTGTAATTACACATTATTAATTGTTATCCTGTATCCTTATACATAAACCATTAAAAATTCTGTTACTAACCTGCACCAGTTATTGTGTAAAATCCATATTCATAGTCCACTTGTATTGTATTTGGATCGCTATTATTAACATTGCCCAGAACAACAGTGGTATAATAGCATACACCAACAATTGCTATGACCCAGAAGACACACATGATACTTGGGACAGCATTTCTGCGTAATATCTTGATGGCTCTGCTGTTAAGGCTCGTTAGGTTGATCATAACTCCAATACATGAAGATAGGAGTACCATGAAGCACAGTAGAATTAGTATCCTCATAAGAGTTATTGATTCTCCCGTGACGCATGGGGGTAGACCTGGAATTAGATGAATTTTAGTCAGTAGATCCTAGAGTTTATTTTATAGTAAATAGTCTGTGCAAAAAGAGAACCATCGTAGAAATTGAGATTGCGTAAGTCATCGGTCATTTTAATTTACTTTTTTTGTTGCATTGACACCACTGTTATTACTAGTAAAACTAAAAATGTTTGATACTTGGTAGGTACCTACTCTTATCATTATCGTGCTCTACTAGGTAGGTATGTACCTTCCTTACCTTTGAATGTTAGTTTATCGTAACGCCACAACGGTTCTCTTTTTGCACAGACTTTAGCTTTATTACCAACAATCCGGGTTGCACATTACTAGTAGTCTTATTAACCTCTCTAACTAAGCTAAATAAGTAAATATGCTTGTGCCTGGAGTGGGTTGGTCACGCCAATACTAACTCACAAAGACTGACTAATGTTTCTTTTTTTAATGAGTAGGTAGATCTGATGAGCATCTCCAGAGATATGGAGATAAACATTTCAAACTTGCTCGTAACTTGTTGTAACTGACTCGCACGGCATGTCAAAGTGTTCTTAATTATCCGTTCACTTAATGAACATTTTCTTTACGCAAAGCGTGTTTTGAAAAATATTTGTAAATTAAAACAGATTTATTGATTTTAGTTCAGTAAAGGCAAAAAATACACCACACAATATATCAACAAAAGAAATTGTAAAAGTTTTAAATTACATACCACTATTCCTGTCCCTGTTGAGAGTATCAAATCCACCATCTTGACGTAATGTGATTTGTTCATCATCGTCATTGTCATCATCATCATCGAATGAGAAGAATTGTGCCAATGACAGACTTTGGGTACAATGCAAGCCTTTGATCTTGAACCATGTGGGTAGCATCAATGCAGTGCAAGTCAGCAGGAATGTAAGAAGATTGAATAGAGCTGCTATTTTATTCAATTCTTTATCCTTGAATGGAAAGGGCATTTTAAGGCCTGAAATAAAAAAAAATTGATTACTAAAGGAATTTTCCATGGTGAAAATTCATGTGTATATTGTCAAAAATCAAAATTCAAGCCTTTATTCAGTACATAGGCAAATTAAAAATCTGCACTTACACATGTCAAATAACATCAAATAGATCATAAATCAATAATTATTATTCTAATAACAAAAACATAAAATATTGCTTTAAATAAAAAAAAAGTAATTAGCCATTCAGCTTTAATCTAAACGTTGAATGTAACATTTGAAACAAATGTAATCGTACTATTACGTGCACCCTCAATGCATGTTTCAGTACTCCAGATAATATTATCCGAAAAAATTGTAGAAACATAAAAAATAAATAAAACGCAAACTAATCGCAGTACAAATCATATTCCGAATGGAACTAAGTTTACGTCTTTCAGCTGCATAATACCGTCATAATAGGCAACCCTAGATCTACAAACAAAAGATAAAATCTACCAGTGTGCTACTACTAGAGAAGAAACACCCAAGAAACTATATGGGGCTTGTTGCTTGTTCAAATTCATATTAAATATTATTAAAATAATATACATACTATATAAGCCATTTATTTATACATACTATAACAACAAATAATTAAATTTATAGATTTGAGACGGGAATTTAACGTGACTTATGCGATGTTGATATAGCGATCGACATATGTTTCCCGTTTTCATTAATTCCCGTCTCAAATCTATAAGATTAAAATGAACGTGAGTTTTTATAATAAAATAATTAAATTATCATATAATTTATATTATATCTTGGAGCATTCAGGCCATGCATTTTTGTCATTCATATAGTAATTTATTGTATAGTACGATTTCTTCATTAAATTGGATTTTACAAAGGTATTAAATATGCTGATAGACAGTTGATTAACATCTTTAGGAAGTTTATTGCAAAGCTGTATACTTTTTCATATGGATATTTTCTCATTTAGATAGGTAAGCATTTGACCACAATCCCACCTGAGAGATAGTGGTCAAAGTATTAATCGCTCAAGTCAAGTGACAATGACATCGAGGATGTAGCACGCTTACCTAGATGCATAGAAGCATAGGGCTCAATCAATCAATGAAATGCAATAAGTTTATTTCATAATTAGAAAAATTATATGAGGCCATCTATTTCGCCATGTAATGGCATGTGAAAGAACATACAATACTGATACTGAGATAAATTATTAAAACAAAAGCAACAAATTTTCAAATTACATTATAATTATTAATTAATATGTAGAGATTTACTACGATAACATGACCCGCCCCTCCAAAATTCAAAACATTTGAAAATATTTGTGAAAGTATTTACAATGCACCACCACGCATGTGTGCGTACTGGTACTGCCAGCCTGCTACTGAAGATGAATAATTACAACTGCATACAAACTCTTTCGTAAGGATGTGACTACACACATTAAAACAGTAATTTGGAGGGGCGGGTCATGTTATGGTAGTAAATCTCTATATATATAATACATCTAAATTATCAATGAGAAGCCATACATCACATGCCAAAAAAAATTGCTGCAGACAAACACGACAAAAACGGAATGATACAGCAGGTAAGAAACAACATGATATGCATATTGCTCCCATCACTAAATAGGGGTCTAATAATAACTAATCACACCCCCACTGGGGTGGTCAAAGATAGTGAACATGCCATGGTGGCAGATTTTCTCCTTGATGGTGGTAAGCTTCTTTTTGGAAGCTAGTCAGGCAGAATATTGATATAATATGCTTCTACCACCTGACCTGTGGGAAGGGTGTGGATGAAATTTGGCACACAACATAGTTTATAAGCTGGATTAACAAGGAACACTTTTTACAAGTACATTTTAATGCACAGCTGTAAGGTGCAGCTAGGAAACTAAATGTTGGTATGCATATCATGTGGGAATGTAAGAGAAGTTACAATTTTTTTTTTAAACATCTTACATAGTCTGAATAAAGATCTTGGGGAGAGTAAATAGAACATTTGAAAAATGTTTTTTTTATCTTATTTTATATAGGTAGCACATATGTCTAAGCCCTTTATACAACTGGCTGGTACTGGCCTTCATGCCAGAACTTGGCAAACCAATTCAGTAAATGTCTTTGTCTGGCAGGCAAGCAGAATTGATTAAGCAATGGTCTACCATCTGTGGTCACCTATTTAGAACTAGGTACCCAGCAATTGTGTAGGAACTATCCAGCAATTATGTGTGCTTATGGTACCCACCTACTTTTGTAGAGTTGACCCTGACCCTGTACCACCCTGCTGTGGGTGACATTGATCCCAATAATTTAGAAATAGTCCAGTGCAATAGATTACTTTATACACTGTGTAACAACTTGATATATGCTAGCAGGGATAAAAATAGACTAAAATCACCCATGGTTCAATTCATCAGGGGGGGTCCATAAAACTATATTACCCCTCTGTGTATTTAAGTTTATTAATATTCTGACTTGAATGGTCATAATGTTTCTTTTATGTAAGGTAATCGTGAAAAGTTTTCAAGGTAAAGCAAGAAAACAGTGAGCTAGCACCTTAAAAAAAATTAAGTACGGATTTTAAACATTACCAAAACAATCACTAAATAAGTATATAACTAATAATCTGGTGCGGTAAATTGAGGATATTATAGTGGAAAATATTATGGTTGTACGTCATACCTCGGATCCACGCTAGGCAACCCATTATAATTCTGAAAGCATCAGGAAAACACACCTAACTTTATTGAATCACTCTTATCTATGAAATTAATATGTTTATGCTATAACTAACATAACATTTAAAAGATTAAACTGCGTTTTTGTATTCAATTCCACTTTAGCCAAAGCGATTAGCGACGATTATTTTGACATTTTTCATTTTTGACAATAAAATGCTAAAAAAAAGACCGACCAAATGTCACATGGTTTGATAATCAAAATAATTTGGCTTCTCCCTCTATTTTATGTAATAAAACAAAGACAGCAGAAAAGAGTTCTTACTTACACAGACAAAAAATTATGTTATCAATCAATTAAAAGGCGTGCCACACGATACAATTTAAGCTCCGGGTAGACAGCTGTGGTATTCGGTCTACGGTGTCTGCGGTCAGCTGTGATGTATGGAACCATCCCATTGTTTCAGCTTGCTCAACAACGGCGCGACGGGACGCGTAGCGACAAAATATTCTTTGTAAGAAATTGTATGAGGTATAACGCACTACGCAGCAGCGTAACTACGCGCCGCGTCACTGCACGACAAAGTTGACTAACTCATCAAATCTGACGCGCCGTGTCGCGTCGTGTAGTTCCGCTGCCGTTAGTGCGGTATAGCAAGCGACGCGACACTTCACTTTATTCAAGTGTTTGGTTCGTAGTACCATTAGTACGACAAGTTAGCCCGTACACACTCAATCCGATCGCGATCACAGAGTTCTGATCGCGATCACGGATCACGAGATCACGCGTCAACATTACACGTTTAATCTTGATTTCTTCAGTCCGTGTAACGTAACCGCCGCGACAACATTTATAACCATCCTATAACAGAGTACTTTTAAATATGTAAAAAGTACTCTGTGGTCCATGGGTGCCAGATAAGCCGAATTATCGCCATTTAGGCTACCTAATAGTTCTACTCTCTACTACTACCTAGGCTAGCTGAGGGGTCCAATGGCGACCAAAAAATCCAATCAGTTACCAGTAGCCATTTAGGCAACCTAGAAATATAAGAATGGGCGATTTAGGCTACTTCAGGATTCCCCAAATGTATTATATTATTTCTTTATAGTTGTAAAAAAAATATGCAATATAAACGGAAATATATTTTAATCGCGTCGACATACAAGTTTAATTTTTTCACTGTATTTGATCCAAATATATGTATTGTTAATATGATGCATCAATCCATCAATCTAAAAAAGTGGCAATTTTAAAAAGCGGCAATAGCCTAATGGATAAGGTGTCGGACTGGCGATCGAGAGGTCGTACGATCCCCACCCCACCCATTGTACTATTGACGTGAACCCACTCCAGACACAAGCATATTTAGCTTAGTTGGAGGGGTTACCAAGAATATTAGTAATGTGCAACCCACATTGCGAGTAATCTTTACAAAAAAAAAATCTTCTTCGTATACACTCAATCTGGATCGCGATTATTGATTTTGAACACAGATCGCGATCGAGATTGACTGTTAAGTTTAAAATGGCTTCCGACGACATAGTTCGACGAAGAGAAATAAATTGTTAGTCAGTCTGTATAACGTTTTATATAAGTATAACCAAGAGTAGAGTCTATTCTCCGTGAGTATAACGTTCATTATAATAACGTACAAATCAGTTTCTTCCATCTTACTCAGAAATTGCCGAACGACTGACAGGCAAAATTTGCTGCAAACTGTTGCGGCACTGCAGTTCAAGTGCGGTATACCTAATAGCACAGTTTTACAATCATAATAGTGTCGCTACGTGTCGCGTCGCGCCGCTGCTATGAAGTGTCGCTTAGTGCGGACTATATAATGTAGGTACCTACGGTCTTATCGTACAACTCCTATCCTAAGGCTACGTTTGGACCAGAAATGTGTGAAAAAGAAAAGTAGTGCCCGAGGAACATGAACCAATACTAACTTATCAGCGAGGTCTTTATATATAAAACCAGCCAAGTTGAGTTGAACTCGCCCACCGAGGTTTCCGTACCAACGTTGGTTTGTACCAATTAAGCTAGACCTCTAAATTGTATGTGCGCTAATATAACTCAGAGGCCTATCTTAATTGGAAAAACTATGTATGTATGGGTTTCAACTTTTTTTATTTTATGTAATTTTTCCTTTATTTGTGCTGTAAGACCTTGCTTCTTGCCAAATTTCATGATTCTAGGTCAACGGGAAGTACCCTATAGGTTTACGATCCAAAACCTATACTTACGGTTGACCTAGAATTGTCAATTTTGGTTAAAAGCAAGGTCTTACAGCACAAGTAAAGGAAAAATTCCGAAAAATAAAAAAAATTGAAAATTAAGGTAAATTTTGCTACTTACAAGTTTTCGCGAAAATCGAAATTTGCCTATATCTTTTTATCGTGTTGATATAGGACCTTGATTTTTGTACACCTAAAAGGGACTATAGACTTCAGTATCTGGTATACATTTCAACTTGCTAGGCTAACTCCACCCGTTCTTGAGAAAATTGGTGGTGACAGACGGACAGACAGACAGACGGACAGACGGACAGACGGACAGACGGACAGACGGACAGACGGACAGACGGACAGACGGACAGACGGACAGAAGGACAGACGGACAGAAGGACAGATGGACAGACGGACAGACGGACAGACGGACAGACGGACAGACGGACAGACGGACAGACGGACAGACGGACAGACGGACAGACGGACAGACGGACAGACGGACAGACGGACAGACGGACAGACGGACAGACGGACAGACGGACAGACGGACAGACGGACAGACGGACAGACGGACAGACGGACAGACGGACAGACGGACAGACGGACAGACGGACAGACGGACAGACGGACAGACGGACAGACGGACAGACGGACAGACGGACAGACGGACAGACGGACAGACGGACAGACGGACAGACGGACAGACGGACAGACGGACAGACGGACAGACGGACAGACGGACAGACGGACAGACGGACAGACGGACTGACGGACAGACGGACAGACGGACAGACGGACAGACGGACAGACGGACAGACGGACAGAAGGACAGAAGGACAGACGGACAGACGGACAGACGGACAGACGGACAGACGGACAGACGGACAGACGGACAGACGGACAGACGGACAGACGGACAGACGGACAGACGGACAGACGGACAGACGGACAGACGGACAGACGGACAGACGGACAGACGGACAGACGGACAGACGGACAGATGGACAGACGGACAGACGGACAGACGGACAGACGGACGACAGACGGACAGACGGACAAACGGACAAACGGACAAACGGACATACGGACGGATGGACAAGAAAGTCATCTTATAAGGGTTACTTTTTTTACCTTTTGAGGTACGGAACCCTAATAACAAAAAATAAAACCGGCAAAGTCGAGTTGGACTCGCCCACTGAGGCTTCCGTACCAAAGCTGGTACTTTCCAATTAAGCTAGGCCTCTAAATTGTATGAGCGCTCATATAAATCAGAGGCCTATCTTAATTGGCTGATGCTATGTATGTATGGGGACAGCCTTTAATTTTCTGGTGGAAACGCAACCTAAATCTATGTTACACTGTTTATGTTCAACTGACGATAAAATTGACTCGTTTGGCATAATATTTTTCATTTTTTTATGCTAACGATGCTAAAATGACAAGACGGCGTAAAATTCAATTTTTCGACTTCAAATTCGATTCGTTAGGAATTTTGATGTTATTTTGTGAGGTAAATAAAAAGAATTTGTAAACTTTTTTAACCGACTTCAAAAAAAGGAGGAGGTTTCTCAATTCGACCGTATATATATATATATATAAAAATATATATATATATATAAATATATATATATATATATATATATATTTTTTTAATGTTTGTTCGCGGATAACTTCGTCGTTTATGAACCGATTTCGATTATTCTTTTTTTGTTCGAAAGGAGATATCCCAAGTGTGGTACCATGGTAATTTTATCGAGGTATGATAAGTATCTCGAGAGATATTAAGATAAACATCTCAAAATTGGTACTGAAAATAAATAGCGCGGCATTGAATTCGGTTGTTTTTTAGTTTTTAAACGATATTATTGTTTCATTGAGTCAACCCTTTACTGTATCATCTGTATCGTATTAATAAAAACGCTAGGTCGAGCGTCTTAGACGCATTTTTGCTTGTATTGTCTGAAATAAACGTTGGTATTGTGTTTTTGTAGGGGAGTGAAATATCAGTTACGTAGTAACTATTATATAATCTGTGATAAAGCGTCGGACACACTGCCGCAGTATGCGGTCTACGGTCAGCCTGCGGTCATGCTGCGGTCAGTTGACCACATCAGTATGGAAAACAATTAGATTGCCTACACGCCAGAGTGTATATGAATCAAGAGTGTGAGTCCGTACATCACAACTGACCGCGGCAGTGTGTTCGGCGCATAAGTTTTCTGTCTAATTACTTGACACTAGCTGTCTAATTACTATACACTAATCGTGGAGTAGGATTTACTATCTGTGTTTTGGCGGGAATTTAGAAATAGCTATATAATACGAAGATGTTGTAGTAACTCGACTGCGAAAGAGTTATTGTATTGTGGGCATAAACGTGCAAAATAAATCATCTGCGGATCTTTACAATGGATTTTAAGACACTCGTTAGTTCTTAAAAATCCATGGATAATGGATTAAAGTGGATATGAAGGTGAAAAAAGATCCAGCAATGGATCTTTTCAATGGATTGGATGGATCTTTTCAATGGTCCACTAAGGACATCGCCGCCTGAACCGCAAAATCGGCCCACATGAGACCACAGACCTGCTACATTTTTAACTTGATCGCGTCGGGCCTGTCGCACTCCGCGCTGTAGCTATGAAACTACAAGTACCTCCGCGCACCCGCTAGGGTACAAGTTCAGTCAGTTAAGTGTCACGCGCGCTCTCGATCGACCGCGCGCCTTACTTGTACTTACCTCAATATTATATTCCTTGCTTACGATATTAACGTATAGTAACTGTAAAGAGTAACTATGTAAAAAGTAATTTTACAAAAAAAAAAACCGACTTCATAACCACAAACAGGCACTCAAAAGCCAAAAATAAATTACTTAAAATTATTATAAGCGCTACCCACTTATCTATTTGAAGTCGGTGCCAGCCAAGTCTAATAGGTAGTAGATAGATAATACCTACATGTAATACCTACATGAATTCACGTAATGATCTTTAGGGAATTTCTATCGACATTACATCTTGCTTTATTTAGTTAGTTCTAAGATAAATAAATAGGGTAGGTACCTACTAACGTTTACTTCAATTTTCCTTTTTTTCTTTCTTAATGATTTTGTCGAGTCATACGATAGTCAGATTTTTATAATCCGAGAGTTAAGCGTGATTTAGACGATACAATTTTCTTGTACATTCAAGTGCAATTATTGAATGCAATAAATTAAGTGCGTTAATTGCTCTTCAAGAATTGTACGCAACTGTTTACACGTGGATACAAGTAAAAAAATTGATCGCAATTATTGATTGCAAGTCTTGACAAAAATTAGTTGTAAATGTCTTCTGTTTAGACCAATACAATAATGTTTAGGAGATGATTGCTTTCAAGTTTTGACTTGTCTCAATAGAGAGTTGTATGTGCGTGTACCATTCATTGGCGGGTTGCTTCAAGTATTGCACGTATTTGCGTTGTCAAATTTTTCATTCAAGTGTTGGAAGGTTTTGTAAATTTTTGTATGTGCTGTTTACACCAAGAAAATTTTGGCAAGCAAAACTTGCGCAAAAGATCAAAATGCTACGTACTGTTTAGACCATGCAGGTAATTTATTGCTTCAATTTTATTGTATGCAACAGGCAAGAAACTTGCATCATGTAAATGGCGCTTTAATGTAATTAAAGTACTCATAGATCTCAGATCACTGAGATTCACTGAGATCTGATAAGTATCTCCAGAGATATGACGATAAACGTCTCAAACTTGCTACTGAAATTGACTCGCGGGGCATGGAAGTCGGTGTTTTAGTTTTTAATCTACTTCACAAAAATGGAGGAGGTTCTCAATTCGACAGTTTTTTAGGGATCCGTAGTCCTGACAAGGAACCCTTATAGTTTCGTCATGTCCGTCTGTCTGTCTGTCCGAGGTTTTGCTAAGAGACCGTTAATACTAGAAAGCTGTAATTTTGTGGGGGTATGTAAATAAATGACACCGACAAAGTGCTGAAATAAAATTTTTAAAAATATTTTTTTTAGGGTAGCTCCCCTATATGAGAAGTGGGGATGATTTTTTTTTCATCATCTACCCCATCGTGTGGGGTTTCGTTGAATAGGTCTTTTAAAATGACTTAAGGGTTGCTAATACCATTTTTCGATTGAATGCTCCATTTACGAAATATTACACTTTAAAGTGCAAATTTTTGTTCCAGAAGGGCGTCCCCCCCCCTCTAAAAGCTAAACTGCTGGCTTGAAAAATCTGGGAAAATTCGTGATAATAGCGCATATCATGAACTTTAAAGGAACATTATAGCAGTTAAGATAACTTTATTAGTTTAGCAGTAATAGTCGTTGAACTTGGGTGTTGGATAATTTTGTACCAAATACAAAATCCTTAGAGAATAAATCCTTTAAAGTGACAAAGACGGAGTACCTAGTTGCTTGTTTACAACGGTTAAAGACTTGCATTGAATAACAGGCTACAACGGAACCCTACACTGCGCGTGGCCCGACACGCACTTGCCCGTTTATTTAATGATTGTGACCTCAGAACTCTGTGAGATCTTAACCGATTTGAAATTAAAAATTCTTTTTTAGGGTTCCGTAGTCCTGCTAAGGAAGCCCTATATTTTCGTCATGTCCGCCTGTCTGTCTGTTCAAGGTTTTGCTAAGAGACCGTTAGTACTAGAAAGCTGAAATTGTGTAGGTATGTGTGTATATCAATAACGCCGACAAAATGGTGAAATAAAATATTGGATTTTTTTTATGTATTTTTTTTAAATATTATGTTTCTTTAAAGTGTTTCACACTTAATATCTTTGTAAATTGTTAAACACAATCCAAAATTTCATCGTACCAACGGGACTTGAACCCGCAACCTCCGGAATAACATGTTCCGGTGCTTTGCCAATTAAGCCATGGTGCGAAGTGACGTTACGACGAAATTAGTGGATTGCATTTGTTAACCCAATTATGCATTGGTGGCGCCATCTATGACTACTTATTACGTAAGTTAATCATTCGGAAGAAATCATTACAGTTTTCAAATCCGACGAGAGAT
This sequence comes from Cabera pusaria, assembly GCA_954871355.1. Taxonomy (NCBI): domain Eukaryota; kingdom Metazoa; phylum Arthropoda; class Insecta; order Lepidoptera; family Geometridae; genus Cabera; species Cabera pusaria. The sequence continues at coordinate 13,393,365 of OX940896.1, forward strand.
GTTGCACTGCGTAAATCAAATATTATGTTTCTTTAAAGTGTTTCACACTTAATATCTTTGTAAATTGTTAAACACAATCCAAAATTTCATCGTACCAACGGGACTTGAACCCGCAACCTCCGGAATAACATGTTCCGGTGCTTTGCCAATTAAGCCATGGTGCGAAGTGACGTTACGATAAAAATTTTTTAAAGTATTTTTAAAGTATTTTTTTTATTTGGATATTCAACTATTACAAAATAAAGTTTTCCTACAATGAATAAAATACATAATTATTTTTGGTCGAAAAAGTGAGTCGGCTCCTACACTATTATAATGTTACAAGTCAAACAACCTACGACTCTAGGCAAGTGAGTACTATTGTCGCGTTATTTAACTTACGCAATCTAAAACTTTACTCAATTTTAATTGAAGGTCACGTATTTTAGTATAACTGTAGTACTTTTATCCTACCTCGACATTAAACATTAATGTAGCACTTATTATCAGTAATGTACTCATTACATTGTTCTACGAGTATTCTTCTACCAATTAAAGGCTACAACAAGTTTTCTCATAACATTCAACCTTATAGTAGAGGCCGCGAGTTGACCGAGTTATTCAGACTTTCGCTGTGCGGACTTACGGTGCATTTTACTGTGCGCAACACGCGGTTCATAGTTACTATTAGTTGATACTGTGTCGCAAATTCAAGGTCGCACCCGAGGCGTGAAGCGCATTTTGAACGTTACTAGCGTTTCTTTTGTATGGGCAACTTATATATATACCATACATATAGTATAGAACATATATAGGACTAGCAGGTTGTTATACAAGGACACACTCCCACCGGGTGTCTCTCAATTGGGCCGTTTTGTTCTAGAAAGCAATTACAACCTTATTGTTAAAGCATACGGATTAAATTGAATTTATCAAAACATCTGAAGCGGACCATCCTTTTATATTACAGCTATGCATGAGACCGACCTTGAACGGAGTCTGATATATACTATACCACAGAATAATGAATAGTACAAGTACAGAAGATGCATTCCCTGCGAGGAAAAATGCAAGATTATACCTAGTTACAACGTCGGTATTGTTCAATATACACGCGTCACAGAATAAACTAATAGTAACTAGGAACCGCGTGTTGCGCACCGTAAGTCCGCGCGGCGAGAGTGTATCGCTCGGTCAGCTCGCGGACCGTCAGCTATCTCTTACTGTAAGGTTGAGTGTTGTGAGAAAACAGATTAAATAGTAAAGTAAAGGTGCGCGTCCGATCGAGAGCGCGCGCATTACACTACTGATAGAACTTATAGCCGGCCGGCTGGGCTGCTGCGTATGTACTAATATTTCATAGCAACAACGCGGAGTGCGACAGGTCTGACTATACATATAGTTATAATAAATGTATAGCACTGGCAGGTTGTTAGACAAGGACACACTCCCACCTAGGTGCCTTTCGTTTAGGCCGTTTTGATGTACATACAGGTTGGCAAAATTGAGTAGGGGCGCCACTTTGCTTTATACTAGTAACCCCGATAGCAGAGAGAGTGGCGGTAAACTTTAAAATTACTTCTTTAGTGTAACTACGGATAGTCTTATTCATGTTAAAACATCTTTAAGTCGCGTAGGTTACGGAAAATATTAAAATACTCCTATTAAGTTGCAGAAAAAACTTTGTTCATAAATTTTCAGTCACTGACCACAATAACATAGAAAATTTTATCACAGATTAGATTATTGCCAAGCCAAAAAAAAAATTGTTCCATTTCAAGACGTTTTTGCCAACCTGTAGTAGTAAAAAGTCTATCTCTCTCTAATCTAGTCTAGTAATAAAAAGTCTCTCTATATATACTTTCCCTATGGTAAAATCCTATACGCAGGGAAGGATAAAAAATTGTTGTTGATCTTGCTATCTCATACTAGTGATTGTATAGTTTTATCCTTCTCATATTATTATTATTATTGAAGTTATATTTCTTTTGGCGCGATAGAGAAAAATGATGAGAGTGAATTTTTACGATGCGCGCGCACACCGACACCTAAATTTAACAACGTGAATTTAGTTCTAGGTGGTACGATGCGCGCGCACACCGACACCGTAAAGTTAGTTCTAGGTGGCATGACTATGGTCAAGTTGTATATGTCATATTTAACGTCATTATTTAAATAAAATCTTTTTGATTAATTTTAATATATATCGTTAATCACTACTGCATTTTAGTTATTTTTTTTCCATACGCCACAGAAGTATAACTTCTAACGCGTGTACATAAGTACACACACTCTTTTTTTTTAAGGACAAGTCTATTTTAATATACTTAGTCAGTGGATTTTACAAACTGGCTCCAGCACTGGCTCCAAGTTCTAGTGCACCCATTGGCTTTCACCCGCTGTCATGTATGACCCGACCAAATTACGTTGTTCATTTTATCTTATAGCTGGCAAATGTATCTCGTATTTATCATTTTAGTCGGGTTATATCTATAGCTATTTCATTCCTATACGCTAATGTTCTCTCTATGTATATTATTTCGTCGTGGTATAACCATTTCAAATTACAGCGTAGCTAAATATTACAGGCCGGTGACAGGCAGCAGTGTCACCGGTGCGAGGAGCTACTTCCTGCGATCGCCAACCCGCCTACCCAGCGTGGCGATTAGGGCATATCCCTCCCAATGAGCCGAAGATCGGGCTGAATGGAGTATCTTGGGAGAGGCTCGTCCAGCAGTGGACTGACACTGGCTGATGATGATGATGATTAATTATCCTTGAGAGGAGAGCTAGATCCTTTTTAAGTATGCTATCATCCTTGACAGCATCATCGCTTAGGTACCATCAGGCGAGATAGTGGTCAAAGCGCTATATAAGTAGGCTATCAGTGAGGCTATCAGATAATAAAGCTGATAAAATCACATAAAAATGAAGAAGGTAGTTTCGTGACCTTTTTGGCTGCTCTACTAATACTCATGATATTGATAAGCCTAAACTTGCCGACAGTTGGTCATACTTAAGGCCACTGAACAAGATTCTCTTGCGATTCTTGGTTACTCTTAGCCAAATCTTGATAACTTGCAAAGTAGGAAACTAAGTAGGCAAAGTAAATATCTACCGAATAATAACAGTCATAACTTAACAAACTATTTCATTTCTTTCATCAAAATTATAGTACATATTTACCACATTAACGTAGGTATCGTAGGTAAAAGGTGAAATGTATAGGTACCTACCTAATTTTTCAAGCTCCAAGCTGTGTGGTATGCGCACTAGGGAGACCTCGAATTCTTTCACAATACCTAAAAGTAAGCGACTATGTTGGGAGACCCGCCGGCAGATTAGAATAGTTTCATTTCAGTCCGAGTTCAACACTAGCAGAGAAAGAATTGCTTTGTGTTCGTGTCGTGACGAAAAAAACTTGAATTGTTTGTTCACAAAAAAGAGTTTTTCACTTTTAATGTATATTTGCTTGTAAAGTTTATGCAGTGATCTAATAAGCTGGGTACGACGTAGTGATTGTATCGAATTATTTTAAAGTGCTACCTACAAGTTTAATTTAATTTAAACCTACCTATCATCGCCGGCTAGCATACCTAACTGTAATATAATAGTTATCATATTATGCAGTTGTAATCATAGACCTAGGATTCATTAACGTAGTGAGTCCTAGGACTGTGGTTGTAATAGATATTACTAAATACATGGCTACATATTCAAGACCCTATATTAGTCTTGGCAGAGGCATGCTCAGAAGTAAATAGTTGTAGGCTGATGATGAAAAGGAAGGAAAATTCTTGATATACTTAGGTATTTTAACTCATTGGGCAATACAAGCAGGTCATTACTCATTAGTGAATATCTTTTGTACCTACTCACCATATAATAATGTAACGTTTGTATATTATATGGAATAATGTTTGCTACATACTTTCCTCTGCCGAATTCTTTTACTTAAAAAATAAGGCTGTCTGAGGCTGTCTGCATAGTAAACTCGTATCATAACAAATTTTCAATGTAAGATAGACAGTTAACATTTTAGAGCCTATCAATACAAAACACAATAACGATCGTCTTGTTTTCATTCCAGGGAAATCCAATCAAATCAAATCAAGATGTCGTTTCAAACAGCTGTCTCTCAAACAGGAATTGGAAGTCAGCCGCTATGAACGAGGACTTCATTGACTTCGAATATTACTTTTACAATAACTCGGCTGCGAACAACAAGACCGGAGATTTCAATTCGTCCTCCAATAAATATTTGGTCGACGACGTCTTTTGTGAGACGGCTAATTTGTTTTATAACTCGTCTTTAGGAATAGAAATCGCTGTCCCAGAATGGGAGGCATTAACGACGGGCGTTATTTTGACTGCAGTTATTTTAGGCACAATATTTGGAAACATACTTGTTATTTTAGGTATTTTCACGCATAGACCTCTGAGAATAGTTCAAAATTTCTTCATCGTGTCTTTGGCGGCAGCAGATTTAGCCGTAGCAATATTGGTGATGCCCTTAAACGTTGCCTATGGTTCTTTAGGCAGATGGCTGTGGGGGAAAAACTTGTGCAAAATGTGGTTGACTTGCGACATTATGTCTTGTACTTCGTCTATCTTGAATCTTTGTGCTATTGCGCTGGATAGATACTATGCGATCACTGATCCAATCAATTACGCAAGCAAAAGGACACTGAAGAGAGTGATGTTTCAGATACTAAGTGTATGGGTACTGTCCTTGGTGATAAGTTCGCCTCCATTACTAGGTTGGAACGATTGGCCGGATGAGTTTACATCGAATACTCCGTGCCAGCTGACTGCACAACGTGGCTACGTCGTATATTCCTCGTTAGGGTCATTCTTTATCCCTCTCGTAATAATGACTATAGTCTACATAAAGATATTTTTAGCTGCGAGACAAAGGCTTAGGAAACGCACATTGGCTTCTCGTATAACTCGACCGGTGGTCGCTGTTGGGAATCGAGATGACAGCCAAGATAAAGACGATACCGATAACGAGTCTGACAGCGGAGAGATCATTAAACAGTGTCAGAAAAAAGCATTTATAGATATAAAGAAAAACTTTTTTATGTCATTCCTTTTACTGCACGATCCAGCCACGCGTCAGAAAATTGAAGCGGATATTCAAACTGAAACCTTTCCTGAAACTCCTGGCTGTGTTAAAAAGAATATGTCCAGTTCTATAAAGAGACTGAGTAACCGGAAGCGACGACAAGAAAAACCATTACTTGCGAGTGTTAATAGCAGCGGCGATGTTGTCCATCAATTTATTGAGCAGAAACAGAAAATATCATTATCAAAAGAGAGGCGAGCGGCGCGCACTCTCGGGATTATTATGGGCGTATTTGTGATCTGTTGGCTACCATTCTTTCTCATGTATGTAATTCTACCCTTTTGTCCTTGGTGTTGTCCCAGCAATAGACTCATTAGTTTTATAACATGGCTAGGGTACGCCAATTCCACAGTGAACCCTTTAATTTATACGATATTTAACTTGGATTTCAGAAAAGCATTCAAAAAGTTATTAGGGTTCGGGTAGTTTTCTAGTTAATAAAATTGTATTGGTCTTTAATAGAGGTAATTTTATTATAAAAGCTCACGTTAATTTTAAACCTATAGATTTAAAATTGGGAATTTAACGTGTAATGACATCGCGTAAGTTACGTTAAATTCGCGATTTTAAATCTATAAGAGGTAATGTTGTTAAGTAGGGGCCACTTTAGTATTAAGATTTATTATAGATATTATAAGTGGAATGGCTGCTTGTTAACTAACAACCCACATTATTTGTGAAGAATTTAGTGAAGGGAAACTAGTAGGTCACTGAGTAAATACTCACTGAGGTAGTTAATTAATGCAAGAATAAGAAACAAAACCGCGGCCGAGATTCTTCAAGAGGGTACGAGCATTGTTAGCTGTGTTCTTACGTAAGTCACGTGCCATCAAAAATCTTCATCTTAAATAGTAATGTGAACTGCAGTAACTTTTTATGTAGGTAAATTTATGTGAGCATATATCTACTAAAATCGATTTTTTTATCTGGGTAGGTAGGTATACTAATTCGTTTGTATATTGACAGTATTGAGACTATTTGTTTGCGAAATTATTCTTTTATGAGTTGCTTATTAAGTATAATGCTTTAATTTTTAATTATAATATAATCAAAGATATAATGTACAAATATTTAAGCAAAGATTAGAAATTAACTAACTATGATTTTAGCGAATTTTGGGTAAATATTTTCCTACATTTTTAAACATTTCGTGTAATCTAGGTACCAACTTATATGCGATATACAAGTAAACGATCATTATGAAGATTTAATGCAAATTACAACTACTACTAAGTGAACGTCCAATCTACATTACATCTATAATTCAGAGCGCTTTGTAATCACGCTCATGTCAATCCTCAGTTTGACTGCCTAGTTAATTAAGTGATCAATCATCCTCACGTAGAATATGCATATGTATATGGATCAGTGCATCAATTGTAGAGGTCAATGATACATTTCCTGAAGTAAACTGTTTTGTAGTCGTAGCGTTTGGGTTTGCTTATCTTTATACATAAAATCACTCTTGATTTTTTATTTGTGTGTTTGCGTTGGTCCCTGGATGATTTAGAATTGGACCCGGTAGGTGGCGCTGCGATCAGGCAGGACTACGTCTGCCGGATCTGCTAGTAAATATGTACCTATTTTTAAACAAACCCGGACCGGCTACCCGGCTACAGTTAACTCCTATTACATATAAATTTAGGCTATTGGAAGATTAAGTCATAATCAGCAAACTCATTGCTTAGTAAAATTTACTGTTATATATTATAATATTAGTAAGTATTTAGCCAACAGTGGACGAAAATCAGTTAATAACGATGAAATCTATATCTATATATGCATTAAGCTTGATATTGTTAAATACAATTAAAAGTTTTCTGTGTTTAGAGGAGCAACTAGACTACACATTTGGAAATGCCGAATGTAATTTTCAGTGAATTCCCAGTTAGCTAGTGATGAATGGTCACATTTCCGTTTGCAATGAGTGCGGGTAGCTGCGGGTAGGGTGGCCATTATAATATAGAGATAAAATATTAATTAAGTGGTTTTTTTTCCATCGCCTACAAATTGTTTCGTCCGTCTATCGCATCAAGCATTTCGCATTACAATTCGCTCGCTAAATATCCTAAATGAATAATTTTCCAAAAATATTCAGTTAAATGCCTTCGATCAGAAAAAAGTTTCACTTGCATCGTGGTTTTATAAAACCACACCTCACTCTTTTAATCGTTCTGCAAGTATTTTATAGGTACAAGTAGCAAAGTAAATGATAAGGTACAAACATATTTTTCTCATTCTTTTGGGTCGTTGTACCTGTAAGGTACTTCCCGTTTATCTAGAATTATAAAATTTGGCAAGAAGCAAGGTCCTACAGCATAAATAAAGGAAAAAAATCCAAAAAATTAAAAAAACGAGTTAAAAATTAAAGGGTGTCCCCATACATACATAGTGTCGCCAATTAAGATAGGCCTCTGAGTTATATCAGCGCTCTTACAATTTAGAGGTCTAGCTTAATTGGTCGTTACCAAGTTGGTACGGAAGCCTCGGCGGGCGAGTCCAACTCGACTTAGCCGGTTTTATTTTGCTATAAATATAAATCACTGTCAACATTGTCCGGGTAGAATAGAAAGTTTGGCTGTTCGAACTGAGGGCAGTTCGATGCAAATCCTGTTTGCGGCCATAACTCGTGTTACAACGGTAATTGCCACTTAAATTTTATGGCCACTTATGGGCAAACTATTAAATTTGTTGAGTTTGATACTAAACGAATTAAATGATTCAGCACTTCAGCTTCCCACCGGGATTTGATCACTCAATCAAGTAGTTTTTTTTTATCAGCCTTTAATGATAAATAATGATTGAATTTCGATTGTTACTACGCTAGTTTATGTAATAATTTAACGTTCACCTGTACTCACTCTTACACAACGTTAACATACTGGAACTAGAAAACTAGAAATATTTATCGATGGTGCAGGTTAAAAAATTCTAATCCAATGAGATATACGTTTATTTCCTACTAACTTCTAAGTTGTCGTCCAAATCGCCACACACAATGATCAATGATTTATTTATATACATCAAATATAACACCATAACAGCACAGAGCCAAATCGATGCTACAGAGAACACAAAAAATATGATAATACTACATAAAACAGTAAAACATAATTAAATAACAATCAAAAAAGCAATAATCACAAACAATTATAGATTTTCTACACATTTCTGCGCCGCTTCTTTAAATTTCGGCAGGCTGCACAAGTATATGTCTGTAGTCAATGCTATAATGTTAAGTAAACGTATGGCTCGTGACATGGGCGCGAACATAAGTAGATTAGACTTAACCGACGGCACCAACAAATGTCCACCCGTCGACGCACCCCTAACACCGGCACTCGCAGCCGCAGCTCGGTCAGCACTTCCGGGTGGTGGATGACGCCGCGCAGCACGCGGAACACGTACGTGCACATCGCCACGTCCCGCCTCACCGCCAGCCTGTTGTGTCCGACCACACCCATTTCGAATAAGCTCGGGTACATCAATGGGTATAAAATGGGTAGACCCCGTATTCTTTTAAGTACAAAAATCGCGTGAATTTTTTTGAATTTTTTCCAACATCTGGGAATATTTAGCCTCATGAGGATTCCAGATGATGGCGCTCGTTTCGAGATGGCTCCTGACGAGTGCGTTGTACAGTATTCTTATCGTTGACATACTGCGGAAATCCTTACACTGTCTCAAAATGAAACCTAGGTTTCGGAAGGATTTCTTGCAGATGTCAACGATGCGGTTTCAGAACAGCAACTCGGGAACCATCTCCACACCCAAGTCTCTGACCGTAGTGACGCGCGGCACCACTGCGCCCTTCATTTCGTATCGGCACTGCAGCGGCGCCCTCGCGCGCCCGTAGCTCATCAACTCGCACTTTTTCTGGTTAAAATATAGCTTGTTAGCTATACTCCAATCTAGTACGTTATTGATGTCTCGCTGAAGCCGCTCACAGTCAGATATATTCTCTATTGTTAGGAACAATTTGAGGTCATCTGCGAATAGCAAACACTTCGCGTCTGTTACCACCGATGGAAGATCGTTAATTAGCAGTATAAACTCCAGGGGACCGAGATTACTTCCTTGGCTCACGCCCGAAAAGGTAAAATAAGGCCTGGACTCGTATCCCCCGTATTCAACATACTGCCGGCGGTCAGCGAGATAGCTCGCAAATAATTCAAGGAGATGCGGTGTGAATCCCAGTGCGGCGAACTTGCCAAGCAAGACATCGTTGTCGACAGTGTCAAAGGCTTTCCTGAAGTCAAAGTATGCGCAGTCCACCTGTCCCCCCGTGTCGATGACCGGCGCGAGGTAAGTCATAAAAGACAACAGGTTACTGCACGTACTTCGGCCCGGTCTGAAACCATGCTGAGCTGATGCTCAGCATGACTTAACTGATGTTAATTAAGAAACTAATTGATAATAAATAATTTTGTGTATAACCGACAAAAAATTTTCGCCAACGCCGACAGCACGATGTTAACACACACTGAAGGTCCACGGCCACACCGCGGCGTCCTGCGATCTGCGGGCGCGATCTCAGTACTTTTCAATTGTTTTCTGATCGCGTTTGGTGTGAACCAGTGGGTTATACATACACTACTGTCTATACATACTACTATCCGATGTCTATATATACTACTATCCGATCGCCGTCTAGATAGCGCACGGAGAACGCTGTGGTGTGTCCGTACCTTGAGGTCGTTGGTAATTTATATCACTTACTTCTATTACTAAATAGGGCCGAAATTATTAACAGGAATTGTCTGTAGCCCACAGGAATAGCAAAACTAACATTCACAAAATTAATAATAAGTAATTTAATTCAAAATCACCCCCGACTGATCTATCTTATGATCTGTTCATTGAGACGATTCCAATGAGCCCAAGCTCGACATCTCTGCGGTAAGTTGGTAAGAAGTTAATTTCTGCAGATTCCAGGAGATGTTGCAGCATCAGGACAATGCTACCATGATCTTGTAATATGATTGAAGTAAGAGGATACTTAATTTAGAATTGATCATACCTATGAGAGTTGATTTTATAGCGTCATCAACTATAAAGAAGCTCAAAGACATAAAACGGCTGAACGGATTTTCATGAAACAAAGCTAAGAACATTCTTGGTAAATACACCTATCAAAAAAAAAAGAAATAACTAAATCAAAATTGGTTCAGCCGTTTGGGTGCTATGATGCCACAGACAAGCACACAGATACATAGGTCAAATTTATAACACCCCTTATTTTTGCGTCGAGAGTTAAAAAAGTAATAAAAGTACATTCAAACATCTGACATAAGCAATTTTGGTCTAATTACTTAGGAATAAAGTTCAATTTCTAGTTATACTTTATTACAAAATTAGGTATTGTAGCGTACCGTTTCTTTACTCATGTGGTAACGGACTGCCCACCTGAGCTAGCTCCACCCAAAAACCGTCCGCACGTTAAACCCTTACTAACCTTAGAATAAGAAAAACCAAGAGATTAACTTCAGATGATATAATCAGAATAAAGGTACATTACAGCATTTTAGCGAGCCAAATGTAATTTATGGATATGACTTACTTAGCTCTAGCTGGCTCGAGTGACAAAAATCTGACATAGTGTCTATTAAAACCAACAATTGCTGCAAGGTAATTCTATAAACTGTTTTAAAAAAATGCTATATAACAAATAGAAAGTTTGTTAGCAAAAGATGCTAACAAAATTGACTTTATATGGTATACCATATATAGTAATTTTAATTTATTTAATTTACTATATATGGTATACCATATATAGTAAATTTTAGTCATCGTAGTTTAGTTTATTCTCTTTAATTCCATCAATGTCAGTTCAGTACAGTTACACCAGGGCTCTTTCCAGAATTACTGGTCCTCTTTATGGCTTCGATTAATATTTTGTAGTGAGTTTATAACCACCTTATTCAAGTTGTGTCCACAGCTTTACTAGAGACATCACAAACTATGTACCGCCCGGTGAGCAACACACGGCTCGGTCTTTTGGTGTGTAGGACTTAATAAAGCAAAGACATCACAGCAAACCTCTTCAGTTACTCTGTAAGGCCGAATGCTAACACTATATTTTTATCCATAATCAATAAATTCCCTTTGAGACATCTCTCGCACCGAGCTCTGATTAACGTCCTCCTTTTGTTTTCTAGGCTGGAGAATTGCTAATCCAATTTAGAAAACCGCTAAGTAAGATTTTATAACAAAGGTATATAAATAAAGGTAAAAGGTATATATAGGTTAGTTTTAGGAGGAGAAAGGGGTGACAATGTTTATCAAACTTCATGCGAGTACGAGTAATACCGCCGTGGGCACATTTTGTAACCAAGTTTATTGTAAACATGTACAAAATGCTTCTTGTTTCTTCGACAACCGTAGCCCGGGGCTATGAACTCGTAGCCCGAGGCCTACGAGTAAATTCAGTTAAGTCCATATGTCATTTTCATGTTCGCTCGGGTTGAGCTTAAGTACCAGTTAACAATCATTATGTAGCTATATTCAAGTTAGTTGAAGAAACAGTTTAATTATAATATTATTCACAGGAACCAATAAAGTGTGCATGAACTGAATGTAATTTTTATAAACTATATAGTGTATATACAGTAATGATAACCCTTGAAATCAATAAAATCTTAATATAATAGGTTCGAAAGCTTAAGATTTTAGGTCTTGGTCTTATTTACTATTAAGACTTAAAATCTCAAGTTCAGTTACATAAAACTAGAAAGCATTACTTACATAATTTAAATATTTTGGTTACAGCGGTTATAATGCTTAAAAATCCAATGGAATCCTCAAAGTTCAATGGCTTCCATCTGCCTAATCTACGAAATCTCTACATAATGTAAATAAAGTTGCTTCCCGCCGTCCATCCCTCTGTACGCTCAGGATCTTTTAAACCACGCAACGTACAATTATCAATACATAGATCTTTGAGTATTCATCAATATTCAAAGACATAGATAGAGGAAGGTTTAAAAGTATAGTTTTATATTGTTTTGTGTTTTTTTTATTATAAAAACTCACGTTCATTTTAAACTTATAGATTTAAAAACGGGAATTTAACGTGACTTACGCGATGTCGATATAGCGATCGACATATGTTTCGGCCTCATCCGGAGGCCTTCTTCAGGATCTTGAGTGCGGGGCGCTCGTCGACGCGTCGCACCTCGCACTGCGGGCCGCTGCTCGTGCAGCGCGGGCGGACGGAGCGGGCGGCGGCGGCGGCGGTGGTGGTGTTGGTGGGGGGTAATGATGCGGTGTACATAGTGGAGGCGCGGGATTAGGTTGGAGGGCTTCGTCTTCATCACTGCTGTTTACTTCAGACGAGACCTCATCCAACCGGCAGACGGAACTCACGGTGTCCTCCTCACTGTTGCCACTGGTGACGTGCTTTCCATGAAGAACGGTTTTCCACGTATTTGACAGGTACCACCCTCTGTCTCTGTTGAAGTTACGACGACGACTGATCTCAATGGCTTCTCGGATTTTGCGGGGTACAAAGTACTTTTCACGCGCCAAAATCCGTGCCTTATCAAATCTGATGTAGTGCGTCGTCCCAGATGTGAGAGCGTGCTCTGTAACCGCCGAGCTACCACTGTCCACGTTCTTCATGGAAGCAATGTGTTCTTTGAGTCTTGTGGACACGTTTCTTCTGGTCTCGCCTACGTAGCTTGCACCACAGTCGCAAGGAACGACGTAGACCCCAGGAGCTCCTAGGGGATCCTTATCCTTTGGAGAGCGCAACAATTGCCTGACACGTGAGGGGGGGCGGAATATCGTCTTGATGCTATATCTTCGGCGTAACAAGTGTCCAATTTTGTCCGTGACCCCCTTGACGTATGGTAGGTACGTTGCTGCTCTCTCAACCGATGTTATTCGGCACTTTGTGGAGTTGTTCGCAATCCGATTACTCTGCTTCCAGCTGTATCCGTTTGCCTCTAACACCGCCTTCACATGCGCGAGTTCCGTGTCTACATGTTGTGGGTCACATAATCTCAGCGCTCTGTTGATAAGTGTCCGAGGCAACGACGCTAGATGGGCGGGATGGTGATGGGAGTCAGCTCTCAAGTACCGGTCTGTATGCGTACTCTTGCGGTACACTGTGTGTGAGAGATGTCCATTCTGTTGTCGCTTGAGTAACACGTCAAGAAACGGCAACGCGCCCTCTATTTCTCGTTCGACAGTGAAAGTGATCGTCGGATGTTTGCTATTTAGATGTTCTAATAAGGGTGTTACATGGTCCTTATGTAAAATAGCAAACACGTCATCCACATATCGCCACCAGTATCTCGGTCTAAAGGATATGTCGTGTAGTGCCGATGTCTCGAACCACTCCATAAAAATATTCGCAACTACTGGAGCTATAGGAGAACCCATGGCCACACCTTCCGTCTGAATATAAAATTCACCGCGCCACTTAAAATACCCACTTGTCAGTATGTACTTTATTATGTTCATGTACTCGATAGGTATAAGAGCTCTCTGGAATAAATCCGTTATAATTTTGAGTGTGTCCTCTATCGGTACGTTCGTGAACAATGACGTGACGTCGAAGCTCACCATCAGTTCGTCTTCACCTAATGTTACTTCATCTAGGAGCTGTATAAAGTGTCGCGAGTCCCTCACAAAACTTGTGGTGTTTCCTGTTAATGGAAGTAGCATGTCAGCCATGTATCGAGCTGTTTTATAAGTGGGTGAGTCGATTTGACTGACTATAGGTCTCAAAGGCCACGACGGCTTGTGAATTTTAGGTAGGCCATAAATTCTCTCAGTTCTCAGTTTTGTGTTAATATGTCAGAATATAACAATTATTAAGATTTTTATTAAGATTAGGATCTCGGAAAAATCAAACCAACTCTCGTTTTTTAGGTCCTGACAAGGAACCCTTATAGTTTCGTCATGTCCGTCTGTCTGTCTGTCTATCCGAGGCTTTGCTAAGAGACCGTTAATACCAGAAAGTTGTAATTTTGTAGGGGTATGTATATAAATTACGCCGACAAAGTGGTGAAATAAAATTTTGAAAAATATTTTTTTTAGGGAAGCTCCTACTTGAGAAGTGGGAATGAATTTTTTTTTCGTCGTCTACCCTATTGTGTGGGATATCGTTGAATAGGTCTTTTGAAATGACTAAAGGTTGCTAATACCATTTTTCGATTGAATGCTCCATTTACGAAATATTAAACTTTAAAGTGCAAATTTTTGTTCCAGTAGGGCGTCCCCCCCCCCTCTAGATATATAGCTAAACTGCTGGCTTGTAAAATCTAGAAAATTTCGTGATAATAGTGCATTTCATGAACTTTAAAGGAAAACTATGGCGGTTAAGATAATTTTATTACTTTAGCAGTAATAGTCGTTGAACTTGGGTGTTGGATAATTTTGTACCAAATACAAAATCCTTAGTACAAATCCTTCAAAGTGACAAAGACGAAGTACCTAGTTGCTTGTTTTAACGGGTAAAGACTTGCGTTGAATAACGGGTTACTACGGAACCCTACACTGCGCGTGGCCCGACACGCACTTGGCCCGTTATTTAAATATAACATTATAATGTATGAATTATTTTTACCACACACTGACACTACATTATTTTCTACATTGCACCCGTGCACCGGGGCGGATCGCTAGTAGCTAAATAAAAAACGAGTAAAAAGAGATAAGAAAATCTCCTTATCATTCAAAGCCTTTCAGCTGTCTTTTCAGATAGGTAATAAACCGTTGACCTCTGAACAATCTTATTGAATAGCCAAAAATATTGTTTGTTATCTGGTAAAAAAAAAACATCTTTGTTACAAAGGTAGATAGGTACAAAGCCCTAAGAACTTGTAATTTTTCTTTTTATATTATAAACCCAATTCGTTTAGTTTAGATTATGGAAAGTAAATTTATTATACTTTTTAGGGTTTTTTACCCAAAGGATACCAACGGAACTCTATTACTGAAACTTCGCTGTCCGTGCGTCCGTCTGTCCGTCTTTCACAAGGCTCTATCTTATCAACCGTAATAGGTAGATACTTCAAATATTCAAAAAATATGTATTACTCTAAGCGCTATATAAACAAATACTACAAACAAAGTAAAATTAAATATTAAAGGGGGTCTCCCATACAAGAAACGTGTTTTTATGGCGTTTTTTCCTTGTTCTTATGAACCATAATAGAAAGAGACTTCAGATTTTCACAAAATATGTAGGTACTCGCTGTTACCCGCGGCTTTGCCCTCGTTATTTGAGTCTTTATGTCCTTTGAGGTCAAGACCGATGATCTCTTAGACCAAGGTCTATATATATCTTCTGTAATAAAGGCTAACTATGTTGATGGTTATGCTAAGTTGGTACTAAAGAAAAGTATGACCCATTCTGATCTAAATAGGTAGTAAACAGTAATGTTTAAACGCAAAAAAATCTAAAATTTTATTATATTTATACATAGTTGGGGGTACCCAAAGTAAATAAAACGAATAGATATGGGATAGCTATAGCTATAGCTCCCATATCTATAGCCTATAGAAGTGGCTATAGTCACTATAACAATAAATACTAAAAACAGAGTAAAATTATAAATTAAAGGGGCTGCCATACAAGAAACGTGTCTATTCTGTAATTTTATTTAATCTTCAATATTGTACCTTCGTGGCACGGAACTCTACATGTGCGAGTCCGACTCGCATTTGGCCAATTTATTTATTGGGATAAGTATTTCTAGACTAATATTATTAAAAAAATGTGACTCTGTCCGTTTGTTACCTAATCACCTTATCTTTATAGCACGAGGATATATGAATATAGGCTACTTTTTGTGAAAATAAAATGTATTTAAATTACTTAGTCAGTTATATCAATAAATTTATTCTGATTGTGAATAAAACCATGATTTTTACACATAACTTAAATAACTCAGATCACATAAATATTGATTGACAGAGCTTAAAGTAAGCTTACAGTGGTAAAATTCTTGGTGTACATGAACGAAGTCTCGAGTATCACCTAGTCTACTATACATGGGCGACGTCAAAACATAGATATATTAGGTAATTTTACTACACGATTTAAGTCAGTTCTTTACGTTTCAACATTTTTATAACGAAAGTGGGTATGTTTCTCTAGCCTTTTACATACCTACAACAAGGTGGCTTACTATGTCTATATGTACAATTTTTCACTACGTTTAAACTCTCTGGTCATACATACATACTTATTCCTACGTATGGCGCATATTAGCTCTTATGAAGCAATCACGCATTCTAGTACTGAAATATGACCTTGACTCTGCCTTGACTAGATTAATGTTCTACAATTTACTTTGTCATGTCTAGACAGCCTGGGATGAGTGATGGCACTATGTAGAGTAATTCAAGTCGTAAATTATGCGACCCAAAGCATAGCACTTGATCCAACGAACCGAAAATGTAAACATAATCCATCACCGGGTAGCTATTTGAAAAACGATTTCCTTGGGTTCCTTACAATTTGTTAATGTAAAAGATCTACATAGCCATGCATTAATTCGTTTACGTATATCTACTTTTACGTATAATCGACATTATGAGGTATTATTTTGTGAAATATATTGGAATGATACAATGGCGCTGTTATGACTGTATCGAAAGTAGTCAAGGTACTGCAATACCTAGTAACTTCTTAGATTAATTTTCATAACCTAAGTATGTTGTATGTTGATCTATATCATAGCAACGGATACTAACTAAAAATACTATATAGAACGTAAGTATACCTAGTAACTATACTAATCTATTTTACCGTTACGAATTACATGTCGTGGGTTATAATAAGGTATACGTAGGTACATACTCGTAAATCGAGTGTACGAGTAGGTTTTATTTCAGGCCTAAGTATGTACACTAAACCTATTTTCATCAAATTAAATGATACTTAGGTATACCTTTTCTAACATTTTTTTTAAAGATTACTCGCAATGTGGTTTTCACATTACTAGTATTCTTATTAACCCCTCCAACTAAGCTGAACATGCTTGTGACTGGAGTGGGTTCACGCCAATAGTGCAATGGTTGGGGTGGGGACCGAACTCACGACCTCTCGATCGCCAGTCCGACACCTTATCCATTGGGCTATTGCCGCCTTAAACTATTGACTGTAGACCTCGCGTGTCTTGTCTTAAGATAGCTTTAAACTCAATAACACACCCATTGAAAAATGTATCGGATGATAAAGTTATTCAGACAAAAAAGTTGCGTATAAACTAAAAAGGTTTGTAAAATTTTGAAAATGTTTCAAAATCGCTGAATAATGAAATATTTAACGTTTTTGACCCTCATGTCTTCGTGATATTGAAACATTTCCAGAAACTGACGCGTCAAAAAATTTCACATATTTATCGAACCCTGCTTGCAAAATTTCACGAGAGTAGGTTGTAAAAAGCGACCTATAGAGGAGAATAGACACCCGGAATACGAAAGCATTTTTGCCCAAGCTGAAACGGAGCCCTTCGTTTCGCTCGGTTAAAATCGATTTTGCGGAATATGCGGAACCAACAAAACATCAATCGGGAACAAAAAATTAAACCATTTTTTGTAACCACGCTCATGACGTAGAGAGAAGGATTTTGTTCTGATCATTTATCTCCATTAGATAAATATTTATTTAAAAATGGGTATTTATCCTGTAATCCTTGTTAGGGCCATTTACATGAATTCAGTGCTCGAGTTCTTACTACAGAAAGCGTCACAAGATAAATGAGACACCGATTAATCGATTTTGTGCAAAATAGGCAATTTCGAAGTGAAAGCCTTGGTGGGATTCTTATACGTGACTTACGCGATGTCAATATAGCGATCGACAATGTTTCTGTTTCATTCGGAAGCCATGTGCCGGTGCGTCCAGCCTCGCACTGTGGGATTCTTTTTTAGGCAGAGGTTCTAAATTCAACTATATTTTTTAATGTTCGCTATAAAATGTGTGTCCACTCTAACTTTTAAAGTAAGAGAGTGAAAAATCTAAAAAAAATATATGCTGTAGATCTTAATAAAACACTTTTAACGAAAATTGGTTTACACGAGATATAGTCAGCAGTTTTTAACCGACTTCAGGAGGAAAAGAGGAGGTTCTCAATTCATCGTTTTATTTATTTATGTATGTTCACCGATTACTCGAAGATGCCTGAACCGATTTGGAAATATTTTTTGTTTCAAAGGGTATCCTTCGCATTTAAATTTTAACGAAATCGGCCGAGCCGTTTTTAATATATCAACATTAGTATTACGATGCATTTACTTATCTCGACGACATACTACTAACTACTGGCACAGATTATATAATAGTTACAACGTCTACTGGCTATTAAACGATCTTAAATTATTGATATTATTAGATGATATTATTGATCAACCGCAAATATAACATTGTTTTTCATAGAAACACAATGAAAAACAAAGTACATCTTTTGGTGGCGATCATAGTTATAAAATACTGTTTTACGAAACCCTACGAGAACGAGTCCGACATGCACTTGTCCAGTTTTTATCTAAAAAAAAACACAAGGACAAGGAAACGCATTCGGTAGATTTCATAAAATAAGTTATTTCAATCGTATGTAATAGAAGTACATAATGTAACTTTCTACTTACAATAAAACTTTTTAACAAAAAAATTAAACCGATGAAAAAACGGAAAAGCAAAAAAATAATTAAACTTTTTTATTTAACCTTAAGAACGAAGTTCTTAAACTACTGTTAATATACCTAAGTATATATATTTTTTATTGTTTTGAGTTTTTAACAAAACATAATATCTAAGTTCTTAAACTAATGTAAGTATGTATACCTAAGTAATTTTGAGTTGGCGCCAAACAAGCAAATTAATTAATTACGTAAAGCGTGATGCGCGGCGGAGGCATGGTGCAACACGCCAGTTCGCCGAGTGTTGACGAAGTTAATGTCAGGGAGACTGAAACCCGAACGGGCACCACATATAGTATAATCTGTGACGGCCCGTGACGGGCACACGTCGTTGCGAGTGGTCGTGCATCTCTATTTAGTCTGTGGGTCGTGTGGAAGCGCATTTTTTGGAATGTTTATGTTCATCGCTGGAGATTTCACGTTGCATTTTCAATTTGTTTTGATTATTTCTTTAAATTTAAGAGGTTATTTAGTGATCCTTACCTATTGATTATTTGGCGCCGCCTCAAAATTACTTAGGTATACATACTTACATTAGTTTAAGAACTAAGTTATTATGTTTAGTTAAAAACTCAAAACAATTAAAAAAATATATACCTTGGTATACTAACAGTAGTTTAAGAACTTCGTTATTAAGGTTAAATAAAGAAGTTTAATTATTTTTTACTTATCAGTTTTTTCGGCGGATTAATTTTTTTGTTTAAGTTTTTGTTAAGGTTTAAGTTTTATTTTATAATTTTTTGTGAGCATAATCTACTATGTTAAAAGCAGGCGTCATTGCTTACCCCTGGCCTAGACAAACGTTATATAGAACATTTATGCTCTATAATAATAATAAAATTAATTTAAGATCACATAAAAAACTAAAAAAACTCTGGAGATACTGAACATACCTCGATGAAATTTAAATGGTACTACCTGTAAAATATCATCATCATAATCAGCCGGTATCAGTCCACTGCTGGACATATGCCTCTCTCAACACACGCAACTGAGCCCGATTTTCAGCTCTTTGTTTTTTCCAGTGTTTGTTGACATACATTGATGATATGATAAAATTATCAAAATAATGATACCTTTATCCATTATTTTTGTTGGTTTATTCAAAACGGCTCGATCGATTTCGTTAAAATTTAAATGGGACCCCTTTAGGGCTATATTTATTATTATATATATTGGGGCCCTTTCCAATAAAAAAAGAATTTTCGAAATCAGACTACTCTGTAAAAAGTTATGCGTGGTCATACATAAAAAAATAAAAAATAAATGTACGCGTCGACCTGATAACCTATTCTGTTTGTTTTTCGTCGGTTAAAAAAGGAATAACGACTTGACGTAAAATTCTAGGAACCCGAACAAAAGTTTTCTAAAATAGGACACTATACATTTGAGAGAAAACAAAAAGAAATGTGCACAGGACCGCAAACTCTACGTATTTGGGAAGTCACAAATCATAACAGTGGTTTTATTGCAGGCAGTGCGAACGTAAACCTTAAATGTTGGCATAAACGGCTTGGAAAATTAATGTTTTTATTTTTGCTGAGATTGGAACCTTCTGGATTGTTTTAGCAACGTAAGTATTGTACGGTCTACATTTGACAGGATCAATCTCAACTATTTGGACATCAACAATTTAGTGTAAGTTCTTTTCTACCCGACTTCACAAAAAAGGAGGAGGTTCTCAATTCGTTTGAATCTTTTTTTTAATGTATGCACATATGACCGATGACTCGAAGATGCCCGAACCGATTTGGAAAAATCTTTTTTTTCAAAGGGTACCCTTCCCAGGTGGTCCCATTTAAATTTTAACGAAATCGGTCGATCGGTTTTTTAATATATCAACAGAAATCATCGATGCATTTGTATACCTCGATGACATGATACTGGTTACTTTGACAAGCGCGAGGTTTGAAGTCGGTTTTTTTATGTTTTTAAACGATCGTAATTTATTTTTTATATCATCTATCTAATACTATAAGAATCTTTGTCCTGACATACTGACTGACTGACTGACTCACTGACAGACAACGCACAGCCTAAACCGCTGGTCGTAGAGACTTGAAATTTGAAGGGTATATTTGTCTTAGTACGTAGGGGTGTACTAAGAAAGGATTTTTCAAAATTCTTCCCTTAAGGGGATGAAATGGGGGTTCAAAGTTTGTATGGAGAAACAAGATTAGATAGTATTTTCTATTCGAAACTTCATACAAGTGCTCCAGTAAAAAAATAAGTAAATGCGTGTTTCAGGTTTTTTTTTAATTACACCCCTAAGAGGGTGAAATAGGGTAACAAGTGTGAAAATCAATATTGTCTCGGATTGCGCTGAAATTTGGCATGTAGATAGTTATTACGACGTTAGTTCCCTCTGAGATAGGATTTTCCAAAATTCACCCCTGAAGGGGATGAAATGGGGGTTCAAAGTTTGTATGGAGAAACAAGATTATATAGTTTTTTATATTTGAATTTTAACACAAGTACTTAAGTAAGTAAATACGTGTTTCAGACTCTTTCGAAATTGCACCCCTAAAAGGGTGAAGTGGGGTAACAAAGTCTGAAATCAATATTGTTTCGGATTTCGCTGAAATTTGGCATGCAGATAGTTATTTTGACTTAGGTATCCGCTAAGAAAGAATTTTTCAAAATTCACTCTTCAAGGGGATGAAGCGGGGGTTCAAAGTCTGGATAGTCATTTTATTCACCATTTCACACAAGTACAAAGTAAGTAAAAAGTAAGTTCTGTAAATAAATAAGTAAATACGATTTTCAGACTTTTTCAAAATGCCACCCTAAGAGGATAAACTGGGGTAACGAAGTCTAAAAATCAATATTGTTTCGGATTGCGCTGAAATTTAGATAGTTATTTTGACGTAGGTATTGGCTCAGAAAGAATTTTCTAAAAATTCCTTCCGGATACGGAACGAGGATTCAAAGTTTGTATGGCGAAATAAGATGAGTACGTGTTGTAGGATTTTTTGAAATGGGGTAGGTAACAAAGTCTGATAATTTGCGTTTTCGGTTTTTATAAATATGAATCCCAAATTGCCTTAGTCTTAGGCTAATTCTTATTTGATGTATTTAAAGATAGAATCGTTTTTACAAAAAAAAAAGTTTTAAGTAAACAAAAGAAGTTTTTAACGCGGGCGAAGCCGCGGGGCACTTCTAGTATACTATATAAGCTAGCCTACATTATAACATATAGGCTAGCATTTGACCACAATCTCACCTGTTGGTAAGTAATGATGCGGTCGAGGATGGTAGCACGCTAAGCCTAGGATGGGAACTGGCTCTCAAGGATAGGATAGCTGCCAGAATACATTAGATGTGTTGTGACAGATTTTCTAACTTGAGGGTGGTAGCTGACCAGGCGGACACTAGATAGTGTCCTACCACCATGCGGGGGTTGGGGGTGCTTTCTCGATGTTTTTCCTTCACCGGAGGGCAACTGTAAAAAGCGGATATACATTTTGCGATTGAAAATGCATTGGTGCACGGTGAGGATTGAACTTGGTATCTCTGGCATCAAAACAACCGTCCTCCCACTACACCCACTGGGTCCTCATAATATACGTTAGATAGTAATTGAGTAAACATAGTTTAGTAAGTATTAGCTGTGCTGCGCGGCTTTGCCCGCGTTAAAAAAGTGTCCTGTAGCCTAATCCATAATACTATTCCTGTGCAAAATTTCAGCTAAATCCGTCCATTCGTTTGACCGTGAAGAAGTCCCAAATAAACAAAAAAATATACAAACTGACTTTCGCATTTATAATAATGGTGTTGATTACTGAATTAATTATCGTAATCATACTGCGTGACCTCAGGAGGTCCAGAAAATTTGACTTAAGGAGTACGTCAATCACAGCCGGTATATAACATCAGTAATGTTAGAAATTCTGGAGCGAGCGTTACTGGATTCGTACAAAAGTTAATAAGTATAAAATTAAAGTTTCAAACTGCCTACACTACGCATTATGCCTTAATCTAATGATGTGGTTATATGAATTTATGAATTTGATCTTCCATCCTATATAACAAGACACCCAAGGTTGACTGGGTATGCTGAAGATTAGTGCGTATATAACGAACACTTTAAGCCGGATTTACATTACGAAATTAGTGGCTTGAATTTAGTTTTATAACACTAATTTGACCAGTAATTTCACGTGTAAACGTTCAGTTTTACAATGCATGCATTACTTTTGTGACACTGTACTTTTGTGACACTGGAGTAGTTTCGTGCTATGCGCATATTTTTTGTAAAACTAATGTCATGCAACAAATTTCATCATGTAAATGCGACGCGAAACTAGTGTCGCGACCAAAGAGTAACATAATATATACTAATTGTCGCGACAACACTTGCGCAGAGTGGACGTGTGGTTTTTGATTTTGATTTGATTTTGACAGGGCCATTATCTCCGCGATACTTATAATTTCACGACACTATAATTTAAACGAAAGAAGTTTCACATGTGCTAAAATTAGTTTCACGAAACTAGTTTTATCATGCATGACACTTGTTTCGTTATGTAAATCCGGCTAAAAAATCACGATACTTTACTTATCTGATTAGTTTTTTAATCCTTCTTAATGCTTGTTACTTACCAGCACTTTGACATGTTTTAACAAAATTAAATCTACTTTCGATACTTACAATCCATTTCTGATATAAAAACAAGCTAGAACTTAAACCAACCTAAGTGCTTTCAGGTTAAAAGCGCCATTTAATCTACGT
Source organism: Cabera pusaria (assembly GCA_954871355.1). Taxonomy (NCBI): domain Eukaryota; kingdom Metazoa; phylum Arthropoda; class Insecta; order Lepidoptera; family Geometridae; genus Cabera; species Cabera pusaria. Next base: position 13,416,863 of record OX940896.1, read on the forward strand.
TTCGTGTTATTTAATAAGGCAGCACTAGCGGTGCGCTTGATTAAATTGAACCTGCAAATCGTTTGTACTCGTAAAATATTTTATCACTTCTCTAAATCTTAGCAAATCTTAGCTTTTCTACAAAATTGTGCAATTGTACTTTACGACATGAAAGTTAATATTTTAAACGATTTTAAATTTAGTTTACCTAAGTAATACATAGGTAATAATAGGTTAGTACCCAAGGTACCAACCACACTTTATCGCATTGGTTTTTTCAATATAACGAATAAATAATTTTATGTTTAGTATAAGTCATCTTGAGAGCATATTTTTACTATTGGATGTATTTTTGTAATGTGTAGGTATATAGGTACCTACATAACTGCCTCAGGCATTGTAGAGAAAAACAACAACAACAGTAATGTTATATATAATCTATTACCGTGCTACTGGCGTATTTACTAGCTCTGTCGTATTTCAATTCAAGCATAGGACAAGCACTGAGTGGCGCAATGCGTTGTGCTAGCTGGCGCGGAAGTGATCTACGGGCTCTAGGGGTAGAATTCCACGAAGTGATGTCTACCTGAGCAACTGGACGCAATGCATTTTCTGTCTCGTAAGTAGGCAATAAAAGTAATATTCTGAGTCCATCACGTGCACAAAAATATTAATAATTAATATTTATGGTATTACGTGCTTACCTCGTCGTTCTTGTGCATTGATTTAAATCCATTGCTAAGGGTGAATTCACAGAAAATTACACCAACTGAGCCAACAATAAACTGGCCAAGTGCAAGTCGGACTCGCACTCGTATAGTTCCGTAAAGGTGTGGCCGTACCTTTAGAAATACCCTAATACACTTATTTTTCATGTTTGTTCGGAGAGTAGAGATTCGTTGTAATATACATATTATATCAATTATGTATCATCAATTAGCTATCTATATATTATCAACAAAAAGATAGCTTGATGATATTTAAGGAGTGTATAACTACAGAACAGATAATAACACTACGTATATATAACTAAACTATAGCCGCTATAACAATAATAAAATCTAAATAAAATTAAAAATTAGTTGGTCCCCGTATGAGAAGCGTACTTTTACCCGTGTATTTGCCTCATACTTCAGAACCATAATAGATACACGCTTGATAAAATAGATACACATTTTTATAAAGTGTGTATTACTTACTATAGCCATAGAAAAGATAATAATACTACGTACTGTGGCAGCTTCTTCAAATAATCATTGATACTAATAATGTTTAATAAAATTAAATACTCAATACTTTATTGCTTCTATAATATTTTGTACATAAGGTTATTAAAACAAGGTACATGAGATCATTTTGGACTCTGTTGGGCACATGCAAAATTATTAAAGAGCCTGAAAAAAGAGGAGAATATAATACAACATATGTATATTGTTGTGTCACAAATGTCACAATTTAACACATGAAGTGTTTTTTTTGACATTTTTTGCGCAATTTTTTTGATTTAATATTGAATAAGATCTAGCAAAAAATGCCATCCTACAGAACCCTTCGTGCGCTAGTCAGACTCGTACTTGGCCAGTTTATTAGCATGGTGTAATGAATTATTAGCGAACAATTTAGCATTATTAATCAAAATAATTGCAGTGAATCTTAATTTTCCTCTGCATTCTTATTTAGATTTTTAATCTCACTGTTTCATGCAATTTGCGCGGTGTTGTTTTTTAAACTTATTAACCTGCAAGTGCAATCTTGTAACTAGTATCATAGATGAAGGAATAAAAAATAGATCGATTATGTCTAATGAGCTTCTAGTACGACAATCAAATCTGATCGAGATGGCGTTACTAGTTCCGAATGACAAAAAGTTTTTTAGGAATAAATGAAAAAACGTTTTTTACTTTACTGATTTAACATATATATTAATTTTAGGAACAATATAAATATTTAGTTGTATTACATCCACAAAAATAAAGCGAATTCATATTTTTAATTTTTTGTGTTCGATTTGTTAAAACATCTTGAACTATTTTTAAAATCAATACAAAGTAAGCTAGTAAAGCATGTTGTTACACTAAAATCCGGTAGATGGCGCAATGTTCAAAGATTGTTATTTAGGTAATTTTAGGTGTGACTAGTCAAGTCAGTTCGACAAGATGGCGCTATTTTTCGAAGTTACATTTTGATTATTTTTTTAAAACCTAAACTTATATAAAATAAACAAATTTCTATTCTTTTTACAGTTAGCAAAATTTTAAAAGCCTATGTCTATAATTTTCATCAACATTATCATATAATTCGCATCAGATAATTTTATTGGAGATCTAAGTCAATGGACACTTCAAAACACATGCAAATATTACACTCATAAATGCAAACTGAAAACGATAGCAAATCAACTGTAAATTTCAACTTAATGTAAAACGACATCGTAGCTCAGCGGTTACAGTGTTGCTAATTTACATTACGAACGTGAAGTCAAGGGATTGAATCCGAGGACAAGAAACTTATCGTGCTTTTTTCAACCAACTTTCAAAAAGGAGGAGGTTCTGAATTCGTATTTTTTTTGTTTTTTGGCTGCGGTTGGAAACAAAAAGTTAAAGATTGAGCTCAGGCGCGTGTGCGTGAGCTATGCCGATGATGATGTAGATAGGTATATGCAGTATATGGAAGTACCAACCAGAATACTTAGTAGATACTGATACGGTAACAACTATTTGTTATTTTCTTCTAATTAAGTATAACACGTGGTAGGTAATTTTAATTTTAATTAAAAATAGTAGTAGTAGTTAAAAATAGTTTGTTACCTCAGAACTCCGTTAAATCTTAACCGATTTGAATTTTTTAGGGTTCCGTAGCCAAATGGCAAAAAACGGAACCCTTATAAATTCGTCATATCTGTCTATCTGTCTGTCTGTCTGTCTGTCCGTCCGTATGTCACAGCCATTTTATTCCGAAACAGTTAGGACTACAGAATTGAAACTTATAACGTAGGTAGATGTATTCTGTGAACAGCTTTCCGATTTTTATACAAAAATAAAAAAAATAAAAGTTTAAGGTGGGGAATCCCATACATGGAACTGAAACAAAAAAAAATTCTTCAAACCTATACGTGAGTGGTGTCTATAGATAGGTCTTCAAAAATGACATTGAGGTTTCTAAACCCATTTTTTCTCAAAGTCAATCATTTGAAAGATAGGCGTGTCTAAAGTGGTAAAATGTGTCCCCCCCCCCCTCTAACTTTTAAAGTATGGGAGTGAAAAATCTAAAAAAAATATATGCTGTAGATCTCAACAAAAAATAACAACGTAAATTGGTTTGAATGAGATACAGTCACCAGTTTTAGAGATATGGCGACCGCAAAGATAACTTTGTTTTTAATACAAACACTATGAAAAACAAAGTTAATTATGTAGTTGCGAAAAATCATAGTTATGAAATACTTGACTGTGTTACGGAACCCTACGAGTGTGAGTCCGACTTGCACTTGGCCAGTTTATTTTAGTTTGAGAGATTATGCCTCCTGTTTGGTTGGTCTTTTTCAAATTTTATCGAGATATGGCAATTATCTCCGGAGATATGGAGATAAACAATATAAGCAAATTTGTATACTTGATACATGATTATTACTTTGACTATCGCGGCATGTGAAGTTGGTTTTTTTGTTTTGTACGATCATAAATTATTGATGTATCGCATCGCATCTCGTGAGTCGAAACGGCCATGCAACGTCGCACTTGCGATTCCGCCGTCCGCAGTGGATTGGATGCGACCTCTCTCTCTCTGTCTCTCGTCCTATCTGGCAACGTCGCGTGAGTCGCGTCGTCGCTTACCTATCGAGTGGGTTACTTGCAACCACGGTAATATTACCTATATACTTTTTACCAGAGTAGGTACCTATACACAAAGGTATTTAGTAAACACCAATAAAAACTAACTTAAGAAACAGTAAACTTAACACAATAATACAATGGGTGGACTTATCACTAATCTTCCAGTCAATCTACGGATCTAGATAGGGAGATGCGTGTTGAGCAAGGTCGGAGGTCTGTATTTCTTTGTGCATAGAAATTTGCTAAAAGTGTGTATTTCTATGGCTGCTATAACATTAAAGATCGTTTGCTAAAAGAGAAAAACCGACTTCACATTCCACGCTAGTCATTTTCAGTAGGTACTAAGTCTGAGGTGTTTATCTCCTATCTCTAAAGATACTTACTTATCTCAATGAAATAACAATGGCACCACCGAGGAAATGTACTCTACCAATTAATAAAAAATCATTTGAATCGGTTCAAAATTGACTGAGTAATCGCGTAACATAAATAAAAAAACATACAGACGAATTGAGAACCTCCTCCATTTCAGAAACCGGTTGAAAAAGAGGTGACCCCCTTATTAGTTATTAAAAACAACAAGAAACTTATTTTCTCGGCAAATTTTGTTCATACTCATCACATATTGTATTATATTATACTAAAAGAGTCCCGCGGCTTCGCCCGCGTTATAAACTCGTTTTATATACTTAAAACTTTTCTTTTGTAAAAACCTTTATAATATAAAATACATAAAAAAAGAAATAGTCAAAATGGTTCCATCGTTTTCAAGTTATCGCGTGAATAAGGCAAATAGGGATATTGATTTTGATTTTTAGACTTTGTTACCTACCCCTTTCGAAAAATTCTGCAACACTAAATGAAATGAATGTTTATTCCACAAAAAATAGAGTCAACATTAGGATGTTCCGAAATTATTCATAGTCCTTCTATTTTGTCATATTTATGACATGTGAAAATTTATAACATAAGTACTAATACATATTATTGATAGGTATATGATTGATGATTTTATTTCAGTAATAATATTATGATTTCAGTTATAATGTCAACTTATTGAAAATACAGTTTGACAATATTGAACATTTCTGTTAACGTCAAATGCGTATATATATTTCATAGTATATTTTAAAAATCATTTAAATAGAGTTCTATTTTATATCACTGTCTTTAAAAGTGCGCGCTGCGTCGCGCTCTGTGTGAACAGACCCTTAGCAAACACGTAAGGTTTTATCAAAATTGGTTCTTTTTTGTGAAAAGGTTAATTCGTGTAAATACCTGGCTTATAGATATTATAAGATGTATTTATATACAAGATAAGATTAGGTAAAGTGAATTGGGAAACTGTGATACTCATCCTAATTGTTAGCTATGAAACAAAAAAAATAAAAAAAAGATAAGAGCTACGGGTGGGGTCCCAAAACCAAACCATCTCAAGACCTTAACATTGTATCGTCAGACATGCGGAGTATTAACTCCTCAAACGAACCTCAAACTTGCTACTGAAAATAACTTGAACGGCATTTGAAAATAGTTAAATTCACAGTTTAAAGTCAAATTTAATTAACCCACAAGCTGAAAGAAGTTTAGTAGGATCATCATCTATGGTAGGATTTACTTCATTAACAAGTAACAATAACATTAACAAGGACATAATTATAACCAGACTCGGAAAAATCTCTAGAAAGAATTGGCCCGTGTGGGTTTCGAACTTTCGACATTTGGTTTCGTGGTTCGACCACTAACCACTAGCCCACATAGTTATATTACCGCCACCTATCGCTTATATATAAATATGGATTCGATGGACCTTAAGCCAAGTGTCGCCGGTAACGTCAGATAGATGGCACTAAAAAATAACACTTTATTGTACATGTTACGCCTCTAGTGGCGTTAAGCGGAACTACGAGGTACCAGCGACGATATTAAGTCTTAGGCTAGGTCATTACGAAAGCACTACATAAGCATTCTATGTTGTTGTTATTCTATGCTAGTATTAACAAAGAAAATACTGTTGTATTGTGGTGTTTGTACGGGTCTCGGGTTTTTAACCTTTCTGTAAGTAACATGATTACATGATCTTATTGTAGCTTTGCAATCTTTACTTAATTTAATTTATTTTTTTCTTTACTTAAATTTATTCAATGACCTTTAGAGAATTATCGTCATAACATCTATCGAAGAACCACCACTGATTAATTAATCGAACTAGTTTTGGAGAAAAATGGCAACATGGAATTGCACAAACAAATGTTTACTGCAGCGCCCCCTGGTGAGTTGACACCGTAACACCTATTTAAGAACATGCACCAATCAAACACAAACCCATAACTGAAAACTGCATCAAAATCGGACTAGTCGTTTTGAAGAAAAATGGCAACATCGATTTGCACCAACAAATGATTAATGCAGCGCCCCCTGGTGAGTTGTCACCGTAACACCTGTAACGTAACGGAGCGCCAACCTCTCGCTACGGGTAATGAGGGAACCTAGACAAGGTAAACTACAGAAGACGGGTTATAAAAGTTATATTCCTATAGATTCTACAATACTCTACGATATTTAACTTAAACAAAACTAATTGTTCATCACTGTTCTTCGGGTCCATTGCATTGTATCCTGGTAAAGGTGAGAGTCACCGTCATCCACAAATCATTTCAGTAGTAGGTATTATAGCATTTCGGAAATATCGGTAGGTACATTATTGCGGCAGGCATTTGCTATAATTGCGGACTTGCCTTCCCTGGCTTAGCAACCGCAACCGCCGCAAAAGGTACTTCACGCTAGCAAGCATTTCCAGCTGACTTACCGATACGGTCTCTGTGCCGTCTTCGTTTATATCCAGCTTATCTCCAGCATTAAAATTCACTAGGAGGTCCACAAGCAACTGCAAGAGTTGCTTTTCATTCAGAGCATCAGCGACCAGTGTAGAATTCAACTCCTTCACTATGTATTTCATCTGCTCAGTCATTTTGCTGAGAACAATTTGAGTTTTATGTAAAAATACGTAAATAAAATTTATCTTTGTTTTGATCGTGTGCCATGGCAACGTGACCCGTCGATGATCCTCTAATTGACTGCCTTCTTCATATTTTTCCTTTATTCTTTTTAAATTTTGAAAACGTCCGTCATAAAGAAACATAAATCGTTTTAATACAAAAGAGTATATGTATTATATATAAAATGAAATAGGTGGTTTACAAAATGCCACACACCTATCTAAAAACATGCACCAATTACACCCGAACCCATAACTGAAAACTGCATCAAAATCGGACTAGTAGTTTTGGAGAAAAATGGCAACATGAATTTGCACACATAAACAAACAAACATCCTCTCACCCAAACGCATATATACAGTCTCCGTTCCGTCGTGGGTAAAAACGGACTTTAATGACATTTCGAGTTTGGCATACATAAACTTGTTTATATCATAGAATACCATAGACGTAATATAAATTGACTGCGCAAACGGCCCTGATGAGACCGACCTAGAACGGAGTTTGTCCCTTTCTTTTGTACGGACGACTTATATATATACTATACATATAGTATAGAACATATATAGCACTAGCAGGTTGTTAGACAAGGACACAATCCCACCCGGGTGCCTTTCGATTGGGCCAATTGCCGTTTTGTTCTAGAATGCAATTACAACCTTATTGTTAGAGCATACGGATTAAATTAAATTTGTCAAAACATCTGCAGTGCACCATCCTTTTTTAGGGTTCCGTAGTCCTGACAAGGAACCCTTATAGTTTCGTCATGTCCGTCTGTCTGTCTGTCTGTCTGTCTGTCCGAGGTATTGCTAAGAGACCGTTAAAACTAAAAAGTTGTAATTTTGTAGGGGTATGCACATAAATTGCGCCGACAAAGTGGTGAAATATTTTTTTTAGGGTAGCTCCCCTACATGAGAAGTGGGGATGAATTTTTTTTTCGGCGTCTACCCCATTGTGTGTAGTATCGTTGAATAGGTGTTTTAAAATGACTTCAGGGTTGCTAATACCAATTTTCGATTCAATGCTCCATTTACGAAAAATTAAACTTTAAAGTGCAAATTTTTGTTCCAGTAGGGCGTCCCCCCCCTCTAAAAGCTAAACTGCTGGCTTGAAAAATCTAGAAAGATATGATGATGATACGTGATGTTAAATGAAAACTATAGCGGTTAAGATAACTTTATTAGTTTAGCAGTAATAGTCGTTGAACTTGGGTATTGGATAATTTTGTACCAAATACAAAATCCTTAGAATAAATCTTATATTACGTCTATGTAGAATACAAAAGATACTTTCACTAAAAACATCATGAAGAGAGATCATCACCATAAACCCGTTGTACAGACTAACCACGTACGTTAGTGTACTAAAATTAATTTTATGCCGCGTGACAAAGTAGAAATATATTCCACAAAATGTGTCCGCTGGCCTGAAAAAACTCGCCAAGTTCTGCAAACAAATGTTAATTTCCAGTACTTTTTGGAGTGATATGTGTGACCCTCCACATTAAATTAAATTTTACCTAGTTCCCTTTGTTACAAAATGTTGAATAATTAACCGGGTCACTGCATTTAGATAACTTTTACACCCAAGTTCACCCAACCCACGAATGAGTTACTACGCTGTGTTCAAATTGCCGCAGAGAGGATGGTTTTCGTGTTACACTGGTTGTTTTTTTATGTCTGACAGACAAGTACTTGACAACTGAGAGGGTGATTCCTAAAACCGACGCCTTTTCAACTGGCGTTAAGTGTTGTTAATTATTCAGCAGCAGTAACTGCCTTATTGTTCGAGAGCCATTACAGATCGTCTTGCTCGATGAATTTCAGCCGCCTGAACAGGTTGAATTTCGAGGAGGATATGACCCCATAGACCACATCTCCAAAGTGCGGTAGTTTATATACAAGGACAAAGAGTAATAACCGGCCCCAAAGGGTTGCCTAGCGCTTGTTGATTATGAGAAAGTTAAAAGTCTCGATTAAACCTTGGTCAGTTCTAGAGTATCTGCATCGGTGCCCAGTTGATTGACAATATGTCCAAGTGTTAAGAGGTTTATATGACGCCGCAACTATACCCATTCAAGAACTAAATCAGCAGACTTTTGTCCCCCTCCCCCCCTCGAGGAATTAGACAAGGGGGACGTTATTTCCCCCAAGTTATTTACGAATGCACTTGAATATATGACTGGGCATCAATGTTAACGGCAAGCACCTCTCACACTTAAGATTTGCGGGCAATATCGCCACCATAGTTGAACCGTGCAAGACTTGCAATACATGCTAAGCAACCTAGCTGATATATATTCTTCCGTACTCATTGGTCTCCCGATCAATTTGGATAAAACCAATATCCAATCAAGTTATTCCGGAACCGATCGCCCTTAACAAAGTTCCTCTCGAAGTTTTTCATATTCATGATGGGTAGAAACAACTTCGAGAAGAATATAGCTGAGGTGAGTAGCGTACGGAAAACTTTGACAAGTTTTCATCGGCATGTCACAATGCCTAAAGAAGCGAGTGCATCCTACCTGTATTGATACGAAATCGAGACGTAGACACTGTCGGTGTAACCGGTTAACCTATTCAAAGTAGCTTAGCGAGCTATGGAAAGGGCTATGCTCAGAGTCTCTTTGAAGGATCGAATTCAAAATAAGGCCATAAGTCAGAGAACCAAAGTTATCGACATAGCTCATAGGATAAGCAAGTTCAAGTGGCAGTGGGCTGGTCGCATCTTCATAGAACCGTTGGGGTAGATGTGTTCTAGAAAGGAAACCGCGGTTCGGCAGACATGGTGTGGGACACCCTCCAGCTAGATGGAGCGATGTTATACGTAAGCTGGCTGGCAGTTGAAAACAAAGAGCAGAAGACTAAGCTCAGTGGCGTGCCGTAGGTGAGTCTTATGTTGAAAACGGTCTTATGACGATGTGGTGTAACTGGCTTAAACTGACACCTGGCTAGTTGATGTGATAAAAGGTATAAAGAACGAAAACGTGTCAAGTTTTAACGTGAAATTCGGTTAAGCTAGATGCCAGCAAAAAGCCAGCTAGAGAGTTTAGCACTGCGTCTCAGAATCAACTTTTACTTGTAGATACAGCGTACATATATTTACATAGTAACCACATCACACATTGTTGTTGTATTACCTGTCTTCATTGGAACCTGGCAGGCTTATTGATCACTCACCAGATCATGCAGATTAAGGTAGGTACAATAAAATCGCTATTCTCTAAAAGTGAAAGGCAGTAGTGAGACGAAGTGCCAGACAATCCACTACAGTTCATTCCATAAAACGTAACCATAAAACTAACCCAACCCGGCCGCTGGATCATGGAAATACGATAAGCGACATGTTTTTTTCGGTTTGAGTTACGGCGAAAGATTACTTCAGTGGTCAACCATTTATTAAGTTCAGAGCTTGGTTTTAAATAGTATCACACGAGTATATTAATATCAAGTTACATGCAGTTTTATACACTATTTTATCTACACTCATGTATTGTAGTAGTAGGACAATGCTAGTCCGCCTAGGGCGGTACCACCACTTTGCCAATTGATTTTCAGCCGTGAAATAGGAATGTTTTTCGGTTGAAATAGCAAGGTGTGCAATGAAATTACAGGGCATGTGAGACTCGATATTTGTATGTCTCAAAGTAACAGGCGCAGTGCAGCGACATACAAAGTTCTGGCAGTCCAGAATTTTGCATGCTGCTGTATCTGTTATAGGTAGACGTCATCGATTTCCATCAGACGAGCGTCGTGCTTGTTCTGTTACCCTTTACAATAAAAAAAAACTATTCAAATAAAATACCAAAATTATAGCTAAACAAACACAACAATGGCTCCATAACAATCGGTCAAGCACGCATACGATGAAAAGTAGAGTGTATCACTCGGTCGCAACATTATTTTCTCTCGACCAACGTACTTTGAATCCAGAGATGAGCAAAAGATTAAAAATATCAGTCTCACATAAAATACTACCCCGTGATATAATGTCCTTTTCTCTCCACCCACAATAGAATTTAATATAGAACTAGCTGTGCCTCGCGGTTTTACCGAATAGATATCATTCCCGTGGGAATATCGGGATAAAACCCTACAAGCTATGGTTATGGGTTATGTTATGGGTACCCTATGTGTTATTCCAGGGTCCAGGCTATCTACATACCAAATTTCAGCTCAATCGGTTAAGTAGTTTTAGCGTGAAGAAGTAACAAACATACACACAAACTTTCGCCTCATAATATTAGTAGGAAGTAGGATAATATGTGTCTCTCCTTGAGTCAATTATTCTCTAATGGTGGTTCGTTATTTCTTATTCTTATCTTAAATTTTCAACCGACGTCCAAAAAGAAGGAGGTTCTCAATTCGTCTGTATGTTTTTTTTGTGTGTGTATTTTACGCGATTACTCCGTCAATTCTGAACCGATTCGAATGATTATTTTTTTAATCGGTAGAATAAGTTTTTGAGGTGGTCCCATTGTAATTTCATCGAGATCTGACAAGTATGTCTAGAGATATGACGATTTAAGTCTCAAACTTGCTACTGAAATTGACTCGCGGGGCTTGGAAGTCGGTTGATTTAGTTTTGTACCAGTATGTAAAATGTAATCAACCCTCTGTATGCAAAACTAAACATATTATTCATGTTGCTCGGTTGATTATGGCTACAACAATGGTGAGATCGTGCTAATCCGATGTATTATGTAAAAGTACTACAGCATTCATCAAGCAAACAGTAAAGTTGTAAAATGTTAGTATACATATATTACGACAACGCAGGCCCAATAAGCTTTATGTATGTACCTACTTGTATACATTTCCCCGAGTTTATTGCTTGTGTTGAGCTTTAGTGAATATCATAAAACATATTCATGAAATTATACGGGTTGGACCCGTATATTTATTTAATTTCAGGAGGTGCAAGGCACGTATTCGCACTATCATGTATGTTAGGTACATACTTATATATATATATATATATATATATATATATATATATATATACATACTTTGAAGGTAAAGATACTTGCGGAATATTATGACTATAACAGTACATATACATAATATATCTATACTAATACTAATACTAATCTATACTAATATTATAAAGAGAGAACATTTGTATTTTTGTATTTTTGTATGTTTGTAATGAGTAAGCTCAAAAACTACTGAACCGATTTAAAAAATTCTTTCACTAATACATAGAATGGACTTTCGGAATGAAAATAGGCTATATATTATCCCGTTTAAATCAAAATTACATTCATGGAGACCTAATTTGCAACCTAAGTCGGCAAAAAAACGGTCGAAAAAACACGTTTCTTACGAACGCTGCTTAATTGAAAATAGATAGAAGAATATTTTCTATGCAAGAGTTGTACAACTTAATAAGACCTACAAAAAAGTCCGCGACAGCATATGTCTATCTCTTAAGGTTGACTCACAGTAACCATTTTAATCTTTAAATTTTTGTTAAAAAATATTACATAACTTCCAAGGCTATTTTCAAGTACATAGTATTAATCCTTATCCAAATAATTACGTTAATTAGCTTGGCCACATATTATAGATTAAAATTGTCCTTTACAGTATATAATTCAAATGAAAACTCTAGAAGATATCACGAACTTCACACACACGCATCTCAAAATTAATAAAATATTTGCAGTGACACCACAGATTAGGTCATAGTTACTACGAAAATATTATTATAAGCTTAGCTATGCTGTAGATCCCCACCGATCACAATCAATTTGAAGTCAATATAGTATAATAGTCATCATATATCTTTTTCATCATCTATATATATTTTTTTATACGTTATAGGCTAGCGTTTGACCACTATCTCACCTGTTGGTAAGTGATGATGCGGTCGAAGATGGTAAGCACGCTGGGCCTAGAATGGAAACTGGCTCTCAAGGATAGCTGCCGGAACACATTAGATGTTTGGGGACAGATTTTCTAACTTGAGGGTGGTAGCTGGCCAGGCGGACACTAGATAGTGTCCTACCACCATGTGGGGGTTGTTGGTTTCTTAACGATGTTTTCCTTAACCGGAGGGCCACTGTGAGAAGCGCACATACATTTTTCGATAGAAAAATCCATTATATATATAATAATATAATATTTTAATCCACCCCGACTGATCTATGCATAATCTTTTCATTAAAAGCATTCCAATGACTCTAAACACGACATTTAAAATCTGAGCTATAAGTTGGTGAGGATTTGAGTATTCTGTAGAGTCCAGGAGATGTCCCAGCATTAGGTACATGCTTCCATGTTCTTACAATATCGTTGAAAAAGAAGATTTTCGAATTGATCAGACCTATGAAAGTTGATTTCATAGCGCAATTAACTAGAAAAGCTCGTAGTTTTATAACGATTGAACGAAATTTCATGAATCAAAGCTAAGAAAACTCTCTATGAAGACATCTATCAAACAAAAAAAAACTATCAATAATAAAAACAAAATCGGTTCTTCCAGTTAGGTGCTAAGATGCTACAGACAGACACACAAATACAGGCGTTAAACGTATATTACTCCTACATTTTGCGTCGGGGAACGCGTAAGGTTACGGCAGCAGATGTTCTCCTTGGTGGTAAGCTACTTTTTGGTAGATCTAATGATCCCACTACCACTGTACGAAAACTCATGATTCATGAATGCACATAAAACTTTCATTGGTAGGTATATTATAGCTAGGATTAGAACCAACGACCGTCGGGTCAGAATCAGGGTAACTATCTTTTACGCCAAAGGGCCGTCCAATACCACTACGTAAGTATTATAAAACAAAGTCTATCACAGCGTCTGTCTGTCTGTCTGTCCGCAATAATCTCAATAGCTACTGAACGGATTATCATGCGGTTTTCACCAATAGCCAGAGTGTTTATGAGGAAGGTTTAGGTGCATAATTCGTTAAGGTTTTGTGTAAATTGGTTGAAATATGACGATGATTGTTAAATATGTTAATATTCTATATTCGATGCAACAAACTGATGCAAATTATGTAGGCATATATGTTCTACCCGTCCGAAGCCGGGGCGGGCTGCTAGTTAATTATATAAGCACGTTGCAAAAATGTACACTAAACGGTTCTTTCACTTAATATTATATAGCGTTTGACCGTTATTCGCTTCCCTTCCCCTCACTTCCACCTCCCCCTCCCTTACCCTTCCCTTCTACTCCCCTTCACCTCGCATACCCTACCCTCCCCTCCCCCCTTCCCCTCACTTCCATCTCCTCTTTCCACCACTCTCCCTCCACTCCCCTTTCTCTCGCATACCCTACCCTCCCTCTCCCCTCCCCCTTCCTCTCACTTCCACATCCTCTCCACCTCCCCTCCCCACCACTCCCCCTCTACTCCCCATACCCTCCCTCTCCACTCTCCTCCCCCCTCACAAACTTTGAATATCATATTTATATAAATCGAATCAACAGCCTAATATAAATAATAAGTTTCAAGCTTCTAGCTTTAAAAATGATGATACTTCCATACAACTTTTCATCCCCCCTTTCAACCCCTTACAATCCTTTTTTGGCATTAAAAAGTTGCCTATGACCGTTCTCAGGCTCTAGACTATCTGTGTACCAAATTTCATTTAAATCGGTTCAGTAGTTTTGGCGTGAAAGCCAAACAAACAGACAGACAGAGTTACTTTCGCATTTATAATATTAGTAAGGATAAACAAAACCCAGAGATGGCGCTTGCGTAGATTTTAATAGCTCTCCTTTAAATATTGCCTAAATGTATGAGGTCCTGCATCGCGCAAACGATATTTTCTGCGACATTGAAGCTGATGCATTTGCTTCGTGATTAAACATCTCAAAAGTTGAACTCGTTTAAATACGTTTTCCCTTTTTATAATATTAGTATGGATGAAGAGCATATGTGGTCGTCTAAGTTCTGATGTATAAAGCTATAACATCGTAATGTTTCATCAAAATCCGTTCAGTATTTTTAGCGAGAAGGAGTAACAAATATCTATCTAGTTTCATAACCTAACAAACTTTTACATTTATAATATAAGTAGGGATTAATTAACACAAAACACGGAAAGGTTACATTATTTCTAACTAATACCGGTACAGAAATTAAGCGAGAAAGTAAGAAAATTAATTCGTATATGACCTAATTTTCTGCGGTTATTGAGGTCCCTAATTGGCAAGGTTAATACGGGTACATAATAATGGTGGATATGGGATGGATATAACATAAAACGAAACCAACTTTGAAACATTAATTTAGCTTAATGATAAAAGAGGTAGGCCACTAAATTAATTTAATCCTAACTAATTGCGAAAGTAACTCTGTCTGTCTGTCTGTGTCACTTTCACGCCAAAAGCACTGAACCGATTTAAATGGAATTTGGTACACAGATAATCTAGAGCCTAAGAAAGGACATAGGTTACTTTTTAATGCGAAAATAGGGTTGTAAGAGGTTGAAAGGGGGGATGACAAGTTGTATGGAAGTATCGTCATTTTAAGAGCTAGAAACTTGAAACTTATTTTTTAGGCTGTTGATTCGATAAAAATAAACATGACATTCAAAGTTTGTAAAAGTTTTACCCTCAAGGGTGTAAAATAACAATAGGGGATGAAAGTTTGTACGGAAATATGTAAGGTTCATATGAATGTTCTACTAAACGGATTTAAATGGAATTTGGTACACAGATAGTCTAAAGCCTGAGAAAGGACATAGGTTACTTTTTTAATGCGAAGAAAGGGTTGTAAGAGGTTGAAAGGGGGGATGGAATGCTGTACGGAAGTATCGTCATTGTAAAATCTAGAAGCTTGAAACTTATTGTTTAGTTAGGCTGTTGATTCGTATAAATAAATTTGACATTCAAAGTTTGTGAGCGGAAAGGGGGAGGGGGAAGGGGGAGGGACTTACTTTTTAATACGAAAAAAGGGTTGTAAGGGGTTGAAAGGGGGGATGAAATGTTGCATGGAAGTATCGTCAGTTTTAGAGCTAGAAGCTTGAAACTTATTTATTAGGCTGTTGATTCGATATAAATAAATATGAAATTCAAATTATGTAAAAGTTTTACCCTCAAGGGTGTAAAATAACAATAGGGAATAGGGTGTGAAAGTTTGTATGGAAATATGTAAGGTTTATATGAATGTTCTTCTGAACGGATTTAAATGAAATTTGGTACACAGATACTCTAGAGCCTGAGAAAGGACATAGGTTACTTTTTTAATGCGAAGAAAGGGTTGTAAGAGGTTGAAAGGGGGGATGGAATGCTGTGCGGAAGTATCGTCATTGTAAAATCTAGAAGCTTGAAACTTATTGTGAGCGGAAAGGGGGAGGGGGAAGGGGGAGGGAGGGGAGGGAAGGTGGAAGTGAAGGGAAGGGGAAGGGGAAAGGGGAGAGAGGGGAGGGAGAAGTGGGGGAAAGGGGAGGGGAGAGGGAAGTGAGGGAAAGGGGAGGGGAGGGGCATGGGGGGGAGAGAAAGGGAAAGGGGAGGGGGAACTGGGGGGAAAGGGGAGGGGGAGGGAAGTTAGGGGAAGATGGGGAGGGGAGTGAGGGCAAGAGAGAGGGGGAGGGGTGAGGGGAGGGAGAGGGGGGAGGAGGGATTACCGTGGCGTGGTACGGTGCGGTGTAGGTGGGATACGCATGTGTCTTTTTTGTAATATAATTAGCCTAAATAATTAAAAATGCCACCCAAAGACACTATTCCACGCGGACGAAGTCGCGGGTACAGCTAGTTCTAAATATTTCTTTGGCATTCAATTTTTTTCGAATATTTATTGAATAAGCAAGTGCATATGTGCGCAAGCTTAAGTATAAATAAACATCGCGGATATATCGTTTGTGCGATGTAGGATCTCATACATTGAAGCAAGATTTACAAAGAGAACAGAATATAATTATGTATTATGTTTACTTTGAGTATCGAACGAGGGATAGAAGTTTTTGGTCATTCACGCAAAAACGTCTGATGAAGTTTTGGCATACAGATACTTTAAATATAATATAAGAATACTCTATTGTATTAATTAGAGTATTCTTATATAAATTGTATTAATTTATATAAGAATACTCTATTGTATTAATTACGACTGTTTATGTTGCATTGTTTAAATGTTATAAACTTCAGCATGAACATTTTTATTAAAATAACAATGAAACCGTATCTACGTCAGAGCTGGTCTGGTGATGGACACAGGCTGGTTTTTAATTCATAAACTGAAAAATATAATAACATGAACAATGTAGCTTTTAAGGATTATGCTTACTGTAATCGACAGGTCGAAATCACAATCTCTTTTATTCACGCCAAACACAACTTTGAAGTTTAAAATGTATCGGTAAGAAATTGACAATGTGATTAATTGTTGTGGCAAAAGAAATGTCATTGCCATACATTACACAGAAATGTTATTCATTATCACCCATGGAAAGGTAGCTGATGATACCTGATGATGATGATGAACTGATGATAACTAAAGATACTTTACTGTGTCCGTAGGCTTGGACCTTAATCTACTCTACACGTGATCTCTAGTGCTGAATGGAGTGACTACTGGTGCCCCAACATAGACATATCACCATTCGGTTCGCCGAGTTTCTGCGTGATTTTCCGTGCCAGCCATTATGAAAAATAAAAATCTATGTTATAATGACCATTGTGTACTATGATGCCTGAAATAAGGACGGGTTATTTAAATATTACAGATTGGTGAACAAGCTGGCGGCGCTCCTGGTAGTGATGGTACCTAAGTGGTTATTGCCAGTGCCACATATAACATCAGCCTGAGGCGTGTCCGCGTTCCTTCTCTCATTGAGATTTAATCTCTAATTTATCAGGGTTTAATTTGTTAATAAATTAATTCAATTCGGCTATTAGTGTGTAACGAAAACCGTTGTGTATATCAGCGTGAACGGGTAAACATTTGTTTAAAAGAGGGTAGTTAGTTAGTAGTAGTATCAGTTGATAACTGAAAAAAACCTTAGACCTAATTTTACGAAATCAATTTATAAGCACTTACAATTTTAAAATATGCTATGCCCTTGTGACAGCGTGGGCTCAAACAAAGTATTCTTAGCAATAAAGAAACATTTTTGGAATGAATAAGTAACAACAACAAAATACAATACAATCATTTGGTGTTGATAAAGCACATCAGGGATATTGATAGGCAAGCAGTAATACCAAACTAGTTGATTTTAAATGAGAAGACAAAATAAACTCAAAGCAACCTATAAATATTTAGGCATAAAATGGGCTTGGCAGCCGACGGAAAAGTGAACATTGAATAATTCAACACTTTATAACACGTTTGAGTGAAACTGTATATCGGTACAGACCAAATGATGTGCTCAATCATACCTAAGTCTCCTACCCTATTTAATACACTTTAGTCATACAAAAATGAACGTTGTTGTAATGTTAGGTAGGCATTTTGCGTATCTAACATACCTTTAAACATACCTTACTTATTTTTTTGTTTCTTGATATCTTGCATTTGAAGGACTTACGACACAAAGTGTTAAGAAATAATAATTAAATTAAAAATTTGTTACCAGCTCCGACCGGTCTATTTATAATCTGTTAATGAAAACGATTCCGACGAGCTTAAACACGACATTTCCGTTGTCTGTTTTGTGTCGGAGGTTAAAAACAATGTCACGGTAAGTGTTAATTAATAATAAGTACTTAAATTCACAATTTACACCCCCACCATCTATGTATAATCTGTTAATTGAGACCATTCTAATCAGCTCAAAGACGACATGTATGTTGTAAGTTGGTGAGGAGTTGAGTTTGCTGCAGTTTCATAAGATGGGTATCTGGTCAAGGTTACTATATATTCTTATAATATCATTGAAGTATAGAATAACGAATTACAAATTGATCAGATCTAAGAAAGTTGTTCTCATAGCCTTATAAATTAGAAAAAAGGTCTCAAAACGGCTCAACGGATTTTCATGAAGCAAAGCTAAGAACACTCTCGATGAAAACACCTATCAAACAAAAAAAAACGGCTAAGTCGAGTTGAACTCGCCCACCGAGGCTTCCGTACCAACGTTGGTATGTACCAATTAAGCTAGACCTTAAATTGTATCAGCACTCATATAACTCAGAGGTCTACCTAAATTGGCGTAAACTATGTATGTATGGGGGCACCCTTGAATTTTCAACTTTTTTTATTTTTTAGATTTTTTCCTTAATTTGTGCTGTAAGACCTTGCTTCTTGCCAAATTTCATGACTCTAGATCAACGGGAAGTACCCTATAGGTTTTCGACCTTAAACCTATAGGGTACTTCCGGTTGACCTAGAATTGTCAATTTTGGTTAAAAGCAAGGTCTTACGCACTAGTAAAGGAAAAATGCCGAAAAATAAAAAAAATTGAAAATTGAGTTACATTATGGTACTAACAAGTTTTCGCGAAAATCTAAATTTGCCCATATATGTTTATTGCGTTGACTCAAGACCTTGATATTTATACACCCAATAGGGACTATAGACTTCAGTATCAGGTATACATTATAACTTGCTAGGTCCACCCGTTCCTGAGAAAATCAGTGGTGACACACGGACAGACAGACAGACAGTTAGATGGACAGACAGACAGACAGAAAAACAGACAGACGGACAAGAAAGTGATCTTATAAGGGTTCATTTTTCACCTTTTGAGGTACGGAACCCTAAAAACTAAATCATCATCATCCGTTTGGGAGTTACGATGCCAAAGACAGACTCACAGTTACAGAGTATATATGCCCGTTGAACTGATTTAAAAAATATGCAATGCATTCATCTATGTTTGTATTCATTAATTTAATCCAATTATTAAACAGTGCAGATAGCTGGATCGTGAGAGAAGACCGACAACAAAGCTTTTACCGAGTAAACATTTCGCAGATACGTGCAGAAATTGATGGACAATAAAACAGTGATTTATTGATATATCTATCGTTTAGTTCAGTACCTTTGTTGTACATTTTATGATGTTTACGACGATAATTTCGATATCAGACAAATAGTTTAGGCAATAGTACTCGTACCTATAAATATGATGTACATTACAATACAAAAACTCTTTAATGATAAACAATATTAGAAATTGTACAAAAATTAAAAATTAAATGTATATTAGATAGATAGATAGATAGATTAACACTTTATTGCACATTAGAATACAGAGGTATTTACAAATACTTAAAAAACTAAACGTACAGTCGGCGGCCTTATCGCTAAACAGCGATCTCTTCCAGGCAACCGGTAGACGAGTGGAGATACATCATTGTTATTATCGATGGTAGTGTGCATATAAGAAATCACAAAGTATTTAAAATTATTTATACAAACAAATACAATAAGAGCAATACATACATTTGACTATAAATATATATATATATATATACAATAAATATAAACAAATATATATATTTATACATATTCCATTCATACATGTACATATATAACTTTACATATACAATATACATAATACAATAAACTTAAATATATATAATGAAAAAAAGAGACAATAAATATATAAATAAAAGTAAAATAAAGTAAGTAAATCTATAAAAAAAAAACACAACAGCGACATATACAACATTGGCAATAACTACAAATAACATTGAGACAAATAAAAGTTTTTGACACGAACATTAAATATATGGAGAGAACTGGAAGTTCTACATAAATCCTACATTAATCAGGGGAATTAAACATGTGTTTTTAGTATGACGTTTGACGTCTAGATGAAAGCTGAATGGCTCAATACCATTGTTTTTTTTTTGTAAATTCAAAGCAATAAGTTATGTTTCTGTTATATCTACAATATTTTTTTATTGAATATGATCTATTTAATGTTATTTGACGTGTGTAAGTGCAAATTTTTAATTTGCCCATATACTGAATAAATGCTTTGACTTTGACTTTGTTCTGATATCAACTGGCAACGAGTTTCATAATCGAGCTGCTTCAACTGTAAACGATTTACTGTAAAATGAACTCGTGTGGTGTGGGATACTGAGAGTAAGATTTTCTGATGACCTAAGATTGAGGTTGTTAGAGCAGTGTAAAAATTTAAAACGATGTTTAAGATAGCAGGGATAATAAGGGACAAAAAGTAAAACTAAAAATAAGAGAAAGAATGCGGGTATTCCGGCGGAGATGTATGGGGAACCACTTGAGCTGTTTGCGAAAATGAGAGACGTGGTTATACTTGCGCAAACCAAATATGAACCGGATGCAAAGGTTTTGAATGCGCTCAAGCTTGTCTAATTGCTCCTCAGAGAGATCAAGATAACTGGCGTCGGCATAGTCTAGAACAGGAAGAAGGAGGGATTGTGCAAGCGTAATTTTAGTGGCGGTAGGAAGAACATTTCGTAGACGTCGAAGTAAACCCGCAGATGCAAACGTTTTGCAGCTCACTGCTTCAAGTTGAGGAGCCCAAGACAGGATTTGGTCAATTATATTATCAAAGTTAAAAGTATAGTAATAAAGTCGGCGGTCTTATTGCTTTAAGCAATTTCTTCTAGACTTCTTTTTTTCATGCTGAGGTTTTAGCATGAAAAAAAGTAAATAACAAAACATGGCGGAGATTGAACTAAAAATAAGATAAAAAATTGATTACACTTCCACAAATACATATTCAAAACAATAATATAATTTATACTTATATAAACATAAAAACAAAATATGTATTATACATAATAAATAATAATAATACATATTACAGCAGTGTGGTTTTTTTAGCTCCGTTCAGAAAAAATAATAATGTGATTTTATCATTGATTTAAAGATAAGCAGTGATTTAGTACGCTTTATTTCTACGGGAAGCGCATTCCACAAATTATAATTGATAAATAAGTTACACATATTTCACATATAATAACTTATAAATAACTATAATTGTAAATTGTATCAACACCTCACATTGGTAACAAAACATGCCATAAAATGATGTCCTAATTTCTGAGCTATATCACTGACAAAAGAACTTGAAAGATTTACAGACGGTATTGATCTTTCAATTAATTACGAAGGAAAAAAATAAATAAAACTATCTACAAGTTGTTTTTATTCAAGTGTTCTAAAAAGGACTTAACTACGCTGAGTATAACATCTACAAGAAGCATCAATGAATAATATAAAATTAAATGTGTTGGTTTCAATATAGTAGGTAGTTTAAATAACTTTCAGTGTTAGTTTAGTACAAAAATAATATTAAATTTACGAAAATTAATTAAATAGTTGATTCAGCCCCGCACGTAGTAACTTTAGTAATCTGTGCCCGCGGCTTTGACCGCCTTGAAAATTACGCTTGTTCTATTAAACATTAATTATCCGCCAGTTAAATCGAAGAAGTGTTTAAACGTGAATAGGTAACAGTAAGACAGTGTTACTGTATTCGCATTTATACTAAGTATGAAGATAAACATTCAGGATGATATTATAAAAACGTTTGTAACTCTGTCTGTTTGTTACCTAATCACGTCTAAACGGACGATCTTACTGAAATGTAACGTGGAGTTACTTAATAGCATGAGGTTGAACATAGGCTACTAAATTCTTGATGTACTTGAGGTACGTGCCCAAATTCGCGGCTATTAGCTAATTGTATCTCAACTCGCACTCACAATGTCCGACAACTCACAGTAAAAACTATCGCGTCTAAAAGCATGGGAATATGCATAGGAGTACCGTATGCAAAGTCAGTGTTTTCAATTATAAGATAATATATTAGACGTATTGGGATATTTTATATAATAACCACAATTTTAGGTTAAAACTATTTGAACCTACTAATAAATAATTTAAGATCGTTTAAAAAACTAAAATAACCGACTTCAAATGTCGCGCTAGGCAAAGTAGCCAGTAGACGTAGTAACTATTATATAATCTGTGCCAGTAGTAAGTAGTAAATCGCCGAGATAAGTAAATTCATCGTAATACAAATGTTGCTATATTAAAAACGGCTCGGCCGATTTCGTTAAAATTACAATGGGACCACCTCGATAACGTACCCTACCCATTAAAAAAAAGAATCATTCGAATCTGTTGACAATTGACGTAGTAACCACGTAACGTACACACAAAAAAAATACATACAGACGAATTGAGAACCTCCTCCTTTTTTTGTGAAGTCAGTAAAAAAGACTGCTTCCGAACGATGACACTCTAATCAACTCTAATAAAATTTTCTCTCGAGTATTGATTTACTTTCCTTGGGTCCAATTCCTAATTCAATTTATTTGTTGAGTCAGAAATTTTTACAGTAAGGTATGTTGTAGGGTTCAATTAATGTTAAGTTGACAGTCGAGTAACGACAATATAAATGAGTACCACTAATTTCTATTGTCGTTACTCGACTCTTACATTTAGCAAATAATCGAGCTCGATGGTTTGCGAAGGGACAAATGTAATGACTTTCCATCAGCAGACGGAAATAGCTACAGAATCGTACTGATGAATACAATAAATGTATAATTGCATATAAGGCTTTTTTTACATCCTTATTTAATTTAGAGACTTGTACACAAAAAAATTGCATGGCAGTCTCATCGTACTACAACAGAGTTCTCTCTTATTAGAGATCTCTCTTAGCTTCGCACAGAGCAGTTTGAGTTGGTACTAAGCGTAAATAAAGCCTGATACATTTTATTTCCGATACCAGGTGGAAGTCTCTATAATATTATTTATAATATTAATATTACACATTGTTAGCGATGCGTCTTGTCATCGCAAATGTCTGCTAGAATGAGATGAAGCTAGACAGTTGTTATCTGCATCTCTTTTCGTATCGACCACTAACGTTCGAAATTCATCGCTATTCATGTAGACTGTAGAGTCTCTACATGCAGAGAGATGCAGATAACAACTGTCTAGATGCATCTCCTTCTACTAGACGTTTGCGATGACAGGACGCATCGATATCAATGTAGAGACTTCCACTCCAGTTGGTTGAAACCTTACCTACTTGTTTGTTTAAGTTTTGATATTCGGTCATTCGGGATTTCATCAATCAATCTATATACGAAATCCAACTATAAAAGCCCCGCGGCTTCGCCCGCGTTAAAAACTTCTTTTATTTACTTAAAACTTTTCTTTTGTAAAATCGATTCTATCATTAAAGACACCAAATAAGAATTAACCAAATCGGTTCACCCGTTTTCGTGTTACCGCGTGACTCAGGCAATTCGGCATTCATATAAAACCCAAAAAACCCAAATTTTCAGACATTGTTTCCTACCCCATTTCGAAAAATCCTACAACACGTACTTCCGTCCCCGTTCCGTATCCGGGAGGAATTTTTTGAAAATCCTTTCTGAACGGACCTACGTCATAATAACTATCTGCATTCTAAATTTCAGCGCAATCCGAAACAATATTGATTTTAAGACTTTGTTACCCCAGTTCACCCTTAAGGTGGCATTTTGAAAAAGTCTGAAACATGTATAAAGAAGTACTTGTGTGAAATGTCGAATAAAATGACTATTCAAACTTTGAACCCCCGCTTCATCCCTTTGAAAAGTGAATTTTGTAAAATCCTTTCTTAGCAGATACCTACGTCAAAATAACTATCTGCATGCCAAATTTCAGCGCAATCCGAAACAATATTGATTTCAGACTTTGTTACCCCTCTCACCTTCTTTGCGGTGGAATTTCGAAAAAACCTGAGACATGTATTTTATAATTTATTTACTTAAGTACTTGTGTGAAGTTTCGAATAGAAAAGACTATCTTATCTTGTTTCTCCATACAAACTTTGAACCCCCGTTTAATACCCTTTAGGGGTGAATTTTGGAGAATCCTTTCTCAGAGGGAACTAACGTTGTAATAACTATCTGCATGCCAAATTTCAGCGCAATCTGAAACAATGTTGATTTTCATACTTTTTACCCTCTTAGGGGTGGAATTTTGAAAAAGTCTGAAACACATATTTACTTATTTTTTTACTGAAGTACTTGAGCGAAGTTTGGAACAGAAAAGACTATCTTATCTTGTTTCTCCATACAAACTTTAAACCCCCGTTTCATCCCCTTAAGGGGTGAATTTTAGGAAATCGTTTCTTAGAGGGAACTAACGTCGTAATAACTATCTACATGCCAAATTTCAGCGCAATCCGAAATAATATTGATTTTCAGTCAGTCAGTCAGTATGTCAGGACAAAGATTCTTATAGTATTAAAAGATTAGGTTAGATCAAAACCGGCAGTAACACGAAGCGTTGTCTTCTATTTATAAGGATTATTATCATCTTGCACTCTACAAATATTTTATGAGTAGGGTATTCAAGTGTCCTGTAACTCACGTCGTGAAAACCCTCCATTATAACATTCACGACATTTTCTGCGGCTACGGTTTCTACCCCGAAATTATTTTCCTCATTGTACACCGGAGATAAGGGTGTCATTATGACCCTCAGCCTAGTGCAATAAACATTTTCGGTCTCAAAATTTTTAGGGAAATTTAAATAACTAATAGTAATTTGAAATTATTAGGCATTTGCTGAAATGACAATTTTAGATGGAGCTTTTGCTCTAATAATGTTTTATTAATGTATTTGCTAATGTTGTCGTTGTATGCGTTTTTTATTAACATTATATATTAGGTAATACTTAAAACATGCCGCGCGAGTTATTTTTATTAGTAAATTTGATTTTTCGAGTAATTTTATTTAGCAAATTTGCTGTGTAGTTTTTTGTGCTGAAGATACAGCTACTTTGATACATATATATAAGGACCCCCCACCCATGAGAAATATACCCCACCCCAATCGTAAAAAAATAATATAAATTGGTGCCAATAATGAGCAGATTAATTATTCACTTTACGACAGGTTTAACTTCTTACCTTTATCACAGAATAATGAATAGTACAACCTTTATGCTAGATAAAAAACCTCACTATGGAAAAACTCTACCACAAAACTAACTGCCGTCAACTGTACCCAAGTGCCATAGAAGACATTAGGTCACTGTAAACCCGCATTGCAGTCCATTTGCTAACACTGATGTAATACTAAATGCATTTCTACGGCGTGGAACAAGAAAATGTATATGCTTTTAGCAAATGAGGAACAGCGATGGTAAGCAAAGTATAAGGGTTGTAGAAAGGCTGGAGTAAAATTTCTACTAGTTACGATCCTTGAAAGTTATTGTAGCATTCTTTATCACTATGTTGACTACATATGTACATATAACTTGTAGGTACATTAAAATTACTGAGAGCTTTATCTTAAAGACGACCTTGTAGTTACCTCCTTATTAGAATTTCCTTTTTTTCTATGAAAGAAAAACTAGGAGCTACGATAATAATATGTACCCCTCTCTTAACTGATATAGAAATAAACTTACCAGCTAGTTAATGAATTTAACGATGATGATGATGATGATAAAAGTATCCTACCTCATCCTCAAACCTAATTACTTACATTACAATCAAATCAAATTGTGTGCAAATGTTTTGCAAAGTTAAATGACAAACAAACAATTCACATACTTTTAAACAAACCGATTAACGAAAGTGTTTCAGTGGCTACTATAACTCTAAAAGATCATCTTATCTTTCAAATATTTTTTTATTGCAACATAATATTACTGCAGATCTCTGTTGACTGATTTGCATTTTTTTTTTACTAGCTGTGCCCGACGGGTTAACCCGCGTAGACGTCGTTCCCGAGAGAATATCGACATAAAAAGTACTCCATGTGTTATTATATGGTTTAGGCTATCTATATACCAAATTTCAGCTCAATCAGTTGAGTAAATTTAGCGTCAAGAAATAAAAACCATACACACAAACTTTCACCTTTATAATATTATTCGGAAGTAGGATTTGAAACGTTGGTCCCATAAATATTTGTTGGTCCCATTTTATTAACATTTTAGAAAAGCAATGCTGAACGTGTCCGGCACCGCAAAAGTCTCATGATATCGTAAAGTTGGAAAGAAAGACCTGGGTGAGGGTAGATCAGTATCGTAAAGCGTAGCAAGAGCAAAGAGAGGCCCAAAAAGTAAAGCCAGTAGTGTGTATATTGAAGGTAATCTTTAGAAAATAAGCTGAAACGGATCACACTTGCAACTTATAACATGCGCTTTTAAATTTTTTAAACTATTTTATTTCCAAAACGCTAACCATTCTATAGGTCTCTTCAAGATGTAGACGTATTTTGTTGGCTCTAGCGTTGGCTTTATAGCCATTAGAAAAGTGTTTATATCCTAAAATACTACTGCAGTGTTACTGTGTCTACTGTTCAAATCGTCTGTAATAGACGTTTAAAGGCCATGGATGGATGGAAACATATTATATTGCGTAAATTAAATTACCAACATTGTATATTTTTTGCTAACCACAATACTCGTATGTATGTTAAGCAAATACGGAAAAAGTGCCGTAACAGGAAAACCGAGTCATTACTTTTCCCCACTTAATTGCTGGTGCTTTTTGTTGTAAATATAAAAACTAAAGTTTTTTACAATTAAAATTAAATGTGCTCTTTGGTTAATGGATTAACCTTGAAACTAAATTAATAAGCTTAATTTACTAGCAAGGAGAGTGGTTTGAAAATTCCTAGTTTTTAGGGTTTCGAACCCAAAGGGTACCAACGCAACCCTATTACAGAGACTTTGCTGTCCGTCCGTCCGTCCGCACTTTACAGGGCTAAAGTAATTAATAGAGACTTGACATTTGCTCATTACAATGGTTGCTATAACATCAAACAATAATAATTAAGATAGTTTAAAAACAAAAACAACCAACTTCAACGCCCCGCGAGTCAATTTCAGTAGCAAGTTTGAAATGTTTATCTTCATATTTCTGGAGATACTTATCAGATCTCGATGAAATTACAATGAGATCACCTCGAAAACGTACCCTACCGATTACAAAAATAATCATTAGAATCGGTTCAGAATTGACGGAGTAATTGCGTAACATACACACAAAAAAACATACAGACGAATTGAGAACCTCCTCATTTTTGTGAAGTCGGTTAAAAACTGAATTTAATGGAAAATTAAAGGGTGTCTCCATACAAAAAACTTATTTTTCCAGCAACATTTTGTTCAATCGGAACCGTACGTGTGCGAGTCCGACTCACACTTGGCCAATTTATTTTAGTGTGTTACCACTATCTATACTGTTGGTAATGACGATGTGGTCGAGGATGGTATCGCGCTGAGCCACAGAATAAATAATAGTACATACTAAGCCTATAATGTATGAAGGCGCTCATGAAAGTATGAAGCGAAGGAGGTATGTCAGGATCGTAGCATGTGGAAAGCAGTAGTCTCTGCCTACCCCAACGGGAAAAAGGCGTGATTGTATGTATGTAAGTCTAGAATGAGAATTGTCTCTCAGGGACAGCCGTTGGAACACACTAGTCACAGATTTCTCGATTTAAGGGTGTTAGCTAGCCAGGCACGCTGCAATCGTATCATGCCGAATGGACAGTTTGTTGGCGTGGATTGGATTAGATAGTGGCAGCATTAGATAGTGATTTGCACCATGTGTGTTATGAAATTGATACAAGTTTGCATTACTTACACCTCTATTTTGCCAGCTTATTAAGCCAGGGGTATGTGGATATTCTGTGGATGTTTTCTTGGTAGGTATCTAAATAAACTAAATTCTAAAATTATAGGTAAAACTAATAGCACTGTTTAGGAATACCCTATTTATGCATATAAACAATTTGCTGCACTCAAACATATTCTATTGAGTTTATTTGATTTTTAGCATATTTGGACGGAAAAGTTCTTATGCAATATTAGGTATCTATCTATTATATAAATGTTTAAGATACTCCACATACATTTACATTCAAAATCTACTTAACCAAAATTAATATGCATGATTCAAATAACAATATCCGGTAATTCAACATGACGCGAAAATTAGAAAAGTTTTTCGTTTTGATTTAAACTTCTTAACACGTCTTTGTTTTGAATATATATTTGAGTAAGGTCTAGTAAGGTCTTGACAGAATCCGTAATTATTTTATGAAACATTTTAAAATAAGTAGGTACTAAAGTGTTAAATTCTGTAATATTATACCTCACGTACGAGGGTGCTACTTCATTTTATACACACGACTATGCATAATTTAATTTTAATGCTCATAATTCTGTGTCCACTGTGACATATTGTAATTTATGCATCCAACCCTATTATAACACTTAAATGTTATAAATGTGAAAATGTTTGTTTTTCAAAACAGCAAGTTGGATGAAATTTTGTTGATTTTTTACGTACAAAAGTTGTCTGGAAGTGATCAATAGCGATAATACCGCCCATTGTAATGTAAAATAAACTAGCGGATCCGGCAGACGTTGTACTGCCCGATCGCAGCGCCACCTATCAGGTTCAATTGTGAATCTAAACTAACTCTGGACTTTTACTAACTTAAACATACTAACCAATGTTCATCTAAGTCGGTCCAGCCGTTTAGGAAGACTTCAGTGACATTGACACGTACAGTAGAATTATATATACATATAAAGAAGAAGATGTAAAATATACCTTACTTTATTATTTCGGTGTAACAATACATTATATATAATAATATATATATATATAATATATATATAAATTAATATAATAATATCTACCTACGCTTTCGGCCTTTGTCTAGTATCAATATCACATACCTAGAGTAGGTCTAGATGTCTAGAAAGATATGTCTCATATTAATGGCAATCGATATATCACATTAGGCACGTAGATAGACCATTGTCTGGTCATTCCAACCGTATACACACACTCTACTTATGCGTCCCAATGGAGGCTATCGCGGGTGAAATGTCTATGAGCTGTACATATAGCCCTCGCGACTCTGTCTTTGCATAACTTAAAATTGATAAATGTTCACCACGCACCTTAAAACAAAAATACACTCACGATCCCTGTAAGTTTATCGGATAAAAAAAAACATACAGACGAATTGAGAACCTCCTCCTTTTTTGTGAAGTCGGTTAAACAGATGTTTGGACTAACCGGAGCCTCTTGTAGAAGAGAACAGACATAAGAAAATACGAAAGCGTTTTGCCTACTCATATTATTGTAAGTATCTAGATGGCCGTATTTTTTTTTGTTAAATCGTGTAGATTTGGTATTTTTTTGCTCCCAATAATAGTAATAATCGTTTTCTCACAAAAGAAGGAATTTTAAAATAACGGGAAAAAATAATCATCTCATCTGGACTCGAACCTGGTTCTGAGTTCTGTTGTGGTTTCGAGACCGCCCGGTTTCCTACCGAGCTATTATAAACACGTCTGTGGTAGAGAAATGTACCTTCGTATTCTGATGATATTGTAGCAGCTTTTCATTGCTTGAAAACACGGATAAAAAGACATTTACAATAATGAAACCTAGCTAGATCGATTTATCGCCCCCGAAATAAAATTTTAATTTCGGAGGTCATTCCAAGGGGAGGGGAACTACAGTTACATACTGCCTACATCCATAGGCTCCTAAACTTGATCTGGGTGGTGCTAAATGGGTGACCCCTGGTAGGTTTCGACCGTGGTTCAAATCATCAACCAAACAACGAAATGAACCGATTGGTGGCAACCAATGTAGGCTTAGTGTGTTTACCATCTTCGACCAAATCAACGCTTACTACCAGGAGATATAGTGGACCAACGTTAGCCTTTAAGATATAAAAAAAAGTGGTGAAGTGCTTGTCTACCGAAAAAAATAGGCTTTACCCGTGGAGCATGTAGTCCAGGCATACGAGTGAGTAGATACTCTGCTATAATGAATTGCTGAAAATACTGACCTTTTCTGACAAAATGGAGCTAAGCGTAAGGAAAAGTACAGAGTAAATTATTTATTCATAGAGGGTCGTCTGAATTACCGTACTCATGGAACCTTTTCCCAGTCTATGTCGAATTACATTATTGCAAATTAAATGTTCCCTTTGGGTCTGAAATAAGCGCGGACAAAGCTCCACGTTAATATTAATTCGTATTCGATTTCACCCTTTGTTGTTTCAAAATGTTCGTTTTATTTTGATCAAGGTATTTTAAGTGCTTACCAAGAGGTTTACGCCTGATTGAGAATTAGTTCACACAAATGAAAGCTTCTAAGGTAAAACTTAATCTATTATACTTATTACTTTGTAAGAGGTGAAAGTTCTACGGGACATAGACCTTAAAATATTTATTACACCGAAGTGTGTCTTAAGTAGGCAAATAGCGTTGGCCGTAACCGAAGGACTTAGATAAAGATCTAAGCTCTAATACCTTTACCTTTACCATTCAAAATTTAAAATACCCCGACCGTTCCAATAAACCCAATCTCGACACCTTTACTGTAAGTTGGTGATGAGTTGGGTATTCTGCAGATTTGGAGACGTTCCAGAATCTGGTCAAACTATTATGAACTAACAACATTGTTGAAGTAAGAGTATACCCCATTTCGAATTGATCAGACCTATGAAAATTGATTTCATAGCGACATAATCTAGAAAAAGCTCATAGTTTTAAAATGGCTGTACGAATTGTCATAACTCAAATCATAAGAACATTTTCAATTAAACCACCTATCAAACAAAAAGAACTTTAACAAAATGGGTTCATCCGTTTAGGCACTACGATGCCACAGACAGTCACACACATACACATCAAACTTATAACACCAATTCTTTTTGCGTCGGGGGTTAAAAAAAACGTATAGGCTATCGTTTGACTACTATCTCACCTGTTGGTAAGTGATGATGCTGTCAAGGATGGTAGTACGTAAGGCTCAGAGTCAAGAGTTCTATTCTAAGTACTTATTATTACATTGGCTTTTAAGGATATCTGCCAGAACAGATTAGATATTTGACGATATATTTTTCTACTTGAAGGTGGTAGTTGGCCAGGTGAACACTAGACTGTGTCTTACTACTAGGTATTCTAGGGGTTTCTTAAAGATGTTTTTTTGCCTTTGAAATAAGCACATACATGTAAAAAGGAAAGGTAATTTGAATTGTGTAATGTGTTGAATATGTTCCACTTTACAAGTCTTATTGGGTTCGTATTTTCGTAAATAACATTTGTCTCTCTAGCTAGAGGCTGACGTAGGCTTCTAGCCGCAATTCAATTTGCGTCTCCCAACCACGGCGACCGAGCTAAAGCTCCCATAAACTCTGTGTATTATAAATAGAAGGTTTAATATATAAAAATCCGGTGACGTCTTTCGTGATAATCAGTAATTGAAGATGCTAAGAGCTCGCTTGGACATCGTTATAAGTTAAGAACTTACTTTATTATTTCGGTCGTGGATTAATAGAGATTGATACTCAGTACAGAGTCAGTAGGGACTATGCATGATTTTTTTTAAATATTTTTATTTCACTGATTACATCCATTTAACATTTTAACATTTTATTTACAAAAAAATGTTTGACATACAGCACCAGAACAATAATGATTCGAAAATAAATTATTTCAAGTAAATTTATTGTAGTAGTTACAGGACAGCGTGGTACCAGGCCTTGAAGATAGTCGTCACCCATGCGATAGGACCGACCTTATTAAATCTCTTGCATTAATGCATCAGAAAGACTTGCATTAGTGCAACAGCAAAAACAAGGCAAATGACATCAGCCTCTAATGCAATTTCATCGTACACTACACTATCGTCAAAGAGTAATAATAAAATAGACTGGACGCATTACGTATAACTTACGGCAATGATCTGAACAACGCGCCCGCGCCTGCGTCAGCAAGTCGCACCGGTTTGGCCGTACCTTAAGTTTTTAGGAAATAAATATATTTTTAACTAGCAGCCCGCCCCGGCTTCGCACGGGTAGAACAAATATGCCTATAAAATTTGCATCAGTTTGTTGCATCGAATATAAAATATGAACATATTTATATCTATTTAACTATCATCGTCATATTTCAACCAATTTACACAAAACCTTAACGAATTATGCACCTAAACCTTCCTCATAAACACTCTGGCTATTGGTGAAAACCGCAGGATAATCCGTTCAGTAGCTATTGAGATTATTGCGAACAGACAGACAGACGCAGTGATGGACTTTGTTTTATAATACTTACGTAGTGATATTGGACGGCCCTTTGGCGTAAAGGATAGTTACCCTGATTCTGACCCGACGGTCGTTGGTTCTAATTCTAGCTATATACCTACCAATGAAAGTTTTATGTGCATTCATGAATCATAAGTTTTCGTCCAGTGGTAGTGGGATCATTAAATCTACCAAAAAATAGCTTACCACCATGGAGACCATCTGCCGCCTTAACCTTACGGCGTTTCCCGACGCAAAAAGTAGAGGTAATATACGCTTAACGTGTGTATCTGTGTGTCTGTCTGTAGCATCTTAGCACCTAACCGGATGAACCGATTTTGTTTTTATTATTGATCGTTTTTTTTCGTTTGATAGATGTCTTCATCGAGAGTGTTCTTAGCTTTGATTCATAAAAATTCGTTCAATCGTTATAAAACTATGAGCTTTAATCAACTTTCATAGGTCTGATCAATTCGAAAATCTTCTTCTTCAACGATATTGTAAGAACATGGAACATTGACCTGATGCTGGGACATCTCCTGGACTCTACAGAATACTCAAATCCTCACCAACTTACAGCTCAGATTTTAAATGTCGTGCATGGAACATAGATCAGTCGGGGTGGTTTAAAATATTATATTATTATATATAAAGATGAATATTATTTTATACAATAGATCATACTATTATACTATATTGACTTCAAATTGATTGTGATCGATGGGGATCTACAGCATAGCTAAGCTTATAATAATATTTTCGTAGTAACTATGACCTAATCTGTGCTTTCACTGCAAATATTTTATTAATTTTGCGATGCGTGTATGTGAAATTCGTGATATCTTCTAGAGTTTTTATTTGAATTATATACTGTAACGGACAATTTTAATCTATAATATGTGGCCAAGCTAATTAACGTAATTATTTTGATAAGGATTAATACTATATACTTAAAAATAGCCTTGGAAGTTATGTAATATTTTTTAACAAAAATTTTAAGATTAAAATGGTTACTGTGAGTCAACCTTAAGAGATTTAGAGAGAGTCTTATTAAGTTGTATAACTCTTCCATAGAAAATATTCTTCTATCTATTTTCAATTGAGCAGCGTTCGTAAGAAACGTGTTTTTTCGACCGTTTTTTTTGCCGACTTAGGTTGCAAATTAGGTCTCCACGAATGTACCTTTGAATTAAACGGGATAATATATAGCCTATTTTCATTCCAAAAGTCCATTCTATGTAATAGAGAAAGAATTTTTTAAATCGGTTCAGTAGTTTTTGAGCCAAATCATTACAAACATACAAAAATACAAATGTTTTCTCTTTATAATATTATAGTATATATAGTATAGATTAAAGGACAAGAATGTCAGTCACCTGATGGTAAGCGATGACGTCAACTTATAACAGAAACAGCGGAATGCAAAATTCAGGACAGCCAGAATTTTGAACGTCACTGCACTGTGACTATTACATTGAAACATAAAGATGTCTCACATGCCCTGTAATTTCACTAGACACTTTGCCATTTCAACCAAAAAAAAATCCTATTTCACGGCTGAATTAATTGGCAAAGTGGCTGTACCGCCCCAGGCGGACTAGCAGAAGTCTACTCTAGTCTAGTCTACGACTAAATTATTTTAGTTAAATAAATGTTGTTGTAGTACCTAGTATTAGTTAGATAAGTCCTATTGTGTCTATTAAAATAGTTTTATATCGGGAAAAAGGCACAATCTTATGTATACATACTGTTTAGTGGAGGACTTATGAGATTTTCCACCTACTTGGGAGGTCCTCCTTTGGGCACCGCTTCTTTCTCTTGGGGGGCGCGTCGTCGTTGGAAGCCGCTTCCTCCAGTTTCGCGGCAACGCGCGCGCTGCGTTAGTTTCGCGGGGCGAGGGTCCACCGACGCGACCTCTCTCCTCCGATATTCGTAGACCACTAGTCCCTGTAGGCTTTATCTCTGTCCCACTCTAACAATAGGTTCCGTCTCATCTCGCATATTGCACACGTTCTAATTACCTATCTATTTAGCCTACAGCGATTCACTATTTATTTTGCATAGATAACAAAATCTTGTTTCGGTACGGAACATGCCGCTCACCTTAAAAGAATTGATTCTTTTAACTTTAAAAGGAATGATGCTAACTCTCTAACTAGTATGAAAGCACTCTCACTCTAAACAAATAAAAAAAATAAAAATAAAATTCTATACTAAGTATGTACTATGGAACTAACAAGTACGCTTTCGAAACTATTCAATAGGCAGTTTACACAGTTTCACGACTGCTCGTTTGAATTGATTTTTACCAATTTGCAAGGTCACCACTCTCACGATACCATCCGTGCCTGGATGGAGTGTATGCACACGAGCAAGCTGCCACTGTAATGGTGGTAGGTTGTCATCTCTTACTAATACAATGTCTCCCACACCGATCGGAGTTCCGTGATCTAGGTACCATTTGCTACGTTGTTGTATTTCATGAAGATATTCATGACTCCATCTCCTCCAAAAATGTTGAACGCATTGTTGAGTCCAGCGCCATCTAACCAATCTCCCAGGATTTTCATTTATTAAGGATACGTCCGGTATTGCCGTTAAAGGGCCACCAACTAGGAAATGCGCGGGAGTTAACGGCAAGGGATCGTTCGCGTCCGAGCTCAACACGCACAAGGGTCGCGAATTTAATATAGCCTCAATTTGACACAACAACGTATGCATCTCCTCATAACTCAACGTTTGAGTACCTACGACGCGACGGAAACAATGTTTAAAGCTACGCACAGCCGCTTCGAATAAGCCACCGAAGTGCGGAGCATACGGGGGTTGAAAATACCAAGTTATACCCTGATTCAAGGTTTTAGAATTCAAAACGCATTGAACAGAGTCCGTTCTCAAAAAGGTATATAATTCCTTCAAATAATTGTCACAACCGACAAAGTTCCGACCACAGTCGGAAAAGATCTCTTTAATTAAGCCCCTGCGCGATACAAATCGACGCAGCGCAGCTAGAAATGCATCGGTAGACAACTCCGATACAAGTTCTAAATGAACCGCCTTGACACTCATGCAAACAAAGACGGCAACATAACACTTAGTTATCTTTGCATTCCGTACTTTGTTAGGTTTTGTATAAAATGGACCGGCAAAATCTATCGAAGTTCTCACGAATGGATGTTCGGAACGTAGGCGAGAGGCCGGGAGCGGCGCCATAGCAGGTTGAGTTCGTACGGGGCGCGCGCGGAAGCAACGCACACAACGATGTATTTGTTGACGTATGACGTCACGACTCGATAAGATCCAATATTTTTGCAATAACAAATATAAAACCGATTGGGTGCCCGCATGAAGATTCGCAAGGTGGGCATCATCGATAATTAACTTAGTCAATGTATGTTTCTTAGGTAGGATCAGTTGATGTTTTGACTCGTATGGCAACAATGATTTATGTAAACGTCCACCTACACGTAAGAACTTTAACTCGTCAACAAAGGGATTAAGACGTATCAAATTGTTAGAGGGCGGTTTTCCCTTCGAAATGTTTTTGATGTCTTCATGGAACACTTGATTTTGTACTAGATAAATAAGACGTTTAAGCGAAACGTTAAATTCGTGGACTGTAATATGACTCGGATATGAAATATCATTTTGTTTGTTTACTCGCGATTTTAATTTATTGTAAAATCTAAATATCAAAGATGTGACTCGCACTAGTTTATTCAAGGTTGAAAAACGGTTTATTATCTCAATTTCATCCGGCTGTGTAGCCGGTGCGGTCGTAACTGATAACGTGTTACGTTTCTCCTCGTTAGTACTCGGGATGGTGTTATGCAAAGGCCAAGCATTGGGTTCCTCACGAAGCCAATGTGGACCATGAAACCACAACTCATTTTGAAGTAATGCGGATGGCAGTATGCCCCTCGAGGGAGCATCTGCGGGATTACTGGGCGATGGAACATGTCTCCAAATAACATTTGGAATTCGGGAAAGAATCTCACTCACGCGATTGGAAACAAAAGTTTTCCACTCGTATGGAGGGGATCGAAGCCACGCCAACACTATAGACGAGTCCGACCACGCGACTACTTCTTCAATATTGATACGATTTTTATAGGTTTGTAACACCTTCTCAATTAATTTAGACAACATCACGGCTGCCATCAACTCCAAGCGAGGGATAGTTAAGCACGGTGATATCGGTGCGACTCGTGTTTTCGCTAACAATAAAAAGTCTGAATGTTTTTATCCTCATCTATCAACCTAACATAGACGGCTCCCGATATACCGCGTTCACTCGCGTCACTAAATCCGTGAATGGACACGTTACCTGAACACGGAAAAATAAATCGAGGTATTACAATTCGAGACAAGAGTGGCAACTCTTGGTTGAATGCCGTCCAAGCGTTGACGATCTCGAGTGGCGGGCGTTGGTCCCACTCAATGCGCGCGCGCCACAACATTTGCATTAGATGCTTGGCGACCATCGTAATGGGAGATAACCAACCCATTGGATCATAAATCTTGGCGATTTGTGACAGAATGGTTCGCTTGGTGATGTCACCATCGGCCGAACATTGGACACTAAACGAGAACTGGTCAGTCTGAGGATTCCACCGAAGCCCCAGGACCTTCGTTTGGTTGTCGTTCTCCATGGGCGCGAAGGACACTTCCTGCCGCTCACCCTGAATAAGTGGCGCCTTAATCGCAGCGAGTATCGCGGGCGAGTTACTGTGCCACTTACGAAGCTCAAACCCGGCCGACTTACAAATACCGATCAACTCCCTTTGAAGCGCTAAGGCTTGAAACTCATCGTCAGCACCGGAAACAACATCGTCGACAAATACTTGGTCCAACAACACTGTGGACGCAAGTGGAAAAGTGGATTGTTCGTCATAAGCCAATTGCTTAATGACACGAAGGGCTAAATAAGGTGAACAATTAACACCGAAGGTCACCGTTCGTAGGCGATACTCAACAATAGGATCGTCGCGCGAAGCGCGCCATAGAATACGTTGTAAGTCCCTATCAGCCTCGTGCACTAGAATGTTTCTATACATTTGTTTTATGTCGGCAGTAAGCGCGACACGATGAACTCGAAATTTCAATAGGATGTCAACAATATCCTGATGAAGCTTAGGTCCAGTCAGAAGAATGTCGTTCAGACTGGTACCGTTAGAACTCGGTGAATTTGCGTCGAAGACGACACGAATTTTTGTCGTCTCGGACGCCTCTTTGACCACAGCGTGGTGCGGAATGTAGTACTTAAGACTACCTAACTCGGGAGGGTCAGAGCGGTCGTAAACCGGCTCCATGTGATTCAACTCCACATACTCTTGAAGACACGAATGATATTCGTCCTTGAGGCTCGGATTTCGCTCCAAACGTTGCTCCAATTTGAGCAACCGAGCGTTTGCAATCTCCTTTGAGTCACCTAAGGGTTGAGCTTCAGGCTTACGGGGTAAGGCTACTGAATAACGCCCGGTGACGTCACGACAATGTGAACTCTCGAAAATAGATTCGCATAGACGTTCCTCGGGGGTTAGTACCTGCACTTCAGGTACTGACTCCAGTTCCCAGAATTTTTTCAAGTCGCCGTCATTGAATAATGAGCTAAAACAAGCTTGAACTGAGGACGGAGTCGAAGAATCGAACGCTAGCTTTCCCAACAATAAATAGCCAAAAACGCTATTCATAGCTATAGGCGTACCGGGGGGACCGGTAATTACATAATTTAATAAAATGTGAGATAAAACATCTGCACCTAATAACATCTCCACAGGCTGCGGAGTGTGAAAGGAAGGATCCGCCAACTTTAGATTTTTTATATGTGACCATTCCGTATGAGGTAATAAAACACTCGGCATTAGAGGTATAAGTTTCGGCAAAATTAAACAATTAATCTGTATATTCGGGTCCGATGCATTTTTTGGTGAAATACTACACGAAATAATGCCCTTAGGATGTACCGGTTTCTTATCACCAATCCCGAAAATAGGTACGTCGGCAAAGCGTCTCTTTAGACCGAGTCTTTGCGCACACGCGTCAGTCATAAATGAGGCCTGGCTACCAGTATCCACAACGCATCGCACCGTAGATCGCTTCAGTTCACCTACATATACATCGATGAGTGCTGTAGAAAGCAACACCGTACTAGCTCGAACAGAGCGCGCATTGGATGCCGTGCAATCGGAGGATAACGCATGACGCGCGGATGTCATGACGTGCTGGGTACTCGGATCAGGTTTGTCATTTGACTGACTGATAACAACGTTATCTCTAGGAAAATGTATAAGAGTGTGATGTTTCTTTTGACATGAACGACACACACCTTTCGACTTGCAATTTGAAACGTTATGACCTCTGCCTAAACAATTAAAACACGCGTCTTTGCCTTTTAATAATGTATATCTCTCGAAAGGCGATCGACTTAAGAATAACGAACATTTTATCACGGAATGTTCATCTCCACAACACACGCATTGATTGTTTTTATTCTCAAAACTAGACGGACTAGACTCGTTCGCACTCGAGTTCGAACTCGCTGGATTAGCCGTGTTTACCGCGAGAGATCGCTTGACTTCATATCTACTTGTATTTAAAACGCGATTTGAGCATCCGCTCTCATTACGATTACGATTTTGATGATTCTCGTTACTCAGTAATAGTTCACTGGCTATTAATTCTCGGTTTAAAAACTCGATTAATGTGTCGACATTAGGAATGTCAGATACGTTAGGCAAAGATAATTCGAATCGTTGGCGAATAGAATTAGGTATTTTACGTAGTAAAATATGTAACAACAAAAAACTCCACTCTCTCGTAGGAAAGCGCATCGCTTCGAGCGCTTTTATATTTTCTTGGTAAGTATTTAACAGATTACGCAAACTACGGCTATTCTTATCAGAACAAGACTCAATTCCAATAATACGATCAATATGTTTGGTGGCGATCGCTCGTTTGTTCTCATATCGTGATACTAAACTATCTAACGCGATTTGATAGTTCTCATTAATTATAGGTAACGACTTTATTAAATTGAAAGGCTCATCCTTTAATGTAAGCAGTAGGTACCTAAATTTCTCAGCGTCAGTGTAAGCGTCATTGCTGTGAACCATAGATCTAAACAAGTCGTAATACGGAGTCCAGTCGGTGGAATCCCCAGAAAACGATGGAAGTGGTAGTGTGGGCAATTTCTTTATATCACAGCTAGCGTGACTAGGCTGTCTAGGATATAAAGCGGCTCGACTCATGCGCCGACACTCCTCGTCCACATTTTTAATTTCGTCGAGATTACTTAGAATAGCGTAATAGATATCACTAAACTCGTTTCGAATGCGTAATTGTTCCTCTCGATCAAATGTTTTTAAATTTAATAATGACTTTTCAATTTTAGTTTGCAATTTTAGAAACTTTCTTTGAGTGGCCTGAATATCTTTCGCTCGTGCTCTAAATTGATTCTCATCGGTTTTGTAAATATCTAATGTACGTTTTAATTCGTCAAAGATGATTTCTCGCTCGAAAATATCTTGTTCCGCCATTTTGATGGATACGTAATATCGCAATGCAAGAATGGGCAAAGATACAAGACGCTACAACAAAATATGCACAAATACACAACACTATTTGTACAAACACAAAAAATAAACCCAATTGAACGAATTACACTCAAAAATATGCAAGATTAAACGCGATTTTTAGAACGGTGCTCAGCAACTAAGAAACGACGACCCGGCTCGAACGGATCAAAATATGTTTAGTGGAGGACTTATGAGATTTTCCACCTACTTGGGAGGTCCTCCTTTGGGCACCGCTTCTTTCTCTTGGGGGGCGCGTCGTCGTTGGAAGCCGCTTCCTCCAGTTTCGCGGCAGCGCGCGCGCTGCGTTAGTTTCGCGGGGCGAGGGTCCACCGACGCGACCTCTCTTCTCCGATATTCGTAGACCACTAGTCCCTGTAGGCTTTATCTCTGTCCCACTCTAACAATAAGTTCCGTCTCATCTCGCATATTGCACACGTTCTAATTACCTATCTATTTAGCCTACAGCGATTCACTATTTATTTTGCATAGATAACAAAATCTTGTTTCGGTACGGAACACATACATAAATAAATTATAAGTAAAAAATATTTTTTAAAACAAGCTTTTAACTGGGACAATAAACTAAAATGTTAAAAATAAATTCTAGTAAGTATTTGGCGTGTAGGTACTTACCTATATTCTTAAAAGCTTGAAGCACTATCCGTTTTTCAGGCTAGATAATTACTGTACTTCAATGCCTCAAGCTTTTAAAAATATAGGTAAGTACCTACACGCCAAATACTTACTAGAATTTATTTTAAACAATTTAGTTCATTATCCCAGTTAAAAGCTTGTTTTTAAAAATATTTTTTACTTGTAATTTATTTTTTACTTTTTAGTAGGTAGGTATAGATACCGACTACCTACCTACTACCTAAGTATTTAAGAGAAGGCATGATGATTTAAAATATTCGACGGATATTTGATGTGATTATGAGTAAAGTGCTCCTCAAGGAAAATCAATGGACTCGGTGGGGCTATGTTGCTTTATAACAGAAATGACATGGCCACCTTACAGCTTCATCATCAGATCCTGCCTATCATTTAAGTGTAAAGTGCTCCTCAAGACGAATTGTTTGAGCCCAAATTCACTGGGGTTACGTTATTTTATCACAGAGATGCCGTGGCCAACTTCCAGCTTCATCACCAGTCGCTAAATATCATCTAGGTGTAAAGTTCTCTTCAAGACGAATCAATCGAGCCCAAACTCAGTAGTGTTTTATTTTTTTAAAACAGATATTCCGTGGTCACCTTCCAGCTTCATCATCAGGCCTTGGATATTATCTAGGTGTAAAGTTCTCTTCAAGACGAATCAATCGAGCCCAAACTCGGTAGAGTTACGTTGATTTACCACAGAGATGCCGTGGCCACCTTCCAGCTTCATCATCAGACCCTGAATATCATCTAGGTGAAAAGTTATCATCAAGACGAATCAATCGAGCCCAAACTCGGTAGTGTTTTATTTTTTTAAAACAGATATTCCGTGGTCACCTTCCAGCTTCATCATCAGGCCTTGGATATTATCTAGGTGTAAAGTTCTCTTCAAGACGAATCAATCGAGCCCAAACTCGGTAGAGTTACGTTGATTTATCACAGAGATGCCGTGGCCACCTTCCAGCTTCATCATCAGACCCTGAATATCATCTAGGTGAAAAGTAATCTTCAAGACGAATCATTCCAGCCCAAACTCGGTAGGGTTATGTTGATTTATCACAGAGATGCCGTGGCCACCTTCCAGCTTCATCATCAGACCCTGAATATCATCTAGGTGAAAAGTTATCATCAAGACGAATCAATCGAGCCCAAACTCGGTAGTGTTTTATTTTTTTAAAACAGATATTCCGTGGTCACCTTCCAGCTTCATCATCAGGCCTTGGATATTATCTAGGTGTAAAGTTCTCTTCAAGACAAATCAATCGAGCCCAAACTCGGTAGAGTTACGTTGATTTATCACAGAGATGCCGTGGCCACCTTCCAGCTTCATCATCAGACCCTGAATATCATCTAGGTGAAAAGTAATCTTCAAGACGAATCATTCCAGCCCAAACTCGGTAGGGTTATGTTGATTTATCACAGAGATGCCGTGGCCACCTTCCAGCTTCATCATCAGACCCTGGATATCATCTAGGCGTAAAGTTTTCTTCAAGAAAAATCAATCGAGCCCAAACTCGGTGGGGTTATGTTATTTTATCACAGAGATGCCGTGGCCACCTTCCGTCTCCATCACCAGACCAGCTCCATGGTACCATATCATTGTATTGTCACCGAAGATACATAAGTACACCAAATTTGAGTCCAATCGGACATCGGGAAGTGGGTCTAATTCGTCCCCTTAGTGACACAAAAACGTATCTCGATTTTTAAGATTTTGAGAAATTCGATAAAAACTGCTTGGCGCTACACATTAATGAGAATATAATTATTACCTTTCACTGTTACTACGTTTAAAGCTTTTAATACTTTAAATATCTTATTTAGGGCCATATAGCAATTAACAGATTATTATTTAAGATTGTTTTTATATGTTTAAAATTCAATTGTTTGGGGTTAGGTTCTAGATACGTTTTTTTGTTACTACTTTCTGAGTCAAAAAATATTTTTTTAATAAGATACGTCAGGTTTTCGTCTACAAAGTCTTATTTCTATTCTAAAATAAGAGAGAGATAAAAGTAAAATATACCATAAGTACCGTTGTAGAATATACCTATGTAAAATTACATAAAAGGAAGGTAACATTTTAATCCGATGATTCTGCTTCCGAATAATTCCAGTTTTGGCTACTGCCATTGTTTAATAATCCTTAATATAAACAGTGGTATTGTGACGGAATTATACCTTGTTCACAAATACTTTTTAAATCTTGTAATTTTTCTGACGATATTTTCATATAGCTATCATTAGCTCTTATTAATTTCATGGAATAATAGGTTGTAGCTCTTCCCATTGTCACTCGCCGTATTACTTTAAATTTTTAAGTCTCTCTCACTTTTATTATATTTAAAATAAATATGATCACAATCGCTTTTGATGTATTTTACTTATGTAATCTTGAGCCAATTAATGTTGTTACCATCAGTGTCTGTTTTATCATTCTTTACAATTTGTTCTCTCAATTTTACGGTGTTAAAAACATCTCTTGGCCTATTTCAATAACATCGAATTTTGATGATTTTGATGCCATTCTTACAACAGTGTACCATCCTGAAGGATGGTAAATACTTACGTTTTTGGATGAAGTTTCAATGAGAACATACACACAATCAACTTCCATCATAGAATGGCCAGGTTCAAAGTAGCCTTGCTCTATTTCAGGAATATCTAATATTTGCACAGCATAAAGGAGAACTGCAGCTAAACTGACATTTCTATTTTGGCTTCCGCAAGTATCGCTCATTATTATAAATGTTTTTTAATTAGCATGGTCTGCTAAATATTTATAATGACAAAAAGACACCTCGTTGGAATCTCAGGACACAATACCTTCATCTATCTTCTAATCTTCTAAAATATTTGTCCTTTCATACTGACTGACTGACTTATAGACAACGCACAGCCTAATCAGCTGGTCTTAGAGACTTGACATTTGGAGGGTATATTTTTCTTATTACGTAAAGGTGTACTAAGAAAGGATTTTCTAAAATTCACCCCTTAAGAGGATGAAACGGGGGTTCTAAGTGTGTATGGAGAAACCAGATAAGATGGTATTATTTATTCGAAACTTCAAACAAGTACTTCTGTAAATAAATAAGTAAACAAGTGTTTCATGCTTTTTCAAAATTTCACCCCTAAGAGGGTGAAATGGGGTAACAAAGTCTGAAAATCAATATTGTTTCGGACTGCGCTGAAATTTGGCATGCAGATAGTTATAATGACGTTAGTATCCGCTACGAAAGGATTTTTCAAAATTCACCCCTTAAAGGGATGAAACGGGGGTTCAAAGTTTGTATGGAGAAACAAGATTAGATAGTCTTTTTTATTTGAAACTTCACACAAGTACTTCTATAAATAAATAAGTCAATCTGTGTTTCAGGATTTTTGGAAATTCCACCCCTAAGAGGGTGAAACGAGGTAACAAAGTCTGAAAATCAATATGGTTTTTCGGGTTTTAAAAAATAGATCCCTATTGCCCTTAGTCACGCGATAATTTGGAAATGGGTGGACCGATTGGGCTTATTCATTTTAATGTGTTTTTATAATAAAGGTTTTTACGAAAGAAATGTTTAAAGTAACTTAAAGAAGGCTTTAACGCAGGTGAAGCCGCGGGGCACTTCTAGTGCCACATAAAGTTTGACACATGCCTTGACTCCACATCATAGACCGTCGCATTATAAACAGCAAGTCTGTGTAAAAAATGGCTTTCACTGATGCTTTAGGTTAGGACA
The DNA here is from genome assembly GCA_954871355.1 of Cabera pusaria. Taxonomy (NCBI): domain Eukaryota; kingdom Metazoa; phylum Arthropoda; class Insecta; order Lepidoptera; family Geometridae; genus Cabera; species Cabera pusaria. Next base: position 13,461,623 of record OX940896.1, read on the forward strand.
ATATCTTACCGCTTTTAATTCGATCTCAATTAAATTAACAACTTTATTTTCTGCTTCATTTTTGTATTTGTCATGGTATCGTGCCTCAATTTTCCAACGAATATGTTGCGAAATCGTTGATTTGTAAGTAACACACATACGTATCTTTAGATAAGTTTCTGTGTTTCTTTATATTTTACGCATATCATAAGTAACACACGTACGTATCTTCAGATAAGTTTCTGTGTTTCTTTCTCTTTAACACATATTATAGATACGTTAACTGCTACTTTTAAAAGTACTTGTTAGTAAGATACGTGTCTTTGTGACTAAATGAAACACTTTATTTTGAGATGAGTTGTATACTTAACTCAAAACTGGTAAAAATCGAGATACGTTCTTGTGTTACTAAGAGGACGAATTTAGCTTTCAAGATTCCACCCGAACATACATAGTGACATATATACATACATTACAAGTTAAATAAAAGCTTGTAAAATCACGCCTTTATCCCGTTGGGGCAGGCCGAGACTACGTCTTTACTTATGCTATGATCCTGACATACCTCTTTAGCAGAGCACAAATAGTTTGATAACGCGTAAAATAGTTTTAAACTCGTTATAAGTTATGCCATAGTCGCAAATTAACTATTTTACGTACAGGTACAGTTGTTTTACAAGTTATCGTTCACTTGAGAAATTAAACTCGGCTAGCTATATTCTGTAGGTTGCTGCACAAAGAATATTTATTATACAGGTGAAAGTAAGAAAACTTTCAATTAAGGTAAATTTTTAACTTCAGAGAAGAGTTAAACTGAAGTATTTTGTTGCATATATATTTGAACAAACTTATAACACTCCTTCGATTAAGTCGTCTTACGTCGGGGTTTAAAATATTAGAACGTTGAATGTTTGCTATCAGAAAAAGCACTAGACGCGCTTGTAATAATAGAAGCAATAAACATATTATTGACTTTTCTAAAATTCAACAAATAATTACTGGAAATTACAAAAAGTGCCTAATCGAGCTAAGCGTTAACGAAATAAGAATTTTGGAATAACCTAACCTAAAAATGTTCAAGTCGCGAGTGATTAGGTATCTTCTGGGCAAGCGTGCTACATCTTGGATCACATTGTCACGAAACATCAGGTGAGATAGTAGTCAATTGCTTGTCTATTAAGCATTAAAGAAACTTTTAATTTTTCCGGATATTTTCACGAGCAATTTATGTAACCCATTTTTTCACATCCCAAAAACATGTTTATTTGCACGGAAAGCAATAAAAATTTCCATTTTTACAAGCGTTAAATAAAAGCTTGCAATGTATGTATGTATGTATGTTCGGGTGGAATCTTAGAAGCTAAATTAGACCCACTTCCCGATGTCCGATCGGACTCAAATTGGGTCTTATGTATCTTCGGTGACAATACAATGATATGGTACCATGGAGCTGGTCTGATGATGGAGACGGAAGGTGTCCACGGCATCTCTGTGATAAATCAACATAACCCTACCGAGCTTGGGTTCGATTGATTCGTCTTGAAGATAATTTTCACCTAGATGATATCCAGGGTCTGATGCTGAAGCTGGAAGGTGGCATCGGCATCTCTGTGATAAATCAACGTAACTCTACCGAGTTTGGGCTCGATTGATTCGTCTTGAAGATAACTTTACACCTAGATGATATTTAGTGACTGGTGATGAAGCTGGAAGGTGGCCACGGCATCTCTGTGATAAAATAACGTAACCCCAGTGAATTTTGGCTCAAATGATTCGTTTTGAGGAGAACTTTACATTTAAACGATAGCCAGGATCTGATGATGAAGCTGTAAGGTGGCCATGGCATTTCTGTTATATAGCAACATAGCCCCACCGAGTCGATAAATTATAAGTAAAAAATATTTTTAAAAACAAGCTTTTAACTGGGACAATGAACTAAATTGTTTAAAATAAATTTGGCGTGTAGGTACTTACCTATATTTTTAAAAGCTTGAGGCACTGAAGTATAGCTCGTAATTACCTAGCCTGAAAAACGTGCTTCAAGCTTTTAAGAATATAGGTAAGTACCTACACACCACATACTTACTAGAATTTATTTTTAACATTTTAGTTCATTGTCCCAGATAAAAGCTTGTTTATAAAAATATTTTTTACTTATAATTTATTACAGCTGCTTATGTAATCGATGTCAAATATTGCCAATACCTGCTCTTTATATCAGGATTAAAGTCGTGTGAACACCCATAGCAATAAAATTGCAAAAGAGCGTGCTTTACATACAAAAAAGGAGGAGACAATTCGTCGGTTGGTGGTGGTTGGTTGGTAGTTTGTTTTTGGTGGTTGGATTTTTTAATTTTTTTAATTTAAATGGTTTTTTTACGTGCATGTTCCGCAATTTCTCTCTCACGAATCTTTTAACTTCAATCATTCGAATCTGCAGAATACTCTATTACTCTTACTAACTTACAGCAGAGATGTCCTGTGTGGGCTTTGGATTGCAATGGTGTCAATGAACAGATTTATACATAAATCAGTCTGGAGTGATTTTAAATTTTGAATTTATGCTAATCATACAAAAAACCTCAAACTATCATAGAAAAGGCAGACGGATTCGTGCCGAACACCCGAGTGAACGCAAGTTCAGTAATACTAAATGCTTGAGTACGCTTCCGCGCTCAGTTTGCTACCAAGCGGCAGCAAGGTCGGACGCTTCCGTGCAGTATTACTTCGCAGCGTAATCATCCCGTATTGACTATGCTGGACTCAGCGCCGAAACTTATTAGTCAAGAGTTATTATTATTAGTAGAATTTGGTATTACTGAGCTTGCGGTCACTCGGGTGTCAGGCACGAATCTGTCTACCTTTTTTGGTTCCGTAGTCCTGACAAGGAACCCTTATAGTTTCGTCATGTCCATCTGTCCTTCTGTCTGTCTGTCTGTCTGTCTGTCTGTCTGTCTATCTGTCTGTCTGTCTGTCTGTCTGTCTGTCCGAAGTTTTGCTAAGAGACCGTTAATACTAGAAAGCTGTAATTTTGTTGGGGTATGTATATTAATTACGCCAACAAAGTGCTGAAATAAAATTTTGAAAAATATTTTTTTTAGGGTAGCTCCCCTATATGAGAAGTGGGGATGAATTTTATTTTCATCTTCTACCCCATCGTGTGGGGTATCGTTGAATAGGTCTTTTAAAATGACTTAAGGGTTGGTAATACGATTTTTCGATTAAATGCTCCATTTACGAAATATTAAACTTTAAAGTGAACTCGTGATAATAGCGCATTTTATGAACTTTAAAGAAAAATTATAGCGGTTGAGATAACTTTATTAGTTAAAGTGGTTTGATTTCCATACAAAAGTATATTGACAAATACGAGTAAATGGATCAAAAAATTGCAATGAAATCACATCTATTGGTCTTTATACAACTCTTTACATACGCGAAATCCAATCTTACTACATAATTTGATTAAATAATATGAAAACTAGGATCGAGATTTTAATTCATTTTTGTCAATATGTGAGTGAAGTTTTTACAGTGTCATACGCTAAACTCATTAGTGTGTATTTCCGCGATCGTCAGACGTTGCCAAACCGTGCGCTCGCTGAAAAGGCGACGATGCCAGACCGCTGAAATGCGAGTCGCCGCTTTTTCAGGCCTTTTTCAAGTTTTCATTAGCATTACAGTACTTATTATTATAGTTTGTGGCCTTCAAATATTTCGTCGGTTTATCGGTTAGGTTAGGCTCTAGGTTAGGTTCACAAACTCAAATTTAGTTTTATTTTGTTTCTAACCGACTTCAAAAAAGGATGTTTCTCAATTCGACCGTATATATTTTTTTATGTTTGTTCGCGGATAACTTCGTCGTTTCTGAACCGATTTTGATGATTATTTTTTTGTTGGAAAGGAGACATGATGTATGTATGATAAATCTTAAGAGATATGGAGATAAGCACGTCAAACTTGGTATTGAAAATTAATAGCGTGGCATTTGAAGTCGGTTCTCTTTTTTTAAGTTTTTTTTAATGGATCTTATCGCTTAGTGTTTTTTGGAAATTTTGGACCATATTGGCATATTTTGTAATATTGAAATTGATAGGTACTCCAAGTTTTGAAATTTCAATATATTTTAACCGACTTCAAAAAAATGTTTCTCAATTCGACCGTATAGTATTTTTTATGTGTGTAGATAGATATCTTCGTCGTTAATGAACCGATTTTAATAATTCTTTTTTTGTTGGAAAGGAGATATCCCAAGGGTGGTACCATAGTAATTTCATTGAGATCTGATCTCTCTGTATCTCTAAAGATATGGAGACAAACACCTCAAACATGGTACTGAACATTAATATCGCGGCATTTGATATCGTTTCTTTTAGTTGGGACTACCTGGGAAGGGCCTTTGAAACAAAAAAGAAATAGAATTTTTCAAATCGATTTACATCTTTGAGTATTCTGGCTGAATACTCAAAGGAAAAGGCTTCCGTTTTTTACCATTCGGCTACGGAACCGTAAAAATGAGATTGATTTTATTAAAAGGACAAGAAGCGTATATTTAAAGATGTCACAGTGATCAGGATCACTAGGTTCAACACCGTAGTATTCACGGACTGGTCTTTTCATCGCTCTTATACGAATACGAAATAGCCTCAATACGAAAGTATTTAACGTGTGCGTCCTGCCTGTTATTACTTACGGAGCCGAGACGTGGACACTGATAGTGCGACTGGTTCACCAATTCAAAATCGCTCAGCGAGCTATGAAGAGGGCTATGCTTGGAGTCTGTCTGAAGAATCAAATTCGAAATGAAGTCATCCGTCAGAGAACCAAAGTTATCGACATATCTCAAAGGATTAGCTAGCTGAAGTGGTAGTAGGCTGTTCACAACTGTCGTAGAACCGATAACAGTTGAGGTAGACGTGTTTTAGAGTGGAGACCACGGCTCGATAAACGCACTAAAAGTATCTTTTTCGTAATAGTGTAAGGCGCCCTCCAGCTATATGCAAGCGAAGACATATGCAAGCTGGCTGGCAGTGGTTGAAAACAAAGAGCTGAAGATCGAGCTCAGTGGCGTGCTGTAGGTGAGATAGCCTGATGATGGTGATATTTTCGAGGCCAATTTAAAACCAACATCAGCTTTTCATTCATAGATAAACCGATTCGATCCTGTCAGACCATCTGTCAGATCATTCTCAAATACGTCTTTGTATACCAATAAACGGACTAACTAACGGAATAACTCTTTAACCGATTCCACAAAAAAGGAGGAGGATCTCAATTCGACGGTATTTTTTCTTCATGTTTGTTACCTCAGAACTTTGTCAAATCTTAACCGATTTCAAATTTTTTTTTGTTTGAGAGATTATGCCTCCCGCTTGGTCCCATTCAAATTTTATTGAGATCTGATAGTCATCACGGTAATATTATAATATTACCGTGTTATTATCTCCGGAGATATGGAGTTAAACAATGTAAACAAATTTGTATACCTTGATGACATGTTTATGGCAACTGGCTATTTTGACTATCGCGGCATGTGAAGTCGGATTTTTAATTTTGTACGATTATAAATTATGTTGGCTATATTACCGAAACACACATGACATCACTATTCTCAAAATTTTACGTGACGAAGATTTTATAAAAAACATGTTACCAAAATTAGTGACATTTTATAAAAAATGTGTTTTACCAGATAGTGTACTGAGGAGAGTACGACTAATTGACTAAATTGTTTAGATATTTTATTTGTGGTAGGAACAAAGAAGAAGTATCAGGCATATAGTTTCCTGATGTTCGGATTAGCAAACTGAAATGGCAGTGGCCTGTTCATATCTGCCGAATAGGAGCGATAACCGTTGGGGCAGACTGGTTCTAGTGTGGAGACCGCGAATCGGCAAACGTAGCGTAGTCCTGTGACCAGCCCCCCTAGACAAAATTCAATTCATTTCAATTTGTATTTTGTCTAGGGGCCCAGGTGGAGCGACGATATGCGCAAAACGGTGGGCAGTGACTTAGGAAAGGCCTATGTCTACCAGTGGACTGGTACCGGCTGATTTTGATGATGATGATACCAGCGCCAGATCTCGAAAATGGTCATGCATTGCTCTTTTAGGACCGCTCCATTATCATTTACGGATATATTTATTATTTTTGTATAAATATTGTAAATGAAAATAAAATATTGTCGTGTACAATATTTTTGAAATACTTATAAAAGGAAAGTATACCTTAGTAAGTAAATAAAAAGTAAGTTCAAAAACTAAAACCCGACTACTGAAAATACACTCTCTAAAAAGTATGAAACAAGAAAATATTCTCATCTGAGATCACACTCTGCAAAGTAACTTACGACCACGGGTATCCACTGAACACCACTAAGAATATTTATGAAATACAATAAAATATTTATTACAAGTTAGTTGTTTGTATAATACACGATACATATTGATTAGTTTGTACTTAGCGATCTCAGATGAGAATATTTTCTTGTTTCATACTTTTTAGAGAGTGATTTTTCAGTAGTCGGGTTTTAGTTTTTGAACTTATTTTTTATATAAAGCATTTTGGGGTTTTTGGATAGATGTATACATATATATATGTTAACATGTATAACTTACATACATACATAGTGATCAACAAGCATATACACACACGCACACTCGCCCTACAAAAATATGATGTACTGTAATATGATGTAATGATGTGGCTATTTTCAAAGATAGCACATGGGAAAGGGTAGTCTCTAAGGCAGAGAACGGTATGCGAAGTATCGCGTCCTGGCTAAATAATAATCTTTTGACTCTTAACACCAAAAAAACAAAGTACATTGCATTTCATAAAACCAGTACATCTCAGCCTAAAGATGATATATGCATTAAAATACATACCTGTACGTTTGTAAACAGTGACTGCACTTTATTGCCATGTACATGTGAGTCTATTGAACGCATTGATCACATTAAGTACTTAGGTGTTATGGTGGATTCAGTCTTTAGTTTCAAAGTACACATTAAAATTCTATCAGCACGAGTACGGAAGATAATTTATATAATGAAGGCACTTAGAGTCTCCTGTGATAAAAAAACTATCACGATGGTCTACACTGCTCTCTGCCAGTCTATACTATCTTACTGCAATCTGGCATGGGGTGGGGCGCCTAAAACAGTGATGATAGAACTAGAGCGAGATCAAAGAGCTGTGTTGAAGGTGATGTTGTGCAAGCCTTTCAGATTTTCTACAAGGGCTCTGTACCAAGAAGCCGAGGTTCTAACAGTGCGACATATATATTATAAAAGCTGTCTGTTTAATTCACAAAAAAATTCGCTGTTCTGATTTTTGGGAAGACATACTTAAAAGACGCGTTTTTAGGGTGCCTCTCCCATCTATTAACTCATCCTTCGCTAAACGTCACCCGAACTATCTACCTACTTACATTTATAATAAAATTAACAAGGTTTGCAACATAAAAGAAGAAAACACTGTTACGGCACGTCGTATATGCTATGGCTTCTGACACAATCTTATGATGACACAGAACGAACAATTAATTAGTAGTACCAGCACTCGTACCCATACAGTCTCATTCTCACTCTCTCACACACACACACACACACACACACACACACACACACACACACACACACACACACACACACACACACACACACACACACACACACAAACACACACACACACACACACACACACACACACACATAAAACTCAACATGTTTCAACTAGTTTAAGTACACAATGTAACACATTTTTCTAATGCATCCTCTGCACATATCTCATTTTGGAAAATAAATAAATTTATTATTATTATTATTTATTATTATTACCTTACATATGACTTACTGTTTTTATTTAGTTTATAATTTATAATCAGCAAATGCCTTCTACTCGCTCTCGTAGTCACATAGGCTACATTTTATCGCAAATAGCAGTTTCTATTAGATTATTTATTATATTATATTGTGGGTAAAACCGCAAAGCACAACTAGTACGCCAAATGCTTCACTTTGGGTCCTTAGTACTCTGTGCTTTGAGATCTAAAGAACAGACTCCAGCATGCAGCAACAAAATGTACGTTGAACCTCGTCGAAAAACCACCCAATAGCGTTAGTATGAGTAGGTACAGTTCACATCAAAAAGTGGTACAAATCTATATGATATTTGGTATTTTGTTATTAGCGAGAGTAATGTAGACAGTAAACTAATAACAATAAATAAAAAGGTAATGTTTAGAATGGAAAACGAAAAAAGTTTGTTGGTAAGAAAGGGTTCGAGCCCGGTCCCTGATGCGCTTAATCCGGTAGTTCTCAACAATCGGCTACATTACTCATTTACAAAGTGACAAAATTAGCAAATGTTTTTGTAAACGTCAAAACAACTATTAAATAATCTGTGATACGAAAATACTTTCGCGTGTGTGCGTGTTCAGTCCTGACGCCACGCTTGTTTACAAATAAAAGTATGTAGAGAGTGTATATATATACTTCAAATTTAGCTGAATAAATTAAAATGTACACGCTCTACTCGCAAAATCAATATTTTTTATTTACCAAATACTATTTCAGTCATTAAAAAATTAAATTCATCAAATAAGAGTATCAGCACCATCTATTGGCACTGTTGTGGTTAGCTGACGACGAGCAACCACCTTAAGCAGTGACAGTCGTTGAACTTGGGTGTTGGATAATTTTGACAAATACGGAGTACCTAGTTGCTTGTTTATAACGGGTAAAGACTTGCATTGAATAACAGGCTACTACGGAACCCTACACTGCGCGTGGCCCGACACGCTCTTGGCCGGTTAAAAAACTAGCTGCGGCTCGCGGCCTTAACTTAAATAAGTATATTTTCTACCATGCTGGCGTTTCCTTTGCAAAAGTTAAGCTAAATCAGTCGAGCCGTTTGAATATGAAACTAGCAACCAAATAAATATACAAACTAGCTTTCGCTATTATATTACCAGTGTTACTCCTTCAGCAGGGCTGGCATGGCGAGGTGATAAAATTTTTGTCCCATTTTTTTCTCCTCTGAAAAGAGATAAAATTGTTTTCTCTACCTGTCAGAGCATGGCTAAGTGGAAAGACAATATTTATCTCCGTATATCATTTGACGTTTAAGTATTTCCACCTTGTAAAGCATGGACGACGGAGGGAAAGGGAATAACTGCGATATTTGACATTTAAAGAGGACAAATTTATCTACTATCATAAGAGGTGGGTTTATGTTTATCTATCACCGCAATTTGCCTAAAAATGTCGCGTGCGTATTAAATCTACATTTTCTCGTTATTAGAAACGCACAAAATGGAACGTAAATTACATATTTTCGGATTTTACCGTTACATGGACATGTAAAAGATATACACAATACTTACTTACTTTTTCCTACTCGATCTATGATTTTGAAATATAAATTGCAATTTAGTAGATTTTTTCTCATGTAATGTACTTATCACTCGCGGAAGAACACAAGTTTGAGGAAAAATACATTAAGAGCATTTTCGAAAACACAAACAATTATATATATATACTAAATACGTCCCGCGGCTTTGCCCGCGTTTGAGCCACCCTTAACACATAGGGGTATTAAAAATTAGTTGTAAACCTATTATCATACCTACTTAATATACATATAAAATTTCATCAAAATCGGTCAAGCCGTTTAGGAGGAGTATAAACACTAAAACTGTGACTTAAGAATTTTATATATATACTAGCGGATCCGGTAGACTTTGTCTCGCAGCGCCACCTACCGGTCCAATTGTGTATCTAAGCCATCTACGGACTAACTCAAACACACATACCAAAATTCATCTAAATCGGTTCAGCCGTTTAGGAGGAGTTCAGTGACATACACACGTACAGTAGAATTACATATATACATAAAGATAGAGAAGAGATAATAATGTACTTAACACTGGCTAAATACACTAACTGTGTGGAGTCATAATGAAACTAAAAAGAAAAACAAAACATCAAAACTGACGACTTGAATCAAATAATGATGACTGATAATACAATTTCAATTTATTTTCAATGTATGGCAACAATGAAGGGGACAAGGCTTTTCCCTCCATATCCACCGTGACAAATATATCCACCTGTGCGCCCATGCTCTGAATGTGGACAAAATGACAGATGGGGAAAAGATTTTTTATCTATTCCGCGGGATAAATAGTCCCCTCGCCATGCTAGCCCTGCAGATTTTACAAAGATAAAACTACATCTAATACTATAAGAATCTTTGTCCTGACATACTGACTTACTGACTGACAGACAACGCACAGCCTAAACCGCTGGTTGTAGAGACTTTAAATTTGGAGGGTATATTTGTCTTAGTGCGTAAAGGTGCTTTAGGGGATGAAACGGGGGTTCAAAGTTTGTATGAAGAAACAAGATTAGATAGTCTTTTTATCCGAAACTTCACACAAGTGTTCAGTAAAAAAATAAGTAAATACGTGTTTCTGTTTTTTTTTTAATTCCACCCCTAAGAGGGTGAAATGGGGTAACAAAGTGTGAAAATCAATATTGTTTCGGATTGCGCTGAAATTTGGCATGCAGATAGTTATTACGACGTTAGTTCTCTCTGACAAAGGATTTTTCAAAATTCGCCCCTGAAGGGAATGAAACGGGGTTTCAAAGTTTATATGCAGTAATAAGATTCGAAACTTAACACAGTACTTAAGTAAGTAAATACGTGTTTCAGGCTCTTTCGAAATTCCACCCCTAAAAGGGTGAAGTGGGATAACAAAGTCTGAAAATAAAATATTGTTTCGGATTGCGCTGAAATTTGACATGCAGATAGTTATTTTGACGTAGGTATCCGCTAAGAAAGGATTTTTCAAATTTCACTCTTTAAGGGAATGAAACGGAAGACTTTTTTCTGCAGGCTTTGTGGTATGGGCGATGAAAAGACGCGACAAAGTTTTCCTAATGCTGCCCATCCCAACTGTATCCTTCTGCGAGCTTACTTCTCGAAGTTGTTTCTACCCAATTGCAATATTTGCCTAAGGTAGACGTATTCGTGAACAACTTTGAGAGAAACTCCGTTTACGGCAATCGGCAATAACATGTTCGTTGAACATGATCTTGGTCTTATCGAAGTTAATCCGGAGATTGATGCGTGCAGAAGAATCGGCAAGGGTACTTAGCATGTATTGCAAGTTCTGTACGGTTTCAGCCATGATGACAATATCATCCCCAAATCTCAAATGTGAAAGGTAATTGCCGTTCATATTTATGCCCCGTCCTTTCCAATTCAGCGTTTTGAACATATCCTCAAGAGCGTTACTGAACAATTTGGGGTATATAACGTCCCCTTGTCTCACTCTCACTCAATGTAAGCGGATATGTTCAGTCTGCTGATTTTGTACTTGCTGACTTATAATTACAATCACAGCACCATTTTTGGCAGATTAATTAGGAAAAAAATCAAGTTAAAACTTTGCAAGATCAATAAAACAACATCTGAAAATCTAAACATACATACAAAACAATTAGATCTGCTTACTCAGTCTTATATGCATTTAGAAGTACTAAAGCATTTATATCTTTATTAGACAGCCGGTTTCTTATTTTATTTACTACAATTGATAAATTATGATTTCTCGAGTTCTAAACTTTAGAAAAGTTGAGAACTCGAGAAAATTCCCGGGAAATTTCCCGGGAAAAAAGCCCAACAATTTCCCAGGAATTCTCGGCTCGAGAATTCCCGGGAATGAACCCAAGTTTTTACAAAAGAAAAGATTTAAGTAAATAAAAGAAGTTTTTAACGCGAGCGAAGCCACGGGGGACTTCTAGTCTTATATATGTCTACACTATTCATTGTTCATAAATCTGCTGCGTGCAGTTAAGGTACCGCGGCTTTACGTTTATATAAAGTTACCAATATTATTGGAGAATCGACAAAATAATAAACATTCCAAACTTTACAGCCGATGCGCATACTCTAGCCATTACATTTAGGCATTAAATATGCGTATATAAATTCGTTTTCACGTATACTTCTCTTGACTCTTGTGTATAAGAATTTACAACCGCTAGTAGCTTACTAGGATAGCCGATAGCCGTGAAATAGGAATGTTTTTCGGGTTGAATGGAAATGTACCCAGCGAAATTACAGGGCATGTGAGACTTAACATCTTTATGTCTCGAGGTAAGAGGCACAGTGCAGGTGGTCGTAAAATGTCTACTATTTTGTTTTCAACCGACTTCCAAAAAGAAGGAGGTTCTCAATTCATATGTATGCTTTTTTTTTCTTTTTTAGGGTTCCGAACCCAAAGGGTACCAACGGAACCCTATTACTGAGACTCTCGTCTCGTCTATCCGTCTGTCACCAGGCTGTATCTCATGAACCGTGATAGTTAGACTGTTGAAATTTTCACAGATGATGTATTTCTGTTGCCGCTATAACAACAAAATACTAAGAATAGAACAAAGTTCAAAATTAAAGGGTTTAAATCAAAAAACGTGTTAATTACGATAGCGCCATCTATAAATCGTTCATAGATATAATCGTTCATATCGTGTTTACCTTAAGCTCGGAATCTGAATCTGAATCTCGAAAACGGCTCCAATGATTAAATAAAATTTAGTATACAGGGGATTTTGGGGGTGATAAATCGATCTAGCTAGGATTCATTTTCAGAAAATGTTGTTTTATTCGTGTTTTCAATAATCAACTTTATCGATAATCAACTTAAAATATGACTCTTCCCGACATCTATTGGCGAATAGAAGTAGCTTTAGTGTTATTGTGTCGCTAAAGCAGTTAGTTGCTCTCTATAAAAAAAAAAGTATTATTTTACGCTAATAGATGTCAGGAAGACTCATATTTTTCTGTTTAAGTGGCAATAATAGTAGCAAAAAATACCGAGCAAAGCTCGGTCAACCAGATATTTAATAATATTAATTACTAACGCCTTTGTGTTAACGTTCACTTAGTTGGTGTAAGAAGTTACTTAGATATTCGTTAGATGGCGTTCGGGACTCTCCGTGTGCGGGACAAAAGTCTGACTCGCACTTGGCCAGTTTTATTTTGTATGTATTTTACGCGATTATTCCGACAATTCTGAACCGATTCGAATGATTTTTTTTATCGGTAGGGTGCATTTCCGAGGTAGTCCCATTGGAACTTCATCAAGATCTGATAAGTATCTCTAGAGATATGATGTTAACGTCTAAAACTTGCCACTGAAACTAACTCGCGGGGCATGGAAGTCGGTTGTTTTCGTTTTTAAACTATCCTAATTATTAAAAATATATAGTTTTATAAAATTTGCTAGACAGAATGTGAACAATGTGAAATACTTACTTTAGTCTCATTCACATAGTATAAACATGTTGCGACTATCCCTGTCTTTAAATTTAACAAAAGTAATAATTGAGGGTTACATATAATTTATCTTCGCAAACATTAAAAAGAATATATATCAAAGGACTTGGTCTATAAAGTTGGTAGCGTTCCTATTTGGACGCATGCCAGCCATGCAAACCAAGCCAACGACTCTAAATGCTTTTCAACAAAAACTAGATGGATTGTTTCACGGAATCTGAAAGCTGAGATGTTAGATATAATGAAGTTGCATAATTTTATTTCCCATTTGTGTAGGCTTGCGCGCAAAGTCAATAATAACCCTCACGATATTACCACTTTGTGGGATGTTGATTCGACGATTATTATTCGTGGTGATAGTGGTCAAGCGGCCTATAAAATATTATAAAAATATTCTGATAGTCGATTCTATGAACGGCTTAATGGCAAACACATTTTCATAATTAATCACACAGATACAGACCCACAACTTGACCACTATCTCGCCTGGCCAGAAGATCGTATTGTGTTTGTCTGGAAGTAAAAAACAGCAATAAGTCAAGGCGCTGGATTACAGTTTTTTTCCAATTCATATAGCGCAAATGTCTTTACCCGAATTTCGATTTTTAATTTTTTCTCATCGAAAGTCATGTTGTCTTTGTTCAGCGTTACCCAGGGAAATTTCCACTATAGATGGAACCAAATAAAAAAAACTATCAGAATAGGTATCTTCTAGGTAAGCAAGATTAGTAAGTAAAAACCCTTCCAAGAATATCGGCACTACGCCGGAGACTGTTGTGATTCATACGTTTTACGATATATATTTTGGTTTAGTATAATATCCTATAATACACGTATAATCTATTTTAATTCCAGAAAGTTAAGCACTGTGCAAACAAAAAATAAATACACGTGATATCTCACAACAACATCTGTCTTTTTCCTCTTGTGATATTTCGGGTTTTTTTTTTCATTTTTTTTTTGTAGTTTGTTCGTTATTACTTTCAAACTCTTCGAAAACTAGGAGAGTTTCAGAGTAGCACTCAGTCACAGTTTAACATTGACCACCAAAATTTTACTTTTGAAAATAATAATATTATTTAAGGAACTATACAGATTGGGCAGGAGATTGCATTTCTATTATTTATTACTCTCATTTAACATGATATATATTTTGTATATATGTAATTGATTAAGAATTGCCGCAAAACAAGGTCTGAATCAATTTTATAATTTTTAAAACCTGAAAATTGTAAAAAATATAATTTTAAGTGATTTTTTACTAGCAATTTGTTTTTGCAATAAATTTTAAATAAAGTAAGCAATTGTTTACTAGCTTATCAATAAAAAATGTGTGGATTCCTAACTGAACCTCAATTGAGATATCTGATAGCTATGATCAAGCTCAGTGAAGTGCCATAAGTGAGACTCAATATTTAACAGTGTACAAATTAAATAGGCCGGTGATGATGTCAGCGTAACAGCTTCACTCTTTACTATTTAGATAACGAAATTATTAGGCAAGACTATATATTGCTACGGTGCCACAACTTGAAAAGTAGTCATAACATGTTTCGATATCCGGTTAGATTTCGAGATATTAATACTCAAATCGAAAATGATAAGCTCGCCTGTGGTCACATCGCTAACATACCCTAACCTAGTCTTGGGTACTATTATACTATTAAGGTAATAAAGAAAGAAATAAATAAATAAAAAAAGAAAATACATTTATTCAGCTAAACTAACTAAACAGTCAAAAACAAAACAAAACAAACCTATATAGGTACGGCCACGGCTTCCTGCGAGGTTGCGATCTGTGCCATTGCATAAAATCTTCAATTTACTTTCTTTTCTAACTCTACTACTTTTCATTTTTTGATTTTTGAGTACCTCGAAAACTAAGCGACATTATCAAAGATTTTTTTTATACCTTTCACCTTAGTTTATCGAGACTTAAAAAATGTCACCCTAATATACGTTTAAGCGATTACATGCGTTCCCTTGGACGAGTTTGAATCTGGTGTCTACGGGTTCGTCTTGTGAAGGCTAAGTAAGAGGACTGCGCAGTCAGATTGGTGTTGGGTAGGTACATTTTTTTCGAAAATAATTGAAAATAGAAATCCGTCCATATACATATAACGTACAGCAAACTTCACCCCACTTCGAGTATTGGAATTTTTTTGCAACATCTTACGTAGAATGTAGTCCTTAGTGTGTCTCTCAAATTTGATTGAAATCCGTCGATAAATAAAGCTCCAGCAAACTTCCCTACTCCACTCCCTCTTTTTAATTTTCTTTTCGCAAAACTTGTGTAAAACGAAGTCTTTATTGTGCCTCTCCAATTTTAATGAAATCCGTCGATAAATAACGCTATAGCAAACGTTTCTCATTTTACCCTCACCACTTCCCCTATTTGGAATTTTTATCGCAACACATTGTGTAGAATTAAATCCTTAGTGTGGTTCTCCTATTTGACTGAAGTTCGTCGATAAATAACAATACAGCAAACTTCTCCCCTTACCCACCTATTAGGTACCCCACTATTTTCCCCCAATCATAAAAACGCGATCGACAAAAATTCTTAAATAAATAAAAAAAATCGTGTGCCAATTATGGTCAAAATCGGTTAAAAATACGGCAGGCGAGAACATACAAACATCCAAACAAAATCATTTTTGCCCTATGTCGAAACTCAGACGCTTCGTTCGCTACGCTTGCTCGGTCAATTATACAATTAGACCAATGATTGCATCAGTCGTCATATTAATTACATATCTTAATTATTTCAATAATAATGCACATTATGAAACATTCACTGAACCAAATGTGTATATTCTCACGGTATTATAATATCTACATGAGTTTGTCGCTACAGACCATAGAATGTATGTGTTATAATGTTAAATATTATTTGCAAAAAAAAATAATTATCAGTGGATTTAGTCATCAATAGATTTCAAAATGGATTTCAGAAATCAGGATATCGATTTACAAACAATGCTCATAACAATAACAAAGTATAGAAAGTAAAGGCAATTTTTTTTATACGTGTTGAAGGGAAACCAGAGTAAAACATCGCTAAACACAAAATAAGAATTACATAAAACTATAAAAACTCCTGATGTCAGAAGCCCTCGCCCTTAGATCGTATTTCGATATATCAACTCGTCTTATCGTAACCTCTTTTTAACCGACTTCACAAAAAAGGAGGAGGTTCTCAATTCGTCTGTATGTTTTTTTTTTGTTTACTTGTTACTTTTCTTACTCTCAGGCAAGTATGGAGACTTTTATTGTATAATTTTTGTTTGAACAGCTTTAATCTTATTTAATAAATATGATAATACCATTAAGTACCTACCACATGATGACTGTCAAAAAGCATCAATTTTTTATATCGGTCCCGTACGCCAAATTGTTAATTTTAATTTTTTTTAAGTAGGTATACTTATTAGAAATCTCAATTAAATATGAACTCGTGGAAGCATAATTGCGACGTAGTTCTTAATTACCTTAAAACAATTGCAAGTTAGGTTAATTATTATTCAATTACATTGCGATAATGCTTGCGTTAAGTTCATCAGACTTTTATTATAAACACTGCTTGTATATGTTTTATATCAATGGCTCCTCAGTAATTTGATTTTATTAATATGTATTATAAATCGCAATATATAATCGCATAGTATATCGCAAAATATAGAGGACGATTTTTGCAATGTTACTTATACAAAGTAATAACAAATGTGAGTATATAATATAACTTTTCAGGACAAAGAATTATGCGTCAACCCTGGATCTCCCAGGCATTAAAAGGATGATATTTTGTCTCAACACTATTGGAGCCTGGCCACATGAAATTTTGGGAGGAAAAGCATGGTTTTCTAATTTTAAAAGTTGTAAAATAGTGTTTTGTTATACTTTGATAAACATTGGTTTTGTTTTAAGTTACTTGAGGAAAAATTATAGCAAATTGACCTTTATAGACCAGGGACGTCTTATTATTAATACACTTTTGACTTCTGTATGCCTCGTAAGTATTACCTACTATATTTTCTTATTTACGGATAACATTTTTGCTATCGCGAAACAACACGTCGCATTCCATGACAGCCCAACCAGCAAAAACTACACTTAAAACAATCTCTAGACCACTATTTCTTGCTCTTATACCATTCTTAGATTGTCGTATAAGCCTGGATTTGGGCACCATTTATAAGCGTATTTTATTTATATCTTTCTAATATCAGTCTTGTTGAATGTTGTTATCACTTAAATTAATCTTACCAAAACTAATTTAAGCGTACATAGGCTTACATTGTTTTAACGTTAGAGTCCTGTGAGCGTAAGAAAGTTTATTGTGATTTTACATAAGATCAAACACAATCGTAAAAAAACTGTTGGTATAGTGTTTGTTTGAAAGTTACAACTAATAAAAAAGAAATCGAAAACAGTAAGGATAAAATATTATAATTATATTGTAATAACCGTGCCATTATTTACAAGTGTTTCGTTTTATGCTTTTCGGTAAGTATTAGTATTGGGAAATATTATTTACTGTAAAGTAGACCCTAGTTTACGCTTCACAACTCGTGCGCCTCATCAATATGTAGTATTTAGCATTCTTGTTTAATTATTTTATTTGTTAATTTGTATTAAAAGCGTCACTATTACTATTGCATTTATTAGAATCACTATAAGACTATTATAAGATCATTTAGCAGTAATCAAATTTATTCCAACATGGAGTCATGGAGTGGGAAAAAATTAGAGTTCCTTGAATTGACATAAAACATTATTTTCATTTAAGAGTGAACGTTTGGGATGTGAAATGGTATTTTATGAGACCGCACTATATAATAGTCAACATCAAATTTTACTCTCACAACTTTAGTCACAAATTCGATTTAAGATCAAACTTTCTTAAATTAGACTCGTTTTCTCTATTGTAAGTATGATGATTCAATATCACTCTAATACCGTGCCTATCCACTGCTGTTGATCTTATAATAGTTTTGAATAAGATCAAAATGTACACGTTTTAAGTACTCTACTAAAATGCTGATATTAGTCTAACATTCTTACAATAGCATTTAGAAAATATGTAATAAAATTAAATGAGCTTAGGAAATGTGGATATGAGTGAGTGGGGATCTCAAGTGTGATAAGTCTTAAAAAATGCTTTTATAGGAGAGTGTGGCTTACAACGGCACTGTAAAATAAACTTACATGCATAATTAAGATAAGGTATTAAGATCAAGCGTATTTGAGCCTGTAACGGCTTGTCAGAGACTTATATAGGAGCAATAGCAATAACGAAAACAGATAATAGACCAATATAAGCTCAGAACTCTTATAAAGTGAGAAACGTAAGACGATTTTGCTAGTTGGGAGTTGCAATTGATATCGATAAAAAATGTACTCGTCTCTAGTTGGTTTGTGTGGGAACGTTGGCTGGATTCCCCCCAAAAGGTGGTCTTATATGTTTACACAGAATGTGCACATAAAGACCGTAATATAGACCTACCCCGACGACGGCTTCGAAACCGTCCACAAAAGCGTTGGCGGGGCGTGCTTGAGAACTTGTTACTTTTAGGTAAGCACGCTACATCTCGGACCACATAGATAGTATAGTATATAGATAGTATTCGAACTCTACTTATCAAGATAAAATAACCCAGATTGAGGCTGCTCCACAAGTGGGAAACTTATTAGTTTTCTACTATCTCTACTGGCCATGCTATGATATCTACGAGTGCTACAGATGGGGCTTCTATCATCTCAACTGTGTTTGTTGTTTGATGTATTTAGTTTGATTTATCATGGTGTTTTAATACGGCGCAAAGCCACGCGATAAAGCAGCAACTTTTACCTACCTAATTATTTTAACATCTATTTTTTATTTCTGTATTTATTAATACCGATACAAAATCGAAATAAATATTATTTTTAGCAACGATCTACGACACCAATGACAAAATTATACAAAGAAATGACGTCACAATTTATGAACAAAATGCATTTATTTCATTTTAAACATAAAAATGATTTTGCGATGGAGGTATGTTTATATTACCTACTTAATTTTTTATAATCCTGTGTACAAATTAAAATTGAATAAATTTTTTATTCAGGTATTCAACACTGTTGAAAGACTATCGTTATGTTTTGGCAGACTATCTCAATTTGAGTCTTACTTTGGGTTATTGTTTTGGAATATTGCTCCGTTGTATAACAGTTATCACAGAGGAATGTTTAGAGAAGTCAAACCCTTGAATGCTACGTACGACCAAGGAGCGTTCTACGATTTTCCTTTTGACTACACAACAAATTTTAAAGGGTTTCTTACCGTTTACGTATTTAATTTGATATTTTCATTTGATGTTGCATGCAGCACAATTATGATGGATTTGTATATAATTATTATAGTGTTTAATATATGGGGACATATAAAGTTGTTAAATCATAATTTGACTGCTTTTCCACGACCAAATAATATAAAATATAATTCTCTTAATACGGCCTGGTACAGTGTAGAAGAATCGCATCAAATAACAACTATGCTCATAGAGAGTATGGCACATTATGAGATCATTAAAGAGTATGTTTGGTTAAATTAATATTGGCAATAACGCCCTGCTGCACGTCTTCAATTTTATTTTTAATCTGTTCTAACTAAAATTAACTAAATAAACCAAGGAGATGCAGCATTTCGGCGGTATAGTTCTATTTTCAACCGACTTTCAAAGAGGAAGACATTTTCAATTCGTCTGTGTTTTTTTATGCTTTCCGATTCAATTTTTTTTATAGTGATGGTATATATCTCCAGGGTGATCCCATTATAAGATTAATTGAGATCTGATAAGTATCCAGAGATATGGAAATAAACATCTTAAACTTGCTACTGAAACTGAGTTGCGCGGCATCTGAAGTCGGTTTTTTGGTTTAACTATCCTAATTATTACTGTTTGAATTTGGACGTATTATGTACAGTAGTCAAATTCGTGTAGCAGGGTTTTATTATTAGTATATTAATAAGATTTCCCTAATTTCTAAATATTGTGTACTTTGAACAGATTTATGAATATAGTGTCTATGGCATTTGGGCCGACAATATGTTATTATTATGCATTCCATCAAATATGTGGGTGTATTTTACTCGTGGAAACTTCTCAAATGGTAGGTATGTTTCTTTTATCGGCCTGTAATTCCATTTACATCCACTTTTACCGGTTCATGAAAGCCTCTTATAATTTTTGACGACATTTTTTTCATATGCAAGATAACTTTCTAAATCTTTGCCAGGAACCGGTAGGGAACGCGGGATGCATTTTTCCACACAAATGTATTCCCCTGTTTCTTCCCTGGAAAATGCTTGTAGAGCAAAATTTTTCTCTACAAAAAATCAAGGTCTGCTGTAGCTACGCCCTCTGTCATTTGCTTTTTTTGAACAACCAATTCCAAAAAGAAATATGACCCTTCAAAAACCTAAAAAATTACCTAATTTACCGCCGTATTATTCTCCTTAATATTTTCTTAGTCTTAAAAGATAAAAAAATTAAGGAGCACGAAAGCACTCATCTGCAAAAATGGTATGAAAAAATAATTTAATCGAATCTGTTTTCGAGGACAAAACAGGGGAATACGAAACCTTATTTTAGGCAACATTTTGCGAATAAAATGGTTCTGAGTTGCTTTAGTCCCTATCGCACTCTTGTTGGTTGTTCGGGCATTGCGCGACGGCAATAGTTTCTTTGAAATATTACCTATTTTTAAAATTCATCGCACCCGCGTTTCCTCCTATTAATGTTTTGCATTTCAGAGTCCAGAGGCAATAATGGTACACGGTATTTTAACAGTTTCTTTATTTAAACAACTCATTCTGATATCAATTGTTTTTGAGCTTATTGGATCAGAGGTATGTTAAAATTGCATTGCATAAACGTTATTACATTATTTCTACTATACCTGATAGGCTAGCGTTTGACCACTATCTCACCTAGTGGTATGTGATGATGTGGTAAGAAAAAACCGGCCACGTCGAGTTAGACTAGCCCACCGAGGCTTCCGTACCAACGTTGGTGAGTACCAATTAAGCTAGACCTCTAAATTGTATAAGCGCTCATATAACTCAGAGGCCTCTCTCAATTGGAATTAACTATGTATGTATGAGGGGACACCATTTATATTTTCAACTTTTATTATTTTTTGGAATTTTTCCTTTAAATGTGCTGTTAAACCAAATTTTTTTTGCCAAATTTCATGATTCTAGATCCACGGGAAGTACCTTATAGGTTATCAACCCAAAACATATAGGGTACTTTTCCGGTTGACTTAGAATTTTTATATATTATATAAATATAATTATATAAATATTAGTCCTGGTATAAATTTCAACTTGCTAGGTCCACCCGTTCCTGGGAAAATCGGTGGTGACACACGGACAGACAGACAGACATACAGGCGGACAAGAAAGTGATCTTATAAGGGTTCCTTTTTTTTCCTTTTGAGTTACAGAACCCTAAAAATGGTGAAAACGACCTAGAATGCTCTAAAAATAAACATAATAGCAGTGCAACATCTCTTGTCGTATCAAATTTGTAATTACTTAAGAAAAACGGGACTACCTGTATATTTATACCCTTTCAAACAAAAAAAGAATTTTCCAAATCGGTTCTGGCGTCTTTGAGTAATCGGGGAACATACATTCAAAAATAATAGGAGGACTTATTGAAAACCTCATCCTATCTTTGAAGTCAGTTAAAAAAAAATCACGATATACAGATTAAAATTTTACATACACATCTCGCAGTACATTTTCAGAGTGAAAAAATAAAAGATGCCGTGTATGCAATACCATGGGAATGTATGGATACAGCTAACAGAAAATTGGTATTGTCTTACTTAATGTATGTCCAAGATCCTTTAACGTTGAAGCCGTTGGGTATGTTTTCTGTTGGAGTCAAGATAATGTCATCGGTAAGATTACTTTGCTTTTTGTGCATGTTACATTTGTGATTATAATAGAATTATTATTTTATAGCTTAGAATTCACCTTACTGACTCGAAATAACATTCTTATTTATTATGCTTCCATTATACCTATTTTAGCGTTCCGTACCTTAAAAGGAAATAAGGAACCCTTATAGGATCACTTTGTTGTCCGTCTATCTGTCTGTCTGTCCGCCTGTCAAGACCCTTTATCTCCGGAAAACGTAGAGGTACGAGTATCAAGTTAAAACTCCTTAATATCAATATTTACATATTTATTTACCGGTAGGTATTTTAATTTTCGACGTGCAAATATTCGTATGTTATTACTAGTTCGATTCATTACTTCAAACGTCGAACTAGTGAGAATTTTTTCACATTAGTTTTACCGTCAAACTACTGATTTCTTTTTCTCATTTATTTGACCATTGAAATTATTTTAATTGTGAAATAAAAAACAATAAAAATCACTTTAAAAATATTTGTATCGTGAAAATGTTTATAAATATAATATTGTGTCTGCCTTAAATTAGTAAACTAGGGCCTATTCGGTTCTAGCACTTGCCGGCCGCTACCGCTGCATCGCTCGCTATGCTCGCTCGGCTCGTTGTGGTTACAAGACACCTTACCCTTATTGATTTGCCCTAGAATTTGTTGTATCTTTTTTTTTAATACTTTATAGGCTAGAGTTTGACCACTATCTCTCACCTGTTGGTAAGTGATGATGCGGTCGAAGATGGTAAGCACGCTAGGCCTAGAATGGGAACTGGCTCTCAAGGATAGCTGCCGGAACACATTAGATGTTTGGTGACAGATTTTCTAACTTGAGGGTGGTAGCTGGTCAGGCGGACACTAGATAGTGTCCTACCACCATGCGGGGGTTGTTGGTTTTTTAACGATGTTTTCCTTCACCGGAGGGCCACTGTGAGAAGCGCACAAACATTTTTCGATAGAAAAATCCCACAGAAATAGGAATAATTATTATTCCTATTTCTGTGAAAAATCCATTGTGGTGCACGGCGGTTTGAACTTGGTACCACGGCATCAAAGCCGACCGTTCTCCCGATTGCGTCACCGGGCCCTCGTATAAAATATATATCCTCATATCAAACAGTCTTTAATTAAAAAAAATTCTATCGGTTTTTTTTTAGCGGCAAGCGACGATAGTGAACACGCTAGGCCTGGAATATTCCGACTCTCAGGGTCTGTGTACTGCTGGAACATCGTAAAATTATGGCGGCAGATTTTCTCCTTGATGGTGATAAGCTACTTTTTGTTAGCAAGTCAGGCGAAACATAGATATAATTTGCTCCTACTTCTATTTTGTACTCTCCGTGGTTGCCCGATTTCTGAGGCGTTTTGTTGCTTTTATTAATGAGTAAATGAATATTTATTGGTAGAAAATTACTTTGACAATGTAGCTGGTGTTATGCTGAAAAATAAAGAGGAACATTCGTTTTATGTTGTAAGTGAACGGCGGCGGACTGATAGACATTTTTAGAAAAAAAAAAACATTATGAAAATAGGTTCATTCACTTAGTGCTTTAGGTGGTACAGATAAATATAACTACAGATGCACTTGTTAATAAATTAAAAGTAAAAAATATTTTCTAGTAAGTATTTTGCGGGTAGGAACTTATCTATATTCTTAAAAGCTTGAGGCACTACCCGTTTTCAGGTTAGGTACATACTATACCTACTTCTTTGCCTCTGATTATTTTTAACATTTTAGTTCCTTGTCCCTGATAAAAGCAAGTTTTAATCAATCGAACCTAAATTCGGTTGGTTTAAATTGTTTTATCACAGAGATACCGTGGCCACCTTCCGTTTCCATGATCAGAACAAGCTTCATGGTACCATATTATTGTATTGTCATCGAAGATATATAAGTTCACCAAATTTTAATCAAATCGGACATCGGAAAGTGGGTCTAATTTATTGTTTTTGATTAGGTATTTGTCTGTTTATAGTTACGTAGTTTTAAAAATGTATTATTGTTTATACTATTACGTAAATAACATACTCTTAATGATTTATTTTAAGTTAATATATTTTGTAAAATGTATCATGCTTAAATATTTATAAGTTTTAAAGTTAATTTTATAATCACACCATGTATATGAAAAACTTTTCAACAAGCAACGGCAAATTACCTGTGATAAAAATAATAATATTTTTTATTTCAGATCCTGAAAACATCATTGTCATATTTTGTATTTCTTCGCGCTACAGCTCTACATTAATGCACTTAGTTTAATTACATTTGCTTCTTTAATGACCTAACCAATTAAATAATTTGGATTACAATTTACAGTAACTATCTAGCTGTTGGTTAAGAATATTAAAATTATTATTAAAAAGTAACCTACTGTTATGTATACTGTATGTAACAAAATAAATAATTCACATTCCACAGCATTTTATTATTGAACTAATAGATTCATACTAGAAACGAGTAGAACGATATTTGGAGGGTGAGTTCTTTGTAGTTGAAACTCAAATAAGTGGTGGAAATCCTCAGGGATGAAGGGACGAAGTTTTGCGAGAGCAAGCGTACGGGCAAAAAGTCCAAACTTTCGGCAGAAACACTTCGGCTAATGGAAGAGAGACGATCAGACCCTTTGTCAGCTTTTTCAACTAACCTGGTGCGCAACAAATTCATAAAGAAGCTGGTACGACGCGACCTCCGATCCTCTAACACGCTCTTGATTAAAGAATCAATTGAGCAGAATCAGGGGTCGAAAGTGTTCATCCAGCCTCTGGGTAGAAGCCACCTCACAAAGTTGACAACGTCAACGGGGAACGTCGTCGCATCCAAGCCGGAGATTCTGTCGGAAGTTGAAGACTTCTACGGGAAGCTCTGCGCATCGCATGCTTCGAGGCCCGAACCCGATACTGAGGATTCGAGCCACCTTAACCCGCCACTTCACAGAAGATCTGCCCGAAATTAGCCGAGACGAAATCGTGATGGCCTTTAAACAACTCAAAAATGGATAAGCCCCAGGAGAAGACGGAATCACAACAGAGCTTTTAAAGGCCGGAGGAGCTCCAGCAGTTCAACAGCTTCAGCAGCTCTTGAATTCCGTTCTTGAATAGAACCATCCCATGGCCCAGTGAATCTGGGAGAACTCCACAGGCATGGAACAGAAGCATGGTGGTTCTGTTTTTCAAAAAAGGAGACAAAACGCTATTGAAAAACTACCGCCCGATTTCGCTTCTGAGCCATGTCTACAAGCTGTTTTCAAGGGTCATCATGAACCGTCTTGCGCGAAGACTCGACGAGTTTCAACCTCCGGAACAGGCTGGGTTTCGAAGCGGTTACGGCACCATAGACCACATCCACACGGTGCGGCAGATTGTACAGAAGACCGAAGAGTACAATCGGCCCCTTTGCTTAGCATTTGTGGACTTTGAGAAGGCCTTTGACTCAATCGAAACCTGGTCTGTTCTCGAGTCCTTGCAGCGTTGCCAAGTCGACTGGCGATATATCGAAGTGATGAGATGTCTATATAATGCCGCAACGATGACTGTACAAGTACAGAACCAGCGAACTAAACACGTCCACCTGCGTCGAGGAGTGAGACAGGGGGACGGCAGGTACATCTCTCACTTACGATTCGCAGATGACATCGTCATTATGGCAGAGACGCTGCAGGACCTACAAATGTCGAATGGCCTAGCTGATTCTTCTCGTTGCATCGGTCTCCGGATGAATTTGGATAAAACCAAAGTCATGTACAACGAGCACGTTGTTCCGGAACCGATTGCCGTAGATGGAATCCCACTCGAAGTTGTCACTAAGTATGTTTACCTAGGGCAGACGCTCCAACTAGGCAAACATAACTTCGAGAAGGAAATCCAGAGAAGAATTCAGCTGGGCTGGGCAGCATTCGGAAAACTCCGTCGAGTCTTCTCGTCGCCTATTCCACAGTGTCTAAAGACAAAAGTCTTTAACCAGTGCGTCCTACCTGTGATGACATATGGAGCCGAGACGTGGACACTCACAGTCCGACTTGTCCACCAGTTTAAAGTCGCTCAGCGAGCTATGGAGAGAGCTATGCTCGGTATTTCTCTGCGGGATCGAATCCGGAACGAAGTAATTCACCAGAGAACTAATGTTATCGACATAGCTCAACGGATTAGCAAGCTGAAATGGCAGTGGGCTGGTCATATCTGCCGCAGGACTGATAACTGTTGGGGTCACAGAAATAGGAATAATATTCCTATTTCTGTGGTTGGGGTAGACTTGTCTTAGAGTGGATACCACGAATCGGCAAACGTAGCGTAGGACGTCCTGTGACCAGGTGGAGCGACGACATACGCAAAGCGGTGGGCAGTGACTGGAAGAGAAGAGCCAAAGATCGGGCTCAGTGGCGCATCTTGGGAGAGGCCTACGTCCAGCAGTGGACTGATACAGGCTGATGATGATGATGATTTATATATATCAATGTTAAAACTATGTACTTAATTTTTCCGCCAAATTTTGTTCAATCGGAAGCCTACGTGTGCTAGTCCGACTCGCACTTGGCCAGTTTATTATCTTTTACTGAGGCTTCGCGACCCTCCGCGACTCCCTTATAGAGGCTTCGCAACCCCTTAGGGGGTCACGACCCACGTACACGAAAAAATTCAAAAAATCCACACGTTGAAAAACGTTTTTTTTTTTAAATTTTCACACGTTTTGATAGCATGTATTTCCTTCTCTAGCCCTGATGACTTCCTGTATCTGGTCAGGTATGCTCTAGATGATGTTTCTGATGTCCATTTGTGATATGGCATCCCAATGGACGGATGACTGGATTTTTTTGAGCATGTCCCAGATGTGCTTGCTCTATTGGGTTTAAGTCAGGGCTCCGAGCTGGCCACTGTAACTTTTGAATCCCAACTTCTTGAAGGTAATCTTCGAAACACCATGTAACGTGGGGCCGTGCGTTATCGCGTAGTAAAAGAAAATGGTCATACCCAATGAAACCGGAACATGGCATAACATGGTCATGAAGGATCTCTTCGGTGTATTGAGTAGCATTTAGCCGATTATCGACGACCACCAACTCCGTACGAGCATAAAAATTTACCTCCCCAAACCATTATGAAGCCGCCGTGAAAACTCAATGTTTGTTTAGTTGTATTGGGTAGGTATCGCTCTCCTCTTCTTTTCCACACCCTTGCTCGACCAATTAGAGCTCGTAAAGCTATTTGGCACTCATCTGTAAAGAGCACACTGGCCCACTGCTCTTGTGTCCCTTTGGCATGTTCTCAAGCTAATTGAAGACGTGCCACTCGGTAGTGTCTAAGGAGTTCAGGGTCGCGCATTGGCCTACGACCTTTTAAACTGACTTCATCCATTCGTCGTCTGACCGTACGCTCACTTACACTTATGCCTCTGACGTGTTGGAGCCGCTTCCGTATCTCAAAGACCGAAGGGAAGTGGTTTTTCAATATCTCTAAGACATTAATCCGGCCATTTCAAGCTGATGTGCATCGTGCTCCTCCACTGCCTGGTCTTCAGGTGTAATTACTCGTCTCCTGATATCGTTTCAAGAAGTATTGCATAGGTGAACGTGGTACATTCAATACAGTAGCCACTTCACGCTGCGTTAGTCCTTAATCAAACAATGCAATGGCTTACGCGACCTGTTCTGCTGTTAACGGATTTTTTTTTCGTTCTAAAGTACGGTTAAACATCCGAAAACAGCCACAAAACCTCAAAACTGGATTAACTTTAAGCCAAACTTTTGAAAACATTTTAAGTGTAAACTTCGTCCTCATTGGTAAATTGCCCCGTTATAATTAAATTTTAAAAAGTGGTGTCTAAAGGCACTCTACTTCGATGAATTACGCTCTTGAACTAAAAGCAAACATTATGTGACCTATCTTCATAAAAAAACACTCATTAAAAACACTTAAAATGTTTGTGGACGCGAAATAAGGGTTTGGCCAAGTTTCCGTGCCGCTGAGTGTATATCTGTGTTAAAATCAGTCCATATATACAGCAAACTTCTCCCCCGTAACCTCCCCCCTGCCCCCTCCTCCATTTGGATTTTTGGAATTTTTTCGCACCATCTTATGTTGAATGTAGACCTTAGTGTGCTTCTCAAATTTGATTGAAATCAGTCAATTAATAACGATACACTCAACTTATCTCCTCCACTCCTCCTCCTAGAAACTCGTGTGACAATTTAGGTCAAAATCCGTTGAAAAATGCGACCTGTAGGCGAGAACATACAAACATCCGGAAAAAGTCATTTTTGGCCAATGTCGTAACTGAGACGCTTTGTTCGCTACGCTTGCTTGGTCAATTATACAATTAGACCAATGATTGCATCATTCATTATATTAATTACACTTTTTAATTGATTCAATAATAATGCACATTATGACAAATTCACTGAGCCAAATGTGTATAGTCTCACGATATTATATCTACAAGAGTTTGTCTGTTGTTGAGTTTGTTTGTTGGCAACCCTACATTAATCAGGGGAATCAAACATTTGTTTTAAGTGTGTTACGGTACCTACCTACACCTATTCCGTAAGCGCTGCATATTACAGTTCTCGCGCTGCACTTTTGCCTCGCGGCGCCCTCGGCCCCACGCATCGGCCCGCACTTCGTAACACACTTCGTTCAAAGACAGTCGTTTTAAGTTTATTATAACAGTAATATTTAAACCTAATACTTTTTTTAAAATAAATCTTTAAAACTATTTCAGTTTTTTTCATCCTTCAGCGGCGTCCAACATAATTAGTGTGACGTTTGACGTCTAGATGAAGGCTGAATAGCTCAATGCTTTTGTTTTTTTTTTGTAAATTCAAAGCAATAAATTATGTTTCTGTTTAATTTATAATAATTATTATTCAATATAATCGATTTAATGTAATTTGACGTGTGTAAGTGCAAATTTTAAATTTGCCCATATACCTACTAATATACTAATATTATAAAGAGAGAACATTTGTATTTTTGTATTTTTGTATTTTTGTATGTTTGTAATGATTTGGCTCAAAAACTACTGAACCGATTTAAAAAATTCTTTCAC
This sequence comes from Cabera pusaria, assembly GCA_954871355.1. Taxonomy (NCBI): domain Eukaryota; kingdom Metazoa; phylum Arthropoda; class Insecta; order Lepidoptera; family Geometridae; genus Cabera; species Cabera pusaria. The sequence continues at coordinate 13,490,955 of OX940896.1, forward strand.
TATTACGTAGAATGGACTCTCGGAATGAAAATAGGCTATATATTATCCCGTTTAAATCAAAGGTACATTCGTGGAGACCTAATTTGCAACCTAAGTCGGCAAAAAAACGGTCGAAAAAACACGTTTCTTACGAACGCTGCTTAATTGAAAATAGATAGAAGAATATTTTCTATGCAAGAGTTGTACAACTTAATAAGACCTACAAAAAAGTCCGCGACAGCATATGTCTATCTCTTAGGATTGACTCACAGTAACCATTTTAATCTTAAAATGTTTGTTAAAAAATATTACATAACTTCCAAGGCTATTTTCAAGTATATAGTATTAATCCTTATCCAAATAATTACGTTAATTAGCTTGGCCACATATTATACATTAAAATTGTCCTTTACAGTATATAATTCAAAAGAAAACTCTAGAAGATATCACGAATTTCATATACACGCACCGCAAAATTAATAAAATATCTGCAGTGAAACCACAGATTAGGTCATAGTTACAACGAAAATATTATTATAAGCTTAGCGATGCTGTAGATCCCCACCGATCACAATCAATTTAAAGTCAATATAGTATAATAATATGATCTATTGTATAAAATAATATTCATCTATATATATAATAATATAATATTTTATACCACCCCGACTGATCTATGTATAATCTTTTCATTAAAAGCATTCCAATGACTCTAAACACGACATTTAAAATCTGAGCTGTAAGTTGGTGAGGATTTGAGTATTCTGTAGAGTCTAGGAGATGTCCCAGCATCAGGTCAATGCTTCCATGTTCTTACAATATCGTTGAAGAAGAAGATTTTCGAATTGATCAGACCTATGAAAGTTGATTTCATAGCGCAATTAACTAGAAAAAAGCTCATAGTGTTATAACGATTGAACGAATTTTCATGAATCAAAGCTAAGAAAACTCTCGATGAAGACATCTATCAAACAAAAAACTATCAATAATAAAAACAAAATCGGTTCATCCGGTTAGGTGCTAAGATGCTACAGACAGACACACAGATACACACGTTAAACGTATATTACCCCTACATTTTGCGTCGGGGAACGCGTAAGGTTACGGCGGCAGATGTTCACCTTTTTTTTATATCTTATAGGCTAGCGTTTGACCACTATCTCACCTGTTGGTAAGTGATGATGTGGTCGAAGATGGTAAGCACGCTAGGCCTAGACTGGGGAACTGGCTCTCAAGGATAGCTGCCGGAACACATTAGATGTTTTTGGCGACAGAATGTCTAACTTGAGGGTGGTAGCTGGCCACGCGGACACTAGATAGTGTCCTACCATCATACGGAGGGCCACTGTGAGAAGCGTACATACATTTTTCGATGGAAAAATCCATTGGTGCACGGTAAGGTTTGAACTCGGTACCACGGCATCAAAGCCGACCGTTCTCCCGATTACGCCACCGGGCCCGGGCTCCTTGGTGGTAAGCTACTTTTTGGTTGATTTAATGATCCCACTACCACTGTACGAAAACTCATGATTCATGAATGCACATAAAACTTTCATTGGTAGGTATATAGCTAGGATTAGAACCAACGACCGTCGGTCAGAATCAGGGTAACTATCCTTTACGCTAAAGGGCCGTCCAATATCACTACGTAAGTATTATAAAACAAATTCCATCACTGCGTCTGTCTGTTCGCAATAATCTCAATAGCTACTGAACGGATTATCATGCGTTTGTCACCAATAGCCAGAGTGTTTATGAGGAAGGTTTAGGTGCATAATTCGTTAAGGTTTTGTGTAAATTGGATGAAATATGACGATTATTGTTAAATATGTTCATATTTTATATTCGATGCAACAAACTGATGCAAATGTTGTAGTCATATATGTTCTACCCGTGCGAAGCCGGGGCGGGCTGCTAGTACTGAATAAAATGCTTTGACTTTTGACTGTTGACTTTTGTCGATGTAGACCATGGAATGTATGTATTGTCGCATCCTTTATAATGTTATATACAACGTGTAACATAAGAAGCGCAAGACCTCGGACACCCCAATTAGAATATCAAATCCTTATATAATAGCAAATACGTAAACTCATTTCCAGACATGTAATTTTTTTTAAATAAGATATTAGATATGCCAACTTCCCACAAAATATATGGACGCACTAACAAGTTACGTAGTAAGTATAACTTTGTCTGTCACTCTCGTATCTCACTTCGCGCGCACACAATAACAAAAATGTTCACTAGCACGGATAATTGTGGTTTCGCGATTACGGGAGAAAACTTATTCATTAGCTGATTGTTTGCTAATTTGTGTGATGTGACTGAATAATTATCTTTATTTACGCTGAATTGATATAGGAATAAAAAATTGTATACCAAAACATGTCATAATCGTATGACAGTGTCATAGCGCTCACGTCACCCAAAAGATTTTGTTGTTGTCTATTCGTGAAAAACTTAGGCTGAGTTGCACCATCTCACTTTAACTATGACAAGCGTCAAAAATCTGTCAGAATCCATATAAAAACGCCGGTTAATAGTTATAGTTACGGTTAAAGTAAGATGGTGCAATTCAGCCTTAATGAAGCTTTTTATTAAAGCCAACACCACAGTTACTTAATAGTTACTTCGAAACTAACACGAACAATTTAGTACAAGTGGAAATGAGTCTTACGTGTTTGAAATAAGGTTCAGTTTTCTAGACCAACCAACCGATGGAATCGTAAGCCTAAAAATAAATATAATTTCAGATATACTAAAAATTTAGTAGGTGAAAATTAAAAATTTATAAAAATAAAAAGTACCTGCTATAGTTTATAAATATTACTTTTCTTACTATCAGGCAAGTATGCAGACTTTTATTGTATAATTTTTGCTTAAAATTTTGATAATACCATTATGTACCTACCAGAGCATTGCACATGATGAATGTCAAAAAGCATCAATTTGTTATATCGGTTCCGTAGGCCAAAATGGCAATTTTTTTTTAAAGTATAACTCATTAGAAACCTCAATTAAATATGAACTCGTGGAAGCATAATTACGACGTAGTTCATAATCACCTTAAAACAATTGCAACTTAGGTTAATTATTATTCAATTGCGTTGTGATAACGCTTGCGTTAAGTTCATCAAGACTTATATTATTAAAAAACTGCTTGTTTATTTATTATATCAATGGCTCCCCGGTAAAATAATCATGACCAATTTGCTATTAATTTGATTATAGTAATATGTATTTTAAAATATATCGAAAAATATAAAGGATGATTTTTGCAATGTTACTTATTATCAGAAAGTTAAGAACAAATGTGAGTATATAATATACTTTTCAGGAAAAAGAAGTGTGCGTCAACCCTAGATCTACCAAGCATTAAAAAGATGATGTTTTGTCTCAACACTATTGGAGCCTGGCCACATGAAATTATGGGAGGAAAAGCATGGTTTTCAAATTTAAAAAATTGTAAAATAGTGTTTTGTTATACTTTGATAAACATTTGTTTTGTTTTAAGTTACTTGTGGAAAAATTATAGCAGTTTGACCTTTATAGACCAGGGACGTCTTATTATTAATACACTTATGACTTCTGTATGCCTCGTAAGTATTATCTACTATATTTTTTACTTACGGATAAGATTTTTTGAAGTTAAAACTTCTTTAGCGGCGTTGTGCACTTTTCTTGGGATGGGTTAAACATGTTAAATTCGCGTCAGGTTCACGTGTCCTAATCGTAAGACGGAGCGCAGGGCGCTTGCGCTAGATGTTATTCCAACGGAGTGCAGGGCGCGCGCGAGGTGTCATTCCAAAATATTCAAAAATGACGTGGTCAAGTTTTGAAAGTGCATAAAAAGTAATTCGTGCGAAATTGATTCCTAAACATTTTAAAATATTCAAAAATGTACAACGTCAATGTTCAAGTTTTCACTTCTGCCGGCACTCCCAGAGCGCAACCCGTTGTTTTTTTTAATCGCAAAATAATACACCACGTCGCATTCCATTACAGTTGTAATTAATATCGATAAAAAATGTACTCGTCTCTAGTTGGTTTGTGTGGAAACATTGGCTGGATTCACCCCAAAAGGTGGTCTTACATGTTTACACAGAATGTGCACATAAAGACCTTGATAAAGACTGACGACGGCGTCGAGACCGTCCACAAAAGCGTTAGCGAGACGTGCTTGAGACCTTGTGACTTTTAGATTAGCACGCTACATCTCGGACCATATACTTACTTATCATCGGGTAAGATAGTGGTCGAACTCTATAATTTTCAAGATAAAATAACCTATACTCCGTTCGCCGAGAATGTCTAATAGGAAAATCAGGGACTGCACGTCATTGGTCGCAGATAATGAAAATAGGACGCGTGCACGCTGCGAGTAAATGTCAGTTTTATCTGTCAGTTGTGTGGGGCGGACGTATCGTTGCGAAAAATTTGAGTTGCATTTTGAATGGTCTTACTGGCTTCAAAAATCCATCTGGTGAGTTTAACATAATATATATTATATTTGTATTTTTATATTGTCATATTTGTAGGTATTAGTACCTATCTATTTATTTGTACCTGAGCCCTTATACCAGGATCCGGGAAAAGATTTGTCATTGTTACCTATTGTTGTTGGTTAACTAACAATTGAATTTTAAAAAATTTGGATGATCACACCCAATCACGGTCACTCATGGTGCTAGTGCCGTCCTTTTTAATTTCATACAATTGTGCAAGAGAGAGCGCCCTATATTAGACATTCTCGGCGAACAGAGTTATAGATTGAGTTTGCTCCACAGGTGGGGAACTTATTAGTTTTCTACTATCTCTACTGGCCATGCTACAGATATATAGACCTACGAGTACTACAGATGGGGTGGGGTTTCTATCATCCCAACTGTGTAGCAGTTTGATTTATTATGGTGTTTTAATACGGCGCAAAGCCACGCGTCACCGTAAGCGGCGACTTTTATGGCAAGGGTTAGAAGTACGTTCACTAGCTTTCGAGTGGGGGCATTCGGTAATGAATATAGGGTATGTGGCGAATGGTAAAGATTTTAGCGAAACCTTAGTATTTTTATCATCTATTTTTTTTATTTCATTATTTATGAATACCGATACAAAATCGAAATAAATATTATTTTTAGCAACGATCTACGACACCAATGACAAAATTATACAAAGAAATGACGTCACAATTTATAAACAAAATGCATTTATTTCATTTTAAGCATAAAAATGATTTTGCGATGGAGGTATGTTTATATTACCTAATAATTTTTTTATAATCCTGTGTACAAATATAAATAGAATACTATCTTATTTTATATTTATTTTCAGATATTCAACACAGTTGAAAAACTATCGTTATGTTTTGGCAGACTATCTCAATTTGAGTCTTACTCTGGGTTATTGTTTTGGAATATTGCTCCGTTGTATAACAGTTATCACAGAGGAATGTTTAGAGAAGTCAAACCCTCAAATGCTACGTACGACCAAGGAGCGTTCTACGATTTTCCTTTTGACTACACAACAAATTTTAAGGGGTTTCTTATTGTTTACGTATTTAATTTGATATTTTCATTTGATGTTGCATGCAGCACGGGTATGATGGATTTGTATATAATTATTATAGTGTTTAATATATGGGGACATCTAAAGTTGTTAAATCATAATTTGACTACTTTTCCACGACCAAATAATATAAAATATAATTCTCTAAATACGGCCTGGTACAGTGTAGAAGAATCGCATCAAATAAGAACTATGCTCATAGAGAGTATGGCACATTATGAGATCATTAAAGAGTAAGTTTGGTTAAATTAATGTTGGTTAAAACGCCCTGCTGCACGTCTTCAATTTTATTAAACCTATTTCAACTAAATGAACCAACGAGATGTTGCAAGATTTCGGCGGTATAGTTATATTTTCAACAGATTTTGAAAAAGGAAGAGATTTTCATTTTTTTGTATGTTTTTTTTGTATGTTTCCCGATTCAAATTTTTTTTATGGTCATGGAACATCTATTATATTATCATATTATCATCTATTATTATCTACTGTAATCCCATTATGTGATTACTTAATTGAGATCTGATAAGTATTCAGAGATATGGAAATAAACATCAAAACTAACTCGCGCGGCATGTTATGCGGTTTATTGGTTTTTAAACTATCTAAATTATTACTATTTAAATGTGGCCGTATACAATAGACAAATTGGTGTAGCGGGGCTTTATTATTAGTATATTAATGAGGTTTTCCTAATATCTAAATATTGTGTACTTTGAACAGATTTATGAATATAGTGTCTACGGCATTTGGGCCGACAATATGTTATTATTATGCATTCCATCAAATATGTGGGTGTATTTTACTAGTGGAAACTTCTCAAATGGTAGGTATGTTTTTTTGTCGGCCTGTAATTTAATTTACATCCAATTTCATCGGTAAATGAAAGCCTGTTATAATGTTTGACTACAATTTTGTCATAATATGCTGGATAACTTTCTAAAGGTACGAACACACCGCGGCGTCTTGCGTCCGCGTGCGCGTTCGCGATCTGGATTTTTATTGTTCTGATCGCCGTAGATCGCGTTTGGTGTGAACCAGTCAGTACTAATACTACTGCGCTATCTGATCCCCGCCTAGATCGCGCACGCAGGACGCTGCGGTGTGGTCGTACCTTTAAATCTTTCCCAAGAACTGGTAAATCTGGCCCTTAATAATGTTTTGCGTTTCAGAGTCCAGAAGCAATAATGATACACGGTTTTTTAACAGTTTGTTTATTTCAACAACTGATTCTAATATCAATTGTTTTTGAGCTTATTGGATCAGAGGTATGTTAAAATTGCATTGTATTAACATAATTACTTTATTTCTACTATATCTGATAGGCTAACGTTTGACCACTATCTCGCCTAGTGGTAAGTGAAAGAAACATAATATTTTATTTAAGCAATGCAACATCTCTTGTCGGATAAAATCTGTAATTTTTTTAAAAATTTAAATGGAACTGCCTGGTATTTATTGTGTTCATTATTTCACAATTTTTTAGATAAAAATTGTCTGAAGTACTGAAACATGCACTGGGTTGGGGGTGCACGTAATAGTACGGTTGGCAACCCTACATTAATCAGGGGAATTAAACATTTGTTTTAGGTGTGACGTTTAACGTCTAGATGAATGGCTCAAAACCCTTGTTTTTTTTTTAGGGTTCTGAACCCAAAGGGTACCAACGGAACCCTATTACTGAGACTCCGCTGTCCGTCCGTCTGTCTGTCTGTCTGTCTGTCTGTCTGTCTGTCTGTCCGTCTGTCACCAGGCTGTATCTCATGAACCGTGATAGTTAGACGGTTGAAATTTTCACAGATGATGTATTTCTGTTGCCGCTATAACAACAAATACTAAGAACAGAACAAATATAAAATCAAAGAAAAGTTAAAAAAAAGTTTTTTACGATAGCGCAGCGCCACCAAAGATCGCTTCTTTACCTTAATCTGAATCTCGGAAGCGGCTCCAACGATTAAATAAAATGTAGTATACCTACTGGGGATCGGGGGCGATAAATCGATCTAGCTAGGAGTAATTTTCAGAAAATGTTGTTTTGTTCTTGTTTTCAATAATCAACTTTATTGATAATCAACTTAAAATATGACTTTTCCCGACATCTATTGGGGAGTAGAAGTACTGTTTCAGTAAAGCAGTTAGTTGCTCTTAATTAAAAAATAGTATTATTATTCGTCAATAGATGTCGGGAAGAGTCAATTTGTCTGTTTAAGTGGCAAAAAATACCGAGCCGGTCAACCAAATATTAATAATATTAATTACTACAATTACTATTTAAAAGTGTAATTGGTATGGCGCCAACAGTCTTCAATAAAATTCCTAAATCTTTAAAGGACATGGACAATGTTATGTTAAAAATAGGCTAAAACAATTTTTAATTCAGAAATGTTATTATGGTATTGACGAATTTTTAAGTGACAAATTATAATCATTATTATTATTTTCATGACATTGTGATGTATACTTTTAATTTTTTAATTCAATTTCTATTCTAATATTATAAAGAGAGAACATTTGTATTTTTGTATTCTTGTATTTTTGTATTTTTGTATGTTTGTAATGAGTAAGCTCAAAAACTACTGAACCGATTTAAAAAATTCTTTCACTAATACATAGAATGGACTTTCGGAATGAAAATAGGCTATATATTATCCCGTTTAAATCAAAGGTACATTCGTGGAGACCTAATTTGCAACCTAAGTCGGCAAATAAACGGTCGAAAATACACGTTTCTTACGAACGCTGCTTAATTGAAAACAGATAGAAGAATATTTTCTATGCAAGAGTTGTACAACTTAATAAGACCTACAAAAAAGTCCGCGACAGCATATTTCTATCTCTTAAGGTTGACTCACAGTAACCATTTTAATCTTAAATTTTTTGTTAAAAAATATTACATAACTTCCAAGGCTATTTTCAAGTATATAGTATTAATCCTTATCCAAATAATTACGTTAATTAGCTTGGCCACATATTATAGATTAAAATTGTCCCTTACAGTATATAATTCAAAAGAAAACTCTAGAAGATATCACGAATTTCACAAACACGCATTATTAATAAAATTAATAAAATATTTGCAGTGAAATCACAGATTAGGTCATAGTTACTACGAAAATATTATTATAAGCTTAGCTATGCTGTAGATCCCCACCGATCACAATCAATTTGAAGTCAATATAGTATAATAATATGATCTATTGTATAAAATAATATTCATCTATATATATAATAATACTAGCTGTGCCCGCGACTTCGTCCGCGTGGAATAGTGTCTTTTTGTAGCATTTTAATTATTTAGGCTAATTATTTTACAAATAAGACACATACGTATCCCACCTACACCACACCGTACCACGCCGCGCATCTCCCCCCTCCCCTCTCTCCCTCCCCTCCCTTCTCCCTATCTCTTACCCCCAACCCATCCTTACATCCCTCTCGCCTCCCCTTTCCCCCTTAAAAATTAAAAATTAAAGGGGGTCCCCATACAAGAAACGTGTTTTTTCGGCAATTTTACTATAACGCCATCTATGAAAGTTTGACTGTATTCATTATATTAATTTACCTGTGTGTTAACTTTCACTTAGTTGGCGGTAGATGTTCGTAAGATGGCGTTGTACTAAATAATCACGCGGCTTCTGTTTTAATAAATGTTATGAATTGAGACGTTAATATAATCTAATAATATAATAATAGCTGGATAAACGAGCTTTGCTCGCATTTTTTTTTTTGGTATATCGTGTTTTATGTAAAGTTTCGGCTCTCAATAATTCTCTCACAAAACAACAAACTTGGAAAAATTAATCATCATGTCTAGACTCGAACGTCTCGAACCGGGTCCTTCTGCTCGCCGTCCGATCGATCTTCCACTGAACTATCATAACAATGGCGAACTATGGCGAAATTTACCATCATGTTCTAATTATATTGTAGAAGTGTCTCATTACATGAAAACAGGGGTAAAACAAAACTGTCTGAAAATGAAAACCTAGCTAGATCGATTTATCAATTTATTACGTTTTTTCTTTCAGCATTTTTTGATCGATTTTATGAAATATTATATGATAATAAAATAGTATGTAGTGTGGTACGGAATCGGAACCCTACGAGTGCAAGTCCGACTTGCACTTAGCCAGTTTATTTGTAAATTCAAAGCAATAAGTTATGTTTCTGTTAAGTATATTTATAATAATAATTGTTGAATATGATCTATTTAATTTTATTTGACGTGTGTAAGTGCAAATTTTTAATTTGCCCATATACTGAACTAGCATCAGCCCGCGTCTTCGCTGGCGTGGCCTAATTTTTCACGACTTTTTATGACTTTGACAGTTTTGTGACCTAATTAGTCACTATAGATGACCCTAAGGTCGAACTCAATATACTCTGTTGTTAAAGTATGAAAGATATGAACTGGATATATCAGGAAGTTTGTCAGAAAAACGCTTGGGGGATGATTTTGGAAAAACTGTGATACCCGTTCACTATTTTAATTAAAAAGTATGTGTACCAATTTTCAAGACAACTGACCCAGATAATAAAAAGTTTCATAGAAAGTTCAACTCTTCATTTCACACACTTAAGGGTAGAATTTCGAAAAATCCTTTCTTAGTGGATGCCTACACTTCATAAAGAACACACCCTCCAAATTTCATGTGTCTAGGACCAGCGGTTTGGGCTGTGCGTTGAATCAACGCACAGCAACTCGAAATAACATTCTTATAAAATTCTTATTTAATATGCCTCCATTATAGCTTTTTTATAAATCTTATAGGCTAGCGTTTGACCACTATCTCGCCTGGCAGTAAGCGATGATAGTGAACACGCTAGGCCTAGAATATTCTTACTCTCAAGGGCTGTGTGCTGCTGGAACACCGCAAGGTTATGGCGGCAGATTTTCTCCTTGGAAGCTACTTTTTGTTAGCAAATCAGGCGGAACACTGATATAATGTGCTCCTACCACCGTTTTGTACAGATCGTACTATAGTAAATAAAACGTAAACTTAGAACTGTGGCACCGAGAGATTAGACACTTTAAAACTATGTAATATAACAACTATTACAATGCGTGCTGCCCTAAAAACTACTTACTGTCTTCTGAATTTAGCTCTTGTTCTAATCAGTAGCTATACTTTTCTATTTGTGCGTTGATTAAAAGTTAAATGTTAATTTATAAGATTCAAAGTTAATGTAATAATCACATCATGAATGTATTGAGTGAAACAACAGGATACAGTTACCTGTGATATAAATAAAAATCATGTAATTTTTTTATTTCAGATCCTGAAAACATCGTTGTCATATTTTGTGTTACTTCGCGCTATTGCTCTACATTAATGCACTTTGTTTATTTTCCTAATTAAATTTGCTACTTTAATTACCTAATCAATTCAATAATTTTATTACAATTTATTATACCTACCTAGCTGTTGATAAGGAATATTAAAGTTAATATTAGAAAACGTACATTAATAAAGTACTGTTATTATGTCCTCCTCCTTTAATCGTTCGCTCACTGCTGAGCATCGTGATGTTCCGGCCTGTACTTTATTTTTACGATTTCTCGCCAATACTGGCAGTCTGAAGCACGGTGTATAGCATCGCTGACATTTGTGCCTAATTATTCAGACACCTGGTCGGACCATCTCTTCAGGCTTCTACCCCTTGATCTTTTACCCTCTACTTATCCGGTGACGATGAGTTTTTCCAGACTGCCGGTTTTCTGGCGATATGTCCGAAATATTGGAGCACTCTCTTTAGGCTGACTGCAGAAAGCCTCTGGTCTACTTTAAGTTATATGTAACAAAATAAATAATTCACACTCCACAACGTTTTATTATTGAACTAATAGATTCATACTAGAAAAGATTAGAACTAAACTAATAAATCAGTTCCGTAGTCCCGTAGTTCCCATCACAATATGTGGACACCGTTAACTACTTGGTTGGCATTACTCGTTATCTGCCTAGCTGTGATAGTTTTCCTTTTACCTGGGGAGCGGGAGGTGTAGACAAAAATAAATTCGTTGCGTCTTGGAGAGGTACTTATCTAAGACTTTTATGGTGGTACTCCGTCAGCGTGATTAATATGTAGGTATAAATACTCAAACTCATGCCTAGTTACAACTTTCTAGTACTAGAGTCACTAAAGCTTGCTAACAGCACAGAATACTTTATAGTACTACGTACTAACAGCCAGATGAACGGATATGGCGAAACTATAAAGACCGTTTCACTCATATCAGTGAAGTCACAGTTCCGGCAACGTGTCCGCACAGGTCCGTATCCTATTCCATATCAGTGTTAGTGACGCGACCAGGCATTTTAATTCACACATTTATCAGTATTTTTTTAGATCTCCAGGTTAAAACTAAAACTTTATGAGATTGTTTAAGATAATAAGTACATTGCCGAAGAAAATTTGAAGCGTATAGGTAAAACATCCGCACAGTGAGATTTTGAACTGGTGCCTTTTACCTTGACCGTGACTAGTTCGTTTTTTTTGTTTTTAATTTGAAAGCTTTTTAATTTAGGAGTTCCTATTGGATTTTTATTAAACATGACAGTGAATAAGAATCACTAAAGTTTCGTATCTGTTTAATGAAGCCTGAATATAGATTACAAAACCCGTATTTATTTTACTATGAGCTAACTATGAGCATGATTAATAACTATTTTGATAAAATATATCTATAAAATTATACAATAATATGCTGGACGCATCTTATCGTTAATCAGAAAGAATGTCGTCCAACTCCCCATGATAATATGCTGGACACTGCTATAGCAGTTGTAGTTGTAGCATATTATTTTAGAAATAATGACGTCACGTTAGAGTAAGAATAACCAAATTAGTACCAGAACATCTAGCGTTTTACATCTGATTTATTCGAACGACGTCATCGGCAAAATTACTTATTTAAGACCAAAAATGTGATTTCAGTGCAAATTTTTGCTCTATAACTCATATTTTTGTATTATTTCTATGGAAATTGTACCACTTTAAGATACCTAATTTTTAACGCTGGCGAAGTCCCGGGTGAAACATGTTTCATTAATTTCAATAGAATTGACTGTCGATGAGTAAAGGACTCTCAGAGAGTCTGCGAGCTTCCCTCCCTGATTCAGTCGTAAGCAAGCTCCCGTAGGTGCCATACGCGTGAAAAGCTCTTTGATAAGAACATCGCGGATATTTGAACTTTTTATCTACCTCCTATATTATTTTGAGGAGAGTGCCTGTGAAATGACAACAACTGTGCAGTTATCGAATTCTCTACTATCAGTCATTGAAAATTAATAAAGAAAAAGTAGTTGAAAATGTGGTCTTCAGAAAAAGCTTTGTTGTTTGTGATGTGTACTGTGATCATGACAAGTAAGTTGTTGATATTTGTGATTTTTTTTAAGGCTAAATGTAGCTTTTCTATTCCTATTTCCATATAAAAGATACAAATCTTGTATGAATGATCAATAATGATCATCATCATCATCAGCCTATATTAGTCCACTATTGGACATAGGCCTCTCTAATTGCACGGCACTGTGCAATAATATAATCAAAAAATAATTTTAAAATAAAACTTTATATTCAATTTTTACCTCCTTCATGGTGGTCCAAAACATTTCTATTTCAGGGATCGACTGGCCAAGTCACCTCCCCAGGCGAACTAGCAGAAGTCCAGCCACTAAAACTAAAGTAAAATTGATGAACATAAACACATTTTTTGAAATCTAGTGAAAAGTTGTAATTTTTACAAAGTTTAATTTTATTCGAAATAAAATTTAAATCTTGAACCGTGTATAATCTTAACTTAACTTTACACAGCTAAGTACAATAAATTGTAATTTTTTGAGGTTTTTGTTACCGAGCCTTGTAAAAAAAGCAAAAAAAGCAAGTAGTCATACTTGCTTTTTTTGCGGCCTACTGTAGTTATACTGCGCTTCGTGGTATTACCGTCTTCCATTTCCTGACAAGCACGATTTCATCATAGACCGCAACATGTGAGATTGTGGTCATGTGCTCATCAGTCTAAAATAACACAAATGTAGCAATTTATAAATCCTATTACATCTTAGCCGTTCAGATGAACATAAGATAATGATTTCGTGGCAACCGAAAAAGTTCATCGAATTGTAACAAAATGTGATGCCGCCGACAAACAAAGGCTATAACAGCAGCTTGAGTGTATAGAGTCCTTCAGTATACTCTAAACTCAACATGTTTTAATTTGTTCTATGCAATTATTAAGATGTATGTGTTATCAAAGTGCAGTGCAAGTGGTAAACGATGACGTCTACCTATTACAGATACAGCGGCATGCAAAATTCTGGATACCCAGAAATATGCACTGTTATTTTGCAAATTTACATTGAACTGCGCCTTGAGACTTAAAGATAGAAAGAAAGAAAGACAATACTTTTATTAATAGCCAGAAAACAAAATGTTAGTAGTTACAATATCGGTAAGATAATGGTCAATCGTAGCCAACTACGAAAAGGGCACATGCTCAGCAGAAACATAGATAAATAATTAAAATATTTATCTATGGCATAATGCATGACTACAGTGACTGCAGCAGTAGCGCACCATTTTCTAGCGTCAAGTAGTCGCCATATTATATTTATTTACTAATTAACCTAGGTACATAAAGAAACAAAAATAACAACACTTTTCCTATGGGCTAGCGTTTGACCACTATCTCGCGGTGGTAAGCAACGATGTGATCGAAGATGGTGAACAGTAAACACGCTAGGCCTAGAATACTCTGACTCTCAAGGGCTGTGAGCTGCCGGAACACCGTAAGGTAATGGCGGCAGATTTTATCCTTGATGGTGGTAAGTTACTTTTTGTTAGCAAGTCAGACGGCACATCGATATAATATACTCCTTGCTCCTACCACTTGTGCGAAATGTGTGTGCTTTTATTTATTTTAAAGCAAATATAGCTCATTCAAATCTTAACACATGCTATTTTGGGATCAATTACTGTCAATTAATCTAAAATTGCTTTCGTTAAATTATTCACAAACTCAAACGGCGCCACTCGCTTGTACCTACCTCCTAAATCTCGCTTGAGCATCGCCTGATGTGTGTTATTATTTTTTAAGAAATTTCAATTCTTCTTTAGCATTTATTTACTTTAAGTATATAAATTCAGTTTCATTAAAAGCAGCAAGTTCAAAATAAAAAAAATCGAACTTCACATGCGGTGTAAGTAATCATGTTGTATAGATATACAAGATTAAATAGCCTCTGTGTCAAGAAATTGATTCTATCACAACGAAAAAAATCACTTAAATGTTTACTCAGGGGCGCTGAAACAATTTACAAGCTTATGCTTGTAAATTGTTTCATCCTACGGCCGTTACGTAGGCTATCAGTTTAAGGAAAGCTATAAATTAAAAATAAATCTAAGTTTACGAGTCTGTATTATGACCGGGCCGATGTGTTGCCGAGACGGAACATTGTAGCCTCGCGTTTAATGGGGATGAAAACTATAAAGGGTGGATTTTTGAGATGGGCCCATAAGGGCACGAGGCACGACCGTTTTAGAGCTACAGTCTGGATGTTTGGATGACGTCAGTAGGTGGTTATTGGGTGTTCTACTCCAGCCACATCTGTTGATTAAACGATATACCCAACTGCGTTCGCTCCGCTTGCTGCGCTCACTTGTTGCAGTTGGGTATATCGTTTAATCAACAGATGTAGCTGGAGTAGAACACCCAATAACTAAAAATTGATTATCTCTCGCCACTTGTGTTTTAGAACTCAAAGCCTCCGGTGTAATAATTTTGGATTGTCTCTCGCCGTTTGCGATGTCTAAACACAATCGGTTAAGTGATCCATGGTAAGTTTCACTCTGGGAGCCCAAGGTCGGATTATCTCCACCGATTGCGATTCCTAACCTACCTGTGTTTTGAGCATATCGTATAGTCAGATAAACCTGTTCTACTACTTCTACTAAAGCCGTAATGACTTTTTGTTGGAATACTTACGATAAATTATCGCGCCCTAACCTACCTGTGTTTTGAGTATATCGTATAGTCAGATAAACCTGTTCTACTACTTCTACTAAAGCCGTAATGACTTTTTGTCGGAATACTTACGATAAATTACCGCGCACTATCCAGTGCGACTTATTACCTTTACCGTGCACCAGTCAGTGCAATTAAGGATAAAAGTATAGTGTGACTGAACCGTACCGCACACTATACTTCAAGATTATAAAGGAAAAGTTTTGGGTTTAGTTAATTAATAACACAATGTCAAATTCTCAGGTTGTTACCAGTATTTTGTTCTGGTCCTAACTGAGAATTTAAAAAAATATAATTTTACTTACATCATCTTACAAACCATAAAACCAAATGAAATGTTCAGTTGTTACTGGTGTTTTTCACTGGTAGTGACTAAAAATTTACTTACTTAAATCTTACAAACTAATTTTGTATGACGAAATATTTATTAGATCAAACAAGATACATTTGTATAATTCCAGAGCGTAGGTGTTCATACTGGAAATCTGAAACAATACAAAAAATATTACAAAATTAAAATCTGCTACCCCTAAAGCACCAACTTTTATATTTTCTGTGCTTTAAAGAAATGTGTGTATATACGTTAATTAAAATTCAAGCGTAGTCACTCACCATTTTCATCTAAAGGATTTTAATTTATTAAATTCATGAAGATCTCATTGTCCCTGCTGCTTGTCGCTCCTGTAAAATAGAAATTGGTACACATTAGTTTAAAACTAAGAATACACAATTTAATTAACAAAAATCTTTACTCAGAATAAATCAAATTAAACTTGGAAATAACTAAACATTAAATCAGTGTGTAGTTAATATAAACAGCAATCGAAAAATAATCATTTTTATGTAATTTTTTAATATTATTTTCTTTACATAACATGTTCAAAATAATTAGGATCGTTTAAAAAACCGACTTCAAATGCTACTGTATTCAATTTGAGTAGCAAGTTTGCGGTTATTATCGCCATATCTCTGGAGATACTTGATAAATTTACAATGAGACCACTACAAAAGTATAATCTTTGAAATAAATATATAATTAAAAAAATCGGACCACAATTGACAGAGAAAAAAAAAATATTTTACAGTGAAACATAGAACATCCTCCTTTTTTTTAAAGTCGGTTAATAGGGCTTTTTGTCGTATGAAGACCTATTTTATTTTTTCGATTTCTAGTTATTGAGAAAATCTTTATTATATAATACGACAGAAACTTGGTTTTTAATTTTATTTTCGAATCAACCAAAAAACTTTACGTTGCAAAATATTATACAATAAAAGCTAGGTACTTACTTGTTATTTCCAAAAAGTTACAGAACTACACTCACCGACACCACAGCCGAAACCGTGCACTTATAGAATGAGGTTTTGTTCACACGCTCGATAGTAGGTACAAACGTATCAAGGTAAAATGGTTTGAATTACAATATGTACATCGTAAGCATTTCTTTTAAGGGTTCGCATACACGTTCGTTTTTAACTCTGCGATTGAACTGTTCTGTAGGTACTGATAAATTTTTATACCATTAAGTTTGCACTGTACAGTTAATTGAATGCTATTTTAACCGACACCTAACCGAGGAGTAGGTTCTGAATTCGTCGGAATCTTTTTTTTATGTATGCTTCTCGATTACTCAAAGATGGCTGTACCGATTTAGAATATTTTTTATATTTGTTTGAAAGGACATGCTTTCCAAGTAATTTCATTTAAATTTCATCGAGATCTCATGACATATCTCAAGAGATATGGAGACAAACACATCAAACTTGGCACATGACTAGCGCGACATTTGAAGTTGGTTCTTTTAGTTTATTAACGATTTTAAATTATAATTATTACCATTCAGTTAAACTATCATTCATATGTATAGTCACACTATTTAGTGAAAACGAGCAGTTTAAACTCAAGGTGTGTAGCGGCCTTAGGACAAATTACTTTTTAACCGACTTAACAAAACGAGGACTTAACAGATAGCGTTTGTACGAATTACTTTTTTGTTTATTATATCATAGCTCAATCATTTATGAACTGATTTGTTTTTTTTTTTTTTTTACTGACTTCACAAAAAGGAGGATGTACTCAATTCGTCTGTATAATTTAATTTTTTTGTCACTTCAGAACCTCATCATTTATTAACTGTGTGTGGATTTGGACAATGTTTTTTTTTTATTTTTTTACCGACTTCAAAAAAAGGAGGAGGTTTCTCATTTCTACCGATATTTTTTATGTTTGTTCGCGGATAACTTCGTCGTTTATGAACCGATTTTGATTATTCTTTTTTTGTTCGAAAGGAGATATTCCAAGTGTAGTACCATGATAATTTTATCGAGGTCTGATGAGTACCTCCAGAGATATTGAGATAAACATCTCAAAATTGGTACTGAAAATGAATAGCGCGGCATTGAAGTCGGTTCGTTTTTAGTTTTTAAACGATATTATTATTAATAGAATATGTTTACAGTGTAGTTCCATTTTAATTTTAACGAGATCCGATAAGAATCTCCAGAGATATGGAGATAGATACCTCAAACTTAGTACTGAAAATGACTTGCGCTGCATGTGAAGTCGGTTTTTTTGTTTTGCAAACGAACTTTAATTATGTAAGAAAGTAAATAGTAATACTTCCCGTGTGGTGTATTGTACAGTTCAAATAATTAGATACCGTCTTATTATCTAAACACATAAAATATGATTGTAATATTTTATGCACTGACTTTTAATTTTTCTATCTTTTAATCTATCGTAGTCGGGTAATGGTGTGAGTTTTTATATTGTCATCCGAGTAGGCGCTATCTTTCTTTGATCCGATTTCAAAGGTGGTGCGACCATTAGCTTCAAATTTGCTTGTTTTGTTAAAGTACGGGTACTTAATATCTTTTGAATTGGAATATTATTTGCTGACACATAAAAAGTATTTGCTATAAAATCGCGTAAAATTAGAAAACTGACATATTCTTCGCTGGTTCATCATCCTCGAGAATCTCGCTGCCTGCCAGACCCTACCAACCGCCCGCCACCCTGCTCAGCCACCGCCTGCCACCCTGCTCAGCCGCCGCCTGCCACCCTGCTCAGCCGCCGCCTGCCAGACTCCGCCAGCCACCGCCAGCCCGCCTGCCGCCTGACATTGCGCAGCCACGACACTTCGAGAAAACATCTACAGAAATATGTGAGTGAGTATTGTCTTATTACGTGTTTTTTTAAAATCTTTGTTCCATCCATACTCATTTTTTTTTTTTTCTCAGGTCGGACTCTGAATACGAATCTGAAGCAATCGTGGCCACAGCACCGTCGGTGTTGTCGCAGCCTACCAAGAAGCCAAAAGCCTCAAAGCGCAAGATCACCCCCGTCGTTAACGCTGCTGCCCTTGCTAAGCGCGGTCATGCATCATATTCACCATCCTTCACACCACCCGATTTGCAAGAGCCGGAATTTTCGTGGTACGTATATATATATATATATATATATCTGATAGGTTATCGTTTTTATCGCTTGGTGGTAACTACTACTAGGTACCGATGCAGGGCCCCAACCGTACTATAATTAACGTATATACGATAATTTAGGCCTCCGTATTATGTACGCAAATACACGATAAATTCCATACACCACAAAGTTTGAGAATTACGCTCATATTCAATAAAAAATTGAGCATATACTATTGTTTATTGGTCACAGCGCCAGCTTATTTCTTCATTTCAAAACGTTGGTACGCTTATAAAATCTGTGTACTGTGGTCTGTCTTCTCAGCCCGTCTGCCTGTATGGAGTTAAATATACATTGATTCTGTTCTGTATACACAAACAAAGTGTAATAAAAATTATCGTTTTATATGATTTTTTAATGTATTTTAAGCCATTATACTGAGTGTACGATAATCTTGTTTCAAAAACGTTAAAATACGATAATTTCACGGCCCTGGTACGATAATTTCCTCGCTTCAGGTTGGGATCCCTGTACCGATGATGATAATAATTATTTAACAATAATGTATATTGTATGGAGTGAGCAACTTTAAATGATTATTTAACTCTGAATCTAATTATGATGATAAAAGTTCCTAAATATTATCATAACAGTATTTCATCATATTTTATTTTCTTTATTTTACAGGTCTAAAAAACGCAAGTCAGACATCTTTTCGATTCTGAAAGGGGAAGAAAGCGTTGCTGCATCTAACGCATCACAAAGCGCCGGAGGCAACGTATCGACTTCTTCTTTCACGACGAGGGTTTCCGGAGGGCAGAGCCGACGCACCGCAATAGTCTCCGAAGGCGACTTTTACGTTGAGGTGAAGCTTTACAACGTCGTCGACGTTCAAAATACGCCTCCTCAAGAACGCTATAAAAAAGCGTTGACGAGTGTAAAGCTGCGTCTCAACGAACAAACTAAGGAGTGGGAAATTTTACAAGAGTTTCTCATTACGGTGTTTAAATTATTTAAAGATTCTAAACCAACAAAATATAGTGATAAGATTAATTTTAAATAAACAAAACGTGTGCATAGGTTTATTATGGTTTTTATTTTATTAAATTAAGTTAGGTTCATAAAGGTAGATAGAATTATTATAGTATGTTTTGATATATGTAGTGTAGGTAGACTATATTAAACTTTCAAAGTAAAATTTTTAATTAATTTGAAATAAAAAAGAAAATTAAAAGCGTATAATATTATAATACTGACTTCAAAAAATAGGTAACTTTCTATGTAGGTAGGTACTTAAATTAATAATTATATCTAGTAGGTAAACAAGCAAGTAGCTTCTACAATGCCATTCTGTTCAGTTTGTAACACATCTATAAGCGGTAGGCGCTGGACAGGTCATTTGCGAAGTAATACACATAAACAAAACGTTTTAACTGTACCGCATATCGATGTGGAAGGCGTAGATATTGTAGCGACAGCATTTCAGAACCGAATAATATCTTACAGGATTGCTGCGCAATACGCAAATGAACATTCTATTGATGTATTTTTAGATTCAATACGAAACAAAGTCAAACTCATTTTAGATGAATGCATAAAAAAACATATTTGTGTCAAAGTCAACTTCGAAATATTCTCAAAGTTTTTACTTTTCAAAAATAATGAACAAGAAACTAAATCGTTTATGACAAAAAATATCCCTGTTTATGGAAATTATAATTTTGAGCATTTATATTTAAATGTAATCAATACAATACGCACAAAAATTGACCAATTCGAAGAGCAAGATTCGGGTTGGACTTTTCTTAATTGTATGCATATTGAGGTTAATGTTAATAAATATCAACCACTTCGCGGCTCCACGTATATTGAACTACCAATATTCATCAAGAAAAAGAAAGCATGTTTAAATATTCAAAACAACGATAAACACTGTTTTCTGTGGAGCGTGGTTGCAGCCCTCTATCCAACTAAAAACCATCCTGAAAGGGTTTCGTCATATGTACATTTTCGCAATGTACTAAACACTGAAAACATTTCGTTTCCCATGACTTTATCTGATGTTAAAATATTCGAAGAAAACAATCCAAACCTAAGTTTTATCATTTTTGGCTTAAAAAATAACAAGACTGTTGTAGGCCCGCTTTATAAATCAGAAAGCCATGAAAATAAAAAAACGATTCACCTTCTTTGGATAGAAAACAACACAACATCTCACTATTGTCTCATAAAGAATTTATCGAGACTGGTGAGAAGTCAAATAACGAAGCATAAAGGACAGATCTATTTTTGTGACACTTGTTTGTTGTTTTTTAAAACGGTTGAGGATGTAGAAAGTCATACCTGTAACGGAATTGTCACTGTCCTACCGGAAAAAGGGTCAGTAATTAAATTCAAGAATTTCGAACGCAAACAAGACATTCCTTTTGTAATTTATGCTGACTTTGAAACTATGCTAGAAGATGTAAGCAAAAGTGAATCAGATCCTCAAAGTTCTTATACGCGCACTACACAAAAGCATACACCTATCGCATTTGCTTACAATGTGATTAATTCTCTTGACCCTTCTTACAATAAATTCGTAATCTTTAGAGGTCCTCATTGTGTAGAAAAATTTGTTAGCTCTCTTTACAAAGATGTTCGGGATATCCATGCAGTGTTATCACAAAACGTTCCCATAATTTTTAATGCAAACGATGCAATTGATTTTAGGAATGCAGTTCGATGTCATATTTGTGAGAGTTTTCTATTCGGAGATAAGGTCAGAGACCATTGTCACCTTACTGGACAGTATCGGGGTGCAGCTCATAGCTTATGTAATTTACAGTACAAAGTTCCAAAGTTTGTGCCAATTTTTTTCCACAATTTAGCAGGGTATGATTGTCACTTGTTTATAAAAACACTTGGTGAAGCGCCTGGACCAATAAAAATAATTCCTAAAACGAAAGAAAATTATATCTCTTTCACAAAATTCATTCCAATATCAAGAGACGAGTTTGTTCAGTTAAGATTTGTAGATTCGTTTAAATTTTTAGGAACCAGTCTAGAAAAATTGGTTAAAACCATGAAAACTCATGAGTTTACTCATTTAAGGAATATTTACCCAAATGAAAATGAGTTTTCCCTTCTAACTCGTAAAGGCGTTTACCCTTACGAGTACATGAACGCATGGGAACGTTACAACGAGCCATTTCTGCCAAGCAAAGAAAGTTTTTATAGCTCTCTCAACAATGAGCACATATCAAATAAAGATTATGAGCACGCACAGTCAGTTTGGACCCAATTTGAAATTCGGAACCTAGGCGAATATACCGATTTGTATTTAAAAAGTGATGTGTTGTTGTTAACAGATATATTTGAAAACTTTAGAAAAACTTGCAAACATTACTACAACTTGGACCCTGCATTCTATGTTACAGCACCGAGTTTATCATTCGATGCTATGCTTTATAAAACAGGCATTGAGTTAGAACTAATAGATGACTTTGCTATAGTAGATATGTTACAGACAGGCATACGAGGAGGTGTGGTAATGGCAGCACATAGGCATGCCAAAGCAAACAACGAATTTATTTTCGACCATGATCCGTTGATGCCAGAATCATTCATAGTCTATATAGACTGCAATAATCTTTATGGATACAGCATGTGTCAAACATTGCCCTTGTCAAACTTTAGGTTTCTTGATCAATCAGAAGTTAATAAACTAGATGTAAATAATGTATCTGATGATGCAGAGTTCGGCTTCATTCTAGAAGTCGATCTCATTTATCCAAAAAAATTACATTGGGAACATAATGATTTACCGTTTTGCCCCGAAAAAGATATTCCACCGGGTGGAAAAAATGAAAAGTTAATTCCAAATCTTTATGACAAATTTAATTATGTTATACATTATGTACATTTAAAAACCTGTTTAAGACATGGTTTGATCTTGAGACGAGTACATCGTGCTATAACGTTTCGACAGAGTGCATATTTAAAACAATACATCGATCTTAATACAAATTTGCGTCAAAAAGCAACGTCAACTTTTGAGCAAGACTTTTTCAAATTGCTCAATAACAGTGTTTTTGGTAAAACGTTAGAAAACAACCGCAAGAAGGTCCATGTTGAGTTGATAAATCAATGGAATGATCAAAACAATAGAACTAAAAAAAGAAATAACGCAGAAAAATTAATCGCGAGTCCAAACTTTCACAGTGCTTCAGTTTTTACGGAAAGTTTGGTTGCGATTCAATTAAAGCCTAATCGTATAGTATTAGATAAGCCACTGTATATCGGATTTACAGTTTTGGAATTATCAAAATCACATATGTATGATTTTCACTATTCTATATTTAAACCATTTTACAGGGACCGCTTGACGATGTGTTATACTGATACAGACAGCTTTATTTATCACATCCAAACCAAAAATTTTTATCAAGATGTGAAAAATACGTTTTTGGAGTATTTTGATACCAGTAACTTTTCTGTTGATAATTATCACAAATTACCAATAATTAACAAAAAAGTACCAGGACTTTTCAAAGATGAAATGGGTGGAAAAATAATCACTGAATATGTAGGATTACGCTCTAAATTATATTGTATAAAAAATACTGACACTGAAATTAAAAAGGCTAAGGGAGTAAAATCATGTGTTGTTCGAGATCTTAGTATCTTAGATTATACAAACACATTGCTTACATCAAATACACTACGCAAGAAAAACATATTGTTTAAAAGTATAAAACATGAAATATTTACACGTTCTGTAAACAAAATTGCGCTTTCTAGTAGCGACGATAAACGATTTATTTCGCAAGATAAAAAATCAAGCAGAGCTTGGGGTCATATTTCAATTCTTGGGGTCTAATCTAATGAAAGTAGCTTAAGATTATCTGTAAGATGAAATAAATATGTAATATAATAATAATAATAATAATGTTATAATAATGTAAAGTGAACCTTAAGTAAGAATATAGTGAATAAACGAATTTCATTTAGAATACTTGTTGTTTTTATTTTATTTTAAGAGCCTTAACATCTAGCTTAAGTTAATAATGCAAAATCAATTTAATGTTTGTGAAAAATTTTGTGTAAGCTATTCCTGTAATCTACGTAGATACTTCAAATTCACTAACGCAGCATAAACTTTTAACACCGACGCAGGTGCACTGACATGTCACTACATGATTTTGCACATTCGACAAACATTGAATAAAATTCATCATGCCCTGCTCATTATAGCCTGTTCGAGCGTCGTAGTTAACACACATATTCACATACTTTCAAGTCGACTTAAGACGTAAGTTTTGAACTTTTATTCCTTTATTTCTATTTACTCGATATTATCCATAAAAATGACCCTAATAGTTTTCTATTTTGTTTCAGATTATGACAGACATTGTAATAAATAATAACAGTGAGACTCAAGATGGACTTTTTGGAATTAATACCCAAGACCTTCTTTTCCACTGTGCGCAGAATCCGTTAGAAGGCTTTGACGAAATTTTTCCAATCACTAATCAGAAGAAATCGTCTCCAAAACGTCCAAAACGGAAGACAAAGAAGACACCTGGTGAAACTAAAAATCTTCGCAATAGTATGCGGCGATCATCATTTGTTTTAAACCGTGAAGCATACAAAGGGAGACGTTTGATTCAGATCAAAATAATAGACATTAGTGGTGATAACAGTGACACTGAAAGTGATGTTGTAATATCGGCTCAATATATAGTAAAAGATTTTACGGACAGAATATTAGATCAAACCGAAAGAGTGATTAAAAATATATCTGAAAATATAATAAGTGATTCTGACTGATGAGACGCATAATTGAATAACATTATTTTTAAATAGATCAGTTAAATTAAATTAGAAGTGATTCTTAAGATGTTTAATCAAATCAGTAAGTAGTATCTCCCTGAATGCATTGTACTATTTAATTCATTAAATTTAAGATATGTTTTAATTTTCGATATTATATTAAAAACCTATTCAAATATCTGCTGTATTTTAATTCCTAAATACTCACCACTTTAATTCTTTAAAATATAATTTGGTAGAATAAAACAACAACCAGTTTAGGCAATAATTATTTTATTTTATTTAAAACATTAAATTAAATTCTTAGCTTACATTGAATAAATGTATATTATTATTATCATACCACTTTTTTAAGCACAATACATTTTTTAATGCACACATTTTCGTGTGTTGTACACAATTTAAATTTATATTAGGTTTTTCATAGTCGTGATATAATTTTAAAAAATTAGGACATCCTTTTTCTCCCACATCTATTATTTCACAGTTCTCACAAAGGCCTTTGATCCACATAACTTTCTCAGTTCCTTTTGTTAACACTTTTTTATTATTCAAATATGGTATTATAATTCTTTTGAATTCCCTGTAGTCAATGTGGCCTTCACTCCAGAAATATCCTCGATTTGCTTCTATCCACCGCACTTGTTTCTTTTCTTCGATCGATAAGTTTTTAAATGGATAGGGGGGCTTGACAAGAAAGGTTTGGGTATTTTCTTCGTTTAAAATAGACAATTCTTTTATAATAAAATTATTTTGTGTATCTTTGAATCCTTGTACATCCACGAATATATATTTTATTCTGCAAGGATTCATATTTTAAGATATTTTTTTTACTATATTACTCAACGGTCTGTACTCGATGATGGAATCGTTTAAAATAAGACAATATGCAGCTGTCTGATCAGGTATTTCTGAATGACATTCAAGTTCCACACGTACGCTAACTACAGGACCTGACTTAAGGTTTTCGCTTTGTCTAGAGCAATCGATTACAAACAGCGGTGCTTTTTCTTTGAATTCAGAAGTACTTAGCAGTGGTTCACTTCTGCGTCCATAATAAGATGTCTGAAACCTGACATATTGCTCATACAATAATGAATATTTATGATCATCAAGACTAATATTCAAGTTTTCATATGGAAAATAGTTAGAGTTAAGATATACTTTGACATCTCTTAAATAACAAGGGTCGAATTTTGATATATCGCGATCAGCTAAATTTTTTCTATTTGTTTGTAAGCCTATGATTACATATCTTGGCTTTTCAATCTGTGAGGACGTTTTAATTGACCAAGTATGCTTAGTTGTTTTAGGTAATAAGGGATACTCATATAAATCCCAATTTCTAAAAGCCAAATATAGAGAACGATCCTTTTCCAATAACTTTAGTAAATTAACTTTTTCTTTATCTGATACCTTGACGTGTGGAACGCGCCAAACTAACTTATTTATTATTATATCTTCAAGAACCTCACCAGATGGAACTTTCAAAGAATTCAAATTTGTATTACTGCGTAATAATATCAGTTCATGTTTACAATTCATAATTATTTTCTTATAATCTTCAGCAAAGCCCAAAATATTACTAAGAGGTATTGAGGCAGAAAAACTATTTCCATGGGTTGTTTTTGTTCCATTTATATCCCAACCCCAAGCTTTTGCTATCTTAGCTTCATTTTCATTAAATGATACTAAACTCTTCATTGTTGTAGTCATTCCAGCATTTTTGATTCTATCTATTTCAACTCCATTTAGTTCATAACGAATATCTTGAAAAAGAAACAGTAATGGATTGTTTGTGAATTCCACAGCAGTAACTTTTAGTTTTGTATCCTTCTTTATGATGTTTACTGTTCCTTCTAAATAAAGGGTACTTGCTGATGGTAGTATGTATAAATCCTGCTGATTGATAGGTATGCGGATTTCATCATTCCTGTTAAAACTTGTTACGTAAGGTTTATATGAATGATATTCGATACCGTCTATGGTGTTATCGTATGCTGGTGAACTTGTTATATCCAAAATGTTCATTTTAATAGACCAATTAATTTCAGGAACTTTTTATTTTCCCTGGTCAATTTAATTTTTTTCTTAGTTGTTCCTTTTCGGATTGTTCGATGAGTACTGATGTGTTTCATTATTGAATTACTACTTTTATTGAAGTCGATCATCTTTTCCTGATATGCAAATATAATTGAACTTCTTCACCGCGTAGATTTATTAAATTATTATTAATATCTAATAATCTAATATTAATAGTGCTGACGTCAATTTGATTGACAGGAAAATAAATTATATTCTTTGGCACTTCTATTATTCGGTATCCTGGAGGCACGTTAGGAGCAAATTCATAAAGAATATGGCTTGGTTTTCCATTAATATATGATCCGCTCACTATATCACATTCGACTCTTACCACTGTTGTCGATAAAATGTTAACTGGGAGTTGCGACTCGTGTATTATATTGGCTTTAAGAGTTTTATTACCAAATCCTAGTAAAGTTCCTGGAGAATTAGCTTTTTCAAAATGGATATCTTTAGAGCAGAAGATAAACGATTTCAACGTGTTATTATTGCAAAATAAATTAAAAGCGACTCCTTTTTTTACGTTTGACTTTAGATAATCAGAAATATCTTGCAGTTCATAAGTGCCTTCTGGTATGTCTACGACTTCGTTATTGTCATAATAATATTTATTGTTTCTGTTATCAATGTTAGGTATTGAATTGAATGTTGAGAAATATAACAGAGCACACTCGTATTCATCATCAAATTGTAAAGCTGGATAATAGGTAGTGGATAAAATAGAGGTGTTGCCTGTTATTGACAGCGTGAAAGACATTTTAGAAATGATGGTAATAAAAACACGTTTATAAATATATAGTCACAATACTTTATTAGAACATTTTATACAAATAGTATTAGCATAACATTTTTTCCAAAATTCACTTAGGAACTTTAAACATAAATGACCACAATTAGATGTATTAAAACGTTGATATCTACAATAATTGTATGTTATATTAAATTTTAAATATCTTAGTAACTCAATTGGTGGCTTTAAATCACCAAAGCTATCAAAATACTCACAATAGTTAAAATGTTTTACATAGGCTACCCAATGGGTTCCTTCATTCTCTGAGCTATCTAAATTAACAATCGCACACTCAATGTCCTTAGGCTTTGGCGGCAATTCATTTCTCATGAAAACACCTCTAAAGTAAGGTATGTGTTTAGTAGCATACTCTAATATGTCTATATCAGTGAGAGCACGCTTGGGTAACCTTTCTATTAGTTTTTTGAACTATTTACAAAAAGACCATTGCCTTTTTTATATGGTTTTATATATAAGCCTTTTCCTAAGGCGATACTTTCCATCGTTTTATTATGACGTTGGGCTTCTTCCAAATTCTTTTTAGCTGCTTTATGATCATTTACAGCTTTAGTAATACCTGCTGCACCTCCAACCAATGCACCTAGAGCAGACAGTCCTGCGAATATTGGTATAAGTGGTAAAATACCACCTGTTTTTGGTAACGGTATTACACGAGGCAGACACACTCCTTTTTTATTTTTTATCAGTTTTTTCGCAGCTGAATATGCAGCTTTAATAGCTCTAGAATTGCTTTTTGGTTTTAATTTTTTCAGTCGTTTATGTATTGTAGAGACGATCGATTTAAATGTTCTCACGCCAGCACCATGCTTCATTTTGGTTTTCATCACTTTGCTCACAAGCCACGAAGACAGTTTTTCTCCTCTTCCTGCATTTTTCGATTTCATCCGTTGCTTTGCCATATTTAATAATTCTAAATCAGCTCTGTGTCGATCTTCCAATTTATTTGAATTATCGTATGCTATATCGTGTCTCATGCAAGCATTATCAAGCTCATTAACTCCTTGATCACCTCTCAATAATCGTTTTCTTAATCTGGTACCAGGTCCACAGTAATTGTACCCAGGTAAATGCAATTCAAATGGTAAGTTATTTATGATGCTGTTAACGAGTCCACCACCGTGCATAGCTGAGTTATAAATGAGATAAAATATCTAAATTGACTTAATTTTATATACTTAGGTATGTAACTCTATAGAAAAGATAATCATACAATTGCTCGTTTTTCAATCCAACTGTTTTCAGTACTAGGTAGACCTAACCACTTTACGAATAATTTATTACCTTTTTTTCTTATAACCTTTTCAATTAGATACACATTAGGACACTTAGTTTTTTGAAGTTCTTGTTCATAAAAACTTCCTAAAATTGGTTGATAGTGTAGATCTTCTATGGAATAAGTGATAGGTTTAGAACCATGAACTTTTTTAATCAAAAACAATTCCGTAGACCAGTTTGGGGTGTATCCTTTTTCAAAGTTACCTTTATATTTACTTATACGAACATGGTCACCAACTTCTAATTTTCTGGTCTTTGACAGACAATTAATTTCCTGTGATTTGATTATATTTCTCAATACTTCACTTTGGTTTGATTGGTTAACATCGTTTGGTTTATATTTTATTGTTCGATGTATTGTGTTATTGTATGTTGCCATAACACTTTCTAAAAGCTTTCCAATCCATTTATAACTACCATTCAAACTAAATTTTTTATACAACTTGTTCTTGAGAGTTTTGATTAGTCTTTCTACTATAGAAGCCTTTTTTATGGAATATGTAGAGTAATGATTAATTTTATTTTTTAGCATAACTTTTTTAAATTCATCGTTATAAAATTCTGTGCCCATGTCAGTTTGTAAGTTAACTGGCTTTCGATAATTTTTAAATAATAGCGAACTAAATGCATTTGCTATTTCGGATTTAGTCTTCGTTTTAACAGGGATAGCCCAGGAAAATTTAGAAAAACAATCTATTACAACAAAAATATACCTATATCCATTATTACAACTTTTTATATTTTGAAAATCCATAAGATCAGCTTGCCATAAATCATCAATTCCTCTTAATATTACAGATCGTCGAACAAAGTTTTTACGAGCTGTTTTATGAATTTCATTTACTATTTGTAGCTTACTCATTTCTTTGATTTAATGATTTGGTCTAATTCAGCCTTTGTATAATAATCTGCTTTTAAATTCTCAATGCCTTTTTTAACATCTGCTTTTAAATCGTTGAATATTATATCGACTTCTTGCTTTTTTACAAACAATTGAGATTGGCTGTCTACGTATTCCTTGTTCACAGCATCGGTATTTTTCAATGGAATTGTAATCCCAGTCAACCTTGTATTTTGTAAATCGAACTCTCCGGTTTCAGTTCGCATCAAGACTTTATCAAAATTTTCTAAAAAGTCTGGTAAACGCAATCGTTTATGAATATGATGTCCAAACTTATCCATTATTGTGAACTGATGGGTGTTGTTGACAAAGATCAAATGATACTATTTTTAGAAATGTATGCTATTTATTAAGGTATAATGTTGCTTTCGCGCAGTTCTTCTATAATAGATATTATTTCATTATCTAACCCAGTGTTACCAGCATCTTTTGAAGCAATCAATAGTTTTAATCTTTCAACCAGTTCATTAGGATTGTCCCAGTAAACGTAGTCAACATTTTTCTTCCACTGTTTCAACAGAGGTAGTCCTTTTCCTTGATGAAGTAAATCAGGTTGACTACTGTCAGTGCTCGCTGAAACTTTACGCAACTTAAATAGCGGTTTTATTATATTCAAGTATTTTCGACCTCTGTTACTTCTGATTGGTTTATTTGGATCGAATTCTCTTCGGTGCACATTTGTTTCTAGTAACATTATTTTATAATGTCTCAAATCTTCATCAGTTATTGCAGATATATTAGGTACTTTTTTAAACAGAAGTTCCTTTATACCAGGAGTATATTTGTACTTGTTTGCACCAACTTGAATATAATCATCAAAAAGAGTTACACGCGAAGATCCCATCATGTGTTTACCTCGTTCATTTCTCACGCCAAACGGAACATCTTGTAAAGTTTTGGAAGACATGGACCACGAAGAAATTTCTTGATCACTTGAACCTGATTGCACTGATTTAAATGATTCCTCATTTTCTTCATTATCAGATTTTTCTGAATTCTCATAGCTTTCATCTGAATCATTAGAGTCTCTTGGACTAAATACGTCGAACTCGATGTTAGAATCTCTCTTAAGAGTTTTGTCCTTGTCTAATGGACTTGAAGTTTCAAATTGTACTCCTTTAGTTTGGGAACACGTTTTAGATTTTTCCACCATTTCATTAAGAGGACTTGTAATTGGTTTAAAAACAGATTCCAAAATACTATTGTTTTCCATTTCAATATCTCGCATCTTTTTAACCTTATTTTTAACAGCTGCCGCAGCCTTTACAATTTGTCTCTTTAGATTTTTTTCCATATCTTTAAATTGAATTTCAATTGATTGAACTATTGTCAGTGTTCTCACGAAAGTGATAACATGTGTTTTTACTTCAGCTATTTATAGTAGGCTAGCAATAGAGTGTAATCAGAAATACAATCGTGTTATATTGGCGAATACTCGCCTACAAATTGGACACTTATTACCAATGGAAAAAGCACACTTTGCACAAGCCGCAGCATGACCACAAGGTAAAAAACAAGTGTTAAGCTCTTCTTCTAAACAAATTTTACAGATTATTGAAGATGATGTATTTACTATCAAAGGTAGATCATCCAGTGGAGTCTGTTGGCAATTTTTTTTAATTTCTTCGTATACATAATTTTTCATGCTCTTAACGTAGTCTTTTCCTTTCATTACTAAAACATACGGACATGACTGGAACCAGCGCGCATGCTCTACCCATGGTTGATCTTCAGAGTTCCAGTCTTTAAGCCTTCCATCGCAGTAAAAACAAATAACTCTGTCGTCACAGCCTGCATAAAAAAATCCTGCTTCAGCCATTTCTTGTGGTTTTTGTGTTAATCCTCGAGGCCAGGTATCGAAACTTCTTAAACGTTTGTATACAGTGGAGTATATACGGTTCACAGGATTATTAAACATGATTTCTATATTTAATTATTAAGTTTACTGCTATTAGCTGTTTACTTTTCAACACCTCGACAAGCATTGACATATTTACGACATACATACTAATGAAACACAACAAACGTATCGAATTTCTTTCGGTAACATCCTTTGTTTTTTTCACAATCCTTGTTAATCACTACATAACTGTAGGGTTCTTTCCATATATTTGCACACATTTCTCTAAATTCCTGCCACGTCATATCTGTATTGACGTGTTCATCATAAATATGTCTCATATTTATATCATCTTGCTTAAAGAGAACAATTAAATTTGCATTATCTCTCACTAACTGTTTTGGTATTTTGCTATAAGTCTGATTTAGATAAAAACAGTCTATATATTTATGTCTTCCCATTGCAAAATAGTCGCGCATATTATTTTGATTCTCACACGCTACGTCATCGAATATAATTATTGAGTTACATTTTGCTGCCTCTGGAGTAAGAACTTCTTCATTTTCATGATACTTAGAAAAAGTAACACCAGGAACCATTCGTAATACCTGTTCCAAATACATGTATCTCGGTTGATAAAGAGTTTTTGAATAAACATAAACATTTTTAAATTGCAAACCATTTTCATGTAAGATGAGTCCGATAGCCAAATTAGTTTTTCCACAGTTCGACGGGCCACATATTATACATCGTATTGTATTTGGTAAAAGCTTTCCATGACGAAAACTGCGTTTTTCAGAATTAATATTTATATTTTCGAATTTTAATGATATTGGCTGCTTAACGAACTTCATTGCAAGAGCGCTTTTCGCAGAATGATAAGTAATGTTTAGTAACCACATTAATAAACATTATAATTTTCACCGGAGGCTTTGAGAGTTCTAAAACATGTTGATCAAAATTATTACACCGGAAGCTTTGAGAGTTCTAAAACACAAGTGGCGAGAGATAATCAATTTTTAGTTATTGGGTGTTCTACTCCAGCCACATCTGTTGATTAAACGATATACCCAACTGCAACAAGTGAGCGCAGCAAGCGGAGCGAACGCAGTTGGGTATATCGTTTAATCAACAGATGTGGCTGGAGTAGAACACCCAATAACCACCTACTGACGTCTAAATTCATGTATTATTTTAAGTGAATACAATTGAAAATTAAAAAATCTAATAATTTGCTTAAATATATGAGTATAGTGTACATGGATATTAATAATAATAAAATAACAAAAACACGACTGCGTAAAGTTTTACGTTAATAAATCAACACCAATATTATAAATGCGAAAGTCAGTTTGTTTATTTGTTTGTTTGTTTGTTTGTTTGGGACTTCTTCACGGTCAAACGGCTTGACCGATTTGGCTGAAATTTTGTACAAAGATAGTACATAGGGCAGAAATGGATATAGCATACTGCTTTTTTGGCTATCGAGTCAGGGGGTCCAGATATTTTTAATTGAATTTTGTAAATATAAGACTTCTTCTCGAATAAACGGCTTGACCGATTTGCCTGAAATTTTGTGTGTATACATGTCATAGGGCAGAATAGAATATAGGATACTTATTTCTGGCTGTCGAGTCAGAGGGTCCATATATTTTTAATTGAATTTTGTAAATATAAGACTTCTTCTCGAATAAATGACTTAACCGATTTGCCTGAAATTTTGTGAGAACACATGTCATAGGGCAGAATAGAATATAGGATACTTTTTTTCTAGCTGTCGAGTCAGGTGGTCCAGATATTTTTAATTGAATTTAGTAAATATGAGACTTCTTCTCGAATAAACGGCTTTACCGATTTGTCTGACATGTTGTGTAAAGACAGTTCATAGGGCAGAATAGGATATACAATCCTTTTTTTCTGGCTATCGAGTCAGGGGGTCCAAATATGTATAATTGAATTTTGTAAATATAAGACATCTTCTCGAATAAACGGCTTGACCGATTTGTCTGAAATTTTGTGTGAATACATGTCATAGGGCAGAATAGAATATAGGATACTTTTTTTCTGGCTGTCGAGTCAGGGGGTCCAAATATTTTTAACGGAATTTTGTAAATATAAGACATATGAAGATGATTATGTGACCCACAACATGTAGACACGGAACTCACGCATGTGAAGGCGGTGTTAGAGGCAAACGGATACAGCTGGAAGCAGAGTAATCGGATTGCGAACAACTCCACAAAGTGCCGAATAACATCGGTTGAGAGAGCAGCAACGTACCTACCATACGTCAAGGGGGTCACGGACAAAATTGGACACTTGTTACGCCGAAGATATAGCATCAAGACGATATTCCGCCCCCCTCACGTGTCAGGCAATTGTTGCGCTCTCCAAAGGATAAGGATCCCCTAGGAGCTCCTGGGGTCTACGTCGTTCCTTGCGACTGTGGTGCAAGCTACGTAGGCGAGACCAGAAGAAACGTGTCCACAAGACTCAAAGAACACATTGCTTCCATGAAGAACGTGGACAGCGGTAGCTCGGCGGTTACAGAGCACGCTCTCACATCTGGGACGACGCACTACATCAGATTTGACAAGGCACGGATTTTGGCGCGTGAAAAGTACTTTGTACCCCGCAAAATCCGAGAAGCCATTGAGATCAGTCGTCGTCGTAACTTCAACAGAGACAGAGGGTGGTACCTGTCAAATACGTGGAAAACTGTTCTTCATGGAAAGCACGTCACCAGTGGCAACAGTGAGGAGGACACCTTGAGTTCCGTCTGCCGGTTGGATGAGGTTTCGTCTGAAGTAAACAGCAGTGATGAAGACGAAGCCCTCCAACCTAATCCCGCGCCTCCACTATGTACACCGCATCATCACCCCCCACCAACACCACCACCGCCGCCGCCGCCGCCCGCTCCGTCCGCCCGCGCTGCACGAGCAGCGGCCCGCAGTGCGAGGTTGAACGC
This sequence comes from Cabera pusaria, assembly GCA_954871355.1. Classification (NCBI taxonomy): domain Eukaryota; kingdom Metazoa; phylum Arthropoda; class Insecta; order Lepidoptera; family Geometridae; genus Cabera; species Cabera pusaria. Next base: position 13,525,638 of record OX940896.1, read on the forward strand.
GTCGGCGAGCGTCCCGCACTCAAGATCCTGAAGAAGGCCTCCGGATGAGGCCGAAACATATGTCGATCGCTATATCGACATCGCGTAAGTCACGTTAAATTCCCGTTTTTAAATCTATAAATATAAGACATCTTCTCGAATAAACGGCATGACCGATTTGCCTGACATGTTGTGTAAAGACAGTTCATAGGGCAGAATAGGATATAGCATACTTTTTTTCTGGCTATCGAGTCAGGGGGTCCAGATATTTTTAATTGAATTTTGTAAATATAAGACTTCTTCTCGAATAAATGGCTTGACCGATTTGCCTGAAATTTTGTGTGTATACATGTAATAGGGCAGAATAGAATATAGGATACTTTTTTTCTGGCTGTCGAGTCAGGGGGTCCAAATATTTTTAACGGAATTTTGTAAATATAAGACTTCTTCTCGAATAAACGGCTTTACCGATTTGTCTGACATGTTGTGTAAAGACAGTTCATAGGGCAGAATAGGATATACAATACTTTTTTTCTGGCTATCGAGTCAGGGGGTCCAAATATGTATAATTGAATTTTGTAAATATATGACGTCTTCTCGAATAAACGGCATGACCGATTTGCCTGACATGTTGTGTAAAGACAGTTCATAGGGCAGAATAGGATATAGAATACTTTTTTTCTGGCTATCGAGTCAGGGGGTCCAAATATTTTTAATTGAAATTTGTAAATATAAAACCTCATCTCGAATAAACGGCTTGACCAATTTACCTGGCATGTTGTATAAACATAGTTCATAAGGCAGAATAGGATATAGGATACTTTTTTTTGGCTATCAAGTCTGGGTGTCCAGATTTTTTTTATTAAAATTTGGGTATGTGTGGCCACTTATCAGCTTAACGGCTTGACCGATACGGCTGAAATTTTCTACATATACAGCTCATATGGCAAAGAAGCACATAGGATACTTTTTTTCTGGTAGTCGAGTCCAGATTTTTTTTATTGAACTTTGTAAATGTGTGGCCGGGTCAACCATTTCCGCTGAAATTTTGTGCACAGACGGTCAATAAGACATAGGATACTTTTATTGGCTGGCAATTTCGGGTGTCCATAATTTTATTTTGGAATAATGTGTTGCCTCTTAGCGGCAATCGTTTTGACCGATTAAGCTCAAATTTTGTACAAATACAGTTAATAGGGCATAGATCGACAAAGGATATTTTTTTTAACAGTTGAGTTTGGGTAACAAATTTTTTTTTATTGAATTTTTTAAACGTGTGACCTCTTCTCGGTTAAACGAGTTGACCGATTGAGCTAAAATTGTACAAAGACAGTCAATAAGACATAGACCAAGAGTAGAGTCTATTATCCGAGCACATTGGTTACTTTTTTTACAATCGAGTCCGGTTGTCAGTTTTTTATTTTTGAATTTTGTATATGTTTGGCCTCTTTTCGGCCAAAAGGCTTGACCGATTTACATGAAATTGTGTACAAAGACATTTAATAGGGCATAAAAGAGCAAAGAATACTTTTTTTTCGGCACTTAAGTGAGGGTGCATATATTTTTTGTTAACTTTACATAGAGTTAACATAATCGTAAAAGTTTGACCTTACGTTCGTCTATAATAACTTAATTAGTGTCTTGATTAGGCCATAAAACTGTCAGGATCATTAGAAGTCATCAAAATTTACGCGCTGGCTTTGCAACCTTTGGGCAACCAACGTGTTTATCTGCTTTGTGGGAAGTATTTCAAAAACTTCCGTGTTTTAACAGCCTTAGGGTAATTTGTGTTGACTTAGTAGGTCATAAAAACTGTCTGGGTCATAAAAAGTCGTAAAAATTTTTAGCGCTCGCGGAGCTCGCGCAATTATTTATTTTATCTACTTTGAATGTAATATTTCAGAAACTTTTGTATTTTAATAGCCATGTGCATCAAAACGAGTCATAAATTAAAACAGTACAACCTTCAATAATCTAAATGATTATTAACCTTAAAATAAGTGGATATCAAGTTTAACCCTAATGTCATCGGTGTTGACTTACGCCCGAAATTAATAACTTATCTGTAATCCAAGATTGAAAACAATCCGAGATTAGAACCTATCCAAAGATCGATTTCAATGCGCGTCCCAATAATAAAACATAGCTATCCCATTATTTTTTGTTCTAAGATCGCCGTCAATCCAAACTGCTATCCGTGCCCTCTTGACCGTATCGTTGTATGCAGAAAAAGTTATGCTTCGACTTGTAGTATTTTATTATGGGAACATAAAATAATGTTATTTTATAATCATATTAATCTTATTATAAAAAGTCACCAAATGAAATAATTAATTTGTTGTATTTGTTAATAAATTCAATGGATACCTTAATATAATATTGACAGTTTCAAATTGTACGCTGGGCATACACTTTGACAAAAACCGTAGAATGAAACGTAAGTGTCAGTTGGTTGTTACACAGTACAATATTGGTTTATGACAAACAGATGGGCAGCAAATGTGCATTCTCTATCAGTTACGTCAACTTTTTTACAAACAAACACAATAGTCTATTGAGTAATCTGATACTTTTTCCTTAACCCAAAAATCATTATTTATGGCTTTGTACTTTCTTGTTCTTTAACCTAGGTAGAGGCGTGGGGCCAGTGCAGAAAGGGTGCACGGCCAATTAATTCATAAAGTGTGTGGTAACCCGCAACTGTGGCGATAGTAGATAGATAAACACTTTATTTATTGCATAAAAAATATAACAACAAAAAGTAAAGTTTAATCTAAACCGAATGAAGTCACCGTCATAAAAACTTTCCATGTAATTCACTCTTTTTAATCTATGCTGAGAGCGTCATCGTTGTGAAATCACTTCAGCCAGATAATTGTTCTAAAAGCTCCAGGTCACTCTCACTGTTGCTAGACAATAATAAAGCCATTTTTTTTCAATGTACCTAACAAAAACAAAAGCGATTTGGAGATTGAGATCCTGTTAACCATTAATTTTCTAGGATTGCTAATTTGGATTGTTTATCCGATCGAACCAAACTTCAAAATAGAGAGATAGGTTATTGACACACACAAACTGACGTTTACGAACAGAGGTCTATCTTATTCTGTAATCCGACCTCTCAGCGATGGCTTGCTTCCACAGATAGAAATTTCAATCCGTAGATCCGTTATTGGCACGGTGGAATCTTAAAATGGATTGAATAGTCTATCTTAGATAGTCAAAAATAGATTAGGATTGATTATTAATTTCGGGCGTTATTAGGTCATAAAAACTGTCAGGGTCATACAAAAGTCGTAAAAAATTTCCGCGCTCGCTTCGCTCGCACAGTGATAGCACTCGCTACGCTCGCGCAAGCATTTATTTTATCAACTTTGAAGGTAATATTTCAGCAACTTTTGTATATTAATAACCACATGCATCAAAACGAGTCATACATTAAAACTGTACAATCTCTAATAATCATAATGATTATTAACCTTAAAATAAGTGATTATCGACTTTAACCTGAGTGTCATCAGTGTTGACTTAGTAGGTCATAAAAACTGTGTGGGTCATAAAAAGTCGTAAACATTTTTAGCGCTCGCGAAGCTTGCGCAATTATTTATTTTATCTACTTTGAATGTAATATTTCAGAAACTTTTGTATTTTAATAGCCACATGCATCAAAACGAATCATACATTGAAACAACAACCTTCAATAATCATAGTGATTATTAACCTTAAATTAAGTGGATATCAAATTTAACCCTAATGTCATCGGTGTTGACTTAGTAGGTCATAAAAACTGTCAGGGTCATAAAAAGTTGTAAAAAATTTTCGCGCTCGCTTCGCTTGCGCAGTAATAACGGTCGCAATGCTCGCGCAAGCATTTATTTTATCTACTTTGTAGGAAATATTTCGTCAACTTTTGAATTTTAATAGCCACATGCATCAAAACGAATCTTACATTGAAACAGAACAACCTTCAATAATCATAATGATTATTAACCTTAAATTAAGTAGATATCAAATTTAACCCTAATGTCATCGGTGTTGACTTAGTAGGTCATAAAAACTGTCAGGGTCATAAAAAGTCGTAAAATTTTTTCGCAGTAATAACGCTATATAGCGTATAATAGCGTGTTTCAACAGCCTCATACATTAGACTGACTCAAATACTTAAACAGCAAAACTTGGTAAACCTCTGTTAGGTTAACCAAGTAATTATTATTGACTTTAACAATAGACCATATCGAGTTCGACCTAAGAGTCATCTATAGTGAGTTGATTATTAGGTCGTAAATTTGTCAGGGTCATAAAAAGTCATAAAAATGTTCGCTCGCGCAATGATAGCTCTCGCTGCGCTCGCGCAGCTATTCACCTTATTTTCTTTGTAAGAAATGTAGCAACTTTTGTGTTGAGTCAAACATTTAAAAAGCACAACTTATACGTATACCTAACCAAAATAATTAATGACTTTAACAATAGAGGATATTAAGTTCGACTTTAGGGTCATCTATGGTGACTTAGCCTAAGAGATCATGGATCTTGACCTCAAAGGTCATAAAGACTCACATAACGCGGGCGAAGCCGCGGGAAACAGCTAGTATATAATATACATAGACAGAAACAAGCCTAATAGCTTAGAATTCTGTTAAGTTATACTGAATAATTACACCATTGAAATAGTTTTATGATCGAAAACACACATAAAACGAATCATATATTCTATCTAATGCAGAACAAATGGCACAATAACTTTTTTTTTCAATTATTATAATTCATAGTATCCTATACTTTAATAGACACAATGTAAAATAAATATATTTCTAAACTTTTTTAACTAGACAAACATATGTAATTTCTTAGAAAAATAACAAATATCGGTGGTTGTCCTACTCGCACAGCGAAAATCTTTCGTTTGAGTATCATCACATTTTATAAGGTAGAGATTATTGAGCTGAACCTTTTACTATCAACATCAACACCAATATTATAAATGCGAAAGTCAGTTTGTTTATTTGTTTGTTTGTTTGTTTGTTTGGGACTTCTTAACGGTCAAACGGCTTGACGGATTTGGCTAAAATTTTGTACAAAGATAGTACATAGGGCAGAATAGGATATAGGATACTTTTTTTTTGGCTATCGAGTCAGGGGGTCCAGATATGTTTAATGGAATTTTGTAAATATGAGACTTTTTCTCGAATAAATGGCTTGACCGATTTGCCTGAAATTTTGTATGAATACACGTCATAGGATAGAATAGGATATAGGATACTTTTTTTCTGGCTGTCGAGTCAGGGGGGCCAGATATTTTAAATTGAATTTTGTAAATATGAGACTTCTTCTCGAATAAATGGCTTGACCGATTTGCCTGAAATGTTGTATGAATACATGTCATAGGGCAGAATAGGACATAGGATACTTTGTTTTTGGCTGTCGAGTCAGGGGGTCCAGATATTTTAAATTGAATTTTGTAAATATAAAATCTCTTCTCGAATAATCGACTTGATCGATTTGCCTGAAATGTTGTATACAGACAGTTCATAGGGTAGAATAGGATATAGGATACTTTTTTTCTGGCTGTTGAGTCAGGGGTCCAAATATTTTTCATTGAATTTTTTAAATATAAGACTTCTTCTGAAATAAACGGCTTAACCGATTTGCCTGAAATTTAGTATGAATTCATGTCTTAGAGCAGAATAGGATTTAGGATATGTTTTTTCTTGTTGTCGAGTCAGGGGGTCCAGATATTTTAAATTGAATTTTGTAATTATAAGACTTCTTCTCAAATAAACGGCTTGACCGATTTGCCTGAAATTTAGTATGAATACATGTCTTAGAGCAGAATAGGATTAAGGATACTTTTTTTCGGCTGTCAAGTCTAGGTGCCCAGTTTTGCAAATGTGTGGACTACTCTCGGTCAAACGAGTTAACCTTTTTAGCTGAAATTTTGTACACAGACAGTCAATAAGACATAGAAGGACAACGAATACTTTTTTTTGGCTGGCAATTTCGGGTGTCTAGATTTTTATTATGGAATTTTGTGAATGTGTGGCCTCTTTTCGGACAGACGGCTTGACCGATTCAGATGAAATTTTGTACAAAGAATAATAGTATAGTATATAATAGGGCATAAAAGGGCAAGGAATACTTTTGTCGGCAATTAAGTGTGGGTGCCTTTATTTTTTGTTAACTTTACATAGAGTTTGCATAATCATAAAAGTTTGACCTTAGGTCCATCTAAAATGACTACACTTAATATGTGTCCTAATAAGGCCATAAAACTGTCAGAGTCATTAAAAGTCATCAAAATTTACGCGATAGCTTTGCTTGCTCAACGTGTTTTATCTGCTTTGTGGGAAGTATTTCAGAAACATTCGTGTTAACAGCCACATTTAACCTTAGGGTCATAGGTGTTGACTTAGTAGGTCATCAAAACTAAAACTGTCAGGGTCATAAAAAGCCGTAAAAATTTTTCGCATTGATAGCGCTTGCTGCGCTCGCGCAAACATTTGTTTTCTCTACTTTGTAGGTAATATTTCAGCATTTTTTGTATTTAAATAGCCACATGCATCAAAACGAGTCATAGATTAAAACAGTACAGCCTTCCATAACGATAAAGATTATTAACCATAATAATCATAATGATTATTAACTTTAAAATAAGTATCAAGTTTAACCTTAGGGTCATCGATGTTGACTTAGTAGGTCATAACAACTTTCTCGGTCATAAAAAGTAAAAATATTCGCGCTCGCGCTAGCACTTCTTTTATTAACTTTGTAGGTAATATTTCAACATTTTTGTATTTTAATAGCCAACCAAAACGACATGCATCAAAGCGACAATATAAATTGAAACAGTACAATCTTCAATAATCATAATGATTAATAACATTAAAATAAGTGGATATCAAGTTTAACCTTTGTGTCATCAGTGTTGACTTATTAGGTCTTAAAAACTGTCTGTGTCATAAAAAGTCGTAAAAAATTTTCGCGCTCGCTTCGCTCGCGCAGTGATAGCGCCCGCTGTGCTCGCACAAGATTTGTTATATCTACTTTGTAGAAAACATTTCAGCAACTTTTGTATTTTAATAGCCACATTTTGATGCCAAAACGAGTCATAGATTGAAACAGTACAACCTTCAATAATGATAAAGATTATTAACTTTAAAATAAGTATCAAGTTTAACCTTAGGGTCATCGATGTTGACTTAGTAGGTCACAAAAGCTGTCAGGGTCATAAAAGGTCGTAAAAAATTTTCGCGCTCGCTTCGCTCGCGCAATAATTGCGCGAGCCCAGCTCGGGCAAGCATTTGTTTTATCTTCTTTGTTGGTAATATTTCAGTAAATAATGTATATTAATAACCACATGCATCAAAACGAGTAATAAATTAAAACCTTCGAGCATTTACCAATGGAGATGTTGACGTTGTAATCCGCAAACATTTTTTTCTGCCAATACTTACGGGGGACGAGGTAAACACGTATTGCACACACACAAATCACTCACTTTAACGATCCCGCACACTAGCTTGAAACACGCACACAGTATTAAAAATACAGCGTAGTTGCGCACGCTCATATGGGCAAAAATGGCTATATGGCCAGCAGAGGGGAACGCCTTGCGTTAACTTCTCAATTGGTAAATGCTCGAAGATTAAAACAGTACAACCTTCAATAATCATAATAATTATTAATCTTAAAATTAGTGGATATCAAGTTTAACCTTTGTGGTATCGGTGTTGACTTAGGAGGTCATAAAAACTGGCAGGGTCATAAAAAGTCGTAAACATTTTTACCATCGCTTCGCTCGCGCATTGATAGCGCTTGCTACGCTGGCGCAAGCATTTGTTTTATCTTCTTTGTAGGTAATATTTCATCATTTTTTGTATTTAAATAGCCACATGCATCAAAACGAGTTTATAATTTTAAACAGTTCAACCTTCAATAATCATAATCATTATTTACCTTAAAATAAGTGGATATTAAGTTAAACCCTAAGGTTATCGGTGTTGACATAGTAGGTCATAAAAACTGTCAGGGTCATAAAAGATCGCAGTAATAACGCTATATAGCATATAATAGCGTGTTTTAACAGCCTCATACATTAGACTGACTCAAATACTTAAACAGCAAATCTTGGTAAACCTTGCTAAGGTTTACCAAGTAATGATTAATGACTTTAACAATAGACGATATCGAGTTCGACCTAAAAGTCATCTACAGTGACTTGATTGTTAGGTTATAAAACTGTCAGGGTCATAAAAAGACATAAAAAATGTTCGCTCGCGCAGCTATTTACCTTAATTTCTTTGTAAGAACTGTTTCAGGAACTTTTGTGTTGAATCAAACAATTAAACAGCACAACTTCGTATACCTAACCAAAATGATTAATGACTTTAAAAATAGAGGATATTAAGTTCGACTTTGGGGTCATCTATGGTGACTTGGGCTAAGAGATCATTGATCTAGACCTCAAAGGTCATAAAGACACAATAACGCGGGCGAAGCCGCGGGTAACAGCTAGTGTAGTTATATTTCCATAAAAGGGTCAGAATATCGACGCTTCAAAGCAATACATTTCATGCAGAAGCATTTTGTGGAAATTGGAAGTAAAGGTGAAGGGGATTTGAGATATGACATTTGATCTATGGGATATTAACTTAAGTACCAAGACGTAAGAGCTATGCTCAGTTTTTTTTTGTGTAAAATTGCGTATTTACAAAAAATAGAAGTACATAATATGTGGGTAAACTAAAAAAGCGGAAAACCATTTAAATACATTCATCTAAATCGTGCGTGCCGTTTCCGAGTTACGCTATAATATCTGTTTAAATAAAATTCACTTGACTAAATACAATATATATAAAATGCAGTCTGACGGACCGACTGATGTACCGATAGGTATATCGCACAGCCCAAACCACTCGTTCTAGAGACATAAAATTTGGAGGACGTGATCTTTGTGAAGCGTATGTAGGTATTCACTAAAAAGGATTATTCGAAATTTCACTCCTAGGGGTCAGCTCAGCTCACACTGATACGCGACGCAACGCGACGAGACGGTGCTTTTGGTTTCGCACGGCGCAGCGCGGCGCAGTGAAAAGCCGCTCGGCGCAGCCTAACGCCGCGCGGCGCAGCAAAACGCGCGACACCACCAAATTATCTCATAGCAATGTGTATCTTATTGTGAATGTTATTGTGTATAACTACGCGCCACGCTGCGCCACGCGAAACCAAAAGCATCGTCACGTCGTATCGCGTTGCGGTGTGAACGGACCCTAACTCAATGAAATATTGTTTTTTTGTGTAGTAAATAAAGTTTTTTTTTGTTATTAATCGTCTGATCTGTAGGGCTATTCTGTAAAAAACCATTTCGCTTTGCGATCTTGCGTGAGTGATCAACGTCACTTCGCACACGACGGTTCGGGATTGCAATTGAGCACTCTGTAATTTACTATGTTGAAACTATCGAAGCAAAGTGATACACTCATCGAGGCCCACTTTGCTAAGGATTGAATGAAGATATTTAACGATGTCGATAGTTTTTGTCTATGCTAAAATTATGAAATAATAAATTTATCAATTGATAACTTTCAAGTAAAAAATACAAAATACGTATTCATATTCAATATAGCGTGTTATATAACACACATATTTTTTACATGTAATATAAGATAGAATACGGATAATATTAGAATTCATTTTAACTCTGTGGCTGGAAGCCCTAGAGTTTGTTTTGTCTCTGGCTGGCTAGGCTTGGGTAACTCCGGACACATCTAATCTATATCTTCAGATATATATCCCTAAACAGATATATATCCTTCCTTCCTCTTGCCAAAACCTCAATATATTCCATGCATCCGGTATATTTTGATGAAACAACATTTCTTGTTAAGTTGGTCAAAAAGTCAAGTCGTGAGTGAATAGGTATTTTCTAGGCAACCGCTATATCATTATTTTGGATCACATCGTCACTCACAACAGTTAATAATTAATGCAAGTTCAAAACACAACAGATACGGCCTAATAATGTTAGATATTATACACCCTTATATGGAAGGATATACGATAAACCAAGCCTACCAGTCATGAGCTAGCTAGGCTTGGGCTTACTTTATCTGACAGAGGAGTGGAAACCATCGTATTTTCTTCACATTAGTATATCTGCTTCGTATATATTAGGATATCCATGTCAGTCCGAGTTCACAAAAAAGTTTTATGTTTCATAAAGATATACCGGATATGGAATATAATAATATGAAGGTTTTGGAAAGGGGAGGGAAGGATATATATCCGCTTAGGGATATATATCCAAAGATATAGATATGTCCGTGTCCGGAGTTACCCAAGTCTAAATTGGCTGGTTTGCGTTTAGTAGTCCTTAGTAGTTAGTATGACCATTTGTGGCAGATTTCTCTCATTTAGGCAGATTTGGAACCTACATTTTAACTCTGGCAGATAACGCTGACGATTCCAAAAAGTGGCAGATTTCAAGGATTTTTATGAATTTTGAAACAAAAATAGAATTTTGACAATTTTTTGTTTGTATTGAATGTATAATATTTTTAATATGCATATATTTGGATTTTGGTTGGAAATTTATAAAAGTTTGATTATAACCAGCTCTCTATAAGGCAATAATATAATGGTATACTTAATAATTTAATATATTCTCTGGGGTGGTTGGTGGTTTGGCAGATTTTAGCAGTTTTTTTGCCAATGTCGGGCAGATTCGCCATTTTTGATATGGTCACCTTGGTTAGTTTAGTAATCATTTATCATTAGTATTTAGTAGTTTATACTTCTTTTTCTACACTGTTTTGTTTTTATTTTCACAACAAAGTCTTCAAATTAATATTATTACTATTGTTTTGTTTGTATCAATCAATTTCGTGTCGTGTAATAGTAGATTACGTACGTACGTTGAAGAAAAGCAATGCTAAAGCAGTAAGTATTCATTGTTATCTATGCATTTGATGACATGACATTATCGCATTTATATAAATTGGTTCATTTTAACTTTTAATAATAGTAATTTGTTAAAATTCAGCAATACTATACAAAATAAAGTCAGCTTCTTGGTTACCTTTCAATGTCCTGAACAACTGTACTTACTGACTTTTGATTTGATATTTTTTAAGATGGAAGATTTTTTTAAGTACCTATAGCACGATTATAGTTTATGTTTATTCTCAAACTCTGCACTTGGCTTGTGTTCCTGGAACATGCCAAGCATCTGCAAGACCCAAGACCAGTGCTGTACACATGGTGTGTACATAAATATCTGTTCGACATCGAATTATAACCTACGATACTGTTCGATAAGCTAGTTAACATTTATTGTTTCTAGTTAGTAGGTAATCTTTGCATTGTTAACACACATTTATGATTTTAGGTGAACGTTAGCCCTCAAGAAGTGGTTCAGTCTCTAGATTGCCATGAAAAGTGAGAGTCGCATGCCTATTTCAGCCAGCTACACCTTCAGAAAAGAAACAGGCACTTATTGGACTTGCTGTCAACTGAACCTTTATTCTACGACCGTATCACCATACAAGTAATTATTTCATTAATTAACAAATAATTGAACATTCAGATACAGATTACAAAGCATCAAACGGAAACAAAATGACATGTATTTTGAACCAACATATAAATGAGAATTAATACATATGTCGGAATATTTCTTGTCATGGTTCCATAGTCAACAAAGAACCTTTATGTAAGTAGTTTCACCATGTCCCTCCCTCCATCTGTGTCAGTCTATCGATGGCCTTAGCTCAGAGACTAATAAGTAGCTGTAATTAGGCATGAGTATGCAGTAGGTATAACATCTTTATATCTATAAGATCTATTCCCTCGTCCATAAAAGTGAGGTTAATATTTTTGTTTCTTGTTTATTCTATGGTGTATGGGTCATTTATAAACATTGATATCTTAATAAGCTTTAAAGTGCTTTTTTTTTAGAGTTAAGTGTCCACCTGCCTGCGAAGTATTGTTTTGAATTAGGTAAAAATTCACAATAGTAGTATTTAATAACAAAATTAAATGGCAAATTATTAGAGCTAGGTAGGCTTTACTAGTTCACACGTAATAGTAGACCAACATATTAGTTTCATATTGTGACGGGTTTGGTAACCATGGAACTCTACACAATGTGAGGCTCAATATAAACTTGGCCCTCACAGTAGTGAAATAGGTTGATTTTTTAGTGCATACTGCCTAATAATTATAAATGTATGATTCTGGTATTATATATTTGTTTCAGCGTTTTCGGGTTGATTTCACCAGAGAAGTAGAAGGCAGTCTCCTCGGTCTCAATGAGTCTCAAGTATTAATGAATCAATAAACAGATTTTAATTAATTAATTAATGAGCTTTACCCATGGTTCTTGGTTTTAAAAGAGCAAAGAATAAAGGTATTCATCGCCACAACTCTCAAGCGATGGAGGTTTTCGTGATTCAACAGGTGGAGAGAAATCAAGCAGTAATGGGGCCCTGAATGCCATCACTGATGGACTAACATTTTTGTCTTAGCATTACAAAATAAAAATATATTTTAGTGACTAAATAAAATTGACTAAATGGAATTGAATTTATTATTATAATAAAATTCCTTGCCTGTCATTGTACCATTATTTATTGCCTGGGCTGCCCCTCTAAACAAAATCCAATATCTGTTTCCAGTCGCGCTTACGTAAGTACAAAATGTATGGGAATGATATTTATTTTTCCGCAACAAAGTTGTCATTCACATACATTTTGAAACTCCGTTAGCGTGAATGAAAACAGAAATTGGATTATAACCGACTTCCAAAAAGGAGGAGGTTCTGTGCTCGTCTGTATGTATTTTTTTTGTATGTGTGTGCATTAATATTTTTGCCAATTGTGAACCGATTTAAAAAATATTTTTTAGTTTGAAAGGATATAATCCCGAGGTGGTCCCATTGTAATTGTAATCGAGATCTGATAAGTATCTCCAGAGATATGACGATAAACTTCTCGAACTTGCTACTGAAAGTGACTCGCGCGGCATGGAAGTCGGTAGTTTAGTTTTTAAACTATCTTAATTATGTCTAGGGGCCCTGGGCCCTAGACAAAATCCAACTTCCTGCTTTCATTCACGCTAATGCAAGTTCAAAATGTATGAGAATGACATCTTTGTTGCGGAAACATAAATTTCATTCCATACATTTTGAACTTGCGTTAGCTTGAATGGAAATTGGATTTTGTCTAGGGGCCCTGGTGTTTCAACCACAGCATTCAGCACTGACACTATTAATATTTTTGTTTCGATTCAAAAGATTCATTTATGAGTGACCATGGGTGGTAGGCTTGGTATTATCCCAACTTCCACCGCTAAAACGTCTCCCAGTGGGGGACGTTAGGGTATATTTCAAATCAGAATTCTCAAAAACTTAAAGAATTTTTATACTTGACACTGGCTAAATACACTTATCGTGTGGAGCCATAATAAAATTTAAAAAAACTTCGATTTGACGGACAGGTAAATTTTTTTTTTGCTTCGAAGTTTGCATCGCACATTTGTGCATTTAGCCACATAAGAATGAAGCGAATTTTCAGTGTGAACATTAGATGTAGAGGCTTAGTTCATCGAGTTCCCGAATGATGTTAGGTGCCAGCCTATACAGGCTATTCCATTCCATACGGAAAATGGGTTGGTATAGTTGCGCCATAACTTTTTGACTTGCCGATCTCGCCTAAGTGATCTAACCTCGCTTCGCAAACGATAATTTAGGATTGCAATCTGTCATTCTGTAATTTACTGTCAAAGCTATCGAAGAGAAGTGACACATTCATCGAAGCTCACTTTGCTAAGGATTGAATCAAGAGATTTAACTATGTCGATAGTTATTGTCTATGCTGAAACTGTGAATTTATAAATGAATGAATTAATAATTTACAACATAAACATACAATAATAAGTATTCTATGTCAATATCGTATATAATGCATTACACATATATTTTACGTTTAAAATAAGATATAATACAGATATTAGAATTATTTTAATTCTGTGATCGGAGGCCCTAGCGAGAGTGTCTTTTGTGAGAGAGTTTTGTCTCTGGTTTAGTTTGTTTAATGCGTATACGGAATATTAAATAGATAAGACATTAGCGTATGCGAATTATATAGGTATAACCCGTCAAAAATTATGAACACGTAATGCATATGCCAGCTATAAGACAAATTGAATAGCGTAATTTGGTCGGGTCAAAAGTATTTATTCATAATCAGAATATTCATAATAAATATCATAATAAAAGCATTTATTCAGTATATGGGAAAATTAAAAATTTTAGTTTGAAAGTTTTCGCGAAAATTATTCATTTTAATGTGAACGTACCGGCTTTTGTTCGCGTGTATTTACTTCGGATATGCTCCGAACAGGTTTCTACTTATTACGTAGGTCAGCCGAAGCCGCGGGGCACAGCTAGTATTCAATAAAAAATATTATAGATTTAACCTTCGAGCATTTACCAATGGTGGAGATGTTAACGTTTTAATCCGCAAACATTTTTTTCTGCCGATACTTTACGGGGGACGAGGTAAACACGCATTGCACACACACAAATCCCTCACTTTAACGATCCCGCACACTAGCTTGAAACACGCACACAGTATTAAAAATACAGCGTAGTTACGCACGCTCATATTTTTTACACACGTTTGTTTTTGTTTTGTATTATTTATCGTTTCTCTTTACATGTAATATTTTAACTGTACTCGTAGGAAGAGACTGTTTCACACAACACAGGACTGTCCTAGTGTGTGAATCAGCGTACATACCTGGTTTACTTATAAGCTAAAAATGTACAAAACTGTTTCTTGCTTTTGGAAATAAATTTATGTTTATGTTTATGTTTATATGGCCAAAAAAGGCTATATGGCCAGCAGAGGGGAACGCCTTGCGTTAACATCTCCATTGGTAAATGCTCGAAGGATATAACAGAAACATAACTTATTGCTTCGAATTTACAAAAAAAAAAGGTATTGAGCCATTCAGCTTTCATCTAGACGTCGAACGTCACACTTAAAACACATGTTTAATGCCCCTGATTAATGTAGGGTTGCCAACCGGACTTACGTATTACGTGCACCCGCAACCCAGTGGATGTTTCAGTACTTCAGACAATTTTTAACCAAAAAATTGTGAAATAATGAAACATAATAAATAAATAAATATACAGGGTCTTACATGACAGCGGGTGAAAACTAATGGGCGCACTAGAACTGGGAGCCAGAGCTGGCTCCAAGCAAAAAAATCTTATATGTAGAGAAGAATAAAAAAATGTTGTTCATCTCGCTCTCTCATACTAGTGATTGTGTAATTTTATCCTTCTCATGTTATCATTGTTATTTCAATGCCAGGTCTAGTTTAATATACTCTGTCTACGGTTTAATGTTTACTCTCGGACTAATATACAGTTATCTGTGATGTTTACTTACTTTAATTTTCGGTCCACGCCTGAGTGGTTAAACTTTACTTTAGGTTGACAAAAAACGAGTTACGAGCTTGCAAGTGTATCAGAAGTAATAAATCATTTAATCACCTACGTACATAATAACATGTTTACCTAATAATAGTAAATAATACAGCAATACAATATAAAATTAAGTCAGTTCTTGGTTTTGGTTAATATTTCAGTTTTCCATGTCCTGAACACCACCTGTGAGATGGGAGATTGTTTTTACCCTAGCACGACAATAGTTTGTGTTTATTCACTCTCTCACACAACTCTGTACTTGAGCTGAGTTCCTGAAACATCTGTGAGACATAGTGTTGTGCACATACTGTATACATATATGTTTGATAAAATACATAAAATGTCTTGTTTCTAGTTAGTAATCTTTACATTGCTAATATAAATGTATGGTTTTAGGTGAACCTTAGCCATCAAAAAGTGACTCAGTGTCCTGCTCGCCGTGAATAGTGTGAGCCACAAGCCCGATACATCTAGCAACACCTTCAGAAAAAGGCACTTATTTGGCTCGCTGTCGACTGAACCTTTATTATCCATGACCACTTCACAATACAAGTAATTATTTCATTTATTAACAAATAATTGAACATTCTGATGTAGATAACAAAGCATAGAAACGAAACAAGATAACATGTATGTTTAACCAACATATATGAGAGGTTAGTAAGAGTACATGTGTAGGAATATTGCTTTATATGGTTCCATAGTCATAAAGGTTATTATAACCTTTATGTTAGTAGTTTAGCCTCTTTATCTGTCCGTCAGTTAATCGGTGGTTTAGCTCTTTAACTAATAAGTAGTAGATAGCTGTAATTTGGCATGTTTATTTATTTATTTATTTAGTTGGGGTAGACTTGTCCTAGAGTGTAGACTGCGAATCGGCAAACGTAGCGTAGGACCTCCTGTGACCAGGTGGAGCAACAATATACGCAAAGAGGTGGGTAGTGACTGGAAGAGAAGAGCCGAAGATCGGGCTCAGTGGCGCATCTTGGGAGATGATGGTGATCTTGGGAGAGGCTTACGTCCAGCAGTGGACTGACACAGGCCGATCATGATGATTTAATTATTTATTAATAGATCGCCAACATAATAATCATCGTTATAAACCTTTTAACATCAAAATCTTAGTACTATTATGCTAAATGTTATTATAATTACAGGCGAAGACTGCATGCACATAAAATTGTAGGCGAGTAACATTAAAGAATAATAATAATAAATTTAAAAATGTAATTTGTTTAAAAAGAAAAAATAATACAAAATGATTGCTGAAATTAATATGTTACAAGAAATATCTCATTAAATAATTTTAAAAATATTGGGTTATACAGTGGGTATTACATATTTAGGTTACCTTTCTGACATATGTATTAATATTCGTATTATATATTTATTTCAGCGTCTTCGTGTCAACTTCACCAGAAACTTAGAAGGCAGTCTCGTCTTGTCAGTCTTAATTATTAATGAATCATTGAACAGATTTAAATGAATGAATTAAAAGCTAATGAGCTTAACCAATGGTTCTTGGTTTTGAAAGAGCAAAGAATAGAGATATTATTCGCCGCAACTCTCAAGTGATGGAGGTGTTCGTGACTCGTCAGGTGGAGAGAAATCGAGCAACGATGGGGCCCTGAATGCCATAGCATAGGGACTGACATTTTTGTCAAAAAATATATATATCTAATGAATAAATGTAATTGAATTTATTTAAAATTCCTTGCCTGTCATAAACTATTATTCAAATCTTTGACTAACAAGATTAACTACCTTGTACTATTATTTATTGCCTTGGCTGGTGTTTTATCCACAGCATTCAGCAATGGCACTACTATTTAATATTTTTATTCCGATTAAAAATATTAAACATGTGGATCACTTGTAGTATTGACCATTTGTGGTAGGCTTTGGCCTTAGCTCGAACCACCATGGACCAATGGATAGAGACATGTCAGTAAACGGTGCTGTCTTTCAATTCTAGACTAGCACGATACCATCTTAGACAGCATCTTTGCTTATCATCAGGTGAGACAGCAATCAAATGATTGTATGTCAATAATATAGATACTTAGCCGAAGACTTACATTTTAAGTCAATAGCATTAACTTTTCAACCGATTTCCAAAAGGAAGAGATTTTCAATTCATCTTGCTGGTTTTTTTTGTTTCTTACGCGATTACCTTGCCAAATTGTGAACCGATTAGAATGTTTTTTTTATGGGTAGAGTGTCTATACATATGGAGACATAGAGTACATTATAGATAGGCCAATATGGAGATTCAAACCTCAAACTTGTCAATTAACTTATTTTAATCAATTCGTAAGGAGGCGTGGTTCTTTAGTAAATTTTATCAAGATCTGATGAGTATGACCTCCAGAGATATGGAGATAAACATCTCAAACTTGTTATTGAAACTGACACGCGCTCACATTGCTTTTATAGTTTTCAAACTACGTTAATTATTCTAGTACAAAACAACGTAGGTATAATAATAACTTATAATTTAACCTCAAAGTTGAATATCACTTCGATCGATTTTTTAATCTCGATAGCTTCAAGACTACTTAAATTATGACAGTTGTATTCGTGTTTTAACGCAAAGAAACTCGACAATCGTGTGGTTAATTTACTTAAAGAATACAGTATTCTGACATTATATGTCAAAATAGCTCGCTTACAAAAGTTCAACTCTGACCTACGCACTCGGACGTGCGGCGCCACCTGTACGTTCGGGTTTACAGGATACGAAATTCAAATCTCACCGCGAATTCCGCTCTCGCGAGGTATAAACTAGCTTAAAGAATAGCCCTGGGGCTATTCTTTAGAGCTAGAAACTTATAATTTAACATAAAAACAGAACATCAATCTCCGATTTTTCAATCTCAATATGTTCAAGACTATTAAAATTAAGAAAACTGAATTCTTGGTTCTACGCAAAAAAAATCGACGATCGAGATGGTACATTTCCTTACAAAATGCCGTTTTCATACAATAAATGTCAAAATAGGTCATTCACAACAGTTCAACCTCACATCCGCACTCGGATGTGCAGCGCTACCAGCGCGTCCGAGTTTACAGCATACAAAATTCTCTTCTCGACGCGGATTCCGCTTGCGAGATGCGTAAACTAGCTTACAGAATAGCCCTACTGACCCTAAAAGGGTGAATTGGGGGATTAATTTTCTGTGATACTTTTTTACTCTCTGAATCAATGAATTAAACATTGGGGCACAGATATTGGGGCACATAGCTTCAAATATAAATTTGACATACGTGTATCAACATTTTTCCAAAATCATTTCCCACACTTTTTTTTCTGTATTGAATACAATTTAATTCTTATACCTCAGACTATCATAAAAAAGGCAGACAGATTCGTGCCGAACACCCGTGTGACCGCAAGCTCAGTAAGACAAAATTCTTGAGTAATATGTTTCCGCGCTTAGTCCGGCATAATCAAGACGGTATAATTACTACGTAAGCAACGCTGCGAAGTTATACTGCACGGAAGCGTCCGACCCTCCTGCCGCTTTGCAGCAAACTGAGCGCGGAAGCGTATTACTCAAGCATTTAGTATTACTGAACTTACGTTCACTCGGGTGTTTGGCACGAATCCGTCTGCCTTTTTTATGATAGTTTGAGACTTATACTTACTATTATTTTTACTTTCAACTTCATAAGTAAAAAAGAAATAAAATCGGCACATAATATTATGTATTATATTAAATCCAAAGTAACAACTGATTGACTGACTAATATATTTTTTTTACTCATGTGCTAATATATCAACTTACAACCCAAACCACTGGTCTTAGAGACGTGAAATTTTGAAGGTGAAGAAAAAGAAGCGATGCTCAATGTATAACAATGATTTTATTTTATACTAGATAGCGTTTTGGAACTACCTCTCACCTGACGTTAGGTGAAGATATAGCATGCTTACTACCTAGAAGATACCTATATCAAGACAGAATAGTTAGACGAGACTGAATATTGCGTAGTAGTAATATGCCCTTTCGCTAACATCGTTACATTCTTATGATGCTTTTATTGAAAATATCCGACCGGTCAGTTAGACGAGGACCACCGTCTTTTGTCTTTCAGCTTGTTAGTGTTACACGCAACGAGTACAGTGGGGATACATTAAATGGACACTAGTGAGAGTCGCCACACCGAGCCGATGTTTACACCTATTTACTACTTACCAGAATCGTGGTATTTATTAGTGCTGCACTACGCATGTTCTTGTTTTTATAATCAGTGGATGGAAAATTTCACAAGCATTAGGGCCAGGTCTGATAGTGCTAATATCGAGAAATCTGACAGCTTATATATGGCGTCTTGTGTCAGATAACTATCAAACGCATTAATAGGAACCGGTGAAACTGGCCCTTAATGTGTTTCGTAGCCCTACATAAATTTTATTGTTGTATCTCAATTCCACTTGCCACTGTTCATTTTTAACCGACGAAAAAAAAACGGAGAAGGTTATCAAGTCGACGCGTATATATTTTTTTATTTTTATGTATGACCACGCATAAGTTTTTACAGAGTAGTCTGATTTCGATAATCCTTTTTTTATTGGAATGGGTATACCCCCAAGGACCCCCTTGGGGGTTACATTTTAACTAAATTTGTCGAGCCGTTTTGAATAAATCAACAAAAATAATGGATAAAAGTATCATTATTTGGATGTTTTTATCATATCATCAATGTATGTCAACAAACACTGGAAAAAACAAAGCGCCGAAAATGGGGTCAGTTGCGTGTCTTGAGAGAGGCATATGTCCAGCAGTGGACTGATACCGACTGATTATGATGATTATGATATTTTACAGGAGGTACAATTTAGTTTTTTTTTTTTTTTTTTTTAAAGATTACTCGCAATGTGGGTTGCACATTACTAGTATTCTTGTTAACGGATTTCATCGAGATATGTTCAGTATCTCCAGAGATGAAGATTAACACCTCAAACTTAGTATTGAAATTGACAAGCGTGACGTTGGAAGTCGGTTTTTAGGGTTCCGAACCCAAAGGGTACCAACGGAACCCTATTACTGAGACTCCGCTGTCCGTCTGTCTGTCTGTCTGTCTGTCTGTCCTGGTGGTGTCAGCCTGGTAACAGACGGATACAAAAATTTCAACCGTCTAACTATCACGGTTCATGAGAACCGTGATAGTTAGACGGTTG
Source organism: Cabera pusaria (assembly GCA_954871355.1). Taxonomy (NCBI): domain Eukaryota; kingdom Metazoa; phylum Arthropoda; class Insecta; order Lepidoptera; family Geometridae; genus Cabera; species Cabera pusaria. Next base: position 13,546,295 of record OX940896.1, read on the forward strand.
AAATTTTCACAGATGATGTATTTCTGTTGCCGCTATAACAACAAATACTAAGAACAGAAAAAAGTTAAAAATTAAAGGGTTTCAAACAAAAACCGTGTTTTTTTACGAAAGAGAGATAAACACGATAGCGCCTGAATCTTCATAGATGGCGCTATCGTGTTTATCTTAATCTAGGAATCTGAATCTCGGAAACGGATCCAACGATTAAATAAAATTTAGTACACAGGGGATTTCGGGGGCGATAAATCGATCTAGCTAGGATTCATTTTCAGAAAATGTTGTTTTATTCGTGTTTCCAACAATCAACTTTTTCGATAATCAACTTTAAATATGACTCTTCCCGACATCTATTGGCGAGTAGAAGTAGCTTTAGTGTTATTTTAATTAGTTGGTGTTAGAAGTTCGTTAGATAGTCGTTAGATGGCGTTCGGAACCCTCCGTCTGCGGGACAAAAGTCTGACTCACACTTGGCCAGTTTTATTTAGTTTCATGTGAGCTTAAATTATTTTTATTGTTATTATAGAGCATAAATGTTCTAGATAACGTTTGTCTAGGCCAGGGGTAAGCAATGACGCCTGCTTGTAACATAGTAGATTATGGCCACAAAAAAATACAAAATAAAACTTTTTATCAAAAAAATTAAACCGCCGAAAAAACTGAAAAGCAAAAAATGATTAATCTTTTTATTTAACCTTAATAACGAAGTTCTTAAACTACTGTTAGTATACCTAAGTATATAATTTTGTAATTGTTTTGAGTTTTTAACTAAAAATAATAACTAAGTTCTTAAACTAATGTAAGTATGTACCTAAGTAATTTTGAGTCGGCGCCAAACAAGCAAATTAATTAATTACGTAACGCGTGATGCGCGGCGGAGGCATGGCGCGACACGCCATAATTTTTTTTGTTAAAAAGTTTTATAATTGAAATAAACTCTGAATACACAGAAATAAGAAACAATGCACACGCTGCTCGGTGACGAATAAACGAGTGGCGAGTAACGATCGAGTGCGTGTTTTTGCGTACAGAGTGCCCAGTGCGAGTTTCTTTAGATATTTTTAACTCACTTGATCATGTGGAAGTAAACGCGGATTTTTATGGAAATGAGAAACGCCATCTTGTGGGCATAATATGTTACACAATGCCGTAGTATTATACCAGGTATTATTATCTGTTCAATTCAATTCAATTATTTTATTTCATGTAAGTACACAAAGTACACTTATGAACGTCAATAAAACATAATTTAAAAAATACATATATATAATACAGATTTATATATATTTATTTATATATATTTATATATATATACATACAGATATAAAATATAACAATAAAAAATATTAATAATAAGTATAACAATTCATTAATAAGTCAAGTTAGTGATAGATGATCCTGCCATGATTTTTTGTCCGCAAGGAATTCGTCAGTTTTATAATAGGATTTCTTCATTAGTATACGTTCTGTAGTGTTCTTAAAAGCATTTTCCCGAAGGTTAACTATTCGATCAGGTAAAATGTTGTAGAACCTTACACAATTACTTACAAATGATGTTGACTGTCTCGCGGAATGTGAAATGATAACTATAGTACGCTATAAACTATTTATTTTACAATATATAAATAACGCTAATAATGGACTGTATGCTATGCTATAGATATATGCTAAAGATATGCTAGATTAATGATAGAGATGAGTGCGCTCGGTCACTGCTGCTAATTGACACTAGTGTGACTCACTAAGACCGTGAGCCACACGAAAAGGTAAAGTGCTGTTCGGTGCAATTTGTATCGAGCATATTGCCCTAGAGACATACAATGCTGTTTGGTGCATTTTGCATCGAACATACTCCCGAGGGCGCAAAAGGTGAGAAGCTGGAGATGATGCTTATAATAAATTGTAAGTCGCTCAGATAATTCTAGTGAGGGTTAGTAGTACACAAAGTGATGACGCTTATAAATTGAAATGAATTAAGTAATCAAAATGTCATTTTAAATGTCTTTGCTGTATGCCACACGCTGCTTCGGCTTAGGCGACGTAGATCTGTCCGCCTTATTTCTAAAACTAGACCACGCTTTTGGTAAATTAAGTCTTGATGTATGGTTTAAAATGCTCAGTTCTTGCTCGGGCAAGAAACTGCTACCTGCACTAGTTGTAGGCACTGCCGGAATGTCTAAATGGAGAGTACATTAAGGGGAGGTACTAATATGTTCGGGGGGACATGGTGGATTGGCCGATCCATGATTGTTGGCGCCGGTCCACGCTCGCCGCCTCCGCCGCCACAGGAACCACAAGAAAGTCGCTATTGCTGCTGCTAACAACCCATACGAAAGTGCATAGTTGTGGATGTCGTGGGTTGTTAAGACGTTGGGCTGCTGAGCTGACTCCTTTAGTGACCTGATTTGATCACCGAGGAGCTTTAGAGAGGTGTTCGTCTGTAGATCTTCCAAGGAGTCTGACTTTATATCGGATAACGCTGTATCGATGATGTGGTGGAGAGGGCTAAATGTATTCTGAGCGATCTCCGGTTTCATTTGGAGCTTACTTTGCTAAGAGCTGATGAAAGTACAGTGTGATGTCCCGGTCTCTTATCAGGCATTGCGGATCTATAGTTAATACCCCGGCCTTGTTGACGTCACACGATTGTACATCGTCATAGCATATTACCCGTACGTGGCTCAGGTTACAATAATAGTACATATAGGTAGATCTGTCGTGTAGTGGCGTCCATATGTTTTTGCAGCTGGTTTTTGCAGGAAGATTTTTCGGTAGTGCAAAATTTCTCATCTGGACTCAGCTGATGGATAATACCTTGGAGTTGACAATCCTTCGGTCTTTTCGCAGTTTTGAAGGTCATCGAAGTTCGCTGTAAGGTACGCATCTTTTCTCAGATTTATGGCAACATACTGTACTATTGGCTGAACAGAGATCATTGTGTTATCTAATAGATGTGGTATTGGTATGAGTCTATAAATCTGGAAGTTATCTAGGCTGATCAAAGGTAACGTTATCTCAAAAATTAAATATTGTTCAGTCATTCGCGCTTTTACTCTTATTAGTTTGTACAGTTTGCTGAAGTTGCTTTGAAAATTCTCAACGGGTAACGTTACATCCTTTGGCATCTGACTCGATATTATCTGGAGCTCGTTCTGTAACTGCTGAGGGGTGAGAAGATGTATATTAATTTGGCCGTGAAATATATCTGTCATAGTATCTATGAGCGTGTCTTGAATTCGCCTCAAATTCTGTATTAAATTGTTGCTTGCTATTGCCGCTAGAATGATTTCCTAGATAGTCTCAATTTCATTTTGTAATGTATTGGTCCGGGTGGTCAGCTGATTAATGTGTCTATTCATCATTTTACACTGATGCGCTATTGTTTGTTCGGTTCTTTTCAAAATATTATATTCGGCTTCTGCAACCGATGTTTGATTTTTCCATAGCTAGATCATGTTATTTTGGTGTCTATTTATAAGTTCAATGTCCCGCTCATATTTTTCTGCGAAACTCTGATCCAATACGCCGAAAAATGAGTTTGCTACTGAGCCGATCGCACTGATAAGCGTCGTGTTTGCGATGGAATGTCGGGTCCTTTCCGATTCGATTCAGCAACAGCTGATTGTAGTATTGCAGTTCATTGTAATCGTGACGTTTTAGTAATAGGATAGTCTGGCAATGATTCAACTCTTTCATTTGTGAACACGTATAATTTAGATAATCTAGAAAATATTTGGCTGCTGTATTGCCGTGCCAGTAGGGAGACATCTCATAGTATGCCACGATTTTCCAACTATCCTTTACCAGAAACATTTTGCCGAGAGCATTAAAATAAACGGATTGATTATTATTTAACTGTCTTTGCGTAAATTTCGCATCCGATGAATAGAATAAGCTCATAAAAAGTACGAGATAGAGTGCTACACTGCTAAGCTTAGATATTTTTGTACGTTTTGTCGGGTTACTTTGTTGATTTTTATTATCTATGTCTTCTAGTTTTTCTGCTTCATTAATTATGTGTTTGGCATCGCTCTGCTTCTTCTCTTGTTCACTTGCTTCTCCGATTGGTAAAATCGATAGTTTTACGACCGGCCTTTTTATTAAACCATTTTTCGTTTTTAAAGTGACAACTCTCACTTGATCATCGCTTCCTGGATGTAGTTCAACTACTCGTCCCACTGGCCATTTACCCGCTGGAAGATTATCATCATGTATGGTGACCATGTATGACCATGACTATGTGTGACTTTTAGATTTTGCTGCGGCTTTAGCCATTTGCTCCTAATTGATAACTGGCTTAAAAACTCAGTCTTCCATCGCTTCCATATATCAGTGAACGTCTTGCTAACTAAATGCCAGCGTGGCCTGGCGTCCTGTGCTGTCTCAATAACTGTCGTATCTGCTCTTTGCGTTAGAAAGTGGGCTGGTGTTAGATAGTTGATGTCATTAATATCGTCAGATAATGGACATAACGGTCGAGAGTTTAAAGCAGCCTCAATTTGTGCTAAAAGTGCGGTGTACTCTTCATATGTTAAGGCCTGCTCTCCAATAACTCTTTTTAAAAGCTGCTTCATACTACGAATTGAACGCTCTCATATTCCACCCGCACTTGACTATGCGGGGCAATTCCAATGCCATTCAATGTTCATTTCCGCTATCTCAGTGTAGAAACTCTCCTGGAATACTTCTTCTAGCTGTTGTTGCTCCTCTTGCAGTATTTTATTAGCTCCTATGAAATTCGTTCCATAATCTGAGTATATATGACGTGGTGTAGATTTTCGTGCTGCTATGCGACGTAGTGCTGCTATAAACGACGCGCTAGTCAGGTCTGACACCACTTCCAGGTGTACCGCTTTGGTCACCATGCAAATAAACAACGCTATATACCCCTTTGTTGTTTTTATGCCTCTCCCTTTGTTGGCTTTCACCCGAATAAATCCCGTTAGGTCCACTCCTGTGTGGTAAAAAGGCGGAGCTGGGTTAACTTGACAGTCCGGGAGATTACCCATGAGTTGATGTAGTTTTTTGGGTTCTTGCTTTTTACAGGTAACGCATTTTCTTAGTTGTTTCTTTGTCGCTCGGTTTCCTTTTATAACCCAGTATTTTTGGCGTAATATAGATAGCGTCATTCTAGCCCCGCCGTGAAAGGCTAGTTCGTGTGCTTGACTGATGAGTAGCTCAGTAAGTCGTCCGCTGCTTGGAATAATAATTGGATGTTTTATCTCCTCGCTGATGTTGGCATTTTTCAATCTTCCACCGACTCTCAGAATGTTGTTCTCGTCCAAAAATGGATTTAAACACAAAAGGTTGCTGTGTGACGATAAATGTTTGTTTATTTTTAAACGCTCGATGTCGGCTGAAAAATGTTTTAGTTGAACGTATTTTATAATTGCTGACTTCGATTTTCTCATGTCTTGTAATGTGAGATATTTATTCGTCGGCTTAGGTTTAAGTGGTGTAATTGCTCGTACTATCCAGGCTAATATTCTAGTTATTTTTGTAAATTAACTATAGCGCTCCAATAAATTGTCTATGATGCTTTTTGTGCCAGTTTCTATCTGTATTGCATTTGCTTGTTTCCTTATCTCTAAGTTGGTTGTAATATTTTTTTGGTCGTCGATTTTCAGGCCCGAAACTAGGTCGTCCATGTGCAACTCCTCCTTTAAACTCTTTGCTGCTATCGGAAATTTTTTCTCCTTGTCTTGAGCTAGCTGGTGAAGTGTCATTATTGCTAAGAATGGTGCAGATTTGGTACCATACGTGACTTTAGATAATTGATACGATTTAAGATGCTGGTCTTCTGGTCCTCCATATGGTCTCTCCATAGAATCTGCTGCAGTTTCTAAACTTCTTCATTCACAAGTATCTGTCTGTACATTTTCTCAATATCTGCCGTATAAGCATAACGATATTGTCGCCACTTCAATATTAAAGCTTACAGATCTTGTTGCAGGTTAGGTACTTTGTACATCAGATCGTTTAGGCTGTAGCCAGAAGAGGTCCTGGCAGATGCATTGAATACCACACGCAACTTTGTAGTGCTGGAATCTGCTCACTGAACTGCATGATGTGGTAAGAAACATTCCTTTCCGTTGCTTGCTGTCGCTAGTTTCATGTGTCCTAGATTTTCATAGTCCCACATAAATTGTTTATATTGCTCTGCTAAGTTAGGCTGTTTATTAAGTTTCTTATCGAGATTTTTAAATTGTGCTGTTGCTATTGATTTTGATGCTCCTCAGTTTGTAATTGAATCCTGTTCCATGGGAATACGTACTTCATAACGCCCACTTTCTAAACGCTTTGTTGTAGCTTTATAAAACTCTACACATCGCTGATCTTTTGCTGACATTTCATTTTGCTCGCTAATATCTTCTATTTTCCAAAATGGTTGTAAATCGTCGATGTTAGTTAACGTAACATTACAACGATAGATGTTTATGCTCCCCCCGCATAGCAACCATCCTAGTTGTGTTTGCTGAGCTAGCGGTTGAGTTGCTTTCTGGCTTCTCATAATACCATCTAACATAATATTTGAATATATTTCCGCTCCTAATAAAAGATCGATGGGTCGGCTGTTGTAAAATTCTGGATCAGCTAAATTTACATTGGAAATATATATATGGCCAAGACGGTTTATGAAATGACTGATTAGGCAGATTTTTAATTAATTTTTTTATGATTAAAATGCTGGTATTAAATGTGTAGCTATTATATATCGATTGACAAGTGATATTCAGCATTCCTTTACAATTATTTTCATTCTCGCCTACTCCTAGAATTATGCCTTTGCAATGTTGCCGCTTTAATCCTAAATGCTGTGCTGCTTGCTCACTGATCAGCGACGTCTGTGATCCCTGGTCGATTAATGCTCGAATAACTTGCCGTTTTCTATCTGCTGCTGTCACTTTTACCAATGCGGTCGCTAATATGATTTCCGATGCATCCCTTTGTGCGGCATGCGATCGAGTTAATGTGGTTGGTTCTCTCGGTATTCCATTAAAAACTGGCTTACTGTTGCTAGGTCCGGTCGTAAAATTCTTATTATAAGCTAAATTGTTTGCGAAGCAATTGTGCAAGATGGTGTGATGATTTTTAGAGCATACGTGACATCGTTTTGCTGAGTGGCATTTGTTCCCATTATGGTCGAATACGCAATTTACGCAATAACGCAATCTGTTGATGAGTCTTAATTTATTCTCGCTCGGTAATTCTATGAACTGCTTGCAATTAATTAAACTATGTTCTGCTGAACAAATTGGACATTGAACTGCTGACATATGTATAGCTTTTGTATGAAATTTAGGCTGTGTTGAAATAGTGTGCTTCAGATTATTGTCAACCGGTTGCATAATTTTTCTATTGTTGTGATAATTAGATGGAAATATGTTCGGTTGCTGAGGCTGCTGGGATCTAGACATAACTTCCAGTTTTCGTCGGGATGCTTCTAATGTTGTAAATTTAAATTCTAGGAAATCCATAAAGTCCGACAGTAATGGCAACTCTCTGGAATTTTTTAATGACTCGATATACTCTGAATAAGTTTCGTTATCCAGTTTTTGAGAGAACCAAAAGCGGGTCCCAGGTGAAGATGTCGACACCTAGGTTTTTAATTGCATGGAGGCTCTCTCACGTCATATCGTGCAGTTTCTTGATTGCTAAATACGATTGGTGTTGTAAATTCGGAAGGTTAATAAAATGTTCACATGGGATGTGAAAATAAGTTTTTTATTATTAAATCGGTGGTTTAAAATTTCCGAACTGACGCTATAATTTTCCGAGCTTATATTCAGATGTTGTATTAAGCGCTCAGCTTCACCGCTGACCTTTGCTTTAAGATGCTGCATTTTCTGAGCGCTCGATAAAGCTGGATTTTTGTGTATGGTCTCCTCAAACAGGTATTTAAAGGATACCCATTGATGAAAATTGCCACTAAATACGGGTATATCTATTGTGGGCGTAGATTTTTCTCTATGAACGGCTGCATACATTTTAGAGTTGATTGATTTTCTGATGTTATTAAATATTTTTTCGTGTTTGGTGTACTGCTGTTCATAACTGGCATCTTCTTCTTCCAGCTCACCCACGATCTCCCAATGTAGATGATCAATCGCTTTCCACCGATTTTGTATGAGGCGCAGTGCGTCCTCAAATTCCCATATCTCCTCCATGGCTTCCTTGTTAGTATTTGACACGGCACGCATAAACGCACTTAAATTGATCTTCTGCTTACGCATTATGTCGTCAAATTTACTTGATACCCCTCTAGACTGCATCTCTGATTGTGCTGCTCTTGGTGATATTTTTGGCTGTGGGCTTGGCTGTGTAGGGACATCTAATGTTTTACCTACTAAAAGCTTGTCATAATAATCGCTTACTATATTTTTAGCTAATATGTACTCATCTCGGGTGTTTTTAAACTCAGCATTGACAAAATATTTATTATTAGATCGCTCATAAGGCTCCAGCTTCTCATTATTGCTCTGATACTCTCTCCACCACAACTCTAGTCTATCAAGATGCTCTTGACAGTACTCCGCGGTCTTCCGCCCTGCGCTATCCTTTTTAAAGTTGACCAGAATTTTTCTGATCTCCTCCGCTATTTCTATAATATGGAAAGGTCATACTTGAATGCAGCCGGGTTACGCTCTCTCGCTCAACACTGGTAGGTCCCAACGTCCGCTCGCTCGTGGATTGTCGACGCTGCTGCTGCTGGTGCGACTTCCGTCCGCGGATCCTTCGCTTCTATGCTGCTGGTTGCTGCTGGTGAGACGTGAGCACAGGCTCTATGTCTCGGCTAGATGAAGTAAGCGGCGCTCTTGCTTGCGCCACGCTTACTGATGAGATTATGTACTAAGTGCGATAGGTACTTAGCACACGGTTTTGCTGCTGTTTATTTACTTCACACGAGATCACCACTACAATTTTTGTTGTTTATTCAGAAGGAAACACGCGGCACAAAAAAACTACGCGGCACTACCGAATTGTCCGTAAGGCTTGAAGGATGTTGACTGTCTCGCGGAATGTGAAATGATAACTATAGTACGCTATAAACTATTTATTTTACACTATATAAATAACGCTAATAATGGACTGCTATGCTATAGATATATGCTAAAGATACGCTAGATTAATGATAGAGATGAGTGCGCTCGGTCGCTGCTGCTAATTGACACTAGTGTGACCCACTAAGACCGTGAGCCACACGAAAAGGTAAAGTGCTGTTCAGGGCAATTTGTATCGAGCATACTCCCCAGGGCGCAAAATTTATTTATTTTACTTAATCTAGTTCTAGCAACTTCTATTTTATGTTTATTTCTAGTATTATGGTTGTGAACTTCGCTGTTTAATTTAAATTTACGCAATTTTTTCCTTGCGTACATCATATAGGCATAGTCAATATTTTCATTGTTTTGAATTTTTCTCTTAAAGATTCTCGTGCTTGAAGACAGTAGATAGCTCGCACTGCACGTTTTTGTAGTGTAAATATAAGGTTTACGTCTGCTGCATTGCCACACAGCAATAGACCATATGACATTACCGAGTGAAAATAACTGTAGTACACTATACGGGAAGTTTTGATATCTGCACATTCGCGATTTTTTCTTACGGCATATGCGCTGAACTTAATTTTCCAGAGAGTTCAGCAATATGAGGACCCCACTGTAGCTTAGAATCTAGTGTCGAGCCGAGGAACTTTGACTTTTTTGTGAGATCTAGAACCTTGGAGCCAATATGAATGGCAGGGAATGCACAATTATTAGTTAATGAGAATTTTTCACACTTTGTTTTATCTGGATTTAACATTAAGTTATTCACACTAAACCAATTTTGAATGAAATTAAGGGTGTTGTTTACTACAGCAATATCCTTTACATGCCTATCAACTTTAAACATTAATGAAGTGTCATCAGCAAACAACATTATATCAGCGCTTTTTTCAACAAGGAACGGTAAATCATTGATGTAAACTATGAATAGGAACGGACCCAAAATTGATCCTTGTTGAACCCCAATAGTTACACCACGAACATTTGATAGTACACCTTTGATATTTACTGATTGCTCTCTATCAATAAGATTTCATTAACCCTAACGCGTCTTCTCGCACACCATAATAATGTAGTTTTTGGAGAAGTATATCGTGATTAACGCAATCAAAGGCTTTTGACAAGTCGCAAAATTTACCTAAGCCATCCATAGAGTTTTCCCAAGATTCATAAATGTTTTCGACAAAATTCACAGCCGCATCAGTTGTGGAGCAACCTTTAGTAAAACCATGTTGTTTTTTATAGAGTATATTCTTACAGTTAAAATGTGCTGTCAGTTGGAAAAGCATGACTTTTTCAAATATTTTGCTTAGACATGGCAAGATCAAAACAGGCCTAAAATTACCGGGGTCTTTACTACTTCCACTTTTATGTAAAGGTACAATTTTACTATATTTCACGAAATTTGGAAAAACTTGTTTGTCTATACGAGAATTGAAATATGATAAAAAAGGTGCAATAGAAGTGATAAAACGACTTAAAAAGTTTACGGAGAAGCCCCATAGATCTTCAGATTATTTTAATTAATTAATAAATATAAGAAACTTTTTGTCTTTGCTAAATTGTTTCCTATCATAAAGCTCATACAGCTTTTTCCTACTTATATATATGCCCCTAGTGGCCCAAGTGTTAAATGGAGCTTTATATTTAAATTTACTGGTAATCAAGAAATATTTCATTAAAGTTTTTCATTAATATGTTAAAAAGAGTATTGTAACAGCTGTTTGGGTCTGGGTTTTTAAAACACTCTTGCAAATATTATTAATAATATAATAATAATTTTAAAACATTGATTTTATTAATATCTAATTTCCTTTTAATAACAATGTTATTTGTATTTTCTTTAGAAGATGAAACTATGATACATTGACCCAAATGATCAGAGCTTAATTCTTAATTCTGTTCTGAGACAATGCCTGAGTTCCAGTTTTTATTCGGGATCGAGAGTATCGACTATGGATGGTATTTGACAGTGAAAACGCAGCTTGTGATTGGTTGGTACAAAAAGTTGAACAACTTTTTTTCCGATTTGATTCCGAAAAATTCAAGATATGTCGTCGATAGAGTCGTCTCGTGACCACGATCAATGCAACTTGGTCGAAACGTCGAGTTAAATAAAAATTTATGTTTTAGGCGCGATAAGTCCCGTATTTTAATATTTATAACTTCAAGATATGTGTTATTTAGTCTTAGGGTCAGCTCATTTCATTGAGATAATTTGGCGGCGTCGCGCTGTGCCGCGCGGCGTCATGTTTCGGTGTGAGCTGACCCTCAGCTATGTAAAGACAGACTCGCGAGTGATAACTGTGTTTTGTTTTGAATGGTAATAGGTTTGATTTTTATCAAGTAAACGGGAGCAGTATGATGGCAAGCAAAATTATACTAACCTACTATGTGTTCTACTGAAGGTATATATGATTACCTTGGATAATACCTACGTTTTGTATATGTCTCGTTACCTGATATCTATCCTAAGAAATAAATTGTTAAGAGTCTTCTAACATCAAAGGATCCTTTATAAGGTAACTTACAACGTACAGACTTTTTCATGTCTATCACTCTTTGTGAAACATGATTTGGCCAGCAGCTTCATAAAATTGACAAGGGACTGTTTCGTAGGTATTTGTGTCTAATAAATATATAGATAGATAGATCACTTTTTATTGTACACAGACAAGATACATAAACAACGAACAAACTTAACGTAATATGAACCGTACAATGCCTTATCACCATCAATATACATAAATAACCGGCCAAGTGCGTGTCGGGCTACGCGCAGTGTAGGGTAGTAGCCTCTTATTCAATGCAAGTCTTTACCCGTTATAAACAAGCAACTAGGTACCGTTTTTGTCACTTTAAAGGATTTATTCTAAGCATTTTGTATTTGGTACAAAATTATCCAACACCCAAGTTCAACGACTATTACGGCTAATATTTTCCTTTAAAGTTCATAAAATGCGCTATTATCACGAATTTTTCCAGATTTTTCAAGCCAGCAGTTTAGCTTTTAGAGGGGGGGGGGGGGGACGCCCTACTGGAACAAAAATGTGTACTTTAAAGTTTAATATTTCGTAAATGGAGCATCCAATCGAAAAATGGTATTAGCAACCCTTAAGTAATTTTAAAAGACCTATTAAACAATACCCCATACGATGGGGTAGACGATGAAAAAAAATTCATCCCACTTCTCATATAGGGGAGCAACCCTAAAAAAAAATATTTTTCAAAATTTTATTTCAGCACTTTGTCGACGTCATTTATATACATACCCCTACAAAATGACAGCTTTCTAGTATTAACGGTCTCTTAGCAAAACCTCGGACAGACAGGCAGACAGACAGACAGACGGACATGACGAAACTATAAGGGTTCCTTGTCAGGACTTGTTTAATACAAATTTGTAAAAACGTTATGATTTGTAATGCTAATGCTTAGATTTAAAATTTAACCGATCGCCACCCCCCGATCGATCTAGGGATAGTCAGTCCATTCACACCATTCTAATGAGCCTACAACACGCATTTCTGCTTTGAGTAGGTAAGAATTAGGAGTTAAGTTTTTTTTCCAGGAGTTACGTTCATGCAATATAATTGAATTAACAGTTACCGAATTCCGAATTGATCAGACCTATGATTTTTTTTTATAGCGTCATCAACTAGAAACAATTAAACTGGCCAAGTGCGAGTCAGACTTTGGTCCCGCACACGGAGGGTTCCGAACGCCATCTATCGAATTTCTAACGAACTTCTAACACCAACTAAGTAAACGTTAACACAAAGTTAGAATAGTATTATATAGTAGTAATAGTAATAGTAGTAATAAAGATAAGATAAAGATAAAGATAAAGATATTTTATTTGCGTAAAACATGCGTATAACAAAAAGTTGTGACAAAATATTCAAACGATCGTCATGTTTTGCCTTAACAGGCGTGCAAACATTGCAGATGGCGCTGCTTTACTCACTACATATAATCCAAATTTAAATACATATTACACTGGTCATTCTTATAAACTAAATTGAATTATAAAATTAAAAGAATACAACACAATGTCATGAAAATATTAATAATGATTATAATTTGTCACTTAAAAATTCGTCAATACCATAATAACATTTCTGAATTAAAAATTGTTTTAGCCTATTTTTAAACATAATATTGACCATGTCCTTTAAAGATTTAGGAATTTTATTGAAGACTGTTGGCGCCATACCAATTATAGTAATTGTAGTAATTAATATTATTAAATATCTGGTGGCAAAAAATAGATGTCGGGAAGAGTCATATTTTAAGTTGATTATCAATAAAGTTGATTATTGAAAACAAGAATAAAACAACATTTTCTGAAAATGACTCCTAGCTAGCTCGATTTATCGCCCCCGAAATCCCCTGTAGGTATACTACATTTTATTGAATCGTTGGAGCCGCTTCGGAGATTCAGATTAAGGTAAAGACAATAGCGCCATCATTGATGCTAGATAGGTGGCGCTGCGCTATCGTAAAAAACTTTTTTTAACTTTTCTTTAATTTTTAACTTTGTTCTGTTCTTAGTGTTTGTTGTTATAGCGGCAACAGAAATACATCATCTGTGAAAATTTCATCCGTCTAACTATCACGGTTCATGAGATACAGCCTGGTGACAGACGGACAGACAGACAGACAGACAGACAGACGGACAGCGGAGTCTCAGTAATAGGGTTCCGTTGGTACCCTTTGGGTTCGGAACTCTAAAAAGCTCATAATCTAATAAATTTTTGTGAATCAAAGCTAAGAACACTCTCGATTAAGACATCTAATAAAAAAACTAAATCGAAATCGGTTCATCGATTTGGGCGCTACGATGCCATTGATAGACAACCATAAAAAGATACAAAGTCAAACATATCTCAAAATATCTTACAATTTAATTTGCTGTAAGCTATTACAGCAAATTGGCATTGCCGGATATTTTTTAACAAACATAATTTTATAGACCAAAATCTCTCATTTAGACTACTTGATTAGGGATTTTGCTATATTTATCTGAAGATACCTTAATACTATCCTGACCAATTTCAGCCACGACTATATTGCTTTACTTATATCGTCAGCAGTTATTGGGATGTCCATTAGTGGGGTTTACACATCAAATGCCAAATACATTTTGGTCGAACTGAATGATAAGCTAAACCAACCGACCGAACCGAATGTGATTCGTAGTAGCAAACGCCCGATGATTTCGGCCGATACTTAGGACCACTTCGAAATAGGCCTCCTGGCTCTATGATGATATAGTATAGGACTTAATTTTCGCAGTGACTGTTTGTGCGTGAGGACCTGTCAGGGCACTGTTCACGTGCAGGCTGATAGTAGATATTGTAAGGTGCTGTTGGCATTCCGTTTAATACCTAGATTGACCTTCATGTTTCTTTTATTAGGCGGTCTTGTCGCTAATAATCTCTGCCAGACAACCTTTATACTGACCTCTTCATTACATAGCCTAGGGTCTAGGGTGTGCCTAATTGAAATTAAAATAAAAGATAAACAATAAGATGTTTACCTAAACAGACACAATTATACCTTATTTCCTAGATACCGTTATAGCTAGGAAATTAGGCTTAGAGCTTTATGTTTATCGCTATAAACACACATTTCTTTCAGTGTTCTTGGCTATAGACCATATTTTTTCTCAGCTGATTTGAACTGGGGAACTTAAGCCTCCATCAACTATAAAAGAGCCCATCAGGGACACGTCAGGTCTCCGTTCGAGTGTTGATAGTTAGACATTAGAAGGCAGTTTGTTTTGTTGGCATCCCGTTAATTATCTAGAACGACCTTTATATTTCTGCCTCAATTGTTCAAACTAATATATATTTCAGTATTAGGGCCCTAGTACTAAGTAGCTACTCAGATTTATGCGTTAACCATTGAATTTAATTGAGATGAAGATGAAACAGAAATGTTGATTAAATGTAATGAAACATTAACGAGCTGCTGAATATTCAAACATGTCTTGCTTGTCGATCTGTTTAATATTTGTTCATGGTCTAGACAGAAATCTGAGCGAGTGATTCTAAAGATTCTTCTAATTTTGATTTTATAGATCTTTGAAACCCATTTGAACTATTCTATGTCTCATTAAGCTTTACTTTGTACATACATTTTATATATATAGATTTCATTTTGAAAATTATTTATTAAAATAAATTATACATTATTTAAATTTATATAGGTACTGTGGCTTGATCCGAAGAGGCGAGCCTGTGCTTAAACTAAGACATAGCTTGCACGAGCGGGAGTATCGCAACAAGTCGCTACAATACAGTACAGTACATAAAAATCGACGATTATTCCACCAGCGTGTCGTCGCAGCCACACAACGACAGTTGGACAGTTGTTTTGTTTGAAGGGTCAGTTCACACCGCAACGCGACGCGACGTGACGATGCTCAATTGTTTATCACGCGGCTTCCCGCTGCGCGACGCAGCCTTAAGCCGCCGAACTAACTTAATGAAATGTGTATCTTTTTGTGAAGTAAATAATGCTCTTTTTTGTATCACTCTCTTAATGAGTGCGCGCTGCGTCGCGTCGCATCGGGTCGCGGTCTGAACTGACCCTAAGGCGCCTTAAAAGACAATCTCCAGTTTTGACCCGACACTAAATAAGTTGCCCAAAACAAATCAACCATGACAATAAATTTAATGACCCGACTACGAGGAGGGTTATGATTTTGACCGGTACGTAATAAGGACGGGGAAAAATTATTTTCGTATTTGTAAAAAAATTGACGTACTGGCCTGGCTAAGCGCATTTTTTGGGTGTGACTTTTGGGTTTATGACAATAAAAATATTTATGCTAAACTTTATCATATATCCGGTAAAATTGACGAGCCGAAAAACGTTTATGATACATTTTCTCGATAATCAAGTTGTGTAAATTCTGTCTAAATGTTAAAATCTGAACAGTATTAAAAATAAATCTACTATTATAATAAAAAAACTTATTCTTATACATTTATTTAATATAATATATTAAAAAGTACTTTAGGTGCATTAATCTATCAATAAAATTACCCGTTAAAACTATTAGTTCATCAAATAACATCTAAGACCCTAAAATACACAGTAAATGTATTTGTGTAAAATATTTGACACGAAACATCGTTTAGTCATTCAACTAAAAGCTTTGGCTATGGGCCTTGTGCTTACACCTCAAACTTGATACTGAAAATTAATACCACGGCATTTGAATTCAGTTTTATTACGTTTTGTTAACGAAGTTATACCTTGTGATTTATTTCAACCTAGTGAAATAGTTTTTGCTGAGTGGAGGATCTTTTCCAGATGGCGGTGGCGCCCAGTTAGAAACAGAGAGCTGTGATGGAGGTCAGCTGAACACCTGCGTAGCCCTCATCCCTCGCACACCTGTCGGCCTGCCGCGGACTAAAGCCGAGCTCGACGCACATTGCTCGTAAGTAAACTGTTCCTTAGTAGCCCCCGACATTATAAAAAGGGTGGGTGTTTAAAGTTTTATGTGTGGATCTGTGTGTCCTTCTGTGGTGTAATTCTGTAGCACCCAAGCGGATAAACCGATTTTGATTTACTATATATAGGGTTCCGTACCTCAAAAAGTAAAAAAAGGAACCTTTATAAGATCACTTTCTTGTCCGTCTGTCCGTCTGTCCGTTTGTCCGTTTGTCCGTCTGAAAACCGTAAATATGTAGTTTAATAACAAAAAAAGGTAAATTTATGTATAGTATTTTGTTGATGGATAGCAATACATTTTCTATGGATCGAACTACAAAGTCTGAGAAGTTGGTACGGAAGCCTCGGTGGGCAAGTCCAACTCGACTTCGCCGGTTTTTAGGGTTCCGTACCCAAAGGGTAAAACGGGACCCTATTACTAAGACTCCGCTGTCCGTCTGTCTGTCTGTCTGTCTGTCTGTCTGTCTGTCTGTCTGTCTGTCTGTCACCAGGCTGTCTCTGATCTCATGAACCGTGATAGTTGGACAGTTGAAATTTTCACAGATGATGTATTTCTGTTGCCGCTATAACAACAAATACTAAAAACAGAATAAAGTTAAAAATAATAGAGGGTCCCTATACAAGAAACGGTTTTTTTCGGCATTTCACGCCATCTATGAACGCTCAGTTAGGTAAACGTCCCATAGATGGCGTTATATTTAAATGTCGATCCCTAACACCTTTGTTAGACGTTAGATGGCGTTATAAGAAATAAAATGTTTGTTAATTATTTTTTTTTGCTGGCGAAAAATGATAGTGGTATTTTTTGCTCGTTCTTATAAAATACTGTAATGTACTGTACTGTACTGTACGGAACCCTACTAGTGCGAGTCCAACTTGCACTTGGCCAGTTTATTTTGTATTTGAAAGGTGACTCATCGAGAGTGTTTTTAGTTTTGATTCATGTAAATCCGTTCAGCCGTTTTATTACTTTCATAGTCTTTTCTAGTCGATGACGCTATGAAAATCCATAATCGAATTTAGAATTTATCAGACCTTTTAAATTTGCTTTAATTGGTCTTATCAATACTAAACTCTTTGAACATAGCTGTCTATATCTGTGTGACCTTTTTCAACCGACTACCAAAAAGGGGGACGTTCTCAATTTGTCTGTATGTTTTTTTTTTGTATGTACGAGTATGTTAGGCGATTTCTCCGTCAATTTTGTGAACGATTCGAATGCTTCTTTTTTAAATTGGCTGATAAGTATCTCCAGAGATATAACGATACACGTCAAAAACTTGCTAGTGAAACTGACTCGTGCGGCATCGTAATTGTTTAATCCTTTATGGCAGCGTTTGGCCACCTAGCTCACCATGGTGGTAAGCGATGACGTGGTCGAAGATGGTGAAAAAGCTAGCCCTAAAATACTTTGACTCTCAACCGGAACATTGTAAGATTATGGCGGCATATTTTCTCCTTGATGGTAAGCCACTTTTAGGTTGGAAGTCAGGCGGAACATTGATATATTATGCGCCTATATACTATCAGTAAAAATATATATACAAGACCTTATTACACATACCATAAAAGCACATGTCTAAACATAACGCTAGCAACAGCTGTTGGAAATTTAATAACGTCTCAACTGACAGCCTGCGAGGGTACTACTGGGCTACTCAAGAGTTGTTTTGCTTCCAACCTACGCTGTTTATTCAGTAAATTACAAGTGGCGTTTACACCGAAATTAAGTATTTAACTCAAATTGATTCAGGGCTGGTCCGTGGTGATCCAGCCATTCTCACAAACTTTGGCATTTATAATATTACTAGCTCTCTGCGGCTTTAACCGCATTAAAAAGTATTATTCTGTATATATATTATCCAGATCATAAGATATCTATTAGGTTGAATTTCATCCAAATCAGTTCAGCCGTTTTTGTGTGAAATTTTAACTATCGAATATTATGTTTCTTGAAGTGACACTTATCAAATAACAAATAAATTACAAAAACATCTATCGATCTACACTCACAAACTATAGCATTTATTATAATATGATTGAGTATAATTTTTATTATTTTGTGAGAAACTGGCGGCTACTGTCGGTTTAGTAAAAAAACCTGTTTTGTAGGTCACCAGGACCCCTCCGTATTGTTAATCAAATTTAAAGACGATGTAGTCACTTGTGGGTAAGTCATGTGGAGGAATAATATTAGTAGGATAAACTTTTACAACAACTTCCTCAAGTTTTATTAAAGTGAAATTTCTTATGCGACTTCCAACAAGGTTGTGTTAAACGTTTAACGCTACCATGGAGGGGGTATGAAAGCGTGTTGCGTTAAATGCTCAACTTTTCATTTCTACATTACGAAGTTTCACTTCTTCCGTGCGGGGGGACTCCACGCACTATTTTTTGTTTGTGCAGGGCTTATCATACGGGCATGACGTGTATGGATGCGTGGATCAAGCGCTGCCTACCCACTGACGGACAGAAGCTGCTGCAGCAACAGATCGGCGGTGCACGTGCTATCATGCGCTTTCTATGCACCAACGAGACTGCTCTAAGAAAAGGTAAGATTTTATAAAAAAAGGGTTTTTGAAGTGAAACCTCTTTAAGCACACTGGGGTAAAATTTGACAGAAGTGACGTAGCGTCACAGTCCGAAGGCAGCGGGGGAAGTGAGCGTCATTTTATATTTATAAACGCCCTCAATTGTAGAATGGCGCAACTACGAAGACGTATTCGCAAAAGTTCAACAGATGGAGTTGTACAAAAAATAAATAAGTGATGTTGCGAAATAAATTGAATGAACCTGGAAGTTTCACTTCAACGCGTAGCTTTCTACGAATTTTATTTTTTAATACAGTTGCTCAAAAAGTGGTGTATTGCAGGGACGTTTAGCGTTCGGGATGTGGGATATACATACTCGTGCTTTTTTAGGGTTCCGTAGTCCTGACAAGGAACCCTTATAGTTTCGTCATGTCCGTCTGTCTGTCTGTCCGAGGTTTTGCTAAGAGACCGTTAATACTAGAAAGCTGTAATTTTGTGGGGGTATGTAAATAAAAGACGCCGACAAAGTGCTGAAATAAAATTTTGAAAAATATTTTTTTTTAGGGTAGCTCCCCTATATGAGAAGTGGGGATGATTTTTTTTTTCATCGTCTACCCCATCGTGTGGGTTATTGTTGAATAGGTCTTTTAAAATGACTTAAGGGTTGCTAATACCATTTTTTCGATTGAATGCTCTATTTACGAAATATTAAACTTTAAAGTGAACATTTTTGTTCCAGTAGGGCGTCCCCCCCCTCTAATAGCTAAACTGCTGGCTTGAAAAATCTGGAAAAATTCGTGATAATAGCGCATTTCATGAACTTTAAAGGAAAATTATAGCGGTTAAGATAACTTTATTAGTTTAGCAGTAATAGTCGTTGAACTTGGGTGTTGGATAATTTTGTACCAAATACAAAATCCTTAGAAAAAATCCTTTAAAGTGACAAAAACGGAGTACCTTCTTGCTTGTTTATAACGGGTAAAGACTTGCATTGAATAACAGGCTACTACGGAACCCTACACTGCGTGTGGCCTGACACGCACTTGGCCGGTTATTTTTACCTTTCCCGAACTCGTGGGTTCTCTTTCCCAACTGTAAAAATAATGTCTATTAAAAATAAAAACCAACAATTAAGTTTTTACAAAAAAAAATCATAGAAATTTTTATGATTCATGCAAATACGCATATTTCTAAAAAGAAGCTACTAATTTGTTTCAATATCAGATTTAATGATTTGATTGAATGAGTAAGGTTAGGTTTTATTTCATTTCATCTCATTAAATTTCATTTTTATTTCATATCAATGAAAAAAATCTACTGAAAAATTGGCTGTATGGGCATAGACATTAGGGCGTAGGCATTCCCTTTGCCTACCAGAATGGGTGAAGAAAAAAAAACTCTGCTTATATTCTACGGTTGGCGCCATTTTTCAGAAATTTTCTTTGCGAGTTTAGTTGTTTGTTGCACAAAATGAATAATTTCGACCCTAGTTTTTTTGAATTAACACCACCGGAACTCAGTATAAATGCACAAAATGCTTCGGAGAACATTTTACCGGAAAAGTCAAAAAGTCGGTACATATATCTACATACGACGAATTTATTGCGTGGAGAGAAGAGAAAACGCCAGTTAGTATAAATAAACTGGCCAAGTGCAAGTCGGACTCGCACTCGTAGGGTCCCGTAACACAGTTAAGTATTCCATAACTATGATTTTTCGCAACTATAAAATTATATATATTTTATATATATAATATATATATATTTATAAATATTTTATAAATATATAAATTATATATATTTTATATATTATATATTATAAAATTATGTATATTCATACAAACACTATGAAAAACAAAGTTATCTTTGCGGTCGTTATATCTCTAAAACTGCTGACTGTATCTCGTTCAAACTAATTTTCGTTGTTAGTTTTTATTGAGATCTACAGCATATATTTTTTTTAGATTTTTCACTCCCATACTTTAAAAGTTAGAGGGGGGGGGCACACATTTTACCACTTTAGACGCGCCTATCTTTCAAATGATTAACTTTGAGAAAAAATAATTTTAGGAACCTCAATGTCATTTTTGAAAACCAATCCATAGACTCACCACACGTATAGGTTTGAAGAAACAATTTTTTTTTGTTTTAGTTCCATGTATGGGATGCCCCCCCTTAAACTTTTATATTTTTTTATTTTTGTATAAAAATCGGAAAGCGGTTCACAGAATACATCTACCTACCAAGTTTCAATACTGTAGTCCTAACAGTTTCGGAATAAAATGGCTGAGCAATACGGACGGACAGACAGACAGACATGACGAATCTGTAAGGGTTTTGTCGTTTTATGCCATTCGGCTACGGAACCCTAAAAACTGTACCAATTTCAATGTATCTGTGAATTATAACTTTTATAAGAAATAAATGTTAAGTTAGTAGAGTTTACTGTGTTTTTATTATTTTATTAAATTGCTTCATTTTTTCGCAACTGTATTAAAAATAGTCGTTCAGTACACGTGCGGAACCGTCATTGCAACTAGATATTTGTCGGAATTCTTTGCAATGACAGCCTTTCCGCACTTGTAATGAAATATACTATTTTTAATGAAAGCGCTCGAATTTAGTAGTACGTATATAAATAGTGGCATTTAATCAATTTCAAATCTTTATAGTATATTTTTTCTTTCCCTGTAGTGGAATTTTGGTACCTATATAAATAGTGGCATTTAATCAATTTCAAATCTTTATAGTATATTTTTTCTTTCCCTGTAGTGGAATTTTGGTACCTATATAAATAGTGGCATTTAATCAATTTCAAATCTTTATAGTATATTTTTTCTTTCCCTGTAGTGGAATTTTGGTACCTATATAAATAGTGGCATTTTATCAATATCAAATCTTTATGGTATATTTTTTCTTTTCCTGTAGTGGAATTTTGACGACGCACAAAAAGGGGATCGATAAAAGGTTCTTTAAAATAGCAATTTATGAGTAATAGTGGAAAAGCCCTTCGTTAAATTTCTTCTCTCTTAACGATTTTTTTAAATATATCTTATAGGCTCGCGTTTGACCACTATCTCACCTGTTGATAAGTGATGATGCGGTCGAAGATGGTAAGTACGCTAGGCCTAGAATGGGATCTGGCTCTCAAGGATAGCTGCCGAAACACATTAGATGTTTGGCGACAGATTATCTAACTTGAGGCTGGTAGCTGGCCAGGCGGACACTAGATAGTGACCTGCCACCATGCGGGGTTGTTGGTTTCCTAACGATGTTTTTCTTTCACCATATTTATTTATTTCACAGAATTCCTTAGGGAGCCGCAATGCTGGGCGCGTGTGTCATCCGACTGGTCAAACTGTGTGGACGAGCTAAATGATGCCGCGCGAGAGATCGTCGACCGTTCACAGCAACTTACCTACTTCAATAGAAACGGTGAACTATGCTGGTAAATATTTCTTCAAAATATGTGGACTAGACCTTTTAGATGGCATACAATACGGGCTAACCGAGACGAATGGAAAGTTAGAGAAGCCTATATGCTCAGCAGTAGAACAACAATACTGAAATGCAAAATTTAAAACCACCCTGACCAATTTATTCGTAATTTGTTAATGGAGACCATTTCGATGAGCCCAAACACGACATCTCTGCTGTAAGTTGGTGAGGAGTTGAGTATTCTGCAGATACCAGTAGATGTCTCGGCGTCAGGTCAACGCTACCAAGTTCTTACAGCATCGTTACAATAATAATATACCGAATTTTGAGTTGATCAGTACTACAGGTTTACGTCATAGCGTTATCATCTAGAAAAATGCTCAATGTCTTCAAAAACGCTTCATCCGATCGGGCGCTACGATGCCACAGACACATAGATACACAGATACACACGTCAAACTTATAAGACACATTATTTTTGCATCAGGGGCTACAAATACAAATACAAAATAATTTATTGTCAAAAAAACTTGTTACAATTTATATAGACTTAATTACAAATTGACCGTAAAAGTGACAATTGGAGTACACTCAGCATTATTCTGAGGAGATGTGAATCTTCGCAGGGCTGATTTTCAGTGAACCCCGTTGCTCGAACTCAGGTGTTAGTCGAGCATAAATGTTAGTGGTAGCGGGTAATTATACATCGAAATAATTACAATTTCAAAAGCTGCGCTTACATTGAAACGAAAAGAAAAAATAAAACAAATAAAATTAAAAAGACAACCCTTATTACAATAAGAAAAAAAAAAATATAAAAATATCCATTTGTATAAAATTAAATGTGTGTGTGTATGTGTGTGTGTGAGTGAGTGTCTGTGTGTGTTTGTGTGTGTGTGTGTGTGTGTGTGTGTGTGTGTGTGTGTGTGTGTGTGTGTGTGTGTGTGCGTGTTTGTATTGTTTCGCGTGTTTAGGCTATTTGGTCTTGAAAGTGGATTCAAATATATGTTTATTACGTTGAAAAAGAATTGTTTTAAATTTAAACTTAAATACGGTGTGACTCATTGTCTTTCTTAAGGGTGGAGGGAGGTTGTTCCATATTTTTGAGGCACTATATTTGAATCCACCTCTGAACCCAACAGTTTTGTGTGTCGGTAAGGATAATGTAAGTAAATATTGATTTCGAGTATGTCGGGTTCCAATATCCTGCCTCCACGTCAGTTTCTCGAAGAGATACTCCGGCTTTTTGTTCCACAGTACCTTTTGGGTAATGGAAGCTAGGTGGATTTCCCTTCTAGTTTTCATGTTTAGTATGTGGTGTCGAATGAGGTAAGGTGTCACATGGTCCCTACGGCGAATATTAAAACAAAATCTCGCGCATGCATTTTGAACTTTTTGTATAGCATTCTCGGTTTTGATATAGATTATAGGCCCATATACAGCACTACAGTATGTGAGAGGTGACAAAACGTAGTATAAACGTAGTTATAGTGGTAGATTACAATCTACCACTATAACTATATCGGCACTTGCTTGCTACTTTACCGATCCTGTTTTAAACAGAATATGTAGCTACGAAGCTCTTTTTTGATACAGGCAGACAAGCACTGTCTTAGTAACGACGTGGTCGTGGTATTCTTGTGTTTGCTTGCAAGAAGAAGACGCCAGTGGGACGATGCGTTGGATAACTGACATTTGTATAATCAAATAATAAACGGCAGGCCTACCGTGCTACCATTCGCTCGACTGTATCATCACTTACCAACAGGTGAGACAGTGGTCAAACTAGCGTTTGACTATACTATATAAAAAAATCTACACAGCGAAAATGTTCCAACCGTCTGCCAAATTTTATTTTTGCAGTTTGTATCTGATAGGCTAGCGTTTTTCTACTAGATGGCCTGGTGGTAAGCGATGATGTGTTCAAAGATAGTAAACGCGTTAGGCCTACATTGGTCTGAATCTCAAATGATGCCAGAACACTGTAAAGTTATGGCGGCAGATTTATCCCTTGCTGAAGGTAAGCTATTCAACGGTAGCATGTCAGTCGGAACATCGATATAATGCTCCTACTACCTGTGGCTGCTATAACTTGCTGGTACCAAACATCATGATATAATTTAATTCAACATTGAATTGGCCATATTGTATGTAGTTATATAGTACTTTAAGTAAACGCTCGTTTAGGCGATACACACACTGCCCCGCGCCACGCTGCGGGGTGCGTGGTGGCGGAGCCACGCGTCTCCGAGCGTGAGTGCAGATTTGCGTCCGCGTGCAGATTTTTTGTATTGATTTATCGGAAATACGCGCGTAGGTGCGTGTTTCTCCGCATGTAAGCGCGTGATCTGCAACACTGCGCGAGAATGCGTGTTCAGTGTGCTGGACTACGCTTACGCTACGGGCTACGCGTTTAAACAAACACAGATAGTTGCAAACAACATAAGACCACGCACTCCCGCGCTACGCTGCGTGATGCGGTGCAATGTGAGAATCGCCTTAGATCTACACAGAGATCACGCGTAGGTCTCATCACAACTACTGACGCTGTATGTAACAATAACTCTCTGGACTGGGATAATTATTGTTATATAATAATATAATTGTTGTATCGTTCGTATCGTGGCTAAAACTTCTTATGATGCATTTTCATCTGCGAATAGCCTCAACCTAATTTAACCTGATTTCGACTTAGCCTACAATTTCTATTTTTGTGTCCTGCCGAAACACTAAGATTTTGGTGACCGATTTTATTTTGAAATATATTTGGTTCATATGGATATTTACTCTTTAATAAATATTAACTCTTAGAAATAATAATCCTCTCTACCACAGGTCATAAGCAATTTCTTTATAACAACATTTTCTGTTATCACAATCATCAAACTCAGGTAGATGTAACTAAGTAAGTAAGTATGTAGTTAGAAAACTATATATTTGCATCTTGAGCTATTACATATATGAGTACCAGCTATAAGCACAAACAAATCGTTTATTGTTACTCATTAATTTACTTATGCACATTATTATTTACATTCCAAAATTTCGCCGTCCAGCAGAAAAGAAACATAATATTCATTATATGATGTATTTTTATTGAAAAAAAATAATAAAAACATCGAACATCAGTCACAAAACCATTTTTATTCAAGCGGAGACCGGTATGAAGGTTTACTTTGTTTCTATCTTACATTGTTTTCCAAACGAAATATGTTTTTGTAACATCCCGTACGTATATAAATATGAAATTATACCCACAAGTTACCCTTATTTCAAAGGATTGTTCTCCCTTTGCGGCCCATCAGTCATAAAAGTCATCGAGATCTAAGTAAAGGAGTTCCAACTTCCAAGTTATTGCTCCCGAGGATAGAGAAACTTGCTAACCAAACTTATTTAACATAAGTGCCTACTTAGCTCCTGTTACCTCTAGGAATGTTGAATAAGTTACTCAGTTTATTAGCTTTGAGTCCTTTACCATCCGTATTCAAGAAGATTTTGATAACGTGTAGTGGACTTTACTCAAGTATTGTCATTTTTGTATTGGTTGGAAATGTTTGAATGACCATAACAATTATGTGTTAAAGAGCACTGTAAGACCTCATAGTATT
This sequence comes from Cabera pusaria, assembly GCA_954871355.1. NCBI lineage: Eukaryota > Metazoa > Arthropoda > Insecta > Lepidoptera > Geometridae > Cabera > Cabera pusaria. The sequence continues at coordinate 13,572,382 of OX940896.1, forward strand.
GATTATGAATACGGGTGCACCTTATTAATTATTACTCATCACGCCGTAATTAAAAAAAGAATGTGAAAGCTCTTGGGATCTACATGAGTTCTATTTTATTTTCGATGATTTAAGATATCATAAAGACGAAACAAAATGTTTTTGTGTGTGTGTTATAGTCACCGGTGGAAAGGTTGTATTGCTCTAGGGCGGAATAGTGACATCTGTCTCTTTCCGGCATAGCTATATAATTAAAATTAATGAATTAGACTTGTGGAAAAGCCCTTGGAAACTTTCTTTGGTCTTTGGTTTTATTAAAACAATAGTTTATTTATTTTCTCTTATCAGTCTAGGCATTTATGGGTCATCGTTGGTATAGTGGAAAAAAAATCTAGCGCCAAAACCATACGATCTTCTGGCAGCAACAGCTCTTGAGAGCCAAGACTATTCTAGGCCTAGCGTATTAACCATTCTCGACTACATCATCGCTTACTACCAGGCGAGATAGTGGTAAAACGCTAGCCTAGTAGATATAATATAAAACCGGCCAAGTCGAGTTGGATTCGCCCAACGAGGCTTCTGTACCAACATCTCAAACAAGGTTAAAGGACAAACTTAACTTTACAGTTCGATACATTGAAAATGTACTGCACCAACCGCAAATAATAAGCTTGTAAAAGTAAATTCACTTTTTTTTACTATTAAACTACATATTTACGGTTTTCAGATGTATTCTTATACAAATTGTTTAAGACCTTGCATCTTGCCAAATTTAATGATTCTAGGTCAACGGGAAAGTACTTTGATTCCCTTGTGAAATTGCAAAATATGCGATATAAACGGTTATAATTTTTGATCGCGTTGACTTACAGGTTTGATTTTTTCACAGCCAAAAGATACCGTAGACCCACGAACTTCACGCGTTTCGGAGATAAAGGGTCTTGACAGAGGGACAGACGGACAGACAGACAGCTAGACGGACAACAAAGTGATCCTTTAACGGTTACTTTTTTCCTATTATGGTACGGAACCCCTTAAAATCGTGTTTAAGTCCCTGTTTAAACTAAGAACATTTATAAATTTGTTTTCACCAGTTCTATTTGTTTTTTTTTGATAGATTTAAAACTTTCTTTACGGCTAAGCCGATTTCGCAATGGTTTAAAAAGTTCTTGTATGACAAAAGATGCCAAGGTATTAATTACAACGTAAAGCAGATTTTTACGTGAAAGTTCTCTAGACAACCATTAGGTATTTAATAAAGGACTGAATATGCTGGAACTAACTTTACTATACATCTGTTTATATAGCAGAACATTACTAAGGTGTTCCTAAAGTGCTAAGTATATGCTTATTCAAATTGCCGTGTTAAAAATTATGAGTGGATCTCAACTACCTATAAATGTATCGCATTTAAAGTTAAGTAAAAACGACTGAATTCACATTGATACAGTCGAAACAGTATTTAAGGCAATGATGAAAAAAAGAATACATCAAGTATAGGATGCAGCTGTGGCAAGTTATTTAAGACCTTCTGACCAGTTTCAGAACGTATCGCGTCCCTTTTTAAAAGCCACGTTCTCATGTACTACGTTCCCCGTGTTTGTAGCTCTCGCTCTCTCTTGTCATAGTCTAATAATGGTAAAAGGTTTTTTTTCCGGCAGTGCTCGGGACGCGTTCCTGATGTGTGTATCGGAAGCGGGACGCGCGTGCTCGACCACGGCCAGCTCGCTACTCCGGCGCATGGCGTTCGTGCTGGCGCAAGACGTGGCAGCGTGCGCGCACCAACCGAAGGCATACTGCGCCGCGCCGTCACCACCGCTTGCTGCGCCTCTGCTCACCGCTCTTGGTGGCATCCTCTTCTACCCGCCGCGCCTTTAAATAGTCACTGACGCATGACGTGGTGGCGAGCGCGCAAAAACCCAAGGCACACTGCACGGCGCCACTGCCGCCACTCGTCGTCCTTCTGCCCAACACAGTGGGTGGTATCCTCTTTCTACCCACCGCACCTCTAGACAGTGATTAACTACAACTGAAACAGAAAATAGCGGCTTGCGTTCATTAACCCCAGGCATACTGCACCGCGCCGTCACTGCTGCGCGCCTCTGCTCACCGCACTCAGTGGCATCAGGATGCCACTGACTTCAACACGCCACGCCTCTGCACAGTCACCATCTTTAACTGATGCAGGTTATGGTGGCGTGCGCGCACCAACCCAAGGCATATTTGCGCTAACTCCGTCTCTAGATAGTTTTGACTGTAGGTAGGTTGTCAGTGGTAAGTGTCAGTGGTGATTAACGAAATGTAGTCTACCCGCCACGCCTTCCCGCCATGTTCAACTTAATCTATCTATGGCATCGTCTTCTACCTATTACGTCTTTAGTTTTCTTATAATTGTAGGTAAGCTATCATGCTGTTTATCATATTTGTTTACAATGCAATTGGAAAATTTAACTTCAGTGCAACATTATTCAACAGCATATTCTACCACCTCGTCTTTAAGTAGTGGGAAACGTGCTCATAGATCAATATTTAGGCATAGCTGCTGCCTCCCGACTATTTCGTCTTCCAGAACTTTTAGTATTAGTTGTTACAAAAAACTAGGCAGCTTCTATTATTTATTCTGTGGCAGCGTTAACAAATCTAGATCTCGACCGACCGAAGTACCGAGTTCCGCAAACTTTTATAGAACTTAATCAAAATTCAAACAAGACAATCAGGACCGCTGATATTGTTTACACAAACACTCTCTGAAAGACAGCGTAAACAAGCGCCTCTATAAATTTCTTAATTGAATTGAAGAAAAACATTTCTATTCATATTTAGCCTAGATATTCTGTTATGAAAAGCTTCTGAATAATGCTGATTCAAGATTTCTGCAATAATACTCAACTTACATTGTACTTCTCTATACTTAAATGAGTAAGCCGTTATGAAAGTAGCAGGAGTAGGGACTTCTATCAAATTCCACTTACTTACTTTTTGCCAGAGCGAGGAAAACCTGCGATACTCGGTGAAGTAGTATTTTCCGGTTTCCAGCGCTGCAAGTTGCATCAGTTCATCTATCCTTATCATGCCAACCAATGTTTTGCTTTTTTTCGCTGCGCTTCATTTCAGAGTCCAACATAAGCTAATTGCAAAATGTGTAAATTTTCAGCTGTCTCTTTAACTGCTACAATTTTTACAGTCGCACATATTCACCAGCATTTAATGGTTAATATTTAATAACCCACATTTTCATTACACACTAGCTCGCAGAAGAAACAAAAAAAAATTTTTTTTCACTTTTCCGCTAAATACTATGCGAAAGGTGATAGGTATCTTCTAGGCAAGCACGCTCCACCATCGATCGCATCATCACTTAACATCAGGTGAGATAGTGATCCAGGGCTACCCAGTTCGTTGTAAAAAATATGCCCTGGAAAATATATTGTCGGTAGTTTAAGCCATATCAAACACTACTATATATACGTAAAGGAAACGGATCATCACCGTAACGGATCAGCAGCGCCGGCAAATCGCCGCGGCTGCAAACCAGACTTATAATTTGGTCTATGCCACGGCTACGGCTAGCTAGGTGATGCGATACTTATGACAAAGCGTTACATGAGGAAATGGCAGCGTATTTTCAAACTTATGTCAATGTCGTAATGCTTTTTAAAGAATAGCCCGCGAAATAAGTTTGTACAGTGTCGTCCACGTCGCGTGGATGACAGGCCGCGAACGCGGCCACGGCGAGTTGTCGCCTAAGGACAAACTATGCAAACTTGCCCCGAGGCGAGGGGATTACGTTACGATGTAGGTATTTGCAGCAAGATTGAGACACCCTCTTACTCTCACTTTGCTCTGTTTGAATGGATTACGTCTCTAATACAAGTAAACAAGACTACTAACACAAGATCTATGTCGATTTGATTTATTTTTGTAATAAATGCCTAGCTGTTCGCTAATCATCACAGTTTGTAACCATATTGTAACCTACTTGGTTACAATATGGTTAGAAACTGTGATGATTGTAATGTTTTTAAGTATATGCGTCAACGCTTGATATTTGTAAATAATGTGACAAAGTGTATAAGTGTATAATAAAGAAGTAAATAAGATAACGTAGATAAATTATGATGACACAATGTGTCACATCGATAATGTGTGATGTATTATGAAATTTTTCGATTAGATGGAAAGAAATATGGAACCAAATTGAATGAAATGATTGAGAAATAAATGGTTGATTATTTAATTACTGTTGTATTTATCTGCCCATCTATTATTGGCAATTTTAAGACGAATATAATTGGGTTGGGTGGCATATTTGCGCTATGTGGATTGGACTAAATTCAGTTGTCTTGTGCCTCGTCTTATTGCTATCTAAAATTTCCAGACAAGCACAATTATATCGCATCGACACTTAAAACCAGGTTGGTTAGTGTTCAAATGCTTGTCTATCCGGCAAAAAAAAAAGCCAACAGTGGACTGATGTGGGCATTACAGTGCTAAAGTTAATATAATTGACAGACTGAATTTACCTGAAGGATGTATATTAAGAACGATTCTCATGCAAAGTACGTACCGCGCTGTTCGATAACCAAGTTACAAACTCCACACCTAGTTTTCAAGCAAACTAAGGGCCAGTTTCACCGGTTTCGAATAGAACTATTAGGAACTTATCAGACAGAACAAGTTGTATATGGCGTCATTTGTCAGATAGCTTTTTTTGTAGCAAAGTGTGACCTAAACTCGCACTTTACGCACGCTTTTGCGTAACTTAAATAGTCTATTATTGCACGGCGTTTAGCTATTTGACGGAAAAGTGTAGCGTAAGCGTAAAGTGCGGGTTTATATCACACTTCTGTTCTATAAAATAATATACCAACCTACTCGTGACTTAAGTTATCTATTATTGCACGGCGTGAATTGGCAACGCCGTGCAATAATCGTCACACGTATCGTAATATACTATTATATCTTATATGGTAACTTTGACCACTATCTCGCCTGGTGGTAAGCGATGATGTGGCCCAAGATAGTAAACATACTAGGCCTAAAATACTCTAATTCTCAAGGTCTGTGTGCTGCCGGAATACCGTAAGGTTAAGGCGGCAAATTTTCTCCTTGATGGAGGTAAGAAACTTTTTGTAGCAAAATAGACGAAACATCTTTATAATATGCTCCTACCATCTGTGGATTACGTGTATATGTACTATAACTAATGTGTTTACATTTTAGCATGAATCTGTGAAAATGGCCCTAAAGTCTAACTTTAAGTTGAAGTGCTACTAAATTATGACCACCTGCTGCGTCTCGGTAATATTGTTTAGAACGTCCGAGAATCTAAACAATGTGTAGAGCTTCCAAGGTATATTTATTAAATAATTTTGTTGCCGAATTAAGAGTTGTTTAATAATTACTAAGTAAAGATTTTTTTTGGCACTGAGAGTCAGTTAATTATTCATTAGTAAGCTTAATTAACCGTTAACTTTAAGGAAACTTTAAGAAATGAAGGAAAGAAAGATATTTGAATGCACTTGAACGCAAACGGAGAAACTTAACTATAAGATCTCAAATTCCGTATTCTCACGTCGTAGTAGCATAATAAGCTATCGGGCTTTACCAGCACAACTCCTTCTGAATACTAAACGACCAAATGAATGGATTTAAATGCTCACGTACATAATTGTAACTTATTGCACCTGCCATGAAATGTATTAAAATAGAAGTAAGTACTGCTGTAAGCTATTACCGTTTCTAGTTTCATATTTTACCTTTGAGAAATAATTCCAGTAGTTTGGAAGTTCAGATACTTGGACTTTTCGGGAGTTTTAAGAGTTGGTATATTCAAAAACGTATAAGCTCTTTTTGAATATTTACCTCCATGTCGTAGCAGAAAGCAAGCTAAGCCATGGAGCTAAACAATATTAATTTATTGTTATATAAGATTAATTATCAGAATAATTAATTGAATAACGCGCAATTTAAGAATTTCTATTAATCTATTAATAGCTTTATTATTAGAAGTACATTCCTGCAAACAAGTGTATAAATGAAGCGGTCAATTTTAATGAAAATTTGTACCACATTCAAATCGAACAAACATTAAAGTATACTTTTGGTCCTGCAGTTTAGATTTTCAACTGAAAGCTGCGATGAATTTGTGAGCAAAATTCACCACATCAGAAAGTAGAACCTATATCAAACTGTCAAAGAACAAAAGATCGCAACATAAAACTCATAAAAGAGAGACAATAGATAATAAACCGGCCATTTGCGAGTCGGACTCGCACACGTAGGGTTCCGCACCACAGTACAATATTTAATAAGATTGAACAAAATATGCTGAAAAATACGTTTTTTTTCTACCCCCTTTAATTTCTAACTTTAAACTTCTGTTTTATAGCGGCTATAGTAATATATATTTTGTGAAAAATTCAAGTATTACGGTTAAGGAGATATAGCCCTGAGAAAGGCTGTCTGCTGTGTCTGCTGCTGTCCCGGTTGTCTGGAAGAAATCGCTTTTAGCGATAAGACCGCCATTTGTACTCATTCTTATAATTTGTGTCTGTTTCTATCTGTTATATTTTCTTGGCGTGCAAATAAAGAGTTATTGTATTGTATTGTATTGCAAAGGCGGACAGATGGCGGACGGACGGATGAAACCCTAAAAAGTCTGTGACGTTACGGATCGACCACCTCCGGCTAGCTTTACCTAATCGGCCGATCTGCACCACATTTCTGAACAACCCTATCCTGGAACCTAGGCTACAAATAAACAAGGGATTAGTTTTTACTATATTGTTTAACTTCTAAAAACTATGCTATGAACACCATTCAAAATCCAGGCTCTTCGTGATCACATTTACTTCAATAGTGCTGAAGGTTGTGGGTACCTATATTGGGCCATCACCTCCACAGCTTCAAAGTAAGTGGCGCTATCGCAACAGAAATAGTCTATAAGTACATTACATGCAGACTCATTTGGCTAGAAAACTGTCCATTTTTAATCCATGGAGGAACTAGATTCTGCCGTGTTTTTAGGCCTTCAGACTTTTCCGTTCTTTTGAGAAAAAATACATATTTTCTTTTTCATAATCTGTCGTAGACTGTCCCCGTTTTCTTTGCTGACAGCAGTTATGAGCAGTTATTTAAATATTTGAATCGTTGTCAAATGGCCAGTAGAGATGAAAAAGGTTACAATAAAAATACATATAATAAGAATGAATGATGAAAATGAATGAAGGTGTTTTAAGAAATACCACAAGTCTCAGTAATAATTGTCTTGTCACACCAGAATTTGTATTTAAGGTTCCGTACCCAGTGGGAACCAATTGAACCCTAAAAACAAATTCTGGTGTGACAAACCGACAGATTTTAATTTCAGATACCTACGCCTGCCTGCGAGCACGACTCTTGGCAGTTATTCACTTTTTGTCAAAGGCTACAAAAACTTTGAATTAATAGGCCATTTGAAATTGGAACAGAACAATGGTTCAGATTTTCAGTAACATAATTTATGATCGTACAAAACGAAAAAACCGACTTCACATGCCGCGATTCAAAATAGCCACTAGCCATAATCATGTCATCAAGGTACACAAATTTGATTATATTGTTTATCTCCATATATCCGGAGATGATTATCAGATCTCCATAAGATTTGAATGGGACCAAACGGAAGGCATAATCTCTAAACAAAATATATTTTTTCAAATCGGTTAAGATTTGACGGAGATCCGAGGTAACAAACATAAAAAATAAAAATAAATCAGTCGGAGTGAGAACCTCCTCGGTTTTTCGTTCGTTCGTTCCAGTACACTTTTAGTTTTAACCAACTTCACAAAAAAGGAGGAGTTACTGTTACCTCAGAACTCAGTCAAACCTTAACCGATTTGAAAATTATGTTTTCGTTTGAGAACTAAGACTTATGCCTTCCGTTTGGTCTCATTCAAATTTTATCGAGATCTGACAATTATCTCGGGAGATATGGAGACAAACAATATAAGCAAATTTGTATACTTTAATGATATGATTATAACTAGTCAGTACTTTGACTATCGCGGCATGTGAAGTCGGTGTTTTCGTTTTGTACGATCATAAATTATTATTTAATGTTATAATAAACTATTGGAGTAGGTACCATTATAAACCAAGTCAAAAAATAAAAGATTCTGACATATTATGTTTCTTTGAAGTGTCTCACACTTTATATTTTTGTAAATTGTTAAACACAATCCAAAATTTCATCGTACCGACGGGACTCGAACCCGCACCCCCCGGATTACACGTCCAGGTGCTCTGCCAATTAATCCGGTTAGTAAAAGTAATCCGGGGGGTGCGGGTTCGAGTCCCGTCGGTACGATGAAATGTTGGATTGTGTTTAACAATTTACAAAAATATAAAGTGTGAGACACTTCAAAGAAACATAATATTTGATTTACGCAGTGCAACATCTCTCGTCGGATTTGAAAACTGTAATGATTTCTTCCGAATGATTAACTTACGTAATAAGTAGTCATAGATGGCGCCACCAATACATAATTGGGTTAACAAATGCAATCCACTAATTTCGTCGTATCGATGAATCGAACCGTGGCTTAATTGGCAGAGCACCTGGACGTGTAATCCGGGGAGTGCGGGTTCGAGTCCCGTCGGTACGATGAAATTTTGGATTGTGTTTAATAATTTACAAAAATATAAAGTGAGACACTTCAAAGAAACATAATATTTGATTTACGCAGTGCAACATCTCTCGTCGGATTTGAAAACTGTAATGATTTCTTCCGAATGATTAACTTACGTAATAAGTAGTCATAGATGGCGCCACCAATGCATAATTGGGTTAACAAATGCAATCCACTAATTTCGTCGTATCGATGTATCAAACCGTGGCTTAATTGGCAGAGCACCTGGACGTGTAATCCGGGGGGTGCGGGTTCGAGTCCCGTCGGTACGATGAAATTTTGGATTGGGTTTAACAATTTACAAAAATATAAAGTGTGAGACACTTCAAAGAAACATAATATTTGATTTACGCAGTGCAACATCTCTCGTCGGATTTGAAAACTGTAATGATTTCTTCCGAATGATTAACTTACGTAATAAGTAGTCATAGATGGCGCCACCAATGCATAATTGGGTTAACAAATGCAATCCACTAATTTCGTCGTATCGATGTATCAAACCGTGGCTTAATTGGCAGAGCACCTGGACGTGTAATCCGGGGGGTGCGGGTTCGAGTCCCGTCGGTACGATGAAATTTTGGATTGGGTTTAACAATTTACAAAAATATAAAGTGTGAGACACTTCAAAGAAACATAATATTTGATTTACGCAGTGCAACATCTCTCGTCGGATTTGAAAACTGTAATGATTTCTTCCGAATGATTAACTTACGTAATAAGTAGTCATAGATGGCGCCACCAATGCATAATTGGGTTAACAAATGCAATCCACTAATTTCGTCGTATCGATGTATCGAACCGTGGCTTAATTGGCAGAGCACCTGGACGTGTAATCCGGGGGGTGCGGGTTCGAGTCCCGTCGGTACGATGAAATTTTGGATTGTGTTTAACAGCTTCTGACATTTTGAGAAATGGCATTTTGGAATTAACTCAAGCACGACAGATTAAAGGTGCGGACACACCGCAGCGTCCTGCGTGCGCGATCTGAGCAGCGATAAGATAGCGCAGTAGTATTTATACCGACTGGTTCACACCAAACGCGATCAGAAAACTATGAAAAGTACTTAGATCGCGCCCGCAGATCGCAGGATGCCGCGGTGTAGCCGTACTTTAAGAGGATGGGGATACCTTGCATCCTGATGAGTACCTCCGCCGTAATAAGACCTCTATTGCTCATTTGATAAGCCTATCGTTTTAGCAAGTTGCATTCCCAACTCAGTTAAAGACAGCTAAGTCTATTATAACTTATTATATCTTACCATCTTCGACCGCATCATCACTTACCAACAAGTGAGATAGTGGTCAAACGCTAGCCTATAAAGTATTAAAAAAAACACCTCTATACAAAAAATGTAACAAAAGAAATTTTGAAAATTATCGTCCAATTAATATTTTTTTGTCCAATTTTTCAAAACTATTCGTAAAAATATTGTACAGCAAACTTTTCAGTGTTATTTAAAAACATAGAATCAGTCAGTAAACATTGAGTTCGCAGATTTTGATTACCAACTTCTTCTCTGTGAAAAGAAACATACCTAGATGTTTAATTCGAATTTATGAAATGCCTTGGTTCTTCGAATTAGAAATGAAAATTGTTTCATACAACAAATAGTAACTTAACTAAACTTTATTCATCTTGGAGCGAAGAAACTCATCACATGACATGCATAGTTTTACTTCGCAACGCAACTATGTAGTTAATCCTCCCACAGCTTTGTATAAGTAGAATATGAATATTAGTATGAACACTATGGGCACAGTATTGTTACCTTACATACCCGTGAAATGAGCGACCGACGTGGTGACGGCGACAAAGGAAGGGTTAAAGGTACGGACAAACCGCAGCGTCCTGCGTGCGCGATCTAAGCGGCGATTAGATAGCGCAGTAGTATTTGTACCGACTGGTTCACACCAAACGCGATCAGACCACAATTGAAAAGTACTGAGATCGCGCCCGCAGATCGCAAGACGCCGCGGTGTGGCCGTACCTTGAGAAAAAATGAGCAGTTGCCGACATTAATGTCTAAGCGCGATAAGTCCCGTATTTTAATTTATAACTATGTTTCATTACTTACCTAGCCTGTTCATTAGTCTGAAACTAAGGCAACACACTAGCGAAAAGGTATTTTTGCAATATGACATTTTATGAATGGCCTAAGCCAGCTAGTTTATTAAATGTTGTAACAAATGCTTCGGCTGGATATAATTCAGGAATCTAGTTGAACAGCGCTGTCTAGTAAAGAGGCTAGGCTGTTGATTGAACGGCTAAATAAGTTATCTGCCTATGCCATATATATTATTTACAGACATTCATTATATCTTTGAAGAAAATTAATTTGCTCTAAGCAGTAACCACCTATTTTTTCACCTTATAATTTTCCGTAGGTAGTACTGACATGGTTGCTTCGCAATTTAATGAGCCTACTTAATAACAAGACGAGATGAGATTGTTATTTCACTCTCCGTGTTATTGTTTTGCTGTTTGATGGTAGGTATGTTAATATAATGAACGTGTCTTGTGAACTTCATACAAAGGTAAAATTATTTTCACGAAACTTGTAATGCCCGATTCTTGCAAAGTCAGTAGGTATTATATTATAATGAGTTTTGAACGTTAGTGAGTATAATATGAATTCATAACGTTTTTGTAATTGTCTACTTTATCCAGCAGGAATGCTTAGAATCAAAGAGCATGATAATGAAATAGAGCTATAATTTATTTATTTTAATTAAAATAATGTACTTAAATACTTAAAGAGTTGAAAACAAAAATTAATGTGCGACCGATTATTTTTTATTTCCTTGTACAAATTGAGATAAGTCAAATCTTTAACATGAAGTATAATCATAAGACGATTCTGAGAGTGCGCGTTGAAAAATACAAAATAAAATATCAATAGGTAGGATGACCTCAGAAGGAAATCTTAAAAAAACTTTATTATTCAATTTTGTATATCATAATAATAAAGTACAGAGTAAACATGTTTAAATATATATATTTATACTTATTTACACATCACAAATATAAACAGATTGATATTAAATGATAATATTCAATATAATCATTGAATATCAGATGGTAGATTATATTCAATTTAATGCCGTACGAGTCTATAAAAAAATTGTAGGTACCTACCTAATGGAATATGTAACATTTTCATCCTTGTTTACGGTCTTTTACGTGTTTGTATACATCATGTGCTGTGGATGCAGCGCTGATTACTCTGACGCCCGTTTTCTGAAAAGAACAGTAAATATAAGTACATTTTGTATAACACAAAGATTAGAAATTCAATACACATTTCATATTTCGTTTACTTTCATTACGCTCACAGATTCAATCGCTTCGTTCAATAGGTTTTAATGTTTATTTATGTAATATTAGTTAAGTACTTGCTTATTGATTCGTCGAAGTAAATCAACCGCAAACTGAGATTCACAGTAACAAAAAATGCAAAGTTCACATTGTTGCCTTATGATGTTTGTTAACTTAGTGTAAAAAAACTTGATTTGAATATCATTATATATATCATATCATATTTATAGTAACTGTGATTGCAAAACTTAAACCGAATTTGAAATTTTCAGCATTAAAGAACACAAATCTAAACAATTCTTGCAAGATTAATTAAAATAAAAGAGAGTATGAATTTTTGATTTAATTTTTTGAAACAATATAAAAAAAAAATTAAAAAATAAAAACTTTAAAGTATTTTTTTAAAATAATTAAATGTATTTATTTTCCATAGCATTTGAACTTTGTTAACAAGGAAATATTAAGATTTACTTTAATAATAATAAATACTTTTCAAAGGCTAATAAAGCTTTTATGTAATTCCTTTGGGACGAAATAATAACGAAATATTCGACCATTTAAAGCTTTACGAAAATCTTACTAAATATAAACGTCGGAAAATTCTACAAAAAGCCCCTATTCTATGAAATATTCTACGAACAAAATATTGTTGCTATGCTACATTAATTAGATACTTACAATTGCTGATCCATATTTATTCTTAGGAGCCGCTTTTGTTCTGTCTAAAAGCATGGCGAAAATAGTAAAAACTACCAAGAAAAAGCTTGTGAAATTCATTTTGATTGCTTTATTTCGATACTACAACCGATTTCTTCAAACGGTGAGTTGCGAATGAATCTGAATAACGACGCACATCTTTATATTTTAATTCGAGCTCTGATTGTTATCTACGAAATAAGAATACTAACTCTACCTATGAAGTAAGAACAGACAAACAAGTATTTTGTAACGCTTTGTAAATTCCATCACAGTGCGGTACTTTACTGTTAAAACTTCGACACGAGGAAAACCTTTACCTACTTGTGTTATTATAATTACAGTCACGTTAGTATTTGCCTACAGCGGTAGTTAAATTAAATTGTGGGAAAATCCACGAGATATCACCTTTTTTCTACTTCTCCATAAATTACAATTTACCAAGAAAATGTTTATCTAGAATGATTTTGTGTTAAATGCGACTTCATCGACTTGTTTATCCAGGCCAGAAACTATCCGTGGGTAAAATTTGAAACTTTTATTGTGCCATTTTTACGTAATTGAGTAACAAACATACTTAAACCACAGAATACTTAGTAGTACTTCGTACTAAAACTCTACTGCACAAAATAGAAAACTCCAATGAGTAGAAAACGTTTTTCGGTTGAAATGGCAAGGTGTCCAGTGAAGTTACAGGACATGTGAGACTCAATATTTGTATGTCTTAAGGTAACAGGCACAGTGCAGTGACATGCAAAATTCTGGCTGTAATATGTAGACGTCATCGCTTACCATCAGGCGAGCGTCGTGATTATCCTGTTATCTTTTACCACAAAAAAATCTGTAAATTGTCAAACCTTTTTTTACTTTACTGAAATATAACTAGGAATAGTAGACCTCTAATTACTAATCCTAATACAAGTTTTCTTTTGTCTTTCCAGAAACCATATTATATGGTATGAGCACATGCATTGTTGCTAAGCTAGGATATTGACTAATTGGTTCTATACATTAATATGCTTCTCCTATGGAACAATAAGGCAGGTACTAGGTACATTTCGGTTCACCAAATACTGGCATAATAGGTGTAGTCCGCAGAGCAGACTAATTGTGATTTGTCTTGCAGTCAATACTCCTAAGACAACTATTGCAAAAAGATATTAGTTTCACATTAAATGTTATACCAACGTCATCTTTACCTTTATTTCACTGAATGCAAGCAATATGTCTTACCGTATCGGCACGCTAGGCTGCAAGCGGTGTGCGCTCTAGGATATAAGTGTTCTGTGGCGGTGTGGCGTGTTGTGAAAAATCTCATAACACATCACATTCTTGCTGTCTCGCGATCACCGGGCAATGTTCCAGTCCTGGGATAACATTGAAATAAATAAATGTAGGACGTAAAAGTGGAGGTAAAAGTGCGAGTTGGACTCGCGCACCGAAGCTTCCGTACCAAACTTGTCAAACCTTTTTTTTTTCACAAACTTTTTTTTTACAAATTTCACATGCCGCTAATAATTTTAGTTATCTAAATTATTATCTATCTATAATAATCAATAATATATAATATAGATGTCGTGAGTTCGATCCCCACCCATTGTACTATTGTCGTGAACCCACCCCAGACACAAGCATATTATTAAGCTTAGTTGGAGAGGTTAAAATCATAATCATAATTTATTCATCAATTTACACTTATTACAACTTTGTATGTACCTAATACTAATTCAATTTTAAACTAGTTTTATATTAATGTAAACAAATAGTGAAGGTACACCTTGCCATTGTCAGCCGTGCTAGGTCGTACCTGTGGTACAGGTGACAATCACTTCCAACAGTGCGGTCACACCAATATATATAATTATAATTTAAGTAAATCTACATTTAACTATTAGATTGGAAAATAAAAATAGGTAAATTACAAATAAAATATAACTATAATAGATAGGTGTCTCCCATATTGGCTAGTGTCAAAATTAGATATTACTGGCAAGCAGTCGGGGCTGCAATCCTCGCATTAGTGGTGCAAAATGACTACTAGTAATGTACAAATCACAGTTAGCGTTTAATTTTAAACCCTCTTTGACATGGTTATTTTGATATATTATGGAGTATGAGCATGTTATGCTAGAGTAACATTTTAAGATTCTCGGAAAATGTAATTAACATCCTATAATATGTATGTTGACGGTGAAAATATCCATTTCTTCATTTTATCAAAGGGTGACTTTTGGTGCTAGGTTTTGGTCGAGGCTTATAATATTTTATATATATTTATAGATTCAATCAATATTATTCCTATGGCCCTATTAATGATTATATAAAAGCCTCCAAACCCGTAAATTCGTTGTCTGTGGCATATTTTCCTGGCAACTCACATGATTAATAAGGATAACTTTTGTTTTCGAAAACCCATTAATTTAAGACCAATATGCTATAACATGATCCCAAATTTGTCCTTAATAATTAATTAATTCTTTCATTAATTTATTACCGAGGTTCAAAGGGATATTGGCCGTGATTTAGAATCGTGACTCGCATTCCTGAGAGCTTACCGTGCTGTGAGACGAAACTGAATAGATCGATCGTGTCAGTTTGCACTGTAACGCTTTGTAGACACACGAACAGTTTCTATAGATTATTACCTATTCTTAGTTGCAATTAGACATTTTTAGAGCCTTATGGTAAACTTATGAATATAAATATCATACCGCTTCTGAGTTCCAATCAAAGAGTTCCAACAAATAACAATATATTGGACAGTTCCGATTCTCGGTAGATATAATACATTTATGTGAAAGGAAATTGATTTGCACAGGGCGTTTAATATTTTATAATATTCCGCCATGCCGCTGTCAATGGTAAATTTATTCATAATATATCAAAATATTGGTTTTGATAGGTACTCGTGTCTTATTTTTACAGTATATGACAACCAGTTTAACAAACTTTAAATGACTATAAAATTCCAATGTGACCTTTTATATTATATATTTCAGATCCGTAATCGTGACGTTTCGTTTCTTTACCTTACGCATAGTGTGCAATGGTGCTTACCCTAAAAAATGTTTTTCTGGACACGTTTTACTAGTTTAAGATTAAACTGAAGGTAGAACTGTTCGTGTATGAAGATCTTAATGGTTTGACTTAGACGATCAAATCCATTAATCATATGCTTGAGAATTTCACGGTGGCGGCCTGTATAAAATTCGGCAAGTCAACCATAGATAGGTATTTGGTGACGATAGTAATGAATTTCTCTAATATCGGCATATCTTTTTTGTAATAGATGTATATCTGTGCTTGTACTATTACCAGCCCGGGCGGTCTAGTAGAAATTCAACCGCTGAAGTAACATAGAAAAAATCATAAAAAAGATCAGACCAAAACACAATATATTTCTAGATAACATTGCAGTAACTTATTTCTTTAACTGAAGATCCTTAGTCATACAACGATAACGTTCATGTTAATTAATGCTCCCTTACTTTCGAAAAGTGTAATGAGTTCACGTGTTAATTGAGTAACGAAATATAAATTTTATGAATTTGCTTATATAGGTACTAGCATTATGTTGAGCAGCTTCTAAACTTTATTCTTAAGAAATTAACTGAATAATATCCTTTTCCTTAGTAAATGTCACAGATACGAGTATATAGTTAAAGTAAAACACAGAAATAAAGCTTCAGCTGTAGAGCAGCTCAATTCAACCAATCACAATCAAACACAAAGCGCTTTCTAAATTGAGCTTTTGAAACCTCGCAAAAATCTGTAAATAAGCTTTTGTGTATTCTATCAAAAGTTTTTAGAACAATGAAGATTGTTGGGGGTTTAGGTCAACTTACCTGAGCCTTACATTTATAGATGGTATCTATTTTTTATTTAATTAAGTACTATGATAATGTAGAGTTTAAAGTAATAGATTACTTTGACAAGTAAAACACAACATAAGATTTATTGGAGTAAGGGCCAGTTTCACCGGGTCCTGATATAGTTTCAGATCTATCTGACAGATAACGCAATATAAATGCTGTCAAAAATCTGTCAGATAAGTTCCTTATAGGGCTATCTGGAACCGGTGAAACTGGCCCTATTAATGTAATAATAATTTAACCCGTCACACTTTCAGGCCACAGAATATTGATAATTACTCCAGGCCCTCTGTGGGAAATAGCAGGCACGCCGATCTAGATACAAGCCGTACATACATACGAGTACATACATACAATCACGCCTACGTAGACCTCAGGCCACCCCTAGACTTTACGCCATGCTAGGCAGGCGCCAACCCGCCTGCCCAACATGGCGATTAGGGTATATCCCTCCCAATGAGCCGAAGATCGGGCTCAGTGGCGTATCTTGGGAGAGGCCTACGTCCAACAGTGGACTGACACAGGCAGATTATGAGACTTTAGGGGAACTGCTTTTTATACGGTCAGTTATACGTAGCCAGGGTAAGCTCCCGGATCAGTCAGGTGATTCTAGCAACTACTAAAAGAAAATCAAAAATATTGTTAACCAAGAAATACTGCAGTAGGTGAATTACGTTGGCCGCAACCGAAGGACTTAAAAAAAAAACAAAAACTTTTGGAACTTATTTAATTAAAAGTAAAATGACTAAACTAAAAGTACAAGTTATCGCAACCGCTGTTAGGTTAACAATGTAAAATAATTATAGAAATACATGAATGCAAAATTAGCAGTAATGCAATCGTGGGAATCTAGGTGCTGATGCGGCGCCTCGTGTGCCGCGTGATCCAATGACGCACGTAGCTATGTAGGTTGCAATTCAGCGGTCCGCCTTAGGTATCTTCACGTAACAGGTGTTTATAATATTCTTAGAGACCAAAAGTGAAAATGGCTAAAAAAATAAACACTATCACAATACCCACAGAACCTGAACATAATAACAATTACATAATGTGTCTAAGCTAACAAGATAACCATTACGTCCGAACCGTACGGCGGCCACACGAAGACTGAAGCCTGATACCCGCTCGCTGTACGTTTTTATACTATCGACCCCAGTCGCAGCTTGAGGGTATTTGAAAATCTTCTAACACGGCCTCTCCTGACAGCGGGACGTCCTCGACCGCTTCGTCAGCCACCTGGTTCCCTGCACCAGCACAGCATGGCGCGTACTCGCGCAGTGGCGCGACTGTCACGTTGAGGAGAGCGCGCACCAGCACGCTTCGGACGGCACGCAGTCGCGCTGCGGGGAGCGCGCACCAGCACGCCTCGGACGGCGCGCAGTCGCGCTGCGGGGAGCGCGCACCAGCACGCCTAGGATGGCGCGCAGTCGCGCTGCGGATAGCGCGCACCAGCACGCCTCGGACGGCGCACAGTCGCGCTGCGGGGAGCGCGCACCACCATGGCGCAGTAGCACAACTGCCGACAGTATCGCGCTTCAGCGCGCCGCTCTGCGTGGAGCTCAGCATGAAGCACGGCACGCGAGCACCAGCACGCACAGCATAGCGCGCACTCGCGCAGTGGCGCGATCGCCAACAGATGCCGCGATGCTCGGAGGTCTGCAAACAGCAGAAAGTCGGAGTACGAGTACCACAATGTCGGGGTACCAGTACCAAAATGTCGAGGCACGAGTACCAAAATGTCGAGGCCCGAGTACCAAAATGTCGAGGTACAAAATAACTAATCAAAAATAAACACTCAATAGTCACCATACAAAATACAAAAAAAAACACTCAATAGTCATAATATAATAATACACGGGATGTAAGGGAGCGGGGATGTAAGGGAGCACAAATACGACCTCGGTGCTCCCAGCCAACCTCACCTGCCCGTGGTGCATCCTGCTGACCAACAGACGGGGCTCTGGCGACCGACAAATGGCGGTATAACCATTTCATATCTATGGCGTAGCCAAATTCTACAGGCCGGTGACGGGCAGCAGCGTCACCGGTGCGAGAAGCTACGTCCTGCGATCGCCAACACGCCTGCCCAGCATGGCGATTAGGGCATATCCCTCCCAAGGGATGCATGCATGATATGGAAAGTCATAATAAGCCGCGGCCCCCAGTTCCCGGCCGCCCTGCTATTCCTGACCACGGCGGCGGTCACGGTAACAGCAGGGCAGGGGGTGCTAAGAATCCCCGGGTTACGGTAGGCCGCCAGAACAAACTGACCCTCGCAACGTACAATGGACGCACGATTCGGCTGGACGATCATCTGGCGCAGCTAGAGGAGGAGCTGAAACACATAAGATGGCACATTCTGGGGTTATGTGAAGTCCGAAGACAGGGAGAGGACACCATAACCTTAGAATCGGGCCATCTTATGTACTACAGAGAAGGAGATCAGCCATCCCAAGGCGGCGTCGGGTTTCTGGTCAACAAGGTTCTCAGTGACAACGTTGTAGAAATCTCCAGTGTGTCGACCAGGGTAGCGTACCTCATAATTAAGTTAACCAAGAGGTACAGCCTCAAGGTTATCCAGGTCTACGCACCGACCTCGACACACTTGGATGACGAGGTGGAGAGCATGTATGAAGATATCTCCAGAGCTTTACACACCACCTCCAAGGCTCACTACAACGTTGTCATGGGAGACTTTAACGCCAAAGTGGGAGTACAAACTTGCGGCGAATCGTCTATAGGACCCCACGGATTTGGGAGTAGGAATCACAGGGGACAAATGCTCGTCAATTTCCTCGAGAGAGAGGGGCTTTTCTTGATGAACTCGTTCTTCAAGAAACAGCCCCAAAGGAAATGGACGTGGCAAAGCCCCGACTTTGTGACTAAAAACGAGATTGACTTCATCATTACGGACAAACGGCGCATATTCAGAGACGTCTCAGTGATCACTAGGTTTAATACTGGAAGTGATCACCGACTGGTACGAGGCACTCTGGATATCGACTTTAAAGCCGAGAGATTCCGATTGATGAAGTCTACGCTCCGTCCGAACCTACTCCAAACCGTTGTTGGGTCCGAAACATTCCAATTAAAATTGGAAAATCGATTCGCTACCTTGGAAACCACAGATGACGTAGACCAGAAACTCGAAGAAGTGGTGGAAATCCTCAGGGATGAAGGGACGAAGTTTTGCGAGAGCAAGCGTACGGGCAAAAAGTCCAAACTCTCGGCAGAAACACTTCGGCTAATGGAAGAGAGACGAACAGACCCTTTGTCAGCTTTGTCAACTAACCTGGCGCGCAACAAATCCATAAAGAAGCTGGTACGACGCGACCTCCGATCCTCTAACACGCTCTTGATTAAAGAATCAATTGAGCAAAATCGGGGGTCGAAAGTGTTCGTCCAGCCTCTGGGTAGAAGCCACCTCACAAAGCTGACAACGTCAACCGGGAACGTCGTCGCATCCAAGCCGGAGATTCTGTCGGAAGTTGAAGACTTCTACGGCAAGCTCTACGCATCGCATGCTTCAAGGCCCGAACCCGATACTGAGGATTCTAGAGCCACCTTAACCCGCCACTTCACAGAAGATCTGCCCGAAATTAGCCGAGACGACATTGTGATGGCCCTTAAACAACTCAAAAATGGAAAAGCCCCAGGAGAAGACGGAATCACAACGGAGCTTTTAAAAGCCGGAGGAGCTCCAGCAGTTCAACAGCTTCAGCAGCTATTTAATTCCGTTCTTTTTACTGGGAGAACTCCACAGGCATGGAACAGAAGCATGGTGGTTTTGTTTTTCAAAAAAGGAGACAAAACCCTATTGAAAAACTATCGCCCGATTTCGCTTCTGAGCCATGTCTACAAGCTGTTTTCAAGGGTCATCACGAACCGTCTTGCGCGAAGACTCGACGAGTTTCAACCTCCGGAACAGGCCGGGTTTCGAAGCAGTTACGGCACCATAGACCACATCCACACGGTGCGGCAGATTGTACAGAAGACCGAAGAGTATAATCGGCCCCTGTGCTTAGCATTTGTGGACTATGAGAAGGCCTTTGACTCAATCGAAACCTGGTCTGTTCTCGAGTCCTTGCAGCGTTGCCAAGTCGACTGGCGATATATCGAAGTGATGAGATGTCTATATAATGCCGCAACGATGACTGTACAAGTACAGAACCAGCGAACTAAACATGTCCACCTGCGTCGAGGAGTGAGACAGGGGGACGTCATATCCCCGAAACTGTTCACTAACGCCTTGGAGGATATGTTTAAGACGCTGGACTGGAAAGATCGTGGCATTAACATCAACGGCAGGTACATCTCTCACTTACGATTCGCAGATGACATCGTCATTATGGCAGAGACGCTGCAGGACCTACAAAGGATGTTGAATGGCCTAGCTGATTCTTCTCGTAGCATCGGTCTCCGGATGAATTTGGACAAAACCAAA
This sequence comes from Cabera pusaria, assembly GCA_954871355.1. Taxonomy (NCBI): domain Eukaryota; kingdom Metazoa; phylum Arthropoda; class Insecta; order Lepidoptera; family Geometridae; genus Cabera; species Cabera pusaria. The sequence continues at coordinate 13,593,361 of OX940896.1, forward strand.
GTCATGTACAACGAGCACGTTGTTCCGGAACCGATTGCCGTAGATGGAATCCCACTCGAAGTTGTCACTAAGTATGTTTACCTAGGGCAAACGCTCCAACTAGGCAAACATAACTTCGAGAAGGAAATCCAGAGAAGAATTCAGCTGGGCTGGGCAGCATTCGGAAAACTCCGTCGAGTCTTCTCGTCGCCTATACCACAGTGTCTAAAGACAAAAGTCTTTAACCAGTGCGTCCTACCTGTGATGACATACGGAGCCGAGACGTGGACACTCACAGTCCGACTGGTCCACCAGTTTAAAGTCGCTCAGCGAGCTATGGAGAGAGCTATGCTCGGTATTTCTCTGCGGGATCGAATCCGGAACGAAGTAATTCGCCAGAGAACTAAAGTTATCGACATAGCTCAACGGATTAGCAAGCTGAAGTGGCAGTGGGCTGGTCATATCTGCCGCAGGACTGATAACCGTTGGGGCAGACTTGTCCTAGAGTGGAGACCGCGAATCGGCAAACGTAGCGTAGGACGTCCTGTGACCAGGTGGAGCGACGACATACGCAAAGCGGTGGGCAGTGACTGGAAGAGAAGAGCCGAAGATCGGGCTCAGTGGCGCATCTTGGGAGAGGCCTATGCCCAGCAGTGGACTGATACAGGCTGATGATGATGATGATGATGATGAATAACACTCAAAATAGTTGCAATGTAACACAATGTCGGTGTACAGAATAGCCGTAATGTCGGGGCTATTAAAATGACTCACCAGTGTTGAATAACGCTTCGCAAGTAATAGAAATAAAATCAAACTAAAATACGGTTTGCATCATAAGTAGTAAGTAACTTACTTACTGTTTCTATCACCTCATTTTTAACTTGCCGCTGTAAGTCTTATATTTCCCCAGATTCAAGTTACGTTACGTTCGGCCCAACCTGACCATCGAAACAACGCCATCAGTTCACTGCCACAACTAAACTACTCGTGTCACGAAGTACTCACAACAATACCACAAAAACTAACAATATTGTCATCTGGCATGTAGGTATAGTCTAGGTCCGTTCGTCACGATAAAATAATTGTACGGAACACTTACTCACTTTACTTACTTTTGCAACTTAGCATATTTCACAATAACCTACTGCTAGTACGTTACAGACACACACGGATGAATGAAATCGCCTTACATTTATTGTACTTTGTGTCTAATAAATGTTACTCAAAACTTTTACTAAGTATTTCAACTTATCATTACTACTACTACTGCACGGTCTAAACTGGGATCGTACCATAATAACTGTACTACGTATTGACAAATAACACTAATAGAATGTAGGTAACAGCCCATGTACAGCACTCGTTTGTCGGCATGACTACAGTCTGCCTATAACAATTACCTTGGCGCTTAAAACTTATGAACATCACTCAAAGTAATAACACGCAAAGTAATATCAATTTCGCCTTGTGGGTGTAACAGCAAATACAAATGTTAACACGACCTATTATAGGTTGTCGCACAATGATTTGACTACGCTTTTGCATTTCTAGGTAGAAAATTACTCGTATCTAAATCTCTTGGGCTTGTCCAATTATTTAACATAGTCAACCTCTTCGCATAGTCGAGTAACGAAACACAAGTAACATTGCAATCATACCTGTATCCACACCAACCATACTCGAATAATCCTGTCCGTCGCGTTTACTTGCCGACGAGTATTATCAGCTATGTTGCACGGTAGTATCACACAAAACATTTGGGGGGCTATTACTGCTCGCGTCCGTAGGATTTAGCCCTCGATGTCCTACACGTGTCCCCTGGGTGGCGCCAAAAGAGCAGTACGTTTCAGGTGGTAGGCTTAGGCCGCGGCGTGTTACCACCCACCAGACAAAGCCATGCCGCCAAGCGGTCGCTTTACGGTATGAATGTTTGGTGAAGCCATTATGGGGAACGGGTCGGAAACAGTTGCGTTGATTACTATAGCTGGTCGTGATACATTGAAGGTCAATTTACCTGGCAGCCAATCTTGGAGAGCAGCGGGATCCGAGGCACGGTTCTCCGCTGGCCGACCGCAGATAGTTGGGGGCCCAAGTAGTGAGCCAGCCACTCATGAAAGGCTGCCCCGCCATCTCGCGAAAAATCCCGGAGGTGCGCCATCGTGCCGGTTGGCGACCGGACGAGAGGACCCAATGGACACCTCTGGGGGGGCTCGGGCGTCCCCGCGGTCTCCAGGATTGGTTCCCAATAGGTGAAAAGACCTAATATGTATCACGGGTTGGTAATTAGCGCCTCGTTTCCACTTCCGTTTCCCTTACCTAACTTCACTCCCCACAAAATGAAAGGCAGAAACAGAATAGAGGTTAAACAGCGGAAGCACGTCCTCTCCCTTCAAGTGCACCTCTCAAACATTCGAGGCTTGCACTCCAATATCCTTTCGGTCCACCACCATCTTGAGACCGAAAAACCGCATTTTCTGTTCCTCACGGAGACGCAGATCAAATGTCCAGCCGACGCGGCGTACCTTGCCTACCCAGGCTATGTTCTAGAACATAAGTTTAGGCCGAGGGCGGGAGTTTGTATGTATGCCCGCGATGACATTTGCTATCGGCGTCTCCGCAACCTTGAAGACCCTCAACTATCCGTCATGTGGATTTTGGTGGACACTGGCATGGAGAAAATTCTTTATGCTTGTGTCTACCGTTCGCACAGCGGAGATGAAGAGACAAACAGGCTCACAAACCACCTCAGTGAGGCGGCTGATGTGGCCCAACAGAGGTATCCTTCTGCTCAATTAGTGCTTCTGGGGGATTTCAACGCCCATCATCAAGACTGGCTGTACCCATACCAGAACACAGACCACGCTGGTCGAGAGATGCGAAAGCTTGCTTTAACGCTAGACCTCACTCAGTTGGTCCAGGGAGCAACAAGGATACCGGACGTTGATGGCCATACAGCCAATTGCTTGGACCTTCTGCTGACAACAGAACCAGACCGCTACTCGGTGTCGGTTTCATCACCCTTAGGTAGCTCCGACCACTGTCTGGTGAAGTCTGTCTCCGTCTACTCCCCGCCCGATCCCAGCCAAAAAGGCACCCGGCGGGTGTGGCGATACAGGTCAGCAGATTGGGATGAGATGCGTTGTTTTTTCGCTTCTTATCCCTGGCGGCAGGTATGTTTTTCTTCGAGCGATCCCTCAGCCTGCGCGGATGCTGTGACAGAAGTGTTACGTCAGGGTATGGAATATTTCATACCATTTTCTGACGTTCCGATGTCAAGCAAAGCTCGTCCATGGTTTAATGCCAAATGTAGAGATGCAGAAGCATCAAAACATGAAGCTTACTTAGCCTGGGCTGATGCTCAAACCCGCAAGACTAGAGATGTACGCGAAAAGAAGAAAGCCTTTAACTTAGCCGCCAAGTCTTGCAAAAAGGCTCTCAAGAAGGCTCGCTTCGATCACATACGCCGAACAGGGAACAAACTTGCTTCTTACCCCTCTGGTAGCAAAGCGTTCTGGTCCCTGGCGAAGTCGATCGAAGAGAACTTCTGCCGTCCCTCACTGCCTCCACTGCTGAAACCCGACGGGTCACTAGCGCACACTGCTGAAGAGAAAGCAAATCTATTTGCTACTCTGTTTGCGGAGTCTTCACGTTTAGATGCTGGCAATGCTGTACCTTCTAGTCTGCCGACTTGCGGGACGTTTATGTCGGAAATCCGCATTCGTCAGACTGAAGTACGCAAAGCGTTGCGCAATCTAGACGTGAACAAAGCTAGTGGTCCAGATGGTATACCAGCTGTAGTCTTGAGGACGTGTGCGCCTAAGTTGGCTCCTATTTTGACACGCCTCTTTCGCTTGTCTATGACGACTGGTAAAGTGCCTAAGTCCTGGAAGCAAGCTAACGTGCAACCTGTGCCCAAAAAGGGTAGTTGCGCAGACCCTGCCAATTACAGGCCTATCTCAGTCACTTCCATACTCTGTAAGACTATGGAACGTGTACTGAACCACAGGCTCCTGGCATACCTAGAAGTGAACGATCTCCTCAGTGACCGACAATACGGGTTTCGCCGAAACCGGTCTACTGGGGATCTTCTAGCGTATGCCACTCACATCTGGAGCGAGGCCATCGAGAACCACGGCGAGGCGCTGGCCGTCTCTCTTGACATCTCGAAGGCTTTCGACAGGGTCTGGCACGATAGCCTTATTAGCAAGCTTCCTTCATACGGCCTTCCCACTGGTTTATGTGTTTGGATAGCAGATTTCTTGAGGGATCGGTCGATTCGAGTAGTCATCGATGGCTGTTCTTCCGACCAATTGGCAATAAATGCCGGAGTCCCTCAAGGATCAGTACTCTCTGCAACACTTATTCTGCTGCATATTAATGACCTGCTTAAACCCGGTATCTTTGGGTACGCAGATGACAGCACTGTTGTAGAGAGCTATGCATCCAACGCACGAACTAGTGCATTACAAATCCAGTCTCATAGAGAAGCCATGGTCGAGCGCTTGAACTATTCGTTGAAGGCAGTCTCCGATTGGGGCGATGCCAATCTGGTCAAGTTCAATGCTGCTAAAACCCAGGCGTGTCTCTTCTCCGCTAAACGGAGCCCATTTCTACTGGCTCCTACTTTCCGGGATGTGTCCGTTCCGATAAGTAACAATCTTGAGCTTCTTGGCATCTCTTTGACACCAACTCTCAATTTCGGCTCTTATATTGAGTCTAGAGCCCAGCTAGCCTCAAAAAAGCTTGGCATTTTGGCTAAGGTGAGACGGTACTTCACACCGGGACAGTTGCTTAATCTTTACCAAGCACAAGTCCGGTCGTGTATGGAGTACTGTTCTCACCTTTGGGATGGCTCTGCCAAATACCAGCTGGAGACACTGGAAGCTATTGAGAGGAGAGCAAAGAAACTCATAAGCGACGACCTACTAGTAAGCCAGAGACTCCAGAGTCTCGCGCATCGCCGCAAAGTCGCTTGCTTATCGGTTTTCTATCGAATACATTTCGGAGAGTGTGCAATGGAACTGCATGATTTGATTCCACCATCCCCATTTTATAATCGGACATCCAGAGACACTAAAAGGCGTCACCGATTTATGGTGGATATACCATCTACCCGAACGAAGCGATTTGCTTCTTCGTTCATCATACGAACCGCCAAAGAATGGAATACTCTGCCTGAGTCTGTGTTTCCGGTTAAGTACAATATGGGGGTCTTCAAATCGCGAGTGAAAAGGTATCTTCTGGGTAAGCACGCTCCATCATCGATCGCATCATCACTTAACATCAGGTGAGATAGTGATCAAGTGCTACCCAGTTCTGTATAAAAAAAAAAAAAAAAAAAAACAGCAACTACAGAGAAAATCAAATAGTTATAAGCAACGGAATTTACACGTGGCGTTTCGTATTCGGACGCGGTGGTAAACACTACCAGATAAGAACCCTGGCAAACTACCCTTTATTGCAAAAACAATTCGACGAAATTACTTTTCCGAAGTATTTTTTTTTTATCTTTAAGAAATATCACATACCCTGAATACTCACACAAACGTCTAATTTACACTTTAACTGACAAATCCAATATTCACGAAAAACCAGATCTCAGTATCACTTCGATTCAAAAACATTGTTGCACCTTAATTTATTCAAAACTGTTACTTTGAATAGATCAAGGCAAATGTCAGAGACGGCTTATAAGCGTAAAGTGTACGTGGACCGATCCCACTTCTGATCTTAGAGACCAAAAGTGAAAAAGGCTAAAAAAATAAACACTATCACAATACCCACAGCTATATAATGCCACAGAACCTGAACATAATAACAATTACATAATGTGTCTAAGCTAACAAGATAACCATTACGTCCGAACCGTACGACGGCCACACGAAGACTGAAGCATGATACCCGCTCGCTGTACGCTTTTATACTATCGAGCCCAGTCGCAGCTTAAGGGTATTTGAAAATCTTCTAACAATATATTTATAGATATTTCGTTGTAAGCAATATTCATTATTTATAGCTATTAAACATAAATATCATTCAATCAATTAGCTCGTTATATATAGAGTCGTTTGACGAATCGGTTCAAAATTGACGGAGTAATCGCGTAACATACATACAAAAAAATATATACAGACGAAATAAGAATCTCCTCCTTTTTGGAAGCCGGTTGACAAAAATATACTGACTTTTGCATTTATAATATGACTAGCTGCATCCTGCGGCTTTGCCCGCATTTAATCCTGGTTATACATCTCTCTCTTGAATCACTCTATCTATTGCTGAAAACTGCATTGAAATCTATTGCGTAGTTTAAAAGATCTAAGCATACGGACAGCGGAGCGACTGTGTTTTATACTATGTAAAGGTGATATTTTTTACGTTGTGCGAATAAAAGTTTGTCTAGATATTCTTTTACCTATTATGTCCGTACCTTTGAAAATTACCACATTGCAAGCTCCAAAAAGCAAATAATGTGTCACTTTTACCCTTCTTGATGGGTAAGTAGGATATTTTCTTTGACAAGGTCAGAGAGCGTTCATCCTCTCAAACTATCTCCCATGATTATTTGGAGTAGGGTCTAACCTTGCGTTCTAAATAGCATTCAGTTATTCACGCATGAAATTGTGACCTCAAGGCCTTTATGACCACTTGCACAAATGAAGACCTGCGTTCTTGTTCGTGGTTTTCTTTGATAGTTCATAGACTTGGAAGATCTATTCAACCAACTTCCAAAAAGAAGGAGGTTCTCAATTCGTCTGTATGTTTATTTTATGTGTGTATGTTACCCGATTACTCCATCAATTGTGAACCGATTCGAATTATTCTTTTTGTAATCAGTAGGGTACCTACGTTTCCGAGGTGGTTCCATTGTAATTTCATCGAGATCTGATAAGTGATCTCTAGAGATATGACGATAAACTTTAACCTTTGAAACTTGCTTCTGAAATTAACTGGCGGGGCATTGAAATCGGTTGTTTTAGTTTTTAAACTCTAAATTATTTCCATTAAATTTTAACAAATAAACAATATTTTAATAAATTTGCTGGAAAATGTGTTCTTAAATTAAGATACCAACTTCATATTGTATTATATGATATGGCTATTATTATCATTGTAATAAAACTTTGAATTATTTCCATTACAATATCTGAAGATACTCGACATATTTTGACGGTCCTTTGGCGTAATGGATAAATAGTTCCTCCGGTGAAGGAAAACCATCGTAGTCACACTATCTAGTGTCCGCCTGGCCAGCTACCACCCTTCAAGTTAGAAATTCTGTCGCCAAACACCTAATGTGTTCCGGCAGCTATCCTTGAGAGCCAGTTCCCATTCTAGACCTAGCGTGCTTACCATCTTCGACCGCATCATCACTTACCAACAGGTGAGATAGTAGTCAAACGCTAGCCTTTAAGATTAAAAAAAAAAGTTTTTATTTTTATATTTAAGGTAACAAGCAAGACGCTCGTCTAATGGTAAGTGATGACGTCTACCTATTACAGATACAGGAGCATGCAAAGTTCTGCCTATCCAGAATGCCTTTTTAGATTTGCACGTTATTACATTGCGTCTGTAACCTTGATAAAAAAATGTTAAGTTTCACATGCTTTGTAATTTCACTGTAAACTTTGTAATTAAAACCGCCCCAGGCGGACTTGCAGAAGTCCTACCACCACGTTCTGCCTTGAAGGTCGCCCTGTGCAAATCCTGCCAATGCACTAATGGATTTTTCTATGTGATCTATGTGTGTTCGTCCAAAGGAGGTAGAAACATTTTATTAATGTTTCGCCTGATTTGCTACCAAAAGTAGCTTATTACCATCTTCAAGGATATAATCTGCCACCATAACCGTACGGTGTTACGGCAACACACATTCATTGAGAGTCAGACCATTGTAGGCCTAGCATGTTTACCATCTCCCAGTAACTATAATACATCATCGTTTACCACCAGGCAAAATGATAGTGAAACACTTGCCTATTAGGCTTAAAAAAATCATAGGATCATAGGAAAAAATAATAGGTATTATTAAAAACGGTCTATGGATGTTAAAGTTCTGAGTTAACATACATTGTAAAGCAAACATTAACTTCTTCATAAAAGTATTGTATCCAAAACGTTGCACCATAAGGGTCAGTTTCACTGGTTTCTGATATAGTTTCAGTTATCTGACAGATGACGCCACAGAAAAGTTGTCAAAAATCGTTTAGATAAGTTCCTAATAGGCTTATCATATCAGGTACCGGTGAAACTGGCCCTCAATCTTCTTGTATGTACCTAATACATTTTAGTTAGTGGTGCAGATAATAATTATTATACATACACATACATACATACATACAATCACGCCTTTTTTCCCGTTGGGGTAGGCAGAGACTACTTCTTTCCACATGCTCGCCGGTTATAAGTACTTTTGACTTGGCCTTTCTTTAAAACGTCTCCGATCTGGTCGTGGTACGTTCGCCTAGGTCGGCCTCTACCGCCTGCCCCATTCACACTCGTCTCATAAATCTGTTTCGTCAGTCTTTCTTCATCCATCCTCTCTAGATGTCCAAACCATCTAAGCATCCCTTTCTCTATCTTTATCACTACATCTTCTACTACACCACAACATTCCCTTATCATGATGTTCTCCACCTTATCCATCAGAGTCACTCCAATCATACTTCTCAAACTTCTTATTTCTACAGCATTAATTTTACTTTAAAAGCCAAAAGGTCTATTGCGCATTCGTAGACTTGGAAAAGGCCTATGACAGAGTGATGAGGAGTGAATTGTGGTCAACATTGTCTATGTATGGGGTGGGCGGCAGTTGCATATAATTATTATGACCGTAAGAAATTGCTTCTACTTAGATGTCTTGTTATTCTCGTAAAGTTGGCTTTTTGCGGTCGTTTTCTCACAATATACTTACATATCGTGTTAGCATAGTTTGAGTATCGCAAATTCGAACATAAATGCGAAATCTTAATTGAAGCAAGACCGGCTTATGACCCGCAAAACCTAATTCATATGACATATACATATCTGTCATTATACATACCTATTGATCTATGTGTTAACCATCTACGATACTCGTAGTATTATTGACTCTAGAATGTCTAATGTCCACATAATTGTTTGACAGTGAAATATGTTCTGCTCTGTGTTTTTTATTTATTTTGTGTTTGTGTGCCATTAAAGTCACCCATTTAAGCTCTCGTAATATGATATTTTTATTATCTGATATAAAGAAGAAGAAGATAAACATTTCATTTAATTATTTCGGCGGCTTCGGGTTGCGCCGCGCGGCGTCTCGCTGCGCTGAATTAACTCAATCAAATTTGTATCTTTTTGTGTGGTAGGTAAATAAAGTTCTTTTTACATAACTCTTTTAATGAGTGCGCGCCGCGTCACGTCGCATCGCGGTTTGAGCTATCCCTTACGTGATCCAGGCCTTTGTTCTTTAGTCATCTTACATAAGTACCTGTTCACAAACTTACAATCTAACATTACATTCCATTGTTTTAATAAAGGTAAAGATAAAAAGGAATAGTTGCCCGCAAAAAAGATTATTGAAAGAATCACTTAACATTTCATAACTTCGAAGTATAATACTTCGGTAAAGTGTTAAATTTCAAATCCAATATTGTTTTGTAATATCCGCTTTCTCCAACTACGCCCCTATTTGACACCGAAGATATTTTTCAATAATCATTTATAAAACAAATTTAATCGAATTTGTTGTTTCAAATTGCTTCGACTCTAAGTACTATCTAATATCTAAGTAATATCTTATTTCCTTTTAAAAAATATTGGCCACGCCGCGCTGTTCCGCCTGGCCAGCTACCACCCTCAAGTTAGAAAATCTGTCGCCAAACATCTATTGTGTTCCGGCAGCTATCCTTGAGAGTCAGTTCCCATTCTAGACCTAGCGTGCTTGCTTACCATCTTCGACCGCATCATCACTTACCAACAGGTGAGATAGTGGTCAAACGCTAGTTAAACACAAATGCCGACAACGTTCTGCGGACCGACAAATACCCTATACCTAAGCTGAGCTTTGCCTAAAATGTATTTTTGAAGATGAGATACATTTATTGACATACCGGTGAAATGATATACCGTTTGCCTTAAAATTTGAGGTTCTACTAGTTTTTCCACACCATCTTACACTGCAAGGAGCCATCACAACGACTTTTTAATACATTTAAGTATCTGAGCGTGGAAGTGTTTCTGGTCGAAACTAACATCGCGTTTGTGGGCGTAGATTTATATAAGACTTATGCCTAAGTCCTATGATTTAGCTGAAAGCCTTTCAGTCGGTCTATTTGCTAGGATGCATCAGCAATTAAATCAACATTTAACTGAGCGACTGACGCAACTGTTAAATATAATCAAAATCTATTTGTGACATGAATAAGAAATCCAAGGTAACTACCCAAATAATTTTAAACCGTGAATGAAGTCGAGAACTATAGCTATATTTTTTTGTTTTACATTAATTGCGTTTCCAGCTTCACTAGAACAATAAGTCCGATCAATGGACCAAGACCTAGAAATAGAGGTTTGTCAGACAGCCATTTACAATCATTACAATTTCATTAATGTTAGGTAGGTCCATCTCCCACTAATAGCCCTTATAAATACCCTTTTATGCCTAAACAAGACCTACAATATTGTTATCGCCATAGAAAAGATAATAATACTACGTTGCGCTACTATTTATTCTATGTCTATTTATACTACTATACTATTTATACTATGTCTATGATACTCTTGTCTATGATCTGATGATACCTATCCAGATTATGTGATTGCATATAACGGAGTCAAATGGTATTTGTATTTCTGTAGAGATACTTATCTACAGAAATTTAACTGATCTTTTACTTATATGGAGATCAACGTATAGGCAAATAGTACAATGTTAGTAAGGTTAAAGAGTGTTAGCAATGATAAATAATTTAGTATAAATGAGTATTATGTAATAATTGAAACATACTTTATTAGATAATGTAATAGCTGATGTACCGGATCTGTATTCAATTCATCTTGTTTATTAATCGCTAGAAATACAACACTTACCACATATATTATATATATTTAAATAAATCTGTTATAGGAATATGTAAATAAATAAAAACAATATAATTAAACATGTACAGCAAGCGCCTAGACAAAAAGTATACAGAAGAGTGCTACTGAAAGGGTTCCCAAGATACAGGCTATGCCTAGTTTGGGACCCGCCGATAAATGTCGATATTGCTTTTTTGTAATTGGTTCTGCGTGAAACTTTATGCAAATTGTTTACCTTTGAAATAAACTTATTTATGATTTATTATATTATTCAAACAAACAATTGTGTTAAAACACATTTTACAAATTTTCCTAATACAATGTTATTTTTTCCATAAAAAATGTAATCAACAACTCTAAGGCTGAGTTGCACCATCTTACTTTAACTATAACAAACATCAAAAATTTGTCAAACTCCATCTAAACAACGGTTATTAGTTATAGTTACGGTTAAAGTAAGATGGAGCAACTCAGCCTAAGTATTTTTAATTCTATGCAAACTCTAGATAAGTAGCCTGCAACGCCGTCGCGTATACACAGAGCTCAGAATTAAGAGAAATTAACACTAAAAAACAAATAATTCTGTACGTTGCGTTGAGTGTAGACAAAATTCGTAAAACAATTGTCAGTCGTTCAGAAGTTTCAGAAAATAAATGGTTATGCGCAAATTACCAGTAACCCTGTATAGATAATTAAAATATTTGAAGCTAATCTGCAGTAATTTCCTTGAGTTTTAAACAAGATACATTACAAAATCATCGAATATAAGTTATTTTTCAAAAAAACTAAAACCGACTTCATAACCACATAAAGGCACTCAAAAGCGAAAAATAATTTACTTACAATTATTATAAGCGTTACCCAATTCTCTATTTGAAGTCGGTGCCAACCAAGTCTAATAGGTAGTAGATAGATAATACCTACATGTATATACCTACTTACTACTACTACATACATAGTGTCTATCTAATATCCAATAGGCTTGGCTGGCACCGACTTCAAATAGAGAAGTGGGTAACGCTTATAATAATTTTAAGTAAATTATTTTTCGCTTTTGAGTGTCTTTTTGTGGTTATGAAGTCGGTTTTATTTTTTTTGAAAAATAACTTATTTTACCCTTTTTAGTGCAAAACAAGTTAATTAAATTACATGCATCTATTAAATTTCGTGTCTGGGCCGTTATACACTGACGGATATATACTTTTTGAAAATTTCAAGTATGTACCTATAACGGTTAAGAAGATACAGATCTGTAAAGTGCGCACATATAGACACACGGACGGACGGACGGACGAACGGACGGACGGACGAACAGACAACAAAGTCTCAGAAAGTGTTCATTTGGTAGCCTTTGGGTTCGGAACCCTAAAAAAATGACTTTAAATGCCGCGCTAAAGTGAAAATATTCACTAGTAATAATTATGTCATCAAGGTATCAAAGGACAATGTCCAAAATGGCCCTGTACAATTAAAGCATCTGACATACACGATAATTTATTGCCTATTTTATTACAATAATTCCAAATACTTTTATAACACGGACTAGTTGTATTTCAAAATGAATATTAAAAAGTATTATTTGCGATTATTAACATTAATTGCCGCCATATGGCTAACAGAGTACTGAATCACTCTACTACGTTATAAGAGGCACTCCCCTATATTGTGAATACCCGAATTATGAAAGCACTGTGTAGCCAACCTAACAACGGAAAGTATTATTTACGTAGTAACTATTATATAATATGTGGTTTTATGCTTATAATTTTTTTTTGCTGTGTTTGTTGGTAAAAAGTACGTTCATAATTCTGAGTTATTTAATTATGTATGCAGTGTCGCGGGACTGAAATGGCCGCCATCTTCGCCAAATGTCATGTTACGTCAAAAAATATTAGGTATGTTTAAAAAAGTTTGCACCCTAACAAGACTTTGCCCGGTAGAACATTCCTGTGAAGACAAATTATTTATATTTATATATAATTATTTATTATAATTATTTATATATAATTATTTATTATAATTATTAATTTATAATTATTTATTGAGGGCCCGGTGGCGTAATTGGGAGAACGGTCGGCTTTAATGCCGTGGTACCGAGTTCAAACCGCCGTGCACCAATGAATTTTTCTATCGAAAAATATATGTGCGCTTCTCACAGTGGCCCTCCGGTGAAGGAAAACATCGTTAAGAAACCAATGCAACAAAAAACCCCCGCATGGTGGTAGAACATATCTAGTGTCCGCCTGGCCAGCTACCACCCTCAAGTCAGAAAATCGGTCGCCAAACATCTAATGTGTTCCGGCAGCTATCCTTGAGAGCCAGTTCCCATTCTAGTCCACTTCTCTATCTTCGACCGCATCATCACTTAGCAACAGGTGAGATAGTGGTCAAACGCTTGCCTATAAGATATAAAAAAAATTTATCCCCACCTTTATTTCTATCTCGCTCACAGTTACCGTAAGAATATCTTATATGCAATAGCAACCTCCATTGTGTATAATCTTCTTGGGACTCTTCTACTAAAACTAGTACATTCTCCTATGTTTGAGGTATTTATCTCCATATCTCTGGTGATACTAATCAGATCTCGATAAAATTAAAATGGGACCACCTCGGAAACGTACCTATACTACCTATTAAAAAAAGAATCATTTGAATCCGTTCACAATTGATGGGGAAATCGCGTAACATACACAAAAAAAAAAAAAAAAACATACAGACGAATTGAGAACCTCCTCCTTTTTTGTGAAGTCGGTTAAAAATGAGGTTATGGCTTGGACCACAACAATTTCCCAAAAAAATGCCACAGTCAATTTCATGTAAAATATAGCTTTGAGTGCCGTGAAAGGGAAAACTTTTATTCAATAGCTCTGTTCTATAAAAGTAAGAGCTATGGAAAACTTTGGTTTGGTGAAAAAGGGGTGTACCCTTATAAATAACTGGGGAAAAAAGACTGTTTAAATAATCTGTAGCAAATATAAAAGTTGGGAAAAGAGTAAGTGCTTGTAAGTCTTCTACTTATATTTTGAGGAAGCTAATTCATTTCCTTACTTTTCAGCCTACAGAGAGTAAAGATTTGGAAGCTGACGAACACTTCAAGTGATGATATTAATATTTATGAAGGATGCAGTTGGGCTATTCAGAATGGAAGATGGCAATGAATTGAGCTGCTCAATAACCAACCCTGGTCCTACACATGCAGCACATAGCCCTTGAAAGTCATAGTATTCTAGGCCTAGAGTGTTCACCATCTTCGACCACATCATCGGTTACCACCAGGCGAGATAGTGGTCAAACGTTAGCCTATAAGAAACAAATTATATCCACATTCGGTGAACTGAGATTAGTAGAGTAAAATCCTGGAAGCTAAATTAGAACAACTGTCTGCGTTTGATCGACATCAACATTGTTATAATATCTTCGGTAACAATCCAATTTTTTATGGTACTATAGAGCCGGAATGGTAGGGCCACAGAAATATTAATAAAATGGGTAGGATAGTCAAATTTGGGCTAGTGTTGGGTATTGGTAATTTTAGTACATTTCATTACACGTGATAAGTCTTTACAAAACGCTCGTTTACAAAAGATTTCTACTTTTTAATTTTATTTTACCAACTTAGCTCTGCGTTCCAACGCGGGTGATAAATAAAAAAACAATAAAATCGTAAAGCAAGCCGTATTTCAGCGCCTATGAAATTGTTGCTAAAGAAAAAGCCAAGTTATATTTCCAACCTCGTCGGTTACAAATTGTACTTACAACCTGGAGGTAATCTCCTGAGAGCACCTGCCAAAGAATTTCAATTTTAACAAAGTAACCTTGTAGACAATAACCCTCCCTTTTTCTCCCGAGAGAGTCACACGAGCCGAGCAAGAAAACTAAGCCAGGAAATAGACACGAACTCTCCTCTAAAATGACTATGAAATTATACGAAATATTAACCGTTGAATTTTCTTAAGAGATGGAATAATGTGTGATCTACCTATAGACCAAAATCTTGAAAAATTATCAACGGATAGTTTTCAGGATTACATAGCAAAAATGCCATATTGATAATTACTTCTAAGTATGTATGTAAGATACATTACCTTTTTAGGGTTCCGTAACTCGAATGGTAAAAAAGGAACCCTTATAAGATCACTTTCCTGTCCGTCTGTCCGTCTGGCTGTCTGTCTGTCTGTCCGTGTGTCACCACTGATTTTCTCAGGAATGGGTGGACCTAGCAAGTTGAAATTTATACCAGATACTGAGATCTATAGTGCCTATTAGGTGTATAAAAATCAAGGTCCTGAGTCCACACGATAAAACCTTGTAGTCACCCCGTAAGTAAGTAAGTCCACCCGTTCCTGAGAAAATCAGTGGTGACACACGGACAGACAGACGGACACACAGATAGACAGACAGACAGACGGACAAGAAAGTGATCTTATAAGGGTTCCTTTTTTTACCTTTTGAGGTACGGAAATATGACCACGTTTCCAATTTCCGTCATAAGCTCTAGTGGCTCCCTATACGTCTTCGCCGGAATATGCATATCCTTTCTCTTCTTTATACCATTCTCTTTATTACTTCCTCCCCTCGTTACCTTAAGGAACGCTTTCACTTCCTCTGTTCCGGTCATTCCCTAACGTTGAGGTCATCTGAATCCCTAGAATTAGAAATGCCGGCACACACTACAGTATTTTATGATTCCTCTTTTACTGTACAGGCAATACGCCTTTGGAACGACTTACCTGTCTCAGTTCGTCATGCTCGCTCATTAAACTCTTTCAAAGAACAGGTAAAAAAATTATACTTAAATGGTAAATCGGTATCAATGATAATTAAGTCTTATTTATTTATTGCACTATATTTTCGGTTGAATGTATTTAATTTAACCATTTAACATATTTATAATAATACTAGCTGTTACCCGCGGCTTCGCCCGCGTTATTGTGTCTTTATGACCTTTGAGGTCTAGATCAATAATCTCTTAGCCCAAGTCACCATAGATGACCCCAAAGTCGAACTTAATATCCTCTATTGTTAAAGTCATTAATCATTTTGGTTAAGTTACGAAGTTGTGCTGTTTAATTGTTTGACTCAACACAAAAGTTCCTGATACATTTCTTACAAAGAAATTATGGTAAATACTGCGCGAGCAAACATTTTTTATGACTTTTTATGACCCTGACAGTTTTATAACCTAACAATCAAGTCACTGTAGATGACTCTTAGGTCGAACTCGATATCGTCTATTGTTAAAGTCATTAATAATTACTTGGTAAACCTAAGCAAGGTTTACTAAGTTTTACTGTTTAAGTATTTGAGTCAGTCTAATGTATGAGGCTGTTAAAACACGCTATTATATGCTATATAGCGTTATTACTGCGAATTAAATGCTCGAAGGTTTTAATTTATTACTCGTTTTGATGCATGTGGTTATAAATATACAAAATTTACTGAAATATTACCAACAAAGAAGATAAAACAAATGCTTGCGCGAGCGCAGCGAGCGCTATTATTGCGCGAGCGAAGCGAGCGCGAAATTTTTTTATGATCTTTTATGACCCTGACAGTTTTTATGATCATTTATGATCCTACTATGTCAACACCGATAACCCTAGGGTTTAATTTGATATCCACTTATTTTAAGGTAAATAATGATTATGATTATTGAAGGTTGAACTGTTAAAAATTATAAACTCGTTTTGATGCATGTGGCTATTTAAATACATAAAATAATAAAATATTACCTACAAAGAAGATAAAACAAATGCTTGCGTGAGCGTAGCTAGCGCTATCAATGCGCGAGCGAAGCGATGGTGAAAAATGTTTACGACTTTTTATGACCCTGACAGTTTTAATGACCTCCTAACACTGATACCACAAAGTTTAAACTTGATATCCACTAATTTAAGGATTAATAATTATTATGATTATTGAAGGTTGTACTGTTTTAATCTTCGAGCATTTACCAATTGAGAAGTTAACGCAAGGCGTTCCCCTTTGCTGGCCATATAGCCATTTTTGGCCATATGAGCGTGCGTAACTACGTTGTATTTTTAATACTGTGTGCGTGTTTCAAGTTAGTGTGATTTGTGTGTGTGCAATGCGTGTTTACCTCGTCCCCCGTAAGTATCGGCAGAAAAAAATGTTTGCGGATAACAACGTTAACATCTCCATTGGTAAATGCTCGAAGGTTTTAATTTATTACTCGTTTTGATGCATGTGGTTATAAATATACAAAATTTACTGAAATATTACCAACAAAGAAGATAAAACAAATGCTTGCGCGAGCGCAGCGAGCGCTATTATTGCGCGAGCGAAGCGAGCGCGAAATTTTTTTACGACCTTTTATGACCCTGACAGCTTTTGTGACCTATTAAGTCAACACCGATAACCCTAAGGTTAAACTTGATATCCACTTATTTTAAGGTTAATAATCTTTATCATTATTGAAGGTTGTACTGTTTTAATCTATGACTCGTTTTGATGCATGTGGCTATTAAAATACAAAGTTGCTGAAATGTTTTCTACAAAGAAGATATAACAAATGCTTGCGCGAGCATAGCGGGCGCTAACACAGCGCGAGCGCAGCGAGCGCGAAAAATGTTCACGACTTTTTATGACCCTGACAGTTTTTATGACGTAATAAGTCAACACTGATGACACAAAGGTAAAACTTGATATCCACTTATTTTTATGTTAATAATCATTATGATGATTGAAGGTTGCACTGTTTCAATTTATAAACTCGTTTTGATGCATGTGGCTGGCTATTATTATTAAATACAAAAAATGTTGAAATATTACCTACAAAGTTAATAAAGGAAGTGCTAGCGCGAGCGCGAAATTTTTTTACAACTTTTTATGACCCAGACATTTGTTATGACCTACTTAGTCAACATCGATGACCCTAAGGTTAAACTTGATACTTATTTTAAAGTTAATAATCATTATGATTATTGAAGGTTGTACTGTTTAATTTATGACTCGTTTTGATGCATGTGGCTATTAAAATACAAAACTTGCGGGAATGTTACCTGCAAAGTAGGCAAAAGAAATGTTTGCGCGAGCGAAGCGAGCGCGAAAAATGTAGACGACCTTTTATGACCCTGACAGCTTTTACGATCTACTAAGTCAACACCGATAACCCTAAGGTTAAACTTCATATCCACTTATCTTAAGGTTAATAATTTTTATCATTATAGAAGGTTGTACTGTTTCAATCTATGACTCGTTTTGATGCATGTGGCTATTAAAATACAAAAAATGCTGAATCGTTTTCTACAAAGTAGATATAACAAATCTTGTGCGAGCATAGCGGGCGCTATCACTGCGCGAGCGAAGCGAGCGCGAAAATTTTTTACGACTTTTTATGACCCCAGACAGTTTTTATGACGTAATAAGTCAACACTGATGACACAAAGGTTAAACTTGATATCCACTTATTTTAATGTTATTAATAATTATGATTATTGAAGGTTGTACTGTTTCAATTTATAAACTCGTTTTGATGCATGTGGTTGGCTATTAAAAATTACAAAAAATGTTGAAATATTACCTACAAAGTTAATAAAAGAAGTGCTAGCGCGAGCACGAAAAATTTTTATAACTTTTTATGACCCAGAAAGTTGTTATGACCTACTAAGTCAACATCGATGACCCTAAGGTTAAACTTGATACTTATTTTAAAGTTAATAATCATTATGATTATTGAAGGTTGTACTGTTTAATTTATGACTCGTTTTGATGCATGTGGCTATTAAAATACAAAACTTGCTGGAATGTTACCTGCAAAGTAGGTAAAACAAATGCTTGCGCGAGCGCAGCGAGTGCTATTACTGCGCGAGCGAAGCGAGCGCGAAAAATGAAGACGACCTTTTATGACCCTGACAGCTTTTATGACCTACTAAGTCATTACCGATAACCCTTAGGTTAAACTTGATATCAACTTATTTTAAGGTTAATAATCTTTATCGTTATTGAAGGCTGTACTGTTTTAATCTATGACTCGTTTTGATGCATGTGGCTATTAAAATACAAAAGTTGCTGAAATGTTTTCTACAAAGTAGATATAACAAATGCTTGCGTGAGCGGAGCGAGCGCGAAATATTTTTACTACTTTTTTTGACCCTGAGAGTTTTATTGACCTTCTTTGTCAACACCGATAACACAAAGGTTAAACTTCATATCCATTTATTATAAAGTTAACAACAATAATGATTATTGAAGGTTGTACTGTTTTAATGTATGACTCGTTTTGATGCATGTGGTTATTAATATATAAAGTTACTGAAATATTACCAACAAAGAAGACAAAACAAATGCTTGCGCGAGCGAAGCGAGCGCGAAAATTTTTTACGACCTTTTATGACCCTGACAGTTTTTATGACCTACTAAGTCAACACCGATAACCCTAAGGTTAAACTTGATATCCACTTATCGTAAGGTTAATAATTTTTATCATTATAGAAGGTTGTACTGTTTCAATCTATGACTCGTTTTAAAGCATGTGGCTATTAAAATACAAAAAATGCTGAATCGTTTTCTACAAAGTAGACAAAACAAATGTTTGCGCGAGGGCAGCGAGCGCTATCAATGCGCGAGCGAAGCGAGCGCGAAAAATTTCTACGGCTTTTTATGACAGTTTTAGTTTTTATGACCTACTAAGTAAACACCTATGACCCTAAGGTTAAATGTGGCTGTTAACACAAATGTTTCTGAAATACTTCCCACAAAGCAGATAAAACACGTTGGGCAAGCAAAGCTATCGCGTAAATTTTGATGGCTTATAATGACCCTGACAGTTTTATGGCCTTATTAGGACACATCTTAAGTTTAGTCATTATAGATGGACCTAAGGTCAAACTTTTATGATTATGCAAACTCTATGTAAAGTTAACAAAAAATAAAGGCACCCACACTTAATTGCCGAAAAAAGTATTCCTTGCCCTTTTATGCCCTATTATATACTATACTATTATTCTTTGTACAAAATTTCATCTGAATCGGTCAAGCCGTCTGGCCGAAAAGAGGCCACACATTCACAAAATTCCATAATAAAAATCTAGACACCCGAAATTGCCAACCAAAAAAAGTATTCGTTGTCCTTCCATGTCTTATTGACTGTCTGTGTACAAAATTTCAGCTAAAAAGGTTAACCCGTTTGACCGAGAGTAGGCCACACATTTGCAAAACTGGGCACCTAGACTCGACAGCCGGAAAAAAAGTATTCGATATCCTATTCTTTCCTATGAACTGTCTTTATACAACATTTCAGGCAAATCGGTCAAGCCGTTTATTCGATAAGAGATCTTATACTTACGAAATTCAATTTAATATATCTGGACCCCCTGACTCGACAGCCAGAAAAAAAGTATCCTATATCCTATTCTGCCCTATGACATGTATTCATACAACATTTCAGGCAAATCGGTCTAGCCGTTTATTCGAGAAGAAGTCTTATATTTACAAAATTCAGTTAAAAATATTTGGACCCCCTGACTCGACAGCCAGACAAAAAGTGTCGTATATCTTATTCTACCCTATGTACTGTCTATATACAATATTTCAGGCAAATCGGTCAAGCCGTTTATTTGAGAAGAGGTTTTATATTTACAAAATTCAATTTAAAATATCTGGACCCCCTGACTCGACAGCCAGAAAAAAAGTATCCTTAATCCTATTCTGCTCTAAGACATGCATTCATACTAAATTTCAGGCAAATCGGTTAAGCCGTTTATTTTAGAAGAAGTTTTATATTTACAAAATTCAATTAAAAATATTTGGACCCCCTGACTCGACAGCCAAAAAAAAAAAGATCCTATATCCTATCTACCCTATGAACTGTCTGTATACAATATTGCAGGCAAATTGGTCAAGCCGTTTATTCGAGAAAAGGTTTTATATTTACAAAATTCAATTTAAAATATCCGGACCCCCTGACTCGACAGCCAAAAAAAAAGTATCCTATATCCTTTTCTGTCCTATACAACATTTCAGGCTTAGCCGTTTATTCGAGAAGAAGTCTTATATTTACAAAATTCAGTTAAAAATATTTGGACCCCCTGACTCGACAGCCAAAAAACCAGGGTTCTATATCTTATTCTACCCTATGAACTGTCTATATACAACATTTCAGGCAAATCGGTCAAGTCGTTTATTCGAGAAGAGGTTTTATATTTACAAAATTCAATTTAAAATATCTGGACCCCCTGACTCGACCGCCAGAAAAAAAGTATCCTTAATCCTATTCTGCTCTAAGACATGCATTCATACTAAATTTCAGGCAAATCGGTTAAGCCGTTTATTTTAGAAGAAGTTTTATAGTTACAAAATTCAATTAAAAATATTTGGACCTCCTGACTCTACAGCCAAAAAAAAAAAAGATCCTATATCCTGTCTACCCTATGAACTGTCTGTATACAACATTGCAGGCAAATTGGTCAAGCCGTTTATTCGAGAAAAGGTTTTATATTTACAAAATTCAATTTAAAATATCCGGACCCACTGACTCGACAGCCAAAAAAAAAGTATCCTATATCCTATTCTGCCCTATGACATGTATTCATACAACATTTCAGGCAAATCGGTCTAGCCGTTTATTCGAGAAGAAGTCTTATATTTACAAAATTCAGTTAAAAATATTTGGACCCCCTGACTCGACAGCCAAAAAAACACGGTCTTATATCTTATTCTACCCTATGAACTGTCTATATACAACATTTCAGGCAAATTGGTCAAGCCGTTAATTCGAGAAGAGGTTTTATATTTACAAAATTCAATTTGAAATATCTGGACCCCCTGACTTGACAGCCAGAAAAAAAGTTTCTCAAATCCTATTCTGCTCTAAGACATGTATTCATACAAAATTTCAGGCAAATCGGTTAAGCCGTTTATTTGAGAAGAAGTCTTATATTTACAAAATTCAATTAAAAATATTTGGACCCCCTGACTCTACAGCCAAAAAAAAAAATTTTATATCCTATTCTACCCTATGACATGTATTCATACAAAATTTCAGGCAAATCGGTCAAGCCATTTATTCGAGAAGAAGTCTCATATTTACAAAATTCAATTAAAAATATCTGGACCCCCTGACTCGATAGCCAAAAAAAAATTATCCTATATCCTATTCTGCCCTATGTACTATCTTTGTACAAAATTTCAGCCAAATCCGCCAAGCCGTTTGACCGTGAAGAAGTCCCAAACAAACAAACAAACAAACAAACAAACAAACAAATAAACAAACTGACTTTCGCATTTATAATATTGGTGTTGATTATATATTTATAATGTGTATGTTTGTATTTATGTATGTAGGAATGTAAGTGTTTATGTATATTGTATGTTAGGATGTTTTTGTTTTGTTTTGTAATGCCTAAATAAGGTTGTCTTATTGTGTACACCTCAGCCCCTGATATGTTCGTACTCTCCACTCCATCCAAAGGTTGTCTGGAAGAGATCGCTCTAAGCGATAAGACCGCCCATTGAACTTGCTTTAATGTTAACTGTAATTTAATGTTTATTGTTGTAATGGTGTACAATAAAGTGTTATCTATCTATCTATCTACGGAACCCTAAAGATAATAACATACATAAAATCGTAATAACCTGTATGACAGCTCTATAAATTCCTAAAGTGGTAGTAGCATTATATCGATGTTCCACCTGACATGCTACGCACCACCTTAGCACCACCAAGAAGAAAATCTGCTTTATCTGCCATAACATTATTTACGTTGTTCCGGCACCACACAGCCCTTGAAAGTCAAACCATTATAGGCCTAAGGGAGTTCACCATCTTCAACCACATCATCGCTTACCACCAGGCGAGATAGTAGTCAAACGCTAGCCTATCGGCTTTAAAAAAAGATAAATAAATAATCAGGAATACAAGTTCTACAAATATTGTAGATAGATAGATAGATAGATGATAGATAGATGATTACTTTATTGCATACCAATCAACACATTATAATCTAAGACAAGGAAAAACTAATTAGGTGTGACAATGGGCGGTCTTATCGCTCAGAGCGATCTCTACCAGACAACCTTTGGATGGACAGGAGCTAGTTTTGAAAATAAGCGGTCGGTGGCATACAATACCTTTGACAAAATAAGATAAGTCATAATATTATTTTACATAAACCTTCATACAAATATAGTCAAAATACTAGATAATGATATCAATACAAGAACAAATACACTTACATATAACATTATAGATCTATATAAATATATATACATACATATTTATATATATATAAATATACACACACACATATACATACACAAATACACTAAGTAAATATAATAATACAATACATACAAATACATATTATATTTAGAGTAAAGCTAGTCAATTTGCGATAGTGTTATATAATGCTTAAATACCATATTTTTAAATATTTGCGGCGTTCGGGCTTCTTTGATATTGACAGGGAGTGCATTCCATAGATGAATAGCTTTCATGGTAAATGATTTATAGTAGTGTTGCGACGTATGTGGGTGTTCTGGCATCCTCAATTTGAGGTTATGATGAGAACGCAATGGACGAGGGTTAGATGATTGTGAAAATTCAAAGCGTTCCTTCAAATAAGAGGGAGTGGCTGGAAGGAAAAGAATATTATAAAGCTGGGAAAGAATATGTGCGTTTCGTCGAAAACGGATAGGGAGCCATTTGAGCTTTGCTCGAAATTCTGACACGTGGTCAAACTTTCGCAGACCATAGATAAAGCGGATGCAGAAATTCTGTAAACGCTCGATTTTATCAAGTTGCTCCTCGGTAAGGTCAAGGTAACAAACATCGGCGTAATCTAAAATGGGGAAGAGAAGGGATTGTGCCAAGGCAGTTTTGGTGGTGATAGGAAGGAAATTACGTAATCTACGAAGAGAAGAAGCCGACGCGAACAATTTCCTACTCATTTCCGCCAGCTGAGGTTCCCATGAGAAACAACTGTCCATTTGTACTCCCAAGTTTTTTACAGAATGGCTTATACTTATAGGAACTCCGTCAAAAATAACTTGGGGGAGTCGGAACCAATCGATCTTGGAGATCATCCGTGAACTCCCGATGATTATCACCTGAGTTTTCAACGGATTCACTCTAAGACCGTAAGATTGGCTCCAGTCCCGGATGCGTCTCAAGTCCGTATTTGTAATTTCGATTGCCTCATGGAGTTGGTCTAAGGGAGCTTGTGTGTATATCTGTAGGTCGTCTGCGTAGAGGTGGTAGGAAGAGGAAAGTTGTTTTGAGATTGAATTTATGAATATTGCGAAGAGGAGAGGTGATAGAACGCCGCCCTGTGGGACACCAGATGACAAATCGCACCATGAAGAATACGTATCTTCAATGTTTACGCGTTGTCGGCGTCCACACAGGTAACTACGAAACCAGTCAATTACTGTTGGAGATATATTAAGAGAGCATAACAGACCCAGCAAAATATCAAAATCCACATTATTAAAGGCGTTACTAAAGTCAAGTAGTGATAGCACAGTGAGTTGCGTATTGCTCATGCCATACCTGATGTCATCGGTGATTTTAATCAGAGCCGTGGTAGTACTGTGTCCGGGGCGAAAACCGGATTGGAACGGATTGAGGAGGCTGTTTTTGATAAGAAAGGAGGAAAGTTGTTGATGGACGAGACGTTCTAATACTTTAGACAGAAAAGGAAGAATGGAGATGGGCCGATATTCTGTGAAGGTCTTGGGATTTGATTTTTTAGGAAGAGGAGTTATTTGAGCTTCTTTCCAAATCATTGGGAAGGAACCAGAGGAGATGGAGAAATTGAGAATATAGGCAATAACAGGTGTGATTTCATCAAGTATGGGTAATATCATTTTGCGACTGATGCTATCACTACCGACAGCATTTGATGATATAGACTGAATGCTCTTCTTAACACCACAATCAGTAAATTGACTAAAGAAAAAAGGATCGTGAGCAGGCAGAGGAAGAGAAGAAAGACAGTTTAGAGTAACATGTTTAGTTGGTCCATCAAAATTGGAAGAAGAAGAGAAATGTTGATTTAAGGCATCGATATCTAAATGTTTAGGAATACTGTCTTGTCGAGATTTGCCTACTCCAAGCGACCTCAGAAACTTCCATACCTTTGCAGGGTCTCCATTTTCAACTGAGCTGTGGATGTGTCGGCGTTGTGCATCCCTACACACTCTATTGCAGACGTTACGACGGTTGATGTATTTTTCCTTGTTTTCATCCGATTGACGACATTTTAGCTTTATCTTGGCGACAATTTTTTTCTGCATCAGTGCTCTGATTTCATGATTTAGCCAAGGTGCAGGTGTGTGTTTCATTTTCACTGCACGTAAAGGAGCATGAACATCGTATAATTTGGTCAGAGTGCGATTGAATTCGTCTACCTTTTCATCAATTGTAGGCGCCTCAACAACTGCGGACCAGTCAAGTTCCTGTGCATCTTTACGTAAGCGCTCTATGTCTATACCACCAAAACTACGTTGCATAAGGATTTTGGGTTTGGCTTTAGGTGGGCGTATTTTATAAGAAAGGTAGATAAGATCGTGATGTGAAAAAGCGTCCGCGGCGCACTGACCGTGCTTAGCCACATGATTTGGAGAAGAAACAAGGATAATATCGAGCAGAGTGGGAGTGCAGTTAGGAAGGTTGTGAGTAGGATTAAGAGGAAGGATATTTAAGTTGCTTGCCGTGATCGTTGACCGAAAGGTACGTGCCCGGGAATCCTGTTTTACAAGGCAGGTGTTGAAGTCACCCATTATGATGGTGTGATTGTAGAGGGTAGAGTAATCTTCTAGAAGTTTCTCGAAAGAGGAAAAGAAATTGATCCGAAGAGAAGGAGAATAATAAACACCAAGAAGTATTTTACTATGATGCAGGACAACTTCAACAAAGAGATGCTCACCGGTATTGGCAGGAGGCGGTTGTGCCGACATACTGACTATGTTGAAAGGAAAATGTTCGCGTAGGTAGATGGCTACCCCACCCCCACCAGAGCCGGTGCGATCGTTCCTGATCAAACGGAAACCTGGCATCACATAAGAAGAGGAAGGAAGACATGGCTTTAACCATGATTCGGAAATGAGTAAGGCGTGTATATTTTTATTTTCGAAGGATACAAGCATTTCAGAAAAGTGGGCAGGAACACTTTGAGCGTTTATGTGCAGTACATTGAAGTTCTTGGAAACGTCACTCATTAACGACTCAATAGTGTCCGAGAGTGTCGGTATACTACAAAAGCTATCATCAGAAGAAGACGAACAAGAAACAAAGTTACCATCGCTACTGTCAAACATTAAGGATTAAATAATACTATAAATAATATAAATACTTAATAGAATAAAATATATAACACCTATAATATAAAAGACTTAGGCTTCTGCCCACCTGCCGGCTGTGCTGATATATACACAAGAATAAAATCAGTTGTACAATAGGCACATAATAACAGTATATATGCACTAAAAATCTAATAAGTATCTTAATTTTTATAAGCAACTAAACATACTTAAATTTAATCTTATTTTGCACTACTAAATAATTTGAAACAATAAAACTAGACTGGGTTAATATTTCACTGCAATAAAAAAAAAATGTTGTAGATTAATTTTATTATTCAAGGAAATACATACAGACCTACTTTGTGAGTCGTAACATTCTCAGAGAAATTGCGAAGCGAATAAAAAATAATAATACCAGGACAAATAACAGTAACCTACAAGAACAAATTTCACGGTGTCAATGAGAGTGTAGGTTTTCAATATAAAACTTCACTAAAATAATGTGTCAAGTTTAAAAACGTCTCCATAATTGGCGATTAAATTGGGTAGCATAATGACACACGTATCACAATACTCGTTTTAAAAAATAGAACTGTCAAGTGTCAATGTCATATCGCTTACTTGTCAAGCTAGCAACATCAGAATGAGACTCATGAAGATGAATAAACAGTAGGAGGTTGCATGTTGGAATATGGCCCGAGTATACGTTACTACGTTTGATGATATACGCAAGCTGGCTGGCAGCGGTTGGAAAAAACGAGCTGAAGACCGAGCTCAGTGGCGTGCTATGGATGAGGCCTATGTCCAGCTGTGGACAGAAATAGGCTGATGATGATGATGATACGTTACTATGAACTTGAATCATGTTTTAAATCTTTTCGCCACAATTTTAGTTTTGACTATAGACTTAATATATTGAACTCGACTGCAAACTAAGCCGCAAAACCAGCCCGCAAGTGACCGACCCTGAATGGAGTTTGTCCCATTGTATAGTAATATATTATATATATATATACATATATATATATATATATTTTATATATATATATATATATACATATATATATATATATTATATATATATATATATATATATATATATATATATGTAATAGTAGTATATGTATTGTAGTAAGCAGTAAGCACACTACTCTGCCATTAATGTTGCGGATTAGTATGTCAGTCACGTAGTTGCGAGATAGGTACTTAACCATAACTGTAGAACAATCATCATGGGTATTATGGTTATTTACTTCCTGTTCAATTGATATTCAATACAAGAAGAATTTGGTACCTGTATGTACGAGTTCGTCATCATTACGCTCTTATTTTGAAATATATATATATAATAACTTAACATAACACCATTGTCTCATTTTGATCTATAATTTATATCAACATACATAAACTTATTTATTTGCTTTCTGGTCGCATTTTTGCTCTCTTCGCTATATCTGTAAAAACAATTAAGATAGTTTAAAGTCAAAAGTCAAAGCATTTATTCAGTATATGGCAGGCAAATTAAAAGTTTGCCCTTACACACGTCAAATAACATTAAATAGATCATATTCAATAATAATTATAATAGATATAACTGAAACATAACTTATTGCTTTGAATTTACAAAAAAATAATTATAAGAAAAAAATATTTTTAAAAACAAGCTTTTATCTAGAACAATGAACTAAAATGTTAAAAAATAAATTCTATTAAGTATTTGGCGTGTAGGTACTTACCTATATTTTTAAAAGCTTGAGGCACTGAAGTATAGTAATTACCTAGCCTGAAAAACGGGTAGTGCTTCAAGCTTTTAAAAATATAGGTAAGTACCTACACGCCAAATACTTATTAGAATTTATTTTTTAACATTTTAGTTCATTGTCCTAGATAAAAGCTTGTTTTTAAAAATATTTTTTTCTTATAATTTATTTTTAACTTTTTAGTAGGTAGGTATAGATACCGACTACCTACCTACTACATAAGTATTTACGAGAAGACATGATGTTTTAAAATATTCCACAGATATTTGATGTGATTATGGGTACAGTGCTCTGCAAGGAAAATCAATCGACTTGGTCTATGTTGCTTTATAACAGAAATGCCATGGCCCCCTTACAGCTTCATCATCAGATCTTGGCTATCATTTAAGAGTAAATTGCTCCTCAAGACGAATCATTTGAGCCCAAATTGACTGGGGTTACGTTATTTTATCACAAAGATGCTGTGGCCACCTTCTAGCTTCATCACCAGTCGCTGAATATCATCTAGGTTATCTTCAAGGCAAGCCGAAACTCGGTGGGGTTATGTTGTTTTATCAAAGAGATGCCGTGGCCACCTTCCGTCTCCATCATCAGACTATTATATATCAATTTACTATGTAATATGTATTTATGGAAAATAAAGAGAAAAAAAAATTGCAAGTTAATTAAAAGCTTGTAAAAACAAAGGTATTGAGCCATTCAGTTTTCTTCTAGACGTTGAACGTCAAACTTAAAACACATGTTTAATTCTCCTGATTAATGTAGGGTTGCCAACCGTACTATTACGTGCACCCGCAACCCTGTGCATGTGTCAGTACTTCAGACAGTTTTTATCCAAAAATGTGTGAAATAATGAAACATAATAAATAAATAAAACGCAGACTAATTGCAGTACAAATCATATTCCGAATGGAACTGATTGTCCGTTTATCAGCTGCATAATACCGTCGTAAAAGGCCACCCTAGATCTGCAAACAAAAGACGAAAACTGATTGACTGTTGAATCTACTGGTGTTTCGGAAGTACTCCCATCAGAGAAGAAACACCAAGAAACTCTATGGGTCTTATCACTTGTTTTAATTCATATTTTTAAACTTATATTAAATATTTTTTTTAATTTACAACAAATAATTATATTATCATACAATTTATATTATATCTTGGTACTTGGGGCATTCAGGCCAGTAATTTATTGTATAGTACAATTTCTTCATAAAATTGGATTTTACAAAGGTTTTAAATCTGCTCATAGATAGTTGATCAATATCTTTAGGAAGTTTATTATAAAATCGTATACAGTACCCCAAACAAGAACCACTAACTTTCCACAACCTGAATTAAGGTAAAATTAATAATTTAAAAACTAAAAGTTTCAGTTGCAAGTTTGAGACGTTTATCGTTATATCTCTGGAGATACTTATCGAACTCGATGAAATTACAATGGGTGGTCTCATTATCCCTCGAAAACTTACCCTACTGATTAAAAAAAGAATCTTTCGAATCCGTTCACATTTGACGGAGTAATCGCGTAAAATACATACAAAAAAAAACATACCGAAAAACATAACCAATTGACAACCTCCTTTTTTTAGAAATCGGTTGGAAATAAGATGTAAAAATAGTAGTAAGAAGTTGATGTTGATTTTCAGTCTATTACTGTTACAAAAACCACAGAAAAATACAGAATTAAAAAGTGTGTAAAATCAAGCAACTCTTTCAAGCAACTAAGCTCCGTAAATATATATTATGTACTAACCTAATAGGTACCCAATTATGACTCGGCGCCAAAACAACAAGCAAGCTTGATTACTAATTAAATATCTTTATTAACTTTGGATTCATTGTTTATCGCTGGAAAACTTAGTCATTGTCATTATGATTTGTTATAAAATGCTTGCCTAGTTGTTATTTTGTTTGTTAATGTGGTTTTAGTGGTTTACGGGTTTTGAAAATGCCTGCCAGGCTAGTTATTTTATAATATCAGAATGTTTTCTCTGTTATATATATATATATAATAAGTCATATTATTATTATTCACCTCACATACCTCGGAAAGGTTCTGTAGGGCTATTCTGTAAGCTATCTCGACAGCGGAATCCGAGGTGAGATTCAAAGGAGACGACCCATTTTCCATGGACATTTGCCCCACAGCAAAAGTGCAGGAGACTCGACTAAAATTGGATCATTGTATAGGATTTTTAATATCTATTGAGGAACCTTTAATGTTTTTATTCTGCATAGCGGGGTTAAAAAGACATCAACTAAAACGTTGAAAAAAATAACGCCCCAAGTAGGTAATCAAGAACGTGATTATTTACTTACTACTAAAAGAAGGTAGTAAATTCATTACTTGGCGACTCACTGTGCTCATTTTGAGAAGAATTTAAGTGTTTGCAAAAAAAGATATTTCGTATTTAAAGTATTTATGTCGTATGTAAAGGTATTTTACTAAAAATCGTCAAAGAAGCACGTTCACGAACATCAAATAATTTATAATAATCCACCATTTATATTACATATTACCACTCGAAAATACACAAGTTAAAGAAAATAATACAATGAGGCGACATGTTTTTTTTCACGTTGGCGCAAAAACTCTTCGCAATCCAGGCAAAATTACAAAAGCACGTTCACTTTACGTAAACTTCAACACGCTTCAACAGAAGATATATAAAACTGGCCAAGTGCGAGTCAGCATCGCGTCTCTTATCGCACACTTAGGGAGGGTTCCGTACAATACGAAACTTAATTGATATTACCAAGAATATTTGGTTTGGTCGCGATCTAGAAAGACGGGGCTCGTTTACTAGCGCCATCTATGTCATTTTGCCGAAACTAATTAGATAGATGGCGTTTAAAAACACGTTTTTTGTATGGGGACCTCCTTTAATTTTTAACTTTATTTTTAACCGACTTCACAAAAAAGGAGGAGGTTCTCAATTCGTCTGTATGTGTTTTTTGTGTGTATGTTACGCGATTTCTCCGTCAATAGTGAACGGATCCAAATGATTCTTTTTTTAAAAGGTAGGATACGTTTCCGAGGTGGTCCCATTTTAATTTTATCGAGATCTGATAGTATCTCCAGAGATATGAAGATAAATACCTCAAATATAGGAGAATGTACTGATTTTAGTAGAAGAGTCCCAAGAAGATTATACACAATGGAGGTTGATATTGGATATACTTTTGAAGACTAAAAAATATGACCTTGAATAATGTTTTTACATCTTTCTTCTCGTTGATTTTGGTTTTTGACAGATATTCTTACGGTAACTGTGAGCGAGATAGAAATAAAGGTGGGGATAATATATATTTTTTTAAATATATTATAGGCTAGCGTGTGACCACTATCTCACCTGTTGCTAAGTGATGATGCGGTCGAAGATAGAGAAGTGGACTAGAATGGGAACTGGCTCTCAAGGATAGCTGCCTGAACACATAAGATGTTTGACGACAGATTTTCTAACTTGAGGGTGGTAGCTGGCCAGGCGGACACTAGATATGTCCTACCAACATGCGGGGGTTGTTGGTTTCTTAACGATGTTTTCCTTCACCGGAAGACTGTGAGAAGCGCACATATATTTTTCAATCGAAAAATTCATTGGTGCACGGCGGTTTGAACTCGGTACCACGGCATCAAAGCCGACTGTTCTCCCAATTACGCCACCGGGCCCTCAATAAATAATTATATATTAATAATTATAATAAATAATTATATATAAACATAAATAATTTGTCTTCACAGGAATGTTCTACCGGGCAAAGTCTAGTTAGGGTGCAAACTTTTTTAAACATACCTAAGATTTTTTGACATGACATGACGTTTGCCGAAGATGGCGGCCATTTCAGTCCCGCGACACTGCATACATTATTAAATAACTCAGAATTATGAACGTACTTTGTACCAACCAACACTGCAAAAAAAAAATTATAAGCATAATACCACAGATTATATAATAGTTACTACGTAAATAATACTTTCCGTTGTTAGGTTGGCTACACAGTGCTTTCATAATTCGGGTTTCAACAATATAGGGAAGTGCCTCTTATAACGTAGTAGAGTGATTCAGTACTCTGTTGGCCATATGGCGGCAAGTAATGTTAATAATCGCAAATAATACTTTTTTATATTCATTTTGGAATACAACTAGTCCGTGTTATAAAAGTATTTTGAATTATTGTAATAAAATAGACAATTAATTGTCGTGTGTGTAAGATGCTTTAATTGCACAGGGCCATTTTGGACATTGTCCTTTGATACCTTGATGACATAATTATTACTAGTGAATATTATCACTTTAGCAAGGCATTTAAAGTCAATTTTTTTAGGGTTCCGAACCCAAAGGGTACCAAATGAACACTTTCTGAGACTTTGTTGTCCGTTCGTCCGTACGTCCGTCCGTCCGTCCGTGTGTCTATACATATGTGCGCACTTTACAGATCTGCATCTTCTTAACCGTTATAGGTACATACTTGAAATTTTCAAAAAGTATATATCCGTCAGTGTATAACGGCCCAGACACGAAATTTAATAGATGCATGTAATTTAATTAAAACTTGTTATGCACTAAAAAGGGTAAATAAGTTATTTTTCAAAAAAAATAAAACCGACTTCATAATCACAAACAGGCACTCAAAAGCGAAAAATAAATTACTTAAAATTATTATAAGCGCTACCCACTTATCTATTTGAAGTCGGTGCCAGCCAAGTCTAATAGGTAGTAGATAGATAATACCTACATGTATCTACCTACTTACTAACCTACATGTACCTACTTACTACTACTACATACATAGTATCTATCTACTATCCTAGCCCTAGCATAGATGAAATCATTACAGATTTAAGATCCGACGATTATTTATTTATATAATACTATAATAATCTTTTTCCTGACATACTGACTGACTGACTGACTGACAGACAACGCACAGCCCAAACCGCTGGTCGTAGAGACTTGAAATTTTGAAGATATATTTTTCTTAGTACGTAGGGGTGTACTAAGAAAGGATTTTCCAAAATTCACCCCTTAAGTGGATGAAATGGGGGTTCAAAGTTTGTATGGAGAAACAAGATTAGATAGCCTTTTCTATCCGAAACTTCACACAAGTGCTTCAGTAAAAAAATAAGTAAATACGTGTTTCAGGTTTTTTTTTAAACCAACCCCTAAGAGGGTGAAATGGGGTAACAAAGTGTGAAAATTAATATTGTTTCGGATTGCGCTGAAATTTGGCATGCAGATAGTTATTACGAAGTTAGTTCCCTCTGAGAAAGTATTTTCCATTATTTACCCCTGAAGGGGATGAAATGGGGGTTCAATGTTTGTATGGAGAAACAAGATTAGATAGTCTTTTATATTTGAAACTTAACACAAGTACTCAAGTAAGTAAATACGTGTTTCAGGCTCTTTCGAAATTCCACCCCTAAAAGGGGTGAAGTGGGGTAACAAAGTCTGAAATCAATATTGTTTCGGATTGCGCTGAAATTTGGCATGCAGATAGTTTTTTTGACTAAGGTATCCGCTAAGAAAGAATTTTTCAAAATTCACACTTCAAGGGGATGAAGCAGAGGTTCAAAATTTGGTAGTCATTATATTCCACATTTCACACAAGTACTTCTGTAAAAAAATGAGTAAATACGAGTTTCAAACTTTTTAAAAATGCCACCCTAAGAGGATAAACTGGGGTAACAAAGTCTAAAAATCAATATTGTTTCGGATTGCGCTGAAATTTAGAATGCACATAGTTATTATGACGTAGGTATCCGCTCAGAAAGGATTTTCTAAAAATTCCTCCCGGATACGGAACGGGGATTCAAAGTTTGTATAGCGAAATAAGATGAGATAAAGTACGTGTTGTAGGATTTTTTGAAATGGGGTATATAACAAAGTCTGTAAATT
The DNA here is from genome assembly GCA_954871355.1 of Cabera pusaria. Lineage (NCBI taxonomy): Eukaryota > Metazoa > Arthropoda > Insecta > Lepidoptera > Geometridae > Cabera > Cabera pusaria. The sequence goes on from OX940896.1 coordinate 13,627,328, forward strand.
TGGGTTTTTCGGTTTTTATAAACATGAATCCCGAATTGCCTTAGTCACGCGATAACATGAAAACGGGTGATCCGATTTGGCTAATTCTTATTTGATGTATTTAATGATAGAATCTTTTTTACAAAAGTTTTAAGTTAATAAAAGAAGTTTTTAACACGGGCGAAGCCGCGGGGCACTTCTAGTTTATTTATATATATGAAGATGGCTCTGCAAAATTTAATCCGTATGCTTTATACATAAGGTTGTAATTGCTATGTACCACAAAACGGCCCAAACAAAAGGCTAGGTCTCTAGGTGGGAGTGTGTTCTTGTCTAACAACCTACCAGTGCTATACATGTACTATGTATAGTATATATATCATTATAATCATATATATTGTATTTGAGATTGTATCAAATACCAGTCCGACGATATCGTGCAGTTATCGTGTAGTTACAGTTATCGTCCAATGTGAAAACGTTCAATATTTGAAGCTTGACAGTATTAATTTACTCTGATATCCTTCACGTGACACTCAAACCCTTGAAAAAGAGTCACACAATATTATGTTACTCTCTGACTTGAACTGCCAACCGGAAAATGACATGTCAAAAATCGGTTGGAAGTTTACCATTTCACCCGAAATGTTAAAAGATACACAGTTTTTTATGCAATGTCAAGTATGAAATAAGAAAAGTCAATGTCAAAAATGCATTAAAAGTTATATTCCTTAAAAGGAATAAAAAGTATTCCTTTTAAAAACAGATGTAGTCACAGAGATATCGCTTTTCACTGTGTATTGAGCATTTTTAATGTAAAAACCTCGTTTGAATATCTTTTAAGAAACTGTAACTTTATCTAGAGGGCATCTATAGTCAAAAGAGCACTTTATAATAAAAACCTCGAGAAAATTTTGCAATCAAACTAAATACTTGTATTAAATAAATAAAACATTAAAAACTTTTAACACGAGCTTTTATTAAGATGGGATCATGTGTAATGAAAGGTAAGATTAGATGCAATACGTATTAGCCCAAAATCGACTGCTATGTCCTCCTACCATTTGCCTTTTTGGAATTACACTCCCTACAGCCCGGCTCCATCATCAGGTCATCTCGATGGTACCATATTATAGCATTGTCACCGAAGATTTTTGAAGTATAAAGTTATATTTTGAGAGAATAAATTAATAACATTTCACGGAGTACAACAGAGCAAGAAAAGATTAGCAAGTATATCAAATTTGAGTCCAATCAGCCGTCAGGAATGGAATTTAGCTTCCAAGATTTGACCCACACAAACACACATACAAACATGGCAAGTTAAATAAAAGCTTGTTATATTATTTCTGTAAATAAATAGAAAACGATAAATTCAATTTGAAATTATAACATTTTTGAACTCTCAAGCATTTTGTAAAAACGTCATCATTGTGTAATGAAAAGTACGTATGATAACAATTCGAATGTCTCGTTTCATTTGCCATTACGGAGTTCCAGTCCCTAAAGCCCAGCCCCAACAGCGGGTCAGGTCGATGGTAATATATTATATTGCATTGTTACCTTTGAGTCCAATCGAACAGGAAGTGGTTCTAATATTTGGGCACGGTAGTGGCCCCACCAAGAAGAGCCAAGCGAAGCGCAAGGGCTCTTCCTACCTTTTCTCGAAGCGTTTTGTCGTTTATTAAGTCCTCATAACTAGGTTTTTGATTATACCTGATAAAAAAAAATCTCGGAATATTATGTCAATAGTGAATTTATTAAACATTGTATATGTTTAATACAATTTAATGACCAAGCCACATGTTTTGACGAAGATGTAGAGCTTGTGAAGCTAGAGTTTGTACAACTAGGGCGTGTAGCCAGACAAAATTCAACTGATTCAGTATGGATCGGTAGGAGCGCGTTGGAGCAGCCAGTCAGGATCGCAAAAGATTGCTGTTGGATCGACCTAGAACGATCCACGCTCCACGCATCACGATCTTGGATCGCGGATCGCGGGATCGCCGATCCATTTTGGATCGTCCGGTGTGGATCCGGCTAAGTGCTTTAAGCTTTGCGTAGATAGATTAGTCAGTTACGTTTGCCTTTTATATATACAGATGACAAAATATTGTAGCAAATTATTAGTGTTATAATAGGCGGGCAATGGCTGTACCTATTTGCGATTTCAAGCCTCGAACCTGAAATACTTGAAATACCTGAAATACTATTTGTGTACGCTAATATAATCTTCGCTTAAGTGTAAAATCAACCCTGTCCTAAATCATCCTCAGATAATACTGCATAGAGCCTAATTTCTACCATAAGCAGAAACAATTAGTAAGATTTTATAATTACTAGCTGATACGCGCAACTAGAATTTTATCACTTTAAAGCTCTGTTAGATTTTTTAAGAGTAGCCTATGTATATGATTATCCGCTATAAAATATCTCCTTGTTAAATTTCAGTGAGATCGGAACATCCATTTAGGCGTGATTGGGTAACAAACAGACAAAGTGACAGAGTTACAAACGTTTTAATAATATCATTATGGATTATACTAATGCTTTCAAGGCACCCAAGGCAAGAAAATAAATTGTTTTCTCAGTAAATTATCAGGAAAATAAATATAAAACCGAGCTCTCAAATTAACAGGTTAAATCAGGGTAAATCCTAAGCACCGAGGATTTGAAGGCAATAAAACTTATCGCCCGAGCCAAGGCTGAGAAAATGTCAGCAGCGTCTTGCATTTACTATTATTTATTCTGTGATAGCGTTGAAATGGACTAGCACGTTTCCCGCAAATTTGCTTGCAGATGAGAACTTTGAATTTAAATCAAATGGACAAACATAGCGAAACACGTATTTTATTTTAATAAAAATGTTATAATATGATGTACACATAATTATTTTGAAAATAAATTTAATGATCTATGGACATTATCGTTGATTTACTTTATTATTATTATTATTTGTATATCCATCCGGTTTCACTCACTTTACTTATATATTGAAATCGACGACCACTTTTTTCCTGTGTTGGTTTTGCCGCAAAAAACGCTGTTTCATCAATAACTTATATATGCATAATATAATTAAGATAGTTTTAAAACTAAAACAACCGACTTCCATGCCCCGCGAGTCAATTTCAGTAGCAAGTTTAAGACGTTTATCGTCCTATCTCTGGAGCATCAGATCTCGATGAAATTACAATGGGACTATCTCGAAAACGTACCCTACCGATTAAAAAAAGAATCATACAAATCAGTTCACAATTGACGCAGTAATCGAGTAACATACTACATACAAAAAAGAACCGGCTAAGTCGAGTTGGACTCGCCTACCGTGGCTTCCGTAACAACGTTGGTCAGTACCAATTAAGCTAGACCTCTAAATTGTATGAGCGCTCATATAACTCAGAGGCCTTTCTTAATTGGCGATACTATGTATGTATGGGGACACTCTTTAATTATGACCTTGTTTCATTTTTTTGGAATTATTCCTTTATTTGTGCTGTACTACCGTACTTCTTGCCAAATTTCATAATTCTAGATCAACGGGAAGTACCCTTCGTTTTCGACCCAAAACCTATAGGGTACTTCCGGTTGACCTAGAATTGTCAATTTTGGTCAAAAGCAAGGTCGTACAGCACAAGTAAAGGAAAAATTCCGAAAAATAAAAAAAAGTTGAAAATTAAGGTAAATTTTGTTACAAGTTTTCGCGAAAATCTAAATTTGCCCATATCTTTTTATAGTGTTGACTCAGGACCTTTATTTTTATACACATAATAGGAACTATAGACCATACTGGTATAAACTTCAACTTGCTACTTAACTTGCAAGAACGGGTAGACCCCGTTCCTGAGAAAATCGGTGGTGACACACGGACAGACAGACAGACAGACAGACAGACAGACGGACAAACGGACAAGAAAGTTCTCGAAAGTTCGAAAGAAATCTTATAGGGTTATTTTTTTACCTTTTGAGGTACGGAACCCTAAAAACATACAGATGAATTGAGAACCTCCTTATTTTCGGAAGCCAGTTGAAAACAAATAATCCTAGTAAATTATTCGTTTTTATTTGAAATAAGCTCGTGATTCCGTTAATTTTTTGTCTTTTGGTCTGTTTGTCGCTTACAACTTACAACTTACACGAGTTCATTATGCTCATATTACAGGATTGAAAAAAATCTATTATACAGACAATTAGCCTATACAGAACACTCGGTCACAATTTTAATAATAAATAGGCATTACGCCTTAGACACTTGAAAATTATTACTCTAAACAGCAAATAGAACAAGCTTTTATATCACAGAATTTAATAATATGTATAAAGAATTTAATACTGTTGGAGGCTTTAGTAAGACGGTGGAATTTCTACAAGAGTACATACAAACAATTAACCACAACCAAGGTTAAGTTGTTTGTAACAGTTTGTATGTTTTACAATCGTTGTAAAACTTACAAATTGTTAGTTACCTTTCAGGATCCAAATAGAAATATTTGGATCCTGTTATAATGTAGTGGAATTAGTAAGCAAGCGTCGTGTCCCGATAGTACGCTCTGAGTAAAAGGCGCACATAATTTTAAAAAAAACACAATTTCTGAAGGAAATATTGTTCAACTAAATAAACGCTATGTACGTTTTACGCAAAGTGCGTTTTCCAAAATTGCTACTTTACCATATACTTTAGTAAAAAAAAAAAAATGCTTTAGCATCTATTTTTTTTTTTTTTTATAATGATTTATCTACTTGATGCAGATATCTCACTACCATTACAATATAGCCTTATAACAACTAGGCTAATGAGTAATTTTATTTTCACTTAATTTACTATTAGAATATTACTAAGAATGTGTCCATTAACACTTTTCTTAATGTCTCTTTTAAGGGGAAGACACTTTGTTCTTGTGTTCTTTTTATAGAGTTCGCGTTCACTATCACTACACTTTGTTCACTTGATAAAGTATCACTAATGTAACTCGAAGGGTTTGACCCTTTTTAGTCTTCTCACTATTTCCGTGTTGTCGAGGAGCAATCTATGTTACAAATAGTATACGCATAACATAACCAGTTAACCAGATTCCAGGCAAGTAAGTACCTAAAGCAAATTTCACGGTACGTAAAAGGCAATGGAGTTGTTATCAGACTCAGTCAGACCGACAACAGTTTCCTATTTTATAAGTAAGCGAGAGTCTCGACGACGTAACTTGGACCTTATCGCATATGTGATAAAGACACGAGTAAATTTCAAGACACGTGATTTACAGATGCTAAAACTAAACGAGGCGTGCGGGGATTCTGGTATGGAAATCAACGTAAATATAACCGGCCAAGTGCGAGTTGGAATATTCTCGTACCGAGGGTTACGTACCTGCCTACAAACTTGTCAAACTAGGTTAACGAAATTAATTTAACAAAATTAACTTTGCCGTACGATCCCTAGACCAATGCCAAGAAATCCTTAATACACAAACCACAAATAATAAGTTTGTAAAATTAATTTCGGTTTTTTAAAATAGGTAAGATGCCTGGGTAATATATATATATAATAATTGTAATTAGTCCGTCCGTTGAATTATCAAAAAATATTGGACACGTATCATTTTATTATGTTTCTTTGAAGTGTTTCACACTTTATATTTTTGTAAATTTGTAAACGGAAAGCACCGGAACATGTTATTCCGGAGGTTGCGAGTTCAAGTCCCGTCAGTACGATGAAATTTTGAATTGTGTTTAACAATTCATGTATCATTTTATTTTACAAATCAATAGAAATTGACAAAGATAAAGAGTGTCTAAGTTCGGGGCTGGGGGCTCGTGACGTCATGAACCGCTAAAAAGTAGTACAATTTTGAGCGGTCTGTGACATCATGCAGAATTGCAAGGCTCTATTTATGTTTGTAATTTTTTTGTTTAATTGACAAATTTAAAAATACGTATCCAATATTTTTTGTAAATGATGAACAAACATTTTTTTAGGAATATAGCTAATATTTATTTTTGTTTTTCAAGTTTTTTTTTTCTTTATAAGTGCTTGAAGACCTTGCTTCTTGCTAAATTTTTTGATTCTAGGTCAACGGAAAGTACCCCATCTTGTGAAATCGCAAAATATGCGAAATAAACGGTCATATATTTTGATCGCGTTGACGTACAAGCACAGAATAATTAATTGGTACAGGGTTATTTCTTTCACAGCTGAAAGATACCGTAGACCCAAGAATCAATGTATGTAAGGGAGCACAACTACCACCTTAGTGCTCCTAGCTAACCTCAACTGCCCGTGGTGCATCCTGCTGACCAACCAACGAGGCTCTGGCGGCCGACAAATGTCGGTATAACCGTTTCATAACTATAATAACGCTGCAATAGCCCAATGGATAAGGTGTCGGACTCGCGATCGAGAGGTCGTGAGTTCGATCCGATAAGGTTTGATATTTTTTTTTTTTTAAATAGTAGTGGCCGATATTTACCTTCATGACAAATAATATATTGACCGTATGTTGAAGGGGCTTTGCTTTAGTGATACATTTCCTTGTTCGAGCCAATTGAATGCCGAATAATATATGGGTTTTGATCATTTCTGTAAAGAGATATTCATTTTTTGTCAGAAACCTTCTCGGAAAATCACAAAAGGGTTCATGAAATCTGTTATAAAAATAATATGAAATCTGTGCCACGTGTGGAGATTTAATGCAAATAATTTATGATCGTACTAAACGAAAAAACCGACTTCCCATGTCGCGTTAGTGAAAATATTTACTAGTCATAATCATGTTATCGAGGTATCAAATCTCAGAAAATAAATTTTCAAATCGGTTAAGATTTGTCAGAGTTCTACGGTACCAAACATAAAAAAAATACAGTCGAATTGAAAACCTCCTCTTTTTTTCTAAAGTCGGTTAAAAATAATAAAATAATGTTTATTGGAAATAATGGTAATGTTTATTGGAAAAAAAATTCGAACTTGTTTGTGAACATGTAAATAGTAGGTATATATATTATACTATTGCGTTAGGATCTGCTTTCAGAAGCTAGAGTATCGCAACGAGTCGCTCTAATAGGTATTGTCGGAACGAGATGACGATTAGCGGTATCGCACAATAATACGTAAAGCAAACGGCACTTCACTGTAGTGGGTCAGCAGCCAAGTTATACTTGTGGCACTGTACCGATACCGATTAGGTACCGATCGCAGCGTCCTGCGATCTGCGGGTGCGATCTCAGTACTTTTCAATTGTTTTCTGATCGCGTTTGGTGTAAACTAGTCGGTACAAATACTATTGCGCTATCTGATCGCCGGCTAGATCGCGCACGCAGGACGCTGCGGTGTGTCCGTACGTAAAGTTAAATAATAATAAACTGGGCAAGTGCAAGTCGGACTCGCACTCGTGGGGTTCCGTAACATAGTATAGTATTTAATAGCTATTATTTTTCGCCAAAAAAAAATTAGACAGATATATTTGCAGTTACTATAGCTCAAAAACTGCTAATTATATCTCATTCAAACCAATTTTCGTTGTATGTGTTTATTGAGATCAACAGCATACATTTTTTTTAGATTTTTCACTCCCTTACTTGGGAGTCGTAGCTCAGTGGCGCATTTTGGGAGAGGCCTACGTCCAGTTGTGGACTGAAACCGGTTGATGATGATGACTCCCTTACTTTAAAAGTTGGAGAGAGGGGGGATTACACACACATTTTATCACTTTATAAAGACTTTCTATAGACACCCCGCACGTATAGGTTTGATAAAAACATTTTTTTTAGTTTCAGATCCATACATGGATCTCAAACTAGAAGATAATAGAGAATTTATATTTAATAATCGTAAAGCGGTTCACAGAATACACCTAGCTATCAGTTTCAACAGTGTAGTCTTAATAGGTTCGGAATATAGTGGCAGTGACATACGGACGGACAGACAGACTAATAGACAGACAGACAGACACAGAATGACGAATTTATAAGGGTTCCGTTTTTTGCCATTTGGCTACGAATCGAGAGTCTCCTCCCTTTTGAAGTCAGTTAAAAGTAAGAATTTTGAAGCTTTTTAATTGACTGAGCGAACGTCGCGATCCTAAAGGTCGCATTTTTCAACCGATTTTGACGAAATTTGCAAAAATAATTTTAAATGGGGAAGCTTGCTGTAGCGTTATTTATCGACGGATTTCATTCAAATTGGAGAGGCACTCCAAAGACTTAATTTTACACAAGGTGTTGTCGTCGCCTATACCACAGTGTCTAAAGACAAAAGTCTTTAACCAGTGCGTCCTACCTGTGATGACATACGGAGCCGAGACGTAGACACTCACAGTCCGACTGGTCCACCAATTTAAAGTCGCTCAGCGAGCTATGGAGAGAGCTATGCTCGGTATTTCTCTGCGGGATCGAATCCGGAACGAAGTAATTCGCCAGAGAACTTAAGTTATTGCATAGCTCAACGGATTAGCAAGCTGAAGTGGCAGTGGGCTGGTCATATATGCCGCAGGATTGATAGACTTGTCCTAGAGTGGAGACCGCGAATCGGCAAACGTAGCGTAGGACGTCCTGTGACCAGGTGGAGCGACGACATACGCAAAGCGGTGGGCAGTGACTGGAAGGGAAGAGCCGATCGGGCTCAGTGGCGTATCTTGGGAGAGGCCTACGTCCAGCAGTGGACTGATACAGGACGATAATGATGATGATGATGTTGTGCGAAAAATGTCAAACAGGGGAAACGGTCGGGGGAATTTTACTGTAGCGTTATTTATCGATGGATTTCAATAAATTTTGAGTTGCCACACTAAAGACTTAATTCTGTATACGATGTTGCGAATATTCAAAATAGAAAAAGTGAAGGGGGAAAGGGGGTGAATTTTCTGTAACAGTAATAATATGGGCGGATTTCAATTATAGATTTTTTTGCGTAAAATGTTTAGCCTACGCTACACCAAGGCGATGCGAGTAATCGCTTAAATTCATATCCCTATTTTTTAGCAAAAGCGCAAACTCTAAGGGGAAAGTATTTTAGGGCACGCGAGGTCTACTATTCTCACAGAACTAAGTACTATAAGTAGAGTCAATTTAATAGATCACATTTGACATTTCATAAAAATTCCACAACGTGACCTTGTAATGAAGGGTACATAATATTATTAATTATTACAAGGTCAGAACTGCATAATTACTTAACATTTTTCAGTAACAAATACATATTTAATCTAATAATTACAAAAGAAAGCGTTTTTACAATTTAATTTGACTAATAATTTATTTTAAACATAATAAACAATTTTTGTTCTAAATAAACTGGCCAAGTGCAAGTCGGACTCGCATTAGTAGGGTTCCGTACCACACTACAGTATTTTATAAGATCGAGCAAAAAATACCACTATCATTTTTCGCCAGCAAAAAATAATAATTAATAAACATTTTATTTCTTATAACACCATCTACTAACAAAGGTGTTAGGGATCGACATTTCAATATAACGCCATGGGACGTTTAACTAACTAAGCGTTCATAGATGGCGTGAAATGCCGAAAAAAACACGTTTCTTGTATGGGGACCCTCTATTATTTTAACTTTATTCTGTATTTGTTGTTAGAGCGGCAATAGAAATACATAATCTGTGAAAATTTCAACTGTCTAACTATCACGGTTCATGAGATACAGCCTGGTGACAGACGGACAGACAGACAGACAGACAGACGGACAGCGGAGACTTAGTAATAGGGTCCCGTTTTACCCTTTGGGTACGGAATCCTAAAAAGTAAACGTCAGTACAAGGTTTTTTTTTTAGTTTCTTTATGGCTCCACACGATTAGTGTATTTAGCCAGTGTCAAGTATTGAAATTTTTCAAGTTTTTATGAATTTTAGTCGTAGAGATGGGTCAAAGTCACATTTCAGGTCAGTTGTCAAGTAAAAGTCTAGTCTAAGTCATACCTTCAGTAAAGATGTGGTGTTTACTGAAGATTTTCAGTGGAATTTTGGTGAGAACGCAAATAGCATGTTTTTCAACATTGTGCTGTTTCCCTACACTCGCACACATTCACCGGCACTTAATGGTTAATAATCCACATTTATTACATATTAACACGCGCAAGAACACAAGTTTTAGGAAAAAATACAATGAGATCACACACACTTTTCCACGTTCCCGCCAAAACTCCCAGTACAAGGTTACGTCCGTGATCACTTTTTAGGGTTCCGTAGCCGAATGGCAAAAAATGGAACCCTTATAGATTCGTCATGTCTGTCTGTCTGTCTGTCTGTCTGTCCGTCCGTATGTCACAGCCATTTTATTCCGAAACTGTTAGGACCACAGAATTGAAACTTGGTAGGTAGATGTATTCTGTGAACCGCTTTTCGATTTTTATACAAAAATAAAAAATATAAAAGTTTAAGGGAATCATCCCATATATAGAACTGAAACAAAAAAAAAAAATTCTTCATACCTATACATGTGGGGTGTCTATGGATAAGTATTTAAAAATGATATTGAGGTTCCTAAAATCATTTTTTCTCAAAGTAAATCATTTGAAAGATAGGCGCGCCTAAAGTGGTAAAATGTGTGTCCCCCCCCCCCTCTAACTTTTAAAGTATGGGAGTGAAAAGTCTAAAAAAAATATATGCTGTAGATCTCAATAAAAACTATCAACGAAAATTGGTTTGAACGAGACAAAGTCAGCAGTTTTAGAGATATGGCGACCGCAAAGATTACTTTGTTTTTCATACAAACACTATGAAAAACAAAGTTAATTTTGTAGTTGCGAAAAATCAAAGTTATAGAATACTCTACTGTGTTACGGAACCCTACGAGTGCGAGTCCGACTTGCACTTGGCCAGTTTATTTTTTATAAACACTAGGGATGCTACCCAAAAAATCAAAAGATTGATCAGTCGATAGGATGAATCGAATGCAATGATTACTTGTGAAGAATGTTTAACTATAAAAATAACTACACTGTGATTGTAATTAACACATAATATATTATTATTTGACTGAAATTAATTATTATTTATTTATTTTTGTTCTTACAAAAATAATTGTAAAATCAATAATAATTTGGGTTAAAAAACTAACGATAAACTATTAAACGTTAGATCCATAGGTAAATTTGAGTATGTTTTTTATTTTATTGGGCCATTTTCTATGGAGCTACATTCTAATCCATAAATACATATATCGTGTAAATATGTCCAATTCCGATTTTTATAATTTGTATTAACGTGTCTTATCAATTTCATATTAACGCAAAACAAACAAGTAAATAACACTGAATAATGTGAATACTAATTATATTTCTCGTTTAGAGCTGCCGGAAAATTAGTTATTTCGAATAACATCAAACTAACATAATTCTTGTTTGTGTTATATAAATATCGATACATTAATTGAATTGATGTTTTAAAGCAAGTCACCTTACTATGAAGCTAAGAATGACAGATGTCAAATGTGATCTATTAAATTGCCCCTACTATAGTTAGGTATTTTCTACGTAACATCGTCTAGGCACGTTCCCTTAATCAACCTTTCCCTGTTCCCTTAATTGGCTTACATAGAACTTACATTTCGAGCTAGGTATTTGATTTCTTCCTATTTAACCAACCTTAAAAGGAGAAGGTTTTCAATTTGTCGCAATCTATTTTTTATAGGCAAATTGAACAGCTTTTCAATGATACTTGAAAGTGTTTTGTTTACAATATGATTTAATTATTATTGAAATATTTAACGGTAGCCTGCTAATTAAAGAAAAAGGTAAATTATATTTGACATATTTTAGTAAGATAAATTAAGAAACAAAAGCGTCCGCAGGCTGAGACATTATCCTACACTTGCTCACTGTGTAGTGCTCAATGATTGACTAATTAATTAATGCATTCTAATAACGAAACAGCTGAAAGGCCTTGGCCATGCTCAAACAGCTGTTAATCGATTGAGGAAATTCTGTGAATCAATTCGCTGAAGCCCAGTATCGCACTGTGCGAGCCACCTTGGAATACGGGTTGAAATAGTTGTGTGCATTATCACAGAATAAATACTAGTAAAAGCACTATGTCTTGACACGGTTGTCTGGAAGAGATCGCTATGAGCGATAAGACCGCCCATTGACATCATTAGACATAATTTGTTAGTCTTAAGTTGTATCCTTTCTGAAAGTGGTGTTCAATAAAGAGTTATCTATCTATCTATGTCAATTGGACTAAATACGATATTCCAGCTCTCCAATTCCATTCTCGAAGCACTACTTTGGCTACTTTGGCCATATTGTCACTTAATATCAGGTGCAGTAGTGGTCAGGTGTATCATTAGCTCCTAATACCACATAATATGTGATTCAAATAAAAAAGAAGCTATTATTATAGATAGATATTTTATGAACAACTAACCGTATAGGGCCAAATAATATGCCATTTAGGTATAGTTAGGTACTATATTTGTAATAATACAATAAAATTACTATTACTTAACATCAAAAACTTGTTACTTACTTTTTACTACAAATAACAACTACAATGACCAAGAATATGGGTAATAGCAGATACGTCTTTGTAAGTGCCTACGTAGGTGCCTACGTAGGTGCCAAGTAACTGCGGTCTATCCTGGAATCTCCCTAGAACAATTCTAAATAGATATCGCTGTTTTTAGAAACACGCGTAGGAAAAAGAAATAATGTAATTCGAGACTTATATTACAGACACATAATTATACTTTGTTATGTATTTATATTACGTAGGTAGCTGCTGTGATTTATTATTAGCGTCAACCGTAGCTTTGCTAACTAGTCCCCTAAAAAGGGGTGTTTTAAGTTTTACGTGTGTAATCTGCATATCGGTGTATATAAGCTTTAATTCATGTAAATCCGTTCAGCCGTTTTACGCTACAACTGAATATCATTCAGGAATCTAGTTAAACGGAGCTGTTTAGTAAAGAGGCTAGGCTAATTGAACGGCTATCTAAGCTATCTGCTTGCGACATTTATATTACGCCAACATGCAAACTGGCGTCAATTTGGCTAAACAACAAATAATCCTGTAGAAAATAAATCGTTTAGCCATTTTGATTGACAGCAGTTTATTTTATTCATTTAGTTTTTTATCTGAATTCTAGAATATTCTGAATACAGCTATAAAATAGTTTTTGTTTACACAATCACATTTTAATTAAAGTCAAAGTCAAGTATATAATGCTATTTTTTGTGAAAAGAACGAGCAAAACACTTTCAATTATCTAAGTACTAGGTTTACCATTAGCACCGACTAGTATTTGGTAGTCGGTGACCATTAGTAAGCGATGGCTGGTATATTTTTTTCTAGGTAGGCCTAAACATATATTTAAACTAATGGGAATTAGATAGAACGAAACGTATAAGTTAAATCTTGTATAGTAGTGTATTAAGCTACAGAATCAAATAAATATATAATTCTAAAGTTGCCATTACAGACTAAAAAGTCTTATTCAGTAATTTTCTTCGCTTATATATATATATTATCCACGGTTTCGGACGTGATTGTAGACTTCATGTGCCGTCCCAGCTGCACCAATAGCTCCTAAGCCAGTTTTCTGAAAAACAACAACATTGTGTTAACAAATGGATTCGCACAGTTTTAGAATATACTATACTATACTATAATAGGTAGTAGTTGTATTGTTTAAGTAAGAACTATCAGCATTATTATATTATAAGATTAGTGTTCTAATATTTGTGACTTATCAGTTCCGTGCATAGTTCTATTAATAGTATTTTTATTATTTCGAACCTCGAAAGGAAAGAAGGAACCCTTGTAGGACCACTTTGTTGTTCGTCTGTCTGTCTGTCCGTCTGTCAAGATCCCTTTATCACAGGAAGACGTAGAGATATCAAGTTGAAACTTATTTTAAATACTCGAGTCTGCGGTCTCTTTAGGCTGTGAAAAAAAACTGGTGAGTCAACGCGATCAAAAGATATGACCGTTTTTGTAGCATATTTTGCGATTTCACATGGAAACCAATACCTATGGCGCAGAATACTTAATCGTACTACGCTATAGGGAACTTCCCGTTGGCCGAGAATCATGAAATTTGGCAAGAAGCAAGGTTTTGAAGCAGTTATATAGGAATAAATCTGAAAACCGTAAATATGTAGTTTAATAACAAAAAACTGAATTTACCACAGAAATAGGAAAAATTATTATTTCTATTTCTGTGGAATTTACTATTACAAACTTATTATTTGCGGTTGGTGCAATACATTTTCTATGGATCGAACTGCAAAGTTAAGTTTGTCCTTTAACCTAGTTTGACAAATGTGCGCGAGTTCAACTTGCACTTGGCCGGTTTTATTTATTTATGTTTATATCGTATAAAAAATATAGGTTAGCGTTTGACCACTATATAATACCTCCTGTTGGTAAGTGATAATACGAGGATGAAAGCACGCTAGTTCTAGAATAGGAACTGGCTGTCAAGAACAGCTGCCGGATGTTTGGCGACAGATTTTCCAGCTTGAGGGTGGTAGCTGCCCCGTCGGACAGTACTTACATAGTCGCCTACCATCGAGAGGGTTGGGGGGGCTTATTAACGATTTTATTCCTTCACCGGCAACTGTGAAACGCGCACATAAACTTTTCGATAGATAAGTCCATTAGTGCGAAGCGGGGATTTGAATCCACGCCCACTACCTACGGCGTCAATGCCGTCCATTCTCCCATTTCGCCACTGGGCACGTGTGTAATAATGTCAGTGACCATGAAACCTAAGTATTATGTAATATTGTGAGTTAATAATAATAATTATTGAATGTGATCTGTGATAATATCGTAGTATTATTTGCTGTAATATTATTATATTTCCACAGATATAACCGATTGCTAAGTATTTATGTAAGAGGCGGATACTTGAGTCGGTAAATATATTTCTGCATTGAAGTTAGTAAATAATAGTAGTTTAGAGAAAGAAATTGTCTTGAACTGACAAAAAAAATATTTGGTAAAATGGCCATAATCACCATATTTGCCAAGCAGTGGGACAACTTTAACGGTTATAGGTATATATGTGACTGACCGGCGTTAGCCATCAAGGCGGCGGTATATCAGGGCTATCAGTAATTTAACATATTTCCGGCAGTAGCAGATAGGGGGGCAAAAATGCGACATATTTAGTACTCTCAATGTATGACCGAAAATTAATAGTTTACGAGATATTTGGAAATTATCAATTTTTGGAAAAAATACCCATTTTTTTGGGGGTTTTTGGAGATTTGGTAGGTTGGTATTTTTTACTAAAACGGTATCACCAAAGTCAAAACTACTCGGAAAGTACTCAGACCCATTACGTATTACATGCATAAACAACTCAGTAATGATGATACTGTTATAACAAAAAATGCCAACTGTTATACCTTTTTGAAAAGCTTAATAAACTAGGAAGTTTTATTAGTAATATGCACGCTTAAAATCATAGTGTTTTTTAAGAAAAATTACATTGTTTAGCACTAATCGTAAAAATTATCAAAAAAATAAAAAAACTTTATAAGTCATTGTTATTACATTCTAAGTATCTTTGGATATTTTATTATTACTTTAGCTTTATCACAAAGTTCCCTACTAATTAAAAACAATATTGAATAATATTTAGTCAGCCATTTTTTTTTAATTTTGTTAAAATCCTCCAAAATTGGGTATTTTCAAAAATTTTATATAATATCCAAATATACGTAAACTATTAATTTTCGGCCACACATTGAAGGGGCTAAATATGTTGCATATTAGCCCCCCTATCTGCTCCTGCCGGGAATACGTCGAATTACCAATAACCGTGTATACCTAGTTCTATGCAAAGTATTTGTCACGGCACCTTGAAAACAAAGTAAAAGATAATACTTACAACAACTTTTCCGCCTTTCTTGAGCGCACCGACTGGTACTTTAGGAGCAGCATGAGCTCCAAGAATCATGGTCAAAGCCACAAACATGAAGAAAAATAAATCAAAGAACTGCATCTTCTAACCTTTGGTAGAAAGAAGTGTATGCTACTAATGATGCTACTTGAATGATGCCCACTGAACCGAGACTGTTTTTATATTAGACCAAAAAGTTTACCTCCTTAGAAATAGGTAACTCCCTGCTTACCTGAGATCAGTATTGGTAAGTTTCTTTTGTTTTACGTCATGGAAAACACGCACACGTGCCTTTATATAATAATTCTGATTTCATTCAAGTCATAAAATTCGGGCGTTTATAGAATAACAAATGTGTTAAAAGTTAGTGTTCGGAAAATCTAGAATACAGATACTTTATTTAGGCTATTTATTTTAAATGTAAACAGGAAACTAATAAAGATTTATGATAAATAACCATAGTAGACTTAATATATAAAAAGATGGTGCACTGCAGATGTTTTTACTAATTCAATTTAATCCGTATGCCATATCCGTATATATGGTTAACCAAATGGTTGTTTTTGCTTTGTACAACAAAACGGCTCAAACGAAAGGCACCTAGGTGGGAGTGTGTCATTTTCTAACAATCTGCTAGTGCTATAATGTAATATACTCGTGAGCGATAAGACCGCCCATTGTCACACCTAATTAGTTTTTCCTTATCTTAGATTATAATGTGTTGATTGGTATGCAATAAAGTATTCATCTACCATCTATCTATCTATACTCAAATAAGTCATCACATCATCACAATCAGCCAGAGTAGGTCCACTACAGGACGCAGGCCACTCCCAAGATACGCTACTGAGCCCGATCTTCGGCTCATTGAAAGGGATATGCTCTAATCGCTACGCAGGTACGCTAAATGGTTGGCGATCGCAGGACATGGCTCCTCGCACCGGTGATGCTGCTGCCCGTAACCGGCCTGTAGTATTTAGCAACGCCATAGTTTCTAATTTGTCGGTCGCTAAAGCCTCGTTTGTTGGTCAGCAGGATGCACCACGGGCAGGCGAGGTAGGCTGAGAAGAGCACTGGGATGGTATTTGTACTCCGTTACATCATACTATATGTATAGTATATATATATATATATATGGCCCATACTAAACAAAGGCTCCATTCAAGGTCGGTCAATATATAAAGTTTATGTAGATAACACATTTTTTGTTTGTGGAGAATAAATACGCAGTTTTCTTTTGTTGAAAACAACACGTAAGTTATAATTTTATCAATGTAATCAGTATGAGCCCTCACCACCTCTGCACCAAGAATATTTATCAAACTTAAACGATTCTGTAGGTTCTGCACAAGTACCGCATCAAACGCCACACCTAGCGAGCATCGAGGATTTTTTTAATGAAAATGGTTAATTTGTATTGTATTGTTAAATGCGAAAGGCAGTTTTTGTGTATTTGTTTGTTTGGGACGGTCAGACGGCTCTACCGATTTGATTGGAATTTTGCAAAGGAATAGACAGTATAGTGGATTAGAAAATAGGAGACTTGTTTAACGCAGACGAAGTCGCAGGGCGCAGCTAGTTATAAATAATTTAAAATAAAAAAATCGTACACAGTAACTTGTAGTTTTGTAACTCACACAGTGTTGAAGAGTGGTAGCTTTACCTACGAATAAAATTTACCCATTAATTTGTTTTGGCGCGAGCGTAAAAAACTGATATCGAGAGTTTTGGCGGGAACGTGAAAAAGTGTGTAAATGTATATTAAATGTGAATGATTAAGCATTAAGTGTCGGTGAATGTGTGCGGGTGTAAGAAATGTTAAACAATGTTGAAAAACATGCCATTTTACGTTCACACCAAAATTCCACTGAAGGGGAGTTTTGGCGGGAACGTGAAAAAGTGTGTGTGGTCTGTGTAATAAATGTGGATTATGCCGGTGAATGTGTGCGAGTGTAGGGAAACAGCACAATTTTGAAAAACATGCTATTTGTGTTCTCACCAAAATTCCACTGAAAATCTTCCGCAAAGTCCACATCTATACTTATGGTATGACTACATTTGGACTACAATGACTCAAACTTGACCTGAAATGTGAGTTTGACCCACCTTTATGTCTTGAATTCTCAAAAACTTAAATAATTTTAATACTTGACACAGGCTAAATACACTAATCATGTGGAGCCATAATGAAAAAAAACCACTGAAAGCCTTCAGTAAAGTCCACATTTTTGTTGCGGGTATAACGGAGTTGCGGGTGAATCTACAAAAACTTAAATTCTTCTTATACTTTGACACTGGCTAAATACATTAATCTTGTAGAGCCATGAAAAATAAAAAATAAAACTGATTTTGTCGATTTTAATTTATTTTCACGTTGTGATAAGGCTTTTGGCTCAACTTTAGTTCTACACCAATAGATTTTAGGGGTGGGAGGAAGGGGTAGAGGAAAGTTCCCTTGAAGGAAAAGTTGCGGAAATTTTTTAAAAATGTTGGTTAGAAAACAAAAAAATATCATATCTCCGAAAGCGGGGGGTTTCTGCAACTTCCCCTTCAGGGGGTGGCTCTACCCACCCCCTGGCTTCCTTCTCCCCCTAAAATTGATGTCAGTTAATGTAACATTCCTACCAATTTTTCACTTATATAGATGATTTCGTTGTTAAATGTTCAAAACAAAAAAAATCATATCTCTGAAAGGGGGAGTCTCCGCAAATTTTCCTTCAAGGGGGGGCTCTACCCCTTCCCCCCACCCCCACCCCTCCCTCTCACCCCTAAAATCGATTGGAGTAGAACTAAATTCGTACCCTGTGATTTAACTTGATATCTGGCTACATAAGGTACACGTGTGGAGCCATAAATTGAAAAAAAGTTTGTTAATTTACTAGTCTGTGAAGGAAGTGCGACTATCTTTTTAAGTTTTTTAGCGGTAATAAAAGATTTGCGAAAATTGCAAATTGAGTAAGGATTCCGTATAGCTGTCCTTAAAATATATTTATTTTCATATTTGCAGGAATTACTCAACTGAAAATGAATATTTTTGAAGCTGAGCAACAACAAATTGAAATATGTATGCTAAAATCAAATTTAGAAGAAATTGAAGATGATTTAGTTAGTCAGGTGAGATTTTTTGTGTACATTATTTTACTTTGCTATTAGACAAATTATATTATGAGAGTAGAAAACTTCAGCTTTTTCGTGTTATCAATAGTGGTTTTAATTCGCCAATATTTTGGTGGCAAGTTTCGTGAAACATGTAAAGCTCAAATTAAGCGTACCGTAGGTAACACAGGTAGGTAATAATGAGTATGCAGCGACACTGTAACGTGGCATCCAATAAAACACAACTTTGCATTTTAGTTTAATTCTTGAATGTGTACGATTAATTTAATATATACTATGGTGATGTTGTATGTATAGGTAGGTATTGTATTTGAGCAAAAGGTGGTGTAAAGACGAAAACTTATGAAATCGCATTAACGTACCTACATTAAATCACTATAAAAAGCCATAAAACTACATCATCATCACCATGATTAACAACCAGTATTCGTCCATTGTTGAACATAGGCCTCTCATATGGCACGCCACTGAGCTCGATCTTCAGGTCTTTAAAAAAATTAAAATTACGAAGATGTTGAAGTCAGTAAGCACAGAACAGATAATAATTCAGGAGTCTATATTGGGTGTAGGTAATGTAAACGCTAAGAATTGGAATAATGTTTTAAAATTTATAAATATTAACGGGGAAAAGAGGGGACAGGAAGTTTATACCTACTCGAATATCTCTAAACTTTTTGTGGTAAAAGTAAAAGCGCGGAATTATTCATACTTAGATAATTATTATTATTATTTGCAACTTAGCACAATAGAGACAAAGTTTCATAATTCATTCATTCATACATAATAAAAGATTCGATAAGTACCTACCGTTTAGCCAACCAGCTCATTTATTACAATTATATTATCTATCGCAGCGTTTGCAATTACCAGCGCTGGATGCTGAAAATGACAGAAAATTTCGAGACACGATGTCGACCATGAAAGTCGTGCGCTCCTTACATGCGCAGACTGAGACACTCAAATTGGAAAACTGTAAGTTTCTATGAATGCTTTAAATCGTAGTACCCGGTTTCTTGTATGTACTACCAGACGCCCAGTTAAATTCGCCAACGATACTTTGTGGTTAATCCATTCGCCCGCACAAAGCGCTACGCCGTGCAATAATAGTATCGTATATTATTTTTTAGCTGTCAGTGTGACATAAGCCCGCACTTTACGCTTGCTACGCTTTTCCGTCAAATAGAAGATTAATGCACGGTGTAAAATGATGCTTTCTAAAAGGTAATCGAACTTGTGTAGAAATGAAAGACGGCAGTTGACGAAGCGCCAGAAAAATGGCTTTAGTAGGTACAATCCGCATACCTGCACCTGCAGTCGGTTTCTTTATCAAACTTCTCAGTCATGTTCTCTTTTCCGAATAACGTCCAACATAATAAGAAGCACAAAAACTCACAAACCTTCATATTAATAATAATTATTGTAGTACTGAAATTTTCTTTTTCTAAGTTTACACATGTACCTAGACATAGTAGTAGCATTCGGGCGAGTCATAGTAGGTACTTATAAAACTCTCTTACATTTACATAATGTATTCAACTATGCTTTGAGATCACGATTCACGAGTGATTTAGCTCATTATTCTTCTCTAAAACGGCCTACACTTTGCAATTTTCTCGAAACTATCTTTACGTGACTCCATTTCATGGGCATGCCACATCTCAGCATATTGCTTTACTCGTTCACGTATTTTGTTCGCAACTTTTACTAAACGACCTCCAGAATTAGATTCTTAACCCGCAGAAATTGGTAAATTTTAATTGCAAGAAAGTCATGTGCGGAGTCTGTGTTCATTTTAGGTATGACGTGCTAGTACACATTAGGTATGTTAAAAAAATTCTGTAGATTAACTTTGAATGCATAGCTTCATAGTGCTGCTGTGTTGACGTAACTGTCGGATATCGGTTCGGAAAGTTACGCTGCACTATGGTGATAAAGGCTTAGCATGAAGTTTGGTATGGATTGAAATAAACAATATGTCAGAGATGGAGCTGTAGAGCCAGCTAAGCTAGGTCCTCGTCATTTTGTTCATTTAATAATCAACTGTGAAAGTTCGTGATAAGGGGGCAGAAGTAAGATTTCTAAAGCTTCAGCTCACTGCCGTTATCTAATCAAACATTATTCTACCTAAACAGGATGTCAGATAGTGGTTAAATGCTAGTATTTCAAAAATAAAAATCTGACAACTAGGAATATATAAAACACCCCTTGCATTTAAGGTCGTTCAATTTTATCGAAAACAATAGAACCGCAAACGACTCTTTGTTTTAACGGCTAAAGGTACGGCCGCACCGCGGCGTCCTGCGATGTGCGGGCGCGATCTCAGTCCTTTTCATTTGTTTTCTAATCACGTTTGGAGTGAACCAGTCGGTACAAATACTACTGCGCTATCTGATCGCCGCCTAGATCGCGCACGCAGGACGCTGAGGTGTGTCCGTACCTTAAAATTTAATCTAAAGGCCATGATAACAAACTACGACACCAATAACAGTCCTTTAAACTACCCTATAACTACCGTAGTCTATTTGTGGATCATCTTCGGAACGACTGTATTTGCTGGTGAACTACATGGATATCTAGAATTGGTCCGTGTTCGCTGTCGATGTCGAGGCTTTGAATACACAATAGACGTGCTAATTTACTATACATGAAACTGCTGATTGCTACAGGTTGTCCACCTGTACACCGCGACTTGATTATGCTTGCATAGCAGACAAAGTTTTACGATTTGTAGTGTATCTATGATATTTAATAACACTTAGACCGGTATTCAAGAACGATTACCAATCATCTAATGTGTTTCGTCAGCTGTTTTTTAGAGCCAGTTCCGATTCTAATAAACACCGATTCGCTCTTAGAACGGAGTGTGCAATTTAATTAGTAATAACCGGCCAAGTGCGTGTCGGGCCACGCGCAATGTAAGGTTCCGTAGTAGCCCGTTATCCAATGCAAGTCTGTACTCGTTATAAACAAGCAACTAGGTACTTTGTCTTTGTCACTTTAACGGATTTATTCTAAGGATTTTGTATTTGGTACACAATTATCCAACACCCAAGTTCAACGACTATTACTGCTAAACTAATAAAGTTATCTTAACCGCTATAGTTTTCCTTTAAAGTTCATAAAATGCACTATTATCACGATTTTTTCCAGATTTTTCAAGCCAGCAGTTTAGCTTTTAGAGGGGAGGGGGGGGGGGGAGGGACGCCCTACTAGAACAAAAATTTGTACCTTAAAGTTTAATAATTCGTAAATGGAGCATTAAATCAAGAAAATGATATTTATAATATCATTTTTTTTATTTAATGCTCCATATATGCTCCCTTAAATAATTTTAAAAAACCTATTCAACGATACTCCACACGATGGGGTAGACGACGAAAAAAATATTTATCCCCACTTCTCATGTAGGGGAGCTACCCTAAAAAAAATATTTTTAAAATTTTATTTCAGCACTTTGTTGGCGTAATTTATATACATACCCCTACAAAATTACAGCTTTCTAGTATTAACGGTCTCTTAGCAAATCCTCGGACAGACAGACAGACATGTCAGGACTACGGAACCCTAAAAAGCGCTTAGTTAACTAATTAAATTACTTCATTCCCACTCTAGAAACAAACATATTTAGCTTAGTTGGAAGGGTTAGCAAGATAACTAGTAATTTGCAACCCTTATTGCTAGTAAGCTTCTAAGAAGAAAGAAGATGAAGAAGTTATTATGTGACATGTGACAACATGTAAAAGTATCTGGCAGATAAGTTTCTAATAGTTATCAGGAACGAGTAAAACTAGGTCATAGTGGCGAAGAAAAATATAAATAGCTCTATATATAAGAGCTATTTGTCTATATACAAGATAAATAATACAATTTTACCTCTATGTAATTTTTAGGGTTCCGTACCCAAAGGGTAAAACGGGACCCTATTACTAAGACTCCGCTGTCCGTCTGTCTGTCTGTCCGTCTGTCACCAGGCTGTATCTCATGAACCGTGATAGTTATACTGTTGAAATTTTCACAGATTATGTATTTCTGTTGCCGCTATAACAACAAATACCAAAAACAGAATAAAGTTAAAAATAATAGAGGAACAACAATAGAGGATGTCTGGTAGTACATACAAGAAACGTGTTTTTTTTCAGCATTTCAATGTAACGCCATTTTATGAATGCTTAGTTATTTAAACGTCCCATAGATGGCGTTATATTGAAATGTCGATCCCTAACACCTTTGTTAGACGTTAGATGGCGTTAAAAGAAATAAAATGTTTATTAAGTATTATTGTTTGCTGCCGAAAAATGATAGTGGTATTTTTTGGTCGATCTTATAAAATACTGTAGTGTGGTACGGAACCCTACAAGTGCGAGTCCGACTTGCACTTGGCCAGTTTATTTTGTGTAATTTTTTTTTTCATTTTTTCAATTTTTTCAATTTTCATTTTCAATATGGATTAGCTTAAAGATGTTCATTTACCTAATAACTGTATTTCTCAAAGCGAAATTAACTACACAACGCGTAGAACTGAAGCGACAATATGACGATATCTTTAAGAATTTAAAGAGTTCTCACGAACATCGCGAAGAACTAACGAGGGCTCTGAAGATTGAACATCAAGAAATAGATGTACTTATGTGAGTAAATAGTAGAGTATAATTTTTTTTCGTAAAGTCAAAGTAAATGTGTAAATTTTTTTAATTAACACTATACACTCAGATGTGATTTATTATCAGCCGTGACCAACTTCACAAAAAAGAAGAGGTTCTCAATTCGACTGTATTTTTAAGCTATTGCATAGCTTCTATCGCGGGCCTTGAGCGTGGAGACCGAATCCAGAAATTCCATAACGAAAATAAAAACCTAACACCCCAACGAACCTCATTTTTAAGCCTTACCGTAGTAGAGATAAGGTCGTCTTTGGTTTCATACATCATTCAATTTAATGGTAAAACTTTGATTTTGTCTTCTCGTTCCTCTTTCAAATATAAATTCCGAATTCTATTTTCAAAATATGTCAAGGGTAAACAAGTCCTCGGAACTTTACATAATACCTCCTTGTTAAACACTCACTGCCTTCATACATGTATCGGTGGGGATCTACAGCATCGCTAAGCTTATAATAATATTTTCGTAGTAACTAAGACCTAATCTGTGGTTTCACTGCAGATATTTTATTAATTTTGCGATGCGTGTATGTGAAATCCGTAATATCTTCTAGAGTTTTCATTTGAATTATATACTGTAAAGGACAATTTTAATCTATAATATGTGCCCAAGCTAATTAACATAATTATTTGGATAAGTATTAATACTATATACTTGAAAATAGCCTTGGAAGTTATGTAATATTTTTTAACAAAAAATTAAAGATTAAAATGGTTACTGTGAGTCATCCTTAAGAGATAGACATATGCTGTCCCGGATTTTTTTGTAGGTCTTATTAAGTTGTACAACTCTTGCATAGAAAATATTCTTCCATCTATTTTCAATTGAGCAGCGTTCGTAAGAAACGTGTTTTTTCGACCATATTTTAGTCGACTTAGGTTGAAAATTAGGTCTCCACGAATGTACCTTTGATTTAAACGGGATAATATATAGCTTATTTTCATTCCGAAAGTCCATTCTATATATTAGTGAAAGAATTTTTTAAATCGGTTCAGTAGTTTTTGAGCCAAATCATTACAAACATACAAAAATAGAAATGTTCTCTCTTTATAATATTAGTATAGAAAAGAAAAAAAAATGTTTTCTTATTGGTCACCACGCTCAAAAAGTGTAACTTGAATTTATATCAAAGAAAAAAAATACTGCATAAATAAATAAATGCTATGCAATAGCTTTACCGCGGCACTCCCCGAGTGCCACACGTCTTTTTTTTTTTGTTTTTTCTTTGTTTGTTACCTCAGAACTCCGTCAAATCTTGACCGATTTGAAAAATTTTTTTTTTTGTTTGAGAGATTATGTTTGGTCCCATTCAATCGAGCTATGACAATTATCTCCGGAGATATGGAGATAAACAATTTAGGCAAATTTGTATACTTAAATGACATGATTATAACTAGCCAGTACGTTGATTATCGCGGCATGTGAAGTCCGTTTTTTCGTTTTATACGATCATAAATTATTATTAAGATCATTTTAATGAGCTTTAACACGACATCTCTGCTGCTAGTTAGTGAGTTGTAAAATATTTAGAATCCAGGAGATACCCCAGCATCAGGTCACGATGTTTTAATAACATTGAAGTAACAGAATACCGTAATATAATATGAATTGATCAGACCTATGATTGCTGCTCTCATAGCCTTATCAATTAAAAATAACCCATAATCTTCAAACGGCTACACGGATTTTGAGAAACAAAGTTACCTATCAAAAAATCAAAATCTACCCATTCGTTGAGTTTCTAAGAGTTTTTAAAAGACTATCACGGCAATTTATTTTTTAAATATATTTAAAGATAGTAAGATACATATTATGTATACTAATGACATGAAATCTAGAAGAAATGTAGTATAAACCGACCTCTACCATTTTAAATTTCAGTCGTAAATTTGAAACAGTTTCCTACGAGATGGCGGAACGCTTGCGGAAATCTCAGCGATTTTATGTAAGTACCCTAAGAACACTAACTCGACAGTGCTTTTAGCCATCTTACTTATCCTTTCAAACAAAGTAACAGTTTTAAAAACCTTTTTTTATCTGCTATTTATTCTTTGGCCGTACTATAAATTTGAATAGGAACATTTAAACGGCCGGAAATCGCGTTTTCCCATTTCAATTTCCGGCCCGTGTGATTACTTTGCAATAATTCAATGCAAGTTTTGTCAACTACAAAATGATAATATCTTGGTTTATTTTTTACTGTGGAAAGACAAACACTTGACCAATCTCACCTGATGTTAAGCGACCATATAATGTGGTAATGTAATCTAAAAGCTTGCTTATATTAAGCGTTCTGACTTCAGTCCAATTAGTGCAACTATCCCAACACGTCATAGAAAAATTAAATTCCCTATTCTTATTAGCCCTAGCGTCTGCGAACACATCTTCATTTGTCAACAGGTGTGAAAATGGTCAAACGCAAGCAAATATGCTTATAAAAATAAGAGTTCTTAATGATTGAACAGTTTTAAGTGTTTCTGTGTTTGAGAGCATGCGGACTTAGGACAAATTTATTCCGAGTGGAATAAATCCAGCAGTATTGCTCTAAAACCTAAAGCTCATTTACGGCTCGATTACTCAAATGAAGACAAATCGCTTCCACTCCGGTTAAATTTTCCATTCAAATGAATGTTGTTTTGTAGAACGAAGACGAAATAAACTGTGAAATAGACACTGTTAACAGTATCATTGCTGATCTAGAAGCTGAGCTGAAGAAAAAGCAACGTCACGTTGATGAATTGAGAGTAACAATAGATACTATACATCCAGCTTTGCCGGGAAATCTTCTTGATATTATGTGAGAAATTTACTTTTTACTTACTATTTGTTGCCTTCCTTCATAATTACAGGACAAAATAAGTACCTAATTAGTTTCTTTCCCCAGAAAATGGACCTATCTTGTGCAGTTTTTGTGAATGAAGTTGATTACATGCCATCAAAATTATTAATCATGCTGTGTACGTACAATCACGTTTATTTATAGGCGTGTGTCTTATTACCAAGAGAGTTGAATCTCGCGCATGGTCTCTGTTACATTATAGTAGCCGCAAGAAGGATAAACAATCTTATTCTTTCCAATCTTAACAATCACAATAACAGTCTTATTCTGTGCTGGTTGAAATTTAATCTAATACTATAAGACTCTTTGTCCTGACATACTCACTGACTGACTGACTGACTTAGAGACAACGCACAGCCTAAACCGCTGGTCGTAGATACTTGAAATTTAGAGGGTACAGTTGTCTTAGTAAGTGTAGGGGTGTACAGAGAACGGATTTTCGGAAATTCCACCACGAAAAGGGTTGAATGGGGTGAAAACGTTTGTATGAAAGTTATTTGTTTTTGAACTTAAAGCATTGAATATTGGTTTTTAAGTAGTTCATTAAATATAACAAATTAGGTTATCAATATTTTTTTGCTAAGTGTGCAATGGGGGATGAAAGTTCATGTCGAAAGTTACATAATTATAAAGTTATACTGATGAAAATTGGTATTTAAGTAGTTCATCTAAAAATATATAAAAATTAAACTCTATTTCCCTTGTTCTTTTTTTTGTAATTGTCAGGACAAGGTTTTTATGAAATAATGTTTTTAAATGAATAAAAGTAGTTTTTAATGCGGGCTAAGCCGCGGGGCACAGCTAGTTTTTCTATATACGAGTTCTCGCGAGATAACGCACTTGAATAAATGAAATGCTACTATAGAAACTATAAAGTAATAGGTACATTTAGTTGCCAATAATTTGTTCGGAATAATCCCGTACATTTGAATTGTGAACGCAGATACAAATGCAGATGCATCATTAGAATTTCAAATTGAGTTCCGAGTGGGAACTGTGAGAGATTGATTATCGAAATGAAACAGCTTATTTTGCCGTAGCTAACAATATTATTTACCGATGTTAATTCCAAGTAAAATAAAACCCGACTTTACATGCCGCACGTGATGCCGCATTTTTTTTTTAACTTCTTAAGTTTAAGTTTGAGGTGTTTATGTGGTGGCCATATTTTTGCAGGACAAACTAGAATAACTAAAATTCTATCGAAATCGGATCAGTAGTTTTTGCAGCACGATGCGTGGTAATTCTTAGACGTAGTTTCTAGCTCACACAAAACTATCGTCGAGCTTCGCCGGTCTCCTTTTGTTGGGATAGTTAATTTATGTGTTTTAAAGTGAAACTTTTATAACATCGCCTTAATTTTTTTCGTCCATCTATCGTATGTCGCATTACAGCCGGTGCTTAAGTTTGATTGGTGGATATTATTTAATGTGTTATATCAACTGCTGTCATAGTAGTTATATAGATACCATTTAGCTACTTACCATAGCTACACATAAACAAAAAGTTTCACTTGCATCATAGTTTCACAAAACCACACCAAACTTTTTTTTGTTTGATTTAGGTACATCGATGTAATTCAATGTACATAGATAGATGTACATAGATGTAAAACAGTGACTAATCATCATTTAATTTTTTTGGTAATATAGCGTACCATTGGAATGGCCTATGTCCAGCATTGGACGGAAATTGGCTGCTAATGATGATGAATTTAGTGGTGTATATTATTTTTGCATATCTAAGTGACGAGCGTTTGACCACTATCGCGCCTGGTGGTAAGCGATTATATTAATATTAAAGATGATGAACACGATAGGCCTAGAATGGTCTGACTCTCAAGGCATGTGTGCTGCCGTAACTTCGTAAGTCTATGGCGGCAGATTTTCTCTTTGATGGTAGAAAGCTCCTTTTTGGCCGTACAGAATCTGGCAATAAAGTTTATTATAGGTTTACAATAAAAAAATATCTAATGCTTCAGCGCAATCTTTTACCGAAGTTTGCGTCAAGATTTTTTCTAGCATGACTCCGACGACGCTTGGCTTGGTTAATTGGAAATCTGATGAAACTCAGACACTTTCATTTCCTTGACCTTAAATAGTTACAAAGTTATTAATTTTCAGCGGAAAGCGAGATCTCGAAAGAAAATTGAAGTCAGTTAATGAAAAGTATGAAAAGCTCGTAGAACAAGGAAAACAATACGGAATAACTAGCAACTAACGTTATCAAATGATAGAATTTAAGAATCTTACAAATATCATTATCTATGAAAAATTATTCATGCGTAAAAAATTCAGTCTTTCTCAAAATGTATATAATTGACTAATTCATTTGTTTTATGTGTTTTTAAATGTTACAAAGTTCTCTAATAGTAATACTTACTAATAATGTTTTATTTTATTATTTATACAAACTGTACCTACTTTTGTCATGTTGCAAGAAGGTAAAACAGTTTTGAAGAGCTTATTAATAGGAGAAGTAAAGTAGATAAACTTTGTCTGTTACAGTAAGTAATATGTAGTTTAAAACTTACAGTGAGAATAGTTGAACGTACGCTGCGTGGCGCGGTGCTTGTGAACCGGGCAAATGCGTGAGGGTGGGTAGACGTCGTTATCGTAGCCAGGCCAGCAGAATAGAATAGAACATAGAATACTTATATACGCGGGTGAAGCCGCGGGACTCTTGGTATAAAATAATCAAGCACTTGACTTTTCTATATTAAATCGCGACTGTCGGGAAGTATACAAAAGTCTAATTTTATTAAAATAATGTTGTTTCGAGAGAAGAAATGATTTAAGCATCCATATTACGCAACTAACCCCAGCCTTTTCTACATTGTGGCCATAATTAACATCACGTTATATCGTGAGTATTCAACGGATGATTAACACTTTGAAATAATAGGTTTAAGCCATGCTTGGAAATTCAAAGCATGGTTAAAAAAGTTACATGTTCGCCGTTTAGCGGCACCCAGGGATCAAAAATAGTATTCATTTTAAGGCTGGATATGCCACTACAATTATTGCGCGACAGTCGCACGTTCGAGACACGCACAGAACAATACTACTCGCTCACGGTACTAAAACATAAAATATTTTTACTAGCTGTACCCGCGACTTCGTCCGCGTGAAATAGTGTCTTTGGGTAGCATTTTTAATGATTTAGGCTAATTATTTTACAAATAAGACACATGCGTATCCCACCTCCACCGCACCGTACCACGCCGCGCAAATCCCTACTCCCCCTTCCCCCTTCCCCTCCCCCCTCCCCCACTCCTTCTCCCCTCCCCTCCCCCTCCCTCCCCTCCCCTCCCTTCCCTCTCCCTCACCCCCTCCCCTCCCTCTCCCCTCTCTCTTCCCCCCACCCTCCATTTCAAGGGGAAGAGACCCCTCCCCTTTCTCCCCACTTCCCCCTCTCCTCCCCTCCCCCTCTCCTCCCCTGCCCCTCTCACTTCTCCCCACTCCTCACCTTCCCCTCACTTCCCTCTCCCCTCCCCCTTCCCTTCACCTCCCCTCCCCTTTCCCTCACTTCCACCTCCCCTGCTCCCCCTCCCCTGCTCGCCCTCCCCCTTCCCCCACTCAAACTTTAAATGTCATATTTATTTATAAACTTATAGATTTAAAAACGGGAATTTAACGTGACTTACGCGATGTCGATATAGCGATCGACATATGTTTATTTATATTGAATCAACAGCCTAAACAATAAGTTTCAAGTTCTAGCTTTAAAGATGACGATATTTCCATACAACTTTTCATCCCCCTTTTCAACCCATTACAACCCTTTTTTCGCATTAAAAAGTTAGCCTTTGTTCTTCCTCAGGCTCTAGACTATATCTGTGTACCAAATTTCATTTAAATCCGTTCAGTTGAACATTCACATAAACCTTA
Source organism: Cabera pusaria (assembly GCA_954871355.1). NCBI lineage: Eukaryota > Metazoa > Arthropoda > Insecta > Lepidoptera > Geometridae > Cabera > Cabera pusaria. Next base: position 13,657,663 of record OX940896.1, read on the forward strand.
CATATTTCCATACAAACTTTCATCCCCTATTCCCTATTGTTATTTTTACACCCTTAAGGGTAAAACTTTTACAGACTTTGAACGTCATATTTATTTATATCGAATTAACAGCCTAAAAAATAAGTTTCAAGATTCTAGCTTCTAAATGACGATACTTCCATACAACTTTTCATCCCCCTTTTCAACCCCTTATAACCCTTTTTTCGCATTAAAAAGTAGCCGATGTCCTTTCTTAGGCTCTAGACTATCTGTGTACCAAATTTCAATTAAATCGGTTCAGTGGTTTTGGCGAAAAAATGAGACAGACAGACAGAGTTACTTTCGCATTTATAATATTAGTTAGGAAAAGTTAGGATTAGGATTGAGTACCCCATACATAATGTTCCTTAGTTTTCACTTATACTGAATTGATTGTAATTTATAGGTCTCAATAAGTTGGGCAAGTTAATTAAAAAATAAATATAGTATCTACTCGTATGTGTTTAGTTTGTCTGCATCTGAAAGTCAAGATGATATATTTTTTAATATTTCTTGTAGGATTGCCTCGATATTTGATAAAACGAAGTGTGAAATAGGCTAACACTAACAGGCAATCATTTCACATCGCGAGCCTTGATAAATATATTGAAGCTACGCAAAAGCGAGAGGTGATACGAGAACGACCGTAGCTAAGGGAGGGGGGGAGGGCATTGTGGGGCAATGCCCTACCATTTAATGACAATGCTCTACCTTAAAAATACCAAAAACTAAGACGAATTATTATATTAAAATTGTTTGTTCATAGTTTGAGATAAAAAAAAATGTAGCGATAGGTATTTAAACTTTTCGCGCTGACACAAGCCGAACTGCGTAGGCGTTTTGGGCGGTGGCAAAGTTTTCAGTGTTAAGATTCTGTTGTCTTCTTACCCTTAATCAAATGCATAAAAGCAGACCAGATTATGAAACATTTCGCGATCGCTTCGCTCGCATACTACTATTTTCAGTCATATTTAAAAACAACAACAAAATAGTATATATCATTACAAGTGCGGAAAGGCTGTCATTGCAAAGAGTTCCGACAAATGTCTACCCGAGCCGAGGCGCAGCCGAAGGCGAGGGTTGACAGTTGGAACAAGTTGCAATGACGGTTCCGCACGTGTACTGAACGACTATTTTTAACACAGTTGCGAAAAAATGAAGCAATTTAATAAAAATAAAAACACAATAAACTCAACTAACTTTCTGAAAAAGTATTTGTTTATTTTCTCTTTTCTCCACGCAATATATTCGTTGTATGCAGATATGTAGCGACTTTTTGACTTTTCCGGTAAAATGTTCTCCGAAGCATTTTGTGCAATTATACTGAGTTACGGTGGTGTTAATTCAAAAAAACTAGGGTCGAAATTACTCATTTTGTGCAACAAACAACTAAACTCGCAAAGAAAATTTCTGAAAAATGGCGCCAACCGTAGGAATTAGAATATAAGCAGAGTTTTTTTTTCTTCACCCATTTTGGTAGGCAAAGGGAACTATGCCCATACAGCCAAGTCTTCAGTAGAATTTTTTTATTGATATGAAATGAAAATGAAATTTAATGAGATGAAATGAAATGAAACCTAACCTAACTCATTCCATCAAATCATTAAATCTGATATTGAAACAAATTAGTAGCTTCTTTTTAGAAATATACGTATTTGCATGAATCATAAAAACTTCTTTGAATTTTGTGAGTAAAAACTTCATGGTTGGTTTTTCTTTTTAATAGACATTATTTTGACAGTTGGGAAAGAGAACGCACGAGTTCGGGAAAGGTAAAAAAAAAACATGAGTGTGTAATAGCCCACATCCCGAACGCTATACGTCCCTGCAATACGCCACTTTTTGAGCAACTGTATTAAAAACATTTTTACGCTATGCATGGCGAAATATGTTTTTTTTTAATTATTTCATGAAATTTCGTGCTCGCTACGCTCGCGTACTGAATTCACCTTACCTTATCATCAGTTGCTGACTAAGTTGATTTACGGGAAATAGTTGCCATACATTATACATAATTATGTTTACATAGCATGATTTTTTATTTATCTATACTAATAATATTATAAAGAGAGAACATTTGTATTTTTGTATTTTTGTATGTTTGTAATGATTTGGCTCAAAAACTACTGGACCGATTTAAAAAATTTTTCACTAATATATAGAATGGACTTTCGGAATGAAAATAGGCTATATATTATCCCGTTTAAATCAAAGGTACATTCGTGGAAACCTAATTTGCAACCTAAGTCGGCAAAAAAACGGTCGAAAAAACACGTTTCTTACGAACGCTGCTTAATTGAAAATAGATAGAAGAATATTTTCTATGCAAGAGTTGTACAACTTAATAAGACCTACAAAAAAGTCCGCGACAGCATATGTCTATATCTTAAGGTTGACTCACAGTAACCATTTTAATCTTTAATTTTTTGTTAAAAAATATCATATAAGTTCCAAGGCTATTTTCAAGTATATAGTATTAATCCTTATCCAAATAATTACGTTAATTAGCTTGGCCACACATTATAGATAATTTTACTTTTTACATTTTTCATTTTACTTTTTACTTAGAATAATAAAATTGTCCTTTACAGTACATAATTCAAATGAAAACTCTAGAAGATATCATGGATTTCACATACACGCATCGCAAAATTAATAAAATATCTGCAGTGAAACCACAGATTAGGTCATAGTTACTCCGACAATATTATTATAAGCTTAGCGATGCTGTAGATCCCCACCGATCACAATCAATTTGAAGACAATATAGTATAATAATATATTTTTACTGTATAAAATTCTATTGTATAATATAGTTATGATCTATATATAAACCACCCCGACTGATCTATGTATAATCTTTTCAATAAAAGCATTCCAATGACTCTAAACACAACATTTAAAATCTGAGCTGTAAGTTGGTGTGGATTTGAGTATTCTGTAGAGTACAGGAGATGTCCCAGCATCAGGTCAATGCTTCCATGTGCTTACAATATCGTTGAAGAAGAAGATTTTCGTATTGATCAGACCTATGAAAGTTGATTTCATAGCGCAATTAACTAGAAAAAAGCTCACAGTTTTATAACGATTGAACGAATTTTCATGAATCAAAGCTAAGAACACTCTCGATGAAGACATCTATCAAACAAAAAAAATATATCAATAATAAATCAAAATTGGTTCATCCGGTTGGGTGCTAAGATGCTACAGACAGACACAGATACACACGTTAAACGTATAATACCCCTTCTTTGATCCCATGGTTTGATTGATTTTGATTCCATGATCCCACTACCTCTGTACGAAAACCCATGATTCATGAATGCACATAAAACTTTCATTGGTAGGTATATAGCTAGGATTAGAACCAACGACCGTCGGGTCAGAATCAGGGTAACTTAACTAACTTAACAGGGTAATCCTTTACGCCAAAGGGTCGTCCAATATCACTACGTAAGTATTATACAACAAAGTCCATCACTGCGTCTGTCTGTCTGTTCGCAATAATCTCAATAGCTACTGAACGGATTATCATGCGGTTTTCACCAATAGCCAGAGTGTTTATGAGGAAGGTTTAGGTGCATAATTCGTTAAGGTTTTGTGTAAATTGGTTGAAATATGACGATGATTGTTAAATATGTTAATATTTTATATTTGATGCAACAAACTGATGCACATTTTGTAGGCATATATGTTCTACCCGTGCGAAGCCGGGGCGGGCTGCTAGTTACTTGTTACTTTAACTTATTGAATTTAATTGAAAAGTTTATTTTAAGTTTAAATTTTTTATACCTTTTTATTTTATAAGGGGGCGGCAATATTTGCTTCAGCACTTGGCGGTACAATCCCACGCTACGCCACTGATTGATTATGATTTTTTGTAGCAGCGTTGCAAAACCTACCGATTTTTCGGTAGATCCACCGAATTAGAAAATGTTTTTCCGAAATACCAATTTGTGACAGTTCAAATTTTTATTTCCTACCTACCTGAAACCAATGCTGCCCTACCTCTAATTCGACTCTAGCTACAGCCCTGGATACGAGGCAATCCAATATCGTAGGAATATTTGCATCTTTTTTAGTTGCTATGACCGACAAACATGCAATTTATCTGATTTTAAGTGACAATGTAATTTAAAGTGGAATCTTGCTTGTTTGAGAATGCTTGTTTGAGAAAGATGGAGAGCAGCAAAACGAGTTGGCAGACTCATACATAATACAATACAAAATAATACTCTTTATAGACAGCAATTTAGAAGAGACATCTAACTAACACTAGGTATAATGGGCGGTCTTATCGCTAAAGGCGATCTCTTCCGGACAACCTTTGAATGGACATAACAATATAGATAGAACAAGGACGGTGGTGTGTATTTTTAGGGTTCCGAACCCAAAGGGTACCAACGGAACCCTATTACTGAGACTCCGTTGTCCGTCTGTCTGTCTGTCTGTCCGTCTGTCACTAGGCTGTATCTCATGAACCGTGATAGTTAGACGGTTGAAATTTTCACAGATGATGTATTTCTGTTGCCACTATAACAACAAATACTAAAAACAGAACAAAGTTAAAAAATTAAAGGGGGTCCACACGTCAAATTACATTAAACAGATCATATTCAATAAAAAATATTATAGATATAACAGAAACATAACTTATTGCTTTGAATTTACAAAAAAAAAAACAAAGGTATTGAGCCATTCAGCTTTCATCTAGACGTCGAACGTCACTCTTAAAACACATGTTTAATTCCCCTGATTAATGTAGGGTTGCCAACCGTTATTACGTCTTTTTATCCAAAAAATTGTGAAATAATGAAACATAATAAATAAATAAAACGCAAACTAATTGCAGTACAAATCATATTCCAAATGGAACTGATTGTCCGTCTATCAGCTGCATAATACTTTCTTAACAGGCAACCCTAGATCTGCAAACAAAAGATGAAAACTGATTACTGTTGAATCTAATTTCCTGCCTTTGTGTTAACGTTCACTAAGTTGGTGTTAGAAGTTCGTTATATATTCGTTAGATGGCGTTATAGTTAATAAGCATGTTTGGTATTGACACGGTAATATAATATAATGTTATACTTATATATTATTATTCTGCGGTTCCTACGTGTGCGAGACAAAAGTCTGACTCGCACTTGGCCAATTTAATTTTTTACTTTTTACTTAGAATAATTATATTTTATAATATAGACTACATAATAACGTTACATGTTATAATATTATATACATATACATATCATAAACATACATATACATAAACAATAATATATTATGTTTGTTGCGAAATGTTAGGATAAGTTATCTAACAGAATAGAAATAGAAATTGCGAACATACATACGAGTACTACATACATAAAAATAACGCCTTTTTCCCGTATGGGTTGACATCTACGAATAAATCATAAGGTTGACATAGCGTCCTGCGTGCGCGATCTAGGCGGCGATCAGATAGCGCAGTACTACTTGTACCGACTGATTCACACCAAACGCAATCTACAGCGATCAGAAAATGATTGAAAATCGGATCGCGAACGCGTACGCGGACGTAGAACCTTAGCTGATTGGCATGCCTTTGTTTGATGGATGGTTTGAGCCTCGTTTAAAAGCTTTTTTGTCGTTTTATAGATTAAATTAAATGAAAACTATAACTACAATATAAATTACTACTAAAACTATAAATATCTTGTAAAACAAAATATCATACTTCAGTAGCATTTTTACTACTCATGGATGTGTGGAGTTACAAAAAACTGGCCAAGTGCATGTCGGACTCGCACTCGTAGGGTTCCGTAACACAGTAGAGTATTCTATAACTATGATTTTTCGCAACTACAAAAATAACTTTGTTTTTCATAGTATTTGTATGAAAAACAAAGTTATACTTGCGGTCGCTATATCTCAACAACTGCTGACTGTATAGGTCACGTATAGGTTTGAAGAAAAAATGTTTTTTTTGTTCCAGTTCCATGTTTGGGTTCCGTTTTTTGCCATTCGGCTACGGAACCCTAAAAATGGATAAAATTCGGTATGAGAATGTAAGAGGAAGCCTAAAAAGTGATAGAAATTATAGTGGACGTCTTATAGAGAAGGCCGAAGAAAATGTGGATAAAGTAGGTACCTATGTGGTAGAAGATAGAAGTGGATACGGAATTGAAAACAGATAGACTTAAATGGAAGATAATGATAATGTAAAGTATAAAGTAAAGTAAATAAGTAAAATGGGATCATCAATCAATAATCAATAACCATTTATTTCTCTCTCACAATAAGAAATTGGTACAGTTTGGACTTATGTTATTGTACATGTAAAAATATAGACACGTAAGTTTGGGCTATGTTTGAATGTAAGATTATAATATTTTGTGAGAGACTGGTGCCTGCTGTAGGTTTTGTAGAAAAACCTGTAATGCAGGTCACCAGGACCCCTCCCGCTTATCATTACTTAAATTCAAAATCAACGTAGTCATTGGTGGGTAAAACATGTGGCGAAGTGATTAATTAGAAAATGTTCAATATATTATTTACTAAGTCTATGTTTTATTAAATGTGATGAGTTCGGTGTTAGGATTGGTGAGTAGGTTAGTGCATAGGTAATTAATGATTGAGTGAGTGTGTGTGATGATTTTTTGTTAAAATGAGTTTAGTTGTGTTGAGTAGGCAGTATGTTTTGTGTGCAGAGGTGTCTAATCAGTACGTTCAGTGAGTTAAATAAATAAGTATCGTGTATGCGGATTAAATTTTCAGTTTCCTGATAGTTAAGTGTTTTTAGGTAATTGAGGATGGATAGCTTACATTGATACGAGTTATGGGGATATATAGAATGTTGAGTGTTAAGTTTATTGTACAGGTATGGTCCAAGGTAAATGTAAAAGTTGTGGGAAAACAATGTGTTAACTGACTTTGTTTGGCATACTGTTCCTTTCCGTCTTCGATCTTGGGTCAATGTGGGGTCGTACTACAGCTCGGAGTGTTGTTTTAGAATAGTGTTTAAGATAAATATCTGCCTCACTGTAAGAACTTCCCACTTCTTGTATAGGTCTTGTGTGGGGTATCTATATGAAAGACCTGCGCTGACTTTAAGAATGGCTCGCTGTGCACGTTCAGCCTCAATAAGATGTGTTTTCGCTGAGCCTCCCCATGACGAGACATAGTATTCTATAAGGGATTGCGCTAACGAAAAATAGACCATTTTTATTGTCGCTTGGTTAGCAACACGACGAAGATTAGCAAATATATAAATAAGTTTGCGTAATCTAGATACAAGTAAATTAATGTGGGGCTTAAAATTGAGCGATTGATAAATCGTAACACCGAGATACTTTATGTTGTCCGTGCGTTCCAGTATTGGACACGAGCAGCTATATGTGTCTGGATTACACGTATGGGCAACTATAGACAGAGAACTGGGATAAGCGTAGCAAGATCCTGAGTTTGAACATTTTGCCGTACTATTAATTTTGGAATATGTGAAATGGCCGGGATTTCGATTGCCAACTCGTGTATACTTTACAAATCATTAAATGAAGGAAAAAAAACTGTTGTAGTTCATTTTATTGTAAACAGATAGACACTTTACCACTATCTCACAATTTATCACAAGTCGAAGCACAATTCGGTTGAAATTTAGAATCATTTGGCACGAAAAAGGGGGGGTGGAGCGATGGAGGGGGTAGGTGAGGGTCCCCCTCTCACTACCCCACCACTCTCATTACAAGGTAATGCATAGTTTTTGAGTTATGATTTTTTTTGCAAAATCATAACCTCACTAGGTTAATATTTTGAATCGTTTGGCACGAAAAAGGGAGGGTGAGGAGGTGAGGGGGTAAGGGAGGGTCCCCTTTCCTTTTCCCACCATTTTCATTACAAGGTAATGCATAGTTTTAGAGTTATGCCTATTTTTGTCAAATCATAACCTCACTTTTTTGTACCACTTCGCTGATCAATATCACTGTTTTCTTGGATGTTTAACAGACTATTTAGCGCTTCGCCGGCCGCTGCCGCGGCACGCTCGCTTCGCTCGCTCGGCTCGCGCGTTGTGTTGTCGCAGTTTCAACCTAACCTAACCTCGTTTTTTTTTCTGGTGGGGAGTTTTTATTAATTTAGTAGTGGTAAATCATATTACTAAAATTTTTGAACAGTTATCTAGCCCTTGTAACTATTTTCGCTATGTTTTTATGGTTTAGTATATTTTTAAGTTAGATTTTGTTTATATCGTTTTCTTGAAAAATATGCATTACCATGTAATAAGAACGGTATTGTTACGATCAGGGACCTAGCCTCTACCCATCCCCATAAAATTTTATATCAAACCCATGCCAAACGATTCTAAATACAACCAAAAATCCAAAATAAAACCCAACAAAATAGGTATAACTCAAAAACTATGCATTACCTTGTAATGGGAGAGGTAGGGTAGTGAAGACGGGACCCTTTCCTTCCCATTCCACCACTCTACCCCCCCTTTTTCGTGCCAAACGATTCTAAATCCAACCCCACAATTCTAAATTAGGCTACTACTTTAATTTTGTAATTGTGCTTTTCTATAGGTATAAATGTTAATAAAACGGCAATTTATTTTTCTTTCGTATAAATAAATTGCCTGTTCTATTACCATCTACGTCTATCATACAAGTTCAAAATGGCACAATATTTTCTAGATCAAATGTTATTTTTCCGCTGCACTGACATGAGAACCAAATTCAATTTAGGAGTGGAGTAAACAGGGTGTTTATTGTATTGATGTCCCGACCCTACAAAATACGGAAACATTTATTTACTTGAGCCCCTGACAGGAACGTGTTGTGCCGGATTCGAGATTGATAGTGATGTATTAAACTTGCTTTGTCCATTAACATTGTTTACAATTCTGTAGTTGGCAAAAACTACTGATTTCCACCTAGTAGACGCTATTTATCATACTTTTGAGAGAGCTACATCTATTCTCCATTGTAACATATATCTATGCAAAGAAAAGTAAAACCATTTGTGTAATAGATTTTGCGATGTTCGTTGATGTTTGCTATTAATGTGTCCCCCAAAGTACCTACCTTTTTAAATTCCGGACAGTACATACTCGTATACCTTACACTTTTGTGAGTATACTTTCGAAGTGTTTGACATTAGTTATTTCGTGTGTCTCCTCTTCATATAATGAAATACATAATATCCTACCTACAACTTAATAGAAAAAGAATTATGTGTATACCCATTTTACGAAGCATATTTAAAATAATACACTTATACACCTTATACAAAACTAGCCCACACAAATAATGAAGTAGGCAGCTACCATCAGCATAGAATCCAAACTAAAAATATTATAAAAACGTTTGTAACTCTATCTGTCTCTGTGTCTCATGTCTATCAGTTTGTTACCTAATCACACCTAAACGAACGATCCGATCTTACTGAAATTTAACAAGGAGATACTTTATAGCATAAGGATGAACACAGGCTGATTTTTGTGAAAATAAAATCATGATTTTGACACTTCACTTAAATAACTCAGATAATACAGATAAATTTGTTAAACACAATCCAAAATTTCATCGTACCGACGGGACTCGAACCCGCACCCCCAGAATTACACGTACGAGAGCACCTGGACGTGTAATCCGGGGGGTGCGGGTCAACAATTTACAAAAATATAGAGTGTGAGACACTTCAAAGCAACATAATATTTAACACAGATAACTCAAACTCAACTCAGATCAGACTCAAAGTCGCGGATATCAGCTAGTATCTAATGAAAAATAAAAGCTTGTAAAAAAACACATACCCCAGCGTAAAGTTAATAAACAGTATGAGTAAGATTTATACACAGCATCAACAATGTCGCACGCTATAAAATATAACACTGTGGGTAGAAGAAAATAATTTCGTTTCTAGCTACACTCCGATTTGGCCGATGTCCAGTTGTTAGCGGCAGTGTCTCGTTGCACCGACGTCGTCCGTGATATTTATGTCATGTCTACAATGCATGTGCTGAGAGGAACTGCTATTGTTACAACATCTATTGTAAGAAAATACTCGTGCTTAAGTTTTCTCGCATATTTCTGCATGTTTTTCTGACAGAAATGTGTTGGCAGACTTAACTTTCATGGCAAAGGTGTAACTGGTCCTAAAGGGTTATAATATACTTTAAAAATAGAAATAAAACTTCTCGTACAGATTTAAATTTAATTGAGGCGTGGATTCAAGAATAATATTTAGTAATACCTCTAGTATTATCAGAGAATGTATAATGATACTATAGTTAGATTCTAGATAGGTATTTTTTGATGTCTCGGACTTGATTGTCCAGGGTGCGTAGATTTGTGCTTGCCGCCTCGTGAATTTTGGAATCCTTGTTGAACAGCGCTAGCTACTGCAGCCCCTTGTAAAAATGTACCCTGTTGACAGAAATAGTCATTTTTTATACAAATAAAACACCTAAGTAGGTATATTTTAATACAAATAACCAAGTTATTTTGCATTGATGCCATGAAAAATATATCTTTCAATGTTGTTATTATGTACTTAATTGTTAAGCAACGATATGATTTTCATAAGAAAAAGACTATATTTAGGTAGGTAAGTATTTCATTTATTAAATTTAGTTTTCTATTATTTTAGGTTAAACTAAGTAGTTACAATTTTTTTTTCTTAAAAATACATTGAATTGATATCTTAAAAATTATTTATTTAGCAGAGTTTAATATAACTGTAAATGGACAATAAGAACCTTTTCCTTTTTTTCGTCGGTTAAAAAGAGTATAAGTCAAATGTTAAGCAATTACGTACAAAGCCATCTTTAAGTTTCTGCGTCCAATGTTTAGGAGTAGTAGAGGAAACACCTGGCAAACTAGTGCTGAATTTTGTCTCGGCACATTTCACACAACAAGTTTGAGAGGTAAGAGCTACTATCATAATAATGGGAATCACCAACTTCATCTTGCAGTCTGTGAATCTATTACAAGCAACTACGCTATATTGAACGAGCGCGCACGTTTCAAATGTATTTATATATTCAGCAGGAGGACAGGAAAATTTAATAAAAACATGAATTACCTGTTTTAGAATAGGTACACATGAAAAATTTCAAATAATAGCCTATTACCGGACTATATAACATTTATATTGTGCTGTATTAAAAAATCAAATAAACCAAACAGTAAGTATAATATAATAGGTCATCAATTCAACGAGGTAACGTCGCCAGCTTTTTGGGAACGTTACCGGCAGACAGCTGCGACCTAGGTTCTGTTTTTTATTTATAACATTTTATTTATTCTAAGTTAAAATTGTTTAATTTATTTTTAACTTGTATATAATGTACTATTTGTAAATACTAGATTATTATAGGTCATTAAATTGCTTAAAATATTAAATCAACAAATTTATTTTTAGAACTACTGAACCCATATTTGCCGTTGAGATTAATATGGGGGAGCTTTTGCTATTTTCCAACCGGCATCATACTCACCATAAAGCTAAATACTGTTGTGCTTATTAAATTTTATGTTTATTTACCAAAAGACTATTTAACACAAGAGTAAGAAGAAGTAAGTGGCCAAAAATTAGAAAACCAGAAACAATTGTGTTTCTCCAAATTGATTAACCGACAGGAAAACCTATTGAAATGTATGTTGTCACAAAACCTGCACAGAATAATAAGTAGTTAAGTACGTTCGGAACTTTGTAAAATCCCACAACGGAAAGAAACAAAAGGCTCTTTTGAATAAGTATATTTGTAAATCCTTAGAAAACGCTGTTGGTTATGTAATCAATGTTTTCCACGGTTTCTGGTTAACTTTAGAGATTTAGTAGGTACTTACTTAAGTATTGTGAAAAAATGTGTGTGTTTTTATCTAAGGAAGTACCTACCTGCCTGTGATGATGTTCTCCTGGCAGAATTTGGCCACGGCGAGGACATTATCTGTGTTCTGCGGCGAGGATAGTACATAAATATTTATTCTCCGAAAGTAAGGACAACATATAAATAGAATAAAAATACAGGTGTCTAAAAATTTTGTAGAATCGCATTAATTGTAAAATGAAGTGTTTTCAGAAAAAAAAAACTATACTACTATAAATTATTAACTTATTTATCTGTCGCTGTCACCGCATTTTTGACATAAGCACGAACTTTTACGATGAAGGGGCCAATTTTCCGTTCTTTCCATATTGAATGATTACTGCTGAACTTGCATAAATATATGCAAAATTTTAGCTCAACCGGAACTAGCACGTTGTTAAAAATTGTATGCTTGTATTGTTATCTTAAAAATAAATAAACTAGCCAAGTGCAAGACGGGCTTGCACTCGTACGGTTACGTAACACAGTAGAGTATTTTATAACTATCATTTTTGCCAGTAAAAAAAACTTTGTTTTTCATAGTGTTTGTATGAAAAACAAAGTTATATTTGCGGTTTTGAAAATATGCTATATGTCAAAAACTGCAGAATATATCTCATTCAAACCAATTTTCCTTGAAAGTGTTTACTAAGATCTACAGCATACCTATTTGTTTTAGATATTTCACTCTCTTATTTAAAAAGTTAGAGGGGCAGGGACACACAGTTTACCACTTTACAAGTGTCTATATTTTAAACGATTGACTATGAGATAAAATAGTTTTAAGAACCTCAATGTGATTTTTGAAGACTAATTAAATTGATTAATGATTTTTTTTAACCGACTTCAAATAGATAAGTGGGTTTATTAATATAATAAAATTATTAAGTTAATAATTTTAAGTAATTTATTTTTGCTTTTGAGTGCCTGTTTGTGGTCATGAAGTCGGGTTTTTTTTTTTTTAAATAACTTATTTTGTTTCAGTTTCATGTATGGGTAGTGGGTAGGCCCTTCTTAATCTTATATTTTTAAATTTTTTATATGAAAATCGTAAAGCGGTTGAAAGAATACATACCTTAATACCATAAGTTTATATAGTACTATAATTACCATAAGTTTTAACTGTGTTTTATAGTCCTAATAGTTTCGGAATAAAGTGGCTATGACATACGGACGGAAAGACAGACGTGACGAATCTATAAGGGTTCCGTTTCTTGCGATTCGGCCACGGAAGCCTAAAAAAGAACAAGAGACATGCACGTGGCATTGTTTTAGAAGGACACATTGTGGCCACACTTTTGGCTGACTCGGGCGTTGAGCGACTGGATGTCCAGTACCGTGGCAGAAAGATACATAGAGGACTATAGAAAAGAAGTCAAAAATATGCAAGGGCATCGTTGGAGACAGTCTTGCCCAGATTTTTGGACTCGTCCTTCAACTTTCAAAGACAACAGGATAGAAAATCGTCAATCCGTTTATGTGTGTGTCTCGAACATTTACACTGGAATGTAATGATATTAATCACTTACCAACATGCGAAATAGTGGTCAAACGCTAGTCTATCTGATATAAAACAAAAATTGAGCAATGTGTCGCGAATTTACCAAATAATTTATCTAGTATTGTGCTATGTGTGCTGCCGTAAGGTTATGGCGGCAGATTTTCTCCTTGATGGTGGTAAGCTACTTTATTTGTAGCAAGTCAAGCGGAACAACGATATAATGATTATACCATCTTACCTTATACCATGTAGTACCACATTCCGTAAAGTTAAGTCTTCAAAGGCAGACTATTAATATACATGATTATGTTTTATCTGCCAGCAAGAAAAACCCTTCTGCGCATTTTCTTGATAAATGTATTGAGCAGCAAACGGATCATTAAACTCCGTATTTGAATATGTTGAGTTGTTTGGCATACAATCAAAGCTTTTATACTTCCATTTATACAACCTTATACAAACATTATGACTTACTTTTTTGCAAAAAAAATCAGCTTATTCATATGCAGTTTATCATAGATTGCAGATAGTAGATATATATAACCGGCCAAGTGCGTGTCGGGCCACGCACAGTGTAGGGTTCCGTAGTAGCCTGTTATTCAATGCAAGTCTTTACCCGTTATAAATAAGCAACTAGGTACTCCGTCTTTGTCACTTTTTAAGGATTTATTCTAAGGATTTTGTATTTGGTACAAAATTATCCAACACCCAAGATCAACGGCTATTACTGCTAAACTAATAAAGTTATCTAAACCGCTATAATTTTCCTTTAAAGTTCATGAAATGCGCTATTATCACGAATTTTCCCAGATTTTTCAAGCCAGCAGTTTAGCTTTTAGAGAGGGGGGGGACGCCCTACTGGAACAATAATTTGTACTTTAAAGTTTAATATTTCGTAAATGGAGCATTCAATCGAAAAATGGTATTAGCAACCCTAAGTCATTTTAAAAGACCTATTCAACGATACCACACACGATGGGGTAGACGGTGAAAAAAAAATTCATCCCCACTTCTCAAATAGGGGCTACCTAGGTACCCTAGCTAGGTACCCTAAAAAAAATATTTTTCTCAATTTTTTTTCAGCACTTTGTCGGCGTAATTTATATACATACCCCCACAAAATTACAGTTTTCTAGTATTAACGGTCTCTTAGCAAAATCTCGGACAGACAGACAGACAGTCGGACATGACGAAACTATAAGGGTTCCTTGTCAGAACTACGGAACCCTAATAATAGTAGATTAGTAGCCAAGGGCTGTAAGGCATCAATTGCAGCCCGAGATATTTAGTTCGAGTTCGAGGGCGCAATTGATTGCTACACCCGAGCTAACTACTCTGCTTTACATCTCGATTGTGAGGTAAGTAGAAAAAAACCGGCATTACAAGAATAAAACATTGTATTAGTTTTTTATAGTGAAATAGTTGCTTTTAACATTGAATAAATGCACCACAAACTAGATGGCTTTTTGATAGCTCACTAAAGTATGTTAAGAATACAGTCTCAGATAAAGACTTTACTCGTTTTTCTTTTCGCCACTTCATGAACTCGTCGTAAGTTTTCAAATATCTCTCTTTAGAACTTTCAGGCAAAATATTGTTAACTGCTGCTTCAGCTTCCATTTTCATTGAATCGGGAGTGCAGGTTATTTCTTCATCACTTGCAGAACTCGTGTTTTTTTCCTAATTAGCACGTAATTATAAAAAAAAAAACAAAAACAAACAATATTTAAAGTAAACGTTTTCTATTCCCGCCTTTTTTATCCTTTTTTTTTTCAAGAACGATATTGAGCTTCGCCGTTCGATATTTAAAATTGATGACTATTATACTCATACTTCGAGCATTTACCAATGGAGATGTTAACGCAAGGCGTACCCCTCTGCTGGCCATATAGCCATATAAGCGTGCATAACTACGCTGTATTTTTAATACTGTGTGCGTGTTTCAAGCTAGTCTGCGGGATCGTTAAAGTGAGTGATTTGTGTGTGTGCAATGCGTGTTTACCTCGTCCCCCGTAAGTATCGGCAGAAAAAAATGTTTGCGGATTACAACGTTAACATCTCCATTGGTTAGAAGCTCGAAGTACTCATACGAAGACAAGGCTGAATAGCAAAGGGACCTCTTTTGTCATTGGGCTGAATGCATGATGTCTATTGCCAGTATGATGGTTAGATGTACGCGATCTTTTTGAAAGAGTGAAGAGTTTTTTTTTAAATTACTTACCGCCCTAGGGATTTTCTAGCTACATTATTACCCTAGAGCGCTAATTGGTTACCTACAAGCCCCATTTGGGGGTAATAAGGACCTACTTACCGAATATGAGAGATGTAAAATATATTAATGTGTTTGTAAATCAACACCAATATTTAATGCCAATAATGTTACTTGCACGTTTTACGCAAATAAAACAATTTTATCAAATTCAGTCTGTGTTTAGTTGTTGTAACACTCTTCACGGTTTAACAACTTGACTGTGTTGTGCGAAATTTAAAATGTTGTAAATAGTCTATAAAACATGTTTTAATCACTATACATAATTATACTCTGTGGTTATGTATAATATTCTAAATTGTTTTTTTTTGTGTATTCTACAATTAACATACATAAAATATTATCATTTACAAACAGTTAACGGAGAACGGAAACTACACAATTAGTAACGTCTTGGTAATCCCTCTTATATCGTCACATGTTATGACATTAGTACACGTCAAAGGTTGCTTTGTACCAAGAACATTATTATACACCCACTTTATTGAGATAGGTAGAGCAATGCTCTGAATTAAAAAAAAATGTTAAAAAAGAAATCAAAAGAGGTAGGTACTAGTATGCCCAAATTAGTAGGTATCAACTTAATAAACTTCGTACAAATAGGTACCATAGATATCCATAGATAGTTTACTACAAAACGTCTTTATGCTATAAAAAGTACTTGAGTGAACGTGCACTATTAAGTACTCATCATAATATTTCATCATAACTTTTGATTACCTACCTACTTATTTTAAGTATACAACGAAGTATTAAGACAATGTTTATTATACAAGGTAGAAAGTAATAAGTTAACTGTATGAGTATAAATACCCGAAGCACTATTAAAGCAATAAAGTATTGAGTATTCATATTGATGTTATATAACGTCACGTCACGCGATGAGATCGTGATTATCGCGATCTTGCCGCGTGACCTTCCGAGGAAGAGCGACTGTCTCGCTCGACCCTTCGTCGAAAATTAGTACGCGAATTACAGCCGGTAAGTATATAATTATGTTACACATTCACAATAATTTTAAAACAAAAAAAAATCTATTGATCTATATTAAAAACTCGAAAACTCACACTTGCAATAGGTACGTACTAGGTAAGTAAAAAAAGCAAATACATTTCTATAATGATACGTTTCTTTGAATTTCAATAAAGTACCTACTTTGGGACTACTGATTAACATCTCATTCTATGGCATACAATATAATCTTAATCTAATACTGTAAAAATCTTTGTCCCGACATACTGATTGACTGACAGACAACGCACAGCCTAATCCGCTGGTCGTAGAGACTTGAAATTTGGAGGGTATATTTGTCTTAGTACGTAAAGGTGTAATAAGAAAGGATTTTCCGAAATCCACCTCTTTAGGGGATAAAATGGGGTTCAAAGTTTGTATGAAGAAACAAGATTAGATAGTATTTTCTATTCGAAACTTCACACAAGTGCTTTAGTAAAATAAAACCGGCTAAGTCGAGTTGAACTCGCCCACCGAGGCTTCCGTAACAACCAATTAAGCTAGACCTCTAAATTGTATCAGCGCTCATATAATTCAGAGGTCTACCTTAATTGGCGCAGACTATGTATGTATGGGGACTACTCCCTAATTTTCACCTTTTTTATTTTTTGGAATTTTTCCTTAATTTGTGCTGCTTGAAGACCTTGCTTCTTGCCAAATTTCATGATTCTAGGTCAACGGGAAGTACCCTATAGGTTTTCGACCCAAAACCTATAGGGTACTTCCGGTTTACCTAGAATTGTCAATTTTGGTTATAAGCAAGGTCTTAAAGCAAAATTAAAGGAAAAATTCCGTAAAATAAAAAAAAGTTCAAAATTAAGGTACATTTTGGTACTAACAAGTTTTCGCGAAAATCTAAATTTGCCCATATCTTCTTTTTGTGTTGACTCAAGACCTTGATTTTTATACACCCAATAGGGATTATAGACTTCAATATCAGGTATAAATTTCAACTTGCTAGGTCCACCCGTTCCTGAGAAAATCAGTGGTGACACACGGACAGACAGACGGACAGACAGATAGACGGACAAGAAAGTGATCTTATAAGGGTTCCTTTTTTTATCTTTTGAGGTACGGAACCCTAAAAATAAGTAAATACGTGTTTTAGGCTTTTTTAAATTCCACCCCTAAGAGGGTGAAATGGTACCCACCAAAGTCTAAAAATAAATATTGTTTCGGATTGCGCTGAAATTTGGCATGCAGATAGTTATTACGACGTTAGTCCCTCTAAGAAATTATTTTCTAAAATTAACCCCTGAAGGGGATGAAACGGGGGTTCAAAGTTTCAACCGATTTGGCTTTTACTTCTTTGATGTACACAAACAAAATAACAACAGTTACAAAATAAAAGTTTTAAGTAAATAAAAGAAGTATTTAACGCGGGCGAAGCCGCGGGGTACTTCTAGTCTAATACTATAAGAATCTTTGTCCTGACATACTGACTGACTCACTGACTCACTGACAACGCACAGCCTAAACCGCTGGTCGTAGAGACTTGAAATTTGGAGGGTATATTTGTCTTAGTACGTAAGGGTGTACTAAGAAAGGATTTTCCAAAATTCACCCCTTAAGGGGATGAAATGGGGGTTCAAAGTTTGTATGGAGAAACAAGATTAGATCGTCTTTTCTATCCGAAACTTCACATAAGTGCTTCAGTAAAAAAATAAGTAAAGACGTGTTTCAGGTTTTTTTGGAATTCCACCCCTAAGAGGGTGAAATGACCCCATTTCACCCTCTTAATAAAGTGTAAAATCAATATTGTTTCGGATTGCGCTGAAATTTGGCATGCAAATAGTTATTACGACGTTAGTTCCCACTGAGAAAGGATTTTCCAAAATTAACCCTCGAAGGGGATGAAACGGGGGTTCAAAGTTTGTATGGAGAAACAAGATTAGATAGTCTTTTCTATCTGAAAATCCACACAAGTGCTTCAGTAAAAAAATAAGTAAACACGTGTTTCAGGTTTTTTTTTAATTCCACCCCTAAGAGGGTGAATTTGGGTAATAAAGTGTGAAAATCAATATTGTTTCGGATTGCGCTGAAATTTGGCATGCAGATAGTTATTACGACATTAGTTCCCTCTGAGAAAGGATTTTCCAAAATGAACCCTCGAAGGGGATGAAACGGGGGTTCAAAGTTTGTATGGAGAAACAAGATTAGATAGTCTTCTCTATCTGAAACTTCACACAAGTGCTTCAGTAAAAAATTAGGTAAACACGTGTTTCAGGTTTTTTTGAAATTCCACACCTGAGAGGGTGAAATGGGGTAATAAAGTGTGAAAATCTATATTATTTCGGATTGCGCTGAAATTTGGCACGCAGATAGTTATTAAGACGTTAGTTCCCTCTGAGAAAGGATTTTCCAAATTAACCCTCGCAGGGGATGAAACGGGGGTTCAAAGTTTGTATGGAGAAACAAGATTAGATAGTCTTTTCTATCCGAAACTTCACACAAGTGCTTCAGTAAAAAAATAAGTAAACACGTGTTTCAGGTTTTTTTGAACTTCCACCCTTAAGAGGGTGAAATGGGGTAATAAAGTGTAAAATCAATATTGTTTCGGATTACGCTGAAATTTGGCATGCAGATAGTTATTACGACGTTAGATCCCTCTTTGAAAGGATTTCCCAAAATTAACCCTCGAAGGGGATGAAACGGGGGTTGAAAGTTTGTATGGAGAAACAAGATTAGATAGTCTTTTCTATCCGAAACTTCACACAAGTGCTTCAGTACAAAAATAAGTAAACACGTGTTTCAGGTTTTTTTGTAATTCCACCCCTAAGAGGGTGAAATGGGGTAATAAAGTGTAAAAATCAATATTGTTTCGGATTGCGCTGAAATTTGGCATGCAGATAGTTATTAATTACGACGTTAGTTCCCTCTGAGAAAGGTTTTCCAAAATTCATCCCTGAAGAGGATGAAACGAGGGTTCAAAGTTTGTATGGAGAAACAAGAATTGATTGTCTCTTATATTCGAAACTTTACACAAGTAGTTTAGTAAATAAATGAGTAAATACGTGTTTCAGGCTTTTTGAAATTCTATTCCTAAAAGGGTGAAGTGGAGTAACAATGTCTGAAATCAATATTGTTTCGGATTGCGCTGATATTTTGCATCCAGATAGAAATTTTGACGTAGGTATCCGCTGAGAAAGGATTTTTCAAAATTCACTCTTCAAGGGATGAAGCGGGGGTTCAAATTTTGGATAGTCATTTTATTCGACATTTCACACAAGTACTTCTGTAAATAAATAAGTAAATACGAGTTTCAGACTTTTTCAAAATGCCACCCTATAAGAGTGAACTGGGGTAAAAAAGTCTGAAAATCAATATAGTTTCGGATTGCGATTTATTGGGTTTTTCGGGTTTTAAAAATATGAATCCTGATTTGTCTTAGTCACGCGATAACATGAAAACAGGTGAACCAATTTGGCTAATTTTTATTTTATGTCTTTAATGATAGAATCGTTTTTACAAAAGAAAAGTTTTAAGTAAATAAAAGGAGTTTTTAACGCGGGCGTAGCCGCGGGGGACTTCTAGTATTATATAAAAATATACATCTATTGAAGTCTAGTGCTTCCTTCTCTTCCTTTTAGGTAGAACAGCTTTAGCGATGTCATGGACAGCGCTTGCCATATTGAGAGCTCGAAGTCCTTGACCCTGGAATTAACAAAAAGTATATATAAAATATATATAATATATACATAATACAGTGGTTTTAATTTATACATTTATGTATTACTGTCGGGGGTTCTCGACTGATCTATGTGTATTTTGTTCTTTGTGACCCTTCGAATGATACCTTTAGTTTTAACTTGTCTCTATGGCCTCAAATTACAATGATACAGGTTTTTAATACATATAGGTCAAAAATAAATATCAAGAAGTTAAAATGGCAGCCATGCCCAAATGGGGAATTTGGGAACTTGGATATGGGGGTTTTTTATGCGAGAATGGGTAGCGCTTGACCACTATCTCACCTGATGTTAAGTGGCGATGCGGTCGATGATGTAGCGCGCTTACCCAAAAGATAACTATTCACTCGCGACTTGAAGTCCCCTAAGTTGTTGATTTATTGTAAGATTTATGTATAGTCCATTCGAGTAGAAAATAAATCTGTGATAATTCTATACTATTTTAGGGACAGGTGAAGTGACGACATACGCATAGCGGTGGGTAGTGATTGGAAAATAAGAGCTGAAAATAATAGTTGTGGCGTGTCTTGGGAGTGGCCTATGAATAATGTCTCACAGTGGACTGATTCAGGCTGATCAAATTTTGATAGTACCACAAGTACCTACACAACATGAAAAGTCTTTATAAAATGACTTTAATTGAAAAAGTTTTTATACTACTTTTGATTTATTTGTACATGAAGTTATTCTGATTGATCGTATATTAACTTCAAATTGAATTAACCACAATTTCCAGGTTTCGGTTTATTTTCTTGAAAATTAATGAGTTAGTAGAATCAATCAATCGCTTTAGTGCTGGAGTGAACCCTCAGGTCTAATATTATTATGTAGAAAATGAAATGTAGCATAACCTATATAATTAGTCTGTATACATGCTATGTTTTTTTCTGGCACGATGATGCTAAGTTAATAAGTCTCTAAATCTCTAATAATCTAAGAATTGAATAAAATATCGGCAATAAATTCCATATCCACTATCGAATCGGCTCACAAAATTTCACGATAATCGGTTGAGAAATGCGACCCTGGGCCGGTACTCTCTAAGTAAATGAATAGCGATGAATTTCGACCGATAATCGTCGATACGAAAAGAGATACAGATATCAACTGTCTAGCTGCATCTCATTCTAGCAGACGTTAGCGATGACAAGATCAATGTAGAGACTTCCACCCCTGGAAATGAGAATAGACATACGGACATACTATAGCATTTATGCCCAAGCTGAAACGGAGACCTTCCCTTCGCTCGGTCAACAATAGGGATAATCTAATTATCATAAATAGAGATTATAAAACTAGGCTTTTGATATCTACTTAAGGGTAGTCAGACATAAGTAAATTCTTCCATAATACCTACACTAAATTAAATTTGCTTAATTTTTTTTACTCCTTGCTAAATGAGGTTAAATTACGGTTAGACAAATTTGTGTATTTTTAATCAAAAATATATATTTTATAATATAGGTAGAAAGACAAAATACTTACAATCGCTTTTCCAGCTTTCTGCAAAGCTTTCACAGGAATCTTGCCGGCCTCGGTGTTTCCAGCTAATAGAGCCACGACCGCAAACACGGCGAAAATTATCGCACTTATCTTCATTTTAATGCTAGAGGATTTTAATAATTATAATTTTAGTTTGCACTCTGATCACGTCTGCTCGATTGATTTATAAGTATGCAAGGTTTGTCTGAATGTAACTGATTATTATTTTAATGTTTGGTTTTTATACGCCTCTGATGACTGGCCCGGGACTTTACTTGTTGGGGCAAATGAGGGACTTTACATTATTATCTATTTGTAAACAAACGCCGCGATGACTTGATAATTAAAGATTAATTTTATCTTAACGCAGAAAAATCTGTTTGAGATGAGAACAACCATTTCAATTGGATTATCAAAACATCTTGCATAATGCACACATTATAATGTCTTTTGTCATCAATTCAATGTTTAAAATGTTAGAGGTTCTATTATGTTGTCATCTTTAAGACTAAAGTTTATAAAATGTGAATAATTGCTAACAGTGATCTCATCACAAAATCGTGACTTCTCACAATCAATACTAAACTGCAAGTACGTTAACATTTTTACTTAGTGGATTTTTGCAGGAACGTGAAAAAGTAAGAAAGAAGAAAAGAGGTATATTTTGTGAGTAAGATAGAAGTTAAGTGCTTGTCTCTGGAATTAAACAATAAAAGTAAAGTTAATGCATCCACAGACAGACCTCAGATTACCACACGCTAAATAGATTACATCTGAACCTTGTCATCTTTGTTGACCCTGACCGACCTACACTATCCCCGGTAAATACCTATACTTCGGTAGTATGTATCTAATCTTCTTGCTTTTGAAGGATCCCTGGCGGTTGAAATTGCTTGACAAGCACGAGTGACGAGGCTTGACCCAACATCATGCATGCTTGTCAAGCTTCTGCACTCATTTTCATTATAATGTTGACTTGACGTTCCGTAACACAAAGAATATGCATGCACAAAACAAGCATCTCAATAATATATTTTTTCATCAAGCGTTATCAATTACGTAGTTTGCTTGTTAAGTTCTAAACGGTCAAAATTGCTTGACCAGCACCTTATATATGCGTGTACCAGTACTATTATTTATTCTATGGTCAAGTAAACCCCGACGCAGTAGAGTATTCTCATACTCTACTGCGTTCCATCCACTTCCACAGGTCTGATCGATTCAAAATTTGGTATCCTGGTACTTGAAATAACATTGCAAGGGATAACCTAGATCGACAAGGGTCCATGCTGGCTTTTCATTTAATTTTCTATTCTATTATATACTCATCTTGTACTGTAGTATAATGTCGAAAGTGCATTTAATATTCAGATACTTAAACGTAATGTTTTCTCTAGACAAACCTTACTCTACTAACCTAAATATAAGTACTAGCCCAATGTTGTGTAGATGATAATTGCAGTAATAAAACAATTACGTTTGATTTATGTAATATTTATTTGTTGTTTTTATATAATATAAATTAATTTATTTATTCATACACTTTTAGTAGTAGTTTAAGTTATGAAAACGCATGATGTAAAAGAGATCGTGAAATAAAATACCTGCGCAACCGAGTTTTGTTCGCTTTATTGCGTTAAATCTCGTTTATATAAAAATTAGAACAAAATATGTAGGTATAGCCTCTATGCTATTAAAAAAATGCAAAATCTTATAAAAAGATAAAATTTCATCTGACTCGTTTCAAGCCGTTTTGAGACACGCGAAATAATTTTTACTTACAAAAGAATAGCTCGTATAAAGTTATTAGATAAACATACTAGATGGCCATTAATTCTTAGAAACATCTCGTTTTCCATTTAGATATAGGTAGTTATTTACCCAAGGCCTTATTTACTATTACAGCTAGCTAAATACCCTATGTTAAGTAAGGATGAAGCTTACCAACTTTTAAATCAGAAGTACTATAACTACTTAAGTTAAGCCTCGAGGCAAACTGTGCAAACAGTTTTCAGTCCATTTAACCCGAGTGGTTTAAACCAGATCAGTTTGAAAGTTGTTGCAGTCCATCCTTATTGATCGGCTAAGGTCTACGGTTAATTATGTTGTCTATTTTTAATCCGCTGTATCAAGTCATAAATTGTTGTACCGGCACTGATGACTCCAAATCCTTTTTTCTGAAAATTAATACAGAAACACTGTATCTACTGTGTACACTCCACAGAATATTAAATAAATATTTCAATAATTTTAGTGTGGTGCTCCAGTAGTGGACTAGTAATGAATGCTGATGATGATGACTAAAATAAGACTGTCATACATAAAATAAGAACATAAATTGTATACACACGAGAAAACCAATTATATACCTCAATACCTAACTAAAAACAATTATTAATACAATCGATTTCTGTTCTACGAGTTTCAATCATTTTTTTTTTATCTTATAGGTTTTAACCACAATCTGGCCTGATGGTAAACGATTTTGTGGTCGAAGATAATGAACACGCTAGGCCTAGAATGGTCTGACTCTCAAAGGCTGTGTGCTGCCGGAACATTGTAAGGTTATGGCAGCAGATTTTCTCCATGATTGTGGTAAGTTACTCTTTGATAGCATGTCAGGCGTAACGTCAATATAATATTCCTACCACCCGTGGAACATTTTTGTCGCACATCAAAAATTAAAGTATTTCAAAGGATCAGTTATTGGGTCTATAGTGACCTTGCGTAAAGGGTGCAGTGAATCCTGGAATTAAGCGCAATATGATCACAATCTAGAGTTTTGTGTGCCACAGTTTTACCTTATGCAGACATCATCACTTACCATCAGGCAAGACTCATGTTTCCTACTATATAGCACCTAAGTATTTATTGTTTAAAAAAAACTTTCTAACAAAACATTACTATTTTCCGTATGCATTACTTACAAAGAGGCGGTAGCAAATCTTATGCCAGCAGAAGTCCTACAACTAAAAAACTTAGGTTATTTATGGTAAATGCATTATCTCAAGATCTATACTCACAAATATGTTTCCTCCTCTTCTGATGCCGTTCATATTAATCCTTTACCTTCAGCAGGCGCCGCTATCAACAAAAACACAACCACTAACAACAGGAATAAATTGAAAATCTTCATGTTGGAGCAAATGAGTTGGACAACTTGCTAATGTTAAGATGTCATAGAATAGAATACATAATTTGCTCACATTCCAGCTTATATAGTTATTTTTCATTTATTACGTCTTTGTAATTCTGGAATTTAACTAAAATTGGGAAACATAAATACGTAACGTTTAACCACAATACCTCGCAATGTATGACGTAGTACGGATACGTGAATGGTTTTCCTGTATATTATTTACTTGCTTTACCCCACGGCTTCGCCTGCGTTATAAAAAAAATGTCTATCCTTAAATCACAAAAATAATTTGCCAAATGGGTCCGACCATTCTCAACTTATGGCGTGACCAAGGGCAATAGGGATTCATTTTTATAAAACCCGAAAAACCATATTGATTTTTAGACTTTGTTACCCCATTTGTAGCATTATGGGGTTTAATTTAAAAAAAGTCTGAAACACGTATTTACCTACTTATTTATTTACAGAAGTTATAACTTGTGTGATGTTTCAAATAAAAAAGACTATCTAATATTGTTTCTCCATACATACTTTAAACTCCCGTTTCATCCCCCTAGTAGGAAGTGAATTTTGGAAAATCCTTTCATAGCCGATACCTAAGTCATAATAACTATCTGCGTGGCGAATTTCAGCGTAATCCGTTCAGTGGTATTGAGCTGTGTGTTGATAGATCAGTCAGTCAGTCAGTAACGATTGCCCTTTCTATATACAGATTTAACTACTTATTTATTTTTACTTACAAGTATACTTATTTGAGAGATTTTACAACCTAAACTATCAATTTTCGTAATATAATTAAAGATTTTTTTATTATTTTAGCGGAGTTTGATTAGCTTACTGCGTTGGGTAGACTAGGAGATGATCAGACTAGGTGGAGCGATGATCTTCACAAGGTTCAAGTTGGCAGGAGCTGGATGAGAGTAGCGGAGGATCGTACTTAGTGGCATACAGTTTGTAGAGGCCTATGTTCAGCAGTGGTCTAACATTGGTTGATGATGATGATCTACTATTTTTACTCCAAAATCTATGACATGCATTATTTGAAAAAATCTCTGGGGGTCTCTAGGTAAATCTAGGTATCTCACTAAGAAGGATCACCTTTTTGTTTAAAATTTGCTTTTTAATAAGCAGACAAGCACTTGACTACTATCTCAGTAACGATGCGATCTTAAAACAGTATCGTATCATGCATGTCTAGATGTAAAAGAAGAAAGTGAACCGATACGTTGGACTAATAATGTTTTTTTCAATCTACTAAGCGCAACTTTCTCAACCTATCTGCAGACTACTGACAGGCACCGTACATCAAGAACCAACCATAAGGATTAAACCTACGGACAAAGAGAAGGTAACAATGACTCGTATTTTATATATTATTTAGTGTAGATAGGTATTTCAAGGAAATCTAAGTATGTGTAATTATGTACGAGTATGTATATGTTTTTATAATAATTCAGCCTTACTCACTTAGACACAGTTCGAAACCTTACTTCTAAAATAAATGTGATAAAATGTATATATATCCCTTATTTTTAACTTGAAAAACAGAAAAGGAAAAATGTTTTGGCATAAATTGGAATTAGGGAAATGAATACGAAGTTAACCACTGAATACTGAAAAATACAAAAACATTTTCAAACTTCAACCAAAATACATATTTCATTGCCGATTTAACTTAGTTAACAAATTGCTACTTTTTTGGTTGAAGAATTAATTCGATTGGGACTTTTCTTCTCAAGTTTTAGAAACAAAACCATGAATTCGTATTTTTTACTGCGTCATTTATGATTTGGATTTTTTTTTTGGAAGGTTTGTTTTGTTCGATAAGAAATCTGCTGCAAATGTAAGTTAATGGTGTGTTTAACAGCATTGGTACGCGATTAAGCTAGGTAACCATTTGAAATGTATATATGTAAACAATATATGCTGGTTTATTCCCTACTAGCAGCCCGCCCCGGCTTCGCACGGGTAGAACATATATGCCTACAAAATTTGCATCAGTTTGTTGCATCGAATATAAAATATGAACATATTTAACAATCATCGTCAAATTTCATCCAATTTACACAATACCTTAACGAATTATGCACCTATACCTTCCTTATAAACACTCTGGCTATTGGTGAAAACCGCATGATAATCCGTTCAGTAGCTATTGAGATTATTGCGAACAGACAGACAGACGCAGTGATGGACATTGTTTTATAATACTAACGTAGTGATATTGGATGGCCCTTTGGCGTAAAGGATAGTTACCCTGATACTGACCCCACGGTCGTTGGTTCTAATCCTAGCTATATGACCATATATACCAATGAAAGTTTTATGTGCATTCATGAATCATGAGTTTTCGTACAGTGGTAGTGGGATCATTAAATCTACCAAAAAGTAGCTTACCACCAAGGAGAACATCTGCCACCGTAACCTTACGGCGTTCCCCGACGCAAAATGTAGGGGTAATATACGTTTAACGTGTGTATCTGTGTGTCTGTCTGTAGCATCTTAGCACCTAACCGGATGAACCGATTTTGTTTTTATTATTCATAGTTTTTTTTTTGTATGATAGATGTCTTCATCGAGAGTTTTCTTAGCTGTGATTCATGAAAATTCGTTCAATCGTTATAAAACTATAAGCTTTTTTCTAGTTACTTGCGCTATTAAATCAACTTTCATAGGTCTGATCAATTCGAAGTCTTCTTCTTCAACGATATTGTAAGAACATGGAAGCATTGACCTGATGCTGGGACATCTCCTGGACTCTACAAAATACTCAAATCCTCACCAACTTAGAGCTCAGATTTTAAATGTCGTGTTTAGAGTCATTGGAATGCTTTTAATGAAAAGATTAGGTATACATAAATCAGTCGGGGTGGTTTATATACAGATCATATATATAGCCATTTGTGGTCACTTCGAGCCCAGATGTGGCTATGTGGACCTATGACTAGATGAATTATAGTCCTCTGGATCTACTCACCTCGCTTTTGAATTCGTAATTCATAGCCTAATATAGTGCAGACGTTCTGTACCTATATTTTCTCTGACCGTGTCAGATTACCTCACGTAATTATCGTTGCCGTGCAACTTAATTACAATTGTTAAGATGTCCTTAACTTATCTATATATATATATTTTGGCCGTGCTAATTACCTCTTATAATTCCCATAAATTATAATTTGAAATTTAAATCACGTAAGAGTAGACGTTCTACCTACTTGATTATTTTAAAACCCTATTCTGCACTGGTACATATTACACATACACTAAAAACACATAATCTTGTCGTACAAGTATTTATATATGTATTGTGTAATTAATTTGCATTAAATATAAGCATATTTAACGAAAATATTGTAAAATCAATTTTATCTATCGCTAAATTGTGTGTAGGTAGTTTTTAAAAATGGCTCCACCTAAAGAACAAATAGAATTATCTGGAACTTCAGATCGTGAATTAACCGTGTTAATTCATCGAAAACAACGTTTGTTTCAACAAATGCAAACAGTTTATGATATGTCCCGTGAATTAAGTGATAACGAATCAATAGAAATATTTTTAATGCATGTGAACGAAATTATCGACTTGCGTAGTTCATTTGAGAAAATAATATTTCAAATATTCGAAAAGGAACTTGAACTCCAACCTAAATCAAACCTTAGAAGTCATGAATTAAAGAGTTTTGACGATCTTTATTTTCGAGTTAAGATGTGTGCATCCAAATATAAGCCGAAGGCTGAAGACGTTAAGAGCGAAAATCCTTCGCACTCTGTGGAGTCCCGACCAAGATTACCTAAGTTAGAATTGTTTACGTTCGATTCTAATGTTGAGAATTTCAATACGTTTTATGAGACATTCTGTTCCTTGGTTCATAATCAAAGTCATATTCCGAAAATAGATAAATTCCATTACTTGTTGTCATGCACGAAAGGTCCAGCATTAAACATTGTAAAAAGTGTTCCGATTTCCGCCAACAATTACGATTTAGTCTGGCAAAGTTTAATAGATAAATATCAAGATAACAGATTGTTGGTCGGTAGGTATTTAGATAAAATGCTGAACTTTTCGCCGCTGCAGAAGGAAACTTCTAATAATTTGAATATGTTTATTGAGAACTTTGAACATTCATATAAAGCTATTCAATCGCTTAACATTCCAGACTTGAACAGTTATGTAATGTGTCATATTGCATTGAGGGCGTTGGACCCGCACACTCGGAAATGTTTTGAACAAAAATTAGATCAAACCTCGATACCTCAATTTAATGAATTAATGTCATTTGTTCACAATCAGATCAAAGTGTTAGATCATTCTGCGTCGTATTCTGCTTCTAATGTGCAACCTCATAAACCTGGTGGTAAACACCATGGTACCTCGAAACAAAGTAATTTGGGAAATTACTCGCATTCTTCTACATGCTCTAAAGTTGTGTGTGTACATTGTGGAGAAGGTCATATGGTCTTCCGTTGTGATAAGTTTCGTGAACTATCAAACGTTCAACGCATTAGCCGTGCTAATGAATTAAGGTTGTGTCACAATTGCCTAAAACCGAACCATATTTCAAAGGCGTGTAAAAGTAACTTTAAATGCTTGATATGTAAATTACCTCATCACGTATTGTTGCACCGCGATGTTAGCGTGAACGATAACAAACCGGTATCAAGTCAAATTCCAGTTTCACCTGTGGCTATGCCGGTACAAAGTTTGATTCCCGCTGCGCCTACGCCAGTGCCGTGCACGGAGGACGTGCCAGCCGTTATCAACACTTGTCATGTTACGTCATCGCATGCGAACTATGCAGTTATACTTGGGACGGCCGTTGTGCATGTTTTAGATTCCTTTAATAATTATCAACCCTGTCGGGTATTGATCGACTCGGGCGCACAATCGAGTTTTATTTCGGTTGATTGTTATCAACGGTTAGGACTGACTGCAAATAAATGTCCGTATAATATATTCGGTCTCGGCGGTGAATACGTAAAAAATTACGGGATGGCTTCGTGTGCCATTAGACCGCGTCATTGTTCTGCGCCGACTTTTAATTTCGATGCCGTGATTTTACCTAAAATTACCTCTGATTTGCCGACTGTTTCTATTCCGGATAAAGTAGTAAATGAATATAAAAATTTGCAGTTAGCCGATCCGTATTTTTATCAGAAATCGCCGATTGATATAATATTATCGGGTGATATGTTTCCCTATGTTTATGACGGGAAGAAATTTATAGTAAATAGTGATGTGCCAGTTGCATTAGGGAGTGTATTTGGTCATGTGATAACCGGAAGACTAGAGATGAGTTCCTCTAGCAACCTGAATGTTGTACCGTGTACAACCTCGTTAGTGTCGTACACTACCGAAAGTACCTCTTTGAACGATACTCTCAAGCGGTTTTGGGAGATGGAATCTTTGCCGTGCGAAGTTCCTATGGACCCGCTTGACGAGTTAGCTGAAAAAATATATGCTGATAAGCATTATCGTGATGAAACCGGTCGTTACGTTTCTCCGATCTTATTGAACCCAGATTATGCGCCTATCGGTGACTCACATGATGTGGCCTTGAAACGACTCAACCAGGTCGAGCGCCGCCTCGCTCGATCCCCAGACCTTCGTAAGGCTTACGTTGAGTTCATGAGAGAATATGAGACCTCGGGCATATGGAACGGTATCAAGGTTCAGAACCCTCAACATTTGTTATACCGCACCATTGCGTTCTCCGTCCTTCGTCGACTAGCACGCCTCTTCGTGTCGTGTTCGATGGATCAGCGCGACCTAGTAATGGAACCTCCCTCAATGATGCTCTTCTGACAGGCAGAAAACTACACCAAGACTTATTACAAATTATTATTAATTTTCGTTTGTATGAAGTGTGTTTTACTGCAGACGTGTCGAAGATGTATAGGGCGGTTCTCATTGACCCCGCTGATCGGAAGTATCAGCACATTCTATGGCGTGAGTCGCCGACGGAACCGGTGCACACATATGAGTTAAAGACGAATACCTATGGTCTTCGTAGTGCACCATATGTTGCTGTACGCACACTGTATCAGCTGGCCGAGGACGAGCTGACTCGCACTGAGCAGCCGAGGTCCGAAGCAGCCAGGGTACTCACTCAAGGTTTCTACGTCGATGATTTGTTGTGGTCATGTCAAACGAAAGAAGCCGCTTGTACGTTACAAGACGACTTAACATCACTTCTTAAAAGTGGTGGGTTTGACTTAAGAAAGTGGGCGAGTAACTGTCCCGAGTTACTGTCTCGGATGCAAACGGACCAGGTTTCATGTATCGACTTTCAAGACGATACGTTATCGTCATCTCTCAAGGTTCTAGGATTGACATGGCTACCTCCTTGTGATAGCTTTGCATTTAATTACAACATGACTGACGCCAAACAAACCAAACGATCCGTGCTTAAATTACTTGCGAGTATTTTTGATCCCGTTGGACTTATTTCGCCTTGTACGTTTGTCGCGAAATGTATTATGCAAGATCTCTGGAAATTAGGTATCGGATGGGATGACCAGTTGCCGCCGGAGCCGTGCTCTCAGTGGAACCGATTTATCTCCGACTTGCCGCTCTTATCGGAAGTGCGTTTCGAGCGTCACGTCTTAATACCTAACTTCCGTGAGGTGCAATTGATTGCATTCTGCGATGGATCGTCGCGCGGATTCGCGACTTGTTTATACTTGCGTAGCGTAGATAACGTAGGTAACGTGAAGGTCAGGTTGTTGACTAGCAAGTCAAAAGTTGCGCCGCTTAATCCGCTCTTGTCAATACCTAGACTTGAACTCGAAGCAGCCGTGCTGCTTAGTAAACTTGTCAGTTTTGTCAGACAAAACTTAAGTGATTTAAAATATTCGATAGTCGCCCTTAGCGACTCGAAGAACGTATTAGCGTGGATTCAGACGTCACCTTATATGTTAAAAACATTTGTGGCTAACCGTGTTAGTCAGCTGACAGCTGTGGTGCCGCCCAGCTGTTGGTTTCATGTTAGAAGCGAGAATAATTGTGCAGACATTTGTTCTCGTGGCGCGCTGCCGGCTCGCTTTGTGGAGGAAGCCACGGAGTGGACCAATGGCCCCGCCTGGTTATATGAAGATAGACAGAAATGGCCGATCGAAGCATTTTATGTCAAGAAAGAATTTAAGGTTCCCGAGCTTAAATCGAACAATGCAACGTTTGCATTTAATTCATGTGAAGACAGACACGTTTTCTGTAATGACCTCGAAGAAACTTTCGACAAGTTTTCTTCTTTTAATCGATTACAGCGTGTAATCTCATGGTGTCATAGGTTCGTGAATAATCTAAGACTTAAAAATTCAGAGCGGTCTATAGGACCTCTGAATACTTCTGAGCTTAAGCAAGCTAACAGCACGATTATTCGCGTACTCCAATTGAACCATTTCGATGCAGAGATTTCATCTTTGAAGAAAGGTAAATATGTTGTCTCGTTACGGAAGTTGTCACCTTTCGTAGATTCTCAAAATTTCCTCAGGGTGGGGGGTCGCCTTTTGCAAAGCGACCTTCCATACAATGCAAAGCACCCGGTTTTGCTTCCAAAATGTCATACGAGCAACTTATTAATTGAACATTTGCATCGAACGTATTTACATGTAGGCCCTCGTACGTTACAAGGGATATTGTGTAAAAAATATTGGCTCGTTGGTGCTCGTAGCACTATTCGATCAGTTTTGACCAAATGTAAAATTTGCTTTAAATGTCGACCTACCGCGTTACAGCCTCAGATGGGTACGTTACCCGCACCTAGGCTCATGCCCGATAAGATCTTCAATCACGTTGGTTGTGACCTAGGTGGTCCTTTTTTTGTAAAGGAAAGTTTACGACGTAATGCTAAGGTTCACAAGGCATATCTATGCCTGTTTGTTTGTT
Source organism: Cabera pusaria (assembly GCA_954871355.1). NCBI lineage: Eukaryota > Metazoa > Arthropoda > Insecta > Lepidoptera > Geometridae > Cabera > Cabera pusaria. The sequence continues at coordinate 13,690,505 of OX940896.1, forward strand.
TTTCGACAAAGGCAGTGCATTGTGAAGTGCTGACCGACTTGTCATGTGAATGTTTCTTAGCTGCATTCGATCGTTTTGTAGCTCGCCGCGGGCTTTGTTCGTGCTTGTATTCAGATTGCGGCACCAATTTTATCGCTGCAGCTAAGCACCTCAAAGAAGTAGCAAACTTCTTGAATAATAAGAGGAATCAAGATGAGATTCTTACTGGATTGACAGTTCGTCAGGTTGAGTGGCGAACGAATCCGCCTAGTGCTCCGTCCATGGGTGGACTTTGGGAGGCCGGTATTCGTTCTGCGAAACATCTTCTCCTTCGTTCTGTAGCTGACAGATCTCTGACGTTCGAAGAGTTGACAACCGTGTTCTGCAGAGTTGAAGCAGTTTTAAACTCTCGACCTTTGTGTCCGTTGTCGGATAACCCTAACGAGTTCGATGTGTTAACCGCTGGTCATTTTCTTATTGGTCAAGGTCTAGTAGCCGTACCGGAATATGATTTTGAGGACGTTCCTCAGAATAGATTGTCACGTTGGCAATCAATTCAGAAGGTTTCACAGTCATTCTGGAGACGTTGGTCTGATGATTACCTTCACACTCTTCAACAGAGAGCGAAGTGGTTTTCCTCACCTCCTAACGTCAAGGTCGGAGATTTAGTTCTACTAAAATCAAATTTAACTAAACCCTTACAGTGGCCTCTAGGCATAATAGAAAAGATACATCATGGCGTTGATAAAATTGTGCGTGTTGTAACTCTACGAACCAAAAATGGTCTGATTAAAAGACCAGTGAACAAGATTTGCCCGTTACCATATGCAAATTAATTACTTGTCTCATAATACGAGTATTATAGATTCCTAAGTTAGTTATACTTTACCTCTATAAGTTACTACCTATACAGTTTACACTTAGATATAGGTACACCTCACTAATAAGCTTCGTAAGTTTATTTAGCATTTATGTTTATTTTTAATTTTGTTTGCATATCCCTTACACTCTACATGCATTAAGGTTTAGGGAATTCATCATGATGAATTCGGTGAGGGGTATGTTCGATCTTTGCAAGTATTTGAGGGTAGTTAGAAAAAACTCCGTCAATACTTTATATTCTACACCGCTTGTATGCGGATGACATTGGTTCGCGGACCGCGCCGAGAGCACGTTGTTCTCAAACCTGCCGGTTTATTACCTTTCCTTCGTCTCTTGGAACGACTTTGGATTAAAACCACCGAAGTGCTGCTTGTGTGAAAGTTTACATACTAGGATACCGATCGCAGTCTGGACGTTGCCTGGATTGCTACCTGTGCTGCAGCTATATCGGCGGGCGTGGATAAAAGGTTGGTGGAGTATCTATATTACCTTTCATAGCTTGCAGGGATCGATGATCTGTTCCTCACCTAACGACGCACCTCATACAGTCCATTCATTTATAAAAACAAATTAATTACCTCCCCCGAGACTGTACGTGTACCGTACAATAACTATATTATACAATAGAATTTTATGCAGTAAAAATATATTATTATACTATATTGACTTCAAATTGATTGTGATCGGTGGGGATCTACAGCATCGCTAAGCCTATAATAATATTTTCGTAGTAACTATGACCTAATCTGTGGTTTCACTGCAGATATTTTATTAATTTTGCGATGCGTGTATGTGAAATCCGTGATATCTTCTAGAGTTTTCATTTGAATTATTTACCGTAAAGGACAATTTTAATCTATAATATGTGGCCAAGCTAATAAACGTAATTATTTGGATAAGGATTAATACTATATACTTGAAAATAGCCTTGGAAGTTATGTAATATTTTTTAACAAAAAATTAAAGATTAAAATGGTTACTGTGAGTCAACCTTAAGAGGTAGACATATGCTGTTGCGGACTTTTTTGTAGGTCTTATTAAGTCGTACAACTCTTGCATAGAAAATATTCTTCTATCTATTTTCAATTAAGCAGCGTTCGTAAGAAACGTGTTTTTTCGACCGTTTTTTTGCCGACTTAGGTTGCAAATTAGGTTTCCACGAATGTACCTTTGATTTAAACGGGATAATATATAGCCTATTTTTATGTCGAAAGTCCATTCTATGTATTAGTGAAAGAATTTTTTTAATCGTTTCAGTAGTTTTTGAGCCAAATCATTACAAACATACAAAAATACAAATGTTCTCGCTTTATAATATTAGTATAGATATCTGATAGGATAGGGTTTGACCACTATCTCGCCTGGCGGTAAGCGATGATGTGATCGAAGATGGTGAACACGCTAGGCCTGGAATGGTCTGACTCTCAATAACTGTGGTCTGCCGGAACACCACTATTTATTAATAACAATATTAAGAACAATATTTATTAGTTATGGTGGCAGATTTTGATGGTCGTAAGCAACTTTTTGGTAGTAAGTCAACATATCGATATACTACTCCTACCACCTGCGAAACCATAGAAGTTAAAATATTTTAACATAGGAAACTTTTCTGTTGCAAAAACCTTTGTGTCATTGTAGGATCCTCTAACTCTAAAAAGCACTGCCCAAGAGAAAGATCTGATATGTTTTATTTGATTTCCTTGAATAAGTTACAAAGCTCTATTGGATATCAGTTTCTATCTGTCTTACCCGACGATGGTCGTAATTTATGTGATAGCAATATATAGCCTCCAGAACCGTATTTCAGGTAAGCATTGGCAGCCGGAATGCGGGATGAAAATTCAGTTACAGTTTGTAACAAATAGACGTGGTCAGCATTTAATACATTTCTAAAGTAGGATTACTTCTAAAATGAGCTTTATAATTGACAGAGCGAAGTGAAGTTCTCCGTTTCAGCTTGGGCAAAAATGCTTTCGTATGTCTGTATGGATGTCTGTTAATATCTACGGGTCGCATTTCTCAACTACTGAACTAATTTTGATGAAATGTCCACTGTTCCTCTGAATACAAACACATTAAAGAAATCATAATGTTATATTTATATATGTTTAGCAGTCCGAATAGGCACTGATGTCTGTTAAATATTTTACTATAAATATGTATATATAAAGACGGATTAAATAAGGAGTTATATTTTTAAAACAAAACTCGTACCTACTTATAAGGAAATCATGCCTTGAAATTTCATACGGGCAAAACTTTATACATTCAACTCACAAAAAATAGGCGTGTATTTATGTAAACTTTATGACCTTAATTTGTGTAGAACAGAAAAAGTGTTTTTATCTAATTCGTGCTTTTTTAGGGTTCCGTAGCCGAATGACAAAAAACGGAACCCTTATAGATTCGTCATATTTGTCTGTCTGTCTGTTCCGAAACTATTTGGACTAAAGTATCGAAACTTGGTATGTAGATGTATTCTGTGAACCGCTTTCCGATTTTATACAAAAATAAAAAATATTAAAGTTTAAGGGGGTCAACCCATACACTTTCAACGAAAATTGTTTCGAACGAGATACAGTAAGCAGTATTGAGATATAGCGACCACAAATATAACTTTGTTTTTTTTACACAAACACTATGAAAATAAAGTTAATTTTTTTGTTGCGAAAAATCATAGTTATAGAATACTGTGTTACGGAACCCTACGAGTGCGAGTCCGACTTGCACTTGGCCAGTTTATTTTTATATCTTATAGACTAGCGTTTGACTACTATCTCACCTGTTGTTGTGTTGATGTGTGTTGAAATTGATGATGCGGTCGAAGATGGTAAGCACGCTAGGCCTAGAATGGGAACTGGCTCTGAAGGATAGCTGCCGGAACACATTAGACGTTTTGGCGACAGATTTTCTAACATGAGGGTGGTAGCTGGCCAGGCGGACACTAGATAGTGTCCTATCACCATGCAGAAAAATTTAAAATGCGTGCTTTTGTAATTATAGCTATTAGATATGTATGAAATAAAAATAACGGTCAAGTGCGACTTGTAGTCGCGCACTGAGACTTCCGTAAAAACTTGTCAAACTAGGTTAAAGGACAAACTTAACTTTGCAGCCCTATCCCTAAAATAATTGTATAATTATTCTAAAAATATATTCCAAAATTATAAAACAGAATCTTCGGTGCGTCAGTCCAGCTCGCACTTGGCCGGTGTTTTGATGCTAGTCCATCTAGTTATTTTTAAGCATCAAAATACTTTATGCGACTAAAGGTATGACCATACCGCGGCGTCTTGCGTGCGCGATCTAGGTGGCGGCGAGATAGCGCAGTAGTATATGTTTCGACTCGTTCACACCAAACGCGTTCTACGGCGATCATAAAACAATAGAAATTCAGATCGCGAAAGCGCACGCGGACGCAGGACGCTGCGGTGTGGTCGTACCTTAACTGAGCTTTTAAACTACTAGAAATCTTTTGCAAAAATCTTTATTTATCTTATTGGATGGAAATAAGTTTTACCTTACATCTATAATTTCTGACATTTCTAGTACTCCAACATCAGTTAATCCTTTAGAGTCTATTTAATCTCCTAATAAAGCAACAGGAACGATCGGCATCAAAAATACGTTTGTGAAAATTATTAATTTTTCTATTTGTGTTTTATGACTCTAGTCATACAGTCCTTTACATCAGTTGGTTCAAAGTATTGTTGATTGCCTATATGCACAGTTTTATTTATGGATTATAAAACTGTGCTTATAAGGAAGCGCATGGAATGGTATCAAAAACAATGTTCTGCAAATTGCCCATTTTTTTGATGACTATATGTTTTTTTTCAAATTCTGTGTATGTGGCTCAAAATGTTGTCAAAAATAATGGAGTCCGTTCATTATTTTTGACAAGGTTTTACTGTAGCTATATATAGCTATATGTCCCATCTTAAAAAGTTAGTTAGTCAACCCTGTTAGTAAAATCACATTAGAGCGACGCAGGTAAAAATAATAATTAGTTTTGTTTATAAAATATGTTGGTAGGTACATGATTTCTGTGCATAAGATTTAAGAACCTACACACTAAAACAATTATCAAAAGTGAGTCCAAGAACTAAAACCTAACTACTGAAAAATAACGCTCTAATTTTAGAATTGATTCCCAAATTATCAGTTGCATGCAAGCAAAGCCGCAAGCAACAGCTAACAATATTTAATAATAAAAATAAAAATTCAAATTTAATTAATTTAATAATAAAATATTTTTGAAATGTGTTATTTTGAAATTCATCCCTTTCATTCATTTTATTGCCACGCAACACGGCATCATACATTTTTTCCTCTAGAGGGCGCCATTATTCAATGTAATAATAATTCCTTTAACAGCCGACAATCAAGACACTTATAACGATGCCTCATTTGTCAAATTATGATAATGAGTTCAGACGGTATGAGGGAACAGATAAACATAGATACGGTTACATACGGATTAAAGTCATAACCCTCCTTTTTGCATCGCCATAGTTGGATAAAAACAGTATTAAACAAAGCTCTGAAAACATTGTTGGCAAACTTTCCACATAATTATTTAGAACAGATGCGTAGACAAAATTAAGGTAGAACATTTACGTAATAGAAATTAATTCATGTTTAAGGACAATGCTTTCAAGGTGTGGTCGAGAGTGGCAAAAGTATCTTCTGAGTGGGGTTTTAACTCGATAAATGAAGGCATACTCACCCGTTTATTTAAAATTTCAGCGGTTTCCGGCAAACTTTAAACCCCTTCTAGACAAGATAGATGATATTTTCAGGGTAATTTTAACACATGTTGTGGCTAAACTTTTTACATAAAAACCTGATCATCTGTGTCTATCATGAATTCACCTATATTTTGCCAAATAAATGATTTGATTTGATGTAACGTCAGCATATAGGTCCTCGGTAAATGTGGTTTGTTTCACATATCTTTTGGAAGAACGAAATTCTCAAGTATGGAGGAATCCGTTTGACGCTTCAGCCGTTTAACCCTACGTATTATAACTATTTGTACGTAGGTTTAGGTAGACGTACATAATTTAATTAATGAAATCTAAAGGGCACTGTGACATTGTCTAAATGTGTATAAAAACATTATTAAGGACGGCGCCACGGTGACAAAAAAATAATATCGATTTTACGAGTTTGTGAATTTCTTATCTAATTTATTTGTTTCACAAAAGAAAATAGGGAAGAATGTGTCCCCCTTATTGTATCAAGCTTGTAAACACAATAAAAAGGTTTAGTTAGAAATAAACGGAATGAACAGACGGCTTGCTGTCTTGCAAAACATGTTGATTGATTTAAATCAGAATCTGGCCTCATTTCCTTCCTATTCAAAGTATCTTCGAAAGGAAATATTCCTTTATCAAACAAAATATGTAAATAATACTGAAACAGATTCCTCGTATTTTATTTAGATCTCTCAATAAATGAACCAAGGTCCAAACTATTCATTTAAAAATAGAAACATCGGCAAGACTATCCTTTTACAAAATTTGTTCGCTTTGTAAGCATATTTACATTCGTGGAACTTCCAATAATTGAATAATAAATGTGTCGTCTGTTCATAGTGAAATGTTCTTAGGACTCCGTAGTCAACACAAGAAACCCTCATTGTTCTACCTACCTAATAGATCTACTAGTTCTACCGTCCGTTCGTCCGTAAATATGTCCATGGCTAAGCTAAGGGACTATTGATACTAACTGCTGAATTTAGTCATCAGTAACTTCCTCCACCAAGAAATCTTAAAAGGAAAACTTACAGCAAGATTTGCTTCACTAGGCCCAAGGCCCAGTGGTATAGTGGGAGAATTGTCGGCTTTGACGCCATAAGAAGCGAGTTCAATCCCCGCCGTGCAATGGATTTTTTTATCGAAAAAAATATTTGCGCTTTTTACAGTGGCCCTCTGATGAATGTTTATGTTATGTTATGCTATGTTAAGAAACCCGCCTGGCCAGTCGTCGGATTTGAAAACTGTAATGATTTCTTCCGAATGATTAACTTACGTAATAAGTAGTCATAGATGGCGCCACCAATGCCAAATAATTGGGTTAACAAAATGCAATCCACTAATTTCGTCGTATCGATGTATCGAACCGTGGCTTAATTGGCAGAGCACCTGGACGTGTAATCCGGGGGGTGCGGGTTCGAGTCCCGTCGGTACGATGAAATTTTGGATTGTATTTAACAATTTTACAAAAATAGTTGACTAATTTATTAGTTGCATATTGTGACAGTCAACTACGGAACTCTACACGTGCTGCGCGTGGCGCGACACTTACGTGGCCGTTCATTTACTTTAACCTACGAATAAATTTTCTTAATTAATCGTAGAATTACTTGCGTTTGGGAACATGAGACGTCATATATTTGACGGCCCACATGGTGAGAAGTGATCACCGTTAACACTTGCACCCTGTAGGGGTGTCACTCATGCGTTACCGACCTGTCAAGACTCTTAACGATTCTTTTGCACTAAGTTGCGTGAAAATGGCATGCGATAAAGGAAGGGTTAACTCTCTACCCTAAAATACCATACCACAGAAAAACTATATTATCTTTATTCTGTGAGCGAACAAACAAAATGAACGCTCTTAGCCCTCATACGCACTAGCGGTCAACCGCGTAGGCAGCTAACCGCGCGGTTTGCCCAGTGGCCTGATTAGTCTATTTAATTCTAGGCGCGGTGGTTCAATCTTACGAAGACCGCAACTTTCAGGCCACGTTATATGCTAAAAATGTGTCTGAAACCTGACAACTCCTATTTTTATATCTGGCCGTAGAGCCATTTTAAGTTTAAGGTCAATAACACTGTTAATAGAATTTACCATGTTTTTTTTTAAAAGATGGATGAAATTTTTATTTCCTCATAAAATTTTCTTCTACATGCACTCAAAAGTGACCTGATCAAGGATACTATACATACAGTAGGCTTGCCTGTTGCAAACAGTGATAGCTGTGATAGTTTAAATATCGGAAGCTAAAACAACTTGCAGATACTGTCAAAAAAACTGTCCTCAACTATCTTCAAGGCAATGAATGAAAGCTAAGTTAAACCTTTATAACTAGTGGTTCTGTGAGAACAGTACACCTCGCGAGCCCTTATAACCACGCAGTAACCGGATATGTTTTATTTTGATGTAAATACAAGCTCAAAATATAATTTGTGCAACAATTTTAACAAAAAAAAGCCACTAAAAATTGGCTGAAATCCGATTTGTTTTGTGCTTGAATTTTCTTATAGGCTTACCTATGAAAATCAAATCAAAATGCAATCAATCAATCAACTTTACAAGCAAAGTCTATTATAATTTAAAACTACTTTAGTACTTTTCTTATGTTTCACTATAACAATTCCAAAAACGAGATTACAGGAACTACAATTATATAATATCTATTACTAACAATTTTTTATTTATAATAAACTTTTTTTTAAAATAAATTATCTTGTGTGCATAGACCTATACCTCGAGACTGAACATCTCGAACTGGCATTGTCGAACACCGCAAAGGTGCTGGCCGGCAACTTCCCGCTCACACGTAGATCGGCACTACAACATTTGCATCAGTTTGTTGCATTCAATATAAAATATGAACATATTTAACAATAATCGTCATATTTCATCCAATTTACACAAAACCTTAACGAATTATGCACCTAAACCTTCCTCATAAACACTCTGGCTATTGGTGAAAACCGCATGATAATCCGTTCAGTAGCTATTGAGATTATTGCGAACAGACAGACAGACGCAGTGATGGAATTTGTTTTATAATACTTACGTAGTGATATTGGACGGCCCTTTAGCGTAAAGGATAGTTACCCTGATTCTGACCCAACGGTCGTTGGTTCTAATCCTAGCTATATACCTACCAATGAAAGTTTTATGTGCATTCATGAATCATGAGTTTTCGTACAGTGGTAGTGGGATCATTAAATCAACCAAAAAGTAGCTTACCACCAAGAGCCCGGGCCCGGTGGCGTAATCGGGAGAACGGTCGGCTTTGATGCCGTGGTACCGAGTTCAAACCTTACCGTGCACCAATGGATCGAAAAATGTATGTGCGCTTCTCACAGTGGCCCTCCGGTGAAGGAAAACATCGTTAAGAAACCAACAACCCCCGCATGGTGGTAGGACACTATCTAGTGTCCGCCTGGCCAGCTACCACCCTCAAGTTAGACATTCTGTCGCCAAAAACATCTAATGTGTTCCGGCAGCTATCCTTGAGAGCCAGTTCCCCAGTCTAGGCCTAGCGTGCTTACCATCTTCGACCGCATCATCATTTACCAACAGGTGAGATAGTGGTCAAACGCTAGCCTATAAGATATTAAAAAAAAGGTGAACATCTGCCGCCGTAACCTTACGCGTTCCCCGACGCAAAATGTAGGGGTAATATACATTTAACGTGTGTATCTGTGTGTCTGTCTGTAGCATCTTAGCACCTAACCGGATGAACCGATTTTGTTTTTACTATTGATAGTTTTTTGTTTGATTTTATTTATTTATTTTTTATTTATTTTTCTTTATTACAAAATCCACAGATCTTATAAAACATAGATTGGCTTATATACTATTACTTACATCTAATAACGGATTTACTTTATATAATTTATTTCAAATAGATATAATAATAATAATATAATATAATAAAAATATAATAAATATAATAATATAAATAATAATGATAGATGTCTTCATCGAGAGTTTTCTTAGCTTTGATTCAAGAAAATTCGTTCAATCGTTATAAAACTATGAGCTTTTTTCTAGTTAATTGCGCTATGAAATCAACTTTCATAGGTCTGATCAATTCGAAAATCGTCTTCTTCAACGATATTGTAAGAACATGGAAGCATTGACCTGATGCTGGGACATCTCCTAGACTCTACAGAATACTCAAATCCTCACCAACTTACAGCTCAGATTTTAAATGTCGTGTTTAGAGTCATTGGAATGCTTTTAATGAAAAGATTATACATAGATCAGTCGGGGTGGTATAAAATATTATATTATTATATATATAGATGAATATTATTTTATACAATAGATCATATTATTATACTATATTGACTTTAAATTGATTGTGATCGGTGGGGATCTACAGCATCGCTAAGCTTATAATAATATTTTCGTAGTAACTATGACCTAATCTGTGGTTTCACTGCAGATATTTTATTAATTTTGCGGTGCGTGTATATGAAATTCGTGATATCTTCTAGAGTTTTCTTTTGAATTATATACTGTAAAGGACAATTTTAATGTATAATATGTGGCCAAGCTAATTAACGTAATTATTTGGATAAGGATTAATACTATATACTTGAAAATAGCCTTGGAAGTTATGTAATATTTTTTAACAAAAATTTAAAATTAAAATGGTTACTGTGAGTCAACCTTAAGAGATAGACATATGCTGTCGCGGACTTTTTTGTAGGTCTTATTAAGTTGTACAACTCTTGCATAGAAAATATTCTTCTATCTATTTTCAATTAAGCAGCGTTCGTAACAAACGTGTTTTTCGACCGTTTTTTTGCCGACTTAGGTTGCAAATTAGGTCTCCACGAATGTACCTTTGATTTAAACGGGATAATATATAGCCTATTTTCATTCCGAGAGTCCATTCTATGTAATAGTGAAAGAATTTTTTAAATCGGTTCAGTAGTTTTTGAGCCAAATCATTACAAACATACAAAAATACAAAAATACAAATGTTCTCTCTTTATAATATTATTAGTATTAGTATTAGTATATTAGTATAGACTAGTATAGATAATTTACTGTATAATAGGTTATTTTACTCTATATGAGAAATCTATAAATGTATTATTGAGATAGCTTAGGCAAAAAGCAGTCGGAAAACTAAATTTTAAGATTCAATTTAAAGGTTTCAGCCTTTTTACCCGACTGCGAAAGAAGGAGGGTTATGTTTTTCGAGTGTATGTATGTATATTTCTTTGGCACGCCCTAGAGCCTCAACGGCTTGTCATATTTTTATGTGAGTGGTGTCAATAGATTCGTCTTAGTCGTGAGATTGACAACGCTAGTGATCAAAAAACTACTGCATAGTTCACTGATAATAATCATGGTTCTTAAAAGTTTTATTTAACAAAAAGTTCTTTAGTCGTCGTCGGTAACTCGGTATCGACGGTATGGCGCTAGGTGTTTAATCTACAATTTGTCACATCTGTTTGTCGGTTTTATGTATGGCGGCAACCGCTCCCCCCTGCCCCCGCGTGAATGATAAGCGTTCGACAAAATGTACTCGGGATAGCAATTCTTTGGTTTAACTCTATGCTTGTGTGTCAATTTTCGTCAAAATCGGTTGAAAAATGGCAGAAAGACAGACAGAGACAGACGGTCAAAATTATTATTGGCCAATCTCGAAACTGCGACGCTTCGCTCGTTCGGTCAATTATGTTCCACCACTAACTCTAATTTTCTTTGAATTTATTACAAGACTGATATTTAATTGCTCTGGTTGATAAAGTTTTAACTTTTCTTTGAGTTTATTACCCGACTGATATTTAATTGCTTTGGTTGATAAAGTTTTAACTGAGCTTAATTGATGAATGCCTCAGCCATTAGATATCTATTATTAGATTATACATTAAATTTTCTGTGGCATAATCGTAACGTCAGATTATTTAATAAAGTTTGATGGTAGAACTTATTAGAATTTTGCAAGTTTTTTAATATCCGTTTTCAGGTTCAAATGTAAAATGGAAATATGAAATGAGCTTGTATAAGTATGAAATAAGTACATACAAGTAAATTTTAACAATAAAAATGTTTATAATACATGTATCAAGATGATTTTATTGAGTCCATGTTCGTTCCGTCGCTGTGCTTTTGCGTGAGGGTACTGAGGGCCGTGCGCGAAATGTAGTACGTACGAAATTTATACCTACGCATTTATGAAACACAGGGTGTGTTTCATAAATACGTAGGTATAAGTTTCGTACTAAGCTAAGACAGCAAAAACGCATTGTTAACAATTATTCAAACCTTTGTGGCATTTTGGATAAATAATTGAGGATTTGGAATAAATATTTGACTATCTCCAAGAGTAATTATGGCTATAGCTATGTATAGCCTTGGTACTCAATTGGTGAAGACGTACTTTTTAGGGTTCCGTACCCAAAGGGTAAAACGGGACCCTATTACTAAGACTCCGCTGTCCGTCTGTCTGTCTATCTGTCTGTCTGTCCGTCTGTCACCAGGCTGTATCTCATGAACCGTGATAGTTAGACAGTTGAAATTTTCACAGATGATGTATTTCTGTTGCCGCTATAACAACAAATACTAAAAACAGAATAAAGTTAAAAATAATAGAGGGTCCCCATACAAGAAACGTGATTTTTTCGGCATTTCAGGCCATCTATGAACGCTTAGTAAGGTAAACGTCCCATAGATATCGTTATATTGAAATGTCGATCCCTAACACCTTTGTTAGACGTTAGATGGCCTTATAAGAAATAAAATGTTCATGAATTATTATTTTTTGCTGGCGAAAAATGATAGTGATATTTTTTGCTCGATCTTATAAAATACTGTAGTGTGGTACGGAACCCTACTAGTGCGAGTCCGACTTGCACTTGGCCAGTTTATTTAAATTTGAGTTTTACTACCTCGTTCTTGTTCAATATGGTGTGAAGTCTGTTATTATTTTCTATCGGTTCTCATCAATTAGTGACGGCACTTGTACTGACATATCTACTGTTATTTATTCTATGGCGACCTTTTAACATCAGTCTAAAAAGTTAAATAATACTATATAGCAATATTTCAATAAATGTTTCAATTTGCTTACCAAAATCAGGCAACTACATTCACTAACAACCAAAAACGTTTTTCAAATAACTATTATGTTTCTTTGAAGTTTGAAGTTTGCAGCACCGGAACATGTTATTCCGGAGGTTGCGGGTTCAAGTCCTGTCGGTACGATGAAATTTTGGATTGTGTTTAACAATTTACAAAAACGTTTTTGTCTACAAAATAAGATTCATTATAATAGTCGGTTATGATCAACCAGCTTTTCTTTGTAAACATTCCTAAAATTGCAAGTAGGTAAAAGTTTTATCCTTAAAATATAATGTTTGTTTAAAAATCGTGGCTATTATATTATATTATATTATATTATATTATATTATATTATATTATATTATATTATATTATATTATATTATATTATATTATATTATATTATATTATATTATATTATATTATATTATATTATATTATATTATATTATATTATATTATATTATATTATATTATATTATATTATATTATATTATATTATATTATATTATATTATATTATATTATATTATATTATATTATATTATATTATATTATATTATAGAATATTATAACATTATTCTAAAACATTTTATAGCTACCCACTTTTAATGGACGGTATTTTAGCAGTACCTAAGCGGTAGTAAAATTTTCCCCAAGACTAATTGTTACTTAGAGGTAATAAACGGTACCAGAACATTTCAGCAATGTTTTCATACAATCACTGACTTTTTCTACTACGAAGTTTTCCCATTGTGTATGATCAAGAATATGACATAGAAATGAAATTTGCACTTGTTTAATGTATATTTACATCAGTTTATTGGGTTAGCCTATTCTAGGCCTAGCGTATTACAACCCTTGACTGAATAATCACTTACCAACAGGTAAGATAATATTCAGGCGCTAACTTTTATGATATTAAATAAGAAGATAGTTCAAAAAATAAAAAACCGACTTCACATGCCGAGCTAATCAGTTTCAGTAGCAAGTTTGAGATGTTTATCTCCTTATCCCTGGAGATACTTATCAGATATTAATAAAATTACAACGGGACTAAATAAGAAGCAGACTCTCTCAAACAATAAAATGTTTTTTTTAATCGGTTTATGAGTGACAGAGTTCTGAGGTAACAAACCTAAAACCAAACAATAACAGGTGAATCGAGAACCTCCTGCTTTTTTGTGAAGTCGGTAAACAATTGTTAAGATATTAAAGTAAAGATACCCACTAGCCGCAACAATAAAGTGAACAAGTTAGTAGAATCAGTAGGCGTAAGGTTTATTGGAGAAACGGCAAAGTGGACAGGTTTAGGGAAATCTTAACGTAAGCTCCCAATTCCCAATAAGATCAATTAGCAAATTTGAATAAGATATATATAATAATCAAGATAAATATTTACTTAATTATTAATTTAATACTTCTGATAGTATTTATTCTCATGGCTCGAATCCAATATCAATATTACCATTATGCCAATAAGATATCAATCGTTTAAAAAAATATCACTAAAATATTTTTTATTTAGGAGATTGGTGGAACAGACTTATATAATAAAAGACTATCTACAATCATTACTACAAGGTCTCAAACTACCGATATATTAAGGAGATTATTCAAATATTTTTTTGACGAAATCACACCGTCCTTCTCTTCCCCCTTCGGAATGGCAACCATTTTTATTTATACTATTACTCGCATTAGCACATAAACTAGTATTACGAACAATAAATAAGTAAACATAGGTTAATTACATTAATAATTCTTGAATTTTAAAATATCACGAGTACTGACGCTCCTAAAAGTATAAATTAAAATGGCTGCCATTCCGAAGGGGGTGGAGTAGGCCAAAGAAGAGGGGTAGTCGATAAAAACATTGATTATCGCCTTGCTAAAATATCAGTAGGTACCTGTTTGAAATTTCTTCAAAAAAAGCTAAAAACACCAAAGTATTTAATCATATAAAGCAATGATAATTTATAATTAAAATAGTTTAAAAACTAAAACAACCGACTTCCATGTCCCGCGTCAATTTCAAGTCAATTTCAGTAGCAAGTTTGAGACGTTTATCGTCATATCTCTGGAGATACTTATCAGATCTCGATGAAATTACAATGGCACCACTTTGAAAATTTACCCTACCAATTACAATATGAATTATTCGAATCGGTTCACAAATTGCCGGAGTAATCGCATAACACACATGCAAAAAAAATAACTGGCCAAGTGCAAGTCGGACTCGCACTCGTAGGGTTCCGTAATACAGTTAAGTATTCCATAACTATGATTTTTCGCAACTACAAAATTAACTTTGTTTTTCATAGTGTTTGTATGAAAAACAAAGTTATCTTTGCGGTCGCCATATCTCTAAAACTGCTGACTGTATCTTGTTCAAACCAATTTTCGTTGTTAGTTTTTATTGAGATCTACAACATATATTTTTTTTAGATTTTTCACTCCCATACTTTAAAAGTTAGAGGGGGGGGGGGGACACACATTTTACTACTTTAGATGCGCCTATCTTTTAAATGATTGACTTTGAGAAAAAATGATTTTAGGAAGCTCAATGTCATTTTTGAAGACCTATCCATAGACACCCCACACGTATAGGTTTAATTTTTTTTTGTTTCAGTTCCATGTATGGGATGCCCCCCCTTAAACTTTTATATTTTTTATTATTGTATAAAAATCGGAAAGCGGTTTACGGAATACATCTACCTACCAAGTTTCAATTCTGTAGTCCGTTCTGTAGTTCTGTAGTCAAGTCGGTTAAGATAAAGAATATATTCCAAATCGAATAGTTTCAGAGACCCATATAATATGTGTTCTAAGTTCAATGAAGATGAATAAGCACTTAACTATAATATACTTGTACTACGAAGTTTCAAAGCTCGGTACCTGGAGGAAACTCGACTCTTATGAATAATGTGCGCCCGCTTTTGAGCTCGAATCTTTGGAAATAAATAAATAATATTTATTTGTACGGTTCTCGCAGAGATTTCTATGTATAAAATTGTATCCACAAATTCCTCAAAGGCAGGGGTAACCGTTTAGTATTGGCACAGATTAATGAATAGTTCAAGTGCAGAAGATTCACTTGCTGCGAGCGATGCGAGAATAAACCTAGTTACAACGTCCGTATCGTTAAAAATGCTCTAAACGCCACGGATACGACCTGGTATTTACGTCAGAAAATAAACGAATACTAACTAGGAACCGCGTGTTGCGCACCGTAAGGCGCGGTTTATACAGAAGAGACGTGGCGAGGGAGTATAGCGTGAGACGCGGCGAGGACTTTTGTCGCGTCGCTTCATAAATTATACTGAAGTGGCGGAGACGCGTGGCGCGATGCAGCTAGTGTGACAATAGGTTCCTGCCATTTTGGCAGTATTGACCACTTATGTTAGCCTCCGGCATGATCAGCTGACGTTTTAAAGAACCTGGCCGGTTTTGACAGTTTTGTTATTTGGGACCTTTTTGTTTGAACTTTCACGTTTGATATTGGAACGATAATTATCGTGTAGTTATCGTCCAGTGTGAAAATGCCCATTCTCAAACATTATCTAAACATGCCGCCTTCAAAGGCCGCAAATCAACGCATGGCCGCAAACCAACGCATGGCCGCAAACCAGCGAACTGACCCTACAAAACGAGAAATCTGACTTCACATGCCGCGATAGTCAATGTAGCCAGTAGTATGTCATCAAGGTATACAAATTTGTTGATATTGTTTATATCCATATCTCCGGAGATGATTATCAAATCTCGATAAAATTACAATGGGACCACCTCGGGAATGTACCCTACCGATTAAAAAATGAATAATTTGAATCGGTACATAATTGACGGAGTAATCGCGTAATATACATAAAAAAAAATATACAGACGAATTAAGAACCTCCTTATTTTCGGAAATGAAACAATAATACATACGATGATATAAACAATGATACATAAATAAGAAACAATGAATCTATCTATTTACTTATATACCTACGGGTCTTGAAAAAATATTCGATATGGCGACACTAGCGGACGTCGCTGCTTGCGAATGACGCGGCGCGCAACCCTCGGAGGCGGAGGCGCGTCGCCTGGTGGCGGGGACGTCGCCTGGAGGCGCGGGCGCAATTCTCCTTAAGCCAAAAACTACTCTATGTTACGCACTATAAGGTTTATATTGCGTTACTTTGACTATCCGCCTCCGCCATACGACTGTGCCGCGTCTCTTCTGTATAAACCGCGCCTAAGTCCGCGCGACGAGAGTCCGTATCCCTCGGTCAGCTCGCGGGCCGTCAGCTGTCTCTTACCGTAAGGTTGAGTGTTGGTTGTGAGAAATAGATATAGTAAAGTAAAGGCGCGCGTCCGATAGAGAGCGCACGTCACACTACTGACTAAAATTGTAGCCGGCCGGTTGCCGCGTATCTACTAATATTGTCATAGCTATAGCGCTCGCGGAGTGCAACAGGCCTGGTATTGGGCGAGCTTAAAGCTTGAATGCTGGCCATATATATATAAATACATAAAAATATGAAACATATGATAGTATATACTAATATGGGTATTTAATTTTACATGAGTCCATTCTACTAACCTTATGAACATGAATTTGAGTTTCATTATAACCCCCGACGCAAAAAGAAGGGGTGTAAGTTTGAAGTGTGTATCTGTGTAAGTGCGTGTGTATTGTCTGTGGCATTGTGGCGCCTAAGCAGATGAACCGAATTTTTTTTTTTTTTTTGCTGTCTTTTATTTTGTTCTTAGTTTTAATTCATGAAAATCCGTTCACCCGTTTTAAGACTATGAGTTTTTTTCTAGATGATGACGCTATGAGATCACCTTTTATAGGTCAGATCAATTCGAAACATTGTAGCATTGACTTGATATTGGGACACCTCCCTGGAATCTGCAGAATACTCTACTCCTTACTCCTCCAAATAGCAGCAGAGATGTTGTATTGGCACTCTATTTATCTTTGTATGGGCTCATTGGAAAGGTCTCAATGAACAAAGATTAAATAGATCAGTCGGAGATAGTTGTCAATTTTGAATTAAAGTATTATGTTTAGTAGGCTAGTTGTAAAATAAAGACGTTCTTCGCTTTTATTATAATATATGTTTATCTTTGAATATACCTTTCTGAACCATATTCATAAATATGACTCCAGTATAATATGTTGACATTACGTATTACCTATTATCGATAGGTGTAAAGTCAGTATGTTTATTAATTTTATCCGTTATAAATCTTCAAAGACATAGATTCAAAACTTTTCAATCAACAAGAGGAAATTGCTCGCGGAGCATTCGTAGTTCAATGAAAATTTTGTAAATGAAATTATTTGTTTACTAGATGTAACTCGCGGCTTGCCTGCTTTAAAAATATCCTATAGCCATAATACTGACTATCCCTGTGCAAAATTTCAGTTTAATCGCTCTAGCCATTTGACCGTGAAGAAGTCCCAAACAAATCAACAAACTGAATTTCGAAAATGTTTGTATGTGTTACTAATTTGTTGCACGTTGTACCTACCTTGTACATGTACCATGTTGATAAAAGACATGCAAAACAGTTGTCATTTTTATCATCATCAGCCCATCTCTGACCACTGCTAGACGGCCTCACGCCACTGAGATCGATTTTTAACCCCCGACGCAAAAGAAGGGGTGTTATAAATTTGACGTGTGCATCTATGTATCTTTGTATGTGTGTATCTCTGTATCTGTCTGTGTCATCGTAGCGCCCAATCGTATGGACCGATTTTGATTTAGTTTTATTTTTTTGATAGATGTCTTCATTGAGAGTGTTCTTACCTTTGTTTCATGAAAATCCATTCAGCCGTTTTAATATTAATAATTATTTCTTGGTTGATGAGACTACGATAGCAACTTTCGTAGCCTTTTGACCGCGGACGTTAAAAATATCAAAATGGCGCTTCTGCGCACTACTGGTTTTTATTTAATGTATTATTAACTCTGTAGTAAGTTTAATTGTTTTGAAATAAGCTTTCTGTATTTTATTTTATTGAAGGAAAGACTCAGCTGTTATGACCATCATTTCCTTACCATTATATTTAGGGTCGGTGTCACATGTATCTTCTTTTATATTTGCCTTTCATTTACAATTTCACCTGTAACTCCTGTCTTTTTTATGTCACAAAAAGACCAGGTCTTTAACACGAGTATCACATAGAAAGTACAATTTCGTATCTACTTTACGTCTTCGTATCTTGTAATATACTGACATACTTATCACGTTTTAATATTACGGATCCGAGGCCTCACTGTAACGGGTGCAAAAAATATCCCTTATATTACTGCGGTTTATTACGTCTTTTCTTTTATGCTTCCACGCAACATGGCTCTCAGAAGTAACATTTGAACTTTTTCCAGTTATTAGCTGAAACTCGAAGATAAGTTTATTTTATACATTCAATACTTAATGATAATAAAAAATAACTAGTCAATTTAGATACATACATTCAAATTAGTAGTAGTCTGTGAGAACAGTAGACCTCGCGTGCGTTTATAAAAAATTAAAGTCCGTCCATTATATACAACGGTACAGTAAACTTTACCCCCTTACTTCCCTCCACTCCCCCTTCTTGGAAATATGTTCACCACATCTTATGTAGAATAAAAGAAAAAAATTAGTTTAATTAAAGAGTATGTGTACCAATTTTCAAAACAATTGATCCGGAGAATAAAAAGTTTCATAGAAAGTTCAACCCTCCATTTCACCCACTTAGGGGTGGAATATCAAAAAATATTTCTTAGTGGATACTTGCACTGTACAAAGAACACGCCCTCCAAATATGATGTCTTTAATACCAGAGGTTTAGGCAGTGCGTTGATATATCAGGCAGTCATTCAGTCAGTCAAAGAAACGCGTGGGGGATGATTTTTGAAAAACTGTGACACCCGTAACTCATTATTTTTATTAAAAAGTATGTGTACCGATTTTCGAGACAATTGACTTAGAGAAAAAAAAGTTTCATAGAAAGTTCAACCCCTCATTTCACCCACTTAGGGGTGGAATTTTGAAAAATCCTTTCTTAGTGGATGCCTACACTTCACAATGAACACACCCTCCAAATTTCAAGTGTCTAGGATAAGCGGTTTGGCCTGTGCGTTGATATCTCAGTCAGTCAGTCAGTCAGGACTTTGGATTTTATATATATAGATTATTCATATTTCTGTGTTCTTTCCACATGCCATGAATCTGACTAGTCTTCTTTCGCTTCTTTCACTTTCATGAGCGCCTTCGTACATGCTCGCCGGTCACTGGTACTTTTGACTTGGCCTTTCATTAAAACCTATTATTTAGATACCTATTAGTTCTGTTTACACTTCATATTTTTTGCGATGCTAGATCTTAAAAAACTGTGCAACCTACTCCAGCTAGGCTATTCTGTAAGCTAGTTTACGCATCTTGCAAGCGGAATCCGCGGTGAGTCCGTACTACGAAATTAAAATCGTAATACGATTGTAATACGGAATTTCGTATTACGAAATTCAAATCTCGCCGCTTGCGAGATGCGTAAACTAGCTTACAGAATAGCCAAGCTGTTCCATCTAGATGTCATACTTATATTAAGTTATGTTGATGAGTATAGACGAATGGATGGATGAATAATTTTTGCGCTTTCTCGCAAAAACGGCTGATCGGATTTGGATGAAATTTCGCAAACTATACTATTTAACCAGGATTAGCACATAGTATTTTTAAATGTGGCCAAAGCCGCGGAGCGGAGTTTGTGGTATCTATTCGAATAATTATTAAATGTAATTTACGGGCTATTGTTATCGTATTCAATGTTCATCATAGATACAAAACTTAACAATTTTCATGCCTGATAAATCTAATAACTGAATATAATTTGATGGTCGCAGTTGGATTATTTTTAAAGCGATTTTATAAATGCTAACATTGGTAACGTTATACGCCACAAAGGCATGATACAATATAGCTTTGGACGGTGGAACTTCCGCATGAGGAATGGACAATGTGGACTCATTGTACATGACACATGTAGCATTTGGACATTCAACCACAAAAAAATATCGTATAGGTGTTTACAAAAACGAATCGTGATTTAATAACAATCCCGAGTTGGCTTTTGACTGGAAAAGAAGAGTCGAAGACCGGGCTCAGTGGCACATCTTGAGAGAGGCCTACGTCCAGCAGTGGACTGACACCGGCTGATGATGATGTTGGCTTTTGACAATGCACACTTTTTGAGCTAGCTCAATTTATATCTTTTGATCAGAGGACGAAATAATGTTTATTTTATGATTGTGTGTGAATACGCGTGGTATAGAAATGTATGTGCCATTGTTAAAAAAATACGGATCTCTTACATCACGATATGATTCGTTAAAGTGCGAAAGCTCCGTAACTGAATGTACGAGCTTATGTTCTGTAATTATCACTATTCAGTGCAGAGCTTAAACGGAAATCCAGACTGTCATGCCTTTCTCGTACAGAATAGAATTCTTGGACTTATGATTGCTTTCAGTCTATAAAAGTATCCGGTGGCGTTAGGAAGAAAGGAAGGTTTTTGTGGCGTACGAGCTAGATTTATGAATTTGGCGTGGTTTTTAGTTAAATTTGATACCTGTTTGAATAAGCATTGCAGAAAAAAGTTATTTCTTCATTGTTGTTTTAAAGGTTCAGTCTGTCCGTCTGTCCGTCTGTCCGTCTGCCCGTCTGTCCGTCTGTCCATCTGTCCGTCTGTCCGTCTGTCCGTCTGTCCGTCTGTCCGTCTGTCCGTCTGTCCGTCTGTCCGTCTGTCCGTCTGTCCGTCTGTCCGTCTGTCCGTCTGTCCGTCTGTCCGTCTGTCCGTCTGTCCGTCTGTCCGTCTGTCCGTCTGTCCGTCTGTCCGTCTGTCCGTCTGTCCGTCTGTCCGTCTGTCCGTCTGTCCGTCTGTCCGTCTGTCCGTCTGTCCGTCTGTCCGTCTGTCCGTCTGTCCGTCTGTCCGTCTGTCCGTCTGTCCGTCTGTCCGTCTGTCCGTCTGTCCGTCTGTCCGTCTGTCCGTCTGTCCGTCTGTCCGTCTGTCCGTCTGTCCGTCTGTCCGTCTGTCCGTCTGTCCGTCTGTCCGTCTGTCCGTCTGTCCGTCTGTCCGTCTGTCCGTCTGTCCGTCTGTCCGTCTGTCCGTCTGTCCGTCTGTCCGTCTGTCCGTCTGTCCGTCTGTCCGTCTGTCCGTCTGTCCGTCTCACCGTCTGTCCGTCTGTCCGTCTGTCCGTCTGTCCGTCTGTCCGTCTGTCCGTCTGTCCGTCTGTCCGTCTGTCCGTCTGTCCGTCTGTCCGTCTGTCCGTCTGTCCGTCTGTCCGTCTGTCCGTCTGTCCGTCTGTCCGTCTGTCCGTCTGTCCGTCTGTCCGTCTGTCCGTCTGTCCGTCTGTCCGTCTGTCCGTCTGTCCGTCTGTCCGTCTGTCCGTCTGTCCGTCTGTCCGTCTGTCCGTCTGTCCGTCTGTCCGTCTGTCCGTCTGTCCGTCTGTCCGTCTGTCCGTCTGTCCGTCTGTCCGTCTGTCCGTCTGTCCGTCTGTCCGTCTGTCCGTCTGTCCGTCTGTCCGTCTGTCCGTCTGTCCGTCTGTCCGTCTGTCCGTCTGTCCGTCTGTCCGTCTGTCCGTCTGTCCGTCTGTCCGTCTGTCCTTCTGTCAAGACCCTTTTTCGTATCAAGTTGAAGCTACTAAATAATAAATAATTGATACTAAATACTTGAGTCTACGGTATCTTTTGGCTGTGAAAATTTAGACCTGTCAACGCGATCAAAAGATATGACCGTTTAAGTAGCATTTTTTCGCAACTTTTGCGATTTCAAAAGGGAATCAAAACCTTTAGGGTACTTCCCGTTGCCCTAGAATCATGAAATTTGGCATGAAGTAAGGTCTTGAAGCACTTATATAGGAATAAATCTGAGAACCCTAAATATGTAGTGTGATGACTAAAAAAAGTTAATTTACTAAAACAAACTTATTATGTGTAGTTGTGTAATATATTTTCTATGAATCGAACTACAAAGTTAAGTTAGCCCTTTAACCTAGTCTGCGAAGTTGATACGAAAGCCTCGGTGGGCGAGTCCAACTAGACTTGGCCAGTTTTATTTTTTATTCAGTATTTAAAATTAGGTGCTAATTAAACTAGCTTCTTTTTGTCTTCAAAAATCTGCATTGCCTTCTAAATTACTAAGTCACCCACAATAAAAGAGCATCTGATGTGGATGTGATGTGGCGACAAACTTTTTGGAGCTGTATTGAGCCTTCATACATTTGACGTGATAGTTAGAATAATAGGCAGTGTTAGGCGGCAGAAAAATCAAATGCAAAAATAAGTTCGACGAATTATTGTAACGTCAGATAAAAACGGAATTACAAGATATTATAGTTATTTATTTCACCATCCGAACACACAATTCTCTATAAAGTGGTGACAATCGTCGTGATTATTTTGAACACGGGAGGCACTGTCCCCCATAAATCTGCATACTCCTAGACAAAGTCCTAAATGTTGGTGCTATCATGCGTGAGATTTAAGGGGAGGAAAGGGGAAGGGAGGGTTGGGGGAGGGGTAGAACCCTTGGGGTGCGGGTCGAAACACCTCCTCGTGGTGTACCCTGGGTATCGGCCGACAACTTTTCCTAGTTTACTGGGTTAAGTTGTCGACCGATAGCGAAGTTCCGACGTGAGGGGCTCCTCCGCGTGTCCCTCTGATAGCACGCAGAGGGCATAGTGTGCAGAGGGCATAGTGTGACGGGGCAGGGCGGGCTCGGTGGTGGGAGCCGCCCGGTGGTGGGTCCGAGCATAATGCTCGGACTTAGTGGCGGGGCCGGTAACGGCTGCAAGAGGGTTGCTCGCACACTAGTCATTTGAGGGACGGAGGGTGTGGGGCGTTGCACAGAAGTGCGCGTGCCGCACTTCTCTGTAATAGAGGGGTGCATTTAAGTACCAGGCCGTGGGTCCAATGGGCCGAGTGGTGGGGCCGGCGACGGTCGAAGAGTGGGGTCTCGCATGCCACTGGCACTGGCATGCGGGTCGAATAGCGGACGGTGTGCGAGTAGGGGTATTTGCTCTTCGCACACATGTCATCAGAGGGACGGAGGATGTGAGGCCAGGTGCCACACTCCTCTGTCATTGTGGGGTAACTGTTGGAGGGTCGGGGGACTCTCCAACGGCTTGCACTCCCCACATGACGGTTGAGGGTTGACCTTGGTGAGCAGGGTCAGCCCTCCGCAGCGGCAGAGGCCCATTTGGGTCTGCCACCGGGGCAAGTTGGTGAATGCTAGCGCAACCCCATCTTGCCCCACCACGGTGGATGACGGCTCACCCCAGGTTTTTAGTGGGTATACTGCCCTTCTGGCAGTGACTCCCACATAACCATCTCGCTCCCCCGGGCGATTTGGTATCCATAAAGGATTTACCTGGGTCAAAAAAAAAAAAGGGGTAGAACCCTTTCCTTGAAGGAAAAGTTGCGGAACCCCCCGCGCTTCAAACGATATTAATATTTTAAAATTTTGAGGTCGAATATGAAAAATGTATCAATAATTAGTTTAAGGCTAGAGAGGGGGGGGGGATGGGCTGGAGGAGGACATATTTTCCAAGTTGAGGGTGGTAGCTGGCCAAGCGAAAGACAGTATTCTACCACCATGTCAGGGTTGGGGGTTTTTTCCTTCACCGGAGGACCACTGTTGAATCCGCACATACATTTTTCGATATACATATAAATCCATTGGTACACGGCGGGGATTTGATTGCGCCACTGGGCCCTCAAAAATTCTAAATACGATTTTAGTCGACCTAAGTGCAGAACAATTAAGAAGTTTAAGAAGCAGTCAAGTTCTACTAATAACGGGTTCAAATGACGTAGCCAAAGCAACTTTTAGGTAGTAAGAACATAGATAAATACTTACTTAGTCTAAATAACCGCACAATGGTATGTAGACGTAATGTAGACAATGAAAAAAATTGGCTTTAATTTTAAATGACATTGGTTTGTATGGACAAACGTGTTTCAATTAAGTCTAAAACTCAAAGGCTACGTGACATTTTCCGCTTTACAACCCAACCGACCATTAGAGAACTGAGAACCAACAAATCTAACAATGTTGAACAAAGATAAATAACGTCAAGAAACTTGGGTGCCACAGAGAGCTGTTTTATCTGATATTCTGAACCCGGAACATCTATCAAAGTTTATTATTAACTTTTGTTAAAGGTTTTCTAATGGTAGTTAGTTCTCAATTACATGTCTTACTCCCGGATTCACAGGCAATAATAACAGGTCTCGCCAACTCATAGGATCATGCAAACCAATACATTATTGATGTTAATTGAGTGTCAAATCTATACTGCTAAATTGAAACCAAATAACCTATAATCAATGACAATCTGACAATACTTGAGTGAATAATAGTTTATCACTATGCGATAGGGTCAGCTCAGACCGCGACGCGACGCAACGCGACGCGGCGCGCACTTATTAAGAGAGTGATACAAATAAGAAATTGATTTACTACACAAAACGATACACATTTCATTGAGTTAGTACGGTGGCTTCAGGCTGCGCCACGCGGCGTTGCGCTGCACCACGTGGCGCAGCGGGAAGCCGCGTGATAAACAATTGAACTTTAACAACTACACAATAAGATACATTGAATTGATTAAAATTAAGACACATTGCATTGAGATAATTTGATGGCATTGCGCGTTTTGCTGCGCTGTGCGACGTCGGGCTGCGCCGTGCATCTTCTCGCTGCGCCGCGCAAGACCAAAAGCATCGTCACGTCGCGTCGTGTCGCGTCGCGTTGCGGTGTGAACTGACTATTAGTTACATTTTTCTGATAAGGTTGCGTGAGTTGAGAAGCGAAACGAATCAAAGTCAAAGTCAAAGTCAAAGCATTTATTCAGTATATGGGCAAATTAAAAATTAGCACTTACACACGTCAAATAACATTAAATAGATCATATTCAACAAAAAATATAGATATAACAGAAACATAACGCTTTGAATTTACAAAAAAAAAACAAAGGTATTGAGCCATTCAGCTTTCATCTAGACGTCGAACGTCACACTTAAAACACATGTTTAAT
Organism: Cabera pusaria; assembly: GCA_954871355.1. Classification (NCBI taxonomy): domain Eukaryota; kingdom Metazoa; phylum Arthropoda; class Insecta; order Lepidoptera; family Geometridae; genus Cabera; species Cabera pusaria. The sequence continues at coordinate 13,716,277 of OX940896.1, forward strand.
TCCCCTTATTAATGTAGGGTTGCCAACCGTACCATTACGTGCACCCGCAACCCAGTGCATGTTTCAGTACTTCAGACAATTTTTATCCAAAAAATTGTGAAATAATGAAACATAATAGATAAATAAAACGCAGACTAATTGCAGTACAAATCATGTTCCGAATGGAACTGATTGTCCGACTATCAGCCGCATAATACCGTCGTAACAGGCAACCCTAGATCTGCAAACAAAAGATGAAAACTGATTGACTGTTGAATCTACTGGTGTTTCGGAAGTACTCCCATCAGAGAAGAAACACCAAGAAACTCTATGGGGCTTGTCACTTATTTTAATTCATTTTTTTTAATTCATATTAAATAAATGTTTAATGTACAATAAGTAATTCTATTATCATACAATTTATATTATATCTTGGAGCTTGGGGCATTCAGGCCAAGCATTTTTGTCATTCATATAGTCATTTATTGTATAGTACGATTTCTTCATTAAATTGGATTTTACAAAGGTTTTAAATCTGCTTATAGACAGTTGATCAATATCTTTAGGAAGTTTATTATAAAATCGTATACAGTTCCCCAGAAAAGAACCACTAACTTTCCACAACCTGAATTGAGGTAGAATTAATCTATTTTTGTGTCTTGTATTGAAATTATGTACATCGGACCTCTTATCATACTCATTCAAATTTTTGCGTACATACATAATATTTTCATATATATATTGACATGCCACTGTGAGAATTTTAATCTCCTTAAATTTTTCACGAAGTGAGTCTCGCGACTTCATGGTATATATAGATCGAATAGCTCTTTTTTGTAAAACAAATATAGATTGGATTTCGGCGGCTTTCCCCCACAATAAAATGCCATAGGACATTATACTATGGAAGTAGCTAAAGTAAACCAATCTAGCAGTGGATTCGTCAGTCAAGTTTCTGATTTTACGTACTGCGTATGCAGCGGAGCTCAATCTACCTGCCAGAGCCGATATTTGAGAACCCCATTGTAGTTTTGAATCCAGGGTGATGCCCAAGAATGTAGCGGATTCAACAAATTCTATCGGTACATCGTTTATTAATATCCTGCTATTAATGACACCCTTTCTTACATTTGGCAGCGAGAATTTAATACATTTAGTTTTTTTGGCGTTCAGTAATAAGTTATTGGTTGTAAACCAATTCAAAACCTGTGCGATTGATTTGTTAACATCGTCAAATCCAGGCGCAATCCTATCTATTTTGAATATTAAGGATGTATCATCCGCGAACAAAACAATGTCACATAAGTTTTGCACGAAAGACGGCAAGTCATTAATATAAACTAGAAATAAAAATGGTCCTAAGATCGATCCCTGCGGAACTCCCATTTTTATGAGGGATCCAGATGACCTGACGCCATTGACCTCAACCGTCTGTATTCTATTACTGAGGTAGGATGAGACCAGATCAAGTGCTTTTCCGTTAACGCCGTAGTGTTTTAATTTGCAAATTAGCGTTTTGTGACAGACGCAATCAAACGCTTTAGATAAGTCACAGAAAACGCCGATAGCATCTTGTGCTTTCTCCCAGGCATCAAATATATGTTTAAGAAGATCTACTCCAGCATCAGTAGTAGAACGCCCCTTAGTGAAACCATATTGTTTGTGATTTAAAAGATGATTAATATTAAAATGTGCCAAAAGCTGGTCTAATATAACTTTTTCAAAAACTTTACTGAGCGCCGGTAATATAGAGATTGGTCTATAGTTTGAAGGGTCATTTTTGTTCACTGATTTGTATAGGGGAATTAATTTACTTTTTTTCATTACATCAGGAAAGACACCTTCATCGACGCATCTGTTAAAAATAAACGCTAAGTGAGGGCTAATTGCATTAATAATATAACTAAGTACTTTGGTTGACATACCCCACAGATCCTCGGTTTTCTTTTGATTGAGCATTTTAAAAGTTTTGATAATTGATATTGAAGTTATGTGTCTGAACTCAAACATAGAGTCACATACATTCACACACTTCGATAGTAAAACAAAAGCATCCTTAGGGGAAGAGTTTAAAGGCTGAGTAGTAATAATAGGTACTTGTGAGAAGTACTCAACAAATGTGTTAGCGACATCATTATTATCTATGATTAATTTATTATTAACTTTTAACATAATTTTACCGTCCCTCTGCTTAATTTTTCCAGTTTCTGTATTAATGACTTTCCATGTTGATTTTATTTTGTCATCGGCATGCTTAATTTTTCTACTTAGATGCAGTGATTTTGCTGTCTGACAAACAACTTTAAAAGTTTTTGAATACAATTTTAAGTGATTTATTAATTTAGTATTATGTAAATTAATGGTTTTTTGTGAGTACAAGTTATACAAATTGTTTCTACTTTTATAAATACCAGGAGTTGCCCAGTCATCGAAACGAACCTTCGCACCCTTTCTAACCATTTTAATTTTAAAAATATCATTGAACTCTGCATCTAACATTTGAAATAAAGCACTGCATAGGTCATCAGGATCCTCAGAAAATCTTAGGTTCATTAATTGCTTGTCAATGATATCCACAAACTGTTCAACCCGTTTGGTGGTAATGGGCCTGTAAAAATGTTCTTGGCCTTTGATGGATAATTTACATGAAAAAGTGACACTTTGTCCCAGATGGTCCGAGCCAAGTTTATCAAAAATTGCAATTTTTTCGGGTTCACAGTTGCAGAACACATTGTCCAAGCAGGTAGCTGACGAGCTAGTGATTCTTGTTGGCTGATTAAAAAGATGCTTCAGATTGAAGCTTAGAAATATTTTTTTTAATTTGTCGCTGAGCGGAGACTGCTCAATTAAATTAACATTGAAATCGCCACAAACTATTAAAGATTTAGAGGTGTTGAAGACTTTGCTCATTACTTCTTCCATAATTGTTTCAAACATTTTATAATCAGCCGATGGAGGTCTGTATACACAGATGACTATATGTTGCCCCAGCTCTATACAAGATAATTCAACACATCGTTCCACAGACAAAGCTACTATGTCTTTACGCTCTTTAAAGTTACAATTTTCAGTTACATATATTAGTGAGCCACCACGAATTGCCTTTTGTCTAATGAATGTGCTGGCAATTGTATAATTTTTTAATATTGGTAACAAAGTACCTTTCACAAACCAGTGTTCAGTAATACACATTATGTCAACTTTATAATAATTGAGAAATAATTCTAACTCTAAGGCTTTGCTGGAGAGACCTTGTATATTCTGATGAAAAATGTTGATTGAGTCAGGCCTCCCCATTGTCTTAGACATTAGTTTAAACTAACTAAGTCTACTACGCTACAATTACCCTGCATAGTAACACCACTACGTTGGGGCTCGTCTTTGTGATCTGTTACAATATGTAAAACAGGGTCATAAATATTGTATGCTAATAACTTAGCAATGGTCGACTTATTAGTCTTATTGAGATACAAAGTATCCTTTGTCAATATTACTTTACTAATAAATTTGTTGGTTTCAAAATACAAAAAGTCGCTGAAGCGACACGTCAAATTGTACAGTGCCAAGTTCAATTTATGAGCATGCTCATTATAAGAGCAACTACTTGTTTTAAGATACGGGAATGAACAAACTATTATTTTACTAATGCCTCTGCTGGCAATGTCTGACAAAAGTTTAATTAGAATATTAATATCAGCTTTTTTAACGTTTGTGCTATTACCTAGCTGCAATACAATAGTACAATTTTTGTGATACTGAAAGCTGCATATTTTTTTACATAAATCTGTAATTGATAAATTAGGGCAGCAATTGTTATAAACATTTTGGTTCAATCTATTGTCTAATAAGCTACCCATACCTACTCCAATATAGAATATAGAACATACCTTTTCTTGTACTTAATAGATACTCAACTTGATTTACAGTCTAAATGCGTCAAGTTCATCCTACTAGCACAATATTTTTCTAGTCGCGACGCGACGCGCACTTATTATGAGAGTGGTATAAAAAATAGCTTTATTTACTACACAAAAAGATACACATTTCAATGAGTTAGTTCGGTGACTTTAGGCTGCGCCGCGCGGCGTCGCGCTTCACCGCGCGGCGTCGCCAAAAGCAGCATCACGTCGCGTCGCGTCGCATTGCGGTGTGAACTGACCCAAGTCTTAATTTACCCTTCTGAACTAAAATAATTTAGGATCGTTTAAAAAACTAAATAAAAAAGACTGATTTCAAATGCTGCGGTAGTCACTGAAGTACCAATTATGCGGAGTTCCATATCTCTGGAGATACTTACTTAAAATTGACGACGGAGTTATATGCCATAACATACATAAAAAATTAAACATCTGAAATAAGTACCTACTTCTTTTGTTAAAAAATACATAGCCAATCGGTTCCCTATGAGGATAGGGCTTCATTCAACGCCTTGAGTCACTGCCTTTTTTTCACGGCATTAAAAATTTTTACACAAGCACAATTCCATTTCGCCACTTAATATTAAGTAAGATAGTGGTCACCTTAAAATAGATAAACATAAGTATGCCGCAAACTATTTGCTGTAAACAATTTCTTAAGCTTTGAGCAAACTGACCATCGTCGTCATCCAATCAGAGTGAAAATGAGCATAGAATTCATTTGATGATGGTGTGACGTGACTGACAATTTACAAAGTTGGAATCTGATATTGAGAGCGCCGGATAGATCACAATTCCTTTGAGTGTATTTATTCGTTTTGATTGGTTTTTGATAGCTCGTGTTGTACCACTATGTTGTGTTTGCCAATTTGAATAACATCTACCTTCAATTTTAGATACGATTTGAATCGCAATTAATCAGTTCGTGTGCAGAAACATGGCATGAAAAATGTATATTAAGCTTGATTTGAATTTTTTGGTCTAATATAGTAGGTAGGTAGTATGAATTTCTAGCTACTGTTGATACAATATTTTTTTATAGGTAACAAGTTTTATAATTCATTGTTTGCATTCAAATAATGTTATACAACAAAATCTTAATTAAAAACAATGTATTATAAAAACTCACGTTCATTTTAAACTTATAGTGCGAGGCTGAACGCGTCGGCGAGCGCCCCGCACTCAAGATCCTGAAGAAGACCTCCGGATGAGGCCGAAACATATGTCGATCGCTATATCGACATCGCGTAAGTCACGTTAAATTCCCGTCTTAAATCTATAAGTTTAAAAACACTGTAATTAATTATACTATGGAAATATAAAATAATAAATATAATAATAGCTGATACCCGCGACTTCGTTCAGGTACACCAAGAAATTTATCACAGCGAAGCTCTGTTAATCGACATTTTATGATCTGAGTTATTTAAGTTATGTGTAAAAATAATGATTTTATAGGTAAAGATCTTGAATCGCCTTCGTAGGAAGATAGGAATAGTCGGGGGAGTTAGAGGGAGTTGAGAGGAGTCCTCCCCACTTGTTTTTCCCTGCCGGAGAGGCGTAGTTTTTTTATTTTTTGAAATTGAAATTTACATATTTTCATTATATATTTGCATCATTTTACTTTCTAGCGCTTCGCCAGCCGCTGCCGCGGCACGCTCGCTACGCTCGCTCGGCTCGCGCGATGTGTGGTCACTGTTCTAACATAACCTAACCTTCACTATAGGGCCATAAGTAAACAACAATTTTTTTACACAAATAAATAACTGCTTACTGCCCATTTTTTTAGGAAGCATCTGTCAATGTCAACAAATTGGCGGCTTAGTTTCTTTTCACGCACTTTGACAATTCTGAAATTGATAAGCAATCAAAGAAAATTGCGTTTCGTTATACGCATTTGTATGTTCTGTAGTAGGATTTTACGTAATTTCAAAAAATAGTATTAGGTAAATATTTTATCGCATCTCCGGCAGCAAGTTTTTTCTTCAGGGCGCTTAGTACGAACCCCTTAACACCCCCCCCCCCCCCCCACACTCACCGTTTACTCAAATTCAGGCGCCTCGATATAAGATCCAACCCATTTTATATTCACACAAATTAGCCAATCTTCATCTTCATGCTGTATCTCCTTGTTAAATTTTAGTAAGATCGGATCGCCCATTTAGGCGTGTTTAGGTAACAAATTGACAGAGTGACAGAGTTACCAAAGTTGTTATAATTTTAGTTTTTTAATGTAGTTGTGGTGTATTAATTAAATAAATTTCCGTCCAGTAAATTAAGTTATCTTTAATAATTAATGTAGGAGTTTTGGCGGGAACCTGAAAAAGTGTGTGTGCTCTCATTGTATTGATCCCTTAAACTTGTGTTCTTCCGCGATTTCATTTGTAATATTAATGTGTGCGAAAAAATAGGGAAACAGCAAATGTTGAAAAATGTGCTATTTTACGTTCACATAAAAATTCGTTCAGTAAAGTCTACACAGCTTTACTGAGGGAATGACTTGAACTGGACTCGACTTTATAATTGGAATCTACGATAATTTGAAAAACGCTTATACTTTGATACTGGCCAAATACCCTTATAAAACATACCTACTAATTAACATATTAACTACTAATAAGAAACATTAAAAAATATTTAATATACTTCCCCTCCGTGTCCTATCATTTTTTTCCATTTTCTTTATAATATAAGGCTGTATAGTTTTCACGACCTTGTTTGTCATAATTTACAGCAATTTCAGTGGTACAACTATAGGGTACAACAAATAATACAAGTAACAAACGGGTCGTTCGGGAATTTAAGGGCGCACAGTGGTCCGTTTCCATACAAGGCGTTGGGCATAGAAAACTAAAAAATCGAAGTCGTAATGAATACACTATTCGATTTCTGTAGGAAAGAATAGCAACTATGAATTTAATGTTGGTTAATATTGGACTTTTAGGAGTAAATAGAATAAACTGTTTCTAAAATCTAGCTAAAATTACGAGATATTCATATTATTTTGTGTTGTTTCCTTGACTAAAATGTATAGTCAGGGAAGCAACACAAATTAATATGAATATTTCGTGATTTTAGCCAGTTTATATTCTGTAAGGCAGTGTTGAGTCATTTGTCCAAAACATTTCGTCGATAGACAATGATATGCTGTTTTCTTCTTTTTTATTAAGATATGATGGAATAATCATATAAAAAACCGACTAAGTACGAGTCCGACTCGCGCAAGAAGGGTTCCAAACCATCTATAAGAATCTTTGTCCTGACATACTGACTGACTGACAGACAAAGCACAGCCTAAACCGCTGGTCGTAGAGACTTGGAGTTTGGAGGGTATATTTGTCTTAGTACGTAAAGGTGTACTAAGAAAGGATTTTCCAAAATTCACCCCTTAAGGGGATGAAATGGGGGCTCAAAGTTTGTATGGAGAAACAACATTATATAGTCTTTTCCATGTCTTTTCTATTCGAAACCTCACACAAGTGCTGCAGTAAAAAATAAGTAAATACGTGTTTCAGGCTTTTTCAAAATTCCACCCCAAAGAGGGTGAAGTGGGGTAGCAAAGTCTTAAGTCTTAAAGTCTTAAGGCTGGCACCGACTTCAAATAGATAAGTGGGTAGCGCTCATAATAATTTTAAGTAATTTATTTTTCGCTTTTGAGTGCCTGTTTGTGATTATGAAGTCGGTTTTATTTTTTTTGAAAAATAACTTATTTTACCCTTTTTAGTGCATAACAAGTTTTAATTAAATTACATGTATCTATTACATTTGGTGTCTGGGCCGTTATACACTGACGGATATATACTTTTTGAAAATTTCAAGTATGTACCTATAACGGTTAAGAAGATACAGATCTGTAAAGTGCGCACATATGTATAGACACACGGACGGACGGACGGACGGACGGACGGACGAACGGACAACAAAGTCTCAGAGAGTGTTCATTTGGTACCCTTTGGGTTCCTTGCTAAAGTGATAATATTCACTATAAGTAATAATTATGTCATCAAGGTATCAAAGGACAATGTCCAAAATGGCCCTGTGCAATTAAAGCATCTGACACACACGATAATTAATTGTCTATTTTTAACCGACTTCACAAAAAAGGAGGAGGTTCTCAATTCGTCTGTATGTTTTGTTTTTTTTTTTTTTTTTTTTTTTTGTGTGTATGTTACGCGATTTCTCCATCAATTGTGAACGGATTCAAATGATTATTTTTGTAATAGGTAGGATACGTTTCCGAGGTGGTCCCATTTTAATTTTATCGAGATCTGATTAGTATCACCAGAGATATGGAGATAAATACCTCAAACATAGGAGAATGTACTAGTTTTAGTAGAAGAGTCCCAAGAAGATTATACACAATGGAGGTTGCTATTGCATATAAGATATTTTTACGGTAACTGTGAGAGAGATAGAAATAAAGGTGGGGATAATTTTTTTTTATATCTTATAGGCAAGCGTTTGACCACTATCTCATCTGTTGCTAAGTGATGATGCAGTCGAAGATAGAGAAGTGGACTAGAATGGGAACTGGCTCTCAAGGATAGCTGCCGGAACACATTAGATGTTTGGCGACAGATTTTCTGACTTGAGGGGGTAGCTGGCCAGGCGGATACTAGATATGTTCTACCACCATGCGGGGGTTATTGGTTTCTTAACGATGTTTTCCTTCACCGGAAGGCCACTGTGAGAAGCGCACATATATTTTTCGATAAAAAAATTCATTGGTGCACGGCGGTTTGAACTCGGTACCACGGCATCAAAGCCGACCGTTCTCCCAATTACGCCAACGGGCCCTCAATAAATAATTATATATTAATAATTATAATAAATAATTATATATAAATATAAATAATTTGTCTTCACAGGAATGTTCTACGGGGAAAGTCTTGTTAGGGTGCAAACTTTTTTAAACATACCTAATATTTTTTGACATGACATGACATTTGGCGAAGATGGCGGCCATTTCAGTCCCGCGACACTGCATACATAATTAAATAACTCAGAATTATGAACGTACTTTGTACCAATCAACACAGCAAAAAAAAATTATAAGCATAAAACCACATATTATATAATAGTTACTTCATAAATAATACTTTCCGTTGTTAGGTTGGCTACACAGTGCTTTCATAATTCGGGTATCCACAATATAGGGAAGTGCCTCTTATAACGTAGTAGAGTGATTCAGTACTCTGTTGGCCATATGGCGGCAATTAATGTTAATAATCGCAAATAATACTTTTTCATATTAATTTTGGAATACAACTAGTCCATGTTATAAAAGTATTTGGAATTATTGTAATAAAATAGAAAATTAATTATCGTGTGTGTCAGATGCTATAATTGTACAGGGCCATTTTGGACATTGTCCTTTGATACCTTGATGACATCATTATTACTAGTGAATATTTTCACTTTAGCGCGGCATTTAAAGTCAATTTTTTTAGGGTTCCGAACCCAAAGGCTACCAAATGAACACTTTCTGAGACTTTGTTGTTTGTTCGTCCGTCCGTCCGTCCGTCCGTCCGTCCGTCCGTGTGTCTATATGTGCGCACTTTACAGATCTGTATCTTCTTAACCGTTATAGGTACATACTTGAAATTTTCAAAAAGTATATATCCGTCAGTGTATAACGGCCCAGACACGAAATTTAATAGATACATGTAATTTCATTAAAACTTTTTTTGCACTAAAAAGGGTAAAATAAGTTATTTTTCAAAAAAAATGAAACCGACTTCATAACCACAAAAAGGCACTCAAAAGCGAAAAATAATTTACTTTAAATTATTATAAGCGTTACCCACTTCTCTATTTGAAGTCGGTGCCAGCCAAGTCTATTGGATATTAGATAGATACTATGTATGTAGTAGTAGTAAGTAGGTAGATACATGTTGGGATTATCTATCTACTACCTATTACACTTGGCTGGCACCGACTTCAAATAGAGAAGTGGGTAACGCTTATAATAATTTAAAGTAAATTATTTTTCGCTTTTGAGTGCCTTTTTGTGGTTATGAAGTCGGTTTCATTTTTTTTGAAAAATAACTTATATTACAATAACTCCAAATACTTTTATAACACGGACTAGTTGTATTCCAAAATGAATATAAAAAAGTATTATTTGCGATTATTAACATAACTTGCCGCCATATGGCCAACAGAGTACTGAATCACTCTACTACGTTATAAGAGGCACTTCCGTATATTGTTGAAACCCGAATTATGAAAGCACTGCGTAGCCAACCTAACAACGGAAAGTATTATTTACGTAGTAACTATTATATAATCTGTGGTATTATACTTATAAATATTTTTTTGCAGTGTTGGTTGGTACAAAGTACGTTCATGATTCTGAATTATTTAATAATGCAGTGTCGCGGGACTGAAATGGCCGCCATCTTCGGCAAACGTCATGTCATGTCAAAAAATCTTAGGTATGTTTAAAAAAGTTTGCACCCTAACAAGACTTTGCCCGGTAGAACATTCCTGTGAAGACAAATTATTTATATTCATATATAATTATTTATTATAATTATTAATATATAATTATTTATTGAGGGCCCGGTGGCGTAATTGAGAGAACAGTCGGCTTTGATGCCGTGGTACCGAGTTCAAACCGCCGTGCACCAATGAATTTTTCGATCGAAAAATATATGTGCGCTTCTCACAGTTGCCCTCCGATGAAGGAAAACATCGTTAAGAAACCAACAACCCCCGCATGGTGGTAGGACATATCTAGTGTTCGCCTGGCCAGCTACCACCCTCAAGTTAGAAAATCTGTCGCCAAACATCTTATGTGTTCAGGCAGCTATCCTTGAGAGCCAGTTCCCATTCTAGTCCACTTCTCTATCTTCGACCGCATCATCACTTAGCAACAGGTGAGATAGTGGTCAAACGCTAGCCTATAAGATATTAAAAAATATATATATTTATTATCCCTACCTTTATTTCTATCTCGCTCACAGTTACCGTAAGAATATCTGTCAAAAACCAAAATCAACGAGAAGAAAGATGTAAAAACATTATTCAAGGTCATATTTTTTAGTCTTCAAAAGTATATCCAATAGCAACCTCCTTTGTGTATAATCTTCTTGGGACTCTTCTACTAAAACCAGTACATTCTCCTATGTTTGAGGTATTTATCTCCATATCTCTGGAGATACTTATCAGATCTCGATAAAATTAAAATGGGACCACCTCGGAATCGTATCCTACCTATTAAAAAAAGAATCATTTGGATCCGTTCACTATTGACGGAGAAATCGCGTAACATACACATAAAAAAAAAAAAAAAAACATACAGACGAATTGAGAACCTCCTCCTTTTTTGTGAAGTCGGTTAAAAAGTTTTAAGTAAATAAAAGGAATTTTTAACGCGGGCGAAGCCGCGGCGCACTTCTAGTTATCTATAAAAACGGCAAATAAAATCATGTTTGTTGTATGGGAGCCCCCCATATTAAATATTAATTTTATTTTAATTTAATCATTTATTTTTGAACTTCATAAATAACTAAATATTCTTTGAATATTTCAAGCGTCTACCTGTTGTCGTTATCAATATCAAGCAAAAACGAGCAAAAAAATCACTAACTATCACGGTTCATGAGATAAAGCCTGGTGAAAGACGGACAGACAGCGGAGTGTTAGAAATAGTTTTACCCTTTGGGTACGGTACCCTAAAAATTAAATAAAAAAATTATGAAAAGTTTTGTGGCCATTTGTAATTCATATTATAAATTTTTTTTTAAATATAATTCAGGCCTTTTAACTCAGGCCAGGTTTAATTTATATACGCTTTGTATAGAGACGCACCACTGTGGGACTCTGTGCAAATCCGTAACAATGCTATATTGGAGGAAATAAATTTATTAGAACAGTATTCAGCCTCCGGTCAGCCGCCTGTATTGTATAGAATGAGGTACCTACCTCCCGTGATAAATTATTGTTTTATTTCGTGGAAAACTTTTGCTATTATAACTGAAGCGGACCCTTAACCTTTTGTCCAGTCTGGTCTCTTAAGTACATTGTAAATACAGTGATTTGATTAAAGCTGTTGGTATATGTACTTACTTCTGAAAAAAATATTACCAATCCTTTGTTGTTGTTGTGGATTGTTTTTTGAAACATTTAGATATAGATATTGCTAGGATATTTCCCTGCAGTCGATGTATTTTCTAAACTTTTATTTCATAGTTAGCCTATACTTATATAGTATAGCCTAGCGTGTGGCAACTATCTCAGCTGTTGGTAAGTGACGATGCGGTCAAAGTTGGTAGTATGCTAGGCCTAGATTAGGATCTGGCTCTCAAGGACAGGGATTGCCGGAACACATTTATTGTTTGTGGACATGCACTGACATGCAGATTTTTCCAAATTTCCTTCAACTTTATAGCATAGCATAGGTATAGATTTAATTTTGACAGTATACACAAGACACACACCTATGGTAAGTTTCATTTCTAAGTCTCACATGCGTAACAATTCTTCGTCACAAATTTACAAGTCTTTTTCTACAAATTAGTGAAGCGCAACGGCTCAGTCTCATTCAATGCCCAAAAAGTGCACGGCGCGGCTACAGAAGTCTTCGCTTCAGTAATACCTCACCAGAAACGTATTTAACAACATCATACAATAATAGTGCAAATAGAACGCACGTAGCACAAACGTTAATTATTCATTAAATAACGTCTTTATACAATTCTGTATGAGACACGAAAACTTTTGACTCGACTTGAAAAAGTCGATTGTAGTTTTTCATCATGATGTCTGACGTACAACGCAGTAATAATGGAAGTAAATATCTAAGGCCTGTAACTAAATAAATTGAAGGCAAATATATAAAAATTTATCAACAAAAAGTTTTATTAAATAGACACCTCATTAAATCGCAAATGTGGGCATATCAAAGGATATTAAATACTACTGTGTGTAAGCTTTACAATGGAGGCTGATATGACAAAGGTTCAAAGACCGTCTATTCTATTGTTATTAATACGAGGAGCTATTTCATATGACTCGTTGACGTCAGTACAAGCATGATATGCTCACAACCCATGTCAAAATGAACGGAGGCGTCGTGGTTGCATTAATATCATGACCAATGAAAATGTTTATAAAATAAGGAGGTATTTATTACATGTGTGTACGGCTTCGACCACATTCAAAAGTATCTTATCTCCTATTCCTTAACATAGGGTAGCGTTGTACAAAGTTTCACCCATCTTGGCCAAGCTTTTTATCCGTGTAGAGATATACAGACTTATAATACAAAAACGTTTGTAACTCTGTAACGCTGTCTGTTTGTTACCTAATCATGCCTAAACGGACGATCCGATCTTACTGAAATTTGACACCTTTCGAACAAAGTCGCTAGATATATATATCATCATTATCAGCCGGTGTCCGTCCACTGCTGGACGTAGGCCTTTCCCAAGGTGCGCCACTGAGCCCGATCTACGGCTCTTCTTTTCCAGTCACTGCCCACCACTTTGCGTATGTCGTCGCTCCACCTGGTCACAGGACGTCCTACGCTACGTTTGCCGATTTGCGGTCTCCACTCAAGGACAAGTCTACCCCAACGGTTATCAGTTTTATAGTTAACGGTTATCAGAGTATTAGCTAGTTGTATTATAAATTCTCATAAAATATACGCAATGTTATCTAAGGCTATAATATAATAAAATATATATAAAAATAATAAAGGCTTCAAAAATGTAATAATGTGAAATGTTTGAAATTGTTTTTAACCGACTTTACAAAAAAGGAGGAGGTTGTCAATTCATCGGTACTTTTTTTGTTTAATGTATGTTCACCGATTACTCGAAGATGCCTGAACCGATTTGGATTTTTTTTTGTTTCAAAGGAGCCCTTCCCAGGTGGTCCCATTTAAATTTTAACGAAATCGGCCGAGCTGTTTTCAATATGTCAACATTTATATTACGACGCATTTACTTATCTCGACGACTTACTACTCACTACTGGCACAGATTATATAATAGTTACTTCGTCTATTGGCTACTTTGACTAGCGCGACGTTTAAAGTCGGTTCTTTTAGTTTTTTAAACGATCTTAAATTATTGTTTGTGTACTTATGACACCGAACATCTCAACCGCTCAATAGTAAAAGCGACACTGCAGCAACGTGCAACATTTTTGCAAACCTAGACGACATCGCTTCCCAATAAGTGCATGATTTGCTTACCCTGATACAAAGTAATGCTGTGTATTAAAATTTCTATGGAAAGTCTCTACCCTCGAGTTATATACGATATTATTGCAGAGGCAATAATATCGTATACAAATATATCGTATACAGATCAGGTAACTACTATTATCTAAGGACTACTGAGCTTATCATCAATATTGTAATTATTATAGGACGTTAATTATCGTTGCAAATGTCATTCCGGTGAAATAATTAGCTTTATCGAATGGAACTGGACTGTCATAATCAACCGGATAAACTGATTAGTATGATATTGAATACCGTGCAGTACTTTATTAGGCACGTATTTGGATCCTATCAAAAATATTTAGCTAAAGGTATGTATTAGCTCAATTATTCGCTCATGCATGAGCATTTCATTGAGGGATAATTTGAAATCGTTTACGAAACAAATAATAAATGACTTCAAATGCCGCGCTAGTCATTTTCAACCGACTTCCAAAAAGGAGGAGGTTCTCAATTCGTCTGTATGTTTTTTCAGTACTAAGTTTGAGGTGCAGTTTATAATTATATCTCTGGAGATACTCATCAGATCTCAATGAAATTATATTGGGAAATGTACACTTCACTACCAATTAAACAAAGAATCATTGAAATTGTTTCACAATTGCAGGAGTAATCACGTAACATACATACAAAAAAACATACAGCCTAGTTTATACTTGTAGCTTCTACTAACTGTTGCGTGATCAAGTGCTTTCTATTCTTTCTTTCCTTGCACCATGACTTCTCAAAGGACACATTTCCAAATCAGCATAGAATCTTTTTTTTTCATGATATAGGTGGCAAACAAGCAAACGGCACACCTGGTGGGAAGTGGTCACCGTTGCCTATGAACACCCCTGGTTTGTGACACCCCTGGTGTTACAAACCAGGGGTGTCAATCATGCTTTGCCGACCTGTCAAGATTATTTTAACGCTCCTTTTAAAGGTATGCAACGCATGTTGTATCTATGCGGGAAGATAGCTTTTTCTACTCTCTAATTTTTAGTGGTATATTGTCTTGAGATGTGTAAGTAGGAAGACCGGTTATGGGGATACACCAACACGATATAATTATGGACACTAACGTTTAATACGTATAATTAGTCATGGATTTTGGCACAATAATGTCGGTAAATGTTAAGACTATTTTAATATCTGCTCTTTTATAGAAGTAGATCTATCAAGTATGATTAAGTGATGTGTAACATCGTCATTGCAGAAATCAAGTGAGTAAATTACGTAAGAGTTTTGTGTAAAAGATAGTTAAACGAAGACAGCCTTAATACAGTCTGTAACAAACAAACCGTAAACTGAAGGACCTTGATCTCCGTCTGATCGCTCGATTACTTCCAATAAAGCATCGTGAGAACATAACGACGTTAGCTAAGACCGCCATTATCCTAAATTGTTTGTCGTTAGCTGTAATCGTGTTGTCTGTTCACAACTTAAAATGCCTTCAGGTTTAATAGCGAAAAGTTGTATTGTTTCAAAATAATTTAGAACGTTTAAAAATGCAAAAAAATACATGCAAATGAGAAACTGAGAACTGAGAACCACCTCCGTTTTGTAGTCGGTATAAAACCAACTTCATATGCCGCGTTAATCATTTTAATAGAAAGTTTAAGGTGTTTTTCTCCATATCTCTGAAGAGACTCATCAGATCTCAATGAATTTACAATGGGACTATTTTAGAAGTATATATATACCCTTTTGAGCAAAAAATAATTTTGAAAATTGGTTCACAATTGACAGACAAATCCGTAAACATACATAAAAAATAATTCACATGAACTGAGAATTCATTTTGATGTCAGTTAAAATTATAGTTGTTTACAAATACTATCAAAGTATTTATGATACATAATTATGACTGTGCTGATAGTGGTTGGTGGAACTAATTATTTAAGTTTTTAGGTAAGGTTCGATATAGATGACCTTCAGGAGCGAATTCCTATTACAGGCCTAGTCTATCTATCCTCGACCTAACGTCACAATTCGATAGTTGATTATTTAATGAACAATTTGAACTAAATGACAGGGACACAGATATACAGACTGTATAGCTCTATCTCATTTCATTCATTTCAATCACTTTCAAACTTCGTTATATGGTAGCAGATGAGATATTGGTAGTTGAAAATTATGTAAACTACGTTCAAGACAAGGGAGGTCTAGAAAATTCGGAATTTAGAGAATTTATTTTTAAATATTTTACTTTTTAGGGTTCCGTAGTCCTGACAAGGAACCCTTATTGTTTCGTCATGTCGGTCTGTCTGTCTGTCTTTCCGAGGTTTCGCTAAGAGACCGTTAATACTAGAAAGATGTAATTTTGTCGGGGTATGTGTATAAATTACGCCGACAAAGTGGTGAAATAAAATTTTGAAAAATATTTTTTTTTAGGGTAGCTCCCCTACATGAGAAGTGGGGATGAATTTTTTTTCGTCGTCTATCCCATTACATGAGAAGTGGGGATAAATTTTTTTTTTTCGTCGTCTATCCCATCGTGTGGGGTATCGTTGAATAGGTCTTTTAAAATGACTTAAAGGTATTACCATTTTTCGATTGAATGCTCCATTTACGAAATATTAAACTTTAAAGTGCAAATGTTTGTTCCAATAGGGCGTCCCCCCCCCCCCCCCCCCTAAAAGCTAAACTGCTGAAACTGCTAACTGCTTGAAAAATCTGGGAAAATTCGTGATAATAGTGCATTTCATGAACTTTAAAGGAAAACTATAGCGGTTAAGATAACTGTATTAGTTTAGCATTAATAGTCGTTCAACTTGGGTGTTGGATAATTTTGTACCAAATACAAAATCCTTAGAATAAATCCTTTAACGTGACAAAGACGAATTACCTAGTTGCTTGTTTATAACGGGTAAAGACTTGCATTGAATAACGGTCTACTACGAAATCCTACACTGCGTGTGGCCCGACACACACTTGGCCGGTTATTTATTATGTCGTGCTGTCAATTAACTATTTCAAGTAAATTGGTTCTAATTAGCTGCATATACAAATACAAATATGCTTTATTGTAAACAATTGCATGTACAAATTTTAGTTCGAAGCCCTGCCTTTTCGGTTTAGTTTAAAAAACTGTGTTGCAAAAAGCAGTGTTTTCCCCAGAATTATGTTCATTGTATGATTATTTTACATATGATTTTAATTTAACTAACTGTTGTTATAATTATGTGTGTGTATGTGTTTGTGTGTGTTTGTGCGTGCGTGCGTGCATGCGTGCGTGCGTGCGTGCGTGCGTGCGTGCGTGCGTGCGTGCGTGCGTGCGTGCGTGCGTGCGTGCGTGCGTGCGTGCGTGCGTGCGTGCGTGCGTGCGTGCGTGCGTGCGTGCGTGCGTGCGTGCGTGGGTGTATACGTGCATAATTTATCTATGTAGATTAACGAAAGTGAAATGTTTTTCAATTGGAAATGTTTTTTGTGACCCACAGCTTAAAGGGTGCATATTATTGTCGCCCTGAATCACTAGTGTAGGTATATCTTTTTACCCGATCTCAAATTGGTGTAGAGTTCCACACAGAAATATTGTATCTGAAAAAGATTTATTGCGCTGAGCCTCGATATTTTCTGCCTGTATGACAAAACACACTTTTAAGGTTCACATAAATCATCTCTAGCAAAAGATGTTTATAAGGTTGAAAGGTGAGGGGAGGTTTATCTCAATATCTTATCCACACCTCGTAGATATAAAATGTTATTAAAAATGTCAGCAGCATTTGTTTACAAAATTGTTACAATTCACGAATACAGGCCAAGAATTGTAGCGTAAATGTGAACAACCTTACAGTTTTCTGCATAGTGCAACTTGAATATAACCACAGAAATATGACTAATAAGGTAGAATATAACAAATCGTTTAAGGTACGACCACATAGCGGCGTCCTGCGTGCGCGATCTAGGCGGTGATCAGATAGCGCAGTTGTATTTGTACCGACTGGTTCACACCAAACACGATCTACGGCGTTCAGACAACAATAGAAATTCAGATCGCCAACGCGCATGCGGACGCAGGACGCCGCGGTGTGGTCGTACCGTTACAGTTATTTACCCCCGACGCAAAAATAAGGGGTGTTATAAGTTTGATATGTTTATCTGTGTTTCTGTCTGTGGCATCATAGCGCCCAAACGGATGAACCAATTCAGATTCAACGGTCGGGGTGGTTTTAAATTTTGAATTTAATAACTATTTGATTCATAGTTATAAATATGAAAATACGGGACTTATCGCGCCTAAAACATTAATTTTATTTAACTCGACGTTTCGACTAAGTTGCATTGTGATCGACGTTTCGATCGTGGTCACAAGACGCCTCGTGACCACGATCAAAACGTCGAGTTAAATAAAATCAATGTTTTAGGCGCGATAAGTCCCGTATTTTCATATTTATAACTATTTGATTCATAATCAGAACTCTACGATATGAGTGTAGATAAAACAAATTATGCCTAGAAGTTATATGTTGTGTTCTACGATATTAAGCATAATGATAAAGTTATGTCGTTATTTTTAACTACCGTTACGGTTAAGAGCTACGCCGTAGCGCCGTAGCACAAAGTTAAGTAGATGGTAACATCACGCTACATTAAAGTTTCTGCTACTGTACTTTTATGACAACTAGCTTATCCGACAAATGTTGGTTCTGTTCTAATAAATCCCATAGTAAAAGACATATGGTCACACTTACCGGACATTTTAGGTACAATAGACTGTCTAATCGATATTTATTTCATTGTTCCGCTAAAGATTACCTGCAGAGCTGTTCAGAAATGGAAAATCACACAAACTTTCACAAAGATTACCCAATAAGAAATTCTATGATAATATTTGATTCCGTCAGCAGATTGAGCGATTGGCAATGGTGTAGACGTTGAGACGAGTTCTTGATTGGGTACTGCTGATCAGCTAGCATAGCGTAGGACACTCTTAGAATTGTTGAAGAGATAATTTTCTCGAGGCTGCCAAGAGCAGATCGTGTTCTATGGTGTGCAGCTGTCCTTGTCCTTGTTGCTTTTCTGCGTCCGTATGCTTAGACCCTAACCTATCTACAAAGTGATTCCAGGGTGATGCCAAATGGGTGGCAAGACATGTTGCTGCTGTCGTGCCGTGTCGTGCGTTGGCATCTTGCTGAATGGATTTGTTCAGTTCCGGTATGATGTGTGGAGCTTCGAGTTTTTCTCATCATCAGCCCATACAATTTTATTTACCCATTTCACACAGCTAGACGCGTACAAAAAATTATGAATTGATAATGTTGTAGTCGATGTTTGGCTATAGCTTTACTTACGTTACCAAATCCCCCAAACGCCTGTGCTAATAAAATACAGACTCAAATTTATTGCGGGTATCAAATAGCAGCGACAAATTACTCAAATAAAATTCCTGGAGCTATCTCCAGAAAGAATGTAGCATCAATAAACCGTAATAACCCCACAACATTAAACGCGAGGCTACAATGTTCCGTTTCGGCAATACATCGGCCCGGTCATAATACAGACTCGTAAACTTCGATTTCTGTCTAATTTATAGCTTTCCTTTGTCTAATAGCTCACATAATGGCCGTTAATGATAACATTTATTCGTTTATGATGCGCGAAATAAGTTATCGCATAAGAAGTATTTTACGAAAGATATTTAAAAAAAAACTTAAACGAGAGTCTTGTTAGTTGAGAGGAATTCAAAGCAAGTGAAACTATGAACAACCAGTGACTTATTATGATTTATTTAAGCTAAGTAACCTTTATAAATACACATCTGCCATAGACTTATATCTATAGTATGTACTTAATCTAATACACTTCACTCGCTCAAGATTTATTTCTTTCTCAAATGTTTTTTTAAATCATTGGATTGTACTCCAATATCCAATTAATATAACCACCAGTCACTTAATACTAATACAGGTTACCTCTGTAAACCAAACTTAATGAACTCGGTTTGAGATGTAACCCTTTTGAGATGGGTAAGCCTACATCATAAAGGATTTCTTAAGATAAAGGTTAACAAGAGCTTAGCCTAACTTGATTCAATGTTGTCGCAATAATCAAATGTAAATAGTGTATACTTATATACGCCTTTGAGGCTCTCAGCGCTTTAAACAAAAATAACATTTTTGGGTCCCGTACCCAAATGGTACCAATGGAACCCTATTACTGAGACTTCCCTGTCCGTTCATCTGTCCGTCAATTAGAGGGCTGTATGTCCTAAACTGTAATAAGTAGACATTTGAAATTTTCACATAGTATGTATTACTATAGCTGCTAAAACAGCAAATACAAAAAACAGAATAAAGTTAAAAAAATTAAAGAGGTCCTCATTTAAAAACGTGATTTTTTCGGCAAATTTTGTTCAATCATATTAAATATCTTACTGTGCCACGGAACCCTACGTGTGTAAGTCCGACTCGCACTTGGCCATTTATTATGTCATTGTTTTTTTATGAGGATACACAATACAAGTATTGTATCGCCTAATCATACTACAATCTAGCCTAGGTAGGCTAATAAGTAATTTTAATCTATCATAAGCTTATACATTGATATAAACAAAGAATGTGCCCATCAGCACTTTTCTTATAATCTCTAGAAAACAGTCTTTTTTGACATACGAGTAAGCTTAAGACATTTTCAATGTGTAAAAAAATCTAGTAGTATTTCTGGAGTATACTCGCTACCCAACGAGATAAAACTATAATCATCTGCTTCATATATCTTACCAGATATGATCTGTAAACTTCGTAAAACTATCTGTAAAATTGATTTTGAGATATCGTAATATGTCTGTATGTCAAAAAAATTGGAAAAAACATAAAGTAATTATAAAGAAAACGCGTATAAAATTAGCTTATATTAAGTTGTTACTGAACAAAATGATATAGTCTTTAAAGCGACTATTGAACAAAGCAAGAAGGTAATTCCACTATACGTAACGGTAGGCTTTCAGCGCCTGACATGAATAATTCATTAAAAACTTTTATATCCTTCAAATGGTTCGCGCCATCAGAGATGGCTTTCCGTTAAATTCCATTTCTTTGTTATTTTGGCACATAGCCATTCCGAAGACGACAGTTTTCAATAATTTAGTGCTCTTCGATCTGATCGAGCACTGTTTTTAAAAGAAATATTTTAAAGTCAGCTGACACGAAATTTCAGATAAATGTAAACATATGTTAATGGAAATTGTAATTTAAATCTGTAAGCCATACTTGTTGATTATTATCGATGAATCGGTTATTACCGATGAACTTTATGATGAATTTATTTTCAAATAATTCTGATAAGATAATATGAAACGTTTCTCATGACCAAAGAGCTGGCGCTTACCTCGGCCAATTAGCCTAGAAATTCAACGAGGTAACGTCGCCAGCTTTTTGGGAACGTTAGCGGCAGACAGCGACCTAGGTTCTGCTTTTAATTATAACAATTTTTTTCATATATAAACATTTTATTTATTATAATTTAAAATAGTATTTAGCATCATTTATTTTTAAGTTGTACTATTTATAAATATTTGATATAAACAAAAATAATTATTTAAAAAATCTAAAAAAGCGATATATGTTTATCTGTTAAATAACTTTACAAAATATGTATTTTCTGTCGATAAACTACTCAAACGACTTTTAGAGTAGTTTATATCGGGCTTTTGCGTAATTTATTAAGATAATCATTGTAATGAACTAAAGCTACGCGTGTATCTACACCACAGATGTGCGATGTAGCTTATGGGGGAGCAAACTAAATCAATCTATCGTATAAGTCACTTTTTGCCTTACCTTGCTTAGATTGATTTTTTTCTTGCTCGTAGCTTAGCTAACTCGCACTTATTTGAACAACTAGGGTCGGGTAGAAACGTAACTTGAAAGACATTTACGATCACTACCAATAATAGATACACAATAAATTCAGCAATGGTTTTAATCCCAATACCTTCAGGTGTATGCATATTCATAGCCTCTATAATATAAAATTATACCAACAATACTTGCAGAAGCAATTCAATTAATTAAGTCTGTATGAAAGCTTTCTAATCCAGAATGCGGCGGTACTTCGTCGCCTGTTGAGATTTTAATGAGATGCGTCCTTAAATTATTCTTAGCAGCTATGAGAAACAACATTTCAAGGAGTTTAACTCGGTCATTCTACATTAATTATATTTTCCGTGCTGACACAAATAGATTTGCACGCGTTTATTCCAAAAAATATGATAATAATAATTGTAGTTACCGCAGGGGCGGCTTTGTGGCGAGCCGACGGTGAGTGGCGACACCGCGTACCCTTATCCCGTGAGGGAGCTGTCCCTTTACTCGCAGCAAGTGGACAGACTGGAGAAAAGTTCACGCTCTCCTGTTGCTCGTAGCAAGTAGTGGAGTGTACCTGTTTGTCCACTTTAGGGGACAGATTAAGTGGACAAACAGGAATAAACCCCTCTGACCTTGAGTGACCGGCTGGAGGTGGGACTCGCAAGAGCTAACATTTAAGCTTATAAGGTCCAGGGTGGAAGTGTTAAAGGCCATAAAACAGCGAGTAGCGCTTAGTGAAAGTTCAGCACACCCTTCAACACCCTAAAGCCATCTACGCCAATGTTGTCCCTCGGTGCCAATATGACGGTTCACCTTTATAGGGGGGCCCATTTATTAAATAGTAAGTCACCGCCCATCTAAATAGTTTAAAATAAGGCGTCATTGTCGGATGCCTTACTTTATTCCATAGCCCAGATTATTGATGGTAAAAAAATCAAAATAAAAGTTCATATTTTTGTAACATTCATGAGTAAAAAGTATTTACCTCCCACACTTCATATATAATTTCCCTTACAAATGAGTTAATCTAAAGGGCCTCTGAATCAATATTCAGAGGCCCTTGGCCCCTTGGCTTTGGCCCCATTAGAGCCCTAAAAATGACTGGCCAGAGACCCGTGGGTAATGTTTTTGCTATAGTCAAATCAATTTATATAATTTAAAGTGTCCGCCAAAGCTTTCTGCGTAAGATTGTAGAGGAAAAGAAATCGTGTCGATCGTTTAGACAAGATCAAGAAAGACCTATGCACCTTTGCCCTGTATCAATGTGACGCTACTGTTTTAACTAGGAGTTGCGACGGAAACTAAATTGTGCCCAGACAGGAGGTTGTATCTTTCTAAAGAATCCACAAGTCTTTTAATAACATTTTTTTTCTGATATTCTTATGTACACACTTTTATTATCGTTAATAATTCTGTGATCTTTGGGATATTATTTAAAGTTGGATTATAAAATTATATGAAAAGAACGCTTGAGATCCTTCTCGTATGCAAAACGATAAATATTTTTAAAGGTTCCGTAGGCAAGAAGAAAACATCATAGTTGCGACATATCCGTCTGCCTGTCGCTCCGCAGCTTAGCTTAGATAGTTACAGTATTAGAAATCTATAATTAGGGAAAGGTTGACGTCCTCAGACTCTTTCATCATCATCATCAGCCTCTGTCAGTCCACTGCTGGACGTAGGCCTCTCCCAAGATGAGCCACTTAGCCCGATCTTCGGCTCTTCTCTTCCAGTCACTGCCCACCGCTTTGCGTATGTCGTTGCTCCATTAAAAGACTCTATAGTCTATACCAACACGTATAGTGGGAATAATTTTTCTCGTCTATCCCATGTAGGTGTCATTAAATAGGTCGTTCAAAAATAAAGGGTGTATGAAAACTATTTTCCTATTCAGGGATCCGTATCCTCTGCCTACCAGCTAAGATATCGAGAAATATTCGACCTTATAAGTTACATACTGTGTCGGCCATAAACGGAACCCTACACTGCAAATGGCCTGACACACCATTGGCTGGTTTTAATATAATACATTTTATTTTTAACCGACTTCACAAAAAGGAGGATCTCAATTCGTCGGAACCTATTTATTTATGTATGTTCACCGATTACTCGAAGATGCCTGAACCGATTTGGGAAAATCTTTTTTGTTTCAAAGGGTAAATTTTAACAAAATCGGCCGAGCCGTTTTTATTATATCAACATTTGTATTACGACGCATTTACTTATCTCGACGACTTCCTACTGACTACTGGCACAGATTATATAATAGTTACTGTCTCTACTGGCTACCATGACTAGCGCGACGTTTGAAGTCGGTTCTTTTAGTTTTTTTAAACGATCTTAAATTATCGTAATATCTTTTTCTTGGTGGATACCTACATTCTACAAAAAATCTATATAAATATAAATATGTAATCCAAATCTAAACATTAGTTTGTATTGCTTGAATAAAATGTACACTAGTTTCTACATCAAATATTATGTTTCTTGAAGTGTTACACACTTTATATTTGTGTACATTGTTACACACAATCCAAACTTTCATCGTACCGACGGGACTCGAACCCGCACCCCTTTGGGAGACATGCCCAGGTGCTCTGACCAATTAGGCCACGGTACAGTGCAATACTTTTGATACCATGAAATTGATGGATTGCATTTTTTACCAATTATGCATTGTTAGTGTGTACATTGTGATCAATAAAAACATTTATAAAGGAAATGAGTATTATTTCATTAGATTTGAATTCAAGAGGTCACACTCACAAGTCGAATTGACTATATAACTCAGGTATGTAGAACTTAAAAATAATTATAAAAACAGTAAACAATCGTCTCGGGAATCGCTGGTAGTAATATTTTATCTAAACTCCCCACATTTTGTAACATATTGTGGAGGCGCGATTTTCCACGCCGAATATTACGCTAATGTAATTTAACGAGACATCAGCCCATTATTTTAAATAAGCACCTGTGCCATCTCCTCGTGTAATAATACAATGGGGCAATATTACTAAATAAGATTTCAGGAGGCCTACTACATGTATACAACATTCTGGTCAATGCTTCGGAGACAAAATAATGTTATAACCACCGCCATCCATTATTTTTTATCCTCTGCATGTATGGTTGTCTGAAAGAAATGAGATGCGTCCCTAGATTATTCTGAGCAGCTACGAGAAACAACATTTCCCGGAGTTGAACTCTGTCATTCTACATTAATGATATTTACTGTGCTGAACTCAACCGCTTAATGCGATAAAATCGCCCATTGACACTTTTATGTATTAAAAAATATATATAGTTCTAAGTTCCTATTATTAGCACCTTGCTGGATGCATACGGACCACATGCCCTGCCCAGTCCCATTTGAGCTTTGCACTTTTTGAACCTGCGTCTGTGATGCCGGTTTTGGAACGGAGCGTAGTGTTTCGAACTCGGTCTGTTCGTTTAACTCCGAGAATGCTCCGTTCCATGGCTCTTTGACAAACCTTGGGCTTGGACTTCTGTGCCTCTGTCAATGACCAGGTTTGAGCTCCGTAGGTTAGGACAGGCAGTATGTCGACTAGGGTGCGCTTTAGTGACAGAGGAAGGTTGCCCTTCATCAGCGACTTCATGGACCAGTAGCTCCTCCAGGAATTTTCAATTCGGCGACCGATCTCTTTATCTTGCCGATTTTGGAAGGAAACTATCTGGCCCAAGTAAATGTATTCGTCGACATACTATAATAACTGCCCGTCTACCTCGATCCTGCGTTTCGTGCTATTAGTCATGACCTGGGTTTTTGACTGATTCATTACAAGTCCAACCTCGAGGCTTGCCGCGCTCAGATCTTGGAGCGTTTGTTGCAGTTCTGTAGCGGTTGAGGCAAAAAAGACGATGTCGTCAGCAAATCTTAAATTTTTAAGCATTGGCCCGCCGACGTCGATGCCCTTTGTTGACCATGACTCCGCAAGTGTTTTAAACACTTCTTCCAAAGTGCTAGTGAACAACTTTGGGGAAAGTGGATCGCCCTGTTTCACGCCTTTTTCAACATTAAAATGAGGACCAGGATTGGCATGTAATTTTATTGAGGCTGTACTGGTTTTATATATGTTTTTAATGAGGTCTATGTATGTTTTATCTATGTGTTGATTTTGTAGATCAGAGAATATGGCGGAGTGTTTAATACTATCAAAAGCTTTTGCGTAATCAACAAAAGCTAGCTAGAGGGGTTTATTGATTTCTATTGCTTTTTCGATGACTTGATTAAGGGCATGTAGGTGATCAGTAGTCGAGAATCTTGGGCGAAAACCAGCTTGTTCGGGTGGTTTTTGGCTATCTAACTTGCTATCTATTCTATTTTGGATTACTTTTATGAAAGTTTTGTAGATATGTGACACTAGGCTAATAGGTCTATAGTTTCCGATGTCGCATTTATCCCCTTTCTTGTGAAGGAGGACAATGTTAGAGTGACACATCTATTTTGGGAGTTCACCGGCCTGCAGTATGGAGTTAAAAAAAATTGTTAGGTGTGGGAGTAGAGTGCCAGAACCAATTTTAAGGGCTTCCGTTGTGACACCATCCTCTCCAGGACTCCGATCAAATTTCATACTTTTTAAGGCTTTATGAACTTCGAATCCATTGATGAAGGGGATCGTATCATCTCGGGTGTATGATGTGTACCGAACACGTGTATTTGAGTTGTCAGAGTAGAGATTTTTATAGAATTTGGTGGATATTTCTATTATTTTTTCTCTGTTGTTATGTTTGATGCCATTTTCGTCTTTGAGACTATTAATCCAGTATTTACCACTTTTTAAACCTTGTTTAGCAGTTCTTAGAGAACTATGTCTTTCTAATGCGAGTTTGACTAAGTGGCAATTGTGTTTTCTGAGGTCGTTTCTTATGCTGCGCTTGGTTTCTTTATCGATTTTCCTGAATTTTTCCGTTCCTATTTCTAAATTGACTCTATCATTTATTAGTTTTAATGTATTTGTACTGAATTTGTGTTCCTTCTTTTTTCTTTCTTTAATTTTCTTGCTAGTTTTTTATTATACCAGTAACTATATGGTCGTATTGCTCTTCTATATCTTCTATGTCAATGGGTAGTTCACTAAAATAATTTGATAGTTCCAAATTAAATGTATCGGAATGAATGGCTAGAGTTTGTTTTGAGATACGTTTTATACGATTAGAGAATAATTTTGCGCGATGAATTTTAAAATGAAATCTTAATTTGGTACGTATCGGTCTATGGTCAGAACTAAATTTTATTTTATTGATGACATCTTTTACAATAAATTTATCTGAGGTCAGAACAAAATCGATTTCATTTGTAGTTACACCATCAGGTGATATCCATATCCATCGTCTCTGTGGTTTTTTGACAAAGAAACTATTTGCTACTTTCATGCTTTGTCCAAAAGCAAACTGGATCAATCGAGCACCTCGCTCGTTGCGGGTTCCTAGGCCATAATAGCCGAGAACATCGTCACTGTCCATGTCTTGCCTTTCACCGACTTTAGCATTGAAATCGCCGAGGACTATGTTCCACGTGCTATGGTTTTCGGCATAGGCTTTATTAAGAAGGTCATAAAATTCCTCTGTCTTCATCAGTATGTGAACTTGTGGGTGCGTAGACTTGAATTACTGTAAGTGTTTCTTTTGAAGTTAACTGGAACTTTAAAACTGCAATTCTGTCTGAGTAGCCAATGAATTCTAGAATATTTTCTTTCCATTTCTTCGCTACTAGGAACCCCACGCCGTAGAGTCCACTAGTATTTCCAAAATGGTAGAAAATGTTTTCGTCTCTTTTTTGGGTTGCTTCTCCTTCCCTTCTTATCTCTGAGAGGCCAATTATGTCCCATTTTATGTCTTTTAGGGCATTTTCTAATTCGAACAATCTCTCATCTTTCATTAGTGTGCGGACATTGTTACACGTCATTAAATAATATGTGTACCTACTTTTTAGTGTCTAGTATAAGTAGTAGATATAATTATGAGTAATCGTAAAGTATCGTTGTCCATCATAGGGGGGGGGGGGGGGGGGATGGACCGTAACCTACCACGCTGGTCTAGTGCGGGTTGGTAGGTCGCCAGAGCCTCGTTAGTTTCTTAGCAGGGTGCACCGCGTGCAGGTGAGGTTGACTTGAGTTCCTAAAGATGTTGGTTGGAACCCCTTACACCCCCTATAAAAATTATATAAGAAAAATATTTTGCCAAAATGTTCCTGGGTTTAAAAACTGCCAATTATTTGATTTTCAATTGTTTATCCCGCCGTATTTTTTTTTGTATAATTAGTTATAGCTCCACACGATTAGTGTATTTAGCCAGTGTCAAGTATTAAACATTCTTCCCATGTGTGGATAGCATTACAATATTCGGATTATCGCGTTTTTTTTTTTATAATTATGGCTCCACACGATTAGTGTATTTAGCCCGTGTCAAGTAAAAATTTTTCAAGTTTTTGTGAATTCAAGTCATGTAGATTTTAAAAATGTCAAATATGTCAGTAATGAT
Organism: Cabera pusaria; assembly: GCA_954871355.1. Lineage (NCBI taxonomy): Eukaryota > Metazoa > Arthropoda > Insecta > Lepidoptera > Geometridae > Cabera > Cabera pusaria. The sequence goes on from OX940896.1 coordinate 13,744,701, forward strand.
AATTGTTTGACATATTTATTGATGTCAAATATGCGTGCGTGCGTTAAGAAATGTATGCTTACAAGCAACTTGAAAACGTTAATATTTCCAAAAACCATTTTTACCAATTTTGATTCTATATCTGTATTGCCATAATACATTAATAAACTTAATATCTCTGTTGTATTAATTTATTACGTTAATAAAAGCCTAAAACAAGTTCATCTAAAGGTAACACGACATTCATTGTCTGTTAGGTGGTACGAAGTTCGCCGGGCCAGCTATAGTATCTAATACCTATATCTATCAAGTGACAGTTTATTTTTCTCAGACAGCACTTGACCTAGTGGTCAAGCACGATTCCATCTTAGACTGCATTTTCATTAAACGACGATGCAAGCTAAGATGGAATCTAGCTTGTCTGGGAATGAAAGACGGTAGCTAATGAGTTCCAGCACAACTGACTTTAGTCTAATGCATAAGTCTAAAGCATTAGAAGACAGAAGGTAGTATTACCTTCTGTCTTCTAAGCTAGTTACCAGTTAGCAGCAAACGTTATGCAAGCATTCGGCGATCCAATTGCCGATGTCTTTAGTCGGTGGGTGGATTGAACAACGGCCGAAGCTTACCGGGATATTTATTTTATTTTTTATGATATAAGGTCAGGTAACAGGACAAATACGACGCTCGCTTGAACCAGAACTTTGCATGTTACTGCACTACGCCTGTTACCTAGAGACATAAAGCTTTTAAATCTCACATGCTATGTAATTTCACTGGACAGTTTAACATTCCAACCGAAAAGTTCCTATTTCACGGCTGAAATGATTGACCAAGTTGTGGTACCGCCCCAGGTGGACTAGTAGATGTACTAATAACTATTCTTGTATTCTTTCATCCAAATCAATTCAGCCGTTTTTGCGTGATTGCGTAACAAATATACAAACTGTATAAATATGTATAAGTTAAATTTATAATATTAGTAGGCTCTCAAAGAAGTTGTAAGAATGAAATAGGATTGTTTTAATTTTGTGGTAGGCTTCCAGTTTTGCGTTCATCGGAGTTAATTAAATTGTAGTACAGTATTTCTTGTACACGTAATATACAATATTATTAATCTAGGTCTCTACTCTCTATATTATCCGCGCTGGAACCGCAATTATTTTGATTCTGTTGAAATGTCGCGATAAAGGTAATATAAACTTTGAAAATAGTGTCGGCCTTCTTAGGGTTTTGTGTAAAAACGAAAAAGAAGACGACGAACTAATAAGGGTAGATATGTGCGTTTTTCTGTCGCTCTATAAACGTAAGTGCATGCATTAATATAGTTAGTGATATTTTGTGTACGAGAGGTGGTAAGAAATAATATATTATCTATTGTAGCCGTAGCTGTCTGTATAGTATATTATTAAACGAAACTGCTTTTTGTTGCTTGTTGCTCTTGTAAACTTTTTTTTTTTTGCGAAAATGGGTAACGCTTGACCACTATCTCACCTGATGATGTGTCGATCATGTAGCGCGCTTACCCAAAAGATATGTATTCACTCGCGACTTAAAGACCCCTAAGTTGTATCTAATCGGAAACAGACTCAAGTAAGGAGTTCTCGCAGAGTGAAATTCTTAAACATGAAACTCGAGGAAGCAACCAAAATGCAATATTATAAGTTCACGCCTTAGTAACATTTAAGGTACGGCCACACCGCGGCGTCCTGCGATCTGCGGGCGCGATCTCAGTACTTTTCAATTGTTTTCTGATCGCGTTTGGTGTGAACCAGTCGGTACAAATACTACTGCGTTATCTGATCGCCGCCTAGATTGCGCACGCAGGTCACTGCGGGGTGACCGTACCTTTATAAGTATGGGCTTATAAGTATGGTATGGCAAGAGGCATAAATTATTGTAGTAGAATCGTGCAGCGCTTATAATTTTGTATGGTGCTGACCTTTATCGTTTTGGTGCTTAAAGTGGCGTCCTGCTTATCTTCTAATTTGATATTTAAAAAAACGAAGAACCATAAATGTTGGTAGGTAAATACTTGGTCTTGTTCCATATTTAATGTATGCTACATGAACAGTGTTAATATATAATTATTATAGTAGCATGGTTCTATAACAATATTTGTTTCCTAAAACCTACAATTTTTTATTTACTAGCATGTTTTTGTAGGTCTGAAACATCGATTAGTTACATAGTTTTGTTTAAAAATGTATAAAGTTTTTAGTGTCGTGGATTTAACTTAAGTACAATATATTTTATCCATTTGTAAGTTTCAAATAAGTTTAACATAAACACTAGGTACTACTAACACACACTACACTATGTAAGGGAGCACAAATAAACCACCTCAGTGCTCCCAGCCAACCTTACCTGCCCGTGGTGCATCCTGCTGCAAACCAAACCAGCAAACGAGGCTCTGGCGACCGACCAATGGCGGTATAACCATTTTCACCAAATCACCAAAAATTATGGCGTAGCTAAATACTAAAGGCCGGTGACGGGCAGCAGCGTTACCGGTGCAAGAAGCTACGTCCTGCGATCGCCAACCCTGCCCAGTGTGTCAATAAGGGCATATCCCTCCCAAAGGCGGAAAGTCACACACAAAGCCAAAAGCAGTGACTGGAAAAATAGAGCTGAAGATCGGGCTCAGTGGCGCGACTTGGCCTACGTCCAGCAGTGGACCGATGCTTGCTTATGATGATGAAATACTACTTTTAGAAATAGGAATTTCCTACTCAAACACTTATTTGCACTGTTTGATAAACATAAACAAGACTGAAATGGCAATACTATCTACAGAAAACAATGGAGTCATATCACGAAATGTTTTTTCAGTTGGCGTATTCCCTTCCTTTATTGTGTTAAGAATAATAGAGATGATTTGTGTACGAGTGAATGAAATAATGTTACAGAAATACATGCATTTGCCATCAAACGTAGGGGATGTTTATTGCGAACGTGGATTTTATACAATACTTTTAAAATAAAGAACATTATTTATTATTAAAAGCTGTTTTTGTTGCTATTGCATTTTTATGAGATTGGACCATTTTGTGTTGTGGACTATTTTAAACTGACTTCACAAATAAGGAGGAGGTTCTCAATTCGAAGGATTTTTTATAATAATATTAATAATTGATATTTATTGCAGCCAAGATCCATATAAAAGTTGCACAAAAAATTGTATAAAAAATAATAATATAAAATATAAAAATATAAAATGAAACATTACTTAATTGTAACTTAGTTCAGGTGATAATTATGTGGTTAAAATCACCCAGTGTCGATATATCGCCCATTGCATAAGTCTATCTGCCAGACAAGCCAATATGACATTAGAAGAGAACTGTATCAGCGACATAAATGATGCTATTCTTTTGCGCTGGATGGCATTGAATGAGTCTACCCGGGCCTCAGTAAACATTCCGGAAGCGCTGCAGAAGCGCTGCAGGCCCATCAGGTGTCTGAAAACATTATTGTAAACCACTCTAATGCCATCATGCGATTTCTTGGTATAGTCTGTCCATAATTGACAAGTGTAAAATGTCTGGCAGAAAGACCTAAACAGTGTTGTCTTAACATCGGTCGCAGCTTTACTAAACTTTCTGGCTATCATTTTGCCTACTACACATAAGGCCCTCCGTTGTCTTTCTATATCAGCGTCATTTTTTAAGCAGGGTGTTACGATATGGCCAAGATACTTGAACTTCTCGACTATCTTCACAGAGTGACCATTAAGTTGGAGAGGAGGTACATTTTGTGGTCCCTTTCCCGATCTAAATACCATCATTTCTGTCTTTTTAGCATTGTATATTAATTCATGTCGCGTCGCGTACCTTTCACAAATCCTTACTAGTTTACGCAATCCTTTGATCGTGGGAATGTTTTATGTTTGTTACCTCAGATATCTGTCAAATCTTAAACCTTTTGAAAAATTATTTTTTTGTTTGAGAAATTATGCTTCCTGTTTGGTCCCATTCAAATGCGTGACCTATCTTAGAATTGATAACTTCACGATGTGGCCCACCATTTTATGAAATGGTTGTATTTCATAAAACACTAAATAAATAAATATCCACTGCCCATACCATTATTACCATTATTACTTTATCAATGAATAATCATCTGGACTTGACCATAATTATCATGATATTGAGAAGTAGACAATTTCATGAAATGGAAAATACAACATCATGAAGATCTTAGAATTGATTCTAAGATCTGGCCATGACGTAGTCTGAAGTCGACAGTATAAAGGTACAAGTTGGTAATCGACTACACGCAGCAGCAGCAGACGACGTGTTGTCGCGTCATGTCGCCACGACACGTCGTTGCGTCCTGTTGCTGCAGTCATGATTTTGAACCCGACTACAGACGGCAACAGCAGATGGCATCCAGTTGGTTCCGACTGATTGTTCCGTGAAACAAGATATCTAACGTGTTCGAGAATAGTGATCGCAATTTTATGCTAGTTGCTACGGCGTCAGCGGTATTACTGATCTGCGGTCAGACTATCTATAGTGACTTCTGCCGCTCGACGACGCATCGCTAGTTTCGTGTCGCTAACTACTCGTTTTACACGATTGTTCTTCCCACGTACCTGTAAGATGTGGAATGACCTCCCATCTGAAACCTTCCCAGAAACATTTAATCTGAGTAGTTTTAACCGAAGAGTAATGAGAGTGGTCTCTAATAAGGGTAGGTAACACACCGGCAATACCTCTGGTTTAGCAGATCTCAGTAGGCAGCGGTGACCACTTACCATCAGATGGGCCGCTTGCCTGTTTGCCGCTCCATATTATGAAAAAAAAGTAGCAATGAATTGTTATCATACGCTTGTATGTAAATTTATTAAACGAACACTGTTTCAATTCATTACTTGCGTTTAATACTAATTAAATTAGATAATGAACGTATAAACGCTCAAGTAAAGGACTACGACACGAACAAAATATTAATTTTAGACAAGGTTAAGTTACAATATGGCGGGAGCGATATCGGATCGAATTGGGGAAATTCAGGCGTGCAGCCGTGTTCCTAGAATTGACCTGAATTGACTGCTTCTTGCTATAGATACTACATATTATGCCTCGTGAATCAATTTATCGTCAGTTAGTGAAAACTTCATAACATTGGACTTTGTGAATTTAAAAATAAAATGCACTCTTTTATTTCATAAAGCTATATTTTGGAAGTTATCGAGGTTTTTGCTACCGACCCTCGTAACCGACCCGCTTACTTTGCGACCCATTTTATAGGTAATACAGAAGAAACATTGTTTTATTTACCCCTGTTTACGTACAGTTTAGTAATACTAATGTGCTTCTTAACAACAACATTGAATATTTATGATTCCAGCTAGATGATTCCACCTGTTAACCTAATACAAACGAAGTGTTATATTACATAGCGTCGTGTTTAACATATTTAAAGTACATAACAACACATATGTTTAAAACAATTTTTTGTAGTGGTAGGACTTCTGCTACTGTACTTGAGGCCACTTTGCATATTAATTCAGCCGTGAAATGTGTGAGTGTTTTTCGGTTTGAATGGAAATTTTGTGAAATTACAGGGCATGTGAGACTAACATCTTTCGTGTCGGACCCGCACACGAAGGGTTACGTAAGTTACGTAACACTATACAATATTTAATAAGATCGAGCAACAAAAAAAATACTTAAATACAATTCTTATATACACCCTTAATTTTTTAAACCATTTTTAGGGTTCCGTAGCCGAATGGCAAAAAACGGAACCCTTATAGATTCGTCATTTCTGTCTGTCTGTCTGTCTGTCTGTCTGTCTGTCCGTCTGTCCGTATGTCACAGCCATTTTATTCCGAAAATGTTAGGACTACAGAATTGAAACTTGGTAGGTAGATGTATTCTGTGAACCGCTTTCCGATTTTTATACAAAAATAAAAAATATAAAAGTTTAAGGGGGGGCAGCCAATACATGGAACGGAAACAAAAAAAAAATAATTTCTTCAAACCTATACGTGTGGGGTGTTTATGGATAGGTCTTTAAAAATGACATTAAGGTTCCTAAAATCATTTTTTCTCAAAGTCAATCATTTGAAAGATAGGCGCGTCTAAAGTGGTAAAATTTGTCCCCCCCCCCCCCCCCCCCCCTGTAACTTTTAAAGTATGGGAGTGAAAAATCTAAAAAAAATATATGCTGTAGATCTCAATAACTTTGTTTTTCATACAAACACTATGAAAAACAAAGTTAATTTTGTAGTTGCGAAAAATCAAAGTTATAGAATACTCTACTGTGTTACGGAACCCTACGAGTGCGAGTCCGACTTGCACTTGGCCAATATTTTTTAATTTTTAACTTTACTTACTTATGATTACTTACTAGGTTTGCCCCGTAGCTTCACCTGCGTTAAAAATTACTTTCATTCATTGAAAACTCTTCTTTCATTAAAACCTTGTCCTGAAAATTACAAACACAACCAAAGAAGAATTAGCCAAAACGGTCCACCCGTTCTCAAGTTATGGCGTGACCAAGGCAGATAGGGTTTCATGTTTATTTATTTTTATTAAAATTTTAGATGAACTACTCAAAACCATTTTTCATCAGTATAGCTTCAAAAATAAAGAACTTTCGACATGAACTTATCAGCCAGGTACGGACACACTCACCTCAGCGTCCTGCGTGCGCGATCTAGGCGGCGATCAGATAGCGCAGTAGTATTTGTACCGACTGGTTCACAGCAAACGCGATCAAAAATCAATTGAAAAGTACAGATATAGTTTTTATATTAAATGAACTACTCAAATACCAATTTTGATCGCTTTATGTATAAAAACAAAGAAGTTTCATACAAACGTTTTCACACCATTTAACCCTCTTCGGGGCGGAATATCCAGAAATCCGTTCTAAGTACACCTCTTCAGACAGACACAAATGTATCCTCCAAATTTTAAGTTTTACCAAGACTTGACTCTGGCCAACGACCAGCGGTTTAGGCTGTGCGTTGTTTTTAAGTCAGTAGTCAGTCAGTCAGTGAGTATGTTAGGACAAATATTCTTATAGTATTAGAAAAAATTGCCTCATTGCAGCTTGATATCGAAAAAATAAAAAATAAACTTTTATTTTTTTGGCTATTCTGCTATTTGAGGCGGAGACAAATGTAACAAAATCAATAAACTGGCCAAGTGCAAGTCGGACTCGCACTCGTAGGGTTCCGTAACACAGTAGAGTATTCTATAACTTTGATTTTTCGCAACTACAAAAATAACTTTGTTTTTCATAGTGTTTGTATGAAAAACAAAGTTATACTTGCGGTCGCTATATCTCAACAACTGCTGACTGTATCTCGTTCAAACCAATTTTCGTTGTTAGTTTTTATTAAGATCTACAGAATGTATTTTTTCTAGATTTTTCACTCCCTTACTTTAGAAATTAGAGGGGGGGGGGCACACATTTTTCCACTTTAGACGCGCCTATCATTGAAATGATTGACTTTGAGAAAAAATGATTTTAGGAACCTCAATGTCATTTTTAAAGACCTATCCATAGATACCCCACACGTATAGGTTTGACGAAAATTTTTTTTTTTTGTTCCAGTTCCATGTATGGGATGCCCCCCCTTAAACTTTTATATTTTTAATTTTTGTATAAAAATCTGAAAGCGGTTTACAGAATACATCTACCTACCGAGTTTCAATTCTGTAGTCCTAATAGTTTCGGAATAAAATGGCTGTGACATACGGACGGACAGACAGACAGACAGACAGACAGACAGACATGGCGAATCTATAAGGGTTCCGTTTTTTGCCATTCGGCTACGGAACCCTAAAAACCATGAAAATCGGTCCAGCGTTTCTCGAGTTTAAGTGTCATAACTCGTAACAAACCTTTGTTTTATATACGAGTATATAGATTTGTTATTATAGCGGCAATAATAGTACACATTTTGTGAAAATTTCAAGTGTTATTACGGTTCAGAATATATATACTTAGAATATATTTATGCCATATAATTATATATATAGCCCTATGACAGACAAATGGACAGCGAAATCTCTAAATGGGTGCAATCTCTAAACCAGTGGCCATTGGTGGTAGGCTTCGGCCGTGGCTCAAAAACCATACATCGAACAAATACATAATATTACCCATTGGGCTTGCATGATGTTCGGTACCAGCCAGACTGAAGAAAGGTTGAGACAGAAACGCTTAGTACAGTCGACTCACATTGTAACAATATACCTAAAGCACACGCCAGGCAACATATGTGATGGTACTAGAAACTTTTTTCATTTTGCTCATAAGCTACAAGTGTTTTTTATGAAGATAAACCGGCGGACAAAGTTGCACGGCATAGCCAGTTTTAACCAGTTTCTCCAGTTCCTATAGAGATAATAATAAATATACAATTAAGATTAATATTGTTAGCCGGATAGCATATTTTAGAAACATATCTGCCAGGTAAACTACAACTTTTGAGGTAGCGTTATAACGTTATATAATTATGTCTATATGAATCTTTATCAGGAACCGTTGAATCTGACCCTTAGAAAATTATTAATTTGGAGCAACAATACCTGCTTGCTACGTTACAGATTCGTTCCTAATCAAATCTGTCACCTTATATGCAAGATTTACATTTAGATTGGGTAGCTTTCGTTTGTTGCGTTGTGACCGCTTTCAAGGATATTTTTACAAGCCGTGTCAAGTAGGCTAATGAGTTGTATACAGTTTATAATAAATAATTATACATTCTCACTGTTGATTAAATTACCCACACACTTCGATGTAATAGTTTTGTTAATAATCTTTCAAAAGTACCGATTTATTTCATTGACCAGTTGGTCCAGTGGTTAGTGACATTCAGTTTCGGATCCGATTCCCATACGAAACAATTCATTGCGTGATCCACAGACTGATACGAATAACGTAATTCCCTTCTTTGAGAAATCTACCCTTCCAGAAGTTTTCCACAGGTTTCTTTATTAATATTAAAGCAATGTGGGGTCACGACACGAGTGTGACACCCAATTTGACACAGATTGCGTGTCACTCTTCGTATTTTCATATTTGGGACATATTTTACACGTCAAAGGTACCTCTGTATCTCTTCTTATGAAATTCTGAACATATCAGTATTGCTTCATTTTCAGTCGCATCTTTGAAACATAGTTTTTATGAAAAACTAGAAATGCTCCACGGCTTCGCCCGCGTTAAAAACCCATTTTCAAGTTATGGCGTGACCATGGGAAATAGGAAGTTTTATAAAAAATAAAACCTAAGTAAATAAAATATTTAAAAAATAAAACTATACTGATTTTCATACCTTGAGATAACTTTTTGCATGCCGTATCTCATATCTGTAATAGGTAGCCGTCATCGCTTACCATCAGGCGAGCGTCATGCTTGTCCTGTTCCATTTTATATGAAAATAAACAGGGCAGAAAGAGATTCTTCATTCAAAAAGCGAGAGAAAAGATCGCTTCATTTATTGAGCAAGTTACTTGTGAAAAATGTGTTGAAAATCAAGTCACGTCTTCTTACCATGAGTCTGAAAGACCTGTTTTTCTATAAAGCTTTTAATATAGCAGGTATTATGATCGCATCTTTGTTACTTACGTTCTATGAAGAAAGGTTTCTATGAAATTGGAATGTCAATCATACTTTCAGAAATTTTACTTCAATTTCCGGTCACAAGGTGTCCTTGTTGAGATGTTTTGTTAGGTAATATACACTTTTAAGATACATGAAAGATCAACAACTTTGTTGAAGCTACGGGATTAGTTTGATGGTGGCACAGAACACGGATTTGGATCGTGGCATATTTAGGATTAGTCGTAAACACCCAAAATCTATTACGAGCCACTTCTGAACACTATATTTTGTTCTTCGACTTTTGATAATAATTATAATTCGACAACTTATTCACCTATACAAACATTTAATCATTTGACCCGAATTCACATGCAACTACGTGGTGACAAATTAAATATTAATTATAAGAAAAAAATAATTTTTAAAACAAGCCTTTATCTGGGACAATGAACTAAAATGTTAAAAATAAATTCTAGTAAGTATTTGGCGTGCAGATACTTACCTATATTCTTAAAAGCTTGAAGCACTACCCGTTTTTCAGACTAGGTAATTACTATACTTCAGTGCCTCAAGCTTTTATTATTATAAATTATTTTTAACTTTTTAGTATGTAGGTAGATACCGACTACCTACCTACTACCTAAGTATTTAAGAGAAGGCATGATGTTTTAAAATATTCCACGGATATTTGATGTGATTATGGGTAAAGTGCTTTTCGTGAAAAATCAATCGATTCGGTGGGGCTATGTTGCTTTATAAAAGAAATGCCATGGCCACCTTACAGCTTCATCATCAGATTTAAGTGTAAAGTGCTCCTCCAGTAAAGTGTAAAGTTATCTTCAAGACGAATCAATCGAGCCCACACTCGGTAGAGTTATGTTCGTACGACGAACTTTCCACTGATTCTAACTAAATGAAACACTGTATGTACTACTATAGAAGATATATTATCTAATACTTTAACACTACAAGCAAATCTCAAATAAGTAAACGCATCCACCGAGGCCCACAAATTCAACAAATGAAACGCTTGCGCGTGCTAATTTTTCCTGTGCTGCCATCTAGTGGCGTCGAGGTGAATTAAATTCAAAGGTAAGTTATTTGTAGTTGATTGCAGATTGAACATTCCGCCCACCAAAGGGCGTAGTCCTTTCACAAATCTCAATACACTGAATAAATTAAACTATTATAGAAAAAATATTGAATACACAATCACAGCAAGCCGCCCACCATAGCGGAATGAATTGATAAATTGAAACTTTACAAGCAAACACAATTAGGTAGGAAAGGCAAAATGAATCTATATAATCTAAAATGGATTACTCGGTCGCTTTAGGTAGAAAACACAGTTTGCTGCAGGGTCTTGATTATACCATTCTTGGTTTTTAATGTCACCACTCTCGTTAAATTATCTCGCCCATTATGCTTTTCAATCACTCTCCCCAACCACCACTTGGCCGGAGGCAGATTTTTTTCTTTGATTACGACCACATCATTACTCTTTTGAGATCTCAGGCTCTGAACGTCTCATAGTCCATTTGTGTCGTTGGTTTAACGTTACTAAATATTCATCTGACCATTTCCTCCAGAAGTCACACATGATCTTCTGATAGAACCTCCACCGTCTCACGTCCGAAATAACTGTCTCCTTACTCGTCTCGTCCGGTATAATCAGAAGTGGTTCTCCTATCAGGAAGAGACCCGGGGTTAATGGCATTGGATCATCCGGATTCTCACTCAGGTAGGATAAAGGGCGCGAATTCAGACACGCCTCTATTTGCGTCAGGACTGTCGAGAGCTCTTCAAAAGTTAGCGTTGAATCTCCGATTACTCTTTTGAGATGCTTTTTAGCTGAACGGACTCCTGCTTCCCACAAACCGCCGAAATTCGGGGCTAGTGGCGGAATAAACTTCCACGTAGTTCCCTCGTTAGCCAGAAGATGTTGTAACTCATCAGGTAGTTGAGAGACTGAACGGTCGAACATCTCGTGTAACTCTTTATCGGCTCCAACAAAATTCGTGCCATTATCCGAATATAGCGTCTGGCAGTGTCCTCTCCGTGATACAAATCGTCTGAATGCGGCGATAAAGCCTTTTGAAGATAAGTCTGATTCAGCTTCAAGATGTATTGCCTTCGTAAACAGACACACAAATAAGCAGATATAACCTTTGTAAGATTTTGCTCCATGTCCCGGCGAAAATCTGACGTTGATATATCCTGAAAAGTCAACTCCCGAAGTCTTGAATGCTCTCATAGGTTTGAGCCTTGCTTCGGGAAGTCGTCCCATGAGCTGCGTAGTATTTTGTTCGGAGTACCTCACACAGGTGGTGCAATTTCGGTAACACCTTTTGACCAAGTCGCGAGCTCGTGTGATCCAGTACCATGATCTCAGGAAGTTCAGCATGAGCTGGGGTCCTCCATGGAGCGTGCGATGATGAGCGTCTAGTATTACTAGCTTGGTGATGTGACTATCACTAGGCAGAATAACAGGATGACGTTTGTCGTAGTCTACTTGAGCCTCATGTATTCGGCCTCCAACTCTTACAAGCCCGTTCTGGTCTATAAACGGGTGAAGTGTGTGTAGCGGGCTTCTTTTAAAAACGCTCTGACCACTACTCAAGCGGTTGATTTCTTCTGAAAAGTACTTCTAAAAGACTGTCTCTGTGTCTCTTTTATACAAAATTCTAGTATACGATCGGTTTCTTGTTTGTTTACTGTTTTGCACAAAGTATCTCGTTTTTCTTTAGGTAGTCTCAGGTTAAGAAATTTCTTGCAGTAAGCCAAAACTCGTAACATTTTAGGTAAATTTGAAAAGTTTGTCCAAATAAACGCCTCCATGTTTTTCACAGTAGTAGTGAAAGTCTTAACGGCCTTTGTCTCTTCCGTTGTCTCAAAATTGGTCTCTCTATTAGCGTTTTGGTAATCACCTCTTAACCACTCTGGACCGTGCCACCATAAGTCGTGGGTGGCCAACTCTTGGCTAGAAAGACCACGCGATGCTATGTCAGCAGGATTTGTCTCAGTGCGGACATGGCCCCATCTCTTGCGATCCAGCATGGTCAGTATCTCGGAAACTCGGTTGGACACGAAGGTTGTCCAACGGTGTGGTTCTCCAGCAATCCAAGCCAAAACAACTGTGCTATCTGACCACGCAAAAATTTTAGTCTGTGGTATGCTCATCACTTGCGACACTTCGTGCATTAGTTTCGCCGCTAACAACGCTGCACATAACTCCATACGAGGTATTGAGATTTGCTTCTCTATGGGCGCTACCTTAGTCTTTGCTGTCAAGATGTTCGTTTTGACCGTCCCATCAGAGCAGTTTTATACTTGAGATGTAAGTCAAGTATAAAACTGCTGCATAAGCCGCTTGTGATGCATCGGCAAATACATGCAGTTCCACATCGTCATTACGTTTACATTGTAACCATCTCGGTATCATAATATCTTCAATGTTGCTCAAATCAGATTTGAATTTCTGCCACTCCAGTAGGAGCTGTGACGGCAGTGTATCATCCCAAGATAGCTGAGTTTTCCACAGATTCTGGATGAAGATCTTAGCGATAATAATCACTGGAGCTATCCAGCCCATAGGATCGTATAACCGTGCTATCTCTGAAAGGACTCTCCTCTTGGTCACGTTTTCGCTCCCGATGTCATATTCAGGTAGGTTCAGTTGGTACACGAACTAATCGTTGTTTTTATCCCAGGAGATGCCAAGTACCTTTATGCTATCACCAGACTTGAAGGTAAGTGTCTGATTGTTTCTCTGGCTCTCTTGGTGGATGCTGTTCAATAGCTCGGAACGATTACTACACCATTTCTGGAGTTCATAGCCACCCTTTCTCATCAGTTTTGTCATTTGCTCATATATCAATACAGCTTCTTCCTTTGTTTCGCAGCCAGTAAGTAGATCATCCATGTAATAGTCTTGCAAGGTGATTTTAGATGCTAGTGGATATCTTGACTGCTCATCTTTAGCTAGTTGTTGCAAGGACTTCACGGCGAGATACGGCGCACACGACGTTCCAAAGGTAAGTCTTAGCATTTTGTAATGTAGAATAGGACCATCTTGATTCGGCCTCCACAGGATTCTCAAAAAGTCTGTATCTCATGCGTCGACACGGACTTGCCGGTACATTTTTACCAGGTCTGCCACTATACAGATCTCATGGCGTCTCCACCTCATTAGAATATGTCTCAAATCATCTTGTAATTTTGGGCCGGTAAGTAGGTTGTCATTAAGGGAAACATTATTCAACCCCTTACTCGAAGCGTCAAAGACAATTCTTACTTTAGTTGTGTCTTTATCATTTCTGACTACCGCGTGGTGGGGTAGGTAGATCACGTTAGTATCCTTCAACTGCTTCTCATCTGTTATCTGGACCATGTGGTTCTGATCAAGATACTCTTCTATCACGTTTTTGTACTCTTCTTGTAGTTTCTTATCTTTCTGTAACCTCTTCTCTAGTGATTTGAATCTCCTCAGTGCTACCTCCTTAGACTGACCATACAAGCACTCTGGATTGGCTGTCTTAAATGGTAGCCTCACTACATAGCGACCTTCAGTATCTCTGACAGTAGTCTCCTCATATATTTCTTCACATCTGATTTCCTCGTTTGTCTTTTTCTTGTTGATACTATCCGGCTCTCTCTCAATCTCCCAAAATTGTTTCAGTAGTTCATCTTCTTTTATCTGTATGTGCATGCTTATAACCTTTCTCTTTTCTTGTGTCATTAATTCTTTATTTGTTTTTCCAGACAATATCCAGCCAAGAAGAGTGTTTTGCGCAATAGGTCCACTTGGCGATGGATGCTTTAGCAGACCTTCAAGTAGAATTTCACCGTGTACTTCGACTCCGAGTATCAGATCTATCTTTCCAGGTGTCCCGTAGGTTGGATCCGCTAAAGGTAAGCCTTTATTTCAGGCCAGCTGGACATCGACACTTCTTGTGCAGGTAAGTATGACGTTAATTTCTTTAGCATATATGCCTCAACAGGCATTGAAAAGGTAGCATTTATTGACTCTATTTCAAAGGAAGCTATATTCTTAGCTCTTGTATGTCCTTCGCCGAGACCGGATACTACTCCATTCGCGGTGACTTCTTCAGTTGAAGAGCTTGCGCAGTAGCCTCGGTGATGAACGAAGCCTCAGAACCCTGGTCAATAAGGACTCTTACAGTTTGACAGTAGCCAGTGGACGAACGAATTCGTACCAATGCCGTAGCCAACAGGACTCTACTCTGATGATTTTGTTGTGCAAAGTGAGCCACAACTTCAGTCTCCTGTGGCGTTCTCGGATATTATAATGCTTCAGTAGAAGACTTCACAGATTTCACTTCTGCAGCAGTAGCTGGCTCTTGAGCAGTAGCTCGCTCGTAGTGTAGTAGAGTATGGTGTCGTTTGCCACATTTTTGACAGCAGGTCGGAATATGGCAATTCTTCACTGGGTGTGTATTCGACAAGCAATTGAAACACAGACCACGTGTCTGTACAAACTCGACTCTCTTTTCTGGGGACAGCGCGCTGAATTCCTTGCATTGATACAGGCTGTGCTGGCCAGTACACCTCACACAGGTAAATTTTCTCTCTTGCATAGCTGAGTGGAAAGCCCGTTTCACAGGTTGCTTTGAGTTGCTGTTTGTTGTGGACTGAACCGGTCGGGTTGTGCTCCGGCTGACAGGTTCCAGCATCTCCAATGCTCTAAATCTCATCTCAAGGAACTTTTTAAGTTGCTCCCAGGTAGGTAAATTGTCTGCAGATTCACTCGTATCAGCTCTGCTCACTTCAAGTTCCCATAGTTTACGTGACTCAGGATCCATTTTGGAGGTGATGAGGTAAACAATAATTGCGTCCTAGGAACTGATGACAATCCCAATGTTGTTCAGAGACTTCAAGCACGCCGAAGTTGTGTCTAGCAGTTGTTTTATAGCGTTGGACGAATCACTTGATATATTCTTTTGAGAGAATATGCGCTTCATGATCTCATTTGCATTATATCTTTTGTTGCTATAACGTCGTATAAGTTGCTTCCAGGCCTCTGTGTAATTTAATTCAATAGTCGAAAGATTCTGCAACAACATTTCAGCCTCTCCCGATAAGCAACTCTTAAGATAGTGTAACTTATGTACAGCAGACAAACTCGGGTTTCGATTAATGAGAGAATCGAACATGTCGAAAAAATGCGGCCATTGTTCGTAGCCTCCTGAGAATGTAGGGAGCTCAATGCGTGGTAACTTTACGTCGTAGTTATATCCTGCATTGCTTACTGCCGGTGACGACGCTGCTTCCTGATGTTCTGGAGTGGGTTGACGTACTCGCAGGTCATCTATTAGCTTCGTTTTGTAATCGATATAAATGTCCTCCAACTGCGTGTAAACATCCTCCAAGAAATAATAACAACCAGCTCTTTCCGGTTTGTCCGCAACCGCGGCAATCTTGTGATGTCCAGTTGTAAAGGCCTCCCATAACTTCTCTAACGCCTCAAGTTTAGTATTAATGAAAGTCACGGTTATTCTCTCCTTCGATGTTTTTTTATAATTCGTGTAAGTTTTACGGAGACGTTCTTGTAAATCGTCTTGAATCCGCAAAAGTTTTTTAAGTTCGTCGGCCATCTTTTCGATTTACCGTGCACAATATAAAGTCTTAATAAAATTCAATCTTCAAGTATGAAGAATGTCCAAACACTTTGAAATTTTAAAAGTTGAAGTTTTAAGGAAAATATTCTAAGTCCTGTATTCTATTCAAAATTCTGTGTTCCGTATTCTATAAAAAAGTTAAAGTGTTTGAGCAAAATGCAGGGTCCAAAGTCCACTTTGAATCGCGCAGGGTTCACTATAAAAGAACCCTAAACGTCACTCACTGCCACTAACACTGCACTGCACTTCATTCGCGGGTTTCGGCACCATTATGTTCGTACGACGAACTTTCCACTGATTCTAACTAAATGAACCACTGTATGTACTACTATAGAAGATATATTACCTAATATTTTAACACTACAAGCAAATCTCAAATAAGTAAACGCATCGACCGAGGCCCACAAATTCAACAAATGAAACGCTTACGCGTGCTAATTTTTCCTGTGCTGCCATCTAGTAGCGTCGAGGTGAATTAAATTCAAAGGGAAGTTATTTGTAGTTGATTGCAGATTGAACAGTTACGTTGATTTATCAAAGAGATGCCGTGGCCACCTTCCAGCTTCATCATCAGACCCCGGATATTATCTAGGTGAAAAGTTCTCTTCAAGACGAATCAATCGAGCCCAAACTCGGTAGGGTTATGTTGATTTATCACAGAGATGCCGTAGCCACCTTCCAGCTTCATCATCAGACCCTCGATATCATCTAAGTGAAAAGTTCCCTTCAAGACGAATCAATCGAGCCCAAACTCAGTAGGGTAATGTTGATTTATCACAGAGATCCCGTGACCACCTTCTAGCTTCATTATCAGACCCTGAATATCATCTAGGCATAAATTTCTCTTCAAGACGAGTCAATCGTGCCCAAGCTCGATGAGGTTATGTTGTTTTATCACAGAGATGCCGTGGCCACCTTCCGTCTCCATCATCAGACCAGCTCCATGGTACCATATCATTGTATTGTCATTGAAGATACATAAGTACACCAAATTTAAGTCCAATCGGACATCGGAAAGTGGGTCTAATTTAGCTTCCAAGATTCCACCCGTACATACATAGTGACATACATACATACATATATCATTGCAAGTTAAATAAAAGCTTGTAAAAAACGCAACAGCAGCAATGATAAGACTCAGTCTGTTAGACAGAGCTTAAAATTATACGGCAGTACTTACTTTCTTCTACATACTCGTATGTGTTATTAGTCATAGAATAATAATAGTTTATGAAACTGTTGCATAATGAGGGGTATTATGAGGCGTAGAGTGTGTTTAACAAAACTGGCCAAGTGCGAGTTAGACTTTTGTCCCGCACACGGAGGGTCCCGAACGCCATCTAATGAACATCTAACGAACATCTAACACCAACTAAGTGAACGTTAGCACAAAGGTAATTAATATTATTAATAAGGTAAATAATCGTTTATAGATGGCGCTATAATAAAAAACACGTTTTTTGTATGAGGACCCTCTTTAATTTTTAATCTTTAATTTTTTACTTTGTTCCGTTCTTAGTAGTTGTTGTTATAGCGGCAACAGAAATACATCATCTGAGAACATTTTAACCGTCTAACTATCACGGCTCATGAGATACAGCCTGGTGACAAACGGACAGACAGACCGACAGATAGATAGACGGACAGCGGAGTCTCAATAATAAGGTTCCGTTGGTTGGTACCCTTTGGGTTCGAAACCCTAAAAACTGACCCTTAGGTGAGGTTACATACATACTAACGTTTTGTTTTAAGCAAGCACTAAGCACATAGGTAGTTAAGCAAGCAAGATTTTAATTGATATTATGGAATCGAGCTTGTCTGGAAATGACTCCATGAAGTCCAATCAACATACCAACTGACTAGCACTGAACATTATGCGACCATCACAAGATGAACGTATGATGTTACATTATGGTGATAATACGGTGTAGTGAGAGAATGGTCGGCTTTGGCGCCAGAGGTAACAAGTCAATCCCCGCCGTGCACCAATAAGTTTTTCTTTCGAAAAATGTATGTGCGCTTTTCATGGTGGCTCTCCGGAGGAGAAACATCGTTATGAAACCCCCAACCCCCGTATGGAGGTAGGGACTATCTAATGTCCGCCTGGACAGTTACCACCCTCAAGCTAGAAAATCTGACCCCAAACATTTAATGTGTTTCGGCAGATATCCTTGAGAGCCAGTTCCCATTTTAGGCCTAGCGGGCTACCATCCGCATATATATTGATATCAACCGCATCATCACTTACCAACAGGGGCCTTATTCAGTATGACCAATGAGATAACGCGTTCCTTAACGCGCCACGTCACGTTATTGAAAAATTGTATTCTTTATGCCACACGATAGGTAAATAATACAAAACGCGCGCGTTACACGTCCTCATATGTCACGATATTTAGACAGCTCAAAACGCGCTCATAACCTTACCCTACCGCGTTTTAATTAGCATAGAGAATACCATAACGCGGAGATAACATAACACAGCACGGTAAGACTTTAAAATGGTCATACTGAATAAGACCCCAGGTGAGATAGTGGTCAAACGCTAGCCTATATGATATAAAAATATTTTTATGTGCGTATATTTCTTTCTATGCAATGCTAGTTTCTATAGTTTAATTACTGATCGAATCGTGAGTAATATTCACACTTAATTATTATTACGGCTAAATTCACGTAGTCGACTACTCTACTACAACAGTACGGGTGGGGCGCTTGCCGGGAGCACGCGTACTGACCAAAGAGTAACATAATGTATACTGAGTACTGCTACTGACCCATAAAGATGAGGCAACAATTGCCTCGAAACCGGTCGGACGTCTAACAGACAGTCGGCCACTTCCTGTGAGCTAATTAAGAAGTGAGAATAATTAAAAAAGTTTCTATGGGTGTAACAATATAAATTTAGGAATGTAATCCAATATCCTCAACCATGATATATGACAACCTGCGAACTTCGAAGTACGTACGTAAATCACATAAAGTTATTTAATAACGATACTTAGACAACTACGTGTCGTCAATTTTAGCTATTTATGATCAAGGGTGGCTTCGTGTTTATACGAGTGTAACTTTTTATTACATGTCATAGTATTTAAAGTAGATTTTTTTAAGTTTACCTATATACATCATTATATTTTTGTAAAAACACAATGTCTCAAAAATAACCGAGGAAAGCTTGGTCACTCAGGCACTAACTCTTTAAGGTACAAATTAAGAGTCAACTGATTCGTTATTATGGTCCGGGTCAATGTCTACGTTTTTTTCCATTAATCAGCTTTGTTAATGTTTTAAATGTGTTTTATCTTTTGATAAATATCAAGCATCATTTTATCAGAATAAAATAGATTCGAGAGAGGTTAATTCACCTCACAACTCACCTTCCATGGAATTTCATACACTTTTTCTTATGTGTTGTACCGAAAGAATGGTATCACCTTCATCATTATTGTCATCATAATCAGTCTGTATCAGTCGACTGCTAGCACTCTCAAGACGTGCCACTGAGATCGATCTTTAGCTCTTCTTTTCCAGTCACTGTCCACCGCTCTTCGTGTGTCGTCGATCCACCTGGTCACAGGGCGTCCTACGCTTCGTTTGTCGACTCCAAAACCAGTCAACGCCAACCTAATCTGCTGAAACAAGCTTATATAAAATGTTTATTTATATGTACTTAGTCACAACCATTAACCATTGTAGTCACAAACATCAAGATATAAATCTTGATGTTATAAATGGTTAAACGGTAACAAGTACCTACTTAAACAGAATCCACAATGCTTCTTATTATATAAAACGCAATGAAGCCGAAAAACTAAGAACACTTGAAACATTTATAGCTCCATTTGCTCCACTGGTTTCTCAGCTATCGGCAAATAAAGTCCCAAATGTCTGCAAAAACGAGTGGAGCAAAGTTGAAACAAATAGCTGTACCATCTTTCGTGGTTCCCCTCTAAATTAGGTTTGGTGCATACTGGAGCAGAATTAATCGCCACTCGATTGACGCTTTAGGAAATGAAATTGTTTTTTTACACCTTTAAAAAGAACCAACTTTAAATGGCCGCACGAATGAATATAATTATGTAGTTTACAAAGGTGTTTTGCTGCATATCTCTAAAGGTTCTAGTGACTTTTACCAGTAAAGGTCTTGATAAAATTTATATGAAACAGTAGTATATCTTCTTCTTTCGAACCCAAGCATAATTATTAAACCAAATCGGTCCTGACATGTCAAAACTACATCAGTGAGAACCAATCTCATAACTTTTCTATTGAATTTTCATAATTTTTACTGATGTATTTTATGTGTTTGATTAAAGAGAATTCTGAGCATTTCTTAATCATGTAAAATGTGGCTGTGATACGACTACTGACTATACAAGTAGTATAAACCTTAACAGCTATATAGAAATCGTAAAATATCCCAATGGATGCAGAGTAAACAATACGAAAAAGTTTGCACAAATTCTAGGTAATTTTGTATTATATATGTATAATTTGGTATTTTTGTATTGTACATTAGGAAATATCTAGAACTTTAGTAATTTACAGGTATATAAGGCTTTTAGGAAGTCTAAAAGTAGCGACTGCGAGGTGCTGTCTACTCGCAAACTCGGTAGGAACATATTATATCGATTTTCTGTCTAACTTGCTACCAAAAAATAGCTTACCGTAAGATATAAATAAAACCGGCCATGTGCGTGTCAGGCCACGCGCAGTGTATGCGTCCGCAGTAGTATAATATTTAACATAATAATTTTTAAAATTATCCATCACCCAAGTTCAACGACTATAACTGCTATACACTGCTAAACTTATAAAGTTACCGCTATAATTTTCCTTTGAAGTTCATGAAATGCAATATCATCATGAATTTTTCCAGATTTTTCAAGCTAGCATTTAGCTTTTAGAGGGGGGAGGGCGCCCTACTGAAACAAAAATTTGCACCATAAAGTTTAATATGTCGTAAATGTAGCATTAAATCGAAAAATAGTATTAGTCAATTTATAATAGCTATTCAACGATAACCCACACGATGGGGTAGACAACGACAAAAACTTCATCCCCACTTCACATGTAAGGGAGCTAAACCCTAAAAAAAATATTTACCAAAATTTTATTTTACCGCTTTGTCGGCGTAATTGATATACACACCCCTACAACATTTCAGCTTTCTAGAACTAACGGTCTCTTAGCAAAACCTCGGACAGACAGACATGACGAAACTATAAGGGTTCCTTGTCAGGACTACGGAACCCTAAAAACGGTACCGATAGAGAAGATTGAGTCAAGTTTCGCCTCTACACCGCGGCACCGGTGTGTCTTAGCCCTAACTTGCTAAGTTCTCAACTATTTGAGATTGTAAATCTCGCTTTGAACTTGCAGATTTACAGCTCCTCTGTTAACATCTATCGCCTTTAATCAATAGGCCTCCGCTACTTCGTCAATTGTTCCCTTAACTTTCGCTACTAATTAAAATACTTACTGTATTCATAGCATGCATCGTGTATATTATCGCCACAGTAAAGTTTTAATTTCGAAAAGACGGCAATTTAATATTAAGTATTTTATATTGTGTATGCATGGGCATTCGCTCCCTATGGGTATCCCGTACGCGTACTTTTCGGACCTACCATTGAATCGTCTCACAAACTAACACCATATCTTATACCGCAAAATGCTACATTTAGATTCTGGGTTATTTATTTAGTCCTACTTTTATAAATTCTAAGCCAAATTCAACGATAATCTGTAACAGAAACGTAACACTTTTTGGCACTAGGTTTCAATGTCTGTGTAAACAATGCATCTTGTTTTTGTCGAAAACCATTTTCGAGGAACGTTTCTACGGTTTCTGGCTTTAAGCCAAACTGTCTGTTACTACTTTATAGTACAAATTTTCTTCCTGACAGATACTCTTTTTAATGTTCTTGATACTCAATTCTCTTATACACACCCATATATTGCCTTGGTACTTAATTTTATATCATTCATGGTCATGTCTTGAAGTATTATAACAATTACTTATATTGCTAGAAAAGCCAGATCCCTCCAGGGCTGTTGTCAATCGGGGTGACTTCGGTATCCTTCGGCGCTTACGAAAGCCTATCATTTGACCAATCGCAAGCGCCGATTCTGATTTATTATTCCCGTAGCAAGACTGCGAAACCCACGGAACCAATAGAAGTACTTATTGACAATACTGAACGTTAACAATAGTGTAGGTGTATTAGTATTGTGTTGACCTGAGAATTAGTGATGTAATATTTATATTAAAACTAACTAGAAGTGCCCCGCGGCTTCGCCCGCGTTAAAAACTTCTTTTGTTTATACTTAAAACTTTTCTTTTGTAAAAACGATTCTATCATTAAATACATCAAATAAGAATTAGCCAAATCGGTTCACCCGTTTTCATGTTATCGCGTGACTAAGGCAATTCGGGATTCATATTTATAAAAACCGAAAACCCAAATTGTCAGACTTTGTTACCTACCCCATTTCAAAAAATCCTACAACACAAACATTATCTCAGCTTATTTCGCCATAAAACTTTGAATCCCCGTTCCGTATCCGGGAGGAATTTTGAGAAAATCCTTTCTGAGCGGATACCTACGTCATAATAACTATCTGCATTCTAAATTTCAGCGCAATCCGAAACAATATTGATGTTTAGACTTCGTTACCCCAGTTTATCCTCTTAGGGTGGCATTTTGAAAAAGTCTGAAACTCGTAATAACTTATTTATTTACAGAAGTACTAGTGTGAAATGTTGAATAAATTGACTATCCAAACTTTGAACCCCCGCTTCATCTCCTTGCAGAGTGAATTTTGAAAAATTATTTCTTAGCGGATACCTAAGTCAAAATAACTATCTGCATGCCAAATTTCAGCGCAATCCGAAACAATATTGATTTCAGACTTTGTTACCCCACTTCACCCTTTTAGGGGTGCAATTTTGAAAGAGCCTGAAACACGTATTTACTTACTTAAGTACTAGTGTTAAAATTCAATTATAAAAGACTATCTAATCTTGTTTCTCCATACAAACTTTGAACCCCCGTTTCATCCTCCTCAGGGGTGAATTTTGGAAAATCCTTTCTCAGAAGGCTTTTACGTCGTAATAACTATCTGCATGTCAAATTTCAGCACAATTCGAAACAATATTGATTTTCACACTTTGTTACCCCATTTCACCCTCTTAGTAATTTAAAAAAAACTTGAATCACGTATTTACTTATTTTTTTACTCGAGTACTTGTATGAAGTTTCGAATAGAAAATACTATCTAATCTTGTATCTCCATACAAACTTTGAACCCCCGTTTCATCCTCTTCAGGGGTGAATTTTGAAAAATCCTTTTCAGAGGTAACTAACGTTGTAATAACTATCTGCATGCCAAATTTTAGCGCAATCCGAAACAATATATATTTTCACACTTTGTTACCTCATTTCACCCTCTTAGGGGTGAATTTAAAAAAAAAACAGAAACACTTATTTACTTATTTTGTTACTGAAGCACTTGTGTGAAGTTTTGGATAGAAAAGACTATCTAATCTTGTTTCTTCATACAAACTTTGAACCCCCATTTCATCCCCTTAGGAGGTGAATTTTGGACAATCTTTCTTAGTACACCCCTACGTACTAAGACAAATATACCCTCCAAATTTCAAGTCTCTACGACCAGCGGTTTAGGCTGTGCGTTGTCTGTCAGTCAGTCAGTCAGTCAGTCAGTATGTCAGGACAAAAATTCTTATAGTATTAGATAACAAGTAAATTGTGAAACTGTGTAACCTTCAAAAAAACATAATATTTAATAACAAGTATTTCAAAAATAGATAGATAAATAAACACTTTATAGTTCACCACTTACAGAAGCATATTAACTTAGAATAAACAAATGATTTCTAATGATAGTGTTCATGGGCGGTCTTATCGCACATATTAATATCTTTCAGACAACCATGATATAATATTGGTATTGACTTAAACGAAAAATCCCCGAAAATAAAATTGATAAACGTAAACTCTAGGCCATTGGTTCAAATCATTAAGATACAAAAGAAACTAAATTAGTTAATTAAACTCTCAGAAAAATAATACATCACGTCTGAAGGCTTTTCGTGACGAGACGATCCATTGTCTTATTAAGACCTAGACACTTGAGAGATTTCTTAATATCAGCTCAATAGACAGATACCTAATGAAATGTTTTATCTCGAAGAAAGGTTAAATAACTTAATAGTCTCGATTACAATTAATTTTGAAGAACGTCTTTTTATTTAAATTTATATCAGTTTAAAAATATCACGCTCAACTTAATCTCTGAAAATTCTGTTCCAAATATTATATAAGTACACAAGTTGGAAAATTCAATTCAAATTTAGACAATATCCTGCCGGAGATGGTTGGGAAAAACTTTTATTTTGTTGTTTCTAAAACTAAAGTGGTCACCATTGGTGATAGATGAAATAAACTTGCCTTTCGACGTTTTCTAGTGATTTTATAACCTTCTAATTCTATTCACAAATGCACCGTTATTAAAAGTTTAGCAGTATAAAAAGTTGGTAGATAAAAATCTCCTTTGAATGAATGCGTATTACAATGATAATGGTTGAAATATAGAAATTTCAAAAAGCTCAGTGACGGTTCATGCATATCTACGCTTAAAACTTGATGGTAGAGCTTTCGAAAGCATTAATTTTGTTTAAAAGCCCTTCAAATGTCGGAACAACGGGATAGTGTAGCAGAGAAAAGTTACACTGATCGCAACATTTTGTTATACCTACAATATTCTGAAATGCAGTAGCACTTATAAATTTTGTACTTATAATAAAATATTTTAGGTAACAGGAATATTTTTTGTATTGGATGACAATTATAACCATCGTTGTTGTTTTATTTTGTCCGTCAAAATGTTGCAGTTACGGTGTGCAGCTAGCTACAATAAATAACAATAAAAAATCATTTTTTTACATATTGGGTTGCTTCCATTACATGTGAACTGTCCACCACATCTTAATTAACCTTACACGCAATCACTAAGTGGTACTAAATGGGTGACCGCTGGTGGTAAGCTACGGCTGCGGCGTGAACGACCCATCGATTAGAACGATTTCATCTTATATCGCGATGACGTGACTTAACATCATGTGAAATAGGGTAAAACCGGGATAGATGCCCCACTTTTTGAAATAGTCACCTAATTTTAAAAATATTAATTTTATATGAATATTTTTTATTAGTGTAGCTAGCTCAATCCTTTATCTTTAATGATTACTGTTCTTTTTTAACCTATCAAATACAGATTTTGCAGAAATTAACTTTTCGTGGAACATTTTTTTTGAGGATAGATGCCTACCTGTATGGATAGATGCCCCACCATGAAAATACTGAGGAGTATAGATGCTCTTTATACTGTGTAAACGTAAAACCCACACCAAATGTTTATTAGTTCTACTCCTAAAACAGCAATTGTCTCCAAGAAACATGGGTATACTGATAAACATTTCTTTTCGGGATATTTCGTTTATCCTCATGGTGGTCCCCGTCCATTTTTTTGAAAGCTGACTGTATAGGTTTTCTGTAGTCCAAGAACATACTCGAGCTCGCACTCCTTCCTTACTTTTATATTTTCGTGACATAGTTCTGCTATAATCAGTAAAAAGTCCAAATATAAATACATAAAAAATGTAACAGACACTAAAAATATTAAAAAAATATACACATACTTCATATTTGGAGTATTTGGAGGATTGTATGGAGGGATAGATGCCCCTAAGGGCACCTATACCTCGAAAAATCAGGGCAACTATCCTTTTTGATAGTGATAGATGCCCAAGTATTTTTTAGATAAATTATAAACAAAATACCATCTATTTACACCTAGATGCAGACTCAATGAACCAGTATATTGACGTAACAAAAACAATAGTGGAATTAAATACTAATTATAAAATTATACAACGCAAAATAATAACCGTTAAATCTTTGATGTGTTTGTGAATTTCTGCGCGGAGATTAAATGCACGAGCGAAACGCATCCTCACCGCACGACTGTCCGTGGGTAACTTAGGCTTAGGTGACTTGGGTGGGTAACGGGGTGATTGCGGCTCCTACTCATACAATGAATTCTTAGTTGCGAGTTCGGGAAGTTGGGTTTTTAGACTATGAGGCATCTATCCCGCTGTGGCATCTATCCCGGTTTTACCCTAGTGGTGAAGTAGGAAGGGCATACAAAAATATTTACACCTTGCTAATTTGTTTTTGTTTGTTAAGGTAAAAATAGGATATTGAAAAAGATTTGATATATTTACGAGTGTGGATAGATTTATAAATTATAACTATCTTAAATCTACTTCATAATTATCATATCAACCTATATAGGCACACTGCTATCCAGCAGTGTGCCTATATAGCCTCACAAGATAGACCACTGCTGAGAACGATCATCTACAGTTATTTTCCAGTCCCTGCTCACCGTGCTGCGTATTTCGTTGCCCATTATGTATCACAGTGTGTCCTATATGCTAAGTTTGCCAATTCACGCTCGCCACACTAAAACCAATCTTACCCAGTGGTTATTGCCTATTAGTCCTATGACAGATAGATATAACCAGTCAACTGTCACTTCAGTTTGCTAATCCATTGAGCTATGTTGATCGCTTCGATTCTCTAGCAAATTACTTTCGGAATCGATACTTTAGAGAAATACCAAGTATCTTCTAGTAGATATAAATAAGTGTCTCCATATCGCTCGCTGAGCGGACTTAAAAATATTTCAAAATGATAATTGAAGATTGGTAAAAATATCCGAAGGATCAATAAACTTCCAAACACTTCCGATCTTTCATCTATCACCAATTGACCATCGAATCTTCTGTAGAGGAATAATAGCCGAAGCTTAGAGGCTTTTGCACATTTTCAGGAGTTATAGGAGACGCGTGTACCTACGATAAATACCTAAATGACGATGTTTTTACCCGACTACGGCGAAGCAAAATGGAGGGTTATGTTTTTGACAGGTAATAATAATAATAAAATAATAAAAATACTTTATTGCCAAAAAAGATATTTCACACAGAGTTTGAAGTACCAATGAGTCCCAAACTAGGCTCGAGGCCTGTATCATGGGCACCCAGAGATGCGATTTTACAATTCTGTATATAAAGGTATGTGTATATGTAATGTATGTATGTTTATCTATCAACTTTGGTAATTAATATTGCCGTGTCCATGTCGAAATCTGTGTGTTTACGAGTGCACAAGTAATATTCACGGGAACCGATTATGGCATAATATTCGCAATCTATTAGGACGAAACCTCAGACGAACTAGTAGAATTCGACCTTTTGGAAATCTGACAATCCGATTGATAAATTATGATGTACGAGTCAGAGTACGATGAATATGTACGATCAGCCCACGGCATTATATTCACGTATTTGTTCTTAAATCGTATGAAAACAAAACGAACTTTTTTGCTAACGATGTCTCATCAAATTCCCTTTGCAAATATTGTGTGTAAATAGAAAGTAAATATGTGTTGTGTTGCCTCGACCACGTACCATGAATATCAAGTCGGAATAAGCATACAAATATTCGGAAAATTCCTGCTGAAGAAGTTGTAAGTTATAACAAACACATAAGTACTTGACATCTATCCCACCAGATGATATATAAAGACGCGTTCTAAGATGAAATGTTTCTTGTCTTGAATAGGATCAAGGAAAAAATCTGTCGCCATAACCTTACGGTGTTCCGGCAGCACACAGTCCAGCCATTATTCTAGGCATAGCGACTAATGAGTTTAGTCATTCATAGAGCGCAACTATACGTAATGGTATAAATAATAAGTAATGGTTGGGCCATTACTTATTAAACACTAATAAAGAATATTCTGATGAGAATTAATCACGCTATCTCTATAGCCTTTGGCATAAATCTGAGGCATTGAATAAAACACATGGATAGATAAAAAATAAGAAACGCATCGAATCACTTCGCAACTGCAAGTTCAACATTTATAGCATTCTTAGTAAAGACGTATTTAATTTATTTCCTCGTCTTTTTAGCAAACGAAGTTGCACAACGAGAAAGTTTCTTCGGACCAACGAATTTTATTCTCAGCCTCAAGTCTCGTAATGACAGCCTTATCTCCGGTGTACGAGTACAATAGGCGAAATAATTCGAGGTCGCGACGCCGAAAAAAATGTCGTTTTGAACCTCTTAATGACATTATGAAGAAGCTTCAACAGAAACTCCATGTTTACACTTCGCGCCAAGAGGACTACGGTTTATTTAAAAAATATACCTACGTTTTATTGGGCTCATTATATCGGGTCTAGTATTGATTTTTTTGTATCAAAACTTTCACTACGTACTTAACTAATGCTGAGTTGCATCATCTTACTTTAATTATAACCAACGTCAAAAATCGTTTTGAACATCAAGCGTGTTTTCAGTAAACAATCGCCACAGATTGACAAAAAATTGGGCTATGGAGGCAGCCTATCTCAAAATATATTATGTGAGATTCCCGAAAGAGCATACGAATTTAGATATAGAATATTTTAAGAAAATTAGGCTGTTGTTTAGTTTTATGCAAATGGACATCAATCAAATTCCAGTTTGCTGGTAAGAAAATTAAGTATTCCCCATCGGAAAAGGCTTTCTATTTTAAAACCGGATACTCTAAACAACGGACCCTGTGAAAATTACTCAAGCTCTTTTTACTCAAAAATATACGATAACGTAAGCGATGATTCCAGAAAATGGAAAATACTGCAGACAAAATCACGCACTTACTTAGCTTTTTTCAACTATTAAAGTATTATTACAAAAGATGTAAAAGTTTTCCATTGCGAAATAAAAACTAATTCGCCTCAAGAAAGCTTAAGAAGAAAGGATTACGTCTCAAGAGGCTTAAAAAGTTTTAATTAGGTAACATTTTTCGCAATATAATGGAAACAATATTTTGTAGAAGTTATTTGAGTATAGAATATTATGATTTTATATCAATGTGACTAGAGCAGCAAATGAGTATGCGGTTTGCCTGATGGTAAGTGGTGACCGCCTTGACACATTTGACACCTGCTCTATAATAGAGCAATTCCAGTGTGTAGCCTGCTCTTTCGAAAGAGGAAATTATGTTTATATAATCCTGTTTAATGGCTCAATAATTAGTGGTTTACCACTTGACTTTAGTCAAGAATCAGTCTAACTGTGAGAAGCCTGTAACTTAACGAGTTAGACAAAAGATAGAGAGTATTCAGAAAAAAACATGTCAATTTTCAGAGTAAAAAAACAGATATTTTTAAATGTAATGTTGATAGGCAAGCTTTTCCTCTCTACATCACTTAGGGCGAGATTACAACATAAACTAGAAGTGCCCCGCAGTTTTGCTCGAATCAAAAAGTACTTGTAAAAGGTAACGTTGAGTAGTTTTTTCGTGAAAAAGTTAGGTACAATCCATTCATTTATATCCTCACAAACTCATAATATAAGTTAGGATACCTATTCCGAGGTGAGGTAATAATAGGCAGAGTGCTAAAATATACTAGTGATACCCTAGTTACGGTTTTAGATTGGCTCCGTAAGTATTTCATGAGTTTTCATCCAAAAATACTCACACGTTTTCATGAATAATGTTGTACCTGCTAGAAGTGCCCCGCGGCTTTGCCCGCGTTAAAAACTTCTTTTATTAACCGACTTCAACAAACCGACCGTATATATATATATATATATATATATATATATATATATATATATATATATATATATATATATTAAGAAGTTATGGCGTGACCAAGGGAAATGAGGATTCATTTTTATAAGACCCAAAAACTATATTGTATTTTAGGCTTTATTTAAAGAAATACTTTTGTGAAGTTTCGAATAAAAAATACGATTTGATCTTGTTTCTCCATACAAACTTTGAACCCCCGTTTCATCCCCTTAAGGGGCAAATTTTGGAAAATCCTTTCTTAGTGGATACCTACGTCATAATAAATATATATGTATGCGTTTAAGCGAATATGTTAAGTAGTTTGAGCTGTGTGTTGATAGATCAGTCTGTCGGTCAGTAAGGTTTGCCTTTTATATATACAGAAGAAGATGCATGGGACATAATACAAAATATGCACATATACAGTATGCTTTACATACTAGAGGTGTGTATAACTGTGATCACTCTCGGCACTCTAACTCGTTATGAAGTATTCAATTGGCAAGAAGCAAGGTCTAACAGCACAAATTAAGGAAAAATTCCATAAAATAAAAAATTGAAAATTAAAGGGCGTCCCCATACATACATAGTTGGCGCCAATTAAGGTAGACCTCTGAGTTATATGAGCGTTGATACAATTTAGAGGTATAGCTTAATTGGAGGGTACGGAAGCCTCGGTGGGCGAGTTCAACTCGACTTAGCCAGTTTTTATGTTGGTACTAATAACACTTTGCACACGTGTATAAACTAAGTTGCACATACATTACATACAACAAAAGTTGTCTATAATAAGTAATAATGCTTTTTTAAATATCTTATTATCACCTGTTGGTAAGTGATGATGCGGTCGAGGATGGTAGCACGCTAGGCCTAGAATGGGAACTGGCTCTCAAGGATAGCTGCCGGAGCACATTAGATGTTTCGCGATAGATTTTCTAACTTGAGCGTGGAAGCTGGCCAGGTGGACACTAGATAGTGTCCTACCACCATGCGGGGGTTTGAGGTTTCTTAACGATGTTTTTCCTTCACTGGAGGGCCACTGTGAAAAGCGCACATACATTTTTCTATAGAAAAATCAATTTGTGCACGGCGGGGATTGAAATCGGTACCTCTGACGTCAAAGCCGACCATTCTCCCACGACACCACTGGACCAGGCTAAACTTAAAGTATAAACGTCGGTCTTAACGCTTACTTAGTGATATCTTCCAGACAAACGTGGGATCTATAACAGACACTACAAAACAATACAATACAACACTCTTTATTGAATACCAAAAAAAATAAAAATGTACAGTAGTTTCATTTATACATGATTAGATGGTAAATCAATTAGTGGTCTTATCGCATTAAGCAATCTCTTCCAGACAACCTTTGTAGGGGACTGGACAAATGCAAACATAATGGTAGAGGGCTATTTTCAGTTAAATCTATTGGTACGGTAGGGTGCTAAAATAACATCTAGTGAACAAAAATATTTTTTACTTTAGCACATTACTAGTAGTACTTAACTGCTGGACGGACAGCGAAGTCTCAGTAATAGCAGTAGTACGTAGTATTATTATTTAAAAAATATAATTAAAAAAAAAAAAAAAAAACTGGAGTGGGTTCACGTCAAAGAGCAATGGGTTAGGATCGAACTCACGACCTCTCTATCGCCAGGCCGGCGCCGGCGCCGCCATTAGACTATTGTCGCTTAAGCAAAATACATTTACAATTTGTTTCAAACCTCGTGATATTGTAAGGAATGGTGTGAAAATTATCTTCACGGAAATTCATTATTTTCAAGAAACCCGGCTAATAAATTCAACACGAGCTCTGTTTATTACAAAGGGACCTAGATTACATTAAATTTAATGCGAAGGGCCACACACATCACTCGAATAACATTCGGACATTAAATATGGCTTTGTACCCTTTGCTCTGCGAATAGAAGAAATATTTCCTTTGTCGTCATGTGGATAGAAATTAGATACAATCACAGATATCATATGGTTACTAGTACGCTAGATGGGGTATTATCGTTTTGCTGATCACTGCAGATGCACGATCACTTTGGAACTAAATATATAATTAAAAAAAATTAAAATAAAAACACTATTGCCATAAAATTTACAGTTTTGCAAATGGTTGACGTTATGTAGTAAAATACACTACACAGAATACACAAATATACAATACCTACACAGAAAATATTTTTGCATGTGAAAAAATATATGAGACCCTGGTATTGTTAAAATGTCGGGTAACATTTTAGTATAATCGATTCGAATTTAATATTTAGGCTATCATTTTAATACATAAAGACAAAACGTCGCGCGCTAGATGAGCGTGATTAAAGTTCGTATTTAATTAAATATTAGGGTTACCATTTCGAACAATATCGATAAGTTTGATTCGAATTTTCAAGAACTCGAAGACAAAGTATAGGTACAACACCAAATATTTAAATAATAATATATATTAGGCAGATATAACATTGCAGATATTGCAAAGTCACTGGGAAAATAACTTTCGTCTATAAAGTTAAATAACAGAAAGGCCCAGTTGGGTAAATACCTACTTGGAAATGAAAGACAAACTACGTAAACGAGGAGACAGATAGGGTGCCAGGTAGGTACTCTACGAAAACTAAGTACCTGATTAAAATTATAAAAAAGAAATATTTAAGTAACCGAAGCTTCTTGAATACCTACCTACTAACAGAGTTTAATTACAACACTTTTAATAAGAATTTGTTTTCTAAAAATTATTAAATAGGATTGTGTCAATATTATCTATTAAGGGTGCATTTGCATGGACGCAAAAAAAGGTTCCGATTTAACCTTTTTTATGAATATTGCGCACGCCGGAGAGTAAGATTTAGCATATAAGAAGTAATGGGAAAGAATTTATATCTATACGTTTTCTACCATGTATATTTAAATATACATGATTGAAAACAATGATAATATCGTCGATAATAGTAAATATACTTCAAATAAATGAAACATACACTTCTGTGAGAACTTACCAGCTAAATACAAAAGGAATACTGTGTAAACTTACACTGTAATGTGATGGCGTACTTATCAATGCCTCTCACCAAACAAGATCAAGTAATCTCACTCAATATACTTACGTATACAGTTCTATATCTTTTTTAGGTTTCCGAACCCAACGGGTACAAACAGAACCCTATTACTGTGACTTCGCTGTCCGTCCGTCCGTCCGTCCGTCCGTCTGTCCGCATTTCACAGGGCTGTATCTCATTAACCGAAATAGGTAGATAGGTACTTGAAATGTTCACAAAGTATGTAATACTATGGGGGATTTCACAACAAATTCTAAAAAAAGTCCCCATACAAGAACGTGTTTTTGCAACGTGTTTTGCTTAAACTTATGAACCATACTAGAAAGGGACTTGAAATCTTCACAAAGTATGAATTACTAAGGCCGTTATAACAACAAATACTAAAAACAGAATAAAGTTAAAAATAAAATGGATCCCCTTTAACAAGATACAAGAAACGTGGTTTTTCAGCAATTTATGCTTGTACCATTTATTTACTACATCGCTGTAGTAGGTACATAATTATAAAATAGAATAAAACTTTATTAAATACGAAAAATAACTATTAGATACCTGTGTACATATTAACAACAGCCTTGATGATACATTCAGTCGGCGGTCTTATCGCACAAAGCAATCTTGTTCAACCTATGTGTGGACTGGTTTAAGTAAATAGGGTTATCTAGAAACTACAAACAATTATTTTAAACAAACCCAAAATAATAGACGAGATACGACTTGTAGAGTTATAACATTATGACTTATGTTATGACCACAAAAGTTTAATAAAAAATAAGTTCAAAAACTAAAACCCGACTACTGAAATATCACGCTCTAAAAAGTATGAAACAAGAAAATGTTATCATCTGAGATCGATTTGTACAAACTATTCAATATGTATCGTTTATTTAATAAGAAACTTACTATTAATAAATGTTTTATCGTATTTTATACATATTCTTAGTGGTGTTCAGTGGATACCCGTGGTCGTATGCTACTTTTCAGAATGTATTGTTTTGTTACGGTAGGTGACGTACGACCACGGCTATCCTCTGAGCACCACTATGAATATGTATAAAATACGATAAAACATTTATTAAAAGTAAGTTTCTTATAAAATAAACGATACATATTGAATAGTTTGTACAAAGCGATCTCAGATGATAACATTTTCTTGTTTCATACTTTTTAGAGCGTGATATTTCAGTAGTCGGGTTTTAGTTTTTGAAGTAATTTTTTATTCAATTATTTTGGCGTTTTTGCGTAAATGTATACATGCATACATACGACATGTTAACATATATACATAGCGATCAACAAACACATAACCCTCCCTATTGCTTCTTTGCGACGCCGCGCCTTGGGGTAAAAATTAGTTTTCTTGACTTTGACAGGATATATCTCGCAAACGCTACGCTTGATAAAAATATGATGTACCAAACCCTACCTTCATTTTAAAATCCCTATTGAACGATACCGATGCACGATGGGTAGTATTATTATCTTTTCTATGACGATGGGGTGGGGAGAAAAATTTTTTTTTAGTTCTTGACTTCTTGCCCTCCAGAGGGCGCCACATTCAATTTCTTGTGACGTTATATAGCCTATAACCAGCAGACAAATAAGACGCGTCCACCGACACCTCATTTGTTAAATAGTGATAAGTAGTTTAGAAGTTATGAGGGAACAGATGAACATATATACAAACATACCCACATACCGGTCAAAAACATAACCCTCCTTTTTGCTTCGCCGTAGTCGGGTAAATAGTGCCTTATTGTTTTGACTTCTGTGGTTATGACTATTAATAAATGTATCATGGCTCTTGTTCATAATGATTAAATTATTATGTTGTAGCGAATCTGACAATCATACATTATTTGTATTCGTTTGAGAACTTGTTAATAAATTCACTGTAGTAGTTTTTATCTGCAAATTACTTAGCAAAATTAATGCAGTCTGAACTAAATAAATACCTCCATAATAATTAAGATAGTTTAAAAACTAGAACAACCGACTTCCATGCCCCGCGAGCCAATTTCAGTAGCAAGTTTGAGACGTTTATCATCATATCTCTGGAGATATTTATCATATCTCGATGAAATTACAATGGGACCACCTCGGAAATGTACCCTAACGATTAAAAAAAATAATCATTCAAATCGGTTTACAATTGACGGAGTAATCGCGTAACATACACACAAAAAAAAATTGTTGATGATCCCGAACTTTGACGCTCGCCTGATTTAATTACATTACCGATTTATTAGGTGCCTAAATCAACTTTATTCTGATAACCGTCCAAATTCAATAAGATCTCTTGGTAACTAAACTTGAAGTTTGAACAAAATCATTCCACCTACCGCTGAACGTCGCCAATTAAAGTGAGGCTGCTATTGTAAAGTTAGTTCCACTCATATTGGCCACTTCAAGTTACAAATTGGTCTAACTTTGAGTGGTTAAACGGTTATGAACTTGAATAATATGTAAACCTTGACGTTCAACCACTTTAACACAGAAAAGATAATAGTGGTTCAACGCTAAGACAGGCCACACAGACGAGGCCACAGGCGATGACGACTTAGAGAAATGTTTTGGGGGCCACTGTCAGACTGTTAGTACGTTCGTAGACTTTCCTATACTTAGTCTTCTACACTACTTAATCTTCTCTTCTCTACACATTATCACTGGGTTTATTTTTAATATTTTTAACCATAATTAAGATAGCTTAAAAACTAAAACAACCAACTTCAATACCCCGCGAGTCAATTTCAGTAGCAAGTTTGAGACGTGTATCGTCATATCTCTGGAGATACTTATCAGATCTTGAAGAAAATTACAATGGGACCACCTCGGAAACGTACTCTACCGATTAAAAAAATCATTCGAATCGGTTCACAATTGACGGAGTAATCGCGTAACATACATACAAAAAAAATAAAAAAACAGACGAATTGAGAACCTCCTTCTTTTTGGAAGTCGGTTGAAAACGAAGAGGTTCTCACTTCGTCAAATTCTTTTTTTTATGTATTTTTACCGATTACTCGAAGATGCCTGAACCGATTTGTAAAATTATTTTTTTGTTTAAAAGAGTACCCTTCTCAGAATAGTAGTCAAGTGCTTGTCTCTCTACAAAACATTACTTAAGAACATACTATATAACATACTATGAGCCGTTTTCAAGATTCAATATATGTCTGGTTTACCTTACTTACCACAGGTTGTTATACTGTTTCCAAGCTAAGGAGGAACTAATTAACGGAATATTTTATTAGGTAGGATATTATATTCATGAGTTTCCGATATTTCGTGACCCTGGCTGGCGCTTGCAACAGAGCCAAAATATCGGAAACTCATAGATGTAATACTTACATAATTAATAATACTTATACTAAGTATTACTTGTACTAAGCACAAAACAGCAGTGTAAGTGTAAGTAGTTTTCTATTCTATTCTAAATGTATTATTGTGAAATAAATTATACATGAAGTCGATCTCTAAAGCGAACCGATAGTCTGAGAGTAAACCATATTTAAATCGGCTGATAGTGAACAAAGTACCAATAGCCAATAGGGAATATGCATGTGGTATAAATTTACTTGAAATCTTTTATTTTCAAATCATTATTGTTCTGGTGTTGTATGTTAAACATTTTTTTTAAATAAAATACTCTTCCATGTGTTAAAATATTATCTGAAAATGCAATAAAAGCATGGGATCACCACTTGTCAATTATAAAGTGACGTCACAGTGCAGCACACGGTCTTCACAGATTAAATCTTTTTCATAGAAATAGTATGCACTGTAGTACGAATACGTAGTATTTCTATTAAAAATATTTAATCTGTGGAGACCGTGTCGTGCACTGTGACGTCACAAAAGCGCGCGAAAATTTGGCAGCGGTTTAGATACCTCATATGTTTTCAATGCTAAAACTATATTTTGTAGCTTAATTTGAACATTTTCAGTATTATTTAATTTTTATACTATGTATAGATGTATTTAGTGAAATAAAAATATAAAAAAAAATCGTGCATATTCCCTATTACCTTCGAGACGAATTAGTAAATAGACCGCAAACGCAGACATTTCGCACGAGTCGCGAAAAAATGACATTTTCCTTACGTATGGCGGTCTAGCGAAAACAAAAGAAGTATAATATCACAGAAAATAGATAATGCAGAAGTAAAGCTGATGTATGAACTCACTTATTTTTTTAACCCCCTACGCAAAAAGAAGGGGTGTTATAAGTTTGACGTGTGTGATATGTGTGTGTCTGTCTGTGGCATCGTAGCGCCCAACAGATGAATCAATTTTGATTTAGTTTTTTTTTGTTTGATAGGTGTCTTAATTGAAAGTGTTCTTAATACGTGCAGCCGTTTTAAGACTGAGCTTTATCTAGTTTATTGCGCTATGAAATCAACATTCATGGGTCTGATCAATTCAAAATTGGTATACTCTTACTTCAACGATATTGTAAGAACATGCCCAACCAGCAAAAACTACACTTAAAACAATCTCTAGACCACTATTTCTTGCTCTTATACCATTCTTAGATTGTCGTATAAGCCTGGATTTGGGCACCATTTATAAGCGTATTTTATTTATATCTTTCTAATATCAGTCTTGTTGAATGTTGTTTTCACTTAAATTAATCTTACCAAAACTAATTTAAGCGTACATAGGCTTACATTGTTTTAACGTTAGAGTCCTGTGAGCGTAAGACAGTTTATTTTGATTTTACATAAGACAACACAATCGTAAAAAAACTGTTGGTATAGTGTTTGTTTGAAAGTTACAACTAATAAAAAAGAAATCGAAAACAGTAAGGATAAAGGTATTTAATAATTATATTGTAATAACCGTGCCATTATTAACGAGTGTTTCGTTTTATGCTTTTCGGTAAGTATTAGTATTGGGAAATATAATTTACTGTAAAGTAGACCCTAGTTTACGATTCACAACTCGTGCGCCTCATCGATATGTAGTATTTAGCATTCTTGTTTTATTATTTTATTTGTTAATTTGTATTAAAAGTGTTAGCGTTTTGCTGTAATAAAACCTGCATGGTGCGTCTAACCGAGTGGGTGGCGCCTCTAGCGGTGAAAAATAGAAGATCGACTACGAACTCTGTGGTTACAGAGTAAAAGAGGGAGAGATAAATGCTTGTTTAGGAGTTTTGGCGGGAACGTGGAAAAGTGTGTGTGATCTCATTGTATTTTATCCTAAAACTTGTGTTCTTCCGCGTGTTAATGTGTATCATTTAGCAGTAATCAAATTTATTCCAACATGGAGTCATGGAGTGGGAAAAAATTAGAGTTCCTTGAATTGACATAAAACATTATTTTCATTTAAGAGTGAACGTTTGGGATGTGAAATGTTATTTTATGAGACCGCACTAAAACTACTTTTAGTGAAATATAATAGTGAACATCAAATTTTACTCTCACAACTTTAGTCACAAATTCGATTTAAGATCAAACTTTCTTAAATTAGACTCGTTTTCTGTATTGTAAGTATGATGATTCAATATCACTCTAATACCGTGCCGGCCTATCCACTGCTGTTGATCTTATAATAGTTTTGAATAAGAT
The DNA here is from genome assembly GCA_954871355.1 of Cabera pusaria. Taxonomy (NCBI): domain Eukaryota; kingdom Metazoa; phylum Arthropoda; class Insecta; order Lepidoptera; family Geometridae; genus Cabera; species Cabera pusaria. The sequence continues at coordinate 13,783,257 of OX940896.1, forward strand.
TAAGAAAGATCAAAATGTACACGATTTAAGTACTCTAATAAAATGCTGATATTAGTCTAACATTCTTACAATAGCATTGAGAAAATATGTAATAAAATTAAATGAGTTTAGGAAATGTGGATATGAGTGAGTGGGGATCTCAAGTGTGATAAGTCTCAAAAAATTATTTTATAGGAGAGTGTGGCTTACAACGGCACTGTAAAATAATCTTATATACATAATTAGGACAATGTATTAAGATCAAGCGTATTTGAGCCTGTAACGGCTTGTCAGAGACTTATATAGGAGCGATAGCAATAACGAAAACAGATAAGAGACCAATATAAGCTCAGAACTCTTATAAAGTGAGAAACGTAAGACGATTTTGCTAGTTGGGTGGAAGCTTGACCTGATGCTGGGACATCTCCTGGAATCTATAGAATACTCTACTCCTCACCAACTTATAGCAGAGACTAACTGTGCCCGCGACTTCGTCCGCGTGGAATAGTATCTTTGGGTAGATTTAACAAATAAGACACACACGTATCACAACTAAACCGCGCCGTACCACGCCACGCTAATCCCCCTTCCCTCCGCCCCTCACATACCCTCCCCTCCCCCTTCCCCCTCAATTCCACCTCACCCTCCTCCCCTCTCCCTCACTTACCTACCCTCCCCCTTTGCTCTCCCCTCCCCCTGGAGAGGAGGGGAGTGGGGGTGTGGGGAGGCCCCCACCCCCTCAACTCCCCCTACCCTCTCCCTCAACTACACCCCCTTCCCCTTCACTCCACCTACCCTACCCATCCCCTCCCCTCCCCTTCCACTCACCCTTCCCCCTCACAAACTTTGAATGTCATATTTATTTATAATTTATAATAATAGAATAAAACCCAGAGATGGCGCTAGCGTAAATTTTAATAGCTCTCCTTTAAATATTGCCTAAATGTATGAAATCCTGATGAAATCCTGCATCGCGCAAACGATATTTTCCGTGATATTGAAAGTGATGCACTTGCTTCGCGATTAAACATCTCAAAAGTTAAACTCGTTTAAAAACGTTTCCTCATATTATTATATTAGTCTGGAAGTCTGGATGTCGTATTTGGGCTCATTGGAATCGTCTCAATGAACAATTTATACAGTTTGTCGGGTTTCATATGGTCCAAACGAAAACCGTCGATGGAGGACTCCAAGGGCTACCCAGAGAACCCCCATGTATGTTCCGCGAAAATCTATAGATTTCGAGAAAATTGCGTTTTACTTGTTTTCGAGTTAGTCCCCGAAATGTTGCAATTTATTTAAATTTTCTCCCAAACTACAAAGGCCAGAGCCTTAGTTTTTTTTGTGGGACTATGCACAATGAATAGATCGTTCAGGGCAAACTAGGATTTTTTATTTAGGCTTATTATTTTCTGAGAAAAAAATAAGACATCACATTTTTTTATTTAGACGATATTTGAACTTTTACTTGGAGCAGGCTTTTCTCCAAAAAAACACAGAATAAAAAAAGATACGGCCGATTTTAAAAACTTGTCTGTTTTATGGACCTGCTGCTGGCCAAATTTCATACGGCTACGACAAGAAGTTATAATTAAAGCCCAATGAATCTTTGAATTAAAAGGTTTTATGATGAAAAATATCGTCAATTTTCTTGTCAAATTTGTAATAAACTTCAAAGTGTCCCTTTACAGCAATGCACATTATTGCACATACGATAACGCTTTATGAAGTTTCTTCTGATATGATGAAAGAAGTCATTATCTACACTTCTCTTCTTAATTATATTGTAATACGGGACTTATCGCGCTAAAAACATAATTTTATTTACCTCAACGTTTCGATCAAGTTGCATTGACCGTGGTCTCCACCATCCACCACCGCTCCATCGACGGTTTTTGTTTGGACCACATGAAACCCGACACCCTGTAGATAGATAGTCGGGGGTGGTTTTACATTTTGAATTTAAGTATCGAAGGAAGATATTAAGATACATTTGACGTGAATACGTCTTTAAAATTGCTTCCATAGGGAGGCAATTCAAATATCCGGCCAAGTGCGTGTCGGGCCACGCGCAGTGTAGGGTTCCGTAGTAGCCTGTTATTCAATGCAAGTCTTTACCCTTTATAAACAAGCAACTAGGTACTCCGTCTTTGTTACTTTAAAGGAGTTATTCTAAGGATTTTGTATTTGGTACAAAATTATCCAACACCCAAGTTCAACGACTATTACTGCTAAACTAATAAAGTTATCTTAACCGCTATAGTTTTCCTTTAAAGTTCATGAAATGCGCTATTATCACGATTTTTTTCAGAGTTTTCAAGTCAGCAGTTTAGCTTTTAGAGGGGGGGACGCCCTACTGGAACAAAAATTTGCACTTTAAAGTTTAATATTTCGTAAATGGAGCATTCAATAGGTTATAATTCGATGCGAGCAACGCATGTCTGCATAATTTCAGAACCGAAGTTCTGAAATTATCCGAGATGTTGTGTCCGTGAGCATTGTCTATATCACAGAATAATTAATAATACAAGTATCTATATGTGCGTTACTCGAACGCGCGTAGTATATAGCTTTACTTCTCTACCTATTTGTTCTCTGGTAATACGAGTATATCCTTATCCTGTCGCTTATCTAACACCGAACATTTCATTGGCATTGATTAATTACTACCAAGTTGGATCAGAATGCCTCATTCTTAATAATCGTGATGAGAAACGAGAAAGAATTCGCTTTTGTTTTATCTGTGAGAGATATGAATGTGCCCTACGTTCTGCCTACTTAAGTGAGAGGTACTTAGATTGAATAGCACTGCACTTTGTGTTTGTGTCTCAATAAAGTGACCTTAATGGAAGCTGCAATTTGAGGCGAAAGTATGGAGCCGTAAAACCAAAAATGTATGAATGAAAACTTTAAATCTACCTACCTACGCAATATTTTGTTGATAAGGGTAGGTTTAGAACTCAGACTATCCAGACGTATAAAACTCAAGGTCTTGAGTCAACAGAATAAAAAGATATATTAGATTTTCGCGTCGTTTTGGGTTGAAAACCTATAGGGTACTTCTCGTTGACCTAGAATCATGAAATTTGGCAAGAAGCAAGGTCTTACAGCACAAATTAAGGAATAATTCCAAAAAATAAAAAATGTTGAAAATTAAAGGGTGTCCCCATACATACATAGTTTATGCCAATTAAGGTAGACCTCTGAGTTATATGAGCGCTGATACAATTTAGAGGTCTAGCTTAATTGGTTGTTACGGAAGCCTCGGTGGGCGAGTTCAACTCGACTTAGCCGGTTTTATTTTTTTTGCAGATAGGCGACATGATTCGATTATATGTGATTAATTTGTTCTTTAGCCAATAGCTACGCGAATTTCTCGTTTTTTAGGGTTCCGTACCCAAAGGGTAAAAACGGGAACCTATTACTAAGACTCCGCTGTCCGTCTGTCTGTCTGTCTGTCTGTCTGTCTGTCTGTATGTCTGTCTGTCTGTCTGTCTGTCTTTCTGTCTGTCTGTCTGTCTGTCTGTCTGTCCGTCTGTCACCAGGCTATAGCTCATTAACCGTGATAGTTAGACAGTTGACATTTTCACAGATGGTGTATGATGATGATGTCTCTTGCCACTAGAACAACAAATACTAAAAATAAAATAAAGTAAAAAATTAAAGGGGGTCCCCATAAAAAAAAACGTGTTTTTAAACGCCATCTATCTAATTAGTTTCGATAAAATGACATAGATGGCGCTAGTAAACGAGCCCCGTCTTTCTAGATCGCGACCAAACCAAATATTCTTGGTAATATAAATTAATCAAATATATGAGGTTGAAACTCTGTTATTAACCGACTTCAAAAAAAGGAGGAGGTTTCTCAATTCGACCGTATATTTTTTTTTTTTTTTTTTTTTTTTTTTTATGTTTGTTCGCGGATAATTTCGTCGTTTATGAACCGATTTCGATTATTCTTTTTTTGTTCGAAAGGAGATATCCCAAGTGTGGTACCATGGTAATTTTATTGAGGTATGATAAGTATCTCCAGAGATATTGAGATAAACATCTCAAAATTGGTACTGAAAATGAATATCGCGGCATTGAAGTCGGTTGTTTTTTAGTTTTTAAACGATATTATGTTTCGTATTGTACGGAACCCTCCCTAAGTGTGCGATAAGAGACGCGATGCTGACTCGCACTTGGCCAGTTTTACTTTAGGAATGTCCCGTTTTGACTGAAAAAGTAAATAGTCACGTTAGACATACATCGTATTTTTTTTCTTGAAATATTGCCCACGCCTAACGCAGCGACACAAACGCACAACAGACAAAGTTCTCAGTACATTTTTTATTTATTTTTATGCTGTATAGGCAAGCGTTTGACCACTATCTCACCTATATAAGTCTTTGCGATCTGATCTGATTGCGAAAGTGATCTGCGGGGTATTTGGCGGAAACGTGTAAAATTATTCACTGACACTAATGGTTAATATAATCCATATTCATTACACACGAAATCGCGGAAGAACACAAGTTTCGGAAAAACACAATGAGAGCACATAGTATGTATGTGCTCTTAGTGATAAGATTGAAGGTAAACAAGGGAAGATGCGAAAGTAATATTTATGAATAATATGTGAATAAAATGATAATACATTACAAAAGAAGGGGCCACTGTATGTTTTATCTCATAAAATTATGCATATCTAAAAAAAATCAGCGTGAAGTTACGTGAAACGAAACGTATATTGGAACGCCTATCAGCGCGTAGTGACGTCATTCATGTCGACTTGTTAGTACTTCAGTAGCAAAGAGTAATATAATATATAGGTACTGCCCACAGAAATAGGAATAAAATTATTATTCCTATTTCTGTGGTACTACCACGCCTCACGGAAAAAAGAGTAGAGTAGAGTCTATTTTCCGTGTGTACTACTTTTACTATGTTCAATAGCATCTCTTCTATAATCTTTACTTAGTCTGTGGCTTTCCAGTAGGATACGTGGTAGTATTTATATTCTCTTTGGATACGTGATAATCACAAAACGAAATTACGTAAATAAATAACAAACTTAATTGAGAGAAAATTGAATTAGGATTTACCAATGCCGATTCAAGGAATCTGCCAAAAACTGATGTTAACTTGGTAATGTCTTTTTTTGTTGGGGTGTCGTGGATGGTTTGGCAGCATACTTGGTGATGTAGTCTGTTGATCAACGTCTGGCAAGCGTACAACTACTCTGATCTGCTGCTTTTATCACCATAATCTCTCCACTAGTGGCTCGACGCAACTGCAGTGTACGCACTGGCCACACCCTGGAAACAACGCCGATCCGTGGGCTAAACCTAGTGGAGGGGGCTGCGGGCACTCTCTGCCTTGCAGCTAAGTCGGAAGATCCCCCGAAGAAGTACACGAAGCCTGCTTTGGTATGGAAGGCAAACACTGTCGATAGGCAAACGTCTCCGGCTTCCATGGCGATGCAGCAAGGCGATGTGGTGCGCCTCTGGGATTTCAAATAGTTGGCGGCCAATCCACTGCATCCTGACTACCACCGAGCGTACCGGATAGCCGGTCCATTGGAACCTGATAGTCAAGACGAGAGAGTGAGTCTGCACCAGCGCAACCGCTTACTCACTTAAATCAATTCACGCGCAGATGAACTCTGCATGATTTCGGACGCTGAATGAAAGCCCTATGGCGATGGAGAGATGGTGGTGGGAATTTGGGCAACGGTAGGTTCGGTTCTTAGCTGTCTCTCTGCACATAGGCGATCGGATGAGAGTGGTCGCTCCCAAAATCGACTGGAAAGGGATTTTGGGTTCGGCAGCACGTCTACTAGCGACTAGCGACGACTAAGCAGCCCTATTTATCCCAATGTATGATAAATCACATTGACATCGACAAACCTGACGTCATCGGTATAGATGTAACGTTATCGCGCGTTATCATAGAGAAAGTATATAATACATATATGTAGAGAGAACATTAGCGTATACGAATAAAATAGCTATAGAGATGTAACCCGACTAAACTGATGAACACGTAATATATATGCCAGATATAAGATAAAATGAACAACGTAATTTGGTCGGGTCATACATGACAGCGGGTGAGAGCCAATGGGTGCACTAGAACTTGGTTCCAGTGCTGGAACCAGGGGGCTGGATCACGAAAATCATTGAATGAACGAAATGACGGGGACGCAGCTATGTAGGCTGTATAGCTCCGTCCCCGTCATTTAGTTCATTCATTGGTTTTCGTGATCCGGGGGCAGTTTGTAATATCGCATACGCAGAGAAGGATAAAAAAATTGTTGTTCAGCTCGCTCTCTCATACTAGTGATTGTATAGTTTTATCCTTCTCATAATATTATTGTTATTTCAATGCCACACCCACTTAATACTCCATCCACGTCTCTTTCAAACCGCATTTAGGGATAAATTAATAAGTAAAAAAAATTATGGGTGTAATACCCACCACGTAATATTTGAAAATAAAAGCAAAATTAAAAATATTGCATCTTCCCTATGTTGAAAACCATGTCTAAAGTGACATGGTTCACACCAAAATTTCATTAAAAGCCTTAAGTACACAATATTATTAATAATTACTGAGGGTATGACCTGGACTATGACATAAACATGACTTTAATGTGATTTTGACTTGACTTTTGACTTGAATACATGAAAACTTGAACTATTCTATTACTTTGACACTGGCTAAATACACTTGTGGGCCGCTCCCACATAATATAATTAATAAAATGTATTTAAATAAAAACATTTAAATATTAAAATAGTAAACTTAAAAATAAAAATATATAAAACAATATGTAGGAAATGCTATCAACTTACTAAATTCAAAATTATATTTACAACTTAAACTTAACTTAATAAACCTTTAATTAATAATAATAATTTACACTTAATACATACTAAAAGATAAATTACTACTACATTCTACATAAAATATTTCGTACACAAACACTCGAGTGCCATGCATTGGAAACGAGCCTTTCTTATCTATCGGTGCGGACGCTTTTGTACAGGCGCGCCGCAGATTAAGAAATAGTAGTCGTCCCCGTCAAGCCACTGTCACAGATAGCGTACTAGTTAGTATGCAACTTTATATAGTATGAAGTTCGGTGATAAAGCTAGGCACGGGAGCCCGGCAGTTGAGAGTTAGCTTCAGACCGGAATAATAACCACGCGCTCGCGCCGATTTAAGGAACCGCACTTATTTATTCGCCTAATATTAGCAAGTTATTGTAATCATCGCTGTATATGACTCAATACAAGTGTACGAGTGAAGTGTGGAGTTTTCCTCGTACCCATACACCTTCCAATACCTTTAGATCAACGGAATAACTGGCGAAGCCAAGAGGTGCGCGCCCGCGCACCCCATCACACGTTGGCCACACATTCCACGCCATACACTAGTCGTGTGAAGCTATAACAAAACGTTAAATTTATTTGTGTCATACGTGGACGGAGTATTAAAAGGACCTTGCATTATTTTTTTTTAATTTAAAATTTTTGTTCACAATCACTAGTATGAGAGAGAGCGAGATGGACAACAATTTTTTATCCTTCTCTGCATATGCGATTTTATTGTTTGGAGCCAGCTCTGGCTCCCAGTTCTAGTGCGCCCATTGGCTTTCAGAGATGAACACGTGATACATATGCCAGCTATAAGATAAAATGAACAACGTCATTTGTTCGGGTCATATATGACAGCGGGTGAGAGCCAATGGGTGCACTAGAACTTGGTGCCAGTGCTGGAGTCAGTTTATAAAATCGCATACGCAGAGAAGGATAAAAAATTGTTGTTCATTTCGCTCTCTCATACTAGTGATTGTATAGTTTTATCCTTCTCATATTATTATTTTAAGAAAAAGTCTATTTTAATATACTTAGTCAATGGCTGTAAAGCTCCATCTCTGTCATGTTCGGTCATTTCAATCCCTATCCAACTTCGTGATAGGGCCGCTGTTTTTGTTGCATTGACAGCACTGCTGCTGTCATTAATAGTACGACTAAATAGTTTGATACTTGGTAACTCTTATCATTATCGTGTGCTACCTTCGAGAATTTACCAAATTTTTGGTAAATGCTCGAAGTGTGCTACTAGGAAGGTATGTATGTACCTTCCTTCCTTACCTATGAATGTTAGTTCATCGTAACGCCACGACGGTTCTCTTTTTGCATAAACTCTAGTATCATACGTAGCGGCTATGACCCATAATATAGTAATCTGTGGTGTTGATCACACATACACTGTGCGTTTGCTAGACACGCGCAGCGGCAGCACTAGACATTATAGTAATCTGTGCACTAGAAAGAAAACCGGCAGGCAACAGCTGTTTGTTTTGGTTTGCTTGGGTGAGGTGGTGCAGTTTTTAGGTTAGTAGCAAAGAGAATATAATTACTACGTAAGTTAGTGCTCACATATTTTGTTTATTTTTAGCGCAAATAAGTATATTTTGCTATTTTACCAGTGGTTAGCAAACAATCGAGAAATGTCACATATTACATGAAATGTACCTACTTAAGACATTATTATTTTGTAAGTAGGTACCTACCTACTTACTAACATATGTTTTAGCTAATTTTAATTTAGCACTATTTTTGCCAAACAACCTACCAACCTCGTACAAAATAATTGTTAGGTAGGTATACAGTTGTCGTAAATAAAATAAGTTTAGGTAAGTACCTATATGTAAATTAAAATTTAAATTACCTATGTAAGGTGTGCTAATTAATTGCCTAGGTACTAGACCAATTTGCTTATTTTCACCTTCTTTTTAGAGCTCCGTCCCTCAAATGGAAAAAAGGAACACTTATTAGATCACTTTGTTGTCTGTCTGTCAAGACCCTTTTTCTCAGGAACGCGTAGAGATATCAAGTTGAAACTATATAAAATACTCGATCCTCGGTTTCTTTTGGCTGTTAAAAAATCAAACTTGTAGGTCAACGCGATCAAAAGATATGACCGTTAATGTCGCATATTTTTTGCATAATTTGTGATTACACAAGGAATCAAAACCTTTATAGGGTTACTTCCCGTTGACCAAGAATCATGATTTGGCAAGAAACAAGGTCTTGAAGTACTTACTATAGGAATAAATGAAACTGAAAACCGTAAATATGTAGTTTAATGACCAAAAAAGTGAATGTTATATTGCAAACTTATTATTTGCGGTTGGTGCAATACCTACATTTTCTATGGATCGAACTGCAAAGTTAAGTTTGTCTTTTAAACTAGTTTGACAAATTTGTACGGAATCCTCGGTGCGCGAGTCCAACTCGCACTTGGCCGGTTATTTTTCCGTCTGTCGCAGAGTCGATGTGATGCAATATTGATGCCAATTTCATGGCTTAGTCCAAGGGTCGGCAACCTGCGGCTCGCGAGTCACATGTGGCTCTTTGGATGTGAAGCTGCGGGTCTTTAATTTTAAATGTTTAATTGTTTTAATTTTTCACTTAAATAATAAGTGATTATCTTATAATACCATAAATATACCTATTATCTAAATCTTTGCCAAGAATAAATATCTTGTAAGTAGGTTCCTTAATCATAAACATTATTAATATTTTTTAGTAATTAAGTAGGTATACTATTTATTCTTGGCAATAAAAAAAATTGTGGCTCTTTAAAAATTGAAATTTTGTAAATTGTAATTTTTGACTCTTCCGACTCAAATGTTGCCGATCCCTGGATTAGTCAATCTACGTGTAATAAAGCTATAGGTATGTTTTACACTTGAATAAAATGCCGAGTTTATAATCAAAGGTTTTTCATAACATAATTTAAAGAATCTGTTATGTGCACACCTACCTGCATGCATACCTATTAAGCATTACCTATTATGCATATTCAAGTTTATGATGAGATAGGTAAAGAACCATCCATAAAGTAGCTACGTCACACGTTAAGTGGGGGGAGGGGGGTCGACGAAGTGTGACATTATGTGACAAGGAGTGGGATAATTTCGTGACGTCACATTTCAAAATCTAATCTATACTAATATTATAAAGAGAGAACATTTGTATTTTTGTATGTTTGTAATGATTTGGCTCAAAAACTACTGAACCGATTTTAAACATTCTTTCACTAATACATAGAATGGACTTTCGGAATGAAAATAGGCTATATATTATGCCGTTTAAATCAAAGGTACATTCGTGGAGACCTAATTTGCTACCTAAGTCGGCAAAAAAACGGTCGAAAAAACACGTTTCTTACGAACGCTGCTTAATTGAAAATATATTTTCTATTGAAGAGTTGTACAACTTAATAAGACCTACAAAAAAGTCCGCGACAGCATATGTCTATCTCTTAAGGTTGACTCACAGTAACCATTTTAATCTTAAATTTTTTGTTAAAAAATATTACATAACTTCCAAGGCTATTTTCAAGTATATAGTATTAATCCTTATCCAAATAATTACGTTAATTAGCTTGGCCACATATTATAGATTAAAATTGTCCTTTACAGTATATAATTCAAATGAAAACTCTAGAAGATATCACGAATTTCACATACACGCATTGCAAAATTAATAAAATATTTGCAGTGAAACCACAGATTAGGTCATAGTTACTACGAAAATATTATAAGCTTAGCTATGCTGTAGATCCCCACTGGTCACAATCAATTTGAATTCAATATAGTATAATAATATGATGTATTGTATAAAATAATATTCATCTATATATATAATAATATAATATTTTAAACCACCCCGACTGATCTATGTAGGTATAATCTTTTCATTAAAAGCGTTCCAATGACTCTAAACACGACATTTAAAATCTGAGCTGTAAGTTGGTGAGGATTTGAGTATTTTGTAGAGTCCAGGAGATGTCCCAGCATCAGGTCAATGCTTCCATGTTCTTACAATATCGTTCAAGAAGAAGATTTTCGAATTGATCAGACCTATGAAAGTTGATTTCATAGCGCAATTAACTAGAAAAAAGCTCATAGTTTTATAACGATTGAACGAATTTTCATGAATCAAAGCTAAGAAAACTCCCGATGAAGACATCTATCAAACAAAAAAAAACTATCAATAATAAAATCAAAATCGGTTCATCCGGTTGGGTGCTAAGATGCTACAGACAGACACAGATACACACGTTAAACGTATAATACCCCGTCTTTGATCCCATGATTTGATTGATTTTGATTCAATGATCCCACTACCTCTGTACTGTACGAAAATCCATGATTCATGAATGCACATAAAACTTTCATTGGTAGGTATATAGCTAGGATTAGAACCAACGACCGTCGGGTCAGAATCAGGGTAACTATCCTTTACGCCAAAGGGCCGTCCAATATCACTACGTAAGTATTATAAAACAAAGTCCATCACTGCGTCTGTCTGTCTGTTCGCATTAATCTCAATAGCTACTGAACGGATTATCATGCGGTTTTCACCAATAGCCAGAGTGTTTATGAGGAAGGTTTAGGTGCATAATTCGTTAAGGTTTTGTGTAAATTGGATGAAATATGACGATGAATGTTAAATATGTTCATATTTTATATTCGATGCAACAAACTGATGCAAATTTTGTAGGCATATATGTTCTACCCGTGCGAAGCCGGGGCGGGCTGCTAGTACATTATAATACATCTAAGTGCCAGTTTCAGCGGTTCCTGATAATGCGTTAGATAGTTATATGACCCATGACGCCATTTAAAAGCTGTCAAAAATCTGTCAGATTTCTTCATTTTAGCGCTATAAGGAACCTGCGAAACTGGCTCTAAGTGTTAAAATGCCAAATTTGAACTAAAAACATAAATTACCTGTATGAGCAAAGTTTAAATTGTTATGCTGGCGAATTCACACTCACTCTACAAGTGACAACAGAGGGCTTCATAACAAATGGGCGTACAGCAAAAGCGTGTTTTGTACTATCTATAGCATAGAAAATTTAAAACGCCATTTTTGCTTGTACGCCCTTTTGTTATGAAGTCCTCGACGATGGCTCTTCATAACAAATGGGCGTACAAGCAAGAGCGTGTTTTGTACTATATATAGCATTCGAAAATTTAAAACGCCATTTTTGCTTGTACGCCCATTTGTTATGAAGCCATATGTAACGTCACACTAGGGAGGGGGAGGGGCGGGGTCATACAAATGTGATCAACTGTGACAAGGACGGGGGAGGGGTCAAAAAAAGACAAAGTGATGGTACGTATTATTATTACCATCTCTTCTGTGGTGATGGTACCTCCCGGCCCTAGGCAGACTATCAGCAAAAGTCCTACCATTAAAAAATATTTCGTTGACAGTGTGATGTAGCGATAAGACCGCTTATTTTATTAAAACCGTCAATTTAATAGGTCACCTACATAATACTATATAATATCACATATACTTAACTAAATAGATATTTTTATCAACCTTTCAGGTCACGATGTGCGGAATTTGGGCAACATTCGGCGTAGACGGCGGCTTATCTGACATATGCATAAAATGTTTTTCAAGCATAAAACACAGAGGCCCCGATGCTTGGCGAATTGAAAATGATACCAGAGAACCGTTGACGCTATTCGGGTTCCAAAGGCTCGCCATCGTTGACGGCCTTCACGGAATGCAGCCCATGCGGCTCCATAGCTTTCCTCGGACTAACCTTATCTGTAACGGAGAAATATACAACTTCAAACGTCTTCAAGCCGAACGCAACTATGATTACGAAACCAAATGTGACGTAGAAGCTATCATTCACGCTTACCATCAAATGGGAATATCGGATGCCGTCAAAAATCTCGACGGCGTATTCGCCTTTTGCTTACTGGATGGAGAGAAAAGAAAAGTGTGCATCGCACGCGACCCCTACGGTGTTCGACCTCTCTACATCCTCAACGACGAGGAAAATGGTGTCATGGGCGTTTGCTCCGAGGCCAAAGGCTTAGTCGGGCTAAAACAGACAGCTGGTAAAAAATCTACATTAGGGCAATTTCCACCTGGCCATTTACAGGTGTGGAGCATTCTCCCCAATGGTAAAGTTAAATTGGACTTCACAGAACAATATTTCAAACCTGGATATGCGCCAAGATTCATACCTTTTGTCGCCGAAAAGGTTTTGAGTGATATGAATGCAACAGAAAAAATAGCGCATTTACTTGAAGCTGCGTGTCGGAAAAGATTGATGTCGGATAGGCGAATCGGCTGTCTTCTCAGCGGTGGATTGGATTCGTCTATTATAACCGCTCTGGTAGTAAAACTAGCCAAAGAACAGAACTTTCCTTACACGATACAGACATTCGCTATTGGCATGGGTGATTCTCCTGACCTGGCCGCGGCTAAGACAGTCGCGGACCACCTTGGCACGGAACATCATGCCGTCAAATTTGACGAAAACGACGTGAAAGAAGCGTTGGACAATGTTATATATCACTTAGAATCTTACGACATAACGACAATACGTGCCAGCTTACCCATGTATCTCCTGTCTAAATACGTCAAGCAGAACACCGATACAACAGTAATATTCAGCGGAGAAGGGGCGGACGAATTGGCTCAAGGGTACATCTACTTCAGAGACGCGCCGTCTGAAAACGCCGGACATGAAGAAAGCTTGCGACTCCTTTCCGATATTTACTTGTACGACGGACTGAGAGCCGATCGCACAACGAGCGCCTTCAGTTTAGAACTCCGAGTACCGTTCCTGGACATTCAGTTCACGCATCACTACCTCGCTATGGACAAAAGTACGCGTCAGCCACAGAACGGAGTCGAAAAGCACTTACTGCGGAGTAGCTTTGCAAAAAGTGGTCTTTTGCCGGATTCGATCTTATGGCGTCACAAGGAAGCTTTCAGTGACGGAGTAGCATCTGTGAAGAAATCGTTGTTTACTACTATCGCAGAGATAATCGCAGAGAGGTTGCCCGATGACAACACTCAATATCCTGGCGTGCAGCCGCTTACGACTGAAGCCAAGTATTATCGGCATGTGTTTGAAAAGTCGTATCCTGGGCAGCACAACTTCACTCCTTATTACTGGATGCCTAAGTGGGTACAGGTCACAGACCCGTCTGCGAGGTTCATAAAACATTACGCGGCTAAATAATTTGTAACTTCTCGTAATAAATTGAAAAATATATATGCCTTTCGCCTCATTGTCAGGTCCTGCTAATTACGTTATAAACCTTCCTGCAGTGCGATTTAAAAAAAATATTTATAGACGTTAATTTTGAGGCATTTGTCACTTCGAATCTCTGTCACTTTTGTGAGTTTTTAATACACAGTTAACTAGTGTATAATATATTTATGTACTGATACATAAACCTAAGAGGCTCAGCGATATTTTTAATAGTTCCTACCAACCATTTGTGTGCCCGAGGCATTTTTATTATAAGTTGACATTAAATAATTGTGAAATTTGCATAAACAGTTTTTATTTTATGATTATTATACTATTATGGCAGATTACCTATATACCTACACATGTAAACCGAGTCGAGCCATGTAAAGGACCTTATCACATTTTTTAAGAAATCTAATTAGGAAATCGGAAGATGTAATCGAAGTAAAGCGAAGTGTAGTCCACTTTATTTCCGCCGCCCCATGTACCTTTTATTTAAATCAATTGCGTCCTCTGAAATCTGCCGCCCTTAGGCCGCGGCCTATTGACAAATCCAGGATTGCGCTTATTAGACTATGCACTTTGTAGGGAATGTAATTAATGAACACTAACTAGAAAGTTGGAAGCTAGTAATCGCACTATACACTAAATTGAAGTCTAAATCGAACAGAAAACTCGCAGTCATGAATTGGTTGCACGTTCCGATCCAACTTCCTAGTCAGTGTTCATTATTTATTAGAACTTCAATAGTCTAAGGGCCAGTTTCACCGCTTCCTGATAATGCGTAAGATAATTATCTGACACATGACGCCATATAAAATCTGTCAGATTTTTTCATATTAGCTCTATCATGAACCGGTGAAACTGGCCCTAAGTCTAATAAGCGTTAAATGCAATGCTGCTACCTGCTACCTATGCTGATACGAATCTCTCCCTACAATATTGTAGGTCAAGTTTTATTTTTTATTGTCTTAATATACATACCTACCTATATAAAAACCTTGAAAATGAAATTATCGTATAAAAAAATTGGTTGTCTGTGAAGTTGGTTTACGGACGATAGTTTAACGTGACGTTATTACCAAACATTGATGTTCATGTTCGTGTACGTGTTCATATTGATATCCATATAATTCAAATTCATACAACAAATTGATGAAATCGGCGCACGTCAATGTAACGTCAACGCGTTACGAGCGTAACGGAACATTTTTCGTGCATGCAGCCGGCGTTAGGCGTCTATTACACGGTAGGTTATCCGTCAATCAAACCCATCAATCATGACTTTTGGTTGCTGATGCAGCCGTCAAAAGTATGTAAATTTCGGTCATTCACCCCATTAGACGATAGGTTATCCATCAGTCACAGCCGTGATTGCCAGCAAACTGACAACAAAACCTATCGTGTAATCTTTGATTATTCACTTCGTGTAACGGACGCCTTAGAGCCGGCGTTCATCGATTTATTAGACATTGTCACGTCAAAATATTTAGTAGGAACCTACAGTTAACTAATTTATTTATAGTATCTTCACAGAAATAATTAAAGATAGTTTAAAAACTAAAACAACCGACTTCAATGCCCCGCGAGTCAATTTCAGTAGCAAGTTTGAGACGTTTATCGTCATATCTCTGGAGATACTTATCAGATCTCAATGAAATTACAATGGGACCACCTCGGAAACGTACCCTACCGATAACAAAAAGAACCATTCGAATCGGTTCAGAATTGACAGAGTAATCGCGTAATATACACACAAAAAAAATAGAAATAAAAAAACAGACGAATTGAGAACCTCCTTTGTTTTAAAAAGGAGAGTAGGCTCCTTTTCAACCGACTTCAAAAAGGTTGTTGTCAATTCGACTTTTTTATGTTTGTTGCTTCAGAACTCTGCCATTTACTAATTGATTTGGCAAATTATTTTTTGTTGGTGATAAGTGTATGGGTATAACTTATCGAAATTGCTCCCATTGTAATTTCATAGAGATCTGATGAGTATCTCCAGAGTTATGGAGATAAACACCTCAATCTTGCTACTGAAAACTACTAGCGCGGGATTTGAAGTCGATTATTCTGTGGTACCTTCCTTTAAATGTATAACAAGCTATGTACATAGCTGCGTATTATAAATAAACTCACTAAAAAGCAATTATAATTTGTATTGAAGTTATATTAGCCAGGTAGGTATTAACTAGAAATTCTCCATAGGTGGACGAATAGTATTCACGTAATTTTCTGGGCATATGCAACAACAACGCGATTGCTTTTGCTCAGGAAAATAACTAACAAATGTTACAGGACGTCGTATCTTGTTGGACTCAGGATAATTAATTACCTCACTATCAGTAGCCTTTTTCCGTATACCGTTTGTTTTCATTATGGACGTTGTATTTTCTAAAGGTGTAATAATTGTCTCTGTCGATTTATTGTAACTGAACATGTCATGTTCTGTCTCGGCTTCGTTGTCTTTCAAGATTCTTACGCCCCCTTGTAGAAGACTCATAGTGAGGTAACAGCCAGGGCAAAGAACTTCTTTAGCCGCGGTCTTGAAAGCTTTTGGCTCTTGAACTACAGTAATCATATTGACTTGCATATCTTGATCACAGTAGCGTATCCTTGGCTCTTCGACTTGCACTCCTTTATTAAAATCATTTTCAGAAACAATACGTGTGGATTTGGTAAACTTTAGTCGGTTTCTTAAGCATTTGCAAGCACTATTTGTAATCTGGGTCAGTTTTTCCTTTAATGCTGTTAGCTCAGGTGGCTCGTATTGCTCTTGGTTCACTGGCCGCATCGTGGCTTACAATTTCCTCGTAGAGATGTGTTGATACAACGTATGTTTCTTGTAGAAGTGCTTTCGGATGTTCTTCAGAAATTCATGCTAGCTGTTTTACCTGAGGTCATGGTAATTCCACATATTGTTTGGTCAATCTGTACCTATTGAAATATTTTTTTTGTTATGAAAGCATTTTACTGAGAGGTTAATTTATACCTATACATACTATTGATAAGGAAATTCATTGGCATTTATGGATATTAATTGGTCATATATATAGGTCGTGTCCTACGACCGTAATATCGTGAACTTTTTAAATTTATTTTTCTTATGGTAAACCGTAGTGGTAAACGCAACAATTCTCGCAGACCAACAGACTGACGTGTCAGTCACAGATAACTATATATTATTGTGAGCAAAGAGTATTAATGTACAGTATAGTCAGTATATTAAATCACTCCAAAGAGTAGGTAGGTAATAGAATATTTAACTATTTTAAGAATGGTTAATTTATTACACATCAACTCGCGGAAGAACACACAGTTTAAGAAAAAACACAATGAGAGCACACAAGGGGGTCAGAGATGCTTCGGTGAAGCCAGTCTCGTCGAGCTGGTCTAATTTGACGTTACCTTCTGCAATGGTAATATTGAGGCAAATAGACAGACACACAAGAGGATAAATTAACGAGAGCACACAAACTTTTTGACGTTCCCGCCAAGACTCAGAGTGTAATCTTCTTAGCACAAGTCTTCTTACCTGCTACATATCGTTCGTCTTTGGTTACCTATAAGGTAACCTGTGACAAGTCGTAGCAATAGTAAACAAATGTAACGTGTAAAATAAACATTACAACAATGTAAGATCCAAAAACAAAGAATATAATAATAACAATGTAAGATAATAATTCCATAAAAATAAAAGCAGAACAAAATAAAAGACAGCACAAAATGCAACCTGATAGACAAACATGGAACACAAAGAAAGTAAATCCAAATATCATCAAAGATGTATGCCAATAGATGAACGCGTTTCGAAGGTATGCACATTTTTTTAAATAAAACTGCCGTTTTACTACACTTTTGTCAAAAAATTTGTTTTTTTCAGCCTACGCGATATCTCTGCTGTAAGGGGGTGAAGGGTTGGGTATCCTGCAGACTCCAGCATTAGATCAAACTTACCATGTTCTTACAATGTTGATGTAAAAGGATACCAATTTTGAATCGATCAGAACTATGAAAGTAGTTCATATACCCCATCAACTCAGAATACAAAATGTAAACTGGCCAAGTGCGAGCGGACTCCGTACCACAGTACAATATTTAATAAGATTGAACAAAATTAGCTGAAAAATGTTTCTTGTATGAGAACGCGCTTTAACTTTATTCGATTTTTTGTTTTTTTTTTTACCATTAAGCAGTTTATTTGTGCTTTACCTACCTATTTACAGATATCCGGCCTATATAACCTTGGCCGGAATTGTAGGTTTACTATAGGTAGGTACGATACCCCGGAAATAATCTAATCTTAGCATAGAAAGAAGCCATTTCTGCTAAGTAGGACTATGCTTGTATCCTGCTATAATAATTGTACCGAACTAAGAAAACAATTGTTATTTTACAGACCAAACCGCCACCGCCACCTCCGCCACCAAAACCGCCGATAGACATTGAGACCTTAAATAGAAAATGCACTTGCGACATATAGGCGCGCGCTTTACGTTCCAACTTCAACGAGAATCTTGCAAACTCTTCACAAAAAGACACCAATCAAGATAACAAGCAAAGCTTGAAAACACCACCTGGATCTCAATTACCATCTCTACCAAAATTTCCCTCAACAACTTGTGGAGATCCACATTCATCGCATTTTAAAGATTCTTCCCCTCCCCTTTGCGAGCTTTCCGACTCATCTTTGTTAAAAGATAATTTAGTTGCTAAGCGACCTCGCTCATCTTTATCGAAAGGTCAAGGGTCATTCAGTACTCGCACTCCTCTATTAAAGGATGCGGCCTGCTCTACTACTTTAAAAACTCCCCGGTCGGGGAGTTCTCAAACCACCGATCCTTCTCGTTCTAAAATTCCTATCCTTCCTCGTAAGGGTTCTTTTTCTAAGCCCGTCCACTCTTGCCAGTCTAAACCGCCTCGCTCTGCCCAAGGTGGATCTCGTAAACAATCTAAGACTTCTATAGAAGACAATTGTAACTGTATTCCGTAAAATTTAATAAACTTTTAACAAACGTTTGCAACAACGCAGTATTACCTCGTTATTTTTATTTTTGTTGTTATTGTATTACCTACATTGCGAACTTGCGTTTTGTTACTGCATCTTGAACATAGACTTCTCGAACGTTAGGTACGTTCTGAAACGTCGAGGTAAATTAAATGTTAAGCGCGATAAGCCCATATTACTACATAACTATTAACATTATAATTTTACACATTTGAAAGTAAAGGACTCTTTATTTCCATTTCTTTATCACTGCACAGAAATATGCAATATCAGCAATATGGTAGAATAAGACATACTTTTGAAGCCACGAGACGCAACTAATAATAGTGTATGTTATTATAAGGTGAAATTAAAAGAAGACAAGCGCTTGACCACGATCTTACCTGCTGCAAAATATAATTTTGCGTAATATTGTATGGGCTTACTTAGAAGCTTGGAAGAAAAAACTTTTTCGTATCCATAAAATGTCACACTGAACATAATTTTATGAAAGAAAAGAAAATGTACAAAAGCGTTTCTATTCTATAGTATTAGAAAAAATCTGAAAATGTTAAGTTAAGATGGTACGATTTCCAAACAAAAGCACACAAATATGAGTAAATGGAGTAAAAACTTCTATTGAAATCACATCTATTGGTCTTATATAAGTTTCTACAAATGGGGAAAATATTTACCTACATTATTTGATTGAATAATGTGAAATTATTCAAAATAGAAGTCAAAGTCAAGTTCAAACCAAAAATTAAGTATTAACTTATAAATACATATTTAATCAAATTTTGTACGTAAATACAATTTCCCATACGTAAAGACTCATACAAAGCAAATATATGTGTTTTTAGTGCAAGTTTTTGCTGCATTTACTCATATTTGTAAACTTTTGTATGGATATCCTACCACCTTAAGCACTAATTCAGTTCATACTGCAATAATAACATACAAAGTTAACTCAATAAAATCACATAATTTTATTTATAAATACTTTTTACAGAATAAAAACAAGACAGATCGAAACATGTCGAGGATTTAAATGTAAGCTGTAAGCCAGTTTGTGCTATTTTTATAGCCTTTAAGCTTTGTACCAATTTTTATTTCTTTCAATGCCAAATTGTATAAACGGTTAGTTTTAAAATTGAGATAGCTTTTTTGATTATTGTTCCTCCAAAGTAACGGTTTCTTCCTCTTTGCTGCTTAGTTCAGATTGGCATTTCTTGAATTTATCACAGAGGTAATTCCAGTACTTGCTTCTGACTTTATCGTATTTAGTTGCCAGTGCTTGACATAGATCCACGGCTCTAGTGGGATTGTGTAAGCAATTAGATTCTCCTTTCTTGAACGTTTCGTCGCATATATCTATGATAAAAGCTAGCAAGTAAGGCGAGCGGCATTTGTTCTTGTAAAGTTCTTCACAAAACGATGAAACAACGGCATTGCCGCTCATTCCTCTTCTGTCGTGTAATAAAACGCCTCTCAGATAATTCCAAGCGCTTTCGTTATTCTTCACAAATTTGATTTTTTCTAAGGCATAGCATATTTCTCTCTGAACGTTGAGGTCTGACCAGCCCAGGTGGTTGTTTACTATGAAGTACCTCTGGTTCCAAGCGGAGTTATTACGAACGTCGTCAGTTAGAAGATGGTCTACGAAATCCATTTCTCTTTCGTAAAGCCTGGAAATCAAAATTATGAACATTTACAAATGGTCACATAATATGGTGTAAGTATTTGCGCGTACCTCGAAGTAGAAATGAGGCATATAAAACTCATTCAGACTTGATTGGCTAAAGCAGTGTGTATCTGCAATAGATAATTAAGATAGTTTAAAAACTAAAACAACCGACTTCCATACCCCGCGAGTCAATTTCAGTAGCAAGTTTGAGACGTTTATCGTCATATCTCTGGAGATACTGATCAGATCTCAATGAAATTACAATGGGACCACCTCGGAAACGTTCCCTATCGATAAAAAAATAATCATTCGAATCGGTTCACAATTGACGGAGTAATCGCGTATCATAAATACAAAAAATAAACATTGACCGACGAATTGAGAACCTCCTTCTTTTTGGAAAACGGTTGAAAATGGCCAATGTTGATACGTGAGAATTTGCGGTTGTACAAAATGTGATTTTACTTCGTTCAAAAATTTTTTATTATTTATTTATGTAATCTTTACGTAATATTTACCATGAACCATGATTTTCAAATGTTTGTGAGTTTTCGATATTTCGACGCTGTTGCAAGCGGCATGTTCACGGACGAAAATGTATAATGAAGATCGCGAGAGAAGAGTGTATCACGAGCAAACAAAGCCTATTATCATCCCTGCATGGATGCAAAGGCGCGCACAACACTTTTGCGCATCGATCAGTCGGTACCATCGCATGATGAAAGCGCGGCAAGCCAACCCTCACGGACATAACGGACCACAGCTACACCTCTCGACCCTTTGGCGTAAAGGATTGACTTGACTTCTAAGCGAGAGATCACCGGTTGAACCTAACACGGGCGGTTCTTCCACAGGTAGTAGGTGCATATTATATCGCTGTTCCTTGACTGACTTGCTACCAAAAAGTAGCTTGCCACCATTAAGGAGAAAATCTGCCCCCATGACCTTACGGTGTTCCGGCAGAACACAAACATTGACAGTCAGAGTAATCTAGGCCTAGCGTGTTCACCATCTTTGACCACATCATCGTTTACCATCAGGTGAGATAGTGGTCATACGCTACGATATAAGATATTAAGAAAAAACAGCATACTACCAAACAGACCTAAAATTGACTTCTGCGCGTATAAAGATCAGATGAGTAGATCGATGCCGCGATCCTTTCTACATATAATAAAAACGGCCAAGTCGAGTTGGACTCGCCCACCGAGGCTTCCGTACCAACGTTGGTTGGTACCAATTAAGCTAGACCTCTAAATTGTATGAGCGCTCATTTAACTTTGAGGCTTATCTTAACCGGCAAAACTATGTATGTATGAGGGGGACACCCTTTACTTTTCAACTTTTTTATATTTTTTTATTTTTACCTTTATTTATGCTGCTTACCTTACCTTGCTTCTTGCCAAATTTGATGATTCTAGGTCAACGGGAAGTATCCGAGCCAAAACCTATAGAGTACTTCCGGTTGACCTAGAATTGTCAATTTTGGTTAAGAGCAAGGTAAAGGAGGCAGCACAGTAAGGTAGGCAGCACAAGTAAAGGAAAAATTCCGAAAATAAAAAAAGTTGAAAATTAAGGTACATTTTGGTACTTACAAATTTTTGCGAAAATCTAAATTTGCCCATATCTTTTTATCGTATTGACTCAGGACCGTGATTTTTATACATTTAATAGGGAGTATAGACTTTAGTATCTGGTATAAATTTCAACTAGCTAGGTCCACCCGTTCCTAAGAAAATCGGTGGTAACACACGGACAGACAGACAGACGGACAAGAAAATTATCTTATAGGGGTTCCTTTTTTACCTTTTGAGGTACGTAACCCTAAAAAGTCGTAAGAAAAAGGGCAGGGCGCTTAGTTTGCTCGTAACAATAAATCCTATTTTGGTAGTTGACAACAATTTCGTGTAAAGTTAGGCTAAAGGCTAAGTTAGGCTAGGGAAAGCTTTTTCATAATAATAGCTCAGTAGGTATTTCCATATCCATATACCTTACCCAAAAGTCTTAATAGCCCACTGCCTGTGTTGCCACGCATGGTAGTTCTTCGGGTCTTGAAGAAGAGCATCTCCAGTGAGCTCCAACTCCATGGAAGGGTCTTGTAGCCATTCAACTAGGACTCTACGGTGGTGCCACACCTGAAATAATCATAGATACTTTGACTGAAAAAAAAAGCTGAATTAGCCCAGCTATAAATTTTGATTCCTTTGTAACACATTTTTATGTAAGAATGTAGGTTCTCTAGAACTTCAGCACCCATGGGCTTATTCAGCTTTTTTTAAATCAATATTTATAGGGTATTGGTGAGTTCCATACAAATTTTATCGCCATATATGGCGAAACCAGAAACTTCAGTAAAAACAGAAGTACTTCATTAAATAAATAACCAAAAACGAAATTCAGGCTTTTTTAAATTTCGAAATTCCCTAGCCCCAAATAGGGTGAAATGGGATAACAAAGTCTGAAAATCAAAATGTGGTTTTTTGGGTTTTATAAAAATGAATCCCTATTTCCCTTAGTTACGCGAAAACTTGAAAACCGAATGGACCGATGTGGCTAATTCTTTTTTGATGTCTTTATGATAGAAAGGTATTTACGAAGGAAAAGTTTTAAGTAAATGAAAGAAGTTTTTAACGCGGGCGAAGCCGCGAGGCACTTCTAGTTAATAATAAATTGTAAACTGGCGTGCACATACGGCAGTCA
The DNA here is from genome assembly GCA_954871355.1 of Cabera pusaria. Taxonomy (NCBI): domain Eukaryota; kingdom Metazoa; phylum Arthropoda; class Insecta; order Lepidoptera; family Geometridae; genus Cabera; species Cabera pusaria. Next base: position 13,806,692 of record OX940896.1, read on the forward strand.
TGGCAAAATACGGTCATAGATTAAGAAGTTATCATATTTGGTGAATTATACTATGTTTATATTTAACCTGTTTTCGCAAATAAAATATCTGAATCTGTATCTGAAAAAAAGAGACCTTAGCTGAACAATGGAAAAAATCTACTTATATAGGTATACTAGAAATGCCCCGCGGCTTCGCCCCCGTTTAATACTTCTTTTATTTACTTAAAACTTTTATTTTGTTAAAACCTTTCTATTGTTACGTGCGGGGTGGTATTAAAATGCCAATCCGATGAGATGAACGTTTATTTCCACTGATCACTAGGTTAGCACAATGTTCCACAGTAGTTGTCCAAATCGTCTTGCACAATTATCAAAAGTCCGTTAACACACACTGAGGTCGTTGGTAATCACAATCACTGATTTCACTGTTCACAGTTCACAACACTAGTTCACTGATAACACTTAACGATCACTTGGTCGCTATCCGCGCTTAGATAGTTACACTGTCGCTTCCAGAGAAAGACTGACTCAAGCCGCGGTTTCAACGTCTTATATAGGACGAGAATATTTCTACAGAACTTTCCAGTATTGACTCGAAACAATAGACAAAAGACGTTCAGAACAAAGCAATAACAATCACAAACAAAAGGGGCGGCTTTCCTTTGAGCATCTGACGTAAACAACTTTACCATACATGCTAATTTGATCTCTAACTACTTATGAATAAGGTTCAATCTTAACTACAAAACTAGGTACATTGACTAGGGTCTGAATTCCCGGAAGGTTAACTTTTATGACGGTCGGGTCGGGTGTTTATAGCCCCTAATTAGTCTATTCTTTCCTACGGTATTTTTGTTCGAGAAGCTTGGCGAAACATCGCGACTCGACGACGCGATGTAACATTATCCCCTTCTTAGTTATGATCGTCCCGATCATCATTTGTTCCATGGTATCGTGTAAGTCGATCGATGTGTACTACCCTCGGCTTTCCTCTCTGGCCTCGTTTAATGCGGTAGGTAACGTCGTTTATCTTCGTGATAATCTGGTATGGTCCTTCCCAATGAGCCTGCAGCTTCGGACTCTTTCTTTTCCTTCGTAGTGGGTTGTGCAACCAGACGAGAGTTCCTTCTTCGAAACCCATCGTATTCGCTCTACGATCGTACCGGGTCTTCATTTTTTCACCAGTTTTTAAACTATTCTCTCGAACTATCCTGTGCACTTCGTCCAGCTGACTACGAAGATCACTGACATAGTCGGTTACAGGCTTCGAAACATCTGGCGGGGAACCAGTGATGGCGTCGATAGGAAGTCTTAGTTCGTGTCCAAAATTCACATTTGCAGGAGTCATACCAGTGCTGTCATGGGTAGCGGAACGGTATGACAACAAGAACAGAGGTATGTACTGATCCCAGTCACGTTGATGTGCGTCCACGACTTTAGCCAGGTGATTCTCCAACGTCTGGTTAAACCTCTCAACCATTCCGTCTGACTGTGGATGAGCTGCCGTTGTCCGCGTCTTTTGGATCCCGAGGAGGGTGCACATTTCCTGAAATAGGGCAGACTCGAAGTTCCTTCCTTGATCGGAATGCCGTTCCATCGGTACACCAAATCGACAGATCACTTCTTGTACCAACTTCTTTGCAACTGTCTTTGCTTCCTGGTTTGGTGTCGCGAAAACTTCGGGCCATTTGCTGAAGTAATCTTGCACTACGATGATGTACTTGTTGCCTTCTTCAGTCTCGGGAAATGGCCCGGCAACATTCACGGCAATGCGCTCCCATGGTGCCCCAACATTGTACAATTTTAGTTGTCCTTTACTTCTTGTCTTCGGTCCTTTTACTGACGCGCAAGCGGTGCACTTCCTGCACCAATCTTCTACATCCTCGCGGCTGTGTACCCAGTAGAATCGTTGACGAACCTTCACAAGAGTTTTCTTGACTCCTAGATGTCCACCAGAAACTCCATCATGAATGTGTCGTAGTAGAGATGCCACTTTACTCCGGGGAACAACGACCTGCATCGTAGTTTCTTTTCCATTGCTGTTTTCCCATTTTCGGTACAAGATTCCTTGTTCCAGAGTCAGGCTGTCCCACTGAGCCCAGTAACTTTTTGTAATTGGGCTGCAAGCTGACACGTCGCTCCACTGGGGCTTGTTTCCAGACTTTATCCAATCCAGTACAGGTCGTAAATCTCTGTCCTCCGATTGTGCTTGTCTTATATTTTCGCCGTTCCATTCGTCATCTGTTTTGTCCGTCCTGATGACTCTGACTTCTTCTCGAGAGTCGTCCTTTTTGCAGTGTTTGCGATCTTCTCCTCTAGGTCTTCTTGATAAGGCATCGGTGTTGCTATGATCCTTCCCACTGCGTTGTTCTGTCACGAAGTAGAACTCTTCCACTTGGGTTTCAGCATCTCTGACTCGTCTTTTTGTTTTCAGACAATCAATCTGAATATGCCCTTTTCCACCACACCTGTAACATGTCGGTGCATACCGGGGCTTCCTGGATTCAGTCACCAACTCTTGAGCCATATGCCGTTTAGTGTCCCTTCGCACTGCTTCCATTTCCACTTGGTTCTGGATATCTGTGACCCGCTTCTTCGTTTTCGGGCAATCAATACGAATATGCCCTTTTTCTCCACACCCGTAACATGTCGGTCCATAACGGGGCTTCCTGGGTTCAGTCACCAGCTCTCGAACTCTGTATGGTTTGGTGTCCCGTCGCACTGCTTCCACTTCTAAAGCATGAGCCAGAGCGCTCTTGAGTGTCTGATGGTGTCCCAACCGTACCGCAGCGCGTACTTCATCATCCCTGATTCCATCCACGAAGCTCTGTAGGGATGTCACCTCAATGGTTGATGGCGTCGACACGTAGGCTCGTCGGACCAACCTCTCAATTTCATCTGCCCACTGTTGTAATGTCTCTGTGGGCTTCTGGGTGCGCTCACGTAGTTGTGCCCTGTACGCATGTTCCATGTGCTTGTCTCCATAGCGCGTTTCGAGGGCTTCCAGCAGGGTCTTGAGCGTCCTTTCCTCTTCAGGTATGCGTTCCAGGATAAGCTGAGCGTCTCCTTTCAGCGCTAATGTGAGCGCTGTATTTGCGTGCTCGTCAGTCCAGCCACAGCTTTTGGACAGCGTCGTAAACTGGAATTTGTAGGCTGCCCACGAAGATGTTCCGTCGAAGTGTGGTAGATCCAGTTTGAAAGGCGAGGTCGTAGCGGGAACCTGGCTTATCTGTCCAACTCCTCGTAACTCCAGTTTCTGGACCTTATTAGACAGGTCATGCATGGTTTTCTCGTGTACTTCAAGCCGCCCTTCCAAACAGTCGGTTTTCATGACGACTTCCTTGACACTGGTTTCCACCTTTTTGATCTTTTCTCCCATGCTGGCAAGCCCGCTCTGCAACTGACGTTCAATTGTCTCTTCTAGCTTACGGCTAGCTTCATGTAGTACAGCCTTTTGTTCCTCACGTACAGCTTGTAGTGCAGCCTTTTGTTCCTGGCGTGCAGCTTCTTGTCCAGCTTGGAGAGCGGCTAGCATGGCCTCCAGGCCTCCATCCGTAGTTCGACTCGCCGGCGGTGGTGTAGGTGGCGCTGCCATTGGTGTTGCTGCTGGCTCTTCCAATGTGGATGTTCCTCCTCCCGATGCTTCAAACTCCTTCTGCCGGGTTGCATCCATCTCCGCCTGTCGCCTGGTGCGTGGAGTACGCGTATCTTCCCTCGGAGTGATTGGCATTCCGCTTCTGACACCAATTGTTACGTGCGGGGTGGTATTAAAATGCCAATCCGATGAGATGAACGTTTATTTCCACTGATCACTAGGTTAGCACAATGTTCCACAGTAGTTGTCCAAATCGTCTTGCACAATTATCAAAAGTCCGTTAACACACACTGAGGTCGTTGGTAATCACAATCACTGATTTCACTGTTCACAGTTCACAACACTAGTTCACTGATAACACTTAACGATCACTTGGTCGCTATCCGCGCTTAGATAGTTACACTGTCGCTTCCAGAGAAAGACTGACTCAAGCCGCGGTTTCAACGTCTTATATAGGACGAGAATATTTCTACAGAACTTTCCAGTATTGACTCGAAACAATAGACAAAAGACGTTCAGAACAAAGCAATAACAATCACAAACAAAAGGGGCGGCTTTCCTTTGAGCATCTGACGTAAACAACTTTACCATACATGCTAATTTGATCTCTAACTACTTATGAATAAGGTTCAATCTTAACTACAAAACTAGGTACATTGACTAGGGTCTGAATTCCCGGAAGGTTAACTTTTATGACGGTCGGGTCGGGTGTTTATAGCCCCTAATTAGTCTATTCTTTCCTACGGTATTTTTGTTCGAGAAGCTTGGCGAAACATCGCGACTCGACGACGCGATGTAACACTATCATAAAAGACATCAAAGAAGTAAAAGCCATATCGGTTCACCCGTTTTCAAGTTATTGCGTGACTAAGGGAAATAGGGATTCATATTTATAAAACCCGAAAAACCATATTGATTTTAAGATTTTTTTACCACCCTCTTGCAAAATTCCTGCAACACGTATTTACTTATTTATTGACAGAATTACTCAGGTAAATCTATAAGTATATATATACTAAATATATATAATTAAAAATAATAAGTAATCCGGGGGGAATTTTTAGAAAATCCTTTCTAAGCGGATACCTACGTCAAAATAACTATCTGCAAGCCAAATTTCAGCGCAATCTGAAACAATATTCATTTCACCCCTTATAGGGGTGGAATTAAAAAAATCCTGAAACACGTATTTACTTATTTTTTAACTGAAGCACTTGTGTGAAGTTTTGAATAAAAAAGACTATCTAACCTTGTTTCTCCATACAAACTTTGAACCCCCATTTCATCCCCTAAAGGGGTGAATTTTGAAAAATCCTTTCTTAGTACACCCTTATGTACTAAGACAAATATACCCTCCAAATTTCAAGTCTCTACGACCAGCGGTTTAGGCTGTGCGTTGTCTGTCAGTCAGTCAGTCAGTATGTCAGGACAAAGATTCTTATAGTATTAGATGTCTATAGACATCTAATACTATAAGAATCTTTATAGACTATATAGACTTAAAAACCAATTAACCGATGTGCCCGAAACACGTTTTAATAGAAGGGCAATAATGTGAAGATGGTTTTACAAACATAACTAAAACACTGCATTAGGTACATTCAGAATAATTATATTTATATTTTACATTCACAAAGAATTGTGACCGACTTCACAAAAAATAAGGAGGTTCTCAATCTATACTGGTTTTTTTTTAATTTTTTGTTTGTTACCTCAGAACTGTCAAATCTTAGCCGATTTGAAAAAAATATTTTTTGTTTGAGAGATTATGCCTTCCGTTTAGTCCCATTCAATCGACCTGTGACAATTATCTCCGGAGATATGGAGATAAACAATATAGGCATATTTGTATACTTAAATGACATGATTATAACTAGCCAGTACTTTGACTATCGCGGCATGTGAAGTTGGTTTTTTCGTTTTGTTCGATCATAAATTAATAGCGTAGAAGCACACGCCAAGTATCCGCTAGTAGGCTAATAAAATATATAAAATATTTAAGTACATGATCTTACCACAAGGTTGATATAAAGTCATACAGACAAAATAAACATTACTATGTATAGATATTAATTAAGCAACAATAAAACAACTAAGCAAACATTTTACAACTACGAGTTTATTACTAGATGATAAGAAATATTCTGAATATATAAACAGTAGAAGTTTTATTAATCACTCACTTATGTACTTGTTTATTTACGACTTATGGAAAGAAGAAATAAGGGATAACTTCATTGTCTGTATTTCTGTTTATAAATTATTATAATTCATATTTATCTATTTGAAAGACTGGTCAGGATTGTTATGCTATGTGGTGTAAACTTTTTTTTTACATTTTACCACTATCTTGCCTTGTGGTAAGTGCTGATGTGGTCATAGATGGTGAACACGATCCGACTCTCAAGGGCTCTGTACTACAAGAACACCAAGGTTACGGCTCCAGATTTTCTTTTTGATGGTGGTAAGCTACTTTTTGGTAGCATATCAGGCGGAACATAGATATAATAATTATGCTCCTACCACCTTTAGAGGAACACCCGTGCTAGAATATGAACCGGCGACCTCTAGCTAAAAAGTCAAGCTATCTAAAGTCGAACTAAAGTCATTTGTCCAATGCCTTGACTTACTGCAGTTTGTTATTTACAAAAAAAGCAAAACTCTATGTTAGGCTGCGACGTCTGTCCGGTGAGATAGTAGTCAATTGCTAGTGTTTGTGGAAAATATTTAGCATAAAGAAAATTACAGTAAATTAAAAAACTTTTCAGAGACGCTATACTATGAAGCAATAAAAATAATATAAAAGCAAAAGGAATTAAAGTGTTGTTAATTATAGATAATAGAAATTCTTTTAATGCACAACAATCTGCATACTACACTGTAAAACTGTATGATAATTTCCAAAGTTCATCTCATGTCCTATATGCATACACTATTAGATTAAAATTGCATAGTTTCGTACTTTTGTTGTATAAGTGGTTATCATTAAAGAGTTTATCCTATCTATCTTTAGAAGGAATACAAGGGCAGCTTTTGCTCTGCAACAAGACAAATAAGAATGTCAAACGTACCTGATAATTCTTAGATGCCTGCTTAATAACAGCTTCAACATAGTCCAACTCGGCTCGAAGGTCTGAGTTTAGAGCTTTTAGAAGGTCTCTCCTGAAATGTTAATAAAACAATAAATCACATGACATACATGACTAACATGTTCTGGAGTAGAGACAGTGTTTAGGCAAACTGTAGGTCTAGTATGCCCTCAGACTGGATAGAGTATATAAAGACCTGTATAAAGCAGCTTGCAGATGTTTTATCGTGAGAGCCAAAGATCAGTGTGGCTTAGTTTAGCTCATTTTGAAAATTTCTTGAATAAGAATATTTTCTTGCAATAAATAAATACTTAAAATAGGTTGGTACCTACCGTCACTCCATAAAATGTATTATCAAGAACAAACTTTTGTGGTTTGTTTCGGTTGATAAATATTTTAACAGGATGTTCATTTGTGATAATTTAACCACCTTACACTGATAATGTTATTCCTTAAATATGCATATTACTAACAAAATTAATTAAACTTCTGCCCTGGCTGTCTTTAAAAAAATATAGGTAGATGATACAAACCTATACTGCCATACTGTGTAGTTTGCAGGATTGAGTTCAACAGCATCTTTTGTCAATCTTAGGACCCTCTCAGACTTCTCGTTACTTTGCAATGCAGCCCTGAAGTAGTCGTAAACATCTTCAACTGAAATCAAAATATTAAAATGATACAAAAATTTTCCTTTTTTAAACTTACATGAACAGTTCTGAGTTAAAAAGTTGTAATTAAAAAAAAACATTATAGTTATAAAAATTATGATGGGCATCCTAAATCATTCATTTTCAGCCTACGAAATATGACCATGTTGCTAAATACTGAGCTAAGCTTGAATCGCTACTCATTTGCCATGGCCGAGATGCTCATAACCTCTCACTTCTGAGCATGGCATGATTGAAATCAATCTTTCATTTATCTTAAAGAACACTTTAATAATACTTATTCCACCCTCTTCATCCTTAGCTTAGGTCATCAGAGATCTTAAGATTAAAGATTCCTTCTCATAGTACTATTTTTACCGACACTCCTTTAATTTCGAAGCCGTTGAGCTATTTAATATTATTCTTTGCCTGTAGAAATTAGATGCTAGAAATCAAACGATAGACACTTTTAAAAGTAGTGTCAAAGCCTGTCAAGCTATCTTTCATCTTAGCTTCTTTTAAAACAATCTGTTTCCTTCTTAGCTATAATTGTTTAATTTTTTTGTAATATTTAGGTATTTTATAAATACATTTATACATATAGTAGAGTCAATTTAATATATCACATTTGACACTTCATCTAAATTCAACAATGTGACATTGTAATGAAGGGCACATAATATTATTTATTTTTTCAAATTAATTAACATTTTTCAGTTACAAATACATATTTATTCTAATAATTACAAAAGAAAGCGATTTTACTATTCAGTTTGACTAATAATTCATTTTAAACATAATAAACAATTTTTGTTCTAAAAAACTAAACATCATTACAAGGTTACGTCAGTGAACCCTTTTTCTTTATAAACACTGGGGATGGTACCCAAAAAATGAAAAGATTGATCAGTCGATAGGTTGAATCGAATGCAATGATTACTTGTGAAGGATGTTTAATAACTATATAAATACTTAACCGTGATTGTAATTAAAACATATTATTATTTGACTAAAAAAAAATACAAAAATAATTGAATAGGAACTAAAATCATAATGATGTTACATTTTTGGGTTAAAAAACTAATGATAAACTACTAAACGTTTAAACCATATAGGTACATTTGAGTATATTTTTTATTTTATTGGGTCCTTTTCTATGGAGCTACATTCTAATCCATAAATACATATAAGGATAAAATTGTTTGAATATGTACAATTTCCGATTTGTATAATTTGTATTAACGTGTCATACCAATGTCACATTAACGCTAAACAAATAAGTAAATAACACTGAATAATTTAAATACTAATTTTATTTCTTATTTACAGCCGAAAAATTGGTTATTTTAAATATCATCAAACCTAGGATGATGGATTACAATGGATGGAGCCATGTCAGCCATGTGACGTTGTCACATCGACTTTCATTCTATCAATACATTGTCCTACCCTTTCTATTACAGGGATCGCGAGATAAGAGTAAACGAGAAAGCTAATATCAAATTGACAACCTCGCGCATGGGTGATCGTGTTCATTTTTGACCGGCTAGCAGGCCATAACATAGCGACGCATCATACTTATTAATTAAAAATTAAATAGAAACATAGCTTTAAAGACTGAAACCCTGTTACATGGTTAAATTATGTCGTGTTGTGCTGTGTTTTATCCATCAAGAACAACTAAAGGAGGCGTAAAAGATCCAGAACTATCATTTCACACGTAAGTCTTTGTGGGCATTTATTCTCATATATAACCACTTTTTGAATCAAAATATTTATTTTGCTTACATTATATACATCTTTTTCGTCATATAACTACCGAGGTGGTAAATGGTTATCATTTGAAAGCTTTAATTTATGTAAATAACAAACATTATTTTACGCCGCCCGGCTAGTGATGTACGAGAACCCTCCAAAATTTTGTCGATAAATATAGTCGATACCCTTATAAAAAGGAATATATAAATTCCTTTAAGTGTAATATTATAATATTACACTTAAAACTTCAAATATATAAATCGTTTATATACATTTTACACTAAATCTATACATATAAAAAAATTGAAGTGTCTGTTTGTAATTCCAAATTAACAGCTTTTCACTAAATGCATATGAAAGAATATACGGTACTTACATAAAAAACAAAATATTAAATGTTTGTCTGTCTGTCTGTTTGTTCCGGTTTATCTCTGAAATGAGTGGACCAATTTAACGGGACTTTCACTAGCAGAATGCTGATGTTAAAATATTAACTACCAAGTAACATGGCTACTTTTATTTTAGAATAAAATAAAGTTCCGCAAAATTAAAATTGAAGCGAATGAAATAGGGAACAATATCTGATACAAATAGGGAAGGTGCAAATTAAGCAGTGTTTTCTACCGCGCACAGCCCACGTGCATGTTGCCGCTGTCATTAAACGCGGACAAAGCCGCGGGACCCAGCTAGTTGATTTATAATATGAAGATTTTTTTTAAGGATGGAACGGTTAGCTTATGGCCTTGCTTAGAACGAAATTTGAATATTTTTAACCGACTTCACAATAAAAAGATGAGGTTCTCAGTTCGCCTTTTTTATGTTTGTTATCTCATAACTCCGTAAGTTCTTAACCGGATTGGAAATTTTTTTTTGAGAGTTTATTCTGCCCGTTTGGTCCCATTGTACATTTTTTGAAATCTGATAAGTATCTCCACAGATATGGACATAAACACCTCCAACTTTAACTTTATACTGAAAATGGATAGCGTGGCATTTGAAGTTGGTTTTTTCGTTTTGTGAACGATCTTAAAATATTATAAAAAGTGATCAAAGTAATGTCGCACAAAATTAGTAGTAACTAGGTACCTAATTATATTATCAGCACTTATACTTACTCGTATTCAATCTATTATTACTTATGATAAATCTATTATATATATTTTTATGAAGAATGTGTGACAGTTTACCACATTAATATATTATATAATTTTGTTGTAGGTTTCCAAAATGTCCGAAAATCCAATCAAGTGGATAAAGGCAGTAAGGCGTGAAAATTAGGATCCAACGAAACACTTCAGACTTTGTTCTAAACATTTTGATAAATCAATTTTGTACCTACTAGATTATCAATCAAGCTGGAACTGACACCGAGGAAACGGAAAAGAATAGAAGCTATTTTGATTTTAAAATTATCGTGAATTTGTAACATTATTATTGTTATATACCGGCTGTAATTCACGTACCTTTAGTCGAATTTACTGGTGAACATCGCGATCTCACCGCGTGACCTCACTCCTGAGGAAGAGCGATTGACTCGCTCGAAACCCAGGTCGAGAAAATTCGACTAATGGTACGTGAATTACAGCCGGTATATAACAATAAGAATAGAAGCTAGTAGAGTCAAGATAGAAAATCTTCCTGTAAGTCTTCCTATAATCTTCCTCTGCGAGCAATGAAGGATGATGAAACGGTTTTGAAAGTGTTTTAATCGAAAGTGTTATTAGCTCTGATTCATGAAAATCTGTTTAGCCGTTGTAAAACTATGAGCATTTTTCTAGTTGATGGCGCTATGAAATCAACTTTCATAGTGATTAATTCGAAATTCGGTATCCTTTTCTTTAACGACAAAGGACACTGAAGCATTGACATGATGCTGGGGCATCTTCTGGAATCTGCTGAATACTCAACTCCTTGCCAACTTACAGGTGAGATGTCGTGTTCAGACTCATTGGAATATTTTTATTTTCATTAAAGATTATAATAGATCAGTCGGGGTGATTTCAAATTTTGAGTTTTGGAGAGTGGAGAGCGACGGCATACGCAATGCGGTGGGCAGTGATTGGAAAAAAAGATCTGAAAATCGGGCTCAGTGGCGCATCTTGAGAGAGGCCTACAGTCCAGCAGTGGACTGACACTGGCTGATGATGATGACGATACAATAGATCATACTATATTGACATCAAATTACTTTATATCGTTAGCATTTACAAAAAAATGAGCTAATTTTTCTGTAGTGGTAGGACTTCTGCTAGTCCGCCTGGGCCGACCACTTTGCCAATTAATTTTCATAGGAATGTTTTTCGGTTGAAATGGCAAGGTGTCCTGTGAAATTACGGGGCATGTGAAACTTAACATCTTTATGTCTCAAGGTAACAGGCGCAGTGGAGTGACATGCAAAATTCTGGACTGCCAGAATTTTCCTGTATCGCTGTATCTGTAATAGGTAGACGTCATCGCTTACCATCAAGTGAGAGTCATGCTTGTCCTGTTACCTTTTACAATTAAAAATCTAATTAATGTTCACAAAGTAAGTATGGCCTAATTTGTGATTTCACTGCATTTTTTTATTATTTGCGATGCGCGTAATTTTATATGATAATTTATCTAATACTATAAGAATCTTTGTCCTGACATACTGACTGCCTGACAGACAACGCTCAACCTAAACCGCTGGTCGTAGAGACTTGAAATTTAAAAAGTATATTTGTCTTAGTACGCAAGGGTGTACTAAGAAAGGATTTTTCAAAATCCACCTCGTTAGAGGGTGAAATGGAGGTTCAAAGTTTGTACGGATAAACAAGATTAGATCGTCTTTTCTATTCGAAACTTCATACAAGTGCTTCAGTAAAAAAATATGTAAATACGTGTTTCAGGCCTTTTCAAAATTCCACCCCTAAAAGAGTGAAATGAGGTAACAAAGTCTGAAAACCAATATTGTTTCGGGTTGCGCTTAAATTTGGCATCCAGTTGTTTTAACATAAGTATCCGTTAAGAAAAGATTTTTCAAAATTCACTCTTTAAGGGGATGAAACGGGGGTTCAAAGTTTGGATAGTCATTTTATTCGACCTTCACGCAAACCGTACTTCTGTAAATAAATAAGTAAATACGAGTTTCAGGCTTTTTCAAAATGCCACCCTAAGAGGGTGAAGTGGGGTAACAAAGTCTGAAAATCAATATTGTTTCGGATTGCGCTGAAATTTAAAATGCAGATAGTTGTTATTACGTAGGTTTCCGCTGAGAAAGCATTTTGTAAAAATTCCCCACGGATATTACTTATCATTTATAATGAAAAAAAAATATATATATAAAAACTTACAGATTTACGTAAGTACTTCTATAAATAAATAAGTAAATACGTGTTGCAAGATTTTTGCAAGGGGTTGGTAAAAAAAGTCTGACAGTCAATATGGTTTTTTGGGTTTTATAAATATGAATCCCTATTTCCCTTAGTCACGCAATAACTTGAAAACGGGTGAACCGATTTGGCTTTTACTTCTTTGATGTCTTTTATGATAGAAAGATTTCACAAAATAAAAGTTTTAAGTAAATAAAAGAAGTCTTTAACGCGACCGAAGCCGCAGGGCACTTCTAGTATTTTCATATAAATTATATACTGTAAAGGACAATTTTAATCTATGATATTGGGCCAAGATAATTAGCGTAATTATTCAAATAAGGATTAATACTGTATAGAAGAAAATAGCCTTGAAAGTTCTGTAACATTTTTTATTAAAAAATAAAGATTAAAATAGTTACTGTGAGTCTGTGCGATAGACATATGTTATCGTGGACTTTTTTGTAGGTCTTATTAAGTTGTACTACTCTTCGATACATACTTTCTTACATCTATTTCAGATTAATCATCTTTCGTAAAAACGTGTTTTCTCGACCGTATTATTGGCGACTTAAGTTGCAAAATAGGTCTTCACGAATATACCTATCTTTTAAACAGGATAATATATAGCTTATGTTCATTCTAAAAGACCATTAATATATTTATATATGAGAGAAAAAAATTATCGTCCTGTAGTTTTTGAGCTAACTCAATACAAACATACATGTTATCTCTTTATAATATTAGTATAGAAGCATAGATGCTTTGTAGCTCAAAATTGTAATATTTAATTGACGTATTGAAAACGCAAAAACATTTAAGATTTGTGTTATAGAAAAGCTAAGAAATCTATACCGCCAGATTTAAGGTTGCCTAATTACAGTTAAGTACTGTAGCATTTTTTAACAATAACTAATTTCCATAAGTTCAGTAAAGTAACTACGTATTTTATCACATAAATTGTTTTCTTTTTACATAAGTTTTAGTTTTCTACATTTTTCACCTTTTTATCGATTAGTTCTACACTAGTGATCACTTCCCTACTCACGCACACTCTAGCAGTTCTAGACACTAACACAAACAGAAAATGGACATGCTGCCAAAGTTTTGACGCCATCCATTGTAATCCATCATCCTAGCATCAAACTAACATCATTCTTGTTTGTGTTGATGGATGCATATCGATTGAATCGATGTTTTTAAGCAAGTCACCTTACTATGAAGCTAAGACTGACAGATGTCAAATGTGATCTATTAAATTGACCCTACTATAATATGCATTTATTTAGTATACTAAGTGATAATGTTTGTTATTATCTTCACACTTTTTATAAACCACTGCCTTTCATAATTGTAATCCTTTCCATGCATGGTTGTCTGAAAGAGATTGTTTTAAGCGATAAGACCACCCATTGATGCTATTAGATTTAAATTGTTTAATTATATCATCACTTAGTTTTAGATGCAACCATGAGTATAATGACTATTTTAGCTTTGAAGTTAACAAAAGTAAACGTAACAATTATTCCTGTTCTGAAATTAATTCTTCGTTTGTAAACTTTATGTAAAGATAAGTATTAGGATTAAAAAATCAGTAGAATAAATCAATCCATATCAGACACTACAAAGTGTTGACTATGTAAGAAAGTGTTGCGAGACTTAAATTAGATGTAAAACATGTATACCTAAAGGGTTTCATCTAAGAATATGACTGAATTTTGACTAAGTGGTATGTTACTTCAAAACTGTAGATTGGTATGTTAGATTATTTTGTTCCAAAGGCCATACCTGTAGAATAGTCACATATAAATGTTATCAAAATCCTAAAGGCTTCAGAGGTATTGAGCCTGAGCAATGCAGTTCAAAAGGCACATTTTCCTATTCATGATTCTAATGCAGTTAAAAACTTAGACACTAACTAAAAAACTTAGACACCAAATCGTCTTGTCCCGTTCCCTAGTGGCAGGCATGGACAATAGAAAGAAGAATATTAAGTATGAATCGTGATTACTCACATTTCTCAGAATGTATAATGACCACAACTGGAAACGGGCCGTCATCTTCCTTTACTGGAGTTACATCTCTCCATTCTGGCCTATCCTTATAGAAAGTCCACGCTACGTCGCTGTCTCCGCTATCAGACATTATCCAAAGTTTTTAAACTACGAAGATACTTATCCCCACAACTGCACTGCCCTTAGCACTTTGCGCAAGTGTCTCTTCACGTCACGTAGCGAGACGTGAATAAACACGAGCCACTTATCTAGGCCGAGGGTATTAGCACTGGCACAACACAATCCTAATTTAAACACAGGTAATTTTAATTGTTTGATTAAGAAGTTCGACAAACAAAAACCCCGAAAGGCCAAAAAGTCCTAAAACAGAAAGATCTCTAAATCTCTAAATTTGAAAGATCAATCAAAAAACGAATGACACTTTGGCATTTGGCAATGGCAAGTGCAATAGACGTTCATGTCAGAGTTTTGGCGGGAACGTGAAAAAGTGTGTGTGCAAAATTAAACTGTCTACGCTCTCATTATATTTTTTCCTGAAATTTGTGTTGTTCCACTCGTGATTGTGTAATAATAAATGTGGATTATTAATTTAATAACTATTAAAGCTGGTGAATGTTTAGGAGTGTAGATAAATCAGCACAATATCGAAAAACATGCTAATTGCGTTCACATCAAAATTCCACTGAAAATCTTTAATAAAGGCCACATTTACAGTGATGATATTACTTGGACTCGACTATGACTTCAACCTGACCTAAAATGTGATTTCGGTTTGAATTAACGAAATCGAAAAATAACGAATGGCTAAATACACTGATTGTGTAGAGCCACTATAAATATAGAAAATGTGCGTGGCAATGACAGTGACAGCTGCTGGGTTTATATGACAATGACATTGACGCTCTTGAGGAATACAGTGCCACAAGTATAACTTGGCGGTGGTGGTTTTTGGAACTAATTCTTTTAATTGAAACTGTGAGTTTGACGTTTGAGAGATTACCGCGACATTATTGTTGATAAATCTGCTACATTAAAATAGTTCAATATTGCCAAAAGTAATTAAAAGTGGTTTGAGAGAAACTGTTATCAAAGTACAAAGTAAAAGCACAGTGACGCACAGGCACGCCAAGTTATACTTGCCGGACTGTAGAAGTAATATTATTTAGTTTCATTATGGCTTCACACGTTTAGTGTATTAAGCCAGTATAAAGTATTGAAATTCTTCAAGTTTTTGTGAGTTCAAGTCATAATAAAGAGGGTCGAAGTCACATTTCAGGTCAAGTTGAACGCATAGAATAATCCAAGTATGTCAGTAAAGATGCGGACTTTACTGAAGATTTTCTTTGGAATTTTGGTGAGAAAGCAAATAGCATGTTTTTCAACATTGTGCTGTTTCCCTACCCTCGCACACATTTACCGGCATTTAATAGTTAGTAATCCACATTTATTACACGCGAAAGAGCTAGCTTTGCTGTGCATCCACATTTATCATTCGCACAAAGGAATGGAATTCCCTACCTGAGTCTGTGTTTCCTGTTAAGTACAATCCGGGTCCGGGGGTCTTCAAATCGTGAGTGAACAGGTATCTTCTAGGCAAGCGTGCTACATCCCCAGTACTTACCTACTCACGCGGCGAACGTTCCTGAGCGTGTGCGAAAGAAGATATATCGTCCCTATAAGATGGTATTTAAGGAAAATTTGGCTAAGTGGAAGTGGTTTTTTGAGTGCGTAGGTACTAACAGTCAAACAAACAAACAAAGAGCAGAGTGACGTTTAGTAGGAAACAGATTATAGCTGATGATGACCACGGAGGATAGTAGTGATGATGACGATGAAAACAAAACGTCAAGTTAAACACATTTATTAAATTACAATTGATGTAAACTATGTTACAACTATCAGGTAATAAATTAAGAGGAATCTTTGATGCTTTTACTAAATAACAATAACATTATTACAGTCTCAGACAATCGATTTACCAGCCATAGGCTAGGCCGAGTGCGTTAGTGTAGGTCATGTGGGAAACAGCAGGGGCTGCAGAGTATGCCACGCCCAGAAGACCGCCGGTAGCAACCTGATGAAAATTATACACGTTTAGATAGGTTGACACACAAGTTAAAAACTATTCTTTCACGTGCCCATATGACATTTTTGGAACAAGTTTAAGGTGATTCCCCATACCTCGATAGATTTAATGAAGATCTAAAACCCATAAGAAAATCTTTGATAACAGACGACCTCTAAGCTACCCCTGTAATAAATATGAAAGGGAGCCAACAGTACCCTATTACCGAGACTCCATCCATCCGTCTGTCACAGGGTTGTATCTTCTGAACCGTGGTAGACACTTGACATTTTTTAACCGACTTAACAAAAAAGGAGGAGGTTCTCAATTCGTAGGAACCTTTTTTTATGTATGTTCACCGATTACTCGATGATGCCTGAACCGATTTTAAAAAATATTTTTTGTTTCAAAGGGTACTTCCCAGATGGTCCCATTTAAATTTTACCGAAATCACCCGAGCCGTTTTTAATTTATCAACATTTGTATTGCGACGCATTTACTTATCTCGACGACTTACTACTAACTACTGGCACAGATTATGTAATAGTTACTACGTCTACTGGCTACTTTGACTAGCGCGACGTTTGAAGTTGGTTCTTTACGATCTTAAATTATTCAAAGTGTCTATTATTGTGGCTGCTATGACAGTTAATAATAAAAATAAAATTAAAGGGGGGTCTCCATGCAAGAAACTTGTTTTATTCGGCATTTTTTCACTTTGCGTTCACTGGTCGTAGGACTTGAAATTTGGAGGGTATATTTATCTTAGTACGTAAGGGTGTACTAAGAAAGGATTTTCCAAAATTCACCCTTTAAGGGGATGAAACGGGGGTTCAAAGTTCGTATTGAGAAACGAGATTAGATAGTCTTTTCTATTCGAAACTTCACACAAATGCTTCGTTATATAAATAAGTAAATACGTGTTTCAGGCTTTTTCGAAATTACAACCCTAAGAGGGTGAAATGAGGTAACAAAGTCTGAAAATCAATATTGTTTCGGATTGCGCTGAAATTTGGCATGCAGATAGTTATTACGACGTTAATACCTTCTGAGAAATTATTTTCTAAAATTCACCCCTTAAGGGGATGAAGCGGGGGTTCAAAGTTTGTAAGGAGAAACTAGATAAGGTAGTTTTTTTCTATTCGAAACTTCACACAAGTGCTTCAGTAAATAAATAAGTTAATATGTATTTTACACTTTTTCGAAATGCCACCCCTGAAAGAGTGAAGTGGGGTAGCAAAGTCTGAAATCAATATTGTTTCGGATTGCGCTGAAATTTGGCATGTAGATAGTTATTTTGACGTAGGTATCCGATAAGAAAGGATTTTTCAAAATTAACTCTTTTAGCGGATGAAATGGGGGTTCAAAGGTTGTATGGAGAAACAATATTAGATAGTTTTTTCTTTTTAAAACTTCACACAAATGCTTCAGTAAATAAATAAGAAAAAACGTGTTTCAGACTTTTTCGAAATGCCACCCCTAAAAGGGTGAAGTGGGGTAACACAATGCGAAATCAATATTGTTCCGGATTGCGCCGAAATTTGGCACGCAGATAGTTATTTTGACGTAGGTATTCGTTAAGAAAAGATTTTTCAAAATTCACTCTTTAAGGGGATGAAACGGGGGTTCAAAGTTTGTGTGGAGAAACAAGAAAAGACAGTCTTTTCCATTCGAAACTTCACAAGAAAACAAGTACTTCAGTAAATAAGTAAAAACATGTCTCAGACTTTTTTGAAATGCCACCCCTAAAAGGGTGATGTGGGGTAACAAAGTCTGAAATCAATATTGTTTCGAAGGATTGCTCTGAAATTTGGCATGCACATAGTTATTTTGACGTAGGTATCCGCTAAGAAAGGATTATTCAAAATTCACTCCTTAAAGGGATGAAACGGGGGTTCAAAAAGCTTGAACCAATTTGGATTTTACTTCTTCGATGTTTTTTATGATAGAAAGGTTTTTACAAAATAAAAGTTTTAAGTAAATAAAAGAAGAACGCGGGCGAAGCCGCAGGGCACTTCTAGTTAATAATATAAATAGCTTTTAAATATTCTACGTTATTCTACAAACCCTTCGTGTGAGAGTCGGATCGAGTCAGTTCGACTCGCACTTGTCGGCAGTTGGCGGTTTATTTTTAAAAGACAACGCCCCGCACCGGATTGAACCCACGATGCTTAGTTTTAACTAACCACTAGATTAACTGGACAGTCAAAGTTAGTTTAGTTAGTAGTTACCTTAGCAACTGGAGCAGCGTAAGCAGGAGCAACGTAAGGCGAAGCCACGCCAACGTGAGAGACCAGAGGGGCTGCGATTCCACCATATCCTGCGTAGCCTCCATAGCCCAGCCTGACGCCAGGGTTGCTCACTCGAATGTCAGATTTGCGCACGCTCGAGAATGGAGTGTCGATGGCTTTGGAGTAGGTAGACACCTGCAATTTTATAAATGATTTTATTATTTAGCATTTAATATGAAGGCAATAGAAAGTCTATCTAATAATTATACTATTATTTATTCTGTGTTAATGCTTAGGAAGTATTTTTCTGGAAGACTAAAGGGAGACGAGTCCCTAGACAACATTTTTGTCCATAACCATTATACCAAAAGACTAAATCCAATCACTATACAACCGTCTTTAATGTCTCAACCCACACCGAGGGCGAAGCGACGACGGCCCGCACCGCGCCCTTTTCCACTTCTTGACAATCGTAAGTCTACTTTAGACTACATCGTCATTTATTACCACGATTAAGTAAATACGGTGAAGATGTCTGTCTTTTTTTAAAACCCTCTAGTCTAGTTACTTCGTTCGATTTGAGTACACATATGTCATTAATTCATAGGCTCCTGAACTATGTAGCGCGTTTCATTCAGGAGCATTCCGTACATTTAATTTAATGTGTACCTACTGTCTTATTGCTTAATCCAAATTCGAACTTGAAATTGCTGCAGCCGAACTAGCCGATAAAGAACTATTTGGTCGAAGGTCTGTATTAGGAATTTACCTGTCCAAGGTTGAAGGGTGATCTGTAAGTGTTGGTGGATTGAGAAGCCAGGGCCGGCGTGGCAGGATAGGAGCTGTAGGGGTTCCCTCCATAGTACCCGCCGTATGAGTATGGGGCCAGGAGACCCCCGCCGTGGGCCGCAGCCACGCACACTAGCAGGAATACCTGGAGGATACATAATTAAGATAGTTTTAAAACTAAAACAACCGACTTCCATTCCGTGCGAGTCTGTTTCACAGCTGAAATACAGCGTGGACCCGAGTATTTGATAGGTATAAATTTCAACTTGATAACTCTACGTACGCGCTCCTGAGAAAAAGGGTTTTGACAGATGGATGAACAACAAAGTGATCCCATAAGGGTTATTTTTAACAGACTTGAAAAAAAGGAGGAGGTTTCTCAATTCAACCGTGTATATATATTTTTGTTTGTTCGCGGATATCTTCGTCGTTTATAAACCGATTTTGATTATTCTTTTTTTGTTGGAAAGGAGATATGTGTGTAGGTGTGGTAAGTGTGGTACCACGGTAATTTCATTGAGGTCTGATAAGTATCTCCAGAGATATGGAGATAAACACTTCAAACTTGGTTGAACATTTGTAGAACATTAATAGCGCGGCATTTGAAGTCGGTTCTATTAGTTTTTTAATCGATTTTATTTCTTTTTGAGGTACGGAACTCTAAAAAGGCGTATCCTCTAGTATATCGTACTACATCTTGGAAAAAATCTTCTATAAAAACATAACATAAGTTATTAAAGCTATAATAAATAAATTAGGTAGATAAGTACTCACTTTAAGTAACATGATTGTAGTTCGTCGAAAGCTCGATCTGATGTGTAGTGCAACGGGCGCGGTCAGGCTTTTATACTAAGCTCTAAGTACCAAGGTGCTTACTAATCTTAAAACTAGTACATAGGCCTAGGACATGTGTGTAATAGGGCGATTGTAGCATTACATACGAGTGCTGTCATTGTACGCTTTGCGCCTTGGCTAATTGAATCAATTTCGACTGTACCGAAATATTTAGGAATATAGATAAAATAAGTATAACTTATTGTGCACTTAGAGTTTGATATATCTGTACTTTTCTACTAGACTGTACATATGGATGCACATTTGGAGATGTGGGAAAAAATATTCCCGCTCCTCCTACCAATCGAAATTCCGATCGGAGGATACGGAATAACCCTTTTCTATCTTTCTAATCGGACTAGTGGACTGATACCGGCTGATTATGATGATTATCTACCTAATTAATAGAATTGGGAGGCGTTGTCACCCACACGGGAGGTCTAGGTATTGTTGCCGTCCGCGGAAAAACATTTTTCCTGTTCTGTGAGTGAGATAATGGCACAGAAATATTATACCTTATTATTAACATTTTATGTGGATAGTAGTCAAATGCTTGGTTGTCTGACTTAAAAAAGTACCTACTAAGGCACCTTTATCAGAATGTTATAGTTATAGTTCCTAAAAAGCATATCGACAAAGAAGCTTCTGACCAGACAAAATCCAATTTCCTATTTTTATTAACGCTAACGCAAGTTCAAAATGTATGGGGATGACATCTTTGTTGCGGAAACATAAATGTAATTCCATACATTTTGAACTTGCATAAGCGTGAATGGTAACAGGAAATTGGATTTTGTCTAGGGGGCTAGTTTAGTTCACCTTCCTAGTGTCACCGCAGCCGCCTTCCTATTTAGTTATTTAATTAATATTGTTCCTATTTATTTATTATCTATCGCCAATGTAGGCAAGCTGCAGCTGCATTGTAATGGCAAGCTGTCACAAGAATACTAGTGCTATAGAATCCTTACCTATCCACACTTATATTATAAAGAGAAAACGTTTTGCAACTAGTAATTAAATATAAGTACCTAGTTAATAAAAAATCGTACGTAGTGAATCCTAGTTCTATTATGTGTCTTTTGTTTAATAGTTGTTTTGTAGGTGATAGGACAAGCAAAACGGTGACCTGATGGCAAGATGACGACTTTTTTAAAAATATCCGATAGGCTAGCGTTTGACCACTATCTCGCCTGGTGATAAGCGATGGTGTGGTCGAAGATGGTGAACACGCTATAAGAGTGGTCTGAATCTCAAGGGATGTGTGCTGCGGGAACACCGTAAAGGTTATGGCGGCAGATTTTCTCCTTGGCGGTAGTAAGATACTTTAGCGGTAGCAAGCAAGTCAGGCGGATCTTCGATACAACTGTTCCTAGCACCTATGAACAAACACCTGTGCTGGGATTTGAACGGTGACCTCTGACTTACAAGTCAAGCCGTCTTACCTCTTACGCCAATGTGTCATTTGCCGTTTAAATAAAAAAAAAATTAATAGCAGACAACAAGATGACACCGTCTCAGGCATATGTACTAGGAGAAGCCCTTCAACTAAAGTCTATTACACGGATGCATACCATACAAGTACCGCCCTGGCGGCCTAGCAGAAATCCTACCACTAAAACTATCTATAGTAGGTAGGTAGGTACTTTCCAAAACTACTGTCGAATCTATAGGTACAATGCTTCACGCAACAACTTAGGTAGGTACATAAGTACATAATGCAATGTTGCCTCACCCACTAAATAATTCCAATAAATAAATCAACTACACACTCGCTTAGTAAAACAATACCAAAACTAGAGCAAGTTCGTCCAGTTATGTCTACAATATAAGTCATATACCTACCTACGTAGGTCTAATATCGGTTTTCATCAATAATTGATAAAGTAAAGGCAAGCAAACTTCGGTGGACGGTTGGCAGGGCATTTTAAATTTACCAACGTAAATTCATACGTATCTAATGGTTGTACCTACGTACCTATCTAATAGAATAGAATAAAATTTTACCTATCTAATGTTTTGGTTAAAGGTCTAAGATCTAATGGTAGGTAACAAGATTATTTTATTAGCACGTAATAGTACGGTTGGCAACCCTACATTAATCAGGGGAATTAAACATGTGTTTTAAGTGTGACGTTCGAAGTCTAGATGAAAGCTGAATGGCTCGATATACCTTTGTTTTTTTTGTAAATTCAAAGCAATAAGTTAGTATGTTTGTGTTATATCTATAATATTTTTTATTGAATATGATCTATTTAATGTAATTTGACGTGTGTAAGTGCAAATTTTTAATTTGCCCATATACTTAATAAATGCTTTGACTTTTGATTCCAAAGCAAAGAGAGCTATCTCACTGCGGAAGAACGCGCTGGAAGTTACTGCACCGATCATCGACTTCGGTATGAGGCGACAGCGTGCGACCGGAGGTAACGGTAGGTTCCGGTAGCATGCGGCGCTATCGAATGATTCCATCGCCATCATATTTCACCACTATGTCGACATACTGGTGACAAGTGGGAAAAAGTCACTAGTTTTTATTACTTCCATGACAAGTGCGAAAACATCTAAAGTTGTGAAGTAAAATCTGAAATTAGTTACTAACAAGTATATTTTGCGTCAAACCGTGGCAATCAAATAAATTGGTACAAAATTCCACATAAGTAATTCTGATTCTGATGTCATGTGAGATAATAATGGTCACATTTCCATACATCTGGCACGTGTTAGATTGTAAGAAAGGGCGCGGTTGGGCCTGTCTTTTAGGTACCTACTGTAGGCATGTGACCTAAACATGTCAACCTAGCCTAGTCGTTGAAGATAGAACGATCTGATTATTTGTACATGTACCTACACACGATATACGATGTACATATACACGATAATATTATACAACTGTACATTATAAGTTATAACTTATAATATAACTTAGGAAAAGGCAGTATACTCTCTATTATCTGTGATTATAGTACTTATTACTATCTTGCTGTATGTAGAACCAGGCTTGTCGCACTCCGCGCTGTAGCTATGAAACTACAAGTACCTTCGCGCACCCGCTAGGGTCCAAGTTCAGTCAGTTAAGTGTCACGCGCGCTCTCGATCGGCTGCGCGCCTTACTTGTACCTACCTCAATATTATATTCCTTGCTTCATATAGTAACTGTAAAGAATAACTATGTAAAAAGCAAAGAATGTCATGCATAAAATGGTAGGTATAAATCAGCTGAGTTTCATGTTACAAGGGAATTCACGTAATGATCTTTAGGGAATTTCTAGCGACATTACATCTTGCTTTATTTAGTTAGTTCTAAGGTAAATAAATAAGGTAGGTACCTACTAACGTTTACTTCAATTTTCCTTTTTTTCTTTCTTAATGATTTTGTCGTGTCATACGATAGTCAGATTTTTATAATCGAAGAGTTAATGTAATTAAAGTACTTATAGATTTCAGATTACGGAGATTCACTGAGATATGGTATCTCCGGAGATATGACGATAAACGTCTCAAACTTGCTACTGAAATTGACTCGCGGGGCATGGAAGTCGGTGTTTTAGTTTTTAATCTACTTCACAAAAACGGAGGAGGTTCTCAATTCGACGGTTTTTAGGGTTCCGTACCCAAAGGGTACCAACGGAACCCTATTACTGAGACTCCGCTGTCCGTCTGTCTGTCTGTCTGTCTGTCTGTCTGTCCGTCTGTCACCAAGCTGTATCTCATGAACTGTGATAGTTAGACAGTTGACATTTTCACAGATGATGTATTTCTGTTGCTATAGCAAAAAATACTAAAAACAGAATAAAGTTAAAGATAATAGAGGGTCCCCATACAAGAAACGTGTTTTTTTCGGCATTTCACGCCATCTATGAACGCTTAGTTAGGTAAACGTCCCATAGATGGCGTTATATTGAAATGTCGATCCCTAACACCTTTGTTAGACGTTAGAAGGCGTTATAAGAAACGAAATGTTTATTAATTATTATTTTTTGCTGGCGAATAATAATAGTGGTATTTTTTGCTCGATCTTATAAAATACTGTAGTGTGGTACGGAACCCTACGAGTGCGAGTCCGACTTGCACTTGGCCAGTTTATTTAAATGTTTGTGACCTCAGAACTCTGTCAGATCTTAACCGATTTGAAATTGAAAATTCTTTTATTGGGTTCCGTAGTCCTGATAAGAAACCGTTATATTTTCGTCATGACCGTCTGTCTGTCTATGTGTCTGTCTGTCTGTCCAAGGTTTTGCTAGGAGACCGTTAGTACTAGAAAGCTGAAATTGTGTAGGTATGTGTGTATATCAATAACGCCGACAAAATGGTGAAATAAAATATTGGAATTTTTCTTTAAATATATTTTTTTTATTTTGATATTCAACTATTACAAAATAAAGTTTTCCTAGAATGAATAAAATACATAATTATTTTTGGTCGAAAAAGTGAGTCGGCTCCTACACTATTATAATGTTACAAGTCAAACAACCTACGATTCTAGGCAAGTGATACTATTGTCGCGTTATTTCACTTACGCAATCTAAAACTTTACTCAATTTTAATTGAACGTCACGTATTTTAGTTTAACTGTAGTACTTTTATCCTACCTCGACATTAAACATTAATGTAGTACTTATTATCAATAATGTACTCATTACATTGTTCTACGAGTATTCTTCTACCAATTAAAGGCTTACAAGTTTTCTCATAACATTCAACCCTATAGTAAAGGCCGCGAGTTGACCGAGTTATTCAGACTCGCTGTGCGGACTTAGGCTGAGCGCAGACTATAGACAAAACAGTCTTAACGGTCTGTCTCAAGACAGTTTTGTCTATCACCCTGCGCACACTGCGAACAAAACTTTTTTGTCTGCGAGGATGCGACACAGAACAAAATATAGAATGGACACTTTGATCACTCCACCAATACATGTATTATGTACCTACCTACAATTTGTCTTCTTCAGTTATACAGTAACTAGATATCTACTTTATCATTTTTAGGGTTCCGTATCTCAAAAGGTAAAAAAAGGAACTGAGCGCTCATACAATTTAGAGGTCTAACTTAATTGGAACCAACCTTAAAATATGTTAATAAATAAAATAGTGCTATTGAGTGATTTATTTACGTCGCGTCGTTCGCGTGTGGCGCGTCCTTGCTCAAGTTAGTTCCTCGACAGCTCAAAATCGGTAGGGAGGTGAGTAAGCCTCGATTGTTGGGGCGAACAGAGTGTCCATTCTATACGTAGTATCTGTTCTGTGTTGCATCGGTTTTCTTTGTCGGCACCGAGAACAAATAATAATACTACGTATAGAATAGACACTCTGTTCTCAGGAGGTTCAAATTTACGTAGGTTCTATATTATATATAAAAACCAGCAAAATCGAGTTAAACTCGCCCACCGAGGCTTCCGTACCAACTTCTCAGACTAGTTTAAGGGACAAATTTATCTTTGTAGTTCGATCCATATAGGACAATATGTATTGCAACAACTACAATTAATAACAATTAATCATAAGTTTGTAAGAGTAAATTAATCGTTTTTAGGGTTCCGTATCTCAAAAGGTAAAAAAGGAATCCTTATAAGATCACTTTCTTATCCGTCTGTCCGTCTGTATGTACGTGTGTCACCATCGATTTTCTCAGGAATGGGTGGACCTAGCAAGTTAAAATTTATACCAGATACTGATGTTTATGGTCCTAATTAGATATATAAAAATCAAGATCCAGAGTCAACACGATAATAAGATACAGACATATTTAGATTTTCGCCGAAATTTGTAAGTACCTAAATTTACCTTAATTTTCGACTTTTTTATTTTTCGGAATTTTTCCTTTACTTGTGTAATACCTTGATTTTGACCATAGTTGACAATTCTAGGTCAACCGGAAGTACCATATAGGTTTTGGGTCGAAAACCTGTAGAGTACTTCCCGTTGACCTAGAACCATGAAATTCGACAAAGAGCAAGGTCTTACAGCACAAAAAAAGGGGGAATTTAAAAAACGAAAAAATTATTAAAGTAAATGGTGTCCCATACATACATAATTAACGCCAGTTAAGATATGCCTCTGAGTTATATGAGCGCTCATATAATTTAAGGGTCTAGCTCAATTGCACCAAACTAAACACTAACAAAGGTAAATATGTAACTAAAATTGTGCCTCTGTGTTATTTATTTTATTCATAGTTGACGCAAATTAAGATAGGCCCTTTGAGTTATATGAGCGCTCATACAATTTAGATGTCTAGCTAACCAACCTTAAAAAATGTAAATAAATAAAATAGTGCTATTGAGTGATTTATTTTCGTCGCGTCGTTCGCGTGTGGCGCGTCCTTGCTCAAGTTTGTTCCTCGACAGCTCAGAATCGGTAAGGAGGTGAGGAAGCCTCGATTGTTGGAGCGAACAGAGTGTCCATGTGAGTGGCAAAAGGGGAGGGTAGGTAAGCGAGGGGGAGGTTGGGGGGTTTAGGTGGAAGTGAGGGGGTAGGGGGAGGGGAGAGCATGTGAGGGACGGAGGGAAAGGGGGAGTAGCGTGGCGTGGTACGGCGTGGTGTAGTTGGGATACGTATGTGTCTTATTTGTTAATGCTACCCAAAGACACTATTCCACGCGAACGAAGTCGCGGGCACAGCTAGTATTTATTATATATAAATATATACATATATATATATATATACATTTTTAAGGTTTGTTAGCGGATAACCGCGTCGTTTATAAACCGATTTTGATAAATTTTTTTTGTTGGAAAGGAGATATATATAAAGAGGTCTGATAAGTATCTCTAGAGATATGAAGATCGAAGAAACACCTAAAAATTGGGACTGAAAATTAATAGCGCGGCATTGAAGTCGGTTCTTTTTAACCGACTTCACAAAAAAGGAGGAGGTTCTCAATTCGTAAGAATCTTTTTTCTTTTTTATTTTAGTTCACCGATTACTCGAAGATGCCTGAACCGATTTGGAAAATTATTTTTTTGTTTCAAAACATACCCTTCCCAGGTGGTTCCATTTAAATTTTAACGAAATCGGCTGAACCGTTTTTAATATATCAACATTTGTATTATGACGCATTTACTTATCTCGACGACTTACTACTTGGCTGGCACTTTACCTACTGGCAGAGATTATATAATAGTTACTACGTCTACTGGCTACTTTGACTAGCGCTACGTTTGAAGTCGTTTCTTTTAGTTTTTTTAAACGATCTTAAATTATTTAGTTTTTAAACGATCCTATCTGAAGTCTATTAAAATAAAATAAATAGTTTTTCTTTTTCCATACAAGTTGTTCGTACCCGTCAAACAGGATGCGTTTATTTCATTTGTTAAGGTGCGTACAGACTATGTAACATAACGTATTGTATAACATGGTGAGATAACATGTTTCAGATGATGTGGACACTCATAAAACATGTTCAAATAACATCGCCAGTCGTCAAAGCGCCGCTTCGCTTTTCGGCAGAATTCAAAGCGGGCCGCTTCCATCGGCGAATCACGTGTACACGGTAAGGCGCGGTTTATACAGATGAAACGTGGCGCGGACGGATGTCAGTGTGGACGTTCGGTCCCATTCTGGGTTCGTGTGAGGGTTTCGAGGCGAGCCTCCTTACCCTGGTTGGGCTCTTGGGCAACTACCCTCGGGGTACGCGCGGGCTTTAATCAGCCCTATAGTGGTCCGATATGGTCGTTGGCCAGATCTGGGCGTGGTGGTCATGTTGGCCATCTTGGCATGGTGGTCTTGTGCTGCTGTGGTAACCGCTACTCCTCCTCTTTGCTGGCTTCATCCACCGGGACTAAGTCGCGTGGGAGTGCACGCCAGGTCGATACAGCACCATCAGGCGGCCGGGCGTGGTGCGATGCAATGTTCTGGAGGTGAGGGTGTGGTCCGTTGTCTGCACGGTCATATTGACAGCGCGCCAACCGGACCACGAACTCCCTCACCGTCTCGATTTTCACGTCCCGGGCGTTGGCGTCATTGCGTACGTATCGACCGGCTCCCGTGCATATCCGCAGGGTGACGTTCTGAATGATCTGAAGACGCTTGCGCTGGGTTTCCGAGCATAGGGCATACCACGCAGGAGCAGCATACGTCATCTTCGTGCGTATATACGTCTTGTATATGCCGACTTTGGTGTAGAGTGGCAGCTTCGATCGGAGGACCGGATGGAGGAGGGCCTTAGCGGCTTTCGCTTGGTGGACTGCGTAATCCACGTGCGGGCGCATCCTCAACGTCCGGTCGATGTAGAAGCCCAGGTACTTTGTACTCGTTTCCCACTTGACGTCTTGTTCTCGGAGCTGCAGTGGAGGTGGCAGGATGGGTTTGGGCTCTGGTCAGCAGCGTGGCCGTCTTCCTCACGTTGACGGCCATGCGCCACTTGTCCAGCCAGACTGGCAGGATGTCCAGAACCTTCTGCATTCTGTTGGCGGCTATAGTAGCTTTGACAGAGGACGTTATATACGCACTGTCGTCGGCAAAAAGTGCTAGTGTTACTCCTCGTTCTCCTGGTGCAAGGTGTTCGTCCGCCAGAACCGGTATGTCGTCTGTGTAAACCGCGTACATGTACGGTGAGAGACAACTCTCCTGGGAGACTCCCGCTGCGATCTGCCGGTTGCCGGAAGTAGCGCCCTCGACGGACACGCAGAACTGTCGGTTTCTCAGGAACGATGAGAGGATGTGGATTAGCGCCGCTGGAGTCGGTGTCCTGGATAACTTGTAGATTAGGCCTTCGTGCCACACTCTATTGAAGGCCTTCTCGATGTCCAGGAACACGGCGACGCTTCTACTATTTCGGTTCAGTTCACTGGTGAGCTGGTGGATCACCCTCGTCAGCTGGAGCGTTGTGGAGTGACACGTGCGGAAACCAAACTGCTACTCACGTGGGTTGAAGTGAGGGCGCAGTCTCCGCAGCAGTAATCGCTCGAACAGCTTGGCGAGGTGTGACAGCAGGGTAATAGGGCGGTAGCTGGAGGGTAGACGACGGACCTTGCCGGGTTTGGGTAGTACTATGACTTTCCCTGTCTTCCACGTTGCGGGAAAGTATCCTGTTCTTAAGATACCGTTGAAGAGTCTGTCTATACACACCAGACTTCTCCGCGGCATCTGCTTGAGTTCCGCGTTCGACACCTCATCTAGACCGGGTGCCTTTTTCGTCTGTAAATAGCGTACAGCTCGTGCCACTTCCATTGGGGAGATGAAATCATCCCCTCCCAGCGGGGGCGCCGAAGTCTGCAGCAGTTGGACTACTTCCGCGGATACTGCGTTTTAGTGGGGCACGACAACAGGGTCAGCATTGAGAGGAACGGGATGCAGCTGAAACTGTGATTCTAAATGATCAACCAACAGTTCTCTTTCCGCTGGGGCAAATTTCCGGCTTCCTGATGAGTCCGTTAGTGAGTAGACTGGTATCTTAGCCCTTAACAAACTCCTATTCAGGGCATGGAGGTTGGTTTCGTCTTCAGTGGCTTGGGCGATACGAGAATCCCATGCGTCACCTCTCCACTTCTTGACTTCATTGGCGAGCGTTGCAGTTATAGCATTTAGTCGTGCTTTTGTTGTTGGGCAGCGGGTGCGGGCTCATAGTTCACGCATCGCACGTTTCTTTGCCCTTAAACGTATTAAGCGGCCTGGGAGTTCTTCGCGCCAGCTTGTTCGAGGTTCAGTAGTAGATGCTGCTTCTTTTGCTTCTTTGATGGAGGCAGTTATTTCAGCCGTGCATCTCTCCACGTCCTCCGATGTGGTTAATCGGCCTACTATCATCGTCATCAGTCGTTGTTGGAACTGGTGCCAATTGGTCTTCGTGTAAGTACTCCGACAAAGAGTTGCTTCTGCCGAAGCTCCAACCGTGATGAGCAGTGGTAGGTGCTGCTCATCCAGATCGTAGAGGACCTCCAGATGAATTGGGGCTGGCAGGTTCTTGTGGTCGATCATCATCGATCGACACCGATGACGTCCGGGTTGTGGCGTGGATTGGATGGTATGTGGATAGGAGAGTCTGAGCCGATTACTTCGTAACCATTCCTCTCCGTATCCTCTTGGAGTTTTCTTCCGATGGGATTAATGACTCTGGACCCCCAAACCAAATGTTTGGCATTGAGGTCCGCTGCCAGCAGGGTTGGAGTGGCGTCCATAAAGATACGCCTCATATCACCAGGGTCGAAGTTGGAGTTCGGTGGCCGATATCCGCCAAATATCTTCACATCGTGTCCTCCAAGTTGGACCACGACGGCAGTGGTTTTGGTGATTTGATTGGGTAGGTCACCAACTACGTCGTGCACTATGTCCCTCCGCACTAAGGCAGCCCTTCCACGATATGGTCGGCCCTGGGGTGAGACATCGTCGTGCCGGTACACGAAGTAGTTGGCGAATTTAAATTGTTCCGTCTTCTTCAGCTTGGTCTCACCCAGGAAGATGATATGAACATTCTGCGAGTGGGTGAGAATGCGTAAGTTGTCGGTCTTGGTCTTGATGCCGCCCGGGTACCAGTACAGTATGCGGAGGTCTTATCTATGCATACTGGAACCGGGATAGTGCGGACAGTCCTTGCATAGCTGCCGTCCGAAGATCGTCCGGCTGCTATGGCTGCAAGTAGGCCCACCAGGGCTCCCACCAATGCTGAGATGGGTTCCGGGAAGGTACTCTGCTGTTGACCTGCTTGTTAGCAGGGGTATCCGGCTTGAGTAAAGACGGCTGTCATTTGTGGCTGGTATGGTGGGGCCCATGGGTATGGACCTGTTGGCATGGGTCTGGTAGGAAACCTTGCTGCAGAGCGTGGGCGTGGCTGGGCAAAAGCACTCGCACCTGCTTGCATATAGTATGGTGCTCCTGGTGGTCCCTCTGGCCAGTCTCGGTGTGGGTCTAGTCACTGCCGATGCTGTGGTGGTGGTACCCGTGACAACCTGAGTTACTGGCACGAAGTGGACTCGTGACTCTGGTCTCGGTCTGGTCTCTGTTAGTGCTTGTGCTGGTCTTGGTACTTCTGTTGTATTAGTGGTGGGCTGTTGCGGTTGGTGTTGCAGGGGTGCCCCTTCTGTCGCAGTGTCCGATTCTCCTGCTGGCGTACTAGCAGGTGCTTGCCGTCTTCTTGGGGCTCTCCACCTTGAGCGAGGTCTGGTTGTTGCTGGCTCGGGTAGTGGAGGATAGTGCGCCATGGAGGCTCTAGACGGCCCATAGGTTACTGTGGGTGCAAGTAGCCTTGGCTCTTGTGGTGGTTGCATCTTGGGCAGGAATGGTGTGAAGTTGGCCGGTCGCATTGAGGGGGGTACCGAGGTGGATGCTGCCGTGGGCGCGGCGCTTTCTGGTCTACCCTCCCTTCGCGTTCTCTTCTTTCTTCTCCCTCCTCTTCCTCCCCTACGGTGCACTGTGGGGGTGCCTCGTGGTATTGGGTCGTTAGCTGGAGGGCGCGGAAGGATGGTGGAGGTAGATAGTCAAAGTAACGCAATATAAACCTTATAGTGCGTAATATAGAGTAATTTTTGGCTTAAAGAGATTGCGCCCGGTTCTTTAAAACGTTAGCCGATCGTGTCAGAGGCTAAAATAAGAAGCCAATACTGCCAAAATGGTTGGAACCTGCCACAAATGGTCACACTAGCCGTATCGCGTCACGTGTCTCCGCCACTTCAGTATAATTTACGAAACTACGTGACAAAAGTTGGAGCCACGCCACAAGCCCTCGCCACGTCTCTTCTGTATAAACCGCGCCTAATATTCGCAAAACAGTCGTCAAAGCGCCGCTTCGCCTTTTGCGGCAAAGTTCAAAGAGGCCGCGTCCATCGACGGAACACGTGTACACTACTAAATAGGCTTGGGCTAACTATATCCAACAGAGGAGTGAGTACATCGTATATCATTCCATGTAAGGATATATATCCGCTTAGTATGTCCGCTTAATATATTATCCGCTTAGTATAACTGCTTAGTATGTTCGGTATATCCATGTGAAATGTGTTTCAGACTTTGCAGATAAATAGATAAATCATATTTCAATGATTAGTATATCCCATATCCAAAATAAAGCATATCCGCATTTCATAACCCATATTATGTAACATTATAAGACCGTATCTGTTGTGTTTTTGCATTGTTTTTGTACCCGTTGTTACTGATGATGTGATCCAAAATAATATGGCAAGGTTGCCTAGAAAATACCACTTACGGCTTTACTTTTTAACCTATTTCACATTTTTTTTTGTGTTTCATAAAGGTATACCGGATATATGGGATATACTAGTATTAAGGTTTTGGGAAGTGGAATGATGGGTATATATTCGCTTAGGGATATATATCCGAAGATATAGATGTGTCCGGAGTAACCCAAGCCTACTAACCGAGAACGACAAACGATAATTGTTAAATAACATTGTTATTCTAATGTGTACAGTAATGTTTTGGGTTGCAATGTTGAATAACAAGGTTACATGGTGTGGACGTGTTATATAACACAAGTTAAATAACATGTTACATAGTCTGTACGCACCTTTATCAAATCAGACATTTTTTAGGGTCCCGAAACCAAAGGGTACTGAGACTTCGCTGTCCATCCGTCCGTCTGTCTATCCGCCTTTCTCAAAGCTGTATCTCCTTTACAGTAATAGGTAGATACTTGACATTTTCACTAAGTATGTATTATTATGGGGATTTAAGAACAAATACTAAAAACTAATATAAAGTTAAAAATAAAACTGGCTAAGTCGAGTTGAACTCGCCCACCGAGGCTTCCGTACGAACCAATTCAGCTAGATCTCTAAATTGTATCAGCGCTCATATAACTCAGAGGTCTACATTAATTGGCGTAAACTATGTATGTATGTACACCTTTTAATTTTCAACCTTTTTTATTTTTTGGAATTTTTCCATAATTTGTGCTGTACCTTGCTGCTTGCCAAATTTCATGATTCTAGGTCAACGGGAAGTACCCTATAGGTTTTCGACCCAAAACCTATAGGGTACTTCCGGTTTACCTAGCATTGTCAATTGTGGTTATAAGCAAAGTCTTAGAGCACAAGTATAGGAAAAATTCCGAAAAATAAAAAATTTTGAAAATTAAGGTACATTTTTGTACTAACAAGTTTACGCGAAAATCTAAATTTGCCCATATCTTTTTATTGTGTTGATTCAAGACCTTGATTTTTATACACCCAATAGGAACTATAGACTTCAGCATCAAATATAAATTTCAACTTGCTAGGTCACACGGACGGACAGACGGACAGACAGACACACAGACAGAGAGACAGACGGACAAGAATGGGATCTTATAAGGATTCCTTTTCTACCTTTTGAGACACGGAACCCTAAAAACGGTTAATTTACTTTTACAAACGTATGATTTGTAGTTGTTGCTATACATTTCCTATGGATCGAACTACAAAGTTAAGTTTGTCCCTTAAACTAGTCTGAGAAGTTGGTACGGAAGCCTCGGCGGGCGAGTTCAACTCGATTTAGCCTATTTTTTATATATAATATAGAACCTACGTAAATTTGAACCTCCTGTGTGTACTGGTCCCAACATATATGTATGAAGTTGACGTTAATCTTCACGTGAGTAGTATTATTGTTCTGTTTTCGTCCGCGTGTGGTACCTTGCTTAAACTAGCTCCTCAGCAGCTCCAGAATCAGAGGCGAGGTGAGGAAGCCTCGATTGGTGGGTGGGACAGAGTGTCTATTCTATACGTAGTATTATTATTTGTTCTCGGTGCCGACAAAGAAAACCGATGCAACACAGAACAGATACTACGTATAGAATGGACACTCTGTTCGCCCCAACAATCGAGGCTTACTCACCTCCCTACCGATTTTGAGCTGTCGAGGAACTAACTTGAGCAAGGACGCTTCACACGCGAACGACGCGACGTAAATAAATCACTCAATAGCACTATTTTATTTATTAACATATTTTATGGTTGGTTCCAATTAAGCTAGACCTCTTAATTGTATGAGCGCTCAGTTCCTTTTTTTACCTTTTGAGAAACGGAACCTTAAAAATGATAAAGTAGATATCTAGTTACTGTATAACTGAAGAAGACAAATTGTAGGTAGGTACATAATACATGTATTGGTGGAGTGATCAAAGTGTCCATTCTATATTTTGTTCTGTGTCGCATCCTCACAGACAAAAAAGTTTTGATCGCAGTGTGCGCAGGGTGATAGACAAAACTGTCTTGAGACAGTCTTGAGACAGTCTTAAGACTGTTTTGTCTATAGTCTGCGCTCAGCCAAAAAGTTTTGTTCGCAGTGTGCGCAGGGTGATAGACAAAACTGTCTTGAGACAGTCTTGAGACAGACTTAAGACTGTTTTGTCTATAGTCTGCGCTCAGCCTTACTGTGCGCAACACGCGGTTCATAGTTACTATTAGTTGATACTGTGGCGCAAATTCAAGGTCGCACCCGAGGCGTGAAGCGCATTTTGAACGTTACTAGCGTCGTAACTAGGTTTAATCTCGCATTTTTGCTCTCAGGGAGTGAAATTTCTGTACTTGTACTATTCATTATTCTGTGGTAGAACCGAGTAAATATGTCCTTTTCGGAGTTACGTACCTCAAAAAGCAAAAAACCGGCCAAGTGCGAGTTGAGTTCGCGCGCCGTGACTTCCGTACAAACTTGTCAAACTAGGTTAAGGGACAATCTTAACTTTGCAGGTCGATCCCTCGACCGATGCCTGGTTAATGTACCAATAATAATATAATATATATATAATATAATTAATAAAATATAATAATTAATATAATATAATATAATAACTTTCATTTTTTCAAGAATTTATGCATACAAGAAATGTTGAAACAGCTTAGAATTAAACATACAATGTAATCTGCAAGACAGATTTATTATGCATTGAATAAAAAATTTGCAGAGTTTCTTTAATCAGATTAGTGTCGTAACACCACGCGTGTATAATTAGTTCCACGGACCCCAAACTGGGTTAAGCCTGTACCCGTGGCCTGTACCTTGGGCGTCCGAACTCCTTTTTAACCGACTTCACAAAAAAGGAGGAGGTTCTCAATTCGTCTGTATGTTTCTTTTTTTTGTGTGTATGTTACGCGATTACTCCGTCAATTGTGAACGGATTCAAATGATTATTTTTTAAATACTTAGGTTATACGTTTCCGAGGTGGTCCCATTTCAATTTTATCGAGATCTGATTAGTATCTTCAGAGATATGGAGATAAATATCTCAAACATAGGAGAATGTACTGGTTTTAGAAGAAGAGTCCCAAGAAGATTATACACAATGGAGGTTGCTATTGCATATACTTTTGAAGACTAAAAAATATGACCTTGAATCATGTTTTTAACCGACTTCAAAAAAAGGAGGAGGTTTCTCAATTCGACCGTATATTTTTTTTTTAATGTTTGTTCTCGGATAACTTCGTCGTTTATGAACCGATTTTGATTATTATTTTTTTGTTCGAAAGGAGATATCCCAAGTGTGGTACCATGGTAGTTTTATCGAGTTCTTCTTAATCTCTTCTTATTGAGATAAACATTTCAAAATTGCTACTGAAAATGAATAGTGCGGCATTGAAGTGGATTCTTTTTTAGTTTTTAAACGATATTATTACATCTTTCTTCACGTTGATTTTGGTTTTTAACCCTCGACGCAAAACGAAGGAGTGTGATAAGTTTGACGTGTGTATCTATGTATCTGTGTCTGTCATCGTGGCATCGTAGCGCCCAAATGTGATGCCCACGATGAACCGATTTTGATTTAGTTTATTTTGTTTGATAGATGTCTTCGTCAAGAGTGTTCTTAGCTTTATTTCATGAAAATCTGTTCAGTCGTTTAAATATTATCAGCTCTTTTTTGGTTAAAAAAACTACGAAAGCAACTTTCGTAAGCTCGCAGTCCTTTGACCGCGAAAGTCAAAAAATCAAAATGGCGCTGTCGCAGTATCTTGTTACTTCAATGATGTTGCAAAAATATGGTAAGCTTGATCTAATTCTGAGACATCTCCTTGGAATGGTCTCAATGTACAAAGTTATACATATGCTTTGATTATAAACTCGGGTTACATATACAAATAAGTCGGGGGTGGTTTTAACTTTTGAATTTAAGTATTATTGACAGATATTCTTACGGTAACTGTGAGCGAGATAGAAACAAAGGTGGGGAGAATTAATTTGTCTTCACAGGAATGTTCTACCAGGCAAAGTCTTGTTAATGTGCAAAGTTTTTGAGCATACCTAATATTTTTTGACATGACATGACGTTTGGCGAAGATGGCGGCCATATCAGTCCCGCCCGCGACACTGCATACATAAATCTAACTCAGAATTATGAACGTACTTTGTACCAACCAACACTGAAAAAAAAAATTATAAGCATAGTACCACAGATTATATAAAAGTTACTACGTAAATAATTCTTTCCGATGTTAGGTTGGCTACACAGTGCTTTCATAATTCGGGTATTAACAATGTGAGGAAGTGCCAACTCTTATAACGTAGTAGAGTGATTAAGACAGACTGTGTGGGCCATATGGCGGCAATTAATGTTAATAATCGCAAATAATACTTTTTAATATTCATTTTGGAATACAACTAGTCCGTGTTATAAAAGTATTTGGAAATATTGTAATAAAATAGACAGTTAATTATCGTCTGTGCCAGATGCTTTTATTGCACAGGGCTATTTTGGACATTGTCCTTTGATACCTTGATGACATCATTATGACTAGTGAATATTTTCACAAGCGCGGCATTTAAAGTCAATTTTTTAGAGTTCCAAACCCAAAGGGTGACAAATGAACACTTTCTGAGACTTTATTGTCCGTTCGTCCGTCCGTCCGTCCGTCCGTGTGTCTATATGTGCGCACTTTACAGATGTACCTTCTTAACCGTAATAGGTACATACTTGAAATTTTCACAAAGTATATATCCGTCAGTGTATAACGGCCCAGACACGATATTTTATAGATGCATGTAATTAAATTAAAACTTGTTTTGCACTAAAAAGGGTAAAATAAAATCTTTTTCAAAAAAAATAAAACCGACTTCATTACCACAAACAGGCACTCAAAAGCGAAAAATAAATTACTTAATATAATTATTATAAGCGCTACCCACTTATCTATTTGAAGTCGGTGCCAGCCAAGTCTAATAGGTAGTAGATAGATACTACCTACATGCTACTACTACATACATAGTATCTATCTACTATAGTCTGGCCATAACTGCTGTACACTCCCTGAGGTATGCGCGCGGTGAGACGGAGGGGACGCGGGTATGCGCGCGGCGAGACGGGGGGGACGCGCTCCGTCAGTCTGCCGTCCCCACAGTCTGTTTCCCCGGCTCCCACCTCGCCGCGCATACCTCAGGGAGTGTACAGCAGTTATGGCCAGACTATATACAATAGACTTGGCTGGCACCGACTTCAAATAGATAAGTGGGTAGCGCTTATAATAATTATATTAAGTAATTTATTTTTCGCTTTTGAGTGCCTGTTTGTAGTAATGAAGTCGGTTTTTTTTTAAAGATTTTATTGCCTTGATATCGAGTAGCTAAATAAGTTCGGGCAAGTTGCTTCGGTTCTTTGTGTACCAGCTAATAAAACAAGATCTACAACTTTGCTGTTGGTATACAGAAGATAATTATTTGCATGGCACAGAGCGGGGGCGCGCGATAGCGCGTCCCTGGTGCGCCTGTGTCGCTGTTCCGATGGTGCCGTCATATTATTTTTCTCTTAGGAGCCGTCATTCTGACAGTGATCAGTGAAGTGAATGTGGATTTGGTTATTTGTAATAGTTTTTTATTTCAGTTTATTTTGTAAAGATGGCAAATCATTCAAGCAATACTGTAAGTAGGTACGTCGCAGTCTGCTGGTGTTACCTATATTGGACAAAGGAGTGTTGAGAGCGAGGTCAGTGAACTGGTACAATGTCCCCACTGTGCCCAGGTGCGATTTTTTAAAGGTCAGCGTGGCCTTAATGTACACATTGGCAAAACACATAAATCCCTTTCCAATGTGCACATTTAATCACACCTAATATACCTTTGGCAAATACCTCTGTTCAAACTCAATCTTCAGCATTTCAACCGTTTTGGCAAACCTTAGCTAAATTGAAATCATCTACACCAGTCGTAAAACGTATACCTCGCGGTGCACGAATTCATGTAGCAAAAAATTTGTCACTCAAAATTCAAAAAGCTCTAAAAGAAAATTCTGAAAGTGCCTGGGAACATTTATTGACTTTTGCTTTTCAAGTCCTACACCCCAGTAGTTCCCAACAATCATTAACTGCAACAATTAAAAACAATTGTTCAGACCCTCCTATTGTTAATTTTGATATTTTCTCTGTAAACAACCAGCAAAATGTTACCCAAAGAACGGCTTCTCATCAGAGAACACACAACATTTACGACAAAGTGGAATCCAAAGTAAGCGATGGGGATTTGAAAGGTGTTGCTCAGCTTTTATTTACCAACGATACAATCGCATTGGATACGCCTGCAATTTTGGCAGCTTAAATAGAAAAACATCCGCCCTCACAATCACCTCCCCAGCTTCTGTCCAACTCGTCTCATTCACAGGTTGACCCACTACAGGTCACTGAAAAAGACGTTAAAGCGGCGGCGATGTCTTTTAAGAATGGTTCGGCCGGCGGCATGGATAGCCTTACGCCCCAACATTTGAAAGATCTTATGTCTGGTCCATTGAAGATGCCGGCCGGACCCTTCTAAAAGACATCACAGATCTTATAAACTACATTTTAGCAGGGAAAGTGCATGAACAGATCGCTCCTATTCTATACGGTGCAAATCTATGTGCTCTAAATAAAAAAGACGGCGGTATCAGGCCTATAGCCGTAGGTTGCACTTATAGAAGGATCGCATCTAAAGTTTGCTGCCGCTACATACATAAAAAATTAAGTGATAAATTTCAGCCTATTCAGTTAGGTTTTGGCAGCAAAGGTGGCTGTGAGGCGGCCGTTCATGCACTTCGCTCATATGTTAATCACAATGGTGGCGAAGTGATTTTGAAGGTGGATGTTAAAAATTCGCGCGTTCAACTCTGTTGACCGAACCACTCTTTTGACTGAAATTCAAAATTGCATACCGGAAACGTTTAAGTATCTTTGGCAATGTTATGGAACTGAATCAAAATTACTTCACAGGAATATTATAAATAATTCTTGCTGCGGTTGTCAACAGAGTGATCGCCTTGGACCGGCTATCTTCGGGCTTGCTATACATCCGATAATTTTGAGCCTAAATTCAAAATTGAACATGTGGTATCTGGATGACGGAACCCTGGGAGGCGACGCAAACACGGTATTACTGGATATACAGGTTTTAATTGAAAAAAATATTTAATTGGTTTGTATTTAAATTTTTCAAAGTGTGAAATTTTCTTTACGGCCATTGTGCCTATAGATAAAAGAAATGACTTATTCACTAAATTCAACAGTCTGGCCACAACATAGAAATAGGAATAATTCCTATTTCTATGGGCCCCAAATATTAAACTTTTACATAAAGAAAACCTTCGCCTCCTTTGTGCTCCAATTCTAGAAGAGTCTTTACCGGTTTTTATTGATGAACAGCGCCAAAAATTTGAAGATGCTTCGGAGCGCCTAGCAAAAATTCATTGCCACATAGCATTCCATATAATTCGTTTTTGTCTTTTTGTTCCAAAATTCACTTACCTATATACTTCGCTGTTGCCCGTTTTGGAATCACATGACTTTACTATCAAGTTTAGATGAAGCAATCAAAAATATCCTAAAAAAATTCTAAATTATTCCCTTTCGGACAAATCATGGTGTCAAGCTTCCTTACCTATTCGGTTTGGAGGCATAGGCATACGCAACATTTCTAGTGTGTCGCTACCGGCGTTTTTATCTTCTGTGTGTTATTATTGAATTTCGTACAACGAAATTCAATCGTATCATGTTCGTAATACGGTTGAATTTTGTAGTACGAGATTTAAATCTCACCGCGGATTCCGCTGTCGAGATAGCTTACAGAATAGCCTAGCAGAACCGCATCTCTATCGCTGCGGTGACCAGGTGGATAGACTGGGTCACCACGGTCTTTCATGTCGTCGCAGTGCAGGACGGCTTTCTCGACACGCCTCACTGAACGACGTCATCCGTCAGGCTCTTGCCACCGTCAACGTGCCGGCTATTTTAGAGCCGAACGGTATCACACGTGACGATGGTAAGAGGCCTGACGGCATGACGTTGGTTCCTTGGTGTCGTGGGAAGCCGCTAGTGTGGGATGCGACGTGCGTCGACACATTGGCAGTTTCCCATCTCCATAATACCTCACGGGCGGCAGGAGCAGCTGCAGACGCAGCAGAGGCTCTCAAACGGAGGAAATATATAAGCATCGGTGACAACTATGCTTTTCTTCCGTTTGGGGTCGAAACCATGGGCCCGTGGGGTCAACAAGCACGCGGTTTTGTCAGGGAGCTGTCTAGACGCCTAATCAATGTCTCCCATGACCAAAGAGCTGGCGCTTACCTCGGGCAACGCATTAGTTTCGCGATTCAAAGAGGTAATGTCGCCAGCTTTTTGGGTACTCTACCAGCACTCAGCAGACAGCGACCTAAATTCCATTTATTATTTGTAGTTTTTATTTTAATTATTAGTCATAGTTAATATATTAGTTTAATTAGTTTTTTTAATTATTTTGACTATTGCGTTATGTTAATACATTTTTGTAAATTAGCACCTACAACGAATTCATCAAATTGATTTCACATCGTTAAAAAAAGAAATTACTAGTTTTTATTATTAAACTAAATATTCACATGGTAACCAGTTTACTTCACCCAGTTATCAATTTTGCAAAATGTAAACTAAAACGTGCCTTTGCTAAGAATATACTTACCTACCAATGTACTTACTATTGTTATTTATTACCTTAGCCAGAGTATGACTTATAAGTTGTTGTTGTTTGTTCCGGTTTTTGCCCTCTTAACATAGAAACAAACACTCAATTACTCAGAGAAAATTACGAAAGTTCCCAGCCGCAAATGTATGTAATTAAACAAATTAATAGGCTGTTCAGAATCGTCATGCTGCTATGAGACCGGCAAGCTAGTGCATCATAACAACACTGTCACAATAAGTAATCTAGCGCTCGTAAACCTAACAACACTAGTTAAATTATAACAAATGATTCCCATAATATTTTTGTTGATATCGATCTCTATTTCATTAAACAATGGTGAGCATTGGTACTCAGCGACGGTGATCGAAACTGAAAGACCTTTTAGACCAATGGAACAAACTGAGCTTTCAACAGATCTTAGCAAAGTATCTGATCAGAACTTCGTTCCATCTGTATTAAACTATGAACGATCTGCTGAAGATACCAGCAATTGGGTTTACTCTAAACAGAAACCAAATTTGAAACTCAATTCGCCGAAGCGTGAATTTACTCCTATTGATAAAGTGACTGCAAAATTGAAGATAAAACCAAAGAAGTTTAGAAAAAGATGTCCCGAGGCATGTTCTAAGAAGAGACTAAGGTCAAATGGTACTAGAACGAGATTTTTAGAGGTGTTTCAAGTAGTGAAGTTCGATAATGTGCCTTGCATGTCCAGCAGTGGTCTGGAAGGAACGTGTGTTCATGAATATGAGTGTCATTCTTCTGGAGGAACTGGTATGGGATCGTGTGCGAATGGATACGGCACCTGTTGCGTTAGTAAGTTGCCTAATTTATGCCTATTTTATTGACTTCGCAATACAAATCTAATACAAAAGAATCTTTGTCCTGACATACTGACTGACTGACTGACAGACAACGCACAGCCTAAACCGCTGGTCGTAGAGACTTGAAATTTGGAGGGTATATTTGTCTTAGTACGTAAGGGTGTACTAAGAAAGGATTTTCCAAAATTTACCCTTTAAGGGGATGAAATGGGGGTACAAAGTTTGTATAGAAAAACAAGATTAGATAGTATTTTCTATTCGAAACTTCACACAAGTACTTCAGTAAAAAAATAAGAAAATACGTGTTTCAGGTTTTTTTTAAATTCCACCCCTAAGAGGGTGAAATGGGGTAACAAAGTCTGAAAATAAGTATTGTTTCGGATTGCGCTGAAATTTGGCATGCAGATAGTTATTACGACGTTAGTTACCTCTGAGAAAGGATTTTCCAAAATTCACCCCTGAAGGGGATGAAACGGGGGTTAAAAGTTTGTATGGAGAAACAAGAGTATTTTCTATTCGAAACTTCATACAAGTGTTCCATTAAAAAAATAAGTAAATACGTGTTTCAGCCTCATTTGAAATTCCACCCCTAAGAGTCACTCTCTTAGGGGTGGAATTTCAAATGGGGTAACAAAGTGTGAAAATGAATATTGTTTCTGATTGCGCTGAAATTTGGCATGCAGATATTTATTTTGACTTAGGTATCCGCTAAGAAATAATTTTTCAAAATTCACTTTTCAAGGGGATGAAGCAGGGGTTCAAAGTTTGGATAGTACTTCTGTAAATAAATAAGTTAATACGAGTTTCAGACTTTTTCAAAATGCCACCCTAAGAGGATCAACTGGGGAAAAAAGTCTAAAAATCAATATTGTTTAATTGCGCTGATATTTAGAATGCAGATAGTTGTTATGACGTAGGTGTCCGATGTATATAAAATAAGTTTTTAACGCGGGTGAAGCCGCGGGGCACTTCTAGTATAATAATATACCCAGTTAAGTAATATACCCAATAATATACCCGTTTATCGAACAAATTTTGTATGAAAAATAGTACAGCGCCTCTAGTGGTTACTACACTTCACTAAATTTAGACCAATCAGGGAGCTAGAGTAAGTCGAAATCTATGTTAAAACTCAAAAGCGTTTACGATAAAAACTCGTACTAGGGGTACAGAACTATACAAGTGAAGATTAGTCCAAAATACTAGAAACCTTTGAACGTGATTGAGATATTAAGATTTAGGCAGTTAGCAAAAATAATAGGTGGTTACCTAGACATCAGTACCAACCTATTCATATATATCAGTAATATAGAAGCATTTTTGTGCCAAGTTGGCCCGCCTACGTTGCAGGCGGTCTTCCGTCAAACTTTTTATCGCCAACCGTTGTACTTATTACAGCTCTTCTACCATGCGATAGTGAATCCTCGGCAGCTATTGGATGGTTCACCAACCCTGACTACCCCCTGCCGAGTAGTGATAGACTGTCGTGTGCTGTAGCCATCACTAAAGCATCTGAAGATGTTTCGCAGTTAAGACTGGATTTCGCTAGCTTTGAAGTAAGTTCGTCAAAAGTTTTGTCAATATTACACCACGACAACTTTTGTCTCATGCAAAAGAGGATTTATTTTTTGCAGTCTGTGGAGGTATGTACTCGTGTACCTCGTGTAT
Source organism: Cabera pusaria (assembly GCA_954871355.1). Taxonomy (NCBI): domain Eukaryota; kingdom Metazoa; phylum Arthropoda; class Insecta; order Lepidoptera; family Geometridae; genus Cabera; species Cabera pusaria. Next base: position 13,850,344 of record OX940896.1, read on the forward strand.
GTTTGTATTTACGTACAAGTATATACCCTTTATTTTCCTTGCTAATCTATACTAATATTATAAAGAGAGAACAGTTGTATTTTTGTATTTTTGTATGTTTGTAATGATTTGGCTCAAAAACTACTGAACCGATTTAAAAAATTCTGTCACTAATACATAGAATGGACATTCGGAATGAAAATAGGCTATATATTATCCCGTTATAAAGGTACATTCGTGGAGACCTAATTTGCAACCTAAGTCGGCAAAAAAACGTCGAAAAAACACGTTTCTTACGAACGCTGCTGAATTGAAAATAGCTAGAAGAATATTTTCTATGGAAGAGTTGTACAACTTAATAATACCTACAAAAAAATCCGCGATAGCATATGTCTATCTCTTAAGGTTGACTCACAGTAACCTAAAATGGTTACTGTGAGTCAACCTTAAGAGATCTTAAAATTTTTGTTAAAAAATATCACATAACTTGCAAGGCTATTTTCAAGTATATAGTATTAATCCTTATCCAAATAATTACGTTAATTAGCGTGGCCACATATTATAGATTAAAATTGTCCTTTACAGTATATAATTCAAATGAAAACTCTAGAAGATATCACGAATTTCACAAACACGCATCGCAAAATTAATAAAATATTTGCAGTGAAACCACAGATTAGGTCATAGTTACTACGAAAATATTATTATAAGCTTAGCTATTCTTTAGATCCCCACTGATCACAATCAATTTGTAGTCAATATGGTAAGTATAATAATATGATCTATTGTATAAAATAATATTGATCGATATATATAATAATATAATATTTTTAAACCCCCCCGACTGATATATGTATAATCTTTTTATTAAAAGCATTCCAATGACTCAAAACACGTCATTTGAAATCTGAGCTGTAAGTTGGTGAGTATTTGAGTATTCTGTAGAGTCCAGGAGATGTCCCAGCATCAGGTCAATGCTTCCATGTTCTTACAATATCGTTGAGGAAGAAGATTTTCGAATTGATCAGACCTATGAAAGTTGATTTCATAGCGCAATTAACTAGAAAAAAGCTCATAGTTTTATAACGATTGAACGAATGTTCATGAATCAAAGCTAAGAAAACTCTCGATGAAGACATCTATCAAACAAAAAAAAAAAAAAAAAAAAACAAAATTGGTTCATCCGGTTAGGTGCTAAGATGCTACAGACAGACACACAGATACACACGTTAAACGTATATTACCCCTACATTTTGGGTCGGGGAACGCCGTAAGGTTACGGCGGCAGATGATCTCCTTGGTGGTAAGCTACTTTTTGGTAGATTTAATGATCACACTACCACTGTACGAAAACTCATTATTCATGAATGCACATAAAACTTTCATTGGTAGGTATATAGCTAGGATTAGAACCAGCGACCGTCGGGTCAGAATCAGGGTAACTATCCTTTACGCCAAAGGGCCGTCCAATATCACTACGTAAGTATTATAAAACAAAGTCCATCACTGCGTCTGTCTGTCTGTTCGCAATAATCTCAATAGCTACTGAACGGATTATCATACGGTTTTCACCAATAGCCAGAGTGTTCATGAGGAAGGTTTAGGTGCATAATTCGTTAAGGGTTTTGTGTAAATTGGATGAAATATGACGATGATTGTTAAATATGTTCATATTTTATATTCGATGCAACAAACTGTTGCAAATTTTATAGGCATATATGTTCTACCCGTGCGAAGCCGGGGCGGTCTGCTAGTACCAAATATTATTAATTATTAGGTACTATCAGTCATGACACTATTGGCACAGTTGTACAATCCATTTAATTTTATTTCTTACGGTAGTTGTAGGCACGCTAGGCGTGCCATAATATATCACCGCGTCTATAATATCCACTCATACATTTTGATAAATGCTGAGTCAATCGATTCATAATTGTTATTTGATATATAACTGAAAACAATTTCGGATTTATATAAAAAGTTTAATAAGTATCCATCGACTCTATCTTTGTATTTCACAATGCTCCGATCGGAAACTTTAGAGAATTTCAATTCTAAAGATATGTGATTCATACCGGAAAGTATTCTGCGACCAAATAGTTCAACATTCAACATTATTGAAATTACTCTTCTGAATCCGAATGTATCCGATTGAAATGAGAAAAATTGCTGGTGACTCAGAATCACAGATATCCTATATAATAATAATAGTTACCTACTATACCGCTCGATATGCTATGCCGTTTTTAGGGTTCCGAACCCAAAGGGTACCAATGGAACCCTTTTAATGAGACTCCGCTGTCCGTCTGTCTGTCTGTCTGTCTGTCTGTCCGTCTGTCACCAGGCTGTATCTCATGAACCGTGATAGTTAGACAGTTGAAATTTTCACAGATGATGTATTTCTGTTGCTGCAATAACAACAAATACTAAAAACAGAATAAAGTTAAAAATTAAAGGGGGTCCCCATACAAGAAACGTTTTTTTCGGCATTTTACTATAACGCCATCTATGAACGTTTGACTGTATTAATTACCTATGTGTTTTGTTAGACAGTTGACATTTTCACAGATGATGTATTTCTGTTGCCGCTTTAACAACGAATACTAAAAACAGAATAAAGTTAAATTTAAAATTAAATTATATTAATTTAACCTGTGTGTTAACTTTCACTTAGTTGGCGTTAGATGTTCGTATGATGGCGTTGTACTAAATAATCATGCGGTTCCTGTTTTAATAAATGTTTGGAATTGACACATTAATATAATCAAATTTAATATAGTATAATAATATCTGGATGACCGAGCTTTGCTCGCAATTTTTTTTTTTTTGGTAAATCGTGTTTTATGTAAAGTTTTGGCTTCTAATAATTCTCTCACAAAAGAACAAACTTGGAAAAATTAATCATCTCGTCGGGACTCGAACCTGGTACTTCTGATCGCCATCAGATCGATCTTCCACTGAGCTATCATAACATTGTATCTTTGTCGAAATTTACCGTGTTGTTCTAATTATACTGTAGAAGATTTTCATTGCCCGAAAACAGGGATAAAACAACATTTTCTGAAAATGAAAACCGAGCTAGATCGATTGATCAATTTATTACGTTATTTCTTTCAGCATTTTTTGTTCGATTTTATAAAATATTGTAGTGTGGTATCGGAATCGGAACCCTACGAGTACAAGTCCGAATTGCACTTAGCCAGTTTATTATGTATGATTCGCTTTGAAACACTTTTGAAACCCTACCTGTGACCCTACAACTACATAGTGTATTTGGAACTTATCATTAATTTATGACATCGATGCTTTAACACAAATTTGTCAGACACAAGATAGATCGTTGATACGCATTATTAAAGTTGTACTTAATGCATTTCAGCTGTTACCACCAGCTTCTGGAATCTGCCAGGAAGACCAATTCATTGTATCGGGACAGAACCTCAATAATGTTATACCAATTCTTTGTGGTATCAACACTGGACAGCATGGTAGGTAATCTGCGTGCCACGTGTACGAGTACGTTATAGGTGAATAAATGACGAAGTTCTGAGAGAATTTTCAACCGACTACAAAAAAGGCGGCGGTTTTTTGTAGTCGGTTGAAAATGGACATTGAATAAGTTAAATAGAAATACCACATTCATTTCCAGTTTATCTTGAGGTTGGTGAATCGGAGGGACCTATCTACCTTTCAATTCAGACTGCGAACACTGGAAATAGACTATTCTCTATAAAGGTGAGAAAATATTTTTGATTAAAAAAAATCATTCCACTACACACGCTAGGTTACAGGTTTTGACGCGAAAAAAAAGATTGCATAACAAAGCATAGGTCGTTGAAAATGACAAAGGTTAGAAATATAAGGAATTAAAGCTAAATTACCAACAGGTGAGATAGTGGTCAAATGCTAGCCTATAAGAAATTTTCAAAAAAGTAGTAGGTATAAACATCAATTGAAAACGTATGAAAAGAAAACATGAGGTTTGTCAGATTTACAATGTCATACCATTGCAATCATTTTGGAACCCGTCTGTTGGGTCTCCAGCAAGGTCTCCAGGTGTGGAATATATGGCTAAGATTTCAAAAAAATAGTTTTAGATTGGGAACAGTAACTAGTGTACCTATTTATTATCTTTTTCCTAAAATTATAGGTAACACAGCTCACATCGTCTGACGAGTTAGCTACTCCACCTGGTTGTCTGCAATATTACACAAAACCCAAAGGTTACGTGGAGTCTTTCAACTATCGGGATAGATCCGATATATCCATCCCAAGGACTTCTAGTTATATGGTAAGGTATTAAACAATAACTGAAATCATTATAGTACGTAGAATTATTATTTGTTCTATGATTATAGGTAGGTACAGCAATAATACCTGAGCTGGGGCCGACCAAACCACTTTCAAACCTTAATAGATAAAGACTTGAAATTTACTCATGGTGTGTATTGCAATGGATGCTATAAGATCAAATAATAAAAACTGGCTAAGTGCAAGTCGGACTTGCACTCGTAGGGTTCCGATTCTGTACCACACTACAATATTTTATAAAATAGAGCAAAAAATGCTGAAAGAAATAACGTAATAAATTGATAAATCGATCTAGCTAGGTTTTCATTTTCAGAAAATGTTGTTTTATCCCTGTTTTCAGGTAATGAAAATCTTCTAACAATATAATCAGAACATGAAGGTAAATTTCGCCATGGTTACATTGTTATGATAGCTCAGTGGAAGATCGATCGGATGGCGATCAGAAGGACCCGGATCGAGTCCAGACGAGATGATTAATTTTTCCAAGTTTGTTCTTTTGTGAGAGAATTATTGGGAGCCGAAACTTTACATAAAACACGATTTACCAAAAAATTGCGAGCAAAGCTCGGTCATCCAGATATTATTATATATTAACGTGTCAATTCCAAACATATAAAAACATGAGCCGCGTGATTATTTATTACACGCCATCTTACGAACATCTAACACCAACTAAGTGAAAGTTAACACTCAGGTAATTAATATAATTTAATTTTAAATGTATCTTTATTCTGTTTTTAGTATTGTTAAAGCGGCAACAGAAATACATCATCTGTGAAAATTTCAACTGTCTAACCAAACACATAGGTAGGTAATTAATATAATTAATACAGTCACACGTTCATAGATGGCGTTATAGTAAAATGCCGGAAAAAAACGTTTCTTGTATGGGGCCCCACTTTAATTAGGGTTCCGTAGTCCTGACAAGGAACCCTTATAGTTTCGTCATGTCCGTCTGTCTGTCTGTCCGAGATTTTGCTAAGAGATCGCTAATACTAGAAAGCTGTTATTTTGTGGGGGTATGTAAAGGAATGACGCCGACAAAGTGCTGAAATAAAATTTTGAAAAATATTTTTTTTTAGGGTAGCTTCCCTATATGAGAAGTGGAGATGAATTTTTTTTTCATCGTCTACCCCGTCGTGTGGGTTATCGTTGAATAGGTATTTTAAAATGATGAAAGGGTTGCTAATACCATTTTTCGATTGAATGCTCCATTTACGAAATATTAAACTTTAAAGTGCAAAATTTTTGTTCCGGTAGGGCGTCCCCTCCCCCTCTAAAAGCTAAACTGCTGGCTTGAAAAATCTCGAGAAAATCGTGATAATAGCGCATTTCATGAACATTAAAGGAAAATTATAGCGGTTAAGATAACTTTATTAGTTTAGCAGTAATAGTCGTTGAACTTGGGTGTTGAATAATTTTGTACCAAATACAAAATCCTTAGAATAAATCCTTTAAAGTGACAAAGACAGAGTACCTAGTTGCTTGTTTACAACGGGTTAAGACTTGCAGTGAATAGCATGCTACTACGAAACCCTACACTGCGAGTGGCCCGACACGCACTTGGCCGGTTATTTTTAACTTTATTCTGTTTTTAGTATTCGTTGTTATAGCGGCAACAGAAATACATCATCTGTGAAAATTTCAACTGTCTAACTATCACGGTTCATGAGATACAGGCTGGTGACAGACGAACAGACAGACAGACAGACAGACAGACAGACGAACAGCGGAGTCTCAGTAATAGGGTTCCGTTGGTACCCTTTGGGTTCGGAACCCTAAAAACAGAATAAAATTAAAAATAATAGAGGGTCCCCATACAAGAAACGTGTTTTTTTCGGCATTTCACGCCATCTATGAACGCTTAGTTAGGTAAACGTCCCATAAATAGCGTTATATTGAAATGTCGATCCCTAACACCTTTGTTAGACTTTAGATGGCGTTATAAGAAATAAAATTTTTATTAACTATTATTTTTTGCTGTCGAAAAATGATAGTGGTATTTTTTGCTCGATCTTATAAAATACTGTAGTGTGGTACGGAACCCTACTAGTGCGAGTCCGACTTGCACTTGGCCAGTTTATTAGTATTTATTGTTATAGCAGCAACAGAAATACATCATCTGTGAATATTTTAACTGTCTAACTAAACACATAGGTAATTAGTATAATTAATACAGTCAAACATTCATAGATAAAGTATAGATATAGTAAAGTGCCGAAAAAAAACGTTTCTTGTATGGGGACCCCCTTTAATTTTTAATTTATTCTGTTTTTAGTATTTGTTGTTATAGCGGCAACAGAAACACATCATATGTGAAAATTTCAACTCTCTACCTATCACGGTTCATGAGATACAGCCTGGTGACAGACAGACGGACAGACAGACAGACAGACTGACGTACAGCGGAGTCTCAGTAATAGGGTTCCGTTGGTACCCTTTGGGTTCGGAACCCTAAAAACTAAAGAAAGGGGCGTACAAAAAACGTATTTTTCGGCAAATATTGTACAATCGGAACCCTGCGTGTGCGGGTCTGACTCGCACTTTGACAGTTTATTTATATTCACGGTACGAATTTTGCCGGGCCAGCTAGTTACTTAATAATTATGGTTATGCAACGTTGTACTTTATTCAATAGTGACGTATCTTCTATATATATATAAAATCCAAAGTCCTGACTGACTGACTGACTGAGATATCAACGCACAGCCCAAACCGCTGGTTCTAGACACATGAAATTTGGTGGGTGTGTTCTATATGAAGTGTAAGCATCCACTAAGAAAGGATTTTTCGAAATTCCACCCCTTAGTGGGTGAAATCGAGGGTTGAACTTTCTATGAAACTTTTTATTCTCTGGGTCAATGGACTTGAAAATTGGTATACATACTCTTCAATTAAAATTATAAGACACGTGTGTCACAGTTTTTCAAAATCATCCCTCACGTGTTAGTCTGACTGATTAGCTGACTGATATATCAACGTGCAACATAATCCGCTGTATTAAAGACATAACATATAGAGGGTGTGTTTTTTGTGAAGTAAAGCTATGAACTAAGAAAGGGTTTTTCGAAATTCCTCCCCTATGTGGGTGAAATGATAAGTTTAATTTTCTGTGAAACATTTTATTCTCTGGGGCGATGGACTTGAAAATATGTACACATACTCTTGAATTAAAATTATGAGACATGTGTTTCACAGTTTTTCCGAAATCGCCAAATTATTCCTTACGCATTTGTCTAATTAACTGATTAATATATCAACGTGCAGCCTAATCCGCTGGTCTTAGAGATGAACACCAATGTTATAAATGCGAAAGTCAGTTTGTTTATTTCATTATTTGTTTGTTTGGGCCTTCTTCACGGTCAAACGGCTTGACCGACTTGGCTGAAATTCTGTATAAAGACAGTTCATAGGATACTTTTGTCTAGTTGTCGAGTATGGGTAACCAGATTTTTTTTATTGAATTTTGTAAATATTAGATCTCTTCGCGGATAAACGACTGGACCGATTCAACTGAAATTTAGTAAAAAAGCAGTCAATAAGACAAAGATGGACATAGGAGACTTTTTTTTGGCAGTCGAGTTGGGTGTCGAGATTTTTTTATTGCACTTTGTGAGCGTGTGGTCTCTGATCGGCCAAACTGCTTGACCGGTTTAACTGAAATTTTGTACAAAGATAGTTAATAAAGCACAAAAAAGCAAAGTATACTTTTTGTAATTGACAATCGAGTCTGGATGTCCAGATTTTTTTATTGAACTTTGAAAATGTTTGATGTCTTATCAGCTAAACGGATTAAGCTGAAACTTTGTGCAAAGATAGTCAATAGAACATACAAGGGCATAGGATTTTTTTCTGGCAGAAAGGTCTGGATATCTAGATTTTTTTTATTGAATTTTGTAAATGTGTGACGTCATATTTGAGAAACGGTTTAACCGATTCAGCTGAAATTATGTACAAAGATAGTCGATAGAACATACAAGGACATTGAATACTTTTTTTCTGGCATAAGGTCTGGATGCTCAGATTTTTTTATTGAATTTTGTAAATGAGTGACACAAAGAGAGTCAGTAAAGCATAGTAGGACTTAGGGCACTTTTATTTTGGGCAAATACTTAAACAGCACAACTTGGTATACCCTAACCATAATGATTAATTACTTTTTCGATAGAGGATATCGATTCCGACCTTGGAGTCCTCCCTGGGGCCTTATTCAGTATCACCATTTTAATGTCTTACCGTGCCGTGTTACGTTATTTCCGCGTTATGGTATTCTCTATGCCAATTAAAACGCGGTAGGGTAAGGTTATGAGCGCGTTTTGAGCTGTCAAATTATCGTGACATATGAGGACATGTAACGCGCGCGTTTTGTATAATTTACCTATAGTGTAGCATACAGAATACAATTTTTCAATAACGTAACGTGGCGCGTTAAGGAACGCGTTATCTCATTGGTCATACTGAATAAGGCCCCTGATAACTTAACTAAAGGTTATGAAGTCATAAAACTGTCAGGTTCATAAAAGTTAAAAAAAATTTTTCGCTCGCTGCGCTCGCGCAACCATTCGCCTTATCAACTTTGTAGGAAATAATTTCATTCATTTTTGTGTTTTAACAGCCGCAAGCATCAGACTGAGTCAAACATTTAAAGAGCACAACCTGGTATACCTAACCATACTGATTAATAACTTCCACAGAGGATATCGAGTTTGATCTTAGAGTCATCTAAAGTGACTTGATTGTTAGGTAATACAACTGTAAGAGGCATAAAAAGGTATAAAAATGTCTACTTCTCACCTTGGTATACCTAACCATAATGATTAATGACTTTTACACTAGATCAGTGTTTTTCAACCTTTTTCAAGACGCGACCCCCTACCTGCACTGTTCATAATCTGTATTTTAATATTATATTACTAGCTTCTGACCTACAGGTAACAAATTACATTTTTTTTTCTTCAGAAACAAAATATTACATGCGCTCTTACTCCCACTCATTTACAACACCTACAAATTCTCTTTAATTAATATTTGGGGTAGACGCGGGGCCGGGCGGCCCACACATTGAAAAACACTGCACTAGAGGATATCAAGTTCGACCTTGGAGTCCTCTCAATTCAATTCAATTCAATTATTTATTTCATGTAAGTACACGAAGTACACTAATGAACGTCAATAAAACATAATTAAAAAAATGACAGATATAAAATATAACAATAAAAAATATTAATAATAAGTATAACAAGTCAAGTTACATTATCCTGCCATGATTTTCTGTCCGCAAAGAGTTCATCAGTTTTATAATAGGCTTTCTTCATGAGTATACGTTTAACAGTGTTCTTAAAAGCATTTTCTCTAAGGTTCACTATATGATCAGGTAAAATGTTGTAGAACCTTACACAATTGCTTACAAACGATTTATTTATTTTACTTAATCTAGTTCTAGCAACAACTATTTTATGTTTATTTCTAGTATTATGGCTGTGAACTTCACTGTTTAATTTAAATTTATGCAAATTTTTCCTCGCGTACATAATATTCATGTACCTATGTATAAAGGCTGGGCATAGTCAACATATTTATTGTCTTGAATTTTTCTCTTAAAGATTCTCGTGCTTGAAGACAGTAGATGGCTTGCACGCTTTTAGATGGTTTTTGTAGTGTAAATATAATGTTTGCGTCTGCTGCATTGCCCCACAGTAATAGACCATATGACATTACCGAGTGGAAATAACTGTAGTGTAATACACTATACGGGCAGTTTTGACATCAGCACATTCGCGATTTTTCTTACGGCATATGCAGCTGAACTTAATTTTCCAGAGAGGTCAGCGATATGAGGACCCCACTGTAGCTTAGAATCTAGTGTCAAGTCGAGGAACTTTGTCTTTTTTGTGAGATCTAGAACCTTGGAGCCAATATGAATGTCAGGAAATACACAATTATTAGTTAATGAGAATTTTACACACTTTGTTTTATCTGGATTTAACATTAAGTTATTCACACTAAACCAATTTTGAATTAAATTAAGGGTATTATTTACTACAGCAATATCCCTTTGATGCCTATCAACGTTAAACATTAACGAAGTGTCATCAGCAAACAAAATTATATCAGCTCTTTTTTCAACAAGGAACGGTAAATCATTGATTTAAACTAAGAATAGGAACGGACCCAAAATTGATCCTTGTAGAACCCCAATAGTGACACCTCGAGCATTTGATAGAACACCTACTGTCTAACATATCTACTGATTGCTCTCTATCAATAAGATAAGATTTCATTAAGGTGGTTGCTCGTCGTCAGCTAACCACAACAGAGCCAATAGATGGCGCTGATACTCTTATTTGATGAATTTAATTTTTTAATGACTAAAATAGTATTAAATAAAAAATATTGATTTTGCGAGTAAAGCGTATACATTTTAATTTATTCAGCTAAATTTGAAGTATATATACACTCTCTACATAGGTACTTTTATTTGTAAACAAGCGTGGCGTCAGGACTGAACACGCACACACGCGGAAGTATTTTCGTATCACAGATTATTTAATAGTGTATTTGACGTTTACAAAAGCATTTGCTCATTTTATCACTTTGTAAATGAGTAATGTAGCCGATTGGTGAGAACTACTGGATTAAGCGCATCAGGAACCGGGTTCGAACTCTTCGTTACCAACAAACTTTTTTCGTTTTCCATTCTAAACATTACCTTTTTATTTATTGTTATTAGTTTACTGTCTACATTACTCTCGCTAATAACAAAATACCAAATATCATATAGATTTGTACCACTTTTTGAAGTGAACTGTACCTACTCATACTAACGCTATTGGGTGGTTTTTCGACGAGGTTCAACGTACATTTCGTTGCTGCATGCTGGATGGAGTCTGTTCTGTAGATCCCAAAACACAGACTACTAAGGACCCAAAGTGAAGCATTTGGCGTACTAGTTGTGCTTTGCGGTTTTACCCACAATCTAATAGAAACTGCTATTTGCGATAAAATGTAGCCTATGTGACTACGAGAGCGAGTAGAAGGCATTTGCTGATTATAAATTACAAACAAAATAAAAACAGTAAGTCATATGTAAGGTATATTAATTACCCGACTACGGCGAAGCAAAAAGGAGAGTTATGTTTTTGACCGGTATGTGGGTATGTATGTATGTATTTATGTATGTATGTATGTATGTTTGTATGTATGTTCATCTGTTCCCTCATAACTTCTAAACTACTTATTATAATTTAACAAATGAGGTGTCGTTGGACACGTCTTATTTGTCTGCTGGTTATAGGCTATATTACGTCACAACAAATTGAATGCGGCGCCCCCTAGAGGGGACGAGTCCAGAACTAAAAAAAAAATCTCACCCCACCCTATCGTGTGTGGTATCGTTGAATAGGGATTTTAAGATGAAGATAGGGTTTAGTACATCATATTTTTGTAGGGCGAGTGTGTGTGTATACACCTACCGTAACAAAACAATACACTCTGCAAAGTAACATACGACCACGGGTATCCACTGAACACCACTAAGAATATTTATGAAATACAATAAAATATTTATTACAAGTTAGTTGTTTGTATAATACACGATAAATATTGATTAGTTTGTACTTAGCGATCTCAGATGAGAATATTTTCTTGTTTCATACTTTTTAGAGAGTGTATTTTCAGTAGTCGGGTTTTAGTTTTTGAACTTATTTTTTATTTACTTACTAAGGTATACTTTCCTTTTATAAGTATTTCAAAAATATTGTACACGACAATATTTTATTTTCATTTACAATATTTATATAAAAATAATATATATATCCGTAAATGATAATGGAGCGGTCCTAATAGAGCAATGCATGACCATTTTCGAGATCTGGCGCTGGTATCATCATCATCAAAATTAGCCGGTACCAGTCCACTGGTAGACATAGGCCTTTCCTAAGTCAATGCCCACCGCTTTGCGAATATCGTCGCTCCACCTGGGCCCCTAGACAAAATCCAATTTCTGTTTTCATTCACGCTAACGCGACTTTAAAGTGTATGGGAATGACAACTTTGTTGCGGAAACATGTCATTCCATACATTTTGACCTTCCGTTAGCGTGAATGGCAACAGAAATTGAATTTTGTCTAGGGGGGCATGTCACAGGACTACGCTACGTTTGCCGATTCGCGGTCTCCACACTAGAACCAGTCTGCCCCAACGGTTATCGCTCCTATACGGCAGATATGACCAGGCCACTGCCATTTCAGTTTGCTAATCCGGACATCAGGAAACTATATGCCTGATACTTCTTCTTTGGTCCTACCACAAATAAAATATCTAAACAATTTAGTCAATTAGTCGTACTCTCCTCAGTACACTCTCTGGTAAAACACATTTTTTATAAAATGTCACTAATTTTAGTTACATGTTTGTTATAAAATCTTCGTCACGTTAAATTTTGAGAATAGTGATGTCATGTGTGTTTCGGTAATATAGCCAACATAATTTATAATCGTACAAAATTAAAAATCCGACTTCACATGCCGCGATCGTCAAAATAGCCAGTTGCCATAAACATGTCATCAAGGAATACAAATTTGTTTACATTGTTTATCTCCATATCTCCGGAGATAATTACACGGTAATATTATAATATTACCGTGATGACTATCAGATCTCAATAAAATTTGAATGGGACCAAACGGGAGGCATAATCTCTCAAACAAAAAAAAAATTTGAAATCGGTTAAGATTTGACGAAGTTCTGAGGTAACAAACATGAAGAAAAAATACCGTCGAATTGAGATCCTCCTCCTTTTTTGTGAAGTTGGTTAAAGAGTTATTCCTTTAGTTAGTCCGTTTATTGGTATACAAAGACGTATTTGAGAATGATCTGACAGATGGTCTGACAGGATCGGATCGATTTATCTATGAATGAAAAGCTGATGTTGGTTTTTAAATTGGCCTCTAAAATATCACCATCATCAGGCTATCTCACCTACAGCACGCCACTGAGCTCAATCTTCAGCTCTTTGTTTTCAACCACTGCCAGCCAGCTTGCATATGTCTTCGCTCCATATAGCTGCAGGGCGCCTTACACTATTACGAAAAAGATAATTTTAGTGCGTTTATCGAGCCGTGGTCTCCACTCTAAAACACGTCTACCTCAACTGTTATCGGTTCTACGACAGTTCTGAACAGCCTACTACCACTTCAGCTAGCTAATCCTTTGAGATATGTCGATAACTTTGGTTCTCTGACGGATGACTTAATTTCGAATTTGATTCTTCAGACAGACTCCCCAAGCATAGCCCTCTTTATAGCTCGCTGAGCGATTTTGAATTGGTGAACCAGTCGCACTATCAGTGTCCACGTCTCGGCTCCGTAAGTAATAACAGGCAGGACGCACACGTTAAATACTTTCGTATCGAGGCTATTTCGTATTCGTATAAGAGCGATGAAAAGACCAGTCGGTGAATACTACGGTGTTGAACTTTGTGATCCTGATCACTGTGAAATCTCTAAATATACGCTTCTTGTCCGTTATAATAATATCAATCTCATTTTTACGGTTCCGTAGCCGAATGGTAAAAAACGGTAGCCTTTTCCTTTGAGTATTCAGCCAGAATACTCAAAGATGTTCACCGATTACTCAAAAATACCTAAAGCGATTTGGAAAATTCTATTTCTTTTTTGTTTTAAAAGCCCTTCCCAGGTCCTAACTAAAAGGAACGACATCAAATGCCGCGATATTAATGTTCAGTACCATGTTTGAGGTGTTTGTCTCCATATCTTTAGAGATACTTATCAGATCTCAACGAAATTACAATGGTACCACCCTTGGGATATCTCCTTTCCAACAAAAAAATTATTATCAAAATCGGTTCATTAACAACGAAGATATCCACACACATAAAAAATACTATACGGTCGAATTGAGAAACATTTTTTTTTAAGTCGGTTAAAAATATCGAAATTTCAAAACTTGGGGTACTTATCAATTTCAATATTACAAAAAATGCCAATATGGTCCAAAATTTCCAATAAACACTAAGCGATAAGATCCATTAAAAAAACTTAAAAAAAGAGAACCGACTTCAAATGCCACGCTATTAATTTTCAATACCAAGTTTGACGTGCTTATCTCCATATCTCTGAAGATGTATCATAGATACATCATGTCTCCTTTCCAACAAAAAAAGAATCATCAAAATCGGTTCAGAAACGACGAAGCTATCCGCGAACAAACATAAAAAAATATATACGGTCGAATTGAGAAACATCCTTTTTTGAAGTCGGTTAGAAACAAAATAAAACTAAATTTGAGTTTGTTAGAGCCTAACCTAACCGATAAACCGACGAAATATTTGAAGGCCACTAACTATAATTATAGGTACTGTAATGCTAATGAAAACTTGAGAAAGTCCTGAAAAAGCGGCGACTCGCATGTAAGCGGTCTGGCAACGACGCCTTTTCAGCGAGCGCACGGTTTGGCAACGTCTGACAATCGCGGCAATACACACCAATGAGTTTAGCGTATGACACTAAAAACTTCACTCACATATTGACAAAAATTAATTAAAATCTCGATCCTAGTTTTCATATTATTTAATCAAATTATGTAGTAAGATTGGATTTCGCGTATGTAAAGAGTTGTATAAAAACCAATAGACGTGATTTTATTGCAATTTTTTGATCCATTTACTCGTATTTGTCAATATACTTTTGTATGGAAATCGAACCACCTTAACCCTAACGCGTCTCCTCGCACACCATAATGATATAGTTTTTGGAGGAGTATATCGTGATTAACGCAATCAAAGGCTTTTGACAAGTCGCAAAATATTCCTAAACCGTCCAAAGAGTTTTCCCAAGATTCATAAATATTTTCGACAAAGTTCACAGCCGCATCAGTTGTGGAGCAACCTTTAGTAAAACCATATTGATTTTTATAGAGTATATTCTTACAGTTGAAATGTCTGTCAATTGGGAAAGCATGACTTTTTCAAAGATTTTGCTTAAACATGGCAAGATCGAAACAGGCCTAAAGTTACCAACCCCCGCAGGACACTATCTAGTTTGGCCAGCCATCACCCTCAAGTTAGAAATCTGTCGACCAACATCTAATGAGTTTCGGCAGCTGTCCTTGAGAGACAGTTCCCATTCTAGGCCTAGCGTGCTTACCATCCTCGACCACATCATCACTTACCAAACCAACAGGTGAGATAGTGATCAAAAGCTAGCCTACAAAAAAACACTTTGCAAGTTTTTGTCCTTGGATATTTGCACTAATATAGGTACTTTGCGTGATTGATGAAATAATCCATACCATAATAAGAAGGTCGACTTTCAGGAGATTATTTCCTTGCCTAAGTGAAAATCCTGGTTCCATTTTGGTAGCACGATTAGCAGATCTAGATTATCAAAGGTGTAGGCATTACTCAAATTCACAAAACAAAATGATAAGTCCAAGCTCCCGCCCGTACCGTGTCGGCGCAGTAGATAATATATACGTAGTCTGGTCCAGTCCGGCGATGTGACGTCACAGCCATTTCTCGGGCGGCGCAAGAAGATTTCAGAAACCGCGAATTTGTTTATTTAATAAAAATATCATTTCTAATGATATCCACTTGATTTTTTCGCAGTTGTTATTAAAATTAGATATATTTTTTTTAAGGCTGAGAGATTGCGATTTTTAGGATTCCGTACCCAAAGGGTACAACGGGACCCTATTACTAAGACTCCGCTGTCCGTCTGTCTGTCTGTCTGTCCGTCCGTCTGTCACCAGGCTGCATCTCATGAACCGTGATAGTTAGACAGTTGAAATTTTCACAGACGATGTATTTCTGTTGCCGCTATAATAACAAATACTAAAAACAGAATAAAGTTAAAAATAATACAAGAAACGTGTTTTTTCGGTATTTCACGCCATCTATGAACGCTTAGTTAGGTAAACATCCCATAGATGGCGTTATATTGAAATGTCGATCCCTAACACCTTTGTTAGACGTTAGATGGCGTTATAAGAAATAAAATGTTTATTAATTATTATTTTTTGCTGGCGAAAAATGATAGTGGTATTTTTGCTCAATCTTATAAAATACTGTAGTGTGGTACGAAACCCTACTAGTGCGAGTCCGACTTGCACTTGGCCAGTTTATTTATTATTTACATCTTCCCCATTGGACAAGTAAATCTTTCAGCGTATCGTCTCATAGCTACCTTCTCGTACAGGCTATCACAATTCTACTTATTAGACTCATTAACATCAGATGAAAGAATGGTCAAGTGTTTGGTTTGGATAACTTAAAGTTTAAAAAAAACCGTCAATGTGGACTAAAGTTTAAGTAGTAACTATTATATAATTACTACGTTTAATATTTTATTCCAGAATAATCTAAATTACGCGATGTGCATAGAGAGAATACCTGGAAGTTGCAGCGTGACTTATTCGAACGCAGGCAACTTGCAAATTGTCAACTATGATCAAGGTAAGCCACTGAAACGTACTTTTTAGGGTTCCGAACCCAAAATATGTTGTATGGCGACGTTGGGGTTGAGATTTTTTTTTAAATCGGTTAAGATTTGACGGAGTTCTGAGGTAACAAACAAAAAAAATACAGTCGAATTGAGAACCTCCTCCTTTTTGTGAAGTCGGTTAAAAAGTAACTGATTTCTTCCGTTCTTGGTGGCACCGCACATCATGCCGGAACTCGGCGAACCGTGGACAAATAGGTACGTACAACATACCGTGAATGTAATTCTGCACGCGTTTTTATGCTTATTTCTCCATAACTTTATGACGAGAAATTACTGCATTGTTTTCTCGTCAGCTTTTTTAACCGACTTCACAAAAAAGGAGGTGGTTCTCAATTCGTCGGAACCTTTATTTTATTTTTATGTATGTTCGCCGATTACTCGAAGATTCCTGAATCGATTTGGAAAATTCTTTTTTTGTTTCAAAGGGTACCCTTCCCAGGTGGTCTCATTTAAATTTTAACGAAATCGGCCGAGGCCGTTTTTAATGTATCAACATTTGTATAACGACGCATTTACTTATCTCGACGACTTACTACTAACTACTGGCACAGATTATGTAATAGTTAAAACGTCTACTGGATACTTTGACTGGCGCGACGTTTGAAGTAGATTCTTTTAGTTTTTTAAACGATCTCAAATTATGTTATATATTAAGTATAGGCTAGCGTTTGACCACTATCTCTGGTGGTAAGCAATGATGAGGTCAAAGAGGGTGAACACGCTAAGCCTAGAATACTAAATAGGTAAGTATGTATCTAATTGCTCCGCCCCGCGAAAATATATAAGACGACGTACCCAACTTAGTATTTGAAATAATGTGTATCATTGCAAAGGTTAGGTCAGTAGTTAAATGATAGTCGTGTGACACAGGCCCGACCCTGGAGCTAATAAACTAATTTATATAAATGTGCATGTCAGTGAGAAATCTATAATAACGAGCTGACCCTGATCTCATACAAGATGTGTGTCTGTATATGTATCTAGGCTACCATACGGCAAAAGCTGGTTAGTATATATTCAACCGACTTCCAAAAAGGAGGAGGTTCTCCATTCGTATGTTTTTTTAATTGTATGTAACGCGATCGATTACTCCAGCAATTGTGAACTGATTCGTATGATTATTTTTTAATCGGTAGAGTACATTCCCGAGGTGGTCCCATTGTAATTTCATCGAAATTTGATAAGTATCTCCAGAGATATGACGATAAACGTCTTAAAGTTGCTACTGAAACTGACTCGCGGGGCATGGAAATTGGTTGCTTTTGTTTTTAAACTATCTTAATTATTCTACTAGTATTTTGAAATCCCTTTGGCGTAATTAAAGGAAAGATGACTGACATGTAAGCAGAAAGTCGCCGGTTCGAATCCTAGCATGAGTGTTCGTCCACAGATGATAGGAGCTTTATATCGACGTACCGTCTGACTTGCTACCACCATCAAGGAGAAAATCTGCCGCTTTAATCTTACGGTGTTCCGGCAGCACGGACCTTGAGAGTCAGATCGTTCTTGGCCTAGCGGGTATACCATCCTCGACCATATCATCACTTACTATCAGGCGAGATAGTGGTAAAACGCCAGCCTACCAGATATAAAAAAAACTGTATACTATTCATAGGAGCCGCCTCATTTTAAAATGATTAGTTACCTACGTCAGTACTCAGTAGGTACCTAATTCGACTCCTTCTTTTCATCTTTTGTGCCAGGAACTGTTACTTACCTTCTTGTACTATTATTTATTTTATGCTATTAGGTACCTAAAGTTATTTACAGTAATATAAAAGTATTTACAGTACATTTTTATTTTAAAATTATTTTTTATTTATTTATTATTTACAGTAATATGGAAATTGTGATGAATGAAAAATTTATAATTGAAATTGAGGATGCGGTCTAAGAAAGTGCTTTTCTGGAAGTGTGAAACAATAATGTAGGGGGTGCTAGGGCATAGAAAAGATAATAATACTGCTAGGGTGCGTCGTAACTGCAGTGCCTCCTGCTGCCGGTTTCGGAATCTATACGACGATGACGGCAACTGCAGCCATTTGCTGTCTGCCGTCTGCCGCGTCCTGCGGAATCCCACCTTACATACAGCGCCAGCGACCACCAGAGGGGGTATAGATGTCGCTTTAGGTACCTTCTTATTCTTATGAAGCAATGACTTTACATGTAGTGCGAGTAACTTTACTACATACTATCAGTTTCCATATCTCTAAAGATTACCATTTTAAACCGACGAAAAAAAAACGGAGGAGGTTATCAAGCCAACTTGTATATATTTTTTTTATGTGTGACCACGCATAACTTTTAACAGAGTAGTCTGATTTTGATAATTCTTTTTTTTTATTGGAAAGATGTACCCCCCAAGGCTTTTAATAAATCAACTAAAATATTGGATAAAAGTATTATTATATTGATGACTAGCAGCCCGCCCCGGCTTCGCACGGGTAAAACATATATGCCTACAAAATGTGCATCAGTTTGTTGCATCCACAGAAATAGGAATATACCTTAATATTCCTATTTCTATGGTTGCATCCACAGAAATAGGAATAATAATTATTCCAATTTCTATGGTTGCATCGAATATAAAATATTAACATATTTAACAATCATCGTCATATTTCAACCAATTTACACAAAACCTTAACGAATTATGCACCTAAACCTTCCTCATAAACACTCTGGCTTTGGTGAAAACCGCATGATAATCTGTTCAGTTGCTATTGAGATTATTGCGAACAGACAGACAGACGCAGTGATGGACTTTGTTTTATAATACTTACGTAGTGACTACTACTATTGGACGGCCCTTTGGCGTAAGGGATACCATGAAGTCGCGAGACTCACTTCGTGAAAAATTTAAGGAGATTAAAATTCTCACAGTGGCATGTCAATATATATATGAAAATATTATGTATGTACGCAAAAATTTGAATGAGTATGATAAGAGGTCCGATGTACATAATTTCAATACAAGACACAAAAATAGATTAATTCTACCTCAATTCAGGTTGTGGAAAGTTAGTGGTTCTTTTCTGGGGAACTGTATACGATTTTATAATAAACTTCCTAAAGATATTGATCAACTGTCTATAAGCAGATTTAAAACCTTTGTAAAATCCAATTTAATGAAGAAATCGTACTATACAATAAATGACTATATGAATGACAAAAATGCTTGGCCTGAATGCCCCAAGCTCCAAGATATAATATAAATTGTATGATAATAGAATTACTTATTGTACATTAAACATTTATTTAATATGAATTTTAAAAAATGAATTAAAATAACTGACAAGCCCCATAGAGTTTCTTGGTGTTTCTTCTCTGATGGGAGTACTTCCGAAACACCAGTAGATTCAACAGTCAATCAGTTTTCATCTTTTGTTTGCAGATCTAGGGTTGCCTGTTACGACGGTATTATGCGGCTGATAGTCGGACAATCAGTTCCATTCGGAACATGATTTGTACTGCAATTAGTCTGCGTTTTATTTATCTATTATGTTTCATTATTTCACAATTTTTTGGATAAAAATTGTCTGAAGTACTGAAACATGCACTGGGTTGCGGGTGCACGTAATGGTACGGTTGGCAACCCTACATTAATAAGGGGAATTAAACATGTGTTTTAAGTGTGACGTTCGACGTCTAGATGAAAGCTGAATGGCTCAATACCTTTGTTTTTTTTTTGTAAATTCAAAGCGTTATGTTTCTGTTATATCTATATTTTTTGTTGAATATGATCTATTTAATGTTATTTGACGTGTGTAAGTGCAAATTTTTAATTTGCCCATATACTGAATAAATGCTTTGACTTTGACTTTGACTTTGGATAGTTACCCTGATTCTGACCCGACGGTCGTTGGTTCTAATCCTAGCTATATACCTACCAATGAAAGTTTATGTGCATTCGTGAATTATGGGTTTTCGTACAGAGGTAGTGGGATCATTAAATCTACCTAAACTGGCCAAGTGCAAGTTGGACTCGCACTTGTAGGGTTCCGTAACAGTAGAGTATTTTATAACTTTAATTTTTGCCACCAAAAATTAACTTTAAAAAGTAAAGTAAATTAACTTTGAAGTTATCTTTGCGGTCGCTATATCTCAAAAACTGCGGACTGTATCTCGTTCAAACCAATTTTCGTTAAAAGTTTCTATTGAGATCTACGGAATATATTTTTCTAGAATTTTCACTCCATTATTTTAAAAGTTAGAGGGGAGGGGGGGCACACATTTACCACTTTAGACGCGCCTATCTTTTAAATGATTGACAAAAAATGTTTTTTGCCATTCGGCTACGGAACCCTAAAAAGTAGCTTACCACCAAGGAGAACATCTGCCGCCGGGCCGCGGCGTTCCCCGACGCAAAAAGTAGGGGTATTATACGTTTAACGTGTGCATCTGTGTGTCTGTCTGTAGCATCTTAGTATCCAACCGGATGAATCGATTTTGATTTTATTATTGATAGTTTTTTTTTGTTTGATAGATGTCTTCATCGAGAGTGTTCTTAGCTTTGATTCATGAAAATTCGTTCATTCGTTTTAAAACTATGAGCTTTTTTCTAGTTAATTGCGCTATGAAATCAACTTTCATGGGTCTGATCAATTCGAAAATCTTCTTCTTCAACGATATGGTAAGAACATGGAAGCATAGATCTGATGCTGGGACATCTTCTGGACTCTACAGAATACTCAAATACTCACCAACTTACAGCTCAGATTTAAAAAGTCGTGTTTTGCGTCATTGGAATGCTTTTAATAAAAAGATTATACATATATCAGTCGGGGGGGTTTAAAAATATTATATTATTATATATATCGATCAATATTATTTTATACAATAGATCATATTATTATACTAACCATATTGACTACAAATTGATTGTGATCAGTGGGGATCTACAGAATAGCTAAGCTTATAATAATATTTTCGTATTAACTATGACCTAATCTGTGGTTTCACTGCAAATATTTTATTAATTTTGCGATGCGTGTATGTGAAATTCGTAATATCTTCTAGAGTTTTCATTTGAATTATATATTGTAAAGGACAATTTTAATCTATAATATGTGGCCAAGCAAATTAACGTAATTATTTGGATAAGGATTCATACTATATACTTGAAAATAGCCTTGGAAGTTATGTTATATTTTTAACAAATAATTAAAAATTAAAATGGTTACTGTGAGTCAACCTTAAGAGATAGACATATGCTGTCGCGGACTCTTTTGTAGTTCTTATTAAGTTGTACAACTCTTCCATACAAAATATTCTTCCATCTATTTTCAATTGAGCAGCGTTCGTAAGAAACGTGTTTTTTCGACCGTTTTTTTGTCGACTTAGGTTGCAAATTAGGTCTCCACGGATGTACCTTTGATTTAAACAGGATAACATATAGCTTATTTTCATTTCGAAAGTTCATTCTATATATTAGTGAAAGAATTTTTTAAATCGATCCAGTAGTTTTTGAGCCAAATCATTACAAACATACAAAAATACAAATGTTCTCTCTTTATAATATTAGTATAGATTTCATCGTAACGTCAATGTATATCGATTGACAAACTGGAAAAAACAAAAATAGCCGAAAATCAGGCTCAGTTACTTGTACTATTCATTATTCTGTGGCTCAGTAGCGTGTCTTGCGAGAGGCCTATATCCAGCAGTCGACTGATACCGGCTGATTACGATGATGATATTATTTCACAGGTGTTATACCATTTGAATTTCATCGAGATGTTAATGATGTTCAGTATCTTCAGAGATATAAAGATAAACACCTTAAACTTAGTATTGAAATTGATTAGCGTGACGTTGGAAGTCTTATTCTTTTAGTTTTTTAAATGATCTTAAATTATGTTATTATCATAAAGCATTTTTATTATTATGACCTATAAAACGTTTGTCCAGGCCAGGGCTACGCGCAATGACGCCTGCTTATAACATGTGGCACAGAAAACTTGCTGCTAAGTGAAGATGTGATTACACCTTTCATGTATATTCTCATCCTCTATAGTCAACTCGTGTTGATCTAAGCTCTCCTGTGAACGTGTTAATCTAATTATTAGATTCTTCTAAATCATCTTTTTTTCATTCGAGCGGCATTTTTTGTAGGCCTACCCATGTTAGTATATAAAGCCTGTTTTGTTTTTAATTATTTACAATTATTTTACAACAAATTATAGATAAAGTAGGATTATGTCATCATCATCATAATCAGCCGGTATCAGTCCACTGCTGGACATAGGCCTCTCCCAAGTCATGCCACTGAGCCCGATCTTCGGCTCTTTGTTTCCAGTCACTGCCCACCGCTTTGCGAATGTCGTCGCTCCACCTGGTAACAGGGCGTCCTACGCTACGTTTACCGATTCGCGGTCTCCACTCTAGAACCAGTCTACCCCAACGGTTATCGGTCCTACGGCAGATATGACCAGCCCTCTGCCACTTCAGCTTGCTAATCCGATGAGCTATGTCGATCACTTTAGTTCTCTGGCGAATTACTTCGTTCCGGATTCGATCCCGCAGAGAAACACCGAGCATAGCTCTTTCCATAGCTCGCTGAGCGACTTTAAATTGGTGGACCAGTCGAACCGTGAGTGTCCACGTCTCGGCTCCGTATGTCAAGACGGGTAGGACGCACTGATTAAAGACTTTTGTCTTTAGGCACTGTGGTATATGCGACGAGAAGACTCGACGGAGTTTTCCAAAGTTTTTGGGCAGCAGCCCAGCCCAGCTGAATTCTTCTCTGGATTTCCTTTTCGAAGTTATGTTTGCCTAGTTGGAGCGTCTGCCCTAGGTAAACATACTTAGTGACAACTTCGAGTGGGATTCCATCTACGGCAATCGGTACCGGAACAACGTGCTCGTTGTACATGACTTTGGTTTTATCCAAACTCATCCGGAGACCGATGCGACGAGAAGAATCAGCTAGGCCATTCAACATCCTCTGTAGGTCCTGCAGCGTCTCTGCCATAATGACGATATCATCTGCGAATCGTAAGTGAGAGATGTACTTGCCGTTGATGTTGATGCCACAATTTTTCCAGTCCAGCGTTTTAAACATATCCTCCAAGGCGTTAGTGAACAGATAGAGGATTATGTACCTAACAGTTAATAGCTAACGTAAGGTAGGTAGCTATTTTAAAAGTAATAAAAAATTAAGAATGTAGTAATTAGTAGATTATGGTCACAAAAAATATAAAATATAACTGTTTAACAAAAAAATTAGACCGCCGAAAAAACTGGATAAGTAAAAAATAATAAACCTTTGTTATAACGAAGTTCTTAAACTACTGTTAACCTCAGTTTGTACTATTCATTATTCTGTGCCTCAGTATATATTTTTGTAATGGTTTTGAGTTTTTAACTAAACTTAATAACAGAGTTCCTAAATTAATGTAAGTATGTATACAACAACAAAGGTTTATTATTTTTTACTTTTCAGTTTTTTCGGCGGTTTATTTTTTTGTTAAAATGTTTTAAGATAAATCAAGTACCTAGGTGTTTACTGTATAGATATTTCCTTACCAACAATTCTCATTAAATTAAGATGATTTTTAGATGGTCTGCCAGTAATTCCACCAGGCCAAGCTGGTGTGGAGATATTCAACTGTCCCAGTGATTGGCTCCTCATATCCGCGACGAGACTTTGTGGTGACAGGCTGAATGACGGCTCTGTTCTTCAGGACTTCTCCCTGAATGCTCCGGTCACAGGTAAAACTTACCATTTCATGCATATTAAATATTGTATTGGTTTATAGCTGTAACTACCGACGATTATCATTCAAGGGATCGTAGACCTATCGCAGCAGAAAATATTGTAAAAGGTGATTTCACAGATAGGACCTATATACCTACACTAAGAATTGACATTCCCTATCAATGGGGAATTGTGAACTTTTTTCAAAAATCTCCATTGTCGTCGTCTAGAGCTTTTAAGGTCTCTAATAAGTCTAGTCTAAGTAACTCTTAGAAATCTCAGAATATGGGAAAATGTCCTATACAGACCAAACTAAAAAAAAATAAAAAACACCCTTTTTAAATATATCCAGGATTTGTGCAAATAAAACAATGTTGTTTAAATATGCGAATGTATTGTGACTACATGGTATGTATAAGTACATTAAATTCATAAGTATATGGCAAAAACCTACCGTATACAAAGGTAAAGCATGAACATTTGGTAGGTATGTATGAAATACTGAACGGCATATAGTCCATATATAAACGTAGGCAGGTGAATTAAATGCGATGAATGCAAAAATGTAGCCTCCAGACTTTACACGAGCGAGAAACAACAATAATATACCTGAGTGGGCACAGTTGTTAGGTATACTACCAAATCAGGTGATGATCACTGATGACGCGCGGAGTTTTTAATAATCCATCCATTCTAATATTATGAAAACGTTTGTAACTCTAATATTATTAACCGACTTCAAAAAACGGAGGAGGTTTCTCAATTCGACCGAATATATATATATTATGTTTTTCGCGGAAAACTTCGTCGTTTATGAACCGATTTTGATTATTCTTTTTTTGTTGGAAAGGAGATATCACAAGTGTGGTACCATGGTAATTTTATCGAGGTCTGATAAGTATCTCTAGAGATATTGAGATAAACACCTCAAAATTGGTACTGAAAATGAATAGCGAGGCACTGAAGTCGGTTCTTTTTTAGTTTTTAAACGATATTTGGTTCTTTATCTACACTTTATATATATTTGTACATTGTTATTATACAATCCAAAACTTTATCGTGACGGGATTCGAACCCGTGGCTCTGGGAAGCATGCCCGGCGCTGTTCCAACTCAGCTACGCTACGATCATATCGGTACAACGAAACGAAACTAATGGATTGCATTTTAACCAATCATGCATTAGTGGCGCCATCTGTGATTACTGTTTAGAAGTAAATCACTTCAGATGAAATAATTACAGATTTCGATCCGACGAGAGATTTTGCACTGCTTAAATATTATGTTTCTTTTTAACCGACTTCAAAAAAAGGAGGATGTTTCTCAATTCGACCGTATATATATTTTTTTTATGTTTGTTCGCGGATAGCTTCGTTGTTTATGAACCGATTTTGATTATTATTTTTTTGTTGGAAAGAAGATATCTCAAGTGTAGTACCATGGTAATTTTATCGAGATCTGATAAGTATCTCCAGAGATATGGATATAAACACCTCAAAATTGGTACTGAAAATTAATAGCGTGGCATTAAAGTCGGTTATTTTTAGTTTTTTAAACGATCTTATAAGCGTTATCTACACTTTATATTTTTATACATTGTTATAATACAATCCAAAATTTTATTGTAACGACGTGACTCGAACCCGCGCCTCCGGGAAGCATGCCTGGCGCCGTTCCAACTCAGCTACGGTACGATCCTATCGGTACGACGAAAAGGTAGTTGTTAACTTACTATTTGATTCAACATACGCGTTCCCGAGAAAAAAAAACAGACTGACAACAAAGTAATCAAATAAATAAAGGTTCCTTTTTCCTCTTGAAGTACATAACCCTAAAAATATTAGATTGTCCGTGAAATTGAATATTGAATTTTGTGTGTATTTAAATATCTTTATTTTATCGTCGTTTCAACCAATTTAAAATATTAGCTTAGCACCACTATTCATTTTTCTGTGTTAGCATGCAGGATAACATGTTTGGAATTATTTTTTATTTGGAATTAGGTACATATAAATTCTTACGTGCATAATACTGTGTGTTAGTGAACATCGCGATCTCACCGCGTGACCTCACTCCCGAGGAAGAGCGACCGACTCGCTCGAAACCTAGGTCGAATAAATTCGACTAAAGGTACGTGAATTACAGACGCTATATAACAATAATAATGTTACAAATTCACGATAATTTTAAAATCAGAACATAATACTCACACACCGTGGATGGAGTATTTCACACACACATATTTGTTTGTTTGTTCTGTTGTGTTGTACCTACCTCAAACACAGAATTAATAAAAGTACAAAGCCTTAAATAAATAAGTCAGGAAGATGCATATCCAAGGTTTTGTGTAAATAAAAATTATTATTAATGAGACAATATTGTATGATGGCTAAAAGTACTATAACTCAAATATTGATAGAATAAAAATTCTTGAATAAATTACTCAAACTTACAGGTTCTTATAGATATTGCAAATTGAAGTCCTTTGGCTATAATTGACCGCTTTTCATAGGCATTTACCAAAATAAATCAATGGAATGACTTATTGGAATTGATTGTTTATCTTTTTACAAAGCTTAAGTTAGGTAATGGCATGGCTGGTGAATTAGTTCTTGTGATAATGATCCATTGACACATTCATCAGGTCATTAACAAAACATTCATCAGGTCATCTTCAGGTCATTTGACGAACCATTCATAGCCTCTAAGCCTGTAAGTTGCTTCCTCGATGAGGCGCAAGAAAGGAAAGACGGGTTGCGACATTCCATCTCAGTGGAGTCTTGGTCACAGAATAAATAATAGTCTAGTAATAGAAGTCATTTGATTGGACATTGATTGGATTGGCTTACTGGATACAATGAACATTCTTAATAAACCTAATCCATAGATGAAATGTAATGAGTTTATTTCACATAAATATTATATAAGACCATCTATTTCGTCATGTAATGTGAAAGAACATACAATACTGAGATAAAAGATTAAAACAAAAGCAAATACAATATTCAAATACATTAAAATTATCAATTTATATGATTTACGCCTATTAATCGCATTAAAAATAAAATGTCAAAAATAAGTACATATTAAATTAGAAAATAAATCGTCGTTGAATTAACATGTCAATAATTGAGACGATAATGAAAAGCGAATAATTAGATGTCAAAAATTAAGATAATAAGGGCCATATATTTATGTCACCGGTTCCTGATAGCACTAATATATTTTGTAAATGTCATAGATATAGAATCCAAAATTTAATGTTACTTCCGTATGATATCATTCTATGGTACTACCATATTTAACCATAATATTATTATATGGTAGGGATAGGTATATTAGATTATGGATTTTCTGAAATGGTATGTAAGTACTCAACTATATATAACGACGACTGTGCAACTTGGAGGAATGTAATACAACAAAACAAAGCCAAACTTTTGACAGAAATAAAACTCTTGTGATCTCTATTTTAATTCAGAAGTATGGCCAGAATTATCTATTTATTTTTTTATTTAGTGTTCTTCATCATATTTTAGTTGGGCATCATCAGAATCGGCACATAATCTTTTACGCATAGAAATCCATCGGGTAAAAATGCTACCTATATTAAGAGTATTTTTAGGGACTTCAGTTTTCCATATATTTTCTAGCAAATAATCTATGTTTTTCCTTCTTTCAGATAATAGCGCAGGTCCTATAGTTGTATGGTTCAGATCAGATGAGGGATATGTGGGGAGGGGCTTCAGGATACAATACGAGCAGAAATCTTGTTTATCATCTACTTAAATAAAGCCTTTCAGTGCATACTACTAGCTGTTTCATTCGTTTTATATTTTCATAGTAAAAAAATATTATCTACGGACATTTAATATACCTACAGAATGATTATTTAGAACTTGATAAAACGAAGTTTAGTACCCTACAACACTAGTAGTTTTTTTTGGAGTTCTTAAGAGCAACACAATAGTTTTTTTTAAACTTCTTTAGTTAACATTTTTAACTTAATTAAATTCTTTACTTAAATTTTTTAGTTAAAAATACAAGTCTGTTTGGATACCGTCATTTTTAAATGATATAGTTGTAAATTACTCCAAATCAGGAACCATATACATAGTTCAATGGATGCGCCCCACGATGCGCGCCGTTTCAACTCACTTCGTATATTCCACATGTTAATAATCATCCTGTATAATAAAGTCAACATTCAATAAGCTGTCCTTTCATTATTTTTTATTTGCACACCAAATAATTTGGGGACGGGTAAGAATTACCTATTATATATAACACTATTCAAGTCACCAAGGCCTTTAAATAGCCATATCGATTAAAGTTATATTCTTCATACAAATCTTAAATTTTAATCTCCTACTTATTTCGTT
Organism: Cabera pusaria; assembly: GCA_954871355.1. NCBI lineage: Eukaryota > Metazoa > Arthropoda > Insecta > Lepidoptera > Geometridae > Cabera > Cabera pusaria. The sequence goes on from OX940896.1 coordinate 13,879,235, forward strand.
ATATAAGCCATAGATCCGTTTTTGCCGCACGTCGAAATGCGGACATGTAAATTGAATACTAAATTGACTATCTCAATTGAAATATTTCCGCTTATCAGGATATGACAAAAACGTGCGGCAGAAATCGGCACCTGTAAATAGCTATGTGTATTGTTACAACATACAGAGTATACAAATACATACATAACAAAAATATTAATTTAATAAAAGCTATGTACTTAACTATCACATCAAAGAGTCCAAAATTGTGTATCTTTATTTTATCTATTTTGAGGGCTCGGTGGCGTAATCGGGAGAACGGTCGACTTTGATGCCGTGGTACCGAGTTCAAACCGCCGTGCACCAATGGATTTTTCTATCGAAAAATGTATCTACGCTTCTCACAGTGGCCCTCAGGTGAAGGAAAACATCGATAAGAAACCAACAACCCCGCATGGTGGTAGGACACTATCTAGTGTCTGCCTGGCCAGCTACCACCCTCAAGTTAGAAAATCTGTCACCAAACATCTAATGTGTTTCGGCAGCTATCCTTGAGAGCCAGTTCCCATTCTAGGCCTAGCGTGCTTACCATCTTCGACCGCATCATCACTTACCAACAAGTGAGATAGTGGTCAAACGCTAGCCTATTATAAAAAAAAAAATCTTAAGTAATTGGTTAATATACATATTATTAGTATAGTACAAAGTACAATATTCATAGTGTGTCAAAATACAAGATAACTAATGGTAGAGACTCAACAGATGGCTTATCAAAACGAATGCAGAGATCTGTCACTGTCATATTCCACTAATATTTTAAGCTCGGATTTTAAACATATTGTTTTCCTTTCATTCGTTTTCGAATAACGTCTATAACACTTTCTTTAGATTTATAACATTTGACCACCTTAGCTTTAATTGGTAGTTCATTTATGTTATAATAAATGATAAATATTTTAGTTTTTGACAGTGACGTCATGTTCGCATCAAAAGCCACCTAGCGAGTGTAGTAGAACTATTTTTTTGAGTATGGCCATAGATGAAGGAATAATTATTCTATTGTATGTCTTATTAAAATTTTCTACCAAAGTGTTAAGTGACCAAACTGCATATAAATAATTTGAGATCGTTTACAATACAAAAGGGAAAAAAACTACTTTAATACTCTGGAGATACTCTGCAGATCTCGATAAAATTACAATGGCCAAAGCATATCCTTTCAAACTACAAATCAATTTTCCAAATCGGTTAATAAATAACGCAGTTCTGAGATAACAAACATCACAACATGATAACAGTTAAACACACTCAGATGTATCTATGAAAATAATAAAGCAAATAAAAGAAATCTAAGTACAGCTTGTTTTTGAGAAGCTACGATCCTTACAATAATATTGTACCTAAATATCTATGTTATAAACATACAACAAAAGCCCTAAAAATGAAATAACTAAAAAAAAAACAACAACAAAAACTCAACAGACATTGTTGGTATTTACCAAAGTTCAGTGAAGATTGTTACATATAATCCAAAATTTCATTGTACCTACCAACAAGATTCGAACCCACATCTCCTCGGAAACATGCCCAGGTGCTCTGACCAACTAAGTCACAGTATGATCACAGAAAAGATAATAGTCCTACGGTATGATATATCAATACAACGAAATTAATAGATTGCATTTTAACCCATTATGCAATGGTGGCGCCATCTATGATAACTATATAGAAGTTAATCATTCGGATGAAATCATTCTAGTTTTCAGGTCCGACGAGAGATGTTGCACTGCTTAAATCAAATATTATGTTGGTTTTGGATTGTATGTAACAATGTACAAAAATATAAAGTGTATAACACTTATAAAAAACAAAATATTCAGAGAAGATGTGATATGAAAGAAGAACTACTGCACTGTTTATATTTTGAATAATAAAGATTTTCAACAAGAAATTTTAGTTTGAAGTTATGTAAAATGTAACATATTTTAAAACACCTATCAGCGATGTATGAATTGTTCGTAAATAGATACTGTTTTTAAACAATATTCCCTTTAAATTTTCTTTCTGTCTATTGCATTTGTTTTGCTTTGTGTGACAACTTGTCATTAACAATACATTACTTTGGAAAATTGCGATGACATAAAAGACAGCTGTTTCAATGGAAATATCTTGGAGAATAGACTCTACTCTTGGTAGAGTCTTATCCGTGGGAAATATTTAACAAACAAAGTAGTGATGTCATGGAAGTTCATCTGTTTTCGCACCATTATATAAAGAACAACTTTTAAACCACATCTTTTGCATTAAATTAATGTGTTATAATTGATTTATACTTGTGTTCTCTACTACATGTAATTTTTAAAATGGAATGGAATTTAAAATAAAAATATTGCATATATCTTATTGTACATAGACCTACAACATAGACATTATATAAAACTAGTATAAATGGGTGACATTGTCAGTTAGAAAATATGGATGTTTTTGTTATCTCCTCTCCACTTTGGTGGAAATAGGACCTAAAAATTGAAGGAATTACTGGTTTTTAATTTGTGCTGCAGTTTTCTTCTTCAATTGTTCCCTGATGATTTTGTGGAATGCCGAGAAGATGCCAACCATGATGGATCGTAAAACACCACTCAAGAATATTTGACAGACCAACTGACTCACACTATCAAATGCTTGCCCGTACATTACGTTGAGTATCCACCCGCTTGAACTGTAGACTGAATATGTCTTTCCTTTCTAGAAAGAAAATAAAAACAATTTGTGACACTGGTTATAGGTAGTATTTAGCAAAGTGTATAATATAATAAGCATGTATTATGCATGTACTTTATATTTTTGTAAATTGTTAAACACAATCCCATCGGTACGATGAAATTTTGGATTGTGTTTAACAATAAGCATGTAGTTCAATTTTCAGCAGGAAAATCTAAATTTATATGTAATAACTAATTTTTTCCCGTTATACAGAAAATTTTCAACCTGACCTGTAACGTTATTGTTGAACACCAATCGTGAGTGACAATGAACATAATGAGACATGCAGCTATACATCTACAAAGCCATCTCCATAATTTAGTTCATTTCATAATTTAATGATATTTATTACAAATTTAACACTAATGCAGCTGGAATTTAATTGTGGTGAATGTGATAAGTAATACTGCTGCATCATGCCACTTGGGGTCATGCATTTCCCCTATTCCCAATTCCCTTTTCCAAACAGCAACTAAGATAGCCATCCCAACTCCTATAACAGGGTAATCCTAACATGTCTTATATGTATAAAACAAATTAATATAACTGTGTCCTATCTTTATGTAGACAATGTATAAATGAATGGCCAAAATTGAATGACTATTATGGGAACATTGGCGAGTCAAATGTAAAAAAATCTAAAACATACCAAGGCATCATGTACCAAAGATTTTCCAACATTGTTAGGTGAATGTAAGCCACCGCTTCCAGATATGATTTTGGTTTCTTCAGGCTTAGATTCATTTTCTTGCTTCAACCCAGGTGTATCAGTATCGGGTGGGAATGAGATCATGGTCCTGACTTGTGTGCCAACCAGTTCCATGTTGACCGCCTCTGCCAAACCTCGGACAGCCCATTTACCAGCACTATAAGCACTGTATCCATAAATACCTGCAATATAATACTGTGATTGTAAAGTGCTAGTTTGTGTCAAATAAATACTAGATAAGAATTGGCAAATGACAAGGATTTATAGATTTTATATCAATTTATGATGTCCATGCTTCCATCATAATATCATAATTATAAATTATCATTAAAGTACAAGGGTCTGTCGCCAATAACAATACTACTGGTAATGTCTGTAATTTTTTGCAATGTTGGAAAGTATCAATATTGCATGAGATGAAACTAAAACACATATCATTAAAATTATATATAAGTGTACTCACCAACCATAGCAGCCTCTGAAGCTACAAAAACAACAATCCCTTCATTCCTCAATCTCATTTTCGGCAACACCCAACGAGTGGGAAACGCGGTGCCAAAATAATTCAATGAGACCATCGATTTGATGCTTTCAATTTCCATATTTTCGAACAAGCCACAGACACATGCGCCGGCACAGTTTATGAGCATAAAGATTGGCCCAACTTTCGCTTCAAGCTGGGCGAAGCACTCCTCAATGACATTGAATCCTGAAGTAACATCGCAAACTGCAAACTGAATTATCTGATTATTTTTATCTGGGCATATGGATAATATTTCTTCGGCTGCTTTCTCCAGCTTTGTAACATCTCTACCAATGATCGTAACATGGGCACCTAGGTTGGCCGCCTCCGTAGCTGCAGCTTTTCCAATGCCACTTGAACCGCCGGTTACCACCACATGCCTACCTACGAGATTTTTGTACTTCGGCCTTTTATCTCGCGAGCAAATTATATAGTAAGCATAGAGAGCTATGAAACCAACTCCAATTACTAGTGACCACAACATTTTAAACACAGATCACTTTTTAAGTGTATTTTTAATAATTATATTTTATTTTTTATGTGATTTATATGTATCTATCTAAAGTTATCCAAATCTTTTTTTTTTTTTAAGTTTTATTATGGCTCCACACGATTAGTGTATTAAGCCAGTGTCAAGTATTGAAATTCTTTAAGTTTATGACTTTAAGTCGTAGAGATGGGTCAAAGTCACATTTCAGGTCAGTTTTCAAGTAAAAGTCTAGTCTAAGTCATACCTTCAGTAAAGATGTTTACAGTTTGCTGAAGATTTTCAGTGGAATTATGGTGAGAACGCAAATAGCATGTTTTTCAACATTGTGCTGTTTCCCTACACTCGCACAAATTCACCGGCACTTGATGGTTAATAATCCACATTTATTACACATTAACTCGCGGAAGAACACAAGTTTTAGGAAAAATAGAATGAGATCACACACACTTTTCCACGTTCCCGCCAAAACTTCACAGACGTTCCCTTTTTTTTTTAGTTTCTTTATGGCTCCACACGATTAGTGTTTTGGGACCTCCGGGAAATTTCCCGGGACAATCCCAGTTACTTTTACGTGTGCCAACCCTATCGACTGCTGCTTAGATACTGAGACAGGAATGGGATGGCACTTGCAGTTCCGGCGTTTTACGACTGAGGCGTAAAAGCCGGTGAAGAACAGTACCCTTAGTATGAGTTTTCATACCAAACTCGATATCGTATATCGAACAAATTTTGTATGAAAAACCGTACAGCGCCTCTAGTGGTTACTACACTTCACTAAATTTAGACCAATCAGAGAGCCAGAATAAGTCGAAAACTATGGGAGATCTGTCAAAAGCGTTTACGATAAAAACTCGTACTGGAGGTACAGAGCGGAGTCCTCTTATAGATTTAATAAGGAAAATGTACTTAGCTTTCGGGGCGCGGTCCTTTACGCAGAAGTGGACCGATTAACACATTTGATTAGGTAGCGCGTAATAACAACGCTTGGAGTTATTTATAACTTTTATTGGTTATTTTATGTCCTTTATACAGTCGACGTATCTCAGCAACTTTACATGCTGAGAACACGCGAAACTTCTAAATATTTTATTATATTTTTAAAGGCATTCAGCTTGAGGAAAAATATATTACTGAATAATGAAAATTTGTTATCAAAACTCTTCTGTCATTGGTGATCGATTTTGAACATAAAACATAATTCAAAAAGATTGACCACCAAGATTAAAACTATCAAAAGAGTTTAAGGTTGGCGTAAGGTCGCCACATCGTATTTAGCCAGTGTCAAGTATTGAAAATTTTCAAGTTTTTAAGAATTTTAGTCGTAGTGATGGGTCAAGGTCACATTTCAGGTCAGTTTTCAAGTAAAAGTCTAGTATAAGTCAATACGTAGTATCTCCTTAGTAGTCTGTGATAAGTCATACCTTCAGTCAGTCTACTGAAGCTGCAGTACAAAAAAAAGATGAAAGGGAATGATATGAAAAGGGGGGCGCGTCCGATGGAAGTCTATATTCGTCTCACTCACTATTTCTTACTATCTCTTTCGTTTGGTTGTCATAATAAATGCCATCAAGTAGCATGATGTGAAGAATAATATCGTTTAAAAACTAAAAAACAACCGACTTCAATGCCGCGCTATTCATTTTCAGTACCAATTTTGAGATGTTTATCTCAATATCTCTGGAGATACTTATCATACCTCGATAAAATTACCATGGTACCACACTTGGGATATCTCCTTTCGAACAAAAAAAGAATAATCGAAATCGGTTCATAAACGACGAAGTTATCCGCGAACAAACATAAAAAAAAAAAAAAAAAAAAATATACGGTCGAATTGAGAATCCTCCTCCTTTTTTTGAAGTCGGTTAAAAAGAAGTTCATCTCTACTTAGTCTGTGGCTAGCATGTATTTCTACTTAGCCTGTGGTAGCGTGTTAATCGGCTTTTTCAAAATAATTATTTTATTGTTTTATTTTGTGTTTTACAATAAATAACCTAGTGTGGACTATAGAAAGCATGCATTTAGCATGAATTTAAGGTGTTTGATTATTAACACCTTGCTTGTAGGTGATAATGCAACATAAATAGTGAAATATGCGGGTTAAGGACTGCAAAGACTTACTCTACGAAACGTTATTTTATGGTAAGATTTCCACTTTATGAAGCTCAGTTAGTAGAATATCTTAAAATAATAGCCGTTTACTGCTTCTTTAGGCCAAATATCTCAATATTTCATCAATTAACAATCTTTATAAACTCTTTGTCAAAAATAGTGCGGGGCGCATTGCGGTGCTTGTCTATATCGATAGTGTATATTATTATATAGTTATGATATGACCAGTGATCGGAATAGAAGTGTAATTTCGCGAGATGTCATGACGATATTTTAATAGGGATAAACCATCAAAGTGATATTGAGTTATTTTAACCAACAATGTCCGCAAGCTCATATTCATTATCGGGCAATGATTTCGTCCTTCTGGTGACGAATACATCAAGACGAACTTCAAGCTACCGCAACTGGCACTATACCTAGACCCTTTCAGGCGTCCACTCATAACAATTTTGCTTCTGCACTGACAACACTTATTATTCTGTTTTCATTAGGTCAATGACGCTGAATAGCTGATTTATGGTTGAATCTGGCTAAGTTTACGTAAAAGTTTAACATGTGATAATATGATAACTCGCGATCCCAGTTATATACTGAGGAAAGGAAGACTGCTGGTAGACTATACATCAGGCTAGGTATGGCATGCACAGTTTAAGTATTAGTACACCCTTTTGTTTGAAGATACTGAAGATTTATTAAATAATAATGACTGAATATAGACCTCAAGGTCTATAGTCCCTATTAGGTGTATAAAAATCAAGGTCCTGAGGCAACACGATAAAAAGATATGGGCAAATTTAGATTTTCCCAAAACTTGTAAATACCAAAATTTACCTGAATTTTCAACTTCTTTTAATCTTCGGAAATTTTCCTTTACTTGTGCTTTAAGACCTTGCTTTTAACTAAAATGTACAATTCTAGGTCAACGGGAAGTACCCTATAGGTTTTCGACCCAAAACCTATAGGGTACTTCCCGTTGACCTAGAATCACAAATTTTGGCAAGAAGCAAGGTCTTATAGCACAAATAAAGGAAACATTAAAAAAAATAAAAATGTAAGTTAAAGGGTGCTCCACATACATAGATTCGCCAATTAAGATAGGTCTCTGAGTTATATGAGCGCTCATACAATTTAGAGGTCTAGCTTAATTGGTAAGCTTCAGAAGCCTCGATGAGCGAGTCCAACTCGACTTGGCCGGTTTTTTTAACCGAAATATCGTTGATGATTTAGATGTTTGAATTTTTTTTATTGTAGGGTGTGTGTAGGCCCCGGGGCTGCTGCCCCGGTTGCCCTCCCCTAAATCCGGCCCTGTATACAGCATCCTCAGAAATTAGTGTTAAGCGATACACTAATAAGTCAATATTACATTACAGGTATATCGTTATCTTAAGCTGCTGATGCCGATGCCGAATGAGCGAACCCTACAGAGCATCATACTCCAAAAATAAAAAACTTGATAAAATTTAATATTTTGTTTTACTGCCTATCATTTTCTCAAACTGGTTTTGTCTTAGTGGTGGAGTTGTTAAACCAAAATAGGAAAAATATAACACACAATCTAATCACTAAAACAAAATTAGTTAAGTACAAAATATAACCTTCTAAAGTATTGACCAAGCAACGGTAGTTCGATCGTTATCGATGTTTTTGCCGACACGGTACATCACTAGGTTTTTTTGTTATGTTGGTCGATTAGCAGAAGATTTTTTCGCTGGTATTTTGGCTACTATAAAAGCCCTGTGTTTTGACATTTCGCTATTTGGTCAGTTTGCTCTATGGGAGTCCCGACTCTTCTTAACGTAGTGGTTATATTCTCTTTGCCTTCTGTAAAGATGTGGTGTTTACTGAAGATTTTCAGTGGAATTTTGGTGAGAACGCAAATAGCATATTTTTCAACATTGTGCTGTTTCCCTACACTCGCACACATTCACCGGCACTTAATGGTTAATAATCCACATTTATTACACACTAACATGCAGAAGAACACAAGTTTTAGGAAAAAATACAATGAGATCGCACACACTTTTCCACGTTCCCGCCAAAACTCCCCACAGCACAGACGTTCTTGTTATGATTAGTTAAATCACAGAACCACAGACTACTACTATGGAATGGATACTATGCCACAGAACAAATAAGAGTCAAATGTGGCAGTCCCAGACGGATGCAATCCAGCGAGCGATCCAACCAAGGTACTTTGGTGGGACTAGGAACTAAGTTTGCATCCGCGGATTGTATTTTGGCTACACGGATATAATCCACGCGCCAACACGCTAGCGAATCAGTCGCGAATCGTCTTCTGGTATAAAATGACGTACTCGTATCGTGCACGGACCGTATTCGTATTGTAGAAATGGCTCCTAATTAAAATAATAATAAAGGTCTAACCCTTTATACTTTTGGATTAATACCTCCCAACCCCTTTTTTTTGCCAAGCGTCTATATAACGTTCGAATTTTATATCCTATAAGCATGGAAAATCTCTGTAGAGATCAATTACTTCAGTTATCATTTAGCGTTCACAGCTCTGGTTTGCGGACGACCTTTTGTACTCGTATACGTGCGCTGCCGCTGCCTGTCACAGCGCGACTGTCTTAGGTTGGACAATCCGCCGTCCACTCGGATTTAATCCTCGCGCTCCAACAGCGGATTGGAACTCGCGCCCGTACACCAAGGACGTTGAAGGTCAAACCAAAATTTGGATTACATCTGCTGTCTAGACGAATTGAAACCAGCAAGGTCACCTTAGTTGGAAAACTGGATTGCATCCGTCTAGACGAGCCTTTAATATAAGGTATATGGCAAAGAGTAAGACCTATTCCAGACGGTTGTAATCCAGCGATCCAACCAAGGTGACCTTGGTGGGAACTAAGTTTCAATCCGCGGATTGTGTTTTGGCTACACGGATCTAATCCACGCGCCAACACGCTAGCGAATCAGTCGCGAGTCGTCTTCTGGCATGATATCACGTACTCCTATCGTGCACGGACCGTATTCGTACTGTAGAAATGGCTCCTAATTTGTTCAAATTTGAAAAATTGGGCCTTGTTTTACGAAAAACAAAAAAAGAGAAAGTGGTTGAAGCGTTAATGAAGTATACTCGTACGTGCGCATCCGCTGCCTGTCAGAGCGCGAATGTCTTAGAATGGATTTAATCCGCCGGCTACACGGATTTTATCCGCGCGCTCCAACCGCGGATGGGAACTCGCGCCTGTACACCAAGGACGTTGATGGTCAAATCAAAATTAGGATTACATCTGCTGTCTAGATATATTGAAACAATCAAGGTCACCTTAGATGGATCGGTGGATTGCGTCTGGAACTGCTTTAACGTAATATATACTAGCTAAAAGCCGAGCTTTGTGAGGGCTCGCGTAGTTTTTCTGCCTGGTAATAATTTTTAAGGCAGTTTTTTATAAAATGGTGAATCTGCCCGACACTGGCAAAAAATCTGCCAAACCACCAACCACTCCAACAAATGCATAAAATTTGCCATCATATTATTGAATTATGGCATAAAATAAGGCATAAAAATAAAGTTTATTTAGTTACCTTCTCATTCAAACTTTTACAAATTTCCAACTAAATAAATGTATAATAAAAATGTTATACTTTAAATAGAAACAGACAATTGTCAAAGTTCTATTAATATTTCAAAATTCATAAAAATCCTTGAAATTGCCACTTTTTGGAATTGTGAGCTTAATCTGCCAGAGTTAAAATTTAGGTCCCAAATCTGCCTAAATAGCAGAAATCTGCCACAAATGGTCACACTGATACCAGACGTCATTTGGATGACAGATGTAAATTCTTTAGATTTCTAACAAATGGCATTAGTAACCAAACATTATGTTCGCAGCGAAGTTAATTCTTTGATCTTCTAACGGATGGCGTTAGTAGTACAAATATATTATATCCTAGAAACAAAATTGTTAATCTTCATTTTTTTTAATGGTAATAAAATGATATTTTTTTACTGATAACACATCTTCATATGAATTTAAGTTACTATGTTAAAGCACAAATCAATAGACGTGATAGATTTTCAGTAAAGTGTACCACAAAAGTACTCAGGTTGTGGGATAGTGTTAGGGCTCGCTTCGCTCGCCGTGATTATACTCCCATCTACGTATATACTGTATACTGGCTATGTATGGTATGGTATTTTATTGTTTTATTGTTACTAATTACTATTTTTAGTATCATTATGATATGCGATTAGTGTATTTAGCCAGTGTCAAATATTAAAATTCTTCAAGTTTTTGAGAATTCAAGTTGTAAAAATGGGTCAAAATCACATATCAGGTAAAGTTTCAAGTCAAATTCCAGTCCAAGTCATACCCTCAGTAAGGATGTGGACTTTACTGAAGATTTTCAGTGGAATATTGGTGAGAACGCAAATAGCATGTTTTTCAACATTATGCTGTTTCCCTACACTCGCACACATTCACCGGAACTTAATGGTCCACAGTCGTAATCCACTTTGATTACACATAACCTCGCAGAAGAAAACACACACTTTTACACGTTTCCGCCAAAACTTCTACAGTAAACAATTTACTCACTGTAAAATATATTTACTTACTTATTAAGCTCCGTTACTACAGACAGACGGTCTACACCACAGATTACTATATGTGGTCTACACTCCAGTGTGTGGACCATCTCATTATTTTCCATATATATCAAAATTGACCGTCGTGTCGTGTCTTTGACGGCGGTGACGCGGCGGTTGGATGCTCAGCTGGTTCCCCTCATTGATGAGTAGTTGTTTTAAGTGAATTGGATAAATACATTAAAGGTGTGAACCAAAACTACAAAAACAAATAATACGTGAATTTGTCAATTTGTCAATGTCAATTTTGACTTTTGTCCTGATAAACAACGTCAGAGAATTTTTCAATCGCTCAGGTTACAAAAATAAAAAATAAAATACATTTATTTTATTTTGCAAACGAAATGTTGCAGTAAATGCAATATGTGAGTTTTTCTGTTGATCCAATTGATTGTCCTCACTCCTCTGTGTTCAGTGTTTTACATTCATTATAAATTGTCACGCATTAAAAATATAGCACTATCCATAGATTTGCCAGCTTAAATCACACAAAATCATTAGATCTTCACTACATTCAATTGATTATTCTTACGTAGTATTTACATTCTCTTTGACAAAGATGAATTCAGAAATAAACCGTCTCCAGACTTTCTGCAACTGGCCATTATCGGCGCCAGTGGATCCCCCGAGGATAGCGAAGGCGGGATTTTACTCTACTGGTGTAGGATTAGAAGTGCAGTGCTTCAGTTGTTTGAGCAAAATATCCAATTGGAATTATGGTGATCAAGTGATGTGGAGGCACAGGCAGTTGAAGCCTAACTGCCCGTTTGTGCTGAATCCTACAAGCTCGAACAATATCCCAATGTTGGATGGATTTGAGTGCAGTGAAACTGATGAGTCATCTCGCTGGGCCGTGGAAGAACAGCAGAGTAATGAAGATGATGGTCGTAGAGACTACGGCCTCACTGAAGAAGATGAAATGTATAGAAGTGATGCATTGCGACTTTTATCATTCATTAATTGGGATGTAAGTTACCTGTCAATATGTATTACATTATTTAGAGGAGACCCAATATTGTCTAAATATTTATGATTTTCTGCTCTAGCCTTAATAGAAACAAATATTAATAATGATAATACTATTATAATATTTTCATAGGTTTATTTTTGTATACCTTTTATATCTATTAAGCAATATAGGCAGCATATATATATATATATATATATATATATATAGCAAGACGGCAATAGCCCAATGGATAGGGTGTCGGACTGGCGATTGAGAGGTTGTGAGTTCGATCTCCACCACACCCTTTGCACTATTGACGTGAACCCACTCCAGAAACAAGCATATTTAGCTTAGTTGGAGGGGTTAACAAGAATACTAGTAATGTGAAACACACATTGCGAGTAATCTTTGAAAAAAAAAAATCATTGTTCTTCAAAATATAATAACTACATACTAGTTATTTTATAAAATTAGTACCTAGTAAGTACTTGATTAGAAGTGAGTAGTATAGATTTATTTAATATTTCATTCTTAGAAACTGCATTTTATTCAATATGAAATTATACTTATGAAAGTAAATTTATTTACTTATTTCATAGCCAAGTAGTATAACCAATATTGTTAATCACACAACTCTTTTTCTATTCTTAGCTATTCATCATTCTATACAAGATTTTCCTTTCCCATCGCAGGCTTTCTTAATCCCCCTTTCTGCTCTATCCTTTGTTAATTTCTGCAAGCTGGCACTTACATACCCCATACATCATAATATGTTTAAGCACACATCACATGTAATAAATTACACTAACCTCTCCTGAGTGTAAATCTATGCAAGACAAAAAACACAAACAAACTACACTACTATGATGACACAGATAAAAGCATCAAAGCAAATCTTTGTTTTATTAGTGAAAATATTTATACTATAAGGTACCATCCATAATGTATGTGACACGTTAAGGGGGAAGGAGGGGGTCAGCAAAGTGTGACATTATGTGACAAGGGGTGGGAGGAGGTCCTAAGTTTCCTGATGTCACATTTAAAAATCTAATACATCTAAGGCCGCCCATATACATTTGAATTGAAATCTCTTGAATCTCACAAATGTGATCAACTGTGACTAGGATGGGGGAGGGGTAAAAAACTCAAATTATTGTTACATACTCTATGGATGACCCCTAATAAAGAAAAGGTCATTGAAAATTACAAATGTAAAATATCAAAACTGAAAGTGATATAGACATCAATGTGAAAATAAAACAAGAGCTCTGACAGAATTATTCAGTACAACAGTGACAGATCACTGGGCTAATTTTGTAATCCATCTGTTGAGTCTCTAGGAACTGAGATTTATTTGCTTTTTGCTTTTTACAAGAATGATACCTCCCAACCTGTCAACAATGTTATTTCCTAAATTGGATTGGTTGGCGGCCAACTGCAAGGATATATGTCAAAACTATCATTCACATTGGCCCAACCTCAAATAGTTATGGCAATTACAGATGATGAATGTCAATTATAACCAAATAACCAACCAACCAAACCAAATAAAAAAACCCAACTGCATGATAAAAATTAATTGATTAAACTATTGCAAACTCAAATTAAACATATAAGTTATTTATTAAATATATTCGTAATCACCGTAAAATATTATTTATTTTGATACCACACTCGATGTATTTTGAAAACATAGATTTTTGTGAGTGTTATTGTTTTGCGAATCCCAATTCGCAAGTTTGCGTTATAAAAGACTTCAACACGTGACTTCTTTTTCCTTCGGAATAGTTATTGTTGGAAGTTGATGATGTCACATTAAATTGTATATGGCGCCATCATGAGGTCATAGTCATGAACTTGAAAAAAATTATGTCGTTTTAGACGGCTAATAGGTTGACGGTTGGGTACAATGAAAAGCACTTTTCAAATATAATATATATTGTTAGCTATTGCTTGTGGCTTTGCTTGTATGCACCCCATAAAAATTAGAATTATTACTTTTCAGTGGTGGGGTTTTTAGTTTTTAATTTATAATATAATTTTTAATTTTTAGTTTTTGTTTTTTTATTTATGTTAAATGTATTTTGACAATTTAGGTATGAAGCAATTGTATATTAATAAAAAAAACGATATACAAAATACAAACTTAACTCTGTTGTTCAATGTCAATTGTTTTACTCTTGGGGCATGTAATGCCGGGTCCACTGAACTAACGTGAAGATGTATGTACAAGCATATGGTTCCATCTCTCTCGATTTATTGTTCTTCTCTTTTTTGTTTGGCCCGGTGTATACCCTAAATTAGAGTCAAAATCTAATGTCTGATGGATGATGTGGCCTATGTAACCTGTGGTTTTTCCAATCTTTATGTTAATTCAGTGCATGAGCAATCTCCTTTTAAAATATTATCTAAATCTATCCAGCTGTTTCAGCTGGAAGGAGTAAAAAGCATACTGATTTGCAAACTTTTGCATATAAGTAGGATATGTTTCAGTTTTTGCATTGTGCCATCTTCTTGGTTTTCCAATTACCCAACTGTGCTTAGGGCTAGTTTCACCGTTTCCTTATAGCGCTATTAGAACTTATCTGACAGATATTTTTCTGAACTTTTATATGGTGGTATCTGTTAGAAACTTTTCTGTCACTTTATTGTGAACTGGTGAAAATGGCCCTTAGTCTCTGAGTTATATCTGTAACATCTTCTTTCGTAGGACTCCTCAGTGCGTCGTGAAGCACTGGTGAATGCAGGGTTCTATCACGCGGGCGAAGGTAGACTTCGCTGTGCATGGTGCGGTGGTGAACTTACTCCGTACATCAACTTTAGCGAACTTGGAAATCCTATTGAAATACACAGAATGTATGTATATCATGAATATGTCATCAAACACTATATACATTGTGTCCTACAGCAGTCTACAGCAGTTGAAAGCCAGTATCCATTCTATGCCTATCGTGCTACCATCTTTGACCACATCATCACTTACCAACGGGTGAGGCAGTGGCAAACACTAACATTATATAAGTTAAATGTTAAATGCCAGGGATTGGAACTCCTTGCCTGAGTCTGTTTCCGGAAAGGTACCATCAAGGTATCTTCTAGCCAAGCGTGCTACATCGTCGACCACATCGTTACTTAACATCAGGTGAGATAGTGGTCAAACGCTTGACTATGATGAATAAAAAAATAAAAAATAATAATGTACTAAACTGAATAAATAATGCCACAGGGCGAATGTGTATACAGAAATAATTTATCTGGTGTTCTAATAAATTTGTATGTAAAAAAATATTGAATTTTGTTATGCTTTAATAATATTTATTGTACTAATAAGTTTTAATTTTCATGATCACTATTATTTTTATATTTTACGCTATTATTGGGACATTTACCATATATTTCATTACTTAGGAATTGCCGATTTTTGGGCTCTGTTGCAATCGCCATGATCGCAGAAGAATTGCAGGTAGAAGCAATGTTTACGGGCAAACGAAACGGTGTACCTACCCGCTTTCGTCTACCTACCTCTTGCCACTAGAAAAAAAAATAATGTGATTTGGTAATTTCAAAGAATAATTGCATTTGCAACAGCACCGAAATACCGGCGTCTCATAGATGGCAAATATCCTGTTTAAAACTCTTGTGAAAGTCTTTAATGATCATGAAAATATAAAACCATAAATAGCTTAGTTGAAGGCGTTAACAAGACTACTAGTAATGTGCGACCCTCATTGCTAGTAAGCTTTTAAAAAAAAATCATGAAAGTTCTGAGTGCCTATATAAATTAAAATGTACTTTCCTGATAAAAATTAGTGACTCATTATGTTATGTTAGTTATTAAATCTGATCACTGGGCACGAGCGTATCGAAATCTTAGGTCTGTGCTGGGAATTAATTTGGTAGAAGTCTCAAGAAAAGAAGTATTTACTTACCTACATTAAACTTAAATCATCTTGTAAATTGTTAAACACAATCCAAAATTTCATCGTACCGACGGGACTTGAACCCGCAACCTCCGGAATGACATGTTCCGGTGCTTTACCAATTAAGCCACGGTGCGAAGTATCGTTACGACGAAATTAGTGGATTGCATTTGTTAACCCAATTATGCATTGGTGGCGCCATCTATGACTACTTATTACGTAAGTTAATCATTCGGAAGAAATCATTACAGTTTTCAAATCCGACGAGAGATGTTGCACTGCTGATGACTGATGTTAACAATTTACAAAAATATAAAGTGTGAAACACTTCAAAGAAACATAATATTAAATCATCTTGTTATTCAATATGCAATAATTTCAGGTACTTCCCCCGTTGTGACCACGCAGCCACCGTGGAGGCGGCGCAACGTTCCAACACGAGTAATCTGTCGACGCCTGCATCACCTCCAAGCGATACTCCGCCTATTCGCTCTCCGGAAACCAATGAGAATCAGATCTTGTCGTAAGTACAATAAGGTGACTTTTAGATTGAACAATAATTTAATGTAAGCTGGATTGCTGATATTGTTGGATTTATTAGCAGCGATCCAACTCGAGTACCTATACTATAGCCTATAAGTATCTAAAAGAGTTATGTGTACCAATTTTTTGAGTCGAATCGACCCAGAGAATAAAAAATTACACAGAAAATTCAACCTCGATTTAACCCTCTTTGGGGTAGAATTTTGAAAAACATTTTCTTAGTGAATACCAACACTTCACAAAAAACACGCTCCAAAATTAATTGTTCTAGGACCAGCGGTTTGGGCTGTGTGTTGATATATCAGTCACTGATATATCAATATATCAGTCACTGATATATCAACACAGCACAAAATTAAATTTCCGACATTTCAAGACATTTAATCTAATACTATAAGAATCTTTGTCCTGACATACTGACTGACTGACTCACTGACAGACAACGCACAGCCTAAACCGCTGGTCGTAGAGACTTGAAATTTGGAGGGTATATTTGTATTTGTACTTAAGGGTGTACTAAGAAAGGATTTTCCAAAATTCACCCTTTAAGGGGATGAAATGGGGGTTCAAAGTTTGTATGGAGAAACATGATTAGATAGTCTTTTCTATCCGAAACATCACACAAGTGCTTCAGTAAAAAAATAAGTAAATACGTGTTTCAGGTTTTTTTGAAATTCCACCCCTAAGAGGGTGAAATGGGGTAATAATGGGGTAACATATGTAAAAATCAATATTGTTTCGGATTGCGCTGAAATTTGGCATACAGATAGTTATTCTGACGTTTTTAGATACGATTGAAGAAACACTCAGAAAAGTTTCAACCCAACGAAAAAAAATACTTTTATGTGGTGATTTGAATATCGATCTATTAGTCGACTCATCTCGAAAGAAACTATTTTTACAGTTACGTAAATCATACGACCTCAAAGAATTATTTACGATACCAACAAGAATTACACCAACAACAGCAACCTGCTTAGACAACATTTTTGTAAACTTTGAACACATCGAAGTGAATCTCATAGACAACTTTCGCTCAGATCACAAAGGTCAAATAATCAAATTCACCGCTAAAAATGTTAAAATAAAACATACAATTACCATTAGGCCAATTACTCATCAACGTACAATGAACTTTAAACAGGAAATCGTTAAAGACATTGTAAATATTTCGGAATCTTCAGATAATCCTGATAAATCATATGGTGAATTGTTTAGTCTAATTAATTCCAAATTTATGCAAATATTCAAACCCAGGCAAATACAGGGTTATGGTACTCTAAAATTTGCAGAATGGGCCACACGAGGAATTTTTAAAAGCAGAGATAAGCTTTATCAATTTTATGAACAAAAAAATATCTTGCCATGCACTGAAATGTCAAATAAAGTTGCACATTACTCAAGGATATTTAAAAATGTATGTATTCAGGCAAAGTCAATATTTATACGGAATAAAATATTAAAGTCTAATAACAAGATTAAAACTACTTGGGATGTTATTAAAAAAAGAAGCAGGTAAAAAAAAAGTATTAGAAAAGCCTAGTAAGTTAAAAATTGATAGTAAATTAGTAAGTAATAAATTAGAAGTTGCAAATACTTTTGTATCATATTTTAATAAAATTCCATTAGAACTGACAAAAAATTTAAATTCGTCAACAAAAACAGCAGTCTTTTTTGAGAAATAATTTCAAGGAATTAACATCTACATTTGAATTTCACTCTGAAACCTCAGCTACAGTGCTAAAAGCATTCAGATCTCTTAAAATTAAGAAAACTGAAGACATATGGGGCCTCTCTATTAAGGTGCTCGAGAGTATAATTAATACAATAGCTCCATACTTGGCAAACATTTTTAATAACTGTATCGACCAGGGGATATTCCCAAACATGATGAAACACATTAAAATAATTCCTATATATAAATCCGGCTGTAAAGAAGATCCATGTAACTATAGACCTGTATCTATATTGCCATCCATTAGTAAGATTTTTGAAAAGCTTTTGTTGAGTCAACTACTTGCTTACTTCAGTATGAACAACATTTTGCACGAGCAACAATATGGCTTTACGAAGGGACGATCGACGATTGATGCTGGTGCAAAACTATTTGAATACATTGTTGGAGCGTGGGAGGAGTCCATGGATGCGATTGGAGTATTCTGTGACCTTAGCAAAGCTTTTGATTGCGTTAACCATCAAATCTTGATTAATAAACTCAGATACTATGCTCTCAACGATAAAGCGATCTGTCTCATCACATCGTACCTTTCACACAGAGAGCAGCGCGTATATATAGGAAATGTCAGTTCTAAAGGGTGTATAGTCAGAATGGGAGTATCCCAAGGATCGATACTAGGTCTATTTCTTTTTTTTGGTGTATTTGAATGATTTACCGTATACCGTACGATCACTAACAAACGAAATTGTTCTGTTTGCCGATGACACTTCCCTATTATTTAAAACTAGCAGAACCGTAAATTATGCGAGCCATATAAACGAAGTTTTAAGTGAGGTAAGTAGCTGGTTTTCTGTAAATAATCTTGTTTTAAATCCTTCAAAACGAAATGTGTCAAATTTACATTGCGAAATATTCCTAACAGAGATAGTTACTTAATGTTAATGAATGAGTGTTTGGAAATCGTAAGCTCTTCTTTGTTTCTAGGCTTAACACTAGACCATAAATTGCAATAGGGTCCCCACATTGACAAACTGGGGAGCAAATTAAGTTCTGCAATCCACGCTATCCGCGAAGTTAGAAAACTTACAGACATTAAAACAGCGAGAATAGTTTACTACGCTTACTTTCATAGTTTAATGAGCTATGGCGTTCTGTTGTGGGGAGCTGCTATAAATATATAAATGTCATTTTTGTTACAAAAACGTGCCATTCGAGCAATTTATAACTTGAGTCCACGTACCTCTTAAAAATGTTTTTAAGGATAAAAATATAATGACTGTTCACTCTTTGTATATTTATGAAAATATAATGTTTGCGCGTAAAAATATAAAAAATTACACTAAACAAAGCGATGTGCACAGTAGCACACGCGGAATTGTCACCAACTCAGGGTGCCGTTATTTAAATTGCAAAAGTCTAACAAATCCTTTTTGGGCAATTCAATTCGTTTTTATAATAAAATTCCAAAGCAAATAATAGATTTAAGTGAAACTAAATTTAAAAATTATATAAATAATAATTTATTAAAGAAAGCATATTATAACTATCACAATTATATTGAAGACAAAGACGCCTATGGATTGTCCGACACAGTAATGAGTACCTAGATTAGGTTAATATGTGACTAAAGAGCCCCTTTACAGTTGTATTTAGAATTCTGACGAAGCCTTAAGCTGATTATCTTTACATTTACATTTAATTATGTTGAATTTTCAATGTTATTTTATATAATGTGCAATTATTGTTGAAAATTGACGTAACCAAGTGTTCAAATATGTTTCAATGGTATTAAATAAACGAATCTAAATCTGACGTTAGTTAACTTTGAGAAAGAATTTTCCAAAATTCACCCCTGACGGGGATGAAACGGTGGTTCAAAGTTTGTATGGAGAAACAAGATAAGATAGTCTTTTATATTCGAAACTTAACACAAGTACTTGGGTAAGTAAGTAAATACGTGTTTCAAGCTCTTTCGACATTCCACCCCTACAAGGGTGAAGTGGGGTAACAAAGTCTGAAATCAATATTGTTTCGGATTGCGCTGAAATTTGGCATGCAGATAGTTATTTTAACTTAGGTATCCGTTAATAATAATTTTTCAAAATTCACTCTTCAAGGGGATGAAGCGGGGGTTCACACTTTGTATGGAGAAACAAGATAAGATAGTCTTTTCTATTCGAAACTTCGCACAAGTACTTCAATAAATAAATAAGTAAACAGCAGATTCAGACTTTTTCAAAATGCCACCCTAAGAGGATAAACTGAGGTAACAAAGTCTAAAAATCAATATTGTTTCGGATTGCGCTGAAATTAAGAATGCAGATAGTTATTATGACGTAGGTATCCGCTTCGAAAGGATTTTCTAAAAAATCCTCCCGGTTACGGAACGGGGATTCAAAGTTTGTATGGCGAAACAAGATGAGATAAAGTAGGTACGTGTTGTAGGATTTTTCGAAATGGGGTAGGTAACAAAGTCTGAAAATTTGGGTTTTTCGGGTTTTATAAATATGAATCCCGAATTGCCGTGGTCATAACATGAAAACGGGTGAACTGATTTGGCTAATTCTTATTTGATGTCTTTAATGATAGAATCGTTATTATAAAATAAAAGTTTTAAGTAAATAAAAGAAGTTTTTAACGCGGGCGAAGCCGCGGGGCACTTCTAGTTTTATTTAAACAGATAGCAGGTTTGAAGTGTTTATTTCCATTTATCTGACGATACACATCAAATCTCGATACTATTTATTTAATAACCGGCCAAGTGCGTGTCGGTCCACGCGCAGTGTAGGGTTCCGTAGTAGCATGTTATTCAATGCAAGTCTTTACCCGTTATAAACAAGCAACTAGGTACTCCGTCTTTGTCACTTTAAAGGGTTTATTGTAAGGATTTTGTATTTGGTACAAAATTATCCATCACCCAAGTTCAACGACTATTACTGCTAAACTAATAAAGTTATCTTAACCGCTATAATTTTCCTTTAAAGTTCATAAAATGCGCTATGATAATAGCGATAATATATATATAACGATTTTTTCCAGATTTTTCTAGCCAGCAGTTTAGCTTTTAGAGGGAGGGGGGGGGGGGATTTTATTTCAGCACTTTATCGGCGTCATTCATTTACATACGCCCACAAAATTACAGCTTTCTAGTATTAGCGGTCTCTTAGCAAAACCTCGGACAGACAGACAGACGGACATGACGAAACTATAAGGGTTCCTTGTCAGGACTACGGAACCCTAAAAGCCACCCCTGACAATATACCCTATTCATTCATAAAAAGTTTATTTATGTAACTCAGATCTGATCGGAGCAATCGTAGGTCATTTGTTATTTAAGAGTTCCATTGTCGTCTCCGAAGATATTTCATCAGATCCTAATATATGTATTATAATTATAATACTAAAACGTTCCCCGAAAAATATACATTAAAATATTGAAGTCTGTTAAAATAATATCGGCACGAAGGTTTTAAAGACATAAATATGCATCGAATACTATAACTAATATTTTCAAACGTATGAAGCAGATTGTAAACAAACAAGACCTAAAACGAGTACAAATATCACACATACCTTTATAACGTAATGGCAGTTCAAATCGGTTCAACAAACTTCCTAATTTTCGGTTTAACGCGGAAGGATTGCATAGTTGTTTTGCCTTGACTATGCTAATAAAGTAGTCCAGTAACATCATTCTATTGTTCATATTCTAGCAGTCTGTGTAAAATTTTTAAAGTAAGTAGTGTTTTTTAAATTTCTTTTAAGTGTCATTGAATAGTGATAGTGATTAGGTAAACAGTGTATGTCTTTAAGTACCTGTTAAAGTTTAACAGCTGTGTATATTGAAGCAATGTTGACAAGGTTGTTCAGAATTGATAGTAGAAGGTAAATCATTTCGTTAAATAATTAAAATATTTAGTTTAAAACTAAAAAAACCGATTCAATGCCGCGCGTATCAGTCCCAGTAGCACATTTATCGTCTATATACAGGCCAAATCCGAAAATACGAAGAAAGCGAAAAGTCAAATACTTTTCGCTTTGACAAAAACTAAAACTGCATCTTTGGATTAAAAAAAAAAAAAAAACTCCTAGCCAGGAATCGAACCTGATGATTTTGAGAAAAAAAAAACAAATCCTGTATTATTACACCAATTTTATTTTTCTTACGTTATCTACCTATTGAACCTTACCTTATTAATTGTTAAAAATGATGGTAGTAATTGTTCTCAATACATAGCTGGGTTTGTCGTGTCAAGGATATTACAATATTATTGATTCCATTTAGAATATTTTCCAAAGATCGTTTCTAGTCATCAATTGCATTAATTGTAGAGTATTCGTAAGTCTTTGTACAAGCTGTTTTTTTCAAAATTAACGGGTTCGATTCCTAGCTAGGAATATTGATATACAAAAAACCAATAGTGCAGTTTTAGTTTTCATCAAAATCGGTCCCGAGACTCCTTTAAGTATTTTTCGCTATTCCTCATAGTTTCGGATTGGCCATCCACGCCACGCCCACTTAAAAAAATCACCCCGTATATAATTTAAATGGGACCACATTGGAGATAAACCCGACCTATGAAAAAAAATATCATTCAAATCGGTTAAGGATTGACGAATTATTCGGCGTACAAGCAACAAGCTAAACAAAAGAAGTAATTTGTTAGGTCAGACCTAACGAATTACTGTCTGGCTTCAAAAAAACTATTCCATCGATTCCAGAACGGGCGCGGCTCATAACTCCCGGATACTAAACGCGGGCAGCACTTGGCGCACTCTAGGCGTAGTAGGAAGCGGGGCAAGACATCCCACACAAGCGTCCCTGACTACGAGGCTGGCGACCTTCGACCGCTGGCCGGCAGACAGGACCCAGTCACCCAGGGACATGGCTGAAGCTGGCTTCTTCCACACCGGGACTGATGATCAGGTTAGCTCACCATCAAACAACAACAATATTACAAAAGCAATGATCAGTTTGTTTTCAGTTTTTTTTGTCCTTATCATGGCTAAACGGCTCTTTAACTAGATTAGATACTTCAAAAAGTTTCCTATTTCACCATAATAGGTAACTTTGCAAAATTTCAGCCAAATCAGCCAAGATAAAGAAGTCATCTGGCGACCGACAAATGGTGGTATAACCATTTCAATTTATGGCGTAGCTAAATAATACAGGCCGGTAACGAGCAGCAGCGTCACCAGTGTGAGAAGCTACGTCCTGCGATCGCCAACCAGCCTGCCTAGCGTGGCTTTTAGTTTAGGGCATATCCCTCCTAATGACCCGAAGATCAGGCTCAGTTGCGTATCTTAGGAGATGCCTACGTCCAGCAGTGGACTGATTCTGGCTGATTATGATGATGAAAGAATTCATCAACAATACAAATTCGAACTGACTTTCGCATTTATAATATTGGTTTTGATTTGTAAGTAACGATGGAAGTATCTCTAAAAAATCAAATGCCCAATTAATGTTTACCTATAAGCTCGGAAGCAACATTTTTTTTTCTTTTTTCACCACATCTACCTTCACTTTCGTCATTATTTTTTTTATTGCTGTATGAATACAATATGATGATATACTAACCTCAGTATGAATCAAAATTTAGATGTAATAAATTAGTCGGCGTCTGGAAGGGTTTTAATGTCCTAAATACAGGGAAACCTAGTTAGGAGTTAGGCCGCAGCCACGACCTACACTAATTAGTCATTATTTTAGACCTATTTGAGCCAAGTTTCTAGCTTACTAAAAATAGCATTTCAACTTTTATCAATTAAGAAACCATAATCATTTTATTTTAAATTTATTGTTTATGGCATGCTAAGGTTGTCTTGAAGAGATCGCTTTAAGCGATAAGACCGCCTGTTGTTACACCTTTTGTTAACTGTTTATTTTTTAAGTTTTATTTGTTTGGTGTTCAATAAAGAGTTTCTATCTATCTATCTATCTATGGCATCTGTATTAGATAAAGTTTTTATAATTATGAGCAAGTAAAGAAATTATTTATATTATATTTATGATATCTACCCAGGTCCGATGTTTCTACTGCGATGGCGGTCTAGGCAGATGGGAAGCGGGTGACGCACCCTGGTCTGAACATGCTCGTTGGTTTCCCACCTGTGGATACGTACTGCTTGTGAAAGGACCTGAGTATGTAGAAGAATGCCGTGATAGAACCTCGGAGCAGACCACTGTAAGCTTTATTTATTACTTACTAGCTGGCCCGGCGAACTTCGTACCACCTAATAGACAATGAATGTCATGTTACCTTTTAGATTAACTTAATTTAGGCTTTTATGAACGTAATACAATGAATAAAAATGATATATTCAGTTTAGTAATGTATAATGGCACTTTGCTTATCAAGTAAATAATCAAAATTATGGCAGTACAGTAATAGAATAAAAATACAACAATCAAGTACTTCAAACGCGTGTCAGCAAGACATGATGCAATGAAACAATGTTATTATTGTTATAAATAAGTTATTAACTTGAAATTAGTTCGATTGAGTTTAATTTTAATTGTAAAAATATAATCACCAGTATTTAATTTTTGAATTCTGAATAAGTATACCTACTTCATGAATAACCGTCTTATATTATGATAAAACTGTATACATACGGCACTCATAAATTGGCTATCACATTCTTGCATATCTCTGTATTTACCTACATTCTGAAAATACATAAAATTGAGTAGGCATTGATTATTATTGTCTTGATTGCTTGTAAGCATAAATTTTCTTTAAATTTCTTTATGGCTCCACATGATTAGTGTATTTAGCCAGTGTCAAGTATTAAAATTCTTCAAGTTGTTATCAATTTTAGTCGTAGAGATAGATGGGTTAAAGTCACATTTCAGCTCAGTTTTCAAGTAAAGTCTAGTCTAAGTCATACCTTCAGTAAAGATGTGGAGTTTACTGAAGATTTTCAGTGGAATTTTGGTAAGAACGCAAATAGCACGTTTTTCAACATTGTGCTGTTTGTTTCCCTACACTCGCACACATTCTTCAAAAACTCGTAAGCATACATTTCTGAACGCACGCATATTTGACAATCAATAAATATGTCATACAATTGTCATTACTGATAGTATTTAAAATGTATTCACATTTTTAAATGTACATGACTTGTACTCACAAAAAGTTAAAGAATGTTTGTACTTGACACTGGCTAAATACACTAATCGTGTGGAGCGACGACCTTTATTAATTTAAGGTTTCCGTATCGACGGGATAAACAATTGTACATCAAATGATTGGCAGTTTTGAAGCCCAGGAACATTTTGGCAAAATATTTTTTGTTATATAATTTTTTTAGGTCGATTATTCATTGTTTTTAATACTTATTATCCTATTCCTGACTCCTGACAAAGACAATTCCAAAAATACAAAAATCATAGAAATTCGTTCAGCCGTTCTTGAGTTACAAGTGTAGTAACTAACACGACTTTCTTTTATAAATATAGATTAAAGATAAGTTTTCCTTGGCATTCCTTGTGTGGGATGTTTAGTTAAAGACTATCTGTCTGGTACAGACGATTATAAGTTTTATTAGTAACTTATTTAACATCAATATGACCACTATCTGGCGGCTAGCCTGTTGGTAAGCGATCGAAGTTCGAAGAAAGAAGCTGGTGAACACGCTAGGCCTATAATACTCTGTACTCCATTGCCTTCTGACAAATGTATTAACTGGACACTTAATTATCTTATCATATTTTTTTTTGTGTTTGGTATAGACTCCTAACCCCAGTGTGACCGCCAATCGACGAAATCCAGGCATTACGTTCCCTGTCACAGAAACTCAGGTAAATAACTCAATATGTTTTTTTTTGTATGTAATTTAAAAAAATATATATTGCAAGCCATGTGGTAGGATACAGTGGTACTATTTTATTTATTTTAAGACCACTTTGACATGTATTCGTAATCAATAAATGAATGTTACAAGCTTTTATTTAACTTGCAATGTATGTATGTATGTATGTAAGTATGTATGTATCTGTCACTATGTATGTTCGGGTGGAATCTTGCAAGCTAAATTAGACCCACTTCCCGATTTCCGATTGGACTCAAATTTGGTGTACTTATGTATCTTCGGTGACAATACAATAATATGGTACCATGGAGCTGGTCTGATGATGGAGACGGAAGGTGGCCACGGCATCTCTATGATAAAACAACATAACCCCACCGAGTTTGGGCTCGATTGATTTGTCTTGAAGAGGACTTTTCACCTAGATGATATCCAGGGTCTGATGATGAAGCTGGAAGGTGGTCACGGCATCTCTGTGATAAATCAACATAACCCTACCGAGTTTGGGCTCGATTGATTCGTCTTGAAGAGAAGTTTACACCTAGATAATATCCAGGGTCTGATGATGAAGCTGGAAGGTGGACACGGCATCTCTGTGATAAATCAACGTAACTCTACCGAGTTTGGGCTCAAATGATTCGTCTTGAGGAGCACTTTATACTTAAATGATAGCCAGGATCTGATGATGAAGCTGTAAGGTGGCCATGGCATTTCTGTTATAAAGCAACATAGCCCACCTAGTCGATTGATTTTCCTTGAAGAGCACTTTACCCATAATCACTTCAAATATCCGTGGAAGATTTTAAAACATCATGCCTTCTCTTAAATACTTAGGTAGTAGGTAGGTAGTCGGTATCTATACCTACCTACTAAAAAGTTAAAAATAAATTATAAGTAAAAAATATTTTTAAAAACAAGCTTTTATCTGGGACAATGAACTAAAATGTTAAAAATAAATTCTAGTAAGTATTTGGCGTGTAGGTACTTATTGACAACACTCGGGAGTGTCGAACCTCAGAGGACAATATCAAAGATACGCTGGAGCTCCTTGACTACAGGTTGTCCAGCTGCTTTCAGGAGCTCAGAAGGATAAAAGTCAGTTCCTAGTAGACCTATCAGAAACCGCTGAAACAGGCCCTATGTGGGGATAATATCGATGCGATTTTAATTTTGTGTACGCATTTACAACATTAACGCATGTTTCGCTTACGCTAACTATGGTAAAAATCACAAGTAAATAATTTTATTTTTTATTGTCTTTGCATGATAATATAATTAATAAAACATTTAAAATTCTATTTCGAGTTTTTGATATGAAAAAATTGTGTTTCAGTTCTGTGAAGGCTGTGATTTTAATTTATTCAACGCACAACAATTATTTTTTTTAATACCGAAAGTATCGAATTTCCCGGTATTTCCCGGTACTGGGTCTACTCCAGTACCGGGAAATACAAATCCGGTTTTAGTACCGGTACTGTAAACCCTAGTACTTACCTATATTTTTAAAAGCTTGAGGCACTGAAGTATAGTAATTACCTAGCCTGAAAAATGGGTAGTGCTTCAAGCTTTTAAGAATATAGGTAAGTACCTACACGCCAAATACTTACTAGAATTTATTTTTAACATTTTAGTTCATTGTCCCAGATAAAAGCTTGTTTTTAAAAATATTTTTTACTTATAATTTATTAATATGAATGTTTATAAATTATCATGATTTTTTAAATATAGAGTTGCCAACAAGCTGGTAGCCCACCTGATGGTAAGTGGTCAGCCTACTCAATTAGATATCTAGAACTATCATTGCTCTTCGTTTGAACGTCAGACTGTCAGACGTCAGATTGTACTTTGGTGGAAAAAGGTTTGTAGAGACCTCATCCACACCTCATTCTGCAACTTCTTTTTGTTTCGTTGTGGATCCACACGATTTGTTTATTTAGCCATGCAGTGTCAAATATTAAAAATATTCAAGTTTTTGTAAAATTAATGTCGTAAAGTCGAGTCAAAGTCACATTTCAGGTCAAGTTAACGTTATAGCCCAATCCAAGTTATACCCTCAGTAAAGACTTTACTAAAGACTTTCAGTGACATTTTGGTAAGAACGTAAAATTACATGTTTTTCATCGTTTGATATTGGTTATATTATGGTCGGTAGTGCCGATATATCGGCCTAGCAATTATATCGGCGGATATATCGGTATCGGAATCGTTACATCCGTAGTTTAAAATTGCAACAATTAATTTATTCAGCTTGTGGCTTGTGTTACAGAGTAGTGAGTATTAAAATTACAATTTGAATGTTACTGTCTAATATCATTAGTATACAAGCATTAAAGTATTACTATAATAATATAAATAAATTAAACGATAAGTCATATTAAATGCAGCATTAAATAAATTGAAATCGTCACATAAAAATCTAAAATTTAGAATTACATTGTTATCTTTAAAAAGTCCTCAACAGAATAGTAGAGATCTACTACGATAACATGGCCCGCCCCTCCAAATTACTGTTTTAATGTGTGTAGTCATATCCTTATGAAAGAGTTTGTATGTAGTTGTAATTATTCGTCTTCAGTAGCAGGCCGGCAGTACCAGTACGTACACATGCGTGGTGGTGCGTTGTAAATACTTTCACAAATACTTTCAAACGTTTTGATTTTGGAGGGGCGGGTCATATTCTGTTGAGGACTTTTTAAAGATAACAATGTAATTCTAGCCTTGTTGATGAGAAATTAATTTAACTCTATTTTAAAGACATGAACATTAATGATGTCTTGAATTGAGTCAGGGATAGCTTTATAGATCAATGGTGCCGTACATAATACAATTTTTTTAATAGTTGGGTTTTAAGGCATGATTTCGATTTTATTTTCTCGTCGAATACCAGCATAATATTTTATGAATCGCTCAGGATACTATTAAAGTCAAAAGTCAAAGCATTTGTTCAGATTATGGGCAAATAAAAAATCTGCACTTACACACGTCAAATAACATTTAATAATAATATCAGTATATTAATATATTAATACTAGCAGCCCGCCCCGGCTTCGCACGGGTAGAACATATATGCCTACAAAATTTGCGTCAATTTGTTGCATCGAATATAAAATATGAACATAAATATGTTAATTGTTAAATAACAATCATCGTCATATTTCAACCAATTTACACAAAACCTTAACGAATTTTGCACCTAAACCTTCCTCATAAACACTCTGGCTATTGGTAAAAACCGCATGATAATCCGTTCAGTATAGTAGCTATTGAGATTATGAGAGTATGACAGACGCAGTGATGGACTTTGTTTTATAATACTTACGTAGTGATATTGGACGGCCCTTTGGCGTAAAGGATAGTTACCCTGATTCTGACCCGACGGTCGTTGGTTCTAATCCTAGCTATATACCTACCAATGAAAGTTTTATGTGCATTCATGAATCATGGGTTTTCGTACAGAGGTAGTGGGATCATTGAATCAAAATCAATCAAATCATGGAATCAAAGGGGTATTATACGTTTAACGTGTGTATCTGTGTGTCTGTCTGTAGCATCTTAGCACCTAACCGGATGAACCGATTTTGTTTTTATTATTGATAGTTTTTTTTGTTTGATAGATGTCTTAATAGAGAGTTTTCTTAGCTTTGATTCATGAAAATTCGTTCAATCGTTATAAAACTATGAGCTTTTTTCTAGTTAATTGCGCTATGAAATCAACTTTCATAGGTCTGATCAATTCGAAAATCTTCTTCAACGATATTTTAAGAACATGGAAGCATTGACCTGATGCTGGGACATCTCCTGGACTCTACAGAATACTCAAATCCTCACCAACTTACAGCTCAGATTTAAATGTCGTGTTTAGAGTTATTGGAATGCTTTTAATGAAAAGATTATACATAGATCAGTCGGGGTGGTTTAAAATATTATATTATTATATAAATAGATGAATATTATTTTATAAAATAGATCATATTATTATACTATATTGACTTCAAATTGATTGTGATCGGTGGGGATCTACAGCATAGCTAAGCCTATAATAATATTTTCGTAGTAACTATGACCTAATCTGTGGTTTCACTGCAAATATTTTATTAATTTTGCGATGCGTGTATGTGAAATTCGTGATATCTTCTAGAGTTTTCATTTGAATTATATACTGTAAAGGACAATTTTAATCTATAATATGTGGCCAAGCTAATTAACGTAATTATTTGGATAAGGATTAATACTATATACTTGAAAATAGCCTTGGAAGTTATGTAATATTTTTTAACAAAAATCTTAAGATTAAAATGGTTACTGTGAGTCAATCTTAAGAGATAGACATATGCCGTCGCGGACTTTTTTGTAGGTCTTATTAAGTTGTACAACTCTTGCATAGAAAATATTCTTCTATCTATTTTCAATTAGGCAGCGTTCGTAAGAAACGTGTTTTTTCGACCGTTTTTTTGCCGACTTAGGTTGCAATCCACGAATGTACCTTTGATTTAAACGGGATAATATATAGCCTATTTTCATTCCGAAAGTCCATTCTATGTATTAGTGAAAGAATTTTTTAAATCAGTTCAGTAGTTTTTGAGCCAAATCATTACAAGCATACAAAAATACAACAATACAAATGTTCTCTCTTTATAATATTAGTATAGATTAATAATTCATATCAATAACAATTATTCTTAATATAACAAAAACATAACTTATTGCTTTGAATTATAAAAAAAACTAAAGTAATGAGCTATTCAGCTTTCATCTAAACGTCGAAGATCACACTTAAAAAAAGTGTTTAATTCCCTGATTACTGTAGGGTTGCCAACCGTACATGCACGTGCCCCCAATGCATGTTTCAGTGCATCAGACAATTTTATCCTAAAAATTGTGAAATAATGAAACACAAAAAATTAATAAAACGCAAACTAATCAGTACATATCTTATTCTGAATGGAACTGATTGTCTTTCTATCAGCTGCATAATACCGTCGTAATAGGCAACCCTAGATCTGCAAACAAAAGAGGAAAACTTACTAACTACTTAAATATTATACAAAATTGCAGATAGAATCGTGTATGGAAAGTGCAATAGCATTAGGAGCTTTGGGAGCGGGATTGGACGCGGCGCGGGTGAGGCGAGCGTTGGTACGAAGATTGCGAACTGCAGGTAACTACTATTTATATAAAATTCTAGCTGTAATCTATATCCTATTCCACCTTACTGTCTATTTCCTGTGAAACATTGCAATCAAATCGGTCCAACCGTTTGGCCGTATAAAGATATCAACCAAACTTACACACTAATGGAACAACAACACCAAAAGATTTTATTATCGATAAATTGATGTGTGTATTTTACAGAGGTCCTTCGACGAAGGAAAATATCGTTAAGAAACCCCCGGCATGGTGGTAGGACACTGTCTAGTCACGCCTGGCCAGCTGCCACCCTCAAGTTAGAATCTTTGTCGCCAAACATCTACAGTGTTACTTATAAACGTGTCTCAAATTTTAAGCAATTGCTGAACTATTGATCAAAGGAAAATTCTCACTCATAAACAGTAATCAAAGTTGAGAGTTCGTTGAGCATTGCATTGATAGCTCTCAAAGTTAAACGCTGCCGGGCCCTTGTTGAGAGGCTACTGAGAGGCAAGATGGCGCCGCCACGATCAATCAGCTGATTTATGATGTGCCGGTTGAGCGGACCGCGAAGTGTTGCCACCTTGGTGGTTTTTCCACCAGAACTGGCGCTTTTTCAAGGCTAAAAAAAGAAAACTATGGTATTTTTTCATTATATAGCGTTTTTCTGAAATCTGGTGAAATTTAAACCTAGGTTCATATTGCTGTGTCGGGGTGTGTTGGGGCGCCGTCTGTTGTATCGCGAAGTGTTCAAATTAATGTGTTGTGTTGTGGCGCAATTTAATATACTTTTGATCTGGCGCATAAAAAAAATCCAAGGTAGCAACACTGACTGCATTTCGCGCCATTCATTTTGCGGCATTTCTTGAACTGTGTAATCAACGGGGCGTTACAGATAAAAAATGAAGTTTTAATAGCTAGAATCGGTCTTTAGTCGATTAATTTGTTTATCATCTATGCCAATAGCACATGGAGTATTTCTATTTGGTGTCTCTACCAAACAACGGCTGATCAGCGTTTATGAGTGAAAAAAAGTTGAGCAATGATCAAGACCTTGAGAGCTTCACAGCTGAGAAGCAGTTGAGTAATTGATCAATAGATTTTTATAAGTAACACTGTAAGTCGCCAAACATCTACAGTGTGGTTTATAATCGTGTCTCAAATGTTGAGCAATTGCTGAACTTTTGATCAAGGAAAATCTCACTCATAAACAGTAATCAAAGTTGAGAGTTCGTTGAGAATTGCATTGACAGCTCTCAAAGTTAACCACCGCCGGGACCTTCTAAGCACTTGCTGAGAGGCAAGATGGCGGTGGCAGAACCAATCAGCTGATATATGCCAAGTCTAGACTGGCGCAGATTTCGCGGTAATTTTTTTGTCACTTGATCTGTCAAATGTTGTCTGTTACAGATAAAAAATGACTATCTGGGGGCTGGAATCGTTCTTTAGTCGACTAATTTAATCTATGCCAATATCCGATAAAGCATATCTTTTTCGTGTCTTAACCAAGCAACGACTGACTAACGTTTATGAGTGAAAAAAATTTGAGCAATGATCAAGTCCTTGAGAGCTCCGCAGCAGGGAGGCAGTTCAGCAATTGATCAATATTTTTTTATAAGTAACACTGCTAATGTGTTCCGGCAGCTGACCTTAAGAGCGTTTGTCCACAGCAACAGCACCGGGACGTCACCGGCACCGATATTTTTTCGGGCCGGTTTGAAAATTATGTGCCGGCGATCGTTTGTCCAGCGCCACCGATTCCGGTGGTTCTGTTTCTTCTAGCTGTCATGCGTGGCAGATGCGTTTCCATAGAAATAAAACAAACAACCTCAGATAAAAAAAACAATAACCTATCGAACGGCGCCGGGCGCCGTCAGTGAGTGGACAAGATCAATCGTGTTTTGTATTGCGAGCCAATGCCGACACATCGGCCCGTCAAAATCTCTGGCCGGTTTCTAGCGGTTGCGCCGATCTACTCGAAATATCGGCGACCGGGATGACGTCGCCCGGTGCCGATCATGCTGTGGACAAGCTGCCATGCATACATATGTACCGCTACTTCGGCGCCGGCATGTTGTTGCCGGTGACGTCCCGGTGCCGTTGCTGTGGATAAACACTGTAAAAGCCAGTTCCCATTCTAGGCCTAGCGTGCTACTATCCTCGACCGCATAATCACTTACCAACATGTGTATTATATAGACAAATTTTGAATCTATTCGCATCTATCATCGTCTCTTAACATCAGGTGTGAAAAATACTCGTCTGTCCTAAAGAAAGCAGAATTTTACACATTACGATTCTGCTCTGAGAGTCCAAGATGTAAAATTATCACTCGCCCCGTAATATCACAGGACACTTTTAACAGTTTTAACTGTACAGAACGTTGTACAGAGCGGTTGTAGCCAAATGGATAAGGCGTCGCCCTGGCGATCGAGAGGTCGTTAATTCGATCCCCACCCATTGCACTATTGACGTGAACCTCCATACACAAGCATATTTAGCTTAGTTGGAGGGGTTAACAAGACTACTAGTAATGTGCAACCCACATTGAGAGAAAGCTTTCTTAAAAAAAACTCGAAATGAATGATTTATATTTATTAAATTGTTACGATATATTTTAGGCGTTCCCTTCACGTCGTCGGAGGCGTTAATCGACGCCGTCCTAGATGATCAACTGAACGAAGAGTCTTGGAGCGTGTCGACACAAAGCCAACGATTCGCACGAGATATCCTCGCCGAGACTTTAAGAGAATTAGCGCCTAGATCGGGGTAATTATTTCATTTCATATAATTTTGTCCAAAATTTGCAGGGCAGTTGAATAAATCATATGGAAATTAAATATTTCATATTTGCACAAATATATGTAAAAAAAATATTCAAGAAACTAATTTCTATTCCAGACATACACGTCAACTAGAAGACCGACCAGATAGTACAACATCTGAATCAGATCGAACCAGAAGTCCCTCGCCTAACCCGGTCCGAGTCAACCGCGCACTACCCATCAATCTAAACCAGACCAGACCAACCGTCCAAAACCAAGACCAACCAACTTTGGTCCAACCGACTACCCAGAGCCAGCCTGACCAAGCTACGTTAGAAACTACAGATAGTATAGCTAGGACTAGTGAAAGTGAAAATACAGAGTGTTCGACTTCGGAAAATAGAAATGTGTCGCTTGAGGAAGAGAATAGACAATTGAAAGAGGCGAGGCTTTGCAAAGTGTGTATGGATAATGAGGTAAGACACTAAATTGGCTTGTTTTATATCAATATAATTTGATGAATACTTATGCTATAAATTTAATGCTATGCATGCTGGGGTCGACGTTTTCTGGAGTGGAAACCACGAATTAGCAAACGTAGTGTATAACGCCTTGGAAGGTGGAGCGACGATATACGCAGGTTAGCTGATAGTGTCTGAAATAGACGAACTACTTAAAAAAAAAATTATATACGCTATAATAGTGTTTGACCACTATCTCACATGTTGGTAAGTGACGATGCGGTCAAGGATGGTAGCACGCTAGGCCTTGAATGGGAACTGACTCTCAAAATGACATGACATGAATGAGACAGAAGTAGCGTGGATGTTTACCAGTAGGTTGAACATATGTTATGAATACTGCTATATTTGACATGGTTTTTATGATTTGAGGTTATTTAGTAATTTTATTGAGCCGTACCTAACTTTTAGAGGTCTTCTAAGAATTTAATTGATGCTATTGATTGGGAGTCTTGGACTAAATGCTTACTTAATGTATAAATAATATTGATTTTTTAAATTTTGAATTTTTACTATTTGTATATGTTTAATTAATTAATTTTAACAGATAAAGAACAAGTAACAGCATGCATTGCAAAAATGCAGTTTAAAAATATTACATGCCATATTTTTGGTTTATTTTCACAGTTGTTCACTCATATATATTTCTTAATTTGCAGGTAAGCGTGGTATTTCTACCATGCGGTCACTTGGTCTCATGTGCAAGATGTGGCGCAGCGCTTGCCGCTTGTCCTCTTTGTCGGAGTAATGTCCGGGCGCTAGTGCGCGCTTACCTCGCGTGAGAACATATAACATTGTTGGAATATGATATAGCTGCTACCGCTTACCCTGTGTGATAAGAGTCGAATGTGTTGGAATACGAAGCGTGATTTATTTTTGGTATATATAACTCTCAGCAACGATCAAAACGTTTGAACTTTAGGTGCGCAGAAGTTATTTTAGATCTGTTTGGCGGTACGTGGGTGGAAAGGAGCGCGTATGTAATTGGTCCGTCAGTGAGAGTTTGCTTGCCCAACAATTTTGCTGGCGCCTTGAGATCTGTGCCGGGGTGTATGTATACCTCGAGTGAAACTAGTATCGGCTGGTGAATTATGAACATGCTAGTGTGCGATTACCACGCGTAAAGCTAAGTTTAAGAACGACCAAATGCAAATGTCGAGAGTAGTGTGCACGTTGACCTCGTTTGAAATCTAAAACATGTTAACTGTTTCTTGAAATAATTGATCGTATTTATAGTTTTATTGTATCTACGAGAGTAGTTTGAAGTGTAGTACCACAGAAATATTGATAATAAGGTAGTAGAAGTGTCAAAAATCGGTAATTATTTACGATGTAAGATTAGCGAGCATGACGATATCGTAAGTATCACAAAACATTGCTACGTGCGCTTGTACCGCTCTGGATGTTAAGAACTTATGCAGCAATGGTATGCAAAATGACGATACCTAAAACAAATAAACTATGATTCTTGTAGTGAATAATTTGTTTCAGCCTATTTAATTTAAAAAAACAACATTTAATTAAAAAAAATAGATTTACTGGTGAAATGTTATCCTTTTATTGCTGAAATTACATGTTGTGCAAGAGTTTCCGCAATTAAAAATGCTGCAACACACCATTTTTTCAGGTTGTTTCACGTCCGCCGTTTCGAATAATACTGATAGCTACTAAACTCCCGCAGTGGTGACTCGATGACCTGGTCACCGATGCGGTGACCAGGTCATTCGCGTATGTGACTTCTACAACCTTATTTTTAATATTCCTGTGTGTAGTACGAATGATTGCTCGGTTTTGAAATTATACGATGAAACTACACCCTAACAATTTCCAGGGAATAGGCGTGACAAAAGATTTTGAAATCCTCTTCCGTAATGTGGGAACACATTTACTATTCATGAAAAAACGGTAATAAACTTAAGTTTAACGAAGTTTAAAGCAATTTTTCTAATATTTTTTCAATAGTGCGCGAAAAAAGCTCACATATGTCATGGCGTCGGCTGTGACGTCAGTCATAGGTTAATGACATACTTAACGTAGTAACTATTATATAATCTGTGACAATGGATACATATGGGTTTTCCAAAATTTAATAACATTTTCAAGAAAACCTCATATAAGAGGACCTAAGCGTGACGTCATGCGCTGTGATTGGTGTTTCAATCAAAATGGCCGATTGCAGTATTTTAATGTTTTATTTTATTGAAAATCTTAATAATCTCAATTTTTTAAATAAATTTAAACTATTGTTTTCATTTGTTTCAATATTTTTTTCCCCTTAAAATCATAAAAACTTCGATTATTTGATACTGGCGTCATGTGTTAATATAATTGGTAATTTCGATAGTCTTAAAATATCCGTTAAAATGTAGAACCACATAGTTTCTCTATCTTATTTGTTCAGTTAGGAGTGTCGCTAGTGTAGCATTTTTAAATGCAACTTCAAATAAAATAAATATACCTATCAATGCAATAAAGACAGATCAAACCAAACAGACGAAAATGTTTAAGAAAGAAATTAAGAAAGAAATTATCTAAAGTATGTAATTAATCATTATTGATGAGCTGATAAAAGTAATAACTTTACTACAAACTTTTTTTACATAAAGGGAGAAATAATTCAAACTCGAATGACTTATTTTCATAATAAGCTTACTTATATAATAATAAATAATCTAAAAAAAATATTTAGTAATAAAAGTATCTAAATGATAAAATTACACCTATTTATCATACATTGAAAATAAACAACAACAATTGTCTACATGTTCAGCTATTTAATGACGTTTTTGTGTCAATAGGACCTAAAGGGCGTTTTCACATCGGACGATAACTGTAACTACACGATATCGTTCCGATATCGTCGGACTGCTAGTTTGATACAATCACTACTAAATGCTTTCACACTGTGTCGTCCTGTGTCGTCGACAGATTGTATCAAACTACCAGTCCGCCGATATCGTGTAGTTACAGTTATCGTCCAATGTGAAAATGCCCAAACAAAGGTGTATGAAGACTAG
Organism: Cabera pusaria; assembly: GCA_954871355.1. Taxonomy (NCBI): domain Eukaryota; kingdom Metazoa; phylum Arthropoda; class Insecta; order Lepidoptera; family Geometridae; genus Cabera; species Cabera pusaria. The sequence goes on from OX940896.1 coordinate 13,916,761, forward strand.
AGATGAAACGGATAGTGGTTTGGCCGGATATCCGCCTACCGGATATTTGGCCCTTTATCGCGTTACATGACGCGATCAGTTTGATTTGAATATAGTCGCGGTGAACGAGATCGGAAACATTCGGGTGCATTCCGGCGTTATCCACACGTGAGCAGAATCGCCTCTTACTAACAAATTCGGAAAATTTGGTATTTATTCACCACAATTTGCCACTTGTTAATTTTGAGTACTAAACTAATTAATTGAGGGAGCGATTATAAAAATAAACGGTGTCCATAAACTATTGTGGTATGATTTGTCTTGTGTAAAATAATGAGATTTTTTTAAAATTTACTACCCGGAATCTAGCCGGACACTGAATTACTATCCGGTATCCGGCCGGATAGTGAAAAAAACCGGATACTGGATAGTTACCGTATATCCGTTTTATCTCTAATGATGACAATATGAATACGAAAGTACTCGAGCATTAGTAATAGTAGTGAGCAATGATAAAATGGCTGCCATGTACTATAAAGGGAGAAGACATTGTCAGAAGGTGATTTATCAATAAAAAATGACTATATTTTACCACTAATGTGGCCGCTTGCAGACACCAGAGTTATATATTTATAATCCAGAGTGTTGTGATACGATCAAATTATGTATGTCTGAATTTAATGTTCTCTCTTTTTCACAATAGTGCTCGAGATTAGACTTTTCTTTTTTGGCAATACTATGGTTATAATTGTATCGTTTGTCGTTTTGTTATTGCAATTATTTACTTATATAAAAAATTATCTAACTAAATTAAGTCTGTATCTAGTTTAGTTTACTATTAATTTAAAAAAATAGGCGTATCTAAAGTATTGTAGTGAGTACATATTTCGATCGTATTGCATACCCTGGATTATAAAAATATGTATTAACTCTGGTATCTGCAAGCGGCCCTCAAGGTTTCGACATCGGCTGCCGGCCGAAAACTTTGTATATATATAATTGTAAAATACTGCGTTTGGAACGTTACAGTGACGTTGGTATGAACAAATTCACTTTATGTGAAATTAGATTAGGCAGTTACTGAATGGCCTTCAAAAGTCTTCGAGTACGAATAGGCATCTATTCTTCTATACTCAGGAAGTTTCCACGGGCGTGTTATTCGTTATCAACGATGTATTAATTTAGTTTTTTATAGCTAATATATTATAAAGTATAGTTAACTAATTATATTGTAAATGTGCAGTTACGCCTACATTTAATGTAGGTATTGCTTGTTTGTAGGTTATGCACTCATCTGTCAGTGATAAAAACCTTTGTTGGTTAGCTAAAGTCCGATTTATTTATAAATTATGATGATGTTGCGTCAACAATGACTGTTTTATTTATCATCGTCTATTTGTCATCAGTCTATAGGGAAAATTTCGTTCCATTAGTCTTTGTTCTTTTGTTTCTTGTTGGCTTAATATTCGCTGAAATTCGGAAATACTCTGAACAAGTTAATCGTTAAAGTGAGTTTTAAATCAACTGAATTTAGCGACTTACTTTCTTAGAGAGTAATCTTGAGTGATGGATTACATTTCTCGACAATCTGAATTGTACTCCAAGTAAGAGAGCAACATTATATTGAGAGCGTACTTAGGCGCCATCTCGACAAGCAAGTGTATATCACTGCGATATTTTGTTAATTGAGGCGTGTTAAAAATAACTTACCACAGACTAGAAACTAACTAATTTTTCTGTCACTGACATCGCATGTTTGATTGAAGCACGAATATTTAGGGTGAAGGAAGGGGGAAATTTACAGTCCTTCGCCAGTTGTTAGCAAAATAAAAAACTAGGTAACTATAACATATTGTGCTTGATTTTTGCACTTCCAAGTAATACAATGTACGCTGATATTGAATTCCACGTACTTTGTTATAGTTGGTAATTTAAAAATCAAGCACGTTATCTTATAATTTTGATTTCTAATTATTGGCGGAGTTGATACAAAAAATTGGCCCCTACACCCTGGAAATTCTCGTTTCTTGAAAAAATGTGATGACAGTGGCAGAGAAACGAGTTCGTATCTAGTCTGTGGTTAGTTTATTTTCTAAAACGCCTGATGCAAATGAAACTTTATGACGCAATCTTCAGAAGGCAATATCATTGCGGCATTGAAAGAATCGAATCGCTACGATACTCTTGCTCTTGAAGATGGCGCCTTGCGGTTTACTGTGCGTTAAATACGAACACAGCTAAAAGGACAGCCAAGGACTCTTACATACATAACAAAACATTTAAATGAATACATGCTAAAGATCTGCTACGAATTAGTACATAATTGTTTTATATTAACATATGAATCAACGTTCTCCTACGTATTACCTAGCTGTATTTAGTTTTTTAGCAACTTTGTGAAGAAAAACAAAACTGTATTGTAATTCATAGTAATAAAAGGGAGTTTGTTATCAGTTACAAAACAATGATATTAAAAATAGAATTTTTACGTAATATTCTAAATACATTAGAAAAGGTAAATAAAAATAATCTAAGTAGCACAAATTATCTTAAAATAGATGCCGTATATAGGGTACTGAAAACGCGCGTTTCGTTAACTTACATTGTGCAATGTATTTTTGTTTTTACCTGACAACGGCAAAGAAAGGCTATTATTTGACAAGATGATGATAAGAATATAGTCTACATGAATAAATTTTATGCTCATGCCAACTAAAAAATAATATTATATTCATAAGAATATAAAATATAAAGATAAATAGAATTAATTATTTTATAACTTGACAGAAATAAAATTGATACTTAACAATCATGAGCCGAAAATAATTAAATTTTTTAAGAGGCAATAAAATTAATAAAAATTACAAAACACCAAGAGTAATATGCACCGGTTCACATTACTTGTCACTCACAAATAACAAAAAACTATTTAAATTTACTTACATGGTAATTATCATGTGAATAATTGTAATTATAGAATCGAAACAAAATACGTCGTGACATAATAGCTTTTTACATATAAATCTCAAGTAAAAAAAAATACTGTTCTGTACTCGGGTTCTAAAATGTACTTTTTCTGGTGGTTTAGTATCGGTATTATGCGGCATCTATCGAGGGTAATGTGTGCTAAGTAGATAATTTAATGAATTAGCGGGTAATTTAAAGTTTATAATCTTTATGTCATGTCACTAAGCATGTAATAATATAATGCAACTTAATGCAAAGATGCGTCATCGTTAAATGACCAACCAAGCCGCTACACAAGTCATATTTATCATATCTTATCGTAGTATTCTATGTAATTAGCATTTTAACTATTCTTAAAGTGCTCAATCACACTACGTATAATAAATAAATTGTAATATCTATTATTATGAAATGTTTCATGATAGTGTTCTTGCTAATTTTGAGAAACGATAAACTTAAAGCCGGATACTAATCTAAAACATTTTCCTACTCATTTTATGAAAACGTATACGTTTGGGACGTTTGAATGTCCGTTACCCAATCACGCAAAGCTTGAATCAATTTGGACGAAATTGGGTATACATAGTTTATAACTTTGAATTACACGTTACAAGATACCAACATTTCACAAGTACTTTTTAAAGCGGTCTTAGCCGTTTAGGGCACCGATAGGCCGCTAGTGAATAAGGTAGCCTACCACAATGTCTTGCTTGAGCATTCCAATATCAATCTTGCTAAATCTCCGCTTGAGGGAGCGAGATGCTGCTATACGATAGTAATGGCGTCTCGCTTTCTCCATCGGAGTATCATCACAGAATAAGTAATTGATGTAGTGGGTAGAGCAAAAATTATATATTTTATGTCTTAACATAACGAAAAGTGAGACAAAAGCGTGATTGGAAGATCCTAGGTTCGAATCCTGAGCACTATTAAATGTATTCTTGTAACTTTTGGTAAGCAAATAAAACCTTTACTTATATCTATCTATCTATGTTTTAAGGAATGGACAGATGTTTGTAAGAAATTTCGCTCATGAAGTTACCTAAATATAATGTAATCTAATTTTATAAAAAATCTGTAAAAATCTTGTAATATTAATTTGGATTTTAAGTGGTTTTAACTACTAGTTTGTTAAAGTAAATATAGACAACACACATTTGAAATAATTTTATTTCTTGTTTTATACTGAAGAGTAGTTAGTATGTATATAAATACATTTCAATTTGGCCTTTGCTTGCCTTTTGACAGATTTCACTATGTCGTAGTTTTAGTCAAATTTTTTATAGTTTTTTATAGTTATAGTAGAACCTCGATGATATTATATATATATTTAATATTTGATGATATACTCGATTATGAGTAATTGAAGTAAAAATTACCTCTAGTTTTCTTTTAAGGTATGATATAACTAGACGTATAAATCATCGAGGTTATACTGTATTTATATTGTCTAACAAAGCTAAAGAGTCGCACCTAACGATTTTTAGTAAAATAATCGCTAGTGGTTTTAATAATATATGTAATATAGTTATTACAATGCTACCACTAAAACGTCCGTAGTCATAGACATGGTATGTATTTAAATGTTTACTGGCTGTATTTTTACTATTACTAGGTATACAATAAGGTATGAAGACTCCAGCGACAACTGAAATTATTCTAGATGATAGACAATTACTTGATTATTATTTCACTTGATGATAAGTGACGATATGGTCTAAATTGGTATCGTATTTGTCTGGAAACGGAAGACAATAATGAAATGGGGCGGATAGACTGACTTTAGTCCAATTTACAGAGCGCAACTATCCCAACCTCTACAAAAAAGTCTTGTATTCTACCTGGCACCAAACATCATGCCGGATTGTGTTTTCCATAAATAAATAAAAAATCGCAATATTTAGTTAGGTATACTGCTTGTTATTGCTTGACAATATAATCTATATTTTTAGATATAATCTGTAAAGAAGAATATTGTCGTTTTAAAATGCAGAACCAGATTTGTGAAGCATATTATATTACGAATATATGCTTATATTCGTAATCTAATATGCAATAATATATTAAGCAATTCACTATTATTTTCACTCACTTCGTTTTCACTATTATCTAGGTATTTTAGGGAAAAGTGTGCAGGAACGTGATTAATCACTGTACATCTAAATAACAGAATACTATGGGAGAAATATTCTCCTAGTTGACATGTTCTTGGTGTTGTTACGTTTGCATGGATAGTCGCTTGTCGCAGGCGTCTTAAGTACTTTAACCAGATATTTTAATTCCAGCTTTTGCCTGCACTACCAGTAATATATTTAATATAGTTTTAAAAATATTATTAAGGTGTGGTTTTACAATGACAGTGAACAGTGACTGGGTGTAGCGATTCAAATTTTGGATTAGAAGGAAAATGTACGAATCGTGCAAGATTAGTGACGCATACTGCAAATACTGTGAATTGTACTATAGGTACGTCTACGAATAAAATATATTTTATTCGTAGAATTTTAGTGCTGTCAAATTCTGTTTATAACACTGTTATCTACTAATGTCCGTTTACTAATTACATTATATACAACTAGCGGACACACGGCGTGTGCTATTACGCTAAAAAAAATGTAACCGAATATGCCTCATGCCTCATACTTGCACAGTAGGTAATATACTTAACTGAGTAAACGCACTTTACAACAGTCAAAGACTGTTGTGTAACCCAGTGTTTGACTGCTGTAAAGTTGACTGTTGTGGAACTGTGATCGTAAAATTTCACCGTAGTCAATGTTAGGCTGTGGCGTGTAATCTACCTGAAGGTAGCTAGTGTTCATATAAGGGAACAAAATATCCCATAGATTTAGAAACGTCTAATGTGTGTTAGTAACTGTGAATAAACTTGTATTAAATATAATTGGATGAATTATTTATCTATTTCCTTTAAAAAAATTATGCGCGTGTAATTGTATTTTTTTTCTGCTGGCAGTGTATATTTCTCAAAGTCTGCGAATGCAGCACAAAATCATCTCAAAAATAATGGACAGTCTCCTCAGAACGATTTTCTGTAGCTACAGCGGAGAAAATAATTCTATAGGAAAAAAATAAACTTCTAGATCACCTCAGCTTAGAGTGCTAAAAATGTCAGAAATCGCAAAAAATAACTTTAATGTCTTAATCGAGATAGGAAAATTCTGACATTTCTAGCACTCTTAACATCATATTTATCAGATATATCTATATAATATAATAATATAACTGATAAATAATCAGATATATTATTATATTATATAGATATATTAATATATTATTACTATTTTGGCAGAAAAATGTAATGATTTTAGAATTCATTAATATATAATTTAGATTATATAAATAGTATATTTTAAAAGATATTATTTAAATTATGATTGGGTTATTAATTTTAGTTTTAGGAGTTTTAATTGGGGTTGCATTTTTAACTTTATTGGAGCGTTAAGTTTTAGGTTATATCCAAATTCGTAAAGGCCCTAATAAAGTAGGTTTAATTGGTATTTTACAAACTTTTTCTTATGCTATTAAATTATTTACAAAAGAACAAACTTTTCCTATATTTTCTAATGATTTTTCTCCAATAATTACATTTATTTTATCTTAAATAATTTGAATTTTAATTCCTTATTATTTTAATATAATCAGATTTAATAGGGTTTTTTGTACTAGTTTAGGAGTTTATACTGTTATAGTAGCTGGTTGATCTTCAAATTCTAATTATGCATTATCATGAGTTTTATTATTATATATTAACAATAAACCTCATTTAAAAAAAATATGTATACATATTTAATGAATACCTATATTAGGTATTGACAATATTTGTGTAAAATAATATTATTATAATACATCGCTATGCTTTTAAAAAATCTTGAATACAGGTGAAAGTGTAGGTATTAGTTTTCTTTGTATGGTGGAAGGTATCAGGACAAGCAACACACTCTTCTGATTGTATCAAATGACTATCAAATTCTACCATCTAAACAGATACGTACTGTGGCTGATCTTGTTACCTTGAGATGAAACATTTAAGATGTTAGGTCCCACACGTCCTGTAATTTTACTGATCACTGTTTTTAGGGTTCCGTACCTCAAAAGGTAAAAAAAAGGAACCCTTATAAGATCACTTTCTTGTCCGTCTGTCTGTCTGTCTGTCCGTATGACTCACGTGTGTCACCACTGATTTTCTCAGGAACGGGTGGACCTAGCAAGTTGAAATTTACCCTATAGGTTTTGGGTCGAAAACCTATATATAACCCGTTGATCTAGAATCATGAAATTCGGTAAGAAGCAAGGTCTTACAGCAAAAATTAACGAAAAATTCCACAAAATAAAAAAAAGTTGAAAATTAATATCTAAAATAGACGCTTCATTGTCACTAGTGCCACAGATTATATAATAGTTACTACGTAACTAGTACCATTGAGAGTTCCATGATGGCACTACTGAGGTTTTTATCACTAGTTCCGTCGAGGGTGGTAGCACGCTGAGCTTAGAATAGAAACTGGATTTCAAGGACACTTGTCGCAGCAATAGTGTTCGGCGATAAATTTTCTAACTTGAGGGTGGCACCTCGTGAGTGGTAGCTGGCCAGGCGGGCAGTAGACAGTGCGCTACCACCATGCAAGGGCCGTTACTAGATTGACACAATTCGAATTGAAAAGGAACCGGAAACGGATTAGTGCACAAACTCTAGGAAATGACGTGAATTTCCCGTCTGTCTTTTCTTTTTCACGAAACGTTTACGAACTGGAAACGGATAAGTGGAAAAACGCCCATAGACCTTATCGTCATTAGGTGGGATTAGTAATCAAGTATTACTGAAAAGATTTATGATTTTGAATTGAAAGGAGCTTTGGGATCTTTCAGCAATATTCGCACGTACAAATTTTCGTGTGCCGCGTGGTCGATAGCTACACGTGCCATCAAAGTTACTACAAGTCTTCTAGGCAAGCTTCCCCTTTATCACGAAATTTGACAGTTGACTATTGAATGAACTAAATGACGGGGACACAGCTATGCAGGCTGTATAGCTAGCATCTCTGTCAATCCAATCATATATCAAATTTCGTGATAAGCCTGCTTGTTATATTGTTGACCGCATCGTCACTTATCATCAAGTGAGATAGTGGCCAAACGCTTGCCTATCTGGAGTAAAAAAAATTACTTACCTACTTGCATTGGTAAAAACGGATCGTCTAAAATTGTCGATAGGTACAACAGTTATTAATGGTAGGTATTCTAGGTTTAGGTCTAGGTCTAGGTCTCACATTGTGAGTGAAAATGGCAAAGGGAAAATCCTCTTTAAATGAACATCTATCTAAACCTACCTAATAACAAACTCGATAAATGAGGAACCGTGTCTTTAAGTCAGTTAAGATAAAAGATACATTTAAGTTGCTGCATCAATGCAATTCACAGAAACAACGCGTTTAGTTTTATTTCTATAATATAGGGATCAAAGAAGTTTTTTTTGGCGCAGAGGTAAAGTGTTCCAAGATATGCTATGCACGCCGGCGCCGATGATACCATCTGCCGCGATGCGTCTGGGAATGTAGAGTAATTATTTGTATAGATGTTCCACATTAAAATTGCCTAATCTACTGATTCTCAAAGAACTTTAGGCTGTATTCACAGAATGGTTTTGCACGCAGTTTAGAGCCTGCTTTACCATGTAATTTGTTTAGCCAAATAAAAACTATCTATCATTTCTCCACCCAGTCGGTAATTTGATAATCAACTTAAAAAAAATGTCTTATTAAGTCGGCTGATATGAAAAGTGTTTCAAGCTGCTGTTTACACATATTATTATTACATTACAACGTTTAGTTTTGTTCTTGGGGTCAAAGATTTTATTTTGGCGCAGTGGTGAAGTGTTCCAAGATATGCTATGCACGCCGGCGCCGATGATGCCGTCTGCCGCGATGTGTCTGGCTTCAAGAATGTAGTATGAGTAAATAGTTGTATAGATGTTTCAGACTAAAGATAGTGCCTAAACTGTTTTTCGAAGATCTGCTAAACTATTCTATTTGTTAGGCCAATTCGAATACATTTCTAATGAGATGTAGTTCTATGGCTGTAAAGGTAACTGCGCGTTTTTTTTACTTGTGTTTTTTGTATTTTTTTTCTACCTCATCGACCATTACGAGTTCGGCTCGCACTGCCGCAGGAATACATTAAGTAAAAAATATACTACTATGATCGTTTTTCTGTAGCAACAACGGCTAAGTTACCTGGCCTTATTTTCGAATAAAAAATGCATTTTAAAGAAAACTATAATATTATGTTTCTTTGAAGTGTTACACACTTTATATTTTGAGATATAAAGATATATTTCAGAGCACCTGGACATCTTATCCCGGGGGTGCGGGTTCAAGTCCCGTCGTCTATATGAATAGCGATGAATTTCGACCGATAATCGTCGATAAGCAAAAAGATGCAGATAACAACTGTCTAGCTACATCTCCTTCTACTAGACGTTTGCGATGACAAGACGCATCGCTATCAATGTAGAGACTTCCATCCACAGAAATAGGATTATTCCTATTTCTGTGCTTCCATCCGTATATTCGTTGCACTAAGAAAAAAAAATTGCTAGATACCGCAAAAATGTGACCATCATTAAATTTCTGATAGATGCCTAACTAATACTCCATTAAAGCATAATTATTATGAATGTATATTATATACTGTGCTATTACTATGGAACTAAAATATCAAAATGTTAGTGTTAACTTTTTTGGTTTGGTAATAATTATTGCCTATGGTTTATCTAGCTAAACGTTTGTTGATAAATTGTTTGTATGTTACACTTATCTACCCTCAGACCACTACTAGGTAAACATGACTGGTGATATGGCTTGGTGTAACTACCTATTTCCGTTTTCTGTACCTTGTTGATAAGTCAGAAATAGGTTATTTCGGTGTTTTATAATATTTTATGTACCAGTAGTTATAACTTTTAAAATGTTTGAGCCAGGAATGTATATCGATGGATAGAAACACCATCGCCGGTAGAGGTTTTATAGAAAAGTAGGTATAAACTGCAACCCATATTAAGGCTAAAGTACCTAGTACTATTATTTATTCCGTGGCTTAACGTAGCGAAGGGCGTCCTATGGAGAGAGAGATGCAATCATTATGTGGATAAAAATGTACCAAAGTTTTATAAAACGAGGTCTAATTTGGCTTTCCTGAGCTTGAAGCCAAGTTATTAAACTTAATCCGACTCTGAACTTAATTGGAGTTAATTATATCGATTTAATTTGAGCTACTGTAATTGACTCTTGAGTCAAGAAAAAATAAAACTGGCCAAGTGCGAGTCAGACTTTTGTATCGCACACGGAGGGTTCCGAACCGCAGCATAATAATATATAAGTATTATATTATATTACCGTGTCAATACCAAACATGCTTATTAACTACAACGCCATTTAACGAATATTTAACGAACTTCTAACACCAACTAAGTGAACTTTAACACAAAGGTAGGTAATTTATATTATTTATTAATAAGTTAAACAATCGTTCACATAGATGGCGCTATAGTAAAAACACGTTTTTTGTATGGGGACCCTCTTTAATTTTTAACTTTGTTCGGTTTTTAGTATTTGTTGTTATAGCGGCAACAGAAATACATCATCTGTGAAAATTTCAACCGTCTAACTATCACGGTTCATGAGATACAGCCTGGTGACAGACGGACAGACAGACAGACAGACAGACAGACAGACAGACGGACAGCGGAGTCTCAGTAATAGGGTTCCGTTTGTACCCTTTGGGTTCGGAACCCTAAAAAGTTCCGAGTTTTAAATCAAAACTGTGAGTTATTGTACATGATTTTTCCATTCTAAGTACTACAATATAACTACGTAAAATTAATTCCTGCTTATAACATTTGGCCCATTTATCCTATATCTACTACTACCACCTACAAACAACCTTAACCGAGTGTGGAAGTGCATAAGTGGAAAAGCTACATAACTGTATTCTAGACGTCAAAAAAATAAGTAGTTAGGTAGGTAATAAAATGAGTGATTGTCTTTGAAGTGTCGTTTCTGAATGTAACATCTTGTGTAAAGCTCGGATTGGGCGGGCGGCGCTTGCTTACTAAAATAGCCCAGACGACGCATTATCGCCAGCAACACGGATTTAGATCACGGACATTTATATTAGACATTAAGATATCTATATACATTTTCTTATATGCACCAAATATAATATCTCTTGATACACAAAATAAATTAGGTACCACATAATATTTACAATGAAATACCTCAGCACCCAACCGTTCTCTAGAAGATATTGCTATTTGAACCCGCTGGGAGCGGTTTGACTCGTTTATTATATATACTTATTGTTAAGCCCATTAGGTAGGTATAAGCTTATATTTCAGATTTTAGAAAACTTTTGTATTATAATATGGTGTTATCTGACAGAGAAATAATCTGAAACTTCATTACGACCACGTGCAACCGAGCTTGCTGGGCTAAGCCTAGCCACAGAATAAATAATAGTACAAGTAGCCTAGCATAATCATACTGTACCTATCATGTTTCCCACGAATAAATAATAAGAGATAGTTAGTTATCTTTATATTCATTGTAACCTAAAAAAAGTAAAGCTTACTCGTAGGCTCGTAGCACCACACGTAGCTCAGACACAGAAAAGATAATACTATATAGGAAGTGCTCGTAGGTACTAGTATTATTTCTAATCTGTGGTATATACTTACTAAAGACTTTAACCAATAAAATTTACGTCTATAAAAAAAATACAGCGTTGGTTTTATGAAGTTAAGTTTGGTTGGAATCCTACCAAAAACGATGTATTTACTGCAGCTTCATTATTTACTGAACCTTTTTTTATGATAAAGGTAGCAAACAAGCAAACGGTCACAGGATGGGAAACGGCCACTGTCGCACATGAACACTTCGGAGAACACTTGCAACACTAGAAAATAAATAATACATTATAATATTACCCTGCTTCATAAGACGTAACATCAAACATTACCAAGAAACGAAATATAAGGAAAAATATATGACAATTTTGCAGGTTTTCTTCGAATCCCGTGGCACTTTAAGGTCGACAGCCACTCCAACATGTGAGTCATCAAATACTTACAAAATCTTATCAATGAGCGGAAACCGGTTCCGCGTTAGCCTCCAAATCGGATTTAGAGGTCCAATACATGAAAGTTTTCGATGTCTTCTGACGCATTATTTAATAAACTGGCCAAGTGCAAGTCGGACTCGCACTCGTAGGGTTCCGTAACACAGTAGATTCAGAGTATTTCATAACTATAATTTTATGCCTCCAAAAAATTAGTTATTTTTGCCGTTGCTATATGTAAAAAACTGGCCAAGTGCAAGTCGGACTCGCACTCGTAGGGTTCCGTAACACAGTAAAGTATTCTATAACTATGATTTTTCGCAACTAAAAAAAAATTACTTTGTTTTTCATAGTGTTTGTATGAAAAACAAAGGTATCGTTGCGGTCGCCATATCTCAAAAACTGCTGACTGTATCTCGTTCATACCAATTTTCATTGTTAGTTTTTATTAAGATCTACAGCATATTTTTTTTATAGATTTTTCACTCCCATACTTTTAAAGTTAGAGGGGGGGGGGGGACACACATTTTACCACTTTACGCACCTATCTATCAAATGATTGACTTTGAGAAAAAATGATTTTAGAAACCTCAGTGTCATTTTTAAAGACCTATCCATACCCCGCACATATAGATTAGAAGAAATTTTTTTTCTTTTTTTTTTTTTGTTTCAGTTCCAAGTATGGGATGCCCGCCCCCCCTTAAACTTTAATATTTTATATAAGGGTTCCGTGTTTTGCCATTCGGCTACGGAACCCTAAAAACTGCTGACTGTATCTCGTTCAAACCGACACTAGATAGTGTCCACCTGGCCAGCTACGCTCACATTTATTGTCATAGAAAGGCACGCGGCAAAGACGGGATTTCGACTGCCGCAATTAAACAGTTGCCGTCGAGGGGAATGGTCTGTCTGACTAAACTCTTTAACGGCATTCTGCGAACTGGTCACTTTCCCTCTCTCTGGAAGGTTGGTAAAGTAATGGTTATCCCGAAGCCAGGAAAGGATAGACGACTACCAGCCAGCTACCGACCCATAACATTGCTTCCACACATCGCGAAACTGTTTGAGCGGTTGCTGCTACGAAGACTGCGCCCCTACTGCATCCCACGGGATGAGCAGTTTGGTTTCCGCACGCGCCACTCCACCACGTTCCAGCTGACGCGAGTGATCCACCACATGACTCACGAGCTCAACCAGGGTAGGAAAACGGTCGCCGTATTTTTAGACATTGAAAAGGCTTTTGACAGGGTGTGGCATGAAGGCCTCATCTACAAACTGATACAGAAGACGATGCCGCCAGCGTTGATTAGTATCGTGGCGTCGTTCCTCGCCGATCGTCAGTTCTACGTGTCCGTCGAGAACGTCAGCTCCGGATACAGACAGATCGATGCGGGGGTACCACAAGGAAGCTGCCTGTCCCCGGCACTCTACGCCGTCTACACAGATGACATCCCGGTCCTAGAAGAGGAGCATCTTCGACCTGGATAAATGGGAGTCACACTGGCGCTCTTCGCTGACGACAGCGCCTATTTTGCCTCGTCCATAAATGCTACCATATCCGCAAGCAGAATACAGCGGGTGTTAAACCTTCTGCCAGAATGGCTAGATAAGTGGCGCATGGCTGTCAATGTGGAAAAGACAGCCGCGCTACTTACCGGTGCACAGCGTATTCTGCCCCCTCCACTGCAACTTCGAGGAGAAGATATCCGATAGGAAAAGTCGGTTAAGTACCTCGGAATCCACATTGACCGGTCTTTAAGAATGGGGCCACAGGTGGCCCACTCCGTGAACCAGGCCAAGGCGGCTAGAGGCATGTTAAGACCGGTCCTGAACTCGAAGTTGCCACTCAAAACCAAGATTGGTATATATAAGACGTATGTGCGAACACGTCTCTTATACGCTGCACCATCGTGGTATGCATTATGTTCCAATACAAACAAGCACAGTTTGCAAGTTGTCCAAAACTTCGCCCTGCGGATGTGCACAGGAGCCGGCCGTTACGTACGCAATGACGTGATAGCCCGAGACGTCAAGATCGAGTCCGTGGAGAAGTTTGTTGTCCGGCTGGCGCGCGGCATGTACGACCGCGCTGACAACGGGCCGCACTCGCATCTCTGGAACATTGCGCCGCTTCACGCCCGACCGCCCGACGTAACGGCCAGGCGTGCACTCCCTCGAGACATCATCCCGCCGACTTTGGATGACAACGAGGCAGTAGACGGCAGCTCTTAGATGAGGCACAGCAATCATAACGCTAAGAATGGCCCACACGACCTCTAAGCCAAGATGGCCATCGATGTATACAACCACTACACCAAGATATGGCCAACAACCATATCGGATACCAAAAGGGCTTTCCAAGCCCACTCCATTCCCGTACGGTAATCGCCCCACGCGCCCAGCCCGGGTAAAAAGGACTGCCTCGACCCCGTCCCAAAACATAAGCTAATTTTTTGTGAGTCTTATTGAATAAGAACTCTGTATTAGATAAGGTACCTGCGTGTACAAAATGTGTTGCTGAATAAATGAATGAAAAAAAACATTTATTGTAGTACCTCTGACACTTGCAGTTTTCTACATAGTGCAAATTGAATTTAACAGATTGTTTACAATTATTTTACCTTTTATATTCCCTATTCACAGTAATTAACCGAGTTCAAAAAAAGGAGGAGGTTTCTCAATTCGACTAAGGTATATATTTTAATAATTCGTCTTACACTCGGTAGGTAAGTTGTATTACTTACTGTAAATGGTCAATAATACAAAATCTTTAATTCTATTGGGCCTGTAATTAAGTACGATACTTACCTATCTACTCCAATGCTTACAAGACAAATGAAAAAATCGATTAAGTAGGACTAGATACATCAATATTGCTCGGCGCTTTATCAAAAATTAAACTGTGCCGGTTTACAAATACATCCCGCTAGATGTCGCTATAGTAGCGCTGTTTCCAACTTGCAACGATTTAACGATGCTATTATAAATTGCATAGATTTTAGTACTTATAGTATAGATATAGAGGTGACTTGGTGAGTCAGAGGGTCGAGGGAGGAATTAATTACCGGTCCCCGTGCATAGACATGCGGCCTTGCAAGGTTACTGTTGATCACGTGCAGCGAGCATGCGCCTGCGCTTACCCAGACATAGCTTATGTAGTAGCTCGTATTACCTAAGTATCTGTGTTACAGTATTAGTTTAGTGCAGTAAAACAACTTCAGTTTATGTGATAGACTTTAAAAGGCAATAAGTAGGTATGTTTAAGGTGGTTGAATGCTAGCGCGACTCTTTGCCTCACTACGGTGAAGGACGGCTCATCCCAGATTTTTAGTGTGGTATTTAGTTCAGCATACAGCATGTGGGATTCACCACCTGAGGGGCAGATTACGGTTTGCTGCCCATCAGCCAGTGAGTCCCATAAGTATATCCATATAAGCGGTAAGCGACCAAACCGCGCATAGGAAGTTGCATGGAGTTGATCCTCAAGCTAGAAGACCGCTACGAGTTCCAAGTTCCAACGTTGCGATGCGGCAATCGCGCTTACCTACAATGTCTGGCAAGTTTAGTTGGGTACAACAGGAATTTGACGTGACTTAATGACAGACAGATGGCAATATAGCGATAGACAATTATTTCGACCTTATTCATCCGAATAACATCGAAATAATCAGCCTTCCTCAGAAACTCGAGTGCGGGAGTTTAGTTACTGTTAATATTTTCAGAGTTCAGTGCAGTTAGTACATTCGGTACAAATGGTATCATATGGACCTTTTGTCCTGCTCATTCTTAAAGACGATGAAAAGGATAAGTAGCTGGGTAGCAGTTTTATTAGATCCGGTATTAAGATTCCTTTGACTTATTCATTACTAAAACAACAATCACCTTACGTTAGAAAATATTTAAATTAACAATTTGCCGATATTTATTGGTTTTTACGATACGACTCCCATCATAAACACGCTACAGCAGATGTTATCCGTCACCCACGATTTCTACAAAAAGACGACGCAACCATAAATGTGCAAAGTGTTTGTAGATGCATTGATGATGAAGAGCCAACTATATTATAATATCGTTTGTTTGTGAGTAAGGGCAGCCAGGATTGTCCACCCACGACGCTACACAATTACAGCTCGAGTGGGAGTGTAGCGAATCATCGGCGCCGGCGCAGCCGTTACAGCTTTGAATTGGGAATAGTCACATAAAGCTCTGTGCAAAATGTTCACTCTTTACTAAATAAAAAATATGTTTCTATATTTTTTATTATGTAACTGGACAAGCAAAGGTTCTTATAAGCGATTACGCCTGCCGATAACTCAACTAGTTCCGCATCACTTCACTGCATTGTGTCCGTTACCTTGACTAGCTCATTGTAACACATATAAACCAGTGACATGATACCAATATTATTAATTATACCAAATATATTTGATATAATGTCGTAGATGTAAACAGCAGATACATATACATCGCAGGATTAGATGTTGAGTCTCACATTCACAGATTACGGATATACTTTCGCATTATTGGCCAGTGGCACCTGTACCCTTAGTACGGGCTTTCATACCAAACTCGATATCGTTTATACACAGATTACTATATGTGTCAGACGTATATGGAGCAAATATTGTATGAAAATCAGTACAGCGCCTCTAGTGGTTACTACACGTAACTAAATTTAGACCAATCAGGGAGCCAGAATAAGTCGATAACTATGTGAGAGATCTGTCAAAAGCGTTTACGATAAAAACTCGTACTAAGGGTACTGGTAAGCACAAAGACGATAGCATTCAATGGAGATACCACATAACTAGGATTTCACTACGGTATAGTGAAATCCTAGGTCTGTAGGAGAGACATAAGCACTAGTATATAATATACTATCATCAGACTATTATTCTGATGATAACGAATATTGAAGTAACATAACCACTATGCATAGAGCTTTACTAAAGTTAACACTACAGTTTATTGCTATGACTGTTTGTAGTAATTAGCGTGACATCGGTGAAGCCACCCTTTTATGTCGGTTAATTTAAACGCGGGGTCGTATATATAAATATTATGTTTTATTACTTTTATTAGACTCGTATTGATGAATACGTTAATTATAGACTTGCATTACAAAAATTTCATTAGGAAAATAAGGCCAATAGATGCTTTTTAACGAATTTTCCGTGAAAAATACATAAATAATATACACTGAGAATATACACATCACTCGTTATTCAAACAGTTGTGGCGCTTTTTGTAGATTTTTCTCTGTGATTTTTCTTCTATTTAAAGGTGATAAACTGTCTCGCCTAGTGGTAAGCAACGATGTAAGTAGTCGAAAATGGTAAACTCACTAGGCCTAGAATGGTCTAGCATTCTGAAAGTCTGGCTCTCAAGGGCCGTTTGCTGCCGAAACACCATACCGTAAGGTAATAGTGGCAGATTTTCTCCATAACCATTGTTAGCCACTTTTTAGGGTTCCGTACCCAAAGGGTAAAACGGGACCCTATTACTAAGACTCCGTTTTCCGTCTGTCTGTCTGTCTGTCCGTCTGTCTCCAGGCTGTATCTCATGAACCGTGATAGTTAGACAGTTGAAATTTTCAATTTTCATTTAAAAACAGAATAAAGTTAAAAATTATAGGGGTTCCCTATACAAGAAACGTGTTTATTTCCGGAATTTCAATATAACGGCATCTATGAACGCTTAGGTAAACGTCCATAGATGGCGTTATATTGAAATGCCGATCCCTAACACCTTTGTGTTAACTTTCACTTAGATTAGCGTTAGACGGCGTTATAAGAAACTAGCTGTGCCCGCGACTTCGTCCCCGTAAAATAGTGTCTTTGGGTAGCATTAACAAATAAGATACATACTCTAATAAATCTATATCTATATCGCTAATCCCCCTTTCCCTTCTCCCATTTTTGGCATTTTTTGCTCGATCTTATAAAATACTGTAGTGTGGTACGGAACCCTACGAGTGCGAGTTCGACTTGCACTTGGCCAGTTTATTTTGGTACCTACCAAGTAAGGCAGAACATCAATATAATGCTCCTATCTTTCTAAAAAAAAAAGATAAAACACCGTCATCTAACATTCATCTAATTTGTTTATCTACACAAAGGCAGGTAAATACTTAGTACTAAGTACTATTAGTTACATGCGTAGTATTCGTAGCAGTATTAGTAGCTTATGATAAATGGTCATTGTGTCAAATTGTCCATCCATGATAAACGTGTTTGCGTCTTTTATTTCATTAACGGTGTCTTATTTACATCCCACAAAGACATATTATTCTGTGGATTTTAATATAGGTACAGGATGATTAGGGGGGTATCTCAGACTATAGTCTGAGACTATAGTCTTTGTGGGCGTGGGCACATAAAAACAAAGTGTTAAATCACGGTGGAACCATTTTGAAACATTTGAAAACCAGAGTGAAACTCTTAAAACATCACCTCAAATATTTCTGTCCAACTACCTATCGCATGCCACCTTTTGAAGAAACAACTTCGAGAAGGCAGCTCGCAGAAGGATCTAAGGTACACCAGGGATGGGCAGCATTTGGAAATCTTCGTCGAGTTTTTTCATCGCCCATACCACAAAGCCTGAAGACAAAAGTCTTTAACGAGTGCGTCCTACCTGTTAAAACTTACTTAAAGCCGAAACGTGGACACTGACGACGGTACGACTAATTCATCAATTCAAAATAGCTTACCGAGTTATGGAGAGGACTATTGAAGGATCGAATTCGAAATAAAGTCATCCGTCAGATAACCAAAGTTATCGACATAGCTCAAAGGATTAGCAAGCTGAAGTGGCATTGGGCTGGTCACATCTGTCGTAGAACCGATAACCGTTGGGGTAGACGTGTTCTAGAGTGGACACCATGGCTCGGTAAACGTAGTGTAGGGCGCCCTCCAGCTAGGTGGAGCGATGATATATACGCAAGTTGGCTGGCAGCGGTCAATCTTCGGTGGATCGGGTGGATCGATCTTCAGTGTGTATCCAACACACTGAAGATCGAGCTTAGTGGAGTGCCCATAGGTGAGGCCTATGTCCAGCAGTGGACTGAGATAGGCTGATGATGATGATCGCATGTCGCAACATCCATGTCGCCGGTACATGGTATATTTCCAATAAGTTCAAAAATTAAAGCATTTACTCAGTGTATGGGCAAATTAAAAATCAGCACTTACACACGTCAAATAACATTAAATAGATCATATCAATAGGGATAGATGCCGCAGTGGGCTGTGGGATAGATGCCTCATAGTCTAAAAACCATACTTCCCGAACTCGCGACTAAGAATTAATTGTATAAGTAGGAGCCGTAATCACCCCGTATCTAAGTTACCCACGGACAGTCGTGCGGTGAGGATGCGTTTCGCTCGTGCGTTTAATTATCTCCGCGTCGAAATTCACGAACACGTCACAAAGATTTAACGGTTATTATTTTGCGTTGTATAACTTTATAATTAGTATTAAATTTAACTATATTTTTTATTACGTCAATATACTGGTTCATTGAGTCTGCATCTAGTTGTAAATTGATGCTATTTTGTTTATAATTTATCTAAAAAATACTTGGGCATTTATCCCTATCAAAAAGGATAGTTGCCCTGATTTTTCGAGTTATAGGTGCCCTTAGGGGCATCTATCCCTCCATACACCAAATATGGAGTAATTGTATATTTTTTAAATATTTTTAGTGTCTGTTACATTTTTAAAATCATTACAGTTTTCAAATTTCTTCCGAATGATTAACTTACGTAATAAGTAGTCATAGATGGCGCCACCAATGCATAATTGAGTTAACAAATGCAATCCACTAATTTCGTCGTATCGATGGATCGAACCGTGGCTTAATTGGCAGAGCACCTGGACGTGTAATCCGGGGGTTCGAGTTCGAACCCGCACGGTTCGAGTCCCGTCGGTACGATGAAATTTTGGATTGTGTTTAACAATTTACAAAAATATAAAGTGTGTGACACTTCAAAGAAACATAAAATTTGGGATTCCTTCGAATGTTGAAACTTTAGAATTTATATTATAGTTAAATGCTTTACACTCCTCAGTATTTTCATGGTGGGGCATCTATCCATACAGGTAGGCATCTATCCTCAAAAAAAATGTTCCACGAAAAGTTAATTTCTGCAAAATCTGTATTTGACAGGTTAAAAAAGAATAATCATAATTAAACATAAAAGATTGAACTAGCTACATTAATTAAAATTATTCATATAAAATTAATATTTTTAAAATTAGTTGACTATTTAAAAAGGTGGGGCATCTATCCCGGTTTTACCCTAAACATTATTCTAAATAAAAACCTGGCCATGTGCAAGATGGACTCGCACTAGTAGGGTTCCATAACACAGTAGAGTATTTTCCAACTATCATTTTTGCACCAGCAAAAATTAACTTTGTTTTTTATATTGTTTGTATGAAAAACAATGTTATATATGCGGTTTTGGAAAAGTTCTATATCTCAAAAACGTCTATACCTATATAGAAACCTCAATGTAATTTTTAAAGACCTATCTATAGACACCCACCAAACACGTACACACGTTTGAATTTTTTTTTTCTTAGTGTCAGTTCCATGTATCGATCATATACTTAATATTAATTTCTTTTATATTAGTTTAAAAATTGTAAAGCCGTTTACAGAATATATCTACCTACCAAGTTTTAACGGTGTAGTCCCAATAGTTTCGGAATAAAGACAGACATAAGGACAGACAGGCTGATCTGACAAATCTATAAGGGTTCCGTTTTTTGCCATTACGAAACCCTAAACATCATAACTTATTGCTTTGAA
The DNA here is from genome assembly GCA_954871355.1 of Cabera pusaria. Taxonomy (NCBI): domain Eukaryota; kingdom Metazoa; phylum Arthropoda; class Insecta; order Lepidoptera; family Geometridae; genus Cabera; species Cabera pusaria. The sequence continues at coordinate 13,937,660 of OX940896.1, forward strand.
TTAAAAAAATAACAATATTCATGAGCCAGCTTTCATTCAGACGTGGCACGTGACACTTTAAAAATTGTTTAATTCCTCTGATTAATTTAGGGTACCTACAACTGCACGCCCTCTTCTGTTTGCCCAATCCTCTGTCAAACATCCTGTATAAAACATTAATTTGCATTCCCCAGTCCTTATCGTATGACCCCAAGAACTTGATATGGAATGATCTCATATTGCTTGTTATTGCAACTGGATTGTAGGAATTTATCACATAAACATTCCGTTTTTGTTTTAAAGATCGGTTATAAGCGTGGTATCAAATGTAGCCTATTTTAACCGCCTCAAAAAGGAGGGGGTGCATAATCTTGTCTGTATTGTGTGATTATTTTTAGAGTTCCGAACCCAGATGTGCCAACTGGCCCTTTTTAGAGTGAATTCGCAATCCGTCCGACCGTCTGCCGCATGGCCTATATCTTCTGGGCTCCTTGTGAAATATATGGAAAAAAATGTATGGAATGACATAAATGTCATTCCAAACATTTTGAACTTGCGTTAGCGAGAAGGTAAACAGGAAATAGGATTTTGTCTAGGGGCCCTGAACCGTAATAGGTAGGTAGATATCTCGACGTTTTCACAGATTTATTTGAACTATGTAGTTTTTATAATCTATCTTATTATGTTACAAGCTATGACTCGCGGCTTCGCCCGCGTTATAAATTACATTCATTTATATAAAACTTTTACATTATTAAAAAACTGTCTTTGATAAAAACACATAAAGAATCAACCAAATCGTTCCACCCGATCTCAAGTTTTGGCGTGACCAAGGGAAATAGGGATACATTTTTATAAAACCCGAAAGTCCATATTGATTTTCAGACTTTTTAACCTACCCCATTTTGCGCATTCAGGGGTAGAATTTTGAAAAAATCGATACCTCCGTCCCCGTGACGGATATTCCGATCGCGTAGTTAAGTTAAGTATTAAATTTATTTGTTACGTGATATTTTATGATCGAGTGAAGTCATAAATATCGTGTTTTGAATCATTAAATAATCAAGAATGTTTCTTGAACTACATCATATATTTTTATCTGATCAAAACAAATAATATTTTATTGAGTGCTGTTGAAACAAAAACTTGTCGATTTGAAATATTTAAGTCTTAACTTATTTATTTACGAAAGTACTTGTGTGAAGTTTCGAATAGAAAGGCTATCTAATCTTGTTTCTCCATACAAGTTTTGGACCCCCGTTTCATTCCCTTAGGGCACAGATTATATACATAATAGATATGCAAATAATAAATGGGCAAAATTTTGGAAAATCCTTTCTTAGCGGATACCTACGTCATATCTATCTGCGTGCCAAATTTAAGCGCAATCTGTGTTGATAGATCAGTCAGACAGTCAGTTAAGATTGCATTTTATAACACAGATAAGAAGACAAAAAATAACATATCATCATCATCATAATCAGTCGCTGTCACTCCACTGCTGGACGTAGGCCTCTCGCCTCTCCCAAGATACGCCATTGAGCACTGTAATATCGACTCTTCTTTAAAAGTTAACTTATACCTTTATTAAATTAAACATGTATACTTATTCATGTATACATGTTTAATTTATATCCTCGGTATGCGATGTAGAATCGTACGTTTATTTTATTTCTGATGTCATATACTTACTTAACCTTTATCCGTATCATCCACTCATCCATTAGTCGCTAAAATGCTTTGAAAGGGAATCTTTGTTGTTTGCACACATATTTTCCTCATGAATCAGCCCGAAGGTAACCTAACCGCGAGTAACAGTCTGTTATGGCATCAGAATTGGACATATAAGCTACACTTTGGTATTCGACATCCATTATGTCTTAACACTTTGAATTCAACGTGCATCTGCTTCGAGGAAAATAATTGTGACCAACAGAACTATGCATCCTGGTTCACGATGACTGTTTCATTTTAAATTATGTAGTTAATAGTGATGCAGATGGTCTGATCTGAGGTTCATTAAAAAAACTTTATAACATGTCCCTTGGTGTCACTTCAGGGCAAAGGCCTTACGTTCTTTTCGTTCTTACATACATAACAGCCTGTTGTTTCCAGTTGTGACAGAACATGTTGAGTTCATCCCGCCATCTCCGTCTGGGCTTTCCGCATTGTCCAACGTTCTGTGGATCTCACTAATCAGAGAGTTTCACCTATTATTATCGTTTCTATGCTACAGGGTCGTGCGACATGCGACATACATACATAGTATGGTCGGTCCCAGTGCCCCGTGAATAAAAGTAATGGTTTTTTATATTATAATCTAGCGAGAAGACAAGCGCTTACTAGCATTGTCTGACCAGTTGGTCAAGTGATCTCAAGTGATTAGTGACACGACACCGCCACGAAACCGAGGGCAGGGTTCGATTTCCACACGAAACAATTTTTGTGTGATCCAATTGTTTCGAGTTTGGATGTAATTGTGTAACACGAGACGCAGGGATGAACCATTTGTTGCGTAAGTTGCGTTATTGACCCCTGAGGAATCACTAATACGGGAAGTTGTCGTAAAATAAATAAAAGCATGTCACCTTCACATTGCGACAATGCAGTGTTTTTAATATTTTTGTAGTGCCATTGATTAAATGTAGTGCCTAAGCACATGAGTAAAGAAGGAACAGAGGCAAACCTTCTTAGGAACGGAAAAAACGTTTACCTATTCTTGTAGGGTTGGTAAAAAAAAAACAAGAAAAATCTTCATCGTAATAAAATCCTCCTTCAAGTAAACATGACCTGCTTTTTAATTTTTCAAGCTTTATCATTGTCGAAATGTTATTAAATGTCATTCAATGTCATGATATGTCACAAAATGTCATGATATGTCATAAAAGTCATGAAATGTTATAATAAGTTACGAAATGTCACGAAATTTCATAAAATGTCACAAAATGTCATGAAATGTAACAAAATGTCATTAAATTTCATAATATGTCATGAAATGTCCGAAATGTCATCAAATGTTATGAAATAAAAGAAAATAAAAAATCGAGATTGAACGGGTATCTACAAGGTAAGCGTGCCACATCGATCGCATCGTCACTTAACATCAGGTGAGACAGTGGTCAAATGCTTGCCTATCAAGCTTAAAAAACATGTCATGAAATGTCAAGGAATTTCATTGAGCCTCCTTAGACTGGGCACTATAGAAGAACATAGAAGAACATTCATAAGCCAAAAATTAAAAAAAATACTTTCCCGCCCTAGGGCAGAAATGACCTACTTTGCGGGCACTTATCGAGGAACAAACCATCACTTTTCGAATAGATGGGATGAAAAATAATATAATATAACGTAACGCGTCGCAAGCGACAGCCCTGTGTTAAAGCACCAGCCGAGCCACTATAAACCGGTTTCATTGCGTACGTGACAGGCGGCACACAGGCCGCTGGTGCTCACGCACTCATGTGCGTCTACGTCATCATCACAGCGCAGTTGTATGAAGCTTTGTCTCTGTTCCTTCTTTACTCATGTGGCCTAAGGTAGCCTCAGGCGGATTAGCAGAAGTCCTACACTTCTGCTAATCCGGCTGAGGCGGTACCACCACTTTGCCAATTAATTCGGTCGTGAAATAGGAATGTTTTTCGGTTTTAATGGAAAAGTGTCCAGTGAAATTACATGAGAGACCTTTATCTTTAGAGATCTTTGTCTCTAGGTAACAGGCGCAGTGGATAGCCTGGATAAAATTTTGCATGCCTCTGTATCTGTAATAGGTTGACATCATCGTTTACCATCAGGCGAGGGTTGTGGTTGTCCTGTCACCTTATATAAAAAAAAAATGCAATCCAAGTTGGAATGTGTGCATGACTGGGAATAGAAGACGATAGTGTGATCAGGCACTGTTCAGCTGTTTATAGTCCGAGTAAGCACAGGATGGGCAGCTAAGAGTTTACCGATGAATGTTTTCTGATGAGTCCAGATTTATGCTGAATGCATTAATCTGGATTCATCAGAAAACATTACTCTTGCCTATTCTTTGTCTCCCCATTGTGCATGTTCGCGGGCGATACGTAATCTTGCTACTCGATGTTCCCTTGCAAGTTTTGGGCCATTTGCGGGGTGGTCTATGTGGTGTCAAATTAATTTCTCGTAACAATGCTCTATCTATCATATAACATCATATTACTTATTAAGGTACTTGTATTGACTTAGAAACTATCCTACTTTTCTTCAACCATATCACGTTGCTGTTTGACATAAGGTTTTGTAGTAAGAACAATGTGCGCACGCGCGATGTTGTCACGCGCTGATTCACACCAAGACCCTTGTATAGCAGCTATACATAGCAGCTATACATTAGGGATGTGCACGATCCCTTTATGGACTTCAACGATGTATTGCTAGTCACGACTGCTTCATTTACATTCAAGTGCGTAAGGAGTTGGTTTGCTTTCGATGGTTTCTTTATAGAAAACTTTTGCTCATAGGTCCTTTCAAATTCCTGTGGGGTGTCAATATTACCCCAGTTTTTATATGAGCGTCACTTTTACAGCGCTATCACAGCGTTACTTGACTATAATCTCATCCGGTGGAAAGTAGCAGATACAGAATAGGACGGGACTGTGCTCCCAAAATATGAAAATGATCATGTCGAAAGGAGAAAATCTGCAGGCATAATAGCACACAGCCCTTGAGAGTCAAACCATGACCTGAGGGCTCAAGGGCGCAGTGGGGGAATGGTCAGCTTTGACGTCAGAGGTAGTGGGTTCAAATCCCCGCAGTGTAATGGATTTACCTAATTGAACAATTTGTGTGCGCATTTCACAGTTGCCTTCCGGTGATAAAAATAAACTGGCCAAGTGCGAGTCGGACCCGCACAAGTAGGGTTCCGATTAAACAAAATTTGCCGGAAAAATAAAGTACAAAGTACATCGATAATATAAATACCGTGTCAATACTAAACATGCATATTTACTACAACGCCATCTAACGAATGTCTAACTAACTTCTAACGCTAACTAAGTGAACGTTGACACTAGAGATGCGCCGTATAGTGGTTTCACTGAATTACCGAATACCGAACATTTACCGGTTTAACCTTTACCGATACAGATATTCGGCTGAATTATTCGGTTTACAATTACATTGTTTTGCCGCGTAAACAAGTTCTAGCATGTGCGCTACGTGCCGCTGCTGGTTAGATGAGGAACTTGGATGGATTTAAATGGATTTAATTGAGGTTTATAAAAATGTTGATTTTAAGTTTAAAAATAAATACTGTTGCGAGATTTAAATAAAATGTTGATTTAAGGCTTAAAATAAATGTTGACTATACCTACTAACTATAGGTTAAGAAGTAAATATGTTTTCTTTGACTTATAATATAACATAAATCTTATATAAGAAGTTTTTGCTTTTAGTTCTACACCTTGGCTACAAGAGCCAAGAAAATAGAAATGCTTGAACCGAATATATTTGGCAACAAAACCGAATAATTTGGCAGAATACAAATAATGGAAAATATGCCGAATACGCTGAATACCAAATACCAAACAAATATTCAGGCATCTCTGGATTTTTTAATTTTTTTTTTTTTCACTAATGATATTCCAATATAATGGCATAGCATTAAAATTACAATCTAGTCTTAAGACTAATAAGTAATTTAAATTTGACCTAAACTGCTAACTATTGTTAAACTAAGAATGTGTCCAATGGCACTTTTCTTATTGTCTCTATTAAGGCGAAGACACTATTTTATTGTGTTCTTTGTAAGCACTGTTCACTATTTTACTGTCACTTCACTAAACTAACTCAAAAGGTCTTATCCTTTTTAGTCTTCTCACTATGTCCGTGTTGTCGAGGAGCTGGATAGCCTCAACGTTCACATGGTGATGAAGTCTACGGTCGTGAGCTTCGGCATATTTTGTAATAACACTATTAACGTCATCCACTTTAAGGTCCCGATGGAGGTCGTCGTTTCTTATGTACCATAGTGCATTTACGATGCTCCTTAGTACTTTAGTTTGGAATCGCTGGATGATCTGGATGTTACTTTGACTGGTACAGCCCCATAGCTGAATTCCATAAGGCCATACTGGCACTAGGACTTGTTTGTATAGAAGTAATTTGTTTTGCACAGACAGCGTGGAGTGTCTTCCTAACAACCACTGCATCTTTTTGTAGCGAAGCTCTAACTCATCGCGTTTTTTTTGACGTGTGCCTTCCAGCGAAGCTTTGCGTCTAAAGTCATGCCTAAGTACTTGGCTGTATTTTCGTATGGTACTGCTTGGCCATTTATACACCGGGTGGTAGTGCTGTCTTTTGCTAGTGAAATCTATGTGAACAGATTTCGTTTCATACAGTTTTATCCTCCATATTTTTGTCCATTCAAAGATAGTGTTGACAACCGTTTGTACATGTTTGACTGCTGTTTCTTGATTGACTCCTGTGGCCATGACAGCTGTATCATCAGCGAATGTTGCGATGGTGTTGTTCTCTAATATTGGGATATCACAGGTGTATAATAAGTACAGGACCGGACCTAAAACACTTCCTTGTGGTACCCCAGCTTTAATTTGCTTTAACTGCGAGTAAGCATCTTCTTGTCTTACTCTAAACGTTCTGTCTGATAAGTAGGACTCTAAAATATCAGCAAACTGTTTAGGCAGCATTTTTCTAAGCTTGTATACGAGGCTTTCACGCCAAACTTTGTCAAATGCTTGCGCCACATCAAGGAAGACCGTAGAACACACTTTCTTTTCCTCTAACGCACTCTCTATGACATTTGTGATTCTATGCACTTGATCTATAGTAGAGTGGTTTTCTCTAAACCCAAACTGATAGTCTGGAATTAGGTTACGTTCTTCTGAGCAATTTCTCAAATAACTTTGCCATTATTGGAAGTAATGAAATGGGTCTGTAAGAAGGAGCTTCATGAGGCGGTTTTCCAGGCTTAGCTATCATTATAACTTCCGCAACTTTCCACACTTCTGGCTCATACTGAAGTCTGAATGCAGCGTTGATGAGAGTTGTTAGTTTGACTATAGCTTTCCGTGGAATATGTTGTAGAATTTCTCCAGTAATAAGGTCATATCCTGGAGATTTCTTTCGCTTGAGTAGTTTTATTTCTCGATTTACTTCTCTAGGTGTCACGAGTTTAATATCTTGCCAATCATGGTGTGATATGTTTTCTAATATAGCATCCGAGTTTCCTTCGTAAGGTTGAAATATCTGCTCCAGGTGCTGAGCAAATATTTTTGCTTTTTGTTCGTTATTTATGGCCCATTGCCCATCAGGTTGTTTTATGGGTGGAATCTGCGCCGTAGGTTTTTTGAGGTGGTTAGTCGCTCTTCATAGCGAATAATCAGTAGATTTATCGCTCGTGAGTTGTTTCAAGTTTGCGTTTGTAATACTATCTTTATTTACTTTGAATCTCTCTACTAAGTGTCTTTGTCAAATTGTTCAACAACCGCTTGTCATGTGGAGATCTTGTTGTTTGCCACTTCTGTCTTTGTTTCCTTTTTTCAGCATAAGGTTTGTGATTACCAACGGATAATAATGTTCTCTGATTTTTCTTTTGCAGTCAGGGGTATTATTCCAGACACATTTTTGGATATCCCGAATTAACTGTATTACTTCTGTTTCAAGCTGTTGTCGGGTTTTAAGTTACACTTTCAGATTTATGATGGATTCTAGATCGTGCTTAAAACTTTCCCAATCGGTGTACTTATTTACTAAGACGGGATTATTTTCTCTTTGTAAACCAGTTTCACTTAGTGTTATTATTATTGGTGAATGATCGGAGCTCATGTCATATCCTTCTTCTATGTGTAGAAGGCTAGTTGATAAGTTTTTGTATATGAAAAAGTCTATAAGGTCTGGTATCTTATGGGGATCCGTTGGCCAATAGGTAGGTTTTCCTGTTGACATCACGTTACACCCAGCTTCTTTGATAGCGGTGAGAAGCTCTCTACCTTTTGTATTTATGAGTCTAGATCCCCAGTAGGTGTTTTTAGCATTAAAGTCGCCCCCAAAAGGAATCTGTTACCAAGTTTAGTTAACACTTTTTTGTAATCTTCTGACTTCAGAGCATACTTTGGTGGATAGTATATCGCTGAGATTGTAACTTTATTAAAGCGTTTAGTTTTTATCGAAACCGCTACAGCTTGTATGTTTTGTTCTTCAATGTTGAGCTCGTCATAGTGGTATAAGTTCTCCTTTATTAAAACGGCACTTCCACCTCGAGCTTTATTCTCAGGATGAAGGGCATGATAGACTTTGTATCCTTTGATCTGGAGATATTATATAGATTTTTCAACGTGTGGGTTGCGCCACTCGCGATCCCCTGGGGGGTCGCGAAGCCTCTATAAGGGAGTCGCGCAGCCTCAGTAAAAGAAAAAAAACAAAGTTTGAAAACATACTTTTAAAGAAAATATTAATTAAAGAGTGAGTTAAGTAGGTGTTTTGACTGAGAGTGCTTATAATTTTTGGTTTAAAAGAAAATATGTAATTTGTTTCCTGTAGGCCACACGAACGAAATCGCGGGTAGAAGCTAGAAATATAACAAAATACAAATTATAAACAGTGCAAGTAGGTCGATTTTTTTTCATACTAAGGGGGTCGCGTCGCGTCATGAAAAAGGTTAAGAAACACTGGTAAACAATCGTTTATAGATAGCGCTATAGTAAAAACACGTTTTTTGTATGGGGACCCCCTTTAATTCTTAACTTTGATCTGTTTTTAGTATTTGTTGTTATAGCGGCTACAGAAATACATCATCTGTGAAAATTTCAATTGTCTAACTATCACGGTTCATAAGATACAGCCTGGTGACAGACGGACAGACAGACAGACAGACAGACAGACAGACAGACAGACAGACAGACAGACAGACAGACAGACGGACAGCGGAGTCTCAGTAATAGGGTTCCGTTCGTACCCTTTGGGTTCGGAACCCTAAAAACATCACTAAGATACTCCAAATCCCCGGCATGGTGGTAGAACACTAACACATTGTTCTGTAAGCAGTAAAAATGTTGAATCTATATGATTTTTGTCTATGATGGTAATTTTTTACCGACTTCACAAAAAAGAGGAGGTTCTCAATTTGCCTGTTTTTTTTGTTGTTTGTGACATCAGAACTCCTTTCATCATCATAAACCGATGTAGAAAATTTATGTTTATGTTTTAGATAGTATGCTTCTCGTTTAGTCCCATTGTAATTTTATAGAGATCTCATGAGTATCTCCAGATATATGGAGATAAACACTTCAAACTTAGGACTGAAATTGACTAGGGCGGCATTTGAAGTCAGTTTTTTTTGTTTTGTAATCGATACAAAACGGTTAGTTTTATTTCCTCATCATCATTATCAGCCGGTGTCAGTCCACTGCTGGACGTAGGCCTCTCCCAGGATGCACCACTGAGCCACTGAGCCCGATCTTAGTTTTACAGGCAATTTATTAATTCATCAAAGTAGATAGACAGTTAGACACGGTACAAACTGTGAAGTACTGTGAAGCAATACGGCGCCTGGTTTCCGCAATGTCTGTCTACAGGCCGCTGCTGTTGCAACCAAATGTTCTTACAATACGGCTTTCACTGAGACTGAGAGCCAATGAGACATGGGTATTGCCATTTAGACTGGCTCTATTTAGATAAATATTGACACATAGACAAAAGAATCACGATCAAGATAATGAAGGAACTCAGAAGGAGTTTTGAACTATTTCTCCTCAAGGATTAGGTGAGTCATCTTCGACTTTACACGTGTTAAGTTTATTTCGTCAAATAATTTCAAAGAAAAAAGCTCAGACCACAGAAAAGATAATAGTCTTCTCAGACACACAATTTGATTGCGAAATTCAATATGAAATACAATGTGTCTTAAACTCGCCTTAAAATAAACTGATAAATCGTAGACACTGAGGATTCATGTGTTATTTTAGGAAGCTTTAATCCGTAACACTCCAATTTCATAGTAAACTTTGAGTCCATACTATTTGGTAGAGCTATCCAAAAATAGACACACCGACACAAAATCTCAGGTGCACCGCTTACTTCTCTATAAATATCTCAAAGCCATATTTCCTGTTGCCTCAGGGCTGTAATAACTATGAGGTACGTACTTACTTGCTCAATGGCTTAGTATCTATACTTCTATTAGTGTATTCATTACATCGTGCCTTATCCTAGCAAGCGATGACTAACGTCCTGAGAATTCTGTCTGTCTGATTTTATTCAGTTCAGTATTCGCTAAGGTTTTGTCCAAGATAGTTGTGTTACTGGCGCCAAGGGCTGCGTCATACTTGCCATCCTTTGAATGCTTTAAAAGGACACGAGTATGCAAACTGATAGAATTGTTTTGTCTTACAATGTCTGTTTTTATAAACTATACGTAGGTAGATTAATTACTTGCCTTTGTCCTTTCGCTGCGACCGGTGTGCCTTGAGCCCGATCGCGGAAATGTAGCAGAGGTAAAAATGTATAACTAGGCAGATATTTTGATCTTTGTAGTGCCTAATAACAGGAGTTCAGCCTTTGCAACGAGTGCAGGTTTTGAAAACTTTTTTATATTACTTAACACATGTTAGCAATATCACCTTGACACATTGCTTTATCTACGGCCAGGTGTGTGCTTGTAGCTAAGAAAACAACCTACATTTTGAGCTGCATTTGTTTTCAACGAGTCTGCATGAAATCAGCCTTCACACTAGTTAGAAAATCTGTCGTCAAGACATCTAATGTGTTCCGGCAGCTATCCTTGAGAGCCATTTCCCAATCTAGGCCTAGCATGCTTACCATCTTCAACCGGCATCATCACTTACCAACAGGTGAGATAGTGGTCAAACGCTAGCCACGCTAGCAACGATATGAAAAAAAAAAAAAACACGGCAGCTATAATGTAAAGATGTAAACTATAGCACGATATATTTCAAGACATCTCAATACATCTTTCGATAGAAATAGTCAGGAGACCACACAGGACAGCTATAATATATATAATATATATTTTTACATCTTCGTATCTTAAGATACAATTAAAGCAATACGGAAATATACACTTCAAGGATCAAAAATATAGCGTCAACTGAGACGTACCAATGGGATGAAGGGAAAAATACATATAATACATACCTAATTTAAACATACATCCCGGGATGTAATTACATCATAGCTGCCGCGAAAATAGGCTTGGGTTCATTTGCCTACTACATATACTACGTTTCATAAAAAGATCAATTAAATCTTATACGGCTCAATGTTGTTGGAATATATTAGAAATAGAAATATCCTATTAGAATTTCAACTTGTGGCAACATTATACTTAAATGAAAAAGAATATTAAAATTAATAGCTAAGTTATTTTATGGTCGTAGGAACCGATTGCAATTATGCAATTAAATACCGAATCATTGGAGATATTTGATGTGAATGGTCAATAGCTCATGGTCATGTGAAGGCCATGAGGCTAGTTCTCAAGGTCAAGGTTCTAAAGATACCGAGATCTTTTCAATTAACAGACGCTAGCTAACACACGTTAAAGGGATGGAACGGACCACCTGGCCAAGGAAATCCTTTCGACACAAAGGGTTACAAAGTAATACAACAGGACCGTTTTAAGAAGAGCCTTCTCAGAATCAGTTAAACATATTATAACCTCATTTATCATGCATATGATATCTATCAACCATATGTATGTAATTTTAGGAATATCTGAAGTGAGTAAATATGCATACTCATGGTTAATCGTAAATACTCTAATTTATAGTTTATCTAGTTGCGTTGAGGAGGAAGAAATAATTTTCATCGGTGAAAGATTGAAAGTGGCTTGCCTTCTCAAGTACTAGAGCATCGAAGTGTGAAAAACAAAATACATACGAACAATGATAATATTTTTATATACAAAAACATCAACATAGACTATAAAGACTATCATCATATATCGGTATGTATCTAAGTACCTATGTAAGAGAGAAATCTCAAGATCGGGGGGTCAACATAAAATTGCCACAGAAACCATTTACTATTGTAAACTCTGTTGAGTGACAGCAATGAATGGCTCCTGCAGGAGTGAATGGCGGATGTCAATGGCGTCGACCCAGTCGATTTAATTGAGACGTCTCGGACCCCGACTCGTGGACCAGTAATTATCTCGGTCTAAACGGAGTTTCACGTTCTATTTGAACCACGTTCTAGTTACATATTTCCAGAGAATCTATCTTTAGACAGTAGCCACAGGCGCCTTTATCTAAGCACAGGCCCCAAAGTCTGGTTTACTTGAATATAGTTACTTCTACAGAATAATCTGTCTGATATGTAATTGAAGTGGGTGGAGCGTTTATGGCTGATGATTTAAATGAGACGATGATGAAATAGTTTGAAATATGAAGGGGATGGTAATGTGTTGGAACTGGAAGTGGATATGTTTACAGAGTAATCAGGTTTAAGTGACTCCTTGACTCTGAGCAATGATATCTGCAATTCTTGTGTTTCACGTCCAACGGTTACCCTTTTCATGAGAATATAGTTTACATTAACTTTCAACATCATACATTTAAGCCCAATGTAGGTCTAGTTGCTATATATAGAAATACCTTTTTCACCATGGTAAAAATGGTATTTTTATCTGTTTACAAAATCCGTGAGGCACAAATAAATCGCCTCAAATAGTAAGTTTTATAAATGAAAGCACTTTACCTCTTGTGTGTCGCTAACAAAATGTTGACAACTGATGATGATGTTGGTAGAGAAACAAATATTTTGTTCTATTAACGGCTGCTCTTATGCGCCAGTTCCCATTGAAAGCCTAGTGTAAAGCTACCATTCTCAGCCACATCGTTACTTTTACTTACCAGTACCACTGTTCAACAGATCGTGGTGCAAACGCTGGCCTAAAAAATTACTTACCAAACTAGCAATAGTATTGCGCTTATAATAGTTATTATTCTTTGTTTCTAAGTTGTTAAGAATTAGAGCAAGTATTTGTAAAACAAACAAGGCAGTTAAACACCTACATTACATGCAGTACCTGGCATGCATGTTTGATCATACTGTGGGTGGCTGGCTAATCCCTACCACGACGTGTTTGTAGATACGGAATCTCATATTTACCTTAGACGTACTTACATTGTACTCGTTGGTTCCAGTTTATGACGACTGTATTCACAAAATGAGGAGTTATTCAAGTTTTTAAACACGATTTGAGGTTCAGACCAAACGTATTGAATCCTAGGTCTGTGATTATAGGTATAGTGTACAGGCTGGATATTTTAGATGATAGGGACAGAAAAGTCAGAGTTAAGTTACATTAAATACTTATTGGAGATTTCGAGCCACCTCAATCATCATTTTAAAATATTCTGTAGGGTCAACAATCTAAAACTGATTGAGCAAATCATAAGTGGCTTGGCTCTACGTGAGATCTGATAATGTTTTGACAGGGCAAGCCGCATGGTTTCATGGAAAATGTTTTTAGCGGGATATACTTTTCATGATTTTATTTCATATTTGATCGGCATGATACTAAGTAACCCATTCCAAAGTATTATAGCTAGGCTATTCTGTAAGCTATTTCGACAGCGGAATCCGCGGTGAGATTCGAATTTCGTACTACAAATTTCAATCGTATCGCGTTCGTAATACGGTTGAAGTTCGTAATACGAAATTCAAATCTCACCGTGGATTCCGCTTCCGAGATAGCTTACAGAATAGCCCTACAGCTGTCTGGTAATACAGTATCCAGTATCTGAGCTGAACCGCGATCAGTCAGACAGACACACGGACATGGCGAAACTTTAAGAGTTCCTTGTTGACTACGGAACCCTTAATAAGCAACATTCACACAAAATTAGTACCTAATATTATGTTTCTTTGAAGTGTCTCACACTTTATATTGCTACCGTGGCTTAATTGGCAGAGCACCTGGACGTGTAATCCGGGGGGTGCGGGTTCGAGTCCCGTCGGTACGATGAAATTTTGGATTGTGTTTAACAATTTACAAAAATATAAAGTGTGAGACACTTCAAAGAAACATAATATTTGATTTACGCAGTGCAACATCTCTCGTCGGATTTGAAAACTGTAATGATTTCTTCCGAATGATTAACTTACGTATTAAGTAGTCATAGATGGCGCCACCAATGCATAATTGGGTTAACAAATGCAATCCACTAATTTCGTCGTATCGATGTATCGAACCGTGGCTTAATTGGCAGAGCACCTGGACGTGTAATCCGGGGGGTGCGGGTTCGAGTCCCGTCGGTACGATGAAATTTTGGATTGTGTTTAACAATTTACAAAAATTAGTACCTCTCCTTTTGTATAGTCGGCCAAATCACGCGCGTCGCTCGTCGACACGTTGCACACGGAGCGGGTAGATACAATACTTACATATTTGCTTACATAGAAGTTCACTTACCCACATCAGTGTTACGGAACTATTATATAATCTGTGGTTACGGTTACCATTATCTATTATCGTTAGAGTGTCTTGTTTGCGTATGTTAATACCTAGGTCGATTATCTAGGGCGCAACATTAGGTACCATGTTGTTTAACAATGGGCCATGGAATAGGACATAGAACTATACATTATCTATTGTATAAAATTTGCTATAAGTACACCAACATAGCTATAACAAGACATTACTAAAAAACAATTCGACTGCGAATAAATGCTGATACTCCCAGAGCGACCTAATTAATCGTTAGGTATAGTTTTTTTCAGGAAAACAGATTTTGCTCTTCATTCCATAAAAATGAGAGCAGACGTGGAAGACCCGTTACCTTTTCTAATTAACGGTTCCTACAGCCCTTCAAATTAATTTGAAACATAACGTGGACTTGTCACAAAATCACACTATTCCTAATCATTCCAATCAATATAAACTCGAATTTCGAGTTGTCATCTCGCAAGACGGCGTTATAAATGAAGACTTGAAGTCAAATAACTGGAAACTCTTTAAGTTGTTTGCCAACAGTTAGGTTAGTACTCGTATTACCAGTAGCTTGTATATACAACTTGTTAACTTCTTAATTGAAGAAGATGCAAATGTATATTCTAAGGTGCATATAAGGAAAATACTTGGTTATAACCAAGTATTGTGCTATGTTTTTTTTAAGAAAAAATAATGCGATGTCACGGTTATGTATAATAATTATAAATCTATCATCACCGTGGTGAAGTTTTCGTGCATATTTATGCAATGGTTAGTGAACGGTAGGTAAGGTTTTTTGGTTGCGATTTCTAGAAGCGAGAATTCCCGGTACTTTTTTCCTTCCTAGAGAAGAAATAGTAAAAATAAAGAAAAAAAAAACGGTCAAGTGCAGGACTCGCGTACCGAGGCTTCGCGTATCGTATCGTGTCGTATCGTATCGTACCGTACCGTGTCGTGTCGTGTCGTGTCGTGTCGTGTGTATCGTATCGTAATCGTAACATGAGCTGGTCAATTTATTTGGTGATACCTAAGTATATTATTAGAACTTACATAAGAATGATGTTTTAGTGCGTGAGTTTAGAAAAAAAGATACCGGTTCAGCCAGTATATTCTTCCAGCTAAGTCAGTCCAACTGGTCTAACCGACAAAATAGAAATAAAGTAACCTAACTAACCTAACTGTTATCCCGCGGTTTTGCCCGCTATATTATTCTAGTCTAGATTTTTATCAATCCGAGTGATATAGTTCATCCTAATCCATTCAGCCGTATTTGCGTAATTATGGAACCACCACATAACATTCACATTTATGTTATTATACAGTAGGATAATAGGATGACTGTATACCTATCTAGTTACACAAATGTTTGCGAAAGTAATATACCTTACTGAGAAATGCAAAGTCTATTTGCTCGCAAGTTTCGACGAAGCATTTCCGTTGACACAGTCAGTGTCATGCATTCCGATGAAAAAGGAACGGTCATTAATGACTATAACCATCGCAGAAATATGTGTTTGCGCACTCATTCATTCATGCATTTATATTACTCGCGATACTACAGAATAAATAATAGTATAAGTAGATACACAACCCTTACAATTTTTCTTTTATTATTAGGTACATTACAAGTACTTACAATCGTTTAAAAACTAAAAGAAACGACTTCAAAGGTTCCGACGAATTGAGAAGTCGGTTAAAAATACAGTGAATAGGTTGGCCGGTATCGGATGGAAAAGATTGACGAGAACAGCTGAGGATCGAGCTCAGTGGCGTGCTATAAGGATTAGGAAGATCAATGCGTCTAGAAAATTTGAGGGTCCCGTAGAGTAGAACCTTTTGGCAGTATTGGGAGTATGGTCAGCTTTGACGCCAGAGGAAGTGGAATCACATCATGTTGGGGATCACCAATGGATTTGTCTATCCAAAAATTTATGTGCGCATTTCACAGTTGCCGTTTAGTGAAGGAATAACATCGTAAATAAATCTCCGGCCGTCAACGCTAAACATCAGGCAAACATACTGCTTATACATATTAAACAATTATGGCAGATCATCAGCTGCGAAGATACACCATAGAACTCACACCACAAACTTAAACTTGCCGTTAGAATATATACTCGCTCGTACATTACAACAACTACAAATTATAAGTTTGTAGGTACGTATAATATTGAAAAATAACCATATAAGGTATTATTTGATAATAATATGTTTATTTCATTTAGTAAGTTACCTACAATCTGAATATCGAAATTAAGTACACGTATTTCCATGGAAAATCAATACATTAACATTAAACTGCCTGCGTATTTCCGCCGGTTAAACCCTTATTTATCCGCATTCCTTACAAGCTAATATTAGTTTATTATCGTCAGAGTTGCGTGACAGACGTTCTGCTATGCGGCAACAATGCCTGTTGGTGCAAATGTCGATATAATAACACCATATCCTGTGGACTTTGGTTATATCAATCAAGTCAATATACTCGTAGTCCGACAATCATCATTAAATGATCTATGAATGACTAGAAAAAACTACACTTCGGGTTAGTTTCACCGGTTCCTGATAATGCGTTTGATAGTTATCTGACACATGACGCCATATAAAATCTGTCAAAAATCTGTCAAAAATCTGTCAGATATCTTCACATTAGCGCTATCAGGAACCGGTGAAACTGACCCTTAGTATACCTCCTTATTGACCTGTAGGTAAGTAGATTTCAGTTGAATAGTTGCTATAGTTAATGAATTTTTACGTTTGGTAACCCTATATTTATTTAAAAATTAAGTCGATACCTTGGCTATAAAGGATGTTGCTCATATTCACATCCGTATCCACGGAACTGGTGCAAAATTTTGTCAATGGCCGCATGCGCGGATGTAGATTATACAGTTGGTAGGTCTACTAACAGTATACATAACTGTATATGGTGGTCCACGTACCACCTATCTACTTATTTTATATATCGCGGCAAATATGAATATGGTCACAGAATAAAGGTATGGTGTCTGTTACCTACCGACGAAGTTAGTTACTACCTAACATTAATATTCAATGAATATATTAAGCTGCTGGCAAGTCAGTCATATTTTGAAGATTTTAGCAAATTACTGCACGATATGTACCAACTTAGCTACGAACTTTCCATTGTCGTTGTATACAAAATTCTAATCAAGAGCTGAAAACCTTATTTAGTATTTTATTGTGTAGTTTATACGTCATCGTTGAATTCGTTATGTTTCATGAAATAGGTTTTTATGACACAAAAACCTTATTTCATGAATGACTGGAGTCACTGGCTGGAGAAACCTGCTGGTTGTCATCGGTAAATGTATTTAGGTATTAGGTATGGAGGATAGTAGATATATTTGGTTTTTACCCGTATGTATTTACAAACTATTACGAGGTCTGCAGTCTGTGTTAGCAAATCATTCGTTTTTACGAGATTACATAGTTAGGAATACTAAATAGTTTTCATATCTAGAAAGCAAAAAACATATTTTACTCGGCGATATTCAATGCTTGACGATTCTACGTTTATTTAGTATCAAATAAACTGGCCAAGTGCAAGTCGGACTCGTACTCGTAGGGTTCCGTAACACAGTTAAGTATTCCATAACTATGATTTTACGCAACTACAAAATTAACTTTGTTTTTCATAGTGTTTGTATGAAAAACAAAGTTATCTTTGCGGTCACCATATCTCTAAAACTGCTGACTGTATCTCGTTCAAACCAATTTTCGTTGTTAGTTTTTATTAAGATCTACAGCGTATATTTCTTTTAGATTTTTCACTCCCATACTTTAAAAGTTAGAGGGGGGGGGGGACACACATTTTACCACTTTAGACGCGCCTATCTTTCAAATGATTGACTTTGAGAAAAAATGATTGTAGGGACCTCAATGTCATTTTTGAAGACCTATCCATAGACACCCCAGACGTATAGGTTTGAAGAAAAAAAAAAATTTTGTTTCTGTTCCATGTATGGGATGCCCCCCCTTAAACTTATATATTTTTTATTTTTGTATAAAAATCGGAAAGCGGTTTACAGAATACATCTACCTACCAAGTTTCCATTCTGTAGTCCGTTAGGACTACCGACTGTTAAGTTTCGGAATAAAATGGCTGTGACATACGGACGGACAGACAGACAGACTGACAGATATGACGAATCTATAAGGGTTCCGTTTTTTGCCTATCGGCTACGGAACCCTAAAAACTAGAATTAACACAAAGGCATCATATGCAAGGATAAGACATCGGTGCAAAGGCTGTGTAACATAGATTACTGAGATTTTACTACGTTTATAATTCATCATTATCAGCCGGTGTCAGTCCACTGCTGGACGTAGCCCTGTCCCAAGATGCACCACTGAGCCTGATCTTCGGCTCTTCTTGACCAATCACTGCCTGCCGCTTTGCGCATGTCGTCGCAGGAAAGACGTCCTACGGTACGTTTGCCGATTCGCGGTGTCCACTCTAGGACAAGTCTACCCCAACGGTTATCAGTCCTTTTTTTGACCCAGGAAAATCCTTTATCGCCTGAGGGAGGGAAATGGTTATGTGGGAGTTACTGCCAGAAGGGCAGTAGTATACCCTCTAGAAACCTGGGGTGAGCAGTCCTCCGCCAAGATGAGGCAAGATGGGGCCGCGCTAGTATTCGCCATCTAACGTTTATCAGTCCTGCGGCAGGTATGACCAGCCCACTGCCACTTCAGTTTACTTATCCGTTGAGCTCTGTCGATACCTTTAGTTCTCTGGCGAATTACTTCGTTCCGGATTCGATCCCGCAGAGAAATAACGAGTATAGCTCTCTCCATAGCTTGCCGAGCGACTTTAAATTGGTGGACAAGTCGAATTGTGAGTGTCCACGTCTTGGCTCCGTATGTCATCACAGGTAGGACGTACTGGTTAAAGACTTTTGTCATTAGACACTGAGGTATAGGCGACGAGAAGTCTCGACGGAGTTTTCCGAATGCTGTCCAGCCTAGCTGGATTCTTCTCTGGATTTCCTTCTCGAAGTTGTGTTTGCCTAGTTGGAGCGTCTGCCCTAGGTAAACATACTACGTTACAACTTCGAGTGGGATTCCATTTTATGGGCAATCTATTCCGGAACAACGTGCTCGTTGTTTATACTTATTATTATACTTTGGTTTTATCCAAATTCAATCGGAGACCGATGCGACGAGAAGAATCAGCTAGGCCATTCAACATTCTTTGTAGGTCGTGCAGCGTCTCTGCCACAATGACGATGTCATCTGCGAATTGTAAGTGAGAGATGTACATGCCACAATCTTTCCAGTCCAGCGTCTTCAATAAAATATCCTCCAAGGCGTTAGTTAACAGTGTCGGGGATATGACGTCCCCCTGTCGTCACGTTTATAAGTATCCATCTTCTATAATGGGGAATGCTTTAGAGATATTTTTACCTGATTCCACTATAGATATTCTATTAACAGACTGCTCGAAACCATCAAAAGATTCAAGTGAAAAATAAAAAAACATACAGACGCATTGAAAACCTCCTCTTTATGGTAGTTGGTTGAAAAGATACACGTTGGCCCCTTTTCTTGCCAGTGTATTGAAATTGTAAAATAATGTTTTAGACTAGACATTACGGTAGACTCTCAGAAATTGTTTAAATACTTACTGTGGGAGCGCGAAAACGTATCCATCAGCATCGCACATCCGGTCTCGCCTCAGTACTTGTAAACAAAGGGTCAAAGGGCCTTCCGGCCTGCGGTCGTTGCTCTTTCAATGAATATAAAATACTTACTTCTCTTTTTATACTGCGATGGTGCAAAATACACTACTAGTACTAGCACAACTGACAGACAAAATAAATCCTTAGTTATTTTGTGTGTGGCATTTTCTATTCTCTAATAGAAATGTTTTAAAACATCTTGATCTGTCTTAAAATGACGGAGTTATCATATCAAAATAGTGTCAAAATAGTTTAATTTTGTATCGTATGTGTTATATTTTAGATATTATGTTTATGCAGTGTCGTAAGTAAAATATAGATGGAGAAAAGATCTATTTGTGCGCTTACTTATCGATGAACCAATCAGCGTTTTTCGTATAGGTGCGATGAATATTATAAGTCAATTCTGTCAACCTTCGAATCTGTTCGTTATAAACCTATCGTAGTAACTTATCTGTGACATGACTTTGATACACCGCGCTATTGTTAAAAGAAAAACTGTCTATAAGTATACAATAGCATCGTTCTTTCGTTCTTGTCCATCAGGGCATCAGGTCATTAGTCACTCGAGACCAAAAAGATTATACGCAATGGAGGTAGCATGTAGAATAAACTCTTTAAGACAAATATGAAAAAGAAAAAAATACGAAAAATACGATTACGTTGTGATGTGACGTTGAATAGCGTCAAATCATGTTATTGCTCTTTTCTTCACGTTTGATTTTCGTGTGACAGAATACTAGAGAGAAACTATTTTTACGTTAAGTGTGAGAGGGATAGAAAAAAAACTAGGGTCGATCGGGTCGATTAATTCGTCTTCATAGCAATGTTGTAACGTAACGGATCGACCCGTCCGGCTAGCTCATACCTAATTGGCTGATCCGCACGTAGTGCACGTACATTACGTACCTACAGAACACTAATCAGGAACCTAAACCACGGTAATATAATAAAAATATTACCGTGCCTAAACTAGAAGGAAAACCGTAGATTGGAAATACATACATTATATTATCTACTAAAACTACGATATAATATTGGCGTGAAGATTGTGAAGAGAGTTAAGTAAATACATTTCAAGACTTGTAACCGTGTAACCGCGTACAGGAATGACCTGATCATCCGAGCCTCATATCATTTGATGAGAAGCTCATATTTGACGATGGCAATGAATCTATCCAACACTCCGTGGTGCTTGAAGAGGAACGATTCGGTATGACGCAGGAACTTGATTCTGCTACAACATTCTGGTAAATAACCAAGCTAATGCTAAAGCTACTATTTATTCATATTCTTTTGATTTATTCTACATTATCAGTACTTTTCCAGGACCATATTAAAAATCTTGTCTGTTTCATTGGTTCCTGTAAACTCTCTCCCCGTCATCCGATATTTTTCGCTGTCAGTTATCTAAATATTTTTAAACCGTTCTTTATTTCCGCCAGCCAGTATAAAAAGTTTGAATCATGAAAATGAATGAAGGTGTCTAAAAAATAACTACAATGTTCTGCTGCCAAATAAAAAATAGCTATTTTGCTGTTGATACTACCTTCTATGCTCCAGTGATGGTTTAACCTTTTTGCTTGAGATGAAAGCTCGACCGCTTGAATCAGCTCTTGAGAGGTCTTGACTTCTTGACAGATTGCTTGGACGGTATTGTTGCTCCTGCTTTGTATTTTGTAAAACCAAGGCACGGCGGAGTTAAACAAATCGTGCGTTAATGTAGACCGCACGATGTTTTGTTTTTGTCACTTTGATGGACATCCACACGTATTCTTTTGCAACATACCATAGCATAGGTACATTGCATAGGTATTAAATAATATAGTAATTTATATTATATAGGTAATTTATGTACAATTTTATTTGAATAGAAAATTTGGAAGACTGGTCGGAATATTTGTACTCGCAGAAATGTAACTATGTATACTAAATCGGTGGTTGTTCCTAAGTGGATTGACACTAAAGTAGAAAAAATATGGTTAAATAAAATTAACTTATTCTAGTAATTATTTCTTTGAGAATTATTTTAAGTACTAACATACAATATAATAAACGCCAAAGGCAGTTATTTAACTCTATTTTTTGTATATTCTCCCTTTACGGCTCCAATGATTTATCTAAATGTTTGTACAAAATTATACGATATGATGGAATAAGACTATGAAGACACTGAATCTTCGAATAAATAAAACATTTATTCGTAGCACTGAATACTTTCCAATTCTCATCAAGCCATGGGGCAAAATTAGAAATTTTACACGTACGAGTACTATCGAGGGACAATAGTCCAGTAGCACCTCAATGTTCATAGTAGCCTGCACGATATTTCTGTCGAATGTTCCAACGCAACCAATTACACGTAAGTACGGCATAGATGGCATGCTTACCCAGACCACAGACGAATAAAAAGGTGAAACGTAGCGTCAGATACATTTGGTAAAGATAACAATATTCCACTGTATACTAGTTTTCTTTTTGTTGAGTTAACATAACGTTGAGAAAGCTAGGCAACAAGTAACGGATGCTTAAATTCGAATGAGTCATAAATGGCAGATTGGTCGAGTGGTAAAATGAACTGATAAGGAAGCATGAGGCCCGAGTTCGAATCTCCATGCATTGCATGATTTTGTTATAATTTTGAGGGCCCGGTGGCGTAATCGCGATGTGAAATGCAGAATAGATGTACATAGATACAATTTAAGTTGTCCCGTAAGTTTGAAATAAGATACCGTCTTTTCTCGTTTCGTAATTAAAATTATTTTCATAATACTGAGTAGTGTATTTATTGTCCAAAAGCCCCTTTTTTTATTTCTTTGATGCATGCAATCAGGCAAGAATTATATATTTTTTTCAATATAATACTAAATAACTTTCATACAAATTTGAAATGTCTCTCCACTATTTGTCAATTTTGTATATCAGTACACAAATTTTTCTTACTTTAATTTGACCTTATTTTTAGTTAAAATCACCACTTCTTATCTAAATTAATAAATTGAAATAGGCTGTCCAAAAAGGAAACGATCTAGATATAAGATTTAGCGTACTTAATGTTTGTCTCCATTTTTGTTAATTTCGTAACTAAGGGATAGTAACGCAATTTTGGTCACAAATACAACAACAATTCTAACATTAGATTGCATTTTTATAAAATGGCAACACTTTCTCAAGCTATGTCAAAATATTGACAGTAAGATGGCCGTATTTTTTGCTTCGCAGTTCGTGGGTGGTATCAGACACGCATTTGTTAAATATCAGTATCAGGGTTACTAACGCGATTTTCCTATTTCCGGTGAGTATAATTCATAAGTTATTTGTTGATTTACCTTGCGTAACACATATAATTACCGCTGGGATACAAGTTATTGTCAAATCAATAGCGATTTTGGTAGGAAATATTTTTGAGGTTAGGATTTCTCAGTTTATTTTTTCAGTTTCGTAACGTTTCGTAACGTTTCATAACGTTTCGTTACGTATCGAAACTGAGCTCTCAGTTTCGTTGCACTAAGGTTTCGTCCACAACATGAGTTTTTGATATAATATTTAAATGTTATTTTTTGTTTGATATTGTATATGTGAAATATTATGTTTCTTTTGAAGTGTTACACACTTAATATCTTTTGTCGTAATTTCGTCGTAACGTCACTTCGCACCATGGCTTAATTGGCAAAGCACCGGAACATGTTATTCCGGAGGTTGCGGGTTCAAGTCCCGTTGGTACGATGAAATTTTGGATTGTGTTTAACAATTGTATATGTGATTATTATATGATATATTACATGACTATTTAGTATACTAACTGTGATCTCACCCTTTCATTATCAGTTTCGTAACAATTTATCAGTGTCGTTACAATCTTAGTTTAATAACGATTTCGGTACGGTACATCTATTCTGCATTTCACCCGAGAACGTTTGGTTGAACTTTGATGCCAGAGGTACCGAGTTCAAACCGCCGCGCAACAATGGATTTTCTATCGAAAAATATACGTGCGCTTTTGAAGTTTTTTTTTGGTTTGAAGGAAAAACATCGTTAAGAAACCAACAACCCCCGCATGGTGGTAGGACACTATCTAGTGTCCGCCTGGCCAGCTACCACCCTCAAGTTAGAAAATCTGTCGTCAAACATCTAATGTGTTCCGGCAGCTATCCTTGAGGGCCAGTTCCCATTCTAGGCATAGCGTGCTTACCATCTTCGACGGCAACATCGCTTACCAACAAGTGAGATAGTGGTCAAACGCTAGTCTATAAAATATTTAAAATAAAAAAAAATTATTAATAGCTTGTATTATTTTATATCTGTTTAAACAAACTTCGCTACTATAGGTAAATTGGTGATCTATGTTATATCTATACTATTATTATAAAGAGAGAACATTTGTATTTTTGTATTTTTGTATGTTTGTAATGATTTGGCTCAAAAACTACTGGACCGATTTAAAAAATTCTTTCACTAATATATTGAATGGACTTTCGAAATGAAAATAGGCTTTATATTATCCCGTTTAAATCAAAGGTACATTCGTGGAGACCTAATTTGCAACCTAAGTCGACAAAAAAACGGTCGAAAAAACACGTTTCTTACGAACGCTACTCAATTGAAAACAGATGGAAGAATATTTTCTATGGAAGAGTTGTACAACTTAATAAGACCTACATAAAAGTCCGCGACAGCATATGTCTATCTCTGAAGGTTGACTCACAGTAACCATTTTAATCTTTAATTTTTTGTTAAAAAATATTACTTAACTTCCAAGGCTATTTTAAAGTATATAGTATTAATTCTTATCCAATTAAATACGTTAATTAGCTTGGCCACATATTTTAGATTAAAATCCTCCTTTACAGTATATAATTCTAATGAAAACTCTAGAAGATATCACGGATTTCACAAACACGCATCGCAAAATTAATAAAATATTGCAGTCAAACCACAGAAAAGGTCATAGTTACTACGAAAATATTATTATAAGCTTAGCTTTTCTGTAGATCCCCACCGGTCGCAATCAATTTGAAGTCAATATAGTATAATAATATGATCTATTGTATAAAATAATAATGATCTATATATATACGAGTATAATATAATATTTTAAACCACCCCGACTGATCTATGTATAATCTTTTCATTAAAAGCATTCCAATGACTCTAAACACGACATTTAAAATCTGAGCTGTAAGTGGTGTGGATTTGAGTATTCTGTAGAGTACAGGAGATGTCCCAGCATCAGGTCAATGCTTCCATGTTCTTACAATATCGTTGAAGAAGAAGATTTTCGAATTGATCAGACCTATGAAAGTTGATTTCATAGCGCAATTAACTAGAAAAAAGCTCATAGTTTTATAACGATTGAACGAATTTTCATGAATCATAGCTACTACTAGAACACTCTCGATGAATACATCTATCAAACAAAAAAAAAAAAACAATAATAAAATCAAAATCGGTTCATCCGGTTGGGTGCTAAGATGCTACAGACAGACACAGATACACACGTTAAACGTATAAATACTCCTTCTTTGATCCCATGATTTGATTGATTTTGATTCAATGATTCCACTACCTCTGTACGAAAACCCATGATTCATGAATGCACATAAATCTTTCATTGGTAGGTTTATAGCTAGGATTAGAACCAACGACCGTCGGGTCAGAATCAGGGTAACTATCCTTTACGCCATAGGGCCGTCCAATATCACTACGTAAGTATTATAAATCAAAGTCCATCACTGCGTCTGTCTGTCTGTTCGCAATAATCTCAATAGCTACTGCTATGCTATTCTGTAAGCTATCTCGACAGCGGATTCCGCGGTGAGATTCGAATTTCGTAGTTTGAAATTCAATCGTATCACGTTCGCAATACTGTTGAATTTCGTAGTACAAAATTCAAATCTCACCGCGGATTCCGTTGTCGAGATAGCTTACAGAATAGCCTAGCTGAACGGATCATCACGCGGTTTTTACCAATAGCCAGAGTGTTTATGAGGAAGGTTTAGGTGCATAATTCGTTAAGGTTTTGTGTAAATTGGTTGAAATATGACGATGGTTGTTAAATATGTTAATATTTTATATTTGATGCAACAAACAGATGTAAATTTTGTAGGCATATATGTTCTATATAAGTTTTAAGGTTTTCATGGTCACTGACATATCAAAGCAGTCAAAAATAACGATTCACAGAAATCTGCTATCGCTAAGCACCTGTTGGAGTCTGGAACAAACCACTGGATTGAGTTACATAACCCTCAGATACTGTCGACTGAACGCCACTATATACCAAGATTGGTTAGGGAAGCGATTGAAATTAATAAATTTCAAAACTTCAATCGTGAGGACGGGTTCAAACTGTCGAGTATTTGGCATCCAGTGGTAGGTTTATGTAAATCCCGAAAAAGCCCGCAGAGTGATAAAAAACAGGAAGATACTGTGAGTGTTGTGTGTCGCGATCGAGATCCAGTGAAAACAAGTGGTAGTGGTGCCGAGCGTTCAAAACGAGAACGAAAGAAGGTAGTCCGTTTCGTTTGCTCGTAAACATTACTTCGACCCGCAATCTACAGTTCATCCGTGATCATGGCGCTTGCAACAGAGCCGAAATATCGGAAACTCATAATTAATAAAAAACATGGTAAATATCCCGTGAGTAGTTCTAATAATATATATGTTCTACTCGTGCGAAGCCGGGGCGGGCTGCTAGTGTGAAATAAAATAAATAGCACGGTGATGTTATCTTAAGTTTTTGAGGAAATTAATACACAGCAACAATGTTTTTAAATAAACTGATTTACGACATATCGAAATATCATTAACTACTATTTTTATTTAATATTATATTAAATTGAAACCGTCTTCATTGACAATTTTATTCTTTGACAAAATAACACTCGTTTGGTTGCAACTAAGAATTGTTCTTACCTATTGATTATTTAAGGTTATATAAGGTTATATATTTATATTAGCTTAATTATTCATTTTCTATAGGAAAAGAGGATTGAAGCTTAATCATTTATAATCATAACTTACACAATTACTTATTACAAATTATCACAGCCGGCACATCACCTAGTTTTTATATACTTTTAAATTAATATTTCGTGTGACTTCTATTGTTTTCGATGCAGATAAGAAGCCTTTGAGTATTCAACCAAGAAGCCTTCGTAATCCACTATATTCGCACATATTATGTCTGTCACGTAAATTTTCCCCAAACTAGATCCAGGGGGACTACAGCCAAGTAGCTATTATATAATCTGTGCTACAGTTGCTCAGGACATCTCTCGTCTCGCGCTCATCTTTGCATTATTAAACCCCATGGCATAGAAAATAGTAATATGCCCATGGGGTGCGCGGCCAACACTCCATAATAGCGAATTAAATCCGTCTGAAAACACCAAATCTTATTAACACACTTTATTAACAATTTACTTTCACAACTGGGATTTCTCAACACTTATCACTCAGCAATAACTTACACTTATGCCGCATTCACTATACATTTGAGATAATATAATTTATTTAGTCCATTTCTATGCAATGCCTCAATATTCGCTGTCTTTAATAATTATATTTGCTTGCATTTTGATTTTTTAAGTTATTTACTAACCAAACTTCAACCACCACCAAAGTTCACCAACTGAAAATGTTATCTTCATACATTTATGCCATCAATACATTTTGTTTCAAATCTACCCTCATTATTTGTACATACATACATACATACAATCACGCCTTTTTCCCGTTGGGGTAGGCAGAGACTACTTCTTTCCACATGCTACGATCCTGACATACCTCCTTCGCTTCTTCAACTTTCATGAGCGTCTTCATACATGCTCGCCGGTTATAGGTACTTTTGACTTGGCCTTTTTTTAAAACGTCTCCGATCTGGTCGTGATACGTTCGCCTAGGTCGGCCTCTACCAACTGGCCCATTCACACACGTCTCATAAATCTGTTTCGTCAATCTTTCTTCATCCATCCTCACTAGATGTCCAAACCATCTAAGCATCCCTTTCTCTATCTTTGCCACTACATCTTCTACCACACCACAACATTCTCTTATCACGCTGTTCTCCAACTTATCCATCAGAGTCACTCCGATCATACGTCTCAAACTTCTCATTTCTACAGCATTAATTTTACTTTCATGTTTCTTCTGCCATACCCAGCATTCACTACCATACATGAGTGTGGGAACCAACACTCCCCTATGTACAGCCAGTCGTGCTTTTTTAGATACGTTCTGACTTCTCATAAAGTTATGTAGTGCCCCACTCACTTGGTTTCCAGCCAAAACTCTTCGCTCAATATCACTTTCATACTTACCATCTCTCGTAAACTTAGAACCCAGGTACACAAACTCTTTCACTTGTTCCACTCTTTCTCCTTCAATCGTCACATAACAATCAGTCATTCTTTCTTCTCTTTCAAAAAACATTACTTTGGTCTTGCTTACGTTCACTTTCATCCCTTTGCTTTTTAAGGCGTCATGCATAATATTAACCATTCTTTGCAACTCCTCCTCCGATGATGCTAATATCACCTGATCATCAGCGTATAGGAGGCATTTGATGGTTAAATCATTCATTCTTTATCCGTACACACTTTCTTTCAGATCTGTCAAGCAATTGTCTATGAATAGGTTGAACAGCACTGGCGATGCTACACATCCCTGTCTCACACCTTTTTCGATGTTAAACCAGTCTGTGTACGCTCCGTTTATTCTGACACAAGCACTGGAACCCTCATAGAGTGATTTCAGTGCTCGTATCAAACTGCCGCCCACCCCATACATTGACAATGTTGACCACAATTCATTCCTCACCACTCTGTCATAGGCCTTTTCCAAGTCTACGAATGCGCAATAGACCTTTTGGTGTTTCGCCAAACATTTTTCGGTTATGCTTCGTAAAGAAAAGACCTGATTCATGCATCCCATTCCTCTCCTGAAACCCGCTTGTACATCCCACATTTTCTTATCAGTTTCATTCGTCACTCTTGTAATCAGTACCTTTGCATATAATTTTCCGACGATGCTGAGTAAGCTAATGCCCCGATAGTTTTTGCAGTCTTGCTGTGATCCCTTTCCTTTATATAGCGGCACAATGACGGCTTTGCACCAGTCTTCTGCAACAATTCCATTCCTCCAGCAAAGGTTAAAAAGGCGATACAGCTGACTCGCTACCACACCTTGTCCAGCCCTCAGCATCTCGACCGAAATCCTGTCATACCCTGCAGCCTTACCCGATTTCATACTTTTCAACGCTGTCATTATTTGTAAAACTGATAAAAGAAGCGAAACTGGTCTTTCTAATGGATTCATAACGAGAGAGTGCGATATATGGGTCTTTCTATCTCTTTCTCTTTCATTATGTTACTTTCGAAACGTCTTATAGAAAAAGGTCGTATGTGCATATTTTGCTGTCATGCTATTGCTTTTTGAGATGCTTCTCCAATTTTGACCGATACTGCAATGCCTCAATATTCGCTGTCCAAAGAACCTGTTTACATTCTAGACCTAGCGTACTTAAAATCCTTGATCATATCGTCACTTACCAACAGATAGCCAAGTGCGAGTTTCCTTAGATTTTATTTACTCACTGTAAACGCTGATTCGTGTGGAAATAATAATGTTACCTATAATTATGCACACTAGATGGCGTTTTAATTTCTATACAAATCTAT
The DNA here is from genome assembly GCA_954871355.1 of Cabera pusaria. Lineage (NCBI taxonomy): Eukaryota > Metazoa > Arthropoda > Insecta > Lepidoptera > Geometridae > Cabera > Cabera pusaria. Next base: position 13,967,458 of record OX940896.1, read on the forward strand.
GTTTACTTTATTTAGCGTGATTGAGTTAGTACCTAAACAAATCTTAAGCAACTCGTAATAGGCACTCTGGCATCTCTGGTGAGATAGTGGTCAACCGCTAGCGTATATGATGCAATAAAAGAGGACATGATAATGCCGCATGAAGGTACTTACGAATAGATCTTAGATCGTCGATAGCTTTGGCATTTCACATCAAAGTCATGTATTGCCCATATAAGTAGTTCTATATAAGGCTTTAAAAGCCTGACTTCCTTTCCCATTGCAGCTTTATATTAAGACGCCTGCGATGAACGACTTATTTATATACAAAAATTACTAAACGTAATAAATACCAGTCATTTTCATTTGGAGCATAATTATTTCCTTATACCTACATAACCTCCCCACCATGCTGTTTTCGGTTTCCAGCAAAAACTTTTATTACATCGCCTCAATTGTTAGGGTTCCGTACCCAAAGGGTAAAACGGGACCCTATTACTAAGACTCCGCTGTCCGTGTGTCTGTCTGTCTGTCTGCCCGTCTGTCACCAGGCTGTATCTCATGAACCGTGATAGTTAGACAGTTGAATTTTTCACAAATGATGTATTTCTGTTGCCGCTATAACAACAAATACTAAAAACAGAATAAAGTTAAAGATAATAGAGGGTCCCCATACAAGAAACGTGTTTTTTTCGGCATTTCACGCCATCTATGAACGCTTAGTTAGGTAAAAGTCCCATAGATATCGTTATATTGAAATGTCGATCCCTAACTTCTTTGTTAGATGTTAGATGGCGTTATAAGAAATAAAATGTTTATTAATTATTATTTTTTGCTGGCAAAAAATGATAGTGGTATTTTTTGCTCGATCTGATAAAATACTGTAGTGTGGTACGGAACCCTACTAGTGCGAGTCCGACTTGCACTTGGCCAGTTTATTTTTCCATCTATCGCGTGTCGTGACATGCATGTCACCAGCCGGTGCTGATTGGTGGATCGGATATTATCTATGTACATTTAGGTCTAGCTGTGAGTGATGGACGCTTCCTCAGCCATATCTGTATAGATGCTAATGTGTCATATTAGTAGCTAGCTATCATAGATATATCCAAGAGCCTAGTCTCGAGCCAAGTTTCGGTTTTATAGTCATATATAACGTCTAACAAAGGAGTTAGGGATCGACATTTCAATATAACGCCATCTATGGGACGTTTACCTAACTAAGCGTTCATAGATGGCGTGAAATGCCGAAGAAAACACGTGTCTTGTATGGGGACCCTCTATTATTTTAAACTTTATTCTGTTTTTAGTATTTGTTATTATAGCGGCAACAGAAATACATAATCTGTGAAAATTTCAACTATCTAACTATCACGGTTCATGAGATACAGCCTGGTGACAGACGGACAGACAGACAGACAGACAGACAGACAGACAGACAGACAGACAGACGGACAGCAGAGTCTTAGTAATAGGGTCCCGTTTTATCCTTTGGGTACTGAACCCTAAAAAACAAAGCGATTAAGGCATTTTAGAGGTTTTGCGAGACCTAAAACTTATTTATGTATATAACATAAATTTGTAAATATTATTATTAATTATATATTATTTATCTAGGTACACATATATCTATGTAGAGGCTTTAGGTAAAGAGCTTTACCTCTCGAAGCGCAGTTGTTGAAACAGCCGCTAGACCCTTAACAAACCGATCTACTTCGCAGCTTCGACATGAACGTTTTAACGGGTTTTGATCTCATTAAAATGTGTTAAGATAAGGTGTTATAGATTTTCTTATGATAGGGTCATAATCATAAGAGTACACGGTAACGCGAGTACATGCTAAATCTGAATATGGATTGCTTAATGACTAACCAGCTATTTGCGTTCAAAAAGGCGTGCATATCATTATCTTGACTTTTTTAAAAAGGAAATGTTACACCAATGAGACTGTCATAATAAAAGGAGGATATACAGGGAGTAATACTAACTTTAGTCCAATCCACATAACGCAATTACCTCAACCCGTCTTCCTATAATTGTAGTTTATCTATATTACTTTATTATGAGATAAGTAGTTCTATTTTACAAGCTTTTATTTAACTTGCAATGTATGTATGTATGCATGTATGTATGTATGTATGTATGTATGTATGTATGTCACTTTGTATGTTCGGGTGGAATCTTGGAAGCTAAATTAGACCCACTTCCCGATGTCCGATTGGACTCAAATTTGGTGTACTGATGTATCTTCGGTGACAATACAATGATATGGTACCATGGAGCTGGTCTGATGATGGAGACGGAAGGTGGCCACGGCATCTCTGTGATAAAACAACATAACCCCACCGAGTTTGGGTTCGATTGATTTGTCTTGAAGAGAACTTTACGCTTAGATGATATCCAGGGTCTAATGATGAAGCTGGAAGGTGGCCACGGCATCTCTGTGATAAGTCAACATAACCCTACCGAGTTGACACCTAGATGATATTTAGCGACTGGTGATGAAGCTAGAAGGTGGCCACGGCATCTCTGTGATAAAATAACGTAACCCTAGTAAATTTGGGCACAAATGATTCGTGTTGAGGAGCACTTTACACTTAAATGATAGCCAGGGTCTGACGATGAAGCTGTAAGGTGGCCATGGCATTTCTGTTATAAAGCAATATAGCCCCACCGAGTTGATTGATTTTCCTTGAAGAGCACTTTACCCATAATCACATCAAATGTCCGTGGAATATTTTAAAACATCATGCCTTCTCTTAAATACTTAGGTAGTAGGTAGGTAGTCGGTATCTATACCTACCTACTAAAAAGTTAAAAATAAATTATAAGTTAACTAAGGCACTGAAGTATAGTAATTATCTAGCCTGAAAAACGGGTAGTGTTTCAAGCTTTTTAGAATATAGGTAAGTACCTACACGCCAAATACTTACTAGAATTTATTTGTAACGTTTTAGTTCATTGTCCCAGATAAAAGCTAGTTTTTACAAATATTTTAACTTATAATTTATTTCTATTCCGGAGTATAAAAACCGGAATATGTTCACCTTGATCACTATGATGCTAAGTGACGATACAGTCTAAATCTAAAATGGAATCGTGCTAGTCTGGAATAGAATACGGCAGTGAGACGCGGCGCGATCCAAACCAAAATCCCAACCAGACGGGTTGGGATTTTGGTTTAGATCCGAGCTACCTAGCATCGGATATCATGCCGAAACTCGATGTATTACCGCATGGCGCATGTCTAGTAATTTTTTTATTACTTATAAGCTAGAGTTTGACTTCAATCTCGCCTGGTGGTAAGCGATGTTGTGGTCGAAGATGGTGAACACGCTAGGCCTAAAATACTCTGACTCTCAAAGGCTGTGTGCTGCCGGAACACCGTAAGGTTATGGCGGCAGAATTTATCTTTGTTAGTGGTAAGCTACTTTTTGGTAGCAAGTCAAGTAGAACATCGATACAATATGCTCCTACTACCTGTAGATGAACACCCGTGCTGGGATTTGAACCGGTGACCATTAGCATAGAAATCAATCCATCTATCCTTTATGTTAACGGGGCTCTCAATAGGTATATTATTATGTAATAAGTATAGATATTATTTACATTAAGGGCCAATTTCACCGGTTCCGGATATCCCTATTAGGAACTTATCTAACAGATTTTTGAAAGCTTTTATATGGCGTCATCTCTCAGATAATTAACTATCTGAAACTTTATCAAGAGCCGAGTGAAACTGGCCCTTAGAGTGTACCTAATTATATTAACGATTGACACACATGTGTCCCACTTTACCTGAAAGGTTGTATACCTAATGCAAACAGCCGTTTTATCTCAACTAGTTTCTATAAAAGTATGTCATGGAAAACAAACTTCATAACGTGATAGTAGGCCCATTTAATCAAGCTTAGTATAGGTATCATAGACGTTAAATACCTGCCTATAGATTGCGCTAATAATAAGTAAAATATCTGATATGATAAAATTAATTTTAATTAAGTAAGTATAACAGTTACATTTCTAACGACTATATACCGCGCATTTCGATATTTTTGTAATTTTTATCTAGGATTGACACTATATATCTAAAGATTTCCAAAGGATTGCGACTTATGAATTTAAAAGTAAATTATATTATAAGCACAGTTTTAAGTGTGTGTACATGAGGTTGGTTTATTTATCTGAGGTACATGGGTAACAAGTTATGATTTTTTTAAATAAAAACATGTCTAAATTCAAGCATCCAGTAAATTATACGAACGTAAAACTTCTTTCTCTGTGTAGTTACCCAATAAAATAGTTGTACGCTAATTTCAAGGTTCCCGCCCAAATCTTAAACGAATATGGACGAGTAGCGACGGACTCGTGATTGGCGGAGCTCGCACGAAGTGGCGCCCGTTCGGATCAATCGGCCCATGATAGTGAGGGGCCAAGTCGAGTTTTTTGTACTCAAGTGTAATAATTTGTTAAAAAATTATTCGAGTCCAGAGACTCGCATCGGTATTCGAATGTTTATTGAACTTGAATACTGTTTTGAATTGAGCGCCGATAAATAGTAAACATAATACCTATTCTTTATCTTTGTATAATCTAAGTAGGTACCTAGGTATCTAATTAAAATATTAATGCCACCATTTGAGTCAACAGAGTCAAAGCCACCTCAAACAAAAAGCGATGAAAAAAAAACTGGCCAAGTGCGAGTCAGATTTTTGTCCCGCACACGGAGGGTTCCGAACGCCATCTATCGAATTTCTAACGAACTTCTAACACCAACTAAGTATACGTTAACACAAAGGTAGAATAGTGTTATATAGTAGTAATAGTAGTAGTAGAAATAGTAATTGTAGTAATTCATATTATTAAATATCTGGTTGACCGAGCTTTGCTCGGTATTTTTTGCCACTTAAACAGACAAATATGACTCTTCCCGACATCTATTGACGAATAATAATACTATTTTTTTAATTGAAAGCAACTAAAAGCCCATTTAGACGGGGAGAGTTTCTCGTCTCGAAGATACGATTATCGAAGGAATATAAAAAAGATTATATGTCTAAACATTCACACCTCTCGCTCTTCCACTCTGGCGACAATTGACTTGCAATAGAATATTGATAGTGTCGGTCTAAACAGAATTTTCCCGTATTTCGATTCTTGCACTCAAAACGGTTCAACCCGATTTGTACGATACTCGTATGAACTTGAAAAATGTCATACGAGATCGTGTTTATACAAGTCGAGGCTCTCATAAGCAAGAATCTGCTTACTATACTTTTGTTGTGTAAACAAACATAGGCAATTATCGCCTAGCGATAAGTCATATGCGAATCTCGTATGACATCTCGATCTCGTAGGCGAGATTTTAGTTCTTGCCTGTATGTAAACATTTTGATACGATTGTGTTATGGCGATTATTGCTTGTGATAGTAGCGTATGGTTTCTCGTAAGGAAACGTACGAGAAACTCTCCCCGTCTAAATGGGCCTTAATTGCTTTACCGACACAGTACTTCTACTCGCCAATAGATGTCGGGAAGAGTCATATTTTAAGTTTATCAATAAAGTTGATTATTAAAACACGAATAAAACAACATTTTCTGCAAATGACTCCTAGCTAGATCGATTTATCGCCCCCGAAATCCCCTGTAGGTATACTAAATTTTATTTAATCGTTGGAGCCGCTTCCGAGATTCAGATTAAGGTAAAGACGATAGCGCCATCTTTGATGCTAGGTAGGTGGCGCTGCGCTATCGTAAAAAACTTTTTTTAAACTTTTCTTTAATTTTTAACTTTGTTCTGTTCTTAGTGTTTGTTGTTATAGCGGCAACAGAAATACATCATCTGTGAAAATTTCAACCGTCTAACAATCACGGTTCATGAGATACAGCCTGGTGACAGACGGACAGACAGACAGACAGACAGACAGACAGACAGACGGACAGCGGAGTCTCAGTAATAGGGTTCCGTTGGTACCCTTTGGGTTCGGAACCCTAAAAATGCAAGAATTACGACTACTCTACATTGATACTTTTTATGGCTCCGTACCCCAAAAGGAAAAAAACTAACCCTTATAGCATCACTATGTTGTCCCACTGTCCGTCTGTCAAGGGCCCCTTTTCTCTGGAATGCGTAAAGGTATCAAGTTAAAATGTATATCAATCAATTACTTAGAGCTACGGTTCTGGTTATGAAAAAATGAAACTTGTAAGTAAACGTGATCAAAAGATATGACCGTTTATGTCGCGATTTCACAAGGGAATCAAAACCTATAGGGTACCGTTGACCTAGAGTCATGAAATTTTATGAAGCACTTATAAAGGAATAAATCTGAAAACCGTCATTATGTGGTTTAATAAAAAAAACGTTAATTTACTATTACAAACTTATTATTTGCACTTGGTGCAGTACATTTTCTATGGATCGAACTGCAATTTGTCAAACTAGGTTAAAGGATAAGCTACGTTATTTAACCTATTTTCACAAATTTGGCCGGTTTTATTTTTAATAAATTTGAATTCTTGTATATTCAAATACTGTATTGGAATATTATGTGGTGTGAGTATATAGTAGATAATTATTCGAATCAATACTCGACTCGAGTATTGCTCGAGTTTATCTCGGCCCATCACTACTAGCCCATGATGGCCACGATTGTCAATGACGCAAATTGACAAAGTTAGTAGCGGTGTTTGTTATTTTTATTTTGTGATATTTAGCAGTGTGTTAGTTATTTATTAAATATTATGACTTGGAGTAACAACGTAATATTTCAATTCATTGATATATATCACGGTGAACCGGCAATTTGGGATCCTAACCATCCCTTGCACAAAAACAAATTATTAGTGAGTACCTATTTACTATCTCACCCTATTACATCATTTAGACAGATACTCGTAGATGCCCCACCCAAAATCATTTGTAGGTAGTTACTAGCCAAGCAAAACACGTTGGTTTTATGTAAGTACGTAGGTAAGTACCTACCTACCTCCTTACATAAAACCAAAACTTTGCGATGTCGTGGTAGATAATATTCAAGAATTTAGAATAAGTTCATATTTTCAACACAAGCGCCACTGGCCGTTGGCGTAGCGAGCAGGCTAACTTCAGCAGTTCAGATAATGCTCACACGATCGAGCGGGAAAATTAAACGCAAAGAGCATTAGAGCATTAGAGCATTCAGTGTTCCATCCTTCCATTGTTCTGATATGTTTACTACCTTAACCACAGAATAATGAATAGTTATATTATACCTTATACCCAGTTCACATCAGTCAATCCTAATCGTTCAACTGGCGATATTCATTTGTTGTTTTATTTATTTTAATTAATATATATAATACAGATAAATTATAAATATACCCAACACAAGCATGGCTTTATGGATGGCATAATAGCTTTGTGTTACTTTACTTTGTCAATTTAATTTCAATTTTAGTATTTTTAGGGTTCCGAACCCAAAGGGTAGGTACCAACGGAACCCTATTACTGAGACTCCGCTGTCCGTCTGTCTGTCTGTCTGTCTGTCTGTTTATCTGTCTGTCCGTCTGTCACCAGGCTGTATCTTATGAACCGTGATAGTTAGACAATTGAAATTTTCACAGATGATGTATTTCTGTTGCCGCTATAACAATAAATACTAAAAACAGATCAAAGTTAAGAATTAAAGGGGGTCCCCATACAAAAACGTGTTTTTACTATAGCGCCATCTATGTACGATTGTTTACCAGTGTTTCTCAAGCTTTCTCATGACGCGACGCGACCCCCTTAGTATGAAAAAAATCGACCTACTTGCACTGTTTATAATTTGTATTTTGTTATATTTCTAGCTTCTACCCGCGGCCTACGGCCTTCGTTCGTGTGGCCTACAGGAAACAAATTACATATTTTCTTTTAAACCAAAAATTATAAGCACTCTCAGTCAAAACACCTACTTTACTCACTCTTTAATTAATATTTTCTTTAATAGTATGTTTTCAAACTTTGTTTTTTTCTTTTACTGAGACTTCGCGACTCCCTTATAGAGGCTTTGCGACCCCCCAGGGGTTCGCGAGTGGCGCGACCCACACGTTGAAAAACACTGTTTTTTTGTGTTAACTAGAGATGCACTGAATATTAGTTTAGTATTCGGTATTCAGCGTATTCGGCATCTTTTCCATTATTTGTATACTGCCAAATTATCCGGTTTTGTTGCCAAATATATTCGGTTCAAGCATTTCTATTTTCTTGGCTCATGTAGCCAAGGTGTAGAACTAAAAGACAAAACTTCTTATATAAGACTTATGTTATATTATAAGTCAAAGAAAACATATTTACTTCTTAACCTATAGTTAGTAGGTATAGTCAACATTTATTTTAAGCCTTAAATCAACATTTAATTTAAATCTCGCAACAATATTTATTTTTAAACTTAAAATCAACATTTTTATACACCTCATTTAAATCCATCCAAGTTCCTAATCTAACCAGCAGCGGCACGTAGCGCACATGCTAGAACTTGTTTACGCGGCAAAACAATGTAATGGTAAACCGAATAATTCAGCCGAATATCTGTTTCGGTAAAGGTTAAACCGAATAATATTCGGTATTCGGTAATTCGGTGAAACCACTATACGGCGTATCTCTAGTGTTAACGTTCACTTAGTTGGCGTTAGAAGTTCATTAGACATTCGTTAGATGGCGTTGTAGTAAATAAGCATATTAGTATTGACACGGTATTTATATAATCGATGTACTTTGTACTTTATTTTTCATCGGAACCCTACTTGTGCGGGTCCGACTCGCACTTGGCCAGTTTATTTTTAATAATCAGACATTACAAAAAATAATGTATTTTTTTCTTCTCATTATGGCTCCACGCATTAGTGTATTTAGCCAGTGTCAAATTTTATGAATTCTGACACTGACATATTTTTAAAAGTGACTTTGACAAAAACTTAACGATATTAATTATTTAACTTGACTTAACTTATTTAATTTAACTTGACACTGGCTAAATACACTAATCACGTGGAGCCATAATGAAACAAAAAAAAAGTACTCTGTGGTAGTATCGCTACTTGATCTGTGTAATACATATAGAGTTTAAATATTCTCTTCTCAAAATCGCTTTCAAATTTTTGTTGACCGACTATAGTTGTTCAACTGGAATCGAATTGACCAGTGTGATCTCGGTATTAACTAATTAGTACCTACCCATGTCATTAATTATATCTAATGTATTAATCGAGGTAGGTATCTACTTAAATTTTCTTCGTACCTACTACGTTTTTTTTCGTTTTTGTAAGGTTCCGTACCTGAAAAGGAATAAAGGAACTCTTATAGGATTACTTTGTTATCCGTCTGCCTGTCTGTCCGTCTGTCAAGACCCTTTATCTTTGGAATGGGTAGAGTTATAAAGTTGAAACTTGTACCAAATACTTTACTTGCACTACACAAACCCGTCTTCTTAACTGACTGGCAGTCTGGTACCGAACATCACCGATCATCAGCGAACCCATTGACGATATGTGTTAAGCACAGAACAAATCTATCCTCAGTTTATTCTACCTAGGTGAGTGAAGCATGGAATCGTATCGCCGAAAAAATGGGCGTTCCCGTACCCGAGTTAAAAAGGAAGAAGGAGACTTTGATGGCAGCATTCCGGTTAAACCACAAGAAAAAGCTTGCTTCCATGAAGTCAGGCGATCCTGAAGATGTTTTCACACCGATATGGGTGTTTTACGATCGTATGGCGGCATTCTTGTCAGAACTATACGATTATAGACCGAATAACACACATTATCTAGATGACGCGGTGAGTAGAGTACAATTTATATTTTTGCAAAGACAGAAAATTATTAAATCTCTATATAAAATAGAGGTTGAAATTTAGAATCGTTTCGCACGAAAAAGGGGGAATGGAGGGGTGGAAGGGGTAGGTGAGGGTCCCCCTTTCACTACCCCACCACTCTCATTACAAGGTAATGCATAGTTTTTGAGTTATGATTTTTTGGTAAAAATTTTGAATCGTTTGGCACGAAAAAGGGAGGGTGAGGTGAATTTCCCCCTTTCCTTTTCCCACCCCTTTTATTACAAGGTAATGCATAGTTTTAGAGTTATGCGTATTTTTGTAAAATCATAACCACACTTTTTTGTAACACTTTGCTGATCAATATCACTCCTTTGTTGGATGTTTAACAGACTTTTTGCGCTTCGCCGGCCGCTGCCGCGGCACGCTCGCTTCGCTCGCTCGGCTCGCGCGTTGTGTTGTCGCAGTTTCAACCTAACCTAACCTAGTTTTTTTTCTAGTGGGGTGTTCTTATTAATTTAGTAGTGGTAAAAAATATTACTAAAATTTTTACTAAGTTATCTAGCCCTTGTAATTATTATTTGCGCTTTGTTTTTATGGTTTAGTATATTTTTAGGTTAGATTTTGTTTATATCGTTTTATTGGAAACTGTGCATTACCTGGTTATAAGAATGGTATTGTTACAATCAGGGACCTAACCTCTACCCATCCCCATAACATTTTATATGAAATTCATGCCAAACGATTCTAAATTCAACCAAAAATCCAAAATCAAACCCAACAAAAATAGGCATAACTCAAAAACTATGCATTACCTTGTAATGGGAGTGGTAGGGTAGTGAAGGGGGGACCCTCCCCTTCCCATTCCACCCCTCTACCCCCCCTTTTTCGTGCAAAACGATTCTAAATCCAACCCAAAATAGATTTTAAGAGAAAATGCAGTCCAAGATGTATTCGCGCATTCCTGGAAATGCCAAGCGGGTGTCAAGCGCCATGATATATCCCACAGAACACAGATATAATATATCCCAAGTCTGGCAGGCACTGAACGATGTTAGTCTTCGGTAGGTGGTTCCAGCTGCGATCAAAGCCAACCAGTGATGCTGTCAACCTTTTGACCAGTGGTTTGGTTACCGATCATTCAAACCGCTCAGATATCAAATGCAGGGTAAGCCTACAGACGCGAGCGGGTAATACGGAGTGCCCAGGGTCACAGTTTTACTATGATTGTCAAACTGTGCCCGGGTGGGTGCGTGTAACTGTAATGTAGTGTAAATGACTTCCAAACCTCAAACGACAACATGATATTTTCTAAATATTTTACTGTCCAATTATTTTGCAGTCCTCATCATCAAGTCAACAAGAAAAATGGAGTTCTGCCAATGAAGTCGGCATTGAACAACTATTGCAGTCGGAGAACTCTCCAACACCTCACAATAATGACACTTCTAATACTGTGAAACCTGTGAAACAAATAAAACGTCGGCACAGTGAAATCAGCGATTCATCAATGGAAACCCCTCACTCGTGCGACACTTTCTTAGTAAACACATTGACATCTGTCACTAAAATCATATCGGAGCTGAAAAATGACGAAGAAGACGAATGCGACCTCTTTGGTAAACTGACCGCAATGAAATTAAGAAAACTACCCCAAGTAGAGAGGTGGGCGCTGATGTATGAAATTGATGGCTTATTTCTACAAAGACTGATGAAAAATGAGCCTAGAGAGTTTCAGAGCCTAGACTAGCCTAACAGTCCTAGGTTCAGTGACTAGATAATTTATCACCGGCTACACTGATAGCGATGCGAAACGAAACAAAGATCGCTCATGTCGCCCAAGCAACTGTAGCAACTTTTTAGTTGAGGACCCAAGTATAAATAAATTGACCAAGTGCGAATCGGACTCGCACACTTACGATTGTAAAAAAAATGTCGGAAAAGTAAGTTTTTTGTATGAGGACCCCCTTTAATTTTAATTAAGTTTTTATTATTTGATGTTATAACAACCAGTATATAAAAGTATACAAACAGCCAAATTGTACCAAATAAAAGACAGAAAAAGATACAGATTTACTTTAGAATTTATAATATTATAGTATAGTACCTATGGAGTATGGCTTGATGTTGATGATAAAGGGAGTCGCCCCGTTTTAACCTGCCTTATTACGCCCCAAACAGTGACAAGGCGCCTGCGCCGCAAGACGACCTTACCCTGACCTGTCAACCGGAGTGAACCTGATCTCTAGCTATGCGAATGCTTGTCGTCTGACTTCATCCAATATGAGCTGTCTTCATTAATATTTACAATAATTAACCTAACGTCTAATTTTATTATAAAAACTCACGACATATCGACATCGCGTAAGTCACGTTAAATTCCCGTTTTTAAATCTATAAGTCTAACGTATAATATCATAAAGTCATAACTCTTAACTACTAATAAAAAAGTGTAGTTTTTATTAGTAGTACACGCGTGTCACGTGTTCAGATGAGTTTTTTTTTTAAAGATTACTCGCAATGTGGGTTGCACATTTACTAGTATTCTTGTTAACCCCTCCAACTAAGCTAAGTTAGTAGTCAATCCCTGGCTTAACGGATTTTTTTTAACTCCCGAAACCCGAAGAGAACCCTCCCGAAGGGTGTTATAAGTTTTACGTGTGTATCTGTGTATGTCTGACTGTCTGTTGCATCGCGTCGCCCAAATTGATAAAAATATTAAAATCCGTTGATTTTAATATCTTTTTTATTTTAATAAGTGACTTATCAAGAACGTTCTTAGCTTTGATTTTACGAAAATCAACGTTCAACCGTTCTTATGCTTACGTTAATTTCTAGTTGATGACGCTAAGTATGAGATCAACTAGGTCTGATCAGTTTGAAATTTGTTACATACATTACATTGTTACCCAAATACTCCGCCAATTGTAAACCGATTTGAATGTTTTTTTTTTCATAGGTAGGATTTATCTCCAAGTTGATCCCATTTAAATTTTGTTAAGATCTAATAAGCATCTCCAGAGATATGACGATGAACGTCTCAATCTTGCTAGGTAGTAAGACTGACTCGCGCGGCATGGAAGTCGGTGTTTTTAGTTTTTTAATCTAACTATCTTAATTATTATACTATTATTGCACTTTAATTAAAGTTTATCTTTTCCAAATAATTAATAGGTGAATTTTAATTACATTATAAGCTTATTTTCAAACAATATCTTCATAGATTTGGTTGGGAAAGCCCCAAAATATGTAATTGAGTAGCACAGAATTTATAACACTATTGTGTTATCTATTTTTGTAATTTACATAATATTGTTTATTCATTTTAGTTAATAAATTAATTTAAGGTACTTGAAAATTTTATCGAACAATAACAACATTATCTGCATAGATTTGATTAGGGAACTCCCGAAATATTTTATTCAGTAGGACTTATTTAATATTATCTTTATATAGTATAGCACGTGCTATGTTGCATACACCAAAGAAGAGAATAATAAAATTGCATTCAAAGTTTTTTTTATACCTCCGTCGTAGAGAACAAAGTTATCTGCATAAAGAAACATGAACATTTATACAGAATGTTCATAGTTATTAGACATTTACAATGAATCAGGCGTTTAAAAAAAACCGGCCAAGTTCAAGTTGGACTCGTGCACCGAGGCTTCCATTCAAATTTGTTAAACTAGGTTAAAGTACAACATTTACTTTGCAGTTCGATCTATAGAAAATGTGTTGCACCAACCGCAAATAATTAGTTTGTAATAGAACATTCACTGTTTTTGTTATTAAACTACATATTCACGGTTTTTATTTGTAGAAGTGCCCCGCGGCTTCGCCCGCGTTAAGGAATTCTTTTGTTAACTTAAAACTTTTATTTTGTAAAAACCTTTCTATCACAAAAGACATCAATGAAGTAAAAGCCAAAACGGTTCACCAATTTTCAAGTTATTGCGTGACTAAGGAAAATAGGGATTAATATTTATAAAACCCGAAAAACCATATTGATTTTCAGACCTTTTTACCAAACCCTTGCAAAAATCCTGCAACACGTATTTACTAATTTATTTACTGAAGTACTTAAGTAAATCTATAAGTTTATACAAAATAATTAAAAATAATAAGTAATATCCGGGTGGAAGTTTAAGAAAATCCTTTCTAAGCGGATACCTACGTCATAACAACTATCTGCATTCTAAATTTCAGCTCAATCCGAAACAATATTGATTTTCAGACTTTGTTAACCCACTTCACCCTCATAGGGTGGCATTTTGAAAAAGCCTGAAACTCGTATATTCTTATTTGTTTACAGAAGTACTTGTGTAAAATGACGAAAAAAATCACTATCCAAACTTTGAACAGGTGAATTTTAGAAAATCATTTTTCAGAGGTAACTAACGTCGTAATAACTACCTGCATGCCAAATTTCAGCGCAATCCGAAACAATATTGACTTTAATTGTTACCCCATTTCACCCTCTTAGGGTTGGAATTTCAAAAATCCTGAAACATGTATTTACTTATTTTTTTACTGAAGCACTTTTGTAAAGTTTCGAATATAAAAAAACTATCTAATCTTGTTTCTCCATACAAACTTTGAACCCCCGTTTCATCCCCTTAAGAGACGAATTTTAGAAAATCCTTTCTCCGAGGGAACAAATCGTAATAACTCGTGCATGCCAAATTTTACCGCAATCCGAAACAATATTGATTTTAGACTTTGTTACCCCATTTCACCCTCTTAGGGATGGAATTTCAAAAAAGCCTGAAACACGTATTTACTTATTTATTGACTGAAGCACTTGTGTGAAGTTTCGAATAGGAAAAACTATGTAATCTTGTTTCTCCATACAAATGTTGAACCCTCGTTTCAACCCCTTCAAGGGTGAATTTTGGAAAATCCTTTCTTAACAGACATTAATTTCATAATAACTATCTGCATGCCAAATTTCAGCGCAATCCGAAACAATATTGATTTTTTACTTTGTTACCCCATTTCACCCTCTTAGGGATGGAATTTCAAAAAAGCCTTTTACTGAAGCACTTGTGTGAAGTTTTGAATAGAAAAGACTATCTAATTTTGTTTCTCCATACAAACTTTGAACCCCCGTTTCATCCCCTTAAGGGGCGAATTTCAGAAAATCATTTCTAGAGTGAACTAACGTCGTAATAACTAACTGCATGCCAAATTTCAGCGCAATCGGAAAAAATATTGATTTTTAGACTTTGTTACCCCATTTCACCCTCTTAGGGGTGGAATTTCAAAAAAGCCTGAAACTCTTATTTATTTATTTTTTCTCTGAAGCACTTGTGCGAAGTTTCGAATTGAAAAGACTATCTAATCTTGTTTCTCCATACAAACTTTGAAACGGAGTTTCATCCCCTAAAGGGGTGAATATTAGAAAATCCTTTCTTAGTACACCCTTACGTACTAAGACAAATATACCCTTCAAATTTCAAGTCTCTTAGATCAGCCGTTTAGGCTGTGCGTTGTCTGTCAGTCAGTCAGTCAGTATTTTAGGACAAAGATTCTAATAGTATAAGTAGTAGTATAGTAGTATAGTGCTTCAAAAATGCTTGGAGTCTGAACTGAAGGATCGAATTCAAAATGAAGTCATCCGTAAGAGAACTAGTTATCGACATAGCTCAAAGTATTAGCAAGCTGAAGTGGCAGTGGGCTGGTCACATCTGTCGTAGAACCGATCACCTTTGGGGTAGACGCGTTCTGTTCTAAAGTGGAGACCACATGTCGGTAAACGTGGTATGGCGCCCTCCAGCTAGGATGGATCCGTAGTATTATTATCTTTTCTATGGTGGAGCGATGATAATATACGCAAGTTGGCTGGCAGCGGTTGGTAACAGAGAGCTGAAGATCGAGATCAGTCGCGTGCCATAGGTGAGGCCTATGTCCAGCAGAGGACAGAGATAGGCTGATGGTGATGATAAAGTGCTTCAAGACATTGCTTTTTGCCAAATTTCATGATTCTAGTCAACGGGAAGTACCCTATAGGTTTTGATTCCCTTGTGAAATGGCAAAATACCTTTAATACACACCTAGTAATATCTTTTGATCGCGTTGACTTACAAGTTTGATTTTTTCACAGCCAAAAGAGACCCCCCGTAAGACCGTAGACCCGAGTATTAAGTAAGTTTCAACTTGATATATCTTCGCGTTCCTGAGAAAAAGGGGTCTTGACAGACGGACAGACAGACAGGTGGACATCAAAGTGATCCTATAGGGGTTCCTTTTTTACTTTTGAGGTACGGAACCCTAATAAGATCGTTTAAAAAACTAAAAAGAACCGGCTTCAATGCCGCGCAATTAATTTTCAGTACCAATTTTGAAGTGTTTATCTCCATATCTCTGGAGATACTTATCAGACCTCGATAAAATTCCCATGGTACCACACTTGGGATATTTTCTTTCCAACAAAAAAAAAAAAATTTATCCGCGAACAAATATAAAAAAAAATAAAAAAATCACATATATATATGGTCGAATTGAGAAACCTCCTCCTTTTTTTGAAGTCGGTTAAAAAGGAACGCTATAGACTTTCACTGTCAACACATTTTTAACAGATAGACCTAACAGCCCGGCTCCATCGTCAGGTAAGCTAGATGGTATCTACGTTGTTGTTACATTGTTACCGAAGATACGCAAGTAGATAATATATTTACTTACCAAATTTGAGTCCAATCGAACGTCAAGAAGTGGTTCTAAATTAGTTTCCAAGATTGGACCTACACAAACATTCACATACATTTAAGGTCATTTCACACCGCAACGCGACGCGACGATGCATTTGAAGTTGCGCGGCGCAGCCGACGCCGCGCGGCGCAGCGAACCGCGCGACGCCACCAAATTATCTCGATGCAATTTGTATCTTATTGTGTAGTTAATACAGTTCAGTTATTTATCACGCGGTTCAATTGTTTCTACTCGCTGCGCCGCGCGGCGCAGCCATGAGCCGCGCGGTACAGTGCGGCGCAGCGCGGTGCAGCCTGAAGCCGCCGAACTAACTCAATGAAATTTGTATCTTTGTCTATAGTAAATAAAGTTCTTTTTTGTAATACTCTCTTAATAAGTGCGCGCCGCGTCGCGTCGCGTCACGTCGCGGTGTGAGCCGACCCTTCATAAGTAGATATTAATTAGAATGTTACCTTGGTTACGTTAATACTTACTATTTACTAATTCATACATATTATTGTATTACATGTGAGTCACTGTGTGATATAAATACACCTAAATAACTTAGATAACGTAAGCAGATAGATCCATTCCAATTATTGTTATACAATATGTTGTTGAAATTTAAAGGATTGAGTCACTGATATTGTTATGCAATTTATCTCTGAACTACTCATCATACATAATATTATATCAACATAACTTACCTACTGAGATATGAATAAAGATCCTAGCAATTTTAAAGAGCCATAAACACGCTCAAACACCTATTTTACTTTAAACACTACTTTATATTTCTAATCTTTTCAACCTACTTCCAAAAAGGAGGAGGTTTTTCCGTCAATAGGCGTGATGAAAAATTTTGAAAACCTCTTTCGTAATGTGGGAACACATTTACTATTCACGAAAAAACCTATATTTCGGTAATTAACTTAAGTTTAACGAAGTTTAAAGCAATTTTTCTAATATTGTTTCAATAGTGCGCGAAAACAGCTCACATGTGTCATGGCGTCGGCTGTGACGTCACGCACATGTTAACATAGTAACTATAATATAATCTGTGACAATTCATTCACATGGGTTTTCCTAAATTTTATAATATTTTCAAGAAAACCTAATAGGCGTGACGTCATGCGCTGTGATTGGTGTTTCAATCAAAATGGCCGATTGCAGTATTTCAATGTTTTATTTTATTAAAAATCTTAATAATCTCCATTTTTTATATAAAACCAAACTAGTGTTTTAAATTGTTTTAATATGTATTTTCCCCTAAAATCATCAAATCTTCGATTTTTTGACACTGTCGTCATGCCTATTGTAAACCGATTCGAATTATTTTAATCAGTAGTGTAAATTTCCGAGGTGGTCCCATTGTGATTTCATCGTGATCTGATATGTATCTTCAGAGATATGACGATACACGTCTCAAACTTGCTACTGACTCGTGGGGCATGGAACGGTTGTTTTAGTTATTAAAAGAAGTGTGGAAGTCGGTTGTTTTCGTTATTAAACTATCTTAATTATATTACTATTTCTGAACACCTTGCCATGCCGTCCCGGTCTGCGTTGGCCTTAACGGTATTGTCAGTTGTCCAGCGTCTCGTCTCAGTGCTGTTCAACCATTTCCTGATAAGCACGTTTCCATCTTAGACCGCTTCGTTACATCAGTTGGGCGAGATAGTGATCAAATATGTAGTGTGTGGTGAACTAGCATACAAAATGTACCTAGTAATGCCGATATGATATATGAACAAAGTAGATCAATAATATATAAGCTTTCCACCTGACGCCACTTTATCTCTATCTTATCGTAGAATTTTATCACAATCACGTCAAGCACTTTGCTATGCAAATATTTTATGACATTTTCAAGAACAACAATATCGTTTGAATTAATCCTTCATTGATAGGTAGGTACTTTCATGTACCTATAATAGTGGTCAATCAGAGGTCGAAACTCTACGTTTAAAATGTAGGTACATTGACTTTTTAGGGTTCCGTGACCCTATTATTTATTGACACTCCGCTATCCGTCCGTCTGTCACAGGACTATCTTTGAACCGTAATAGGTAGACATTTTCATAGAGAGACCTTTTCACAAATATTCATACCAAAATTATAAATAAGATACTTTAAAAACTAAAACAACCGACTTTCATGCCCCGCGAGTCAGTTTCAGTAGCAAGTTTGAGACGTTTATCGTTATGTCTCTAAAGATACTTATCAGATCTCGATGAAATTACAATAGTACCACCCCGGAAACGTACTCTACCGATTACAGAATGAACCATTGGAATCGGTTCACAATTGACGGAGTAATTGCGTAACATACACACAAAAAAACATACAGAATTTGAATTGAGAACCAAGAAGTCGGTTGAAAACTAATAACAAGTAACAAAATTAAAATTTTGAATAAACACCCACGACAATGTCCTTTAGAAAATAAACGTCATAACATATATCTTAGAACCACCACTGATTAATTACGAACCGTTTAAAGACAAAATCGAATTAGTTTTGGAGAATAATGGAAACATGAATGTGTACAAACAAATGTTTACTGCAGCACCCCCTGGTGAGTTGACACCGTAACACCTATTTAAGAACATACACCAATCAAACACGAACATATAACTGAAAACTGCATCAACAATCGGACTAGTGGTTTTGGAAAAAATGGCTACATGGATTTGCACACACAAACAAACAAATAAACATCCTCTCACCCCAAACGCATATACAGTCTCCGTTCCGTCGTGGGTAAAAATAAAATACACACAGTACACATAAAGAAAAAAAGATTTAAAAGCGTAAACAGTGAATTTACTTTGCACTAATCGCAAATAATAAGTTTGTAACTTATTATTTGCGATTGGTGCAATAAACGTGTAAGGATTGAACGGCGAAGTTTTTTAACTAAGCAATAACGTCTACAAGTTTCTACGGATCCCTAGGTCCACAAAAGTGCGAAGTCAAAGTGAAACATAGCCGGTTTTTTAAACGCCTCGTTCATATGTTCGATATTTGGCGCCCAACGTGGAACAAATATCTTTTGAGAACGCATTTACCGAAATACATTATATACACTCACGGACTAGTAAACTGCATCATAGTTCAGGATTACTTTCGAATTAATTGAATGGTCCTTAATTGAATGTGACATACGGACGGACAGACAGATATTACAAATCTATAAGGGCTCCGTTTTTTGCCATTCTGCTACGGAAACCCTAACATTTAGCTGGCAGGTGACTTTTGAATTTTGATTAATGTATCACAAAAAGATCCCTGAATGAAAAAATGGTTTTCACTCACTCGTAGTCGCAATATTTTTGAAATACCTACCTACGACACCAGACCATGGAGTAGACGAGAAAAATATCATGGCTTCTTCACATATACGGGAGGTGCCCCAAAACTTGGCAAACTATATGGCGCATGGTTTCATTGCTGATAACGGAACCCTACAAAAATAAAATGCGGCCATGTCGGTTTGACATTATCATTTATACCTACTTATGTTGTTTTATCAGTTTATCATATGACACTGTTGAAGCACGTTGTTGTAGCTATAGCACCAATATTTGAGCGCCACACATCACTCGTGTAATATGGAATCACGCATAGTCCGCGTGAACAATGACTAGAAACAAAAAAAATATTTATACAGCAGATACCACTGTGTAAATATTTTTTGTTTAAAGGCACACGGCGGCTATAATGTATAGATATATATTATCGTACGATATATTTCAATACATATGTCAATACATCTTTCCATTCTTACGATATATATCGTCAAGAGACCACACATACACGATAACTTCTATAATCTATATCTATACTTCTATACTAATATTATAAAGAGAGAACATTTGTATTTTTGTATGTTTGTAATGATTTGGCTCAAAAACTACTGAACCGATTTAAAAACTTCTTTCACTAATGCATAGAATGGACTTTCGGAATGAAAATAGGCTATATATTATCCCGTTTAAATCAAAGTTACATTCGTGGAGACCTAATTTGCAACCCAAGTCGGCAAAAAAACGGTCGAAAAAACACGTTTCTTACGAACGCTGCTTAATTAAAAATAGATAGAAGAATATTTTCTATGCAAGAGTTGTACAACTTAATAAGACCTACAAAAAAGTCCGCGACAGCATATGTCTATCTCTTAAGGTTCACTCACTGTAACCATATTAATCTTAAAATTTTTGCTAAAATATATTACACTAGCAGCCCGCCCCGGCTTCGCACGGGTAGAACATATATGCCTACAAAATTTGCATCAGTTTGTTGCATCGAATATAAAATATGAACATATTTAACAACCATCGTCATATTTCATCCAATTTACACAAAACCTTAACGAATTATGCACCTAAACCTTCCTCATAAACACTCTGGCTATTGGTGAAAACCGCATAATAATCCATTCAGTAGCTATTGAGATTATTGCGAACAGACAGACAGACGCAGTGATGAACTTTGTTTTATAATACTTACGTATTGATATTGGACGGCCCTTTGGCGTAAAGGATAGTTACCCTGATTCTGACCCGACGGTCGTTGGTTCTAATCCTAGCTATATACCTACCAATGAAAGTTTTATGTGCATTCATGAATCATGAGTTTTCGTACAGTGGTAGTGGAATCATTAAATCTACCAAAAAGTAGCTTACCACCAAGGAGTACATCTGCCGCCGTAACGCCTTACGGCGTTCCCCGACGCAAAATGTAGGGGTAATATACGTTTAACGTGTGTATCTGTGTGTCTGTCTGTAGCATCTTAGCACCTAACCGGATGAACCGATTTTGTTTTTATTATTGACAGTTTTTTTTTGTTTAATAGATGTCTTCATCGAGAGTTTTCTTAGCTTTGATTCATGAAAATTCGTTCAATCGTTATAAAATTATGAGCTTTTTTCTAGCTAATTGCGCTATGAAATCAACTTTCATAGGTCTGATCAATTCGAAAATCTTCTTCTTCAACAATATTGTAAGAACATAGAAGCCTCCTGGACTCTACAGAATACTCAAATCCTCACCAACTTACAGCTCAGATTTTAAATGTCGTGTTTAGAGTCATTGGAAAAAGCTATTATACATAGATCAGTCGGGGTGGTTTAAAATATTATATTATATTATTATATATATTGATGAATATTATTTTATACAATAGATCATATTATTACACTATATTGACTTCCAATTGATTGTGATCGGTGGGGATCTACAGCATAGCTAAGCTTATAATTATATTTTCGCAGTAACTATGACCTAATCTGTGGTTTCACTGCAAATATTTTATTAATTTTGCGATGCATGTTTGTGAAATTCGTGATATTTTCTATAGTTTTCATTTGAATTATAAGTCACGGTAATTATTATTATATTACCGTGACCAGGTGGCGCTCAACCTGGTCACGACATACGCAAAGCGGTGTACAGTAACTGAAAAAGTACAGCCGAAAATCGAGCTCAGTGGCGTTTCTTGGGCTCTCCCAAGCCAATGTTCAGCAGAAGACTGACAACGGCAGATGATGAGGACGACAAAACGTTGCAAATAGTATTGTTGTCTAGACTAGATATTCTACATCATATCAAGCTGCAACAAAACTTGTTTATTTGTTTATAAATAGCGGCTGACGATGTCTGTACCCAGCATCCCTGATAAGAGTGATAAGGCAATCTAAGGAAGGTGCGCCCGAAGATTTGTTTCCACGATCATTTTGTCATCCATCAATGTTATCGGCCTATCTCCATGGCAATCTCGATAGATTCTCAGAAGTGTCTGCAGAGAAAATGAGACCAAAATAACATGATTCTGTAAAGGTAATGTACCTGTCTGTCCCTTGAATACGACAATTATGATAAGTTTGTGCGTTTCCATTGATAAAACTAATATCATCTTTGAGGCCCTCTAGTATGTATCTGTCAACTTTAGCACCTTTTTAACCCCGACGCAAAAAATGGGGTGGCATCGTAGCTCCTAAATGATTGGACCGATTTTGATGTTATTTTTTTTGGTTTGATAGGTGGCATAATCGAGTGTTCTTCGCTATGTTTAAAAAAAAACCGTTTGAAGAGTTCTTTTCTAGTTGATGAGAGCCACTTTCATAGGTCTGATCAATTCTAATTCAGTATTAGTTTTTCTTCAACGATATTGCAAGAATATGGTAATCTTAACCTGATGCTGGGACATCTCCTGGAATTTGCAGAATACTCAACTCCTCACCAACATGCAGCAGAGATATCGTGTTTAGGCTCATTGAAATGGTCTCAGAGAACAGCTTTATACAATGATAAGTCAGGGGTGGTTTTATATTTTAAATTTCAGTATTTAAGTACCTATTATAACATCAAGACGTTCATCTGATGGTAAGCGATAACGAAGCTATAAGGTGTGGCAGTGGCACGCATAACTCTATATTGACAGATTTTTGCACTTCACTGCGCTACAACCGTTATACAATTAGAGCCAGTTTCAGTTAAGCTGATATATAGTTTCCTGACAAAGACATTACAGTAAATTGCTGTAATGTCTTTGTTTCCTGTTAAGCTTATGACTTTTTATGGCGCTACCTTATCAGAAATCGGTAAAACTGGAACTTCTCACATGCCTTGTGATCTCATTTGACACTTTGCCCTTTTTCCTCCTTCTCATAACTTTGTATTGTATCAACGATAAACAATTAACAGCAAACGTTCAAGAGCCCCAGTCACATAGCCATACACATTGTATGTAAATATTCAGACAGATAATTGCGAAGAATGCACTGCGAAGCTGCAGCCAGCTCAATTAAAGGCCATGTTCATTGAGAGAGCGTGACTCATCGGCCCATTGAGAGGATATAAGTACATGAGATACCATAGACCACGGCGTAGTTTCTATAGATAGTCTTTGTAGAATGTTAAATTTATCTCAGCTTAAGATTGAGTGTCTATCATAAATGTGTGAGGTTGCTAAGCGGTGAGCGAGGGAAAAATCCACTAAAAGTAATATACGTATATTTTTTACATCGTATAGACTAGCGTTATTTGACGATGCCGTCTTATATGTATTCATAGTGGTCTGGTAGTAGTATACGGCAGTGAGACGAGACGCTGGACAACCGACTTTAGTCCAAGCTTCATAGCGTAGTGTTACGATCTCGTCCTGCGAATCAGTTATGATGCCTGCAGGCAAAGTCTGTAGGTACTGCGCTGCACTGATGATCTTATATTTAAATTATTCAGGGATAGAAAATTTTAATGATAGACAATCTCCCTCCACGAGTCAATAGACAAAAAATAAACTACTTATTGGCGATCGACACAAAAATAGATACTCGTAACATCGACATCTAATGTCGATCGTCAAAAATCCAGCTAAACTGGAGGCAATTTGAGTTCTAGCACAGAATAAATAATAGTGTTCTAGCTTTTGTTGTACAAGTGCGTCCAGAACCACAATGGGAAGCCCAATTCTACTACTACTTCGCAAATACCTATGTTTAATTGTTTATGTCGTTGTAGTATTTTGTGGTGGTGGTTCGAAATTCAATATCACGAATCACACTACGCCATTGCATGGATCCTCATGATACTATGTTTCCTCCTTTTCACTTAGGTACCTACTTACAAGTATATATGTATAATATATTTGTAATACATGGTTATATCACAGATTTACATATGATTGTAATACTGTGGTTATGTTATGAACATAGAAATAGGAATAATAAGGTAGTAGAAATGTCAAAAATCGCCAATTACTTACAAAACGCTTGTCGCCACCTCGCCGCGCATTCTCCCCACCCATGCCATCACTACTACACACGCATATATTAAAACGCAGAGCCACGCACACTTAAACAGCCCCACACTTAAAATTCTGCTCTGTGATTAGTTCTAACACATTCACAAACGGTTGTCTGTGAACTTACCAATGCGTTACACATTCAATTCTACACTGTGATTAGTTCTAGCACATTCACAAACGGTTGTCTGTGAACTTACTTATACATCGAAAACAGTAATTTATTTCAGGACCAGTTTTCAATTTTCCGGTTAGTAACCGGTACATAACGTTCTTACGATTATTTCGTTAGGAGCGCGAGGGTTATAAAAACCTCATTAACAACCTTTGTAGTCCGGTTTATTTCGCGAGCCCGTGTCACGTGTCTGTCGTTCGATGCAAGACGCACGGCGCGAGCCAGCTTGCGTGGAGAAGGAAACGCGTATCTTTATATTTTATTCCAGCCAAATCAGTCAATCAAACAAGCTTCAACATCGTCTGTCTGTCTGCCTGTCTAGTCCCTTTATCGCAGGGACCCACAAATTCTTGTTGTTTAAAGAAAAAACAAGTTGAAACTTATATCAAGTACTTGGATCTACGGTATGTTTTGGGTGAGAACAAAACAAACCCGTAAGTCAACGCGATCAAAAGATATGACCGTTTAAGTTGCATTTTTGGCATATTTTGCGAATTCACAATGGAATTAAAACAAATAGGATACTAAATTGTTAAAAACAATCCAAAATTTCATCGTACCAACGGGACTTGAACCCGCAACCTCCGGAATAACATGTTCCGGTGCTTTGCCAATTAAGCCATGGTGCGAAGTTACGTTACGACGAAATTAGTGGATTGCATTTATTAACCCAAGTATGCATTGGTGGCGCCATCTATGACTACTTATGACGTAAGTTAATCATTTGGAAGAAATCATTACAGTTTTCAAATCCAACAAGAGATGTTGCACTGCGTAAATCAAATATTATGTTTCTTCGAAGTGTTACACAGTTAATATTTTTGTAAATTGTTAAACACAATCCAAAATTTCATCGTACCGACGGGACTTGAACCCGCAACCTCCGGAATAACATGTTCCGGTGCTTTGCCAATAATCCATGGTGCGAAGTAACGTTACGACGAAATTAGTGGATTGCATTTGTTAGCCCAATTATGCATTGGTGGTGCCATCTATGACTACTTATTACGTAAGTTAATCATTTGGAAGAAATCATTACAGTTTTCAAATCCGACGAGAGATGTTGCACTGCGTAAATCAAATATTATGTTTCTTTGAAGTGTTACACACTTAATATTTTTGTAAATTGTTAAACACAATCCAAAATTTCATCGTACCAACGGGACTTGAACCCGCAACCTCCGGAATAACATGTTCCGGTGCTTTGCCAATTAAGCCATGGTGTGAAGTAACGTTACGATGAAATTAGTGGATCACATTTGTTAAATATAGGATACTTCCCGTTGACCTAAAATCATGAAATTTGGCATGAAACAAGGTCTAGAAAAAAAAAATCTAAAACAGTAAAAATTTGTTTTAAGACCAAACAATAAACGAATTTACTATACCAATATAGATAACTTATTATTTGCGGTTGCAGTGTCCAGGCATCAGTCTAGGGCTCAAACTGCAAAGTTAAGTTTGTCTTTTAACGTACGAGTAGTTTGAGCACTTGGTACGGAAGCCTCGGTGGGCGAGTCCAACTCAACTTTTTTTTAAAGAACACAATGACCACACTCTTGCTCCACGTCTTAGGAGTTCTACCCGAAAAGAGAAAGGAATTGAAAATGTGTCATTCAAAGTCTTAAAATTTTAAGTCTGTAAATATTTCGCTTATATAATATTAGTAGGCAGTAGGATTTTATGGTTTTTGTACCGAATTTTGAAAGAAGCTAACCAAGTAATACATTTTCAATAGAAACTGTATCACCCTGTTTGACCATTAACGGAAATGATTTTCAAAAATAATATTATCTGTATAATTAGTCAAAACAAACATTGATGAATTTTCTACGATTTTCCATTCTAGCCAACATTTCTACAATAAATATAAAACTGATACGAGCATACGTATACCGGTTTTTCGAACGAAACCACTTGAAAACCCTTATTTGCATGTATCGCTCTAAATAGAGGCTTAGGTGGAACTAAACTTAAAAGAAAAGGTTTTAGGCATTTAAGAGGGAACGCGGGTTGCATTTTTACATACAAATGTATTTGATATTTTGTAGAAATTAATTTTCTCCAGAAGCATTTTCCAGGGAGGAAACGGGGGAATGCATTTGTATAGAAAAGTGCACCCCGCGTTCCCTCTTAAGGCGTAACCGGTTTGCAAATTTTTCCGGTTACGAAGAACTGATTTATTTGACATATACAGCTAGTGCTGGACAAATCTCAAAACTAAAAAGTTGTCGATATTTCAAATAGCGGGGCGCAATCCTATTTGTTAATATATAATTTTATTATTAATTTAAATACTTCAACAGGGTTCAATTATAGCTACGTATACGTATAACAAATTTTTGCGTAGTAGGTTTATTTGCGACGAAACAGCTGGTTTTTCTTCTTACTTCCTGCAAATAGTGATATTTATTTCGTTTTTAAGTACCATACAATAAGCTGTATCAAGCATTCGAATAGAACATGCAGAGGTAGATATTTTAATTTTATTTCTGGACCATATAAAATTTGTAATTTTAAATGCTTTATTATGTTTTTTTATGGTAACAGGACAAGCACGACGCTCGCCTGATGGTAAGCGATGATGTTTACCTATTACAGATATAGTGGCATGCAAAATGCTGGACTCCCAGAATTTTACATGTCACTGCATTGCGCCTGTTACCTTGAGACATAAAAATGTAGAGACTCACATGCCCTGTAATTAATTTCACTGGACACCTTGCCATTTCAACCGAAAAACATTCCTATTTCACGGCTGAGAATTAGTTGGCAAAGTGGTGGTACCGCCCCAGGCGGACTAGCAGAAGTCCTACCACTACAAAATGTATTAGCTAAATTAAAAAACAAACATCATACATGTTTATTAAACGATGCATTTATTGTAAGTGTTACTGAACAGTGTATTTATAAATTCAATTATACGTAGTATTATTATCTTTTCTATAATTATACACAAAACATTTAATTTAATTGTGAAAAAAAAACAGGTGCTATGCGAATCATAATTAACCACATAGCGCCTGTCTTCTATAATTTACTAAATTAAGTAAATATAAAATATACAAATATAGGCATTCACTAAAAAACTGGCCAAGTGCAAGTCGGACTCGCACTCGTAGGGTTCCGTAACACACTATAGTATTTTTTACTTTTGATTTTTCGTAACTACAAAAATAACTTTGTTTTTCATAGTTTTTGTATGAAAAACAAAGTTATACTTGCGGTCGCTATATCTCAGCAGCTGCTGACTGTATCTCGTACAAACCAATTTTCGTTGAAAGTTTTTATTAAGATCTACAGAATATATTTTTTCTAGATTTTTCACTCCCTTACTTTAGAAGTTAGAGGGGGAGGGGGGGGACACACATTTTACCACTATAGACGCGTGTATCTATTAAGTGATTGACTTTGAGAAAAAATGATTTTAGAAACCTCAATGTCATTTTTAAAGACCTATCCATAGACATCCCACACGTATAGGTTTCATGAAAAAAATTTTTTTTTGTTCCATTTCCATGTATGGAATGCCCCCCCTTAAACTTTTATATTTTTTGATTTTGTACAAAAATCGGAAAGCTCACAGAATACATCTACCTACCAAGTTTCAATTATGTAGTCTTAATAATTTCGGAATAAAATGGCTGTGACATACGGACGGACAGACAGACAGACATGGCGAATCTATAAGGGTTCCGTTTTTTGCCATTCGGCTACGGAACCCTAAAAATCGACCTTTTTTACACTCACACATACCTACCACTCACTCAGTCACACAGATTTTTAGTAAAACAGTTTCAGATTGTACAGCCCCATGAAATGAAGAAATTTGTTTAAATGTTGCCTTTTTGGACTTGTTGCACCGCATTTTTGGCAAAGTGATCAAGACGAATATTCATGTACCTCTCCAATACCCATTTTATTAAATGAATGATATGATTATCGAGTGGAGACTGATCATACTAATGATAGTAAATATTTTCAAATATTTTAAGTCCAAGAAAATTACCCATGGTTTTTGTAACAAAGTGACGTTTAAATGTTTTTTTTTAATTAACTTATTGTCCGAATACATTTTTCTGAGTAAGGATTCACTTATTTTGCAAATTGTGATGACATCTGCGCTCGGCACAATGAGACATCCGTTTTCTTTCAAATGTAGGAATTTAATTTGATCGTGGTTATTACGGACCCTGTTAATGCTGCAATACACGTCTCACACTTAATCTTTTTTAATTAGTTATGAACGACAGACCCTGCTACGTACACTACCACTTGTGACCCGAACTCAGACATATTACTTACATCGTAACTCGACATCACGTCAATAAAAATTGTTTTAGTGTCAGTATCTTCGTCATTGTTGTCAACATGATATGGAGCCACTGTTGTAATATTTATTTGATCTACAGCTGAAGAACAACTAAGGATTGATATTTTTTCAAGGGCTACACAATTTCCGCTACCAAAATCTTTTAGTTCAACATGTGAAATATTTTTTTTGTAAATTGACATAAATTATCTCGCTGTGGGTTATTATTAAAACCTCCGTGTGCTCTAATGTGACCAAAAGTGAGTTCGATATGGTCTTGCGATAACTTGTATAAATGTTGTAACTTGTATTGCTGGTAAATAATTAATCTTCTTCTCATTTTCTATAAGTCTAATGTACATTTCGCTTAAACTTTTTGTCTTCGTGAAGAAAGATTGACAAAACAGATTTATAAGACGAGTATGAATGGACCAGCCGGTAGAGCGGCTTCTAACGGCTGGCCCATTCACAGTCGTCTCATAAATATATTTCGTCTAATCTTTCTTCATCCATCCTCTCTAGATGTCCAAATAATCTAAGCATCCCTTTCCCTATCTTAGTCACTACATCTTCCAGTACACCACAACATTCCCTTATCACGCTGTTCTCCACCTTATCTATCAGAGTCACTCCAATCATACTTCTCAACTTCTCATTTCTACAGCATTAATTTTACTTTCATGCTTTTTCTGCCATACCCAGCATTCACTACCATACATGAGTGTGGGAACCAACGCTCCCCTATGTACAGCCAGTCGTGCTTTTTTAGACACGTTCATTCATTCCTCAAATTATTATTAATGTTATGTATTAATTTTCATAATTTTAACTTTATAAATAAAAAAAACTTTCGATTTAAACTTTCATTCCCCATTGCACTACCTACCTTAAATACATTTTAGAAGCAAAAAATTTTGATAATATGTTACATTGAATGTTATAACTATGTATTTGTCTTAGCAAAGAATATCATATTAATATTATAACTATTATTTTCATCGATACATAACAATTTTATCGATAACTATTGACGAAGTATAACCGTACAATCACATCACTAGCTTACGACAACCGCATGCGCGTCGCTTGCGGCCGCACCATGTCATGCTCGCTAATTTTGCGAGCATGACGATATCGTTTGTATCTCATTACATTGTTACGTACGCTTGTACCGACGAAAATGACGATAAAACAAATAGATAATTATTCTCGTAGTAAATAATTTGTTCCAGCATATTTAATTAAAAAACAGCATTAGAATTAAAAAAATACACTTATCAGTAAAATGTAATCCTCTTATTTATGTAATTACACGTTGTGGAAGAGTTTCCACAATTAGATATGCTGTAACACACCATTTTTGTAGGTGTTTCACGTCCGCCGTTTCGAACAATACTGACAGCTAATTTCGGGCAGTTTCCGCACAGTTGTGGCTGTCAAGTCACAAGTGCGGCGACAATTTACGTAGAGTATGTGACTTCTAATACCTTATTATTCCTATTTCTGTGGTTATGAATCACTTGATCGCACCACGTATACATCACTGTTAGATCTAAGAACGTTTAGGTATTGTAAGTGAAGTTTTCCTTTGGTATATGTCGTTCCCATATGTATAAATGTAGGTAATTATTTACGAATAAATTATAAGTCAGGAAGTCTAATTCAGAACAAATTCCACACAAAAAGTCACTTCTTCAAACCAAAACGACGTCGATTTTTTATTTTTATTTTTTATATCTTATAGGCTAGCGTTTGACCACTATCTCACCTGTTGGTAAGTGATGATGCGGTCGAAGATGGTAAGCACGCTAGGCCTAGAATGGGAACTGGCTCTCAAGGATAGCTGCCGGAACACATTAAATGTTTGGCGACAGATTTTCTAAGTTGAGGGTGGTAGCTGGCCAGGCGGACACTAGATATGTCCTACCACCATGCGGGGGGTTGTTGGTTTCTTAACAAAGTTTTTCCACATAACTTTTTCAATAGAAAAATTGGTGCACGGCGGTTTGAACTCGGTACCTCTGGCATCAAAGCCAACCGTTCTCCCAATTACGCCACCGGGCCTACAAAATAAGAATTACTTCCAAAGTTACAAATGATTGGCTTGGTGTTTGATTTAAACTTGGAAGGAAAGCAGGGATTTCGCGCATGTGCTGCAAATGAGTCAAACAAGACAAATGTCCGACAATGACGCGCTGGACACTTTTAACCTCGCCTGCTTGGACACGACTTTTATTGGGTCATTTTTTTAACGCAGTTAGTCAGTCCTGACTTATTATTTCTTCTTAGTTATTGTGCTTTTTAGCTTTTGGAAAACTTCGTTGAGTCTTTGCATCGCCCATACCACAAAACCTAAAGACGAAAGTCTTTAACGAGTGCGTCCTACCTGTTATTACTTACGGAGCCGAGACGTGGACACTGACAGTGCGACTGGTTCACCAATGTAAAGTCGCTCAGCGAGCTATGGAAAGGACTATGCTCGGAGTATCTCTGAGGGAACAAATTCGAAACGAAGTCATCCGTCAGAGAACCAAAGTTATCGACGTAGCTCAAAGGATTAGCAAGCTGAAGTGGCAGTGGGCTGGACACATCTGTCGTAGAATAACTGTTGGGGTAGACGTGTTCTAGAGTGGTGACCACGGCTCGGTAAACGGAGTGTAGGGCGCCCTCCAGCTAGGTGTAGCGATGATATACGCAAGCTGGCTGGCAGCGGTTGGAAACAAAGAGCTGAAGATAGAGCTCAGTGGCGTGCCATAGGTGAGGCCTATGTCCAGCAGTGGATAGAAATAGGCTGATGATGATGAAAAAAATTATATAAAATGCTTCCTGTGCTTGCTTGCGTCTGTCAATCACTACAAACAAATTTTGTATTTCATTGCATACCTAACTATTACATTATAATATAAATATTACTAGTGGGTTGTAATCTGATGAATTATTCATAGTAAATTCCCAGAGCCTATCAAAAATAACAAGCTTGTATTGTATCATATTTTTTTCATAGAAATCGCGTCATTGTTCTAAAAATAACTTTAGCAATGAATCTTCTTCCTGTTTTATTTATAAACTAGCTGTACCCGCGACTTCGTTCGCGATTCCTACAAAAAACTTAACGAAACCTTAACGTTAGTGTGGCTACATCTAATTTTTTATTCGTCTCATTAAGGTTCAAATCTATGCCTTACATTATGATTAGGCTAAGAGAAGTTATATCTGCTACGCTGAAATTTATTTTTAATGTCACAATTCATGTCTTAAATTAAATAATCCACACTATCCATCAATATATGGGCACTATTGCATTGCCCAGTTTGGTAGATAGGGTTACAATTGTAATGAAAATGTATTTTAAATGGAATACTTAAACAATTTTTAATTGCATATATTATTACATATATTGGCTAACGAAAATTTGGCAAATATTGTACTTTGGTATGTAGATAACAACGTCGTTATAATGTATCTAGCCGCAAAAAAATCCAGCCTCATAGAGAAGCGCTCGTCCAACGTTTGATCTCCTACATCTATACTAATATTATAAAGAGAGAACATTTGTATTTTTGTATTTTTGTATTTTTGTAATGATTTGGCTCAAAAACTTTTTTCTTTTAACTTTCGGAATGAAAATAGGCTTTATATTATCCCGTTTAAATCAAAGATACATTCGTGGAGACCTAATTTGCAACCTAAGTCGGCAAAAAAACGGTCGAAAAACACGTTTCTTACGAACGCTGCTTAATTGAAAATAGATAGAAGAATATTTTCTATACAAGAGTTGTACAACTTAATAAGACCTACAAAAAAGTCCGCGACAGCATATGTCTATCTCTTAAGGTTGACTCACAGTAACCATTTTAATCTTTAAATTTTTGTTAAAAAATATTACATAACTTCCAAGGCAATTTTCAAGTATATAGTATTAATCCTTATCCAAATAATTACGTTAATTAGCTTGGCCACATATTATAGATTCAAATTGTCCTTTACAGTATATAATTCAAATGAAAACTCTAGAAGATATCACGAATTTCACATACACGCGTCGCAAAATTAATAAAATATTTGCAGTGAAACCACAGATTAGGTCATAGTTACTACGAAAATATTATTATAAGCTTAGCTATGCTCT
Organism: Cabera pusaria; assembly: GCA_954871355.1. Classification (NCBI taxonomy): domain Eukaryota; kingdom Metazoa; phylum Arthropoda; class Insecta; order Lepidoptera; family Geometridae; genus Cabera; species Cabera pusaria. The sequence goes on from OX940896.1 coordinate 14,000,338, forward strand.
AGATCCCCATCGATCACAATCAATTTGAAGTCAATATAGTTTAATAATATGATCTATTGTATTAAATAATATTCATCTATATATATAATAATATAATATTTTAAACCATCCCGACTGATCTATGTATAATATTTTCATTAAAAGCATTCCAATGAATCTAAACACAACATTTAAAATCTGAGCTGTAGGTTGGTGAGGATTTCAGTATTCTGTAGAGTCTAGGAGATGTCCCAGCATCAGGTCAATGCTTCCATGTTCTTACAATATCGTTGAAGAAGAAGATTTTCAAATTGATCAGACCTATGAAAGTTGATTTCATAGCGCAATTAACTAGAAAAAAGCTCATAGTTTTATAACGATTGAACGAATCTTCATGAATCAAAGCTAAGAAAACTCTCGATGAAGACATCTATCAAAGAAAAAAAAACTATCAATAATAAAAACAAAACCGGTTCATCCGGTTAGGTGCTAAGATGCTACAGACAGACACACAGATACACACGTTAAACGTATATTACCCCTACATTTTGCGTCGGGGAACGCGTAAAGTTACGACGGCAGATGTTCACCTCTTTTTTTTTAATATCTAATAGGCTAGCGTTTGACCACTATCTCACCTGTTGGTAAGTGATGAAGCGGTCGAAGATGGTAAGCACGCTAGGCCTAGACTGGGGAACTGGCTCTCAAGGATAGCTTCCGGAACACATTAGATGTTTTTGGCGACAGATTTTCTAACTTGAGGGTGGTAGCTGCAGCAGCAGCGGCAGCCAGGCGGACACTAGATAGTGTCCTACCACCATGCGGGGGGTTGTTGGTTTCTTAACGATGTTTTCCTTCACCGGAGGGCCACTGTGAGAAGCGCACATACATTTTTCGATGGAAAAATCCATTGGTGCACGGTAAGGTTTGAAGTCGGTACCACGGCATCAAAGCCGACCGTTCTCCCGATTACGCCACCGGGCCCGGGCTCCTTGGTGGTAAGCTACTTTTTGGTAGATTTAATGATCCCACTACCACTGTACGAAAACTCATGATTCATGAATGCACATAAAACTTTCATTGGTAGGTATATAGCTAGGATTAGAACCAACGACCGTCGGGACAGAATCAGGGTAACTATCCTTTACGCTAAAGGGCCGTCCAATATTTTTATTATTTATATATCATTTATGTTTATGTTATGTTTATGTTTATGTTTAATATCACTACGTAAGTATTATAAAACAAATTCCATCACTGCGTCTGTCTGTCTGTTCGCAATAATCTCAATAGCTACTGAACGGATTATCATGCGGTTTTCACCAATAGCCAGAGTGTTTATCAGGAAAGTTTAGGGTGCATAATTCGTTAAGGTTTTGTGTAAATTGGATGAAATATGACGATTATTGTTAAATATGTTCATATTTTATATTCGATGCAACAAACTGATGCAAATTTTGTAGGCATATATGTTCTACCCGTGCGAAGCCGGGGCGGGCTGCTAGTTTATAGATATACCTATAACGACAATTACTAACCGCCTTGATATTCTCGGCATCTCATTAAGCATCAACTCTTTATTTTACTTTTATATCACTACATAATATAAAACAAAGTCCCCTGCCGCGTCTGTCTGTCAGTTTGCGGTAAACTACAGAATTTGCGGTTTTCACAAATAGATAGAGTGATTCACGAGGAAGGTTTATGTGTATAATTCGTTAAGGTTTTATGTAAAGTTTAATTCATACTCGACAAAGACAAAGTGATGCAAACAGATACAGGCATATATGCTCTACCCAGGCATATGTGCGAAGCTGGGGCGGGTCGCTAGTTGAAGTTTAAAGTTTAGTCAGCCACTTGGCGAACGAACTAATTCTATACTATTTTATCTATCTATACTATTCGTAACGACTAAAGTAAGACAATATTTCACCCGGGACAGCAGTTTAATCTATATCAAAGCGATGGCTGATGGTTATAAAAAAATCCAGCTAAGTAGATGCTTAAAACTATTGATAGCAGAACTCATCAACAACGACTCCAATAAATTCGACAACCGGGGATAGGCTTATTAAAAACGTTCATATATAACCTTTAATAAAAGGCACCTTTAAATTTCAGACGGCCTATTCACAATCATTCGAAAACAAATTCAGATTCAAAAACTACCTCCCCTTCGAATTAGATCTTTGCAATTCACAATTATCGGAACGGAGATACTTGCATTTCAATTCGTTAAATCAGGGATTCTAAATGGAAATATAATTATGTATATAATTTTAAATGACACTGTCCATGAATTTGAATGTATCCGATTTAAATTAGTGTACGGAGAGTACTCATGGATACATTTTTGACCATCTTCATAATAAAAGTTAACTCACTCTTTTTTTCTAAATTATTATGATGATTTTTCAGCACGAAATAGTAAGTTACTTTCTTGTTTGTCTGTCGGTCATTCCAGGTGTAATCTGACGACTTAAATTTCGGAAACTTTCCAATTAGTTATCCCGCTATAAAAGTTTGAGGGAAGCTAAACTATCGATGAAAATGCATTCTATAGCGTGGTTTTTAGATCAATTTTAACCGACATTTATTACTTTGTCTAAAGCATGTTTTAAGTTTTTCGGGTATTTGTCTAAAGAGAGTGAACTTAAACAATAGAAAGTCTTAACTGGCTAAGAGCGGACTCACACTCGTAGGGTTCCGTAACATTTTTATCTTTATTTTTCCGTAGCGTTTTTATGAAAAACAAATTTATATATGCGGTTCGGAAAATGTGCTATATCTCAAAAACTTACTTCCAACAAATTTTCGGTTAAAGTTTAATTGAGATCTAAAGCATATTTTTTTTAGATTTTTCACTTTCTTTAATTTAAAGTAAGAGGGGGGACACACATTTTACCACTTTAGAAGTGTAAAACTTTCGAACTAATGTTTCTGAAAAAAAATTGTTTTAAAAACCTCAATGTCATTTTCAACGACCTATCCAAAAACATACCGCACGTAAAGGTTTGATAACATTTTTTTTTTTAGTTTCTGCTTCCATGTATGGGGAGCCCCCCTGGATCTTTTTTTTTTTTAATTTTCATATAAAACTCGTAAAGCTGTTTACAGAATACATCTACCTACCAAGTTTCAACTGTGTAGTCTTAAAAGTTTCGGAATAAAATGGCTGTGACATACGGACGGACAGACGGACGGACAGACAGACGGACAGACATGACGAATCTAAAATGGTACGAAACTGTACAACATTTCTACCTAATAGAACTACGTCAGCGATACGAATTCAGACGCTGGGTAACCCGACGATCCTGTAATACATGTGTAATACATACGTATGTGCAGTTATAATGTGTAAAGTAAAACATCGACTGGCATAGCAATTCGTCAACTACATCTCATGTTTCAAATGGAAACCTACTTCTGTTATCTTACTTAGCTTCGCTTAGCTCTAATACATAGTTGGCTTTGAGTAACTCAGAGATAGTTGGGCGCTAGTTTCGTTTCGCTTATATTCCAATGAGGCCTGTGTTTAATCCGTCATCGGCAGAAGTACGAACGAATGACGTTTGCCGAACTCAGCTGATCTCCTTAAAAAAAGAGAGTGCGTATGCCACCATCATCCGAATATTTTTCTCAAAGATTTATTACTTTATTAATGTTATTTCTTGAAAGCGAATCGATTAGCGACATGCTTTTATTCGATTGATGGCTGGTTCGTGCGAGTCACAACTCAAACAACCTTTTGCTACACGTAGTAGGAGCATTATATCGATCTTCCGCCTGACTTGTTGACATAAAATATCTTTTTACCATCAAGGAGAACATATGCCGGCGTATCCTTACGGTGTCCAGCAACAAAAAGCCCTTGGTATTCAGGTTCATTTTAGGCCTAGCGGATTCACTATCGCACTATATGACATCATCGCTTAGTACCAGGCGAGATAGTAGTCAAACGGTAAGCCTATCAGCAGGGTTATTCTCAATCATTCGAAAGCAAATTCGAATTCGGAAACTGCCTTTACTTCGACTTGGATCTTTGCAATTCACAATGCTCCGATTGGTTAATTTTGATATTTCGATTAGAAAAAATCAGTGATTTATTGGTTTATATTTAAAGGTTTCCGCGCAAAACAGCTAAGGGATCAAAAAAAGAATAAAATTAAAAATGAAGCTTCCGAATCCGAATATGTTTTCGAATGATTGAGAATAAGCGCAAAATAACTACAAAAACATTTCATTTTCGACAAAATTTCTCACATGTTGAGATTCGAACCTACAGCCTTTGCTTCTTAAATAGAAGCAAGCTCTGTTCCACCTGATCCATCATTAACATATGCAGTTTGGCGAATTTAAGAATAACAATGTAAATCTGCACGTATGATTACGGAACCAGGAACGATGCCCGTATCCTGTTTTTTTTTTTTTCATGAAAACTTTGTTATACATATACATTTTGATCCACGTATCATTTGAGAAGTGTTTACCTAATAGATTGCATAACATTTACATAAAAATATCCTGTTTTTCCCGTGTCCCACCAAAACCTTTATGTTTTTCAGGATAACCAATATTCTAAAAGTTATTCCATAGTATAAGCTATGCTCACTTTAAGTTTCATTAAAATCCGTCCAGTAGTTTCGGCGTGATGATTTTTCAAACGGACATACATACAGACAAAAATTTTAAAAATTATATTTTCGGCATCTATAGCGTTTATAATGCCTCCCCTAATTTAAATTTCAAAAAAATATTCAATGTACAGTTTTTGCTTAGTTACTGTTTTATTATAATAATAAAAAAAAATAGATGAAAACCGGCCAAGTGCGTCGCCATCGTCGGTCACGACGCGGAGGACATCATCATCATCACTTTACAGGGCTGTATCTCCTTAACCGTAATAGGTACATGAAATTTTCACAAAATATGTATTACTATATGGGATTTAACAACAAATACTAAAAATAACATACAATTAAAAATAAAGGGAGTCACCATACAAGAAACGTGTCTTTTTTTGCTTGATCTTAAGAACCGTGATAGGTAAAACTTGAAATTTTTACAAAATATTATGTATTAGCTGTGCCTGTGACTTAGTCCGCGTAGAATAGTGCTTTAAGTAGCATTTTTTTTAATTTCGGCTAATCATTTTACAAATAAGCCTCATACGTATAAATACTTTAGTCGTCTGCCCTCATGTGTCTGCCCGTTCGGGTAAGCACTGCACTTAGGCATGTCAGGATAGCTCTAATATTTGTGGGGTAACGTACACCTAATATTTTGTAGTATCTTGTCGCAAACTTATAAAACATTCACATATACCTTACATATTTCCATACTTTCATCCCCTATTCCCTATTGTTATTTTACACCCTGGAGGGTAAAACTTTTACAAACTTTGAATGTAATATTTATTTATATCTAATAAACCTTAAGTTAAAAGATAAGTTTCAAGCTTTTCTAGCACTAAAAATGACGATACTTCGATAAAACTTTTCATCCCCCTCTTTTAACCCCTAACAACCCTTTGTTTGCATTAACAAGTATGCCCATGTTCTTCCTCAAGCTCTAGACTATATGTGTACCAAATTTCATTTAATTAAGTTCAGAAGAACATTCATATGTATAAACATATATATATATATATATATATATATATATATATATATATATATAATATATATATATATATAAACTTTACATATTTCCATACAAACTTTCATCCCCTATTCCATATTGTTATTTTACAAACTTTGAATGTCATATTTATTTATCATATATATTGTATTTTTATTTATAATTAATCAACAGCATAAAAATAAATGTTAAGCTTCTAGCTCTAAAAATGACGATACTTCCATACAACTTTTTAATCCCCCCCTTTCAACCCCCTTACAACCCTTTTTTCGCATTAAAATGTAGCCAAATTTCATTTAAATCAGTTCAGTAGTATTGGCGGGAAAGCGCGACAGACAGACAGACAGAGTTACTTTCGAATTTATAATATAAGTAAGAATTGCTATAGCCGCTATAACATCAAATACTGATATATATCAGAATAAAGTTAAAAATTAAAGGGGGTCCCATACAATAAACGTGTTTTTTTTCCTGGCCCTACAAAAAAAAAAAAACAAAAAACGCGCACCGAGACTACCTTTGCAGTTCGATCCCTAGACAGATGTCTAGACACGGTTAATGCACCAACCGCAAATAATAACTTTGTAATAGTAAATTCGCATTTTAGGGTTCCATACCTTAAAAGGAAAAAACGAACTCTTACAGTGTTTGTCCACAGCAACGGCACCGGGCGACGCATCCCGGTCGCCGATATTTCGAGTAGATCGGCGCGACCGCTAGAAACCGGCCAGAGATTTTGACGGGCCGATGTGCCGGCATTGGCTCGCAATACCAAACAAGTCGATTGAACGATCTTGTCCACACACTGCCGGCGCCCGGCGCCGTTCGATAGGTTATTGTTTTTTTATCTGAGGTTGTTTGTTTTATTTCTATGGAAACGCATCTGCCACGCATGACAGCTAGAAAGAAACAGAACCACCGAAATCGGTGGCGGTGGACAAACGATTGCCGGCACATCATTTTCAAACCGGCCCGAAAAAATCTCGGTGCCGGTGTCGTCCCGGTGCCGTTGCTGTGGACATACGTTCCGTGAAACAACGTTGAAAAACGTTAAGTGAAGACCCTTTATCTCCGAAACGCGTAAAGGTACGGCCACACCGCGGCGTCCTGCGATCTGCGGGCGCGATCTCAGTACTTATTAATAGTTTTCTGATCGCGTTTGGTGTGAACCAGTCGGTACAAATACCACTTGCGCTATCTGATCGCTCACGCAGGACGCTGCAGTGTGTCCGTACCTTAAAGGTATCAAGCTCAAACTTTTAAGTATTAAATAGTTGGGTCTACGGTATCTTTCGGCTGTGAAAAAATCAAACCTGTACAACGCGATCAAAAGATATGACCGTTTAAGTCGCATTTTCGCCGCACATTTTGCGATTTCACAAGAGAATCAATACCTATGGGGTACTTCCCGTTGACCTAGAATCATGAAATTTGGCAAGAAGCAAGGTCTTGAAGCACTTACATAGGCATACATCTGAAAACCGTAAATATGTAGTTTAATCACGAAAAAAAGTTAATTTACAATACTTAATACAAACTTAATATAATAATTACAAACTTATTATTTTCGGTTGGTGCAATAGATACATTTTCTATTGATCGAACTACAAAGTTAAGCTTATCCTATAACCTAGTTTGAGAAGTTGGTACGGAAGCCTCGGTAGACGAGTCCTACTCGACTTGGACATATTTATTTACCTACATATTTTTAGGATTCCGTACTTCAAAAGGTAAAAAAGGAACCCTTATAAGATCACTTTATTGTCCGTCTATCTGTCTGTCTGTCTGTCCGTGTGTCACCACCGATTTTCTCAGGAACGAGTAGACCTAGCAAGTTTAAATGTATAGCAGATACTGAGATCTATAGTCCCTATTAGGTGTATAAATCATTTTGGTGTTGAGCGACTACTTACTATTAACGAAAGAACACTCTTATTTAATAATAAGAGTACTGTAATCAGTAGAACATTCAAAATGTAGAGATGATATCCAATCTCGTCCTTCCGGATGGTGATAATCATGAGCTTATTGTTTACCTACTAAGATACATGTAGAAGACATCTTCTAAGATGATAGTGAGTAAGATGATTATAATAAGAATGCGCTTGACCACAATTCACAATAAATGCTTACACGAATTGCTAATGCCGAACATTATATTCGGCCGGAGCCCACCACGAGTGATCATCCCCCAGAGTAATATTATAGGTATTATGGACAGGTCACCCCTAGCACTACTACTCAATGATCACATGACGCATTTCTTCCATTCCAGATAAACCAGCCCAATGAGTGTATTTTGGTTCTTTTTCTCGTTATTTGACAGCAATTTATATTACTGTAAAGGGTTATTTCTTCGAGCAAACAAAGCGGCGCCTGAGTCAGCAATGCCCGCGTAAATATTTTTATTTCGGCCGCGTTCGCTCTTTGTTTTGCAAATGCATTGCCATGTAATGTTTACAGTAGGGAGTGACTTGAGCTGATCCATATGCTCTTCCTTTTGACATCGCGTATGTCATTCCGTCGCCAGAGTCACGAGCTTGTTACACTCGCTGTTGTCTTCGAAATGCGAAGGAATACAAAACAAAAGCGACTCAGAAAAGTACAAGCACTTCAACAATCACTTGGAGCTGTACAAAACACGATGCGCTTGCAACATTTGCATTTTGCAACAAATACTTTTTGTTGTTAAGTAAACAAGTGCAAAATGCTCAATAAACTCATTAGTGGAATCGTGCGGAACACCTTACCTACTGAGTTAACGTATCAAATAGCTCTTGAACAAAAAAACACATGCATGTTTTGAATGGTTCCAGTTCCAATCGTATTATGAAGACCATATGCTAAATAATCATCGGTTTATATAACAAGAAGTGACTTCGTTCAACGAAAGTCCAAGCTCTCATAACATATGACGCAGATTTGTGCATAAATACCTACCCACCATTTCGATCATTCTGGGATTTCTGGGAAGTTGGAACTGCTAGACGCGGTCAATTTTTATCGAGATCTGATGAGTAGGTGCCTCTAGAGATATGAAGATAAACACCTCAATGTTGGTACTGAAAATAATTTTTCCTTTACTTGTGCTTTTAACCAAAATTGACAATTCTAGGTCAACGGGAAGTACCCTATAGGTTTTGGGTCGAAAAATTCTTGTGCTCTAAGACCTTGCTTATAACCAAAATTGACAATTCTAGATAAACCGGAAGTACCCTATAGGTTTGGGGTCGAAAACCTATAGGGCACTTCCCGTTGACCTAGAATCATGAAATTTGGCAAGAAGCAAGGTGTTACAGCACAATTAAAGAAAAAAAATTAAAAATAAAAGAGTTGGAAATTAAATGGCGTCTCCATACATACATTGTTAAGACAATTAAGATAGGCCTCTGAGTTATAATGAGCGCTCATACAATTTAGAGGTCCAGCTTAATTGGTTGGTACGGAAGCTTCGATGGGCGAGTTCAACTCGACTTAGCCGGTTTTTTTTATTTTATGAATGTTCACCAATTACTCGAAGGCGTCTGAACCAAATTGGAAAATTCCTTTTTTAGGGTTCCGTAGTCCTGACAAGGAAGTCTTATAGTTTCGTCATGTCCGTCTGTCTGTCTGTCAGTCTGTCCGAGGTTTTGCTAAGAGACCGTTAATACTAGAAAGCTGTTATTTTGCAGGGGTAAGTATATACTCGTAAATTACGCCGACAAAGTGGTGACATAAAATTTTGAAAAATATTTTTTATTGGGTAGTTCAGTGGGGATGAATTTTTGTTTCGTCGTCTACCGCATCGTGATCGTTGAATAGGTATTTTTAAATGATTTAATGGTCGCTAATACTATTTTTCGATTGAATGCTCTATTTACGAAATATTAAACTTTAAAGTGCAAATTTTTGTTCCAGTAGGGCGTTCCCCCCCCCTCTAAAAGCTAATCTGCTGGCTTGAAAAATTTGAAAAAATTCGTAATAATAGTGCATTTCATGAACTTTAAAGAAAAACTATAGCGGTTAAGATAACTTTATTAGTTTAGCAGTTAGCACGTCATTGAACTTGGGGTGTTTGATAATTTTGTACCAAATACAAAATCCTTAGAATAAATGCTTTGAAGTGACAAAGACAAAGTACCTAGTTGCTTGTTTATAACGGGTAAAGACTTTCATTGAATAACGGGCTACTACGGAACCCTACACTGGGCGTGGCCCGACACGCACTTGGCCGGTTATTTTTTTTTCGTAAGGGTTATACTCCACAGGTGGCCCCATTATATTTTATCGACATATGTTCAGTATCTCCAGAGATATGGAGATAAACATCTCATACTTGGTACTGAAAATGACTAGCGCGGCGTTTGAAGTAGGTTCGTTAGTTTATTTAACGATCTTAAAATATTAACTGTACCATTCGAGCTTAGAAGAAAGACGAGGGAAGAGGTTAGGATCCAGGAGAAATCCGTTGTTCAGTGCCTACTCTCAGTGCCGTCTTACACTTCCATGTCAGCACGATCCCACCTTAGATAACAATACTGATACTTTTATCTCAACATATGAAAATAAAATCATGATGAACCAATATTACGAGAGGTATACTGAGTTTGGTCACAGAATAATGAATAGTACAAGTTTGGTGTCGAAAAGTTTTATTGGACGTCAAGGTGTCCTCACTCCGGGGGACTTCTGCCATTCGTCATCTGCTGCGTCTTTATAAAGCTAAGCAAATGTAAGTTTAAGGTATACACTTATTTATTTATGGAGACCAGTGGGGATGACGCACGGGAATCGGGAATGCCACCAGTGAGATCAGAAATACAGGCCAAGTGGGTTATCGATGCTAAACTTAGGTACTCTACTCAGCGGTCAATGTACGAAACGAATCACTTCGTTCTGCAACAAAGCTTGATAACACTTTGTTATAGCATTGTTATCGGACGGAAATATGCCATTGTTCGATTGCCAATTACTTCAAACAATAACTAATCATTGTGTTAGTGGAAATGTTTGATGATGTTTGCAGAACTCAAGTAGGAAATAAGGAAATGTTTACAAAGAAAGGATGCGGTGATAAGAAGTTCTTACAACCATGAGTACTTAATGACAGTGCAGAAACTTTATCGATTAACATTGAAATGAGCATATGAGTAGTATATTTTGACAGCTGTGATTTTAATGATATTTTATTAGTAATACCACAAGTAATACCTACCTGTTCAAACAACCCGCAATCTGAGCTGAACAGTGATATCGGTAAGGAGTAACATAAGATGGCATAGTTCACAAAGCGGCTGGTTAACGCTCATTAAAAGAAGCCCTGCATGGGGTATAATAGGAACTGATCTCATCTCTGGGATGATTCTCTCAATTACCAGCTGGAGACATTGAAAGAGCCATAAAACTCATAATATACTTACATACTTCATCGCTACAAAGTGGACTTTTGGTTCTACATCCAAGGAATGAACAATTGCTAATAGCGACCAATTTTATTATAAAATAAGAACAATGGCCTATGGTATGCAAACATGGGTTACTTAACTGCTTGAGTTACCCCAGAATTATCGTCTTGTTTTGCACATGTCACATTCAGAAGAGTCCTGTAAGAGTAATAAACCCTGGACATGATACACGAGCGAGCAGTATTAGACCTCTCATGATAGTAAGAGGAGTCGTAAATTGCCTTCATTGTATCAACGAGCCATTTATTCAATAAGAACATTATGAAACCCTTGTGTTATAGCACAGAATAAATATGAGTAGTAGTAATTTGGCAAAAACACCCTTAGGGTCAGAGTCACTAATTCCTGATAAGTTTCAGGTACTTATCTGACATATGATGCCAAGCCATATAAAAGTTGTAAAAAATCTGACAACTTAGTTCTCAATGGTGCCGGTATCGTAGAAACCGGAAAAGGCCCTGCTAATTCCCTGATAGCCAATTAGGATCTTATCTGATTTTCTCATTAATTACTGGTCCCAGTCTACGAATAAAAACGTTTTTTTTATTCGTAGGTCCTAGGTGTTGTGGTAGAATGGTCGGCTTCGACGCCAGAGATACTAAGTGGGTTCAAAATCCCTGCTGTGCACCAATGGATTTTTCTATCGATTAAGTTATGTGCTCATTTCACAGTGGCCCTCCGGTGAAGGAAAAACTTCGTTATGAAACCGTGGGATATTGGTAGGGTTAGTGTCGTCCACCTACCGCCCGCAGGTTGGAAAATCTAGTTATATATATCTAATGTTCCAGATATCTAATGTGTTCCAGCAGCTGTCCTTAAGGGCCAATTCCTATTCTAGGTCTACCATCCTCGACCGCATCATCACTTAGCACCAGGTAAGCTATTTGTCAAACGCTAGACGTACGATATAAAAAAGCAGCCAAGTGCGAGTTGTACTCACGGACCGAGGCTTCCGTACAATCTTGTCAAGCTAGGTTAAATGTGCAGTCCAACCCCTAGAGAGAAAAAGGGTCTTGATAGATGGACAGACGGATAGATGGAGAGACGGACAGATGGACAGACAGACAGACAGACAACTAAGTGATTCTATAGGGGTTCCTTTTTTCATTTTGAGGTACGGAACCACAGCACGGAATCTTAAAAAGGACCGGTTTCTGATAAATTTTCAGTTCAAATCTGCCAAATGGTATTTACCATTCAATGTAATCATTACACACAGTGCAGATGAAAGCGTTATCTACTGTCTTGCAGAGTGTTTGAAGGCTTCAACCTATCCAGTTATTATGCCAGGATGGGTGCCGATTCTAATGTTGCCATAACCTATGAACTTTCAAAAGTACGACGTAAGTAGTAGGTACTCGACCTAGTCAATACTCTGAAATAAAATAAGAAACAGAGAGTATTTCAAAAAATAGAGAGAGAGAAACAGTAATGCAGTAAAATAATTTAAATTCGTTTTGGTGAAGCCGGCAAGCACCAAATCAACAACAAAGAATTGGGAACAAAGAGAAACGATGAAATTACCCTTTGCTATGTCAACAATTCTACATGTTTAGTAAACGTTGCTGCGTTGTCGCTAAATCAATTGACATCGGTAGTCTTATCAAAATACTGGGTACTTACACTGGTACTTACCGAACACTGTATACTTTGTTAAATTCCATTGAAATCGTCTATACAATTTTCAAGATGAAACAACACATTCAACAAGTTTAGGTAGGTAAATAAGTGGTGACGTCACAGCCACTTAACAGTTGTTATCGCGTCTGTTCTCTCTCTCAGTAAAGGAGTGGCTTTTGATGGACGATGAAAGCAGCTTTCAAACGTCCACTGACTCATTGGAAGTCTCATTTCTATTTCAAATCAGTGATACAGACTTAACAGCATCTTGTACCATACAAAAATATATGTATTCGAGTTTGCAATGTTAAATGTTTGTTCTACGTACAGGCACATAATAAAATTAATAGTAGGTACTACGTAGTATAGTGTAGATTTTCGAGATGGGACTGACTAATGGCAGATACATGTTCCCTTGTAGCTGTAGCAATACATTCTGAGGAGACTGTCCATTAAATTTTGAGCTGCATTTATTAAATTTAAAAAAATACACACAGCAAGAATGCAAAAAATAAAAACTTTTTTGATGCTATTCAAAAAGAAACAAAACAAACACTATTCTTACAAACATACATACATAAAATCGCGCCTTTTTATCGTTGGCGTAGGCAGAGACTACTTCTTTCCACTTGCTACGACTATAACTTACTACTAAATTATTCTTATAAGAATCACAACACTCTATTGGACCAACTAAAGGTTGGAGCTCCAGAAAAATCATAAATAGCAATTGTGTAGGTCAGCTATACTCAAAGTGTGCTCCGCGGAGCCCTATCGCACCGCAAAGCTTTTATAGGGGCTCTACGAAAATATTGGTCACATAGAAATCATATTACTAAAGGGGTACTATGCTTATGTGCTCGTCGCTGCCTAATAACAATCCCGGAGAACTAAATTGAAATAATTGCATCGACATTTGTACAGATGGAGCCAAGGCAATGACAGGTAAAACAGAAAGAACAGTATCACGAATAAAAAATTAAGCACCTACTGAATTAAAAACTAGGTTTTGATTTATTTTAAGGCTCCGTCAGGTATTTGTTTTTCCAAAAGGGTTTCGTCCCCAAAAATGTTTAAGAACCGCTGGTGTAGGTATAAACAAATGATTGCGAAGGTGTTTGTATGACAAGTATACTAGTTACAGCTACTATGTAATTGAGTTCCTATGTTTACTCGAGCTAAATTTGTTCGAATCGATTGGCCGCATTTTCGCACGCACTGTTCAATCGCCATTACTGTTTAACACAATGACTAAACATCAACATAACAGTGTTTAGAAAATGGTAGTTCACATAAATGGTAAACCACAAGCTTGATAAACGCGTAGCTTTATAGAAGGCATATACTATAAATGCACATACAGGAAAATTTATAGACCCTATAGTGCACTTTATTATGAAGAGTATTGAAGAGCTATCGCAATATGAACTTGTTGACTTCTTTAGCTTCATCAATATTATAGCTGTTTAGCTACAGATGTCAAACCTGTTTGAAGCGGAACAGAAACTTTCACAGGGATAGTTATAATATTGAAATTAGCATAGCCAACATAAGAAACAATTGTGTTTAATTCCTTCAATCTCGGCAACTCATCAATTGCGCTTTTATTACCCAACATCATCATAATCAGCCGGTGTCAATTCACTGCTGGACGTAGGTTTCTACCAAGAAACGCTACTGAGCTCGATCTTCTGCTCTTCTATCTGACCTATTACTTATCCGGTTCCAGCTGGACATTGATTTTTGTGACACCTGTATATAACATAAACATAAACATGTACAAAAATAAAGGAATTTGGAATGAAAATTTAAACTTTACATTTCGTCTCTAGATTGATAGCATCGATTGATAGGTATTATACTTGCCTCAGTTCACTTTTAAATATATCAACTGACCGCAGAAAAGCCGCTGTATGTAAGGCTTCGTATCCACGCCCTCGTATAAGCTTGTCAATCTGCATTTAAGTACAGAGCGGAATGCACTCGGTTCCTTTGAATTAGCCCAAATAACCGGTAGAGATGCAATCACACGTAATGTTCACATAAAATTACCGGTAAGGACGTATTTCGTATCACAAATCTGGTTTCGAAAATACGAACCTCAGTTATCACGTGTGGCAACCTACGTGTCTATATTGCATTACAGAATTAATTAATGAAAGATAAGAAGTGGTCAGAAAATGACACACAATCTAATACTATAAGAATCTTTGTCCTGACATACTGACTCACTGACAGACAACGCACAGCCTAAACCGCTGGTCGTAGAGACTTGAAATTTGGAGGGTATATTTGTCTTAGTACGTAAGGGTGTACTAAAAAAGGATTTTCCAAAACTCACCCCTTAAGGGGATGAAATGGGGGTTCAAAGTTTGTATGGAGAAACAAGATTAGATAGTCTTTTCTATCCGAAACTTCACACAAGTGCTTCAGTAAAAAAATAAGTAAATACGTGTTTCAGTTTTTTTTTAATTCTACCCCTAAGAGGGTGAAATGGGGTAATAAAGTGTAAAAATCAATATTATTTCGGATTGCGATGAAATTTGACATGCAGATAGTTATTACGACGTTAGTTCCCTCTGAGAAAGGATTTTCCAAAATTAACCCTCGAAGGGGATGAAACAGGGGTTCAAAATTTGTATGGAGAAACAAGATAAGATAGTCTTTTCTATCCGAAACTTCACACAAGTGCTTTAGTAAAAAAATAAGTAAATACGTGTTTCAGGTTTTTTTGAAATTCTACCCTCAAGAGGGTGAAATGGGGTAATAAAGTGTAAAAATCAATATTATTTCGGATTGCGCTGAAATTTGGCATGCAGATAGTTATTACGACGTTAGTTCCCTTTGAGAATGGATTTTACAAAATTAACCCTCGAAGGGGATGAAACGGGGGTTCAAAATTTGTATGGAGAAACAAGATTAGATAGTCTTTTCTATCCGAAACTTCACACAAGTGCTTCAGTAAAAAAATAAGTAAATACGTGTAGCAGATTTTTTTGAAATTCCTCCCCTAAGAGGGTGAAATGGCGTAATGATGTGTGAAAATCAATATTGTTTCGGATTGCGCTGAAATTTGGCATGCATATAGTTATTACGACGTTAGTTCCTTCTGAGAAAGGATTATCCAAAATTCATCCCTGAAGAGGATGAAACGAGGGTTCAAAGTTTGTATGGAGAAACAAGAATAGATTGTCTTTTATATTCGAAACTTCACACAAGTGCTTCAGTAAAAAAATAAGTAAATACGTGTTTCAGGTTTTTTTGAAATTCCTCCCCTAAGAGGGTGAAATGGGGTAATAATGTGTAAAAATCAATATTGTTTCGGATTGCGCTGAAATTTGGCATGCAGATAGTTATTAATTACGACGTTAGTTCCCTCTGAAAAAGGTTTTCCAAAATTCATTCCTGAAGAGGATGAAACGAGGGTTCAAAGTTTGTATGGAGAAACAAGAATAGATTGTCTTTTATATTCGAAACTTCACACAAGTAGTTTAGTAAATAAATAAGTAAATACGTGTTTCAGGCTTTTTGAAATTCTATTCCTAAAAGGGTGAAGTGGGGTAACAAAGTCTGAAATCAATATTGTTTCGGATTGCGCTGATATTTGGCATCCAGATAGTTATTTTGACGTAGGTATCCGCTAAGAAAGTATTTTTCAAAATTCTTTCTTCAAGGGATGAAGCGGGGGTTCAAAGTTTGGATAGTCATTTTATTCTGTAAATAAATAAGTAAATACGAGTTTCAGACTTTTTCAAAATGCCACCCGAAGAGAGTGAACTGGGGTAAAAAAGTCTGAAATTCAATATTGTTTCGGATTGCGCTTTTTTTGGTTTTATAAATATGAATCCAGATTTGTCTTAGTCACGCGATAACATGAAAACAGGTGAACCGATTTGGCTAATTCTTATTTGATGTCTTTAATGATAGAATCGTTTTTACAAAAGAAAAGTTTTAAGTAAATAAAAGGAGTTTTAACGCGGGCGAAGCCGCGGGGGACTTCTAGTGTAGGTATAAGATCATTATGAAAATAAATTGATTTTTCTATTCCATCAAAAATTAATAAAACGGAATCTACGACTAAAATATAAGTTTTTTATAGTCTTACGTTTTTACCACTATCTCTCCTGCTGATAAGTGAACATTTGAGGTCGAGGGTGGTAGCACGCTAAGCCTAGAATGGGAATTGTCTCTGAAAATCAGCTATTGGAACACATTATTGTAGACGTTCGGTAGTAGGTTCTACTTACTAAAATTTAAGTTCGACGAGATGTGAGTATTATTACTTATTACTTCCCTTGCTATTCATATTTGGCCATAAATCGAGTAGGTGCACTCATTTCTCTAGCATTTGCGTACTTTTATTTATTGTGTGCTTGCGTATACAGTTACATCTCATAGTTGCCTGGTCGTGCTAAAATATTTGAAAGCGGTACCGTTATACGCGGCCGTGGTTCACTGATCCGCTTTACTCATAGACGGTCTCCAAGGCGGCACCTTTGTGCATTGACCCATACATGGCCCGGTACACCAAAGAACTTCCTAGTCTCACTTGTAACTGATAATTTACGACGTGCACTGGCAAAGGTACAACCAGATACAACCACGTTCAATTAGACTGCTCCAATTGGAGTCCATGTCGAAACTAGTTGGTACACAGATTCAATCTAACTAGAACATTTATTTTTAGTTAGGCAAAGGCTTGACCACGATTCCACCTGATGGAATGTAATGATGCGGTCGATGCTGCTCCATGGGTGTATGGTTATAAGTCTTCGTGGTTTTTGTTATAGTTATAACTTATATTATATTAAAACCTTCAACGGGACGACGTGAAATACTTCTTGCGGTTTGGTGTTGTAAACTGGAATGTCGACCATGTTCTTACGTATGTAGTATGTGCTATGCCGTTCTTTAAGCTACTTGTTATCTTATCATTGAAGGGAAAAGAAGTTACTTATTTCTCATCATTGCAAGAAAGTTAGCCCAATCATTATAAACAAAACCCAGGACTAATTCCGGCTGAAAGTTTTTGTGTACCCTATCGCTCTTAAAATCGATTCGGTAACATCTCTGCTTGCCCTGTCAGTACCTACGCCATACTTCATGATAATTAACCAAGCTTACCAAAAGCTTATCATAAAAATCTTATCACTTAGCAAGTGGTCAAATCTGTGGTCATTAACCTCGAGCCAGCAATACCCGCGGACTCTCAGTCCATGGGCTGTCCCGTCCAAAGTGCGGCTGCATTCCTTTGCGATCGGCCTCGCCATAACCGTCGTCTGCGCCGCACAACTCACTGGGGGCCCAAACGTGGAGCTGAGTTGCCATGCCACTCCCCACTCCCTGCAATGCGGATAAGAAATTCCCTGAATGTAGATCCTTCCTGGTAAGAAGCAATTTGAGAACACATAAAGATCAGAATATTGTCGTTTAGTGCTGAATTTCTACAATAAATGTCTGATTTTATTTACTATTATGATAAGCAAGCGACTACTATGAGAACGACTATACTGCTTAGATAGACCTACAACAAAACGGCGGCAACCTTTATTCGGTCAAAGTTGGTCCATGCACTCTTAACTTGATCAGAATGTCTTGTCATCTGCTTGATTGTTGTGTCATAATTATGATCATGGCATGGCAACCCTCAAGTGGCTTGGGAATGACGCGGTCGAGAGTTTCGCACACCACACTTCACATATGGACACAACGGCTTTTTTAAACCGATATCCTGCGGAGCTTAGAACACAATTAGTGTGGACGATAGGAATGTCGTAGCTTCATGGGAATCAGCTAGACTAGGCAAAACTTCTATGTATGTTTGCTCATCCGTTGCCAGAAGATTAGGTAGATTAACAGCTGGCCGGATAGACGTCTCATCTTATACCATAACTGCAACACAAAGTAAAACATGTTAGACGAGGTAATCTAATCACTCGGTTAGAGACTAAGACCAATGCTGAAGCGTATTTATAAGCACAAAGCAGGTGCGTCGACTTGTCCTTAAAATAGATATTACATTTAAACGGCATTTAGAGTTAACTTTTTCACCCCAAGTTAGATGCTGCATTTATAGTTACAGTCCAAGCTTGTATGCATACCATCCTGCCAGATAGGGTCTTTTGACCTATATGTAATGTTATACTTACATACAAGATACGCTTGATACGAGGGTATTACTTAATTATACATATACCTATTATTTAGGGAGTTGGTAGCATAGTAAGTTAAACTAGCGTTGAATTTAAGACAACCTCCCAAGCACCGGAACTTAACTAGACTATTTGTAGATTGTAGCAAATACAAGAACTATACGATTGGCAAGCACGGCGGCGGTACCGTTATCGTTCGGAATGAGACCACCGCTGTATCGGTATCGGTACACCACGGTACCACTATCATTTCGGACATAGTTCATACACTGACATTTGCCGTGCAATTTGCTTGTAACGATGTAGGCACTCGACTTGAATCTGAACGTGGTTCATTAAGAGAACCGTGAGAAATTGTGCTTACTTAAGTTTGTTCGAGCACGTTGTCTAATGAGATGAACGAAATGTTAAAGAGACATTTGGGATTGAACTAAATTCATATCATTCATTACCATGGTCATTTAAAATTTAATAAAAACCGATTTTACATGTTATGCACGTCACTTTATAAGGTGGCGCAGTTGTGTATCTCTATATTTTTGGAGATTGCCAAATAATCTGGACAAAATCATTGAGCGAAATTTTGACCGAGTAACTAAGTACTTATATATTTATGGATAAGATGGGGTCAGTCTCTGTGTATTGATAGTCATTGCAGCTTGGTGCCTCTTCGTTCCTTGGCCCTGGAAAAAGATCTTGAGTCATAAGTTTTATTTCTATTGTAGGTACATTGTTTTGCAAATAAGTGCATACTGAACGTGACAAGGAACAACGATGTTTTTTTCTTATAATGAATTATTATCAACATTACGTAGTATCTACGTTAATTGTTTCTCCATCAGAAGGTTGTCTGGAAGAGATCGCTCTTAGCGATAAGACCGCTTATTGTTACACTATTGTTTAATTTATTGTAATGTACTGTTTCTTTTTTATGGTGTTCAATAAAGTGTTTTCTATTTTATTCTAGCCCTATATTATAACAAATAACAACGATGTGATAATATTGTTACGTGCGGGGTGGTATTAAAATGCCAATCCGATGAGATGAACGTTTATTTCCACTGAACACTAGGTTTTACAATGTTCCACAGTAGTTGTCCAAATCGTCTTGCACAATTATCAAAAGTCCGTTAACACACACTGAGGTCGTTGGTAATCACAATCACTGATTTCACTGTTCACAACACTAGTTCACTGATAATACTTAACGATCACTTGGTCGCTATCCGCGCTTAGATAGTTACACTGTCGCTTCCAGAGAAAGACTGACTCAAGCCGCGGTTTCAACGTCTTATATAGGACGAGAATATTTCTACAGAAATTTCTAGTATTGACTCGAAACAATAGACAAAAGACGTTCAAAACAAAGCAATAACAATCACAAACAAAAGGGGCGGCTTTCCTTTGAGCATCTGACGTAAATAACTTTACCATACATGCTAATTTGATCTCTAACTACTTATGAATAAGGTTCAATCTTAACTACAAAACTAGGTACATTGACTAGGGTCTGAATTCCCGGAAGGTTAACTTTTATGACGGTCGGGTCGGGTGTTTATAGCCCGTAATTAGTCTATTCTTTCCCACGGTATTTTTGTTCGAGAAGCTTGGCGAAACATCGCGACTCGACGACGCGATGTAACATTATCCCCTTCTTAGTTATGATCGTCCCGATCATCATTTGTTCCATGGTATCGTGTAAGTCGATCGATGTGTACTACCCTCGGCTTTTCTCTCTGGCCTCGTTTAATGCGGTAGGTAACGTCGTTTATCTTCGTGATAATCTGGTATGGTCCTTCCCAATGAGCCTGCAGCTTCGGACTTTTTCCTTTCCTTCGTAGTGGGTTGTGCAACCAGACGAGAGTTCCTTCTTCGAAACCCATCATATTCGCTCTACGATCGTACCGGGTCTTCATTTTTTCACCAGTTTTTAAACTATTCTCTCGAACTATCCTGTGCACTTCGTCCAGCTGACTACGAAGATCACTGACATAGTCGGTTACAGGCTTCGGAGCATCTGGCGGGGAACCAGTGATGGCGTCGATAGGAAGTCTTAGTTCGTGTCCAAAATTCACATTTGCAGGAGTCATGCCAGTGCTGTCATGGGTAGCGGAACGGTATGACAACAAGAACAGAGGTATGTACTGATCCCAGTCACGTTGATGTGCGTCCACGACTTTAGCCAGGTGATTCTCCAACGTCTGGTTAAACCTCTCAACCATTCCGTCTGACTGTGGATGAGCTGCCGTTGTCCGCGTCTTTTGGATCCCGAGGAGGGTGCACATTTCCTGAAATAGGGCAGACTCGAAGTTCCTTCCTTGATCGGAATGCAGTTCCATCGGTACACCAAATCGACAGATCACTTCTTGCACCAACTTCTTTGCAACTGTCTTTGCTTCCTGGTTTGGTGTCGCGAAAACTTCGGGCCATTTGCTGAAGTAATCTTGCACTACGATGATGTACTTGTTGCCTTCTTCAGTCTCGGGAAATGGCCCGGCAACATCCACGGCAATGCGCTCCCATGGTGCTCCAACGTTGTACAATTTTAGTTGTCCTTTACTTCTTGTCTTCGGTCCTTTTACTGATGCGCACGCGGTGCACTTCCTGCACCAATCTTCCACATCCTCGCGGCTGTGTACCCAGTAAAATCGTTGACGAACCTTCACAAGAGTTTTCTTGACTCCTAGATGTCCACCAGAAACTCCATCATGAATGTGTCGTAGTAGAGATGCCACTTTGCTCCGGGGAACAACGACCTGCATCGTAGTTTCTTTTCCATTGCTGCTTTCCCATTTTCGGTACAAGATTCCTTGTTCCAGAGTCAGGCTGTCCCACTGAGCCCAGTAACTTTTTGTGATTGGGCTGCAGGCTGACACGTCGCTCCACTGGGGCTTGTTTCCAGACTTT
This sequence comes from Cabera pusaria, assembly GCA_954871355.1. Taxonomy (NCBI): domain Eukaryota; kingdom Metazoa; phylum Arthropoda; class Insecta; order Lepidoptera; family Geometridae; genus Cabera; species Cabera pusaria. The sequence continues at coordinate 14,022,083 of OX940896.1, forward strand.
ATCCAATCCAGTACAGGTCGTAAATCTCTGTCCTCCAATTGTGCTTGTCTCATATTTTCGCCGTTCCATTCGTCATCTGTTCTGTCCATCCTGATGACTCTGACTTCTTCTCGAGACTCGTGCTTTTCGCAGTGTTTACAGTCATCTGCACAAGGTCTTCTTGACAGGGCATCGGCGTTGCTATGGCCCTTTCCACTGCGATGTTCTGTCACGAAGTTGAACTCTTGAAGTTGCTCGATCCATCGTGCCACTTGACCTTCCGGGCTCTTAAACTGTAGAAGCCATTTTAGAGCAGCGTGGTCAGTTCTGAGCGTAAACTCCCTTCCGATGAGGTACTTGTTGAAGTGCTGAAGAGTCTTTACCACGGCTAGCAACTCGCGGCGGGTGACACAGTAGTTTCGTTCTGGTTTGGATAATGATTTACTGAAGTATGCTATGACCACTTCTTTGTCTCCTTGGATTTGTGAGAGAACTCCTCCAATTCCCGTGTTGCTGGCATCAGTGTCCACAATAAATCTTCCATCTCTGGTAGGGTATACCAAGATCGGCGTTTCACACAGTCGCTGCTTTAGATCGTTGAAGGCGGTTTCACACTCCAAGTCCCATACAAATGTGCGCTTTTCTTCTGTCAGCCGATGTAAGGGTTTGGCAATTCCAGAAAAGTTCTTGACAAACCGCCGATAGTAAGCGCATAGTCCCAAAAACGACCTTACATCAGTTTTATTCTTCGGGGTAGGCCAAGTTTGAACAGCCTTGATTTTGTCAGGATCAGTTTGTACCCCGTTTTCCGAAATGATGTGTCCAAGGTAGCTGACTTTGGATTTAAAGAAGTCACACTTTTTGGCACTCAGCTTCAGGTTTGCTTCACGTAGACGGTTCAAAACCTTCTCCAGATTCTGCAGATGTTCAGTAAAATCACGGCCCAAAATGATGACGTCATCCAGGTACACCAAGCATACGTCTCCCAGTAATCCAACCATTACTCTGTCCATGAGACGTTCGAACGTTGCTGGAGCATTACACAGTCCAAATGGCATGACGTTGAATTGCCAGAGTCCATTTCCAATGCCCGTACTGAATGCTGTCTTCTCTTTGTGTTCTGGACTGATTTCTACCTGCCAGTAGCCACTTTTCAGGTCAACCGTTGAAAACCACTTCATTCCACTGAGCATGTCCAGTGTATCGTCTATTCGAGGCAAGGGGTAGCTGTCCTTCTTTGTGACTTCATTAAGCATTCTGTAATCTACGCAGAATCTGGTGGAGCCATCTTTCTTTTTCACCAGAACCACTGGCGATGACCAAGGACTTGTAGATGGTTCGATGACTTTTTCTTTGGCCATGTCTCGTATCATGTCTGCAACTTCAGCTTCTTTCGCCCATGGAATCCTTCGTGGCCTCTGTCGTATAGGTCTTGCGTCGCCAGTGTCAATTTTGTGTTTAACAAGTCCGGTACGTCCACAGTTGTTTCCAGCGGCGAAGACGTCTTTAAACCGCATCAACAGACGTTTTGCTTGTGACAGCTGAGCGAACGTTAAGTTGTCTTTGGATGATTCCAGCAGCTGTGATATTTGGTCTTCCGAGCTTGGTTCCGTAGAAGTAATATCCGTTCGTCGCAGGTACTTCACTTCTTGACATTTTCCAATTATGCTGTTTTTCTTCAGATGAACTTCTGCATTGCCAAGGTTGAGAATTCGCACACTGGCCGTTCTGTTTGTCATGAGCAATGTTCTTGCAGTAATCCAGGTCGGATGTGTGCCCTCATCTTCGGCAACTACACATAGTCCACTCTTGACTGTATTTGGAAATTTCACTCGAACAATATTTTGCGATTTTGGAGCCAACACGACGTCCTTGAGACAGTAAAGCTTACACGGTGCCGTTCCTTCGAAGAACACTTCTTGCTCGGGAAACCGGAGAACACCACGGGCCACATCCAATATGCAATGCTGCTTCTCCAAAAAGTCCAATCCCAGAATGCAATCATCAGTTATGTTGGCAATAAGCACAGGATGAATGTATGAGTGCTCACCGATGACTATCTCCACATCTGTATCGCCAAGGACAGGAACTGACTGGCCGGTTGCTGTCCGTAGTGAGCATGCTGCAGATCGATGTTTCCGTGATATAAATCGTTGCAGGAATTCAGGCTTCACAATTGTGCGCGATGCTCCTGTGTCCACTGTGAACTTGCAGGTCTTGTTGTTCAGGGTGCCCTCGACGATTAAGCTGTTCCCGTTGCACACTTGTGTCACAGTGATGGTGGGGGCTCTCTCTTGACCAGCCAGCGCCCGCCCCGCGGCCCTGGCGACGTTTAGTTTAACGCCTCCTCATCCACTTGGGTCTCGCAATTTCTGACCCGTTTCTTCGTTTTCGGGCAATCAATCCGAATATGCCCTTTTTCTCCACACCCATAACATGTCGGTCCATAACGGGGCTTCCTGGTTTCAGTCACTAGCTCCCGAACTCTGTATGGTTTGGTGTCTCGTCGCACTGCTTCCACTTCCAAGGCATGAGCGAGGGCGTTCTTGAGTGTCTGATGATGCCCCAATCGTACCGCAGCGCGTACCTCATCATCCCTGATTCCATCCACAAAGCTCTGTAGAGATGTCACTTCAATGGTTGATGGCGTCGACACGTAGGCTCGTCGGACCAACCTCTCGATTTCGTCTGCCCACTGTTGCAATGTCTCTGTGGGTTTCTGGGTGCGCTCTCGTAGTTGTGCCCTGTACGCATGCTCCATATGTTTGTCCCCATAGCGCGTTTCCAGGGCTTCCAGCAAGGTCTTCAGCGTCCTTTCGTCTTCAGGTATGCGTTCCAGAATAAGCTGAGCGTCTCCTTTCAGCGCTAATGTAAGCGCTGTATTTGCTTGCTCGTCTGTCCAGCCACAGCTTTTAGATAGCGTCGTGAATTGAAACTTGTATGCTGCCCAAGAAGACGTTCCGTCGAAAAGTGGCAGATCCAGTTTGAACGGCGAAGTCGTAGCGGACACCTGGCTGCTCTGTCCAACTCCTCGTAACTCCAGTTTCTGGACCTTATTAGCCAGGTCATTCACGGTCTGTTCGTGTACGTCGAGTCGTCCTTCCACTTCTTTGACGCTGGCTTCCACCTTTTTTTATTTTTTCTCCCATGCCGGCAAGCCCGCTCTGCAATTGACGTCCAATTGTCTCTTCCAGTTTACGGCTAGCTTCTTCCTGTTTACGGCTAGCTTCTTCTTGTGCCGCCTGTACAGCCTGTAGTGCAGCCTGTTGATCCTGGCGAGCTTCTTGTTGTGCTGCCTGTACTGCCTGTAGTGCGGCCTGTTGTTCCTCACGTACAGCTTGTAGTGCAGCCTTTTGTTCCTGGCGTGCAGCTTCTTGTCCAGCTAGGAGAGCGGCTAGCATGGCCTCCAGGCCTCCATCCGTAGTTAGACTCACCGGCGGTGCTGTAGGTGGCGCTGCCATGGTGGGTGCCATCGGTGTTGCTGCTGGCTCTTCCAATGTGGATGTTCCTGCTCCCGATGCTTCGAGCTCCTTCTGCCGGGTTGCATCCATCTCCGCCTGGCGCCTGGTGCGTGGAGTACACGTATCTTCCCTCGGAGTGATTGGCATCCCACTTCTGACACCAATTGTTACGTGCGGGGTGGTATTAAAATGCCAATCCGATGAGATGAACGTTTATTTCCACTGAACACTAGGTTTTACAATGTTCCACAGTAGTTGTCCAAATCGTCTTGCACAATTATCAAAAGTCCGTTAACACACACTGAGGTCGTTGGTAATCACAATCACTGATTTCACTGTTCACAACACTAGTTCACTGATAACACTTAACGATCACTTGGTCGCTATCCGCGCTTAGATAGTTACACTGTCGCTTCCAGAGCAAGACTGACTCAAGCCGCGGTTTCAACGTCTTATATAGGACGAGAATATTTCTACAGAAATTTCTAGTATTGACTCGAAACAATAGACAAAAGACGTTCAAAACAAAGCAATAACAATCACAAACAAAAGGGGCGGCTTTCCTTTGAGCATCTGACGTAAACAACTTTACCATACATGCTAATTTGATCTCTAACTACTTATGAATAAGGTTCAATCTTAACTACAAAACTAGGTACATTGACTAGGGTCTGAATTCCCGGAAGGTTAACTTTTATGACGGTCGGGTCGGGTGTTTATAGCCCGTAATTAGTCTATTCTTTCCCACGGTATTTTTGTTCGAGAAGCTTGGCGAAACATCGCGACTCGACGACGCGATGTAACAATATTAATATCGTCTTTACCCTTTTGACGTACAGTACCCTAAAAAATGATGACATTGATCAAGTAATATAACAATAAACTCAATCATGCATTATCGAAGTAGGGTACCTCAAAGTTATCTACGAGGTAAGTACCTACAAATGTGTGAATTAATTCGCTCACTGCGTTGTGCATGACATGATTGCTAAGTCACTCATTTTATTAGCTCAAGGAGAATCAATTGATAAGTACTTACTTAGTTAAAGCACTTGGATGTCAAACTAATTAATATTTTATCTAGCTATCTGTTAAGTCACGCAACCATAACAATGGGGCATAATGATGAGTGACAACGGTCGAAACGTGATCACGCGCACATCGTTGTCATCATTGATATCCGTAGCCTTTAGTTTACTTAATAACAATCACTTTGAGAAAGTCTTAGATACTATTATTTTTTTAATGTGAATTATGAAGCATTTCAGCAAGCAGGCATCCGTCTCTTTCAAGGTAGGTAAGTATAATCATCATCATCATAATCAACCGATACGATACCACTGATGGACATAAGGTAGGTAAGTAAATAACATAAGTACTGCTACAATTTCTATTAAGTTTTATTAATTATAAGTTTTACCTATATGTACTAGTTACTTATCTAATACTATAAGAATCTTTGTCCTGACATACTGACTGACAGACAGCCTAAACCACTGGCCTTAGAGACTTGAAATTTGGAGGGTATATTTGTCTTAGTACGTAAAGGTTTATTAAGAAAGAATTTTCTAAAATTCACCCCTTAAGGGGATGAAATGGGGGTGCACATTTTGTATGGAGAAACAAGATTAGATAGTCTTTTCTTTTCTATTCGAAACTTCACACAATTGCTTTAATTAATAAATAATTAAATACGTGTTTCAGGCTTTTTTGAAATTCATTTCCTAAGAGGGTAAAATGGGGTAACAAAGTATGAAAATCAATATTGTTTCGGATTGCGCTGAAATTTTACATGCAGATAGTTATAACAACTTTAGTTACTTCAGAAAATGTGTTTTTTTTTAATTTACCCCTTAAAGGGATGAAACGAGGGTTCAAAGTTGGTTTGGAGAAACAAGATTAGATAGTTTTTTCTATTCGAAACTTCACACAATTGCTTTCGTATATAAATAAGTAAATACGTGTTTCAGGCTTTTTCAAAATGCCACCCTAAGAGGGGTTACCTAGTCTGAAAATCAATATTGTTTCGGATTGCGCTGAAACTTAGAATGCAGATTATGACTTAGGTATCCGCTAAGTAAGGTTTTTTTTTAAATTTTACCCCTTAAGGAAACGGAACGAGGATTCAAAGTTTGTATGGCGAAACAATTTCTGAAACAAGATGAGATAGTCTTTTTATTCGAAACTTTACGTAAGTTCTTCTGTGAATAAATAAGAAAATACGCGTTGCAAGATTTTTCGAAATGGGGTAGGTAACAAAGTCTGAAAACCCATATGGTTTTTCGAGCTTTATAAATATGATTTCCTATTTCCCTTAGTCACGCGATAACATTCAATCGGGTCAACAGATTTGGCTAATTCTGTTTTGGTGTCTTGTATGATAAAAAGGTTTTTATTAAAGAAAAGTTTTAAGTTATAACGCGGGCGAAGCCGCGGGGCACTGCTAGTTTAAGTATAATTTTGTCACAGAAAGTAAATTGATATTGAATTGTAATAAAATTTTTGACCTCTCTCTCAGATAAAGGAGGTGGACAACTTACATATTTTTTCTAATGCAATAATCCAGTAAGTTAATACATATTATGTTCTTGATTTAAATTAAATTTTAAACTAAAATTTGTTTATTTCAAGGCGAGTCTGTCTCACCTATGTATTATTCTAGATCTGCACACAATAATAATTCAATGATTTCTTACGAAAATAGTATCGTATGAGCATTTATGAACACCCCAAATTCCTGTTTCGTATAATTATATACTTAATACCTAACATGTATATATTCATGACCATTAATGTCTTGATGGTACGTTGAGCTTCTCAAATGTATTTGTTAAGAACATTATTAATATTTTTAACTCATTCAAAGTTCAATCCCATATTTTGAACAGATTTTAACTGGAGTTCGCATGATCTTATTATTCAAATTTCTCAATTCAACGTCAGACCAGCCCAGTTCTTATTCAAAAAGTGTTGTAACAAAAACATTGAATTACATATGAATGGAAACTGGATTGTATATATTAATACTTAATTTTGTACGGCCCTATATTTAGGGAGAGAATAAAGGATAGCGAAAAGTTAAAATGGTTTAGTTGGTATGGGGCCCCCCTAATTGCACGTGTAGTGAACAAGTTTGAACTTGATAAAATGGCCACACGTGAAGATCTAAAATTTAAGAGCAGGTACCCAAAGATCGGCTGTTGACATACCTAATCAAAAAAACCAGTCTACGAAATTTATATTTTTTTTTTGGGCATGTATAATTTTTTTCTCGGATATATAACGAGTTGGTAAATGCGTAATATATTTTTTTCTTGTTTCTTTACTCAAAAGTATAAAAATAACCAAAATAATTGAATTATTTCGATGTCCGTGTCACAATTTTTAGGCATAGTATAGGTAGGTACCTAATCTAGTTGACATTTATAGCTGAAGTAAAGTTATAGGCACTTAGTTTTAACACATGAGTAAAGAAAAGGTTTCTTTACTCATGTGGTTTTAAGGTCTTATGGAATTGTAAACAAATCAAGAAAGATACGGTCTAGTATTCTTATAGGTACCATATGTTTTGATACTTGCAAATTACTAATACTTATCTATACTTCTATACTAATATTATAAAGAGGAAAACTTTGTTTGTTTGGTTGTAATGAATAGGCTCAAAAACTACTGGACCGTTTTTAAAAATTCTTTCACCATTCGAAGGCCACAGTATCCACGAGTAACATAGGCTAAATTTTATTTTGGAAAAAAATAGGGTTCCGTAAGATATTTGGGTTTTAGCAAAACAACGTTTGCAGGGGTCAGCTAGTATAATATATAAGTATTAGTGAGTATATACTTAAATATAATATAATACTTATTTACTTACTAATATTATAAAAACGTTTGTAACTCTGTCCTGTCACTCTGTCTGTTTGTTTCCGATCTTACTGAAATTGAACAAGGAGATATTTCATAGCATGAGGATGAACATAGGCTACTAAATTGGTGGTGTACGTAATCAAACTCGCGGGTTTCAGTATAGCTATATTCAGCTAGTATAACATATAATACGGAATCCTCGGTCTGCAAACCAGACTCACGCTTATCCGTTTTTGTTGTAAACAACGGATGATAAAATATTTATAAATAGCTTTAATTATTTTAATATACTCTGATAAATAATTATGTTGGTAACAATATGTATTATCTAAGTACTCAAGGAAGTACCTATTTAAGTACCTTTATAAGTACACCTATTTTTGATAACAACATAGGGTATGTTATGTTTGGCATTGTATGTATTTGCGAGTGTTATCAACTTATCACTCATACAAATGAGCTTTCGTTTCGTGCACTAATCTATAATTATCGGTCTCTACTTTGGACTAAGTCCACTAATGGGAGACAGGTCAAGTCGAAGGGAATCAATTTTTACCTGTTAAACTTCGGAGTATGTAGTAGAGTGTCTCTATCATCCATACTACAAGTGTAAGGATCCTATTCCACTGGGACACCACGGTTGCACCACCAGCGGGTGATTCATAACTGCTGCAGTCAGTATATATTATGTTACTCTTTGACTGCTGCGTTGCTCAACCAACCGGACATCTGCCAGCCCCCTGGATCTTATTTCAATCGAATACATTCAAATTTGAATTTCAAAGCGTCATTTTGAATTTCGAATACCTATTATTATTCCGTGAGCTATTTAGTCGCGGATACCTTTACATTTTTAGGGTTCCATACCCAAAGGGTAAAACGGGACCCTATTACTAAGACTCCGCTGTCCGTCTGTCTGTCTGTCTGTCTGTCTGTCTGTCTGTCCGTCTGTCACCAGGCTATAGCTCATTAACCGTGATAGTTAGACAGTTGAGATTTTCACAAATGGTGTATTTCTGTTGCCGCTAGAACAACAAATACTAAAAACAAAATAAAGTTAAAAATTAAAGGGGGTCCCCATACAAAAGACGTGTTTTTAAACGCCATCTATCTAATTAGTTTCGGCAAAATGACATAGATGGCGCTAGTCTTTCTAGATCGCGACCAAACCAAATATTCTTGGTAATATCAATTAATCAAATATATGATGAGGTTTTATGGTTCGTATTGTACGGAACCCTCCCTAAGTGTGCGATAAGAGACGCGATGCTGACTCGCACTTGGCCAGTTTTATTCAAATTATAGTATCAAAAGTTATGGATAATAGCATTGTGAATTGCATAGATCGGACTCGAAGGAGAGGCAGTTTCCGAATCCGAATTTGCTTTCGAATGATTAAAAATTAGGGGGCAGATTAGATACCCTCAATACAACTATACTGTATACATATTTTGTTGATAGCGCGACTGTTTGCGCAACCACGTGTCCGGATGGTGTCCTCGTGAGATAGCTCTCTAAAGAGTTACCAATACCACCTAGCATTGCTATGTGAGTAGGTTAGAGTGATTAAGGTGCTTGATTTGTCTTAAATGTATGTCGTGATTCTTTGTGACTTGCGATATATTTAAATATCTATCCAATACTATAAGAATATTTGTCCTGACATACTGACTGACTTAGACACAACGCACAGGCTAAACCGCTGGTCGTTGGTAGAGACTTGAAATTTGGACGGTATATTTGTCTTAGTACGTAAGTAAGGGTGTACTAAGAAAGAATTTTCCAAAATTCACCCCTTAAGGGGGATGAAACGAGGGTTCAAAGTTTTTATGGAGAAAATTCGAAACTTTACATAAATATTTCTGTAAATAAATAAGAAAACACGTGTTTCAGGCTTTTTCGAAATTCGACCCCTAAGAGGATGAAGTGGGGTAAAAAAGTCTGAAAATCGATATGGTTTTTCGTGTTTTATACAAATTAATATCTATTTCCCTTAGTCGCCCGCTAGAACATGCATACCGACTGAGGGCAATTTTTGCTCCATACTTATTGCGGAATAATACAAGTTTTAGGAAAAATCTAATGAGACAAACACTGAGTCATTGTTAATTAGTAATCACAATGTTGGTCATAGCTATTTAAAATAATGAATAAGTACAACAAACGTTTTTTGTATTATTTCTTGTACCAACTGACATACTTTAAAGTTTCCCGAAGCAAAAGGTTTATTTTTATTTTTTTCGTAGACATGCAAGTGTTTGATCTATCTTATCAGGGGTCTCTAGACAAAATCCAATTTCCTGTTTTCATTCACGCTAACGCAAGTTCAAAATGTGTGGAATGATATTTATGTTTCCGCAACAAAAATGTCATTTCCATACATTTTGAACTAGCGTTAGCGTAAATGAGAACAGGCAATTGGATTTTGTCTAGGGGCCCTGACCCCTAAACAAATATAGAATAGAATTAGTGTAGCGTTCACGTCAAACGCAACTTCAAAGGGTACGGGAATGACATTGCTTTTCCACAAAAAAAATCTCAATGCCAATGTCATTCTCATACGTATTCATTCATTATACATGCATATTCACCACGGATAAAGGTGATATTCACCATCATACCTGCATCATATTCATTATGTCATCTCCTAAAGCGGTGATGTGACATCATCGACACTAGATTAGACTTCTTTGTCGTGGTAGGACTTCTGCTAATCCGCCTGGGGTGGTACCATCACTTGGCTAATTATTTCAGCCGTGAAAAAGGAATGATTTTTGGTTCAAATGATGCATTCAAAACATCAACATTAAAAACATTTCAGTGTCCAGTGAAATTATGGGTAACAGGTGCAAGAATCAATCAAGAATCAAAGAATCAAAGCATTTATTCAGTATGTAGGCAGTATAAATATACGCACATATACACGTCAAAATCATAAATCATAAAATAACTCATAACACAGTGTAGTTCAGTGACATACAAAATTCTTACTAGCTGTATCTGTAATAGGTAGACTTCACCGCTTACCATCAGGCGAGCGTCATGCTTGTCCTGATTTCTTAGAAAAAGATGCAGAAAGAGATATTTTGATTGTGTTATTTATATAAAAAAAATTTATACATAAAATAAAATTTTAAAAATCTAAAAGCATAGAATAATTAATAGTACGTACTGAAAGTATTCACTACGAGTACCTATTGTAGTTTCATCTTATTTCATCATAATGAGTCATCTGGCAACGCGCCTTCCTTATCGCTATACCTAATGCAAATTTTCCGATACTGTAAACAATCTGGGATTTCATTCGAGAAACACATTTTACTTAGGTATGTTGCTAATTTTATGCTGTGAAAATAGCTTAGAAGTTATTTTAGTAACTACCTATGTAACGTAGGGTGCTTGGTGTTCCCATTTAAGTACCTATATTTATTTTTGTTATATTGAGTTTGACTCACAGACTTCGGATCACACTACGCCAGGATAATGTTACATATCCATTACCTTTACTATGTTTACCCTGTAGTAAACGTTGTCACGGTAAAGGATACTACTGACTGCTACTGACTGCAGTAGTAGAGTAGCTCTAAGGACAGAAACACGAACACGACAGAACCTTAGAGCGACAACGTTTTCATGAGGGAAAGGTTAGCGCTTGACAGTGGTGGTCGCGAGTGAATACGTATCTTTTGAGTAAGTGCGTCAGGTGAGATAGTGATCTCACCTGACGCACTTACTCAAAAGATACGTATTCACTCGCGACTTGAAGACCTCAAAATTTATTCAGGCAAGGAATTCCATTCCTAGACGGTACGTATGATAAATGAAGAAGCAAGACGCTTCGTGCGAGTAGAAGGAATATCCACCATATAGCGGTGGCGTCTCTTAGTATCTCTGTTTCTCCAATTATAAAATAGTGTTAGCTGAACTAGTTTATGCAGTTCCATGGCACAGTTCTTGATATGTATATATGATAATAACAGATAGACTAGCGACTTTGTGGCGATGCTCAAGGCTTTGGAGCCTTTTTTAAAAGCTAGTCATCGTTGATGAGTTTCTTGGCTTTCCTCTCAATAGCTTCCAGCATCTCCAGCCATTTGGTAGAACCATATCAAAGGTGAGAACAATACTCCATAGACGATCGAAATTACGTTTGATAAAGATTGAGCAACTGTCCTGTTGTGAAGTTTTGTCTCACCTTGGCCAAGATGCCAAACTCTTTTGATGCTAGCTGGGCTTCGAATTAAATGTGAGATGCCAAAAAGCTCGAGATGGCCTTTTATCGGTGCGGATATATTCCTGAAAGTAGAAACCAGTGAAATAGACTTTGTTTGTCAGAGTAAAGACATGCCTAGGTTTTAGCAGCATTGATCTAAAATTTACAATCTAAGGCTGAGTTGCACCATCTTACTTTAACCGTAACTATAACTATTAACCGGTGATTTTATATGTAGTTTGACAGATATTTGACGTTTGTTATAGTTAAAGTAAGATGGTGCAACTCAGCCTAAGATTATAACCTTCACAATGTCAATGCGCTGTTGTCAGTTTTAGCAGACATCCTATCTAGGTTTAACTGTACATAAATCGAAAATGAATTGAAATGTGTTTAAAATTGTGTTTATTGGGTGTACAGAACCTGAAATAAATTAATTTTGATTTTTTATTTAAAATAGATACCTACACATTTTGGTCTCCCCTGAACTCAGATAAATAAGCCAACCGAAGATAAGACTCAAAATGGCTAGTACTTACATACTTACTTATATACTTAGTTGGCCAATAAAACAAAATTGAACGTTTTTGAAAATTGTTTGCATGTTTTGAAGGCGTTGAACTTCAAGAGCTCTTAAGGTTCCTGCTACATCCGCACCCAACTGTGCGCGGCTGGTTTCGTTGTAGGAACCAAATATGCTGAATGATAACTTCATATTTTCTCTTTATTTCATTGATCTCTATCTGCGACTTCACGATATATTACGTTATTATATAAACAAAACTAATACGATTACAGTCATAATTTCATGCAGACGAATTATAAAGAAGGTTATGTTTATGTAATATGTATTATTTATACAACAAAAATGCTTGAAATGCAATCTTCGTTTGGAAAGTATTTTGAGGGAAAATTGTTTAGAAACCTTCCGACCGACCGAAAGTCATAGGCCGAACAACATCTTAGTATGTTGGAAATATGCACCTAAGTAATTGAAATATTTAGATTTTTACTGCTTACGTTGTGGCATAGAAAAGATATCGTTGTGGACAAGTCGTTCGTCGCGAACCTCTTAAGGCGTGTGAACGTTTTTATCAAAACGGTCTTGATACTTTGTTAAGGCAAACTGGTGATCTCATGTGATGGCTCACCATCGAGTCAGCGACCAAAATAACATCTGGCACACTCCTGCTTAATGTAGGATCGGATTTGGATCTGTTGACTCGATCAGATGTTTGGGATGCAGCGATTTCATTGGCGGTAAATTAGTCCAACTCACGCCAAAATAATGTCTGGCTTATTTGGCATGTCTATATGTAGCTACGAGAAGTCGTTATGATTAAAAAAGCAAACGATATTTTTGGTTTTGGCAATGACACTAAATCTAGCATCGTCCACTACTCGGCCAGCCCATTTGCTGGATCCCACGGACAGGCAGATTACGATGTACAGCTCGGCCGCTGACGACGGAAAAAAATAGACCTGCTTACCACCAAACTGTGGTAACGCAGATCAGTAGACGTATCCGTTGCGCGATTCTTAATTTAGACTGTGGTGTGATACGACGCACCACGAAATAAAAACGGAAGAAAGATATTTTAGAAATCCCTGAACCACAACGTTTCATGATTGTCGATGTGATACGTTACTGCCTGCGATCGTTAGTTATAGAGTACGTATGATATCGGTAAAATAACTGACCGTGGGCAGTCAGCTTTAGTCCTCATCGTCAAATTCATCACTATCTTTGAGCTGGATCGTGCTTGGTCACGCTTCGTTTATTCTCCAAGTAAGTATTATATAGGTATTTTTTTCGAGTAGACCTATTCTATTGACTGGTTAACTGGTTTCTTCCTGAGTCTGCAATTACCTACAAGCTGACCAGATATTATATAGACTCAATTATATAGATACTCTGTACTGTATATAATGAAGGTGCCTAGCTAGTGTAGATACCTTCGCCTAAAAGTCTGACTGACTCACGAAATGAAACGAAAAAAAACGACTTCCTGATTCTATCAGCGACCATACTCAGTATTTTTGACCATATAAAATATTCCTAATGTTTTCCCATAGTGAATCATCTATTACCATTTGAAGGTCGATGAACCAGGTTTTGGCAATACCTACATTCGTATTAGGCCGCGCCGTTAGTTCGACTCTCGACTAACGCAGTTAAGTTTACAATCCTTTGTTAGTAGGTTAGGTCACAGAATAATTAATAGTGTTGGATACTAAATAGAAACGAATGCACATTTTTTACTGGCATCAAAGTAATTTGCTATTTCCTCAATAAAATAGTTGCGCGATTAGAAGTGTTATTTCTTGTTATTTTCAGCAAGCAATATTATTAGACTGTTGACTGGTGACTATCAAATACCACCTTACAGTTAATAATATTGTATTATTATACTAGATGTGCCCCGCGGCTTCGCCTGCGTTAAAATTATCCTGTAACCTAATCCATAATGTTGCCTATTCCTGTGCAAAATATCAGCTAAATCGGTCCAGCCGTTTGACCGCGAACAAGTCTCAAACAAACAAATATACAAACTGCATTTCGCATTTATAATACTGGCCACTGGGGTTTAAGGTACGGACACAACGCGGCGTCCTGCGTGCGCGATCTAGGCGGCGATCAGATAGCGCAGTAGTATTTGTACCGACTGGTTCACACCAAACGCGATCAGAAAACAATTGAAAAGTACTGAGATCGCGCCCGCAGATCGCAGGACGCCGCGTGTGGCCGCACCTTAAATCTTCTGAAATGGAAGAAATCAAAGTTCAAGAACTAAATATTCAGTTTGTCTACACTCTCTTTTTTCTAGGATAGACAAGAAAATTAATAGAATACAATCACATGAGTTCTTTACTCATGTGGAACGATGTTTCCTATGTGGTGTGATATGATTAGGAAATTAACAGTTATTGAACCAGATAATGAATTATAGGTACCTACATAAATATTTTTTCCACAGACGATAACTGAATGATACATAACATAGTATTTAGGTAACGTTATCACTTATCATCAGTTACCTCACGCAATCAGGATTTGACGTAACGAATAACATTACCGTGGTAACGATAAAACTAGTACAAATTGTAAATAAACTGTGTCAACGGAATCTTATTTTATCGCTGTTGCCAAAACGACTCGACACATGAGTAAACTACTGGACGAAGGGGGAGAGGAAAGAAAGCCTGGTGACCTCAGAGGACGTGTCTTTACGGACACACGCCGTCAGCATCGCGGAGGAGTGCCAAAACGTACCTGCAGTCTCGCCACAAGGCGTTGAAAGGGAGCAGCGGCTTCATGTCCGTTAGAGTTGGACATAACCACATCGCTGATCCCACGTCAAAGTGGTAGCCGACCGGGTTTACTCAAGTAAAAAAAAGTATACTTAATTAAGTATACTTTTTTTTACTTGATTAAACCCGTAGTATGATTAAGTAATACGGTGTTAAAAAGGTGGCAGTGGGCTGGTCATATCTGCCGCAGGACTGATAACCGTTGGGGTAGACTTGTGCTAGAGTGGAGAACGCGCATCGGCAAACGTAGCGTAGGACGTCCTGTGACCAGGTGGAGCGACGACTTACGCAAAGCGGTGGGTGGAAAAGTAGAGCCGAAAATCGGGCTCACTACACGAAAAAATCCACACAATATTTTAGATAGAATGGTCCGGTGAATTCAGATGTGCATTCTGTGGCTGTTATTGTATTCATTATTCTAAATATGGAGGATACGAACATAAGAAGTATGCATTCAAATGACAACATAACCACACCTAAACGGCTTATATCAAACGTGGGTAGGTCTTAAAACGTGGGCGAAGATCGACTATAGGTCTCTGAGTCACTAATCTAATGCTGAATGCAATATGCGTGTCAAATATATAGGAAGGTAACTATCTACAGCATTCTTGTGTAGGCAGCTGTTGTTGTTTTGAGACTTGTTGTCATACAGAAGGCATAGGTACAGACGACGTCAGTTCGTGTCAAATAAGAGGCGTACATACCCCTTAGACAAAATCCAATTTCTGTTAGCATTTACGTCAAACGCAACTTCAAAATGTATGGGAATAACATTTCTTTTTCCACCACAATTAATGTCATTGTCATTGGCATTCCTATACAATAATTTTAAGTTGCGTTCTCAGAAAAATTACCAGCAGTTGCGTTTGAATAGTGTATGTATGTTTGTTTTCTTTCGTGCACAAACGGCTGATCGGATTTGGATTAAATTTGGTACAGACACTTTTTAACCTGGGTTAACATAGAATACTTTTAGTAAACGCGAGTGCGGGACGCAGCAAGTCTAGTGTGGCATATAATGTCTGTGTATATGTTATGCTGTATGCGAAGCCGCCGGGCGCAGCTAGAAGATATCAATATACTCGTATATGTCAATATTTTACAGTTCCTTTAATACTACTTACATAACATACGAGTACGAGTAAAATCGATAACTCATAATGTAAATAAATACGTATCTAAACAACAAAGTAATCGTATTACTGCTGTTTAACTGGAAATATCGATGTCCTTACGACAAGAGGGTAAAGTCGAGGTTCTTGCCCTACGCTGTACAGTGGAAGAAAACATTATTATGACTCAATTCACTCAAACAAAGCGACTTTTATTAATTGGAGGCAGACAAGGACTTTTATTAGTCTGTCTATGGTGGCAGGTAGGTACACGACTTTCTTAGTCAATTCAGCAGCATAAGAGATTTTTTCAGTTTGAACTATATGAAGAATAAAATGTCCAGTAAAATTACTTGGTGTATGACATTTTAATTTCTCTGGGTTAGTATTATGTACTAGAAGTGCCCCACGGCTTCACCCGCGTTAAAGACTTCTTTTATTTACTTAAAACTTTTATTTTGTAAAACCTTTCTATCATAAAAGACATCAAAAAAGTAAAAGCAAAATCGGTTCACCCGTTTTCAAGTTATTGCGTGACTAAGGGAAATAAGGATTCATATTTATAAAACCCGAAAAATCATATTATTCATCATATCAATCATATTTTCAGACTTTTTTACCAACCCCTTGTAAAAATACTGCAACACGTATTTACTTATTTATTTACAGAAGTACTTAAGTAAATCTATAAGTTTATATATATAATTAAAAATAATAAGTAATATCCGATGGGAATTTTTAGAAAATCCTTTCTAAGCAGATATACCTACGTCATAACAACTATCTGCATTCTAAATTTCAGCGCAATCCGAAACAATATTGATTTTCAGACTTTGTTACCCCACTTCACCCTCTTAGGCTGGCATTTTGAAAAAGCCTGAAACTTGTATTTACTTATTTATTTACAGAAGTACTTGTGTGAAATGTCGAGTAAAATGACTATACAAACTTTGAACCCCCGCTTCATCCCCTTCAAGAGTGAATTTTGATAAATCCTTTCTTAGCGGATACCTACGTCAAAATAACTATCTGCATGACAAATTATAGCGCAATCTGAAACAACATTTATTTCAGACTTTGTTACTCCACTTCACCATTTTAGGGGTGACATTTCGAAAAATCCTGAAACACGTATTTACTTATTTATTTACTGAAGTACTTGTGTGAAGTTTCGAATAGAAGATACTATCTAATCTTGTTTCTCCATACAAACTTTGAACCCCCATTTCATCCTCTAAAGGGGTGAATTATGAAATATCTTTTCTTACTAACCTTTACGTACTAAGACAAACATACCCTCCAAATTTCAAATCTCTACGACCAGCAGTTTAGGCTGTGCGTTGTCTATCAGTCAGTCAGTCAGTCAGTATGTCAGGACAAAGATTCTTATAGTATTAGAAGATGTATATTGCAGTGTTCTGTTCTGATAATTACCTAACATATCATCATATATCTGTTATAGGCAGGCAGAGGTCATCGCTTAGCATCAGAAGAGTGTCTTGCTTGTCCTGTGACCGAGAATAAATAATTAAGATAACATTCATAATTCGTTTAAAAACTAGAAACCCGAATTCTCATGCCACGCTGCCAATTTGAGGTATTTTGTTTTTATATCTCAAAAGATACTAATCAGATCTCGATAACTTGTACAATGGAACCAAATAGGAAGTGAAACTGAAACTAATAAATTAAAAGTAAAAAATGTTTTTTAAACCAAGCGTTTATCTGGGACGAGGAACTAAAATCTTAAAAATAAATTCTAGTAAGTATTTTGCGGGTAGATACTTACCTATATTCTCAAAAGCTTGAGGCACTATCCGTTTAACAGGTTAGGTACTTACTATACTTCTGTATCTCAAGCTTTTAAGAATATAGGTAAGTATCTACCCGCAAAATACTTACTAGAATTTATTTTTAAGATTTTAGTTCCTCGTCCCAGATAAAAGCTTGGTTCAAAAAACATTTTTTACTTTAAATTTATTTTTAACTTTTTGGTAGGTAAGGTAAGATAACTAACTACCTGAGTATTTTAGAGTAAGCATAATGTTTCAAATATTCTACGGATATTATGATGTGATTATGGGTAAAGTGCTCTTCAAAGCAAATCAATCAAGCACAAACTCGGTCGGTGGGGTTATGTTGTTTTATCACAGAAATGCCATGGCCACCTTTCAGCTTTATCATCAGATCCTGGATATTGTTTAAGTGTAAAGTGCTCCTCAATACGAATCAATGTAGCCTAAATTTGGTGGATTTACGTTAATTTATCACAGAGATGCCGTGACCACCTTCCAGCTTCATCGTGAGACCCTGAATATCATCTAGGTGTAAAGTGCTCCTCAAGACGAATCAATCGAGTCCAAACTCGGTGGATTTATGTTGTTTTATCACAGAGAAGCCGTAGCCACCTTCCAGCTTCATCATCAGACCCTGGATATCATCTAGCTGTAAAGTCCTCTTCAAGACGAATCAATCAAGCCCAAACTGGCTGGGGTTATGTTGTTTTATCGCATAGATGCCGTGACCACCTTCCAGCTTCATCATCAGACCCTGGATATTATCTAGATGTAAAGTCCTCCTCAAAACGAATCAATCGAGCCCAAACTCGATGGGGTTATGTTGTTTTATCGCAGAGATGCCGTCGCCACCTTCCAGCTTCATCATCAGACCGTGGATATCATCTAGGTGTAAAGTCCTCCTCAAGACAAATTAATCGAGCCCAAACTCGGTTGGGTTATGTTGTTTTATCAAAGAGATGCCGTGGCCACCTTCCGTGTCCATCATCAGACCAGCTCCATGGTACCATATTATTGTATTGTCACCGAAGATACATAAGTTCACCAAATTTGAGTCAAATCGGACATCGGGAAGTGGGACTAATTTAGCTTCCAAGATTCTACCCGAACATAGTGACATAGATTGCAAGTTGTAAAAATAGGTAGTGTAGCTGATCTGATCTTCATTTTTGCATGCTAGTCACCTCTGCGACGTAGGCTTCTCACTGTCTGCTCCGTAATCTCTCGTAACTATGTCTCTCTTCCGGGCTTGTCTTAGCTAGTAAGCTGTCATCTTTCCCTGAAAATTACTTCATAAATTTAGTTTTCCTATCTTTCTATTACCACCTTGAAGTAAGGTACAAAGTACTTAGCTGCTTAAATACTGGTTTAAATATATCATTGTCATGTCACACTGTATAATTCTAGTTTTAGCCTTAAAGATAGGTATATACTGAGATATTCTTAAAAATTGTGAATACTAGAACATTTCCCAATATTACGAAAAATAATATGACAAAGTAATGTTAAGAAATCTCGCAGGTAATGACAGATACTAAAAATACATAAAACTCTATGATAACACGATAAAAAACATTGCACGCACAAAGAACTCAAAACAAGACAAGAAGTAGTCACTAAACATACAAGAAATTATCTTAAATCGTTTATGATCGTGCAAAACGAAATAAAACCGGCCAAGTGCGTGTCCAGCCACGCGCAGTATAGGGTTCCGTAGTAGCCCGTTATTCAATGCAAGTCTTTACCCGTTATAAACAAGCAACTAGGTACTTCGTCTTTGTCACTTTAAAGGATTTATTCTAAGGATTTTGTATTTGGTACAAAATTATCCAACACTCAAGTTCAACGACTATTACTGCTAAACTGATAAAGTTATCTTAACCGCTATAGTTATCCTTTAAAGTTCATGAAATGCACTATTATCACGAATTTTTCCAGATTTTTCAAGCCAGTAGTTTAGCTTTTACAGGAGGGGGGGGGGGGGGGGCCTCCTGTTTTGTGCCAGTAGGGCTACTGGAACAAAAATTTGCACTATAAAGTTTGATATTTCGTAAATGAAGCATTCAATCGAAAAATGGTATTAGCAACCCTTAAGTCGTTTTAAAAGACCTATTCAACGATACCCCACACAATGGGGTAGACGACGAAAAAAATTCATTCCCACTTCTCCTGTAGAGGAGCTACCCTAAAAAAAATATTTTTAAAATTTTATTTCACCACTTTGTCTGCGTAATTTATATACGTTTCCTTACAAAATTACAGCTTTTTAGTATTAACGGTCTCTCAGCAAAACCTCGGACAGACAGACAGACAGACAGACGGACATGACGAAACTATAAGGGTTCCTTGTTACGACTACGGAACCCTAAAAAAGCAGAACTGGATAAGTAAAGGTATAAAAATTTCAAGTGCTACTAAAAGAAATAACTACGTAAAATACCAAAAACATACAACTAGACAAAATA
Organism: Cabera pusaria; assembly: GCA_954871355.1. Lineage (NCBI taxonomy): Eukaryota > Metazoa > Arthropoda > Insecta > Lepidoptera > Geometridae > Cabera > Cabera pusaria. The sequence goes on from OX940896.1 coordinate 14,042,288, forward strand.
AAGATAGGCATAGACAATATTGCAAATTTCTCAAAAGAGTAGTTCGCACTACTAAGAAAATATCTAATATGAAGTACATAAACCAGAATACCAATAAAACGAAAGCTACATGGGGCCTCATCAAGCAAAGCACATCACAGACAAACATCATAAAAACAACAATTGAGTATTTACACGTGGACAGCAAAGAAATTAACGAGCCATAATTCATTGCCGAATCAGTAAATGATTATTATATAAATAACTCTAAAGTTAATCCCAAAATAAATGCATAAAAACCTAAAGTGTTTAACCAAAACTGTAACACTATTTTTCTTGGACTTGTAACCACACAAGAAATAGCTATAATATAATATATAATAGAAATATTGTTAAAGAACTAAAAAATAAAAAGAGTGCAGGGTATTATCATATATCGACTCAAGTCATAAAGAGTACTATAAATTACATCGCAGAGCCACTAGTTTATATAATTAATGTACCAATCGAAACTGGTTCTTTCCCAGATGACCCTGACCCTACAAGAAAAAAGGCTCAAAAAGTGACATGGTAAATTATCGTCCTATAGCTTTGTTGCCAAGTTTTTCTAAGATATTTGAAAAAGTTATCTACAACAAATTAACGTCGTTTCTTAATTGTAATAAAATATTAGACGAAAATCAATTTGGATTTCAAAAAGGAAAAAGCACATCTTTAGATTTATTTAAAATCTTGCAACAGGTGAATGATAATCTAGATAAAAAGAAAACAGGCATCACTGTCCTTCTTGATTTAACCAAAGCTTTTGACGGTGTTGTGCATGAAATTCTGCTTCATAAACTTGAGTCAATTGGTATTAGAAGAAACGCCTTCAATTTACGTCATTCATATTTAGAAAATAGAATTCAATCTGTTATTATTGAAAATTGTAATAAAAAAACAAAAACCATAGAAGAAACTTTATCAGCCAACGGAACCCTATTACTGAGACTCCGCTGTCCGTCTGTTTGTGTGTCTGTCTGTCTGTCTGTCTGTCCGTCTGTCACCAGGCTGTATCTCATGAACCGTGATAGTTAGACGGTTAAAATTTTCACAGATGATGTATTTCTATTGCTGCTATAGCAATAAATACTAAGAACAGAACAAAGTTAAAAATTATAGGGTTTAAAACAAAAAACGTGTTTTTTACGATACGATACGATACGAAATTAATTCACCTCGACGCAGCTAGATGGCAGCACAGGAAAAATTAGCACGCGCAAGCGCTTCATTTGTTAAATATGTAGGCCTCGGTCAATTTGTAGTGTACAGTTTTGAATAATAAATCTTAAATTTTACTTAAAGAGCTTCAACTAGCTAGAATCAGTAGAAAGTTAGTCGTGCGAACACTCGGTCTTCCAGATATTTAATTATATTAATTACCTTTGTGTTAATATTTACTTAGTCGTTGTTAGAAGTTCGTGGCGTTCGGACTTCGGAAATTCGGAACCCTCCGTGTGCGGACAAAAGTCTGACTCGCACTTGGCCAGTTTTATTTAATTTATGTGAATGAATTACCAATTGTAGCCAAACACCCTTGTGTGATGTTCGCAGTCGACGCTGCAATCTATATTCCACAAGAAAACTATACCCGTTGTGAATTCGAAGAAGGTCAATACAACTCTCGAAACCGTGACAAATTGTTCAGATATAGATTCAAATTTAAATTGGAAACATCTGTTATATAAATAATAAAATTTAACAATTTTCTTACGCATTATCAGTGTTAACAAATATATCAAATAAGACAACTGCACTTAGTGCATATTTTGGTTAAATTTATCCCCATTTGAGCTACGGAATCAAATTTTGGGGTAATTCTGTCGATGTACAGTTAGCTTTTCTTCTACAAAAACGATGTTTACGCACTATCACAGAATAATTAATAGTACAAGTACACTATATTCAATTTACATGGCACCCAGTTCGCAATAGTTTTAAAGATTATAACTTGCTGACCATTACTGGTATATGTATTCTGGAAAATGTGTTTTCATTCAAACTCATAAAAATATTTCTTAGATATCTCTCTTGAGTCTGCTCGTGCTGGGAGTCAACGTAGTAGATATAAACATAATATATGTATCCCACAAAGTAACAATTCGATGTACCACAGAATTTATAAGTACTATTAATATTTACAATCATCTTCCCTTACAAATAAAATTATTAGACGGGAAGAAGTTTAAAATATCTCTCAGTAACTGGGTTGTAAATAACGTATTTTATAATATAAAAGAATATTACGATCCTAGAGCATGTAATATTAATAATGTACATAAGTAATTCGTTATTTAGAATATTATTTTTTAGATACTATTTTATATACTATAATTTTACATTGCACGCCCGAAATGGGAAAATTCTTGATTGACGTTACTACATGTAAGACCTTGTAACCATGTACTTTCTTCACATTTAATGCAATAATGAAACATTCTTATTCTTATTCTTACAGACCAACAGACAGACGGACACGACGAAACTATAAGGGTTCCTTATCAGGACTATGGAACCCTAAAAACCGACTTCACATGTCGCGTTAGTCAAGATAGCCACTAGCCATAATCATATCATCAAGGTGTACATATTTGTTTATATTGTTTTTCCAAATATCTCCAAAGATGATTATGAAAAAAATGTAATGTGACCAAACGGGAGGCATAATCTCTCAAACGAAAAAATATTTTTTTAAATCGGTTATAATTTGAAGTTCTGAGGTAACAATTTTAAAAAATATAAAAAAAATACCGGCCAAGTCGAGTTGGAACACGCCCACCGAGGCTTCCAAACAAACTTAACTTTGTAGTTCGATCCATAGAAAATATATTGTACCAACTACAAATGATAAGTTTGTTATAGTACATTTAACTTTTTTGTTTATAAACTATATATTTACGGTTTTCAGATTTATTCCTATACTAGCAGGCCGCCTCGGCTTCGCACGGGTAGAACATATATGCCTACAGAATTTGCATCAGTTTGTTGCATCGAATATAAAATATGAACATATTTAACAACCATCGTCATATTTCATCCAATTTACACAAAACCTTAACGAATTATGCACCTAAACCTTCCTCATAAACACTCTGGCTATTGGTGAAAACCGCATGATAATCCGTTCAGTAGCTATTGAGATTATTGCGAACAGACAGACAGACGCAGTGATGGACTTTGTTTTATAATACTTACGTAGTGATGTTGGACGGCCCTTTGGCGTAAAGAATAGTTACCCTGATTCTGACCCGACGGTCGTTGGTTCTAATCCTAGCTATATACCTACCAATGAAAGTTTTATGTGCATTCATGAATCATGAGTTTGAGTACAGTGGTAGTGGGATCATTAAATCTACCAAAAAGTAGCTTACCACCAGGGAAAACATCTGCCGCCTTAACCTTACGGCGTACTCCGACGCAAAATGTAGGGGTAATATACGTTTAACGTGTGTATCTGTGTGTCTGTCTGTAGCATCTTAGCACCTAACCAGATGAACCAATTTTGTTTTTATTATTGATAGTTTTTTTTTATTTGATAGATGTCTTCATCGAGAATTTTCTTAGCTTTGATTCATGAAAATTCGTTCAATCGTTATAAAACTATGAGCTTTTTTCTTGTTAATTGCGCTATGAAATCAACTTTCATAGGTCTGATCAATTCGAAAATCTTCTTCTTCAACGATATTGTAAGAACATGGAAGCATGTACCTGATGCTGGGACATCTCCTGGAATCTACAGCATACTCAAATCCTCACCAACTTACAGCTCAGATTTTAAATGTCGTGTTTAGAGTTATTGGAACGCTTTTAATGAAAAGATTATACATAGATCAGTCGGGGTGGTTTAAAATATTATATTATTATTATATATAGATGCATATTATTTTATACAATAGATCATATTGTTATACTATATATTGACTTCAAATTGATTGTGATCGGTGGGGATCTACAGAATAGCTAAGCTTATAATAATATTTTCTGAGTAACTATGACCTAATCTGTGGTTTCACTGCAAATATTTTATTAATTTTGCGATGCGTGTATGTGAAATTCGTGATATCTTCTAGAGTTTTCATTTGAATTACATACTGTAAAGGACTATTTTAATCTATAATATGTGGCCAAGCTAATTAACAAGCCAAGTAATTATTTGGATAAGGATTAATACTATATACTTGAAAATAGCCTTGGAAGTTAAGTAATATATTTTAACATAAATTTTAAGATTTAAATGGTTACTGTGAGTCAACCTTAAGAGATAGACATATGCTGTCGCGGACTTTTTTGTAGGTCTTTTTAAGTTGTACAACTCTTGCATAAAAAATATTCTTCTATCTATTTTCAATTAAGCAGCGTTCGTAAGAAACGTGTTTTTCGACCGTTTTTTTGCCGACTTCGGTTGCAAATTAGGTCTCCTCGAATGTACCTCTGATTTAAACGGGAAACGGGATAATATATAGCCTATTTTCATTCCGAAAGTCCATTCTATGTATTAGTGAAAGAATTTTTTAAATCGGTTCAGTAGTTTTTGAGCCAAATCATTACAAACATACAAAAATACAAAAATACAAATGTTCTCTCTTTATAATATTAGTATAGATAAGTGCTTCAAGACCTTGCTTCTTGCCAAATTTCATGATACTAGGTCAACGGGAAGTACCCTATAGGTTTTCGATCCAAAACCTTACTTCCGGTTGACCTAGAATTGACAATATTGGTTAAAAGAAAGGTCTTACAGCACAAGTAAAGGGAAAATTCCGAAAATAAAAAAAGTTTGAAAATTAAGGTAAATTTGGTACTTACAAGTTACAAGTTTCCACGAAAATCTAAATTTGCCCATATCTTTTTATCGTCTTGACTCCGGACCTTGATTTTTATACATCTTATAGGGACTATAGACCTCAGTATTTGGTATGCATTTTAACTTGCTAGTTCCACCCGTGCCTGAGAAAATCGGTGGTGACACACGGACAGACAGACGGACAGAGAGACAGATGGACAGACAGACAGACGGACAAGAAAATGATGTTATAAGGGTTCCTTTTTTACCTAAGCTTCATTTTTTACGGAACCCTAAAAATATACAGTCGAATTGAGAACGTCCTCCTTTCTGTAAAGTTGGTTAAAAACCGAAATTAAGTCAAAAGTTGTTCAAAGAAACCATAACGTTTTTTTAACCGACTTCAAAAAAAGGAGGTTTCTCAATTCGACTGTATATATATTTTTTTTATATATCTTATTGGCTAGCGTTTGACCACTATCTCGCCTGGTTGTAAGCGACGATGTGGTGAAAGATGGTAAAGACGCTAGGCGTATAAATACTCTTACTCTCAAGGACTGTGTGCTGCCGGAACACCGTAAGGTTATGGCGTCACATATTTTCTGGGGGTAACTGGTGGTAAGCTATATATTATACGATATGCATATTGTATATTGTACCTATGTAAACGGTAAGAAACATTACCGTTTTGATTCTTATTCAAGAATGCTGACGACTGGATTGGCAAGCAAGTCTGTCGGAATGTAAGGACAACTTAGTTAACTGGCAATTTTGTAGGAAAATATTAAATAACTACTAGAGCTAGAAATTAAAGGCTATCAGAGCTATTTTACGAGAGGATGCCAAAATATCAAACATTTCTGCTTTGATAAAATATTGGATGGAATTGAATTGAATTTTAGGAATACCTACTTTTCGGCTGCCTCAATTACCTCAATGAAATGTGTATCTTTTTAACCGACTTCAAAAAAGGAGGTTCTCAATTCGTCTGCATGTTTTTTTTGTGTATATTACGCGATTACTCCGTCAATTGTGAACCGATTCGAATTATTATTTTTGTAATCGGTAGGGTACGTTTCCGAGGTGGTCCCATTGTAATTTCATTGAGATGTGATAATTATCTTCAGAGATACGACGATAAACGTTGCTTCTGAAATTGACTCGCGGGGCATTGAAGTCGGTTGTTTTAATTTGTAAACTATCTTATTATTATGTGTAGTAAATAAAGTGCTATTTTGATATCACTGTCTTTAAAATGCACCCCGCGTCGCGTCGCGTCGCCTCTGTGATGTGAGCTGACCCATAAAGAATTGAGGCACTATTGTTTATTGTTGAGTGACATAGAATAATAAATAAAATGTATGAATCATTTGGTATTAGATCATGTTATAAGTGGAAACGGGTATTCCCTATTTTAAACACCGACGCAAAAAAAGGGTGTTATAAGATGAGTGAACAAGAGCTTGATAAGATAAGAATCGTGTTTAGTGGCGTGCGATTGGAGAGCCTATATACAGTGATGGACTAGTGGATGATGATGATGGTAAGAGGGGTGTCACGATACACAATTACAAGTGTATCGTATCTGTGTGTCTGTCTGTCTGTGGCCCCAAACCAATGAACCAATTTTGATTTAGTTTTTTTCTTGTTTGATAGTGACTTTTTAAAATATTTTATAGACTAGCGTTTCACCACTATCTCACCTGTTGGTAAGTGATAATGCGGTCGAAGATGGTAAGCACGCTAGGCCTAGAATGGGAACTGGCTCTCAAGGATAGCTGCCAGAACACATGTTTGGCAACAGATTTTCTTACTTGAGCGTGGTAGCTGGCCAGGCGGACACTAAATAGTGTCCATGCGGGGGTTGTTGCATGGTTTCTTAACGATGTTTTTCCATCACCGGAGGGCCACTGTGAAAAGCGCACATTAATTTTTCGATAGAAAAATCCATTGGTGCAGGGCGTGATGGCTTCAAAGCCGACCGTTCTCCCGATTACGCCACCGGGCCCTTAAACTTCATCAAAAGTGTTTTTGGCTATGATTCAAGAAAATCATTTCAGCAGTTTGAAAATCATCAGCTCTGTTTTAGTTGATGAGGGTATGAGACAACTTCCTCAGATCTGATTCATACAAGATCTGATCGAAACAAGAACATATCTTAAACCTTGGTGGTAACACTGTTTACCTTGACCTATCGGAAGAATAAATGTTCAATTTAAGTGTTATCTAGATACGTACTAGTTACTATGTATGATACGGTCACAGTTATTAATATTAGTTACTATGCATCCTCGGTTCCCATGAGATACGGTGCTCACACAGTGACCGATATCATTCGCGGTGTAGTGGTCACAGTTCCATAACGATAACTTTGTGAATCGCTTCAATAGGACAGGACAACTATTTTAAATTTGATGTTGATTTTAGAAACAACCAATAGGATTTGTTTATAAAACCATTATAGCTGTTGTATTTTACCGCATTGACTGAACGTGACAAAAACGTGGTTTATATAAACTGCAGTTAAAATTCCAATCCTGGTTTGAACTAAGATTTGTTAAGATAAAATTTAACGAAGCAAATGTCGGTGAAGTCGTGATAGAGGTTACTTACCATATATTTTCTCTATGCTCATGGTGAGCTCTAAAACTAACCATGAGCATATTGATTGAAACAAGAGTGGGCGATTAAAACTCTTAGAGGTTAGGAAACTGGAATGGCGTCGCAGATGGATCAGCGTGAACCAAAAAGGTTGATTGTACCCTAAAAGCTTCTTGGCTGGCACTGAACAAATGTTCTAGATATTTTATAAGTTATCTAAGTACCTAAGGCTATAGTCATGGACACCTTAAATTTTCTACTATCATACATATTTTGCGAAGCGCATATACAAATGCTTAGATAAAATTACACTTGTAGAGTCTGTGCAAAAAGAGAACAGTGATGAACTAATATTCAAAGGAAGAAAGGAAGGTACATATCTACCTAGTAGCACACTATAACGATAAGAGTAGGTACATACCAAATATTACACATTTTTAGTCGTATTAGTATAAGCACCGTGTAACTAATATCAACGTTAATTTAAAAATATCATACCAATGATCAGATATAGAAAATCACAGGATATAGTTGATAACAAACTATACGGCCCAATACTAAATGCGTAGGAAACACCAGAAAAGTAATGCCAGGGCAACAGCCACATAAAACAGCGTTAAATAACTGTTAAGGTAATTCAGAGGCTCTGTTTCCAATTGAGTGAACGCTGTACTATCGGGATAAAAACTCGTTCTTCCCGGGATATAAGCAGACATGGTACAGTCAGACCAAAAAGTCGGCGCATTCCATTGTAGATTGGAAACGAGTCGCGCAACCGCGCTCCAATGGGAAAAGTCGCACAGTTTACGAAGAGAAACCTCGTTGGATGGAGTTGGTATATTTTTCACCTCACAATTCTGCTAAATGGTAGGTATGTCTATACGTACGTCTAAGCGACAGCAGCTTATTTGTCTGCAATATTATTATGTGTGGATCATGTTTGGAGTTTGAACTATGTTTAAATCTACAGAAAAAAAAATTAAATTTAGATCTGCTATATAAACAGAAGATTTCCATCACTTGAGTGAAGAGTGAAGAAATAGTATAAAATATTGAAAGTAGATAAAAAGATAATATAACAAAATCTAGTACAAAATTTAGTACAAAATCTAGATCTGAAGATATTTTATAACTAGATACTACCATTACTTTCAATGCTCCGCCTATTTATTATACTGCACCGTATTATGAAGTTCAACAGTGCAGGCTGAACAATATGTAGTCAACAGCTATGACATCATCAGCCTATACCACAGAATAATGAATAATCCTATACTACTCTACTATTGGACATACCAATTTTACTTAGTACCATACGAGTATCTTCGCTCTACCTAGTCTGGTCTTGTCTTCACCGAAGTCTGGTCTGAGGGCATCCTTCACTACGTCTGCAAATCTACGGTTTCCTCTAAAATACTCGTTTAGACCAGCGGTAGTTAGTTCTTTCGCATCAGCCATAGTAATTAATGGCGATATTAATGGCCGACCCGTTCCACTCCAGCTTTTGATCCGATGGGTTTTGTCGATGACTTTATTTCTCTTTTGGACGATTTTGTTACGGATTTGATCTTAAAAAACACTTAGCATAGCGCGTTCAACAGAACTCTGAACTATCTTTCATTTGCGGACCAGCCCAACCATGAATTAAATGGTTAAGCTATGTCTACGTTTCGGCTACATAATTATTTCATCACGGGTAGGACGCACGACGCACTGTAGTCTTTATTTTAAGTTTAGACATAGTTACATATGTAATAATATTACTTGTCTGATGTCCTCATCCCACTTTTTCTGTGGTCTATATATCTTCCTTTTACCTTATCTGAGGAACCATCTTGTTACTCTTTTACCTCGTTTGTCCTGACCTCTTATCGTGCGCCCTGCCCATCTCATCTAAGTCTACTGATTTTCAATGTCGTATCTATGGCTTCTGTTTTATATCTGATGACACGGTTTTCAATCCGTCTGATTTCTTGACGTTCACTATACTCTTTTCCATTGCGTATTGGCGGGTTGCGAGCGACGAATAAATTATAAGGCTTATAATTATAAGACTTATAATTTATTCGTAGGTAGCGAGTTTGCTCGTCATTTCCTGAGTTAAAGTCCACGGTTGGCAGCCATACATAAGAACAGGCAGTATGCTGGTATTAAAAAGCTTCGTTTTACAAGCTTTTATTTATAATCATTTGAAGATTTTAGGGTTCTGTACCTCAAAAGGTATAGAAAGAACCCTTATAAGATCACTTTCTTGTCCGTCTGTTCGTCTGTCACTACAGATGTCTCAGATTTTCTTTTAGGGTTCCGTAAAAAAGGTAGCTTAGGAAAAAAGGAACCCTTATAACATCATTTTCTTGTTCGTCTGTCTGTCTTTCCATCTGTCTCTCTGTCCGTCCGTCTGTCCGTGTGTCACCACCGATTTTCTCAGGAACGGGTGGACCTTGCAAGTTGAAATTAATACCAAATACTGAGGTCTATAGTCCCTATTAGGTGTATAAAAATCAAGCTCCTGAGTCGACACGATAAAAACATATGGGCAAATTTAGATTTTTGCGTAAAATTGTAAGTACCAAAATTTACCTCAATTTTCATTTTTTTTTATTTTTCGGATTTTTTTTTTATTACTTGTGTGCTAAGCCCTTGCTTTTAACTAAAATTGACAATTGTGGGTCAACTGAAAGTACCCTACAGGTTTTGGGTCGAAAAACTATAGGGTACTTCCCGTTCACCTAGAATTATGAAATTTGGCAAGAAACAAGGTCTTGACTTGAAGCACTTATAAAGGAATAATCATGAAAACCGTATTTATATGTATTTTAATAACAAAACAGACCTTGTACCCATGTACTTACTTCACAGTTTATGCAATAAAGAACATTCTTATTCTTATTTTTTTAAAAGTATACTTACTATCACAAACTTATTATTTGTAGTTGGTGCAATACATTTTCTATGGATCGAACTACAAAGTCAAGTTTTTCCTTTAACTTAGCCTGAGAAGTTGGTACGGAAGCCTCGGTGAGCGAGTCAAACTCGACTAGGCCGGTTTTTTTTAATCTTTCATAGGCTCTCTCAAGCCTCAGTATTTAATCCAGCCCAAGCCTTTGGAATCTTTTTTTTTATATCTTAGGCTAGCGTTTGGACCACTATCTCACTTGTTGGTAAGTGATGGTGCGGTCGAAGATGGTAATCACGCTAGGCCTAGAATGGGAACTGGCTCTCAAGGATAGCTGCCGGAACACATTAGATGTTTTGGCGACCGATTTTCTACTTGAGGGTGCTGATCTTACCTGCCATAGCCATAGTAAATATTCGGGGTCATGGAATTGTGGTACCTCTATGTACGATTTCTCAGCTTAGAAGTACTAAGTTTTGTTTAAGTATTATTTATTAATATTATTTAATTACATCTAAAGCAGGCAGGATCAAGCAGCACCAAACATTAGAATAATAGGAAGCATTATTCAACATTTCTTCTCATTTCATCAAAAAATAACAAAAACTTTGAATGGCGTCGTAGTCATGACGGTATTGACGGTGACGGCAATATGTAATAGGCATAACTTTTAAAGGATAGCGAAGAGTGGAAGAACTTGGGGTAAAACTTTGCCCAGCAGTGGGACGCAATAGGTCAATAAATAAATTGACTATATATATGACTACAGCTTTGTTTTCAAAAGCACCGAAGATGACCTCAGACCTTTACCTTCTTTGTGGTTAAAAAATACGTTTTCTAGAGCTAGTCAGTCCTCGGTTGCCCTCAATAAGATAGATATCTTATAACCTTTGTTTCGTTGTTGAAAATTACAAGAAAGCGGGAAACTCTACTAGACTACTTTCCGGGACGTACGTACGCCATCTATTGGGTGTCTAAGATAACATTTTTTTAAGAATCTTTTTATGAAAGCTTAAAGGCTCGTCCATTCTATAGTTAATGGTTGAATGTGCATCGGTTGGCGGCGACCCAGTGCGAGCCGTAATGCGGTGCAATCACCGAGCGTTCGTTCCCGTGAGAACGCAGTGCCCGGCTGCACCCGCCGCACACCGCGCATTCCATGAGCTAAGGTCACACTGAGATTTGCGAACATAGACCATAGACCCTGTAGAACATAGACTTATTGAAAGCTTAGACAGTTTGCCTTTATTAATCGTAAAATGTAAGTCAGTATAACTATAAACGATATAATACAGTAATGGGCCTTAGTTTATGTATATAGTTATATATAGTTTACTCATTGGTAATGGATTCGTGAGTTGATTGATTATCAATTATTATCATATCATGTGAATTGTAACAGTAGAATATGATTTTTGAAATGGGAAGTTGTTCCTTTGTAGCTAAAATAAAACAATATTTATTTTATTTGATTTATTTTTTACTTTTGCACATAACTTGTACGAACGAAGTAGGTACTAAATAATGTACAAACTTACAATGTGGTCAAAAATTATGGACAGTCTTTCCAAAAAGTATGACCATATTTTCACAATTTAAGCTGCATTCACAGGTTGTGTTACAAAGGCAGGTCTCTATGTCAGAACATCCCGTTCTGTGTTCTGTGCTGTGATTTTTTATATTGGTCTTACTTTTGGATTCAATAGTGTTTTGATCATTATAACAACAGAAGCGAATGTCAAAATTTTATGTAAAACCTGATTAAGTTCGATAAAGTTCGATAAGGTGCGGCCACACCGCGGCGTCCTGCGTCCTGCGTGCGCGATCTCAGTACTTTTCAATTGTTTTCTGATAGCGTTTGGTGTGAACCAGTCGGCACAAATACTATCTGTGACTTCGCTATTTGATCGCCGCCTAGATCGCGCACGTAGGACACTGCGGTGTGTCCGTACCTTTATGCAAATGGTAAGAAATTGTTACCATTGCATTTTAGACGTTGGACGTGGGAAATTTCAACGATATAGGTAGTTAATGTAGGAATAAATAAAACGAATGATAAATAACACATTACATTATTTCAAGCTGTGGGTACATCCAACATTTCTGATAGAGTCACTCGACATCACAATGCATTTAACTAATTGAACTTTAATGAGTTTACACTGGACGTGTTAGTTTGTAATTTAGGGCATGTCGATGGCCCTTAATCGCATGAAGGACGGATAGAACAACATTCCAAACTACATTCATTATAAGCTAGGTACTTAGTAAATAGGCTGAAAACAATATCGATACCATTTTTATCGTCATTCTTATTAATCATAGACTTTAACATTGTGCTTTACATTGTTTGTTTGACTTCTTACAAAAGATAATGTAGTTCTATCTATTTATCCTAGGGATGTGAGTTGTTAAATGTTGAAATGTTCTGAACATAATCACCTCGTTACGATATTGATAATTTTGTTTTCGGTGGTTAAGATAAATTCCATGGAACGTGGGTATTTTGAACTTATTGGGAATTTTATATGATATGATAACGTGGTTTCCGGTTTTTGAGCAATTTTTTTTTTATTTGTGAAGTTAATTTTATTTTATTTATTTATTATATTTCACAATTTTTTGTATACAAATTATCTGAAGTACTGAAACATGCACTGGGTTGCGGGTGCACGTAATAGTACGGTTGGCAACCCTACATTAATCAGGGGAATTAAACATGTGTTTTAAGTGTGACGTTCGACGTCTAGATGAAAGCTGAATGGCTCAATAGCATTGTTATTTTTTTTGTAAATTCAAAGCAATAAGTTATGTTTCTGTTATATCTATAATATTTTTTATTGAATATGATCAATTTAATGTTATTTGACGTGTGTAAGTGCAAATTTTTAACCGACTTCACAAAAAAGGAGGAGGTTCTCAATTCGTCTGTATGTTTTTTTTTTTTATTTGCCCATATACTGAATAAGTGCTTTGACTTTTGACCTTGACTTTTGACAGGAAAATTATTAAAATGTTATGCCTACTGGAGTACGTAATTGATCAGTTTCTAGAAATCTTGCAACAATATTTCTTCACTCTTGCACAACATTCACTAACTTCGTGAGAAAACACTGAACAATGTCTTGAGAAAGAAGCGATTCTCAAAGAATCAGCTCATTGAAGAAGTCGAAGAACCGAAATGACCACTATAGCTAGAACTCCCGCGCCCCTTTCTATTTGAAGCTATTCTTTAGCAAAATGGGGATTCGTGTGAAGCTTAGTAGATCTTGAATGAATGGGTGGTCCATGCACATGTTGCATCCATTGAGGTTCCTTCACACGGTCAAAGAAGACAAAAAATAATACAAAAACCGTTACGCTCCCAAAAAATATTCCCATAAGTCATGAATGCATGTCATTGAGAATGTATATGGAGCATCTGATATTATCATATCTCTACCGGCTACCCATGTGTGGATAGGAATTGGATGTTCTGGTATTTTCTTATCTACTGAAATTAATACATGGCAATGTGTGCGAGGTATCCAGTTATTATTTCTGCATATAACTTTGTTGGTTTTATCAAGTTCTGTGATTCTGTTGTGTTAACTAGTTGTGTAAGATACTAGGTATGAATGAAAAAATGGTGAACAGGCATTTAAAATAAGTAGAGCCGTAGCGTATAGTGGTATCTATTATCATCTTATAATATAAAAATCAATTGCTGTTCGTTAGTCTCGCTGAAACTCGAGAACGGCAAGGCCGATTCAGCTGATTTTGGTTTTGAAATGTTTGTCGTAGTCCATGGAAGGTTTAAACGGTGAGAAAATTTGGAAACATTGCAAAAACAAAAATTTCAGTTTCCCATATAAACTGTTCTACATACTTTCCTGTCAAACATTTGACGTTCGTCCCTTCGGTACGGTAGGGTATTAACTCTATTCCACTCTCGAATTGAAATTTGAAGTACGTATTAAATTAAGGTTTTGAATCGACAACCTAACATTACTCTGATATATTTTAAATTTTGATGGTTGTCCCAGGTTGTCATTGTTGGTCAGTTCAGAAATTTTTGTCATTGTATTGACATATTTTGATGGTTGTCATTATAGCGTTTCCATACATGGGTATTCGCTATTTGTGTGTAAAAACCGATAAAAACAAAATAAATCAAATAATAAAGGGGGTCCCCATACAAGAAACGAATTTTTCGAGGCTTTTTATGCTCCATCTTACAAACCTTAATAGACGAAGACTTGAAATTTACTCAACAAGAAACGTATTATTCCGGCATATATTATTCAATCGGAACCCTACGTGTGCAGGTCTGACTCGCACTTGGACAGTTTATTTATATTCGCGGTATGAAATTCACCGGGTCAACTAGTCATATATATATCTTTATTGTTATAAAGGTACCTACCGGAAATATGCTTGTGCTTTCGATCTCCAGTGAACCTATAAAAGAGGGACGAGCAAGAGTACGGTCTATCTAAGTATACCTAACTGTTTTAAAATAAAAACATTAGCCACAAAGATCATCAAAATCAATGTATAATATAGGTACATGGCCTTTACCTATATTATACTTTTTAATGTAATGTGATATAGCCATAGATATATAATATAGCATTGTGTTTGAATTCGTTTGTCATATAAAACAAACTTCTTCGTACTACAATCTACATTCACATTTTTCCATAACTCACTGACAATCATCAATAGTTGAGTTGACCCTTGGGCCCTTTTCCAACAATCGTCTCAGTTCATTGATAACTTCGTGGTAATTTGATAAGGCGTTTTATGACTGCTCCCTAGGGGTGACTGATTTGCCCATATGGACTACAAATGTGCGTGGGATACAGACACTCTACCACATTTTGTGAATGAGCCTTCATGAGACTGAGTCCTTTAACCGTTCTCACGGCTTGCTTTTCAGTTTAAATAAGTACGAGTACTTATTTCAGAATAACATTTTATGGATCCGTACCTTAATAGGAAAGGAAAAAAGAAACCCTTATAGAATCACCTTGTTCTCCGTATGTCCGTCCGTCTGTCCGTCTGTCAAGACCCTTTATCTCCGGAATGCGTAGAGGTATCAAGTTGAAACTTATATTAGATACTTGGGTCTACGGTATCTTTCGGCTGTGAAAAAATAAAACCTGTGAATCAACGCGATCAAAAGATATGACCGTTTATGTCCCTTTATTATTAAAACCAGGGTACTTCCCGTTGACCTAGACTTGTAGAATCATACAATTTGGCAAGCAGCAAGGTCTTGAACCACTTTATGAAATGTAGTTTAATAACAAAAAAAAGTTAATACTATTACAAACTTTTTATTTGCGGTTGGCGCAGTACATTTTCTATGGAGTTTGTCTCTTTACCTTATTTGAGAAGTTGGTACGGTAGCCTCGGTTGGCAAGTCCAACACGACTTGGCCGTTTTTATTTTTAACTGACTTCAAAAAAGGAGGAGGTTTCCATATATATATAAATAAGATAAGATATATATATATATATATATATAGATAAGATATATTTTTTTTAAGTGTTCGCTGTTAACTACGTCGTTTATGAACCGATTTTGATTATTATTTTTTGTTGGAAAGGAGATATCGCAAGGGTAGTACCATTGCAATTTCATCGAGATCTGATTAGTATCTCCAGAGATATGTCGATAAACGTCTTCGATCTTGCAACTGAAACTGACTCGCGCGGCATGGAAGTCGGTTGTTTTAGTTTTTTAACTATCTTGGTCACTATCTCTATCGGGGTTCTACCAACCGTGGTTGGGGGACCACGGTGAAGCTAAGAAGAAGCCAGGGCAATACCATGCTGGTCCGAAACTGACCGCTCCACAGGGTTATCCACCAAACTCTCGTGTGAGCGGTACAAGTAGGTCGCAGTGTTGTATGGGCGGCACTGCGAGTACTGCGACTGAGGCGGGCTGCGGTGCAGTATGGGATGTACCGCAGCTGAAGGCGAGAGACCGTGGCGGGAGGGGAGTGCTGGTATTGCGGTGCGCAGGCCTTTCGCGACCTCGACGAGGCCGCCACCGTCAGATGGCGGACATGGCGGGGTCGTAGAAGAAGAGGACTGTCGGTATGGCGATGCGCCGCTCTCCCTATCTTCTGCGACCGAAGTGATCTGACCCACTGCAGGGGACAGGTGTGGTGCCCAGGAAGGAGTTTGCGTGTGCTCTGGTACGTCTTGACGAGGGAGGAGGGGTGACAACCTAGTGACCCCCCGAGGACGGGTCCTTGCGGACAAACGTAGTCGGGGCGAACGAGTGCGAAAGCGTACCCGTAGCCCCGACACTCGGCGTGGAGGCTCTCTCTCCACGCCGCCACACCTTGGGGTTTTAGTCCGTTGGAGCCGGACATAACCACTTCATTGACCCATTGTATTATTGACACATTGTATTATTTTTATCTTATCACGGTGGCCGCTATGAAAACAAATAATAAAAAAATACATACAGACGAACATAAAACCTCCTCCTTTTTGGAAGTCGGTTAAAAAAGTTAAAAAGGGGATTCCCATACAAGAAACATGTATTATCCGGCATTTCTCACTTTGTGTTAGTGTGTTCACTAGATGGCGTTAGTAGTAAAATTAGCCCGCGCTAACGTTTTTATATTTGACAGAAAAGCGTTTGACCACTATCTCACCTATATTCTGGATTGGTGACGAAGCGATCGACGATGTAGCACGCTTACTAAGAAGATACCTTTCCACACGCGATTTCAAGACTAGGTTTCTGGACAAGAGAGGGTTGTACATCGACGTCATAGCAATTTGTACACAAACGCTTAATTATCGAAATAGGTACCTATTGACACTGACTTTGACACTGTCAGCGCATTTTTGACAAAAGCAAGAAATTATAGGGTGGCATCTCAGTATATATATATATTATGTTACTCTTTGGTGAAGCACCAATTTTCAGTATGTAACTACTCGGAAGTGTTAGCAAAATAAATAACTATAAAATTTATTGATTTCGACCGAGTCAGTACGACACCCGCTCGGTGTTTTATTTTATTTATTTTTCTGTATTGTTGCAAATCGCTTCGACACACCTCGTCAAAGCATAGACCATGGAATTAAAACGTGTAGAGGTAGTTTCCCATAACACGAAGCCACAAATGACCAGTGAACAACCTTGGTGAGGAATGCTAGTGAGGTCGCCTCGGAACATTAAGCTATCTGGCATCAGCGCATCCCTGCCTGGTCAGCATTCCTGAACCAGCTCGGGTATCCGGCCCAGGAATGTTAGCAGCCAGCAACCCGAGACGGAAGGAGCGGCGGAAGCGGTTCATGGAACTGGAGTTCGACTTTCTGGAACAGCCCAGAAACATTGCATCAGAATGGAAATATAAACTTTCTATTGATGGAAACAAGATTGATTTTCAGCTGCGGCGGAATTGGATCTTAGAGAACAACGTCAAGTGTGAAATTCTATAGCTCGTGGAAGGTCTAACGTATTAACTGTCTACGGTGAGTCATGATAAATTAAACCTTAGTACTTTAAATTAGTACAAGTTTTAGTGTAGAACCTCCGAGAATGTTCCGTGCCACAGCGCGCAACCGTCTCGCTCCACTGTGCCGTGCATCCTGTCTCACACACAGAATGCTATGTTCCATGTAGACACAATTTTACTTTGGCGAAACCCTTAATTTTCCATATCTTAATACCATCTGGACTAGATAGCATGTTCGTTTCCTTTCCTGAAACAAAAGATCCCAAAGAATTAAAGGTCACCGCGTCTTCGTTGTTAAAATGCAGTCATGAGTTGAAGACAAAAATACATAAAACATGGTGGTTATTCGACAACAGTGAACAAAAAGAAAAATCAAAATAATATGTCGTTAATATTAAACGTTTTCTTGCTTTCACGCTTCGAGATCGTATTGGTTAAGGTTATTCAGATTATTTGCCTTTGTAATGCACGGTCTGTATTTTGGTACCTACCTAACTTGTGATTTTTTCGATATTTGTTCAGGAGATATTTTCCTGGAAGACCCTTGTCACGTTGAGTTGGTATTTACTTATTTATAATCGCGTAGTATTATCAGAATTGTCGCAGTCGATTGTTGATTAAACAATTGAGCGGGTCCCGCATGAGTTGTCGTTCTCAATTGTAAACTGTTATTGAAAATCAATTGACACTGTTAAATTGACTCAACGAGCTCGATGAATGGGATTCTCAGAGCGCTAAATGTTATTGTTGTAAGGAAGTAGCGGTCGTTAGAGTAGGTACCTAGTACCTACATATATAATACTTCTTTTTTAAGGACTTTATGGACAGTCACAAGCCAGCATTCTCTCACAGAAATCACAGATATGAGACACCATATTTTTGTTGCAAATCCTGTCTCTACAAAAATCATTACATATAGTTTATGAAACAGTCAAGGGAACAGCTGATGTAATAACTAAAAATTTCAGGAACTGTAAAAAAATATGTTTGTTGATTAAGAAAAAAAATACAAATTCACAGTCACAAAAATGTATTCAATAAACTGACCAAGTGCAGGTCTGACTCGCACACGTAGGATCGTTACCACAGTACAATATTTATTAAGATTGAATAGATGAAATTGATAGATGATGAACCTACCTATCTATAAAGAAACACATCATGGACTCTTCATGTGTAACACCTCACGTAGACAGCTTCAGGCCAGGTCGTCATATGGACGTTCATTGAGTAAGTCAATAATGAGGCTCACGGATTGGTATTGCATGACCGCTTATTCATTCTCTAGTGGAGTGAAAGTGAGGTCGCTCCGTAGCGCTTTCTATCCGCGACTGGTAATGCGACTTGCGAAAGCCAGCTTGTGGTTAGACGCTTGAGAAAATATCATGTAACTATGTACCTACCTGACTCTAGTCAAGATTAGTGAAAAAAAAACCACTTTCAATGCCGCGCTAGTCATTTTCAGTAAGTTTTAATAGGGAAGACCGTCTACAAGGCAAGATCGTCTACGCACAATAACTTTTTTAAGGCTTCCGTACAAACTTCTCAGACTTGATTAAGGGACAAACTAAACTTTGTAGTTCGGTCAATTATGTATTAAATAAATCACACAATAGCACAATTTTATTTATTTACCTTATTTAAGGTTGGTGTCAATTAAGCTAGACCCCTAAATTGTATGAGCGCTCATATAACTTAGAGGCCTATCTTAATTGGCGTAAATTATGTAGGTATGGGGACAGTGGGAACCCTTTAATTTTTAATTTTTGTTATATTTTGGAATTTTTCCTCATTTGTGCTGTAAGACCTTGCTTCTTGCCAAATTTCATGATTCTAGGTCAACGGGAAGTACCCTATAGGTTTAGGGACCCAAAACCTATACGGTACTTTCAGTTGACCTAGAATTGTCAATTTTGGTCAAAAGGTCGAAAAATAAAATATGTTGAAAATTAAGGTACATTTTGGTACTTGCAAGTATTCGCGAAAATCTAAATTTGCCCATATAATTTTATCATCAGGACCTTGATGTTTATATACATATAAATTTCAACTTGCTAGGTCAACCCGTTCCTGAGGAAATTGTTGGTGACACACGGATAGACAGACAGACGGACAAGGGTTCCTTTTTTACCTTTTGAGGTACGGAACCCTAAAAATAAATAAAAACGGAATGATGTAGAAACTACTAATAAATTAATATTCGTCTATATAATATGTAGAAACTTGTTAATATTTTTGGTCTAGGTAGAGAAAGTTACTGCTTCTTGCGTAAGATCTTTAAACAGTTGTAAACAGTGGCACGGGATGGAGCTTCGACTCGACATAAAATGCTAATTATCGTAACATTACTGTTGAGTAATCCGCAACAAAAGTCGTTATATTCTCTAGTCAAATTCATTTCGACGCATGACATTAACTTGTCGCCAATTTTTAAAAACCATTGCCATATAAATTCGTGAAATCTACAGGTTCCCAAAGAGTTTCTTATTCAAAATTTAAATAATTATTTTTTCACCCCATTTGCTCAAAAAATGCATTTACGAAGCCTGTATACATTGTTCGAAAGTTAAAAATTACGCACCATACAGTGGAGCATGCGCGTATGTATCCTTTACGTTTTTTTTTTAATTTCCGTAAAACCTACATAAGAATTCCACCAGAGTTTCATATTGCGTGAATAAATAAGCTGAATGTTAGAACCTCCTTAAAAGCGCTTCTTAACCGACTTCACAAAAAAGGAGATTCTCAATTCATCGTTTTTTTTTTATGTATGTTCGCCGATTACTCGAAGATGCCTGAACCGATTTAGAATATTCTTTTTTGTTTCAAAGGGTACCCTTCCCAGGTAGTCCCATTTAAATTTTAACAAAATCAGTCAAGCCGTTTTTAATATATCAACATTTTTATTACGACGCATTTACTTATGTCGACGACTTACTACTAACTACTGGCACAGATTATGTAATAGTTAATTAGTAGTTAGAAAATATCGCAGCGATACACTCGCTCGTGGAGATGACGCCTTTAGGATGATGTCGTCTAGATGTCTTAAAAAGACCTTACAGTTCACGCAGGCGAAGCAGTGGGTGGATCAGGAAGTGGCGTAATTCTTCTATCTAAACTCTGCCTTTATATATATATATGCTATTATATAGCTATATATATCGGCACACATAAAATGTTTGGGCGACAAATTTTCCAACTTGAGGGAGATACTCGTAGCTGGCCAGGCGGACACTAGACAGTGTCATACCACATGAGTAAAGAAAAGTAATGTGGTTATACCACCATGCTGGGGGTTTCTTAACGAAGTTTTTCTTCACCGGACACACACGGTTCACGTAGTGGCCCACTATGAAATGTGTATATACATTGTTCGATACAAGAAGCCATAATTGCACGGCGGGGATATTTTCAAGCCATTATTTCAAGAAAGAATGAACAGAGCGCATTAGGTCACTGTGATTTTACTAAATAGTACATAACTATTATATAATCTGTGAATAGGTATCTAAGGATGTCTTTAGGTGTCGCAAATTGCGCAGTATCATAAGAAAAACAAACATGCAGGTAGCAGTGCAATTATCACGTGGATGGATGATGTCAAGATGAAATCAAACATGATGCAACGCTATTTAAACATCTCTTTGTATGGAAACAAATTCAAGGAAATGTTCATATTATTCGTTTTGAGTGGTTTTAATATTAACTCGCTTAAAAGGCCAAAATAGGTATGACAGACAGATGCATGCTTCAAAAGTGGCCGCCCGACAAATTACCACAGAAAAGAGATTCGTGGTAGGCTACGAAGGAAACCTTAGACCAGCAGAACATTTCACGTTAAAAAATAAACGTGGTAAAAATGGTCTTTATACTACGTCTCAGATTGTTAGACCAGAGTCATGATAAGACTAAAGTTATTCATACATTGAACTGATTACAGTGAAAACTGCTGACGCAAATTAAAACAGTATTTTTGACAAATATAAAGCATATACCAATAAATACTTTAACTGTAAATCAGACCATACATTCGATGCCGTAATTTTAGATCTGTGGCTCATAATTAATTGAAATCTACGAAGCCATGCCGTGCAACAAACTGTCCCGTAGGACTCGGCTTTTTCTAACAAACTACGGTGGAACAATCGGCTGGATTATCGTTTTTTTCTTACTTTCCCTCATTTCTCTCGGACCACCGTTATACGTCACTATACACTGCGAAACTAAATGTGAGGAGAACACCCATATCCATTTTCGGGTTCTGAACAACCATACCCGAGACATGATCAAATTTTTGAATTCACCAAAGCTGTCGTACAGTTAATGAAGGTAAGAGTTGAGATATTTTCCAGATTAGTGACCGTAAATCTGCAAAAAAACACTTTGGTTTTTTTTTGCAAATTTATCTTATCTAGCATCCAGAGGTAGGGTATGTTAGATTATGTATTTGGTATTCCAAAAAGCCAGTGAAAACCAGTGGTGCCGAACGTCTAAAATATCAACGTAAGAGGGTTGTCGGCTTCGTTTACTCTTAGACACTTCTTTCCACTCGCAGTTCATCCGTGAACATGCCTCGTTATTTGTTACTTCCTACTCATTCACTAAATGAACTGCAAGAATCATGACATTTCTCACATATTCTCTCTCTCTCTCTCTCTCTCTCAGATTCTCAAGGTCTACATTGGCATAATACCAATAGGTAGGCTTTAAAGATAGATATGCTATGCTAAAAGTATATCCTAGAGTCAGCTAATTACGTCGCTGCCTAGAGTTTATTATCTTTTATGTGCGAGTGTATCAATTTCATAGCCAGTAACGCATATCGCCAGGGGCCTTATTCAGTATGACAATTTTAAAGTCTTACCGTGCAGTGTTATGTTATCTCCGCGTTATGGTATTCTCTATGCCAATTAAAACGCGGTAGGGTAAGGTTATGAGCGCGTTTTGAGCTGTCAAAATATCGTGACATATGAGGACGTGTAACGCGCGCGTTTTGTATAATTTACCTATCTTGTGGCATACAGGAATACAATTTTTCAATAACGTGACGTGGCGCGTTAAGGAACGCTATCTCATTTGTTATACTGAATAAGGCCCCAGGTTTCAGTGTGCACAGCTATGTTTGCATTTTGCACGAACACAATGGGTTTGTGTCATAATTTATACACACTGCGAGGGCATTCTTCTTGAAAGCGACGAGCAGACAATGTGCATTGTGCAATTCCCGCACAGGATCGGGTATGTGAAACCACGTGAGCGCGAAACAAGATACTTACTTTTGTACCACTAAAATGAACCTACTCCCACGAATCACTCGCCCTCTGACAAGAAGATCTAGAATCCTCTAGATCTAGAATAATGGTTTTGGACAGAATATGAACTTCAGATGATGCTTAGAGCTTAAATGTAAAGAAAAGCGCAATGATCTTCTATATGAAACGGTTATTTTGAAGCACGCGCACGCGCCGCCCTAGAATTTAAGGGTATAATTGAAATTCCGTGATACAATTTTGTAAAGTGATAATTTACACTAGGTTAGTAGGATGCCACGGTGCAAAACGAGCCTTTGATAATAGCTGTACTGTTTTCATTATTTCAGGGAAATCATTTTTATTTCACAGAAAATGTTTAATTTTACATTATGTTTACACCTAATCGTTTTTGTAAGCTAATACGGGGCTGCCATAGCTATATTTAGCCAAAAGCCCCTAAATAAAAGTTGAATAAAAAAAATAAAAAAAATAAAAAACACCTAATCGTAACGTAATATAGTTTATGTTAAATTATAGGCACGTATATACTATCACTAGTTTGCTAGTATATAATAGGTGTATATATTTCGTAAGAATTATTAAAGGAAATGCCTCTGTCTGTCAAAGAACCAAAGCATTTGTGTGTAGTCGCGTCTTGCTACAGATACGCTATAGGACTGAAACTCTATATTTTAGTGCCTTGTCTTCTGTAGTTGTGTCACACAGGTCATGTTCTACCTCATAAAAATATAATTTTACCATTGACTTAAATGAATACAATAATTATATCGATACATTTCACAAACTAAAGTCTCAAACTACTAACATACTTAAATACTGGTGCTATTTTAATACTTTCTACGA
This sequence comes from Cabera pusaria, assembly GCA_954871355.1. Lineage (NCBI taxonomy): Eukaryota > Metazoa > Arthropoda > Insecta > Lepidoptera > Geometridae > Cabera > Cabera pusaria. The sequence goes on from OX940896.1 coordinate 14,066,173, forward strand.
CAAATAGTTCAAGCTAACAAGCTAAAGCTACATTTCCATCGGAGATGTGCGAGCTTAAGCAAGGACAAATCAATCAATAACAACTTTATTTTTCTATTCTCGCTCAAATCAAGTGATAGGTACTATTTGTGGCTGTTTTCTCGTTTATCGCTTTACTATCTCGGACATAGATATTAAGTGGAAACTTATCATAACTTAAGGTACTAATGACCGATAGTTGGCGCAGCAGTCATGAGGTCCTTATTTACAAAGTACATAAATGATATTACACATCAAATATACTAATTGGCATCTTCTCCGTGAAGGGTAACTTGAGCAGTCTTTGTTCCACATAAGGAACAGCGTCGTTGACCGTTTGGTAAACAAGACGTGATCGTTTTTGTTCGTATTAATATGGTTACAAAATTATCTGGGCCTCAATCACCATTCTAACGCTTGAAGATTTGATCTCTAATCATTTATTAAACACATTTCTTGCTAAGTTACTGTAAGTGGAGTTAATCTACTATCAATGCCAGCAAGCGTTGCGAAGGTCTTTAGATTAGGTAGGTATATTAAACAATATGACGTCATACCTTCAAATTTGGCAGGGCCAGGCGCTCGACCTCGCTTAGTCGTTTTGGGAGTTTTTGAACTGCGCAATAAGTACCTAATGATTTTAGAGACTAGAGAATAGTATACATTATTGATATTGTAATAACTTGATTTAGCATCGTCTACAATAATGTCTGTTCTGTGTTGTATTGAGTAAACCCAGCGGTGCACCAATTACTGATTTTCTATAAAATAATAATAATAAAATTAATTAAATAAATTAATATATTAAAAAACTAAAACAACTGACATATTTTCTTTACTTTTACAATTCAAACATCTATCTTTGGGAAGCCGGCTTTACATGAACTTAATTTTAATTAACTCTTACGAATTAAAATGCGTCACTATGGCGTTATAATAATAATTATTATTATTATACTCTTTATTCAATTCACATCACGGGCTGCAAATCGCCCGGTCCTTTGGAAGGCATTGACGGAGCCGAAGCCAACGTCAAGAGGCCCTTTACAATATTAAATTAAATAAAAATATGTTTTGTGGATGGAGAGATAAAAACTATAAAAAGATGGTACATTAATTTATTATGGCTATGAATGTGTGCTGCTTGATGTCTGTTTTCTGGTCTATGGGATGAGGTACGGCACCCGCCAATTATGCCTCGTTTTAAAATATAAAGGCGGGTGGTGACTAGCTATACACTGAATGGGCCACCCATAAAGGCGGACCGTTATGTCGGCGCCGAGGGGCAACATTGGCGTGGATAGCTAAGGGTGTTGAGAGGTGTGCTGCACTTTCACTAAACGCTACTAGCGGCTTTATGCCTTTAACACTTCCACCCTGGAGCTTAGGTCTTAGCTCTTGCGATTCCCACCACCGGCCGGCCGGTCAAGGCAAGCCGGGGGTCAGAGGGTCTCATTTAGCCCTCACGGGGTAGGGGTCCGCGGTGTCGCCACTCACCGTCGGCTCGCCACAAAGCCGCCCCTGCGGGATTATTATTATTATAATAATCATAACAAAAAAAAATGCTAAAAATTACGTAGGTTTTTCGTAATGACGACATTCATAAATTAATATTATGTAAGTATTAAAAAAAAGTAGTAGATGACGTATGTGGTTTTTATGATTTAATATACCTACATTTTGAGGATGCGTCAATGAGAATAATAAAAACTCGTTAAGTATAACTTGTGTTATGTTGTACCTTGTGCTGTACCGTAAGGTCGTATTACTTTGTTCCAAAATTCAGCGTTTTTTTCTATTTCGTTAAATATTTCTGATGTTCTTATTACTTTGCTTATTTGAATGAATTCAAAGTATTTAATGGGATGTAGCAAACCACTTTAATTATAAATAAATTATAAGTAAAAAATATTTTCAAAAACAAGCTTTTATCTGGGACAATGAACTAAAATGTTAAAAATAAATACTAGTAAGTATTTGGCGTGTAGGTACTTACCTATATTCTTAAAAGCTTGAAGCACTACCCGTTTTTCAGGCTAGGTAATTACTATACTTCAGTGCCTCAAGCTTTTAAAATTATAGGTAAGTACCAAGTACACGCCAAATACTTACTAGAATTTATTTTTTACATTTAAGTTCATTGTCCCAGTTAAAAGCTTGTTTTTAAAAATATTTTTTTGTCATAATTTATTTTTAACATTTTAGTAGGTAGGTATAGAAACGACTACCTACCTACTACCTAAGTATTTAAGAGAAGGCATGATGTTTTAAAATATTCCACGGATATTTGATGTGATTATGGGTAAACTGCTCTTCAAAGAAAATCAATCGACTCGGTGGGGCTATGTTGCTTTATAACAGAAATGCCATGGCCACCTTACAGCTTCATCATCAGATCCTGGGTATCATTTAAGTGTAAAGTGCTCCTCAAGACGAATCATTTGAGCCCAAATTCACTGGGGTTATGTTATTTTATCACAGAGATGCCGTGGCCACCTTCCAGCTTCATCACCAGTCACTAAATATCATCTAGGTGTAAAGTTCTCTTCAAGACGAATCAATCGAGGCCAAACTCGGTAGTGTTTTGTTTTTTATCACAGGTATTCCGTGGCTGCCTTCCAGCTTCATCATCAGACCCTGGATATTATCTAGGTGTAAAGTTCTCTTCAAAACGAATCAATCGAGCCCAAATTCGGTAGGGCATTGTTGATTTATCACAGAGATGCCGTGGCCACCTTCCAGCTTCATCATCAGACCCTGGATATCATCTAGGCGTAAAGTTCTCTTCAAGACAAATCAATCGAGTCCAAACTCGGTGGGGTCATGTAATTTATCACAGAGATGCCGTGGCCACCTTCCGTCTCTATCATCAGACCAGCTCCATTGTATTGTCACCGAAGATACATAAGTACACCAAATTTGAGTCCAATCGGACATCGGGAAGTGGGTCTAATTTAGCTTCCAAGATTCCACCCGAACATACATAGTTACATACATACATACATTGCAAGTTAAATAAAAGCTTGTAAAAACATACATTTTTAGGGTTCCGTAGTCCTGACAAGGAACCCTTATAGTTTCGTCATGTCCGTCTGTCTGTCTGTCTGTCTGTCCGAGGTTTTGCTAAGAGATAAGCTGTAATTTTGTGGGGGTATGTAAATAAATGACGCCGACAAAGTGCTGAAATACAATTTTGAAAAATATATTTTTTTAGGGTAGGTTAGTTTTTCATCGTTTACCCCATCGTGTGGGTTATCGTTGAATAGGTATTTCAAAATGACTTAGAGGTTGCTAATACCATTTTTCGATTGAATGCTCCATTTACGAAATATTAAACTTTAAAGTGCAAATTTTTGTTCCAGTAGGGCGTCCCCCCCTGTCCGACATAGGTCACCGCGTCACAGACAGACATTATTGATTTGGAGAGGGAACGCAGGGCGCTGGCAGTCAGGAGTAATATGTTGATCCGAAGGTTTGCAAAGTGCTCTAAAAATGTTAAAATAACTTTGTTTCGGGCGTTCTGCCAATCATTTTATACTTGCAGCCTTTGGATTGACTACACTCAGAGGGCTTACAGCGTCTTGCGTGTCCAGTACAATAATGCGTTCCGAGCACTGCTGGAGTTGCCCTCCGCGAACATACCTGACTCGCTACAGTGGCGACTGTAGCGAGTCAGGTATGTTCGCGGAGGCACAGGTGGACGACTTCTACGCTATCATGCGGAAGCGTGTCGCCTCCCTGATGCGGCGGGTGCGGGACAGCGCCAACAGCGTACTGTGGCTGAGAGGGTGGATGGCCTCATACTCAGACACTGGACCAAAACACAAGTCAGGGCGTCAAACTGTGCCTTTTAATATTCGAATTAATTTTTATTACAATGGAAATGGAATATTATTTAATTAAATTATTTATTAATTGCAATATTATTATAATTTAATGTAAATAATTGATATCACATATATACTAACATATTTATAAGACAGATGTTACTAACAAAATTGAATTTAATCTGAATAAATAATAATAATTAATTAAATTAATTAAAAAAGAAAACAAAAGTAATGAACCATTCAGCTGTCACAGAATCGTTTACGTCAGACTAAAAAAAAATATTATACCAACCATACATGTAACTGTGTGTTTCAGTACGTCAGACAATTTTCATATAAAAAAATAAAAAAGTGACATAGTGAAACACAACTTAAAGAAACGCATACCGATCACAGTACATATCATGATCCGAATGGAACTGATTGTCCGTCTGTTAGTGTCAGTTGCATAATATTGTTTAAATAAAAAATTTAAATCTCACCGCGGATTCCGCTTGCGAGATAGCTTACAGAATAGCCCTACAGTTCGTACGTAAGCCTCAGTTTGCGAGTCCAACTCGCACTTGACAGGTTTTTTATTGTGACTACGATCTATGCAAATTATTTGCAACGTGGATAAATTGCGACGTTACAACACAACCGATTTCGCGACCCCCTACCTGCACTGTTTATAATATGGATTTTATTATATTGCTAGCTTCTGCCCCCGGCTTTGCTCGTGTGGCCTAGAGGAAACAAATTAAATATTTTTCTTCAGAAACAAATATTCAGAATACAGACGGACAGACAGACAGGCAGACAGCCAGACAGACAGACAGACGGACAGTGGAGTCTCAGTAAATAGGGTTCCGTTGGTACCCTTTGGGTTCGGAACCCTAAAAAGCAGTGCTGAATCTACATCTCGTTTAGAGTAAGTACTTCTCACGCCCGATCGCGCGCCGCTCGGCACGTAAGTCAGTTTATGATGGGCGCCTCTGGTTTACATGTACCTCGATGGTTGGTAACAATAAAGCTAGACCTCTAAATTGTATGAGCGCTCATATAACTCAGAGGCCTATCTTAATTAATATCTCTAAGGCGGCAATAGCCCAATGGATAAGGTGTCCTGGCGATCGAGAGGTCGTGAGTTCGATCTGTCCGTCTGTCTGTCTGTCTGTCCGTGTGTCCATGTGTCACCACCGATTTTCTCAGGAACGGGTGGACCTTGCAAGTTAAAATTTATACCAGATACTGAAGTTCATAGTCCCTATTAGATGTATAAAAATCAAGGTCCTGAATCAACACGATAAAAAGATATGGGCAAATTTATATTTTCGCTTTTCGATTTAGTAAGACCTTGCTTTTGACCAAAATTGACAATTCCAGATCAACCGGAAGTACCCTATAGGTTTTGGGTCGAAAACCTATAGGGTACTTCCCGTTGACCCAGAATCATGAAATTTGGCAAGAAGCAAGGTCTTACAGAACAAATAGAGGAAAAATTGCAAAAAATAAAAAAAGTTGAAAATTTAAGGGTGTCTCCATACATACATAGATTACGCCAATTAAGATATGCCTCTAAGTCAAATGAGCGCTCATACAATTTAGAGGTCTAGCTTAATTGGTACCAACCAACGATGGTACGGAAGCCTCGGTGGGCGAGTCCAACTCGACTTGGCCGGTATTTATTTTATCTTAATTTTTGTAAGGGCTTTGAGTCGTTTAGCGAATATGGCCTTATTGAGTGTATAAATTATTCCTCTTACACAAAATTATCTATTGACACATAAATTCCTAGTCGAATCACACGCAAGTGATGATAGGATTGATTGAAATGTGCCCATATCTAAAATATTGAAATCATATTTTTTAATCATATATGCTCTCTTATACTCGGTCCGTGCACACTCAATCAAAAGATGATAAACATCTTCTGGGACTCCACAAGAGGAACAATTGGGGAAGTCTGTCCTTCTCGTAAGGTTTAATACTGGGTTACTCTGAATAATATAAATTAATATTAGTACGTAAATATGCTAGAATTTAATAATTTTGGAATTACGTTTTTATAACGTTTAATAGATCTTTCAGATATGACATCCTTGATCTTAGGCAAACAATGTAATGAATACTTAGTAATAGTACTTATGTTGATGATTTAATAGACAGACAACACGCCAGCCCACGTGCTAAGATCAACTCAGATGACGTCTTCTTTAATAGAGTCAATGAGTCAACTAGACTCATGGTCATTTTAAGTTTTTCACGGTGTCTGATTAAAAAGGTCAGAGTATCAATCTTACAGTACTTAGGTAGATATGCCGTATACAGTTATCATCGTAAACAAAACACGGGTCTTTATTAACACAGTGGTTCTGTGAGAACGTAGACCTCGCGTGCCCTTGTAACCACAGTTTTACAATCTTTATATAGTAATATGGATTGTAAAACTGTGCTTATAACCATGCAATAACCGACACTTTTCTCTTTCCCCTGGCTTAGCAAAGACATTTCAGAGTTTTGGCAAAATAGGTAAGTATTAGCGTTCCCTTGATCCTAGGAGTTTGAACCTAGTGTCTACGGGTTTGTCCTCTGAAGGAATGCGCGTCAAAGAGGAATGCGTAGTCAGATCGGTATTAACTAGGTAGGTAAGAATTTCCGAAAAAAATTAAGTAATTTAAAAATTCGTCCATTTATAACACTACAGTACAGCAAACTTCACCCCCATTTTCCCCCTCCACTCCCCCTTTTTGGTTTTTTTTTCGGAACATCTTGTGTAGAATGATGTCCATAGTTTGCCTCTCATATTTGATTGAAATTCGTCGATAAATAACGCTACAACAAACTTCTCCCTGTCCCCCCTACTTTCCCCCAATCAAAAAAGCGAATGACTATTTTTTTTAATAAATCAAGGAACTATGTGCCAATTTCCGTCAAAACCGTTTGAAAAATGCGACCTGTAGGCTAGAACAGACAGATGGACAAACGCATTTTTGGCTCGATCGGGGCCATAGAAAAGATAATAATACTACGTATCGGGGCGAAAACGCCAAGCTTCGTACAGTGTAGCGTAAATCAAGCTTTACTATAGCAAAAAAAATAATTATTAAGGCTTTGTCAATAATGTATGTATCTGTAGCGACTTGTTTACAAACTCTCTAAACTCTGGATTGACAAAATTTTGTACATCGTTGCACTTCGCCTGAGCACAGAATAAAAATTTGTAGGTACAAGTACTTTGAGACAATTACCTTTGTACTCACAAGTCACACCAGTGTTCGCAAACGCATAGTGCAATTCAAATCAATAAATTACTGACATTACTCGTGTAAATGCACCGCTACGCGTTTGTCAAAGTCTTCCTTTACTTACACGGCCGTTAGATGTTAGGTCTCACATGCCCCGTTTCACTGGACACTTTTCACACAAACCTACTATTACACCTGAAAAATATTATCCTCATTCTGCAACAGATAAACCTGTGGCCAATGCATAACAACACCAACGAATACTTTACTAAAACTAAAATATTTACAAACGACCTTAGAATAAATTCAAATTTTACTTACTTATCAGATATTTTATATAAGATATGTAGATGCTTAGATAGTAATATTTGAAGATCAGATTACAATGTGTGTCATTAACTCATTATGAAGATAGATATTGTTCTATTTTAAATAATCACAAAAAAACGTTAATCCTTGGGTCGTTTTTAATGAAACAATTGAAGTCATTAATATTGAACAATAAAGGAAAGAACAGACATAACAAAGAAACCGGACTACGGCTGGAAAGTTGGGCCTTGGTCGAGAACTAAGATGCGGGCCATATCGCTGCGGTCTACCATGGCTATAAACAACAAATACATATATTATTAAAGTGTTAAAACACAGCAATTATGTAGGAGAAAAGCTATCAGACAACATGAATGCTTAGACTGATGGCAAGCACCGACAGTGGTGCTAATTTTAATGTAGCAATATCTAGACATCTATCCTCCGTTATCTAGACACACACACTACACTTTTACATTTGACAGCACTAAAAATGCTATCCTCACATTACAGACGACAAGAATACGATGGTTATGTTTGACAATATTTCACTTTGTGTAAAATATCTTCGAGTCGTGGAGGGAAAATTAAATGGAGAAGAATTTGGCGTATACGATGAAATATCTATAGAGATATAACCCGTCTAAAATGATGAACACGTGATACATATGCCAGCTATGAGATATAATTAACAACGTAATTTGGTCGTAATTTTTTTAATATTATGACACCGGGTGAAAGCCAATAGGCGCCGCTAGAGCTGGGGGCAGAGCTGGTGGCAAACAATAAAATAAAGAGAAGGATAAAAAAAATATTGTCCGTCTCGCTCACTCATACTAGTGATTGTATAGTTTTATCCTTCTCATATTATTATTGTTATATTAATGTCAGATCTTTTTAATTATCCATCTACGCTTCGAGTACATACCTACCTACCCTAATAAACATATTTTTCAATTTTATTCTACACTAGCGGACCCGGCGAACTTCGTACCGCCAATATTCCCATACTTTCTCACTGTTTAAACCTTTCCTGGACTACGACAAACATTTCAAAACCAAATTCAGCTAAATCGGCCCAGCCCTTCTCGAGTTTTAGCGAAACAAACGAACAGCAATTGATTTTTATGTATATAGATAGATAGATTATTCAATCATCGCCTCAAAGTACACTTCAAAAGTACTATTAAAGTACCAGCCTTTTATAAAAAATGCATTTTGAGATGTTATCCTCCCATTGCACTACTAATTAACCCCGTTTGTAAGTCATATTATTTCTTACCGGATGTCTATATCCTTTTTAACCGACTGCGAAAGAAGGAGGGTTAGGTTTTTGAGTGAATGTATGTATGTTTATTTCTTTGGCACGCCCTAGAGCCTAAACGGCTTGTCGTATTTTTATGTGAGTGGTGTCAATAGATTCGTCTTAGTCGTGAGAGTGACACTGGGTACCTCAAAATTAAAAAAAAACTAAATTAGGGATTTTTAGCGCAAAAAAGTAATCTCAAAATAACGAGATGAACATTGCGGTTCGACTACGCGGAAGGAAAAACAAGTCACGCGTTGAAATCTTTTGTATCGCAAACTTAATAACGAAATGAACATTGAGGATCGACTATTCGGAATGAAAAACGAGTCACGCGTAGAAGTATTTTGTATCGCAAACCTGCAAATTGGAATTAGCAAAACAATAGCACTTACTAAAAATTAACCTCACTAGTACTTGTAAAACTGTGCTAGTACGTAGTACATATACATCGTCGAGGACATGTAAACGTATCGATATATCGATCTATATGTACTATATATCGATACTTCTATACAATATTTTCACTTTCAGGGAGTTTTAGTCTTAAATCTGAATCGTCAGTATTTGTTAGTCGATTTTTTTTTCTTAAGTTTAAGAATAGGTAAGTAGTTACGGATTGACTGAACTATTTTTATTTCTTATAAGTTAAAGAAAAGAAATTCTAAATCATTACCTTTAAATACATTCACATTTTCAATAAATTTATGTTTCTCAGTACCGAACTACCTACTACATTTACTTGACAACTTAGGTACCTAGGTATGTTACATACGAAAATCAATTTAAAATGAATTCGGTTAAAAAACAAATGAATCCGATATACGAATATCCATCTATATATATAAAATCCAAAGTCCTGACTGACTGATTGACTGACTGACTGACTGACTGAGATATCAACGCACAGCCCAAACCGCTGGTCCTAGACACATGAAATTTGGAGGGTGTGTTCCTTATGTAGGCATCCACTAAGAAAGGATTTTTCGAAATTCCACCCCTAAGTGGGTGAAATGGAGGGTTGAACTTTCTATGAAACTTTTTATTATCTGGGTCAATTGTTTCGAAAATTGGTACACATACTCTTTAAATAAAATAATGAGTTACGGTATCACAGTTTTTCAAAAATCATCCCCCACGCGTTTTTATGACTAACTGAATGACTGCCTGATATATGAACGTACTGCCTAAACCACTGGTCCTAGAGACATGATATTTGGAGGGTGTGTTCTTTGTGAATTGCAAGTATTCACTAATAAATAGTTTTTCGAAACTTCACCCCTAAGTGGGTGAAATGGAGGGTTGAACTTTCTATGAAACTTTTTATTGTCTGGCTTAATTGTCTCGAAGATTGTTACACATACTCTTTAATTAAAATAGTGAGTAACGGGTGTCACAGTCTTTCCCAAAATCATCCCCCACGCATTTTTCTGACTGACTGAATGACTGCCTGATATATCAACGCACTGCCTAAACCACTGGTCCTATAGACATAATATTTGGAGGGTGTGTTCTTTGTAAGAGGAAGTATCCACCAAGAAACAGTTTTTCGAAATTCCACCCCTAAGTGGGTGAAATGGAGGGTTGAACTTTCTATGAAACTTTTTATTCTCTGGGTCAATTGTCTCGAAAATTGGTACACATACTCTTTAATTAAAATAATGAGTTACGTACCCGTAACTCACAGTTTTTCAAACCTCATCCCCGACGCGTTTTTATGACAAACTGAATGACTGCTTGATATATCAACGCACTGCCTAAACCACTGGTCCTATAGACATTATATTTGGAGGGTGTGTTGTTTGTGAAGAGCAAATATCCATCAAATAACAGTTTTTCGAAATTCCACCCCTTAGTGGGTGAAATGGAGGGTTGAACTTTCTATAAAACTTTTTATTCTCTGGGTCAATTGTCTTGAAAATTGATGCACTGTATACTCTTTAATGAAAATAGTGAGTAACGGGTATCACAGTTTTTCAAAAATCATCCCCCACGCTTTTTTTTTGACTAACTTATTGACTGCCTGATATATCAACGCACTACCTTAACCACAGGTTTTAGAGACATGATATTTGGAGGGTGTGTTCTTTGTGAAGTGAAAGTATCTACTAAGACATCGATTTTCGAAATTCTACCCCTAAGATAAGTATGATGTAAGGTTACATTTTATGTGATTTTTTTTATTCTCTGGGTCCGGTCGCTAGATTATCTTGAAAATTGGTACATATCTCTTAAATTAAAATTTTCAGACACGTGTTCCACAGTTTTGTTTGGGACTTCTTCACAGTCAAACGGCTTGACCGATTTGGCTGAAATTTTGAATAAAGACAGTTTATAGGGCAAAATAGGATATAGGATACTTTTTAGAGTTCCGTAGCCGAATGGCAAAAAACGGAACCCTTATAGATTCGTCATGTCTGTCTGTCTGTCTGTCCGTCCGTATGTCACAGCCATTTTATTCCGAAACTGTTAGGACTACAGAATTGAAACTTGGTAGGTAGATGTATTCTGTGAACCGCTTTCCGATTTTTATACAAAAGTAAAAAAAAATAAAAGTTTAAGGGGGGGCATCTCATACATAGACTGAAACAAAAAAAAAATTCTTCAAATCTATACGTGTCTATAGATAGGTCTTTAAAAATGACATTGAGGTTTTTAAAATATTTTTTTCTCAAAGTCAATCATTTGAAAGATAGGCGCGTCTAAAGTGGTAAAATGTGTACCCCCCCCCTCTAACTTTTAAAGTATGGGAGTGAAAAATCTAAAATATATGCTGTAGATCTCAATAAAAATTAACAACGAAAATTGGTTTGAACGAGATACAGCCAGCAGTTTTTGAGATATGGCGACCGCAAAGATAACTTTGTTTTTCATACAAACACTATGACAAACAAAGTTAATTTTGTAGTTGCGAAAAATCATAGTTATGGAATACTTAACTGTGTTACGGAACCCTACGAGTGCGAGTCCGACTTGCACTTGGCCAGTTTATTTTTGGATGTCAAGTCTGAGTAATCACATTTTTTTAGTTGAATTTTGTAAATATTTGATCTCTTCTCGGATAAACGACTGGACCGATTCAACTGAAATATTGTATAAAGACAGTCAATAAGACAAAGAGGACATAGGATACTCTTTTTTTGGCAGTCGAGTTTGGGTGTCGAGATTTTTTTATTGGATTTTGTAAGCGTGTGGCTCTCATCGGCCAAATAGCTTCACTAATTTAGCTGAAATTTAGTATAAAGATAGTCAATAAGGCACAAAAGAACATCTTCTTCTTTCTCCTGGCTATTATTCCCAATTTATTTGGGGTCAGCCCTCCTAGTAATTCTGCGCCACTTCGCACGGTTGTGGGTTGTCGCATCTGTTGCATTCAAAGTTTTAAGGTCGTTCTGTATTGTCTTCATCCAGGTAACAGGGGGTCGACCGCGGCCTCTCCTTCCTTCTTCGATGTTTAGTACGGATTTTGTCATGTGGTCATCATTCCGTCTCATCACATGGCCATACCAACGCATTCTGTTCTCTTTTAATTTCTCGTGTATGTCTGTTACTTTGAATGTACCGCGGATGTACTCATTTCTTATTCTATCCATACGAGTGACACCGCCGGACCATCGTAGTATCTTCATTTCTGTTACGTGCATTTTATGTTCGTCCACCTTTTTCACAGGCCAGCATTCTGATCCGTAGAGTAGAGCGGGTCTTACTGCTCTTTTATATACGTTGCCCTTGACTTTTATTGACATACGAGAATCACATAAGACGCCAGAAAGTGTTCTCCACTTCATCCAGGCTGTCTGGATTCTGTGCTTTATATCTTTCTCCGTGCAGGCTATAGGAGAAATAATGGATCCCAGGTATTTAAACTCTTCGGTCCATTTTAGAGGAGTGTTTTCGATTGTCGGACACGTGACACTCGCATCGGTCCCGGAAAATCCACAAAACATGTATTCGCTCTTTTGTCTGCTGACCCTTAATCCTCTTCGCTCTAGTGCTGTCTGCCATGCCGTTAGATCGCTTTGCAATTCTGTGAGCGATTCAGCTATTAGGACCACATCATCCGCGTACAGGAGTGACCAGGGAGCTGGTTTTTGGATATCCGCGGTTATGTAATCCATTACTAGGTTGAATAGTAGAGGACTCAGGGAAGAACCTTGATGTACACCTACTTTGACTTCGAAAGGACCACTGGAGCCTGCAGGTGTGACCACACTTGTTGTGACATTGTGGTACATGTCTTGAATTAGCTTGATGCATTGTTCCGGCACAAGTTGTGATCGGAGTGCCTGCCATATGATTTTCCGCGGAACTCGATCAAATGCCTTTTCAAGGTCTAAGAATGTGAGGTGTAAATCTGATTTTCGGGCTTTGTACTTCTCCATAAGAATTTTTACCGAATGAATAGCGTCCGTGGTACTTGCGCCACTTGTAAATCCACATTGATTTGCTGTTATTTGTGTTATGGTTGTTAATCTTTTTACCAGAACACATTCCCAGATCTTCAGGGTGTGGGAAATTAACTTTATACCTCTGTAGTTACCACAGTCGGCGACGTCTCCTTTGTTCTTGTAGAAGGGTATTAGGGTGCTAGCTCTCCACATATTAGGCATCTTTCCGCCATTGAGTACTTCGTTGAATAGTTTTGTAAGCCAGGCTACACCGGAGTGACCTGTTCGCTTCCACAGTTCGGCTGGAATTTGGTCTGGTCCTGGCGATTTGTTATTTTTCATTTTCATGATCGCTGCTTTTACTTCCTGGGGGTTGATTGCCTCGACTGGTCCCTTTACATGTGGTAATGGCGTTAATGGTTCTTGTGGGAATTCTTTATTAAGTAGAGCTTGGTAATATTCTGCCCATCTCTTGTTGATGTCCTTGTCTGATGTTAATAATTTGCCGCTGCAGTCTTTTATGAATTTGTTTCGTTTTATATCTTTTGTTTGTGCGTGTCGGGATTTTGCTAGTTTAAATATTTCTGAGTCTGATTTTGCATTTTCTAATTTTTTGTAGTAAGAGTCCTTAGCTATAGCTCTTGAGATTGCAACGCATTTTTTGGCTCTCTTTTTTGTAATGTTATACTCATTTCGGTCGGTGTCAAGCTTACTTTCTTGCCATTTCTTAAAAGAAGTCTTCTTTTCTTTGAGTAGTGTTTGTATACTCTCATCCCACCAGGTAGGGTCTTTATTAATTTTTAATTTTCCTTTGCTAACACCTAATGTCGCAGTGGCAGTCTTTATACAAAACGAGTGAAATTCATTCCATAGGGTATTACATTCTTTAGTGTCCTGAATTGTGTCTTTGAGGTATTCTTCAACTTGAGTTACAAATTTATTGTTGTCTGCTTTAGCCATGTTGAACCATTTGATGCGAGGTTCGTATCTTTGGTTTTTAGACGTTTGATTCCAGTTTGGTAAGGTTAAACAGGCAACTAGGAGTCTGTGTTGGGCTGTTAATGGCTCCCCCGGTATGACCTTGCAGTCCTTTATGCGGCGCAGAGTAGACCTGTCGCACAGAAAATAGTCAATCTGGGTGGAAGCTCCGCCGCTCTTGTAGGTTATTAAGTGTTCTTCTTTCTTTTGGAAATATGTGTTGACTATAGGAAGATCAAACTGGGTCGCAAGGTCTATTATGTTACTGCCCTGCCTATTTAGTGTACCAATACCAAAGTTTCCGTGTATGTTACAGTTGTGTGGCGCTTTTTGACCTACATGGCCGTTTAAATCGCCTCCTAACATTGTTTTCTCATCTTCTGGGATATTTTGTAGAAATTCTTCAAGGTTTTCCCAGAAGGCTAGCTTTTCATCATTAGCACATCCGGACTGAGGGGCATATGCTGATATTATGTTTAAGGGTGTTTGATTGTCTAACGCTACTTTCACACATATTATTCTGTCATTAATTCTGTCTACTTTAATAATTCTTTCCTTGAGTGATTCGTCTAGTATGATGCCAACTCCGTTTTTTGTTGTTGAGCTGCCATTGTATAGAAGTTGATAATTTCTGCCAATATTCCTGGATTTAGACCCTTTCCATTTTAGTTCCTGTATACAACAGATGTTAATATTTCGTCTTCGCAAAGTATTAGCCAGTTCCTGACTGCGTCCGGTCAATGACCCGATGTTCCACGTAGCTATGCGCATAGAATTAGCGCAGCGTCTTGTTCCGTCGCTTGCAGGGGACGCCTTAGCATTCATCGCATATGGATTCATCTGACCGTCGCTTAAGGGGTACGCCCTAACACTTATACTTGTTCTCTTAGGTTGTGCTTTCATACTAGGAGATTTTGTTTGTTGGCATTTGGTTTTACGGCCGGTTGCCACCTGACGCCAAGGCTGTCATTCACTGACCGAATGTGAGCGCCGCCGTTGACCCACTAGGGGCTCTTCCGCCGCCATCTCTTCTGGAGTGCTCCAGCCTAAGCACCCAGCGCTGTCAGCGACCTCTACTCCAAATAAGTTGGAGAAGCTCACAGCAGGGGTTTTATAACGGAGTTTCCTTCTCCGGCCTGTTGGTCCACGAGAGGTATTTTATTTCCCTCTTACCCGACGCCATGGACATGGCGCCGAGCGTTCCCCTATCCGCCGCCTGGGGACGCGTTCTCTAGGTGTGAGGCTCACCCGAGAAGGCACAAAAGAACATAGTATACTATTTTATTATATAATATTATATATAATATTATATTATATAATACTAATACTATTTATTATATAATATTATATTATATATTTAAGGCACAAAAGAACATAGTATACTATTTTTTTTACAATCGAGTTTGGAGGTCCAGATTTTTTTATTGAACTTTGAAAATGTGTGACGTCTTATCAGCTAAACAGCTGAAACTTATTTTTTTTATTATTATTATTCATCAGACTGAGTTAAATATTTAAATAGTACAGCTTGATCTACCTTACCATACTGATTATTGACTTTAGCAAAATAATACTTAATAGTCATTAACAACAGAGTATATTGAGGTCGACGTTAGGGTCATCTATAGTGGCTAATAAGATCATAAAACTGTCAGAGTCATAAAAAGTCATAAAAAATTAGACCACGCGAGCGAAGCCGCGTGCAGATGCTAGTTGTAATATAAAATCCAGTTCCAACTCAAAAATGTTGTGCACTAGTTGCGAGCCAAGGAACCATGAGACAAGGAAGGGCCTAAGATCGTTGAGTCAGCTAAGCTGCCCCAAATTCCACAGCGAACCATCTGTTAGACAGACCACAGTAAAACCAACCTAAACCCATGGATCTAAACTTCAATTTAGCTCAAAACTATGGTTCAAAGAGCCGTTTGTTTCACGCAATAGTTAAATAGTTAGACGGTTAACGATCACAATCCTTAAATCAAATGTTAATGGTATTTAAATAGAACTATTGGTGGCATGCGGCAAATATCTATGAACAAAAGTAAAATCATTGATGTTATATACCGGCCGTAATATCATTATTATATAAGTAGGCGAGTCCGTCGGTCTTCCTCAGGAGTGCGGTGACGCGGTGAGATCGGCGAAATCTATGTTGAGCAAATTCGTAAGTAATTTTACAAATCCACGATAGTCTTAAAACAAGCTTTAAAACCAACCCCGACTGATCTATGTATAAAATCTGTTCATTGAGACGATTCCAGTGAGCCCAAAGACGACATCTCTGCTGTAAGTTGGTGAGGAATTGGGTATTCTGCAGATCCCAGGAGATGTCCCAGCATCAGGTCAATACTACCATGTTCTTACAATATCTAAGTGAGAGGATATCGTATTTCAAATCGATCAGACCTATGAAAGTTGATTTCATAGCGTCATCTCAGATAAATAAACCAACCGTCATTAACTAGAAATAACCGGCCAAGTGCGTGTCGGGCCACGCGCAGTGTAGGGTTCCGTAGTAGCCTGTTATTCAATGCGAGTCTTTACCCGTTATAAACAAGCAACTAGGTACTCCACTCCGTCTTTGTCACTTTAAACGATTTATTCTAAGGATTTTGTGTTTGGTACAAAATTATCCAACACCCAAGTTCAACGACTTTTACTGCTAAACTAATAAAGTTATCTGAACCGCTATAGTTTTCCTTTAAAGTTCATGAAATGCGCTACTATCACGATTTTTTCCAGATTTTTCAAGCCAGTAGTTTAGCTTTTAAAGAAGGGGGGACGCCCTACTGGAACAAAATTGTTCACTTTAAAGTTTAATATTTCGTAAATGGAGCATTCAATCGAAAAATGGTATTAGCAATCCTTAAGTCATTTTAAAAGACGTGTTCAATGATACCCCACACGATGGAGTTGACGATGAAAAAAAAAATTCATCCCCAATTCTCATATAGGCGAGCTACCCTAAAAAAAATATATTTTTCAAAATTTTATTTCATCACTTGGTCGGCGTAATTTATTTACATATCCTCACAAAATTACAGCTTTCTAGTATTAACGGTCTCTTAGCAAAACCTCGGACAGACAGACAGACAGACAGACGGACATGACGAAACTATAAGGGTTCCTTGTCAGGACTACGGAACCCTAAAAAGCTCATAGTCTTAAAACGGCAGTAAGGCTTTTGATGAATCAAAGCTAAGAACACTCTCGATAAAGACACCTATCAAACAAAAAAAAAACTAAATTAAAGCTAAATGATGCCACAGACAGACACACAATAACACACGTCCACAATAGAATTCCAGCAACCACTGCACACACAAACGATGCAATTTACTCGGTGCAGATAACCATGTTCTCATGCTAAATCACGATTATACGTCGAGCTTCCTTTCCTAAGGAGACACGTTAGGCTTATTCTAAAGCCACATACATGGTTGTGGAAATTCACTATTATTTGTGTAGCCGACCTTCAAACTGCTAGAATCAAGAATTTCTTCGAGCTCCAACAACACTCTCTTCCCAGAATCGTGCTCACGAACGTACCACGCGCATTTTTATTTGGTGATAAAGTAGTGCTCCAGATGCACTATATGAATTTGATACTTACCTACAGTACTACTGTTCGATATTGCTTTTGTTTGTGGCTGTGCTTTTGGGTTTCTGTTTGTTTAATGTTACCCAAACTCTTACTTATAGTTTATCGTTACGTCTTCACAAAAAATTATCGCTGATGATATTGAGAACATGACAAGATGTTTAATAGAATGCATGGCACAGTAATTTTCCTTGTCAGCATTTTATCCTAGACAATTTCAAATTTTTATATTATTGAAGCCGTGAAGCTGTGCTTTCACTCTACTTACATGTATTGCCTATATATTATTCTTAATTGGTAGTCTTCTTAATTGGTAGTCTTAATATGTTAGTGTACAAGGATCGAAATCTTTCATGCAAAGTATAAATTCCTCCGCCCTCTTAGCGCCAGCGAGCCTACCTGTGGTGTAAAAAAAGCATTCTGGCCCGCTCCGGGCCGCGTCGGCTCTTTTGAGATAATTTATAAGGCTTTGCCTTTCTTGGAATTTCGAAATCTTCTCGAGATGGCTTTGGGGCCATGCTCTCCGAGCAACAGAATGGAATGTTAACGGATTTCGATAGAAAAAAATAGTGCATTGTCGAACCATCCATTGTGGTGCTGAATGCGTTTTCGTAACGTCTTCCAATTACAAAATAAAGATTGGGATACGCGCGAGCGTAGTAAATTACTATACATTTGATACGGGACAAGTGCATCTTTTCTTTGAATTAAATTGAATCAGAAAATGACGGTAGTAAGCAAATACGATATTTTGGTATTTTTTCTCATTTCATCTAATTCAAAATATAACAGGTATGTGATAGATAGGTACAGATAAGTAGGTATATTATTATTGTCACGCGGTGAGATCACTCCCGAAGAAGAGCGACTGACTCGTTCGAAACCTAGGTCGAGAAAATTCGACTAAAGTTACGTGAATTATAGCCGGTATATAACAATAATAATGTTACAAATTCACGATAATTTTAAAATCAAGATAAGTATATGTTATCAATACTGTAAGCTGTGATTGTAAGCATAAGTTAGTCTTAGATTACCTAAACAAAATAGGCCAAGTCGAGTTGGAATCGCTCACCGAGGGCAAGGCTTCCGTATACCAAGTTCTCAAATTAGGTTAAAAGACAAACTTAACTTTGCAGTTCGATCCATACAAAATGTACTGCACCAACCGCAAAGCAAATAATAAGTTTGTAAGAGTAAATTCTTTTTTTTTTTGTTTTTAAAGTACATATATACGGTTTTCAGATTTATTCTTATATAAGTGCTTCAAGACCTTGCTTCTTACTAAATTTCATGATTCTAGGTCAACGAAAAGTACCCTAGTTTTGATTTCCTTGTGAAATCGCGAAATATGCGCAAATATGCGATATAAACGGTCATATCTTTTGACCGCGTTGACTTACAGATTTGATTTTTCCACAGCCAAAAGATACCGTAGACCCAAGTATTTAGTATAAGTTTCAACTTGATACCTCTACGCATTTCAGATATAATAGGGCTTGACAGACGAACAGCCGGACAGACAGACGGACAACAAAGTGATATAAGGGTACCATTTTTCCTTTTAAGGTACAGAACCCTAAAAAGGATGTTAGCAGTTCCTAAGTGTAGGTCCTTATCTTTATCTTGGCCCTCGCGGCCTCGCAAGACAAGTGATGTCGGTCTGCTGGCTGGGAAAGCGGGCCGCATACCGCGCCGCGAGCCACGATTGGACCGCCTTGACTTCGGCCGCCTCACCAAAGAGTTGAGAATAGCAAAGATAGGTCTAACCACGGATTAGACAAAGGAGGTTGGATTGGCAATAATCACACTTTTGTTTGAAAACCAGCGTCGCCGCGTTACTCCCACCAAACGATTCCACAACATAAACAATACAAATAGATACACGAATTACGCAAACTAATAAACAAATTACACATAGAACACGGGGCTGCAATTGCTTCGCACACTACTGCAATTGTTACGCACATTACTTCGAGACTCTATAAGTTACACACAATCACACGCGCAATCAGCCGTGCAAGCACTCACGGATTAGACAAAGGAGGTTGGATTGGCAATGTGGGCGGGGCAGGCGCGCCACTAGTATGATTAGACAATCATAGATTCATAGAACCACGCGATCATACTTTTTAGTGGCTCGTGGTTTGCGTCGCAGCGCGGAGGTGCGCTAAAATCGTCTCAAAATGCCGTGTTGTGCGATTATTACGTGTAAATTAAAGAGTCAGACATCAAGTATTAAACAAGGAGGAATTTCTTTTCATCGGTAAGCATAAAATCTTCGTATTATAGATATTTTTGTCCAAAAACTATTTTTAATTATGAAATTCTTTGTTCAAACGACAACATACCCAGAGAACAGATAACTATACATTGCTGGTAAAGTACGAATATTTCTACCTCGAGACGCAGTTTACGCGCAATGGATTGCAAAGCGAGCGAAATCACCACGCCTCTCCGACTCGTTATATTCACGTTCGCGTCGGTCGCCGGCCGGTCGGCCGCGTGTGATTGTGTGTAACTTATAGAGTCTCGAAGTAATGTGCGTAACAATTGCAGTAGTGTGCGAAGCAATTGCAGCCCCGTGTTCTATGTGTAATTTGTTTATTAGTTTGCGTAATTCGTGTATCTATTTGTATTGTTTATGTTGTGGAATCGTTTGGTGGGAGTAACGCGGCGACGCTGGTTTTCAAACAAAAGTGTGATTATTGCCAATCCAACCTCCTTTGTCTAATCCGTGCAAGCACTAGCCGGCGACCGACGCGAACGTGAATATAACGAGTCGGAGAGGCGTGGTGATTTCGCTCGCTTTGCAATCCATTGCGCGTAAACTGCGTCTCGAGGTAGAAATATTCGTACTTTACCAGCAATGTATAGTTATCTGTTCTCTGGGTATGTTGTCGTTTGAACAAAGAATTTCATAATTAAAAATAGTTTTTGGACAAAAATATCTATAATACGAAGATTTTATGCTTACCGATGAAAAGAAATTCCTCCTTGTTTAATACTTGATGTCTGACTCTTTAATTTACACGTAATAATCGCACAACACGGCATTTTGAGACGATTTTAGCGCACCTCCGCGCTGCGACGCAAACCACGAGCCACTAAAAAGTATGATCGCGTGGTTCTATGAATCTATGATTGTCTAATCATACTAGTGGCGCGCCTGCCCCGCCCACATTGCCAATCCAACCTCCTTTGTCTAATCCGTGGGTCTAACCATAGAGAATTTCACAGGAATTTAAATACTACATAGAGAATTTGAAAGAGGATGTTTCTTTATACTTAAACTTAAACCTATTTATTTCATACGTACTTACATAATTGTTGAGTATCTATTCGATGTAAGTAGATTATATTTTTCTAGCTTTTGTTAGTCGTACCATATGTACTACATACATATGGTACAACTAACAAAGGGTCCACTAGGTCAAATCTTGGAAACTAAATAAGAACCATTTCCTGAAGTTCGATTGGACTCATATTTGGGAAACTTGCATATCTTCGGTGACATTGACGAGCTGGGAATGGATCTCCGTAGGCATAATGGCAAATGGTAGGACAGTCGAATTAGGGCTAGTATTATACTTTTCATTATAATTACAAGCGATAACGTCTATACAAAAGACTTGAGCTTAAAAAGTTTTTACTTTTTATTATTTAAATATTATTTGACTTAATTAATTGATTAACATATTAAGGATTTTCCCTTTTCTATATAAATGTTATAGAGCTCTAAGTAGCTCTGCCAATTATACCTACCTTGCCTACCTATTCTAAAAGCGACTTAGTCTTGTACTATTATTTATTCTGTGCTATGGTATATAGAATAGATATAGTTATATAAAACTTATAAAATATAATATGTAAGAATAGGCATAATAATATGTAAGTTTATGGTGTCGATTTGTACGCAAATCTTGATAATATTGATTGACATTTGACTTGACTTTGACTTGACATTTACCTGTGTTTTTTTCTAGGATGATGGATTATTTTTTTCTTCATAAACAGTCGTCGTAGAACCAAGAAACACGATGTCAACTAACAAAAAAAAGTTAAACAAATTACGTGGAACAACTAAGGTGATCGTGAGTTTCAAGGAACGATTTGAAGTCCAGCGCTTAATCTTTGGCCATTGTGGAGTCACGAAGCGAACCCAAGCTCCGCTCCAGCCAAGTTCATTCATTAAAATATATGCATTTATTACTAGCGTGCGTCTGCGGCTTTACTTAATCCTGTTCCAAGCTATTATAAGCCGCAGCCAGAGTTCTATTAGTGGCTAGATGCTAAATTGGCGCAGACTGGCTTCGTTTTGTCTATTTTGTGTACCTTTCGGGAAAGATTGTTTCAGGATTTTAGTTTGGCTAATGCTCTACTCTGCGATGCATCTCGATGGCTCTACTGGAATATTTGAGCAGAGAGTTGTGTTACGTAAGAAACGATAACTAGGCACAAACTCGACTTGGTATAAGCTAGTTAATAAATAGACTTCCGTACTGGCTATGAACTGATGCAAAGCCTACTTTTTCTTCTATTCTGTTGCTTGAGTACACACTGGTGTTAAATGCCTAACTAAAAACAAACTGCAGCCTAATGAAAGCCCTATTCACTTTTAAGTTTATATTTAGAACGTAAGGTTTCAAGAGCAAAAGTATAACCTCACGTGGATAAACTTTATTGGTGGGCACAAAAGGCGCAGATCCGTAAATCTTGCGAGAATTGAATAAATTGGGGCACAATTTGGTCCGATTCAAATTCAATTAGGTCGGGGGTGAAGTAGGGTGAGGGGGATGGACGACAGCTGCTCAGCACGTGGAGTGGCAGCTGACTGCTGACACCCGCGCAAGCTGCTCGCGCATCTGCCATCGCCAAACAATTTTTTAAACTACCTTCATAATGCAAAGATGTTATGTGATTAGCATCTGCGTAGTTAATACCTGTACCTACTGTAAAGAATTCGGTAGCTATGTGTATTCATTATTCTGTGGCTATGTAGATAATTACTTAATTTATTTTTTTGTTAGGTAAAATCGGTAGGTACAAATATTTAAAATAGGTTTACTTAATTAATATGCTTGTAATATTGATTATATTGTATTATGATATTTTATGACAATAAACAATATTGTAGCAGAATTTACGGTCTACCTATACGACTTACCTGTTGATACCTAATTCGATTTTTTTTAAATTTTCACTCACTTTTCACACTCACTTTGCCATGTAGGCAAAGTTACTTAGGAACGTGACATATTTTTTAAAATTTTATTACACGGATAAAGACACGAGTCTATTCTCCGTGCTTGTATAGGTAAGGTTATGGTATATTCACAGACCTAGGTCTGTTGGCGACTGTTGTGGGTATATTAGTCTGTCTGACAACAGATTAAGTAATAGTTACTACGTAAGTCTGACTGACTAAAAAAACCTTAGTTTAGGTAGGATTGATTCCTACCTATTCGATTAGGTACAATTTTCATCTGCGAGATGTGTACTTACCTACCTCATCATTATCCATCTCTGTGATCTCGATATCTGTGGTAACTACCGTGCCTGAGCAAGAGAGTGCAGGACCAATATGGATTGTAAAACTGTGCCCATAGTGTATTAATGTAATACCTAATTACCTACTGCAATAATACGATAGTGCCTCAAACTTACTATTATAGATCCCTCAGATTGGGTAATTGAAAAAATGTGATGCCCTTTTATATTCCTCATAGACACTAATCATTACCGTGCTATTATAGTACTATAGCACATGAGTAAAGAACTTTACTCATGTGACTATACCAACCAAGGAGATCTACCTATAAAAGAGGTGGTTATATATCCACACAAAGGTAGGTACGTCCTGCATAGGTAGGTAGGTATGTTTACGTTTCGTTTGCGTAACATTGTATATCTTCACGTTATACCTACCTAGATTAGCTGGCAATCGTCATGACAAACTGCAGTGCTCGCGAGACATAGATAGGAATAACATGAACGTGCAGAGCTAAAGAAAAATAAGTAAAAAGTGACATATTGACAAGTGTATCATTTTTGATATTTACAATCTGTGCATACAAATTTACTGAAAATAAACTGTGAATGCCAAAAACAAAGAAATAATAAACTGTGAATATATTTTATTTCTAGGTGAAAAGTGAACAACACCGATTAGTAGTCGGTAGTGAAAAATGATTCCGAAAATAGTGTAAAATTAACAAATAACATTGTAAAAGCTTTATAAATCAGGTGATGGATAAAAACTATGGAAAGGATGAAGCAGTGCCAAGTACCTCAGGGGGAAACGCTGAAAGTAAGAAAACGCAAATATTGTTTATGTTTCTTTACATTTATGGTAGATACTTAGTAGATAGTTTATATAGACCTATAATAAAAATTAAAGCAGCTTAGCTTTTTATATACCTAGGTATTTTTTGTAAGTTTTCTTTTAGTTAGTTATTGTTACTCCTGTAATTTCCTAAATTTATTGCAGCGAATAAATTATTTTAATCAGTCAGGAAAATTGATTGGCGATGTCGTGATTTTTGATGCAAACTTGAAAATAAAAACATGCAATTGACTCAGTTGATATCCCCAAAGCCTGTAAATCAGTAGATACCTACCTGATTTTACCTAAGAATTCATGGCTCTGAAGTCTGACTGACTCTTCAACTTAATTATACAGGATGATTCAGTACCGATGGATCAACCGAAGCAGGGAGGTCGGGACCTCACTGCGCATGTAATGAACCTCCATGTATGTTCTACAATTTTGGATAGTTTATGAGATATGATTTTTTTTTTAAATGTTTTTACCTTTCGCCGATTTGGTTCACAAAACATTTTTTTTCTGCTCAACCCTTAACGCTAGGGCAATAATTTGTTTTTTTAATCGTATGTGAATAATAGACCTAACAAATTGCATTATTATTATTTGACTCGAAAAGTAAATACTTTTATAATAATAGAAAAAGTTCACAATTCACAGAGCGCAACTATCCCACCCCGTCATCCATTCTACCTAACATCATGCCGGAACTTAGCGAACGAATTAGCAACATGTCTTTTACCAGTGAGTGGTTCGAGCGATGGTCGAACCCCATTTCTAATGGTCGCCTATTTAGCACCACCCAGGGATCACGTGAAGGGTAGTTTAAGGTCAAAGCTAAGCTTACGAAAGCAGAAAGGCAACAATGACTTTTCTGTAGGTAACAAAAATCAGCAAAATCTACATATTTTCAAAACGAATACACGTAAAAAGTTAATTAATAGTAGCGATATTCAGTCTCATTTTAAATCAAATCTATTTTTTTCCTGCTGCATATAGCGATGCAACTTATACCTACTTATTGTATCTAAACATCTATGAAAGAATGGGCAAATTTGAAAAAATAATGTGAACTAATTTTGACTTCATCGCACCTTTTTAATATGGACCGTATAGTTTAGGTAAATAAAATTTGCAGAGGTTGTAGATAAAAAATACTGAAGTTTTCAAAATAGGTATGGAAAAAAAATAATGAGATTTTTTTTTTGTATTGGCTTCGCAAACTTTATGCAGTAGCATTAGTCAATGAGATTTTTGTAACTTTTTCTATTATTATAAAAGTATTTACTTTTCAAGTGAAATAATAATAATACCCTTTGTTAGGTCTGTTATTTACCTACGATTACAAAAAAAATATTGCCCTAGCGTAAATGGTTGAGCAGAAAATTTTTTTTTGTGAACCAAAGCGGCGAAAGGCAAAAACATAAAAAAAATGTCATATCTCATAAACTATCCAAAATGGTAGAACATACATGGGGGTTCAATAGATGCGTAGTAAGGTCCTCTACCACCCTGCTTCGTTTGATCCATCGGTAATTCGGTACTGAATCACCTGTATAGGTAGGGTAACCAATTTATAGTTAAATATTACCTATATACCTTGCTATCAAAATATCTAGATATTTTGTGATCAGATGCATCAATCCATCAATCTTCGCCATGCCACAGAATAATGAATAGTACAAGTACAGAAGTTGCACTCCCTGAGAGCAAACATGCGAGATTAAACCTAGTTACAACGATAGTAACGTTCAAAATGCGCTTCACGCCTCGGGTGCGACCTTGAATTTGCGCCACAGTATCAACTAATAGTAACTATGAACCGCGTGTTGCGCACAGTAAAATGCACCGTAAGTCCGCACAGCGAGAGTCTGAACAACTCGGTCAACTCGCGGCCTTTACTATAGGGTTGAATGTTATGAGAAAACTTGTAAGCCTTTAATTGGTAGAAGAATACTCGTAGAACAATGTAATGAGTACATTACTGATAATGTGTACTACATTAATGTTTATTGTCGAGGTAGGATAAAAGTACTACAGTTAAACTAAAATACGTGACGTTCAATTAAAATTGAGTAAAGTTTTAGATTGCGTAAGTTAAATAACGCGACAATAGTATCACTTGCCTAGAATCGTAGGTTGTTTGACTTGTAACATTATAATAGTGTAGGAGCCGACTCACTTTTTCGACCAAAAATAATTATGTATTTTATTCATTCTAGGAAAACTTTATTTTGTAATAGTTGAATATCAAAATAAAAAAAATATATTTAAAAAAAAAATTCCAATATTTTATTTCACCATTTTTCGGCGTTATTGATATACACACATACCTACACAATTTCAGCTTTCTAGTACTAACGGTCTCCTAGTAAAACCTTGGACAGACAGACAGACACACAGACAGACAGACGGACATGACGAAAATATAAGGGTTCCTTATCAGGACTACGGAACCCTAAAAAGAATTTTCAATTTCTAATCGGTTAAGATCTGACAGAGTTCTGAGGTCACAAACATTTAAATAAACTGGCCAAGTGCAAGTCGGACTCGCACTCGTAGGGTTCCGTACCACACTACAGTATTTTATAAGACCGAGCAAAAAATACCACTATCATTATTCGCCAGCAAAAAATTATAATTAATAAACATTTCATTTCTTATAACGCCTTCTAACGTCTAACAAAGGTGTTAGGGATCGAAATTTCAATATAACGCCATCTATGGGACGTTTACCTAACTAAGCGTTCATAGATGAAAAAACACGTTTCTTGTATGGGGACCCTCTATTATCTTTAACTTTATTCTGTTTTTAGTATTTGTTGTTATAGCGGCAACAGAAATACATCATCTGTGAAAATTTCAACTGTCTAACTATCACGGTTCATGAGATACAGCTTGGTGACAGACGGACAGACAGACAGACAGACAGACAGACGGACAGCGGAGTCTCAGTAATAGGGTTCCGTTGGTACCCTTTGGGTACGGAACCCTAAAAACCGTCGAATTGAGAACCTCCTCCGTTTTTGTGAAGTAGATTAAAAACTTAAACACCGACTTCCATGCCCCGCGAGTCAATTTCAGTAGCAAGTTTGAGACGTTTATCGTAATATCTCTGGAGATACTTATCAGATCTCAGTGATCTGAGATCTATAAGTACTTTAATTACATTAACTCTCCGATTATAAAAATCTGACTATCGTATGACACGACAAAATCATTAAGAAAGAAAAAAAAAACTGGCCAAGTGCGAGTCAGCATCGCGTCTCTTATCGCACACTTAGGGAGGGTTCCGTACAATACGAAACATAACAGAGTTTCAACCTCATATATTTGATTAATTGATATTACCAAGAATATTTGGTTTGGTTGCGATCTAGAAAGACGGGGCTCGTTTACTAGCGCCATCTATGTCATTTTGCCGAAACTAATTAGATAGATAGCGTTTAAAAACAGGTTTTTGTACCTTTAATTTTTACTTTATTTTGTTTTTAGTATTTGTTCTAGAGGCAACAGAAATACACCATCTGTGAAAATTTCAACTGTCTAACTATCACGGTTAATGAGCTATAGCCTGGTGACAGACGGACAGACAGACAGACAGACAGACAGACGGACAGCGGAGTCTTAGTAATAGGGTCCCGTTTTACCCTTTGGGTACGGAACCCTAAAAAGGAAAATTGAAGTAAACGTTGGTAGGTACCTACCCTATTTATTTATCTTAGAACTAACTAAATAAAGCAAGATGTAATGTCGATAGAAATTCCCTAAAGATCATTACGTGAATTCCCTGGTAACATGAAACTCAGCTGATTTATACCTACCTACCATTTTATGTGTGACATTCTTTGCTTTTTACATAGTTATTCTTTACAGTTACTATATGAAGCAAGGAATATAATATTGAGGTAGGTACAAGTACGGCCGATCGAGAGCGCGCGTGACACTTAACTGACTGAACTTGGACCCTAGCGGGTGCGCGGAGGTACTTGTAGTTTCATAGCTACAGCGCGGAGTGCGACAGGCCTGGCCATGCACACTCAATCTGAATCGCGAACGTTGATTTTGATCACAGATCGCGATCGAGATTGAGTGTATACGGGCTGCCTTAGGCCCTATTCAGTGCGACGCGGACCGTCCGCACGCGGACTAGGTTTTGCGTCCGTCGCGGATGAATTAGTCGTTCAGTGCGATGCGGATCGTGATCGAGAGTGGTACAGTGTCATGGTTAAACTTTGAATTTTGTGATTGCGGCCTATTTATTAAACAACAGAAGAAGAAGACGCCATGGTAGAAGATTTAATGTGCATCCACTGGTTGAGAAAAGACTTCTTAAAGGAGAATTAGTTAAGTACTTTACGTCCGCTCCGCGCGACTGTCCGCCGAGCACTGAACAAACAAATACATTAGAACCAAGCACCGTCCGCCCCGGACATCCGCGGCGCGGAGGAGCGGCGCGGAGCGATTTCGACCGCGCGCGGATAGCTCTCCGCGACGCGGACAGCTCCGCGTCGCTCTGAACGCGCTGTAAGGTTTCATACATTTTACCGTCCGTCGCGGACGTCCGCGTAGGTCATCCGCGTCGCACTGAATAGGGCCTTAGGAACAAACACAGACCTCGGACAACGCTACGTTCATAACCCTCTACCCGTCTCGTCATTGTAATAACGCAAGACGTCGCGCGGGGTCCTCAGAAACCCCAAAGAAGGTTTTTAGGTGTATATCATACATTTAGTTGATTTACATGAATATTATTCTATTCAAGTAAATTCTGAAAAATCGGCCCGTTTTCTGAAAAAAATGTATATTTTAACGGAATATAGCTAGTTTATAAGCTCCCTATTAAAAATAAAGATAGCTAAATTAAAGACATACCTAACTACAATATCAATGTAAAACAACGACGGGTACACTATGAAGGTAGCCGATAAATCTAAAGAGAGATTTATGTATATCTATAGTTAATAAATTAATAATAATAATAAATATGCATAAAAGAAATAATAATAGTGTTTATTTCCAGAATTTTGCTTTACATAAAATATCGCTGTGAGCAATAAGTATTCATGGTATATAACTATTATAATAATCTGTAGTACAGTGTGAAGAGTGTAGTCTATATTCAAGTACCTATATTTAAGATATTTATTCCATATTTCTATACACAACACGTGTTAAATATCGATAAAAATGAAATGTATTATAATGTGTTTTTAAATGGTTTTTAATGATTATTAATTCCATACGGTCGTGATTGATATAAAATCAAATCAATCTTATAGGCTAGCGTTTGACCACTATCTCACCTGTTGGTATATGATGATGAGTTCGAAGATGGTAAGCTCGCTAGGCCTAGAATGGGAACTGGCTCTCAAGGATAGGCTACCGGAATACATTTTAATTCTCGGTTTTTTTTTAAGATTACTCGCAATATGATAACTATTGGCACGCAGGATAACATTTTTAGAGCTATTTTTTTTTGTTATGACGTGAGGTATAAAGGTTACTCACGAACACAACTCCGCTCCCACCCGTCAAAAAATGTTCATTTTAAAATGTAAGCCTTATGACGTTCACTGTAGACAGACTTTACATTGACAACACAAAGAAGAGACAGCGATGTCTGCTCTTTGCCTCCCATTTGTAAAAACATATGACATATGAATTCATTACACAATTACTTACAGATTCCCAAAGAGACCCTAATTCGAAATTTAAATAAATGTTTCATCGGCTGCTTTTCTGACTGACCTATTCTATAAATGTTTAGTGCCACCCCACGTATTTGTATTTATTCAATTTTTGGTATCAACATCTACTTGAATGAATATAGGGACAATAAACGAATGAACAAACCGCAAATAATAAGTTTGTTATTGTAAATTACCTTTTTTTTTTACCTACGCAGATATTTACGGTTTTCAGATTTTATTCCTTTACATGTGCTGGCTGTTGCCAACCTAGCATTTTGCCAAATTTCATGATTATAGGTCAGCTATACTCAAAGTGTGCTCCGTGGAGCCCTAGGGATCCGCAAAGCTTTTGTGGGGGTTCACGAAAATATTGGTCATATTAATTCAATTAGGTACATAGCTTTATAGTCAAACTAGCTGGCCCGGCGAACTTCGTACCACCTAACAGACAATGAATGTCGTGTTACCTTTTAGATGAACTTAATTTAGGCTTTTATGAACGAAATACAATGAATACAAAAGATATATTAAGTTTAGTAATGTATAATGGCAATACAGAAATAGAATAAATAAATTATATGTAAAAAATATTTTTAAAAACAAGCTTTTATCTGGGACAATGAATTAAAGTGTTAAAAATAAATTCTAGTAAGTATGTGGCGTGTAGGTACTTACCTATATTCTTAAAAGCTTGAAGCACTACCCATTTTTCAGGCTAGGTAATTACTATACTTCAGTGCCTCAAGCTTTTAAAATTATAGGTAAGTACCTACACGCCAAATACTTACTAGAATTTATTTTTAACATTTTAGTTCATTATCCCACATAAAAGCTTGTTTTTAAAAATATTTTTTACTTATAATTTATTTTTAACTTTTTAGTCGGTAGGTATAGATACCGACTACTTACCTACTACCTAAGTATTTAAGAGAAGGCATGATGTTTTAAAATATTCCACGGATATTTGATGTGATTACGGGTAAAGTGCTCTTCAAGGAAAATCAATCGACTCGGTGGGGTTATGTTGCTTTATAACAGAAATGCCATGGCCACCTTACAGCTTCATCATCAGATCCTGGCTATCATTTAAGTGTAAAGTGCTCCTCAAGACGAATCATTTGAGCCCAAACTCGGTAGAGTTACGTTGATTTATCACAGAGATGCCGTGGCCACCTTCCAGCTTCATCATCAGATACTGGATATTATCTAGGTGTAAACTTCTCTTCAAGACGAATCAATCGAGCCCAAACTCGGTAGGGTTATGTTGATTTATCACAGAGATGCCGTGGCCACCTTCCAGCTTCATCATCAGACCCTGAATATCATCTAGGTGAAAAGTTATCTTCAAGACGAATCAATCGAGCCCAAACTCGGTGGGTTTATGTTGTTTTATCATAGAGATGCCGTGGCCACCTTCCGTCTCCATCATCAGACCAGCTCCATGGTACCATATTATTGTATTGTCACCAAAGATACATAAGTACACCAAATTTGAGTCCAATCGGACGTCGGGAAGTGGGTCTAATTTAGCTTCCAACATTCCACCCGAACAAACATAGTGACATACACATACATTGCAAGTTAAATAAAAGCTTGTAAAATACAATAATCAAGTATTTCAACCGCGTGTCAGCAAGAGATGATGGAATTAACAATGTTATTATTGTTATAGATTATTCATTAACTTGACATTAGTTCGATTGAATTTAATTTTAATTGTAAAAATATAATCACCAGTATTTAATTTTAATTCTGAATAAGTATACTTACTTCATGGATAACTGTCATATATTTTTTTGCCTTATGGATAAGACTGTATACGGCACTCATAAATTGGCTATCACATTCTTGCATATCTCTGTATTTACCTACATTCTGAAAAATAAAATTGATTAGACATTGATTATTATTGTCTTGATTGCTTGTAAGCATACATTTCGGAACGCACGCATATTTGACAATCAATAAATATGTCATACAATTGTCATTACTGACAGTATTTAACATTTATTAACATTTTTTAAATCTACATGACTTGAATTCACAAAATCTTGTAGTATTTTTATACTTGACGACTTGATTTAGCCAGTGCTAAATACACTAATCGTGTGGAACGATGAACCTTATTAAATTTGTGGTTTACCCTATCGACGGAATAAACAATTGAACATCAAATGATTGGCAGTTTTGAAACCCTGGAGCATTTTGGAAAAATACTTTTTCTTAAATAATTTTTGTAGGTCAATTATTCATTGTTTTTAATACTTATTATCCTATTTCTGACAAAGACAATTCCAAAAATAAAAAAATCATAAAAATTGGTCCAGCCGTTCTTGAGTTATAAGTGTAGTAACTAACACGACTTTCTTTTATATATATATATATATATATATATATAGACTAGAAGTGTCCCGCGGCTTCGCCCTCGTTAAAACCTTCTTTTGTTTACTTAAAACTTTTCTTTTGTAAAAACGATTCTATCATTAAACACATCAAATAAGAATTAGCCAAATCGGTTCACCCGTTTTCATGTTATCGCGTGACTAAGGCAATTCAGGATTTATATTTATAAAACCCTAAAAACCTAAATTTACAGACTTTGTTACCTACCCCATTTCGAAAAATCCTACAACACGTACTTTATCCCATCTTGTTTCGCCATACAAACTTTGAATCCCCGTTCCGTATCCGGGAGGAATTTTTAGAAAATAATTTCTGAGCGGATACCTACGTCATAATAACTACCTGCATTCTGAATTTCAGCGCAATCAGAAACAATATTAATTTTTAGACTTTGTCACCCCAGTTTATCCTCTCAGGGTGGCAGTTTGAAAAAGTCTGAAACTCGTATTTACTTATTTATTTACAGAAGTACTTGTGTAAAATGTCGAATAAAACGACTATCCAAACTATGAACCCCCGCTTCATCCCCTTAAAGAGTGTAATATGAAAAATTCTTTCTTAGCGGATACCTAAGTCAAAATAACTATCTGCATGCCAAATTTCAGCGCAATCCGAAACAATATTGATTTCAGACTTTGTTACCTCACTGCACCCTTTAAGGGGTGGAATTTCGAAAAAGCCTGAAACACGTATTTACTAACTTAAGTACTTGTGTTAAATTTCGAATATAAAAGACTATCTAATGTTGTTTTCTCCATAGACCCCCGTTTCATCCCTTTAAGGGGTGAATTTTAGAAAATTCTTTCTTAGCTGATACAAACGTCATAATAACCACCTATATGCCAAATTTCAGTGCAATCCGAAAAAATATTGATTTTCACACTTTGTTACCCCATTTCACCCTCTTAGGGGTGTAATTTCAAAAAAATTTTTGTTCTGAAGCACTTGTGTGAAGTTTCGGATAGAAAAGACTATCTAATCTTGTTTCTCCATATAAACTTTGAACCCCCATTTCATCCCCTTAAGGGGTGAATTTTGAAAAATCCTTTCTTAGTACACCCCTACGTACTAAGACAAATATACCCTCCAAATTTCAAGTCTCTACGACCAGCGGTTTAGGCTGTGCGTTGTCTGTCAGTGAGTCAGTATGTCAGGACAAAGATTCTTATAGTATTAGATTACTATAAAGCTATGTACTATGCTATGCTTATGTGCTCGTCGCTGCCTAAGGCCGACCATGAGGCCGGCCTTAGGCAGCCGGAATATCTCTCTGAATTCATATTCTGACTTTATAATCTTAATTCCGGCACCTTGCCTCACACATATCTTAAAAATTCAGATTGATCACTGATCAGTAGTCTCGTGGATCGCAGCACATACAGACGTCTATTATGGAAGAGGAATTAATATTAATCTCACTACTTTTGGCTATATACAATAAAAAAAGAAACACAAACGCAAATACTGGATTCATCCTCTTAATGTGAACAGACAGAGTCAGTACCTTGTACCACATAACAGCGTTATACGTTAGACGGCGTTATAAGAAATAAGCACGCGGCTTACAACTCTGTTTTGATAAAATGTTTATTAATTATTATTTTTTGCTGGCGGAAAATGATAGTGGTATTTTTTGCTCGATCTTATAAAATAGTGTAGTGTGGTACGGAACCCTACGAGTGCGAGTCCGACTTGCACTTGGCCAGTTTATTTACCATTTGGGGTACGGAACCCTAAAAATCATAATCTGATTTCAGTATGTGTGTGCCACTTGTATTCAAATGTATGGAATTACGCGCGTTATGAATTCATAATTTTAAATATTCAGGGCCCCTAGACAAAATCCCATTTCCTGTTTGCCTTCACGCTAACGCAAGTTCAAAATGTATGGGAATGACATATTTGTTGCGGAAACATAAATATCATTCCATACATTTTGAATTCGCGTTAGCGTGAAGGCAAACAGGAAATTGGATTTTGTCTAGGGGCCCTGATCCGGAACGCTCGTCAGTATCATTCTTACAGATCGATCTGATAAATTCATAATCTGAAAAAATCATAATGTGTGTGGAACATAATGACATTGTATGATATTCCTTTCTGAATTCAGATTATGAATTCAGAGAGACATTCCGGCTGTATGAGGTCGGCCTAATATTAATACTACTGGAAAATATTTTTTTAACAAATCGATTCATTCTTGACGAAAACCATCTTAATTGAAATAATTGCATCGAAATTTGTACAGATGGAGCCAAAGAAATGACAGGTAAAACAGCAGGAGCAGTTCACGAATAAAAAGTATAAAGCACCTATATAATTTTAAAGACTCGGTTTTGTTTTAGGGCTTCGTCAGAATTTTTTTTTTCCAAAAGGGTTCCGTCTCCAATAAAGTTCAAAAACCGCTGTTGTAAGTCAACGGGAAGTATCCTGTATAGGTTTTGATTCCCTTGTAAAAACGCAAAATAGGTATGCAAAAATATGCGACAGTCATATAGATCTATATCTTTTGATCGCATTCACCTCAGACGACACACAGTCTACTCCACAGTTTCTGTCTATCTATCTCGTAGCTAAGACGGAGTATGAGTCTCGTAGAGGGAAAATTTAATACTCCATCCACGATCTATCTACGGTAGAGCCATATTTCTAGAGTAGAGTCTATTCTCCGTGGCCCATAGACGTAATATAAATAGACTAGCAGCCCGCCCCGGCTTCGCACGGGTAGAACATATATGCCTACAAAATTTGCATCAGTTTGTTGCATCGAATATAAAATATTAACATAATTAACAATCATCGTCATATGTCAACCAATTTACACAAAACCGTAACGAATTATGCACCTAAGACCTAAACCTTCCTCATAAACACTCTGGCTATTGGTGAAAACCGCATGATAATCCGTTCAGATGCTATTGAGATTATTGCGAACAGACAGACAGATAGACGAAGTGATGGACATTGTTTTATAATACTTATGTAGTGATATTGGACGGCCCTTTGACGTAAAGGATAGTTACCCTGATTCTGACCCGAGGGTTGTTGGTTCTAATCCTAGCTATATAGATATACCTACCAATGAAAGTTTTATGTGCATTCATGAATCATGGATTTTGGTGGAATCATTAAATCTACCAATAATTAAGATAGTTTAAAAACTAAAACAACTGACTTCAATGCCCCGCGAGTCAATTTCAGTAGCAAGTTTGAGACGTTTATCGTCATATCTCTGAAGATACTTATCACATCTCAATGAAATTACAATGGGACTACCTCGGAAACGTACCCTACCGATTACAAAAATAATAATTCGAATCGGTTCACAATTGACGGAGTAATCGCGTAACATACACACACAAAAAAAGAAACATACAGACGAATTGAGAAATTCCTTTTTTTTTTTTATATTGATTTATTTTGATAGTTTTTTTTTTGATAGATGTCTTCATCGAGAGTGTTCTTAGCTTTGATTCATGAAAATTCGTTCAATCGTTATAAAACTATGAGCTTTAATCAACTTTAATAGGTCTGATCAATTCGAAAATCTTCTTCTTCAACGATATTGTAAGAACATGGAAGCATTGACCTGATGCTGGGACACCAGCATCAGGTCAATGCTTCCATGTTCTTCAATATTCAGATGTCTCTGAATACATAGTACAGAATACTCAAATCCTCACCAACTTACAGCTCAGATTTTAAGTGTCGTGTTTAGAGTCATTGGAATGCTTTTAATGAAAAGATTATACATAGATCAGTCGGGGTGGTTTAAAATATTATATTATAAATATAGATAATTATTATTTTATACAATAGATCATATTATTATACTATATTGACTTCAAATTGATTGCGATCGGTGGAGATCTACAGAAAAGCTAAGCTTATCATAATATTTTCGTAGTAACTATGACCTATTCTGTGGTTTGACTGCAAATATTTTATTAATTTTGCGATGCGTGTATGTGAAATCCGTGATATCTTCTAAAGTTTTCATTTGAATTATATACTGTAAAGGACAATTTCAATCTATAATATGTGGCCAAGCTAATTAACGTAATTATTTGGATAAGGATTAATACTATATACTTGAAAATAGCCTTGGAAGTTATGTAATATTTTTTAACAAAAATTTTAAGATTAAAATGATTACTGTGAGTCAACCTTAAGAGATAGACATATGCTGTCGCGGACTTTTTTGTAGGTCTTATCAAGTTGTACAACTCTTCCATACAAAATATTCTTCCATCTGTTTTCAATTGAGCAGCGTTCGTAAGAAACGTGTTTTGTCGACCGTTTTTTTGTCGACTTAGGTTGCAAATTAGGTCTCCACGAATGTACCTTTGATTTAAACGGGATAATATATACCCTTTTTTCATTTCGAAAGTCCATTCTATATATTAGTGAAAGAATTTTTTAAATCGGTCCAGTAGTTTTTGAGCCAAATCATTACAAACATACAAAAATACAAATGTTCTCTCTTTATAATATTAGTATAGATTAGTATAGATGGTGCACTGCTTAAATTGAATTTGTCAAAACAGATGTTTTGATTTAATCAATTAAATCTTAATTAAACTCAATAGGGAATATGCATGAAGCTCAGATTTATTGGAAATAATTTTTTTTCTATTCTTTGTTGTCCTGGAGTTATATGTAAAACCTTTTTTTTTATTTATTTCCATTTTATTTGCTTAAAATAATAAATTAAAGATGCAATTTAAGCGAGGGAAATTTAAGTTTGTAAAACAGATCTACATTGGTCGAATCGAAAGTTGACGTCATTATGCACTACTCCACGTGATAGAAACATTGAGCGCGGGAACATAAAATAAATTTATGGTGTGGTCTTATTGTATTTATTTTGGAAATAAATACAATAAAACCACACCATAAATTTATTTTATATTGTGTTATTAAATATATATTGTGTTTGCCGCGTATTATTGTGCAAAAATGTATATTACTAACCATTTAATATAGATAAAAATGAGTACGAGATTAGAGAAACTGTATAATTTAATAAAAACATGCCATTGGCTTAATACAATAATCGCGCGGAGTCTTAGTTAAAGAAAAAAAAGCTAGTTTGCTTCAAGCCACAATGTCACACAACACAAAGAGCCCGGGAAATGATGGCGTTTAAACTGCTCAAATTTATTTGTATATTTAAATGTTTATTTAAAAAATAATTAGACTAATTTCAGCAGTATTTTATTATGTTATATGGATGTAATGAGTGACATAAAAATATTAAAAAAAAACATGCATATATCCTATTTAATCCGTATGCTCTAGTAATAAGGTTGTAATTGCTTTGTAGAACAAAACGGCCCAATCGAAAGGCACACGGGTGGGAGTGTGTCCTTGTCTAACAACCTGCTAGTGCTATATATGTTCTATACTATATTTATAGGACGTGAAGGGAAAATTAAAAGCTGAAGACATTCGCGTACACGATGAAATAGCTATAGTGATATAACCTGACTAAAATGATGAACACGTGATACATCCTGCTATAAGATAAAATTAACAACGTAATTTGGTCGGGTTATACATGACACCGAGTGGAAGCCAAATAAGACAATGGGTGCTGCTAGAGCTGGAGGCAGAGATTTGCGGATGCCGATTTTTTCACATCCGCGGATGCGAATGCCGATGCGGATTTTTGAAGGCTCACATCCGCGGATGCGGTTGCGAATGTTTATGTTATGATGTCCTAAACATCCGTATCCGCGGATGTGAAAAAAGCAACATCCCTGGTTCAGTATCAATAATCAGTACATTCAAGTACTCCTCCAGGGATCCGGGGCTCAGTCAATCACTTACTTCACTGTTTTCACTACTACTAGCGTGGATGGATTTTCCCTCTACGACTACAAGTCTTCACTTCTAAGTAGTAAGGTAAAAGCAGTATTATTATCTTTTCTATGGTAAAAGGTCCAAATATTTTAACTGGTCTTACTGTTTTAGTTTTTTTTACCTTTCTATCCTATCAGTAGCTTGCTACATATCATCAGTGATCTTGTATTGTGACTAGACAGTAAACTACTCAGACTAGCAGTAGCACATGAGTAAAGAAAAGGAACAGAGACAAAGCTTCATACAACTGCGCTGTGATGATGACGTAGACGTGCGAGTGTGCGTGAGCACTAGCAGCCTGTGTGCGTGCCGCCTGTCACGTACGGAGTGAAACCGGTTTATAGTGGCTCGGCTTGTGCTTTAATTCAGGGCTGTCACTCGAGACGCGTCGCGTTATAATATTATTTTTCATCCCATCTATTCGAAAAGTGATGGTTGGTTCCTCGCTTAGATTATTGACGTAGTCAATAATCTAAGGTTCCTCGATAAGTGTGCGCAAAGTAGGTCTTTTCGGTAAAGTGATTTTTGAATTTTTGGCTTATGTATGTTGTTTTATAGTGCCCTGTCTAAGGAGGTTCAATAAAATTCCTCATAACATTACATGACATTTCGGTACATTTCATGAAATTTAATTTCGTGACATTTTATGACATTTCGTGACATTTTATGACATTTCGTGACATTTTATGACATTTCGTGACATTTCATGATTTTGAATGATATTTCATGACATTTCGTGACATTCATGATATATCACAAAATGTCATGAATGTCACCAAATGTCATGAATCGTTGTCGACAATGATGAAGCTTGAAAAATAAAAAAGCAGGTCATGGGTACTTGAAGAAGGAATTTATTACGATGAATATTTTTCTTTTTTTTTTGTACCAGCCCTACAAAAAGTTTACCTATTCTTAGGTAAACATTTTGTCCGTTCCTTAGGTTTGTCTCTGAACATTTTCTTTACTCATGTGGCAGTAGATAGCTTCTTGCTGCTACGCTACGGCTACGCAATTTGGTATTCCACTGCTGTCACTGTCAGTCGTCACTCGTGGTCAGTGTCTAGTCCATAGAATAATATATATTATATGCACACCTACACGGGGGTATCTGCGTAGACAGAGAAAAGAATAGACCACGGGTAGCTCATCTCTTTCCCACATGGAATAGGATATACTATGGAGTCATAGAGAAAGTATATTATGGAGTTAAGTTAATTCATGTAACGGAAAAGGACAAAACTATAATATTTCTCTCTCTCAGTGCCGTGCCGGCTTTTACAGGGTCAGCAAAGCAGTTAGCCGTTTTTAGCTTAACGAAATTTGACCTTTATTGCTATGTGTCACAGGGTTCTAAATACATATATGGTTATGTCACAGATTACATAATAGTTAGTATACAATCTTCTATCGCATGTGGCCACGCTACCATAGAAAAGATAATAATACTACGTAACGCTACCCAAATCACTATATTTCCTTTTCCTTACTTTATTTATAGGTCTCTGGGTCTGGTCTACTTAGTACCATTATATTCTCTTTGCTTTGCTTAGTACTTGTGTACTAGTCATCGGCGCGGCGGTCAGAATTATTATTGATAGTAAGTCCGTTGATGTGATAATTTGATACTAATCAACCCTCAACCAAACATTCAAAATAAAGAGAGTTATCACGCACCGTGGACTTCTGGACTAGCACTACGAAGGAACTAGGAAGTAAAGTACGATTAGATCATAGACCTACCACTCTATGGATTAGATACGATAAGAAGAGCCGAGCCGAATCGGGTCGGGCTCCAGTGCTCCACGCCAGTACCATAGAAAAGATAATAATACTACGTACCAGTACTATACATACTGACGTCATCGCGGCCGCTCGTTTCGTTTCGATTGCTCGCTCGCGCGCTCTGCCTGCCGCCTGGCCGCCGTCAGTTTGCGAAACAAGTTAGTTTGGAACAGACAATCGAAGCTCATACTACGGTCTACGTCGACTCGTATTTCCCAAGGCGCTAGGTGCGACGGCGTTGCACTCGTCATAGTTTTTGTGAATTTATCGGTTCGGTGTCAAAACGTTCTAAAGGACTGAGTGATAAAACAGACTGTGATAATGAGCACGGATATTACGAATCGTGGCACTCAAACGGCGTTACCAGGTGAATTTTTATACCTACGTTTTAGTGAACTAACCTTTTCTTAACCATATGTTTTGCATTGTGAACGAGGGCGAACATCGACGTCATCATTACAATGAAGTTTTAGTAGATGATAAAATATAAAGGCGTCCTTGTAGTAAAACACATGAGTACCTTTTGAGCCTTTGTATTTTAGGTTTGCCTAAGATTTGCTTGATCTATGATTGTCAACACACACTGTACAGCTAATTATACCATCTAAAATTAAAGGATTTTTTTACCATACAATGAATGTACTACTATGTTTGTAATCATAATCATTCATTTATTTTACAGAATGTATAGGTTTACATTGTGTTTAATCACTTACGCTGACTGCTACATTTTTATATTAAAATAACTACCTTCGAGTTTGCATCGATAGTCCATTTACAATCATTTTATTTTTATATGCATAAAATGATTGTAAAATGTACTACATACCAATGATCAGTTTATTTTATTTACATATTAACTGTACAGCTTAAAAATTAAAGTAGTGCTAGCATATGTTTGTGTTATTTGAATTTTAAAATATACCTAATGAAAAGTATATAATTAACAATTAAGGTGGATATTATGTTTTCAATGCTCATGTAGTGTTTTATCAATTGCAAAAAGTCATTAAAATGAGTTTGTTATTTATCATTATTACTTGGAATAATTCCATGAAATGTGTGATTACAGCTAGGTGATTATTATACGTTACTTATATCTTTATTGATAGCT
Source organism: Cabera pusaria (assembly GCA_954871355.1). NCBI lineage: Eukaryota > Metazoa > Arthropoda > Insecta > Lepidoptera > Geometridae > Cabera > Cabera pusaria. Next base: position 14,107,015 of record OX940896.1, read on the forward strand.
TATCTACCTGCATTGTTTTATAAACAACACCAAAGTAGGTACATTTTCCAGTGCTTATTTTGTATAAGCAACTACAAAGATATATTATAATTCCAGCGTGTTATATCAAAGTTAATTTTTGGTAGTTTTTGATACAACATGCTACAGTTACCAAAAAGTGGCAAATGGCCTTGTCAAATGAGAACCCATTGGGCCCCATTGGTGACGTAAGCAGTGAAAACAATTTGGCATTGAGTGAGTACAAGCTTTATGGAATTACACAGTCACAGAATGGGGAGGAAGGAAAAACATATTAATACTTCTTTGTAACTGACTCAGTGTAACTGCCTAGAGAACATACTATATAAATAGTGGGGAATATGCATAATGTTATTGTGTTGAATGATAATCAAACTATCACATAGCGCCATCTGTTGAAGCGCTTCTGCAACGTGTGACTTTAAGTATTGAGTTTTATTGGTTGACTGAATTATTCATTACAGCGTCTGTTAAATTCAATAGCATTTGGTATTATTATCTACTTAGTTATTATTATTTATCATGTTTAGGAAAATTATTCTGGTACCACGAACTGTTATTTATTCTGTGCTGGTACACAATAGGGGTAATTAAAAAAAAATCATATTATTACATTTTTTTTATAATATGAGGTAACAGGACGACGTTCGCCTGATGTTAAGCGATAATGCCTACCTACTGCAGATACGGCAGCATGCAATTTCCTGCTATCCAGAATTTTTCATGTCACTGCACCTGTTACCTCCAGACATAAAGATGTTAAGTCTCACATGCCCTATAATTTCACTGGATACATTGCCAACGAAGCTAAAAACCTTATTCGTTTCCAAATCCTATTTTGGCTGAAATAATTGGCAAAATGTCCGTACTGCCCCAGGCTGATTAGCAGAAGTCCTAACACAACACATCATGTGGGTCAGGAATGTCAAATTTGCCATGTGCTTTGTGATCTTTAAAATCGCCTCAAGGTAACATAGTTAATGACTAGCCAACACTCAAGTAAAAAAAACTATAGCGAGAAAGGGAATTCGCCGGGTGTATTGTTTACCTTAACAGCAATAAGTATAGTTATAACACGATTCACCTATTTCACTAGATGCTGATTGGTGAATTAATATATCTTTCATTCCACATCATTCCACATAACTTAAAATTACAATTTGTTGTTGAAATTCTATATTATTTATTACAATAATTAATTTACAATAATTACATCACAGTATTTATTCTTATTAATAAATTGATTTTATATTTTTTACATGTACATTAACAATACGTTAGTTGGTTACTACAATGTATTTAATTTTATATATTATTTGAGATAAGAGTGTACATAATATTTCAAACTTTTCTTTTATAAGAACCTTTTCCTGAAAATAACAAACATAATAAATAAAAAGAATTAGCAAAATCAGTCCAGCTGTTCACGCATGATGCTGTGACCAAGGGAAATAGATATTCATTTTTATATATATTTATAGATATATTCAACCATTGATAATATTATTAACAATATCACAGAAAAATGAATCATTACAGTAATGAGCTTAACAGCGAACTACTTACTAGATTCCCGATTAGTCATGGAATGTTTCCAGCCCCAAAGTAAGTATGTATATCATAATCTAAATATAAATAAAACCAGCCAAGTCCAGTTGGACTCGCCCACCGAGGCTTCCATACCAACGTTGGTTGGTACCAAATAAGCTAGACCTCTAAATTGTATGAGCGCTCATATAACTCAGAGGCCTATTATAATTGGCGTAAACTATGTATACAGTAGTAAAGGAAAAATTCCGAAACATAAATAAAACTGGCCAAGTGCGAGTCAGCGTCGCGTCTCTTATCGCTCACTTAGGGAGGGTTCCGTACAATACGAAACATAACAGAGTTTCAAGCTATATTTGATTAATTTATATTACCGAGAATATTTGGTTTGGTCGCGATCTAGAAAGACGGGTGGGGGCTCACTTACTAGCGCCATCTATGTCATTTTTCCGAAACGAATTAGATAGATGGCGTTTAAAAACACGTTTTTTGTACGGGGACCCCTTTAATTTTTAATTTTATTCTGTTTTTAGTATTTGTTGTTCTAGCGGCAACAGAAATACACCATCTGTGAAAATTTCAACTGTCTAACTATCACGGTTAATGAGCTATAGCCTGGTGACAGACGGACAGACAGACAGACAGACAGACGGACAGCGGAGTCTTAGTAATAGGGTCCCGTTTTACCCTTTGGGTACGGAACCCTAAAAAAGGTGAAAATTACGGTAAATTTTGGTACTTAAAAGTTTTTGCCCATATCTTATTATCGTGTTGACTCAGAACCTTGATTTTTATACACTTAATAGGGACTATAGACCTCAGTATCTGTTATAAATTTGAACTTGCTAGGTCCACCCATTCCTGAGAAAATCGGTGGTGACACACGGACAGACAGACAGACGGACAAGAAAGTGATCTTATAAGGGTTCCTTTTTTACCTTTTGAGGTATGGAACCCTAAAAATAATAATACTTAGGACATTATATATAGAACAAAGTTTTTTAAATTCGACATTGTATTAAACTATAATGCGCATCTATAATCGCATTGGTCATTTGAATCTTTTTTTGAAAATGTCACCTATAATAGAATTTTTTTCTTTACCGACTTCCAGAAGAAGCTTGCATCCTTACCAGAACTTTCATGTCAAGCCCAGGCTACATTGTGTTGTGTTATCACAGGCACAGAAATAATAGTACCTAATACAATCCCAGGTTAATTATTCTATTGAAATTTTCTCTCCCTTTGATTTGATACCTGTAAAGCACCATCTATTAGCAGTACTTTTTTCCAATATGACACTATGTTTACTACCTTTAGGGCCAGTTTCACAGCTGCTGCCTGGTAGCCATATTAGGAACTTTACTGACAGATTTTTAACAACTTTTTGTATTGTGACATCTGTCAGATACCTTTCTGACATTTGTCAAGAACCGGTGAAACTGGCCCTTAGAGTTCTGTTCTTGCTGTAATTCTGTAGTTCCGTTCCGCCTAGTTCTTTTATACAACTATCTTATGGTTTGTTCTTAGACCCACTTATTGATTATTGACCAAGCGAACGAAGTGTCTCAGTGTCGAGATTGGCTAAATAACGCTTTTGTCTGACTGTCTGTCTATTCTCGCCTACAGGTCGCACTTTTCAACCGATTTTAACAAAAATTGCGAAACTTATTCGTTGATTATTTTAAAAAAAATTTGGCTTTCGCGATTTTCGATTGGGGGAAAAGGGGGGAAGAAGAGATATGGATATAACACCTCAAACTTGGTACTGAAAATGACTAGCGCGACGTCTGAAGTCTGTTCTTTCAGATAACTATCTTAAATTATAATAATTTACTTGTTAGAATTCGGATCTAGTTAGAATTTAATTTGAGAAGTACTTACAGTCTACTCTAGGTCAATTATGTCAAGTGAGGTCAAGGTGTAGGTGGTTTCGGCGCCTCTGATACCGACGTTCTACATCCTCTAGGGAAGATTAATTTTAATATTTTGCTTCGACCTTACATCCCTAAAAATAAGGTTGAAATCGTTATCGCAGACCATAGGATAGGAGCGTAGGATGTGCACTGCTCAGTGGGGTCGTCCTACAAATTGATCCAAACATTTGATTTTTTAAAAATTCTGTATGTACTATGTATAAATTTATTATTATTAATTACTTTTAATATTTAATTTTACGACTTTGTTATGTTTGCATGGCCATTACGACTAATGACTCATTTTCAAAGTTGGTAAACAATGTTTATAGATAATTTATATCTCAAATGAAATGTCCTGCCTAATTTAATTTGCTGTGGCAGTTGTAACTTGTACTATTATTTATTCTGTGGTAGTAGGCATATCCAACAGTGGATACAGAAAGTCACCTAATGAAGACAAAAGTTTAGAATCAGCAAATTTTTCCTGCAAGTGCGTAATGCGTATAATACTGCTTAAAGTTTTGGAAACAAAAAAAACAATCCCACTACATTGTTCTAATTTTGATAGGCGAAGTAATTAAGTTTGTTTTTATTTAACGCAGCTCCATCTGGCGGACGTTAACTTCCGCCGACACCGTTTCCGGGCTGTTATCCTTTACAGTTTGTTTTTTCAAGCTTTATGAATTGAGAGAAGCCACGGCTTGTTTATTCTATGGCAACGAGCATTATATTCATTGATAAAACATTTTCAGTCATGTCCAATTGAAAGTTAAGAATGGCATCTAAATCGTTGTTTAGTTAACGCATTTGTTTCTGAATTTAAAAATCTTTTTTGTAATGTAGGTAGGTAATAAGAGTATTGAGATTGTCTTTTGTTTCTGTTGTCTGTTGTAAACATGTTGTGTGGCTAAGTAGATGGTAGTGGTGCGCGTAGGCGCTGCAAGCGAGGCATTGGAATGCCGAAGCCGAGCATCGACCACCCATAGGCATGAGAACTCGGCCCCGTCCCCTTCCCCACGCCTGCTTGCTCTCGGCGCCGCCTCTCGCCGCTCTCTCAACACAATGCTGAATTTCATTTGCTTTTTGCGGATAACGCAATGAACCTTGCAGGCCTATTGTCTTTTATGCCATTTTAATGTAGGTAGGTAGATAGTCCTAAAAAACATATAGGTATATGTTTTTTAGGACTATCTACCTACATTCGTTTAAATTTTTTATTTCAAGATAAAACAATACTCGCGGATTTTTATTGGTAGGTACTTCATAATTTGCTAGTTTATGTCCTCTGCTAAACTGTTCCATGTAGTCATTATTTCCTCTCCATTTGAATAACTCTACTTATTACATTCTAAGTACCCTCACTTATTATCAGTATCTAACTATCAAGAGCCTATAGTTAAAAGTGTCCGCATTCCAAACAACTTTGGCTACTTTTTATTTGGTATGAGTTAGAGCCGCCCAACAGTAAACTACTGCCACATTCCTGAGGCCCTTTTTTACGCTGTGTGGTCGTGCGGTTTCCGCTGAAGACGGCAACGTCGCCTTCGCCTCAAATATGAATGAAAATCCGGTCGGCTGTGAACGGCCTGGCAACGCCGCGCCAGACGCTCACTTGATTGAAAACTACATCTCTCCCGCATCGTCCCTTCTCGCTCCTCGCTCAATTTGTCGTATATACTACGTATTGTAGATATAGGTGTTACTACGTGGTGGTCTAAATTTTTTTTAGCTTGTCATGGGACGCGTTAGCTGGTATAAGTAGCTGGTATAAGTAGGTATTGGAGCGTTATTTCGAAGGCTTATATGATATGATAAAAATTAAGTAATGCCTTAGAAGGGTGGTTTGATCAAAACTATGGTTGACTAGGAGTTAGGCCCTACCAACCTACCTAATGAAAGAAAACAAAATTACTTGCTTGTAAATTTGTGATTAAAAATCGCCTAAACGATTGGGGAGTAGCATACATGGAGTTATCTAGTAACATTAGATACGAAACCAGAGCTGCTTTAAAAAATAATATTTGTATTTTTGCCCAAGCCTAAGTCAAAGTCAAAGATATCGATAGGTATAATATACCTACCTTATATCGATATTTTTTGTCCAAAAGCCTAAGTCCAAGTCAGTCAGTTCAGTTCAGAATTCAGATCATACCCGAATGTAAGTATCTCATTGTACCTACCCGGTACAAGGACAAGTGTCGCTGATATGGATCGGAAAATCCACCAAGCTACTTATAGTAGGTAAGGTACTACCCCGTGTAGAAGAATTAACAGAATTGTTGGCTCAAAACAACTCTCATTTGGACACACGACCATAGATTTTCTAAAGACCTATGTGAAGTGTAACTCAGGTCTTTGGCTACTACAAATATTGTCATTTTTACTGAATTACAGTTGAAATACCCTAATGAGCTGGGAGCCCTTCTGAGTATGAATGTAGAAAATATTAATACCTTACTTTATAAGAAAACATTACACCAATGATATACAAAGAGAAGCTGCCTCGCACTCGCACAGCTGTGCACTACACCCCACGTCGGCGAATTCGAACCCTCTTTAAAAATACTCGCGCATGCGCGGTGGGGCATTCATTGCAGCACCCGGTCGGCACAACAAACGAGTAGTCAACGATGCCCCTATCCCGACGGCGGCCATCATCGCACGCTGAAAAAGTACAAATATATAATTTGGCTAGAACTTTAGACTTTACGTTGCTATGTGCGGATGGAGCGTTACATAAAGTGTTGTGGATTTAGTGCGTGCACACCTCTCAATATGCCGATGCTGGTTGATCGTAGCAGCAGAAGTGGTAACTATCGATCCGTGTTCCGTCGCAGCCATTTATTGATTACGTAGGCCTGTTATGCGTGGTTTGGTTGAGCTGAGCACTGCTGTACCAAACCAACGTGATGGTATTTAGATAATAATATAATGTTTGCATTACAATATACCTACCTAACTGAAATCTATTCTTCTTGCTTACAAGAAGTCAAATTCCATTAATGTAACTCGCTAGTAACCTTTTTGGGTACCAACAAAATCCATTTGACATTCGACGCAATATTTTTAAATATTCTTATCGCAATTCGCAACCAAATACTTAGTAACAATGTTAAAGTATTACATTTTAATAGCCTTAATTGGGTACCTACATACATTGATCAAAACATGTTTTAATTACGTCGATAACAGCGATGCTTTCTGCGCCAATGTTTAAAAGATATGACATTAGTATATCTAAGTCTATACAGTGTAAATCATATTATTTATGAGTTGATGACTTATGTGGTCTCTAAGAGTAGGGTTCATTTTGTAGCGTGTGATAAAGCGATAGTGGTTTCCGAGTGCATGCGCACTGGGCACAAGTCGTGGGGAACGGGCAGAGGGGGACGAGGTCTCAGGAATGCCACGAAGAGGTTCTCAGCCAGCCGGCCCCGGACTTGTTGTTATGTGAAACTGTTTCTCAGCGCTTGTTCGCCGCTATGTTATTACATTCCGGCACACCTTTCTGCAAATTATACCCGCACATAATTTACTTGTAAGTTTTCAAAACGATTTTGGCTAGATCTTTGTGAGAACTGCACCACTGTGCTGAAAGCGAACATACGAGAATTAAGATTGAACTTGCATACTTTGTTTTCAGGGTTCCGTACCCAAAGGGAGGATACCAACGGAACCCTGTCACAGAACTGTATATATTCCTAACCTTAATAGTTATACCTACGAACTTGAAATTTTCACAAAGTATGCATTACTATGGAAGCTATAACAACAAATATTAAAAACAGAATAAAGTTGGGGGTTCCCATACCAGAAACGTGTTTTTTCCAACCAGTTTATTGTTTGGGCGTCAATCAATAGCTAGAGCTGAATGATTTTGATATGCATATAGTTAAGGTCTATAGCGAGCATTGCGTTGCGGTGCGTTTATTTCACCGCAATGTGCGTACTTCTATGTCACTCCGTACTTCACAAAGATACGTTATAAAAACGCGACGCAGCGGCGCGCTAGGTCTAAATCCCTCGAAAAGAAGAGATGCCCAACGCAAGTAATAAACAGTTTTTTTTCTTTCTATTTCAGTCGGCAATGGCGGGCACATGTACCACGACAAGAACGGCACCAGTCTACCACAGTTAAATTTACAAAGAGCGGGATGCGAGGTCGCCTCCCCCGTCTCCAGTCCGTCGACCTCGTCGCCGGCCTCCCTCGACAAGACAGACAATGGCTACTCGGCTATGAGATGCGAGGAGGAGAGGTTGAAGACTTTCACCAACTGGCCAGTGCCGTTCCTGTCGCCCGAGCACCTCGCCAAGAACGGCTTCTACTACCTCGGCCGCGGTGACGAGGTGCGGTGCGCCTTCTGCAAAGTGGAGATCATGCGATGGGTGGAGGGCGACGACGCCGCGAAGGACCACAAGCGGTGGGCGCCGCAATGTCCGTTCATTCGAGAACAGAACGGTAGCTCGAGCTCCGACGGCGAGGACATACGCGGCCACGACGTGTGTGGCACCCGCGCGCCCGCCGCCGCACCTGTCGCCTTCCCCGGTCCCGTACACGCCAAATACTCGACACACGCAGCACGACTCAAAACCTTCGAGGACTGGCCTCGTTCTATGCGACAGAAACCCGACGATCTCGCCGAGGCCGGCTTCTTCTACACGGGCCAGGGCGACAAGACGAAGTGCTTCTTCTGTGACGGCGGTCTCAAGGACTGGGAGGAGGACGACGTGCCGTGGGAGCAGCACGCGCGCTGGTTCGACAAGTGCGCGTACGTTCAGCTCGTCAAAGGCCGCCATTACGTCCAGCGGGTAATATCACAGGCGTGCGTGATACCGGCACCCAAGAAACCAGAACCGACCCCCGCGCTTCCCGAAACTATAGATCCGCCCAAGGAAGAGAAAAAGCCGATAGAGGAATCGAAACTTTGTAAAATTTGCTTCGAAGAGGAACTGAACGTGTGCTTCGTGCCGTGCGGACACGTAGTGGCGTGCGCGAAGTGTGCGCTGTCAACCGACAAGTGCCCGTTGTGTCGAAAGACTTTTACAAATGCGGTGCGATTATACTTCTCTTGAAAATAGCCATGGTTTCGGCTCGATGCAAGTCCTCAGTGAGCCCCCTGATGTGTGCTGGAACCATGCATCGCCGTCGCACGGGTACGGGGGAAACGTCGACTAATATTCCCGACTCGATATATTCCAATTTTAATGTGAACCAACGAGCGTCGTCCCTAAATCCCGACCACAGTGACGTCGATGCTCCATTTCTACGCCGACGAATTAAACCATTTGACTAATGCGAATCAGAGGGGCCACTATTACAATTTGACTCCCGAATCGGTGGGAGCGTGACGAACAGGAGTAACCTAACGTTCAACTAACTCGTGTCACACTCATGTTGAGAGAACTTTCAAGTATTCGGCAGCTGATACTATGACATTTGTGTTTAATATAATTTATTATTTATAGTCAAGTTGATTGCACTGTCCCCACCAACGAAACTGTAAATATTATAAAACTGAAGTCTTTAAATTAATCGTCGATGCAATATACGAAGATTTTATTCGGCAATAGTATTTTTTTCCCGATTTATCCCCGAGTTTCTTGAGTATTTATAATCATGTTTCTATTCTGAATTATATTTATTTCTCTTTGACTATTGCATAGACGGTACAAAATAATTGGTTGTATTGTGTGACATTGTAAATTCGTAATTTATGTATATAGAGTAGACTCGCAGTCAGAATTTAATTAGAATAATATTCGTTATTGCTGTAATTTTTCAAAAGTAAAAACTGGACTTTTTGTACATATTTATTATAGCCGTGACATAGATAAAAAAATATAGCAGTGAAAAATATTGTTGCTATAGTGTGATATAATTAATTAGAATTGATTCAGTAAATATGTTGTGTAATGTAAAGTTTAGTTTGTATATTATAATTAATAATTTTCATTTTTTTCCTAAACAAAGTGCATTATTAATACATTAATATTTATTTTCTAGTTTGTTTTTTATTGCACAAAAACGATATGTAGAAATGATAAGTCCTTAATTGGTCAGGTTTAAGAAAGCTAGTGCGTGGTCGATTTATAATAATGTAATAACAGCATTTTCACGCATTTTCTTCTTCGAACCTTGAACGAAACATACCAAATCATATTGATTGAAATCTAAAATTGGCCGATTCGCACTAAACAAATGCAAAAAGTGTATATTTGCCAAATAAATGCCCGGGATTTTATGTTTAATTAAAGTAGGTACTACATAAGATATTTTTTTAAATGAAAGTCAGATAGATAAGATTAATTACTAGGGAATATACATTAATAATTATTACATCTTGTTGAATGTTGCAAATAAACAGGTTAAATCAAAAAGCTTGTTTAATTTTCCAATTTAATATGATAGTCACTAAGGCCTAATAGTCACATAGGGCCACTAAGGGAAAACATCTCCTAGCCTTCAAGTAATGTAATGATGATAGTCAGAACTTCATTTTAGGTGAGTTAATTAAACCAACTGAATCGGAGACATACAATAATATTTAACTCTATTGATTACCAAGAAAAGCAAAACTTAAATTCTTACAAAAATATTACGTAAGGTAACATAATCTAGTCTATTATATCAAGCGACCTCTTCCTGTAAACCTATAGGATATAGATACCTAGAGGATATATATACCTATAGGATTAACAGAGGAGTATAAAAGTAAGGACAGCGATGCTCTAAATAAAAAAAATACATATACGCACAGCACAGTTAGTTATAGACGGTCAGTTTTGCAAAGTCCGCAATTCCGCATATATCGCTTCGACTATCATAATTATCTTCATAGTTACCTATTTATTACATGGATGCTACGAGCAGCCCCCCTATCACGAAGTTTGATAGGGATTGAAATGAACGAACATAACAGAGATGGAGCAATACAGCCTACATAGCTGCGTTCCCGTCATTTAGTTCATTCAGCCTAACTTCGTGATAGGCCTGCAGGGCTATTCACAATCATTCGGAAACGCCCTCTTTCGACTCGGATTTTAGCATTTCACAATGCTACTATCCTGAGCTTTAGATACTAATCGGCAAGGTGGCCACGACCGAATAGCTCATGAATTAATTAACAAATACAAAATTAATTTATTGTCGAAAAAAAATTATTACAATTTACATAGGCTTAATTAAAAATTGACCGTAAAAATGACAATTGGAGTACACTTAGCATTATTCTGAGGAGATGTGAATCTCCGCAGAGCTGATTTTCAGTGTACCCCGTTGCTCGAACTCTGGTGTTAGTCGAGCTTGTTGTTGAGTTGTTGGTGTAGTGGATTAGATAAATGTAGCGGTAGCGGGTAATTATACGTCGAAATAATTACAATTTCAAAAGCTGCGCTTACATTGAGACAAATGTAATAAAATAAAACAAATTAAATTAAAAGTAGTCTATATGCATAGCGATGAATTTCGACTGATAATCGTCGAATATACAACTGTCTAGCTGCATCACCTATATAGTAGACGTTTGCGATGACAGGACGCATCGCTACCAATGTAGAGACTTCCACCCCAGATGTTCTATGATATTGTCACCTACATAATTTTATCGCATACTTGGTCGCGAGTCCAGTCCGTCAACTGGTATACACGTAGGTACTATGATCCCGTGTTTGTATGGAAGCACAACATGCGATCCAGCTTGGCGGTTCAGTCACCGAATTGCCTAAGAATAGTAACGTCTAGCTGGAAGAAGTTTTTCTTGGACTTCGTCTACTTGTGCGTGACATCCCGTACATCGGCGTAGTAGTCCAAATAGTAAAGTAAATCAAACTATGCTATATTCTCATTAAAACTGTCTTGGTTACTGTAACTATATAGATACCTATTGAAGCAACGCCTTATGTTATTATAATAGCAGATACGGTAAACCTTAAAATTCATTTTAAGAGGGTACGGATCGATTTTAGCAGCACGGCGAAAATTGATCGTCTAAATGACAATTCATGTAGATTAAATGACATTTGTATCGATTAAAATCGCAAGCCCCAAAGTCGGGTGCCATCCGACTTAGACCGTGCGGCTTACAATTCGCATGCGGCGGGGTACTAAAATCGACCGTTTAAATTGTCAGTCGCAGTCGATCGCCCGCCGCATGAACGTGTGAAGGTGTTATTAAACACCTTTTCTGCTTTTAAAATTATCGTGAATTTGTAACATTATTATTGTTATATACCGGCTGTAATTCACGTACCTTTAGTCGAATTTTCTCGACCTAGGTTTCGAGCGAGTCAGTCGCTCTTCCTCGGATGGACCTTGCCGTCAGCGTGGAAACCGATTCTTAATGCGTCCTCGAAAAAGAAAGTGTCAGTCAGTCTAGAGTGTGACACAGTCAGCATTGTTTGCGATGGTACTTATGACGGAGTAGCAGCGATGAAGAACCGACGATGACATCATTCGGGCTATCTCAGGCATCCTCGGTACCGAAAAGGAACAGCCGTTACCGATCGCCGCCGAGTCCGCCCCCACCCCGGCTATCAAGCCGAGCGCAGCGAGCGGCGGCCCGCAGTGAACATCGCGATCTCACCGCGTGACCTCACTCCCGAGGAAGAGCGACTGACTCGCTCGAAACCAAGGTCGAGAAAATTCGACTAAAGGTACGTGAATTACAGCCGGTATATAACAATAATAACCTTTTCTGCTCATCAATTTCGAAGATAACGACCTAGTCGCTCGCGATTTTAGTCAACTGTGGAAATGGAGTGGCGTTATGGCTTTGTGAAGTCATTAGCTACACGGCGACCCGTGTAAATCCTCCATTACATATGTAGATGAAAGTTCGGAAAATGGAGATCGAAGACAACGTGACGTGTTGTTAATTTCCGCAGCTTTTGTGGTTATCGCTAGCTTTTCTTTATCACGAAGACTGAAAATTTTGTGTACAACGTGGCATTCCTAAATCCTCGCATATCTGGTCGTATAAAAACGCAAACGGCAGCTAAAGTAAATCGTCATATTTTCTCAGGCGTTTATTAAATTAATATTCACGAACTTAAAACTTAATAATACTTTAAACCACCTTAACCTAACCACCAAAGAAGAAGAAGAATAAGAAGAATATTGACATTTTATTGCTTGCTTACTATTCGTTGTGTGTTTGTATTCCTAATACTATATTTTGAAAGAATATGTTTAAATTGGTAATATTGCAACTATTATTGTAATCCGTTGTAATTAGGTACTTAGTTTCTAATAATTCGATGCCCGTGAGGGTGAACTAATTTTACTGTATTGCAATAAGACCTGGCATATTATTAATGTATTAGTTACCAATAAAATTATTCTGATTCTGATAAAATATCGTTAAAGTATACCTAATTTCGAATTGATCAGACTACAAAAGTTTCGCGTCATCATCTAGAAAACTGCTCAGTCTTCAAAAGGCTGAACGGTTTTTCATGAATAACATACAATACAATACAAAATTCTTTATTGTGACACCTCTTATCCTAAAACTACGTATGTACAATAAATAGAGAGAACATTTGTACATTTGTATAAGAGAAAACATTTGTATTTTTGTATGGATGTTTGTAGTTCAGGAGCTATTATTATATTTCCTAGAAAATTGAAAAATGTTCTGGCTCTCGAACGAACAAGACCAAGGACTTCGCGTTAGTGCCAACTGGTACCCGTTATATATTCCCACGATCCTGTAAAGTTTCGCCGGCCTAAAAGATAAAATCGTTAACGATTTTGTCTTTTTTTTGAGGCTATCTTGAGTGAAATTACTTAGAATACGAAAACACTAGTTTTCTGTGAGCTGGCTTATTACACGCTTCTACAAATCATTAGAGCGCTATTTTAAGAATACGTATGCAAATAAAACTGGCCAAGTGCGAGTCAGACTTTTTTCCCGCAAACGGAGGGTTCCGAACCGAACACCAACTAAGTAAACGTTAACACAAAGGTAGAATAGTATTATATAGTAGTAATAGTAATAGTAGTATTAGTAATAGTAGTAATTAATATTATTAAATATCTGGTTGACCGAGCTTTGCTCGGTATTTTTTGCCACTTAAACAGACAAATATGACTCTTCCCGACATCTATTGACGAATAATAATACTATTTTTTTTAATTGAGAGCCACTTACTGCTTTACCGACACAGTAACACTAAAGCTACTTCTACTCGCCAATAGATGTCGGGAAGAGTAATATTTTAAGTTGATTATTGAAAACACGAATAAAACAACATTTTCTGAAAATGATTCCTGGCTAGATCGATTTATCGCCCCCGAAATCCCTTGTATACTAAATTTTATTTAATCGTTGGAGCCGCTTTCGAGATTCAGATTAAGGTAAAGATGATAGCGCGCCATCTTTGATGCTAGCTAGATGGCGCGGCGCTATCGTAAAAAACTTTTTTTTAACTTTTCTTTAATTTTTAACTTTGTTCTGTTCTTAGTATTTGTTGCTATAGCAGCAACATAAATACATCATCTGTGAAAATCGACATTTTAATATAACGCCATCTATGGGACGTTTATCTAACTAAGCGTTCATAGATGGCGTGAAATGCCGAAAAAAACACGTTTCTTGTTATGGGGACCCTCTATTATTTTTAACTTTATTCTGTTTTTAGTATTTGTTGTTATAGCGGCAACAGAAATACATCATCTGTGAAAATTTCAACTGACTAACTATCACGGTTCTTGAGATACTGCCTGGTGACAGACGGACAGACAGACAGATAGACAGACGGACAGCGGAGTCTTAGTAATAGGGTCCCGTTTTACCCTTTGGGTACGGAACCCTAAAAATAAATATACAAAAAGAAATATTTTTGGTACACACACGAAAAATAATAAAATATTTGCAGCGAAACCACAGATTAGACAATAGTTACTACGTAAACATTATTAGCTTAGCTATTTCTGTAGGTCCCAACCGATATAAATCAATGTGATGTCAATATAGTTTGATCTATCTTAAGGAACGGACACCACCAACACCGCGGCGTCCTGCGATCTGCGGGCGCAATTTCAGTACTTTTTAATTGTTTTCTGATCGCGTTTGGTGTGAACCAGTCGGTACAAATACTACTGCGCTATCTGATCGCCGCTTAGATCGCGCACGCAGGACGCCGCGGTGTGTCCGTACCTTTATAAAACTAACTGAGTCCTGCGGTTTCACCTGCGTTAAAAAGTATCCTATGGTCTTATCCATTAATATGTAGTTACTGTCTTTCCCTGTGCAAAATAAATAGCTCCAGCCGTTTGACCGTGAAGAAGTCCCAAACAAACATATATACAAACTGACTTTCGCATTTATCATATTGGTATTGATAATTATGTGGTCGAGGATGGCGAACACGCTTGGCATCGAATGGAATGACTCCCGAGAGCTGTGCTGCCGGAACACCGTAAGGTCATGGCGGCAGATTTTTTCTTTGATGGCGGTAAGCTACTTTTTGGAAGCAAGTCAGGCAGAACATTGATTTAATGATCGCACTAGCTGTATACGTACACCCATGATTCATGAATGGACATAGTATCTTGAGAAAATGTATTGGTATATAGCTAGGATTATAACCTGCGACCGTCGGGTTAGAAGTCAAGGTATCTATTCTTTACGCTAACTTCACCCGTGCGAAGGCGGCTGCTGGCTGCTAGTAATATATATTTTAAACAAAAATATTTTTTTAAATACTAAATTGAAGCCAGAGTAGTCACATACAGACAGACACAAACATACACACGTCAGGCTTATAACACCCCTTCGATTTGCGTCGGGGGTTAAAAACAGTCTTCAAATGGCGTAAGATTCTTATCTAATCTTGTAGCAATTTAAATATGTGGGAGCCTTAAAAAATCAGGTAGGTATACGAATATATAAAGAGTGAAAAAAGAAATATAATCATATAAATTGATCAACATATTACAGAGACATTGGACAATAACACCACAATATTCACACGAATGAATCGGAAATCTCTTTTCACAGTCAGTAAAAATCATACGACACTCTTTTTTACATCATATAGGCTAGCGTTTGACCACTATCTCACGTGACGAAGTATGATGCGATGCGATCGACGATGTAGCACGCTTACCTAGAAGATACCTGTTCACTCGTGATTTGACTAAGGCCCAGTTACACCGGTTCCTGATAAGTCTCAGATAGTAATTAGTAGTTAGTAGTAGTAATTAGATGTAATCTGACAGATGACGCCCTAGACAAGTTGTCAAACAACTGTCAGTAGGACTTCTGCTAGTCCGCCTGGGGCGGTACCACCACTTTGTAAATGTTGAGCCGTGAAATAGGAATGTTTTTCGGTTGAAATTGCAAGGTGTCCAGTGAAATTATAGGGCATGTGAGACTCAATATCTTTATGTCTTAAGGTAACAGGCGCAGTGCAGTGACATGGAAAATTCTGGACTGCTAGAATTTTGCATGCGCTGTATCTGTAATAGGTAGACGTCATCGCTTACTATCAGGCGAGCGTCGTGCTTATCCTGTTACCTTTCACCATAAAAAAAGGACTATTCTATTAGGAACCGGTGAAACTGGCCCTTAATAATACAAATTATTAGGTAAGCAACGACTCCACATATTTGTTATTATGTTGTCGGAGCTCAGATTTCAGTTGATTGATTTCATTCATAATGTCAACGTTTGTAGCGGCGGACTCTTGAATCTGTTTACACTTCTTCAAGAAATTCAATATAAGCTGTTGGCCTTCGCTGGATTCCTGGGATTTCACGGAGGTTTCCACTTCGAATAGGTTGGTTTCCAGTTGCGCTTGTTTGGCTTCTGCGTACTGTACAAATTAATATTTTTAGTATTTATTTACGAAACTTAAGAGTAGGTGGGTACAGTTCAGTATTGAAAATAAACTTATAAATAAGATTATACATGCATTATTATTATATTTTATATAATTAAAGGTCGTTTAAATAAACTGGCCAAGTGTAAGTCGTAGGGTTCCGTAACACAGTAGAGTATTGTAAAACTCTAATTTTTCGCCACCTAAAAATTTAAACTGTTTTTTAATAGTGTTTGTATGCAAAGCAAAGTTATATTTGCGGTTGCTTTATCTCAAAAACTGCTGACTATATCTTGTTTAAACCAATTTTCGTTGAGTGTCTATTGAGATCTACATATATATTTTTTTATTTTTTACTCTCTTATTTTAAAAGATAGAGGTGGGGGACACACATTTTAAAACTTTAGAAGTGTCTATCTTTCAAATGATTTGACTTCATTGAGAAAACATGGTTTTAGGAGCCACAATGTCATTTTTAAAGACCTATCTTCTATAGACAAATATAGGTTTGATGAAAACATATTTTTAGTTTCAGTTCCATGTATGGGATTGGGAAGACCCTCCCTTAATCTTTTTTTTTGTATGAAATAGTAAAGCGGTTCACATAATACACCTACATACCAAGTTTCAACTGTGTATTCTTAATAGTTTCGGAATAAAGTAGCTGTGACATACGGTCGGACAAACAGACATGACGAATCTATAAGGGTTCCGTTTTTTGCCATTCGGCTACTGAACCCTAAAAACAAAAAAACCGACTTCAAATTCCGCGCTAGTCTCTCTATATCGCTATGTCTCTATCTATATCTCTGGAGATACTCATCAGCAGGGTTATTCTCAATCATTCGAAAGAAAATTCTGATTTGGAAACTGCATTTACTTCGACTTGGATCTTTGCAATTCACAATGCTCCGATCGGTTACTTTTGATACTTATATCAATTCGAAAAAATCAGAGATTCTAATTGAAACATGAAGCTACCGAATCCGAATAGGTTTTCAAATGATTGAGAATTAGGGGACTGATCTCGATAAATTGTATGGGACCAAACGAGAAGTACAACCATCTTAAATAAAAAAAAACCGAATCGATTAAAAAATGACGGAGTTCTGAGCCAGGACACATAAAAAAAAAGTGAGTACCAAAGTACTCACGAGTATAAATGTGTGGGCTCATCCGATATCACGCACACATTAGCGCACACGCAACGTCTTAGGTGTTTGTTACACTAGGGGCGGGTAGTCTCGACATGAATAGCGATTAATTTCGATCGATGATTGTCGTTCTGAACAGAGATGCGAGTATACAACTGTCTAGCTGCATCTCCCTGTACTAGATGTTTGCGATGCCAGGAGGCATCGATATCAATGTAGAGACTTCCACCCCAGGTTCAGACCAGGCGATTTTTGTTGTTCAACGTCCTAGGTATGTACGATACGAGTTACAACAAATACTCATCCGATACTTTTCTGCCGATTAAATCACGCTTGAGTAGCCAATCAAATAGCTTACTTCTAAACCTTATTATCGCTCTATAATGCCAGAGTTCACACCAGGTGATTTTTGTTTGTTTAACTTTCTAGGGATGTACTTTTCTAAATAGCTCTAAGATATTAACGTTAATTTAAATATTCTTTTAAAGTACCTGCAGTATAGAGGGCGGTAAATCCGCCAGCCTAGCGACACACAGACCCAGTGAACTCGCGGCCGGACCGGGTACTATCCTGTGTAACAACACTAGCTGGCCCTCTACCACGCTAGCTGAGGCGTGATAGTTACATATCATAGGGTGGACGCTAGCCAGCCGTGTTAGCTCGTGGTAATGGGTCGCGAACAGGCAGAAACTCTGCGCTTTTGTTGCTAGCTCTCTGTGGACAAGGTTTCATTTGATAATAAAACATGTTAAAAAGTATACATAATAGGAGTTTTGGCGGGAACGAGAAAAAGTGTTTACCCTAAAACTTGTGTTCTTCCGCGAGTTAATGTGTAATAAATGTGGCTTATTAACCATTAAGTGCTGGTAAATGTGAGCGAGTGTAGAGAAATAGCACAATGTTGAAAAACATGCTATTCGCGTTCTCACCAGTATTCTACCGAAAATGTTCAGTAAAGTCCACATCTTTACTGAGGGTATGACTCGGTCTAGAGTCCAGTTTTTCAGGTCAAGTTGAAGTAATTGTCTAGTCACTAGACAATGACTTCAACTGAAATGTCACTTTGTCCTATTTTTATGACTTGAATGCACATACACTTGAATAATTTTGAATGCACATACACTTGAATAATTTTAATACTTGACACTGGCTAGTGGCTAAATACACTAATAGTGTGGAACCATAACGAAACTAAAAAAAAGTAGTAGAACGAGTTTTAAAAATGTAATCAATCAAAAAAAGTGCGTAGAAAGCCACGCGTTACAACTGAAACTCCCAAGTTCATTAAATTTTTCAATATCACTAATGTATATTATTATTTTTTTGTACAACTCCAGTCTTCATCGGTTGAACTTTAGCGAATACGTCTTCGTAGTTACGCCGTTCTACAATAGAGGGCGTTTATAAATATAACATGACGCTTGAGTCACTTCCGCTCGCTACGGACCGTAACGCTACGTCACTTCCGTCAAATTTAACCCCAGTGCGCCGAAAGAAGTTTAACTTCAAAAAGTGGGTAGGAAGGTGGGGGAATTTTCGAACGACTTGTCCATAAAGTAATATAAAATGAAATGATAAAATCGGTCCAGCTAGCTAGTCCAATTTGGTCGTGAACATTCCAAACACACGGAATCAGATGGTCTTCATTCTGTACTAAGAGTAGATTGTTGCCCCAGTGTTTTTTATATCTAACTAGCTGACCCGGCGAACTTCGTACCGCGAATATAAATAAACTGTCCAAGTGCGAGTCAGACCCGCACACGCAGGGTTCTGATTGAACAACCCCTATACAATAAACGTATTTTTCCTTTAATTATTAATTTAATTCAGTTTTTATTATTTGATCTTACAGCCATTGCAATACACACCATGAGTATATTTCAAATCTTTATCTATTAAGGTTAATAAGATCGAGCATAAAAAGCCTCAAAAATACGTTTCTTATATGGAGACCCCTTTATTATTTTATTTTTATCGGTTTTTATACACAAATAGCGAATACCCATGTATGGAAGCGCCATAATGACAACCATCAATATATGTCAATACATGACCAAAATGTCTGAACGAACCAACAATGATATCCTGGGACAACCATCAAAATTCAAAATATTAAAATTTTAATACCTAAGCTGAGTAATGTCGATATGTATTACGTTGTCGATTCAAAACCCATAATTTAATACGTGCGTCAAATTTCAATTTTGAGAGTGGAACCTAGTCTACCCTACCGTACCTAAGGGACGAACGTCAAATGTTTGACAGGGAAGTATAAAACAGTAAATATGGGAAAATGAAATTGTTGTTTTTACCACCTTCCTCGCAATTTTTCAAAATTTTCTTACTGTTTAAACCTTCCCTGGACTACGACAAACATTTCAAAACCAAAATCAGCTAAATCGGCTTAGCCGTTCTCGATTTTTAGCGAGATTAACGAACAGCAATTGTTTTTCATATATAAGCTAGCGTTTGACCACAATCTCGTAGTAAAAGGTGATGTGAACACGCTAGGCCTAGAATGGTCTAACTCTCAAGGGCTGTGTGCTGCTGGAACACCGTAAGATTATGATAGCTGATTTTCTCCTTGACGGTGGTTAACTACTTGTTGTTAGCAAGTCAGGCGGAACATCGATATATGAATTTAGCAAAAACCGAATCAACGGGGTTTCACTAGATCTGGAGAGGCCTATGTCCAGCAGTGGACTGATACCGGCTCATTATGATGAATATAAAGTGAACATACTCAGCAATAGCCCAGGCAATGCCACATCCTTCGTATGTAGATGTTCCTCGGCCAAGCTCGTCGATAAGCACCAGCGAATCTGGAGTAGCCGTCTGAAAATAAACTTTCGAAATTATAACCGACATATATATCTTAAAATCCGACTACGAAAAATGTAGCTATTATTATGTTACCCGTTAATCATTCATGAAAATCATAATAAGTATATAAGCGCTATGGTAAAACTCAAAACATTTACTCTGTACATAGGCAGACATATATGTATATAGGCAGGCTAAAACATAATTTAAAACTTTGAATTAAAAATTATGAAAAAAACATAGATTTTTGGGATCACTTATCACTGCATATTATAAAACAAAGTCCCCCCGCCGCATCTGTCTGTCTGTTCGCGATAAACTCAAAAACTACTCGACGGATTTTCATGCCGTTTTCACCAATAGACATACATGTATATGTTTTACTCGTACGAAACCGGGGCGGTTCGTTAGAGAATGATATATAATACTAAACAATAAGTATTTACCCGTAAAATAGCAGCAGATTCAATCATCTCTCTCATGAAGGTACTCTGTCCTTTACCTTCGCAGTCAGCCGCGCCGATCCTTGTGAATTAAAATGGTTATATCAGTATTAGGTAGAGATGCAGTTTATTTTCTTTGAAATCACTTCTGCGCTCTGATATCAAGTAGGTCGTAGTAGTCAACCACCAACCGATTAATGACATGTCGCCAATCGGTTCGATACGTTTCGGCGTGATGTTCAGGGCTGCGTTCACGACCTACGCTCGGAGTGCAACCAAACGCTCTAAGCCCGTTCACGACCTCAGAGCGTTGCAATCGGTTAGCGCAACTGTGTCGTTCACGACCTCGGTTGTTTCACTCCGGTCGCAACTTTTTAATGATCAAATTCGATGGAATAAAAACGCTCTGACGTTTGTGACAGTAAATTTGGCGGAAAAAGCTGTAATTTTTGTTAGAGATTAAGGGAATCGGAAGAAATTTGCATTGTCGAGACCAAGACGTGACATGACGAGACATTAATCGTAAAAACAAACGAGGGCCCGGTGGCGTAATCGGGAGAACAGTCGGCTTTGATGCCGTGGTACCGAGTTCAAACCTTACCGTGCACCAATGGATTTTTCCATCGAAAAATTTGTGTCCGCTTCTTACAGTGGCCCTCCGGTGAAGGAAAACATCGTTAAGAAACCAACAACCCTGGCATGGTGTTAAGACACTAGCTAGTGTCCGCCTGGCCAGCTACCACCCTCAAGTTAGAAAATCTGTCGTCAAACATCTAATGTGTTCCGGCAGCTATCCTTGAGACCCAGTTCCCATTCTAGGCCTAGCGTGCTTACCATCTTAGACCGCATCATCACTTACCAACAGGTGAGATAGTGGTCAAACGCTAGCCTGTAACATAATAAAAAAAAACAAACGGAACATATTCAGAAAAATAAATGAACATAACCTCGAAATTAGAGTCTGCGCAAAATGTCAACGTCACAATTGGAGTGAAAAAGACCCGTGGTCGTTCCGGACCTTCGAGCGAGTTGCAAAACAACCAAAAAACCTTCTCCGGAGAACGTGAACGCAGCCCTGTGCTAGCTTGGCAGATGGGTTGGGATAGTTGCGCTATAATAGTTTGGACTAAAGTCAGTTATCCATCGCCTCGTCTCACTACCGCCTTCCATTTCCAGATTTTTTTTATATCAGACAGGCTAGCATTTGACCACTATCTCGCCTGGTGGTAAGCGATGATGTGTTCGAAGACTTCGAAGATGGTGAACAACTACCGTAAGGTTATAGCGGCAGACTTTGTTCTTGATAGTGTCAACTTACTTTTTAATACAGTTGCTCAAAAAGTGGCGTATTGCAGGGACGTATAGCGTTCGGGATGTGGGCTATTACATACTCATGCTTTTTTTTTACCTTTCCCGAACTCGTGCGTTCTCTTTCCCAACTGTCAAAATAATGTCTATTAAAAAGAAAAACCAACCATGAAGTTTTTACTAAAAAAAATCATAGAAGTTTTTATGATTCATGCAAATACGTATATTTTTATTGAATTGATTGAATGATTTGATTGAATAAGTTAGGTTAGGTTTCATTTCATTTCATGTCATTAAATTTTATTTTCATTTCATATCAATAAAAAAATTCTACTGAAGACTTGGCTGTATGGGCATAGTTCCCTTTGCCTACCAGAATGGGTGAAGAAAAAAAAAACTCTGCTTATATTCTACGGTTGGCGCCATTTTTCAGAAATTTTCTTTGCGAGTTTAGTTGTTTGTTACACAAAATGAGTAATTTCGACCCTAGTTTTTTTGAATTAACACCACCGGAACTCAGTATAATTGCACAAAAAGGAGAACATTTTACCGGAAAAGCCAAAAAGTCGCTACATATCTACATACGACGAATTTATTGCGTGGAGAGAAGAGAAAACGCCAGTTAGTATAAAAAAATGTACCAATTTCAATGTATATGTGAATTATAACTTTTATAAGAAATAAATGTTAAGTTAGTTGAGTTTATAGTCTTTTTATTATTTTATTAAATTGCTTCATTTTTCCGCAGCTGTATTAAAAATAGTCGTTCAGTACACGTGCGGAACCGTCATTGCAACTTGTTCCAACTGTCAACCCTCGCCTTCGGCTGCGCCTCGGCTCGGGTAGACATTTGTCGGAACTCTTTGCAATGACAGCCTTTCCGCACTTGTAATGAAATATACTATTTTGGTTACAATTTATCAATGTTACGCCTGCTAAGGTCAGGCGTAACATTGATATAATATGCTCCTACCACCTCTGGAATGAGCAAGATTTCATCTTAGACCGCATCGTCTCATAAAATAACATCAGGTGAGATAGTGGTCAAGTGCTTGTCTGACAGCTTACATGAGCCGTGACCGCATCCACGTCGACTTGCTGCCCATGTTATCTGTCACTGTACATAACTAACCTAGCACTGACCGCGGCCAGTAGAGGCAGCGTGGCACTGTCACACGGCAGTAGACAGCCCACGTGAGCCAGCACGGCCGCTGCCCCGCACGACCGCATCCACGTCGACTTGCCGCCCATGTTGGCGCCAGTCACTATCTGCATTAAACTTGACTCTGAAAAATGGGTTAAACTTTTGTAATTGGTTTCATTGGCAATTCAAAACACTATACTATACACCCCGGCTTTATTAGAGGCGCAAGTAAAGTTTATGCACATAGATCACGTGATGACTGACTCTTACTGACGGATCAATTCAAAAAGGCTTCTTCTATGATGACGTTTCATAAGTACGCCATTTATTGGGGTCTGAGGTTACTAAGATTTTTTAATAAAACGCTTCATTGTAAGTAATAGTGTTTTGAATGACCGAAGTGTAATAAAATATTCTGGTAAAAAAATATTTGTTTGTTTGGGTTTTGGTTCGAATAATAAATAAGCGAACAGTAAAAGAATGGACCCAAAACACAAAACAAAAGAAACACATTTTGTTTAAAGGACATTGTTTACTTTGTATGAGTTTCCAGGCTATTCATTAATAATACCAGTGCAGTGTAGATTTCATCCCAATTATTAGACACTACCAAAAAAATTAACTTTTGCACAATAGGACATTCGCTGTTTAAATATTTATAACTAGCTGTGCCCTGCGGCTATGCATGCGTAAAAATATATGTAAGTATGCGTAAAAATGTTTTTGTCATTTATCGGGATAAAAATTATCCTATGTGTAAATTCAAGCTATAAACTATCTGGTTGCCAAATTTCATCCAAATTCATTAAGCCGTTTTCGTGTGATTGAATAACAAACATGCAAACAATTTACGATACTACATATTAGAAGGATAGCAGTAGCAAGTCATCATGCTCATAATCAGCTGGTGCCAGTCTCCTGCTGGACATAGGCCTCTCCAAGACACGCCACTGACCCAAATCTTTAGCTCTTACACTACTAAGAGCCGAAGATCCGAAGAAGGCTAAGTAGTCAGTATAATATCGCTGCAATCTCCTTACCTCTATCAAATTTCACATCGTTAGGAATATAAGAGACTCCATCCTGCACTTCCAAGCAAGGATGTCTAAGTTGTACCATTTCCATCTTATCCAAGCTTTCGGTAAACTTTGGCCGACAATATGGCGCCGGTGCCGTAGTCGCCGCGATTGAAAACGAGACCAAAACGTCCAAACGGGCCAATATGTGGGATAGACAGAAAAGACATTCTGAATATCCGGCTGGAAATAAATGTATAAAGTTTAGGCTAATCTAGGTGTAACCTAAGTAAAGTAGGGCCGGGCCACCTTGAAGCTACACTGAATCCAAGACAAAATAGGGAATCTGCGTCTGATTTAAATATGGGTCAAATTTTTTTTTCTAAAGTTTATTGCATCAATTTTTTTTAATTACTTCTATTTGGATTATAAAGTATTTATTAAAAAGTGCCAAAAATTTGCGGGCAATTCATGGTAGTTGAAACGCACGCTATTAGTCAGATCAAAAAGTGACGTCAATGTCTACAATACGAGCTTTGAAGTGTACGGAAAAACCATCCATGGTTGATTATTATTATAGACTATGACGTCACGCCAAGCGCGACAACATGGTGGCGTTTAAAGTGCCCGTATCTGGTTGTAATTTAAAAAATATATATTTTTACCATATTTTCTTTTTTTAAGCGCTGGGTATTTTTTCTAATCATATAACGATATAATCTAGCGTATAAAAATTTAATAAGATCGTTTAAAAAACTAAAAAAGAACCGACTTCAA
Source organism: Cabera pusaria (assembly GCA_954871355.1). Lineage (NCBI taxonomy): Eukaryota > Metazoa > Arthropoda > Insecta > Lepidoptera > Geometridae > Cabera > Cabera pusaria. The sequence goes on from OX940896.1 coordinate 14,131,990, forward strand.
TGCCGTGCTATTAATTTTCAGTACCAATTTTGAGGTATTTATCTCCATATCTCTGGAGATACTTATCAAACCTCGATAAAATTACCATGGTACCACACTGGGGATATCTCCTTTTCAACAAAAAAAGAATCATCAATACCGGTTCATAAACGACGAAGTTATCCGCGAACAAACATTTAAAAAAAATATATATATACGGTCGAATTGAGAAACCTTCTCCTTTTTTTGAAGTCGGTTAAAAAATACATGCATATTAACCTAACTTTTTTATGACAGACAGACAAGCACTTTACCGCCATCTGACTTGATGTAAAGTGAACCACCCTGACACCCTGCGCTGTAGCCAGTGGCCGCGCGGCCAAGTGTTCATATGCTTTCTTTAGTTAACCGGCCCCTAGCCAAACTCGTGTCCGTCTAGTGCGCGAGGTGCCTTAGTGAAGTCGGTAAATATTACGGCAATATATCCAGTAAATACAACTTACAAGCAATCCCAACAATCTCAGCGACAACTTTATCCTGTTCTTTTTCGTAGATCGCTTTGGTGTCGATGTATTCTTCCGCGATGTTTTCTAAGGCGTTGGTCTTAAACCGACATCCGCCTTTGACTGCGTCGATTATTATGTACTTTTTGTTGTTTCGGAGCGCTGGTTCTTCTTTCAGTGTTACCCTATGAAAGATGGTATAATCAACACCAATATTATAAATGCGAAAGTCTGTTTGAGTTTTTGTTTTTTTGATTGGGACTTCTTCACGGTCAAACGACTGGACCGATTAAGCTGAAATTTTGCACAGGAATAGCCAGTATACCTTTTGACGCGGGCGATGCCGCGAGAAACAGCTATAGAACAGTATTGTATATTTAGTTGTAAGGCATCAAATAAATTAAATATTAGGATATTGACATTGTCATGTTTTTATCAAAACCACTACTTACATTTTTAAACCACGATTTTCGATGGAACTAGAGTCATAACAAGATTGCAGCTTGCTAACGACATAGACTTAAGCCGGTATTATAGAACGAAGCCCAAGCGTGGATCTGCTATCAGGATAGAACAAGGATTTGATTGGTTCATCATTATCAGCCCATTTCCGTCCATTTTAAAACACATCATCGCTTACCACCAGGCAAAATAGTGGTCAAACGCTAGCCTATTGGATATAAATAAAAAAGAGGGGCGTAGAAAGCTATGCGTTAGAAGTTAAACTTCCAAGTTCATTAAATGTATTTCTCAACTTCACCTTACACCTTTACCTTTTGTACAACCCCATCTGCTAAACTTAGCGGGACGAATGCCCGAATGATAGCGAATGCATCTTTGTAGTTACGCCGTTCTACAATAGAGGGCGTTTATAAATAAAAATATAACATGACGATTACGTCACTTCAGTTGATTCGGACCGTGACGCTACATCAACTCTGTCAAATTTTACCTCTGTGCGCCTTATGAAGTGTAACTTAAAAAACATATGTGTCGAGTAGACAAGTAAATAATTAAGTTTAAAAACTAAAACCACCGACTTCCATGCCCCGCGCCCGCGAGTCAGTTTCGGTAGCAAGTTTGAGACGTTTATCGTCATGTCTCTGGAGATATTTATCAGATCCAGATGAAATTACAATGAGACCACCTTGGAAATGTGCCCTACCGATTAAAAAAAAGAATCATTCGAATCGGTTTACAATTGACGGAGTAATCGCGTAACATACATACAACAAAAAAAACAGACGAATTAAGAACCTCCTCCTTTTTGGAAGTCGGTCGACAAAATACATAAATATCACCGTACCTGAATTGGAATCCATTCTGCGGCGTGCTTTCCATCTTAATAGTCTTTCCAGCGTCTAATCCCAGATCCCGGGCGGCTTTGTTCAGTTCTCTCTCAGCAGATGCTTGGAGCTTTTCTAGTTTTTCCCGCAAGTTCTGTAGATTTTCGTCGAATGAAGGCTTTACCAGGAAATCACCTGTAGAATAAACACGAGATTCCACATTACGAAATAACCAAAATTCAACTAAGGCAATAATATGGAATTATTAAAAGCTACTCCTTATAATCATTCCTTATTGTTACCGTAGTTAAATTTTGGTAAAGGCTTATATTTAAAGGTTTATAATAAGATCCATAAACAGCTATCTTATTAACAATTGCTCCGATCCGATCATTTGCCGTTCAATTTAATAACTGGTGCTGTGAAATCTCGAATAAGTTCTTGATCGGAAACCGCGGATTGACAACTTTACTGTAGAATATGACACTCTCAAACTAGATGAAGCTACGATCTTTACATATGATAGGAAAGGATAGGATGAAGCGATTATCTTCAAATTAGCAGGAAGGAGGCCTATCTTTGACCTAAATGACAAGTAAAAGCTATATAATTATGTATTATGTTTCTTTGAAGTGTCACACACTTTATATTTTTGTAAATTTTTAACACAATCGAAAATTTCATCGCACCGACGGGACTTTACTTACGTAATAAGTAGTCATAGATGGCGCCACCAATGCATAATTGGGTTAACAAATGCAATCCACTAATTTCGTCGTATCGATGGATCGAACCGTGGCTTAATTGGCAGAGCACCTGGACGTGTAATCCGGGAGGTGCGGGTTCGAGTCCCGTCGGTACGATGAAATTTTGGATTGTGTTTAACAATATATATAATTATGACTGAAAATATAATGATGACATTAATTAACCCACAGCCTCCATATTAACAATACTACTAATAATATAAGCCACGTTTTTTACTAGAGAACGTACGTAGATCGATATGTACCTACATCACCCTCAGACTAGGCGGAGCGAAGATCTTCATGAAGTGGCTGGCAAGAGACCTACCTATTAACTTAATGGACTAATATGGCCATAACTAGCTCCCGTCTGCTGTTTTTACTCAGAGCTATAACATTAACATGGGGTCTTTCAAAAGCATTACCGCATGAGTGACACCCTTGGTGTTACAAGTGTTCAAAAGGCGACGGTGACTGCTTTCCATCAGGTGGTGGGCTTACCATAAAAAAAATGTAATATTGATGAAGACAGTACCTTTATCAACAGCTTCCATATCAACAGTAGCTTCGATCATTTGCTGATACTTGTCGAGATCTTCATTCAGTTCAGATATGGGCTCGGTGAGGGCAGAGTGAACCGTGGCATCTTCTGCTTCCGCTAGGCATTGGAGTAGAGATGGGAGTCTTTTGATTGCCTGCAATGCGGTATTTGACTGTATTCCAAATATATATCGTGCTGTTTTAATCGTAAAAGGTGGCATTTTCAAAACCTATATCTGTATATATATATCACTCAATTGCAGTTCGTTAGTCTCGCTAAAACTCCAGAACGGCTGGGCCGATTTAGCTGATTTTGGTTTTGAAATGTTTGTCGTAGTCCAGGGAAGGTTTAAAAGGTGAGAAAAAATTTGGAAAAATTGCGAGGAAGATAGTAAAAACAACAATTTAATTTTTCCCATATAAACTGGTCTACCTACTTGCCTGTCAAACATTTGACGTTCGTCCCTTCGGTACGATAGGGTACTCTGTTTCACTCTCGAATTGAAATTTGAAGCACGTATTAAATTAAAGGTTTTGATTCGACATCATAATATATCCACTCCTATTAATATATTGAATTTGGATGGTTGTCCCAGATTGTTATTGTTGGTTCGATCAGACATTTTTGTCATTGTATTGACATAATTGATTTTTGTCATTATAGCGCTTCCATATATGGGTATTCGCTATTTGTGTATATAAAAAAACGTGTGTGTACTTATGTACACGCGTTAGAAGTTATACTTCTGTGGCGTATGAAAAAAATAACTAAAATGCAGTAGTGATTAATGATATATATTAAAATTAATCAAAAAGATTTTATTTAAATAAAAAAGGTTTTATTTACGTAAAAATATGACGTTAAATATGACGTTCTTACGAAATGACATATACAACTTGAACATAGTCATGCCACCTAGAACTAACTTCACGGTTTAGAATTTAGGTGGCGGTTTGCGCGCGCATCGTACCACCTAGAACTAACTTCACGATGTTAAATTTAGGTGTCGGTGTGCGCGCGCATCGTAAAAATTCACTCGCATCATTTTTCTCCATCGCGCCAAAAGAAGTATAACTTCAAAACCGATAAAACAAAATTAAATTAAATAATAAATGGAGTCCCTATACAAGAAACGTGTTTTTGAGGCTTTTTATGCTCGATCTTACAAACCTTGATAGATAAAGCCTTGAAAATTACTCATGGTATGTATTGCAATGGCTGCTATAAAATCAAATAATAAAAACTAAATTAAATTAAAAATTAAAGGGGGTACCATACCCCATACGAGAAACGTATTTTTCCGGTAAATACTGGAACCCTGCGTGTGCGGGTCCGACAAGCACTTGGACAGTTTATTTATATTCGTGGTACGAAGTTCGCCGGGTCAACTAGTAATTAAATAAAAATGTCCAGAATGTGTATAATGTATATAATTTTTTTTTCATCTGCGCTTCTGAGACTGCAGACGCTCTATATGGTGTCTGATGACGTCACATGCAGGTAAAACAACGCCACTTCCGGTAAAAGGTTCATACATTTGAAAGCTTTATTTACCTGCGTGTGACGTCATTTAAGACGCCATGACACTTTATGAATAAACTGGCCAAGTGCAAGTCGGACTCGCACTAGTAGGGTTCCGTACCACACTACAGTATTTTATAAGATAGAGCAAAAAATACCACTATCATTTTTCGCCAGCAAAAAATAATAATTAATAAACATTTTGTTTCTTATAACGCCATCTAACGTCTAACAACGGTGTTAGGGATCGACATTTCAATATAACGCCATCTATGGGACGTTTACCTAACTAAGCGGTCATAGATGGCGTGAAATGCCGAAAAAACGCGTTTCTTGTATGGGGATCCTCTATTATTTTAAACTTTATTCTGTTTTTAGTATTTGTTGTTATAGCGGCAACAGAAATACATCATCTGTGAAAATTTCAACTGTCTAACTATCACGGTTCATGAGATACAGCCTGGTGACAGACAGACAGACAGACGGACAGCGGAGTCTTAGTAATAGGGTCCCGTTTTACCCTTTGGGTACGGAACCTTAAAAATATAATGTCCAGAATGTGTATGATGTATATAAATAAAAATCTTTCTTTTTTCATCCGCGCTTCTAAGACTGCAAACGCTCTAGCAATGATGGTGTGTCTGATGACGTCACATGCAGGTAAATAACGCCACTTCCGTTAAAAGGTTTATACATTCAAATAAAGCTGTCAACAGCTTTATTTACCTGCGAGTGACGTCATTTACGACGCCATGACACTTTATCCTTTCTCAGCGGATGCTTAAAAATTCAATATTGCAAAATATACAAAACATGCGGCGTGTACTACTGTACTACTTTATACTGATCTGAATTCTCACTGCGATAAAATTGCCGAAGAAATCGTGTCATATAGCAGACATTTTACCTGATATATTTTATAGCAGTCATGCAAATTAGCCTTCTTCCTCGTGAGTCGTCGAGCGAGCGCTTGTAAATCTGGTATCCTTCGCAAATGGTCATCGTGTAGTTGAAGCCTTAATTGCGACTTGTTTACCAACAGCTCAACTATATCTAGTCTCTCGTTGATAAGATTTATGTCTCGTAATGGTTGACGGAGCCATTGGGCTAGGAGACTGAAATAACAAATGTCAATTTGTATTTAGATATCAACACCAATATTATAAATGCGGAAGTCAGTTTGTTTATTTGTTTGGGATTTCTTCACGGTCAAACGGCTGGTCCGGTTTAGCTGAAATTTTGTACAGGGATAGCCAGTACTATGGGTTATACTATAGGGTATTTTTTACCGCGGGCAAAGCAGCGGGGCATAGCTAGTGCAGTCATAGTTGCTGCTGATTGCCTGTATCGAAACGAATCTATTTTTGTAGTTCTTTCATGAAATAATAGTTCCCATTCTAGGCTCAGCGGGTTCCCATCCTAGGACACAACGCAACTTTCTAACAGGTGAGATAGTGGTCAAACGCTTCTTACAATACTTTATTTTTTTTTACACATACAGATCTTTAAGATCTCTCTTATTAGTTTCAATCAGTGCCTCCTACAATATTTTCACTAACATGTTTTTTAAAAAGTGCTTCGTTATAAAGTTCCCCCGCAATGTTGAAGCAAAAACATCATATGGACAATAACATAATTATGGACAAGCAGCCCATAGAAAAACTCGTACGTCGTGAAAGTAAGTGGTTACTTCTCTCTAACGTGGATGGAGTATTAAATGGATCTGGCATTTAAATAACAATAATAATATGAGAAGGATAAAACTATAGAATAACTAGTAGGAGAGAGCGAGATAGACAACATGTTTTTATCCTTCTCTGATATGCGATTTTATTGTTTGGAGCCAGCTCTGTCTTCCAGTTCTAGTGCACCCATTGGCTATCACCCGCTATCATGTATGACCCGACCAAATTACGTTGTTCATTTTATCGTATAGCTGGCATATGTATCACGTTATATATCATTTTAGTCGGGTTATATCTCTATAGATATTTCATTCGCACACGCTAATGTTCTCTCTATTTAAGTTTCCCTCTACGCTCCCTAATGACACCTGCAATACTAAAGACAATACCGGTACGTTGCCTGCTCTTTTAAAAGAAGAATCTGATAACGCACTCAAACCAATCCTTTTTGGACGAAGCTCAGTTAACTGACATCTATTTTAACCTCGAAAGTGAAACATTACATGTAAAACTCCACTATAACATTGTTAGCATAATTTATTTTACTATGTTAAAATATAGCACATACTCGTACATACATAGTTTAATTTATTGGTTTAGCAAACTTACGATAAGGTACAAGAATTAAAAATATTAACTAAAAATTACTTGGCATATCTATACTATTCTTTTCCTAAGGAAATGTGGATAGGATATCCATACGTGAAGTTTAATCAAATTCCATTCTTCAATGACACATACCGTTTCCCCTGTTGCGTGCGACATTTATCCAATAATCCGAGTAAAGTACGCGTTCCACTACTCGACGTAGTATCTCCCAGATCTGGGAGAATATTCAATGCCGATAAAGCTGCCGCGTCCAAGTGTAGGCAACATTCACTTTGTATGGTAGACAGCCGAAATCTGGAAGGGAATATTCAGGGTTGGGAACTGTAGGTGGAATGGAATGGAAAGCTTTAATGGAATTGTGAACCAGTACAGGGTTTCAATTCTTAAAGCTAGCAAAACGATATACAACAGGCCAATCGCTTCCAGCTCGCCAATTTTCACCAATGAGGTAAACCAATCACAATAGTGTATTGGCATCGCGATTCGCGGTCCTTAGATCAGAAATCGGGCCTTGCTACAAGAAACTATGGTCGCTCGACAGCAAGATAGGTTGATAATCTAGCATATGAGATACTACAAACAGATGAAGTATAAAACCAACCAGATATCATTTGTAAGATTATGGGTCAGCTCACACCGAGACGTGACGCGACGCGGCGCGCACATTTAAGAGAGTGATACAAAATAGAACTTTATTTACTACACAAAAAGATACACATTTAATTGCGATAATTCGGCGGCACAGCGATAAGCCGCGTGGCAAATAATAGAATTTTATTTACTACACAATATGTAAATCATTTTGATAATTACACGGCACCGAGCGGGTCCTCGCTGTGCGGCGCGACACCACCATGCATCCCCTCGCGTCGCGTCGCATCACGGTGTAGACCAGAGGTTCCAAAACTTATTTTCTCGTAGATCACTTTCACAATTTTACTGATTACGGTGGACCCTCTTCTACGAAATTTCTACCATATGCCCAATACTGGTTTAAAATGTGAAGATTAGATCTGAGAATAGATTAGATACCCTGAATGTGGAGTGGTAAAAATAAAAAGTAAAATAGTACATTTCGTTGTTTTTTTAAAATATATTATTAGAAATAATACCCAGCCAAGGGGCGGAGCTTACCTAAACAGGCAGACATATAGGGGGAAGCGCACCTCGGTAGCGTCAGGACAGTCGAGCCTCACTTTTGATCGGGCTCTTGGATGTGTTGGACGTATTTGGGATTTTTTTGTAATTTATAATTTAAAAATAATAATTTTACCAGCCCAATTTTTGTTCTTCACTATCGAAACCAGATAAATTTCCGTGGACCACTAACAACTTTAAGCCCCCATTTTTTTAGCACGCCAACGTAGACCCCCGTCGAGACCACCTGGGGGGCCCTGGACCACTTTTGGAATCGCTGGTGTAGACTAACCCTGAGGGTTTAAAACGCAGGTGGGTAAATAATTATATATATCATCATTCCCGCAGTTGAAAATGACCTCCATGCAGAATGACCCTCCTAATTAGTGGTCAGTGCTGGCATCATTATTTATTACCTTCCAAAATTAGTATTTTCATTTAAAAGAGCGACGTATTTAATACAGGCAGCTAAGCTTGTCATCGCCAATTCCTTTTTAGTCTCGGGAAAGGCGTTGGCGTCTTGTTGTTGTTTTTCTTTGAACTTTAACAGCCTGTTTAAGTCTTGTATGAGGCCTTCCGTAGAGAATTCTGCCTTCTTCTGCTTTGTTATTGTCACGTTCATACGTTCCATTACTTTCTTGACGGTTTTGTACTGAAATGGATATATTATAAAACATAAATATACTATAGACAATGACTAAAGTTTGTGAGCAAGTGAGTTAGTAATTTACGCTGAGGCTGCACGTATTCGGATGAAATTCGAAATGAAGATAAATAAATAAATAAAAATTTATTTATGATGATAGCTTACAGGTGTAAGCTTTAAGGTTAAAGGCCCAGTTTTATTAGTTCCCGATAAACCTGCATGTAACTTAACTGCCAGCTTTTTGGCAACTTTAATATAGTGTCATATAGAGTCTACCTGCAACTTTATCAAGAACCGTCAAAACTGGCCCTAAACGATTTACTTATAACCCACGGATACCGTATACCGAACCGATAATCGTCGTTAAGTGCAGCTAGAATGAAATAAACGCGAGTTTTTTAAACGTACACTTTGAACAAATTATGTTAATAACAGTGCTTTGCGGTTACTAAAACCACATAATAAATAATAGTACAAGTGACAAAGTTTAAAGTACTAAAAACCGACTTCGCATGCCGCTTTAGTCATTTTCAGTAGCAAATTTGATGTACTTGTCTCCATATCTCAGAAGATACTAATCAGATCTCAATTAATTGTACAATGGTTCAAAACGGGAAATACTATGACGAAGATTTAAAGTAAAACACATATTAAAAAAAATACAAGTACCTTTTTTGTGAAGTCGGTTTACGAACTAGTTTCACGAATTAGTTTTATTTGTGTGTTTATTTTAGTTTTATGTGTTTAATTAATTCTTTTGCAAAATCTTACATCGTCATGATCACTGAGAGGCACCAAGCACTCCGAAGGCGCCGTCTGCACTGTTATGGTTTCCAGCTGAGTCAGGAGATCATCGTCCGTAAATTCTGAGACTGACATCTGGTAATCACCCGCCGTGACGCATGCTACGCCTACAAGACGTCCCTAGAAAACAAACAATTTAAAAATCAAGTTGAATATTTAAAGTATTTTAACCGACTTCACAAAAAAGGAGGAGGTTCTCAATTCATCTGTACTTTTTTTTTCGATTTCGATTCGAATGATACTTTTTGTAATCGGTAGGGTACGTTTCCGAGGTGGTCCCATTGTAATTTCATCGAGACCTGATAAGTATATCCAGAGATATGACGATAAACGTCTCAAACTTGCTACTGAAATTGACTCGCGGGGCATTGAAGTCGGTTGTTTTAGTTTTTAAACTATCTTAATTATTATTTTATCCTCATATCGTAAAGTTCGGATATTGGATAGGTATATGATGAGATATGCATTGAATATTTTACCATAATGACAGACTTTATGCATGTAGAAACTGTACTGATACGAAAAAGTTTTAGTATGATACAGATTTCTTGACAAAATAATGCTATAAAATTACTTTTTTTTGCATTATGCTTACAAACTTTATACACTATTTTACATTGAAAGCTCCTTGGTCGATTCAAAGCGTAGTATCGCTTTGAGTTGAGTTTGAGACTTGAGAAACCAAGGACTTTTCAATATAAATAATTTAAGATCGTTAACAAAACGAAAAAAAACAGACTTCACATGCCGCGATAGTCAAAATAGCCAGTAGTAGTAGTATCATGTCGTCAAGGGATACAAATACATAATTATGTCGTCAAGGTATGTAATGTGTTTGAGATGTTTATCTCTATATCTCCGGAGATAATTGTCACACCTCGATAAAATTTGAATGGGGCCAATCGAAAGACATAATCTCATAAACTTTAAAATCGGTTAAGATTTGACGGAGTTCTGAGGTAACAAACATTAAAAAAAACAGTCGAATTGAGAACCCCCTCCTTTTTTGTGAAGTCGGTTAAAAATAAACTGTATTAAAAACAATTTAAACACACACTCGTGGTTTCAACCGATTTTACTTTGGTTAACGCATTGCGTCCTACAAATATCATAGCATTTTCTGCAATGAGCTTATCAAGTTCAATGAAAATCAAAAGAATTCTTTACCTTACTAATAGGATCTGTCTTGATATTAACAGCCATCAAGCAAGGGGTATGATCATCAGAACTGCCCAGACTTTCACCGAGCACCTCTTCTAGCTGCGACAGACATCCCGGCGAGCCCTTGTATTGTATACTCCACTCGTTACTTTTCACTGACCCTTCTGCTACATAGATCTCTACTCTGTAGCGACGTACCTTAAATAGCAGATAGTATTGAACGCGATATAATAGTAACCAATTTAGTTCAGCGTGGGTATAGGTATATACATAGTCTTAATTACAGAACAATTAAGAAAATGTCTCATGTACGCTGGAAAAATGCATGAAATGCTATTCATTATTATTTTCGTTTTAAGTAAGTAAACACTCTGTGGTAAAAGTTTAGAACTTTGACAAATACTGAAAAGTCCAAGGAATAGTATGCCATGTGAGAATTATATATTAGGGTCGTATCGACATTATGGACAAGGCGTACGTCGCAAGCCCTTTCTTATAAATCTAGTACCTATCCAATAATAGCGTAATAATAATGATTGTAAGAAGTGTATATTATACAGACTAATATTACAGATAATACGGTTACACGGTCACGTTTTTGCTAGTCTCTTGATATTGTTTGATCTGAGAAACTCGTGAGTATCTACTCATCTGCAATCTGTTACTGAGGTTATGAAAACTTGATATACGCGATCTATTGACGATGTCATTGGAATTTCTGTAATTAAGGATAAATTTTAGTGTAAGATTTATGATAGTCCGCCATGAGCATTGCCACACCACAGCATACCACCAGGAAAGCGTCTTGCTTAAGAAATTTCCTAATATCATGATAAAAAAGCAATAACCCATAGTTTCATCACCAAACATCAGATTTTATACCAACATCAGGTAAAATCACGATAATGTTTAACTGCTAATTTGCATCAAAATCTAGTCTGTAACCAACTTCACAAAATGGGACGTCAAAAGTCGTGGTTGAAAAAATTAAATTATCAAATTCTTTTGAAATTAAGCTAATTTTTTTTTTATCATTAACTACACATATTTTATCGCAATTTAAGATTGTCCGTCCAATCCATTGTCTTTTATCTGTTCGATAGTAAGGTTAAGGTCACATTTATAAGCTTTACTGTACCTATGTATAATATGCTTTACACGTTCCGTGATCGCTTTACAGGAGTGTAAATTTTGACTTATATTATACTAGCTGATACCAGCGACTTCGTTGACGTACACCAAGAATTAAGTAGCTCATTATCATCATTATTATTAATTTATTCATCCTCATGCTATAAAGTATCTCCTTGTTGATTTCAGTAAGATCGGAACGTCCGTTTATTAGGCGTGATTAATAAATAAATAATAATAAATAAATAAAATCATTTATTTCTCTCACACAATGGGTGCTTAATGTCTATAAAATATCTAAGACTAGTTATACATATGTAACCTATCGTTGTGAGAGACTGGTGCCTGAAATAGGTTTGAAAAAACCTGTAGTACAGGCACACCCCGGACACTCGCTAAATCTCCATACAAACTAGCGTTTTAACGACCGACACTGTGACACCGACACAGACACTACACACGGGTCGTTTTTCTATACGTGCATTTGTGTGCGTGATGTCTAAGGTTGTCGCCCGTAATCACCGTATCATAGATTATATAATAGTTACTTCGTACATACGTACTACGTACTGACCGTATGAATATTTTTTGTACACTTACCCAAAAAGCTTTTAACACTAATAATATCGTTTAAAAACTAAAAAACAACCGACTTCAATGCCGCGCTATTCATTTTCAGTACCAATTTTGAGATGTTTATCTCAATATCTCTGGAGATACTTATCATACCTCGATAAAATTACCATGGTACCACACTTGGGATATCTTCTTTCGATCAAAAAAAGAATAATCGAAATCGGTTCATAAACGACGAAGTTATCCGAGAACAAACATTAAAAAAAAAATATATATATATACGGTCGAATTGAACCAACTGCACCATAGTAACTATTTTTTATTCTGTGTTGGGCGGCCAGCCAGAGCTGTACGAAACAATGTCGTGTGTCTTGCTCGCACGTTAGAGCGACATCAAGTAAAGAGAATATAAATACTACGTACCTACATCAAGTTCCCAATTGCTGTGTTATAAAAATGTTTAAACGTGAAAGTTTTTTTAAATATTTTACAAATTAAGCGTTATTTACGCACGAGTATATATATATATATATCGTTGTTTCATTTATGAAAATGAATTCTAAAATACGAATATGTAGGTAGGTATACTAATATAATTAAGTGTTTATTATATACCTACGTAATAAGAACCTACGTAAATTTGAACCTCCCGTGTCTACTGGTCCCAACATAAATGTATGAAGTTGATGTTCTTCTCTCCGTGAGTAGTAATTGTTCTATAGTCGTACGCGTGTGGCGTCCTTGCTCAGCGCAGCTCCTCGACAGCTCCAGAGCGGTGGCGGGGTGAGGAAGCCCGGAATTGGTGGGGGGAACAGAGTGTCCGTTCTATACGTAGTATTATTATCTTTTCTATGGTACAGGTCACCAGTGCCCTCCCGCGGATCGTAAAAAATAACGTTGTGGTGAGCCTCATGAAAGTTATAAAGTAATACATTTTAAATGTCATGGTGAGAAGTTCAATGACGTCTTAAATTATTTAACTTAACTAGGAAATACATATTGATTAGGTAACAAACGTTTTTATAATATTAGTATGATGGATGTGTCTCACTACGAATAAATACATATCAATTATTTATTCGTAGGTGTTTCGAGTTGTTGTTTATTCAATTATTGGTATGAAGGGCTTTCTTTAAAACTCAAGGGCAAATTCATGGACATTCATACTTACTTCCTGTGTTGAACTACTGCGCACAGGCTTGGTCTTTGAATAACATCCTAAGGTCCTAAGACTTGAGCGTCTCCAAAACTTCTGCATAAGATTTATTTTTGGCTTACGTAAATTCGATCATATTTCACAATATCGTACTAAACTCAAGTGGCTTCCTATACGTCTTCGCCGGGATACTCACATACTTTTCCTTCCGTACAACATACTTTTCTGTCCTTCTACACCACCATATCTTAAAGAACGCTTCAATTTCCTATATTGCACTCACACTCATTCACTCAGGTCATCAGAAAATCTTGCTTTGTTAATACCACAACATAGTAGCTCATTTTATGATTGTTCTTTTACTGTAGAAGCAATTCGCCTGTGGAATAATCTCCCCTCTACTATTCGCCATGCACAGTCTCTTTCAATATTCAAAGATCAGGTGAAAAAGTTTTATCTAACTGAACTACGAGACTAAAATGTTTTATGGTTTTACAATCTTCTTGTCTGTTCTTATCTCTAGATATCAATTATTATGTTTTTTTTTTCTCAATACATGCCAAATATGTATATAGTATGTATTTGTGTATTTGAGTATGATCTATATGATATAAGTATGATGTATGAATATATATGTATGTCTTTATTTATATATATAATGACTATTTATTTATCCAAGATACATATAGTTATAATGTGTAATAATTATTACTATTAAAAATTTGTTTTCTTTTGATATTTATGTTGATGATAATTACTTATTATTATATCTTATTTTCTTTTTTTTTTAACTACACCGCGCCGTCGTTTTACCGTGATTTGTTTCTTCTCCATCCAAAGGTTGTCTGGAAGAGAGCTCTTTTAGCGATAAGACCGCCCATTGTGCAACTTAAATTAAGCCTATTATAGTTTAAGAGTTTCATGTAATTTGTGGTGTACAATAAAGAGTTATCTATCTATCTATCTAAGGTCCAAACTAAAGGTTCGTCAACGGGCAATGGAGTATAGCATTCTAGGTGTTAAATGAACAATTACAGATCACGTCCGAAACACTACGCTTCCATTGTTCCAAAACTGAAATTGTTGACGTAGCTGAGAAAGCCTCCAAGCTGAAGTGGAACTAGGCTGGCCATATCTGCCGCATGTCGAGCTGTGGGCCAAAATCACCACTAAGTGGCGCCCCTGATACGGCACGGCAGGCCACGGACATGGCGAGATCAGCTTGGTGCTTTCAGCGGACACAGGTCAACGGATTAAGAAGCATATAAGTCATGAGGGGAAGTTTTTGTCCAACAATGGAACATACATGGCTATTAATAATAATAGTGATAAGTGCCGAGGGCAAATTCTATTATTCGTTCTCAAACTGCATCGTCAGATAATGGTTGCGTTAAAAAGATTGGACTAAAGTCAGTTTTTCTGCGCATCCTCACATTTCCAGATAAGCATAGCCTAAAGTCCAACTCTTGAGATCATCACTGCCAAGGTCTAGGTCATTGATTTTCAAAGTGGGGGGCGCGCCCCACTAGCTGGGCGCGGCTTCTAACGGCGTCCAAGCTTTCAATGTTTTCTTACATTTTGGACGAAACATATAACATGGTTTAAAAAGTATTGGAATCGATTCTGAATAAACTATTTTGAGGTTTCAAGTAGGAATAACCTTGTATATTATACCCTTATTTTATTTTACAATTGCTTGGCGAGCCCACTTGCTGCTACGTACTGGGCCCTGGGCCGAGGGGAGGCGTGGGCATAATCATTTTAAGCAGTAGGGAGGCGTGATACTTATAAGTTTGGGAACCCCTGATTTAGGTACTTACCTACTGATATTGTAACTCGTGTTCCTACTTTATTTATTTTATGAAACATTAAATTATATAAAATCGTACCTTTTATTTCAAATTTAAATGTTTATATCAACACCAATATTATAAATGCGAAAACAGTTTGTTTATTTGCTTGTTTGGGACTTCTTCACGGTCAAGGATAGGATACTTTTTAACGCGGACGAAGCCGCCGGACACAACTAGTGTAAGTATATATGCTTGGATGTTAAGTACAAATCTTGCCAGCCTAATTTTACCCACTTCCCGGCGTTCAATTGAGTTGAAATTTGGTACTCACAGACAGTATATAACAAACGGTTTTTTAATAAGCTCTAAGAATGTTGCTAATATTAATATTAATATCTTAAGTTCGTAGAACCAAACTTCTTATCTGTATTATTAAAAACATTTCTAATAAAATAATCATGTATACAGTGTTTTTATTCACTTGTTTTTTTAATTGTTTAACTTCTTAAAATCAAGTAGATACCTAACTTACCTACCTAAGTGTGGGGAAATCTTGGACTCAAATTTGGTTTACTTGTGTATCTTCGGTGACAATGCAATAATATGGTACCTTCGAGCTGACCTGATTACGGAGCTGGACTGTAGGTACGTAGTACTATTTATTCTGTGATGTAGGGACAGGAACTCCGTAATGGCAAATGGTAGGACATTCGAATTTGGGCTAGCATGTATTGTTATCGGTAGTACTTTTCTTTACACATGATTACATCTTTACAAAAAGATTGAGTTTAAAAAATAATAATTAAATTAATTTTTAATCGTTTCGTTCCGGCATGATTTTAGGTGCTAGCCAGTCGAAAGAGAGGCGAGACAGTCGCGCTATGAGGATTATGATAAAATCGGTTGTCGAAACAACAAACCAGTGTTGCATAAATTCTATAGAACCTATGCATCAATGTCAAGCTTGAAAGTGTCCGATTTATACGCCAGAGAACGCAAACGGGAGATACAAAAAAACTTCCAGAAAAACACGACAAATGCGAAATCTATAAACCTCGTCTTTATTTTTTAATTGACAAACCAGCGGTTGACCACGATCTCTTATGATTTTAAGTGCGCGGTAACTAAAAAAAATAAAACTGGCCAAGTGCGAGTCAGACTTTTGTCCCGCACACGGAGGGTTCCGAACGCCATCTAACGAATTTCTAACGAACTTCTAACACCAACTAAGTACACGATAACACAAAGGTAGAAATTATATAATAAATAATATATATATAATTATATAATAGTAATAGTATAGTAGTAATAGTAATTGTAGTAATTAATATTATTAAATATTTGGTTGACCGAGCTTTGCTCGGTATTTTTTGCCACTTAAACAGACAAATATGACTCTTCCCGACATCTATTGACGAATAATAATACTATTTTTTTTTATTGAGAGCCACTAACTGCTTTACCAACACAGTAACACTAAAGCTACTTCTACTCGCCGATAGATGTCGGGAAGAGTAATATTTTAAGTTGATTATCAATAAAGTTGATTATTGTAAAAAAGGGTATCCTAAATAAAAGTATATTAATAAATGATGAACCATTAGAACTTGTTGAATTCACAACATTCTTGGGCATCACCCTGGATTCAAAGCTTCAATGGGGTTCTCAAATATCGTATATATATATATATAATATAATAATAATAAAATAATATATATAATATTAGATTTTTAACGGACGAAGCCACTGCAAGATTGGTCTATTTCAGCTACTTCCACAGTATAATGTCTTATGGCATTTTATTGTGGGGGAAAGCCGCTGAAATCCAATCAATATTTGTTTTGCAGAAACGAGCTATTCGCTCTATATATAGTATGAGGTCGCGAGATTCACTTCGTGAAAAATTTAAGGAAATTAAAATTCTAACAGTGGCATGTCAATACATTTATGAAAATATTATGTTCATACGCAAGAATATAAATGATTATAAGAAAAGGTCTGATGTACATAATTTTAATACAAGACATAAAAATAGATTAATTATACCTAATTTCAGACTGCAGAAAGTTAGTGGTTCATTCGTGGGGAACTGTGTACGCTTTTACAATAAGCTACCTAAAGATATTGAACAATTGCCTATGAGCAAATTTAAAATCTATGTAAAATCCAATTTGATGAAAAAATCATACTATGCAATAGGTGACTATATGGATGACAAAAATGCATGGCCTGAATGCCCCAAGTTCCAAGAACAAATATAAATTGTATTATAATTATTATTATATTGTTAAAATTTTAAAGCTGACATGTACAATTAATTTAAAAAAAAAAAGATAAAATGACAAGACAAGCCCCATAGAGTTTCTTGGTGTTTCTTCTCTGATGGGAGTATTTCCGAAACACCGGTAGATTCAACAGCCATTCAGTTTTCCCCTTTTGTCCGCAGATTTTCTTTCTAGGCATGCCATTTTTATTTTTATTTAAACAATATTATGCAGCTGACAGACGGACTATCAGTTCCATTTGGATCATGATATGTACTGTGATCGGTATGCGTTTCTCTATGTTGTGTTTCACTATTTCACTTTTTTTATTTTTTTTATATAAAAATTGTCTGAAGTACTGAATCACACAGTTACATGTATGGTTGGTTTTAACCTACTTTAATTTTTTTTAAATATTCTGACGTAAACGATTGGATGACAGCTGAATGGTTCATTACTTTTTTTTTTCTAATTCAAAGCATTAAATTCTGCTTTTGCTATGTTTACTTGATAATTGGTTATGATTTATTTTATGATTTTGACGTGTATATGTTGCGTATATTTATACTGCCTACATACTGAATAAATGCTTTGATTCTTTGATTTGATTGAAAACACGAATAAAACAACATTTTCTGAAAATTATTCCTAGCTAGATAGATTTATCGCCCGCGAAATCCCCTGTATACTAAATTTTATTTAATCGTTGGAGCCACTTCCGAGATTCAGATTAAGGTAAGGACGATAGCGCCATCTTTCATGCTAGCTAGATGGCGCGGCGCTATCGTAAAAAACTTTTTTTAAACTTTTCTTTCATTTTTAACTTTGTTCTGTTCTTAGTATTTGTTGTTATAGCGGCAACAGAAATGCATCATCTGTGAAAATTTCAAACGTCTAACTATCACGGTTCATGAGATACAGCCTGGTGACAGACGGACAGACAGACAGACAGACGGACAGCGGAGTCTCAGTAATAGGGTTCCGTTGGTACCCTTTGGGTTCGGAACCCTAAAAAGAGGGATGGTATAAGTTTAACGAATATTATATTTGTGTGTGACTATATCGGAAGTTTTCTTAGCTAATATTCAAGAAAATCTTTAAGTCGTTTGAAGATCATCAGCTCTTTTCTTGTTCAGAGTTTCTATTTATGTGTGTGTTTTATCATACCAATAGGAGCTTCTTGATCAAGATCTCGAAGTTTCCTTTAGAAAGCACGAGGTAATCCACTTTGTTCGGTGCGAGCCCCATCTGCTTGATGTTGGATATTGAAGAGAAGACCTCGCGAGCAGCTGTCGTCGCGTCAACTCCGTGCACACTGTAGTATTCATTGCGGTCGAAGATTCTCACTGTTGTTGGTGGTTTCTGCAAAAAAAAATGTTTTAATTGTTTAAAAAAAATGTTTCCGCACCAAAAATGTCATTCAATACATTTTGAACTTGCGTTAGCGTGAATGGAACCAAGAAATTTGATTTTGTCTCGGGGCCCTAATCCGCTATGGTGACGTCATGACGTGCCGTTTCTTTTACGTATTAGTGTAGCGCCACATCTGCGGAACGTACGTACGGAAGTACGGCGCCGAACCTTCCGCTAAATACGCTCGTAGTGTATTTCAAGTTATCTATGACACATCAGTCGAAATTAGGCCGCGTTCTGCGTAGTGAGTACCTTCCTTCGGGCGGTTTTTTCAGCTAAAACGCATTTAATGTATTTCGACGTAATTTCGACTGATGTGTCATAGATAACTTGAAATACACTACGAGCGTATTTAGCAGAAGGTTCGGCGCCGTACGTTCCGCAGATGTGGCGCTACACTTAGTTGATAGTGTGCGATACCGCTTCAATAGAATTATAATTCAACTACCACTATACGAAGAAATACTAAAATACTTGATTCTTATAAAATGTAAAGATTAACATAACAACAAAACAAGAAATTGATAAACCTAGTGTTCAGAATCTCAGAAAAACGACAGATAAGACTACCCCCGACTATTAAACTGTTTACTTTTATTTATGCAGAAATATTGTTTTGATCTGTAGGATGGCGATGCCCTATTTTTTAATAAGCACAATGTTAAAGCTTATCTAAAAGGAAAATGTATCGTCAGGAAATAAAGAGGTATATTTTTATGTATCAGAAGATATAACAAAAGATGTTCGATGCAAGTAAAATGTCTATTTATTTTTTATGTAAAATTTTCTTTATGGATAAGCTTAGAAGTGGAAACTATAGAGAACAAAACATTGAAAAAAAAGTTATGTGTGCCATGAGATTAAGTGAGAACCATGCTTACACATTTTTTTTCTTTTAATGTTAAAAGTCAAGCAAAGCGTCGAATGATGGTAAGCGATGAAGTCTGCGTATATAGCAAAATAACTACAACACAAACACTATATAGTGTTGTAGTTATTTTGCCCGTACACGTATGAACTAATTCATACAATGTTGTGGACCAATCGTTGAATTGAGCCGATCAAGAACAGCCGGGCCCAGGGCACATCCCGTTACGCCATCATTTCGTGATTTGGCTGAACTGAACCACTTCTGACAGACAAGCACTTGACCGTAATCTTACCTAATTTTAAGTGACGATGGAATGATCTGATCATCGCGTAAGCAATAACGTTAACGTCTGCCGATAAACTATAACAGATACTGTGACACGCAACACTGTATTGCCAGAATTTTGCGTCTTACCACACTGCACCTGTTATTGCAATTTGTAACATGTTGAGGGCCAGTTTCACGGGTTCCTGATAGCGCTAATATGAAGAAATCTGACAGCTTTTATATGGCGTCATGTGTCAGATTACTATCTGACGCATTATCAGGAACCGGTGAAACTGGCCCTGAGTATTGTAAGCAGATGACGTTTGATACAGAATTTATGAATTCATTCATAAATTTAAAGGACATTTAGACTCGTTGACACCTATACACTAAAAGCTTACCTCATCATGGCGTCATTAATGATCCATTCATCTACCTAAGCATCTTAAGTTGACAGTCACTAAATATTAGTAAGCGTGTGGTCAACCAAGGTTTCCGTTTCGTTACCGAGTAATATGAGACAATATTTTGCATAGCATTTCTTGGAATACTGATCATTCATGACCTGGCTAGGGTTATCTGGAGACAGATACAGCTAAAATAAACACAATTATATATTGGCTTGCCTACACCAACCAGAGTCAGTCCGCAACTCGATACAGCGGTGTGTGAATTGATTTGTGTTTGTGCTTACGCCCTTATTTTTTTATAGGTAAGTGTTAAAAAAACATTAACAAAGGAAACTTTAATTTAAAGTTAAAACTTCATGAAGCAAGCATTGCTTCAAAACTGGGGAAAAAAACAAAGATTTATAAATTTATTATTATTTATTCGTAGACAATGATACATTTGCTCTGTTAATTGGACCTATTACAATGCGAAGTCTTAGATTGTAGAATGCTTGCTTAGGGCTAAGTTTTACTTAAGACAATTAGATAAAACAATAACTTTTTTCTATCAACGCCGCTTCACTAACGCATAACTTTTTAGGGTGCCGTAGCTGAATGGCAAAAAACGGAACCCTTATAGATTCGTCATATCTGCCTGTCTGTCCGTCTGTATGTCACAGCCATTTTATTCCGAAACTATTACAACTATACAGTTGAAACTTGGTAGGTAGATATATTCTGTGAACCGCTTTACGGTATTTATACAAAAATTAAACAAATAAAAAAATAGGAGGGGGGTAAAAATAAAAGATTATTTTTATTTTTGCCCCCTTTTATTTTTACACATACATAGAACAAAAAAAAACATCGAACCTATACGTAGTAACCGTACTATAGATAGACTTTAAAAATGACGTTTAGGTTTCTATTAAAACAATTTTTTCTCAAAGTTAACTAATTGTTTAATAGATAGACACTTTTAAAGTGGAAAAATGCCCGCCCCCGTCTAACTTTTAAAATAGGGGAATGAAAAATAAAAAAATAGATACGGAACCCTACGAGTGCGAGTCTGACTTGCACTTGACCTTTTATTGTAGATAAGTTGTACAAAGTGTCAAAGCAGGAGATACCTCTCCTGCTTTGACACTTTGTAAATGGAATACAATTTTCTTTTTAGGTCTTGGATGTTTGCGTTATTTAGCTTAACTTTACCACTTAACCACTTGTTACAGTTTAATGATTGTTATCAGGTGGTTAATATGCAATAAGAAAATATGATACAAATAAAATACTCTAATTGCCCCTAAAAATAGATCTATATTTTATTATCTAACTTAGCACAAAACAGAAAACCCCCACCGTACGTACTACCTACTACGTAGATTGAGAACTTTCAATACTGATATGTGACATAATTTTCAGAGTGGCGCAACGTTACATCATGCGTCGTGCTTTCCTGCTAACGGCTGTCACGGCTTTGGCCACAGCCAGGCCTGAGCTTTATAAAGAAAAAGAAGACTTCCAATTCTCGAGAACCTCATCTGATGAGGGCACCAAGTCGGGAT
The DNA here is from genome assembly GCA_954871355.1 of Cabera pusaria. NCBI lineage: Eukaryota > Metazoa > Arthropoda > Insecta > Lepidoptera > Geometridae > Cabera > Cabera pusaria. The sequence goes on from OX940896.1 coordinate 14,154,033, forward strand.
ACTACGACGCTCAGAGAGGTAACATGGGAGGCAACTATGAACGCGCTCATAATATGGACTCGCTTGCCCAAAACCAAATGGGAGGACTTGTAAGGACCGTCGAAGGAGAACTCGGTGATGGGGCTAGACAAAAAAGCGGCAGTGTATTCACTGCTGCCAATTCTAGAGGAGTATACGGATCGGGCCACTACGACTTGAATAATCTGCAAGGCCGCAACTTCCAAGAAGGCACAAGTTACGGTAATTCGCAGTTACTTTCTTCATCGTCGTCCCATAACAGCGGTTACGATCTAAACTCACATTCAACAAACAGTGGATATCGTAGACTTGATTCGGCGTACAGTGGCACTGGATACCAAACGAATGCAGGTTACAATCAAGCACAGTTAGATTTGCAGAGAGCCGCAGAAAATTTACAAGCGTCGAGTCAACACGAAGCTACCAGACTAAGTCAAAATAGCGGATATTACACTCAGTCGGGTTACAGGCAAAGTGATAATGATCAGAATGCTAGATCTCATCTGTCTGATACATCTTACAGATCCAACGTGCGGTTGGTGAGCACGTCACCTGTCAGAGTGTATGTAAGACCTGGCAGCACAGTTAACGTACCGATAGCTGCGCAAACAGTCGACACTTCGCTAGGCTCCGCCTCGACTTTTGATCAAAATGCCATTAATAGCGAATCTGAGGTTTTGGGTACAGGCAACCAACAAACCGCACATAGATCAAACAATAACGGTAAAAGTTACGAGTCATCGTACAGCTATCGCAAAGAATGGGAGAAGCAGAATACGAAGCCAACCTCGACAATCGAGCACAACGCTATTAACGCCGAAGCCGAAGTATCAGGTAGCAATGGCCAACATACTGCATATCAACCGACCAACAACGGAAAACATTATGAATCTTCGTACAGATACCGCAAGGAATGGGAGAAGCACGGCGACATTAAACCTGTTTCTGGCGCATCTCTTCCTATACCCGCCGTTAATCCCTATCCCATAAACAGTGAACTCAATGAAGATAGTCAATCGCAAGGGTCCGAGTACCATCAGCAAGCTGTAGGGCAGGAAGCTCAAAATGTGCACTCTAGCAATCGTTACAGTGGTAATATTAAATCAGGATCGACTAGTCACTCAAGACATCAATCTGCATACAGCGCACAGCACAGTAAACCAGCTAACACGGCCGATAACGCAGGTTTAAATTATTATTCAAATGGAGCCAACAACCACGGCTTGTCCTCTGCCAATTTGAACGTCGGAGACTTACATAACCAGGTTGAATCTATCGAAAATAAGCCAAAGAGTTACCAATCGTCTTATTCCTACCACAAGTCCTGGGAACATCAAGGTGATCCTTACATAATCAAACCTGCAACAAACGGCCAATACTTAGATGCCCAAGCATCCCAAAGATTGAGTACTTCGTCTTTAGATCAAAGAGCGAGCGGATACGGATCACAGCAGTATGGCTCTCATTACCATCAAGGTTATTCGAGTAATAACGGCGTCGATTGTGACGAACACGGTCACAGTCGTGTTGCGCGCTCTTATAACCTCGATCAAGAGCAAACACTTTATCAGCAAAGTCAGAACGATTACGAAGGCCAGCGATCACAAAACTTAGAAGACTTTGGTCAAGAATCGCAAAGACTTGACAACTTTGGACAAAAGTCACAAAAACTTGAAGACTTTGGACAACAATCACAAAATCTTGAGGACTTCAGCCAGCAGTCGCAAAATATTAATGATTTCAGCCAGCAAAGCCAGCAGACACAGAACCATTGGGACCAGCAGAGTCAAAGTAAGTGGACCTAAGAAGATCTGTCCATTCTAATCTTTCTTTTAACTACTGAGCATTTGCTATCACAATTCTTCGCTTTTTATATCAAAGTATTAAATTCTGAAGTGTGGAACTAACATGATTAAAGTACAATGTAATTCATAGTTACTAAAATTAATATTTTAAAGTAATCAAGACGAGCGCTATTGAACTTCAAAGTCATCATGACCTTATATTAATTAACTGTATATAAACTTATATAATAATAGACTAATGTTCATATATTTTCATTAATGATTATGCGTTCGCTTGGTCGGCAATGTCACTACAGTATCATATAAGTTAAATTGTGGAATGGTTAAATACATCACAAATAACTAATCACGTATTTTTATTTAACCTTTGTTTACATTTATTTTATGCTTATTAACACTATACTCAACACTTGTGGGATAAGATATCACCATAGCCACTAATTTATAGTTTTTTAACCGACTTCCAAAAAAGGACGTTACTCAATTCGACCGTGAATATATATATATATATATATATATACATACATATATATATTTATATATATATATACATATATATATATATATATACATATATATATTTATGTTTGTTCGCGGATAATTTCGTCGTTTATGAACCGATTTTGATGTTTCTTTTTTTGTTGGAAAGGACATATCCCAGGGTAGTATATTGTGGTACCATAGTATTTTTATCAAGATCTGATTGGTATCTCCAGAGATATGGAGATAAACACCTCAATTTTGGTACTGAAAATTAATAGCGCGACATTTGAAGTCGGTTATTTTAGTTTTTTAAACGATCTTATTATGTCTTGCAGCCAAGCACTTGCCCATGATGGTCAATGACACCTGATGTTAAGTGACCATGCGGAGTTTAGATGGAATCGTGCTTATCTGAAACTGGAAGACGGCAATGACACAATGCGCTAGACAACTGACTTCAGTCCAATTCACAGAGCGAAACTCGACAAACTGATTGACGGCATGTTTTTGTTCGATGAGAGGTTCGAACCACGGTTGAGACGCACCAGCAGTGGTCACTCGTTTAGTACCGCCTAATGATCCCTATCATGTGTAAGATTAATTAAGGTATCTAAGCCTATGGGCGCAGGAAGGTAACAAGGAACATCAAGGGGTAACAACGACCCTGAAATATGTATATATTATACTATAGTACTACTATACTATACTACTAGCGACCCGCCCCGGTTTCGCACAGGTAGACTGTAGAGCATATATGCCTTTTGAGAGTATATACGCTTTTTTGCATCAGTTTGCGTTGAGTATGAATTAACGTCTTCAACAATCATCGTCATAATTCAACCTATTGACACAAAACCTTAACGAATTATACACAGACACCTTCTCATGAATTGTACTATTCATTATTCTGTGTCATGAATCACTCTGTCTCGCATACAGACGCGGCGGGGGACTTTGTTGTAAACTGCGTCTGGCTGTTTGTCTGTTCGCGATAAACTCAAAAACTACTAGACGGATGAATTGAAGTGATGATGCGGTCGAAGATGGTAAAGCACGCTAGGCCTAGAATGGGAACTGGCTCTCAAGGATAGCTGCCGGAACACATTAGATGTTTTGGCGACAGATTTTCTAACTTGAGGGTGGTAGCTGGCCAGGCGGACACTGTCCTACCATCATGCGGGGGTTGTTGGTTTCTTAACGATGTCTTTCCTTCACCGGAGGGCCACTGTGAAAAGCTCACATACATTTTTGAAATCCATTGGTGTACGGCAGGTTTTGAACTCGGTACCTCTGGTATCAAATCCGACCGTTCTCCCGATTACGCCACCGGGCCCCTGATGCAAAAATGCAGGCATATAATATGTTCTCGTTGGTCGCTAGTAGATCTATAAAAGAGAAATATCCCACCATGCATTGTTTTGTTATAGACGGCGTTTTCGATGAAAGCTCCCAGGTGCCTTGAATTTTTCCGGCACTTTTACTTCAGCAATTATTATCATATTTGAATCAATTTACACACGATAATTATTATATCGTATCGTAAAAAAAAAAAAAAAAAAATATTTACTCATGATTCTTTCAATTTCTAAAATAGGAATATAAGCTAAGGTCTACTACCTTAGTTTATATTCTGGAATACAATTTAGAAACTCATTAAGCATTTTTTCTGCTGGATTGTATTTAGTCTGATAATATATTCACGTCATCATTAACTTAATCAAATAAATAATAGATATAGATGGAACGCGCTCAGCGAATTATGGAGAGGGCTATGCTCGGAGTCTCTCTGATGGATCCAATTCGAAATGAAGTCTTCCGTCAGAGAACCAAAGTTATCGACACAGCTCAAAGGATTAGCAAGCTAAAGTGGCAGTGGGCTGGTCACATCTGTGGTAGAACCGATAACCGTTGGGGTAGATGGTAGGGCGCCCTCCAGATAGGTGGAGCGATGATATACGCAAGCTGGCTGGCAGCTGCTGGAAACAAATAGCTGAAGATCGAGCTCAGTGGCATGCCATAGGTGAGGCCTATGTCCAGCACTGGACAGAGATAGGCTGATGATGATGATAGATGGAACATTAAACAAAATTCTACTGTAGTATACAAAGTACATTTTAAACCTAATATGTTTGTAGTTAAGTTATCCCTACTATACAGATTGGCATAACTGGTCACTTTCTAATAAAAATACATATCCTATAAAATAATTCTAATAGTAATTTTGTACTCCTTACTTTAGCGCATATGGGGCAAGAAACACAAAACACTTGGAATACTCTGGATACCACACAAGAAAGCCAGAACACCAACCAACATCAAATGGAACATACCTTTCATCATCCAGAGACCACTGGTTTTGAACAGCAAGAAAATGTCTTTGAAGTTACCCATCCCATAAATGAAAACCTGGGTCATTCTCATTCTCATACTACTATAGAAGATAGCAGAAAGCCATTCTACGAGGGACAACAAGACCAAGAGAAGGACACTGAGACAGAATACGGTACTAATTCAGGAAATACTAATACGCATTATCATTATCATTATCATTACAGTTCAGGAACGTACAACAGGAACAATGGTTTCCAACATACTTACAATAAATACGGCGAAAGTTCATACACGAACACTCAAACTCACGTAATCAATGATCATTCTTCACACTCCTTTACAAATATAGAGTATCCTTCAAATAAACCAGTATCATTAAACAATTTATGGAATCTACTAGATGATATAGAGCAGCAAACAACATCTAAAAATGAATCAGATAGCTTCGAGTCACTCCAGGGAAATAAACATCATACTGAGTATAACAATTATGACTTTACACAAAATGTTCACAAAAATGTTAACGAAGAAAACTCTGTACAACTAATCGCTATTTCAACTAACACCACGGAATCTCCGAAAATTCAAACCACAGCTAGTAAACAAGACAAAATAAATAGTCATGACGAAAATCGCGGTGATATCGGCCCTGAAAAGAAAGTTCAAAATAAAGAAGAATATGGTCGCGGGGATATTGGTCCTGAAGATTCCGACGACTTCGATATAGTTCTGCCATTACATATTACCAAACCGACACCCACATTTGCAAAGCCTTATATAACACCTGAAGAAATCGAAACATTAAGCTTAACATCTAAGGTTAACAAAACGAATGTGGCGAAAGAATTGGACACAAACAATAACAATCACAATGCTTTTCAAAATGAAAACAAACAAATCGAAAGTGACTTAAACGTTCTAAGTATAAATGACCAGAAGCCGGTGACACATCATAATGAACATGATAATTGGAAATCACAAAGTAACATTCAGGAAAGTACCACACCAAATATTACGTATCTTCATCCCACTGTTAACTTAGAGCAAAGTGCTACAAACAAAGACGTATTAAATACTTATAAGCAATCTGAATCTTCTTTTCATCACCAAAACAAAGATTTGAGCCAACAGTTTGAGAGTTTTAATCAACACAATGGTGACAATGTGGAAAATAACCAGGGATCGCAGCAAAATGTTAATCAGCAATTTGAAATTACAGGAAAACAGGATGAAAGTAAACATCAATATAGTTTTAATCAGTTTGAAGATTTTAGTCAGGAAAGTGAAAATGTAGGTCAAGAACATCAGCAACATGTAGATTTCGGCCAGCAAAGTGAAAACTTAGGTCAAAAGCATCAGCAACTTGTAGAATTTGGGCAGCAAAGTGAAAACATTGGTCAAGAGCATCCGCAGCTTGTAGATTTCGGGCAGGAAGGTGAAAACTTAGGTCAAGAACATCAACAACAAGTAGATTTCAACCAGCAAAGTGACAACATAGGTCAAGAGCATCAGCAGCTTGTAGATTTCGGGCAGCAAAGTGAAAAATTAGGTCAAGAGCATCAGCAACTTGTAGATTTTGGGCAGCAAAGTGAAAACTTAGGTCAAGAGCATCAGCAACTTGTAGATTTTGGGCAGCAAAGTGAAAACATTGGTCAAGAGCATCAGCAGCTAATAGATTTCAGGCAGCAAAGTGAAAAATTAGGTCAAGAACATCAGCAACTTGTAGATTTTGGGCAGCAAAGTGAAAACATTGGTCAAGAGCATCAGCAGCTTGTAGATTTCGGGCAGCAAGGTGAAAACTTAGGTCAAGAACATCAACAACAAGTAGATTTCAATCAGCAAAGTGAAAATATAGGTCAAGAGCATCAGCAACTTGTAGATTTTAGGCAGCAAAGTGAAAACTTAGGTCAAGAGTCACAAAAGTCTGTAGATTTCGGTCAGCATAATGAAGGGTTTCAACAAGAAAACATTAATTTTGAACAACATGAAACATTTCAACAAGAATCACTTCCAGGATTTGATCAACAGAATGGGAAATTAGGTCAAACTCAGAAGGATCCGGTTTTAGAAAGCTATGTTCCACAGTTAGATAATGTTGAACAGCAAAGTCAAGTTCAAGATCACAATCAACAGGTTCAAAATTCTTGGCAGCCAAATGAAGATATACAACAAGAAAACCAAGAAGTTGAAATATTTGCTCCAGAAGCAGTACACAATAAGGAAAGTCAGGATAACTACCACCATGAGCCTATAGTTGAACCATCAGTGGTCACTCAAAAGAGTACCAACCTGGACTCTCCACCAGTAGCAGTCACTGAAAAAGTTGGCTTTTGGAATAAAGTAGGGTCAAAAATTACTACTGCAAAGGACAAGGTAGCTTCATGGTTTTCGAGAGGTTAAATAGAGTTATTTAAATTATAACATATTTATAATCCTAGTTATTTAAGTCTAATAAAGTAAATACTACTTATGAAGTCTGTTTAAGGTTAAATTAACAAACAATAATAATGAATCAAAGTATTTTTAATTACAGTTGTACTTACCTATAACAATATTTTGATAGGCCAAAACACAAAAAAATTTTGTTTTTAGCCAACTTTAAAATAGGAGAAGGTTCTCAATTAATTTTTTTAAAATTTATTACCTCAGCAATCTGTCTTTAAATAACCAATTTGGTGAATTATTTTTGTTTGAGATGGTATACTTCACGTTTTTTCCTAAAATAGATAAATCAAGATCTAATAATCTAAGATATTGAGATCAACACCTCAAATTTGTTACTGAAAATGGCTAGCGCAGCATTTGAAGTTCTTAAACAATTTTAAATTATATTTTAATACTGCTAGACTAACTTCCCAAGTCATAAGTTATTTTATCAGATAAACATAATACATATTATCTATACTAATATTATAAAGAGAGAACATTTGTATTTTTGTATGTTTGTAATGATTTGGCTCCAAACCTACTGGACCGATTTAAAAAATTCTTTCACAAATATATAGAATGGACTTTCGAAATGAAAATAGGCTATATATTATCCCGTTAAAATCAAAGGTACATTCGTAGAGACCTAATTTGCAACCTAAGTCAACAAAAAAAAGGTCGAAAAAACACGTATCTTACGAACCCTGCTCAATTGAAAACAGATGGAAGAATATTTTCTATGGAAGAGTTGTACAACTTAATAAGACCTACAAAAAAGTCTGCGACAGCATATGTCTATCTCTTAAGGTTGACTCACAGTAACCATTTTAATCTTTAATTTTTTGTTAAAAAATATTACATAACTTCCAGGGCTATTTTCAAGTATATAGTATTAATCCTTATCCAAATAATTACGTTAATTAGCTTGGCCACATATTATAGATTAAAATTGTCCTTTACAGTATATAATTCTAATGAAAACTCTAGAAGATATCACGGATTTCACATACACGCATCGAAAAATTAATATAATATTCAGTCAAACCACAGAATAGGTCATAGTTACTTCGAACATATTATTATAAGCTTAGCTTTTCTGTAGATCCCCACCGACCAGAATCAATTTGAAGTCAATATAGTATAATAATATGATCTATTGTTTAAAATAATAATGATCTATATATATAATATAATATTTTAAACCACCCCGACTGATCTATGTATAATCTTTTCATTAAAAGCATTCCAATGACTCTAAACACGACATTTACAATCTGAGCTGTAAGTTGGTGAGGATTTGAGTATTCTGTAGAGTCCAGGAGATGTCCCAGCATCAGGTCAATGCTTCCATGTTCTTACAATATCGTTGAAGAAGAAGATTTTTGAATGGATCAGACCTATTAAAGTTGATTAAAGCTCATAGTTTTATAACGATTGAACGAATTTTCATGAATCAAAGCTAAGAACACTCTCGATGAAGGCATCTATCAAAAAAAAAAAAACTATCAATAATAAAATCAAAATCGGTTCATCCGGTTGGGTGCTAAGATGCTACAGACAGACACACAGATACACACGTTAAACGTATATTACCCCTACTTTTTGCGTCGGGGAACGCCGTAAGGTTTACGGCGGCAGATGTTCTCCTTGGTGGTAAGCTACTTTTCAACCGACTTCCAAAAAGAAGGAAGTTCTCAATTCGTCTGTATGTTTCTTTTTTTGTGTGTGTATGTTACGCGATTACTCCGTCAATTGTGAACCGATTCGAATTATTATTTTTGTAATCGGTAGGGTACGTTTCCGAGGTGGTCCCATTGTAATTTCATTGAGATGTGATAAGTATCTTCAGAGATATGACGATAAACGTCTCAAACTTGCTACTGAAATTGACTCGCGGGACATTGAAGTCAGTTGTTTTTGTTTTTAAACTATCTTAATTATTGGTAGATTAAATAATACCACCAAAACCCATGATTCATGAATGCACATAAAACTTTCATTGGTAGGTATATAGCTAGGATTAGAACCAACGACCCTCGGGTCAGAATCAGGGTAACTATCCTTTACGCCAAAGGGCCGTCCAATATCACTACGTATGTATTATAAAACAATGTCCATCACTGCGTCTGTCTGTCTGTTCGCAATAATCTCAATAGCATCTGAACGGATTATCATGCGGTTTTCACCAATAGCCCGAGTGTTTATGAGGAAGGTTTAGGTCTAAGGTGCATAATTCGTTAAGGTTTTGTGTAAATTGGTTGACATATGACGATGATTGTTAAATATGTTAATATTTTATATTCGATGCAACAAACTGATGCAAATTTAAATGCAATTTAAAGATATAATTATAGGTGTAAAAAGTTAGATAGTAAAGTAACCAACAAACTGCTTAAGCTACAGCGGCAAGACCTTCGTCTCATAGTGGGCCTTATCACGGGACACTGCAACTTAAACTATCATCTTAATAAAATAGGGGCGACAGACAGTCTTCTATGTAGAGGATGCATGCAGGAAAACGAGACTGTGGAACATGTCATGTTCCAATGCACAGTCCTAGAAGACATAAGGGTCACGGTTGGCTTGCACGACCGTGGCATGGATGCAGGACACCAGTAACTGCCACAACAATTACTACCACCCTCATCGTCAACATCATCACTGCCTGTCGCTCTTGGCACAGCTACACACACACACTTACCATTTTCCATCATGTCATCTGCTTCGACATCATCAACACCATCACCATCTACTTCACTAGGAGCGCTATGCCAGCGACCCCGGGCCTACCTTCGCTTTATAAAAGAGCTGGGTTGGCTTGGTTAGTTGCTGTCAAGGGGGAATGCACAATACACCCCAAGTGGGACGCCAGTGCAGGACATATCGCCCCCACCTCAAATTAGAATTAGAAGTGTAAAAAGAAGAAACTTAAGCAACAGTAACTTACATCAGGTAGGGAATTGAGGAATTTGATGAAAGCTTGCTGCTGCACAGAATCTGCAATACATAAAAATACACCTGAGGTGGTACAATGTCCATACAAAAGTAAATTCACAAATATAAGTAAATGGAGCACAAACTTGCACTGCAATCACATCTATTGGTCTTATATAAATAAGTCTTCACATATGGGGGTATATTTGTTTTGTTTCATTGGAAGGGATTTTAATAAAATTTGGCATTGTGATAGATTAGACCTTTGATCATATTTCACTATGGATGGAGAAAAAGAAGTGTCACTTCTATTGCAGTTTTTGAATGAAATTTGCCAAAATCCATTTTAATTATATCAATTTTGAGGGGTGTACATTATGAAGTGTGTTTTTATTTGTGGGAAAGGCATATCAGAGTAAATGGGATGATGATTGAGGAAAAGTTAGTTTTAAAAAAAACCATAACCTACTGCATATCGATCTAAAGACTATACAGAGTAAATGGGTTGCAAAAAGCCTATATTTACAGTGAAACAATCAACGGTTTTCTATATTACAAACCTTTCCTCATCCATTATCTGACCTTCATCACTATACTCTTTATACTCTAACTTGTGAATAAAATAGATCCCCTAAAAATAGAAAAAAACATATCTGCATTATAATTTACAATCATAATACAACAACAGGCAATCATAATGGTTAAAGTTCATTCAATTCTTTCACATTAACATTGGATGGCGAGATAATTGATATGATACAGAGTTAATAGTGTTTATGAAGCTGCATTTAATTATTATTTTATAATAGCATAGGCTAGCGTTTGACCACTATGTCACCTGTTGATAAGAAATGATGCGTTTGAGGTAGGTAGCACCTAGGCTTTTATTAAATCATATAAGGTAACCGGACAAGCACAATATTTGCCTGATGGTAAGCTATGATGTTTACCTATTACAGATTCAGCGGCATGCAAAATTCTGGACAGTATGCCTAGTGTTACCTTGAGACATAAAGATATAAAGCCTCACATGCCCTGTAATTTCACTGGACACTGCCATATCAACCCAAAAACATTCCCGGCTGAATTAATTGGCAAAATGGTGGTACCGCCCCAGGCGGACTGGTAGAAGGCATACCACTACAAAAACTGGAGAAAATGAATGTGAACTGGTTCTAAGCCGGAACACATCAGATGTTTGGTGTTTGGCAACAGATATTCCAACTTGAGGATGGTGAGTGTATGTAGGCCGGGTATGGATCAGCGGACACAACTAGAAAATGAAATAGACTTGTAAGTTCTAACGTTTACGGTTTCTAACGGTTACATTTATTTACTAGAATAAAAGGCAGTTGAAAGACTACTTACCTAAACTTAGTGCGTGAATTGGTTGTAGAGAAGACATCTTGAAACACTTTTACACTGCTACAAAGAAGCTTAAGGAACCAAATATTTTTCTATTTAGTATTTACCGGCAAATAAAAACTGGAACTACACAAACAATGCAAAACAAAAGCACTATAAAATAAAACCAGTACCACAGATCTGTATGATTTATTTTGCGCGCACTTTCTGACAATTTTGACACCATATTTTTTTTTTTTTATTATCGTTATAGCTCCACACAATCAGTCTATTTAGCCAGTGTCAAGTATTTAAATTATTTAAATGTTAGTGAATTCAAGTCTTAAAGATGATGCCGATTTAGCTGAAATATTGTACAAAGACAGTTCATACGGCAGAATAGGATAAAATCAATATACAAATAATAAAAATGTTACGGATCGCTGTCTGTACATGGAAGATATGTGAGAATAGTAGATTATACAACAAGTGAATAAAAAGGCAATTTAATTCGAGGGACTAAGTTGGAACCCGAGAGCAGCGAAGGATTCTAGATTAGTCCCGAGCGTAGCGAGGGATTCTAGATTAAAATCCTGAGCGGAGCGAGAGATACAAGGACCGAGATATTTTTTTTTATTCACGAGTCGTGTAATCTGCTTTTTACCATTGACTGAAGGAAAATAAATAGAAGTAGCTACTTATAGTACTTGTACTATTCATTATTCTGTGCTTATAGTTCCTATTTATATTTATCGTATGTTATTATTAATGTGTAATAAACGTGGATTACTAACCATTTAGTGCCGGTGAATGTGTGTATAGGGAAACAGCATAGTCTTGAAAAACATGCTATTTGCGTTTTCACCAAAATTGCACTGGAAATCTTCAGTAAAGTTCACATCTAAGTTCATTTACTAAGCGTATGACTTGAACTAGACTGTGACTTCAACTTGATCAGAAATGTGACTTTGACTCAACTTTATGACATGAATTTACAAAAACTTGAATAATTTTTACAAGATTTTATTTAACTTGCAATGTATGTATGTATGTATGTATGTATGTATGTATGTATGTCACTATGTTTGTTCGGGTGGAATCTTGGAAGCTAAATTAGACCCACTTCCCGATGTTCGATTGGACTCAAATTTGGTGTACTTATGTATCTTTGGTGACAATACAATAATATGGTACCATGGAGCTGGTCTGATGATGGAGACGGAAGGGGGCCACGGCATCTCTATGATAAAACAACATAACACCACCGAGTTTGGGCTCGATTGATTTGTTTTGAAGAGAACTTTTCACCTAGATGATATCCAGGGTCTGATGATGAAGCTGGAAGGTGGCCATGGCATCTCTGTGATAAATCAACTCAACCCTACCGAGTTTGGGCTCGATTGATTTGTTTTGAAGAGAACTTTTCACCTAGATGATATCCAGGGTCTGATGATGAAGCTGGAAGGTGGCCATGGCATCTCTGTGATAAATCAACACAACCCTACCGAGTTTGGGCTCGATTGATTCGTCTTGAAGAGAACTTTTCGCCTAGATGATATTCAGGGTCTGATGATGAAGCTGGAAGGTGGCCACGGCATCTCTGTGATAAATCAACATAACCCTACCGAGTTTGGGCTCGATTGATTCGTCTTGCAGAGAACTTTTCACCTAGATGATATCCAGGGTCTGATGATGAAGCTGGAAGGTGGCCAAGGCATCTCTGTGATAAATCACCGTAACTCTACCGAGTTTGGGCTCAAATGATTCGTCTTGAGGAGCACTTTACACTTAAATGATAGCCAGGATCTGATGATGAAGCTGTAAGGTGGCCATGGCATTTCTGTTATAAAGCAACATAGCCCCACCAAGTCGATTGATTTTCCTTGAAGAGCACTTTACCCATAATCACATCACATATCCATTGAATATTTTATAACATCATGCCTTTTCTTAAATACTTAGGTAGTAGGTAGGTAGTCGCTATCTATACCTACCTACTAAAAAGTTAAAAATAAATTTAAATATGTAGGTAATTACTATACTTCAGTGCCTCAAGCTTTTAAAAATATAGGTAAGTACCTACACGCCAAATACTTATTAGAATTTATTTTTAACATTTTAGTTCATAAAAGCTTGTTTTTAAAAATATTTTTACTTATAATTTATTATACTTTATTCTGGCTAAATACACTAATCGTGTGGAGCAAAATGAAAACAAAAAAAAAATAAACAAAATTGGCAGATTTTTATTTTTATTTAATTACTACCAGCCCGCCCTGGCTTCGCACGGTTGAAATATTAGACGGCCCGTAGGCATAAAGGATACTTACCTTGACTTCAGTACCCCTAGTACGAGTTTTCATCGTAAACGCTTTTGTCAGATCTCACATAGTTTTCGACTTTTTCTAGCTCCCTGATTCGTCTAAATTTAGTGAAGTGTAGTAACCACTAGAGGCGCTGTACTGTTTTTCATACAACATTTACTCGATATACGATATCGAATTTGGTATGAAAACTCGTACTAAGGGTACAGATGTCGTCGGTTATTATCCTAGCTATATACCAATTGATTTTCTCAAGTTTCTATGTGCATTCATGAATCATGGGTGTTCGAACACAGGTATTGGGATCATTAAATCGATGTTCTGTCTCACTTGCTACCAAAAAGTAGCTTACCACCATTGGTGAAAAAATCTGCCGCCATAACCGGTAATACGGTGTTTCGGCAGCACAGCGCTTGGGAGTCTTTCCATTAGCCTAGCGTGTTCGCCATCTTTGACCATCATTATCAATACCAAAGTCATATAAATGCGAAAGTCCAAAACAAAGATTGTTAGAATTTTTGTCTGTTTATCTGTGCGTTGGTTAACGATATTGAGATTAAATATATTAAATCGACTTGGTTTAACAATTACATCTTAAAACTTTTTGTAGTGTAATAGTACGGGTCCTTAACTTGAAATACGGTCCAATCCGGAAGAAAGCATGAAGCTTTGCATGCATGTACATATATACATACATACATACAATCACGCCTATTTCCCGTTGGGGTAGGCAGAGACTACTTCTTTCCACATGCTACGATCCTGACATACCTCCTTGGCTTCTTCCACTTTCATGAGCGTCTTCATACATGCTCACCGGTTATCTAGGTACTTTTGACTTGGCCTTTTTTTAAAACGTCTCCGATCTGGTCGTGATACGTTCGCCTAGGTCGGCCTCTACCAACTGGCCCATTGCTTGTGTCAGAATAAACGGAGCGTACACAGTCTGGTTTAACATTGAAAAAGGTGTTAGACAGGGATGTGTAGCATCAGTGTAGCCAGGGCTGTTCAACCTATTCGTATACAATTGCTTGACAGATCTGAAAGAAAGTGTGTACGGATTAAGAATGAATGATTTAACCTCCTTTACGCTGATGATCAGGTGATATTAGCATCATCGGCGGAGGAGTTGCAAAGAATGGTTAATATTATGCATGACGCCTTAAAAAGCAAAGGGATGAAAGTGAATGTAAGCAAGACCAAAGTAATGGTTTTTGAAAGAGAAGAAAGAATGACTGATTGTTATGTGACGATTGGAGGAGAAAGAGTGGAACAAGTGAAAGAGTTTGTGTACCTGGGTTGTAAGTTTACGAGAGATGGTAAGTATGAAAGTGATATTGAGCGAAGAGTTTTGGCTGGAAACCAAGTGAGTGGGGCACTACATAACTTTATGAGAAGTCAGAACGTGTCTAAAAAAGCACGACTGGCTGTACATAGGGGAGTGTTGGTTCCCACACTCATGTATGGTAGTGAATGCTGGGAATGGCAGAAGAAACATGAAAGTAAAATGAATGCTGTAGAAATGAGAAGTTTGAGAAGTATGATCGGAGTGACTCTGATGGATAAGTTGGAGAACAGCGTGATAAGGGAATGTTGTGGTGTGGTAGAAGATGTAGTGACAAAGATAGAGAAAGGGATGCTTAGATGGTTTGGACATCTAGAGAGGATGGATGAAGAAAGATTGACGAAACAGATTTATGAGACGTGTGTGAATGGGCATGCATGTAGCTTTCATATTATTAATATGTGATTCAATGACGATATGGAAACCAGTCAAGAAATGACTGCTTTCCTCCCCCCCCCCCCCACTTTCCCCTCTTTTACCTCCCTCATTCTAGTTTTCTTAATTTTGTACAAAAACGGTAAGAGAGGAGTTTACTTTCTTAGTATTAAATATTGTTCGATTAATTACCTACAAAACGATACTAAATCTATAGTTGTAGAATTTATAGTCTTTTTAAATACAGCCATCAACATATTATAAAATTATGAAAACAGGTACAGTTTTTTCTATCTTGCTCCATTTCGAGGAAAATGACAAGATTTGTGATAAAATGGCCTAAATGGGTTAAACACCTTATTTATTTAGCTGCAATATGACACCAAACTCATTATGGTAGATGAATTGATTCCCGAGATACAAGATACAGCTCACCGCGCTTAACTCCACGAAACAATAATAATCATTTTTTAGCCCTACGCCCAGCGACTTCATCCGCGTGTAATTTAAATTTTGAACCGGGATAAAAATAAGCATTTCTGTTAATCCAGATCAGCCATTTTCCCCGTGATTGAGTAACAAACAGACTTAGAAATTCACATTCACATTCACAAAACTTTCGCTTTTATGATATTAGTGTGTTGATGACCTGGACCGGGACCAACGGGTAAACGTGCCCTGACTTTCTACATAGGCATTGACCTTAAAATAAACTGCAGCAGGAACATTTCGTCAACTCCTTAACGAATGTTGAGGTTTCTTTGGTCGTACTCCATTATGGAGTCGATTCTCAATGTTGGAATAGTCAGGATTTTGTACCAACACTAACCACATGATTAATGCTGCTTATAAATATGTTCGTTTTATTTATACCTACTGTTGAAAAGCACCAAATGTTGGTAGCAGTCTATCTCTATGGCCTGTGCACTGAAGATGAATAAAGGTTGGTTAACGTCTTTTACATCGCTTGTTTTGTTGTATCGTAAATCAGGATGAAATATCTTGCCAAAACATCCAAATGATGGGTTTCGACCTTTGAGTATCTCAAAGGTTTCGACAATATTTCGAATACTTTGCTGACTTCAAGGAAGGGCTTCCATGTTTTACAAAAGGACTTCTTCCCCTTTCCACAAAATCCTGATACAGTATCACAGCTTGTATATGCATAACATGGTACTGCATCTGACTGAACCAAGTGTATTCATGAGTTGGTGACTATTTATTTATTTTTATATACGTGAAGCTTTGCTCGTTTCTAACGATATCCAAATTGTATTCAATATTCTGGTGGCCTAGAATACTCTGACTCTGAAGGGCCGTGTGCTGCCGGAACACCGTAGGTAAATGTAGGTACTTTTAATCCCCTACGCAAAAAGAAGGGGTGTTGTAAGTTTGACGTGTGTATCTCTGTATGTATGTGTCTGTCTGGGTGTCGTAGCACTTAAGCGGATGACCTGAATTTGATTTAATTCATTTTATTTGATATGTGTCTTAATTGAAGGTGTTATTAGCTTTGGTTATTGAAAATCCGTTCAGCCGTTTTAGACTAGAGCTTTTTTCTAGTTGATGACGCTATTACACCAACTTTTATGCGTCTGATCAATTCGAAATTCGGTTTTCAATTACCGTATCAATATTGAAGGAACACGGTAGCTGTTGCGAAGGGGTTTTGTATGTATTTACACTGATTAAGTGACATGATAAACACCCTCGCGTCTAGTCTTGGCATGGGGGAAAAATCAAATGCACTCACCGAGTGAATGATGTCTGCCTGAAGTTCATCTCTCTACTTCCTTGATAGTCTAGCGTCACCGTCCAGGCAGCCCGTCACCATCTGTAGGTAAAGTCTCATGACAACCACTCTTAAAGTGGTGTCACTTAGCCAGAAGAAACACACCGTCCATCGTGAACGGAATGGCCTCTGGTCAGAAGTAAATTATATATATTTATATACTATTATAGTTACATAGTGTGTGAATGTCTTTTATGTGTGTGTATGAGAGACATAAGTGTTTGTCCCCTGTTTCGTATTCAATTCTTTCGTGTAAGGAAGCGTCCTTCCATTAATCTGTGGCCATCGCCACCCAATTGACCATCATTGACCTGCATGCTGCCTTACCATGGTACATAGCGCACTACCCATGGAGTACAAGGCCCAGCATCGTCCCACCATGGTACATAGCCTCGCTACCCATGGAGTACGGGACCAGGTTATTTCATACTTCTTCGGGATCCCGGCAACAACATATAAATCATTGGTAGTTGGAGTCACCCACCTGGGACTATTCTCCTCAGTTAATTGGTACTATGTCTCGCTACAACCAGGAGACTACATATTGGGCATGAAACATCATTATTATATACATTAATACATATTCTGGACTGAGCGTTCATATTAGATTGTAATTTGTGTGTAACAGTAAGTAGATACTTGAGATTGTAATTAGGTATAATATAAGCATATCAATAAAGCTTATGATTCTCATAATTACAGTAATAATAAAGGTCAGACAATCCATAGAGACTTAGCTTTATCAATGAAGCAAAGAGAATATAAATACTACGTAACAATGAAGCAGGAAACTGCTCCGGGCCTTCACAATATTCACATTCACTGTGACATATTCAAAACTATGCCCACTTAAAACTGACTGTATACTCAAACAATCTATGTATCATTAACTTGAATTTGACACTTACTTTTGGCGGCAACCTCGGTGTTGCCAACACGGAATATCGCGAACCCTTCGTCGCGACAGTAGCGTTGACTCAGTGCTGGGACTTCTGGAATCTGTAGAATATTTATATTCATGTTTACATAACCAATGAGCCTAAACTCGGCTGTCGTAGCGCTTTGGAGTCCCTACGCGTAGGTAGGGACTAGAACTCCCTCTAGCTCAATCTAGGCTTCATCATGAGATACGCTCGATGGTACCATAATATTTCATTGTCACCGAATTTCATAAATATGCCAAATTTCAGCTCAATCAGATATCAGGAAGTTGGTAAAACATTAATTACAAAAATTCCAGGACATAGAAGTAAAGTTAAATAAAAGGTTTTAAAAAGTTTGGATTTTTGAAAAACCATTGCATATACATGTGCATATTTTTAACCTCCGACGCAAAAAGAAGGGTTGTTATAAGTTTGACGTGTGTATCTGTGTATCTGTGTGTCTGTGGCATCGTAGCGCCTTAACGGATGAACCGATTTTCATTTAGTTTTTTTTTATATGTGTTTTCATCGTGAGTGTTTTTAGCTTTGTTTCATGAAAATCTGTTCAGCCGTTTAAATACTATCAGCTCTTTTTTGGTTGAAAAGACTACAATAGCAACTTTCGTAAACTCGTAGTCCTTTGACCGCGGACGTCAAAAAAATCAAAATGGCGCTTCTGCGTACTACTTCCCTGTCACACTGCTGCCAGATGACTAACAAAAAGGTTCATGTGCTGCTGCCGTCTATTTATCGTAGTTTACATTAGTCAAATCAAATGTATTAAATTGAAATTCAATATCCTGTTACTTCAATGATATTGCAAGAATATAATATGGTAAACTTGATATAATGCTGAGACAAGACATCTTCTTGAATCTGCAGAATACTCTCAACTTCTCGTCTGATATGTCGTATGTTTAAGCTCATTGGAATGGTCTCAATGAACAAATTATACCTACATATACAAATCAGTCGGGGGTGGTTTTAAATTTTGAATTTAAGTATTATGTAAACTATAAGTCATATCAACATACATCCAAAGACAAAATTGTGAAAAATATAATATTTATCTTTGACGTTTTTTCGTAGCTTTAACCGTTTTTGTACAAAATTAAGAAAACCAGAATGAGGGAGATAGAAGGGGGAAAGTGGAGAGGAATCAGTCATTTCTCGACTTGTTTCCATATCGTCATTGAATCATATATATGAAAGCTACAGGCATGCAAAGATTCAAGCTTTCTTCCGGATGGGACCGTAAAAAAGATTTTTGTTAGGACAAGGATCCGTACCATTAAAAACTGCGTTGCGAGAATTCGACTCGTTACATGTAATGTTTTTGATGGGATTAAATAGACCATAACTGGGGGCACGGCAGTGCCACTGCCAAGACGAGCCAAGCGATCGATAATAATTATTCTAAATTTAAAAGAGTATCTATTTTATCGCTTTGAATTCATAAAAAACAAAAATAACGAGACATCCAAGTCTCATACAATATAATGATTAAAATTAATGATAAAATTGTCTGGTACATCTAGGATTACCAGATGAAAAAATGAATAGACCGGAGAAAAGGCCTGATTTCTATGGAAAAGTCCTGAGATTTTATACAGTTTGAGAATTTTCTCTTGAAAGCGTATTATTATCGCTTTATACATTGCGGATCTAGCTCACGCGTTGCAACTTGAGAGAAAAAATAAAAGCAAGAAGATTATTTTTAGTTTGTTTTACTTGGATAAATAAGTATTGATTTTAATTGTTCAATTGTTACCAAAAGAAGATTATGTTTTGTTTGTTTAACTGTTAATTAAAGAGATCCTTAAAATGAAACCTGTGTTTTATTGAAAATCCTGAAATATCACGAGATTTGCCAAATCCGGCCACAATCCTGAGAAAAGTAGAAAAATCCTGAAATCTCAGGACAAATCCTGAGATATTATGGTAACCCTAGGTACGTCAGAGTTGTCTGGTGGAATCGTCCTGCCCTTCAGTGTCAATGGGAATGCCAGATTTAAAAAAAAAACGTTTAAAGACATTTTATCAGTCACTGTCATTGTCAATTTTTGCACTTCGAACTGCGACAGCTGACCTGACAGACTGACAGACGAGCTGACTCAACTCAACTCAACTCAATAGCAATAGCAACACACACAAGCGCAAGCACTTTGCCTGAAGATTTTTGTTGCTGTTTGTTATTAAAATATTTATTGTGTGTTTAGGAGCTGAAAATTAATAATATTCTTGATAATTATGTTAATATTTCGGTGTAGCCTAGTAATATTAATTACAACATACTCATTGTCGTAAGTATTATTCACTGTGGAATATAAACATTGTATTTACGATTCTTTTCAATTTATAAACATAGAAATATTGTCCTAATGATACCATCAAATTATTTTATTTTATAGTGAATTTGATACTGTTTGTCATAGCTATAATTAAATGTCATTTGTTGCTATAATCACGATTTAAATTGGTAAAGAGCCTTTCACTTATGTTCTCAGTGTATTTCATCAATGAGTGTGTCGTGCTAATGTTGTTTCATTTTCAGTGTCTGCCGTCAGGTTACAAAAGAAATAAGTTCCTTGGACACGGGCCTTGCTTTTTTTCTTATAGTCAGTGGTGCTATTGGTGAGAGGATTTTTTGTTTGTGTTATGTAAACTTGTGTTGAAATGATTATAGTTCAGAGCAGCCTTCAGGTTTTTGTGCAAACCTATTATACCTACCTTTTTGGTTTGGGGTCTTTAGCAATATTTGATGTTGTTAAGGTTATTATATTGAACATTACATTTCTATTAGACAATCAAAATTGAACAATATTGTCTTTTAAACCATGATTAAAATAAACATAGGGGTTACATTTTATATATATGTTTACTAATCTGATACCTTCCTAATAATTTTGCTAGGACTAGTCAATCATTTAATGTATACCAATACTCATATACAGTAGAACCTCGAAAGTCGAACCCTAAGGGTGACGCCAAAAAAATTGAGTAATAAGAGTTTTCAGCTTATGGAGGATTTGAACTTAAGTAGATTTTGATTCGACTTGTAGAGGTTAAGATTAATTCTTACTAATTTTGATTTTGGAGTTTATGTTTCACAGCACTCATGTCTTAACAATTTTATTTGTAAACTGTTGTAAAAATGATGTGTATTGCGATGCAAACCAATCTACTTCTGAAAATTTTTTAATCAACAACATATGACTTGCTCTACTAAAGTTCAAATTAAATCAAATATAATAAAAATAAACACCTGACACAAAGCAAGCAAGCATGTATTAACGTGAGTCATAAATTCCTTAAGGGTAATTCCTATTTAATGTATGCTCCTAAATTGTTTTCTAAAAAACAATGGTGTACTTACATTGTCAGCAAATTCTCAAAGTCGGCAACTTATTTATATTCAACATACTACAGGGAGGTAATAAGTTAAGAATTTGCTTATAGGGACTCACTAATTATTTCGACTTATAGAGAGATGTCAGATTTCGAGCAACTGATGTTTTGGGGCTTGAAGGGCAGGGAACACAAACTTTTTTCAAGTTTGGGAGGTTTTTGCCTTATCCAGGTTCGACTTAAAAAGGTTCTACTGTATTTTGGATTGCTAAAATGTTTTGATGTAATTCACAAGGTTCATTCTTACTATGCTACAAAAAGAAAGATGCTGCTTTATGACAGTATAGCAAAATATAAATAACTGCGTCGCATGCCTTTACCTGCATTAAATAGTAATTTTTGTCCTAATCTACCTTATAAAATAATATACCTCACACCAAACGCGAATTTGCACTCTACATTGATAGCTGTGTGCATTTCTCGAAATGATGGCTCAGTTTCGAAGTCTATCCTCTGTGCATATGGAAAAAAAGTTTTGTTGTCTATTGCATTTTTGTACAAAGTATTTATTCAACAAACAAACAAACAAAAAGACCAAACATGCAAAAATGTTTAGTTCTTATGATATGGAACTTGAGGCTCACCTAAAATGGTGCAATTTGACAGTTGCAGCTTCTGAGGTTAATTTATTTACATGAGATAATTTTAATTTAAATATTTCAGTCAAATAGATTTTTTTTTAACCTCGATAGTGTATACAGTTTATTATATTGAAATACAATTTATAGTACTTATAATATGTTACTTATATAATATACTGTAATGTCAATTCAATAATTCACGTGTAATTAATTATCAGTAATCCATCCTGTAGTATCATGACATGCTACAGAATGATAAAATAAATTAGAACACTAAAGTGGAACACCATCTATAGCTGTGTTATTGGGTCAATACCCTCTTTACGAAGTCCAATTACTTTTATGGGACATCCTGTTTATTACCATCCATTCTAATCTGCCTCATTTAAGACCATCATGTCCTACCTAGTTTTTGATTTTAGGGATGTCTACTGGAATTAAGTATGCCATGCATATTGAATGTATTATATAATAAAAAAAAAATGTTTGCTTCTCTGTTTGTGGAATCTTCACGTCTATTTAGATACTGCTATGAGAGGCTAAGGCTGATGATTAATCTTTTTTGCCAGATTTTTGACAATGTTATATGGCGTCATATGCCAATTTTCTATCTGAAACTTAGAACTTAAGGAACCGTTAAAACTCACCTTTAGGGTCACTTCACACCGAGACACGACTCGACGCGCCCTTTTTTATTTTTTAAGATAGAGATACAAAACAGAACTTTGTTTACTTACTTACTATAAAAATAAACACATTTCATTGAGATAATTCAGCGGTGCTGCGAAAAGCCGCGCGTTACAAAATAGAATTTGATTTCATTTCGATAATGCGTCAAAAAACCACAAGCAACGTCGCGTTGCGTTGCGTAGCGTAGCGTCGCGTCTCGGTATAAATCGTCCTACCCTTAGTATAAATAATAATATATCATATTTCAGGAACATGTATGAATGAATTAATGTATGTATGAATGTAGTTCCTGAAATCACAACTCATCTTTATGACTTTACTTACATGCATTTTCATAATTCCATTATAATAAAACTAATTAGGCTTAATGTTCCATTACTTAATTACATTATTTGAATGCATTTACAATATTGGAAGTCTCAGATTGATTTCTAGGATATAATATATAATTACCCACAACTGTTAGTGATCTACTTAACAGCAGGCCTATCACGAAGTTTGATAGGAATTGAAATAAAATAAACGAAATGACAGAGCTAATACAGCCTGCATAGCTGCCTCCCCGTCATTTAGTTCATTTGTTCATTCAATAATCAACTGTCAAAGTTCTTGTCATTTCTTGACATTCATAAGGGCTGTAAGTGGCTTACAATACTCATTAGTATTACTAGTTCAACTAGTTCAATGGTTAAACAATTTGGGTGTTCTTATAACAATGAGCACTTGATAAGTGTGAGATAGTTTTGAACAATTGTCAAAGGGATATTGAGTAATTTACTAAGAGCTTTCTTTGATTTGATTGAATTCTTTTTTTTAATTTGAATTGATTTCTTTTATTGATATTATTTGTCGTGCAATTTTAATGCGCTGCTTCATTGGCCTAAATGTTTTTTGTACCTCGATGCTCTGCATGCAGGCACTTACTTATGTCACAGAATAAATAATAGTACAAATACCTACTGATATATGATGTCTTATTATTATATACATAAAATGTTGAACTCTAAACTAAAGCAAACCACTATGCATGTAGGTACATAATAATCTGAGACTTTCAATACAAAGTGACTAACAATGTACTAATAAGATTTTCTTTCCAGCTGGCAAAATCCTATACGATAGGTACCAGCAAATTCATATACTCGGCTCTCTAACACCAAACCCGAATGTGACCTCCTTTGCCAATAAGATTGCTTCGTTCTCGGCCTCATTCCTCACCTTGGGCTTCCTCGTTTATTTCTTCCTATTTTTGTTTAAGGTAAGTTGTATCTAAATGGTAGCTCTAGGGATCATTTTGTTTGGATCCAGAATCCAGAGCCTCTAACAAGAATAGGCGTAATAATATTACAATCAAACTGTTTGAAACCTTTTAATAGGCGCAAATTAGCCACTGGAAAACGGGATCCATTGCTTTCCAATTTTATTGTTGATACATTTGTAAGAACCGGCTTTTACAGGCGTATTAGTTACTACGTGTATTAGGTTGAAAAGAAATAAAATATAACGCGAGTAAAAGTTGGACGTACCATCATCAGAGACCTTTCAAACATAAAATTGTGCTGCCGATTTCTTTGTGGATACGTACATCTTACGCTCAGTAAAAACACATGAGTAAAGAAGGAACGGAGACAAAGCTTCATACAACTGCGCTGTGATGATGACGTAGACGCACGTGAGTGCGTGAGCACTAGCGGCCTGTGTGCCGCCTGTCACGTACGGAGTGAAACCGGTTTATAGTGGCTCGGCTGGTGCTTTAACTCAGGGCTGTCGCTCGCGACGCGTCACGTTATATTACACATATTATTTTTCATCCCATCTATTCGAAAATTGATGGTTGGTTCCTAGATAAGTGCGCGCAAAGTAGGTCTTTTCCGCCCTAGGATGGCAAAGTGATTTTTTATTTTTTGGCTTATGAATGTTCTTTTATAGTGCCCTGTCTAAGGAGGTTCAATGAAATTCCTTGACATTTCATAACATTACATGACATTTCGTGACATTTCATGAAATTTCGTGACATATCGTAATATTTCGTGACATATCATGACATTTTGTTACATTCAATGACATTTCGTGGCATTTCGTGACATTTCATTACATTTTATGAAATTTCGTGACATTTCATGACATTTATGACATTTTGTGACATCTCAATGATCATGATCGACATACATCGTTGTCGACAATGATAAAGCTTGAAAAATAAATAAAAACTGGCCAAGTGCGAGTCAGCATCGAGTCTCTTATCGCACACTTAAGGAGGGTTCCGTACAATATGAAACATAACAGAGTTTCAACCTCATATATTTGATTAATTGATATTACCAAGAATATTTGGTTTGGTCGCGATCTAGAAAGACGGGGTTCATTTACTAGCGCCATCTATGTCATTTTGCTGCAACTAATTAGATAGATGGCGTTTAAAAACACGTTTTTTGTATGGGGGTCCCCCCTTTAATTTTTAATTTTATTTTGTTTTTAGCATTTGTTGTTCTAGCGGCAACAGAAATACACCATCTGTTAAAATTTCAACTGTCTAACTATCACGGTTAATGAGCTATAGCCTGGTGACAGACGGACAGACAGACAGACAGACAGACAGACAGACAGACAGACAGACAGACAGACGGACAGCGGAGTCTTAGTAATAGGGTCCCGTTTTACCCTTTGGGTACGGAATCCTAAAAAGCAGGTGATGTTTACTTGAAGGAAGATTTTATTGCGATGAAGATTTTTCTTGTTTTTTTTGTACCAATCCTACAAGAATAGGTAAACATTTTGTCCGTTCCTTTGAAGGTGTCTCTGTTCCTTCTTTACTCATGTGGTAAAAATGAGTGACTGGGTCTTTGACTTAGCTCAGTTAAATAAAGCTTAACCAATCACAGCTCAGAATGAACCCCACCAATAGCAGTCGACAACACTGACTAATTCAAAAGTCGGGAAGACGCATGTGATGTCAATTGTAAGTTAAAATAGAGGTGATTGTTTTTTCAGTTGCGTAACATCTGTTATCTAATGTCATCGATTTTAGTTGGTACAAATTGGCACTAGAGATTAGTAGAGATCTCGCCTCTTATTAACTCTGATAGGTTCTTGGCGGGAACGTGAAAAAGTGTATGTGCTCTCAGTGTATTCCCTAAAACTTTTGTGTTCTTTCGCAATAAATGTGGATTTACACTAATTATTACACATTGACGTGCGGAAGAACAAAAGTTTTAGGGAAAATTACACCAAGAGTACACACACTTTTTCACGTTCCCGCTAAAAACAGTTCGGACATCATTGGTGGCGTTTACTCTATCGGTCTAACTAAGCCTAACGCTTCATCACTAGATATTATAATATTTTTTTATTTACATTTTAGCACATTAAAACAGAGTCCCCCGCCGCGTCTGTCTTTCTGTTCGCGATTAACTCAAAAACTACTGAACGGATTTTCATGCGGTTCTTACCTACAGGCAGAGTAATTCATGAGGACGGTTTAGGTGCATAATTCGTTAAGGTTTCGTGTAAATTAGTTGAAATATGACGATGATTGTTGAAAATGTTAATTCTTGACACAACAATATGATGTATTATGTTTCTTTGAAGTGTTTCACACTTTATACTTTTGTAAATTGTTAATTTTGTTAATTGTTGTCCCGTCGGTACGATGAAATTTTGGATTGTGTTTAACAATTAACAATATGATGCAAAAAAATTGCGTATAATGCTCTCACTGTGGAGCACTTCACTGTGCTCTACTCATGTGGAGCCGAGGCGGATCGCTAGTTGTCAAATAAAAAAGTGTAATGCTTACTATTAAATTACATGGTTAAAATAAATTTCTCCATACTTGATGCAAAATATGACCTAGATAAATTAACCTGGTTTTTTCATAATTATCATTACACTAACTTCATAATCGCATACATTATTAATGAGTTCACTTAACAAAGGGTTTTTGAATCATTGTTATTAACAGTCTATGCTAAGTTGAATCGAATTGCGTAGAGTTAATAATGCAATAATAATGAATTCTGTTTCAGGTTGATAATCAATGCATCATAGCACTGAATATTTTTGTATGTGGATTTGGTACTTTATACATATGGATGCAGGTATGTAATAATATTTTAGTTTATTTTTATCATGAAATAGACATAATGCTTTTCGCTTTGAAGAATACTTAAATTAGAGAGAGTGGGTAAAGTAACGGTAAAATTCAGGCAGTCTAGAGATTGCTAGGTACAGTTTTTTGAAATATCTGATAGGCTAGCGTTTGACTCGCCTGGTGGTAAGCGATGATACGATAATGGTCTGACTCTCATGGGCGGTGGGCTGTGCTGCAGGAACTCCGTAATGTTATAGAAGACGAACTCTGTAAGCAGCAACTTTTTGCTTTGATGGTAGTAAGCTACCTTTTGGTAGCAAGTCAAATGGAAAATCGATATAATGCTCTTACACTCCGGTCACCTGTAGACGAACATCCATGCTGGGATTTGCACCGGCGATCTCTATCCAGAATGTTGCATGTCGCTGTATCTGCAATAGGTAGACTATAGGTAGTTGTTTACCATCAGGCGAGCGTCGTTGTTGCCCTGTTATCTTATTTATATCATAAAAATATTTAACAGAACTATTAATTCATAAATAAAACACTAGTTAGGTATGTTACACATAGATTACAAATTCTGTTATGTTGTTAATTGCTATTGAGATGTGTTGGATTCTAAGGTCGAATTTCACAACGAATATGTTTCCAACCTACTTACCACGCCATTAAGGAGATTAGCAAATTACAATTTACTACAAAACTGCTATTTAGGCAAAACCTAAATGATCAATAATATTGCACAATTTTAAGAATGACGCAAATTTTTGAGCCCTTAGGTCAAATTATTATTAATGCACAAACAATATCAGAATATTGTTTGTGCATTAAATGCGATAATTCAACAAAAGTTTGATCGAATGATTTTTATCGCACTGTGTTATTGTTCTGTATTGTGTAGGATATCAGAATTGCGCAATATTTTTATATGTACTAAACAAAAACGCGAAATAATGCACTTCCAATAAGGAGGAGGTTCTCAATTCGTCTATATGTTTTTTGTATGTATGTTACTCGATTATTAGATACTCTGTCAATTGTGAACGATACTAATGAATCTTTTTTAATCGGTATCGGCTTCTTTAATCCCGAAGTAGTCCCATTGTAATTTCATCGAGATCTGATAAATATCTCCAGGAATATGACGTTCTCAAACTTGCTACTGAAACTTACCCGCGGGGCATGGAAGCCGGTTGTTTTAGTTTTTAAAGTATCTTAATTATGAAGTCCATTTTTTTAATTTTTAAAAGATATTATATTATTGTTTTCCAATAACTGTTTTATTATGATAATTTGTTCGCAGTGCATCCTGACGACATACACCTCGACACTATTTTATGATAGGAACTTGACGGTATTCCGACAATGCCTTGCAAATGTGAGCTTCCCTATTCTTATTATAATGGCAATATTTGGGACTGTGGCCTCAATTTTACCCAGAGGTAAGTGCATTTCAATCACTCTATAAGGGTTATTGTCATCCACCTTTCTGCGTCCGTAGTTTACAGGAGATCCCTGAATGGGTGAGCTTTTGTGGTAGGCTACGGGATCAAATAAAGACCGGTACCGGCGTTGATTGGAAGACAGGTTGGGATAGTGTGGAGTTTTTTGTAATATAGATTGGCGAACAAGCTGGCACCTCACCTGATGGTACGTGTTCACCATCTTCGACCACATCATTGCTTACCACCAGGCGAACGATCTTCCGTTACAGCTACAATAAAATGCTCTGAGAAGATTTTTGATCAGATTTTGAGCTGCATTCACAGAATTGGAAAAATTAAAACTATAAAATTTGAATCGCTTTCTTATTGGGATCAAAACACTCGTATTGCATCAACTGTTGCTTGGATACTTGGATGTTTGGATAGAAAAGTCAGAAATCGTAAAACATATTTCATTTTGTAGGAGATGGAAAATGAGATTTACATAATCATTTTTTTCATGTCAATCGATCCTTCTAGCAAGAATCTAGCTATAGTTGAACTATGTGGATCTAGCTGCTAAATCTACATAGTTCAACTATACCAATATCTATGTAAAACAACAACAACATTATATACATCTAACCAATCCGTATACCAAACCGGCGAGTAAAAATCCCTTATTAATTTTATTTCAGGGGGTTCCAGTGGTATTTACTTCTGTTTTATAGTGACTAATCTCTGCACTAATATACTGGCAGCTATATTTTGCGTATTTATATTGTCTTTTGAGAAGGAGTATGAATATTTTGCGGAGGTAAGTTACATTCAATATTTGAATTGAAATACCTGTAACGAACTTAACTGTTTTTTTTAAATATTATTTCAGATAGACAAGCGATTGACCACCATTTCACCTGATTTTAAGTTATGATGCGGTCTAAAATAAAGAGCCAGTAGCTTTTCTGACGTGATATAATTGACCTACGATGGATCATCTAGTCGCAAACTTGAGGATTTAACTTGACTACGACCCAAACGACCAAGATTGAGTATGCTTGATCAAAATAGACCTATAATTCTGACTGTCATTGCTGACCATCATGTATGAAATCACTGAACCATAAATTGACCTAATACTTTCATTACAGGGCTTACGTTCAGAGCTACTGCTGGACGATGGCTGTTCTTTAAACAACGGCTCGTTAGCAGACGTGGACAGTTTATACAATCAAGACTTACCATCTAGTGCTTTAGTCATAAAGGGCACCGTGAACTGCGCCAAAATGTCTTGACCGGAGGCCGTGCCCGAACCGGGCACGCATAGACTTTCCAAAGCCTCCAATTCGCCCTACGGCAGCTTTGGCAATACAAAATTACACGAAAAAACACAAACAAAACCTAAACATTCAAAAGTTAACGTCAAAGTTAATAACCAACATGTTAAAGTTAAAGTCGAAGCTAATGACGACGAAGACGACACTACCGACGGCATAGATAGCGGAATGTCGTCGGAAGAAAATGAAGACTCGCTTAAATCGAACTTAAGCAATAAAGAAAATCATGTAATAGAAACGAAGTGCCTAATAATAGAACCCGATCCCGAGAATGAAATTCCAAACGGTTCTATCGATGAATCTCAAATAGAAAACGATAATTCTCTCTCTCAAGGTAAGGTATCTGAATTTATTGTGATAGATTTGACATGTGATGTCGGTAGCGAATTGAACGAAGTAGTGATCGAACGTGATTCCAGCGAATCTAGTATAGACAGTTTAAGCGTACCGGTTTGTGATGAACAAAGTGTTTCTAGCGATAGTCTAAGTTTAGTACCGGTAGCGAATAACGAGCTAGTTCAGAGAGAGAATCAAAAACTTCTTAGTTTATCTCTCTCTATATTGTTGGCAGCATTGTTGCAAGCGATGCGATGTTTCGCCCAGTTCTTAGAGGACATTATTGTAATCCCACATCGGTAATAGTTATAGTATTTTGAAGTAAATAGTCAGTCGATCAACTAGTTATAGAGGATTTGTTATTGTTACACTTATGAAAAGGACGACACTAGAAAAGTCTGATATTAAAAGAGCTCTGTCTATCATTGGCGATATCAATAAATATAATCATATTGTCTATGGGTTATAAATTCTCCAAAATGGCGCCTATACTGCCTGCCCAAAGTACCCAAGAATGGAGATTGCATGTAAAACAAAGTCTTGAAGAGTAGATATATTACCTTGACCATGCAATACAAAGCATGTTTTTAGTCTATTTCTCTATGGCGACCGCGCTGATTCAGCGTTTCATAAATGCCCACTCACAGTTAATGTGAGTGGGAAAGAAAACATACCGAGGTAAATAAACTTATCTTCAATACATTGTTCTACAGACAATCTTTGCGTATTAGGTTTTTAATCTTCTTGGCTCTGTCTTTCTTTTCTTGGGTACGCGAGACAATTTCATAGACAATTTAATTGAAAGAAGGTCAGATAATGCTACGCGACCTTAGGTGCGTTACTCGTATGTTACTCTTTTTATTTAGAGCTCGTTCAATTCATTCGTCCAATTGCCCATGAAATCGTCTGGTTTGGCAAGCACTTAATATGACGCAGCAAGTAATGGCTCAATATTGTTAGATTTATATGATGAGCTTTTGGTAAAGTACTTAGTACTAAATAAAGCTATATTCTGCTGGGTTTTAAAAATAGGCACCTAATCAATATAATTAGCTAATGCCGGGTCTACACTAAGGGAATGAAGGCGAACGAAAACCCCGCTCGCATAAAATATCACAAATCAATATAACAAATAATAATAACATAGGCAATTAGACATACAGTATAGTGAAATATTGTCAAGAAAAAATGTGATATATAAATCTTGGTGCGTCTAATATGGTAGAGACATTTTCTAGAATAATACTGACCTAAAGTTTCAAATAATATGCAAGAAAAAAAAAACAATTATTGTCGTTGCCATCAGGCAAAATTCTTGTTCTTGCATAAGATTTGCAACTCTAGTTGAACTATGGTTGTTATTTAATTAACGCAATTACTGTTAAGCAAAACTGTCACGTGACGCAAAGCCCATAGGTGAGTTTTTTCTCGATTGAATGTTGGTTTGTCTGGGCTTCTCGGAAAAATACTTATATTCAATCAATGGATAAATAATCAATAACTCAATTCTCAACTAAGACTACAGGGAGTAATCCCCTTGTATTCTATTGCGATGAACATAAAAGTAAATGCTCGGGGTGCCTGAAATCAATTAATGACTTAACTCCGTTTCGGGCACATTAGGTATCTATAAATGCAAACATTCCGTATGATCCGTGTCTCATGATACATTTCGTTAAATCCTATTCGTTCTTTATTGCTTACATTTGCTTAGCTTATGAAAAATTATAATTTGTTACATTAAAATACCTCTTTTTATACCGTGCTATGGATATAATATATGATACGGCTGACTAGTTACTTATTGTGATTTTGTTGTGTTCCTTTGTATTTTGGTGCAGTATTTAATTAATTTTTATTATGACGATGACCTATTGTGTAACATGGTATCAACGATTATACTTAACTATAAACTTTAGAGCTGTGTTTAAATTTAATAACCCTTTATCCCTGTAATTCATGTTACGTATGATCGTGGTATAGAAGCACATTTTTGTTTATGTCAGAGCGATGTCGGAAAACAATACTTACCTATCGACATTTCGATATAATTCATTAAGTTACAAAAGTAAACTGAATTTAAATATTGACCGTGGCCCATCTGTGGCTTAGCTGGCCTCGGCAGTGTAATGTGAATTACTCTTATTCTAATTGGTAGTGGGAGCGATAACACCTGCACTGACGTCTCACTAGGGGTATTCACTCCTAGCGGGAAGATAGCTAGGGGTGAATACCCCTAGCGGGAGGATAGCTAGGGTTGAATACGTCTAGTAGGATGATATATGAGAAGATGCAATATTATTATTTTAACTTCCATTTTAAAGAATAACATGTAGAGAGAACTTAAGTATATTTAGAAAAATGCAACACATTCATGTAGGTAATGAAAAAGACGCGGTTTTAAAGTAGCACTTTATAGAATGGCGCGAAAACGGACGAACTTCAATGACGCTAATATTGTATAGTCCGACTAATGACTCCCCAAAAAGAAATTGTCAACAGTTTTTCAAAAAAACCTGTAGCAGTAAGTACGAGTTCATCGTAAATGACAGGGATTGTTCATACGAATGAAGACGCTTTGAAACCATTCAAAGAGGAAATTAATAAAACCATATCACTTTGTAATAATAATTTAATAAATTACATAGAACAATTACACAAATGCTACTATTCACACACATCAAATAAATTAATGAGGTTACAGGTCGTAGATACGCTAGATAACTATTATTGTCCATATATTTATTTCACTTTAATTACGATTATATTTTTCGATAAAATAATAATGAGTATAAAGTATGGGAGAAAGCTTGTATTCGAAAAAACTATGGTTGGCTTGAGAAATTCCTTTGTTGAATTTATTTCAGCTTTGAGATTCTGGTAAAAATGTTTAACGAAATGTACATACGAACTTTGGTCTTTGTCATAAATTAAATACGCAATAAAATAATTTAAATCTCTCATTGCACTCCCCAAAATGTGTTTATACAGGTCACAAAACATGTAAGTATAGAATACATACTTACTTGTTTTTTTTTTACTTAACATGCCTATATTAGCCGTGTGTACCTGCTAACACAAAAATAATGATCGTTTTTGAACCTTAGACCGCGCTTTCAAGTAGGTACAGTGGAAAAGAATACCCAAAGCGCAACAAAAAGTGATACTCAGAGCGGTTCCGCACTACGTCCAACCGACCGAATACGATCTGAATTCGCTTTACCTTGTGGTTCTGCATATAAATGACGTAAGCTAAAAGGTGGCCCGGAATTGCTTAAATTTTGATCAGAGATTACAGATTTGGATCGGATTTGAATATGACGTAGTGCGGGACTGTTCTAGTAGGTACATCGGCATCCGGAACACAAGTTTGAATTAAATATCGAAAAATACAATCTCACATTTACAGCGATGCCTCATTGATCACTGTGATCAGCCGGTTATTGGGATTATGGCACTTTTTCTTCCATTTGATTGAGTTCTCGTGTATCTCTGGAGATATGGGCTGCTCTGGTGGAGAGTTGGCGACCACAATGGACCATCGTCGACCACGACGCTCGTTCAAGTTCGGCATTTCAGCGATTAGGTTGTTCTCGTATTCGCTTAGCATTAGATAGTTTTCCACCTGTAAGATGAGATAATTACTACGTAGTATATTTGTTATGCCTATTTGTACTTAGGTAAGATCTGATCTCTACACAGTGAGATCAAGTAAGTCGGACGGCCGTCGGCTTAAAGGCTTTCCTTCTAACGGGAGGTCGCCGTTACAACTTCTCGCGCAACACCCATAATTTAAAACCCAGCAGGACATAGCCAGACCGTTCTAAGCCTAGCATGTTCACCATCCTTGACCACATCATCGCTTATCACCAGGCGAGACGGTGATCAAACGCTAGGCTAGCCTAACACTGCCTAACAGATACAAAAGAAGATATAAATGTTCCCAGGGAGTCTTTACTTCTTTTTTCTGTCTGCATTTCAATAATATGTAATACTTCTGAAAATAAGTGTCCATGACTTAAATTGCTTGAATAATATGGAGGCACTAGGAAGACAAACAGGTTTTTTTTTACATCAGATAGGGAATCGTTTGAGCACTATCTCACTTGATGTTAAGTGACGATGCGATCGACGATGTAGCACGCTTACCTAGAAGGCTAACTTCCTATCTTTTCACTCACTTAGGTACTTCTCACTCCTATTTACTTAGAAGGTTCACTCGCGATTTGAAGACTCAGGGGCTGTAGTTATCGGGATACAGACAATGGCAAGGAATTCTACCATTTTGCACAAAACCAATGAATAACTACATACCTATTCATTTGATCTGTATTAACATACTAAATTTTGACTCGTTTCGTAGGACCAAATGCATAATACTATTAATACTGTTCTGTACTTTACAGCTGCTTACAATGATTGGGAAACAAATTTGGGTTAATAAACCGCATATTTTTTTAATTTGAACCTTAATTGTCTCCTCGCCTCTACGAAAACCATCCGAAGGAGAAGTAAGGTCTTGATTTTTATGTCATGGAGGGTAAACAAGCAGACAGCCCGCCTGATGGTAAGCGGTTACCGTCTACTATGAACAACTGCAACAACATGAGAGCTGTCGATGCGTTGCCGACCAACGGTCTAACACAAAACATATTCTGTAAGGAAACTTAGGATTACCTACCTTATTACAACTAGTGATACAATCTCCCCCGCAGTCCAGGTCTTCCAGTAGATGGTCCGGTATATCCATGTCTAGGTCCAGGTCTAGGCCCCCCTCTTCGCTGATGCAGGTTAGCTCGGGGGGGATGTTGGGGGGAGGGGAGCCGAGCGTGCCGGGACCGATGCTGTCCAGGAGATCTCTACCGGCTCGGTCTGCGCCTACTAATTCTGCTCCTAGAACTGTTTGTATAGAAAGTTCATTTTCGGCAAAAATATGAAAATGATTGTGAATAAGTAGGAATCAAAACAGAAACCCTGTTAAGACTAAAACTTGACTTGAAAGTATTTGTACGAAATCGTCATCATAACACCATTATCAAATCCATACACATACACATCTGAGTAATTCCCCCTGCTACAGCCTACGGCTATTTTCATGCAAATGCTCCAGGACTTGTTAACAAACTTGCAAAGATGCTTGGACACCATCTGATAATAACTACTAAAATATCCAGATTATTGTCGTGTCGCATCATTAATGGAATGGAGAATAGCTTTGCAAGTCTTGTTGTTGATAAGGCATTACACCATACCTGATCATGAATCTTTAGGACCATCTTTAACTACGCGACCTATACACTGACGGACTCATAAACTGCATTAAAGTTTAGGATTACTTTCGAATTAATTAAATGGTCCTTTCCAGTATACAAACATACACTTAATGATATGATACGTTTTAATTTAAATATGTTTAAAAAGTTTGAATACCTGGTTAAAATGTTTATTTCAAAGGCGTCTTTTGAACATTTGATGCAGTTTATGAGTTCGTCAGTGTATATTTATATCACCTTGGCCAATTACTCTAAATTAAGACACCTAGTCTCCTAAAACTTACCTAAGGCGGTGGCAGCGCCGACAGCCGTACGTTGCTCACGATCGCGGCTGCGGCTGCGGCGGGTTGGTCCACAAGTGGACTCACATGGCGCTTCACCGCCGTTTTCTCTGAAAAATATACGAAAAATAACCAGTTATTCTAATTAGAAAGGTTTTCGCATCGATATAAAAAGGTAGATGCGGTACTCACTCTTATGCCACGTAAACATAATGGAACTAGAAACAACTACATGAAAACATGAATTTCTAATGTCGAGCTTGATGTGCATGAAGAACAGAGGAAGGCATTGTTGCTAATTATTTAAATGGATCTGCAATAATTGTACATTGTAATTCTGTACGTGTTACTCAAAGCCACGCCAGTTCGATTGTGACTAAGGTGAAATTAGGTCTACGAACCTAATTCATACGGTCCACATTGAGGAGCGGGGTGGGGTGTCCCTTATCTCCCTTTTTTATTTATATCGATGGGTTTTCGCGGCAAAATAGTTCACGGATTTATCAACATTCAAAACTTAAAATGAAGCTTCCGAATCCGAATAGATTTTCGAATGATCGACAATCAGGGGGATGGAATGATTGTATCTCTATGGATATCAAATGATAAATAAGTATGTATTGGTCCTTACTTGGTGTGTTTATGAGCGACACTGCGCTTGTGCAAATCTATACAGAAGAGAGACAGCGAACCAATGAGGGAACATGTAGAGCTGAAGTAGTATCCAGCCTTGCCTCCGCATCCCACGTTTATGTACCCTGGAAGATACGTCAGTGACATTAAACATATTCTGTAAGGATTTCAAACATTTATATTAATAACGATAAAATAGTTAGGTACACTTGGATTTAGGGTAGATCCTTTCCATATAAAATTCAAAATCCTTTTATTTAAATTAGTCCCTGTGGGTCTCTATATCTTTGCAATAAACCTAATTGTTGTGATTGTAGATAATTCACAAGTACCTAAAATAGGTATGTAGATAGTTTTCTCCGCTATGAATTCCACCAGATTTGTGAGCACAGCAAAATTATTTCGAACTCAGCCTCATTATCTGCAGATGTTGAGAAGCACGAAGAAGATAGTAAGTTACCTACCTACTACTCTTAGTGGGTAGGTTTTTGCATTAAGTACCTATGTAATAAAATAAAATCTATGTGCTGGCTATTATTTATTCTGTGGTGCTTGATCATAATTTTAAGTCGAGAGTTTGGCGGCCCGTTTCCATTAGTTCCATATTTATATAGGTTCCATTATTAGAAACTAAATTTAAAAGGAGCGAATTAGGGTTGCACGGTTAATAAAATAAAGTTGAATTTTGTCTTACCCGACAACGGCACACCGATCGCTATAGGAACAGCTTGAGAACACTGCACAAAGCCCCAAGTTCTCGCAAAATTCCTCGACCTAACTCTCTCATAGGTATACATCTTCAGAGAGTAGTGGTAGCCTCCGCAGAATATACCTGCCAAGTCAAATATAAAATATGTAAATAAATTGTCGATCACATCTTCATCAGGTGAGTTAGTGGTCAAACGCTTGCTTATCTACTATACAAAAATAATAAACTGGCCAAGTGCAAGTCGGACTCGCACTCGTAGGATTCCGTAACACAGTAGAGTATTCTATAACTATGATTTTTCGCAACTACAAAAATAACTTTGTTTTTCATAGTGTTTGTATGAAAAACAAAGTTATATTTGCGGTCGCTATATCTCAAAAACTGCTGACTGTGTATGGTTAAAACCAATTTTCGTTGAATGTTTTTATTGAGATCTACAGAATATATTTTTTCTAGATATTTCACTCCCTTACTTTAAAAAATGATTTTAGGAACCTCAATGTCATTTTTAAAGACACCCACCCCACGCGTATAGGTTTGAAGAAAAATTTATTTTTTTGTTTCCGTTCCATGTATGGGAACTTCCTTTAAACTTTTATATTTTTTGTATAAAAATCGGAAAGCGGTTTACAGAATACATCAACCTACCAAGTTTCAATTCTGTAGTCTTAATAGTTAGAATTAAAATGGCTGTGACATACGGGCGGACAGACAGACAGACAGACATGGCGAATCTATAAGGGTTCCGTTTTTTTCCATTCAGCTACGGAACCCTAAAAACTGTAGTCAAGTCACAGAAGTAAAAATAATAATGCACTAATATTTACACTTCTGTGATTCAAACACATGCTTTTCTCATTTCACTGTTTATGTTATTGCTTGTTTAGTCATATTATATCAAAAATCTATTGTTGATTTGTTTGCCCTAAAAGGATAAGTTAGTAATACTTTTCTTCTGATGGGATTTCTCAGTGATCTTAGTAGGTATTATAGTGGGCTTGACGGCTTGTCTGAATTTTAGGAGCCGGTGTTGTGCGCTTTTTCTACATCACATCCATAATCTTAGCTTGTATGTCAAAATCGTAGTTTCTTCGTTAAATAGGCAGTTCATTTATTCTTCCAATCTTGTTGTTTCATATAAATTAGATATTTAATTTCTGTATTAACATCTTCCAAATGTTTTTTTTTAAATCTGTTGATTTTAGACTCCTGTTTATCGAGAGAAATAAGAGGCAATTATGAAAGTCTTCAGTAGGTATCTTAAGTAAGTACGTTGAAATGTTATATCGATAGTTTGAATCGTCCCACTGGAGGCCTAAGTCCTTCTTTCACGTCTCGAGATTTTTAAATTGTGGTCCAATCGATCTATCAAAATACCTACATTAGACTTGTGGGCAGTAATTTTTTTTTAGCGAGTTCAAATCCCCGCCGTGCACCAATGGACATTTCTATTGAAAAATTTATATACG
Source organism: Cabera pusaria (assembly GCA_954871355.1). Lineage (NCBI taxonomy): Eukaryota > Metazoa > Arthropoda > Insecta > Lepidoptera > Geometridae > Cabera > Cabera pusaria. The sequence continues at coordinate 14,192,365 of OX940896.1, forward strand.
CATTTCTAGGCCTAGTGCTATCAACCTCGACCGCAAGGTTAGTTAGTGGTCAAACGCTAGCCTATTGTAATATAAACTAGAAGTGCCCCGCGGCTTCGCCCGCGTTAAAGACTTCTTTTATTTACTTACAACTTTTATTTTGTTAAAACCTTTTTATCATAAAAGAAATCAAAGAAGTAATAGCCAAATCGGTTCACCCGTTTTCAAGTTATTGAGTGACTAGGGGAAATAGGGATTCATATTTATAAAACCCGACAAATCATATTGATTTTCACTTTTCACCAACCCTTTGCAAAAATCCTGCAACACGTATAACTTATTTATTTTCAGAAGTACTTTAGTAAATCTATCAGTTTATATATACAATTAAAAATCATAAGTAATATCCGGAGGGAATTTTTAGAAAATCCTTTCTAAGCGGATACCTACGTCATTACAACTATCTGCATTTTAAATTTCAGCGCAATCCGAAACAATATTGATTTTTAGACTTTGTTAACCCACTTCACTCTCTTAGGATGGCATATCGAATAAGCCTGAAACTCATATTTACTTATTTATTTACAGAAGTACTTGTGTGTAATGTCGAATAAAATGACTATCCAAACTTTGAACCCCCGTTTCATCCCCTTAAAGAGTGAATTTTGAAAAATCCCTCCTTAGCGGATACCTACGTAAAAATAACAATCTGCATGCTAAATTTCAGCGCAATCCGAAACAATATTAATTTCAGACTTTGTTACCCTTTTTAGGGGTGGCACATCGAAAAAGCCTGAAACACGTGTTTACTTATTTATTTACTAAAGTACTTGTGCGAAGTTTTGAATAGAAAAGACTCTTATCTTATTTCTCCATATAAACTTTGAACCCCCATTTCATCCGCTTAAAGGGTGAATCTTAAAAAAGGGAACTAACGTCGTAATATCTATCTGCATGCCAAATTTCAGCGCAATCCGAAACAATATAGATTTCAGACTTTTTTACCCCACTTCACCCTTTTAGGGGTGGAATGTCGAAAAAGCCTGAAACAAGTATTAACTTATTTATTTACTGAAATACTTGTGCAAAGTTTCGAATAGAAAAGACTATCTTATCTTGTTTCTCCATACAAACTTGAACCTCTGTTTCATCCCCTTTAAGGGTGAATTTTGGAAAATCCTTCGTTAACAGATACAAACGTCATAATAACTTGAAATTGATTGAAATTAGAAAAGACTATCTTGTCTTGTTTCTCCATACAAACTTTGAACCCCCATTTCATACCTTAAAGGGGTGAATTTTGGAAAAATCTATCTAAGTACACCCTTACGTCCTTAGACAAATATACCCTCCAAATTACAAGTCTCTACGACCAGCGGTTTAGGCTGTGCGTTGTCTGTCAGTCAGTCAGTCAGTATGTCAAGACAAAGATTCTTATAGTATTAGATAAAAAGATAAAAACTTACCGTAAACCCACGCGAACATAACATATCCCCTATAGGACCCTTCAACCGCAGTTAGTGCCATGGTGGCCAAGCTACAAACAAATACAGCAGCCTGAGTCAGATACTGGCGTGCTATGCGGCATTCTGCTGAGTTCTGACGGACTAGAAGGCCGAAGGCTGCACAACCCACTGCCCATGCTAGACCGAGGTATGTCTGGAGGAGTTCTGCTGTATCTCCAAGACCTTGAAATTAACAATAGAAGCATAGATTGGCGATGCAAATAAAATTACAAAACTATTTGAAGATCTGATTAGGCTCAGTTGTTGTCAGCAGTAACCTGTCAGAGGTTGTTGATAACATTAACTACCAATAGTGATTGCTATGATCACGGAAAATAGAATAGATGATGTAAATTATGAATGTTAAACGCCTGTCATCTTTAAAAGCCTAGATTTTAAAGTGATTCTTTGGTAGCCTTAATGAGTGACCATTAGTGACCCACGGTTTAAGCCGTTGTTTGAATCATCTTCTCATTATAAAGACGTGACACCACTGACACCCATTAAATTTGAAGGGCAATGCTGTTTGGTGTCAGGTTGTTTGGAAAACAGGTCGGTAGACGGGGTCAATATTATATCTGTTCAGCGTCATCGTTTACACTGTCTTCTTCTCTCAGAAATGCACGACTATACAAGAATGCATTCTCACTTAACATCAGAGATGAGATTATGGAGAAATTGGATGTCTTTCTCTAATAATAATACTCATTCAGATAAAATATTTTAAGTACCTAATTGCATTGTGCAGCTTGTGTTAGTTAATTTGGTGATTTAGATGTAGGTACCTAACCATGAAGACTTAGGACAACTTACCTTCCTCTTCAGCATGGTAGGCCAAATAAAAGATCGGAGTGTTGATCCCAAATGCTGATATCCCAGTCGACATGAGTAGTATCCTGACAGTCCTGGACTTGAGCGTGGAGAAATCGAAGAAAGGCTGCCTGTCATCGGTTTTATTCCTGTCTTTCATCTTCCGCTTGATCTTGTTCTGGTTTTTAAGGTGCAGAATGGCACGTCGTTGTGGATGATATAGCGAAGCTGAGCGGTAGAAAGTGCCAAGGAAGAAAGTTGCGAAAACCACCCCTGTTACAGCCTGTAGTCCTAATCGCCAGCCTATTGCTCTGAAATATATGTAGATTAATAAGTATTATTATGTGAGAAGGTCTCTGGTAGGAAAATCTGTCGTTAAAAAATCTGGTATGTTGCGGTAGCTGTCTTTGAGATCCAGTTCCTATTTTAGGCCTAGCGTTCTACCTACCATCCTTAACCGCAAAGTCACTTACCAAGAGATGAGAAGGTGGTTGACCACCTTCTCATCGTTTGAACGCTGGCTATAATATAAAACAATCTTATGTGAATTGGATAACTTAACTATTCGAACAAGTTAAGGTACGGCCACACCGCGGAGTCCTGCGATCTCTGGGCGATTTCAGTACTTTTTAATTGTTTTCTGATTGCGTTTGGTGTGAAAAAGTCAGTACAAAACAAATACTACTGCGCTATCTGATCGCCGCCTAGATCGCACACGCAGGACGCTGCGGTGTGTACCGTAGGTACCTTTAGACTTCAATCCTTAACTACCTATTTACCCACGATTTCATTTCATCTTTGAAAATATATTATCATTATCAAAATAAATCTTGATTAAGGGATTGCCTGATACCTGTCATCAAACAAAACAAAAGTACCAGAGGTTATGTGATCAGGTTAAATTATTTTTAATCAACTGGTAGTTACCTAAAATAAATAAACCCAAAGGAACAATTTTATTTTACCTTATGACACCTTTGATAAAAGTGGACATGACTGCTATCCCGAGTCCGCTGCCGCTCACAATAAAAATCTCCACCAGTTCTCGTCTTCTCTTGAAATACTGAGCTACCATCAGAGTGGAACAGTCCCTGGTCAGGCCCACGCCCACTCCCACTACTGTCCCTGAAAATATAAATCAGACTATTATAATGTGTCCCATGACCAACTAAGAAATATCTACTCACTTGGGCTCATTATCCTGTTTAGATCATAGATGAAAGTATATGTTTAGGTCCTGTAGTTTGAATTATTACCAAAAAAAATTTTGTCCTAAACAAGAAAGTAGGTAGGTAGTTAAATAGTTGGGATTAGTTGGATCTTAGAGAAATTGTAAGGAGCAAGATGCAAGAAAAAGCTTCTCGGTCAGTTAAGGTACGGACACACCGCGGCGTCCTGATTCTGATCTGCGGGCGCGATCTCAGTACTTTTCAATTGTTTTCTGATCGCGTTCGGTGTGAACCAGTCGGTACAAATACTACTGCGCTATCTGATCGCCGCCTAGATCGCGCACGCAGGACGCTGCGGTGTGTCCGTACCTTTAGTTGTTCGCAACTAGGTACAGCAAGAGGTGATTCGATAGAGAAATAAAACCAAATCGTTAGCAAGCTGAAGTCAGACGTGACAAACTGACAACCGCTGGGTTTAAACGAGTTCTTGAGTGAAGACCGCAAATCGGCAATTATAGCGTACCACGCCCACAAACTAGCACGAGCTGCATGAGAGTAGCTGAGGGTAGTGTTTAGTGGCGTTAAATTGAAGAGGCTAGAATGTCCAGCATTGGACTAATGTAGCCTGACGATGAAGTAGGTTCAATGGTAGGCACGCTACATCATTGATCACCATCAATGATAATATCATCATAAAAAAAGTAAAAATAATAACCGGCCAAGTGCGTGTCCGGCCACGCGGTAGGGTTCCGTAGTAGCATGTTATTCAATGCAAGTCTTTACCCGTTATAAACAAGCTACTAGGTACTCCATCTTTGTCACTTTTAAGGATTTATTCTAAGGATTTTGTATTTGGTAGAACTGTCCAACACCCAAGTTCAACGACTATTGCTGCTAAACAAATAAAGTTATCTTAACCACTATAATTTTCCTTTAAAGTTCACGAATTTATTTTTCCAGATTTTTCAAGCCAGCAGTATTATAGCTTTTAGAGGGGGGGGGGGGGGGACGCCCTACTAGAACAAAAATTTGCACTTTAAAGTTTAATATTTCGTAAATGGTGCATTCAATCGAAAAATTAAAATGAAAAGCTCATGTGACCCACAGTCATAAAAAGTTTGCAGCATAAAAATTGCATCAAGGCTCATCGGTAACCATCGAACGGTTATTGCTCTTTAAATTCACATGCAAATCTTCACTGAATGGCGAGGAAATGAGCATGAACACTGATCTAAACCTATAAAGGGGGGCTATAAACGACGCGACAAATGCAATTGGAACCTAGATTCTAGATACACTAGTGCCTATCTCCATTTAACTTTGGAAACGACTACACGGTCTGCGAAGCTCATTTGCAGTTCGAAAAGTTTGTTCACGTACATCTAATGTCCTTTATTTGATTGGCTTCAACGTTCTCATTACAGAAAATTACTCGAAGCATCTGATGAAGTCTGAACTGCAACTTTAATCAGGGGTTTAACAGCTTCTTTTATTTAGTAGGTGTTAGGTTAGTCTACATGTTTATTCAGCAGTATCGTCTGGATAAACTGCAATGCACAGCGGTTTAGCTTTTTATTCCCATTGGATCCAGCTTTACTTCGAATTGGAAATAATAAGGGCTGTTCTACAAAATAGTTTGCCTCGAGGCTTTATAGTTTTGACTTTTGTCTAATAAAGCCTCTAGTTAATACTGGTTAGTTGCCTCCAAATCGAAGCAGCTGTCGAAAGCTAGGCGGTAACCAATAAACAATATGTATATTATAATGACGAGATTAATGTAACTCGTAATAAATCTTAAGCGTTTATCTACTAAAGATGATTTATGCATAACTGCAGCAGTGGTAGTTAGTAGCAACTTTCACTTAGGTATACTGGACATGATGGTGTAAAGAGATAGGTACAATTTTGGATAGTCTGGTTTTCCCAGTATTCAATACTCTGCACTCAGCAGTGGGCAGATGTAGCTGTATCTAGGCCTAAGTGGAGCCTTTCGAAGATATAAGGTGGCTATGCTGTTTCTTCAACAATATGCCGCCTGGTTATGGAACGAACTACCTGTAGATATTACACATGCTAAATCTCTCTCGTATTTTAAATCGTTAGTTAAAAAGCATTTTTTGTCCCTAACGTGCTAATCTGCTGATCACACTTTGTTAGAGACTTGAATTTTATAGCTGTGTATATGTATTAGTTGTGTATATATGTATGTATATGTATTGTATAATTTAAAATAATATAAATAATATATTGTATGCATTTATTGAAATATATATGTTTATATATATTTATGTATATATTTTTACATGTATGTATATTTATATACCTGTATAGGTAGGTATAGTGTAAATAATGTATAAGTATGTGTCCATATAATATATATTTTACTATGGTATTTGTATGTATGTACCTGCATATAATATGTATATAGTAAGTATCATGCTTATAATAATAAGTAATATAGTTTCCCATATCTCCTCCTCATCCATTAATAATACCTAAGTAAACATTGTAAAGGGCCTCTTGATGTTGGCTTCGGCTCCATCAATGCCCTCCAAAAGACCGGGCGTGTACGACCCGTGAGTTAAATTGAGTAATATTTTTTTTTTAATTGCAGTTTCCTGTAACATATAATCGCCATCGCCAAATTCCCTTTGTTTTTGTTACTACTCCACACTTGGTTGTCTGGAAGAGATCGCTTTATGCGATAAGATCGCCGATTGTATCACCGATTAAATAAATGTTAATAGGTCTAGACTTAAGTTTCTTTCTTGGTATACAATAAAGAGTTTATCTATCTATCTAACCTACCCATTCTCGGCCAAGCATCCTACCTGTGCGTCCTACCATATAAGTACTTGACCACATCGTCACTTACCATCAGGTGAGATAATGGTCAAATGCTAGCCAATAAGATATAAAAAAACAACTACTTGACTATCTTTAGAACAGGGTCCTTCTGAATGTATACAATTGTATGTAAACGGATGTCACTGATCCTTATGTAATTTTAAAATGTACCATGTCAATTCATTTACTTCAATCAATGTTTCCTCGGTCAGTCAGTTCGCCTATAGTGAACCACCAGCTTTCGGTCTTGAATAATTTTCACAGCAAACAATTTTATTTAGAAACAAAAATAAATTCCCACTCTTTCGAAAGCCGATAAATCTTGATTTGTGTGTACATCGTAAATCTTCTAATCCCTTACACATTTACAAATACACACTATGCTGTGTTAATTAATGGTCCTAAATTAGTTTCCTAAGATTTTGACGCGAAAAATATAAATATTTTGTACTGTTCTCGTTTATCAAAATGATGAATGTGTAGTCAAGAAGGGATATTTAAATATTTTGGAGATCTACGATATTACATTGAGAGTTAATTTTAACTGCGCTTTAACACAAATAAAATAGTACGATTGATCTGGATTGATACTTTAGGGAATAAAATATAGGAGACTTTACCGCAGGCGAAGTCGTGAAACGCAACTAGTAAGTACCTAATAATTAAAATTATAGTACTGTATTTCATAATATAATGACTTTGAATTTGAGTATGCAACTTACCTATGCACCATGGAAGCACTAAGTGTTCTCTATTTCCTGTCTTTTCTATTCTAACTATATACCTACCAACCTACTTCAAAGCTCTAACTACTATGTATTCTACGGCGTAACTTGGAGCATTACGTGGTGTTGTCGACAATTCCCGTTTTAAAGTAGGTAGTATAAAAGGAACTCGTTAGCAACCACCGGGCGTTTACAGGATTAATGCTACTATATTCCAGTTGCTTATTTTCCAGCTGCTTGGGTTCTATTGGCGGCCGTAACTACTAGAAAATTGAGCCCAATTGACAACTACGGTTTTGTTGCAAGGATTATCGATATATGTAGATAGTGACTTAGTTACTCCTTTTATATTCAGCTCTTCACTTCGACGATAGAAAGGGAGTAAGTAGTAAGTAGTACCGGTGGAGGCATTATATCTATAAAATAGCTGTAGTAAGTTTTTACTAATTATTTATTGATACTTGCGGGATATTATAAAAACGCCAATCCGATGAGATATATGTTTATTTCCACTCATCACTAGGAATAGCACAAAGTTCCAGAATAGTGGTCCAAATTTACGTACACAATGATCAATTAATCTGTTAACACACTCTGAGGTCGTTGGTAGTTCACAATAACTTATTCCTGAATAACCACCTGTTACGAATTGCCTATTACGAATAACTAAATAACGTCAAATATTTCAAAATTATGAAACCAATTTTCACGCTAATGTTTACGAGTGTGAGTGTAAGTGCGAGTGTGAGTAGGAATTATTTTCACAATTTGAGAAGGAAAATAAACGTATCAAATGTAGATTAGCAAGAGAGGAAAACTTTGCCGGATTTAAACCATATATTGTTTGCCTAATGGCGTCAAAGGTTTAGGTTTATGTAATGTATTCAAAGCAGCAAAAGTTCAGAACGATCCGTTAATAAAATCGGTACCCTAAAATGGTCAAAGTTTGTGTTTGTTCTACTCTTTATGCAAACATTGTTTGCTGCTGACGTTTACTGTTTCCTGAAAAACAAGCTATCGGTAAACTCTTGCTATGTAAGAAAGGTTTATATATATAGAGCCACGGTGCATCCAGACCAGAACATTTTCTGCTCCAATTTAAATGCTAATATCCTTTCTGCCAGGCGCCAACGCTCACCATTGGTACATAGACTAAGCTCAGCTTGTTTAATGCAGCGCGCGATTTGCTGTTATTTTTCTGTAATGTGCTCTTCTGTGGTATTCTGTCGATGCAATGATATCTATTATGTATCCGATTTGTAACGTGCATGCATTGTGTGATGGCTTTTATTCGCGTGTAGTTTTATTTGATGTTGAGAATTTAGGCGCATCTTTTGAGGACGGCAGGACCGATCCTGTTTTTTTGTGATAGTCTTATAAAGGTTTTAAGATCCAGCCAAATTTACCAATTATTTATTAAAAAGAAATCAACAACATTAGTCAAAATAGTAAAGGAGGAGGCTCCTTCCTTTTGTGAAGTTAAAAATATCGTAACCGACGGTCAAAGCGAGTAGGGCACACATTTTGGATCCGAAATAAGTCGAAATGCCGATACATATTTTATTTTAGTTCGGCTCTTGAATCGTGCGATTATGTAGATATATCCTTATTCACACTGAAAGCCAATTAGCGGATACCTTTGATGTATAAAACGAGTTTCGGATGTGTGGATCTGATGGAATAAATTGACTTGTCATTACCGATCGCGTCGCATTTCAGGCGCTTTAAAGTTCTCATTTATTTACTCAGTGGTAACACGCTGAGAGTTTCAATTAACATTTTAATGTCGACTATTTAATACACAGGTTGAAAAAACGGACGGGACATTGGAGAGAAAGTATATTAGATGTTAAAGATACCAAATTGCGCTGAAAGGAAAATTACCTTATCTTTTTGAAAATAGGATAGGATATTGTGTAATTTTAAGATAAAATGTTTGCTTATGAAATTTTATCTTTAATAGGCATCAACATTACTACCTACTTACTTACAATAAAATAGTAACTTTAATTTACTTAGTCTGAGTTGCACCATCTTACTAAAACTATAACAAACGTCAAAAATCTGTCAGAATCCATATAAAAACACCGGTTAATAGTTATAGTTACGGTTAAAGTAAGATGGTGCAACTCAGCCTTACTATTTTAGTAAGTTCGGTTAGCGGCTTTAACATTTAACTTTTTTTTTAGTTTATTCTTATTTGCAAAAATAAATGTATGTTTCCTCTCAGTATGTATAGAACGTTTTCAGTCGTGCCTCTCACAGTAATATAATTTACAGCACTTACCATAACTGAAGAAAAGCTGGTGAAACTGCGTGGCGAAGGAGGTGAAGAGACAACCGAGAGCTGCCACCAGCCCTCCTACCACCGCTGTCACTCTGGTGGACTTCCTCACGCATAACGCTACCGTTACCGGAGACAGGGCTAGTGCCACTCCAGCCGATAACGCTCCTAGGCATCCTGGAACAATACAAAATATGAAGATGAGAATATTAACGTTTAGAATATGTAGAAGTTATTATGGGTACAGGTATCAACGATATTTATCAATAATGCTTTGCCACTTCCATCACCATCGAGCTCACGAAACGAACGTACGTATTTGTCATCAACCGGATTTTGCTAACGACTTAGGACCATACTTTGTAAAGGAGCTGGGCTGGTTAGGTAAGTTAGGTAGTATGATAGATAAAAATTAACAAATCGATCCTTAAAGAACAGTAGTGCACGTCTTTTGGCAATCACCAATTAAAACCCCGTCAATTTTGATCGGCTTTTACTTTTACTTTTAATATGTACGACGATAGATCGAAATCGTATAATGATTGAAATTTACTTCTAAAACAGAATAAATAATAGTACAAGAGTAGTTCAGTAAAAGTTATATAAAACTTATTTTACATAATAAACATTCAGTAGGTAGCCTAAAGTATGTATAAATAATGTTGGCGTAAGCGTAAGGTATATGAATAATGTCTGCGCAGCGTATTTCTGGAAATTCCTGGCAACGTCTTCCGGGATCTGTTGAATCCTGATGATATATTATTTAGTGTCCGACCGAAGGTTTGGTTTCGGTTTCGGTTTCGGCCGAGTTTCGGCCAAAAATCATGTTTCGGCGGCAGTTTCGGTTTCGGCCAAAATTGGCCGAAACTTTTGCCGAAACCGAAACTGATTTCGGATGTTGTCATACACGTTCGTCTAACTTCGTTTCTCGCGGCAACGCTTTGGCGGACGCAGATAACTGATAAACATTTTGCTATGAGAACTTAGTTTGAAAAATGAATAAAAATATTATTAATATTTTTTTATATTATCTAATACTATAAGAATCTTTGTCCTGATATACTGACTGATAGGCAACGCACAGCCTAAACCGCTGGTCATAGGGACTTGAAATTTGGAAGGTATATTTGTCTTAGTACTTAAGGGTGTACTAAGAAAGGATTTTCCGAATTCACCCCTTTAGGCGATAAAATGGGAGTTCAAAGTTTGTATGGAGAAACAAGAGTAGATAGTATTTTCTATTCGAAACTTCACACAATGTGTTTTAGGCTTTTTTGAAATTCCACCACTAAGAGGGTGAAATGGGGAAACAAAGTCTGAAAATCAATATTGTTTCGGATTGCGCTGAAATTATGCAGATATTTATTACGACGTTAGTCCCTCTGAGAAATGATTATCTAAAATTCACCCCTTAAGCGAATGAAACGGGAGTTCAAAGTTTGTATGGAGAAACAAGATAAGATAGTTTTTACTATTCGAAACTTCACAGAAGTGCTTAAGTAAATAAATAAGTAATAACGTGTTTCAGGTTTTTTCGAAATTCAACCCCTAAGAGGGTGAAATGGGGTGATAATCAATATTGTTTTGGATTGCGCTGAAATACGGCATGCAGATAGTTATTATAACGGTAGTATCTGTTTAGAAAGGATTTTCCAAAATTCAGTCTTTAAGGGTTCAGAGTTTGGATAGTCATTTTATTCGAAATTTCACACAAGTACTTCTGTAAATAAATAAGTAAATACGAGCTTTTTCAAAATGCCACCCTAAGAGGGTGAAGTGGGGTAACAAAGTCTCAAAATCAATATTGTTTCGGATTGCGCTGAAATTTAGAATGCATAGTATTATGACGTAGGTATCCGCTTAGAAAAGATTTTCTAAAAATACCCCCCGGATATTACTTATTATTTTTATTTATATATGTAAACTTATAATTTACTTAAGTACTTTTGTATCTAAATAAGTAAATACGTGTTGCAGGATTTTTGCAAGAGGTTGGTAAAAAAATCTGACAATCATTACCGTTTTTCGGGTTTTATAAATATGAATCCCTATTTCCCTTAGTCACGCAATAACTTGAAAACGGGTGAACTAAGTTGGCTTTTACTTCTTTGATGTCTTTTATGATAGAAAGGTTTTTACAAAAAAAAGTTTTAAATAAATTAAAGAAGTCTTTAACGCGGGCGAAGCCGCGGGGCACTTCTAGTATTAAATAAATGATTAAAACAAAATTAATATACAGCGTTTCTATTTCATGTCGTAATTAATGCAGAATAATGTGTAAAATGCACCAAATTTCAGTAATTTTATACATGACCACGTGAGTTTCGGTTTCGGTTTTGGTTTCAGCCGAAACTGAAGCCACGTCCGAAATAACCGAATATTCGGTTTCGGTTTCGGCCGGAAAACTAGTTTCGGTCGGACTCTAATATTATTAGACTAGTTTCACAGCTTATGAATATTTAAGAACCTAACCGCTATAGTACCTGAAAAATAAATATAACTAAGTACTTGCTCTTTGGTGCTGCCATATTTTATTTAGGCTATTAGCCTGTGCTTAATTTTTTAGTTTATTAATTCTTTGAACTGACAATACTGAATTAACCGAAATAAGAACGTCGTTAATTATAAAATTTTGCAAAGAGGAGCATATATTTTCTTAACTGCCTAAACTTCGAAGATGGAAATAACTCGCCCTAAACTTTAGAGACGAAATCGTTAGAGTTGTCTTAATTTCCGTGTATCTAAATAACATAGTATATTAGTATATTTTAAACAATGGAAAACCAAGCATTTGACTACGATCTCACTTACGCATAATTACCTACGAATGCCTTATTCATGAATTAAAATTTTCATTTCATCTACTTCCTCCTGACCTCTGCGAAGTTATAAAAGCCGGTAGATACCAAAAGAATTAGCTCGTTCAAATATACAAAACAGCCTGTGATCGAATTGTGGTTCACAATATAAATATTAAATAAGAGTTAAAGAAAAGTGTTTGCACTGATAAAAAGTCATCGTCGTTAAAATCACCATAAATTGACAAAACAAAAAATATCCACAAACAAGTCTTAGGTACCAAAACCAAAGAGAATATAATACTACCAAAACCACAGAACAAATAATAATACTACGTAGTACGTACCAAAACGCTATCACCGCAGCGATTACCGCACGTGTCAAAAATGCTGCAAGATGCAGCATAAAAGGCGTGTGTGAGTCATTCAACGAAATATTTTCCATATCGACGCTAATCGGCGTCATTGCAGAAGATCACGACAAAAACCTGGTGTGGTTTATTGTAGTCAGTAGATCATAAAGATACACTGCGAGCATTCCAAGCCATATGCGTCGACAATCTGTAGGGCTGCCGTCAAACGTGCTTAATTATCAATTTTATGCTTAAAATAAGCATTTATCACAGCTTTTATATTTCTTTCTTTACAAGTGCGAAAAGCACCAATTTCAACTTTTAACACTTTACAGTGTTAAACGCTGAAATTGGTGCTTGATGCTGAATCGTTTATTAAAAAAGGAAATCCGTAAATAACTCGTTAAGGATTTTATGAACAAGGGCTTTATTACATTTGCCTATATTTCTGGTGAATGTCCTATCCTACATTCTTCCTACTCTCCTATGCTATTCAAATTAATATTATGAAAGCGAGATGTTTCTAGAAAGTAATTTTTTTGTTATACAAATGACCCGGGGTTCTTCAAATCGCGAGTGAACAGGTATCCACTAGGTAACCGTGCCACATCGTCGACCGCATCGTCACTTAACATCAGGTTAGTTCAGAGATAGTGGTCAAACGCTTGCCTATCTAGCATAAAAAAACACCTTCATTGTTTATAAAGACGAAGCAAGTGCATCTGTTACTAACATCGTGGAAAATATCGTTTGCGCGATGCAGGATCTCATTGATAATCTCATTATTGAGATCACGAAGGATCTCATGATTGAGATTGAGGCAATATTTACAAGAATAACGGTGCAAATGCTTTAGCGCCATCTAGATACTTTTATATTAGGTTAACTTTGAGTAGGGATGGATGAAAGTTACAAATGGGCTGAACGAATTGGGATGAAATTGCCATTACAGATAACTGAATAAACATAAAGGATACGTTTAAACGTAGGCAAAGCCGCGAAGCGCAGTAAGTCTTTGACAAAAAGATAAGTTATTGATGTAGCTACTATATTTCACTACAGTGCCTACACATGTAATAACATTGATAGATAAGACGTAATGTCAATTGTGTCGAAACAGAATAGATATGATGATAGGTATTAGATGATCCACGCAAATTCTTGCTTATCAACTTATCGATGCTATCACTAAATCAATACCTCTATGAGGTCATCAACCAACGTTTTAGTTTATCAAAAGAACTTAGAATACATACAATTTTATTTTTGTATACCAAGGTTTTATCAAGTATAGGTTTAAAAAAAATAAATCTAAACAACAACCTAATTCGGTGATACAATCGGCGGTCGTTTTTACACACAGGAATCTGCTTTCCAGGAAAGCAAATGTTTAAAAATTAAAACATATAAAATATTATTTATTCCTTATAGATAAAAATAATGAATGTTAGAAATAGCGCCAACCCTATAGTGACTACAATTAAACATCATATTGGAAACTAACACGTAGGTAATTGAAATGGATATAATGGTTTATCGACATAATGATATTGCTATCCAATTAGATTTAATTTATAAGTACCCCGGGGAGAATTATTCACTGAATTCTTGTATAAGACGGCAAAAAAATGAATGAACCATATTGCTAAAATTAACCTTATATATAAATCAATTTGTCTAAGCAAGGCGAGGCAAGTTCTGTAGACACATCAATTTTGATTGGTTCTTAGGGTTCCGTGCCTCAAAAGGAAAAAAAGAACCCTTAAAGGATCACGCTTCGCTTGTATTGCGATTAACAAGGGAATCAAAACATTTAAAGTAGGTACGTACTTCCTGTTGACTTAGAATCTTGAAATTTGACAAGAACTAAGCTCTTAGAGCTCATGTAAAGGAAAAAAATAAAAATAACCCGTAAGTAATTTATTAACAAAAACAGGCGAATTTACGTAAAGCGAACTTATAATTTGCGGTTGGTGCAATAACTGTGTCTATGGATCGAACGGCAAAGTTTGCACGGAATCCTCGGTGCGTGAGTCCAATTCGTACTACGGTATGTACTTATAGGAATATACAAAAAAGGACTGTTCCAAATTTGACAATGTGGTAGCAAACAAAAAATAAATAAGATAAACAACCGACTTCCATGCCCCGCGAGTCAATTTCTGTAGCAAGTTTGAGACGTTTATCGTCATATCTCTGGAGATACTTATCAGATCTCAATAAAATTGCAATGGGACCACTTCGAAAATGAACCCTGCCGATTAAAGAAAGAATCATTCGAATCAGTTCACAATTGACGTAGTATTCGCGTAACATATATATTAAAGAAAAATTAAAAATAAATGAAAGGCATACAGACGAATTGAGAATCTCCTTCTTTTTGGAAGTCGGTTGAAAAGAGATCGGATTGGGTACCTCTTCCTTTATAAAGTTGGTTAAAAATTAGTAAGGTACATACCAAAATAAAAATAAAACACACGACTAAAGAACCTCCTTTTTTTTTGGAAGTCAGTTTAAATACCTACATCTGTAAATATTTCTACTAAATTAAAACTCGAGAAATGTAGAGCGTCGACCAGTAAACAGTTCTCAGCAGCAACTGAATACTTCGCAATTCAACCAAATTGAATCCACTCGTTCAACCGCTTGGTCAACAATTTGGAGAATCGCAAATAACCGTCAATTTTCAAGCATTTCCCAGAATGTCAAACGAAAAAGAACCTAGAAACTCTGTGTGGAACGATCTAGAAATTTTTCGAACTACGTTCTCTCGTGTCATCATCACGGGAAACTGCTTCCGATAAAGTTATAGGTCGCTGGAAATGCATCGTTATAATATAACCGACTCTTCAGGAGTTTTATTTTATTTCTCCCTGACGACGACGCGGATGTTAAAAGGAATTTGATACTTATAAAATTGATTCAGACTACTTGTGGTATATTGTGGAAATGCAAGACCTAAAAAGATTTTTTGAAATGAAACCAATGCGTGGCTATTCCGGAAAATTGTAAGCGACTTTTAAAAACACAGAGACATCTGCAAAATTCTCAGAATTTTGCATGTCCCCTGCACTGCACCTGTTGCCTCGAGACATAAAAATGTTAAGTCTCACACATGCCTTGTAATTTCACTGGACACTTTGTCATTCAAACCGAAAAACATTTCTATTTCACAGTTGAATTAATTGGTAAAGTGGTCGTACCGCTCCAGACAGACTAGCAGAAGTCCTAGCCCTACTTGAGATATTTGTAATAAAACAAAGATATTTAGTTGCAGTCGTATTTATTTAAATTGCCTAAAGGGCAATAGCTCAAAAAAGTTAAATAATTAAGTAGGGGATACAAAAATTATGGACGAAGTTGGATCTCATCATTACTTTTTGTCGTGCTTGTGCTTCATTAATTAAGTCTGCCAAAAGTTGCAATGGTGACTTAATTCAGAGATAAACACAAACTTTGTTTCGGAGTATTAATCATGCGAAGCTAACCGATCTGCCAGACAAGTGGCGAAATAGTGACAAACATTTCTATTGAAAAACTTTTACTTAGTAATTCGCTTTTAGGACTTTGAGTTTGGGGGTAAATGGAAAGAGTTTTCATTAATATCAATTTTAATTTGCATGTTATTTTAGGACGTTCTTTATGCCAGTCTTTTTCTAAAATGATATTTGGGATAGCAGTAAACTGCTCGTTTCGTGTCATAGAATTTTATTCTATTATTTTGTACCTTTTCATCAAGCAGAAGTTCTCAATTTGACTATTTTTTATGTTTGTTATTTATCGTTTAGCTCAACCGATTTTGAAAAATATTTTTTGTTTTTGGTCTAATGTGTTCCGGCAGCTATCCTAGAGAGCAAGTTCTCATTCTTAGGCCTAGCATGCATACCATCTTCGACCGCATCATCACTTACCAACAGGTGAGATAGTGGTCAAACGCTAGCCTATAAGATATAAAATATATATTATATTTATTAAATACTTTATTCAAAGGAAAGTATCCATTTGGTTCCATTATACAATTTATTAAGATCTGATGAAAATCTCCACTAGTTTTCAGTAGCAAACTTGCAACTGAAAATGGCTCA
Organism: Cabera pusaria; assembly: GCA_954871355.1. NCBI lineage: Eukaryota > Metazoa > Arthropoda > Insecta > Lepidoptera > Geometridae > Cabera > Cabera pusaria. The sequence continues at coordinate 14,208,920 of OX940896.1, forward strand.
CACGACATGTGCACTGTGCAGTCGGTTTTGAGTTTGTTTTTAAACGATCTTAATTATTTATGTGGTAAGATTTCTGTAAGTTTGTATACCACTTCTTTGTCAGTTATTTTTTCAAGTTGAAAGGTAAAGAGGCCAAAAATATTGCAGGGCGTGTGAGTCTCAACATCCAAATATCACCACAATGCAGTGACGGGCTAAATTCTGGCAATTTTAGTGTATTGCGTGCCACGATATCTGTTATAGGCAAACGTCGTTGTTTACCATAAGCCTGTATCGCAGGACTTGCTAGCTAATTTTATTTAAAAATATTAATTAAACATTAGACTTACAATAATTTAGAGCCAAAATCTGCCATTTTGTTTTTTTTATACCTACCTAAAGACACTTGAGACTTTTAACTTTTAAGACAAATATAGAGACACCTATCACAATCACCTTAACTGTGGAAACCTATCCAGCATTTTGGAAGATACGAGGCAGTATAGAAATATACGTTGTGCAGTGACTGGAAACAAAGAGCTGAAGATCGGGCTCAGTGGCGTGCCTTGGGGGAGGCCTACGTCCAGCAGTGGACTGATAATGATGATGATGATAAAAATATACAAACATACATTCAAGATACGCGGGAAAACATAACCCTTCCTTGGCAGTCGGTTAAAAAGGTTGGGCTTTTACCTTATTACGTCCACTTTAAGGATGGGGTTCGTCGACTTTTCAACAAAAATCGTCACCCGTTAGCTTACACTATGACTTACGTCTAGAGACGCTGTTTAGTCTAGCATTTCTCAGATCTGGAATAACTGAATGTATGAGCTAGTTGTGACACTACATCGCAAAAATCGAGTTAAAATGGTACAGAAGATTTAACAAATAATTTATTGTATTTTTTCATCGAGATAGATAGCTGATCTATGATATTTCCTATTACTGTTTTTGTAAAACCAAAAATAAGACACAACATTGTTACCAATGAAATACGAGCACACTGTCGGTATTCCGAACGCTATTGTCACTGTGCCAAAATTGTAAGCATCCACTGAAATCTGAAGCAAAAATATTGTAAGGACATAAATAAAGTAATTAGGTACTTACTGCAAATCTATAACTCAAAACTTTATAATGTAAAGAAATAATTTAAGCCCTAACAAAAACGCTTTTTCTAAAAATGTTACTCTTATGAAAGAACAGCGGTAAACGCGAAATATAACCCTATAAATAAAGAGTTGGGCTTATACTTTAGTCGGCAACAAATGCGATAGGACATTTGATCGTGCGGTCCCAGTCGAAACTAAATAAAGAAATTGTGCTGCTTCATCGTCTACTAAATAGCTGGCCTGTCTGTCCCTTAAGGGTGCTATATCGCTATTCGATGTGGTTTCAATGAGAAAATCGGTCGTAATGTAATAGAAACAAAATGTATTTACATTGCACACGCTGCATGTACCCGCGTTGCACGAGAAAATCGCGTTGTAGACGAAAAATATAAAAGTTTTATTTGATCTATGTATAAAAGATTCTCTAACAATTAATAGGTTGTAAAAATCACAATCTTTTGGATAAAAATTGTCTGAAGTATTGAAACAAGCATTGGGGGTGCACGTAATAGTACGGTTGGCAACCCTACATTTACTACATTAATCAGGGGAATTAAACATTTTTTTAATTGTGACGTTCTACGTTTAGACACATGTGTAAAGAAACGGAATGGCTCATATATATATATACATATATATATATATATATATATATATATATATACATATATATATATTTTTAATTCAAAGCAATAAGTTAAGCTTTATTATAATTAGAATTTATTGTTGATGTGCTCTATTAATGTTATTTGACGTGTGTAAGTGCAGATTTTTAATTTGCCTATAAACTGAATAAATATTTTGACTTCTGAATATTTTTTAACTTAATAGGAATATAACGTTGAGTATTAAATTGTGAAAAATACCTTCTAAATTTTATTGCATCTTAAACATAGACTACAACATTGCTTGTTTGAAAATGTGATTTAAGAAATACTAAAACGCCGAACTTTAAATAGAGTCATAACCACTTTAGGGTGTTGTTGTCTCGCATTCAATAACATCGAAAAGCTATCTCGATTTCTTAAATTATGTCCATTATTGATGTGGTATCTTAATATTCTTACCATTTTTGGTACAAACACAGTTTTTGCTGCATGTCAGAATTGTTTATAGTTATTCCGTTGTCTGACCAAATAAAAGTGGGCAACAATCCGGGACCGGCAAAGTTTATGACGCGGAACACGTGGATTTGACAATAAAGCGTTTTGTAGGACATTTGTATCTTTGAAATGTGTAACTGTACTTTGTGGAATTTTTCCTTTTAGTGTAGAAATGATATAATATTTTTGTAAAAGTATTTTGTTTAAAAAAAATCACGTAATGTGTAGTATGAATTCGTTAAACTATTTTAGTCGCATATTCTGAAATAGATTTAATGAATAAGTTTTTCTATAGCGGTAGATTTTCTCTTTTATATGGATTTATGTGTGTTAAGTGTTATGCACACTAGATGGCGTTTTTTAATTTCCATATTAATCTGCGTTTACTGTGACGTGATCGAGTGAGTAAACACATCTAAAGAAACTCACAATAGGCACTCAGTACCCTTAGTACGAGTTTTCATACCAAACTCGATATCGTATATCGAACAAATTTTGCATGAATAATATCGTTTAAAAACTAAAAAAGAACCGACTTCAATGCCGCGCTATTCATTTTTTAACCGACTTCAAAAAAAGGAGGAGGTTTCTCAATTCGACCGTATATATATTTTTTTTTTTTTTTATGTTTGTTCGCGGATAACTTCGTCGTTTATGAACCGATTTCGATTATTCTTTTTTTGTTCGAAAGGAGATATCTCAAGTGTGGTACCATGGTAATTTTATCGAGGTATGATAAGTATCTCCAGAGATATTGAGATAAACATCTCAAAATTGGTACTGAAAATGAATAGCGCGGCATTGAAGTCGGTTGTTTTTTAGTTTTTAAACGATATTATTAGTTTCATTATTGAAAGAAACGTGAGTATTATTCATTTTGATTATTTATACGGTTTGACTCACGTGCAATGGTCGACTGTCTGTTAGACGTCCGACCGGTTTCGAGGCAATCGGTGCCTCATAATCATGGGTGAGTGCGCGTACCCTCGCGGAGCGCTGCACCCGCACCACCCAGTGCGGGTGCAGCGACAGTCGACCATTGCACGTGAGTCAAACCGTATAAATAATCAAGATATTATTAGTACCAATTTTGAGATGTTTATCTCAATTTCTCTGGAGATACTTATTAGACCTCAATAAAATTACCATGGTACCACACTTGAGATATCTTCTTTTGAACAAAAAAAGAATAATCAAAATCGGTTCATAAACGACGAAGTTATCCGCGAACAAACATAAAAAAAAAAAAATATACGGTCGAATTGAGAAACCTCCTCCTTTTTTTGAAGTCAGTTAAAAACAGTACAGCGCCTCTAGTGGTTACTACACTTCACTAAGACCAATCATGGAGCCAGAATAAGTCGAAAACTATGTGAGATCTGTCAAAAGCGTTTACGATGAAAACTTGATCGTACTAAGGATACACTTATGCTATTCTGAAAGCTATGTCGAGAGCGGAATCCGCGGTGAGATTCGAATTTCGTACTGCGAAATTAAATCATATCACGTTCGTAATACGGTTGAATTTCGTAGTACGAAATTCGAATCTCAACGCGGATTCCGCTGTCGAGATAGCTTACAGAATAGCCTAGCAGGTGAGATAGTGGTGGGAGGTGAGTTAGGTGCTTTTATTTCCGGCATATTTACTTTTAGATGAATTTTACTATCGCTAAAGATGTAGAAAGACATCAAATTTTATGTTCGTATGGAGGAAACAATTTCATACACTTTTCACACACAATTAAGACACACCATCTGCTTCAGGTAATTTCATAAACGAAATTATGTTGAAAGGGTAGGGAAGCAGCGTAATATAATTAGAGGTGTGTTATGGGAACAGTATAACTATACCAATTACATATATAACCAATTACACTCCTAGAATAGCTTGCCTAATATATTGATGGATGGATGGATACTTATTCCAGCTAATATAGAATGAGTAACCATATCAATTTCTGCAGTGGCCCGTTTTTTTTATAAACGGTTATTATACAACACCACAGAACAGAGATAAACTCTGACAACCCTAAATAAGATCAAAAACAAAGACTGATGTCGTGCTAAAAGGTGTGACGAAATGGTAAGTCTTAGCAATAAATATTGAAGATAAGTTGACTCATGTAGGATATTTAGAAGGAGAGATCTCTCTATTTAGCTATTAATAAATAATAGAGAGATAACGTTGAAATACAATTGTGTTACCAGCATTACAATTACAAGTAGGTACTAATAGTTACTGCCTTATAAATATTTAACATAAGTACCTACTTCATTGTACTTAGATGGATGTATTCCACAAATCAAATTGACGAGAACATTTTTAAAGATTGCCTTCCAAAAAACATTCATTTAACTACACATTTAAATTATTTCGCAATATTATGAAGACGCCATCAACTCTATAGTTTCTATAAGTAGGACGCAATTAGGAGGCAGTATTTTGTAGACGAGTGTGCAAGCTTGTCCCGTCTTATCACACCCAGGCACTGCAGCATCCAGGGGATTAGCTAAGGAAGCCGGTCATCCAAATATGCAAAGTACAAGAGCACGAAAAACAACAAATTCTGTTTTGTTTCTAATTTATGTATTCCTCATTATTAATGATTAGTATAAGGTAAATTGTTTTGTGTTAAGGTACGGCCACACCGCGGCGTCCTGCGATCTGCGGGCGCGATCTCAGTACTTTTCAATTGTCTTCTGATCGCGTTTGGTGTGAACCAGTACAAATACTACTGCTTTATCTGATCGCCACCTAGATCGCGCACGTAGGACGCTGCGGTGTGTCCGTACCTCTACTTAGATTTGCATTTGTAAGCACAGGCAATATTTAAGCAACATCGCAAACAATTTTACTGGAATCCTACTGTAAACAACCAAAATGTGTTAAACAATGTCAACCATCAAAGCTACGTATATCCTTAATGATCTTAAAATACTCAAACGCTAGCCTATAAGATATAATGAAAACTTCTAAAAATTACAACCAATAACCAACAGATATAACCAACCATAAATAACCAACAGATGTAAAACTAACTAAACTATTCACTTAAAAAAAAGTGGAATGAAAGGCCTCATAATAATTTGTAAGAGATTAAGTAAAAAATTAAAGTGGCATAACCACCAGATTCCAGAGAAAAGCCAAAGCGACCGCATAACGGGAAACACGTAGCAAAAAGCATGAAATCATAATTGGTGAGCTTGCACGTCGTTATCACGTTGGCTGTCAACCAACCGAAACATATTAAACGTCCTTTGAGATGATAAATGGATGATGAGGTCGGGCGTTACATGTATCAGATCGATCAGAGATGGACTAGGTCTTAATAAAAAGGGGTGTAAAGAAAATGTGTAACGAAACGAGAAAAGTAGATACCTACATTTTTTTAACCAATTTGTAACTATCATTTATTCTGTGGTGTAACGAGATGAGAAATGAATAGGATTCTGATTAGATGTTTTATTGTTTTTTTTTATTGCCCTGTCCATAGATTACATCAAAAAATAATTTTATTTGAAACAGTAAACAAAAGTAGCAGACTACACGTGATTTAATGAATACTTCTAATTTAACTTGTTTGAATCAGTGAAAGCATATAAAACATGTTTTATTTGCGTTCACTGGTTTGAATTGTCATTCCTAAAGGCCAGGTTTTAATACTGAATTTACAGCAAATCAGAGTTCATGGTTCATGATTTTTTTTTGTGAAAAGATATTATGATATAATCAAAGCAATAACGTCGTATAATTATTAGCTTTCCAGAAATTATAGTAAAATGGGCTCAATTATGAAAATAACTTAAAATAGTTTACATTATATTGTTTAGATAACTTTTATTTGGTAGCAAGTATTTAATAACTAATTTGATTTCCCACGTAAGAGCAAAGGTTTATTACCTCGCAAGTATTCGAACTTTCTAAACATTTTTGACTTAAGATACACTTTTTTGATTTAAGATACACTTTCTGTTATTCTATGCCTAACAAAACTTATTGTGTAATGTGTAGTGACTTTGATAAATATTTTTTTCAAAATTTTTCTCAAAGTAACCACTAAACTCTTTCCCTAACCTTAACCCGCCCCTGTATTAACGTTCTGATCCTAATAAACGATTGCTGATGATTGACGTGCGGGCGTTACCCGCCTGGTGTTGTCAGTAAATCAATCTGTATTAGTGGACTAAGATCTATGCTTCACGTACTCTATTTCTGGTCTATTAATAAATAGGTCTGTGTTTCATCGCTAAACTCTTTAGTGTACTGATTGTTCATGTAAAAATTACTTCTTTAAATTCTACGCCACTTACAGCCATTATCAATAATTAACTTACTTTTGACTGGCAGTTGCTACCTTCCAGTTTTTAACCCCCGACAAAAAAGAGGGGTGTTATAAGTTTGACCTGTGTATCTGTGTATGTGTGTGTCTGTCTGTGGCATCATAGCGCCCAAATGGATGAACCGATATTGATTTAGTTTTTTTTGTTTGATGGGTGTCCTAATCGAGAGTCAAATCAAGTCAAATCAACTAAAAAGTGTTAAGCACACACTTTTTAGTTGATTAGGCTATGAGAACAACGTAACTTTGAATTAGTAGTTACGTTGAAATCTGCAGAACACTCATCTCCTAACAAACTAACAGCAAAGATGTCGTGGTTAGGCTCATTGGAATGGTCTCAATTAACTGAATATACATAGATCAGTTGGGTGGTTTTACTTTAAGTATTATTCAAACTGAATATAACCGTTTATTGAATAAAGGTACGGCCACACCGCGGTGTCCTGCGATCTGCGGGCGCAATCTCAGTACTTTTCAATTGTTTTCTGATCGCGTTTCGTGTGAACCAGTCGGTACAAATACTACAGCGCTATCTGATCGCATCTTAAGCAGTTTCACTATTTATGTTTTCGATTTATCAGGACAACTGAATTGTTGATACTTCGATCAAAATCGAAGACAACATCTTTATGTTGATAAGTTACTTGCCATAGTAGTCTGTGCTTGTATATTAAAGATCTATAATCGAATTTCGTTCGAATTTTTACACGTAATATATATGTCTATGTATCACTTTTTAATTGTTTTCTGATCGCGTTTGGTGTGAACCAGTCGGTATAAATACTAGTGCGCTATCTGAACGCCGCTTAGATCGCGCACGCAGGACGCTGTGGTGTGTCCGTATCTTTATAAGTGATAATGAACCTGATTGATCTAATGATTGAATCTCTCTGATTTAATGTAAAACCTCCACTAATTAACGACATCATTAGATTTCTAGTTTGATGTCGGCATTTAATGCCAGTTTTAGTTAAATTAGACTATTTGCGTCTTAAAATATGCGTAATGTATACAAGCAAGTAGAATATGTGTACTTTTAATGTATTTAGGTAGGTACACATATTATACAAGTCGTAATATGAGGCTTTTGATTAAATTATTGTATTCTGAATGTTGTGTGATTTTTAGGCTTGTTTGTCCTTGTACGTTAGTTGATATTAATAGCTAAGTAGATAATATTATTATAGTTAAATTTTATTTTATTAACCGAATTCCAAAAAAGGAGGAGGTTATTATAATTCCGACTTATCTATAAAACAATAGCTGTTGGTAAAGTGGTAAAGGTATTAAAATGTTTATATTTAGGTAAAAGTATTACGTTTTTCAGGATTTTTAAGTTTTTGAATTATGTAGTCATTATGTATGTACACCCCGTCACAATGAATATGCAGGATCCGCTCCGTCCTTCGACCTACTATAATTTTTTAAATATAAAAAACTTCAATAATAAGCACGGGTATTAGGTCTATATAGGTAGGTGTCTCTATCCTAAGGTTGTCTAGAAGATATCGCTTTTAGCGATAATACCGCCCCCCATTGTAATTACCCGTAAACGGCGAAGCTAAATGGAGGGTTATGTTTTTGACCGGTATGTCGGTATGTATGTATGTATGTATGTATGTATGTATGTAAGTATGTATGTATGTATGTATGTATGTATGTAAGTATTTTAGCCTATAGTCGCGGAGTAACAATAAAGAGTTTCTATTTATTTATCTATCAAAGTGCCTTGTGACTGATTACAAGGCATGTAATAAGATGTCTAAAAGTAGCGGGCGCAATGCAGCGATACACAATACCATAGTATATATTTTGTGGTAACAAGGAACAGGACAAGCGTAACGCTCGCCTGATGTTGAACGATTACGTCTGTATACAACAGGTACTGTTGTCACAGTAGAATATTATATATATAATATTTCAGGAAATTCAGAGTTTTGCGTTGCGTACCACAGGTTTTCATCTTTACAAAAAAATACCTTATTAAAGTTAGTCAGAAATTTAGATTTATAAAACTTATCTCTGGCTATCGAGAGATAGGTTTTATAAATCTAAAATCTCAGCGCTTTTCTGTCTTCTTTTATATTCATTGTTATTTTTTTACGATCGCGTCTGAAAGTTTCTTTTGTATTTGGAATAAAAGCTCTGAATAGGCTTACGGCTTAATGAGGTCGTATGGGGTTTTATTGTCGAACACAGATGCCTTGATATGACGTAAATGTTTTCCTGCGATTTATTCTCATAGGCGGTCTAGGGCAATTATTATGTTACTTATTACTTGCTATAGGATCAAAGAATCAAAAAATCAAAGCATTTATTCAGTATGTAGGCAGTATTAATACACGCACATATACACGTCAAAATCATAAAATAAATCATAACCAATTATCAAGTAAACATAGCAAAAGTAGAATTTTAACGCTTTGAATTAGAAAAAAAAACAAAAGTAATGAACCATTCAGCTGTCATCCAATCGTTTATGTCAGAATATTAAACAAATTTAAAGAAGGTTAAAACCAACCATACATGTAACTGTGTGTTTCAGTACTTCTGACAATTTTTATATAAAAAAAAAAATAAAAAAAGTCAAATAGTGAAACACAACTTAAAGAAACGCATACCGATTACAGTATCATATATCGATCGAGTATCATGATCCGAATGAAACTGATAGTCCGTCTGTCAGCTGCATAATATTGTTAAAATAAAAATAAAAATGGCAAGCCTAGAAAGAAATCTGCGGTATAATTATGTATATAAGAGCTGTCATGTCAGAGTAGTAACTGCTTAGGCAATCTTTGTTAAATGCTCGGGGGGTTTTAACATACCGTGCCTGCCTACTATTGTTTTAGATAGGTATAGCAATCTTTCCACCTAATCGTTAAAAATGATTTCATTATTAAAAATAATTCAATCGATTTTTTCGGAGGTTTAGTTGCAAGGTATGCAGGATTCTATCTGCGACCGCATCTTCACTTAACATCAGGTGAGATAGCTGTAAAGTGCTTTTTGTCGAGAATAGAAAAACTTAGATACTTTATGCTGGACTTTGGTATACTTATAGTATGTTTTTTGCTGGTATCCTAACGGTGACGGCCAATTCACATGCGAACGTAGTAAGTTAAGTAAAAGCTTGTAAATATTAAATTAAATCTCTGACCAATGGTACCTATAGGTAGGTAATACCTATTTGTAAGTAGATAGATCAATCAACTAGAAATTCTAGAACGATTTATCACTAATAAATGTACACATATGAAATTCTATATAAAACTATTCTCAGAATAAGCTAGATAGTCTGGAATGTAAGATTGATGCGTCATATGTTCAGTCAACGTCCAATCGCGTTACTGCTCAATTTCTGCCAAATAAAAATCCTAATTTAATTTATCTCCATTCCTCTCTGTCGAAATCCTTATGAAAATTATATGCAATTGGAATTCAGGCGAACAAATTTCACGTGTCCATAACTTTCAAACGCGTGGACAAACTTTCGATCTCAATGAAAGCATAAAGGAAAACAAGTGGCCATTGAAAAATGTTCTCATTTATATCTGAAGTAAACTATCCATGTGTTGTCAAAGTTCCAGAGGCTTGTGAATCATGCTTTATACTTATTTATGCGATAGATATGCCACAGGGAAAATATTTGAACATGGAAAATCGTAAAAATGTCGACGGGAATAGAGGAGCGTTGAACTGCGAGTTGTAATCACAACTGCAAACAAAGATAGGTACAACGAAGATAGTTTTATGCTTTGTGTGCTGACAGTTGAGTTCCTGGTGTTAAATGGAAAATTCACGGCTCCAATGTCTACATTGGAGCCGGGAATTTTTACAGTCCTATAATCTTAGAACATTTCAGGAGGGTTCGAAGTAACTTTAAACTCTTCTAGAAACTACAAGACTTGATAGTGCTTTTGACCGACTTTTCAAAAGGAAGTGGGGACAATGTAATATTATGGCACCATCAACCTGATCTCATGATGGAACTGTGATGTTGGGACTGAAAATCCCTGATTGCAAATGGTAAGACAGTCGAATTCGAGCTAGTATAGCACAAAACTAGTTCTTAATATTTGTAATTATTTTTAATTATTATTTTTAATGCAGCACACTAGCACAGAGTACCACTGCAGTACACACTAATTGGCGATTCAGATTTTTCGTGTTTTTTTTTAAATATCTCACAGGCTAGCGTTTGACCACTATTTCACCTGTTGGTAAGTGATGATGCGGTCGAAGATGGTAAGCACGCTAGGCCTAGAATGGGAACTGGCTCTCAAGGATAGCTGCCGGAACACATTAGATGTTTGGTGACAGATTTTCTAACTTGAGGGTGGTAGCTGGCCAGGCGGACACTAGATAGTGTCCTACCACCAGGCGGGGGTTGTTGGTTTCTTTACGATGTTTTCCTTCACCGGAGGGCCACTGTGAGAAGCGTACTGAAATTATTCGATAGAAAAATCCATTGGTGCACGGCGGGGTTTGAACTCGGTACCACGGCATCAAAGCCGACCGTTCTCCCGATTACGCTACCGGGCCCTCAAACTCAAAAAAAGTGTCTGCGTATACAAATCATAGGCAAACGTCATTGTATCAACAACATCATGTTATCAGACTAATGTATTATTTAAACAAAGAGCAATAGGTATAGGTGTTATAATCAGGACAGTTCCAAGCAATAATATAAAAGCATTCAATCGTCAATGCTGACCTTAAACATTTCGCATAGCTAGTCACAATTTACAAAGTTTGATATTTATCTTATTAACAATAGAGGGTTCAGGTTATCCAGACGAAGTTCCAGACGCATAATGTTTCATGAAATTATTTGATTTCTCTAACTTTTCTATACAAAAGTTTTGATTGGCAATAAAAGTTGTAAAAAAATGTTCGTAAGCAAGTTATTTATTGAGGAGTAAAAATATGAGTACCCACCGAGCCTAGCATCGTAGAACAAGATTTTATAACACATTTAGTTTGATAAGTTAGAACTGTGCTAAAACTACAGCTTATTTTATTAGCAGAAAAAATTCTAAGGGGTAATAGCTGCTTTTGGCATCCTTAAAAGAACATACCTGCTTGCATGCGAACGTCGGGGCCGTAGCGCTTCACAGCTTCGACAGCGAGTATACCAGAGGCCTGGTGCAAGCCATGAGCCAGCATCTGCGCTAGAGTAGCAGCCGCGGCTACGCCCCATCCCCACCCTCCTTCCGGGTAATAATGTCGCGTGAGGGTAAGTAGCTGCCGCGGGTCTAGCTTCGCCTGCCTGGTAGGCGCGCCGCCACTCGCCGCCTCTAGCACCAGCGGCAGCGACCTGGTCCGCAGCAGCGGCGCGCCGCCCGACGACCATGACTCTTCCATCAATACCCGAGCGCATCGTGCGCCGCACGCATCACCGCACACCGCACACGCGCTCTCGCTTTCTCATGTCCAATCGCTCATTATATTACTCGAATCGCGGGCGATTCCACCATTACACGCCGTTTCGCCTGGAGAATCAACGCTATAACCTCGCCTGTTTCACTCATAGATTCGATCGCATTTATATCGTGCAACCGGCTAACCTATCAATATGGAATGGGCCTATCGTCTCAAGATATCAAAGACGTAGGTACGCCGCAGATAGAATTGTTGAGGAGTCCACGTCTGGCGAAAGCAATAAATCTATCTCTTCAGACTCGAGTGTCAGTCTGTACGTACTAAATCTTGGCGAGCTAAACCGGCATTAGTAGAATATTGTTTAGAGATATAGCAATGTTATTTTATTTTGAGCGTAAAAATTTTTTTTTTTTTAGGTTTAACGCTTTCATTTGAAAAAATAAATAATAAAATGGTGTATTTGGAAATATTGATGCTGCTATTATTGTTTGGTAGTCGACGCTGAAGTTAAAATCGAAATGACAAGGCTGTAAAATGAAGATATGAAGGGTTCATCACATCATTTGGGATGTGCAGAATATGTAAGTACCTAAAACGTTGTAAAATGAGCTAAACTTGGGTTTATGAAGCTGTCATTTGCGAAATCACGCGCGGCGCAATTTAAATCGTAAAATTGCAGCTTATATTGGATTAAATTAAGTTTATTAAGTGTAATTTCAAACTAAATGACCAGTATTTATGCGTGTACCTGGTCTGAAATAAATGTTTGTTTGAAGCTTGGCTCTAATGTCACAGATGTTGCAGCTGTTGGAAATAATAGAGCTTGTGAAATGTCAGGGCTTCAAATGATGTAATAATATGACTTGGTCTTACTAGTTGTTGACTCAAATCTCAGTTCACTAATATTATAATTGCGAAAGTCAGTTACTTTGATTTTTCTTTACTCCCGACTGATTTGGTTAAAATTTCGCACAGGGATAGCCAATATGGTGGAAAACGTTATTTAGATTTATAATATGGGCGAAGCCGCAGAACGCACAGTAGCTAATATAAGAGCAAACGCGTTCTTACGTGGGAAGCCATATGATTTGACATACCTTCTTGCGTCGCGTCATCTTCCCGATAAGTACACAAAAACGGGTTAGCGAGTGGGCTTCCGACCTACGAAAGCCTTCAAAGGTTCAATTACAATTTGTTCTTTCGTCGTTTGTATCATAATTGCATAATGCTTAGAAACAAGTTACTCAGAGTGTTCCAAGCCAAGCCAGTCAACTTCAGCCACAAATAAATCTTTGATTTTATTCAACAAATCAATGTCGTTTTACGCCATCATAAAATAAGTTAAAATTAAAGAAGATCGTCATAATGATCGTTATTAAGTTGTCTGGTAAGCAGTAAACATGCTCATCTGCCTCGAGCAAAGCTATTTAGCCTCCTCCTTATTGGCAGTACATTAAATATTAATTTGAAGGCGTGTACAAAAATATTTTATTCATCGACTTCAGTAATAAAGATCTTATATCATCGCGGAGGTGGTAGGCCATTCGGTATTTTTGGCTAATTGTGGGTCAGATCAATGCAAGAATTCGTTAAATCTGGTGGATAAGAAGCTGCATTTTGAATGATTTTTATTGCCTGCAATGTATTTTTGTAGTTAACGTTGAATTACTTGTGTTAGTTTGGTCATGATAAAATTCGATCTCTTTTAAGCTAAACCACGGAAAGATACAACAATTAAGTAGTAAAGTAATTTTCCTGTAGATGAATCTTCATAGCTTTATATCAAATATTTATGAAGTCAGAAAAACTATACATTTGTATAGTTTTTCGAATAGAACAATAAATAACCGGCCAAGTGCGTGTCGGGCCACGCGCAGTGTAGGGTTCCGTAGTAGCCTGTTATTCAATGCAAGTCTTTACCCGTTATAAACAAGCAACTAGGTACTCCGTCTTTGTCACTTTAAATGATTTATTCTAAGGATTTTGTAATTGGTACAAAATTATCCAATACCCAAAATCAACGACTATTACTGCTAAACTAATAAAGTTATCTGAACCGCTATAATTTTCCTTTAAAGTTCATGAAATGCGCTATTATCAAGAATCAGGCTAGCAGTTTAGCTTTTAGAGAGGGGGGGGGGGGGGACGCCCTACTGGAACAAACATTTTCACTTTAAAGTTTAATATTTCGTAAATGGAGCATTCAATCGAAAAATGGTATTAGCAACCCTTAAGTCATTTTAAAAGACCTATTAAACGATACCCCACACGATGGGGTAGACGATGAAAAAAAATTCATCCCCACTTCTCATATACAGAGCTACACTAAAAAAAAATATTTTTCAAAATTTTATTTCAGTACTTTGTCGGCGTAATTTATATACATACCCCTACAAAATTACAGCTTTCTAGTATTAACGGTCTCTTAGCAAAACCTCACTGACTGACTGACAGACAGACATGACGAAACTATAAGGGTTCCTTGTCAGGACTACGGAACCCAAAAAGTGAAACAGAAACCTGGGACCCCCAAATAGCGCAACAAATATCATCTAGGTACACTCAATTACTTTTAGTATCATAAAAAATAATTTCAGTAAATATGGAACGTAGCAACAATTTAATAATGTAGAATAGTTCGTTTATAGCCTGTTAAATGGTTCGGAAACTGTGAAAAGATCGTCAATAGGCGAAAGCGATGCGACCACGATAGATTAGACAGAATAGATACCGACTTGTTTGTTGCAGACAAATTTATAGCCAAACATTACGTAGACGACGCTAAAGTAAGCACTCTTGTTTTGGTAGTTTTTGTTGATGTTTGGTTAAGAATTTGCCGAGATAAAACGTGCGGAAGCTTTTTACTCAAGAGAATCAATTGTGTTCTTCGTCTGTCCTACGTCAGATGATAAAGTCGTCGACCTATTGTAATTCTGCCGTAATGCTTGTAGGCTTTCTATTAGGGATCGGGATAAACAAGCTCGTAAAACATGAACTCGTTATATTTCCTGAGAAGGGTGTGACAGACTTTGACGTTTACGTTTATTAGCATTATTTTGTGATTATTTAGGTCCGTTGGGGCTGGACATCCAGATGTTCTGTGATTTGTCAACAGTTGCGTGGGAGTACGTCAGTTGACAACCTTCCCACATGGGATACATTCGTCTCGTTAACTACATTTTCGAGTCTATTTTGAATTGGGAAGTTGTTGGTAATTATCACAGAACAAATGTTTTATTGTGACATAATGCTGTTTGTATTACGCGATAGTTGCAATAAGGTTATCGCATAGATGAGCTATCCTATTCTACCTTTATAAGCTGCTATTTGTCCGCATACAATTTAACTGCGAATTTATTTAGATCCTGAATAATAATTCCCAAGTAAACAACGTGTTGGCTATTCGGATTTAGCTTTGCTTTTGATTTTTTCTGGTAATTTTTCACATTCACAAAATTTAATAAAAACGCCTGAATTAAGACAAGCTTAGGAGTTTAAATCACGTTTTAATTGCTTTTATAAATCAAGAGGAACAAAGGTCAGAAGTTTGCGAATGATTCGTGAATTGTGCCTATACCCTACGTAAATTTTCCAAAAGCCCATTGAAACGATTTTTTTTTTCATTCGTTAGCAAAATAATGTGAACGCTTTTATTAATGAAATTGTTTTTAAAACTGTAAATATGCTATAAATATGTAAATCTATATTACCTACAAATATGTAGTGGAAAAATATATAAACCTACTAAAAATGCAACTAAAACATTAATAAGCTAAATCTCTTGATGTGCCAACACATAGTATGAAAAAGATTTTTTTTAAAGATTACTAGCAATGTGAGTTGCACATTACTAGTAGTCTTGTTAACTAAGCTTCATATGCTTTTGTCTGGACTCTGGAGTGGGTTCGCGTCACAAGTGCAATGGGAGGGGATCAAACTCAAGAGCTCTCGATCGCCAGGCCAACCAACGCCTTAGCTATTGCCGCTTATACCATGCAAAAAAGTTTTTTTGACAATATCTACTTACTAGTAAAGCGTTTTGGATCTCACAGGTAAATCAGATCAATCTATTCAGGTAATCCTATTAATCATGTTGTAATTAAAAAGGCATGGAGCCTTCATTAATTTCATTACTAAACTTGTTCATATTCTTTGTAAACAATCACACCCAGCATTCACAGTCCATAGCGATATTTTCCTCGCGAAGATTAATTAACAAAACGACAGGGACCTACCATTAATGCCAGTTTTATTGCTCACATATCATTCAGACAATTATGTAACACCATGTCCTTTTTATTTTTGATATTGCCCAAATTGAAGGAGGAGTTGACGTGCCTTGATATATGGATACTTCCAATGAAAGTTGTATGAAAAGATATTTTTAAGCAACACTGTTTCATGGTTTCTAAATTTACTTGACATATTCTGGGTCTTGAGGGTATTTTTTTTTCCTGACTTTGGTAAAGTAAATTGTACAGGGTAATATATAAAATAAAATAGTAAACATATGTTATCTTTTTTTTAATTTCTTAGTTCACGTGTTTCGCTATTTTGTCAGGCTTAAAAGTCTATTTCTCGAAATAAAATAAACGTAATATTTACAGCACGAGAAATTACATAATGTATCAGATCAGATTTGTCTTGCGCAATTTCTGAAATGTGAATTTACTTCTTGAAACGAATGCAGTTGTGAAATTCCTGGCCTTTATAAAGATTCTCAATTATAAAGCTCGGGACTGTTTAAAAAGCTTTTTACGAGTGCTAACAGCACTCCGCTTGTTCTTGAATGCTCGTCGCTTCGTTACGGAGCCTTATTAAGCGATCGGCTCGACATTTCTCTCCACTTTTTCAGTGATGGCATTTAAAATTTAATTCCTGTTAATGATTTGATGGGTTAAATTTAATAAATTGCTATGTACAACAGAGACATCATCTGTTCGGTGCTTTTAGTTATCTTTCCATTCCTTGCCATTAGCATCGTTCGCTATTTAACAATGCTCATAAAGAACACAAAGCCGTCGGTTTCTTGTTATTAACTGTAGTTAATTTAATTAATGTTAATAAAGTATTTTTATTCTCATTAACTGTTATAAATCGGACCTCCACTACTTACTGCAGGTGACATAAGATTCGTGTTAATTAATTTTAATATAATAAGCCATATTGTTTCTGACATTGGGTCAATAAAAGCAGAATGGCAACCAAAACTTTTGCTCTCTTCATTTTATAAGAATTTCTAAACTATGTCTGCCTTATTCACAAAATGTATTCTACCCTACAGGTACACACTGCGGCTTCCTGCGATCTGCGGGCGCGATCTCAGTACTTTTCAATTGTTTTCTGATAGCGGTTGGTGTGAACCAGTCGGTACAAATACTACTGCGCTATCTGATCGCCGCCTAGATCGCGCACGCAGGACGCTGCGGTGTGTCCGTACCTTAAATTAATCGTAATTGTGATCGCAAAGGCTTCACACGAAAACGGAAGTTACAGAAATGTGAAGTTTTATGGCATTTAAACTAGAAAATTATGATGTTCTATATGAATACTTTCCTAATACCTATAGGATTTATATTCATAGTTTCCCCTGAATGAAAAGCTTCCATTAGCCTAAAAGACATAGTTTAAATGATGAAACAAAGGATTAGTCCCCTTATTTGCAGACCGTTACTTCTCTTAACGACTCAAAGTGACATTTAAAATCATAAAAACGTCACCGTTATATCAAATTAATATCTAGTTTTAATGTGTGAACGCTTATGTTAAGAGTTATTAGTTAATACATGAAGATATTTATTAATTAGGTTGACATTTTCGCCCCATTACTGTCACTATGACAAGACGTAATTCTTTTGAGGTTTTTTTACTCTATGGTGAAATATAGGAGTGAAGAAAAGTCGGAATTTACGTCCGTATAAATCGTAGATTTATTTCGTGGTTGGTCCAATAGATTCGTATGCGATGCGTCTTCTCTTATTTACTTGCTTCAACTAAAGAAAATGTAATTTGGTATCTGGATTTTTGTGAGTTTATTCATGAGATTTTATTAAGAACTTTCATTCAAATAAAAGTGAGTCTAGCGCAATTTATCTTCAATCTTCATTTGTTTTGCATTCATACGATTAGATGAATTAAAGTAAAATATTTTTACTTCGGCACTCGGATGATGAAAAACAACAACAGTACAGTTTACTATTCAAATAAAACTTTTACTAAATGCAGCACGAAATAATTCTAAAAATATATTACAAGTTTTTTTAAAAGGTTAGCATTAAGGGTTGCACATTACTTACTAGTAGTATTGTTAACCCCTCCAACTAAGCTAAATATGCTTGTGTGTGGTCTGGAGTGAGTTCACGTCAATAGTGCAATGGGTGGGGATCAAACTTTTGATCTCTCGATCGCTAGGCCGACTCCTGAAGGTGCGTACAGACTATGTAACATGCTATATAACACGTCAACATTATGTAACCTTGTTATTCAACATAAAACAAAACAGGACACATTTTTAGAATAATAATGTGATATAACAATTTTAAATAACAATTATTCAGCTAGTGAGTACACGTGACTAATATAACATCGTTGTACCTATTAATAACATGTTATTCTAAATGTTTTATAACTTACCGTGTCCACATTATCTGAAACATGTGAAATAACAATGTTAAATAACATGTTATGTTACATAGTCTATACGCACCTTTAGCCATTGGGCTATTGCCGCTATGTTCTTTTTTATTGACTTGTAAGACTAGAAATGTAAGCATTGAAATACTTACTACAACCCACATAGCTCTTTGTTAGATAGATATGTGTATAGGTTAAATACTGAATTCAATAAGCAGTCAAGTAAGTGCCTATAATATTCTGAAAAGCCTTACATCGGCTAGACGCCAAATCCTCCTTAAGTCGATTCCTAATCGCACCCCACTTAATTACCCACTTAATGTTTTATGACCAAGTGGCAGATCGTCACAGATGTGGTAAACTTTACGACATTTTTATCGAGAGCCAGCTATCAAGAGACTTATCCCGAATCAATGAATGGGCCGGCCATGAATCGATGTGAAACTTTAGTCTCGATAGCGGAAGAGAGTTTAAACTTTTCTTGGCTAAGATTTTTCAGGAAGCTAAATTTACTGACTCAAAAGGAGACCACAAAGTGGGACTAGTCTGGGATATGTGTATAAGAATGATATGAAGGGAGAAAACATACTTACAGATGAACTGACAACCTTTTCTTTTTTGAAGTCGGTAATGATAGGAAGGAATTGCTTAACACCTACTGTTCCGTTACACAAAAATGATTGTTTTTCGGTATTTTGAGTCTGATGATTAAGTTGCTGATACTTAAAAGTACATAATTTTACAGATTATTTTAACCACAGACAAGCGCATAGGTTGACCATAATATAAAAACACAAGTTTTTACTGAATGATAATTGATAAGTCATCACTACTAACTTGCAGCCAGTGCCATGAAAAACTGAAAAAGACAAAAATAATCTGATAAATGCTGTGCCAAAACTCATATTTATGACTCTAGTTTTAAATAAAAACTTGTTGAGACCGACGATTGACTTTTGAATATGCAAGCAAGTTCTTATCGAGCAGTTCAATTATGCTCATATTTTTCATCACTGGAAAAGCAATTATGCTGCAAGCTCTAAATAAAAATAGTTTCAGCACAGGACGTCGATGAACATTGTCGGCACATGTGACATGGACAGTTATGGCGCATGACATGAGCGCACAAGTGAGTGGATTGAAGCTAGTGAAGGGAAAAACCACAACAATATGTCTAATTTTTAAAATTCTTTTATAAAAATTGTACAAGTTTTTCTTTAGTTTTATCTGTCCCGTTGTCTGTGCGTAGTCAAATATTACAAGTTAGACCCCCATTTCTCGGTGTTTTATTGAGCTGACATTTTACATTCTTATGATAATCGGATGACATTGCCAGTGCAATGTTATGGGACTATGAAGCTGGTCTGATGATGAAGATGAATGGTCCAATGGAACTAAAGAAACTCCTAGACTACACATAATATACCCGTCCCGCTTGATCTAAAACTGACTAGCTGACCCGGCGAACTTCGTACCGCTAATATAAATAAACTGTCCAAGTGCGAGTCGGACCCGCACACGCAGGGTTCCGATTGAACAATATTTGCCGGAAAATTACGTTTCTTGTATCGGGACCCCCTTTAATTTTTAATTCAATTTAGTTTCTATTATTTGATCTTATAGCGGCCATTGCAATACACACCATGAGTAAATTGTAAATTTCAAGTCTTTATCTATTAAGGTTTGTAAGATCGAGCATAAAAAGCCTTAAAATACGTTTCTTGTATGGGAACCCCCTTTATTAGTTAAACTTATTTTGTTTTTTATTGGTTTTAATACAATAATGGCGAATACCCATGTATGGAAGCGCCATAATGACAACCATCAAAATATGTCAATACAATGTCAAAAATATCTGAACGAACCAACAATGACAACAACCTGGGACAACCACCAAAATTCAAAATATTAAAATTTAAATACCTAATTCAATACGTGCTTCAAATAATACTCGTAGAAACTCGAAAAGGTTACATCCTCTTGTTTGCGGCATTGCTAATAATAATATCGGCACAAAGAGTTATTATAAATTTTCGTAGAAACTCATCGATGTATAAAAAAATTTTTTTTACCATTGCCACTCACAAAATAGCACTTTATTCATCTATAGCAGTGAATAAAACGCTCTTTTACTCACTCGGTGAATAAAAACATTTTGAATTTGGAACAAGCACGAAATACGAATTATGTACAAAAATTAAATAAGTCTTGCTGAAAGTGCCTACTCGCTGGCTAAATGGTGGTATACCATAGAAGCTATGTAATTAAATAAAACTAAAAATCCCGCTAATTTTGGTTTTTGCCAATTGACAATTTTGTTTTTTTTTGTTTTCATGTTTTTCAATGCGAGCTATCAGTTCCGTTTTGTAAAAGGAGTTTAAAATCAAACAAATCAAAATAAATTTATATACAGTCACCATTGCAGAAATCGGCCGGGGAAAATCAAATGAATGGCTAGACTGATGTTTTTTATTGATGAATATCATATTTTAATACTTATTATCCTATTACTGACAAAGGCAATTCCAAAAACATAAAAATCATAAAAATTGGTCCAGCCGTTCCTGACTACCTACAAAATCGATTTGAATTAAATGGAAATGTATGTAGAAATGCAAAAGTAAGCGTGTGTGAATCTGATATTGTTCTCAACTTTCTACGCAACAACTTCCACGCGAGCGAAGCTGCGGAGCTCAGCTAGTTAATAATAACACTCGCACAAAAAAAACTGCATCTTTTAACCTCCGTGATAGATCTTAGAAATTGTTTTTGGAAATATAAAAGTTTTTAAATTGCTTATTGACATACATTTTTGAACGCACTCATATTTGACGGTCAATAAATATGTCAAACAATTGTCATTACTGACAGTATTAGACATTTTTAAAATCTACATGACTTGAATTCACAAAAACTTGAAGAATTTTATATTTGACACTGGCTAAATACAATAATCGTATGCAGCCATAATTATACAAAAAAAATAACGCGATAATCCGAATATTGTAATGCTATCAACACATGGGAAGAATTTTTACACTTGACACTGGCTAAATACACTAATCGTGTGGAGCGATGACCCTTAGCGCCTTTTCACATGTACCGGTTGCCGGGTAGCCCGGCTCCGGATACCCGGTGTCAAATAAGCTAAATGCCGGATAAATTACGCCGGTACATGTGAAAGCTATGTACCATGCCCAAACACTTCACCACCGGGTAACCGGCGGCGGCCACCCGGAAACCGGTACGTGTGAAAAGAGCCTTATTAATTTGCGGTTTACCGTATCGACGGGTTAACAATTGAACATCAAATGATTGGCAGTTTTTTAACCCAGGAACATTTTGGCAAAATAATTTGTTTTATATATATTTTTTAGGTCAATTATTCATTGTTTTTAATACTTATTATCCTATTCCTGACAAAGACAATTCCATAAATACAAAAATCATAAAAATTGGTCCAGCCGTTCTTGAGTTATAAGTGTAGTAACTAACACGACTTTCTTTTATATATATAGATGCTTATGTATTGTTAAGGTTAATGTGTTAATGAGTCTAGATTGGTAATTTTATGATATATAGACGGTCAATAATTAACAGGCAGATCTTGATCGGCTCAGTTCAACTATTGGCCCACGATATACATACCTTGATATACCTATGTAATGATTTTTGTTTAATAGATTGAGGGCTCGGTGGTGTAATCGGGAGAACGGTTGGCAAACCGCGGTGCACCAATGGATTTTTCTATCGAAAAATGTATGTGCGCTTTTCACAGTGGCCCTCCGATGAAGGAAAAACATCGTTAAGAAACCAACAACGCCCGCATGGTGGTAGGACACCATCTAGTGTCCGCCGGGCCAGATACCATCCTCAAGTTAGAAAATATGTCGCCAAACATCTAATGTGTTCCGGCAGCTATCCTTGAGAGCCAAGTTCCATTCTAGGTCTAGCGTGCTTACCATCTTCGACCGCATCATCACTTACCAACAGGTGAGATAGTGGTCAAACGCTAGCCTATAAGATATTAAAAAAAAATAGATATTGTGAACAGAAAAAAGCTAGTTCATCGTTTTCACCCATCTCTACTAGGGGATGTGAGATACAAATATCTATTCTGTATACATAGATACCTACTGCATATCGCGCACAAAATGCAATTGGGTTGATTGTGTCAGTTTAAACTAGATTGCGAAGTATTGTAACTTTGTAGTCAGGGAAAACTAAAATTAAATTGCATTTTCGTCAGTTTAGTGCCAAATACGGATTGTTAGTTTCTTTGTTTTTCATTATATTATGCACGAGAATATGGTATTTCAGCTCTGTTGCAAGTGCTATGATTACATGCGAGTTATACATACTCTAGTCGTTTATTCGTTCTAGTAATAATGTAATTGACTAATTGTATTTTGAATTGAATTTTCAGAACTTAGGCTTAGTGTTAAACGCTTGGAAGATACGTGTTATAAAAATTACTTGGACTTTGCACAACAAAATATTAAAACAAATCCTAAATTTTTCTGGACATATGTTTAGTCTAAGCGGGGTTTTAAATCTAACTATCCAAAAACAATGAATTACAATAATATAGAAGTAAATAATCAACAGGACATCTGTAATTCCTTTAACGACTTCTTTGTGAAAAACTTTAATGCAAAAAATAACCACTCTTCAGCATATAATATAGATGAAGGTAATACCACTAATAATGTACTTCATGACATCGTAGTTAATAGGGATTTTGTACATAAATTGCTTCGAAGTTTAGATACATCGAAGGGTGCGGGTAGTGACGCTATCCCCCCATTACTATTTCAACGATGTGCATATACTTTATCTGAACCTTTAACCGTTATCTTTAACAAATGTTTTATTGAAGGGTATTTTCCTAAAGTCTGGAAAACTGCGCACATTGTACCGATACATAAAAAAGGCTTAAAAACATCTATTGAAAACTATAGACCTATTTCTATATTAAATGTTCTAAGTAAAGTTATGGAAAGAATTGTTCATTACTATATGTACCCGACTATTTCTAGTGCGATACCAGACGAACAGCACGGATTTATGAAACGTCGGTCTACTACCACTTACCTTGTTCTATTCTCAAACAATGTTCTAAAAGATATCGAAGGTGGAGGTCAAGTTGATGTTATCTATACTGATTTCGAAAAAGCATTCGACCGCGGCGATCATGTAATCCTATTACGCAAGTTACAACAGCTCGGAATTCATGGAAACCTATTCCGCTGTATAACATCTTATCTTCATAATCGATGTCAAGCAGTAGTTGTTGGTGGCTGCCGGTCAGACTATGCTGACGTCACCTCAAGGGTCATTTTAGGACCCCTCTTATATGCGGTCTATCTTTATGATATCCATACACATATTAACCATTCAAAATTTCTGATGTATGCAGATGACACAAAAATGTATCTTAAAATTAATAATCTTATAGATTGCTTAAAGCTGCAAAGCGATCTAAACTCTTTAAGTAATTATTACAAGGATAATCACATTGACTTGAATGTTAATAAATGTTTACATATGTCTTTTACTCGTAAAAGGAATCCCATTGACTTCACATATGTCATAAATAACAATAATATTAATACATCGAATTGTGCTAAAGATCTGGGTATTACATTAACTCCAAAATTTGACTACTCTGATCATACACAAATATAGTTAATAAAGCGTATAAAGCATTGGGATTCGTCTTGAGAGTAAGCCAACCTTTTTCGGATACCGCATGTATGAAGGTCCTATATTATTCATATGTCCGTTCTACTTTTGAATATTGCAGTAATATATGGAATCCATATTTCACTACCTATATCAAATTAATAAAAAATATTCAGGTTACATTTCTAAAACATCTAAGCTACCGTAAAAATATCAAACCTAATGATTATAATGAATCCTGTAGTTTACATAAAATTAGGTCACTAGAAAATAGAAGAACCTTGCTAGATATGATGATTTTACATAACGTCTGCAATAATCAAATAGACAGCAAAGAAATAAGCGACTTGATTTTACGCTTTAATATTCCTGGTATTCGAACACGGCATTGCACCTTGTTCTCAGGTGCTCCTGCACGAACAGGATATGCAAAAAATGCAGTAGTGTACAGATTACAGGACACGTACAACAAAAGGTTTGATAACATTGATACTGATATTTTCTGCTCCACCAAACAACATTTTAGAAAATCAGTGTCTCATGTCTTATCTAACAACGGGCAGTAGGAATACACACACACACACACACACACACACACACACACACACACACATATATATATATATATATATGGATATATATGTATATATATGTATATATATATATAATTTAACTAATAATTATCTCTTATATACAATAAGTCACCTAGCGCTGTAGGTAATTTAAGTAATACAATGTAAGATTAGAAAATGTTAATCCCCTTTTGGCTGTAAATGTAACCTATGTAAACCTATTCTTTTATATTTTTCTAAGAGTTGTCGGATTATTTAAAGAAATAAATAAATAAAATAAATAAAGGAAATATAAAAACGTACGTTCTTATAAAATATGTTGATTACCCTAATAATCTAATAAAACTCCACAAATACTGTTTGTAGCTTTTTTATTGTACCCTAGGTTTGAAATAGGTAGTTTTATTGTTTTGTTAGTGGCAAACGAGCCACTTGTCTGTCTAATAGTGAGTGGTCATTGCTGTCTGTTGATATCTGCAATACAAGAGGTTTGCTTGTGTGTAGCCTACTCTAATTAGATAACTGTAATTACTCTAGGTCTGAAGCTACCCAGGTAAAAAAATCTGGAAAGTTTTCAGGTGTGCGCTTATTCCACAATCCACATCTTATCTATAGGTAAGTATAGGAAAAACAAACGCGTAAAACGAGCTAGACTAAAAGGTACTTCAGTCAATGAAAACTATAGGTACTTTGAGTAACGTTTTGAGTCAACGTTTGTAAGTCTGTATGTACAACGTTAAGTTCAGAGACAGATTGAGAGCCATTATCCTGTTTTGAAGTGCGGGAAATGTATAGAGCAGGCTTTTAGGAGAGATCTTATCTTACCTAGGTACGTAATATAAGACGTTTGAGGGGCTTTCTGTATGGGATGGTAAAATAAACGGGAAATTGGATTCATTTGGTGGTTCAATCTGAAGTTAACATCAAACGCAGTCAAAATGATGTGCAGATTAACAACAATTTAGATAAAAGTCTAATCAGGGTTAGTTGCAAATATTCAGACTTTGACTCTCGAGATTTATCTATTTTCCTACTGAAACTCACGGGATTCAAATAATTTGTCACCATTTTTTACCCATTACGATGTGGAAAAATTTTAAACTCTCGGTCGAAGAATAAATCCCTGAAAGAAACAGTGGCATGAAATAATGTGAGAGATAGTCGCTTAGAATTGGGTCATACAGGTTGGAGAAAATCACTCATTAACAACACACATCCAATAATGAGAGCAATCAATAATTGCACCATCTAATCCTACCTAATATGAGGTAAGTATGGATTCAGACTTTGCCGAAATATTAAGTAGGTACAAACGATACAAAAGAAACCCGTATTTCAGCTGGTACACGAAATAATGATCACAAAAAGTTACCAAGCAGTACCACAAGCTCGCCCATCAATCAAAAAGCTCCTAAACGTCCGAACTTCGGTGCTCCAACATCACTCTCCAGCAATTAAATCAGTAGCTACTCGAAATTCTCCAACTTATTATTATGCGAAGGGTTTTTGAACTTGTAACTTTTGTTGTTCAATTCACATCTCTCATGAATTAATATTTTTATCCAGATTTATTAAAATAAAATACAATTTATTATGTATTTTATGGCACACCAATAGCAGAATTATAAATGTGAAAGTCAGTCTGTATTTTTGTTTGTTTTGCGGTTAAAAAAGATTTATCTAAAATAATTCACATAGGTAATATGTATAAAGTTATTGTCTTTAGGTAGAATATAGTACATAAGACAATTATTTTTATTGCGGGCAAAGCTGCGGGGCGCTACTTGTACTGATATCACGGTAACTATAAAACGTGTAGGAACTAACGTAGTAATTTATGATCGTACAAAACGAAAAAACGGATTTAAAATGTTGCGATAGTGAAAATATCCACTAGCCATAATCATGACATCGAGGTATCAAATTTGTTTATATTGTTTATCCTCATATCTCCGGAGATGGTTATCAGATCTAGACAAAATTTGAATGGGACCAAACGGGACGCATAATCTCTCAAAAAAAAAACTTTTTTAAATCGGTTAAGATTTGACGGAGGTCTGAAGTAAAAAATATAAAAATAAAAACTGTCAAATTGAGAACCCCCCTCCTTTTTGTGAAGTCGGTTAAAAACTAGACCATCCTATGTAACTAAAGCAACTATGTAAACTTGAACTATAACTATGCATAACATGTTAGAAGGCTTAAAACATACACAGACAGACAGACGAACAGTTATGACGAACATTAAGGATTTGTTGTAGTTACTACGGAACCCAATGTCCTGCCTCCTGCAGAGAGAAATCGAAAAATGAACAGTTCGTAATATGTTTATTATGTTTTCTGACAATACGACACAGTTAAAAGCAGAATATATAAACACTTGGTAATATTGTACGTTACTCAATTAATTTCTTAATGGAAGAGATAAAGTGCATTAAAATGAATATGAAAGAAGTAAGTAATAAGGTTCGTTGTAAATAATTTGATAAGATATTTTTTATTAAATGTTTTGTAATTTTGTATTTGTTGTCGGAGACCGTAGTTTGATTGTGATTTTATTGAGTGATTTGGTTTTGAATTAACAGTTTTCTTTGTATAATCATTCTATATAACTTGTTGTTTTTATTAATTCTACGACGATTGAAAATAACGTTAATATCCAGATATTTTTTAAAATATTAAATCAATTCTTAGACATATATTTTTTGATTGATAAAATTATAACTAATAAAATAATAACATTAAATAAAAAAAAATATAATAAATTATAATTGTTTTGTGATAAAGCAAAGTCATCATCATCATCATAATCAGCCGGTATCAGTCCACAGCTGGACGGACATACGCCTCTCCCATGACATGTCACTGAGCCCAATTATTATCTAGGTAAAAAGTTTCTTGTCATAGTATAAAAAGGATGGATGTAGTTCACTATTTTTTAAATCCGATTTTTCTAAAAAATTTGTTCAAGTAAGATTTTTGTTTATTAGATATGATGGTTAGCCGAAACCAATGACTTGAAACATATTGACTTATGGTATGCTGTGTCGATCATCAATCATACCTTTGCCAAGTCAAAACTATAAAAAAATCCTGCAGATTTAAAGCATTTTATACATGAAAGAATCCTTTCTCTGCTCGTGAGTTCAATAGGGAGCAAAAACTAATATCAAGCTTCTTCCATTGTGCTGATGACAATAAGTTTTGTGCTATGAAGCTAATGGTGAATTAAGAGGCTAGGAAATAACGTTATGAAATACCATATAATTTATAATTCAGAAATAATTTATAATTAGCGCATATATTACTGCGTACCTTCTTATGCTGTTATTAGACTTTGACAGTATTAATCTAGCTTCCTAGAAAATATCTTATACTAAATAATTAACCAGGCAGATTGTCAATAAAATAATAAATAATTTAATTATTATGTTTCGACTGACTGACTTATGGAACTCGAAACCGTCCCGTCGGTACGATGAAATTTTGGATTGTCTTTAACAATTTACAAAAATATAAAGTGTGAGACACTTCAAAGAAACATAATATTTGATTTACGCAGTGCAACATCTCTCGTCGGATTTGAAAACTGTAATGATTTCATCCGAATGATTAACTTACGTAATAAGTAGTCATAGATGGCGCCACCAATGCATAATTGGGTTAACAAATGCAATCCACTAATTTCGTCGTATCGATGTATCGAACCGTGGCTTAATTGGCAGAGCACCTGGACGTGTAATTCGAGGGGTGCGGGTTCGAGTCCCGTCGGTACGATGAAATTTTGGATTGTGTTTAACAATTTACAATAATTTAATTATTTATTATTGCTGTTTTTATTTACCTCATAAACACCAAAACTTTTGAATCGGATAATTTTCACCTGAGTCAGTTTAATTTTGTCTCCACTTCGTTTAATTGTACACATCACACATACCATACACTAAAGTACAAGGTCATACATAAAATCAAACTAATAGTAACTGTAGATGAGTGTATAAAATAACTTTCTTTTGAAATCTAAGGTCAAAAGTAAATAAAAACATTCCAAGAAATTAATAATAAGAAGTTTAATAATCCACTGTCAAATCGAAAAAGGTTTTCGAATAATTATAGAATATATGAATAAAGGAGGCCAGTACTTAATATCTTTAGGGCCTCGTTCCAGAAGGATGGAATCAAATTTTATAAGAATTAAGCGTATTTTATTTGCTTGGACGGAAAAGGTTGGCACATTATTAAATGAAAGTTACATTTGGCTGACACCCAAAATGAATGGTTACTACGTGATCGCAAATGTTTGAGATTGCCTATTCATAAGATTTTCGCATATAACACTGGGCTGCCGAAAGGATCTGGCACTTTCCCTTTTTCCTTTGGATTTGGATTAAGGGATTGAATTTTAAAATACGTTTTATGTGTGTAGGATTCCATTAACGTGAAGAGGCGAGATATGTGTCAAATACCAATAAATAATATCGAGCCCCGCTGGCATCAAGGATATAAATATGGCTTGACTTCTAAGCAAGAGGGTACCGGTTCAAATCTTATCACAGGTACTCGTCCATAGGTTGTATTGTCTGTTAGTTATAATTTACAAGTGAAGTTAATTTAAATGGACGTTAAAATTAATAAAAAGTTAAAAATAAATGTAAAGTACCAATGATAACAATACATACTAGCCCAAATTCAACTGATCTACCATTTGCCAGTGTGGAGTTCCAATCCTTACAGCCCGGCTTCATCTTCAGGTCAGCACGATGGTACCATATTATTGCATTGTCACCGAAGTTACGCAACTACACCAAACAAAAGGCAAGTATGTCCAATCGAACGTCAGAAATAAGATCTTATTTGGCTTCTAGTATTTGACCCACACGAACATACATACATACGTACTAAGAAGGCAAGTAAAATAAAAGCTTGTAAAAAACAATTTAGTAAAGTTTACATCGTCTCCATTTTTTAAATACCTTCCGTACGTAGTAAACTGAAACAAGTTTATTTCTGTGCAGAGGAAGTAGCTTTGGAGTGACTAATTTGCTAAAATGCCTTTGTTCTGAGTCGCCTCGTTTGGTTAATTAGTTATCATAAATAGCTAGCTTTCTGGAGCTTTGAAAAATGCGTAGAGATTTTAAAAGATCGAGCTCTGATTTTATGTATTATAGTGTACCTTATGATACAGTAGTTTATCTAGGTTTAAGTTGTCAAATCTATGCATAAAATAAATTATGCGAAAAACATTTGGAATAAAGGAAGTTGGAACCATGATAAATGATTATTAGAGGTAGGTAAGTGCCTTTTACACCACTATCGCCACTTTATGTCATAGGATAAAATAAGGATGTAACAAATTTGTATATACAGGTAAATTATTAGTCAAAACACTTCTTCAGTTACAGTACTCTAAAGGATTTACTATACATAAAGTTATGTTGTTTACGTCTTGAATATTATTATGCTCCGGCTCGAAGGACCATATAACCACAAAGTACGATCATAAATACGCTAAAATAATGTGTCATACTTATACTTATATTATGGCCTATATGTACTGATCCTATCTTAAAATAAATAAAATTCTTCCTGTCATTGTAGCTAAGTCTAAAAGCCACAAACTGAACGTAAAATTAAACGGTTTTTGTATCATACGATGAGAACGGATATTGGTTGACCTAGTAATATTTTAATCAACGTAAGTACACTTGCGGAACAACTTTTGGTTTTAATTCCGCTTAAATTGTATGTTTATTTTGAACTGGGCAGTTTGGTATTTTAATTGATTTTGGAGGTAATATTGAACTAGCATATTTACGTGAAATTTATTAAGTATTTATCCTTCTTACTGATTGGTGTTACCAATGTAATCTACATTCTTGAAATAATTTTCACAGAGTCTTAATTCTTATTGACTTGAAAAAACAATACATTTCCGCAATCTTTTTATCTGAAATTGGTGGAATTAATGAGAATGATTTTTCTGTTCCATACCCAAATTAATATACCATTTCCATACCAAAAAGTGACTTGGCTGTACGGTCGTTCGTCTGTCTGTCACAGGCTGTATCTACTGAACTGTAATAAGTAGACACTTGTTTTTAGGGTTCCGTACCCAAAGGGTAAAACGGGACCCTATTACTAAGACTCCGCTGTCCGTCTGTCTGTCTGTCTGTCTGTCTGTCTGTCCGTCTGTCACTAGGCTGTATCTCATTAACCGTAATAGTTGAAATTTTCACAGATGGTGTATATCTGTTGCCGCTAGAACCACAAATACTAAAAACAAAATAAAGTTAAAAATTAAAGGGGTCCCCATACAAAAACGAGTTATTTATTTCAAAAAGTGTGCATGCAGATGCAATACTGTGGCTATATCAACACATAAAACAATATCAAGTTTAAAGTTAAAGGCGGTTGTATGGATTCATTCGTGTGAGAGTTAGACTCGCACTTGGCCGGTTTATTTATGTGTATGTTTCCTTACATCAACAGAATATGTAGCCTTTTTTTTGTTTGATAGGCTTCAGGTATACATAATCGGTTAAATGAATAGGCAATAGAATATAATAGAATAGAATAGGCACAGAAATATTTAACATTATTTTTTTAGCAAATATTTTTACCATAGCCGTAGCTGCTTAAATAGTTTTGGCTCGTGAATAATTACACCTTTTTGCAAAACAACAAAAGTTATACATTTTAGAGCTTGACATTTTATTATGTTAAAATATTTCTCGCTTCAAATGAATAAATCTGAAGGGTAATAAAATATACGAAAAAGCCTGCCGCTGAATAAATTAGGGACGTTAAATGAATAGAAATAAGTTATTTAGGTTGGAGATGTCCCAGCTCCTTCAGCTAAACTGAAGACTGAGACTCTACATAAACAAAATTTGTTTTACAATTGAATACCTAACTACAACAATAGAGATTTTTGGTGCCATCTAGTTACGGCCCTACGGGAAAACGGTAATTAACTGCGCTAATATTGATAATTATTGATATTTTAAAGTGGCGACAATGATGGAAAAACGTAGCCAGAAACTTTTATGAGGAACAATGATAAAGATTATGATGGTTGACTGACAGAGTGCTGTAGTGCTCGGGAATTAAGATATAAAGAAGTTTGTGCCTAATAGGAGTGTTCTATTCTTATTTTTTTTAAACTATTTGATCCCACTGCTGGGCACAGGTTTCCTTTATTTTTAGGGTTCCGTAGCCGAATGGCAAAAAACGGAACCCTTATAGATTCGTCATGTCTGTCTGTCTGTCTGTCTGTCTGTCCGTCCGTACGTCACAGCCATTTTATTCCGAAACTGTTAGTACTACAGAATTGAAACTTGGTACGTAGATGTATTCTGTGAACCGCTTTCCGATTTTTATACAAAAATAGAAAATATAAAAGTTTAAGGGGGGGCATCCCATACATGGAACTGAAACAAAAAAAAATTTTTTCTTCAAACCTATACGTGAGGGGTGTCTGTGGATAGGTCTTCAAAAATGACATTGAGGTTTCTAAAATCATTTTTTCTCAAAGTCAATCATTTGAAAGATAGGCGCGTCTAAAGTGGTAAAATGTGTGTCCCCCCCCCCTCTAACTTTTAAAGTATGAGAGTGAAAAATCTAAAAAAAATATATGCTGTAGATCTCAATAAAAACTAACAACGAAAATTGGTTTGAACGAGATACAATCAGCAGTTTTAGAGATATGGCGACCGCAAAGATTACTTTGTTTTTCATACATACACTATGAAAAACAAAGTTAATTTTGTAGTTGCGAAAAATCATAGTTATGGTATACTTAGCTGTGTTACGGAACCCTACGAGTGCGAGTCCGACTTGCACTTGGCCAGTTTATTTTCCATCTATCTTATTGGATAGGAAATCCGTTTATCTATTTTTAATATTCTTTTTTGTTTCTCGACAAAACTCTCAGATTAAACATCTCTATATCAAATAAAAAAAATTAAAATTAAAAAAAAAAAAAAAAAAAAAAACAAATAATGGTACGAGATATGAGTTTGTGGCATTGCCTCAAGTGCACGCTACAAGAATAAGTCCTATTACATACACTATGGATTGACTACATTCTACAAAGACCAAGAAAATTTATATAGCTTACTCATTTAGAAGATTGAACTCAGTTTTTCTTTATTATAAAATTACTTCATAAATATGTAAATAACGCAAGATAAATCTGATAAATATCGAGGGCCTCGTGGCCTAATCGGGAGAACGGTCGGCTCTGATGCCAGAGGTACCGAGTTCAATCCCCGCCGTGCATTAATGGATTTTTGTATCGAAAAATTTATTTGCGCTTTTCACAGTCGCCCTCCGGTGAAGGATAAACATCGTTAAGAAACCAACCACCCCCGCATGGTGGTAGGACACTATCTAGTGTCCGCCTGGCCAGCTACCACCCTCAAGTTAGAAAATCTGTCGTCTAAAACATCTAATGTGTTCCGGCAGCTATCCTAGGGAGAGAGTTCCCATTCTAGGCCTAGCGTGCTTACATCTTCGACCGCATCATCACTAATCAACAGGTGAGATAGTATGTATAGTAATGTGCGTAAAAGATGCGTAAATGCTTCGTATTCATTAAGTGCATTAGATAAAGTGCAATAATGAATTTTATTATATATGCTGTGATATTTCTATTTTAGCACCTTTGCGTCATAGCTATGACAGATGTGCTTTGCTGCCATATTGTGTGGAAATATTTTCTCTTTCCTTTAACGGGTTATGTTATTAAAAGATTTTTAAATTAAACTAATAATGTGTGTACCTACGAAGAAAATATAAGGTGTGTACCCTACTACATAATATGTTTGTTAAGGTCAAATTTTGGAAGCTTAATTAGAACTCCTATGTATTGTATTCCTTAAGAGCGAACGCGGGGTGCACTTTTCCATACAAATATATTCCCCCGTTTCCTCCCAGGAAAATGCTTCTAGAGCAATATTTGTTTCTACAAAAATCTAGGTCTGCTTTAGCTTTCTTTTTTTGACCTACCAAATGTAAATAGAAATATGACCCTTCAAAAACTCAAAGAGGAGATTAAATGGCTTATAATTATTTTTACAATTGGTTCGTCAAAAAAAGCAAATGATAGGCATAACATGCATGATAAGGCATGATAGCTACAGCAAATTTTGATTTTTTGTAGAAACAAATTTTGCTCTAGAAGCATTTTTCAGGGGGAGGAAACGGGGGAATATGTTTTATGGAAAAGTGCACCCCGCGTTCGCTCTTAATACATCTTTGCCAAGTTCCGACGAGAGTATATTTTTAGGGTTCCGTACCCAAAGGGTAAAACGGGAGCCTATTAATAAGACTCCGCTGTCCGTCTGTCTGTCTGTCTGTCTGTCCGTCTGTCACCAGGCTGTATCTCATGATCCGTGATAGTTAGACAGTTGAAATTTTCACAGATGATGTATTTCTATTGCCGCTATAACAACAAATACTAAAACCAGAATAACATTAAAAATAATAGGGGGTCCCCATACAAAAAACTTTTTTTTTTCGGGTTTTCAATATAACGTCCATAGATGGCGTTATATTAAAATGTCGATCCCTAACACCTTTGTTAGACGTTAGATGGCGTTATAAGAAATAAAATGTTTATTAATTATTATTTTTTGCTGGCGAAAAATGTTAGTGGTATTTTTGCTCGATCTTATAAAATACTGTAGTGTGGTACGGAACCCTACGAGTGCGAGTCCGACTTGCACTTGGCCAGTTTATTGTGATAAGCGTGTTTTTACTTTACATTCAAGGATAGGGAACTCTCCAACAGTCGACAAATTTGATATCAATACGTATTAAATTATGGTAATCCCCATTTTAATTAGATAATTTCTTTTTAATCAATTGATTTCAAGTGTGTCTATTTTACTCTGTAGCTGGATTATAAAATGATGATGGATGATATTCATATTCATATTCATTCATATTCATATATTTATTAATAATTTTCATTACAAGTCATTCATTTTCATTACAGTCATTAATATTAAATAATTAAAATAAAGTGTACAAATAAATTAAAAATGTATATAATATTATGTTTTGCTGAGAGCAAATTCATCGTAGCTGTAGAACGTCTGCTCGATAAGCCAGTGCTTCAGCTGCCGTTTGAAACTAGTCAAATTGGGCGCTGAGATGACAGGTTCAGGCAACTTATTATATACTGTCGGTCCCATAACATGAGTTATCTTGGAAGTCTTGGTGAGTGACCGAGTCTCTGCCCGTAACTTGTCCCTACCACGGGTGTGGTGATCGTGCACGCTATTTCCTTTTGTGTAAGAGTCCAGGTTCATTCTAGCGTACACTGCGACTTGAAATATAACAAGTGCAGGCAGCGTCAGAATACCTAGACTCTTAAAATATGGCCGTGCAGAGACGTTCTGCGGAATTTTAGCGATTGCTCGCACGGCGCGTTTCTGCATTCTGAATGCCCGCAGCCAGTCCGCAGAACGCCCCCATATTTCGGCACCATACTGCAGGAGAGAGTGCACGGTCGCGATATAATTTGACATACCATAAAACAAATGTGAATATGGGAGCCAAGTATGGTTGTCACTATTGCTTACAAAAAAATTGAGTGCTGCGCTCAGAGTAACAATTACTAAAGTATTATGACTCTGAGGTGCTGAGTGATAGTATGGTGCAATAGGACATAGGATACGTTTTAACTAGGACTTAACCGCCATACACTACCAGGTGAAATAAGTGATACTTATTTCCACAGACGCAAGCAGATATGTAACAACCTACGTCAATGCTTATCTATATCACGATTTTACCAAATAGTTATCTCTGAATCACGTTACGGATTGAACTATCGCAGATCATTGTAATGCATCTAAAATTAGATGTACCTGTAAAGTCGAGATTAAAATAGAACCGTTCAATGATCACGGTCAATAGTAAGTATTGATTGATGAAGTGCACAGCCAGTTTGCTTTTCTCCTATCACTAATAAAATTGATATTTAACCATTAACTAGAATAAGCTATAAATACGAAAAAAAATAACATATATATTTGTAACAACGAAACGAGCACTTGTAATTTTTGCCTCCCATTGATTGACGGGACTTATAAATAAATAATAGTTTAAAAAAACTAAAAAAATACGCTTTTATAGAAAATCCAACTAAAAAATAGAAAATAAATTTGAATTAATAAATATAAAATAAATAGTGTAAGAAAAAATGATTTTATTGTAAAAAAAGCGTGGGGTGCATGGTATCGATAGTTCCAAATATTTTATGAACAGATATGACTAGAAGGGTTATTTTGATAATATCCTGAAAAGCACCTCACGCTTTTTTTACAATAAAATCATTTTTTCTTACACTATTTTTAATTCAAATTTATTAAAATGTATTTTCTATTTTTTAGTTGGATTTTCTATAAAAGCGTATAAAATGTGTATTTTTTTTAGTTTTTTTAAACTATTATTTATTTTTCATTTTTTAGTCGAATTTTTTTTTAAATCCTAGTTAGGATAACGGGTCAAAATGTTTAAAATATTGAATTGTCATCGGTCCTTAATAAGTATGCCAAATTTCGAGTTAATCCGACGTTTTGAAGGGGGTTAAAATCATGTTCAAAGATTCCGTTACATACTAACATACAAACATACATACGTCTGAAGCTAATAAAAGCGTATTAATAAAAAAAGAAGTATGTATCTGACATTAGATGTTTGGCGACAGATTTTCTAACTGAAAAAAACTTGGGTGGTAGCTGGCCAGGCGGACACTAGACAGTGTCCTACCACCATGCGAGGGTTGTTGGTTTCTTAACGATGTTTTTCCTTCACCGGAGGGCCGCTGTGAGAAGCGCACATATTTTTTTCGATAGAAAAATCTATTGGTGCACGGCGGGGTTTGAACTCGGTACCTCTGGCATCAAAGCCGACCGTTCACCCGATTGCGCACACCGGGCCCTTAAAACTTTAACTTATAGTCATTGTCAATCTATTGAAACTATTATCTATATTATCGTACTGACGGGACGATGAAATTTTGGATTGTGTTTAACAATTTACAAAAATATAAAGTGTTCAAACACTTCAAAGAAACATAATATTTAATATCTACTTGTTAACATCTATTAAAACATATTTGTTGATTTATTGTTACAGATTTCGCCTTGCTGGGCAGCAAGGATTCCTTATAGAATTAACCAGTATAACTAGTATCGAATATCAAGCTATACTGTTGACAAAATTATGAGCTCGAAGTAATTTTCGAGAAAACTTTGTCTACGATCTATGTAGTAGCATCTGGAATGGTACAGGCTGATGATATCCACTAAATACATATCTATCGAGTAGGACTCGTGTGCATTGGGGGTCATAACTACTTTTCCGACCGTTTTCCGCGGGAATTTAGTATTTAGGACCTCATTATTGCGGGTTTTTACGCGGGAACATGACAAGATGTAGGTTTTAAGTGTGTCAATTTTGAAAACTATATGACTTTTACTGAAAAGATTTTATATGTTATATTATAATTTTATATATATTATGTAAAACTATTGTATATTATATTGATCTACAATATTTTTCTGGTCAGCTAATTAAGATATTATCTTAATTACAGAGAACTTGTCGATATATAGAACGGAACAAATTAATCTCACCGGATAGGTATAGATACCTACATAAATTCGGTTAAGGTCTATGTCAATAATCTAAGCAAATTCATATGTTAGATATAATTTAACTAAATCAAAATTTATATAAACTTACGTCTAGACCTATCGTCTACCTAAATTCTCAAGTGAGCCTAGAAATAACAACAACACATTGAGAAGTGATTATTTAACTGTGTCTCAATATTTGCAATGCATTTGCGATAGATATTACACGTTGCAAAATTGAACATGTTATAATTAAGAGGTACTTAAACCATCAATTAAGTTACGCAAATGTTAAGTCCTTGGCTGTCAGTTTGAATCGTAGATATAGCAACATTTAAGTAAGTGGCCAACTCTATTTCGATCGTCCAATCAAACGAAATAATATAATTAATCAAATCGATGACTAACACAAACTTTCGAAAATAATAACATTGCAAGTGCAAGACAAAATAGGCGAAGTGAGCGGAGAGCCTCCAGACGCGAACCACACGTGGTTCTAACACGGCACGATCTAACAACCGGACTGGCCACGGCCATATGTTCCCAACTTACACAACATACGACACTTAACACTGGCTGTTTAATATTTAAAACAGAAAAAAGTTAGTCGGGGGTTCGATTTTCAAAGTTCGAAAAGTTCCGAGTTTGCGGTTTAAGGCGAGCGCGCGACCGGAGCGCCTTAGAGTGGAGCTTACACTGATTTTTTGTTGGAAGGCATCGTTTGCTCGCCGCTTGCTCTACATTCGGCGACCGGTGTGATACGCGCCCGATCTCAGATAGGGCTGACTGACGTGCAAGTAATGTTTGGTAATGTGTAGCTTGAATTGAGAGCATTCGGAGGTTGTATTGAAAGTTTCCGATAAGCAAATTGCGCGATGGAAGTAGGCGCGGTTGCTCAGACGGATGTGAGACGGAAGGTAAATTTATTTTAAGTTAATGATATCATTAAAATACCTTGTTGAACAGAGGGATTGCGATCACGTGCGAGGATCACATCATCGAACATTCAGTTTGAGTTATTCTCTGAGTAAATTTTATGTAATTATTATTAAATTAATGTTTCGTCGTCTTTTACGTATAAATTGATAGTAAAAGTAAAATCTACTTCAATTGGTTCCACAAAGCAAACATGCAATAAACTTGTATGAAGTGCTCAGTGTTAAACTAAGAAAACTCGTTCTGTAAAATAGTCTTCGAAGTTGATGAATGCGTTTGACAAAGTCTTTGTTATGGACTGATAGAGTTTGTGACAAACAGTTTTATACTGAGATAAAGTTTTGAGCTCTACCTCAATCGTTGCAGTTCCGAAAGTAAATAAACTCTCACTCTAAAACCTCTATTTCGTTTTAGTATTTAAACACAACACTATTTATTTACAATGGCATTAATAAAAAAAATACAATAAAATTCGCATATATATGAGATTACCGAATTATTACATAATTTAGGGTCAAGTTCCAATCCAACTTTACAATCTAATCGCATCTAATCATGCATTTTACACCTGAATTAAATGATATTGTACCTTAAGTTCATTGATTTTCTCATCACGAACTTGAATCGAGTTTTGGCGGGAACGTGGAAATGTGTGTGTGCTCTTATTGCATTTTTTCCTAAAACTTGTGTTCTTCCGCGAGTTAATTTGTAATAAATATGGATTATTACCAATAAGTGCCAGTAAATGTGTGTGAG
The DNA here is from genome assembly GCA_954871355.1 of Cabera pusaria. NCBI lineage: Eukaryota > Metazoa > Arthropoda > Insecta > Lepidoptera > Geometridae > Cabera > Cabera pusaria. The sequence goes on from OX940896.1 coordinate 14,248,074, forward strand.
TGTAGGGAAACATCACAATGTTGAAAAACATGCTATTTGAGTTCATACAAAAGTTCCACTGAAATGGTTCAGTAAAGTCCACTTTTTTACTGAGAAGGGTATGATTTGGACTAGTCTTTGACTCGAAGCTTGGCCTGAAATGTGACTTTGACCCATTTTTACGACTTGAATTCTCAATTCCTCAAACTTGAAGAATTTTAATACTTGACACTGGCTAAATACACTAATCGTGTGGAGCCATAATTAATTTTAAAATAACTTTAATCTCCGTGTACTATTGTTTATTCTGTGACTCTATCAAACGTTGAAAGCCCTATTAGTTAACACGTATTAACACCTATGTATTCTGTGATTCTATCAAACGTTGAAAGCCCTATTAGTTAACACCTATTACTCGACCCTAGAGGCAGGTCGATGATTACAGCTACCACTTTGCGGGCAGTTAACTCCCCTACCTTGCAGGATTACATCTATAGTACACATCGACCTATGCTATATCATAACTGTATGGACGATCATTATTGTGTTTCATATTGTAAGATTTTGCATAATTATATGACAAGTTAGGACTTATTCTGACTTATTAATTAATGAAATACATGGGGTTCCAACTAAAACGTTACATATAAATATATAGTAATTCATTTATTTAAAATAAGTAAGAGTAAGTAAAATAAGAGTAAGAAGGAAGATTAATTAGGTAGTGGCTAGCCTACTTAAAAAAAAAATGGCAAGAAATAGAAAAAATATGCAAAAATGTGTACGTACTAATGGTTCAAAATCAAAAACTTAGAATATATAAGCCTACAACCTTGTTGTAATATATATAATATTTATGATGAAATTAAATGAATACCAACCAAAACTTCTTACATGGCGTAACTCGTAGGTAACTCGTAAAAATTTGATCCTTATTTATGCTAAAGTTTTCGGTAGACATCGAGTTAAAATTTAAATAAACGTTTAAAATTTCAAGGCGGCAATAGCCCAATGGATAAGGTGGCAGACTGGCGATCGAGAGGTTGTGAGTTCGATCCCGACCCCAGCCATTGCACTATTGACGTGAACCCACTCCAGACACAAGCATATTTAGCTTAGTTGGAGGGGTTAACAAGAATACTAGTAATGTGCAACCTACATTGCGAGTAATCTTTTTCATAAATACTAAAAAAGAACCGACTTCAATGTCGCGTTATTAGTTTTCAGTACCAATTTTGAGATGTTTATGTCCATATCTCTGGAAACACTAATCAGACCTCGATAAAATGTGGTACCACACTTGGGACATTTTCTTTCCAACAAAAAAAGAATAATCAAAATCGGTTCATAAACGACGAAGTTATCCGCGAACAAACATAAAAAAAACATATATACGGTCGAATTGAGAAACCTCCTCCTTTTTTGAAGTCGGTTTAAAAAAAAATCTTAAACTGAAAACAAAAACCTACAGACAAATTGAGAAGGAGGTTCTCAATTTGTCCTTTTTAGAAGTCGGATAATATTTCTAAAAATATTTTGTATTAGTTAGGAAATAAGAACAAGCTTTCTTGTGATGATGGCCAAGTGCAAGTCGGACTCGCACTCGTAGCGTTCCGTACCACACTACAGTATTTTATAAGATCGAGCAAAAAATACCACTATCATTTTTCGCCAGCAAAAAGTAATAATTAATAAACATTTTATTTCTTATAACGCCATCTAACGTCTAACAAAGGTGTTAGGGATCGACATTTCAATATAACGCCATCTATGCGACGCTTACCTAACTAAGCGTTCATAGATGGCGTTACATTGAAATGCCGAAAAAAACACGTTTCTTGTATTGGGACCCTCTATTATTTTAAACTTTATTCTGTTTTTAGTGTTATTTTTGTTGTTATAGCGGCAACAGAAATACATAATCTGTGAAAATTTCAACTGTCTAACTACCACGGTTCATGAGATACAGCCTGGTGATAGACGGACAGACAGACAGACAGACAGACAGACAGTCCCGTTTTACCCTTTGGGTACGGAACCCTAAAAATACCTGAAAAATTAAAAACATTAGTATGTATACTAATAAAAACATTATTACATTTTGAATGTATACCAATAACTCACAAACTTTACGCTTTATAAATTATAGCACATTGATGTTAGAACGTCAACTCTAATCAACCGACTGCTTTGCATAAACCGCAAAAATATGCCAATCGAGTGTGTTACCTACAATTATGTCTCGACGGCTTCGCTACAGCTATGCTCGGTTCTGGATTATTAGTTCCCATAATCATGTAATTGGCTTATTACCTTGTAAAACGGCAGCTTAGCATACAACCTTATTAACTCGAGTGGGGTAAATATTGCACAGTAGCTTTTATGTAGTTTACAGTGTTTGTTTTTTTTTGGTACGAACCATCTTCTATGTTTATATAGCGTAGCGTAGACCTTTTACCGCCTGTGGAAAACTCTTGGTAACGACTTTCTGATAATGAAGTCAGTAGTCTACTTTTTAGTAAGTACAAGCTTTTTCTTATGTGTACATTACTTTTAATATCTATATTAAATTATTCTTGCGGTAAATGTACTAAGCCGGCGTACATTGTATCAGAAATAAAATACATATTCATTTTTACTCTCGTTAAATGTGACACCTTTTAATCATAAAAAATTTAATGAAACTGGTTAAACCAAGAACAAAGTAATTTAACGCCAATAAACAGAAAATAAAACCGTGTAAAACACAGTTCGATAAAAAAGACGTATAAAACTATATCATAATAATTTTAATATACAGTGACTTGTTATGGGTCGTTTATTTATAATGTTAACATGACCCGATATTTTCACACCTGATAATTAAACTACTATTACCGCTTGATATGTAGTGTCAAAGTTAATATAAAATATTGGCTGTCATCATTTATCACTACGGGTGTATAATTAAAATGCACATCCATTTCCGCGACAAAACGAACGATGAAAAAATCGTGTTCGAGAGTATCTTATTAATCACGGACCTTAGAACTATAATTTGTAATAGAGGCAACAAAAACCATTACACTTCGAGCTATGCATATAGCATATAGCATCTTTCTATAAGTATGTTTTCGTAACGTAATCGATAAAAATGATCAGATTTTGCTTAGTTTGGTGATACATTTTTGTACCTAACTAGAAGCTTTTGTACTTTAATTGCTCAGCATTAGTAAAATAATAAATTATACTGATACTGAAAAAAAATTATCATCGATATAAACATCGATCCTAAATAAATATGAGATTTTAAAGCAATACACAGAAGAGGCAAGAGACTCAATAACATTACAAATAAACCTAAAGGAGATATCATGAACTTGAGAAATCATGGTATTTTATATTTGACCCGTTCACACGTGAATTCTCATTCAAGGCAATTAAATAAATTTGAGAATTATAATATTTTTTGCAAGTTTACCTCTTCCCTGTATAAATCTGAGTAATTCATCCCTTGAGACATGTTTTGATAACCAAGTTACAATGTTGATGTGTCTGTAACGAGCCAATTAATTAGCTGCATTTCGTAACTGTCTCTTTGGAAAGACATTCTTTACACGACGTCTATATTTCAGATGTCTGGTAAATAAAGATTTAAATTATTCAACATGTTAAGATGTGTGGTAAGCGTTGGAGATGATTCATCGTCGAACACAGTTGTTGAACACAACAAATGTTTTTTATAAACTTTTTTGGATTCAAGTTTCCGTCTCTGTACCTAAATTAAATTAAAAACTATGTTTTGCCTATTCAACGTCATAAAATTGCAAATTTCAGCGTACATCATTAGCTTGTAGTGTTAGGAATTTCTGCTTGTCCGCTTTGAGATTATACCTGCATTTTGACTGTTATTCAGTCGTCAACATCTTATTGTCTGAAGGTAACAAGCGCAGTGGAGTTACGCGCAAAATTTTGCCAATCCATAGTTTTGCGTGCCACAGTTTCTGTCTTAGGTATTATCGCTTACCATCAGGCGAGCATCTTAGACTTCTTCCATTGTACGCTACTGAGCCCTAGTTTCGGCGTTGCTCTTCCAGTGACAACCAGCTATGATGCGTCTTAGGCATATCGTTGTTCTACCTTGCCACAAGGCAAACAACACTTCGTTTGCTGATTCGTGGAAACAACGATACAAGAATGTTTTATCATTGAAAAATGGCTGAGACGAAAAATTTCATCATATTCATACTTTGTCCACAAAAATACGTCGGTATTTTAATCTAAAATCATATTAACAATTAAATGAACAGGGGTAACTAGGTAACTTTTTAAAAACACCGATCATACGTCGAATATGAAACTGTTTATTCAGTAAGAAACTTTCCATCAAACCCGATCAAAACAACAGTTTCGGTAATCAAACTTTATTTTAACAGCGTTGTAAAATAGGAAATGGAAAGTGATGTTAAAAGTAAAGCAGTAAATACTCGTACTAACCTCAAAAACTTTAAACGGACGAATTTAAGTGGAAAACTAGATTCACGAATCCTGGAGTCAAGTGACGGAAGTTCCCAAACTTTTGTCATAAACTAAAAATCGTCTGATTAATGTATTGATTTTAAGAACTCTTTGGTTTTCAAACTTAAATATTAAATCACTGGACGGTATACATACTTAAACTTTACTTATATATACCATATCCAGGGTTTTATTACAGAACAAGTTATATTCTATGGTTCTATAGTCATGAAAACTGCTTGCTTACAAATAAATCTTTCTTCATGTAAGAACTCTTTATCTCCTTCTAAAAACTTTTTAGGTTTAGAGTGAAATAGTGGTCAATCACTCGCCTATTAAGCATAAAAACAATGTTAAGTGACAATGTAATCTATGATTATGCGCTCTCTGACACATATAGTAATCTGTGTTATGTACGCTTGTCTACAACTTCCCTGTTCACTAGTAATTTTAAATTCCCGGGATTTTAAGGCTTTTCTGGAAATCTTATTACTTATGAGTAGGAGCATTGTTTTTATATTTCTTCTATTATTTATAAAAAATATATTTACACCATTGTGTGTTGTTGACTCAGACGTGAGCCCTTACCCACACATTCTGGTCACTTCGAGGCGGGATTATCGATAGCTTCGTCTAAAATTTCTTAATCATCAGATCGACACGCTCGACTACCTGAAGAATTATTTATGGTCAAGTACAAAGCATCTACTTTAGTACGATTTACGCAGTTTTGTTGCGATATGACAGCCCATCGCCATATCACGTGAGGCTATCATATCGTGGACAATGACCTTCTTAAAATTAATAGATATATTAACCTAGATATTAGGTACATGTAAAGTTTCTAACCTCCCAAAGTTATCCCTATTCGCAACAAGAATATAACCAAAATGTCATCGTACCGACGGGACTTGAACCCTCAATTTACAAAAATATAAAGTTTGAAACACTTCAAAGAAACATAATATTTGATTTACGCAGTGCAACATCTCTCGTCGGATTTGAAAACTGTAATGATTTCTTCCGAATGATTAACTTACGTAATAAGTAGTCATAGATGGCGCCACCAATGCATAATTGGGTTAACAAATGCAATCCACTAATTTCGTCGTAACGATACTTCGCACCGTGGCTTAATTGGCAAAGCACCGGAACATGTCATTCCGGAGGTTGCGGGTTCAAGTCCCGTCGGTACGATGAAATTTTGGATTGTGTTTAACAATTTACAAAAATATAAAGTGTGAAACACTTCAAAGAAACATAATATTTAAGAATATAACCGTCAACAAAGCAACTTCAAATCTATTCATGATCTCACAAACATTCCAGTTTCCATTTAGTTGTAAAGGCATCATCATTTCATCTCATCTTTCCCCAGTAATGAATAAACTGAACAAATTTTGCAACGCAATCCGTTAGTGTAAAATAATTTTAGCAGCCGCGAAGCACATTAATTGTATGAAGTCGTGTGCGATTTACACTAAACGGTAAAGTTAAAGTGGCTTTAACAAACTAAAATGTCTCATAAAGATGATTATGTGACAATTTACGAACCGCGAAGTGGTCTTTTTAAGTTGTTTTAACAAATCATGAGTGCTTTTCTCGTCTTTAGGGAACACTTTGGATTTAATTAGTGATTTACACTCTCCTTTAACGATGTTTTTATGGATTTAAACATCACTTTTTTGTGATAGGACTTCTGGTGCGCCACCTGGGTTGGAAACAACTCTTTGTCAGTTATGTAATCGATATTCATCAGTAATCCACAGGTGGTAGGAGCATTTTATATCGATGTTCTGCCTAACTTGCTACCAAAAAGTAGCTTAGCACCATCAAGGAGAAAATCTATCGCCATAACATTATGGTGTTCCGGCAGCACACAACTATTGAGAGTCAGAGTATTCTAGGCTTAGCTTGTTCACCGTCTTCAACCAAATCATTACTAGGCGAGGCAGTGGTCAAACGCTAGCCTATAAGATGTAAAAAAATTGTATAAATGTGTTTTCAGTATGAAGGCTAACATGTTACAGATTATGTGATGTGAGATTAAGTAGCTAAGCTATCTGAGGGTAGTAGTTAGGACTTAGGTGGTAGTAGTAGGTGGGCGCAACCTTGTAAAAACACACTCTGATAATAGTTTGCGAGCCATATAAAATATCTAAGCTTCTAGGCGAGGGTAGTGTGTGTTCTAGTACCCAATATCATAAACATGCATTATTATTTAAATTTATTGCGTTAAATCGATTTAGTCACTCCCTTCTCAAGTATAGGCGTTACGGGAATGAAATTGGCGAGGAAGTATTTGGATAATCATGACAAAATCGATAGGATAATAAGAATGAAGAGCATATAAAATCCATGCATACCAGCAGGGCAGGGAAATTTATATATTTCAGAAAGTGGAATGAACGAGATCAAAGGAAGTAAAATGTAGTAAGGATGATAAACACTGGAGCTTTTCATGCTCTACTGAAATAAGCGAGTGTTATATTTGCTGATGTTTACGTATGGAGGACTTACTACTAAATAATTCTAGTGATCTCTACATTAAGGTACGGCTACACCGCGGCGTCCTGCGATCTGCGGCGCGATCTCAGTACTTTTTAATTGTGTTCTGATCGCATTTGGTGTGAACCAGTCGATACAAATACTACTGCGCTGTCTGATCGCCGCTTAGATCGCGCACGCAGGACGCTGCGGAGTGTCCGTACCTTTAGGCAGATATTTATACAAAATTATCTAATCTACATCAAGGTACCGTATAATATCGTAGCTGTACGTCTGGGTATTATTAAGACGAGATATGTTGCTCGAATATTTTATATGTTAACCTAGGAACTGAAAATAGCTGAGGATAGTGCTGAGTGGCATGCAGTTGGAGAGGTTGAGAGCTACATATTTTGACTGTAGTGTAAGTGTAACTGCTTGTGAAGTTAGAGCTTGTTGAGTTAGAAGCTAAGCTAAGCTAAGCTCTGCAACTATATCTTTTTTTTTAATAAAGATTTCTCGCAATGTGGGTTGCACATTACTAGTATTCTTGTTAACCCCTCCAACTAGCTAAATTAAATATGCTTGTATCTGGAGTGGATTCACGTCAATAGTGCAATGGGTGGGGTGGGGATCGAACTCACGACCTCTCGATCGCCAGTCCGACATCCATTGCGCTATTGCCGCATTAATAATGACAACTTTTATAACTTTCTGATATTTTTTTGACAGAGCGAGCATCGTCATGGCTACATTTTATATGAAAAGGTTTTTGGTGGGATACATTTTAGACGATTGTACATGTGTAATACTATTGTAAATATTAGATACATATAAACCATCATGGGCTGAATCATGTTATCCTGCGTCATTGGCCTAACTCAGCTGAACAGGTTCCCTAGAAAAAAAATCAAATTTTCCTGTTTCCATTCACGCTAACGCAAGTTCAAAACGTGTGAAATGACATGTATGATTCCGCAAAAAAGATGTCATTCCCATACATTTTGAACTTGCGTTAGCGTGAATGGAAACAGGAAATTGGATTTTGTCTAGGGGCCCTGGTAGAACGAACTAAGCGTACGTATGTTAAACTTAAAAGAATATAGCGCGTGGGAGATCGCCTGATGACGCCCAAATGAACGTGGAAACGTGGATGAACGGTCGAGATGGCCGTCCAAATAGTTCTGGCCACAGAAGAGAGAAACCTTTTTTTCTGTTCTGTGGTTCCTGTCAATGTTTCGATTGTTATGTACGCGTACCATAAAACATTTATCCCATTATCTACTTGCTGCTTGCTATAGCTGCCTAACACAATAAGGAGATTAATTAACAATAGAAACAAAAGGTCAGGCACTAATGTTTATAAAATTTCAGAATTGGACTTTTATAACTAAAACGCAAAAAATAATATCCAATGTCAAAGACTAGCAGTGAATCGTCTTTATTACAAGCAATAGAAAGAACAGTCAAAAATTCAGCAATTTTATTTAACGTAGTGACGCCCTGAGCTGGGAATCAAAGCATTTCAATAACGTTTAAGTATAGCAATAACATTGTAAGGACGATCCATGAAATCTCATTTGCTATATCGTCTGTCGCAAACACAAATAGACATGGTCTAAAAACTACCCAACTAAAACTAGAAATTTCATTCTCTGTACCCTCTCTCTCTCTCTTTCTCTAATAAGTCTTCTACTTACGTAAGTTTGTAGTAGCCGAAAATTTATAATGAACCTATTTGTTATTTAGGTTGAATAATTATAAGATGAGAAGTATTTCGACAAGGAAACTGGTGGTCTTTCATTCATTGTAAGCTCTACCATTGAAAGTAAATCGTAAATTCACTTTATCCACTTTCAATATAATAAATATCCTTATTTTCTAGTTGCGTTGACTTAAAGCTACTTATATAATTATACTCCTACTAGTTGACTTAGCCAGACGAAAAACAAGGACCTTTATGGCCACTTTTCCCCTTTTTTATGAAACCTTAAAAATGAAGAAAAATAAAGTTTTAGAACAAGACCGTCTTTAGACTTCCAAGTCAGTTCATATTTGCGTCCACTGTAATAAAGCTATATTTGTCCAGCACGCACGACGAATTTTAAACGCGAATTTGGATGCTCGTCGCGTGCGATATCACTGCTTTTATTAAATTTTGACGATGTGGATTTATTGAAACGTCTCTAAATTAACGCTGTTTGTTTGAACCACGGATAACAGCACTGGCGGTATAACGCTTATTAAATAATTCTGTAAATTATGAAAGTGAGTTTAGCGGTTGATCGATATAAAAATCCTGGAATAAATTTAAAAAAAAATCTTTTTAGTTAATATTTATTTTTATTTTTATTAGTTATACCTTTTTATTTTTCAGTGTATTCATTAGTTCGGTTAAGTTTTTACTATTTATTAGAATTTTGAGTTCCGTACCCAAATGGTGCCAATTGGAACCTGTTTACTGGGATTACGCAGTCCGTCCGTCCGTCACATTTTGGTTGTATCGTCTGAGCAGTGATTGAAAGACGTTTTCATTTTATATTTGTTATTTTCAACCGACTTCCAAAAACAAGGAGGTTCTCAATTCGTCTGTATGTTTTTTTTTTCTTTTTTTTTTGTGTGTATGTTGCGTCAATTCTGAACTGATTCGAATGATTTGAAATCGGTAGGGTACGTTTCCGAGGTAGTCCCATTGTAATTTCATCGAGATCTGATACGTATCCCCAGAGATATGATGATAAACGTCTCAAACTTGCTACTGAAGTTGACCCGCGGGGCATGGAAGTCGGTTGTTTTTGTTTTTAAACTATCTTAATTATTGCAATATACAAATACAACTGCACATCTCAGTTTTACAAACAAAAAAATAATTGATCAAATTACAACTTAATTCAGATAAAATTGGAAAATACAGTTAATTTTTTCATTGTGTGATACTACACGATTTTACACAATTTCAACGATGTGGATTTATTGAAACCTGCTGTTTGTTTGAATTGGTAATCAGTAATCACAGCGGCAAAATAAAGGCTAATCTACGAATAACTGATAATTTAACTAAAATGATTAAGGGACTTTGATTTGGTGTTGTATCAATACAAATCACAATAAACACAAATGCTGGAATGGGCAAACATTTTTTTGTACCATTTATTATGATATTATTTTTCTTATCAGGCAATTATTTTTTAATTGATTACAAATTATAGGTACTTTAGACCAGAACTAAGATACCAAATTATAGTATAGTCATTCGAACTACAAATACATATACAGTTTCATTTCGATACGACAATAATTATAAGTTGGTTAAAATTTACTTCTAAGGTTTTATTACACAGTTTGTCAGTTACAAGGGAAACTAATAAAAGCGTGTTAAAAAGGATTTTACTATAAAAATATTACAAAATCACAGCAATCTTTGTTGCAAATTAACAGCTGTATTATAGTGCATGAGCGGTAGGACTTGAGTACCTACCTATTTACTTTCTCCGGCTAAAAATATTTAAAACAAGGGCCATTTACACCAGGGCATTTTAATAGGAGATTTTCTGAAAGATTTTTGAAAGCTTTTATATGGCGTCATCTGTCAGATAAGTATCTGAAAATTTACTAGGAACTAGTGAAATTTAGTTGTATAGCTCCAGGTAACGAATGTTAGCTTGGCGCTTTGCCGTGAGGAACTTATAACGAAGACAAAATGCTTGACCATAAATCATCGTTTAGCAGACAGGCAACCCGATGTAACGGCAACCAAAAGTAAACCTTGGCCTCTGAACAACACAAAGTGAGCAGTGGCTCGAGGGTTTAGCAAACTATTGGTTTACTAAATCATAATATTTGATAAAAAGAACAGTAAATATCGAAGTGAAGGTAAATAAACGTTACTATCTAGTGAAATCACACATGATTTCACTGATTCTATAATAGATCTATATTATATTATATATTGTGTAGGCCACTGTGCATAATTTTAAAATCATGGGACGCCCAAATTATAGGTTTAGTATAACCGTGTCATCATATATCAGGGAAAGTCACGATAATTATATAAGGTAACAATTAAGTAATCACTTATTGTAAACAAGATGCATTTTATGATATTATATAGGTAACAGAAAAAGTACGACGCTTGCAAAATTCTGGCCTTCCAGAATTTTGCATGCATAACTACACTGCGCCTGTTATCCGAATGAATAAAGATCTTGAGTTTCACATGACCTGGAATTTCACTGGAAACTTTGCCATTCAAACCGAAAAACATTCCTATATCACGGCCTAATTAATTCATAATCAGCCAGTGTCAGTCCACAGGTGGACGTAGGCCTCTCCCAAGATACGCCACTGAGCGTGATCTTCGGCTCATTCGGGAGCGATATGCCCTAATCTCCACGCTGAGCAGGCGAGTTGGCGATCGCAGGACGTAGTTCCTCGCACCGGTGACGCTGCTGCCCGTCACCGGCCTGTAGTATTTATAGCTACGACTTAAACGCCTTAATTTGAAATGGTTATACCGCCATTTGTCGGTCGCCAGAGCCTCGTTTGTTGACAGAAAGAAAGAAAGAAAGAAAAATCATCTATTTGACATAACACATTAAAATACTTACTAAAACAATGAAACAAGAAAAAACAAGAAATAATGTGAGGTGTCAATAAGGCTTGTCTCAGCACATTATGGTTAGATTTACACCTGGACGCTGATTTTCAGACAAGCCTGCGGGTGATAAAAAAATGCGAAATATTTATAAATAAAATAATAAAAATAAATAATAAATTGATACATAGATAAAATAGGTACACTGACTGTTGGTCAGCAGGATGCACCACGGGCAGCTGAGGTTGGCTGGGAGCACTTAGATGCATAATGTATGCTCTCCCTTACATTCATAATATTGGTGTTGACTAATTGATACCCCCTGTGTGTTATTACACTAAAAAAAGAAATGAGACCGAATTTGCAAAGATATTGAATGCAATATGTTTGCAAATTCGGTCTCATTTCTTTTTTTAGCGTAAAAAACAATGGTTTTTTCAGTGGCGTGCCATAGGTAAAACCTATGTCCAGCAGTGGACAGAAAGGCTCATGATGATGATTGTTTTAGTGGTTTGAAAGCATCTTCGAGGGCCCGGTGGTGTCGTGGCAGAATGGTCGCCTTTGATGCCAGAGGTACCGAGTTCAATCCCAGCTGTGCACTAAGTGATTCTTCTATCGCAAAATGTATGTGCGCTTTACTTTTCACAGTGGGGCCACTGTGTGGAAAAACAGGTCACAGGTCCGGTGAAGGAAAAACATCCTTAAGAAACCTCCAACCCCCGCATGGTGGTAGGACACTATCTAGTGTCCGCCTGGCCAGCTACCACCCTCAGGTTAGAAAATCTGTCGCCAAACATCTAATGTGATCCGGCCTAAAATTGGAACTGGTTCTCAAGATAGCTATCTTGAGTACCAGTTCCCATTTTAGCGTGCTTACCATCATCGTCCGCATCATTACTTACCAACAGGTGAGATAGTGGTCAAATACTAGCCTATATGATATAAAAAAAATCTTGGTTAATACCAAGATTTTGCTTACTCTTCCATTGATATGATATTACTCTTCATCATACTTATTATATAGTAGCTCATTTCCATTAAGTATTATCCATAGGAGCCAAGGAGCTGTATTTGCAATTATAGTAGGATTTGTTCATTGATATTCATTATTTACTGGATTATCTTTAAACCCCTTTTCTGATTAAAAGGGTTTGAGGCACATCGGTTGGATAGATTCAAAGTCAAATAGGTAGAACCATTTTTAGGGTTCCGTAGCCGAATGGCAAAAAACGGCACCCTTATAGATTCATCATGTCTGTCTGTCTGTCCGTCCGTATGTCACAGCCATTTTATTCCGAAACTGTTAGGAGTACAGAATTGCAACTTAGTAGAAGATGTATTCTGTGAACCGCTTTCCGATTTTTATACAAAAATAAAAAATATAAAAGTTTAAGGGGGGGCATGGAACTGCAACAAAACAAAATGTTTTTTCTTTAAGCCTATACGTGTGGGGTGGGGTGGGGTGTCTATGGATAGGTCTTTAAAAATGACATCGAGGTTCCTAAAATATTTTTTCTCAAAGTCAATCATTTTAAAGATAGGCGCGTCTAAAGTGGTAAAATGTGTCCCCCCCCCCTCTAACTTTTAAAGTATGTGAATTTATGGGAGTGAAAAATCTAACAAAAATATATGCTGTAGATCTCAATAAAAACTAACAACGAAAATTGGTTTGAACGAGATGCAGTCAGCAGTTTGTGAGATATAGCGACCGCAGAGATAACTTTGTTTTTTAAATTAATTATTTAAATTAACAAACATTATGAAAAACAAAGTTAATTTTTTAGTTGCGAAAAATCATAGCTGTGAATACTGTGTTACGGAACCCTACGAGTGCGAGTCCGACTTGCACTTGGCCAGTTTATTTGTGTTTCATTTATGAACAGACATTAAACAGCAAATAATATGTACGATAATCTATTGTAGACTCTCAATATTCGACTCATGCTATCCATCTACCAACCGGATTCATGTCAAGGAGCGGACGCGATTTATAAATCAGATGGTAAAAATTTATTGTATATATTTTTTTTATTATCCTGATCGCCATATTTGTAAAACGCATGTAATGCTATGATTGATCGTATAAAGCCTGAAATGTTGATGACGGGTGGGCGTTATAAATGATGTTTAACGTTTTGTTAACCGACTTCACAGAAAAGGAGGAGGTTCTCAATTAGTCTGTATAATTATGTTTTTTTTTTAGTGTATGTTAGGCGATCACTCCGTCAATTGTAAACGGATTCGAATTTTTCTTTTTTTAATGGGTAGGGTGTTTCCGACGTGGTCCCATTGTAATTTTAACGAAATCGGCTGAGCGGTTTTTATATATCAACATTTGTTGCATTTACGATACATTTACTTATCTCGACGATTTACTACTTACTACTGGCAAAGATTATATAATAGTTACATCTATTGGTTACTTTGACTAGCGCGACGTTTGAAGTCGGTTCTTTTAGTTTTTTTAACGATCTTAAATTATTACATTATACATTCGACATAAGTACGTGTCTTGTATTACATATATTGTGCGAGAAACGAGAGCACTACAAAAAACTCAAAATTCATATTAAAAAGATCACATTGTAGTTATGTTATAAAAATATAAATCTCATGAAATCAAGACCCTACTTACATAACAACGTAACAGTAGGTGCCCATTTATTTCATTTCACATTTGTACCTTGTTTTAAAACCAATGATGTTCCTTTATCGCTGTACTCGTAATATTAAATAAAAATATATATATATATAGAATTTAATCCGGTATGTACCGGTTTTTACATCTCGGCCCCCGTAACAGTTGTTCACACATACCTCTCGGTCTGCTGGCTGCATGGTGTTAATCCAGCAGAAGTCAAAACCCATTAGCGAGTTATCAGCCACTTATCTGGTGTACACTACACTTGAACGGATTTAATATACTGGCCTCTTTCTTTTTTTGGGGTTCCGTTTTTAGTGTAAGCTGCAATTGTTATTGTACAAATGTTTCTCAATTTTAAGCAAAATAATTCTATGATATTTCAAATTTGATTTACCTAATTGAAATGTTAATAGGCGTAATATAAAATCAAATTTTCTTATTATATGGTAGGGCATATGTTAGAGGAGTCCTTTGATAATATTATCAAGATCTGATCTTCAGAGTTATGGAGGTAAACACCTCATACCTGCTACTGAAATCGTCTCGCACGGCAGGTGAATTAGGATCTTAAGTTTTTAACCGACTTCAAAAAGGATGAGGTTCTAATTCGACTTTAATTTCAAATGTGTGTTACGTCAGAACTGATCTTAAACTAAACTCTAACCGAATCTTAAATCGTGTTGTCCGATTGTATTACATTACAAATTCATCGAGATCTGGGGTGGACGTCTCTACATTGATAGTGATGCGTCCTGTCATCGCATACGTTTTCTATAAGAAGATGCAGCTGGACAATTGTATATTTGCATCTCTTTTCTTAACGACGATTATCGGTCGAAATTCATCGATATTCATGTAGAGACTACCGGCCCTGATGAGTATATCCATAGATATAAACACGTTGCTGAAAATGACTTAGCGCGGCAATTGAAGTGGGTTTTTTTAATGCTTTAAACGATCTTAATTATTTAATTACATATTATCTGTATTCTTTATACCAGTGAAATGGCTAAGAATAAAAATGTGCGTTGGCCGGGAATCGAACCCGGATCAACTGCTTGGAAGGCAACTATGCTGACCATTACACCACCAACGCTTGTTGATTACAAGCTAGACTTTGCAACCTCCCTGTGACAGCTATTGTTTTAAGTGTTTACTCAAGTGTTCGTTTCTTTGTTGTGATTTTCATGACCTTATGCAAAATTTCTAAGCATTTTAGAAGTTTTATTCCATTATAACATTATTCTCTGTTACCGAATTTGCGTGATAATATAAAATACAAAGTGGTAGGAGCCATTATATTTTTGCCTGACTTTCTTTCAAAAAGCAGCTTACCACCACCAAGGATAAAATATGCCGCCATAACCTGTGTTCCTGCAGCACAAAACCCTAGAGAGTCAGACCAATTTGGACTAGCGTGTTTTCCATCTTCAACCACATCATCGCCTACCGCCAGACGACATAGTGGTCAAACGCTTACAACTTCGAGCCACAGCTGTAGCGTACCACCAGTGGTCACTCATTCAGAACCACCGAGGGGTCACATATACTGTAAGGACCTACGAACGCAGGAAGCCATCAACTACCTTGCACTGCCTTGCAGAGATGACCCCCTACCTGTGAAAAAAAAACAACGGGTTGCACTTCGGGAGTGCCGGCAGAAGTGAAAACTTGAACATTAAGATTGTGCATTTAGTCTACTCTCTCTCCGTCTTACGAATTTTTGATCAGTTCACGTGTCCTGACGAGAGTTAAACCCATCCCAAAAAATGTACAATGACGCTAAAGAAGTTTTCACTTAAAAAAAATGCCACTGAACCATCAGCATCCAGTACCATTCACACTTGTCCGTTTACTTTTGGTAATCATTACTGACAGTTAGATATGCTTTTTATACAGTTTGGTATTGGAGTTGTTACGTATTAAATGGAATATGGATATTTACGTTTTTTACTGCATGGAAGGATGGAAATTCTTTATTTCTTTATATTAACTTAGTAGGTTAAGTGCTACTTGTAAATCCTTTGATAAGATTTTAGTTTATACTGCCCCGAACTTCTATATAAGTTTGATAAAAAATAAAAGAAGGCCTAAACTATGTAAAAACTTTGTTTATTTAGAGAGGAATAGACAAACTATTCTTTGAAATGCGCTTAGCTGTTTGACCCCATGTTAACTCGACTGGACACTAGACATGAATTTCACAAAAAACCGTTTATGTAATAAAAAAAACGTCTTGTGAAAGAATAATATTTAAAAAAGTAAAATAAAAAGGATTTCAAATGCTGCGCCAGTCATTTTTAATACCAAGTTTGAGGTGGTTATCTCCACGTTCTTACAAAATGTAAATGAGACCAATTCCAAATAAACATCTTTCGCAAAAAAAAACGAACATACATAAAAAAATATAGGTATAAAAATTCTATATGACGTCCTCTTAGAGGTCGGTAAAAAATCAATTACTACTTGTTTTCAGCATCAATCTAGGTACGACCTACCTGCTACAGAAATAAAATCACATAACTTAAAAATAATATCGGTAACCGCACTTATTCCCCCAAAATATCCCAACGAAAACGCCAAATTTTACAACAACAAATTTTATTAATTTACAGCCGCGACCACCGGTCCAAAACCATAACTCCTGCAAAAGTTTAATAAAATTAAAGTAAACGGGTTAAAACCTCTAATTTAATATAATAAATCTCGGCGGATGTCCGGGTAGCCGCCTCGTCATTATAAATCATCTGGAGCAGGATCAACCACCTCGTAAGCCAATCTGCTGTCGCATTAACACTGTACCTACCTAAGTATTTTAATACGCTTTTATAAAAATCTTTCAATAGCAGAGAGCTGAGCTTTTTAATCGATTTCAAAGAAGGAGGATAGTTTACAATTGAGATATTTATAATTTTTTTAAATTTTGTAGCCTTTAAGTTTCGCGGAAGTTGCATCGATCATGGTCTCGACACAGAAGAAGAATCAAGAAGAATCAAAGCATTTATTCAGTATGTAGGCAGTATTAATATACGCACATATCACATACACGTCAAAATCATAAATTATAAAATAAATCGTAATCAAAAATTTAAGTACACATAGCAAAAGCAGAATTTAACGCTTAAAATTAAAAAAAAAAAACAAAAGTAGTGGACCATTCAGCTGTCATCCAACCGTTGACGTCAGACTATTAAAACATTATTAAAGTAAGGTTGCCAACCATACACGTAACTGTGTGTTTCAGTACTTCAGACAATTTAAGTGAAATTGTGAAACACAACTTAAAGAAACGCATAACAAGAGATACTAGTTCTAGTCTTGAGAAGACTCAAGAAGGGTCTCACCTGTCTTATAGAAATATTTTCAAGCGTAAAGCCGCTCTAAGCATATAATGAGGTCATATAATGACGTCGACATTCAATGAATTAATCAATGCTTTTGTATCATTTTATAATACGGGCTCAGTGTTTATAGCACGATCAGTCCCGTATTACAATGTATGTACTCGTAATTTCTAACCTTATAGAATGAGGTCGTCATTGCGACATCCAAACACATCCAACGAGCGAGTGGAACCATTCCAAAAGTCGTGAAGCTAAGCCAATTTGCACGTCGTGACCCTTGACACCTCTCTCGGTTCATTAGCTGTCATCAATCTGCATCAAGCCATCAAACCATCGTACCGTCGTGTAGGCGTGAGATGGGCCACACTGATACACATGTTTATGTCCTGGGAATGTGGATATAATGTTTAATGCCTTCGGTACCTATATAATTCGTTGTTTAAAGTCGTATCAAGAACATACTACGGTGTTAATTTGTGGGTCTTTCTTGATTGTTCACTGTTCAATCATTGCAGTTAACAGGTACAAAAAGTTTTTATTTTAATTAAAAGAGTGAGCGCGTAGCGTCTCCGTTTGAGCTTCGGGAAAAAATGTTTTCAAATTTCTATGTGGATGTTTCTTCTAGGTTGCATATTTCAAAACCGAAATGTTGTAATCAGGAAGATATATAATATAACCTTTTTTTCGATTCAGTTTTCGAAAAATGTTAAAAATGTCGCTATATATTCTGGTAGAAAATACCTACGGGTGGAAAATTACAAAAAATACGAAAATAACCGTCAAATTTGTGTCACATCAAATAACATAATAAGGAAACGACAGTCTCGAGAGGTCTACTAACCAGCTCACCGAGCCATTAGTTTAAATTAGGCGACTAACTGCCTGATGGTAAGTGGTCACCGTTGCCCATAGACAAAAAGAAACCCACGGGTAATTTTTTGCATACCTGAATCAAGTTAACTAGATTTTGCTGTGCACAATCTCGCCTGGTGGTAAGCGATGATGTGATCAAAGATGATGAACACGCTAGGCCTAGAATGGTCTGACTCTGTAGGGGTGTGGGGAAATCGTAAAGTTATAATGGCGGCAGATTAATACTTTCTAACGCTGCTGAGCAGGATGCAACTAATACGGACTACATCCACATCTTCCTCTAGAGTTAGAGATAGTAAGACTGAATTCGGAATGTTTTAGACTACTTAACGCTTACCTATCTAGTATAAAAAAAAGACTTTAAAGCCCCTCAAAAGTTTTACACAAGCACAGCTCAAAAATGACTCACAAGATACTGTAATAAACCATACAGTCAATATCCATCGAAGATGAGGCATAATTGTAATTTATTGCATACATAAACAATTATTAATACCTTAACTTAATCAGAGACGCAAATTGAAAAATAATAGCCATGCGAAGGTCCCAGACGTTTAAAGGCGCCTGTTATTTGAGACTTTTTGAGACTTTATTGAGGCATTAAAAGCAGATAAGTATAAAAGTAGCTTTTGTTTGTCTGATGGAATTTTTAGATCCTATTGAAATAAGTTGATGAATTCGTAAAATAAATCTATAAAAAATGAATGGAAATGGAAACAATATAAATATGGAAAGGTAACAATTAAAGTACTTAAGGTATCTAATACTATAAGAATCTTTGTCCTGACATACTGACTGACTGACTGACTGACTGACTGACTGACTCACTGACAGACAACGCACAGCCTAAACCGCTGGTCGTAGAGACTTGAAATTTGGAGGGTATATTTGTCTTAGTACGTAGGGGTGTACTAAGAAAGGATTTTTCAAAATTCACCCTTTAAGGGGATGAAATGGGGTTTCAAAGTTTGTATGGAGAAACAAGATTAGATAGTCTTTTCTATCCGAAACTTCACACGAATGCTTCAGTACAAAAATAAGTAAATACGTGTTACAGGTTTTTTTTAAATTCCACCCCTAAGACGGTGAAATGGGGTAACAAAGTGTGAAAATCAATATTTTTTCGGATCGCGCTGAAATTTGGCATGCAGATAGTTATTACAAAGTAAGTTCCCTCTGAGAAAGTATTTTCCAAAATTCACCCCTGAAGGGGATGAAATGGGGGTTCAAAGTTTGTATGGAGAAACAAGATAAGATAGTCTTTTTATATTTGAAACTTAACACAAGTACTTAAGTAAGTAAATACGTGTTTCAGGCTCTTTCGAAATTCCACCTCTAAAAGGGTGAAGTGGGGTAACAAAGTCTGAAATCAATATTGTTTCGGATTGCGCTGAAATTTGGCATGCAGATAGTTATTTTGACTTAGGTATCCGCTAAGAAAATTTTTCAAAATTCACTCTTCAAGGGGATGAAGCGGGGGTTCAAAGTTTGGATAGTCATTTTATTCGAAATTTCACACAAGTACTTCTAAGTAAATCAACACCAATATTATAAATGCGAAAGTCAGTTTGTTTATTTGTTTGTTTGTTTGTTTGTTTGGGACCTCTTCACGGTCAAACGGCTTGACCGATTTGGCTGAAATTTTGTATAAAGATAGAACATAAGGCAGAATAGGATATAGGATACTTTTTTTCTGGCTGTCAAGTCAGGGGGTCCAGTTATTTTTAATTGAATTTTGTAACTAAAGGACCTCTTTTCGAATAAACGGCTTGACCGATTTGCCTGAAATGTTGTATAAAGACAGTTCATAAGGCAGAAAAGAATATAGAATACTTTTTTTCTGGCTATCGAGTCAGGGGGTCCAAATATGTTTAATTGAATTTTGTAAATATAACATCTCTTCTTAAATAAACGGCTTGACCGATTTGCCTGACATGTTGTATAAATACAGTACATAGGGCAGAAAAGGATATAGAATACATTTTATTTGGCTATCGAGTCAGGAGGTCCAGATATATTAAATTAAATTTTGTAAATATAAGACCTCTTCTCGAATAAACGGCATGACCGATTTGCCTGAAATGTTGTATAAAAACAGTTCATAGGGTAGAATAGGATATGGGATACTTTTTTTTGGGTATCGAGTCAGGGGGTTCAGATATTTTTAATTGAATTTTGTAAATATAAGACTTCCTCTCGAATAAACGGCTTGACCGATTTGCCTGAAATTTTGTATGAATACATGTCATAGGGCAGAATAGGATATAGGATACTTTTTTTCTGGCTGTCGAGTCAGGGGGTCCAGATATTTTTTATTTAATTTTGTGAATGTGTGGCCTCTTATCAGCTAAACAGCTAGACCGATTGGACTGAAATTTTATACATATTACAGTTCATATTGCATAGAATCACATAGGATACATTTTTTCTGGCAGTAGAGTCCAGTTGTCCACAATTTTTAAATTGAACTTTGTAAATGTGTGGCCTACTCTCGGTCAAACTGGTTAACCATTTAAGCTAAAATGTTGTACACGGACAGTCAAAAAGAAATAGAAGGGCAACGAATACTTTTTTTGGTGGAAATTTCGGTTTTCTATATTTTTATTATGGATTTTTTTTTGTCTTTGCCTTTGTGTCATCGGTGTTGACTTAGTAGGTCATAAAAACTGTCAGGGTCATAAAAAGTCGTAAAAATTTTTCACGCTCGCTTTGCTCGCGCTGTGATAGGGCTTGCTACGCTCGCGCAGTAATAGCGCTCGCTCCGGTCGTGCAAGCATTTGTTATATCTACTTTGTAGGAAACATTTCAGCAACTTTTGTATTTTAATAGCCACATGCATCAAAACGAGTCATAAATTGTACACAGTACAACCTTCAATATTCATAATGATTTTTTACCTTAAAATAAGTGGATATCAAGTTTAACTTTAGGGTCATCGGTGTTGACTTAGTTGGTCTTAAAAACTTTCAGGGTCATAAAAAGTCATAAAAAAGTTTCTCACTTCGCTTGCGCAGTAATAACGCTACATAGCGTATAATAGCGTGTTTTAACAGCCTAATACATTAGACTGACTCAAATACTTAAACAAAAAAACTTGGTAAACCTTGGTTAGGTTTACCAAGTACCAAGTAATGATTAATAACTTTAACAATAGACGATATCGAGTTCGACCTAAGAGTCATCTATATTGACTTGATGATTAGGTCATTAAACTGTCAGGGTTATAAAAAGCCATAAAAAATGTTCACTCGCCCAATAATAGCGCTCGCTACGCTGGCGCAGCTATTCACCTTATTTTCTTTGTAAGAAATGTTTCAGGAACTGTTGTGTTGAGTCAAAAATTTAAACAGCATAACTTCGTATACCTAACCAAAATGATTAATGACTTTAACAATAGAGGATATTGAGTTCGACTTTGAGGGTCATCTATGGTGACTTGACTTGGCCTAAAAGATCATCGATCTAGACCTCAATGGTCATAGACACAAATAACGCGGGCGAAGCCGCGGGTAACAGCTAGTCTAATACTATAAGAATCTTTGTCCTGATATACTGACTGACTGACTGACTCACTGACAGACAACGCACAGCCTAAACCGCTGGTCGTAGAGACTTGAAATTTGGAGGGTATATTTGTCTTAGTACGTAGGGGTGTACTAAGGATTTTCCAAAATTCACCCCCTAAGGGGATGAACGGGGGTTCAAAGTTTGTATGGAGAAACAACATTAGATAGTCTTTTCTATCCGAAACTTCACACAAGTGCTTCAAAAATAAGTAAATACGTGTTTCAGGTTTTTTTGAAATTCCACCCCTAAGAGGGTGAAATGGGGTAACAAAGTCTGAAAATCAATATTATTTTGGATTGCGCTGAAATTTGGAATACAGGTGGTTATTATGACGTTGGTATCAGCTAAGAAAGGATTTTCTAAAATTCACCCCTTAAAGGGATGAAACGGGGGCTCAAAGTTTCTATGGAGAAACATTATTAGATAGTCTTTTCTATTAGAAACTTCACACAAGTGCTTGAGTACATAAATAAGTAAATACGTGTTTTAGGTTTTTTCAAAATTCCACCCCTAAGAGGGTGAAATGGGGTAACAAAGTCTGAAAATCAATATTGTTTCGGATTGCGCTGAAATTTGGCATGCAGATAGTTATTACGACGTTAGTTAGCTCTGAGAAAGGATTTTCCAAAATTCACCCCTGAACGGGATGAAACGGGGGTTCAAAGTTTGTATGGAGAAACAAGATTAGACAGTATTTTCTATTTGAAACTTAACACAAGTACTTGAGTAAGTAAATACGTGTTTCAGACTCTTTCGAAATTCCACCCCTAAAAGGGTGAAGTGGGGTAACAAAGTCTGAAATCAATATTGTTTCAGAAAACGGGTGAACTGATTTGGCTTATTCTTATTTGATGTCTTTAATGATAGAATCGTTTTTACAAAAGAAAAGTTTTAAGTAAATAAAATAAGTTTTTTTTGACGCGGGCGAAGCCGCGGGGCACTTCTAGTTGATATATATGAATTTACACAAAAATAATCATTCAAATCGGTTCACAATAAAATTGGCGGAGTAATTGCGGAACAATACAATAAACAACATACAAATAAACAACAGAAAAACATACAGACGACTTGAGAACTTTCTCCTTTCCTGGAAGTGGGTTGAAAATATAGAATCAATAACATACTCGTATACGATAAAAAAATATTTAATATAGGTAGATAGTTACTTAGAACTGGCTCATGAGCAGCTACTTCTGATGTAAGTGACTAAAACTAAACTTACCTCCACATTCACAAAAAAGACTCAGGTCTGTTCTTTCACAGTGTTTCTTTATATCTTATAGGCTAGCGTTTGACCACTATCTCACCTGTTGGTAAGTGATGATACGGTCGAAGATGGTAAGCACGTTGCCTGGAATGGGAACTGGCTCTCAAGGATAGCCGTGGCACACATTAATTAGATGTTTAGCGACAGATTTTGAGGGTGGTAGCTGGCCAGGCGGACACTAGATAGTGTCCTACCACCATCCATTGGTGCACGGCGGGGATTGAACTCGGTACCTCTGGCATCAAAGCCGACCATTCTCCCACTTACACCACCCGGTCCTCAAAGGATCATTCAAACCAATACATTATTTTTATTACTTGTGTCGACTTCACCTCTACGCGTTTGACAATATCTTTATGAATACCTACGGCCCTCCATCCATTTGCTCGATAGTCGGGAGTAGTCGCTGTTTGGGATATAGCGAGCAGAGATGTAAAAAATAGTTAAAGAAATGTATTTAAATACAAAATGCAAATAATTTTTCGATTTACTATTTCAAATGCAAAATACCAATTAGTTTTGCGTTTAGTATTTTAAATGCTAAATTCAAATAGGTATTTTCAAAATCATTTTTCAAAATACAAATACGTTTTTTGCAATTCAATTCTTTTTATTATTATACTTTTAACAATACTTTCTAGTATATGTATGTATGTTGTTTTCTTTTGTTACAGATAGACGTTAGGCGCGCAAGGCTAGCAACGCTTCTAGCGGTCAAATAGGCCAATACAAGCATCATTCGTTTCGTTCATTAAATTTTGTTTGACCGGTAATGTTGGCTAAACTTAATCAACAAGTATATTGCATTTTATAAATGCAAAATACATCTAGAAAAGTATTTCAATTAAAATACAAAATGTTTTTAATTTAAAATCACTTAAATGCAAAATACAAAATAGGTATTTTGCATTTTGTATTTGCATTTTAAATACAAGTATTTCAAATAAATCGCATCTCTGACAGCGAGACCTATTATTCCCATTGCTATTCCGTAGAAATTAGCAGTAAGTGTCTATATCGTAATTAGGTATGACTATTATCCTCTGAAGTAGACACGATCAAAATAATTTAAGTTCGATAGAATTAAGAATTTACTGTAAATTGGAAATTAATAACATTATGGAATTCCAGTCCCTACAGCCCAGCTTCATCATCAGGTCAGCTCGATGGTACCGAATTGTCACTGACTGTAATTATACCAAATTTGTGTGCAATCGAACGTCAGAAAGTCGTTTAATTAGGCTTCCAAGATTTGACCTACACAAACATACATACATATGGTAAGTTAAATAAAAAGCTTTGAAAAATATGCGGGGTGATGATGATGATGAATCGTGTGATAAGCAAAAATGTCATACCTATTCACCGTCAATCTATAAGAAATGTATTGTAACAGGAAAACTGGACATTGGACAAGTATCGAAAAGCTGCCAAATAAAAAAAAATAAACAAGATAAAGCGATAAATTCAAACTGCGCCGAGTCACGGTGTCCCTTGCGTTTGGCAATAAGATTAATTGTTTTCGCCCATATAAGGGCCGGATGCCCCTTCCCTGAGTTATGATATAGCCTGCATAAGCAGTTTTTTATAACGCAACTTATTCAGTTTTCGGTGATATATGACTGTGTATCACTACCAGCCAATAACTGCAGTTAATACAAACAACATAAATCTTATGGGTTTTTGTTGGAAATCATTAGCTGTTGTTACTAGCGTAATTAACTGTGGCACGGGTTTTTTGGGAATTCAGATATGTTGTTCTGAGAAAGCAGTGTTGAACAGTTTTTAAAGTAATATTTTATTTATGACATGTGATGTTTTATTATATAACATTACTCCTTATGTACGTGCCTAAAGATACATCTTTTTGTGGCATAACATTCAAAATAAAAATTCTAGAAAATACATGGAAAAATAATATTTACTTTTTAGGCTTTGCGGCCGGCCGTCCAAGCCAAAAAACCGGCCATGTGCGAGTTGGACTCGCAAACCGAGGGTTCCGTACATACTTGTCAAACTAGATTTAACGACAAACCCAAGTATTTGATATAAGTTTCAACTTGATACCCTCAGACCAACTCAGAAGTCTTCTTAGTTGGTCTGAGTTGATACCTCTACGCGTTCTTTAGAAAAAGGGTTTTGACAGACGGACAGACGGACAAAAAGACAGACAGGCGGACAACAAAGTGATCCTATAAGAGTTCATTTTTTATTTTGAGGTATGGAATCCTAAAAATGACTTGTTTTGACCCAAATTAATGTTAAAAAATGTCCTGTTCCTGGTTTAAATAAGATTAGCCGGTGTAAGTACAGTTTATAATTTAGGTGAACTCCGCTTTTTACCTTAATAATTAATTATATTATGTTATCTATAAGAACCCAAATTCTTTATATACCTACTTATACTAAAACAGAACTGATTTAGTATCTGTATGAGTTACAGCAAAAGTTATAATATCCGAGGATGCGGAAATCAATTTTCCCTCGGAAGATGTATTGGTTACTTGTTTTTCTGCCCTAATGGAACAGGTGAAACACAAACAGATAGGATCTATTATAATAATGGATGTAATGAATGGTTATACTTAATTTAATGTACCTATACATGACCTATGAACCTACTCAAGAGAATTAGATTTTATATTCATTGAGGTAACAACAATTTTACTAAGAGTATGAGTATTCTAGGCCTAGCGTGTTAACCATCTTCAACCACATCAATGCTTACTAGGCCTACCAGGCGAGAATAATGGTTAAACGCTAGCCTATAATATATGAAACAAATTCACGAATTACCTTCAGATGTAGTATCATGCAGCACAGTTCTTATAATAATTACTTTAAAAAAATGTATATCCTAAAATCGTAAACTAAAATATCGTAAATAGTATTGTGCGTGTTTCACAGTGACTCTTTGATAAATGGAAAACATTGATAAGAAAACCCTGACATGATGGCAGTCTTGTATCCTTGTTTACTGCCTGGCTAGCTAACACGCTCAAGTTGAAAAATTTGTCGCCAAATAAAAAAATCTAATGTGTTACTATTATAAAGGTAGCTAGGTAGGTAGGTAAGGTAGGTAGCTCTTAAAAGTAAAACAAACATAAATAAGGCCTATGCGTTTGATGTGAACGAACATTTTATTATCAAAATCTGTCAAAGGATGCTAGAATTCTATTCTATATATAGCGATGGTGTGGTCGAAAATGGTGAACACGCTAGTCCTCTCAAGGGCTGTGTGCTGCCGGAACACCGTAAGGTTGTGGCGGCGTATTTTCTCCTTGATGGTGGTAACCTACTTTTGGCAACCTAGCAAGGCAGGCGGAACATCGATATAATACGCTCCTACCACCTATGGACGAAAACTCGTCCTAGGAGGGCCCGGTGGTGTAAGTGGTAGAACGGTCGGCTTCGATGGCCAGAGGTACCGAGTTCATACCCCGCCATGCACCAATGGATTTTGCTATAGAAAAAAATATGTGCGCTTTTCACAGTGGCCATCTGGTGAAGGAAAAAACATCGTTAAGAAACCAACAACCCACGCATGGTGGTAGGACACTATATAGCGTCCGCCTGGCCAGCTACCACACTCACGTTAGAAAATCTGTCGTCAAAACAACTAATGGGTTCCGGCTGCTATCCTTGAGAGCGAGTTTCCATTCTAGGCCTAGCATGATTACCATCTTCGACCGCATCATCTCTTACCAACAGGTGAGGTAGTGGTCAAATTCTAACCTATATGATATAAAAAAAAGGATTTCAACCGGCGACCTCAGAAGTGAAGCCAAGTCTATCCTTTACGTCATCGGGGCTTTTTTTAATGATTTTATAATTAGACATATAATGTGAGCTGTAAATAGTAATACAGTGTAGAAAACTGTTAATATGTAGAACTATAATTAACGGGATATTTACCATGTTTTTAGGGTTCCGTACCCAAAGAGTACCAACGGAACCCTATTACTAAGACTCCGCTATCCGTCTGTCTTTTGAAATTTTCACAGATGATGTATTTCTGTTGCCGCTATAACAGCAAATACTAAAAACAGAATAAAGTTAAAGATAATAGAGGGTTCCCATACAAGAAACGTGTTTTTTCGGCATTTCACGCCATCTATGAACGCTTAGTTAGGTAAACGTCCCATAGATGGCGTTATATTGAAATGTCGATCCCTAACACCTTTGTTAGACGTTAGATGGCGTTATAAGAAACGAAATGTTTATTAATTATTATTTTTGCTGGCGAAAAATGATAGTGGTATTTTTCGCTCGATCTTATAAAATACTGTAGTGTGGTACGGAACCCTACGAGTGCGAGTCCGACTTGCACTTGGCCAGTTTATTTTTTTTTAATTTTACTGTAACGACATCGTGCTAGTTCACGTTAAAAAAATACCACACTTAAAATGAACGTGACGAATTTAGATGCATTACCGTTGTACTATTTAATATTCTGTGGCATTACCTACTGTTTGCTTTGTATACCGAACTAAAATTATTTACCTTAACCTCTGTTTCAGAATTCATCCGCTATTTTAGCATTCTTCCTACAAATTGAACAAAATGTCTGCGGATATTAATCGTGCATTTCCTCTGGCGGGTTCCGGACTGAATTTTAAAAGTGACTCATTAATTTAAGTCACTCTGAAAGCGCTTTACCGCGGAAATGTGACAGTAGACACCGGAATTAAATCCACTCTTTTTTTAGAACCGTAGACGGTAATTCTGAAATGCGTTTTTCCCATGTTTTTTTCCGAAGACGCCAGTGATGGTGGCTAAAAATTGACATTTTTTTTGGTTTGGTGGCATTTATTTTTCGTATCATTAGTTAGAGGATCCATAAAAAGTTTGACGTGGGAACTGTAAGATGACAGGTTGCACCTAGTTTATAGACACTATCTAGTATCCGCCTGGCCAGCTACCACCCTCATGTTAGAAAATCTGTCGCCAAACATCTAATGTGTTCCGGCAGCTATCCTTGAGAGCCTGTTCCCATTCTAGGCCTAGCGTGCTTACCATCTTCGACCGCATCATCACTTACCAACAGTTGAGATAGTGGTCAAACTCTAGCCTATAAAGTATTAAAAAAAAACATAGCGCAACTGTTTAGTTTACCCATCATACCACATGAGTAAAGAATGTGATCATACGAAATGGCTGATAAGGATCATCATAACATTCATGACAGATCTCGATGAACTTGTCTAGCTTGTCTTTTGTTTCTTGGATGTTTCGAGCCACGGCCGAAGTCTACCAGTGCCCACATTTCAAAGTCTACTCTTAAATGTATAGATATTTATTACACTAACATTGATTTATTATTATTTTTTTATAATATCTTATAGGCTAGCGTTTGACCAATATCTCACCTGTTACTAAGTGATGATGCGGTCGAAGATGGTAAGCACGCTAGGATGGGAACGGCTCTCAAGGATAGCTGCCGGAACACAGATGTTTAGCGACAGAACTTGAGGGTAGTAGCTGGCCAGGCGGACACTAGATAGTGTCCTACCACCATGCGGGGGTTGTTGGTTTCTTAACGATGTTTTTCCTTCACCGGAGGGCCGCTGTGAAATATGCACATACAATTTTCGATAGAAAAATCTAATCTAAGAATCTAAAAAATAGTGCACGGTGGTGATTGAACTCGGTACCTCTGGCATCAAAGCCGACCGTTCTCCCACTTACACCATTGGGCCCTCATAAAATAATTATTTTAAGTTTATACTTAAGAGTGAGTGGGAGAGGGGTTATTGTACTCGCATATTACACACAGTCACGGTCTTTGTAAGTAAAGTACAAAGCAAGTAGAGTAATGTTCTAGATACCTGTATAATAAATAGGTACACTTATAATGTTATTATCTGTCCCGCAACTTTCCTTATTAGAAGTGTGTCCATTCTATAGAGAACTACTTACTGTTTCGTTTAAATCAGTAATGAAACTTCCTATATTATCGTATTTAAAGCTAAAGAATTAGAACGTACAAAATATTAATTGAATACTAGCGGCTCCGGCTGACATAATCCTGCGCGCTCGCAGCGCCACCTACCGGGTCTCAATGCAAATCTTAACCAAACCAACCAAGAAACGGGACCAACTAAAACACACGCATAAAAAATCATCAAAATTGGTCTAGCCGTTTAAGAGGAGTTCAGTGACGTACAGAAGAATTAATTTTGTATTGTAGAAAAGAAGTTCAGTATGCAAAAAGTAGAAAATGGCCCGATTGCCATAATTAGCCTGTATCAGTGCTGGATATACATTAAGATTGTTTAAAATTTGCATTTCAGTACAGACCAGGTATTTAAAATTCAGTAAAATTAGGACAGGAAAACGACTATTAGCTCAGCTGGGTATATTTCGGTAGAGATTTTATAGAAAAACAACAATTATTATGATCATCATGATTATGTCGTCCTGACCGATTTCGGCCTGTAGACTGTAAATTTCCAAGACAAGTAGCTAGTTTTGTTATCGAGAGCTTTGTTGTTCAGCTCTTGGATGCGCTCTTGCATGACTGACATACCTTTATATTCAAACTTTATTAACTGCAGTGCACTGCAAGAAGTGAGTTCAGAGTCGAATGCAATCCTCGGATTTCACAGGCGGGTGACTCCTGTCTCCGTTTTATCCCAGCTTCCTTGGATATCGAGTTTCAAAGCTCTTTTAGTATTTCTGTTTGTAACGGTGGCACACTTTGCTTTGATGGCTTGTGGGATCATTTGTCGTTTCTATAGGGTGTTTACTTGCTTCCATTAACATATAGTTTATTTACCGACGTTGTTTTTGATTCTCAGATGCCTATCTTTACTAAAATCAGTAGGTACATTCTGTTAAGAAAATTTCGGGAATTCATCATATAAAAAGCCCGCTCATGGGGATTACCAAAATGATTCAGTCTTATTTATTTGCAATATAATGTACAAAAGAAATAAAACTTAGTCGATTATCCCCTCATTTGCAAGCCTCAAATAATGGCGTGTCTGTGTAGCACTTTCCCGCGGCGTCCTGCATGCGCAATCTAGGCGGCGATCAGATACCGCAGTAGTATTTGCACCGACTGGTTCACGCCAAACGCGATCTACGGCGATCAGAAAACAATTAAAAATGATCGCGAACGCGCACGCGGACGCAGGACGCCGCGGTGTGGCCGTACCTTTACGGTTTTCCGACGTGGTGGTTAAAATGACTACAACTATAACTATTCATGCACGGAAGCTATTATATTTGTGACTAGTACAATGTTGTTCTATTATTTACTCTATGCTATTAAAACTACACCGTTCGATGTACTCATAGGCCTCTATAATAGAACGTCACTGTAATGCAAATAATATATAATATACTAGCTGACCCTGCAAACGTTGTTTTGCTAAAACCCAAATATCTTACGGAACCCTATTTTTTTCCAAATCAAAATTTAGCCTATGTTACTCGTGGATACTGTGGCTTTCGAATGGTGAAAGAATTTTTAAAAACGGTCCAGTAGTTTCTGAGCCTATTCATTACAACCAAACAAACAAAGTTTTCCTCCTTATAATATTATATATAGTATAGACATAAACCTAATAATGTAATACGACTGTAAAGATGATCGAAAATTATAAGGAGGCATAAAATTATGATCAGTATAAGGTGCTATAAATGCATATTGAACATCTTGTTTGTAATGGAATATCCACCCAAGGTTTCGTTGCAAAAGGTTTTTTTTTTATATCTAGCTAGCGTTTGACCACTATCTCACCTGTTGGTAAGTGATGATACGGTTGAAGATGGTAAGCACGCTAGGCCTAGAATGGGAACTGGCTCTCAAGGATAGCTGCCGGAACACATTAGGCCTAAAACATACACAAGCGACGTAAGGCAGCAGGCGTGGAACAGGCGTGGCGCAGGCGTGCGCCGCTTCAAAACGATTTCATGCAAAATGTATGCAGGCGACGTCTGCGCCGCGTCGCTTCAGTATAATTCAAAAACGTCGCCTGCATACATTTTGTATGAAATCGTTTTGAAGCGGCGCACGCCTGCGCCACGCCTGTTCCACGCCTGCTGCCTTACGTCGCTTGTGTATGTTTTAGGCCTTAGATGTTTTGGCAACAGATCGATTTACGAGTAGAACTATGTTAAAGTTAGAATTTTTTTGTGATATATTTTCATAAATACGTAAATCGTGTGTTTTAAATTATAGACACGTAAGAAGGTAAATATGGAAAAATCCTCAAACAAAAAATAGTATTTTGCACGGCATTAAAACTATTCAACAAATCACTATTAATTTCGCCTCAAGCAAAATCTAGTTTGAAATAATATCAGTTGTATACAAATTAAGTGGAAACCTGTATCCAAGTGAACGCTACTTGTTAACTTAATATGCGGGTGCATAATTTTAAACATACCTCGATTATCTCGTTCATCTACTTTTTGTATGTGTGTGGTCTAGACATCGGTGATATGGAAATGTGATGGATTATTTTTGATTTATACTATGTTTTAAACTTTCATGAAGTTATTTATATACCCTACACCTGCATTCTTTTTTCAACCGACTTCCAAAAACAAAGCAGGTTCTCAATTCGTCTGTATGTTTTTTTTTGTATGTTACGCGATTACTCCGTAAATTCCGAACCGATTCGAATGATTCTTTTTGTTATCGGTATAGTACGTTTCCGAGGTGGTCCCATTATAATTTAATTGAGATCTGATAAGTATCTCCAGAGATATGACAATAAACGTCTCAAACTTGCTACTGAAATTGACTCGCGGGGCATTGAAGTCGGTTGTTTTAGTTTTTAAACTATCTTAATTATTTTCGTTTTAATTTAGCTGGGTGGTACTTTTAAATGTAGGTATATACATAATGCTTGCCAAAACTAGTTGACTACTTATTACAAGCTTTTATTTAATTTGCCGTGTTAGTAATGTATGTATGTATGTTTGTGTGGGTCAAACCTTCGAAGGTAAACAAGAACCACCTCCTGATGTTCGACTAGACTCAAGTTTGATAGAGAAGACACATAGAGAAGACATATAAGTATACACTTATGTGTCTTCGGTGACAATACAATATTTAATAATGGTACAGCCATCGACTTGACGTGACGATGGAGCCTGGCTGTATGTAGGGACTGGAATCCCATAATAGCAAATAGTGGGACTGGCGAATTCGGCCTAGTATGTATTTTTAACATTAGAACTTTTCATTACACAATGATAACGTCTTAAAAAATCTGGTGTTAAAATAAAAAGTATTTACTTTTATTTTAATTTATGTTGATAAGTAGTCATTATATCTGGTGCAAACAAGACAGGGTTGTAATTTGATATAAGGCCACCATATTTGGAACATGCCCTTTGATCGATAGTTATTTACAGCTTTTACTTTTGCCAGCAACTGGTGATTTGGTTAAATGTCACAAAATCGTTCAGCTCGTATTTACGTAACCTATCATTTAGTTATCAAGTGGAAGTAAGGTTGATTAATTTTACGAATTAAATTCCATGATTTATGTGTTTTGAGTGACATTATGCTACTGTGCGTTTTACTTGGTTATCTTAGTTTGATTTTAAATTCGAACACCATTTTAACCATTTTACCTAACATAATTTAAGATCTTCTAAAAACCGATTTCAAATACTGCGCCAGTCATTTTCAGTACTAAGTTAGAGGTGTTTATCTGGAGATCATCATATCTCATAAAAACTCGAAGAAATTACCATGGGACAGGAAACAGGAAGTATACTACTTTCGAACAAAATAAATATTTTTAATCGGTTGATAAACGACGGAGTTTTGAGGTAAGTAACAAAGTTATAAAAAATACACTCGAAATGAGAATGTAGAAGATTCGTTCGCGACTTGAAGACCCTTAGATGGTAGTTATTGGGAAGCACAGACTCGAGAGCTGCAAAGGAATTCCTTTCCATGGCAGTGCGCATGATCAATGTGGAAGAAAATCGTTCAATCGTTCAATCGTTCCAGAAAGTCCACCAAGTACCGTTGTTATAAAAAAATCGAAAAGAAATTAAATTTCTTGAAATTAACATATAGGTATTCGAAAGTTGTTCTTGTAAACAAGGACTTTGAGAAATTAAAACAAAACCTTAAAATGAAACCAACTTTTTTAGTTATTTTCTCTTATGGCTAAGAATTGTAAACCTTTGTATTCATAAGATACTCTATCGCACAAAACGCTAGTGAAACCTGATACCTCAGCTAGTATGTAGAAAGTCAAGGTGCATGCTCAATACAGTGGGTATTTTGTTTAAAAAGGCAACATATCACTGCTGTCTACGATAAAGATCACTTCACACATCAATGTCTTGTTCGACGTCGTATGGATGTTTTTTGTTCTATTTGTTTTATTTTTTGTTCTCAAGGATCTTTAAAAATAAATGGATGTCTTATTATTAAACAAAATACAAAATGACAATTATTAACGATATTTTCGAGAAATTTGAAATCAACCACCTTGATGTGGGCATATTTCAAAACATTCTATGTGATCCATCGTCAGACGCGGTTAGAATGCTCTATCTATGTGTACACAGGGTGGTTGAAGAGCGTTCGTCTTAACAAATGTTTACTTTGTAAGCTAATACGGGGCTGCCATAGCTATATTTAGCCAAAAGTCACTAAATAAAAGTAGAATAAAAAAAAAAACATGAACGGACCATGGCCCGGCCGCATAGATGCGTTTAATAAAATATATTTATGTTTGACAGACAAGCACTTGACGAGGCGCTGGACAACTGACATAAGTCCAATTCATAGAGCGAAACCCAAGCATGAATATCATCCCGTATTTCATACCAGCTGGCACCGAACATCATGCCGGCATTCGACGGACTGATCGGTGACATGTCTTTGTCTACACGGTGGTCCGAGCCGCGGCCGAAGCCGCCCACCGGTAGTAATCTACTAAGCACTAGCCACGGAACATGTGTTGAGGTAGATGATTAATAGGCCTACAAACGCAGCAAGTCAACAACATCCTTTCCGTGGGGAACAATGACCCAAATAAATAAATGTTTTTATTGTTAAACGACTATGCCACCTGATTAGATATTAAGTGACGATTTGATCTTTTATTTGATGCTGCACGCTTGCCTATATGAACTATATCTTTCCCTGTACGCTAGTGACATAAAATCCCCCGGATGTATGTTTATTTTTTAATATTAGTACCTACTTATGAGTAGACACATTGTTTTTTTTTATATTTCTTATTATTCATTAAATTTGTATATATTAAAGAAAAATAAAGTCATAAACAAATAATCTACCTACAAAAGGATCGGCGTAACTTAGGCGCTTCACTTGTGAAACTCGCAGTAAGACATCCCCCTCTTTTTAAAGTCGTTGTTACTTACCACATACTTTTATAAACAAGCCTCTGAGAAGGCACTTAACGATTATGCCTGAATTAACATGTTTAAATCGATTTAAATTGGGTTTATTGGGTTAAAGCAAAAAAGTTGCAAAGTAGAACGATGAAAGGTTTGTTCCACAAAGAAATTGAAATAAATAGGTAATCTACGCCAAAATAAAAGGAGCCTGCGTTCGACGACTTGTCCATTCAAACGCAATACCAACATAATTTAAAATTGGAACATAATTACCCGACTACAGCGAAGCAAAAAGGAGGGTATTGTTTTTGACCGGTATGTGGGTATGTATGTAAGTATGTATGTATGTATGTTTGTATGTATGTTCATCTGTTCCCTCATAACTTCTAAACTACTTATCATAATTTAACAAATCAGGTGTCGTTTGACGCGTCTGCTGGTCTACAAACTATTATCATCACACATATCATAATTTTAATACAAGACATAAATATAGATTAATTATACCTAATTTCAGACTGCAGAAAGTTAGTGGTTCATTCATGGGGAACTGTGTACGCTTTTACAATAAGCTACCTAAAGATATTGATCAATTGCCTATGAGCAAATTTAAAATCTATGTAAAATCCAATTTGATGAAAAAATCATACTATACAATAGGTGACTATATGGATGACAAAAATGCATGGCCTGAATGCCCCAAGTTCCAAGAACAAATATAAATTGTATTATAATTATTAATATATTGTTAAAATTTTAAAGCTGACATGTATAATTAATTTAAAAAAAAAAAAAATGACAAGACAAGCCCCATAGAGTTTCTTGGTGTTTCTTCTCTGATGGGAGTATTTCCGAAACACCGGTAGATTCAACAGCCATTCAGTTTTCCCCTTTTGTCCGCAGATTTTCTTTCTAGGCTTGCCATTTTTATTTTTATTTAAACAATATTATGCAGCTGACAGACGGACTATCAGTTCCATTTGGATCATGATATGTACTGTGATCGGTATGCGTTTCTCTATGTTGTGTTTCACTTTTTCACTTTTTCACTTTTTTTTATTTAAAAATTGTCTGAAGTACTGAAACACACAGTTACATGTATGGTTGGTTTTAACCTACTTTAATTTTTTTTAAATATTCTGACGTAAACGATTGGATGACAGCTGAATGGTTCATTACTTTTTCAAATTCAAAGCGTTAAATTCTGCTTTTGCTATGTTTACTTGATAATTGGTTATGATTTATTTTATGATTTTGACGTGTATATGTGCGTATATTTATACTGCCTACATACTGAATAAATGCTTTGATTCTTTGATTCTTCTTTGATTCAATATGTATCGTGTATTATACAAACAACTAACTTGTAATAAATATTTTACTGTATTTCATATTATATTCTTAGTGGTGTTCATTGGAAACCCGTGGTCGTATGTCACCTACCGTAACAAAACAATACACTCTGAAAAGAAACATACAACCACGGGTATCCACTGAACACCACTATGAATATGTATGAAATACAATAAAATATTTATTACAAGTTAGTTTGTATAATACACGATACATATTGAATAGTTTGAACATAGCGATCTCAGATGAGAATATTTTCTTGTTTCATACTTTTTAGAGAGTGATTTTTCAGTAGTCGGGTTTTAGTTTTTGAACTTATTTTTAACCGACTTCACAAAAAAAAGAGGAGGTTCTCAATTCGTCTGTGTTTTTTTTTTGTGTGTATGTTACGCGATTACTCCGTCAATTCTGAACCGAATCGAATGATTCTTTTTGCAATCGGTAGGGTACGTTTCCGAGGTGGTCCCATTTTAATTTCATCGAGATCTGATTAGTATCTTCAGAGATATGGAGATAAATACCTCAAACATAGGAGAATGGTTTTAGAAGAGGAGTCCCAAGAAGATTATACACAATGGAGGTTGCTATTGCATATACTTTTGAAGACTACAAAATATGACCTTGAATAATGTTTTTACATCTTTCTTCTCGTTGATTTTGGTTTTTGACAGATATTCTTACGGTAACTGTGAGCGAGATAGAAGAAAGTCAGTTAATATTTTTTGACATGACATGACGTTTGGTGAAGATGGCGGCCATATCAGTCCCGCGACACTGCATACATAATAAATAACTTTAGAATTATGAACGTACTTTGTACCAACCTACACTGCAAAAAAAAATATTATAAGCATAATACCACAGATCATATAATAGTTACTACGGAAATAACACTTTCCGTTGTTAAGTTGGCTACAAAGTGCTTTCATAATTCGGGTATCATCAATGTAGGGAAGTGCCAACTTTTATAACGTGCGGCAATTAATGTGAATAATCGCAATTCATACTTTTTAATATTCATTTTGGAATACAACTAGTCCATGTTATAAAAGTATTTGGAATTACTGTAATAAAATAGACAATTAATTATCGTGTGTATCAGATGCTTTTATTACACAGGGCCATTTTGGACATTGTCTTTTGATACCTTGATGACATCATTATCACTAGTGAATATTTTCACTAGCGCGGCATTTAAAGTCAATTTTTTAGGGTTCCAAACCCAAAGGGTACCAAATGAACACTTTCTGAGACTTTGTTGTCCGTTCGTCCGTCCGTCCGTCCGTCCGTCCGTGTGTCTATATGTGCGCACTTTACAGATCTGTATCTTCTTAACCGTATTAGGTACATACTTGAAATGTTCACAAAGTATATACCCGTCAGTATATAACGGCCCAGACACGAAATTTTATAGATGCATGTAATTTAATTAAAACTTGTTTTGCATTAAAAAGGGTAAATACATTATTTAAAAAAAAAAAAATCGACTTCATAACCACAAACAGGCACTCAAAAGCGAAAATTAAATTACTTTATATAATTATTATAAGCGCTACCTACTTATCTATTTAAAGTCGGTGCCCTAGTCCTAACATGGAACCCTTATAGTTTCGTCATGTACGTTTGTCTGTCTGTCTGTCTGTCCGAGGTTTTGCTAAGAGACCGTTAATACTAGAAAACTGTAATTTTGTGGGGGTATGTATATATATTACGCCGAAAAAGTGCTGAAATAAAATTGTGAAAAATATTTTTGTTTAGGGTAGCTCCCCTATATAAGAAGTGGGGATGATTTTTTTTCATCATCTACCCCATCGTGTACGGTATCGTTGAATAGGTCTTTTAAAATTACTTAAGGGTTGCTAATATCATTTTTCAATTGAATGCTTCATTTACGAAATATTAAACTTTAAAGTGCACATTTTTGTTCCAGTAGGGCGTCCCCCCCCCCGCTAAAAGCTAAACTGCTGGCTTGAAAAATTTGGAAAAATTGATAATAGCGGTTGAGATAACTTTATTAGTTTAGCAGTAATAGTCGTTGAACTTGAGTATTGGATAATTTTGTACCAAATACAAAATACTTAGAATAAATCCTTTAAAGTGACAAAGACGAAGTTCCTAGTTGCTTGTTTATAACGGGCAAAGACTTGCATTGAATAACGGGCTACTACGGAACCCTACATTGCGCGTGGCCCAACACGCACTTGGCCGGTTATTACTGTTGTTGTGACTTTGGCAGTATATTTTTTGACCACTATCTCACCCACAGAGACCTAGGATTTCATTCTAGGTCTGTGATTTCACCTGATCCAACCAGTTCTGACTGTGTTAAGATGTATCCATGAGCGTGTAGTCTATGGCGAGAGGTGCGATGATAAAATCGGAACGCCGAGAGTAAATTGAAATAGTTCTTCAAAACACTCCAGTAATGTCTCCACCCTTTCCGCTATTTGTGTGTCAAAATCCAAATTAGTTCTGACATTATTGCTCGATTGAGTAACAACCACCCATACTATCGCAATAACTAAATAATTTTTAATGTGCTCCAGCAGCTATCCTTGAGAGCCTACCACCTTCGACCGCATTATCACTTACCAACAGGTGAGATAGTGGTCAAACGCTAGCCTATAAGATATAAAACACATATTAAAGTATGATGATACTATTTTCTGCAAATTTACCTAGATACTAAAAGTTTTAAAGCCTTTGAAGTATTATTTAGGTACATTTTAGATTTAATTTTCATAAGTACTTAGTGAAGTTAAGAAAAGTTTCGATTGTACCTAAACAAGATTTTTAATTAAAGGTCATGGGAAGACGTCCTGAAAGAGACCGGGACTTTCAACGCCCACACTGCTCTGTCTTAGTCGGTCTTTGTACAGACTTCATTATAAAACCAAATTGCTCCTGGGACTTTGTTTTATGAATGGTGACAAAAATATATCAAAATATATAAAATCCATTATAAGCAATAAACTACCTAGGAATGGAATTCCTTGACTGTCTGTGTTTTTGCGATAACTACCAAGTGAGGGTCTTAAAGTCACGGGAAAAAAATATGAAAGGTCGGAGAGATATCCTGGAGGAACAGACATTGTCCAGGATAATATATTATTCTTTGCATTTATCTTTTCTCTGATTAATTGCTGAAAACAGAGTGTAAACTTGTTGTTGTTAAGTAAATGGGTTTGCGCATTTAGAATAATGAGCCAATACGGTGGCCCATTCAAAGCAATACTTAAACTATGGAAGATAGATACCCTTAAGATGGGTTTTCCAAATAGCGTAATATAGATGCCGATTTATGGGCAGAAGAATTGAAAATGATCGCTAAAGAAACT
The DNA here is from genome assembly GCA_954871355.1 of Cabera pusaria. Classification (NCBI taxonomy): domain Eukaryota; kingdom Metazoa; phylum Arthropoda; class Insecta; order Lepidoptera; family Geometridae; genus Cabera; species Cabera pusaria. The sequence continues at coordinate 14,287,366 of OX940896.1, forward strand.
AAACAAGCCAATACTAATAGGACTTCAACGATTTCCGACGTCACTGATAAGATGAAGTCGAGCATGATAAATGTGCTAAACCAGGCTGGTACTTACTGGGCTTCACTACCAGGATATAATGGGCCCGAAGATCATTGTGGAACTTTAAGTGTTGTGGCTAAAGTTAAGTATTGTAGAGTATTGTAGAGTCAATATATCCATAAATGTATTAACATGTGTTCATATTACAAGCTTTTATTTAACTTGCAAGTATGTATGTAACTATGTATGTTCGGGTGGAATCTTGGAAGCTAAATTAGACCCACTTCCCGATGTCCGATTGGACTCAAATTTGGTGTACTTATGTATTTTCGGTGACAATACAATGATATGGTACCATGGAGCTGGTCTAATGATGGAGACGGAAGGTGGCCACGGCATCTCTGTCATAAAACAACATAACCCCACCGAGTTTGGGCTCGATTGATTTGTCTTGAAGAGAACTTTACGCCTAGATGATATCCAGGGTCTGATGATGAAGCTGGAAGGTGGCCACGGCATCTCTGTGATAAATCAACATAACCCTACCAAGTTTGGGCTCGATTGATTCGTCTTGAAGAGAACTTTTCACCTAGATGATATCCAGGGTCTGATGATGAAGCTGGAAGGTGGCCACGGCATCTCTGTGATAAAATAACGTAACCCCAATGAATTTGAACTCAAATGATTCTTCTTGAGGAGGTCTTTACAATTAAATGATAGCCAGGATCTGATGATGAAGCTGTAAGGTGGCCATGACATTTCTGTTATAAAGCAACATAGCCCCACCGAGTCGATTGATTTTCCTTGAAGAGCACTTTACCCATAATCACATCAAATATCCGTGGAATATTTTAAAACATCATGCCTTCTCTTAAATACTTAGGTAGTAGGTAGGTAGTCGGTATCTATACCTACCTACTAAAAAGTTAAAAATAAATTATAAATAAAAAATATTTTTTAAAACAAGCTTTTATCTGGGACAATGAACTAAAACGTTAAAAATAAATTCTAGTAAGTATTTGGCGTGTAGTTACTTACCTATATTTTTAAAAGCTTGAGGCACTGAAGTATGGTAATTACCTAGCCTTAAAAACGGGTAAATTAATTTGTCCCAGATAAAAGCTTGTTTTTAAAAATATTTTTTTATTTATAATTTATTTTATCATCTAGGTTCCACTCCCTCTATACATGTAGCGAGAGGTAAGCGCTCCGTTACTTTACAAGTTGTTGAAGTTGAGTTTTTCTTGTTGAGTATTGTCAACAGGCTTCCAAAATAGAGGTTCTTAATTCGCTAGTAAGTTTTTTTTCTACGTTTGTTACGCGATTACTCCGCCACTTGTGAACCAATTTAAATATGTTTTTTGTCCTCGATAGGGTTCATCTCCAAATGAAACCATTAAAATTTTATTAAGATCTGATAAATGTATTTAAAGGTATGGCGATAAATATCTGAAACTTGCTACTGTAACTGACTCGTGCGGCATGTGAAGTCGGTTTTATAGTACTTAAACTATCTTAATTATGTTGTAAGTATATTTTCTTGTCTTGACTTTTTAAAGCTTTTTTTAAGAACCTACGCAAATGTTGTACGTAACACGCACGTGCCAATATAAACTCAAGAATGGCCCGTCTGACCTGTCTTGTTCAATTTTAAATTATTCTGCAATTCTAAGTCGCACCTGTAATTGTACTAAAGCATCAGATTTACTGGTTCACGTGCGTCGACCAAGTATTTTATTTTTATTTTCGGATACAACCGTTATTTAAAAGCTTTACAACTTTAAACCTTTATATTGCGTGAAATTAAAGTATTATCGTGTCTGGATGTCGCTTATAGCTTGACAGCACGACTTCTGACTCTATTTTTTTTTATCTTTGATATTAATTGCATGGAATTGATAAAAACTAATTCAGCATAGAAAAGAAAAATAAATTGTAGACTATGTCGCTTGCCTGCTGGTCAAGCTTTGCATAAATGCGCACGTTAGAGTCAACAACAGTAAGTCCTAATACCAGTATAGGCCTTATAAATCGAATTATAATTCGATGGCCTTATCTTAGAACTATGCTCGGCGCCGAACCCTTCTTAGCATGGCATGAAACCATTCTAATGGCTTCGTTGTGTGCTAGAAGCGGATGTACGCTTGAGCGTCGTTGCATCAGTCACGTTACACAATCATAAATGTACTTTTAGCATATATTATAACTTGATTGATATACCTATTAATCAAGTTAGGTATTTTTGATTAGTTGATTAGGTTCGATTTAACAATCAATCGAATGGCTTAATTCTATGCTAAGCTACTAATATAACTATTTATTCGTAAATGCTAAGAGTACCTGGATCAATGCTTAAGCAGAAGGGTTTAGGTGTCGTTTCATAATACCGGCCAAACTATAGTAATAGTATGATAGGAGTCTTCGTCCATGACAACACTTTGTTTACACAGATGCATAACGACACGACACATTAACAGAAATACTTTGATCTTCGAACAATAGAAGAAGGACACGCCTTTCCGATGTATTATCTCGTGTGCCTTTGTACATATAAATTGTGTTGTGAAACTTAGAAATATTCCTCCCCTACGGTATTATTATCATTTATTTATTCACCATCAGAATAATTTATTCTTAACTAGCTTCGCCCCGCAGCTTTGCCTGTGTTTAATCCTAGTCATAAACCTTCCTCTTGAATCACTCTATCTATTGATGAATTTTGAGAATTTGGTATTAGTAGAATTTGTTTTTGAGAATTAGTCCTTTAAAGACTTGAAGAGGTACCGATGAACTAGCCCTTTGTCAATGAAACCAAAAAGGTTACGAATTCAATGGTATATATTGAACCCTATCTTTGTATTGTAAATTGTAAACGCTTCGAATACTCAGAAGAATGCGTCGATGTAAAAAATACATATCAACACTGTTTTCCGGAGAAACTTGCCACCGCCATCCAGGAAAATAGTTAGAGCGACGTTAGCGCAATTAGTTCTTTATGGCAGAACTAATACGCCAAATGTCTACGCGAGACGTAAGAAAGGTACAACTTTTGCATTATACAAGACTCGTGCCATTTGGAGAATTGGGCATTTTGTGCCATGAAAACCGCATTAAAATCCGTTGCTTAGTTTAAAAGATCTAAGCGTACAGGCGGAGAAAGCGACTTTGCTTCAAACTATGTAAACAAATTGTATGTACTAAGTTGTAAGAGTTTCATCGTATTATTTGTAAAAATAAATCTGAAATCTGAAAGGTATAAAGCCAGCTGGTAGTAAGATCTCCTTCTAATTGCCCGGTCTGGACGCGTCCAAACAAAAAATCCATGCGCTGAACTCTATTATTTTTTTGTTACATTAAAGAAAAATATTTAAAAGAAATTCTTAAAAGATGGTTGTCACAAAATATATTCGTGATACAGCGCGCAATATCACCAACAATTTTTCACACAATACGGACTGATGACAAAAAGAATCCACCCACCGCGTGTGTTAAAAAGGCGACAACAGATTATACCAAAAAGCTTGTATCTCGACAGCTCGTTATCGTGCTGATGATACAAAAACCAAGAAAATGTATTAAAACGAAGGGCGGTCGTCAAGGGGAAAAACCTGTTGGGCCTACTGTGAAATTGACAAATAAGGTGTTAGTAATGTGATTTTTTTGTAGAAAGATGTAAAATTATTTCTGTTACATACATTAACATGTATTTAATATAACCATCATTTCTTTCTGAACATAACAAGGCAATAAAATATAACATTTTACAAACGAAATATTTATCATATACACTATTCCCAGGCGTAAAAGATGAAAGTCTTTTACCCATCTTGATATATGGCGCCAAAACGTGGACTCTCACAGTTGGACTGAAAGTCACTCAGCGTGCACATGGTAAGAGCTATGCTCGGCATGTTTCAGAAGGGTCGAATCAAAGTTGATTCGACAGAGAAGGAAAGCATTAGCAAGCTGAAGTGATATTAGCGTGCAGATATTACCGTATAGGTAAATTAATTAATGAGTCTCCAAGCTGCGAATTAGCAACCGTAGCGTATGACGCCCACAGAATAAGTGGAACGATGATATTCGTAAGGTGGCTTACCTTAGAATGCTTTTTTTAATATCTTAGAGAGAAGTGTTTGACCACTAAAATCTCACCTGGTGGTCAGCGAAGATGTGGTCAAACATGGTGAACACGCTATGATATGCCTAGAATACTATGACTCTCAAGGGCTGTGTGCTGCCGGAACACCGTAAGGTTGTGGCGGCGTATTTTCTCCTTGATGGTGGTAAGCAACTTTTTGTAGCAAATCAGGTAGAACATACGATACAACATGCTCATACCATCTATATGCGAATACCCCTGCTGGGATTTGAAATTCGCTTAGAAGCTTCTCAAAACTTTCAAAAACTCTAACTTGCTGGTAAGAGCAGGGTGAGAGTAGTCGAGGGTTGTGCTCAGTCGCGTGCAATTAGAGTGCCCTTTACTCAGCAGAGTAGGTAGTTACTACTAATATTGGCGATGACGAGAATGATACAGGGCCATGAATATCTACCACAATATCTTACCATATTATAAATTGAAATTAGTAACAAAGTCGAAAAAAGCATCCTCAAAAACAGTATTATATGTAAATGTGGAACTCAAAACTTCAATCAATAAAACGCGAATAGGAGCCGGTAACTAATAAGCCTAATAATAATATTTAATTTAAAATCAGCTGAACAAAAAATATCAACGCACCAATTTCTCAGTAGCCCTTGTTATTTGATAAATAACCACTGAAACAATAAATCAAGACGCGAAAAACCTTATCTCCACAGTCTTGCCTCATGTCGTGTAATCCGACATCGAATCACAGATAAAGTACTAGTTACTATGTATCTAGTGACCAAGTGTTGGTGAAGACAGGAAATCTAAACGGTAGTTTGTGTCGGTTCTTTATAGCATTTTGTTTCCTTGTTTGCTATTTGGAACTGGGCGGGACTCTGAAGGAGTTTCACCAGCATTCGTGTTATTTGGTGCGAGAAATGCGTCTAGTCAGTTTGTGACAATTTATAGGTCTATAACGGGTCTTTATAGAATTTTTAGATTCGTTTCTTTTATGATATAAGGTAACAGGACAAGCACGACGCTCGCCTGATGGTAAGCGATGACGTCTACCTATTACAGATACAGCGGCATGCAAAATTTTGGACTGCCAGAATTTTGCATGTCACTGCACTGCGCCTGTTACCTTGAGACATAAAGATGTTGAGTCTCAGATGCCCTGTAATTTCACTGGACACCTTGCCATTTCAACCGAAAAACATTCCTATTTCACGGCCGAAAATTAATTGGCAAAGTGGTGGTACCGCTTCAGGCGGACTAGCAGAAGTCCTACCTCTACAAATAAGTAGTTAGGATATTTCTGGGATTTTGATAAGCATTTTGTACTTACTCTTTGTTGTCTTCTTTTCTTTTGTCTGTGCCATTAAAACTGACCTTTAGGTTGACTGATCTCTCAAACATCTAAATGTTTCGGCAGGTCTCCTTGAGAGCCAGTTCCTAGTCTAAGCCTAGCGTACGACTATCCTTGACCGCATCATCACTTACCTATAGGTAAGATAGTGGTCAAACGCTAGCTCAAATGATATTAATAAAAGTCTTGACATATAACATACTATGAAGACTATTTATTTATTCTTATCCATAAACGCCATACTTACAACTATATGGTGTCTAATACATCGTGTAATCTCTCATAATAACATACAACATTTTTCATACGTTACGTGAATGATGGAACAAGTTAGCACCGTTTCCGCACTGATAACGGATAACTTTGAGTAATGTCTTATTTGCGAGAAACATTGTCCTCATAAATCATTCAATAAAAGATATGTTTATTAATTCAATAGATATTTTTTTAAATATATTTTATAGGCTAGTGTTTTAGGACGATTAAAACACACTGATCCGATCGAACGACACGTTCGATTTTTCAAGATTTTATCCACACAGTATCAGTTGACCACTAGGTATCTGAACTGTTGGTAAGTGATGATGTGGTCGAGGATGGTAGCACGCTAGGATGGGTAACTGGCTCTCATGCTGCCGGAAGGCATTAGATGCTTGGCGACAGAATTTTTAATTTGATGGTGATAGCTGGCCAGGCGTACCTACACTAGACTGTGTCCTACCACCATGCCGAAGGTTTCTTAACAATGTGTTATTTTGTGTTAATTTTTTTAAAACCATTTGAAATTATTTCTAGGACTAAAGTCGATTCACATTTCTTATTAATTTAGAAAATATGTAAACAGAAGTTTATAAACAGGTAGGTAACCTCTACGTGAATGTGTTTAATAGTGTAAGGATGAGCAAACATCTTTATTAAAATAGTTATATTAATTTTCGCCAAAAAGTCTAACACTAAAATAAAATAATAATGAGTCGCATCCACGAAATAAGTACTTATGTATTTATAAATTAAGCGACTCTTTTATGTTTTGATATGAGCGCCATCTTGTGAGCTACGGTGAAACTATAATAACTAAAGGAAAATGTGATTGCACTGTGGAAGGACTTTTCTTGCGCTGCTTTTTTAGTTTGTCAATATTTTCACAGATGGCGTTGGTTTTGCCATAAGGTAGCAAAAAACTAAAAGCTTGTAGTGGAAATTTGGTGTGAACAAAAAATGCCAACAGTGTTATTATTGTATTTTTCAACATTGTACTGTTACCCTATATTTACACATATTCACCGGCAGTTAATGGTTAATAATTCACATTTATTACACATTAACTCGTTACTTCGAACTAAATACGTGCTTGGTATTATTTTGAAAAAGCAATCTAACTTTATAGAACTAGTATAATTATTAACCAGTGCTATTGTTATAATTCTTGATAAACTTTTGGGTTATGTACATAATGGACACCTCCCATGTAAAGATTTATCATATTGTATGAACTTAGGTAAAGCTAGGCCTGTTAAGGTAGTTACTTGGGGTTTGTTGTTTGGCCGGGTATGTTTGCACAGATGTTAATGGATTGTCTGTAGCAGGCATATTATTTTCAATACAGCTCACAAAACACAAGAAATAAGCTATACATTTTTTTGTCATTGGATTACGAGTACTTTACAATAAGCGTTATCGTACAGAATATCTTCCTACACTTAGATTTATGACACAAAAGTAGAGACTAGGAGTGGCTAAGCCCGCCTCAAAAACTCTGTTACTCCGGTTTTACGTGATTGAGTTTGTACGTTGGCTTGTAACAAAAATCCAAATGCCGTAATCCAGCAATTTCATCATACAAAGACTAGAGGCACCAACAAAGGGTATCAAACAGAACCTAATACTGATGGTGCACCCGTCCGTCCCTCTGTCCGTCTTTCACAGGAGCCTTTATTTTAACCGACTTCACAAAAAAGGAGGTTCTCAATTCGTTGGTTTTTAGGGTTCCGAACCCAAAGGGTACCAACGGAACCCTATTACTGAAATTCCGCTGTCCGTCTGTCTGTCTGTCTTTCTGTCTGTCTGTCTGTCTGTCCGTCCGTCTGTCACCAGGCTGTATCTCATGAACCGTCATAGTTAGACGGTTGACATTTTCAGAGATCATGTATTTCTGTTGCCGACATAACAACAAATAATAATAGAAAAATTAAAGGGCTTAAAACCAAAAACGTGTTTTTTACTATGAATATGAATCGTTCATAGATGGTGGATATGGTGGAATAATATTAATCACCTTTGTGTTAACGTTCACTTAGTTGGTGTTAGAAGTTCCTTAGATATTCGTTAGATGGCGTTCGGGACCCTTCGTGTGCGGGAAAAAAGTCTGACTCGCACTTGGCTAGTTTTATTTTTTATGTATGTTCACCGATTACTCAAAGATGCCTGAACCGATATGGAAAATTATTTTTTTGTTTCAAAGGGTACCCTTTCCAGGTGGTCCCATTTAAATTAAATAATAACTTAAACGAAATCGGTCGAGCCCTTTTTAATATATCTTTTAACTTTTGTATTACGATGCTTTTATATACCTCGACGCATGCACTACTAACTACTGGCACAGATTAAATAATAGTTACTACGTCTACTGGCTACTTTGACTAGCGCGACGTGTGAAGTCGGTTCTTTTAGTTTTTTAAACGATCTTAAATTATACCTGTAATAGGTAGATATGTACTTGAATTTTTCACAAAATATTTACTACTATGCGCGCTATAACAAAAAATACTAAAAACAAATGAAATTAAATAATAAAGGGAATCCCCATACAAGGAAAGTGTTTTTTTGCTTGATTTGGCTGCTATAACAACAAATAGGTACTAAAACAGAATAAAGTTAAAAATTAAGGGGGAAATTTATTCGGGAAATTTCGTTCAATCTTATTAAATTTAGTGTAGTACTTACTTAATTTAATTAATTTTACTGTGGTAGGGGATCTACGTATGCGATTCCAACTCGCAGTTGGCCAGTTTATTTTATATCGTGTAGGCTAGCATTTGACCACACTATATCACCTGTTCTAAGTGAGCGATGATAAATCAAGTCTGGTTAAATTTCCTGCATAAATAACTCAGTTTCTGACCCGTCCCACGCATGTCACATCGCTAGGTACTCGTACTAGTAGGATGAAGGTAATTTTACCTTTCACAGTGGGACCAAGTGATGAATTTAGTTTCATATTTTGCTTATTAGGTACTTTAAAACTACATATGCAATCTTTCACGGAACAGCAAATACCAGAACTTAGTGACCAATTGGAAGTATATCTTTGTCCGGTAGGTTTTCTAAGTTTAAGTTAAGTTTAAGGTAATGAACCTACTTTTTGACCACGAGTGCGCTACAGAACTATCTCTTTTTAAAATTTTCTGACAGACCTGGGATTCTAATAAAATCTTTAGGAACCTAGAAAAAGTTTTATGAATTACTTTATTTTAAAACAACATTAATTTAGTTTAACTAATCTAATTGCAAGCTTTAATGAAGACTGCAAAAGCAATGTTAAAATTGCAGAGTGCAGCAAATGTTTCTGAGGTCAAGTAGCTGGTGCCAGCAACTGGAACGAATTGACTCATCATCTCTAGAGTGCAGTTTTACAGCCACTACTGTCAAACTGGTTCTAATAAGAACAAAGAATTGTTTAAGTTCGTGAAAAGCCAACGCCTTTCAACTGACGATTTTGAGGAAGTGTCGTAATTATAGAAAGCGGATTTGTTTAGGTGTGGAATGGCGAGTACCTAGATAATTTATTGCCTTTATAGAATTCCTAACGCTATCCACGGTTGATTGTAAATCATACGTTTCATAGCGAAGCGCGCGTGAAAATATATCTTGATGTCTTGAGGTAATGAAAGGTTTTTTTTTATAAGTAGGCTAGCGTTTGACTGCTACCTATCTCACCTGTTGGAAAGTGATGTTGCGGTCGAGGATGGTAGCCAGTTAAGGTAGTTAATTATTGACGCAATAAACGCAATGTCGCGCAAAACTTTGACAATCCAGGGTTTTGTGTGCCAGAATACCGACGTCATCGTCTACCATCAGGAAAGCGTCATGCATGTCCTGCTGCCAAATTTAATTCAATAATAGTTTAACTATGCAATTTTTGTTTTCTAGTTTTTTGTTTGGTAGTTTACCTTACACAGCAACTTTTATCAAAGTAATGTGGAATGAAAGACCATCTTTCTTTGATAAACCTGGGTGGGTATAGATGAGTAGATCGCCAATACGAACAAAATTTGACCCGCACCATCTCTGCTAAAAAACTCAAAACTTTGTAAACCTTGTTCAAATTGATGGAATTTTTTAGGTCAAAAGATAACGAACATGACAAGCTTAATTTAAATTCAGTAAAGTATCGAAAATTTGGATACTACGACGGATATTTGGATATACGCAACCTAACTGGCAGCGGTAGGAAACTAAAAGCTGAAGGTTGATATCAGCGGCGTGGTATAGGAAAAGCCTTAGTCCAAGAGTGGACGAATACTGGCTGTTACTACTGTTGATGATGATCCAAAACTTTGCATGGTTAATATAATTAATAATGTTTGCTTTGTAACAGTACTAAATAAAATATAACCGTAGTTATAGGTTAGAATTCTTTTAAAATTTTAGATGGACATACAAGAAAGTCGAATTTGATATACTTTCTTTGTAGCCATTAATTTAGTCAAGTAGGTACCTACGTCACCGCTGAACGCATCATCGCTATTTTTAACCGACTTCACAAAAATGGAGGAGGTTCTCAATTCGTCTGTATGTTTTTTATTTTTTAACCGACTTCACAAAAAAAGAGGAGGTTCTCCTTTCGTCTGTATATTTTTTATAATTTTTTTTTGTGTGTATGTTACGCGATTACTCAGACAATTCTGAACCGATTCGAATGATTCTTATTGTTGATTCGGTAGGGTACGTTTTCGAGGTAGTCCCATTGTAATTTAATCAAGATCTGATAAGTATCTTCAGAGATATGACGATAAACGTCTCAAACTTGTTACTGAAATTGACTCGCGGGGCATTGATGTCGGTTGTTTTAGTTTTTAAACTATCTTAATTATGATTTTTAAAAAGGAAATGTGCATTACCTATACGACCTTTCTCGCTTATTATTACCTAATAGGTAACAAGATAATAAAACTCTCAGAACATCACCCTGATCTTTTGATCCCCTTAAATTTTAGCAGTAAAAGACGGTATGTGCAAAGCGGCAAGGTTTTACTGCACGCGATGGAGTATCGTTGAACAACGTTTTTACAGTGCAGCGGAATGTAGAGTTCAAATCTGTCATAAACTGCAGGTGAGACATTGTATCTCGTCTGCACCTAACTGGTCAGTCCCAGTATATTACACTACTACACACTTTATGTAGTGCTAGGACTTCTGCTAGTCCGGTAGTACCACCACTTTCGTGAAATAGGAATGTTGTTCGGTTGAAATGGCAAGGTGTCCAGTGAAATTACAGGGCATGTGAGACTCAATATCTTTACGTCTCAAGTTGACAGGCGCAGTGCAGTGACATGCAAAATTCTGGCATTCCAGAATTTTGCATACCGCTGTATCTGAAATAGGTAGACGTCATCGTTTACCATCAGGCGAGCGGCCTGCGTATATTTTTCCTTTTAATAATTAAAGGAAAAAAAATCTACTCTTTGTGACTGTAAATTAAAATAGTGAGTTTCTCTTTCAGAGCTTGAAGGTTAAAACTTTAGGGTACCTATGTTCTAGTTTTTGGTAAGTAAGTAGCGTAAATCGAATAAGAGAACGGTCAACTATTTATGTATTTTTAGGGTTCCGTAGCCGAATGGCAAAAAACGGAACCCTTATAGATTCGCCATGTCTGTCTGTCTGTCTGTCTGTATGTCTGTCCGTCCGTATGTCACAGCCATTTTATTCCGAAACTATTAGGACTACAGAATTGAAACTTGGTAGGTAGATGTATTCTGTGAACCGCTTTACGATTTTAATACAAAAATAAAAAATATAAAAATTTAAGGGGGGGCATCCCGTACATAGAACTGGAACAAAAAAAAATTTTTTCGTCGAACCTATACGTGTGGGGTATCTATGGATAGGTCTTTAAAAATGAGATTGAGGTTTCTAAAATCATTTTTTCTCAAAGTCAATCATTTCAAAGATAGGCGCGTCTAAAGTGGTAAAATGTGTGTCCCCCCCCCCCCTCTAACTTCTAAAGTAAGGAAGTGAAAAATCTAGAAAAAATATATTCTGTAGATCTCAATAAAAACTTTCAACGAAAATTGGTTTGAACGAGATACAGTCAGCAGTTGTTGAGATACAGCGACCGCAAGTATAACTTTGTTTTTCATACAAACACTATGAAAAACAAAGTTATTTACGTAGTTGCGAAAAATCAAAGTTATAGAATACTCCACTGTGTTACGGAACCCTACGAGTGCGAGTCCAACTTGCACTTGGCCAGTTTATTTTAATTATGAGCACTTGGCTGCTGTCTTATTGACACAACGCAGTCTGGTGATGAATTTGTAATGGTAAAGCCAAATAAATAAAATTATTTTTATTTGTATACATTTCGGTGCTTCCCTATCTGATTTGTAGTGCTGGATAAGTCTCGACTTGTAATCAGGCAGTACCCGCTCGTTATCATTGTGACAAAATGTTCGTAACGTGAAAGGAGATTTGAAAAAGTACTCTGTGCATTAAATTTACCATTTCATAATGAAAAAGTAATCTCAAGCCTAGGGCGCAAATAAAAATCTGTTCAGACCATTACGCGTGATTGAATACCCAACATACAAACTTTCACATCTATACTAATATTTTACAGAGCAGAAAATTGTATAATGTTCTCAAAATTAAAATATCGGGATAAAAAGTATGTAAGTGTCCCTATGTGTTATTCCAGGGTCTAACTCTAGGCTTTCTATATACCAAATTTTATCTCAATCGGTTGAGTAGTTTTAGCGTGAAGAAGTAACAAACATACACACAAACTTTCACCTTTATAATACATACATACATACATACATACAGACAATCACGCCTTTTTCCCGTTGGGGTAGGCAGAGACTACTTCTTTCCACATGCTACGATCCTGACATACCTCTTTCGTTTCTTCCACTTTCATGAGCGCCTTCATACATACTCGCCGGTTATAAGTACTTTTGACTTGGTCTTTCTTTAAAACGTCTCCGATCTGGTCGTGATAACGTTCGCCTAGGTCGGCCTCTACCGGCTGCCTCATTCACACTCACCTTTCTAATATTAGTAGGAAATAGGATAATATCTACTAGGAAGTAGGATAATACCTATACATAACACGAGAGTAAATTTATGTAGGTAGGCCCACTCTACTAGTAAGTAATGTATAATATTTATGGACTATTGAACAAAAATAAGGCTTTTTATTTTTTAAGGCTGTTATTTTTAAGTAAAATCCTATACCTATCTTAGTAATGTTATGCTCTATGTTAAATGAATCAAGATAATGTTTTTTTTAAATACAATGGAAATATAATAACTACCAGTGTTGAAATAAATATAGTTTAGAAATATTTTAAAGATAATCATCACAGATTCAATCTCCTTTTGTGTGATCGCTCAAAATTATCATTGGCAGGCGTTGTAGTTCTTTCTCTTGGGCTCTTGGCTCGAAACTGCCGTGGCCTATTTAAGTTGTTTTATGTCAATCTTATTCATAGAATGTTTTAATTTAACAGTCGTACTAAATTTCTTGGAGGAATATTCCTATACGATGCCTTTGCTAAGAATTTCTCAAGTGGTCCAAGGTTTTACGATGAAATAATCCTCTTGTCATGGCATGGTAGTTTCCAGAACTATAAAATAAATGTAAAAAAGTTTTAAAAACTCCTGACATTCATTATGAAACGTGTAGCTGAAGGTATATCAGTTTCTTTCTTTGAATTTTATTATTATGTGGGTAGTGAATGTTTTTACATTTGAAAATGGAATGCTGCGGACTCAAGCTGCGTAAGAGATCACAAGATGGGAAAATCGTTTGAAATAGTAGACCGATCACTTGTATTCAAGAAGATTTTGATTTACGCATAGTGGTGGAATTTATTCAAGTATTATCATTAATGTTGGTTTGTATGACCTTATGCGCTCGCGAGCACTGAGAGACTTCATAGTATTGTTTGTGAAAACGGATGTGAGATTCTTACATTTTAATGATATTTATTTAGTTCTATGTCAGCTAAGGTAGTAAATTAAATAGAACATTTACGGGATTCCCTTCGCAGGGTGACCAAACGCCCGGCTAAATCTCCAAGGTTTAGTGTCAATAATTGATGAGGGAGGATCGAAGACAAGTTAAATTAATGATTGAGTTCGAGATTTCAGGGTATTTGGCTCCGCGAATTTTATAATAAAGTTTCGATAGAATTATATCTTCTATCTCTATTTAGATAAGTTATATAGAATTACGTTTTTATTTCTTGATGTACATGTCTCTCATTACATACTCTTATAATATTTAGCAAGTCAATGTGATGGTAAGTAGTAGGCAAAACGAAGTTATCGTAGGTGCAGTTCAGCTTTGAAAAAGTGGTGCCTTAGAAAAGGACAAACAGATTTTGTCCGGTAGCAATATGGATTGATGACTTAATTAAAACTTGCTACTCACGATGCAATTTCGTATTCAACCCGTTGATTCAATTTGAGTTGTTTTGACAAATTGCGCGGTGAGGAGGCAAGTTGATGTTCTCAACATGTTGAGTGTCGAGTCGAACGTCCTGGCTCGACGTATTGAATCGACAGATTGAATGCGCGTTGAATGGTGAATATAGCAGTTGACTCAATTTGCTGTCATTTGCACTCCGGATGCGATCTATATATATAGTAGTAGTAGATATATATAGTGGTTCTGATACGTGTTTGCACATCTGCTAAATAAAAAAAATAAAATAAATAGTTAAAAAAATAAAAATTGTATCAACGGGTTGAATAGGAAAATGCATCGTCCGCGGAGTACACTTGGATGGATGCGAATTACATAAAACTGCCACAGGTGGCATAAACGAAAGTATGCTTATGCCCAGCAGTTGGGATGATGATGATAATATTTGGGATTAGTATTTACTTAGATTGTAAAATCTTAGCAGAGCGAAGGAGTGCCACACAGTTACTTATAACGAGTTTAACTAAAAGTTCACCATTGCCATCGGAAAAGAAAATAGTTTTAGTTTGGAGTTCCGCATTGAGTAAACACACATACAAACAAAGTTGTGTTAAGTTTGTTTTGTTTAGTATAACGTGAAAATTCCAGTCACGGTGATGTCGGCTTGGACATTGAAGAATGTTTAGTTACAATTTTTTTATGTGCCTAATTGGGCATATAGTCGTTTTTACCCACAGTTTTACAAATAAAGAGGTTTCTTGTAGTATCTATGGAGGCATATTGTAAGAAGTAGTATTATATTTCAAATGGCGTTTTAAAAAATCTAATATGCTAAAGGGAGATGTTCACGAACGCTGCCTGCGTATTAGTGATAACATTTTTAAAATATCTGATAGCGTTTGACCACTATCTCGCCTGGAGGTAAGCGATGATGTGGTCGAAGATGGTGAACACGCTAGGCCTGGTCTGACTCTCAAGGGCTGTGTGCTGCCGGAACACTGTATGGTTAAGCAGTCTATATATTATCCGACGCACAGAATATCACAAACATAAAATTTGGCTAAACCTAATCAGCGTGTTTTCCGAGTCATGTGAAATTGCTGTATTTACGCATCATTAGAATGTTTTGACACATGTTTTGTACCGTGTTATCATACAATTTGCCTCCACCTTTATATAACTACTATACACAATACTATACACAAAGTATAACTTGCATGGTGTTTTTCTCTTCCGACGCAAACAACACATTCACTTGATCACGTATCATGACTTTGCCTTAACAAAATCGGCCTTGCATTTTTTTTGCAAATATATCAAAATAATGGACATAATTGTCTTCAGAACGTTTTACTGTAGCTATAGCAGAACAGGTAGGTAGCTAGGAACCCTTACGATTCCAATTCAAAAATCCACCCTGTGTTTACATACAAAGTAGTTACCTTTAGTTTTTTTAGTTACCTACTCAATGTGTTGTCCAAGTTTAGATATCCTAAGGTTTTTTTTCCCTGTTCTAATAGTAATACCTACATAATTTTTGATTTGTTATTCTATCACGTAACTTCAAAGTATTAATATTCCGCGTACAAGCATAAGCGATTACAAATTCTAGACAACCCACCCACCTCGTCACAGGTGAATTCAACCTAGAATTTAGGTTGCGTAAAGAACACCTAACTTTTGTTGTGTATTGTACACAGAAATATAAATAATAAATATTTCTGTGGTCTTGTATAACAGCTAATCATGTGAGTTAACAGTTTTTGGTTTGTTTGTGCAAATGAATCGATTGAGTTACAATCGTAGGATGACAATGTTGTTATTTACTGTAGGTAAACCGTAATTTGTGAAATGTTATAATATATAATATTAGTATGCCGAGGCTAACTTTGACGTAAGATTCTTATGCTATTATACATAATACGTATATTCGATCTACGTATGATTTGTTAATTGAAACCATTCCTATGAGCCCAAACTCGAAATCTCTGCTGTAAGTTGATGAGGAGTTAAGTATTCTGCAGACTCCAGGGCCCCTAGACAAAATCAAATTTCCTGTTTGCCTTCACGCTAACGCAAGTTCAAAATGTATGGGAATGACATTTTTGTTGCGGAAACATAAAAATCATTCCATACATTTTGACCTTGCGTTAGCGTGAATGGAAACAGGAAATTGGATTTTGTCTAGGGGCCCAGGAGATTTCCCAGCGTCATGTCAACCGTTGCCAGCTGTAATTGTTCTTACAATATCATTGAAGTAAGAAGATACCGAACTTAGAATTGATCAGACCTATGAAAGTAGATTTCATAGCGTCATAAACTAGAAAGAGCTCATATTCTTAAAACGGTTGAACGAATTTTCACGAATCAAAGCTAAGAACACTATCGATTAAGACACCTCATCAAACAAACAAAAAATTTAATCAAAATCGGCTTATACTTTTGGGCGCTACTACGCTGCCACAGACAGACACACACATACATAGATATACAGATACACAGATATATACGTTAAACTTATAACACCCCTTCTTTTTGCGTCGGGGGTTAAAAAAATTATTGGCTCTACATTATATGTTTAGTTCGTTCAGCAGAGAGAAGCTTCAGCAAAGATAAAAGTTAAAAAGTACTTAAGTACTTTTCAATAAGGAACAAGCCTCCTAAAAGTTTGATGATACCTAAGCCTTATTAATTTGGGTAGGTAAATAAATATCCAATATTTGAAAATAATAAAATTAAATGAAAATGTAAGCACCTTGCGAGATAATATTAATAGCTCAATAATAAATATTAAAATATGTTATCTACATAACTAAGTACTATTAGAAACGTGTTTACAAGATTTCATGAATTCAACATTTTTGCAATTATTATCTCTATGGATTTTAGATTTTATTATATTATTCTAACAACCGCTAACAAACGGTGTACCCACTTCAGTATTGTCAATATAATTGGTTTAAAAAATGAGGAGGTTCTCAATTCGATTGTATTTTATATGTTTATAAACTCAGCGCTCTGTTATTGATAAACTGATTTGGAAAATTATTTCTTTATTTAATAAAATATGTTTCCTCTTTGGTCCCATTGTAATTTTATTGAGATCTGATGAGTAGATAAAAGAGATATGGAGATAAAACCTCAAACTAGGTACTGAAAATGACTAGTGCGGCATTCGAAGTAGGAGTTTTTGTTTCATAAACGATCTTAAATTATTTATGTCATATATTTAAGCGTTTGACATGTGGTTTGACTCCCATGTCACGTCATGCCATCTACGATGTAGGCACGCTTGCCTAAAACGTAAGTATTGTTTGAGAATACAGGCGATAAGTTAAGGTACAGCCACACCGCTGTGGCTGCAATCTGCGATCTGCGGAAGCTATTAACTTTTCAATTACAGCCACACCCGAGCCTCAAAATAAAATACATGCCTCGTGCTTAGTTTGGGGTTCACTGATACTCACAATGTAATATTACTTAACGCTCATTCTGAGCCTATGCTAGTTAATAAGATTTTGTAAAACTTTCTGGCAATAAATATCATTATCATTATCAATTGTTTTCTCATCGCCGTAGATTGGGTTTGGTTTGAACCAGTCGGTACTAATACTACTGCACTATCTGATCCCGCCCGCACCCGCGCTCGCAGATTGCACCGGTTAGGCCATACGTTTAGTACACCTTATATCTAAGTAGTAGTAATATAACTTTGCAAGCTGTGGAGTAGAAGACACGGTGGATGAGCCGCAAACAGATAGGCGGTTTGTTTTCCGCGACGCCTGTAATTTATATTCGTGGTCTGGCAGGCCTTCAAGGATTTCCTGAACAAGAGACAAATTATTACATGTCTATAAAACTGGCCGGATTATCTATAGTGGCTAGTTGTATCTAACCATGACACATTATTACTTTCATATGTGCTAACTATATAATATAGTATAACTATAACTTTTTTGTCATTGGGAATGAGTACAATTATTTTACGTTGTTATACCACAGGTTAATTATACATTCTACTACTGTGTACGTAACCCAAAGAGTCATAATATATACTGAGTAACCTGTGGTATACATCATAGGGCCTTTAGTCGTTTCACACTTAAATTACCTCTGATCCTCGCTTTTATTCAACACTGACAGTCAAGTGGAGCTTATCTGTGAATGGTATTGTATTTGTATGATTCTAGATAAAGCGGAACGGATCCCATCTCGTCAAGGAAGAGCAAATTGCTTACGTGGCGTTTGAAATCGACAAAAATGCCACGTAAAGCCCATATGCTGAGTATTCCGGTTTTGGCATCGCAGATTTTCTCAGGTTTTATTTGATGTCTTGATAAGCTTCAGTCATGTTGGCATTCTTGTATAAACATTTTCTAAAACACTATTTTTGGTTGATTCCGCAAAAGTTACCTCATCGTGAAAATAAGTTTTATTTAAATTTAAAGAAACTGACTCATATCTATCGTCGCAACTGTTGAAGTTAAAATCAATAAGTATTTAAAAAGTTAGAAGGATATTTTTTTCAATATTTCAGATAGGCAAGCTTTTAACCACTATCCACTCTGTCTGTTTGTTTATTAATTACCTAATCGCGGTCCGATCTTACTGAAATTTGACAAGGAGATACTTTATAGCATGAGGATGAACACAGGTTACTAAATTCTTGGTGTATTTGAACCAAGTCGCGGGTATCAGCTAGTATATTATAATAATATAGTACGCAACAGTTTAGGCTAAGCGTTTTGGCTCTCAGTGTTATTATTTTCAACCGACTTCAAAAAAGAAGGAGGTTCTCAATTCTTCTATACGTTTTTCATAATTCGTAATACGTTTCCGAGGTGGTCCCATTGTAATTTCATCGAGATCTGATAAGTATCTCCAGAGATTCAGTAGCAAGTTTTAGACGTTTATCGTCTTACTACTGAACTTGACTCGCGGGGCATTGAAGCCGGTTGTTTTAGTTTTTAAACTATCTTAATTATTATTATAACTCAAATTCATAGTATATAAGATAAAATTTAGTTTTTGCAAATATTTATTTTGTTTCAACAACAAAAAGGTGGAAACTATTTGCCAGGGTTGTTACACCTTGATTAGGTCCTCCTCATTTTTCAGGGGTGTCGTATAAAAGCGTTTAAACCGAGATTGGCTACCCACAAGGGTATATTTTGAAAATATATCAGCAAAATGAATAGCTTATTCACAGGTAAAGTACAAAATTACATTTAAATTGAAAGCACCTAGCTCTAAATTCTGACAACAAAAGGGTGACTGAACTCAATTGAAGTATTTTAGTTTCACATATACTTTAAAATTTACGTATTTAGTATATTTTAAAACGTTGCACTTGATTGTCTATTTGTTAACCCCCGACGCAAAAATAGGGTTGATATAAGTTTGACGTATCTATAAGATGTACAAAAATATTTACAGCCATATTGCTTTTCTAGCCAAGTGACTCTTATATGGCCTGCCTCGATAGCTGTTCTTCACGGCTTTTGCCTAGAATCTCTTCAGACTCGTATAATAAAATCGTAGTGAGCCTGCATATTCAATATATAAAAAAAAAAATGAATGCTTCCCATAAATATTCGCTACAGAGCCTATAAAAACATTTTTTTTTAAATGTCTATATGTGCCTGACTGCAAATATTACTTCAATTACGACTTTGAATGCGGTTTTCAGAAAAGAATTCATATCGAATCGACTTAAAATTATTCTGTTTTATATTCGTAGCAATTGATTGACAAATAAAGAAGTTATGACCATATATGTTATTTTAGAGAGATTATGCTACGAAGCGTCAATAAGATACACAAAATTAAATGTTGTTCGTTTTTAATAGCATCTTGCACGGCTTGACCGAGTTTCGGGTGAAAGCTAAAAATTCTATTAGATTTTTGTATGTTCCGAATTCAGGGCAACGTCCGTCTGGATAGTTACAGGTTACAGATAGTTTCTCGATGATTATTAATACTTAATCGTAAATTACAAAGTTATCTAGTTACAAAAAATAACCATTATCATGAAGTTAAATGTAATCCAACCCAAGGGCTATAAGAAAGGGTCTACAAATTCACGGAAACTTGATCTGCCCGCATGTAGAACAGTTACGTAATTGAGCGTGACGAGTTGGGATAAAGGATAATTTTCTTAATTTTGATTGAATATTTTTCTGTTTCTATTTTAAATTAGGTATATAATACTTTTAACATTCACGTTTTTAACGTTTCTTAAAAACTGACGCAAAAAAATACAGATACTGCTACAGCTGGAACATATAATTAATTATTATGCGTGTGAAAACGAATAATATAAGGATACCTAATAATGTTCAAGTTACAGCAATTAGAGAACACCACCAAATAAATTTAAAAAATCAACCAAATTAACAGTAAAATATTTGAAAATAGAATAAAACATATCAATACCAAAAATAATGGTATATACGTGGATACCTCTCGATTTGGAGAATCATTTTGGACGTCTTTGTTTGGATTATCCAATATAATAGCTGATTTTATAACGTGCCTGCACAGAAATAGGAATCTTATTATTCCTATTTCTGTGCGTGCCTGACACCGACCTATCAGTGCATATGTATCATATACGTGTAACGTAGATAAGAAAATATAAAAATCTTTGCAGCCTTTGATGATTTGTTCAATCCATGATCGATTCATCTATACAAGTTGATTAACACAATTACATACATTACTGCAAAATTGTCGTTACAAGTAGAAAAATTCTAAAAATCATTCAATAAGTTTGTACTAACTTTGAATAACTTTGTAACTTTAACATAAATGCAAATAACCACAGATTTACTTGAAGAGATGTCAAATCAGTTGTTCTATTTATTTCGATCGATATGTTGAACATTTGTCCGATTATAAGATAGAAAATAATCTTCTTGTGTCGCAGCATCTTCGTAAAAGATATACTCGTAGCTAACCTCAAAGAATAGAACTTTAGTACTTCTAGTATTTATTCATGAATATAGGGCAAACCATAAGCGGTAAAAGCCTCCGTTTCGCGAAGGAAATATAAAATAAAAAATGTCTAGAATGTGACGAAAAGAATACATAAAACTACAGACTCAGAAAACGCTCACATTTTTAATCTACGAGTACGTCTACATCTACAATCGTATGCATTAAACTCTTCGAGCATTTACCAAAGGAGATGTTAACGCAAGGCGTACCCCTCTGCTGGCCATATAGCCATATTTGGCCATATGAGCGTGCGTAACTACGCTGTATTTTTAATACTGTGTGCGTGTTTCAAGCTAGTGTGCGGGATCGTTAAAGTGAGAGATTTGTGTGTGTGCAATGCGTGTTTACCTCGTCCCCCGTAAGTATCGGCAGAAAAAAATGTTTGCGGATTACAACGTCAACATCTCCATTGGTAAATGCTCGAAGATTAAACTAGCTACATTCACATCAATATAGTACTTCCTTTTTTTGTGAAATAGGCGCATAGAACTGCTCTGACAACTTAAAAATAACGACATATATAAGAGCAGTTTTATACATTTATTAGTCTATATATAATGTGTATAAGTAGAGGTTTTAATGAATTCATACAGAATAATTAATTTAAATTACACCCAATTTGAACCACTAAATTTGAGATTAAATCTGCGGCGTCATGTCGCATTTACCTCTATTAGATTACGGAGAAGATCCATCAATCAAAATAGTCCAGTCATTGGAATTAGGGAGAATTCTACGCTGAACATCTATATTACGGCGCCCATTTACATTTTGTGCGGTTTCATGAAATGTAGAGTTTCATGAGGAGTTATTGTTAGGCAATAATTTTCTTTACCAACGCGAGGTGATGGCACGCGGAGTAAAGCTTTGACAAAGTGGTGGCCAAGAAGATATAAGTCATCCTGCATAAGTCTGATATGAAATTGATTGGCTTGTCTAGAAATGAAAAAAAAAAGCTTGAAAGACGTCAATTGCGTCTACCATACAAATATCATGTCAGATCTCGGCGAACTAGAGGGATGTTGTTGCAGAATATGCTTATTATTGTATGATGAAATCTCTCGGGTCGTAATACGCTCGGACCTTTGGAAGGCATTGTCGGAGCCGAAGCAAACTATTATTGTTATTATTACTTTTATAATTGCGTGTGTTTATTTTCTACTTTATTAGAGTTAACTAAGATGTTATTCATGCACTCTACCATTAACTTGTAAGATAGTTCGTAGCATCCAACGGTTGTCTGGGAGAGATTATAGATTTAAATATTGCATTTATTTAGGTAACATAGTTTTTTTAATGTGCAACAAAGTGTTTTTGTTCATTTATTTATTCATTGACTCTCCCTCAAATAACAATTACACAAAATAATTAAGATAGTTTAAAAAATAAAACCACCGACTTCAATGCTACCGCAAGTCAATTTCAGTAGCAAGTTTGAGACGTTTATCTTCATATTTCTGGAGATACTTATTAGATCTCGATGAAATTACAATGAAACCACCTCGAAAACGTACCCTACCGATTACAAAAATAATCATTCGAATCGGTTCACAATTGACGGAGAAATCGCGTAACATACACACAAAAAAACATACAGACGAATTGAGAACCTCCTTCGTTGTGGAAGTTGGTTGAAAATAGAATTGTGTGTTGGTTGAAAGTAGTTGATTGAAAATAGTGTTTGCGGTTTCTGCGCGACCTTTACAAGACGTAAGTAGCATAAATGAAAGGGGACCTTCCTGCACGGGATAGAAAACGCTGATGTTGATGATGATGATGAGATGGAAACCTAGAGTTCCTACTATTTTCTCTACTATTTTCTCTTTCTTTAATGAACACTTCATAGTCATTAGGAAAGTGGATAGCAGCCCAGAATGCTTACCAGTGAAGTACTGAGTCGAGCGAAACTGTAGTATCTACTTGAGTACCGTGCATTTAATCATTTAGCTAATTGATCTAGTGGGAGTCTGTTTGTGCCATGACAGCACTTTCATTAGAGCTGCATCTGTGTTTTATGCGTGAACATGCTTTTAAGCTGATTTAGACAAAGTAGTCTCTTGAATTATATTTTGATGAAAAAGTCGTAAATGACAGTTAAACCTATGTAAAGATCCTAAAAATACTAAAAAAACAATATAAAAAACAATACCCGATGAAATAAACGTATATGCATTTCTTTGCCTATTTTTAGCGCTTTATCTTCGTTTTCTTAAGTGTGTGAGCCAAGCGGTTAACATACAAGGCAAGTTTTATTCGATCTAAATTCAGTCCACGCGAATCCAAAACGCATTTAACATTAGGCTTTATTCATTGGTATATTGCATAAAAGAAAATTATTTTAGCAAGCTATTTTAACTAATGTAGTTTGGATTTAGTGTAGAAGCAGCTTGAAGCAGGATAAATATTTTCTGCTGAATTTGTATTTTAGCGGTTGAAAAGATTTCTAGGTCTCATCGAATTTTGACCTCTGGGTGGTGTTCGAATCTAGATCTCGATGAGGAACCTTTGCGGATTTTCTACAAGTCAGGGATATTTTTTGCAGTATTTTGATAGCGAATATTGAAATAATGAGGTAGTGGACATAAAAAGGTTTGGCACGTCCTAAAACTTAAGATTAATTGGAGAATTTTGAATTGAGATTAGAAGATATAATATCAATACTTACTGCCCTCAAAAACTTGAACTCAGATATTAAGAAATAACCTACTCGTAGACGTATTCTATTTATGTCTTCTAGACGTAGATAGACTACACCTCCTCAGGCGAGATATATATTATTAGTGGACTAGAATTATTGATAGACGTAATTGCTTATACTCAAGCGATCACATCTACCTATAACAAATACTGTAACACACAAAAATCAAGTTTTGCGCCTGATAATTAACCTACATAATATCATCATCATCATCATTTTAATCGTCATAAGTAATCTTTCATACCCCGTAATCTCACTGGATACCTAATCCGATTAATTTTAGCGTTAATTCGACAAAATTTGCCACAAAAAATACTCATTGTCATGACAAGTTTAAGCGAAAGCAAATAAAGAATATCTCCCCGAAAACATATTTTACTCAGAAGTGCGTAAGTTATGATACTCTATTATTAATCGATTGTGCCCAACAGCCTTCCTGATAGGGGGACAAAAGGTTCAGAAGGGTACAGAATATAAGGCACATAGCTACTCTTTGACAATTACAATACAGTATAGACAAAAGGAAAATACATTTTGTAGTCTTGTGTATTTATGGCCCGTGGAGTGTATTTTAGTATAAATCACCGTTATAGGTTATTTATGACGAATGGTAAGTAATAGTTTGGTAGGTACCGGTACTGGTAAGGTTTTCTTATATTGTTTTGTATTCAAAAAAGCTCCAATCGTGAGTATTGTTGAAATATAAGGGGTATTCATTATTTAAGATCTTGATTTATTCTTAGTAGATATAGTTTATTCAGTGTTATTTGATCAAAGTAAATATAAAAAAAAACGTGTGTGTACTTATGTACACGCGTTAGAAGTTATACTTCTGTGAGTCAGTATATATTATGTTACTCTTTGCTTCTGTGGCGTATGGAAAAAAATAACTAAAATGCAGTAGTGATTAACGATAAATATTAAAATTAATCAAAAAGATTTTATTTCAATAAAAAAGGTTTTAATAACGTAAAAATATGACGTTAAATATGACGTTCTTACGAAATGACATATACAACATGAACCTAGTCATGCCACCTAGAACTAACTTCACGGTGTAGAATTTAGGTGTCGGTGTGCGCGCGCATCGTACCACCTAGAACTAACTTCACGGTGTTAAATTTAGGTGTCGGTGCATCGTAAAAATTCACTCTCATCATTTTTCTCTATCGCGCCAAAAGAAGTATAACTTCAAAAAAGCAATATAAATACATTAACTGTATTTTGTAATTACCAGTAAGGTGATATAATTATTCAATTTTTATGGTTTTTAACAAACATCAAAGAATATATTGGAAAATGTTATAGGTACTTATAATAGAGCAATCGCTCTCTTATCTCTGAAACTACTGAACGTAAAACTTCTTAAATATTACACGAGCCTTAGGTACATGAAATGATCGTTATATAGCTATAGCCTATAGATGATGAAAAATATTCCTGACAATAGTACACGTATACTATGATGCTTAATTTTTTTTGCCTAGTTCAGTCTTAACAATGAATCTCGACAAAAGCTTAGACACGAGTACTTTATATGCGTTGTTTTCGCCTGCTTCTTTAAAAACACACTACGTGTACGCCGTGCATAATGTAGGTGCTAAAATACATTATTACTGAAGTAGGTACTTCTAGATTGCAGCAGCAGCAAACCAACTAAAATAGCTTTACGGCTGAAAAACAAATATAACTGCATATCACGTTCTTCAATAATAACAGCGTTTACTGAAACAATTCCAACAGATGCCGCCAGCGATAAAAACTAACTCAAATAATAGTTACATTCGTGACTCCAGAATTCAACGTTAAATTATCTATGTAAACAATATTTATACTAATATTACGGTACTTAATATAATTTGCTTCGCATTATAAAATAATAGCGACGCTTTGTATGCATTTGCAGAAAGAGCATGCCCCTATGTATAGTTTTAGCAGGTGTGAACTTTAACACCACAGACTAACGATTTACAATGTGTCCCTCAATAGAAGCAGTTAGAAACACTTTGCATATTGATGTTCATAATCGGTGGCATTACGCATGGAAATGCTGGTTTGAATAGCTCAACGTTATCACGATTTTCACATTGAATTGAGGGTAGATATCGTTAAGAGCGAACTGGTATTAATTTTGATATTATGTGTTTAGAGTGCCACAAATAACATAGTTGTTTAGCTTGTGGTTAACGCTACTGAGGTCACATCCATAATAGTAGCTAAACATACTTAGATTGAATGCACATTGATGACTACTCGTATCAGTTTGAGCAACTGGTAGTTCGTGCTATTGTCGTAAACGTGACTATCCGCTGAACTGAACTATTGCAAATGCCTCCGCTCTACAACATTTGCGTCTACAAAAAAGCGTTGCTCAATCGACTCACGGTAATTTTACAAAATGGTCGTCTGAGTGGCAAAATATCAATAAAAAAGTACTCTGTGGTGCATAATAACCGCTTACTACCTAGCGTATAGTAGCAAAAAGCGGTAGCTCAAGCAACTATCACTCGGACTATAGTAGCCAATGTGCGGTCAGCCTTAATAGGACGATAAATTCGTCTGTTGAGAAAACAGGAAACATATATAATATAGCCTTAATAGAGAAGTATGGATAATATACAGAAGTATGAGAGTAATTACATCAATATCAATATTTTTAATTAGGCCAGACTTATTTTTAACTTTTGTATTTGGCAGGTTCCGGTGATGATATATATTTATTTGTTTTGTTTAACTTCTAAAGAATCGATTGATTTGGTCCGTCGCCATTTTTTTCGTCAGTTTTATTGATATTTATAAACAATGCTTAGAAATTGCGGGTAAAAATATTAAAGCAAAATATATTTTACTCTTGGTAACACAATGTGAGAATATTTTGTAAACTCTAAACGGGCCTTGCTCTTAATCTTAAAATGTAATTTGATGCAAAAATATGGAATTGTAGGTACCAAATATTATTAATGAATATTAAATTATAAAAGAAAATTATTATATCAAACCACTTTAACTAACTTAGTTAGGATTTAAGGTACGGACCCACCGCAGCGTCCTGCGTGCGCGATCTAGGCGGCGATCAGATAGCGCAGTTGTATTTGTACCGACTGGTTCACACCAAACGCAATCATAAAACAATTGAAAAGTACTGAGATCGCGCTCGCAAATCGCAGGACGCCGCAGTGTGGTGGCAGGTACCTTTATACTCTCGCAATATTTTGTTGATGACAAAGCATTTAAATATGTTTTTCTGTATAAAAACACTAACGTTAATACAGAACAATTAACCCGTCTTGTATGGCGCCATAGCAAATGTATCATTTAAGCCGGATAAAACTAGTGAAATGCAATTTTGCTTGCTTGTTTTTTAAGCGATTTTAGAATTATCAGGTGAGAATAGTGGTCAAACGCTTGCTTATGATATCAAAAATACGTTTTTATGGACAAGTCGTTGTACGACAGCGTCTTTACTTTTCGCAATTATAAGAAAAACGTTTCGTTTAAAAAAGTAAAAGAACCGACTTCAAATACCGCGCTATTAATTTTCAGTACCAAGTTCGAGTTCGTATTTCTCTCCATATCTCTGGAGATACTTATCAGATCTAGATGCAATTAATATGGTACTATTCTAGGGACATCTGTTTTCCAACAAAAAATCATCAAAAACGGTTAATAAACGACAAAGTTATCCGCGAACAAACATAATATATAAAGTCGAATTGAGACACATCCTTTTTTTTGAAGTTGGTTACAAAGCGGAAGTACAGACTCAATTCGCGTGACTCTTGTTTTATTTTTTAATCCTTCTTTAAGCTTTAACTGTATTACATAATCATTACATTACATTACATTACGTATAAATAGACTCTATAGTTGTTAATATACAAAATTGGTTAAGCATCATCATTGCCAACAAACATCTTGGCTCTGTTCTCCGATTGACACCAATAGCTGATCGCTTTCGATGTCAACCGATTAATCACTTTATTGCAAATCATTATCAAAAACTTTGTTCTTTGAAAGGTTTGTTTTGTTAGTTTCACGAGTTATTTCTGGGTTGCAATTCCATAGAAAATACGAGTTGAAAAGTAGGAAAATTTTATAGAAGAAGAAGTTTGAAGGAAACTTTTGTTATTGGTGTTATTCAATATCAATCAATATTTGAAAGCAAAAGAAAAAGGCACATTGAACTAAAGTGTATACTTAGATTTAGATGGCTCTAAACTGTTATAAATAAATTGGTACCGAAACAATAACCAAATAATGTAAACAATATTAATAGCCCTACCTATACCTACCCCTCAAAACTTACAGTTGAGATTTGGTGCTTGTACTATCTCCTCATCGAGCCTACGCACAAACTGTAAAGGCTGAATGAAAAAATACATAAAATATTCAGAACTTAAAATTACACTTGAAGTAAAGAATATCTTCAACTACGTGCATACATATGCAGCCTATAAATAAAGATTTTTTTACACCGAACTGGGAAGCACTTGACCACTATCTCACCTGATGTTAAGTGATGATGCTTTCGATGATGGAGCGAGCTTACCTAGGAGATACCGATTTACTCGCGATTTGAAGACCCCCATATTCCGAAACACAGATATTTTTTACAGGCTAGCGTTTGACCACTATCTCACCTGTTGGTAAGTGATAATGCGGTTGAAGATTGTACGCACGCTAGGCCTAGAATGAGAACTGGCTCTCAATGATAGCTGCCGGGACACATTAGATGTTTAGTGACAGATTTTCTTCTTCTTTCTTCTTTTTAACTTGAGGGTGGTACCTGGCGAGGCGGACAGTAGATAGTGTTCGATGTTCGATGTAGTTAACGATGTTTTTCCGTCACCGGAGGGCCACTGGAAAAATCGCACATACATTTTTCAAAAGAAAAATCCATTGGTGTACGGCGGGGACTGAACTCGGTACCTCTGGCATCAAAGCTGACTGTTCTCCCGATTACGACACGGGGCCCTCAAAATTCTAGATTCACGCAGGGTATTCCATTACTTGGCGGTTCGTATGATGAATGAAGAAGCAATAAAAGGCAGCAATAGCCCAATGGATAGGGTGTCGGACTGGCGATCGAGAGGTCGTGAAATCAATCCCCAGCCCATTGACGTGAACCCACTCCAGACACAAGCATATTTAGCTTAGTTGGAGGGGTTAACAAGAATACTAGTAATGTGCATTAACATTGCGAATAATCTTTAAAAAAAAAAATCGCTTCGTTCAAAAATATATTTATGAATTCAACAATTATAATAGTTTATTATGAGCATTTAAGCAAAATCGTTCGTCGTTTTTAAAAACAAACTATCATTCCCATTTAACTGTAACAACATAATCTGCTAAAAATAAAACCGCTTTCATTTCACAGGCGTTGAGCTAAGTGGTGTATAGGCGGATTTGCAGACTGCATTTTAGTAACAAATAAACTGGCCAAGTGCAAGTCGGACTCGCACTCGTAGGGTTCCGTAACACAGTAGAGTATTCTATAACTTTGATTTTTCGCAACTACAAAAGTAACTTTGTTTTTCATATTGTTTGTATGAAAAACAAAGTTATACTTGCGGTCGCTGTATGTAACAACTGCTGACTGTATCTCGTTCAAACCAATTTTCGTTGAAAGTTTTTATTAAGATCTACAGAATATATTTTTACTAGATTTTTCACTCCCTTACTTTAGAAGTTAGAGGGGGGGGGGACACTCATTTTACCACTTTAGACGCGCCTATCTTTGAAATGATTGACTTTGAGAAAAAATGATTTTAGAAACCTCAATGTCATTTTTAAAGACCTATCCATAGATATCCCACACGTATAGGTTTGACGAAAAAAAATTTTTTTTGTTCCAGTTCCATGTATGGGATGCCCCCCCTTAAACTTTTATATTTTTTATTTTTCTATAAAAATCGGAAAGCGGTTTACAGAATACATCTACCTACCAAGTTTCAATTCTGTAGTCCTAATAGTTTCGGAATAAAATGGCTGTGACATACGGACGGACAGACAGACAGACAGACAGACATGGCGAATCTATAAGGGTTCCGTTTTTTGCCATTCGGCTACGGAACCCTAAAAACATGGCTCAGGCAAATGAATGCTTTTAATAAAAAAGTTTATACCCGCGCGTCATTTTGTCGCTAGAAATTCAGTCTAAATCCATCGTGACACTTTTCCAATATTAAATCATTTTATTTTATTACTAGCAGCCCGCCCCGGCTTCGCACGGGTAGAACGTATATGCCTACAAAATTTGCATCAGTTTGTTGCATCGAATATAAAATATGAACATATTTAACAATCATCGTCATATTTCATCCAATTTACACAAAACCCTAACGAATTATACACCTAAACCTTCCTCATAAACACTCTGGCTATTGGTGAAAACCGCATGATAATCCGTTCAGTAGCTATTGAGATTATTGCGATCAGACAGACAGACGCAGTGATGGACTTTGTTTTATACTTACTTACGTAGTGATATTGTACGGCCCTTTTGGCGTAAAGGATAGTTACCCTGATTCTGACCCGACGGTCGTTGGTTCTAATCCTGGCTATATACCTACCAATGAAAGTTTTATGTGCATTCATGAATCATGAGTTTTCGTACAGTGGTAGTGGGATCATTAAATCTACCAAAAAGTAGCTTACCTCCAAGGAGAAGATCTGCCGCCGTAACCTTACGGCGTGCCGCGACGCAAAATGTAGTGGGGTGCTTTTCAGAATATTATCAAAATAACCCTTCTAGTCATATCTGTTCATAAAATATTTGGAACTATTGATACCATGCACCCCACGCTTTTTTTACAATAAAATCATTTTTTCTTACACTATTTTTAATTCAAATTTATTAAAATGTATTTTCTATTTTTTAGTTGGATTTTCTATAAAAGCGTATTTTTTTAGTTTTTTAACTATTATTTATTTGTTTGATAGATGTCTTCATCGAGAGTTTTCTTAGCTTTGATTCATGAAAATTCGTTCAATCGTTATAAAACTATGAGCTTTTTTCTAGTTAATTGCGCTATGAAATCAACTTTCATAGGTCTGATCAGTTCGAAAATCTTCTTCTTCAACGATATTGTAAGAACATGGAAGCATTGACCTGATGCTGGGACATCTCCTGGACTCTACAGAATACTCAAATCCTCACCAACTTACAGCTCAGATTTTAAATGTCGTATTTAGAGTCATTGGAATGCTTTTAATGAAAAGATTATACATAGATCAGTCGGGGTGGTTTAAATTATTATATTATATATATAGATCATTATTATTATTATTTTATACAATAGATCATATTATTTTACTATATTGACTTCAAATTGATTGTCATCGGTGGGGATCTACAGCATAGGTAAGCTTATAATAATATTTTCGTAGTAACTATGACCTAATCTGTGGTTTCACTGCAAATATTTTATTAATTTTGCAATGCGTGTATGTGAAATTCGTGATATCTTCTAGAGTTTTCATTCAAATTATATGCTGTAAACGACAATTTTAATCTATAATATGTGGCCAAGCTAATTAACGTAATTATTTGGAAAAGGATTAATACTATATACTTGAAAATAGCCTTGGAAGTTATGTAATATTTTTTAACAAAAATTTTAAGATTAAAATGGTTACTGTGAGTCAACTTTAAGAGATAGACATATGCTGTCGCGGACTTTTTTGTAGGTCTTATTAAGTTATACAACTCTTGCAAAGAAAATATTCTTCTATCTATTTTCAATTAAGCAGCGTTCGTAAGAAACGTGTTTTTTCGACCGTTTTTTTGCCGACTTATGTTGCAAATTAGGTCTCCACGAATGGACCTATGATATAAACGGGATAATATATAGCCTATTTTCATTTCGAAAGTCCATTCTATGTATTAGTGAAAGAATTTTTTAAATCGGTTCAGTAGTTTTTGAGCCAAATCATTACAAACATACAAAAATACAAAAATACAAATGTTCTCTCTTTATAATATTAGTATAGATTAGTATAGATTAGATACACACAGTTCCCAGCGCTTATCAGTAACTATGCAGGTACAAAGCTAGAGTAGTAATATCAAATATAAACAATATGCACCCTTCGTTTACTGCAAGCCTTGTCTGAGGATACAGGGTGATTGAGCGCTTCTATTTCTTACGAAGTACACACATGTAAGAGTAGGTATTTATGCTTCCGCACAAAGCACCCACGTAATATAACATAATTAACTACGTAAAGCTAAATATCTTACCGATTACAATAAAGGAATTAAAGTTTATAAGTTTAACAGCATCACACGCATGTAATGCTAAATGATCGATGCCTCTGATTGATGGGAGACTTGGCCGTCCGTCCTTTTAAGGGGTTACCCCCTTTAATTAGGGTTCCGTACGTCGAAAGGAAAAAAAGAACCCTATCAGAAACTTATTTTGCCAGAAAATTTTGTTAAATATTATTAAATACTAACTGTGTCCGCGGCTTTGTCCGCGTGGAATAGTGTCTTTGGGTAGCATAGCATTAATTGTTTAGTCTAATTATTTTACAAATAAGACACATGCGTATCCCACCTACACCGCACCGTACCACGCCGCGCAAATCCAAAGAGGGAGGGGCTCCCTCTCCTTCCCCCTCACCCCTCCCCTCTCCCTCCCTCTTCCCCCACCCTCCCTTTCCCCTTACTTTCCCTTCCCCTCCCCCTCCCCCTCCTTTTCCCTCACCTTCCCCTTCTCTTCACCTCCCCTACCCCTCCCCCTTCCCCTCACTTCCACCTCCCCTCCCCTTCCCTTCACCTCACCTACCCCTCCCCCTTCCCCTCACTTCCACCTCCCTTCCCCTCCCTCCCCTTCCCCCTCCCCCTTCCCCCTCACAAACTTTGAATGTTATACTTATTTATATCGAATCAACAGCCTAAAAAATAAGTTTTAAGCTTCTAGCTCTAAAAATGACGATACTTGCTAAAACTTTTTATCCCCCCTTTCAACCCCTTACAACACTTTTTTCGCATTAAAAAGTAGCTTATGTCCTTTCTCAGGCTCTAGACTATCTGTGTACCAAATTTCATTTAAATCGGTTCAGTGGTTTTGGTGTGAAAGTGAGACAGACAGACAGACAGAGTTACTTTCGCATTTATAATATTAATATAGTTAGGATTGTACTGTGGTACAGAACCCAACGTCTGCATGCCCGACTCGCACTTGGCCAGTTTATAATTAAATAATAAAAAATATTTCAAGTCAGTAATAGGACTTTTTCCATTTAGATGTTTGCTGATAAAGCACTGTATGGTCACGACACTATTCTATCTATAAAAGTTTTTGAAAGAGTTCATTGTAAGCGATGAAGGCACATATTATTATTGCAATTTAATTTAAAATTTTAATGTACCTTCTGAGGTACCTACTGTACATATTTTTTATGTGTTTCGCACTTTTTCTGACACCATTTCAGCCACCATC
Organism: Cabera pusaria; assembly: GCA_954871355.1. Taxonomy (NCBI): domain Eukaryota; kingdom Metazoa; phylum Arthropoda; class Insecta; order Lepidoptera; family Geometridae; genus Cabera; species Cabera pusaria. The sequence goes on from OX940896.1 coordinate 14,320,642, forward strand.
TAATAGTGTAATCAATATTCCCGCATACATTAATGTAATCGGTGTGTGAAGCCCCATTTGTTTGTGAACATGGTCACTCTAAAGTGGGGTTGCATAATATCTATAAGTATGAGTAATGTAAATGTAATAAATATAAGAATGCATGAAAATATGGACAGAAAAGCGGCTTGTGGGGAAGTAGTAGTCTCTAAAATTTTCGTAGATTTGGGACTATAGAAAATGTCAGTAAGTACGACTAACGGTAAAGACTTAGATAATTTACTTGTCTAAATTATCTAAGGGTAAAAGACATCTTGACTACTGTAATTTTATCTACTGTGGTAGCTTTACTGTCGATGGCATTGTAAGTTCACATGTTCGTTGTATATAATTTAAAATAGTTTACAAAAACCGACTTCAAATGCCACGCTAGTAATTTTAAGCACCACAAACTTGGTAGTTTGAGGTGTTTATCTCCATATCTCTGGACGTACTCATCAGATCTAGAAGTAACTAAAAATAAGACGAAACGGGAAGTAATTTTATTCTCTTTAATTAAAAAAACCGGCCAAGTCGAGTTCAACTCGCCCACCGAGGCTTCCGTCAAGTATTATTATCTTTTCTATGCTTCCGTACCAACGTTGGATTGTACCAATTAAGCTAGACCTCTAATTTGTATCAGCGCTCATATAACTCAGAGGTCTACCTTAATTGGCGTTAACTATGTATGTATGGCGGCACCCTTTAATTTTCAATTTTTTTTATGTTTTTGATTTTTTCCTGAATTTTTGCTGTAAGGCCTTGCTTCTTGTCAAATTTCATGATTCTAGATCAATGGGAAGTACCCTATAGGTTTTCGACCCAAAACCTATACTTCCAGTTGACTTAGAATTGTCAATTTTGGTTAAAAGCAAGGTCTTACAGCACAAATAAAGGAAACATTCCGAAGAATAAAAAAAAATTGAAAATTAAGTTACATTTTGGTACTAAGAAGTTTTCGCGAAAATCTAAATTTGGCCATAACTTTTTATTGTGTTGACTCAAGAGCTTGATTTTTATACACCCAATAGGGACTATAGATTTCAGTATCAGGTATAAATTTCAACTTGTTAGGTCCACCTGTTCCTGAGAAAATCAGTGGTGACACACGGACAGACGGACAGACAGACGGACAGACATATGGATAGACAGACGGACAGACAGACAGACAGACAAGAAAGTGATCTTATAAGGGTTCCTTTTTTTACCTTTTGAGGTACGGAACCCTAAAAATAAGGTATCGTTGGAAGCGTCTTGATTGTCCGCGGTTATAGACTATGTTATTAAACATGGCGCGCTCTATGTATAGAGGACATAAAGTACTGGAATAAAAATAAAAATAATTTAATTGTGCGGTGTTGGGTATCAAAGGAATTAATAAGCAAATTTTAAAAATATATCAAAGGTAAGTTGTTTCTCGTGGCTTGCATGTTATTTGAGAATAATTTCTAAAATTAGAGCGTGATTTTCGTGGTGTTAGTTTTGGAACTTAATTTTCATACTTGTTTCATCATCATCATCATCATTATCATCAGGCGGTGTCAGTCCACTGCTGGACGTATGCCTCTCCCAAGATGCGCCACTGAGCCCGATCTTCGGCTCTTTTTTTTCCAGTCACTGCCCACCGCTTTGCGTATGTCATCACTCCACCTGGTCACAGGACATCGTACGCTACGTTTGCCGATTCGCGGTCTCCACTCTAGGACAAGTCTACCCCAACGATTATCAGTCCTGCGGCAGATATGACCAGCCCACTGCCACTTCAGTTTACTAATCCGTTGAGCTATATCGATAACTTTAGTTTTCTGGCGAATTACTTCATTCGCTGCAAGGACTCCAGAACGGACCAGGTTTCGATTGAGTCGAAGGCCTTCTCATAGCCCACCGATGCTAAGCACAGAGGCCGATTGTACTTTTCGATTTTTTGTATAATCTGCCGCACCGTGTGGATGTGGTCTATAGTGCCGTAACCGCTTCGAAACCCGGCCTGCTCCGGAGGTTGGAACTCATTGAGTCTTCGCGCAAGACGGTTCGTGATGACCCTTGAAAACAGCTTGTAGACAATAGACATGGCTTAGAAGCGAAATCGGGCGGTAGTTTTTCAAAAGGGGTTTTGTGTCTTTTTTTGAAAAACAGAACCACCATGCTTCTGTTCCATGCCTGTGGACTTATTCTAGTGAAAAGAACGGTTATACTATATTTATTCTGATGTGTATAAAATTCATGCATTGACTACAAACTGTTCAAAGTTTAGTGCTCTCCATATTTATCATAAGTCCGCAAAAGCTCTCAAGAATATACACTTTACTGGCATACGTTAGAATAATTTATTACCTAATGCTAGAGCTGAATATTGAAAAACTCGTATCACGTTCTTAATATTGGCACAAACTGGTGATGCTCCTATATTAAGCATTTTGATTTATTGGTAGGCGATCTGTCTCATTCTTTACTAGAATTCGATGAAATAGTTCTTACCCTTGGAATACCTACGTACTATAAGTTATATATAATATTCTGTTAACAAATGCCTAAATTTCAAAAAACGGTAAAGTGTGAAAATTGGATACATTTTTAAATATATTATATAGCTAGCGTTTCACAAACTAACTCACCTGATGGTAAGCGGTGATGTGGTCGAAGATGGTGAACACGCTAAGCCTAGCTAGGCCTATACTCTGACTCTCAAGGGCTGTGTGCTGCCGGAACACTGCAAGGTTATTGCGGCAGATTTTCTCTTTGGTGGCGGTAAGCTACTTTTTGGTAGCAAATCAGGCAGAACATCGATATAATATGCTCCTACCATCTGTTGAGGAACACCTGTGCTGGGATTTGAACCGGCGTCCACTCACTTAAAAGTCAAGCCATCAATTCTTTACGCCAACTGGGGCTCTCAAAATATGTATATAGAATGTGATACCTACTTGTACAAATTATTATAAAAACGTTTGTAGCTCTGTCACTCTGTCTACCTAATCACACCGAAACAAACGATCCGATCTTACTGAAAATTAACAAGGAGATATAACATAGGCTACCTACTAAATTCTTGGTGTTCATGAACGTAGTCGCGGGTATCAGGTAGTATTGTATCGTCTACCCCATCATGTGGGGTATCGTTGAATAGGTCTTTTAAAATGACTTTGGGTTAAGGATTAAGGGTTGCTAATACCATTTTTCGATTGAATGCTCCATTTACGAAATATTAAACTTTAAAGTGCAAATTTTTGTTCCAGTAGGGCGTCCCCCCTCTCTAAAAGCTAAACTGCTGGCTCGAAAAATCTGAAAATATTCGTGATAATAGCGCATTTTATGAACTTTAAAGGAAAATTATAGCGGTTAAGATAACTTTATTAGTTTAGCAGTAATAGTCGTTGAACATGGGTGTTGGATAATTTTGTACCAAATACAAAATCCTTAGAATAAATCCTTTAAAGTGACAAAGACGGAGTACCTAGTTGCTTGTTTATAACGGGTAAAGACTTGCATTGAATAACAGGCTACTACGGAACCCTACACTGCGCGTGGCACGACACGCACTTGGCCGATTATTAGTTTTGTAAACGATCTTAATTATTATATATATATACACATAACCCAAAATGTCATCGACGGGATTCGAACCCGCGTCTTCTAGAAAACATGCCCAGGCGCTGTAGCACTGTAATCAACAAAGACACGGTACGATCCTATCAATATGACAAAATTAATTAATTGCATTTTTAACCAATTATTCATTGGTGGCGCCATCTATGACAACTATTGAGAAGTTAACGAAGATGAAATCTTGGATTGTGTAACAATGAACAACAATGTAATGTGAAACACATCTGAATGATCGAGCTTTGCTCAGTATTTTTGTTTTGGTTTTCGGCGTTTTTAGGTTTTAAGGCGTTTTCTAAATAACTGGCCAAGTCCAAGTCAGACTCGCACTCGTAGGGTTCCGTAACACAGTAAAGTATTCTATAAGTATGATTTTTCGCAACTACAAAAATAACTTTGTTTTTCATAGTGTTTGTATGAAAAACAAAGTTATACTTGCAGTCGCTATATCTCAACAACTGCTCACTGTATCTCGTTCGAACCAATTTTCGTTGAAAGTTTTTATGGAGATCTACAGAATATATTTTTTCTAGATTTTCACTCCCTTACTTTAGAAGTTAGAGGTGAGGGGGGACACACATTTCACCACTTTAGACGCGCCTATCTTTTAAATGATTGACTTTGAGAAAAAATGATTTTAGGAATCTTAATGTCATTTTTAAAGACCTATCCATAGACACCCCTACACGTATAGGTTTGAAGAAAAAACATTTATTTTGTTCCAGTTCCATGTATGGGATGCCCCCCCTTAAACTTTTATATTTTTTATTTTGTATATAAACCGGAAAGCGGTTTACAGAATATATCTACCTACCAAGTTTCAATGTAGTCCTAATAGTTTCGGAATATAATGGCTGTGAAATACGGGCGGACAGACAGACAGACAGACATGGCGAATCTATAAGGGTTCCGTTTTTTGCCATTCGGCTACGGAACCCTAAAAATTAAACCTAGCTAGGTCGGTTTATCGCCCCCAAAACCCCCTGCATACTAAATTTCATGAAAATATAATTCATAATTTAATTCATAATAATATATATATATTTATCTGAATCCCGGAAATGGCTCCAACAATTTTCATGAAATTAAGTATGCAGGGGGTTTTGGGGGCGATAAACCGACCTAGCTAGGTTTAATTTTTAGGGTTATATATATATACATATATATATATATATATATATATATATATATATATATATATATATAATATATATATATATAATATATATATATATAATATACATATATGCAAGAATTACATTGATCTACATTATGTTGTTTTACAGCGTACTCGTGGATCATTAATTATATGACTATTTTTTGTAGTTCAAACTGACGGCAAAGACAAAGATGTTTTGATGCATGAAAAAATGTACTATGTTCCAAAATAAAAATAGTATAAACTATCACCAGCCATTTGTAGAAATGCCAATCTCCACTGTAATCATGTTTTATGTATAAAAATAGGTGACGGTGCCCACCTATAAATCATTTCACGCGGCCGTGGAGTATGGCGTAAATGTCATATCTCAAACGGACGATCCTGGCCAGGGATTATTTTTAAATGGATTGTTTTTTCTATAAATATGTAGGTATGTAGTGTTTTTAATGTGAAATGTATTAATCGTACCTAAAGGTCGCAACCTGCCTCCTCCGGCTACATAGACCGCATTATACGACAACTTTAGCACAATACTTTAGAAAATTCGCGCTCGCTCTGCTCATTTCATGTTTCTTATTAATGTTCTGATAAGAGCCATAGAATAATTAATATGTAAGAGCGTAGATTCCAATCGCTGGACCCTCTTTTTGACCCGATTGTTAAATGTTTGATAATAATTGTTTGTTTCATTTGATATTGTATACCTATCAGAACTTCGTAATCGAAAACATTTTTTTTAAAGGAGTTGGTAGTTAAAAGTAGGTAGTTAGGAGTAATAGAGTTTTCTTACAGATTAGTTTCAATTATATCAAAGTCTTGATAATGGGATCCACGGAGAATAATTATGAGAACTTATCAAATGTTATAGGATCCATCATAATAGCAAAATAGTGGTCTATAAAGGATCTAAATGTAAAAATAATCATTAAAGTAGGTTCATCCCTACAATAAAAACAACACACAAACATTAGAACCTCCTCCTTTTTTGAAGTAAGTAAAAAAGAGTAGGTACGTGGCTTGTATTGTTCAGCTACCTTATTTTATTGGTTCAGTACGTGATACGTAGTTTTACGAGATACCTTCATTAATACTGCCGATCTTATCAATTAGCAAAACTACCAAAAGGACATAAAATAAGAATTGCTTTGTCCCAAGATTTCCAGACATTATTTTGGGCTACAAAAGATTATATTTTCTCTCGTCTAATCCGATTTCATGAGAATATATACACGGGAAAGAATGTGAAATTAAAATTAAATCATAACTCAATTTTAAACTATTAAAATACAGGGGCCTTATTCAGTATGACCAATGAGATAACGCTTTCCTTAACGCGCTACGTCACGTTATTGAAAAATTGTATTCCTGTATGCCACACGATAGGTAAATTATACAAAACGCGCGCGTTACACGTCCTTATATGTCACGATATTTTGACAGCTCAAAACGCGCTCATAACCTTACCCTACCGCGTTTTAATTGGCATAGAGAATACCATAACGCGGAGATAACGTAACACGGCACGGTAAGACATTAAAATGGTCATACTGAATAAGGCCCCAGTACTCACTGTTCCTACAACAACAAGAATTTTAATGAAAATAATTTAATTATAAACTCTTCAGAACACATATTTGGATGGGAATTTTGTAAAAAAAATTAAGTACAAATAACTGAAAAATATACGTAATATTTGTGTACCTATTTTTTATAGAATAAATTTAATAACAGGTATTTAACTTTTCTATAACTGGCTCGTGGTAACATGACCGCAAGAAAAACAAGGATTATAAGAACGTAGGTTTTTCCTAATGTTATATAAACTTATAAACGATCCAGGATGTAAAAAATATTACTGCTAATACCACATAAAATATACCATATTTTTTAACGCTTCGGTTAGTAGCGTAATTCGTTCTTAATAAGTTGTTTTTCAAGATAAGGGTCTTATAAACTAACTAGTAAATAAAATAAGTTGGCCAGGAAATATGTGTTAGGATATAAATAATGTCTAACTTAGTTCCTTACTTTTGTAATCACTTGCGAAGTAGTCAACTCACTCAGTGCGAGAATAATAAAAATGACTCCATAAAAATACAAAAGTTATTGTTTCTCGAAATTATCTCGCAGCTCAATTCTAAGCCTATCATGTTCACTATCTTCGACCACATCATCACTTACAACAAGGCGAGATAGTGGTCAAATGCTATTAAGATATTTTATTAAGATATTAAAAAAAAAACAGTGTAACAACTTTTAATTTAAGGAAGTATATTTAGAAATTCTATAATAGTACAAGTTTTCATAAAATATCTTCACATAAAATTGTCTATAGAATAGAAAGCACGCGCTTAATCGAAGAGTACAATAGTTTTCTAAAAACCCTAAATAACATCCATTTACACTGGGGAGTATTGAATACCTACCTACTAGGGGTTAATACTTTAATTAAACAAGGAACATAAATACTAACAGCTATAAGATAATGCAACTACCACAGCTAAGTAAAGAAATAGTGACTCACCATGTGTGTAGAGAGGTGGTACTCGAAACTTGACAGCAGCCGTACAAGCTATTGGTCCAGCACCGCCTCCCAGCTGGAGGCCGTGCGCTAGGATTTGCACTATCGTCCCTACGACAGTGATAGTCCAGCCCCAACCACCTTCAGGGTAGTACCGACGGGCGAGAGTCAAAGCCGCTCGAGCCCGCAAAGCTGCCGCGGTCTCAGCCCCCACCGTAGCACCAGCACTCGCACACCTAACGTCACACTTCACATGTTAGCTTATAACGTGGACCTTACATGGAATAGATTGATTTCACACTGCGTTACTAAGATGCAAAACTGGATTGGACCAGTTGAACCAGTTTCCATTTCCGTCCCTGGTATGTTGGTGCATTTGCCTCCTTCCCTATTTGGTGAGCGACCGAATAGCGAAGGGGTAATCAAACTTATCCATACCACATTGTAAGCTAGACTCACTGCACTAACCGTCGGAATTGAGCTACTTCGCGCGCCGCTTCGTATCCTACACTTTTAGAACGGCCTCGCTCAGCCTTTGAGATGATTCTTCTGTTCGGAAGGTTGAGGCGGTTTGCACTCGCACCACACGTACACAGAAAGTCTTCCGGACGCAGTCGCGGGCTTGTGTACTTTGGGATGTACCGTTCTCTGCAGTCGCACTCTTGAGTCTTCCAAGAGAACAGCCGTCGTAGAAGGTTCCTCCGCCTCGTCGTACTTCTCCCAGCCTCGAGGCTAGATTGGCTCGGATCCAGCGGCAGTGACACGCACCTATCGGCCTCCCCGCCATTCCGATTATCATAAGTGATTTGCCTTCGCACGTCCCTATTGTTGCACATGAATGCGGGAATGAAATTTTGCGTAATGGACTCCTTTTTGTCCGCATCACGGTCGACAGCCTCGTTTTTTGATATAAATCCATTTTTTATATTGTTGACGTCGGTGTGAAGGGATTTCCAAGTGGCTATAACTTCCTCCCGGACGGGCGTGTGGTTGAAATCCTGTACGGTCGTAGAGTCCTTTATTTTGTTCTCGTTTGGGTTCGATCGAACAGGGGTGACCCGGAGTCGTGTAGGCAGGCTGTCAGATCGGCGGAGAGTCATGGCCATTCTTTAAACGTTTCATTTTTGGAGACCATTACTTTCCTCATTTCTCACATCGTCTAACTTTTACACGATCCGTATCTGAAACAAGAACGTTAATTATATCAAGAATGCAGGCAAGTTTGAATCAGAAAGAAAATAAAAGTATTTCAAATCACTTTAGATAGTGGTATGTTGTGTAAAACTTTAAGAGCTAAAACAACTTTGCAGACAGTTTATATAGTAATATCTGTTAGTACCACATAATGTTTGTACGATATCTTTAGTCCGGAGTTTTATTCTAAAAGCTTTTATGTAACAAATTAATCGTATCTCTTTCTCCGCTCTTTAAGTAGAATTAACAATTCAACAGTATTATTATAATTGCGAAAGACTGTTTGCATTTTTGTATGTTATCTATTCACGGTCAAATTACTTGACTGATTCAGCTGAACTTTTCTCAGTATGCCATAGATATATAGTAAATAAAATATTTTTGAACGCGGGCGTAGCCGTGGGATACAGTTTACTTGCATTTATAACAATTTACTTATTAAAGTGTATTATTGTTTATCTATTCAAAAATAAAAATTAAGCAACAAACATACAAATTTATTTTTACCGTCGGACCACTTTCATAATAGACTCAAATAACCTCTTTTAGCCTATTTATTATTCCATGAAATATTCATGAAATTCAATATTATGTTAATTGAGAGATTTATGTAAACGTTGGGTTTGATCTTTGAGGCTGTTGAATAGATCCCTAAAGGTACGGACACACCGCGGCGTCCTGCGTGCGCGATCTAGGCGGCGATCAGATAGCGCAGTAGTAATTATATCGACAGGTTCACACCAAACGCGATCAGAAAACAATTGAAATGTACTGAGATTGCGCCCGCAGATCGCAGGACGCCGCGGTGTGTCCGTAACTTAAATGTGAAATATTATCGATACAAAATAGACTTGAGCCTTTTACAAGCTTTTTGTTAATGCCATGTATTTGATGATGCTTACAATGTCGCTTGATCGTTTGTGTACCCACCATCTTGTAATTTTAGGTCTGTGACTTCAATTTAGTTAAAAAGGTGCCTTATGTTTTCGGTTTCATCATACATTCTATAGAATAGAAATAAATCTTTATTGCACACCATAACAAGAAAAACAAACAGATACGAGTATTAAGCTACTTATTACTATAGGCAATACAATAGGCAGTCTTATCGCTTGAAGTAATCTCTTCCAGACATAATAATTTTTATCATATTGTAACATTTAAAGACAGAGAGATATTTAGCTTGGCGTATACATATCTAAGTGTATATGTGCGTATATTAATACTGCCTATATAACATACTGAATAAATTCTTTGATTTGATTTAAGGAAAGTGCATTCCACAATCGTGCAGCTTGGACGGAAAAAGACTTGCCGTAGTACTCAGGGGAGGGAATTTTAACTAACGGAACGGGAACGATAAGAATGTCAGAAGATTGTAGGAATAGGGATTGGGACTGATGTAGGAACTCAAAACTTCCAAATAATAAGTGGAATTCTATCAAACAGGCTGATAACAAAAAAGCATCTCTGAGTTGTAATGACTATAATTGTACCTAGAGCATGTTCATCACGTATAAATCGAGTATGTGCGAAGAAAGCTCTCGAATAAAAACAAACTCATACTAAAAGCTAGGTAGGTGGCTGGAAAAACTATACGTACTAAACCGGTACATAGCAATCAGATACGATACGAGTTACCGTTATTGGGTCCGAAACATTCCAATTAAAATTGGAAAATCGATTCGCTGCCTTGGAAACCACAGATGACGTAGACCAGAAACTCGAAGAAGTGGTGGAAATCCTCAGGGATGAAGGGACGAAGTTTTGCGAGAGCAAGCGTACGGGCAAAAAGTCCGAACTCTCGGCAGAAACACTTCGGCTAATGGAAGAGAGACGAACAGACCCTTTGTCAGCTTTGTCAACTAACCTGGTGCGCAACAAAACCATTAAGAAGCTGGTACGACAAGACCTCCGATCCTCTAACACGCTCTTGATTAAAGAATCAATTGAGCAGAATCGGGGGTCGAAAGTGTTCGTCCAGCCTCTGGGTAGAAGCCACCTCACAAAGCTGACAACGTCAACGGGGAACGTCGTCGCATCCAAGTCGGAGATTCTGTCGGAAGTTGAAGACTTCTACGGCAAGCTCTACGCATCGCATGCTTCAAGGCCCGAACCCGATACTGAGGATTCTAGAGCCACCTTAACCCGCCACTTCACAGAAGATCTGCCCGAAATTAGCCGAGACGAAATCGTGATGGCCCTTAAACAACTCAAAAATGGAAAAGCCCCAGGAGAAGACGGAATCACAACGGAGCTATTAAAAGCCGGAGGAGCTCCAGCAGTTCAACAGCTTCAGCAGCTATTTAATTCCGTTCTTTTTACTGGGAGAACTCCACAGGCATGGAACAGAAGCATGGTGGTTTTGTTTTTCAAAAAAGGAGACAAAGCCCTATTGAAAAACTATCGCCCGATTTCGCTTCTGAGCCATGTCTACAAGCTGTTTTCAAGGGTCATCACGAACCGTCTTGCGCGAAGACTCGACGAGTTTCAACCTCCGGAACAGGCCGGGTTTCGAAGCGGTTACGGCACCATAGACCACATCCACACGGTGCGGCAGATTATACAGAAGACCGAAGAGTATAATCGGCCCCTGTGCTTAGCATTTGTGGACTATGAGAAGGCCTTTGACTCAATCGAAACCTGGTCTGTTCTCGAGTCCTTGCAGCGTTGCCAAGTCGACTGGCGATATATCGAAGTGATGAGATGTCTATATAATGCCGCAACGATGACTGTACAAGTACAGAACCAGCGAACTAAACATGTCCACCTGCGTCGAGGAGTGAGACAGGGGGACGTCATATCCCCGAAACTGTTCACTAACGCCTTGGAGGATATGTTTAAGACGCTGGACTGGAAAGATCGTGGCATTAACATCAACGGCAGGTACATCTCTCACTTACGATTCGCAGATGACATCGTCATTATGGCAGAGACGCTGCAGGACCTACAAAGGATGTTGAATGGCCTAGCTGATTCTTCTCGTAGCATCGGTCTCCGGATGAATTTGGACAAAACCAAAGTCATGTACAACGAGCACGTTATTCCGGAACCGATTGCCGTAGATGGAATCCCACTCGAAGTTGTCACTAAGTATGTTTACCTAGGGCAAACGCTCCAACTAGGCAAACATAACTTCGAGAAGGAAATCCAGAGAAGAATTCAGCTGGGCTGGGCAGCATTCGGAAAACTCCGTCGAGTCTTCTCGTCGCCTATACCACAGTGTCTAAAGACAAAAGTCTTTAACCAGTGCGTCCTACCTGTGATGACATAAGGAGCCGAGACGTGGACACTCACAGTCCGACTGGTCCACCAGTTTAAAGTCGCTCAGCGAGCTATGGAGAGAGCTATGCTCGGTATTTCTCTGCGGGATCGAATCCGGAACAAAGTAATTCGCCAGAGAACTAAAGTTATCGACATAGCTCAACGGATTAGCAAGCTGAAGTGGCAGTGGGCTGGTCATATCTGCCGCAGGACTGATAACCGTTGGGGCAGACTTGTCCTAGAGTGGAGACCGCGAATCGGCAAACGTAGCGTAGGACGTCCTGTGACCAGGTGGAGCGACGACATACGCAAAGCGGTGGGCAGTGACTGGAAGAGAATATCCGAAGATCGGGCTCAGTGGCGCATCTTGGGAGAGGCCTACGCCCAGCAGTGGACTGATACAGGCTGATGATGATGATGACGATACGAGTAATACGAACGAAGTATTACTCGTTCCTACTATACACTGATACTTGAGCATTCCGTAGAATCTGAAGAATCTTTTAGAACAGCGTTTTACCACTATCTCGCCTGGTGGTAAACAATGATACGATCGAAGATGGTGAACACGTTAGGTCTAGAATACTCTGACTCTCAATGGCTGTGTGCTGCCGGAACACCAATTATGGCAGCAGATTTTCTTCTTGATGGTTATAAGCAATGTTTAGGTAGCAAGTCAGGCGGAACATCGATATAATGCACCTACCTGTGGACGAACACCCATGCTAGGATTTGAACCGGCTTAAATGTCAACCCATGTATTCTTTACGCAAATGGACCATCGCGTCAGTCAGTCATCTGTCCTCTAATAGTCACGAAGTTTCGTCTAGGAGATCTTTAGTCCAATGGCGTTTCGTAATCGAATAGACCATCGTAACATACCATCGACGTGCTATGACGTCGATGTAACATACCATTGGCTATCCTATATTCCTACTTACCCAATGTAAATTATTTTTAGGTATATAAATTTCTCATTTCCGTTGATTTATCGTGCTTAAATAATGTGAAAACAAGAAGAAATGGTTTGCGGACGGCTCGTTATAGCGTTAACAATTTATGTTCGTAATAAAGTATTTTTAGGGTTCCGTACCCAAAGGGTAAAACGGGAACCTATTACTAAGACTCCGCTGTCCGTCTGTATGTCTGTCTGTCTGTCCGTCTGTCACCAGGCTGTATCTCATGAACCGTGATAGTTAGACAGTTGAAATTTTCACAGATGATGTATTTTTGTTGCCGCTATAACAACAAATACTAATAATAAGCGGCCAAGTGCGTGTCGGTCCACACACAGTGTAGGGTTCCGTAGTAGCCTGTTATTCAATGCAAGTCTTTACCCGTTATAAACATGCAACTAGGTACTCCGTCTTTGTCACTTTAAAGGATTTATTCTAAGGATTTTGTATTTGGTACAAAATTATCCAACACCCAAGTTCAGCGACTATTACTGCTAAACTAATAAAGTTATCTTAACCGCTATAATTTTCCTTTAAAGTTCATGAAATGCGCTATTATCACGAATTTTCACAGATTTTTCTAGCCAGCAGTTTAGCTATTAGGGGGGGGGGGGGACGCCCTACTGGAACAAAAAATTGCACTTTAAAGTTTAATATTTCGTAAATGGAGCATTCAATCGAAAAATGGTGTTAGCAATTTTGAAGTCATTGTAAAAGACCTATTCAACGCTACCCCACACGATGGGGTAGACGATGAAAAAAAAAATCATCCCCACTTCTCATATGGGGGAGCTACCCTAAACAAAAATATTTTTCAAAATTTAATTTCAGCACTTTGTCGGCGTCATTTATATACATACCCCCACAAAATAACAGCTTTCTAGTATTAACGGTCTCTTAGCAAAACCTCGGACAGACAGACAGACAGACAGACAGACGGACATGACGAAACTATAAGGGTTCTTTGTCAGGACTACGGAACCCTAAAAACTGAATAAAGTTTAAAATTATAGGGGGTCCCTATACAAGAAACATGTTCGTTATCGTCATTTCAATATAACGCCATCTATGAACGCTTAGGTAAACGTCCATAGATGGCGTTATATTGACATGCCGATCCCTAACACCTTTGTGTTAGCTTTCACTTAAATACCGTGCGTTAGACGTTAGATAGCGTTATAAGAAGTAAGCACGCGGCTTACAACTCTGTTTTGATATAATATCGTTTAAAAACTAAAAAACAACCGACTTCAATGCCGCGCTATTCATATCTCTCTTCAATATCTCTGGAGATACTTATCATACCTCGATAAAATTACCATGGTACCACACTTGGGATATCTCCTTTCGAACAAAAAAAGAATAATCGAAATCGGTTCATAAACGACGAAGTTATCCGCGAACAAACATAAAAAAAAAAAAAAAAAAAAAAAAAAAACAAACGGTCGAATTGAGAAACCTCCTCCTTTTTTTGAAGTCGGTTAAAAATGTTTATTAAGTATTATTTTTTGCTGACGAAAAATGATAGTGGTATTGTGTGGTACGGAACCCTACGAGTGCGAGTCCGACTTGCACTTGGCCAGTTTATTTACTTGGTTCAAAAATAAAAATCCGTAAATATCTTGGAATTTATTTATTAATTATTTATAGGAAGAAGCGAAAGATGAATGGCAGAATCGTAACATGTGGAAAGAAGTAATCTCTGCCTACCCCGACGGGAAAAAGGCGTGACTGTATGTATGTATTATTTATAATTAATATTTTTTTATGATATGTATTATTAAATATCTATTAAGAATGTATGGTTACATTTATAAAGTACTTTGATCACTATACTATCTATAATAATAGCTAGAACTACTTATATATAATTGAGGACTTTTTAACTGACTTTCGAAAAGGAAGTGCTCAAATCGTCTGTTTTAAGGGTTCCGTACCTCAAAAGATAAAAAAAGGAACCCTTATAAGATCAGATCACTTTCTTGTCCATCTGTCTGACTGACTGTCTGTCTGTCTGTCCGTGTGTTACCACAGATTTTATCAGGAATGGATGGACCAAGCAAATTGAAATTTATACCAGATACTGAAGTCTATAGTACCTATTAGTTGTATAAGAATCAAGGTCCTGAGTCAAGACGATAAAAAGATATGGGCAAATTTAGATTTCCGCGAAAACTTGTAAGTACGTTACCAAATTTACGTTAATTTTCAACTTTTTTATTTTTCGGAATTTTTCCTTGACTTGTGCTATAAGACCTTGCTTTAAACCAAAATTAACAATTCTAGGTCAACCAGAAGTACCCTATAGGTTTTGGGTCGAAAACCTATAGGGTACTTCCCGTTGACTTAGAATCATAAAATTTGGCAAAAAACAAGGTACAGTAGCACAGTAGTAGTAGAGTAGTAGGTAAGCAAGGTGCAAGTTACAGCACAAAGAAAAAAAATCCAAAAAATAAAAAAGTTGAAAATTAAAGGTTGTCCCCATACATACATCGTTACGCCAATTAAGATAAGGCCTCTGAGTTATATCAGCGCTCATACAATTTAGAGGTCTAGCTTAATCCGTACCAACGTTGGTACGGAAGCCTCGGTGGGCGGGTCCAACTCAACTTGGCCGGTATTTTTTTTCATAAATAGAGTTATTAAATATTTCAATGGTATTTTTTAATAAATATAACCAAACCTTTTTTTACCTTTTAATTATACCTTTCCTTTTTACAAGCTTTTATTTAACTTGCAATGTATGTTTGTTTGTATGTATGTATATATATGTCACTATGTATGTTCGGGTGGAATATTGGAAGCTAAATAAGACCCACTTCCCGATGTCCGATTGGATTCAAATTTGGTGTACTTATGTATCTTCGGTGACAATATAATGATATGGTACCATGGAGCTGGTCTGATGATGGAGACGGAAGATGGCCGCGGCATCTCTGTGATAAAACAACATAACCCCACCGAGTTTGGACTCGATTGATTTGTCTTGAAAAGAACTTTACGCTTAGATGATATCCAGGGTCTGATGATGAAGCTGGAAGGTGGCCACGGCATCTCTGTGATAAATCAACATAACCCCACCGAGTTTCGGCTCGATTGATTCGTCTTGAAGAGAAATTTTCACCTAGATGATATCCAGGGTCTGATGATGAAGCTGGAAGGTGGCCACGGCATCTTTGTGATAAATCAACGTAACACTACCGAGATTGGGCTCGATTGATTCGTCTTGAAGAGAACTTTACACCTAGATTATATCCAGGGTCTGATAATGAAGCTTGAAAGCAGCCACGGAATATCTGTGATAAAAAAACAAAACACTACCGAGTTTGGGCTCGATTAATTTGTCTTGAAGAGAACTTTACACCTAGATGATATTTAGCGATTGGTGATGAAGCTGGAAGGTGGCCATGGTATCTCTGTGATAAAATAATGTAACCCCAGTGAATTTGGGCTCAAATAATTCGTCTTGAGGAACTTAACTAAACTTAAATGATAGCCAGGATCTGATGATGAAGCTGTAAGTTGGCCATGGCATTTCTGTTATAAAGCAACATAGCCCCACCGAGTCGATTGATTTTTCTTGAAGAGCACTTTACCCATAATCACATCAAATATCCGTGGAATATTTTAAAACATGATGCCTTCTCTTAAATACTTAGGTAGTGGGTAGTCGGTATCTATACCTACCTACTAAAAAGTTAAAAATAAATTATAAGTAAAAAATATTTTTAAAAACAAGCTTTTATCTGGGACAATGAACTAAAATGTTAAAAATAAATTCTAATAAGTATTTGGCGGGTAGGTACTTACCTATATTTTTAAAAGCTGGAGGCACTGAAGTATAGTAATTACATAGCCTGAAAAACGGGTAGTGCTTCAAGCTTTTAAGAATATTGGTGAGTACCTACCCGCCAAATACTTACTAGAATTTATTTTTAACATTTTAGTTCATTGTCCCAGATAAAAGCTTGTTTTTAAAAATATTGTTTACATTTAATTTATCTGTACTCATGTGATTATATCTCGTTAATGACATATCTATCTTCGTGATATAACAAAATCATTGACTCGAGTAATACATTTTCAAAACAGATAAACATGTCATAGGTCCATGTCTATGTCTGTCTGGCTTGTTTTCATACATATTTATAAAAGGCAATTGAGAGCGGATATATTCGCATATTTACATAGATTTAGGTAAATTAAGCACTAGAAAAACCTTTTTCTGTATATTCGCCATTTAAAAGTGAGCTAATTAGGTTACAGTTTATAGAACTATTTTGTAATAAAATTTGATTACATTGAGCTAAAGGGAAATGAAACAAAAAAAACTATAGTTAGATTATTCTGAAATAACGTGATACTGTCTGTCTGTTTTTTTGAAGAAATTGCCATTAGCGTTAAAGACACATAGGTATTAAAAGAAACATTTTTATGATATGTTTATAAAACTAAAAGTAAAAAACTTTTCTAATGAAATCGACGAGGTCTGCCTATATCAGATTCCGTTGCGGTAAAACTCTGGCTAGTCAGATCTTCTGGCTGAATACTCAAAGGTTAGATTTATATGTGTGCATCATAGCAATGCGCCTGCTACAATATAATATGACGCTCATAGCTAGCCTAGCATAGAATAAAACAAAACTAAGATAAAACTATTCGAATGATTAAATCGCACTTATTCAACCAATGAAATGGCTTCATTCTGTCACAGAACAGATAATAATATTCTGTGCTAAGAGCGAGTCGGTGCTCGAGCATTGTTACCTAATACGGGCACAGAAAAGATAATAGTCCTACGGACAGAACATGCACTCTCTGACAACAACTCTAACAGCAAACATGCGAAATTAAACCTAGTTACAACGTCGATAACGTTCAAAATACGACTGTCGTCGGTTGTATCGTGGACGATACGCGGTAGGTAAAAACAGCGAGTGAATGACGCCTGATACGGGCCTAAGATTTTTGAGTTCCACACGCCCGGTCATAGACGGGCCGTTAGCGACAGACGGCCCTTTGGCGTAAATGCACAGAATAATGAATGGTAAAGGATAGATTAGCTTACCTTCGAACTAGAAGATCACCGGTTCAAATCCTAGCCGTACACTATAGATAAAAATGATAACCTTTTTTATCTATGCCGTACACCAATGGATTTTTCTATGTGCATTAGGTGTTCGTCCACAGGTTGGTGGGAGCATTATATCAATGTTCCGCCTGACTTGCTACCATAAAGTAGCTTACCACCATCAAGGTAAAAATCTACCACCATTACCTTTCGGTGTTCCGGCAGCACATAGCCCTTGAAAGACCATTTTAGGCCTAGCGTGTTAAGCGTCTTCAATCACATCATCGCTTACAACCAGGAGAGACGGTGGTCAAACGCTAGGCTCTCAGAAAAAGTTACTGTATTAATATATTATAGTATCTATTAATACCAGATAAATACCGACTATACATTTGCATAATATGACGTAGAGGTCCCTTCTTTATACTGACCCATAACGTGATAATTTAATTTGGACCTTGGGTCTAAAGTTAAAAACAAGTTACGCGAATCAGTTACGTTAACTTTGGACTTAGGTCCAAAAGGCAACATAATGGATTCCATCTTACATAATACCTGTCACATAAGATTGTCGAGTTATGGGTAAGCTTCACAAGGATAATAAACTGGCCAAGTGTGAGTCGGACTCACAACGTAGGGTTCCGATTGAACAAAATTTGCCGGTAAAATAACATTTTTGTACGGGGGCTTATTTTAATTTATAGTTAGTTTATTATTTGATGTGATAGCAACCATTGTAATACACACTATGAAAAAATTCAAGTCTCTATCTATTACGGTTTGTAAGTTCGAGCATAAAACGCCTGAAAAAACACGTTTCTTGTATGGGATTAAATTGTAACTTTATTCTGCTTTCAGTATTTTTAGTTATATCTGCCATAGCAATGCATATATTGTGAAAATTTCAAGTTTATATATAATGCCGAAAAACAAACACTCTTTTATTTTTAACCGACTTCAAAAAAAGGAGGAGGTTTCTCAATTCGACCGTATATTTTTTTATTTTTTTTTTATTTTTTATGTTTGTTCGCGGATAACTTCGTCGTTTATCAACCGATTTCGATTATTCTTTTTTTGTTCGAAAGGAGATATCCCAAGTGTGGTACCATGGTAATTTTATCGAGGTATGATAAGTATCTCCAGAGATATTGAGATAAATATCTCAAAATTGGTACTGAAAATGAATAGCGCGGCATTGAAGTCGGTTGTTTTTTAGTTTTTAAACGATATTATTAACGTAGGGTTCCGATTGAACAAAATTTGCCGGTAAAATAACATTTTTGTACGGGGCCTTATTTTAATTTTTAGTTTACTTTATAGTTAGTTTATTATTTGATGTTATAGCAACCATTGTAATACACACTATGAAAAAATTCAAGTCTCTATCTATTACGGTTTTTAAGTTAAGTAAGTAGCAATGCACATTTTGTGAAAATTTCAAGTTTTACAATGCCGAAAAAACAGACACTCTTTTATTTTTAACTTAATTTTACTTCTAGTATTTTTTTGTAAAAGTAATTTTCGAAGTCGGTTAATACATGACGGAGTATTAAGGTAACTAAAATTTGCTGAAATTTATTGAAGAGTTCCGTTGTCTGTCTCCGAAACTCATTAGGAATCATCGGATCTTTACGAAATTCAATAGTGATTTCGAAATAAATCTTTTTCAGACACAAAAGAAATATTGTAAATCTGTTCTATTGAATATGACGGAGATTTGCCCGAACGTACTTTCAAAGTTTACAAACATCTGAATTAAGAACCTCCTTCGTTTTTGAAGTCGTTAAAGATAAAATCTTAAAGATTTTTTCCTATAACTGTTCTATATACACTTACAAATATATAAGAACTTACACCCAATATCTAACAATACCCTAAGCTAATAGAATTCCAGACTTAATTAATTAGTCCCAAAACACTTAGTAAGCCGAATTAGCCCTTAAAGCTTGCCCACACTATCAGCGATATAAGATGTTGTATTTAGTCCTGAAGGGCAAAGAAGTGACACAAGAGAATTTCAGGAGAACTACTACAAAGCCAAAAAAATCTCAATGTAATATAACTACATTAGCGAGAGAAATGAAGCATACATAATCGTAAGTACCTCCATACTTAAAAGTGGAATCTTTCACTAGCGTATAGGATAGATTGGCTTGCCTTCAAACTGTGAGGTTGATAGTTCAAATCCTAGTAGATAACCAATGGATTTTTATATTGCATTTATGGGTGTTCGTCAACAGGTGATATATTTTGATATCAATGTTCCACCTGACTTGCAACCAAAAAGTAGCTTACCATCAAGGAAAAAATCTGCCGCTATAACTTTACGGTGTTCTGGCAGTACACAACCCTTGGAAGTCAGACTATTCTAATCACATCATCACATCATCGCTTACCACCAGGCGAGATAGTAATAATACACTAGCCCATCTACTAGATGTACATAACGAAAGTAAAGTAAGTTATTCAGTCATAAAATATGATTGTTTTTCGGTTCAAAGACCAAGGTATCCAGTGAAATCATAAGGAACGTGAAGCCCATTTATAAGTGCTATTAATATATACAATCATCTTCCCTTACAAATAAAATTATTAGACGGGAAGAAGTTTAAATTATCTCTTAAAAACTGGGTTGTAAATAAAGTATTTTATAATATAAAGGAATACTACGATCTAAAAAGGTAGATATAGATAATTTATAGGTATAGAGTGTAAATACTAAGTAGTAGTTTTAGTTCATATTCGATGTAAGTAAAATATGTTATTATATTACTAGAGCAAGTGATATTACTTATGTGCATAAGTAATTCGTTATTTAGAATATTATTTTGTGGAAACCATTCTTACATTTTATAATTTTATATTGCACGCCCGAAATGGGAAAACTGTTGTTTACGTTACTACACATAAGACCTTGTACCCATGTACTTAATTCACAGTTTATGCAATAAAAAACATTCTTATTCTTATTCTATACACAGTGAACTGATGCGTACAATTCTGATAATGCATGGAGGGTTTCTATCGAAGGCAGGCGTCATTGTTTACCATCGGGCGATGATAGCTTGGTTTATAAAGTAAAAATAAAAATTAAAAAACTTACTGTACTCAAAGCATTTATTCCTTAAGTTTATGCACAAAATCTATTAATAAATAAAAATTAAAAGAATATTATATTCTCAATACATTAAAAGCAAAATGTAACGCTTTGAATTAAAAATAAGAAGCAGTTCAGCTCTTACCTAATCTTCGACGCCGACGTCATACTACTATAAAAAAATTGTTCCTCTGATTAAATTAGGGTTACCAATCGTAATATCACACTATATGTATCTCCGGGTTTCCTCTATCTGTCAGGTGAAGTAAGATTCATATAAGAATGTTATAGACATTGTGGTAGACCCCCAGATTCGTGGCCAGATTTATTTTTTTAAGGTAAAGAGATTACTTAGCGTAGGTCATACTAGTAGTTGGTGAAGTTCATACAAAACCGTATGTTGTACTTTTAGTAAATTTGTTTGTTGACTTACATAATGAATCCTAGGCACAAATTTGGCTTATCATAAATGGACTGTCTACGTAATTATTCTGTGACAAGAAAAGAAAAGTATATCTATTTGTAGAAACATACCGTGCACGAATATCTATGCAATAATCAATCAGTAAATCTCTCAATAGGTACCTATTATGTATTAGGATTATGCAAAGAATTACAGAAAGTCGTAATATAGGCTGTGTTTGTGTTTTTGTAAACCATCACACCGGTCGTTGTTATTGATACGGCAATTGCTGTATTATAATTTATTCGGTAATCCACGTTTTTATTCCAGAAAATACTGTATAACGCAATATCTTACCATCTCTTTCGCCTATGTTAAAAATGAATGGTTGCAAATAAGACAACGTACTGAACTGTCGTTTTTTTTTCATTTATGAATCGAATATCATTTAGCTAGGAATAGACAATTTTAAAATAAGTGATCATATTCGGCAATTTAGTATTTTTAACCGACTTCAAAAAAGGAGGAGGTTATATGTTCGACGTGTATGTATTTTTAGGGTTCCGAATTCAAACGGAACCAACGGAACCCTATTACTGAGACTCCGCTGTCCGTCTGTCTGTCTGTCTGTCTGTCCGTCTGTCACCAGGCTGTATCTCTTAAACCGTGATAGTTAGACGGTTGAAATTTTCACAGATGATGTATTTCTGTTGCCGCTATAACAACAAATACTAAGAACAGAACAAAGTTAAAAATCAAAGGGTTTAAAACAAAAAACGTGTTTTTTACGATAATCGCTACGATAACGCGCCATCTACGAATCTTCATCGATGGCGCTATTGTGTTAACCTTAATCTCTGAAACGGCTCCAAAGATTAAATAAAATTTATTATACAGGTGTTTTGGGGGGTGATAAATCGATCTAGCTAGGATTCATTTTCAGAAATTTTGTTATATTCGTGTTTTCAATAATCAACTTTATCGAAAATCAACTTAAAATATGACTCTTCCCAACATTTATTGGCGAGTAGAAGCTACTTAGCTTTAGTGTTATTGTGCAGTTAAAGCAGTTAGTTGCTCTCAATTAAAATAAATAGTATTATTATTCGCCAATATATGTCGGGAAGAGTCATATTTTTCTATTTTAGTGGCAAAAAATACCGAGCATAGCTGTGCGGTGTACAATCTGCAATCAACTACAAATAACTTACCTGTGTAATAATAGCCTTTGAATTAATTCACCTCGACGCAACTAGATGGCAGCACAGGAAAAATTAGCGCGCGCAAGCGTTTCATTTGTTAAATTTATGGGCCTCGGCCGATTTGTTTACTTTAGTTTTAATTGTAGTAGTGTACAGTCAGTATTGATTATTATATCTTCTATTTTAGTACTTACAGAGTTTCATAGCGATGGGTAATGTTAATTCCTCAAAGTGAAACCATTCACTCATTCCGGCTCCACTCTCGGAACCGATTCCTCATATCGATTCCTTTATTCCTATGATTCATTTACTATGTATTCACTTGTATCTATTCCGCAGTCACATTTCCTTTTGGTAAATAGGTCCCTAGAAAAGATTTTGTGTATCGTCGCGTGTGGTTGTTCCCTTTTCACGCGCAACGACTTAAGTGATGTCCAATTCAGATTTTTATAAAAAACAAGTTCGGTTTTAACAATGGAATCCACCGCCCGACAGACAATCGAGTCACCACACCACTCACCCGAGTTCACCCGACGCCGACCGAGCTGGGCTACCGATCACGGCTCCGGGCTCACGCCTCACGCACGAAGTACGAACGGTCGGGTTCGGTAGCCGAAACGGTGAGCCAATGATTCCTCGGAATCGTTAATATTTGGGTGGAATCATTAGGACCTTCGGGTCCGCGTGCGGTTTCGGCTCATTTTATTCACTGTGTCCGGAATTACCCACGACTAGAGTTTCATTTAGCTAGTATCAGTGGAATTTAATCACGTACGTAGTATTTATTTTCTCTTTGAGTAAGTCGTACGATTTCCAACACATGGTCTTCCAGATATTTAATAATATTAATTAACCTTAGTGTTAGCGTTTACTAAGTAGGTGTTAGAAGTTCGTTAGATATTCGTTAATGGCGTTCGGAACCCTCCGTGTGCGGGACAAAAGGCTGACTCGCAGTTGGGCAGTTTTTTTTATTTTCCCTTATAATACGGCAATTCAGACCGTGACATACGGCAGCTCAGATTTTTACGATAACAACACATGCGGCGCATTCGCGACTGAGTGAATACCGAACTCAAGGCGCATACGTTAGGTATGACTCGCGACTCGACGGTTTGTATGAAGATAGAATACTGATAGACAATATTACAGTGCTAGTGTCGTACCAAATTCCATTACTACGCGAGCGGTAGTGTATTATCTACTACCTCTACGACGTAATTTCCCATCAGAGTTGATCGTCGTTGCCTCTGCGAAATCAAAAAACGGAATCCTAAAACTCGTTTATACTATCTAAAATAAGCGGTGATCATTCCAGAGACAGTTGTTAGTTTTTATACCGAATTAATCCTGTAAAACTGCGCCGTCGCATTCCAGTATGATTACTATGAAACAGCTATCGTAAAAGTTAACTGCTCAACGGAATATTCCAGTTAGTGAAAATATAGGAGCTTAGCGTTCGTTTGAACTACTTTTATTCCGTCTTAGAGTTTTTAACGCGACTCTTTAAATCTCAATCTTAGTGCTTAAGGCGGTACTTAGGTCTGGTAGGTATATACTGTGTATTTGAAAACTATGTGTATATATTCTTAATTTTTATGTTGCATCACTAGCATGCAAAGGCACTAAGGTTAAATGTTTATGATCAATCTAAAACTATATATTGAAGCATCGAAAAAAAGCCAGCATAATAACAAAACTTGGACTGTGTTTATTTTCTGTACGAGATTCACACACAGGACATTCTCTTTATAGATATTATTTTCATAACAAACAGACATGACACATCGTGGCATACGCGTGATGCTGCGTAGGTATACGCCAAGCTACAGAACGAAGGCAAACGAATAGTCGAATGGAAGAAGACGCATCTATACAGGCGTATAGCTCTATCTCTCTCTACTCAGCTTTTGTTCGCATTTGTTCGGCCCGGTGTGTACTCACCATGAGGTTTTCATAATAATAGCATCTAAATATTCGTTTTTTTTCACAAACAACCTCTCACCATAGAGTTTATCCGTTCTGTCGTGCATAAAAATAAGTGTAAATGGTAATTACAGAACAATCAATCATGAATTCACCAAACCGAGAAGAGTAGCGATAAAATCTAGGCTGATTCCTTCGAGGGTTTCTCGGATAACTTAGTATAATTTTTACTAGCCGTTCCGCCCGTTGCTTGTACTGCGTTAAAAATATGTCTATATTAGTAGGTATGATTATGTTCAAGAAATATTATTATTTATAATGGTAATACACTCATAAAAATGCCTCCTCTACTGTCCGTCCATCTGTCTGTCTGTCACATGGCTGAACTGTGACTTATAGTTTCGTGAAATTTTCATTAAAGAACAACAAATAATAAATGCGGCAATGTATGTTAATAACCTCGGATTGATTTTGCTGGCCATTTTTAACCTACTTCACAAAAAGGAGGAGGTTCTTAATTCGTCGGAATCTATTTTTATGTATGTTCACCATCGATATGAACGTTCTTTATATACCTCCATGATGTTCACCGATTACTCGAAGATGACTGAGAGCCTCAGATAAATAAACCAACTGTTATACTCAAAGCTCAGAGCATTAAAAAAACAAAGTCAAACGTATATATAAAACATCAAATTAAAATCTTTTTCTGCTTCAATAAACAGTCAATATGGCTTCGTTACATTTTCATTAGTAAGTACTGATTCTGTAAAAACGGTCCATTTTCTGCAGACAGCCTGTGATTAATTCGTATATTCAAATGTAATGGCGACGCGATTTTTCTCTTTTTGCTATGATATGCTCATTAGAGAAGTGATTGATTCAAATGAGTATATTATTTGTCTTCTTTCCCATATTATAACAAATTTTACCAATATTTTAGAAATTAATATTGTCCTTCTGTTTTTACTAACTTTGTCTCTCTATGAGTACCTATAAAAAAACACTATGAACATTTTTCTTGACCCATTATATTATTAAAGTTTTCAATTCAAGCTCTGATCTTTATTTTTATTTATAGCCTATAGATGGAGGGGATTGATGGAGCCGAAGCCATCATCAAGAGGCCCTTTACAAATTTAACTTAGGTATTATAAATGGATCAGTCCTCATCATCCATATTCATATCCATATGGGAAACTATATTATAAAAAGATGGTACATTATATTATGAGACTATTGGGTAAGCTGATTAATGTCGGCTGGTCTATGGGATGAGGTACAGCACCCGCCAATTATGCCTCATTACAAAATATTTAGGCGGGTGGTGACTTGCCAACCACTGAATGGGCCCCCCATAAACGCGAACCGTTATATTGGTGCCGAGGGGCAACATTGGCGTGAATAGCTAAGGATGTTAAGAGGTGTGCTGCACTTTCACTAAACGCTACTAGCGGCTTTATGCCTTTAACAATTCCACCCTGGCGTCTTAGCTTTTGCGATTCCCACCACCGGCCGGCCGGTCAAGGCAAGCCGGTGGTCAGAGGGTCTCATTTAGCCCTCACGGGATAGGGGTCGGCTCGCCATAAAGCCACCCCTGCGGGATTATTATTTTATTATTATTATATTATTTTATTTAACGCCTTTGAAATGTCTTCAGAAGGCCTTCTGTATTTTCATGTTTACGGCGTCCTATAAAGATAGATATATGTGGTTGCTTCATTAATAATTTTATGAGTTGCCTTCACTTTGTTTTTAGTTTTATTACGCGAATATCAGAGGGTGAACTGCTTTCAGGGAAATAAAGATGCCATAAAGCCATTGTTGTCGGTGATATACATTTTATACTATAGCTGCTCACCTTAGGTTTTTGTTAGAAAATATTTGTAAATTAACATTGTATTGTAATAATTTTAATATTAAATGATTAAAATTCAAACGTAAAAGATTTTCGACCTTGTACCGGTCGACCGTTTTAGCTGAACCGATTTACACGGGGATATCCAATTATGGGATATATATGGAATTAATAACGACAAAGAATACTATTTAACGCGGGCGAAGTCGGGGGCGGCGGGACGCAGCTAGATAAATGAGAACAAAAAACTACTAAATATAAATACTAGTCGATAAATATTTGTTGTCCTTTGCAGAGCCTCATCTTACTGGCGTTTTTCTACACTTGTCTATGTAAAAAAACCTACGAATAATTATCTAAAAAAACAATATAATTTACAGTCAGTAGGTAATCAAGTAAGTTCATACTAAGTTGAAAATGTACACCAACATCACTATTTCAAAAACTTTTGCATTAGTATGCTAAAGTTTTTTTATTTATTAGGCGCGTTCACACAGAGCGAGCAGCCTCGCTAGGCATTTGCCGCGCGAGGAAACTCCCACGAACGAGCGCGGCAGCCTCGGAATCATCGCGCAGAGTGCGCGCGGCAAACGACTGAGGCGCCATTTTGGCGCGTCCACACAGAGCAAGCAGCCTCGCGAGGCATTTGCCGCCTGAGGAAACTAACCCACGAACGAGCGCGGCAGCCTCGGAATCATCGCGAGGCTGCCGCGCGCGGCAAGCCCGAGCCATTTTGGCAAGGCACGAAACAAAATACGCGAGCGTCCAGAGTGTGCACGGCAAACGACTGAGGCGCCTTTGAGCAAAACCAAAAGCCGAAACTCGATGGCTCGGGCGCTCGATCACTCAGCCGCGGCAGCGCGCGCTTGCCTCGGCCGACGCACGTCCGCACTCACCGGGTTGCTTCGCGCGGCAAATGCCTCGCGAGGCTGCTCGCTCTGTGTGGACGCAAAACCAAAAGCCGACACTCGATGGCTCGGGCGTCTGGCTTCATCATCAGACCATTGGACTAATCAAAACAATCAAGATCAAATAAGTCAAAACTCGATGGGTTCAATAGTAGCCACAACGGTTCCACTATCCACCTTCTAGCTCCACCATCAAATCAGCTCCAAGATACCAAATTAGAGTATAGTCATCCAAACTACATATACAAATTTTATTTCGACATGACAATTTTATTAGTAGCAGGTTAAAATCAATTTTAAAGATTCCGTTAAATACATAGATATAGGCGAAGCTAATGAAAGCATGTTAAACAAATGCAATTTAACTTTGTAGTTAAACTAAGAATACTATTTTTATTATCTGAAATAAACACAATAATAAAGGTTGCATGAGACAGCTTCGCTGCACTTCTAAGCCATAGAGCGATATCAAAGTGCACTTCCAATATTGTACGTAGGTGGCGATATAATTTAATAAAATGTAAGTTTTCTTCAGAAACGCCCATAGAACGAGACAGCTGAGAAGTCTCGGTAGAATTTGCAAACGATAAAACTGTGTTTCCGGAAAGGTACCATCTGGGGTCTTGTGTGTGTAAGTGAATAGGTATCTTCTAGACAAGCGTGCTACATCGTCGACCACATCATCACTTAACATCAGGTGATATTGTGGTCAAACCCTTGACTATAGTGAATAAAAAAATCAATTCTATAAAAGTGTACGTTCTAAATTAAAGTTATTTATTACTGATTTGTCTCAGGCAGACATGATCTGAGAAACACTATATCAATGTCTGTGCTAGTTAAAAGTGACAATAGCCCACTTAATCCTAGGCAATAAGATCATTGAAGTTCTAACAAACATGTCCATAATTTTTCACTTCAAATTGACATAAATATTTTAACAAACTGCCTTAAAGGCTTTGTGTTGTACCCTTTTTCGTTAGGGTTCTGTACCTCAAAAAGAAACAATAATCCTTATGAAGTCTATACCCTTTTACTCAGGAACGTGTAGAGGCACATAATAATGAATAATAATACAAGTACAGAAGATGCACTCCCTGATAGCAAAAATCGAGATTAAACCTAGTAACAACGACGGTAACGTTCAAAATACGCTACACGCCTGGGATGCGACCTTGAATTTGCGTCACAGAATATACTAATAGTAACTGAGAACCGCGTGTTGCGCACCGTAAAATGCACCCTAAGTCCGCGCGGCGAGAGTCTGCATGATCGGTCAGCTCGCGGACCGTCAGCTGTCTCTTACTGTAAGGTTGAGTGTTGTGAGAAAACAGATTGAATAGTAAAGTAAAGGTGCGCGTACGGTCGAGAGCGCGCGTGATACTATTGACTGAACTTGTAGCCGGCCGGCCGGCTTCCGCGTATGTACTAATATTTTCGTAGCTGCAGCGTGGAGTGCGACAGGCCTGGTAGAGGTATCAAGTTAAAATTTGTATCAAATACTCAGGTCTACGGTCATTTTCAGATGTGAAAAAATTAAACTTGTCAACAACGCGATCAATAGGTATGTGTTTAATTCGCATATTTTCGTAATTTTATAGGGTACTTACCGTTGACCTAGAATAATGAAATTTGGCAAGAAGCAATGTCTTACATCACGTGTGAAGGAAAAATAGAAAAAAAAAACGAATTTACTATATTACAAACTTATTATTTGCTGGTGCAATAACCGTGTCTAGAGATAAAATGGCGAAGTTAAGTTTGTTTTTTTCTAGTTTGTATTTTACTTAAAGTAATCCTGTTTACATGTTTGTACGGAACAACTTCTTTTTTGTTTTCTCTCTATGAATTCAGTTTCTCTCGTCGATTCGATAACAATTCCTTCAAAAAATCTTTTACAATTTCCCCCCTACCACAGATCAGACAAACCCCCCCCCCCCCCTACTGACCTATTTTGTAGACAACTCTGAAATACAGTTACCACATTGAAGATCTAAAACCAAACACAGGCTATTTAAAACCATACCAGCTTAAATATATCATCAATCTTATCCAAATACATCGTCAACGAGAAGCTCATTACTGCTGGGTTCAAGGGCATAAGAAAAAGGCAATTTATCTCAGCTCTAGAGTACCCATTATCTCTATAAATTACATAAGACAAGCTAATCCGATGTGATGACAGTTGTTGTGTTCTGCGGGATTACGTTTGTGATTTTAACATCTGGAATCAGCTCAATCGATTTTCCAAGATGTCATTTTGAAGTGTGAGTAGGTGATCGAATCTTCTAAATCGATTTTTTTTAATCGATTTTCATATCGAAGGCGGTTACAATTTCGGTTAAAATGTATAATAACATTTTGGTATAGTCTTTTACTATGTTATGTCTCTAAACCACTGTGAGATAATTTTCTTAACTATTAACTAAAACATTTTGTGAATTACTGTTTGAGATGACTAATGAGACAAGCACGGAAGCACCATTAGTACCATTTGATACATACGACGGATTCCCGCAGTATATCATTTCATGTTATTGGAATTCGGATGTTTGAATTTAATTAGACTCGAATACATTAATTACTCTTACTGAAATGCAAATTTAATTCAATATTCAAGCTGAAAATTAACATCGGCCTGTTGTTTCATAGATACGAGTATGATTTCGCTGGGCTGCGTCCCGCTGCTTAGCCCGCATTAAAAACTATATTTGCCATTTTGCTTATCCCTGTGCAAAATTCGTTTGTTTATGAAAACGTAACAAGCAAATATACGAAACTGACTTTTGCTTTGATTTACAGTATTGTTTGATCTAAACATACCTATGAGTTGTTTTCGGAGGGCAAATTGCCAAGGGAATTTTTGATTTTTTTAATATCCGATAGGCTAGGATTTGATCACTATCTCGCCAGGTTGTAATGTTGTAAAGGATGATGAAGTTGAGGATGATGAACAACACTCTATGCCAAGAATGATCTAACTCTCAAGGGCTGTGCCGCCGGTAAAGGCTATGGCGGTAATTTTTCTACTTTTTGGTAGCAAATTAGGCGGAACGTCGATATTAATTCTCCTTCCACCTGTGGACGAACACCCATGAACGCACATAGAAAAATCCATTGGTACACGGCTAGGATTTGAACAGCAACCGATTTTACCTAGTTGTACCAATGTAACCATCGACTTCAGATGAATGTAACCCAGTTTATGTCATAAATTGTATTATGTCATTAAATGTTTGGTGAATAAACAACATTATTATTTACATTCATCGATATAATATAAATAAACTGGCCAAGTGCAAGTCGGACTCGCACTCGTAGGGTTCCGTACCACACTACAGTATTTTATAAGATCGAGCAATAAATAATAATTAATAAACATTTCATTTCTTATAACGCCATCTAACGTCTAACAAAGGTGTTAGGGATCGATATTTCAATATAACGCCGTCTATGGGACGTTTACCTAACTAAGCGTTCATAGATAGCGTGAAATGCCGAAAAAAAAAACACGTTTCTTGTATGGGGACCCATTTTTAACTTTATTCTGTTTTTAGTATTTGTTGTTATAGCGGCAACAGAAATACATCATCTGTGAAAATTTCAACTGTCTAAATATCACGGTTCATGAGATACAGCCTGGTGTCAGACGGACAGACAGACAGACAGACAGACAGACAGACAGACAGACAGACAGACGGACAGCGTAGTCTTAGTAATAGGGTCCCGTTTTACCCTTTGGGTACGGAACTCTAATAAGGGAGATAAGCTCCTCAATGTGGACCACCGTATGAATTAGGTTCGCGAACCTAATTTCACCCTAGTTACAATCGAACTAGTGTTTGTGTAGCACGTACAGAATTAGATGTGCAATTCTTAGCAATGCCTTCCTCTGTTCTTCATGCACATCAAGCTCGACATTAGAAATTCGTATTTTCTCTAGTTTCTATTCATCTAGTTGTTTCTAGTTCCATTATGTTTACGTGGCAAAAGAGTGAGTACCGCATCTACCTTTTCAACCGACTTCCAAAAACAAAGGAGTTTCTCAATTCGTTTTTAAATATTATTTCGATGTTTATATATTTATTTCTTTCGATCTTATAATTAGGTTTTTTATATAAAATATAACTTAATATAATGAATAATAAACAAAATTATTATGAAACATAAAATATTATAAAAAATCTAAACCTAGGGTGCCGCCGGCAGCGGGGCAGGGCCCAAGCCACAGAATAGATAATAGTCCTCAAAGCTACCGGTGGCTACAGAAAGAGGAACCTCCTGACTATTATTATTATTTTAAATTACAGGGCATGTGTGAGTTATCTAGGTGTCTCAAGGTAGCACTGAGTGAGAGCAGTGATACTGATAATTCTAGCAATCCAGGATTTCGTGTGCAGCAGTTTCTGATATAGCCAGACATAGTCGCTTTGTGTCAGGCGAGTTAGAGAATTAGAAACATCGTATGTGGTATAGTTTCAACCAAGCGGACAAGGTTTTAGGACATCGATGTAAATGTGTTATTTACCTCTATGTTTTATGAGCATTAGGTATATCGATGTTCAGCCTGACTTCTTACCAAAAAGTAGCTTACCATGATCAAGACGAAAATCTGCCGACCATAACCTTTAGGTGTTCCGGCAGCACACATCCGTAGAGTCAGACACTTAATTTCTAGGCGTAGCGTGTTTAACATTCTCAATCACATCATCGCTTAGTACCTAGGGGATATAGTGGTCAAAGGCTAACCTATCAGATAGAAAATGTTGACAAAAAACTAAATAAACTCAGCGACATCGTATTAAAATCCCGACCAAATAATCGCATTATTGTATCAACTACCAGAACAACATATGAACTTCATTAAAGTTTTCAACATAAATATGTCAAACAAAGCCAAATAGGAATCAGATAAACTAAAATGTATTAATATGGATGGGAACTCGATATTTCGAGTCTAGTTTATAAATTACTAGCTGTGCCTCGCTGCTTTGCCCGCCTTTAAAAGTACCCAAAGAGTAATCTATAACACTGGCTATCTTTGTGCAAAATTTCAACTAAATCGGTCCTGCTGTTTGACCGTGAAGAAGTCCTAAACAACCAAATATTCAAACTGATTTTCGCATTTATAACATGGTGTTGATAAGGTAAGCTACTTTTTGGTAGTAGCTTATATGTTGGCAAGTCAGGCGAAACATGGATAATGTTTAAAAAGTGAAATTTGAACTGTATATATAAATATAATACCGCCTGAAATACATGAATTTTAGCGTCGCGAGCGAAGGCACTCAGTTTCGACTAGGCCAAAATGCTTTTGTCCGGATGTTTGTCTGTCTGTTCTCGCCTACAGGTCGCATTTTTCAACCAATTTTGACGAAAATTGGCACTCAATTTTTGTCGATGTTTTGTTGTTTGTTGTCGCGTTTTTGTAATTGGGAGGAAAATAGAGGGGGGGGGGAGAGGAGAAGTTTGCTGTACCGTTATTTATCAGGATATTTCACTAAGGGTCTAAGACTAAGGTCTTAATTCTACATAAGATGGGAGAATGGGGGTGAAGTTTGACGTAGCGTTATATATGGACGGATTTCAATTTTTATAACGGCACGCGAGGTCTACTGTTCTCACAGAACTACGTCCTAGTTTATTTTTTATTTGTGATTGTAACTGAGGTATTAATATTTTTAGGTTTACAACAGACTATGTAATCTTTAAACATAAAAATACACTTTCACTTTTGGTGCCGATTTCAGTTGACCCTTAATTCACCCCTAAATAAATGAAATTGGATTTCAATGGCTGACTTTTGAAATCAAATTCAAGTAACACGTTCCAGCTCTCGGAAAGCTTAAGCTGTAATTGAAACAGTGTCTGATAAATTGTTTTGAGGAATAGGTACACGGCTTCGTTGGGATTCATGAATAATTCCTCGCACCTACCTAACAACATTTTAAAGTCCACAGTAGAATATATATATGGTTACCTTACAAATACCTCATACATTTGCGATCGCACGTGAGTGGTGTGAGTGGCGTGAACTAACTGTGATTGTAATTTATTATTTTGTTAATCTTTAATCTGTTTGTTAGGCTAGGTTCATGAATGTGACATAGTATATTATTCTTCTTACCGAATGCAACTACGTTTCTAATAAAGTATGTTTAATTTGATAAATCATATTTGTAATCGTAATATTTAGTCTCTGATAAATAATTATTAAAATGTTTAGCATATATAACTGCAACTGCATGACTCTCAGTAAAATTTTCTCTTACTTTTACTGTTTACCTCCTTATTGTATAACTTTATTAATCTAAGATACAAGTAAACTTCCATGTACATTAAATAAGTCTTTACAACGGATGGAACTAATTACCAAAACACAGGCCGACAACGCCTAGTTTGGTGGTTAGGGACGTAACACAGTGTAATTGTACTAAAAATGAATAAATACATTTTTAATTAAAAAAAAAAAAAAACTCGCTCGTTTTTACGAGCTTTTATTTAAATTGCAATAATAGTGGCAAAATTGAAATACGAATTTTTGACACAGATATGCGATTTTTTAACAGTCAACTGATAATAAAATAATACACCATTTGGTGGCAAAGCAATATTATGGTCTGGTTGGTCTGACTTGGCGCTATCGAGCTGAATTTAAGACAAACCCGGGATTTGGGGAAAGGAGCTCATTGATGGATAGTGAGAGAGTTTGAGTTCGTTTGTATTGTTAACATAAGTCTCTCCACTACACTTTGAGATTAAAGTCAGAGTTTAAAAATATTTGTTTTTATATGATTTAGGCTAGTGTTTGACCACTATCTCGCCTGGTGGTAAGCGATGATGTATTAAAAAATCGTGTACACGCTTGGCCTAGAATACTCTGGCTGTCAAGGGCTGTGCTGCCGGAACACCGTAAGGTTATGGCGGCTGATTAATTACTTAATGGTGTAAGATATTTTTGGTAGCAAGTTAGGTAGGACATCGATATATGACCCAGCACCTGTAAATGTGTACCTGTAAAGCTATGATAATAGGGATAAGTTATTCATTTAAGGTCTAAAATATTTTAGTAACTGCGATAAACTTTCAGTTCTCTACAGAATCTAAGAATACCAACTGTTCAACATGTCTTTCTGTGGAACCATTAATAATTGTCCAGATACTGTCCACAAGAATAGCCGCTTGTTTGTTGATGTAAATATATCTTCACTGAGATCTCTCTACTCCCATTAGTGTGGCATTTCACGATAATTGATAGAAAATAACAATAAAGACTTGAGATTTTCTTTAGCTTTAGCTTTTTTTAAAGCTTACTAGTAACATGGGTGGCACATCACTAGTAGTCTTGATACGCCCTCCAACTAAGCTAAATATACATGTTTCTGGAGTGGATTCACGTCAATAGTGCAATGGGTGGGGATCGAACTTACGACCTCTCGATCGCCAGGCCAATTGTTATTATGACTGAAACTTAATGTCAAATCATTATTGAAATCTAAAACTTACACATGCTATCTAACCAGCACCTGTGCCCAGGACACTCAGGAGTGCTTACATATTACAAACAATTTTCATATAAAAGAACTCTCATTAAAATACTTGCAAAATTTTCGCTGAAATTGATTTTGATACTGGACAAAGTGGAAACTAACGTAAAGAGTTTTTAACCGACTTCAAAA
Source organism: Cabera pusaria (assembly GCA_954871355.1). Taxonomy (NCBI): domain Eukaryota; kingdom Metazoa; phylum Arthropoda; class Insecta; order Lepidoptera; family Geometridae; genus Cabera; species Cabera pusaria. The sequence goes on from OX940896.1 coordinate 14,355,501, forward strand.
AAAGGAGGAGGTTTCTCAATTCTACCGTATATATTTTTTAATTTTTTATGTTTGTCGTCGTTTATAAACCGATTTTGATTATTCTTTTTTTGTTAGAAAAGCGATATTTCAAGTGTGGTACTCCCGTCTCCGTCAGTAGGTCTGATAAATATATCCAGAGATATAGAGATAAACACCCCAAACTGGGTACTGAAAATTAATAGCGTGGCATTTGAAGTCGGTTATTTTAGTTTCTTAAACGATCTTTTTGATAGTACAAAAACATTGATTTATTATTATTTTTACCAAAAAAAATTAAAGTACGGTAAGGTAAGGAACGGTTATTAAGTAAGGTAAAAAAATTATAAATTAGCTGTACTTACAATATTTTTAAGCTCTCAGCTTCATAAACCTTTAAAAGGCCTTGACTGTATTCTTTATACAAAATATTTTTGATACAAGAAAGAAATACAATTAATGATTACTATGATGAGACGAAACTGAAATTGTCTTAAATGTGTAAAAGCTACTCTTGTTTGTTAAAATGACAGTGTTTTTAAGAAATTAAACGTTATGTACCTACCAAAAACCATAAGCTACATTCGTTACCTTATCAATAAATAGTTTAAATATTATAACATAGGCTTTGGTCGTTAAGCGAAAAAATATCACTTAAAAGTAAACAGCAATTAATGTCTTAACAACATTATTAACTTAGTGAATACTACATTAACGGATATAAGTCCATCATCTGCAGGGCTAGCATGGCCTTATCCCCGAGGGAAAGATACAATTATTCCCCTGTTTATTTTTTAGCCACTGACAGGAGATCAACACAACAATTTAAACGCTTGGTGAAGTTTAACCCCGAGTTTTGATTTTGTTTCGTATTCAAAAGTTTAAAACATAATTGATAAAAAGTCAGCGGGCGTTTATAATAGGCATGACGACAGTATCAAAAAATCAAAGATTTGATGATTTTAGGGGAAAATACATATTAAAAAAAATTTAAACACTAGTTTAGTTTTATTTAAAAAAATTGAGATTATTATGATTTTCAGTAAAATAAAACATTAAAATACTGCTATTGGCCATTTTGATTGAAACACCAATCACAGCGCATGACGTCACGACTATATCCTCTTATGAGGTTTTCTTGAAAATGTATTACATTTTGGAAAACCCATGTATTCATTGTCACAGATTATATAATAGTTACTCGATATCTGTCTAATAGAAACAGTGCACGCAAACCTTTGAATTGTTTAAATTTTACCGCGACATCAAACATCTTACATTTAGTTAAGTTCAACTCCCCGCCGTGCACCAATGGATTTATGTGTAGAAAAATGTATGTGCGCATTTCATAATGGCAGCCCGGTGAAGGGAAGATATCGTTAAGAAACCCCTAACCCCCGCATGGTGGTAGGACACTATCTATCTCAAGGTGAAAAATCTGTCGCAAAACTTCGAATGTGTTCCGGCAGCTGTGCTTGAGAGCCAGATCCTATTCTAGGCATAGCGTCAGCGACCTGATACCCCAGGGTATTACGTCACTGCATAGCGTGCTACCATGTTTGACCGCATCATCACTTACCAATAGGTGAGATAGTGGTCAAATGCTGTCTATACGATATTTAAAAAACGCCATACTCGTACATATCCTGTTATTGCACTGAAAACTTTGCCTTTTAAGTAGAAAACATTTCCTATGGTTTATAAACTACCTCTGAAAAAAAAACTCTACACTACATCAATAGTAATCTTGTTTGGGTTCTTCATTTTTTGGTACCCACTTTTATACTTTTGCATACTAATCGTGAACATAACGTGAAATATCTCTTTACGTGAATCCTTTAAAGCGACTTTATAAATCTAAGCAAATAATACTGCGAAGAGTTCTACGAGTACTTAAGTGAGTTTCCCTTAGAATGCGTCATATTAATGAACTAAGTTTTCATACCAGAAGCTTTCGTTTGCGTACTTTCAAGCGGAAATGATTCCAAAACTTAGTTAGTTAAGTTAGTCATATTTGAAATACCTACATGTATTTATTATTAATAATAGTTCTTAAATGATACAAAAAAATACATCGTCCAAAATTACAAATTGACTACACGCGTAGTACGTCTTACTCTATATTATGTTAGTTAACATAGTTATGTCCACCGCAAGCCGAACCCTGCCCAAACGTTCATAGCACGCTTGCTGCGTTGGCGCGTTGCACGGCAAGGGAAATTTGCTGCATCAAGAACCAACCAGAGCGAGGGTCACGCCCCTTCTCTCTGAGGTGGCGCCCCAACTCCTGGACGAACTTCCTGGCCTCTAAACACCATGGTCCCGCTGTTTCGACGGCAAAAAGGATGAAATCGTACGCTGTCTCTAGGCAGGCGTACTTGAGGCGCTTACCACGGGCAGCCGCCACTGCTCCTGCCCCCGCTTACTACTGGGTCGTCCCAGCTCCTTTGCCATTTACGAGTATGCCTTTCTGGCGGCTGGGCATCTGGACACATGCTTGACCATACATTGTGAGCCTCCCTGGCGTACGGGATGCGGTCCCGGTCATCTGTATCAGGCAAGATGTATCTGACAAGTTCTGTGACCCCACTTGCCGAGGTGAGGAAAGCAAAGCGTAGAAATTTATACCAGATACTGAAGTCTATTGTATATTCCCTATTAGGTGTGTAAAAATCAAGGTCCTGAGTCAACACGATAAAAAGGTGTGTAAAAATCAAGGTCTTGAGTCAACACGACAAAAAGATATGGGCAAATTCAGATTTTCGCGAAAACTTGTAAGTACCAAAATTTACCTTAATATTCAACTTATTTTATTTTTCGGAGTTTTTCCCTTATTTATGCTGTAAGACCTTGCTTTTAACTAAAATTGACAATTCTATGTCAACCGGAAGTACCCTATAGGTTTTGGGTCGAAAACCTATAGGGTAGCCCGTTGACCTAGAATCAGGAAATTTGGCAAGAAGCGAGGTCTTACAGCACATATAAAGGGGAAATTTCAAAAAATTATAAAAGTTGTAAATTAATGGGTGTCCCCATACATACATCGTATCCCATATTTTCTCGTATATAAATAAAAAAATAAAATGAAGTTCGTAAGCCATTTGAAATTACACCGATGTTTCGATAATTGTTTTTATTAGTCTAAATAAAATTTTAGGGCAAGACTAATTGAAGAAAAATCCGTAAAATGCAAAAATTTAAGAAACATCTCTCGTATTTGGACAGAACAACGTCCATCGACTGAAATTTATTGTTGTACTCGTTTGATTGAAAACTCTTCATTTCTAAATCGTCTTTATGACGTGCTACTCGGAATCGTCCGCGTTAGAATGTACTCATAGACATATGTGTTCATCCATGTTATACATATATATTTGTGTGCGATATCAGCCAAATCCGTTGAATCGTTTTTGCGTGAATGAGTAACATACATACATTAATACATCCATCAATCCAATCATTGATATTAGAAACATAGTGTGATATTCCTACACCCTTCCCCTAGCTTAAAATTATGCAGTTATCTATACTAGTCTATACTAATATTATAAAGAGAGAACATTTGTATTTTTGTATTTTTGTATGTTTGTAATGATTTGGCTCAAAAACTACTGAACCAATTTAAAAAATTCTTTAACTAATACATAGAATGGACTTTCGGAATGAAAATAGGATATATATTATCCCGTTTCAATCAAAGGTACATTCGTGGAGACCTAATTTGCAACCTAAGTCGGCAAAAAAACGGTCGAAAAAACACGTTTCTTACGAACGCTGCTCAATTGAAAATAGATGGAATAATACTTTCTATGGAAGAGTTGTACGTACAACTTAACAAGACCTACAAAAAAGTCCGCGACAGCATATGTCTATCTCTTAAGGTTGACTTACAGTAACCATTTTAATCTTAAAATTTTTGTTAAAAAATATTACATAAATTCCAAGGCTATTTTCAAGTATATAGTATTAATCCTTATCCAAATAATTACGTTTATTAGCTTGGCCACATATTATAGATTAAAATTGTCCCTTACAGTATATAATTCAAATGAAAACTCTAGAAGATATCACGAATTTCACATACACGCATCGCAAAATTAATAAAATATTTGCAGTTAAACCACAGATTAGGTCATAGTTACTACGAAAATATTATGATAAGCTTAGCTATGCTGTAGATCCCCATCGATCACAATCAATTTCAAGTCAATATAGTATATTAATATGATCTATTGTATAAAATAATATTCATCTATATATCTAATAATATAATAATTTAAACCACCCCGACTGATCTATGTATAATCTTTTCATTAAAAGCATTCCAATGACTCTAAACACGACATTTAAAATCTGAGCTGTAAGTTGGTGAGGATTTGAGTATTCTGTAGAGTCCAGGAGATGTCCCAGCATCAGGTCAATGTTCCATGTTCTTACAATATCGTTGAAGAAGAAGATTTTCGAATTGATCAGACCTATGAAAGTTGATTTCATAGCGCAATTAACTAGAAAAAAGCTCATAGTTTTATAACGATTGAACGAATTTTCATGAAGCAAAGCTAAGAACACTCTCGATGAAGACATCTATCAAACAAAAAAAAAACTATCAATAATAAAAACAAAATCGGTTCATCCGGTTAGGTGCTAAGATGCTACAGACAGACACACAGATACACACGTTAAGCGTATTACCTCTACTTTTTGCGTCGGGGAACGCCGTAGGGTTAACGCGGCAGATATTCTCCTTGGTGGTCGGGTCAGAATCAGGGTAACTATCCTTTACGCCAAATGGCCGTCCAATATCACTACGGAAGTTTTTTTTTTTTTTTTTATTCGTTATAGGCTAGCGTTTGACCACTATCTCACCTGTTGGTAAGTGATGATGCGGTCGAAGATGGTAAGCATGCTAGGCCTAGAATGGGAACTGGCTCTCAAGGATAGCTGCCAGAACACATTAGATGTTTGGTGACAGATTTTCTAACTTGAGGGTGGTAGCTGGCCAGGCGGACACCAGATACTGTCCTACTACCATGCGGAGATTGTTGGTTTCTTAACGATGTTTTTCCTTCACCGGAGGGCCACTGTGAAGAGCGCACATAAATTTTTCGATAGAAAAATCCATTGGTGCACGGCGGTTTGAACTCGGTACCTCTGGCATCAAAGGCAAGCGTTCTCCCGATTGCGCCACCGGGCCCTCAAAAGTATTATAAAACAAAGTCCATCACTGCGTCTGTCTGTCTGTTCGCAATAATCTCAATAGCTACCGAACGGATTATCCTGCGGTTTTCACCAATAGCCAGAGTGTTTATGAGGAAGGTTTAGGTGCATAATTCGTTAAGGTTTTGTGTAAATTGGTTGAAATATGACGATGATTGTTAAATATGTTCATATTTTATATTCGATGCAACAAACTGATGCAAATTTTGTAGGCATATATGTTCTACCCGTGCGAAGCCGGGGCGGGCTGCTAGTACCTCATACATTCACAAACAGTATAATAGAGCTAGTTGCTAAGTCAGAAAGGTGACCTGAAATATTTTCACACTTACCATTGGTGATAAAGGTATTTCTTTTACGCAAAATCTTTTACACGTTCGCATCTTTATTGGATTCATTGTTTGTGAGAAAGAAACAGACCTCGGTTCGCAATACAAATTGTATTTATCAGAGACTTAGATCTCGGAAGGGGTTCGGAGGATATTTCTGTGAAGGAGTATTTGAATTATACAACACACAGCGGTAAAAGTATCATGTATTCTGTTTCATTCGATATACTTCTCGGTAAAGACTTTTCGATTAATTAGATCCGTTAGTTAGAATATAGGCAGAGGGTAGAGTTTGTTGTGTTGAAGATACTTTTTTAAATTTCATTTAGTCTAGCGTTTAACTACTATCTCACTTGTTGGTAAATTACGATGCGTTCAAGGATGGTTAAACGCAAAGCTTAGAACGCCCCACTTGCTGTTGTTCGCTAGAGCTTTGCGATTAGCAGAATTTTGCGCGTCATTGCTCTGCTTCCGTTATCTAAAAACAATAAATGTTAAACTTGAGATCACATAATCTGTCGTTTTATTAGACGCTTTGCCATACAAACCGATAGACAGGACTTTTTCTTAAAAGTCAATTTAAGGTTTAATATTACGATTAGCAGTACCTACTACCACAAGAACTGAATCATTTGAACGGCTGGTGATAATTGCAATTTAGCAACATGTATCAGAAACCTTTTGAAATTGCTGAAACTGAACGTTGCGTTTGAATAGGTACTGCGAACTGGCAGCCGAGCCGAGTAGATACATCTAATTTACACTGCGTGTCGGTGACAGCTACGTTTTGAGCAAATACGGTCAAAGCGTACGTAAATGAACCGTGACTCTAAATATCATTGCAGTAATGTCTGCTATAAGTCTGGCCATTAAGGGCCAGTTTTAATGATTCCGGATAGGGCCCTTGATAGTCTTATTAGAAAATAATATAGCATATTTCCTATAGCTTTCAGGCCCAGCCCAGATAGAAAAGATGATAGACAAGGACAGGGCGCTAACGTGACGACTTATGAAATTACTTCTATGTAAAATGTAGGTAAGTCTGGTGAAGCAAAACATAATTATAGTTGGCTATTTCACCTGTTGATAAGTAACAGTATAGTGGAGGGTGTTGGCATGCTGGGCCTAGAATAGAAACTGGCTCTCAAGGACAGCTGACGGAACACAATAGATGTTTGCCGACAGCCCCATAGGTTTGCGTATCTGACCTATCATCAGCTCACCATGAAATTTTATGAGGAACCGGTGAAACTCGCCTTACAGCGTGTCCACAGCACAGTCGTTATTTTTACCCTCTTTACAATTAAGCTAATATTATACTCTATTATTATACGGTTTGAAGGAACAGTGAGTATTAAAACAGGCGTAGTCATGGAACACGCGCTAGGCAAGGTTCTGGAAAAACAGTAACTATCATAAAAAGTCGTCATTTACCATCAGGCTACCGTTTAGCTTATCCATGAACCTAAGACCGTAAACAAGTATTTTTACCCTTTAAATGTTTCTAACACAAAAATACAATTAGTGAAAGCCAATTTTGTTAATGAACCATTAATGCCTTAAACGCTATCATTATCGAGTAGGGGCTTATGAAATAATAGAGCATAAACGGTTTAAAAGTCATTAGTCAGAGTGAATAGCCTTATTCAACTAGGTCTCTCGTATGGAATGGCATGGCATTCATATGACGACGCCATTGTGACCAGTCGGCAAATTGCATGTTTCTACGAACCCTTAGCTGCTGGTAAATAATACCAGGAAATGCTCCACAATTTTCGATTGTCTTGGAATGTTAGAATGGATACAAAATGATTTATTGTGACACCACACAATGTCAAACTTTACGTATTAAAACATATCATACATTCTAAAGAAATATTAATGCAGTGAAATAAATAATATAATTGATGAGCAGTTTTCGTAAAAAATAAATAGACCAAACTCTGTAGATGGGTAGTTAAAATTTAACTGCCTTTTTATATTGGATAGGTAAGCGATTGACCACTAAACCACCTGATGTTAAGTGACGATCTGACCAACGATATAGCACGCTTACATAGAAGATACCTGATCACTCGCGATTTGAAGACCGCGGGTTGTATAGTTACTGGGATACACAGAGACCGGCAAGGAATTTCATTCCTTGGCAGTAAGTATGATAAATGATGAAGCGAATCGTTTTGTACGGGTAGATGGAATGTCTACCACAAAGCGATGGCGCACATCGGTACTTCTGATTGTCCGATAGAAGATAGGGGGGTGGTGAGACTAATTCGTGCAGTTGGACGGCACGCTCTCCGAAATGTATGACGATAAAAATCGACTGAATGTAAAAACAAAGCAATGCTTCAAATAAAATACGTAAATTATATTTATTATAGTAGTCGTAGGACTTCTGCTAGTCCGCGTTGGGCAGTACCACCACTTTGCCAATTAATTTTCAGCCGTGAAATAGGAATGTTTTTCGGTTGAAATGGCAAGGTCTCCAGTGAAATTACAGGGTATGTGAGACTTAACAGCTTTATGTCTCAAGGTAAAAGGCGCAGTGGAGTGATATGCAAAATTCTGGCCTGCCAGACATGCAATATTCTGGCCTGCCAAAATGGCACTCTATCTGTAATAGGTAGATGTCATCGCTTACCATCAGGCGAGCGTCGTGCTTGTCCTGTTAGCTTATATTATAATATTTTTTTTAAAATTGCGTGGCTCTGGCAAAAATACGGTGATTTTTAGTTTCATATGAACGTCATCTATAAGTTTTGTTTTTGAAGAAAACGCTTCAATACCATCTGAGTAAAGCTTTTCTTGTGTCTTTGACTCATGTGTCAATAAAATTTTAAATTGAAAAGTTTGCTATTGCGACGACTCACGATTTAAACATTACTTTTTGTTTAAAACTAGGATAGAATTTATGTTCTAACAATAATGATTACTGCGTTTGTAAAAGTTCTTATTTACGAGTAATTGTGTGTAGTAAATACATTTATTCTCACTACTTAAACGATTGACGATTATTCGGCGAATGTTGTTGTAAACTGCTGTTTCATTAATCGTTAATTTAATTGCTAACATACTCACCGAAAAGCATAAATACAACTTTTATTGAGTAAATGCTTTCAGCATAAGTGACATTCCATTAAGCAAGCTGTTATGGTCGTTATGAGATATGAAGCAATAAAATGGTAATTATGATCTAAAATAAGATCAAGCGTTTTAAGAGAATTGGTGGCACTTATAAATATTATTATATCTCGTAAGTCATAAGTAAGTTTATTTATATGTTATAGGCTAGCGATTGAGCACTACCAGGTGGTAAGCGATGACATGGTCGAAGATGGTGATGATGGTGAACACGCAAGGCCTAGAATACTTTGACTCTCAAGCAGTACCAAAGGATGTGTGCTACCAGACGGAACTGCGTAGGCTGCGTCCCCAGTAGGCAAACAGTTCACTAAGATAGTCGGCGCGCGTAACGCTGCAAACTGGCGCAAAACTAGCAAACTGTGAACACTCCATTTGAAATATATGGAAGGGCGTACTAAACCGATACGCCGCTAACTCAGTCGGCGGCTAACAGTTTGCCTACTGGGGACGCAGCCTAAGGTGATGACGGCAAATTTTCTCCTTGATGGTGGTAAGCTACTTTTTGGTAACAAGTTAGGTGGATTGATGTGATTGTCTAATGTGTGGTTTCGCTGCTAATGTTTTAGCTAATATTGGTTGAATTTATTCGTAGGTACTCATTTATGTTTTGTTTGGCAATAATATTGTTTGTTATTCAAATGTTGTATCATAAAAATACAACAAACAAAAACAGTGAAAGTAACATTATCAAAAACTTTACGGCACGTCGACATCTAGCGGTGTGAAAACTGCAACACAATGCCATACAAATGGAGCGAGAATCTCTGTTATCTTTTGAATTATTTTCAGGAAACCGCTACATGAGAGGAAACCGGAGCGCGGATGTTCTTGTTCTAGTAAATAAAGAGAATGAGAGGGGAAAGCTTTCATCTTATTGCTGTTTATTTTGTTTTCCACCGGGACGAATTGCAAGAGCTGCCTGTTGCATGCAGGCACTAAATAAACACGTAATCGGTAGGTACTCAGTTTCACTGTGAATTAAAATAAGGTTTATTAATCATATATGGGAGTGATATAGGGTTAGTCACCATACAAGTGACTTTTGCTTTTTTACATCTAAAAGGTAAGTATTTGACCGCTATCTCACCTGGTAGTAAGTGATGTGTGTGTTCAAAGATAGTGAACATGCTAGGCCTAGAACGTTTTGACTCTCAAAGGCCGTTGCTGCTGCCCTAATGTTATGGCGGCAGATTTTCTCCATGATGGTGGTAAGCTACTCTTTGGTAGCACGTCAGGCGGAACAGTGATATAATATTCCTACCACAGGTTGTTTTCTTCCATTACTAGCAATGATTTTGATCATAATATCGTTCACAAGCATTGGATATAATATAAGCATTACCTTATCCCATCAAAAAAATTACATGTAAAAAGTTGCAAGTCTCGCAACGCAGTTCTTATTGATATAGATATAGATACTACAAAGAAGTTTTGAGGTGTAATATTAAACTAAATCGGTTTAATATATAGAATGACTTAGCCATGCTTACACGCCTTGCTGTACTTGCGATTTGTTTCACTGTTCGTGATAAGTCTCATATCTTTGAAATATTTTAAGGAAACCGCTATATGTAACGGACCGCGGATGTCCCTGTTCTACTAAATGAAGGGAATGAACGGAAAACTTCACCTTGTTGCCGTTTTGAGTCTTGTACTCGAATTAAATGAATTAGAAGGAAACCAGAGGTTGAGGTTTGGTGAGTGAATTCCGTACCCAAAGGGTAACAATGAAACCATTACTAAGACTTCGTTGTCCGTCCGTCTGTCCGTCTGTCAGAGAGCTGTATCTTTTAAACTGTAATAGGTAAACTAATTTACAATAATATAGGTAAACGAATTATTTACAAGTTACTCTGAAAGTTATATTCTCTCTGGCAGACCTTATTCACTATCAGCGACTCGATCAGACTAGCTGTAGTAACTAGCCCCTTAAAAGGCACTTAAAATGATATAAAAAATCTCTAAAAAACCAGTCTATTCTATCCTATTCATTCTTTGGCAATGAACCAAATGCACGAGGAAATGTCATTTCCTCCAACGTCCTTCCCGACTTTATTATATTTAATAAGTCCCTTGCGCATATTTGCATGTGCGGCAAAATTATTGTGGTAGAATTGAATATCGTATGAAATGGAAATGAAGGCATTGAAATTAATAATTCTACTTACTATGTATATTTAGAAGATTAGATTAGAAATTATTCATGAGGTTGTTATGTTTATGTTTAAATTTAAGTTGCTCGTCTGTTGGTGTGATGACGTTTGCCTATAACAAACAATGGGACAAGCAAAATTACTTTAGATTGCCAGAATTTTACGAAGTTTCGCGCGTCACTGCGTCTGCTACCCATAGACATCAAGATGATTAGACAAGTGTTACGGGCCCTGTCATTACACTGGATACTATGGTTGGTCTATACTGGATACTGTGGTACATACTGGCCTTGATTAAATCGTATACGATACTCGTATGTAAGAGTTTTAGTTTTTAGATCTTAGGCCTTGATCAAGGTCTCTGAGATTTGTGGACTATACACTTTCGCGATGTAAGACTTCAGACTTCTTGTAGCCACAATCAATGCAACTTGGTTGATATGTCGTGGAAGATAAATTTAATGATTTAAGTCAAAAAAGTCATTTATAGTTCCGTTTTTAAATATATATACTCGTAACTTTGTCTATGAACTGAAGTTCAGGGTTTGTAATCTTACATAGATTATTTTATAGCATACTTATAAGTGTAACCTATAATAGGCCAGTTTTTGATCACTCCTTATGGTAAATGAAAATGTAGTTGAGGATGATAGCACGCTAGGCCTGGCTGCAGGCTCATGGCAATGGTTGCTGGGCTGGTTTTTAGGTACAGATAACGATATTAAGATGTTTGGTGACATATTTTCCAATTTGAGGGCGCTAGCTGGCCAGGCGGACCACAGAGTACTTTTTTATATAGGGTAAATGAGGCAGACACTAAATAGTTCTTATTCACTGTTAGCTTACAAAGCCAGGGGTTTTTTTAATTTTTTTTTGTTTTTCTTGGCAACTGTAAAAGGCGCCCACATATTTTTTTCTATAGGAAAATTTGTTGAAATGAAATGAAATGAAATTATTTATTTCACATGAAATAGAGTATAAAGATAGTAAAATTATAGAAGACCATCTATTTCGCCATGTTATGGCATGTGAAAGAACACAATATTAAAATAAATGAATTAAACCAATAGCAACAACTTTTCAAATTACATATATAATAGGAATACTAACAAATATGACGCGGCTTTGAACCTACGACCTCTGGATTTGAAGTCGACCTATCCTCCCAAATACACCACAAAGCTCTAAATGATAGCGTTGGCCCATCGCTTTTGTGTGTGGTATTTTATGGTTTTATGGTATGGTAGCTTTGTGGTGGCCGATATTATTTAACGCCTACGTAAATGTAGCGAGACAACTCGGTAACCATGTAGAGGTTTCTAGCTCAACCTGTATACTGTATATATACATAGACTATTTCTGTCATCGCACTCGTCTAATAGGGAGATGCAGTTAGACAGCTGTATAGTACCTATCGTTCTATATTAGTACCTAAAGCACATCGATATCAATGTACTAACTCCTGGAGTAAAGCTCTCCATAATCGTCGAACAATGGTTGTTCGCACCCATATTCACAAAGAATACTATAAGGTCAGTATATACAGTAATACAGTGCTCACAAACGGATAGGGTCATGCAAACCAATATATACGTGATTGACAATAATACATAAACTTGAGTACAGTATATTAGTATGCGTTATTTAGTGTTTTTGAATACGGGCAAACTATAGGCGAGAATATTGTGTTTCAAATTAGTAGCTGTACAAGGCTAAACTTAACTTGTAACCAACTTTATCTAGGATTTAGAGTCAAAACCTTGCCTGATGTTTTGAGAAATGTGATCCGAACTAAAGACCATAGGTATAAAATTGTTCATATATTATTAACAAACACACATTGTAACTTAAAACGATAGTACTAGGTCTAAAGTAAAGCAACGATAGAAATCGGTTCCAGAATTTTTACCTTTCCTTTTTACAGAAACACTTTTCTAAAGTGTTATTCTCATTTCTCATTCGTAAGTTCCAACCTTCTTGGCAAGTTGGTACCCGTATTTTCTTTTTAGGTCGGTACCTACTTCGTTGACGCCGTCGATCTCTGTGTCAACCCAAGGTTTATACCTAACTGCAGATTTTCCAACTAACTTAAAAAAAAAAGGAGGTGCTCAATTTGACTGCATATTTTTTATTTTTGTAACCTCAGAACTCCGTCATTTATTACCGATTTGGAAAATTATTTATTTGTTTGAGAGAGTAAACCTACTTCCCGTTGTATTTTTAACCCCCGACGCAAAAAGAAGGGGTGTTATAAGTTTGACGTGTGTATCTGTGTATCTGTGTGTCTGTGGCATCGTAGCGCCCAAACGGATGAACCAATTTTCATTTCATTTTTAGGGTTCCGTACCCAAAGAATAAAACGGGACCCTATTACTAGACTCCGCTGTCCGTCTGTCTGTCTGTCTGTCTGTCTATCTGTCTGTCTGTCTGTCTGTCTGTCTGTCTGTCTGTCTGTCTATCTGTCTGTCTGTCTGTCTGTCTGTCTGTCTGTCTGTCTGTCTGTCCGTCTGTCTGTCTGTCCGTCTGTCACCAGAATGTATATCATGAACCGTGATAGTTAGACAGTTGAAATTTTCACAGACGATGTATTTCTGTTGCCGCTATAACAACAAATACTTAAAACAAAATAAAGTTAAAAATAATAGAGGGTCCCATACAAGCAACGTGTTTTTTTCGGCATTTCACGCCATCTGTGAACGCTTAGTTAGGTAAACGTCCCATAGATGGCGTTATATTGAATTGTCGATCCCTAATACCTTTGTTAGACGTTAGATGGCGTTATAAGAAATAAAATGTTTATTAATTATTATTTTTTGCTGGGGAAAAATGATAATATTTATTAGGTATTTTTTGCTCGATCTTATAAAATACTGTAGTGTGGTACAGAAGCCTACGAGTGCGAGTCCGACTTGCACTTGGCCAGTTTATTTTTGTTTGATCGAGGTAGTCTTCATCGAGAGTGTTCTTAGTTTTGTTTCATGAAAATCCGTTCAGCCGTTTAAATATTATCAGCTCTTTTTTGGTTGAAAAGACTACGATGGCAACTTTCGTAAACTCATAGTCCTTTGACCGCGGACGTCAAAAAAATCTAAATGGCGATTCTGCGCCCTACTTACCTGTCACACTGCTGCCGTCTGTTTAGCGTAGTTTACATAAGTGAAATCAAATTTAGTATCCTGTTACTTCAATGATATTACAAGAATATCTATACTAATAATATAAAGAGAGAACATTTGTATTTTTGTATTTTTGTATGTTTGTAATGATTTGGCTCAAAAACTACTGGACCGATTTAAAAAATTCTTTCACTACTATATATAATAGACTTTCGGAATGAAAATAGGCTAATATATTATCCCGTTTAAATCAAAAGTACATTCGTGGAGACATAATTTGCAACCTAAGTCAAAGTCAAAGTCAAAGTCAAAGTCAAAGTCAAAGTCAAAGCATTTATTCAGTATATGGGCAAATTAAAAATTAGCACTTACACACGTCAAATAACATTAAATAGATCATATTAGATCAGTCGACTAAAAACGGTCGAAAAAACACGTTTCTTACGAACGCTACTCAATTGAAAATAGATGGAAGAATACTTTCTATGGAAGAGTTGTACAACTTAATAAGACATACAAAAAAGTCCGCAACAGCATATGTCTATCTCTAAAGGTTGACTCACAGTAACTATTTTAATCTTTAATTTTTTGTTAAAAAATATTACATAAATTGCAAGGCTATTTTCAAGTATATAGAATTAGTTCTTATCCAAATAATTACGTTAATTAGCTTAGCCACATATTATAGATTAAAATTGTCCTTTACAGTATATAATTCAAATGAAAACTCTAGAAGATATCACGGATTTCACATACACGCATCGCAAAATTAATAAAATATCTGCAGTGAAACCACAGATTAGGTCATAGTTACGAGAAAATATTATTATAAGCTTAGCGATACTGTAGATCCCCACCGATCACAATCAATCTGAAGTCAATATAGTATAATAATATATTTTTACTGTAATCTTTAAAATTCTATTTTATAATATAGTTATGATCTATATATAAACCACCCCGACTGATCTATGTAAAATCTTTTCAATAAAAGCATTCCAATGACTCTAAACACGTCATTTAACATCTGAGCTGTAAGTTGGTGTGGATTTGAGTATTCTGTAGAGTACAGGAGATGTCCCAGCATCAGGTCAATGCTTCCATGTTCTTACAATATCGTTGAAGAAGAAGATTTTCGAATTGATCAGACCTATGAAAGTTGATTTCATAGCGCAATTAACTAGAAAAAAGCTCATAGTTTTATAACGATTGAACGAATTTTCAAGAATCAAAGCTAAGAACAATCTCCATGAAGACATCTATCAAACAAAAAAAAAAACAATAATAAAATCAAAATCGGTTCATCCGGTTTGGTGCTAAGATGCTACAGACAGACACAGATACACACGTTAAACGTATAATACCCCTTCTTTGATCCCATGATTTGATTAATTTTGATTCGATGATCCCTCTACTACTGACTACCTCTGCACGAAAACCCATGATTCATGAATGCACATAAATCTTTCATTGGTAGGTATATAGCTAGGATTAGAACCAACGACCGTCGGGTCAGAATCAGGGTATCTATCCTTTACGCCAAAGGGCCGTCCAATATCACTACGTAAGTATTATAAAACAAAGTCCATCACTGCGTCTGTCTGTCTGTTCGCAATAATCTCAGTAGCTTCTGAACGGATTATCATGCGGTTTTCACCAATAGCCAGAGTGTTTATGAGGAAGGTTTAGGTGCATAATTCGTTAAGGTTTTGTGTAAATTGGTTGAAATATGACGATGATTGTTAAATATGTTAATGTTTTATATTTGATGCAACAAACTGATGCAAATTTTGTAGGCATATATGTTCTACCCGTGCGAAGCCGGGGCGGGCTGCTAGTAATATAATAAATATCTAATGCCGAGACAAGACATCTCCTTAAATCTGCAGAATACTCTCAACTCCTCGTCTGAGATATCGTATTTAAGCTCATTGGAATGGTCTCAATGAACAAATTATACATACAAGGTGTAACATAAGGGTGTAGTAATATTGAAAGGTGTGTATGTAGAGCATGTCACGAATCCTATACCTAAGTATCAAACTTCAAATCGAAACTTTATTTCACCATACAAAGTTTAAAAAATAATTTTTCGCAATATTTTGGACAACCCTAACTGTTCTTTCGCCACTGGTCGCCGCCATTTTTCTTCTCTTCCTTTCTTTCGCGTTGCTATTGGCTGGCCGTATTTTAAGGACATGGCGCTCGTATTCTATTGGCCCGCGGTATTTCAAAGAAGTGATCGTCTCCGTACCCAATTGGCGAGCAGCATTCTTAAAAAATGATTTATGGCTTGTCGGTTCCTTTGACCTAAATAATAAATTTTATTTTAAATTATTTTAGTCAATGAATAAGTTTACTACTTGTACTATTATTTATCCTGTGCGTTTACGTCTGCTAATCAGCTGACATTAAGGTTATAAATAGCGAAGTTTTTGGAAAAGTCTAACATGTCATAACTCTGGATCCATGTTGCTGAGGAAAGCGAGACTTTGCAGGTAGATTATACATCAGGCTAGGTATACACAGTTTAAATATTACTACACCCTTATGTTACACCTTGTATAAAAATCAGTCGGGGATGGTTTTAATTTTTTTAGTTTATGTATACCGTTATCGGTCCCTAGTGATTCCTTTCATAACATAATTAAGATCTGATGCCGTGCGAGTCAGTTTCAGTAGTGAGTTTAAGATATTTATCATCATATCTCTGAAGATACTTGTCAGATCTCTATAAAATAAAATGGGACCACCTTAGAGATGATTTCTACCTGTAACAAAAAAAATAATAAAACCGGTCCACAACTGGGAGAGTAATCGCGTTACATACAAAAAAAATGAAAAAAAATAGAAAAAAAAACATACAGTCGAATTGAGAAAATCCCCCATTTGAAAAAAAAAATTGGAAAAAAAGTTGAAATCACATATTGTGGTATGGCATCTGTTTTTATTATAATAATAATCATACTTTGCACCAGAACTGCTTGGCTATAGCAAACTTCGAGCTCGCTGTCGAAAATTATTCTTTTTTCGATATTTCACGCAAGTTCAGTTTTCAACACACTAAAGTTTCGTATTACAAACGAAAATCGAACCGTTAGTTTATATTGTTTTGTTTGTACGGAGAGTTTTTCCAATTTTGTTACAACACTCCGTTGCTGCGTTGTGCAATTTATGTGCTAAATCTAGTTTTGATTCCACTTCTTCTAAAAGAAATGGACATAAGAATGTGTTTGTTTTCTGACAGACAAGCACTTGACCAATTACTATTACTATTTATAATATTTTAGGTAACTGTAATATAAAGACTTTTGTAGTACTCAAATCATGATTATCTAATCAATAATAGAAATAAATAAATAAGGATACGTATTTGTGAACTATAGGAAGGTGACAGATAAAATTAAGTACAGTTTCCGCGCTCACCATTGTTAATTCTTTACAGACTAGGGCACCTGAGACACAGGGCCGAGCCTAGTTTGCCCATTAGTGGGCCCATTGCTATAATGTATTGGCTTACTTTATGCCTCAATCCACCTTGATAAATAATTTCAAAATTGAAATGTATTTATAAATAAATTAATACTTAAATTAAAAATTTGAAAGCACCACCGACTAATCAATGTTACTTGTACTATTCATTATTCTGTTTCAATGTATAATCTGTTCATGAGATCATTCTAAGGAGCCCAAACACGACATCTCTGCTGTATGTAGGTGAGGAGTTGAGTATTCCGCAGGTTCCAGAAGATGTTTGTGAATGATGTGTGTGATGTTTTTAGAATATCATTTAAGTAAGACGATACTAAATTTCGAATTGACAGACCTATTAAAGTTGATCTCATAGCGTCATCAACTAGAAAAAAGCATATTCTTAAAACGGCTTATAAGAACACACTCGATTAAAAGACCTATGAAATAAAAAAAAAAACTTTATCAAAAAGTTCATCAGTTTATGCGCTACGATGCCACAGACAGATATACACATAAATAGATATACACGTCAAACTTATTAAAACACCCCTTCTTTTTGTTATTAACAAATAGAAAACAAAAATAAATTTAATAGAGCAACTTTCAGTTGCATGCTTGATTTCTCCCACGTATCCAGTTATCCACATGTACCTACCAATTTGAGATCCTGTGTAAAACAAAAAAAGTTATTTTGCGCTTTCAACTGCACGGTATCGGATATTTTTCTGTCAGTCACGCAACTCACGTTTCTGATGTACGAGTAGGCATGCATCTCTACAATTTTGATGCAGTGTCACAGAATAAATAATAGTTCTATGTAGCATTGTTCGACTGGTAAAAAAATTGAATCTGATTCTAAATTCGTTCACAAAATACTAGGTTATAATTCGATGATCAACACCGAAATCATTCAGTTATTTGTTACCTCTTCCCGTTAAAACTGAGCGACCGATTAAATTGGAATTTTGCACAGCGATATCCAGTATGGTGGTAGGCCACCACACACACATAAACATAAATACTTTCCAACGCGAAATAGCAGGGTGCTACTTGTTTTACATATATATATATATATATATATTTTACATATATATTATATATATATTTGAATGGTTTGCTTGTGGATGCCAAAGCTTAAGTTGCTTGTGGCAGCTTAGAGAAAGACTAATGAAAAAAATACCCTGATGTTTTATGAGACCACCTTGCTGATTTATAAAGAATATGAAGAAAAGTTACTACAGATTACTACAATAATTTCTCTGTAAATTAAAAATATATGTAATTAGTCCTTAAAAATATCTCCTCATTATGATTTTTACCGGGGAAAAGTAAGGTTCAGTGCCCGGTCGGTTAAAGTCAGTAAACTGCCCTACTCAATTAGAAGTAGACATTACATCATTCACGACATGACTTACATCAAAATCTGATGTCCACCGGAAACAAGTCATCGCTCAAAGACCGATGTCAAGTGAAAAGTGCTTACGGGACAGGTAGGAAGTGCGTCGATTTGGGTGACGTACGTCTAGGGACGTTAGGCGAGGAGATGATGGTTGAATTAGTCATAGATTAATTAATCTTTTCTAGAGCATTTCTATTTTGTGTATATATTTCACGATTTTGTGTACGCGATCCAAGTCGCAGATATCAGCTAGTTGTTATTATATATACAATCCACATTTTTTCACTCTATCAACGGGATTCGAACCCGCAACTACTGGAAAACTTGCCCACCACTGTACTAACTCAGGTACGGTATGATCCTACAATTACGACGAAAGTAATGGATTGCATTTTAACCAATTATGCATTGGTGGCTCCATCTGTAATAAATACTTAGAAGTAAATTACTCGGATGAAATTTCAGATCCCATTAGAGATATTGTTGTAATGTACAGTATCGGTCATAATTGGAGTAGCAGTCTCAAAAAGCAATAGCATGACAGCAAAATATGCACATACGACCTTCTTTTATAAGACGCTTCGAAAGTAACATAATGAAAGAGAAAGATAGAAGAGATAGAAAGACCCATATATCGTACTCTCTCATTATGAACCCATTAGAAAGAGCGCATGTATTAATCAGTAGAATAGCTAGACCAGTTTTGCTTCTTTTATCAGTTATACAAATAATGAGGGTAGATTTGAAAAAAAATGTATTGATGGCATAAAGTATGAACATAACATTGCCGGTTAGTGAACTTTGGTGGTGGTTGAAGTTTGGTTAGTAAATAACTTAAAAAATCAAAATGCAAGCAAATATAATTATTAAATACATCGAATATTGAGGCATTGCATAGAATTGGACTAATTAAATTGTATTATCTCAAATGTATAGTGAAAGCGGCATAAGTGTAAGTTATTGCTGAGTGATAAGTGTTGAGAAATCGTAGTTGTGAAAGCAAATTGTTAATAAAGTGTGTTTTTGATTTGGTGTTTTCAGACGAATTTTATAAGCCATTATGGAATGTTGCGCTCTCCATGGGGTTTAATAATGCAAAGGTGAGAAGCGCGAGACGGAGATGTCCTGAGCAGCTGTAGTCCCCCTGGATCAAGTTTGTGGAAAATTTATGTGACAGACATAATATGTGCGAATATAGTGGATTACGAAGGCTTCTTATCTGTATCGTAAACAATAGAAGTCACACGAAATATTAATTTAAAAGTATACAAAAACTACGCGATGTGCCGGCTTTGATAATTTGTAATAAGTAATTGTGGAAGTTATGATTATAAAGGATTAAGCTTCAATCCTATTTTCCTAGAGAAAATGAATAATTAAGCTTATAACCTTAAATAATCAATAGGTAAGAGCAATTCTTAGATGTTGTTTTGTCAAAATAGAAAATTGTCAATGAAGACGGTTTCAATGTAATATAATCTAAATAAAAATAGTAGTTTATGTTGTTGTTCGATATGTTGTAAATCAGTTTATTTAAAAATATTGTTGCTGTGTATTCTTCTAAGGTATATAAATAAATATTTCCTCAAAAACTATTAAGATAATATCACCGTGTTATTTATTTTATTTCACATAATTATAACATAGTTAACCAATTTACCTTTATTAGCGAAGTTTAAACAGATATAAAATAATAAAAGCTATTAATTTTTTTTAAATATTTTATAGGCTAGCGTTTGACCACTATCTCACCTGTTGGTAAGTGATAATGAGGTCGAAGATGGTAAGCACGCCAGGCCTAGTTTTCTAGGCCTAACTAGAATGGGAACTGGCTCTCAAGGATCGCTGCCGGAACACATTAGATGTTTGACGACAGATTTTCTAACTTGAGGGTGGTAGCTGGCCAGGCGGACACTAGATAGTGTCCTACCACCATGTGGAGTTGTTGGTTTCTTAACGATGTTTTTCCTTCACCGGAGGGCCACTGTGAGAAGCGCACATACATTTTTCGATAGAAAAATCTATCGGTGCACGGCGGTTTGAACTCGGTATACCTCAGGCATCAACCAACCGTTCTCCCGATTACGCCATCGGGCCCTCAAAATTATATCAAAATAATTTACTGTATGGAGAATTAAACTCGGGCCTCCAATAGTTCACCATACCACTCGACCAAGATGGTATTAATGACTCATTCGAATTTATGCATCTGTTACTTGTGCATAGCTTACTCGACGTTATGTTAATTGTTAACTCAACAAAAAGAAAAGAGTATACAGTGGAATATTGTTATCTCTATTTGATGTTCATCAAATGTATCTCACGCTACGTTTCACTTTTTTATTTGTCTGTGGTATGGCTAAGCATGCCATCTATGCCGTACTTACGTGTTATTGTTTGCGTTGGAACATTTAACAGAAATATTGTGCAAGCTACTATGAACATTGAGGTCCTACTGGACTATTGTCCTTCGATAGTACATAACACTTAAAGAAACATTACATTTTAGATTTATAGTTATCGTGAAATTGAATCATGATTATAAATTACCGAATATTTATACTCACTATTACATACTCACTATTACTCACTACTGATTATTGTCGACTGTCTCAACCTAGGTTTCATGCATGTCCGATGCACTTCTTCGGGAGTTAACGGAGTGGTTGTCGCGATCTCGCTGCGTAAACTCCCGAGGAAGTGCATCGGACATGCAAGAAAACCTAGGTCGCGACAGTCGACAATAATCAGTAGTGAGTATATAATAGTCATCAAATCCTAGCACGGGTGTTCGTCTACAAATAGGAGCATATTATATCGATGTTCCGTCTGACTAGCTTAGAACAATTTTAGAGCCCCGTTGGCATAAAGGGTGGTTTCACATCTAATCGAGAGGTAGCTGATTCAAATCCTAGCACGGGTGTTCGTCTACAGGTAGGAGCATATTATATCGATGTTCCGTTTGACTAGCTTAGAACAATTTTAGAGCCCCGTTGGCATAAAGGGTAGTTTCACATCTAATCGAGAGGTAGCTGATTCAAATCCTAGCACGGGTGTTCGTCTGCAGGTAGGAGCATATTATATCGATGTTCCGTCTGACTAGCTTAGAACAATTTTAGAGCCCCGTTGGCATAAAGGGTGGTTTCACTTCTAATCGAGAGGTCGCTGATTTAAATCCTAGCACGGGTGTTCGTCTGCAGGTAGGAGCATATTATATCGATGTTCCGTCTGACTAGCTTAGAACAATTTTAGAGCCCCGTTGGCATAAAGGGTGGTTTCACTTCTAATCGAGAGGTCGCTGATTTAAATTCTAGCACGGGTGTTCGTCTACAAGTAGAAGCATATTATATCGATGTTCCGTCTGACTAGCTTAGCACAATTTTAGAGCCCCGTTGGCATAAAGGGTGGTTTCACTTCTAATTGAGAGGTCGCTGATTTAAATTCTAGCACGGGTGTTCGTCTACAAGTAGAAGCATATTATATCGATGTTCCGTCTGACTAGCTTAGAACAATTTAGAGCCTCGTTGGCATAAAGGGTGGTTTCACTTCTAATCGAGAGGTCGCTGATTCAAATTCTAGCACGGGTGTTCGTCTACAGGTAGGAGCATATTATATCGATGTTCCGTCTGACTAGCTTTGAACAATTTTAGAGCCCCGTTGGCATAAAGGGTGGTTTCACTTCTAATCGAGAGGTCGCTGATTCAAATCCTAGCACGGGTGTTTGTCTACAGGTAGAGGCATATTATATCGATGTTCCGTCTGGCTAGCTTAGCACAATTTTAGAGCCCCGTTGGCATAAAGGGTGGTTTCACTTCTAATCAAGAGGTCGCTGATTTAAATTCGAGCACGGGTGTTCGTCTACAAGTAGGAGCATATTATATCGATGTTCCGTCTGACTAGCTTAGCACAATTTTAGAGCCCCGTTGGCATAAAGGGTGGTTTCACTTCTAATCGAGAGGTCGCTGATTCAAATCCTAGCACGGGTGTTCGTCTACAGGTAGGAGCATATTATATCGATGTTCCGTCTGACTAGATTAGCACAATTTTAGAGTCCCGTTGGCATAAAGGGTGGTTTCACTTCTAATCGAGAGGTCGCTGATTCAAATCCTAACGGGTTCGGTTCGTCTACAGGTAGAAGCATATTGTATCGATGTTCTGCCTGACTTACTACCAAAAAGTAGCTTTCCACCAAGAAGAAAATCTGCCATCATAATCTTATGGTATTCCGGCAGCACACAGCTCTTGATAATCGGAGTATTCTTATTTAGCTTTTTTAACGACTAAGCTACACTATCTGTAGTGGTAACATGAAATCATAAATGAAGACTCGACTAAATTAAAATAATCCTACAAGAAACATAAATAATTGCTGCACTTTCATTAAAACGATAAAGATCATTAATAACCATATTCATAGACCCAGCTTAGCTAAACAGCTAGTTAAAAGAGGTTATCTACGAATTTCAAGGCATGTGCTGAATAGCTGCTTGTTAATGAGCCGTTTTCATTGAAAAAATATAGTTCCACTGCACTCGCTAGGTGACTTTTGATGTGAACCTACCATGGGATGTCTGTTTTTAGGTTTCCGTACCCAAAGGGTAAAATGGGACCCTATTACTAAGACTCCGCTGTCCGTCTGTCTGTCTGTTTGTCTGTCTGTCTGTCTTTCTGTCTGTCTGTTTGTCTGTCCGTCTGTCACCAGGCTGTATCTCATGAACCGTGATAGTTAGAAATTTGAAATTTTCACAGATGATGTATTTCTGTTGCCGCTATAACAACAAATACTAAAAACAGAATAAAATTAAAAATAATAGAGGGTCCCCCCATAGAAGAAACGTGTTTTTTCGGCATTTCACGCCATCTATGAACGCTTAATTAGGTAAACGTCCCATAGATGGCGTTATATTGAAATGTCGATCCCTAACTCCTTCGTTAGACGTTAGATGGCGGTATAAGAAATAAAATGTTTATTAATTATTATTTTTTGCTGGCGAAAAATGATAGTGGTATTTTTTGCTCGATCTTATAAAATACTGTAGTGTGGTACGGAACCCTACTAGTGCGACTCCGACTTGCACTTGGCCAGTTTATTTTAATTGTTTTTAGTGAAAATATTTATTAGAGCAATGTCGTTGAATTACTAATTACTAATGTTAAAATATAAAGAATGAAAGCGGAAAAGACATAAATAAAAAACGAACGCAAATAAAACATGCGATTCATCACATTGACAAGGTCAGACCATTGCATTCGTAAGCCATCTGTTGAGTCTTCGGAAAATAAAACACTTTTTTTTAGAAAACACTTCATTAGTGTTAATTTGAAAGTAAAACTCACGAGTGTTTTTGAGGGCCCGGTGGCGTAATCGGGAGAACGGTCGGCTTTGATGCCGTGGTACCGAGTTCAAACCGCCGTGCACCAATGGATTTTTAATAAAAAAAAATATGTGCGCTTTTCACAGTGGCCCTCCGGTGAAGGAAAACATCGTTAAGAAACCAAAAACCCCCGCATGGTGGTAGGACACTATCTAGTGTCCGCCTGGCCAGCTACCAAGATACCCTCAAGTTAGAAAATCTGTCGCCAAACATCTAATGTGTTCCGGCAGCTATCCTTGAGAGCCAGTTCCCATTCTAGGCCTAGCGTGCTTACCATCTTCGATCACATCATCACTTACCAACAGGTGAGATAGTGGTCAAACGCTAGCCTATAAGATATAAAAAAAAAAGAAAAAAAAGTGTATTTATTATATGTGAGTTTTCTCAGTCAACGTTACTCATGCATTGATAAATGTTTCAGGCGTTTCAAAGGCGATTAGCGTACACGAAACTTTATTTGTATATACTACATTTTCATCGGTTTGCATAGAAATACATGATCACGTTCTCGCTTGATGGTAAGAATTATTAAAAAGATACTATTATGACATGTCACAGTAAAAACAAAATGACAAATAGCTACAGCGTCGCTCATTTTCGTTTATGAATTAAGTGAGATTTATGACTAAAGATAGTAATTAATCTTTTCCAAAAGATTTAATTCAAGAGGCGTTCCTGTTTGAGACCTTTTTCTTTTTTTTTTGTAATTATTATTACTAAACGGTAATAGAATTGGCCACCCCTGGAAATAATGGACTAAGTTTAGCAGGGTTGTCACAATTATTATTATTTATTACCATAATTTTGTTAAGTTTTCTCCTAATCTTAGTAAAATAATATTTTTATGTACCTACCTACTTAATTTGTACAAAATCTTTTACGTATTTGAATATGTTGATAAGAACTCTATGCATACAATGTAAACTTTAATGAGGTAGAGTAGAATATATTTTTGTAAAATTTAAACTAAAACTTATTATGTACATAATTTAGATTAAACTAACTAGCTTAAACACTAACTAGTTTAAATATTATGTTTCTTTAAAGTGTTTCACACTTTATATTTTTGTAATGCATAATTGGGTTAACAAATGCAATCCACTAATTTCGACGTAACGATACTTCGCACCGTTGCATAATTGGCAAAGCACCGGAACATGTTATTCCGGAGGTTGCGGGTTCCAGTCCCGTCAGTACGATGAAATTTTGGATTGTGTTTAACAATTTACTAGCTAGTTTAAGTTTAAATTTTGTAAATATTGTAGATATCGAAATAAGGTATAGGCAACATAGTTTCTTTATGCAAAAGCAGGCGAGTACTACAATGCGATAGATAATACAATTGATATTGATCTATTTAACACATCCACGACTAAGCTCAAATGTTTAGTCAACACCGAATTTAATTAAATTTTGTTTATATCTAATAAGTTAAAATTAAGTATTTACACTTTTATAGATAGTAGTTAGGTCCAAACATTCTACATTATTTACTATGTATAAATTTAGATGTGAAAACTTGTAATTATGTAACGATATATGTACTTTAATATTTTTACATAGCTGTTAGTTAGTTAAATACCCACGACAATGTCCTTTAGACGTCATAACATCGTCATAACATCTATCTAAGAACCACCACTGAATAATTACCAACCGTTTAAAGACAAAATCGAACTAGTTTTGAAGAAAAATGGCAACTTGGATTTTCACAAATAAGTATTTACTGCAGCGCCCCCTGGTGAGTGGTCACCGTAAAACCCATTTAAAAACATGCACCAATCAAACACAAACCCATAACTGAAAACTGCATCAAAATCGGACTAGACGTTTTGAAGAAAAATGGCAACATCGATTTGCAACAACAAATGATTACTGCAGCGTCTCCTGGTGAGTGGTCACCGTAACACCTATTTATAAATATGCACCAATCACACCCGAACCCATAACTAAAAACTGCATCAAAATCCGACTATTAGTTTTGGAGAAAAATGCCAACATGGATTTGCACACACAAACAAACAAAAAAACATCCTCTCACCCCAAACGCATATACAGTCTCCGTTCCGTCGTGGGTAAAAATAAAATAAAAATAAATAAAGTTATGTAGGCAATTTAAATAAGAATATGATGATTTAGCATTTACAAGGTCTTTTTGAGGGTCCAGTTGCGCAGTTGGCTGACGGTCGGATTTGACACCAGTGGTAGTGAGTTCAAATCCCCAGCATGCACCAATAGATTTTCCATTAGAACGTGTAGGTAAGGGCGCATTTTACAGTGGCCCTTCGGTGAAGGAAAAACATCGTTAAGGTCTCTTAACGATGATTTTCCTGCCGAGGGTCTCCTCGGTATGGTGGTATGACACCGTCTAGTGTCCGCCAGGCCAGCTAGCACCCTCAAGTTGGAAAATCTGTCGCCAAACATCTAATGTATGCCGGCAGCTGTCCTTGAGAGCCAGTTTTCCATTGCCATCCTAGGCCAAGTGTGCTGCCATCCTCGGCCGCATCACCACTTACTAACAGATGAGACAGTAGTCTAACGCTAGCCTATACCATATAAAAATGAAGAAGGGAACGCTATTAGCTATATGATCGACTATTATTACACTGTAGTTATTAGTATTGTTATGGCAAACATTTTGTTTCATTAATATAGTACTGGGCAAATGAGCTGTGCTTGTTTTTATTTTGTTAATAAATCGCATTTTTACTAATATTACAACTATTAAGGTAAATTTAAAAAGCAATATCTACCTAACCTAAATAAAAACTTTCATCCAAATCGTTACAGCCTTTTCGGATATACGCTAAGTGAATAAATATATATTTACAAGAATTGCTAAGATTATATTATAAGCAGTTCACTGTTGAGCAATGTTTGTATGAAACATTATTTTTACATCTTACCATTGCGCATATATTTTAAACTAAACATAGGTATTAAATGCATTAAACATTCGTACACGATGGGCTGATTGCCTTACGATGGCATGTTTATAATGTTTACAATTAACAAGAAGAAGTGGGTGAAAAATTATGCTTTAAAAACATTGAGGTGGCAACAGATACACAAATAAGTGCCTTCTAATGCTGTCTTGCAGAATTTTCATTTTGGATTTTTTTTAAAATAGAGACTTTCTTGCTTGATATACTTGTAGTTAGATAAAATATTACACTACAGTGCGAGAGTGTTGAGCGAAAAATTGTCTAAGTATGTGAATAAAAAAATATATAATATGTAAGTATGTATATTATATGTATACATTTATGTAAAAAATATATATTACAGATGAAACAAAAACAACGCATATTGTTTGTAAGTTTATTAAAACATTGGATATATATTTTAAACTCACAAATACGTTTGAATACCTAATGGAATAAAACTGAGTTAACATTTATTTCCTTCTGCATTTTATTTTAAAATTATAAGATTATAAATACTTACCACATCTGACTCACTGAAAACCTTCCTGAAATCTCTGAGATAAACTTATCCGCTACATACTTACGTATTTTTTCAAATTGAAACTGCAATTAAAAAACTTTCTTAAACTCTTCCAAGAAACGAAGCAACTTACCATAACATTTCACAAACTTAGTTATACATTGCGATCGCGTTTCGAAGTGTCGAAATTCGTGAGGACGGCACGTGCACACCGTGCCAAGGCTCAGCCGGTACTGGCCAGTGATGATAAACTCATAAACTGATATCACGGTTGGTATCTACTACCACTTGAATTGATATTCTTTAGGGGTAGGATGGTTGTGCTAAGGTTAGGATACATGTTCATGCATTATTTTTGGCGGAGTCCTATTACGGGATGGATGACTACAGCCTCAAAACTATTAAGTAAAATATTCGTATTCATCATTCTGCTAACAGTGTATTTTGCTATTGAGCATACTATCTACTACATTAAGGGCCAGTTTCACCTATTGATAGTGCTTATGATATAGGTTTTGATTCCCTTGTGAAATCGCAAAATATTCGAAGTTATGCAACATAAACGTTCATATCTTTTGATCGCGTTGATATACAAGTATAATTTTCTCACTGCTGAAAGATAACATAGACCAGAGTATTTGATATAAGTTTAAACTTGATATCTTTACACGTTCTTAAAATAAGATCGTTAAAAAAATTAAAAAAGAACCGACTTCAATGCCGCGCTATTAATTTTCAGTACCAATTTTGAGGTGTTTATCGCTATATCTCTGGAGATACTTATCAGACCTCAATAAAATTACCATGGTGCTATACTTGGGATATCTCCTTTCTAACAAAAAAAAGAATAATCAAAATCGGTTCATAAACAACGAAGTTATCTGCGAACAAACATTTTAAATATATATATATATACGGTCGAATTGAGAAACATCCTCCTTTTTTTGAAATTGGTTAAAAAAAGGGTCTTGACAGACGGACAGACAGACAGGCGGACAACAAAGTGATCCTATAAGGATTCCTTTTTCCTTTTAAGGTACGAGCCCCTTAAAAGTAAATTATGATCTATGTATACACATCATAATTTACCTTTCTTTTGTAATTAATTAATTACTTGCATCTGTTACAGTACCACGTGAAACCACGTGACGCTACTATAATAGTTTCACCAGTAAGCCAAGGACCTAAACCAAGGACATTTTCTTTTATAATAGCCTTACTAAGCGGATCTCTACGATGCTATAAGGAATCTATTTGCCAAGTTTTTAGCTTCGTAAGTCTTATAGTTTTGATATCCTGATATGTCAGTATGTTAGTAGGCGCTTTTTCAATATAGATTTATGTAATAAATGCCTGATAACCACCAGAGTAGTTTGATTGGAAATAAAATTTGATTGGGTAGAAGGCAAACGTAGCGTTAAACGCCCTGTCAGCTACTCGTAGGTGGAGCGAAGGTGCGATACGCAAAGCGGTGGGCAGTAAAGGTACGGACACACCGCAGCGTCTTGCGTGCGCGATCTAGGCGGCGATCACGATCAGATAGCGCAGTTATATTTGTACCGACTGGTTCACACCAAACGCGATCAGAAAACAATTGAAATGTACAAAGATCGCGCCCGCAGAACGCAGGACGCCGCGGTGTGGCCGTAGCTTAACTACAATGGAAAGGTTAGTGGTAGAGGGTTTTGTCGAGCAATAGACTGATTGTGATGATGATGATGAAATAAATGAATACCTCGGAGCACAAAAAGAAATAAAACAAGTAATATTAAAAAAACCTTTTTAAACACACAAACACTTGCTTTAACATAACCTAGGACCAGAGTAAGTCAAGACAAATCCAACGAGCCCAAACACTACAGGTTTAACATGTGTAGTTTAGGAGTTCCTTTGACCACCTTCCAGCTCCATCATATCAGCACCATTTCATCATAATATTGCATTGTCACGCGATTTACACATGTATGCAACATTTCAGCTCAATCGATCCCCCTAGAAGTCGCTCTAAAATCATTCGCAAGATTTGTGACGGACAAATTCACCGTGAAGTAGTTATATCTACTTCACGGTGAATTTGTCCGTAGCTTGTAATAAAAAAAAACGGATTAATTGTGGATTATTATTAAATTATTTCCGTGTTATGTCACTTCATATTTAAATTAACTAATAATGCTACTGCACTTTTGAAACAGTTGTTCAAATAACAGCAGTTTCTGAGCCAGAATTGTTTCTAACTGTTAAACTTGATACTTGAATAGCTTCGAATGGTCTTCCAAGTATAGTTCTAGTTTCAACTAAGTACAAACTCTAAAGTTACTAACTACAAACTCTTAATTATTTTTGAATTCCTATTTGTCGGCAAAGGGTTACGTCAACAACATCCCCTTGTCTTGAATAAATAAAAAAGTCCGCAACAATTCTCAAATTCTACAGCGCTAAAACTAGGTTTTTCAGTCAAGTGCTGCGACTCGAGAGTCTCTATGAATTATTCAAATGGTTTCATTTCATATTTTTTAATGTCCAATTAACTCATTCACTCTAATGACTCAACCTTGCACTACCTTTTGATGAATAATTCTGCCACAATTTTTACCTTCCTTGGACTACCTATATAAATTTATATATATATATATATATATATTATAGGCTAGCGTTTGACTACTATCTCACCTGTTGGTAAGTTATGATGCGATCGAAGATGGTAAGCACGCTAGGCCTAGAATGGGAACTGGCTCTTATATAAACGTAAATTGTATATTAAGGAGCTTTTAATAATATTAATAAAATAGCGGGGCCCCGCGGTTTTACCCGCGTAGACATTGTTTCCATGGGCATATCGGGATAAAAATCTCTTTGTGTTATTCCAGGATCTAGGCACTCATAGGCTATCTACGTACCAAATTTCAGCTCAATCGGTTGAGTCGTTTTAGCGTAAAGGAGTAACAAACATTATATTATTGAAAGGAAGTAAAGTGTGTGTAAATAGCAGCAAGTAATGTGTGTCAACTTCGACGCACTACTAGAGTTTCTCTCTCTCTCTCTCACTCTTCTCTCTCTTCTCTCTCTCTCTCTCCCTCTCTCCTCCTCCTCTTCGTCGTCCTCTTTCTCATTTTTAGGTTTCCGTAGCTGAACGGCAAAAAACGGAACCGTTATAGATTCGTCATCGTCTGTCTGACTGTCAGTCCGTCCGTATGTCACAGCCACTTTATTCCGAAACTATTAAGACTACACAGTTGAAACTTGGTAGGTAGGTGTATTCTGTAAACCATTCTGTGAACGATTTTTATACAAAAATAAAAAGTATATATTTAGGGAGGGCTCCCAATACATGAAACGGAAACTATATAAAAAAAATCATCAAACCTTTACGTGCGGAGCGCTATAGATAGGTCTTTAATAATGACCCCCCCCCCTCTTCTAAAGTATGGGAGTGAAAAATCTAAAAATATTTATGCTGTAGATCTAAAAACTAACTACGAAAATTGGTTTGAACGAGATACAGTTAGCAGTTTTTGTGATAAAGCGACCGCAAAGATAACTTGTTTTCATACAAACTCTATGAAAAACAAAATGATTTTTTTGGTGGCGAAAACTTAAAGTTATAAAATACTCTACTGTTACGGAACCCTACGAGTGCAAGTCCGACTTGCACTTGGCCAGTTTTTTTTACTTTTTACTTTTAATATATAAAAAGGAGGAGGTTCTCACTGTTCTCAGTTCATCTGTACGTATTTTTTTCTAATTTATGGTCACCGATTTCTCTGTCAATTGTGGACCGATTTTCAAAATGATTTTCTTATTCGAAAGACGTGTAATATTTCTGAGGTGGTCATTTTGTCAATTCATCGAAATCTGATAAGTATCTCCAGAGATACGGAGATAAGCACCTCAATCTTGCCACTGATAATGACTAGCGTGGCATTTGAAGTCGGTTTTTAGGGTTCCGTAGTCCTGACAAGGAACCCTTATAGTTTTGTCATGTCCGTCTGTCTGTCTGTTTATTGTATTGTTTTGTTCATTTTATTTCTGTTTATTTTACCACTTTGTCGGCGTAATTTATAGACATACCCTTACAAAATTACAGCTTTCTTAGTATACACGGTCTCATAGCAAAACCTCGGACAGACAGACAGACAGACGGACATGACGAAACTATAAGGGTTCCTTGTCAGGACTACGGAACCCTAAAAAGGAGTAAACTCCAATAATGGTATCAGATTTGATTAGTTACTTGGGTATCAGACAAAAAAGACATTACTGTAACGTATGATATGTCATCTGCTTGATGTATGAGTTTTAAATAGGGATATCAACGTGAACTTACGCGGTATTATTGCTTTGTCCGAAAGCCATCATCAGGATCTGGAGTGCGAAACGCTTGCAATTGCTTTATGCCTCGCTAGTGCGATGATAAATTATAATATTTTTCCCATATTTTGTAATGTTTCTTTAAAGTTTATCTAACACTTTACATTTTTTTAAACATTAATTGTTATTATACAATAACATAAGTAATAGAAATTTGGGTTGTGTTGTATATAAAAATGTATAAAAATATTATTCCTAGCAAAACTGCATTTTTTTTTCAACCGACTTCCAAAAAGAAGGAGGCTCTCAATTCGTCTGTATGTTTTTTTTTTCTATTTTTGTTGTGTATACGTTACGCGATTACTCCGTCAATTGTGAACCGATTCGAATGATTTTTTTTGTAATCGGTAGGGTACGTTTCCGAGGTAGTTCCATTTTAATTTCATCAAGATTTGATGAGTATCTCCAGAGATATGACGATAAACGTCACAAACTTGCTACTGAAACTGACTCGCGGGGCATTGAAGTCGGTTGTTTAGTTTTTAAACTATCTTAATTATTATTATTCTAGCGAGAATTTCACGCCCTCCTGAGACAAGATGTTGAGAATATTGGGGCACGGTAGTGCCCCCGCCAAGACGGGTCATATATTCTGAAACTTACTAAATCAACTGGCATCATCAATGTGCCATAGGAGAGGCCTATGTCCAGCAGTGGAAGGAAATTGGCTGATAATGATGATGATGCTAATGAACTAGACGCATCAAAGTTAAACTAATTAATGGATACATCAGAAACGTATACTTTTCTAAAAATATCGGTAAAGAAACGTAGTAAAAAAACAAGTGAATCGGATAACAGTGAGTTGTTTAATGAGCGGAAGAATATAGCATTTCATGAGGGGCTGAAATAGACCAGCTGTTCAGTTAAAACATTATGTTAAGGTGGCGTTCGGTTCAGTGCGACAAGCGACAGTTACAGCGTCAAAACCGTAGCATTTTTGCCCAAGCTGAAACGGAGATCTGCATTTAGTTCGTTCAACAAGCTCACTGCAAGCCCGCAGGCTTTATCTTTTTACCTAACTACACGGCGCATAGGAGAGGTAAAGTATTTATCAGTCTATGTATGTGTGTATGTTTGTTCCTTTGTGGCACTCTAGAGACCAAACGCGTGGGCCGATTTCATCAGCGCCAGTGTCAACGAGAACATAAAAATTGGAAAAATTCTAATTGGCGGATTTTGGACGCCATATTGTAAGGTTCAAAAATGTTTTTTAAGTGAAAACTTCTTTAGCGGCGTTGTGAACTTTTTGGAATGGGTAAGAAATATTAAGCTCGCCTAAGGACCTCGCGTCAGGACACGGGTCCTGATCGAAAATTCGTAAGACGGAGGGAGAGTAGACCAAATGCACAACGTTAATGTTCAAGTTTTTACATCAGCCGGCACTCGCAGAATGCAATCACGTTGTGTTTTCTTCAAAACCTATCGAACGGAGTATCACATTAAATGACTCGAAACAATGATTAAAAATATGTAATATATTTTGTCTAAAAAATATTGGGATCATACGTGAAAAGGAAAAAAAGCCAGATGCGCCTCAATGGCGCATCTTGGGCCTATTGGATCTATTGGATAGTAGATAGATACTATGTTTGTACTTTTTAGTAGTAGCAGTATTACCTAGGTAGATACATGTAGGTAGCATCTATCTACTACCTATTAGAATTGGCTGGCACCGACTTCAAATAGATAACTGGGTAGCGCTTATAATAATTATATTAAGTAATTTATTTTTCGCTTTTGAGTGCCTGTTTGTGGTTATGAAGTCGGTTTTATTTATTTTTTTAAATAATTTATTTTACCCTTTTTAGTTCTAAACAAGTTTTAATTAAATTACACGTATCTATAAAATTTCGTGTCTGGGTCGTTATACACTGACGGATATATACTTTGTGAAAATTTCAAGTATGTAAGTACCTATTATTGGTTAAGATGATACAGATCTGTAAAGTGCGCACATATAGACACACGGACGGACGGATGGACGGACAACAAAGTCTCAAAAAGTGTTCATTTGGTACCCTTCGGGTTCGGAACCCTAAAAAATTGACTTTAAATGCCGCGCTAGTGAAAATATTCACTAGTC
This sequence comes from Cabera pusaria, assembly GCA_954871355.1. Taxonomy (NCBI): domain Eukaryota; kingdom Metazoa; phylum Arthropoda; class Insecta; order Lepidoptera; family Geometridae; genus Cabera; species Cabera pusaria. The sequence goes on from OX940896.1 coordinate 14,389,606, forward strand.
ATAATGATGTCATCAAGGTATCAAAGGACAATGTCCGAAATGACCCTGTGCAATAAAAGCATCTGACACATACAATTTTTAATAGTCTATTTTATTACAATAATTCCAAATACTTTTATAACACGGACTAGATGTATTCCAAAATGAATATTAAAAAGTATTATTTGCGATTATTAACATTAATTGCCGCCATATGTCCGACAGATACTACGGAATCACTCTACTACGTTATAAGAGTTGGCACTTCCCTACATTGTTGATACCTACCAGAATTATGAAAGCACTGTGTAGCCAACCTAACAACGGAAAGTATTATTTACTTAGTAACTATTATATTTTTTTTTGCAGTGTTGGTTGGTACAAAGTACGTTCATAATTCTTAGTTATTTAATTATGTATGCAGTCTCGCGGGACTGATATGACCGCCATCTTCGCCAAAATTCATGTCATGTCAAAAAATAATAACTAACTTTGCACCCTAACAAGACTTTGCCCGGTAGAACATTCCTGTGAAGACAAGTTAATTCTCCCCACCTTTGTTTCTATCTCGCTCACAGTTACCGTAAGAATATCTGACAAAAACCAAAATCAACATGAAGAAAGACATTATTCATATTTTTAGGGTTCCGTACCTCAAAAGGTAAAAAAAAGTAACCCTTATAAGATCACTTTCTTGTCCGTCTGTCTACTGTCTGTCCGTCTGTGTGTCAGTCTGTCCGTGTGTCACCACCGATTTTCTCAGAAACGGGTGGACTTAGCAAGTTTAAATTTATACCAAATACAGAAATCTATAGTCCCTATAAGGTGTATGAAAATCAAGGTCCTGAGTTAACACGATAAAAAAATTTGGGCAAATTTAGATTTTCGCGAAAACTTGTAAGTACCAAAATTTACCTTAATTTTCAACGTTTTTTATGTTTTGAAATTTTTCCTTTACTTGTGCTGTAAGACCTTGCTTTTGACTAAAATTGACAATTCTAGGTCAACCGGAAGTACCCTATAGGTTTTGGGTCGAAAACCTATAAGGTACTTTCCGTTGACATAGAATCATGAAATTTGGCAAGAAGCAAGGTTATAGCACAAATAAAGGAAAAATTCCAAAAAATAAAAAATGTTGACAATTAAAGGGTATTCTCCCCATACATACATAGTTAACGCCAATCAAGGTAGGCCTCTGAGTTATATGGGCGCTCATACAATTTAGAGGTCTAGCCCAATTGGTAAAAACCAACGTTGGTGCGGAAGCCTCAGTGGGCGAGTCCAACTCGACTTTGCCGGTCTTTATTCAGTCTTCAAAAGTATATGCAATAGCAACCTCCATGGTGTATAATCTTCTTGGGACTCTTCTTCTAAAACCAGTACGTTCTCCTATGTTTGAGGTATTTATCTCCATATCTCTGGATATACTAATCAGATCTCGATAAAATTAAAATGGGACCACCTCTGAAACGTACCCTACCTATTAAAAAAAAAATCATTTGAATCCGTTCACAATTGACGGAGTAATTGCGTAACATACACACAAAAAAAAGAAAAAAAAAAACATACAGACGAATTAAGAACCTTCTCCTTTTTTTAAAAGTCGGTTAAAAAATGATCAGAGATTAGATACAATAATATTCTGAATTCTCTTCTTTGTTTTATTTAATAGCTTTGCATTGACATTAGCAAATTGCAGTGACGTAAAGACGTCCGTCAAATTGTCGGAAATTAAAACCATCACGTCATCGGAATTGTTTAACCGATTTCATAACACGTTACACTGTCGCCTTAAAACCACATTATTTGAGAATATAGATAAAGATTCTTCATACATATTTTTAATATTTTTTTTTTCATTGTAGATACTACTTTTGATCATAGCAATAATACTCGTAAAAATGTTACATCTTTCCTGTATGCAGATCATCATATCGTCCCGCGGTCCATTTAAATATTAATTTAATTAAAGCCTCGTATACACTTACACTATTAGCCCGTTGTTTATTAAACCATCACATCGGCATGTACGAGTATCAGTTGCCAAGCCGACGCGACGTCGAAACTAATTAATTGCCTTTAGTTAATTATTTTTTCCTAGCGCAAGCTTTTCAATATTCGAAAATTCCATTATTTTGTGTATTTTAATAATCATTTATTTATTTCAGACGTGGGTCCTTAAAAATTGACTTAACATAATATATTATTTAAACAACAAACAGAAATTACCAATGAATTGTGAATAGGCGATGATGTAGGGGATATTCGTTAATTTGGGATGATTTCGTACTAAATAAATACACGAAAAAAATATCAAACTTACAAAAAACATTTATTTTTACATTATCTGCAGCCTGTACCGGCAATATCTCAGCAGACAAACTTGCCAAGGAAGGCACGAAACAGCAGGTAAGCGACGACGTAATGGGTCTATGCAGACCATCATCGATGGAAGTCAGAGACCTATTACGCCGTCACACAGAAACCGAACCATAAAGGTTGTGGAACAACATAAACGAGTTGCAAACACACAAAAGCCGCTCTGCCAACATTAGACAAAAAAATTACCAACAATTTGCTACAATTGCAAAGGCCGGACCTTCGCCTAATAGTAGGCCTCTATCTTATCACTACTATAACTATCATCTTTATAAAATTGGAGCCACAGACAGTCCTCTTTGTCGAGGATGCATGTTAGAAGATGAAACCGTTGAACATGTGATATTACACTGTCCTGTCTTAAACGAAATAAGAACTACAGCTGGGTTGCATGAGCGTGACCCGGATGCAGAGTACCAGTCGCAGCAGCACCAACATTTACAATCATCATCATCATCACCATCTGCATTAGCACTATCACTACATCCAAGTTCACAAACAAGCAGGCATACACACATACATTTGACAGCATCATGTTTACTAACCGATACAACATCACCATACCATTGAAAGCGTTATACCAGCAACCTAAAGCCGTGCTCCGCTTCGTCAAGGAGCTGGGATGGCTTGGGTGAATGCTGGCAGGGGGAAATGCACAATACACCCCAAGCGGGACGTCAGTGCAGGTCTTATCGCCCCCATTACCAATTAGAATTAGAATTATCTGCTTTGTTCAGACTAAGTATACACTACTAGTATTCTTGAAACAGGGAGAACTTACATATTTTATTATTTACTTACGGTAATAGGGTTTAGCCCAGAAAATACGTAGGCGGGATGATAAGTAACTAGCCTCTGCTATTTAAAAAAATTATGATTAAAAAAAATATTTGTCATTATTAAATTCGTATCTCTGGCCACCTGTGTTTTAAATTTGAATTTTGTGGAGTTAAAATTTTATTGATTTTTTGTCATTTGAAAATATATTTCGTCAACTGTTTTCAAAATGGATAAAATTGAATAAAGAGCGGTTTAAATTTAAAAATGAACGAATTGAAGTATGATTTGCTCCCCCACCCACCTTATTCGCCTGATCTAGATTCGCCATCAGACTTCCACTTATTCCCTAAGCTCAAAACTATTTTGGGGGGACAGAAATTGGCCACAAATGATGAAGTCATAGCCGCTGTAGGAGTATTTTGCAGGCCTCGGCATTACTGCTTTAGAACGAAGATGGAATAAGTGCGCAGAGATTCACGGAGACTATGTCGAAAAATAAAATTAATTTTATCACGGAAAGTTAAGTGTTTTCTTATTAGGCTAGTTACTTATCATCCCGCCCTCGTATGTTTTTGCTCAGGACCGTTTAGAATAGCGTAAGCATTAAAACAAACAGTAGTTAGAGAAATACTGATTAATACTTATTTGCTCCGCTTCCAAAATTTTAGGGACGCACAGTTTAACAGTACTTATACAAGTCATTAGATCAATACAATAACACATTCAAAAATAAACTACATTTAAATTATACTGGTGGATCGGCACACTCGTCTAATTAGTATACATATATGGCTATAATAGATAAAGATCTACAGCTGACTTGACTTTACATAAAGATTGATATAATACTCACATAAGTGTATAACACAATAAAGATAATATTTGACTTGACTTTAAGTCAAAACACTTTTGTAGTTCGCATAAAGATAACAAAAATGTTGATCGGAAGAACTAAAAGGGGTTTTCTATGGAATTTACTGAAATTTAGCAAGGATAACGTCTGTCGATGGAAATTATAGTGAGAATATACGAAACGAAATAAACAAAACATGTCACAGTAATTTCGATATCTTCTTAACCCGTGAGTCTAAAGCCGTTTTAAATAAGAATAAGAATAATAAGAATAATATTTATTTACCAAAAAGTACACTTTACAACATTTTTTGTGGTGATTAACAACAAAGTGAGGTTACATTAAACAATGATAATACTTTCCAGCGAGACCCAAACTAGGCGGAAGCCTGTGACTTGGGGCTCTGAGGCAGGATTTCCAAGCTTGATGTTGTGTGCATTGATCAATAACTACCACGTAAATTGCATCAAAATTGACTTGATGATAACCGAGAGATCTTATTTAATTTAAAATTACAAATTCACATCTACTAATAACTATAATTATAACCTGGGAAATCAAAGTAACTAGCAATATATTGTAGATGGAACGGTATGTGTGTGTGTAAGTGTGTGTGCGCGCGTGTGTGTTTGTGTGTGCGTGTGTGTGCGTGTGTGTGCGTATGTTTTTCTGTGTGCATGAGTAAGGATTTAACTCATATTTATGCTTATATTTTTATATATAATTTTCTGTTTCCTCGTACAAAAGTTGTAGAAGCCATTTTTTTACAATGTTTTTGCACATATAGGTGTTACAGTCTTTTATATCGCACACCTTACAAACCTTGTTGTAGGTGTTAACTAAAGCAAATGCTGGACTTCTTCGTGATAAGAGCGATGTAGCTCTAGGTATGGAAAGCCGAAATGTTCTTCTTGCTAAGATTTCTTGAATATTAGGTCGATTAAGGTAATCTTTGTGCACATTAAGGGTTGCTTTAAGAATGAACAGCTGTCGTACTGTCAGCACATTAAACTCTTTGTACAGTGTTGCGGTCGGAAAACGAAACGGTTTATTTAATGTTACTTTAATAAGAGCGCGTTGGGCTCTCTCTATGGTAATGAAAAAACTCTTGCCTGCACTTCCCCACACAGGAATACAATATTGTAAAATCGATTGACATAATGCTAGATAAACGTCATGTATAATATTAACAGTGGCACAATGACGAAGCTTCCTCATAATAAAGATCACCTTTCTGACTCGACCTGACAGGTCACTAATTTGATCTTTATACGACAAGTTCTCATCAATGATGAGACCTAGATATTTCATCTTAGAGACCCTGTCTAGCGGTTTGCATTGGCACTTGTTTTGTTGGCTATTTGAGTTATTATGGCACGAATGAACTTTTAGGACTAGGCTGTTTGAGGGACTATTTACACAAGTTTTGGAGAAAGCTACGTACTTGGTCTTTGTAATGTTTAACGTTAGAAGTGTATTGTCTAGTAGAGTGGAAACATGTGAGAGACCTTCTTCAGCCACTTGGAACACTTGTGTCCAGTTTTTATCGTAGAATATAATCGCAGTATCGTCAGCGTAGGTAATAATTTCGGCGTTTTTTAAGGCGCAGTTTACAATGTCATTCATGTATATGGTAAAAAGTGTCGGACCGAGAATGCTACCCTGTGGTACGCCAAAATCTATGGGTAAAGACTCGCTGACATGACTACCTATTTTAATATACTGTCTGCGGCTTGTTAGATAGCTTTGGAACCAGTTTAAAGCAACTCCTCTTATGCCTAGTGCTTCCATTTTCTTTAAAAGAAGGCCGACCGAGACGGTATCAAAGGCCTTTGCCAAATCGAGAAACACCGCTATACAGTTTTCTCCGCTCTCCGCTCCTTCTCCGCTCTCTCAAATATAATTACTTATAAACGCCTGTCGAGTCAGATCGAGTCAGTGCTGCATAAATACGAATATTTATTATTATTGTTATATATTATTTTGAGGGACTTTTGACATTTTAAACAGTTAAGTGTTTTTTTATGTACTTAACTACAACCAATATTCTGATACAATTAAATATCTGTATTTTTTATCCACCACGGAGATGGTGTATGCGTTTAAGGCAAGTTGTTGTTAGTGTATGCAAAATAATAATATAGGTACCTATTTATCTCCAAAACGGGTTGATCATTTTTCTTTACCTACACGGGTTGCAATTAATAAAAGCTGCAATAGCTCAATGGCTAAGTTGTCGGCCTGGCGATCGAGAGGCCTTGAGTTCGGTCCCCAGCCATTGCACCAATTGACGTAAGTAAACTCACACAAGTCACAAGCATACAAGTATTTAGCTTAGTTGGAGAGGTTAACAATATTACTAGTAAGGTGCAACCCAAACTGGTAATAATAAGCTTTTCATGAAAAATAAAAATCGGCGATGGTTTTTAGTTAAGTGTAATATGACTTATGATGTTTATTTACCACAGAGCGCTGATAAGGGTGTTTTTTTTAAACCTTTATGTTATTATTTTGTTACCAGCCTTATTAATAACCGTGGCTTGTTATATAAGATGAGTTGGCAACATTATTAGAGCATCCATCCACTTCGCCAAATATAACATCAAAGTGTCAATCCGACACTATTTTAATCTAGCGCTAAAATAGACCCTGGTTCATTGTACTCATTGGTTTTGGAATTGTAAATTGAATTACAAAGTGATATTGGCATTATTCTACGGTGTCATTGTATATTCGTACTAGCGGCCCGCCCCGGCTTCGCACGGGTAGAACATATATGCCTACAAAATTTGCATCAGTTTGTTGCATCGAATATAAAATATTAACATATTGAATAATCATCGTCATATTTTAACCAATTTACACAAAACCTTAACGAATTATGCACCTAAACCTTCCTCATAAACACTCTGGCTATTGGTGAAAACTGCATGATAATATATTCAGAAGCTATTGAGATTATTGCGAACAGACAGACAGAGGCAGTGATGGACATTGTTTTATAATACTTACGTAGTGATATTGGACGGCTCTTTGGCGTGAAGGATAGTTACCCTGATTCTGACCCAACGGTCGTTGGTTCTAATCCTAGCTATATACCCACCAATGAAAGTTTTATGTGCATTCATGCATCATGGGTTTTCATACAGAGTGAGATCATTAAATCTACCAATAATTAAGATAGTTTAATAACTAAAACAACCGACTTCAATGCCCCGCGAGTCAATTTCAGTTTACAAAAATAATCATTCGAATCGGTTCTCAATTGACGGAGTAATCGCATAACATCCACACAAAAAAAAAAGAAAAAAAATACCTAGACGAATTGAGAACCTCCTTCTTTTTGGAAGTCGGTTGAAAAGTAGCTTACCACCAAGGAGAATATCTGCCACCGTAACCTTACGGCGTTCCCCGACGCAAAAAGTAGGGGTATTATATGTTTAACGTGTGTATCTGTGTGTCTGTCTGTAGCATCTTAGCACCCAACCAGATAAACCAATTTTGATTTTATTATTGATAGTTTTTTTTTGTTTGATAGATGTTTTGATCGAGTGTTCTTAGCTTTGATTCATGAAAATTCGTTCTATTGTTATAAAACTATGAGCTTTTTTTCTAGTTAATTGCGCTATGTAATCAACTTTCATAGGTCTGATCAATTCTAAAATCGTCTTCTTCAACGATATTGTAAGAACATGGAAGCATTGACTCTACAGAATACTCAAATCCTCACCAAGTTATAGCTCATATTTTAAATGTTGTGATTAGAGTCATTGGAATGCTTTTAATGAAAAGATTATACATAGATCTGTCGGGTCGGGGTTTAAATATTATATTATTATACATATAGATCATTATTTTTTACACAATAGATCATATTATTATACAATATTGACTTCAAATTGATTGTGATCGGTGGGGATTTACAGAAAAGCTAAGCTTATAATAATATTTTCGTAGTAACTATGACCTAATCTTTGGTTTCACTGCAAATATTTTATTAATTTTGCGATGCGTGTATGTGAAATCTGTGATATCTTCTAGAGTTTTTATTTGAATTATATACTGTAAAGGACAATTTTAATTTATAATATGTGGCCAAGCTAATTAACGTAATTATTTGGATAAGGATTAATACTATATACTTGAAAATAGCCTTAGAAGTAATGTAATATTTTTTAACAAAAAAATAAAGATTAAAATGGTTATTGTGAGTCAACCTTAAGAGATAGACATATGCTGTCCCGGATTTTTTTGTAGGTCTTCCTAAATTGTACAACTCTTCCATAGAAAATATTCTTCTATCTATTTTCAATTGAGCAGCGTTCGAAAGAAACGTGTTTCTTCGACCGTTTTTTTGTCGACTTAGGTTGCAAATTAGGTCTCCACGGATGTACCTTTGACTTAAACGGAGTAATATATAGCCTATTTTCATTTCGAAAGTCCATTCTATATATTAGTGAAAGAATTTTTTGAATCGGTCCCGAATTTTTTGAGCCAAATCATTACAAACATACAAAAATACAAAAATACAAATGTTCTCTCTTTATAATATTAGTATAGATTAGTATAGATATAGATAATGCCGAGTCCACACGAAGAGAACAAAGGCAAACGAATGTGAATAGTACATAATTAAGATAGTTTAAAAACTAAAACAACCGACTTCAATGCCCCGCGAGTGAATTTCAGTAGCAAGTTTGAGGCGTTTATAGTCATATCTCTAAAGGTACTAATCAGATCTCATTGAAATTACAATGGAACCACCTCGAAAACGTACCCTACCGATTAAAAAAAGAATCATTTGAATCGGTTTACAATTGACGGAGTAATCGCGTAACATACACACAAAAAAAATACAGACTAATTGAGAACCTTCTTTGTGGACGTCGGTTGAAAAGAGGAGCCGTGACGATATAATAGACCACCGGGTTGGAACAGACATAGCCCTGAAAAGAGATTCGTGGAGGACTATAAAGTCCTCCACGAATCTCTTGGTCTTGTGACCAGCAGAGCTGTCCACCTGTGAGACATGACGCTAACTGTTTAATAAAAATAATATTATATTGTTGTTGAGGCCTTGAGACGGCCAACAAACTATGACTATGACTATGACTCTCTCTCTACCTCTCTCTTTCTCTCACTCAGTCTTTACCAAACGCAGTTATTTTGTTATTCTGTGATAACAATTATAGTATACTAGCTGTACCCGCGACTTCGTCCGCGTGGAATAGTGTCTTTGGGTAGCATTTTTAATTATTTAGTCTAAATATTTTACAAATAAGACACATTTGTATCCTACCTACACCGCACCATACCAAGCCGCGCTAATCCCCCCTCCCTCTCTCCCTACCCCTTTCCCCTCCCCCTTTCCACTCCCCTCCCCTTCTACCATTCCCTCCCCCTCTCCCCTTCCCTCCCCCTCTATCTTCCCCCTCCCCTCCCACTCCCTCCCCCTCCCCCTCCCCTCCCCCTCCTCTTTCCCTCACTTCACTCTCTCCCTCCCCTTCCCGCATTCCATCTCCCTTTCCCTCCCCCTCTCTACCCCCCCTCCACTTTCCCTCCCCTTCCCCTTCCCGTCACCTCCCCTTCCCCTCCCCCTTTCCCTTCCCCTCCCCCTTTCCCTTCCCATCACTTCCACCTCCCCTCCCCTCCCTCCCCCTTCCCCTTCCCTCTTCCCCTTCCCCTTCCTTCTATCCCCTCACAAACTTTGAATGTCATATTTATTTATATCGAATCAACAGCCTAAAAAATAAGTTTCAAGCTTCTAGCTCTTAAAATGACTATACTTCCATACAAATTTTCATCCCCTTTTTCAACCTCTTGCAACCCTTTTTTCGCATTAAAAAGTAGCCTATGTCCTTCCTCAGGCTCTAGACTATCTGTGTACAACATTTCATTTAAATCGGTTCAGTGGTTTTGGCGTGAAAGTGACACAGACAGACAGACAGAGTTACTTTCGCATTTATAATATTAATATATATATAAGTTAGGATTAGGATTAGGATAATTATATTAATTAAATAGTGTGGAATAATTGTATATGAAATATCTTCGGAGGATGCTGATATTTAAGTATATAATTATTGAAACGAAATAATTTGTTTTCTATTACTAAATTGAAATTTAAATAATAATCGGATTACCTTTAAACTGGCGACAATGAAGATCCTTCCCTTAGTTGTCTTTTTAACGAGAAAAAAATCGCAGCAACCTAATATCACCTTTAATCCTTGCATTTCTACATTCAGCCCGAAGTGATTAGAATACTTAAGTAATGGGAATAAAATGGACCGGCAACTTCTATAGCAGTTTGTTGAAATTTTAGTTACTTTTAGTACTTGTGTTAATTACTTACTTCCTGAAAAGTACAGATTTGTTTTAGTTAAAGACGATATTGTAACCATTACTACGCCTTCATTTCATGCAATGTACGTTTTTGCATGTATAGTTGCGATATTAGTAGGGTTCCGTGCCACGAAAAGAATAAATCGCAAAAAAAACTAAAAACATGACTTCACATGACATGCTAGTCATTTTCAGTAGCAAGTTTGAGGTATTTATCTCCATATCTCAGGAGATACTCAGATCTCGATGAATTGCACAATCATCAGTTCTTGATGAATTGCACAATCATCAGATCTCAATGATTGCACAATGAGATCGAACTAGAAATTCAACCTATCAATAAAAAAAAATCCAAATCAGTTAAAAAATTACGGAGTTCTGAGGTCATAAACGTAAACATCATACAAACGAATCGAGAGTCTCCTCCTCCTTATTTAAGTTGTTTTTTTTTAACATAAAAACGTAAGTACATAACAGAAATCGGTTAAAAAAGGATCTCTTCTTTCACACAATCTAATTATGCTATTTCTCAGGAACACTTGATAGATAACTAAATAGATAAACACTTTATTACACCATACAAATTAATGAATTATGTGGCAACAGGCGGTCTTATCGCTGAAAGCGATCTATTCCAGACAACCTTAGGGTGGAAAGGAATAGCTTTTAAAGTTGTTTTATAAAAAAAAATATCATGAAATATAACACCAAATTAACTATGTATATGGAACCCTCGGTGCGTAAGTTAGACTCGCACTTGTTTGGTTTTAATTTAGTACATATTTGAAAGCTGGCATTCTTTGAAGAGATAAGCCTCAAGTTGGCTCACTATTAAACTAACCAACACTGGCGTGCTATTTCAACCCTTGGACGGGGTCCAGAAGAGTTCGGTGTTCGCGTTATTAGCACATATGCGCTTCATGCCAGTTATATACGACATATTTTAACAGGAGTGTATTATGTAGATATCTTTTCTAAGATATCTACATAATACACTGTAACTAAAAACTGTAACTGAAAACTAATACTTAGTTTGTAGATATCTTTTCTAAGATATCTACAAACTAACATTGAAAACACGACTACATAAAAATCATACTCTAAAAAGTACAAAACAAGAAAATATTGTAATTCTAAAATAAGGAATATGCATGATTTAAAAAAAAATTATTTCACTGATTACATCCATTTAACACAGTAAAAAATGAAATAATACTGAAAGTGTTCAAATTAGGCTACAAAAATAGTTTAAGTAATGAAAAATATGAGGCACCTATCTAAAACATCGCCAAATTTTCGCGCGCCCTTGTGACGTCACAGCGCACCACATGGTCTCCACAGATTCAATCTTTTTAATTGAAATAGTACGTATTCGTACAACAGTGCATACTATTTCTATGAAAAAGATTTAATCTGTGCAGACCGTGTGGTGCGCTGTGACGTCACTTTCTAATTGACAAGTGGTGAAGTGTTTTGAAAATTAAAATTTCCCAGGCTTTTTTCGCATTTTTCATATAATATTTTAACACATTTGAGAGTATTTTATTTATAAAGAAATGTTTAATATACAACACCAGAACAATAATAATTCGAAAATAAATGATTTCAAGTAAATATATACCACATGCATATTCCCTACTGTTAGGTACAAACTATTTGATATGTATCGTGAACTAAATAAACAACTAAGCCGTTTTATAATCGCGAGGTCTACTGATCTCACAAAACTACTAGTAATTATAACTGTTGGCCATTTACCACAGAATACCTCATAGTTAGAAGTAGCGTATCCTCGTAATGAAGCGTGACTGTGACCCATTATTTCAATCTTTTTTCATTGATGTTTATACTTACATTAAATATTATCGCCTCTGTAAACACGGCCCAGTCACTATCAGGTGTTCATTACACTACATAAGGTTATGGAAATAGCTAAACAGCTAACGCGTAATTTGCGGTTAAAATCGATTAATTTCTACGCGTAGCTAAATAATATATATATAAATTGCAGAGTACACTATAGACGAGAAATTAAATGAGCGATTGGTATCTAAATATAAACTAACTTTGTTTGAAAACTGGTAAAAAGCGATTTCCCAGTCCCATTTCTAATAGGTACAGAGAGGCATTTGAATCACAGATCTACAATTGCCCTACGCTGTATGTTAATTTTACATTGAATATAATATCGTTTAAAAACTAAAAAACAACCGACTTCAATGCCGCGCTATTCATTTTCAGTACCAATTTTGAGATGTTTATCTCAATATCTCTGGAGATACTTATCATACCTCGATAAAATTACCATGGTACCACACTTGGGATATCTCCTTTCGAACAAAAAAAGAATAATCGAAATCGGTTCATAAACGACGAAGTTATCCGCGAACAAACATTAAAAAAAAAAAAAAAAAAAAAATATATATATATATATATATACGGTCGAATTGAGAAACCTCCTCCTTTTTTTGAAGTCGGTTAAAAAGTGCAATCATGGGTTCAATCAAATCACAAGCTTTTATTTATTGAACTTGCAAAGTTTGTATCAAACTTGTCGCCATAGTAGAAGTCTAATTCACGGTAATGTTAATAGATAACATTACCGTGTCTTAGTGCCTTATTGTTTATACTTCTGTGGTTGTCGCTGAGAATATATATTTTTGGCTACATGCTGGTATTCGATTAACCTCCAATTTCAATACAGATACGTGTCTATAACATCGAAAAGTATACAGATAGGACCTGTGCAAGAGTAGCTCTAGAATAGGTATGTGTAATGAAAGAGTGAGGAGGCTTACCTATGTCGCATATATAATGATGATGATGATGCTTGCCTTGGCCACTACTTAGTGAAAAACTTTTCACCATCTATTGTAATTTTATCTGGCCGCGTGTCTTGCCTTCATCATCTAAATCATCACATTTTATTTTACAGGTTTGTTTTCGTAAAAGTCTCCGTGTGTATTATAATTTATTAAAAGTTGCTTATCAGTAGCGGTCGATGGTAGGTACTTATTATGTAGATTTTGTGGTAATTACAGTATCGGAGGTCGCCTGTAGTGCAATTAGCCGTAAACATAACTTAGTGACGCGATCTAATCGATTCCACTACGTCTCATTTGCAATTTTACCCTAATCTCGATCGAGAACGTTACTCCGGTTAAAAATGACCCCGGTGGCAAATGCCATCGCATGGGTAAATTTCATTTTTTAATTAGGGTTCCGTAGTCCTGACAAGGAACCCTTATAGTTTCGTCATGTCCGTCAGACTGTCTGTCCGAGGTTTTGCTAAGAGACCGTTAATACTAGAAAGCTGTAATTTTGTGGGGGGTATGTATATAAATGACGCCGATAAAGTGCTCAAATAAAATTTCGAAAAATATTTTTTTTAGGGTAGCTCCTCTATTTGTGAAGTGGGTTGAAATTTTTTTTTCATCGTCTACCCCATCGTGTGGGGTTTTGTTGAATAGGTCTTTTAAAATGACTTAGGGTTGCCAATACCATTTTTCGATTGAATGCTCCATTTACGAAATATTAAACTTTAAAGTGCACATTTTTGTTCCTGTAGGGCGTCCCCCCCCTCTAAAAGCTAAACTGCTGGCTTGAAAAATCTGGAAAAATTCGTGATAATAGCGCATTTCATGAACTTTAAAGGAAAATTATAGCGATTGAGCTAACCTCATTAGTTTAGCAGTAATAGTCGTTGAACTTGGGTGTTGGATAATTTTGTACCAAATACAAAATCCTTAGAATAAATCCTTTAAAGTGACAAAAACGGAGTACCTAGTTGCTTGTTTATAACGGTTAAGACTTGCATTGAATAACAGGCTACTACGGAACCCTACACTGCGCGTGGCCTGACACGCACGTGGCCGGTTATTTATGAACAAAAAAATCCCACATTGCGGCTTCAGCCGCGTTATATGATCCATGGTACTCGCTAATGATCATGTAGCTTTTGATAATGTTAAATGTTTTAAAATTAAAAAGGAGTTCCTGTCCATACATCCTGGCTCTATCATCCACCGAACTAACAATAAGTACCTAAGTATGCCCAGCTCAATAAGATGCCTGCAAGGATTTAAACATTTTGCTGAATTTTGATAGAAAGTAAAAAACTTCTAAATGAACATTGCAAGTGATACTGTTTGAAAAATATGTAGAGTATAATCCCGTAAATAGGATTTTCAAATTAATTTTAAAATCAGGTTCTATCAAATATTTCTAACTTTTACTTAGAATACTGTACCACAGCCGGTATACCCGCGTAGACATAACGTAATAATTTTGCAATACCATGATTTTGGTTCCAAGACGGCGCCGCATAGCATGAAATCTACCAAAAACCAAATCTATATTCATGAATCTGCAATTTTTATTCCGACTCACGTAGGTCTCCATTTTTATTTGGAATTATAAAATAACCGCGCTATCTTTAGTCTTGTTAACATTAATGTAGCTAAAATTATCACATTCCTTCCCATATACAATGGTTTTAATGCATTGAAGATGAAAATTGTCCCGTATCCGTTTTATTTAAACCCCTTACTATGAATAAGGCAAATATATAAATATAAACGGGCCAAGTGTAAGTCGGACTCGCACTCGTAGGGTTCCGTAACACAGTAAAGTATTCTATAACTACGATTTTTCGCAACTAAAAAATTAACTTTGTTTTTCATAGTGTTTGTATGAAAAACAAAGTTATCTTTGCGGTCGCTATATCCCAAAAACTGGTGACTGTATCTCGTTCAAACAAATTTTCGTTGTTAGTTTTTATTGAGATCTGCAGCATACATTTTTTTTAAGATTTTTCACTACCATACTTGAAAAGTTAGAGGGGGGGGGGGGGGACACATTTTACCACTTTAGACGCGCCTATCTTTCAAATGATTGACTTTAAGAAAATATTATCTTAGGAACCTCAATGTCATTTTTAAAGACCTATTCATAGACACCCCACCCCACACAGGTTTGAAGAATTTTTTACTTTGTTTCAGTCCCATGTATGGGATGCCCCCCCTTACACTTTTATATTTTTAATTTTTGTATAAAAATCGGAAAGTGGTTCACAGATTACATCTATCTACCAAGTTTCAATTCTGTAGTTCTAACAGTCTCGGAATAAAAAGGCTGTGACATACGGACGGACAGACAGACAGACAGACATGACGAATCTATAAGGGTTCCGTTTTTTGCCATTCGGCTACGGAATCCTGAAAAGTGGTATGACTGTCTCATAATTAAAATTAAAAATTAGGTACAGGAAGGCAATAAAGATTTAAGTAGTGAAGTTAAGTAGGATCTACCATTTCAATAAAAAATAAGTCTTCTCTATATATTAAAGGCAATCGTTACTGACTGACTGACTGAATGATCTATCAACACACAGCTAAAACTACTAAGTGATTATCGCTGATATTTTGCACGCAATAGTAGTCATTGCGACGCAGATATCCGCTAAGAAAGGATTTTTCAAAATTCACCACCTAAGGGGATGAAACGAGGGTCCAAAGTTTGTGCGGAAAAACATGTTAAGATCGACCGATATATAATAGACCTATACCACGAGACGGGACATCTCGAACTGGCATTGTCGAACACCGCGAAAGAGCTGGCCGGCTTCTTCTCGCTCATACGTAGCTCAGCACTCAAAACAACAACAACACGCGCTTTATGTAAAAAATTGCGTATCCGAAATGCCATCTCGTGTCCTCAGATATTGCAAAAACCAAACTGGAAAAACTAACAGAAGCGACGGAGTCAGTTCAGATTTTCGAATAAAATACGCTAAAATAAGACATTATTTTATCAAATTGTAATGACACTTCACGACGCGGCGCCATGTTTGCTGTTTGCACACAAGTTCATAGATTGTGTAAACAGATATGACATTCTAGCTAAACTAAATAGCCTATTTTTAACCCTTGAAGAACAGTTTGATATGTGTGTATATACTGTTATTTACTGTATAATAGGTTATTTTACTCTATGTGAGAAATAAAAAAAACTATCAATGTGTTATTGAGATAGCTCAGGCAACAAGCAGTCAGAAAACGTTCGTTTTAGTTCATAAAACAGCAAACTAAATTTTAAAATTCAATTCAAAGGTTTCAGCCTTTTTACCCGACTGCGAAAGAAGGAAGGTTATGTTTTTCAAGTGTATGTATGATGTATATTTATATGTATATTTCTTTGGCACGCCCTAGAGCCAAAACGTGTTGTCGTATTTTTATGTGAGTGGTGTCAATAATTTGTCTTAGTCGTGAGAGTGACAACACTGGGTACATCATATAATAAAAATAAAAGTGAAGGATTTTTGGCGCCAAAAGTAATCTAAAAAAATTATAGTTTTCAAAATGTCAACTGTCAAATATCACATCACTGCATTTGTTTACACAGCCAACCGATGCCTGAATAAACTACTGCATAGTTCACTGATAATAATCATGGATCATTTAATTTGATTAGTACCCATCCTATCCTAATCCAAATATCGTATCCTATCGTTGTTTTTTTAACAAAAAGTACTTTAGTCGTCGTCGGTAATTGGGTATCGACGGTATGGCGATAGGTGTTTAATCTACAATTTGTCACATCTGTTTGTCGGCTGTTTTTATTTATGGCGGCAACCGCTCCCCCTGCCCCCGCGTGAATGATAACCGTTCGACAATATGAACTCAAGATAGCAACTCTTTTGGTTTAACTCTATGGTTAACATAGTATTAAAAAAAAGTTTTATATAGTGATTGTATGAATGCCAAAGTTATATTTGCGGTTTTAAAAATGTGCTATATCTCAAAAACTGCTGGCTATATATTATCTTTCAAATTAACTTTCGTTGAAAGTGTTTATAAAGATCTACAACATCTATATATTTTTTATTTTTCACTCTCTTATTTCTGAAGTAAGAGGGAGAGACACATATTTTACCACTTTGGAAGTGACTATCTTTCAAACGATTCACATTGAGAAATAATAGTTTTGGGAACCTTAATGTCATTTTTAAATACCTATCTATAGATACCCATGTATAGGTTTGACGAAAATTTTTTTTTTATATTCAGTTCCATGTAAGGAGGGCTCTCCTTAATCTTTAAATATTTGTATAGAAATCGTAAAGCGGTTCACAAAATACACCTACCTACCAAGTGTCAACTGTGTAGTCCCTTTAGTTTTGGAATAAAGTGGCTGTGATATACGGACGGACAGACAAACAGACATGACGAGTTTATAAGGGTTCCGATTTTGCCATTCGGGTACGGAACCCTAAAAAACTGTGAAAATATTTGCAAAGAAAAAAAATAGAGAGAAAGAACAAATAAATGTTATTTTATGGCCGCTAATAAGAAATTTAAAAAAATACACGATTTCTATAGATTTTTTAAAATTAAATGTGTCAAATTATTTAATAGCCGTACAAAATTAATAAGGGAAAACTTTGTCTTACAAAATTAGTTATTTTTATTAATTGCCATCGAGGTACATGTAAACTAGAGAGAACCATCACATACTAACTTACGAGCAGAGCGGCGCGTGATCGGGCGTGTTGAGTACATACGCTAATACTAATGAGGAGCGAATGCAAATGCGACACTGCCTCTTTCTAATAACCTATTTTTTTGTGCATCGTATAGGGAAAATTATAGTAAAATTTTAGTATGATAAGCATATAAAAGTTTAACTAAGTGTAATATCTGCATAATATATGGATAATATACACATATTAAACACTACATAAATTCGGCAACAGATTTTTGTATATGTATAATATATCCGGCTTTGCGTACATCAGTGTACACTGTGTACAGATTTTACATGTATAGTTTAACTGAAATCTGCGGTCATCATAATATTATGTCCTATACAATAATCGATGCACCTGCTTAGTAAATAAATATTAAAAAAAACAATGGTAAAAATAACAGAATGAGGGGTTATTAAGTATTAAACCGGTTTCTTTACATAATTATATTATACATTAATTTGACAATTAAAATTCCGAAAATTGTGTTTGTGACAGACAGTATCGTATACTATGCGTGAATATGTTTAAGATGAGATGTTTTTATTATGAAATAACAATGCACATTAAACATCATAATAACACAATTAATTCTAATTCGGTCACACATATTATACCAACAACATTTCGTAATTATACTTCTGCAAATTTTACTCTTTGACTGTAGGCGACGCGACTCATGCTTTTACTTACTAATGAACGGCGCTATGTTATGGGAATGAGACGGAACGTGTTAGTCTTTATCCCAATGCATGGGACCGCTTTCTTTGGATATATAATAAATATTCTTCTATTTTCGTTAATGTTATGACATTGTATCTAATAATTTACTAAACCAATTCCTAAATATTGTATTCTGCTGGTTAGCCACAATATAACTTTAAATTACTTACTTCGACTGGTTTTTCCGGTTCGGTATTATACGTTTCGTCCGTCGCTCGGCAACTACCGTCCGCACGTGATGTGCGTCGCAATACACAAAGCAATACTAAACGAAGTGCATATTCAAATCTGCAGGTCATTAAGACGGAGAGCAGGTTCGCGACCTGTAATCTAGTACGTAGTACATTCATATCGATGTTGATTACTGATCATCGACGTCATAACGATTGCTATGACGTCGATGTTGCTGATATATATAAATATAATAAGTAATGCCTCCTCTGCCATTAATCGGCAACGTCTGTTTACATGCCCACTGCTCGTAACATTTCATCTCGACCACATGAGTAAAGAATAGCTCGACTCAAATGTCGGCTTGACATGACGCATGGAAGCTCACGCGGCCAGTGAATTCAAACAAGAAAAACAATAATAAGACAACCATTTAATTTTCCTTGTCGTAACCAATAAAATTACTGAGAGTTTTCTCTCTATTATTCTTTTTTTTCTGTGTATTTTTTGAAATTTTGAATATAGAATAAGACAGGTTTCAATTCGTTTATAAACATTTTAAGAAAACGAACAAGATTTAATAATCAAGGAATCAAAGAATCAATCAAGAATCAAAGCATTTATTCAGTATGTAGGCAGTATAGAAATAGGAATAATATTATTCCTATTTCTGTGGTAGGCAGTATTAATATACGCGCATATACACGTCAAAATCATAAATCATAACCAATTATCAAGTAAACATAGCAAAAGCAGAATTTTAACGCTTTGAATTAGAAAAAAAAAACAAAAGAAATGAACCATTCAGCTGTCATCCAATCGTTTACGACAGAATATTGATATTACAAAGCCATGTTAATTTCGGAATAAGGTATCCCTGGATTCTATTGTATTTTGTTATTTAAATGTTTATTATGTAGTACCTATATAGGTTGTATATTCGCTGGTATAGGTAAGCGCTTATATCACCGGTTAGTAAGAACCTAAACATGCGGTCGAGAATGGTAACACGGTAGGCCTTCAATGGAAACTGGCTGACCTGGCTGACTCAAAGAAAAAAAAAATTGGTTGAATAATATGTTTATATTGTTCATTAAAATCATGCGGGTAAATCTAATTCCCGACATGTAAAGACTAAAGACCAAAAGATGTAATTTCAGTGCAAGATTTAGCTCCATTTACTCATATTTGTGAATTTTACTTTTTCTGGACATCGTACCATCTAAAGCTGGGCCTGGTGGCTGGCTACTACCACTATGCATAGACCATTAGTAGAATGTCGGAGTCTCGTTTAACACCTTTATCCTGCCAGCTTACCATTTCATAACGTTATTTTAAGGAATATGGTCGACAATTAACGTTAATAGCCATACCACTTACAAAGTAATAAATAGTTGTCGTGATCTAGATGCGAGATGCATAAGCTTTCTCCGAGGAAGTGGCAAATACTTGACCATTATTGCACCTGATGTTAAGGTATGATGGCGTCATAAGATGATGTCTTGCTTGTCTGGGATTGGAAGATAAAGCGCTAGACATAGCGAAATTAATTGGCATTGATACACATAAATACTGTAAAAACTATTGTTTTTTTTACCGACTTCAAAAAAGGAGGATGTTATAAATTCGGATGTTTATTTATTTTCGGGCATAATTCCATCATAATATGTATAAATTGTGCACGGTTGTGCACAATTATTTTGTTGTTTGAAAAAGGTTTATTTGAAATGCGCCCTTTTAAATTTATTCAAGATGTGATGAGTCTCCAGAGCTATGGCGATAAATATCTCAAAGTTGGTAATGAAAATAACTAGCGCAAAATTTGATGTCGGATTTATTTTTCGATCTTAAATTATTTTTCAGCACATTTGCTCAAAAAATGCATTTACGAAGCCTGTATACATTGTTCGAAAATTAAAAATTACGCACTATACTTATACAGCGGAGCGTGCGGAAAGTACTTACTGCACGTGTGCGGTAAGTACTTACCGCACGCTCCGGTGTATGGCACGTAGTAACTATTAATATACAATCTGTGGTATGGCACCGTGCGTATACTTTAAGGTTTATTTTTAATTTTCGTAAAACCTACATAAGAATTCCAGCAAAGAGTTTCATATTGCGAGAATAAATAAGCTGAATGATAGCACCTCCTTGAAAACGCTTTTGCTTAATACATTTGTCTCACATTAATCCAATGAGTAGGTATATGAGACGAAAGATGTAGTTCTAACTTTTAACACACATGGCACCATTTTCACCTAGGATGATGGATTACAATGGATGGCGTCAAAACTTTGGCAGCATGTCCATTTTCTGTTTGTGTTAGTGTCTAGAACTGCTAGAGTGTGCGTCAGTAGGGAACTGATCACTAGTGTAGAACATATCGATAAAAAAGTGAAAAATGTAGAAAACTAAAACTTATGTAAAAAGAAAACAATGTGATAAAATACGTAGTTACTTTCGTGAACTTTGGAAATTAGTTATTGTTAAAAAATGCTACAGTACTTAACTGTAATTAGGCAACCTTAAATCTGGCGGTATAGATTTCTTAGCTTTTCTATAACACAAATCTTAAATGTTTTTGCGTTTTCTATACGTCAATTCAATATTACAATTTTGAGCTACAAAGCATCTATACTTCTATACTAATATTATAAAGAGATAACATGTATGTTTGTATTGAGTTTGTTTACGCCATTTTCATGTCAATTATTTTGCTTCAAGTAATCTTAAGATTCTAACTGTCTATGTTAAGTTGGCAGCATTTCCCTTTCCTGTATTCCATCCGCAACCTATATTTTATCTCCTTCACGCATGCACGCCTGCTAATATCTATCTCGCTCGCACGATAACGCAGCGAGTGCCGTGTGTGTCGAAGACGCATCGCTTTCGAAAGGAAGCTCCCGCGCCGCCGCCATCGAAGAAAACTAGCTCGCTAGTTATCCCCGCGATTAAACGTGAATCCACGCAACGTAAACAACAAAATACAATACTAAACAATAATAATAAGTGTTGTGGTACATTTGTGTGCAAAATTAAACCCATCGCAGTGCGCCTCGCGCACGCGGTGATCGCCGCCATTTTCAACACAACACGGCAACGCAATATTAAACGAAGGAAGCCAGCAGGCCAACTGGCCCGCTCAACAAGAGAGAAGCAAGAAAGGAAACCACCACTTCAAGGTAGGCGTGCATCCTCTCTATTTCCGTCCACACCTATATTTCGGCTGCCAACTTGCTTAGTACACATATATACCACACCGCGAACCAGTCCTAACAGGATACCTATTCAAATACAGTCCACAACCGCGGGGTCTCATGTTAACACCTTGACTCCACGCACCAGAATTTAGAAGCTGGCCCATTGAGTCTGCAGTGCAGTTCAATTTAGGATAAACTCTCCCGCTAAATCTTCAAGGAAGATCTTAAAGCCCGAAGGGCCATTCACTTTTGGCTCCTCGACCGCCCCGCCCCACCATTTTTGGTACTTCGACGCCGGATTCACTTAATTTGATCCTCGGGAATCTCCGCTATTTTAAGTCTAGATTTGTCTAACTTACTCCCGCATTAGGACTAGATTCGTCTAGTTTCCATCGCTATCTAGGTATATATTAGTATAACCTACACCCGCTTCAAGTCTAGATTCGTCTAGCTTAAAATCGTAATTATTAAGCCTAGATTCGTCTAGCTTAAACCCGCATTAGTTCTACTTCTTTCAATCTTAAACTCGCCCACTAAAGTGTTACCTGTCCGTTTGATAAAAACAACTTAAAAAATAATATAAACCGCATACCTAATTAACTATTAAACTATATCATATCATAAATAAATTACGTATCTTTTATACTTAACCTAATACAAGTCGTAAATTGTCTCGTCATATTCCGCACTCAAACAAATCGTACGTACCTACGTAAAATTATATTTTCTATCTACTTACTACCGCTCGCTCTCATCATAATTCTGTTGTCTACCTCCTATTTATTTTACCGCGCTGTGATCGGCGATAGCCGGCCGGCCGGCATTGCAACTATCGCAACTAGGTAGATATATTTCATTCAAGTAGGTACATATTAGTTAATAACACTCGTTAGTCAAAATGCCGCCTACAAAAAAGCCAGACGACGAGTTAGACAGAGATGTCGTTCTCTTAGAAACTAAAAGAGACACATTGTTTGAGTATATTCAGATCGTTTATGATAACTCGAAAACCGCACACACAAGCGAAGAATGTTTAGAACATTTCTTATGCTCTGTCGTGACTTTAGACGATATACGGTCTGAGTATCGAGATATAGTTAATGAGTACAATCGCGCATTGCTAAAAAGCGACCCTACTAGCAAGCCTAATTATCAGTGTTTGAATTCATTTGAAGACATGTATTGCCGCATCAAGCGTGTATTAAAACGTGTTGAACCTTCACCTTCCAAGGTTGACTTAGACACTGATCTAGATCGCAAAGCTTCAGTTGACCGCTCGGGTTTAAGATGTAGAATGCCATCTTTGCCGCCAATTGAAATAATGACGTTTGACGGGGATATTCGAAACTGGCCCTTATTTTACGCTGGTTTTAGATCCATGGTTCACGACAATCCAATGCTGACAAACGCTGAGATGTTGTATTATTTAATAGGTAAGCTTTCAAAGAAAGCGCAAGCTGTGTTCTCAGGCATTACACCATGCGCAGATAATTATAATATGATAATAAAGTGTCTCGAAGATAGGTATCAAGACACTCGCACGCTCGCATCTACCTACTTAGATCAGATGATAAATCTCAAGTTGAACGGCAACGATACTTCTTCTAAATTGCAATTATTTTTAGATCAATTTGTCACTGCCGCTAGTGCATTAAATAACTTGCAATTAGATAATTTATCTGACTTCATATTGCTTCAGATCGCGTTAAAGAAGTTAGACGAAGCCACGGTCCGTGCGTTTGAGTCACAATATCGCGATGTGAAGCTACCTACTTTCGTTCAACTGACAGATTTCATTAGAGGACAGTATAGAATATACCACAACATGCAATCTAGTACAAGTGCTTCAAATTCTTCTCGTAATAATACTTCAAATAAACCGCGAAGCCGTGTAACTAACCCTCAGGCTTATGTAGCAGTATCCGCTTCTCACAAGAAATGTCTTTGTGACAACATTGTACATGATCACCTATATAAATGTCCTAAATTCAACGAATTAACGCCCTCCGCTCGATTTAAATGTGTCAAAGATCATTACGCATGCATTAATTGCCTTAGTTTAAAACATAAAGCCCGCGAATGTAACTCAAATTTTAAATGCCGTAGTTGTCAACAAAAACATCACTCATTATTGCACTTTAATACCGCACATAATCAAACCGCATCGCAATCGCACGATAATAGATTATCGACCGCGCCGGCATTCGAACCCGCACCGACTAGGTCACGCGACTCACGCGCTATGCCAGTGGGCAGCGCCGCGGCCGGTGCGAACCTCGCGCCTCGAGCACGATCGCCCGCTCCTACGCACGCCGCGAACGTATCGTCACTGTACACATCCATTGCTGCGCCAGTTCCGAACGATTCGAGTCGTACTGTTTACAGCACGCAATGTATGCGTCCTACAACGATACTATTGTCAACGGCTCAAGTTGTAATTTACGATAGTAAGGGACGACAGCATTTAGTAAAGTGTTTACTAGACACGGGATCGCAAAGTAACTTCATAACAAATGAATGCTGCTCGCTATTAGGTTTGAGTTACAATAAAAATACGCAAATGACTGTTAAAGGTTTCGGTGGGTCTGAAAACGATATTAAGGGCTCCACGGACTTTAAAATATATTCACGCTTTTCTAATTCGAACGTTCATTATGACGTTTCGGCACTTGTTGTCGACCGCATCACGGATAACCTCCCATCGGTTCCCGTTGACGAATCTGCGTTCGCGCACATTCAATCGCTACCGCTCGCGGACAGTACGTTCGCTACGCCCTCTGGAGTGCAAGTACTTCTAGGTGCTAATATTTTCTCTCACCTGTTACTACCTGGCATGGTTAAAAACAGTGTGAATGGAATGCCGCCCGCTATTGAAACAGTTTTAGGGTATATAATTATGGGTTCCGCTCCTGTATTATTACCTAAACATAAAATAAAGTCGACATCGGCTTGCTGCGCCGTCGTCGAGCAGCCATCTTTGGACAACCTTCTTAAAAGGTTTTGGGTTCTCGAAGAGGTTTGCGCTCCGCCCGCCCACAGTCAAGATGACCTTGAATGTGAGAATCATTTCCGCGCCACCACTACGCGCGATGCTAGTGGTAGGTACACCGTCGCTTTACCGTTTAGTGACAATGTTTATAAATTAGGTAATTCGTACTCCACCGCATATAGACGCTTCTTGTGTTTAGAAAGGAAGTTGGAGTCGTCGAGTATACTGCGCGCCGCCTATGACGATATCATTCGTGATTATGTCGATAAGGGCTATATTAGCGAAATAGGACCTATTGATAAAGTTTCTCCCGCCGCATCCTATTTTGTACCGCATCATTGCGTGCGCCGTGACGACAAGACGACGACTAAGGTGCGCATGGTCTTGGATTCCAGCAGTAAGACAAGTACCGGGTTGTCACTTAATCAAATACTGCATGCCGGACCTAATCTACAGGGTGATCTGAATTGCATCCTTTTGAATTTTCGCCTTTTTAAAATCGCGATTTCTGCTGACTGTCGTCAGATGTTCTTACAGATCGGCATGCACGAATCCGATCGTAAATATCAGCGAGTTCTTTTTAGATTTAACCCGCAAGACCCAATATCGGTTTTTGAATTTAATAGAGTTGTTTTTGGGACAAAATCCAGCGTCTTCCACGCTGTCCGAGTAATTCATCAACTCATCGCTGACGAGAAGCATAAGTTTCCTACAGCTGCTGCGATTGCATCTAGTTCGACGTACATGGATGATGTATGCTTCAGTATAATGTCAGATGACTCGTCGCTAAATGATGAAGCTGTCGCTGTTGCCGCATGCATCCAGCTCATTGAACTTTTCAAGTGCGGTCTATTTGACCTTGTCAAGTGGACCAGCAACTCCGCCGCCGTTTTACGTGAAATACCCGCATCGCATCGAGCCTCCTCAGATCTCGAGATCGATAGGGATGCCACACCGCAGAAAATACTGGGTACACATTGGGACAGGTCGGACGACGTTTTTAAATTCAGAGTTGCCGCACCTGAAACGGGATGTACTAAACGCATAATATTATCCGCTGTCGCGCGCCTATGGGATAACCTAGGTTTAGTGGCTCCTGTCATATTGCATGCTAAGCTTCTCATACAGGAGCTTTGGCTATTGAAATGTGACTGGGACGACACGCCTCCAAAACGCATAATAGCACTTTGGTCACAGTTTTGTAACGAGTTGCCGGCGCTAAACGAAGTGCGTATACCGCGACACCTGGGAGTAGTTCAGGGCAGCGTTGCTAACCTGTTAGGGTTTGCTGACGCTAGTGAACGCGCTTACGGTGCTGTTGTATACCTCCAAGTTGCCGTCGGTGACAGTAGAACTGTTACAATCGTGTGCTCAAAATCCAAAGTTGCGCCGCTCAAAACACTTTCGACTGCAAGGTTGGAGTTGTGTGCTGCAGTCCTTATGTCAAAATTGATGCGTAAAGTGATTGATATATTTCAACCGCGATACAAAATAGCAAATTTCTTCGCCTTCACTGACTCAAAGGTTGTTCTTTGCTGGATCAACTCATCACCGCACCGCTGGCAAACGTTTGTTGCCAATCGCGTTGTCATGATTGTTGACAACTTACCGGCAAGTTGTTTCCATCACGTAGCAGGGACTGAAAATCCTGCCGATTGCTTATCGCGCGGTCTATCTCCCGCGATGCTTATAAATCACCCGCTATGGTTTTCGGGACCGCCGTGGGCTTCGAAAAGTCCAGCAGAGTGGCCTATCGCAGAGTTTTGTCGTGATGACGTCGGTGAAGTGCCAGAACAAAAACCGCTTGCACATACTGTGACTGTACCCGCTACCGAATCGCCAGTTATGAACTCGCCAATCGTATATCTTCGTGGTCGAAGCTTTTACGTATTGTTGTTTTTGTTTATCGAACGTTAAAATTATTACCGCGCAAATCGACCGTAAGTCGCTCAGACTTAGAATTTGCTGAAACTAAAACTATACTCGCACTTCAACGTGTCCACTTCGCTGACGACATAAATAAATTAAAATTAAAACAAAATTGTTCGCCCGCTTTACAAAAATTAAATCCGTTTTTGGATGTAAACGGCATCATTCGCGTTGGTGGCCGCTTGTCAAATGCTGATATCAGTTATGTGCAAAAACACCCGTGTGTTCTTCCGCGACACGACCACGTGGTAGATATGATAATTGATTATCATCATAGAAAGCATTTGCACGCTGGCCCCGAACTCCTGATGTCCTTACTCAGGCATCATTATTGGATACTCGCTGCGCGGCGAGTTATTCGTCACCGCATACACAAGTGCAATACTTGTTTCAGAGCAAAGCCGCGCCCATCATTTCCAATGATGGCGGATTTGCCCGCATTTCGCGTCAACCAGGTTGACAAGCCGTATTCGCATACAGGCTGCGATTTTGCAGGTCCGATTTCATACACACCTGTGCGTGGCAGAGGCGTCAAAAGCCGTAAGGCATGGCTCTGTATATTTACCTGTCTCACTACGCGTTGTTTGCATATTGAGATAGCCACGGAGTTGAGTACGGTTAATTTCCTCGCTGCATTCAAGAGGTTTCTTTCACGCCGCGGTCCTGTTCAGTGTCTATACACTGACAACGCTACAAATTTCATAGGATGCAGGTCATATCTGCGTGACCTGTATAAGTTCCTAGATGAATTCAAACCGATGATTGATCATGAACTCTCAGAAAGTCGCATTGACTTCAAGCAGATTCCACCAGTTAGCCCTCATTTTGGCGGATGCTGGGAGAGCATGGTGAAGGTTGTGAAGTCTCATCTCTTCAAGGTTATAGGTCAGCAAATACTGTCTTATGAGGAACTCTTAACAGTGCTAGCTCAAATCGAAGCGTTAGTAAATTCGCGTCCACTCACCGCTTTAAGCAGTGATCCCGCTGAGCCGACTGCGCTCACGCCGGCTCACTTTCTTCACACCGCGCCATTATTTTCATTACCCGCGCCTCACGTAGAATCTAATTTGATTGAGAGGCATTCGCTATTAAATAGTATGGTCCAGTCGTTCTGGCAGCGATGGAGAGTCGAGTATTTGCATCAATTGCAATCTCGAGCCAAGTGGATCATACCATCCACCCCGATCCAGTTGGGATCAGTAGTAGTTATCATAGTCGACAACGCGCCGCCGCTTGCTTGGCCTCTCGGTGTAGTAGAAGCTGTTCATCCTTCGAAGGATGGTACAACGCGTGTAGTTACAGTGAGAACTAGTAAGGGGAGCTTTGTGCGCCCAGTTGTTCGATTGTGCCCATTGCCAAATCAATAAATTCGTGTGGAGCAATGCTCTGCATTTCATATAGCTTATAGTTTAGTTAAGTATCCGCATTTAAATTTCCACATCCGCAACTTTCATTTTTAAAGGTAACCCTTTAAGGCCGGGGGAGATGTTTACGCCATTTTCATGTCAATTATTTTGCTTCAAGTAATCTTAAGATTCTAACTGTCTATGTTAAGTTGGCAGCATTTCCCTTTCCTGTATTCCATCCGCAACCTATATTTTATCTCCTTCACGCATGCACGCCTGCTAATATCTATCTCGCTCGCACGATAACGCAGCGAGTGCCGTGTGTGTCGAAGACGCATCGCTTTCGAAAGGAAGCTCCCGCGCCGCCGCCATCGAAGAAAACTAGCTCGCTAGTTATCCCCGCGATTAAACGTGAATCCACGCAACGTAAACAACAAAATACAATACTAAACAATAATAATAAGTGTTGTGGTACATTTGTGTGCAAAATTAAACCCATCGCAGTGCGCCTCGCGCACGCGGTGATCGCCGCCATTTTCAACACAACACGGCAACGCAATATTAAACGAAGGAAGCCAGCAGGCCAACTGGCCCGCTCAACAAGAGAGAAGCAAGAAAGGAAACCACCACTTCAAGGTAGGCGTGCATCCTCTCTATTTCCGTCCACACCTATATTTCGGCTGCCAACTTGCTTAGTACACATATATACCACACCGCGAACCAGTCCTAACAGGATACCTATTCAAATACAGTCCACAACCGCGGGGTCTCATGTTAACACCTTGACTCCACGCACCAGAATTTAGAAGCTGGCCCATTGAGTCTGCAGTGCAGTTCAATTTAGGATAAACTCTCCCGCTAAATCTTCAAGGAAGATCTTAAAGCCCGAAGGGCCATTCACTTTTGGCTCCTCGACCGCCCCGCCCCACCAGAGTTAGCTCAAAAACTACTGGACGATTATTTTTTCTCTCATATATAAATATATTAATGGTCTTTTAGAATGAACATTGGCTATATATTATCCTGTTTAAAAGATAGGTATATTCGTGAAGACCTATTTTGCAACTTAAGTCGCCAATAAAACGGTCGAGAAAACACGTTTTTTACGAAAGATTATTAATCTGAAATAGATGTAAGAAAGTATGTATCGAAGAGTAGTACAACTTAATAAGACCTACAAAGAAGTCCGCGATAACATATGTCTATCGCACAGACTCACAATAACTATTTTAATCTTTATTTTTTAATAAAAAATGTTACAGAACTTTCAAGGCTATTTTCTTCTATACAGTATTAATCCTTATTTGAATAATTACGCTAATTATCTTGGCCCAATATCATAGATTAAAATTGTCCTTTGCAGTATATAATTTATATGAAAATACTAGAAGTGCCCCGCGGCTTCGGTCGCGTTAAAGACTTCTTTTATTTACTTAAAACTTTTATTTTGTGAAACCTTTCTATCATAAAAGACATCAAAGAAGTAAAAGCCAAATCGGTTCACCCGTTTTCAAGTTATTGCGTGACTAAGGGAAATAGGGATTCATATTTATAAAACCCAAAAAACCATATTGACTGTCAGACTTTTTTACCAACCTCTTCCAAAAATCTTGCAACACGTATTTACTTATTTATTTATAGAAGTACTTACGTAAATCTATAAGTTTTATATATATTTTTTTTTCATTATAAATTATAAGTAATATCCGTGGGGAATTTTTACAAAATGCTTTCTCAGCGGAAACCTACGTCATAACAACTATCTGCATTTTAAATTTCAGCGCAATCCGAAACAATATTGACTTTGTTACCCCACTTCACCCTCTTAGGGTGGCATTTTGAAAAAGCCTGAAACTCGTATTTACTTATTTATTTACAGAAGTACGGTTTGCGTGAAGGTCGAATAAAATGACTATCCAAACTTTAAACCCCCGTTTCATCCCCTTAAAGAGTGAATTTTGAAAAATCTTTTTTTAACGGATACTTATGTTAAAACAACTGGATGCCAAATTTAAGCGCAACCCGAAACAATATTGGTTTTCAGACTTTGTTACCTCATTTCACTCTTTTAGGGGTGGAATTTTGAAAAAGCCTAAAACACGTATTTACATATTTTTTTACTGAAGCACTTGTATGAAGTTTCGAATAGAAAAGACTATCTAATCTTATTTATCCGTACAAACTTTGAACCTCCATTTCACCCCCTAACGGGGTGAATTTTGAAAAATCCTTTCTTAGTACACCCTTGCGTACTAAGACAAATATACTCTTTAAATTTCAAGTCTCTACGACCAGCGGTTTAGGCTGTGCGTTGTCTGTCAGGCAGTCAGTATATCAGGACAAAGATTCTTATAGTATTAGATAAATTATCATATAAAATTACGCGCATCGCAAATAATAAAAAAATGCAGTGAAACCACAAATTAGGCCATACTTACTTTGTTAACATTAATCAGATTTTTAATTGTAAAAGGTAACAGGACAAGCATGACTCTCACTTGATGGTAAGCGATGACGTCTACCTATTACAGATACAGCGATACAGGAAAATTCTGGCAGTCCAGAATTTTGCATGTCACTCCACTGCGCCTGTTACCTTGAGACATAAAGATGTTAAGTTTCACAAGCCCCGTAATTTCACTGGACACCTTGCCATTTCAACCGAAAAACATTCCTATGAAAATTTATTGGCAAAGTGGTCGGCCCAGGCGGACTAGAAGAAGTCCTACCACTACAGAAAAATTTGCTCATTTTTTTGTAAATGCTAACGATATAAAGTAATTTGATGTCAATATAGTATGATCTATTGTATCATCATCATCATCAGCCAGTGTCAGTCCACTGCTGGACTGTAGGCCTCTCCCAAGATGCGCCACTGAGACCGATTTTCAGATCTTTTTTTCCAACCACTGCCCACTGCATTGCGTATGCCGTCGCTCTCAACTCTCCAAAACTCAAAATTTGAAATCACCCCGACTGAACTATGTATAATCTATAGTGAAAATAAAAATATTCCAATGAGTCTGAACACGACATCTCACCTGTAAGTTGGCGAGGAGTTGAGTATTCAGCAGATTCCAGAAGATGTCCCAGCATCATGTCAATGCTTCAGTGTCCTTTGTCGTTGAAGAAAAGGATACTGAATTTCGAATTAATCACTATGAAAGTTGATTTCATAGCGCCATCAACTAGAAAAATGCTCATAATTTTACAACGACTAAACAGATTTTCATGAATCAGAGCTAATAACACTTTTGATTAAAACACTTTTAAAACCGTTTCATCATCCTTCATTGCTCGCAGAGGAAGATTATAGGAAGACTTACAGGAAGATTTTCTATCTTGACTCCACTAGCTTCTATTCTTATTGTTATATACCGGCTGTAATTCACGTACCATTAGTCGAATTTTCTCGACCTAGGTTTCGAGCGAGTCAGTCGCTCTTCCTCGGGAGTGAGGTCACGCGGTGAGATCGCGATGTTCACCAGTAAATTCGACTAAAGGTACGTGAATTACAGCCGGTATACAACAATAATAATGTTACAAATTCACGATAATTTTAAGATCAAAATAGCTTCTATTCTTTTCCGTTTCCTTGGTGTCAGTTCCAGCTTGATTGATAATCTAGTAGGTACAAAATTGATTTATCAAAATGTTTAGAACAAAGTCTGAAGTGTTTCGTTGGATCCTAATTTTCAAGCCTTACTGCCTTTATCCACTTGATTGGATTTTCGGACATTTTGGAAACCTACAACAAAATGATATAATATATTAATGTGGTAAACTGTCACACATTCTTCATAAAAATATATATAATAGCATTATCATAAGTAATAATAGATTGAATACGAGTAAGTATAAGTGCTAATAATATAATTAGGTACCTAGTTACTACTAATTTTGCGCGACATTACTTTGATCACTTTTTATAATATTTTAAGATCGTTCACAAAACGAAAAACCAACTTCAAATGCCATGCTATCCATTTTCAGTATAAAGTTAAAGTTGGAGGTGTTTATGTCCATATCTCTGGAGATACTTATCAGATTTCAAAAAATGTACAATGGGACCAAACGGGCAGAATAAACTCTCGAAAGAAAATTTCCAATCCGGTTAAGAACTTACGGAGTTATGAGATAACAAACATAAAAAAGGCGAACTGAGAACCTCATCTTTTTATTGTGAAGTCGGTTAAAAATATTCAAATTTCGTTCTAAGCAAGGCCATAAGCTAACCGTTCCATCCTTAAAAAAAATCTTCAAATTATAAATCAACTAGCTGGGTCCCGCGGCTTTGTCCGCGTTTAATAACAGCGGCAACATGCGCGTGGGCTGTGCGCGGTAGAAAACACTGCTTAATTTGCACATTAACCTTCCCTATTTGTATCAGATATTGTTCCCTATTTCATTAGCTTCAATTTTGATTTCGTGGAACTTTATTTTATTCTAAAATAAAAGTAGCC
Source organism: Cabera pusaria (assembly GCA_954871355.1). Classification (NCBI taxonomy): domain Eukaryota; kingdom Metazoa; phylum Arthropoda; class Insecta; order Lepidoptera; family Geometridae; genus Cabera; species Cabera pusaria. The sequence goes on from OX940896.1 coordinate 14,422,291, forward strand.
AAGTTACTTGGTAGTTAATATTTTAACATCAGCATTCTGCTAGTGAAAGTCCCGTTAAATTGGTCCAGTCATTTCAGAGATAAACCGGTACAAACAGACAGACAGATAAACATTTAAAATTTTGTTTTTTATGTAAGTACTGTATATTCTTTCATATGCATTTAGTGAAAAGCTGTTAATTTGGAATTACACACAGACACTTAAATTTTTTTATATGTATAGATTTAGTGTAAAATGTATATAAACGATTTATATATTTGAAGTTTTAAGTGTAATATTATAATATTACACTTAAAGGAATTTATGTATTCCTTTTTATAAGGGTATCGACTATATTTATCGACACAGTTTTGGAGGGTTCTCGTACATCACTAGCCGGGCGGCGTAAAATAATGTTTGTTATTTACATAAATTAAAGCTTTCAAATGATAACCATTTACCACCTCGGTAGTTATATGACGAAAAAGATGTATATAATGTAAGCAAAATAAATATTTGGATTCAAAAAGTGGTTATATATGAGAATAAATGCCCACAAAGACTTACGTGTGAAATGATAATTCTGGATCTTTTACGCCTCCTTTGGTTGTTCTTGATGGATAAACCACAGCACAACACGACATAATTTAACCATGTAACAGGGTTTCAGTCTTTAAAGCTATGTTTCTATTTAATTTTTAATTTATAAGTATGATGCGTCGCTATATTATGGCCTGTTAGCCGGTCAAAAATGGACACGATCACCCATGCGCGAGGTTGTCAATTTGATATTAGCTTTCTCGTTTACTCTTATCTCGCGATCCCTGTAATAGAAAGGGTAGGACAATGTGTTGATAGAATGAAAGTCGATGTGACAACGTCACATGGCTGACATGGCTCCATCCATTGTAATCCATCATCCTAGATTTTCACATTAGAAACGTCAACAATTGTTTGTTTTGACTTTTTGATTATTGATTTATGTTTATTTTATTATTATTGTTATATACCGGCTACTACTCACGTACCTTTAGTCGAATTTTCTCGACCTAGGTTTCGAGCGAGTCAGTCAGTCAGAGTGAGGTCACGCGGTGAGATCGTGATGTTCACTCTTATTCTGTTTATTTTATTACCAATTGTAGTGTTTTCTTGCAAATTTGCTGAAAAATGTTGTATGACACACGTGCGGATATCGGTTTTAACAATCTTGTGACTATGGTAGGTAACATTTACATTCGTCTACTCGTTTGTAAAAACCAACTTACCGCACTATTATCATAAATAACTAAAACCTGCTATTGTTCGTTTTATGGGTATTTACAACGACGGCATTTAATTATTAATAAGATATGTTTGGTAATGAAATTATGTCATAAAATATAATATAGGAAAATCGCGTTACTAATTCAGGGATTAGCATAGTTAATTGGCAATCCATCGTCACAAAGCTCACTAAGTTCTGTTTTTCTGTTTTCTGTTAATGGATGTGCGTGTGTGTGGTATAATACAATGCATTGACATTATGATTTATTTATTATGATAATTATTGTGAGTTAAAAGGTCAGAACGTGATATTTATATAATGACAATCTACTGCATCAAGATTTTATAACGTATCAAAATATTTCACCTTACTAAGTAAAGTATTAAAATGTATCTTTGACTACGTCCGCTACTTTTTAGGGTTCCGTAGTCCTGACATGGAACCCTTTCAGTTTCGTCATGTCCGTCTGGCTGTCAGTCTGTCTGTCTGTCCGAGGTTTTGCTAAGAGACCGTTAATACTAGATAGCTGTAATTTTGTGGAGGTATGTATATAAATTACGCTGACAAAGTGGTGAAATAAAATTTTGAAAAATATTTTTGGGTAGCTCCCCTACATGAGAAGTGGGAATGATTTTTTTTTCGTCGTCTACCCCATCGTGTGGGGTATCGTTGAATAGGTCTTTTAAAATGAATGAAGGGTTGCTAATACTATTATTCGATTGAATGCTCCATTTACGAAATATTAAACTTTAAAGTGCAAATTTTCGCTACAGTAAGGCGTCCCCCCCTCTAAAAGCTAAACTGCTGGCTTGAAAAATCTGGAAAAAATCGTGATAATAGTGCATTTCATGAACTTTAAAGGAAAACTATAGCGGTTAAGATAAATTTATTGGTTGAGCAGTAATAGTCGTTGAACTTGGGTGTTGGATAATTTTGTACCAAATACAAAATCCTTAGAATAAATCCTTTAACGGGACAAAGACGAAGTACCTAGCTTGCTTGTTTATAACGGGTAAAGACTTGCATTGAATAATGGGCTACTACGGAACCCTACACTGCGCGTGGCCCGACACGCACTTGGCCGGTTATTCACTATACAATGACGGGGCACGTGAGACTCAACATCTAGACATCGCCGAATGCAAAGCGGTAACGTGAAAAAAAATGAGAATGGAGAATTTTACATGCCCGAGTTTATGTTAAAAGCAGGTATTTCCATCATGGGAGCCCATTGTTTGTTCTGATAACTAAAAACCCACGACTATATTCCTGTCCTGCAAGAGTCAAATATTTGACTATGCGGCAAGCATATTAAGTGGGTGCCAAATTGAGTTATAATAAAAAAAACATGGTATAATGATAATGAGAGTCAAAAATATTATAATTCCAGTTACAATCCCTTCTGATAACCCCGTATGTTACTGTCTACCCTGTCAAACGTTACCTCTAACGAGACAAGCTTTCAGAATAAAGCTAAAGCTCTGAATAATTCAATAAAGAACATTTTAAAAAGAGACAAGTCACAATGTGTCGAGATGGCTCAAATTATAATAAAATATTGAATTTTTTGAGCAAACTCTTCGGATCTAGAAAAATACATTAAACCTTTTTTTGCTTGACTGAGTTGTCAATTTATTTGTTAGAATATAACATTTATATATTGGGATTTGATTTGATATTTTTTACACATGATCGAAAGTAACTTTTTACCAGACTGTAGCAAAGCTGTGGAGGTAGTAGTGTGTTTGACCTGCAAATTATATTTTTCGTATGCTTGATTTGGATCACTTTCTAACTCTTGTTTTCAAGTGACGATGCGGTCCAGCATGTTACACGCTTACCTAGAAGAAACCCATTCTATTTCGTGGCTTGAATACCCCCAGTTTGTACATGTTTGAAGCGGCAATAATAGTCATCAAGGCATCGGTCGGACTTGCGATCGAGAGGTTGTGAGTTCCATCCCCACCCATTACATTATTGACGTGAACCCACTCCAGATACAAGTATATTAAGATTCGTTGGAGAGGTTACTAATAGTAATCTGCAACCCACATTGCCAGTAAGCTTCTTTTTAAAAGAAAACAGGTTATACAGAAGACCGAAGAGTATAACGAGCCCCTGTGCCTTGCGTTTGTGGACTAAGAGAAAGCTTTTGACTCTGTAGAAACCTGGTCTATTCTAGAGTCTCTGCAGCGGTGCCAAGTTGATTGGCGATACGTCCAAGTACTGAGAAGACTCTACGACGCCGCGACTATGACCGTCGAAGTACCAAATCGGCAGACTGCACATATCCCCTTACATAGAGGAGTGAGACAAGGGGACGTTATTTCCCCCAAATTGTTCACTAACACTCTCAACACACACACTAACTGGAGGATATGTTCAAGACGCTGAATTGGAAAGGACGGGGCATAAATATAAACGGCGAGCACCTCTCACACTTGAAATTTGCGGACGATATCGTCATCATGGCTGAAACCGTGCAGGACTTGCAATACATGCTGACCACCCTTGCTGATTTTTCTGCATGCATTGGTCTCCGGATGAACTTGGATAAGACCACGATCATGTTCAACGAACATGTTATCCCGGAACCGATTGCCCTAAACGGAGTTTCTCTCGAAGTTGTTCACGAATACGTCTATCTTGGGCAAATCTTGAGATTGGGTAGAAACAACTTCGAGAAGAAAGCTCGCAGAAGGATACAGCTGGTATGGGCAGCATTTGGATAACTTCGTCGAGTCTTTTCATCGCCCATACCACAAAGCCTAAAGACGAAAGTCTTTAACGAGTGCGTCCTACCTGTTATTACATACGGAGCCGGGACGTGGACACTTAAGTGCGACTGGTTCACCAATTCAAAGTCGCTCGATCGAATTCGGAACGAGGTCATCCGTCAGAAAACCAAAGTTATCGACGTAGCTCAAAGGATTAGCAAGCTGCAATGGCAGTGGGCTGGTCACATCTGTCGTAGAACTGATAACCGTTGGGTTAGACGTGTTCTAGAGTGGACACTACGGCTCGGTAAACGTAGTGTGATATACGCAAGCTGGCTGGCATCGGTTAGAAAAAAAAAGCTGAAGATCGAGCTCAGTGGCGTGCCATAGGTGAGGCCTATGTCCAGCAGTAGACAAAGATAGGCTGATGATGATGATGAGTCATTTAAAAAAAACGTGTTAGTACCTGGAAACTCAACAGATGGCTTTCATAATGAACGCAAATGCCTGACTTTATAAATCTGACAAACCTCTTGTTTTTTTTAAATTATTTTTAGTTTTAGCGTTTGACTATCTCTCCTGTGGTCGAAGATGGCGAACACGCTAGGCCTAGGAATGGTCTGATTCTCAAGGGGTGTATGCCTAAAGGTACTGCTTTTATTCCATAAAATTCTACTATATCCTGGCTATCCCTGTGCAATACTTTACCCAAATTTCAGCGCAATCCGAAACAATATTGATTTTAATACTTTGTTACCCCAGTTCACCCTCTTAGTGTGGCATTTTGAAAAAGTCTGAAACTCGTATTGACTTATTTATATAGAGAAGTTGAAGAAACTTGTGCGAAATGTTGAATAAAATGACTATTCAAACATTAAACCCCCACTTCATCCCTTTGAAAACTGAATTTTGAAAAATCCTTTCTTAGCGGATAACTACGTCAAAATAACTACCTGCATGCCAAATTTCAGCGCAATCCGAAACAATATTGATTTCAGACTTTGTTACCCGACTTTACACTCTATGGGGTGGAATTTCGAAAAAAACTGAAACATTTATTTTATTATTTATTTATGTACTTGTATGAAGTTTCGAATAGAAAAGACTATCTAATCTTGTTTCTCCATACAAACTTTGAACCCCCGTTTCATCCCCTCAAGGGGTCAATTTTGGAAAATCCTTTCTTAGGATTTCTAGGGTGTACACCCTTACGTACTAAGTCAAATATACCCTCCAAATTTCAAGTCTCTACGACCAGCGGTTTAGGCTGTGCGTTGTCTGTCAGTCAGTCAGTCAGTATGTCAGGACAAAGATTCTTATAGTATTAGATTGGTGTTGATTGTACAGTGGTACGGAACTTTACGTGTGCGGGTCTGACTCGCACTTGGCCGGTTTATTGTTCTATAAAACCGGCCTAAATCTGTGTGATCCGATGGCAGATATAAACTTACTAACCCATGATGAATATAGGAACAAAGTGTTTTGTGCGATATGGAATATCCGGCACATATAACAATGATGGCGTTTGTTTGTCCTTGTGTAAAATAGGACCGGCGGCTTGGCGACTCGGCTAAATCAAATTGCGCAGAAATTAATTCCGCGGCACACTTTGGAAAATCAAATGTATCTGTTTTACGTCATTATATTGCTCTTGATGGTAAGTGAAAATGGATACATATTTGAAGTAGGTTCTTCTGATCAATATTATTGCCACAGGAGCGGCCTATGAATCTAAGTAGCCATATAATTTGCCTAATGGATTTTGGTCATGGAGTATGAGCGAAAACAAATTGGATGATAACGGCAACAGGAAAAGCAAAACAATTGCCTGATGGTAAGCAATGCCGCCTGGCTATAACAGGTACTAAAACATTTGCATTACCTGAATTTGACGCGTCACAGCACTGTGCCTGTAATTTTACTAGACATTGTACATCAAAAGAAAAGCATTTCTAGCATTAGAATTATTTATAGATTATTATTAAGTACTTATTAAAAAAAACACAGGAAAAGCAGCTGTACCGCTCCAGGCAGGCTTTAAGTCTTACCAACCATGCCATTAGCAGTTCAGTATCACAACAAACAACCAATTAGCAATATTATCTTTAAACGAAATCAAACCATTAAAAGGATTATTGAATAGTCGTTAAAATTAACAGCAATGCATTTAAAAGAGAAAGATATTGGTATAACCGAGAGCGCGTAAGTGTTCATTTATAACACTTCCTTAAAGGATGGACTTAATCACTCATAATAATGCAAGTTTATTGTTTTGAAAGCTATATAGGTACGTAACGCTTGTTTATTCTTTAAATTAAACTTTTAGTTATTCTGAGGATTGCCCCTTTTTTGCAAACTTATATCTTAGTATTCATATTATGCATTGATTTTATTGAATTTTGTAATCGAAGAACTGAATTGACTATAACTTCTTTCCATTCAAATCAAGTCTTAACCGGACGATCCGATCTTACTGAAATTTAACAAGGAGATACTTCATACCATGAGGATGAACATGGGCTACTAAATTCTTGGTGTACCTACGTCACAGAATAATGAATAGTACAACCTACGTGAACGAAGTCGCGGGTAGCACCTTGTACTTACTATAAAAATCAAAACTATTATGTCAATTTATCGTAAAGGCCGTATAAATCCGCGTTACACAAATCGCCAAATATTGCGTTTGAAAGCCAAATCTAAGTGCCCTGACCCGACAAAAAGCCACGTGACGAAAAAAACATTTCAAGGACGTGTCACCCGGCATTCCGCGGAGGGTAGACGAGTGAGTGGACAGATTTCTATTAAAAAAAAAAGTAAAAAAAAATTATGACATTTGTAGTCTAAGATATTCTTTGACTACTACTTATATTTTATTTTAAAATTTTACCTAACCTACTATTCAACCAGACTTAACATTAGAATAAGTTATTGGGAAAAGCTGTTATTGAAACCTTCCTTAATGTCTGTTTGTTGTTTTGTATAAGAATATATCCAAGTTCGGAAACCAAATTTCCGTTTTGGCATGCCTTATTGTAACGGTAAATTGACTCTGAATTGATGTTCAAAATATACGTAACAATGGGATCAGAAAAAACTTCTAATATCTTATTTATACTTAGGTAGATAGTAATTTTTTTTTTATACCAGAGTGACATGTACTTTAGCACTATTTCATCTGATGGTAGGTGATGATACGTTTTAAGAGACCCGTGCTTGTCTAGAAATGGAAGAATACAACGAGACGAGGACGAGGACTGACCAATCCACATAACGCTTATTTCAACCCGTTTTCCAATCAGTTTTTTAAATATAATTCGTTGACAAACAACATCCCACCTGATGGTATGCGGTCTACGTCACCTATGAACACTCGCAACACTCTTTAAAGGCTTCTTTTGATTAATCCCAAATTGTACCTAAGGGAAAAGACCTCAGTTGGAAGCTCATTCCAACTCATTATACCATTTGCCTTTGTTCTGAGATATCATATTCATAATACTCTTTCTAAGCCTAAGTAATCGTCCACTTGTGTTAATATTAATTAAAACCTCCGAATGTTCTGGCGTTAAAAGGACTTCTGTATCATTTGATATGCATCTCTATATATGTAGTTTGTCAGCCTTCTCGTTACCATACAACCGGACATGGCTGTGAAGGCACCCATTGAATTTTATAAACAAACAAATTGATAAATCCTCCTATTTGGAAGTCGGTTTATAAAAAAAGATGAATTGAAAATCTAATTAAGGCGGCAATAGCCCAATGGATAGGGTGTCGGACTGGCGATCGAGAGGTCGTGAGTTCGATCTCCACCCCACCCGTTGCACTATTGACGTGAACCCACTCCAGACACAAGCATATTTAGCTTAGTTGGAGGGGTTAACAAGAATACTAGTAATGTGCAACCCACATTGCGAGTAATCTTTTATATAAAAAAAAATCTTCAAACTCTAAATCTCAAACTCTTGATCAAATCTCGTAAAACCCCCTAATACCTAGGGATGCAGAACTTTATGGTGTTTGTGTACATAAAGCTAACTGTACGTATATTGCTTGCAGAGCCAAGTAAGCTGGTATCTATGAACTATCCTGAATGTCCAAGTAACGTATGCGACAATATATTGAGCACGGGGTGGTAATTAGGGCGATGAAGAGGGCAGCAATTTTGAATAAGACATTGAATTTGGTCATATTATTGATCGAAACTTTCAGACCATGATTTTTTTAGAATTGTGTATTATAACGTTGATATTTTTGTTTTTATATTACGTGCAATATTGTAGAAATTACATACATACATACAATAACGCATTTTTCCCGTTTGGCCTGTGCCTTGCAGATCGTAGCATGTGGAAAAAAAGAGTAGTCTCTACTACTCCTTTCCACATGCTACGATCCTGACATACCTCTTTCGCTTCTTCCACTTTCTTGTGGGCCTTCATAGTACATACTAAAAATAAATAATTATTATAAATAGCATGAGCATATAAAGAGCATGCCGCAAACTAACTTCCCAAAACCTCGTTTTGAGTCCAAATACGAGTACGAGCTAACATATTTATGAAGCTATAAAGTATCTATTATATTTTTTCTGTTTTCATATTAATCAGTCAACCTGTAATGCAATCTAGCGCAATACCTTTTTGCTCCATTTTATGGTTCCGTAACCCAATGGCAAAAAACGGAGCCCTTATAGATTCTTCATGTCTGTCTGTCTGTTCGCCCGTACGTCACAGCCACTTTATTCCGAAACTATAAAGACTACACAGTTGAAACTTAGTAGGAAGGTGTATTAATATACTCAGCAGTTTTTGTGATATAGCAATTATAATTTTTATATTATAGCAATTTACATTTGCAAAATATAACTTTGTTTTTAATACAAACAATACTATGAAAAACAAAGTTATTTTTTTGCTGGAGAAAAATTATAGTTATAGAATACTCTACTGTGTTACGGAGTCCTACGAGTGCGACTCCGACTTGCACTTGGCCAGATTATTAATTTTGTCACTGGCGTGGTCCCTGTTCAAGCTCAGTGCCTCAGTTGGGATGTAGGTCGATCGCTTTCCGCTATCTATACCGCAAATGAACATTGTCTGTCCCAAGTTGGCACCAGTTCAAAAACTTCACTCATTTAAGCACCTCGCTCAATGAAACCTGGCTATTTGCTTTATAGGTTTTTGTTCCATGTAAATCGTAGAGGTATTGTATAGTTTATTTATGAATATATTATCTTCCGCTGGTATTGAAAACCCTTGCGATTCTATTGTTCTTGATTTCTACACATAAATATACATTAAGTAAGTATAATCTTACCAAATAACTATCAGAAAGTTTTGACTATTAAGTTTGTTTTGTTTGGACGTATTTTACTCACCTCTAGAACAGCCAATTATTTTGATGTGTTTTAGTGTAGAGATACGAATAAAGTTGTCTCCTTAGAACTATGGAAAAATATTTACGATTCTATTTTTTGCAGATTTTCAGAATATCTATTTTAAATCTTATTCTCAAATATCATCAAATTTCGTCATTGTATTGTTAAAGCAAGTAAAACCAAATTGCGCAACTACTCGTTAGATACGCTATGGTATGGAAAATGTTGTACATAGTTAATTTAATATTATGTATATTGCCTAACTTTGTCTCATCCATTTAATTGGATACAAGTAGGATTATCGTTAGTTAAAATTGCAAATACTTTCATTTCAGACAAAAATAAATAATTTACAGGAAAATAGGCACAAAAAGTAAACAGAAATATTTTTTATTTTATGACTGCGCCAGAAAGAGACTAAAGTTTTCAACAAGTAAGTGTCATAACTTAGATGCTTAATGATTGCGTCAACTGAGGAGTTCATATTGTGATAAGTAGAGCTGGTTGGCCTTAGAGAAAAAAACTGGCCAAGTGCAAGTCGGACTGTATCTCGTTGAAACCAATTTTCGTTGTTAGTTTTTATTAAGATCTACAGCATATATTTTTTTTAGATTTTTCACTCCCATACTTTAAAAGTTAGAGGGGTGGGGGGGGGGGGGGGACACACATTTTACCACTTTAGACGCGCCTATCTTTCAAATGATTAACTTTGAGAAAAAATGATTTTAGAAACTTCAATGTCATTTTTGAAGACCTATCCATACACGTATAGGTTTGAAGAAAACATTTTTTTTTGTTTCAGTTCCATGTATGGGATGCCCCCCCTTAAACTTTTATATTTTTTATTTTTGTATAAAAATCGGAAAGCGGTTCACAGAATACATCTACTTACCAAGTTTCAATTCTGTAGTCCTAACAGTTTCGGAATAAAATGGCTGTGACATACGGACGGACAGACAGACAGACAGACAGACATGACGAATCTATAAGGGTTCCGTTTTTTGCCATTTGGCTACGGAACCCTAAACAGGTTGGTATTGCTTGGTAGGTATATTTTGACCGGAATTGCCGGTAAATGTAATATAAATGTAAATGTAATAGTCTATGGAACTTCTATATTTGGAATAACTACATGCTTGTATATGTAAATTACTTATTTAGATTAATGAATCCTAAAAATCTTATAATATTATTTTTTTTAATTTGAAAGTATATTATAGCATCTAAATTATACTTCGTAAGTACTTTTATAGTGTAGGATCACTCATTTCGGTCAGTACTTCTATTGGTGAGTTTTTGCAGCACACCCTACTTAGTTCCAACTACTTTCAAGTAGCGGAAGCAATTGCCACTTTATAAGTTTATTTGATTTGATCTCTCATAAAGCTTTGATAATTCTTGCTGAAAATTAACTATTTATAAAGGAGGAGATTCTCGTTTTAAATTAATTCTCGTTTTTTTTACATGATGAGATCGCTTACAAATGATTGTTAATTAAATGCATTGTCACCAACAATTATTACCTACCAGCTTGCATAGACCTTTGATCCGTGGGTGGTACATGGTGCTAAACGGATGACTACTTGTACTCGTACTCGTACTGGTAGCCCAACCAACATACTGGTGGAAATTGCAGCTAATTTTAAAACTTTAAGTTGTATAGTAGCCGCTTAAGAGTTCAAGAAGCAGTTTTAAGTTGCATATTTGCTGCCGCTAACGTCTTTAGCTTCAAAAGTAACTAAGAGTGGCAGAAGTGAAATCTAATACCACCTTAGCCTTTATAACAGTTCATTCTAGACCTCATTTATTACTTACATCTTTAACAGAGAGTAAACACAGGGCATTTTGTTACTGAAAGTTGCTTAAGGGATTCTATTGTAACTGTTAAACGCCTCTTTACTGCATGAGAGAGTTAATTTTAGCCTATTTAAAGCAGCTGTATAAGAGTTCAAATAACCACTGTTCTTCCACTAAAAGTTCTGGTGATAGAGGTAATAAATACTCTAATGGAGGCTTAAGTTTTGAAACGTTAATCAATATTACTAAGCATACTTTCAAAGCATTATGCTTTAGTAATGGGAGCAAGCTCCCTTGAGTAGAATAATAGAGTAAACCTGCCCTGTTGAAAAGACTGGATCCAATCGCTTTTCGGTCTACTTATAGTATAAAAATATTAAAATTTAAAAGCAAAAATATGGACGCCAACCGATGGAAATTAATGGATTAAATTGGAGAAGTGGGGGTTATCGCAGGAAAGTTCAGCGGGCTTATGAAAACATACAAAAAATAAACTGGCCAAGTGCGAGTCGGACTCGCACACGTAGAGTTTCGTTCCAGAGAATAATATTTGATAAGATTGAAGAATAAATGATGCTAATTAATAGCATCGAAGTAATAAAAAGTCAAATAAATATTCACTGTAATACATTCCATCATTTACAAAATGTTTTTGAACTGCCTATCAAGTCATCATACTGAACATATTAAAGAGCAAGGATAATATAGATTTCGGAACAGAATTGTTGTGTTTTCCTTGCGTTGAGAAATGTAAATTCGTTGTTACACCCTACAAATAAGTCAAACGTCAAGTTAAAAGTCGAAGCATTTATTCAGTATATGTGCAAATTAAAAATCTGCACTCACACACGTCAAGAAACATTAAATAGATCGTATCAATAATAATTATTCTAAATATTACAAAAACATAACTTTTAGTTAGCCTTAGGCACTAATCAATTTTATAAATTTGAATCATAGTACATAATCAACGTCACATCAAAATAATCTAAATGGCACTTCGTTCTGGAATGTTAATAATTACGACTATGAAGGATTTAATTTCTTCAATCACACGTTGCGGATCTCCAAACCAAATTAAACATAAACCCAGCGTTAACCTGCAAAACATATCCACATTAGTACTTGTGCCTGCAAAAAGGAAGCAAGCGGAGCGAAATTGCAGCCTTTTTGTTGATGACAACTACACTAAACACATAAAATCACTTGGACCTGTAGAAGAGTTAAAATTAGAGCTTCAACCCACATAGAGGAAGTTTGGGAGTGGGATCTGCGGGTTAAAGCTGCACTGAAGCAATGACGCCATTATTTTTAAAGAAAAAAAAATTTACTTGCAGTAATTAGAGATTAACTTTGACTCAATGTATTTCAGCAAAGTTATCTTAAATTTTATTCACACATGCCAACGACATATTTAAAGATAGCACATTGTCAATACATAACGAAAAAAAAAACCTAGAAAAAAATGATAAATTTTTTTAAATACCTTATTCCCATTTTGATGATATTTTAAAAGCGCTTCAAAATTACTCACAAAACGTCATCCACATGCACAGTAGACTTGGAAGCGTTTTTCGCCGCTGACATATACCACTAGTAATGTATTAAAACTTTACAAATAATTATATTTTAGTAATGGCGCTGATGGTTGATTACTAAAATAAAAACGCTTTATTGTTTTTTACAAACACTCAAAATACTGAACTGATGGAATCTCATAAAGTACCTACATTCATTCGTAAACTTGTTCAAAAAAATAGCGGCATAAGAGTGTTAGTGTGGCGTTAATCATTCGTTGCAGCTCATGAGGCACCTTTGCGGCACTGTTGTGCAGTTGATATGGAACTATGAGATGCATAAAATTGTGCCCAAAATAGCGCTAGAGTTGCTGCGTTAGGCCTGCAGAGCACGCTCCAATGCTAAGGTCTTAACACCTTAAGGCATATTCGGATTGGCTCTAAAGCTTTTAAGCAGCAAATTTGTGTTACTTGAGAGGTTTCGGTCGTGGCTCGACCCACCCGCCATCGGTTCCGCCATGATATTTGGTGCTGGCTAGCTTAGAAAATGGGTAAGGATAGTTTCGCTTTGCAGTACTGGAATTAAGTCAGTTCAGTCAGTTCCATTTTCAGATAAGCCGGACTCTATCTTAGATCGCATCTTTACTTAACATCATTTGCTTGCATGTCCAGTAAAACATAATCTTTTAAGCGATAACGTGTATAAAGCCTATACTTGTAAAGTTTCTATAAAAGATGCAAGCTTTAGTGGTTTTATAATATCCTTATACATATCCTTCTAGAATCAGGTCATGTGTGGCGTTAACAGCATATCTTGGGCGTTAGAACAGGGAAAATGCAGGTCGCTTACGTTAAGATAACATGCGATGATACAGGAATTTTAATAAAAATCTGTTTTGTACACTTTAGATATGTTGAGACATGCTTATGATTTATTTGCACCTGGAAACTTCTTATTGTTTTAAAAATTGTTAAAAACAATCCAAAATTTCATCGTACCGACGGGACTTGAACCCGCAACCTCCCGAATAACATGTTCAGGTGCTTTGCCAACTAAGCCGATCGTAACAATACTTCGCACCGTGGCTTAATTGGCAAAGCACCTGAACATGTTATTCAGGAGGTTGCGGGTTCAAGTCCCGTCGGTACGATGAAATTTTGGATTGTGTTTAACAATTTACAAAAATATAAAGTGTGTAACACTTCAAAGAAACATAATATTCTTATTGTTTTTTTTTAGATTTAAATTTCATGGCGTGTGAGACTTTATGTCTAGTTGAGTAGGCGTTGTGCAGTATGAAGCCAAATTCTATCGTGTCAACATTTATGCTTCGGAAGACCACTTACCATTAGGTAGGCGGCGTCTTTCTTGCTTTGTAAGTTCAAATCATAAAAAAGATGGTAGTACCTTTATTCCAAACATACGACCATATTCATCTTCGTGAATGTAGGAACTCGTTTATTCGGTGGACATCGGTCTAAGCAAGAAGTTAAAAAGTAAAGCCATTTAATTTAATTTTAGTTTATTTAGTATTTAATTTTATTATAGGTCAAACATACTTTATTATTGCTATTTAGTTAAATTAAAACTGAACAGGGTCACAAAATGTCAGTGCTATAACTTGAATACCAACCGTTTTATTAGGTACCTATAAGCAACTATCAAAGACAAAACACTCGTAAATTCAGCGACAGTTACTCAAAATCTATTCAAGAGATAAACCCCGTCAAAGGTGAACTACACTCTTTTTAATAATTTCGAAAATAAGACCAAACATAAGCGTTGAAATAGGATATTAATATATCCCTTCCAGTTTACACTAAAACAATCGCAAACTAACTTAACTGTTTGATTCAGCTAATATTAGACCATATTTGTTCGAGATTTATGTCAAAGGTTTCGTCCACATTTTGTAAGGATCAAAGCTCGAGACACTATTGGCCTCGGCTCAAATGGATTACCTTTTACGATGACGTGGCTTTGAAAATATTTTCTGTGTACAAAACTGTGAAATCTGCTTTGAAGAGGTCGCAGATACGTCTAGACCAGCCGTATTCAATGCACGGCCCGCACTAGGTTTTACTTAGTCCAACAAAATCAATCGACTGGAAATAATTTCGTATTCAGATGCGCGAGAACAATAGACGTTAAAACACTATTAATTGTTCAAAAGATATCGATAGTCTAGTGCCTATAAAATTTGTTCGTTTTAATAGATTTATACGCTCGTAAAAACTATTTTGAAGACTGATTAATTATTCAATAACGTGAATTTTAATGAACAAATATTTCATCTTTGCAGCCCTAGAATACTTAAGATTGACTATGCATGACTGAAGTAGACGTTCTATAGATAATACCCTAAAGTGTGGACCGCGTTTACGTTTAAGACCTATTTATTATTTTTTTATTAGACTACGTTGTCTCATCTGCCCGTGCTAGTCCATTTTAGTAGTTTAGCCCGTAGTTTTGAGTACATTGAAATTTTAAGCTAAATTAAGTTACTTTGTTTCTGATAGTACTTTGAGACTCTTCCCTGGAAGCCTTAACTGTATATACTCGTAAGTGATAAATAATAAGTTTCTACTTTTTTTTATTCGTTTTGTAAGAAAAATAGAACAGATATAAGAGGCGTGATAAAAAATAGATATGATAAACCAAATTAGTTACGTGGTGGGCTAGTATAAAATATTCAAAGAAGATCACACATAAACATTATGTCTAAGAGTAAGGCCACACCCAGCAATGCAACCATTGTGCTGTGTTGCGACGACTGAGCGCTGACGTGTGCATATTTGTATGCAACATTTGTGGTATGCACCGACTACCAAACCAAGTTTACTAGTATGGTTTACTAGTCAGTGGTGGTATGCCACACGGTCGCAGAAAATATTATATAATCTGTGACACGGTGCGCTGTGACGTCGGTCATATGAATATCATAGCGTCACGGCAACGCAAAGCACTGGCAACACTGATGTGGATGCACTTTATATACGTACTAGCTGTGCCCGCCGCGACTTCGTCCGCGTGAAATAGTGTCTTTGGGTAGCATTTTTAAATATTTAGGCTAATTATTTTACAATTAAGACACATGCGTATCCCACCTACACCGCACCGTACCACGCCGCGTAAATCCCCCTCCCTTCTCCCTCCCCTTCACCCCTCCCTTCCCCTCTCCCTCTCCCTTCCCTATCCCTCTCCCCTTTACCCCACTGCCCCTCCCCTCCCCTCTCTCTTCCCCCCACTTCCCCCCACTACCCACCCTCTCTCTTCCATCCACTTCCCTCTCCTGTACCCCTCTCTCTTCCACCACTCCCCTTCCCCCACTCCCCCCTCCGCCTCCCCTCTTCTTTCCCTCACCTCCCATCCCTCTTCCCCATTTCCTCTTCCTCTCACTTCCACCCTCCCTCCCCTCCCCTCCCCTCAATCCCTCACCCCTTTTCCCTCCCCCTTCCCCCTCTCCCCCTTCCCCCTCACAAACTTTGAATGACATATTAACACATAAACCTTACATATTTCCATACAAACATTCATCCCTTATTCCCTATTGTTATTTTTACACCCTTGAGGGTAAAACTATTACAAACTTTGAATGTCATATTCATTTATATCAAATCAACAGCCTAAAAAATAAGTTTCAAGCTTCTAGCTCTAAAAATGACGATAATTCCATACAGCTTTTCATCCCCCCTTTCAACCCCTTACAACCCTCTTTTCCCATTAAAAAGTAGCCTATGTCCTTACTCAGGCTCTGGACTATCTGTGTACCAAATTCCATTTAAATCAATTCTGTAGAACATTAACATAAACCTTACATATTTCCATACAAACTTTCACCCCTATTGTTATTTTACATCCTTGACGGTAAAACTTTTACAAACTTTGAATACCAAATTTATTTATATCAAATTATTAGCCTAAAAAATAAGTTCAAGCTTCTAGCTCCTAAAATGACGATACTTCCATACAACTTTTCATCCCCCTTTCAACCTCTTACAACCCTCTTTTCGCTTCAAAAAGTAGCGTATGTCCGTTCTCAAGCTCTAGACTATCTACGTACCAAATTTCATTTAAATCGGTTCAATGGTTTTGGCGTGAAAGTAACACAGACAGACAGACAGATAGGCATAGATAGGATAGGATAGACTTTCGCATTTATAATATTATATATAGTTAGGAAGTTAGGATGATGTTTTAAGTACAATAATGTCAAAAGAAGAAACTTTAAAAGAATTTCAATTGTGTAATTGTACATGAATTAGACTAAAGTTTATGCGTATGCTTTTACACCTAATTTTATTGGATCAGAGTCATGTTTGACCCTATTTCTTTGCACATCTTTCTATTTTATGCTTCTTTTCTGTGTGCTGTAATGGCCCAATGTATAAACTGTCGGACTGGCGATCGAGAGGTCGTGAGTTCGATCCCCACCCATTGCACTATTGACGTGAATCCACTCCTGACACAAGCATATTTGGCTTAGTAACCCCTCCAGGTTAACAAGAATACTAATAATGTGCAACCCACATTGCTAGTACGCTTGAAAAAAAAAAATATCTAAAGGTACGGCCACACCGTGGCGTCGTGCGATCTGCTGGATGATGCGGATACTTTTTAATTGTTTTCTGATCGTGTTTGGTGTGAACCAGTCGGTACAAATACTACTCCGCTATCTGGTCGCCGCCTAGATCGCGCACGCAGGACGCTGCGGTTTATCCGCACCTTAACAATCGTGTAATATAAAACTAGATATGTACAATGTGAAATTTCTACTTTTTATTTAATTTACGACAGCGTAGCGTAATAAGAGGTCAGTAAAATCTAAAATAATAGAAGTGGCCGCAAACACTAGATTGCTCAGCATTTTGAACGTCATTGCACAAAGCCTTCTGTTGAGACACTGAGACGTATTTGATTGTGGTTTAACCTCGTTATACAAATTTAAATGTTGTTGACGGATCTTATAGAACATTGCATAGTTTTTCTCTTTGTAAATTGTAGCAAAGTTATAAGTTGTTTATTTGTCCTTTTGCAAGTGAATTCTGGAATAATTTTCAGTGACGCCAGCTGTAAAGATTTCTCAACCTACTACAATACACTGTGTATCACAGAAGTCTAAATAGTGCCTTAATATTTATGGACTTCTGTGGTCTACTCATGAAGTGTGTCATGCAATCTTATGCTACCACTATGTGCCTCTTCCTGGCAAGTTTCGTGCAGTACAAATATCCACTTGGTAATATTGTGTCCTCTACTCCAACATAAAATAAAACAATACACTCATAAGAACGTTGAAAATATGACACCAAAAGAAATTCTCCGAAAAGAAATTTTCACTAAGTCGAAGTACAACACAGAAACTGCAATTTTATGCTAACAGATTCTAAGTGTGATATTTATGCTCATGTTGGTGCAACCAATAAAAGCGGAGGTCATCGCCTCTATCTATGATCAATTTATTTCAATCTCTCAGACTAGGATTTGCATGATCGTATAGTAAAATGGATTATCCTTCATGATGCACTATTGATATTTGCAAGCTAAGTCATAAACTTTATGCCTTCATAGAAAATCACTACTAGCGTCACCCTCCCCTTTATCCTTTAGTACTAGGACTAGGTATTCAAAAAAGCTTTTATGCGCTAAGTTAATAGATTCAATAGATTTTATTTTATACGGTAAAGTCATAAGTCACAAAGTTTTTAAAGACAAAAATTTATACATTTTGGACACGATTCATACTGGTTTATTTGGTTTATTGATATTTATTTTTATGTGTCTACATAGTAATATTTTGTTTCTAAAGTATTTTACTGATTATTCCATATTTATTTTAGATTTACCAAAAATACTATGATTAAGTCTTTCTCTAAACGCATATTATCCTCATTGTATCCGTTTTATTGCGCATACATCAAAAACATTTGGATTCGAACACAGGCCTCTGAAATGAAAACTCTTTTATACTAATAATACAAAGGGGGAAAAATAATTATATATTGGATGAATTTTATAAATTCGTTTACTTACCGAAAGCTAGCGCTAATGTGACCCATGTTACAGCGAGTAACATGGGTCATCACATTTTCAACCACCTCAAACATGGTACTGAAATTTAAGGTTAGCAAACTGTATTATATCTAACCGCAGTACCGAAAACCGTTGAGATAGACTAGTTCTACAGTTGAGACTGCGAATCGGCAAATGTAACGACGTAAGTGATGGGCATATTATGGATAAGTAAATATGAGCCGAAGATCGGGCTCAACCCGATTATTTACTATGGTCATACTATAGTGTGTTATATAGAGGCCTATGACCAGCAGTGGATCTACCTAGACTTACTACAACTTATTATCTCAGTAATTTTCTATCTTGTATTTACCTAAGTACACAAACATGTAATTAAAAATATCCTACCTTCGCACAATCAACGGTGCATTTTCAAGTACGGTTTGATACGGAGTGCCGAGAGTGCCATCGACGCAAGTTAATTAACTAATTAATCGTTGCGTCGACAAGTACACTTACAAGCCGCCGTATTATTATCTAAAACAGGTGAATACGTTGAACACTAGCTCGGAATACAAATATTTACTCGGTTCTCTCACAAAAGATGACAAACAAATTTGCAAATTAAAAGCATCGGGTGTTGAAACTGAAATAATTTAAGATCGTTTAGAAAAGGGGCGGATGGGCGCATTGTAGAGTCTCAATAATAGGGTCTTGTTGGCACCATTTGAGTACAGAAACCTAAAAAGGCTTCTGTATTTCACCGGTTTCTTTCATACATTTATATATTTTAGTCCAAAAGGGTTGTTTCGAAATGCCTACATTTGGTTCAGAGATATGTAAAGAAAGAAAAACCTCATAGATGCAAGCGATGTCTCGTGATATGTAAAAAAGAACTATAGAATATGGTTGCTTTATATTGTAGCTGTAATTTTAATTACATTTCAACACATTACCGCTGTTGGGGGCGTCTCCGAAGGTCAAAACTTGGGGTCATCACGCCAACTTTTAAAAAAATTAAATTATTGAATTAATTCTATGGAGATGTTTTTTTTTCTTTTATATAAATAATTTTAATAATAATATCGTTTGACCACTATATCGCCTGGTGGCCAAGCGATGTGGTTGAAGGTGGTGAACACGAATACGCTGATTTTAAAGGGCAGCAAGACCTACAACAAGATGCCATATTTCAACCTTTACAAAAAATAACATTGACATTAGCGTCAAACGTTAAGATGCTCTGAGTAAGCTATCCTTTTGAGCTGAAGAGAGAGAAATTAAATTGAATGTTTTCACGCGAGATAGTTTCGCTGTACTTTAACTGTTGACCTTAATTCTTTGCGACTAGAGGTTTAAGTGCACGTTCCTGAAATAACTTGAGATGAAAGATATTTTAGTTACATTTTTATTTAAATACCTATGAAATTACATTATTTTGTTACCCGAGTTGTGCAGTACTAGACTAAAGGTACGGACACACCGCGGCGTCCTGCGATCTGCGGGTGCGATCTCAGTACATTTCAATTGTTTTCTGATCGCGTTTGGTGTGAACCAGTCGATACAAATACTACTGCGCTATCAGATCGCCGCCTAGATCGCGCACGCAGGACGCCGCGGTGTGTCCGTACCTTTAGATATAAAATTAACACCAATATTATAAATGCGAAAGTCAGTTTACTTGTGATTGAGCACAACCGAATTGACCTTAACTTAAGGGGGTGAAGCCCTGGGTCGCACACAAAACGTAAACGCTTACGTAATACGAACAAAATAAAAGCTTTTCTTACGAAAAGCTCATGCAAAACTGAAATCAATGTGAGTTTGCCCTACCCTACCATCAATAGGTAGTAAAAACACTGACGACTTATTTTAAAAATAATAAACAAAAAACGTCAACAAGCTGACCCCGTGTTTACCCATCAAATTGAATTTTGTTATTGCTAATTTTCCTCCCGCGATTTATTATTTCCATTTATAAACATAAATTACATTATAACCAACCCAAAGGGCTCCATAAAATTATACGGAGGATAAATAAGGTCACAGGCTTTCTCAAGCTCCCTAGATTGATTAGAATAAAGGGATCTTAGCAAATTTTGTAGATTTTATACTTATTGTTGTCTGAACACTAAATAACTATTTTGTTGAAGAAAATGCCGGTAATTTTCTTTTTTATGCTTGCCTCACAAAAAAAAAGTTTCATATAACTGACCCAGGCGAACTAGCAGGACTCTATATAGTAAATTTGAGGTCTAAATGCAATGTGATTTATCCGATGTCATTGACACTCTTTGCCCGTACGGGTCAGGTGTCCAGTCAAACGGACTACAGAAAAAAAATCCATGGAACAGTTGACCATTCAAGCGATCGACAAATTGTTTCCGGTGTGTTCAGAAGCAGTCCTCAGGATCTCGAGTCGGTGAAAGCAGGACGTGTCGGCGAGCGTCCCGCACTTCGTTTGAGAATCCATCCATCTAAATAAAAGTTGTCTGGAACAGATCGAGTCAAGCAATGTATGTATTAGCAAAATCTTTTTGACACGAGTTTTCTGCTATTTTGTGTTGATTACTTTTATTTCTGTTTCGTAAAGTACGTGGATAGTAAACCATTCCGCATGTAATGGAGCGTCACAATAAAACTGCACTTATGTGACCGAATTAGGCAATAGGTACTTCATACAGACAAACAAAAGTTGCCAAACCACGCTCGTAAACATTTTATTGAGCTTCATCCATTCGATTCAAGCATTGTAAATTTCCATTTGGCGTTCATTTAAGGACCAATATAG
This sequence comes from Cabera pusaria, assembly GCA_954871355.1. Classification (NCBI taxonomy): domain Eukaryota; kingdom Metazoa; phylum Arthropoda; class Insecta; order Lepidoptera; family Geometridae; genus Cabera; species Cabera pusaria. The sequence goes on from OX940896.1 coordinate 14,443,755, forward strand.
AGGTGCGATTTTATCGATTGTAAATATTTCGACATTTGTACTTGTTCGAGTTTTAGTATAGTATCTTCCTTTTAAGGATTTTATTATTTAACTCTTGGTGATAAAATTGTGCGAAAATGGATCCGGAATAATATTGTTTGGAATTTAATATTAACTGCTAGTACTTAGTAGGTTACAGTTCTTGCTTGGTTTTTGGGTCAATCAGTAGGGTATTTCACCATCAAGTCTCAACCACCCGGCCTAAAGTTTTACTGCAGGTATCTACGATGGTCACTTTAGGTCTTAATGGCTTATCATTTGCGACATTAAAAATAGTTGTATTTTTAAATTAGCAGACGTTCATCACAGTTCTGCAGGGTTATTCTCAATCATTCGAAAGCAAATTCGAATTCGGAAACTGGCTTTACTTCGACATCATCATCATTATCAGCCCACATCAGTCCATATATATAACTGGACATAGGCCCCTCCCAATGCACGCCACTGAGCTCTGTCTTCAGCTCTTCTCCTCCAGTCACTGCCAGCTACCCTGCGTATATCGTATTCATATTAATATATTTATTGATAATACATATTACACGTCAGCCATACAAAAATTAAATGAAATATTATTCTAATATCACTACAATATCAGTAATAATTTCATCAAAAATTAAAATTAAACTTTAAAAATACATAAATTAAAAATTAAAAAAATAAATATACATAATACATCATTAATAATAAAATAATAATATTTTCTCTTCTGTTGATAAAACAATTTAAAAACTATAAGATAATTTTTAGTTTGCTCTCAGCAAATTCTTCATAGCCGTAGAAGGTCTGCTCAATAAGCCAGGACTTAAACCGTCTATTAAAACAGGTCAAACCTGGTGCTGAAATAACTGATTCGAGCAGATATCGTCGCGCCATCTTGTCCCAGGGCGTCCCACACTACGCTTGCCAATTCGTAGTCTCCACTCCAGAACGCGTCTACCCCAGCAGTTATCGGTTCTGCGACATATATGACCAGCCCACTGCCACTTCAGCTTGCTAATACGTTGAGCTATGTCGATTACTTTTGTACTCTGGTGAATTACTTGGTGCGGATACGATCCCTTAGAGAAACACCCAGCATAGCTCTCTCTATAGCCCGCTGAGCGACTTTAAATTGGTGAAACAGTCGTACTGTTAGTGTCCACGTCTCGGTACCGTATGTCATAACAGGTAGGATTGATACTGATTGAATACCTTAGTTTTAAGGCATTGAGGTATGGACGACGAGAAGACTCGACGAAGCTCTCAAAACGCTGCCCAGCCAAGCTGAATTATTCGGCTGGTTTCTCTCTCGAAAATATTCTTGCCTAGTTGGAGCGTTTGCCCTAGGTATACATACTCATTTTACATTTTCGAGAGTCTTTCGAGAGTTTTACTTCGACTTGGATCTTTGCAATTCACAATGCTCCAGTTTGTTACTTTTGAAATTTCAATTCTAAAAAATAAATGATTCTAATTGGAAAAGTTTCCGCGACAAAATAGCTCACAGATTTATCAGTAACATATTCAAATTTAAAAATAAAGCTTCTGAATCCGATTATGTTTTCGAATGATTGAGAAATAGGGGGCTGGGGTATCATTCATATAAAACTTCATACAAGGTACGTAAGAAAATACAAACAATTTTACGAATTGATTACCTTAGCTCATATGAAGTTAGTCAAAAACACATGTTTGTGTTTTTGACTACATTACATGACGAAAACAACACTTGCCACCAGTTGCAGTTATACAATATACTCTACAATTTAGTAATAAATCCTAGCTAACACCGAACGTAGCTACCTACCGAAAAATTACGAACGACAGTCATTGCTTACAAAATTGCAGCATTTAAAGCTAGCCTAAAATGTGAGGCACGTCCAGAGTCGACGTTTATTCTGTCAGCGCATACTAATGTATTTGCGAAATGTGGACCAAATCGGTTCAGGGAACTACGGCCGCTCCTCACTTTCATTCAATGGCATTGCATTATTATAACTATTTTGTATGTAAAATTATATATAATATGCGTTATATTGTATGCTTACTATGAATAAATAGTTATCATAGATTGGAGTTCTCTGGCTCAAACGAAAAAAAGTCCTTATATATAAGTATAATGTTCGCTTTGTTGACCGTTTGCCTATCTCCCGCTGTGTTTAGACTAGACCCTTTTCCTTGAAATGCGTCACTGGAACCCAAGTAGGTATTATTATTATTATTACATAAGTATTAATTCATTCATTCAATATGATAGGCTGCAGTTGAAATTGATATAATCTTGGATCTATTGGAATTGCACAAATTCAAGCTTTCAAGTCAATAATTTAAAACTAATAAACCAATTTCACATGCCGTGCGAGTCTCACTTTCTATCCAGTACCCAGCAAGTTTGAGGCACTTATTTATCTGCATATCTCTGAAGATACTCAGTAGATCTTGATAAAAAAATATCAATAAACTGTCCAAGTGCAAGTCGGACTCACACTCGTAGGGTTCCGTAACACAGTTAAGTATTCCATAACTATGATTTTTCGCAACTACAAAATTAACTTTGTTTTTCATAGTGTTTGTATGAAAAACAAAGTTATACTTGCGGTCGCTATATCTCAACAACTGCTGACTGTATCTCGTTAAAACCAATTTTCTTTGTTAGTTTTTATTAAGATCTACAGCATATATTTGCTTTAGATTTTTCACTCCCTTACTTTAGAAGATAGAGGGAGGGGGGGGACACACATTTTACCACTTTAGACGCGCCTATCTCTTGAACGATTGACTTTGAGAAAAAATGATTTTAGAAACCTCAATGTCATTTTTAAAGACCTATCCATAAATACCCTACACGTGTAGGTTTGAAGAAAATTTTTTTTTTGTTCCTGTTCCATGTATGGGATGCCCCTCCTTAAACTTTTATATTTTTTATTTTTGTATAAAAATCGGAAAGCGGTTTACAGAATACCTACCAAGTTTCAATTCTGTAGTCCTAACAGTTTCGGAATAAAATGTCTGTGACATACGGACGGACAGACAGTCAGACAGACGAATCTATAAGGGTTCCGTTTTTTGCTATTCGACGGAACCCTAAAAAAGAACAACACATTGTGAGTGAGTGAGTTTGTTTGCATCATAGAACGTCTGCGATCGATGTGAAATGTAAGCTTCAATTTTACGACAGGCCTACTTCAGATATAATATATCTGAAGTAGGCCTGTCGTAAAATTATTAATAACATATTATGTTATAATACAATGAAGTAAAAACAGCAAATCCAGTCAAAAAGGCTTTTATGGTCTCCAATCGGTTTCACGATGAATCTCGTCCCTTTCTCTAAAATCTCATCTGATTATGTCTATCTATATAAATTAAGCCTCAAATTAAGCTTACTCGCTCATTTCCATTTTTACATTTGATTATTAAACAATGATTCTCAGTAGATGTTATGTTAAGAGGTATGAGAGTATATTTTTTCTTACTCACTTGGACTTGTATTTACTAATTACCTACCTTGTAGCACGATGGTGAATGTGAGTGCCAGCACAATCTACCGGCTTATTGGCACAATATAAAATGTACTTACTACTAAGAAAGTGTTTATGAATAAATAAAAAAAAATATATATTTCTCATCGTATCTCTGAATATTACCTAATCAGACATCAATACTTTCAAAGTGAGCAATTTTTTGCAAGTAAAACATCTATTAGTAAGCAATCACAAATTATAATCTTACGATGTTCCGGCAGCACATAGCCTTTGAGAGTCCAGAGTATTATTCTATATAGGTCTAACGTGTTCACAATCTTCGACCACATCATTGCTTACGAACAGGTGAGAAGTGGTCAAACGCTAGCCTATAAGTGATATAAAAAAATGTATAAATTGGTTCACAATAATTGGCGCAAATATCGATGAACATAATTAAAAAAAATACATACAGACGAACATAGAACCTCCTCGTTTTTGGAAGTCAGTTCAAAATAAGAAAAAAAGTCACGTAAACTGGGGCGCACGTAGTATTAATAACAATGGTTTACCCATACTTCCCTGTCTGCGGCCCGTCTGCACACACTATGCTTCTAGGTCGAATAACGTAATCAACAACTGACACCAATATCATCTAATTTGCTAGCTTTGTGTCTCGCTGAATTATCTGGGTTTAAAAGTGTAGGCAGAAGGCATTAAGAGCCTGTGATAGCCTAGTTCAGCAAGTTAAATACCTCTTTAAGGTACGGACACACCACGGCGTCCTTATAAGGTAATGGGCTCTTCTATTGAATAAAACAATTAAATATGAAACACGTCTGTTTATTACTAGCTCTTACAGAGGACTCAATATAATTAAATTATGAGCTAAAACCTAAAAAGGTATGTGCTGGGTAGGCACATAACTTCCCCCTCTTTTTTTTTAAATAAAAAAATCTGGTAGCTGTCGGAATTACCATCTGTTCTATCGGGGTTGAGAGCAAGCTTGAGATACGATACTGAAATTAGTGCAGCGGAGATGGTTTATGGAGAAGCCTTAAGATTACCGGGAGATTTCTTTGAGCCGAAAAAGCAAGAGATTTCCGATAACTCGATGTTTGTACGAGACCTTCAACAGAAAATTACAAGTTTGGCTAGCGTCCCGAGAAAAGAGAACCATCAAGGTAAAATATTTGTCCATCCCGAGTTACAAGACTGCACTCATGTATTCGTGCGCGTTGACAAGGTCACAAAACCTTTAACACCACCATATATGGGTCCATTCAAAGTAGTAAAAAAGACAGACAAATATTTTATATTAATGCAAGGGGATACAGAAAAAGTCATTAGTATAGATAGAGTGAAGCCAGCTTTCGGGCTTAGGCATGAGGAATCTGCTGACGCGCCTAATAAGGCAACTGTTGATATTAAGGCCAATACACACAGAGTTTCGAGATCTGGACGGCTTATTAAGCCAGTAGTTCGATTTGCATTGTGAACACACCCTGTTGACACCTGTTATCGGTAATACCTATCCTTAAAGATGGGCAGATCCACTACAAAGCAAGAAGAGGTTAAGGAGGAGATAATAATCGCACAGACAGGTGCGGGTAATAGTGCCTCCAGCGCCAATGCCGTAGACACTTCAGACACAAAGCACCAGATCAACAGAAGCGAAATGTATTTGCTATTAATTGTTGCCTGCATATTGGTGGCTACATTATACGTCATGTGGAAGCGATGCAAAAGAAAGTATGCAGCTTACATGAGGAGAGAGCTGCAGCTGGAGCTGCAAGATATAAGCAACAATGCGCCTCGTGGTGGTGAGCAAAGCTTCCACAGCGGTCCTCCACAGCGAGTCGTTATATAACAAGGATGTGATTTAATAAGAATGTGATGGTGTTAAAAAGGGCGCGAACTCTGGACATTCGGAACATAATATATCTATGATGTATCCAGGTTTAGTGATAACAAAGGTATGTAGCGTTAGTTTGTAGGTACCCTGATGATAGTTTATTAATGTAGTAAGTCTGTTTGTTTATGGAACGTAAGAATATAGTAATGAAATGTTTATGATTATTGTGTACGTACCCCTATATATTTGAATAGTTTCGTTTTAGTGACAGTTAATACTTGTTTATGATTTTATTTTTTTTATACAAAATGTATTTAGATGTTATGAAACTTATTGTTACGACATTTTTTGTTTTGAATATTTTTTCATGTTTTATTATTTTACAGAATTTACCTTGTTTTAAAATGTTCAATTGTAATGTTTATTTTTTCTCATGTTATTTTTTTGTACTTATATTGTTTTTCAATTGCGTGAATTTTATCTGATGTTATTTTAAATGTTTTATAATGTTGAATTAAATTTTGTTTTATGTTTTAATTTTTTTTGGCATTTGTGTTATATACAGTGTCGAAATTAAACTCAGGCCCTGGAGGGAAACTACTTTCAATCCTTAAGCTAGCTCATTTTACTTAAAGGAGACATTCCTTTATATTTGAAAAGAAACAAATCTGCATTAAAAGATTTTTTAAAACTCGCTTGCTTCGCCCGGGACTCGAACCAACTAAAATTTAAAAAAATAAACACTCTTTATTTTATTATACTAATCGGTAGTATTAATATTCAGTATAAAGTTTCTCTAACAAACATTAGGTCTTAAAAATAAAAATAATCGTTAAATCTAACATCAACTTTATTTTACTATCAATTTTGTAACACTTAAACTTTTATTTAACTGATAAATTGTTCGAAATGAGCCCCGTCGTTCCGGCTACACAACATTAGTCGCCGTTGAAATTCATTTCTTGTAGCCTTCAGCAAAGTGTTGTGGTGTATGCCCCTAATAACATTTTCTATCGCAATCCTTAGCTCTTGAACGGTTTCATAGCAAGTTTCATAAACAACATTTTTTACATGACCCCATAAAAAGAAGTCCATGGGCGTCAGGTCTGGACTTCTTGCAGGCTATCTAATCGTCCCGTTTGTACCTATCCAGGCATTGAAATTTTCATTAAGGTATGCCCTGGCAATTCTGCTGTTGTGGGCAGGTGCACCATCTTGTTGAAAAATGATATTATTTCGTTCCTCTTCTGGCAGAAGGTTTAATTGATTTTGTAAAAGCTCCAATATTTCAATGTATTTTGCTGCATTCAGATGTCCTTCGTTAATGTGCATCAAAACAACCATGTTACTTTTGATTCCACACCAAACATTAAACGAAAATCTGACCTGATTGTTCGTTTCACGGACACGGAATGGATTTTGACGAGACCAATAATGATTGTTATGTCTGTTATACATTCCATTATTACTAAAATTTGTTTCGTCAGACCATACAATACAGTCCAAGAAATTTGGGTTGCGGGCTATTTCTGTTTGAATATTTTCACAAAACTGTAATCTCCTGTCACTATCTCCGGGATGTAGTTTCTGCACCAATCGCCCATCACGATAACATTTGTATTTGTATTTTTTCAGAACTTTAAGTATACTAGTATGGTTGATGCCTATCTCTTGAGCAGCTTCCCTGCTTGAAGCCTTCGGGTAACACTCGAAGTATGTCAAAATGTTTAACTCAACATCGCTATAGTCCAAATTTTGTTGCTGTGGGCGTCCAGTCTTCTTTTTAAAACTTCCAACGGTCAGTAAATTATTCACAATTCGAGACAAAACTTTTCTAGATGGTAGTTCTCTGTCTGGATACTTCTCGCGATACCACTGCAGAGCTAAATCGTAGCTCTTGTTGCAAACAAAGTAAGCTTCTAATAACTCGAATTGTTCTTGATACGCCATTATGAGATAATTTAATTACGTAAGGAAAGCAACACTACTTAAATAAAATCTGTTGATAAAAATCGTTCGAATTTTAAAATTATTGTCCCGCATTGCAAACAAAGTCAAACGTTCCATTTTTAAACTTCTCCACTGAACGCCTCGGATCATGTAAGAAGGAAATGTGCATAGAGGTTTTACCACCATTGAACAATTTTCTTATCGAAGATTTCAACAAGGTACTTAACGATAAATTAGCAAGCGTGTACTTCATACGAAGTCTTTGAGTATTGGAGAGATAACAGAACTGTTACGTGTCTTTTACTTGTTAAAAGTGAACAGTAACCAAACATTTTTTAGAAAAACTTTATCCTGAATATTAATACTACCGATCAGTATAATAAAATAAAGAGTGCTTATTTTTTAAAATTTTAGTTGGTTCGAGTCCCGGGCGAAGCAAGCGAGTTTTAAAAAATCTTTTAATGCAGATTTGTTTCTTTTCAAATATAAAGGAATGTCTCCTTTAAGTAAAATGAGCTAGCTTAAGGATTGAAAGTAGTTTCCCTCCAGGGCCTGAGTTTAATTTCCACAGTGTATATTTTTTTAAATGATTTTTTTATTTAAAAAAATAAGAGGGGGAAGTTATGTGCCTACCCAGCGCATACCTTTGTTATCACTAAACCTGCATTCATCATAGGTATATTATGTTCCGAATGTCCAGAGTTCGCGCCCTTTTTAACACCATCACATTCTTAAAGGTATGTGCTGGGTAGGCACAATGCCACTCCTGCGTGCGCGATCTAGGCGGCGATCAGATAGCGCAGTAGTATTTGTACGGGAATTTTCCGAAACAACAAAAGCGCAGCACATCTGATTTTGTGGTTTTGATTACAAAATAGATCATTTTGATAGTAAAACATGAACACAGATGATAATTTATATCTATTTAATTCTTTTTTATTTTGTATGCAATATATATATTTAAACATATAGACTCTTATTTAATCGAGATGGTAACGCAGTACAGATTTCCAAAAAAACATTCCTACAAACAGAGCGTCTGCGATTTTTTAAGTATTCTAACATAAAATGTTTATTATTGTCTTCTAAAGAGAACAACCATAAATTTGACCCAGTAAGAAATATTTATTCTTCAATCGTGTCAATCCAGCGCGAGTCACATGGATAAATAGACACGTTTGTGGAAAACTTGTCCTAAATATAGTCGCAAGATTATTTTGGACGCGCAGTGTCGCGTGCGCCGCCGTCTCACCAGTCTAAACACCGTCAGCTTCAAGCTCTGAACGTTTATTACACAGTTTTAAAAAGCGATGAAACTCCCAGATAATTACAATGTTAAAACATAAACTCGTTAACATTTATCGCTTTTGAACGCAGAATCGTGACTCGATTAGAAGTGCTCTTTTTATCTTTGCGTCGCTTTTCTGAAAGTGTTCTGAAAGTTCTTTTCTGCAAGTTTTTATTAAAATGGGTGGTGACTGTTGATATTTTTGTGGTGGAAATGTCTGTGATTGTGCTGTATCTGGTTGTGTTGTTGTCGCCATGTGTTCGATTACAGGAGCCGGAAACGGAGGCCAATGATAGTCGAGTTCTTGGTATGTTTTAAATAACAAATCAATTTGGTATTTTGAGTTTCACAGTGACATAAATGGCTAAATAAAATGGCTCCAGACAGACATCTGAGTCATCTAGAAGTGTTTCGATTTTATACCGTCGCGTTGATGTTTGAGACAGTGAGATGCCGTGCGAGTGATATTTACAGTCTTTTCCGAGGTGTTTTGCTTTATATTTCATGAGATTTCAATGATGATTTTGATAAAATGTAGGTAGCTAGCTGTACCACACATAACAATACCCAACTCGGAACCCGGGGATATAAAGACCAAAGAAACAACGTAGGCTTTCACACAATTTCACTACCTCCACTATTTGGAAGTCGGTCGAAAAGGTGTTTATGTACCTAACTATCTATATTACCTATCTATGCATAAAATTGTAGCGGACACTAAATGAGCTAATATGTAAAATCATAGAGAGTTCATCAGTTTGCAGAAACTCTGTTCTCTGTTGATCGTCACTGCGACAATTTGAAGGTTGAAATTTAAAACACACTTGGTATTCCTGAAATAAATATAGAAAGTGAACTGGTCATCTCCTTGGTTGCGTTGATAATTATAATCCTAGGGATAGTCGTGGCTTTTGATGAAATAGAAGTGAACGTTTTATTCTTTTTTAGGAGCTCTGATATATGAAAATGAAAATGACCTTAAAGAGGTCCTGAATTTATGTGGGAGCATGTATAACTTTAAAATCTTAATTAAGGAACTATCGGCGCCTGGGCAGATTCTTGAAGTATCCAAACATGTTTGTGATTTGGCTGCAGTAAGTACAATATAATATTTTTGTCCTAAGAAAGAAGAATACATTTTTCGAGCTTGTGTGCGCGAGTTTGTTTGTACTCGTATGTACTATGTCTATTAATATACAACGATTCAGTATGTACTTTTTTTTCTTCAGAATCTTAAAGTATACCACAGTACTCTAATGTGAAAAAATTTCAGAGCGAATAATATCGTTTAAAAACTAAAAAAGAACCGACTTTAATGCCGCGCTATTCATTTTCAGTACCAATTTTGAGTATTATCGATGTATTTATCTCAATATCTCTGGAGATACTTATCAGACCTCGATAAAATTACCATGGTACTACACTTGGGATATTTCCTTTCGAACAAAAAAAGAATAATCAAAATCGGTTCATAAACGACGAAGTTACCCGCGAACAACATAAAAAAACTTCAAAACAATATATATATATATATACGGTCGAATTGAGAAAGCTCCTCCTTTTTTTGAAGTCGGTTAAAAATATGTAAAGATTCCGTACTCTTAAACTTATCAGTTTTTGAATTCTGTACCGATTACTAGTACCTAATACGCACATTAGATCAATTTTCGCATACAAATCTATATATATATAAAAGAAAGTCGTGTTAGTTACTACACTTATAACTCAAGAACGGCTGGGCCAATTTTTATGATTTTTGTATTTATGGAATTTTCTTTGTCAGGAATAGGATAATAAGTATTAAAAACAATGAATAATTCACCTAAAAAAATATATATAAGACAAATTATTTTGCCGAAATGTTCCTGGGTTAAAAAACTGCCAATCATTTGATGTTCAATTGTTTATCCTGTTGATACGGTAAACCGCAAATTAATAAGGGTCATCGCTCCACACGATTAGTGTATTTAGCCAGTGTCAAGTACAAAAATTGGTTGAAATTTAGAATCGTTTGGCACAAAAAAGGGGGTGGAGTGGTGGACGGGGTAGGTGAAGGTCCCCCTTTCACAACCCCACCACTCTCATTACAAGGTAATGCATAGTTTTTGAGTGATGATTTTTTTTTGCAAAATCATAATCTCGCTAGGTAAAAATTTTCAATCGTTTGCCACGAAAAAGGGAGGGTGAGGAGGTGAGGGGGTTAGGGAGGGTCCCCCTTTCCTTTTCCCGCCATTTTCAGTACAAGGTAATGCATAGTTTTAGAGTAATGCCTATTTTTGTTAAATCATAACCTCACTTTTTTGTACCACTTCGCTGATCAATATCACTGTTTTCTTGGATGTTTAACAGACTTTTTACGCTTCGCCGGCCGCTGCCGCGGCACGCTCGCTTCACTCGCTCGGCTCGCACCAGAAAATAAACGAAGTTAGGTTGAAACTGCGACAACACATGTCGCAGTTTCAACCTAACCTAATCTCGTTTATTTTCTGGTGGGGAGTTCTTATTAATTCAGTAGAGTTAAATCATACAACTAAAATTTTTGAAAAGTTATCTAGCCCTTGTAACTATTATTTGCGCTATGTTTTTATGATTTAGTATATTTTTAGGTTAGATATTTTATATATAGTTTTTTTTGAAAAATATGCATTACCTTGTTATAAGAATGGTACTCGTATTGTTACAATCAGGGACTTAGCCTCTACCCATCCTCATAACATTTTATATCAAACTCATGCCAAACGATTCTAAATACAACCAAAAATCCAAAATCAAACCCAACAAAAATAGGCATAACTCACAAACTGCATTACCATGTAAAGGGAGTGGTAGGGTAGTAAAGAGGGGACACTCCCCTTCCCATTCCATCCCTCTGCCCCCCTTTTTCGTGCCAAACGATTCTAAATCCAACCCCAAAAAATCTTCAAGTTTTTGTGATTTCAAGTCATGTACATTTAAAAGATGATAATATATTTAAATAATGTCAGTAATGACAATTGCGTGACATATTTATTGATTGTCAAATATGCGTGCGTTCAGAAATGTATGCTTACGAGTTTTTGGCGGGAACGTGGAAAAGTGTGTGTGTGATCTCATTGTTTTTTTCTAAAACTTGTGTTTTTCCGCGTGTTAATGTGTAATGAATGTATATTATCACGAATTAAGTGCCAGTGCCAGAATGTGTGCGAGTGTAGGGAAACAGCTCAATTTTGAAAAACATGCTATTTGCGTTCTCACCAAAATTCCACTGAAAATCTGCAGTAAACACCACATATTTACTGAAGGTATGACATTTACTTGAAAACTGAGCTGAAATGTGACTTTAACCCATCTCTACGACCAAAATTGATAAAAACTTGAAGAATTTTAATACTTGACACTGGCTAAATAAACTAATCGTGTGGAGCCATAATGAAACTTAAAAAAAAATGACAATAATAATCAATACCTAATCAATTTTATATTTTGTCAGAATGTAGGTAAATACAGAGATATGCAAATCGCAAAAGCCAAAAACAAAGAGATATGCAAGAATGTGATAGCCAGTTTATAAATGCCGTATGTATACAGTCTTATCCATAGGGCAAAAAAATATTAGACAGTTATTCATGAAGTAAGTACCTATACTTATTCAGAATTAAAATTAAATACTGGTGATCTCAGACATTGTTTCATTGCATCATGTCTCGCTGACACGCGGTTGAAGTACTTGATTGTTGTATATTTATTATATTTCTGTATTGCCACAACTTTATTATTTACTTGATAATCAAAGTGCCATAATACATTATTAAACTTAAGATCTCTTTTTACATTGTATTACGTTCATAAAAGCCCAAATTAAGTTAATCTAAAAGGTAACACGACATTCATTGTCTGTTAGGTGGTACGAAGTTCGCCGGTCCAGCTAGTAATTAATAAAACATTCATTTATATTTATTATCATCTCAAGCACATAACTAAATCGACTGTAAAGTAAATCATAATTATTCTTGATTATATTCTACGTTATTTATCTACTACTAGCTGCGCCCCACGGCTTTGCCTGCGTTTAATCCTAATTATAAACCTTTCACTTGAATCACTCTATCTATTGATGAAAACTGCTTTAAAATCCGTTGCGTAGTTTAAAATATCTAAGCGTACAGACAGCGGGAAACGATTTTGTTGTATACTATGTAAAGATTTATAATATTTTGTATACATTCATGGGAAATCACTTTATCAACTTTCTCCAAAGACTACCCCTACAACAAATCCCTTCCTACAGTGCCACAAGTATAACTTGGCGGTGGTGGTTTTTGGAACTAATTATTTTAATTGAAACTGTGAGTTTGACGTTTGAGAGATTACCGCGACATTATTGTTGATAAATCTGCTACATTAAAATAGTTCAATAATGCCAAAAGTAATTAAAAGTGGTTTAAGAGAAACTGTTATCAAAGTACAAAGTAAAAGCACAGTGGCGCACAGGCACGCCAAGTTATACTTGCCGGACTGTACGAAGTTATTTCTAAAGATTAAATTTTGCAGGAAGGCGTATTAGGAATCATAGATGGCGTGGGTGGGCGAGCAAGTGAAAATATCCAGGCTATAACGGATGCTTTGGAGCTGCCACATGTTTTAATACAGCAGAATGACGTGTACTCGGAAAGTTGGTCACTCTTGAACTTTTATCCTAGCCCTTCAGCATACAATGAGGTAAGTTATACTCAAGTTATTTTCAAAAATGCAGTTACTTAATACAGAAAGATATGTGAAAGGATGATAGCTGCGGTATGAACATTCTTTTAAATTATAAGATTACACTGGAAAAATATGTTTAGATAAAACATAACCCTTCTTTTTGCTTCGCCGTAGTGGGGTAAAAATATGTTTCTTTAAAGGTACGGACACACCGCAGCGTCCTGCGTGACCCGAATTAGGCGCCGATCAGATAGCGCAGTAGTATTTGTACCGACTGGTTCACACCAAATGCGATCAGAAAACAATTGCAAAGTACTGAGATCGCGTCCGCAGATCGCAGGATGCGCGGTGTGGCCTTACCTTAAGTGCTTTATATATTTATACATTGTTATATACATTACAAAATATGTTTAGATAGTTTGACTTAATAATAATTGCATTTTAATCAAGACAGTTATACATCGCCTTATCTTCCACTTTTAAACAAGCACAATTTCGTCGTAAATGGCATAGTTACTCAATATCTACGCGATGTTGTTAAATATAATTTTATTAACAATTGAAAAAAAAAAAAATTATAATATCTTAATTTTATATTAAAAACGGTAAATCTCTCATTTTTTTCTCTAGATAGACAAATAAGATGTATATATATGATGTATTTATTGTATTTATGTATTTATTAATGTATATATATAATGTATTTATTTATAAATAAGATGTATTTATATGATACAAGTAACTAATTGTTATCATCAACAAGGTTCTATACTTTCGCCTCAAATTGTAGTAATTGTAAGCACAAGTTGGAGGCCTACTAAGTTGTCATCCCGTAAGAACATGAAATTAAGCAAATTTCATTTATATTTGTTATTGTGGATATTTCAGGCTCTAAAACAGCTGATCATTCAAAAAGACTGGACAAACTTTACTATCTTGTACGTGAAAGGTTACAGTATATTGAGAGTAAGCGATCTACTAGAGATGGGCAACACTACAGAAAGATACACCATCGCTGTTCGTGAACTCAGTGGAAATGATTACAGGTATAATTGGTTTTCCTTCAATTTTTTGATGCTGAATAGGGAAGTGATTGACTAATATCTCACCTGATGTTAAATGACGATATGGTCCAATCGAAGATGTAGCACGCTTCCATAGAAGATACTTATTCACTAACAGTTGAAGACCCCCAGATGGTAGTTATCGGGAAATAGAATCTTATCATCTCATTTGCAAGTTTTAATGCTCAATAGGCAAGTGATTGGATTGACCACTATCTCACCTGAGGTACAGGAAGTAAACAATTTCAATACACCTTGGGTGAGTTAATACCAAAAACAATATCTTTAAAAGGCCTCGCGTAAGTGGAAATCAAAGTAAAATTCAGGAAAACAAAATGTAATACCATATGTACATAAAACTCATACACTGCAGTTCTTTCAGCTTAACAATTATTCAGATGGACATAAAAAACGTAACACAAACAAACAACATAAAAGTGGTACAAACCTACATTGTTGGTTTTAAAACGTACTTTTGAATTCTTTGTGGTTGTGCTAGTGTGGGTGGGTGTCTTTATTCTCTGTAACAAATTGCCGCCTGTTTATTTTCTATGTCCTCGGCGTAGGCGCTTTGTGAAGACCATAACCGAGACACTTTTGAAATAGAGGAGCTTAAAGCACGAGCATTTTGAAGAAATATTGCTCCTTTTATGATAATGATTCATAGTTGCTTTTTTTAAACGGTGTAGACTTGTAATTTTGAATCACTTTAGGTAAAGATATAGGAAATTTGTTGTAACGCTCACTGTAACTTTTACGGATTATTATTTAATAGTTTAAATAAAGTTTAAAATATTTAAATGGATGAAATAGGTGGTAAGAGCATATTAAATTGATGTTCCACCTGACTTGCTATCAAACAGTAGCATACCAGTGTCTATCAAAAATCTTACAAGTCTACCCTGTATTATATTTATATTGATTGGATTGATATTAACAAATCAAAATTTATACACGGTAGACATGTGTTTGACCTGTATCTCACCTGATGTTGAGTGATGAGTGATGTTGAGCTTAACAGGAAGCACAGACTCTAGCGGGGAATTCCATTCCTTGTCTATACGAATGTGAAATATCGGTGCAAAGCGTTTTGTGGGACAGGATGGGATATTCTCTAAGTATCGATGGTGCATGTCTGTTGCAAATATATAGGCGCAAATACACAAATTGGGATAAAGATTTTGGTGGTATGAGGTAACCGTAACATGGGCATAAAAGACAATATTCATAGAAAGTTGTACCTACTGAAGTTAATACTCGTATGTAAAGTGATTTTCGTTTTTATTTTCCAGAGATGTTCTTATCAACTCAAAAGAGAACGGGTATACAAACTTTGTAGTGGACTGTCCATCAGCCTACATAGATCGGATTCTCGATCACGCACAGCAAGTTGGTTTGATGGCAGACGAACATTCCTATATATTTGTGTCCCCAGACCTTTTCTCATTGGATCTAGATGACTACCGATACGGGGGTGTTAATATGACAGGTCAGTCCTTGCTGCGATTATATCGACTCACATTTTATTTCGACCTTCATGCCCTTACTTTATAACGTCTATAACTGATCGAGGCCATATAACCTAATACTTCTGATCTAAAGGTCAAAGATTTTAATTTCGCCGAGCACCAATTGATCTAATTAAAAGAATATGTTTACACTTCCACGCTTGTACGGTGAGTGAAAACTCCGTGAAATATTATAAATAATAGCAGTATTCGTGAAGAAAGAAAATGTTTAGTCAGCCAGCTCTAAGCGTATCTAAAGAACAACATTAATTGAGCTGGCTGGATTGAAAAGTGCTCAGAAAATATGACCAAATAATCATGCCCAGGCTCGACAGCATCCAACAACAATAGGGGCCAGTTTCACTGGTTCCTGATAGCGCTACCTTAAAGAAATCTGACAGATTTTTGACAGCTTTTATATGTCGTCACGTATTTTGTCAGATAACCATCTAACGCATGTTCTGATAACTGGCCCTGTGTGTGTTTTTAAATACCACTAGAAGCTTGTCTCATGTAAGTAGTAGGTGCAAAATGGTCTTTTTATGTTATTTACTTATCAGATCGTCAAACTATAGTATGTAAAAAGTCGAATTATCGCATGTCAGTTGATCTTTAGAATCAAAATAAATCCTACCAAATTATTAAATTTGTTCAATGTTGTTTAAATGTTGTTTTTTGCCATCGCTATAAAACTACTTGATAAGATAAGCTGTAAGCATTGTTTTATCATGTTGAATTTATATTTGCCAAAGCAATTTGTCTACTTAAAACCGAAATAACTTCAAAGTGGGAGGTAGAGTCGAAGTCAATGTTTGTTTACAAGTCCAAGGGTCATTTAAAGTACTTATTTTTCTAAAACAAGGCGTCTGATAGATCACTTCAGTCTTAACCAGTAAACATAGAGACATAACAAATGAAGAAGGAAATTTTGGTTGGCGTGTAACATCGATGTTTATGTACTACGTACCAGATGTGGCGTCGCGAACTAGCTCTACGTTCAAATAAAAAGCAGTGCTGAATCTACATCTCGCTTAGTTTAGCGTAACCTCAAGCCCGATCGCGCCTCGCTCGGCACGTAAGTCAGTTTATGATGAGCGCCTCTGGTTTACATGTACCTCGACGGCGTGTAACGCTCGATTTCTATGGTGCGTGATATTGCGAACAGACCAGCCCAGATCAGCGCACCGACCGTGAGAAGTATGAGGTCCATGAGGGCGAATCCGTAGAGTGTATATGAAGTAGTCGTCACCGTGCGTGTGGAATCACACCATGAAAAACACGCTAAGGATAAAATTAATAATTAATATGAATATGGTCCAAGTAAATGTTACCACTGAGTTTATTAAAAAAATCTAATCTAAATTGTAACCTACAATTAAACATTTTTCTAGGATTTCGTCTCACGAATTTAACCGACAATCATCTTTTATGGGGATTCCTAGATCTACTACAAAACCAAACTAGTGACACTACATTACTACAAATGCAACCAGAAAAAGTGAAGACTAAAATGGTATTATTACACGACGTAGTACTTGCATTTAACTCGGCAATGGTAACGTATCGAGATAGAAAGTTGGATGACACAATGGTAGTTGAAAACCTGGATTGTAAAATAATGAAGTCATGGCCTTACGGAACAACGTTGCTAAACTTCATGAGAACGGTAAATAACATTTTTTTTAATTTCAGATAGACTGATGTTCGTAATAGTCTACACTTAATAGAAAGTAAGAATTTAAACTAATTAATCTTAGTGTCTAAAGCATAGAGTACTCGCGTATTTGTCTATGTCGTTTACATGTCTTTTTTATTATTTTTTACATCATATAGGCTAGCTAGTTTGACCACTATCTCACCTGTTGGTAAGTGATGATGCGGTCGAGGATGGTAGCACGCTAAGCCAAGAATGGGATTTTTATGTTTATGTTGTGTTTATAGGAAAATGGAGGACAACAGGTGAGAAAGTGCACTAGTAAAACAAAAAATAAATCACGGCACAAAGTGAAGCTAATTCCAACTCGTCTTTTATAAGGTAAGGTCACACAGCGGTGTCCTGCGATCTGCGGGCGCGATCTCAGTACTTTTCAATTGTTTTCTGATCGCGTATGGTGTGAATCAGTTGGTACAAATACTACTGTGCTATCTGATGGCCTATATATCGCGCACGCAGGACGCTGCGATGTGTCCGTACCTTTAATTGGCTGGCAACAAACATCACCTCTGAACGGAACTCAAAGAAGCAATTGGCGAAAAACATTTAATTATTATTGTAATTCGAGTACTTATGTAAGATTTCAGTAGATACAAAATTAAACTGACTATACAATTGACAGTAAATATTCGAACGAAGAGCTCTTAGTAATAAGAATATTATTTCAGAACAAAATACAAGGTATAACAGGACCTATAATGTTTGACGGACAGGGTCTGAGATCAAAAGTAGCCTACGACATATTAGAATTGTCTCCTGCTGGTAACGAAACTGTAAGTTTTTCTGCTTAGAAATAATGTATTTTAATCAAGTATTATCCACTACTTGCGCGTACATTTTATAAGCTGATTAAGTAATGCTAATTGTTTTTCGTAGATTGGTCAATGGCTATTTGATAAATTGGTAATAGAAAGAACAATGGGGCCTGATGCTGAAATTGGTGAAGAGAATATCATGAATAATAAAAGTTTGAAAGTACTGATAGCTTTGGTAAGTGTTTATTAAGTTTATTTAATAGCTTTTATTATAGTCGAAATAATATCTATGTGTACCACAATATGTATGCGCGTTTGCGGGGATATGCTGAAATATATGAACAATCAAAATAAAAATAAAAACATGCAAAATGGGTGCCAAAACCGATTCGGACGTTTTCAACTCGATTTTTAACCTGTACGTAACGTAGAGGGAAAATTAAATGGAGAAGAATTTGGCGTATACGATGAAATAGCTATAGAGATATAACCCGTCTAAAATGATGAACACGTGTACATATGCCAGCTATGAGATATAATTAACAAAGTAATTTGGTTGTATTTTTTTTAATATTATGACACCGGGTGAAAGCCAATAGGCGCCGCTAGAGCTGATGGCAGAGCTGGAAGCAAATAATAAAATCACATACGCGAGAAGGATAAAAAAAAATGTTGTCCGTCTCGCTCACTCATATATTTTAATGTCAGATCTTTTAAATTATCCATCTACGGTACGTAAGGAATGATTTTGAAGTTTATATATTTCTGGCATCCTTGTCTTTCTACCTAAAATTTGACATAAATTCCAAACATATTGCAAAAAATGTGTCACCAACTGGCACGATGTCATTATTTAATGAGAAATCAACCTTAACGGTAGCGTGCCGGAAGCGCATATAAACAATGGGCAAACAAACGGCAATCGACCTTAATAAGGTCGATGCAAATATATTAAGGTCGATTTCCATTCAAGGGCGTTATCTTAAGCGTTCAATTATTCGTTACATTTAAATCATCAATCATCCATCCGTTAAAATGTTCTACTTTTCATCTCTAGAACCCATCGTTAGATAATCATATCGGCATATTATATTCAAATCCAACTAACTCGGAGACATACTTATAAACAATAAAAAAAATACATCAAAATCAGTTCATAAGCAACGGAGTTATCTGTACATACATAAAAAACCCATACACACGAACATTAAAGCTCCTTTTTAAATGTGTGTTAAATTCTATCGCAATTGTTTTCACAGACAGAACCGTACGCCTTCGTGAAGGAATCACAAGAGAAACTAGTTGGTAACGACCGATATGAAGGGTTCACCATTGATCTTATTGATGCACTCTCGAAAATGCTTGGATTTAATTATGAGTTCGAAGTAGAGCCAGTTTACGGTGATAAAGTTGGCGAGAATGAATTTACAGGCATGGTGAAACAACTAAGAGAAGATGTAAGTAGAATTAATAATGGAATTTTATTTTCAGGCAACAACACAACACTAATGAAACTGAAAAGCTAGAAAGAACCTCATTACGCCCGTAAATATGTTTTTCTTCAATTGCGCTGAAGTGGTTTAACATTATTTTAACTATCATTGTATAACTTATGTTACAGAAAGCTGACTTAGCAATATGTGATCTGACAGTAACAAAAAACAGACAAGATGGAATAGATTTCTCAACACCGTTCATGACTCTAGGAATTAGTATATTGTATAAGGAACCAAGCAAACAGCCACCGGAAATGTTTTCTTTTATGGCTGTGTTTTCTACAGAGGTAAAAATAATATTGATAAAAATAGTGGTATATAGTGGTATATTTGAGAAGATACTATAATAATCTTGGTCCTGACATACTGACTGACTGACTGACTAACCGACTGACAAGGGTGTACTAAGAAAGGATTTTTTGAGCAGCTAAATGAGCGTATAGTTATAAATATTAAAATACAGTATTTACAAGCTTTTATTTTTAATATTTATAACTGTGTTCAAATCGCGAAAGATCAAAGTTTACAAAAGCTAAATGAGCGGCTAGGAAAGCTGCGACTCGTTGTCGTTACATCAGGCAAGATACTCAGTTTTCCGATTACCTCCTATCTTAAAAAATACAGCACCTTGTATTACCATTAACATTAACCATGGTAGCTTAAAGTCAGCAAAATACCTTAATTTACTTTTTCAGGTATGGATTTACATGTTGCTAATACAGTTATGTCTGGGCATACTCATGATATTCGTGGGCAGAATCTCTAACAAAGAGTGGCAGAACCCAGTTCCTTGTGTTGAGCAACCCGACGAGCTCACCAATCAGTTCAGTTTTGCCAACTCCGTGTGGTTGATTATAGGATCTGTCATGCAACAAGGTTCTGAAATTGCACCTATGTAAGTATATTTTTTAATAATCGATTTTGAACGACCTGGGGCCTTATTCAGTATGACCAATGAGATAACGCATTCCTTAACGCGCCACGTCACGTTATTGAAAAATTGTATTCTGTATGCCACACTATAGGTAAATTATACAAAACGCGCGCGTTACACGTCCTCATATGTCACGATATTTTGACAGCTCAAAACACGCTCATAACCTTACCCTACCGCGTTTTAATTGGCATAGAGAATACCATAACGCGGAGATAACGTAACACGGCACGGTAAGGCTTTAAAATGGTCATACTGAATAAGGCCCCTGTTAAGACTAGGAGTAGAAGAAGTTAGGGTAAGGAGCGAGAGGGGTATGTCAGGATCGTAGCATGTGTAAAGAAGTAGTATCTGCCTACCCCAACGGAAAAAAGGCGTGATTTTAAGTATGTATGTTAAGACTAACTTCGGACGACCCGTTGGCGTTAAATAGCTTAAATTGCCTTTAAATGAGGAGGTTGCTGGTTCAAATCCTACCTGTACATCAATGGTTTTATATATATATTCATGAGTGTGCGTTCTCAGGTGGTAAAAGCAGTATGTCCATGACCCGCCTGATTTACTACCAACCAGTACCTTACCACCATTAAGAAGAAAATCTGTCGCCATAACTTTAATTTTTAATTTTTTTATTTTGATAACCTTATGGTGTTTCGACAACACACAGAGTGGAGAGAGAGAGTTAAGAGTCAGATCATTCTAGGCCTAGAGTATTCACCATCCAGACTTCCAGACTAATATTATAAAAACGTATGTAACTCTGTCGCTCTGTCTGTTTGTTACCTAATCACGCTTAAACGCACGATCTGATCTTACTGAAATTTAACAACGAGATACTTTATATCATAAATATGAATATAGACTACTTTTTGTAATTAAAATAAAATTATGATTTTTACATATAACTTAAATGTTAAACACAAATGTTGGAAACAAGGAGCTGAAGATCGAGTCATTGGCGTGCCATAGGAGAGGCTTATGCTTAGCAGTGAACGAGTACTGGCTGCTAATGATGATGATTATGATAACACAAATGTTGATTGACAGAGCTTTACAGTGATAAAATTCTTAGTGTACTTAAACGAGGTCGCCGGGTATCAGCTAGTCTTCTTATAAAACGATATGATTTTTGCAGAGCTTTAGCACCTCGCATGATAACCAGTGTATGGTGGTTCTTTACATTGGTCATGGTAGCTTCGTACGTTGGTACCTTGGTCGCTTTCTTGACGATTGAGAAAAATGTACTACCCTTCGAGACTCTCGACGATCTTTCCAGACTGAAATCGATTGCTTACGGTGCTAAAGTTGGAGGATCCACCCTCGCATTCTTTAGGGTAAATATAATGAGATATTATAATATATTAAAGTTTTTTAACTGATGTATTAGGCATAGTCTAGTTAACTTTCGTGTCTACTATTAGGTAACTTGTTGTCACTTCTTCTCTTTCTGGTACTAACTGTTTTTTTTTAAATCACGTATTTATGCATTTTTATTATTCTTGTATGTATTTATTTTTCTTAATTTAGGTTTTTTGTAATATTCCATATAAAAATAATAAAAAAAACAACTAAAAACATAAACTAATATAAAAAACCTAAATCTAGGATGCCGCCGGCAGCGGGGCAGGACCCAAGCTACGGTGGTTAGGGCTGCAGAGAAAGGAACCTCCTGACGATGCGTGCCGTGTCAAGACGTACCGCCTTCTGTATCTGGCCCTTGATCGATCGGTTGATTTTGATAATAGCGATCCACACGCGTTCTATAGCGACGAATACGGTTTGCCAATGCATACACTTTCTGCTTCAGAAAGTCAATGCGTTCCGTGACACAGGTCATGTATTCCCGGGGTCCCGGTCCCAGCAAAGGCCTGGTTCACGAAATGCATGACTCGGAGGCGATTATTAGCCCCTTTGAAGCAGATCAACTTTGCAATGAAAGTCCTAAACATATTGATGCGACACTCGATTCGTTCTTGCCACGCAGGGATAGCGGAGCGTCGCGGTATTCGGTCAGTATCCGGAAACTTGACGCGAACAACGCGACACGCTGCTATAGCCGCGCAGTAAAGAATCGAGTGTGTATCAACTAATGTTTCGCTAGTCTGCATATATGGGACTAGCAAAAGTTTAGGGCTACCTTTAACGCCAGGTTACGTTTATTCATTGGAAAACGTGGTACTCGCGGCCTAGACTCAGGAGTAGTGCGATACTCCAAAATCGCGTCTTTCAAAGCCCTCCTCAAATGCTCATTAGTCTGGGTACTTACGTTAGTATTCGTACAATCGTCTGCGTCTAGCGCCGCATCCGCTGGGGCAGACGTCGAAGCCGAGCCTGTCGGCCCCTGCGTCGACGACACACTGGGCGGGTCCCGCGCTAAAGCAGAAGTAGCACAAATAATAGGTAACGCCTCCAGACGCAGCCGATCAAGCGCAGAGTCGTCCAACAGCTTGAGCCGCTGGATGGCCCGCATCTGATCCGATAGTCGTTGTGCGGTAACGGCGACGGCTGATTAAAATTAAAAATTATTTATTTTGTAAATTATACATACATTTCTTGAGGCCTCATCCATCAAACTGGATACTTAATAATATCGTTTAAAAACTAAAAAACAACCGACTTCAATGCCGCGCTATTAATTTTCAGTATCAATTTTGAGATGTTTATCACAATATCTCTGGAGATACTTATCATACCTCAATAAAATTACCATGGTACCACACTTGGGATATCTCCTTTCGAACAAAAAAAGAATAATCAAAATCGGTTCATAAACGACGAAGTTATCCGCGAACAAACATAAAAAAAAATATATATATATACGGTCGAATTGAGAAACCTCCTTCTTTTTTTGAAGTCGGTTAAAAAGCACCCGTATCTTGATGGGTAGTCCCTTCCAATTTTGTATAATTATCTTATTACAAAAATCAACCATAAATGAAAGCTTAACAATGAAAACAAAAATTACGAACTGGATTACAGAATATTTGTCAAAGTACAAATTAAATCATAAAAATTTAATCAAAAAATTCATTGGTCTAAAAATTGCTCTTAATTTATTAATATATTCTAGGCTAAGTAAACATTAGAGTATACATTTTGTAAAAAACTATGTAATGTAATCAATTCAGAAAAGAATACATGCTCATAATACAATAGATTCATTTCAATACGACATAACCGTTCTACATGATTATAATATTTTAAAAAATCCATCATTTTACATTTCAATATTAATTCTATTTTATTAAAATTTACATAGATTATTAAATCGTACAGGCATAAAATTCATCGGACTCGGTTATAATATAAGTACATATAAGTAAATTGTCTCATAATAAATAACATTAATAAAATATCCATATTTATGTATGTATATATAATATATCAATTTAGATTTATGGCGATGACCTGAATAATGAGTACAGTGGTGTGGTGTGATTAGTGTATGCATGCGTGCGTGTTTGCGCGCGCGCATGTGTGTGTGTGTGTGTGTGTGTGTGTGTGTGTATGTGTGTGTGCTTGTTTGTATGTGTGTGTTAATGTGGGTGAATATGTTGTCAATAAAGAAAATTAACAGAATTTCTAGTTTAATCATTCAAATTCCTTAAGTAAATTTTCCGTACTTGCATAATTCATACTTTTTAGCCAACGTCTTATAATATTCTTGCATTTGTATACAGGCAAAGGATGAATATCAATTGCTTTATTAACTTTATTATACAAGCGGCTAGCAAGAGCGTTGAAATGCCTATCAGCTAGAGCGGTTCGATTTGGTTCAATTTTGCACACTTTATATTTTCTAGTTTTTCTTTTGCTTAGATCGGGTGCATAAGGCATTGTTCTGTGTTTTCGCAAAACCACTTGCATTACGAACAGCTGTCTTACGGTCAACACATCACATTCATTGTACAGAGTGGCTGCTGGATATATTCTCGGCTTATTAGTTTTAACACTGCCCTCTGCGCCCGTTCAAGCCGAAGCATGTACGTTGTGTGATTCAAGGGTCTGAAACAGAGGTAGTATCCTATCGCGGTACGCGGTCAGGTTAGTTCCTCCCTCGGTATCCCCGTAGTAGGCGCGCATACAGTTCTCATTTAAAGACTGGGTCCATCGCATGCGACGCGCTACACCACCGGTAGCGAGGGCCGGGCGCGGAGCAGAATGCCCCACAGGCCCCAAGCGTGCCGGTAGCGGTGGCCGTCCTCGTCGTCGCGCAGGTGGTGGTGGCATTTTTATTATTATTATTATACTTTGTTGTGTTATAGTTATTGCTTGTCTTATTCATTGCATTCTTTATCTTATAGTGTATTTTATATTATTACTAGCTGACCCGGTGATAAATAAACTGTCCAAGTGCAAGTCAGATCCGAACACGCAGGGTTCCGATTGAACAATATTTGCCGGAAAATACGTATCTTGTATGGAGACCCCCTTTAATTTATTATTAAATTTAGTTTTTATTATTTGATCTTGCAGCCAATACGCACCATAAGTAAATTTAAAGTCTTTATCTATTAAGTTTGGTAAGATTGAGCATAAAAATCCTCAAAAATACGTTTCTTGTATATACCCCCTTTAATATTTAATTTCATTTTGTTTTTATCGGTTTTTATACACAAATAGTGAATACCCATGTATGAAAGCGCTATAATAACAACCATAAAATATGTCAATACAATGACAAAAGTTTCTGAACGAACCAACAATGGCAACCTGGGACAACCATCAAAATTCGATATATTAAAATTTAAATGCCTACGCGATAATCCGAGTAATGTGGATGTATTATTATGTTGTCGATTCAAAACCCTTAATTAAATACGTGCTTCAAATTTCAATTCGAGAGTGGAACAGAGTCAATTAGGATACACAATACAATTATTGTATCGCCTAATCATACTACAATCTAGCCTAGGTAGGCTAATAAGTCATTTAAATCTATCATAAACCAGGGACTTGTCAGCGTCTTCAAGTTTTGGTACAGTCACCAGGTCAATAGCGTGCGGTGGGCGGGCACAATGTTTGACACATATCGGATGGAGTGCGGTGTGAGGCAGGGCGGTCTCACCTCGCCCACACTGTTCAACACTTATATGAACGCGCTAATCGACGAGCTCAGCAGCACACATGTCGGTTGTCACATAGACGGAGTGTGTCTCAATAATCTGAGTTACGCAGACGACATGGTGCTGCTGAGTGCGTCGATATGTGGACTTAGAAGTTTGTTGCGAATATGTGAGGAATAAACATCTCGTCACGGGCTTATTTATAATGTAAATAAAAGCCAGTACATGGTCTTTGAGGGCGACACGCGTTTCCATCGAGACGCCCCACCTTTATATCTTAATGGAGTACCATTAGAGAAGGTGGACGAATTTAAGTATTTGGGCCATATAGTCACAGCTGACCTCAGGGACAATGCTGATATTGAACGCGAAAGGCGAGCTCTATCTAGACGGGCGAACATGATTGCTCGCAGGTTTGCTCGCTGCTCGGGGGAGGTTAAGATCACGCTCTTCAGAGCATTCTGTACCTCCCTTTACACGTGCAGCCTGTGGGCCAACTATACTCAGAAAGCCTACGGAGCTCTTCGCGTTCAATACAACAACGCTTTTAGGGCGGTGGTGGGGCTGCCCCGATTCTGCAGTGCTTCGGGCATGTTCGCGGATGCACACACCAGCTGCTTCCACGCGAGCATGCGCAGACGCAGTGCGTCCCTGGTGCGCAGGGTGCGGGGTAGCACCAACACCGTCCTGAAGATGATCGCAGATCGACTGGACTGCTCATATATTCGGCACTGCTGCAACAGACATGTCCCCAGTAGTGCCGGAGTAGATATATATTTTTTAGAGACCTTTAAATAACTGCTCAACAATTTTTTTTTTATCAATTTAATATTTAATTTTATGACATACTAGCTGTACCCGCGACTTCGTCCGCGTGGAATAGTGTCCTTGGGTAGAATTTTTAAATATTTAGGCTAACTATTTTACAAATAAGACACATGCGTATCCCACCTACACCGCACCGTACCACGCCGTGCAAATCCCCCCTCTCCCTCCCCCTCCCCCTTTCCTCCCCTCCCTATCTCTTTCCCCCCATTTCCCCCCTCTCTTCCCTCCCCCCTTCCCTCCACTCTCCCCCTCCCCCTCCCCTTTCCCTCACCTCCAATCCCTCTCCCCTTTCCCCTTCCCCTCACTTCCACCCTCCCTCCCCTCCCCTCATACCCCCTTCCCCTTCTCCCTCCCCCTTCCCCCTCACAAACTTTGAATGACATATTAATTTATACTATCGAATCAACAGCCTAAACAATACGTTTCAAGCTTCTAGCTTTAAAAATACTTCCATACAACTTTTCATCCCCCCTTTCAACCCCTTACAACCCTCTTTTCGCATTTAAGTAGCCTATGTCCGTTCTCAGGCTCTGGACTATCTGTGTACCAAATTTCATTTAAATCGGTCCAGTGGTTTTGTCGTGAAAGTGACACAGACAGACAGACAGAGTTACTTTCCCATTTATAATATTAGTTAGGATTTATTATATTGACATTGACATTGTAAAATTTTAATGAAATGTAATTCATATTTATAAGCTACTGTACATAAATTTAAAATTAATTGAATTGTGTTTTAAATTGTGTTTATGGGTGTAAAGAACCTAAAATAAATTAATTTGGATTTTTTTTTGAATAAACTTATAAATTGTCATAAACAAAGAATGTGCCCATCGGCACTTTTCTTATTGTCTCTATTGTTAAGGAGAAGACGCATTGTTATCGTGTTCTTTATGCATAGCACTTACACTATATTCCACTAAGGTTCACTATACACTATCACTACACTAATTCTAACGGTTTAGTTCTTTTGAGTCTTCTCTCTATATTTGTGAGGTCGAGGAGTTGTATTTCCTCGACGTTCACGTGATGGTGAAGCCTTCGTTCGTGAACTTCTGCGCATCTTTTATGGTGCTGGCGACAATCTCAATGTGAAGGTCTCTATGGAGATCATCATTGCGTATATACCAGGGTGCTCCAACGATTCCCCTCAGTACTTTATTTTGGAATCTCTTTATGATGGCAATGTTGCTTTGTTTGGTGCAGCCCCATAGCTGCGCACCATAAGTCCAGACGGGCATAAGGACTTGTATGTATATAAGAATCTTGTTTTGTATTGATAGTTTGGAACGTTTTCCAAGCAACCAATACATGTTCTTATAGCGGAGGTCTAATTCATCTCTTTTTTTCTTGACATGGGCTTTCCATCGTAATTTCGTATCAAGCGTCATGCCTAAATATTTGGCTGTATTCTCATATAATACTTTATTACCATTGAGAAAGACTTCACAATAGTTTTCATTTTTGTTGGTAAAGTTGATATGGATGGATTTAGATTCATTTAGCTTCATCTTCCATTTTGTTGTCCAGTTATTAACCATATTGACAGCTTTTTGGACTTAAGCAGCCGCTTCTTCGTGAGTGCTGCCTACGGCCATAATAGCTGTGTCATCTGCGAAGGTCGCTATTGTGCTGTCTTCTAATTTGGGAATATCGCAGGTGTACAGAAGGTACAGAACCGGACCAAGTACACTTCCTTGCAGAACTCCGGCTTTGATTAGTTTTAATTCTGAATGAGCCTCTTCTTGTCTTATCCTAAACATTCTGTCTGAAATATAAGATTCCAGAATATCCGAGTACGGTTTCGGTAAGAACTTTTTAAGCTTATGCACAAGGCCTTCATGCCAGACTTTGTCAAAAGCTTGTGCCACATCAAGAAATACAGTTGAGCATACCTTCTTTTCTTCGAGTGTTTTTTCTATAATGTTATTTATTTGGTGGATTTGATCAATAGTCGAATGTTGTTCTCTAAATCCAAACTGATACTCAGGAAGGAGGTTAGAGCTATGTATGATTGGTTTTAACCTTTTGAGTAACAGCTTGTCAAATAGTTTAGACATTATCGGCAAAAGAGATATTGGTCTATAGAATGATGTTAAATGGGGTGGCTTGCCTGGCTTTCCTATCATTATAACTTCTGTAACTTTCCAAAAATCTGGTACATATTTCATTCTAAATGAGGCATTTATAATTGTTGTTAATTTTACCATGCTCTTTCTCGGCAAATTTCGCAGTATTTCCCCTGATATCAGATCATATCCAGGGGCTTTTCTTGGACTTATACTATATTTAATTTCTCGTAGAACTTCTCTTGGCGTCACTAATTTGATGTATTTCGGTTCGTCTAAGTTGGTAGAGTTTACTTCTAAGGTTAAGGATTCGCAACTAATCTCAGAATCGTTTGTTATTATTTTCTAGATGCTCAGCAAATCTTTTTGCTTTCTGCTCGTTGTTAATAGCCCACGTTCTATTTTCTTCTTTAATAGGCGGAATTTGTACGGTTGGCTTTTTATGTTTTTAATTGCATTCCACAAAGATTAGTCTGTGCTTTTATCACTGGCTAGTTTTTCGAGGTACATGTTAGTATTGTCGTCGTTATAACTCTTTATCTGTCTTCAGCGGTAAGATTGTTCAGCTTTCTTTTGTCTTCTGGGCATCTAGAGCTATGCCATTTTTTTCTTTCTTTTCTTTTTATTTCTATAAGACGCTTAATTCTTGCCGGATATATATTGCATTTAGTTGTTCTATTAAAATCAGGTGTATTTTTCCATGCTGCTTGTTGAATATGTTCTATAAATCATTGTAACTCCAAATTTAATTGATCTGGTGTTTTTAATGGTACCTTAAGATCTACAGAACTATCCAGATCTTGCTTAAAATGCTCCCAATCTGTGTGCCGGTTACATAGAGATGGTACTTTTTCTCTATGTTTTATACTCTCACATATTTCGAGATATATAGCAGAGTGATCAGACTTTAAGTCGTAGCTCTGGCGTGTTCTCATATAATTTAATGACAAATTCTTGACTATAAAGAAGTCTAAGAGGTCAGGAATCTTGTTCGGATCTGTGGGCCAGTACGAAGGCGTTCCAGTTGAAATTGAATCGCATTTCATGTCTTTAATTGCGCTGAATAGTTCCCTACCTTTAGTATTTGACAGTCTTGAGCCCCAATAAGTGTGCTTAGCATTGAAGTCACCTCCAAGTACAAATCTGTTACCCAAACTTGTCAAAAAGCTCACATACTGTTCTTTTTTTATCATATACCGCGGCGGGCAATAGATAGATGATACCGTTACAGGATATTTTTTTGTTATAAGATAGATATATATCATATCAGCTTGGATATCTTTTCCCTCGTAAGTTACATTTTTATGATGATCAGTATTGTCTCTTATTATAACGGCACTACCACCTCTTGCTGTATTATCAGGATGAAGTGCGTGATAAATTTTGAAGCCCTTAAACATAATTAAACATTGCTTTGTAAAGTGGGTTTCTGAAACCAAACATACGTCGATTCTTTCCATATCTAGGATTACTTGCAAGTCATTTTAATGTTTTAGTAATCCATTGCAGTTCCAGGTCATAATTTTTAGTTGTTTGTTCATTATGTAGCTCTAGATTTTGCTCTTTTGGTGCTATTTTCAATTATTTTTAGTCTCTCATCAAATGATAATATAAAATTCATTATTTTATCCAGCTTTTTGTCAGTACTAATTGCTGAAAGAGGAGCATGAGGTATTTTAGGTATGCCCGTTGAAGCGACTTGTGCGTAAGAAATATTCTTATTCACTTCGGATTTGTTACTTGTAAATGGCTTTGACAGAATATGACTGTCTCTTGTTTGAGCACGTATCTCTTGTTGTGTTGGAGCAGATTTTTTTGTGATTTTGTTTCTAAGTAATTGTTTCTCTTTTGCTACAGAGCATCCTCGGTAGTTAGCTGGATGAGGCGCTCCACAGTGGACACATATTGGCTTAGCATCTTTTGGTTTCTGGCATTCCTTTGTTAAGTGCTTACCCGTGCATTTGACGCACCTTGGTTCCTTAAAACAATATCTCTGGGTGTGCCCATAAGCTTGACACCTTTTACACTGAGGGACGAGCTTTGTCGATTTTATCGCTTGTATCTCTACTTTACATCCCATAATAATTTTAATCCCAAAGATTTTGTTGATCTCCTCGTTAATGTCGAACGTCAGCATAAACATGTTGAGAGGTTCCTTAGTTTTCCAACTAAGTTTGTTTACTGCTTCGATAATTTTAAAGCCTTTATTTTTCAAGTCATCTATTATTCGTTCTGGTTCGCAGGTGGCGTGTAATTTTTTTAGCCATTACTCGTATTGGCCTTTCTTGATTGTTTTCATAAGAATTAAACATACAGTTATTGACATTGAGAGCCGTTGTTATTACTCTGTATGACTCGTCACTTACAGTGTTTACCTTAACTGTACCACCGCTCATCATTTTAATGCTAAATGCATCAGCTGGCTGCTTATTAGACAAGAAGTCATAAAACTTTTGGTAATCGTTTATACCGTCGACGATAATTGGTGGTGGCAGGGGAATTTTTCGGACTTTTTCTCTGGACACATTTTCTTCAATGTTTTTTTCGTCCGCTTCCTCTTGAGTGGGAGAGGTGTTCAATTTTCTTTTTTTTCGTGTTTTGTTACGAATCCACCCCGTTTCTCGAGCGAGCTCTTCCTCGTCCGTGTTGTATTCAACATTGGCTTCAGAATGCTCATTGGTTGGAAGTGCAGGCTTGTCAGTATTCATTTATGCGAGGCACTTCAACTGTTTTTGAAGAATTTTGATTTGACTATTTAGGTCATCAATAAGGCTCGCCATTCTTTTGTGCTCTTGTCTCTCTTCAACAAAACGCTCGTAGAGCATATGTTCAAGCCTAGTTGTTAATTCTATGGGCTCACTATTTGGCGAATTGGGATCCATATGATTGGGGCGGTCAGTATAACCTCGCCTTAATAATTTACTCACTGTCGACCTTGCACAACGATAACTAGGTCATCGTCGCGAAGCGGCCGCGTCTTGACGCAGCGGTAGCATTTTTTGATGCGTTAGCACTTCACAGTAGGTTACGCGCGGGCGCGATTCACAACCGATCTTAGCGAAAATCGAACGATCAATGATCACGAACGTCAAATGTTTGACAGGAAAGTGAGTTGAATAGTTGGAAAAATGAAATTGTTGATTTTTAGGGTTCCGTACCCAAAGGGTAAAACGGGACCCTATTACTAAGACTCCGCTGTCCGTCTGTCTGTCTGTCTGTCTATCTATCTGTATGTATGTCTGTCTGTCCGTCTGTCACCAGGCTGTATCTCATGAACCGTGATAGTTAGACAGTTGAAATTTTCACAGATGATGTAATTCTATTGCCGCTATAACAACAAATACTAAAAACAGAATAAAGTTAAAAATAATAGAGGGTCCCCATAACAAGAAACGTGTTTTTTTCGGCATTTCACGCCATCTATGAACGCTTAGTTAGGTAAACGTCCCATAGATGGCGTTATATTGAAATGTCGATCCCTAACACCTTTGTTAGACGTTAGATGGCGTTATAAGAAATAAATTGTTTATGAATTATTACTTTTTGCTGGCGAAAAATGATAGTGGTATTTTTTGCTCGATCTTATAAAATACTGTAGTGTGGTACGGAACCCTACGAGTGCGAGTCCGACTTGCACTTGGCCAGTTTATTTTACTATCTGCCTCGCAATTTTTCCAAATTTTTTCACCGTTTAAACCTTCCCTTTTCAAAACCAAAATCAGCTAAATCTGACCAGCCGTTCTCGAGTTTTAGCGAGACTAAAGAACTGCAATTCATTTTTATATATAAGATTTTTGTATGTTTATATTATGTATATGTTTATATGTAGTGTATGGTATGATAAAATGTTAATATTATGTAAGTAAGTATATTTATCAATTTTAGAGTTTATATCGGTACACCACCGTCCATCACGGTCTCGTAATTTTCTTCTTTACTATTTCGGTTGTCTGAAAGAAATCACTTTAAGCGATAAATAACAATAATAACATATAAAAATAACAAACGCAATATCAAAATACATAAACAATATTATAAAAAAACCTAAGCCTAGGATCCACCGGCAGTAGGGCAGGGCCCAAGCAACTTTTTTACCTTTTAGCTTACTTTTATAATAAGGTATAAAATTCCTACAGCCCACAATATGTTCTCAAATAATACTTCTTGACGATGGCATAGGTATTGCAAGCTGAAAATAAATATTTGTTCATAAATAAGAAACAATTTGCTGTAAATTTTAATAATTTTAATAAATAATTAGAAAGAAGATTGAAGTAAGAAAAAAATGAAAATTATGATTATATACTAAAACAACTTCAACTAACTACATTTTCAGGACTCGAAAGATCCTCGGAATAAAGAAATGTACAACAAGATGGATAAGAATGGATGGATTGCAGCTGATAATAATGTGGGAGTTACAACGTAAGATGAAACAATAAATCATTTTTAGGGTTCCGAACCCAAAGGGTACCAACGGAACCCTATTACTGAGACTCCGCTGTCCGTCTGTCTGTCTGTCTGTCTGTCTGTCTGTCTGTCTATCTGTCTGTCTGTCCGTCTGTCACCAGGCTGTATCTCATGAACCGTGATAGTTGGACGGTTGAAATTTTCACAGATGATGTATTTCTGTTGCCGCTATAACAACAAATACTAAGAACAGAACAAAGTTAAAAATTAAAGAAAAGTTTTTTACGATAGCGCAGCGCCACCTATCTAGTTGCTAAGATGGCGCTATCGTCTTTACCTTAATCTGAATCTCGGTAGCGGCTCCAACGATTAAATAAAATGTAGTATACCTACAGGGGATTTCGGGGGCGATAAATCGATCTAGCTAGGAGTCATTTTCAGAAAATGTTGTTTTATTCGTGTTTTGAATAATCAACTTTATTGATAATCAACTTAAAATATGACTCTTCCCGACACCTATTGGCGAGTAGAAGTACTGTATCACTAAAGGAGTTAGTTGCTCTCAATAAAAAAATATAGTATTATTATTCATCAATAGATGTCGGGAAGAGTCATATTTGTCTGTTAAAGTGGCAAAAAATACCGAGCTAAGCTCGGTCAACCAGATATTTAATAATATTAATTACTACAATTACTATTACTACTATTACTATTACTACTATATAATACTATTCTACCTTTGTGTTAACGTTTACTTACTTCGTGTTAGAAGTTCGTTAGAAACTCGATAGATGGCGTTCGGAACCCTCCGTGTGGGGGCTAAAGTCTGACTCGCACTTGGCCAGTTTTATTAAATTACGCTACCTACATTCTGTATTCAAAATAATAGATTCCTCAAAATACCTTAAAATGGATTACATTTTATTAATTTCTGTTGTAAATCAACATACATTAACAATCAAATCGTTTAATAAGTTCTAAGTTGACTTTTTGGCGACGAATTTGCTTCATACTCATATTGACTTATTTGAATATTTATTTTTTTGTTTAAATGGGGACATAATAATATATATAGTGGTGGTTCCATATTAATTTCATTTTAATTAAGATCCCTTGACAATTTTAACATTAGGTAGGTTAGGTAATGGAATAAACACTTCAATGATCAACAGAAAATAAATTGAGGAGATTGTGCAATGAATTAGTCTAATTCATATTTTTAATCGAATTCAAATTTTCAGAGCCGAAAATTCTCCATACGCGTTTTTCATGGAATCTACTTCAATAGAGTATGTCAAAGAAAGACATTGCGACTTGATTCAAGTCGGCGGATTACTTGACACGAAAACATATGCCATCGGGATGAAAAAACGTAAGTATCAATTAAGACAATAATGTAATAAATAGTAATCTAAAAAACCGGTCAAGTGCGAGTTGGACTCGCACCTCACACCGAGGCTTTCGTACAAACTTGTCAAACTAGGTTAGAGTAAAAATTTACTATGCAGTTCGATCCCTAGACCGATGCCTAGACAATTCATGCACCAATCGCAAATAATAAGTTTGTAATGGTAAATTAGATTTTTTTTGTTATTTAACTACATATTTACATTGTTCAGATTTATTCCTATATAAGTGCTATAAAGCTGTAACACTTTGCTTCTTACCAAATTGCATGACTCTAGGTCAACGGGAAGTACCCTATAAGTTTTGATTTTTTACTTGACTACTTGACTTTCTGGTCTATGGGATGAGGTACGGCACCCGCCAATTATGCCTCATTTCAAAATGTTAATATTATTATATTCTTTATTTAATTCACATCACGGGCTGCAAATCGCCCGGTCCTTTGGAAGGCATTAACGGAGCCGAAGCTAACGTCAAGAGGCCCTTTACATTATTAAATGAAATTAAATATGATTTGTGGATGGAGAGATGAAACACTATAAAAATATGGTAAATTAATTTATTATGGCTATGAATGTGTGCTGCTTGATGTCTGTTTTCTGGTCTATGGGATGAGGTGCGACACCCGCCAATTATGCCTCATTTCAAAATATTAAGGCGGGTGGTGACTCGGTATACACTGAATGGGCCCCCCATAAAGGCAGACCGTTATGTCGGCGCCGAGGGGCAACATTGGCGTGGATAGCTAAGGGTGTTGAGAGGTGTGTAGATTCAACAGTCAATCAGTTTTCATCTTTTGTTTGCAGATCTAGGGTTGCCTGTTACGACGGTATTATGCGGCTGATAGTCGGACAATCAGTTCCATTCGGAACATGATTTGTACTGCAATTAGTCTGCGTTTTATTTATCTATTATGTTTCATTATTTCACAATTTTTTGGATAAAAATTGTCTGAAGTATGAAACATGCACTGGGTTGCGGGTGCACGTAATGGTACGGTTGGCAACCCTACATTAATAAGGGGAATTAAACATGTGTTTTAAGTGTGACGTTCGACGTCTAGATGAAAGCTGAATGGCTCAATACCTTTGTTTTTTTTTGTAAATTCAAAGCGTTATGTTTCTGTAATATCTATATTTTTTGTTGAATATGATCTATTTAATGTTATTTGACGTGTGTAAGTGCTAATTTTTAATTTGCCCATATACTGAATAAATGCTTTGACTTTGACTTTGTGCTGCACTTTCACTAAACGCTACTAGCGGCTTTCTGCCTTTAACACTTCCACCCTGGAGCTTAGGTCTCAGCTCTTGCGATTCCCACGACCGGCCGGCCGGACAAGGCAAGCTGGTGGTCAGAGGGTCTCATTTAGCCCTCACAGGATAGGGGTACGCGGTGTCGCCACTCACCGTCGGCTTGCCACAAAGCCGCCCCAGCGTGTATATATATTATTATTATTATTATATAAGAATTAGGCCCCCAATTTCACCGGTTTCTGATAGCCATATTGGGAACTTCGCTGTCAGATTTTTAACAGCTTTTATATGGCTTCATCTGTCAGATAGCTATCTGACACTTTTATCAAGAACCGGTGAAACTGGCCGTTAACCTATTTAATTAATTCATTGACGTGATTTATTTCTTAAAATGACTAGCTGATACTCGCGACTTCGTTCTTGTACACCAAGAATTTTATCATTGTAAAGCTCTGGTCAATCAACATTTATGCATCCAACGCACGAACCAGTGCATTACAAATCCAGTCTCATAGAGAAGCGATGGTCGAGCGCTTGAACTATTCTTTGAAGGCAGTCTCCGATTGGGGCAATGCCAATCCGGTCAAGTTCAATGCTGCTAAAACCCAGGCGTGTCTTTTCTCCGCTAAACGGAGCCCATTTCTACTGGCTCCTACTTTCCGGGATGTGTCCGTTCTGATAAGTGACAATCTCGAGCTTCTTGGCATCTCTTTGACACCAACTCTCAATTTCGGCTCTTATATTGAGTCTAGAGCCCAGCTAGCCTCAAAAAAGCTTGGCATTTTGGCTAAGGTGAGACGATACTTCACACCGGGACAGTTGCTTAATCTTTACCAAGCACAATTCCGGTCGTGTATGGAGTACTGTTCTCACCTTTGGGATGGCTCTGCCAAATACCAGCTGGAGACACTGGAAGCTATTGAGAGGAGAGCAAAGAAACTCATAAGCGACGACCTACTAGTAAGCAAGAGACTCCACAAAGAGAGTCTCACGCATCGCCGCAAAGTGGCTTGCTTATCGGTTTTCTATCGAATACATTTCGGAGAGTGTGCAATGGAACTGCATGATTTCATTCCACCATCCCCATTTTATAATCGGACATCCAGACACTAAAAGGCGCCACCGATTTGTGGTGGATATACCACCTACCCGAACGAAGCGATTTGCTTCTTCGTTCATCATACGAACCGCCAAAGAATGGTATACTCTGCCTGAGTCTGTGTTTCCGGTTATATACAATATGGGGGTCTTGAAATCGCGAGTGAATAAGTATCTTCTGGGTAAGCACGCTCCATCATCGATCGCATCATCACTTAACATTAGGTGAGATAGTGATCAAGTGCTACCCAGTTCGGTTTAAAAATAAAAATAAAATTGTGTAATCTGAGTTTTGTGTAAAAATCATGATTTTATTTTCACAAAAAGTAGCCTATGTTCATCCTCATGCTATAAAGTATCTCCTTGTTAAATTTCAATAAGCTCGGATCGTCCGTTTAGGCGTGATTAGGTAACTAACAGACAGAGTGTCAGAGTTACAAACGTTTTTACCCGGCGATGGCGAAAAAAAATGGAGGGTTATGTTTTTGTTGTAATATTAGTCTGGATAAGATCACAATTTGCACGTGTTTGTAATGCAGACTCTTTATGAGATGCGACGATGTATCTTGAAATACTAGACCTTTTAAGAAATAAGTTAAATATTTTACCCGAAGAAGAGTGAAACCGTATAAGATAGAGCTCCAGCCCATAACGGCAGAATCACAATTTTAATAACCATTTCAATACCTGGATTGGTACAAATGGCATAATCAGATGGCCTGCGAGATCATTAGACCTCACCCTATAGATTTTTATTATGCGGATATGTTAAATATCAAATTTGCTAAAAATCCTATTTAACGAGTTTAGAACTGAGGTTCACAATACGATTTAGAATTGTCATTATAGTCCAATCCACCCAATCCATCTCTGCGCACCAATGATTGGCAGCGAGCAATTGATACAACATACACATCATAACATAAGTTTTACTTATTGTACCTGCGTGTACAAATATCATTCACATGCCAATAGGCAAGATATGCTGGAACAATGCCTTTTTTAACATCTATGTATTACCATATCTGAAGTGAATAAATATTTTGGAATTTTGATTCACTTGTGAAATTGCAAAATATGCTAATATATGCGACATTAACATATCTTTTGATCGCGTTGACATACAAGTTTAATTTTTTCACAGCTGAAAGATAACGCAGACCCAAGTCTTTACGCGTTTCTGAGAAAAATGGTCTTGACCGACGGACAGACAGACAGTCGGACAGATATACAGACGAAGAACAAAGTGATCCTATGAAGGGTTCCTTTTTTACATTTCGAGGCACGGGTGGATCTATGGATCGTTTTGCAAAATTAAGTTTGTACATCTAGTTTGAGAAGTTGGTACGGAAGCCCCAATGGGCCAGTGCAACTCGACTTGGCCGGTTTTATTTCTCTTTGACGAGATTCGTCACAAATTAAGGATGATTTTGACACATAACCTGCGAGGTCAACGTTATTTTTAGAACTCCAGATGGTTCATGTTTACGCAGTAACTATTATACTTATTTGCGGTTACACTGCCAATAAAATACCTTATTTTATTTGGTCGCATAAATTTTATTACGAACATGACAAGATTCGTGACTTTTAAGTCATATGTTCTGCAACATTTTGAGCGCGTTTATGTAATATTTGCCTCCTCATCGAAGGAATTGCTCTCTCTTCCGCCCCTTGATTATAGAATAAAATAGAATAGATAACACTTTATTAAACGCCATAATAAAGAAACAGTACAATACAATAAATAAAACAAGTGTATCAATAGGCGATCTTATCGCTAAGAGCGATCTCTTCCAGACAACCTTCTTATGGAGAAACAATTAACGTGATACGGCGGTGTGTTGTGATTTATCAAATTATGGATATAATATATATATATAACTAGCACATATATATATATATATATATAACTATCAAATTATATATATAACTAGCTGACCCGGCAAACGTTGTTTTGCCATATAAATAAATGGCTATTAAAAAATAAGGGTTGATTGTAGAAGGGTGAAAATTGAGGATTGTATGTATTTTTGTATGTTGTATCATAAAAAAATAGAAATTAAAAATTTTGTCTAAAAAATAAAAAAAAAAATTTAGGGGACTACCCCTAACATTTAGGGGGATGAAAAATAGATGTTGGCCGATTCTCATAGATACCGGATAAGCACAAAAAATTTCATCAAAATCGGTCAAGCCGTTTCGGAGGAGTATGGCAACGAAAACTGTGACACGAGAATTTTATGTATTAGATATATAATACATAATAAGTAGGTATATGTATGTAAATACGCTTTTTAAGGAAAATAAATAAATAAGTATAAATATGGAAATTGACAAATGATAAAAGAAAACAATACGTTTCCTTGATCCTTGATTTTAACCAAGAAGGTAAACGTAAAAGGTAACGGTTGGTTATACTCAAAGGATATTGCATGTAGACCGAATTCTCGAAGAGTAGAAAATATGACCTTGAATATCGTCAATATTATTTTTCCTGTACTTCATGTTGATTAAGTGCCTGACATTCTTACGTTTAGTCTCATATGATAGCCCTTGAAAGAGCACAAAGAGGATTACTCAAATGTAGTAAGCATCGACCACTGAGATTCCCCACAATAGAGAAATGCAAAGTGCTCACTGTCTGACAACTGTTTATTCAACACGCTGTTCTTCATCAACACACTTTCGCAAAATAAGACCCCAAATTGAAAAAGAGATCTTCTCATAATGTTTGTAACATTCCATCCACAAACACAGCATTTGCCACAAAATTTATACTTTTCCTTGGACCTTTTTTATATAATAGAATCAACAAACTTTCAACCATTCATCCTGATACAAAATTTAAAGCAAAGCAAAATATCTTTAACGTACTAGCCAACATGGATTACACCAGAACAGAAAATTTACTTAAACTAATCGATTAATAGACGATACAAAAGAGTACACTGAATACATTTTAATCACACAAACACGCACACGCGCCCACACACACACAAACACGCACACGCGCCCACACACACACACACACACACACACACATACATACACACATACACACAGAAGATTAACATACACATAGTAGGACATATACTTTAATTAATATATTGTTTCCTACTATATAATAATAATTTTCTTTGTTACTAATTTTATATTTGTTAATTAGAATAATAAAATAATGTAACGCATAATATTTGTTACTAAAAATAATGCAGCTACCAGTATCAATGGTTTTTTAGAAAAATTCATGATTAAGAACATAATAATTGTACAATAATAATAATTGTGAATTAATTTGTATTCAATTTAATAATAATATAGTTACTAATAACTAGTATTATATAAAATCCCATCCAACGTAACAATCTAAGAAAGGCATTCCAAATCCGCTGTCATCAGACGGAAGAGGCCTGGACCCTATCACACGGGTCTCGAGCCTAGTTTAGATTCCAGGTGAACCATTTATTTTGTTGTAATAAGCCTAAGTTTCCTCAATAAATTATTCTTATTCTTATTCTTAAGTGTGAGTAGGATAGAAAACATACTGAGAGATACGACAGACTTTTCGACGTATTGTTACGAGCATGGGCAAATCGTGATCTTTTTGGCCTGTCTGTCCACTTGCTACGAGAAAGGGGACACGTGAAATTTTTTGTCCTGTCCGTCCACTTGCTACAAGTAAAGGGACAGCCTGAACTTTTTTGTCCAGTCTGTCCACTTAAGGGGACAGATTAAGAGGACAAACAGGAATAATCCAGGTAAATGAACTTCAGAGTGTTGTTCTACAAAAAATCTCCACTTAGTCTTCTTCCGTCCGCTTCTCACATCTTCTATGTCTTGTATGATCATATCACGCTTTCTTAATTTTAGAGTCACCGTACAAGAGATACATCGACGATGCTCTCCTAAAGATGAAAGAACACGGAGACATACAAAAGCTGAAAAACATCTGGTGGAAAGAAAAACGTGGTGGGGGTAAATGTGCGGTGAGTATGCGTTCACTGCATCTTCAATGTTCCTATTAATTTGATTGACCCTATGCGTTCTACGCGTTGCGACTACTGTACTACATATAGTATTTTAGTTTGAAAGTTCTCGCGAGAGTTATTAATATTTAATGTGAACGTACCGGATTTTTCCAGCGTTGTATTTATTTAGATTTTGCTCCGACCAGGTATCGGCCTAATACGTAGGGCATCGTCTGGAAGCGGCTAGGATGGCGGCAACACGACGTGTATCGCCGCCATCCTATCCTATCCTATCCATCCATCGTATCCTATCCTGTCTGATTCTGGAGACATGATAATGCTGAAAGTTCTCAAAGCATTGACATGACTAGCCACTAATTACAAGCTTATTGTATTTATTGTATTGTATTAGCTTATTATATGTTTGTGTGGGCCAATTCTTTAAAGCTTAATAAGAATCACTTCCTGGGGCCTTATTCAGTATGACCATTTTAAAGTCTTACCGTGCCGTGTTACGTTATCTCCGCGTTATGGTATTCTCTATGCCAATTAAAATGCGGTAGGGTAAGGTTATGAGCGCGTTTTGAGTTGTCAAAATATCGTGACATACGAGGACGTGTAATGCGCGCGTTTTGTATAATTTACCTACCGTGTGGCATACAGAATACAATTTTTCAATAACGTAACGTGACGCATTAAGGAACGCGTTATCTCATTGGTCATACTGAATAAGGTCCCTGGCGTTAGATTGGACTATAATTAGCTATACTTGCGTATCTTCTTTGAGAATGCAATGAAATAATATGATACCATTAAGCTAACATGATGATGGAATCGGGCTGTACAGACTTAACTCGGTAATAACAAATGGTAGTATAGTTGAATTTGGATTAGTATGCGTTGTTATCATCTGTATACTTTTCATTACCCACGATAACGTCCTACAAACACGTGATAACATAATAAGGTCTTTACAAAAAGCTTGTGCTTAAAAAGATGTTTACTTTTAATTTAGTTTAGGCGTACAAACGTAGGTGAGTGACATTGACGCCCAAACATTTTTATTTTTTCAGAATAAACGTGACGAGGAGCAAAAGCAACTAAATATGAAAAACATGTTAGGGGCATTTGTGGTTCTGGGCGGCGGTTGCGGAATTGGGCTCATAGTGTCGACCCTTGATATGCTGTGGGGAGTATTTAAACGCACCGTCAAATATGGCGTAAGTCATCTTTCAAAGCCATTTCAAAGCGATTAATTTCTTATCGGGGCTTATTTTTTTTTTATAAGTCTTATAAGTAGGCTAGCGTTTGACCACTATTTTGCCTGT
The DNA here is from genome assembly GCA_954871355.1 of Cabera pusaria. Taxonomy (NCBI): domain Eukaryota; kingdom Metazoa; phylum Arthropoda; class Insecta; order Lepidoptera; family Geometridae; genus Cabera; species Cabera pusaria. The sequence continues at coordinate 14,485,917 of OX940896.1, forward strand.
TGGTAAGCGATTATGTGGTCGAAGATAGTGAACACGTTAGGCCTAGAATACGCGCACCAATTTCAAAATTTCCTGTACCCTACGCTGAAGAAAAGGATGCGATCATACATATATATATATATAAATAATAATGTAAATTAATAACTTAATTTAATAAATAAATATATACAGGGTGATTCAGTACCGATGGATCAAACGAAGCAGGGTGGTAGAGAACCTCACTGTGCATCTATTGAACCCCCATGTAAGTTCTACCATTTTGAATATTTTATGAGATATGATATATTTTTTAATGCCTTTCGCCGCTTTGGTTCACAAAAAAATGTTTTTCTGCTCAACCCTTCACGCTAGGGCGATAATTTTTTTTGTGATCCTAGTTAAATAATAGACCTAAAAAATGGTATTAATATTATTTTACTCAAAAACGAAATACTTTCATAATAATAGAAAAAGTTACAAGAATCTCATTCAATAAATCACATATATATTTTTTTTCATACCTATTTTAAAAACTTCAGTATTGATCTAGCTACAACCCCTGTAAATTTTATTTACCTAAACTATGCGGTTTATATTAAAAAGGTACGATGAAGTCAAAATTAGTTCACATTATTTTTTCAAATTTGAAAACCATTCTTTCATAGATGTTTAGATCCAATAAGTAGACATAAGTTCGAAACATAGATTCGATATAAACTGAGACTGAATATCACTACTATTAACTAACTTTTTACGTGTCTTTTAGGTGACCATAAATGGTAGGGTTCGGTTTTGGCTCGAACCACTCACTGGTAAAAAGAAATGTTGCTAATTTGTTCGCCATGTTCCGGCATCATGTTAGGCAGTATGGATGACGGATGACGGGGTGGGCTCTGTGAATTGGCCGACAGTCAGTCGATTCCATTATGTAGTTCAACAACGTTTTTTAATGTTTGACAGATAAGCATTTGACTCCTGCCTCACCTTATGCTACGTTAAGATGCGGTCAAAATATGGATTCATGTTTGTCTGGAATTGAATAACGTACTGAGACTAGGCGCTGGGCGACTGGCATTCATACTGGCCATTAATCATCACGCCGGAACTTAGCGAACGAATTAGCAACATGTCTTTTACCGGTGAGTGGTTCGAGCCATGGTCGGACCCTACCACTTATGGTCACCTATTTAGCACCACCCAGGGATCATGTGAAGGGTAGTTTAAGGTCTAAGCTAAGTTTACGGACGCAGAAAGGCAACAATGACCTTCCCGTAGGTAACAAAAATCAGCAAAATCTACATATTTTAAAACTAATACAAGTAAAAGAGACGTCAAAAGTTAATTAATAATAGCGCTATTCAGTCTCATTTTACATCAAATCAATTTTTTTCCCTGCTGCATATAGCGATGCAACTTATACCTACTTATTGTATCTAAACATCTATGGAAGAATGAACAAATTTGAAATAATAATGTGAAGTAATTTTTACTTCATCGCACCTTTTTAATATGAACCGCATAGTTTAAGTAAATAAAATGTGCAAGGGTTGTAGCTAGATAAATATTGAAGCTATTGAAATAAGTATGAAAAAAAAATATGAGATTTTTTTTTAATTGGCCTCGCAAACTATGCAGTAGCATTGGTCAATGAGATTTTTGTAACTTTTTCTATTATTTTGAAAGTATTTACTATTTGAGTAAAATAATAATATTACTGTTTGTTAGATATTTTACGCACCTACGATTACAAAAAAAAAATATTGCCCTAGCGTAAAGGGTTGAGCAGAAAAAAAATGTTTGTAAACCAAAGCGGCGAAAGGCGAAAACATTAAAAAAATGTCATATCTCATAAACTATCCAAAATGGTAGAACATACATGTGGCTTCAATAGATGCGCAATGAGTTCCTCTACCACCCTGCTTCGATTGATCCATCGGTGCTGAATCACCCTGTATATATATATATAAATATATATATATTTATTTAGGATAGCGAAGAAGAAGCCATAAGCTTAGGCGTCGTCTTTCAACCTATTTTATTTTTAGTGTTCCGAACCCAAAGGGTACCAACGGAACCCTATTACTGAGTCTCCGCTGTCCATCTGTCTGTCTGTCTGTCTGTCTGTCTGTCTGTCACCAGGCTGTATCTCAAGAACCGTGATAGTTAGACGGTTGAAATTTTCACAGATGATGTATTTCTGTTGCCGCTATAACAACAAATACTAAGAACAGCACAAAGTTAAAAATTAATGAAAAGTTAAAAAAAAGTTTTTTACAATAGCGCCGCGCCATCTAGCTAGCTAGCTATTGTTAATCAACTTAAAATAGACTCTTCCCGACATCTATTGGCGAGTAAAAGTAGCTTTAGTGTTACTGTGTAAGTAAAGCAGTTAGTGGCCTCAATTAAAAATAAATGTATTATTATTCGTCAATAGATGTCGGGAAGAGTTATATTTGTCTGTTTAAGTGGCAAAAAATACCGAGCAAAGCTCGGTCAACCAGATATTTAATAATATTAATTACTACAATTACTATTACTACTATTACTATGACTACTATATAATACTATTCTACCTTTGTGTTTACGTTTACTTAGTTGGTGTTAGAAGTTCGTTAGAAATTCGTTAGATGGCGTTCGGAACCCCCCGTGTGCGGGACAAAATTCTGACTCGCACTTGGTAATTTATTTTCAGACTACCTTTAAATACGAGCTCATTGAAGAACTGAAATTCGCCCTATCCTTCAGTGGTAACGTGAAACCTGTAAAGCGTAAACCTAAAACCATGGACGGAAGTGCTGAAGCTTTAGCTGAGCTGGAAGGAAAAGATGAAATTCATTCGCTGAAATCCCTAGGTTCGGGAAAATCTACAAGTACCCACAAAACGTGCCATTCTCATAGTTCGAGACATTCTTCGAGAAGTTTGAGCGTCGCTTTTGCTAGAAGACGGAAGTATAGCTGATTTTGTTAGACATAATATTGAATGCATGTTGTTATTATTTAAATAATTTCGTTAGTTTTGATGGATTTCGCTTAAGATAGATGTAGGAAAATTAAGGTTTTTTTTTCTTTTAATCTGTCACTGCAATTTTCCTCTGATCTAAAAATATATTGTTACAACCGAAAGCTACGATGTTCAAGTATCGATTTACTATTAGCGTGACCCTCAGTCTTAAGCGCTGAGTGCTGACTGAAAACCATAAGTTATGATGGCAGATTTTCGGTTCCCTAGCTATTCGCATAACATTTTAAGCCCTATTTTTGAAAGTAATACATTTCAAATTCTAATATTTCTTGTTACTAATAATCTGTAGTCATAATATTATTTACCCCTACTATCACTTGCCCTAATGTTAGTAGTAATAACATTTGTAACTCATAATGTATCATGCCCTAACTACCACTAGTCCTAATGTTACTTTTCATAATATTTGAAACTCATAAACCTAACTATCAAACTCTATAAAATTTCACCTCGCAATAATATAATGCCCTACAAATACTTAACTTGTTATAAAAATCAGATTTTCACCATAATCTATTATTTCTTCTGCGGTGACTAGCATTAATAATTATATACTTGCGGCGTAAGGGTGGCCCAAGGGCCACCCCGACGCATCATAAACTACTGTTTTTTTTTTAGTATCTTTAATTTGTAACATTATTAATAAAAAATAACATGACTTTATTTCGGGCCACTTACACATTAATGTTATATAGCAACTGTAATTCACGTGCCTTTAGTGGAATTTTCTCGACCTTGGTTTTGAGCGAGTCCGTCGCTCTTCCTCGAGAGTGGTTACGCAGTGAGTTCGCGATGTTCACTGAACATCATTTGTTTTTTTTATTATTAATATAAATACTATCAATATGATTCTTCAACCACATCATTACCCACAGGTGGTCAAACGCTAGCCTATAAGATATTTTTAAAAATTACAATAATAAAATCATTTATTTCGGACCTATGAATTCAGTTATGACATTAAAAAAATGAGTAAAATCAATAATAAAATTGAGTATGTGAACAAATTAAATTAGTTGCATGGATAACCTATGACATATTATTTATGTTCCAATAATAAAAAAAGATTACATGAATATAATATTGATTTTATTTAATCTTAAAATGCCCTACAGTTTTTGCTGGTCTTGATAATTCTTTGAAATAATTTGTGTATAAACACAACATCATTATGACAACAAACATTAGGACTAATAACCGTTATGCTCACTACCAATATGATAAGCAAATATTATGACAAGAAACTATAGAATTATAACCATTATTCTCATTAATAATATGACAAGCAAAAAATATGGCTAATAATTATTATGACTATGACATAATATGCGCGTCCAATATTAGGACTAAAACGTATTATGACAATAAAATTGATGTATTCCGAAAGACTTAAGAACAAATACGTTATGCGAACGAATAGGACACCCATATTTTCTCCTTGATTGTAATAAGCTACGTTTTGGTACAATGTCAGTTGGAATATCGATATAATGTTTCTACTACCTATAGACGTACACTCATGAATACACATAGAAAAATCAAGACCACCCAATTAGAAGGCAAACATCCACATTTATCATTCGCATAGCGAAGGAATGGAATTCCCTGTCGGAGTCTGTGTTTCCTGTTAAGTACAATCCGGGGGTCTTCAAATCGCGAGTGAACAGGTATCTTCTAGGCAAGTGGCTAGGTGAAACGCTTGCTTATCAACTACAAAAAAAAAGAAGCTATCTATCCTTTATTCTATGCTAAGAGTTGATTAATGATTGAGTATCGTCTTGTAACCTTATTTTTCTCATGACTATCGTCAATGCAACTAGTTCGAAACGTCGAGGTAAAAATATTGTATGTTTTTAGCGCGTTATTGCCCATCTAACTAGGGTAAAAGGGCCAAATTTTGGCACTGGTCCAGTGACACCTGAGTTTATTTTAAAACTATACGTCCGTGATTGTCCGTGATTTAATAATTCCAAGTATAAAAATTTTAACAAGAATTAATCTTACGTTTGTTGTAGTACTTGGAAATGCAAAAATTATGCTCAACAACTTAGTTTTGATATTATTATTATTTACGTAGTGCAACATCTCTCGTCGGATTTGAAAACTGTAATGTATTCTTCCGAATGATTAACTTACGTAATAAGTAGTCATAGATGGCGCCACCAATGCATAATTGGGTTAACAAAATGCAATCCACTAATTTCGTCGTAACGATACTTCGCACCGTGGCTTAATTGGCAAAGCACCGGAACATGTTATTCCGGAGGTTGCGGGTTCAAGTCCCGTCGGTACGATGAAATTTTGGATTGTGTTTAACAATTTACAACTTAGTTTTGATTTAAAATTCGGGAGCCAATAATTCGTCATTTTACCTTAGCTGTATTAATCACGAAATTTTAAACATCATATTGTCACGACATCCTTTTTAACCGACTTCACAAAAAAGGAGGTTCTCAATTCGTCTGTATGTTTTTTTTTTGTGTATGTTACGCGATTTCTCCGTCAATAGTGAACGGATCCAAATGATTCTTTTTTTAATAGGTAGGATACGTTTCCGAGGTGGTCCCATTTTAATTTTATCGAGATCTGATAAGTATCTCCAGAGATATGGAGATAAATACATCAAACATATGTATGATAACATATAGAATGTACTGGTTTTAGTAGAAGAGTCCCAAGAAGATTGTACACAAGAAGGAGGAGGTTGCTATTGCATATACTTTTGAAGACTAAAAAATATGACCTTGAATAATGTTTTTACATCTTTCTTCTCGTTGATTTTGGTTTTTGACAGATATTCTTACGGTAACTGTGAGCGAGATAGAAATAAAGGTGGGGATAATATATATATATTTTTTTTATATCTTATAGGCTAGCGTTTGACCACTATCTCACTTGTTGCTAAGTGATGATGCGGTCGAAGATAGAGAAGTGGACTAGAATGGGAACTGGCTCTCAAGGATAGCTGCCTGAACACATAAGATGTTTGGCGACAGATTTTCTAACTTGAGGGTGGTAGCTGGCCAGGCGGACACTAGATATGTCCTACCACCATGCGGGGGTTGTTGGTTTCTTAACGATGTTTTCCTTCACCGGAGGGCAACTGTGAGAAGCGCACATATATTTTTCGATCGAAAAATTCATTGGTGCACGGCGGTTTGAACTCGGTACCACGGCATCAAAGCCGACTGTTCTCCCAATTACGCCACCGGGCCCTCAATAAATAATTATATATATTAATATTATTAAATAATAATAATTATTAAATTATAATAAATAATTATATATAAATATAAATAATTTGTCTTCACAGGAATGTTCTACCGGGCAAAGTCTTCTTAGGGTGCAAACTTTTTTAAACATACCTAAGATTTTTTGACATGACATGACGTTTGCCGAAGATGGCGGCCATTTCAGTCCTGCGACACTGCATACATTATTAAATAACTCAGAATTATGAACGTACTTTGTACCAACCAACACTGCAAAAAAAAAAATTATAAGCATAATACCACAGATTACATAATAGTTACTACGTAAATAATACTTTCCGTTGTTAGGTTGGCTACACAGTGCTTTCATAATTCGGGTTTCAACAATATAGGGAAGTGCCTCTTATAACGTAGTAGAGTGATTCAGTACTCTGTAGGCCATATGGCGGCAAGTAATGTTAATAATCGCAAATAATACTTTTTTATATTCATTTTTGAATACAACTAGTCCGTGTTATAAAAGTATTTGGAATTATTGTAATAAAATAGACAATTAATTATCGTGTGTGTCAGATGCTTTAATTGCACAGGGCCATTTTGGACATTGTCCTTTGATACCTTGATGACATAATTATTACTAGTGAATATTATCACTAAAGTGATAATATTCAAAGTCAATTTTTTTAGGGTTCCGAATCCAAAGGGTACCAAATGAACACTTTCTGAGACTTTGTTGTCCGTTCGTCCGTCCGTCCGTCCGTGTTTCTATACATATGTGCGCACTTTACAGATCGGTATCTTCTTAACCGTTATAGGTACATACTTGAAATTTTCAAAAAGTATATATCTGTCAGTGTATAACGGCCCAGACACCAAATGTAATAGATGCATGTAATTTAATTAAAACTTGTTATGCACTAAAAAGGGTAAAATAAATTATTTATCATAAAAAATAAACCCGACTTCATAATCTACTTACTAACCTACATGTACCTACTTACTACTACTACATACATAGTATCTATCTACTATCCAATAGACTTGGCTGGCACCGACTTCAAATAGATAAGTGGGTAGCGCTTATAATAATTTTAAGTAAATTATTTTTCGCTTTTGAGTGCCTGTTTGTGATAATGAAGTCGGTTTTATTTTTTTTGAAAAATAACTTATTTTACCCTATTTAGTGCATAACAAGTTTTAATTAAATTACATGCATCTATTACATTTGGTGTCTGGGCCGTTATACACTGACGGATATATACTTTTTGAAAATTTCAAGTATGTACCTATAACGGTTAAGAAGATACAGATCTGTAAAGTGCGCACATATGTATAGACACACGGACGGACGGACGAACGGACAACAAAGTCTCAGAAAGTGTTCATTTGGTACCCTTTGAAAGTGATAATATTCACTAGTAATAATTATGTCATCAAGGTATCAAAGGACAATGTCCAAAATGGCCCTGTGCAATTAAAGCATCTGACACACACGATAATTAATTGTCTATTTTATTACAATAATTCCAAATACTTTTATAACACGGACTAGTTGTATTCAAAAATGAATATAAAAAAGTATTATTTGCGATTATTAACATTACTTGCCGCCATATGGCCTACAGAGTACTGAATCACTCTACTACGTTATAAGAGGCACTTCCCTATATTGTTGAAACCCGAATTATGAAAGCACTGTGTAGCCAACCTAACAACGGAAAGTATTATTTACGTAGTAACTATTATATAATCTGTAGTATTATGCTTATAAATTTTTTTTGCAGTGTTGGTTGGTACAAAGTACGTTCATAATTCTGAGTTATTTAATAATGTTTGCAGTGTCGCGGGACTGAAATGGCCGCCATCTTCGGCAAACGTCATGTCATGTCAAAAAATCTTAGGTATGTTTAAAAAAGTTTGCACCCTAAGAAGACTTTGCCCGGTAGAACATTCCTGTGAAGACAAATTATTTATATTTATATATAATTATTTATTATAATTATTAATATATAATTATTTATTGAGGGCCCGGTGGCGTAATTGGGAGAACAGTCGGCTTTGATGCCGTGGTACCGAGTTCAAACCGCCGTGCACCAATGAATTTTTCGATCGAAAAATATATGTGCGCTTCTCACAGTTGCCCTCCGGTGAAGGAAAACATCGTTAAGAAACCAACAACCCCCGCATGGTGGTAGGACATATCTAGTGTCCGCCTGGCCAGCTACCACCCTCAAGTTAGAAAATCTGTCGCCAAACATCTTATGTGTTCAGGCAGCTATCCTTGAGAGCCAGTTCCCATTCTAGTCCACTTCTCTATCTTCGACCGCATCATCACTTAGCAACAGGTGAGATAGTGGTCAAACGCTAGCCTATAAGATATTAAAAAAAAAAAAAAATTAACCCCACCTTTATTTCTATCTCGCTCACAGTTACCGTAAGAATATCTGTCAAAAACCAAAATCAACGAGAAGAAAGATGTAAAAACATTATTCAAGGTCATATTTTTTAGTCTTCAAAAGTATATGCAATAGCAACCTCCATTGTGTATAATCTTCTTGGGACTCTTCTACTAAAACCAGTACATCCTCCTCCATTCATGTTTGAGGTATTTATCTCCATATCTCTGGAGATACTTATCAGATCTCGATAAAATTAAAATGGGACCACCTCGGAAACGTATCCTACCTATTAAAAAAATAATCATTTGGATCCGTTCACTATTGACGAAGAAATCGCGTAACATTCACAAAAAAAAAAAAAAAAACATACAGACGAATTGAGAACCTCCTCCTTTTTTGTGAAGTCGGTTAAAAATCCACCGCCATCTACCCTCTTAAACGCTCCACTGACAGATACGACGTTAGACTTTGACAATGACAGACACCATTAACATAAACCATAGACCATCAACAACTTGGGCTTTCTAGACGTCTGTACTGCATTGCCAAATTATTTAACTTGAATGAATAAAATTTATGACATAATATCCTAACTAATATTATAAATGCGAAAGTAACTCTGTCTGTCTGTCTGTCTATCTGTCCCACTTTCACGCCAAAACTACTAAACCGATTTAAATTAAATTTGGTACACAAATAGTCTAGAGCCTGAGTAAGGACTTATGCTACTTCTTAATTCAAAAAGAGGGTTGTAAAGGGTAGAACGGGGGGATGAAAAGTTGTATGGAAGTATCGTCATTTTTAAAGCTAGAAGCTTGAAACTTATTATTCAGGCTGTTAATTCGATACAAATAAATATGACATTGGAGAGTAGGGGAAGTGGATGGGGATGTGGAGGGCATGTGGAAGTGAGGAGAAGGGGGAGGGGGAGTTGAAGGGAAGGACAATATGACATTCAACGTTTGTGAAGGGGAAGGGGGAGTGGAGGGGAGGATAGGGGTAGTGGTGGGGAGGGTACGTGTAGTGGAGGGGGAGGGTAGGAGGAGTGGAGTGGGAGGGTAGGGGGAGGGGAGTTGATGGGATGTGGAGGGGATGTGGAGGGGATGTGGAAGTGATAGGAAGGGGGAGGGGGAGGGTAGGGGAAGGGGAGAGGAGCATAAGTGAGGGGAAGGGGAATTAGCGTGGCGTGGTGCGGTGCGGTGTAGTTGGGATACGTGTCTTATTAGTTAATGCTACCCAAAGACACTATTCCACGCGGACGAAGTCGCGGGCACAGCTAGTTATGTATAAATTATACAGACCGTCTAGCCAATGGTAAGACATTATATGAATGTTATAAAATTAAATTTTAATTGGTATTGGTATATTGGTACATTCATGTCAATTTCTTCATCTAATTTTACCGTTTTTTAGGACTATGGTGTGTTGGGAACATTTAGATGTATCCTTAATCCTTAATTCCTTAATCCCTTTCCTTAATTCCTGACCATATCACAATATTGGAGATATAAACTTAATTTCTTACCATATTGGCCAGACGGTTCGATGGGTTTACTTACGGTAGAAAATTACGTCGCAATCTTCAATGTTATGAAATGCAATCGATCAATGAAACCGCCACAAGCAAACTTTATAAACCAAAGTGTAGCTAGTTAGTAAAGTCAGGGCTTCGGGGCTTGGCTTTTCCTGGGACCTGGAAACTTTATGCTACAAAATATGTCTAAATCGATTTCCATAAATTTATCCCTCCATGCATTATGAATAGGCCGTCAGGCGTGTGAGCCGTGTCAAAGGTGCAAATATCCAGTTTACATACTAAATCCTTCTATTTTACACGCAACCTGATATTGGCTCAATTCCTTTGATGCATTATGCCATTATAATGTGAATGGACACCACAGTCCAGCCTGACCACTATCCCTCATCCCCGTTTATCACTTTAACAAATTGCTTTAGAAAACTTAAGCTGTGTTAGAAGATACAAGGATAGTGAAGATATAAAGAGTATTTAATTGATTTCAGAAACGAATCACCATATATTTTTTGTGATGAATGTAAGTTTTAGTTAAATATTTGTAGTGTTGATCATTTGTATTTGTGTTATTACAACTAACAAAATTAAAATTTTGAATAAACACCCACTACAATGTCTTTTAGAAAATCAACGTCATAACTTCTATCTAAGAACCACCACTGATTAATTACGAGCCGTTTAAAGACAAAATCGAACTAGTTTTGGAGAAAAATGGCAACATGGATTTTCACAAGCGAATCTTTACTGCAGCGCCCCCTGGTGAGATGACACCGTAGTAACACCTATTTACGAACATGCACTAATCGATCATGGAGATCTTGGCAAAAGGTGTTACATGGGTTAAATACGAATGCTTACAAATAAATAAATTGAAAGTAAAACATATTTTTAAAAACAAGCCTTTATCTGGGACAATGAACTAAAATGTTAAATATAAATTCTAGTATGTATTTGGCGTGTAGGTACTTACCTATATTCTTAAAAGCTTGAAACACAACCCGTTTTTCAGGCTAGGTACTCGTAATTACTTTACTTCAGTGCCTCAAGCTTCTGAAAATATAGGTAAGTACCTACACGCCAAATACTTACTAGAAATTATTTTTAACATTTAAGTTCATTGTCCCAGATAAAAGCTAGTTTTAAAAAATATTTTTTACTTATAATTTATTTTTAACTTTTTAGTAGGTAGGTATAGATGCCGACTACCTACCTACTACCTAAGTATTTAAGAGAAGGCATGATGTGTTTTAAAATATTCCACGGATATTTGATGTGATTATGAGTAAAGTGCTATTCAAGGAAAATCAATCGACTCGGTGGGGCTATGTTGCTTTATAACAGAAATGCCATGGCCACCTTACAGCTTCATCATCAGATCCTGGCTATCATTTATGTGTAAAGTGCTCTTCAAGACAAATCATTTAAGACTAAATTCACTGGGGTTACGTTATTTTATCACAGAGATGCCGTGGCCACCTTCCAGCTTCATCACCAGTACCTGGATATCATCTAGGTGAAAAGTTCTCTTCAAGACGAATCAATCGAGCCCAAACTCGGTAGGGTTATGTTGATTTATCACAGAGATGCCGTGGCCACCTTCCAGCTTCATCATCAGACCCTGGATATCATCTAGGCGTAAAGGTTTCTTCAGGGCAAATCAATCGAGTCCAAACTCGGTGGGGTCATGTTGAGTTATCACAGAGATGCCGTGGCCACCTTCCGTCTCCATTATCAGACCAGCTCCATGGTACCATATCATTGTATTGTTACCAAAGATACATAAGTACACCAAATTTGAGTCCAATCGGTCATCGGGAAGTGGGTCTAATTTAGCTTCCAAGATTCCACCCGAACATACATAGATAGTGACATACATACATTGCAAGTTAAATAAAAGCTTGTAAATAGCAGTACTTTCAGTGCATCAACGACTAGGATTGCTTAATAAACCTGTCAGCTTTTCAACCATTTCCGTTAATTCATATAAAATATACATTGGACTTATTATTTTAAAATTCGCAGCAATTCAAATGTAAATTATTTTGTATTCAAAGTGCTATAAAGACTACGCTAAGGTCCGTTAAATTGCTCCACACTAGCAGACCGTATTTCAGAAGTAAATGTACGTAGCCGTATTAAGCTGCTTGCACAGTACTTACAGCAGAGGTTTGTCTTATTTCGTTCAAGTCAATATTGTTTATGGTAAAAGGTAACAGGATAAGCTAACAAAACCTGATAAAACCTGACCTATAAAATATATATATAATTCACCTAACTACTGAATTTATTGAACAAAAATCGTATATGAGATTTCCTGTTTAAGTTTTTGTACAAATATATTCTAAGAATTTTGTCTCGTATTATTTTAAAAGATGTCTTTAAGGAGACAGCTCTTTTCAGCCCTATTTCGGTAGATAGCGGCAATAGCAGTAGGTGGTTATTGGGTGTTCTACTCCAGCCACATCTGTTGATTAAACGATATACCCAACTGCGTTCGCTCCGCTTGCTGCGCTCACTTGTTGCAGTTGGGTATATCGTTTAATCAACAGATGTGGCTGGAGTAGAACACCCAATAACTAAAAATTGATTATCTCTCGCCACTTGTGTTTTAGAACTCTCAAAGCTTCCGGTGTAATAATTTTGATCAACATGTTTTAGAACTCTCAAAGCCTCCGGTGAAAATTATAATGTTTATTAATGTGGTTACTAAACATTACTTATCATTCTGCGAAAAGCGCTCTTGCAATGAAGTTCGTTAAGCAGCCAATATCATTAAAATTCGAAAATATAAATATTAATTCTGAAAAACGCAGTTTTCGTCATGGAAAGCTTTTACCAAATACAATACGATGTATAATATGTGGCCCGTCGAACTGTGGAAAAACTAATTTGGCTATCGGACTCATCTTACATGAAAATGGTTTGCAATTTAAAAATGTTTATGTTTATTCAAAAACTCTTTATCAACCGAGATACATGTATTTGGAACAGGTATTACGAATGGTTCCTGGTGTTACTTTTTCTAAGTATCATGAAAATGAAGAAGTTCTTACTCCAGAGGCAGCAAAATGTAACTCAATAATTATATTCGATGACGTAGCGTGTGAGAATCAAAATAATATGCGCGACTATTTTGCAATGGGAAGACATAAATATATAGACTGTTTTTATCTAAATCAGACTTATAGCAAAATACCAAAACAGTTAGTGAGAGATAATGCAAATTTAATTGTTCTCTTTAAGCAAGATGATATAAATATGAGACATATTTATGATGAACACGTCAATACAGATATGACGTGGCAGGAATTTAGAGAAATGTGTGCAAATATATGGAAAGAACCCTACAGTTATGTAGTGATTAACAAGGATTGTGAAAAAAACAAAGGATGTTACCGAAAGAAATTCGATACGTTTGTTGTGTTTCATTAGTATGTATGTCGTAAATATGTCAATGCTTGTCGAGGTGTTGAAAAGTAAACAGCTAATAGCAGTAAACTTAATAATTAAATATAGAAATCATGTTTAATAATCCTGTGAACCGTATATACTCCACTGTATACAAACGTTTAAGAAGTTTCGATACCTGGCCTCGAGGATTAACACAAAAACCACAAGAAATGGCTGAAGCAGGATTTTTTTATGCAGGCTGTGACGACAGAGTTATTTGTTTTTACTGCGATGGAAGGCTTAAAGACTGGAACTCTGAAGATCAACCATGGGTAGAGCATGCGCGCTGGTTCCAGTCATGTCCGTATGTTTTAGTAATGAAAGGAAAAGACTACGTTAAGAGCATGAAAAATTATGTATACGAAGAAATTAAAAAAAATTGCCAACAGACTCCACTGGATGATCTACCTTTGATAGTAAATACATCATCTTCAATAATCTGTAAAATTTGTTTAGAAGAAGAGCTTAACACTTATTTTTTACCTTGTGGTCATGCTGCGGCTTGTGCAAAGTGTGCTTTTTCCATTGGTAATAAGTGTCCAATTTGTAGGCGAGTATTCGCCAATATAACACGATTGTATTTCTGATTACACTCTATTGCTAGACTACTATAAATAGCTGAAGTAAAAACACATGTTATCACTTTCGTGAGAACACTGACAATAGTTCAATCAATTGAAATTCAATTTAAAGATATGGAAAAAAATCTAAAGAGACAAATTGTAAAGGCTGCGGCAGCTGTTAAAAATAAGGTTAAAAAGATGCGAGATATTGAAATGGAAAACAATAGTATTTTGGAATCTGTTTTTAAACCAATTACAAGTCCTCTTAATGAAATGGTGGAAAAATCTAAAACGTGTTCCCAAACTAAAGGAGTACAATTTGAAACTTCAAGTCCATTAGACAAGGACAAAACTCTTAAGAGAGATTCTAACATCGAGTTCGACGTATTTAGTCCAAGAGACTCTAATGATTCAGATGAAAGCTATGAGAATTCAGAAAAATCTGATAATGAAGAAAATGAGGAATCATTTAAATCAGTGCAATCAGGTTCAAGTGATCAAGAAATTTCTTCGTGGTCCATGTCTTCCAAAACTTTACAAGATGTTCCGTTTGGCGTGAGAAATGAACGAGGTAAACACATGATGGGATCTTCGCGTGTAACTCTTTTTGATGATTATATTCAAGTTGGTGCAAACAAGTACAAATATACTCCTGGTATAAAGGAACTTCTGTTTAAAAAAGTACCTAATATATCTGCAATAACTGATGAAGATTTGAGACATTATAAAATAATGTTACTAGAAACAAATGTGCACCGAAGAGAATTCGATCCAAATAAACCAATCAGAAGTAACAGAGGTCGAAAATACTTGAATATAATAAAACCGCTATTTAAGTTGCGTAAAGTTTCAGCGAGCACTGACAGTAGTCAACCTGATTTACTTCATCAAGGAAAAGGACTACCTCTGTTGAAACAGTGGAAGAAAAATGTTGACTACGTTTACTGGGACAATCCTAATGAACTGGTTGAAAGATTAAAACTATTGATTGCTTCAAAAGATGCTGGTAACACTGGGTTAGATAATGAAATAATATCTATTATAGAAGAACTGCGCGAAAGCAACATTATACCTTAATAAATAGCATACATTTCTAAAAATAGTATCATTTGATCTTTGTCAACAACACCCATCAGTTCACAATAATGGATAAGTTTGGACATCATATTCATAAACGATTGCGTTTACCAGACTTTTTAGAAAATTTTGATAAAGTCTTGATGCGAACTGAAACCGGAGAGTTCGATTTACAAAATACAAGGTTGACTGGGATTACAATTCCATTGAAAAATACCGATGCTGTGAACAAGGAATACGTAGACAGCCAATCTCAATTGTTTGTAAAAAAGCAAGAAGTCGATATAATATTCAACGATTTAAAAGCAGATGTTAAAAAAGGCATTGAGAATTTAAAAGCAGATTATTATACAAAGGCTGAATTAGACCAAATCATTAAATCAAAGAAATGAGTAAGCTACAAATAGTAAATGAAATTCATAAAACAGCTCGTAAAAACTTTGTTCGACGATCTGTAATATTAAGAGGAATTGATGATTTATGGCAAGCTGATCTTATGGATTTTCAAAATATAAAAAGTTGTAATAATGGATATAGGTATATTTTTGTTGTAATAGATTGTTTTTCTAAATTTTCCTGGGCTATCCCTGTTAAAACGAAGACTAAATCCGAAATAGCAAATGCATTTAGTTCGCTATTATTTAAAAATTATCGAAAGCCAGTTAACTTACAAACTGACATGGGCACAGAATTTTATAACGATGAATTTAAAAAAGTTATGCTAAAAAATAAAATTAATCATTACTCTACATATTCCATAAAAAAGGCTTCTATAGTAGAAAGACTAATAAAAACTCTCAAGAACAAGTTGTATAAAAAATTTAGTTTGAATGGTAGTTATAAATGGATTGGAAAGCTTTTAGAAAGTGTTATGGCAACATACAATAACACAATACATCGAACAATAAAATATAAACCAAACGATGTTAACCAATCAAACCAAAGTGAAGTATTGAGAAATATAATCAAATCACAGGAAATTAATTGTCTGTCAAAGACCAGAAAATTAGAAGTTGGTGACCATGTTCGTATAAGTAAATATAAAGGTAACTTTGAAAAAGGATACACCCCAAACTGGTCTACGGAATTGTTTTTGATTAAAAAAGTTCATGGTTCTAAACCTATCACTTATTCCATAGAAGATCTACACTATCAACCAATTTTAGGAAGTTTTTATGAACAAGAACTTCAAAAAACTAAGTGTCCTAATGTGTATCTAATTGAAAAGGTTATAAGAAAAAAAGGTAATAAATTATTCGTAAAGTGGTTAGGTCTACCTAGTACTGAAAACAGTTGGATTGAAAAACGAGCAATTGTATGATTATCTTTTCTATAGAGTTACATACCTAAGTATATAAAATTAAGTCAATTTAGATATTTTATCTCATTTATAACTCAGCTATGCACGGTGGTGGACTCGTTAACAGCATCATAAATAACTTACCATTTGAATTGCATTTACCTGGGTACAATTACTGTGGACCTGGTACCAGATTAAGAAAACGATTATTGAGAGGTGATCAAGGAGTTAATGAGCTTGATAATGCTTGCATGAGACACGATATAGCATACGATAATTCAAATAAATTGGAAGATCGACACAGAGCTGATTTAGAATTATTAAATATGGCAAAGCAACGGATGAAATCGAAAAATGCAGGAAGAGGAGAAAAACTGTCTTCGTGGCTTGTGAGCAAAGTGATGAAAACCAAAATGAAGCATGGTGCTGGCGTGAGAACATTTAAATCGATCGTCTCTACAATACATAAACGACTGAAAAAATTAAAACCAAAAAGCAATTCTAGAGCTATTAAAGCTGCATATTCAGCTGCGAAAAAACTGATAAAAAATAAAAAAGGAGTGTGTCTGCCTCGTGTAATACCGTTACCAAAAACAGGTGGTATTTTACCACTTATACCAATATTCGCAGGACTGTCTGCTCTAGGTGCATTGGTTGGAGGTGCAGCAGGTATTACTAAAGCTGTAAATGATCATAAAGCAGCTAAAAAGAATTTGGAAGAAGCCCAACGTCATAATAAAACGATGGAAAGTATCGCCTTAGGAAAAGGCTTATATATAAAACCATATAAAAAAGGCAATGGTCTTTTTGTAAATAGTTCAAAAAACTAATAGAAAGGTTACCCAAGCGTGCTCTCACTGATATAGACATATTAGAGTATGCTACTAAACACATACCTTACTTTAGAGGTGTTTTCATGAGAAATGAATTGCCGCCAAAGCCTAAGGACATTGAGTGTGCGATTGTTAATTTAGATAGCTCAGAGAATGAAGGAACCCATTGGGTAGCCTATGTAAAACATTTTAACTATTGTGAGTATTTTGATAGCTTTGGTGATTTAAAGCCACCAATTGAGTTACTAAGATATTTAAAATTTAATATAACATACAATTATTGTAGATATCAACGTTTTAATACATCTAATTGTGGTCATTTATGTTTAAAGTTCCTAAGTGAATTTTGGAAAAAATGTTATGCTAATACTATTTGTATAAAATGTTCTAATAAAGTATTGTGACTATATATTTATAAACGTGTTTTTATTACCATCATTTCTAAAATGTCTTTCACGCTGTCAATAACAGGCAACACCTCTATTTTATCCACTACCTATTATCCAGCTTTACAATTTGATGATGAATACGAGTGTGCTCTGTTATATTTCTCAACATTCAATTCAATACCTAACATTGATAACAGAAACAATAAATATTATTATGACAATAACGAAGTCGTAGACATACCAGAAGGCACTTATGAACTGCAAGATATTTCTGATTATCTAAAGTCAAACGTAAAAAAAGGAGTCGCTTTTAATTTATTTTGCAATAATAACACGTTGAAATCGTTTATCTTCTGCTCTAAAGATATCCATTTTGAAAAAGCTAATTCTCCAGGAACTTTACTAGGATTTGGTAATAAAACTCTTAAAGCCAATATAATACACGAGTCGCAACTCCCAGTTAACATTTTATCGACAACAGTGGTAAGAGTCGAATGTGATATAGTGAGCGGATCATATATTAATGGAAAACCAAGCCATATTCTTTATGAATTTGCTCCTAACGTGCCTCCAGGATACCGAATAATAGAAGTGCCAAAGAATATAATTTATTTTCCTGTCAATCAAATTGACGTCAGCACTATTAATATTAGATTATTAGATATTAATAATAATTTAATAAATCTACGCGGTGAAGAAGTTCAATTATATTTGCATATCAGGAAAAGATGATCGACTTCAATAAAAGTAGTAATTCAATAATGAAACACATCAGTACTCATCGAACAATCCGAAAAGGAACAACTAAGAAAAAAATTAAATTGACCAGGGAAAATAAAAAGTTCCTGAAATTAATTGGTCTATTAAAATGAACATTTTGGATATAACAAGTTCACCAGCATACGATAACACCATAGACGGTATCGAATATCATTCATATAAACCTTACGTAACAAGTTTTAACAGGAATGATGAAATCCGCATACCTATCAATCAGCAGGATTTATACATACTACCATCAGCAAGTACCCTTTATTTAGAAGGAACAGTAAACATCATAAAGAAGGATACAAAACTAAAAGTTACTGCTGTGGAATTCACAAACAATCCATTACTGTTTCTTTTTCAAGATATTCGTTATGAACTAAATGGAGTTGAAATAGATAGAATCAAAAATGCTGGAATGACTACAACAATGAAGAGTTTAGTATCATTTAATGAAAATGAAGCTAAGATAGCAAAAGCTTGGGGTTGGGATATAAATGGAACAAAAACAACCCATGGAAATAGTTTTTCTGCCTCAATACCTCTTAGTAATATTTTGGGCTTTGCTGAAGATTATAAGAAAATAATTATGAATTGTAAACATGAACTGATATTATTACGCAGTAATACAAATTTGAATTCTTTGAAAGTTCCATCTGGTGAGGTTCTTGAAGATATAATAATAAATAAGTTAGTTTGGCGCGTTCCACACGTCAAGGTATCAGATAAAGAAAAAGTTAATTTACTAAAGTTATTGGAAAAGGATCGTTCTCTATATTTGGCTTTTAGAAATTGGGATTTATATGAGTATCCCTTATTACCTAAAACAACTAAGCATACTTGGTCAATTAAAACGTCCTCACAGATTGAAAAGCCAAGATATGTAATCATAGGCTTACAAACAAATAGAAAAAATTTAGCTGATCGCGATATATCAAAATTCGACCCTTGTTATTTAAGAGATGTCAAAGTATATCTTAACTCTAACTATTTTCCATATGAAAACTTGAATATTAGTCTTGATGATCATAAATATTCATTATTGTATGAGCAATATGTCAGGTTTCAGACATCTTATTATGGACGCAGAAGTGAACCACTGCTAAGTACTTCTGAATTCAAAGAAAAAGCACCGCTGTTTGTAATCGATTGCTCTAGACAAAGCGAAAACCTTAAGTCAGGTCCTGTAGTTAGCGTACGTGTGGAACTTGAATGTCATTCAGAAATACCTGATCAGACAGCTGCATATTGTCTTATTTTAAACGATTCCATCATCGAGTACAGACCGTTGAGTAATATAGTAAAAAAAATATCTTAAAATATGAATCCTTGCAGAATAAAATATATATTCGTGGATGTACAAGGATTCAAAGATACACAAAATAATTTTATTATAAAAGAATTGTCTATTTTAAACGAAGAAAATACCCAAACCTTTCTTGTCAAGCCCCCCTATCCATTTAAAAACTTATCGATCGAAGAAAAGAAACAAGTGCGGTGGATAGAAGCAAATCGAGGATATTTCTGGAGTGAAGGCCACATTGACTACAGGGAATTCAAAAGAATTATAATACCATATTTGAATAATAAAAAAGTGTTAACAAAAGGAACTGAGAAAGTTATGTGGATCAAAGGCCTTTGTGAGAACTGTGAAATAATAGATGTGGGAGAAAAAGGATGTCCTAATTTTTTAAAATTATATCACGACTATGAAAAACCTAATATAAATTTAAATTGTGTACAACACACGAAAATGTGTGCATTAAAAAATGTATTGTGCTTAAAAAAGTGGTATGATAATAATAATATACATTTATTCAATGTAAGCTAAGAATTTAATTTAATGTTTTAAATAAAATAAAATAATTATTGCCTAAACTGGTTGTTGTTTTATTCTACCAAATTATATTTTAAAGAATTAAAGTGGTGAGTATTTAGGAATTAAAATACAGCAGATATTTGAATAGGTTTTTAATATAATATCGAAAATTAAAACATATCTTAAATTTAATGAATTAAATAGTACAATGCATTCAGGGAGATACTACTTACTGATTTGATTAAACATCTTAAGAATCACTTCTAATTTAATTTAACTGATCTATTTAAAAATAATGTTATTCAATTATGCGTCTCATCAGTCAGAATCACTTATTATATTTTCAGATATATTTTTAATCACTCTTTCGGTTTGATCTAATATTCTGTCCGTAAAATCTTTTACTATATATTGAGCCGATATTACAACGTCACTTTCAGTGTCACTGTTATCACCACTAATGTCTATTATTTTGATCTGAATCAAACGTCTCCCTTTGTATGCTTCACGGTTTAAAACAAATGATGATCGCCGCATACTATTGCGAAGATTTTTAGTTTCACCAGGTGTCTTCTTTGTCTTCCGTTTTGGACGTTTTGGAGACGATTTCTTCTGATTAGTGATTGGAAAAATTTCGTCAAAGCCTTCTAACGGATTCTGCGCACAGTGGAAAAGAAGGTCTTGGGTATTAATTCCAAAAAGTCCATCTTGAGTCTCACTGTTATTATTTATTACAATGTCTGTCATAATCTGAAACAAAATAGAAAACTATTAGGGTCATTTTTATGGATAATATCGAGTAAATAGAAATAAAGGAATAAAAGTTCAAAACTTACGTCTTAAGTCGACTTGAAAGTATGTGAATATGTGTGTTAACTACGACGCTCGAACAGGCTATAATGAGCAGGGCATGATGAATTTTATTCAATGTTTGTCGAATGTGCAAAATCATGTAGTGACATGTCAGTGCACCTGCGTCGGTGTTAAAAGTTTATGCTGCGTTAGTGAATTTGAAGTATCTACGTAGATTACAGGAATAGCTTACACAAAATTTTTCACAAACATTAAATTGATTTTGCATTATTAACTTAAGCTAGATGTTAAGGCTCTTAAAATAAAATAAAAACAACAAGTATTCTAAATGAAATTCGTTTATTCACTATATTCTTACTTAAGGTTCACTTTACATTATTATAACATTATTATTATTATTATTATATTACATATTTATTTCATCTTACAGATAATCTTAAGCTACTTTCATTAGATTAGACCCCAAGAATTGAAATATGACCCCAAGCTCTGCTTGATTTTTTATCTTGCGAAATAAATCGTTTATCGTCGCTACTAGAAAGCGCAATTTTGTTTACAGAACGTGTAAATATTTCATGTTTTATACTTTTAAACAATATGTTTTTCTTGCGTAGTGTATTTGATGTAAGCAATGTGTTTGTATAATCTAAGATACTAAGATCTCGAACAACACATGATTTTACTCCCTTAGCCTTTTTAATTTCAGTGTCAGTATTTTTTATACAATATAATTTAGAGCGTAATCCTACATATTCAGTGATTATTTTTCCACCCATTTCATCTTTGAAAAGTCCTGGTACTTTTTTGTTAATTATTGGTAATTTGTGATAATTATCAACAGAAAAGTTACTGGTATCAAAATACTCCAAAAACGTATTTTTCACATCTTGATAAAAATTTTTGGTTTGGATGTGATAAATAAAGCTGTCTGTATCAGTATAACACATCGTCAAGCGGTCCCTGTAAAATGGTTTAAATATAGAATAGTGAAAATCATACATATGTGATTTTGATAATTCCAAAACTGTAAATCCGATATACAGTGGCTTATCTAATACTATACGATTAGGCTTTAATTGAATCGCAACCAAACTTTCCGTAAAAACTGAAGCACTGTGAAAGTTTGGACTCGCGATTAATTTTTCTGCGTTATTTCTTTTTTTAGTTCTATTGTTTTGATCATTCCATTGATTTATCAACTCAACATGGACCTTCTTGCGGTTGTTTTCTAACGTTTTACCAAAAACACTGTTATTGAGCAATTTGAAAAAGTCTTGCTCAAAAGTTGACGTTGCTTTTTGACGCAAATTTGTATTAAGATCGATGTATTGTTTTAAATATGCACTCTGTCGAAACGTTATAGCACGATGTACTCGTCTCAAGATCAAACCATGTCTTAAACAGGTTTTTAAATGTACATAATGTATAACATAATTAAATTTGTCATAAAGATTTGGAATTAACTTTTCATTTTTTCCACCCGGTGGAATATCTTTTTCGGGGCAAAACGGTAAATCATTATGTTCCCAATGTAATTTTTTTGGATAAATGAGATCGACTTCTAGAATGAAGCCGAACTCTGCATCATCAGATACATTATTTACATCTAGTTTATTAACTTCTGATTGATCAAGAAACCTAAAGTTTGACAAGGGCAATGTTTGACACATGCTGTATCCATAAAGATTATTGCAGTCTATATAGACTATGAATGATTCTGGCATCAACGGATCATGGTCGAAAATAAATTCGTTGTTTGCTTTGGCATGCCTATGTGCTGCCATTACCACACCTCCTCGTATGCCTGTCTGTAACATATCTACTATAGCAAAGTCATCTATTAGTTCTAACTCAATGCCTGTTTTATAAAGCATAGCATCGAATGATAAACTCGGTGCTGTAACATAGAATGCAGGGTCCAAGTTGTAGTAATGTTTGCAAGTTTTTCTAAAGTTTTCAAATATATCTGTTAACAACAACACATCACTTTTTAAATACAAATCGGTATATTCGCCTAGGTTCCGAATTTCAAATTGGGTCCAAACTGACTGTGCGTGCTCATAATCTTTATTTGATATGTGCTCATTGTTGAGAGAGCTATAAAAACTTTCTTTGCTTGGCAGAAATGGCTCGTTGTAACGTTCCCATGCGTTCATGTACTCGTAAGGGTAAACGCCTTTACGAGTTAGAAGGGAAAACTCATTTTCATTTGGGTAAATATTCCTTAAATGAGTAAACTCATGAGTTTTCATGGTTTTAACCAATTTTTCTAGACTGGTTCCTAAAAATTTAAACGAATCTACAAATCTTAACTGAACAAACTCGTCTCTTGATATTGGAATGAATTTTGTGAAAGAGATATAATTTTCTTTCGTTTTAGGAATTATTTTTATTGGTCCAGGCGCTTCACCAAGTGTTTTTATAAACAAGTGACAATCATACCCTGCTAAATTGTGGAAAAAAATTGGCACAAACTTTGGAACTTTGTACTGTAAATTACATAAGCTATGAGCTGCACCCCGATACTGTCCAGTAAGGTGACAATGGTCTCTGACCTTATCTCCGAATAGAAAACTCTCACAAATATGACATCGAACTGCATTCCTAAAATCAATTGCATCGTTTGCATTAAAAATTATGGGAACGTTTTGTGATAACACTGCATGGATATCCCGAACATCTTTGTAAAGAGAGCTAACAAATTTTTCTACACAATGAGGACCTCTAAAGATTACGAATTTATTGTAAGAAGGGTCAAGAGAATTAATCACATTGTAAGCAAATGCGATAGGTGTATGCTTTTGTGTAGTGCGCGTATAAGAACTTTGAGGATCTGATTCACTTTTGCTTACATCTTCTAGCATAGTTTCAAAGTCAGCATAAATTACAAAAGGAATGTCTTGTTTGCGTTCGAAATTCTTGAATTTAATTACTGACCCTTTTTCCGGTAGGACAGTGACAATTCCGTTACAGGTATGACTTTCTACATCCTCAACCGTTTTAAAAAACAACAAACAAGTGTCACAAAAATAGATCTGTCCTTTATGCTTCGTTATTTGACTTCTCACCAGTCTCGATAAATTCTTTATGAGACAATAGTGAGATGTTGTGTTGTTTTCTATCCAAAGAAGGTGAATCGTTTTTTTATTTTCATGGCTTTCTGATTTATAAAGCGGGCCTACAACAGTCTTGTTATTTTTTAAGCCAAAAATGATAAAACTTAGGTTTGGATTGTTTTCTTCGAATATTTTAACATCAGATAAAGTCATGGGAAACGAAATGTTTTCAGTGTTTAGTACATTGCGAAAATGTACATATGACGAAACCCTTTCAGGATGGTTTTTAGTTGGATAGAGGGCTGCAACCACGCTCCACAGAAAACAGTGTTTATCGTTGTTTTGAATATTTAAACATGCTTTCTTTTTCTTGATGAATATTGGTAGTTCAATATACGTGGAGCCGCGAAGTGGTTGATATTTATTAACATTAACCTCAATATGCATACAATTAAGAAAAGTCCAACCCGAATCTTGCTCTTCGAATTGGTCAATTTTTGTGCGTATTGTATTGATTACATTTAAATATAAATGCTCAAAATTATAATTTCCATAAACAGGGATATTTTTTGTCATAAACGATTTAGTTTCTTGTTCATTATTTTTGAAAAGTAAAAACTTTGAGAATATTTCGAAGTTGACTTTGACACAAATATGTTTTTTTATGCATTCATCTAAAATGAGTTTGACTTTGTTTCGTATTGAATCTAAAAATACATCAATAGAATGTTCATTTGCGTATTGCGCAGCAATCCTGTAAGATATTATTCGGTTCTGAAATGCTGTCGCTACAATATCTACGCCTTCCACATCGATATGCGGTACAGTTAAAACGTTTTGTTTATGTGTATTACTTCGCAAATGACCTGTCCAGCGCCTACCGCTTATAGATGTGTTACAAACTGAACAGAATGGCATTGTAGAAGCTACTTGCTTGTTTACCTACTAGATATAATTATTAATTTAAGTACCTACCTACATAGAAAGTTACCTATTTTTTGAAGTCAGTATTATAATATTATACGCTTTTAATTTTCTTTTTTATTTCAAATTAATTAAAAATTTTACTTTGAAAGTTTAATATAGTCTACCTACACTACATATATCAAAACATACTATAATAATTCTATCTACCTTTATGAACCTAACTTAATTTAATAAAATAAAAACCATAATAAACCTATGCACACGTTTTGTTTATTTAAAATTAATCTTATCACTATATTTTGTTGGTTTAGAATCTTTAAATAATTTAAACACCGTAATGAGAAACTCTTGTAAAATTTCCCACTCCTTAGTTTGTTCGTTGAGACGCAGCTTTACACTCGTCAACGCTTTTTTATAGCGTTCTTGAGGAGGCGTATTTTGAACGTCGACGACGTTGTAAAGCTTCACCTCAACGTAAAAGTCGCCTTCGGAGACTATTGCGGTGCGTCGGCTCTGCCCTCCGGAAACCCTCGTCGTGAAAGAAGAAGTCGATACGTTGCCTCCGGCGCTTTGTGATGCGTTAGATGCAGCAACGCTTTCTTCCCCTTTCAGAATCGAAAAGATGTCTGACTTGCGTTTTTTAGACCTGTAAAATAAAGAAAATAAAATATGATGAAATACTGTTATGATAATATTTAGGAACTTTTATCATCATAATTAGATTCAGAGTTAAATAATCATTTAAAGTTGCTCACTCCATACAATATACATTATTGTTAAATAATTATTATCATCATCGGTACAGGGATCCCAACCTGAAGCGAGGAAATTATCGTACCAGGGCCGTGAAATTATCGTATTTTAACGTTTTTGAAACAAGATTATCGTACACTCAGTATAATGGCTTAAAATACATTAAAAAATCATATAAAACGATAATTTTTATTACACTTTGTTTGTGTATACAGAACAGAATCAATGTATATTTAACTCCATACAGGCAGACGGGCTGAGAAGACAGACCACAGTACACAGATTTTATAAGCGTACCAACGTTTTGAAATGAAGAAATAAGCTGGCGCTGTGACCAATAAACAATAGTATATGCTCAATTTTTTATTGAATATGAGCGTAATTCTCAAACTTTGTGGTGTATGGAATTTATCGTGTATTTGCGTACATAATACGGAGGCCTAAATTATCGTATATACGTTAATTATAGTACGGTTGGGGCCCTGCATCGGTACCTAGTAGTAGTTACCACCAAGCGATAAAAACGATAACCTATCAGATATATATATATATATATATATATATATACGTACCACGAAAATTCCGGCTCTTGCAAATCGGGTGGTGTGAAGGATGGTGAATATGATGCATGACCGCGCTTAGCAAGGGCAGCAGCGTTAACGACGGGGGTGATCTTGCGCTTTGAGGCTTTTGGCTTCTTGGTAGGCTGCGACAACACCGACGGTGCTGTGGCCACGATTGCTTCAGATTCGTATTCAGAGTCCGACCTGAGAAAAAAAAAAAATGAGTATGGATGGAACAAAGATTTTAAAAAAACACGTAATAAGAC
The DNA here is from genome assembly GCA_954871355.1 of Cabera pusaria. Classification (NCBI taxonomy): domain Eukaryota; kingdom Metazoa; phylum Arthropoda; class Insecta; order Lepidoptera; family Geometridae; genus Cabera; species Cabera pusaria. The sequence goes on from OX940896.1 coordinate 14,512,637, forward strand.
AATACTCACTCACATATTTCTGTAGATGTTTTCTCGAAGTGTCGTGGCTGCGCAATGTCAGGCGGCAGGCGGGCTGGCGGTGGCTGGCGGAGTCTGGCAGGCGGCGGCTGAGCAGGGTGGCAGGCGGCGGCTGAGCAGGGTGGCAGGCGGTGGCTGAGCAGGGTGGCGGGCGGTTGGTAGGGTCTGGCAGGCAGCGAGATTCTCGAGGATGATGAACCAGCGAAGAATATGTCAGTTTTCTAATTTTACGCGATTTTATAGCAAATACTTTTTATGTGTCAGCAAATAATATTCCAATTCAAAAGATATTAAGTACCCGTACTTTAACAAAACAAGCAAATTTGAAGCTAATGGTCGCACCATCTTTGTCGCACCACCTTTGAAATCGGATCAAAGAAAGATTCCGCCTACTCGGATGACAATATAAAAACTCACACCATTACCCGACTACGATAGATTAAAAGATAGAAAAATTAAAAGTCAGTGCATAAAATATTACAATCATATTTTATGTGTTTAGATAATAAGACGGTATCTAATTATTTGAACTGTACAATACACCACACGGGAAGTATTACTATTTACTTTCTTACATAATTTAAGTTCGTTTGCAAAACAAAAAAACCGACTTCACATGCAGCGCAAGTCATTTTCAGTACTAAGTTTGAGGTATCTATCTCCATATCTCTGGAGATTCTTATCGGATCTCGTTAAAATTAAAATGGAACTACACTGTAAACATATTCTATTAATAATAATATCGTTTAAAAACTAAAAACGAACCGACTTCAATGCCGCGCTATTCATTTTCAGTACCAATTTTGAGATGTTTATCTCAATATCTCTGGAGGTACTCATCAGACCTCGATAAAATTATCATGGTACTACACTTGGAATATCTCCTTTCGAACAAAAAAAGAATAATCAAAATCGGTTCATAAACGACGAAGTTATCCGCGAACAAACATAAAAAATATCGGTAGAAATGAGAAACCTCCTCCTTTTTTTGAAGTCGGTAAAAAAATAAAAAAAAAACATTGTCCAAATCCACACACAGTTAATAAATGATGAGGTTCTGAAGTGACAAAAAAATTAAATTATACAGACGAATTGAGTACATCCTCCTTTTTGTGAAGTCAGTAAAAAAAAAAAAAAAACAAATCAGTTCATAAATGATTGAGCTATGATATAATAAACAAAAAAGTAATTCGTACAAACGCTATCTGTTAAGTCCTCGTTTTGTTAAGTCGGTTAAAAAGTAATTTGTCCTAAGGCCGCTACACACCTTGAGTTTAAACTGCTCGTTTTCACTGAATAGTGTGACTATACATATGAATGATAGTTTAACTGAATGGTAATAATTATAATTTAAAATCGTTAATAAACTAAAAGAACCAACTTCAAATGTCGCGCTAGTCATGTGCCAAGTTTGATGTGTTTGTCTCCATATCTCTTGAGATATGTCATGAGATCTCGATGAAATTTAAATGAAATTACTTGGAAAGCATGTCCTTTCAAACAAATATAAAAAATATTCTAAATCGGTACAGCCATCTTTGAGTAATCGAGAAGCATACATAAAAAAAAGATTCCGACGAATTCAGAACCTACTCCTCGGTTAGGTGTCGGTTAAAATAGCATTCAATTAACTGTACAGTGCAAACTTAATGGTATAAAAATTTATCAGTACCTACAGAACAGTTCAATCGCAGAGTTAAAAACGAACGTGTATGCGAACCCTTAAAAGAAATGCTTACGATGTACATATTGTAATTCAAACCATTTTACCTTGATACGTTTGTACCTACTATCGAGCGTGTGAACAAAACCTCATTCTATAAGTGCACGGTTTCGGCTGTGGTGTCGGTGAGTGTAGTTCTGTAACTTTTTGGAAATAACAAGTAAGTACCTAGCTTTTATTGTATAATATTTTGCAACGTAAAGTTTTTTGGTTGATTCGAAAATAAAATTAAAAACCAAGTTTCTGTCGTATTATATAATAAAGATTTTCTCAATAACTAGAAATCGAAAAAATAAAATAGGTCTTCATACGACAAAAAGCCCTATTAACCGACTTTAAAAAAAAGGAGGATGTTCTATGTTTCACTGTAAAATATTTTTTTTTTCTCTGTCAATTGTGGTCCGATTTTTTTAATTATATATTTATTTCAAAGATTATACTTTTGTAGTGGTCTCATTGTAAATTTATCAAGTATCTCCAGAGATATGGCGATAATAACCGCAAACTTGCTACTCAAATTGAATACAGTAGCATTTGAAGTCGGTTTTTTAAACGATCCTAATTATTTTGAACATGTTATGTAAAGAAAATAATATTAAAAAATTACATAAAAATGATTATTTTTCGATTGCTGTTTATATTAACTACACACTGATTTAATGTTTAGTTATTTCCAAGTTTAATTTGATTTATTCTGAGTAAAGATTTTTGTTAATTAAATTGTGTATTCTTAGTTTTAAACTAATGTGTACCAATTTCTATTTTACAGGAGCGACAAGCAGCAGGGACAATGAGATCTTCATGAATTTAATAAATTAAAATCCTTTAGATGAAAATGGTGAGTGACTACGCTTGAATTTTAATTAACGTATATACACACATTTCTTTAAAGCACAGAAAATATAAAAGTTGGTGCTTTAGGGGTAGCAGATTTTAATTTTGTAATATTTTTTGTATTGTTTCAGATTTCCAGTATGAACACCTACGCTCTGGAATTATACAAATGTATCTTGTTTGATCTAATAAATATTTCGTCATACAAAATTAGTTTGTAAGATTTAAGTAAGTAAATTTTTAGTCACTACCAGTGAAAAACACCAGTAACAACTGAACATTTCATTTGGTTTTATGGTTTGTAAGATGATGTAAGTAAAATTATATTTTTTTAAATTCTCAGTTAGGACCAGAACAAAATACTGGTAACAACCTGAGAATTTGACATTGTGTTATTAATTAACTAAACCCAAAACTTTTCCTTTATAATCTTGAAGTATAGTGTGCGGTACGGTTCAGTCACACTATACTTTTATCCTTAATTGCACTGACTGGTGCACGGTAAAGGTAATAAGTCGCACTGGATAGTGCGCGGTAATTTATCGTAAGTATTCCGACAAAAAGTCATTACGGCTTTAGTAGAAGTAGTAGAACAGGTTTATCTGACTATACGATATACTCAAAACACAGGTAGGTTAGGGCGCGATAATTTATCGTAAGTATTCCAACAAAAAGTCATTACGGCTTTAGTAGAAGTAGTAGAACAGGTTTATCTGACTATACGATATGCTCAAAACACAGGTAGGTTAGGAATCGCAATCGGTGGAGATAATCCGACCTTGGGCTCCCAGAGTGAAACTTACCATGGATCACTTAACCGATTGTGTTTAGACATCGCAAACGGCGAGAGACAATCCAAAATTATTACACCGGAGGCTTTGAGTTCTAAAACACAAGTGGCGAGAGATAATCAATTTTTAGTTATTGGGTGTTCTACTCCAGCTACATCTGTTGATTAAACGATATACCCAACTGCAACAAGTGAGCGCAGCAAGCGGAGCGAACGCAGTTGGGTATATCGTTTAATCAACAGATGTGGCTGGAGTAGAACACCCAATAACCACCTACTAATAGCACAAAGGCTAAGGCGTCGGCCTGGCGATCGAGAGATCATGAGCTCTATCCCCCACCCATTGCACTACTCAAGTGAACTCACTCTAGACACAAGCAAATTTTTTGCACATTGTTATACATTAGTAAATTTAAAATTTAAAACCACCCCGACTGATTTGTATATTTAGGTATAATTTGTTCACTGAGACCATTTCAATGAGCCTAAACACGACATCTCAGACGAGGAGTTGAGATTTCTGCAGATTCAAGGACATGTCTCAGCATAAGCCAAGTTTACCATATTCTTGCAATATCATTGAAGTAACACTATACTAGATACTGAATTTCAAATTCATACATTTGATTTGACTAATGTTAACAACGCTAAACAGACAGCAGCAAAGTGACGAGTATGTAGTGCGCAGAACCGTCATTTTAATTTTTTGACGTCCGCGGACAAGGGCTACGAAAGTTGAGTATATGGTAGTTTCATCTACCATAAAAGAGCTGATAATATTTAAACGGCTGAACGGATTTTCATGAAACAAAGCTAAAACACTCTCGATGAAAACACATATAAAACAAAAAAAAACTAAATCAAAATCGGTTCATCCGTTTGGGCGCTACGATGCCACAGACAGACACACAGATACACACTTCTAACTTATAACACCCCTTCTTTTTGCGTCGGGGGTTAAAAGATACTGGTTAAAATCTAAGTTCTACTAAAACTGTATTCTGAGTAAGAAAACCTCGAGCTTTAACATATCTCTACAGGCCTATTTTTCTTCAGACTGACCTCCAGATCCCGGTTCTCAATCAAGCGGGTTTCATTCCACCCTCCTCAAGCGGACATATCACGAGGATGGACGCTCGGACAGCACATTTCTCATGTACTAATTAACTGACTGACATTCTTATGTAGTTTGTGGCTCAGTATTAGGTTACACTAGAGTAGCGCGTCTTGGTTTTCTTCGGTAGATTTTTAAGAAGATTTAAAGAAATATTTGATGGGCATTTGACGTTTATGTGGTCTAAGATGGTGAACACGCTGGGGCTGTGCTTCCAGAACACCGTAAGGTAATGGCGGTAGATTTTCTCTCTGATGGTGGCAAGTTACTTTTTGGTAGCAAGTCAGGCAAAACATTAATATAATGATCCTCCACTTATGAAGAATGTTAATTGCTTTTGACTACATTTTAAGTTGCGTTGACAGATTTAAAAAAAATAGTCAGACGTAAAAGATGCACAGCGCTCCAATGTCTCTTTGGAGACTGAGCAGGTCCAACCTATTGCAGAGCTCGTACCTTCTTACATACGAGTATAATATTATACATTACATTATTCCATGTTGGATTGCATCATCATTGGAGATGGAGAGGACAGTAGTGATAACGAGATTAAAAATATACATATATAAATATATAATATACACATAGATGTTCTAGTTTCTACTCAGAATCAAATAATACCATATCTACTAATCGGTTAGTGTGATAGCAGTTTATTGGAGAAAATTAAAGGCATTTAATTTTTATCTACATAATCTCTTTAGTGGCTTAAGTGTCTTGGCTGTTAAGACTCTTCTAAAGTTTATTATTGCAAAATCCTTTGCAAAGTTAAAAGCTGGTGGGAGAAGGAATAAGAAATAAAGACTGCCTCTGATAAGGTACCTATTTACTACTTATGAAGCAGACATTTTATATTATAGAATATCACGCTCATTCCTTTGATATATACTTTGATAATGTATACATAGAGGATTTTTGAGACAGGACCACAGTAGCTGGATAACGTTCTACTAGATAAAGTTCTGAGAAGACTGACTTATATTTTTGACTTTTGAGTTGCAATGACGGAATTCGAAAAAAATACAGTCAGACAGAAAAATGCAATTTATCAAACAAAATAAACAAGCACTAGGCTATTTATTTTATTCCGATTATGTATGTGACTAACCATATCCCACTGATGTTAAGTGACGATATGGTCCAAGATATAGCACGCTTGCCTGTTTACTCTAATCATTATTACTATTCATATCATTATTGTTATCATAATTTAGGATCACAGTCTAAGCCTTAAGTAAAATTCTAAATGATGAATCTTTAATGCGAAAGGGGCTAAAATGTTTTAGACCTTTTAGGTAGGTTCACTATACAAAGTAAAATTGTTTACATTTGACTCCTACAACTATATTTCCGCATTCGAGCCATTTGTATAGCATTGCTCTGCCTCCTACTATGCAAAGTGTGTCTCGAGTGCGTTGATCGTTGCGAAGGCGTTGGAACTCGACCATCTTCATCTTTCTCTGTCTCGGCAATTTCTTCTTTCTCTCCTTCATCGCCTTTCTTGGATCCTTTAGAACCGCTGCCAGTTGACTCCCGATGGCGGACTATCTTAGTGTCACCACTAAAGCTTAACACGAACTTGAGTTCTGCCAGCAGTTCTTGTCTGAAGGATACCTGCAATTTTACTGGGTTGAGACACTTTGGCCGTTAACTTTTTACCCGAGTACAGGAGTATTATGAGTATGACCGGTACGTATGTATGTGTTTTCACCTGTTCCCTCATAACTTCTAAACTCCCCATTATAATTTAATAAGTGAGGTATCGTTGGAAGCGTCTTGATTGTCCGCTGGTTATAGGCTATGTGGTGTCACACTAACAATTTTATTCCTAGTTCTTACAATTCACGACCGTGGGATAAGTGACAATCTTAATTCAAGAGTTCAGACTCAAAAAGTTGACTCTAGATTTTGACGTAATAGGAGACCTCATGGTTAGAAGGCAAACTATTTATGCGTTATGCCAACGGGCCATCCACAAAAACCTTATAACAGCATAATTAACAACCTGTGTCCTGTACAGCATTATTTCTAGCAATATTATTTGTGTGAAAAGACAGGTCACAGGACAGGTCATTTTCAAACTTGGACTTAACCACTATATCGTCTAGTGATAAGTGACGAGTATTATTTAAAAATATTTAATGAAATGTTTAATTTTTTTATTTGATTACTATAAAAATAACACTTACGTGGTGTATATGGCTCATAGAATGGCTCGGAGGATCATATCTGCATAATATCAACTGCAATATAATGACGGAAGAAAATGTCGGTGCATGCTTGTTTGGGCAACAATGGATCATGCATATCTAAGGGAAGGTACAAATTATTCCACTTGAAACCAAAATCTGGCAAGTTGATGATACAAGTGCAAGTTTAACCTAATGTTCGTCTGCTATCAAGCAGCCGAAGCAGCACAGTGCATAGGTGATTTGATTTACATGTCGATAAAAATCGAATATGAATTACCATGCATTTTCGGTTCGACATGCAGGCAGAGTTGTATAATGATTACAAATGTACGATATGCTACGCAAATAATGTATGCGTACTGTCTCTAAATATGGTCTGAAGATGAGGATCGGATCGGCGGTACGAATCGGGCGGTGTGGATGAAAACCTTAATATGTGTTGACAGCTAACGCTAAGGCCCTGGCCGTCGTGACTTTTTCTTTTAATTGTAATTGGTGATGGGACTATTTCACTCACATACTTATAATTAATATAAATGCCCTTTTCCTACCTTATTTTTATGAGAGATGATCCAAACATCAACGATCATTTCAACAAAAGCACAGACGACGGCAAGTCCTGAACCTGCCACTAGCACGATGAACACTCCACCAACGTTCGCCAGAACCAGAGGCTGGGCATCACCACCACCAGCATCGTCATCCTAAATGATACAATCGGTATTATATCACCTCTATTACACATAGACGAAGGCTACACCTCAAGCTACACGTAATTAGAAATCCTGTGATCTCTATTTAGTTTTATCAATAAATTTGCTCAGAAAACATAGCTCAGCATAAATAGCTAAATGTATAGATCTTAATGTTAACCTTCTCCATAATACTTCTAATATTATAAGGCGAAAGTTTGCGTGTATGTTTGTTACTTCTTCACGCTAAAATTACTTCATCGATTGAGCTGAAATTTGGTATGTAGATAGCCTGAAATAACACATGCATTACTTTTTATTTTTATTTATTTTATTTTTACTTCTATGGAAAACAAACAGCTTTAAAATTAGATTTAGGAAACAAATTAATAGTTCAAACAGCCTTAATTAGTTTTCACTTATGGGTGACTTTATCACTTTATCCCGATATTCTCACGGGAACGATGTCTACGCGGGTAAAACCGCGGGACGCAGCTATCAAATAATGTATTGAAAAGAAACGACGCTTAATTTTTTGAATAACCGATCCGTATATTTTGTGTTTCCCTCTGTTATTGCTTTTAATTAGATTGTAGACAAAACGGAGACCTCTGACTTTCTTTGCCTAGGTATGTATGTAGATTGTAACGAGCTCTTTATTAACTAAACAAATAGTGCAACTAACATCATTGTATCAAAAGAGAGGAGCAATAATAGAGATATAATGCAATCACCAATTTTATAGCTGAAAACTGCTTAAAGATTTCCACCCTATACACCTTGGTATATAAAATTAAATCACACTACACTTTTATCGTAAGCTTATACAATTGAATTTGCTCGGCAACGCTCGATGTATTTCTACGGTAGATCCCACAAACTGCAAAAGTCTAACTTTTTATTTACACTTAGTCATTTCCATTATAAAAGCCAGTGTTGAACCGATGCTGCAAAATAATATATAGAACTTGAGATTAATATTTATGAAATATTAACGCTCACAGTTTGAAGATCAAGTACCTAATTTGAAATTTTGTCATCATAATTAAGCAATACTTCAAAACCAAATACAAAACTGTCAAATAAGTACACATAAATTGCAAACTTTATGCATATCATAGGTTTCAAACTTTATAATTAATTAACTTGAAAATAATGATAATTACCGCACACATGCCGCCTCCACGTTTCTCTTTCCACCATTTATTTTTCATTCTGGTCAGAGTACCTCGTTCTTGAAGCTGTAGTATCGATTCACTCATTGGCTGGCGGTATGGAGAATCTAACAATGAAATGAAACAGCAGAATTAAAAAAAACTACAAACTAGTTCTGCGACGACAAATCCAAAGCGAAAATGGTAGTCGTAGAGCTACAAGTTATACAGTTATAGTAATGATGGTAAAGATATGCATATTATTTTATTTTATGAAATGGTTTATCATAGTACTACAGTGCGTTTTTGAGTGCAATTTTTTATTAAATACAGACAAACTCTTGATTGAATCCTATAAATCGAATGGATCGATTGGAATTTATAATGTGTATAAAAGTTTATAATAAGACAATTCATCATGGTCAACATCCTATGTAAGTCTACTACTAGCTTTGCATATTAGCCTTGGTTTACTACATGAAGACCGATAGATAAAGCCATCTTGTTGTAAGTAAGCCCGCTCTCCAGCTCTTCGCATCCAATATTTGCAAGCTTTTTATATTCACAGGTAAACCTACTTGATCAAAACATTCCTAAAACACCTAAATTATAAAAGCAATTGTTTGTTCATTTGCACTCACTTTTCTTCATAGCAATCCCATATCCTTTGCTGTCCAATAAGCCTCCAACTTGTGCTACGTCGCAATTCCTTTCCACCATGTACTCGATAGAAGTTGATTCCATCAAAAATGCATAGTTTTCCTTATCGGACTTTACTCTGAAATTGTTACCGGTTAGCATATAATAATTTCTAATGTTCGCTCATTTGTGGAAATTACCATCAGTTAATATTTTGGCTGCACATAAATGCCATTTTTCTGCACTCTTTTTCCATATAAACTTTAGGGGTGCATATCAATTAGTGCTTTGCGAGGCAGCTGATCGGCGCGCGAGGATATAATCAACCAATAGTATTCTTCATTTTTCTAGTCTTACCCAGCGCAGCTTTGGTGTTAACGCCAACACAGTTTACAGTCTTGCTACGCATCTTCTCTGCACTTATTTTGTAAGTATATAAAAAACATCGTTAAGAAACCAACAACCCCTGCATGGTGGTAGGACACTATCTAGTGTCCGCCTGGCCAGCTACCAAGTCAAGTTAGAAAATCTGTCGCCAAAACATCTAATGTGTTCCGGCAGCTATCCTTGAGAACCAGTTCCCATTCTAGGCCTGGCGTGCTTACCATCTTCGACCGCATCATGACTTACCAACAGGTGAGATAGTGGTCAAACGCTAGCCTATGAGATACTAAAAAAAATATGTCAGGTTTAAAGGCACCCTAACTATGCCCAATCTCATTCCTCCGTGAGTGCAATGTGCTTAAAAAGGAATACAAACGTGTTTCTTCACGTATTTATTTTAAATTAACTATATGATGACAAAATCTATCTGTATACAGATAGATTTGATACAGGCTCAAAAAGTGCTTTGACAGTAGTTCATGCAATGAATTATGAGTGTTAGGTCTTCGAGCATTTACCAATGGAGATGTTAACGCAAGGCGTACCCCTCTGCTGGCCATATAGCCATTTTTGGCCATATAGCCATTTTTGGCCATATGAGCTTGCTTAACTACGCCGTATTTTTAATACTGTGTGCGTGTTCCAAGCAAGTGTGCGGGATCGTTAAAGTGAGTGATTTGTGTGTGTGCAATGCGTGTTTACCTCGTCCCCCGTAAGTATCGGCAGAAAAAAATGTTTGCGGATTACAACGTTAACATCTCCATTGGTAAATGCTCGAAAGTGTTAGGTACAAGATAAAGTTTAAAAAACCAAATAAAGTTTCAAAAAAAAATGTTGTCAGTTGAAATCCGTGGTCATTAGACTTAAGGCGGAAATCACTACATCGATGCATCTTATCATCGCAAACATCTAAAAGAGGGAGATGCTGATAGACAGTTTTATAACAGCAACTTTTTTTTTCACAACAATCATCACCCAAAATCATAATTTCACTATTCATATAGAGACTTCCACCGCTGATATGTTTCTTGCATTGCGTCCGGCTAGCACACATTCACCAAAGCTAGTTAAGGCAATGATCGAACTCTATAACCATGACAACTCTGTCTTAAGCAAGTTATGTATGTAAAATCATAGATGTATGATGAATTCTATGAGAGCAACATAGAATTAAAATGTTTTAAAATCAATTTTAACCTTTCTAGTCCAATATCGTTAGTGGGAGGCTGATGTTCGGGATGTTCTTCCATATACCGATACATTTTCTGGTAAAGTGAATTATCTGATTCCTGAAACAAGTTTTCTTATTAATGACTTAAATACAACGTCTTATGATTGGACTAATGTGTTGAAATTTGCTTGGAATACAGTATAATTTTCAATTCAAACATAAAATTGTACCTTTAGGGCCAGTTTCACCGGTTCCTGATAATGTATTAGATAGTTATCTGGTATATGACGCCATATAAAAGCTGTCAAAAATCTGTCAGATTTTTCTTATTAGCCTTATCAGGAATCGATGAAACTGGCCTTTAATGTTTAGTTTATTGGCTAAAGTGGTAAAGTTAAATAACAGGGCGTTTTAGACTTCAAAATCAAATATATCAGTGAAAATAGTGCCGATTGGTCTAGTGGTTAGTGAGCCTGTCCACAAAACCGAAGGTCGTGGGTTCGATTCTCACATGGGACAATTCTTTGTGTGATCCACAAACAACTGTTCCGAGTCTGGGTGTAATTGTGTCCGTGATTTGTATATTTGTGAAGTCCCCCGAGATACAGGGTTTCCTAGTGCGGGTAGTATAGTTTTTAAAAAAAGAGTGTGTGTACTTATGTACACGCGTTAGAAGTTATACTTCGGCGGCGTATGGAAAAAAAAATAACTAAAATGCAGTAGTGATTAACGATAAATATTAAAATTAATCAAAAAGATTTTATTTAAATAAAAAGGTTTTATTAACGTAAAAATATGACGTTAAATATGACATATACAACTTGAACATAGTCATGCCACCTAGAACTAACTTCACGGTGTAGAATTTAGGTGTCGGTGTGCGCGCGCATCGTACCACCTAGAACTAACTTCACGGTGTTAAATTTAGGTGTCGGTGTGCGCGCGCATCGTAAAAATTCACTCTCATCATTTTTCTCTATCGCGCCAAAAGAAGTATAACTTCAATAAGATAAAATAAAAAAAATCCTGCAAAATTTTGGTCCATCTAGAATTTTACGTTCCACGGTACGCAGTTATAATCACTTACCATCTAGCCAGCACCGATATGTATCTAAATTGATCATTAAGTAGTGAGTATCCGCAAAATTAAATCATAACCTTAAAAAATGTGAATGTAGCACCATTTTTCTTGGCTCCATAATTTATTCCATATGGGTTAGTTGATAAATCTGTTATACTTTTAATCGCGTAAAATTTGGACTCGACGGTGAGGAAAGCAGCTAAATTAGCCGTGTACGATGACACCATGATAAGTGTGAAGAACCACCACATACTGCCGGCCATTCTGGTGGAGACCGCTCTGAAATAAAAATAAAAGAAAATTTTTGTGTGCCTTAGTCTAAAGAGTTACAAATATTGGTCTGACTCTCAATAACTGTGCTGCCCATGATTGGCGGCAATTTTTTTCTCAATGGTAGTAAGCTACTTTTCGCAAAGGAATTCAGGTGGAGCATTGAAATAATGCCTTTATATACAATTTATATAAATTTGAAGTTATATTGCTAATTTTATTTTATGTGTTTTCTTCCTTGGATGTACCACAATTTAATACCCCGAGAAAGATCATACTATGGAAACTTTTAGATATATAGTGTAAAGCCAATACAAAATTTATCAATGCTAGTTTTCTTCTAAAATCAAAATAAGAAATATTAATGTTGTTTACAACATACATTGGCGCAATTTCAGATCCTTGTGTCAGCACACTGCCCAAAGTAAACCAAAAAGAGTTGGCAAAAGTCCACTGATTATCCAACGTTTCCGGATCCTCAATACAAGGATATGGATTTTGCCATTCTTCTGGCGCAATTCTTCCCAAAGCAAACAGAAGAACTGAAACTCCCACATAAGCTCCTGCAAGCCATGTCCATACCTGCAATTTATTGAAAAGAATAAAACAAAATCTGATTTGACCATTCTGCAGTCATAATCAATTTATGCTGAAATAATCGTAAAATTAGCATAAATCACTACCATCATCTGCCAAAAACCACTAGTCAAATGTATATCGACTTGTGACTGCGTTATATTTGCAAACACAACATATAGAAATAAATGTATTACTAAAAAGCAAATCTGAAACAAATCGCAAATTTTACATCCGTTGTATCCGGAGCTTCAGCAAATGCTCTTCTTATCTCTAGATTACGACTCCATGCGATTGCGATTCCATGCGAATGTACATAGAGCATAAGATAATTTCTTATAGTATAAGCAAACATCGTTGCCCTAGGCCGCTGCCAAACGTTTTCGCCTGTTATTCCTATGGATTAGGCTGATTTAGCTGGCAACAGCAAAGCACTTTATTGTAGCAAAATGGTACAAACAACACCCACAGATGGTGCCTTGCATCACAACTGATAATTCCTTAAATTGCTTCGACGTACAGTTACACCGCTAAAGTTACACTTACTCCTGAAGAAAACGGCGAGATAAAAGAAAACAGATTAGGCGGTTGTTTAGTGGGTTTCTTGTATAGGATGGTGATGCCAAGATTCATGAAAGGACTAGTAAAGTCGACCGCTCTCTGACGAGCTGACGTTATTGTCAAGTCTGTGATACCGAAATCTGCTCTCTGAAACATAAATATTCCAGTGAAATTACATGTGTCACTCAAAGTGTACACAATCGTGATGTAGAGTGACGCACAAAAATTAGGCAAGGCAAAGTTTTTGTTCTGGGCAGACGTCATTGCTTACTCTCAGGAGAGCGTCTTGGTTGTCCAGTTACCTAGGCTCTACCAAGATCAGGTCATGATTTGACATTAGATTTAAAATATACTAAAGATATTATACATTAAGGATTTACCACACGGTTGGAAACAAAACCTGCCAACCAAGTAAGTGGCGTTGGTGAAGTGACGTTTTAAGCCAACCTGGAATTGGTGAACAATAAGATCGTAATATTATCTAAAAAACTGACTTCATGTATTTTTAGTCGCAAGTTTGAAATATTTATCTCCACAACTGTGGACATACTCATCAGATTTATTTATAAAGGTACTAAAATCTTGCCTGAAAAATATACATTTCAATAATGAAAACTATATTCAAATGGGATTATTAGAAGTTTTATTATTAGTAGTTTTTTCTAAAAAATTGCGGATTTAACAATCATACATACTAACATGAGAATCGAATACATAAATATATCCTCATTTTTAAAGTCGGTCTAAAATATCTGGTCACGTGACCAGGTAGCTTTTGTTGCCAACCGTGTTGTTATAGTAGGTAACGTCAGTATTGCAAGTACCAGACCAAACATTAAAAGCTTTGAAGATATGGTGCAAAGAAATTAAAACGACAGTTACACCGTCCATAATTTTCTCCATCATTCCGTTCCATTTGCCAGTTTCAGCGATGTAAGAGCCGTAGACTCCATCCTCTTGAATTTCAAAGGTATAGTTAAAGCCATTCATTTTCGAAAGCTCATCAATGATTTCGATTCCAAAACCTTCGTATCGGTCGTTTCCTTCTAATTTCTTTGAAGATTCCTTCAGCATTCCGTATGGAGCACTCTGAAATATCAGAATTCATATTCAATATTTAGAAGACATTACTTACTTATCCAAAAAAAAATGAAATCAACCCGATTTTGCTAAAAATTTAATTAACAATACATAAGAGACATAGGAGAGTATCAGATTTTTTTATACTATGTACATAATATTCATACGTAGGCATCCATTTTTGGATTTAAGTGTTTCTTCTTTTGCATACAAATTCATATACTGTGTAAATTATTTAAATACAATTCCAATAAAGTAGATCATCGACTTACCAAAGCAGTGATTACGATAAAATGTCTGCCTTTCATTGTATCAGCTCCTTCATCCTCTACGGGTGGAATCACAATTCTTGTTTCAGTGTATCCATCTTCGGCAGACCATTCACCTACCTGCATATAGATTCATATAAAATCTACAGATTTTAGATTAGTTAAACGAAAGAAAATAATATTCTAATTAATTGACTTTTATTGTTCATTTTTAGGCTTCGGTACATCAAAAGTTTTTTTTCTAATATATAGGATAGCGTTTGACCACTATCTCACCTGTTGGTTAGTTATGATGCGTAAAAAAGAACCGTAATAGGATCACTTTGTTGTCAGTCTGTCCGTCTGTCCCTCCATCTGTCAAGATTTTTTTTATGAAGAACATGTAAATATATCTAATTGAAATTTATATCAAACTAGAAGTGCCCCGCGGCTTCGCCCGCGTTAAAAACTTCTTTTATTTACTTAAAACTTTTCTTTTGCAAAAACTATTCTATCATTAAATACATAAAATAAGAATTAGCCAAATCGGTTCACCCGTTTTCATGTTATCGCGTGACTAAGGCAATTCGGGATTCATATTTATAAAAACCGAAAAACCCAAATTTTCAGACTTAGTTACCTAACCAATTTCAAAAAATCCTACAACACGTACTTTATCACATCTTATTTTGCCATACAAACTTTTAATCCCCGTTCAGTATCCGGGAGGAATTTTTAGAAAATTCCTTCTGAGCGGATAACGTCATATCTACCTACGTCATAATAACTATCTGCATTCTAAATTTCAGCGCAATCCGAAACAATATTGATTTTCGGACTTTGTTACCCCAGTTTATCCTCTTAGAGTGGCATTTTGAAAAAGTGAGAGAAACTCGTATTTACTTATTTATTTACTTAGAAGTACTTGTGTGAAATGTCGAATAAAATGACTATCCAAACTTTGAACCCCCGCTTCATCCCCTGGAAGAGTGATTTTTTTTAAATTCTTTCTTAGCGGATACCTAAGCCAAAATAACTATCTGCATGCCAAATTTCAGCGCAATCCGAAACAATATTGATTTCAGACTTTGTTACCCTTTTAGGGGTGGAATTTCGAAAGAGCCTGAAACACGTATTTACTTACTTAAGTACTTGTGTTAATTTTCAAATATAAAAGACTATCTAATCTTGTTTCTTCATACAAACTTTGGAGCCCTGTTTCATCCCCTTCAGGGGTGAATTTTGGAAAATACTTTCTTAGAGGGCACTTACGTCGTAATAACTATCAGCATGCCAAATTTTAGCGCATTCCGAAATAATATTGATTTTCCCACTTTGTTACCCTATTTCACCCTCTTGGGGGTGGATTTTCAAAAATATCTGAAACACGTATTTACTTATTCTTTTACTGGAGCACTTGTGTGAAGTTTCAGATAGAAAAGACTATCTAATCTTGTTTCTCCATACAAACTTTGAACCCCCATTTCATCCCCTTAAGGGGTGTATTTTGGAAAATCCTTTCTTAGTACACCCCTACGTACTAAGACAAATATACCCTCCAAATTTCAAGTCTCTACGACCAGCGGTTTAGGCTGTGCGTTGTCTGTCAGTGAGTCAGTCAGTCAGTCAATCAGTCGGTATGTCAGGACAAAGATTCTTATAGTATTAGATATTCGAGACTACGGTCTCTTTTAACTGTGAAAAAATTCAAACTTGCTGTTTAACGCAATAAATAAATATGGCCGTTTGTGTCGCATATTTTCGCATATTTTACGATCTCACAAGAGAAACAAAAACATTCAATCAAAAGTTCGTCCAGAGGTGGTATTTTTTATATCATCTTGGAGCTTATGGTTATGGTAGGAGCATTATATCGATGTTCCGACTGACTTGCTATCAAAAAGTAGCTTACCTCAAGCAAAAATATAACGCCATAACTTTACGGAACGCCGGAATACCGGCAGCCCACAGCCCTTGAAAGTTAGTCCATTCTAGGCCTAGTAAATTCATTATCCTGATTACCACGAAGTAAGATAGAGTTCAAACGCTAAGTAAGCATAATCAGCCTATCAGACCTATCAGATATAATTTATTTTTATCTGCAACTGTAAATGCTGGCATAATGCTTCCTTTTGGTTTAGCTATTTAATGTATTGGAATACCGTTTTCACATCTAAGATTTGTCACAAAACAAATCATCACCGTAATTAATTACCTTCTCAAATCCATATGCTACAACTTCAATAACTTCAACTTCGAAATCGGATCTGAAACCTTCGCTGTCGAATTTAATAACCCCCGTCAAACCGTCATTGATTTCCATCTGCGAAAATAAAGTCGAAGATAAAGTTTGCGTACGAAATTAATTACATTTCGAAATGAATTGACTCACAGTTCGAACGTAATTTATGATCGTGGATCCAAACTCCCAGCTTTCATCTTCTTCGCAAGTCACATTAGCGCCATCTTCGAGTCCCATTGCGTTCACAGCCGATGTATACAGTGTAACTGCGTCGTAAACTAATGCTAAGTCCAAAGTCAAGCCATTCTCAGAAATTGCGTTCTCTATCGCTCCCTCGGATAATTCTTTTACTTTCTCATTTAGCAATGAGATGAAGTTTTGAATGGATTCCAATCCGGGATCGAAGAAACGTATTCCTGAAAAACAATACCATTCAGAATTCTTGAAGAATTGGATTCGTCAGGTCTGACAATATTGATACCATAAAGTAAGCTTAGAAAATACCTAAAAGAAATATTTTGTTTAAAGAATTTCTAATAATTTTTGAAGGTATGCGTATTTGCAGTTTTGATAATATCAGTTTCACAATGAGAAAATACTCGTATGTCGCACAGAGGAATTTTTTAAATGCTGTTTCTCAAACACACGATGTCTCTAGATAGCAAGGTCACCAATAAAATAGCCACACATTTACACTAGGGACTGGAACATTTTTAATTGACAAATTACCAGTGATATTTGATCCTCCGTGTTTATAAGGATCTATGTCAATTGTTTGGAAATCGGGGCTCATGATAATATAGCTGTGATCATTGGACATTATGCCGACTTGCTGAGCTTGTTCCATAAATTGTTCTAAGCTTTTTGTGCCACAGTTCACTAAGTAGTTCACTGAGCCTGAATTTTTCACCGCTTGTAACTGCGCCCTGAAACAAAATGAAGGCTATATTTCATGATCGTAAGTCTTTCCCAAAACACACCTCTGAGCCCGATTTTCGGCTCTTGTTTTCCAGTCACTGCCAACCGTTTGCGTATGTCGTCGCTCCTCCTGTGACCAGCTGATAGTTAGTGATGTAGGCTCATGAACAATAATAAGTTATTTAAAAAAAAAAAAAAAAACCGACTTCAAAACCACAAAAAGGCACGCAAAAGCGAAAAATATTTTACTTAAAATTATTATAAGCGTTACCCACTTCTCTATTTGAAGTCGGTGCCAGCCAAGTCTAATAGGTAGTAGATAGATAATACCTACATGTACATATCTACTTACTAACCTACATGTACCTACTTACTACTACTACATACATAGTATCTATCTAATATCCAATAGACTTGGCTGGCACCGACTTCAAATAGAGAAGTGGGGAACGCTTATAATAATTTTAAGTAAATTATTTTTCGCTTTTGAGTGCCTTTTTGTGGTTATGAAGTCGGTTTTTTTTTTTTAGAATAACTTATTTTACCCTTTTTAGTGCAAAAAAAGTTTTAATGAAATTACATGCATCTATTAAATTTCGTGTCTGGGCCGTTATACACTGACGGATATATACTTTTTGAAAATTTCAAGTATGTACCTATAACGGTTAAGAAGATACAGACCTGTAAAGTGCGCACATATAGACACACGGACGGACGGACGAACAGACAACAAAGTCTCAGAAAGTGTTCATTTGGTAGCCTTTGGGTTCGGAACCCTAAAAAAAATGACTTTAAATGCCGCGCTAAAGTGAAAATATTCACTAGTAATAATGATGTCATCAAGGTATCAAAGGACAATAATGTCCAAAATGGCCCTGTACAATTAAAGCATCTGACACACACGATAATTAATTGTCTATTTTATTACAATAATTCCAAATACTTTTATAACACGGACTAGTTGTATTCCAAAATTAAATATTAATAAAACTGGCCAAGTGCGAGTCAGACTTAGTCCCGCACACGGAGTGTTCTGAACGCCATCTATCGAATTTCTAACGAACTTCTAACACCAACTTAGTAAACGTTAACACAAAGGTAGAATTCGTATTATATAGTAGTAATAGTAATAGTAGTAATAGTAATTTTAGTAATTAATATTATTAAATATCTGGTTGACCGAGCTTTGCTCGGAATTTTTTGCCACTTAAACAGACAAATATTTATGACTCTTCCTGACATCTATTGACGAATAATAATACTATTTTTTTTTAATTGAGAGCAACTAACTGCTTTACTGATACAGTACTTCTACTCGCCAATAGATGTCGGGAAGAGTCATATTTTAAGTTGATTATCAATAAAGTCGATTATTGAAAACACGAATAAAACAACATTTTCTGAAAATGACTCCTAGCTAGATCGATTTATCGCCTCCGAAATCCCCTGTAGGTATACTAAATATACTAAATATATAATTTTATTTAATCGTTGGAGCCGCTTCCGAGATTCAGATTAAGGTAAAGACGATAGCGCCATCTTAGCAACTAGATAGGTGGCGATGCGCTATCGTAAAAAACTTTTTTTAAACTTTTCTTTAATTTTTAACTTTGTTCTGTTCTTAGTATTTGTTGTTATAGCGGCAACAGAAATACATCATCTGTGAAAATTTCAACCGTCTAACTATCACGGTTCATGAGATACAGCCTGGTGACAGACGGACAGACAGACAGACAGACAGACAGACAGACAGACAGACAGACGGACAGCGGAGTCTCAGTAATAGGGTTCCGTTGGTACCCTTTGGGTTCGGAACCCTAAAAAGTATTATTTGCGATTATTAACATTAATTGCCGCCATATGGCCAACAAAGTACTGAATCACTCTACTACGTTATAAGAGGCACTTCCCTATATTGTGGATACCCGAATTATGAAAGCACTGTGTAGCCAACCTAACAACGGAAAGTATTATTTACGTAGTAACTATTATATAATCTGTGGTTTTATGCTTATAATTTTTTTTTGCTGTGTTGATTGGTACAAGGTACGTTCATAATTCTGAGTTATTTAATTATGTATGCAGTGTCGCGGGACTGAAATGGCCGCCATCTTCGCCAAATGTCATGTCATGTCAAAAAATATTAGGTATGTTTAAAAAAGTTTGCACCCTAACAAGACTTTGCCCAGTAGAACATTCCTGTGAAGACAAATTATTTATATTTATATATAATTATTTATTATAATTATTAATAAATAATTATTTATTGAGGGCCCGGTGGCGTAATTGGGAGAACGGTTGGCTTTGATGCCGTGGTACCGAGTTCAAACCGCCGTGCACCAATTAATTTTTCTATCGAAAAATATATGTGCGCTTCTCACAGTGGCCCTCCGGTGAAGGACAACATCCAACAACCCCCGCATCACCATGCGGGGGTTGTTGGTTTCTTAACGATGTCACTATGGACACTAGATATGTTCTACCACCGTAGAACATATCTAGTGTCCGCCTGGCCAGCTACCACCCTCAAGTCAGAAAATCTGTCGCCAAACATCTAATGTGTTCCGGCAGCTATCCTTGAGCGCCAGTTCCCATTCTAGTCCACTTTTCTATCTTCGACCGCATCATCACTTAGCAACAGGTGAGATAGTGGTCAAACGCTTGCCCATAAGATATAAAAAAAAATTATCCCCACCTATATTTCTATCTCGCTCACAGTTACCGTAAGAATATCTTATATGCAATAGCGACCTCCATTGCGTATAATCTTCTTGGGACTCTTCTACTAAAACTAGTACATTCTCCTATGTTTGAGGTATTTATCTCCATATCTCTGGTGATACTCATCAGATCTCGATAAAATTAAAATAGGACCACCTCGGAAATGTATCCTACCTATTAAAAAAGAATCATTTGAATCCGTTCACAATTGATGGAGAAATTGCGTAACATACACAAAAAAAAAAAAAAAAAAAACATATAGATGAATTGAGAACCTCCTCCTTTTTTGTGAAGTCGGTTAAAAAATAATAAAGTCAAATTATTATGTCCTTGCGAAGAGAAGTGTTTATTAATCGATTTAGTCAATAGCTTAAACAAGACAAAGCCGAGTACCTTATTATAATTATCAGAAAATATGTAATTGCTTATTAGTCATTGCGTGTTGTTCATAGCTAGGCTATTCGTACATATTTTCTGTAAAACTCTGGTACTTTATTATGTACCAACATAGAAAGTTAATAGAGTTCCATATTATCAGTATTGCATGGTGTCTTTAAGAGGCGGTGACCGTTTTCCATCAGGCAGGCCGTTAGCTTGTTTGTTTCATGAAAAATCATAAAAATAACATTATCAAAACATAACATATCATATTAAAATATATGATTCAGTACCTGTAGTCGTCTCCATCAGATAATTGGACAACATTTATCAAGATACGTTCTCCCGAATCTAAATCTTGAATGTTGAATATATTTTCAATGTACGGCAATAGTTCGGGACCTTCATAAATAACAGTAAATTCTGTCCAACCTTTCACTACTATAATGTCGCTAAAAACCTGCAAAAGAGAAAATCCAGAATAATGTTTTATTAGAAACAATAAATCTGGCTGAATTATGCATGCAAGCTTAATTTACATTTTCAACATACAGCTACCGAAATTTATCGTTCAGTAGAATATTATAATTGCTGATTGCAAAGCTAGTTTTGCTTTTTATTATTAGCATAATATTCGTTTGTGTCGTATTATTACTATGCCTACGCATAAAAAAGTTCAATACTGAAATTATTAACATTTTAGCTGCAATTATTTGCGCACTATTTCATCGAAGAGTATCCCTATAGATACCTACGGGAAATACGAAGTAGAACCGAATCTCGGTCCTACTTCGTACTTCGAGATATCTGTTTCTTCTTGTCATGTCATTTAACATACCGACAGGACCAAACTTTTTCACAGTGGATATTATAGGATTAAATAGCTGAATAGCAAATATTATGAAATTTACTCAGTTTGTTTACATTTCATTTCTTTTCTTGGACTTTACTACTACGCCTTTCTATAATGTTCGATTCAGTCTAATACCATGTTTCCTGAATTATTTTTGTATCTTTGACAAATAGTTTGTTTACCTGAGAATATGCAATGTGATGAGGATACAAGTTGACAGCAGACCAGTTTCGGCTCTGAGTCACAACTGGAACTGTCAGAATATGCGGCATTTCCAGGAAATCTGCCATCGATTGAACCTGCTGCAGTGGCCCTTTGATAGCTGGACCCAATATTCCTAATACATTGCTCTAAAAAGAAACAAAAATGTAATACGACAAACTATACATTACAATATTTTTCTATGATATTAGTAGCCAACAAGCCAACAGCCCAACACTTAAACACTTGCAATACAGGGTGTGTCAGTCATGCGTAGAGGTAAACTTAAAAATAAATTCTCTATCACAATACAAAATTTCATCCAAATCGGTAGAGCCGTTTACAAGATACGCAATATACATTATACGTAAAAGAATTGCTCGTTTTAATAAAACGTAGTTGGATAACATACTATTTTTCCTAATAGCACTAGTATGAATCCTAGTTTAAATCGCTAGTTGCGATTTTTACTAGAATTTAAATAGGTACACAAAGAAGACTGCTGCTAGTCTACATATTTACAACCGTGAAATATAAAATATTTTGAGGTTTTCAAACCTCAAAATATTTTCTATCCCTCATTCTATTTTTTATGAGTAAGACTGAATATTTAAATATTTCAAAGTAACGGGTAGGTATAATAAAGTGACACGCCAGAGTTTTGGGTTCATCAGTTTCTGATAGGCAGTAGTCATAGCTTTACCATGAGGCTTTGTTTTTTCTGTTACTTCATCTATATATATATATATATAAAATCCAAGGTCCTAACTGACTGGCTGACTGACTGAGATATCAACACACAGCCCTAACCGCTTATCCTAGACACTTGAAATTTGGAGGGTGTGTTCATTGTTAAGTGTTGTTATCCATTAAGAAAGGATTTTTCAAAACTCCACCTCTAAGTGGGTGAAATGAAGGGTTGAACTTTTTATGAAAAATTTTATTCTCTAAGTCAATTGTCTCGAAAATTGATACATACTCTTTAATAAAAATAATGAGTTACGGGTGTCACAGTTTTTTCAAAATCATCCCCCACGCGTTTTTCTGACTGACTGAATGACTGCCTGATATACCAACGCACTGCCTAAGGCAATGGTTCTAGAGACGTGATATTTAGAGGGATTAGATATTTAGAGGGATAGAGATTCCTTGTGAAGTGCAAGTATCCACTAAGAAATATTTTTTCAAAATTCCACCTCTAAGTGGGCGAAATGGAGGGTTGAACTTTCTATGAAACGTTTTATTCTCCGGATCAATTGTTTTGAAAATTGGTACACATACTCTTTAATTAAAAAAGTGAGTAACGGGTATCACAGTTTTTCAAAAATCATCCCCTACGCGTTTTTCTGAGGGACTGAATGACTGCCTGATATACAACGCACTGCCTAAACCACTGGTCTAAGAGACATGATATTTGGAGGGTGTGTTCTTTGTAAAGTGCAAGAATCTACTATGAAATAGTTTTTTGATATTTCACCCCTAAGTGGGTGAAATGAAGGGTTGAACTTTCTATGAAACTTTTTATTCTCTGAGTCAATTGTCTCTAAAATTGGTACACATACTCTTTTATTAAAATGGTGAGTTACGGGTATCACAGTTTTAAAAAAATCATCCACCACGTGTTTTTCTGGCTAACTGAATGACTGCCTGATATATCAACGCACTGCCTAAACCACTGGTCCTAGAGACATGATATTTAGAAGGTGTGTTCTTTGTGAAGTGCTATAATGATATAATATATGAGACACATGTATCCCAGTTTCTTTCCAAAATCATCCCTCACGCGTTAGTCTGGCTGAATACTGACTGATATATCAACGTACAACATAATCCGCTGGTATTAAAGACATAACGAATTGGGAAGTGAAGCCATCCACTGAGAAAGGGTTTTTTTCAAAATGTCACCCCTAAGTGGATGAAATGATAAGTTTAATTTATGTAAAAAAATTTGTTCTCTGGCCGCTGGTCTTACAGATCAACAGTTACAATCAAACCAATATAAATGCGAAAGTTTGTTTTTTTATTGGTTTGTTTGTTTGTTTGGGACTTCTTCACGGTCAAACGGCTTGACCAATTTGGCTGAAATTTGGTATAAAGACAGTTCATAGGACAAAATAGGATACAGGATACTATTTTTTTAGCTGTCGAGTCTGGGTAACCAGATTTTTAATAGAATTTTGTAAATAATAGATCGCTGCGGATAAACGGCTGGACCGATTTAACTGAAATTTTGTGCAAAGACAGTCAATAAGACAAAAATGGACATAGGATACTTTTTTTTGGCAGTCGAGTTTGGGTGTCGAGATTTTTTTTATTGGATTTTGTAAGCGTGTGACGTCTTATCAGCTAAACCGATTCAGCTGAAACTTTGTGCAAAGATGGTCAATAGAACATACAAGGACATAGAATATTTATTTTCTGGCTTAAAAGTCTGGATATTTAGATTTTTTGATTGAATTTTGTAAATGTGTGTCGTCATATTTGATAAACGGCTTAACCGATTCAGCTGAAATTATGTACAAAGATAGTCAATAGAACATACAAGGACGTTGGATACTTTTTTTCTGGCAGACAAGTCTGGATGTCCAGATATTTTTTATTGAATTTTGTAAATGTGTGACTTCTTATCAGATCAGTCAGTAGAGCATAGTAGGACATAGGGCACTTTTATTTTGGCAAACACTTAAACAGCACAACGTGGTATGGGTATACCAACCATAATGTGTAATGACTTTTACAATAGAGGACATCGAGTTCGACCTTGAGTCCTCTTAGACATAGAGTCCTCTCTAATGACTTAACTAAAGGTTATGAAGTCATGAAACTGTCAAGTTCATAAAAAGTCATAAAAAATTTCGCGCTCGCTGCGGTTGCGCTAACATTCGCCTTATCTTCTTTGTAGAAAATTTTATATACATTTTTGTGTTCATGCATCATAATGAGACAAACATTAAAGAGCATAACTTAGTGTACCTAACACACTGATTTATGACTTTAACAACATAGGATATCGAGTTTATCTATAGTGACTTGATTGTTAAGTGATAAAACTGTAAGGGGCATAAAGAGTCATAAAAATGTCTACTTCTCAACTTGGTATACCTCACCATAATGATTAATGACTTTAATAATAGAGAATATCAAGTTCGGCCTTTGAGTCCTCTATAGTGGCTTAATTAAAGATTATGAGGTCATAAAAATGTCGGGGTCGTAACAAGTCATAAAAATTTTCGAGCACGCCGCGCTCGCGCCACCAATCGTCTTATCTACTTTGTAGGAAATATTGTATATTTTTTTGTATTTTAACAGCCTCATGCATCAAAATGAGTCAAACATTTAAAACTTGGTCTACCTCACTATACTGATTAATGACTTTAACAACAGGGGACATTGAGTTCGACCTTAGGGTAATTTAAAGTGACTAATTAAGTCATAAAACGGTCAGAGTCATAAAAAGTAATAAAAATACTTAGCGCTCGCTTCGCTCGCGCAGTGAAAGCGCTCGCTGCGCTCGCGCAACCTTTCTACTTATCTACTTTTTAGGAACTATTTCAGGAGCTTTTGTTTTAGCAGCTTCATGCATCACACTTAGTCATGCATTTAAATAGCACATTTTTGTATACTTAACCATAATGATTAATTATTTAACATTAAAAGATATCGAGTTCGACTTAAGAGTCATCTAAAGTGACTTGATTATTAGGTCTTAAAAAATTGTACGGGTGATAAAATATGTCACGCTTGCTTTGCTAACCCAACTTTTCGCCTTTGCATGAAATGTTTAATAAACTTTTGTGTTTTAACAGCCTCATGCATTAGACTGAGTCATACATTTATATAACACTGTTTTGTATGCAATACAACCTAACCTAACCATAATGAATAATGACTTTGACAACAGAAGATATCGAGTTCGACCTAAGAGTCATCTATAGTGACTTGATTATTAGGTCATAAAACTGTCAGGGCCATAAAAAGTCATAAAAAAATTTCGCCGTCGCTTCGCTCGCATTTAAACAGCACTGTCAACTTGGTATACGTAACCATAAAGATTAATGACTTTAATAATAGATAATATCGAGTTCAACCTTGAAGTTCTCTATAGTAAATTAATTAAAGGTTATTAGGTCATAAAACTGTCAGGGTCATATAAAATCATAAAAAAATTTCGCACTCGCTTCGCTTGCGCAATAATAGCACTCGCTGCGCTCGCGCAACCATCATCGCCTTATCTTGGTAGGAAATATTTCATACATTTTTGTGTTTCAACAGCCGCACGCATCAGACTGAGTCAAACATTTAAAGAGCACAAACTGGTATACCTAACCATAATGATTAATGACTTTTACAATAGGGGCTATCGAGTTTGACTTTGGAGTCCTCTATAGTGGTTATGAGGTCATAAAACTGTCGGGGTCATACAAAGTCGTAAAAATGTTCGCGCTCGCTTCGCTCGCGCAACCATGCGCCTTATCTACTTTGTAGGAAATATTTCATTTTTTTTAACAGCCTCATGCATCAGTCTGACTCAAACATTTAAATAGTACAACTTGGTCTACCTTAACCACAGAATACTTAATAGTCTTTAACAACAGAGGATATTGAGTTTGACCTTAGGGTCATCTATAGTGACTAATAAGGTCATAAAACTGTCAGAGTCATAAAAAGTCCCAAATAATTAGGCCACGCGAGCGAAGCCGCGGGCAGATGCTAGTCTGTCATATAATCTCATTAAAAGTTCAATATAATTTGTTGATACTGTTTTCTCAGTAGGTACTTACTTCAAGACTAACTCGCGGAGATCTAAGATTTTAACTGGCGAGGCGTTGCAGAATATTGCTTAATCGTAACACAATTTAGCTAAAGTTAAAGTTCAATTTATTCGGTACTAGCTGCGCCCCGCAGCTTTGCCCGCGTTTCGAACTATCTTATGTCCTAATCATCTATACTAGCTATCTTTATTCAAAAGTTCAGCCTAATCGGTCGAGCCATTCGTTCGTGAAGAGGTTCCGGAAAACAAATATACAAATTGACTTTCACATTTATAATATTGTTGTTGATATAGGCAGTATTCATATACGCACATATGCACTTCTAAAATCATACATTAATTCTAATAAATTATCATATAAACATAGAAAAAGGATAATTTATCACTTTGAATTAAAAAAATAGTGAACTGGTGCGACAACTGGTGAATGGTACACATTAATGTGTACCATTCACCAGTTGTTCTCCAATAGACGAATTAAGACTACTATAAAATGATTGAAGTAGATGATGAGATAGATAGATAAACTCTTTATTGTTACACCTTCTTAAAACTAACTTACATAGTAAACTTAAGAATAATGTGTTGCAATGGGCGGTCTTATCGCTAATAGCGATCTCTTCCTGAAGTAGAGTGTTGTACGCGCAAATGCTTACGTCTAAAATAATAAAACACCATCTAAAAATACCTTATACTGATCACTCACTAAAAATTGATACAATTAAAATACAAACCTCCAATAATTCGCACATAGCATTTTCAGCTTCGGTTATATCACCAGGAGAAATTCGTATCACTTTAGCTTCAAATGGGTTTTCCTCATCCTCGGAAACCAAAGTAATTGCAACTTGAAACGCAGATTCTTGAACAAATCCTCCGTCGTCGAAAATGGCACCTGTTAAATTTTCTTTAAAAGTTTCAAGAAGCCACTTATAGAACAAGATAAATAAATGGAAGACAGATGAAAAGCTATTTCAACCATAGAACAAAGCTATTACTATGTGATTTTAACTAATTGTAGAACTATACCACAATAAGTTCCTGACCATCACACGACGATGCGGTGTATGATTTATTCAAACTTTCATGTTTTATTTTTTATTATTATCTGGTAGGTTAGCGTTTGAACACTATCTTGCATAGTGGTAAACGATGATGTGGTTAAAGATAGTGAACACGCCTGGTATTAAGAATGGTCTGACTCTTAAGGTCTGTGTGCTGCCGTAATTTTCTCTTTGATGGTGGTAAGTTACTTTTTTTTGGGCAACATCGATGTAATGTTGTTACTATCCGTGGACGAATACCCATGAATGCACATTAAAAATTGATAGATGCACGGCTAGGATTTGATCCGGCAACCTCCCGGTTCAGTAGCATGCTATCTACCCTTTACACCAACGGGCTTGTCTGAAAGTTGATGATGGAAGTGTATGGATTTGAGTTTATTGATGAACGACGGTAGTTAGACGAGGCGCAGGACAGCCGATATTTGTCCAAATATTTACGTAGCGCAACTGTCCTTACTTGACTTTTACATTATGTATAAACTAGCAGCGCCACGCGGTTTCACTCGCGTAGTTTCCGTATCCATAAGATTACGGGTATAAAATATAGCCTATGTTACTCGCTAATAATGAAGCTTTCCATTAGTGAAAGGATTAGTGTTTTTAATCGGTCAAGTAGTGTTTGAGTTAAATCGTAACAAACAAACAAACAAAATATTTAAATATCCTCTTTATAATATTGGTTAAGAAATAATGACATGAACTATGACAAAAGGACCAAATATGAACACTGGTACATATATTAGCACCTAAGTTTTCTGTGAGTGCATGATTTTTGTATTTCCAATTTGATTTAAGACTCAGGTGCCAAACTGGACTAGTAACAATGTGTGTTCCCTATACTACCTGTTTGTTTTACAAAATTAAAAATAATAAATGGATTACACTTTATTAATTCGATATTAGCCACATGAATGTACGTGTAAGTGTATGAATAAAATGCTAGAATTAAGACACAAAGATTTGATCACCTTAAAATTTGGCTATTCTTACATTTGTTAATTATCATATAGTGGAATGTATTCCACGCAAATAAAAATAAATATTTTTTGCATTTAAGAGTCGATTAGTTTTAATACTCTGTAGTAGGTAGCTAAAACATAGATCGAGCTTCGAGAAAATACAATGCTACTGATTGTATTATTAGTAAATTTAAGAAAGAGATAAGTCAATGCAGTCTTAGAAAAATAAACTTACCAAACGTTTTATTTCCAGAGACAGCGTTGAACAACAACATTGTTAGAAAACACCTCAAACATAAACTGCAAGTCTCAATCTTAGCCATTATAGTAAAAAAAACTCGGATAATATCGTTCGAGAAATCACATCAGACTAAAAGTCCTGACTACAATTGTTTCAGATGCTATTCTATTAGAACTATCTGAACGGCTGGGCTAAATTTAGAAGCATAGTCGCTTTCATAAGATGCATATTAAACCTATCATTTAGATCTATAGGTCCATGCGCTCATTGTAAGAAGATAATGCTACTTTTGATTGCCATGAAACTTCGGCTATGTGACTTAGTACCAAAACTATATTACCATAATGGTATATTCCTTAAACTTATTTATGAATTTTGCCATTACCATTTTAATAATTAATGTCCTGATGTTAAAGAATACTAAGAAAGCCTAATTTTGTTAAAATATTTAATTTAATAAATACTACGGAAAAGCACCGTAACTGCAATACAATTTAGATTATGATTAATAAAATTTAACGCCATCTATGAGGCAGTTTTGTAAGCTCTTGAAGGAAAATTCTTTCAGCACGTTTCTAATAAAAGTTCACAAGAAAACCATGCTGATAGTGAAAAGTTGCTGACTTTCACAGCAAAATAGTTTTCATGTACCCCGCTAGATGGCCAGTCTGTAATTAATGTGACACAAAGCAGGAAAAGTAACTTAACCATATTAGTTACGGTACAAAAACTATTGTTATGTGTATAATACATGTATTTTTTAAGCCTTTAATATCTTTTTACATTTTAACCGACTTCCAAACATGAGGAGATTCTCAATACATCTGTATGTTTGTTACGCGATTAAACCGCCAATTGTGAACCGATTCGAATGATTATTATTTTCATTAGAAGGGTACATCTTGACAGTTGTCCTATTATATTCATTGAGGTCTGTTGACTACCTCATTTTTTTTTTTTTTTTTTTTTTTTTTTTTTTTTTTTTTTTTAATTAGATTGAAGTAGTTGAGAATTAAATATAGAGATTAACACCTCAATCATGCTATTGGAAATGACTTGCGTGGAATATATATTTTTTAGCTTTTTCAATTTTTGAAATACGCGTGTTATTGTGTATGTGAGTGTGTGAGAGCGTGTTTGTGTGTATGAGTGTGTTGCTACCTATTTTGTTGTAGTTGATAACTTATTACTGTGTAAAGCAGAAAAGATCTAGAAAAGAAAAGGCTCTTCTAGTATCTCAAACAGAATATAATATGACTTATATCATAAAAAGCTTTTCACGTAATAATAATATAACATTTTTCCTTCTCGCATTCACAAGTTTCTCCCGAAGGTAAAACCAGATATTCCCAATAACCTAAACCTACTTCTTTGTTCTTGACAATAATAAAACAATAATGCTAGTATTTGTCTTCAGATATTAGGTTTACTCCCGCGTGTGTTCCTAAATAAATAGGTCGTGAAAAAAACTTTCTTGTGGTTTCATTAAGGAGAAATAGATAGTATCTATCTTTTCTATACCTATATCTGATAGGGATAGATGTATAAAATAGAAACATATATATTTGTAGAGTGACTTTATTAATTTATTTCTTCATGCCAACTAAATTACAATTATCTAATTACTAAGTGCAAACTGCAAGTGTTTAGTGCAAAGGGGCAAGTCTTCAAAATGCCAAAGATGGAGGAAAAGGAATGGAGATAATAATAGCTTGACATGGAGGCATAATATATTTGAGTAATATTAAAAGCGTAAATCGTAATAATTAAAATGGTAACTATTCTGAAATGTATTCCACGTTTTAGTAAAATATTGGGAAATACTGAATATCCACAAGACCAACAGACTGAATATCGACAGTTTGAAAGATTTTTTGTACATTGACAGAATAGTTTAAAATTAGAATAGTATTACGTTATAGAAAATAATCGCTACTAAAATGCCTTATATCCTTGTGACAGGGTCTATGACGTAGCTATAAACAATCTAGCCAAGTACATAATTATAGTGGTCTGCGGTACGATTCGACATCTAATCAGTAGGAGCCCCATTTAATCTCTGTCAAACAATGCATCGCTTTGTTCTGCCAAATAGTTAGAATTAGGTTCACCGCGCATTAGTTATTCAGGAACTCGTTATATATGTATACAAGCAGAAAATTATAGGTAAGTAAATGCAGAAATAATAAGAGAGGCTCTGTCCTCTGAAATTAAATGTATTGTAGGTTAGGAAGTATGCGATGAGCGGCAAGGCATCGGTATTCAGTCAGCACCTTTAAGTAGGTGCCATGCTTGGCGACAGATTATCTAACTTAAGGTACGTAGTGACTATTTTTTGTATATTTTATATAGTTATTTATTATGTGCTTTAGTGTATTAGTATGAAAATGTGAAAACAGTGATTACTCGTTCAAGTAGTGTTTATTTTGATTATAACTGTACAAAACTCAACATCTATCTGGTACATACCGTTTCTAGTACATACTCGACGAGGCGAGTGCTTTTATTACTTTTAAATGAAAATACCTGTGTCCAGGGATAGTAACGTTGTTTGCCAGTATTTTAATTAAATAGAACTACAACATAGTGTTTGTACGGCTAACTAGTTAGTAGAGTATTATGCCTGGGATAGCTTGGTTAGTCTCTGTGAGGTAGAATTTGTTCAATAAACCTGAGACGGCACTGTAGGATATATCGTCAGTTGTAGGTTCAATTGGTATAACCGATAAAACACGACATTTCAGTAGAAGTATTTAAAGTTTTTTGAAGTGAAAACTTCTTTAGCGGCTTTGTGAACTTTTTGGGATGGGTAAAAATGTTAAACTCGCGTCAGGACCTCACGGCAGGACACGTGACCTGATCAAAAATTCGTAAGACGGAGGGAGTGTTGACCAAATGCACAACGTTAATGTTCAAGTTTTCACTTCTGCCAGCATTCCCGGAGTGCAACCCGTTGTTTAGTTTTGATAAATTAATCATAACTATTTTGTTTGTTACCATTTATAGAACTGCTTGCAGCTATCTAAGCTTCAAATTCACCAAGTTTTCAGCCTTAATATAATTTTTTTTTCATATACTATCACTCTATTTTTGGATTTTTTTTTTAAACACACTATTTTTTTTTTCAAAGTTATTACGTATATGCAAGTTTGAACTCAAGATTTCCTAAAATATAAACAAGCATTGCCTGTTTGTCAAGACTATTACATAGTAACTTTATATTTTTCGCGAATAGCAATACATCAATTTGACGTGTGCAAATGGATAACAAAATCAAATATATTTAAACATTATTTTGAAGTAACTGAAAAATTCAAGCCTAAATGTGTGGTGTCTGCGAGGCCTATGTAATACCAAGGAGTGGACAACCGCTGCCAGCCAGCTTACGTAAAGCATCGTGCATCGTCCACCTAGCTAGTGGGCGGCTAAATAAAATGTGGGTGAAAAGAAATCCTACGATAAAAAGTGGGTGCAAAATAATTTTAGCGAAATGTTGGTCTTTTTTCAAATGCTAGAAACGTGGGACGTAGACAGTGTAAGACTGAGATAAAGTAAGTAAATAGCAACGTAATTAAAAGCAACTATTGCCTAGGGCTGGTAATCTCATATACGTAGGTAGTTATTTTTGTGTCTAGAATATATGTTGTCATCGCAATTTTGTTTTTTTATATATAACATAGGCTAGCGTTTGACCACTATATCACCTGTTAGTAAGTGATGATGCGGTCGAAGATGGTAAGCACGTTAATCGTAATAATCGTCGAAGAGTTAGGTATTACACAGATTTATTGTTTCATCTTGTTCTATAGAACGAACTTTGGTTGTATGGTATCGCTATAAATTGTAGGTAGAGACTAACAAGGTCGATATATTTTGAGCCCCGTTGGCGTAAAGATTAAAATCTTGACTTCCAAGCGAGAGTGTTTGTCAGTTGACGGCATAGAAATACTATATATATATATATATATATATATATATATAAAAGGTTTTTTAAAATATTACTCGTTTTAAAATCTATATATATTTTAAAACGAGTAATATTTTAAAAAACCTTTTAAACACAAGCTTTAACATAACTTAGGACCAGAGTAAATCAAGACCAATCCAACGAGCCCAAACACGACAGGTATAACATGTGTAGTTTAGGAGTTCCTTTGGCCACCTTGCAGCTCCATCATCAGATCAGCACTATGTCATCATAATATTGCATGGTCACGCGATTTACACATGTATGCAAAATTTCAGCTCAATCGAACTCCTGGAAGTCGCTCTAAAATCAATTGAAAGATTTGTGACGGACAAATTCGCCGTGAAGTAGAGATAAAGCTTGTAATAAAACCACGCTTTTTTAAAATATTTTTTTATTTTTTTATCCACACTATTATTAATTTATATTTATTGAAATTTTTAACACTATTCTTGATTTAATTTATTAAAATTTATTTTCTATTTTTTAGTTCGGTTTTCTATAAAAAGCGTGTTTTTAGTTTTTTTAAACTATTATTTATTTTCTACTTTTTAGTTGGAAAATGGAATATTTTTTTATCAAATTAGTGTATTGTCATCGGTCCTCGATAAATCTACAAAGTTTGAACGAAATCTGGCCGTTTAAAGTGGCTCAAAATCGCGCCCAAAGAAGTCGGTTACAAACATACAGGTGAAGCTAATAAAAAGCTTATAACTAAAAAGCTCATATAGTAAATTATATTATTATTCTTAATTTAGATTTATTATAATTTTAGTGAAGCTAATAAAAAGGGGTTGAAAGGGGGGATGAAAAGTTGTATGGAAGTTTCTATTTTTAGGAGCTAGAAGCTGGAAACTTATTTTTTAGGCTGTTGATTCGATATAAATAAATATGACGTTCAAAGTTTGTAAAAGTTTTACCCTCAAGGGTGTTTACTAATAACAATAGGGGATGCAAGTTTGTATGGAAAGGGTTGAAAGGGGGGATGAAAAGTTGTATGGCAGTATCGTCATTTTTAAAGCTAGAATCTTGAAACTTATTTTTTAGGCTGTTGATTCGATATAAATAAATATGACATTCAAAGTTTGTGCTCTGTTTGTTTGTGCTGTTCGATATAAATAAATATGACATTCAAAAAAGGGGAAGGGAGAGGGGGGAGGGGAGGTGAAGAGAAGGGAAAGGTGAGTGGGGGAAAGGGGAGGGGAAAGGGGAAGTGAGAGGAAGGGTGAGGGGAGGGGAGGGGAGTGGGGGGAAGAGAGTGGGGGAGGGGAGGGGAGGGGAGGGGGAAGTGGGGGTAAGAGAGAAGGGGAGGGGAGGGTAGGGGAAGTAGGGGTAAGAGAGAAGGGGAGGGGAGGCGAGGGGAAGTGGGGATAAGAGAGAAGTGGATGGGAGGGTATGGGGGAAATGGGGGTAATATAGAGGGGGAGGGCAGGGGCAGTGGGGGGAAAGTGGAGGGGAAGAGGGAAGTGAGAGGAAAGGGGGGAGAGAGGGAGGGGGATTTTCGCAGCGTGGTACGGTGCGGTGTAGGTGGGATACGCATGTGTCTTATTTGTAAAATAGTATTAGCCTAAATAATTAAAAATGCTACACAAAGACACTATTACACGCGGACGAAGTCGCGGGCACAGCTAGTTCATAATATGTATGAATTACTAATAAATAAAAATAACTGTAAATATACTAATAATACTCGCATATCAATAACATGATACAAATAAACCCAGAGGTATTTCAGGAGAAAATATTATGCTTATACATATTTTAGTTAATATTCTCTAAAAGCTCCCAAGCTTATTAAGAGATAGTTACCTTCAGAGTGTTTTAGTGAAATATTAATGTATCAAACGAATTTCCATTAAATATGCGTGTTATGATGTTGTTACGAGATTAAACCTTGTTTCTGTAAGCCTAGTGGTGCATTAAGGATTATGATATATTTAAAAATAAGACATACGAAAATGTTGTAGGTAAGTTTTTGTGTAATGTGAGGACTTAGTGGTGTAGTGGGAGCATGGACGGCTTTGACGCCAGAGTAACCGAGTTCAATCCCCACCGAGTACTAATGAATTTTGCGATCGAAAAATGTGCGCTTTGACCCTCCGGTGGCGGAAAAACATCGTTAAGAAACCCACAACACCCGCATGGTGGTCAGGTCAAGGACACTATAGAGTGTCTGCCTGGCCAGCTACCAACCTTAAGTTAGAAAATCGAATGTGTTCCTGCAGGTATCCTTCTGAGCCAGTTCCCATTCTAGGCCTAGCATCCTGTCATCCTCGAGATAGTGGTCAAACGCTAGCGCTAGCCTATATGATATAATAAAAGTGTAGGCATCCGTATGCAATTCAATTAATTCTATTGATGAAAGCAGAGATGAATTATCCTTGTTCACACGGGGAACGCCGCAGGCCGTTGGTAGTGTAGTAAAGTTATTAATATGTATATAACTATCTATAGACCCAAATCATGTGACGATAACGAGACAAAACAATAAAAAAAATGGGTAATGATTAATTTACGTAATAAGTAGTCATAGATGGCGCCACCAATGCATAATAGGGTTAACAAATGCAATCCACTAATTTCGTCATATCGATGGATCGAACCGTGGCTTAATTGGCAGAGCACCTGGACGTGTAATCCGTGGGGTGCGGGTTCAAGTCCCGTCGGTACGATGAAATTTTGAATTGTTTTAAACAATTTACAAAAATATAAAGTGTGTGACACTTCAAAGAAACATAATATTTGATATGTAATTCGTTGCATCCGTTTTTTTGACAAAATATTTTTTTTTTCGTTGACAAAATATTTTTTTAGTTGGATAAGTAGTTCTGGAGTTGTATACAAATTGTGAAGATTTTGTTGGTATGTAGGAAGTGTACTCTCGTAAGCTGTTAATTTGAAGTAAGATACTTTTTTCTGAAAAACATTAGTGTGTAGATATAAATAAAACAATAAAAGCTGGTTTTTGTATCTGGTTCAGATAAAGGTGCTCTTTTATCTGAATCAGTTACAACAAAATGACCCCCTAGCCTCCGAAACTCAAACAAATTGAATACAATTGTAGTATTTCTTTGTAAAACTATTCCCGCCCTCGACATCAAAGGTTCCATAAAGATAAAAAAATACAATAAAATATAAATCCGTGTCGGGTCCCTTGTAAATATCTAATACTTTATTCATTGCAATCTTTCTCGGCCGCCCGCAATTTATATACCTTCAGCCGACAGTAATGTAAAACACAATGCCAAGATAATGGATCTTTTTCCAGTTTTGAGTTTACTATATCTCGTCCTTTGTGCTTCAGATTATGTCGATATAATACTAAGCTTTTATCTGTAGTGAGCAGTGTTAATTTGAAGGTAGAATAGATAATGTGTCTTACGGTTACCTACATAGTCTAACAGTCCTGATCAAAAGTGATGATCTTTTAGTATGATATACAGGTACCTATCAAAACTTAACGAGAATACAAAACAGCGGTGATGAGTACGCAGTAGTGCAGGTTCTCCTGATGTTCCCCGGGGGTATAACCAGGGGAGACACGAATCCGTGATCGTGTTTCCTTCGCGGTGCGTTGCGCTGCATTGCGTCGTCGCAACACGATATGATTCGATGATTTATCAACCAACTTCCATAATGAAGGAGTTTCTCAATTCGTGTTGGTTTTGTATGTTTATTATCCGATTACTCCGCAAATTGTAAACTGATTTAAATATTTTTTTTATTGGTAGAATTTATTTTCAAGGTGGTCCCATTTAAGTTTTATCAAGATCTGATAAGTATCTCTAGAGATATAACGATAAACTTTTCAAACTCGCTACTGAACTCGCGCGGCATGGAAGGTTTTTTTAAACTATCAACTAATAACACATTTTTAAACTATATTAATTATTCATATAAAGTCGTACGGCGTCACAGCGCAGCGCACTATATGTCATACTATGCACGTTTGTATGAAATACCACGCTCAGTCTTCGCAACACAGCGAAACGCATCTGTATGGCCTCATTCTTATATTCAGTAAAATTTCAGGACCATGTGCGATTCAATATAATATTTCAGAGTGTATGAATACTAATAATATAAATATTTGTTGCGTCTTACTTGACCCGTTTGCCAATCATCATAACCATCTATGTATATGAAACATTTAACTCGATGATCATAACAATGAAGTATAATACAGTAACTTATTACTACTATAACCTACTCAGACAGCAGTCAATTTTTTGACCGCTGAGCAGATTCGAGTCAATGATCGAAAGGCGGCTCCTTCAGGCTATTATTTCGGAGGTTAACACCCCACAAACTATGCCAAAGAGCCTCAAACAAATAAAGAAATTGATGAGGGTCACGGCTGTACAGATATCGGGCAATTTTCTAGAATATCTCCACGAAGGCTGACAGGCTTACATTGACAAGAAAGAATGAGCATGGAGAAAGAAAAACGACGACAAGAAAAACTTTTGTATTATTAATCAAGACAAAATACACTGAAAACGGCAAGTAGTAGCTCGTTACTAGAAACATTGAAAGGGCATTATATCTTATAAAATAGACGTTTCTCGTGCCTTTGGTTCCTGTTTAATGGGTTGTTAGATAATAGAGTGCTTTTGGAATTCTTTCTCGACACGATCATTTAATACATGGAGTTAATATTTGTTTTGTTTTTTTTTCACAGTGATTCCACATAATTCTAAGCATAATTTAACAAGAATAATGCAAATTGTTAAACACAATCCAAAATTTCATCGTACCGACGGGACTTGACATAAGTAGTCATAGATGGCGCCACCAATGCATAATTGGGATGACAAATGCAATCCACTAATTTCGTCGTAACGATACTTCGCACCGTGGCTTAATTGGCAAAGCACCGGAACATGTTATTCCGGAGGTTGCGGGTTCAAGTCCCGTCGGTACGATGAAATTTTGGATTGTGTTTAACAATTTACTCATGGATTGTGTTTAACAATTGTCTCATACCTCGACTTAACCGAAGAACAGCTGAATAAACTGGAACGATTACAGAACTTTTGTATTAGATTTATTTATGGCCTTCGCAAATTCGACCACATCTCACAATTTCGTACTCTCTCCATTATTCTATGCTTTTTATCCCTTCCACTCCACTTTATTTAAAAGAACGTTTTGAATTCCTACATCAGTCCCACACCCTATCCTTACGATATTCTGACACACTTATCCTAAAAATTCCCTCCCATTCCTCAGAGTACTACGGCAAGTCATTTAGTGTTCAAGCTGCACGGTTATGGAACGCACTTCCACTAGATATACGACAGGCTAAATCTCTTTCAATCTTTAAAAATATGGTGTAAAATCATTATCTATCACACTTGTAGTTCATTTAATTATTTATTTTATTATTTATATCAAAGGTGTAATTTTATTGTCTATGTATGTATGTATGGTATATGTATGTATATATCTATATGCATGTATATTATGTATGTATATGTATTTATGTAATGTAGTATGTATTTATATATTATATTATATTGATGTTTATTTGTGTGTACCTATATTGTAATATACCATATCAATATTATTACAAAAATACTGGATTTTGATTGTTGTTATTTATTTATTATTATTATTTTTTAACTATAGTTGTATGCTATGCATTGTACCACCGTGTTTTTTCTGCTTTAAATTCTGTCCATCCTAAGGTTGTCTGGAAGAGATCGCTTCAAGCGATAAGACCGCCCATTGTACTATCCTAGTTAAGTTTTCTTTGTTATTTTGTTTCTCTATACTGGTGTACAATAAAGAGTTTTTCTGTTCTGTTCTGTTCTGTTCTGTTCTGTTCTGTTCTGTTCTGTTCTGTTCTGTTCTGTTCTGTTCTGTTCTGTTCTGTTCTGTTCTGTTCTGTTCTGTTCTGTTCTGTTCTGTTCTGTTCTGTTCTGTTCTGTTCTGTTCTGTTCTGTTCTGTTCTGTTCTGTTCTGTTCTGTTCTGTTCTGTTCTGTTCTGTTCTGTTCTGTTCTGTTCTGTTCTGTTCTGTTCTGTTCTGTTCTGTTCTGTTCTGTTCTGTTCTGTTCTGTTCTGTTCTGTTCTGTTCTGTTCTGTTCTGTTCTGTTCTGTTCTGTTCTGTTCTGTTCTGTTCTGTTCTGTTCTGTTCTGTTCTGTTCTGTTCTGTTCTGTTCTGTTCTGTTCTGTTCTGTTCTGTTCTGTTCTGTTCTGTTCTGTTCTGTTCTGTTCTGTTCTGTTCTGTTCTGTTCTGTTCTGTTCTGTTCTGTTCTGTTCTGTTCTGTTCTGTTCTGTTCTGTTCTGTTCTGTTCTGTTCTGTTCTGTTCTGTTCTGTTCTGTTCTGTTCTGTTCTGTTCTGTTCTGTTCTGTTCTGTTCTGTTCTGTTCTGTTCTGTTCTGTTCTGTTCTGTTCTGTTCTGTTCTGTTCTGTTCTGTTCTGTTCTGTTCTGTTCTGTTCTGTTCTGTTCTGTTCTGTTCTGTTCTGTTCTGTTCTGTTCTGTTCTGTTCTGTTCTGTTCTGTTCTGTTCTGTTCTGTTCTGTTCTGTTCTGTTCTGTTCTGTTCTGTTCTGTTCTGTTCTGTTCTGTTCTGTTCTGTTCTGTTCTGTTCTGTTCTGTTCTGTTCTGTTCTGTTCTGTTCTGTTCTGTTCTGTTCTGTTCTGTTCTGTTCTGTTCTGTTCTGTTCTGTTCTGTTCTGTTCTGTTCTGTTCTGTTCTGTTCTGTTCTGTTCTGTTCTGTTCTGTTCTGTTCTGTTCTGTTCTGTTCTGTTCTGTTCTGTTCTGTTCTGTTCTGTTCTGTTCTGTTCTGTTCTGTTCTGTTCTGTTCTGTTCTGTTCTGTTCTGTTCTGTTCTGTTCTGTTCTGTTCTGTTCTGTTCTGTTCTGTTCTGTTCTGTTCTGTTCTGTTCTGTTCTGTTCTGTTCTGTTCTGTTCTGTTCTGTTCTGTTCTGTTCTGTTCTGTTCTGTTCTGTTCTGTTCTGTTCTGTTCTGTTCTGTTCTGTTCTGTTCTGTTCTGTTCTGTTCTGTTCTGTTCTGTTCTGTTCTGTTCTGTTCTGTTCTGTTCTGTTCTGTTCTGTTCTGTTCTGTTCTGTTCTGTTCTGTTCTGTTCTGTTCTGTTCTGTTCTGTTCTGTTCTGTTCTGTTCTGTTCTGTTCTGTTCTGTTCTGTTCTGTTCTGTTCTGTTCTGTTCTGTTCTGTTCTGTTCTGTTCTGTTCTGTTCTGTTCTGTTCTGTTCTGTTCTGTTCTGTTCTGTTCTGTTCTGTTCTGTTCTGTTCTGTTCTGTTCTGTTCTGTTCTGTTCTGTTCTGTTCTGTTCTGTTCTGTTCTGTTCTGTTCTGTTCTGTTCTGTTCTGTTCTGTTCTGTTCTGTTCTGTTCTGTTCTGTTCTGTTCTGTTCTGTTCTGTTCTGTTCTGTTCTGTTCTGTTCTGTTCTGTTCTGTTCTGTTCTGTTCTGTTCTGT
The DNA here is from genome assembly GCA_954871355.1 of Cabera pusaria. Taxonomy (NCBI): domain Eukaryota; kingdom Metazoa; phylum Arthropoda; class Insecta; order Lepidoptera; family Geometridae; genus Cabera; species Cabera pusaria. Next base: position 14,552,920 of record OX940896.1, read on the forward strand.
TCTGTTCTGTTCTGTTCTGTTCTGTTCTGTTCTGTTCTGTTCTGTTCTGTTCTGTTCTGTTCTGTTCTGTTCTGTTCTGTTCTGTTCTGTTCTGTTCTGTTCTGTTCTGTTCTGTTCTGTTCTGTTCTGTTCTGTTCTGTTCTGTTCTGTTCTGTTCTGTTCTGTTCTGTTCTGTTCTGTTCTGTTCTGTTCTGTTCTGTTCTGTTCTGTTCTGTTCTGTTCTGTTCTGTTCTGTTCTGTTCTGTTCTGTTCTGTTCTGTTCTGTTCTGTTCTGTTCTGTTCTGTTCTGTTCTGTTCTGTTCTGTTCTGTTCTGTTCTGTTCTGTTCTGTTCTGTTCTGTTCTGTTCTGTTCTGTTCTGTTCTGTTCTGTTCTGTTCTGTTCTGTTCTGTTCTGTTCTGTTCTGTTCTGTTCTGTTCTGTTCTGTTCTGTTCTGTTCTGTTCTGTTCTGTTCTGTTCTGTTCTGTTCTGTTCTGTTCTGTTCTGTTCTGTTCTGTTCTGTTCTGTTCTGTTCTGTTCTGTTCTGTTCTGTTCTGTTCTGTTCTGTTCTGTTCTGTTCTGTTCTGTTCTGTTCTGTTCTGTTCTGTTCTGTTCTGTTCTGTTCTGTTCTGTTCTGTTCTGTTCTGTTCTGTTCTGTTCTGTTCTGTTCTGTTCTGTTCTGTTCTGTTCTGTTCTGTTCTGTTCTGTTCTGTTCTGTTCTGTTCTGTTCTGTTCTGTTCTGTTCTGTTCTGTTCTGTTCTGTTCTGTTCTGTTCTGTTCTGTTCTGTTCTGTTCTGTTCTGTTCTGTTCTGTTCTGTTCTGTTCTGTTCTGTTCTGTTCTGTTCTGTTCTGTTCTGTTCTGTTCTGTTCTGTTCTGTTCTGTTCTGTTCTGTTCTGTTCTGTTCTGTTCTGTTCTGTTCTGTTCTGTTCTGTTCTGTTCTGTTCTGTTCTGTTCTGTTCTGTTCTGTTCTGTTCTGTTCTGTTCTGTTCTGTTCTGTTCTGTTCTGTTCTGTTCTGTTCTGTTCTGTTCTGTTCTGTTCTGTTCTGTTCTGTTCTGTTCTGTTCTGTTCTGTTCTGTTCTGTTCTGTTCTGTTCTGTTCTGTTCTGTTCTGTTCTGTTCTGTTCTGTTCTGTTCTGTTCTGTTCTGTTCTGTTCTGTTCTGTTCTGTTCTGTTCTGTTCTGTTCTGTTCTGTTCTGTTCTGTTCTGTTCTGTTCTGTTCTGTTCTGTTCTGTTCTGTTCTGTTCTGTTCTGTTCTGTTCTGTTCTGTTCTGTTCTGTTCTGTTCTGTTCTGTTCTGTTCTGTTCTGTTCTGTTCTGTTCTGTTCTGTTCTGTTCTGTTCTGTTCTGTTCTGTTCTGTTCTGTTCTGTTCTGTTCTGTTCTGTTCTGTTCTGTTCTGTTCTGTTCTGTTCTGTTCTGTTCTGTTCTGTTCTGTTCTGTTCTGTTCTGTTCTGTTCTGTTCTGTTCTGTTCTGTTCTGTTCTGTTCTGTTCTGTTCTGTTCTGTTCTGTTCTGTTCTGTTCTGTTCTGTTCTGTTCTGTTCTGTTCTGTTCTGTTCTGTTCTGTTCTGTTCTGTTCTGTTCTGTTCTGTTCTGTTCTGTTCTGTTCTGTTCTGTTCTGTTCTGTTCTGTTCTGTTCTGTTCTGTTCTGTTCTGTTCTGTTCTGTTCTGTTCTGTTCTGTTCTGTTCTGTTCTGTTCTGTTCTGTTCTGTTCTGTTCTGTTCTGTTCTGTTCTGTTCTGTTCTGTTCTGTTCTGTTCTGTTCTGTTCTGTTCTGTTCTGTTCTGTTCTGTTCTGTTCTGTTCTGTTCTGTTCTGTTCTGTTCTGTTCTGTTCTGTTCTGTTCTGTTCTGTTCTGTTCTGTTCTGTTCTGTTCTGTTCTGTTCTGTTCTGTTCTGTTCTGTTCTGTTCTGTTCTGTTCTGTTCTGTTCTGTTCTGTTCTGTTCTGTTCTGTTCTGTTCTGTTCTGTTCTGTTCTGTTCTGTTCTGTTCTGTTCTGTTCTGTTCTGTTCTGTTCTGTTCTGTTCTGTTCTGTTCTGTTCTGTTCTGTTCTGTTCTGTTCTGTTCTGTTCTGTTCTGTTCTGTTCTGTTCTGTTCTGTTCTGTTCTGTTCTGTTCTGTTCTGTTCTGTTCTGTTCTGTTCTGTTCTGTTCTGTTCTGTTCTGTTCTGTTCTGTTCTGTTCTGTTCTGTTCTGTTCTGTTCTGTTCTGTTCTGTTCTGTTCTGTTCTGTTCTGTTCTGTTCTGTTCTGTTCTGTTCTGTTCTGTTCTGTTCTGTTCTGTTCTGTTCTGTTCTGTTCTGTTCTGTTCTGTTCTGTTCTGTTCTGTTCTGTTCTGTTCTGTTCTGTTCTGTTCTGTTCTGTTCTGTTCTGTTCTGTTCTGTTCTGTTCTGTTCTGTTCTGTTCTGTTCTGTTCTGTTCTGTTCTGTTCTGTTCTGTTCTGTTCTGTTCTGTTCTGTTCTGTTCTGTTCTGTTCTGTTCTGTTCTGTTCTGTTCTGTTCTGTTCTGTTCTGTTCTGTTCTGTTCTGTTCTGTTCTGTTCTGTTCTGTTCTGTTCTGTTCTGTTCTGTTCTGTTCTGTTCTGTTCTGTTCTGTTCTGTTCTGTTCTGTTCTGTTCTGTTCTGTTCTGTTCTGTTCTGTTCTGTTCTGTTCTGTTCTGTTCTGTTCTGTTCTGTTCTGTTCTGTTCTGTTCTGTTCTGTTCTGTTCTGTTCTGTTCTGTTCTGTTCTGTTCTGTTCTGTTCTGTTCTGTTCTGTTCTGTTCTGTTCTGTTCTGTTCTGTTCTGTTCTGTTCTGTTCTGTTCTGTTCTGTTCTGTTCTGTTCTGTTCTGTTCTGTTCTGTTCTGTTCTGTTCTGTTCTGTTCTGTTCTGTTCTGTTCTGTTCTGTTCTGTTCTGTTCTGTTCTGTTCTGTTCTATTCTATTCTTATAATTTACAAAAATATAAAGTGTTTCACACTTCAAAGAAACATAAGAATAATGCATTTAGCATCTAATTTTCATTTAGCGAGAGCTTTCTGAACGTGTACAAATGAATACTCTTTGTCGCTGACAATACATTCAGCATTTAAATAAGAATAATAGAAAATGTATTCATTTATCGTCCGTACATTTTACACTTTACAGTGATGAATAACAAAGATAAATAAAACTCGACTAATTCAAAAGATTCTTCAGTTGAATTAAAACAACGTTGATGTTGATTAATTTTAATAGAGTGGTTTCATTTTACCTAAAAAATAATTTTGGCATGGAATTTTTTTGCGGCAATACTATTATTAATTTGTTACACCAATCAAATCAACAAGTTTTACAAAACCTAAATTGAATACCACCGAATTATGAATTTATTAATATTTCTGTGTTTAATACTCATTACAAACACAAGTTTAAGCAAAACACACACATAACTATTTCCGACTTAGTACGACATATACTCGTACCTTTAATCAATGTTAAGAGTTTTTTATTTGATTTGGCATCAATACATAATAGATGGGCCCCGGACTCTATAGACTATGGACTCTAAAAAAGTATGTTTAAGTATGACTTGTAAATTTTATTGTGGAATGTTGAAAGTATTTAGTTATAATTCTTATCCTACCTTACTAATAGTATTAATGAGAAAGTTACTCTGTCTCTCTGTCTGTCTCGCTTTCACGCCTAAACTGCTGAACCGATTTAAATAATATTTGGTGCACAGACAGTCCAGAGCCTGAGAAAGGACATAAGCTACTTTTTAATGCGAAACAAGGGTTGTAAGGGATTGAAAGGGGGGATGAAATGTTGTATATATATATATGGTATTATCGTCATTTTTAGAGCTAAATGCTTGAAACTTATTTTTTAGGCTGTTGATTATACATAAATAATATAATACATAAATATGACATTCAGGTTTGTAAAAGTTTTACCCTCAAGGGTGTAAAATAACAATAGGGGATGAAAGTTTGTATGGAAATATGTAAGGTTTATGTGAATGTTCTACTGAACCGATGTAAATGCAATTTAGTTCACAGATAGTCTAGAGCTTGAGAAAGGCCACAGTCTACTTTTTAATGCGAAAAAAGGGTTGAATGTCAAGGGGTTGAAAGAGGGCATGAGAAGTTGTATGGAAATATCGTCATTTTTAGAGCTAAAAGCTTGAAACTTTTTTTTCAACTGACTTTCAAAAAGACGGAGGTTCTCAATTCGTGTTGTGTGTGTGTGTGTGTGTGTGTGTGTGTGTGTGTGTGTGTGTGTGTGTGTGTGTGTGTGTGTGTGTGTGTGTGTTTGTTGTTTTTTTTGTGTATATGTTACGCGATTATTCCGTCAAATAATTTCAGTCTTTTTTGTAATCGATAGGCTACGTTTTCGAGGTGATCCCGTTGTAATTTGATCGATATCTGATAAGTATCTCCAGAGATATGACGATAGATGTCTCAAACTTCCTACTGAACAACCGACTTCAATGCCCCGCGAGTATTGACTCGCGGGGCGCGCGGCGGGAAGTCGGTTGTTTTAATTTTTAACCTTTATTAATTATTAGGTTGTTGATTCGATATAAATAAATATGACATTTAAAGTTTGTAAAAGTTTTACCCTCAAGGGTGTAAAATAACAATAGGGGATAGGGGATGAAAGTTTGTATGGAAATATGTATGGTTTATGTGAATGTTCTACTTAACGGATTTAAATTAAATTTGGTACACAGATAGTCTAGAGTACTCTAGAGCCTGAGAAAGGAAACAGTCTAATTTTTAATGTGAAAAAATAATTGTGAAGTGTTGAAAGGGGGGATGAAAAGTTGTATGGAAGTATCGTCATTTTTAGAGCTTGAAGCTTGAAACTTATTATCTTGGCTGTTGATTCGATATAAATAAATATAATATTCAAAGTTGGTAAAAGTTTTACCTTCAAGGTATGAAATAACAAAAGGGAATAGGGGATGCAAGTTTGTATGGAAATATGTAAGGTTTATGTAAATGTTTATAAGTTTATGACATGAGACAAAATATTAGAGCTATCCTGATGTAACATTTACGTAGTCAATACAAAAAAAAAGGGAAGTTAACTTGAAGAAGGGGGAGGAGGGGGCACGGTACGGTGCGGTGTAGGTGGAAAAATATACCTAAGTGTGCTTATCCGAACGGGCAGACAGACGACGATAAAGTATTTATACGTATGTGTCTTATTTATAAAATAATTAGCCTAAATAATTAAAATGCTACCCAAAGCACTATTCCACGTGGACGAAGTCGCGGGAACAGCTAGTCTACTATATACTACAGGTCTAAATTTTGCAAAACGTTAGGTCAGTCTTTAAGGGTTTCCTACAAATACAACAGCTACGGTATCCCTTACGCCTCATAAACCTACCCTGTATAAGACCTACCCTGTATAAGACCTAAGATAAGTCATTAGCTAGAACTCCTTAACTTAAGACTTTGTAAAGCCAAGTTCGGAATGTCCGATAACCTTTACCTATGTTCTATTGCTTGAATACTGAACTAATGTTGGAAGGTTCCGCTGTGGTTTGCCCCTTTGGTTTGCAAGATGAGGGTATTAGCCACCCTTCTTCTTAATTAATGAAGGCTTGACCCGTATCTAAGGGCAGGTATCCACTAATACAAAGCAAAGATATGCTGGAACAAAGCGATTTTCATCAACTTTCATAATCCAAGGAATTGTATTCCTTGCTGTCGTCTGTGTTTCCCGATGGGTACCACCTAGGGGTCTTCATGTCATTAGTAAATAAATAGGAAATCGTGCTACATCGTGGTCCTGATCACCTGATGATAAGTGACGATGTAACACTTATCATCAGGTGAGATAGTGGTCAAACGCTGGAGCCTCAATAAAATTTAAAAAAAAATGTATACCAGTAAAAAGGTACGCTTGACAGCGCAACGAAATTTTCTTGGTTTGGTTGTTTACGGCAATTATATGTTCCGCTCAGGCCAACTTCAGTGGATTACAATCCTAACTTCCGCTGTGTTCCGCTTTGTTCCGCCAGAATAGTTTCATTGTCTATATTATACAAAGCTATTTAAAATAAGCTTTTCATTTTAGACGCTTCATGATCGTTTTGCGTTTCTCTTCGCGTCTTTAAATGTTTCATCTTGCTTCAACTTTGCTTCCATTTTTTAAATGCTTCAACATTGCTTTTTGCAATTTTTGCTTGGAAATGATGTATTGCTCGGAATGCTTGCTAATTATTTTAGTTTAAAATGTCTACTGACTAGTTAATTTAATTAAGTAGGTACCGAAGTTTCATTTCAGGGACTGTGTTTTATCCAATTGGCTTATTTATAAACGGGTAGGTCATGAATCTACGAGACATATTCTGTTGTGCTTATATATTCCTAATTTAATTCACAAAATAAATACATAATTTTTCCTCCCATACATATACTTAAATACAAGTTTGAGCAACGCTGCATATCATTTTATCGGATACATATCGTCGTCAAACAAAAAGCGTGCCTACCCAAGCGTTAGGTCATTCAGACCAAAGACAAAGTATATAAACGGATTCAGGTCAATATTCTGACAGTGTTATCTTATGCCAAGAATATTACGCCGCCATACGATGATGTATATTGTAGTCCACATTGTAGATAATAAATAACCGGCCAAGTGCGTGTCGGGCAATGTAGGGTTCCGTGGTAGCCCGTTATTCAATGCAAGTCTTAACCGTTATAAACAAGCAACTAGGTAGTTTGTCTTTGTCACTTTAAAGGATTTATTTATTCTAAGTATTTTTTATTTGGTTCAAAATTATCCAACACCCAAGTTCAACGACTATTGCTGCTAAATTAATAAAGTTATTTCAACCGCTATAATTATCCTTTAAAGTTAATGAAATGCGCAATAGCGCATTTCATTAACATAGCGCATTTTATTATTACGAACTTTTCCAGATTTTTCAAGCCAGCAGCACATGAGTAAAGAAGGAACACAGACAAACCTTCTAAAGAACGGACAAAATGTTTACCTATTCTTGTAGGGTTGGCACAAAAAAAAAACAAGTAAAATCTTCATCGTAATAAAATCCTCCTTCAAGTAAACATGACCTGAACATGAAATGTCACGAAATGTCATGAAATGTCACGAAATGTCATAAAATGTCATGATATGTCATAAATGTCACGAAATGTCATGAAATATAATTCAATGTCGCGAAATGTCATGACATGTCACAAAATGCCATTAAATGTCATGAAAATTAACTCAGTGTCATGAAATGTCACGAAATTTCCTAAAATATAATTTTATGTCTTGAAATGTCACAAAATGCCACAAAATGTCATGAAATGTGACAAAATGTCATGATATGTCACGAAATTTCATGAAATGTCACGAAATGTCATGTAATGTTATGAAATGTGAAGGAATTTCATTGAACCTCCTTAGACAGGGCTCTAGAAAAGAACATTTATAAGCCTAAAAATAAAAAATCACTTTCCTACCCTAGGGCGGAAAAGACCTACTTTGCGCGCACTTATCGCTAACCATCACTTTTCGAATAGATGGGATGAAAAAAAATAATATAAAGTGACGCGTCGCGATCGACAGCCCTAAATGAAAGCACCAGCCGAGCCACTATAAACCGGTTTCGCTCCGTACGTGACAGGCGGCACACAGGCCGCTAGTGCTCAGGCACACACGCGCGTCTACGTCATCATCACAGCGTAGTTGTATGAAGCTTTGTCTCTGTACCTTCTTTACTCATGTGCCAGCAGTTTAGGTTTTAGAGGGAGGGTTACGCCCTACTGGAACAAAAATTTGCACTTTAAAGTTTAATATTTCGTAAATGGAGAATTCAATCGAAAAATGATATTAGAAACCCTTAGTCATTTTATAAGAGCTATTCAACGATACCCCACACTATGGGGTAGATGATGAAACAAAAAATCATCCCCACTTCTCATATAGGGGAGCTACCCTAAAAAAAATATTTTTCACAATTTTGTTTCAGCACTTTGTCAGCGTAATATATATACATACCCCCACAAAATTACAGTTTTCTAGTATTAACAGTCTCTTAGCAAAACCTCGGACAGACAAACAGACAGACAGACGGACATGACGAAACTATAAGGGTTCCTTGTCAGGACTACGGAACCCTAAAAACGTGACAGGGGTCAAATGCTGACATATTCTAAATTATTTAATAATTTAGGATCGTTCACGGAACAAATTCCAAACGAAAAAAGTCAAGACTCGCACTAGTAGGGTTCCGTAACACAGTAGAGTATTTTAAAACTATCATTTTTCGCCAACAAAAAATAACTTAGTTTTTTATAGTGTTTGTATGAAAAACAAAGTTATATTTGCGGCTGTAAAAATGTGCTATACCTCAAAAACTGCTGACGAGATCTTGTGTGAACCAATTTGTTTTTGTTTTTTGAGATTTACGGCATATATATTTTTTTTCATTTTCACTCCCTTATAGGAACATCAATGTCATTTTGAAAGACCTATAAATATAGACAACTCGTCGCACGTATAGGTTTGATGAAAAAAAAAATTATTTCAGAGATAAGGGGGGGTCCCCCTTAATCTTTTTTTTGTTTGTTTTTTTTACTGACCCACAGACAGACAGACATGACGAATCTATAAGGGTTTCGTTTTTTGCTAGTTGGCTACGGAACCCTAAAAAGAAATACAGTCGAAATGAGAACGTCCTTTCAAGTCGTTTAAAAAAACAATTAAGAGATATTAAATAACAAGTATCTTATAACACGTCAAAGGCCTCTTTAAGTAGATTTAACATTTTTCTCATACCCATAATTCGTAATTCTCAGAAAAATACACGTAAGTATGGTTTACCACTTACTCCATCGTTTATAACTAATGTACACGCTGCGTTGCTAATATCTTCCCAGCATCCTCCGTAAGCAAACTTTATGCATATGAAACGTGATAAAGCCATATATCAAGACAACGCCAGGACAATTTTCCGCGCTACGTAAATTTGTTGAGTCTGAAAGTAGACAAGTTAATACATGGAGCTGATGTATTATGCTAGAAGTAGTTGGATTAGTTTTTATGAAATCTTTTCAAAAGAAGAAATTGTCATATTATAATAGCGAGGTGTTGTGCAGGTACTACCTAAATGTGATTAGAGAAAGAGCTTTCAGAGTGATTGGTGATTGAGTAAGGTGGAATTCACCTTACTAATTTATCAAACGGCAGACACTATCCTGCGCACTCAATGAAGAATATATTTATCGGACTTATTTTACTAACTCAATAGTTTTAATCGATTTTCCAACTACATATATATGTTCAGATAGTTTTGAACAATATATTTGAACATTTCTTTCTTTCCTTCATAAGCCTTAATGAAAATGTTTTTGCGATCCTCTTGCAATCGAGACATACACACAAAAATAATATCAGTGGTTATGATGGTTCACTAATTTCTGTAATACAGAAATAATTACAATCTTTTTATGTATGTTCCCCTATCACTCAAAAAACCCCTTGACCTATTTAGAAAATTCTTCTTTTGTTGGAAAGAGTATATTTCCTAGGTGATCACTTTTAAATTTCATTGAGATCTGATGCGTATCCCAAGAGATATAGAGATTATTACCGAAAACTTGGTACTGAAAAAGACTACCGCGGCATTTGAAGTCGGTTCTTTTTGTTTTTGACAATATGAAATTATTGAGAGAATTATTAAATACATTTATACACTTTTTTAATCTATAGAACAACAAGATATAAAACAAGCGTTTCTTTATCTATTGATGATGACCAAATTCACCACGATTAATATAACTAAAACAAATGTTACGCAAAAAAAAATGCTAGTGTATCTATAGTTTCTAAATTTGATCTATGCACTTAAGTGCACGACGCATTCCACTGAGACCTAAAACAGTTTCCATTCTAGTAGATATACATCAATGAGAGCTAATATGAGATTTCATAGCGGCCAGCGGAAGCAACGCGTCCGTACGGGCTCAGTGGTGATGAATAAATAACATCCTTGTGTCTGCACTTGCTCCCCGTCTGCCTTTGGCCTTTGAGCTAGGGGCTACATTGAGCTACCTCCGTCTAAAACATTCCAATTTCAGTCATACCTACTAAAAACTACTATAATCAATAGAACCCCCTTTTAGAAAAGTTTATTGACCTGTGACGAAATGTATGGAACAGCTGATTTTTTGTGCTGATATTCATAAGTCGTGGAACGAAAGTTGTTTTTTATTATTATGTACTAAAGCTATCCTGAAGAGGCTGTTAAATAATTACTAGCAATGGCCAAGCGATAGCCAAGTGGTAAGACCGCCCATTGTATTTTTTGCCTTTGTGAAATTATTTTATTATATTCTAAAAAAATATAAATTATTTTAAACTATTTCTCATATCTTATAGGCTAGCGTTCGACCACTATCTCGCCTGGTGGTACGTGATGATGTGGTCGAAGATGATGAACACGATGATAGGTCTAGAATACTCGACTCTCAAGGGCTGTGTGCTGCTGGAACACCGTAAGGTTAAGGCGGCAGATTTTCACTTTGATCGTGGTTTATTGGTGGCAATCGAGGCGGAACATCGATATAATATGCTCTTGCCACCTGAAGTTACCACATTTTATGGAAAACCGTAATTATTTTCAACAATACAGATATAAGAAAATTAATTAGTCTTGAATTACCAAACAAGAATTGCAACTCAGTATTTTAATGCCTTAAAGTATTTCTTACAAAGCAGTATACATGTAATTCCCTAAATAACGTCCAAAATAGTAATTACGGTCAGCAAAATCCCCTGCGGCGACGAAGAGGCTTTCTTCAAGAAACTTGGGAACAACTTAAGCCACATATTAGGTTTTGGTCAAACAAGCCGATCGCTTCTATAGTATCCTGGTCATTAGCCGGAAGTTACCGCGCTGAATGGTGGGTGGCTTATTGACATTGTACATAGTTACATAGTTATGGGATTAAGTTATACGTAGTTATAGTAGGACTCTTGATAGTTTGATTATTAAAATAATAATAAAAGCGTGGATTTTTAAGAAACCACGATGGAAGTGAAACTTTTGTTTATGTGTAGCTATGGTAGCTAACTACTATGACATATACACAAATATGGCTGCGGAAGCGTCCGCCACTCACAGCTAGACCTAAATGTCATACATCATATCCACCAATCAGCACCGACGTTTTGTGTTTAGATAACCAATTTGTTACCGACACTATTTTGTTTTATCCCAACACGTATACTACCACACGTGTCCATAAGAAAATTCAATTTCATCGTACAAAAACGCTTACTGTTCCCGACTGTTCATTGCTACAACAGATAGATCTATAGGGGAAGGACGTGAAATTTACGTTACTATCTTTTGCAGTACATAAATATACCTAAATCGAGCACGTTTCAATACAAATACCTCCGTGAACTCCGCCGGGGTTCCAATATTATATTCAAGGTACTAGTTACCAGATGAAAATCTAAAATTCCTGTAAAAACACGAAAATTCTCTGGAGACGGTCAGGAAATTGCAACGTGACAGGGCATGTTACAATATCCTCGAGTTAACGTATGAATGTGTTTTTCATTGGATTCAGGACGTCGAATTCAAATTCCATTGTGTATAAGAAAGCTTTGTTCGCAAGTAGCTGACTTTTTGCCTTCAATAAATTGACATTTGAGCAATGAATTATTAAAATGTTATTGCTTAAAAAAGGATCTTAAGTACGATTGTTTTCCCTACTAGTTACTTTGTTTTAAAAATTTAGAATAATGTGTGTCGGTCGCTGTGTCGCTTTGTAGGGTTTCTTAGTTTCCCCTCACAATATTCAATTTGTTCAATACCTGCAAAGCCTACCTTGCTTAGTTTTCATATATACATAACATAACATAACATAAATATAACATTTCACAAAATTGCTATATACTATCTCTACTGAGTCTGTAGTATAGCTTACAAATCTGTTGCAATAACTGCATACTATGGTTATGTATACGATTCTATTTTGGGGAAATTCGGTTAATGTACAATCCACATTCCTTCTACAAAAAAGATGTTTACGTATTATTTTTAATATGCAAAGTACTGAATCTCTTCGAGACATATTTACTAAATATAACTTTTTAACATTAACTAGTACGTACATATTAGAACTAGCAGTGTTTGTGAAAGAGAATGAACACCTGTATTTCAGCCAACAATCAAGTCGCTTGGCAAACCTAAGAACCAATTACAGGTACAACATGTGTATTACCCCAAATTAACAACACGAAATACTACAAAAGCTCTTTCGTAAGCGAAATTAATGTATACACTCATCTACGAGTACCAACAGAACTAAAATGTTGCATTGGTTTATATTTAAGAATAAATTGAAACAGTAGTTGCTTTCAAAAGCATATTATAACTTAAACGAGTACTTTGATATTAATTGACATAAAATATATAAGTGGCAATAAGTATAAAAATATAAATTGTAAAGTTAAATATCGAAAGTAACATATAGTTACAATTTTTATTATTTATTAATGTCGAATTGTCATGTTGTAAATTGTATATTTTTTTTTAGATTTATGATTTTATCTCTAGCTATAAACCTATACATATTAATTATTATAATAGATTTAGTCTCGTTTACACAAATTGTTTAATTTTAGGATTCTGTCTTACTATTAACATATTTTTAAGGTTTTTTAACCTATAATTGTATGTTCGAAATGAACAAACTGTTGAGACATATTATGTATTTTAACACCTTTTGTACACAGTTTTCACAATAAATATATTCTATTCTATTTCGTTGTAAATGATTTTTTAGAATATTATAGTGTTTTTTCCACACATCTAAATAAAAAACATTTCGCTGCTAAATGCGAGAGGTTGGAAACACTATTGACTCTAACAAATAATAAGCATTAAATATGTTAAATGTTTCGCAAATAGATCCAAAAATCGAAAAATGGCCTTGATACTACTACAATATTTTTGAAACAGCTATGCAACGATAGCGACATCATAGAATAGGAAATGAGAGCAAAACCTCACTTTACGTGTAAGGGAGGTGCAATAAATGTTTTTTTAATAATTTTGTTTGATCACTTTTAAAAAAAAAATATTTTATAGGCTAGCGTTTGACCTCTATCTCATCTGTTGGTAAGTTGTAAGTTAAGATGATGCGGTCGAAGATGGTAATTACGCACGCTAGGCCTAGAATGGGAACTGGCTCTCAAGGATAGCTGCCGGAACACATTAGATGTTTGGCGACAGATTTTCAAACTTGATGGTGGTAGCTGGCCAGGCACACACTAGATAGTGTCCTACCACCATGCGGGGGTTGTTGGTTTCTTAACGATGTTTTCCTTCACCGGAGAGTCACTGCGAGAAGCGCACATACATTTTTCGATAGAAAAATCCATTGGTGCACGGCGGTTTGAACTCGGTACCACGGCATCAAAGCCGAACGTTCCTTCGATTACGCCACCGGGCCCTCGACGGTTTTGGTGTGATTAATATGTACCTATGTTTATTTATACGAAATTATAGCTTTCTAGGACTAATAATCTAGATAATCGAGCTAAGGACACAGAAAGACACATCAAACTAACTGGATGCCATTAAACTCACTTGTTCTGTTAACACTGGTTCTTTATCGACCACGAAACCTTAAAAAGGTAGTAAATTATTGTTGTGCCAAAAATTTGCAACCGAATAAAATTAAATTAGGCGTTTTTCGAAAATTCTATCTACATTTCAGGGAACGGCACCTTTCCGGGCAACACAGAGCTGAGTTAAAATTTTATTCCTACCACGTACGCTCTCCGGCTATTTTTAATATCATGAGAATAAGTTTCTGCAATCTCATTTCGGGTTGTTCGGCGCAGTGTCCTATGGTATCCATGCATGCATTGCTACAATTTCAACAATGTATATTTTGTAATCTCAGCATTATTATGCCAAAGCTTCGGGATCCAATCACATTAACTTATAGAAGTTATTTTTCCAGTTTTGTGCGCATTTTTTTTTAAGTACGTTTCACTAGTGTCTCATTTATTTTAAAAAGATTGAATTATGTGTTTATTGGTCATGTATTTTTTGGACTTAATGAATGCTACAATCAATTAAATGATTTGTATATATAATTTTACCATTTATTCAATTAAAACTATTATAGAAATTAAATAAATTTCAAGCATTTGGGCCACCCTTATCACTTAGGAGTATGAAAAATAGATGTTGGTCGAATCTCATATCTTGGATAGATATGAGAATCTATTAAATCTATTTTATGTGCACACAAAATTTCATACAAATCGGTTCAGTCGTTTCAGTGGAGTTTGGTAACACCGCGGCACGTGAATTTTGTATATTAGAATAATATAACTTGCAATGAATTATAATATATTAGAATAATATAACATAATTAGTATGTATGTATGTTTGCGTAGGTTAAAACTTAGAAGCAAAATTAAAACCATTTCCTGACGTTTGGACTTAAATATGGCATATTTATGTAAGTTCGGCATCAATGCAATAAAATGGCACCATCGCGCTGATCTGATCATGGAACCGGGCTGTAGGGACTAGAACTCCATAATGGCAAATGCTAGGACAGTCCAATCTTGGCTAGTGTGTATTGTCATCATTCGTTTTTATTAGAGTTCCGTAGTCCTGACAAGGGTTTATAGTTTCGTCATGTCTGTCTGTCTGTCTGTCTGTCTGTCTGTCCGAGGTTTTGCTAAGAGACCGTTAATGCTAGAAAACTGCAATTTTGTAGGGGTATGTAATGTATATAAATTACGCCAACAAAGTGGTGAAATAAAATTTTGAAAAATATTTTTTTTAGGGTAGCTCCCCTACATAAGAAGTGGTGTTTACGACCAGGAATATGCAAACGGAGTGTACCACGTCCTGTTTAAGAGTGGAAGCGGGTGTCGTGGATTAGGTACGTGGTAACTCGATATCCTGGGGAAACTTTACCGCGTTTCGCGGCGTTTTGTAAGGGTGATTAAATTTGAGGCTAAGAGCTGACGAAATGTGAGGTTAGATCTCACTCACCTGATGTGAATTATGAATCACATAAACAATTGGGGTTTCCCACTACCTATCCATCGTACTGGCCAGATCAATGAATATGTATTTGGGTACTTCCCTGACTCATCCACAATGTCCACGTGGCTGGATGGCAATTCCAAAGTTCACTTCACTTGTCCACAAAATGTATATTATTACGTGTCGTTTTGTTCAATCACAATATCACTAATTCCAATGTCGCGTCCCAAGGAGATCAAATTAACGCGTTTTAAACAAAATCTATTGCTAAATTCGCCCTGTGTCGTTTTTAATGCATACCGATGCCAAAGCTAAAACCAATTGTCCTCGAATGAATTCACACAGCTGGGCGACGGCGCCATGCCAGTTTTCGGCACGAAAGTGCCACAGACAACAAAAATCATTTAGTTCAATGTCACGCGCGCGTAGGCGTATTATGCCATGGACAGGCAAATTTGGTACGCGACGAAACAAGTGGGGATGAATTTATTTTTCGGCATCTACCCCCATCGTGTGGGGTATCGTTGAATAGGTCTTTGAAAATGACTTAAGAGTTGCTAATACTATTTTTCGATTGAATGCTCCATTTACGAAATATTAAACTTTAAAGTGCAAATGTTTGTTTGAGTAGGGCGTCCTCACCCTAAAAGCTAAGCTGCTGGCTTAAACAATCTGACAAAATTGGTGATAACAGTGCATCTCATGAACTTTAAAGGAAAACTATAGCGGTTAAGATAACTCTATTAGTTTAGCAGTAATTGTCGTTGAATTTGGGTGTTGGATAATTTTGTACCAAATACAAAATCCTTAGAATAAATACTTTAAAGTGACAAAGACGAAGTACCTAGTTGCTTGTTTATAACGGGTAACTTGCATTGAATAACGGGCTACTACGGAACCCTACACTACGCGTGGCCCAACACGCACTTGGCCGGTTATTACACATAATTACGTCTTTGCAATTACTATATTACAAGTATATTTATTTATTTCACATAATATTATATACATTAATATATTTTCAAAACTACCTTACTATAAGAAATATACCTGATACAAAACAATAAAAACTAAAATTTAGTCTACCAAACCACTACCAGTAGGTAAAGTTCCCAGAATGCTGGCTGTATTCCCCCGTTGAATGGCGATGCTTTGTCTCTGAGCTAAATACATGCCAGCATTTCGGTCCCGTGTCGGTTTTTAACTTTATACGAGTCGCATCGATTTTCAGGTTTCAATATATTTATAGTTTTTAAGTCAATTTCTCACAAGGTTTTTTGTTTAGCTTAGTTTATAAATGACTATCCATCTCAGTTTTGCCTAAATTTCTCAAATGGTGTTTAGCTTTTTGTACCTAACATTGTTTATATAAAGTGTATTCAGAACCAATGTTTGAAGTCCAATTTTGATTTTCTTTACGAAGATAACTTTAAGCCTACTTCATAGGAGGCAAAATTAATTAGACCTTACTACCGTTACTAGCCTCTATACTGATAGCGATAACATTGTGACCGATGTTCCATGAATAGAATGACATGGATATCAACTACAAACCAGCCCGCCTTACATGCTGTATAGCACCAAACATCATGCCAGAACTCGGTGAACCGATTGGGGAAATGTCTTTGTTCACTATTATATATATCTCCGTATCAGGTCGAGATGATGATGATGATGACCAATGATGGTTACTAATTATATCAAGAATGTACTCCTTTGTATGTTTCGTTTCAATGTACTCTTAATTCACTGTACTCCTTTGTATGTTTCGTTTTTTTATCTATTTACTGTTGCAAAGACATGTAATTGGGTAGAAGTTGGGAGAACAAAGTAGCTTTTTAGCGCAGCTGATGCGATTACGGAGACAGCCTTCCATAGCAAATAGGCTTTTCTATTTCAGAGTCTTTGTTTTAAGGAAATATGAAAGCATTTTAAATAACATGCACATTTTTCCGTTAATAAATAAATGTTTGGACACTCGTGTTCTTCATATTCAAAAGGATATTTATAAGTTAATTATTTTGAAAAATACGTCGTTATTAACGTTATTGCTGTGTCTACCTTCTTGTCTAATATTTGTATATACCTACTACGTTATACATATATATCAAATGATATGTATATGTATATTACTATAATGTGATTTTAATATCATAAGGATAGCTCCGATTTTCTGGAAGTTATTGAGGTTTTGGTGGCCGACCCTTGTTACCGACCTATTTTATTTATTTTCAACCGACATCCAAATAGAAGGAGGTTCTCAATTCGTCTGTGTATATATATATATAAATATATATATAAGTTTACTTCAAAACGACTTAACATTTCTTGGATTAAAGTATCTCGTTAAAACTTGGCTGTACTTTTACAGCCTGTTAAAATGTTCAATGGAAATATAAATCATAATATATTAATCATAATATAATTTAAAAAAATCCTTCGAATCAGTTCAGAATTGAACTGATTCGAAGGATTTTTTTTGTAATTGGTAGGGTACGTTTCCGAGGTGGTCCCATTGTAATTTAATCGTGATCTGATAAGTATCTCCAGAGATATGAGCATAAACGTTTCAAACTTGATACTGAAATTGACTCGCGGGGCATTGAAGTCGGTTGTTTTAGTTTTTAAACTATCTTAATTATTATAGTGAAATAAATATCATCCCAGGAATTATTCCAACTAATAATGAAAATACACATATAACATACAGGAATCGACCGTTGCCTCCAACAATTGGATATTGCCTGACAATATCCAAACACGATGTTTTAAAGAGAACGTTTTTCCTGAAAGTACTCGCTGACAATACAATACTATATTCATTTGCTATATCAATTTAAATAAATGAACACTAACCAAAATAATGCTCAAGGTTTCGTGCTCTCATATAGACATAAATTGTATACCAAGAACAATACAAATAACACAAACAAAATTTACTGATATTGTAAAGAGAGCTTAAGCAAACTTCCGGTTCTCATATTTCCATTGAACTTTGCTTCCAAATGCCGATTTCTCGTTGTAACTTTTCGTACGTACTTTTACGTAGCGTTTGTATTGTTTAGCACTGAAACTTCAAGTAGGATTCGAAAAGAAAAATAAAAATTAAGCGGGTACTGAAATACTTTAACAGGCTGTAAAAGTACAGCCAAGTTTTAACGAGATACTTTAATCCAAGAAATGTTAAGTCGTTTTGAAGTAAACTTCTTCTATTATTGTCTAATGAGTAAGCGGTGACGCATAAAATTCTTATAAATCCAGAATTTAGCGACTGACAAGGTGATCGCTTACTTTTTTTTACTATATAGGTAAGCGCTTGACCGCTACCTTACCTGATGTTAAGTGATGATGCGATCGACGATGTAGCACGCTTACCTAGAAGATACCTGTTCGTTCACGATTGTAAGACCCCAGGTTGTAGTTAACGGAAAACACAGACACCGGCAAAGAGTTGTATTCCTTGGTTGTACGTAATATTAGGGATGACGGTATTAGTTTGCGCAATTGGATAGCACAGTCTTCAAAATGTATTCAATAGAAAACCGATACACTAGCGACTTTCTGGCGGAGTTCTAGTCTGTAGACTCTTTTGCCTACAAGTTTGTCGTCATTTATAAGTTTCATGCTTACGACCAAATAGATTTACAGACAGACCATGTCCTGTTAACTTATATCATCAAAAAAGTAAGAAGATATATTTTAAGCAGTTTTCATCAAAGTGCTGGTAATATTAATAGGACGGTTTGTCATGTTCATTTGCCACAGTTAGCTACACTTTTGTCCGTTGGACTACTGCCAATGCAAGATTGGTCGGCTCCACGGTTAGTGCCTCCGCGGTGCCATTCAGAAGCTCAAGAGAGTACTTTTTACAAAAGTTTGAAACATGTGCTACTGACTTTCGGAAAAGATAAGGTTATATCACAGTTTTACAATCAAACTGTGGTTATATTATGTGTTATTTTTACGTGATTTGAAAGTGTAAACTTACTAGAAAGTAAATTTTGGCAGAATCATCATCATCATCATCATCAGCCGATATCAGTCCACTGCTGGACGTAAGGCTCTCCCAAGATGCGCTACTGAGCCCGATCTTCGGCTCTTCTGTTCCAGTTTCTTGGCTTTGTGTGTGACTTTGCATCTTTCGGAGCGATATGCCTTAATCGCCTCGCTAGGCATGCCGGTTGGCGATCGCAGGACGTAGTTTCTCGCACCGGTGACGCTGCTGCCCGTCACCGGCCTGTATTTAGCTACGGCATAATTTTTAAATTTACTGCCATTTGTCGGTTGCTAGAGCCTCGTTCGTTGATCAGCAGGATGCACCACGAGTAGGTGAGGTTGGCTGAGAGCACTGAGGTGGTATTTGTGCTCCCTTACATCTGTTGGCAGAATACACCCGAGAAATTAGCAATTATATATAATTGAGATGCGAAGGAGACTTCCAAGAAAACGTCGGGACGGGACGGCCTTGAAGCTGTCGAAGGAAATTGATTAGAACTGCCAAAGAATAGAGATATAGAGGGAAATGGAAGAGACTTTTGTACAGCAATGGAACACTATGGGTAAATAATAAAACCGGCCAAGTGCGATTTGGACTCCCCCACCGAGGCTTCCGTCTGTGCTTCTGTACCAACTTGTCAAACTAGGGTAAAAGACAAACTTAACTTTGCAGTTTGGTCCCTAGATGCTTAGACTCTTTTTAAAGGCACCGCGGCGTCTTGCGATCAGCGGGCGCGATCTCAGTACTTTTCAATTGTTTTCTGATCGCGTTTGGTGTAAACCAGACGGTACAAATACTGCTGCGCTATCTGATCGCCGCTCAGATCGCGCACGCAGGACGCTGCGATGTGTCCGTACCTTAATGCACCAACCGCAAATAATAAGTTTTTAATAGTAAATTCGCTTTTTTCTGTTAATTCAACTAAATATTTACGGTTTGCAGATGTTTTCCTATATAAATGCATCAAGACCTTGCTTGTTGCCAAAATTCACGATTCTAGGTTAATGAGTAGGTTCTATGGTTTTCACCCTATTGGTTTTAATTCCTAAACTGTCATATATTTTAATCACGGATGTTAACACGCGGTTACAAGTTTAAATTTTTTCACAGCTGAAAGATACCGAGGAGATACAGCTGATAGACCTGAGGATTTAATTTACGTTTCAACTTGATACCTTTACGGTCAGTGCCACAGAAATATAAATAATAAATAATAAGCTGGTCAGTGCAAATAAAAAACCACTTGACCACTACTTCATCTGAAGTTGTGACGATGCTGTCTAAGATCGGAAGACGGCAGTAAGACAAGGCGCAGCTTATGGTGCAACTGTCTCAGCTTATAGTCAATATCATATCTGAACTCAGCGAATCGATTTGTGACATGTCTTTGTTCGGTGCGGGGCTCGGCCACGATCGAAGCCTACCACCAATGGTTCCCCCATTTTGCACCACCCAGAGATGACACGTAGGATAAAGGTAAATATCTAATAATCTACAGATGCAGAAAGGTACTTATTTACCGATGACAATGATCCCCCAATTATTACGACTTAAAAATCATAAAACGATATAAATATTCTGCTTTTCCTTCTCAAATAATAAATAATAAATAATGAATATTTTGCTCACAATATCTAATCATTTGAATCTATTTAACTTAAATACTAGTCCGTTTAAAAAAGATTATTTTAGTGTTTTCTTTTCCAAATTCTGAACGTAATCCCTTTGAGGAGAGAGGTCCAATTTTCGATTGAGACCCTCAAAAATGTTCACGCCGAATAAATCCCTTTTATACGAGATACCTTTCCTTTTCCGAAAGATAGAGAATCTTATTACCTTCGACTATTTCTTTTACGGCAAATAGGACATTTCTGTCTATATTCATGGCAAAAGTTTATTTTCGAAAAACATTGACTAAAAGAAAACATTTTCTTTGCAACATTAATTTGTGACTAGGTCTGTGAAGTGGAAAGTCTGTTCATTTTGTATTTGTTTGATGTTTGTAAGTAATTTTAGACTAATGGCAAAATAGCTGCTCAAGTTTCTCTTTACAAACAACATTTTGTTTATAATTAAGAAATATTAACACAAGTTTATAATTAAATACCTACAGCTACAATAACTATTTCTTCCTAATCATAAATATAAAGGCATTTTCGGTATGTATTTATATATAAAGGTATTGCCAGTGTGGTAGAATCTCAGGGTAGAAAATATCAAAATGAATGCATAATCGAATGAAGGATCGGATTAAATATACTTTTCAGGGTCCCGTACCCAAAAAATCCAAAGAGACTCTATTTTTAACCGACTTCACAAAAAAGGAGGAGGTTCTCAATTCGTCTGTATGTTTTTTTTTTTTTTTTTTTGTGTGTATGTTACGCGATTTCTCCATCAATTGTGAACGGATTCAAATGATTCTTTTTTTAATAGGTAGGATACGTTTCCGAGGTGGTCCCATTTTAATTTTATCGAGATCTGATTAGTATCACCAGAGATATGGAGATAAATACCTCAAACATAGGAGAATGTACTAGTTTTAGTAGAAGAGTCCCAAGAAGATTACACACAATGGAGGTTGCTATTGCATATAAGATATTCTTACGGTAACTGTGAGCGAGATAGAAATAAAGGTGGGGATAATTTTTTTTTATATCTTATAGGCAAGCGTTTGACCACTATCTCACCTGTTGCTAGGTGATGATGCGGTCGAAGATAGAGAAGGGGACTAGAATGGGAACTGGCTCTCAAGGATAGCTGCCGGAACACATTAGATGTTTGGCGACAGATTTTCTGACTTGAGGGTGGTAGCTGGCCAGGCGGACACTAGATATGTTCTACCACCATGCGGGGGTTATTGGTTTCTTAACGATGTTTTCCTTCACCGGAGGGCCACTGTGAGAAGCGCACATATATTTTTCGATAGAAAAATTCATTGGTGCACGGCGGTTTGAACTCGGTACCATGGCATCAAAGCCGACCGTTCTCCCAATTACGCCACCGGGCCCTCAATAAATAATTATTTATTAATAATTATAATAAATAATTATATATAAATATAAATAATTTGTCTTCACAGGAATGTTCTACCGGGCAAAGTCTTGTTAGGGTGCAAACTTTTTTAAACATACCTAATATTTTTTGACATGACATGACATTTGGCGAAGATGGCGGCCATTTCAGTCCCGCGACCCTGCATACATAATTAATTAACTCAGAATTATGAACGTACTTTGTACCAATCAACACAGCAAAAATTAATTATAAGCATAAAACCACATATTATATAATAGTTACTACGTAAATAATACTTTCCGTTGTTAGGTTGGCTACACAGTGCTTTCATAATTCGGGTATCCACAATATAGGGAAGTGCCTCTTATAACGTAGTAGAGTGATTCAGTACTCTGTTGGCCATATGGCGGCAATTAATGTTAATAATCGCAAATAATACTTTTTAATATTCATTTTGGAATACAACTAGTCCGTGTTATAAAAGTATTTGGAATTATTGTAATAAAATAGACAATTAATTATCGTGTATGTCAGATGCTTTAATTGCACAGGGCCATTTTGGACATTTCGTCCGTCCGTCCGTCCGTGTGTATATATGTGCACACTTTATGTCTTTCTTGTCACGAATGTCATGATCAATACTTGTCAATGTCAATGTCAATATCCGTTGACATACAAATTCGTACCTGTTTCCCACAGATTGTCTATTACATGTCCCTACATCACTCTCTTTGCTCAGCAGTGGCGCGCATTTAAAAAGTTGGTTCCGGTTCTTACAACTATGAGTAGTTTAATTTTTTATGATATTTATATTTATCCGTTATATGTTATATTATACTTTTATATATATATATATATATATATGTATATATATTTATAAATATGTTATCTGTTATTGTTAATTTATGTTATTGTGTCTATTTTATTTAAGTTATTGTTATCGGTGTTAGTCCTACTCCCGCTCTCAGGCCATTCTGAAAATCAGCGTCTTGGTTTTGGGATCTACGATCCAAGAATCTGGACATTTGTGCTGAGACTGGTCTGTTTCAGCACCTCATATTGTATTTGTTTTTGTTTTTTGTTTTATTTAGTTAAGTTTTTTGCTCAAAATGTCAAATATATTTTTTTTTTCATCTGTACTGTAACTTGACGACCGCTGAATAAATGATTTTTCTTTCTTTCTTTACAGATCTGTATCTTCTTAACCGTTATAGGTACATACTTGAAATTTTCAAAAAGTATATATACGTCAGTGTATAACGGCCCAGACACGAAATTTAATAGATGCATGTAATTTCATTAAAACTTTTTTTGCACTAAAAATGGTAAAATAAGTTATTTTTCAAAAAAAATAAAACCGACTTCATAACCACAAAAAGGCAGTCAAAAGCGAAAAATAATTTGCTTAAAATTATTATAAGCGTTACCCAATTCTCTATTTGAAGTCGGTGCCAGCCAAGTCTATTGGATATTAGATAGATACTATGTATGTAGTAGTAGTAAGTAGGTACATGTAGGTTAGTAAGTAGGTAGATACATGTAGGTATTATCTATCTACTACCTATTAGACTTGGCAGGCACCGACTTCAAATAGAGAATTGGGTAACGCTTATAATAATTCTAAGTAAATTATTTTTCGCTTTTGAGTGCCATTTTGTGGTTATGAAGTCGGTTTTATTTTTTTTGAAAAATAACTTATTATTACTGACACTCCGCTATCCGTCTGTCACAGGGCTGTATTTCGTGAACCGTAATAGTAGATACTTGCCATTTTCGCAGAGTATGTTTTACTATGGCCACTTTAACACCAAAATTATAAAACTGGCCAAGTGCAAGTCGGACTCGTACTCGTAGGGTTCCGTAACACAGTTAAGTATTCTAGTACTATGATTTTTCGCAACTAAAAAATTTACTTCGTTTTTCATAGTGTTTGTATGAAAAACAAAGTTATCTTTGCGGTCGCCATGTCTCAAAAACTGCTGACTGTATCTCGTTCAAACTTATTTTCGTTGTTAGTTTTTATTGAGATCTACAGCATATATTTTTTTTAGATTTTTCACTTCCATACTTTAAAAGTTAGAGGGGGTGGGGACACACATTTTACCATTTTAGACGCGCCTATCTTTCAAATAATTGACTTTGAGAAAAATGATTTAAGGAACTTCAATGTTATTATCCATACACGTATAGGTTTGAAGAGCTTTTTTTTGTTTTAGTTCCGTGTTTAATGGGGGCAAACTTTTATATTTTTTATTTTTGTATAAAAATCGGAAAGCGGTTCACAGAATACATCTACCTACCAAGTTTCAATACTGTAGTCCTAACAGTTTCGGAATAAAATGGCTGTGACCTACGGACGGACAGACAGACAAACAGACATGACGAATCTATAAGGGTTCCGTTTTTTGCCATTCTGCTACGAAACCCTACTCGCACTCTGCCGGTTTATAAATCGTTACGTTTTAAACACATTTTACTGTTCTGTGTGTTTAAAACGTTAATAGTATTTATTATTTACTACGTAGCCAGTTAATAACTAGACGTTTCGTACTTCGGACAGTCCTCAGTAGTATTGTGCGGTTGTCAAAGGGCGAAATAATCGCGGTGTGAATAATGAAAAGACAATTTGCGTCAGCGTTGTGAATCCTCGAGTTCAACGGACGCCGGGGTGCGTGCGGGTAGGGGGAGGCAACCCTGGGATGTCCAGACACTGAGAATATTTAGACTTGACATCACAGTACAGTTTTAAAATCCCCGACGCATAGATTGATGTTATTTAAGTGTTGTATTTTACATTGATTTGTTTTTGTTTGACAGGTGACTAGATCGAGTGAACTAATAACATAATTTTCAAGGTTTGAAATTTAGATGTCAGACCTACTCGTACATAAATAATACTTTGAAGTAATTTATGTGCGTATCATCGTATATGTCGTGTGTTCTGAATTAATACAACATAAAATTACTATATATTTTTTCAAATACATATAACCGGACAGATATTTTAGGTACAGCACCCTAAAAAGGAACAAAAATTTAGTAGAATTGGAAACCTCCTCCTTTTTTGAAGTCAGTTAAAAATGATGCTTATGGCAATGGAATTGATAAAAATACTATTTGGTATTTGTTTGAAACGCTGTAAGCCTTTAAAACATTTTGTGTATCGGCTTATTTATTATATATGAGCATTAATTGCACTTAGGGTGATGAATGATGATACATTTCAATAGGATCAACTCCGAGCGTCTCGGTGTGAACTGACCCTAAATAAACGATTCTACGATAAATATACAGGCATTTGAGTAATAAAAACTAAATTTCTCTATATAAGTATACAAGAAAACGAAAACGTACATAAAGTTTAAAAATTAAATGCATTAAAATCTCAAATTCCTTGATAATACAAAAGAGTGTTAGGTATTATCTAAACTCGAATCATTAAATTACTATACTCGTCATTGAAATAAATCAAATTACACAGATTGGCGATAGCGTGCTTTATTTTTGCGAGAATCGTTCGTTCTATCACAAAATCATGTATCAGTCTGTGTACCAGCCCCAGGCAAGCTACGCGCAGGCGCCATAAGGCTTCTGCGCTCCTGACCCATCAGATTGCCGGCGACACCCGCGAGGTTGGCCGTGCTTCCCACCATACCTTCCACTGTCACTCGATACCGATTGTAAATCGATACTCACTCGATTAATCAAATGAAATCAACCCGAATCACGTGCCAAAATCGACACCGCTCACAATAAATTAAAAAGAAAACAGGAGGCTGCGTTCGAACGCCAATCTGACGTGTTAATAGGTTCGGACCTTTCGAACGGTATGAATGAATGTGATTTGTTAGTGGACTAGTGTCGTGTCATCGATAGTTAATTGTTGACAGTAATGTGTTGTGGAGGTTGGTGTTATTGAATGCTACCTATTGCTGTACAGGTATGTGAACATCCTCAATTATTTAAAATTAAAACCGAAAATTAAAATTAATGCAAACAGAGCAAGGATGATGTTTGCTTTGTTTGCAAACATTTTAGTTTATAAATTACAATGTAACATTTGATTGTTCTTAGATAGTAATAGTAATTAATTTATGTATATTCCCTCGTCACCCAATTCATGAATAACTATGGCATCCAGGCTTTCATTGACCTACTTTATCAAGATTAAATTACTTACGGTTGCCATTAGCTATTAATAAAATTACTTTGACTAATAAGTAATAAGATACTGTATGCGATATAAGAATATACTTCTTTTTTATTTTAAGTTACAATCGATGCTTATGTTTTGAATATAAGCTTTATATGTAGGTATGCAGTGGACTAATACCAGCTGATAATGATGATGATGATACCTAGGACACGATACCAATAAAACATACATATTATATGAGATTACGTTCCAAAAATATATAGTCTAAAATTAAAAAGTGGGAAATTGAATATTAATAAATTCACAGTTTTAGGCTATGCTTTGTCCGTGGAAATAATTTATTTCTAAATCTTTCGTTCTAGGCGCTCTCTTTGACTGATATATTGATATCAGTGCATAATACTTTATTTAAAATTGAATCCTTCAAACACAAATTCACAATTCTACGGCAATCTGTAAAACATTTGCAGGAATTTCGACCAACTGCACACCAAAATAAATTCTACAGTGTATTTAAGTAAATTTCTTTGGAAACAGATTATTATATTATATATTTCTATATTATATATATGCGTACGATTTCTAACAACAAAATAGATCGCAACATGGTTCCTTGGCCAACGATGTTCAATAAATGACGATGCTTTCAAGTAAAGTGGAGTCACATTTTGGCGATCCCCAAGGCACGTAAATGCCAACAATTTACAAGGAACCACTTGAACGCTCTCTTTCCAGTGTAGAATCTCTTTATATCTAAAGGATATATGAAGCCTAAAAACTTTGATAAAATTGCAGTTAGACATTTTAGTTACATATAATAATGAGATATATTTAAGAAAATTATTTTCACAATTGTTTCATTAGAGTTCACCTTCAAATCCAGACTTGAATTCAATCAAAATTCTTCAACCCCGCAGGGGCGGCTTTGTGGCGAGCCGACGGTGAGTAGCGATACCGCGTACCCCTATCCCGTGAGGGCTAAATGAGACCCTCTGACCCCCGGCTTGCCTTGACCGGCCGGCTGGTGGTGGGAATCGCAAGAGCTAAGACCTAAGCTCCAGGGTGGAAGTGTTAAAGGCATAAAGCCACTAGTAGCGTTTAGTGAAAGTACAGCACACCTCTCGATACCCTAAGCTACCCACGCCAATGTTGCCCCTTGGCGCCAATATAATGGTCCGCCTTTATGGGGCCCATTTAGTGTATCTGTATAGCGAGTCACCACCTGTCTTAATATTTTGAAATGAGGCATAATTGGTGGGTGCCATACCTCATCCCATAGACCAGGAACTAGACATCAATCAGCTCATCCAATAATCATGACACAATGTACCATCTTTTTATAGTTTTCCATATCTTTCCATTCACTATCCATAGTTAAGAGGCAGTTGTAAAGGGCCTCTTGATGTTGGCTTCGGCTACATCAATGCCATCCAATCGACCGAGCGTGTACGACCCGTACATTTCAATGTAACGAATAAAATATAATATTTTAAATGTGAAAGTTATTTTATTTTTTAAACTATTTTGTCTATTTATACCTTCTGATGGTTACATTATATTACGTAAATTGTTAAACACAATCCAAAATGTTTCATCGTACCGACGGGACTCGAACCCGCACCCCCCGGATTACACGTCCAGGTGCTCTGCCAATTAAGCCACGGTTCGATCCATCGATACGACGAAATTAGTGGATTGCATTTGTTAACCCAATTATGCATTGGTGGCACCATCTATGACTTTATCATTACGTAAGTTAATTATTCGGAAGAAATCATTACAGTTTTCAAATCCGACGAGAGATGTTGCACTGCCTAAATCAAATATTATGTTTCTTTGAAGTGTCACACACTTTATATTTTTGTAAATTGTTAAACACAATCCAAAATTTCATCGTACCGACGGGACACGAACCCGCACCCCCCGGATTACACGTGTTCTACCAATTAAGCCACGGTTCGATCCATCGATACGACGAAATTAGTGGATTGCATTTGTTAACCCAATTATGCATTGGTGGCGCCATCTATGACTACTTATTACGTAAGTTAATAAGTAGTCATAGATGGCTTAATTGGCAGAGCACCTGGACGTGTAATCCGGGATTTAAAAAACAATTTACAAAAATATAAAATGTGTGACACTTCAAAGAAACATAATATTACATTATATTACAGTTTATAAGTTTGACGTGTGTATGTGTGTCTATCTGTGGCATCGTAGCATCTAAACGGATGAACCGATTTTGATTAAGCTTTTTTTATAAGTGTCGCCCTAACCGAGAGTGCTAGCTTTGATTCATGAAAATCCGTTCAGCTGTTTTAAGATTATGAGCTAGTTGATGACACTATCAATTTGAAATTCAGTATCCTCTTACTTCAACGGTAATTAAGAACATGCTGGCATTGACCTGGTGCTGGGATATCTCTGAGAATCTGCAGAACACTCAACTCCTTGCCAACTTACAACACAGATGTCGAGTTTGAGATAATTGGAATGGTCTCAATAAACAGTAGATTAAACATAGATCAGTCGGGGTGGTTTAAAATGTTGAATTTAACTGTTATTTCTTTTAAAGTACGGAATCCTAAAAACGGCCAGGATAAATAAGTTATTTTTCAAAAAAAATAAAACCGACTTCATAACCACAAAAAGGCACTCAAAAGCAAAAAATAATTTACTTAAAATTATTATAAGCGCTACCCACTTCTCTATTTGAAGTCGGTGCCAGCCAAGTCTAATAGGTAGTAGATAACTATTAATTTCCTCGAGAGAGAGGGGCTTTTCTTGATGAACTCGTTCTTTAAGAAATAGCTCCAAAGGCAGTGGATGTGGCAAAGCCCCGACGCTGTGACGAAAATCTAGATAGACTTTATCATTACGGACAAACGGTACATATTCAGAGACGTCTCAGTTATCACTAGGTTGAATACCGGAATACCGGAAGCAATGGAGAGAGCTATGTTCGGTGTTTCTCTGCAGGATCGAATTCGGAACGAGGTAATTCGCCAGAGCACTAAAGTTATCGCCATAGCTCAGCGAAATAGTAAACTGAAGTGGCAGTGGTCTGGTCATATCTGCCGCAGGACTGATTACCTTTAGGGTAGACTTGTCCTAGAGTGGAGACCGCGAATCGCCAAACGTAGCGTAGGACGTCCTGTGACTAGGTGGAGCGATGACATACGCAAAGCGGTGGGCAGTGACTGGATAAAAAGAGCCGAAGATCAGGCTCAGTGGCGTATCTTGGGAGAGGCCGACGTCCAGCAGGGGACTGACACGGGCTGATGATGTTGATGATGAGACCCTTTTCTCATAGAGGGTGATGAAAAGCAGAGTGTATATATCTACTATTGTGATTCGTTAATAACATTTGCGAGCACACTTAATATTAATATTGTAAGACTGTTCTTAAATATTAATGCAACTATAAATATGACATAAATATTATTTACTTAATATTATCTTTATTATAAACAGATTTTCGCTAGGCAGGTATTTATTATTTACCCCTAGCTATATTATGTTACACCAAAGAGAATATAAAATAACTACGTGGATGTTACACACTAAGGGTCAGTGTCACCAGTTCCTGATAAAGTTTCAGATAACTAGATATCTGATACGACTTTTTTTAAACTTTATATTGTCTTCAGACTCGAAGTCCATACATTTTAGTTGATTGTTATAAGATTTTTTGTAAATTGTTAAACACAATCCAAAATTTCATCGTACCGACGGGACTTGAACCCGCAACCTCCTGAATAACATGTTCAGGTGTTTTTCAGAGTTCCGAACACAAAGGGTACCAACGGAACCCTATTACTGAGACTCCGCTGTCCGTCTGTCTGTCTGTCCGTCTGTCACCAGGCTGTATCTCATGAATCGTGATAGTTAGACAGTTGAAATGTTCACAGATGATGTATTTGTGTTGCCGCTATAACAACAAGTACTAAAAACAGAATAAAATTAAAAATGAAAGGGGGTCCCTATACCAGAAACGTATTTTTTTCGGCACTTCACTATATCGCCATCCGTGAACGTTTTGTTGAACGTTTATCTACTCTTAACACCTTAGTGTTAACTTACACTTAGATAGCGTTAGACGTTCGTTAGATGGCGTAATAGTAAATAAGCACGCGGTTTACTACTCGGTTTTGTTAATTGTTTAGTATTGTACTATGGCACAGAATAGATACTAGTCCTACGGCTGTGGTACGGAACCCTACGTGTGCGTGACTGCGAGTCTGACACGCACATGGCCAGTTTATTTCAATTTTGACAGACTTGGCTGGCACCGACTTCAAATAGAGAAGCGCTACCCACTTCTCTATTTGAAGTCGGTGCCAGCCAAGTCTAATAGGTAGTAGATAACTATTATATAATCTGTGGTTTTATGCTTATAATTTTTTTTTGCTGTGTTGATTGGTACAACGTACGTTCATAATTCTGAGTTATTTAATAATGTATGCAGTGTCGCGGGACTGAAATGGCCGCCATCTTCGCCAAATTTCATGTCATGTCAAAAAATATTAGGTATGTTTAAAAAAGTTTGCACCCTAACAAGACTTTGCCCGGTAGAACATTCCTGTGAAGACAAATTATTTATATTTATATATAATTATTTATTATAATTATTTATTGAGGGCCCGGTGGCGTAATTGGGAGAACGGTCGGCTTTGATGCCGTGGTACCGAGTTCAAACCGCCGTGAACCATTGAATTTTTCTATCGAAAAATATATGTGCGCTTCTCACAGTGGCCCTCTGGTGAAGGAAAACATCGTTAAGAAACCAACAACCCCCGCATGGTGGTAGAACATATCTAGTGTCCGCCTGGCCAGCTACCACCCTCAAGTCAGAAAATCTGTCGCCAAACATCTAATGTGTTCCGGCAGCTATCCTTGAGAGCCAGTTCCCATTCTAGTCCACTTCTCTATCTTCGACCGCATCATCACTTAGTAACAGGTGAGATAGTGGTCAATCGCTTGCCTATAAGATATTAAAAAAAATTATCCCCACCTTTATTTCTATCTCGCTCACATTTACCGTAAGAATATCTTATATGCAATAGCAACCTCCATTGTGTATAATCTTCTTGGGACTCTTCTACTAAAACTAGTACATTCTCCTATGTTTGAGATATTTATCTCCATATCTCTGGTGATACTAATCAGATCTCGATAAAATTAAAATGGGACCACCTCGAAAACGTATCCTACCTATTAAAAAAAGAATCATTTGAATCCGTTCACAATTGACGGAGAAATCGCGTAACAAACACACAAAACAAAAAAAAAACATACAGACGAATTGAGAACCTCCTCCTTTTTTGTGAAGTCGGTTAATAATGTAAATGACTGAAGCATGAAGCTTCCGCTCCTTGACGCTGAAGCAGTTTACAGACTCGTCAATTCCGAAATTACTAGATGGCGCATTATATCTAGCGCATACTCAAACTAAGCTGAGAAGGAGCTCATGATCAGCCAGGACTACGGTAATGGAAAGAATTTCGTGAACACTTAATATACATGAAGCGCAGGGACTAGTGTGTGAGACGGTGATGATTGTGCGTACAACGACCTTAAAACGCCATATTCACACAAGTGTTTCGTATGTAGTTGTGGCGATTTCTCGTCATACTGGCAGTTGCGTCTAATACACTGACACTACTACGCTGTGAAGATGACACCACTGTCCATCGAATACAAAGGGCGGAAAACGCTACAACTGCAAAGATCAGGGAAAACAACCTAAAACTGGCGATGCGAAGCCAGAACTCGGCCGTGATCCATAATATTCTGAACCCAAAGGGACGTCATGATAAACAATAAAATCTGTTTTCGATGTTTTCCGTTAGTAATCTGTTTTTGTTTAAGTATTATTTAATTGTAAACAAGGACTACATGTGTATAAAAACTATGACAAACAATCTTATAACAAATATTATGTTTCTTTGAAGTGTTATAAACCTTACATTTTTTGTAAATTGTTAAACACAAATCAAAATTGAAATAAACTGGCCATGTGCGTGTCAGACTCGCAGTCACGCACACGTAGGGTTCCGTACCACAGCCGTAGGACTAGTATCTATTCTGTGCCATAGTACAATACTAAACAATTAACAAAACCGAGTAGTAAACCGCGTGCTTATTTACTATTACGCCATCTAACGAACGTCTAACGCTATCTAAGTGTAAGTTAACACTAAGGTGTTAAGAGTAGATAAACGTTCAACAAAACGTTCACGGATGGCGATATAGTGAAGTGCCGAAAAAAATACGTTTCTGGTATAGGGACCCCCTTTCATTTTTAATTTTATTCTGTTTTTAGTACTTGTTGTTATAGCGGCAACACAAATACATCATCTGTGAACATTTCAACTGTCTAACTATCACGATTCATGAGATACAGCCTGGTGACAGACGGACAGACAGACAGACGGACAGCGGAGTCTCAGTAATAGGGTTCCGTTGGTACCCTTTGTGTTCGGAACTCTGAAAAACACCTGAACATGTTATTCAGGAGGTTGCGGGTTCAAGTCCCGTCGGTACGATGAAATTTTGGATTGTGTTTAACAATTTACAAAAAATCTTATAACAATCAACTAAAATGTATGGACTTCGAGTCTGAAGACAATATAAAGTTTAAAAAAAGTCGTATCAGATATCTAGTTATCTGAAACTTTATCAGGAACTGGTGACACTGACCCTTAGTGTGTAACATCCACGTAGTTATTTTATATTCTCTTTGGTGTAACATAATATAGCTGGGGGTAAATAATAAATACCTGCCTAGCGAAAATCTGTTTATAATAAAGATAATATTAAGTAAATAATATTTATGTCATATTTATAGTTGCATTAATATTTAAGAACAGTCTTACAATATTAATATTAAGTGTGCTCGCAAATGTTATTAACGAATCACAATAGTAGATATATACACTCTGCTTTTCATCACCCTCTATGAGAAAAGGGTCTCATCATCAACATCATCAGCCCGTGTCAGTCCCCTGCTGGACGTCGGCCTCTCCCAAGATACGCCACTGAGCCTGATCTTCGGCTCTTTTTATCCAGTCACTGCCCACCGCTTTGCGTATGTCATCGCTCCACCTAGTCACAGGACGTCCTACGCTACGTTTGGCGATTCGCGGTCTCCACTCTAGGACAAGTCTACCCTAAAGGTAATCAGTCCTGCGGCAGATATGACCAGACCACTGCCACTTCAGTTTACTATTTCGCTGAGCTATGGCGATAACTTTAGTGCTCTGGCGAATTACCTCGTTCCGAATTCGATCCTGCAGAGAAACACCGAACATAGCTCTCTCCATTGCTTCCGGTATTCCGGTATTCAACCTAGTGATAACTGAGACGTCTCTGAATATGTACCGTTTGTCCGTAATGATAAAGTCTATCTAGATTTTCGTCACAGCGTCGGGGCTTTGCCACATCCACTGCCTTTGGAGCTATTTCTTAAAGAACGAGTTCATCAAGAAAAGCCCCTCTCTCTCGAGGAAATTAACGAGCATTTGCCCCCTGTGATTCCTACTTCCAAATCCGTGTGGTTCTATTGTCGATTCACTCCCACGACAAGGTTGTAGTGAGCCTTGGAGGTGGTGAGTAAAGCTCTGAAGATATCTTCATACATGCTCTCTACCTCATCATCCAAGTGTGCCGAGGTCGGAGCGTAAACCTGGATAACCTTGAGGCTGTACCTCTCGGTTAACTTGTTACCGGTTTCCTTGTTGACCAGAAACCCGACGCCGCCTTGAGATGGCTGATTTCCTTCTCTGTAGTACATAAGATGGCCCGATTCTAAGGTTATGGTGTCCTCTAGTAAGTTGTTTACATTAGATGCTTCAATGGAAAGTCGTGCTATTGTTTGTGATTTTATTGCTCTGCTAAGAATCCCCGGGCTACGGTAGGTGCCAAAACAAACTGACCCTCGCAACGTACAATGGGCGCACGATTCGGCTGGACGATCATCTGGCGCAGCTGGAGGAAGAGCTGAAACACATAAGATGGCACATCCATGACTTCACATAACCTGAAGTCCGAAGACGGTCTTCGGACTTCAGATAACCTGAACTCTTCCTCCAGCTGCGCCAGATGATCGTCCAGCCAAATCGTGCGCCCATTGTACGTTGCGAGGGTCAGTTTGTTTTGGCACCTACCGTAGCCCGGGGATTCTTAGCAGAGCAATAAAATCACAAACAATAGCACGACTTTCCATTGAAGCATCTAATGTAAACAACTTATACCATACATGCAAATTTGGTGTCTAATAATTTAAGAATAAGGTTCAATCTGTATACTTAATTACAAAACTAGTTACGTTGACTAGGGTCGAAATTCCAGAAAGGTTACTCTTATGATGGTCGTCAATTAGTCTACTTTTTCCCACGGCTATTCTTGTTTTCTCGAGAAGTTTTCGTCATACAATACAAAGGCCGATATAACAGTACGAATATGCATAAGTTCAACAATTTGCAGAACTCATTACCCTTTATGAGATTTGTGTAGGCAAAGAGAGATGATCATGACTGTAACCTCAGATAACATAACATAGTAGAATTGCACAAAGGCGGGTTTCGGATTAAATTCCATTTCGAGTGCGCCTAATGTTGTGTAAACATTCAGATAACTCGCTTCAATCCTTTGATCGCCACTAATCTGTTTTAATGTACCTTAAAACAATGAGAAACTGCTATTCTCTTTGTCGTTACGTCTTTTGAGTGGAAAGTTTGTTGGCTTGAGTTTGTGTTTTGTTTTAATTTGCATGCAAACTTTTATGGTGAAATGTTATGGTATCTCAGAAAATCAATGGAAAGGGAGAGGAAAGGGGTCTTCAAGTTTCGAGTTAGTATCTTACCACACTTGCCTAGAGGAAAGTGTGGTATATTTTAAACCGCATCGTCACTAAATATAATATATATATTTTGCACTGGCAGGTTGCTAGACAAGGACACACTGCGTTCTACTAGCCTCTCACTCGGCTCGTTTTGATGTTTTATAGCGATTACAACCGCATATTCAGAGCATTCGGATCAATCAAATTATCAAATTAAATTTGGCATTAATCTGCTGAGCACAGTCATGTTTATATTGAAACTTCTCTGAGGTAGTTAAAGAAAAGGCGTTATATAGGCATAACAGTTTATACCCATCTTTACTTATTGCTTATCTTGGTTATATCCGGTATACCCTAATAATTTAATATTGCATCCCTTTTCCTCAACAAGAGAATTCATTATATTAGTCACATAGATTTAATATTGTTTTCTTTGTTTCAGAATGAGAGGAGCGAAGGCGATTTTCCTTATATTATATTTCGGCTACCTCTCTGCACTTCCGGATACTATTCGAATAGGTAAACAATCTACCCTTCTTCTTTTCTTACGTCTCTTTTGTCATATGAATAAACAGATTCGGATATGTTAAAATTAGCAATGATATTTTGAAGGCGAAATGTAAAATATGTAGTATGTGACATATAAATCAATTTTTTTTTATGAAGTGTGAGCATGCGCGAAGTGTTTTAAATAGCAGTTTTTTGGTAATTTTATTTTTATTGTAAATTAATTAATCTCAAATGTATTTTCAATATTTTTTTTTTCGTAATTAATCTTTATTTTAGACCAACTTCACATATGACGGGAGGTCTTAGATTCGTATAAGTAATTGTTTATTTTTATGTTGGGTACCAGTAGGTGGTTATTGGGTGTTCTACTCCAGCCACATCTGTTGATTAAACGATATACCCAACTGCGTTCGCTCCGCTTGCTGCGCTCACTTGTTGCAGTTGGGTATATCGTTTAATCAACAGATGTAGCTGGAGTAGAACACCCAATAACTAAAAATTGATTATCTCTCGCCACTTGTGTTTTAGAACTCAAAGCCTCCGGTGTAATAATTTTGGATTGTCTCTCGCCGTTTGCGATGTCTAAACACAATCGGTTAAGTGATCCATGGTAAGTTTCACTATGGGAGCCCAAGGTCGGATTATCTCCACCGATTGCGATTCCTAACCTACCTGTGTTTTGAGCATATCGTATAGTCAGATAAACCTGTTCTACTACTTCTACTAAAGCCGTAATGACTTTTTGTTGGAATACTTACGATAAATTATCGCGCCCTAACCTACCTGTGTTTTGAGTATATCGTATAGTCAGATAAACCTGTTCTACTACTTCTACTAAAGCCGTAATGACTTTTTGTCGGAATACTTACGATAAATTACCGCGCACTATCCAGTGCGACTTATTACCTTTACCGTGCACCAGTCAGTGCAATTAAGGATAAAAGTATAGTGTGACTGAACCGTACCGCACACTATACTTCAAGATTATAAAGGAAAAGTTTTGGGTTTAGTTAATTAATAACACAATGTCAAATTCTCAGGTTGTTACCAGTATTTTGTTCTGGTCCTAACTGAGAATTTAAAAAAATATAATTTTACTTACATCATCTTACAAACCATAAAACCAAATGAAATGTTCAGTTGTTACTGGTGTTTTTCACTGGTAGTGACTAAAAATTTACTTACTTAAATCTTACAAACTAATTTTGTATGACGAAATATTTATTAGATCAAACAAGATACATTTGTATAATTCCAGAGCGTAGGTGTTCATACTGGAAATCTGAAACAATACAAAAAATATTACAAAATTAAAATCTGCTACCCCTAAAGCACCAACTTTTATATTTTCTGTGCTTTAAAGAAATGTGTGTATATACGTTAATTAAAATTCAAGCGTAGTCACTCACCATTTTCATCTAAAGGATTTTAATTTATTAAATTCATGAAGATCTCATTGTCCCTGCTGCTTGTCGCTCCTGTAAAATAGAAATTGGTACACATTAGTTTAAAACTAAGAATACACAATTTAATTAACAAAAATCTTTACTCAGAATAAATCAAATTAAACTTGGAAATAACTAAACATTAAATCAGTGTGTAGTTAATATAAACAGCAATCGAAAAATAATCATTTTTATGTAATTTTTTAATATTATTTTCTTTACATAACATGTTCAAAATAATTAGGATCGTTTAAAAAACCGACTTCAAATGCTACTGTATTCAATTTGAGTAGCAAGTTTGCGGTTATTATCGCCATATCTCTGGAGATACTTGATAAATTTACAATGAGACCACTACAAAAGTATAATCTTTGAAATAAATATATAATTAAAAAAATCGGACCACAATTGACAGAGAAAAAAAAAATATTTTACAGTGAAACATAGAACATCCTCCTTTTTTTTAAAGTCGGTTAATAGGGCTTTTTGTCGTATGAAGACCTATTTTATTTTTTCGATTTCTAGTTATTGAGAAAATCTTTATTATATAATACGACAGAAACTTGGTTTTTAATTTTATTTTCGAATCAACCAAAAAACTTTACGTTGCAAAATATTATACAATAAAAGCTAGGTACTTACTTGTTATTTCCAAAAAGTTACAGAACTACACTCACCGACACCACAGCCGAAACCGTGCACTTATAGAATGAGGTTTTGTTCACACGCTCGATAGTAGGTACAAACGTATCAAGGTAAAATGGTTTGAATTACAATATGTACATCGTAAGCATTTCTTTTAAGGGTTCGCATACACGTTCGTTTTTAACTCTGCGATTGAACTGTTCTGTAGGTACAGATAAATTTTTATACCATTAAGTTTGCACTGTACAGTTAATTGAATGCTATTTTAACCGACACCTAACCGAGGAGTAGGTTCTGAATTCGTCGGAATCTTTTTTTTATGTATGCTTCTCGATTACTCAAAGATGGCTGTACCGATTTAGAATATTTTTTATATTTGTTTGAAAGGACATGCTTTCCAAGTAATTTCATTTAAATTTCATCGAGATCTCATGACATATCTCAAGAGATATGGAGACAAACACATCAAACTTGGCACATGACTAGCGCGACATTTGAAGTTGGTTCTTTTAGTTTATTAACGATTTTAAATTATAATTATTACCATTCAGTTAAACTATCATTCATATGTATAGTCACACTATTTAGTGAAAACGAGCAGTTTAAACTCAAGGTGTGTAGCGGCCTTAGGACAAATTACTTTTTAACCGACTTAACAAAACGAGGACTTAACAGATAGCGTTTGTACGAATTACTTTTTTGTTTATTATATCATAGCTCAATCATTTATGAACTGATTTGTTTTTTTTTTTTTTTTTTTACTGACTTCACAAAAAGGAGGATGTACTCAATTCGTCTGTATAATTTAATTTTTTTGTCACTTCAGAACCTCATCATTTATTAACTGTGTGTGGATTTGGACAATGTTTTTTTTTTATTTTTTTACCGACTTCAAAAAAAGGAGGAGGTTTCTCATTTCTACCGATATTTTTTATGTTTGTTCGCGGATAACTTCGTCGTTTATGAACCGATTTTGATTATTCTTTTTTTGTTCGAAAGGAGATATTCCAAGTGTAGTACCATGATAATTTTATCGAGGTCTGATGAGTACCTCCAGAGATATTGAGATAAACATCTCAAAATTGGTACTGAAAATGAATAGCGCGGCATTGAAGTCGGTTCGTTTTTAGTTTTTAAACGATATTATTATTAATAGAATATGTTTACAGTGTAGTTCCATTTTAATTTTAACGAGATCCGATAAGAATCTCCAGAGATATGGAGATAGATACCTCAAACTTAGTACTGAAAATGACTTGCGCTGCATGTGAAGTCGGTTTTTTTGTTTTGCAAACGAACTTTAATTATGTAAGAAAGTAAATAGTAATACTTCCCGTGTGGTGTATTGTACAGTTCAAATAATTAGATACCGTCTTATTATCTAAACACATAAAATATGATTGTAATATTTTATGCACTGACTTTTAATTTTTCTATCTTTTAATCTATCGTAGTCGGGTAATGGTGTGAGTTTTTATATTGTCATCCGAGTAGGCGCTATCTTTCTTTGATCCGATTTCAAAGGTGGTGCGACCATTAGCTTCAAATTTGCTTGTTTTGTTAAAGTACGGGTACTTAATATCTTTTGAATTGGAATATTATTTGCTGACACATAAAAAGTATTTGCTATAAAATCGCGTAAAATTAGAAAACTGACATATTCTTCGCTGGTTCATCATCCTCGAGAATCTCGCTGCCTGCCAGACCCTGCCAACCGCCCGCCACCCTGCTCAGCCACCGCCTGCCACCCTGCTCAGCCGCCGCCTGCCACCCTGCTCAGCCGCCGCCTGCCAGACTCCGCCAGCCCGCCTGCCGCCTGACATTGCGCAGCCACGACACTTCGAGAAAACATCTACAGAAATATGTGAGTGAGTATTGTCTTATTACGTGTTTTTTTAAAATCTTTGTTCCATCCATACTCATTTTTTTTTTTTTTCTCAGGTCGGACTCTGAATACGAATCTGAAGCAATCGTGGCCACAGCACCGTCGGTGTTGTCGCAGCCTACCAAGAAGCCAAAAGCCTCAAAGCGCAAGATCACCCCCGTCGTTAACGCTGCTGCCCTTGCTAAGCGCGGTCATGCATCATATTCACCATCCTTCACACCACCCGATTTGCAAGAGCCGGAATTTTCGTGGTACGTATATATATATATATATATATATCTGATAGGTTATCGTTTTTATCGCTTGGTGGTAACTACTACTAGGTACCGATGCAGGGCCCCAACCGTACTATAATTAACGTATATACGATAATTTAGGCCTCCGTATTATGTACGCAAATACACGATAAATTCCATACACCACAAAGTTTGAGAATTACGCTCATATTCAATAAAAAATTGAGCATATACTATTGTTTATTGGTCACAGCGCCAGCTTATTTCTTCATTTCAAAACGTTGGTACGCTTATAAAATCTGTGTACTGTGGTCTGTCTTCTCAGCCCGTCTGTCTGTATGGAGTTAAATATACATTGATTCTGTTCTGTATACACAAACAAAGTGTAATAAAAATTATCGTTTTATATGATTTTTTAATGTATTTTAAGCCATTATACTGAGTGTACGATAATCTTGTTTCAAAAACGTTAAAAT
Organism: Cabera pusaria; assembly: GCA_954871355.1. Classification (NCBI taxonomy): domain Eukaryota; kingdom Metazoa; phylum Arthropoda; class Insecta; order Lepidoptera; family Geometridae; genus Cabera; species Cabera pusaria. Next base: position 14,593,116 of record OX940896.1, read on the forward strand.
ACGATAATTTCACGGCCCTGGTACGATAATTTCCTCGCTTCAGGTTGGGATCCCTGTACCGATGATGATAATAATTATTTAACAATAATGTATATTGTATGGAGTGAGCAACTTTAAATTATTATTTAACTCTGAATCTAATTATGATGATAAAAGTTCCTAAATATTATCATAACAGTATTTCATCATATTTTATTTTCTTTATTTTACAGGTCTAAAAAACGCAAGTCAGACATCTTTTCGATTCTGAAAGGGGAAGAAAGCGTTGCTGCATCTAACGCATCACAAAGCGCCGGAGGCAACGTATCGACTTCTTCTTTCACGACGAGGGTTTCCGGAGGGCAGAGCCGACGCACCGCAATAGTCTCCGAAGGCGACTTTTACGTTGAGGTGAAGCTTTACAACGTCGTCGACGTTCAAAATACGCCTCCTCAAGAACGCTATAAAAAAGCGTTGACGAGTGTAAAGCTGCGTCTCAACGAACAAACTAAGGAGTGGGAAATTTTACAAGAGTTTCTCATTACGGTGTTTAAATTATTTAAAGATTCTAAACCAACAAAATATAGTGATAAGATTAATTTTAAATAAACAAAACGTGTGCATAGGTTTATTATGGTTTTTATTTTATTAAATTAAGTTAGGTTCATAAAGGTAGATAGAATTATTATAGTATGTTTTGATATATGTAGTGTAGGTAGACTATATTAAACTTTCAAAATAAAATTTTTAATTAATTTGAAATAAAAAAGAAAATTAAAAGCGTATAATATTATAATACTGACTTCAAAAAATAGGTAACTTTCTATGTAGGTAGGTACTTAAATTAATAATTATATCTAGTAGGTAAACAAGCAAGTAGCTTCTACAATGCCATTCTGTTCAGTTTGTAACACATCTATAAGCGGTAGGCGCTGGACAGGTCATTTGCGAAGTAATACACATAAACAAAACGTTTTAACTGTACCGCATATCGATGTGGAAGGCGTAGATATTGTAGCGACAGCATTTCAGAACCGAATAATATCTTACAGGATTGCTGCGCAATACGCAAATGAACATTCTATTGATGTATTTTTAGATTCAATACGAAACAAAGTCAAACTCATTTTAGATGAATGCATAAAAAAACATATTTGTGTCAAAGTCAACTTCGAAATATTCTCAAAGTTTTTACTTTTCAAAAATAATGAACAAGAAACTAAATCGTTTATGACAAAAAATATCCCTGTTTATGGAAATTATAATTTTGAGCATTTATATTTAAATGTAATCAATACAATACGCACAAAAATTGACCAATTCGAAGAGCAAGATTCGGGTTGGACTTTTCTTAATTGTATGCATATTGAGGTTAATGTTAATAAATATCAACCACTTCGCGGCTCCACGTATATTGAACTACCAATATTCATCAAGAAAAAGAAAGCATGTTTAAATATTCAAAACAACGATAAACACTGTTTTCTGTGGAGCGTGGTTGCAGCCCTCTATCCAACTAAAAACCATCCTGAAAGGGTTTCGTCATATGTACATTTTCGCAATGTACTAAACACTGAAAACATTTCGTTTCCCATGACTTTATCTGATGTTAAAATATTCGAAGAAAACAATCCAAACCTAAGTTTTATCATTTTTGGCTTAAAAAATAACAAGACTGTTGTAGGCCCGCTTTATAAATCAGAAAGCCATGAAAATAAAAAAACGATTCACCTTCTTTGGATAGAAAACAACACAACATCTCACTATTGTCTCATAAAGAATTTATCGAGACTGGTGAGAAGTCAAATAACGAAGCATAAAGGACAGATCTATTTTTGTGACACTTGTTTGTTGTTTTTTAAAACGGTTGAGGATGTAGAAAGTCATACCTGTAACGGAATTGTCACTGTCCTACCGGAAAAAGGGTCAGTAATTAAATTCAAGAATTTCGAACGCAAACAAGACATTCCTTTTGTAATTTATGCTGACTTTGAAACTATGCTAGAAGATGTAAGCAAAAGTGAATCAGATCCTCAAAGTTCTTATACGCGCACTACACAAAAGCATACACCTATCGCATTTGCTTACAATGTGATTAATTCTCTTGACCCTTCTTACAATAAATTCGTAATCTTTAGAGGTCCTCATTGTGTAGAAAAATTTGTTAGCTCTCTTTACAAAGATGTTCGGGATATCCATGCAGTGTTATCACAAAACGTTCCCATAATTTTTAATGCAAACGATGCAATTGATTTTAGGAATGCAGTTCGATGTCATATTTGTGAGAGTTTTCTATTCGGAGATAAGGTCAGAGACCATTGTCACCTTACTGGACAGTATCGGGGTGCAGCTCATAGCTTATGTAATTTACAGTACAAAGTTCCAAAGTTTGTGCCAATTTTTTTCCACAATTTAGCAGGGTATGATTGTCACTTGTTTATAAAAACACTTGGTGAAGCGCCTGGACCAATAAAAATAATTCCTAAAACGAAAGAAAATTATATCTCTTTCACAAAATTCATTCCAATATCAAGAGACGAGTTTGTTCAGTTAAGATTTGTAGATTCGTTTAAATTTTTAGGAACCAGTCTAGAAAAATTGGTTAAAACCATGAAAACTCATGAGTTTACTCATTTAAGGAATATTTACCCAAATGAAAATGAGTTTTCCCTTCTAACTCGTAAAGGCGTTTACCCTTACGAGTACATGAACGCATGGGAACGTTACAACGAGCCATTTCTGCCAAGCAAAGAAAGTTTTTATAGCTCTCTCAACAATGAGCACATATCAAATAAAGATTATGAGCACGCACAGTCAGTTTGGACCCAATTTGAAATTCGGAACCTAGGCGAATATACCGATTTGTATTTAAAAAGTGATGTGTTGTTGTTAACAGATATATTTGAAAACTTTAGAAAAACTTGCAAACATTACTACAACTTGGACCCTGCATTCTATGTTACAGCACCGAGTTTATCATTCGATGCTATGCTTTATAAAACAGGCATTGAGTTAGAACTAATAGATGACTTTGCTATAGTAGATATGTTACAGACAGGCATACGAGGAGGTGTGGTAATGGCAGCACATAGGCATGCCAAAGCAAACAACGAATTTATTTTCGACCATGATCCGTTGATGCCAGAATCATTCATAGTCTATATAGACTGCAATAATCTTTATGGATACAGCATGTGTCAAACATTGCCCTTGTCAAACTTTAGGTTTCTTGATCAATCAGAAGTTAATAAACTAGATGTAAATAATGTATCTGATGATGCAGAGTTCGGCTTCATTCTAGAAGTCGATCTCATTTATCCAAAAAAATTACATTGGGAACATAATGATTTACCGTTTTGCCCCGAAAAAGATATTCCACCGGGTGGAAAAAATGAAAAGTTAATTCCAAATCTTTATGACAAATTTAATTATGTTATACATTATGTACATTTAAAAACCTGTTTAAGACATGGTTTGATCTTGAGACGAGTACATCGTGCTATAACGTTTCGACAGAGTGCATATTTAAAACAATACATCGATCTTAATACAAATTTGCGTCAAAAAGCAACGTCAACTTTTGAGCAAGACTTTTTCAAATTGCTCAATAACAGTGTTTTTGGTAAAACGTTAGAAAACAACCGCAAGAAGGTCCATGTTGAGTTGATAAATCAATGGAATGATCAAAACAATAGAACTAAAAAAAGAAATAACGCAGAAAAATTAATCGCGAGTCCAAACTTTCACAGTGCTTCAGTTTTTACGGAAAGTTTGGTTGCGATTCAATTAAAGCCTAATCGTATAGTATTAGATAAGCCACTGTATATCGGATTTACAGTTTTGGAATTATCAAAATCACATATGTATGATTTTCACTATTCTATATTTAAACCATTTTACAGGGACCGCTTGACGATGTGTTATACTGATACAGACAGCTTTATTTATCACATCCAAACCAAAAATTTTTATCAAGATGTGAAAAATACGTTTTTGGAGTATTTTGATACCAGTAACTTTTCTGTTGATAATTATCACAAATTACCAATAATTAACAAAAAAGTACCAGGACTTTTCAAAGATGAAATGGGTGGAAAAATAATCACTGAATATGTAGGATTACGCTCTAAATTATATTGTATAAAAAATACTGACACTGAAATTAAAAAGGCTAAGGGAGTAAAATCATGTGTTGTTCGAGATCTTAGTATCTTAGATTATACAAACACATTGCTTACATCAAATACACTACGCAAGAAAAACATATTGTTTAAAAGTATAAAACATGAAATATTTACACGTTCTGTAAACAAAATTGCGCTTTCTAGTAGCGACGATAAACGATTTATTTCGCAAGATAAAAAATCAAGCAGAGCTTGGGGTCATATTTCAATTCTTGGGGTCTAATCTAATGAAAGTAGCTTAAGATTATCTGTAAGATGAAATAAATATGTAATATAATAATAATAATAATAATGTTATAATAATGTAAAGTGAACCTTAAGTAAGAATATAGTGAATAAACGAATTTCATTTAGAATACTTGTTGTTTATATTTTATTTTAAGAGCCTTAACATCTAGCTTAAGTTAATAATGCAAAATCAATTTAATGTTTGTGAAAAATTTTGTGTAAGCTATTCCTGTAATCTACGTAGATACTTCAAATTCACTAACGCAGCATAAACTTTTAACACCGACGCAGGTGCACTGACATGTCACTACATGATTTTGCACATTCGACAAACATTGAATAAAATTCATCATGCCCTGCTCATTATAGCCTGTTCGAGCGTCGTAGTTAACACACATATTCACATACTTTCAAGTCGACTTAAGACGTAAGTTTTGAACTTTTATTCCTTTATTTCTATTTACTCGATATTATCCATAAAAATGACCCTAATAGTTTTCTATTTTGTTTCAGATTATGACAGACATTGTAATAAATAATAACAGTGAGACTCAAGATGGACTTTTTGGAATTAATACCCAAGACCTTCTTTTCCACTGTGCGCAGAATCCGTTAGAAGGCTTTGACGAAATTTTTCCAATCACTAATCAGAAGAAATCGTCTCCAAAACGTCCAAAACGGAAGACAAAGAAGACACCTGGTGAAACTAAAAATCTTCGCAATAGTATGCGGCGATCATCATTTGTTTTAAACCGTGAAGCATACAAAGGGAGACGTTTGATTCAGATCAAAATAATAGACATTAGTGGTGATAACAGTGACACTGAAAGTGATGTTGTAATATCGGCTCAATATATAGTAAAAGATTTTACGGACAGAATATTAGATCAAACCGAAAGAGTGATTAAAAATATATCTGAAAATATAATAAGTGATTCTGACTGATGAGACGCATAATTGAATAACATTATTTTTAAATAGATCAGTTAAATTAAATTAGAAGTGATTCTTAAGATGTTTAATCAAATCAGTAAGTAGTATCTCCCTGAATGCATTGTACTATTTAATTCATTAAATTTAAGATATGTTTTAATTTTCGATATTATATTAAAAACCTATTCAAATATCTGCTGTATTTTAATTCCTAAATACTCACCACTTTAATTCTTTAAAATATAATTTGGTAGAATAAAACAACAACCAGTTTAGGCAATAATTATTTTATTTTATTTAAAACATTAAATTAAATTCTTAGCTTACATTGAATAAATGTATATTATTATTATCATACCACTTTTTTAAGCACAATACATTTTTTAATGCACACATTTTCGTGTGTTGTACACAATTTAAATTTATATTAGGTTTTTCATAGTCGTGATATAATTTTAAAAAATTAGGACATCCTTTTTCTCCCACATCTATTATTTCACAGTTCTCACAAAGGCCTTTGATCCACATAACTTTCTCAGTTCCTTTTGTTAACACTTTTTTATTATTCAAATATGGTATTATAATTCTTTTGAATTCCCTGTAGTCAATGTGGCCTTCACTCCAGAAATATCCTCGATTTGCTTCTATCCACCGCACTTGTTTCTTTTCTTCGATCGATAAGTTTTTAAATGGATAGGGGGGCTTGACAAGAAAGGTTTGGGTATTTTCTTCGTTTAAAATAGACAATTCTTTTATAATAAAATTATTTTGTGTATCTTTGAATCCTTGTACATCCACGAATATATATTTTATTCTGCAAGGATTCATATTTTAAGATATTTTTTTTACTATATTACTCAACGGTCTGTACTCGATGATGGAATCGTTTAAAATAAGACAATATGCAGCTGTCTGATCAGGTATTTCTGAATGACATTCAAGTTCCACACGTACGCTAACTACAGGACCTGACTTAAGGTTTTCGCTTTGTCTAGAGCAATCGATTACAAACAGCGGTGCTTTTTCTTTGAATTCAGAAGTACTTAGCAGTGGTTCACTTCTGCGTCCATAATAAGATGTCTGAAACCTGACATATTGCTCATACAATAATGAATATTTATGATCATCAAGACTAATATTCAAGTTTTCATATGGAAAATAGTTAGAGTTAAGATATACTTTGACATCTCTTAAATAACAAGGGTCGAATTTTGATATATCGCGATCAGCTAAATTTTTTCTATTTGTTTGTAAGCCTATGATTACATATCTTGGCTTTTCAATCTGTGAGGACGTTTTAATTGACCAAGTATGCTTAGTTGTTTTAGGTAATAAGGGATACTCATATAAATCCCAATTTCTAAAAGCCAAATATAGAGAACGATCCTTTTCCAATAACTTTAGTAAATTAACTTTTTCTTTATCTGATACCTTGACGTGTGGAACGCGCCAAACTAACTTATTTATTATTATATCTTCAAGAACCTCACCAGATGGAACTTTCAAAGAATTCAAATTTGTATTACTGCGTAATAATATCAGTTCATGTTTACAATTCATAATTATTTTCTTATAATCTTCAGCAAAGCCCAAAATATTACTAAGAGGTATTGAGGCAGAAAAACTATTTCCATGGGTTGTTTTTGTTCCATTTATATCCCAACCCCAAGCTTTTGCTATCTTAGCTTCATTTTCATTAAATGATACTAAACTCTTCATTGTTGTAGTCATTCCAGCATTTTTGATTCTATCTATTTCAACTCCATTTAGTTCATAACGAATATCTTGAAAAAGAAACAGTAATGGATTGTTTGTGAATTCCACAGCAGTAACTTTTAGTTTTGTATCCTTCTTTATGATGTTTACTGTTCCTTCTAAATAAAGGGTACTTGCTGATGGTAGTATGTATAAATCCTGCTGATTGATAGGTATGCGGATTTCATCATTCCTGTTAAAACTTGTTACGTAAGGTTTATATGAATGATATTCGATACCGTCTATGGTGTTATCGTATGCTGGTGAACTTGTTATATCCAAAATGTTCATTTTAATAGACCAATTAATTTCAGGAACTTTTTATTTTCCCTGGTCAATTTAATTTTTTTCTTAGTTGTTCCTTTTCGGATTGTTCGATGAGTACTGATGTGTTTCATTATTGAATTACTACTTTTATTGAAGTCGATCATCTTTTCCTGATATGCAAATATAATTGAACTTCTTCACCGCGTAGATTTATTAAATTATTATTAATATCTAATAATCTAATATTAATAGTGCTGACGTCAATTTGATTGACAGGAAAATAAATTATATTCTTTGGCACTTCTATTATTCGGTATCCTGGAGGCACGTTAGGAGCAAATTCATAAAGAATATGGCTTGGTTTTCCATTAATATATGATCCGCTCACTATATCACATTCGACTCTTACCACTGTTGTCGATAAAATGTTAACTGGGAGTTGCGACTCGTGTATTATATTGGCTTTAAGAGTTTTATTACCAAATCCTAGTAAAGTTCCTGGAGAATTCGCTTTTTCAAAATGGATATCTTTAGAGCAGAAGATAAACGATTTCAACGTGTTATTATTGCAAAATAAATTAAAAGCGACTCCTTTTTTTACGTTTGACTTTAGATAATCAGAAATATCTTGCAGTTCATAAGTGCCTTCTGGTATGTCTACGACTTCGTTATTGTCATAATAATATTTATTGTTTCTGTTATCAATGTTAGGTATTGAATTGAATGTTGAGAAATATAACAGAGCACACTCGTATTCATCATCAAATTGTAAAGCTGGATAATAGGTAGTGGATAAAATAGAGGTGTTGCCTGTTATTGACAGCGTGAAAGACATTTTAGAAATGATGGTAATAAAAACACGTTTATAAATATATAGTCACAATACTTTATTAGAACATTTTATACAAATAGTATTAGCATAACATTTTTTCCAAAATTCACTTAGGAACTTTAAACATAAATGACCACAATTAGATGTATTAAAACGTTGATATCTACAATAATTGTATGTTATATTAAATTTTAAATATCTTAGTAACTCAATTGGTGGCTTTAAATCACCAAAGCTATCAAAATACTCACAATAGTTAAAATGTTTTACATAGGCTACCCAATGGGTTCCTTCATTCTCTGAGCTATCTAAATTAACAATCGCACACTCAATGTCCTTAGGCTTTGGCGGCAATTCATTTCTCATGAAAACACCTCTAAAGTAAGGTATGTGTTTAGTAGCATACTCTAATATGTCTATATCAGTGAGAGCACGCTTGGGTAACCTTTCTATTAGTTTTTTGAACTATTTACAAAAAGACCATTGCCTTTTTTATATGGTTTTATATATAAGCCTTTTCCTAAGGCGATACTTTCCATCGTTTTATTATGACGTTGGGCTTCTTCCAAATTCTTTTTAGCTGCTTTATGATCATTTACAGCTTTAGTAATACCTGCTGCACCTCCAACCAATGAACCTAGAGCAGACAGTCCTGCGAATATTGGTATAAGTGGTAAAATACCACCTGTTTTTGGTAACGGTATTACACGAGGCAGACACACTCCTTTTTTATTTTTTATCAGTTTTTTCGCAGCTGAATATGCAGCTTTAATAGCTCTAGAATTGCTTTTTGGTTTTAATTTTTTCAGTCGTTTATGTATTGTAGAGACGATCGATTTAAATGTTCTCACGCCAGCACCATGCTTCATTTTGGTTTTCATCACTTTGCTCACAAGCCACGAAGACAGTTTTTCTCCTCTTCCTGCATTTTTCGATTTCATCCGTTGCTTTGCCATATTTAATAATTCTAAATCAGCTCTGTGTCGATCTTCCAATTTATTTGAATTATCGTATGCTATATCGTGTCTCATGCAAGCATTATCAAGCTCATTAACTCCTTGATCACCTCTCAATAATCGTTTTCTTAATCTGGTACCAGGTCCACAGTAATTGTACCCAGGTAAATGCAATTCAAATGGTAAGTTATTTATGATGCTGTTAACGAGTCCACCACCGTGCATAGCTGAGTTATAAATGAGATAAAATATCTAAATTGACTTAATTTTATATACTTAGGTATGTAACTCTATAGAAAAGATAATCATACAATTGCTCGTTTTTCAATCCAACTGTTTTCAGTACTAGGTAGACCTAACCACTTTACGAATAATTTATTACCTTTTTTTCTTATAACCTTTTCAATTAGATACACATTAGGACACTTAGTTTTTTGAAGTTCTTGTTCATAAAAACTTCCTAAAATTGGTTGATAGTGTAGATCTTCTATGGAATAAGTGATAGGTTTAGAACCATGAACTTTTTTAATCAAAAACAATTCCGTAGACCAGTTTGGGGTGTATCCTTTTTCAAAGTTACCTTTATATTTACTTATACGAACATGGTCACCAACTTCTAATTTTCTGGTCTTTGACAGACAATTAATTTCCTGTGATTTGATTATATTTCTCAATACTTCACTTTGGTTTGATTGGTTAACATCGTTTGGTTTATATTTTATTGTTCGATGTATTGTGTTATTGTATGTTGCCATAACACTTTCTAAAAGCTTTCCAATCCATTTATAACTACCATTCAAACTAAATTTTTTATACAACTTGTTCTTGAGAGTTTTTATTAGTCTTTCTACTATAGAAGCCTTTTTTATGGAATATGTAGAGTAATGATTAATTTTATTTTTTAGCATAACTTTTTTAAATTCATCGTTATAAAATTCTGTGCCCATGTCAGTTTGTAAGTTAACTGGCTTTCGATAATTTTTAAATAATAGCGAACTAAATGCATTTGCTATTTCGGATTTAGTCTTCGTTTTAACAGGGATAGCCCAGGAAAATTTAGAAAAACAATCTATTACAACAAAAATATACCTATATCCATTATTACAACTTTTTATATTTTGAAAATCCATAAGATCAGCTTGCCATAAATCATCAATTCCTCTTAATATTACAGATCGTCGAACAAAGTTTTTACGAGCTGTTTTATGAATTTCATTTACTATTTGTAGCTTACTCATTTCTTTGATTTAATGATTTGGTCTAATTCAGCCTTTGTATAATAATCTGCTTTTAAATTCTCAATGCCTTTTTTAACATCTGCTTTTAAATCGTTGAATATTATATCGACTTCTTGCTTTTTTACAAACAATTGAGATTGGCTGTCTACGTATTCCTTGTTCACAGCATCGGTATTTTTCAATGGAATTGTAATCCCAGTCAACCTTGTATTTTGTAAATCGAACTCTCCGGTTTCAGTTCGCATCAAGACTTTATCAAAATTTTCTAAAAAGTCTGGTAAACGCAATCGTTTATGAATATGATGTCCAAACTTATCCATTATTGTGAACTGATGGGTGTTGTTGACAAAGATCAAATGATACTATTTTTAGAAATGTATGCTATTTATTAAGGTATAATGTTGCTTTCGCGCAGTTCTTCTATAATAGATATTATTTCATTATCTAACCCAGTGTTACCAGCATCTTTTGAAGCAATCAATAGTTTTAATCTTTCAACCAGTTCATTAGGATTGTCCCAGTAAACGTAGTCAACATTTTTCTTCCACTGTTTCAACAGAGGTAGTCCTTTTCCTTGATGAAGTAAATCAGGTTGACTACTGTCAGTGCTCGCTGAAACTTTACGCAACTTAAATAGCGGTTTTATTATATTCAAGTATTTTCGACCTCTGTTACTTCTGATTGGTTTATTTGGATCGAATTCTCTTCGGTGCACATTTGTTTCTAGTAACATTATTTTATAATGTCTCAAATCTTCATCAGTTATTGCAGATATATTAGGTACTTTTTTAAACAGAAGTTCCTTTATACCAGGAGTATATTTGTACTTGTTTGCACCAACTTGAATATAATCATCAAAAAGAGTTACACGCGAAGATACCATCATGTGTTTACCTCGTTCATTTCTCACGCCAAACGGAACATCTTGTAAAGTTTTGGAAGACATGGACCACGAAGAAATTTCTTGATCACTTGAACCTGATTGCACTGATTTAAATGATTCCTCATTTTCTTCATTATCAGATTTTTCTGAATTCTCATAGCTTTCATCTGAATCATTAGAGTCTCTTGGACTAAATACGTCGAACTCGATGTTAGAATCTCTCTTAAGAGTTTTGTCCTTGTCTAATGGACTTGAAGTTTCAAATTGTACTCCTTTAGTTTGGGAACACGTTTTAGATTTTTCCACCATTTCATTAAGAGGACTTGTAATTGGTTTAAAAACAGATTCCAAAATACTATTGTTTTCCATTTCAATATCTCGCATCTTTTTAACCTTATTTTTAACAGCTGCCGCAGCCTTTACAATTTGTCTCTTTAGATTTTTTTCCATATCTTTAAATTGAATTTCAATTGATTGAACTATTGTCAGTGTTCTCACGAAAGTGATAACATGTGTTTTTACTTCAGCTATTTATAGTAGGCTAGCAATAGAGTGTAATCAGAAATACAATCGTGTTATATTGGCGAATACTCGCCTACAAATTGGACACTTATTACCAATGGAAAAAGCACACTTTGCACAAGCCGCAGCATGACCACAAGGTAAAAAACAAGTGTTAAGCTCTTCTTCTAAACAAATTTTACAGATTATTGAAGATGATGTATTTACTATCAAAGGTAGATCATCCAGTGGAGTCTGTTGGCAATTTTTTTTAATTTCTTCGTATACATAATTTTTCATGCTCTTAACGTAGTCTTTTCCTTTCATTACTAAAACATACGGACATGACTGGAACCAGCGCGCATGCTCTACCCATGGTTGATCTTCAGAGTTCCAGTCTTTAAGCCTTCCATCGCAGTAAAAACAAATAACTCTGTCGTCACAGCCTGCATAAAAAAATCCTGCTTCAGCCATTTCTTGTGGTTTTTGTGTTAATCCTCGAGGCCAGGTATCGAAACTTCTTAAACGTTTGTATACAGTGGAGTATATACGGTTCACAGGATTATTAAACATGATTTCTATATTTAATTATTAAGTTTACTGCTATTAGCTGTTTACTTTTCAACACCTCGACAAGCATTGACATATTTACGACATACATACTAATGAAACACAACAAACGTATCGAATTTCTTTCGGTAACATCCTTTGTTTTTTTCACAATCCTTGTTAATCACTACATAACTGTAGGGTTCTTTCCATATATTTGCACACATTTCTCTAAATTCCTGCCACGTCATATCTGTATTGACGTGTTCATCATAAATATGTCTCATATTTATATCATCTTGCTTAAAGAGAACAATTAAATTTGCATTATCTCTCACTAACTGTTTTGGTATTTTGCTATAAGTCTGATTTAGATAAAAACAGTCTATATATTTATGTCTTCCCATTGCAAAATAGTCGCGCATATTATTTTGATTCTCACACGCTACGTCATCGAATATAATTATTGAGTTACATTTTGCTGCCTCTGGAGTAAGAACTTCTTCATTTTCATGATACTTAGAAAAAGTAACACCAGGAACCATTCGTAATACCTGTTCCAAATACATGTATCTCGGTTGATAAAGAGTTTTTGAATAAACACAAACATTTTTAAATTGCAAACCATTTTCATGTAAGATGAGTCCGATAGCCAAATTAGTTTTTCCACAGTTCGACGGGCCACATATTATACATCGTATTGTATTTGGTAAAAGCTTTCCATGACGAAAACTGCGTTTTTCAGAATTAATATTTATATTTTCGAATTTTAATGATATTGGCTGCTTAACGAACTTCATTGCAAGAGCGCTTTTCGCAGAATGATAAGTAATGTTTAGTAACCACATTAATAAACATTATAATTTTCACCGGAGGCTTTGAGAGTTCTAAAACATGTTGATCAAAATTATTACACCGGAAGCTTTGAGAGTTCTAAAACACAAGTGGCGAGAGATAATCAATTTTTAGTTATTGGGTGTTCTACTCCAGCCACATCTGTTGATTAAACGATATACCCAACTGCAACAAGTGAGCGCAGCAAGCGGAGCGAACGCAGTTGGGTATATCGTTTAATCAACAGATGTGGCTGGAGTAGAACACCCAATAACCACCTACTGGTACCTAGTAACCTAGAATCCGTTGATTGATTTAGATAATACCTTTATTTCAAAGAGAGTTTTTGGTTTGGTGACACATACTTTTGATCAAGATCTGATGAGTTACTTTAGAGATATGGAAAAAAATACCCTCAAACTTGCAACAGATGACTCGCAAGGCTCTTTTTAGGTACGGCAAACCGCGGCGTCCTGCGACCCGCGGATGCAATCTCAGTACTTTTCAATTGTTTTCTGATCGCGTTTGGTGTAAACCAGTCGGTACAAATACTACTGCTGCGCTATCTGATCGCCACCTAAATCGCGCACGCAGGACGCTGCGGTGTGTCCGTACCTTTAAAAATGTTTATCGATATTACTCGTATAAATAATTTACAAAATTATCAGAAAGGTCGTTTCTTTTCGTTTAGATTTTCATAATATCTTTTTAAGGGCTTAATACATTTTAAATTGCATCGTGAGGCCTAGAACCTGGTTAATATCAATGCTAGATAAGCACAATTCTACCATAGTTCGCCCTGTAGGTATGCATGTACCATGCATTATACCTGTTGCCTTGAGATAAAATTAGACCTTGAGGCTTACATATACCAGTTCAAAATAAAACAAACTCTATAAATACTCATACCCAAATAACCTATATTCAAAATTACAAAACATAGGTTCGCTTGTCGAAACAGGTGGTCTGTTCCATCCGGAAGATGACAAACAAGAAGTAGCGTTTAGATATGCGGTAGAACGCGTGAACGCGGACAGAGCAGTGCTTCCCCGCGCTAAGCTGTTGGCTCAAGTGGAAACTATATCCCCACAGGACAGTTTTCATGCTTCTAAACGAGGTAAGTTGAAGAAGTGTTAAATAAGTTTCAGATATAATATGTGTAATTCAGTTAGGCAGACTTCGAAACCACAAAAGTGAGTTAAGGTTTCTGTCGAGAAATATGAAAACACTTCAGCTGTTTTTTGTTGTTTTTTTTTTGCGTTAGTTGATAAAAAAATGATAGGATCTCAAGCGGGTTGGCGATCGTAGGACGTAGCTTCTCGTACCGGTGACGTTGCTGCCCGTCACTGGTCTGTAGTAGTTAGCTACACCATAATTTCGAAATAGTTATACCGCCATTTGTCGAACGCCCGAGCCTCGTTCGTTGGTCAGCAGTATGCACCACGGGCGGGTGAGGTTGGCCGGAAGCACTGAGGTTGTATTTGTGCTCCTTTATATTTTTATACAAAAATGGGTAGCGCTTGACCACTATCTCACCTGATGTTAAGTGACGATGCAGTCGATGATGTAGCGCGCTTACCCCAAGGGATATCTATTCACTCGCGACGAAAAGACTCCTTAGTTGTATCTAATCGGAAACACAGACTCAGGTAGAGAATTCTATTCCTTGGCAGTACGTATGATGAAAGAAGAGGTGAATCGCTTTGTACGCGTAATACCACGAAGCGGTGGCACCTCTTTGTATCCCTGGGTGTCCGATTATAGAATAGAGTTACATCATCCGAGACGTAGACACTCCAAATTTGACAAAAAAACAATTCGACTGGTCCACCAATTTAAAGTCGCTCAGCGAGCTATGGAGAGAGCCATGCTAGTTATTTCTCTGCGGGATCGAATCCAGAACGAAGTAATTCGCCAGAGAACTAATGTTATTGACATAGCTCAACGGATTAGTAAACTGAAATGGCAGTGGGCTGGTCTGGCATGGTCTGGCACGCTGCCGTAGGACTGATAACAGTTGAGATAGACTTGTCCTAGAGTGGAGACTGCAAAAATCGGCAAACGTAGCGTAGGACATCCTGTGACCAGGTGGAGCGACGACATACGCTAAGCGGTGTGCAGTGACTGGAAAAGAAAAGATGATGAGCCCGAAGAATTACATTTCAATTGTTTTCGCGATCAGAAAACAATTGAAATGTACTGAGATCGTGCACGCAGGACGCAGGACGCCGCGGTGTGTGCGTACCTTAACAGATTGTATACAAATTCACATTTTTAAATTATTATGCCTGGTTAAAGTGGATTTCGAAATCGGTCTGTAATCGAATACTATGTTTGATATATCTGCTGTTGAATGAACAACGGTGAGCGAATTGATGCAAATTGAGTTTCTTTAGCAAAATGAATGTAACTTTATTTACATTTAAAACCTTCGGAATGCGTAAAGGGAAAAGATAACATTATTTTTATATGTGATTGTAATTTTACGCAGTGTGCCATCTGCTACGAAGTGGCGTAGCAGCAATATTTGGGCCTCAATCCGCCCCAGCCGCCGCCCACGTTCAATCTATTTGTGACACAATGGAACTGCCACATCTGGAGACTAGATGGGACTACAGAACCCGAAGGGAATCATGCTTAGTCAACCTTTACCCTCACCCCGCTGCGTTGAGCCGGGTAAGCCCCTTTTTACCCACAAAACAAGGCATAAATATGTTTTATTCCTCTCATATCCCTAGTTAACCTCTCTTTACTAGCTTTAAAGGTAAGGTTATATTAATATTTTTACCAAGGGAATATTTTCCTTCAGTAAAGACGCAAGAGATATGTAAGGACCTTCCTATTAAATGCATAACCTTTGTTCGGGGAGGAATGAAATTGTGAACCCGAGCGGAAGACGGGACATCCGCAATTAGGGGATCGCTTTTGTTACTACAATGGACACGGTAACATCTGCTTCTAAGGCACAAAATCATAGGGAATTTATAGATTGCTTTTTTTAACAATATCTTTTTAGGCGTACGTGGACCTCGTAAGGGCTTGGGGGTGGAAATCGTTTACGATCGTGTACGAAAATAGCGACGGTCTTGTAAGACTTCAAGAATTGCTCAAAGCGCACGGTCCTTCAGAGTTACCTGTTGCTGTGAGACAGCTTCCAGAATCGCATGATTACAGGTACATCCCTAATTCAGGACTATTTCGAAAGGAAAACATATAAGTGCAAACCGATAAACTAATGTCGTTATTGCTTCCCAGGCCGTTGCTGAAACAAATTAAAAACTCGGCTGAATCCCACATTGTGTTAGATTGCGCAACCGAAAGGATAAGGGACGTGCTCCAACAAGCGCAACAAATCGGAATGATGTCGGATTACCACAGCTACCTTATCACGTCACTGGTGAGGCTTCTAAGATAGTTTGAAAGTGAAACTTTCGTTCAAATGGAACCTTTGTCACGTTCACGTAATTGAACTTTCAGGACCTTCATAGTGTCGATTTGGAGGAGTTTAAATACGGCGGTACAAATATAACGGCGCTGAGGTTACTGGACCCAGAGCGAGCCGACGTGCAAAGGGTCGTTAGGGACTGGGTTTACGATGAAGCTAGAAAAGGCCGAAAACTACAACTTGGGCATACCACAGCTAAAGTAATAGTCACTTTAAAAACTTCAATATTTTGAGAAAATGTTTTAAACGAATTTTGATTGTGTAATTTTGTTTTCAGGACAACATGACCTTTATAAAGGTGAGTCTGCACTGTAACCACCCCTATTAATGCTATCAAGGACTCCTCTATACATTCTATTAGTTTCGACCCGTCCGTCTCTTACTTTTGATTTCATTTTAATATTCTATTCACATTTCGTTCGATAGTTAATAATTATAAAGCGTCGATCTCTTCAAATGTTTACCTTGTAAATTATAATGCTGTATTTAATTTCTTTTCACCGAAAACGGGACTGTGGGGTCACCCTTGTATAAAAACGTAAAAAGTGAAAATGTCTTAGACTTGACATCTCTTTACACAATATAAACTTTAGATTTATTTTTCGTTTTTTCGCCGTTTGTTTCACCGTATGGAACTATATCTAAGTTTTATCATTATTTAATCAACATTTCTCACATAATCTCATTGATCTTCGTAGATCAAAGTAATATTCTACCAATACACTGTAAACATAGCTCTACAAATTCACAGTTAGCCAATTATAGTCCTAAGCTCAACATGCATTGAGTTTTAAAGTATAACTCTAAATAGCTTTTAGGTGTTATTATAAAGTACCGACTGTTATACTCACATACTGTTTGTTGTTGACTGTCTCGACCTAGGTTTCGTCCATGTCCGATGCACTGCCTTGGGAGTGTACGCAGCAAGATACCATCGACAAACAGATTTGCATCGGACATGCACAAAACCTAGATCGAGACAGTCTACAACAAACAGTAGCGAGTATGACAGTCGGTACTTTATAATCATGATTCAAACTCAGGATAACTTCAAATTTAAAAGGTGTGTTTATCGTAAACAGACAGAGACAGCTTTAATGTACGACGCAGTACATTTATTCGCCAAAGCACTACATGACCTGGATACGTCCCAGCAGATCGATGTGAGGCCTCTATCTTGCGAGGCCGAAGACACCTGGCCCCACGGGTACAGTCTCATCAATTATATGAAAATTGTAAGTATCATCACCCTATAAACATTCAAAAATGATAAACTACACTTGCCTACTTTTTGTGATACCTAGAGGACAAAATTTAAACGAAATTGTTATCTTGTGGAACTTAGTGAAACGAAAAAAAATGTTACGAAAAATGTATAAAAAATGTATCGGTTATTATTTTACCGCGTATTTTAGACAGCTTTTGTAGCGATATATTTTATAGGGAATCACTGTTTTTGTAGGTAAGCTACACTTACTACTGTTTCTAATACACAATAAATATTCAGTCCACCCAGTCGAATTGGTTATTTATTTATTAGATATGGAAGTTAATAGTTTCAGTTCAGTTGGATTTCAAAAAAAAGTTTGCATGTTTTAAAACACATGGTCTTATTACTAGAAACACTATAACGAGACGATTATAGGCAACTTTCCGTGGTGAAAACAGTCAGATTAAGCTGGAAAGCAATTTGAAGGATTAGCCACCACAGCGCTGTTTAGTTGAGTTAAACTGCTTTTTTGCAGCTGCTTTAGCTTTTTACATTTTGCACAAACGGCCTGTTTTGCCTATTATTCAGGGGATGAACACACAAACAAAAATATAATTAACTATGACTACGCTCCGCGACTTGTACTTTTGGTTCACTACATAGTTTTTTTTTAAAATTTGATAAACTAGGGTTTGACCTCTATCTCGCCTGGTGATAAGCGATGATGTTATCGAAGATGGTGAACAGAACACGCTAGTCCTAGAATGGTCTGACTCCCGAGGACAGTGTGGTGCTGGAACGCCGTAAGGTTATGGCGGCAGATCTTGTCCTTGATGGTGGCCCTTGATATTTAATCCTTGCCATCTTAAGGATGTCTGGAAGAGATCGCTCTTATCGATAAGACCGCCGATTGTATTATTACCACAATATTGTTGTATTACTTTAAGTATTGTTTTTTTGGTGATCAATAAAGAGTTATATGTAGAGTAATATGAGTTATTAAAGAGTATTGTATCGTCGTAATCTATTTTTAGGTGGTAAAGTCAGGCGAAACATCGACATAATGCTCCTACTAGTCCTACCACATGTGATCATAATCTGAAGATTTATCCTACATTTTTTTACAGATAAGTTGTAGTAATAGGATGACGGTCAATTTTTGCAACATTTAAACGTAGCTGCTATGAAATAATGCTTAAAAGAAAAAAATCTATAAGTCGTAGTATTATTTACAGATTAATTATTATTTACAACATCAAATTGTTCTCATCCCATACGCTAGAGTAGAAATCTAATGCACATAATCATGAAGCCAAAGAGCTGTAACATTTTGTTAAACTGACAAATTTCTCAAGTGCCTGCTGCATTTCACTGCAGCATTGAGTAAATAAAACATTAAATTAAAAAAAAAACCCGACTGCGCAAAAAGTGAAGTGTTAAAAAACGAACTGAAAAGTAAAAACAAGTAAGTCTAGTAGTTTAGACTTCTGTTTAGGGATATCAAAAAACTATACCATTTAAATTCTTTCTCGGTCGATATACTCATAAAATAAATTATACATTGTTTTTTTATTCAGTTCGTTTTTTAACACTTCACTTTTTGCGCAGTCGGGTTTTTTGATTTTTTAATGTAATGTTTTATTTTACACTTTTTAGTTAAGTAAAGGACGGCAAATTCCGTAATCTTCTCATTTCATTTAGAGAGTTGATGTCATGTGGATTATTGAGTAGCACCGCAAACTTGTTACTGAAAGTAACTAACGCGGCATGTAAAATCGTTTTTTTTCGATTTGTACGATCATACATTATTTGTTATAAATATATTTTAATCTCCATTTTAAGACCTTTAATTCGATACCCCACTCGATAGGTTTAAAAAAAAATTTTTTTTGAACCCCAAATATTGGCGTCTGAAATCCGCCATTTTGAATTTTTCAATTTTTTATGTTATTGTTGACACTCGCGTTAGCATGGCGAATCTACTGACGTGCCAATTATCAAAATCGGCCCACGCGTTTGGTCTCTAGTGGGCCACAAAGGAACAAACATACATACATACATACATTCATACATACATACATACATATATAGACTGATAAACACATTACCTCTCCTTTGCGTCGCGCAGTCGGGTAAAAACAGGAGAACTTTATTGAACTGAACGAGCGCAAAGTCGCAGCCTGAGTGCAAGAATTAAGTTGATAGATTAGCCTAACAACGTTGTTGGTAAACTAATCTGTTTTCTCCAAGCTCGCTAACTAGCCGCTTTGTTTGTCTTTAGATGTGTAGCAGGACTTTAGTTGCCTGGATTTATCGATTGAAAACGTTTAAAGATGATTTCAATCAGAACTCATACATGACAAAGCATATATAGATAGATAGACATTATTTATTGGCACACAGCATAACTTCAAAATGACATAAAAGGCATTCATTTTTAGGGTTCCGTAGCTGAATGGCAACCCAACGGAACCCTTTATAGATCCGTCATGTCATGTCTGTCTGTTCGTATGTCACAGCACGACTGCACAGTTGAAACTTGATAGGTAGGTGTATTCTGTGAACCGCTTCACAATTTTTATACAGAAATTAAAAATTAAAAATTAAGGGGGGGACTCTCCATAAATGGAACTGTAATTCAAAAAAATCATGAAACTATACGTGAGGAGTGTAAAAAAAAAAAAAAAAATTCTCAAAGTCAATCATTTGAAAGATAAATTAAAGTAGTATATTGTGTGTCCCCCCTCCCTCTAACTTTTAAAGAAAGGAGTGAAAAATCTAAAAAAAATATATGCGTAGGTATCAATAAAAACTTTCAACAAAAATTAGTTTGAACGAGATATAGTCAGCCATTTTTGAGATATAGCAACCGCAAATATAGCTTTCTTTTTCATACAAACACTATGAAAAACAAAAATTATTTTGTTGGTGGCGAAATATTATAGTTATAAAATACTCTACTGTGTCACGGAACCCTACAGGTACAGCCACACAGCGGCGTCCGGCGATCTGCGGGCGCGATCTCAGTACTTTTCAATTGTTTTCTAATCACGTTTGGTGTGAACCAGTCGGTACAAATACTACTGTGCTACCTGATCGCCGCCTAAATCGCGCACGCAGGACGCTGCGGTGTGTCCTTACCTTACGAGTGCGAGTCCGACTTGCAAGCCGGGATGAAGAGGTGGAGAGTCAGCTGTACGAGTCCTATAGGGTCTCCAACGCCAAAACTCAGGCGAAGGAAGAGCAGCTGGAGACTCTCAATCACGACCCGTGGGGACGACCCTGCAAAGTCGTCAGTGGAAAGTTGCGCCCATGGACGCCCCCCCTTACAGAGAGTCTCCTTCTTCGCACCTTTTGCATTTGTCACTCGATAATATTTGTGTTGTTGATAATATTTTTACCTATAAGCATTCAATTATTTTTTCAGGTCTTATTTCTTCGTCTACTTTCAAAATATCCCATTCACTGAGTTTATATTATCCCATTTCGTGCCGCTTTGTAACGCTACATTCAAATTTTTCCGTGTCAGTAAACCGTAAAACTGATCATAACACCTAATGTCTGCAAAAACGCCTATCTCAAGCTCATAAAACGATACAGTCTTTTCGTTTCAGCAAGTTCCACAGAGTACTTGGTTCAAGTTTACGACATATTTCTATTCAACGATCAGGTACAATTTGAAATTTTGATACTATCCGTAACAATAGCGACCTTAAAGTTTCTTGATAGCGATTAATCCGCAAACTTCACAAACACAAACAACTTGTACAACACTCGTTTGTTTCAATGAACAGGTTGAAATGAAGGGCTTAACTGGAGTGATAAAGTTTGACCATCAAGGATTTAGGAGCGATTTCACTTTAGATATAATCGAATTAACAAGGGACGGCCTGCAAAGAGCGGGAACTTGGAATTCCTCAGAGGGCGTCAACTACACGAGGTCTTACGGAGATAATCAGAAGCAAATCGTGGAGATCCTCCAAAACAAGACTCTCATCGTCACCACCATCTTGGTAAGCGATGTTATATATTATACAGACCATTATTTTCTTCGAAATATTTTACTGCTCTCTTGCGGCCCACAAAAGCGAAATTAGCGTATTGTAGATATACGTATGGATGCTGAGAGACGAGAAAAGGGGATTTATGTGGACTGGCACACTGTAAAAATATATTCCCTGAGAGAAAACATTCATGCGAGACATATCCGTATTCACGACTTGATACTGGAGCTTTAGCAGTGAGAATAAAAGTAGACAAAACTGTGAATAAAAACGCTGTTATCCTTTACAACAAAATTTCTTTAGATTCAGCTCACGTGTCTAAATAAGTCTACTGCAATGCTTTTTAACTTATATGTCTTAATAATATTTGAATACAAAATATTACGGTAGATACGGATTTTAATGTTTCTAATATCTTTTTACTGTAGTTCATATTGATAATGTACTTTTTTGTCTTCTTTTAAATTCCATTTTCATTTAATTAAAAGAGAACACCGCTAGAGTAAAACAATAATCTCGAAGGTAATACTCCGTAATTTGGCTCCGTGGGAGAATTCATATTAATTTTTTCACACACAACCCGTTGGTAGATACTAAAATAATAATACATTTTTCTTTTAAAGGTTTGAAGGTTAAATTGTTTTTCGCTTCAATTTGTTCACTCATTAACATTGGTGCCTCTACTTAACTTAGGTAATTTACACGATAAAGTTGATCGTAGAGTTAATTAATTAAAGCAGTGAACCTAAATATAAGCTTGGAAGTTTAAAACATGATGGGATATATTGATTGGTATCCAAGGTCATATAAGTTGTAAGAAGCCAACATATAAATGTAACAAAACTCCATGTAATCTGACACTAAAGAGTAATATTGAACTAAAGGGATCACATTATAGTCCCTGAAGGTTTAACGCGATGTAGTAAATAAAGTTTTATTTGCAGAGCTCACCCTATTGCATGAGGAAGGAAGCGAGCGAAAAGCTAACCGGCAATGCGCAGTTTGAGGGCTACGCCATCGATCTTATTCACGAGATATCTAAAATTCTGGGTTTCAATTATACATTCAAGCTGGCGCCGGACGGTCGATATGGGTCCTTCAACAGAGAGACCAAAGAGTGGGATGGCATGATAAGGGAGCTGCTGGAACAACGTGCAGATCTTGCTATAGCTGATCTAACTATTACTTACGATAGGTGAGTGATCTTGTCACTGTTTGTCACTTCTGATTTTTGTGTGAGTTGGTTGTTTGAGACTTTGTTGGTTTGTTGTTTGATATCTATAAATTTGTACTAGGGTTGCCCATTTTAGAACCTTGCCTAGCAAAGTGTATAAATCCAGGCCGTACATTTACTCGTCCATTATTTTCTCACGATCATGTCAGGACCGATTTGGACAAAATGTTATATATTTGTCTCAATGTGAGCAAAGCCACGGGATGTATCCAGCTTACTTAATAATCTTCCTGTGTAACCGTTCCTATAAATCCTTACAAATCTAAATTCTAGTTCTTTTTTAATTAGGCATCTTTTTGATTGGTCATATTAAAATAATATATAATATCTATAAACCTTTTATAAATTGAAGTTATTACAATAAAAAAAACATGCAAAAATACTAAATATTACTACTTTTTAACCGATGTCAATAAAAGCGGAAAATGTCTTCGGGCAAAGGCGGCGCAGTCTTCAATAGTTAAAACAGCATATATGTATAGAGAAGAAATATTTTTAATTTTTTTACAACATACCTCAAATTACACTACGCTATAAATCTATGGTTCTAACTGTTAGTGGAAACTAAACATGTAAATTTAATCTAGATATCATAAGTTTTTTAGATATACTAAAATACCAAAGCTAAAACTACTTTCATTCTAAAATCACTCCAAATAAATTCTAAACTAAAGTTTAAATGAAAAACCGAACATTTATTTAGATAAAGTATTGAAATATAAACTGAAAGTTAAGCCACTCTAGATTTGCAATGGTAAATAATAGTCTAATAGTTCGCAACCTTTTTAACCTATTTTGTGAGGACAAAGAGGGACTAATACTATACTAACTTAAATTAATTGCTCAGTTATGAGCACAGGAACAGATGAAATACTTCTACTTATTGTTATTTTTTTTAATACCATATATGCTAGCGTTTGACCACCATCTCTCCTGTTGGTAAGTGATGATGCGGTATTATGTGATACCGCCATCATCACTTACCAACAGGTTAATAGATAACAAAAGAAGTTTCAAATAAGTTTTTGTTTCTAACATCCAGAGTGGTTTTCAATCGACTGTAAAAAGAGGAAGCTCTCAATTCGACTGTTTGTTTTTTGTCTGTTACCCTTTTAAATGCCTCTTCACTCCGTTATTTAACCGATTATTATTATTTTTTAAAGCGTGTATTTAACGTTTTCTTTCAATGTAAGTTCTGATGAGTATCCAGAGGTATGAAGTTAAACCACCTTAAACTTGGTACTGAAAATGACTTTTTTACTAATTTGCGCCGGGGTTAAAAGAGAATCATATATATATATATCTTCTTTACCTCACATAAATTATTTGGCACTTTTGAAGAGATGCTCCCATTTCCTTCATTTTACCTACTTATCATCATATGCGATATCATCCAGGAAAACGAAAGAGGACCGTCAAAAGAGGGTAGTTAGGATAACATTAGTTTACATTTTTCATAAAAGCGCGCCGTTCAGACGTGTATTTGCATTTTTATCGATGTCATCTAGGATTTTTTCTATTTTATGTATACTGCTAGAGGTGGAGCTGCATTTTAAATATTGTTTAGTTGAGGGTCTACATACAAAATGAAAAACGTTAGCTTTTGCAGTGCAAGTGGGTAAAAATCATCCCCTAAAATAATAAGTGATCTCCTAGCCACAGAAATGTACCAAAAGGATATCGAATATTTTGTGCTTAACGAGCTTTTGTTAAATATTACACTCAAAGAAAGGAAATTACTATCTACTACTTACTGTCTTTCACAATCTGTCTATAATCTATACTAATATTATAAAGAGAGAACATTTGTATTTTTGTATGTTTGAAATGATTTGGCTCAAAAACTACTGAACCGATTAAAAAAATTCTTTCACTAATACGTAGAATGGACTTTCGAAATGAAAATAGGCTATATATTATCCCGTTTAAATCAAAGGTACATTCGTGGAGACCTAATTTGCAACCTAAGTCGGCAAAAAACGGTCGATAAAATAAGTTTCTTACGAACGCTGCTTAATTGAAAATAGATAGAAGAATATTTTCTATGCAAGAGTTGTACAACTTAATAAGACCTACAAAAAAGTTCGCAACAGCATATGTCTATCTCTTAAGGTTGACTCACAGTAACCATTTTAATCTTAAAATGTTTGTTAAAAAATATTACATAAATTCCAAGGCTATTTTCAAGTATATAGTATTAATCCGTATCCAAATAATTACGTTAATTAGCTTGGCCACATATTATAGATTAAAATTGTCCTTTACAGTATATAATTCAAATGAAAACTCTAGAAGATATCACGAATTTCACATACACGCATCGCAAAATTAATAAAATATTTGCAGTGAAACCACAGAATAGGTCATAGTTACTTCAAACATATTATTATAGCTAAGCTTTTCTGTAGATCCCCACCGATCACAATCAATTTGAAGTCAATATAGTATAATAATATGATCTATTGCATAAAATAATATTCATCTATATATATAATAATATAATGTTTTAACATGTTTTTATTTCCAACAGAGAACAAGTGGTAGATTTCACAATGCCGTTCATGAACCTGGGTATCTCAGTTCTCTACCGAAAGCCGATAAAGCAGCCTCCGAATCTCTTCTCTTTCCTCTCCCCACTATCTCTGGATGTATGGATTTATATGGCCACGGCTTATTTAGGAGTATCGGTGTTACTCTTCATTTTGGCAAGGTACGCACGCGTTTTTCTTTGCTTTATAAAAAAACTTTGCTTCATACATAGTGTTGCAAGTGTTCATATATGACGTGACCGCTTCCCATTAGGTGGGTCGTTTTCTTGTTTGCTGCTTAGGTATATTACAAAAATACATGGTTATAGGAATAACATTTGTTATGCTATCAGAATCAATTCACTTATTATTACAAATTAACAAATTAGTTGGTACCTACATATTTCTCAGTGAATGCAATAAATATTATATTTTACAAGCTTTCATTCAACTTGTAATGTTTGTATATTTGTTTGGGTAAATGTTGCAACTGAACTTTAAAGCAGTTAAACTTAACCGATTACAATTTGCACAAATATGTAATTTTTATCTATTTTATACACTTAAAGTATTACTCAACATTTAAGTAGTACAACATACGTTACCATAAATCCTTAAAGAATTTACGAAACTAATACAGACGCACGCAGTATAGAGAACTTTCCTTAACAAAAAGTTAGGAGGAATAAAAGAGGAAAAATTGACCTACTAAATACGTAATATATAACGCTAACAATTCTCGTTTCCTAAATGTATCCATCCAATAGGTTCACTCCATACGAATGGCATCAGACTCATTCAGCCGATGGCGAAAAATTGGAGAACATTTTTTCACTCGCAAACTGTTTATGGTTCGCCATCGGATCGCTAATGCAACAAAGCTGTGACTTTTTGCCCAAGTAAGAACTGAATAACCCTTTCTAAGTTAAAATTCTCATCTTAGTCTTATGACTTAATTGGTCGATGCCGAAACGAAAACTCAATTATGTGCTTTGGAAGTAGATCACAAAATTGCAAAAGTTTTCATTTCCGGCAACAAGTATAGTAAACCTCAGCGAAGTCATAAGTGGGTTAAAAAGTTGAAAGAGGCTGTTGAATCAAACGAGGCGCTGTTAGCTTCTATGCCGGAAGTTATTCTTTGAATGTTACCAGTATAAGTCTCATATTCTTATCTAATTATTTCCGAGATGCCTTCGAGTTAAGGCCTCATTCGGTAAACTAGTTAACCTAGCTTAAGTATTCATCCAACCGAATTGAGGGCTGACGAGATCATCTGCAGCCGTTTATTTCCGTTTGTGACAAAAGCGCCGTTTTCGAGGCTTTAACCACTCATCTCTCTCTCGTACGTGTTGTAATAAATGGACTGGCATTTAAAACATTCCATATTTACGTTAAACTTACGCCTGATGATTACATATTCAGAATATCGTGTTCATAGGTACACAAATATGATAACAATAGCTGTATAAAAATACTTTACTCACAAAAATATAAAGAAAAAACACTTGCTTTAAAAATACATGAAATTAACATAAAGCCTTTGCGGTGCAAACTTTGGCTAAAGCTCAAAAAACTTTAACATTTCGTACACTAGAGTAACTTCTGGCATCGGAAGTGCAATGAGTGCATAAATGGTAAAAGTAACCGAGCGTGTTTGGGCGCAGGTTCAGCCCGTACGAGTGGGACAGCCCGCGCAACTGTCTTGACGAGCCACCGGTGCTGGAGAATCAGTTCACCCTCTTGAACTCGCTGTGGTTCACTATCGGATCCTTGATGCAGCAAGGTTCGGATATCGCACCAAAGTAAGTGCCACCCTAACCCGGCTACACTTCCGTCAAACAGACCGCTAATCTCAAAGTCAAATCGGAACCAAAACTTAAACATCGCCAGTGACTAATCGACTCGAATCTCGGCGCAATTACAATACGGAAATGTAGCCTTCGGTTGTGGAGCTTGGATGAAGAACTCCCTTTCACTAATTAGTTTCAAAGCGACCACGGCCCTTTGTGAATTTCAAGCATCAGTACTCGCCTAGAGAGTCCAATTTAAATATAGAAACGTGTCGACAATTTCAAATACCTCGTCGCTTCATTCCAGTGTATTTAGCTAAAGACTCAGAGACTTAGTTGCTAATTGAATAATGTAGCTAGGACAATGTTTTGAGTACCCTGCACCTGGTGTGTCGACTGTGCTTGTTTAGTATCCACAGCTTGCTGCATCAAAGTTTCAGAGACAACTCGTACATTAAGTTGTGAAGATAGATTTCACCCCAGCGATACGTTAACTTCGTTGAATATTTCGATTTATGCTTATCTGTATTGAAAGGTGTTGGAAAGTGAAATCCATCTTGGCGTTATTTCAGTAAGTAGTATACAGAACGTAAACAATAACTAACTGTAAATTTTGTAGATGCTAGAGACCTAGACCTTTTTATTAACATCTTTGACGTATTTGCATGGCTCGTCGAATTTCAAAGACATTTAATTATCACATCTAAATATGGCACGAATTTTGTTTTAGACAGAATGTCAAAATCGACGAATCTTGTAATTAAGCCAAAAGGTTAGAATCTCATGCATTACGTTAAGTTAATGAGTTAATTATGTTTCCAACTAGAGCGGTATCTACACGAATGGTGGCAGGAATGTGGTGGTTCTTTACCTTGATAATGATATCATCTTATACTGCCAACTTGGCTGCCTTTCTGACTGTTGAGAGAATGGATTCACCGATCGAAAGCGCAGAAGATTTGGCAAAGCAAACCAAAATCAAATATGGCGCCTTGAAAGGAGGATCGACAGCAGCATTTTTCAGGGTAAGTAGGTTAAAAATATTTCTTCGTAAAACAACTGATCGAAATCATAAAAATATCAAATGATCAAAAATATTAAAATATTGTGCCAAATCGTTTTAAAGTGAATGCAAAATTGGCATTGTAAATATGTATGATATTCAGGAGGATTTTTTTACATATATTTCAATTATTTATTTCAGTGCCTCAGGTAGTTTATTCAATAACCATGAATAAACTTGTTTAATGGTTTACTAAAACAAAACACGTGAAAACAAAGAAAAATCGATAGATTTTCCATAGATTTTTTGTTCATTAATTGAGAAATACATTTTCTATCAAATATCTAAAACGTAGGTTTAAATCGTGATCAAAATAATTGGTGCAACAAAAAAACACCTTGCTTTTTTGTTATTTTGAACATAAATTAAAAATTATGATATCTAAATTCTATAGTGGACTATAGAATTTGTTAAGAATTTTCTTGCTCCTTATACTAAACCGTGCTATAAATTTTAACGGACGAAATTTTGGCAGATGTATTTTCTCATCACTATTTTCTAAATTCCAGAGATTGGGTACCATTTTATAAAACAAAGCGCCAAGCGTTGGATGCACAGCTGAAATAAATCAATCCCGCGAAAACAAATTACGAATTTATCGAGCATTTTAAAATACGGCCATTTTCGGAGAACAGAATTTTCATGACCGTTGCGGTTCGTTGGTGTCAAATAAATTTACCTCGGTTTGTTTACTAAATGCAGATTTATGTACTGAGTATATTTTCTTCTTTAAAGTTTTGGATAATACAGTTTGCTTGATGGAATTTAGGTAGTCTTTGACGCAGTCATAATGTATGTATATCATCAGAGGGAGATATATATATATATATATATATATATTTACAAAATCCATATCATCCCATAGATATCTCAGTTATAAATAACCGGCCAAGTACGTGTCAGGCCACGCGCAGTGTAGGGTTCCGTAGTAGCCCGTTTTTCAATGCAAGTCTTTACCCGTTATAAACAAGCAACTAGGTACTTCGTCTTTGTCACCTTAAAGGATTTATTCTAAGGATTTTATATTTAGTACAAAGTTATCTAACACCCATGTTCAACGACTATCACTGCTAAACTAATAGAGTTATCTTAACCGCTATAGTTTTCTTTTGAAGTTCATGAAATGCACTATTATCAAGATTTTTTTTCGATTTTTCAAGCCAGCAGTTTAGCTTTTAGAGGAGGGGGGGGGGACGCCCTACTGGAACAAAAATTTGCACTTTATAGTTTAAAATATTTCGTAAATGGAGCATTCAATCGATGGTAATAGCAACATGGTATTAGCAACTCTTAAGTCATTTTAAAAGACCTATTCAACGATACCCCACACGATGGGGTAGACGACGGAAAAAAAAATTATCCCCACTTCTCATGTAGGGGAGCTACCCTAATTTTATTTTATTTCACCACTTTGTCGGCGTAATTTATATACTTACCCCCACAAAATTACAGCTTTTTAGTATCAACAGTCGCTTAGCAAAACCGCGGAAACACAGACAGACTGACGGATATGACGAAACTATAAGGGTTCCATGTCAGGACTACGGAACGCTAAAAATGAGCCATAGACTAATTAGATAAAAGTTGTGAAATCTGTCACATCTTTCATAAAATTTAGTTGTTAATGTTTTGTTCTAGTGAACCCTTAAGTTGACAAGTTTATGCACATCTTGACTTCAAGGAGCTTAAAGTTTTAAATAAGTACTAATGTAGTGTCACACAATATCATGTTGAAGTTACGATGTGGTTTTCGAGTTTCACGTAACGAGTCACTTAGGAACTTTCAATTTGAGTAATGAACTCCCTTACATACGAAGCTTCGCAAAGATAGGAAACTCATTTCTATATCTATTTCTATATATATTCTATATATAAGTATCACGTGAAATTAATATTCTAAGTTTTATATGACATGTAAACCAAAGAATATCATATTATACATATACTGGAGATGTAAACCTTGAGTGTAATAATAAACCTTTACGGAATGGTTTCTAACGCTTGTAGTAACGTGCGAATAAATATCTGTTACTTTGCAACCGACTTCCAAACAGGAGGAGGTTCTCTATTCGTCTGTATGTTTTTTTTGTATATGTTTGTTACGCTATTACTCCGCCAATTGTAAATCAAATAGATAAAATCATAGATTTTATCTGATAAGTAAAGTGTCGATGCAGTCTTAGATGATATATTGATTTTCTGAAAATGGAAGTCACCAGTAAGATAAGGCGCTGGCGTTGCTAACCTAAACATGTACGATTAAATATATGAAACATAGGAGTACCTACATAATACTAGTAAACGACACGATCTCGCCGCGTGATCTTATTTATTCCCTAGTAGCTTAATTTTAGGTCCGTGTTATTAATGGAGGGTATCCAATACGCCCGGAACCTAGGTCGGGCATGCATGAGTGCTCATAAGTATTTATCAAAGGACAGAATTACGATCCAAACAATTATGGTTTATTTATATAATGTCACTGATAATTACAGCTGCGGCATAATACTCGGTCTTATCAATTTATTTTAAAGTATTTATTTTCGGAATGACTTACATTAATAATTTACTTGACTTTTGATAACTTAAAAGCTTGAAAAAATAAACATATTCGCTGAAGTTATTAAATAGTTTATTTAGGATCTGAGTCTGAAGCGTATCTTGATTAGGACATTTAATAAATTTGTATCAAACTTGATCATTCAAGTAAATTCAAGAATTGTTGGTTTAGTGTGCAATTACGAGTATGTCAATATTCCACCAAATTAGCTATGTTTTACTATACCTCTAAACAAGTTCGTTATATAAATTTTCTTCACAATTATACTCGTTAGTGAACTTATCAAGTTTTCACTTACTTACATGTCTGACTTCAATTTTATGGACCCTATAAAGGCGTCCCGTATAGCTATCAAAAAAGTTTTAGGGACGACAACGCCCAGTACGATATCCTGTACATCTTTTGACATAAGCTTTATGTCGCCTTAAAAGTGTCTATTAACTTCTTTCAGGACAAAACTTTACGAAACCGAAAGTCTATATTCAATACATAAAAAGGGTCTTAGGATCAAACTTTTCGAATAAGATATTGCGGGTATTATATACTCATATACCTACCTATTCCGTTTCTTTTTTCGGTATTGTCACGGTAATGTATCACGGTAATCTATCATTATCGTAGTATTGTGTAACTTAAACATTTGAAAATAAACCCATCTCTCTGTAATAAAATAATGAAATGCTTAGTAGTGCCCGTATAAATGATCATCGTAACAGTTTTAGAAAATAATTCGTTCTAAATATATCGAACACTATTTCTCCCTAATGCCATCTTATTTGTGTCCAAAACCCACACGAACTAAATTCAAACTTTATCTACAGGACTCAAATTTCTCGACCTACCAGCGCATGTGGTCTTTCATGGAATCTGCTCGGCCTTCGGTTTTCGCCAGCAGTAACAAGGAAGGCGAAGAAAGAGTGGTTAGAGGAAAAGGTGCCTACGCTTACTTAATGGAATCGACTACCATCGAATACGTGGTGGAAAGGAACTGCGACCTCACTCAAGTCGGAGGCATGCTCGATTCGAAAGGATACGGAATCGCTATGCCGCCAAGTAAGTAACTGCAAAAATAACATAATTAACGTCCACCGGTATTGTTTTTTACTCTTTTCGGTATTATTTAGTTCGATTGATTAGTACACTCTTCACGTGTATCCGATATAAAACTGATAGGAGTTCTCGATGCTTTCTGTCATAACATAACAAACGTCATACTGAGGGACTAGCAGCTAGGCAGCTAATTTGTCTAATTTATCTAAGTAGTTATAGCCGCATCATAATAAACGATCAAAGAAGTTACATTAATAACAGTTTATCGATGTATACAATATGCATCGATCAAAGCAATAGTTATCAATCTAGAGACTATTGACAGGAAAACTTTCGTTATATCAACTGTTGTGCTGAACATAACGCCTCGGATGGCAAAGGAACGTGACATCGACGAAATCAAAGTTTAAAAGAGCTCCTCAGCTCCTTACAACAATATATCAATATCATACACTGTCGACTGATTTCTGATCTGACTGAAAATGACAGATGACAGAACACCTTACAAAATGATAATGAGACCACAAAAAAACAATATATTATTATCTTAGCTTACTTAGCTTAACTATTTTAAATAAAACTTCAGTTAATCAAATATACTAAGTTTTGAATACGAAATAGTAAAGTAAGAAAAAAAAATCATACACCTACTGCTTTACCTCTATTATAGATAAAAAAGTTATTAATTATTATAGAATAGAGTCAATATAATTTTAGGTATAATTGTTTATCCAAGTATTAACATTAGCTATTTCATCATCTATTCATTTTGAGCCACATATTTTTATACATACCTCGTTGTCGTTGTATAAAATTACTTTGGATTAGACTGGGCTTTATAAATATCTCATCATCTATTACAGTGTCGTTGTTTATGTAACACTGAGTTATACTTAAGCGAATATTTGCGGAGATTGAGACGTGGGCGTGGGCGTAGATTCATTCCAGAACTTATGAATGAACAAGTTGTTTTCGAACTTTTCGTCGAGTTGATGTCGTAGTTTCCTTATAGATGTTTGCGTTCCTATAGTACTTCGGATGGTGGTTTACATAACATTATTTAATGATATAACATTCTAAAACTCTTTTATTTAATTATGTTGTTTTGTGCTATGATATATATTTTGAGATAGTTTTTAGTTACTGCTACGAAAATATACGATGTGTATGTAAATAGTCTTTGTAAATATCTAATTTGTACTTATATATGAATTGTTATAGGTTTCTTTTAAACGTTTAAGAGTGTGCAATCTATTTTAATAGGTAACAGTACAATATTTTTTGGATTAGATAGTGTCCTACCACCATACGGGGGTTGTTGCTTTCTTAGCAATGTTTTTCCTTTACCCACTGGGGCCACTTTGAAAAGCACACATACATTTTTCGATAGAAAAATCCATTGGTGCACGGCGGGGTTTGAACTCGGTACCTCTGGCATTAAAGCCGACCGTTCTCCCGATTACGCCACCGGGCCCTCAATATCATTAAATAATAGTAAACATACGACTATATATAAACGAATCTAAATTAACACTATTAAACGTTTTGACGACGTATCCAACTTACTTATACCATTAATAGAAAATGGTATAACTAAATACACCAACAAAATTATGTATACAATCCTATTATATAATTCACCTAGAAACCATATTGATTAAATAGATTTCGTTTTATAGATTCTCCATACCGCACGGCAATAAGTGGTGCCGTTCTGAAGCTGCAAGAGGAAGGAAAACTGCACATTTTGAAGACAAAATGGTGGAAAGAGAAGCGTGGAGGCGGTTCCTGCAGGGTACGTACAAACGGAAATAGGACTATTAACTTTCGTTGCGAGCGGCCATTCTAATTATTTTCCTTTGTTCATGATATTTTTCTATTTTCATTAGAGATAATTTGAAATTGCATTTAAAATCGTAATGGAAGCGTTTTGAGAAAAGATAAATTATTTTTCAAAAAAAATAAAACCGACTTCATAACCACAATTAGGCACTCAAAAGCGAAATATTAATTACTTAATATAATTATTATAAGCGCTACCCAATTATCTATTTGAAGTCGGTGCCAGCCAAGTCTATTGGATAGTAGAATTTATATTTTATATATTAAAAAAAAAACACACACACACACAGACAAATTGAGAACCTCCTCTTTTTTTGTGAAGTCGGTTAAAAATACAATTCCGTATTGGTACTG
Organism: Cabera pusaria; assembly: GCA_954871355.1. Taxonomy (NCBI): domain Eukaryota; kingdom Metazoa; phylum Arthropoda; class Insecta; order Lepidoptera; family Geometridae; genus Cabera; species Cabera pusaria. The sequence goes on from OX940896.1 coordinate 14,627,335, forward strand.
AACAAATTTGTACCAACTAAGCAGTTCGATTTGGGTTGAGGTCGTCTCACGTCAGTATGGAATGTATAATGTGCAATTTACGACGAATATAAATTAAGTATTCGTAGGCATTGAGATTAGTTCGCTTTGACAGTAAAATTGTGCCATTTTCCCTGCCAGAGTATATTTTTCACCATACACTGATAAGTACTTAATTATGCTGTTTGCCTATCCGACGGCAAGTACTATAGTAACTACCGCTTATCAACATTTGTCACTTTTATCGCTTTTTATTTTTTATTGCCTTTAACGGAATACTCGCATCCTTTCACTTATACTTTCGATAAATCCTACAACACGTACTTACTTATTTATACAGAAGTACTTATGTGTAAAGTTTCGAATTAAACAGACTATCTCATCTTGTTTCGCCATACAAACTTTTAATCCCCATTCCATATCCGGAAAGAATTTTTAGAAAATCCTTTCTGAGCGGATACCTTCCTCTAATAACTATCTGCATTCTAAATTTCAGCACAATCCGAAACAATATTTATTTCAGACTTTGTTACCCACTTCACCCTTTTTGGGGTGGAATTTCAAAAAAGCCTGAAACACGTATTTACTTATTTTTTTACTGAAGCACTTGTGTGAAGGTTCGAATAGAAAAAACTATTTAATCTTGTTTCTCCATACAAACTTTGAACGCCCGTTTCATCCTCTTCTGGGATGAATTTTGGAAAATCCTTTCCTCAAATCAATATGTCAGGACAAAGATTCTTATAGTATTAGAAGATTGGGCAATGACGTGTACAGGCTGGAGTGCGGAGTGAGGCAGGGTGGTCTGACTTCACCGAGGCTCTTCAACTTATAAATCGACCGCCTGATCCGTGAGCTCAGCGGCACCAAGGTCGGCTGTTGTATTGAGGGCAAATTCGTGAATAATATAAGTTATGCTGACGATATGGTGCTGCTGAGCCCATCGATCAGTGCTCTCAGAAAACTTCTGTATGTCTGTGAACGTTATGCTGGGGCCCACGGACTTAAATATAACGCTAGTAAGAGCGAGTTGATGGTATTTAAGGCTGGCACCAAAACATACCACACTGTACCACCTGTCACTCTGAATGGTACCTCACTTAAGAAAATATCAGAATTTAAATATCTGGGTCATTAAGTCACGGAGACGTTGGCGCACAACATGGACATGTAGAGGGAGCGCAGAGCTTTGTCGGTCCGGGCGAATATGCTGGCCCGTAGGCTTGCGCTGTGCACTGCAGATGTAAAAATTACACTATTCAGAGCCTTCTGTCAGTGTTATTATACGTGCAGCCTATGGGCTAATTATACGCAACGGACTTAGAATGCTCTGTGAGTCCAATATAACAATGCGTTCAGGATGCTGATGAAGCTGCCTCGCTTCTGTAGTGCTTCAGGAATGTTTGCGGAAGCACGCGTAGATGGTTTTGCACCAAACGGACCGCTTCTCTGATGCACCGGTTGAGGGGCAGCTCCAACAGCTACCTGCAACTCATTGCACAGAGGATGGACGTAGATTGTCCATACATGAGGGCCCGGTGGCGTAATCGGGAGAACGGTCGGCTTTGATGCCGCGGTACCGAGTTCAAACCGCCGTGCACCAATGGATTTTTCTATAGAAAAAAATATGTGCGCTTCTCACAGTGGCCCTCCGGTGAAGGAAAACATCGTTAAGAAACCAAAAAACCCCGCATGGTGGTAGGACACTATCTAGTGTCCGCCTGGCCAGCTACCACCCTCAAGTTAGAAAATCTGTCGCCAAACATCTAATGTGTTCCGACAGCTATTCTTGAGAGCCAGCTCCCATTCTAGGCCTAGCGTGCTTACCATCTTCGATCACATCATCAATTACCAACAGGTGAGATAGTGGTCAAACGCTAGCCTATAAGATATAATAAAAATAAAAAAAACATGTAGAATTGGAGACGGTTGCATGTTAATGCCTATATTTAGTTTTTACTTATTTTAATTAACCTTTGTAATGTATATATTTTATTTTATTTGATTTGTGTAACGCGAATATAACTATGGACTGCAATGTAAATGTGTAAAGCCTGAAATAAATGAAATTGAAATAAAGTGTTTCAATCATTTATTTTATTTATTGTTATTCTCTGAGACAACTCTTATTACTCTTTGTTAGCTCTCTAGATTATATATAGTAGGAAATTAGAAAATTTGAGCGTACTTGACAATTTACAGGTACGTGGAAAAAACAGTAATTAAAACGAGTGGTGTGAGATGAATACGAGTCTCTCTGCTACTTTAATCATAATTTGAAAAGATGGATCATAGCATGATTATACTGGTATCTATCTATGGCAAGGAAGAAGCGAGCTGAAACGTTTTTATAAAACACTTAAATATGTTCTAAAACATCTTTCTTAAATAGTTTTCTCGTGCATTCTTCAGAAAAATAATGATGAAGCTGTTGTTTAACGAACATCAGTATTCCAAGTAAAAATAATGTATAAAAATACAGTATACAAGCATTCCTTACGTTAACCGTTTCAAGAGTCCTTCCCCAAGAGGTTTTTGTTCTGTCGCTAATGGATCCACTTAAGCTTTACAAACTGTGTAAGTCCATTAAAATTGAAATGTTGAGTCATAATATGTGCTTTGAAGGTAAACTTGATTAATTAACATTATTTCATCTTAATACATTATCTCTTCATTACTATTTTAGTGTATTGATAATGACATGGTATATTCTAAATAGTTATTACATATGGTGTCACCAATACATAATTGGTTAAAATGTAATCCATTCGTTTTGTCTTTAATCCTTATATATTATGTATCTAAATAGAATTCTTTTTCGGATTGCATAACATAGTGTTCAGTGAAATCGAAATAAATGTAAGACTTAACATTATGTCTCAAGGTAACAGGCGCAGTACAGTAACGTGCAAAATTCTGTCTATACAGAATGTGGCGTGTTTCTGTAGTATGTAACGTATTCGCATAGTTTCCCGCTACTCTCTGATTCGTTATACCAATTTTTGTTTTTATATCCAGGATGAGACCTCAAAATCTTCTTCAACGGCCAATGAGCTAGGTTTGGCTAACGTCGGTGGAGTATTCGTGGTCCTAATGGGAGGAATGGGAGTGGCGTGTGTCATCGCCGTCTGTGAGTTTGTATGGAAATCGCGCAAAGTGGCCGTCGATGAGAGAGTAAGTGGTTTTTTATTCATTTAAATCATTTGGGTGTTCAAATCGTGAATGAATAGGTAAGCGCGCTCCATCATCGTTTGCAATATTAATGAAAATAGATCGGGGAAGACAGTGGTCAAGCGCTACTCAGATCGGTACAAAAAATGTCTATCCAATAGTTCGACATAAAATGAGCTCGTATATCCAATTAGATCACCCACTGGTGGGTTTGTAGGCAAAAGCTTTAGCAAGTAATAATAAACTGGCCAAGTGCAAGTCGGACTCGCACTAGTAGGGTTCCGTACCACACTACATTATTTTATAAGACGAGATCAAGCAAAAAATACCACTATCATTTTTTGCCAGCGAAAAATAATAATTAATAAACATTTTATTTCTTATAACGCCATCTAACGTCTAACAAAGGTGTTAGCGTCTAACTAAGCGTTCATGGATAGCGTGAAATGCCGAAAAAAACACGTTTCTTGTATGGGGACCCCCGATTATTTTTAACTTTATTCTTTTTTTAGTATTTGTTGTTATAGCGGCAACAGAAATACATCATCTGTGAAAATTTCAACTGTCTAACTATCACGGTTCATGAGATACAGCCTGCTGACAGATAGACAGACAGACAGACAGACGGAGAGCGGAGTCTTAGTAATAGGGTCCCGTTTTACCCTTTGGGTACGGAACCCTAAAAATTATGGAAATGAGAGGTCAACAAATCGTAACAACAGAAACTAGAATGTTTATCTGTGGCGTAGCACCGCTTTGTTTTAGCAAAAAACAATGTATAACAGTCGCCTTATAAGATATCAATTTATATCAATAAAACCATTCATCTGATTTGACGATTAATTTTCTTCAATAATTTTATACAGATGGTAAATATAGAATAAGACTTTTTTCCATATTATACGCCTTTTTTAGGGTTCCGTACCCAAAGGGTAAAACGGGACCCTATTACTAAGACTCCGCTGTCCGTCTGTCTGTCTGTCTATCTATCTGTCTGTCTGTCTGTCTGTCCGTTTGAAATTTTCACAGATGATGTATTTCTGTTGCTGCTATAACAACACATACTAAAAACAGTATAAAGTTGAAAATAATAGAGGTCCCCAGACAAGAAACGTGTTTTCTTCGGCATTTCACGCCATCTATGAACTTTTAGTTAGGTAAACGTCCCATAGATGGCGTTATATTGAAATGTCGATCCCTAACTCCTTTGTTAGACGTTAGATGGCGTTATAAGAAATAAAATGTTAATTAATTATTTTTTTTGTTGGCGAAAAATGATAGTGGTATTTATTGCTCGATTTTATAAAATACTGTAGTGTGGTACGGAACCCTAATAGTGCGAGTCCTACTTGCGCTTGGCCAGTTTATTTCCGTTTAATTGGTTTACGACGAGTGGGCGCTGCTATATTTGCTTATTAAAAATGTGCACAATATTTCCTCCCTGTCCGCAATTTCAGTCAAGATATATATATAAAACTGCCCAAGTGCGAGTTAGCATCGCGTCTCTTATCGCACACTTAGAGAGGGTTCCGTACAATACGAAACATAACAGAGTTTCAACCTCATATATTTGATTAATTGATATTACCAGAATATTGGGTTTGGTCGCGATCTAAAAAGACGGGGCTCGTTTACTAGCGCCATCTATGTCATTTTGCCGAAACTAATTAGATAGATGGCGTTTAAAAACTCGTTTTTTGTATAGGGACCCCCTTTAAATTTTAACTTTATTTTGTTTTTAGTATTTGTTGTTCTAGCGGCAACAGAAATACACCATCTGTGAAAATTTCAACTGTCTAACTATCACGGTTAATGAGCTATAGCCCGGTGACAGACGGACAGACAGACAGACAGACGGACAGCGGAGTCTTAGTAATAGGGTCCCGTTTTTCCCTTTGGGTACGGAACCCTAAAAACTGTTTTTATTTTCGGAAACATAGCAGAAAATATTATTTTTTGATGAGGGCCTTCTAAAGTCTGAGATAGACAGCCTAACCTTAAATTAGGGCAAAGGCCGAATTTAGACTTGGAGCATGAATAATGTAGGAGCTTTTATTTTTGTAAGCTTTATCCTAATGATGATTTAAGATAAGTTTATTAAATATGCTTAATTTTGTTCTAGGTTTACTTTTGAGAACGGTAATATTTTTTATTTTATTTAAGTGCAGATTTGTATTCAAGCTCTCTCAGTTGTGGGACTTATAAAATGTGTGTTCGCTAGAACAAAGTCTGTTTTAAATGTAAAAGCTAGATGTGCATCAAAAATATCTTACTGTAGAGTGTAGACTTATGTTATTTGCATTATTTTTTTATCTAGATACGTTATATCCATCCCCATTAGCTAAATTACATACCTATGTGTTACCGAATACATAATTAAGTTGAAGATATTTATCTTGCAAGGTTTTTTATTACTTTAATTTATTTGTTTTATTCCACATTTACTTCGAATAATACGCACTCAACTTCTTAATTCCATCGGTGCCACGTAAACTTAATTTATATCCATTAATTTGTGTGTAATTCTAGCATCAATATCCATATTTCTACAGCAAAATTTTATCGTTATTTATGCAATATAAACTCACGATCATTTTAATATTTCATGTTTTTAATTACGGATAATAAACGTGTCGTTGCCCGCGAGTGCGCTTGGCTTTCGCGATCCTGAAAAAGGCTTTAGAGTCAGCTAAAATAATATTTCATCGATAAATGTACATGAGCTGTCCCGTTTCATTATAATTATGTAATTAAAATTATCTCTTTTTTTGCTGCCGGCATTTCATAGAAGGAAGAGGTAAGGTTCTTTTGAATACTAGAAGTGGACAATTAGAGTTAACTTAGTCAAACCTAGGCTTTTTCATCAGGCATCATTGTGTTCGGAAATGGCATCTGAACTGCGCTCCGCTTTAAAATGTCCAAGCGGAGCGAGCGGTGCGACCGGGAGCGGAGCGAGGGATGGCGCAGGCTCGCCGTACCTTCACTATGGATTCAGTACAAAAAGTCAGCTTCACTAGCAGCCAGACCCAGCCTCCTCGCCGCCCAGCGATGTGTAGGCTACAGACTATTCGTGAACGTTAGGAGTGTTTTATATTCAAGTGAATTGTCAGAGCGAAGCGAGCAAAACCAAACACTTGTTCATACCTACGCTTAAATTTAACTTTTTTAAAGATCGTGGATGCCCGAGTGTAAGTAGAAAAAGCTCAACTTTTCGATGTAAAATAAAATGAATCTTGCAAATTGTGCCAACTTGAGTAATTTTTTTTTATATTGAATTAATGTTAAATGTAAATAATCCATATCTTATTGTAAGTAACGATCAGATGTGACTTTGAAATTTGATAAAAATGTGTTAGTTTATAGTTTATTAAAACCGTAACGTCGACATTGAATCGATACAGAATTAGATAAGTCTTTATATAAAAAGAAAGTAAAGCATTATTTATATCTTGTTTCGAGATACGTGTCTGATTCAGTACAGTTGTGACCTAAATTGTAGCTAAGCCTAATAATATATGTAAGTATCTAGTTAAATAAGTAGAGTAATAAAGAGTGGATATTAATCTCTAAAGACGTAAAACTCAGAGCAAATTGACGCGATGGCCATAACATAGTGAAATTGATAGCAAGCAGTAGGTAAACAGTTTCTTCAGAAGAAGTGTTTACGCACCCAAATTTACTTAAATTTTTTTGTTGCTAGCGTCGATTTAAATATTATTAAAGAAGCTTGACTCAAGATACTCTTACGTAATAAAAATACATTTGTATGAAGTTCTTCCAAAATTACAACGAAAGCCTGAAAACGCCAAAATATAAAGATGTGCCAAGAACGAAGAGTTCAACAAACTTTATTTGTACTAACCACTTTGAGTCTTACTCATAAATGTTCATTATGGTTTAGGTATTAAATGTTTTGTCTCTCTTTAGTAATACTACAAATACCACAAAGAATGGACACGACACTCAGTAGTGAATTTATGAATACAAATATATTATGGTGACATTTACGAATAAGGCTATGTTTTTGTAGTTACGTACCTTTAGGTAGTAGATGTATTGTAAATACTAATTAACTATTCATACATTTCAATACAATAAGTTAGTTAAGTCATTGTAAATACAACTTTATTACAAGGATACTGCCAATATTTTGTTTAGTCTTAACATAATTTTACTTAAATGAAACTGTTCGTTTTTTAAATTTTAAATAACATGCTAATTTTATAAGTGACCAGTTTATTGATTATTTATCTTAACAATGCAGCTGCTTATAGCGTAGCTTAAAACACTTTTAATTATTATTTGAATTTTTATTTACGTAATTTGTGTACTTTAATTTCGAATATTTACTATTTGTATATTACAGCTACCAAGCATAAATAAGAGGATATAAGAGGAAAATATTTTATCATAAAATCAGCTTCAGCAGCAAACTAACAAACAGATTAAATAAATCAAACAAATGTTTGAAACACGATTCCTTTTCATAAATAAATCAGACATCAACTAAAGTCATTTTACAGTAATATTATCTCTGTAATTTCGTCTTTATGTTTCTGTTACTGTATGCAGATCAACTACAGATTTTTCACAGTATCTTTAAATGAATAACAATAACGCAATAAGGACAGCCAACCAGGTCACATGAGTGGTTTCCAACCATGTTTTAGTCCATTCACGGTTATTTTACATTTTGCAGTAACCTTACTGTACAAATTTACTCTACAAATTATATTTTACAAATTTTAAATTTACTACAGAAAATTTACTCTCAAGGTCAGAGATATATATATGCGAATGGACTATAATTGATGGCTAATTTGTTATATTTAGTTGTTTACCATTTATCCATTTTTGTTTACAATAAGATTTTGCCAAAGAGTCTTGGTTGGCGGCTCGTATTTACAACCGTATAAATGATGTCCTAATTATTGTTTATTTTAAGGTAAATATTAGGTTATGTGATTAAATACATTTAAAAATAACGGGTGTTTTCCACTCATAGGCAACGACGCAACTCATAGACGACAAGACTGACGTCAATAAATGCAAGTTAATAAACTTTATTTCTTTTTTTTAATCATGTCATCAAACGAAACACTGTTGACGTCTTCTCCATTTAAAGATCACTGTTACTCATAGGTACTTTGAATAATATGAAAATGTATAATACATCCTTATTATACCTTTTATTTTATATAAATACACATATTATTATTAATGCTAAATATTCTTGTCAGAGATAGAGAGAGCGAGTTGCCCCTATACAATTGCGGAATTTCTCTATAACACTATACAGATAATAATGCTCTAGACTAGACTCCGTGGTTATGTTTTTTTACATATTGGTAAATACGTGCAGACTAATCACTCATAGAGGTAAAGCACCCTAACAAAGCTTTGAAGCAAAATTGACTAGTTAACCAGAATTATTAATATAATTATGTTACATTTTTTTATTACTATGAAATTGTTACGCAATTTGATGACGGCTCAAACAATGCCAAACATGAATCTCTCTTCAGTATTATATTTTATAAGTTTACATTTAAATGTTTAAAATAAAATAAATCGTTTTATTATATTTTTTTTTATTTCTCTAACCTAACCTACAAAAACAAACTAGAACATTAACTGCAACTAAAGAGCTTTATCGTGGCCGTAATCATGAAGATTTTGTATGCGCATAGCATGCGCATAGCGATGAATTTGACACAAGTGATGTCAATAATGTATTACAATCGTAGACGCAGAGTATTTACAATGCGACAAGGATCTTAATTAACGTGGCCAAATCCGGAATCAGTGCCGCCATCACAATATTTTTAGCTTTTTATCGATGTAATAATGCCGAAAGTGATAAGGAGTAGTGTAAGAGAAATCTTGTTCAAGGTGAAGGAGTTTTTTTATTAAGGAAAAGTACCATTATGGGCTTTTAATTCCATTTTAAAGTTTTGCGGCGTCTTTCCTCAACTGTCACTCACTTTCATGTATTATGAATGACCTTATATTAAGACTGCTTTCACTTAAAGCGCAGCGCAGACCAGACAGTAAAAACGTAAGTCGAGGATGTGGCGTTTAACAAAATTCAAGAAGGGAAAGGAAAAGAAAACATACCACTGAGAGGACGTGGCAGAGACGCGTTCTTGTCCTATATCTTCATAACCTTACGATGTTACAGTAGCACACAGCCCTTGAGAGTCAAAGTATTTTAGGCCTTGTGTATTCACCATCTTTGAGCACATCATTGCTTACCAACAATCGAGATAGTGGTCAAACGCTAGTCTATTAGATATTAAAAACAACGCAGTTTATCGTAACATCGTTACTCAACATTATGTGAGAAAGTGGTCAAGCGCTTGACTATCCAGCATAACAAATTAAAATAAGATCGTTTAAAAACCTAAAAAAACCGACTTCAAATGCTACGCTATTAATTTTCAGTACCATGTTTGAGGTGTTTATCTCCATATCTCTGGAGATATTTATCAGGTCTCGATGAAAATACTATGGTATCACCCTTGAGAAATCTCCTTTCCAACAAAAAATAATCATCAAAATCGGTTCATAAACGACAGAAATTATCCGCGAACACCCATAAAAAACAATATATATACGGTCTAATTGAGAAACATACTCTTTTTTTTAAGTCGGTTAAAACTAATCCCGCGCTACATCAGGGTTGAAAGGAAAATAGTATAGCTACTATTTTCCTTTCACTATTTTTACTATTTTTTCCTTTTTCTATTTTGTCTATGTCACTTTGTTAATTTCGTTGTAACAAATTCAAACATGAGAAAATGTTTCTTTCTTTCGTTCGTTTAGTTGTGTGAATGACTAGCCCTAATTTTGCCTAATTTTTTACGACTTCTTATGACTCTGACAGTTTTATGACCTAATTAGTCACTATAGATGACCCTAAGGTCGAATTCAATATCGTCTGTTGCTATTGCTGTTAACTATTAAGTATTCAGTGGTTTAAGTCAGTATGGTAAGGTAGAAGACCAAGTTGTACTATTTAAATGTTTGACTCAGTCTGATGCATGAGGCTGTTAAAACACAAAAAAAAAATGAAATATTTCCTACAAAGTAGATGAGGCAAATGGTTGCGCGAGCGCAGCGGGAGCTATTTTTAACCGACTTCAAAAAAAGGAGGAGGTTTCTCAATTCGACCGTATATTTTTTTTTTTTTTTTTTTTTTTATGTTTTTTCGCGGATAACTTCGTCGTTTATGAACCGATTTCGATTATTCTTTTTTTGTTCGAAAGGAGATATCCCAAGTGTGGTACCATGGTAATTTTATCGAGGTATGATAAGTATCTCCAGAGATATTGAGATAAACATCTCAAAATTGGTACTGAAAATGAATAGCGCGGCATTGAAGTCGGTTGTTTTTTAGTTTTTAAACGATATTATTAGCGAACATTTTCTACGACTTTTTATGACCTCCGACAGTTTTATGACCTCATAACCTTTAATAAGTCACTATAGAGGACACCAAGGTCGAACTCGATATCTTCTTTTTTAAAAGTGATTCATCATTATGGTTAGGTATACCAAGTTGAGAAGTAGACCTTTTTATAATTCATAATTTATTGGTAAAATTGCGTTTCACAAGTCAGTAATGGTAAAATAATATTCATATAATACAATTTTGTAATAATAGGTCAAATATAATAATAATTAATAATTTACTAGTGGAATTTAGCAGTTTTCAATATTGTCCTCTAGGTATTTGCTTATCGAGTAGTACGCTTTTTGAACTAGCAACCGTATATCACTTTGTATGCCCGTTACAGTTGTATTATCTAACAATCAAGTCACTGTAGATGACTCTAAGATTAACTCGATATCATCTGATGTTAAAGTCATTAATCAGTATGGTTAGAAATACCAGGTTGTGGTATTTAAATGTTTGACTCAGTTTGATGTATGCTGTTAAAAGAAAAATATATGAAATATTTCCTACAAAGTAGATAAGGTGAATGGTTGCGCCAGCGCAGCAAGTGCTACTATTGCGCGAGCGAAGCGGGCGCGAATTGTTTCATGATTTTTTATGACCCTGACAGTTTTATGACCTAATAACCTTTAATTAAGTCACTATAGATAAATCTAAACTCGAATTCGATATTCTCTGTAACAACAGATGACTTTAACAAAAGTCATTATTCATTATAGTTAGGTATACAAAACAGTGCCATTTAAATGTATGACTCAGTCTGATGCATAAAGCTGTTAAAACACAAAAGTTAATTAAACATTTTTTACTTGGTAAATAAGGCAAACAGTTGCGCGAGTAAGCGAGCGTGTCATTTTTATGACCCTGACAGTTTTACGACCTAATAATCAAGTGACTTCAGATGACTTTTAGGTCGAACTTGATATCTTCTGTTGTTAAATCATTATGGTTATGTTTACACAAATATGCTATTTAAATGTATGACTCAGTCTGATGCATGAAGATGTTAAAACAAAAATCCTGGTATATTTCCTAAAAAGTAGATAAAGAGGATGGTTGCGCGAGCAAAGCGAGCCCAAACATTTTTACGACTTTTTATGACTCTGACAAGTGACAGTTTTAGGACTTCATAACCTTTAGTTAAGTCATTAGAGAGGACTCCAAGGTCGAACTCGATATCCTATATTGTAAAAGTCATTAATCATTATGGTTAGGGTATACCAAGTTGTATACCGTCCAAGTACAAAATCAGCAGACAAGGGGACGCTATTTCGCCCAAATAGTTCACAAACGCTCTTGAGGATATGTTCAAAACGCTGAACTGGAAAGGACGGGGCATAAATGTCAATGGCAATTTCCTATCACACTTGAGATTTGCAGATGATATCGGCATCATGGCTGAAACCGTGCAGGACTTGCAAAACATGCTGACCACCCTTGCTGATTCTTCTGCACGCATCGGTCTCCGGATGAACTTGGATAAGACCAAGATCATGTTCAACGAACATGTTATTCCGGAACCGATTGCCCTAAACGGAGTTCCTCTCGAAGTTGTTCACGAATACGTCTCTACCTTGGGCAAATATTGCAATTGGGTAGAAACAACTTCGAGAAGAAAGCTCGCAGAAGAATACAGTTGGGATGGGCAGCATTCAGAAAACTTCGTCGAGTCTTTTCGTCGCTCATACCACAAAGCCTAAAGACGAAAGTTTTTAACGAGTGCGTCCTACCTGTTATTACTTACGGAGCCGAGACGTGAACACTGATGGTGCGACTAGTTCACCAATTCAAAGTCGCTCAGCGAGCTATGGAGAGGGCTATGCTCGGAGTTTCACTGAAGGATCGAATTCGAAATGAAGTCATCCGTCAGAGAACCAAAGTTATCGACATAGCTCAAAGGATTAGCAAGCTGAAATGGCAGTGGGCTGATCACATCTGTCGTAGAACCGATAACCGTTGGGGTAGACGAGTTCTAGAGTGGAGACCACGGCTCGGCAAACGTAGTGTAGGACGCCCTCCAGCTAAGTGGAGCGATGATATACGCAAGTTGGCTGGCAGATACTTGCACTTCACAAAGAATACACCTTTTAAATATCGTCTCTAGGACCAGTGGTTTAAGCAGTGCGTTGATATAATTATCAGGCAGTTATTCAGTCAGTCAGAAAAACGCGTGGGGGATGAATTTTGAAAAACTGTGATACTAGAACTCACTATTTTAATTAAAGAGTATGTGTACCAATTTTCAAGACAATTGACTAGAGAATAAAAAGTTTCATAGAAAGTTCAACCCTTGAAAGTGAAAACGTGGGTGAAAACCCACTTTAGGGTCAAATTTCGAAAAATCCTTTCTTAGTGATGCCTACACTTTGCAAAGAACACACCCTCCAAATTTCATGTGTCTAGAACCAGCGGTTTGGGCTGTGCGTTGATATCTCAGTCAGTCAGTCAGTCAATCAGTCAGTCAGGACTTTGGATTTTATATATATAGATATACAAGTCGGCTATAATTTGATCACACTATTAGGAGCTTCCTTCGTTTTTTTTTAAATAAGATTTATATTGAGTGTAGCCATCTCGTAAATATTTTCTGTGAAAATGTCCGGCTATAGTTTTGACTGCTATTGCCAAAAGGACTACTTCTAAGTAGTTACTGTTAGTTCGAGTTTGCTTCATTAACAAAAAGTTCTAAAAAATAACGTAACGCTTAAACGTAAATCTTCAAGGCCAAGTTCAACAGGGAACCTCTGATAAGGTAGTTAAATACGTACAGGTAAATGAGTTAACCCTCGTTGAGGGTTGTTTTACAACTTTTATACGAGGTAGCCAACCCTAGTACCGTAATGTATACGAGCAAGAACATCGTAAAACCTAACACCTAGCAAATATTACTTTGTCAGGGTCATCAAACGATTTTATTATTTATTGTCTGCAAATGTTACTTCAGCGTTATTTCGGTCTACTATTTTTACGTTTTTTACAGAAACGCTGCCAGAGTTGCAAGAATGGCCTGGCTGACTCTTCTCAACACATAGATCTCTGGATGATCTTGGATAATACCAAGGTTATGTTCAATGACTATGTAAATCCGGAACCAATCAGGGCAGTATTATCGAAGTTGTTAGGGAGTATGTTTGCCTCGGGCAAACTCTGCAATTAGGTAAAAACTTTGAGAAAGAGGCCAATAGAAGGATACAGCTGAGCTGGGCAGCTTATAGAAAACTACGTCAAGTCTTCACATCACCAATTTCATAGTCTCAAGGAAAAAATTGACGAAGCAAATCATCGTCAACAGCAATTACCAAAAAGAGTTATTTTAGCGTTATGCAAGTGGCCGACTGTAGACTGTTATTTTGAGCAATTTTTTTTTAAATCGGTATATATTGCCTAGAAGTGCCTAGAACCCAACGTAAGTGTAAAAAGACTAGTTAATCTTAGAGGTAATGAAATCTACCATCCTAGCAATCCTACAGCTTATAGTACCCTAGTAACGTTATTGTTATCCTACTTCCTATTAATATTATAATGGCGAAAGTTTGTGTGATGTTTGTTCCTTCTTTACGCTAAAACTACGCAACCGATTGAGCTGAAATTTAAGGGTAGGTAGGCAAAAGGTATGTAGACAGCCTAGACAGTGAAATAACACATAGGGTACTTTTTATCCCGATATTCTCACAGGAACGATGTCTACGTGGGTAAAAACGCGGGAACAGCTAGTTGGAAATAAATTGAAATTAACGACTGTTTATCAAAATGTTATCAGAACTATAGATCACCAACAACAAAGAAAAAGTGTTACCCAAAATGACTTAGCAACGGGAAGGACAACGAATCCCTGCCACAGGTTTGATAAAACACTTAAGGGAATTTTATGTACTCGGGAAAATAATGGCGAAGGGATAAATTGAGTTATATATAACCTCATATTTTACAGTAAGTAGTTCACGTACGGTATAAAATCATATTCGTAGTAGTATTTTATTTTAGTTCTGGGTGCTGGAATTGACTGTGGGAGCTCATTGTTAAAATTAGTGTTGGAATAAGAAGTAAGTACAATCTTGGGGTTTTTGTTAAGCCTACAACTGTTCTAATAAAGACACTTTTTCAATATTAGAGATCTAAGTGGCAGTAGTAAGTTTTATATTCAACCTAATTAAAATTATAAAACTGTTTGAATCCTTAATTCGAAATAGGTTTTATAGGATACAAAAACTTTTTGTTGTAAATAAAAATATTTCCAATGAACTCTGCAACTTTTTTGATTTTGTTTAATTAACCGACTTCAAAAAAAGGAGGAGGTTTCTCAATTCGACCGTATATATATATTTTTTTTTTTTTTTTTTTATGTTTGTTCGCGGATAACTTCGTCGTTTATGAACCGATTTTGATTATTCTTTTTTTGTTCGAAAGGAGATATTCCAAGTGTGGTACCATGGTAATTTCATCGAGGTATGATAAGTATCTCCAGAGATATAGAGATAAACATCTCAAAATTGGTACTGAAATTGAATAGCGCGGCATTGAAGTCGGTTCTTTTTTTGTTTTTAAACGATATTATTTTCTAAATAAGAAGTAAAAGCACACGACTTACCAAAGATCGTAAAAGTTCACGACCCTTGGTTAGTATATTTTTGAGTTGCTGTTTGTTTTTATTAGATAGACCAGTCAGGATTTTAGAACTCAATTCGAGTCGAGCATGTATTGAGTATGGATACATGTACTTAAACTAAACAATCTAAGCGTATAACTTTAATAAAGAAATTTAAGATCGGAGTTTAAATAACATTCAGAATCAAATCGGATCTACATTAAATTTTAATCTACTATTTAATGTGATTCAATTTGAATCGATAAAAATACGGATCGTTACTTGTCAAGACTCAAATGAAGTTTTTGATTTTATCTCGACCAATAAATTTGAACACTATCTCACCTGATATTAAGTGAAGCTGGAATAGAATCCACCTGAGAATGGAAGACGTCAGTGCGATGAGGCACCGCACAACTGACTTTACATAGCTAAAATATTTAATCAGGTCTTTCAAGCCTAAAAAGCCCTCTTTGAAGACTAAAAAAATTAAGACTCGCCGTAGCCAAGGTACAACACTAGTAAACTAACGATGCACGACGCTGGAAGTGTGTCTATAGGTACTTGGAGCCCCAGGGTACTGCGACAATTCGGCGTTAATTAACCAAAACAAAATGGCGGGTTGTTTTTGCGCGCTCCCAGCATAGCCACGATAAAACAAAAAAAATAGAAGGGGTTTCTTTAACAGGTTTAGTTTGGCAGGGCAAAGATAACTGCTGCAAAATTTTATCAGATAACGACTACTACAAATGTTTGTTTATGAATGAATGATCGTTGAAAGTTCTTGCTATACCTATATTTAATAAAAATAAGTCTTGATAGTCGCAACCAAACCAGTCCGCGAAAAGGGCCATGAAATTACAAATAATTTCATATAATATGCATTAATATTATTAAAATAAGTTAATCACAAATCTCATTATATATTAGATCTATGGTCTGTGTAAATTTCACTAATGTAAAATCCGGTGTTTTTTTCGGTTTTGTTTTCACAAAACATTTATTTATTAATTACTATTATGGTTACTCTAAATTATAAAACTAAAGGAGTAATTTATTAGGTTATGGGCCATTAATGCTTCTTAAATAATATATTTAGTGTTCTACCGAAATAGTTCCGCGATTCAATTGGATAAAGTCGATACAAAAAAGTGTGCAACCACGCAAGGGAATTTATTTATTTTCATGTTTTTTTTGCTTCAATAAGTAATGGGCTCACAATTAGTAATGGGTACCATTGAAAACCTGCTTGGAAGGGAGAACTATCCTACGTGGAAATTTGCAGTAAAGAACTATTTGGAACAAGAATATTTATGGGATACAATTGAACTGAGTGCGGGTTATGTACAAGACGGTAAAAAAGACATAAAAGCAAATTCAAAAATAATACTTCTGATTGATCCTATTAATTATGTTCATGTGCAGGAAGCGACTACGGCGAAACAGGTATGGTCAAAGCTAAAAAAAAGTATTTGATGTCTCCGGGCCCAGTAGAAAAGTAGGTTTATTACTTAATCTGATTACAACCGGGTGTTTTATTTCACATAACATTTATTTATTAAATACTATTATAGTAACTCTAAATTATAAAACTAAAGGAGTAATTTTTACCAAATTTCACGTTTATTTAAATAGACAATACCGATAGTAATAAAGTAATTGAAATTTGATAAAAAAAATTGTTTTAGATTTATTTGGAAACTTGTCTCAGGATTTAAAGTGTGAAGCGTTTGACAACACCGCTTTATTAGATACAAGGCTCCTTCTGCCTTTATTTTGTTTCACGGCAAGCCTTGATGCGCGGTCCCTCAGATAACTTGTACTTTTACGGTGTTTACGTTACAACGCAAACATAGGTCGTATCAGAGAGAACAAACATTTTGTATTCATACCGTATTGTACATGGACATCATAACGCGAGGGACTAATAAGCCGTGGATTTTAAACACTTGACGAAATGTTGAGTAACGTTCATTGAGATTCTTTTATAGAGGGTTCATAGTCATAAAGTTTTGTAGCGGGCTTATGGGTATAATGGGGAGTGTAGATTACTTATTCTAGAAGGTTAGACGACTTTCGTTTATCGAGGTTAAAAGGAGGATTTAAATAAGAGAGTATTTTTTTTATGTGACCAATGTGTTTTAAGCCTGTCAGTTGTGTTACATATTTTAAAAGTATATTTGAATGGTAAATAACAGCAAGAAGACCTAAAATAATAGCGTGTTCACTATCTTTAACCATATCATCGCTTACCAACAGGCAAAGTAGGTCAAATGCTAGCCTTATTAAATATGTATTGCGCAATATACCTAAAAAACAACAAACTAGGAAGTAAACAACACCACAATGCCAGAATTTAATTTAAATGTACAAATTCATATATATGAACGAGAACGGTGGTATAATATGAAAAAAAAAACCTCTCAGATGTCAAGTTTAGCAATACCCACATCGAATACGGGTTTCCGGTTCCAGTAAGAAAGAGAAAGGAAGCTTTTAGAGTCCCACGTACTCACAATAACCGAGTGGCGGAGTTTACGCTTCGTAGCATCTGCCACGAGTGCTACGAACGCTACGCAATTTTGTACCGCGTTTACATATTCATGCAACACGGATAAATAAGTTTTATCTCATTAATATGAACTCAATGTAATTCTATTGTTTACTAAATGTTAACTGATTTACTATTCTTTATACTTTATTATTGTTTTATTTTATGCTACTTTTTTGTTAGGTTCCGTACCCAAAGGGTAAAACGGGACCCTATTACTAAGACTCCGCTGTCCGTCTGTCTGTCTGTCTGTCTGTCCGTCTGTCACCAGGCTGTATCTCACGAACCGTGATAGTTAGACAGTTGATATTTTCACAGATGATATATATCTGCTGCCGTTATAACAACAAATACTAAAAACAGAATAAAGTTAAAAACAAAAGAGGGTCCCCATACAAGAAACGTGTTTTTTCGGCATTTCACGCCATCTATGAACGCTTAGTTAAGTAAACTTCCCATAGATGGCGTTGTATTGAAATGTCGATCCCTAACTCCTTTGTTAGACGTTAGATGGCGTTATAAGAAATAAAATGTTTATTAATTACTATTTTTGCTGGCGAAAAATGATAGTGGTATTTTTTGCTCGATCTTATAAAATACTGTAGTGTGGTACGGAACCCTACTAGTGCGAGTCCGACTTGCACTTGGCCAGTTTATTTCACAAAATGTGTTTTAAAAAAATTGTATTAAGTGAAAAATTATAAATATGTTATCGCAATTTCCAAAGAGTTGTGTTTTCTAAAGAAACAGCTGTTTGTTTTCGAACATAAAAACACAAACGAAGTCTTTTGTCAACCACGGGAGAGCGCAAGTAGTCCCTGGGTCGTGCTAAATATAATTAAAACATAGAATGATATAGCTTACTGAACATAAACCTATATATTCTTGCAGTAGGTCGTATTCAGTTCGCAAAAACTCTTATAGTATGGTGTTACTTGCATGCAATAATGTGTAAATGTTGGTCTAATATCGGGGCAATCACGAAATAAATACTTTTGATGTATGTAATTGTGTTACTTAATAAGGGAAATATAAAATACGTTTCCTAAATATTAAGAACTGCGTTTTATAAATGGTTAAGTGCGTAAAGGTTGGAGATTGAATAAAAATATTTACAAACTGTATAAAGGTAATAACATTTAATTTCGAAGTTAATAAGATTAATATATTTATCTTTTAATTGAGGATTCGGTATAAGCAAATATTGGTTTCAAAGTAACCATTTTAACTGTATTTTATTATAAAACAATTGTTATATAATATATTGATATGACAAATTTCATTGAGATCATGACAATCACTGCCAATCTCAACACTAACAATAAAGACATACAAAGAAATTAAAGTAGATTAAAACATTATACTGAAAATCACTTTTCAACCGACTTCCAAAAAAGGAGGTTCTCAATTCGTCTGTATGTTTTTTTCTTTTTTTTTTTGTGTATGTTACGCGATTACTCCGTCAATTGTGAACCGATTCGAATGATTATTTTTGTAATCGGTAGGGTACGTTTCCGAGGTGGTCCCATTGTAATTTCATTGAGATCTGACAAGTATTTCCAGAGATATACGTATACGAGACGATAAACGTCTCAAACTTGCTACGGAAATTGACTCGCGGGGCATTGAAGTCGGTTGTTCTTGCTTTCTTTACGAGATATAGCGGTTTTTGAGGTAAGGTCGGCATTTTGCACTAGTAAAAGTATTTGAAACGCATTATCATCGAGTAGCAAGCCACCCTGAAAGTTTCAGCCGCATACAGCTAATCGGGAAGTGCTTGAAATTTGAGTAACAAGATTCCACCCGGAATGACAGACAGACAAACAAGAAAGTGACTTAATATAAACGTGGTAAAATGAAGTCTGTATTACAATAATTTATTCTTCGCGTGTAATTTTTTTCTTAAGTTTTTCAGTGTGAGTATTTTTTTTGTTAAGTTTTTAAGTGAGTGTATTACGAAATTTAAAACTTATTCACATCAAACTTGTACAACCTAAATTTAATACGATGTATAATAAATAATAATCAATAATAATAAATACTCTTTTTTATGGATATCATTTTCTCATATCTCCTGCACAAGGTTTTAAATAATACATTTATCAAGAATCAATCTTTAGAGATAAAGGGCGGAACACCTCATCGAACAAAATAAATCGGAACTTATTAATAAGTTCCGATTTTTCTTAAGAAAAACTGGCCAAGTGCAAGTCGGACTCTCGTTGGGTTCCGTAACAGTAGATAACTTTAATTTTTCGCTACCAAAAAATTTACTTTGTTTTTCATAGAGTTCGTATGAAAAACAAAGTTATATTTGCAGTCGCTACATCTCAAAAACTGCTGACTGTATCTCGTTCACACTAATTTTCTTTGTTAGTTTTTATTGAGATCTACATCATATATTTTTTTAAGATTTTTCACTCCCATACTTTAAAAGTTAGAGGAGGGGGGTGCCTATAATTCAAATGATTGACTTTGAGAAAAATGGTTTTAGGAACCACAATGTCATTTTTAAAGACCTATCTATAGACACCCCGAACGTATAGTTTTATGTATGGGTAGCACCTCCTTAATATAATTTTTTTTATTGTTGTATAAAAATCAAAAAGCTGTTCTTAGAATACACCTATCTACGAAGTTCCAACTGTGCAGTCCTCCAATAGTTTCGGAATAAAGTGGCTGTGACATACGGACGGACAGACAGACAGACAGACATGACGAATCTATAAGAGTTCCGTTTTTTGCCATTCGGCTATGCGCCATCTCTGGGTTTTATTTATCTTGACTAATATTACAAATGCAGAAGTAACTCTGTCTGTCTGTCTCACTTTCACGCCAAAACTACTGAACCGATTTAAATGAAACTTGGTGCACAGATAGTCTAGAGCTTAAGAAGGACATAGGCTACTTTTTAATGCGAAAAGAGAGTTGTAAGGGGTTAAAAGGGGGGAAAAAAGTTGTGTGGAAGTATCGTCATTTTTAAAGCTAGAAGCTTGAAACTTATTTTTTAACCGACTTAACAAAAGAGGAGGAAAATAGGTTTTCAATTCGTCTGTATGTTTTTTTTTTGTGTGTATGTTACGCGATTTCTCCATAAATTGTGAACGGATTCAAATGATTCTTTTTTTAATAGGTAGGATACGTTTCCGAGGTGGTCCCATTTTAATTTTATCGAGATCTAATTAGTATCTCCAGAGATATGGAGATAGATATCTCAAACATAGGAGAATGTACTGGTTTTAGAAGAAGAGTCCCAAGAAGATTATACACAATGGAGGTTGCTATTGCATATACTTTTGAAGACTAAAAAATATGACCTTGAATAATGTTTTTAAATCTTTCTTCTCGTTGATTTTGGTTTTTGACCTTATTATTACGGTAATTGAGCGAGATAGAAATAAAGGTGGGAATATTTTTTTTAAAATTTTTTTTAAATATCTTATAGGTTAGCGTTTGACCACTATCTCACCTGTTGCTAAGTGATGATGCGGTCGAAGATAGAGAAGTGGACAAGAATGGGAACTGGGTCTCAAGGATAGCTGCCGGAACACATTAGATGTTTGGCGACAGATTTTCTAAATTGAGGGTGGTAGCTGGCCAGGCGGACACTAGATGTGTCCTACCACCATGCGGGGGTTGTTGGTTTTTTAACAATGTTTTCCTTCACCGGAGGGCCACTGTGAGAAGCGCACATAATTTTTTCGATAGAAAAATCCATTGGTTCACGGCCGTTTGAACTCGGTACCACGGCATCAAAGCCGACCGTTCTCCCGATTACGCCACCGGGCCCTCATTACTTATTTACTAACAGTGGTTTACAAACTTCGTTATTAATAATCAGGGGAATTAAGCTCACGACTTTTTTCTTTTTAGGGTTCCGTACCCAAAGGGTAAAACAAGACCCTATTACTAAGATTCCGCTGTCTGTCTGTCTGTCTGTGTGTCTGTCTGTATGTCTGTCTGTCTGTCTGTGAACGCTTAGTCAGGTAAACGTCCCATAGATGGTGTTATATTGAAATGTCGATCCCTAACTCCTTTGTTAGACGTTAGATGGCGTTTTAAGAAATAAAATGTTTATTAATTATTATTTTTTGCTGGCGAAAAATGATAGTGGTATTT
Organism: Cabera pusaria; assembly: GCA_954871355.1. Lineage (NCBI taxonomy): Eukaryota > Metazoa > Arthropoda > Insecta > Lepidoptera > Geometridae > Cabera > Cabera pusaria. The sequence goes on from OX940896.1 coordinate 14,649,238, forward strand.
ATTGCTCGATCTTATAAAATACTGTAGTGTGGTACGGAACCCTAATAGTGCGAGTCCCACTTGCACTTGGCCAGTTTATTTTTACAAGCTTTTATTGAACTTGCAATGTATGTATGTATGTCACTATATATGTTCGGGTGGAATCTTGGAAGCTAAATTAGACCCACTTCCCGTTGTCCGATTGGACTCAAATTTGGTGTACTTATGTATCTTTGATAACAATACAATGATATGGTACCATAGAGCTGGTTTGATGATGGAGACGGCAGGTAGCCACGGCATCTCTGTGATAAAACAACATAACCCCACCGAGATTGGGCTCGATTGAGTCGCGAAGAGAACTTTACGGTTAGATTATATCCAGGGTCTGATGATGAAGCTGGAAGGTGGCCACGGCATCTCTGTGATAAATCAACGTAACTCTACCGAGTTTAGGCTCGATTGATTCGTCTTGAAGAGAACTTTACACCTAGATAATATCTAGGGTCTGATGATGAAGCTGAAAGGTGGCCACGGCATCTTTGTGATAAATCAACGTAACTCTACCGAGTTAGGGCTCGATTGATTCGTCTTAAAGAGAACTTTACACTTGCTAGATGATATTTAGCGACTGGTGATGAAGTTGGAAGGTGGCCACGGCATCTCTGTGATAATGTAACTTAACTCCAGTGAATTTGGGCTTAAATGATTCGTCTTGAGGAGAACTTTACACTTAAATGATAGCCAGGATCTGATGATGAAGCTGTAAGGTGGCCATGGCATTTCTGTTATAAAGCAAATTAGCCCCACCGAGTCGATTGATTTTCCTTGAAGAGCACTTTACCCATAATCACATAAAATATCCGTGGAATATTTTAAAACATCATGGCTTCTCTTAAATACTTAGGTAGTAGTAATACTTAGGTAGGTAGGTAGTCGGTATCTATACCTACCTACTCACAAGTTGAACATAAATTCTAAGTAAAACATATTTTTAAAAACAAGCTTTTAACTGGGACAATGAACTAAAATGGTTAAAATAAATTCTAGTAAGTATTTGGCGTGTAGGTACTCACCTAAAAAAATATTTTTAAAAATATTTTTTACTATAATTTATTTTTACTTCAAAGCAATAAGTTATGCTTTCGTTATATTGTTTGTTTGGCACCGACTCATTATGTTGAGTTAAAAACTCAAAACAGTTACAAAACTATATACTTAGGTATACTAACAGTAGTTTAAGAACTTCGTTGTAAGTTTACAAAAAAAAAGTTTATTATGTTTTGCTTTTCAGTTTTTTCGGCAGTTCAATTTTTCTGTTAAAAAGTTTTATTTACCTTTTGAGGCACGGAACCCTAAAAAGTTATAAAAATTGCTGACATAGTGCGGTCTATGGATCAGCCCAAAAATTCATTCATTCCTCATCACATTGGAGTCTTTCAATTCCAGACAAGTACGATTCTATCTTAGACTGCATCTTCACTTAACATCAGATGAGACAGTGGAGAAATGTTCGTCGGTCAGACATCAACACCAATATTATAAATGCGAAAGTCAGTTTGTTTATTTGTTTGTTTGTTTGTTTGTTTGGGACTTCTTCACGGTCAAACGGCTTGACCGATTTGCCTGAAGTGTTGTATAAAGACAGTTCAAAATGTAGAATAGAATATAGAATACTTTTTTTATGGCTATCGAGTCAGGGGGTACAAATATTTTTTATTGAATTTTGTAAATATAAGACCTCTTCTCGAATAAACGGCTTGACCGATTTGCGCCGAAATGTTGTATAAAGATAGTTCATAGGGCAGAATAGATATCGGCCACTTTTTTTTTACCATCGAGTCTGAGTGTTTAGATTTTATTTATTGAATTTTGTGAATGTGTGTCCTCTTATCAGCTAAACAGCTTGACCGATTCAGCTAAAATTTTATACATATTACAGTTCATATTGCATAGAATCACAGGATACTTTTTTTCTGGCAGTCGAGTCCAGGTGTCCAGAATTTTTAAATTGAAGTTTGTAAATGTGTGCCTACTCTCGGTCGAACGGGTTAACCATTTAAGCTGAAATTTTGTACACAGACAGTCAAAAAGACATAGAAGGGCAACGAATACATTTTTTTGGGTGGAAATTTCGGTTGTCTATATTTTTATTATGGAAGTTTGTAAATGTGTTGCCTCTTTTTGGCCAAACAGCTTGACCGATTCAGATGAAATTTTGTACAAAGACATTTAATAGGGCATAAAAGGGCAAAGAATACTTTTTTTCGGCAGTTAAGTGTCGGTGCCTATATTTTTTGTTGACTTTACATAGAGTTTGCATAATCATAAAAGTTTGACATTAGGTTCATAGATTATGACTAAACTTAATAAGTGCCTTAATTAGGCCATAAAACTGTCAGGGTCATTAAAAGTCATCAAAATTTACGCGATGGCTTTGCTTGCCCAACGTGTTTTATGTGCTTTGTGGGAAGTATTTCAAAAGCATTCGTGTTTTAACAACCTTAGGGTCATCGGTGTTGACTTAGTTGGTTATAATAACTGTCAGGGTCATAAAACGTAAAACTTTTTGCGCTTACTTTGCTCGCGCAGTGATAGTGCTCGCTGCGCTCGCGCAATAATTTGTTTGATTTACGTTGTAGGTAATATTTCAGCAACTTTTGTATTTTAATAGCCACATACATCAGAACGAGTCCATAAATTAAAACAGTACAATCTTCAATAATCATAATGATTTTTAACCTTAAATAAGTGGATATCAAGTTTAACCTTTGTGTCATCAGTGTTAACTTAGTAGGTCATAAAAACTGTCAGGGTCATAAAAGGTCGTAAATTTTTTCGCGCTCGCTTCGCTCGCGCAATGATAACGCTTGCTTCGCTCGCGCAGTGATAGCGCTCGCTCCGGTCTCGCAGCATTAGTTATATCTACTTTGTAGGAAACATTTCAGCAATTATTGTATTTTAATAGCCACATTCATCAAAACATGACATAAATTGGAACAGTACAGACTTCAATAATCATAATGAATTTTACCTTAAAATAAGTGGATATCAAGTTTAACCTTAGGGTCATCGGTGTTGACTAAGTAGGTCATAAAAACTGTCAGGGACATAAAAGGTTGTAAAAATTTTTCGCGCTCCCTTCGCTGGCGCAGTGATAGCGCTCGCAAGCATTTGTTATATCTATATTGTTGGATACATTTCAGCAATTTTTGTATTTTAATAGCCACATTCATCAAAACATGTCATAAATTGGAACAGTGCAACCTTCAATAATCATAATGATTTTTACCTTAAAATAAGTGGATATCAAGTTTAACCTTAGGGTCATCGGTGTTGACTTAGAAGGTCATAAAAACTGTAAGGGTCATAAAAAGACGTAAAAATTTTCGCGCTCGCTGGTAAACCTTTTTTAGGTTTACCAAGTAATAATTAATGACTTCAACAATAGACGATATCGAGTTCGACCTAAGAGTCATCTATATTGACTTGATGTAGGAGTGAGTATGATGAGTGGTCATTAAACTGTCAGGGTTATAAAAAGCCATAAAAAAAATTCACTCGCCCAATAATAGCGCTCGCTGCGCTCGCGCAGCTATTCACCTTTTCTTTGTATGAAATGTTTTAGGAACTGTTGTATTGAGTCAAACATTTAAACAGCACAACTTCGTATACTAACCTAACCAAAATGATTGATGACTTTAACAATTGAGGATATTGAGTTCGACTCGAGGGTCACCTATGGTGATATGGCTTAAGAGATCATCGATCTCAATGGTCATAAAGACACAAATAACGCGGGCGAAGCCGCGGGTAACAGCTAGTACAAAAATATTTAACATATGTCAAAGTACACAAAGATGCCATCACAATTTACATATAGACGACGACGTAGCTGGTAGGTAAAATGATGTGAAGGAAACTGCAAATTGTTAATTATTTTCCAAATTATGCGCAGCCAGTGGGGATGGGCACAGTTATTATAAAAGGGCTTATAAATTAATACCGAACGTACGCAAGATGAGTGTTAGCACAGTTTATGGGCAATTATAAGACACACTCTCATTATCTTGTCGCTATAATGGTGATATAGTATAACCGTTGGCAACCAAATTTCATAGAGGGGTTAACGAAATCGTAATTGGAATTCAAATATTTATTTTGCTTTTACCTTCCTATATACAAATAAGCAGTTTCTTTTGGTTTGATTTAAATTTTTACCTATAAATAACAAAAGAGTATATAAATTTTGCTTTTCAGTTTTTTAAATGGATTACTTTGATTTGGTTTGAATGAAACCATTGAAATGGATTAACCATTGGAAATAATTTAGCAAACTGTGAGATTTTTCGGTCATATGTTTACCTAAGTAAAGGGACACTCATATTTTAAAATTATTTGTAATACGCGACTAAATCATTTGTAATAAGCGACTAACAACTTTGCATAGCAAATCGGAGATTTTGATAAAATATAGCAAAATATAATTATTATAACCCTCCTTATAATCAACACCAACATTAGAAATGCTAAACTTAGTTTGTTTATTTATTTGGGACTGTTTCACGGTCAAACGGCTGTACCGATTTAGCTGAAATTTTGTATAGGGATAGCCTACTGATTAGGCTATAGGATACTTCTTAACGCGGCCAAAGCCGGGGCACAGCTAGTAAACTAATATAATTAAGTAAATTATGAACAGTTGTCGGGTAATTTTAGTAAATTGTGTAATTATTTTCCCCTCTATAAGTTAGGTGCTCATCGAATTTATGTACTGGCACGTACATTATTTTGTCGTGTAAATTGAAAATAAACCGCAATTCTCGCAATAATCACGGAAATGGGAACGTGTGGTCGACGGTAGAGGGCGCTTCGTGCGGCTTAATAATGAAAACGTTCGAACTCATGTTTAACCTTATGATTATATATTAAACATGTATGTTTACACGTCTGTAGTGAACATACATTCTGTAATGTGAAATAATACTCCTTATAGTCATATTGTATAAATGTTATAAATACGGGGTGTCATTCATGCGTTGCCGACATGTAAATAACGAAGTTTGAGGCATGTTATCTATTACGATCCGATTTTATCAAAACAAATTAGGAAATTAAAAGGCAGGAATGCTTATTTAAAGCTTTTGGTGAGCAAAAAGTGTTTCTTCAAAAGAAAGTAGAGTTAGGACATCGCTTAGAAAATAGCTCTTAAAACCTAAGTATTTAAAAAAAAATATTCATAATAATATATTTAATAATATAACTTAGCAGCCATTTCTTCCACACACGCATTTACATAATTATGAAATAATATGGCTGAATCTATGTTTGTTTTTGTAGAGAGAGAGAGAGAGAGAGGGAAAGGGAGAGGAGATAGAGAAAGTGCGATACAAGCTTACGTTCAGTTTTAGCAAGTATATATTTAGCAAGTATATACTTACATGTGTTGCTTTGTCAATACTTACGAGAATTCTATGCTAAAAATAGACACAGTGGAACATAACCTCCTCTTTTCTTGAAGCCGGTTAAACATAGCATTTAAAGCAGTGGGACGCAAATAGATGTGAAGATGTACTCAAGCAACAATAACATGATAACAGCAACCCACTTTATGTGTTACGACTGAACAAGTTGAAGTTTTGAAGTCACTTCAGCCACTGGCCAGTTCCGACAAAATAAACTTTTAATAGGCAAAGCGAGCGTGCATTCTGTATAAACATAAACTTTCTCCCATTAAAATTGCTAGCTGGATTTAATTTGGAATCTGTAGTGAATCAAAGATCATTGTTCTTTGTTATAAAGAAAAATAATACGAAAATAAACGACATTCAAATATGTATTTATTTAAGAACAGGATTTTGATGTGACTTGCGTGATGGCGATATAGCGATTGATAATTGTTTTGCCTTCATCCGGAAGCCTTCCTCAGGATCTCGACTGTTGAGCGCTCGCCGGCGCGTTTAGCCTCGCATTACACACACACACGCACACACACATCAAATATTCATAGGAAATTAGCGGTTACGGCAGACGTTGTCCTGCCCGATCGCAGCGCCACCTATCGAAACTCATTGTAAACCTAAACCATCTAAGGCCCCACTCGAACACACACTCAAAAATTCATCAAAATCCCATTCGTAAGATAAAGCAAAAATGCCGAAAAAATCACATTTCTTGTATGAGGACGACACCCTTAAATTTTAAACTTTATTTCATTTTTAGCGTTCCGTCGGTACCCTTTGGGTTCGAAACCCTTTTATTAATTACTGAGACTCCGCTGTCCGTCTATCTGTCTGTCTGTCCGTCCATCTGTCTGTCTGTCCGTCCATCTGTCTGTCTGTCCGTCCGTCTGTCACCAGGCCGTATCACATGAGCCGTGATAGCATAGAAAAGATAATAATAGTACGTAATGATGATAGTTAGACGGTTGAAATTAAACAGATGATGTATTTCTGTTGCCGCTATAACAACAAATACTAAAAACAGAACAAATTAATAATTAAAGGGGGTCATACAAAAAAACGTGTTTTTTACTATAGCGCCATGCATGAACGATTGTTTACCTCAGTGCTTTTCAAACTTTTTCATGACGCGACCCCCTTAGTATGAAAAAAAATGTGGCGACCCCTACTTGCACTGTTTATAATCTGTATTTTGTTATATTGCTAGCTTCTGCCCGCGGCTTCGTTCGTATGGCCTACAGGAAACAAATTACATATTTTTCTTTTGAAACAAATATTTTAAGCACTCACAATCACAACACCTACAATTTCTCTTTAATTAATATTTTCTTTAGAAGTATATTTTCAAACTTTGTTTTTTTCTTTTACCTCCCAGGGGGTTACGACCCACACGTTGAAAAATACTGGTTTACCTTATTATATTACCTACACTAACAACTTTGTGTTAATATTCACTTAGTTGATGTTAGAAGTTCGTTACATATTCGTTAGATGGCGTTGTAGTAAATAAGCATGTGTAGTATTGACACGGTATTCATATATATCGATGTTAATACTATGTACTTCATTTTTCCGGCAAATTTTGTTCAATCGGAATCCTACGTGTGCGAGTCCGACTCCCACTTGGCCATTTTATGATTGTTTGTTGTTATAATGGTTATAATAATAATAGATAATCTGTCTTAATATCTAGTGACTAAATGAGATACAGACTACTCTGACAGACGGACGGTTGGACCACGGAATCTCAGTAATAATGTTCCGTTGGTACCTATTCGGTACGGAACACGAACTCGAACGAACGAAACTATAACACTAAAGCAGTAGGTACTCCTACATCTGGGAATCGTTTCCATCGTACTAGAAAATAAACCAGCCCCCGATATACAATCTATACCCGAATTTATAGTGATGCCGAATAGAAATCGTCGCAATCGCCTTTTTATTACTTCTGAGGGGCAGTTTCGTCCTTCGATTTGCCACAAGTCCAATAGTTCTATTACATTGTTGCTTAATTCTGCTCACCCTAATTTTATAGCCGCCGATAAAACGACTGGAATTGTTCTCAAAATGTAGGTAGTAAACTCCAAGGCCGTAAAATATTTTAATGTGGTACAACCCCGTAAATATACCCGTAAATATAACTGACCCACACTGTTACAGCAGCAAAGTTTTGCCCCACATAAAATGCAGCATCTGACCTCCATTATGTGTGTTTGCAGATCATCAAGTCAGATATAAGGAATATATTCTACACATACAAAGTGATATTAATATTACCTTTCGTGATATTAAAAAGGATTTGTCGGAAAATGGAAGGAACAGGGAAAATAAATATGTAGAGTGGAGTAATTGTAATTATATTGAACAAACCCTTGTTTTAATACAAGCTTTAAAATCTGTTCCCACATTTAACTAAACAATGATTTTTGCTCAGACGTCGTTTAGTACGCTTTAAAAATAACGCTAACAGCTGAAAAGCTCTCACAAAGAAGCTCTTAAAACAGTCATTAAATGCCGAAAAACCCTCAAAATACGGAAACGATTCTCGGTTTTCTATCATTAATGCATTGGATGGCACATTTTGTTTGGACAAGTAGCGTGTAATACCAACCGGCGGGAGTTTAGCATAAATTAATGGGTCTCTCATTCACCAGTTAGGTGTGCAAACGGCAAGGGGATGCCGCAGAGCAAGACTTTCGTTTTAATTAAACCACCGCCTGATGAATGTCTACTGAAGTACTGAAACAAACCGTTCTAATGACACCGTTAGCATTTTAAGAATTTTTATTACGGTGAAGATATTTTAATGTGTTTTGCTTGTTTTGCTGCCGCTTGTTTCGAACGAGTAATTAAACAAAAGCCTTGCTACTTGTATTTGTTCGCGTTTCTTTTTCCTTCGGAAAGTGTGCTTCATAAATATTTTTTAAGTTGACAGAGTGGATCGTAAGTTGGTCCTTACGGCTGATGCATCAATTTTAGATAGCGGGGTAGCCGCAATGTTTACATTGTACGAGAGCATCGATGTCATAAATTTTGGCGTTTATCGGAAGTCCCGTAGATGCCCGTATTTTGCGCGTGGCCTGCGTTTCCCACAAACTGGTCATTGATAGGTACTTAAAATGCAAATCACAACAAAGTTCTGAAAGTATCGCTGCAGCTGCCATATAAAATGTATGCACGTATGATTTAACGCTGGCACAGCCGACAATCTTCGGCAGTTCGGCAGTTGTTCTATTAACCCCCCCCAGAAAAGAGGGTTTTTTTTTTAAATATTGTATACCACTATCTCACCTGTGATGACCACCTGATGCTAAGTGAAGATGTGATCGACGATGTAGCACGCTTGCCTAGAAGATACCTGTTCACTCGCGATTTGTAGACCCCCGGATTGTACTTCACAGGATATACAGACTCTGGCAGGAAATTCCATTCCTTTGCTGTGCGTATGATAAATGTTGATGCAAAGTGCTTTGTGCGACAGAATGGAATATCAACCATATTGTATCGATGGCGTATATCTGTGCGTCTGGTAGTACGATGGTAAAAGGGGGACGGTGGAATTAATTCGTGCAGTTGGAAGGCACACTCCCCAAATTGTATCCGATAAAAGACCGATAAACTGGCGACTTTGCGGCGATGCAAAGATACACAGATACACAGAATAAATATATTTAAGATAAGATAATTTCAGATAAAAATATTTATGGCTTTGAAGCCTTTTGCTTACAAGTTTTTTGTCGTTTATGAGATTTTTGGCTCTCCTCGCAATAACTTCCAATGCCTCCAGCTGGTATTTGGCTGACCCATCTCAGAGGTTAGAACAGTACTCCATACAAGATCGTACTTGAGCTTGATACAAGTTTAGCAGCTATCCTGGTGTGAAGTACTGTCTCACCTTGGCCAAAACACCAAGCTTTTTTTGATGCCAATTGGGCTTTTGACTCAATATAGGAGCCAAAATTGAGTGTGGGTGTTAGTGAGATTCCAAGAAGCTCAAGTACAGACACATTCCGGAAAGTAGGAGTTAGTTGGAACCGACTCCGTTTGGAGGAGAATAAACGCGCCTGGGTCTTAGCTGCATTAAACTTGACCAGGTTGGCATTGCCCCATTCGGAGAAAGCCTGTAAGGACAAGTTCAAGCGCTCGACCATCGCCTCCCTATAACACTGAATTTGTGCTACACTAGTACGTGCACTGGATGTTGGGTGGTTTTATAAGTTTGACGTGTTTATCTGTGTATCTATGTACGTGTGTGTCTGTTTGTAAATAACCGATTTTAAATAACCGACTTCATAAAAATATGGAGGTTCTGAGTTCGCCAGTTTTTTATATTTGTTAACTCCGTCATTTATAAGCTGATTTGGAATTATTTTTGGGAGATTGTATGCTTTCTGTTTAGTCCCATAGTAATTCTATTTAGATCTGATTAGTATCTTTACACACAGTTTTTGAATTGTTTTACAACCAATAACTTATTACTGAACGCCAAAAAACTAAATATATTATATTCTCGCTGCCAAATGTAAGAGAGGGTGCCATTAATAGCAGGATATTACTAAACGATGTACCACTAGAATTTGTTGAATCCACTACATTCTTGAGCATCACCCTGGATTCAAAGCTACAATGGGGTTCTCAAATATCGGCTCTAGCAGGTAGATTGAGCACCGCTGCATACGCAGTACGTAAAATCAGAAACTTGACTGACGAATCGACACTTGACACTGCTAGATTGGTTTACTTTAGCTACTTCCACAGTATAATGTCCTATGGCATTTGATTGTGGGGGAAAGCCGCCGAAATCCAATCTATATTTGTTTTTAAAAAAGAGTGATTTGATCTATATATATGATATATATAGAAGTCGCGAGACTCACTTCGTGAAAAATTTAAGGGGATTAAAATTCTCACAGTGGCATGTCAATCTATATATGAAAATATTGTGTATGTACGCAAAAAATTTAATGATTATGATAAGAGATCCGACGCACATAATTTCAATACAAGACACAAAAATAGATTAATTTTATCTCAATTCAGGTTGTCGAAAGTTAGTGGTTCCTTTTAGGGGAACTGTATCTGATTTTATGATAAACTGCCTAAAGATATTGATCAACTGTCAATGAGCAGATTTAAAACCTATAGATTAAAGACGGGAATTTAACGTGACTTACGCGATGTCGATATAGCGATCGACATATGTCGAAACATATATCGATCGCTATCCGACGAATCGAACGAATCCGTCCAACCTAATCCCGCACCTCCATGTACACCGCATCATCACCCCCCACCAACACCACCGCCGCCGCCGCCGCCGCCGCCGCCTGCTCCGTCCGCCCGCGCTGCACGAGCAGCGGCCCGCAGTGCGAGGCTGAACGCGTCAGCGAGCGCCCAGCACTCAAGATCCTGAAGAAGACCTCCGGATGAGGCCGAAACATATGTCGATCGCTATATCGACATCGCGTAAGTCACGTTAAATTCCCGTCTTTAATCTATAAGTTTAAAATGAACGTGAGTTTTTATAATAAGATTTAAAACCTTTGTAAAATCCAATTTAATGAAGAAATAGTAGCATACAATAAATAACTACATGAATGACAAAAATGCTTGAAGGCCTGAATGCCCCAAGCTCCAAGATATAATATAAATTGTATGATAATATAATTATTTGTTGTAAATTAAAAAATAATAATAATCTGAATTTTAAAAAAATGATTTAATACAAGTGACAACCCCCATAGAGTTTCTTGGTGTTTCTTCTCCTGATGGGAGTACTTCCGAAACACCAGTAGATTCAACAGTCAATCAGTTTTCATCTTTTGTTTGCAGATCTAGGGTTGCCTGTTACGACGGTATTATGCAGCTGATAGACGGACAATCAGTTCCATTCGGAATATGATTTGTACTGCAATTAGTCTGCGTTTTATTTATTTATTGTGTTTCATTATTTCACAATTTTTTGGATAAAAATTGTCTGGAGTACTGAAACATGCAATGGGTTGCACTGGGTACACGTAATAGTACGGTTGGCAACCCTACCTTAATCATGGGAATTAAACATGTGTTTTAAGTGTGACGTTCGACGTCAAAATGAAAGGCTAATGGCGCAAAACCTTTGTTTTTTTTTGTAAATAGAAAAGCAATAAGTTATGTTTCTGTTATATCTATAATCATTATTATTGATAATGATCTATTTAATGTTATTTGACGTGTGTAAGTGCAAATTTCTAATTTGCCCATATATACTGAATAAATGCTTTGGCTTGACTTGACTTGACACAGATATGCAAATAAACACCTCAAACTTGGTAGGTACTGAAATGAAATAGCGCGCCATTTGAAGCCTGTTTTTCGTTTTGTGAACGATCTTAAATTATTTCGTTTTGTTTGATATGCGTCTTAATCGAGTGTGTTCTTTGCTGAGTGGGCTTTGAATATGAGCTCTTTCCTTGTTGTTGAGATCAATGTTCATAGGTCTGATCAATTTTAATTTCAGAATCCTCTTAATGATATTGTTAGATCATTGACTTGAAGCTGGAGCAGCTCCTGAATTCTGCAGAATACTCAACTACTCACCAACTAAGAAAGGATTTTCCAAAATTCACCCCTTTAGGGCATGAGATGGGGGTTCAAAGTTTGTATGGAGAAACAAGATTAGATAGTATTTTCTATTCAAAACTTTAAACAAGTGCTTCAGTAATAAAATAAGTAAATACGTGTTTCAGGCTTTTTTGAAATGCCACCCCTAAGAGGGTGAAATGGTCACCTGAAAAAGAATAAAAAAGTCTGAAAATTAATAAGGTTTCGGATTGCGCTGAAATTTGGCATGCAGATAGTTATTACGACGCTAGTTCCCACTGAAGAAGGATTTTTCAAAACTCACACTTGAAGGGGATGAAACGGGGGTTCAAAGTTTGCATTGTCATTTTATTCGACATTTCACACAAGTACTTCTAATAATAAAATAATAAAGTAAATACGATTATTAACAAGTAAATAAATAAGTAAATATGATTTTCAGGCTTTTTCAAAATACCACCCTACACCTTCTTAGGGTGGCATTTTGAAGTGGGTAACAAAGTCTGAAAATCAATATTGTTTCGGATTGCGCTGAAATTTAGAATGCAGATAGTTGTTATGACGTAGGTATCCGCTTAGAAAGGATTTTATAAAAAAATCCCCCCCGATGTAACTTATTATTTTTAAATTATATATATAAACTTATATAGATTTACTAAGTACTTCCGTAAATAAATAAGTAAATACGTGTTGCAGGATTTTTGCAAGGGGTTGGTAAAAAAGTCTGAAAATCAATATGGTCTATATATTCTGATTTGGATTTTCTTTGCTTGTCTTTTATTAATGAATGAATGAATGAATTAACGCGGGCGAAGCCGCGGGGCACTTCTAGTTTAAGTACAATTTGATATAATTTGGCTGATCAATTTCACGAATTTACTAAATATTATGTTTCTTTGAAGTGTTTCACACTATTTTTTTTTTTTGTAAATTGTTAAACACAATCCAAAATTTCATCGTACCGACGGGACTTGAACCCGCAACCTCCGGAATAACATGTTCCGGTGCTTTGCCAATTAAGCAACGGTGCGAAGTATCGTTACGACGAAATTAGTGGATTGCATTTGTTAACCCAATTATGCATTGGTGGCGCCATCTATGACTACTTATTACGTAAGTTAATCATTCGGAAGAATACATTACAGTTTTCAAATCCGACGAGAGATGTTGCACTGCGTAAATCAAATATTATGTTTCTTTGAAGTGTTTCACACTATTTTTTTTTTTGTAAATTGTTAAACACAATCCAAAATTTCATCGTACCGACGGGACTTGAACCCGCAACCTCCGGAATAACATGTTCCGGTGCTTTGCCAATTAAGCAACGGTGCGAAGTATCGTTACGACGAAATTAGTGGATTGCATTTGTTAACCCAATTATGCATTGGTGGCGCCATCTATGACTACTTATTACGTAAGTTAATCATTCGGAAGAATACATTACAGTTTTCAAATCCGACGAGAGATGTTGCACTGCGTAAATCAAATATTATGTTTCTTTGAAGTGTTTCACACTATTTTTTTTGTAAATTGTTAAACACAATCCAAAATTTCATCGTACCGACGGGACTTGAACCCGCAACCTCCGGAATAACATGTTCCGGTGCTTTGCCAATTAAGCAACGGTGCGAAGTATCGTTACGACGAAATTAGTGGATTGCATTTGTTAACCCAATTATGCATTGGTGGCGCCATCTATGACTACTTATTACGTAAGTTAATCATTCGGAAGAATACATTACAGTTTTCAAATCCGACGAGAGATGTTGCACTGCGTAAATCAAATATTATGTTTCTTTGAAGTGTTTCACACTATTTTTTTTGTAAATTGTTAAACACAATCCAAAATTTCATCGTACCGACGGGACTTGAACCCGCAACCTCCGGAATAACATGTTCCGGTGCTTTGCCAATTAAGCAACGGTGCGAAGTATCGTTACGACGAAATTAGTGGATTGCATTTGTTAACCCAATTATGCATTGGTGGCGCCATCTATGACTACTTATTACGTAAGTTAATCATTCGGAAGAATACATTACAGTTTTCAAATCCGACGAGAGATGTTGCACTGCGTAAATCAAATATTATGTTTCTTTGAAGTGTTTCACACTATTTTTTTTTGTAAATTGTTAAACACAATCCAAAATTTCATCGTACCGACGGGACTTGAACCCGCAACCTCCGGAATAACATGTTCCGGTGCTTTGCCAATTAAGCACGGTGCGAAGTATCGTTACGACGAAATTAGTGGATTGCATTTGTTAACCCAATTATGCATTGGTGGCGCCATCTATGACTACTTATTACGTAAGTTAATCATTCGGAAGAATACATTACAGTTTTCAAATCCGACGAGAGATGTTGCACTGCGTAAATCAAATATTATGTTTCTTTGAAGTGTTTCACACTATTTTTTTTTGTAAATTGTTAAACACAATCCAAAATTTCATCGTACCGACGGGACTTGAACCCGCAACCTCCGGAATAACATGTTCCGGTGCTTTGCCAATTAAGCAACGGTGCGAAGTATCGTTACGACGAAATTAGTGGATTGCATTTGTTAACCCAATTATGCATTGGTGGCGCCATCTATGACTACTTATTACGTAAGTTAATCATTCGGAAGAATACATTACAGTTTTCAAATCTTAATTGGCAAAGCACCGGAACATGTTATTCCGGAGGTTGCGGGTTCAAGTCCCGTCGGTACGATGAAATTTTGGATTGTGTTTAACAATTCACGAATTTACGTCTTCATATTAGATTTTGCTTCCGGCGATTATGTTTGGTGTTTGAGTATTATATTTGAGAAGATAATGAAGATATAGAATGACACACTATATAAGTATAGGTACTCTGTAATATTATGCAATTTACATAACTATCTATTTCCATCGAAACTAATGCAGATCTTATTTGTCTTGATTATTGATTCCTAGAAGTTAGCTACGGAATTCAGTACAAATAGTTACAGTTTTAATTACTTGATTTCAATTTCTATCAAATATGGGTCTCATATTGGCCTTTTAGATTGCTGATGGAAATTCTAAAAACGAAATCGTATGTTTGCTTTTCGTTTTCAAATTACCAAGGGGTTATTTTATAACGAAATATTTGTTTTACCGTAATTTCACAGCCATTGTTAAGGTTTGAAGTGTTTGTAATCACCGTGTGGTTTTTCGGTGTATAATAGACATGACGGTATTTTTATACTTTGGTGTGTTGGAATTAAAATAATAATGGATTTATATAATAAAATATTTCAAAGTAGGTTGTTGGAATTCAACATATTACTTCTTGTACATTGTTACACACAAAATTACATCGTACCGCCGGGATTCGAACCCACGTCTTCTGGGAAACATGCCCTCACGCTCTAACCAACTAAGCCACAGTACAATCCTATCAACACGACGAAGCTTGAGAAGGATTGCATTTTAACAAATTATGCTGTGGTAGCGCTAATTTTGGATTGTGTGTAAAAATATACAAAAAGATAAAGTGTGTAAGTATAATAAATAGTATAATAAAGTATAGTATAATAAAGTGTGTAACAAAGAAACATAATATTTGACTATTACTTCTTAAGATAAGGCCACACCGCGGCGTCCTTCGATCTGTGAGCGCGATCTAAGTACTTTTCAATAATTTTCTGATCACGTTTGGTGTGAACCAGTCGGTACAAATACTACTGCGCTATCTATCTAGTTCTTCAATTCAATCTGAGAAGCCATCGACAGGCTGGAGCATTAAATATTATGCTTTAATAAAATATGATAAATATAATAAATATTATATGTATTATATTATAGTATTAATGCTAACTAATATTATAAATGCGCAAGTAACTCTGTGAGTAAGTAGCCCTGTGACTAGGTGGAGCGACGACATTCGCAAAGCGGTGGGCAGTGACTGGAAACAAAGAGCCGAAGTAACTCTGTCTGTCTGTCTGTCTGTGTCACTTTCACGCCAAAATCACTGAACCGGTTTAAATGAAACTTGGTACACAGATAGTCTAGAGCCTGAGAACGGACATAGGCTACTTTTTGATGCGAAAAGAGTTGTAAGGGATTGAAAGGGGGGATGAAAAGTTGTATGGAAATATCGTCATTTTTAGAGCTAGCAGCTTGAAACTTATTTTTTAGGCTGTTGATTCGATATAAAAAAATGACATTCAAAGTTTGTAAAAGTTTTACCCTCAAGGGTGTAGAAATAACAATAGGGAATAAGGAATGAAAGTTTGTATGGAAATATGTAAGGTTTATGTCAATGTTTTTCTAAACGGATTTAAATGAAATTTGGTACACAGATATTCTAGAGCCTACTTAGACAAAGGCTACTTTTTAATGTGAAAAGAGGGTTGTAAGGGTGTAAAGGAGGGATGAAAAATTGTATGGAAGTATCGTCATTTTTAAAGCTAGAATCTTGAAACTTATTGTTTAGGCTGTTGATTCGATATAAATTAATATGTCATTCAAAGTTTGTGAGGGGGAAGGGGGAGAGAGAAGGGGAAGGGGGAATGAGGAAAAGGGAGGGAGGGTGGAAGTGAGGGGAAGGGGAAAGGGGTAGAGGGATGGGAGGTAAGAGAAAGGGGAGGGGAGGTGGAGTGGGGGATGGGGAGTGGGGGGAGAGGGAGGGGGAAAGGGGGGAGAGGAAAGTGAGGGAAGGGGAGTGGGGGGAAGAGTCAAGAGAGACGGGGAGGGGAGGGTAAGTGGGGGGAAGAGAGAGGGGAGGGGAAGGGAGGGGAAGTGTGGGAAAAAGGGAGGGGGAGAGGGAAGTAAGGTGAAAGGGGGTGGAGGAAAGAAAGAGGGAGAGGGGGGGGAAGGGCGAGGGGGAGGGAGAGGGGAGGGGGATTTGCGCGGCGTGGTACGGTGCGGTGTAGGTGGGATACGCATGTGTCTTATTTGTAAAATAATTAGCCTAAATATTAAAAAATGCTACCCAAAGACACTATTCCACGCGGGCGAAGTCGCGGGCACAGCTAGTATACTATATTCTACTATTTTTTTCTCACAGTCAATGGTAAACAGTGGAGTTCACAACTGGTGAAAAAAATTATCTCGGTATTGTATCCGCTCATCATACATCATTCTCCGCTCAGAATCACAGAATAATGAATTGTACTAGTATCAGAATCTTAATCTATAATCCCGAGCATAGCGAGAGTAACTTCAAAATAGTAGAGTATCATCGATGGAAATAAACGAAGTACTTATATTTTATACTCTAGACTCCTTCCCTGCATCTAGGATCCAACTTAGTCTCTTTAATTAAATTCCCTTTTTCAACTTGTTGCATAATTTTCTATTTAGTATGTGAGCATCACATATAGTTTACACTACAGCTGTCGTGCTCATGAAGATAAAAGGCTCTAAAGATAATGGTTAAAAAAAAGTTAGTCTAAAGTTGGTTTCTGTATATTCGTTATTGTAGATGATTGTGATGTGAAAATCAGACAGGTTTATCATCGTAGATATGCATTTCACAACATTTACATTCCGTTAAAACGGTTCAATGAACAGGTGTTGATTACTATTAGTACCTACATATTACTGTACCTGCACATCACATGTGACGACATGCGATGTCACAGAATACACAATAGTACTACGTAGTGTTGTATCTAAACGAGTTTATGGAAAGATGAGGGGTACATCTTGTAAGCAATGCGTCTTAGGTTTCCCGAAAGGAATCGTCAACGTAGATCATAATATTGGAACGTGACGCGTACAACACGTGACGTGCGCATAGGGCGCGTATTGATCCCGTAAATTCCCGTAACGGCGAATGCTTATGGAAATTTCTTCTAAAACTTTCTTTACAAGACTGTGAACGCGAGATGGGTATAGATAAAGCGTTCTCTCTGAACTGTATTTAAACTTAACCCTGAATATATTTACATGATCTCGGTACGATTGTAGGCTTGATAATAAAATTCAAATTCGTTAAATGTAACATCGAGATATCTCAATATAACGAGCATAGTGCTGTGGAAACTCAAGAGTTTTAAGCGTCAAGACAGAGTCATGCATGCCAATTTTAACCGACTTCACAAAAGTGGAGGAGGTTCTCAATTAACCTGTATTTTTTTATGTTTTTTACATCAGAACTCCGTAATTTAATCCAATTTCGAAAATTATTTTCTTTGTTAACGATAGTACGCTTCCCGTTTGGTCCCATTGTAATTTTATTGAGATCTAGACTAATATTATAATGAGAAAACGTCTTTTGGAGATTTTTAATCACGAAGCAAGTGCATCTGTTTCAATATCGCGGAAAATATCGTTTGCGCGATGCAGGATCTCATACATTTAGGTAATATTTAAAGGAGAGCTATTAAAATCTACGCTAGCGCCATCTCTTGGTTTTATTTGTCCTTACTATATAATGAGAAAGTAACTCTGTCAGTCTGTCTGTCTGTCCGGATTCACGCCAAAACTACTGAAACGATTTAAATGAAATTTGGTATACAAATAGTCTAGAGCTTGAGAACGGATATAGGCTAATTTTGAATGCAAAAAGAGGGTTGAAAGGGGGGATGAAAAGTTGTATGAAAGTATCGTCATTTTTGAAGGGAGAAGCTTGAAACTTATTATTGAGGCTGTTGATTCGATATAAATAGATATGACAATCAAAGTTTGTGAGGGGAAAAGGGGAGTGGAGAGGGAGGGTATAGGGAGAGGAGGAATGTGGAGGGGGAGGGTAGGGGGAGCAGAGGGGGAGCGGAGGGGGAGCGGAGGGGGAGGGTAGTGAGAGTGGAGGGGTAGTGGTGGGGGAGGGGAGGGGGAGTGGAGGGGATGTGGAAGTGAGGAGAAGGGGAGGGAAAGTATAATATGACATTCAAAGTGTGTGAGGAAGTAGGGGGAATGGAGGGGGAGGGTAGGGTTGGTCCAGGGGGAGAATAGAGTGATGGTAGGGGGAGTGGAGTGGAAGGGTAAGGGGAGTGGAGGGGGAGGGTAGGGAGAGTGAAGAGGGAGTGGTGGGGGAGGGGAGGTGGAGGGGAGGGGGAGAGGAGGGGATGTGGAAGTGAGGAGAAGGGGGAGGGAAGGGGAGGGGTGAATATGGTATGTAAGGAGACGGGGAGTGGTGGGGAAGCGAAACGGGAAGGGTAAGGGGAAGTGAGGGTAGGAGAAGTAAGGGGAGGGGGAGGGGAGGTGGAAGTGAGGGGAAGGGGGAGGGGAGGTTAAGTGAGGGAAGAGGGAAGGAGGAATTAACGTGGCGTAGTGCGGTGCGGTGTAGTTGGGATACGTATGTGTTTTATTAGCTAATGCTACCCAAAGACATTATTCCACGCGGACGAAGTCGCGGGCACAGCTAGTATTATATAAAGATAACACCTACAACTTACGAAGTACTGAAAATGACTAGTGCGATATTTGAAGTAGATTTCTTTCGTTTTGTGAACGATCTTACATTTTTTATGACATTGAATAAATCCAAACATATCAAAACAATATGTTATAGATGCGAAAGTAGCTCTGCCTGTCTGTTACTTATTAGATGAAATCGTACATAGCGATAGCCTTAAAGTACGGCTACGCCGCAGCGTCCTGCGTGCGTGGTCTCGGCGGCGTTCAGATAACGCAGTAGTATTTGTATACCGACTGGTTCACACCAAACGCGATCTACTGCGATCAGAAAATGATTGAAAATCACATCGCAAACGCGCACGTGGACGCAGGATGCCGCGGTGTGGTCGATCTTTATAGATTGTAGAAAGTTCAGAATACAGCAAAAATCCAGACCCACGTTGAACCGTAATTTCAAGCGACGCTCTGTGTTCAAAAATCGAACCGAAAATCCGCGCGCGCCTCCTTTCTACCCGTGTAAAGTTGCTAAATTATAGTAAGCAATTTTACAAGTAGGAACGGCACAAGATGTAATTTAGTAAACACTCCTTTTAAAGATGGAAAGAGTTGGAATCCGCGGTTTAGCCCTAGATATCTTTCGGGACTATCTATCTGACCGAACACAGTGTGTTTCAATAGAAAAACACGTAAGTGATGATGAAACGCTAAGTTTCGGGGTTCCTCAGGGGAGTATATTGGGTCCTGTTTTGTTTCTACTATATGTGAACGATCTCTGTAATCTAAACATACCTAACTGTGAAATTTTCAGTTATGCAGATGATACTGCACTTATAGTGAATGGCACGACATGGCCTGATGCAAAACGCTATTCTGAGAACGCCTTATCTATTGTAACAAAATGGTTAGATGCAAACCTGCTAACTCTTAATCTAGACAAAACAAAATATATCACATTTTCTTCAAATTCTCAATCCCAACCTGATAACACAATGTCTATAATAGTACACAGATGCAAATACCCAGAAAACACACTTTGTGAATGTAACACTATCATGAGAACGGATAGTATCAAATATCTTGGTGTTCATATAGATAAAATGCTCTCATGGAAATCGCACATTGATTCACTAACTACACGTACTAGGAAAATGATTTACATTTTTAAAAAGCTAAGACACGTTGCAGACTTTGAAACCCTAAAGATGGTCTATTATTAATTAGTGCAATCAATTATTTCTTATTGTTCCACAACCTGGGGTAATGCGTGTACAACCCACTTCCTCCAAGTGGAGCGTGCTCAACGCGCTATCCTTAAAGTAATGATTAACAAACCTATCAGGTATCCTACTAACTTATTGTATCAAGACACTAGGGTCCTAACAGTAAGGCAGCTATCAATTTTGAACACGATTCTACGCAAACATAAGTTAATGCCTTATAATCCTGAATTAGATATTGATAGTCGACGGCGTAATCGTGTTTGCACAACTACCTCCTGTCGTACATCGCTGGCTGCAAGACACTTTGATGTCCTTAGCTCTAGGCTCTACAACAAGTTAAACGCTATCCTTCACATATATCCTCTCACATACTACGAAGTTAAAAACTCTATAAAAACATATCTATTAGATCTAAATTATGGAGAAACAGAAAATATATTAAGGTTCTGTTTTTAAATTCAAAATTCAAATTTTAAATTATCATATCATCTAGCATATTAGAAAGATTTTGGACAAACACACACACACACACACACACACACACACACACACACACACACACACACATACACATACACACACACACACACACACACACACACACACCCACACACGCAAGTTCTTTATTTTAGATTTCTAATCATTTGCATATATTTCTTAACCAATTGTGTCTTTTAAATGTAGTTATCTAAATAATGTGTATGTACATTATGTCATAGCTATCTAACGGAGGGCGATGGTGTCTGTAACACAGTTTTATAACTTCTACGGACACCAACAAACTTATAGAGTATAAATAGTCACTAAGTACATAATCACCTATCTTAAGTTTATAAGGCACATGTATTTAAAGTCAATAAAGAATTATCTTACCTATCTTATCTAATTAGACATTTATAAACCACGTTATCAACGCAACGAAATTCATAGTGACTAGTGATTACTATTATTACTCTTATTATTTACTATTATTAGTTGCTTCACTTAGTTATGCCTTCGTGTTTATTTTGTATTCTGTGGTAGAAAAGGACATAAAATACTTTTTACCGTAGGCAATGTCGCGGTGTGCAATTAGCATCATAATATATCTTCTATACATGTCATACAAGTCAAATAACACTGTTTGGCACAAGAATTTATCTTAAATGCTATTAAAGGTGGCGGTCTAAAAATAGCTAGGACCTCTTAATGCTTTGGCGTGGGAGTTGTCAAGGCGACCAAGAGAAACAGAGCATAATCATCAGCTTAAGGGCTTCACTTTACTATGCTGCTATGAGGTAAAGCCTATTTTCAGCACCACTTCCTCACAGATCAAGTATATATAGCAAGCTACAGTTTTCCGTAAATTAAGTTTTACTGATGTGTTCAACGACGCGGGACCTACGCCCAGCCAATAAATACATTAAATATTAAAGTCTATGGTTGAACTTTGGTAACTTAGGAAGAATTAGACTTATATCTCAAAAGAACTAGTGGCGGCGTTACCTACAAAATGTATATATAGTCGAATTTTTAATTAGACGGAGTAAACTCATCATAATCAGCCGGTATCAGTCCACTGCTGGACATAGGCCTCTCCCAAGTCATGCCACTGAGCCCGATCTTCGGCTCTTTGTTTCCAGTCACTGCCCACCGCTTTACGAATGTCGTCGCTCTACCTGGTAACAGGGCGTCCTACGCTACGTTTACCGATTCGCGGTCTCCACTCTAGAACCAGTCTACCCCAACGGTTATCGGTCCTACGGCAGATATGACCAGCCCACTGCCACTTCAGCTTGCTAATCCGATGAGCTATGTCGATCACTTTAGTTCTCTGGCGAATTACTTCGTTCCGGATTCGATCCCGCAGAGAAAAACCGAGCATAGCTCTTTCCATAGCTCGCTGAGCGACTTTAAATTGGTGGACCAGTCGAACCGTGAGTGTCCACGTCTCGGCTCCGTATGTCAAGACGGGTAGGACGCACTGATTAAAGACTTTTGTCTTTAGGCACTGTGGTATATGCGACGAGAAGACTCGACGGAGTTTTCCAAATGCTGCCCAGCCCAGCTGAATTCTTCTCTGGATTTCCTTTTCGAAGTTATGTTTGCCTAGTTGGAGCGTCTGCCCTAGGTAAACATACTTAGTGACAACTTCGAGTGGGATTCCATCTACGGCAATCGGTTCCGGAACAACGTGCTCGTTGTACATGACTTTGGTTTTATCCAAATTCATCCGGAGACCGATGCGACGAGAAAAATCAGCTAGGCCATTCAACATCCTCTGTAAGTCCTGCAGCGTCTCTGCCATAATGACGATGTCATCTGCGAATCGTAAGTGAGAGGTGTACCTGCCGTTGATGTTGATACCACAATCTTTCCAGTCCAGCGTGTTAAACATATCCTCCAAGGCGTTAGTGAACAGTTTCGGGGATATGACGTCCCCCTGTCTCACTCCTCGACGCAGGTGGATATGATTAGTACGCTGGTTCTGTACTTGTACACTCATCGTTGCGGCATTATACAGACATCTCATCACTTCGATATATCGCCAGTCGACTTGGCAACGCTGCAAGGACTACAGAACAGACCAGGTTTCGATTGAGTCGAAGGCCTTCTCATAGTCCACAAACGCTAAGCACAGGGGCCGATTGTACTCTTCGGTCTTCTGTACAATCTGCCGCACTGTGTGGATGTGGTCCATGGTGCTGTAACCGCTTCGAAATCCGGCCTGTTCCGGAGGTTGGAACTCGTCGAGTCTTCGCGCAAGACGGTTCGTGATGACCCTTGAAAACAGTTTGTAGACATGGCTCAGAAGCGAAATCGGGCGGTAGTTTTTCAAGAGGGTTTTGTCTCCTTTTTTGAAAAACAAAACCACCATGCTCCTGTTCCATGCCTGTGGAGTTCTCCCAGTGAAGAGAACAGAATTGAAGAGCTGTTGCAGCTGGCTTACAGCTGGGGCTCCTCCAGCTTTTAGAAGCTCCGTTGTGATTCCGTCTTCACCTGGGGCCTTTCCATTTTTGAGCTGTTTAAGGGCCATCACGATCTCATCTCGGCTGACTTCGGGCAGGTCTTCTGTGAAGTGGCGGGTCAAGGTGGCTCTACAATCCTCAGTATCGGGTACGGGCCTTGAAGCATGCGATGCGTAGAGCTTGCCGTAGAAGTCTTCAACTTCTGACAGAATCTCCGACTTGGATGCGACGACGTTCCCCGTTGACGTTGTCAGCTTTGTGAGGTGGCTTCTACCCAGAGGCTGGGCGAACACTTTCGACCCCCGATTCTGCTCAATTGATTCTTTAATCAAGAGCGTGTTAGAGGATCGGAGGTCTTGTCGTACCAGCTTCTTAATGGTTTTGTTGCGCACCCGATTAATTGACAAAGCTGACAAAGGGTCTGTTCGTCTCTCTTCCATTAGTCGAAGTGTTTCTGCCGAAAGTTTGGACTTTTTGCCCGTACGCTTGCGCTCGCAAAACTTCGTCCCTTCATCCCTGAGGATTTCCACCACTTCTTCGAGTTTCTGGTCTACGTCATCTGTGGTTTCCAAGGCAGCGAATCGATTTTCCAATTTTTATTGGAATGTTTCAGACCCAACAACGGTTTGGTCGGAGTGTGGACTTCATCAATCGGAATCTCTCGGCTTTGAAGTCGATATCCCAGAGTGCCTCGTACAAGTTGGTGATCACTTCCAGTATTGAACCTACTGATCACTGAAACGTCTCTGAATATGCGCCGTTTGTCCGTAATGATGAAGTCGATCTCATTTTTATTCACAGCGTCGGGGCTTTGCCACGTCCACTTCCTTTGGGGCTGTTTCTTGAAGAACGAGTTCATCAAGAAAAGCCCCTCTCTCTCGAGGAAATTGACGAGCATTTGTCCCCTGTGATTCCTACTCCCAAATCCGTGTGGTCCTATAGACGATTCGCCGCAAGTTTGTACTCCCACTTTGGCGTTAAATTCTCCCATGACAACGTTGTAGTGAGCCTTGGAGGTGGTTTGTAAAGCTCTGGAGATATCTTTATACATCCTCTCCACCTCATCGTCCAAGTGTGTCGAGGTCGGTGTGTAGACCTGGAT
The DNA here is from genome assembly GCA_954871355.1 of Cabera pusaria. Lineage (NCBI taxonomy): Eukaryota > Metazoa > Arthropoda > Insecta > Lepidoptera > Geometridae > Cabera > Cabera pusaria. The sequence continues at coordinate 14,673,845 of OX940896.1, forward strand.
AACCTTGAGGCTGTACCTCTTGGTTAACTTAATTATGAGGTACGCTACCCTGGTCGACACACTGGAAATTTCTATGACGTTGTCACTGAGAACCTTGTTGACCAGAAACCCGACGCCGCCTTGGGATGGCTGGTCTCCTTCTCTGTAATACATAAGATGGCCCGATTCTAGAGTTATGGTGTCCTCTCCCTGTCTTCGGACTTCACATAACCCCAGAATGTGCCATCTTATGTGTCTCAGCTCCTCCTCCAGCTGCACCAGATGATCGTCCAGCCGAATCGTGCGTCCATTGTACGTTGCGAGGGTCAGTTTGTTCTGGCGGCCTACCGTAACCCGGGGATTCTTAGCACCCCCTGCCCTGCCGTTAACGTGACCGCCGCCGTGGTCAGGAATAGCAGGGTGGCCGGGAATTGGGGGCCGCGACTTAATGTGACTTTCCATTTTGGTTTCATCCCTTGGGAGGGATATGCGCTAATCGCCATGCTGGGCAGGCGTGTTGGCGATCGCAGGACGTAGCTTCTCGCACCGGTGACGCTGCTGCCCGTCACCGGCCTGTAGTATTTAGCTACTCCATAATTTGAAATGGTTAAACCGCCATTTGTCGGTCGCCAGAGCCCATTCGTTGGTCAGCAGGATGCACCACGGGCAGGTGAGGTTGGCTGGGAGCACTTTTAGGAAAACTTTAATATGAGTTATTGAACTAGTTCACTGAATTGATATGACTCCATTAACTAAATCTTTTATACCACATGCCTATTTTTATTTCATGAAAAAGTGGCAATACTCGTTATGTCATTTTACTCAGTTTAATTAAAAATTCGACTATACTGATTGCGCTACCACTGACTGCCTAGTGAGATATAGGCTAGCGATGCGTCGATCTTTTTGAAGATCGGATCGAAGGCATACAATCCAATCGATTTTTGGATCGGATCGAAACCATGCGATCCGATCGCGGCTCGATTCAACTCTATCAAATATCGGATCGCGATCCAAACTTTGTGGTTTGCATACAATGTAATATATTTTAATTTGCAAACAAAGTATATTATCAATAACTACGAATGTTATTACATAATTCATTGTTTCGTTGTGTGGTTTTTATACTTCATAGACATTCAAATGTACTCGTATGTCCTTAAATTATAGAAATTTAATTTTAATAAGATTAAATTATACATTAGACTTTTCAGGTTAATGTAATTTATGTTGCCTAATGCCTTGTTGAACCAACCAACCAGAATCAGAATCAGAATCAGAATAATTTATTGAAATAACTAATACATTTTAACATGCTAGGTCTTCTTGCATCAAAGTCAAATTAGTTCACCCTCAACGGGCATTCAATATTTATAAACACAATTGATAAATATCATTATTTTTCCACATCATTCAACTCCATTACAATACGAAACTCATATACATTGTTTGTTTAAATTATAAAAAATAAAATAAAAATCATCACATAAATTAAATAGGAGTTTCTTACATAGTCATAGTAGTTAATATTCGATGTCAATGAATTCAATGAATGTCAGATTATTGTGTCAAAATTTAGTACTAAAATATTCATTCAAATTATAAAATACATTAACAGTTAACCATTTTTTTAAACTTTGTTTGAATCTATTCACCGGGAGTTCTTTAATTACTTTTGGTAGGTGGTTGAATACCTTAATTCCATTAATAAAGGCACTTTTTCCAAATATCATTGAATTTACAGCAGGTAAATACAGGTCATTGTACTGCCTCATATAGGCTTTCCGGACACGCATATCATATTTTGTTTTAAAAAGGTTCAAATTATGTTTTACAAAGAGGCAGAGTTCGAGTATATAAATGATGATAATAATGGCCGTGAGAGTCAAATACTTCTTATTTGTGAATACTTCCCTGAGAGATTCGTCACTTCTCATGCTGTATATGATCCTGAGGCATCGTTTCTGTAGAATAAAAGTACTATTAACTTCAACAAAGTTACCCCAGAATATGATGCCGTATGTAAGCAGTGGATAAATATTTCCATAATAAAAATTACGGGCTACATCTATATAACATGTGTCCACTAGGACTGCCAGGGCATAACAGTAACTTGCTATTTTGTTATTTATTCGCTCGACGTGGGCCTTCCAATTTAAGTGTTTATCTATGATAAGGCCTAGGAATTCTGTAGTTGGTACATTGCTGATTGAAGAAATGTTGAGTTCAGGCGGTGCTGTCTTATAATTTCTGAATTGGACGAACTTTGTTTTATTAAGGTTAATTTTTAGGTTTAGAGACGCAAGCCAGGTTGTCATAAAATTTAGAGTATTGTTGATCTGGTCAGAGTACTCCATTTTTGTTAATCCGTCATTGATAAACAATATGGTTGCATCGTCTGCAAATAAAACGCATAAGTGGTCTATCAATGTGGGCATCTCATTAATATAGATCAAGAATAATAACGGTCCAAGAATACTGCCCTGTGGTACACCCAGAGAGGTTTTTTTGTAATTAGACGTAACGTTTTTAACTGTTTTTGTGACTGTGTTAAAGCTTTTTAGTTTTGTGGCTTGTAATCTATTGCTAAAATATGAATCAAAGAGTTTTAGTACAGTTCCTCTTATGCCGATTCTTTCTAGTTGTTGCAGAAGAATAGTTGGAACAACGCTATCGAAAGCCTTAGACATATCAAGGAACACTGCCGTACATTCTTTTTTTAGGTTCATATTTTCCCAGATTTTACTCAATATACTATATGCAGCTAGTGATGTTGATTTTCCTTTTTGAAATCCAAATTGAAAGCTGTTTAATGTACTATGAGTAGTCAGATAATTTAATAGCCTATTGTACAAGACTTTCTCAAAGACTTTAGAGAATGCCGGAAGCAAAGCTATAGGTCTATAGTTATTCGGATCGTCTTTTGCACCTTTTTTGTATAGCGGTTTAACATTATTTATTTTGAGTTTGTCTGGAAATTCACCAGTTTCAAGCATTATGTTTACTAAGTATGCCAGAGGTTCAGCTATGTAACGAATACAAGATTTTACAACTTGTATAATTACATCATCGAAACCACTGCTTTTTTTATTTTTTAGTTTATTTATTATGGAAGTTATTTCAGACGCATTGGTAGGTTTCATATACATACTATCACAATTTGAGTTGAATACAGCATTATATTTATTGGCATTATTTGAAAAAGTATTATTATTAGTATTAACAAAGTGATTATTTATAAGATTGGCAATGTCAATTTGATTAGTCACGAGTGATGGTCCATTTTTCAACTGCTTTATTGTTTGCTTTAATTCATTCGAAGGCTGGGTATGCATTTTAATTAAACCCCATGTTGCTTTCGATTTATTAGTGCTGCGAAGTATATATTTCATATTAGCAAGTTTTTTAGAACATTTTATGTATGACTTTAATGTCTTTTTGTAGTTTTTATAATAATTGATTTTTTCGATTGATCTGTGTTTAAGTATTTTTTTGTACAACATTCGTTTGTTTTTGCTAGATTTTGCAATACCTTTAGTTTTCCAATTAGGTTTCGTTTTATGGGTAACTTTTACCCTGATTACTGGAAAACACAGATTATATACCATAGTAAATATATCCAAAAATACATTGTAAGCCTGATTCATGTCTTCATGGCAATATACGTCAGAAAAGCTTATTTGGGAAATATATTTCATGAATATATCCATGTTATCATCAATTTTTCTTTTAAATTCAAACCAGTAGTTTAGGGTGTATCCGATACTGCATGGTATTTTTATTAGCTGCCCGGAGTGGTCAGATAGACCCGTGTGTATGACTGCAGATTCTGCCTTTCTAAAGTTAATTATAATATTGTCGATACATGTCTGGGTATTGCATGATACACGGGTAGGTTCAAGTATTGTGCAATGCATGTTATAACTACTTAACATGGTTAGGAACATTGATGAATACTTGTTTGTTTCGAGAATATTTATATTAAAGTCCCCGGCAATCACAATCCTTTTAGTCATATTACGAATTTTTCGAGTGATTTTACATAAAACGGAGTCAAGTTTGCCGAAGAATACGTTAAAATCACTGTTTGGCGGCCTGTATATACATATAATTATGAGGTTTAGCGCAGTAACTGATATTGCACAACACTCAATATTTCTTTCTATGGAGATACCCTGGACCCAATCCAATGTAGTATAATCTAAGGACTTTTTTACATATATAGAGACTCCACCTCTTCTGTGAGTGGATCGAGAGTAATATGTTGCTAATTCGTACCCTTCTATTTGCATCGTGTTGAGAGTATCTACCTTTGTAAATGTTTCAGAAAAACACAGAACATCAATTTTATATTGTAGCGTATCTAGAAATGACTTTATATCTGATATTTTGCATTTAATACCCATAATGTTGTGATGGAATATATTAAAATTATTTTCTTCTTTAGCTACGAAAAAAATCACTATCAGTTTGAGTACCAATCGTTCTGGAGGATGTTTCATCAGGAATATTATTTTCATTATCGCTGTGATTACTACGTAGACTTAAAATGTATTCGTAATATCTTCGTTTGTATTCTAGATGCAGTACCTCTTTTAGAATACTTCTAGAATCTAGAATTCTTCTCTAAACCCTTTTTGGTAAGAAAAAAATATTGTATTTTCATGCGATTTTTTTTGGGTCGATCTTTTGAAAATCGAATCAAATGCATACGATCCGATCCGCGGATCGGATCGAGCCGTTGCGCTCCCTTACTGACCATTATATCGGATCGGGCTTAAAATAAATCGCATCCCTAATATATATTGTGGGGCAACTCTGTCGGCATTAATAGGGTATTCATTGCACAAAAGAAGTGCGTCCGAGCAATTTGCGGTGCCTGGTCTACCGATAGCTGTCGACCAATATTTAAAGAGCTCAGTATCTTACCATTGCCATGCATGTATATAATGGAAGTATGCAGTTTCGTCAAACAGCACCCAGATTTCTATGAAGAAGAATCCCGAACTGTGGGTAGAACTTGTAGACATTACAATAGATTGAATTTACCAGATTGCCGTTTAGATATTTATAGAAAGAATATATATGCTATGTCGATAAAAATATATAATAGTTTGCCGAAATGTACGAGTATTAAACTGTCAAGTTTAAATAAGTTATTTTTCAAAAAAAATAAAACCGACTTCATAACCCAAAAAGGCACTCAAAAGCGAAAAATAATTTACTTAAAATTATTATAAGCGCTACCCACTTATCTATTTGAAGTCGGTGCCAGCCAAGTCTATTGGATAGTAGATAGATACTATGTATGTAGTAGTAGTAAGTAGGTACATGTAGGTTAGTAAGTAGGTAGATACATGTAGGTATTATCTATCTACTACCTATTAGACTTGGCTGGCACCGACTTCAAATAGAGAAGTGGGTAACGCTTATAATAATTTTAAGTAAATTATTTTTCGCTTTTGAGTGCCTTTTTGGGTTATGAAATCGGTTTTATTTTTTTTGAAAAATAACTTATTTTACCCTTTTTAGTGCAAAAAAAGTTTTAATGAAATTACATGCATCTATTAAATTTCGTGTCTGGGCCGTTATACACTGACGGATATATACTTTTTGAAAATTTCAAGTATGTACCTATAACGGTTAAGAAGATACAGATCTGTAAAGTGCGCACATATGTATAGACATACGGACGGATGGACGGACGGACGGACGAACGGACAACAAAGTCTCAAAAAGTGTGCATTTGGTACCCTTTGGGTTCAGAACCCTAAAAAAGTTGACTTTAAATGCCGCGCTATAGTGAAAATATTCACTAGTAATAATGATGTCATCAAGGTATCAAAGGATAAAGTCCAAAATGGCCCTGTGCAATTAAAGCATCTGACACACACGACAATTAATTGTCTATTTTATTACATTAATTCCAAATACTTTTATAACACGGACTAGTTGTATTCCAAAATGAATATTAAAAAGTATTATTTGCGATTACATTAATTGCCGCCATATGGCCAACAGAGTACTGATTCACTCTACTACGTTATAAGAGGCACTTCCCTATATTGTTGAAACCCGAATTATGAAAGCACTGTGTAGCCAACCTAACAACGGAAAGTATTATTTACGTAGTAACTATTATATAATCTGTGGTATTATACTTATAATTTTTTTTTGCAGTGTTGATTATTACAAAGTACGTTCATAATTCTGAGTTATTTAATAATGTATGCAGTGTCGCGGGACTGAAATGGCCGCCATCTTCGCCAAACGTCATGTCATGTCAAAAAATCTTAGGTATGTTTAAAAAAGTTTGCACCCTAACAGACTTTGCCCGGTAGAACATTTCTGTGAAGACAAATTATTTATATTTATATATAATTATTTATTATAATTATTAATAAATAATTATTTATTGAGGGCCCGGTGGCGTAATTGGGAGAACAGTCGGCTTTGATGCCGTGGTACCGAGTTCAAACCGCCGTGCACCTATGAATTTTTCTATCGAAAAATATATGTGCGCTTCTCGGAGTAGCCCTCCGGTGAAAGAAAACATCGTTAAGAAACCAACAACCCCCGCATTTTGGTAGGACATATCTAGTGTCCGCCTGGCCAGCTACTACCCTCAAGTTAGAAAATCTGTCGCCAAACATCTAATGTGTTCAGGCAGCTATCCTTGAGAGCCAGTTCCCATTCTAGTCCGCTTCTCTATCTTCGACCGCATCATAACTTAGCAACAGGTGAAAAAGTGGTCAAACGCTAGCCTATAAGATACAAAAAAAAATCAAAAATATTAATTATCCCCACCTTTATTTCTATATCGCTCACAGTTACCGTAAGAATATCTGTCAAAAACCAAAATCAACGAGAAGAAAGATGTAAAAACATTATTCATGGTCATATTTTTTAGACTTCAAAAGTATATGCAATAGCAACCTCCATTGTGTATAATCTTCTTGGGACTCTTCTACTAAAACCAGTACATTCTCCTATGTTTGAGGTGTTTATCTTCATATCTCTGGAGATACTTATCAAATCGCGCTAAAATTAATATGGGACCACCTCGGAAACGTATCCTACCTATTAAAAAAAGAATCATTTGAATCCGTTCACAATTGACGGAGAAATCGCGTAACATACACACAAAAAAAAAAAAAAAAAAAAACATACAGACGAATTGAGAACCTCCTCCTTTTTTGTGAAGTCGGTTAATTACTTCTAAACACAATTAAATACATTACTATTGACTCACTGTTTTTATAGTGTCAACGAATATCTACAATTTAAATTTGACAAACGTTGACAATTCGTTTTATTTTCATTTAATTATTTAATTGTTGTTTATTTCAAATGTAATGTTTGTAATGATATATGTAATACTTTTTATTAATAGATTGACTAAATAATATCACACACCTTGTTGCACACTCCGAAAGGGAGTAAATTGTACGGCTCCTCAGAATAATTAAGATCATCTTTGTCAACCTACATTCTATGCAATAAATGAATTATGAATTATAGGTCATAAGAGACTATTTGACTATTGTCCGTTAGGATGTGAGTAACCAAGTTGGTTAATTGTCCTTGAAAGGCCTCAGATGCCCTTTCGTCTTCAGCTGATGATGAATAAAACGGCATAGGTACCTACATCATTAATTATTGGATACATTAAATTTTATTATGCACATCGTGTACAAAAATGTGAGTTAAGATACATACGAGTATAACTTGAAGCTCAGCAATCATTTCCCCAGACAGCTCTCCGATGATGTAAAGCTTCAAAGCCTGAAATACTACGCTTGTATTTTTTATCTGGCATAAAAAATGACGAACCGACATACTGACACAAAGGCACAACGTTCATCCCTGGAGGATACGCCAAGCCTGAACTTGTAGGTAAGGAGTAACGGGATCAATTAATAATGAACTTTATAAATCTTTGAAAGGCAAAGAGAACAGTGGAATTACTACAGGTCTAACTTTGTATTTATAGATACGAGTGCAATGACGCGAAAAATACTGAATCTATATATTTGCCACTTGTGCATGCCAAACTTCGCATACCATCAGACAAGCGTCTGTTTATTCTATTTTCAACCGACTTCCAAAAAGGCGGCGGTTCTCAATTCGTCTGTATGTTTTAATGGTTCCGTACCCCAAAAGGAAAAAAAGGAACCCTTATAAGATCACTTTCTAGTCCGTCTGTCTGTCTGTTTGTCTGTCTGTCCGTCTGTCTGTCTGTCCGTGTGTCACCACCGTTTTTTTAGGAACGGGTGTACCTCGCAAGTTGAAATTTATACCAAATACTGAGGTCTATAGTCCCTATTAGGTGTAAAAAAACAAGTTCCTGTGTCAACACGATAAAAAGATGGGCAAATTTAGATTTTCGCGAAAACTTGTAAGTACCAATATTTACCTTAATTTTCATTTTTTTTTATTTTTTGGAAATTTTCCTTTACTTGTGCTATAAGATCTTGCTTTTGACTAAAATTGACAATTGTAGGTAAACCTGAAGTAATCTATAGGTTTTGGGTCGACCCAAACCTATAGGGTACTTCCCGTTGACCTAGATTCATGAAATTTGGCAAGAAGCAAGGTCTTACTGCAAAAAAAACGGAAAATTCCAAAATATAAAAAAAAATTGAAAATTAAAGGGTGTCCCCATACATTTACATAGTTAACGCCAGTTAAGATAGGCCTCTGATTTATATTAGCGGTCATACAATTTAGGGGTCTAGCTTAATTAGCACCAAACTTAAATAAGGTAAATAAATACAATTGTGCTATTGTGTGATTTATTTTATACATAGTTGACCGAACTACAAAGTTAAGTTTGTCCCTTAACTTAGCCTAAGAAGTTGGTACGGAAGCCACGGTGGGAGATTCCAACTCGACTTGGCCGGTAATTTTTTTGTATGTTACGCGATTACTTCGTTAATTGTGAATCGATTCGAATGATTTTTAAACGGTAGGGTACATTTCCGAGGTGGTCCCATTGCAATTTCATCGGAATATAACATCAGAGATATGATGATAAACGTCTTCTTAAACTTGCTACTGGAAATTGACTCGTGGGGCATGGAAGTCGGTTGTTTTAGTTTTTAAACTATCTTTATTATAAATTGTTAAACACAATCCAAAATTTCATCGTACCAACGGGACTTGAACCCGCAACCTCCGGAATAACATGTTCCGGTGCTTTGTTATTCCGGAGGTTGCGGGTTCAAGTCCCGTTGGTACGATGAAATTTTGGATTGTGTTTAACAATTTACAAAAATATTAAGTGTGTAACACTTCAAAGAAACATAATATCTTTATTATATTATAAAATATAATATTACAGACCCGCGAGCATTTCGTTCAGTAACTTCCAACTAGACTGAACCGGACAAGTTTGTTGCGCGATTTGACGAGTGCCGCGATACCGACAATATTGACGACGGTTGGGAGCGCCCTCGGGAGCTGTTCGTAAAAACTGAGCTGTACCCGCCATCTGATGTCTGCTACAGATGATTTTATACCGCGCAGAGCTCGGTATATGCAGATAAAATGAAATAGAGTTTGGTATCAATATCTAGCTTTAATGACAATTTTTGCTCAAATGTTATGTTTCTTTAAGTGTTACACACTATATTTTTGTACATTGTTATACACAGTCCAAAATGTCATAGTACCGACGGGTTTCGAACCCACGTCTCCTGGGAAACATGCCCTGGTGTTCTAATCAACTAAGCCACAGCATGATCCTATCAATACGAGAAAACTATTTTTTTTAATTAAATTTTAAAGCATCGCCATTCAACGGGGGAATACCACCAGCATTTTGGAAACTTTACCTACTGGTAGTGGTTTGGTAGAATAAATTTTAGTTATTGTGATTTTGATTAGGTTTTTTTGTTTGTTTAGAGTTAAGTCGTTTTAAAAATAGTTTAATGTATATACTACTATGTAAATAACTTCTATAAATAAAAAATAAATTTTTGCTTAGACTCATGATATTAGCTAATCCACGTGAAGGTTCTTAAATGATCTGTTATCAAATTAATATGGATGAGTAATGGTGGGAATTAGTGACTAATAAAAAGTTAGTTAAGTAAATTATGCAATAATTATGCTGCGAGGCTTTGTCCGCGTTATAAAGTATCGCAAAATAGGATTTTGTAGTAGTATCACAAAATAAGAGCCACTGTATTGACTATGTACAAATTTTATGTGCAATTTCAGTCAAATCAGTCTAGCAGTTTGATCGTTAAAATGTAACAAACAAACAATAAAATTACAAACTCTCGTTTGCATAGGGTACGAGTATATGTATAATAATAATAAATATTTGTTGAGTTGAGTTTTTACTGTTTTCATAGTAGTGATTTTTACCAGCCACCCAGAAGTGCGACCACGAACTCTTCTTTTTATATTATATAGGTTAACACTTGATCACTAACTCATCTGTTGGTAAGTGATGATGCGGCCGAAGATGGTAAGCACGCAAGGCCTAGAATGGGAACTGGTTCGCAAGGATAGCTGCCGCAACCCATTGAATGTTTGGCGACAGATTATCTAACTTGAGGGTAGTAGATGGCCAGGCGGATACTAGATAGTGTTCTACCACCATGCGACGGTTTTTGGTTTCTTAATGATGTTTTTCCTTCACCGGAGGGCCGCTGTGAAAAGCGAAAGCGAAAAAATAACACAATTTATTTGTAACTGCAACAAGCTATGATGACAAAATATTAACTAGCCGCCACACACACGATAACGTCCTACACAAGAAACGAATAGCAGATGTAAAAACTAACAAATACATATGTACGTACAAGTAATAATTTAAGTTCGTTTAAAAAAAGAAAAACCCGACTTCATATGCCACGTTAGTCATTTTCAGTAGTAAGTTTCAGGTATTTACCTCCATATTTTGAAGATCTGATCTCGATGAATTAACAATTTCACCGACTACCTCAGGAGTACATTTTTGAAAAAATAATTTTAAAAATCGGTCCTCAACTGACAGAGAAAGCGATGAGCATACATAAAAAAATAGATACATACAAACCAGCTGAGAACAGGCTCTTTTTTGAAGTCGGTAAAAAAGGAAATACATAGAGAGGTATTTTTATTACACCAAACATTCATGTTTTACTTCTATACATTACAAACTAAGATAGCAATTATAAGAAGGCTTAGAAGGTCCTTCTTGGTCCAAAAACATTGAATTTATAAATACACCCATCTCTTTGCCCCAAAACAATACTGAAAGCATTCAATCAACCTACGTCATGCTGTAAATATGTCCTCTAATATCAAAGACACAGAAGTAAGTTCACATTTAGAGATACATATTTTCTTTTCTCTCCCATATCTTAGATGAAAAAGAAAGGAAATCTCATTTGACACTGTTTTTTCCCACTCTATCTAAGTGACACAAAGAAATGATTAAAATGTATGTATAATGTAGAAAGTACCTGTGTGATGTTTTGGGAGCAAAACTTTATATTTATCATAATTTTCTTGGTCTAGACCACGGATAAAGACAGAGTCTATTCTCCGTGGTCTAGACCAATAATAATATTTCTAGACAATAAGCAATGACATATCAATCAATTTTTATATTCATTAATTCATAGTTTCGCGCAATATTTATTTTGCTCAAGAAGGTTGCTATAAAACTTAATTTAGTTAGCCATATCCTCAAATCCGCATCTTGACGTTCATTGTATATTATTGGATTTAATTGTTCTTCGTAAAATGTGCAATTTTAATTATATTTTGATGATATTATCACTCTTGACATATACTTTCGAAGTAGGCCAAACTTAGTATGGAAGTTTGCCAGTGACAGGTAGGCAACGCATGAGTGGCACCCCAATGTTGCAAGTGTTAATAGGCGACGGTGACCACTCTCCATCAGTTGAGAGCATAGTTTGATTGTTTGCTAACTAAATTATAAATAAGTCGCCTTCTTATAAAGTAGAATTTTGTTGATTCTATGAGTATAAATAGCATAGAAAAGCCTAGCTTAGAAATGACAGAAAGATGCATTTTTTGCGATACCTTTTAGTTTTCTAATTAAAAGTTAAAATAAAAAGCACTTTCATACATTTTATTCTTGTATCGGACTTTACATATCTAATGAAAAAGGTAAGTAGATTTATGTACATATGCTGGTAGAGCACAATTGGTGGTTTTATTTTTTTTAGTTCACAAACAAAAGTGTTACAATGATTTTGTTGTTACGACTCTTAAGGATTTTACGAAGCAAATAGAATGAGTCCCAAGTAAACAATATTCAAATTTCGTGACATTTGATAAAAATAAGCCTAGCGGAAATTCTTTCTAAGTTCCCAACAGTAAATAACCACCGTTGTAGCTGCGATCCGGTTAAAAGATCTCCTTGCTTACAAAATGGTTGTTTGGCTACGCCCAGAGGACTTGTTTCAGGAGTTAAAATGAGCTCGGTTTAAAATAATGAAAGGATTTTTGCTAAAACACAGTTGTGTTATTAGGGAAATACGCTATGAAAATTTCATCAAGTATTGGTGCTGAACTAACGCTGATAAACTGTCTGGAAACCCCTCGCAGGATTCGAAAATTTTAAGTCATTATTTAAAATTTTCGAATACTACGTTTAGTAACATGTACATTTACTAAGCGTGAAATTTAGAACTATGGTAATGTAACATTACCGTGGTACGGGTGGACGTTTTAGTCCTACATGTCTCACATCTTACGTCTTGATATGGTTTGCGCCATATCACTCAGGCGTAGTTCTGCTATTACAAATTAAAATTTAAAAAAAACCACGGGTTGCACTCCGGTAGTGCCGGCAGAAGTAAAAACTTGAACATTAACGTTGTGCATTTGGTCTACTCCCCCTCCGTCTTACGAATTTTCGATCAGGTCACGTGTCCTGACGCGAGTTTAACATTTTTACCCATCCCAAAAAAGTTTCTACTCTCCCTCCGTCTTACGAATTTTCGATCATGTCACGTGTCCTGACGCGAGTTTAACATTTTTTACCCATTTCACAACGCTGCTAAAGAAGTGTTCACTTCAAAAACGAGAAGTTCTCAATTAGCTTAGCTTTTAATTTGAGCTATATTCCATTTGACTGTGTCATCCGAGTTCTGAAAAACTACTCGTAGCTGAGATCCTTGTTCATTAATAAAATATTACCTACTACTTGGACGAGCTAAAAGGAATTTGTAGTGAAAGCTAAGAATGTGGAAAGAGGCTCTCGCTCGGGCCAAGTGAAGTAGGAAAAATTATGTCAAAGTATATATTTTTCAGACACCGAATGACAATTAGTTGTTCTTATCATTCTGAATGTCTTTCAATGTTTTGTACTTCTTTTTGCAATACAATGTACTAAAGTAGTAGTTGTAGTCTACGGAAGACACCTATAGGCTACATAATAAATCTATGCTCGGCATTTTACTGTGAGATCGCAATCGTAACGAGCGATCCGGCAAAGAACTAAGGTTACCTTAGATGTAGCTAAAAGGGCAAGCAAGCTGAAGTGGCAGTGGGCCGGTCACATTTGTCGCAGAACCGATAACCGATGGAATAACGAATTGTGGAGTGGAAATCACGTTTAGGCAAGCCACTGTGCAAGATAAATGGATAAGAAAAGCTAAATAACCGGTAAGGCACATTTAGAGAAGTATATTATTATGTTCAGCTATGGGCTAAAAGGTACTACTACATTATGCTTTTGCTATGTTTACATGATAATTGACTATGATGTATTGTATGATTTTTAACGTCTATATACACGTATGTTAATACTACCTAACTTACTAAATAAATGCTTTGAACATGAATTTTGGGCTAATTCAGGCTGTGATTATAGTAATAAATTGGCAATATAAATTATACGAAAATGTAGTGTGTAAATCATCACTTGAGAACGAATAGATACCTGTCAATATATAATTATTGGCAGGTTTGTAGAATCGAATAATTTTGAAAATGTTGATGTTATTTTTGTATGCAAATCTCAATTTCAAAATGGCAGAGTTCTGATGTCACATTTGCATTCATGCGAAACAGGAGTGGTTCACCAGTTAATAAAATAAAATTACCTATTTGCTTTGTTAGTCTTCGCAAGGCCTGAATGCGAGATGACGAATTTCGCAACTCTCCTTCTACGATTTTTATTTCTCTATAAAGGAAGCTAAAAGAAGCCTGCACAAACTCGAGCAAAGCGACATATGTAGGAAATTCATATTTCATATCTTAATATAAGATTCATTCGCTTTACTCCATACAAAGTGGAATTTATGAGCTCTGACAAATCTTGAAGCGAGAACCTCGTAAAGTATGAAAGTGAAGATAGATAGGATGGTATGGCGTTTCCACCTACTTATCTAGGTAGAATTAATCTAGGTAGACTTGTTACTATGTGAATAGAGTAGATTATTCTTAGCAGTAAGATAATTCCATACACTGAAAATTTGACAACAATTGATAGTTTAGGCATTAAAAGAAGTTATAAATATAAAATACGGGAGTTTTCGCGCTAAAACAATCATTTTATTTACCTTGATGTTTCCACAAAGTTACATTGATCGTTGTCACAACAAAACCTACTGCTTTAGCGCGATAAGTCGTGTACGTAACGTACATAATATTTGTTATAAATATTAATAGTACGTTTTCAGATCGCGAAAGTTTAAAGTTTACAAGCATTAATAGAAATTGGTACACGAAATAATATGGTGGGCTATGAAAAGCTAATTGAAAAACTCGCCACTAATTGGGATGCTAATTACTTCTCACGAAATATATACAAAGGAATATAGATACTGAGTCTCGGCATAAATAGAAATTTAAAATATCAAAACATGAAGCTGACGAAATAACAATTAAACTGAAAATGTAAGAAGGAAAAAAGGGGATTTGACGATGTTGTTAAGGATAGTAGCATGCTAGGCCTAGAATAGGAACTGGCTCTCAAAGACATCTCTCTGAGCACTGTCGTATTTGGTGACAGATTTTGTTACTTGCATCTGACCAGAAGTACGAGTACATTAGGGAGAGAGTGCTCTGCCAACATGTAGGGATGGCGTTATTAGATGCAAGCATGCTCAAGAAATTGTTTTCTGCCAGCTAACCAAACTGGGGGTTTCCGCACGATGGTGTCTTTACCAGAGGGCTACTCTATGCATGAGCACAGTCATATACATTATCGATCGAAAAGAAATATACACAGCAGAAGCCAGGCGCTATCGCAATTACGCCAAATAGTACTGAGTCCTTGTTTTGGTAGACTAGTTATATATATAGGGCAGCGAGAAACAGAAACAGCACAGGAAAAGAACATAAAATAAACAAAAATTAAAAGTTAAATAAAACTGAAGACAGACACAAACAGAACTGAAGTGAAAACTTCTTTAGCGGCGTTGTGCATTTTCAAAAAAATTTTATACTCGTGTAAGGGTCACGTGTCCTGATCGTAAGACGAAATTCTTAAGACGGAGCGCAGGGCGCTTGCGCAAGGTGTCATTCCAACGGAGCGTAGGGCGCTTCCGCGAGGTGTCATTCCAACGGAGCGCAGGGCGCTTGCGCGAGGTGTCATCCCAAAATATTCAAAAATGACGTGTTCAAGTTTTCACTACTGCCTTCCTTTTCTTCATTCATGTGCTCCCGGACTGCAACCCGTTGTTTTTTTTTTAATTATAAGCTTTTTGTAAAGTTGTCATGTGTAGTGATAACAGTACACACGAGCCTAAATTCGACTGTTCTACGATTTGCCATTACGGGATTTTAGTCACTACAGCTTGGCTATATCACCAGGTCTGCTCGATGATGTATCAAATTATTGCATTGCCAATAAAGATTAAGTACCTACACCAAATATGAGTTCATTTAAATGTGGTTTTAATTTAGCTTTCAAGATTCAATTCACACAATCATACATACTACGGCAATTTAAATAAAGCATATAAAAAGAAGGTGACAAAATTAGTAGCTATCTCTGGTCATCCATTTTCAATTAAAAGGCCACATTTCGGTATTTCGTAAGAAATTTCAGGGCTTCAAAGTAAATCTAAAAGCCTATTTCGTCAGTTACGAAGCTGCTAACTAATTAAGCTTTTCACCAAATTCTTAATAGATTTAGCGCGAAACATCCCAAGTTACTTTCCAACTTCAATCAGCAGGTCATATTACACAAATTAATTTGGGGATTCTTCAAAATGAGATATTATATTGCGTTCGTTTTATGTTAATATTATATAAATTATATTATTTAAATAATATGTTTTAATGTTAGTCGCGTTATTTAATTGTATAGTTTGAAATTGTACCTAAACCATTTAATTATTGTTTCATATATTACTATCCAAATGAGTCACACCGCTCTATTTACAGATGTTTCGCGTACATTAATTGATCGTCGAAACAATATATTGGACCCAGAATGGACAGCGAAAAGTGGTACAATGATTATGTGCTAGAATTGTTAGTGTATCAGAAATCTCAAAATATATAAAAATGCCGCGATTGCTTTAGAAAAAGCAGAAACTTTTAGTGTTGCAAAATTAGAGTGTTGACATTTTAAATAACCGACTTCACATGCCATGCTAAACATTTTTAGGAGCAAGTTGGAGTTATTTATCTCCAGAACTCTGTAGAAACTGATCAGATTTAATATCATATACACAATATATATTTTACAATCGATTTATATCGATGGTAAATGTTTTAAAATTTAATTTGAGTAAGTACTGGCAACATTTTCATGATTTTCAACATCAACACCTTTTATTAACAAAATACAATTTATTGCAGTGGCGCCCATTTAATTGTATGCAAAGTTCGTAATTTTAGGCAAGCAAAATTGAGTCAGTGACGAGCGGTATATGCTCCGAAGGTAAAAAAAAATATGTTAGAGTAATGCTATAAATTGCTAAAATAAAAATCAGAATGGTCTAGCGGTCTAGTAGGAAATTGTTAGTGAGCATACACATACAACAACATAATATAATATTTATGATGTCCTCGTGTTGACGGACTTGAGGCTTAGAATAAGACCATGATTGATCAGTTAGCAGGAACACAATTCCAACGGTCGTCTGCTCGCCATGGAAGTGAGCAAGACGACAATGTCTATTATTTATTTATGTGACAATCGTAAACATATTTAAAAACACATGTTGTGTGCAGTGTAATGATAGTGTTGTATATCTGTAATAGGTAGATGTCATGGTATATCATCAGGCGAACATCGTCTTTGTTCTATTACATAAGGTAATCCACAAAAAAAAACATACAAACTAGCCTAAATTCGACTGTTCTACCAATTGCCTTCAGATAATTCAAGTCTCTTCATCCCGGTTCCATTATTAAAATCAGCTCAAATAATATAGCATTATCAACGAACTTACAAAAGTATGCTAAGCTGCTCAATCGGACAGTTCGGACACTACTTAACAAGTGATTGAAAATTGTTTGCAAATATTAACGGACAACTTACGAACATTGCAAATTAAATAAAAGTTTACCCCTCACAAGTAGGTATAAAAGCACTCCTACTTTTTGGTCAAGATTGTGTTTGTTTTCGTAATTTCTTTGAAAACAAAATCACAACTCCATTAAGTAGGTAAAATGAAAACCACAATTTATAAAAGGCCATCTATTTTGTAAGTCATTTGAAAGCAAAGCTTGGTAAACGCGCTGAATGTAATATTTTGCATTTCCTTTCCCTACTCCATCTCAGTGATGAATACAGTTGCTAAATTATTATATTTCTCGAATGAAACCAACCATTTTGTATTGAACAAATGACGTGCTTTAACAATAATGTGGTTTTATATAATGAGTTTTAGCTATTATCATTATTAGAACTTTTGTTTAGTAAAAATGGCTTCTTTCTATGCTAAAAGTAGATTGATGCTGAAGTATTGTGTTATAATACACGACATAGATAAATCAAAGCTTTTTAATTTAATTTTTTTTTACCCAACTGCCTAGATGTTGAACTCATCGACTTTATGTTACGAGAATAAAATGAACAGGCATATATATCATTATATAAATCCTCATATCGCTTGACTGCAGCAATATTTCTTCCTGAAATGAAAGCTTTTGTAAGTTAAGCAGCTTTATTACAAGTCTCTTTGGTGAGTTCACATGTGCAAACGAAGCACGGATTAGCATCTAGTGGACTATAAATCAGGTTGATCCCGCGACCCCGACGCTCTACACATGGCGACTTTCTTGCAAACGGTCAATGAAGATTATGCGTACTCGATAACTAGTTGGTTGAATTAATATTCCACCTGTAGCTGCACGTCCCGCAGGTTTTTAAGAGCAGGAGATAAAAAAAAAGCCAATGTGTTAATTCATATATTTTTTTGGTATAAGCAATTCATCCAAATCCGTGAAAATCAATTTTAGCGTAAAATAATGATAGCACACAAACCTAACTTACCTATGCATTTAAAATATCAGTGTGAAAAATGCATAGTTAACAAACTCAATTTAGTATGAATCTATATTTTAAGCCGGCTTTGTAAATACAAAGACGGCTCAAGATTATGGTTTCATAGTTTTTATTGCTTGTGATTTTCGAGAAACAGTATATTTTTAACATCTTGCGATTTTTGTATAATAACCGAATTACCCATAAAAATTAAAAAATCAAAAAACCCGACAGCGCAAAAAGTGAAGTGTTAAAAAACGAACTGAAAAGAAAAAAACAAGTAAGTCTAGTAGTTTAGACTTCTGTTTAGGGATATCAAAAAACTATACCATTTAAATTCTTTCTCGGTCGATACACTCATAAAATAAATTATACATTGTTATATGGAATGTAGATACTTTAACAATCGGGACACATTAATGGATTAACGAATGGGGATTAATGTGTCCCGACTGTTAAATAACAATGTATAATTTATTTTATAAGAGTTACCGAGAAAGAATTTAAATGGTATAGTTTTTTGATATCCCTAAACAGAAGTCTAAACTACTAGACTTACTTGTTTTTTTCTTTTCAGTTCGTTTTTTAACACTTCACTTTTTGTGCAGTCGGGTTTTTTGATTTTTTAATTTAATGTTTTATTTTACACTTTTTAGTTAAGTAAAAGACGGCAAATTCCGTAATCTTCTCATTTCATTTAGAGAGTTGATGTCATGTGGATTATTGAGTAGTTTCCGGGGATCTAAACTACTTATTACTACTCCATCTAAAGATCTAACCCGGCTCAATGCTACATAGGTTTGACCTTTCGCAAAAATGCGTGAACTTAAGTCGACCACAGCTTTGTCCAAGGTAGTACCTTGTAATTTATGGACAGTTACAACCCAACATAATATCAACGGTAACATTTTCGACTCTATTTTACCCTGTCCACGAAGTACTTTACAGTTGTACTATTAAACGAATATACCAAAAGGAAGAGGTTGTTTGTTACCTCAGAACTCCATCAATTCTTAACCGATTTGGAAAATTCTTTTTTTGTTTGAGTTAATATGATTTTCGTTTGGTCTCATTGTAATTTTATTGATATCTGATAAGTAACTTCAAAGATAAGCACCGCAAACTTGTTACTGAAAGTGACTAAAGCGGCATGTAAAATCGTTTGTTTTTTCGATTTGTACGATCATAAATTATTTGTTATAAATATATTTTGAATCTCCATTTTAAGACCTTTAATTCGATACCCCACTCGATAGGTTTTGAAACAAACAATTTTTTTGAACCCCAAATTTTGGCGTCTGAAATCCGCCATTTTGATTTTTTCAATTTTTTATGTTTTCGTTGACACTCGCGCTAGCATGGCAAATATATTGATGTGCCAATTATCAAAATCGGCCCACGCGTTTGGTCTCTAGTGTGCCACAAAGGAACAAACATACATACATACATACATACATACATACATATATAGACTGATAAACACATTACCTCTCCTTTGCGTCGCGCAGTCGGGTAAAAAAGAAAACAAGACGCGTTTTTATATGCCCCTATGTGTATTAGACTTAAGCGCCACGCCTCATAGACATCTTCCATTATACAGACAAGCACGATTCCTTCGTTAGTAGTGGTTAAGTGCATGTCAGACAGTCACCTTTTCTTTTCTTTTCCTTACTTACCCGATTATATTTCAAAGAAAAAGAAAAATCGCATGATGTTCGCTTAGTGTAAAGGCCCGCATATCGTTTTACCGTATCACCGTATACTCCAAACGACACGGCAGCCTGGCCTTTGATAAATTATGTGTCTGTCACGCTTCCCGCCGGCCATCATCGACGCTGTGACGACTGAATCATACCCAATTTACCCTTATGCTGCTATTTCTATTACATTAATGAATAGACTTGACATGTGAAACTTATTAACCGATTTCAAAAAGGAGGAGGTTCTCAATTTAACTGTTTTTTGAAAATGTTTGTTATCTCAGATCTCCGTCATCAGTTCCGTCATGTATGAACTGTATTGGAAAATTATATTTTCTTTGTTCTTTCTCTTTTTGTTTGAGATAATGTGAGAGAGAGTATACTTTTCGTTTGGTCCCATTGTAATTTCAGCGAAATTTCATGAGTATCTCCGGAGATATGGAGATAAACACTTCAAACTTGGTACTAAAAATGACTACCGCGGCAAACAGACTTCAAATGAAGTTGATTTTTTTCGTTTTGTAAACGATCATAAATTATACTTTAAAAACGTATGAATTTATTATACTCTCGTGTACATGCTTTTGTATTTATTCTTTTAGGGTGTGTATTTATTTTGTTACCTTTAAATAACTAAAAGTAGATAAAAGATGATCTCATAGCATCATCATCTAAAAAAAGATCATAGTATTTAAGTATTTTAATAAATCAAAGATAAGAACACTCTTAAATAAACAACTATAAAAAAAATCATTCGTTTGTGCGCCATAATGCCACCGACAGACAGACACAACACGGATACGTGTGTATCCGTGTTGTGTCAAACTAATAAGACCCCTAAAATATAACAAAATCTACATATAAAATAATATTTTACTAACGTACATCTTTTAACCAACTTCCCAAAAAAGGAGGAGGTTTTCAATTCGTCGGAATCTTTTTTTAAATGTTTTTCACCGTTTACTCGAAGATGCCTGAACCAATTTAAAAAATCTTTTTTTGTTTCAAAGGGTACCTTCCCAGGTGGGTCCCATTTATATTTTAACGAAAGCGGTCGAGTATATCAACATTTGTATTATGATGCATTTATATACCTCGATAACATGCTACTTACTTCTGGAACAGAATAATGAATAGTACAACCTAGTATTATTATCTTTTCTATGGTACAACTGCTGGCTACTGTGACTAGCGCGACGCGCGATGTTTGAAGTCGGAAAGGAATTCATTTTAGGTCAGTAGGCATAGGCATACTCAAATAATTAGAGTAAGCAATAACGTCTACTATACAAATAAGTACTGTGTGTAGTGTAAATCAGGCCCAACGAATAAATAAATTATATATATTATTATCGTGGATATGCCTGGATTTTGCACATCAATGCAGAGCGCCTATTTCCTGTTCAAAGCATTTATTCATTCATACTAACTGTGCTCCGTGGCTTCGCCCGCTATAAAATGTATCCTATAGCCTAACCTAATCCATAATACTGGCTATCTATGTGCAAAGTTTCAGCTAAAACATTCTAGCAGTTTGACCGTGACGAAGTCCCAAACAAACAAATATACAAACTGACATTCACATCTATAAACATAGAAAAATCATAACTTAAAGCGAATTAATTCGCTTTAAATTATTAAAAAAGAGGGTTAGTAGTGAAACTTTTAGGTCATTAAATTTATTTCTCAACATCACTAATTATATTTTGTACAATTCCATCTGTTGAACTCAGCGGGACAAATGCCCGAATGATGATAGCGAATACGTCTTCATAGTTACGCCGTTCTACAATAGAGGGCGTTTATAAATATAAAATATTACATGACGCTTACATTACTTCCGTTGATTCGGACCGCGACGGTATGTCACTTCCGGCAAATTTTTCCTTCAAAAACCAAGTAATGAGCACAGAGAAGAGAACCATTCAGCTGTCATCCCATTGTTGACGCCAGAATACTAAAAAAAGATTGGAGTAGTGTTTCTAGCCATACTACACGCACTTCTATGTTTCAGTACTACGGAGAATTTTCATCGCAATAATTTAAAAAAATGCAACATAATATAGCGCATACAGATCACAGTACATATCATAATCCGAATGGAACTGATCGTCCGCCTGTCAGCTGCATAATATCGGTCAACTATAAATTGCAATCTTAGAAGATCTGCGGCCTAAAGAGGAAAACTGAATGACCGTTGAATCTACCTGTATTTCGGAAATACTCCCCGCAAAATGGAAACACCTTTATGTGGCTTGTTATTCGACTGCAACTGCTGCAAAATCAAAATGTTCAATCCCACACGGGCTGCTATATCACTACTTCAAAATTAGTTATAGGTTTTGAAAATAAAAGTATAAAAATAAAGATTGAATTATTCTTTGTTTCATCATTTATCCATTTATCCTTATTTATTTATTCACAGCCGCACACCGACAGATCTAAACGTTGTCGTCAAACAAACGCTAAATATTCGTGCTTTATCTGGCTTATCAACAACGTTTCGTGTTGTGTTATGTTCTGACTTTACATTATGCACTCAAACACGTAATAGAATTAAATTTTGCATTGTTTGCTTTGCAAATATTAAGTGTTCTGTTTAGTTCGGGCGTTGATGTTCTAACTACTTAGTACCTAGTGGAATTAAGTGTTTGGGATTGGGTGTATTGTTAGATTCCATTATTTAATGATTTATGTTCAGAGGTTGTTTGTTTTGATGCGGGTTTTAGATTGAATCTCATTGATATTCATCATTACATGTGTGGAAATATTATTGCTACATTTACAGAGTAGTTTTTGCAACCTTATTTGTACTTGAGTGAGATGTTTATTGAGATTTGACCAATGGGGCTTAGATAGGTAAATCGAGCGTTGTTCAGCATACCAGAGACCGGACGATTCTCTAGTCAGAAAATATTTACTAGTAGTTCCATTCCGTAGAAATCCGTCGTTAAATAACGCTACAGCAAACTTCCCCTCTATTTCCGCCCCACTACTCCCCTTTTTTGAAATGTTTTTGCAACATCTTGTGTAGAATGAAGTACTTGGTGTGCGTCTCCAATTTGACTTAAATTTGTCTATAAATAATGTGTACAGCAAACTTCTCCCCTTTCATCATCAAACTGAGACGCTCCGCTCACTTCGCTTGCTCGGTCAATAATAAAATACATAAGTACATATAATCACGCCATTTTCCCATTGAGGACCAAGCATAGACTTACTTCTTTTCACAAAAAAAAACAGTTATATGTAAATTGTAAATGTTCTTAGATTATTGACAAAAATTTAGTATGATTTTTGACAGAAAATACAAAAAGCGTACAAACCGACATTTTTGTGGGAAGTTTTTTTTTTATATAATATGGAGCGGCATACAGGCAAGCGGCTCGCCTGATGCTAAGTAGACACCGCCGCCTATTGACATCTGCAAAACCAGAGGTATTGCCGGTGTGTTGCCTACCCTTATTAGAGACTACTCTCATTACTCTTCGTTTAAAGCTACTCAGATTAAATGTTTCTGGGAAGGTTTCAGATGGGAGGTAATTTCACATCTAAAAGGTACATATTTAATGTTATGATTATGTTAAAAGAGGCTTCAAGCTAGTTACCTTCATTATATTGTAAAGAGCACCGTCGAACATAATGTACTACATTTATTTTAATTATAACATGCTGTAGTACTTTTAGCATCGTAGATAACGAATCCACTGTATGTAACATCAAAATGCGAGAAAACAAAACATTCGCGTACAAAACAACTTCAAATAAGCGAGCCGTGTTTCCAGCGACTAATTAAACGCGTGTATCATATGCGAGCTCGTTTTACGTTTAATTCCTATTCCGCGGATGGCAAGCGTAAGCCTCCGGGGGAATTCATTTCCACTCGGCTTTTGACAATGCCCCCGTGTGCTAAGCCAATTCCACGCACCGAATCGCTTTGCGTTTCACCACCCCTTTAGGAACCCTGAACCACCCCCCGAATCTAATATCCAGCTCTACGCGCTACAAACGCGACATTATCTCGCAAAGTTTTAACAAACACTGAGAAAATAACACTTAACAAATAAATCCTAGTTCAAATTAGCCTTTAGTTAGGTAAATGATAAGACCGCAATAGGAACTGCCGAGCTAAACATCAGTTCTAATGACCAGCTTATCTGAACTCTCGGTTTCCGTCGATTGCTAACTATGAATGAATAAGACAAACAAGTTGGAGAGATCTCTAAGGGGTGGTCGTTAATATCTATTGGTAGAGCGCCCCTTTGCCACTAATCAGGATATTTCACGGTCGGATGTTGTACATATCCGGAGTCAAAGGGAGATCAATTAATCCAATATAGTTCTACTCCACAAAGTGTATGAGGCAAAAGAGATATTCGCTAGTATGGTCTTTGATGTAATTTCGGAGTAGCGCTCTCACATATTGATCAATTGATTTGACTATTACTTCCGTACTATTTAGTTCATAGTCATATTATGAGGTCGAGGGATGAATGAGAATTACTAGTATTATGTCAGTTTATTGGCAAAACTGTTAATACTGAGGTTTGTAATGATTAATTATCCTCGATTATACTGTTGTAAATTAACGTTTGTGGGTGCTCGTGGATGAATTTACATGTTTCGGAATAGAATAGCTTTAATTTGCTTAGAGACACAAAATAAATTATACTAAATACAAGTTATAAATAACATGTTATTTAAACAAACCTACGCAACAAATAGTCCTGAATCATCAATCATCATGAATATCCTGTATAATACAGGATATGATAGCAAAAGTGGATATAAAATTCGTAAGAGGATATGAAAAGTCAGTAAAAAATAAATCTTCCAGCCGATACCCGCCAAAAATGTGACAGCAGTGACGGCAATGTCTCAATCTCTCATATCACCGCGCTTGCATCCCGAGCCCAATGATCCCGAAGAGCTATCGTGACATTGTTCAAGGGTTAATCTCGTAGAGTGTGCTAGGGTTAGACCATAAATCTTTTCGACGCCATTAAGCTCACGCACATAAGCGATTTTCCAGTGTAGTCCCGAGACGCTATAATAAAATATCGTTCGGGTGCTTGCCCGTTGACATCCCTATTTCCCACGCTGACAGCCGGGACGATTTGCAAATATTGCCTTCGAAAATAAACATTGTGCCGAACAATGAGACGAAAACGGATATGGGTAAGTGTTTGCGTTCGGAATCAGATGTAAGCTTTGTTTGGGGATGATTGTGATAAGATTTTTTTATATCTATCAGATCAGATAGATCATATTTGAATATGTTCTTTTGACAGTAAAACTCTACTCTTCCTTTAGTAAATGCTACGTCGTGTGTGTAAAGTCTTAGAAGATATTTTGGGAAGCAAATAAAATGAGGCGTTTTTTTACAAAGCTATGACATGTTTCAACGTTACTGATTATGCCTGGATTTTCATTACTGTTTCATGCTATTTGTACAGCCTATTTAGGGTGTCTGAAAAAGATTGCATTGTTTAGATAGTTCTTTTTGTATACAACTAGCTATTATAAGAGTTATTCTAGATAGGAACTTATAGAACCACTACGCCTCTACGTATGGCGTTTACTGCGAATAAGGTACGTACATCTATTACTTATTGTATGGCGCAGACGCCAACTTAGCTACGCATATGCCACTTACACATACAACTACGCTTTTAGAAGACCTGTCACATTTAAAGCATTATTTTAACAGCCATACTAGATAAAAGGAGACAACTTGCTTTACAACTATGGTTACTGAAGACCTGAAAACGGTTAGGAACATTTTCATACAAAACAAAATTACGTTGAGCGAACCTAAGCCATGATTTGCATGTTAAGTTCCATACATATATTATTACCCAGGACGGAACGGAGACTATATATGCGTTCGGGGTGAGAGGATGTTTGTTTGTTTGTGTGTACAAATCGAAAACTACTATCTCGAATTTTCTCGAAAACTACTATGTAGTCCGATTTTTATGCAGTTTTCAGTTATGGGTTCGGGTGTAATTGGTGCATGTTTTTAGATAGGTGTTATGGTGACAGCTCACCAGGGGGCGCTGCAGTAATCATTTATTGGTGCAAATCTATGTTGCCATTTTTCTTCAAAACGACTAGTCCGATTTTGATGCAGTTTACAGTTATGGGTTTGTGTTTGATTGGTGCATGTTCTTTAATAGGTGTTACGGTATCAACTCAGCAGAGGGCGCTGCAGTAAACATTTGTTTATGCAAATCCATGTTGCAATTTTTCCCCAAGACTAGTTCGGTTTTGTCTTTAAACGGTTCGTAATTAATCAGTGGTGGTTCTTAGATAGATGTTATGACCTTAATTTTCTAAAGGACATTGTCGTGGGAGATTATTCAAATTTTTAATTTTGCTTCTTGTTTTGCTTGGAAATATCAATAATAATGGTAAGCAAATAAACTTACATCAGATGTGCAAGAAGTTCCCGCAATACACAACTTAATTTTCTTCTTTCATCAATACACAACTTATTTAAGTTTTGAGAACGAATACTTATTTAAAACTAGAAGTGCCCCGCGGCTTCGCCCGCGTTAATAACTTCTTTTATTTACTTAAAACTTTTATTTAGTAAAAACTTTTCTACCATAAACGACATCAAAGAAGTAAAAGCCAAATCGGTTCACCCGTTATAAAGTTATCGCGTGACTAAGGGAAATAGGGATTCATATTTATAAAACCCGAAAAACCATATTGATTTTCAGACTTTGTTACCCCCACTTCACCCTTTTAGGGGTGGCATTTCGAAAAAGCCTGAAACACGTATTTACTTGTAAATTGTTAAACACAATCCGAAATTTCATCGTACCGATGGGACTTGAACCCGCAACCTCCGGAATAACATGTTCCGGTGCTTTGCTAATTAAGCCACGGTGCGAAGTATCGTTACGACGAAATTAGTGGATTGCATTTGTTAACCCAATTATGCATTGGTGGCGCCATCTATGACTACTTATTACGTAAGTTAATCATTAGGGAAGAAAGCATTACAGTTTACATATACCCTCCAAATTTCAAGTCTCTACGACCAGCGGTTTAGGCTGTGCGTTGTCTGTCAGTCAGTATGTCAGGACAAAGATTCTTATAGTATTAGATTAAAAACATAGACTTCATAGACCCTCATTTTCTGCAGTTGGATAAATAATGCTACAGCAAACTTCCCTCCTTTCATCAATACACAACTTATTAAAGTTTTGAGTACTCATACTTATTTATAATTAAAAACATAGACTTTATAGACCCGCATTTTCTGCCGTCGGATTTAAAAACGTCGAGCGAGACCATATTATCGACCCATGGGGTCGCAAAACACGCGGTTTTTGTGGAATTTATAAATGTATTTTTATTTTGACATTATGAACACAATAATAATATCCTCTATTTTTGGACGACTTTTATATAGCATCGTGTAAGTATCAGATTAATATCTCAAATATTGTCAGAAAACATAGATAGGAACTCGTAGAACCACTACTCGTTTCAAAACTAATTCCAATAAATCTATCTGAGAGAATCTAAATTACAGACTAAAATAAAGCTAATAAAATGAGAATGTTCATCGAATCACTAAAAACATGTTATGTATGTGAACATAAAAGTCTGTATGAGTGCCTTAAGAGCCGTTTAGTCTATATTTTATTATCCTCGGTCGCTGGATAAGAATCTAGGCTGGAATAAAGGTTCTACAATATTAAACGTTCGAGGGCTTCTATATCATTAATGGTTTAAGATACTACATATATTATAGTAGTAAGTTTTATTTTTGACTGTCTTCAAAGTCGATGTTACTGGATTCGTCAATTTCGACATGCAACAGAAAATTAATCTTTTTAACCCCCGAAGCAAAAAAGAGGTGTTATAAGTTTCGACGTGTGTGTCTGTCTATGGCATTGTAGCGCCCAAACGAATGAACGGATTTTGATTTTAGTTTTTTTTTGTTTGATGGGAGTCTTAATGGAGAATGTTCTTGGCTTTTTTCCATAAAAATCCGTTCAGCCGTTTTAAATGAGCCTTTTTCTAGATGATAATACTAAGAAATTTAACTTTTATAGGTCTGCAGGGCAGGGCTAGCATGGTCTTATTTCCGGGGGAAAGACAAAATTATTTCCCTGTTTTCGCCACTGACAGGAGATCAACACAACAATTATAACGCTTGGTGAAGTTTAACCCAAGTTTTGATGTTGTTTCGAATACGAAATTTTAACGTTTTAATAAAAAAGGTTAAAAAAATAATTGATTAAAAGTCAGCGGGCGTTTATAATTGTCAAAAAACTTTACTTATAATTTGCCTTCTCCACCAAACAAAACACGGATAGGTAGAAAAACAAAATAGTCCCCTTGCCATGCTAGCCCTAGCTGGTCATGCTAGCTGGCCATGCTAGCTGGTCAATTCGAAATTCGATATCCTCTTATTTTAATGATATTATAAGAACATGGTAGCATTAAACTGATAGGAGCACCAAAGAGTACATACTATTAAAACGTATTATTAAAAAAAACTTATTTTTCCCTACAATAAGTCTCATAATAATAAGTTCATAAAATCAAACGGAAAACGCCAGGATTTTTGTATGGGGTTTTCGTTATGGGGTCTAACATGTTTATTGTATGGGGACCCCCTTCAACTTTAAATTTTTCTAGTTGTTTATAGTATATGTTGTTACAGTGGTAAAAGTAATGCACACTTTGTACGCTTCAGAAAATGTAGCCCTGTGATAGACGGATAAACGGACGTACGGACGGACAACGGAGTCTCAGTAATACGGTTCCTTTGACACCTGGGTACGGAACCCTAAAAATCAAACCACGCATTTTTATGATACTTATTTCTAAGAGGACTAGCAATCTTAAAACAACCTTATTTCGTATTTCCATACTAATATTATAAAAACGTTTGTAACTCTCTCAACTTGTCACTCTGTCTGTTTATTACTTAATCACGCCTAAACGGACGATCAGATCTTACTGTAATGTAACAAGGAGATACTTGATAGCATGAAGATGAACATAGGCTACTTAATTTTTGATGCACTTGAACGAAGCCGCGGGTATCAGCTAGTAACGTATATAACGAGTAACTCGAAGTAAAATAAGGTTGTTAACATAACATAACATTACCTACTCAATCTAATTGTCCCTCAACGAAAACTGAATCCATTATACTGACTTAGAAAGATCTTTCATAAAGGAGTTTATATCGTAAAGCACAGTCATCATACCCTTTGACATAAAGGAGGATTGAATTGGGCCGTGGTACACATCCTTCTTTGCTTTCATCCCTTGAGGCGCGCGGAATCGTAACGTAAGACTTACTTACTCTGCTCGAGAGTGCACAATAGACTTGCTAAGAAGGCTGTTGTTCTTGAGACGTTAGACCAATTTGTTACTTGGTTACTACTGGTTTAAATTTGGTATCAAAATATTGGTAATAATAAATACGGTCCACCTTTATGGGGCCCATTCAGTGGTTAGCAAGTCACCACCCGCCTAAATGTGTTGTAATGAGGCATAATTGGCGGGTGCCGTACCTCATCCCATCCAGACCAGCAATCCGACATTAATCAGCTTTGAGGGCCCGGTGGCGTAATCGGGAGAACGGTCGGCTTTGATGCCGTGGTACAGAGTTCAAACCCCGCCGGGCACCAATGGATTTTTCAATCGAAAAATCTATGTGCGCTTCTTACAGTGGCCCTCCGGTGAAGGAAAACATCGTTAAGAAACCAACAACCCCCGCATGGTAGTAAGACACTATCTAGTGTCCGCCTGGCCAGCTACCACCCTCAAGTTAGAAAATCTGTCGCCAAACATCTAATGTGTTCCGGCAGTTATCCATGAGAGCCAGTTCCCATTCTAGGCCTAGCGTGATTACCATCTTCGACCGCATCATCACTTACCAATAGGTGAGATAGTGGTCAAACGCTAGCCTACCAGAAATATATTTTAAAAAAATGGCTTCGGCTCCATCAATGCCCTCCAAAGGACCTGGCGTGTACCGTACTGTTAAATTTAAATTAAATTAATTGGTAATAATAAAATAAAATTGGTATCAAAATATTGCATATAATACAATCAAGAATCAAAGCATTTATTCAGTATGTAGGCAGTATAAATATACGCACATATACACGTCAAAATCATAAATCATAAAATAAATCATAACCAATTATCAAGTAAACATAGCAAAAGCAGAATTTAACGCTTTGAATTAGAAAAAAAAAAGTAATGAACCATTCAGCTATCATCCAATCGTTTACGTCAGAATATTTAAAAAAAATTAAAGTAGGTTAAAACCAACCATACATGTAACTGTGTGTTTCAGTACTTCAGACAATTTTAATATAAAAAAAATAAATGGTGAAAAAAAAAAAAGTGAAATAGTGAAACACAACATAGAGAAACGCATACCGATAAATACCAAACACATAACAACAATGTAAGTTTCTGTAACCAAAGAAGAGATTTTGTTTACTATTTTGTTACTGTCTATCGGCAGCAGACCTAGATAGTCAAAACATCCAAGCCTAGCGTAACTACATCACGCTTACCACCAGGTGCTATAGTGGTCCACGCTAGCTAAAGTGAACGTAATACCGAGTATACTCGTATACGTATGTAGGCGGAAAATGTAAGTCAAACATGAAAGAGTTGTACGCACTCAAACCGTTCCACAAAAACTGAATTTCGAGCGGGTCAACCGTACAAACGTCATATTTCAAACTGCAAGCACAGGCTTATCTAGGCATAGATAGGTATATTCGAATTTTACCGCGAATCGTTAAAAAAAGTTGTAATAAAAATGAGAGCAGAATCTCTGGCCCAGTGCCAAACGGTCAGCAAACGTCATGTCAGCAAATTCGTTTATTAAATTGTGAGCGCTTTTTCATAAGCAACTTATAATTAGACCTTTTGAAATAATCTCTTTTAATTTGTTAATTAATTAATTAGGCAGCCAAAAATTGCCCACGAGAACAGCTGTGGAGAGGGGAAGGTGAGCGGTAATTAAGTCTAACATGAAACCTAAAGAAGCTCTTATAGATAATAGAAAAGTCTGGAGGTTAACTATAATGAGTTAATGATGAAAAAGTACCTAACCTACTTACTTAAAGACAAAGCTACACGGGCATGCAAAGTAATTAGAGTAAAAACTCAAAAGTGCTTGAACAAAAACGTCTCAATTGGCCAATAAAATTAAACCTGCCCAGGTACTCTGTTTTCATCCTTTTTAGGGTTCCGTACCCAAAGGGTAAAACGGGATCCTATTACTAAGACTCCGCTGTCCGTCTGTCTGTCTGTCTGTCTGTCTGTCTGTCTGTCTGTCCGTCTGTCACCAGGCTGTATCTCATGAACCGTGATAGTTAGACAGTTGAAATGTGCGTAGATGATGAATTTCTGTTGCCGTGTAACAACACATACTAAAAACAGAATAAAGTTAAAAATAATAGAGGGTCCCCATACAAGCAACGTGTTTTTTTCGGCATTTTACGCCATCTATGAACGCTTAGTTGGGTAAACGTCCCATAGATGGCGTTATATTGAAATGTCGATCCCTAACACCTTTGTTAGACGTTAGATGGCGTTATAAGAAATATATAAATGTTTATTAATTATTATTTTTTGCTAGCGAAAAATGATAGTGGTATTTTTTGCTCGATCTTATAAAATACTGTAGTGTGGTACGGAACCCTACGAATGCAGGTCCGATTTGCACTTGGCCAGTTTATTTTAATAGTACAAACCAAACGTCTGATGCTAAGTGATCAGGGGAACCATGAGACCATCACCAATAACAAATATTAAAAAAAAAAACAGTTTTCTCCCCCGTACTAGTTGAGCCACCATGACTCAAAAATGTCTCACCGAAGGGAATAATCAGGGGAGCCACGAGTCCATCATCGCTGTAACGTCAAGATATAGGTACACATCAGAGTTCGATGAAGCTACAATGGGACCACAAGAAGTATACAATAAAAAATAATTAAAGTAATTTAATAAATCACGAATTTTTAAGGTAAAAATTAATAATTAAGAACTAAAACAACTGACTTCCATGCCGCGCGAGTCAATTTCAGTAGCAAGTTTGAGAAGTTTATCGTCATATCTCTGGAGGTACTTATCAGATCTCGATTAAATTACAATGGAACCATTTCGGAAACGTTCCTACCCTACCGATTAAAAAGAGAATCATTCAGTTCAGAATTAACGGATTAATCGCGTAATATACATACAAAAAAAACATACAGACGAATTGAGAACCTCCTTCTATTTGGAAGTCGTAGAAAAAACATGCAATGAAGAGTTTCATTGTCTGTCTCCGAAGCTTATCATCAAATCTTTACGAAACTAAAATATGTCCATTACGAAATCGACATGTATCGTACAAAAATAAAACCGGCCAAGTGCGAGTCGCACCCGCGCACGAGGAGTTCCGTACCATTACCTATAAAAACGGCAAATAAAACATGTCTGTTGTATGGGAACCCCTTTTAAATATTAATTTTATTTTAATTTATTTATTTTTTTAGTGAGTAATATAACTTAATATACTGTTCATATTTCAAACGTCTACTGCCGTTATCAATATCGAGCAAAAACGAGGAAAAAAAATCACGTTTTTTGTATGAGAGCCCCCTTAAATATTTATTTAGTTCTGTTATTTAGTATTTTTTGTTATAGCGGCAACAGAAATACATCATTTGTGAAAATGTCAACTGTCTAACTATCACGGTTCATGAGATACAGCCTGGTGACAGCAGTAGGACGTACAGCGGAGTCTTAGTAATAGGTTCGTAATAGGGTCCCGTTTTTTACCCTTTGGGTATGGAATCCTAAAAATAATCTTGCTTACCTATAGTAATAGAGATCTAATTTGATTGACAGATCAACGGATTAGAAAACTGAAGTTTCAGAGGGCTGGCATATTTTCCGCAAGACCGATAACAGAACTATTCGGGTACATTCGTTTTGAAGTGAAGGCCATGAATCGGCAAACGTAACGTAACTAACTACCTTTGATTATATACTTGTCTATATAATCAAAAGTAACAACACACCTAGGTGGAACGACTACATACGCAAAACAGTAGGTTGCAGTGACTGGAAAAAAAGAGCTAAAGTTTGAACTTGGGCTTGAATTTTTTTTTCTTGAAATAGGCATTTGTCCAGCAGTAACAGGTTGATTATGATAACGGCCTAGCCACACATTTTACAGGAGACTCTTCGTTATCATGGGGTGTCCCTGTATCTGCGGAGGCTGTTGGCCGACTACCTCTAAGACCGCGTGGTCCTGGTGCAAGGACGCGACGCCACCACTCTGGGAAGGCTGCTGCCGGGTGTGGGCGGCCCAAGTGCCAACCGCCAACAGCTGTACTCCGGAGTCATCCGGAGTATGGCCATGTATGGGGCTCCCGTCTGGGTGGACGCCCTCAGTCGCGGCAACAAAACCCTGCTGCGACGTCCGCAGCGGATTGTAGCGACGAGGGCAATCCGTGGATACCGGACGGTGTCCTGGACGGCGGCGTGCGTGCTGGCCGGTGATCCCCCCTGGGAGCTCCAAGCGGAGATCCTCGCCGAAGTTTACCATTTCGTGGCAGCGAAGAGATCCCGAGGAGAGCCCCCAGCGTGGGAGGAGGTCGCACGCATTCGGAGGCAGGCGCAGGGCACTCTGTTGTGGCGGTGGACGGAGGACCTGGCCCCACCGGTGCCTGGACAGTGGACGGTGGATGCGGTCAGGCCGGTCCTTCGGAGGTGGGTGAGGCGGCAGTTCGGTTCGGCGACCTTCCGATTGGTGCAGGTGCTTTCCGGGCATGGATGTTTCGGTAAGTACCTGCACCAAATCGCGAGATGGGAGGCGACCCCTGCCTGCCACGCGTGTGAAGCGCCAGAGGATACGGCGCTCCACACGCTAGGGGTGTGTGCCGCATCGAGCCCGCAGCGGCACACGCTTTCAGTGGTCATAGGGCGGGATCTCTCTCTGCCGAGCGTGGTAAACGCCATGCTCGACAGCGAGAGATCGTGGCGGGCGGTGGTCTCCTTCTGCGAAGAGATGATGACGCAGAAGGAGACCGCGGAGCGGGCCAGAGAGGACGACGCCTATTCTGACTCTATCCGGCGCAGACGTACGGGGGGAAAGAGGAGGCAGTTTGCCCGCCTCCTCCCCCCTCACTCATAGTGGGGTCACTGGCCGAAGGTCGGGGGACTTTCGGCCGGCTTGCACGACCCCTCACGTCTGAGGGGTGGCCTTGGTGAGCGAGGCCACCCCTCCTCGTGCCGGGGCGTGGATGTTTTCATCCGGGCCTACCACCGGGGCAAGATAGTGATTACGAGCGCGACCCTATCTTGCCCTATCTCGGCGAAGGACTTCTCACTCCAGGTTTTTAGTGGGCATACTGCCCTTCTAGCAGTGACTCCCACATAACCATCTCGCTCTCCCGGGCGAGTGGTATCCATAAAGGATTTTCCTGGGTCAAAAAAAAAAAAAGGGCGTGTAGAGCTAAGAACTTGGATCATCTTAAGATCTGATAACTTTTTGCAGTGTAAGCAATATGTACTCCTCTTGACGCTACTTTACATTTTTTTTTGTTGGGATACCTTATTGTATGAACAACATTTGAAGCAGGATAGTTGTCCATTGCCTCTGTTGCGTGTAGCTTATTTTAATCAACACCATTCAAAGACCAATAAGGAGCATCCAAGGCTGGAACTTGCTTTAAAACTGTCTAACGGTACTTGAGCATCGAGTTAACTTCTAAATTAATTCCTCAAAAGAGCAATTCTCAACTTTTTACCTCGAGTCGTTTAAGAAACTCTCATTTCGAGAAAAGTTAGTTCTGCTTGCAACTTATTTGATGCGGGCTTCCTTGTACTCGTATATAAAAAGTAACGGTGACTTAGGAAATGGATAATATGAGTGCCTTTTTACCAATTCTAGATACTATAACAATATTGAAAGTACGAGTATCAAAAGCAGGTATGACTGAATCTGGAATGGTTATATATAATATCACACTATCTTACCTGGTGGAAAGCGATGATGATGTCGAAGATGGTGAACACGCTATGCTTAGAATACCCTGACTCTCAGGGGCTGTGTGCTGCCGACACATCATAAGGTTGTGTCGGTAGATCTTCTCCTTGGTGGTAGTAAGTTACTTTTTGGTAGCAAGTCAGGCGGAACATATATATAATATATTCCTACCACCTGTGGACGAACACCCGTGGTTGTTACATTATATAACAATTTCATAAAAATCTACCTCTTCTCAAAACATCACATAACTTGTATAAGACTTCCTAACCACTTAGGGTTGGCAATAGAACATTTTCGTACTCTCTGACCTCAACAAAACATTATTTCTTAGACATTGACAGCGGGTGTTGACTAATGTCCCTATACGGTTGCCAGTAACCTTGCAAAAATGTTCGGGACCTTTTCCCTGAATGGAGCAGTTTTTGCGAATCATTGTTTTGATGAGGGTGCCCTAGTTGACTTGTTTAATGGTGTTTTGATTCACGGTAGAAGTAGGTGGAGATTAATATTAAAGCTTCTAAAAACAGCACTACCAAAGGGCGAAAGCTAAATACATATAACGAAAAAATAAACCAAATTCACTTGCCGGGCGTATCAATTTAATTAGCAAGTTTGAGGTATTTCTCGATAAATTATATATTAAGAACCATCCTAGAGATATACGATTACTCACAAAAAAATATTAAAATCAGTTCATAAATGGCGAAAAGGTGCTTCATAAATTGATTCTTATTTCGATATTTTTATGAACGAGATGCATAGGTAGCTAGCCATACCATACCATAGCCGTAAAACGACATTTTCCTGTATTCAGCGTGGTCTGGTGGAAATGTTATAGACCTTATGATAAGTTTTCCAATAATGGTGTAACAACAGCGGGTACCACTAAATCTAAATGTAAAAAAATTATGAACACTTCACGCCTGAAGGCGTTATATATGTGTATTACGCCACATATTTTACAGCAGGAGTGCTTTATGATGAGGAAATGAAACCATCCCCCCTACCCCACCCCTGCGTCCCCTAAGACCGGGAAACCGTTTTAGTGCAAGGAAATTGAGTTGACTCTGTGTATGCAACATCCAAGGCATATGTGTAAATTAACACCTTAATATTCCTAACTAGGTAGCTCCCGCGGATTTTCATTTTCATATGTATTACTTTGTAGGTTGTGCTGCCTTCTAATAAATAGTTCAATCATCCCGTGAACTATTATTTAATTGCAATGTAATGCGTACACGCAGTTTCTGCATTTTTAATGATTGTGATTGTTCTCATTTATGACGATCTTTACGTCCAAATTTCTCGAGAATATGACACTTTAGGGTACCTACCATATTACTGTTTGTATAAGTGGGTATCCTCTATTCATACTACTTTCATCGTGCGCAGAAATTTAAAAATAAATACCAATGTGGCAGCAGGTGATTATGCCGGATTCCATATAAAAATGTTCAAGCCCTCTTTGTTTCTGTGTGTGAATTTCTAAAATTATTTTATGTCCTGGAATGGTACTGAATTTAAATTCATTTATTATAGAGCACTGATGACAAAGATCACAAAAATAAAACTTAAGAAAACTTAAGAAACCTACGGTCTAGCCACTTCCTAAATTGTGGGCTCATAAAGTAAGGAATATCATAAGGGACCTAAGGGAGTGCAAGGAAATGTTCCACTAGAAGTGGCCCTAATGACTTAGGCAAGAAGGTTTAGTGCAAGTAGGGATAAGGTTAACATAAACAGTGCTTGTTCTTAACATCAACATCATAATCAGCCGGTGTCAGACCACTGCTGGTCGTAGTCTTCTCCCATGAGACGCCACTGAGAGCTAGTTTCTGTACCTGATTCACAAGTTACTTTTATTTATTTATTTTCATACATGCATTTTTGTACATGTCATCAACCGTACCATTTATAATCCCGATAACAATCACACACAGGCAAAACTAAAATGCTTTTAGCAAACAAACAACGTTCACAAACAACAAGAACCTTATTCAGAAATTTGGCAATCGAACTCGCGTTACTACGGAGTACAGAGATAATGGTAAACATCATTAAGTCCGATTCAAATAAAGCTCAAGGGGGAATACATTATTCAACAGGTAAGTGGTAGGTATATGATTTCGATAGCTCTAGTCTACCTGAAGGCTGGCTTGATGCCAGACAGTAACATGCGGCTGGCACAGGGGTAGGTGGTTAAGGTGCGGCCAAACTGGGAGCTACAAATTATTCACCATCATCATCATAATCAACCTGTAACAGTTTACTGCTGAACAAATGCCTCTACCAAGACAGCCCCTAAGTTCGATCTTAGCTCTTCTTTTCAAGTCACTGCAATGCCCACTGCTCTGCCTATGTCGTCGCTCGACCGCTCAGGCGTGTTATAGAAGCGTATCGGTTTACACAACCAACTTAGTTTCGCATATTCTTCTAACTAATAGCTCAACTAGTATGACCGCTATGCGCTAGAACTTTACTAGCGCAGTATCATCATAATATGAACTATCTGACTTTTAACTAGCACACTATCAGCTCTCGGTCAGACCGCACCTTTAAGCTAGAATCGCAGACGGTTCAAACGTCCAATGATGTACTAGTGGATTTTTGCCCGAGGACAAGTTGAAATTGATCACATTTGTGTTGCGCTTACTGAAATCCGACACATTTTTACAAAGGATTTTGTTGCAAATCGGGGAACATTGTTTTTGGTACGTCGCTGGTTTTGGTATTTTGTATACTGTTTTATTTTTTTTGGTTCTGTAGTACAATAGACACTCTAATAATATGTTCGTTTCGTCCGTATGATTATCAATCTGTTTGTCTTGTTTTTTTAATCCTTTCCAAGAAAAAATCGTAGCGTAAGTATAATAAGGGTGGTTTCCATACATATGTAGAAGGGAAATACAGCATTGTTCTTCACCAGATCGCCCCATGTATGATATTAATAATGTTACATCGCGTCGTCGAGTCGCGATGTTTCGCCAAGCTTCTCGAACAAAAATACCGTGGGAAAGAATAGACTAATTAGGGGCTATAAACACCCGACCCGACCGTCATAAAAGTTAACCTTCCGGGAATTCAGACCCTAGTCAATGTACCTAGTTTTGTAGTTAAGATTGAACCTTATTCATAAGTAGTTAGAGATCAAATTAGTATGTATGGTAAAGTTGTTTACGTCAGATGCTCAAAGGAAAGCGGCGGCTTTCCTTTGTTTGTGATTGTTATTACTTTGTTTTGAACGTCTTTTGTCTATAGTTTCGAGTCAATACTGGAAAGTTCTGTAGAAATATTCTCGTCCTATATAAGACGTTGAAACCGCGGCTTGAGGCAGTCTTTCTCTGGAAGCGACAGTGTAACTATCTAAGCGCGGATAGCGACCAAGTGATCGTTAAGTGTTATCAGTGAACTAGTGTTGTGAACTGTGAACTGTGAAATCAGTGATTGTGATTACCAACGACCTCAGTGTGTGTTAACGGACTTTTGATAATTGTGCAAGACGATTTGGACAACTACTGTGGAACATTGTGCTAACCTAGTGATCAGAGGAAATAAACGTTCATCTCATCGGATTGGCATTTTAATACCACCCCGCACGTAACAATTGGTGTCAGAAGCGGAATGCCAATCACTCCGAGGGAAAATACGCGTACTCCACGCACCAGGCGACAGGCGGAGATGGATGCAACCCGGCAGAAGGAGCTTGAAGCATCGGGAGGAGGAACATCCACATTGGAAGAGCCAGCAGCAACACCAATGGCAGCGCCACCTACACCACCGCCGGCGAGTCGAACTACTGATGGAGGCCTGGAGGCCATGCTAGCCGCTATCCTAGCTGGACAAGAAACTGCACGCCAGGAACAACAGGCTGCACTACAGGCTGTACAAGCGGCACAACAAGAAGCCAGCCGTAACCTGGAAGAGGCAATTACACGTCAGTTGCAGAGAGCGGGCTTGCCGGCATGGGTGAGAAGGTCAAAAAGGTGGAAACCAGCGTCAAAGAGGTGGAAGAGCGACTAGACGTACACGAGCAGACCGTGAATGACCTGGCTAATAAGGTCCAGAAACTGGAATTACGAGGAGTTGGACAGAGCAGCCAGGTTCCCGCTATGACCTCGCCCTTCAAACTTGATTTGCCACACTTCGATGGAACATCTTCGTGGGCAGCCTACAAATTCCAATTTACGACGCTGTCGAAAAGCTGTGGCTGGACAGACGAGCACGCAAATACAGCGCTCACATTAGCGCTGAAAGGAGACGCTCAGCTTATCCTGGAACGTATACCTGAAGAGGAAAGGACTTTGAAGACCCTGCTGGAAGCCCTCGAAACGCTATGTTGACAAGCATATGGAGCATGCGTACAGGGCCCAACTACGTGAGCGCACACAGAAGCCCACAGAGACATTGCAACAGTGGGCAGATGAAATCGAGAGGTTGGTCCGACGAGCCTACGTGTCAACACCATCAGTCATCGAGGTTACATCACTGCAGCACTTTGTGGATGGAATCAGGGATGGCGAAGTACGCGCTGCTGTACGACTGGGACATCATCAGACACTCAAGAACGCCCTGGTTCATGCTTTGGAAGTGGAAACTGTGCGACGAGACACCAAACCGTATAGGGTTCAAGAACTGGTTACTGAACCCAGGAAGCCCCGTTATGGACCGACATGTTACGGGTGTGGAGAAAAGGGGCATATTCGGATTGATTGCCCGAAGACGAAGAAACAGGACCCAAGTGGCAGAAGAAACGTCGTCATAGCTGCGGGACGGGCACCGTCTGATCGAGAGAGAGCCCCCGCCATCACTGTGACACAAGTGGGCAACGGGAACAGCTTAATCGTCGAGGGCACCTTGAACAACAAGACCTGCAAGTTCACAGTGGACACAGGAGCATCGCGCACTATTGTGAAGCCTGAATTCCTGCAACGATTTATATCACGGAAACATCGATCTGCAGCATGCTCACTACGGACAGCAACCGGCCAGTCAGTACCTGTCCTTGGCGATACAGATGTGGAGATAGTCATCGGTGAGCACTCATACATTCATCCTGTGCTTATTGCCAACATAACTGACGATTGCATTCTGGGATTGGACTTTTTGGAGAAGCAGCAGTGCATATTGGATGTGGCCCGTGGTGTACTCCGGTTTCCTGATCAAGAAGTGTTTTTCGAAGGAACGGCACCGTGTAAGCTTTACTGTCTCAAGGACGTCGTGTTGGCTCCAAAATCGCAAAATATTGTTCGAGTGAAATTTCCAAATACAGTTAAGAGTGGACTATGTGTAGTTGCCGAAGATGAGGGCACACATCCGACCTGGATTACTGCAAGAACATTGCTCATGACAAACAGAACGGCCAGTGTGCGAATTCTTAATCTTGGCAATGAAGAAGTTCATCTGAAGAAAAACAGCATAATTGGAAAATGTCAAGAAGTGAAGTACCTGCGACGAACGGATATTACTTCTACGGAACCAAGCTCGGAAGATCAAATATCACAGCTGCTGGAATCATCCAAAGACAACTTAACATTCGCTCAGCTGTCACAAGCAAAACGTCTGTTGATGCGGTTTAAAGACGTCTTCGCCGCTGGAAACAACTGTGGACGTACCGGACTTGTTAAACACAAAATTGACACTGGCGATGCAAGACCTATACGACAGAGGCCACGAAGGATTCCATGGGCGAAAGAAGCTGAAGTTGCAGACATGATACGAGACATGGCCAAAGAAAAAGTCATCGAACCATCTACAAGTCCATGGTCATCGCCAGTGGTTCTGGTGAAAAAGAAAGATGGCTCCACAAGATTCTGCGTAGATTACAGAATGCTTAATGAAGTCACAAAGAAGGACAGCTACCCCTTGCCTCGAATAGACGATACACTGGACATGCTCAGTGGAATGAAGTGGTTTTCAACGGTTGACCTGAAAAGTGGCTACTGGCAGGTAGAAATCAGTCCAGAAGACAAAGAGAAGACAGCATTCAGTACGGGCATTGGAAATGGACTCTGGCAATTCAACGTCATGCCATTTGGACTGTGTAATGCTCCAGCAACGTTCGAACGTCTCATGGACAGAGTAATGGTTGGATTACTGGGAGACGTATGCTTGGTGTACCTGGATGACGTCATCATTTTGGGCCGTGATTTTACTGAACATCTGCAGAATCTGGAGAAGGTTTTGAACCGTCTACGTGAAGCAAACCTGAAGCTGAGTGCCAAAAAGTGTGACTTCTTTAAATCCAAAGTCAGCTACCTTGGACACATCATTTCGGAAAACGGGGTACAAACTGATTCTGACAAAATCAAGGCTGTTCAAACTTGGCCTACCCCGAAGAATAAAACTGATGTAAGGTCTTTTTTGGGACTATGCGCTTACTATCGGCGGTTTGTCAAGAACTTTTCTGGAATTGCCAAACCCTTACATCGGCTGACAGAAGAAAAGCGCACATTTGTATGGGACTTGGAGTGTGAAACCGCCTTCAACGATCTAAAGCAGCGACTGTGTGAAACGCCGATCTTGGGATACCCTACCAGAGATGGAAGATTTATTGTGGACACTGATGCCAGCAACACGGGAATTGGAGGAGTTCTCTCACAAATCCAAGGAGACAAAGAAGTGGTCATAGCATACTTCAGTAAATCATTATCCAAACCAGAACGAAACTACTGTGTCACCCGCCGCGAGTTGCTAGCCGTGGTAAAGACTCTTCAGCACTTCAACAAGTACCTCATCGGAAGGGAGTTTACGCTCAGAACTGACCACGCTGCTCTAAAATGGCTTCTACACTTTAAGAGCCCGGAAGGTCAAGTGGCACGATGGATCGAGCAACTTCAAGAGTTCAACTTCGTGACAGAACATCGCAGTGGAAAGGGCCATAGCAACGCCGATGCCCTGTCAAGAAGACCTTGTGCAGATGACTGTAAACACTGCGAAAAGCACGAGTCTAGAGAAGAAGTCAGAGTCATCAGGATGGACAGAACAGATGACGAATGGAACGGCGAAAATATGAGACAAGCACAATTGGAGGACAGAGATTTACGACCTGT
Source organism: Cabera pusaria (assembly GCA_954871355.1). Classification (NCBI taxonomy): domain Eukaryota; kingdom Metazoa; phylum Arthropoda; class Insecta; order Lepidoptera; family Geometridae; genus Cabera; species Cabera pusaria. The sequence continues at coordinate 14,716,043 of OX940896.1, forward strand.
ACTGGATTGGATAAAGTCTGGAAACAAGCCCCAGTGGAGCGACGTGTCAGCTTGCAGCCCAATCACAAAAAGTTACTGGGCTCAGTGGGACAGCCTGACTCTGGAACAAGGAATCTTGTACCGAAAATGGGAAAACAGCAATGGAAAAGAAGTTACGATGCAGATCGTTGTTCCCCGGAGTAAAGTGGCATCTCTACTACGACACATTCATGATGGAGTTTCTGGTGGACATCTAGGAGTCAAGAAAACTCTTGTGAAGGTTCGTCGACGATTTTACTGGGTACACAGCCGCGAGGATGTGGAAGATTGGTGCAGGAAGTGCACCGCGTGCGCATCAGTAAAAGGACCGAAGACAAGAAGTAAAGGACAACTAAAATTGTACAACGTTGGAGCACCATGGGAGCGCATTGCCGTGGATGTTGCCGGGCCATTTCCCGAGACTGAAGAAGGCAACAAGTACATCATCGTAGTACAAGATTACTTCAGTAAATGGCCCGAGGTTTTCGCGACACCAAACCAGGAAGCAAAGACAGTCGCAAAGAAGTTGGTGCAAGAAGTGATCTGTCGATTTGGTGTACCGATGGAACTGCATTCCGATCAAGGACGGAACTTCGAGTCTGCCCTATTCCAAGAAATGTGCACCCTCCTCGGGATTCAAAAGACGCGGACAACGGCAGCTCATCCACAGTCAGACGGAATGGTTGAGAGGTTTAACCAGACGTTGGAGAATCACCTGGCTAAAGTCGTGGACGCACATCAACGAGACTGGGATCAGTACATACCTCTGTTCTTGTTGTCATACCGTTCCGCTACCCATGACAGCACTGGTATGACTCCTGCAAATGTGAATTTTGGACACGAACTAAGACTTCCTATCGACGCCATCACTGGTTCCCCGCCAGATGCTCCGAAGCCTGTAACCGACTATGTCAGTGATCTTCGTAGTCAGCTGGACGAAGTGCACAGGATAGTTCGAGAGAATAGTTTAAAAACTGGTGAAAAAATGAAGACCCGGTACGATCGTAGAGCGAATACGATGGGTTTCGATGAAGGAACTCTCGTCTGGTTGCACAACCCACTACGAAGGAAAGGAAAAAGTCCGAAGCTGCAGGCTCATTGGGAAGGACCATACCAGATTATCACGAAGATAAACGACGTTACCTACCGCATTAAACGAGGCCAGAGAGGAAAACCGAGGGTAGTACACATCGATCGACTTACACGATACCATGGAACAAATGATGATCGGGACGATCATAACTAAGAAGGGGATAATGTTACATCGCGTCGTCGAGTCGCGATGTTTCGCCAAGCTTCTCGAACAAAAATACCGTGGGAAAGAATAGACTAATTAGGGGCTATAAACACCCGACCCGACCGTCATAAAAGTTAACCTTCCGGGAATTCAGACCCTAGTCAATGTACCTAGTTTTGTAGTTAAGATTGAACCTTATTCATAAGTAGTTAGAGATCAAATTAGCATGTATGGTAAAGTTGTTTACGTCAGATGCTCAAAGGAAAGCAGCGGCTTTCCTTTGTTTGTGATTGTTATTGCTTTGTTTTGAACGTCTTTTGTCTATAGTTTCGAGTTAATACTGGAAAGTTCTGTAGAAATATTCTCGTCCTATATAAGACGTTGAAACCGCGGCTTGAGGCAGTCTTTCTCTGGAAGCGACAGTGTAACTATCTAAGCGCGGATAGCGACCAAGTGATCGTTAAGTGTTATCAGTGAACTAGTGTTGTGAACTGTGAACAGTGAAATCAGTGATTGTGATTACCAACGACCTCAGTGTGTGTTAACGGACTTTTGATAATTGTGCAAGACGATTTGGACAACTACTGTGGAACATTGTGCTAACCTAGTGATCAGAGGAAATAAACGTTCATCTCATCGGATTGGCATTTTAATACCACCCCGCACGTAACAATAATGACATCAATAGAGATATCAATATATTTTGAAACGAAACTAAGGTTTCATACACAACCCCTTATATCACTTGCAAATATGTAGCGCCAAAAAAGCTTACAATGTGCCCACCCTCTTTAGGTATTTCTAAACTATGCAACTCAAAACATACAAATCACCCGCCTTGATATAAGGTTAAACACTTTTAAAATAATTCTAAAATTATATAATTACATTTAGCAACAATCAATTCAATAAAAAAATATCTTATTAATATTCACAAGGAGTAGACAAGTCAAAAGTACCTATTCACAATATACCCAAAGTAAGAACGTGCGCCGAATATTATGATAAGAGCTTTTTTTATCAATTGTTATGGCACGTGTATTAGTCGTAAAATTTTATTGCTATAATCAAACTTCCATTCATCCACTTAGATCCTAAAATATTAGTTACATTTTCTACGTAATAAAAGTATCAATTTTATAAATTACAAGCTGAAAGTTACCTTGCAGAAAATATCAATGTCGCGTTTCTGCAAACATTTCGTAAATTCGGTTTACTTTGGCTCCAGTCTGGAACCTTTCCGAACAGATACTTAAAACTGAGATATGTTACAAAGCATTTCTAGTTTTCTAGGTATTGGACACAATGTTAGAGCGCAATGATATTTTGTGTAGCTTTTATTGTAATGTAACATACTTTTCTATTTCATTCTTGTTTACGCTGCATAAAAGCTCTGGCAGATTTTCCTCTATTGAGAAAAAAAAACTTACTTTTGAATTTAAAGAACTGCTAGGTAGGCGTGGCTTGGTTTTGTGTGATCACATCTAACTTCGTAGTCACAGGTCTTGAGCACTCTTGAATGATTGACTTTATCTGAGGTAATTTGTCACAAAAGTGGGGACAAATATTGGGCATTGAATTTTGTTGTACCTCTAATACTCGTATGTTCCAGCATATTATATCTTGCATCAACATTAGATAACCACCACCAAGGAGAAAATCCACCACCATAACCTTACGGAGTTCCGGCAGCAGACAGCCCTTGAGAGTCATAGTGTTATAGGCCTAGCGTGTTCACCATCTTCGACCAGTATTAGTGGTCAAACCCTAGCCTATAAGATAAATTAAAAAAAAATGTTAACCTTTTTAACCGACTTCAAAAATAAAGGAGGAGATTTCTCAATTCGACCGTATATATAGGTACTTTTTATGTGTGTTATGTGTGTGCGGATATTCGTCGTTAATGAACCGATTTTAATTATTTTTTTTTTTTGTTGGAAAGGAGATATCCCAAGGGTAGTTTGTTATTGTACCTATGTAATTTCATCGAGATCTGATAAGTACCTCCAGATATATGGAGATAAACTACTCAAACTTGGTACTGAAAATTAACAGCGCGGCATTTGAAGTCGGATCTTTTAGTGTTTTAAACGATCTTATTTGTGTAACTTTCTTAAATTAGGCTGCCTGGCTGGAATGAAGGTTGCGGCGTTGAGCAGGTTGAGCATCCAACTGAAATTCTTACAATGAAGTCACGTAGCAGATGCTGAAAAGCCTAATTTTCGGCGTGTGCGGTTTGAATTGTTTAAAACAAATTCGAAATTCAGCTATAACTAATGTGATCAAAGCTCATTTATTTATACAAGTGAATGTTTGTGTGTGTATTTCTCCTCCACACACAAACTGCTAAATGGGTTTGGCTGAACCATAGAAATAGGAATAATTTATTTATATTTCTATGGGCTGAACGGAAGCAGATAGAAGGAGCTAGGTAACAATCTTGAATAAATACATTTTTTACATTTTATCCCGATAAATGCGATATAACACGGGCAGCAAGTACAATAAATAATGCTCAGGATTAAGTTTCTGCTTATTTGCCGCATTTATTGGATTAACCCAGTTTAAACTATTATGTATTCTTCGGCAAGTTCGCCTCAGTTGGTTAGTTTTTAAGCTGGACCGAAAGTTTCTGGTAACGAAGCCGTTGAGCGCCCCCTGGCGGATTTCGAGACCTCTATTATTGTGACAGAACTTGGTTGAAGAACTTTGTAGGCAGTGTGTACTGAAGTAATTATAAATAGTGCTTCTGCTGGTTTGCAGAGATTTACTTTTATTGTCACTGGGAACACAATTTTGTGTTGGAATATAATTTGAGTTTACTGTTAATATTAGGCATTTTGGTATATAGGTAGTATGTATGTATATGTAGTATGAGTAAAAAAACGTTGGAAGATTAGAAAAAAAAAATTGAAACAAGGGCCGAGTCAGTTCTAGTTCTAGCTCAAGCCGGCCGCTGCCGCGGCACGCGAGCGAGCAAGCGAGGAGGGGTTAGGTTGCTTGTGACCACAACGCACGAGCCGAGCGGGCGAAGCGAGCGTGCGAGTGCTAGAACCAAATTAAGATTGTTTCTATGATTTTTTTAACCTACTAACTTTTTTACTGCGATATTTAGGACATTCGATTTAATGAATCGATAATGTCAGGCTATGTCACGCACAACTCTTAAGACGCATAAACTTTCAGAGTTCTATATTTCCTGCTATTTCACTAAATACACTCAAACATCTGCCTACAAACCTAACGAAGTGTTTTTATGTCTGATAGGCCAGCGTTTGACTACTATTTTGCATGGTGATATGCTATGATGTGTTCGAAGATGGTAAACACGCTGGAACTAAAATAATCTGACTTTCAAGGGCTGTATGCTGCCGTAATTAACTGTAAATTAACAAGGCTTTTAAAAAGGGTATCCATAAATTACTTAAGTTTCGGCTATGCATCATCAGGGTTAGAGGAGTTAGGATGTCGATGTCAGTACCCAAGGTGTTGCAAATGTTCAGAGGCGACGGTGCTAACATCAAGCGGGCCGTCAGCAACAAAAAACATTCATTATATTTGCCATCTTGTTTAGTACTGAAATAACGTATTTCACCACAAAAATGGGTATGAAAAGACATCAAAAATTTTTCCAATTCTAGTTTTCCCATTTTCGATAAAAACTGAAACACAAAGACGGTTCCATTCGCACTCGGTGCTGGAGCCAAGTTTACGGAACTCTATAAAATTTTATGTTTGACAAGTGTCGGTTTATATATAAAGACCAAAAACTTACGAGTGAGAAGATGTAATACGGATTAGAATGGTTGAGTTAAGTAAATTGGACAAGTCGATTGCGGATGCTTGATCTTACAGACGAGCAAGATTGGAACTTAGAAATCAGATTGATGACGTATTTTTTTAATGAATGTAACAGGACAAGCATGACGCTCGCCTGATGGTAAGCGATGACATCTACCTATTAAAGTACGGCCAAACCGATGCATTCTGCGGGCGCGATCAGATAGTGCAGTAGTATTTGTATCGACTGGTTCAAACCAAACGCGATCTAAGTTATTTGACAGCGATTGAAAAGTAGATAACGCCCGCGTTCGCGATAATAGGTCACTGTTCTGCGCCTGTTACCTTGAAACATAGAGATGTTATTTGTTACATGCCCAGATAATTTCACTGGACGCTTTGAATAAAGCTAGTTACTAGAAGCTTATAGAGTCCCTCCGCATGAATTTGCGCGTTTAAATAGTCGTGTGTTCAAAATCGTCATCGTTCACAATGACGTAGAGTAAGAATCTTTGTAAAGTACAATAAATATCCAATTTTTTAATTAAATATCCTTTGTCCTCTTTTTTGATATCGACCCCTCTGGGATGAAACGTCGTAAAAGCCATTTTGACCAAAATCTGTTTTCAGCGGTTTCTTAGTCAGAATCGCGCGCTCTATCGATCTGTATATTTAAAATGTTCAAATTCGCAAAAAAATGTCTTTTACAACACAATACGAATCCCTCTCTAAACCCGGGTTTCTTGTTTTAAAATGTCGTAATGAGCAATTTAAAAAAAAAAAACAAATTTCTGAAGTAAGAGACATATTTTTTCGTGTCATGGTTAATACGACATAATATAATACAATGTAAGAAAATAATACTTTTTAACTTTTTGTAATAAAAGACACAAAATTATCAAATATGGCATTTACGTCAATTTTTGAAGTAAAAAAATAGAAATAAACGATGTCAATTTACGTCGTAAAATCCACGACTTTTAAAAATATGGCTTGTACGACCATTTTATTACTAAGAGACTATTGAAAAGCAATGCTAACTTTGGTCTTAAAGAACATGACGCATTTTTATTTGGCTTATTACGGCTTATACACATTTTCTCAGGTCATCTATATAAAAATTTAATCTGCATGAAAGTGTAAAAGACATTATATCGACCCCTTCAGGACTAAGCGTAGAAACAAAAGGCCATTTTATTTCTTGTATATTTTTTGATTTACTTAATCTATAATGTTTATTATAGCTTAACACAATATCTCATTAAGCTAAGGTTTTTGAGTTGTTTACTAAATAGAAACCCAAAATAACCTACATTAATTAGTTCCAGAGATTGCATGGCTTTTACTACAAAAAAAAAGTTGTAAATGGCTTCTACGTCTTTTTTTTTCAGCTTGGTAACTGTAACCTTTTCTTTATTAAGTTGCATAAGACTTCATAGTTGGTTTTATCAAAGGAATTATCGAATTAAAAGACAATTGTAATAAGAGGATAGTGTAATTTAGTGTTGTAAATGAGGAACACATTAATGACCAAAATCATATTATATTAATATTTTTCATTATATAAATGTAATATTGTACTTTTTCTGACAAACACTAATAAAATTATCAAAATAAAATCAACACAACCTCTAAACTATGCCAAATAGGCAGTAAATTGAACCTAGTAATGAAAATTGTCTAATCTTCTGTTATATTAAAGTAGAAACAAAAGGCAATTTTTCAGTACGCCTGAAAAACATAAATGGTAAAGTTTATTTCTTATATATTTTTTGATTTACTTAATCTATAATGTTTATTAAAGATTAACACTATATTATCTTATTAAGCTAAGGTTGTTAAGTTGTTTACTAAATAGAAACCCAAATTAACCTACATTAATTAGTTCCAGAGATTGCATGGCTTTTACTACAAAAAAAAGTTGTAAATGGCTTCTACGTCTTTTTTCTTCAGCTTGGTAACTGTAACCTTTTTTTTATTAAGTTGCATAAGACTTCATAATTGGTTTTATCAAAGGGATTATCGAATTAAAAGACAATTGTAATAAGAGGAAAGTTAAATTTAGTGTTGTAAATGAGGAACACATTAATGACCAAAATCATATTATTTAAATATTTTTATTATATAAATGTAATATTGTACTTTTTCTGACAAACACTAATAAAATTATCAAAATAAAATCAACACAACTTCTAAACTATGCCAAATAGGCAGTAAATTGAACCTAATAATGAAAATCTTCTAATCTTCTGTTTTATTAAAGTACGAGATAAAACTGCGCATTGTGCACACACGAAAACAGGTAAGTATTTAACAATAACATAGCTAACATAGCATAACAAATCAATGTCTTAATACAATCATCAGCCTATCTCTGTCAGCTGCTGGACATAGGTCTCACCTATGGTACGCAACTGAGCTTGATCTTTAGTTCTTTGTTTCCAGCCGCTGCCAAGCTTGCAAGCTGTGGATGAGTTTGTGTGCAGTGGCAGTGCTAAGGCAGATAGCGATGATAATGATAGTAATAGTGATACTGTTTATACTTATCGTTGTGGTTACCGCGTCTGGTATTCTTCATCTGTATCTCGGTCGTATAACTTGGCTGTGGCTCGTATCTCATCCAAGACCGGGCACTGTGAGATCCCATGTGTCACGGTCTCTTTTTCAAGCATGCACCTTGATGCCTTGACACAGAGGACGACTATCTGTGGCGCCAATTATGTAGAGGTGATAATTTAGATTACAGTATTCCGTGATGAGGCTTACTATGTAGTATACGAATATCACGTCTTTGTAATATTAGCAGTCTGTTTGTAACTTTGCCGTCTAAATTCGGAAAAGCTGCTTTTGTATATTTACAGCTTGTCATCACACTGTCCCACAACTTTTGCTGCTCATTTTCGGTATGTCAACGTAATAGGTCTCTGACTTCCATTGCTAGCGGTCTACAAAGGTTCATCACATCGTCGCTTACCTGTTGTGTCATTCTTTCTGTAGCAAGTACGTCAGCGGTGATATTGCTAGCATATGATGCATGGCTTTTCGTCCATCTTACCTTAACGTTATACTCGGTTGCCAGTGTTTGCAGAGTATCGTGGCATTTCGCCACTACTTTTGATCTTGTTGTAGTTCTCCTGAATATGTATAAAGTGGCTGCACTATCAGTGACAAATTCTGTACTGACTTTATCTTGATCATTTTCGAATTAAAACTAATTTATGGACACTGCTTGCGCAGACAGTAACAGTCCGTTTGTTTCGGTTTGTAAGACGGTTATAGTCTTGGTTAGCGCTATCGATGCCGAAAGTCTTATACTCAGTTATTCATTCATACTTTTTACTATCTAGATGAGTACTGTCTATCCTGTCCATGCCTTAAATGGCTTCCGAAATGATCATTATTGCTTTTCACAGTATTTTGCAGTGATTTGTGGTCGGAGGATATGTTCAAGACGCTGAATTGGAAAGGATGGGGCATACATATAAACGGCGAGCACCTCTCACACTTACTATCACTAATGCTTCTATTGAAGTGGATAGACCAATTGGGTACCCAATTGGGTAGAAATAATTTCGAGAAGGAAGCTCGCAGAATGATACAACTGAGATGGGCAGCATTTGGACAACTTCGTCGAGTCTTTTCGTCGCCCATACCACAAACCCTAAAGACGAAAGTCTTTAACAAGTGCGTCCACCTGTTGTTACTTACGGCGCCGAGACGTGAACTCTGACAGTGCAACTTTTTCACCAATTTCAAGTCGCTCAGCGAGCTATGGAGGAGGCTATGCTCGGAGTCTTGTTGAAGGATCGAATTCAAAACGAAGTCATCCATTAGATAACCCAAGTTATCGACATAGCTCAATGGATTAGCAAGCTAAAGTGGCAGTTGGCTGGTCACATCTGTCGTAGAATTAATAACCGTTGGGGTCTACCCCAACAGTTATTGGTTTTAGACTGGAGACCGCGTCTCGCCAAATGTAGTGTAGGGCGCCCTCCAGCTAGATCAAGCGATGATATACGCAAGCTGGCTGGCAGCGGCTGGAAACAATAAGCTGAAGATCGAGCTCAGTGGCGTGCCATAAGTGAGACCTATGTCCAGCAGTGGACAGGGATAGGCTGATGATGATGATTACTTTACGATATCAATTTGTTTTAAGCTATGTTTTTGTTGAATACTTACCTGTTTTCGTGTGTGCACAGTGCGCAGTTGTATCTCGTAGTTTAATAATACAGAAAATTAGAATATTATTATTACTAGGTTCGATTTACTGCCTTTTTTGCATAGTTTAGAGGTTATATTGATTTTAGTTTGATAATTTTATTAGTGTTTGTCAGAAAAAGTACAATATTACTTTTATATAATGAAAAACATTTAAATTATATGATTTTGGTCATAAATGTGTTCTGCATTTACTACACTAAATTACACTTTCTCCTTGTTAATTTGTCTTTTAATTCGATAATCTCTTTGATAAAACATATTGTGACATCTTATATCACTTAATAAAAAAAAGGTTACAGTCGCCAATTAGAAGAAAAATGTCGTAGAAGCCATTTACAACTTTTATTTTTGTAGTAAAAGCCATGCCAGCTCTGGAACTAATGAATGTACGTTATTTTAAGTTTCTATTTAGCAAACAACTCGAAAACCTAAGCTTAATGAGCTATAGTGGTTTATTACAGATTAAATAAATCAAAAGATATACCAGAAATAAACTTTACCTTTTTTGTTTTTCGGCCGTACTGAAAAATGGCCATTTGGCTTTTACTACGTTTCATCCCAGAGGGGTCGATATCTCTTACATTTTTGTTATTTTCCTGTATAAGTAACAAAAGCGTACCTACGTTAAGTAAGTACATAAAAAACACTCGAACATAATAAGGACAGTGTAGAGACTGTGTTTAACTGCCCTTTGTCCTCCATCCCTTCGAAACCTTAAGAGGTTTATTTTTAATTTACGTTTATGTATGAAAATGTACGGGCACTCGTTTTTGGACACGTTTACTCAAACTAATTGGAATAAATAACATCTATATGTGCGTCTTAAAGGAATATGAAAATAATAATTTTTATTTTATAAGATTATTTTCATTCAATAAGATAGTACCTATGCATATCTATGGCTTAAAAAAAAGAAGAAAAGGCGGCAAAAAGCTGATATCTGGAATTATGAGGTATAGATGGATAGTAAAATGGTATTATCCGCACACTCGCGTCCTCGTTCAAAATCCAACCTACACACGCAGTTCGTTGCTCGCAAGCTCGCTTTGCCTGTGTTTATTCACTATATCGCCTGGTGGTAAGCGATGATGTTGTAGAGTGGTAAGCACGCTAGGCCTAGAATGGTCTAACTCTCAAGGGCTGTGCTGCTGGAATACCGTAAGGTTTTGGCGGCAGATTTTCTACTTTATGGTGGTTAGCTACTTATTGCTAGAAAATCAGGCCGAATTAAAAAAAATATGTATGAAATCATTATTTTCTATGCACTTTCTATGTACTCAAGGCAAAACGTAAGAGTCAAGTGTTGCCGATGACATCACGTCCGGGTAAATCATGTGTAAAACTAGACGTTTTGATACAAATTTGATTCATTTGGTTATTCTTCCTCTAAAGGTACGAACACACCGCGGCGTCCTGCGAACTGCGGGCGCGATCTCAGTACTTTTCAATTGTTTTCTGATCGCGTTTGGTATGGATCCGTCGGTACAAATACTACTGCACTATCTGATCGCCGCCTAGATCCTACACACAGGACGCTGCGGTGTGTCCGTACCTTTACGTGACGTCATATAGTCATAGTGTTCAGCGATATGCTGATGGTGAATTGCATAATTTTGTAGATTTTTGTCAAAATAAATACAAGTATTGTAATCAATTTTTCAATTATTTAGACTTTATTAAACAGATAAAAACCTAGTTATGTATTTACCTGTATGTTAGGCTTATAAGGGAGCACACATTATACCACCTCAGTGCTACCAGCCAACCTCACCTGCCCGTGGTGCATCCTGCTGACCAACAAACGAGGCTCTGGCGACCGACAAATGGCGGTATAACCATTTCAAATTATGGCGTAGCTAAATACTACAGGCCGGTGACGGGCAGCAGCGTCGCCGGTGCGAGGAGCTACATCCTGCGATCGCCAACCAGCCTGCCCAGCGTGGCGATTAGGGCATATAACTCCCAATGAGCCGAAGATCGGGCTCAGTAGCGGGTCTTGGGGGAGGCCTACGTCCAGAAGTGGACTGACACAGACTGATTATGATGATGATGATGATTTACCTGTCATCATGCCTATTGACTGCACACGTTCTAAGAAGGTTATAAGACGTATATAAACATTAATTATATTTGAAGGTTGTTACGAGATGCCTTCCAAAGGTAAAGAAGGGCGAAAATATATATATTACACATGTAAAGACGTTTCATTACAGACAAAGGTCGTTGTAAAATTAAACCTTAAGAAGCAGGTATAGAGAAGAGATATTATACCTCTCTTGATGAAAATATAGGTACCTTTGTGTTAGTTCGTGTGTTGAAATTAGCAACAGATGCTTCGGGTAGGAGTCGCCGCAAAGTCTAAGAAATTAGAGAGATTAATTGGAGCTTCAATTACCAAGCAAGCTGTGTAAGCTACGAGTATAATATATATTCACCGCAAAGCTGAGGATGAAATTAATATAAACCTTATGATATTCAGATTTTTTTCGGTAGTGATGTTTTTAGTATATGGTAACAAGCATGGAAGACGGGATGGGATAGTTTGCGTTTTCTGGATTCGTCTTAATGGCGTCTTTTAATTCTAGACAAGCAATCGTGCTTCAGAAAATATATGCGGTCTACCGCAAATATTTTCTTAAAATCAGGATAGCGGTCAAGTGCTTGTTTATTATAAATTAAAAAGCAAGCGATGACTAGCAAGACGATTGCCTGATGGTAAGCTATGACGTCTGCCTATAACAGAAACTGTGGGACAAAACATTTTGGATAGATATAATGTTGGGCGTCACTGCACTCTCTGCGTCTATTGTTACTATACATTTGAATCACACATGGCCTGCTATTTCACAAGATACTTGTCCTATAAATTAAAAATATTAAGATATAATTATAATATTGTAACATACTTAAGCCGAAAACATTCCTATTTTACGGTAAGTGGTGAATTGAATAAATGTTCTTCTGTTTGAATGGCAAAGTTCCCAGTGAAATTACTGTGTGAGCATATGAGACTTAATGTTATCTTTATGTCTCGAGGAAACGGGCGCAGCGTAGTGACATGCAAAATTTTGTCTATCCAGAATTTTGCATGCCTTTATATCTGTAATAGATAGACGTTATCGCTTCCCTGATGGTAAGCGATGACGTCTATCCTGTTACTTTATATCATTAAAAGCCTACTTCTATACTGTGTGTGATAACACGGCAAACTTTTTTTTTTTATGTTATAGGGCATATTACTTCTAAGTAAATACGTCCCTATTGTAACTACAATCTAGCCTTTTCGGCTAATAAGCAGTTATACTTTAGCCTAAACTTTATACGTAAACTAAACTAAGAATGTGTCCATTAACACTTTTCTTATTGTCTCTAATAAAGACGTGTACACATTGTTCAAGTGTTCATACATATAGCACTTTTAGCACTTTATCACTAAACTCAATATTTTTTTTTACACTAGTTCGAACGCTTTTGTCTGTTTAAGTCTTCTTACTATGTTTGTATGGTCAAGGAGCTGGCTTGCCTTGACATTGACATGATGGTGAAGCCTTTTTTCGTGAGTTTCTGCATACTTTTGGACAATTTTGATGACGGTCTCAATTTTCAGGTCCCGATGTAGATCGTCATTTCTTATGTACCAAGGAACCAATGCAATTTCTCTCAATACTTTATTTTGGAACCGCTGTATAATTGATATATTGCTTTTTTTGGTTTTTGGTGTGGTATTAAACCTAGTTACAACGCCGATAACGTTCAAAATGCGCTTCACGCCTCGAGTGCGACCTTGAATGTGCGTCACAGTATCAACTAATAGTAACTATGAACCGCGTGTTGCGCACAGTAAAATGCACCGTAAGTCCGCACAGCGAAAGTCTGCATAACTCAGTCAACTCGCGGCCTCTCCTATAGGGCTGAATTTTATGAGAAAACTTGTTGAGAAACCTTTAATTGGTAGAAGAATACTCTAAGGTAGAACAATGTAATGAGTATATTTAAAGTGCTACATTCATGTTTAATGTCGAGGTAGGACTAAAAAACTACAGTTATAATACTCTTATAACTCTAATAACTCTTAGGAATAAGGTTTTAAATAGCTAATTTCGGGAGATGCAGCATTTGTCGGGTAAGACCGGCATACTTTGCACTTTCAGGGGTATAAAACATATTACTCACCTTGAATTACAACGAAAATTTTTTATAGTACAATTTATTACAAGACTTCAAAACGAACATATAGACACACGGACGGACGGACGGACGAATGGACAGCAAAGTCTCAGGAAGTGTTCATTTGGTACCCTTTGGGTTCGGAGTGAGGGAGGCCTGACCAAAGGTTGACGACTTCTGAAAGTGGCGAAGACCGGCATATGACATTTATTACCCTCCACAACCTAGACGGACTTCTCCTCTACATATTTTGACGTTAGTTTTTATTTTCATCAACCATAACTTAGAAAAAAGCGTAAATAATACTAATGTAATGTACTAATTAAATAGATATATTCAAAAAGAATGAACTTACTTGCATAGATCCTTCAAATTACTAAAATTAAACACTTTTAAACTTTTTTTGTTAAAGCGTGGTGCACCCTCAATGCAAGGTGCTCACCGTACTAAATTTAAAAAATCTTGTTTTTCCATTCGCACTTCATGCACCGCCATCTATATCAATTTCTAAGGTCTAAAATGGTTTTATTATTTCGTAGATTGTATTGTCATCCTAGTAGTTCTGCTGCATTCGTTGTAATTCTTGTTGTACGGTCTTACCCGATAGACGGTCTTCGCCGAGTTGACCTTACTATAATTATGATAGTTTATGTGATAGTTTAATTAAGATAGATAAAACTAAAACAACCGACTTCCATGCCGCGCGAGTCAGTTTCAGTAGCAAGTTTGAGACGCTTATCGTTATATCTCTGGAGATACTGATCAGATCTCGATGAAATTACAAGGATCACTTCGGCAACGAACCCTACCGATTAAAAAAAATACAAAATCGTATTGTAAGGTTCGTTAGTCAAAGAAAAGGCCATGTCAATTCAAATAAGTAGGTAGGTAGGTATAACTTTGTTGGTTTCAGCTGTGCACTGATATGTCAGTCAATCAGTCAGTCAGATTTATTCTTTTAGGTAGGTACCTACCTATAAGATCTACGTAACCCACCTACAATAAATAATGAAATAACCTACCAATTTCAAGTAGGTTACAATTAATATTTTGCAGGATGTAATGTCGATAGAAATTCCCTAAAGATCTTAACGTGAATTTCCTTGAAACATGAAACTCAGCTGACTTGTACCTACCATTTTATGTGTGACATTCTTTGCTTTTTACATAAGTACCTACATGTGCAGGGCGACGACAAAATTAACAAATAAAATGAAAAAAAAGCAAAAAAAAATGTCATTTTCTATTCCCTTCTTTTATTGTTCAATTGATATAAGTATTGAACTAAAACTAGTATACACTGACCCTGTATTAGAAGGCGGCCGCTAGTACCCGGGAGGTCAACTTACAGTAAACGACTTTAAGTTCATGAACTTTTACGCGAAAAAAAGTCGAAAACTACTACTAAACGACGAGTCCGTTAGCAAAAAGTACATAGATAGCCTTACTACCTAGATTTACGTTACTTATAAATCATATTAAGTTTATTAATGTCTTACCTCTCGAGATTCTTAGGAAGTGTATGAAATGTAATGTCGTCATTCCCGTTGGTGTTTAAGCATCCGTATGCTACGCAAAGCTTTGTAGCCCTTCGTTTTGACATACTTAATAATATTTTTGTATGTTAATATCGTAAGCAAGGAATATAATAATGAGGTAGGTACAAGTAAGGCGCGCGGCCGATCGAGAGCGCGCGTGACACTTAACTGACTGAACTTGCACCCGAGCGGGTGCGCGGCGGTACTTGTAGTTTTATAGCTACAGCGCGGAGTGCGACAGGCCTGGTACAGCTCCATAACTGTATACCATAGGTCCATACTGGCATTAGGACTTGCTTGTATAAAAGTAATTTGGTATGTATTGACAACTTAGACCGTTTGCCAAGTAACCAATACATTATTTTGTACCGCAGCTCTAATTCTTCTTTTTTCTGCTTGACGTGTGCTTTCCAGCGAATTTTGACGTCAAGGGTCATACCAAGGTACTTGGCTGTATTATAGTAAGGGATTTGGTTCCCGTTGATAATAACTGGGCAGTATTGATGTTTTTTGTTACTAAAATCTATATGTATTGATTTAGATTCGTTCAGTTTAATTTTCCAATGTCTTGTCCAATCGTAGACTCGATCAACAGCTTTCTGGATCTTTTCTGATGCTTCTGAAAAGGTATTTCCTACAGCCATTATCGCAGTATCATCAGCAAACGTCGCTATGGTATTATTTTCTAACTCTGGAATATCGCAGGTGTAGAGTAGGTACAGGACCGGACCAAGAACACTTCCTTGCGGTACTCCAGCTTTTATTTCCTTGACGTCAGAATATGAATCTTCATGTCTTATTCTGAATACTCTAATAGAGATGTAAGATTCAAGAATATATCTAATATCTTGGTAGATTCTTTCGTAACTTATATATAAGGCCCTCGTGCCATACTTTATCGAAGGCTTGTGCTACGTCTAAGAATATAGTAGAGCAGACTTTTTTGTCTTCCAGTGTCTTTTCAATCATATCTGTGATTCTGTGTACTTGATCAATTGTGGAATGTTTTTCTCGGAAACTAAATTTGTGTTCTGGAATAAGCTTAGCTTCTTCTAATATTGGCTTCAATCTTTTTAAAGGTAACTTTTCAAAGAGCTTCGACGGAGAGCAGAGATATCGGTCTGTATGACGTAGTTTCATTGGGTGGTTTTCCTGGTTTTGCTATCATGATAACTTCAGCTACTTTCCATAAATTAGGCACATATTTTAATCTAAGGGAAGCATTGATTAGGGTGGTTAATTTGACTACAGCCTTTTTTGGAAGGTTGTGCAATATTTGTCCTGATATAAGATCATAACCAGGAGCGAACTTATTGTATATTTTATTTGTCTTATAATTTCTTTAGGTGTCACTAGTCTAAAGCTAGTTTCTTCTTCTTCTTGGTAACTTTCATCGTCCTGTAAGAGTGAGATATAAACTATATATTGTTATATATATATACTAGAAGTGTCCCGCGGCTTTGCCCGCTTTAAAACCTTCTTTTATTTACTTAAAACTTTTCTTTTGTAAAAACGATTCTATCATTAAACACATCAAATAACAACTAGCCAAATCGGTTCACCCGTTTTCATGTTATCGCGTGACTATGGCAATTCGGGATTCATATTTATAAAACCCTAAATTTACTGACTTTGTTACCAACCCCATTTCGAAAAATCCTACAAAACGTACTTTATCCCATCTTATTTCGCCATACAAACTTTGAATCCCCGTTCCGTATCCCGGAGGAATTTTCAGAAAATCATTTCTGAGCGGATACCTACGTCATAGTAACTATCTGCATTCTGAATTTCAGCGCAATCCGAAACAATATTGATTTTTAGACTTTGTTACCCCAGTTTATCCTCTTAGGGTGGCATTTTGAAAAAGTCTGAAACTCGTATATACTTATTTATTTCCAGAAGTACTTGTGTGAAATGTCGAATAAAACGACTATACAAACTTTGAACCCCCGCTACATCCCCTGAAAGAGAGTATTATGAAAAATTCTTTCTTAGCGGATACCTAAGTCAAAATAACTATCTGCATGCCAAATTTCACCGCAATCCGAAACAATATTGATTTCAGACTTTGTTTCCCCACTTCACTCTTTTAGGGGTGGAATTTCGAAAAAGCCTGAAACACGTATTTACTTACTTAAGTACTTGTGTTAAATTTCGAAAATAAAAGACTATCTAAAATTTTATTTCCATACAAACTTTGAACCCCCGTTTCATCCCTTTCAGGTGTGAATTTCGGAAAATCCTTTCTCAGAGGGAACTAACGTTGTAATAACTATATGCATGCCGAATTTTGGCGCAATCCGAAACAATATTGATTTTCACACTTTGTTACCCCATTGCACCCTCTTAGGGGGGGAATTTCAAAAAAACCTGAAACACGTATTTACTCATTTTTTTACTGAAGCACTTATGTGAAGTTTCGAATAGAAAAGACTATCTAATCTTGTTTTTCCATACAAACTTTGAACCCCCGTTTCATCCCTTTCAGGTGTGAATTTCGGAAAATCCTTTATTAGTACACCCCTACGTACACAAAATATACACAAATATACCGTCCAAATTTCAAGTCTGTACGACCAGCGGTTTAGGCTGTGCGTTGTCTGTCAGTGAGTCAGTCAGTATGTCAGGACAAAGATTCTTATAGTATTAGATAGTAAAATATCTTTCAACCAAATGAAGGTGTTCATTTGGTTGTAAGATAGTTTCAAGGTGTTTTGCAAATCTTGCTGCTATTTGTTCATTACTAACTGCCCATCTGCTAATTATATCCTTAAAAGGTGGAACTTGTGCAACTGGCCTACTTAGATTTTTCGTAGCTTTCCATAGCGAATAATCCGTGGTGCAATCACTAGTTAAATTTTGTAAGTAGTTATTTGTATAGTCATCATTGTGTTTCTGAATCAGCAAAGTTATTCTTTTTGAGAGATTATTAAGTTTTCTCTTATCTTCTGGACATCTTGAGTGGTGCCAGATTTTCCTTTGCTTCCGTTTTTCTGCTACAAGGTGTAGTATAGACTCTGTACATGTGTTGCCTTTGTATTTTTTACCAATGTTTGGTGTGTTTTCCCACGCTGTATATTGAATGTCATGAATGAAATGTTCCAGTTCAGCATCAAGTTGTTCCGTGGTCTTAAGAGGCACTTTTAGATTTATTCGCCGGCCTAAGATGATTTTAAAGCTTTCCCAATCTGTGTGTCTGTTGAATAGAGTTGGTGTTTTTTATTTGGTGACAACACTCTCACTAATTTCTAAGTATATAGGAGAGTGATCTGAATTCATATCATAGGTTTGGTATGTTCTAGTGTAAACTGATGAGATGTTCTTTAAGATAAAGAAATCTATAAGGTCTGGATTTTTATTAGGCTCTGTTGGCCAGTATGTGGGTAAGCCAGAGGATGCTACTTGACATTTAAAATCTTTAACAGTGCACAACAGTTCTTTGCCTTTAGTGGTGGTCAGTCTCGAGCCCCAATATGTGTTTTTAGCGTTGAAGTCTCCTCCTAGCACAAACCTGTTTCCCAGGCTCTTCAGGAATGTGCTATAGACATCTCTTTTTATATTATGCCGAGGGGGGCAGTAAATCGCTAACAATGTTATTGTATATGTTCTAGTTTTAAGACATATCGCTACCGATTGTATTTCTCTTACTTCGTATTTGCTTTTCTTGTGGTGATTGAGGTATTCTTTAACAATAACAGCACTGCCCCCTCTTGCAGTGTTATCTGGGTACAGGGCATGATATATTTTATAGCCTTTAAATGTTATGTGACATTTCTTTGTGAAATGAGTTTCAGATATTAAACAAACGTCAATGTTTTCGAGGTCTAGTTCTCTCTGATGTTTTTGTAACCCATTTTAATTCCATGCCTTTATTTTAAGTGGCCTATTCATTTTCTTATTTTAGAAGTAGCTGTTTTGGTGCTACACTCTATCTTCTTCAATCCTTCGTCAAATGATAACATAAGCTTTATTATGTCATCCAATTTTTTTTCCGGATTATTATTTATGTCTGACTCCCGAGGGGTGTTTGATTGGGCTCCTGCTGCAACTTGAGCGTAGGAAATGGTTGCACTAAATTTGGTGTTTTTTCCCGAAGGCGGTTTGTTATTACTAAGTTCACGAGGCTTTTCAGTGCGTACCTCAATATGGCGTGCTGTCGAACTATTTTATTTTTTTTTGTTCTGAAGGATTTGTATCTCCTTGGCTACAATACATCCTCTGTAGTTGGCTGGATGGGGAGATCCACAGTGAACACATTTTGGTTTTTCTTCCTTTGGTTTTTTGCAATTCAGAGTGAGATGTTTCCCTGTGCATTTTACACATCTAGGTTCTTTAAAACAGTATCTCTGCGTATGTCCATAGGCTTGACATCGCTTGCATTGAGGCACAAGTTGGGTGGTCTTGATCGATTGGATTTCAACTTTACATCCCATTATTGTCTTTATATTAAAAACATTTTTAATGTCTTCTTCTTTGGAGAAAGTAAGCATAAACATGTTGAGTGGTTGTTTACTCTTCCAACTCAATGTATTAATTGCTTATATAATTTTTAATCCTTTATTTTGAAGGTCTTCAACAATTTTTTCTGGTTTGCACGTGGAGTGTATTTTTTTCGCCATAACTCTAATAGGCCTATCTTGCTTATTTTCGTATGAGTGCCAAACACGGTCACTAAGGCTAAGCGCCTTAGTTAAAGCCCTATACGATTCTTCGTTGTAAGTATTAATTTTGACAGATTCTCCATTTAGCATTTTAATAGTAAATGCTTCGGGTGGCTGATGTTTAGACAGAAACTCGTAAAGACTTTGATAATATACAACCCCGTCTACTATCATTGGTGGGGGCTGAGGAATCTTTTTCATATTAACTTGTACTTCGTCATCTTTTCGTGATTCTTCATCCTGAGTGTCTTGGGAGGGTGACATATTCAATTTTCTTTTTTTCCTAGACTTATTTCTATGTCTGATCCATTCAGTTTCTTGGGCAAGCTCTTCCTCGTCTGTGTTATATTCAGCACAGGATTCAGGGGCCTCCTTAGTTGGGGGCGCAGGTGCATTTGATTCCGCGAGGCATTTTAACTGCTTTTGCAGTATCTCTATTTGACTCGTTAGGTCATCCACGAGGCTTTTCAATGTTTGGCGCTCTTGTCTTTCTGCACGTTTGTATAGTATGTGTTCAAGTTTTGTGGTTAACTGGATTGTTTCATTTTCCGGAGATAGCAATGCCATTATTAAAACGGTAAGTGTATACTAACCTTAGCAATAAAAGTCACTGTCGACCTTGCACTATAACTAGATCATAATCGCGAAGTGGCCGCGTCCTGACGCAGCGTTGTTATGATGCGTTAGCACTTTACTGTAGGTACGCGGAGTACGCGCGATCGTAAATCACAACTGTTCTCGGTGAAAATCGAACGATCACTGCAAACATGTAGAAGTTAAAGTACGGACACACCGCAGCGTCCTGCGTGCGCGATCTAGGTGGCGATCAGATAGCGCAGTTGTATTTGTACGGACTGGTTCACACCAAACGCGATCAGAAACCAATTGAAAAGTACTGAGATCGCGCCCACAGACGCCGCGGTGTGGCCGTACCTTGAATGACACATTACAGGTACCTACTATAAAAGATAAATATACAACCAAAGTAACCCTTAAAAGCAAAAGCTCGCAAAAGTTTTAACCCTCTTGCTATTGTAAAAACTGAGAAAGGATAAAAGGAGTTTATGCAAATCGAAATCCGTCTAATCCTGTTTTAAAGAATCGTGGAAAAAAACATCGAAAGAATGGAGTTATAAATCGTTTATTGATGAGTTCAATCAGACATTTCCGTGGATAAATGTTATTTTGGTTGAAAGCCTTTTCTTTTATTACTTGAGTGCTTAAAGTTCCAATGGTCTGAGCTGGGAGATAAGTGCTTACCAATGAAAATTGATGGAAGCCAAAAACTTCTTACTTTTTTACTAGAAGGTACAGTAGATAACTTTATCTTTAGTACCTGTACTATTCATTAATCTGTGTCTTTAGTAGTTTTATTTTTAGGATGCCTTACAATAGAGATGGTACGTTTCCATACAAAAGTATATTGCAAAAATATAAGTAAATTGAGCAAAAACTTTCACTGAAATCACATCTATTGGCCTTATATAATAATTATGTAATAAGTATTTACATACGGGAAATTATTTTTATTTACCAACATAATTTGATAAAATAATATGAACGTATTATTCCATCAATATTCTTTTATTTGAAATTGCTTTGACTTTTATTCAAAATAATTATCATATTATTATTCAATCTATATATATAAAGAAGAAATTATAAATGCACTATATATATATATAGTGCATTTATAATTTCTTAGCACTAACCAGTGTAGATCTATGATATTAGGCCACGAGACTGGCTCAAGTCCAAGTGACCGGGACGTGATCCACTCACCTGCTGCGGACACTTTTGCACCTCATTTTAGTACACATAAATAAGTATTCAGATGGAATTAGAACACTATATTTTAATAATATACTTAGTATTTTTCTATTCATAAGATAACTGTGTAAGCTGTGCCTCGCGGCTTCGCCCATATTAAAAACTATCTCATAACAAATGGGATGTATGACTTATTAAACGTTTGTTTAACGATTACATTTGGATAGCATTTTACACACACACACACTTTATCATCATCATCATCATCATCATCAGCCTGTATCAGTCCACTGCTGGACATAGGCCTCTCCCAAGATGCGCCACTGAGCCCGATCTTCGGCTCTTGTGATATTAATTACCGGGGAAAAGAAAACCGATTTTACTGCGAAGCCATGGAACGAAAATTCTAATCAAACCGAGAGGCCAACAAATTAGGTTCTTTTGGGATTATCGAAATTCAATTTGTTCAAGCCAGAAAAGAGTTTGCCGAAGAAATCACGTTACCTGTAATAATGTCGAGTAACGAATGAAAACTCGTACAGCTAAGGTATACATGGGAATTTGATGTGCAAATATATTTCATTTAGCGATTGCCGACAATAAGACCCCGAATAATACTTGAATAATTCTAAAACAATTTTCGGCATTTCCGCTATATTGTGTTTAAGATATATAATACATACAATGTTACATACAATATATATTCGTCGAGCCGTAGCGTGCGTCCGTTATAAGTAGCCAGAGTCAGTCGGTGTTGGCGGCCTGCCGTAGCCCGGGGATTCTTAGAACCCCCTGCCCCGCCGTTACCATGACCGCCGCCTTGGCCAGGAAAAGCGGGGCGACCGGGAACTGGGGGCCGTTGTTGTATTGTGCTTCTCATAGGTAGCAATGCCCTAATCACCTCACGCTGGGCAGGCGGGTTGGGTGATCGCAGAACGTAACTCTCGCACCAGTGACGCTGCTGCCCGTCACTAAAAAATATTTGCACATCATTATGGTGGATGATCCTGGCTACGAGGTTATGTCTGTGCAAGTACTCGGAGTTAGCAAGATGAGAACAACCGGAAATGATATGTCTGAGTGACTCTCCGGGACGGCGGCATGCCCGACATATGTCGACCGTACCGTCCTTCATAATATATTTCCGGTAGTGAACACACTTTATAACACTGATATATTATGTGTTTAAAGTTCTATTGCAATTCAGCCGTTCAAAAAGGTTAAATAAGATCATTAATACCTATTTGTGTATAAGTGGAAGAAGCGAAAGAGGTAATGCCAGGATCGTAACATGTGGAAAGAAGAAGTCTCTGCCTACCCAACGGGAAAAAGGGGTGATTGTATGTAAGGGATGTAAGGGAGCACAATTTCATCCCTGCTCCCAGCCAACCTCACCTGCCCGCGGTGCATCCTGCCGAATAGCGAACGGGGCTCTGGCGACCGACCAATGGCGGTATAACCATTTCCAACAACGTAGCTAAATGCCACAGGCCAGTGACGGGCAGCAGCGTCACTGGTGCGAGAGTTACGTTCTGCGATCACCCAACCCGCCTGCCCAGCGTGAGGTGATTAGGGCATTGCTACCTATGAGAAGCACAATACAACAACGGCCCCCAGTTCCCGGTCGCCCCGCTTTTCCTGGCCAAGGCGGCGGTCATGGTAACGGCGGGGCAGGGGGTTCTAAGAATCCCCGGGCTACGGCAGGCCGCCAACACCGACTGACTCTGGCTACTTATAACGGACGCACGCTACGGCTCGACGAATATATATTGTATGTAACATTGTATGTATTATATATCTTAAACACAATATAGCGGAAATGCCGAAAATTGTTTTAGAATTATTCAAGTATTATTCGGGGTCTTATTGTCGGCAATCGCTGAATGAAATATATTTGCACATCAAATTCCCATGTATACCTTAGCTGTACGAGTTTTCATTCGTTACTCGACATTATTACAGGTAACGTGATTTCTTCGGCAAACTCTTTTCTGGCTTGAACAAATTGAATTTCGATAATCCCAAAAGAACCTAATTTGTTGGCCTCTCGGTTTGATTAGAATTTTCGTTCCATGGCTTCGCAGTAAAATCGGTTTTCTTTTCCCCGGTAATTAAACTTTTTTAAAGGCTGTCACAGACTCGAGGTTTTTATTATGCTTTAATAACAGACACTCAAATTTTGGGTCGGAAATTTCCGACTTTAATTATCGCACCTAAATAGTCCAGGGGTTTTAGGTTATCGAGAACCGATGAATCAAAATGAAATCGTGCCTATATGACAAACTGGTGGGTTATAAATTGCACGTTCTAATTATCTAGATCTATTTATACAGTTGTCGCCCAATGCTATTGGCAAAACCGCATACACACATGCCTATAGACTTATAGGTACAGTTGATACAATGCGGTGAAAGCTCTCGTGAGTTTCACGTCGCGTTGCAAACGTAGTGACAGAATCATTGACGGGCCCACGGGCCCTGTGTGCATAGTCTCGATTGTTTGCTATTTGTCGAGTCAACAGAGACAAACTTGTAATGGGACAGCTGTGTTGAAGCTCATTGTTCTAGTTTGCCGGTCTTGATTCCAGCGGAACGCAATGTTTCTCCCAAGGGGCAAGTATCCAACTTTCTACTTTGACAAAGACACATAAGGGGTGAAAAGAGTTTTCATTAGGGATACAGAGTCTGAAGGTCTCGAGTTCTCAATTTGTATCTATGTTTCGAGAATACTTAGGTATTTAGGAAATCGTAATAGACTTATTTCCACCAGAGGCAGAATCAGCAGTTGTATTGTTATTTTTTTAAGTTTGCTTATTTACCGAGCGTTGCAAGAAACGTTGATACTTATATATATATTTTTTATTATTTCTTTCAATGCTACTGTTGCTACTATAGTAATTAATAATTACGATAGTCTAAAAATTTTTAAAAATCTACCTACTTCTTGTTTTTCTTCACATGCCGCGCGAGTCAGTTTCAGTAGCAAGTTTGCGATTTTCATCGTTATATCTTTTAAGACTACAATAGAGATGTACCCTAACCTAGCAAAATTATAATTGGAATCAGTATACAATTCACAATCAGTTCACAATTGCCGGAGTAATTACGTTACAAACAAACTTAAAAAAAATCTGTTGTAAGATGAAGTTTCTTTGCTCGTTGTAATTGTAATGTTTTTAGAGTGTGGTCAAGCCTACAAAAGTCACTCGATAGAAATTAAGCAAAATTTTCTATTTTTTCAGCATCGTACGTGACAGTTTTTATAATCATCACCCTCGGAAACACGGGCGCCGTGTTCCGAAACTTCGAGTCTCTGAAAACAACGGTGAATATTGGTGAGAAATGCTTAAATAATGTTTTTCGAATATTTTCTTTATTTCAAATGTAGAAATTTCTGTTTATATCTCTCCATGGCAAATACGAGCATGCTAAACCATCACCAGCATGAAAAATAAAGCATATTTATGTGTATTTTTTTACCCAACAGAGTTTATTTTTATTTTATTTTGAGTTTTATTTCATAGATAGATATGCACTGACTATACAAATTTTAAAAATCTGTTTCAAGGCTGAATCAACTGACAAAACGGACCAACCACCAATTTATCAATTATTCATTATTGTGATCACCTTTTATCCATATGATTAATTATTGGACTACGGAGAGCGGTACGAAAACCACCCGTACCGTTTGAGGTGGTCTCGCCGTAGATCACGTTTGGTGTGAACCAGTCGGTACAAATACTACAGCACTATCTGATCGCCGCCGAGATCGCGCATGCAGGACGTCGCGGTGTAAGGACTTTAAGAACCTTAAGAAAATATAATTCCAGGAGCAATATTTCCAATGAACACCGTGGCTGAAGTAGCTTTTTCATCAACTCTGGCCCGTGCTTCGATGGAAAGCGAACATTACCACTTTGTGATGCAAGTGGTGTATGCACCGTATGGAAATAGTTTCGCTGCTTCAAAAGCTGGTAAGTTCTGATTAGTATACCGAATACCAATAATATCGTTTTAAAAAACTAAACTAACTATAATTGTTGACGTATACCACGTCTGTCATTTTAGAAGTGCGAGGTGTTTGTTGGTCTCCTTGTCACTGAAGAAACCCACCAGATCTCGCTGTCTAATAAATCAACACCAATCATCAACACCAATCAACACCAATCAACACCAATATTATAAATGCGAAAGTCAGTTTGTTTATTTGTTTGTTTGTTTGTTTGTTTGTTTGTTTGGGACTTCTTCACGGTCAAACGGCTTGACCGATTTGGCTGAAATTTTGTACAAAGATAGTACATAGGGCAGAATAGGATATAGGATACTTTTTTTTGGCTATCGAGTCTGGGGGTCTAGATATTTTATACTGAATTTTGTAAATATAAGACTTCTTCTCGAATAAACGGCTTGACCGATTTGCCTGAAATTTTGAATGAATACATGTCATAGGGCAGAATACGATATACGATATTTTTTTTCTGGCTGTCGAGTCAGGGGGTCCAGATATTTATAATTGAAGGTTGTAAATATAAGCCCTCTCCTCGAATAAACGGCTTGACCGATTTGCCTGAAATGTTGTATAAAGACAGTTCATAGGGTAGAATAGGATATAGGATACTTTTTTTCTGGCTGCCGAGACAGGGGGTTCAGATATTTTAAATTGAATTTTGTAAATAAAAGACCTCTTCTCGAATAAACGGCTTAACCGATTTGCCTGAAATGTTGTATGAATACATGTCATAGGGCAGAATAGGAATTAGGATACTTTTTTTCTGGCTGTCGAGTCAGGGGGTCCAGATATTTATAATTGAATTTTGTAAATATAAGACCTCTCCTCGAATAAACGGCTTGACCGATTTGCCTGAAATGTTGTATAAAAACAGTTCATAGGGTAGAATAGGATATAGGATACTTTTTTCTGGCTGTCGAGTCAGGGGGTCCAGATATTTTTTATTGAATTTTGTAAATATAAGACCTCTTCTCGAGTAAACGGCTTGATCGATTTGCCTAAAATGTTATATGAATACATGTCATAGGGCAGAATAGGAATTAGGATACTTTTTTTCTGGCTGTCGAGTCAGGGGGTCCAGATATTTATAATTGAATTTTGTAAATATAAGACCTTTCCTCGAATAAACGGCTTGACCGATTTGCCTGAAATGTTGTTTAAAGACAGTTCATAGGGTAGAATAGGATATAGGATACTTTTTTACTGGCGGTCAAGTCAGGGGGTCCAGATATTTATAATTGAATTTTGTAAATATAAGACCTTTCCTCGAATAAACGGCTTGAGCGATTTGCCTGAAATGTTGTATGAATACATGTTATAGGGCAGAATAGGAATTAAGATACTTTTTTTCTGGCTGTCGAGTCAGGGGGTCCAGATATTTATAATTGAATTTTGTAAATATAAGACCTCTCCTCGAATAAACGGCTTGACCGATTTGCCTGAAATGTTGTATAAAGA
This sequence comes from Cabera pusaria, assembly GCA_954871355.1. Taxonomy (NCBI): domain Eukaryota; kingdom Metazoa; phylum Arthropoda; class Insecta; order Lepidoptera; family Geometridae; genus Cabera; species Cabera pusaria. The sequence continues at coordinate 14,742,907 of OX940896.1, forward strand.
CAGTTCATAGGGTAGAATAGGATATAGGATACTTTTTTCTGGCTGTCGAGTCAGGGGGTCCAGATATTTTTTATTGAATTTTGTAAATATAAGACCTCTTCTCGAGTAAACGGCTTGATCGATTTGCCTAAAATGTTATATGAATACATGTCATAGGGCAGAATAGGAATTAGGATACTTTTTTTCTGGCTGTCGAGTCAGGGGGTCCAGATATTTATAATTGAATTTTGTAAATATAAGACCTTTCCTCGAATAAACGGCTTGACCGATTTGCCTGAAATGTTGTTTAAAGACAGTTCATAGGGTAGAATAGGATATAGGATACTTTTTTACTGGCGGTCAAGTCAGGGGGTCCAGATATTTATAATTGAATTTTGTAAATATAAGACCTTTCCTCGAATAAACGGCTTGAGCGATTTGCCTGAAATGTTGTATGAATACATGTTATAGGGCAGAATAGGAATTAAGATACTTTTTTTCTGGCTGTCGAGTCAGGGGGTCCAGATATTTATAATTGAATTTTGTAAATATAAGACCTTTCCTCGAATAAACGGCTTGACCGATTTGCCTGAAATGTTGTATAAGACAGTTCATATGGTAGAATAGGATATAGGATACTTTTTTTCTGGCTGTCGAGTCAGGGGGTCCAGATATTTTTTATTGAATTTTGTAAACATAAGACCTCTCCTCGAGTAAACGGCTTGATCGATTTGCCTAAAATGTTGTATAAAGAGAGTTCATAGGGTAGAATAGGATATAGGATACTTTTTTTCTGGCTGTCAATTCAGGGAGTCCAGATATTTTTAATTGAAATTTGTAAATATAAGACCTCTTCTCGAATAAACGGCTTGACCGATTTGCTTGAAATGTTGTATAAAGACAGTTCATGGGGCAGAATAGAATATGGGATACTTTTTTTTTGGCTATCGAGTCTGAGTGTCCAGATTTTTTTTATTGAATTTTGTGAATGTGTGGCCTCTTATCAGCTAAACAGCTTGACGGATTCAGCTGAAATTTTAAACATATTACAGCTCATATGGCATAGAATCACATAGGATACTTTTTTTTTGACAGTCGACTTCAAGTGTCCAGATTTTTTAAATTGAACTTTGTAAATGTGTGGCCTACTCTCGGTCAAACGGGATAACCATTTTAGCTGAAATGTTGTACACAGACAGTCAATAAGACATAGAAGGACAACATATACTTTCTTTGGCTGGCAATTTCGGCTGTCTATAATGGAATTTTGTAAATGTTTGACCTCTTTTCGGCCAAACGGCTTGACCGATTTAGATGACATTTTGTACAAAGACATTTAATAGGGCATAAAAGGGCAAAGAATACTTTTTTTTCGGCAGTTAAGTGTGGGTGCCTATATTTTTTGTTTACTTTACATAAAGTTTGCATAATCATAAATGTTTGACCTTAGGTTCATCTATAATGACTAAACTTAATTAGTGTCTTAATTAGGCCATAAAACTGTCAGAGTCATTAAAAGTCATCAAAATTTACGCGATGGCTTTGCTTGCCCAACGTGTTTTGTATGCTTTGTGGGAAGGATTTTAAACAACATTCGTATTTTAACAGCCACATTTAACTTTAGGATCATCGGTGTTGACTAAGTAGGTCATAAAAACTGTCAGGAAAATCAAACGTAAAAATTTTCGCGCTCACTTCGCTCGCGCAGTGATAGCGCTCGCAACGCTCGCGAAATAATTTGTTTGATCTACTTTGTAGGTAATATTTCAGCAACTTTTGTATATCAATCAAGGATATCAAGTTTAACCTTAGGGTCGTCGGTGTTGACTTAGTAAGTCATAAAATCTGTCACGGTCATAAAATATCGTACAGATTTCTCGCGCTCGCTTCGCTCGCGCAAGCATTTGTTTTATTTACTTTGCAGGTAATATTTCAGCAACTTTTGTATATAGCCACATGCATCAAATGAGCAATAAATTGAAACAGTACAACCTTCAATAATCATAGTGATTATTTACCTTAAAATTAGCGGATATTAAGTTTAACCTTAGGGTCATCGGTGTTTACATAATAGGTCGTAAAAACTGTCAGGGTCATAAAAGTCGTACACATTTTTCAAGCTCGCTTCGTTCGCACATTAAAAGCGCTCGCAACGCTCGCGCAGTAATTTGTTTTATCTACTTTGTAAGTAATATTTCAGCAACTTTTGTATTTTAATAGCCACATGCATCAAAACGAGTCCATAAATTGAAACAGTACAACCATCAATAATCATAGTGTTTATTTACCTTAAAATTAGTGGATATTAAGTTTAACCTAAGGTCATCACATAAAAGGTCGTAAAAACTGTCAGGGTCATAAAAAGTAGTAAAAATTTTGCGCGTTTCTTCAATAATCATAATGAATATTAACCTTAAAATAGGTGGATATCAAGGTTAACCTCTGTGTCATCAGTATTGACTTAGTATGTCATAAAAACTGTAAAGGTCATAAAAAGTTGTAAAAAAATTTCGCGCTCGCTTCGCTCGCGCAGTAAAAGTGCTCGCTCCTCTCGCGCAAGCATTTGTTAAATCTACTTTGTGGGAAACATTTCAGCAACTTTTGTATTCTAATAGCCACATGCATCAAAACGAGCCATAAATTGGAACAGTACAACCTTCAATAACTATAGTGATTATTTACCCTAAAATTAGTGGATATTAAATTTAACCTTAGGGTCATCGGTGTTTACTTAATAGGTCATAAAAACTGTTAGGGTCATAAAAAGTCGTAGAAATTTCTCGCGCTCGCTTCGCTCGCGCAAGCATTTGTTTATCTACTTTGTAGGTAATATTATAGCCACATGCATCAAAACGAGCCATAAATTGGAACAGACCTTCAATAATCATAATGATTATTTACCTTAACATAAGTGGATATCCAGTTTAACCTTAGGGTCATCGGTGTTCAGTTAGTAGGTCATAAAAACTGTTAGGGTCATAAAAAGTCGTAAACATTTTTCGCGCTCGTTTCACTCGCGCATTCAAAGCGCTCGCTACGCTCGCGCAGTAATTTGTTTTATCTACTTTGTAAGTAATATTTCAGCATTTTTTTGTATTTTAATAGCCACGTGCATCAAAACGAGTCCATAAATTGAAACAGTACAACCTTCAATAATCATTATGATTATTAACCTTTAAATAAGTGGATATCATGTTTTACCTCTGTATCATCAGTATTGATTTAGTAGGTCATAAAACTGTTAAGGTCATAAAAAAATTTCGCGCTCGCTCCGCTTGCGCAAGCCGTTAGCCACATGCATCAAAACGAGCCATAAATTGGAACAGTACAACCTTTAATAATCCTAATGATTGTAAATTATTAAACACAATCTAAAATTTCATCGTACCGACGGGACTCGAACCCGCACCCCCCATATTACACGTCCAGGTGCTCTGCCAATTAAGCCACGGTTTGATCCATCGATACGACGAAATTAGTGGATTGTATTTGTTAACCCAGTTATGCATTGGTGGCGCCATCTATGACTACTTATTACGTAAGTTAATCATTCGGAAGAAATAATTACAGTTTTCAAATCCGATGAGAGATGTTGCACTGCGTAAATCAAATATTATGTTTCTTTGAAGTGTCACACACTTTATATTTTTGTAAATTGTTAAACAAATTGTTAAATTTTGGATAGTGTTTAAAATTTACAAAAATATAAAGTGTGTGACACTTCAAAGAAACATAATAATCCTAATGATTATTTTCCTTAAAATAAGTGGATATCAAGTTTAACCTTAGGGTCATAGGTGTTCACTTAGTAGGTCATAAAAACTGTCAGGGTCATAACAGTCGTCAAAGTTTTTCGCGCTTGCTTCGCTCGCGCAAGCATTTCTTTTATCCACTTTGCAGGTAACATTTCAGCAACTTTTGTATTCTAATAGCCACATGCATCAAAACGAGCCATAAATTGGAACAGTACAACCTTCAATAATCATAATGAATATTTACCTTAACATAAGTGGATATTAAGTTTAACCTTAGGGTCATCGGTGTTCACTTAGTAGGTCATAAATACTGTCAGGGTCATAAAAAGTCGAAAAAATTCGCTCGCTCCGGTCACGCAAGAATTTGTTATATCTACTTTGTAGGAAAAATTTGAGTAACTTTTGTATTTTAATAGCCACTTGCATCAAAACAAGTCATAAATTGAAACAGTACAACGTTCAATAATCATTATGATTATTTATCTTAAAATAATTGGATATCAAGTTTAACCTTAGGGTCATCGGTGTTAACTGTCAGGGTCATAAAAAGTCATAAAAAATGTTCACTCGCGCATTAATAGCGCTCGCTACGCTCGCACAGCTATTCACCTTATTTTGTATTATGTAAAAAATATTTCAGGAACTTTTGTGTTGAATCAAACATTTAAACAGCACAACTTCGTATACCTAACCAAAACGATTAATGACTTTAACAATAGAGGATATTGAGTTCGACTTTGGGGGTAATCTATGGTGAATCGGCCTAAGAGATCATCGATCTAGATCTCAATGGTCATAAAGACACAAATAACGCGGGCGAAGCCGCGGGTAACAGCTAGTGTACTATAATTAAGATAGTTTAAAAACTAAAACAACCGACTTCCATGCCCCGCAAGTTAATTTCAGTCGCAAGTTTGAGACGTATATCGTCATATCTCTAAAGATACTTATCAGATCTCGATGAAAATATTACAATGGGCCACTACGGAAACGCATCCTACCCATTATAAACAGAACCATTCGAAACGGTTCACAATTGACGGAGTAATAGCGTAACATACATACAAAAAAAACAGACGAATTGAGAACCTCCTTCTTTTTGGAAGGTCAGTTGAAAAGAGCCTCCTTGAGATATAACTTAGTCTTAAAGAAAAATCGGTAAGTACCATTGATATATTTTTGTTTTAGAAAGCATTACTACAGGTTGGCAAAATAGAGTAGAAATAAATAGGGGCGCCACTATTGCTATATACTAGTAACCCCGATAGCAGAGAGAGTGGCGGTAAACTTTAAAATTACTTCTTTAGTGGAACTACGGATAGTCTTATTCATGTTAAAACATCTTTAAGTCGCGTAGGTTACGGAAAATATTAACACTACTATTAAGTTGCACAAAAAAACTTTGTTCATAAATTTTCAGTCACTGACCACAGTTAACATAGAAAATTTTATCACAGATTAGATTATTGCCAGGCCAGAAAAAAAAATGTTCCGTTTCAAGAGGTTTTTGCCAAACTGTACCAATACTCCTTACTAGTAAACTGAGCTAAAAATGCTTATGTCTGGAGTAGGTTCACGTCAATTGTGCAATGGGTGGTGATCGAACTCACTACTTCTCGATCGCCAGGCCGGCGCCATTTGGCTGACAATTGCCGGAGAACTTAAAGAAAATACACAAAAAATGTTTTTAATTCAATACCCGTACCTTATTATAACCTTAATGTTTATGTAGTGATATTATACTATGATTGTTTAAAAAGTCTTTATGTAGACTGGTTGTGGAAAAGAGACCATGAACCGAAAAACGTAGCGTAGGATGCCCTATGACCTGGAGAGTAGACATTCACAAAGTGGTGAGAAGTTACTGATAAGGAAGAAATAAAGATAGATCTTACTAATAAACGGAAATTGGACGAGGACTCAGTACTTATGTGGAATGATGATGAGGATAATAACAATGATGAGCTTGGAGTTAATAATATTGAGTGCCCCGTTGGCGTGAGTGTCCACTTTCGGCTCTGTATGTCATGACATGCATGCGGTGCTTACCAATCTTAACAAATAGTACATTAAAAATATTGTGTTACGCTAGTTTAATAAGAATGTAAGTATGTAACTATATTGGTTGGCCAAATTAATAAATAAAATGACAGGTGTGTCCTACACTTGATTGAAGATTTTCGTCTTCGTATCTTGTCCACTGTTCTGGTAGCTATGAATTATTTTTTGCGGTTAGAGGAGGATTAAGAATATAAGTTCACGTTATGTTACTATGTAATTAACAGTTTTGAAAGAATTAGGCGGACGGTTTGGGATAGTTACGCAATCAAATGGTGAATGGAAGTCAGTAGCCAGCACATCTTAGCCGGTTAGAGGCTACTATTTACTAAACAACAAACTTTATTATACAGATATCAGACTATTAAGTGGAAGGATTCAATGTCACATGTTTACAGTAGGTACCTACATCAAGACGAGAATTTGAGAGAAACCCTTATCAAAGTTGTTGAAGATGTTTAGACGCTACGATCGATATGTCTCGAATTGAGATGCTTCTACATTTAGTTGAATTTATCGTTTAAGTTGTTAAATTTGGTTCCCTATGGTTTCGCATAATATTTTTTGTAATAATATACTTTAGAATAATGTTGATTCATCTAATTATATTTAAGTATAATGAATTTGGCATAAAGTTATTAGGCTTTTTTTTTTGGCGTGATTACTGTTAGCGTAACCATTTGTAGCATAATATATATAATAACTATAAATGATATCTAATCAAATGCAGAACCAAAACCATGAGATAAATGCACTTCGAAAAAAGGTAAGTCAGTTAATTAATGTTTGCATTGGGCCAAATAACTTTCAGTTCTAAAATAAAAATCCTTGCGGCCTAGGGGTGGCCCAAGGGCTACCCCCGCCGAACCTGAACCAACGTAAAAGTGTCTACATTCAATTGTGTCTGTCTTTATTTATAATGTCTAGTAACTATTAAGGCAATAAATAATATGCACTATAACTTTATGCGAATCAAAATTAGGCCAAAACAATATGACCTAAATGAAAGTTATGCCTATTTATATTATTATTAGTACTATTATGCCTTTAATATTATGCGTAACCTTGTTTTGCCTAAAAAAATGAGGATTGAAAAATTATGCGAATCACGGGAATCCCGCTAAATTTATCTGAATTTCGTTATGTTACTTGCTTTTTTATGAAAATACTAGCTCAGACCCGCGACTTCCTTCACGTACACCAAGAATTTAGTAGCCTATGTTCATCCTCATGCTATAAAGTATTTCCTTGTTAAAGTAAGTAAGATCTGTTCGTGCGTCGTCGATCGATCGTCCGTTTAGGCGTGATTAGGTAACAAACAGACAGATTGATAAAGTGACAAACGTTTTTATAATTTCAGTATGAATGAAGTCTGCATGACCTATAAGCCTGTACAAGTTTTGCAACGAAAGTTTCTTGACGGAAGAGCCTAAGATATAATATTAAATTATTAAAATAAATTGTTATTATTATTATAAATAAAATTATTAAAACTAATATTTTCCATTTCGAGCTGATCTTGACAAGATAAATAAAAGCTTGTAAAACTAAATTGTACCGACTGTCGACCTAATTTTATATTTTTACGAAATATATTTAGTTTAAATTAGTAGACATAGAAAAAAAGATGTTTTTTAACTGTACATGCAATATGACTTTGGAATGACTTACCTGTTACAGTTTGCCACGCTCGCTTATTGAAATCTTTCAGAGTACTTATAAAATTATACTTGACTGAGATTTGTAAAATAGTTTATCATCATCATTATCATCAGCCTATCTCTGTCCAGTGCTGGATAAAGGCCTCACCTAGGGCACGCCACTGAGCGCCACGAGTAAAAAAAAACTAAAATAATGAGCCATAATGAGGGCCCGGTGGCGAAATCGGGAGAACGGTCGGCTTTGATGCCAGAGGTACCGAGTTCAAACCCAGCCGTGCACCAATGGATTTTTCAATCGAAAAATTCATGTGCGCTTTTCATAGTGGCCCTCCAGTGAAGTAAAAACATCGTTAAGAAACCAACAACCCCCGCATGGTGGTAGGACACTATCTAGTATCGCCTGGCCAGCTACCAAGTTAGAAAATCTGTCGCCAAAACATTTAAAGTTTTCCGGCAGCTATCCTTGAGAGCCAGTTTCCATTCTAGGCCTAGCGTGCTTGCCATCTTCGACCGCATCATCACTTACCAACACGTTAAATAGTGGTCAAACGCTAGCCTATAAGATATTTAAAAAAAAATCGGCTGTCATCCAATTGTCGACGTTAGACATGTGGTCAGACACTAAAAAAATATTTATGCAGGGTTGCCAGCCATAATATACTATTGCACGCACCTATATATTTCAATTCTTCAATTTCTTCAGACGGTAAATAAGCAACAACCCCATATATATAGCTTGACTGGCAGCAATTTAACTGTTTGCGTTCCGTTGATCCGGCGACGTTAGCACGTCTGTCAGATTTTATCTAAATATGCGCGTGTATTTTCTAAATAATGTGTACGTAACGGTCCACAGTTTGACTGACGTAAGCTTAAATGAATTTATATTTCCATTCGGTTTGCTTTTTTAGGATTCCGTAGCCGAATGGCAAACAACAGAACCCTTTTAGATTCGTATAGACCGACCGTTATATTATATACGACCCTTATAGATATAGATTCATGTCACACATTTTACCACTTTAGAAGTATATCTATCTTTCAAATGATTGACGTGGAGAAATAATGGTTTTAAGAACTCGATGTCATTTTTAAAGACCTATCTATAGACACCCCGCAGGTATAGGCTTGATGACATTTTTTTTTGTTTCAGTTCTAAGTATGGGGAGCCCCCTTATCTTTTTTTTTATTTTTGTAAAAAAATACACCTACCTACCAAGTTTCAACTTCCGTATGTCACAGCCACTTTATTCCGAAAATATAAGGACTACACCCTAATATTTTCGGAATAAAGTGGCTGTGACATACGGACGGACGGACAGACAGACATGACGACTTCTGTAAGGGTTCCATTCAAGGGATTTTTGCCATCGGCTATGAAGTACTTTTAAGGCTCTGTTCTTTAGAAAGATAATTTAAATGATGGAAGGGCATTTTCTAGTGTTCGCCTGGCTAGCTACTTCCCTCAAGTTGGAAAATCTAACACAGAAATATTTTACGTTGTGACCGAGAGCTATCTTTAAGATCCAGTTCCCGTATACTAGGTGCTACTATCCTGGACCACATCGTAACTTTTCAATATGTAAGAAGCTGGGTAAAACTCTAGCCTAAAAGCTTTAAAAAACCTTTTGTCCGTCTTTCTGTCAAAAATGTTTTCCTCATGAACAAGTTGAGAGTTGAGAGTTGTAATAGAAACGTTTCATTCTGCATAACAAACAGCTGTCCCTGAGATCCAGCTCGCATTTTATGCCTAGCGTGCGAATCTCTTCGACCATATGTCACTTACGAAGGCTACCAAGAGTTACAAGACAGTGCAGTAAGTCAAGCGATTATATGTTTAAAAAAACTGACCAAGTGCAAGTCGGACTCGCACTCGTAGGGTTCCGTAACACAGTAGAGTATTCTATAACTTTGATTTTTCGCAACTACTAAAATAACTTTGTTTTTCATAGTGTTTGTATGAAAAACAAAGTTATACTTGCGGTCGCTGTATCTCAACAACTGCTGACTGTATCTCGTTCAAACCAATTTTCGTTGAAAGTTTTTATTGATATCTACAGAATATATTTTTTCTAGATTTTTCACTTGTCCCTTACTTTAGAAGTTAGAGGGGGGGGGGGGGACACACATTTTACCACTTTAGACGCTCTTCTCTTAATCTTTGAAATGATTGACTTTGAGAAAAAATGATTTTAGTAACCTCAATGTCATTTTTAAAGACCTATCCATAGATACCCCACACGTATAGGTTTGACGAAAATAATTATTTTTTGTTCCAGTTCCATGTATGGGATGCCCCCCCTTAAACTTTTATATTTTTTATTTTTGTATAAAAATCGGAAAGCGGTTTACAGAATACATCTACCTACCAAGTTTGAATTCTGTAGTCCTAATAGTTTTGGAATAAAATGGCTGTGACATACGGACGGACAGGCAGACAGACAGACATGGCGAATCTATAAGGGTTCCGTTTTTTGCCATTCGGCTACGGAACCCTAAAAATGATCTTTGTATTTACTCACATTTGGTGGCTAACCAAATATCCTCAGAAAGACGATGTTAATTCATTCGCTTATTGCGTTCTTTTTTTTAAAGTAAATAAATTTATTTATTTATTTTTATTTAAATCACTTTCTTATCAATATGTACATTTCATATAGTGCCAATAAGCCGTTGGCTTGTGCTGGCACTCACACTCACAATCGCAATACACTTACAACAGGATATAAATAAATAAATAAAATCATTTATTTCTTTCACAAATAGGTTCATATGTTCTATTGGCTGATTTAACAATATTTCTACAGTAACCTATCTTTGTGAAAGACTGATGCCCGAGATAGGTTTGCAAAAACCTGTAGTACGGATCATCAGTGCCCTCCCTTGGATCGTTATGTAAATAAATAATATAATTAGTTAGATATTGTATAGTAAGTACATTTGAAGCTAGGAGGTTATAAGGAACAAAGTGCCTCATTGTTGCCATTCGTTACATATCAAGGCATTGACTTAGACAGTTGTGCATGTTATATTTATTTATATGATTATGTTAAGATATGTTATCTTTAGTAAATAATGCAGTTACGAGTATGATAGCAAAAATAACTCGATACAGTCTTGCGGTAGTGCGCTTCGTCGTTTGCAAGCTTTACGTGTGGAGGATGGCAAACCCGTTTTACGTAGCTATAATCTCTATTAGATACAGGTTGATAATATTTTGACTTCAACAGTCAGTCAACAAAAAGTTGTAATATTGTATATGAGCTGTAATAATACATTTAGAAGGTTAGTTTTATTAAATTTATTTTTAATAAGTGTTGTTAATATTGTAAAAGTACTGCTTGTATTTACGTTTATAATTTAATTTATTTGTATTTTCTAGTACATTTTAAGGAAATTCATTTAGTATAGTAGAGATTAAAAATTCAACAGTTCGTCTTCCGTAATAATTGGTTGTTTTAGGGACTTTTAATTTATTTTGTGTTATTTGTCTGGTATGTATGCTGTGGGATACCGGTACTTGAATGAGCTTATTATCAAACTGTTTTATTGTAAGCGACAGTAAAAGTTTAGTATGCACAGGCAGTAACATTACAATATTGAAAAAGTTTGATGATATTTTCTTTGTATTGCTGCTTGATGTGTTTAGGTACTATAAGTTTTAGTAGTCGTATTTGAAGATTTGAAATTTTATCTAAGTATGTTTTAAATGTTCTACCATAGCTCGTTATCCCATACGCAATAATAGATTCTACCAGAGCCACATACCTAGCAATAAGTACTTTATATGGAACTTTTGGTTTTATTATGTAAAACTTTGCCATTAAAGTGCGTAGCTTGTCACATACATAGTTCACATGGTAGCTCCAGCTGAATCTATTGTCAACTATTAACCCAAGGTACGTATGATGCGATACTTGATCTATTGCATCACAGGGGCATGCTCCTGGAGTTGTGTTGTTATTATTATGAAGACAGATATGATTATGTGCAATTACTCTAAAGGAGCTGGTTCGGCGTAGGTAATTCGAATGAACATGAATTATTTTAGTTTTACTTGCGTTTAGAACAAGTCCAGCATCGTGTGACCATTTTGATACTTGTGTGAAGTCGTGCTGCATCCACTGAGCTGCCTCGTTGAGGTTTTTGCTAGCAGCAAGAAGGCACGTATCATCCGCTAGTGATATATAGTACAGTGATCGACTACATTTTCCATATCATTTACGTAAGCTTCTCTAAATGCTTATAAAAGATCTTATAAATAAATACAGTACATTAGAGACCCTGTCGGGCACAACAATATTGGAGCAGAGGAAGGCTAATTTTTTAATTTAATTTAGTACATATTTGAATTGTATTTTCTGCATTATATAAAATTATTATATATCATTATATTATCATATTATCATACAACTTTATTTGTTTCACAGCGTGCGAGTTAATAAGCCAAGGTGTGATAGCAATATTCGGCCCCACAGACCACGTTTCAGCAGTCGCAGTTGAAGCACAGTGTCGTGCCGTCAAAATACCACACATTCATGTGAGTTACATACATAGACTAACCATACGAGTTACCGCATACAGAACATAAAAAGTCCACCGCACATCAATGCAAATGTTTAGCAGAAATCCGTAGTCTCTGTATTTGAAAGCGATGGCTTTACGACCGATATCTAACTGTATACTATATAAATAACAAGTCTAGCCTACTACATTTGTAAACATTCACTCAATTTCGTTATCTAGTGATCAATAAAAATGGAAATTTGACCACATGACGTAAATAAAATAAAAAAATTATAATTTTATTTTTTCTGTAATTCTACTAATACAATCAATGAATAACAAGTTGTCTGTCTACTTCGGATACTCGATCAAAACAAAATGTATGCAGAGCGCTTTCGATGTTCTACAAGCGGAATCTTGCGGTATCTATAAACATCAGATTTGTGTACACGCTAAGAATTTCCAAAGCTCAATTTCCACGAGCGCTAAAATTGCAGGCATTGTCGCACTGTGACTAACCATTATAAACTCGAAGGATGAATCTCTCGTGGCGAAACGCTACGCAGCGATTTTACAATGTGGAGGACGAGAGCGTAGGTACGTTAAGTATTTTCAAAACAGCTTGTGAGCGACATGGCGCTTGCTAATGATAGTTTTTTATAGATAGATTTAGGAAGCAGTTTGCGTTTTAATTTTTCGGTATTTGTTTGTACAAGTTAATACAGTATACTATTGTAGAGATTGAAGCAATGAATAGATTGTAGAATAGAATAAAAAAAGAAGATTCTTTACTGTGACATATCCCAAGTTATATATGGATCAAAACATAAGTCTGTCTTCTGAACCACGGAGAGCTTTTCAAAAAACAGTTTAAAATACAAATAGACTTTACACGCACAGTCATGTATGATGTCAGAGTAATTCTATATTCTATTTCTCTCTAGTGTATTGTTCTAAATAGGGGGGGGGGACTCTTCAATATCGATCAGAATAGGAAAAGTATGTAACTATGAGACATTTAAACTAGAGATTTGGGTACGATTAATAGTGTATTAGAATTAAACTATTCGTCGATTTTAGTGTTAAGTGTGAATTCGTTCATAAAATACTTATGTACTTACATACAGGGTAGGTTTTTGAGATGGGACCGTAAGGGCAGGTACCTCTTCTGTTGTAGCTACAGTGAATCTTTGTGAGGCTGTCTATTATATTATTTACTAGCTGGCCCGGCGAACTTCGTACCACCTAACAGACAATGAATGTCGTGTTACCTTTTAGATGTTTAATTTGGCTTTATGAACGTAAAACAATGAATACAAAAGTAATATTAAGACTAGTAATGTATTATGGCATTGATACAGAAATTGAATAAAAATACAATAATTAAATATTTCAACCGCGTGTCAGCAAGACATGATTGAATTAAACTATGTTACTATTGTGATGGATAAGTTAGTAACTTCACATTTATTCGATTGAGTTTAATTTTAATTGTAAAAACATAATCACCAGTATTTAAATTTAATTCCGAATAAGTATACTTACTTCATCATTCCTTATATTTATTATTATATTATATATATATTTTTTTTTTATTATATTATACCTTCGTGATAAATCTTAGAATTTGTTTTTTGGAAATATACACTTTTTTAAGTTGCTTGTAAGCATACATTTCTGAACGCACGCATATTTGACAATCAATAAATATGTCAAACAATTGTCATTACTGACAGTATTTGATATTTGTAAAATCTACATGACTTGATTTCACAAAAGCTTGAAGAATTTTTACTTGACTTACTTCAAAGAGTATCATAATATATACTGACTACTTACTTTCTTGACACTGGCTAATTACATTTATCGTGTGGAGCCATAATTATACCAAAAAAAACCGCGATAATCCGTTATGTGTTCCGGCACCTATTCTTGAGACCCAGTTCCCATTCTTGGCCTAGCGTGCTTACCATGTTTGACCGCATCATCACTTACCAACAGGTGAGATAGTGGTCAAACGCTAGCCTATAAGATACAAAAAAAAATTGCAATGTTATTATTCACACATGGGAAGAATTTGTATACTTGACACATATTTGGCGATGACCCTTTTTAATACGCTTTTATTAGCTTCAGACGTATGTATGTTTGTATGTTAGTATGTAACGGAATCTTTGAACATGATTTTAACCCCCTTCAAAACGTCGGATTAACTCGAAATTTGGCATACTTATTAAGGACCAGGATGACAATTCAATATTTTAAACATTTTGACCCGTTATCCTTACTAGGATTTTTTTTTAAATTTGACTAAAAAATGAAAAATAAATAATAGTTTAAAAAAACTAAAAAAATACGCTTTTATAGAAAATCCAACTAAAAAATAGAAAATAAATTTTAATAAATTTGAATTAAAAATAGTGTAAGAAAAAATGATTTTATTGTAAAAAAAGCATGGGGTGCTTTTCAGGATATTATCAAAATAACCCTTCTAGTCATATCTGTTCATAAAATATTTGGAACTATTGATACCATAAAATCATTTTTTCTTACACTATTTTTAATTCAAATTTATTTTCTATTTTTTAGTTGGATTTTCTATAAAAGCGTATTTTTTAAGTTTTTTTAAACTATTATTTATTAATTTGCGGTTTACCGTATCGACGGGATAAACAATTGAACATAAAACGATTGGCAGTTTTGAAACCCAGGAACATTTTGGCAAAATATTTTTTCTAATATAATTTTTGTAGGTCAATTATTCATTGTTTTAATACTTATTATCCTATTCCTGACAAAGACAATTCCAAAAATATAAAAATAATAAAAATTGGTTCAGCCGTTCTTGAGTTATAAGTGTAGTAACTAACACGACTTTCTTTTATATGTATGTAGATAAGATAAGATATATATATATGTACCAAATGGGCGATTATATATACATATATATATATCACTCTGTATACTATTGTTTATTCAGTAAGTTATCTACGATTCTATCCAATTGCCATTGATTGATTACCGGAGCGGGGCTCAGTTCTAATACGAGCAATACCGTAGAACTGGGATTCCAGACATCAATACCCTCCATATTGGAATGATTTGCATACACGGTATGGACGTTAAGCCTAGGCTCTGTTCAACTGCGTTATATCGGTAGGATTATTCAATAATTGCACTTAGTTGGGTTACTTTTAAATAAACTGGCTAAGTGCAAGTCAGACTCACACTCGTAGGGTTCCGTACCACACTACAGTATTTAATAAGATCGAGCAAAAAATACCGTTACCATTTTTCGCCAGCAAATAATAATAATTAAAAAAAATATATTTCTTATAACGTCTAACAAAGGTGGTAGGGATAGACATTTCAATATAACGTCATCTATGGGAAGTTTACCTAACTAAGCGTTCATAGATGGCGTGAAATGCCATAAAAAAACACGTTCATTGTATTATATGGGACCCTCTATTATTTTTAACTTTATTCTGTTTTTAGTATTTTTTGTTATAGTGACAACAGAAATACATCATGTGTGAAAATTTCAACTGTCTAACTACCACGGTTCATGAGATACAGCTTGGTGACAGGCGGACAGACAGACAGACAGACAGACAGACAGACAGACAAACAGACAGACAGACAGACAGACAGACAGACTGATAGAGGAGTCTTAGTAATAGAGTCCCGTTTTACCCTTTGGGTACGGAACCCTAAAAAAGATGAATTGATTGTAGCAAGCGTTTTTAGGTTATGAGTTTATCAATAGGTAGAAATTGAAATGTATGTATGGGATGTAAGGGAGCTCAAATACCACCTCAGTGCTCCCAGCCAACCCCACCTGCCTGTGGTGCATCCTGCTGACTAACAAACGAGGCTGGCGACCTACAAATGGCGGTATAACTATTTCAAATTATGGCGTAGCTAAATACTACAGACTGGTGACGGGCAGCAGCGTCACCGGTGCGAGGAGCTACGTCCTGCGATCGCCAACCTGCCTGCCCAGAGGGCGTACGCCTCCCAATGAGCCGAAGATCGGGCTTAGTGGCGTATCTTGGGAGAGGCCTACGTCCAGCAGTGGACTAACCCTGGCTGATTATGATGATGATGATGAAACGTAATCTATGATAATCACCAGCTACGTGGAGCAATGACAGAAGCTGGCTGACTGCCGCTGAACGAAGAGAAGAATAAAACGCTGAATATATATATTTCATAGTCTTTATTAGCCTGCATAAGTCGACTGTACTAGACATAGGTATCTTCTATGGCACAACACAGAGGTCGATCTTCAACTACTCTTTTCCATCTGCTACTATGCCAGTCACCCTGCGAATATCGTCCCTCCACCTAGCTGGAGGGCTTCCTACGCTGCATTTGCCGAGATGCGGTCTCCACTCTAGAACGCGTTTATCCCATCGGTCATCGGTTCTGTGGCAAATATAACCCGCTCACTGCCACTTAAGCTTGCTTATTCTCTGAACTTTGTTTAGTTAGTGAGCTGAGCTAGCCTTACACCCATATGCATAGTCGGTTCCTCAAGATTTCCTCCACTCGAATGTGATTTGACTCGACCTCAAGGATAAAATCGGTATGCAGAAAGAAAAAAAAATTCCTCGACTTGAGCAAATTCCTCAGTCGAGTCGAGTAATGAACTGTCAAACTCAAGGTACGTCGCGATCTACCTTAAGGTCTCCTCAAAGCTTGTTACCAGCGCTTTCAAAGTTATTTCAAGTTAATATGTATAATAATAATATAATAAATTAATTAATGACGTCATTCCTTCACTCAACCTCGATTCGCCCTTACTAGAGGTTCCTCACTGGAGGGTGAAGACGTAACTGAACATACTGATTTCAAGGGTGTTTTCAAGAATTCCTTGAGGTTACCTCGACTAAAGTCGAGTGGAGGAAATCTTAAGGAACCGACTATGCATATGGGTGTTAGTTTTCTGTCGGATGACTACATTTCGAATTTGATCTTTTAGATAACTCCGATCATAGCTCTCTTAACTCACTGTGCAACCATCAATCGGTGGACCATTCGTATCGTGAGCGTCCACGTCTTGGCACCGAACGTTTACTACTATGTACTACGAACCGAAGAACACTTTTGTCTTCGAGCTTTGCGGTACAGGCGACGAAAACACTTGGAGTAGTTTCACAAATGCTAATCAGCCCTATATATGTATTTTTTAATATATGTATTTTTTAATTGCTTAAGTTTAACTACATTTACATGTGGTGGTAAGCGATGATCTGGTCGAAGATAATGAACACGCTATTCTATGAATGTATTAAGTTTGAGCATTAAGTTTCAGAATCTAGATAAAACGTATATGGGACCACCTAATTATCCAAATCAGTCAACGCATACCAGAATTCCATAAAAAGCAACATTCGAACGATTAAATACCTTCATTTTTACGTCGTTCAATAAAACACCCGTTTCAAAAATACAAACCAATATAACTCGAATATGGCCAACTTGTGGGCAACTCAATAGGAATTTTCCATTAAAAACTTTGCTCAAAAACGCGTTAAACGAGAGTCCAAGAACTTTATTATTACCTGCCGTGATGCCTCAATCGAAAGCGTCGGTGTCGCCGCCTCGTTTATTTTCATTATGAGCTAAAGCTCTCGTCCTCTACAGGCAAATGGCAGAGATTTACTGCCGGTGTAATTTCACTACGAAATAAAGAGCTTATCGCTTCTTCTCTATAAAAAATATCGTTTAAAAACTTTAGCAGAGACTGACCGACCTTTAATGCTGCGCAGGTTATACTGCGTATTTTGCTCTTTATTTCTGGCGGAAGTAAAAAATTAAACTGCCGTAAATCGGTATTTCGGCAAAACATTAAATTTATATACCTAATTAATTAGGTATAAAAATTTAAAACCTAAAATAAACTTTTCGACTAAATTAAATTTGTTAAAGTTACAAGTAATAAAAAATCATGCTATGTAAACATATTATGTATAATGTATGGCAACAATTTCCCGTAAATCAACTTAGTCAGCAACAGATGATAAGGTAAGGTGAATTCAGTACGCGAGCGTAGCGAGCACAAAATTTAATGTAATAATCCTAAAAAAAAAAAACATTTTTACGCTATGCAGTAAATATGACTGAAAATGGTAGTAAGCGAGCCCGAAAGTTTTCATAATTAAGCTGAAACGAAAGTCACGCGAAATGCTTTTATGCGTTTGAATAAGGGTAAGAAGACAACTGAATCTGAACACTGAAAACTTTGCTACCGCCCAAAACGCCTGCGCGGTTCGGCTTGTGTCAGCGCGAAGCGCGATTTGGAGTTAGAAAAATGTTTTTTTTATTTTTTACTTCATAAATCGCGGCTTGCTGCCGCCCCTTTTCGTGTGCCGCCCGGGGCCATGAAACCACGCTACTCCACTTACACTCCACTTACACGTAATCAATCTCTAGTTTATTTTATGTTTATTTAGTTTAAAAGGGGATTCTCCGTACCATAGATTGCAATATAGCCCATATTGCAATCTATGGTACGGGGAATCCCCTCTGCATCACAGATATTATAATTAAATAGACCCATCGCTTCATGTGATGGCGCTTCAAATGCCATCTATACACAGAACAAAGAATTATTATAATATAAAATGAATGTCACAAACTGTAGTATGTTTGGAAAAGTTTAGATACCTATCGCTACAATTTTGTTTATCTCAAACTATGAACAAACAATTTAATTATAATAATTCGTCTTAGTTTTTGGTGTTTTTAAGGTAGGGCATTGACCCACAATGACCCCTCCCCCCTAGCTACGGCCGTGGGTAGTATCTATGTACTACCTATTAGACTTGGCTGGCACCGACTTTAAATAGATAAGTGGGTAGCGCTTATAATAATTATGTTTTAATTAAATTACATGCATCTATAAAATTTCGTGTCTGTGTCGTTATACACTGACGGATATATACTTTGTGAAAATTTCAAGTATGTACCTATTACGGTTAAGAAGATACAGATCTGTAAAGTGCGCACATATAGACACACGGATGGACGGACGGACGGACGAACGGACAGAAAAGTCTCAGAAAGTGTTCATTTGGTATCCTTTGGGTTCAGAGCCCTAAAAAATTGACTTCAAATGCCGAGCTAGTGAAAATATCCACTAGTCATAATGATGTCATCAAGGTATCAAAGTACAATGTTCAAAATGGCCCTGTGCAATAAAAGCATCTGACACACACGATAATTAATTGTTTATTTTATATATTTCGCTCTTATTAAAGTCACACTAAATAAACTTTTTCGTTTTTCCACAAATCTCCTGTACAATGAATTCAAAGTTCTGAGCGTTCGGAAACTGTTCATTCTCAGTGCCACCGTCAAAGCTCATCAAACTTTTCTTAACCGGTCTGATTATAAGAACCTGGTACCGAGACGCGCTTTTCGGCTACCTCTTCCACAAGCTCATTCTATGTTAATGAGAAGAAGCCCAGCTTACGCTCATACCAACATATACAACAATGTTTGTAAAGTATGTGACATTAAGGACTGCCGAACTTCCACATGCAAACATAAAATAAAATAATGGTTATTGTTACTATCTTATGAGGAAACTGAAACTATGATAATAAGCAAAGTTTAGTGATTAAAACGAAAACACATGCATGCACACACACTCATACAAACACACACACACACACACACACACATACACACACACACACACACATACATCGACACAAACATGAATTTAAAGCACCTATTTTAATATAACAAATATAAATAAGAATATTAGATAAAGTAGACTATAACATCTTATGTAGATACGTTTACATGTGGATATATCTACTGACCGACTAATGACTTATTTCACACTCTTTGAAAATGATAAATTACATTGTATTGTTACGCACTGTGAAGACCAAGACATAGGCTCACCGCCTAGTTTGGTTTTCACGGGTTAATAACTTTCTGTTCTTTGGTTAAGTTAAGTAAAAGTAAAGTTAAGTTAGTTAAATTCTGTATCAAAACCTTTCTGGAAATAAATATTATCATTATCATTACAATATTCCAAATACTTTTATAACACGGACTAGTTGTATTCCAAAATGAATATTAAAAAAGCATTATTTGCGATTATTAGAATTAATCGCCGCCATATGGCCGCCATCTTCGCTTAACGTCATGTCATGTCAAAAAATATTAGGTATGCTCAAAAACTTTGCACCCTAACATGACTTTGCCCGGTAGAACATTCCTGTGAAGACAAATTAATTCTCCCCACCTTTGTTTCTATCTTGATTACAGTTACCGTAAGAATATCTGTCAAAAACGAAAATCAACGAGTAGAAAAATTTAAAAACATTATTCAAGTTCCCCACCCATTGCACTATTGACGTGAACCCACTCCAGACACAAGCATATTTAGCTTAGTTGGATGGGTTAACAAGAATACTAGTAATGTGCAACCCACATTGCGAGTAATCTTTATATTTTAAAAAATAAAAAAAAATAAAATAAAAAAAATATTCATATTTTTTAGTCTTCAAAAGTATATGCAATAGCAACCTCCATAGTGTATAATCTTCTTGGGACTCTTCTTCTAAAACCATTACATTCTCCTACGTTTGAGGTATTTATCTCCATATCTCTGGAAATACTTATCAGATCTCGATAAAACTACAATGGGACCACCTCGGAAACGTACCCTACCGATTGAGAATTGAGAATTGAGAACCTCCTCCTTTTTGTGAAGTCGGTTAAAAATGATTAGGCATGCACTCGGGTTAATTATCTTTATTCAAAGGTTTGGGTCAAACACGTAGGCTATGGTCTAGGAGTGGCTAGGATAGGGGCCCGGCTACACGTATTAGGCAAAACTTAGTCGGAGCATGATTACCCTATCCTACGTCCTACTAATATTATACATTTAGAAAAATAAATGTGTGTGTGTTTGTGTGTGAATGTTTGTTACTACGTATCTCAATATCCATTTAACCAATTTTAATGAAATTTTAAACTTAGGTAGTGTAGGCTCTAGTGTAAGACATAATATGCTAAATCTTATTTTCAAAAATTATCCCTTAAAGGTTTGAATAGGATGATTAATTTTCTGGAACATATTTCTTGGTCTGATTCACTCAAAGCTTGGTAAAAATAAACTTTAAAACAAATAATGGACACATATATTTAATTTATAAAAACTATACCTAGGGGGTGTGTAAAATGATAATAGAATTATTTTTTTCCACGTATTTCCGTGACTACTAAATCGATTTGAATTAAATTGGAAATGTATGTAAAAATGCGAAAGTAAGCGTGTGTGAATCTGATATTATTCTCAACTTTCTACGCATCAACTACGCGAGCGAAGCTGCGGAGCTCAGCTAGTTAATAATAACACTCGCACAAAAAAGTACTGAATTTTTTAACCTTTGTGTTTGTGTTTTTAAGTTGCTTGTTTTAAGCATAAATTTTTGAACGCACTCATATTTGACAGTTAATAAATATGTCAAACAATTGTCATTATTGACGTATTAGACATTTTTAAAATCTACATGACTTGAATTCACAAAAACATGAAGAAAATTTTTATACTTGACAATGCCTAAATACACTAATCGTGTGGATCCATAATTACACAACAAAAATACGCGATAATCCGTATATTGTAATGGTATCCACACATGGGTAATTGTATTTGCGTATTTGCTATGTCTGACAGAAAATGACATGTGTGGAGGATATATTCGCGAAATTGTTCGCCTATTTGCGTATTTGGTATGTATAGCAATAACGAACATGCATTACCGCACGTCTGTCGGTTTTAAGGCACATAAAAGAAGAGAAACAATATTTAGAAATATTGTCAATAAGCTATCACGAATAGCAAATAACAATATATGGAGGGGCGATGACCCTTATTAATTTGAGGTTTACCGTATCGACGGGATAAACAATTGAACATCAAATGATTGGCAGTTTCTTAACCCAGGAACATTTTGGCAAAATAATTTGTCTTATATATATTTTTTTTATGTCTCTTATTCATTGTTTTTAATACTTATACTATTCTTGATAAAGACAATTCCAAAAATACAAAAGTCATAAAAATTGGTTCAGCCGTTTTTGAGTTATAAGTGAAGTAACTAACACGACTTTCTTTTATATATATACTAGCTGGCCCGGCGAACTTCGTACCACCTAACAGACAACGAATGTCGTGTTACCTTTTAGATTAACATAATTTAGGCTTTTATGAACGTAATACAATGAATACAAAAGAGATATTAAGTTCAGTAATGTATTATGGCACTTTGATTATCAAGTAAATAATAAAGTTGTGGCAATACAGAAATAGAATAAAAATACAACAATCAAGTACTTCAACCGCGTGTCAGCAAGACATGATGCAATGAAACAATGTTATTATTGTTATAGATAAGTTATTAACTTGAAATTAGTTCGATTGAGTTTAATTTTGATTGTAAAAATATAATCACCAGTATTTAATTTTAATTCTGAATAAGTATAGGTACTTACTTAATGAATAACGGCCTTACTAATAAAAATTTGCCTATACATCTGTTAAACGGTTGTACAGTTGCACGATGAAAAAGCGCTAAACACGCGTCAATCCATTGTTTGACTAATAAACGTTGAATAGGCGGTGGGTATCTACATAGACGTTTAACACTTTTTTCTTTTTCTTCTGGCAACTATTAGTCAATTCGTTTAGAAACTGTTGTCGTCTTAAATAGTTCCGTAAATGATTATTTCATAAAGTTTACTAATTATTAATATTAGTCATGAAATTTTGTTTTAGGAATGCAATATTAATCAAACTACGTTGTTTTTGGAACTTCTTATTGAAATTAGTTGACATAATGGAAAATATTTTCTTTTAGTAGGAGTGAAAGAATTAAAACAAAGTTTAGAACGAAACACTCAAATTGACTGTTGTCCTCTGTCTACGCTGTTGACATTGTAGCCATGGAGACTAGCGGTCTCCATGGCTACAATATAAACATGATTGTAGCCATCTTTGAACAAATTGTCAATTTCCAAAGAGAATGTAATCACTGCGTTTAGTTTCTTCCGCATAGCTTTTCGTAAACCTGTAATTTGTATTTAAAATGCAAAATCTGAATTGTTCAAAAAAATGGATCTGCACGGTCTTCATAATGTTTTCGATTTTTTTATTTGCCTCTTCTATCTCCCAATGGTCAAATATGTCGAAATAATTTATGTTATCCATTTCAATGAGAACAAATCTAACACATACAAACGGTCCTCAAATAACAGCATACTTTTTGAAGTTTGAAGAATCAAAACGTTTTTTTACAGAATACTAGACACAGATTCAATAATAGTTACTTTGTCTAGACATGATTTCAATCAGCTGATAATAGAGAAATCCGCCATTTTAATCATTAACACACTCGCTAAACTAGGGTCCCAGGCTGTTTAAGAAATAGACAGCCTCCTTTGATAATGGCACATCTGTATACCAACTTTATCCAAGGCTTACGTCAAAAATATTTATATTGGTCAACTTTTGTGGTATACAACGTGTGTACAGAGTGAAAAATCTTTATTAGTAAGGCCGACTGTCTAATATTTTTTGCCTTATGGATAAGACTGTATACATACGACATTCATAACTTGGCTATCACATTCTTGCATATCTCTGTATTTACCTACATTCTGACAAAATATAAAATTGATTAGGCATTGATTATTATTGTCTCGATTGCTTGTAAGCATAAATTTTTTTTAAGTTTAATTATGTCTCCACACTATTAGTGTATTAAGCCAGTGTCAAATATTAAAATTTTTCAAGTTTTTATCATTTTGGTCGTAGAGATGGGTCAGTCACATTTCAGCTCAGTTTTCAAGTAAAAGTCTAGTCTAAGTCATACCTTCAGTAAAGATGAGGTGTTTACTGAAGATTTTAAGTGGAATTTTGGTGAGAATTCAAATAGCATGTTTTTCAACAATGTGCTGTTTCCTTTAACACGCACACATTCACCAAAAAAATAAAAAAATAAATCACCAAAATAAATAGTATCCTATGTCCGTCTCCTGGCTCTAAGCTACCTCCTCTCCAATTTTCAGCCATATCGGTAAAGCCGTTCTTGAGTTATAAATAGTGTAACTAACACGACTTTCTTTTATATATATAGACTAGCAACCCGCCCCGGCTTCGCACGGGTAGAACATATATGCCTACAAAATTTGCATCAGTTTGTTGCATCGAATATAAAATATTAACATATTTAACATTTATCGTCATATTTCTACAAATTTACATAAAACCTTAACGAATTATGCACCTAAACTTTCCTCATAAACTCTCTGGCTATTGGTGAATACTGACTGCATGATAATCCGTTCAGTAGCTATTGGAGATTATTGCGAACAGACAGACAGACGCAGTGATGGACTTTGTTTTATAATACTTACGTAGTGATATTGGACGGTCCTTTGGTGTAAAGGATAGTTACCCTGATTCTGACCCGACGGTCGTTGGTTCTAATCATAGCTATATACGAGTACCTACCAATGAAAGTATTATGTGCATTCATGAATTATGGGTTTTCGTACAGAGGTAGTGTGATCATTAAATCTACCAAAACTGGCCAAGTGCAAGTCGGACTCTCACTCGTAGAGTTCCGTATTTTACTACTTAAATTCTTCCCCAAAATCAAAATTAACTTCTTTTTAAATTAACTTTTTATAGAGTTTGTATGAAAAACAAAGTTATCTTTGCAGTCGCTATATCTCTAAAACTGCTGAATGTATCTCGTTTTAGTTCATCTACATTCTACATTCAGCACATATATACATATACATTTATATATAATATACATATAATATACATTTTGTTGAAAGTTTTTATTGAGATCTACAAAATATATTTTTTCTAGATTTTTCACTCCATTACTTTAAAAGTTAGAGGGAGGGGGGGAACACACATTTTACCACTTTAGACGCGCCTATCTTTTAAATGATTGACTTTGAGAAAATATGATTTTAAACCTCAATGTCATTTTTAAAGTCCTATTCATAGACATGTTTAGGTTTGAAGTTTTTTTTTGTTTCAGTTCTATGTATGGGACGCCCCCCCTTAAACTTTTATATTTTTATACCTACTGACCTACCAAGTTTAAATTCAGTAGTCCTTATAGTTTCGGAATAAAATGGCTGTGACATACGGAGGGACAGACATGACGAATCTCTAAGGGTTCCGTTTTTTGCCATTCGGCCACGGAACCATAACAAGTAGCTTACCACCAAGGAGAACATCTGCCGCCGTAACCTTACGGCGTTCCCCGACGACCCCGACGCAAAAAGTAGGGGTATAATACGTTTAACGTGTGTATCGTGTATCTGTGTGTCTGTATGCAGCATTTTATCACCCAACCGCATGAATCGATTTGATTTCATTATTGATAGTTTTTTTTGTTTGATAGATTGCATGTCTTCATCAAGAGTGTTCTTAGCTTTGATTCATGAAAATTCGTTCAATCGTTATAAAACTATGACTACAACTATGACTTTTTTCTAGTTGTTTGCTCTATGAAATCAACTTTCATAGGTCTAATCAATTCGAAAATCTTCTTCAACGATATTGTAAGAACATGGAAGCGTTGTCCTGATGCTGGGACATCTCCTGGACTCTACAGAATACTCAAATCCTTACCAACTTACAGCTCTGATTATAAATTTCGTGTTTAGAGTCATTGGAATGCTTTTAATGAAAAGATAATACATAGATCAGTCGAGGTGGTTTAAAATATTATCTTATTATATATATAGATGAATATTATTTTATACAATAGATCATATTATTATACTATATTGACTTCAAATTGATTGTGATCAATGGGGATCTACAGCATAGCTGAGCTTATAAGAATATTTTCGTAGTAACTATGACCTAATCTGTGGTTTCACTGCAAATATTTTATTAATTTTGCGATGCGTGTATGTGAAATTCGTGATATCTTCTAGAGTTTTCATTTGAATTATATACTGTAAAGAACGATTTTTATCTATAATATGTGGCCAAGCTAATTAACGTAATTATTTGGATAAGGATTAATACTATATACTTGAAAATAGTCTTGGAAGTTATGTAATATTTTTTAACACAAAATTTAAGATTACAATGGTTACTGTGAGTCAACCTGAAGGGATAGACATATGCTGTCGCGGACTTTTTTGTAGGTCTTATTAAGTTGTACAATTATTCCATAGAAAATATTCTTCTATCTATTTTCAATTGAGCAGCGTTCGTAAGAAACGTGTTTTTTCGACCGTTTTTTTGTCGACTTAGGTTGCAAATTAGGTCTCCACGAATGTACCTTTGATTTAAACGGGATAATATGTAGATTATTTTCATTCCGAAAGTTCATTCTATGTATTAGTGAAAGAATTTTTTAAATCGGTCCAGTAGTTTTTGAGCCAAATCATTACAAACATACAAAAATACAAAAATACAAAAATACAAATGTTCTCTCTTTATAATATTAGTATAGATATGAAGATTAGTATGGAGTATGGATAAAACTAATAAAATAAACAAAAAGCACTTAAAATCGCTTGTCACCAAACAGCTTTTACAGGTTGTATTCCTAATTTCAGACTATACCGCCATGATGAGTGAAATGTAGCTCGTTTTGTATCAACGGTGATGAAATAATTAATGTATGCTTCAAAAACATAATTATAATTAAGTAGTAGTGGTGTCCCGTGGCTTCAACCGCGTCAGAAATTACTTACTAACAGTATTATCGACCGAGCGAGCGAAGCGTCTCAGTTTCGAGATTGACCAAAAATGCTGTTGTCCGGATGTCAGTCAGTCTGTTTCTGTCTGTAAGTTCTCGCCTACAGGTCGTAGTTTTCAACTAATTTTGACGAAAATTGGCACTCGAGTTCCTTGATTTTGTCGATCGCGTTGTAATAGTAGATATTCATTGTTTTAGTTTATGTTCATTTCTCATACGTTATTTCAGGCCGTATGGTACCCTCCACCTGACCGAGGATTAGAGCGTCCTACTCCTCCTGGTATCAACCTGTATCCCGAAGCAGTTGCTCTGTCAAAAGCAATCGCCCTCTTTGTAAAGGACAGCAGCTGGAACTCCTATACTCTGTTATATGATGATGATTTTGGTGAGTAAAGTTTTTTTAAAGGCATTTCTGAGATAAAGATGGAATTTTTTTTTTTAATTAACTAAAAGCACAGTACATTAAATATACTTAAAGGCGTCGAGCTGGTTGAGATACCTATCACACAATAGTTACGAAATCAAACCTTAGTTTTTAGGGACTTGATGAGTTATACTTGAAAACGAATCGCTAAAAATATAATAATTATCATCGCTTTTGATACTTTAGTATTATATTTTTATACGTCAAAATGATGACACACAAGCAAGCGGCTTCGATGGAAAATTGTCATAATCTCTACATGATGCGATGAATTTCGAGCGATAATCCTCGATACGGAAAGAGATGCAGATAACAACTGTCTAGCTGTATCTTATTCTAGCAGACGTTTGCGATGACTAGACGCATTGCTATCTATGTAAAGATTTCCACCCCTGAAATCCTGAGTTCACCGATACATTTCAACGTCCGCTGACGTTTATTTCCTTCAAAATAATTATGTCTAAAAAAATTGGTTAGGCGTTTAAATAAGACGATGAACTTCACCGTTAAAGTCGTCGCGTTGCCTATTTTTTCCTGAGACTCCTTTAATAAACCCCTCTCTAATAAATTTGTATTGTTTTATAGGTCTAATCAGAATGCAAGAGATCCTCAAACACGCGGATCCGGAGGTGAAGTGGCGAGTGAAGCGACTAATACCTGGGGAAGATAACCGTACCCTTTTGAAATCACTGAAGGCAATAGGAGAGACCAGGGTGATACTAGATTGTCCTCCTGAGAGAGTGCTCGATTACCTTCGGCAAGCCAATGAGGTCAAATTCTTTGAGGATTATATGGTACGCTTACATTTTTATCGACTTTTTGCTAAGGCAATTAATGCCTTTAATAACATGGGGCCTAATTATTTATTATTCATATATGATTAGCCCGTGTTTGACCATTATCTCGCCCGTTAGTAAGTGGTGATGTGGTTGAGGATGGTGAACACGCTAGACTTAGAATACGCTGATTCTCAAAGGCTGTGTACTGCTGTGTACGCTGTGTACACGGGATTCAGGTTATGGCGGCAGATTTTCTTTTTGATGGTGGTAAGATTTATTTGGTAGCAAGTCAGGCGGAACATTGATATAATATGCTCCTACCATGAACATCTGCAGTTGCAGTGGAAACATTGCTATTTTCCGTTGCTATGACACCATCACAGTTGAGCAACAGCATTTTTGCCGTATTAGCGCATTTAGCGCTAGATCAAGTGCATTTTTGGAGTCAACAACGCTTTTTTGTCATATTATTTTTTCTTTCTGCCATAAGCATGAGCATCGTGAGCTCTTCCTTACTATTTTTTCGATCATGTGTCAGATCTTTCATCATCATCATAATCAGCCTGCATCAGTTCTCTGCTGGATAAAGGCCTCGTCCAAGATACACTACTGTGCCCGATCTTCGGATTTTATTTTTTACTAAATGCCCATCGCTATCATGTTACCATGAAATATCTAGAGGTTAAGTCTCTCACCCTACAATTTCCTTAAACCTTTTAAGTTACGGACACAACGCGGCGTCCTGCGATCTGCGGGCGCGATCTCAGTACTTTTCAATTGTTTTCTGATCGTGTTTGGTGTGAACCAATCGGTACAAATACCTACTACTGTGCTATCTGATCGCCGCCTAAATCGCGCACGCAGGATGCTGCGGTGTGTCCGCACCTTTACCCATCATACCCAAGAACAATTGATAGCGGTATTACTCTAAGCAAGCTAGCAAAATTCCTACCACTGCTATAAGATAACCCTGCATACCTACATACATTTCACTACGGACGTTAATTATAAAATATTATATTTTCAATCTTATCATACGATTTAGTCAAACAAAATAATGTCTTTGTTTTGATAAGTTTGTAGCATCATTAACACGTAAAGGGTTTCATAATAATTTGTTGTTGTTCCAAATAAACAAAGGTATATTTCGTACCTGCGTTATTCCGAATTGTGAATGAATTAATAACCACTTACAGAATAAACCTGGAAGAAAATCTACTTACTGAAATGTTGATTTTGTGAATAACTTACTGTTTTGCGTAGGTTGACCTTGCGTAGGTTGTTAATGTGAAACTTAAGGTACGGCCACACCGCGGCATCCTGCGATCTGCGGGCGCGATCTCAGTACTTTTCAATTGTTTTCTGATCGCGTTTGGTGTGAACCAGTCGGTACAAATACTACTGCGCTATCTGATCGCCGCCTAGATCGCGCACGCACGACGCTGCGGTGTATTCGTACCTTTAAGGTCCTCGGAATATTATATACAACATACCAAAGATTATTTATGTCGGTATTTACGTTGTTATAATGTAATATAATATAAAACTTTGTAGATTTCTACTAGACTATTCAGATACTAGACTATTTAACAGACTAGGTACGTAATCCGGAGGATTTTTAAGATACAAAATTGTTAATACAACGAACATATTGTGATTTAGTTTTCTCAGTCAGTTAGTTTTTAGTTTTCTTTGTGTCAGGCAGCATTTAATGCCTGAAAGTTCTACCACTAGTGCTAGCATCGCTTACTAAGATCACGTATCGTAGAAGAGAATCGATTAACCAACGGAATTATATTTATTCCTGATTTCTAAGAGACCACCAGGCGAGATAGTGGTGAAGCACTAGCCTATCAGCAGTAGCTAGTAATCGGAAAGCGATCGGCAGAAAATAATTTTTGCAATGTAATTGTAAAATTTAATGTGAAGGTGTAAATGTATCTTTATTAGTCGTCTGCCGAGTTCTTGCATAATTTAAAACTAATACGTCAGAATCGTCTAACGTACAATGGTATTTCATTGGTTTGTGTCAATACCTCTAATACCCCTTCTTTTTGCGCCGAGGGTTTAAAAGTCAAAGATTATTCGCAGTGACGCGCATTACGAAAGACGAGCAGTGGATTCACATAGGCTGTTGATGTTGATTCCATGTATGTCTACGAACGCGTTGACACGCTAAGCCGCGTTAAATATCGCAAAAGAGCGTACAAAACAAGTGCGATCAGCTTTTGCTACAGAGGAACACGACGTGTACCTATGTATGTACCTCATACAGTGGCGCAGATATCTTAGTTTTGTGGAGAGATAAATTAATAAGATATTTCAAATATACCAAGTATAAAAAGATGTTGGAAGGAGAGATAATACCTACCAGCGTAACCTACTGACGTACCTACGAAGTTTGAAGCTAGCTTAAAGATGAGTTGGAAAAGTTTCGCTGTGTGAATTACACTAAAGTCAGTTGTCCTACACCTATTCACATTTCCAGACAATGACAATTCCATCTTTATCAGTATCATCACTTGACATCAGGTGGGATAGTCAAATGCTTGCCTGTCCGGACTAGAAAAAACATATAACTCCAGTAAAAATAGAAGCTTGCTCTGTAATCGAGTTTTAGGTTTACGTTTTTACTATAGAACCGGTAAACTTCTCACGAGTTTATTAATTTTATTTATTTATTTATTTATTTATTTATTTATTTATTTATTTATTTATTTATTTATTTATTTATTTATTTATTTATTTATTTATTTATTTATTTATTTATTTATTTATTTATTTATTTATTTATTTATTTATTTATTTATTTATTTATTTATTTATTTATTTATTTATTTATTTATTTATTTATTTATTTATTTATTTATTTATTTATTTATTTATTTATTTATTTATTTATTTATTTATTTATTTATTTATTTATTTATTTATTTATTTATTTATTTATTTATTTATTTATTTATTTATTTATTTATTTATTTATTTATTTATTTATTTATTTATTTATTTATTTATTTATTTATTTATTTATTTATTTATTTATTTATTTATTTATTTATTTATTTATTTATTTATTTATTTATTTATTTATTTATTTATTTATTTATTTATTTATTTATTTATTTATTTATTTATTTATTTATTTATTTATTTATTTATTTATTTATTTATTTATTTATTTATTTATTTATTTATTTATTTATTTATTTATTTATTTATTTATTTATTTATTTATTTATTTATTTATTTATTTATTTATTTATTTATTTATTTATTTATTTATTTATTTATTTATTTATTTATTTATTTATTTATTTATTTATTTATTTATTTATTTATTTATTTATTTATTTATTTATTTATTTATTTATTTATTTATTTATTTATTTATTTATTTATTTATTTATTTATTTATTTATTTATTTATTTATTTATTTATTTATTTATTTATTTATTTATTTATTTATTTATTTATTTATTTATTTATTTATTTATTTATTTATTTATTTATTTATTTATTTATTTATTTATTTATTTATTTATTTATTTATTTATTTATTTATTTATTTATTTATTTATTTATTTATTTATTTATTTATTTATTTATTTATTTATTTATTTATTTATTTATTTATTTATTTATTTATTTATTTATTTATTTATTTATTTATTTATTTATTTATTTATTTATTTATTTATTTATTTATTTATTTATTTATTTATTTATTTATTTATTTATTTATTTATTTATTTATTTATTTATTTATTTATTTATTTATTTATTTATTTATTTATTTATTTATACTTATAAAGCGTGTTTGTTACCTAGTACATTTTCACTTATCTTAATGTATGTACAATGCTATAGATAATGTTATGTATGTAGGTTATAATTTACAGTTTAGGTAGGCGCTTGAACATTATTTTGTTTTGTTATTATCATTAAGGCAATATGAATACATAAAATGTTATAATTACATTCAGGTAACATTATTTTTTTAATATTTTTATTCCAGAGTTACGTGCTGATGTCATTAGACGCGCACACATTAGACCTCGAGGAGCTGCGGTACGGATTATCCAACGTAACGTGCCTAAGGATATTCGATCACTCAAACGCAAGAACCCGCTCCTACTTAGCTGATTGGAAGGCAAGGGAGACGGCTGATGTGAAGATTCCGAAGCAGAGTCATGAGATTACTGTACGTTCTGTTTGAATTTGCGTGAAGCATAAGGTTCACGCTAGATAGAAGAAAAGTCAAGTTGTAAAATCTGTCGCCAAACATCTAATATGTTCCGACAGCTGGCCTTAAGAGCCAGTTCACAATATGGGCCAAGCATGTTACCATTCTCGACCGCATCGGCTCTTACCAACAGGTACCAAGCTAAGTACATAGCTTGGTGTGACGGTTATTTCATGTTTTCCTGTTCTATTATTCCTATCATATTTTCTCTGTAAAACCTGGGCTCTATCATCCTTGATCGCTAATTATAACTTTATGCTACTGCACACACATTCTTTGTGTCAATTTATAAGTTTATGATAGATTTAAATTACTGATTAGCCTATCTAGGCTAGATTGTAGTATGATTAGGCTATATAATACCTTATTGTATTGTACATACTAAAACAATATTTTAAAAAAAAATGCCTACTGCAGCCAAGGTCACATTTCCGATGTAGAACTAATCGGCCATCCTCATGGATTCCAGGGTTCAAGTTTACCTTTTAACTTACACCAGTGTCACTGGCTAGAAGTGCATAGCACCAGCAACATTCTGAAAGTCTACCGGGACCGGCTTCACGAAAACGACAGGGGAGTGGTGCGGTATTAGCTTTACCAATAGAACAAATAGATCCACCTCTGATATCTTTTTTTTATGATATAGGTGAGAAACAAACCGACGGCACACCTGATGGGGAGTGGTCACCGTCGCCTATGAACACTTGCAACACTAAATGGAGATACTTGCATTTTTCTTTGCCTAAATTAAATTAAATTATTCTGTCTGTGATAAACCCCTTTTTTACCTTTTTCTGTTTACGTGCTAGACTTTGCAACAAGCCAAATTATACCAAATTTTTAATAAGTATTTTTTAGGTTTATTTATGAGCAGAAAACCTATTTTATCTTTATTCAATTACATTTTTAATAAATTGAAAATGTTGTTGATATAGTTTAACTCGAACTCTTTGTTTAAATTGAGAGTGTACTTGACAGTTAGAGGATATTAGAAGGATACTATACTTAGCTTAGTGTACTTACGTCTCGGGGTGCCGGTCGGAATACCTCGTGGTGCACTCTGGGTATTGGCCGACAACTTTTGTCAGTTAATTGGGTTCAGTTATCGACCGATGGCAATGTTCTGACCCCGATGAGGGGTCCCTTCACGTGTCCCTCAGATATTTACCAGACGGCGCAGTATGACAGGCTTGGTGGTAGAGCCAAGCTTATGCTTAGGCTAAGCGGAATGGCCGGGCATGGCTGTTGAAGCAGCGGCACAAACGAACTAGGCGGAGTGAGACACTTACCTACTCGTACGTAAAGTCTATACTGGAGAGACCAACGAGCCGAAAGATGGGGTCGGTGACGGTCGTATGAGTGGAACTTCGCATGCGAATTGGCGTGAGAGTCGAACGGCGGACGGTGTGCGAGTGAGGGTATTTGCTCTTCGCTCCCCTGTCATTAGAGGGACCGGAGGATGTGGTGCTTTTGAGGAGAAGACGACCCACACTCCACTGTTATAATGGTGTAACTATTGGCAAATCGGGGGACTCTCCAACGGCTTGCACTATCCTACATGACGGTTGACAGGGACCTTAGTGGGCAGGGTCATCCCTCGCAGTGGTAAAGGGGTCTGCCATCAGAGAAAGATAGTTGAATGCCAGCGCGACCCTATTTTGCCCCACTACAACGGCTCACTTTAGGGTTTTAGTGCGGTATTCGGCCCTTCAGGCAGTGAGCCCCTCATTACCATCTTGCTGCCCCGGGCAAGATGTCGAAAAAGATTTTCCTGGGTCAAAAAAAAGTGTACCTATCTACCTACGTAGTACATTATAAAATTTAAGTACAATATAAAACTAGCTTTATTCCAACCTGATTACGTTTCCACCCTCCTATTCCCACTCATATTACATATTAATGTGCTAAAGTGTAACTTTCAACGAGTCAATATTAATACAATATACTTTAAGACTCCAGCGGCAGCCGGTCTTGAGGCAATTCGTGGTGATTTTTTTTTAACTGATAGACAAGCACTTGACAACAATATTATTTGATTTTAAGTGACGATGCGTCTAAGATGGAATTGTATTGTCTGGAAATGGAACAACAAAATACAAAAAACACTTCAGCGCAACCATCCCAAAACGTTTTCCATACTGATTGGCACCAAACATCAAGGAGGAACTCGGCCGGCATAGCGGTTGTTTTTTTTTTCGGTAGGTGCTTCTAACCATGACTACCATTAGCACCATCATTAGATTTAGATTAGATACTTAGATACTGAGATATTTAGATTAAGCTTTCGGACGCAGAATGGCAAAAATGACCTTTCCGTGGGTGTATACCTTTAAAGTCTTTACACTTACGTTTATATGTACAAGTTCTTCGTCGTCAGCGTCTTAAATACATACCGTTAATGTTACTTTACTCGG
This sequence comes from Cabera pusaria, assembly GCA_954871355.1. Taxonomy (NCBI): domain Eukaryota; kingdom Metazoa; phylum Arthropoda; class Insecta; order Lepidoptera; family Geometridae; genus Cabera; species Cabera pusaria. The sequence continues at coordinate 14,777,507 of OX940896.1, forward strand.
ATTTGTAGGATACACAGAATTACTTTGGTAGAGAATTCTCCTAGGATCAGCACGTAAAATGTATTAGCAGCGATCATAATTGATGAGTAGGTTAAGCTATTTACTTTGTTTATTAGTTAACGTAAGTAAATTACTTCGTAACATATTTATTTGACGTAGGTAAGTGCGACATGAGTTTTAAAATACCATATAAGTAACACTAAACTTAAGATTTGCTTAAGATTTATAAATATCTCATTTAAAGCAACATCGGGAATTAAATTCTCAAAATATATCTTGCAGATAGGCTAATGATCCTTTATATATGTTCATTTTGAGATTTTGTCTAAGCCGGATTTGTTTATTTTGTGATATTTTGACAAGCTAAGGCAATTCTTAACTTTAGTGTAAACGTGCAAAAAAAGTTACAATTTGATTTTCTTCCTAGTGATCATGATTAAAATCAGCCGGTATCAGTCCACTGCTGGATAGCCTCTCCCATGGGCCTCTCCCAAGACACCTCACTAAGTTATTTAAGATAAAAAATCGATACACCACCGTCCGTTACAGTCTCGCAATATCTTTCTCTGTTTGGTTGTCTGGAAGAAATCGCCTTAAGCGATAAGCTATACATAGCTTAAGTATTTTTCATTTGTTTATGTTCAATGTTTATTTTATAAATGGTGTGCAAATAAAGTGTTATCTATCTATCTATCTAAGCCCCTACTACCCCATTCTTCTTTTCTAGTCACTGCCCACCGCTTAGCGAATGTCCTGGTCAAATGGCGTCCGACGCTACTTTTGCCGATTCACGATCTCCACTCTAGAATCAGTCTACCTCTACCCTGATAGTGATAACATATTTATTTACAAGTTATTTATTGCGTATAGAGAAGAATTTGACTAAAGGGAATCGAGATTGTCTAGAAGTAGCAGACAGCAATGCCGATTCCCGGTCTCCACTCTAGAACCAGTCTACCCAGATAGTGATAACATATTTATTTACAAGAAGTTATTTATTAATTCGGACAGACAAGAATTAGAATAAAGGGAATCGAGCTCGTATAGAAGTGGCAGACAGCAATAAGACGATTTGCTGGAGGATTAATTTTAGTCCCAACCACATATCGTAACCGTCAAACTAACTATGCATTGACCTTAATTTTTATTATCTTTAATTATAAAGAAGCCATAAATTCACCAAAATAACATCGACTGCAGCAATAATTTTCGCATTAAATACGTAGACGATTTATCCGTCACCGATTTGCGAACCCCCTTAGCAGATTAGAAGACGGCGTGATATAAAATTGTCGAGCCAAAGTCATCCGATTACCTTACGTTATTTTCCTTACCTCATTCAGGCACCTCGTTGTTGAGGCAAATCTAATTGAAGATCCCAAAAGCGTAAAGCGTTGCTACGCACAATTTCGCAGAACCTGCGTCTTAAGATTTGAAAAAAGAGTGTGAATTACAAATAAGATCTGACGGTTTTATTTATATCCTATGTTATTTGTATTGTTATTGTAAAAGCTGGCGCTGACCTCAGCCAACGTATTACCGCAACGTATTAACGCACTGTGTTCTGCGGTGTTATTATTAACGTCGCTTGCTTTTTGGGAAAATTACCGGCAGATAGTGACCTTGGATCTGTTAGTTATTCATTATAGTTTAGGTATCATATATCATCATATATTGTGGCTTTAATTTTTTTGATATTGTCATAAGGTAATTATTTTTAAGTTGTAATTGAAATAAAAGTCAATGTTTGTATGTTTGTTCCTCAATCACGAAAAAACGCCTTAAGGGATTTTAATAAAATTTGGAACACATACAGTTAAAAAACTAGATTGATACATAAATTACTTTTTGTCTCAGGCGAAGCTGTGAGTATAGAGCTCTACAGACTTCGATAAACCATGTCAGCAAATCCTTTAGGTGCAAAGCGCGACAACGTGGCACGATTTATTCCGTAATTTTCTACCTTCGGTCGTTTAATAATAATATTCTCTGGTGTACTTTATAGGTAGAAGTGGCTCTGGCAAGTGACGCCGCTAGACTGATAACAGACGCAGTGGAGAGCGCACCAGAAGAGTTTAAAATCGAAGCCAAGGCTATGGAATGTGGTTCTGAAGATACATGGGATATTGGAGAGGTGTTCACGAACCATTTGCTTACGGTAAGTGGCTTTATTAAGCGGTTATTATCGGCCTATACAATATTTTTTCTATGGTTGATGTGGTTTGGTGGGCTGAGAAATTGATTAGATGTAGACCAAATCCTCAGTGTCGTGCAAGAGAACGACCAAAAAGTTTTCGTGCAAACATGACTTGCCATTTCTCCTGTGTAATATTTTTGGCTTCACGTTTTACATGGCCTTAGCTTTGTCTACCCAAAAGCCTTGGATAGACAATGATCACAAAAAATGACAACTCTGATTTTACTTACTAATAAAGTACTTAATAATTTTCAGAACCCAATAACCGGCCTGAGTGATCTGATAAAAATCGATAACATAACAGGCGAACGAACATACTTCAACGTCGAGATAATGGAACTATCTAACAGTGGGTTCAATAGCATAGCGAAGTGGAACGCTGACACGGGTTTCGTGTACGTGCGATCTTCGAATGATATCTCAGACCTTTTAGCCGAAAAATGGCAAAATAAGACCTTCAAAGTCGTGTCACGCATCGGAGCACCTTACTTAGTGGAAAGGGTACCCAAAGAGGGAGAGGTGTTGGTAGGAAACGATCGCTACGAAGGTTATTCCAAAGATTTAATAAACGAAATATTAAAGGAGACCTTGCATTTGAACTATGAGCTGGAAATCGTGCCAGGAAATGGTTACGGCTCATACAATAAAGATTCGAAGAAGTGGGACGGACTCGTTGGACACCTACTAGATCGGGTCAGTGAAACATACCTTTTAATTCAAAGATTATTATTAGTTCAATTTATAGGCATTTACGTTATTTTGTCATGCGCGATATAGATCCTTTTTATTAATACTTTTGTGTATAGATCCAATAAGTGCTAAAGATGTAATTTTACACCGAGAGCCGCAAATCTGTCAGTTTTTAGGAGAAGCATAGCAAATTGTATTTATTAAGTTTTTATAAATGTCTTATAGGCTAGGCTTACCAATATCTCGCCTGGTGGTAAAGTGATGATGTGATCGAAGATGGTGATATTACGATTGGGATCAAGATTAGAATTAGGATTAAGTTACATAATTAAGAGAACGTCAATCTGTAAGTACAGACTTCGATGACGGTGTCCTAGAGATTGTATTTTTATAGCAATTGGTAGGTAAATAAAAATGTTATCTCACATCCTAAAATTAACATTGAACAATATCCCGTATGTCCTAAAAATAACTACAACTTTTAGATAGTACAGAGTGAATACACGCTCTGATTTATTTTTTAACCGACGAAAAAAAACGGAGGAGGTTATCAAGTCGACGCGTATATATATATATATATGAAATGATGAAATGATTTATTGGCTTGTATTATATATTATCTATAAAGCAAAGTCACCGGTTTCTGGTATGCAAATTAATCGTGAAAATTAACAAACTCTTGTCAATTAACAATGATTACATCGAAATTTAATCGCTGGATCAACTAACACGCTTGTCAACAGATTCGAGATTATATCAGAATTCATTCGAGCGTATCAGAAACTTAGCATACCTAAATGTAACTGCTTCATATGCAGTAATCTAAGTGCTTCTTGCTATAATCAATCTATCAGAGGATATATCCATTATAATGATGTTTGTTATCAATTACATTCGATACCAATTAGTACGGATTAACACTGATTAGTCAGAACCTCGATATGAAGCTGAATGATCTAAATAATAACGCAAAGTTCTTTGAAGTTTTTTTTTACATTCTGGTGATGGTATATACAGGGTGTTACAAAGCTACCCGTAAAGCTGAAAGGAGGCCTTATAACAAGTCCATTCACAATACTCAAAAACCGTAGTAACGCTGTATGACATACCCCAAAAAAATTAAAAAATTAATTAATATTTACACTGATGTGCAAACCCTATTTCAGTAAAATCAAAGAGTAAACTACGCAGAATGTACCTACATTTCTACCTAATTCGCGGAACGACAGACCTAACCTAACAAAACAACCTAAATGAACACTTACGATCCAACACGCTATTCCATCTCGGCAACCGTTGGGCAATCGGACAAATACACTCTGTCCTTCACATAACCCCACAAAAAGAAGTCCAAGGGTGTGAGGTCCGGAGAACGAGCAGGCCATAGCACCAATGCCCCGCGGCCGATCCATTCTCGCGGAAAGCGAACTTTAAGATGTTCTAATACGTTGCGAGCAAAATGTACCGGAGAAAAATGGAAATTTATTGAAGCCAGTATTATATAGTTGAGTATAATGATATCCTTGTATAAAAGAGGTAGCAAACATTCATGAATGAGAAACAGAAAAACTATTAAAGTAGACAATTATTAGGTAAAATAGGTACGTAGGCCTTTATGTTTAATAATCTGGTTCCCTGACATTACAACTTACTAGGGTTGACAACATTTTTGGCTTTGATAAAATTATAAATTATATTTTACGGGGTATTTTGTAACACGTTGTGTACTGAAAACAGATTACATTCTATGAAATATTTTTGTGGTACTCTATATGCATTTTAAATGACATTTTAAAGCAAAAATAAGCAGATGTCGACCAGCGTTTGTCTTTGAACAATTACTGCAGTGGCTTAATTTTACGCAAATATGGGTAGCGCTTGACCACTCGGATGTTGAGTGATGCGGTCGAAGATAAAGCGCGCTTACCCAAACGATACCTATGCGCGACTTGAAGACTCTAACATTGTAAAGGATGTCTCAGTAAGAGTGCACTTTTTCATTTTAAAATAAAAAAAGTATTTTATGACAGAGTTGTAATATCTTTATTGTATTGTAAAGAAAACATGTTCCGATTAAGTATGGAATAAAATATCCGGCAAATGACCCCCACGGCTTCGATGATAGGCCATTACTCTTTTCATGAAATTTTCCATGACTTTTGCACAGAGATGTGGCTGTATTCACCGATGCGCGTTGTGTTTTGTTGTTTCGGGTTTATTCGCATAAACCCGAGATTTCACAAAACCCCAAAGAATGAAATCGCACGGCGTTAAATCGCACGATCTTGGTGGCCAGTTGACATCAGAATTTCGTGAGATAATGTGTTCTGAAAATCGTTGCTGCAATATGTCGATTGTTTCATGCGCGGTGTGGCAGGTTGCTCAGTCCTGCTGAAACCACATGTTGTCCAGATTCATGCGTGCAGATGCATTCAGAGCTTTCACAATTATAACACGTTGTTCTTTCGAAAAGCGCTCCATTTTTTATATTCGGAATAAACAGAGGTGATAGCTGTCAAATTAAAAGTTGAATTAAAAGTTGCCACTTGCATTAAAAAAATCCAATTTTAAAAAGTGCACTCGTATTGAGACACCCGTTACCTAAACGGAAACACAGACTCAGCCGGGGAATTCCTTGGCAGTACGTGGGACAGAAGAAGAAGAACGCCTCGTACGGGTAGATGGTATATCCACATTGACGTACACGATGTATATCCACCATAAAGTGGTGAGGGCTATAGTTTATAAAACACTAGCAGCCCGCCCCGGCTTCGCACGGGTAGAGCACTTATGCCTACATATATTTGTATACACAATTTTCATCAGTTTGTTGCATCGAATATAAAATATGAACATATTTAACAATCAGCGTCATATTTCAACCAGTTTACACAAAACCTTAACGAATCATGTACCTAAACCTTCCTCTTAAACACTCTGGCTATTGGTGAAAACCGCAGGATAATCCGTTCAGTAGCTATTGAGATTATTGCGAACAGACAGACAGACGCAGTGATGGACTTTGTTTTATAATACTTACGTAGTGATATTGGACGGCCCTTTGGCGTAAAGGATAGTTACCCTGATTCTGACCCGACGGTCGTTGGTTCTAATCCTAGCTAAACCTACCAGTGAAAGTTTTATGTGCATTCATGTAGCATGGGTTTTCGTACAGAGGTAGTGGGATCATTGAATCAAAATCAATCAAATCATGGGATCAAAGAAGGGGTATTATACGTTTAACGTGTGTAACTATGTCTGTCTGTAGCATCTTAGCACCCAACCGGATGAACTGATTTTGATTTTATTATTGATATTTTTTTTTGTTTGATAGACGTCTTCATCGAGAGTGTTCTCAGCTATGATTCATGAAAATTCGTTCAATCGTTATAAAACTATGATCTTTTTTCTAGTGTATTGCGCTATGAAATCAACTTTCATAGGTCTGATCAATTTGAAAATCTTTTTCTTCAACGATATTGTAAGAACATGAAACATTGGCCTGATGCTGGGACATCTCCTGGACTCTACAGAATACTCAAATCCTCTTAATCTCTTAATCCAACTTACAGCTTTGATTTTAAATGTCGTGTTTAGAGTCATTGGAATGCTTTTACTGAAAAGATTATACATAGATCAGTCGAGGTGGTTTAAAATATTATTTTATTATATATATAGATGAATATTATTTTATACAATAGATCATATTATTATACTATATTGACTATACTGACTTCAAATTGATTGTGATCAATGGGGATCTACAGCATAGCTGAGCTTATAATAATATTTTCGTAGTAACTATGACCTAATCTGTGGTTTCACTGCGAATATTTTATTAATTTTGCGATGCGTGTATGTAAAATTCGTGATATCTTCTAGAGTTTTCATTTGAATTATATACTGTAAAGAACAATTTTTATCTATAATATGTGGCCAAGCTAATGAACGTAATTATTTGTATAAGGATTAATACTATATACTTGAAAATAGTCTTGGAAGTTATGTAATATTTTTTAACAAAAAATTTAAGATTACAATGGTTACTGTGAGTCAACCTGAAGAGATAGACATATGCTGTTGCGGACTTTTTAGTAGGTCTTATTAAGTTGTACAACTATTCTATAGAAAATATTCTTCTATCTATTTTCAATTGAGCAGCGTTCGTAAGAAACGTGTTTTTTCGACCATTTTTTTGTCGACTTAGGTTGCAAATTAGGTCTCCACGAATGTACCTTTGATTTAAACGGGATAATATGTAGCTTATTTTCATTCCGAGAGTTCATTCTATGTATTAGTGAAAGAATTTTTTAAATCGGTCCAGTAGTTTTTGAGCCAAATCATTACAAACATACAAAAATACAAATGTTCTCTCTGTATAATATTAGGATAGATTGTTAAATTTATTATAGTTAAAGTTTAAAACCTTTTTAAACACAAGCTTTTTAGGGTTCCGAACACAAAGGGTACCAACGGAACCCTATTACTGAGACTCCGCTGTCCGTCTGTCTGTCTGTCTGTCTGTCTGTCTGTCTGTCTGTCTGTCTGTCTGTCTGTCCGTCTGTCACCAGGCTGTATCTCATGAACTGTGATAGTTAGACTGTTGAAATTTTCACAGATGATGTATTTCTGTGGCCGCTATAACAACAAATACTAAGAAAAGAACAAAGTTATATAAATATACTCTTCCCGACATCTATTAGCGAGTAGAAGTACTGTATCAGTAAAGCAGATAGTTGCTCTCAATTAAAAAAAATTGTATTATTATTCGTCAATAGATGTCGGGAAGAGTCATATTTGTCCGTTTAAGTGGCCAAAAATACCGAGTAAAGCTCAGTCAACCAGATATTTAATAATATTAATTACTACAATTACTATTACCACTATTACTATTACTACTATATAATACTATTCTACCTTTGTGTTAACGTTTACTTAGTTTATGTTTTAGAAGTTCGTTAGAAATTCGACAGATAGCGTTCGGAACCCTCCGTGTGCGGGACAAAGTCTGACTCGCACTTGGCCAGTTTTATTAAAGACTTTATCGTGTGTAATGAAAAGTGCTAAGGATAACAATACATACTAGCCCAAATTCGACTGTCCTGTCGACTTCTTATCTGCCTCTCTATGTATTAAAATTCATAATATCTTATGTACAGTATTACACTTTCTCGAAGTAATCCCTTGCTATTTGAAAAATTTACTCAGACAGATTTTGTAAGTGGGTACTTAGAAATAAACATACTTAAAAAATATAAACACAGCGATATTATTTTGTTAAATAAATACTAGTAGAAGGAGAAAATCGCCGCCATAACCTTACGGTGTTCTGGCAGCACACAGCGCTTCAGAATATTTAGTAATCTGCACAATATCCAACTCCTCACTAACTTACAGCATTAATGTTGTTTTTAGGCTTATTGAAATGGCCTTACAAAATGAACAGATATAATAGATACATATATCGGGGTGGTTTTAAATTTTAAAGTAAGTGTTATTGTTAGTATACTTTTTCTACATTGTTATTAAAATTGTTAAGACAAAATAATCATAATATATAATAATATGCTTAGCAGAAAACCTACAAACAGTAAGGTTAACAATTAAAGTTAACAATAAAATGTACGTTACTCACTTTACAGAAAGCCGACTTGGCAATTTGCGACCTGACTATCACTTACGAGCGCCGTTCTTACGTGGATTTTACTACGCCCTTCATGACTTTGGGTATTAGTATTCTGTACGCGAAAGCGACGCCACCAGAGCCTGAGCTTTTCTCCTTTCTGTCGCCGTTTTCAGTTGACGTATGGATTTACATGGCCGGCTCTTTCATGCTGGTGTCGCTGTTGCTGCACGTCTTGGCGAGGTATGGTTTTTTTTTAATATTTCAACTTTCAATTTCAATTTATTCAATTCAATTAATACGGTTTAACCCATTGCATTAACTAAATCTCAAAGAATAATCATGTCAAAATCAGCTATAACATCGTCAAAAACAGACATTATATTCATTATGTCAAGAATTCTTACTTTCGCAGAATTGTAAAAATATTGCTGCAAGCTAAGACCATCTGTCATTAAAATAATCTATCTCGGGATACGAGAGCAGGAGAGCGTTGAGTGCGGCAAGGATGCGCGGGATGGGCGAGTTAGCGCGCGCAACGGTGCGGCATCTCGGTACAGCGAATAATACGTGTCGTCTGCTTCTACAGTAATTATCTGGCGTATACAGTCGACACAACTCGTATATACTATATTTATAATAAGACTTTAGTAGTGTATGTATTTCAATTTTATGTACAATACATGCACTATCTTATTATTTAAGACGGTTGTATACTCAGAGGTTTGATTGTGAAAATTGCTCCGGCCACTTTCGTAAATATTGTCTTTCTTCACGAAACTTGAATCTTGTTGACTGAACAGAGACGTGGCTGCCAGAAGAAGGATGTCAAATATGTCCGAAATTGTTGAGCAATTTTGACAGTAAATCCCGTGAGTGTACAACAATTTTAAATAATAATAATATTCATATATATAAAGAAAGTCGTGTTATATAGTTACTACACTTATAACTCAAGAACGGCTACACCAATTTTTATCATTTTTGTATTTTTGGAATTGTCTTTGTCAGGAATAGGATAATAAGTATTAAAACAATGAATAATTACCTAAAAAAATTATACATGAAAACATATTTTGCCAAAATGTTCCTGGGCTTCAAAACTGCCAATCATTTGATGTTCAATTGTTTATCCCGTCGATACGATTAACCGCAAATTAATCAGGGTCATCTCCCGCCATACATTGCTATTTGCTATTCGTGATTGCTTATTGACAATATTTCTAAATATTGTTTGTCTTCTTGTCTAAAGCAAATTAGGCGTATGCCAAATACGCCTATTTACTATATACCCTCCACACATGTAATTTTCTGTCACACATAGCATATACGCAAATACAAATAGCCATGTGTGGATAGCATTACAATATTCGGATTACCGCGTATTTTTTTTTAAAAATTATAGCTCCACACGATTATTATATTTAGCCAGTGTCAAATATAAAAATTCTTCCCATGTGTGGATAGCAATACAATATACGGATTGTCGCGTATCTTTTTTGGTATAATTATGGCACCACACGATTAGTGTATTTAGCCAGTGTCAAGTAGTAAGTCAAGTAAAAATTAAGACATATTTAAAGATTGTCAAATATGCGTGCGTTCAGAAATGTATACAAGCACGGAGGATAGATAACTTTTTTCTTTCAGACCGTGCATACAAGCAAGTAATAATAATCAATACCTCATCAATTTTGTGTAGGTAAATACAGAGGATATGCAAGAATGTCATAGCCAATTTATAAGTGCCGTATACATTCTTCTCCATAAGGCAAAAAAATATATATTTAGACAGAGATTATCCATGAAGTCAGTTTACTTATTCAGAATTAAATTTAAATTCAATCGAACTAATGTCAAGTTAATAACTTATTTATAACATTGTTTTATTCCATCGTGTTTTGCTGACACCCGGTTTTAAGTACTTGATTATTGTATTTTTATTCAATTTTTGTATTGCCATAATACATTACTAAACTTAATGTCTTTTGTATTCATAGTATTACGTTCATAAAAGCCTAAATTAAGTTTATCTAAAAGGTAACACGACATTCATTGTCTGTTAGGTGGTACGAAGTTCGCCGGGCCAGCTAGTATATGTATAATTCTCACGATACGGTAAATAATCATATGCACAGTTTTATCAAATTTCTTTGCTAGAAATATAGTTTAGGTGTTTTGAAAATGTAAGGTTTCATCTGAAATTGCTTAACCCACTTTTTTTGCACTACGCATTACTAAATCATTAGGATTCCAGTATTACATTATTTCATTAAAGTACGAGTGCCTAGGTTTGTTTAATTTAAATAACATTTTTAGTTATATATTATAAAGGCTAGTTGGCGTTTGACCACTATCTTACCTATTGGTAAGTGATGATGTGGTCGAGGACGGTAGGACGTTAGGCCTAGAATGGGAACTGGCTTTCAAGGACTGCAGCCAGAACACATTAGATGTTTGGCGACAGATTTTTTAACTTGAGGGAGGTAGCTGGCCAGGTGGATACCAGATAGTGTCCTACCACCATGCGGGAGTTGGGGGTTTCTTAACGATGTTTTTCCTACGGAACCGGAGAGCCACTGGGAAAAGCGCACATAACATTTTTCGATAATAAAATCCATTGGCGCACGACGGAGATTGAACTCGGTGCCTCTGGCGTCAAAGCCGATCATTCTCCCACTATACCACTGGGCCCTAATATTTTTGTGAATGTTTTCAGGCTGGCTCCAAATGATTGGGAAAACCCGCATCCGTGCGATAAGTCACCTGAAGAGTTGGAAAACATATGGCACATCAAGAACTCGTGCTGGTTGACCATGGGATCTATCATGACCCAAGGATCTGATATCCTACCAAAGTAAGACTAAATCAAAATTACATTTAACTAACAACGGGAACTCTACATCCTTTTCATTATAAACGTTCGATTTTTACGGGACCGCTAGTTGTATTACTACATTAATATTCTTGATAATACTGATAATACCTTTAATGTTATTCCACTACTCCACTACTGTACTGTTCTCTTTCCTTGTTGTCCATTCCACACTTCCAGTAGCAACTGGCAGCCTTCTTGTTCTGTTGGCAACCTCTAGTTCATAGACAGGATCTGTACCGTCTATACGTCGTAAATAGCATCTAAAAACCTACCGGACAAAGAATAAATTATGATGTTACGGGAACTACTGAGTACCTAATTATCACTTTATAACCAGGGGTTATTCAACGCGCTGGGTGTGCGGTATGTGGTGGTTCTTCGGACTAATCATGTGTTCCTCCTACACGGCCAACCTTGCCGCTTTCCTCACCAACGCTGCCATGGACGATTCCATAAAAAGTGCTGAAGATCTCGCCATGCAGACCAAGATCAAATATGGAACCTTGAAACAAGGGTCTACGTATTCCTTCTTCAAGGTAAAGTTAGATTGTTATCGTATGGAACTGTGTTTATATATATATCGAAAATAGTAATTCACCAAAATAGTAAACTAAAGTGGCAGTGGGCTGGCGATATCAGCCTAAGAACCAATAACTGCTAGGATAAACCAGCGACGTTATAGTCGCTGGGGTATACAAATTCTACGGTGGAGAAATTGAATTTCGCATGGCGGCTGGCAAGGGCTAAATGAGAGTAACCAAGGATCGTGCTTTGTGGTGTGCAGTAGAAGAGGCCTATGGCTAGCTGTGGACTAACATAGACTGATGATGATGATGTGTAGGTACATAAATAACATAGGTACAGAAAAGAAAGTTACCATAATTCCGAATCGCGTCACTCTCTATCGATATTTTATTAGTCTACAAAACGGCACAGCGTCAGCCACAACTTATCAGTTTTGCTACCTGTCAGTTTTATAGAACTCCTATTTACGTTCCAGTCATCTAACGACTCCACGTACCAAAGAATGTGGGCGGCAATGGAATCAGCCCGACCTTCCGTCTTCGTCAAGAACAATGATGAAGGGCTCGAGAGGGTCATGAAGAGTAACAGGGCTTATGCTTACCTTATGGAGTCGTCAGCGATTGAGTACCAGTTGGAAAGACATTGTGATCTAATGCAAGTAGGAGGGCTGCTCGATTCGAAAGGATACGGGATTGCATTACCGTTTTGTAAGTTTTAACTATACCTTATTAATTGTATCTTTTGTTCGGTTACATATCACGAAGGCGATGTTGGTCGATATGCATGCAGGATGCGGCACGATAAATAAAGAACTACAGTCAAATTTCATTTTATAACCGACTTCACAAAAAAGGAGGAGGTTCTCAATTGGACGGTTTTTTTTTAAATGTTTGTTACTTCAGAACTCCGTCAAAAATTCTTTTTTTGTTTGAGAGATTATGCTTCCCGTTTAGTCCCATTAAATTTTATCGAGATCTGATAATCTTCATCTCCAAAGATATGAAGATAAACAATATAAACAAATTTGTATACCTTGATGACATGATACTGGCTACTTTGACTATCGCGGCATGTGAATTCGGTTTTTTCGTTTTGTACGATCATAAATTATTAGAAAGCTACGTTTATCACCATGCTGTCTCAAAGTAACGCATAAAATTTTGCCATTCCATTATTTTGCGTGCCACTGTTGATGTTATATGAAGATTTCATCGCTTTCCATCAGGCTAACACCTTGTTTGTACTGTTGTATTGTACCATAAAAAAATATAATAATATATCAATCACTGCAGTCTAAATCTTTCTGACTTACGGCTGAGCTTTGGTGAGATATTATTGTAAAATGTAACTATGACAATATTAGAAAGGCTTTTTTATTTTCAGTTTCTTCGTATCGAACAGCAGTGGATAACGCAGTGTTAAAATTAGCCGAAAGTGGAAAACTAGTCGAACTCAAAAATCGATGGTGGCAAGCACCCAAGGGTCAAGGTTGTGTGGTGAGCAATTTTATGTGAATATTATTTTTAAAATGATTTCTCATGAAGATATTTCTGTAAGACACAGCGTTCAGCTGTGCTCCGCGGCTTCGCTCGCATTAAAAAGTAGCCTATAGCCAAATCCATAGTACTGGCAATCTCTGTACAAAATTTCAGCTAAATCGGTCCAGCCGTTGACCGTGAAAAAGTTCCAAATAGACAAATAAAGAAACTGACTTTCACATTTATAATATTGGTGGTGAGGTATTGATTGCGCGATGTTGATTTACTGATTGACAATTTGTGTCAGCTTCTTCCTAAAGTCGTTTTTTTTTCTTTTTTCTATATTTTTATAGGCTAGCGTCCTAGCTGCCGGAACACATTAGATGTTTGGTGACAGATTCTTCTAACTTGAGGGTGGTAGTTGGCCAGGCGGACACTAGATAGTGTCCTACCACCATGCGGGGGTTGTTGGTTTCTTAACGATATTTTCCTTCACCGGAGGGCCACTGTGAGAAGCGCACGTACATTTTTCCATAGAAAAATCCATTGGTGCACGGCGGTTTGAACTCGGTACTATGGCATCAAAGCCGACCGTTCTCCCGATTACGCTACCAGGCCCTCGTTTTCAAGATAAAGCTGACGCAGAACATAGAATGCGGCGGTGGATAGCTCCTGCCTACCGCAGATAGGTAGATAGGGTCGGGGTATATAAAAGCAGATGTAGGGTCTTACTCTTATATTGCCTAATATGTTACTCAGCCGCACAATAGATTTTCAAAAGTTAAGAGCGGCACTGGCCTGCTAGTCCGTCCGGTGCGATGGGACCCTTTCCCACAGCTGGGAGGGTGAGCGACTAGAATTCAGCTCGTGCGCAGCCGTAGTAATCGGCGGCGTGGGCGATGGCCAGCGTCGAGTGACAGGCACGGGTTGTAGGTAGGTAGGCACTGCAGGTACCTAGCTCCCGGTTTAAGACCCAGCTCCCTGTTTAAGACCCAGCTCCCTGTTTAAGACCCAGCTCCCTGTTTAAGACCTGGAATCAACGTCGGTACGGCATAAGCGCTCGTCCTCAACGTAGCTGATCTGCCAGCGTGGAGCGTCGTGATAGGTACCAGCGGCTCAGTCTGATGATTACGGTTAGGTAGATTAACCGCAGTCAGCGTACCGTGGCAGAACAGCTTACACAGTTTTATAGGCTCGTATGATAATTCTATTATTTATAAGCGATATCACCATAACACAAGATTTTTCTAGCTTGGTACGAACGTAACTTTGAAATTTTACTCACATTTTATGTAAGTATTCCTAAAGAAACATACATATTTACGAATTGAGAATCTCCTGCTTTTGTAAATTGGTTGAAATTAATGTATAAGCGCCTACCTAAAATGTAAATTACAACATATAGGTTAGGTATACTTATATATATAAATATATAATTTATAATGCTATAACTAATGTAACTATTAGTTATAGCATTATAAATTATACTAGCAGCCCGCCCCGGTTTCGCACGGGTAGAACATTTATGCCTACATATATTTGTATACAAAATTTGCATCAGTTTGTTGCATCGAATATAAAATATGAACATATTTAACAATCATCGTCATATTTCAACCAATTTACACAAAACCTTAAGGAATTATGCACCTAAACCTTCCTCACAAACACTCTGGCTATTGGTGAAAACCGCAGGATAATCCGTTCAGTATATATTGAGATTATTGCGAACAGACAGACAGACGCAATGATGGACTTTGTATTATAATACTTACGTAGTGATATTGGACGGCCCTTTGGCGTAAAGGATAGTTACCCTGATTTTGACCCGACGGTCGTTGGTTCTAATCCTAGCTATATAAGTTATACCAATGAAAGTTTTATGTGCATTCATGAACCATGAGTTTTCGTACAGTGGTAGTGGGATCATTAAATCTAACGAAAAGTAGCTTACCACCAAGGAGAACATCTGCCGCCGTAACCTTACGGCGTTCCCCGAAGCAAAAAGTAGGGGTAATATACGTTTAACGTGTGTATCTGTGTGTCTGTCTGTAGCATCTTAGCACCCAACCCGATGAACCGATTTTGTTTTTATTATTGATAGTTTTTTTTTGTTTAATAGATGTCTTCATCGAGAGTGTTCTTGATTCATGAAAATTCGTTCAATCGTTATATAAAACTATGAGCTTTTTTCTAGTGTATTGCGCTATGAAATCAACTTTCATAGGTCTGATCAATTCGAAAATCTTCTTCTTCAACGATATTGTAAGAACATGGAAGCATTGACCTGATGCTGGGACATCTCCTGGACTCTACAGAATACTCAAATCCTCACCAACTTACAGCTCAGATTTTAAATGTCGTGTTTAGAGTCATTGAAATGCTATTAATGAAAAGATTATACATAGATTAGTCAGGGTGGTTTAAAATATTATATTATTATATATATAAATGAATATTATTTTATACAATAGATCATATTATTATACTATATTGACTTTAAATTGATTGTGATCGATGGGGATCTACAGCATAGCTAAGCTTATAATAATATTTTCGCAGTAACTATTACCTAATATGTGGGTTCACTGCAAATATTTTATTAATTTTGCGATGCGTGTAAGTGAAATTTAGTGTCTCTCGATGTCCGATTATAATATGGGGATGGTGGAATCAAATCATGCAGTTCCATTGCAAACTCTCCAAAATGTATTCGATAGAAAACCGATAAGCAAGCGACTTTGCGGCGATGCGTGAGACTCTGGAGTCTCTTGCTTACTAGTAGGTCGTCGCTTATGAGATTCTTTGCTCTCCTCTCAATAGCTTCCAGTGTCTCCAGCTGGTATTTGGCAGAGCCATCCCAAAGGTGAGAACAGTACTCCATACACGACCGGGCTTGTGCTTGGTAAAGATTAAGCAACTGTCGCGGTGTGAAGTACTGTCTCACCTTAGCCAAAATGCCAAGCTTTTTTGAGGCTAGCTGGGCTCTAGACTCAATATAAGAGCCGAAATTGAGAGTTGGTGTCAAAGAGATGCCAAGAAGCTCGAGATTGTTACTTATCGGAATGGACACATCCCGGAAAGTAGGAGCCAGTAGAAATGGGCTCCGTTTAGCGGAGAAAAGACACGCCTGGGTTTTAGCAGCATTGAACTTGACCAGATTGGCATCGCCCCAATCGGAGACTGCCTTCAAAGAATAGTTCAAGCGCTCGACCATCGCTTCTCTATGAGACTGGATTTGTAATGCACTGCTTCGTGCGTTGGATGCATAACTCTCTACAACAGTGCTGTCATCTGCGTACCCAAAGATACCGGGTTTAAGCAGATCATTAATATGCAGCAGAAAAAGTGTTGCAGAGAGTACTGATCCTTGAGGGACTTCGGCATTTATGGCCAATTGGTCGGAAGAACAGCCATCGATAACCACTCGAATCGACCGATCCCTCAAGAAATCTGCTATCCAAATACATAAACCAGTGGGAAGGCCGTATGAAGGAAGCTTGCTAATAAGGCTATCGTGCCAGACCCTGTCGAAAGCCTTCGAGATGTCAAGAGAGACGGCCAGCGCCTCGCCGTGGTTCTCGATGGCCTCACTCCAGATGTGATTGGCATACGCTAGAAGATCCCCAGTAGACCGGTTTCGGCGAAACCCGTATTGTCGGTCACTGAGGAGATCGTTCACTTCTAGGTATGCCAGAAGCCTGTGGTTCAGTACACGTTCCAT
The DNA here is from genome assembly GCA_954871355.1 of Cabera pusaria. NCBI lineage: Eukaryota > Metazoa > Arthropoda > Insecta > Lepidoptera > Geometridae > Cabera > Cabera pusaria. The sequence continues at coordinate 14,794,622 of OX940896.1, forward strand.
AGTCTTACAGAGTATGGAAGTGACTGAGATAGTAAACTTTAAACTTTCGCGATTTGAACACATAGTTATAAATAAAATATCTAACTGAAATATTTAACTGTAATATTTAACCGAAACATTCAACTGAAATATTCAACCAAAACATTCAACATAAATATCTAACTGAAATATTAAAGTGAAACGAGTTGGGAGCGACGGAGTCGGCAGTCGCAGCGTCGTCGAGTGAAGGCAGCGACGCAGCAAGTCGGCGCCTGCACCAGGGACAACGTCGAGTAGATAAGATTTATGTTTTAGGCGCGATAAGTCCCGTATTTAAATATTTATAACTAGATATTTCGGTTTAATATTTCGGTTAAATATTCGGTTGGATATTTCAGTTGAAACATTTCAGTTAAACATTTCGGTTAAAAATTTCAGTTAAATATTCGGTTAAAGTATTTTAGTTAAATGTTTCAGTTAAATATTTCGGTTAAATATTTCGGTTAAATATTTCTGTTAAATATTTCAGTGGTTGGGAGTGGAGCTCGTGGTGTGTACGGGTGCAGTGGGTGGCAGAGCATCGCGGGTCGTTGTCCCTGGTGCAGGCGCCGACTTGCTGCGTCGCTGCCTTCACTCGACGACGCTGCGACTGCCGACTCCGTCGCTCCCAACTCGTTTCACTTTAATATTTCAGTTAGATATTTATGTTGAATGTTTTGGTTGAATATTTCAGTTGAATGTTTCGGTTAAATATTACAGTTAAATATTTCAGTTAGATATTTTATTTATAACTATGACTGAGATAGGCCTGTAATTGGCAGGGTCTACGCGACTACCCTTTTTGGGCACATAGGTACTTTACCGGTCGTCATAGACAAGCGAAAGAGGCGTGTCAAAATAGGAGCCAACGCAGGCGCACACGTCCTCAAGACTACAGCTGGTATACCGTCTGGACCACTAGCTTTGTTCACGTCTAGATTGCGCAACGCTTTGCGTACTTCAGTCTGACGAATGCGGATTTCTGACATAAACGTCCCGCAAGTCGGCAGACTAAAAGGTACAGCATTGCCAGCATCTAAATGTGAAGACTCCGCAAACAGAGTAGCAAATAAATTTGCTTTCTCTTCAGCAGTGTGCGCTAGTGCCCCGTCGGGTTTCAGCAGTGGAGGCAGTGAGGGACGGCAGAAGTTCTCTTCGATCGGCTTCGCCAGGGACCAGAACGCTTTGCTACCAGAGGGGTAAGAAGCAAGTTTGTTCCCTGTTCGGCGTATGTGATCGAAGCAAGCCTTCTTGAGAGCCTTTTTGCAAGACTTGGCGGCTAAGTTAAAGGCTTTCTTCTTTTCGCGTACATCTCTAGTCTTGCGGGTTCGAGCATCAGCCCAGGCTAAGTAAGCTTCATGTTTTGATGCTTCTGCATCTCTACATTTGGCATTAAACCATGGACGAGCTTTGCTTGACATCGGAACGTCAGAAAACGGTATGAAATATTCTATACCCTGAAGCAATTGGCTGTATGGCCATCAACGTCCGGTATCCTTGTTGCTCCCTGGACCAACTGAGTGAGGTCTAGCGTTAAAGCAAGCTTTCGCATCTCTCGACCAGCGTGGTCTGTGCTCTGGTATGGGTACAGCCAGTCTTGATGATGGGCGTTGAAATCCCCCAGAAGCACTAATTGAGCAGAAGGATACCTCTGTTGGGCCACATCAGCCGCCTCACTGAGGTGGTTTGTGAGCCTGTTTGTCTCTTCATCTCCGCTGTGCGAACGGTAGACACTAGCATAAAGAATTTTCTCCATGCCAGTGTCCACCAAAATCCACATGACGGAAAGTTGAGGGTCTTCAAGGTTGCGGAGACGCCGATAGCAAATGTCATCGCGAGCATCCATACAAACTCCCGCCCTCGGCCTAAACTTATGTTCTAGAACATAGCCTGGGTAGGCAAGGTACGCCGCGTCAGCTGGACATTTGATCTGCGTCTCCGTGAGGAACAGAATATGCGGTTTTTCGGTCTCAAGATGGTGGTGGACCGAGAGGATATTGGAGTGCAAGCCTCGAATGTTTGAGAGGTGCACTTGAAGGGAGAGGACGTGCTTCCGCTGTTTAACCTCTATTCTGTTTCTGCCTTTCATTTTGTGGGGAGTGAAGTTAGGTGAGGGAAACGGAAGTAGAAACGAGGCGCTAATTACCAACCCGTGATACATATTAGGTCTTTTCACCTATTGGGAACCAATCCTGGAGACCGCGGGGACGCCCGAGCCCCCCCAGAGGTGTCCATCGAGTCCTCTCGTCCGGTCGCCAACCGGCACGATGGCGCACCTCCGGGATTTTTCGCGAGGTGGCGGGGCAGCCTTTCATGAGTGGCTGGCTCACTACATGGGCCCCCAACTATCTGCGGTCGGCCAGCGGAGAACCGTGCCTCGGATCCCACTGCTCTCCAAGATTGGCTACCAGGTAAATTGACCTTCAATGTATCACGACCAGCTATAGTAATCAACGCAACTGTTTCCGACCCGTTCCCCATAATGGCTTCACCAAACATTCATACCGTTAAAGCGACTGCTTGGTGGCATGGCTTTGTCTGGTGGGTGGTAACACGCCGCGGCCTACCACCTGAAACGTACTGCTCTTTTGGCGCCACCCAGAGGACACGTGTAGGACATCGAGGGCTAAATCCTACGGACGCGAGCAGTAATAGCCCCCCGTTAATAGGTTACTGTGAGTCAACCATAAGAGATAGACATATGCTGTCGCGGACTTTTTAGTAGGTCTTATTAAGTTGTACAACTCTTCCATAGAAAATATTCTTCTATCTATTTTCAATTGAGCAGCGTTCGGTTGCAAATTAGGTCTCCACGAATGTACCTTTGATTTAAACGGGATAATATATAGCCTATTTTCATTCCGAGAGTTCATTCCATGTAGTAGTGAAAATTTTTTTTTAATCGGTTTAGTAGTTTTTGAGCCAAATCATTACAAACATACAAAAATACAAATGTTCTCTCTTTATAATATTAGTATAGATTAAGACAAGGTAAAATGTTAAGTGTGTCAAGGTACGACGCCGCAGGACGCCACAGTGTGGTCGTACTTTCTAACGAAATTAACTCAAATTAAATAAATATAATTTAATATCGTTAAAAAAACTAAACGAACCGACTTCAAATGTCGCGCAAGTCATTTTCAGTGCAAAGTTTGAGGTGTATAACACGATAACACCATATCTCCGCAGATACCGAACACATCGCGATAGGAAGAATTGAAATCAGTTCAAGCGTCTTCGAGTAATCAGTGAACATACATAAAACAAGTAGGTAATATTTAAAAAAATCTTTTTTAAACACCAACTTTTACATAACCTAGGACCAGAGTAAGTCAAGACAAATCCAACGAGCCCAAACAAGTCGGGTAAAACATGTGTAGTTTAGGAGTTCCTTTGGCCACCTTCCAGCTCCATCATCAGATCAGCACCATGTCATCATAATATTGCATTGTCACGCGATTTACACGTGTGTGCCAAATTTCAGCTCAATCCAACCCCTAGAAGTGGCTCTAAAATCAATCGCAAGATTTGTGACGGACAAATAAATTCGCCGTGAAGTAGATATAAAGCTTGTAAAAAAATATTCATCCCGACTGGGATTTTGTTCTTTTTAATGATTCACTTATTTAAGTCTGTTAACGATGAATAAATTCTTTACTGAAAGACTGAAGAAGCAGAGGAAGGCGGTGCAAGCGCAGCTGAGCTGGGTGTGGAGAATGTCGGCGGAGTGTTCGTGGTGCTCGGCGTTGGTTGCGGGATGGCGGCCATCATGGGGTGCTTCGAGTTTCTGTGGCATGTCCGAGAAGTCGCCATTGAACAGAGGGTACTTTTAAATTTTATTTTTTCATTCCATTTATTGGTGAGTATTTCATGAACATTAAATCAATATTCACACAAATAGTACACGTCTTTTTGTCCTATTTATGATGATTGTTATGTTAATTTATGTTGGACCTTTGATCGATAAGTTCAGAATGCGATTTAAGGCGCGAATAATATATAACGCGTATAAAAAACATTTTCAGTACCTAGTTTGAGGTGTATATCTCCATATCTCTGGAGATACTGAACGTATTGCGATGAAATTTTAATGGTACCACTTGGGAAGTACGTTATACTTCAAACCCAAAAAAAGTTATGATCGTACAAAACTAAAAAACCGAATTCACATGCCGCGATAGTGAAAATACCCACTAGACATAATCATGTCATCGAGGTATCAAATTTGTTTATATTGTTTATCCCTCATATCTCCGGAGATGATAATCAGATATCGATAAAATTTGAATGGGACCAAACGGGAGGCATAATCTCTCAAACAAAAAAAATATTTTTTCAAATCTGAGTTCTGAGGTAGGTCGTATTTGAATGTTTTTTACATTATTGTTATAATGTAAAAAAACAGTCTAATTAAGAACCTCCTCTTTTTGGTGAAGTCGGTCAAAAAATCAAAATAGGAGTCTTTGAGTAATCGGTGAAAATACATTAAAAAAAAGTTTCCGACGAATTGAGAAACTCTTCCTTTTTGTGAAGTCGGGAAATAATTATATATGCGAAAGTATATCGTCCAACCTTGACGGATGAATGTTTGTTACTCCTTCACACGAAAACGGCTGAACGGATCATTTAGTTAGATAGTTTATGCATTATGTTATATATATATATATATATATATGTTTATATAGTAATATATAAGCATAAGATACATTTTATCGTGTTTGTAAGTAGTCCAAAACATAATCAAATATATTACTATATATGACTCTACTTTCCAGATGACTCAAACGGAAGCCTTCTGGGCAGAGCTCACGTTTGCGCTAAGTTTCTGGGAGACGGAGAAGCCAGTGAAGCACTCCCGACCTTCGTCCACGGCATCAGGGTCTCAACCTTCAAGGGCCTCCTCAGTATTGAGATCAGCTGCTGATTTGTTTCATATTGAACTGTTCAAATAAACATTATATAAGATACTAGCAGCGCCTAGCGGTTTCACCCGCAATGTTCCCGTTCCCCTGAGAATACAGGGATCCCATTCTAGGCCTAGCGTGCTTACCATCTTCTACCGCATCATCACTTACCAACAGGTGAGATAGTGGTCAAATGCTAGCCTATAAGTTATTAAAATATATATATATATATATAGCTTTGTTACTCGCTGATAATATAACATTTCATTAGTGAAATATTTTTTTAAATCGGTCCATTAGTTTTTGATTTAAATCGTAACAAACAAAGAAACAAACGTAATATTTTTTTCCACTAGTCATTATAATATTAGTTTAGATTTACCTACGATATCGACTGTCACATAAATTATATCACTTCCTATACTACAGTAGTTGATTTTAGCAATGAATTGTGGCAAACTTTACATACATAATTATGTGCCAAAAACATGTGTCAAAATGTGTCGACGTAGTTTTTAACCAATTGAAAGATTTCCTCAAGAAAGATATTCCTTATGGTGCATCAAAGTAATGAATTTACGGCTGTTTACATTAACTTTCTTTTAGCCGGCATTGCTGACTCTACCTTCCAATAGAAGTATCATTGACAGTTTCTGCTATTTCAATACCAACATCTTTAAATGCTCTATCTGTCCGCTATGACAGATAGTTAATAATTGCTGAGTTATCCCTATCATTTTTCTTGTATATATTGAAATGCAAGTAACTACGAGGCATTTTAACTAGTGTTGAAAAGTAATTAATTTGTTGTAAATGGCCGTAAGTTATTATGGTAAACGGTCGTAAGACATCGTTTTTTTAAACATCGATAGTTACTACCTCTTGATGCCGATGTTGTGCTTGCTCTAAACTAGTTTAAATTAGTGCTATCAATGTTTTACCTCTGAAATAAAATAGTGTTACAGTTATAGTGCAGACAAATTTAATTTAGCAACTAGAGAATCTGCTCCAATATCTGTGAATTTATTGAAAGAAATAAAAACAAATCTTTTCGTATAAAGTTTTATTTCTATATACTTTTTCTGATGTTAGTAAATCTCATCAAAGTTAATGAAAGAGGAAGCAGCTCTAAGTACGGACACGGCTCGTGACTGCGACCGCTCGCGGTGTGGTGATGGTGATGCCGTCGAAGGTGGTGCTGAACGCTGCGGGGCAGCTGGTTTGTGCATCGCCTTGGGGTTTAGCGAGGCCCGCCATTCGCTAAGTAACGCCTCGCGGAACGATATCTGAGAGAGATTTTATTTTGTTGACAATGTTATGTTATATACCTTTTACAGAGTACCTCGGACATTCATGTGTACAAGTTCAATTCAAGTATACAAGGTGTGGTTTTGCATTCTCGCCATATTTGCATACTCTATTGAAACGGGTACCCTTAATCAGTTAATAATATTATTGAATTTTTTCCGTTAATTATTACCCGGATATTTGTTAAAACAATTTTGTGATATCCATAATAATCACCTAGGTAGTATCAGAATAACCGCCACGAAGCCACACGCACACAAACGTAAAAGTAGCGGTCACTGACTACCAGGCGCCAATCTGATCGCTGTCAGCTGGCACGGGACGGAGTTAATAATGAAACTTGGAATCCACTTATCAACATTTTAATTCGGTATTTACAGTTGATTATTTACAAATTTACGTTAGATTTTTATTACATTACGCACCACACAACCACACACAAAATACGCAACAAACGCAAGCGCGTTGCCACGGTAACAAAGTGGCGTTGCGACTGCGCTGCGACACGACAAGTGACCGACAAACGAATACACGTGTGTCGCTGATGAACGGCGGCTGGCTTTGAACTTAGCCGAAAGGCAAATGTGCCGCTTTGCAATTGTGCGTGTGCTTTGGCCAAGAGGAAGCCGTTTTTAGGAAGGTTTTATTATCAAGTAATTTTTTAATAATTTTTTTAAATATTTATTTTTAATATATTATTTTTACTAATTCGTGTTCTATACATGGAGTATACCTTACGGACATAATATGGACATAACCTACCCCTGCAAAAGTGGCGGGAATGCAAAACTACAACTTGTATGTTCAAGCCTAAGTAAATCTTTCAGGGCAAACTTGATACGCAGAGTTATTTTTAATCGATAACTAGATTTTGGAAAAGGGTGACTACATCGCTTACCACCAGTTTTTGTTATCTATTTATTATCCGGACACACTTGACCACTGTCCTGATGTTAAATGACGATGCGGTCTAAGATGGAGTTGTGCTCTAGAAATAACAGACAGTAATGAGACGAGGCACAGGACGACTGACTTAAGTCCAATTCTATTATCAATGCCAACCCGTCTTCAAATCAGGCTAACACAATTTGCTTTGACCAGAACTCTATCACAAAAAATCATACCTTCTCTTTCATACTGATATCTTCAGCGTTGAGCAAGAAGTCGATGACGGCTACCAAGAGACCAAGTATACCTCCCGCACCCAGCACCAGAAATATACCGCTGGTGTTCTTCATCTTCAGTGAACCGTTGTCTTCCTCTACATTTTTTTTCTTTTCCTGATAAATTGACGATATTGAAATGTAACACTGACTGGGACAAATATAGCAATAGTCTATATCGTACGCTTATCATTTTGTTGTTACAGAGAGTATTGACAAATTGAATCATACCTATTTTGACTGACCGTCACTCTAGTGTTTAATGAGTCTGTCCACGAAACCAAAGGTCGTGGGTTCGGTTCCAACACGGGCAATTCTTTGTGTGATCCACAAATAATAAAATGTAAATTGTGTCCGTGATTTGTATGTTGGTAAAGTTTCCCGCGACACAAGGTTTCCTAGTGCAGGAGAGTTGTTTTTAAAAAAGAAAAAAGAAATACCTTACAGTGTGCATCGTTGTATTCTGTTTCCCACCATTTTGTTTTTAGCAATTCTAGACGACCGGTTTCTTGTAGGTACAGAATTGCAAAATCAACAAGCGATCTATACGGAGAACCTGAAATAATTAAAAACTAATAAATTAAAAGTAAAACATATTTTTGTAATCAAGCTTCTGTGACAATGAAATAAAAAGTTAAAAAATTGTAGTAAGTATTTTGTGTGTAGGTACTTACCTATATTCTTAAAAACTTGAGGCTCTACACGTTGTTACAGATTAGGTACTTATTATACTTCTGTGCCTAAAGGTTTTAAGATAAATACGTTACGATAAGTTTTAAGATATGATAAGTACCTACACGCCAAATACTTACTTATTTATATAGAATTTATTTTTAACTTTGCAGTAGGTAGGTAGCACCTACTTCATACCTACTACCTAAGTATTTAAGAGTAGGCCTGATATTTTAAAATATTCTACGGATACAATACGGATAGAACTCTACTAGGCCGACTTGCACTTAGCCAGTTTATTTGAGAAACGCGTAGAGGTATAAATTTGAAAGCAAATTTACTATTACAAATTTATATTACTTAATTAACCTATTAGTTCGACTAGTTTGCACGGAACCCTCACTACGCGAATCCAACTCGTACCTAACCGGATTTTTCAATTATTTTAGAACCAAAATTACATACATAGGCTCTCTCTCTTATTATTCCCCTAGGGAGAATCTTACAAAGATACATAACCCTTTCCAACATCTTTGTATTTCAAACAAACAAAAAGTTTATGGATCAAGATGACTTTGTACTTACTTTTTGGAAACCCAATACCATATTCCTTAGAATCCAATTTGGATTCAAGCATTTTCAGAACGCAGTCTCTCTCCACATAATATTCTATAGAGGTAGACTCCATGAAAAATACATAGTTTCCTTTACTCCGTTTCACTCGCCCCATACCTTCGTCATTATTATTTGCAAATACCGTGGGCCTTGCGGTACTCATTACCGACCATAATTTTTGATACACAGTATCGTTTGAATGCTGCAGAAAAAATGACAAGAAAAATGTAACTACAATCATATTAATGTGAACATCGCGATTTCACCGTGTGAACTCACTCCCGAGGAAGAGCGGCAGACTTGCTCAAAAACCTAGGTCGAGAAAATTCGACTAAAGGTATGTGAATTACAGGCGGTATATAACATAAATACCATTAGTCATATTAATGACTTCTATTATTAACTTTTAATTCGCACAAACAAGCTCGTGGCTTGTCAATACAACTACTTGAACACGACGAATGTATTGTTATGAAAAATTACAAGGTAAAATAATAATTATAACAAGTCTAGTTACATAGAGCGTGGACGAGGTAGAAAGACTAGTAATGGACTAGGAAGAAGAAAGACTAGGAAGTTAACAATATTCATCTAAGCCACGTAATATCCTTCATTCAGAAGTGCTTTAAACGCAGTTTATAATATAATTTTATAGTTGATAGTATAACTTAATGACGAAACTCACTTTAAAGAATGTATATGTAGACGCATTCACCACTGCTCCGTAGGAGACTTTAGTTTGCTTTGTCAGATCTTCGACATTTTTAATATCCTCATTACGTCTTCCCTCACTAAGGAAAGCTGACATATTTGCTGTGTATGACGACGTCACGATCAAGGCAAAAAACCACCACATGCCGGAGATCCATCTTGAACCCGCTGATCTAGAATAAAAGGATATGTATAACAATCTCAAACATATATAATCTTCATTTGTAAAGAAATAAGTACGAGATACTTGTATCTATTAGATTATTTCATAAATTTTCTAAGCTTTAGTCCTAAATTTCGATATATGCAAAGCACATTAGGCAATATTTTGCAGTTCATATTTATAAAAGTTATCTAGATCTAGCGTGTTCACCATCTTCGACCACACCATCACTTACCACTAGCAAGATAGTGGTTAAACACTAGCCTATATGGTATTAAAAATTATATTCACTTTCCTTTACACTTTAGATTCAAAGTTATCCTTTATTGTCTGACGATGCACAAGCACAAGCATAACCATAAAAAAGGGTAAGAGTGATCAAAAATCACAGAGACATATAAATCTAGATAAAGGAAATACGTGTTCAGCAGTGGAACATTCGAGAATAAGTAAATAAAACACTGATTTATCTCTAAAAGCAATTAGAAAAAAATCCTTCCATTTAGAAAAAAAATACAATTTTGTTATTTCAAAAGACTACTAGAGATACCTGATAAAAACGCACACTTAATACTAATATAACTGAAAAAATTATAGTTAAATATAAAAAAATACCTCGGCAAAATATCGCAACCTTGACACATAATGGCTCCCATACACAACCACATGCAGTTATAGAAGCTCCATATATTTTGTAAGTTTTCTGGATTCTGGTTGCAAGGATGGGGATTCACCCAGTCGTCTTGACTCATACTGAAAACAGAATACACAATTCAACACAATTACAAATTAGCTAGTGATTCTAACTCGAATCTGATAGGTTTACAAGAATTTTACATTTTCCAAAAATATTGACGTCTTTGCTTTGATTTATAAAATTCCAATCTAAATTCAGTTGTAGCATAGCTGGTGTTGTTGTATCTTTCCCAAAAATGTTTGGGAATAATGATGTGAGGAAGAGATATGAACTTTATTGCTAAATGTATACTATCAATCTCGACTAAATCTTGCAAAGAGGCATGCGACATTTTATCAAGTCGTCAAGTGCCGAGCTATAAGATTTCAGTCAGGCGTTGTGATTAAAAAACACATTGAATTTATATAAATATTTAAGCAAAGTGAAAAAAATGAGTAGCTACTGTAAATTGACCCTGTGTTTATCTTTAATCTTACCGTGCACAAATGAGGAGAATGAAAGAAACAATAATAAAAGTAGTGACCAAGTAGAGCCACACTGTGAAGGATAATGGTAGAAGGAAAGAGAACATCTTCGGAGCATCTACTTCTCTTTCTCTCGACAGCATACTAATCCCCAGGGTCATAAAGGGTATAGAGAAGTCGATGACTGCATTTCTATCCGATGTGATAGTCAGGTCGCATATTCCCATGTCTGCTTTCTATAAAAAAAACGTCATTTAATTTTGATTCACTTTTGTTGTGTTACGAGTTTTATAAAGCCACGGAATCAATTTATTTTGTATATATATCTGATAGGCTAGCGTTTGACCACTATCTTGCCTGGTGGTAAGTGATGATGTGGTAAAAGATCGTGAACACGCTAAGGCTAGGATAGTCTGATTCTTCCGCCAGATCTCTGTAAGGTTATGGCGCGAGATTTTCTCCTTGATGGTGGTAAGCTACTTTTTGGTAGCAAGTCAACACGGAACATCGATATCATGCTCCTACCATCTTTGGAAGAATACCTGTGCTAGTATTTGAACTAGCGACCTCCCGGTTAGAAGTCAAGTCAACTATTCTTTATGCCAACTGGCCGTCAAAGTATTTATGTTTTTGTTTTACTAGAACTTTAAAAGCATTTTGAGACGACTGATGGTCAGGTCAGTGGATAATAAAGATATTATAAAAACTAAAACAACCGACTTCCATGCCCCGCGTCAATTTCAAGTCAATTTCAGTAGCAAGTTTGAGACGTTTATCGTCATATCTCTGGAGATACTTATCAGATCTCGATAGACTTAAAATAGGACCACCTCGGTATATGTACAATACAATACAATACAAAAACTCTTTATTTTATACCAACATAAATAATACACAGAAAATTAAAACAAACATAATAACTATTAGGTTACAATGGGCGGTCTTATTGCTAACAGCAATTTCTTCCAGACAACCTTTGGATGGACAGTAATACAGGAAGTAGTATACGGTGGTGTACAATAAATATAAAAAAGGTTAATGTACCTTACCGATTAAAAAAAGAATCATTCAAATCGGTTCATAGTTGACGGAGTAATCGCGTAACATACACACAAAAAAAAGAAAAAAAAACATACCGACGAATTGAAAACCTTCTTCGTTTTGGAAGTCGGTTGAAAAGTATTGTATTTTTTATTACATTATTTATATTCCAGAGCAATTACTACACATTTATTGGAAAAATAAAAATAAGAATTGAATTTCCGGAAATAAAAGAAAACAAAAGAACTTGCATGATCAATTAATTGCCCAATGATACCACTCCACTTCTTAGTTCCTTCCATTGGTTTACCATATTCATCATTCTCGACTCTTTTCAGTTCATATTTCAAGTCGACTTTTTTTTGCGTTCTAATGACTTCAAATATTTCTTCAATTAGGTCAACAGCATAGCCTCGCAACATGGTGCCTTTTTCTTCGTCCTCTACGACAAAAACGTATGGTTCACCCTTCCTTGTAGCGATCTGCACACAAAAGATTAAAGTAAATAATTCACACTTTATTGCATACTAAATTCTATAAGAATCAAGACAACGATTGCAATAGGTTACATATGAAATTCACTGAAACACCAAAGTAACATAAGTTTTATTTGCGTCAATTTCTTTTATTATTACATATTTTTATACTCATACAATTAGCAAACAAGCAGAGAGCCCATCTGATAGTCACCGCTTGAACGCAGGTTACAAATTGAATTGAGATGTGTGCGAAGTATAAATCTCGTCAATAGTAATATATTATCTGTACTTATTATTAGTATATAGTATATTTTTATTACATAAGCACAGCAAGCTCGTCCAGAGCATGTTGTTAATTTATAAAATATCATCATCATCAGCCGGTGCCACTGCTGGACGTCGTAGGCCTCTCCCAAGATGCGGCACTAAGCCCGATCTTCGGTTCTTCTTTTCCAGCCACTGTCCACCACTTTGCGTATGTCGTCGCGCTACCTGGTCACAGGAAGTCCTACGCTACGTTTGCCAATTTGCTATAATTATAATATAAGTAGATATAAGTAGGACAGTACCTCACAATTGTCACTGCGGCAGTGAAGTAGATAGATTAGGCCACCATGGCCTGTCATGCCGCCGCAGTGCAGGGCGTCTCTCACGCCACGCCTCCTTGAATAACGTCATTCGTCGGGCCCTTGCCACCGTAAAAGTGCCGGCTATATTAGAGCCGAACGGTATATCACGTGACGATGGTAAGAGGCCCGACGGTATGACGTTGGTTCCGTGGTGCCGAGGGAGACCGTTGGTGTGGGACGCGACGTGTGCTGACACATTAGCGGCGTCCCACATATGCGGGACCTCACGAGCAGCAGGTGCGGCAGCGGATGCGGCAGAAACCCTCAAACGAAGGAAATATGCTGCCATTGGTGATGGCTACAATTTTCTTCCGTTTGGGGTCGAAACAATGGGTCCGTGGGGTCGAGATGCGCGAGGTTTTGTAAAGGAGCTGTCCAGACGATTAATAGACATCACTCATGACCAAAGAGCTGGCGCTTACCTCGGCCAACGGATTAGCCTGGCAATTCAACGAGGTAACGTCGCCAGCTTTTTGGGAACGTTACCGGCAGACAGCTGCGACCTAGGTTCTGTTTTTTATTTATAACATTTTACTTATTTATATTAGTTAAAATAGTTTTTATCTTAATTTAGTTTTAAGTTGTATGTACCTGTACTATTTGTAATATTGTTTTATATGGAAATAAAGTGTTCTACCAGTAGGTAAAGGTTATTATCACCAAAAGAAAAATAAGTGGCATTAAGTGGTAAGGTTCAAAAACACTCACTCTAACCACTGCACCGGGTTCCATATTGGAGGCGCGGTCGGAAACATCGTCTTCACTAGATTCCAATATATTTGTTTTCGAGGCCCATTTCCCAACATGCACAAATTTACTGTCTCGATTTAATTTTGAAAAATGCAGTTCAAAATTAATCCGTCTTCCAATATTGGGATCAAACTCAATATTTCCTGTAAAACCGCTGTCTTTGGTCTAAAAATAAAAAACGTTAAGTATTAATATAATTTTACAGTTAAAGTGAGTCAAAATTTATTCATTTTTTTTACCCCCGACGCAAAAAAGGGGTGTTATAAGTTTGACGTGTGTTTGATCTGGGTATTTGTCAGTTTGTCTTTTGTATCGTAGCGCCCAAACGGATGAACCGATTTTGATTTAGTTTTTTTTTTGTTTGATATGTGTCTTTGTCAAGAATGATCTTAGCTTTGATTCATGAAAATTCGTTCAGCCGTTTAAAGGACCCTTATAGTTTTTTTGTTCGTCTGTTTTGCTAAGAGACCGCTAGTACTAGAAAATTTTAATTTTGTAGGGGTGTGTATATCAAAAACGGCGACGAAGTGGTAAAATAAAATGTTGGAACATTTTTTTTAGGGTAGCTCCCTTACATGTGATGTGGGGATGAATACCTCTTTACTCTCTACCTCCTCTTACTTAATTACATTGTGAGAATTCAGCTACGGAACCCTAAAAATAAGTTTGTAGATTTGTACTTTAAATAACCAATTACCTCTCTCAGTGAATTTCTAAGTTTCAGTCCTAAAGGCCATTCATGTCCTGAGTAGTCTTCTTGGAAGCACATACCTGGAGGCTGTCTGAACTTCCTGTTTACTGTGTCATTGCCTAGCAAACCTTTGATCGATCTTTCTAGATGATGTAAAGCATCTCCTTCCAACGCCGTCTCTAGCTGAAATTAAGTAATTCTTGTTATTTAATTGATATTCTACTTACAATTTCGGTCGACTAGAAGTTCCGCTCTAGAAAATTTTAAACGTTCTCGTTGCTACTCTCGACGCGTTGAAATTGTCTGAAAATTGCCTTGTTTCTAACATAAAACAGCAGAAGTAGTGTTTCTAACCTTATAATGACGTTTAATAATTGTTGCTTAAAGATTTACTCAATGGCTTTAGGTTTGCTAATGCAGTGGATACTAAGATTTATGACTAGTCTCGTCAAGGTTAGTTCACACATTTTGATCACCGCCAGACATAGGCCTTTGACTCGATCTTTAGATCTCTGCATCCAGATAATTCCAGTTGCTTTTCGCATGTCATCATTATATCAAGCCTAAGGGCCTACACTACATTTGCATAATAAGATGTCCACGCGAGAACTTGTCTACGGTTATGAGATCTTAGGGATCTATTACAAGTCCACTGCCACTTCAGCTTGTTCAATCTTAGAACTGTAATAACTTGTAGTATTCAAAGTGTATAAGGTTAGTTCGTAAGAATGATAACAGATGGCGCCAGCTATGAAAATGCATGTTCTGCATCGCGCAAACGGTTTATTTGCAGAAATGGTGTACGTTTCGAACTAATTTATGTTTTGTTAAGAAAGCTAGGCAAACCAAGCCAGTTCACTTCACTACAATAGTAGATCTTCTGAGTGGTCAATATACGGCTTACATTGGACCTGTCGTTTTAATGTACTTGTTGTATATGTTTTGGTCCATCTCGCCGGACTTGTGAGCCAATCAAACGTCTTCAGTAGTCCCACGTGACGGGATTACGCTTCGCACCTATGGGCAGTGGATCGCTGTTCGGGGCGAATATCAGTGGGACAAGGCCCACTGCGTCAAGGTTGATGACCTTGAAAGAGGAAGATTCACCGGTCTGAGGAAGCCCAGGGTGAAAAGAGGATCAGCAGCGGCAGTACTGGAGGAAGTATTGCAGATGGAGCTGGGAGCTAGCACGGAGTCTCAGTAGCACCAGGAGGTGCTACCACCGCCGGAAGCGGAAGGGGTTCCTAGTGACGTCAGGAGCAGTGGTCAAGTGTGAGTCAAGAATAAATTGTGAGTACATTGACATTATTAACTGTAGGAGTGTTCAGTGAATTAGTAAATTCGAAGTCATTTGGACTTTAATTGTTACATTAAAATAACTTAGAAATTTGTGCCGTTAATTTACTTAGAATAATTTCGTTAATTTGGCTGAGACGGGGAACCACTGCCCAAATTTCAAATTTTCTAAGTGTCAATTTTTCAAACACTTGTAAAATTTTAAAGTAAATTTGGGACTTATTATATATATTATTATTATTTATAAATAATAAGTAAGTATAATAAGTAATATATATTATTTATATATATATTTCTTATTATATATATATTATTATGTTATATACAAAAGTGAATTGGTTAAGAGTCGACCTCTTGTAGCTTCAGCTTCTTCAAATGAAGGTCAAGCACGTAGTACTAATACGTCAGTTAAACTACCTAAAATAACTATTCCCCCGTTTTCTGGGACATATTCAGAATGGGTATCATTTCGAGATCTATTTAAATCTCTGATACACTCTAACCCCGACTTAGACGATGTTCAACGGTTACATTATCTTAAAAGTTTGCTAACCGGGGAAGCGGAACAGCTCATACGTCAATTGCCAATTACCGCCGCTAATTATATTGATTGTTGGAATCAATTAGAGCCTAGGTACAATAATAAGCACTTCTTGGCGAACTGTATCCTAAAAATACTCTTAGGTCAAAGGAGCTCCAACTCTGAATCAGCTTTGGCAATAAGAGAGCTAGTTGATACGACATCGGATTGTCTACACGGCTTAAAAAATATAGGGGTTGATGTCAATTCGTGGGACATAATTGTTATTTTTATTGTGGCAAATAAATTAGATGTGGAAACACGCAAGCAGTGGGAATTGAGGGTTTCGGAAAACAATTCAAAGAGCTACCTACATTTTCCGAGTTTCGAGAATTTATGCAATCGCGATTTAGAGCTCTTGAGTCGATTGAGCCGATTGTAAAACCAAAAACCTCACGTCCTACTCCGAGCCATTTAATTAAGCACAAGGTTTTACACGTGGCTAATATAGTCTGTGATTATTGTACTGAAGACCACAAGATTTTTACATGTAAGAAATTCTGTAAAGATGACGTAACCACGCGACGAGAGTTTGTGTTTCACAAAAGGTTATGTTTCAACTGCTTGGGCAGCAATCACTCGGCTAGGTTCTGTCCGAGTAAGTCAACTTGTCGCGTATGTAAGGCGAAGCATCATTCTTTGCTTCATCCAATTGGTTCAGGTGGAGTTGGTAGTCCACAAGTTTCAAACACTGGCATTTCAACGTCTGGAGCAGGTGTGAGTGGTTCATCTACTGGTAAATCAGTAGGCAACTCCAGTGCGGCAGAATCGGCGGCAGTGGTCTCGTATTTCGGTCAAATGCCGGTTAAGCGTCATGTGTTGTTGGTGACTGCTGTTGTGTTGGCAGAGTCGTCAAAGGGAACGAACCAATATATCAGGGCATTGCTAGACCAAGGTTCACAGGCATCCTTTGTCTCAGAAGCAACTGTCCAATTCTTGGGTATTAAGAAACATCCAGTAAAGGCAATAGTATCAGGCGTGGAAGGGAATAAAACTACCCTTGCCAAGTCTAAAGTGGAACTTAAAATCCACTCAAGGTTAGATCACAACGTAGTAATCACGGTTCAAGCGTTCGTTCTCAAATCGATTACGACGTTACTTCCAAACACGAAGATGGAAGAGGTAACTTGGCTGAATAATATTTGTTTAGCTGACCCGCAATATCATACGCCTAATAAAATTGATGTTTTGTTGGGCGCTGAGGTTCATGAGCAAGTAATCCAAGAGGGCATAAGAAAGGGTCCTCAAGGATATCCTTTGGCTCAAGCCACATCATTGGGATGGGTTTATCGGGAACGTGCCAACGTTCACAGTCTTTGTCAACAAATGTTGTTACGATGCATGTGTGCGTCGAGGATAATGAGTTACTGAAAAGGTTCTGGGAGATAGAAGCTGATCCTACGCCACGAAAAAAGATTATGTCTGAAGAAGAAGTTTCGTGCGAGCGGGTTTTCGCTGAAACAACAAAACGTGACGTCGAAGGAAGATACATTGTGAAGCTTTCCTTCAAAACAGAAAGACCAGATTGTGTAGATGGTGACTCACGAGATGTAGCTGAAAAAAGACTTAATGGATTATTTTCACGGTTCAAACGGGATGAAGATCTGAAAGAAAAATATCAAAGGGTTATAACAGAGTACTTACATTTGGGATTCATGGAGAAGATTCCTGAAGTAGACGAAGATAATACGCAAGCGGTGTACATACCTCACCATCCAGTTGTGCGAAATGACAAGGAGACTACACAGGTTAGAGTGGTGTACGATGCATCCTGTAAATATAAAAATGGTGTGTCATTAAATGATGCACTTATGACGGGTCCTACACTACAACCAGAACTAAGGCAATAGCTGATGCGCTGGAGAATACATTCGATATGTCTAGTAGCTGATGTCATAAAGATGTATTGTTAAGTCAAAGTATCAGAAGAAGACGTCGATTATCAGCGACTGTTATGGAAGGAAAGCGCAGAAGCAAAAGCTGAAGATTACAGGCTACTTAGAGTTACCTTCGGTACGGCTGCTGCTCCTTATCTTGCTGTCAAAAGTCTGCAACAAGTAGTAGCGCAAGATGAAGGAAAAGGGTATCCTGTTGCTTCTGAAAAGGTTCTCAATGACTTCTATATGGACAATCTGCTTACGGGTTGTGACTCTGTAGAGGAAGGAGTTGTTATTTATGAAGAAATGAATGAATTGTTAAAAAAAGGAGGATTTGAATTACAAAAATGGATGAGCAATAGTGACGAACTTTTAAAGGCAATTAAGAAAAAGGATATCATGCAGGAAGGACTCAAGCTGAAAGAAGATGAAGTAGTAAAGTTGTTAGGACTTACCTGGGACAGAAGAACCGATGACTTCCGATACACGGTGACGCTGGCTCCGGAATCTAGACCTGTAACAAAAAGAAGAATTATTTCGCAAATAGCGCGGCTGTATGATCCATTAGGGTGGGCGGCACCCTGTGTGATAAAGGCAAAAATACTTATACCAAAGCTGTGGATAGCTGGGCTGGAATGGGATGAGGAGGTATCAGACAAAATATTTGGTGAATGGATGACTTACCGTGATGAATTAACGGTGTTGACGCAGATACGCATACCTCGATGGCTTGGGACGTGTACAAATGATAAACACGTAGAACTCCATGGGTTCTCAGATGCGTCTAAGTTTGCATACTCGGCAGCAGTCTATCTGCGTAAAATTACTGAAACAGAACGCGTTCAGGTAGCCTTAGTTACTGCTAAGACAAAGGTTGCACCAATAAAACAGATCTCCATTCCTAGACTAGAATTGTGCGGAGCAGTGTTAGTCACAAGACTACTAGTAGAAGTAGCGGAGGTTTTGGCGATTCCAAAGTCAAATATTCGGTCATGGACGGATTCTACTGTGGTCCTAGCTTGGATCTACAGTCACCCAAGTCGGTGGCAAACATTTGTCGCCAATCGGGTATCCGAGATATTGACGACACTAGATACGAGTCAGTGGGCGCACGTATCTTCAGGGCAGAATCCTGCAGACTGCGCATCGAGGGGAATAACCCCTGCAGAGCTTCTTGATAATTCAATGTGATTCAATGGGCCGGAGTTCTTGAGACGCGTGGTTGTTCCATACAGCAAGCCGATTGTTGAAACCCAGCTAGAAGAAATCAAGACTCATGTCACAGTAGCAGAAATACCCATCTGGAACAGATACTCGTCACTCACAAGGTTGGTTAGAGTAGTGGCATATTGCCGGCGGTTACTGAGACCAAAGGGTTTTAAATTATCTCACGTCCATGGAGTTGGCAGATAGCTTGGAATGTTGTATCAAACAGTGTCAAGAAGAATACTTCAAGAAAGAGTTAGAAGTCATTAGACAAGACGGACATTTCGCTCGGATAAAGGGACCGCTCAAGTCCTTGAATCCCTTTCTTGATAAAAGAGGAGTGTTGCGAGTTGGTGGACGCTTGGATAAATCACCGCTGAGTGAAAGCGTTAAACACCCAATATTGTTGCCAAAGAAGTCGACATTCACGGACTTGGTTATTGCTGATGCCCATTTTAAGACGCTTCATGGGGCATTCAGCTCATGTTGGCTTATTTGAGCTCGAAATACTACATTTTGGGTTCAAAATGTTTAGTGAAGGGATACACACGTAAATGTATCAAATGCATTAGACAAAGTGCAGGGTCATCCTATCAACTGATGGGTCAACTGCCAGCTGCTCGTGTCACTCCCACGAGAGCGTTCAAATGTAGCGGTGTTGACTTTTCGGGTCCAATCAGCGTAAGAACAACAAAGGGCCGTGGTCACCACTCTTATAAGGGCTACATTTGTCTATTCGTGTGCATGGTCACGAGAGCTGTGCATTTAGAAATAGTCAGTGATCTAACTACGTCGGGGTTTTTCGCTGCCTTTAAAAGGTTTGTTGCACGTCGAGGTCATTGTACCGATATCTGGAGCGACAATGGCACGAATTTTGTCGGAGCTTCCCGTGAGCAAAATTTGATAGCTGCGGAAAACTCAGGGCTGCCACAGGAAGTAGTTAAATCTTTGGCTGCTAATGGAACGACATGGCATTTTATTCCTCCCCATTCGCCTAATTTTGGAGGGCTGTGGGAAGCAGGAATCAAGTCCACGAAATTCCACTTGAAGAGGGTTATAGGGGAATCAGCGTTGACATTTGAAGAATTTTTGTAAATTGTTAAACACAATCCAAAATTTCATCGTACCAACGGGACTTGAACCCGCAACCTCCGGAATAACATGTTCCGGTGCTTTGCCAATTAAGCTATGGTGCGAAGTAACGTTACGACGAAATTAGTGGATTGCATTTGTTAACCCAATTATGCATTGGTGGCGCCATCTATGACTACTTATTACGTAAGTTAATCATTCGGAAGAAATCATTACAGTTTTCAAATCCGACGAGAGATGTTGCACTGCGTAAATCAAATATTATGTTTTCTTTGAAGTGTAGTACTAGTAGTACACACTTAATATTTTTGTAAATTGTTAAACACAATCCAAAATTTCATCGTACCAACGGGACTTGAACCCGCAACCTCCGGAATAACATGTTCCGGTGCTTTGCCAATTAAGCCATGGTGCGAAGTAACGTTACGACGAAATTAGTGGATTGCATTTGTTAACCCAATTATGCATTGGTGGCGCCATCTATGACTACTTATTACGTAAGTTAATCATTCGGAAGAAATCATTACAGTTTTCAAATCCGACGAGAGATGTTGCACTGCGTAAATCAAATATTATGTTTTCTTTTGAAGTGTTACACACTTAATATTTTTGTAAATTGTTAAACACAATCCAAAATTTCATCGTACCAACGGGACTTGAACCCGCAACCTCCGGAATAACATGTTCCGGTGCTTTGCCAATTAAGCCATGGTGCGAAGTAACGTTACGACGAAATTAGTGGATTGCATTGGCAAAGCACCGGAACATGTTATTCCGGAGGTTGCGGGTTCAAGTCCCGTTGGTACGATGAAATTTTGGATTGTGTTTAACAATTTACAAAAATATTAAGTGTGTAACACTTCAAAGAAAACATAATATTTGAAGAATTGTCGACTGTTTTAGCGCAGATCGAGGCCTGCCTAAATTCGAGACCACTGTCACGGCTCGAATCCGAGTCTGATGCAGATGTGTTAACACCAGGGCATTTTCTTGTAGGGGAGCCACTTATTACTGTTCCAGACCATAGTTTTGAAACTTCAAATGTCACTAGTTTACGTCGATGGCAGTTAAGTCAAAAGATGTTGCAAGAGTTTTGGAGACGTTGGTCCTTGGAATATTTGTCAAAATTCCTGCATCGCTATAGGTGGTCTTACCAAACCCCTGAACCGAAAATTGGAGACGTAGTATTAGTTAAGGAAAATGACTTACCTCCTTGTAGGTGGTTGCTTGGTCGGGTGGTTGCTAAGCATCCAGGGACTGATAATGTCACATGCGTAGTCACGTTACGCACAAAGGGTTCTATTATTAAACGGCCTACATCCAAATTGTGTGTGTTGCCTGTAGCCGTCTAAATTCTAATTTGTTTTGTTTTGTTTTGGTAATACAATCCATAAATCGTTGTTTTGTTTGTATTGTTTTTAAGTTATGTAATTTCACATGGCATTGTAATTTGGTTTGGTATTATGGTAAACATAGTTTGTAAAGAGTTCAACTCACTAAGGACAAGTCAAGTAGTTTTATCAAATTTATTTACACGTTGGTTCATGGTGGGCGGAGCATGTAGAAGGACAAGATAAATTTGTCCTTGGTGGGCGGAATGTATAAGGTTAGTTCGTAAGAATGATAACAGATGGCGCCAGCTATGAAAATGCATGTTCTGCATCGCGCAAACGGTTTATTTGCAGAAATGGTGTACGTTTCGAACTAATTTATGTTTTGTTAAGAAAGCTAGGCAAACCAAGCCAGTTCACTTCACTACGATAGTAGATCTTCTGTGTGGTCAATATACGGCTCCAATTCGACAGGTCCAATGGACCTGTCGTTTTAATGTACTTGTTGTACACAAAGTAACTTAAGCAATTAAAGTAAATAATCGTCTTACCCTCACTGGTGACTGTAATGACATGCCATAATCTCTCCACTTGTCCATACTCTCTGCTGTAGTCAAGTGTAACGTGGAAACGTTCGCATTAAGCTCCGGAATATTGCTCAAGTCTACTAAATATGCATCTAGATTTGATAAAATAAAACTCTGCAAAACATTACGTATGATAAAATACATAGGAAGTACCAATCTCACAAATGAATATGCAGGGCAAGGCCTCATTAATTAGTAGTGGCAATTGTGTTGAATAAAGATAATACATTTTCTATTTAAATAATTATATCTCGTAGATTGCGTAGCGAAGTCGGTCTGTGTAATTGACCTTATTATGTCTTACTAAGGGCAGCTGCAGGCGATAGAAGAAACGTAATTTCATCGAGATCTGATAAGTATCTCTAGAGATATGACGATAAACCTTTGAAACTTGCTACTGAAACTGACTCGCGCGGCATGGAAGTCGGTTGTTTTAATTTTTAAACTATCTAAATTATTTTTCTATGTCTTAAATTTCTTGTGTCAGGCCTGCAACATAGAATAATAAAAAAAAGACGTGTGGCACTCGGGGACAGCCGCGGTAAAGCTATTGCATAGCATTTTTTTATTTATGCAGTATTTTTTTTTTATAATAATTCAAGTTACAGAGCGTAGAGTTTTTGAGCGTGGTAACCGATAAGAAAACATTTTTTTTCTTTTATTAAGTAAATTAGAAGTGAGCTAATTTTAATAGCGCTCTTTTTAATATAAAAAAAATTGGTTATCTTTATAGCAGTATTATATATAAATTAACAAATCAAAAAATAATACTGCATTTATGATAATAATAATAAAATGTATGTATATAGAGTACTCACTCATTTTCTTTCACTATTTTTTTCGTGACTTTCTTCATTAATAAATGCACTTTGTTTATTCATATTTAAACCACTTCGTACACAAATTATACGAGTACAGATATTCACTGTTGTACATAGATGATAAATACCTGTACACCTATCTGTGTCACGGCTACATGTATGAAGGCAGTGAGTGTTTAACAAGGAGGAATTATGTAAAGTTCCGAGGAGTTGTTCACCGTTGACATAATTTAAAAATAGAATTTGGAATTTATATTTGAAAAAGGAACGAGAAGACAAAATCTGTGCAACTGCAAAGACCAACTGTCCATCACAGTTCGATCTAACGAACCTCATTTTTTAAGCCTTAGCGTAGTAGAGATAAGGTCGTCTTTGGTTTCATTAATAGTAGTGAAATGTTGCTGGATAATGGTATTTAATTATTTGGGGTGTTAGCTTATTTTTGTTACGGAATTTCTGGATTTAGTCTGCACGCTCAAGGCCCGCGATAGAAGCTATGCAATAGCTTAAAGATATTTTGTTGATAATAATTCTTTACATATTATATAACAAATAGGATGTTCACTCATGTGCTCTAAAGTTTTATACAAATGTTTCAATATCGGTACCTGGTATTTTGTAGCATCGTCTACTTGAGTTATTTCTCCAAAATATTTTAAAATGTTGTCGATATCGCAGTCAATTATATGATAAGTCATGTGTTCCACCTTAAAGATATGCTTAAATATTTCTTTATTATCGCCCTCTGGATCTAGTTTAGCAAATACTATCGGTTCATTTGTGTTAGACCATGAATTGATAACATCTTGAAGGCGAATGAAACCTATAAAATACAAAGTTCTCTACAAACACGGTTTACTCAATTTTTTTCTTGCGAAAATGGAGAAACTTAAAAAGTTATTGTAACGGTTCAGTTAGTAGATGTTCAAAATCCACCTGCCAGCTCTAATTGAGTGAGCTCCTCTCAATTTCTGTATATATGCCGTACCGTTTTATAGTCACATAACATCAATGTAAGCACAAGTCACAACAGATATCGAGGAGTCGAGTAGTCACCGGTTTCGTTGACTTTTATTTGATAAGTGTTACATGTAGCTTCGCCCAAATTCATACAATAACTGATTTTACGCTCGCCTTCGTCTGTCTTCGTCTGCATAAAATAGATTACAACTTACTGCTTTCATCCTCATAGAATATAGTAAATTTATCGTATCCCAAGTGCTTAGTCAGCTCGGTGAAGGCTTTCGAGATTATATCTGGCGGTGGATGATAGGAAAATGTGAACTCGTCCGTTTTCAACGATTCTATTGGTTCCCATCCGAGGGATAGATGAGGAATCTACAACAATTGATTTTATTCTTATTATTTTGTTTTACTATCACAAAAGATATACAATTTAAATAATAAGGTTATGTCGTTTATTTTAGGTAGGTATCAAAATTTCGTATGTGCATAGTTAAGACAATGTATATTTGACAAGTTACGAAAGTAAGACATTCATAGAACATTATAAGAGAGTCACTCGAAACTGCATAATAGCCTATTCCGGCTGCGGGGGCATTCTCCATTCTCTTCACCTACTTATAGCAGAGATGTCGTACCTAATAGGCTCGAAGGGTCTCAATGAACAGATATACCTTAGTCAGGGGTGGGATTCAATTTTTAATAATATAATTATGAATTTTTAGTTGGTACTTTAAATCCAGTTCTGAGTTTCAAATCTGACACTACAGTACAGTGTCAATAAAAAAAAACACGTGTCAAAATAGTGTACTTACATTGTATTTGTTACACAACAAACAGATTGTGTCACAAAACCCTTGTGTTGGCCGAGCATCGATTAATGCTGTAAATCCTTTATTATCAGAGGTAAATTTGCATACTGAAATAGCAAATAAATATTATATAGGTTTATATGTTATTGTAGTAGTAGAATTTGTTAGCATTAATATTTGGTATCATAGACTTATACATATAAATATTATATCGATAGCATGCACAGCACAGTTCAGCAGCTCGTAAAGTTGTCGCAATACTATTAGACGGCCATCATTATGTAATTACCATCAGACGAGTGTTCTTAGTGACCATATGGTGTAAGGTTGAACTAATTTGTTTTATCCAATAATCGAGCGTTTGACCACTATCTGGCCAGACCACATCACATACCACATGACTGGCCACATCACATACCACATCACAGACCACATCACAGACCACATCACAGACCACATCACAGACCACATCACAGACCACATCACATACCACATTACAGACCACATACTAGGTCTAGTGGTAAGCGATGATGTAGTTAAGGACGGTAAACTCGCTAAGCCTAGAATGGTCTAAATCTCAAGGGCTGTGCTGCTTTGGGTGCTTGTAAATACTCCTATAGCCTTACATTATGTTGTAAGTCTTAGGGACCAGTTTCAATGATTCCTGATAGTCCTATTAAGAACTTATTTTTATCTTTCAGATTTTTGACAACTTTTGTCATGTGTCTATCAAAACTATCAACTTATGAAACTGGCCCTTATTCTTATAAACGTACGTTCTAAAGCGGTACTGTACGAATCCAATGCCTTTGAGATGAGGTAGCGGCCATGATAAGTCGTTATGTCGGCCTCTTTGGTCGGCGCGATGTTCTCGAAGGCTTCTATAGAAGTTTGTTGCGACTGGTTGTTGAAAATCCCGACTGAAAGTAGATGATTGAAATCATATAACTTCACAGTAGTTATAGACACGTCCGATTTTTGTATAATGTTGACAATTGTAGGTACTACATAAGTTTAATGGTTTTACTGGGATTTGTTTGTAAAATTTGAATAATATAATACTTCAGTAATAAAATATTCTAAAGTTTAAAATAGATCAACGCTTTTAAAAAAAAAAGTATCACAAATAGCCATACAAATAAGAAAATATGAAAGTATTTTAGCTACAGCTGAAACGAAGAATTTCGCTTCGCTCAAATCAACAATCAATCAAAAAATAGACAGTCAAATACAAAAACAAGCGTTAAGCAAACAAAAGACACTCATTACATCTTAGTTAAAATATTTTGAAATTTTAAGTAAAGTAATAGCTAGCAAACCAAACAAGACTACCATACCAATGGGAAATCTCGCGCTTGTCGTGACTTGAGAAGCCACACCATTCACAAAAACAAAAACAAATAGTAAGATAAATTTCAACACCATTATGTAGTCATACTCGTATGTTTAAAGTTTATCGAAATGCTATATTTGAGTGAACGCGTGGATTGTTGGAGCTTGAAACCCGCACTGTCTGAAATGGGTATTTTTGGAAACAGTATTAGGTCAGCGTCGTCGGAGACGTCGCATAGTTTCGCGGCGACTCCATTGATGCCCGATCTTCGGTTTCGTGGATAAAAAAGGTGGGATGGCGGAATTATAGCAAAATTATGATGTGGTACTTTTTTCAGCGACGGGAAACGATTATTTTTTCTGACCTATCGAATAATAAAAGATAGGTAGGTACATATAACTACTCAGAAAAAGATGGTGTGACAAAAGAGCCTTTTGCTAATTGACATATTCGTTTCCTATCTTATCCTTTTTAGGGGAATATTTTCCAAAGTATTTCAAAATGTCTATGCAAGATATGCCTGTCAACTCAGAATTTGCGTGCTACAGCATCTGTAAGCGGCAGACGTTATCGATTACCTTCAGGCAAGCGTTTTTATTATCTTGCAACTTATAATATCTTAAAATTAGAGAAAAATACATTTCAAGCTGCTCTAGACCCCACAGACTGTGCAACGTTTGTCAGTCAGTGTTAAGCAAAAAGATTAATCTCTTAACTTCGTAGATATCATTAATAATCTACAAAAATTGCATACTCTTCAATATTATTTTGAGTGTTGACTTGTCTTTACATATATTTTAATGATTTTTTTATATGTCATATAGAAGACTAGCTGTGCCCGCGTTTTACATTAGGATAATAAATTATTTTTCAAAAAAAATATAACCGACTTCATAACCACAAAAAGGCACTCAAAAGCGAAAAATAATTTACTTAAAATTATTACAAGCGTTACCCACTTCTCTATTTGAAGTCGGTGCCAGCCAAGCCTATTGGATATTAGATAGACACTATGTATGTAGTAGTAGTAAGTAGGTTAGTAAGTAGGTAGATACATGTATAAGTTATTTTTCAAAAAAAATAAATTAATTTACTTAAAATTATTACAAGCGTTACCCACTTCTCTATTTGAAGTCGGTGCCAGCCAAGCCTATTGGATATTAGATAGACACTATGTATGTAGTAGTAGTAAGTAGGTTAGTAAGTAGGTAGATACATGTAGGTATTATCTATCTACTACCTATTAGACTTGGCTGGCACCGACTTCAAATAGAGAAGTGGGTAACGCTTGTAATAATTTTAAATTGGTAGAATAGTTTTAGCATGAAAAAGGACCAAACATACACACAAACGTTCGCCTTTACAATACTAGTACATATGATTAGTACTGTGATACGTAACTACTTCGTATAGTCTTAATTATAATTTCCTCGTATGTATTTAAGAGTGATGTTTGCTATACATACTCACACGTTATTACTGCTAAATTTAATCCACATGCCGTCTCCAGATCTTTCTTATTCCGAGCGAGTTAATTTTGTTTGAGTGGACGGCTAACCAGACGTGCGTTTAAGTATTACGCCACCGTTAAACTTTCTTATAACAAAATTAAACACAAATGCAAGCTTTATTATGCTTTTAATTAATAGTTAGCAAAATGTGGGGTTTTTTATTAGTGTTAGTAGTATTCATTCAAGGTGGATCTCCACAGTTTTTGTATAGAACGACGCAAGCGATTCCATATCAAATAGGTAAGTTTGTCACATAAAACGACACGTGACTTTGTTATCATAACAGACTATTCTTTTTTCAACCGACTTCCAAAAAGAAGAAGGTTCTCAATTCGTCTGTATGTTTTATTTGTGTATGTTACGCGATTACTCCGTCAATTCTTAACCGATTCGAATGATTCTTTTTGTAATCGGTGGGGTACGTCTTCGAGGTGGTCGCATTGTAATTTCATTGAGATCTGATAAGTATCTCTAGAGATATGACGATAAACGTCTCAAACTTGCTACTGAAATTGACTCGCGGGGCATTGAAGTATGTATGTATGGCATGTATTATATATTTGTAATTTTGTTTAAGATTATTTATTTATTCTATTATAAAATTTGTATAGCATCTTTTAAGATCTTATAATTGTACACCACCGTCTTCTACTTCCTACAATTCTCTGTCCATACAAAGGTTGTCTGGTAGAGATCACTTTTAGTGATAAGACCGCCCATTGTTATACTAACCTTAGACGTATTTATAATATAAGTTAATTTTTTATAATGAATGGTATACAATAAAGAGTTTTGTATTGTATTGTATTGTATTGAAGTCGGTTGTTTTAGTTTTTAAACTATCTTAATTATGTAACATAGGGGTTGCTCTTATTTAACACGTAATAATTATAAACAAACAATATAATCAAATCTTCCAATCAATTTCAGTCTACTCCTAATTGTCGTATAGAAATTAAATTTGTATCAATATGTAGTTCGGATGACAATACTTAATTTAGTACCTATCTTGGAGTTGATCTGACGCTGGCGCCAGGACGACGAGACGAAGATGGCTTCTTCAGTGACTACTAGTTATCTCTCAAGTTTGGGCTCATATATTATTTGAACCGTTTTGACTAATCTTGCAGATTGGGCTTGGTAATGTACATGAAAATCTGTCGATGGAGACCTGAGTCTACCTTATTGTTCAAGCCATTTTACTAGTTATTTTTATTTACAAGAGCTTAGAAATAATAAGTTACAACAGTCCTGGAATTCTTTAATTTTTAGTAGTGGTAGGACTTCTGCTAGTCCACTTGGGGTAGTACCACCACATTGCCAATTAATTTTCAGCCGTAAAATAGGAATATTTTTCGGTTGAAATGGCAAGGTGTCCAGTGAAACTACAGGGTATGTAAGACTCAAAATCTTTATGTCTCAAGTAACAGGTGCAGTGTAGTGACATGCAACATTCTGGCAGTCCAGAATTTTGCATGCCACTGTATCTGTCATAGGTAGAAGTCATCGCTTACCATCAGGCGAGCGTCGTGCTTGTCCTGTTACCTTTTAACATAAAAAAATCCTTATAACATTTGATTATATGATTTGAAGAATGTTTACTGTGATACGCAGACTGGAAAACGTCTATCTGATCCGTTAGTCAATATAACATTTATTTATTTACAGCTGGAATTTTCGAAAATGCCGATACGCAGCTGAATGCTTTCAACGAGAGCATGCGCCATGCCTCGGATGCTGAAGCGAAGATCCACCCTATCATCATGCAGCCACGACGACCTGACAGCTATTCCATGTGGAGAGAACGTATGTCATATTATATTAGTGATATTCTGATGTATAAGCTACAATATTGTAAAGTTTCATCAAAACCGTTAAGTAATTTTTGCGTAATGGAATAACATACAAACATCCATCTATGCATCCTTACAAACTTTCGTATTTACGATTATAATATACAAGTAAAATTAATAGGATATAGTAAGATAGTAGGATTAGTATGATTAAAGGTACACAACTATGTTACTTTACATAATAAACATATATCTCGTAGAATATAATATGCTTATTTCAATATTTTGTTCTCTTTCAGTGTGCTCCATCCAAGATATAAGGCCATTAGTAGTAGTCGGTCCTCAAAATCCAATATCTGACGGAGCAGTACGAGATCAATGCGCTACTGCCAATATCCCACACATCCAAGCCACATTACAACCGTTAGACCCTGATGATCTTGAATCAGAAGCTGAAAAAGAAGAAGAAGAAGAAGAAGAAGATACGGACACAGAAGAAAAACAGAACGGTGAAGAAGAAAATACAATAGAACCTTTAAACCAAGAAACTGCATTCCTAAACATTTCTATCAACTTCTTTCCAAATTCTGATGATATTAACGTAGCTATAGCAAAACTATTGCGATATTACAATTGGGAAAGTTTTGCAGTTTTGTATGAAGATGATTTTGGTAAGTACACATGTAGATAACAAAATTAAAATTTTGAATCAACACCCTCGACAATGTCCTTTAGAAAATTAACGTCATAACATAAATATCTAAGAACCGACACTGATGAATTACAAAACGTTTAAAGACAAAATCGAACTAGTTTTGGTGAAAAATGGCAAACACCTATTTAAGAATATGCACCAATCAAACACAAACCCATAACTGAAAACTGCATCAAAATCGGACTAGTTGTTTTGAAGAACAATGGCAACATCGATTTACACCAACAAATTATTACTGCAGCGCCCCCTAGTGAGTTGTCACCGTAACACCTATCTAAAAACATGCACCAATCACACTCGAACCCATAACTGAAAACTGCATCAAAATCAGACTAGTAGTTTTGGAAAAAAATGGCAACATGGATTTGCACACACAAACAAACAAACAAACACCCGTTCCGTCGTGGGTAAAAAAAGCACAAATTGAAATTTAAAATTTGCCATGAAAATTTACCACTTTCAGAAATAATTACATAATGATGACATAGAATCCTATTCAATTTAGTATCAAATACCATCACTACCAATTGACTATCATATTGAAATCATACTTTTCAAATATTTCAGGACTTATGAGAATACAGAAAATTTTAGCAGATTACACAGACAAATATCGGATCACAGTTCGAAGATTGGATCCATATAACAACAACCATAAGGTATGGAAGAACGATTCCATGTAGCAAGTTCAGTACAGCCTATATTAGAAATGAAAATTGTTTTTATTTACTATAACGATGCAGGCTATAAAACCGTATATGATACACGGATGTCTCAAAGAAATGTTAAAAAAAATGCCAAACAATCTTTATTTCCAATAGCTTGAAAGTATTATGCGTTATTCGTATTTGAGGGACTAAATGTCAAGTTAGTTGTTATTAATGTAGTCTTTACCAGTTCCTATTGCTGAGGGAGTTTTTTTTTTTTATTTCTGTTGTCCAGCGCTACTGCTCATTGCCACCTTCTACCTCTAGACAAGCATGAAACCATCTTACGCCAAATCGTCTCTTAACATTCAAGGTGAAATAGTTCTTGCACGCTTACAACAATAAAACTTTTCACAATTTTCTACATAGCAACAGAAATTTCCCATGCTATTTCAAAATATTTGGAAAATACCCATTTGTTGGCACTACTCATTATTATAAAATGATCATGGAAATTTTGGTCTTTAGATCTTCAAAGAGCTGTACTTATACCAAGACAGCCGTATCATATTGGATTGTCATGTCAACAGAATCGAGAAATATTTGGATGAAGCGGAAGCAATGAAAATGGTTAACCATTACCAGGTAAATTTAAAAAGATATTATTTTTATCTGCTCCTCAAAGAGCTGCTTCTTAAGTCTTTGGGAACCTAGCGAAGTATGTCTTAAGGTACGGTGACACCGCGGCGTCCTGCAATCTGCGGGCGCGATCTAAGTACTTTTTAATTGTTTTCTGATCGCGTTTGGTGTGAACCAGTCGGTACAAATACTACTGCGCTATCTGATCGCCGAATAGATCGCGCACGCAGGACGCTGCTGTATGTCCATACCTTTATGATTATTTCTCCGTTAATGAGCTTGATTTTTTTCAGTAGGATTCAAATTATTGACATTTAGATTCACCCAGTAAAACTACTTTACTCGCTAAAACGTAACAATGATTTATTTGCTCTATGTATCTGGGGGCAATTAATTTATATACTTGCTGTCGGTTATTGTTGAAATAATCTTTAACAAACAAATTAATAATCAAATTGTTATATTTTAATTTCATTATAATCAAACGTTTGACCACTACCTTATATTTTTAATGTCTTTATTATCCTTTTCAGCATTACGTTTTCACTTCAATGGATGCTGCGATGATATCTGAAAATCTTAGAAAAAGAACGTGCAACAGTACATGGTTGACTATGTATGAAAACGATAGACCAGATCTGCGAGCGAGAGTTGGGAAATGGACTAACCAAAATAACAGAATATCTATACAAGATTTTGAGGTATGGTTAGAAAATAATACGTTATATAATATAATACGAAAGTTTGTTTATAAGACTACATTTGAAATTATGTTTCTGCTACACCATGATAATTATTCTACGGCTATTTTAAGCTTCTTGACAAATGTTTTATTACCTGATGCTCTCAATAGAAAATAAACTCTGCAAGACCGTAATGATTAAAATAAATTAAGGGAACTTTATAAATCATCATTATAGGGTGGGTAACAAGAGAGAGAAAAGGACATAAGTTTATTTTTAACTGATTTCCAAAAAGGAGGAGGTTCTCAATTCTCGGAACTCGTAGCTACTAGTAAACCCTTCGAGTTTTAACTCGTTTGATTAGTTTTGACTAGTCCAAAAGATTAGGCAGAGTAACGAGAGACTGATTATGGAGCCAGGACTTTATTGTTCAAATGCGTTTAGTTGTTGTTTTTTAAACTATTTATGTTATTTTTAAACTAGTTTTTAAACTATTTATATACCTTTGCTTTACTTGCAGACCGAAGCATTATTGATGGATGACATAGCCAGCCACGTGCAGCAGTGTATAAAGAAATTGCAGAAAAAACCAGGGGATCCCATGTGTGGTGATGAAGTCACTCCATGGGCAGACGGGGCTGTATTGCAAGAGTTAATTCTAAACGTAATTATTTATCTGTGTAATTTTTTATTACCTCAGAACTTCCGTCATGTATTTCGTCATGTATTCCGTCATTTGTTACCCCGTTTCTTTTTAATCGACTTCAAAAAAAGGAGGTTTCTCAATTCGACCGTATATATATTTATTTTTATGTTTGTTCACAGATTACTTCGTCGTTTCTGAACGGACTTTGATGATTATTTTTTGATTGATAGTATAGATATCCCAAGGGTGGAAAGTAGATACCATTGTAATTTCAACGGATCTGATAAGTATCTCCAGAGATATGGAGATAAACACTTCAAACTTAGTACTGAAAATTAATTAATAAAAATAAATTTTATTAATTAATTTTTAATAGCGCGGCACTTGAAGTCGGTTCTTTTAGTTTTTTAAACGATCTTATTGCTTGAGAGGTTATACTGCCCATTTGACATCACTGTTTAGTTCATTGAGATCTGATGATAATTTCCAGAGATATGGTAATAAATACCTCAAGCTTGCTGCTGAAAATTTATAAGCGCGGCATATAAAGTCTTTTTTTAACCGACTTTACAAAAAAGGAGGAGGTTCTCAATTCGTCGGAATATTTTTTTTTTGTTTATATAGGATTACCGATTACTCAAAGATGCCTGAACCGATTTGAAAAATTATTTTTTTGTTTCAAAGGGTACCCTTCCCAAATGGTCGACGAAATCGGCCGAGCCGTTTTGAATATATCGACATTTGTATTATGACGCATTTACTTATCTCGACGACTTTCTGCTACTGGCACAGATTATGTAATAATTACTACGTCTACTGGCTACTATGACTAGCGCGACTTTTGAAGTCGGTTTTATAGTTTTTTAAACGATCTTAAATTATTTTTTTTATTTTAAACGATTATAATTGTAAATGCGGAAGTTACCCCGTATCTCGTTTATCTTTTTACGGTTAACTGCTAACTTGATTTTTCTAAAATGTTGTACACACATAGAAACTACTTTATTTTCTAATAAACTTTCAGACGACAACAGAAGGTATAACCGGGCATATAGAATTTGATGAACGAGGGCGGAGACGCAATTATACTTTGTATGTAAATGAGAAAAATCTAGACGAGATAAAAGTAATCGGACGATGGGAGTCGGAAAATGGTGAAGCGATAATAGAGTCTAATTCACAGATGGAAACCATTGCGAAGCAGATGTCTAGTAAAGAATTTCGAGTGAGAGTACTAAAATTATATATTTGTATAATTAATATAATATAATAAAATAATAAATTTTAATTATTGATAGACCTGATGTAAAAATGACAATGCGGTCTAAAATGTATTCTTGCTTGTCATGAAATGGAAGGCGGCATTGAGACGAGGAGCTCGAAAACTAACATAAGTTCCTGAGAGCAACAGCTGGTTAGCACTGACCCTCATGTATGAACTTATAAAACCGATTGGCGACATCTGATTATTCTGTAGAAGAAGAATGGATCAGGTGTAGGATTAAAGTCTAAGCCTACAACTTAGACCAAGACGCAGGACAGCAATGACAATGACCTCTAAAAATATTTTTAATATGTCATTATACTTCTAAAATATTTTTTTTGGAACCCAATGTACATCCTTAATTAATTATTATTGTTATCACAGATCATATCAAGAAGAAACAAACCGTATTTCTTTGAAAAAACAGAATGTAAAACAGATGATTGCCCTGAAGACCTACATCCTGAACTAAAATACGAAGGTTTCGCTGTCGATCTTGTCGTCGCAATATTTGACTTCTTCAAAAAAGAAAACATGAACTACACGTTTGTCTTTGTTGATGAAACTGACAAAATTTATGGAAAATATGAACCAACTGAAAAGAAATGGAACGGAATGATTGGTGACCTATTAGACAAAGTAAGATCATTTTTAAACAAAATTTCATTAAAGGTACAGATCATAATTTCAACAATATATTGGCTTTCAGAAAGTGGATTTGGCTGTATGTGATTTCACTATTACTGAAGAACGGAAAAATGTTATAGACTTTTCTGTCCCTTTCATGTCACTCGGTATTAGTATCCTCTATGTTCAAGAACACAAACTATCTCCCGAAATGTTTTCCTTCATGAACCCTTATACTCTCGATGTATGGTTATACGCCGCAACAGCTTATTGTGGGGTCTCTATTATTCTCTTCATCTGTGCAAGGTATGATCTTTCCGTATCCTCTATTTTTTTTATTAAGCTTTGTCTCCCCATTTATCAGATTTGTTAATTTTGTCTCTCTCCAGAATATCTCCAGCTGATTGGGAAAATCCTGAGCCATGTGATAAAGATCCGGAGGAGTTAGAAAATATTTGGACCTTTAAAAACTGTGCTTGGCTAACTATGGGATCTATAATGACACAGGGATGCGATATTTTACCAAAGTATGTACATTTTGCAAAATATTTTCTTATCTAATGAGAACGTAGTATGCCAGTTGATAAATCCCTTTTATTTATTTTAGAGCATTCGGAACGCGTTGGGTTTGCGGCATGTGGTGGTTTTTCGCAGTAATATTCTGTCAAACATACATTGCTCAGCTTTCAGCATCGATGACGTCAGCAATGGATAAAGAACCTATCAACAGCGTCGAGGATCTTGTAACACATACCAAAATTCGTTATGGAGCTTTCAAGGATGGCTCTACCTTGGAATTTTTTAGGGTAAGGCACCTGTTGACAAAGTATTTGTTAAATTATTTTGTAATATTCTGCTAGTTCAAACATTTAAGCATTTCTACAAATAGCAACACTATTAGAAACTGTAAGAGACAGGAAACTAGGGACATCAGCGTACTTTTTGTTATTTATATTACTAATCTATAGATTATTTGTCTAAATTATAGTCGTCAAAAGACAAGATGTACCGACAAATATATGACACGATGATGGCAAACCCTGCGGTCTTGGTCACCAGCAACGATGAAGGAGAGAAAAGAGTATTAAGAGGAAACAGTAAATATGCCTTCTTTATGGAATCCGCTACAATAGACTACAAGCTGAAACGAAATTGTGAACTAAAAAAAGTCGGCACGGAATTAGATTCCAAAGATTATGGGATTGCAATGCCTGCTAGTAAGTACTATATTTTCTAGTAAATTGTTGGGTACGACTTTAGTTCTACTCCAATCGATTTTAGGGGTGGGAGGGGATAAAGGGGGTGGGGGGAAGGGGTAGAGCCTTCCCTTGAAGGAAAAGTTGCGGAGCCCCCCTTTCGGAGATATGATTTTTTTTGTATTGAACATTTAACAATTAAATCATCTAAATAAGTGAAAAATTGGTAGGAATGTTACATTAACTGACATCAATTTCAAGGGGAGAAGGAGGCGGGGGGATGGGTAGAGCCACTCCCTGAAGGAGAAGTTGCAGAAACCCCTCCCTTTCTGAGATATGATTTTTTTTGTTTTCTAATCAAACTTTTTAAAAATTTGCTGGAGTCGGATATGGAAAGGGTGGGTTGATGGGCTCATACACTAAAGGTCATGTACGCCTTATGTCAAACACTTAAAATAACAAGAGAATGTAAGTTTTTCATTTTCAGTAGCAAGTTTGAGGTATTAAGTTTGGTTAAAGTGTGTTCCTTTTTAGCGCTTCGCCGGCCGCTTTTAATTTTTTTTATTAATTTTTAATTATCATAGAAATTATATAATCAGCTAGAGTAGTAGGATGTGGAAAGTAATAAAATAAAACAGAATTCCTAAACAAGATATTTTATAGTCATTACTATAAAAAAAATCATTTTTAAAAGTTTGGTTATAAAACCAAAAAAATCATATCTTCAGAAATATGCAGCAATTCTCCAATATTCCTTGTATTTCACGTGAAGTTGGTCCCATTTAAAATGTTAAAACAATAAATAATTTACGAAACACATTTATGATCTCTGTCGTCGTGTTGACAGTTGACTTGCGTTCAAAGTAAAAATCCCTACTTTCAACAGTTTTCACTACAATTTTAAAACTGTCCTTTTCAGACTCTCCGTTCAGGTCACAAATAAACAGAGCAATTTTGAGTCTCAAAGAATCGACTGTTTTAGGAGATATTAAAAATAAATGGTGGGATAAAATGTACGGAGCAAAGAAGTGTGAAGTGAGTATAATATTTACCTAACTTATGTCTAACATTTATACATCTCACGCAGTACCCCGAGACATGCAAGCGCTAGACCACTATTCACTGGATTTTCACTTACACTTCTGATGGAAAGTGAATAAACCAACCGATCTGAAATGACAATGATCGACTTCATTAGAATAAAAATAACACTTGATGAATTAGTATTTATCATAGTTTTCCGAATGCGAATATAAATAATGCTGTTTTTTCTGAGTATGTTAGCACCTCTCTTTACCAATTTGATCCGCACTATTAGTATCTTCATCAGCCTACATCAGTCCCCTGCTAGACATAATAACACCTGACTATAAATTACCGACTATACTCACTACTATTTGTTAGCGACTGTCTTGACCAAGGTTTCGTGTATGTCTGATGCACTTACTTGGGAGTCTCCGCACTACAATAAACAAACCTAGGTCGAGACATCGTCGACAACATACAGTACAGTATAATAGTCGGTAGTTTATAATCATGATTCAAACTCACGATAACTATAAAGCTTAAATAAATACTCCTCTAAATAATAATACCTGTCCCAATATATGCCTCAGAGCTTCGCTTATGTTGTCGCTTCACCTGAATCTGAGCTTCGCTTATGTTTTCGCTCCATACAAATCATCCTCCGCAACGTTTCCCGATTCGATATCACCAATGCAGAACTAATTATTAATTCTGCGTCAAATGTAACAACCCTTCAGCATCATTCATAGGATCCATAGGATAATGTGACTAATTCATGTATTTATTGCCATAGTCTACAGTAAAACCGGACGATGTCCAGGGAGACTTGGAGATGGAGAATCTTATAGGATTGTTCGTGGTACTAGTCGTGGGGCTGTTCCTAGCCCTTATTGTTACTGCAGCTGAATTCTTCAATGAGATACGGAACATCGTGGTGCGAGAAAAGGTACACGCTAAAGAGCTTAAACAAAATACAGAATACAGTTTAATACAGAATGTATGTCACCTATTATTACTGAGTTCAGGCATGGAGTTTGGTGCCAGCATATTCGGAAGACTAGTTAGGATAGTTGCGCTCTATTTCCACCCTAGATTCCTAATTTTAAATGATGATGCGAACAACATTTAAAATCAGTCGACAGGCACACTGTGACTAAGCATTGTGTATAAGTATGCCTTTTTTTCACTTAAGGTACGGACACACCGCGGCGTCCTGCGTCCTTCGTGCGCGATCTCAGTACTTTTCAATTGTTTTCTGATCGTGTTTGGTGTGAACCCGTCGGTACAAATACTACTGCGCTATCTGATCGCCGCCTAGATCGCGCACACAGGACGCTGCGGTGTGTCCGTACCTTTACTGCAAAATCACTGCATTGTTTGTTATTTTTATTAATTATAAAATAGTAATAATTTTTGGCTTTAGCATCTAGGTTCATGTCTCGGTTAACAAGCGCAGCAAAATTTTACAATCAAAAGTTTTGCAATGCAAATATGATAATAAAAGAACTTACTATTTATAATAAAAAATTTAGGGTCTGAGATGGGGTCAGCTCAGAACGTGACGCGACGCGGCGCGCATTTATTAAGTGACTTAAAAAGAACTTTATTTACTACACAAAAAGATACACATTTCATTGAGTTAATTCGGCGCAGCCAGAAACCGCTCGGTGCAGCGTGGCGCCGCGCGGCGCAACCGAAAGCCGCCGAATGAACTCAATGAAATGTGTATCTTTTGTGTAGTAAATATAGTTCTCTTTTATATCATCACTCTTTTTAAGTGCGCGCCGCGTCGCGCAAAGAGAATATAACCACTACGTGCGTCGCCAAAGAGAATATAACCACTACGTTAAGAAGAGTCGGGACTCCCATAGAGCAAACGGACCAAATAGCGAAATGTCAAAACACAGGGCTTTTATATTAGCCAAAATACCAGCGTAATAATCTTCTTCCAATTGACCAACATAACAAAAAAAAAACCTAGTGATGTACCCTGTCGGCAAAAACATCGATAACGATCGAACTACCGTTGCTTTGTCAATACTTTAGAAGGTTATATTTTGTACTTAACTAATTTTGTTTTAGTGGTTAGATTGTGAAAGTTATATTTTTCCTATTTTGGTTTAACAACTCCACCAGTAAGACAAAACCAGTTTGAGAAAATGATAGGCAGTAAAACAAAATATTAAATTTTATCAAGCTTTTTATTTTTGGAGTATGATGCGCTCTATAGGGTTCGCTCATTCGGCATCGGCCTCAGCAGCTTAAGATAACGATATACCTGCAATGTAATATTGACTTATTAGTTTATCGCTTAACACTAATTTCTGGGGCATGCTGTATACAGGGCCGAATTTAGGGGAGGGCAACCGGGGCAGCAGCCCCGGGGCCTACACACACCCTACAATAAAAAAATTCAAACATCTAAATCATCAACGATA
The DNA here is from genome assembly GCA_954871355.1 of Cabera pusaria. Classification (NCBI taxonomy): domain Eukaryota; kingdom Metazoa; phylum Arthropoda; class Insecta; order Lepidoptera; family Geometridae; genus Cabera; species Cabera pusaria. Next base: position 14,834,010 of record OX940896.1, read on the forward strand.
TTTCGGTTAAAAAAACCGGCCACGTCCAGTTGGACTCGCTCACCGAGGCTTCTGGTGGTTACCAATTAAGCTAGACCTCTAAATTGTATGAGCGCTCATATAACTCAGAGGCCTATCTTAATTGGCCCATTACATTTTTATATTTTTTTAATTTTTCCTTTATTTGTGCTATAAGACCTTGCTCCTTGCCAAAATTTATGATTCTAGGTCAACGAGAAGTACTCTATAGGTTTTCGACCCAAAACCAATAGGGTACTTCCAGTTGACCTATAATTGTACATTTTAGTTAAAAGACCTAAGACCTTGTCTTACAGCACAAGTAAAGGAAAATTTCCAAAAATTAAAAGAAGTTGAAAATTCAGGTAAATTTTGGTATTTACAAATTTTGCGAAAATCTAAATTTGCCCATATCTTATTATCGTGTTGCCTCAGAACCTTGATTTTTATACACCTAATAGGGACTATAGACCTCAGTATCTTCGATATCTTCTTCATCTTCAGTATCTCAGTATCATCACACGGACAGACAGACAGACACACGGACAGACGGACAAAAATTGATCTTCTAAGCGTTCCTTTTTTAACCTTTTGAGGTACCAAACCCTAAAAAGCTCGGAAGGTTTCGTTCGTTAACGCTAAAATTTCATTTCAGTTCATTCTTATTTTCGATTATATTTATATTATTTTTGGTTATAAATAAAATAATCTACTACTACTTGGTTTCACAATAAATTATTTATTAACTTTAGTTAAACTTTAGTTAAACTTTTACGTAAATTTAGCCAGATTCAACCATAAATCAGCTATTCAGCGTCATCGACCTAATGAAAACAGAATAAGTGTTGTCTGTGCAGAAGCAAAATTGTTGAGTGGACGCCTGAAAGGGTCTAGGTATAGTGCCAGTTGCGGTAGCTTGAAGTTCGTCTTGATGTATTCATCACCAGAAGGATGAAATCATTGCCCGATGATGAGTATGAGCTTGCGGACATTGTTGGTTAAAATTACTCAATATCACTTTGATGGTTTATCCCTATTAAAATATCGTCATGACATCTCGCGAAATTGCACTTCTATTCCGATCACTGATCATATCATAACTATATATACACTATCGATATCGACAAGCACCGCAATGCGCCCCGCACTATTTTTCACAAAGAGTTTATAAAGATTATGAAATTGATGAAATATTGAGATATTTGGCTTAAAGAAGCAGTAAACGGCTATTACTCGTATTTTAGATATTCTACTTACTGAGCTTCATAAAGTGGAAATCTTACCTTAAAATAACGTTTAGTGGAGTAAGTCTTTGCAGTCTTTAGTCTTAGCATATTTCACTATTTATGTTTCATTATCACCTACAAGCAAGGTGTTAATAATCACACACCTTAAATTCATGCTAAATGCATGCTTTCTAACGTCCACACTAGGTTATTTATTGTAAAACACAAAATAAAACAATAAAATAATTATTTTGAAAAAGCCGATTAACACGCTACCACAGGCTAAGTAGAAATACATGCTAGCCACAGACTAAGTAGAGATGAAACCTTTTTCTTCACATCATGCTACTTGATGGCATTTATTATGACAACCAAACGAAAGAGATAGTAAGAAATAGTGAGTGAGACGAATATAGACTTCCATCGGACGCGCCCCCCTTTTCATAAATCTTTTTTTTGGTACTGCAGCTTCAGTAGACTGTGCGTCGCGTCGCGTCGCGGTCTGAGTTAACCCTTCGGCAAAAAATTGCTCCACAGTAAACGAGTGTCATGCTTTTCATACCCCTCGACAGTTAAAAAATAAGTATGAGCTTTACGTTGATACAATTTCAAATTGTTTTATTTTCTGGTTTCATTATGGCTCCACACTATTAGTGTATTTAGCTAGTGTCAAGTATTCAAATTCTTAAAGTTTTTGTGAATTCAAGTCGTAAAGATAGGTCAAAGTCACATTTCAAGTCAATGTCTAGTCAAAGTCACATTTCAGGTCAAATTTCAAGTCGATGTCTAGTTAAAGTCATGCCCTCAGTAAAGATGTGGACTTTACTGAATATTTTCAGTGGAATTTTGGTAAGAACGCAAATAGCATGTTTTTCAACATTGTGCTGTTTCCCTACACACGCACACATTCACCGGCACTTAATGGTTAATAATCCACATTTATTACAAATTAACTCGCGGAAGAACACAAGTTTTAGGAAAAATGAGAGCACACACATTTTTTCACGTTCCCGCCAAAACCACTGTGCTCATTATTTCAATTTGTTTTTACAGCTTACACACAAAGAAGCATTTATTCAAGAACTGAGGGCATCATTGAATTTCTCACAGATGCAAAAACCAATATTGAAAAATCCGAGCAGAGCGCCATCTATCGAGTCGTCTGACAGCTCCGAGAAGAGAGAAAAACGAAGTTCTGCTATTCAAAACTTCATGGACTTTGAAAAGGAGGTCCAATAAACCTTCATACGAATTCATGTATTGTGCCAGTATCAAAATCATTTATATAGTTTGGTATTGGTATCTTTTCTTATTTCTAGTGTTTAAAATTTCAAATGTCGGGCAAATTTTATTATTTTTTAAACTTTTCCATTTTGTTTTCGTTTGAATTATAAGAAAACCAGTACATTCACAAACATTTTTTTATTAAACGACCCGGAAAAACTGAGACTAATTTTAATGTAAATATGAAAGTGAGTAAACGTAAGAGCAAAAATAAATAAATACTCAATATTATGTTAGCAGTACATTTATGAAGTATTTATCATTTGGTACTTAGTCGCTTATTTAGTTGCATTTTTCAGTCATTCGTTTTTTCTAGGTCCGAAGCTCATTTAGTTATCAGTATCTGTAACTAAATGATCAGTGGTTCAAAGGATTAACTTTCTTACTTTATTAAAATGTGTTGTTTTACTTTTGATTAACTTCTTTCAGTTGGCACAACAAAGTCCTCTTGCTTTTAATCACTTTCAAGTCGAATGTATGCAAATAAATTCACATCCTGAGAATTGCACGTGCTTCATTCCATTCAAACGCACGCGACTCTCGATCGGAAACAAGGGAGCCGTCGGAAGCCCGCACTATCATTAACTACCTACTACGTGAGTACTACAATCTACAACGACATCTCCTAAGTCATTTACATCGACGAGTTTATCAGCAATGCGGAATATCTTAGTTTATGCACAACAGTAATGGTTGTAACAAGTAGTGATTACATTGCTCGGGCGCAGTAATTGGTTGTGGCGAAAGAGCGCCAAATCTGAAGTGTTAGTTCAGTGGCACGGCAGCCACCGATCGAGATGGCAGTGTCGTGGTACGCAGTGGTGACCCTGGCTGCAACAGTCCTTGGAGCATCCATTGCACGTGAGTCTCATTTTTAAATAACATTTCTATGATTGTTGTAAAACTTCAACTGGATCTTACTAGTTCAATCGAACTTAAATCGGTTGAGATTGTTTCCGTTCATACATCCATTCATAGGTACCCTTGAAAAGGCGATGGACTCCCGGGACCTCTGAGGGTCGTTAGTTATTTAGGGAGATCAATTCAATGAATCATTTTCAATAAAAATTAAATAGCTTACTACAGGATCTCTCTCAATGCGTAGGCCTAGACGTAGGCGTAGGTGCTGACATGTAAACAAATATACATACGAGTAGCTTATCCGTTCATATTAGAATATGAACGGATAAGCTACTCGTTAAAATTAGATATCGGCAATTTAACATAGATGTTAATCTAATTTTTCTATTGTAAGCAACGTACGTAAAAAATTTGTAAATGTTATTTTTATGTCAGTAAATATTATCTGCAGCTATATATTGTGCGTCTGTAACATTGTATGAGCATTGGTATCATCGAAGATATTAATAAAGCAACATTTATTTGTCCGTTTACTTAATATGAATTAGGTTATCCTAATGAATATATATATATATATATATATATATATATATATACATAATTATGATACATTACATCAGGAGTAGTCAAACGCTTGCTTACCTACTATAAAAAAAACAAAGTAACTAAAATATTTTAATTTTTAGGGTTCCGTACCCAAAGGGTTCGTACCAAAACGGGACCCTATTACTAAGTCTCCGCTGTCCCTGTGTCTGTCTGTCTGTCCGTCTGTCACCAGGCTGTATCTCATGAACCGTGATAGTTAGACAGTTGAAATTTTCACACATGATGTATTTCTGTTGCCGCTATAACAACAAATACTAAAAACAGAATAAAGTTAAAAATAATAGAGGGTCCCCATACAAGAAACGTCTTTTATTCGGCATTTCACGTCATCTATGAACGCTTAGTTAGGTTAACGTCCCATAGATGGCGTTATATTGAAATGTCGATCCCTAACTCCTTTTTAGACGTTAGATGGCGTTATGAAAAATAAAATGTTTATTAATTACTATTTTTTGCTGGCGAAAAATGATAGTGGTATTTTTGCTCGATCTTATGAAATACTGTAGTGTGGTACGGAGCCCTACTAGTGCGAGTCCGACTTGCACTTGGCCAGTTTATTATTCATTTATTTCACAATAAAAGTTTTACAGTGTGACTTATAATTCGGGAATTAAACCCAATTTGCTTGTATTATAATACTTAGATTATGTTATAAAATAATATCGGCAAACCATACCTAATCAATATTAAATATTATCATTCAAGTCAATAATATTAGACAGATTCAATATTCAATGCAGTTTATACATATGTATAACTATAATAATAACATTAAATATTTCTTGTATCCTTTTATATAAGCAACTTGCGACCCACCCCGACTTGGCACGGGCACAGAGTAATGAATAGTACAAGCACGGGTGTAATGTACTTAAATAATAATGTAGCGTCAGTATGGAGTAATAATTCTATCATTAATTGTTTTGTTTATATTTCAAAATTAGCAGTCCGCCCCGGCTTTGCACGGGTAGAACATATATGCCTACAAAATTTGCATCAGTTTGTTGCATCGAATATAAAATATGAACATATTTAACAACCATCGTCGTATTTCATCCAATTTACACAAAACCTTAACGAATTATGCACCTAAACCTTCCTCATAAACACTCTGGCTATTGGTGAAAACCGCATGATAATCCGTTCAGTAGCTATTGAGATTATTGCGAACAGACAGACAGACGCAGTGATGAACTTTGTTTTATAATACTTACGTATTGATATTGGACGGCCCTTTGGCGTAAAGGATAGTTACCCTGATTCTGACCCGACGGTTGTTGGTTGTAATCCTAGCTATATACCTACCAATGAAAGTTTTATGTGCATTCATGAATCATGGGTTTTCGTACAGAGGTAGTGGTATCATTGAATCAAAATCAATCAAATCATGGGATCAAAGAAGGGGTACGTTTAACGTGTGTATCTGTGTCTGTCTTTAGCATCTTAGCACCCAACCGGATGAACCGATTTTGATTTTATTATTGATATTTTTTTTTGTTTGATAGATGTCTTCATGGAGAGTGTTCTTAGCTTTGATGCATGAAAATTCGTTCAATCGTTATAAAACTATGAGCTTTTTTCTAGTTAATAATTGCGCTATGAAATCAACTTTCATAGGTCTGATCAATTCGAAAATCTTCTTCTTCAACGATATTGTAAGAACATGGAAGCCTCCTGGACTCTACAGAATACTCAAATCCTCACCAACTTACAGCTCAGATTTTAAATGTCGTGTTTTAGAGTCATTGGAAAAGCTATTATACATAGATCAGTCGGGGTGGTTTAAAATATTATATTATATTATTATATATATAGATGAATACTATTTTATACAATAGATCATATTATTGTCCTATATTGACTTCAAATTGATTGTGATCGGTGGGGATCTACAGCATAGGTAAGCTCATAATAATATTTTCGTAGTAACTATGACCTAATCTGTGGTTTCACTGCAAATATTTTATTAATTTTGCGATGCGTGTTTGTGAAATTCGTGATATCTTCTAGAGTTTTCATTTGAATTATATACTGTAAAGGACAATTTTAATCTATAATATGTGGCCAAGCTAATTAACGTAATTATTTGGATAAGGATTAATACTATATACTTGAAAATAGCCTTGGCAGTTATGTAATATTTTTTAACAAAAATAATAAGATTAAAATGGTTACTGTGAGTCAACCTTAAGAGATAGACATATGCTGTCGCGGACTTTTTTGTAGGTCTTATTAAGTTGTACAACTCTTACACAGATTATATTCTTCTATCTATTTTCAATTAAGCAGCGTTCGTAAGAAACGTGTTTTTTCGACCGTTTATTTGCCGACTTAGGTTGCAAATTAGGTCTCCACGAATGTACCTTTGATTTAAACGGGATAATATATAGCCTATTTTCATTCCGAAAGTCCATTCTATGTATTAGTGAAAGAATTTTTTAAATCGGTTCAGTAGTTTTTGAGCTTACTCATTACAAAAATACAAAAATACAAAAATACAAATGTTCTCTCTTTATAATATTAGTATAGATATATAAAATATTATTTAATAACATGAAAAATTATTTCATTTAGAAATAATGTCTACTATATCTTATAAGTGTATTATACCTATGTATGTAAGTTACTTTATAGTAAATTATTTATTTTTACAACTAAACCATAAGCTTATTATTAAGGTATTTATATATAAGCATCATCGTGATTGCTCGTTATTCATGAAAACATAAAATAGTTAATGAACCATAAAGGTAATATGCACGTTAAAAACGCATTTATTAGGTGTTTTATTTATCTTGCACGTTCTACATTAAAATATTTATTTAGTTAGAAGTATCTACCAGTACGGTTGCACTAAGTTTGCACTTTGTTCGAATGCTTTAGTCATCGTAACACAAAGAGATACTTCTCTTTATTATTAACTAGCAGCCCGCCCCGGCTTCGCACGGGTAGAACATAACTACAAAATTTGCATCACTTTGTTGCATCAAATATAAAATATTAACATATTTAACAATCATCGTCATATTTCAACCAATTTACACAAAACCTTAACGAATTATGCACCTAAACCTTCCTCATAAACACTCTGGCTATTGGTGAAAACCGCAGGATAATCTGTTCAGAAGCTATTGAGATTATTGCGAACAGACAGACAGACGCAGTGATGGACTTAGTTTTATAATACTTACGTAGTGATATTGGACGGCCCTTTGGCGTATAGGATAGTTACCCTGATTCTGACCCGACGGTCGTTGGTTCTAATCCTAGCTATATTATTACCAATGAAAGTTTTATGTGCATTCATGAATCATGGGTTTTCGTACAGAGGTAGTGGTATCATTGAATCAAAATCAATCAAATCATGGGATCAAAGAAGGGGTATTATACGTTTAACGTGTGTATCTGTGTCTGTCTTTAGCATCTTAGCACCCAACCGGATGAACCGATTTTGATTTTATTATTGATATTTTTTTTTGTTTGATAGATGTCTTCATGGAGAGTGTTCTTAGCTTTGATGCATGAAAATTCGTTCAATCGTTATAAAACTATGAGCTTTTTTCTAGTTAATAATTGCGCTATGAAATCAACTTTCATAGGTCTGATCAATTCGAAAATCTTCTTCTTCAACGATATTGTAAGAACATGGAAGCATTGACCTGATGCTGGGACATCTCCTGTACTCTACAGAATACTCAAATCCACAACAACTTACAGCTCAGATTTTAAATGTCGTGTTTAGTGTCATTGGAATGCTTTTATTGAAAAGATTATACATAGATCAGTCGGGGTGGTTTAAAATATTATATTATATATATATAGATGAATATTATTTTATACAATAGATCATATTATTATACTATATTGACTTCAAATTGATTGTGATCGGTGGGGATCTACAGCATCGCTTAGCGTATAATAATATTTTCTTAGTAACTATGATCTAATCTGTGGTTTCACTGCAAATATTTTATTAATTTTGCGATGCGTGTATGTGATATCCGTTATATCTTCTAGAGTTTTCATTTAAATTATATACTGTAAATGACAATTTTAATGTATAATATGTGGCCAAGCTAAATAACGTAATTATTTGGATAAAGATTAATACTATATACTTAAAAATAGCCTTAGAAATTTATGTAATATATTTTAACAAAAATTTTAAGATTAAAATGGTTACTGTGAGTCAACCTTAAGAGATCGACATATGCTGTCGCGGACTTTTTTGTAGGTCTTATTAAGTTGTATAACTCTTCCGTAAAAAATATTCTTCCATCTATTTTCAATTGAGCAGCGTTCGTAAGAAACGTGTTTTTTCGACCGTTTTTTCGACCGTTTTTTCGACCGTTTTTTACTCGACTTAGGTTGCAAATTAGGTCTCCACGAATGTACCTTTGATTTAAACGGGATAATATATAGCCTATTTTCATTCCGAAAGTCCATTCGATATATTAGTGAAAGAATTTTTTAAATCGGTCCAGTAGTTTTTGAGCCAAATCATTACAAACATACAAAAATACAATTAATGTTCTCTCTTTATAATATTAGTATAGATATAGATTTCGTGAATAATGGCTAATAAGCTTGGACACAGTTAGTCACAGCACATCGCCGCACAAAACTGCGCACGAGTAATCTAATAACTATTTTGCATTACGTTTTTGAGAAAAGGAACGTCTCTTATAACAAACCTGCTTACGAAAAATAACAGCTTACTTTTGATCCGCGGATCTACGTATACAGTTATTAGCCTCGTAAGCAGTTTCTAGAACCGCTTACGTTAAACAACGCCCACCACTAGGACAGGGAACTGGAAGCGACTTTATTTAATACTATGTAGAAGTAACGCTGAGTTTGCGAAAAACCTGTTTGTATTCTAGTTAGAAAAACACTTTATATCATCATCATCAGCCTATGTTAGTCTAGTGCTGGACATAAGCCTCCACATTTGTGGATCCACGGTCTCCGCTTAAGAACTAGTTTTTCCCGACGGGTGTTGGTTTGTCGGTTGATGTGGCTGTTCCACTACCATTTTAGTTTGCTACCGGTGAGTTACGAGTATATCGATAACTTTGTTTCTTATTTATATTTATATTTTCAATGCTAAGGGATAGATACAATTAGACCGGACTACTTAACTTTTTTTTAGTAGATTTCTATTTTTGGACCTCTATTTAGTGTAATATTTTTTAAGCTTTCGCGATTTACATACATAATTATATTGTAATACCGGTTTCACCCGCGTAGTTCCCATAAATATACGGGGATAATATATAGCTTGTTACTCGCTGATAATGTGGCTTTGCAGTAGTGAAAGAATTTTTGAAATCGTTTCAGTAGCTTTTAAGTTAAATCGTAACAAACAAACAAAAAATAAAATAGTTCCTCTTTATAATTTATTAGATTAAAAATATGAATCATAGTTAAATGTGTTGCTAAATCCAAAACTTAAATACCGCTGCATCGATTTGGCTAATTCTGTTTTTTTGTTGTTATATTGTATTTGCCGCGACAAGGATTCTAAGAAAGAAAATTCCATAGGTAATAGGAGCATTATATCGATGTTCCGACTGACTCGTTACCAAAAAGTAGCTTAATACAATCAAAGAGAAAATTTGCCGACATAACCTTACTACCACCAGGCAAGATAGTGATAGGCTTCCGAACAAATTGGTCAAAGTAGGTTAAAGAACAAACTTAACTTTGCAGTTCAATCCATAGAAAATGTATTGCACCAACTGCAAATAATAAGTTTGTAATAGTAAATTCACTTTTTTTATGTTACTTGACTACATATTAATGGTTACCAGATTGTTTTCTATATAAGTGCTTCAAGACTTGCTTCTTGCCAAATTACATGATTCTAGATCATCGGGAAGTACCATATAGGTTTTGATTCCCTAGTGAAATCGCAAATATGGGGTCTACGGTATCGTCTAGGGTCATCGCTCCACACGATTAGTGTATTTAGCCAGTGTCAAGTATAAAAGTTTTTGTGAATTCAAGTCATGTCGTCGTCATTAAATGGAGAAGAATTTGGCGTATACGATGAAATAGCTATAGAGATATAACCCGTCTAACATGATGAACACGTGATACATATGCCAGCCATGAGATATAATTAACAACGTCATTTGGTCGGGTTATATAGGACACCGGGTGAAAGCCAATAGGCGCTGCTAGAGCTGGGAGCTGAGCTGGTGGCAAACAATAAAATCGCATACGTGAGAAGGATAAAAAAAAATGTTGTCCGTCCTGCTCACTCATACTAGTGATTGTATAGTTTTATCCTTCTCATATTATTATTGTTATTTTAATGTCAGATCTTTTTAATTATCCATCTACGAAGTCATGTAGATTTTAAAAATGTCAAATGAAATACTGTCAGTAATGACAATTGTATGATATTTTTTGAGTGTCAAATATGCGTGCGTTCAGAAATGTATGCTTATAAATCATTGTAGCTTACAAGCAATCAAGACAATAATAATCAATGCCTAGTCAATTTTATATTTTGTCAGAATGTAGGTAAATACAGAGATATGCAAGAATGTGATAGCCAATTTATGAGTGCCGTATACAATCGTATCCATAAGGAAAAAAAATATTAGACAGTTATTCATGAAGTTGTTAAGTATATACTTATTCAGAATTAAAATTAAATACTGGTGATTATTTTTTACAATTAAAAATAAACTCAATCGAACTAATGTCAAGTTAATAACTTATTTATAACATTGTTTCATTCCATCATGTCTTGCTGACACGCGGTTGAAGTACTTGATTATTGTATTTTTATTCTATTTCTGTATTGCCATAATACATTACTAAACTGAATATCTCTTTTGTATTAATTGTATTACGTTCATAAAAGCCTAAATTAAGTTCATCTAAAAGGTAACACGACATTCATTGTCTGTTAGGTGGTACGAAGTTCGCTGGGCCAGCTAGTAGATAATATAGGTAAGTGGTTCAAGACCTTGCTTCTTGCCAAATTTCATGCTCAACTACGAGGAGTAAGTACCCTATAGGTTTTGATTCCCTCGTGAAATCGCAAAATATACGAAAATATTATGTGACATAAACAGTCATATATTTTGGTCGCGTTGACTTACAGGTTTGATTTTTTCACAGGCGGGAGATACTGTAGACCCCATATTTGCGATTTCACTAGGGAATCAAAACCTATATGGTATTTCCCGATGATCTAGAATCATGTAATTTGGCAAGAAGCAAGTCTTGAAGCACTTATATAGAAAACAATCTGGTAACCATTAATATGTAGTCAAGTAACATAAAAAAAGTGAATTTACTGTTACAAACTTATTATTTGCAGTTGGTGTGATACATTTTCTATGGATTGAACTGCAAAGTTAATTTTGTTCTTTAATCTACTTTGACCAATTTGTTCGGAAGCCTATCACTATCTCGCCTGGTGGTAGTAAGGTTATGTCGGCAAATTTTCTCTTTGATTGTATTAAGCTATTGGTAACGAGTCAGTCGGAACATCGATATAATGCTCCTGTTACCTATGGAATTTTCTTTCTTAGAATCCTTGTCCCGGCAAATACAATATAACAACAAAAAAACAGAATTAGCCAAATCGATGCAGCGGTATTTAAGTTTTGGATTTAGCAACACATTTAACTATGATTCATATTTTTAATCTAATAAATTATAAAGAGGAACTATTTTATTTTTTGTTTGTTTGTTACGATTTAACTTAAAAGCTACTGAAACTATTTCAAAAATTCTTTCACTACTGGAAAGCCACATTATCAGCGAGTAACAAGCTAGTTATGCACGCACCTGGCAGAATCATAACAACTGTTTCTTAAGAAACTGCTAACGTGTCATAACACTCCTCGGATCACATTGCGTGGGATGATGCCCGGTAGAGATAAGGTTGTTATGATGTTAATAGCAATAAGTTTGATTCATTCGTTTAGAGCATCCTCTTTTGTTCAGACGTATCTTATAAATGTTTAATTAAATCATTTTAAATTTAAAAAGTGTTTTACAAAAGTGCTTTTGCGCTCCCCGCAACTTGACTGGCGCAGCCGGTAGGATTGTCACGTTAGCTGCGCCGTCTTTCGCGAAAAAACTTCGTAATAAGTTATTAGTTGTGAGCATCGAAAACGCGATTCTAAAAGTGCGTGCTTACAATCCGCGACTGTTCGGCGCGTGTGGCGATCCTCGAACAAAACAAATCTGTCAAGATTAACAAGGAGCATGTTCCAGATTGGCTGGTGAGTGAACTTTTTGCCATCCTCTCTTATCCTTTTTGTGTTATGTATTGAATTGAACATCTTCTATTATAACGTGATCTGGTTAACCTCAAATAGGTTTTGTTATTTTTAAGTTAGAATTTATATAAATTGTGCAAAATGGCAACTCCACCTCCAGAGGTAATAACCCTGAAGGTTATTCCAAACGAGATGCTTAAACTTATCCCAATATTTGGTGGGGATAAGCGTCATTTAAATTTATTTTTAAGAAAGTGTGAATATGTTATAAACAGCTACCGCGGGAGTCATGATCAAAATGTATACGTTATGGCCTCCATAACGAGTAGGTTAGTAGATGAGGCAGCAGCTCTAGTTAGTGAAAGAGCTGATATAGAGACATGGACAACATTTAAAGAATTAATGATACAGCATTTTGGTGATCCTAGAAGCGAAGAGTGTATCGCTATACAATTAGAAAGCTTAAAAATGAAGCAAGGGGAAAGTTATATAGACTTGTGCAATCGTATTCAATCCATCAGAGCAGTATTGATATCAAAAGTGAACCAATTGACAGACGAAGATATGAAACAAGCTAAAGTTACAATTTATAATAATACATCACTTAATGTATTCCTATATAATTTACCCGAAAACCTTATTCGAATTGTCAGGCTAAAGTCACCACAAACTTTAGAAAAGGCGTTAGAGTATGTCCTTGAGGAAGTAAACTTTTATGAGCAGTATAATATGAGAAATAAAATAAATAGACAGCAAATTTTAGGAACACCGCAACCATTTAAATTCGGCATTTCTAATGTACAGCCAAGTACGCCCAACATGCCTAATATGGCCAACATGTCTAGCATGGCTAACATGCCTCGCATGCCTATGCAGCCTAGTGGCTTTAAACCAATGTTACCAATGCAAATGCCGCCTCGGTTTAATTTCGGCATCCCTAATAATCAGATGAAATTACCCCAAATTAACCCCCAACCACAATTTGGTTACAAATATAATGCTCCTCAACAACAATTTGGATATAAACCACAATTAGCCCAGCAGTCATCAGGCATGCAACAGAGATTTATGCCACCGGGTCAGTTCAATGCGAGACCCCAGCAACAATTTGGGTATCGCCCACAATTTGGCCAAGGTCAGTTCGGGTACCGACCTCCTCAGCAAAATAACAAAGTCATTGACAGTGACGTGTCTATGCGTACTGCACCACCGTTGAAACCACAGGGACAGCCACAACCTCAGGGGTTTCGACTCAATGAACTAGAATTAGGGGAAACAGGTTTTTATGAAAATGGTGAGAATGCGTACGGGTATGATGGTCAGGAAGGCTGGCAACAGGATGAAAGAATGTATTACGTAGATGATTCACAGCAGGAGATGTACATGAATGAGCATGAAAGCGATAGCGTAAATGAGACGGATGAAAGTACACCTGAAAAAGTCCAAAATTTTCACATCCAGGCCTCAATGAAAAGCGGGAAATAGTACATTTAAATTGCGATGTAAAACTTAAGCTTCCTTATGTATACATACCGGAAATAGACTCAAAACTTATGATTGACACAGGTAGCACCAGGTCATTCATAAGCTCTCACAAAGCTCGCGAATATTTCGAGCCTTATACAATTTGTGAACCGTTCACAGTTATTAGCACACATGCATCAAGCACACATGACAAAGTGGTCCAAATTCCACTAATGCCATCTTTTAATAGCTATGAGTGTCACAAATTTTATGTTTATGATGTGGACGAAAAATACGATGGATTAATCGGTAATGACCTTTTAATGCAATTGGAAGCCGTTATAGACCTGAAAAATTCAAAATTAATTACAAAGGCTACAACTCTTCCAATAGTAAATGATGGTAATTTCGAGATAGAATTAGACTCAAGAATGGAACAACGTGTTAAGCTACCAACGGATCAATTTTCCGGAGCAGCTATTATCACCTTTACGAAATTCTGTGAGGGTGTTAGGATGCCATCAGCCATCGTTAACTGTGAGAATGGATATGCGACTACCATTATACAAAATACATTAGAACAACCAATGACTTTGACTATTACAGCACCTTTCAAGGTTACAAAGTATTTAGACAATGCTAAAAGCATAAACTGTACTGATGTAGAGATGAGAGATTTAGAAGTGGACATAATACTTGACAAAAATCTGACTAGACTGAGACTTGATCACATGAATGAGGAGGAGAAAGAAAGTATAAGTAAATTGTGCAAAGAATACAAGGACATATTTTATAGTGACCAATTACCTTTGACATTCACTAACAATGTGAAACACAGTATCAGGACTAAAAACGAGGACCCAATATATGTAAGACCATACAGACAGCCCCCAGTACAAGCCGAAGAAATAAAAAACCAGGTAGAGAAACTTTTAAAAAACAAAGTGATTAGGGAATCCTACTCACCCTGGAATGCACCAGTTCATCTTGTACCTAAGAAGATGGACGCATCAGGTGAGGTCAAATATCGCATGGTCATAGATTACAGACGATTGAACGACATAACTGTAGACGACAAATACCCATTACCAAATATAACAGACTTATTTGACAAATTAGGCAAAAGTAAATACTTTACGACGCTAGATCTCGCTAATGGTTACCACCAAATCGAAATTGAAGAGAGGGACCGACGTAAGACAGCATTTAGCGCGAACGGACACTATGAGTTTCTGAGAATGCCATTTGGGCTAAAAACCGCCCCAGCGACATTTCAGAGAACAATGGACAATGTTCTTAGGGGATTACAAGGGCACCACTGTCTTGTTTATATGGATGACATAATAATTTACAGCCCCAGCTTACAAGACCACATTCATGACTTACGAGCTGTATTTGACCGACTTAGGGAGACGAACCTTAAAGTACAACTCGATAAGTCCGAGTTTGTGCGAAAAGAGGTACTATACTTGGGACATACGATTACCGATAAAGGACTTAAACCTAATGACGCAAAAATCAAAGCTGTTCTAGACTATCCCCTACCTAAAACAACAACCGAGATAAAAAGCTTTTTAGGACTAATAGGCTACTACCGACGATTTATTAAAGACTTTGCAAAAATTACGCAACCATTGACAGCATGCTTGAAAAAACGTAATAAAATTGTGATCGACCAAAACTACATAGACGCATTTGAACGCTGCAAGGAACTTCTGACGAATTCACCCCTTCTACAATATCCTGACCAGACTAAACCATATATTTTGACAACTGACGCTTCAAATGTAGCCTTGGGTGCGGTATTATCCCAAGGTACTATAGGCAACGACAAACCAGTCGCTTACGCAAGCAGAACGCTGAGTGACACTGAAATGCGCTACAGTACTATAGAGCGCGAATTACTGGCTATTATATGGGCAGTAAAACATTTTAGACCCTACCTGTATGGAAATACATTCACCATTTTTACAGACCACCGACCATTAGCATGGTTGTATTCTCTCAAAGAGCCTAACAGCAAGTTAACTCGCTGGAGGCTCCGTTTACAGGAATATGACTTCAAAATAGTTTACAAAAATGGGAAGCAAAATACAAATGCAGACGCATTGTCACGCATAAAATTAAACGCCTTAAGTGACACCGACGACATTTCTATGCAGGTAAACTTAGATGAAAACGAGAGAAAGAAATTACAGGACCACTTAAAGGAAATAGACGATAGGATAGAGATTCTAGCAAAACGAAAAGACAGCGAGGAAACTATAACCATATCCGATAGCTCAGAAACTATTACTGTCAGTGACGAATCTGAAGTAGACAAACAATATCCCGTTCCATCAATAGGCAGTAGCACTGAAACAGCCCACTCAGCCATAGAACTAGAAAATAAAGGAATCCCGATTCTACACGAGGCGATTGACACTAAACCTAATCAAATTATGGTATTTACGTGGTTCAAAAATAACATGCAGGTTAAAGACATCTCAACAGATAAACAAAAAATACTTGAGGTACATTTGCCCCTAAACAAAGAAGAACTAATTAAAGAATTTTTAAAAAAATATATTAAACCTAAAATTAAATACTTCATATACTTTGAAAACGAAAATCATAGGAAGGAATTTAACCGAGTAATCATTTCACTGTTCAAGGAAGGTATGGTAGAGTTTTATGAATGTACGCTTAGGGTCGTAAATGTAGAGAATGAAGAGGAACAAAAGGCTGTAACAATCAAACATCATGAAGGAAAAACGTGTCATCGGGGAATTAAAGAAACTGTAATGAGAATTAAAAGAAACTATTATTGGCCTAATATGCAAGAGTCAGTATCAGCAATAATAAATGGATGTGAAGCATGTAGGAAATTAAAATATGACAGAAAACCATTAAAGCCAACAGTACAATTAACTCAAACTCAGGATGCTCCCTTCCAGGAGATCTTTATCGATACTTTTAGTATAGAAAGCCGACAATACTTAACCATCGTAGACGCTTTTAGCAAATTGGCACAAGCTATTGAGATAAACAATAAGTCAACTGCGGAAGTGATTCGCGCGTTAATTAAATACTTCTCAATTTATGGTATACCAAAAAAGATCAGTAGCGACCCAGGATCAGAGTTCAATAACGAACTTATGAGGGAAATGGCTTTAATGTACAAAATTGATTTGCACATATGCACTACAAATAATCCCAACTCTACAGGCATTGTAGAGCGTTTTCATTCAACCCTTATTGAAATATATCGTCTAGCTAAATATGACCAAAAATGTACAGACGCGGCCTCAATCATGACTTACAGCATAATGGCGTACAATAATACGATACATACAACAACTGGTCTGACTCCGTTTGAAATCGTTTTTGGGCACACAGATTCCAGTAAAGCATTTGATGGTGAATTTGAAAAAAGTTACACACAACAACTACTTAAAGATCATGCTAAACGCACAAAATATCTTTATAATTACATATCTGATAAGATGCTTGAAGCAAAAGAGAAAATCAGAGAAAAGCAAATAGGTGAGAATGTAGAATTTAGGGAAGGTGACGTAGTATTTACTAAAGATATTAACAAGAGAAGTAGTAAGGACAAAGCTAGGTATAAAAAGGCAACTGTAACAGGAAAGGTAGAGAGAAACGTTTTACCGGTAGAAATAGGAAAACGACAGACAAAAGTAGCAATAAAGAATGTTAAACGTCCTCCACAGGTGGTGCGTGGTCGTAATGGCCCTTCTTCCCCAGAGCCAGGGCCTTCATCTTCAAAAACTTAAACAGAACCCAGGAATGCTACCAGTTAAAGAAGGGCAAGCTTATAGGCAAGAAGATAAATGGATTATTGTTAAAAGATTTGATTTAAATGAGTTAGGAAATGAATTAACTTTAAATACGAATAAATATATGGAATTCATTAAATTAGTCAATTCAAATAAAACATTTATAAACGAGTTTGTTAATATTAAAAATCAAGCAGAGCATTTGAATAATGCAACAATTTCTAAATTCTGGCAATTGGTTCCTTCACGTAGGATGAAACGAGGTCTTATTAACCCTCTTGGTTCACTCATTAAAATAATTTCCGGAAATCTGGATAACGATGATGCTATTCGTTACGACAAAGCCATATCTATGCTTAGTAATAAGGATATAGTTCTGCAAAGGAAAATGACTCTTGTAACAAAAGTACTAGATAATTTTGTAAACAGTACAGGAACTTTAAATGACAATATTTTAATAATAGATAAGAGATTAAAGGCAATTGAGAATATTATAAATGAAACGTCAACTAAGGAAAATACTTATTTATATCTGACTCATGTTTTAAACATGTTTAACACTTTTATGAATACATTTAGAACAATTTATGATATATTAAATGAAATCGAAACTGCATTAGCATTCACCAAGGTCTCTGTACTACACCAGACAATTGTTAACTCTACGGAGTTGTTGTATTTACTTAAATCAATAGAACAGACTCACAATTTATTATATGATGTAAATGAAAGTAATCTACTAAAATTTGAGCGTATAATTAAGGTAAAAGCATATGTGAAGGAAAGCCAGATAACGTTTATTCTAGAAGTACCGCTAACTGATAAAATAATTTTTGATTATTATAAATTATACTCATTACCCTTTTATAATGGATCAATCAACAAAACTATTGTTGTTTTTCCCGATTTCCCTTACCTTTTGGCAAAAAGCTCAAAATACTTACCTGTAACAAAGCCATGCGAGAGAATAGACAATGAAAAATTCCTTTGTGCAGAAGACAATGTCGTATAGTTTCAAACACTAACGTGTGCTGAGCAGCTTCTAGAGTACCAGAACCCTACCAAATGTGTACAGTATATCGTCGAAGTAGAAGATGTTAAAGTCCAACGGATAGGTTTGGAAAGTTGGATAATTTTTACACGAAAACCAACTGAAATGGCAGAGAAATGTGAAAATGAGAACACCAAAGAGACTCTCCAAGGAACCTACATTATTACCACAAAAGAAAAATGCGTTATATTCATAAAGAATTTAAAGCTGGTACATCAACGAACATTTGCCGAAAATCTGCAGTATAAAATAATGCCTATTATTGCATTACCAGACTTGAAACCCAGAAACCCCAAATCATTAACATCCGTGAATATCAAGAATATGAACCTGGAGGAGATGCGACACTTATCGTATATTTTGAAATTGAAGAAAAGTGATGTGTTTAGTGAAGGGCATTATAGTGAAAGTGGAAAAGTGAAAATTGACACTAAAAGCGTTAGTTTAGCAACTGTTTTATTGTATGTGTTTCTAATTTTTATTTCTATTTTTCTTGTAATGTATTATTTTATATATAAATTTAAGCGAAATCATCGAAACCCGATCCAAATTTCCACGGTTTCAGATAATTTCGCACTTGATGAGGGAGGAGTTATGCACGCACCTGGCAGAATCATAACAACTGTTTCTTAAGAAACTGCTAACGTGTCATAACACTCCTCGGATCACATTGCGTGGGATGATGCCCGGTAGAGATAAGGTTGTTATGATGTTAATAGCAATAAGTTTGATTCATTCGTTTAGAGCATCCTCTTTTGTTCAGACGTATCTTATAAATGTTTAATTAAATCATTTTAAATTTAAAAAGTGTTTTTAAAAAGTGCTTTTGCGCTCCCCGCAACTTGACTAGCTATATATTATCCCCGTATATTTATGGGAACTACGCGGGTGAAACCGCGAGGCGCTGCTAGTATTTATATAGATAGATTATCATTCTTATATCGACTAAAACAATCCGATTACGATGACATATACTTAATTGAGCACAATATCAATAAATCCGTAATTCCGTACACAGAACATCTTTATCAATCAATCAATCAATCAATTAATCAAGTAATTTATTTGCAAAAATACAGTTTACAAATGTGTGGTATTAAAGTAATGTGTAAGTCTTCGTATTCAGATTGCATGTAGACGCGCAAATTTTAAAAAAATATACTAACAATAATCAACAATACAATAAGAAATAAATGTTGGTTTTGTTGTAGTTCATTATAAATTCTTTAACACTATAAAAACAATTATGTAAAAGCCAGTTATTGAAGGTCCGTTTAAAATTATTTTCTTCTAATAGTTTAATGTCATTAGGGATCATGTTATAAACATATATACACATATAGTAAACATTTTTGCTATAAATATATATTTACTACTGCGAGGTTGATATAATAAGTTTCTATATATGTTGATATAATAAGTTAAATTTCGTCCGTTCTTGTCTTGTAAAAACATCACTTCGCTTAACAAAGTATTTCGGGTGGGACTTCACAAAAAGACAAATTTCTCTGAGGTATATACAGGAATAGGTACAGGAAGTATTTTGCATGTCTTGAAAAGTGGTTTGTGAGTATCAAAAAACCAGGCCTTATGTATAACTCGAACACATCGCTTCTGCACTTTAAATATTATCTCAATGTCAATCGAGTTACCCCATATTAGAATCCCATAGCTGATGAGGGATGCAACATAGCCATGATACGCTGTTAATGCTGCTTCCATTGAGACAGTTTGTCGAATATTTTTCAACGCAAAGACGTAGCGTTCAAGCTTTTGGCACAGTTGTTCGACGTGCATTTTCCAGTTAAGACGTTTATCTATTGTATTACCTAGGAATTTTGTAGCGTATACCTCTTCCACTTTTTTATTATTAAATTTAATGTCAAGTTTTGTTGAATTAGAATTATAAGAATTGAATTGAATTAAATGTGTTTTATTTATGTTTATATGTAAATCATTGTGTTTCATCCAGGTTATTATATCTATAAGAGCTTTGTTAACGATTTCCTGAGTTTTTTCTCTATTTTCACTTCTGATAACCACTGTGGTGTCATCGGCAAATAGTATACATTCATGAGAAGTAGCTAGAGGAAGGTCATTGATGTACAACAGGAATAGTAATGGACCCAGTATACTACCCTGGGGTACAACGCAGCTGTTTACAAGGGGTTCTGATTGAAAAGTTTGCTTAGAAAAGTTTCTATTTGGACCTTTGGTTATATTAGTTAGTTCGACGCATTGCGTCCTATTCAGTAAATAACTAGATAACCAGTTTTTGGCTTTACCTCTTATTCCATAAATATTTAGTTTTTGCAGAAGCTTATCATGATTTACGAAGTCGAAAGCTTTTGACATATTCAAAAATAGGAATACTATTGGGGAGCCACTGTTTATACTTTCTGTTATTAGCTTCACTAGGTTAAAACAAGCTATTGCGGTGGAATTACCTTTGCGAAATCCGAACTGTTCCTTTTTCAGAATGTTATATTTTTCCAGAAAATAATGTAATCTTACTAACATTGCCTCAAATATCTTAGAAAGTATTGGTATTGTTGTGATGGGGCGATAATTACTTGGATCTGATTTATCCCCCTTCTTAAATATAGGTTTTACCACTGATATTTTAAGTTGTGTAGGAAAGACACCTTCTATAAAAGACAGATTTACTATGTGAGCGATAGGATGACAGATTGAGTGTGCAATAGTTTTGAGAGCTTTTGAAGTGAGATTATCATAACCACCTGTTTTTGTATTATTTAGCGAATTGATAATATTGTATATTTCACTACAATCTGTTGGTCTTAGAAACAGTGTATTTGCATTCCAATTCAATTTAATTTGGTTACTATTATTTATGTCAGAATATAGGTTTTTAGTCACATCAATAAAATAATGATTTAGCATATTACAAATGTCAATTGGATTACTGTATGTCATATTATTAACATTAATTATTTCTATGTCATTTTTTTTTAAATTATTTCCAGCATTATTAGATGTAATAACATTCCAGATAGCTTTCGATTTGTTTTTTCCAAATTTAATACGTCTAGCATTAGTTATTTTTTGAGCGTGCCTCATGCATTTTTTAAAAATATTGTTAAATTTGGTATAGGTAGTTTTATTGGTATTTTTATTTGCACTCGTATTTCGACAAGTCATATACAAGTTACGCTTTGTTTTACTAGATCGCTTGAGACCTTTAGTAAGCCAGTTTAAAGTAACAGGTTTGTTATTAATCTTAACTTTAATTAAGGGGAAACATAAATTGAACAGTAGACAGATAGTCTGGTGAAACGAATCAAATGCACTATTTAGCGATTGTGCTTGAAACACCTCAGCAAAAGAGAGAGAAGAGACACACTCAAAAAATTTTCTCATATTTTCCTCACTGAAATCACGTCTATGTTCAAACCAAGTTGTGTAAGCTTTACGTTTGTCTGATTTAATACTTATTGTTTGAGCTGTTTCATATTCAGACAGTGCAAGAATATGGGTATCCAAATGCTTATTTTTTATATTGCTTGTTATTTGATCTAAGCATGAATTTATCCTTGTAGGAGCCTTTATATGGGTTTTCAGAATACTTATTTGATCTTTAGTAACAACATTGCTGACCTTAAGAAAATCAATGCTCCAATCTCCACATATTACTATCTTTTTTAGTTTGTAAGTGTCTGTGAGGTAAATTAAAAGCTTCTCTAACTTATGTAAAAATAGGCCAACACTTGATTTTTTCTGTTCAGGTTTTCTATAAATGCAAAATACTAGTAAATTTAGGCCAAGTAATTCGATTCCGCAACATTCGACGCTAAATTTGGCGGAAAATTAAAATCTGACGGAACTGTTAAAGATTTTGTTGGCAACATTCTGTTGACTAGAATACATGTACCTCCTCTACACTTGTTTCGGCAGAAGGATGAAGCTAGTTTAAAGTTCTTTATCACTATATTATATTATTATATTATATTATATCAAATCAGTTTCAGAATTTTCCTTAACAAACGTTTCACAAAAACATAGAATATCCACCTCTTTACCTATATACCTTAGGTAGGTCCGACCACTGTCTGGTGAAGTCTGTTTCAGTCTACTCCCCGCCCGATTCCAGCTAAAAAGGCACCCGGCGGGTGTGGCTATACAGGTCAGCAGATTGGGATGAGATGCGTTGTTTTTCGCATCTTACCCTTGGAGGCAGGTGTTTTTCTTCAAGTGATCCCTCAGCTTGCGCGGATGCTGTGACAGAAGTGTTACGTCAGGTTATGGAATATTTCATACCATTTTCTGACGTTCCGCTGTCCAGCAAAGCTCGTCCATGGTTTAACGTCAAATGTGGAGATGCAGAAGCGTTGAAACATGAGGCCTACTTAGCCTGGACTGATGCTCGAACCCGCAAGTCTAGAGATGTACGCGAAAAGAAGAAGGCATTTAACTTAGCCTGCAAAAAGGCTCTCAAGAAGGCTCGCTTTGATCACATACGCCGAACAGGGAGCAAACTTGCTTCTTACCCCTCGGGTAGCAAAGCGTTCTGGTCCCTGGCGAAGTCGATCGAAGAGAACTTCTGCCGTCCTTCACTGCCTCCACTACTAAAACCCGACGGGTCTCTAGCGCACACTGCTGAAGAGAAAGCAAATTTATTTGCTACTCAGTTTGCAGAATCTTCACGTTTAGATGCTGGCAATGCTGTACCTAGGAGTCTGCCAATTTGCGGGATGTTTATATCCGTTTTCTAGTTAAGTAAGTGCATTAGATATGTTATTTAATAATACATAAGGATTTTGGTCATTATTTCCTACCGATATAATAATAATATCGTCTTCTTTTAAATTTCTATTTGTTGTAGATCACGTAATATTTCGCTTGACGGTGCATAGGGCTTTACTATTCCTTGAATATTATAGTTGGTGTGTTTGCTAGTTTCTGTCGTAATCAAATGTCTTGCCAGTCCTTTTACTTGTTCGTCTCCAATAATATAGATGTTTCTTGTGTTTATCAGTTTTTGTGTAAGAACATGTTGTTGAAGTTCACCTTTATCTGATGAGATTTTTTGTATACTTCTCATGGTATTATACATCTATGTTACATCCTCGAGATTTAAATTAACCATGTAGTCCGTCTTTCGTTGTTTCGCATCGTCACACTGTTTAAAGCACATAAAATAAAAATAAAAACATTATTTACTCGTTCAATACTCACACACCAGCCAACATTTCGACTGCGTACCTTCATTCGTGTTTCGTGTGTAGCATCGTCCAGATGCCTGTCTGATAGTTATTTTATGATATTAAATGTTATAAGTATTTTCCATAAGTTTTGTGAAGTGTTTGTACACCCATACATAAATATGGGTAAACGAAAGCCGCAAAATACTGATTACGACGTTATCAGACGAGAATTTCACCGAATTTTTAGGTTGCCGAGAAAAATATCCTGCTCCGATCAACATCTACCCACATTTTTAAGAAGAAAAAATGTGTTGAAGTTAATTACTTATTGTCTTAACGTGGTAATACGTGATATTATCCCGACAATAAACTAAAATAATTCCCTAAAGTGGTGCTACGAGATATCATCCAGGAATTAATTTTATACTTTCTTAATGTGGTGGTACGCGATGCTACTCAGAAAGTAACTACCGCCTGTGTCGCATATCTACACGGGACTTATTGGATTCTACAGATCTTAACCCCAGATCAGATACTCGCTCCACTACGGTGTCCGAGCATGAAGATACGCAATAATAATTGCCAAAAATTTTGCTACCATATCTTATACCGGAATTATAGGTAAGTAAGTAATTTAACCAACCAGTATTTACCATAAACCTCTTAACAGATATATGGTATGCAACCGACCGCAGTTTTTAATCTAGTTCCTGTCTATCTAAAGATTATACTGGCAGAGATTGCTCTAAGCGATAAGACATGCCCATTGTTAAATAAATCTTGTTATATTTTTTCTAAGATAAAAGTTTTATCTGGTATGCAATAAAGTGCTCATCTGTTTTTATACTTTCTTAATGTAGTAGTACGCGATGCTGCCCCAGAAAGTACTTTCTGTGTCGTATGTACATGGGAAAGCCATTATGTAAAAGAAAGGCTACAACATAATGTACAACATAATTCAACCAGATATGCTTAGGTACTATAGTACCTATATCGCCTGTGTATGCTATACGATATCGGTAAAGACCTCGACTATGGCTCCAACCCCGCTAAACTCTTGGTCGAGAATTCAGCGCTCGAGTCACCTAACTTCTTCTTCAAATGAGATCTTGCAATTACATATTTAAAGTGGCCAAGAAATGTGCTCATTGGGTAGGTTGAAAATACCTACAGTGATCTCTGAACGTTGGGGTATGATTTTACTAGATTGTACTACGAAATAGACACATGCAGGTCAGAAACATAACCCTCCCTTTTGCTTCGCCTCAGTCGGGTGAGAATAGAATGCGTCATCTTATTGAATTTTTTTCCTTTGCTATTTCCACAAAGGGCCACCACAAACTCAGGTAAATCCTGGCATCACTGACCTAGTTGACTTATACCACAGACTTACACTCATTTTTTTACACTTGATATAGCCTATTTTTATCAAACTTAACATCCTTGGGAGGATGAAGCATATAAACATTCAATTGTGCGACCAACCTTTAAACGTCAACTACGACGTCAGACAACAACAGCATGAATTGACTAATCGCCAATGAACAATCTGAAGCAGCTACCGTCAACGCCAGCGAAGAAGATCTAGGAGCCGCCTGCAAATAAGCAGCGCGACATATATTCGAGGTACTCACGCGTGAGTAATTACGTCGGTAATTAATGTCGATAACTTTTGATTCAGTAACATTGGCTTGTATTAGTGGTCATAAATGACCATCGAACTGTTTTGTACAACGGAATATTGTTCCGTATAACCCATGTTCCAGAATGACCGTGGCAGAATGGCAGCGCGTGACCAAGCTCACAGTCTCTCAGGCCTCTCAGGTCTATCGGCGTACAACGTCTTATCCATACATACGTAATTCAAAAATCGTATAAAATTGCAGCATATTTATGGACTTAGATAGTATTAATCTGGGTTCTGGTATTAAAATCGATAGAAATCTTATTAATGTTATATACCGGACCGGCTGTAATTCGCGTGCCTTTGTTCGAATCTTCTCGATCTAGGTTTCGAGCGAATCCGTCGCTCTCGTCGTCGACAGAAATCGTTATAGTTTATTTTTATGGTCACAGATTTTAGTGATAAATAATAGATTAATATAACTATGCATATATACATACCTTCTTAAAAACACATGGCAACTATTACATTTTAATTGCAGTTGAACGTACAAGGTCTGTTCAGTTAACTTCAAAATCAATTACCTTATTTTGGGCAACATGATTCGTTGCTGTAAAACGTTATAAATTATTTATCACACCAAAGCAATGGAGCTTATATAAGCATACAGTTTAGTGTCGCGCTCTATTTTAACATACAATGTAAGATATGCTTATCTTTGCAGTATAATTAATTACATTTTAGTAATTTTATATGGCTACAATTGACATCAACATGGCATATTCATGTTGCCTGGTTTTATTAAGGCAACATACTCTTATACATTAGCATTCTAAAAAAAAAAATGTGCTACGTCAGATATGTTTCAAAAAAAGGCATTTATTACAATGACAATATCTTAATACCATAAGTAACAATGCATAACGGTATGGTGTGGTTAAATAGCTTGTACGGCCTCAAGCGTTCCAGCACAACCCTGACTTTCCTAAGGTAATGAAGTCAGTAGTTATTCCGATTATGATAATAGGGACACCCTATTGTTATACCTTTTAATATTTTGTGCGAAGACTCAAAGAACAAATCTTGCTTAAAAGCAGTAAGTGAGTAGTAAACATGTTTGTGTGATCAAGGGTTTGATGTGATAAGAATAATTTGGAATGGGACTTGAGACGAATACCCAATATTTAATAATTACATAAACACAAACTCAACCTTAGTAACCGTGTTTAAATTCAGATCCGAGTCCCTGAATTTGCTTAGTTACCAAACTACTTTTTGTCCTGCCGTAGCAATATTAAAATACAGCTCCTAAACTACGCATAGATAATTATCATGTCTGTGAATGAAAACAAAAAATTATAATAACAACGTTTATTTCTCTTTACATAAATGTTAATTTATGTTGCAACTAATGCCTAATATTAGGTGTAGTTTGAAGTTAATGAAGTAACTAACTACGCAATAGTTGTAAAAATTTAATGTGATCAATAGAAAAGCTAGCGCCTGAAGTACGTACTGTATCACAGGGCACTAGATCCAATATAATGTGTCCTAATTGGAATTCTCATGCATACTGATTGATGATTGTACTTCTCCATTTAGAAATAACGATAATCGAGTTCCATAAGGTCTTAAAATAATAACAATATGGCACAATTTATAAATTCCATATCGTATCTCAGGACAAGCCTGTGCCAGATACGTATTCACAACCACGGTTTTTTACATTATTTCACAAATCTACTGTAGCATAACCTATTCTGGCTTGCACTATACAGTGTGGAAATTAAACTCAGGCCCTGGAGGGAAACTACTTTAAATCCTTAAGCTAGCTCATTTTACTTAAAGGAGACATTCCTTTATTTTTGAAAAGAAACAAATCTGCATTAAAAGATTTTTTTAAACTCGCTTGCTTCGCCCGGGACTCGAACCAACTAAAATTTAAAAAAATAAACACTCTTTATTTTAATATACTAATCGGTAGTATTAATATTCAGGATAAAGTTTCTCTTACAAACATTAGGTCTTAAAAATAAAAATAATCGTTATATCTAACATCAACTTTATTTTACTATCAATTTTGTAACACTTAAATTATTTAACTGATAAATTGTTCGAAATGAGCCCCGTCGTTCCGGCTACACAACATTAGTCGCCGTTGAAATTCATTTCTTGTAGCCTTCAGCAAAGTGTTGTGGTGTATGCCCCTAATAACATTTTCTATCGCAATCCTTAGCTCTTGAACGGTTTCATAGCAAGTTTCATAAACAACATTTTTTACATGACCCCATAAAAAGAAGAAGAAAGAAGAGATAACAGAACTGTTACGTGTCTTTTACTTGTTAAAAGTGAACAGTAACCAAACATTTTTTAAAGAAACTTTATCCTGAATATTAATACTACCGATTAGTATAATAAAATAAAGAGTGTTTATTTTTTTAAATTTTAGTTGGTTCGAGTCCCGGGCGAAGCAAGCGAGTTTTAAAAAATCTTTGAATGCAGATTTGTTTCTTTTCAAATATAAAGGAATGTCTCCTTTAAGTAAAATGAGCTAGCTTAAGGATTTAAAGTAGTTTCCCTCCAGGGCCTGAGTTTAATTTCCACACTGTATATATAACCCGGTAACTACTTAACGTTATAAACCTATGTATCTACGGTATCTACCAAGACATTAATGATGATAATTATTAACAGTCTATTAGTAATAACAAGTCTTTGTCCTTAGCTATATTAGATTTTTCTAATACAGTAAGAAGATTCAAAAATCTATGTAGGTGAATTAGCGTCTAATAAAACAATTGATTTGTATTTACATAAAGATAGTTATTAGTAAAAATAAATCATAGTTAATTATAAGATTTTCTACAAATAATTAAACTGGCTGTGTAAATTGATTATAAATTAGGGGTAAATTTAAGTTTCCAAATATCAATAACTTGCGAATTAAATAATTATTCTTCGATAATTGATTAATACTCTATGAGTATTTTTTGCTTGATTATTATATAAAACTATTTATTACCTTGACAACATACATTAGAGTATATGCTTGCCATGTCAACATATCAAATCGAACATTTAATTTGCCAGAATACTATTTCAAACTAATAAAAATGTATAAAAATATCATAGGATAGACTGTAAGTTGAAGTATTCAGCCTGCATGCAGGCGGGACAATATTGTATAACATTTGATGTATTACTGCATTTCAAATTTATTGGTGCTATAAAAAAGTTAGATTATGCAGACTTTATCTGCGATATTTCTTATTTTGGCGTAAATACCTTCGAATATTTATGATATCTTGAAATATCTATATAATACTGACTCTATGTTACAGTCTTGCAGCAAAATGTGAAGGTTTTTATCTTCACCGTACATAGAACTGTTGTTTATCCTGTGACAGTGCGCCTCATGGTTCTACTTCTTATGCCAATTAATTTTACTCTTGGCGTCATCAAAAGAACAACTGTCATTGTACTGTTCTTTACAAAATGTATGGGTAACGTATAACGACCGATTTTACAACCCGGAAATTAGCCATCGCTTAAATTTTTTTATTTTCTTCTTATGTGTAAACCTAATTATTTATTTCATTCGAATATAGAACATAAAACTATTTGTACATGCATACATGCATTGAGTAATCATCAAAATTTAATTTTGTCCAAGTACTGAGTAAATATACAATATTTAAGGATAATATTTGAAAAATGCAATCCACTAATTTCGTCGTAACGATACATCGAACTGTGGCTTAATTGGCAAAGCACCTGCACGTGTAATCCGGGGGGTGCGGGTTCGAGTCCCGTCGGTACGATGAAATTTTGGATTGTGTTTAACAATTTATAATTAAGATCGTTTAAAAAAACCGACTTCACATGGCATTCGAGACATTTTCAGAAGCCAGTTTGAGCTTTAGATAAACAAATATTATGTTTCTTTGAAGTGTTACACACTTTATATTTTTGTAAATTGTTAAAAACAATCCAAAATTTCATCGTACCGACGGGACTTGAACCCGCAACCTCCTGGATAACATGTCTAGGTGCTTTGCCAATTAAGCCACAGTTCGATGTATCGTTACGACGAAATTAGTGGATTGCATTTTTTAACCCAATTATGCATTGGTGGCGCCATCTATGAAATCTTATTACTACTTATTAGATAAACAATCTAGATCTCTAGAGATATTTATCGGATTCTAATATATTATGTACCAAAACCTTTTCTAAAAAAATATACATTTAAATAATGAAAACCCCATCCAAATTGAATTAGTAGTTTTTGAGAAAATCGCGGACATACAAACACACACATACGGACAAAATAAATTATACAAATACATACAATATTTATTAAACGTACGGGTATAATTAAATACAGAACGTCTTTTTTGCACAATCATCATTATTAGTCCATTTCCGACCACAAGTCTCTCCTATGGCACCTCTCCTATGGCACGCCACTGAGCTCATAGGCAACGGTGACCACTTCCCATCAGGCTGGGCGTTTACTTGTTTGCTACCGATACCATTATAAAAAAGAACTTTCTCCTTTTTAAAAGAAGGTCAAAAACAAGTACACTAATCTAAGGATAATAAGTTAAACACACACGTATATATAATTACATATAATTCAATAAGTAAGTCCGCAGTCCGCATTTAAAGATATTAAATGCAACGATAGCGATCTTTATGTTGATTAATATAGTTAAAGTAGGTGATGCAGTTATGTCCTACTTAAGTTATATAATCTGTGTCTCGCGAGTAAAACCAACTGCATACACTTTTAATCACAATCAGTGCAAGACATCGTTACTCATCGATTAGGGGGTGTGCTATAAATATCCATACAAACGGAATACCAGTGTAGAGGCCTTTCTGACGTATTTAAGCGTCTGGCTTCTAATCTAGAGGGCCCTAAATCTGTTAGGGGCCCCACAGACTATCGGTTCGCCGGACTATAACAGCCTGTCAGTTATCACAACAGCCACACACCGCTTCAGGTTTCCGACAGACAAACATCTGACGACAAACTCAAACCGAGAGATAGCAGTAACGCTGATGCCTGCCACCGGCTTGTAGTATTTAGCTACGCCATAATTTGAAATGGTTTATACTGTCATTTGTCGGTCGCCAGATTTAACGGATAGTAGACTTCAGTGCTCCCAGCCAACCTCACCTGCCCGTGGTGCATCCTGCTGACCAATGAATGAGGCTCTGGCGACCGACAAATGGCGGTAATATTTTATATAAATATAAAATATATATAAAATTATAATATCCCCGAAACTGTTCACTAACGCCTTAGACTCTAAGGCACTCTAAGTTAACAGTTTCTTCTTTCTTCAGTTGTAAAGACTAAAAACCGACTTACACCGTTATCAATTACGAACCAAGATGAGAGGAGTGATCAAACGCTAGCCTATACGACATAAAATAAATGTCACAAATCGCGCGAGTTTCAGTAGCAAATTTGAGACGTTTATCGCCATATCTCTGGCGATACTTATCTGATCTTGATAAAATTTAAATGGGACTAGCTTGGAAATTAACCTTACCTATGACAAAAATAATCATTCAAATCGGTTTATCTTAATTAACACTTTTGAAGCCGCGATGCACAACTAATAGATCAATAAGCAGGAATAGATCGAAAGGAAAGGCAAGTAGGTCAGTATCACTCACGACATTCTTGCGTAACGCATGCCGTAACTATGTGACGATCTTCACGTCACATTACGTGATCCTCCAACGCATAGGGAATAACTAACTTCCGACACACGTGATCAGTAGGAGTACGAGGTTTTGTACGTTTCAGTACGATTTGTACAGTACATATGTTATTAATATAATAGATGAATTTATTATACGGTATTTACTGAAATCTGTAGTCAAACATTTTTGCGATTTTTTTTTATCAATTTGAATTTTTTTCTATGATAACTGAATGCTTAACAATTTTGTGCATGCATTTTTTACTGCAAAAATTTAGTTTTGTACTGCAAAATGTATCATGCGTGTAATGCAATTTCACTGTTGTTTTATTTTAAGGAATACTATGTATTTGTAATATATTTGTGATATACCTAGATTTATACCGTCTAAGTTCGAATAACAACACAGTAGTTATGAGGTAAACATGCCCCAATATTGAATAATTTCGGTTGTATGGTCTATCCGTCCGACCCCGGACTCATAATGAACTTTACATACACAGAACAATAACACAGATTTAGAAAACATTAAACCTGTGAAAAACATTTAACAATTTGTCAACAATTCTTACAAAAGCAGTTGCATTACACAAGACAAATGTTAAGGCGCGATCTGTGACTACATATTCTTGTATCTACTCTTAATATTACATTTATAAAGTCTTGGAACCGTGATGTTTTCAGTGTCATTCATGCCCCTTCGCGTGCCGTCGAAGGAGCCTGAAGCAAGAACAAGTCGCATTAT
Organism: Cabera pusaria; assembly: GCA_954871355.1. Taxonomy (NCBI): domain Eukaryota; kingdom Metazoa; phylum Arthropoda; class Insecta; order Lepidoptera; family Geometridae; genus Cabera; species Cabera pusaria. The sequence continues at coordinate 14,865,781 of OX940896.1, forward strand.
AAGGACTCTAATTAGTGTATGTACGTAAACTTAACAAAAGGAAATATGTGGTGGGCACTTACAATGTAAATATAAACACCTCAAAACGCTAAAGGTTATTTGCTTTCTTTACTCATTAATACTCACATTTTAAGATTGGTTTTAAGCTAAGTTCTAAAAGTGGGAAACATAATATTTTGTTCAGTACTACAATGTTACATACGACAAACTGAGCAATGAGTATCGAAGGTCGATTTGTCGATTGAGCTCGAAATAGCAAAACGAATATAGCGTAACTAAACTAGTTAATTTTCTTTATACCTAATAAACTAACTGAGACTAACGCTAATGTTAAAGATAATAACGATTTAAAACGTTGTAAGGTTGTTAAGTTGACTTAAATAATCAAATCAAATATGAATTGACCATGAGGGCTAATACTATTTCACGGGTCCCTAATACAATTTCAGATCTGACATATGAAAGACAATCTAAGACCCTAACCGTATTTTTAACTCTAAACTAATCAAATAAAATACTTAACTGCACATTGGCACAATATTAATATCGAAATTTAATTATATTTTATAGTAAAATATGAATGTAAGCACCCAAGTTAACACTACTAATAAAACTACACTTCTTTTATAGTATACATTATCCATACAATACAGATGAAGGAATAAATCCAAAACCAAAAACAAATAGATCTTCTCATCTTTTAGACAACTCATGTCACGTCATTTGATTAGGTATGTATAGCGATGATCTTCACAAGTACGCTGACAAGAAGAGCAATTGAGCCGTTGCTGAGGATTGTGCAATGCTCAGCGGTGAACAATAGGAAAATTTGTGCCTTAGTATCATCATAATCAGCCAGTGTCTACTGCTAGACGTAAGCTTCTCCTAAGACGCGTCACTGAGCCTGATCTTCGGCTTTTCTTTTCCACAGCCTACCACTTTGCGTATGGCTCCATCTGGACACAGGGCGTCCTACGCTACGTTTGCCAACTCTAAGTTTCCACTCTAGGACGAGTCTACCCCAACGTTTATCAGTCGTGAGGCGACAGATATGACTAAAATATCTATAATATATTTATATATGTATATATATAATGTGTGAAATAGTAACAATTCAACGTTAAATCTTTCAAAAAAAATGTATCATACTTCCACAGCCGGGAAGCAAATGCTCGAGAAGTCATCGTGTGGCCGTGTGTGGGTGACAATCCATGCACCAGAAGTCAGCCTTGGAGGTGGAGCCAAGATATACGATGCTATAGAACTCAACTGGGACTTTGGAGGTTGTTCAGTAGTGCCGGCACAAGTGAGTACACAAAATATAGTAGAAAAGACACACACATCCTAAATAAATTGTTTTAGCAGGCGGTATAGCTTGCGCTATAATAATCAGATGCTTATATAATTTTGCCCGCCAAAATTGTAGGCATATTTATATCTCAGTTGTAATAGTCAGGTTCTGAGTAGCATAGCATTAATGCAGTGCATTGCTCGATCGGATCGGATCTATCTAGTTACTCACTACAAAGTCTACTTATACTTACTAGAAAGTAGTAGGTTAGAGTTACAAAAGACAAATACAGATTTCGCAGAAATAATTAATTGTCGTCTAGTAATTGTATTAGTTACTAACAACTAGTAACCCTTTAGGTTATTAGTCGCCTGGAAAATAATGTTTTTAAAGTAGTAAAGAGACGTTCTGAAAAACGCGAACCCGTAGCTTCTGTGAAGAAAAAGGCTTAGTTTGGTAAACCACGCGTTTTCGACTCTACACGCGTGTAGGATAGATTAGATCCTTAAAGGAAGACCGAAGAATGTGTGGATGAACTGTGTGAGAAGCTGTAAAAGAAGTGAATGCGGTAATGACTGCGGATAGGCCCAAATGGAAGAGAATGGATATGTTGTATCGACCCCCACTTAAGTGGGATAAGGGTAGGAATATGACGATGATGATGATAGGCGTAAGATCCTTTATCAAAGTATTATATCAACCTACTCAAGTTTAAGTAACCAGGAAAAATAAGTTCTACCATATCATCATTGGGACGTATGCCAACAGATATTGATAATAATTCAACGACAACAGGTTAATTTTGAATGGAGCAAAGATCAACCAACAAAGAAAGGAACTGTTATCGGCATAATATTCGGAAGGCAGTACTTCCGAGGCTTAGTTCAGGAGCTCAAAATGATACCTTTAGTGACGTAATATCATTTACATAAGGAGGTAAACGGCGTGTAGTTCGCTACCTATCATTTGCATAATGGTGATAGTAGGCTGAGAGAACTTTCTTGCAAATTGTAATGGTTATTGGAGCTGGCTGAAACAATAACGAAAATAATATTATTACTTGGCGGAAGTTCGTTTACATCTCAGGTTTTTATTGAAGGCAGCTTATCAATTCAATTCAAATAAATTGTTGTATAATTTAAGATCGTATAAAAACTTTAAAAAACTAGGGATGCGCCGATCCCATCCAATCTTTTCGAAGATCGGATCGTATGCATACGATCCAATCGATTTTTGGATCGAATCGAAACCATGCGATCCGATCGCGGATCGATTCAATTCTATCAAATATCGGATCGCGGTCCCAACATTGTGGTTTGCACAAAATGTAATGTACTATTTTAATTTGCACACCGAATATTATTGCATAATTTATTGTTTCGATGTGTGGTTTTATACTTCATAGACATACATACATGTACACGTATACCTTAAATTATTAGTTTTAATAAGATTAAATTAGACATAAGTATTTTCAGGTTAATGTTATTTATGTTGCCTCGTTGAACAAACCAACCCTTTTTTGTTTGAAATAAATGTTGTATTTAAATGGGATAATTTTTTGGATCCATATTTTGAAAATCGGATCAAATGCATGTGATCCGATCCACGGATCGGATCGAGACGTTGCGATCCATTACAAACCATAATATCGTATCGAGCTTAAAAAAATCGCATCCCTAAAAAAACCGAGTGGATTCGCGCACTGAGGCTTCCGTACAAATTTGTCAAACTAAAATAAATGGACACTAGGACACTAGGACTAGGACAAACTTAACTTTGCAGTTCGATCCATAAAAATGTATTGAACCAACCGCAAATTATAAGTTTGTAATTGGTAAATTAACTTTTTTTATTATGCTACATATACAAATACATGTATACGGTTTTCAGATTTATTCCTATTTATGTGCTTCAAGACCTTGCTTCTTGCCAAATTTCATGATTCTAAGGTCAACGGCAAGTAACCTATAGTTTTGATTCTCTTGCGAAATCGCAAAATATGCGTAAAATATGACGGACAACAAAGTCATCCTATAAGCCTTATAGGATACATAACATTTTAAGGAAAAACGGAACCCTTATAGTATAAGGGTTCCTTTTTTTCTTCTGTGGTACGGCACTCTAAAAAACAGACTGCAAAATGCCGTGCTATATTTCTGGAGATACTCATCAGATCTCAATGTATAATGGGACCAAACGAGAAGAATAACGTTTCGGTTATTAAATTACGGAGTTCTGAGGTAACAAACACAATATAATATTTTAACAACAACAATACAAGTGAATTAAGAACCTCCTCATATTTGAAGTCGGTTAAAAATTGTGTTCCAACAATTTTTAACCGACTTCAAATATGAGCGAAATCACCGAGATGCATGATGTTCGGTGAAAGCCAATTTGGGAAACGGGTTGGGATAGTTGCGTTGTCCATCGCCTAATCTCACAGCTGACTTTCTGGTCGAGTCAAGCATTACCCCCGTACTTATAAACAACACTATGAGGTTAATGCATAGCGTCATTCAAACCAAAACATGGCATTAACATTACACCGCAATGCGCTAGACAAAATCTTTATGAATACGAAAACTGCATCTTTAATAAACATCTTATTATTCTTATTATCTTATTATTCTGAGTATTCTTGGTTGAATACTTAAAGGTAAACATGATGATAATAATAGTTGTAGTTGTCGAGTGCCTTTTTGTTCCGCATAAACAAAAATTGCTGGTTAAAAACAGATGAATGTGTGAATTTCAATAAATTGTCTGTAATAAGTTTCGTTCAATAAAATCTTAATGGCTTAAATGTTTGAGTCATGGCATGCAATTTGTCAAGCCCTAATAAAATTTAATTTCAAAATGATACCTTCCTACCTACGTTTATTAAGCTAACTGGTTAAATGGGTTCGTTGCTTCATGACCCTTTGTTGGCAAATATCGCAACTACATTTCGAAATAAGCTAGGTACCATAAACGTAGATAATGTTTTGGTTTTGTTTTGTAACTTAGCACGTTATGAATAAAAAATATATGCAGCTACATGTACAATCCGGAGTTTTCAAATCGCGAGAGAACAGGTATCTTCTGGGCAAGCGTGTTATGTCGTCGATCACATAATCGGGTGAGATAGTGGTCAAACGCTTGCCAATCATGTATTATAAAAAAAAATCATATTCCCTAAATTTTAGGGAAATAGTTCCTGTCAGATCACATTTTTGAGAGCTATAAAATTCTCAGGTCAATCTAATATTTTCTTATAAATAAAAACGTTCTAACTACCACCCGGTAGCTGACCAGGCGGACACTAGATAGTGTCCTACCTACCACCATGCGGGATTGAGGATTTTTAACGACGTTTTTCCTTCACCGGAGGGCCACTGTGAAAAGCGCACATAATTTTTTTTTCATTCGTTTCATTCAACATAAATGAAGATGGCTTTCCCACCGCTCTGTTGGCTGAAAAAGAGTTTTCAATCAAATTATGTGCAGAGCTGAGTAGGCTATGGATATTTTCAATTTTATTCCTTTACCAAAAGAACGCATATATGGTTAGGGATACAAACATATAATTTCCAAAACAAATAGCACAGGAACGAGAAAGACTTATAGTATAGACGTCGTCGATTTGGTTGGTTGATTTGTAAGGGTATGAATGAATAAGCACCAGGTATTTCCTACATAGGTTGCGTAACGGTCGTTAGATCGGACGTGACATTCGACCGCTCGACTGCTTCTCTGCTGTTATGTAGATTGGAAATGTTAGTTAACTCGCTATTATGGACTGAAGACACTTCCCGCTCTACACGATAATAAATTGTACCGCATGTTAATAAGAGTAGTCCTATTGTCAATTATTTCTGTAAATAATAGGGAATATGCATGTTTTTTGTATTTATATTTCACTCATTACATCGATATAAAACAATAAAAAAATAAAATACTTATGGTATTGGTATAATTATTTTTTAAATAAATATTTAAATAATCAAATAAATACGCCATCATTTCCCGGGCTCTTTGGTACTGTGTTGTGACATCACGCACTTACGTCAAATACATAGATTACCGAGAGAACCTCCAGCAACTTGAAGCAAACTAGCTGTTTCTATCACGTGACGATGACGTATGTGTTGTGACGTCCACTTTCGATTCGACCAATGGTGATCTGTTTTACAAACTTAACTTTCCCTCGTTTATTATTATAAGCTAATAAAATAGAATTAAATTAAAAAAAAACTGACTTATAATTCCAGGACAACAAATATTTAGGGAGAACTTTAAATTATATCAATTATACCCATCATTGTAAAATGCTGCAAAACCAATGGATTACATTTAGGTACCGAGGCTGAGCAGTGAGCGGCCTATACGTTTCATTATTTAATACACTATCAAAAATGTATTATAACAATATAAATAGGTACCTATAAGTATTTACGTGTGTATCTCTATTCAAATGTGTGGTGTTGTTGTTGTAAATCGCTCTATTTGAGGAGCGACACAAAATGTTGTATGTTATTTATCACAACATCTACTCATCGACCTAAAACAATGATAATTATAATATAATCTGTGTTTTTGATCGAAGACTCAATTAACACTACTCCAACATTGAAGCTGCTCATACGTTTCACTGTAATTTAAAGTAATTTTGTTTGCTTCCCTCACGCTACTTTATTATGTTACTACTGTTTATTTACCATACTTTGTCTGCGAACAACAAACATTCTACCTGCGCATAGTAACAATTCATGACATGCAAACGTACCTAGGTATATGATTTCCTGAATTTTCCTCTACTTTTAACATCATGCAACCTCTACGCAACTAATTGTACAGTGAAAACATGCTAGTGAGCTTTGAGAGTCAGAGTATTCTAGGCCTAGCGTGTACCATCTTTGACCATGATATCGATTACCATCTGGTGGTCAAACACTAACTTATAAGATATAAAAAATCATTCAAAACCATATTTATATTGAATGCATACTACATACAATATATAACAAATACCACCAAACTTACTACATATCTATCATAGGTCCTTAAAAGACGTAGACATATTTTAAATGAATGCTGGAATACAGCACTCTTCGTGATATCATTGTTTTGTTCTCTACTGGTTAAGTTATTATGTTGTGAACCAATCATCTAATTCTGAGGTCGGTTTAAAATTAGTAAGGCTATGTAGTTTAAACTAAAGTCAGTAAAGTTGTCCAATAACTTACTAGCACCCTAATTTCACAGCTTACACAGGCAAACACGATTACATCTTAGACCACATAGGATAACTAATCTAATATAGGAAATCTAAGAATAAAGCAATTGCTAGGCAATACGTCAAGTTGAAGAACAATGTTGAATACATACGCTACTTAGCACACTACAATCGCAATAAAATATAAGTACCACCTACAGTAAAGGTCTACTGAAAAAAACCACACATTTTTAAAAGAATTGTCTTCCTAAAGAGGATCCTGCGTCTTCATATCACAAAGGAAGCTGAGTGTAGCATGATACACTTACATTTTGCGACGATCCTTTGAGATGTGCAACGCATTGTGCTCTAACCTCTCTAACAGCTAAGCTATACGTTTACTTTATATGTCTGACAAACAAACGATTCAAACTGCAAAGAGGAAGCTTAATACCATTAATAAAATTGTTGATTAAGTTTAGAACAGAAGGGTGAGAAATAAGTGAAACAATGTTTATATATAATATTTTGCCTTAGATAATCTTCGAGGTAGATTTACCAATTTGGAGACTCAGGTACCTAAATGTTTTTGTTCGAAATAATAACGTCAAGTAGTCCGTTATATTAATACCTAATCTTCGGAGATATTCGACACACCTAAACGAGGAACCCGGTATATTATGTTTGCTATGAGTATTTCTCAGAAGTATAGTCTTAATTAAAACGTAGATACGATAATATTCCAGATACAATAAAAGCCAAACCATCTTAATAAAAGTGGACTAGGCTGATAAAATGTAACTGGGTAGACGCCTTGTCGTCCCCGTTATACCAGAGCTCTCATAATTGTACTGACTTTTCCTATACAAATCTAATTGCGGTGGAAGTGAGGCTATTATCCAACACGCCAGGAGATTGTAGCTGCCAATGGTCATTAGACGTTGATTGCGTGCGAAACTGCAATTGTAGGAAACGCCACCTTTTGTAAGGTATCGTCTTTTTACCTCTTTGCTGTTTAGTCAACCTACATATCGTACGAAGTTTAAGGTCAGTTCATGTCGTAACGAAACCATTTTTCTAGCTACTTGTTACATACTGCCACCTTGAAACACTCGCAATTGTGATGTAAATTTATGTAAAATTATTACGACGACCAACTGGCTGCAACATGCAATAAAATTACTGGCCTAATTTAATTAGACTTGCAGCTTTTCTAGACTTAATGTAGCGTGAAATGTAGTTATTATAAAGATCAAAACAAAATATTTTTCAAATTATTTTAGAATGATGATGAGGTTGCGCATTCCAGCTTTGCTCGAATAGAAGTCATAAAACCATAAAAATAAAACTTCAGAGTTCGGTTTAGTAACATGTTGAATGGGATAACGAATCCATACAATATACTTCGACCAATTCTCTTTAAAATAAATCAATTAATATAAATAGAATAGAATATATTTATGGTCACAAATTGTACATTTTATATTATTATAAGTAGTATAATTATGAATGATAAATTTATGGACCCGTATTACAATTTGTTAATTTTTGTAATTTTTAGGGTTCCGTACCTCAAAAGGTAAAAAATATCACTTATAAGATCACTTTCTTGTCCGTCTGTCTATCTGTCTGTCTGTCTGTCTGTTTGTCTGTCTGTCTGTCTGTCTGTCTGTCCGTGTGTCACCACCGATTTTCTCAGGAACTGGTGGCCTCAGCAAGTTGAAATTTATACCAAATACTGGTGTTTATAGTTTCTATTAGGTGCATAAAACTCAAGGTCCTGAATCAACACGATAAAAAGATATGGGCAAACGTAGATTTTTGTGAAAACTTGTAAGTACCAAAATATACCTTAATTTTCAACTTTTTTTTATTTTTCGGATTTTTTCCTTCACTTGTGCTGTAAGACCTTGCTTTTAACCAAAATTGACAATTCTAGGTCAACCGGAAGTACCTTATAGGTTTTGAGTCGAAAACCTATAGGGTACTTCCCGTTTCCCTAGAATCATGAAATTTGGTAAGTACCAAGGTCTTATAGTACAAATAAAGGAAATACTCTAAAAAAAAATTGAAAATTAAAGGGTGTCACTATACATACATAGTTTACGCCAATTAAGATAGGCCTCTGAGTTATATGAGCGCTCATACAATTTAGAGGTCTAGCTTAATTGGTACCAACCAACGTTGGTACGGAAGCCTCGGTGGGCGAGTGCAACTCGAGTTGGCCGCTTTTATTTAAATTTTGCGATATTTTTTGGCAATTTTTGCTTTTTTGTGGGTTTCTTGTGATAACTGATAAATTCAGGTAATAATATATGTAGTTGGTTTTCAACACATACTGATTCTGATATTTCTTCCTTTGTTAGATTGGTCTATTCTACGACCGACCTACATCCTGGAGCAATGCAATGGCTGAGTATCCAGTCCACTTAGTGGAAGGACTCGTGGTAACCAACATTTCTTTAGGGTCTGGGATCCTACCAGCTGGGTGGGAGCAAGGTGCCGGGCTCCAAGGACCCCACTGCCTTTGGCCCTGGGTAGGCGCTGGGAATGCCCAGATACAAGCCTTCAACTGCTTGAAGATACAGCCAACATGGATGGCAGATAATGCGTAAGTTTATCAGCTTCAATTTGAGCACAATAATGACTTACCTTAAAAAAATACATAAGTACCTAAATAAAAATACCACAAAAGTAGACTGTCGCGATTTTAAAGTATCTAAAGTTGACATCTATAATTATAATTACTAATATAAATATATTCAGTAATATGAAACAATATAGGTAAATAGATTAAGAGAAAATATGAAGTTTTTGTTAAGTAAAGTATTCTATGGTGCGACTTGAACACGGGTAGACGCTGTGAACAGAGTGAACAGACGCATGAGCGCAGTTGTCAATACTGGTCGTCATGTCATAGCTGATAATCAGCAGAGTAAAATAGTATACAGAATACACGGGCAACACCGAAGGACGCAGGTAATTACTACTACTCAATAATTGTAGTCATTTACAAGGCTCAATATTTTTTTTATATAGGGCTTATAATTTTAAGCTGTAGACAATGCCTGGAATATGAGAGCTGGTTCATCATCCAGCTGATCGTTATCAATGAGCTCATCGGCTTAGAAAAGTCTTAAAAGATTATTTTTTAGGGTTCCGTAGTCCTGACAAGGAACCGTTTAAACTGGAAAGCTGTAATTTTGTGGGGGTATGTATATATATTACGCCAACAAAGTGCTGAAATAAAATTTTGAAAAATATTTTTTTTAGGGTCTTCCCCTATATGAGAAGTGGGATGAATTTTTTTTCATCGTCTACCCCATCGTGTGGGGTATCGTAATGATTTATGGGTTGCTAATACCATTTTTCGATGGAATGCTCCATTTACGAAATATTAAACTTTAAAGTGCAAATTTTTGTTCCAGTAGGGCGTCCCCCCCCCCCCCCCTCCCCTCTAAAAGCTAAACTGCTGGCTTGAAAAATTTGGTAAAATTCGTGATAATAGCGATGAACTTTAAAGGAAAACTATAGCGGTTGAGATACCTTTATTAGTTTAGCAGTAATAGTCGTTAAACTTGGGTATAGGATAATTTTGTATCAAATACAAAATCTTTATAATAAATCCTTTAAAGTGACAAAGACGGAGTACCTAGTTGCTTGTTTATAACGGGTAAAGACTTGCATTGAATAACAGGCTACTACGGAACCCTACACTGCGCGTGGCCCGACACGCACTTGGCCTGTTATTTAAATGTTATCGACACGTGATATTTTTTGGCTTGGAAGAGATGTATGCAGCAGTGGATTGGCGTAGACTGATATGAAAATGAGCATGGTAGTCCTGTAGTTGTCTCGAATCAGCTTGAGACAGCTAAAACATTCATAATGCATAAACATAAACCTCGTGACTGAGTATCAATTTACCAATAAAGATACACAAACAGATAGAATTGCAGCTACAGCTCATAATGCTAATTGACTCCTGTGGCACGTTAGTTATTGACACAATAATGACGCATTCGTTAAGGTGAATTGGTTAGCGTCGCAGTCGCAGAAGACCAATGGAAATATCCAGAAACAGCTCAAAGCAAATTTATGATATACATAATCCAAGCCAGAGACTTATAGAATAGCGTAGAAAATGTATCTTCAATGTACCTTTACACATAAAATTACGAAAGATTATCGGCGCCATTATCGCTAGTAGTGATCTCTTCCTGATAACATTTATTACTTAACTAGGTGGTAGAAGCATAATATCGATGTTCCGCCTGACTTGCTACAAAAAAGTAGCTTAGGTACTATCAAGCAGACAATCTGCTCCCGAAACCTTACGGTGTTCCGGCAGCACACAGCCCTTGAGAGTCAGACCTTTCAAGAAGGACCTAGCGTGTTTCATTTATCGACCACATCATCGCTTCCACAGGTGAGATAGTGGCCAAACGCAATCCTATCAGTTATGAAAAAAGTTTTTGTAAATAGGAATAGTTTGTTCCGTAATGTGGGACATGTATAGAGTTCTAGATCTACTTTTTTAAGGTTGGCGTAATCTTAAGTTATGTTATCATAGACTGATTTCCATAACACTAGGTTAAAATTTCATGATAAGAATACACGATGTATGAATCGTTACACAAAATCCAAAATTTCATCGTACCGACGGGACTCGGACCCCCGGTAAGCCACGGTTCGATACTATCAATACGATGAAATTAGTGGATTGCATGTTTAACCCAATCATGCATTGGTGGCGCCATCTATGATAACTTATTTCGAAAGTTAATCATTCGGAAGAAATCATTACAGTTTTCAAATCCGACGAGAGATGTTGCACTACGTAAATCAATTATTGTTTCTTGAAGTGTTACACACTTTATATTTTTGTAAATTGTTGCGGGTTCGAGTCCGGTCGGTACAATGAAATTTTGGATTGTGTGTAACAACATTACAATTACAATTAAAATAAATTATAAGGAAAAAATATTTTTTAAAATAAGCTTTTATCTGGGACAATGAACTAAAATGTTAAAAATAAATTATAGTAAGTATTTGGCTTGTAGGTACTTACCTATATTCTTAAAAGCTTGAAGCACTACCCGTTTTTTAGGCTAGGTAATTTCTATACTTCAGTGCCTCAAGCTTTTAAAAATATAGGTAAGTACCTACACGCCAAATACTTACTAGAATTTATTTTTAACTCTTAGTTGGTAGGTATAGATACCGACTACCTACCTACTACCTAAGTATTTAAGAGAAGGCATGATGTTTTAAAATATTCCACGGATATTTAAAGTGATTATGGGTAAAGTGCTCTACAAGAAAAATCAATCGACTCGGTGGGCTATGTTGCTTTATAACAGAAATGCCATGGCCACCTTACAGCTTCATCATCAGATCCTGGCTACCATTTTAATGTAAAGTGCTCCTCAAGACGAATCATTTGAGCCCAAATTCACTGGGGTTACGTTATTTTATCACAGAGATGCCGTGGCCACCTTCCAGCTTCATCGTCAGTCGCTAAATATCATCTAGGTGAAAAGTTTTCTTCAAGACGAATCAATCGAGCCCAAAATCGGTAGAGTTGCGTTGATTTATCACAGAGATGCCGTGGCCACCTTCCAGCTTCATTATCAGACCCTGGATATCATCTAGGTGAAAAGTTTTCTTCAAGACGAATTAATCGAGCCCAAACTCGGTAGGGTTATGTTCATTTATCACAGAGTTGCCGTGGCCACCTTCCAGCTTCATCATCAGACCCTGGATATCATTTAGGTGAAAAGTTATCTTCAAGACAAATCAATCGAGCCCAAATTCGATGGGGTTATGTTGTTTTATCACAGAGATGCCGTGGCCACCTTCCGTCTCCATCATCAGACCAGCTCCATGGTACCATATCATTGTATTGTCACCGAAGATACATAAGTACACCAAATTTGAGTCCAATCGGACATCGGAAAGTGGGTCTAATTTAGCTTCCAAGATTCCACCCGAACATAGATAGTGACAATACATACATACATACATACCTACATACATACACACATACATACATACATACATATATACATACATTGCAAGTTAAATAAAAGCTTGTAAAAACATCATATTTGATGTATGAATTATTACATTATTAATTTTTATTAATTATTACATCGTTCACATTAGCAAAAATCATTCTTTGAGACGTGCATTGAGATAGTACTCGTACATCAATGACTGCAATACTTACGAGTAGCTATATTCAAGCATCATCATTTGGTCAATTCACATACCTACTCAAATGTACGCTACGATGTTACAATGTTTCAGTCATGATAATGTGGCATATTTATATTTTCAGTGATAGAATTAACGGACTTCGCATAGGAGAACTGGCTATAGCAGGTAGTCACAATGCAGGGGCGTGGCGCTTCGACACAGAACTCAGCCAAGTCGCCCGTGACAACTTCGTGCTCTGTCAGGACCGCTCCATCTGGACCCAGCTCGTCCATGGCATTAGATACTTTGACTTCAGAGTCGCCTACTACGAGTTCTATGATAAAGAAGAAGATAGGTATGCTATCAACTATTAAGGTACGGCCACACCGATCTGCGGTGGCAGCCGCAGTAGTATTTGTACCGATTGGTCAAACCAAACGCGATCAGACAGCGATTCAATGCAAGATCGCCCCGGCGGCCGCCAACGCACACCTGGCAGCGATAATGGCTGTACCTTTATAGAGTTACGAGTACCAAACAAACCTATCCCACAGAAAGTAGGTACTTTAACGATTTGGATGAAATTTCGTACTTAGATAGGGATTTGCTTTTTAAGCGTACTTAGTTGTATAATTTTGTAAAACGTAATTTTACACAAAAAAAAACTAGATCTAAGTACCTAACTAACTTTGCAAGCTTCTCGAAACCTTAGAAAACAAGTTATCAAAATAAGCATAACAAAGTTGCATGTCATAAGTATAACATCTTAGAAGTCTTAGAGACAAAGGCTTTTTAGGTTTATATAAGTTAGAAGTAGTTTTTCTAAGATAAAAATATCATTGACACAGATGTAACTTAGATTAAAAAACATTGTATATCACTCTGAGACATAACGCAACACGAAATACTACCTAAAAGAACAATAAAGACGGGCGGTCAAACCACAACGCCACAAAAAGTAATAAAAGTTGAACTATTTCGACAAATTAGCTCTTGATTTCGTGATTGTCTCTTAAAGAAAGAAAAGTTTACTTTTAGCCGAAGAGATGAATAAAAATTTTTTTTCTTAAAAATTACATCAGAACCTTAAACATGAATGAAAATGAGGTTAAAATTAAATATAAATTGTATAGATTGTTTATAAAATGCATTTTGTTCAATGAACTTGTCCTACACAATATTTTGTATTTTCTCGTCGTGGGGGGACAAGGACCCACGACAAGGTCATTGCTGCCTTCCTGCGTCTGTAAGCTTTAATCTACCCTACCCTATTATTTATTCTGTGCCAATGCGTGATCCCTGGATGGTGTTAAATGGATGACTAGACTACGGCTTCAGCAGATTATGTATACAAGTCTGGAAACTTTTATACATAACATATATCCGGTGGATGGATGGATCCATGCGATGAGTTACGGCATAATGTTTATTGCCAGTTTGGAAGACGGGTTGGGATAGTTGCGCTCTGTGATTTGGACTTTTTTTATACCAGACAGGCAAGGTTTGACCACTATTTCTAATACGATCGACGATGTAGCATCTTAGCGGAAAACACACGTATGTGTTTCCCGGTTGCAAGAAATTGCATTCCATGTCAGTAGGTACGTATAAATGATAAAGCAAAATGTTTTGTGCGGATAGATGAAACGTCCACCATAAAGCGATCACGCACATTTGTACGGCTGGTTGTCTAATATAAGAAAGAGACTGGCGGTACTAATTAAGCAGGCAAGTGCTTGTCTAAAAGCCATAAAAAAATATTGGCTCTTGCTGATTTGAAAACGCAGTACATTTTCTTTATTCCTAATTTCAAATCAATCTTTATGTTACGGTTCTCGGTTTAGGTAACTGTGAATGTGGTTATTATTTAAACTAACCGGTTAGTATATAAATCACTTTTACCGCAAATATATACTCACCTAAATAATACATATTTTGTGAACGCGACGCTAGCAACAGTCCTGAAATATCGGAAACGTATAGGTAAATAGTGTAACACGTAGTATCTCAATTAAATATCCCGTTTATATGTATATTTGTGAATGTATTAATGGCTCTCCTAAAAGATATATTTGAACTAAACGTATGTAAACAATAATACCTTTTTTACTACTTTAGGATAAAGTTTGGCCATTTGACCTTGATAACTGACGATATGGTTACAGATCTCTAGTTTTGAGATATCTTGTTTAGTATCGCAACACTATCTTCATAGCACGCATTGCTAAAATCGGAACAATTTTAATCCCATTTTAGGCTGTGTAGTTTCCCATTCTAACTGCCACTTAAAACTCAAAAAGATCTTCACAAGATGAAACCAAATAGGCCAAGCCGTCAAAGCTAATTAATTCTATGACTATTTTTATACAGGATGTTTGGTGGATGGACCGACAAACATTTTTGGGGGGTTCGAGGTGTCATTTACAAGTTTTCTCCAGTAGACCCGAAGTCCTAAGTGTTACAGTGTTTTGGATATGATTTTTTTTTATTTTTTTTAAATCACACAAAATCTTGCCTTTAAATCGTGCTAGCTTTTTTGTTTGTGGTTTTAATGCGACAAATAAACTTGTGCTGTATTTTGCAATGTGTCCGTATTCTAAATAAAACATTACTTAACACATTTCCTTTTAAAAAAATAGTTCTGAGCTTTTAAAGTCATTAATCTGTTTGACTGTTTTAAAAAGTCACAACTTCTTAATTCAATAAAAAAAAGTAAAAGCCATTTGAATTTAGTATTATTTTAAAAAGTTCTTTAGTTTTTACCCTTTCCAACGATATGCTACATAACATAAGATATTATTCATAAGGTGGTCAGAATAAGAGTTACTTGTTCGCTTAGGTCAAGAGAAAGAAAACGCTTTTTTATGATAAGTTGTTTTTAATACATTTAATTACAAAATTTGTTCAAATTGGCTGCCTCTAAACCTAATGCAGGCTCGACACTTTTTCCTTACCACACACAAAAAAGTTAGCACGATTTATAGGCAAGATCCGTGGCAAGATTTTGGGTGATTTAAAAAATAATCATATCTGAAACACCGTGACACTTAGGACTTTGGGTCTACCGGGAAAACTTGTGCATGACCAACATCCATTAAAAAAAATTGTCGTCCATCCACTAAACATCCTGTAAAAATATATACAAAAAGCTAAATAGTAAATTGGGAATTTTAGTAACTTCGATGTTTCAACCAAGTTGCATTGATGGTGTCCACGAGAAAGGATTATTATTAAGCGTAAAATATGTCGTTTCTCTTTTCGGTGGTTCTAATTCGTTTATGATTAAAGTCAACAAGAAATATGTTCGAATACCGGCAGTTCTGTTCAGGCAGTCGATCTGATTCGCATGGCTTCCTTGTACATTGCATAAGTCTAGTCAATAATGTAGGTAATGATTGTATCTGGGTAGTTGGAACATTGCTTGCGGAATATACCTACGAGTATGTATGTGCCTTTGGTGTATATTCATATCACAGTTTAAATAGAGCAAAATATTATAATGCTAGGAAATAGTATTTTCAAATAGTCAAATAAAATAAAAATAGTGTTATCGTGGATGAGAATCCAAGGATTGTTCAAAAGAAATTGCGTTTCTGGACATGACTTTGGTTTTTATCCCACTGCATCAAAGCTAAAGGGAGACCTTGGCAGTCTTCGAGTAACAGCATTGATATTACGTACATGTTTCAGTGTATTGCCTAAACTGATTCATGTTACATAATTATAAATAGGTACTGAATAATTCTTAGGTAGTCTTCTAATACTACTAAGAAACCACTACTTGGCATAGTAGGATAACCTCAGACTATGGATGGAACGATGATAATATTCGCTAGCTGGCCACTAAGAGCTGGAAGGGCCAAGGATCATGCTCTGCGGCATTAAATTAGATATGCCTAAGTATATCCAATCCAATGGGCCGTTGTAGTCTGATAATGACAAAAAAATATACTAAACAGTACTTTGCACTGTTTCTTTTATTGTTTAGATACATACAAAGTAAGTAAATACAGAAAGTCCTATGTCTATGATAAGATAACAAAACATAAAACTACACATTGACAGAACGATACGTTTGTTTCAGGTATTGGCTAAACCACAACTTAATTCGAGTCCGTCCACTTGTGCCTCTTCTGAGGGAAATAAGACAATTCCTAGATGTCACCAATGAGGTAACACATTATAAAACTAATCTTCGGAACAGTCACGGCTGGTGTAGACTCCTTTGGAGTCACAAACCTCGGATTACAACATACTAAATTTATGTAGAGAGTAGATAGTAAAGTGTCAGAATCTTTTTTCTCATTACATTACATTAGGTGACATCCACATCAATATTATACAAGCGGAAGTCAGTTTGTAAGAAAAGTGGAACTGGAGAGAAAAGAGCCGGCAAGCTGACCCATTTTTTTAATAGCAAATGGAATGAAGATGCTAAGAAGAGAGAGTTTGTTAGTTTGTGACTCTAATGTTGTGATCTCTTAGGGGCTTCAGACCTTATCGGATTACCGTTAAACAAATCGAATGAGCCGATTTTGCATAGAATAAATAGAATGGACATTTTAACGAACTGGAGCCCTGCAAGTGTGTTAAAATATAAAAGTTAGTTACTATTTTAACACATGAATCATTACAAAATCTGACTAAACAAAAAAAACTGTGATGGAATCAGTTGAAAAAGCAAGACGATAAGAGTATTTAGTACTATACATTCAGAATTTTAGCGCGTTATTACAAGTCGATTTGCAGCACAAATAATATTGTATATATGTCGCAACCAACTAGCATAATTAGCTGTTATATCAACAGCCCAGCCTCTTTACTAAACAGCACCGTTCAACTAGCGGCCTGAATGATATCCAGCCATTTGAAGGTATTCTGTACCTTTATTTAAACGCCTTGGCGTCCGTTCTGGTGACGCGCGGCTGCTGCCGAGGCTCTCCTCCTCGCTACGCTCATCGGCGCACGTCACGCGGTGGTCACTGTTCTCTGTGATTTCTGCCTTAGTGTCAGACTAAGCCAGTTTATTAAATGTCGTAATAAACGCTACGGCTCAATAACATTCAGGCCGCTAGTTGAAAGTATAGAGGCTAGGCTGTTGATTGTACGGATAAAACTAAGCGAGTTAGCTGCGACATATATAGATATATGATTTGCAGTTTAACACTCATCAGTGTCATGCGTACTTGTCAGTGTCAGTGACTTTCAGTGTTGTCACCATGGTTGTCGCCATGGTTGTCCGTGGTCACCATGGTCGTCTTTCTATCCTCCGTGGTCGTCACTACACTCTGGCTGACCTTTGTGAATAGAACGTCGGAACTGTCAGTCCCGATGTGTGCGTATTGATATCACGTTGTTTAATTTCATATTATGCCTTTTAGTTGCACTGGTCACATTAGGTTTCCTTGGTACGGCTTTAGTAACAATCATAGCATACAATAAGTTGAAGAAGAAAACGTGCATCTCTATTAATATACAGCTTTAATTTTTCAGATAGTATTCCTGGACGCCCACCACTTTCCTGTCGGTTTCTACAATGCAGATAACACCCCCATCCGTAGCGTCCACGCTGGTCTTCTAGAATTGATTCAGAGAGAACTAGGGCCTCACCTGGCCCCTGCCAACGAGTTTGCAACTGGGGTTGGCACTAAGGGCCCAACTGTACAAGCTCTGATGAACGCTGGGAAGAGACTGGTGGTCAATTACGTTGATAATGCTATCGTTTCAGGTAAGTTCCGTATTTTTAGGGCTCCGTACCTCAAAAGGTAAAAAAGGAACCCTTATAAGATCACTTTCTAGTCCGTGTGTCCGTGTGTCACCACCGATTTTCTCAGGAACGGGTGGAACTGGCAAGTTGAAATTTAAACCAAATATTGAAGTATACAGTCTCTATTAGATATATAAAAATCAAGGCCCTAAGGCAACACGATAAAAAGATATGGGCAAATTTATATTTTTCACGAACACTTGTATCTAAATTTAACTTAATTTTCAACTTTTTTATTTTACGGAATTTCCCTTTAATTGTGCTGTAAGAAGACCTTGCTTTTTTGTTCAACATTGACAATTCTAGGTCAACCGGAAGTACCCTATAAGTTTCGGGTCGAAATCCGGTTGATGCAATACATTTTCTATTGATCGCATCCCAAATTTAAGTTTATCCTTTAACCGAGTCTGAAAAGTTGGTACGGAGGCCTCGGTGGGCGAGTCCAACTCGCCTTGGCCGGTATTTTTTCATGTTATTGGTTAATCGACGTTCGATTGTCTTTATATAATAGAAAGTAAGAGACTGTATGACGTATATCTCTGACATAGGTACCAGAAGTTTGCACTTCGCTGCAGTTCTAATATCGTTATCCTGAGACATTTGAATAATAAGTAATATTTCCTCGAACACCCAAGACAAACCGAAAACCTTTCTATTTAACGGTTGAATAAACGGAAAAGTGGTGGTAATGCACCAGGCGTACTACGACTAGCATAAGTCCTACTTCACTAGATTATTTGTTGTTTCTGATATGCAGGATACTTAGGCCATCATTCGACACGATCCAGCCCGGATTGAAGTAACGAAGCAATCCAACATTTAGTCCCTTAAAGAAACCTATAACCTCCGTAACTGGTACTTATTGGGTAACACATAACCACGCTGCATATTGTTGTTTTTTTTGTTTGCCGAGGTTTTGCTAAGAGACCGTTAATACTAGAAAGCTGTAATTTTGTGGGGGTAGGTAAATAAATGACGCCGACAAAGTGCTAAAATAAAATTTAGAAAAAATTTTTTTTAGGGTAGCTCCCCTATATGAGAAGTGGGGATGAATTTTTTTTTCATCGTCTACCCCATCGTGTGGGGTATCGTTGAATAGGTCTTTTAAAATGATTTAAGGGTTGCTAATGCCATTTTTCGATTGAATGCTCCATTTACGAAATATTAAAAACTTTAAAGTGCACATTTTTGTTCCAATAGGGCGTCCCCCCCCCCCCCCCCTCTAAAAGCTAAACTGCTGGCTTGAAAAATCTGGAAAAATTTGTGATAATAGCGCATTTCATGAACTTTAAAGGAAAATTATAGCGGTTAAGATATTTTTTTAGTTTAGCAGTAATAGTCGTTGAACTTGGGTGTTGGATAATTTTGTACCAAATACAAAATCTTTAGAATAAATCCTTTAAAGTGACAAAGACGGAGTACCTAGTTGCTTGTTTATAAGGGGTAAAGACTTGCATTGAATAACAGGCTACTACGGAACCCTACACTGCGCGTGGCCGACACGCACTTGGCCGGTTATTTTAATTTTTGGTCAGAATAAATGATAAATCTTAAGGTACGGCCAAACCAAGGCGTTCTGCGTCCTGCGGGCGCGATCTCAGTACTTTTCAATCGTTTTCTGATCGCGTTTAGTGTGAACCAGCCGGTACAAATACTACTGCGCTATCTGATCGCCGCCTAGATCGCGCACGCAAGACGCTGTGGTGTGTCCGTACCTTTATAGTTAGGTGCCTCGTCACACTTACCGAAACGTAACCGATAATAGCAAAAAAAATGCAAGTTGTGGACATTAATCAAAGACTAAAAAAGAGCTAAATATAACTCAATTCTATAGTTTCAGATATTCAAAACCTTTATCGCTCTAAAAAATATTTTAATGTCATCGTTACAATCAGAATTTATTAAGGGTGCCTTTATCTAAAGCCAATCTATCATTATTTCCAGAAAACAGCTGGCTATGGCCAAATCTGCCACACCTTTGGGCAAACACGAACAATCCAAAAACAATGTTCCAGTACTTAGACCGAGTGATTGCAAACTCTCCTCAACCAAACGCTCGTTCACCGCTACACTCAGCCATGGCGCAGACCACGCCTACAGTAATGGATATATTGTTCCTCCGAGGATCATTGAGAGACAATGCTGATGTTGTGAACAGAGACGTGACTGATAGACTTGCATCGCGTTGGAGACATCACGCAAACATCGTTTCTACTGACTTCTTCCTCGGTAATGATATCATAGATGTCTCTATTGCATTGAGTGTGGAGCGTGCAGCGAGGTAAGTTTTATGTTTCTACCTACTTTGACAGGCGTTTTGTTCCTCGCGCGTTGCTCAATCTGAGGTAAAGATGTGACGGATCTTTAAAATGCCTACGGCTGCCATACACTCCTTAATATTATAGACTTTATTTTCTTTGTGAATCTAAATCATTACAGTCCTCTACTAGACATAGCTACCAAGATGATCGCTGAGCGCAACACTCTACACTCATACACTCTCTACACTCGTGTTTTTTTTTCAGATTATGACGTCACACACGTCGCAGCGGCGGCGTAAGTGTGAGTGTGCGACACGCACGTAACAAGCAAAGCGCGCGGCGCTCGCCTGCCGCTTGGCAGCCGCTTCACTTCAACCGCTCGCAGTTCGCGCATCACCGGCGGAAACGCTTGCACTAGCGTCAAGCCCTATTTATTTTTTAGAATAGTTCCAATACCAAAAGTGGTGTTCGCTGAGTGAGATACCTAGATTATTTTATAGTAAGACTTTGACTAGTCCTATTTCCTCTTTAGAAGAGGCCAACCTTTGTACATACTTACTTAATGATTTATTAATTATACATATGATTCCTCTGTGCCAAAGAAATGCAGTGTTTTATTAAAACATATTAAAAATATTTAATAATAGGTAAACTAAGCCTATTTCAAATGTACCTAGTTGTTAGAATTTAAGATTGATTATGCTGTGTGTTTGTATGTTATTACTTTACAATGTCCTTTCACTCATATCTATACCAGTTCTTCAGTGGTGCCACACTGAAAAAGTAAAGAAACTACCTACTGGTACTTTAATTGAAGACAATAAACGAGCGAACCAACGTATTTTGATTCAAATACACGCGAAACAAAACAAAGAGCCAGTTCACGTGTTAACAATCTATAATGACAATTCTTAAGCCGTATACATCGATGATTATATTATCAGTACAAGTTCAAATCACTCCTGATAGCAGCGTTGGTTGCAATATAAGCTGTGATCACGTTGCTCGCCCGTAATTATCGGTCGTGGCGAAAGAACGCCATATCGTAGTGTTGGTGGAGAGCGACAGCCTCCGATCGAGATGGCAGTGTCGTGGTACGCAGTGGTGACCCTGGCTGCGACGGTCCTTGGAGCTTCCATAACGCGTAAGTCTCGTGCTTAGATTACATTCTAAAGTTCTGTTTAAAAGCTTCAACGAGATTTAACATGGGACGAAACAGTCATCGAATTATGTATTACGTACCTATTGGTTTAAAAACCCTAGTTGAGATGATAAAACCAAACAATATCCACAGTTCCAACGTTTGGTTTAAAGAAGAACTAATAAGTATAAGCAGCTGTGTCATTTCAGCGAATTCACTACTATTAAAGTAATATGTTAACTTGCCCCCCGGATAAATAACCGTTATAACCTATCTAAATTTGACAATAAAGCCGAAATGCTATGCTAGTAGAGTTCAGTAGTAGTATGAAGAGAAGTAGGTACTTCTCAACACCAAATAAGATCCATATATCATATCAAGGTTCAATAATATTTAATGACTATAATTTTATCTCCGACGTCTATGCTTTCAAGACTATCGTCAGAGATTACTTCAAAATTCAGACACCTAAATCAATCATCATAGTAATTACTAACATCCGATTATGTAAACAAACATGATAACAATTTGACAGATATACACACACACAAAACGTTTCAATAGCAAGGTTAATGACTATCATCGAATATACATAAAATTATAGGTAAATTAAATAAAATTAAATGCAAACTTTAACATAACCATTAATCAAATTTAACTGTAGGTACATAAAAGATTTATGAGACATTTATAACGCTATTCTATATTGCGTTCGCATATCATCTTTTTACCGATAACAGACACAGGGCGGTGATTTTGAATAAATTCAGGAATAATACTTACCTCGACCAGAAATAATACTTCTTTGTGAAACAGGGCAATAGATGAATTCGGTTAGGCTGGTCAGCTATAAAACATAGCAAAGAAACGAAGAGTCCTCTCATTAAATTTACAAAGGCTACGGACAAAAGACTTGAAGCAATGCAGCCTACCCGTTATAATATTACCTACTTTCTTAAGATAGAGTGTCAGACAGAGAAGTTAATTATATTCTATCCTGTCAACTAACGGTTGGGTTCTTTATTAGATCACCAACGAGAAGGTTTTCACCAACTGGAGATCGCATTTTGACATAACTTCTATTAAACTTTCATATCGATCGAATATAGTACCTAACGTGAGTCAACTTAACCCCGAGTTACATAGTCAGTATATAATTATTATGTTACTCTTTGAGTTACATCATATGTTGATACTTCCGCAGCTGAGAAGGAGATCGGAGAGAAATCAATTTGTGGCCGAGTGTGGGTTACTGTTCACTCTCCTACTGTAATTCGAGGATTCACTAGAATTGACGATGCTATTGAACTGAACTGGGACTTCACAGGCTGCGCATCCAGACCTACACAAGTGAGTACAACTCAAAATTTTAGGTAAAAAGCTGGGATTGCATTCCAAGCTGTTCACCTAAAATTTTCATTTGGAATGCTTTCCAAGCTTCTTTTTAAGGGTTACAGCTTATATAATGCGAAAAGTGTATTATCTATGGGTCGCAAGTTCTATGTCCATGTAAATAGTTTGAAAATAGGAACTCCAAGTAGTCAAACTTTAACATACGAATTAGTAATAGTCCATCTTAGTCACTACGTGTGTAGACTTTCAATGAGACTGATATGGAATATCAACATTTTCTTAGGTGCATTTCAAATACATATTTTTACGCGTATATACATACGCCTTTTTTCCGTTGGGGTAGGCAGAGACTACTTTTTTCCACATTTCTAATATACTTCAGAAATACTGTCTCAGTGTTTCAACAATTGACATCCATATTAATTTAATAACGGGAATTTAACGTGACTTACACGATGTCGATATACGAGTAGCTATCGAAATTTTGTCTATATGTACCGGTAGCCTAGGAGTGTGGGGCGCTCGCCGACGCGTCCAGCCTGACCAGTCTCGCGCTGACAATAAGAAAGACAATGCAAATTTCAGCACATTACAACAGTGTAGCAAATAACAGTACAAGACTAGACGCTTCGGCGCACTCAAGATCCTGATGAAGCTGAGACATAAGCCGATCGCTATATCAATATCGCGTAAGTCACATAAAATTTTCAATTAATAAGTTTAAAATGGACATGGGCTTTTCAAATTTACATCTATCCAATTGAGGCCTGGAGGTGTGTATCAGTCAATTTACTGTTATAATATAGGAGATTGAAGAGATAGATTTTCATATAAATATCACGGTCACATTGGTAAATATTTTTGGTCCAAATATTCTTTTTTCCCCAGATCGGTTTATTCAACCACCAGCCATGGAATTGGAACAATGCAATATCTGTGCACCAAATAAACTCAGTCCGAGGTTTGTTGGTAACCGCTACACCCTTGGGCTCGCCGGTTCTACCAGCTGGATGGGAGCATGGCCCTGGACAACGGGGTCGCCATTGCCTTTGGCCCTGGGTAGGCGCTGGTAGTGCTCAGCCGCAAATCTCCAACTGCTTGAAGATACAGCCTACATGGATGCAAGATAATGCGTATGTATGTCTTACGAGCAGATTTAAGTATAATGACATGAGCTTAACTACACTCATAAGCAATAAAAAAACATAATAATTATTAGTAACGATGTGATCAATTAACTCGATTCGCTATTTCGACGTCCCAACCGAATAAAGCGGTATTATGAAAATCGTAATTTTACAGGAGAGCCAAAAAACAGAAAAAATTGTTTCACCACTCGTACAAACAACCAATTTTAACAAATGTGGTATTTTTAGACGTAAAAAAAAATAATCTTCTAAATAAAACAACTCGCTATCGTGGCAAACTCCCAGATTCAAGATTAAGAAAGAAAAACTATATTACAAGTTTATTCGCTTAGGACCGTACTTTGTTTTTTTCTGCAAAATTGTTTACGTCTTTGTTCGTCTCAAAACGTCCACATGGATTTTGTGTAACAAATACTATACACCTACCTTGTAAGAAAAACACCTTCCTCCATTTGAACATCGTGTATTAGTCACAAACTTCGTATAATATACATCCAACCAATGTAGGTAGTCACAAACTTCGTATAATATACATCCGACCAATGTAGGTACATCACAAACTATACTTTAAATGTCGAGAATTTAGAGGTACTTTTATAGCAACGACCTACTAGTTTAAACGCCAAGACCGAACTGAAGCCCGACTGCCAACTCTCTACCGCGTTAACTTTCTTGTTTTCTTTTTAAGGTTGGCATCCATGCTTAGAGGCCACAGACAATTCTCATTCGCGGTAGTTTTAAAGTTGGCAGGTTGGCACCATCGATTGACACTGACAGTGTGTTTTCATTCCTCAGTTACACGATCAGACCTATCTGATCGTTTATATCGAAAAAATGAAAAATGTGTACCAATGATAGCATATTTTCGCATTTTTCAATAGACAGATGGAGGTAATCCAGGGAATAAATTCCTTACCAGAGGAGTTAATTTATCTGGCTCTTTGTGCCTCAGATAGCTGACTATTCTGTGGTATAAATTAAGTTTGTGACAAGTTTTGACGTCAAGTCTTGACGTTATGTCATTATTTTTTTTAAATTTAATTACGGCTACACTCAATTGGCCAGAAACTGGCTAAATACACTAATTGTGCGGAGCCATAATAAAACAAAAAAAAATGTTTAAAAAATCGTGCTTGGCAGAATTAAAAATCAAATTTAGAATCTCCTTGAGTCAACATTTCAAATGGTTGTAAATCTTCGCTCTCGCTCTAACATATATAGCACTGCGTAAGGTTATCTCTTTCCCACACTATTTGCGTGAAGATAGTTACAAAAACACTACAGATATCTAACTGACTGATAAAAGCACATTGACAAAACGAAAGTTTTATACGGTAGTTTATATGGGCAGATAAATATATTGCATTGGTAACTATCTGGCCGTTCTTCTAAGAATTAAAAAATCGGCCCTTATAAAAATAAGAAATCATGACAACCTTTTTAAAGGATTTTTTACGTGTAAAGGCTCTGCGTACTAAACCATTACGCCATTATTCACCTACAGATTATATAGCATACTTTCAGTAAATTTGTGCTACCTGCCTTTTTAAAAATCAATATGACCACCATTTCAAATGCAAAGAACTCATTTAACTTTTTTATTATTTATTATAAATCAGTAAAACAAAGTGTTTAGAAGTTTAAACTTCTATTCACTCAATCATTAAGCAACAATTTACTAATATTTTATATAATAATATCGTTTAAAAACTAAAAAAGAACCGAATTCAAAGCCGCGCTATTCATTTTCAGTACCAATTTTGAGATGTTAATCTCAATATCTCTGGAGATACTTATCAGACCTCGATAAAATTATCATGTTACCACACTTGGGATATCTCCTTTCGAACAAAAAAAGAAAAATCGGTTCATAAATGACGAAGTTAGCCGCGAACAAACATAAAAAATATACAATACAATACAATATATATATATATACAGTCGAATTGAGAAACCTCCTTTTTTGAAGTCGGTTAAAAACACGACATATCTTTCATGAGTTAGCAGGAAAAAAACATTTTTTCATAAAATTTTCTCAATTTAGTATTATTTAGGTTGTTCATGATTGTTACACCTTAGAGCAACAAAAATAATTTCATAGAATAAATACTTTTTAGACTAATGTTCGACAACTTTATTACCTACCATAAACTACGTATATGTATGCTGGTGGCGCCGAATATTTTGTAATTAGTAAAATCAAAAAAGACCAGTATCCATTCCATCTTCCCATAATCCTATACCTACATACATGCACGCACAGTGCCTGTCGACGAGCGCGCGCTGCCAATTAGCGCGATGCTCCCCGCTTGAACACCCGCGCCCTCTAGCGGCGCAGGAGTGTCAGTTCACATTCAAAACTCGAGAAACTATATACGCCCGCTATTACAAAAATCAATGTTTCACACATCCCGCGTCATAATAAACTTTTGAAATATATTCTTTGGTCGTGCCTGTATTTTAATAAAGCCAGAGTACTGAGTGCGGTGGCCGTGTGTTCATGAGAAGCAGTCGACGGTGCTGATCAGAGCTGGAGCAGCCCCTCGGAGAAGGTCAGTGCTGCATGTCTCCTGTCCACATTTCCTGCCCACTTTGTTTTCTTTTCATACTGGATCAAGATCGAAGATTTATTTACCTATTAAAAATTCATTGGCGCGACCATATGCCATTAACAAAAAAACACCATGGTACACAACCTTCTACCCTCTGAGTATGGGCTACTATCTGTCAAGTCGTATAAGTAGGCAATTCTCAATCAAATAGAAACTAATTGTTTATTATAATACTCGTATATTGTAATTTTAATAAGCTGAAAGAACTTGTAAACATCTATATTTAATTTTATTTAAATACTTACTTACCTAGTTACAACATCCGGTAAATTCATTTTTGTCAGTGCCATTCAATACCAATAATAATGGCCTACCTATTCGTATAAACACTGTAAATAACATAGATTTGTCAATTAGATAAACAATTAAACTATGAATAGACATTATTTTTTTTTGTACCAAGCTAAGTTTAATTTATAGTAAGTAAGCTGCGTTGGTAGGTACTATCGTGAATCATTGGAATCCCAGATCATATTCAGCATTCGCCTACAACGTATGTTTTGCAAGTTATTTTCATTAGAAGACGCAATAATTATCGCCACACATACACCACCTTGTTTCTTATCCAGTAATAATTACAACTCCTGAAGTCACTTCGTCAGAACAAGCGTGTTTAAACAAAAAGATCACTAAGCTCGTAAGTCACCTCCGGAACTCCAACTAAAGCTATTAAAAAAGCGATCAAGTGAAACTGGGAGTCAAAAGTCTTTGTCCGAAAGCTGAGCCAAAGCTATCTGACGAAGTTGAGCACATCTAACGGGAGTGTCGTCGCTTCTAAGCCGGAGATTTTCATGGAAGTTAAAGACTTCTACGGTCACTTCAACACGTCACAAGCGTCTCGTCCTCAACTCCATATTGAGGATTCTAGAGCCACTCTTACCCTCCACTATACCGAAGATTTGCCAGATACCAGCCGAGACGAAATTGTGTTGGGTATCAGACAGCTTAAAACGGAAAAGCCCTCGGAGAGGATGGAATTACAGAGAAGCTCTTAAAAGCTGGTAGAAATTCTACGCTACTACAGCTTCAGCGTATTTTCAATTCTGTCCTTTATTTGGGGAGAAATCCAATGAGTAGTAAGAGAATGGTCATTATGTTCTTTGAAAATTGAGACCCTCTGAAACCCTCTGAAAGAACTAGCGACCCATTTCACTCTTGAATCACATCTATAAGCTGTTCGAGTCATCACAAATCGTCTCGCGGGTAGACTCGACGAGTTTCAGCCCTCTGAACATGCTGGGTTTAAAGAAGGATACGGCACCATAGACCACACACAGATTGCGGCAGGTTATACAGAAGACTGAGGAGTATAACCAGTCACTGTGTCTAGCGCTTATGGACTATGTCTACTAAAACCTTTGACTTCATTGAAACCTGGTCTGTTCTGGAGTCCCTGCAACGTGCCAAGTTGATTTGCAATACGTCCAAGTGCTGAGAGGTCTGTATGACGCCGCAACTATGACCGTCCAATTACAAGATCAGCAGACTCAACATATTTGATCCCTTTACATCAAGGTGTGACACAAGGAGACGTTATTTCCCCTTAATTGTACACAAACGCTCTAGAAGATATGTTCAAGACGCTGAACTGGAAAGGACGGGGCATAAAAAAAACCAACGGCAAAAACCTCCCACACCTGAGATTTGCGGACGATGTAAGACTTGTAATACATGCTGACTACCCTTGCTGATTCTTCTGCACGCATCGGTCTCCGGATGAACTTGGATAAGACAAACATCATGTTCCGGAACCGATTGCCTTTAATGGAGAACCATTCGAAACGGTTCAAGAATACGTCTACCTTAGGCCTAGGACAAATCTTGCATTTGGGTAGAAATAATTTCGAGAAGGAAGCCTGCAGAAGAATACAGCTGGGATGGGCAACATTTAGAAAACTACGTCGGTCTTTTCATCGCTGATACCACAAAGCCTAATGACGGAAGTCTTTAATGAGTACCTCCTACTTGTTGTTAATTACATTCGGAGCCCGGATGGAAAGGGCTATACTCGGAGTATCACTGAAAGATCGAATTCGAAACGAAGTCATCCAACAGAGAAATAAAGTTATCAACTTAGCTCAAAGGATTAGCAAACTGAAGTGGCAGTGGGCTGGTCACATCTGTCGTTGAACCGATGAACGTTTGGATAATAGTGTTCTAGAGTGGACACCACGGCTCAGTAAGCCAAGGGTAGGACGCCTTCTATATAGGTGGAGCCATGATATATGGATGCTGGCTAGCAGCGGAAACAAGGAGCTGAAGAACGAGCTCAGTGGCGGGCCATAGGAAAGGTCTATGTCCAGCAGCAGCAATTAACGTTCAAATTACGCACTGTAAGCATTTTCAATAATGATTTACAAATCAAAATACCTTACATTCTGGAAATACGCAGCCTAATGTTTACGATTACTAGTTTTATCTATTATTAATATCACAAGTCGTAAAAGTAAATCATTCACATTCACTTTTGAACTATATTGCAATAAAAACTTACGGCTAACTAATTTGTATTAGTGTTAACATTCTAGTGAAGATGTTGTTATTGCGTTAACAGCTATCTGGTTGAACGTAAGATGTTGAAGTGGCGTTGTTCGCCTATTTTTCTAATGCCAAATTTCAACAAAGACGTCTCTAGCTATAACTCAATTTTTGGTTATAAATTTGTGCAAAAAATCTGGGTGCGTAGAAACGTATTATGCAATAAAAAGTTTTTGGCGTATCGTGACATTACCGCTTTATTAGTTTGGCATGTCGATTTTACTGTAGATTATAATATATACATTACAGGTATACTGGCTCTTAAGTCACCGTCCGAAATGTTCATGTTCATTTATTTTAAAGATCTACTACATTTCTAGCGCCTGGATCAATAGGCTTCGCATCGGAGAACTTGCTATAGCAGGCAGTCACAACGCAGGCGCTTGGCGTTTCGACACATCACTCAGCCAAGCCCATCGCGACAACTTTGTCCTCTGCCAAGATCGCTCCATCTGGGCCCAGCTCGTCTACGGCATCAGATACTTTGACTTCAGAGTCGGCTATTATGATTCTTTTGCCAGAGAAGATGATAGGTAAGCTACTACAGTCACACGGACGGATTTCATTTTTTGTAAGGGCACGTGAAGTAGTAATATAAGTGATTTGGTTGAAGATCACAGTCAGGTAACTTTTAGGCGCAAAGATGAAATCCCAAAATAATACATTTTTTATGACGTACATTCCATGAACTGTGTAATGTTGATGTTCCTGTCCTTTTATATTTTGCTCTGTATAAATTAGAATGTTTGATAGCACTTCAGCTTAAATTATTTTTATTTCAGGTATTGGCTAAACCATAATCAAGTTCGTGTCCGTGCACTTGTGCCTCTTTTGAGAGAAATAAGACGTTTCCTAGATGTCACGAATGAGGTAACGATCAAAAATAATGATGATTTCAAAATTCAAAACTTTTTTAAGCAAACGCTTTTTGTAAAGACGTTATTATGTGTAAATACGAATGATCACAATACGTACTAACTCAAATGTCGACTGTAACTCGCTGACCCTACAGCCAGGCTCCATCATCAGATCAGCTCGATGGTAACATATTATTCCATTGTCACAAAAGATACACAAGTATGTAATACCAAATATGTATAACAAAAGCAAGTATAAATAAACCGGCCAAGTGCGTGTCGGGCCACGCGCAGTGTAGGGTTCCGTAGTAGCCCATTATCGCAATATAGATGAGTATTGAAAACTTTTATGTTAGTCCATATCTTTAGACTTTATCTTCCCTCTATTAGAATTTGTTAGTTAGCAGGATGATTCTGCAAAATCCTACTACAGTATCTTAACAAAAAGCCGTTGGTATTTATAAGCCTACAATACAACATTGATATTGTTGAGATAAAATCATAAGAAACTTATATATAAAGAAGATAGAAGAAACCCTTCATCCAACAATAGCGAACCAATAGATCCTTTAAAAAACGAAAAGAAACCTGACTCCAAATGCCTAGTAGTCATTTTCAGCAAGTTTGAGGTGTTTATCTCCATCTCCATATATCTGGACTATTCTGGAGATACTCATCAGATCTCGATCGATTTAGGAAGTATACCCTCTTAAAAAAAATCTAAATCGGTTAATTAATTACTGACTGCTCTGACAATGGTAACTGATATTTTAAAACATTCAAATTAAGAACCTCCTCCCTTTTTAATGTCGGCTAAAGATAGATTGAAGATTAGAATGATAGGAGAACATGTATTGGTCTGATTTTAATTATACCTATAAGTACTATGCTAAGTAAAATAAAATAAAATTTCAGATAGTATTCCTGGACTTCCACCACTTCCCAGTAGGATTCTACAACAACAACAACGTTCCTCTTCGAAACGTCCACGCTGGTCTTCTGCGTATAGTTCAGAGAGAACTGGGGCCTCATATAGCCCCAGCTAATGAATTCGGCACGGGAACCGGCTCGAGGGGCCCCACTGTACAAACCCTGTTGAATGCTAGAAGGAGACTCGTGTTCAACTATATTGACAACACTATTGTTGCAGGTAAAGGTTTGCTTAGAGTTTTATGTTTGCCTACAATCGATAAAGCGATTAGCTCCAATATTATAATTTTAGTCTTGCTTCGGTCCCTTAAGGACTCATTTGAATTTTTTTATGTTTATTGCAAGTAAATACATTTTATGACTTTTAATGAACTTCTATGTTTAGATCCTAGATAACAACATTAAGAAAACACTTATTTCAAGCTACCAAACGGAAGGTAATATAGGTACCCTCACAAACAAAACATATTTTTTCCAAATTGGTTAAACATCGTCATTTTTTTTTTAGTCGGTTAATATAATAATTAGGATCGTGCTCAGTGGACATTGGTCCAGTTGAAGACAGAGATGTGCTGATGATTATTACGAAAAAAAATATTCTACTAAAACTTTGGACGTCTAATCAGCATGAGTCCTGCATTTGTCAAGCATTTGTAACATTGAATTGCCTTAACTCAGGTAGGTACTACTGTCATACTCAGGTAATTTTAATTGTTTTCAGAGAACCGCTGGCTATGGCCACGTGTACCTCACCTCTGGGCAAACACCAACAATGTAAACACACTGTTCTAGTTCTTGGACCGGGAGATCGCGAATTCTCCACGACCAAATGTCCCTTCACCTTTATTCTCAGCCATGGCACATACCACTCCTACAGCTTTGGATATTGTCCTATTGCGAGGATCATTGAGAGAAAATGCTTTCGCTGTAAATGGAGAAGCTACGAACAGGCTTGAAACGCGTTGGAGACAACGGGCAAATATAGTATCTACTGACTTCTTCCTCGGGAATGATATCATTGAGATCGCCATCATATTGAGTAGGGAGCGAGGTGTGAGGTAAGAGATACATTTCCTTTACGGACACTATTATATACTTTTATATAACTCCAAGTACATTTTTTAAAATTGTGATTTAATATAATTTATTTGTAGTTAAGGTATGACCATACCGCGGCATCCTGCGTCCGCGTGCGCGTTGGCGATCGTATTTTCAATCGTTTTCTGATCGCCGCTTAGATCGCGCACGCAGCACGCTGCGGTGTGGCCGTACCTTTATTCTTCGTGATTATTACCTAGAAATAATAAAGTCCCTTCTCGATCCCAGTCCTGTCAATTTAACACCGCTGATATAACGGTCTTTGATGCTACTCTATCTGTTTTATTTTCCAGACGCATGACAGAAGCTGCGTAAAGAGTACCAAAGCATGTGACGCTTGCCTGCCGCACGACTGCCGCTCAACCTTCACAAATGGAAACGCATGCCTATTTTATTTATTAAAATGGTTTCAATTTACTGTATAGCATTTTTAACTAACTTACCTTCTATCCGTATATTACTAGAACCTACCAATTAAATTTGCCTACTGGTGTTCGCCATATCATGATGATGCAACAAAAAAGTGTGGTAAAATAGGCAAGTAGACCCCACAGAAATATGAATAATAATTATTCATATTTCTGTGACAGAAATATGGATAATAATTATTCACATTTCTGTGAGTAGACCAAACAACAGTTAATTTGAACTCATCATTTACTTGTTTTTTTTTGTATGTATATTTTAAATACTATAATATAATTACCACACAAGCTAACAATATTAAAAATAAATAATATTCACGAAATTCTAAACCTACACTTAATTACCTAAATTGTACTTCTGCAAAATAACGAGGTAGATTCACCGTGTCACGTGACACGTAAAGCTGCATCCCTGTTCGCTTTCGATCTCAATTTGCATTAATTTTAGAAGAAATATTTTTCACACGATTCAATTCACGAACCTACGTCAAAGAAATGGATCCGTTTTATGGACTAAATCACATTGCTGAGACAATAATATTTAAAATCGAAGATTGTAATGAAAATCGAAGACGTTCGACGGGGTTCAGCTAAGGGCCGCGGTCAAGTATGCGGCGCGAGCAGCGGCAGCAACTCGGCGCGGCTCATGCGAGCGAGCGCGCGTGAGTCCAGCCCCATGGCGGCCGCCGCGCCACGCACGTCTAGCCCGAAGCTTTGCAGCAGCACCGCCAGCGCGACCTCCTCGCCTGTGCGTGGGTCGCGCAGCCGAGGACACGACCCGTTACACTGCGGCCACGAACACCGCTCCACGAGCCGACGAGGCGCGCACGCCCCGACATGCCGCGCCGCGCCCCGTGCCGCCGCGCGCCGCTCCCAGCACGCCAGCGCACGCGGCAGCGGCACGCCCGACACGTTGATCGACACCCACTCGGGCCGCGCCAGCGCCCCGTGCGCCAAGCACGCAGGCGCGAACGTAGCCCGCACACTCGCCAGACTCGCGCGCATCGCCGCGCCCGCTTCGTGCGCAGAGTCCCACTGAGCGCGAGTGCGCGGCGCGCGCACGCCCTCCGCCGCCAGCTGCGCGGAGTCGAACAGGTACTGGAACACGAACAGCGGCGTACGGATGTGCGGGTACAGACGGTACCCGAAGTAGCAGAGCCACGGTGTGGCGGTGTGAGCGCGCGTGCACGACGACGGCGGGGCGCCACGCCACAGCGCGTGTCCCATGCGCGCCACGGCCGCGGCGGGCGGACGGCGGGTGTGCGCCGGCCGGTCCAGGAACCAGCCGGAGTCGGCGAGCGCCAGCACGCGCACGCCGTGCGGACGCAACATGCGGCGAGCCGCGTCCGCGTGTAGCAGCACACCTGCGCCGCCCGCACTGGAGCCAGCCAGCAGCACGCGGCCGGAGAGCCCGGCGCGCGCCAGCTCGCCCAGCACGGCGTGCACGATGAGGCGGCCGGCAAACGAGAACCGCGTGCCGGGGTCGGGTGAGAGCCGCGTGCCGGCCCACATGTCGCTGGAGCAGTATGGCAGCAACACGTGGTTGGAGGCGTGCCACAGCGGGTTGACGGCGCGGTCGGTGGAGAGCAGCGCGGGCGGGCGGCGCGCGCGCGGCCAGCGCCGCGACGACATGAGCGCGGGCCGGCGCCGCCAGCGCGCGCGACACGACGCCTCATCCCAGCAGTACCCGCCGCCTTCCAGGTACACCACCCAGTGCGCGCTATTGCTGCCGCGACGGAAATAATATCTGAAATTTCAAATTACATAGTAAATTATATGCATGATCGATCTCGTGTATCCTGATGGACCTTACAAACGTGCATATATTAATTAGTAACATACCCGGCAGGAGAACCATCGTTGCAGACGAGCGAGGAGTTAGCGAGCCACACCAATCGCAGGCTGTCCGGCGGGGCAGGGGCGACTGTGCTCAACGTCAGGCTCAGCACAGCCTGTAAATAACAGCTTTATTTATATATATGCTATTTGTAAGCCAACAAAAATATAATATTAATCTAATTATAACGGTATTAAGGGTTCAAACGTCATAAGCTGGTAAACTCAAAAAACATCAGTCTGGTACCTATTAGAAAAAAGTGCATAGAACAAAACAAACTTGAGTTAGTTTGCATTTATGAAAGTTTGTTTTTAGGGTTCCGTAGCCAAATAGCAAAAAACGGAACCCTTATAGATTCGCCATGTCTGTCTGTCTGTTTGTCTGTCCGTGCGTATGTCACAGCCATTTTATTCCGAAACTATTAAGACTACAGAATTGAAACTTAGTAGGTGGATGTATTCTGTAAACCGCTTTCCGATTTTTATACAAAAGTAAAAAATATAAGAGTTTAAGGGGGGGGGCATCCCAGACATGGAACAGAAACAAAAAAAAAATTTGTTCAAACCTATACGTGTCTATGAATAGGTCTTTATAAATGACATTGAGGTTCCTAAAAGGTAAAATGTGTGTCCCCCCCTCTCTAACTTTTATAGTAAGTGAGTGAAAAATGTAGAAAAAATATGTTTTGTAGATCTCAATGAAAACTTTCAACGAAAATTGGTTTGAACGAAATACAGTCAGCAGTTTTTGAGATATAGCGACCGCAAATATAACTTTGTTTTTCATACAAACACTATGAAAAACAAAGTTATTTTTGTAGTTGCGAAAAATCATAGTTATAGAATACTCTACTGTGTTACGGAACCCTACGAGTGCGAGTCCGACTTGCACTTGGCCAGTTTTTTTGTTATTGAATCACGCAAGAATGGCTAACTACGAGTAACTTACCGATTTGGATTTAATTTGGCACACAGATATATTGGCACATAGAATTAACACAGGTGAAGCCGCGAGAAAAAAACTAGTGCGGGCATGTTCCCAGTTGTACTCTCCATTTTATCCCCACAGGTGACAGTGGGGAAAAAAATCACAATTGTCACTACAGGTACAACTAGGACAGATTTTGTTTCCGGTTGTCTTTACCCTCGTGGTGACAACTGGGAACGGGTAAGGTTACGTTTTTTTTTCGACCCAGGGTAATCCTTTATGAATACCACTCGCCCGGGGGAGCGAGATGATAAAAAGGGTAGGTTAGGACAACTGGGAACAAAATCTGTCCCAGTAGTGACTACTGGTTTTTTTTTTCCCCATTTGGACAAAATAGAGGGGACAACTGGGAAAATTCGCTAGTGCGTTATAATAACTCATAATAGAGGCACAGTTTTTATTGTAAAACTGTGCTGAGATAGAGAACATACGGGAACGATCTTGCAAGCTATGGCTGAATCTGATATTGAAACTTTACCATAGAAAAGATAATAATACTACGTAACTATACAGAACATACATACAGAATTCTATTCCAATACATATTATTATAATTAATAATAAGGTATGGCCTAAGCTCGGGAGTAGGATGTCGATGCTCGGGAGCCTTGGTACAATAATATAATTATCCGCTCAACAGTAAAAGAATAGAATAGAATAAGTATTTATTGCTTAAACTGTGTATACCAAAGATCTTACAATGTATTATAGTTCCAACAGTTTGTTCTTTTATTTACCTACTATAACTAGGTATCTATTTTAAATTATAAATCTACATTTACAAACTTAATTACTACATTTTGGTATATCAAAAATATATGGCTACACATAACATCTAACTAAATTATTGATAGAAGTACCTTTTATTTTATTTGATTTTTTTGTGTAGGTATCAACATAATGCCAAAATATTCATTTAGACTATAGAATGCTTTGGTAAGTAACCATTGTTTCAGTCTACGTCTAAATAAATAACAATTTAAAGCTTTTATTTCTACTGGTAAATTATTAAATATTTTTAGATAATTATAAGATATAAAAGCACTTTTATGATACATAGTATTGTTAACCTGTGATACACATGTTGTGACTATATTTACTACGCAGGTTATCGACTCTACAGGATTGTTCGTTGAAATAGGCTTTTTCATTATATTTTACAAATGTACAAATTCCTAAGATATATATACAAGTCATGGTAAGGAAATTATTTACAAACACATATCTGAGAGAATCAGTTTCTGTCATTCTATAGATATAACGAAAGCATCGTTTTTGTAGAATAAATGTTGATTGTACATCCACTGAATTCCCCCAAAAGATAATTTTGTAACTTAATTGAGGGTAGGCGTAACCATAATATGCATTTGTTGCTACCTTTTTCGATGTTATATTAGTCAACTCCGACAATGCGTAGCAATACTTTGAAATTTTGTTATTAATTTTGCTAATATGTGCCTTCCAGTTTAAGTGACAGTCTAGTGTTACCCGCAAAAAAATAGTTATTTAGTTATTTCTTATACTTCTATATTAGTTATTTCTGTAACTACATTTCCGTTATCCATTATATTGATTTTAAGTGGAACTCTTTTATAATTTTTTAATTGTAGAATATTTTTTTTATTTATATTAACATTTAGGTTTATGTTGCTTAGCCAATTTGTTACTTGTTGCAGAGTATTATTTATTTCCTTTTCAAACTCACTTAGGTTAAGGTCATTTTGGGGAATGAAGATAATTGCGTCATCAGCAAACATGACGCAAGTATGTTGAGTTATTTGGGGCAGTTCGTTAATGTATATAAAGAATAGTAAGGGACCCAGGATACTCCCCTGAGGTAAGTTTACACCTAGATAATATCCTGGGTCTGATGATGAAGCTGGAAGGTGGCCACCGGCATCTCTGTGATAAAATAACGTAACCCCAGTGAATTTGGGCTCAAATCATTCGTCTTGAGGAGCACTTTACACATAAATGATAGCCAGGATCTAATGATGAAGCTGTAAGGTGGCCATGGCATTTCTGTTATAAAGCAACATAGCTCCACCGAGTCGATTGATTTTCCTTGAAAAGCACTTTACCCATATTCACATCAAATATCCGTGGAATATTTTAAAACATCATGCCTTCTCTTAAATACTTAGGTAGTAGGTAGGTAGTCGGAATCTATACCTACCTACTAAAAAGTTAAAAAAAATTATAAGTAAAAAATATTTAAAAAAAAAGCTTTTATCTGTGACAATGCTCTAAAATGTTAAAAATAAATTCTAGTAAGTATTTGGCGTGTAGGTACTTACCTATATTTTTATAAGCTTGAGGCACTGAAGTATAGTAATTACCTAGCCTGAAAAACGGGTAGTGCTTCAAGCTTTTAAGAATATAGGTAAGTTATACCTACACGCCAAATACTTACTAGAATTTATTTTTAACATTTTAGTTCATTGTCCCAGATAAAAGCTTGTTCTTAAAAATATTTTTACTTATAATATATTATTATTTATCC
The DNA here is from genome assembly GCA_954871355.1 of Cabera pusaria. Lineage (NCBI taxonomy): Eukaryota > Metazoa > Arthropoda > Insecta > Lepidoptera > Geometridae > Cabera > Cabera pusaria. The sequence continues at coordinate 14,903,930 of OX940896.1, forward strand.
CACTCCAAACTTCATTCAGTATTTTAAAAATGGCTAATGTGGCATTTTTACTTTTACGGAAGCCGAATTGGTTATCGTTAAGAATAAATATCAAAAGCATTTGATTGTGTCTGTCATGAAACACTAATTTACAAATTAAAATACTACGGTGTTGAAGGTAAGGCACTTGATCTGGTATCATAATACCTCTGTAATAGAACACAGATGGTTGAAGTCAATGGCGTCAGGTCATCTGGATCCCTCATAAAAATGGGAGTCCCGCAGGGATCGATCCTAGGACCTTTTTATTTCTAGTTTATATCAATGATTTACCGTCATTCGTACAGAACCTATGTGATATTGTTTTGTTCGCAGATGATTCTTCCTTGATATTCAAAATAGATAGGACTATACCTAACTTTGACGATGTAAACAAATCAATAACACAGGTTCTGAATTGGTTTACAACCAATAACTTATTGTTAAACGCAAAAAAACTAAATGTATTAATTTCTCTCTACCAAATGTAAAAAAGGGTATCCTAAATAGAAGTATATTAATAAATGATGAACCATTAGAACTTGTTGAATCCACAACATTCTTGGGCATCACCCTGGATTCAAAGCTTCAATGGGGTTCTCAAATATCGGTTCTAGCAGGTAGGTTAAGCTCCGCTGCATACGCAGTACGTAAAATTAGATTTTTAACGGACGAAGCCACTGCAAGATTGGTCTATTTCAGCTACTTCGACAGTATAATGTCTTATGGCATTTTATTGTGGGGGAAAGCCGCTGAAATCCAATCAATATTTGTTTTGCAGAAACGAGCTATTCGCTTAACAGTGGCATGTCAATACATTTATGAAAATATTTTGTTCATACGCAAGAATATAAATGATTATAAGAAAAGGTCTGATGTACATAATTTTAATACAAGACATAAAAATAGATTAATTATACCTAATTTCAGACTGCAGAAAGTTAGTGGTTCATTCATGGGGAACTGTGTACGCTTTTACAATAAGCTACCTAAAGATATTGATCAATTGCCTATGAGCAAATTTAAAATCTATGTAAAATCCAATTTGATGAAAAAATCATACTATACAATAGATGACTATATGGATGACAAAAATGCATGGCCTGAATGCCCCAAGTTCCAAGAACAAATATAAATTGTATTATAATTATTAATATATTGTTAAAATTTTAAAGCTGACATGTACAATTAATTTTAAAAAAAAAAGATAAAATGACAAGACAAGCCCCATAGAGTTTCTTGGTGTTTCTTCTCTGATGGGAGTATTTCCGAAACACCGGTAGATTCAACAGCCATTCAGTTTTCCCCTTTTGTCCGCAGATTTTCTTTCTAGGCTTGCCATTTTTATTTTTATTTAAACAATATTATGCAGCTGACAGACGGACCATCAGTTCCATTTGGATCGTGATATGTACTGTGATCGGTATGCGTTTCTCTATGTTGTGTTTCACTATTTCACTTTTTTATTTTTTTTATATAAAAATTGTCTGAAGTACTGAAACACACAGTTACATGTATGGTTGGTTTTAACCTACTTTAATTTTTTTTTAAATATTCTGACGTAAACGATTGGATGACAGCTGAATGGTTCATTACTTTTTTTTTCTAATACAAAGCGTTAAATTCTGCTTTTGCTATGTTTACTTGATAATTGGTTATGATTTATTTTATGATTTATGATTTTGACGTGTATATGTGCGTATATTTATACTGCCTACATACTGAATAAATGCTTTGATTCTTTGATTGATTCTTGATTCTTTCTTTTGAAACTGGATGCTTTCCGGATGAACTTAAACAAGGATTAATTAAACCATTTTACAAGAAAGGTTCAAAAACAGAAATGGGTAACTACAGACCCATAGCTATATTACCCAGTTTATCCACGATTTTTGAAAAGGCTATTTACAACAGAATAATTTCATTTCTTGAGACACACAATATTTTTAATGATAACCAATTCGGCTTCCGTAAAAGTAAAAATGCCACATTAGCCATTTTTAAAATACTGAATGAAGTTTGGAGTGGGATAAATAATAATATATTATAAGTAAAAATATTTTTAAGAACAAGCTTTTATGTGTGACAATGCTCTAAAATGTTAAAAATAAATTCTAGTAAGTATTTGGCGTGTAGGTACTTACCTATATTTTTATAAGCTTGAGGCACTGAAGTATAGTAATTACCTAGCCTGAAAAACGGGTAGTGCTTCAAGCTTTTAAGAATATAGGTAAGTTATACCTACACGCCAAATACTTACTAGAATTTATTTTTAACATTTTAGTTCATTGTCCCAGATAAAAGCTTGTTCTTAAAAATATTTTTACTTATAATATATTATTATTTATCCCACTCCAAACTTCATTCAGTATTTTAAAAATGGCTAATGTGGCATTTTTACTTTTACGGAAGCCGAATTGGTTATCATTAAGAATATTGTGTGTCTCAAGAAATGAAATTATTCTGTTGTAAATAGCCTTTTCAAAAATCGTGGATAAACTGGGTAATATAGCTATGGGTCTGTAGTTACCCATTTCTGTGTTTGAACCTTTCTTGTAAAATGGTTTACTTAATCCTTGTTTAAGTTCATCCAGAAAGCATCCAGTTTCAAAAGAAAGAATCAAGAATCAATCAAAGAATCAAAGCATTTATTCAGTATGTAGGCAGTATAAATATACGCACATATACACGTCAAAATCATAAATCATAAAATAAATCATAACCAATTATCAAGTAAACATAGCAAAAGCAGAATTTAACGCTTTGTATTAGAAAAAAAAAGTAATGAACCATTCAGCTGTCATCCAATCGTTTACGTCAGAATATTTAAAAAAAAATTAAAGTAGGTTAAAACCAACCATACATGTAACTGTGTGTTTCAGTACTTCAGACAATTTTTATATAAAAAAAATAAAAAAGTGAAATAGTGAAACACAACATAGAGAAACGCATACCGATCACAGTACATATCACGATCCAAATGGAACTGATAGTCCGTCTGTCAGCTGCATAATATTGTTTAAATAAAAATAAAAATGGCAAGCCTAGAAAGAAAATCTGCGGACAAAAGGGGAAAACTGAATGGCTGTTGAGTCTACCGGTGTTTCGGAAATACTCCCATCAGAGAAGAAACACCAAGAAACTCTATGGGGCTTGTCTTGTCATTTTATCTTTTTTTTTTTAAATTAATTGTACATGTCAGCTTTAAAATTTTAACAATATATTAATAATTATAATACAATTTATATTTGTTCTTGGAACTTGGGGCATTCAGGCCATGCATTTTTGTCATCCATATAGTCACCTATTGTATAGTATGATTTTTTCATCAAATTGGATTTTACATAGATTTTAAATTTGCTCATAGGCAATTGATCAATATCTTTAGGTAGCTTATTGTAAAAGCGTACGCAGTTCCCCATGAATGAACCACTAACTTTCTGCAGTCTGAAATTAGGTATAATTAATCTATTTTTATGTCTTGTATTAAAATTATGTACATCAGACCTTTTCTTATAATCATTTATATTCTTGCGTATGAACAAAATATTTTCATAAATGTATTGACATGCCACTGTGAGAATTTTAATTTCCTTAAATTTTTCACGAAGTGAATCTCGCGACCTCATACTATATATAGAGCTAATAGCTCGTTTCTGCAAAACAAATATTGATTGGATTTCAGCGGCTTTCCCCCACAATAAAATGCCATAAGACATTATACTGTCGAAGTAGCTGAAATAGACCAATCTTGCAGTGGCTTCGTCCGTTAAAAATCTAATTTTACGTACTGCGTATGCAGCGGAGCTTAACCTACCTGCTAGAACCGATATTTGAGAACCCCATTGAAGCTTTGAATCCAGGGTGATGCCCAAGAATGTTGTGGATTCAACAAGTTCTAATGGTTCATCATTTATTAATATACTTCTATTTAGGATACCCTTTTTTACATTTGGTAGAGAGAAATTAATACATTTAGTTTTTTTGCGTTTAACAATAAGTTATTGGTTGTAAACCAATTCAGAACCTGTGTTGTTGATTTGTTTACATCGTCAAAGTTAGGTGTAGTCCTATCTATTTTGAATATCAAGGAAGTATCATTTGCGAACAAAACAATATCACATAGGTTCTGTACGAATGACGGTAATTCATTGATATAAACTAGAAATAAAAAAGGTCCTAGGATCGATCCCTGCGGGACTCCCATTTTTATGAGGGATCCAGATGACCTGACGCCATTGACTTCAACCATCTGTGTTCTATTACAGAGGTATTATGATACCAGATCAAGTGCCTTACCTTCAACACCGTAGTATTTTAATTTGTAAATTAGTGTTTCATGACAGACACAATCAAATGCTTTTGATAGGTCACAGAACACGCCAATAGCATCTTGTGCTTTCTCCCATGCATCAAATATATGTTTAAGAAGACTTATTCCTGCATCAGTAGTAGAAAGCCCTTTAGTAAATCCAAATTGTTTGCTATTTAAAAGATCATTCATGTTAAAATGTGTTAAAAGCTGGTCTAATATTACTTTTTCAAAAATTTTACTCAATGCCGGTAGTATAGAGATTGGTCTATAGTTAGATGGATCATTTTTGTTTACTGATTTGAATAAAGGAATCAATTTACTTTTTTTCATTAAATCCGGGAAGACACCTTGATCAACGCATCTGTTAAAAATAAAAGCTAAGTATGGGCTAATAACAGTAATAATGTAACTGAGAACTGTGGTTGACATTCCCCACAGGTCCTCGGTTTTCTTTTGTTTGAGCATTTTAAATGTTTTCACAATTGAGTCTGCAGTTACGTGTTTGAACTGGAACAAGGTATCACATTTATTTACACACTTTGATAATATAGAATAAGCATCAGCGGGACTAGAATTTATGGACTGAGTGGTAGTAATGGGTACTTGAGAGAAGAACTCATCAAATGTATTGGCAACCTCATTACTATCCATGATTAATTTATTGTTAACTTTTAAGATGATCTCACTGTCTCTTTGTTTTATTTTTCCAGTTTTAGTATTGATGATTTTCCATGTTGTTTTTATTTTATCATCAGCATGCTTAATTTTTCTACTAAAATGCAAAGATTTTGCTGTCTGACAAACCACTTTAAAAGTTTTGGAATATAGTTTTAAGTGATTTATGAATTTAGTATTGTGTAAATTAATTTGTTTTTGTGAGTATAAGTTGTACAAATTATTTCTACTTTTGTAAATACCAGGAGTAGCCCAGTCATCGAACCGAATTTTCCCAGCTCTCGTAATAGTTTTAAATTTAAAAATATTATTGAACTCTGCATCCAACATTTGAGATAAAGTGCTGCATAGGTCATCGGGATCCTCAAAACGAAAGGTTAATGATGTAAACTAATAGTTCTAAAATGTAATCTATGCTGGCCTTAATAACTTGCATGGATATGCCGTCATGTCCTGCAGTCTTTTGTTTGCTTGTCTGCAGTTTTTCAATAAAATGAATGTTCACTACAGCTCAACAACTTCAAAGACTTGCAAAAGTGAACTTCGCAATCATAATAACGTTATGGATAGTGGACCCGTAATTTTTATAATTATTAAATCTAAAATCGTCAAAAATTGCACATATCGAAAATAAAAGAAAAGGAAATGAGATGAGGTTTGTCAGATTTATCCAATGCAAGTTTAAGACCATTGCATTCATTTTGAAAGCTATCTGTTAAGTCTACAGTAACAATTTTTTTTAAGATATCTCCTCATAGACTTGCGTAATTGGAGTCAACAAGTCACTACTCATTTTATATCCACTTTGATGTCTAAATCCCATTTCGTTTCTGGAGCACAGACAATCTCATAAAATTATATCGGTACTACGAACCCTACGCTGCGACCGTGGTTGCGACGTGTAGAGAAGTTTCTACCATGAACCTATCATGGTAGAAACTTCCCAAGGAAATTTATATTGTATAGGTTTATAGGTGGTTCGTCTTTGAAAGCATAGGTACCTATTTAATTTCGGTACTGTTAATGATTTAATCTGTAACATTGCAGCAAATTGCGCAAAAATTGATATCGCACCGCAGTACTTCTAGGGTTGCTAAAAAAATTAAGTACCCCGATGCAAGAACCCCTCTACAGGTGAAAGCCTCCTCTAAAGATTCCTGAGATTCCCTCCTCTAAGAAAACTCAGTCCTCTCTAGATTGGGCTATTTGAAACTAGTTTGGTCCAGATATTTTTAGCCCAAAGGGTACCTAAGGAACCCTATTACTGAAACTTCGCTTTCCGTCCGTCTGTCTTTCGGTCTGTCAGTCTGTCTGTTTGTCTGTCTGTCCGCACTTTACAGAATTGTATCTCCTTAACCGTAATAGGTACATACTTGAAATGTTCACGATGTATGTATGTATTACTATAGTGGATTTAACAACAAATACTCAAAACAAAATATAATGAATTATTAAAGGGGGTTAACTTGATTCTGATTTCAGTTTTTTTTGTTTTAGCGGCTACTGCAACACATATTTTTTGAGAATTTCAAGTTCCTATCTTTCACGATTCTTAAGATAGAGCAAAAAAACGCAAGAAACACGCACTTTAATTTTACCCATACTACCCCTTAAATTTTAATTTATTGTTATATTTAGTACTAGCATCTGCCTAACTATTTACGACTTTTTTGACTCTGACAGTTTTATGACCTTATTAGTCACTATAGATGACCCTAAGGTCAAACTCAATATCCTCTGTTGTTAAAGACTATTAAGTATTCTGTGGTTATGGTTATTAAGTCAATATTAGTATGGTAAGGTAGACCAAGTTGTACTATTTAAATGTTTGAGTCAGTCTGATGCATGAGGCTGTTAAAACAAAAAAAAAGAAATATTTCCTACAAAGTAGATAAGGCGAATGGTTGCACGAGCGCAGCGAGGGCTATTATTGCGCGAGCGAAGCGAGCGCGAACATTATTACGACTTTGTATGACCCCGAGAGTTTTATGACCTCATAACCTTTAATAAGTCACTATAGAGGACTCCAAAGTCAAACTGGATATCCTCTATTGTAAAAGTCATTAATCATCATGGATAGGTATACCAAGTTGAGAAGTAGACATTTTTAAAACTTTTTATGCCCCTTACAGTTGTATTACCTAACAATCAAGTCACTTTAGATGACTCTAAGATCAAACTCGATATCCTCTGTTGTTAAAGTCATTAATCAGTATGGTTAGGTATACCAGTTTGTGCTCTTTAAATGTTTGACTCAGTTGATGCGGGCGGCTGTTGAAACACAAAAATATATGAAATATTTCCTACCAAGATAAGGCGATGATGGTTGCGCGAGCATAACGAGTGCTATTATTGCGCGAGCGAAGCAAGTGCGAATTTTTTTATGATTTTATATGACCCTGACAGTTTTATGACCTAATAACCTTTAATTAATTTACTATAGAGAACTTCAAGGTCGAACTCGATATTCTCTATTGTAAAAGTCATTAATCATTATGGTTGGTATACCCATACCACGTTGTGCTGTTGAAGTGTTTGCCAAAATAAAAGTGTCCTATGTCCTACTATGCTCTACTGACTGATCTGATAAGACGTCACACATTTACAAAATTCAATAAAAAATATCTAGACATCCAGACCTGTCTGCCAGAAAAAAAGTATCCAATGTCCTTGTATGTTCTATTGACTATCTTTGTACATAATTTCAGCTGAATCGGTTAAGCTGTTTATCAAATATGACGTCACACATTTACAAAATTCAATAAAAAAATCTAAATATCCAGACTTTAATGCCAGAAAAAAAATATCCTATGTTCTTGTATGTTCTATTGACTATCTTTGCACAAAGTTTCAGCTGAATCGGTTTAGCTGATAAGACGACGTCACACGCTTACAAAATCCAATAAAAAAAATCTCGACACGCAAACTCGACTGCCAAAAAAAGTATCCTATGTCTATCTTTGCCTTATTGACTGTCTTTGCACAAAATTTCAGTTAAATCGGTCCAGCCGTTTATCCGCAAAAAGATCTATTATTTACAAAATTCTATTAAAAAGCTGGTTTCCCTGCCTCGACAGCCAAAAAAATAGTATCCTGTATCCTATTTTGTCCTATGAACTGTCTTTATACAAAATTTGAGCCAAATTGGTCAAGCTGTTTGACCGTGAAGAAGTCCCAAACAAACAAACAAACCAATAAAAAAACAAACTTTCGCATTTATAATATTGGTGTTGATCTCTAAGACCAGCGGCCAGAGAACAAAATGTTTTACAGAAAATTAAACCTATCATTTCATCCACTTAGGGGTGGAATTTCGAAAAAACCGTTTCTTAGTGGATCGCTTCACTTCACAATTCGTTATGTCTTTAATACCAGCGAATTTTGTTGCACGTTGATATATCAGTCAGTATTCAGCCAGACTAACGCGTAAGGGATGATTTAGGAAAAAAACTGGGATACATGTGTCTCATATATTATATCATTATACCAATTTTCGAGATGATCTAGCGACCAGACCCAGAGAATAAAAAAAAATACAGAAAATGTACCCTTACATCATACTCTCAGGGGTGGAATTTCGAAAATCGATGTCTTAGTGGATATTTGCACTTCACAAAGAACACACCTTCCAAATATCATGTCTCTAGGACCAGTGGTTTAGGCAGTGCGTTGATATATCAGGCAGTCATTCAGTTAGCCAGAAAAACACGTGGTGGATGATTTTTTTAAAACTGTGATACCCGTAACTCACCATTTTAATAAAAGAGTTCGTGTACCAATTTTGGAGACAATTGACCCAGAGAATAAAAAGTTTCATAGAAAGTTCAACCCTTAATTTCACCCACTTAGGGGTGGAATATCAAAAAACTATTTCATAGTGGATACCTGCACTAAAGTGTAAAGTGTCTTTGTAAACAAAGAACACACCCTCCAAATATCATGTCTCTAAGACCAGTGGTTAAGGCAGTGCGATGATATATCAGGCAGTCATTCAGACAGTCAGAAAAACGCGTGGGGGATGATTTTTGAAAAATGTGATACTCGTTACTCACTATTTTAATTAAAGAGTATGTGTACCAATTTTAAAAACAATTGATCCGGAGAATAAAACGTTTCATAGAAAGTTCAACCCTCCATTTTACCCACTTAGGGGTGAAATATTAAAAAAAAACGATTTCACAGTGGATACCTGCAGTACACAAAGACCTACAGTACACACCTTCCAAATATCATGTCTCTAAGACCAGTGGTTTAGGCATTGCGTTGATATATCAGGCAGTTATTCAGTCAGTCAGAAAAACGGGTGGGGATGATTTTTGAAAAACTGTGATACCCGTTACTCACTATTTTAATTAAAGAGTATGTGTACCAATTTTAAAAACAATTGATCCGGAGAATAAAAAGTTTCATAGAAAGTTCAACCCTCCATTTCACCCACTTAGGGGTGGAATTTTGAAAAAATATTTCTTAGTAAATACTTGCACTTCACAAAAAACACACCCTCTAAATATCACGTCTCAAAACCAGTGGTTAAGGCAGTGCGTTGGTATATCAGGCAGTCATTCAGTCAGTCAGAAAAACGCGTAAGGGGTGATTTTGAAAAAACTGTGACACCCGTAACTCATTATTTTTATTATAGAGTATGTGTTATGTGTACCAATTTTCAAAACAATTGATCCGGAGAATAAAAAGTTTCATAGAAAGTTCAACCCTCCATTTCACCCACTTAGGGGTGGAATTTTGATAAAATATTTCTTAGTGGATACTTGCACTTCACAATAAACACACCCTCTGAATATCACGTCTCTAGAACCAGTGGTTTAGGCAGTGCGTTGGTATATCAGGCAGTCATATTCAGGCAGACAGAAAAACGCGTGGGGGATGATTTTGAAAAAACTGTGACACCCGTAACTCACTATTTTTATTAAAGAGTATGTGTAACAATTTTCGAGACAATTGACATAGAGAATAAAAAGTTTCATAGAAAGTTCAACTCTTCATTTCACCCACTTAGGGGTAGAATTTTGAAAAATCCTTTCTGAGTGGATGCCTACACTTTACGATGAACACACCCTCCAAATTTCAAGTGTCTAGGATAAGCGGTTTGGGCTGTGCGTTGATATCTCAGTAAGTCAGTCAGTCAGTCAGGACTTTGGATTATATATATATATATAGATTTGTAATTTAGCATTTGTTGTTAAAACTCCCATAGCAATACAAACTTTGTAAAAATTTCCCGTAGGTACCTATCTACCTATTACGGTTATGGAGATACAGCCCTGTAAAGTGCGGACGGACGGACAGCGAAGTCTCAGTAATAGGGTTTCTTTGATACCCTTTAGGTTCAGAACACTAAAAAACATAGCAGAAGTAGAATTATTACTAGCGAAGCCTACCTACTTGCAAAAAGTATCCATGTTTTAATCAAGATTATAAACTATCCATATCCGTTCAACCGTTTTTAGGGTTCCGTAGAAGAATGGCATAAAACGAAACCCTTCTAGATTCGACATGTCTGCCTGTCTGTCTCTCCGTCCGTATGTCACAGCCATTTTATTCCGAAACTATTACGACTACACAGTTGAAACTTGGTAGGTGAGAAGCGCTTTACGATTTTTATACAAAAACATAAATAAAAATGATTAAAAGGGGACGGTCCCCATACTGAAACATGGAACTGGAGCTAAAAAAAAAATTCTCAGACCTATACGTGCGGGCTGTCAACAGATAGGTCTTTCTATTTTTTCTCAAAGTCAATCGTTTGATAGATACTTCTAAATTGGTAAAATCTGTGTCCCCTCCTCTAACTTTTAAACTAAGAGAGTGAAAAAAAAAAATATATATATGCTGTAGATCTCAGTAAACACTTTCAACGAATATTGGTTTGAACGAGATATAATCAGTAGTTTTTGAGATATAACACATTTTCAAAACTGCAAAATGAAATGAAAAACAAAGTTATATAACTTTGTTTTTCATACAAACACTATCAAAAACAAAGTAAATTTTTTGGTGGCGAAAAATGATAGTTTTAATATCCACTCCACTGTCTACGGAACCCTACTAATCCTTAAACTAAACTAAACCTTCTAATGTTTGTTTGTTTTGCTATTCAATCACGCCAGATAAGTACATAAATAAAGGTCAAGTTGATAAATAAATTTTAAGTTATTTGATGCGTGTAAATAACCAATTTAGTGCTAAGCAACATGTTAGAATTTAGTGTGTAAGCAAGCAAACGAACATTTTTAGGGCTCCGTACCTCAAAAGGAAAAAAGGAACGCTTATAAGATCACTTTGTTGTCCTTCTGTCTGTCTATCTTTCCTTCTGTCTGTCAAGACCCATATTTCTCAGGAACGCGTAAAGATATCAAGTTAAAAACTTATAGCAAATACTCGAGTCTATGATCTCTCATGGCTTTGAAAAAATCAAACTTGTAAGTCAACGCGATCAAAATATATGACCGTTTATGTTGCATGTATTTATAAATTTTGCGATTTCACAAGGGAATCAAAACCTATAGAGTACTTCCCGTTGACCTAGAATCATGAAATTTGGCAAATCCAGTAATCCAGCTTTATTTCATGTGACTGATGATATTATTGATAATGACATGGTGGTGTCACGTTATCCCAGCACTAAGCATGATTTATTGCTATGAATCAAATTGAAGTTGTCCAATCACAGCGCTGTATTACCTATAACCCCCCCGCAAAATGTTTCGCTCGCGAATTAGTTCATAATTTTTCTCATGCGGAGTCCACTGGGTAGTACGTCCACGGTACCAATGTTGGTAAGTACCAATTAAGCTAGACCTCTAAATTGTACGAGCGCTCGTATAACTCAGAGGCCTATCTTAATTGGCTGAAACTATGTATAGGGTTAATTTTCAATCTTTTTTATTTTTTTGGAATTTTCCTTTTATTTGTGCTATAAGACCTTGCTCGCTTCGGGAAGTACCCTATAGGTTTTCGACCCAAAACCTATAGGGTACTTCCGGTTGACCTAGAATTATCAATTTTGGTTTAAAGCAAGGTCTTACAGCACAAGTAAAGGAAAAACTCCAAAAAAAAAATTTGACAATTAAGGTAAATTTTGGTACTTACAAGTTTTTGCGAAAATATAAATTCGCCCATATCTTTTTATCGTTTTGACTCAGAACCTTGAGTTTTATACACCTAATAGGGACTATAGACCTCAGTATTTGGTATAAATGTAAACTTGCTAGGTCCGCCCATTTCTGAGAAAATTGGTGGTGACACACGGACAGACAGACAGACAGACGGACAGACGGACAAGAAAGTGATCTTATAAGGGTTCCTTTTTTACCTTTTGAGGTACGGAACCCCAGAAAATCTTCAGAGATATGGACAAAACACCTTTAACTTGCTGCTGAAATGACAAGCGCAGCATTTCAAGTATTTTTTTTTTTTTGTATTATAGATGATCTTAAATTATTGGTTACTTCCTCAAAAACCAGGAGGTAACTTACCTATCTAATGTTTTAAAAACCTTTTTTTAAAAAACAAGCTAATACCTACGTACCTACGTAATCTAAAAATAGAGTACCTAAAAAAACCAATCCAACAAGCCCGAATAACTACGACATATTTAACATATAGTATATACCAACATTATAGGTAAGGGAGTTCCTATGGTCACTTTCTGGCTCCATCATCAGACCATAAACACCATCTTCGTCTATAGTAATACCTATAGGTAGTACTCGTACCTACTAATTAAATTAAATCCAACGAGCTCAAACACGCCGGGTTGAAATCAGTTTAGAATTTTCTAAGGCCACCTTCCGGATTTATCATCAGACGAGCTCGATAGTACCATAACCTTGTATTGTCATCCGATTTACATATGTATGCACAATATCAGCTCAATCAAACATCAAGAACTAGGTCAAATTTAACTTGCAAGACACCGGGACAGGTAAAACTAAATAAAAACTTGTAAAAAAACAGCAAAAAATATACCTACCTAGAGACCTATTTTTTCGTAGACCTAGACTGATGTACAAATACCTAATTAGAACTTGCAAAATATATAACAATAATTATCAATAATATTACACGATTATGTATTAAAAAAAAATTATAATTAATTATATTGACAAAACTGACAACAAATTTTAATTGTATACCTACGAGGTATTCTTTTTATAATTGTAACAGATGTATGTTTCCTGTCTGTCCCCTAATTTGTCCACTTAGGGAGACTAACGAGACAAAAAAATCACGCTCGTTCGATCGGGGACGAACATTTTATATGTCCTGTTTTAAGCATAGATTTTGTGAAATCTATGGTTTTATGTAAGTACATAATTTAACGGGTATTTAAATTAAATAGGTAATTTAATAACAGGTTAACAGGTAGGAAGTATTACAATTGTGATGAAATTCAATAAGTACACCAATGGGCGCATTATTTCCATAGAATAAATAATAGGTAGTACAAAGTGTACAAACTTCACGTAACTTTTCACTTCAGCTGGTTTTAATCACAGTAGTACCTACATAGGTAGGTACTTCACGGTCACTTTTCCGAGCTTTAAACGCTCATAGCAGTTAAATTTGTGTGAAATTTCAAATCAATTTTAATGAACTTCATCTTTGTTTCCGCAACGACAGCCATTATCAATAAAATTTTAAATCGAATGAAAATTCAGCATCAATGGTCACAGTAAACGCGTTATTATTGCGGAAACTGAACAGGAACACCGATTCACGTCATTTCACGGTCCGTAACCCGGCGGAGGATCGATCGAATCATAGAATAGTAAAGAGATGCGTACACAGAGAGTCCAAGTAATCCAGGAGGTGAAGCAGCGGCGATGCGAGCCGCGGTGGCGCGGGCTCATGTCTGCGCAGGCAGCCGCGCACACACCCCATACTGCGCACTAACATGCGCACCACTGGCCGCGGACTCACGCGGCACTGCGCGCGCACGGTAGCTCTCCCGCTGTTTACCAAATAAAAGCCTATTTAGAGCGAGGGCGAAGGGCCGAACGACTGGCAGCGCGGCGTCGGACCGAATAAAGGTGAGCAGGCGGCTCGTTTATGCGGCAGGGGCGGCGGGACCGGCTCCGGCGGCGAGATCAAACGCGCCGCAGATCAAAGGCGCCGCCGCGCGATCGGCATCCGTCATTATTATTATGCAAGCATTACGAGCCGCGCGTGACTCGGGCGAGAGGGCCACGCGAGCTGCGCGGGCGCCGCCGCCCCGCCCCGCACGCCCTGTGCTACCCTCCACCTGTCAACGGCATCCACGGAACAAAACGACCGCCCCTGGTGAGCGCCGCAGCGTCCGCGTCACTCACCCCGCACGGCTCCGGTACCCGGCACACAAATTACCCACTCATACGCATTCATGTTCCTTTTTTAAATCATTTCGCACGATATTCAATTTGCGAACATCGTTAAAGGCAGGTGAGCGTTTCCGCCGAGAGAAGCACTTGTTTACACTTTACAATTTGAATTCTGCCTCTAATGAGTGCAATGCACGGTATTGGCAGTAAACGAGAAAATTGTAGAGGTTTCGTAGTTCGTAGCGTACCGAAGAAACTCAAAAAACTTGTTACAATTCGCCATCAATATCTACTTAATTATATTCTAGGCAACTTATTACAATGTCAATGAACATGCCAAAAATAACCTCAAAAGTTATACAAAGCAATAAAGCAAGCTCTTATTAAGACTTATTTTTCCAGTGATGATTCATAATCATAACTCAATTAATAATTAAAGTAGCACCGCACCGCTCAACTGAAATTATGACCATATTACCAAGTCAGAAAAAGTTATACAACAATTAACTAATTAGGTGCTACCGAGAGCTTCTTCAAACAGAACGAAGTGTCTGTAACATCAACAAATAAAGAACTCGTAATGAGCAGTATTTCAACCTAAGTACACATAAAAGAAAGAAAATTCAAAGGAAAATATTGATTTTGACGCATCAATCGAGCGTGGAAAGCCTCTTCTGGAGGACAAAGGATTAACGAGCTTAATTGTTGTTACTGTATTAGACATGTTTGTTTTTTTTTTCGTTCTGGTATTACTATATTTGGTGCACCTACTTTGGTGTTAAGTATCTTAAAGTTTCGAAGATTTAATAAATTGCATTATGGAATTAGCTTAACACTTTGTAATATACTCGACTGTGCTCTTATCAACTGAACAGTAAAATGTTCGATACAAGTTTCTGATCCTAGATCGCGCACGCATGACGCTGCGGTGTGTTAATTAAAGAATCCAAATTAAAGAATGTTAGTTTCAACGTTATGATGATTTATGATTATGAAACATGTTCTTTATCTGCTTCAAAAGATACGAGTACCTCTGTCACATGAGTAAAGTAAAAGGTACAGAGACAAAGCTTCATACAACTGCGCTGTGATGATGACGTAGACGCACGTGAGTGCGTGAGCACCAGCGGCCTGTGTGCCGCCTGTCACGTACGGAGTGAAACCGGCTTATAGTGGCTCGGCTGGTGCTTTATCTCAGGGCTGTCGCTCGCGACGCGTCACGTTATATTATATTATTTTTCATCCCATCTATTCGAAAAGTGATTGATTGTGAAAGTGACTGTCTCACCTGATGTTAAGTGACGATGCGGTCGATGTAGCACGCTTACCTTGTAGATATCCGTTCAATTTCGATTTTTTATTTTTTTATATTTCATAACTTTACTACTAATTTTGTTCCATATCATGACATTTTATGATATTTCGTGACATTTTATGAGATTTTGTAACATTTTGTGACATTACATAACATTTCGTGACATTTATGACATTTTGTGACATTTCGTGACATTTGATGACATTTCAAGATATTTCATGTCATTTAATGCCATATTGTAAAATTTCATGACATTTCGTGACATCGTTTGATCATGATCGACATACATCGTTTTCGACAATGATGAAGCTTGAAAACTTAAAAAGCAGGTCATGTTTACTTGAAGGAGAATTTTATTACGATGAAGATTTTTCTTGGTTTTTTAGTACCAACCCTACAAGAATAGGTAAACATTTTGTCCGTTCCTGTGAAGGTTTGTCTCTGTTCCTTCTTTACTCATGTGCCTCTGTACAAATATTTACATAATTCCTACAACAACATTTTTCTTGTGTCCTAAGACAATAATGTACTGCAAATTATGTTACAAAAGGTCTCTACGCTACGCTGCGACATACACGATAAATACCCACATTTGTGTGTAGGATACAATCATGCCAGGTGTGGATGAGTAACTCCTCGGACACAGGTTGAGTGGAATATAATTAGCAGGCGGCATGGCGAGCCTTCAAAGCTTGTACCTGCTTGTAAAAATGCCATAATGAAGCCACAGCGCACAATGAGCTCTTTGACAGTTGGTACCTTTATGACGCCGCCACATACGAGCCAAGCCAGACTCATTAAACTTATTTTATCGTCGCAGATACACATCTGGAACGGCCGATAGTAAATCAAGGCTCTAAAAGAAATGGCCGCTACCACCTTACAAACAGGGCGGAAAGAATAAACCATTTTGTTAGACCATTCAAAATCTTTATGGCTTATTATTCAATCCCATTAAAGACTTAGCGGGACGGCCTTTTTAAAAGCGCTCTTAATATAAAAGACCATTATAAAGCCCATTTTCCATAACAATGAACATAATATTTTTTTGTTCAATGTTCTCGTTATATCATGGATTATTAAAATATGATAGGCTGTAAAAGAAATCTGTAAAAAATTGGCTCAGTCAGGGTTTGTTCTATACAATGGCTTGCTCTTCTGAGCTTTGAATTAGAGCTCAGCTTCACTTAGCTAAGGGGAATTATGAACATTATTTTGTTATACAGACCTTCACCTTTACCAGTACTAAATAGAATCACAGAAAAGATAATATAGTCCTACGGAATAGAATGGAATAGGATGATTTTTTATAATTGTGGACTAAATCAAAAATTTACAGAAAATATTTCACATTTAAACACAATGGTAATACAAGGGACGGTCTTATCGCTTGGAGCGATCTCTACCAGTTAAGACTTGCGGGGACTGGGCTTGTCTAACTGATGCAGGGAGATAGTTCCCAAGACGAACACGAAAGATTTATTGTAGTATAGCATCGAGACTATAATCTTTTCTGTGATCGAGGTACAACGTAGTACATATACATCGATGTAGTATAGTGATGTGTAATGATGTTCAAGAATGTTCAATTGAAGAGTATACTGGAACGAGGAGGGTGGGGCTTAGAAATATGAAGAAAATCGAAGTACTCTTGTAGGTATGAAGGAGTCGAAGGAGGGAAAAGGATATTTTATAGGAAAGAAAGAATATGAAAGTTACTGCGAAGGTGAATAGGTAACAAATTGAGCTTTTTCGCGAATAGAACTACTAGCTGACTTCGTCCACCAAACCAAAAATTTAGTAGCCTTCATCCTCATGCTAAAAAGTGTCTTTAAATTTCATTAAGTAATCGGATAGTCAGTTTATGCGTGTTTAGGGAACAGGGAACAAACAGACAGAGTTACAAGCGTTTTTAGGGTTCCGAACCCAAAGGGTACCAACGGAACCCTATTACTGAGACTCCGCTGTCCGTCTGTCTGTCTGTCTGTCTGTCTGTCTGTCTGTCTGTCTGTCCGTCTGTCACCAGGCTGTATCTCATGAACCGTGATAGTTAGACGGTTGAAATTTTCACAGATGATGTATTTCTGTTGTCGCTATAACAACAAATACTAAGAACAGAACAAAGTTAAAAATTAAAGAAAAGTTTAAAAAAAGTTTTTTACGATAGCGCAGCGCCACGCCGAGCAAAGCTCGGTCAACCAGATATTTAATAATATTAATGACTACAATTACTATTACTACTATTACTACTATATAATACTATTCTACCTTTGTGTTAACGTTTACTTAGATGGTGTTAGAAGTTCGTTAGAAACTCGATAGATAGCGTTCGGAACCCTCCGTGTGCGGGACAAAGTCTGACTCGCACTTGGCCAGTTTTATTATAATATTAGTCTGGATGTAATTATGAATATTCATACACTGATGTAATCCTATGAACGAGTATTTTGTTAAACAATTAACATTCTGGAAATCAGTCTTGCTTGAGCTCTCGAGCATAGTAAACCTCAGACATTAAGCTGTATTACAGAAAGCTATTGTCATGTATTCCAATAACGAACCCAATGGTGTTACACCTAATAACAGGCATAATGCCAGGTTAACAGATTATGCCTGTTTGCACTAAACTTAAGATTTGCCTAAGATTTAAAAAATATCTCAATTAAAGCAACATTGGGAATCAATATCTCAAAATATATCTTGCAGGCTAATGATCCTTTATTTATCTTTATTATGATATTTTGGTAGTCTGATTTGTTTATTTTGTGACATTTTGACAAGCTAAGGCGATTCTTAAGTTTAGTACCTACAAACGGGCATTACAACCATATAGATTAATCCTTTTGTCTTAAGCCTCAAACGGTTGAAATTTATCCTTCATTAGTAATATCCAACATTAGTAATATCAATGCTTGAATCAGATACTACAGATTTCTTGGTAGCAATAGCAATCAACAACACATTAAGTGCACAATGGCACATTGAGTTCAAGAACTGCTAGTCACCCCGATGGTATGGATAATGGTAGCTTTTTATGATGAGCTGCCGGCTAGCGGTAGCTATTATAATCATCGGTAGGCGGTAGCCGAGCTCGCACTTATTGACGCAAAAGTGCCGCGGTCGTGACAAAATTGTACACTTGCAACTGAGAAGTAAAGCATTTATCTCATAATTTAATTGAAGTCTGAGTGGCCGGGATACTCAAAAGCAGGGTAGAGTTTTATTCGGTTGACGTAGCAGAATCTTGTTGATGCTTATCTCTTACACATTTTTGCAAGTCATCAACACTGCACCAGTATCAGACTTTATTGTCAGGTTTATTTAACGTCTGCAACTGTCATCTCGTACCTACATATACGAAATAGGAGTGGTATATCTGACCTATCCAAGTCATTTAGTAATGGTAACGGTTCTACTGTAGTATTTTAACCGTCCTTACAAAAAAGGTTCTCAGTGCACCTGTATTTTTTCTTCTGTGTTAGCAAAGATATTCTAATAATCAACAAAATATAGGCCTGGTCTAGCACCCAATTTATTCCCAATCTAGGCCTAGCGTGCTTATCATCTTCGACCGCATCATCACTTATCAACGGGTGAGATAGAGGTCAAACGCTAGCATATCTATACATATAATAAAAATGTAACGGATAGCTGTCTGTACATGGAAGATATATGAGAAAAAATAGTATTGGGACCTTATCAACGCAATAGAACCCAAAACAATGATTGTTAGAATTTTTGTCTGTTTGTCTGCTTATCTGTTTGTCTGTGCGTTTGTTCACGATAATCTCAGAAACGGCTTATCCGATTTAGATGCAGTTTTCATTAATATATTGTGGTAAGATTCACTTAACATTTAGTGAATGTTTCATGTCAATCGGTTCATAAATAAAAAAGTTATGCTTATTTAAAGGATAACGTTGAACATTTTCTTCGCCTAGGCCTAGAATGGGAACCAGTATCAATAATGTAGGGAAGTGACAGGAAGTGCAGTGCCTACTCTTATAACGTAGTAGAGTAATTCAGTACTCTGTGAATCTAAATAGAAATTGTATATTTTTTACATTATATAATAATATAAAAATAAAAATGTAAACAGATCGCTGTCGTGTGTAGCTGGAATATATGTAAGAAAAAATATTATTGGGACCTTTATGAAACGCACTAGAACCCAAAACAATTACTGTTAGAATTTTTGTCTGTTTATCTGTGCATTTGTTCACGATAATCTCAAGAAACGACATATCCGATTTAGATGCGGTATTCACTAATATATTGTGGTAAGCTCCGCTTAACATTTAGTGTTCGTTTTATGTCAATCGGTTTATAAATAAAAAAGTTACGTAAATTTAAAGAATCACGTCGAACATTTGTTAAGCTATCTACTATATCTATTAATAATAATATATACTTTCTCTGTTCAGTAGCATTGATTGAACCTTTTTTTAATAATATCTTATAGGCTAGCGTTTGACCACTATCTCACCTGTTGGTAAGTGATGATGCGGTCGAAGATGGAAGCACGCTAGGCCTAGAATGGGAACAGGCTCTCAAGGATAGCTGCCGGAACACATCAGATCAGATGTTTGTCGACAGATTTTCTAGCTTGAGGGTGTGTTCTAGTGTTCGCCTGGCCAGCTATCTGGCCAGGCGAACACTAGATAGTGTCCTACAACAAAGATGGGTCGTTGGTTTCTTAACGATGTTTGTCCTTCACCGGAGGCCACTGTGAAAAACGCACATATTTTTTTGCAAGTAAAATCCATTGGTGCACGGAGGGGATTGAACTCGGCATCTCTGGCATCAAAGCCGACTGTTCTCCCACTTACACCACCGGGACCTCAAACTTTTCGACCTTTACTAAACTTCATAATAATGGCTTCTGCCCGCGGCTTCGCTTGCGTAGCCTACAGGAATCAAATTACATATTTTTCTTCAAAAACAATATATATTACATGCGCTCTTACTCCCTCTCAATTGAACATATAAACTGAGAATATCCCAAACAAATGCTGCTCCGTGTGCTTACTTTAGAGCAGACCATATATAACAGACCGTGTAAAAAGCAGTCCTCTCTAAGTCTACTCCTTTTAAATTAAGAGTTTGGCCTTGAGATTTATATATGATCTTGGCAAAGCAGACTTTGGAGGGAAACTGCAAACTTTTCAACTCAAAAGGGTAGTTCGACAAAGTCGGAGCAGTCAAAGAATAGTTGGTTTGATTGTTTTAATTTATATCATACAGAAACAAATGTGTCCGGTATAATTTTGGAAAAGCTGTGATACCCGTATCGCTCAAACAATAGTTGAAGTTATCTTTCTGTTACTTGAACTACCATGCTATTGCTAATCGACTCAGAGAATAAAAAGTTTCACAGAAAATTCAACCTACCAGATACTTGCACTTTACAAAGAACACACCTTTCAAATATCATGTCTCTAAGACCAGCGGTTTAGGACTAGTACTTTGACATATTAGTTAGTCAGATGAATGCGTGGCGATGATTTTGGAAAAATTGTAGCTGATCATTTTAAGTCAAGAGTTGTTATCTGTACCAATTTTCGAAACAATTGACCCAGATATAAAATGAAACTGTAATGATTTCTTCCGAATGATTAACTTACGTAATAAGCAGTCATAGATGGCGCCACCAATGCATAATTGGGTTAACAAATGCAATCCACTAATTTCGTCGTATCGATGGATCGAACCATGGCTTAATTGGCAGAGCACCTGGACGTGTAATCCGGGGGGTGCGGGTTCGAGTCCCGTCGGTACTATGAAATTTTGGATTGTGTTTAAACATTTTACAGATATAAAATGTTTCATAGAAAGTTCAACCCTCCATTTCACCCTCTTAGAAGTGGAATTTCGCAAAACTCTTTTATAGTGGATGGAGTGGTACACTTCACTAAAACACATCTTCTAATTTTCATGAGTCTGTGATCAGCGTTTTAGGCAGTGCGTTATAGAGAAAAAAACGCGTGAGGGATAATTTTGAAAAAAAAAGTGATATACATCGTGTCTAATAATTTTTATAAAACAGTATGTGTTGCTCGTCTTTTTTCTTGGTTGTTTTCTTCTTCTTTTCTTGTCTGTATGGAAAAAAATCGCTTTAAGCGATAAGACCGCCCCTTAGCATTACTTAGAATAAGTATTTTCCTTAAGTATTTTCGGTAATTATTGGTGTGCAAATAAGTGTTTATCTATCTACCTATCTTTCTGTGTGCGCCATTTTTCGAGACAATTGAATCAGAGATTAAAAAAGTTTCACAGAAAATTAAACCTCTCATTTCACCATCTTAGAGGTAGAATTTCGAAAAACCCTTTCGTGGATAGTTGCACTATACAAAGAACACACCCTCTAAATATTATGTCTCTAATGCCCGTTTGCACTAAACTTAAGAATCGCCTAAGATTTTAAAATATCTCAAATAAAGCAATATCATGAATCAAAATCTAAAAATGTATCTTGCATATAGACTAATGATCCTATATTTATCTTTATTTTGAGATTTTGGTAGCCGGATTCCTTTATTTTGTGATATTTTGACAAGCTAAGACGATTCTTAAGTTTAGTGCAACCGGGCATAAGACCAGTAGATCAGGCTGTACGTTGCTATATCAGACAATTATTCAGTTAGTCAGGAAAACGCGTGGAGGATGATTTTGGAAAAACTGTTATACACGTAACTAATTATTTTTATTAAAAAGTATGTGTACCAATTCTCGAGACAATTGAAACAAAGATTAAAAAGTTTATTAGAAGCTTCAACCCTCCGTTTCACCCTATTAAGGGTAAAATTTCGAATAACCCTTTCTTAGTGGATGCTTACACTTCACAAAGAACACATCCTCCAAATTTAATGTGTCTAGGACCAGCGGTTTGGGTTGTGCGTGGATATCTCAGTCAATCAGTCAATCAGTCAGTCGGTAAGGTCAGGACAGGAGGATCAGGAGATGGATAATATCGTTTAAAAACTAAAAAACAACCGACTTCAATGCCGCGCTATTCATTTTCAGTACCAATTTTAAGATGTTTATCTCAATATCTCTGGAGATACTTATCATACCTCGATAAAATTACCATGGTACCACACTTGAGATATCTCCTTTCGAACAAAAAAAGAATAATCGAAATCGGTTCATAAACGACGAAGTTATCCGCGAACAAACATTTAAAAAAAAAAAATATATACGGTCGAATTGAGAAACCTCCTCCTTTTTTTGAAGTCGGTTAATAATGATTTTATAATAATAATACATAGAAGTTAATGTTTTGCGATGACAATTAATAAAGCCCTAGGTCAGACGCTAAAAGTGGTGGGTTTGGATCAATGTATTTAGCTGTTTTTCGCAGGGTCAGCTTTATGTGGCTCTGTCACGTGTTAGCAATAAACCTAGCAGCCTGTATGCTTTGATCCCCGATGGCTATACATACGTCTAATATTGTGTGTATAGAAGCATTACAATAAAGTTTTTTTTTTAAATATCTAAACGACTGTGTTTAAAGTCCAAAATAAAACAAAAGATATATCTGAAAAATGCTGCCCTAGGTCACTGTTCCACGCGGACGAAGTCGCGGGTACAGCTAGTATAATATAAAAAAATATATATATTCTGTAAGATTATAGCCAGTTTGAACTGTAATGTTGTCAAAAATTGCAATTAATGTCAGTGCTGGCCAACGGGCGGATGTAATTTAATAGGCTCGTATTGCTAAACTAAAGCGGAGTTATATTTATTACTTGTGTCGGTGACAATCCCACATGAATAAAGAATAATCACGACACCATTGCTTGCTTGCTTGCGTAGTACCTACCTACTTAAGTAGTACCTATTGTATATTCTGTAGTAGAAGAGCAAGTAGAGTATAGGAGCGTACGAGCACCCGAGTGTGCGACTCCCCGCGGGCCGTAGCATCCGAATCACAATAAATCTGAGCCGATAAGTAGCCGGCGGGATTGTCGGCGCGGCGCGATCAAAGCGAGGGAGGACATGAAAGGCGCCGCCGTCCGACGAGATGGCTCGCTGTGTTCGCGTTTCCACCGTCCAATGATCCGATGGTCCGTCACACGCTCCTTTGTTGCGTGACGGTTTCATTAATTCCAATTTTGAATGACAGCGGCGGATTCAAATGACGAAGGTACGATTATCTGGTACTTCATGTGAATTGCGAGGTTTGATGTGGGTAGATCAATGGTGTCGGACGTATTTTATTCATTGTTATCAATAGTGTTTATTTACTCGATCTTTTTAAATACAACAAAAACATCGAGATAAACACAATTGTGTGTGTGGTCCAACTCACACTTTTATTTTTCAACCAACTTCCAAAAAAGAAGGAGGTTCTCAAATCGACTGTGTTTTTTTTTGTGTCTATGTTACGCGATTACTCCGTCAATTGTGAACTGATTCGAATGATTCTTTTTGTAATCGGTAGGCTACGTTTCCGAGGTAGTCCTACTGTAATTTCATCGAGATTTTATTAGTATCTCCAGAGATATGATGATAAACGTCTCAAACTTGCTACTGAAATTGACTCGCGGGGCATTGAAGTCGGTTGTTTTAGTTTTTAAACTATCTTAATTATATCTTATCTCACAGTCATGTTGGTAAGTGACCTATTGTGGTCAAGGAAGGTAGTTACACTAGGCTTACAATAAGAACTGGCTCTTAAGGACAGCCATCGGATGGTTGGCATTCCCATTGTTTAATTTCACCGTAGTCAGATAAAAACTACACACGAGGCATCGAAACGATGAAAAACGTGTCGTAGCATTAATGGAAACGCGCAAAATAGTTAAGAAACAGGTAGATTGTAACAGTTATTACATTATAAGCATAAAGCAATAACACCCGTGACTTTGAACTATAATGGGCAGGTCATTAATAAACTTACTTTGATATAACGCCGTTAAAACAGTTAACACATCAGCTTGGCAGGCCGAAATAAACATAAAATTATAAATATTTAAATAAACTACTAACAGCACTCTTTAGGTAGGTACTCCTGCGTAAATGATGAGGAATATAGGAATATTTGTTGAGGTTTTTATCGCTGGAAATATCAACATAGGTACTGTCTTTGGGCTCTATTTTGTTAGTCGTGATCTTTCTCTAGACAGCGAGAACTTTTTGTCCGGTCTGTCCACTTGCTACGAGTAAGGGGACAGCGTGAACTTTTTTGTCCGGTGTGTCCCCCCTTAATACGAGTAAGGGGACAGCGTGAACTTTTTTGTCCGGTCTGTCCCCTTGCTACGAGTGAGCGGCCAGCGTGAACTTTTTTTCCTGTTTGTCCACTAAAGGGGAGAGATTAAGGGGACAAACCGGAATAAACCCTAGATACATCTAAAGATCTACAACAAACGTAATGAAACATTATGCAAAAATCTTATTTTGTTTTATGCTAATGCTGAGTCTAGACTTTGTAACGTTACTTGATCTAAGTTTCTGTATAAGCAAGATACTCACATAATAGTAAGCGATGATGAAATCCTATGCCATGGTTGTCTTAAACATAATTTATTCTGTAGTATGGTTAGTACTGGATGGTTACCCTGTAAGTACCCACTAAGACTAATAAAAAATAATTCATTGCTTTGTTCTATTAAAGACCATAGTGCAGAATTTAAATTAATAAATTATATGTAATGTTCTTATGTAAGATTAATTTACGTAGGAAAGTAAAAAAATATATGTTTTAAATAATTTTATTTATTTTCATGAATAAAAAGGAAATAGTAGAATGTGCAAAAAATGCATCGTAGGTACAAAATGCTAAGCAATTCTTATCACAGAATTAGTGACACGAAGTAGTACTCATACTGTAATATTACATAAGTAGTAATTATTAGTAAAGGTACGGGCCACACCGCGGCGGCGTCCTGCGATTTGCGGGCGCGATCTCAGTACATTTCAATTGTTTTCTGATTGCGTTTGGTGTGAACCAGTCGGTACAAATATGTACTACTGCGTTATCTAATTACGCATAGATCGCGCATGCAGGACGCTGCGCTGTGTCCGTACCTTAAGAGGGTAGGTCTCTCTTCAGAGATAGCTAAAATTCTATACAAAACAGTTTAGACACAAAAATAAAAATTGAAGAAGAAGAAGAAGCACTTCTCCATATCACAAAATAGCATCTTACGCAAGTATAAGTACCGTCTAAACACACGATTTTACAAAAGGCTTCATTATGTACGAGTGCACATCACAAAATCAATCGTTTGTTGCGACTTGCGTTGCAAGAGTCAGTCGTGTAAAACATCTATCTAATCTACGTATAAGTAAACTAGCAGTGCCCCGCGGCTTCGCTCGCGTTAATAACTTCATTCATTTCTTTAATTTTTTTTCGTAAAAACACATGAAATACTGAATAAGACGTAGACCATATCGGTCTACCCGTTTTCAAGTTGGTCACGCCATACCAAGGGACATAGCGACTCATGTATATAAAACCCAAAAAATCATATTATTGATTTTCAAACTTTGTTTTGTTTGTTTGTACCCCATTTCACACATATTTACTTACTTATTTACAGAAGTACTTGTGAGAAGTTTCCAATAAAATAGACTATCTTATGTTGTTTCTATATAAAAACTTTGAACTCCCGTTTCATCCCTTTAAGGAGTGAATTTTGGAAAATCCTTTCTTAGCGGAAACCTGCGTCATAACTCATAACAACTATCTGCTGCCAAATTTCGCCAAATGCGTTTAGTGGTTTGACCTGTGCGTTGATAGATCAGTCAGTTAGTCAGTCAGTCGGTACCGTTTTCCGTTTATATATACAGATTTCATTATTTACGTTAAACTGTATTTCCCTACATAGTGAATGGAACCAGGAAATACATGTTTTCTATACTTACAAATTTTATTTTGCACACGAATGTTGAGTGAATCAAACCAAGTATGTAAAAAATTTACCATAGAAATTTAATCACCCTGTTTAACCATTTTAGGGGATGATTTTTGAAAATTAAAGTACCTTATTATGTTTTATTTCAGGACCTATACTATCTACATTTCCAATATCATCAAAATCGATTTAGTAGTTATGCAGATGATTTCTCCAGATAAAATTACATATTCACTCCCCCTAGGGGTAAATTTGAAAGAAATAAAACATACATGTTTCATTATTTGTTTTAAGTTTTATTTGTACCTAGTTTTGAGTGAACCAGACCAAGGAATAACATTTTTATAGAAACTTTATCAACCTATGTTACCCCTTTAGGGGTTGAATTTTGAAAATCAAATTTCTCTACATGTTATTTTAAAACTTACACTATCTACGTGTCAAATTTCATTGAAATCGGTTAATTAGTTATGCAGATACGTCAAAACAAACATGACTGGATTGTATATGATTTTTCCATACAAAATTCATTTTACAGACCCCTCCCTAGGGGTAGATTTGGAAAATAAAAAAATACGTATCTCGCTATTTGTTTTATAGATTATATGTACCGAGTTTTGAGTGAATCGGAACAAGGAATACGTGGAAACAAACATTACAGAATTTTCTATGACTTTTCCAAACAAAACTAAAAACAATTTTACACCGCCCTTAGGGGTAGATTTGAAAAAATAAAAAACACGTGTCTCATTATTTGTTTTAAGGTTTGTTTGTGCCGAGTTTTAAGTGAATAGGACAAAGGAATACGTGAAAACAAATATTACCGAATTTTTTATAATTTTTACAAAGAAAAATCATTTTTCAAGCCCCCTAAGGGATAATTTTGAAAAAATGAAATACACGTGTATTATTATTTGTTGAATAGATTATATGTACCGAGTTTTAGGTGAATCGGGCCAAGGAATACGTGAAAACAAACATTACTGAATTTTCTATCTATTTCAAACAAAATCATTTTACACCCCCCTAAGGGGTAGTATTGAAAAAATGAAATACATGTGTATCATTATTTGTTAGATAGATTATAATTGTGTACCGAGTTTTAAGTGAATCGGGCCAAGGAATACGTGAAAACAAACATTACTGAATTTTCTATGACTATTCCAAACAAAATCATTTTACACCCCCCTTAGGGGTAAATTTGAAAAAATAAAAAACACGTGTCTCATTATTTGTTTTAAGGTTTGTTTGTACCGAGTTTTATGTGAATCGGGCCAAGGAATACGTGAAAACAAACATTACTGAATGTTCTATCTATTCCAAACAAAATCATTTTACACCCCCCTAAGGGGTAGTTTTGAAAAAATGAAATACACGTGTCTCATTATTTGTTGGATAGATTACATGTACCGAGTTTTGAGTGAATTGGGCCAAAGAATACGTGGAAACAAACATTACTGAATTTTCTACGACTTTTTCAAACAAAATCATTTTACACTCCCCTTAGAGGTAGATTTGAAAAAATAAAAAACACGTGTCTCATTATTTGTTTTAAGGTTTGTTTGTACCGAGTTTTGAGTGAATCGGACAAAGGAATATGTGAGAACAAATATTACTGATTTTTTTATAATTTTTACAAAGAAAATTCATTTTTCAAGCCTCCTAGGGGTGGTTTTGAAAAAATTAAAAACACGTGTCTCATTATTTGTTTTAAGGTTTATTTGTACCGAGTTTTGAGTAAATTGGCCCAAGGAATAAAATTTTCCATAGAAACTTTATCACCCTATTTAACCCCTTTAGGGGATGTCTTTCAAAAATAATATTAGCCTATGTCTTAAGTTAGAACCTACTACCTACGTTTTAAATTTCATCAAAATTGGTTTAGTGGTTATCGAGATACGTGGTAACAAACATTCACACACACACACACACACTTACTTTCGCATTTATAATATTAGTAGGATAGGATTAGTAGGATAGTAGGATACTCTGTTAATATTTACAAAAGTTCATCAGGAACGGTTTACAACTACACATAGACCGTACATCTAACACGTACATAAATGTATGTTATTTTCTATTATTTATTATGTGACCTGGGTAGTGGGTATGTACCGACGCACTGCGTTACATTTTAAAACTGCATTACTATTACTTAAGAAAATGTACAAATACAGGTCTAGTAGTAATTTTTTTCAAAAATAATATGTATACCTATAATAATACTTACAATCAATATATGTCTTGATAACTAATACAGCCTTTGTAATGGTATGTAAACCGTACCTACCTTATATACTAACGAAAAATAATAAAAATGGCTAAGTGCGAGTCAGACTTTTGTCCCGCACACAGAGGGTTCCGAACGCCATCTAACGAATATCTAACCAACTTTTAACACCAACTAAGTAAACGTTAACACAAATGTGTTAGTAATTAATATTATAAAATATCTGGTTGATTGAGCTTTGCTCGGTATTTTTTGCCACTTAAACAGAAAAATATGACTTTTCCCGACATATATTGCGAATAATAATACTATTTTTTTTGATAAATGAATCCTAGCTAGATAGATTAACCGCCCCCGAAATCCCCTGTATACTACATTTTATTTAATCGTTGAAGCCGTTTCCGAGATTCAGATTCAGATTCCGAGATTAAGGTAAACACGATAGCGCCATCTATGAACGATTCGTAAAAAACACGTTTTTGGTTTTAAAACCTTGAATTTTTAACTTTGATCTGTTCTTAGTATTTGTTGTTATAGCGGCAACAGATATACATCATCTGTGAAAATTTCAACCGTCTAACTATCACGGTTCGTGAGATACAGCCTGGTGACAGACGCACAGAGAGACAGACAGACAGACAGACAGCGGAGTCTCAGTGATAGGGTTCCGTTGGTACCCTTTG
This sequence comes from Cabera pusaria, assembly GCA_954871355.1. Taxonomy (NCBI): domain Eukaryota; kingdom Metazoa; phylum Arthropoda; class Insecta; order Lepidoptera; family Geometridae; genus Cabera; species Cabera pusaria. Next base: position 14,933,342 of record OX940896.1, read on the forward strand.
GGTTCGGAACCCTAAAACTTTAAAAAACATTCATTAAGATCTTACAAGTACCTAGGTCCTATATCAAATTGACTACAAAATGTTTTTAAAATATTTACAGCCCGATGCTACTTTATATAATTTGAAAACTAAAACAATAATCGCTATGATCTTATAGTTAGGTACTATTATATATATTTCAATATGAGTCAATAAGTACGTATTTACATTTTCAATCTCAAAATCAAGAGTTAGGAACTTACTCGTAAGTAATATTCACAAACACACTTTAGAGAAAACGCCTTATTGCTTATCTTATGTTACTAGTAGTAGTTTAACAGAACCATTTGGTAGATGGCAGTTTTCGTCTCAGTTTCTTGAGGAACTCCTGCGCTTGCTTGTCTCCTTGGCGGGACTCTAAGGTTTCGATCGTGTCTCTATCTGTAGAAGAAAACAACAATTTTATTCGATAAGTGTAATGTAAAATATTATGATGTAATGTAAGGATGTAAGGGAGCACACATACCATCTATGTGCTCCCAGCCAACCTCACCTGCCCGTGGTGCATCCTGCTGACCAACGAACGGGGCTCTGGCGACCGACAAATGGCGGTATAACCATTTCAAATTATGGCGTAGCTAAATACTACAGGCTGGTGACGGGCAGCAGCGTCACCGGTGCGAGAAGTTACGTCCTGCGATCGCCAACCCGCTTGCCCAGCGTGGCGATTAGGGCATATCCCTCCCAAGGGATGAAAGAAGTAGTATGGAAAGTCACAATATGACGCGGCCCCCAGTTCCCGGCCGCCCTGCTATTCCTGTCTACGGCGGCGGTCACGGTAACGGCAGGGCAGGGGGTGCTAAGAATCTCTGGGCTACGGTAGGCCGCCAAAACAAACTGACCCTCGCAACATATAATGGACGCATGATTCGGCTGCATGATCATCTGGCGCAGCTGGAGGAGGAGCTAGGACACATAAGATGGCACATTCTGGAATCGGGCCATCTTATGTATTACAGAGAAGGAGACCAGCCATCCCAAGGCGGCGTCGGGTTTCTGGTCAACAAGGTTCTCAGTGACAACGTTGTAGAAATCTCCAGTTTGTCGACCAGGGTAGCGTACCTCATAAATAAGGTTAACCGGTACGGTTTTGTTTGTACCGGTACGGTTAATACGGTAAGGAGGTACAGCCTCAAGGTTATCCAGGTTTACGCACCGACCTCGACACACTTAGATGACGAGGTGGAGAGCATGTATGAAGACATCTCTAGAGCCTTACATACCACCTGTAAGGCTCACTACAACGTTGACATGGGAAACTTTAACGCCAAAGTAGGAGTACAGACCTGCAGTGAATCGACAATAGGACCACAAGGATTTGGCAGTAGGAATCACAGGAGGCAAATGCTTGTCAACTTTCTCGAGAAAGAGGGGCTTTTGATGAACTCGTTCTTCAAGAAACAGCCCCAAAGGAAGTGGACGTGGCAAAGCCCCGACACTGTGACTAAAAATGAGATTGACTTCATCATTACTGTCAAACGGCGCATATTCAGAGACGTCTCAGTGATCAGTAGGTTTAATACTGGAAGTGATCACCGACTTGTAAGAGGCTCTCTGGATATCGACTTCAACGCCGAAAGATCCCGATTGATGAAGTCTACGCTCCGACCAAAACTACTCCAAACCGTTGTTCGATCCAAAAAATTCCAATTAAAATTGGAAAATCGATTCGCTGCCTTGGAAACCACAGATGACGTAGGCCAGAAACTCGAAGAAGTGGTGGAAATCCTCAGGGGATGAGGACGAAGAAGAGTTCTGAAAGGACGAAGTTTTGCGAGAGCAAGCGTACAGGCAAAAAGTCCAAACTTTCGGCAGAAACACTTCGACTAATGGAAGAGAGACGAACAGACCCTTTGTCAGCTTTGTCAATTAACCAGGTGCGCAACAAAACCATTAAGAAGCTGGTATGACAAGACCACCGATCCTCTAACACGCTTTTGATTAAAGAATCAATTGAGCAGAATCGGGGGTCGAAAGTGTTCGCCCAGCTTCTAGGTAGAAGCCACCTCACAAAGCTGACAACGTCAACGGGGAACGTCGTCGCATCGGTTTTCGGATGAATTTGGATAAAACCAAAGTCATGTACAACGGTGTTCCGGAACCGATTGCCGTAGATCGATACCCACTCGAAGTTGTCACTAAGTATGTTTACCTAGGGCAGGCGCTCCAACTAGGCAAACATAACACCGAAAAGGAATTCCAGAGAAGAATTCAGCTGGGTTTGGCAGCATTTGGAAAACTCCGTCGAGTCTTCTCGTCGCATATACAACAGTGCCTAAAAACAAAAGTCTTTAATCAGTGCGTCCTACCCGTCATGACATACGGAGCCGAGACGTGGACACTCACGGTTCGACGCGTCCACCAATTTAAAGTTGCACAGCGAGCTATGGAAAGAGCTATGCTCGGTGTTTCTCTGCGGGATCGAATCCGGATTGAAGTAATTCGCCAGAGAACTAAAGTGATCGACATAGCTCAACGGATCAGCAAACTGAAGTGGCAGTGGGCTGGTCATATCTGCCGTAGGACCGATAACCATTGGGGTAGACTGGTTCTAGAGTGGAGACCGCGAATCGGTAAACGTAGCGTAGGACGCCCTGTGACCAGGTGGAGCGACGACATTCGCAAAGCGGTGGGGAGTGACTGGAAACAAAGAGCCGAATATCGGGCTCAGCGGCATGACTTGGGAGGGGCCTATGTCCAGCAGTGGACTGATACCGGCTGATTATGATGATGATGAAAATATTATGACTCATACACCATGCCATGCTGAGATACGCCTATAGCAAGGCCATTAGTGTAACAAATAGTGGTAATACGATACCGATCAAAATACTAACTTGCAAATAATTACCACATGGCTAATTACGTTGGTCCACGGTAATGTTATAGACAACATGTGGTTACCTTTCACAAAATCCAAGTCCACAAATCCTCAAATTTGAATTGAGTAAATTGTGATAGAAGAAAGCGAATTGTTCATCACGTTCGGTGAAATGGTTAACATAGTAGACATTTTTCAGTTGATAATGGGTTGAGTTTGAATATATCAGAATCTTATTCATAGTATATACATAAGAGTGATAAAAATAAAAATTATTACCTATAGTGGCAGGCTTGGTGAGCGTGAGCAGATTCTGCGGCAGGCTGGATATAGGCGCGGGAGTGTCGGGCACCTCGCTGAAGTGGAGGTACGCCTCGCCGACGAAGGTGTTGCTCATGCTGAACATGTCCTTGTCTTTTATCACGAAGTGGATCAAACCGTCTGCGGTGGTGCGCTGCTCGTGGGTTAAAGAGCTGAAAAGATAAGAATCATTTATAAATTCACAACACTTCAGGAGTATAAACCTCCGATACTGGCGGATGGCTAAGCCAGCGCTCACGGCAGGGTTAGGCATCGAGGAGAACTTTGATGCGGGAAACTTTAATGTACAAATTAACTTTGTCAAATTTAAAATACCCTGCCCGCCGTCCGCCGGAGTGTGTATGTTAAATCTATCCATCCAACTCCCAGCACTGAATGAGTCCATTCAATTGGTTACATCAAGCCTAGTTTACCAATCAATTGGCTTGATTGTGAGCTGAGAAGTAAGAACGTATCGGCCCTCGAAGTTTTTGGTCTGTATTTTATACGGTTTTATTACATCAACTAACGTTAACAGTAAAGTAAGCTAGAATTTAGCCGTGCAATTAGCCGTTGAAAGGAAAGCAAGCAAAAATCTGAACCAACGCGATAACGATGCACTGTTGTCTTAGGCCTACAAAATTCGAACGCTGTTAAAATATGTGAACAAGATGCAAACGGTTTGCTATAAAGTCAAGTTATTTAATAAACCTCAGAATACTTAGGTACAGAAAAAAAGCAGAAACAGCGTTCAATCGTAATTGCAAGTGACGCTCTGTGCCACAGAATAGATAATAATACTTAGTGCCCAAAAACCATTCCAAAAATCCGCACACGCCTCCCTTCTAACCCATGTAAAGTTGCTAGCATTTTTCCCTGATCCTTACCTGAGTAAGAAAAGCACCAGATGGCTTAATATAAATTAATTATACATTTAAAAACACGTCATCTACGCAACGACGTTAACATTATCGAATTGCCTGTGCAAACCACGCTATTTAAGAGTAGTTTTAGTGGATTCACTTTTAGGTCGGTTGACGCCTTGTGGTTCATTCTGTATACTGAGTTACTACCGTAATATAAATTACAATTCAAGATATCAATTCATATGCTCCTGAACAAAAATGTTTATATTCCAGTGGCTTCTCCGATATTTTCCCTTATAAAGTTTGTGAAATATAAAGCGTAGGTATACTATACTAATATACCTATATAACCGTGGCAGCGGTTGGAAACGATTTGCTAAAGATCGAGCTCAGTGGCGTTCCATTGATGAGGCCTTTGTCCTGCAGTAGATGGAAATTGGCTGCAGCAGAAGACGGAAAGTAGCGTATATACTTACTACATATAGAGCGGTTTGCTACTTGACATAATTGGGGCCTAGAGCCGCTTGTATGTAGATGTATACTTACATTTGAAACGTTTCATCATACAATGGGAATAGGGTCTTGGTCTGCGTCTCAGTTTTGAGTTTAGTGACATCAGCAAATGTATCCGTCGGTAAAATTTGGACTTTAACGTATGAGTCACATAATCCTGGAAAAACCATTTTATTTGTTAAATTAATAATAAAATCTTAAAAGTAACCCTTAAGTAGTAACCTCTTTTAATATATATTTTAGATGGAGGATTTTAGAGGACCTTGATTTACTTGCTATGACTACAAACCGTCTACAAACCTAAGACGCACGCTAAGGGTCGGCTCACACCGCGACGCGACGCGGCGTGCACTTATTAAGATGGTGACAAAAAAGAACTTTATTTACTATACAAAATGATACACGTTTCATTGAGTTAGTTCAGCGGCTTCAGGCTGCGCCACGCTGCGCCGCGGGGCTTCGAAAAAGCATCGTCACGTCGCGTTGCGGTGTAAACTGACCCTAAGACGCTTCAGCTATGTACAATGCATGCAACATGCAACTATCATTAGATTCAAAATCAACACAGAATTAATTACCTTCTATCTCTTGCATAAACAATAACTTCTATACGTAAAAAGCACTTAATACTAGTTTCTCTAACTGCGATTGGATAATGTCAGCAAAAAATGTCAGCTAATATCCAGCCTTATATACCAACAGTATATCTAACATATAACTAATAGTAACTTTATACGAAATACCAATTGGCCTTTATATGCCAACAATTAATTATTAATATTTCAACAAAAAACAACCTTAATACCTTATCCATTTCGCAATTTTATTGTGTATTTTAATAGATCCGTTGAAAGGGTTAAAACTGGCATGGCGTCGCAAATTACGTCAAACGCCGGCAAATAAGCACTCAAAAATGTATGAAATGAGAAGTGGCGTTGTTTTTCCTGCAAGTGACGTCATCAGTAATGCCATCTTTGATAGAGCGTTAACAGTTTTAGAAGCGCAGATCTATAAGTTTCTGAAGCCTATTTTTTTATTATTTGCGATTCAACAATGATCCGATCGGAAACTTTGACATTTTAATTCGAAAAATCAGTGATTATAATCGGAAAGGTTTTCACGACATAGCTCACGGATTATTCAAAATTCAAAATGGCGCTACGAATGTATACTTATAATCGAATATATCCGAATAATATTAGTATACCTACCTATGATGGATTTGATTCAATGCTATAAATGCGAGTCAATACTAAACTTTTCAGCACATACATTTTTGAGTCAGAAAAGTTGATTTGTATACTTACTAGCCCTTTGGAAGAGGAATAAAACTTTAATGTACTGTGATAAAACATGAGCTTAGCTCTTGTCAAATCTAGGTAAAAGCTAATCCATAAAATATTACCATTACTAGGTACTATGGCTGGAAAAGTTGAACCTACTACTTGAGTTTACTTTTATATTAACTAAGTTATATATATAGCGTTAAGCGATTCAATATTTCTTTTACCATTAGCATCTGTAGACATCAAGTTCCTCGCATTCATAATTTCTATGTTCAACTGGTCTCCAATAAACTGCACCCGAACAGTCAGTATCCCCATCTTAGGTTCAGTGGTCGCCTGCTGCTCCTGCCACCTCTCCAAGTGGTACTGGTGGATCAGTTCCCTGGTTTCCATTCCGTGTATCTTCAGCAAGTATTGAATACGCTTCAATGTATCAGACGTGAATGTTTCACTTTTATCTTGACTGAAATAGCGCGCCATGATTCCGAGGCACTCGTGAAGGTTGTAGAAAAACGCAGGAGGTCGGCCCTTCTGTAAATGTTGTTACTTTGTATAGATTATGATGAATATGATAATTCAGTGTCATACAAATATGTATGTCAATTATCAATATTTTTTTTATTATTTACGTAGTTATTTAATATATTTAATGTGATGATAACTTATAATTATCTAATTCTATTTCTAAACTTTCTAATTCTCATGTAAAGAAACATCAACAACAAGCTACTATAAATATTATTTAGATGGCAAGGATGAAGGAACCCATATAGTTTTGGTATGTCCGTCTGCCTGTCGGTCCGCGGCGAAGCCCAGAGACTCTTAGTACATACTAGAAAACTATAATTAGTCCACACTGACAAAATGATAAAACAAATCTCGAAAATTGGTTTAAAATAATACATATGGGGTACTTTTCCTACACGTTATGAATAGAATAGAATAGTATTTATTGTTCAAAACTGTGTTTACAAAGATCTTAAAGTAAAATAGTTTCAACAGTTTGTTCTTTTCGAACATACAATAATATTGTAAGGCTAAAATTTACGAATTTAACCATCGTAGTTATTATAACATAGGTAAGTAATTATGTTCTTAGGTACTTAGTGAGCTATCATTTTAGAATACCTACTATATAACATTTATTTTCAATACTCGTAAAATTTACAACTTAATTAGGTAATATTCTACAATACATGCTAACTTTTTTCAAAATATTCATTCATATCGTAACAGGCTTTTTTAGTCAACCATTGTTTCAGCCTTCGCCTAAACATGACATTTTCATTTGTTGCCTTAATATCTACAGGTAAGTTATTGAAAATTTTTATTCCAGATATGAGAGCACTAAACATCTTTTTAGGGTTCCGTAGCCGAATAGCAAAAAACGGATCCCTTATAGATTCGTCATGTCTGTCTGTCTGTCTGTCTGTCTGTCCGTCCGTATGTCACAGCCATTTTATTCCGAAACTGTTAGGACTACAGAATTGAAACTTGGTAGGTAGATGTATTCTGTGAACCGCTTTCCGATTTTTATACAAAAATAAAAAATATAAATGTTTAAGGGGCATCCCTATCCATACATGGAATACATGGAACTGAAACAAAAATAAAAAAAATTCTTTAAACCTGTGTGGGATGTCTATGGTCTTCAAAAATGACATTAAGGTTCCTAAAATCATTATTTCTCAAAGTCAATCATTTGAAAGATAGGCGCGTCTAAAGTGGTAAAATGTGTGTCCCCCCCCCCCCCCCCCCCCTTTAACTTCTAAAGTATGGGAGTGAAAAATCTAAAAAAAATATATGCTGTAGATCTCAATAAAAACTAACAACGAAAATTAGTTTGAACGAGATACAGTCAGCAGTTTTAGAGATATGGCGACCGCAAAGATAACTTTGTTTTTGATACAAACACTATGAAAAGCAAAGTTAATTTTGTAGTTGCGAAAAATCATAGTTATGGAATACTTAACTGTGTTACGGAACCCTGCGAGTGCGAGTCCGACTTGCACTTGGCCAGTTTATTTGATGTGTACATGTTGATTGGACATCAACGGAGTCAAACATAAGTGGACACATATTTTATTTTCACGAATACCTATACCACGGCATGAGGTGTCGCTAAATACGTTTAAAAATATTGCAGAATTTTTTAACTCAGGGATCCGTTTGTGTTGCAAAATACAAAGCTTCACTACATGAAAAAAAATCACAGTACGTAAAGAAGTTAAAAGACAAACTAAACTAAAAGACAAAGACAAAACACAGCAAGGTAGGTTTCGTTCATGCACTTGGCTGGCATGTTACTAATGTAAAATGTTTAGGATTTTAACTTATGTAAGAAATATATTTGGTGTAGTTTTCTCTGGTCTTCGAGTTAAAAAAATTATATAAATAATCCATATTACGCTGTTGCAATAGGAATGGAAATATTGAAAATATTCGTTATTAATAGACCGTTACATATGCATGCATACCTCTGAATTATCCTGGATCAGTTTGTACAGAACCTCTTCTAATTGTTGCCAAATGATGTCAAATGTTCGAGAAAAGTTCTCATTATTCAAGTGCTGGCTTAATGTATCCAGATTATCTTCTAAGTATTGCATGACGCGATCCATGCTTGAATCATTTTGTTGCTTCAATTCTGCTCCTTCGATTAGAAACCGTCTGATAGACGGCATCATCTGTAATGTCGCACACATTTTATATTATATATTAAATAACTAGCTGTACCCGCGACTTCGTCCGCGTTGAATCGTGACTTTGGGCAGCATTTTTTAGATATATCTTTTGATGTATTTTGGACTATAAACGCCGTCTTTAGGTATTTAAAAAAAATCTACTTTACATGCTGTAATGTTTCCCTATACACGCAATAACTTATTTGATACTAATATCTCCTCATATATCTCCTCCATAGACGTAATATAACAAGATGGTGCACTGCAGATGTTTTGACAAATTCAATTTAATCCGTATGCTTTAATCATAAGGTTGTAATTGCTTTGTAGAACTAAACGGCCCAATTGAGAGACACCAGGGGGGGAGTGTGTCCTTGTCTAAACCTGCTAGTTCTATATATGTTCTATACTATATGTATGATATATATATATATAAGTTGTCCATACAAAAGAAAGGGACAAACTCCGTTCAAGGTCGGTCTCATGGGGGCCGGTGTACGCGATATGTAGCAGTTCTGTAATCTCCTCATTTACTTGGGAGCCGTCAAGGCAACAAATTAAAATAATAAGACCTAGACCACATAACAAAACCAAGCAGTGATGAATCTCCAGGAGATGGATGGTAGACCAAATGGAGGTTTGGTAGTGACTGATACCTATTAGTCAGCCAGTTTATTGCAATAATAATTTACTGAAATACTCACATTTGTAAGTTTACAAACAAAAAGATAATGTTAGAAGAAAAATCTCCTGATATAATAGTGAAGATATTGTACCTAGGTTTGATTTATATCATCAAAAAAATTATATGTATATCACTCACCTTTCTCACCATCACCATTATTAGATATTCTTTTTTATTTCGGACAGTTTCAATTGCATTTTCTATAACATTTGTCATTGTTTTTTTACACCTGGAAAAAAAATCTATCTGTAAGGCAAGTATTTTACAAGCTTTTATTTAACTTGCAATGTATGTATGTAATTATGTATGTTCGGGTGGAATCTTGGAAGCTAAATTACACTCACTTTCCGATGTCCGATTTGACTCAAATTTGGTGAACTTATGTATCTTCGGTGACAATACAATAATATGGTACCATGGAGCTGGTTTGATGATGGAGACGAAAGGTGGCCACGGCATCTCTGTGATAAAACAATATAACCCAACCGAATTTGGGCTCGATTGATTCGTCCTGAGGAGGACTTTACACCTAGATGATATCCAGGGTCTAACGATGAAGCCGGAAGGTGGCTACGGCATCTATGTGATAAAACAACATAACCCCACCGAGTTTGGGCTCGATTGATTCGTCCTGAGGAGGACTTTACACCTAGATGATATCCAGGGTCTGAAGATGAAGCCGGAAGGTGGCCACGGCATCTATGTGATAAATTAACGTAACACCACCGAATTTAGACTTAATTGATTCGTCTTGAGAAGCACTTTACACTTTAACGATAACCAGGATCTGATGATGAAGCTGAAAAGTTGCCATGGCATTTCTGTGATAAAAAACAACCCCACCGAGTTTAGTCTCGATTGATTTGCCTTGAAGAGCACTTTACCCATAATCACATCATAATATCCGAGAATATTTTAAAATGTCACGTCTACTCTAAAATACTCAGGTAGTAGTAACTTATACCTACCAAAAAGATAAAAATAAATTAAAAGAAAAAAAATATTTTTTAAAACAAGTTTTTATCTGGGGCAAGGAACTAAAATATAAAAAATAAATTCTAGTAAGTATTTTGCGGGTAGGTAGATCTTTATTCTTAAAAGCTTGGGGCACTACCCGTTTTTCAGGTTAGGTACTTACTATACTGCTGTGCCTCAAGCTTTTAAGAATAAAGATCTACCTACCCGCAAAATACTTACTAGAATTTATTTTTTACAACGCCATCTAACGTCTAACAAAGGTGTTAGGGATCGACATTTCAATATAACGCCATCTATGGGATGTTTACCTAACTAAGCATTCATAGATGGCGTGAAATGCCGAAAAAAACATGTTTCTTGTATTATTTTATATTTAACTTTATTCTGTTTTTAGTATTTGTTGTTATAGCGGCAACAGAAATACATCATCTCTGAAAATTTCAACTGTCTAACTATCACGGTTCATGGGATACAGCCTGGTGACAGACGGACGGACAGACAGACAGACAGACAGACAGACGGACAGCGGAGTCTTAGTAATAGGGTCCCGTTTTACCCTTTGGGTACGGAACCCTAAAAATGAAGAATAAGATAGATGTAGATACATATCTCTATTTGAATCATCCCCATGGTGCATTAGGGGAATGGTCGGCTTTGATGCCAGAGGTTTTTCCATCGATAAATTTAGGTGCGCATTTCACAGTGGCTCTCTGGTGATGGAAAAGCTCGCCGGTATGGTAGTAGGACACTATGTAGTGTCCGTCTGGCCAGCTACTACCCTCAAGCTAGAAAATCCGTCGCCTAATCAATGTAAATATGTTTCGGTAGCTGTCCTCGAGAGCCAGTTTCCATTTCTAGGCCTAGATGTTACCATCCCCGACCGCATCATTACATTAATATCTGAAAAGTGCTACCACAGTTTTACAATCATAACCTCTTCACAGCTTGCATTAAATAAAAATAATATGTTATTTAATGTCATAAGCATATTTTGTCTTTTTTGTGTATAAATTACTTTATGCGTGGAGGCCCGGCGTCGCCACAGTCTTAGAATTTTTTGTCACCTGGAAAATCTATTGGCCAGCCTTACTCTAGCTAGGTAGTCAGTAAACAAACACAAATCTGTTCTGTGATAAATATATATAGCAACTAAGTAATGACCATTATTTTGTTGGTGGGAGCGGTGTTGGACTAGTCGGGTTCAACCTTAAAAGGAAACGCGGGGTGCACTTTTCCATGCAAATGTATTCCCCCGTTTCCTCCCTGGAAAATGCTTCTAGAGCAAAATTTGTTTCTACAAAAAATCAAGGTCTACTGTAGCCCCTATCATTTTATTTTTTTGACCAACCAATTGCAAAAAGAATATAAGCATTTTAATCTTCTCTTTAAGATTGGTCATATTTCTATTTGCAAATGGTTGGTCTGAAAAAGAAAATGATAGGGGCGTAGCTACAGAAGACTTTGATTTTTTGTAGAAACAAATTTTTCTCTAGTAGCATTTTCCAGTGAGGAAACGGGGGAATACATTTGTATGGTAAAGTATACCCCGCGTTCCCTCTTAATCCTGCTCTTGTTAACTGTGTTCTCACCTTTGCGCTTCAACTGGTGATCGAGCCTCGCTAAGCCGCTGGACAATAGCTTCCATTCCTAACTTCTTTACAAATGAGTCAAGACTCTGTCTCACATAGTCTATATTGTTAAAAGCCACACACCACTCGGTAGTTACTTGGAAAATATCGCCATACACTGTGGAAGTTGTGCCCACGCTATCTATTCGACTTGCCATCCTGTTCGAGTAAAATTCTAGACAACGCCAGATGTCCTGGAAAGTGTAAAGGAGAATCATATGATTTACAAACAAGAAGTAAATAACCGAAAATGTCTAATTTATGCGTTATGTTATTTTCCTTTAACCAAAATTTTCGGCATATGGGCTTTTATACAAGAACCTACATAAACAGTTGCGGAATTTGTATTAGCACTAAAGATAGTCAAGTTATTTAGCGTCCTATTAAGTAAGTCCGTTTATCACACTAACGTGTTTTATCTACTTCCATTTCCAGACGATTCCATCTTGTCACTTTCCATTGGATAAGATTGTATTAAAATTATTACAAATGCTTGTAAAAAATCTTTTAAACTTTTGAGTGAATTTGAATAGGTACTCTCTAATATGACCAACATTATATTGCTTTACAGACAGAATAAGTGCATAATTGACATAAAATAATTAAGTTATACTCGTATCATTTAATTTATACACTTTATTTTTCATAATTTCACAATTTTTTGGATAAAAATTGTCTGAAGTACTGAAACATGCACTGGGTTGCGGGTACACGTAATAGTACGGTTGGCAACCCTACATTAATCAGGGGAATTAAACATGTGTTTTAAGTGTGACGTTCGACGTCTAGATGAAAGCTGAATGGCTCAATACCTTTTTTTTTTGTAACTTCAAAGCAATAAGTTATATTTCTGTTATATCTATAATATTTTTTATTGAATATGATCTGTTTAATGTAATTTGACGTGTGTAAGTGCAAATTTTTAATTTGCCCATATACTGAATAAATGCTTTGACTTTGACTTTGACACACGGTGCGGCCAATTGTACAGAAGACCAAAGAGTGAAATCGGCCCCTGTGCTTAGCATTTGTGGACTATGAGAAGGCCTTCGACTCAATCGAAACCTGTTCTGTTCTGGAGTCCTTGCAGCGTTGCCAAGTTGACTGGCGATATATCGAAGTGATGAGATGTTTGTATATAATTCCGCAACGATGAATGTACAAGTACAGAACCAGCATACTAAACATATCCTAATAACCTGCGTCGAGGAGTGAGACGTCATATCCCCGAAACTGTTCACTAACGCCTTGGAGGATATGTTTAAGAAGCTGGACTGGAAAAATTGTGGCATTAACATCAACGTCAAAATTGATGATGATGATGATTTAATTTTTTTATTATGTTTGTAGAAGTTTTTACTTGTATTCCAATGCTTTTTGGAATCTTATTTCATATTGCCTTTTAAAAAGTCTGATATCAATAAATACCAATATAGTATAAAATAACTTACATCAACAATCTTCGCGGCAAAAATGAAGCTTCCCTCAACATCAGGCCACGAAAGCTGTTGGAAGAATATATTAATTTGTTCGAAAATTATGAGAGTATCGCCGCCGGAACTACTGTGTTTCACATATTCATCAACTGGCGTCAATTCGTCTAATTCTACTGCCTTCTCAATACGAGTGAGCGCTGTGAAAGCCGCCATGTCTAGCCATTGGGCAACGCCTCCGAAGAACCAAGAGTGATAAGTGGATATTGCGAAGGAATTCCAGTCAGTCCCGTTAAGAACTTTGCCCAGGCTGAAATCACAATGTTTTACTATCAAAATATGCTATAAAATTGCATGCAAAAAATATAATCTATTTTTGTGTCTGGGAGACAAAGCACTTGACCTCTATCTCAACTGGATTTATATAAAATCAATAGACCACTCTGAGAAAAAGCGTTGGATCCGACTGTCTTTAGTCCAAACCTGTGGGTTTGGACTAAAGAGAGCGCGACTACCTCAACCCATGCGTAGTATTATTATCTTTTCTATGCCCATGCTCCATACTGGCTGACCGAACATCATTCCAGAACTCGACGAACCTATTAGCTACTTATTACGGCAACGTAGTAGCGTGATTCAGTACTCTGCGATTAGCACTACCCAGAGCGATCACGTCTATGGTAGGTAGATCTACAGACGCAGTATTCTTCTAATTTGTTATACCTTACTCGTGTTTTTTTTGCTAAATAGGCAATATTTTGACCACTATCTCAACGGATGTTAAGTGACGATGCGATCCAAGGCCCCGCTTGTTTATAATTCACCATCCAAAGGGTCTACAAGACTACTGGAAATACTGTTAGCAGAGTTTTTGAGAATTGTCTTCTTAGCCTCATTAAGGGAATAACAATAAAATAGGTAGTGTGTATATCTTTTAGAACTACATATATGTTCTGTTAGTCAGTTAAAGTATTTTTAACCCCCGAAGCCATAGAAGGGGTTTTATAAGTTTGACGCGTGTATTTGTGTATGTGTCTGTCTGTCTGTGGCATCGAAGCAACCAAACAGATGAACGGATTTTAATTTGTTTATTTTTTTAAATAAAGAGAGCTGGTGGTTTTAAATTTTGAATTTAGGTATTATTTATTACTTACTCCAAGAACCTCTGCAGCGTGCGGTAAAGTACAAAAAGCATGGTCCCACTGTTCAGCGGCTTATCTTTGACAGCCGGAGTACCAAGTCCAGTCTCTCCGTTAGTATTAATACCTCCAGCTAAATGCACGCTGTTGCCAGATCCTTGTTTATAATGCAATTGCTTCAGACCCTTGCATACTTCCTTTACTTCAGGCTCCACGAGGGAAGCGATTTTCACCTCGTAGATATCATATAGCGTCTTTGAATATGGAAAATCTATTAATCTGAAACAAAAATGTCATTGGTATTTACTAAGAGTCGCCCAGTGGTCTAAAATTAGTCCGCAATGGAAGTTCTTTTTCAAAGATTCATACTTCTATATTATGGGTAGGGCGTATGGGTAGGTATAACTTTATAAATCGTATCTTTATGCACTCCTTTTACCATTTGAATATAATTGTACAAAACCTCACACTCCTCCGTGAGTGCAATGTCCATAACACATTTATTATTAATAGCATACATACATAAAATCACGCCTTTTTCCTGTTGGGCTAGGCAGAGACTACTTCTTTCCACATACTACGATGCTGACATACCCCTTTCGCTTCTTCCACTTTCATGAACGCCTTCATACATGCTCGCGGGTTAAAGGTACTTTTTACTTGGCCTTTCTTTAAAACGCCTCTTATTTGGTCTGTCTACTTTCTGATCTATACCAGCTAGCCCATTCACACTCGCCTTATAAATAGGTATGTTTTGTCAATCTTCCTTCATCCATCCTCTCTAGATGTCCACACTACCTAAGCATCCCTTTTTCTTTTTTTGTCACTACATCTTCTAACACACCGCAACATTCCCTTATCACACTGTTCTCCACCTTATCCATCAGAGTCACTCCAATTATATTTTGAAACTTCTTATTTTTACAGCATGAATTTAACTTTAATGCTTCTTCTGCCGTACATACTACCATCCATGAGTGTGGTAACCAACAATCCTCTATGTAGGTACTTACAGCCAGTAGTGCTTTTTAGGGTTCCGTACCCAAAGGGTAAAACGGGACCCTATTACTAAGACTCCGCTGTCCGTCTGTCTGTCTGTCCGTCCGTCACCAGGCTGTATCTCATGAACCGTGATAGATAGACAGTTGAAATTTTCACACATGATGTATTTCTGTTGCCGCTATAACAACAAATAATAAAAACAGAATAAAGTTAAAAAAAATAAAGGGTCCCCATACAAGAAACGTGTGTTTTTCGGCATTTCACGCCATCTATGTACGCTTAGTTAGGTAAACGTCCCATAGATGGCGTTATATTACACATATAAAACACCTGTGTTAGACGTTAGATGGCGTTATAAGAAATAAAATGTTTATTATTTATTATTTTTTGCTGGCGAAAAATGATAGTGGTATTTTTTGCTCGATCTTATAAAATACTGTAGTGTGGTACGGAACCCTACGAGTGCGAGTCCGACTTGCAATTGGCCAGTTTATTTAGACACGTTCTGACTGCTCATAAAGTTATGTAGTTCCCCACTCACTTGGTTACCTGCCAAAACTCTTCGTTCAATATCACTTTCATTCTGCATACGATTAGTAGCATGAACCAATAATATCGTTTAAAAACTAAAAAACCAACCGACTTCAATGCCGCGCTATTCATTTTCAGTACCAATTTTGAGATGTTTATCTCAATATCTCTGGAGATACTTATCATACCTCGATAAAATTACCATGGTACCACACTTGGGATATCTCCTTTCGAACAAAAAAAGAATAATTGAAATCGGTTCATAAACGACGAAGTTATCCGCGAACAAACATATAAAAAAAAAATATATATATTTATATATATATATACGGTCGAATTGAGAAACCTCCTCCTTTTTTTGAAGTCGGTTAAAAATATCACAATTACCCATTACATAATCATCTAAATTTTAATACATT
The DNA here is from genome assembly GCA_954871355.1 of Cabera pusaria. Classification (NCBI taxonomy): domain Eukaryota; kingdom Metazoa; phylum Arthropoda; class Insecta; order Lepidoptera; family Geometridae; genus Cabera; species Cabera pusaria. The sequence goes on from OX940896.1 coordinate 14,949,666, forward strand.
GTATAATTTCATCACGCATAGAAAAATCGATTTTACAATCTAGTAAAGTAAATGCGAAACGACGATGAAGAAGACGACGTCATAATATAATATAATAAGACGTCATAATAATTATGTAAGAACAATTAGTGGGAAGGTTTTATAAGTTTTTCATGGTCACTCACTCGACAAACACTCGATCGTAATATTCAAAGGCTCGCTGCAAGTCCGAGCGCACCAGTTGTATGACGATGATCAAATGCTGCAGTCGTGTTTCTTCTGTTTCGTCCTTTGTCTCATTGTTATCCAAGATATGGACGAACCAATCAGAGGCACCTTGCAAAACCGCTTGATGCAACAGTTTGTGAATGGTGACCTTGTCTGTATCTTCTGGCAGCCAACCGTACAGATTGGTCGGGAATAGCTCGACGCTTTCCGGGACCACTAGCTGGGACATTTGGGCTAGAATCTTCAGAACTTCTCCCAGAGTTTTCATGACAGATTTGTCCCCGGCAATCTTCTTTCTCAAATTTATTATATGGCTGTAGCAAATTGGGAGAAGTTTCTTGGCCCCGTCCCAGAATAGCTTGACGTCTTGTTCGTTGACAAACCCTTAAATTGAAGATTTCATTAAATCAATTACATTTTCATGGCTTCAACTCAAGAACTGGTTTGAACGCAGGAGCCAACGACGGCTATTTTTAAATATCCAAACCAATTGGAAATTCCCGAGGAGAACCCAGTAAAAACACGTTTGAAGGTTGTTACTCTTTGACGCATTATAGTAATTTCCCACTGATAAAATGTCTCGACTCTCGAGTATTGGGCGCAGTCACTCATAAGATTTGTTTGCGAAATTGAAGTTGAATTTACGTAAAAAACTATTATACTACTACTCTGAAAATTGTGAATTTTCTTTTAGTTACTTTAATTTAAGAGAAACAAATAAAACACATTTAAATAACTAGTAATGGATCACTAGGTATATCGTCGTGTTGGGACCTAAAATAAATTAATTGAGTTCCTTCGTGGGTATAAACTAGTAAAATGTAGGGGCATCATATTTTTATGTGCTAAATAAAAGAGTGGAGCAAGCGAATGTGTTAATCCTGTTGTCATGAAGAACATGAATAGATTTATACAGATTAGCAGAATGCTTAAAGTAAATAAATATCTAGATGTCTGAGGAAACTCACCAGATTTCATCGGTTTGGAGATCTTATCGAGCAGAGAGCAGAAGAGAGCGAAGCTGAGCGGGTGGTCAGGAGTAACAGCGCAGAAGACGGACCATTGTGCCAGGGTATTGTCCTGCTGACTGAGCCCACTCTGCGCCGCGTGCTGAGTCAGGATGCCTTCAGCTGGGGCGCTGAAGTTACCGCTCCACCAATAAGGTGCTACCTAAAGGAACAACATAGATTTTTTTAACCAGAGATGGTTATTAATCCATCAATGGATGGAGCACAAACCAACACCAAGATGCCCTTTTGAAAATAGAAAATGGCGTTCTAATAATCTGGTCTATTATAACTAGTTACTTTGATATTTATATTATGTTAGATAAAAAATATTATTATGTATGTTAAGTCTTGGCTCTAATTATTAAGTAACATACCTTAGAGGTCTCTAGTTCGTGAAGCAACAAAATCCTCAATAAATGCCGGTGCTCCTGCGCCGCAACTTGAGAATTCTTCTCGGAAGAGTAATTCAGTTGAACTTTGACAGTTCCCCCACGACGAATCTTACTCTTTTTGCTTAGATTGGACCACATCGTAATTCCACTCGCTGGGATTGACTGTAACAAATGTTGTTTTATATTACGTCATAATATAAGAAAATAGGCAATTAGGTAGTTATATATATAGGCAATTAGTAGGTAGGTACTTCTAGTTTAGCTTGCCTTTTTCAGTATTAATACTTAGGAGTCTAACTAACTTAAACTTCATTATTTATTTATTTATTTATTTGCATTCCATTTTAATTTCATGCTAGTTAATTGCCCTCAGGCTTAAATGAAAACTACTAACTACTAGCGATATAAGCCCAGACAAATAATTATATCCTTTTTGGCACCTCATAAAAAAATATTAAATTTTAGTATTTAGCGCTTACAGTTATTTCCTTCAATATTAGATAGTATACACTTTATTATGTAAGTATAGGGAAAGGAATTATTGATTATGTGAGGGTTTTGCTAAATAAACTGTTTTTTTTTCTTTTTTCCATTTTTCTCTGCGACCTTTGATGTGTTGGAAATAAAGCATAAATTAAAGGAATTTGTATTTATATTCACACACAATGTTAAAATTGTTTCTCGAATGAAATTGATTTGAAATTTAAATGAAGAGCTGAAAATATTTTAAAAATAAGATAAACGACGTGTGATGTAAACCGACTTCAAGAAATTATAAGAATAATCAGACTGATCTTATTACATTTTGGGCAAACGGTTGAAAGGTTGTTAATCGATCTTGGTATCTACTAGTGCTTAATTAATACTGTTGAATATGTATGTATATATACAGACTTACATTCCTTAGCGATCTTACCTTGAGTGGTATAATAGCAGTGCCTAAGAGTCTATTATCGTGTTTGCCAGTAGACGCTGTGATGATTTCTTTGACCAGTGTCTTAAGTATTTTAACACCTTTCACTTCCAAGATTTTTGTCGTTATCTCTTTCACAGTCTTGGCAGGGTTGGAATCCCTGAAATAAATCTAACATTAAGTCAGGCCCCTTGACGTTTGATAGAAAACTCGCAGAACTTCGAGACTAGACTGGACAGTAACATATTGGCCTCTGGAATTGAGATTTAAGGCTGGCTTATTATCCAAATCATACATAATTGACAAGAATAAACATTACGATGAGTACGTTAGGATACATATAAATATTTAGTAGGTTCATTAGGTACTATCGGTAAAATTGGATGATAAAACGGTAAGTAAATAATAATAAGTCTAAAGATACTTGCCATACTTCTAGGCAAAGAGAGTCCTCGTGAAAGTTTGCCGTCATCGGTCTGAAAAATAATTAACAGGTACGTAAATAAAACGTTTTAATATCTAATTGAACAAAATTGTATAAGGCCCGCTTATAGAGCCCAGAGTTGATAGATACATATTTTTATAATGGACGGCTAAGCAACAGAATCAATTTTTTTATGTGTGATTTTGGTGTTTTTCTTTCTTGCTCACCGCAAATTTAAAAAAAAGCCGTAATAAACAACGCCTTTTTAATAAACAAGAGTAAAGTATTAACTTTACTCTTGTTTATTAAAAAGGATACTAGTTAATTGTGTATGGAAACAGTTTGTGGCTGCGGCAAGTCAAAAGTGTCATTATAATATAATAATATATATCTATTGTAGATTACATAATTATTAAAAGTATGGTATACATAATGCTGTTCTGTAGATTGGCCCCAACAAATTAGGTGAAGGTGTACTACTTACTACCTAGATTTATTACTCGAGCCTTGAGAAATATCAAATTTATAGCCTCTGCCACGAAAAATTGAATACCTATCTAACATTCTTGCAAAAATGTTGAACCATAAACTGGTATTTTATTTTGTTTTCCTTATTTATTTAACCGAGCCTATTATTTATTCTGTAACCGAGCTTCTGCGAAGATCAAGGCTAGCAGTTCGCAGTTTGCAAGGATCGCTAACTGTTTATCCTGGTAAACCCAAAAATTACGGTGTTTACGTTTTGCTTTTATGTGTAAGCAAAACAAAACACTGTGTTTTAAAAACTTGCAACATGCTCATACTATAATTTAATATTAGTATTAATTTTAACCGACTTCAAGAAAGGAGATGGTTCTCAATTCGGATGTTTATATTTTTTATGTATGTTCGGGCATGGGTATACAGGGTGTCGGGTTTCATATGGTCCAAACGAAAACCATAGATGGAAGACCCCAAGGGCTACCCAGAGAACCCCCATGTATGTTTCGCAAAAATCTATAGTTAATAAATAAGAAAATTTAGTTTTAGTTGTTTTCGAGTTAGTCCCCGAAATGTTGCAATTGATTTAATTTTTCTCCCAAACTATTAAAGCCAGAGCCCTTATTTTTTTGTGGGACTATGAACAATGAATAGTTCTTTCAGGGAAAACTACAATTTTTTATTTAGGCTTATTATTTTCTGAGAAAAAAAATAAGACATCACATTTTTTTATTTAGACGATATTTAAACTTTTATTTTGGGCAGGATTTTCTCCAAAAAAACACTGAAAAAAAAAGTTACAACCGATTTTAAAAACTTCTCTGTTTTATGGACCTACTGCTTGCTAAATTTCATACGGCTACGACAAGAGGTTCAGGTCTAAAAACATAATTAACGAAATAGAATTGATTTCAATTTTCAAATTATTTCCTCTGAAATACACCCTGGTAAACTCTTTTTTACAGAATTAACTCAAATAAAGAGAAAAAGTTATAATAAAAGCCCAATATTTTTGAATTAAGGAACTTTAAGAGTAAACATTAAGGGTTTTATGTTGAAAAATATCTACAATTTTCCTAGCCTATCTTAAGTCACAAGTTACAGCTATGCACATAATATCGCTTAATAAAGTTTCTTTTTAGATGATAAAAGGAGTGATAACTTTTAGTTTTGTTCTTCTATGATTATTTTAGTTTGGTGTTTCATTTACGTAATAGGCAATCGTTTGACCATAATCTCACTTGATGATATGTGATGATGTGTAAATTAATTATTAGGAAATTAATAAGATTAAATATCAACTTTGACTAAGAGATGCACACAAGAAGAGAAGTGAAGACAATGACTCCTTTCATCATATCAGAAGAAACTTCATTATCGTATGTTTTTTTTATAATATAAGGTAACAGGACAAGCACGACGCTCGCCTGATAGTAAGCGATGACGTCAAGTTATTTCAGATACAGCAGCATGCTAAATTCTGGACTGCCAGAATTTTGCATGTCATTTCACTGCGCCTGTTACCTTGAGACATAAGGATGTTGAGTCTCACATCCCATTTAATTTCACTGGACTCCTTGCTATTTTAACCGAAAAACATTCCTATTTCACGACTGAAAATTAATAGGCAAAGTGGTGCTACCGCCCCAGGCGGACTAGCAGAAGTTCTACCACTACAGTGTCAGTGTGCAATAATGTGCATTGCTGTAAATTTACAGCAATGCACATTATTGCACACTGTAGTGGTGGCAAGCAAAGTGACCCAGCAATTTACACAATTGTGTAAATTGCTGGGTCACTTTGCTTGCATTGCTGTAAAGGGACACTTAGAACTTTTATATTTAACAAGAATATTAAGAAAATTGTCGATATTTTTCAACATAAAACCTTTTAATTCCAAGATATTGGGCTTTTATTATAACTTCTTCTCTTCATTTGAGTTAATTCTGTAAAAAAGAGATTACCAGAGTGTATTTCAGAAGAAATAATTTGAAAATTGAAATTCTTTCTATTTATTTAATTATGTTTTTAGACCTGAACCTCTTGTCGTAGCCGTATGAAATTTGGCATGCAGTAGGTTCATAAAACAGACAAGTTTTTAAAATCGGTTGTAACTGTTTTTATTCCGTGTTTTTTTGGAGAAAATCCTGCCCAATGTAAAAGTTCAAATATCGTCTAAATAAAAAAATGTGATGTCTTATTTATTTTCTCAGAAATTAATAACCCTAAATAAAAAATCGTAGTTTACCCTGAAAGACCTATTCATTGTTCATAGTCCCACAAAATAACTAGGGCTCTGGCCTTTATTTATATTATTTATTTATTAAATAAACAAGTAAAACGTAATTTTCTCGAAAACTATAGATTTTCGCGGAACATACACTCTCAACGGCTGTGTCCTGCCGAAACACCGTAAGATTATGGCGGCAGATTTTCTCCTTGATGATGGTAACCTACAATTATGTAAATTAATACAAATAAATTAATTTCTGTTTGTATTATTGGTAACAAGTCAGGTGGAACATCTATGTAGGTAATATGCTCCTACCACCGGTGGAGGAACACCCGTGCTTGTACTTCAATAAACCGATGACCTCTCACTTATTATAAGTTAAACCATCTTAGTATCCTTTACGCCAACGGGGCTCCCTAATTCAAAATCTCTCACTTACATAAATACAAAGAAACACTTACAAAGATGAAGATTCCTCCCAAACAGGATTGAGCGTCGAATGCTGCACAGACGAGTTGTATCTGTATACAGAATCCGACATCAAATAAATAGTGACGAATGGATTGCTCAGCCTATTAGAATCCTTGGGAACTAAATCCTTCGCTTCCACCACCTCTACATTGAGTCTCAGTTCCGGGGGTGACTTCGCGTCTGCCATCGTGAGGAGCTCTGCGTGCTTGTCGTTGGCGATCTTGAAAGCCTCCTGCACGTAGGACAGCATCGCCAGTTGCCCCATTTCACAGGCTACGTCACATCCCCCCACATTGTGTAGGATCTCGTACAGTATCTCCAGGTAAAGTTCATCGATCTGCAACCGACGATATCAATAGTTTATCGCACGAGCATTACGTAGTATTATTATCTTTTCTATGGCACGAGGTAAACTTATAAATCTCACTTTACAACTAGTTACGTATGTGTTTAAGTTTTTATTTACCCCTAATTTGAATTAGGGGGATTCGAAAATAGTAACAAAAATCGAAACGAAACGGGAGCTAAACGAAGATATAGTAACAAAAAAAATTATCGACGGGTCAAACTAATATTTTGGGATTACCGCGTCATTCATTTCGGAGACGCGAGCTTGTGTATGTACATTGTGGAGGCACATGTTCTTCTTTAGACAACCAGCTTCACACTGACGCGCAACATCGCAGACAATGCAGACATCGCGTTGGCGAACCAAAATAATCGTAGCCTCTGGCATTCTGTAAGAACTCGTTATTAGTTAATATATCTGTTGACTCACGCGCAAATTGATTGGGGAATATCCCACAGTTCTCGAGCATGTAGCATGAAGGTTGGTTGCAGTACCCAAAAATAAACCAAAAACTTCAACGTAAAGAATCATAATTTTGGGACATTTTTTGCATATGTAAATTATGCCGGATAAATAAATATACGGGTCAGCTGATTCAAACATTGTTTCCAATTTTCAACAGACTTCCAAAAAGAAGGAGATTTTCTCAAGTTGTCTGTTTTTTTTTGTTAGTTTATATGCAGAAATATTTGATTTGATTTCTGAAGTTTTACTTGCATTCACTGTAGTTTTGTATCTTTTCATTTAATAATATGTTAATGTATGTAGGTACAATAATTTTGTAAGTGCAGGGAAGAAACTGGCTTCCACAACACAGATTAACAGATTATCCTAGTGTGGGATCAAATTTTCCATCACTTTCTTTGACTATTAAGATTCTTATTCATAAGTTTACTTTCAATACCGAACTGTAACCTCTCAAAACTCAAATTAATACTTATACTTTTAGTAACTATTATATAATCTGTGCTTATACTACGTAATATTATTATTATCTTTTCTATGCTTATACTATATGTTACGCGATTACTCCGTCAATTGTGAACGGATTCGAATGGTTCTTTTTTTTAACCGACTTCAAAAAAAGGAGGAGGTTTCTCAATTCGACCGTATATTTTTTTTTATTTTTATTTTTTTTTTTTTTTTTTTTTTTTATGTTTGTTCGCGGATAACTTCGTCGTTTATGAACCGATTTCGATTATTTTTTTTTTGTTCGAAAGGAGATATCCCAAGTGTGGTACCATGGTAATTTTATCGAGGTATGATAAGTATCTCCAGAGATATTGAGATAAACATCTCAAAATTGGTACTGAAAATGAATAGCGCGGCATTGAAGTCGGTTGTTTTTTAGTTTTTAAACGATATTATAATCGGTAGGGTACATTTCCGAGGTGGTCCCATTGCAATTTAATTGAGATCTGATAAGTATCTCCAGAGATATGACAATAAACTTCACTTGCTACTGGAATTGACTCGCGGGGTATGAGTCGGTTGTTTTAGTTTTTTAAACTTAATTCTAGATTACTTACTTAAATAATACTATAAATATATACTATACTATAAATAATTAAAATAATTCTTGAAAATTTTATTGATATTTTAGATGACTTATCTTTAATTATTTTATAGCATAGTGTGACCTAAGCCCGCACTTTACGCACGCTTTTCCGTGACTTAAATAGTCAATTATTGCACGACCAGCGAGGGTGCTAAACGTCGTGCAATAAATACATAAATAAATAATCTTCTATTTGACGGAAAAGCATAGCAAGCGAAGTGCGGGTTTATGTCACACTGACAGCTATAAAATAATATATGATACTCGTATTATAGCATGGCGATACCCTCGCTGCACTCGGGTGCTAACTTCACGCCGTGCAATAATATCCAACTTAAGTCACACGTATCGTAATATACGATTATAATTTTACATATCTACAACAGTTAGTAGTTATGTAAAATTCAAAGTGATAAGTTACTTTCCAACAAGAGCGATTTCTGCTATAAAATGCCGAGACCGTGACATTATTGTACATCTTAGTATATATACAAAAGATAATAAATGGAGTAATCATAAGTGACTCCTGTTCCTATTTTATTGGCCTCTAACCTATTCGGTCCCGTGTTCGGTATACCGTACCTACAGTAATTGTGAATTCGTTCGTTGCCTGACAACTATTCTAGGCCTAGCGTGTTCATCATCTTCGACCACATCATAGCTTACCACTAGGCGAGATAGTGGTTTGACCACTCTCTCTTTGAGTCTCTAGCTATCATGCAAGATTTAAAAAAAAAGTTGAATTACTATAGGCTGAGAATATAAAATTAATACTTCGTACTAATAGCTAATAGGAACCTACCTACATAACCATACTGGAAGAAATTAAATGCTTACGAGTAAAATGTTTAGTTTTAGAAAAAAAAACTGGTTTAATTAGAACAACCATCGTAAGTTTTCTTTTTTATATTGTGAATGTTATTATGTAACAATTGTTGGTGAACCAAAAAAAAATATCTTGGAAAACTGTAAGCTAAAAGTAAGCCGCTGTTAAGAGAAGGGATAAACAATAGTAGATTAGTAGCCAAGGGCTGTAAGGCATCAATTGCAGCCCGAGATATTTATCGTTACCTATAGTTCGAGGGTGCAATTGATGCTTACACCACAGAATAATGAATAGTACAAGTACTTACACCCGAGCTAACTACTCTGCTTTACATCTCGATTGTGAGGTAAGTAGAAAAAAACCGGCATTACAAATATAAAACATTGTATTAGTTAAAATGTATAGTGAAATGAGAACAATTTAATCAATATATATAAATTCAAATTAAAACTAGATGGCTGCATCTTTTTTGATAGCTCACTAAAGTATGTTAAGAATACAGTCTGAGAAAAAGACTTTACTCGTTTTTCTTTTCGCCACTTCATGAAGTCGTCGTAAGTTTTCAAATATCTCTCTTTAGAACTTTCAGGCAAAATATTGTTAATTGCCGCTTCAGCTTCCATTTTCATTGAATCGGGAGTCCAGCTTATTTCTTGCAGAACTCATGTTTTTTTTCATAATTAGCACGTAATTATAAAAAAACATCCCAAAAACAAACAATTAGTAAATGTTTTCTATTCCCGCCTTTTTTCATCTTTTTTCAAGAACGAAATTGAGCTTCGCTGTTCGATATTTAAAATTAATGACTATTATACTCATACGAAGACAAGGCTAAATAGCGAAGCGACCTCTTTTGTCATTGGGGTGAATGCATGATGTCTATTGCCAGTATGATGGTTAGATGTACGCGAACTTTTTGAAAGAGTGAAGAGTTTTTTTTTTATTACTTACCGCCCTAGGGCTTTTCTAGCTACATTATTACCCTAGAGCGCTAATGGGTTACCTACAAGCGCCATTTGGGGGTAATAAGGACCTACTTACCGAATATGAGAGATGTAAATTATATTTAAGGCTAGTTTCAACAATTCCTGATAACCTATAGTCTGAAACTAGGGATCTTTAACCGTGTTTTGTTTGTTGGGTAGGTGTAGGTACACGGGTCGGCCAATTTATCCATACCATATTTACACAGACCTGCTACATATTAAACTTGATCGCGTACACCGGCCCCCATGAGACCGACCTTGAACGGAGTTTGTCCCTTTCCTTTGTATGGACAACTTATATATTATATATAGGACTAGCAGTTTGTTACACTCCTGGTGTCTCTCAATTGGGCCGTTTTGTTCTACAAAGCAATTACAACCTTATTGTTAAAGCATACCTACGGATTAAATTAAACTTGTCAAAACACCTGTAGTGCACCATCTTTTTAACCGACTTCTCAAAAAAGGAGGAGGTTCTCAATTTGTCGGAACCTTTTTTTTAATGTATGTTCACCGATTACTCGAAGATGCCTGAACCGATTTGGAAAATTCTTTTTTTGTTTCAAAGGGTACCCGGGCTCACAGGTGGTCAAATTAAATTTTAACGAAATCGGCCGAGCCGTTTTTAATATATCAACATTTTTATTACGACGCATTTACTTATCTCAACGACTTACTAGTTACTACTGGCACAGATTATGTAATAATTACTACGTCTACTGGCTACTTTGACTAGCGCGACGTTTGTAGTCGGTTCTTAATAGTCTTTTAAACGATCTTAAATTATTTTATTACGTCTATGCATAATTATTCCATACCTATGGTATGGAATAAAACATAGCTTCTTAGACACTTCTTAACCCAGCGCAGCTGCTATATTAATAAAATGAGAACAATATGTAACTGTGTTTAAATATTTTATTTGCATACATATCAATCATATAGAAAAAAAACAATTATACAAAGTGGACGTAAAAACCACCTTGAAGAAAAATCAGCACATCATATCAATTAAACTCTTAATAGAAATAATGAGTAAAATATTGCTTACTTCGACATTCTTCACAAAACAATTTAGACACAATAATTGCAGAAAAATAAATAAGGCACTTCTCTTTATCACAGAATAGCATCTACAAAATTTCACACGATTTTACAAAATAGCTTAGTAAACTTCCCAAAATTTACACCTAGATCAAAATGCGCTAGTCGACATTTTCATGAGACAACCACTTTATATCGGATACTCACCAAACGAGAGAACATTATGGATGAAGAACAAAATATAATGTAATAAAACGTAGATACGGTATTTTAAAAGTAGGTAGGTAGCCTGTAAAGATATATGAAGCATGCGAGCATGTATGAAGGTGCCCATGAAAATGGAAGAAGCGAAATAGGTATGTCAAGATCTTAGCATGTGGAAAGAAGTAGTCTCTGCCTATCCCAACGGGCAAAAGGCGTGACTTTATGTATGCATGTATTTATTTCCTCAAAGACAGTGTCTGAGCTCCCATAACAGGCTTGCTGTTCGTTCTTTTGGTGCATACCTTATGTGATATAAAAAAAACTGCTTCTCGTCACACTTTACCAAGAGAGAATTTTGAGAAGTGCATAAGCACTAAGCATTACGCATACAAATTTGAATCGTATAAAAATAAATACCTAAAACACTCCATTATTGATACAAATATTTACAAAAGTCTAACGGGAACGGTTTACTCTACACATGCCATTTCCTTCACAAGTATTATTATTTTTAAACAGTGATTTACACCTTAAAAAGTCTTTTATTCGAGTAACGTACAAACAGAGCCTTTTATTAGGCCCCAATTCTGAAAGCTAGCGAGCAGCAAGTCCACGATAGCCCAATAGATAAGGTGTAGGACTGGCGATCGAGAGGTCGTGCGTTCGATCCCCACCCATTGCGCTATTGACGTGACCCACTCTAGACACAAGCATTTTTAGCTTAGTTGAAGAGGTTAACAAGAATACTAGTAATGTGCAACCCACATCGCCAGTAAGCTTTTTAAATATAATTTTAAAAAACTTAAAACCCGACTGCAGTGCAAAAATACCGATTTCTAAGATTTGTCTATTCAAACTCTTTTCAACCTTATACATATATTGATATTTTCGTACTCGCCTTTAAAGCTCTTTATTTTGATAACTAGGTACTCGTTCTTTTTTAGCCCGCTCCGCCATTTTGAATTTTCAGCATTTTATGTACTCAATGACACTCGCGCCATCAACAAGAATCTAATGATGTATCATTTATTTAAATAGATCTGACCGTTGACTAATTACGAGCGGACATAGGAACGGACGTACATACATACAGGTCAAACATAACCCTACATTTGAGCTTCGCCACAGTCGAGAAAAAGCCAAACTAACGCTATGTTATCATTACATACCTACAGACCGATACCTACAGACAAAAGCTGCGCACTTTCAAACTGGCGTGCAAAATTCGAGTTGCTAGCGGCATTGCGATTCGCTATATTATGGAATTGGGCCCAGTTCGATAATTGTACGTAATGTAACTTAATAAAATGTAAATCTACTATAAGCATATTTACACATATGAAACGTTTTCAGTAAAAAATACCTAGTATCTCAGAATTCAGAAAAAACTAGGAACCGCGTCCAACCATAATTTCAAGCGACACAGTCCAAAAATCCACGTGCACATCCCTTCTAACCCCTCGTAATGTTGCTAGCTAGCATTTTACAGATAGAAACGTAACAAGATGGCTTTGTAAAACACGATTAGAAATTTATAAAACACGTTATCTACGCATCAACGTTCATTGAGTTACTTAGGCTCGTGACACTACACTTAAATAATGTAAGATAAGTTTAAGTGGCTTAACTTTTAGTTGTGTTGACGCTTTCTAGTTTATTCTGTATTCTGGGCCTACAATTATAAAACTTACAACTAAAATGTTCTAGAATAGAACTACAGCTTTATTATGCTATTAGGACTCATAATTTTATTTCACTAAAGTTCAATATTCATTGAGATGTTCATTGGAAATCCATCTCAAAACAAAACTATTATATTTATAACGAACACACAATAGGTAAAATGCTGTGTCCCTTTTTAACTTGTATTGCAAACACAGATCGAGTTGTGGTTGCAAAAGTCTAAAAGGAGACAAACCACAATTCTTGTTTATATTCGTATCAAATAATATTTTATTGCGAAGTGTTGCATTTAATTTGAGATCCTACTAAAATTTTACCTACAAACATAAGAATATTGCGTTTTATTTATTGCCAATTACTGATAATTACAAGAAAAATCACTAGAGATTCAAACTTCGCTAATATTGCTTTATTTTTTTTATAATTCCTAATTTATGTACTTAAGTATTAAAGGCAGGTTATTAATTGTTCGCTATATAAATAGCTATATCTTTTTATGAGTAAGATAAGGTATACAGCATTAATTACTATTAAAACATAGTTTATATCTTTTTTGTCTATGGTTATGATAACAAAATCTGGTCGGAGCATATCCGAAATAAAAAAACCACGAAAATCAGCCGGTATGTTCACATAAAATATTAATAATTCTCGCAAAAACTTTCAAGCTAAAATAGTAATAATGGTTATATGCTCTACTAAGCCAGACACAATTTGGGCTTCAAGGTATTTAAGTTATGAAAATCAGCAGAGAAATTAAAAAAAAAACCCTCAAGGATATTTTTTTAAATAGATAGTATTGACAAGCTTGATAAGTATGACAAGTACATAGTATTAATTTTTGCTGTCGATAACAAATATACGACACATGCATTTCAATTCGATAATCAATAATTAAAACTGGTTGCTTCTACATTTAGAGCCACTGGGATAACCTATTAAAATTCAGTGACTGAAAGACAATATCAATTTCTACGTATTAATTTATCTTCTATCTTTTTTAATCACCAATCGATTTACAAATAAATTGGCCCATTATTATTAGGATACTATGTACTTATGTAGTTTAAAAGAACCGTCCGGTAGATGGCAGCTTTTGTCTCTGTTTCTTGAGGAACTCCCGCGCTTGCTTGTCGCCTTGACGGGACTCCAGGGCTTTAATCGCGTCTCCGTCTAGGAAAAAATACATAAAAAAATTGATTATTGCTCAACTTTTTTCGTCTCATAAACGTTAGTCTGTCGTTGCTTAGTTGAGACACAAAATAGATATGCTGCATCGGCTGTTGGCATAGATGATAACCAAATTAGTCGACTAAAGAACGATTCCAGCCCTCAGATATTCATTTTTTGATCTGTAACGGACTAGATCAAGTGACAGAAAAGTACCACGTAATTCGCGCCTGTCTAGACTTGGCATATATCACCTGATTGGTTTTGCCAACGACATCATGCGGCATGCCTCTCAGCAGGTGCTTAAACGTAGTCCCAGTGTTGGTTAACTTTGAGAGCTTTCAATGCAATTCTCAACGACCTCTCAACTCTGATTACTGTTTATGAGTGAGATTTTCCTTGATTGATGAATAGTTTAGCAATTGCTCAAAATTTGAGACACGTTTATAAATAACACTGGTGTTCACATATCGGAAATTATACTTACCTACATAACATCCATACATTTTTGCTTGAATTTGAATTTGACTTTTATTCGAAATAATTTCATATTAGTCAATCAAATTATGTAGGTAAAAATAATTTCAGATATTTACAGTGTTACTTATAAAAATTGATAATTACTCAACTTATTTTTACTCATAAACGTTAGTCAGTCGTTGCTTAGTTGAGTCACGAAATAGATATGCTCCATGGGCTGTTGGCATAGATTATAACCAAATTAGTGGACAAAAAAACGATTCGAGCCCTCAGATATTAATTTTTTATCTGTAACGGACCGTTCATTTGACAGATCAAGTGACAGAAAAAATATCGCGAAATTCGCAAATTGATAAACTACCTATCTATTGTCATGTTTATACTGCTGCGGATGCAGCCGAGGTCGCGGCCTACGTTCAGTTAAAAAAAATTGCATACTTGAAGTATGGAATATTTTATATTTTTTTATATATGATGGGTAGCGTTTGACCACTATATCGCCTGGTGGTAAGTGATGATGTGAATGAAGATGGTGAACACGCTATACATAGAATTAATTACAATATTTTTTATTGACTTTAATTTAACTGCCTGCAGCCGCTTTCCCCGATCTCATCTGCGTCAGTCTAGACGTGGCATATATCAACTGATTGGTTTTGCCAACGCCATCTTGCCTCTCAGCAATTGCTTAACCCGGTCCCGGCGGTGGATAACTTTGAGAGCTGTCACTGCAATTCTCAACAACCTCTCAGCTTTGATTACCGTTTATGAGTGTGATGTTCCTTGATTAATAGTTCAGCAATTGCTAAAAATTTGAGACACGTTTATAAGTAACACTGTTAAAGACCAATAGATGTGATTAACGCGGGTCTTTTAGTTTTTTAAACGATATTAAATAAATAAGAGTACTAACCTAACCTACCTAAGTAAAGTTATCATCAGTGTAACCATCTGTAGCAGATTTCTGCCATTTGGGCAGATTTGCAACCTAAATTTTAACTCTTGCAGATTAAGCTGACGATTCCAAAAAGTGGCAGATTTTGGCAGATTTCAAGGATCTTAATGAATTTTGAAATACAAATAGAATTTTGTCAATTTTCTGTTGCTATTTAAAGTATTATATTTTTATTATGCATATATTTGGTTGGAAATTTATAAAAGTTTGAATGACAAGGTATATTTTTATATCTTAAAATTAGATTATAACACCCACCCCCCATATGACATATTTTATGCATTTTCTGGCGTGGTTGGTGCTTTGGCAGATTTTGCCAGATTTTTTGCCAGCGTCGGGCAGATTCGCTATTTGTGTGTTGGTCACCCTGGTTATCATATGATAACAGTACTTACCTATAGTGGCGGGCTTGGTGAGCGTGAGCAGATTCTGCGGCAGGCTGGATATAGGCGCGGGAGTGTCGGGCACCTCGCTGAAGTGGAGGTACGCCTCGCCGACGAACGTGTTGCTCATGCTGAACATGTCCTTGTCTTTTATCACGAAGTGGATCAAACCGTCTGCGGTGGTGCGCTGCTCGTGGGTTAAAGATCTGACGGAGAGACATACATATTGTTATTTATGTATTTATTTTACATAGCTATTAAGTCGCCTTTTCAATTTTTAAGGTGCTCGCGCTTTAAGGAACGGCTTTTCAGCCGACTTCCAAGAAGAAGAAGGTTCTTAATTCGTATGTATGTTTTTTTTTTGTATGTATGTTACGCAATTGACGGAGTAATCACTCCGTCAATTGTGAACCGATTCGAATAATCCTTTTTTTAATCGGTAGCGTACATTTGCGAGGGTGTCCCATTAATATTTTATGGAGATCTGATAAGTACCTCCAGAGATATGACGATAAACGTCTCAAACTTGCTACTGACATTGACTCCCAGGCCATGGAAGTTGGTTGTTTTCGTTTTTAAACTATTTAAATTATTACACTTGCAACACTCAGGATGTCACTCATAATATGAAGCCGACCTGTCAAGATTTTTTTAACGTCAATTTAAAAAGACACCAAGTTATATCTCACCGGGAAAACGATAGGCGGAAGCTCGTCCCAGATCTTGCACGTGTAAGATTTGTTTAAGACCGTAGCTGAACAACAAACGTACTAGTCCAAAAAATGTACAATCGATCAGGAGGACATCACCATCATTACCATGTTAGTGATTAGAGAATCTCTATAAACATTTTGTACTTACATTTGGAACATTTCATCGTACAACGGGAATAGGTTCTTGCTGTGCGTCTGAGTTTTGAATTTGGTGACGTCAGCGAATGTATCTTCTGGTAAAAACAGGACTCTAACGTACGAGTCACAAAGTCCTGGAATAATCAATAATAGTATATTGTAATACGGAGGCGTAACATAGTATTTTTCTTTGAGGCCGCTATTTGGAATCCAGAGCGGAGCGAAGGATTTTAAACTAGGAAGATCATCATATACTTTCGTCAACATTTGTAGTTGTCAAAAAAGGCTCTTAAAGACTTGGAAGGGGCGCGATCAAGGACGCGTGTCCTTGATCGCGCAAAAAAAGCTAAGGCTTCCAAAAAAGCTAAGTTACTACTAAGCTTTTACTTAGTTTAACTTAGCTTAACTTTTACATACTAGCGCTCGGTAAACGGTAAGCAAACTGAGACTTCGCGCGTCAGGATAAAACTTAGAGCATCAGATGACGTCACCGTAAGACTTGATGTTGTGTGCGTGCACCTCAATTTTTAACCGACTTCAAAAAAAGGAGGAGGTTTATACATATATATATTTTATGTTTGTTCGCGGATAACTTCGTCGTTTATGAACCGATTTTGATTATTCTTTTTTTGTTCGAAAGGAGATATCCCAAGCGTGGTACCATGGTAATTTTATCGAGGTCTGATAAGTATCTCCAGAGATATTGAGATAAACATCTCAAAATTGGTACTGAAAATGAATAGCGCGGCATTGAAGTCGGTTCTTTTTTTTTAGTTTTTAAACGATATTATTCCAAGCCGAAGTGATACGAGCTCACATGTTTACACATTAATTTCTCATGAGTTCCTTAGCACTCATACTTTTCAATTTATGCCGTACATTACGCCCTCGCAGATTGGGTACCTACCTATTGCTGACAGCGCCGCGCGACTATTGCCACCGCAAAGGTCTATTAGACGCTTAATCGATTATTATATTATACTTTATCAAATGTAACAGCTTGTCTTTAAAACTTACCATTAGAATCCGTGGGCATCAAGTTCCTCGCATTCATGACTTCCACCTTCAACTGGTCTCCAATAAACTGCGCCCGAACAGTCAGTATTCCCATCTTAGGTTCAGTGGTCGCCTGCTGCTCCTGCCACCTTTCCAAGTGGTACTGGTGGATCAGTTCTCTTGTTTCCATTCCGTGTATCTTCAGCAAGTATTGGACACGCTTCAATGTATCCGATGTGAATATTTCACTGTTTTCTTGTCTGAAAGAACGCGCCATGATTCCGAGGCACTCGTGAAGGTTGTAGAAAAATGCAGGCGGTCGACGCTTCTGTAAATTTTATTATTTTGTTTTTATGACCATTCAGTCGTACAAATATATCAAATTTGTTCAAATTATTTTTGACATCATTTTTAAAAGTTTTTTTATGATATATTTTTTTATTGTAGGTATTATCTAATATTACTACTACAACTACTAAATACTAATAATAAGTTACACAATAATACACACGAATTTACAAATGTAGTATTTAAGTTAAAAGTTGCGTCAAAAGAAGCCGATAGTATAAGGTAAGAATTTAGATGAAACGCCAGACCGAGTCTCATTTAGGTCTTTTGTAATAAAGGAACATGCTATAGTAATATTATTCTTCTCATACATCAAAAGTATCAATGGATGAATCAATCAATAGAATTAAGAACGAATGATGACTCAAAATGTATGCTCGTATGCTCTGTAAAACTCTTATTTACGTACTCAGTTAAAAAGTTCTTCTTAATAAAACTGAATGTATTATATGAACATAGAGAGTATAAAATATAGAGAGCGCGTCAGGTTAAGTGAGCGGGAAAAAGCAAATTATATTACTAATTTATTCAAATACATACAACAAGCAGTATTTGTAGTTGGATAACTTTAATTAAATAATTTGCATTGATGTTCTTTTTCGGATTCACTTTGTCTGAAACCATGCGACGGGGCTCCCTGTATTTTATTTTTCTTGCTCCATAGAATTTAACAAATATGTATATGTACAGAAATGAAAAGCAAATCACCTGATCGTATGAATATGAATCAATCCTGAAGGTAAAACCGAACACAACCCATGGCATCTAGAAATGTATAATGAGTAAGCCAACACCAACAAGTTTAAATTAAATTAAAACAACTAATAAGACGCAAAAATATGGGAGTCATGATATCATTACTCTAAATAATGATACTGGAAATGAAGCCTTAATAAATAAAGCAATTGTAAAGCTGTCAATCTTTTCACAATGCTCAGGAGAACTGTTAGTCAACACAAATTGAAATACAAAAGGAACAATATATGAATATTTGTAATAATATGTTTGCTACAAGACGGCCGCAAACTGACGCTGTGAACATCCGTGAAGGGACGTAAACGGTTTTCACGCCTATATAATATTTGACATATGTGTAAAACACTCGCTGCCTGCTGTGCCATATATCATCTATGTGCTAGGGATAGACGAGAGTGTGGTATGTCACTTATCTTACCTTTTAGGGTTCCGTAGCCGACTGGCACAAAAAAGGAACCCTTATAGATTATATAGACCATCGCGAGGCGCGAAGTTTACAGCGAAATAGACACCGCAACTTCACAGTTTCACAGCGTGAGCTTGGAAGCGACATTAGGCGTTGAATACAAGCAATGAATTTGTTGAAGGTATAATAGATTTTTAATAACTACATTGAGTTACCCATACCCATTCTATTTAACTATCTATATTTTCATAATAAATACATAGGATACATATTATAATTTATATAACGTGCTTGTATAGCCATACACACAAATTTTGGACAACTGTGCAACAGCAACACTATAATATAACAGACAGTGTTTAATATGGCAACACTTATTTTACTATCACGAGACATTCAACCGTGTCGCTGAATTTTGACTACGTTGTATAAATGCATATAATATGACACAGTTGCACCGTAGCATCTTTGTACATCTTATAAGTATTGAGACGAATGCAGTGTTTTACAGTCGTTGTCGGTGTACTTTGACCATCATGTTACAAAAATCCTAATTAGAATTGTTTATCTTGTTGAGATAGTGAATTGATTTTCAATGTGTTAGGTGTCATTGCCCTTAAATCCGGTTAGATACCGTCGATACATTGTTAATAAAAATGCAATTGCAAAAATATGTAATAGTGTACATTAATTAGGGCAATATTATAGCCAGCAAAATATGACTCACAATAGCATGTTTTATTTTTAACCGACGAAAAAAACGGAGGAGGATATTGATTTTGTTATTTTTAGTACGTTTTTTAGTCACTCATTAAAATGTCATTATGAATATTGACGTTCATTATTTTTAGACAATGAGGCTAACGCAGATTTTGCTCAAAAAACATATCGAAAAAACTATTCGCACGGAAATACAACTAGCTAAATAAAATATAATGAATCTAAGAAGGTATTATATTATTGGTAATGTTGATTTTCCTAAAACTAGGTATCAAAATTCAGAGACACAGAATATACGCTAAGTTCACAAACACAAATACAAGACATATGCGTGAGTGTGTGTGTGTATGTATTACCGCATCTAAGGCCGCTGCAGCGGTTTTGCTCAAGCGTCTCGGGTCGATATAGCGAGTAATCTTTGCCCTTCGGTGCTAGCAAAACACAAAACTCATTAGTCACGCTTGCCATCTGTGATCTACGTTGTAAAATATCCATATCAAATATATAGTAAGAATACGTGCTCCATAATACTAATTAAAATCTGTGAATTATTTGCAAGAACGAATATTTGGGACACATTTTTGATGAATAATTTTGGGTGAAAATAATTGACGTAGCTATGTCTACTATAAGACATATTTCGAAGGCAACAAGGAATTAAATAAATTTGCTTATCCAAATTGGATAAGAGACATTGGACAAATAAATCATATATGTGCTAAATCTAAACAACATTGCGGGAGCGTGCGATCACAATGGCAACATTATTTACCCGAAACAACACAGTGTTGGGATTGGGGGACACTTTGTTTTTTCCAAAATATCTACGCCTAAGTAAGCGGATACGGTTGACGAGCCTCTCTTTCTAAAAACCAAAATTAATATGTTAGTCATCGATGAAGAACAAAATGATAATGGACCCAGTGAGGTGTCATTACGAATACTTACTTCAAAAAAGCCTATTACAAAAATAAAATATTCAAAGTAAGATTTCAATTTATAAGTATGAAAGTTGTAACATAGCTTTTCACTGGTCCCTCAAATGAAATAATATTAGTACAAATAAATTTTAAAAAGTGTTAACGCTAGAGCTACGCAATTATACAGCTGTTAGCATTAAAATATTAGAACAGAAATACATATTAGTAAATGTTAATACCGTTATTTATATATTCGTACATACCTCTAAGTTCGCCTGAATTAGTTCGTACAGAACCTCCCCTAATTGTTCCCAAACGATGTCCAAGGTTCGCGAAAAGTTCTCATTGTTCAAGTGTTGGTATAATGTGTCTAGATTGGCTTCTAAGTATCGCATGACGCGTTCCATGCTCGAACAATTTTGATGGAGCAATTCTGCTCCCTCGACTAGAAAACGTGTAATGGATGGCATCATCTGTAATGTCACAAATAATTTAAAGCCATTAATTTTAATTGTTATCAATGTAAGTAAACCAATGTTTACTTAAACGTTAAATTAAATCATTAAAAATAGTGGCTTTTTACCCCGAAAAAGTAAGTTAACAAGTCAACAGAGTGGGAACCAAAGACCGACGACGGTTTCGAAGGCACTGCTTAGTACCTTCGAAACTAGTATATGCACATATGTGAACTTGTTTAGGACAGAGAGGAGTCAAATAAGTGGGGTGAGATCTTTTCCTAACAGTGAAAACAGCTAAATTTTTCACCACTTTTATGATCAATATATTGTCTCACCTTTTTCACCATCACCATTAGAAGATCTACGATCTTATTTCGGACAGTGTCAATGGCATTTTCAATTACATTTTTCATTGTTTCTTTACACCTGAAATTATATTTTAATTTTATTAGTATTTTAATTTCAGTCACAACACCAATATTATAAATGCAAATGTCAGTTTTTTTTTTTTGGACTTCTTCACTGTCAAACTGCTTGACCGATTTAGCTGAAATTTTGCACAGATATAGCCACTATTATGGATTAGGCTACAAGATACTATTGACGCGGGCGAAGCCGCGGAGCGCAGCGAGTAGTTAATATTTTAGTTTTATCTTTATGTCAATTTATGTTAAGTTTATGTTGTCAATGTATTTGATGTACATATAAAGTAAACACAATTATCAATTGTACTCGATATAATAAATACAGAGCATGTTTGTATACTTTTTGAAAGGGCTATGTTTGGGCTGGTACCTCTTGGCAGTCCAAATCCGAAACATCATAAACTGACAGAGAAGAGTACCATAGTCTTATAGGGAAGCCCAAAATCAACTCATCTTAAATCTTACCTCTGCGCTTCAACTGGCGACCTAGCCTCGCTTAGCCTTTGGACAATATCTTCCATTCCCAACTCCTCTACAAAAGGCTCAAGACTCTGTCTCACATAGTCTATATTGTTTATAGCCACGCACCACTCTGTGGTTACCTCGAACTTATCGCCGTACACTGTGGACTGTATGCCCACGCTATCTACTCGACTTGCCATCCTGTCAGAGTAGAACACTAGGCAACGGCATATGTCCTGGAAAATGAAGCAGAAAAATTAGTATCTATAATTATGCTTTAGTTTTAGAATTTTTGTACCTTTATCTCATATTTCAAATTGTTCGGATGACGAGTTGGGATAGTTGTACCCACAGACCTAGGAAGACACTACGCTATAGACTCTATGGTTGCAACTTGCAATACGTGGATTAGAATAAGGTCTTTCTTTGTCAAGCATCTCATTTCACTTTCGCTTTCATTAATTCTAATCAAAAACATTGTACTATAAGCATGTCTGTGTACTAGCTAGTGCACAGTCATGTTTTAGCCTGCGCTTAGGCGCAAAAACCGGACTGAACGAGACGACACTTGCACGATGGTTGTCCCTTTCTTTTGTGGTGACCACAGAAAAAAATATATATACAGAGTGTCGGGTTTCATATGGTACAAACGAAAACCATCGATGTAGGACAGGCGGAACATAAATGGGGGTTCTCTGGGTAGCCCTTGGAGTCATCCATCGATGGTTTTTGTTTGGACCATATGAAACCAGACACCCTGTATATATACTAGTCCAAAGTATGTATGTATAATAATATATATTTATATAAATATATTATTATACATACATACTTTGGACTAGCCAGTCATTAGACAAGGACACACTTCGTTCTACAATACTCCCCCTCGGTTCGTTTTGATGTATCATACCCATTGCAACCTTATTTTCAGATCTTACGGATTAAATTGAATTTGTCAAAAATCTGCTGTGCACAGTCATGTGTATAGTAGAATGTCTTTGATTCGAATACATAATTTAAAAGGTACTTACATCAACAATCTTCGCAACAAACGTGTAGCTTCCCTCGACATCAGGCCACGATAGCTGTTGGAAAAATATCTTGATCTGATAGAAAATCGTCAGCGTATCTACTCCGGAACTGCTGTATTTTACGTTACCATCGACTGGCGTCAATGAATCCAAGTCTACTGCCTTCTCAATACGAGTGAGGGCTTTAAAAGCTGCGATATCCAGCCATTGTGCTACACCTCCGAAGAACCAAGAGTGGAAATTGGAGATATTGTAGGAATTCCAGTCAGTCTCGTTGAGACCTTTGCCGAGACTGAAATAGCAAATTATACTATTAAAATGTGAAAGTTTTATATTAAGGCAATTTAATGTCACAGTCATTATGAGATGTTTTATTTTGAGATTTAAAGACATTAATCTTCATCTAAAGTCTAACACTACTGAAATTGTCGCGGATAGTAGCTGTAAGTTAATTCCAATGCTGGGTATACACCAAGCGAACGAAGACCAAGAAATAGGCGAACGCAACTATATAGGCGTATATAACACCATCTCTCTTTACTCAGCGTTTGTTCGCATTCGTTCGGCCCGGTGTGTACCCAGAATTTGCTACCGCTTTATATAAATAAAACAAATATTATCTAATCTACTATAAAATATCCATATTAGTTGATAGAAAACGATAAAAAATTTACAGAACTATATTTTACAACTATAAAAAAAATTTATATGATATGTGGATATTTATATTGTACTTTAGTATATTTCTTATAAACATTGTATCAATGTATCAATACTTATATTAACAAATTTGTGATGAGCAAACAAAATTATTTGTCAGTCAAATAATAGTTCAACTTGCTTCTATTTATTTAACTTAGACTATATAAACGTATACTATACTATGTAACTAAGTAAATATATACTACTTGGACAAAATTTACTGAAGGCAGTCAATTAATCATAGTCATTCCATTACATAGTAATTTATAGCGCGTTGTTATCGATTGAAACCAGCGGACGCAATTATTTATGAATTAACACAAAACAATACCATCGTGCCGTTTCTTAGAAACGCATTTAGTGACATTAATTGACATATTTATTTAAAATAATTGTCAGTTATGGAAGCAACGAAAACCGTAAGGGCCAGTTTCACGGGTTCCTGATAGCGCTAATATGAAGATATCTGACAGATTTTTGACAGCTTTTTATGGCGCCATGTATCAGATAACTATCTAACGCATTATCAGGGAACGGTGAAACTGACCCTAAGAGTTATGCACCTGTTGAGAATTTTAATGCGTTATTAGTTATTCTTCTACTACATATTATGACTTCATTTATGACTTATTATTATCCACGTATTTATTATATTTTCTTAAATTTAGGTTTTTTATAATATTCTGTATAAAAATAACAAAGAAAACAATTATAAAAACATAAAACATTATAAAAAACCTAAATCTAGGGTGCCACCGGCAGCGGGGCAGGGCCCAAGCTACCGGTGGTTAGGGCTGCAGAGAGAGGAACCTCCTGACGATGCGTGCCGTGTCAAACGATTATTAACTTTTATTATTATTATTATATATATATATCATGGTACTACCTAATATAATTTATATTCAATCAGAAATACGTATAATGTGGCGATATTAAAAAATATCAAAATAGAAGTTATATTTACTTGAAATATACGTTGAAATGTATTTATCATATTAAAAACAATTATTATGTGGCAATATATTGTACAATGTACAATATACTGTACTATTATACTCACTCCAAGAACCTCTGCAGAGCGAGATACAGTTCAAAAAGCTTGGTCCCACTGTTTAATGGCTCATCTTCGACAGACGGCGTACCAATTCCAGTCTCTCCGTTAATGCCTCCAGCTAAATGCACGCTGTTGCTAGATCCTTGTTTATAATGCAACCGCTTCAGACCCTTGCACACTTGCTTAACTTCAGGCTCCACTAAGGAAGCGATTTTGGCCTCATAAAGACCATATAGCGTCTTTGGGTAGGGGAAGTTCATTAATCTGAAAACGGATATTTTATCATTGAGTAACTATGGTACCTACAACAAGGTACATTGTGCTCCAATTGCAGGTTGAGGTCGGTATTATAGAACGATTTTCAGGTTAATGGATGTATCTATCGAATAATGTATGTGCGCATTTCAATGTGACCCTCCGGTAAAGAAAAAACATCATTAAGAAACCCCCGGCATGGTGGTAAGACACTGTCTATTATCCGCCTAGCCAGCTAGCTACCACCCTCAATTTGGAAAATCTGTCGCCAAAATATCTAATGTGTTTCCAGCAGTCCTTAAGAGTTAGTACCCATTCTAGTTCTACCATCCTCGACCGCATCATCACTTACCACAGTTGAGATAGTGGTCAAAGGCTAGCCTATACGATATTAAGAAAAATATGCCAGTCCCAAGAATTGTATATTAGCCATTCTCTATGCTACAGAGTAATTCGACGCTTGAGTATCTTCACAGAATAAATAATAGTATGTACTATGTAATCGTTCTATGAATCGGACCTTTGAGTTTTTATTTAAAGATACAAGTAATGATAATATTTTATAGTAATAGAAATATACACCATAGAATACACACAATAGAAATATAGACCATATGAAACCCGACACCCTGTATATACACAAATAGCGAATAACCATGTAGTATTCGCTATTTGTGTATAAAAACCGATAAAAACAAAATAAAAACCAATAATAAAGAAGGTCCCCATGCAAGAAACGTGTTGTTGAGGCTTTTTATGCTCGATCTTACAAACCTTAATAGATAAAGACTTAAAACTTACTGAGACTTACTCATGGTGTGTATTGCAATGGCTGCAAGATCAAATAATAAAAACAATATTAAATTAAAAATTAAAGGGGGTCTCCATACAAAAAACGTATTTTCCGACAAATATTGTTCAATCGGAACCCTGCGGGTGCAGGTCTGACTCGCACTTGGACAGTTTATTTATGTTCGCGGTACGAAGTTCGCCGGATCAGCTAGTTAATTAATAATGATATTGTCGTAAATCTATCAATTTTAGATCGCTATATCGACATCGCGTAAGTCACGTAAAATTCCCCTTTGTAAATCAATAAATAATAATACTGTGCGCAGCAAAAGTATTTATTACGAACAAACATAAAACGAAAGGCGGTAAAACTGACCGCACGCCAATCGCTTACCGGCCGCTGCACTCCCGCGCAGTAATCGCGCGGTTACCGCGTGTTAGAACGAACGCTAAATAATACAAACTGCATTGCATACCAAGTTGTACAGTCTATCTTATGATAGCGTGCAGGTAATCAGAAACAAATAAGAGTAATATATGGCGAAGCTATTGACATCGAGTCACATGAATATTCCGAAAAATAAAGTATTATTACAGGTGAATCATTTTAATCTCAATAAACACTTTTGTCTGGACACCGCGCATAGGCAAATCGACTTTAAAACCTAGGCGACTAAGTGCAAAACGGCGAATATCTGTTTAAGGATAATAGAGATAATATGCAATTATGGCAGTACTCACTCGACAAACACTCGGTCGTAATACTCAACGGCGCGCTGTAAGTCCGAGCGCACTAGTTGTATCACGATGATCAAATGCTGAAGCCGCGACTCTTCTGTTTTATCCTTCGTCTCATGGTTGTCCAAGATATGGACGAACCAATCAGAGGCACCTTGCAATACCGCTTGATGCAACACTTTGTGTACGGTAAACTTGTCGGTATCTTCTGGCAGCCAACCGTACAGATTGGTCGGGAATAACTCCACGGTGTCTGGAACATCTAGCTCAGATAGTTGAGCCAGAATCTTCAGAACTTCTTTCAGAGTTTTCATGACAGATTTGTCCCCGGCAGTCTTTCGTCTCAGTTTCCTAATGTGGCTGTAACAAGTGGGGAGCAGTTTCTTGGCCCCATCCCAAAATAGCTTGACATCCTCTTCATTGATACGCCCTAGAATCGAACTTTCATTAAATAAATCAGATTTTTGGTGTTCCCATTATTCAATAAAAGTATAAAAATAATTTCCTAAATATAAAGACTTATATAAGACTAATAGATGTAATGTCAGTGCAAGTTTTTGCTACCTTTACTCATATTTGTGCATTATACTGTTCTATGGAATTTGTAAACATAAACGTCATTGTTTTCCACTACGAGACCGTCTTTATTGTCCTGTTATCTTGTTGTAATTCATCCTGTTGTCAGAAACATAACACGAAAGGACTGATAAAGACAAGTAGGTGTATAACTATGCTACGACAGAGAAATAGTCCAGAGAGTTAACTTACCAGATTTAACGGGTTTGGAGATCTTATCGAGCAGAGAGCAGAAGAGAGCGAAGCTGAGCGGGTGGTCAGGAGTGACAGCGCAGAAGACGGACCATTGTGCCAGGGTATTGTCCTGCTGACTGAGCCCACTCTGCGCCGCGTGCTGAGTCAGGATGCCTTCAGCTGGGGCACTGAAGTTACCGCTCCACCAATAAGGCGCTACCTACAATAATAACATATAATGGTATATTTTGACTTTCCGTCAAAATTTACGTCGCACGCTAGGTGTAGGTCAGGCAAAAGCGACGTAAATAGAAGGCGCGACTTTCAAATTATATAGAAGAGACGAGCGAGACTAATAATATACGAGTAACATTTAATAAATTAAAAAAAAAATTAAATCGTAAGTAGCATCCACACTGATGGGCTTAGAAGTCAACAGTGAGAAGCCCAAAACCGACGACGTCAATGACGTCAACAGAGGCGATTATGGGACTACTTCGATGCTTTAGACGGTAATTCGGGTATAGAAGACAGAGAATAGTGAAAGTAGTTGGGGAAGGTATTGCTGGGCAAAGCCCAGCAATACCGTTAGGCTAAAGTGGAACTGGGAATTTTATCCCGAAAGGTGGAATATTATATATAAATAAAATAGTCACGCAATTAATGCTTAAAGGTGGCGTTGAAGTACACCCATATGCATAGTCGGTTCCTCAAGAGCTCCTCCACTCGAATGTGATTTGACTCAACCTCAAGGATAAAATCGGTATGCAGAATTTAAAAAAAATTCTCGACTTGAGCAAATTCCTCAGTCGAGTCGAGTGAAAAACTGTCAAACTCAAGGTACGTCGCGATCTACCTTAAGGTCTCCTCAAAAGTTGGTAACAGCGCTTTGTACGTTATTTCTGAGGTAATTTCAAGTTTTAATACATAATAAATATCGTCCCATAAAGCTGATGATGAGGAATTCCTTAGAAGATTTCGATTTAGAAAAGACAATAATAAATGTCTCGAATGGAGGAGGTCCTCACTGGAGGGTGATGCCGTAACTGAACATACTAATTCCAAGGGTGTTTTCAAGAATTCCTTGAGGTGACCTGGACATTAATCAGGGGAATTAAACACGTGTTTTAAGTGTGACGTTCGACGTCTAGATGAAAGCTGAATGGCTCAATACCTTTGTTGTTTTTTTTGTAAATTCAAAGCAATAAGTTATGTTTCTGTTATATCTAGAATATTTTTTATCGAATATGATCTATTTCATGTAATTTGACGTGTGTAAGTGCAAATTTTTAATTTGCCCATATACTGAATAGATGCTTTGACTTTTGACTTTTAAGGTGGGGTGGAGGAGGTCTCAAGAAAATAACTCTGCATATGAGTATCTAACGCCCAATAAACGGCATACTTAGATGTTTTCCAGAGAATGGCCACAAAGGGCATTAAATAGGGACAGGTGGAAAAATGTAGGGAGATCTTTGCCCAGCAGTGGGATTAAATCAATTAATTAAAAAAATACAATAGCAGCGAGCAATGTTACGTAGCTGCGTTTGCTTATGCGCAATGTAATGCATTCTGGATGTATTGGTCTCGAATTGCAAGAGGATACATAAATCTTCTGATAAACAACACATTGCGATGCAGATCTGTTCAAAAGTAGGACACGGATCGAAACTTCATATTGCTAGTGTGGGTGGGTGGCGCCTAAGAACACCGCATTATGCTGGATTTATTCTGCCATTTAATTTAAGATCTAAGATTCCTTTTTTGTGTAGTTTTGAATAATAACATTACATATATGCCTATTCTTCTATCAGCAGAAATGATTTTATCAAATAATTAGTTATACACTAAGTCAACGCTTAATAAAGTGACATGGTTTTGTGTGCAGAATAAAATAATATTGCATAGACGCGAATCACTGTTTGCAGAATGTTGACGCAAGATACGATCAAATTAAGGTTACGACGGCATTATTATATACATATTAAGTTTATAATAACAGTTATATAATGCATATATATTCTCATCATCATTAACAGCTAGTATTCTTCCTCTGTTGGATATAGGCCTCTCCTATAGCACGCCACTGAGCACGATCTTCGTTTATATGATCTATTACTATACTTAAACTTTAGCATGACCTAGCTCCCATAATTGAATGTGTAACCCTAGATATATTTACTATTCATTATTCTGTGCCCTAGACAAATACAATTTCTGTTAGCGTTCACGCAAAACGCTACTTGTAAATGTATGAAAATTATAAAACGTGTCTGTGCTGTCAACCGTTAGAAAGTTTATCACGCCTAGAGCTAACCTTGGATATAAAATCAGAAAATACTTAAAAATGCATTGCCATCGAAATTAACGTGTTAAGTTCTTCTACGTACGATAAGAGGAAGTCGTTTTAATTCAGCTTGCAAGATTTGACCCAAATAAAAATACATACACAAATGGCAAGTTTTGATAACAGCTTGATTAAATAACCGGCCAAGTGCGTGTCGGGCCACGCGCAGTGTAGGGTTCCGTAGTAGCCCGTTATTCAATGCAAGTCTTTACCCGTTATAAACAAGCAACTAGGTACTTCGTCTTTGTCACTTTAAAGGATTTATTCTAAGGATTTTATATTTGGTACAAAAATATCCAACACCTAAGTTCAACGACTATTACTGCTAAACTAATAAAGTTATCTTAACCGCTATAAGGGTTCCTTGTCAGGACTACGGAACCCTTAAAAAATTGTAATTTTAATTATAAATATAATGGCTTTATTATACCAGTTAGTCAGGTACGCATAAAATCTATGTAATTCTTTACTATATACTGTGACGTAACTCACCTTAGAGGTTTCCAGTTCGTGAAGCAACAAAATCCTCAATAAATGCCGGTGCTCCTGCGCCGCAACTTGGGAATTCTTCTCGGAAGAGTAATTCAGTCGAACTTTGACAACACCCTGCCGACGAATCTTGCTCTTCTTGCTTAGACTGTACCACATTATCATTCCACTAGCTGGGATCGACTACAACAAATATTGTTTGATTACACTTCGTGTCATAAGAAACAAGCTGCGTCTTGAGGCTTCGTTCGCGATAAAAAGTATCCTATGTTCTAATCTACCATATCACGGCCAATAAAGAACTCTCGTCTCTCTGCCATCGACTGTCTTTCCTCTAAAATATAGCCAGGGAACATTTCAATAGAGTGTCAATAGGTAGGTACTTACTGAGCAAGCGTGCTACGCTACATCTTCGGCTTCATCGTCACTTAACATCAGGTGAGATTGTAGCCAAACGTTTGCTTAGTCGTAAATAAAAAACCATGCTGGCTGTCCCTATATAAAATTTCAGCTAAATGGGTCTAGCCGTTTGACAGTAAAAAGGTAACAAACAAATTTACAAAATGGCATTCGCATGTATGACTTTGGTGCTGGAGCTCAGAAATAATAATTAGGTTGCCAATTATTAATTAATACCTATTATTTATTTGTTCATGAAAATTATAGTGAGAATAACACAAATAATATTATTTACAATCGGACAACCAGAGATACCAAAAGGCGCCACCGATTTATGGTGGATATACCATCTACCAGAACGAAGCAGCTTCTTCGTTCATCATACGAACCGTCAGGGAATGGATACCTTGCCTAAGTCTATGTTTCCGTTTAAATACAATATGGGGGTTTTTAAATCGCGAGTGAACAGATATCCTCCGGGTAAGCGTGCTCCATCATCTATCAGGCGAGATATTAGTCAAGTGATACAGCTACCCAGTTCGGTATTGAAAATGATGTCTAAAAAGTGCCATAAGGATCTATTAAGACGTCATAAATAATACGAGGTACATGTATGTGGCTTTTGGCTTCATACTTCGTATTATTTCTTTGAAAGGCAAAACGTCCACAAATTAACGAAAATCCAATATATGTATAATAACGACGACGATTATGATGATACACTATCACTCACTGAAGTTCTCCAACAGAACAGATGATATAAACGTGTAAAGCAATCTGGGTCTTGACAATACTGAATAAAATCTCAGATTTAAACACTTATATTCGTTGCATTGATTACGCTGATTACCTATTATCTGATTAGCTTCTCAGAATAGCTATAACGGGAACGAACAGGACAATAATAACATTTATAACCCATCAGGACCAATTAATATCATGTTATACAATCAGAACACTGCAAATAGGGAATTTTAGTTGAGAAACTTACAAGTAATGTAGGTATATCAGTTGTTGTATTTATCTTAGAAACACCTACGGCTATTCTATTTTTTTAAATAAATATTTTCTTGATCTAGATGCTGCTTGTAAAAGATCGCTTTCAACGATGAGGCCATCGATAAACCAAAATTAAAGTTACTTTTAAGTATTGAGGTGTAACAGTTAAAATGTTCTATGTATCTATCATCAAAATCTCTCCCGTATCACAGATTAATTAATTATCACTACAAAGTTACTAAGGTCTTCTTACCTTGAGTGGTATTATAGCAGTGCCTATGAGTTCATTATCATGTTTGCCAGTAGACGCTGTGATGGCTATTTCTTTGACCAATTTCCTCAATCCTTTAACTCCTTTCACTTCAAAGATTTTTGTCATTTTCTCTTTTACAGTCTCAGCGGGGTCAAAATCCCTGGAACGTCAAGATGCTGTCAATTTGCCGTCATTTAAATTCCTCCTCCATGTATGAAGGCGCTCATGAAAGTGGAAGAAGCGAAGGAGGTATGTCAGGATCGTAGCATGTGGAAAGAAGTAGTCTCTGCCTACACCAACGGGAAAAAGGCGTGATTGTATGTATGTATATATGTATTAAATTCGTCACAGCGCTCCATTGCTTTGCCTGTATAAATCTCGATCATATGGGTATAACTCACACATCATGAATAGAACGGACACAATTCATTTCAAATTTTAGTATCCATTTAGGAGTAACCTACTTAAAGACAAAATCAGATGAAGTAATAATTAAGTTTAAGTTAAAGATACTTACCATACTTCTAGACAAAGAGATTCTTCGTGAAAGCTTGACGGAATCGGTCTGAAAAATATTGAATACATTTAAAACAGGTAACAATAGAATCTCAAAACGTTTTAAAATAGAGCATTTCTTACTTCTTTTTGAACGATTTTCACTAAAGTGGAGGGAAGAAGTGGAAGTGTGTACCAACTAACAGGGTTTCGTAACGCGCGCTGCTGCCTTATCATTATCATACAGCTATGTTGTTAAAGTGATGGACATAGATGACCTCGTTTTCTACGAATAAATCTTCGTTTTCAACCGACTTAACAAAAAGGAGGACTCAATTCGACATTTTTTTTAAAATGTTGGTTACCTCAGAACTCCATCAAATCTTAACCGATTTGGAAAATTATTTTTTGTTTTATAGAGTATGCTTCCCGTGTGGTCCCATTCAATTTATCGAGATCTGATAATTATCTCCGGAGATATGGAGATATACATCTCAAACATGTGAAGTCGGTTTTTTCGGACGCAATCTGCGTTACACTTATTTAACTGTTACTATGTACATAGGTGAGGTGATTGCATAAGAAAACGAGAAGACGCGCCGCCGAGGTAAGCAAAATAAATCGTTGAAAATGTTGGAAGGACGACCGTGACGAGAGATTGGACCCAAGAGGCAATAGATCGGGTAAAATGAATGAAACTTTTTAAGCATAGTAGGATACTCCTGCGTAGATCTACTTTTCGGCATTCAATTATGATATTGGATTAGTTTGAAATGCAGTTATCGAGACATGAGTATAGTTCTATCATATCATATCATACCTCAGACATCAAATTACACCTCAGATACTGATACTAAGGAGCTTTGGATCCAATATAATCGAGTGTCTAGCAGCATCACTCAGAATATTTAATCCGCAATCATAATATCCGAGTAATCATATATCCGAGTTCAGTGCCGTCAATTCTTTACATTTGATAAAAATTTGTTGAAATTCTCAATCACTCAAAATTCAAATTGATTTCACTTTTAAAAGGAATACAACCACGAAATATTGAGTAACATGATCTTGGCAAAATTATTCAACCAGTTACTTATGCAAGCTTTTGCCAAGATCAAGGCCGGCAGTTCGCATTTTGCACGCATCGTAAAATCAAGTTATAGCTGCATCGGTAAACACGACACTGTGTTTTAACTACACGTGCTGAACTTGCAACACGCTCATATTATCATAATACGCCTATTTACAGTACTGTTTAAAGTGCAGATTTGCATTAATAGTAAATTGATGCGATTTTCATGTAACACATATTTTGATCTACTGTGTTACTATGACACAAAAATATAACGGTAGGTAATCTAACAGATGTAAATGCAAGATACTTACAAAGAGAAATGTTCCTCCCAGACAGGATTTAGCGTCGACTGCTTCACAGACGAGTTGTATCTATGTGCAGAATCCGACATCATGTAAATAGTGACGAACGGATCGCTCAGTCCGTTAGGATCCTTGGGTACTAAATCCTTCGCTTCCACCACCTCTACGTTAAGCCTCAGTTCCGGGGGTGACTTCGCCTCGGCCATCGTGAGGAGCTCTGAGTGCTTGTCGTTGGCGATCTTGAAAGCCTCCTGCACGTAGGAGAGCATCGCCAGTTGCCCCACTTCACAGGCTACGTCACATCCCCCCACATTGTGTAGAATCTCGTACAGTATCTCCAGGTAAAGTTCATCGATCTGCAACCGACGGAAAAGTTCACCGCACGAGGTAAAGACTATAAATCTCCTTTTACGGCTAGCTACATTGTTACGCTAATTAGCTGACTAACATTTTCCTAGTCTATCTAAAAAGAAGAGCACAATTAATTCACGTCACGTTTGGCATTAAAGTGAGGCAGGTCGTTCTACAACTTAGTTTAGAAAAATATCTAAGATGGCACACTTCTGCGTATCATGAGAAATAATTTCTCATTTTCCCTAATTTAAGGATATTCGGTTATCGTTACAAATCTTGTAACGGAAGAACGAACGTGAGCTAAACGAAGATTTAGAGAAACAAAGAAAAACAAAGCCAGAATTCTAATTGTACGAACCGAGGAATCATAATAATATCTCAATTTCATAAACTAGCAAAGCGAGCACTTTCAACAATCCCGTTCTGCAGTGCAGTTGAAACTACCCGACAGTGAATGAATCATCGAGCGGCGGGTGCCGTGGTAACCACCGGAACTTGAGGGCACGCGACTGATTTTTGTTGTCATATACCGAGGAGCGAACGTTAAGTCTCATCGACCTTCCGCTAGTAGCCGGGTTACCGTCTGGGACTACCGCGTTATTGATCACATCGAAACTAGGAACTAAGTGAGACTAGTGTTTGGGATTTACCGCGGCGTTAGTTACGGACACTCGAGCTTGTGTATTTACAATGTACATTGTGGATGCACATGTTCTTCATCTAACAACAAGCTTAACACTGACCACAACATAGCAAATCAGTATAATAGTATCTAATCTGTCGCAATCTGTGGGAACTCGTTATTGATAATTATCACACTGATGACTCACGTGCAAGATGTAAAATTTTCTACATTCGGGCTTCATATTTCAGATTTTAACGATTATGAGCAACTTATGAATATTTATATACTATAAGCGCCTCGCGGTTTAGTATTGTCACGGGTACGGGAACAACGAAATAAACGGGGATATAATATAGTCTATGTTACTCGCTGATAATGTAGCTTTACATTGAAGAAAGAATTTTTGTAATCGGTTCCTTAGTTTTTGAGGTAAACCGTAACAAACAAACAAAAATCTAATCTTTCCTCTTTATAATATTAGTTTATATGTGCTCATAATTTATTGTATATTTCTTCATTTTACAATACCTACACATAAATAAAACCAGCCAAGTCGAGTTGGACTCGCGCACCGAGGCTTCCGACCAACTTCTCAAACTAGATTAAAGGACAAACATAAATTTGCAGTTCGATCCATAAAAAATATACTGCACAGACCGCAATAAATTAGTTTGTATTAGTAAATTCACTTTTTTTGTTATAAACTACATATTTATGGTTTTCAGATTTATTCCTATACAAGTGAATATAAGGGTTCCTTTTTTCCTTTTTTAAGTTATGCCTCTTCAATGCGAGAAGTGAAAAAGCGTTATGTAATTTTCTTGAACTCTGGTTCTAGCATCTTTCGAGTACCTAGTAGATTATTTTATTTATGTTTACAAGTTCTAAAAACGAAAACTTAATAAAAATGTATAAATCCCTAGCTAAAACATAATAGTTCTTGTGTTGCGCTAAAATTAATGCATCCATAAGGTGAAGTTGTCTCTAGATGCCCGCTGAAATAAACAACTCAACAATAGGTAATAAATAATACTAAATCAAAACAAACGACCAACAAATTCTTCAAACCAAATCAACTCTAGAGTATAATTAACTGAAGAACCTTGAGCCAATAAGAAAATTGTATCATCCAAAAATACCTTTACATTCATTCATAATACCCACGGTCATGGACTGTATCAGCAAACTCGTCTGTCTTTCTAACAGCTCCTTCTTAACGCCTCTAAACTTAGTCCGTAGTGTTCCCGACCCATTCATAATGATGGTACTCATAGTAACTAGCACAAAAACACCACACTTCGTTAACTTATAACCACTACACTGAAAGGAGGGAACGCCGCGAACCTAACCCCATGTCTCAGGCTCAGTTTACGCACTGCAGATCAAAGTTTACGTGGAAAGGGATACTAAGGCGTCGAGTGCTGAAACTGAAATGTATGTGGTGAGAGCTACCGGTGCACTGGCGAGTCCGGCCGGGACTCGGGAATGAACCGCCACTGCCGCCAAATTCTATTTTTGCAAAGCGCCGCCAACGAAGACGAACGCGAACTCAAATAAATAAAAAAAAAATTACTGTCCAAAACATTTGTTATACACCTCAAAACGTATTTATACCCGTTTTTAGAATGCCATTCGTCCACTTCCTGTCCTGAATATTGGATGAATTCAGCATTACGAGGTAAACTTGGATGGATACGGTTTCGTAACACAGATTTCTAGCGAAGGAAGAAATGAATCCAGAGATGTTTTATTTCAAAAGATAAATAATTTTTTGAGTATGAAATCCATAAACATTAAATTTTATTGTAATTCCTCTGCTAATGGATTATTTTGATTTAAATTCCTCTCGAACTAGACAGCAAAGTAATAAAGCAGAACATTAATTCAAGTTTTATTCGCAGACTAGGCATAAAGGTCTATAAAAAATAATATAGGAACACTCGAACCGAGATCGTATAGCGTCAGTAGGTCGTGTTTGTTTCCATTAGCTAGCTAAGCTTTTATTGATTGTGAAAATGCACTTCGATTCACTCCCTGTTTGTTTGCATTGTTTCGCGGAAGACTTATATGTCTAATTATAATCTTACATTACCATTATTATCGTCAGGGCAATTAGTCTAATCTCATCAACGGAAAACCCTTTCGCGCACGCAAGCGGTTCTTCATAAAACTCTGCATTTAGAAAATGTTTATTATAATTTTAAGTGGTTTAGCACGAAGTGTGTAAAGCCAAGGTTCTCCGGTAAACCAAAGCAACAGGCGCGTGTTGAATGTTTTATTTATTTTATTAAACCACGTGCGTTTATGTTCGCCAGGAACGGAAACTACTGATACGTTAGTCTATTTGCGAACACCACACTTCTAATGTACTTAAGTGGAGTAGTACTACTTATCAGCTTATAACATTTAAACGCAATCAAAGTCAAAGAATACTCGTAGATTGTCGTATCCAAACGTATCTTTGTGTTTTGTCTTACTCTTATTAACTTTTGTTACCAATTGATTCTTTGCTAGCTGCTTCGTCGTAACAGTAGGTAACTGGTTAAGTATAAAAGATTTCCCCACATTTTCCTCTTTACGAGTCAGTGACCGCATACACCTAAAGGAAAATGTAAACTTTACTTACCTACTTAGCAAGTTTTGTTTAACTCCTATCTTCTTTCTAAATTTTTCATATTCGAATGAAAACTTCGTCTACGAATTTATGATGTCAAATTTAAAATACATTCCTTGCCGTCAGAGCGTTAGCGCTTTATGTGCCGTAGGCTTGTTACTGTCTGTGTTTGTTTACTGGACAAAGCATCATACAGATTTATTGCCTGTTTTAATTATTCCTATCCTACACTTTTACTTCACTCAGTCTTGTTAAGTATAATTTCTATCCAATGAATTTACGTAAACATAGGTCTTCCCAAAATAAATAAGTATATTATGTATGATCTACATTTAATTATTGCTTTAAATTCATATTGTTAGTGTTACTTTACTACGACCTAAAACTCAAAAAACCATCTCAGCCTTTTTAAGGTTCTGTAATATTTTGGCTGTGATAAAATCAAACTTGTAAGTCGACACGATCAAAAGATATGACCGTTTATGTCCGATTGTGTGGTCGAAGATGGTGAACTCGCAAGATCTAGAATGACCTAACTCTCAAGAGGTTCAGGAAACTCAAGTAATAAATGTCATGTCATGATAAAAAGTTACTTTTTGGTAGCAAGTCAAGCGGAACCACAGAATTTATTCTGTGGTTCCGCTTGACTTGTATTATTTATAATAGTGCGGAGAACGGCGATTTAATGCTCCTGCCACCTGTAACTAATGTAGCTACTCGAAATACAGTAACTAATACACAGAATATAAACGATGCGATCATGTTATATGTCTAGATTAAATCGTACACTTCAATTATCTAGATCTGTTTCTATAGACGTGCTCGCCTCACACATATCCACTTTAGAGAAATATACACCTATCTCTCAAATACAGAAAAACCTAGAAACCGCCCGACGACGCTCTGTGTCCAAAAACCGAGCCGAAAATCCGCGCGCGCCTCCCTTCAGTCCCTTCTTTTCAACCGACTTCCAATGAATAAATAACCTTCATTTATCAAAAAGGAGGAGGTTCTCAATTCGCCTGTATGTTTTTTAATTTTTTTTTGTATGTATGTTACGCGATTATATATATAACTTTTCATATACATATAGGTATATGTAAAGTTATATATATAATATAGTTAGGTACAATAACTACGATAACGCCCGCGACTAGGGTTATCATTACCAGATGAAAAAATCAAAAGACCGGAGAAAAGGCCTGATTTCCATGGAAAAGTCCTGAGATTTTATACAGTTTGAGAATGTTCTGTTCTGACTGTTCTGAAACTGTTAATTTTTTACCAAAAGAAGATTATTTATCAACCGACTTCCAAAAAGAAGGAGGTTCCCAATTCGTCTGTATGTGTTTTTTTTGTGTGTAACGCGATTACTCCGTCAGTTGTGAACCGATTCGAATGATTCATTTTTTAATCAGTAGGGTACATTTCCGAGATGGTCCCATTGTAATTTCATCTATATCTGATAAATATCGTCCGAGATATGATGATAAACGTCTCAAACTTGCTACTGAAACTGACTTGCGGGGCATGGAAGTCGGTTGTTTTAGTTTTTAAACAGATCTTAATTAATCGTCAATCTGTGAACAACATCAATGTACTAGAGTCCGCGAAAAGTTTTTTTGTGTGTTCGTGTATTTTCGACGTAATAGCAGAGAATAAATAATAGTACAAGTAGTATTAGTAAGATTATTTTTCGCAATTTAAAAAAAAATTGTGCGCGCTTAGCCGTGTAAAGTTGCTAGCGTTGTATCAAATTATCTTTGATTGTCATTGACCTGTAAAAATGCTAGCTAGCTAACAGGTTTTACAGGTACCTAATAGGAACGATGGCTTCATTAAACACGATTAAACACTTATGAATAACGCTACGTATCTACGCAACGACGTTCACAGAGTGAATTAGGCGCGTGAAACTACACTATTTAAGAGTAATTTTAGTGGCTTTACTTTTAGGTGTGTTGATACCTTCTGGTTTATTCTGTATTCTGAGACCTATCTGTAACAAATAACTTCTGTTTTTAATAGTCTAACCAAGGGGAATGACATTGGATAACAACATTCCCTTTCGGCCATCAAGAATAACCTTGATGAGGAAGTTGACAAGTGACCGGGGAAAAGTATAAGAGTGCTGGCAAAGTGCCACGTGGAAAAGCAACAACGGGTCCGATTGTGCGTTACCCGACGTCGATGCAACGTCATAGGAACGACATCGAGGCAATAAGTTATAGAGCAGTATGAATATGCTCAGGAATCCTATGAATATCTGATCATAACCATGAAACATAGATTACCTGTATGTACGTTTCTGTATATGCAATGATAATAACAAACGCTCCTACCGGCTAACAAGGCAAGTTGCGTTACGCCACACTATTTGTCGTTCCCTTGGAATAGTGCCCATGAAAACGATCTCAGGTTGTCGCCGTAAAGTTTGCAAATAAGACTCTCGGCCTATTTTCCCCGAAATAGGCGTAGCCCAATGTCTAGTTCAGCTGGAAACAAGCTAGACCGCGCGTGTTTATTAACAACCTAAAAATATCGCGAAGGTGTTAGTGTTGCTGCCCACCGACCCTACGCTGATTGGTTCGTGATGATAGATACATACAATTGAAAGCAATAGAAAACTTTATTGTTGCTCGTTCACACTAAGGACGAAGGAAGCATTCCATTACGACTATAGATTACGACAGAACAAATTACCTATGACATGTAGGCCATCGTGCGTATATATACGCATCATATGGAAAAGGAATAAATCACAACCTAAAACTTTTTAACTAGGTTTACTAACCACGAAAATATTATCTCAAATTGATACGCTAATAGATGCATAAACAAAATATATTTGGAGCCTACCTAGGTGACGTAATACTCTGCCTGTCGTAAATCTATACTCAAACGTAAAGGTGCAATAAAAATAGCAATCAAACACTCACATTCCAGCCAACGGCCTCAATATATCGGTCTATCTTCTCTTCGTCGGGTTCAGAGTCTGTGTCGAGAAGAGTCTCGTATCCACTATCAGACTCTTTAGCGACGCTGGCATTCTCTGCTTGTACATCTCCTTCGGTCTTTTGTTCATTTTGCTCGTCGACTTCCTTCAAAGGTGCTAATGGTGTAGACTCCTCAAGAGCAGCCTTTTGTGATGCTTGTTTTAATATTGATCCGAATTTCTCAAAAAATCCATTGTCTACTTCTTGTACTCTGTGGACAGAAACATAAGTGGTTAAAATAATAAATTGTTTATAATTAAATTTAGATCTTACAGAGACATGGATATTTACCATTTCTAATCCGTTCTGGAAAACAGTGTAATAATGTATTTGAGGGTAAATAATACAGATTAGTCAAATTAAGTTATTTTATCATAACAACATACAATAAGAATAACTCTTAACTATATAACAGCAAATAACATTAAAATAACCTTTGTGAATTGAATAGTAAAATAAACATATAATTCATTCTACTAGCTTTGAGAGTTTATAACATTTTATTTATACCTATTGACTGTTGTACCTATCTAGTGTGTAACACTTATTTTTGTATAATATATTTCTACCACTGGTTACTTTATTCAACATCACAATATATTGGAAGACTGGAATGATCAGGCAAGATCTTGCACTAAAACTTACAGGCTAAAATGACACAATGATGCTCTAATCGTTTCATCTAAAAGTCACTAATATTATAATTATGACACATTTTAGGGAACTCCACCATATTGTTAGAAGGAGCATTATTTTAGACTTTTTAGAGAGACATAATAAATAAGTTTTTTTAAAGTAATGATAACAATCACACGGTTTACACTATAAATGCAACTTAATTTATAATTGATTACATGATTATATAGTTCAATATTTCTAATATTTTCAATATTCCAGGCCGGACATGAGAGTATATTTGATATCTGTGTACTCTTCTGCGCCATGCAGACTGCCCTCTCGACCAATTCCCGATTCCTTGATGCCTCCAAAAGGTGCCTCCACTGCAGACAATAGCCCATCATTTACAGCCACCATGCCAAATTCTAAATGCTTGGACATCCTGAAAGCCTGCCCTAGCTCAGTTGTAAACACATAAGCTGCGAGGCCGCTCTTCGTAGCATTTGCAGCTGCCAAAACCTCCTCTTCAGTTTGAAATTTCCGACATGTCATGACCGGCCCAAATATCTCCTCTGAGTATATGTTCATGTTTTCCTTCACATTGACCAATAAAGTGGACTCAAAAAATTTCTTTCCCAACTTGGTATCAAATTTCCCACCAAGGATGACTTTGGCACCTTTAGACACTGCATCATTAACTAATCCTGACACCTTAGTAGCTTGCATGTCGTTAATGAGAGGTCCACAGGTGACTCCTTTCTTGGTACCTGGTCCTAGAATACACTTTGTTTTAATTTTTTCCTGCATACACTCCACAAACTCATCGTAAACATCTTCATGAATGTAAAATCTATTTGCTCCAATACAGGCCTGACCATTGTTCCTAAATTTAGCAATCATAGCTTGATCCGCCGCATGCTCTATATCAGCACTGGGGAAGACAATAAATGGAGCATTGCCGCCCAATTCTAGGGAAACCCTTTTAATTCCTTTGGCTGCCATTCCATACAATATTTTCCCAACATGAGTTGAGCCAGTGAATGATATGCAAGCAACAATGTCATCTTCGCACAGGACTTTGCCGACAGCAGGTGCATTCTTTCTGCTTGAAGTGACTACATTGATCACACCTTTGGGTACTCCAGCCTGTTCTGCTAGCGCAGCTACGGCCAAAGCAGTGAGTGGGGTATCCTCAGAGGGCTTAATTACACATGTGCAGCCAGCTGCCATCAGGGCTCCAACCTTACGAGTTATCATTGCCAATGGGAAGTTCCATGGGGTTATTACTGACACGACTCCCAGAGGTTGCCGAGTCACCAGGATCTGCTTGTTAGGAGATGCGC
This sequence comes from Cabera pusaria, assembly GCA_954871355.1. NCBI lineage: Eukaryota > Metazoa > Arthropoda > Insecta > Lepidoptera > Geometridae > Cabera > Cabera pusaria. Next base: position 14,992,007 of record OX940896.1, read on the forward strand.
TAGGAATGATCTCTCCATTAATATGACGAGCCGTATCGGCGAACCACTCCAAGAATGCATTACCATATACTATTTCGCTCTTTGATTCCACCAGGGGCTTCCCGGCTTCAGCTGTGATGACCTCTGCGAGGTGATCAGAGTTTTTTTCACATAGTTCATACCATTTTCGCAGAATAACGGAGCGTTCTTTAGCCGTAGTATGCCTCCAAGTTTTGAAGGCGTCAGATGCCGCTTGGAGAGCGGTCTTAGCGTCGTGAGCGTCCATATCCGGAACTTCTGCAATGACGCGGTCGGTGGCCGGGTCGTGCACAGGGAAAACCGCCTGGCTGCTAGCCTTCACCCATTCACCGTCTATATACGCTTGGTTTTTCAGTAAATGCATTCTTCTGCACTGAATAACGTATTTCAAATAATATCTTGATGTTCCGACTCTTAATAAATCCATTTCACACTCAGCGCGGTAGAGCGACAACGATACACTACTTATCTCGTAATGTAAATAGACTGATAACAGCACTCGCTGCGCTGATCACTCAGCAACGAACTCTTGTTATTTAATTTAAAATACAGCAATACACACACAAGGTTACTATACAACTCGATTGAATCCACAAAAAAAATCGAAAAAATTCTATCACGATCATACATACACAACTCGACAGTGTTGCCTTTCTACAAAATTAAAAGTTAGTCGTGGGTAATTCCGGACACAGTGAATAAAATGAGCCGAAACGGCACGCGGACCCGAAGGTCCTAATGATTCCACCCAAATATTAACGATTCCGAGGAATCATTGGCTCACCGTTTCGGCTACCGAACCCGGCCGTTCGTACTTCGTGCGTGAGGCGTGAGCCCGGAGCGTGATCGGTAGCACAGCTCGGTCGGCGTCGGGTGAACTCGGGTGAGTGGTGTGGTGACTCGATTGTCAGTCGGTCGGTGGATTCCATTGTTAAAACCGAACTTTTTTTTTATAAAAAACATCACTTAAGTCGTTGCGCGTGAAAAGGGAACAACCACACGCGACGATACACAAAATCTTTTCTAGGGACCTATTTACCAAATGGAAATGTGAGTGCGGAATAGATACAAGTGAATACATAGTAAATGAATCATAGGAATAAAGGAATCGATATGAGGAATCGGTTCCGAGAGTGGAGCCGGAATGAGTGAATGGTTTCACTTTGAGGAATTAACATTACCCACCGCTATTAAAAGTCCTTAGTAATATGAAAAATCCCGCTAGATATTGATAATTTTTTTTTATCCGCTAGGAGTTGCTAAATCGTATCGCTGACGCTCAAGTCTAATCTTGAAGTCCGCGCCTCATATCATGGGGTTTTTAGAGGGCGCCATTTTCATTTCTCAGGTATATTATTTGTTTAGAAAAAGATTGTGATCGAGACACATTATGGTGTTGAGGCTATTTAAGGATATTTTGTGCCAGAACGGATGTTTATGGTTGATCAGGTGTAGTGGTGGTCTTAAAAAACACATGATTCATCAAATTTTTTTTTTTAAAGTCACATATGCGACGGCTCAAAATCCGCTAGAAGTCTCTAAATATATTTTAGTCGCTTACTCAATTTTTTTTGCCGTTAACCACTCATACATTTCGCTAGATCTAGCGAAAGTCTCTAGAACGGCAACACTGCAACTCGAGCCCGAGCGGAGCGAGACTTGTTTTGACAGCTGACATTGATTTTAGGTTTTATTTAGACGTTTAGTTTTTGTCTTGTCTTATTTCAATTTGTGGATTTGGATTCGCATGATTTATGCATTTTACATATATATTATCAAATGATTCATTATTAATTTAAGGCTCCAACCGTTTCGTAGTTCCAATCTTTACAGATACGGAAGTTACTTCACTCAAATGAGTGAGAACCGGTTTCGTGCCTTCGAAAAAACTGACCTATAGAAAACGGAACATTTTACGGAACATAACATTTTAATCCCATCAAAAACAACACATGTAAAAAGCTGCATGTCTTGCAACGCAGTTCTTACACTAAAAGAAAGTTTTAAGATGCAATGTTAAACAAAGTCGGTTTAAATAATCCTAATTGAACATAGTGCTAGCCCCTTTGAATATACAGCCAACTTATTTATCTATGGCTAGCCCCTTTAGCCTTAATAACATGCAGTTTGAGCAATACATATACATATACGAGTACGAGTTAAGGTCGTCGCCCACTTACACCACCCTGTTCCAACACCTCTCCTGCACAACAACGGAGTTGATTGCTTGATGTCCGCGGACAGCTAGCTAGCAGTCCACCAGCTGTCCATGTGCTTACAGCTGTCAGTTTACAAAATGTATAGTGCTTCATGCAAAACAGTTTGCTCGCTAAGCGGGCCGCTGTGGGCGACTATCTTAAAAGCGTTGTGTGCGATTGCCAAGTCCTTCTATAGGTATATTTAACTGACTTGGCTTAATACGTAGTTAAGGTGGTACTATTAATTAGTATTCTGTGGTTTAACATTGCATCTTAAAACTATTTTGTAGTATAAGAACTGCGTTACGATGCAAGTCTCGCAATTTTTACATGTAAGTACCTACCTACCTAATGTTTTTGATGGAATCTCATCTCATTTTGTAGGTAGTATTTCTTTAAAGGGTTCCGAACCCAAACGGTACCAGCGGAACCTTGATACTGAAAGTTCATTGTAGGTACGTCCGTCCACGCATCCGTCCGTCCGTCTCTCCGCCTTTCACTTTTGAAATTTTCACAAGTATATATTACTATAGCTACTATTATAATATATACTAAAAACAGAATAAAATTAAAAATTAAAGGGGGCCCTAATCCTACAAACCTACTAAACTAACCTACAAGAAATGTGATTTTTAAGGCGTTTTTTTGGTCGATCCTATGAACCGTAATTGTTAGAGACTTGAACTTTTCACAAAGTAGGTATTACTATAGCCCATCGACATCTTAGAGCCGCGATAACAACAAATACAGTTTTGGCGGGAACGTGGAAAAGTGTGTGTGATCTCATTGTATTTTTTCCCAAAACCTTTACACTTTACTTTTACCTAGGCAGGCAAAGACATTTGTAATGTCTTTGTAGGCAGACATACCTCAGTAAATGGTTTGATTTGAATACTACCTACTCCTAAAATCTAGCACACGACCGACCTAGTTTAACTTAACCGCTGGCAAATTATATTACACTTAGGTAATATGTGAAAAATCTAATAAGTAGGTAATTTGGTAAAACCATATGATAAAATTAAGAAAAATTGTTTAAACATTATCCAACCTACCGAGTATCATGCACCTGCTCTTCTACAGACTTCTGTTGCTGTAATTTGTCGTAGAAACCTTTCCACATTGATTCTTCATCCATTGTAATAGCACTTTTTTACACTATAGCCTCAATAATTCCACTAAATCAACTGAGTCAACAATATGAGGCACGTTTGTCTGATGCCAGCTCTTTTAACAAGATGCAGATACCCACTGTCATCAGTATGCACAATGAATCACCGGAATAAAGAAGTCATGCTCTAAGTTACCAATGACGTAAACACAGAGCAACGTAGTCTTTAACTCTTGAGATCGAATGAGGCGGAATCTATACGGAAATAGCGGTACTCGGTAATATTTAACTGAGATCGAGAGATCGAGCTCATTCCGTCTCGTAGGGTCACTGCACTGACTCACAGACACCGGTGCCACACAATCTGTTCACTAATATGTGCACAAAGAAGGCAGATTTTGTCAATTTGCCGTATAATTTTTATCGCAAACACGTCTTGTTGCGTTTGTTTTGGTTCTGCGACTAGCAGACTGACGTAATCCAAGGTTGAAGGTGGCTTCGGGAGCGTTCTAACCAAGCCACGCACGCGGCTCGACGCAGCCCTGTTATAACTAAACTATGTGCAACCGAACACCTGCTTTTGTAATGCCTCATCATAATCATTTTGTCAATATTAGCTCTGATAATTCTGCACATCCGGTGACGAAAATACCTTGATTCTTCATATTCTTCACAGCATAACATCATTCTGTGACTGACTATGATTGTCCATAGAAAAATGTGGTGGTAAGCGGTGGTGCCTGGTGGTAAGCGATGATGTGGTCGAATATGCATGGTGAACACGAGAGGCCTAGAATACTCTGATTCTCAAAGACTGTGTGCTGCCGGAACACCGTAAGGTTATGGCGGCTGAATATCTCATTGTACTTAGGTGGTAAGCTACTTTTTGGTAGCAAGTCAGGCGGAACATCGATATAATATGCTCCTACCACTTGTGAATCGTGCGGTCTTGACTAGTGAGTAGTGCCAGACCTGATTTCAGCCAAGCACAGTTTGATAATAATGTCAATCTACATTATCGAAGCGTGACCTTTACTCGTCAGTACTTTGATAAGTAAGCAATTATATTACTTATCTTATGTTTATCACATTTTTTTACATCGTAGGTAAAGAAGCACGTTAATCAGTTTTAATTAACTAGTCGGACTGGCACTCGTAGATTTCCACAATATTTTTAACCGCCTTCAAAAAAAGGAGGAGGTTTCTCAATTCGACCGTATATATATATATATATATATATATATTATGTTTGTTCGCGGATAACTTCGTCATTTATGAACCGACTTTGATTATTCTTTTTTTGTTCGAAAGGAGATATCCCAAGTGTGGTACTATGGTAATTTTATAGAGGTCTGATAAGTATCTCCAGAGATATTGAGATAAACATCTCAAAATTGGTAATGACAATGAATAGCGTGGCAGTGAAGTCGGTTCTTTTTAACCGACTTCAAAAAAAGGAGGAGGTTTCTCAATTCGACCGTATATATGTTTTTTTTTTATTTGTTCGCGGATAACTTCGTCGTTTATGAACCGATTTAAATTATTCTTTTTTTGTTGGAAAGAAATTGTCCCAAGTATGGTACCATGTTAATTTTATCGAGGTCTGATTAGTATCTCCAGAGATATGGAGATAAACATCTCAAAATTGGTACTGAAAACTAATAATGCGGCATTGAAGTCGGTTCTTTTTATTTTTTTAAACGATATTATATAAGATTAGCAAAAATACCACAATAAATTTTTGCCAGCAAAAAAAAAAAAATATTGTAAACTGTAACACGACAAGCTCGACGCTCGCCTGATATGGTAATCGATGACCTATAACAGATACAGCGACACGCAAAATTCTGAACTGCCAGAATTTTGCATGTCACTGCACTGCGCCTGTTACCTTGCGACATAAAGATGTTGAGTCTCACATGCCCTGTAATTTTACTGGACACCTTGCCATTTCAACCGAAAAAAAACCTATTTCACGGCTGAAAACTAATTGGCAAAGTGGTGGTACCGCCCATGGCGGACTAGCAGAAGTCCTACCACTACAAATTTTTTTCATAGTGTTTGTATGAATGACAAAGTTATAATTGCGGTTTTGTAAATGTGCTTTATCTCAAAAACTGCTGACTATGTCTCGTTCAAGCAAATTTTCGTTGAAAGTGTTTATTGAGATCTAGGTACATCACATTTTTTTTAGATTTTTCACCTTATTATTTTAAAAGTTAAAAGTGGGGGGAGGGTTGGCTCACATTTTACCACTTTAGAGGTGTCTATATTTCAAACGTTCCTACCAAGTTACAACTGTGTAGTCCTAATAGTTTCGGAATAAAGTTCCTGTGACATACGGACGGACAAACAGACAAACAGACATAACGAATTTATACGGGTTCCGTTTTTTAAGGTCATTAGTGTTTTCTCTCACACGAAAAATTAAGTTTGCATAAATGAGACTCGGAGCTATTTTATTTTTGTCCGAGATATGAGCAATCAACAATATCATCACTGACTCACTGACTAACAGCAAGAAAATTTACATAGGATTTTCCCGCTAAACTAGAACTTAGAAAATTCATCCACTCACCTGAGAGCTTTATTTGCGATGTTAGCACAGACCTCGGCCAGCTAAATCTATAGATACCTGCGCTAAAAATACATATAGATGAAAGTATATCTACCTACCTATAATAGAGTAGGTAGGTATATGATTTGCAAGTCGATAGATCTTTAATAAACCACAGTGCGCTAACAATAGAATGTTTACGTTCACTGATAAAAGGGAATGGACGGTGAATTAATCATACTCACTTCATTTTCACATTATGGTTTTACCTACACTTGTAATATGCTGATGTTTACCTGATCAGATCTATCGTCACATTTGCTAATAATTATCTCATGCCACCGTCCATGCTTATCTACACTAATATTATAAAGAGAGAACATTTGTATTTTTGTATTTTTGTATTTTTGTATGTTTGTAATGAGTAAGCTCAAAAACTACTGAACCGATTTAAAAAATTCTTTCACTAATACATAGAATGGACTTTCGGAATGAAAATAGGCTATATATTATCCCGTTTAAATCAAAGGTACATTCGTGGAGACCTAATTTGCAACCTAAGTCGGCAAATAAACGGTCGAAAAAACACGTTTCTTACTAACGCTGCTTAATTGAAAAAAGATAGAGGAATATTTTCTATGCAAGAGTTGTACAACTTAATAAGACCTACAAAAAAGTCCGCAACAGCATATGTCATCTCTTAAGGTTGACTCACAGTAACCATTTTAATCTTAAAATTTTTGTTAAAAAATATTACATAACTTCCAAGGCTATTTTCAAGTATATAGTATTAATCCTTATCCAAATAATTACGTTAATTAGCTTGGCTACATATTATAGATTAAAATTGTCCTTTACAGTATATAATTCAAATGAAAACTCTGGAAAATATCACGAATTTCACAAACACGCATCGCAAAATTAATAAAATATTTGCAGTGAAACCACAGATTAGGTCATAGTTACTTCGAAAATATTATTATAAGCTTAGCTATGCTGTAGATCCCCACCGATCACAATCAATTTGAAGTCAATATAGTGTAATAATATGATCTATTGTATAAAATAATATTTATCTATATATAATAATAATATAATATAATATTTTAAACCACCCCGACTGATCTATGTATAATAGCTTTTTCCAATGACTCTTAACACGACATTTAAAATCTGAGCTGTAAGTTGGTGAGGATTTGAGTATTCTGTAGAGTCCAGGAGGCTTCCATGTTCTTACAATATCGTTGAAGAAGAAGATTTTCGAATTGATCAGACCTATGAAAGTTGATTTCATAGCGCAATTAACTAGAAAAAAGGTCATAATTTTATAACGATTGTACGAATTTTAATGAATCACAGCTAAGAAAACTCTCGATGAAGACATCTATCAAACAAAAAAAAAACTATCAATAATAAAAACAAAATCGGCTCATCCGGTTAGGTGCTAAGATGCTACAGACAGAAACACAGATACACACGTTAAACGTATATTACCCCTACATTTTGCGTCGGGGAACGCCGTAAGGTTACGGCGGCAGATGTGCTCCTTGGTGGTAAGCTACTTTTTGGTAGATTTAATGATTCCACTACCACTGTACGAAAACTCATGATTCATGAATGCACATAAAACTTTCATTGGTAGGTATATAGCTAGGATTAGAACCAACGACCGTCGGGTCAGAATCAGGGTAACTATCCTTTACGCCAAAGGGCCGTCCAATATCAATACGTAAGTATTATAAAACAAAGTTCATCACTGCGTCTGTCTGTCTGTTCGCAATAATCTCAATAGCTACTGAACGAATTATCATGCGGTTTTCACCAATAGCCAGAGTGTTTATGAGGAAGGTTTAGGTGCATAATTCGTTAAGGTTTTGTGTAAATTGGATGAAATATGACGATGGTTGTTAAATATGTTCATATTTTATATTCGATGCAACAAACTGATGCAAATTTTGTAGGCATATATGTTCTACCCGTGCGAAGCCGGGGCAGGCTGCTAGTCATAGATATATAAGTATATCATATCATATCAATCTAAAGGTTGTCTGGAAAAGATCGCTCTTAGCGATTAGACCGCCAATTATAATATGCCAATTTTGTTTCTTTTATATCTTCTTTGTAAATTGGTGTCAATAAAGATTTATTGTATTGTAGTTACTCCTAAAGAAAACGAATTTACATGTATTTTTACCTACTACTAACGCTGGGTTGTACCATCCCACACATTATAAAAAACGTCAAAAGTCAGTCAAACTCCATACAAAAACATCGGTAATGGTTATAGTTACTGCTAAAGTAAGGTGGTACAACTTACTTATTTACTCTGGTGTCAAAGCCGACCATTCTCCCACTACACCACTGAGCTCTTGGTAAAATTATGTTAATAAGATGTATGTGATACATATGTTCATGGTTCAGTTTGTTTCAGTCACACAGTAAAGACGTGAACCAGCATCTCGTGTCAAATGGTTATCACTCCATCAGTGTTAAGCGTGTAATTCACCTCGCTCTATTATCGAAGAAACAAAGAGGCTTAACATGCAAAATATTTTGTAGCATGACATCACCTCTGGGTAGCTTGGCACTACCACCACCCGCTCATTCCACTCACCTCAGTCTGTCCTTATCTACGTCAGTGCGTTAGAGAAAGGGAGAGAATAACAAAGTTTTAGTGTGGGAGATAACTAAAAATCATGCAAGCATGACCATAGTTGTATCTGCTAAGAGAACGGGTGCAGTTGCAAAAACATCGTTATATATGCAGTGGGAAAAACACATCGTTCGTTATATGTATCCGATGTTTTTGCCACTGCACCCGTAAGAACGAATTTTATTAGGTGTCATACCTAAACCTCCACATAAACCCATGTGCAGAATATTCATAAAATTATTAAAAAGAGATATTTATATGAACTATTTACTATAAAAAAAAATCAAAGGACCATTTTTTTTAAATTCCTATTTGATTTCGGCCATTGACGAACTGATTGACCCTAGACCACAGAACAGATTTAAATAATCCTAGACATAGCAAGTCGACCAATTTAACCAAATACTAGAATTACATGAGTGAATTGAAGTGAATTTAATGAAGTGCAAATGCGCAATAGTTCGATAACATCAAACAAGTTCAAGGCAAATTCAAGTTCATTGCAGACATTAGACATGCGCAAAGAGCATGCCATAAATTCTGTTAAATCATACCTAAACCACAGAATAATGAATAGTTCTAAACGAACTTACAAAATAAATTACTGCACAGATTATCTGCATGAATTAAGTATGTATACATAACTATACTTAACTATTATTTACTAGTGACTTCGTGAGCTGTAGACCTCGCAAGTCTGTCTTTGTATAACTTAAAACTGAATAACCTCCCCCGACCCGACCTCATGAAGTTTATCGGATGAAATTGAAAGTTTAAAGTTGTTTGGACAAAAAGTGTCGGTGACATTTTTGAACATTTCCATGTCCTATTCTACGGTACTGCCACTGCAAAATTTTTATCAAATCGGTCCAGCTATTTAGTCGACAAACGTGCCAACCATAAAGAGAAACACATTATTTATTTAGAGTTACATAAAATGTACTTTCAAATTCATAATTATTATATGGATTTGTCAATTGCTACGCATTATTCATGCTTTTTAGCTACAAGTACTACAACTACTACGGCTACGAGCGTATCAGACAAATAAAACATAAAGACTCACAAAGTTATACTTTAGGCACAGAATCTAATTTAGTATATTTCATTACAAGTGCGGAAAGGCTGTCATTGCAAAGAGTTCCGACAAATGTCTACCCGAGCCGAGGCGTAGCCGAAGGCGAGGGTTGACAGTCGGAACAAGTTGCAATGACGGTTCCGCACGTGTACTGAACGACTATTTTTAATACAGTTGCGAAAAAATAAAGCAATTTAATAAAAGAATAAAAACACAATAAACTCAACTAACTAAACATTTATTTCTTATAAAAGTTATAATTCCCATATACATTGAAATTGGTACAGTTTTTTATACTAACTGGGGATGTTTTAGGTTGCATATTTACTGTTTGAGACAAACTATTATTCATTTCGTATGATTGTTCATGTATATTTGTCATACAATGGCGTTTGCTAATTTTGGGTATTCACTTATATCCACGTTGTTCCTTATTTTCAGCATACTTTTTATCATCGAAAACCTCGACCATAACGTAGAAGGTTTTAATTTTGCTGAGAGTTCGGAGAAGTATGCCAACATAACATTTTCTAACTTCTTAAAACTATTTGCTTTTTTCCGCAATAAATTCGTCGTATGTAGATATGTAGCGAGTTCTTGACTTTTCCGGTAAAATGTTCTCCGAAGCATTTTGTGCAATTATACTGAGTTCCGGTGGTGTTAATTCAAAAAAACTAGGGTCGATATTACTCATTTTGTACGTAGTATTATTATCTTTTCTATGATTTTGTGCAACAAACAACTAAACTCGCAAAGAAAATTTCTGAAAAATGGCGCCAACCGTAGAATATAAGCAGAGATTTTTTTTTTCACCCATTCTGGTAGGCAAAGGGAACTATGCTCATACAGCCAAGTCTTCAGTAGAATTTTTTTATTGATATGAAATGAAAATGAAATTTAATGAAATGAAATTAAATGAAACCTAACCTAACTCATTCCATCAAATCATTAAATCTGTTATTGAAACAAATTAGTAGCTTCTTTTTAGAAATATACGTATTTGCATGAATCATAAAAACTTCTTTGAATTTTTTTTGTAAAAACTTCATGGTTGGTTTTTCTTTTTAATAGACATTATTTTGACAGTTGGGAAAGAGAACGCACGAGTTCGGGAAAGGTAAAGAAAAAGCACGAGTGTGTAATAGCCCACATCCCGAACGCTATACGTCCCTGCAATACGCCACTTTTTGAGCAACTGTATTAAAACATCTTTTTCCAAAGACGTAGCTTTGAGCATGGATGTATTACGTAGCTTTGAGTTTCCTACTTGTTCGTAATAGTAGTACTTAGTACTATTAAGTATTCTGTGGTAATAGTTCGTATTGTCACAGAATACTTAATAATTAACACTTAATCTTTGACATAGAATATAGTGAATAATACGTCTACGTGCGTAGCCCGTGCGTTGCAACAGACGTTCGGTTTTATTCAATACTTGGCTACCCGCCCCGGCTCCACACGCATGAAATTGGTACCATATCACAGAACAGATAATAATACCACAGTTTTACATTCCATAGTGGATTGTAAAACTGTGATAATACTACACCATATCTAGTGTGTAATATGTCGGACGGCCTGTTGGCGTAAAGGATAGATGACTTGATTTCTAACCCGGTGTACAAGATAAACAATACTTTAAACCTGCAGTTTGCTGGTTCAAATCCTAGCCGTCCACCAATGGATATTTTTATGAATCATAGGTATTTGTCTACAGGCACAGAATAATGAATAGTACAACTACAGGTGGCAGGGGCATTATATCGATGTTCTACTCTTGCTTGATAGTCAGACCACTGTAAGCGTACTTACCAAGCTCCATTATTCACCATCCTCGACTTCATCGTCGCTTACCACCAGGCGAGATAGTGGTCAAAAGCTAGTCTGTCAGATATAAAAATTAAGTTTAAAATTTTATAGAAAAGTTCAAATTATATTTACATACATAATTTTTTATAGGTGTTGGTACCTAAGCTATTATAGAATATCAGAGCTTACTACTAAGCAACTATTATCTAGTCTGGTTTTGGCGCAAATGTTTATTGGTTGCGATGCGGGTAGTTTTAAATCTGTGATATCTTTTAAAGTCTTCATTTTAATGTTATACTTTAAAGGACAATTTTATTCTATATAGGAGATAATTTAAGATCGTTTAATAATACCGACTACAAATGCCGCGCTATTGGGATCATCTCATGGAAAAACCACAGATCTCGAATTATGCAAATCTCTGGGAATAAAGGAGATAAAATAAAGCCTTTTGCACATGAGGATAGCATAGACTCTATAGTAGGCTTTCTAATTATTAGTCTAAGAATTTTCGAAATAGCGTCAGCATCAGTATCCAACCAAACTCACAGAGACAAAATATTCAAGTACTCGTAGTAACTAACTATTCGTAAGAGAAGGCGAGACGCCAGGCTTTGCCTCTCACCAAATTATTTGTTTGCCTAATATAATAGAATTGTTCGTCGACGTTATAATGAATATGAATATTGTTCATAAAAGTAAAGTAGTTTCGGTTATTTCTGTGTTGTGTGCGTACTGTCGTTACGGTCTTTTCTAGTTAGGACTTATGGATTGGGATTTGTGTGTTGCCACGCTCTCCACCAAAATTGATACATATGTGCTAGTCGCTACAGGACCTTTCCTTATGTGTAGGTATTCAAATATTCAAAGCACAAACTACACGCATATAATAATAAGTACATAATATTATATAACTACCTATACAGTAAACGAATTCAATAAGAATTTAATAAGGTGTGTGTGTTGTGTATATAATCAACAGATACACTTACAACCTACGTAATTTTAAATTTTACTGCAAAACATTATCGAACTTATTTTATTGTAGGTACGCACTTTACAAAATTCGTAATCTAAACTCGTAAAATACCGACTTCCTATATATTAAAAACCACAAATTTCCAATTACGAAATCTGTGATAAAAAATTAATATTAAGTAATTATGGCGCTGCTCTGCTGCTGATAGCCTAACTATAACTTTATTTTTTTCACGATATGTTTGCAGATGAGTGCATACGTGCTTCTATCATTTTGTTTTGTCTTAAAACCCTTTAGAACTTGTCTGGTAGCCGTCTAGATCAGGGCAGTAAAATGGGTAATTTTTTCAGGTTTTTGAAGGGTCATATTTTTTTTGCAAATGTATGATGAAAAAAGCAAATGATGGGGGCATAGCTACAGTAGACCTTGATTTTTCGTAGAAAAAAATGTTGTTCTAGAAGCATTTTCCAGGGAGGAAAATGGGGAATACATTTATATGGAAAAATGTACCCCGCGTTTGCTCTGAAAGATAACAATAATATATAAACGAATAGCACCAGCGCGAATACACTTCATCATATAAAATTAATAAAACACCTAGGTAATAAAATAAGATAATATTCTTACGGTCTCTTGCTAACAATTTCCGCCTCTTGCAACTTCTTGTACACAAATTTCCACGGATCGTCTGGTTTTTTTAGCATGCCTACAGACACTCTACTCTGCATTTTCACAAATCACTGAATTTAATATAAATAAATATCCATTAAACCTGTCTTGAGGAAAATTGAACTGTGACTGTGACAATCAGTGGTATGAAGCGAACAGCTATTCTAAGTATACGGGAAACTGAACGCGAAATGTTTTCAGCGCGAAGCTACTAGTTGAATGACTTGGCTTGACTGAAATGCAATGCCGCAAGCAAGCTTTGTTTGCCGGAGGCTTAACTACTCTAGTTTTTTTAGCGATCCAAGGCTGGTTCGATAGTACGTGCGAACCAATTTTTTGTTGGTGTATTGTTGATGATGGCAACTTAACTTAGCTTTAATTAGCAGTATGGTTCTTGATCCGTAACTAATATAAAACAATTAAGTATAATTTTTGAGAAATTAAGAGTGGCGGTATATCTAAGCTAGTCTGCTGCCATTAATAGTTATTGCTGAATTGCCATTAATTAATAGCCGCTGTGAACCGAACATATTAGAACTTGATATAATTTATCCTTCTTTACGTTATCACATATTGTTATGTTTAGTATATATATAACATTATGTTTAGTCTTTTTCTGAGCCAAAATGTTGCCTTACTTATAAATCTAAATCAGTACAGTTCATTCAAAGACTCAAATTAAAACAAATCTTCACAAATTTCTTCATAAACAATTTGTTAAATAAGTACATCATATCACACGTAAATAATTTCCTGCGGAACCTCTAGTTATTAAAACTCAACTCACACATAGACATTATATTATATTGTATTGTATATTTGTTTAAAATTAAATTGCATTCATTAAACCCGGGTTTCTGTAAACTGTACGAGGGAAATCCTTATCCTACGTAAACAATTAAGTAGGTATAATAATGTGACATTATAATGTCTGTATCAAGTTTCTCAGGTTTATGCACAATGAAAGTATATAAAGTAGGTACTACTAGCACAGAATAATGAATAGTACAACTACTAGGTAGATTACACTCGTAAATTAAAATGTAAACGGGTATTCACATGTATGAATGTTGTTTCAAGACCATACAATAATCTATGAGTATCATCACCTAGCCAGTTTTTATCCCAGTTAGTAGGCCTGTTTTAATTTGGTAGTGCTTAAATTCTGAGAATTCTGTTATTAATCTATTACAGTATTTTCAGAACATGAGCACTTAGAATTTAGGGTTTTGATGTAAATCTCAGGCATAAGTGGCGATGGGTCATAAATGAGATTATTGACCGACTTAAAAAAGGAGGAGGATCTCGATTTATCCGTATGTATGTTTTATATTATGTATGGTCACGATCGATGATGTGGTCAAAGATGGTGAACACGTTAGGCCAAGAATATTCTTAGTCTTGACTCTCTACGGCTGTCTGTGTGCTACCGGAACACTGGAAGGTTATTGCGACAGATTTTCTCCTTTGATGGTGGTAAACGGAAGGCGGCAATAGCCCAATGGATAGGGTGTCGGACTGGCGATCGAGAGGTCGTGAGTTCGATCCTGGGGATCCATTGCACTATTGACGTGAACCCACTCCAGACACAAGCATATTTAGCTTAGTTGGAGGGCTTAACAAGAATACTAGTAATGTGCAACCCACAGTGCGTATATCTTTAAAAAAAATTTAAAAAAAAAAAACTACTTTTTGGTAGCGAGTCAGGCGGAACATCAATATAATATGCTCCTACCACCTGTGAAAAATTCATTATTATAAACTTAGAACTATGAATTTGACAACACAGTCGCCTAATTGTTTTAGCTACCTGCTGACCTACTACACTAACTAGATCAAACACAACACCTAAGTAAGTTAATGTAAGTAATTTCCTTAATGAACGAACAGAGTACTGATGGCGCTAAAGTGGATGAGGCTAAGTTACAAGACATTTACTGGCGAAGTGCGAGTCGGCTCGCAAACAGGGTTCCGTACCACAGTAGGTAATATTTAATAAGATAGATTTAATAAGAAATCTTGTATCGGGATCCCTTTCATTTTTAACCGACTTCACAAAAAAGGAGGAGGATCACAATTCAACAGTTTTCTTTTCTTTTTTAGGGTTCTGTACCTCAAAAGGTAAAAAAGGAACCCTTATAAAATCACTTTCTTTTCAGTCTGTCCGTCTGTCTGTCTGTCTGTTTTTATGTTTGTTACCTCAGAACTCCGTCAAATCTTAACCGATTTGAAAAATTTTGAAATATGTTTTGTTTAAGAGATTATGCCTCCCGTTTGATTCCATTAAAATTTTTCGAGATCTGATAATAATCTCCGGAGATATGGAGATGAATATCTTATACTCTAAATCGATGTATTTGTATACCTTGATGACTACTGGCTAATTTAACCATCGCGGCATGTGACGTCGGTTTTTTCATTTTGTACGATCATACGAGTACATTATTAATTAAATGTATTTTTTATTATTTTTTGCTACAGTAGCTATAGTAATACACACTATGAAAAAATGTCAAGTCTCTATCAAGTACTACGGCTAAAAATTGGGCTAAAATTGGGCAAAAAACGCCTATCAAAACGTTTCTGGTATGGGAACCCCCTATAATGTATTAAGTATGTCATTTTGTTTTTAATATTTGTTGTTATAGCGGTCATAGTAATACATACTTACATACTTGTGAAAATTTCATGTGTCTACCTATTTACTATTACTATTTTAGAAGATATAGCCTTCCGATGGACGGACGGACAGTGAAGTGTCAGTGAAAGGGTTCAGTTAGTACCTTTTCGGTACGGAACCTTAAATAGTATATTACGATACGTGTGAAGTAGTCGATTATTGCACGTCGTGTAGTTACGCCGTGCAATAATCGGTTATTTAAGTCAATGAAAAGCATGCGCAAAGTGAGGGGTTAGGTCACACTGTGCTATAAAAGATGTAACCTCAACATGAAAAACAATTAGACCGGTAGGTAAATAATAAGACGTAATCTTTGGCTAAGTTACCTACATGTAGAGTATGTTATTGATCTGTTGATATTTATTGCATATATGCAGACAAAAATATGGTTTGATAATTAGTTTCTTACATATAGGTAAAACATATAATAGTTACTTCAATAATACATTAGGTACCCATTGTTGTTAGTGATACTACGAAATGTAAATTTTAGGTCTTACCCCATAGATGTAAATAAATAAAGAATAAATTATATTTACATCTACATTATATCTATACGCGGTGCACTAACTGACTAAAAAACGAGGCTCTGGCGACCGACAAATGGCGGTATACGGGTATACCCAGTTCAAATGATGGCGTAGCTAAATACTACAGACCGGTGACGGGCAGCAGCGTCACCGGTGCGAGGAGCTACGTCCTGCGATCGCCAACTCGCCTGCCCAGCGTGGCGATTAGGGCATATCCCTCGCAATGAGCCGAAGATCGGGCTCAGTGGCGTATCTTGGGAGAGGCCTACGTCCAGCAGTGGACTGACACTGGCTGATTATGATGATATGATGACATCTATATGTATTCCCCATAGTTTTAGTTAGGAATTTTAGGATAGCGTTAATAACGCGTCATCCTAGGTTTGTGATTTGATTACACAGGTAGGTTATGTATGTTGTCTGAAGTACATACATATATTATATTCAATTACATTAGTACAGTACATTTATAATTACATTATGTTTGTAGGAGGTAATATCTGCTCAAACAAATACGATTTAACAGACTTTTACTGATCGATAGAAACAGGCTATTCTCGAATGTTATGTAGGATTTTATCCTATTATTTATTACTAGCTGTGCCCCGCGGCTTTGCCCACGTTTAATGACAGCGGCGACATGCGCGTGGGCCGTGCACGCGGTAGTAACACTGGTTTCAATTTTATTTTTGCGGAACTCTATCATATATATAGAGTTTCGCGAAAATAAAATATATAGTGAAAGTATATATATATATAGTGAAAGTCCCGTTAAATCGGTCCAGCCGTTTTAGAGATTACCCGGAATAAACAGACAGACAAGCAGTTTAAAAATTGTTTTTTTTAATGTAAGTACCTTAGGTATAGACTTTTATATGCATTAAGTGAAAAGCTGTTAATTTGGAATTACAAGCAGACACTATTCTGTATAGATTATAAAAGCATGCCATGGCTACTACCACAGACCTAGGATTAAATTATACAAAGAGGATCCTTTTACAATCATTCGAAAGCAAATTCAGATTCTAATGTACCTATTTTTCCATCTCGAATAATGTTCTATTCAGCATTCGAATCTTGAATTTGCTATTGATAGAACAATATACATAAGTGCCTACATTACAGACAGATCGTTTGCTAAATTATTGTAAATCACCATGCAAGATATGGTATTTACGTGACTGAAACCACATGAAGGTAACATCGACGATAATAATAGTGTCTTCAAAGAGATCAAAGGGATATTAAAGTGCGTACTAGTGCGAGTTCCTTTAGAGTACGTACAGATGACAAGCGCTCAACGCGCGTTTTGATAACGCGCGTTGAACGCTGCGCTAGCGCTCGACTTTTGTCAGCGCGCGTCAACGCGCGCTTTGAGATCATTGGTTTTCCATGTTTCCGTTCAGGGCCCCTAGACAAAATCCAATTTCCTGTTTGCCTTCACGCTAAGGCAAGTTCAAAATGTATGGAATGACAGTTTCTGCAACAAAAATGTCATTCCCATACATTTTGAACTTGCGTTAGCGTGAAGGCAAACAGGAAATTGGATTTTGTCTAGGGGCCCAGTTGAGCTCGCGCTTTCGACGCGGATAACAGGCCGGTGACGGGCGGCAGCATCACCGGTGCGAGGAGCTACGTCCTGCGATCGCCAACCCGCCTGCCAAACGTATTTTAGGGTTCATAAGTATTAGAATTAAGTTTAAGTTTTAGTACTACTGAACCTTGGCGGCCGCGGCAACGCGCGTTCAACGCCTGACAAGCGCGTGTCATGTAAACACTATACAAAAATTTAACGCGCGTTCAACGCGCGTTGAGCGCTTGTCATCTGAACGTACTCTTAGTTACTCGATCACAATAACAATAACGTAACGCAGATTTATATGGAAAATAAAAAGCGCCATCTTGTGCTCATAACAAGAAATAACACAATGGATTTCCATACAAAGCTGCGTTTACTCGAGTAAGTAAACAAATCGCACTAGGCACTCTGATTTTAGTTACGAAATAACTGTAGTCAGTGCTAGCTCGATGTGGATGTGATCAACCTCCACAGCTTATATAATAGTGCAAGTACCTCTTCATGGTCACTGGTTCAGTGAGTCACAAGCTGTATATACGAACACTGATAATATCCTTGTAATTTTAACAAAGCAAAAAAATGCCACAGTATTGTCACAGTTTTACAATTAAAACTGTGGTATTGTCCTCTATAAAGGACTGCTAGAAACTCTGCAGGCTGACAGAAGGTACTTAGGTTTGCTCTACACGTGAATTTAATTACATTGATGATATACCTATTTATGCCAAAATCGAGTAAGGGTTTGAAAATGTATATCGTTAGATAATGACATTTCAATGATTTGCGAATTACTGTTGTTAATTTGATGACAACTTTGATAACTAATAAATATTTTCTTCAAGTAGGAATTTTACATTTTGATTTCGATTAAAGTGAATAAAAAATCTATTTAATTGGGACCTCATTCCCTTAGGATACTTGGCGCCTACTACTGTACCTACCTGTACTGTACCATAGTATTATTATCTTTTCTATGGTACTATGCAGTAACATTACTGCAGTGCTTGGCGCCAGAAAAAAATGTATAATATACTTAGGCCATAGAAAAGATAATAATACTGTTTAGGCTTCGAATTACTACTTTATTATCTAGATCTATACTTTTACACATCATCACCATCAACATTCAATCAATAAATATAGTTTTATCTTCCAAAGCGTAATTTATTTTATAGTAAGTTCTCTTTACCAGATGTTCGTTAAGAAAGTCATAAATGTCCTTATTACTCATATCCTTAACGAATGTTGGAATTTTATTATACAGTTTTATGCCATGGCAGTAGAAACTTTAGAAATTTTGCTGATCTTGTTTGGGGGCCGATTATTTTATCTTTATGTCTAGTATTGTGATTGTGAATGTCTAGATGTCTTGTCAATTTACCAATATTTTCCCTCACAGAGTTTGAAATACAAACTCTGGAAAATATATTCACCAGTCATGGTCATAATGTTGAGGTTTTAAAATTTGTCTCTACATGTTTCCATCTGTTTGATACCTAAAATATATCTAATAGCGCGCTTCTGTAGCAAAAACATCCTGTTCTATTCTGCAGCCGTACCCCAAAACATAATTCCATACGTTATAATAGAGTGAAAGTATGAAAAATACACTTCTCTTGCAGCTGCTTTACCTCCTAGCTCTTTAATTTTTTTAATGACATAAGTAGCCAAACACAATTTTTTTGTAATCTCATATCAATGAGATGACATTAATGAAATATATATGAAATATAATACATGAAAAATTGACATGGGTAGCTCATATGAGCATTAATTATATCAATGAGCTTCCCATGTCAATTTTTCATCTAATATTACACCTAAGAATTTAACAGTTTTTGATGGATTTAATTTAAGATTATCAATAGTATTAATAACATTTGTATCGTATGTAATTATTTTGTTACGACATCCTAGGGCAAAATTAATTACATGAGTTTTATCTACATTTAATAACATATATTAGTAGAGAATCAGTGTTTCATGTTATGCATTGATCTTGATATTTTATCACTGACATTTTGGTAGCATTTATCCCTAACAACTAGACTAGAGTCATCTGCAAAGAGGATGACGTCGACACGTCGACATTTTCTAGGACCTAACTTAACCTACTTGTCCTATATAGAAGCAGTGTTAGACTGCTCGCGTTTTTCTGTTAACAATTCAACATTTTATTATGAAGAATAATATCAAAGTATCAAATTAGGTCATTTCAAGTATCCTAATAATTTACGGGTGTATGTATGGCAACCCGTAATAACCAATATTTTTCACAATTTCCGAGAATTTTCAATCTCTACTTTTATTAGACAGACTGTATTTTAAGTAGTTATAGCCGGCATTTTCGATGAATTCGGATTCGGAAGCGACGACATCACTTAACAACAGGTGAGATAGTGGACAAGTGTACTTTAGTACATATTCTTATCTATGGTCAAGTGCTACCAATCACGGGATCAAAAACATATTATTATTAGTCCATGTTAATAATAATTTAATATTCACGCCATCTACCAGATACTTGTTGAAGTAGGTAATACATTTGTTCTTTTCGATTGTCAAGCCAATAATATAATTCGTATTCGTATAAGAACACGCTAAGCTCCGACTCTTCCTAAACGATTTCAAACTTTGTAAATATTTTTATATTTGGTTGGTTCCATCCAGCTTATAAAATTGATAGTTTTTAACCCGCTAGTTTGCAGTTGTCATGTTACATTTTATCCGTGCTCAGTTACTTGTACTATTAGGAATTTATTTTGTGGCAAGTTGTTGACTGGGTTACACATCAAGAATTTTATACATATGCATAATCCATATAGCAGTAAATCATAATTAAGTCCGATTTCGTATCTACGACACAGACAGTAACTGTCGTATTTTTCAACCGACTTCCAAAAATGAGGAGGTTCTCAATTCTTCTGTAATCTGTATATATTACTGTGTATTCTGTCCGTCTGTCCGCCTTTCACAGGGCTGTAAGTATCTTTTAAACCGTAATAGATAGTTAGATAGTACTTTTTTATACTAGATAGGTAAACGTTTGACTACTACCTCACCTAATGTTAAGTGACGATGCGATCGTCGATGTAGCACGCTTACGTAGAAGATACCTAAGACCCCGGGTTATAGTACTCGAAATGTTTACAAAATATGTATTGCTATTTATTAAATTACGTTAAGCCATTATTAAAAAAAGTACTGAAAACATAATAAAGTTAAAAATTAAATAGATACTTGATCTTATTAGAGAGTTATTGACACTTGACAGTTTCATACAGTTGTCATATACCAACCATAATATTACCTCGAATATTACGCACACGATTACGCATACGATTGCTTTGACAACAACAATAACATTAAAAGGTTATTAAAAGTTAGGGGGTGTATATGTCGCAGGCAGTCGACTAAATGCCTGAATGATATCCAGCCGTAGCGTTTATTACAACAATTAATTAACTGGCTGGCTAACTGGCTTAGACCAGTCATATAATGTCTTGTCGAGGAAGCGAGGAGGGGAGCCGCGGCAGCAGCCGCGCGTCTCCAGAAATATATGTATATGCATATGTACCTATATGCATAAGTATATGCATATGCATATGTACATATATGCATAAGTATATGCATATGCATATATTTATGCATATACATATGCATATACATATATTTCTCGTGACGCGCGGCCGCTGTCGCGGCTCCCCAATGCTAGGCAAGTAATATCACGTCATCGATCCAAGTCATTTGCCTAGCTGTTTGATCAAATGGCTAGGCAAGTAATAAAACGTCATTGATCCAAGTCATTTGTCATTGCCATTTTTCATTCAGGAATTTAGTTGAACGGCGCTGTTTAGTTAAAGAGGCTAGGCGTTCAATTGAACGGCTAATTCAACTATCTGCCTGCGACATATACATAGTTAAGTCACAGAATAATGAATAGTACAAGGTTAAGTTACAAGAGAAACGTGATTTTTTCAGCATTTTTTGCTCGATTTTATGAAAAATACTAAATTAATGAGATCCTGCATCGCGCAAACGATATTTTCCGCGATATTGAAACTAATGCACTTGCTTCGTGATTAAACATCTCAAAAGTTGAACTCGTTAAAAAACGTGTTCACTTTATAATATTAGTCTGGATGGTACGAAACCCTACGAGTGCGAGTCCGACTTGCACTTGGCCAGTTTATTTTTTATATATATATTACGCAATTACTGCAGCGCCAATTGCTATCCGCTTGGAATGATAATTTTTTATTGGTACCTACAGAACATCTCTAAGGTTTTCTCATTGTAAATTCAATGAGATCAAATGAGGATCTCCAGAAATACGGAGTTAAACACCTCACACTTATTGCTGGTACTGACTATGATTAGCGCGGCATTTGAAGTCGGTTTTTCCATTAGCGCGGCATTTGAAGTCCGGTTTTCTGGGCTTGTACTATACTGTATAGTCTATACATTATTCTGTGGCCTTGCGTGCACCCATCCTCGAGCACATCGTCACTTACCTACCAACATGTGGTAACTAGCCTTTACGTTTTAAAAAAAAATTGGCCAAGTGCGAGTTAGACTCGCGCGCCAAACTATGATAAAGGCATTGCAGTACAATCCCTAGACCGATGTTTAGACACGGTTAATAATAAGTTGATAGAAAATAATGATGAATAATAATTATGATAATAATGTGGTAGAAAATAAGCTTTTTTGTTTTACCACCTGTGGAAAATTTCTGCTAATCCATCTGTGGTGTGGTGGAACTACCGCTTTAACATAAATTACTAGATGCGCCACGCGGCTTCGCCCGCGTTAAAAGGTATCTATCCATTATATCATAATATGAAATTTTGCACAAAGATAGAAAGCTTTGTGCAAAATGTAAGCCACATCGACCCAGTCGTGAAGAGGTTTCAAACAAAACAAGTAAACAAACTGGGCCCCTAGACAAAATCAAATTTCTGTTTTCATTTACGCTAACGCAACTTCAAAATGTATGGGAATGACAACTTTGTTGTGGAAACATAAATGTCATTCCATACATTTTGAACTTGCATTACCGTGAATGGTAACAGAAATTGGATTTTGTCTAGGGGCCCTAACTTTCGCGTTTATTACATTGGTTTTTAAGTGTTTGAATAAAAAAATCATTTTTGGTTTGATACGTAAAATGTCTAATGAAATAATAGGGATTCTCAGGGTAACGGGCGCAGTGTAGTGTGACCACAGACTACCAAACTAATAGTCGGTGAGTGTGACGCGCAAAATACAAGAATATGAGTAGGTACCTATTTAAAGGATAAAAACAATATATTAATATCCTGGAAAACTTAATAGGCAAATAACAATAATGTATTGTTATTATAACACCAATAACCATAATATATATTTTTGAGTGTGTATTGTTTTAATTGAAGTAGGCCTGTACGACTGGCTAATGATTGTTTGATTATTATAATATTTTTCACAATCTTTTTAACAGACTTCACAAAAAAGAAGGTTCTCAATTCGCTTGTGTATTGACTGTTACGCACCTCAGAACTACGTGATTTATTAACTGATTTGTAAAACCCATTTGTACTCATTCATTGTATTGTGTGTACAATTTACATTGAGATCTGATGAGTATCTCTTGATAATACATACATACATAAAATAACGCCTTTTTCTCGTTGGGGTAGGCAGAGACTATGTACTATCTTTCCACATGGTACGATCCTGACATATCTCTTTCGCTCTCTCTTTTCTTTCTTTCTCTTTTGATAACATGGAGATGGATGGACCTCAGCTGATGAAAACGACTAGCGCGGCATGTGAAGTCGGTATTTATAGTTTTGTGAAAGATCTTAATTATTATTTCTTTTTTTTGTCTGTTAGAAAAGTGTGTGTCGTGTGACCACTATACCACCTGAAGATAAGTGACATTACTGACCATGTGATCTACGACGTAGACGTATTTTTTTATATAGCGCTCATAGTAATACATACTTTGTGAAAATTTCAAGAAATTACCTATTACGGTTAAGGAGATACAGTCCTTTGAAAGGCGGATAGACGGAGGGACGGACGGACAGCGAAGTCTCAGTAATAGGGTTTTGTTGGTACCACACTGTGGTTGGACCAACCAAAGAAAAGTTAAGTTAAGTTCGGATGGAAAAGAAAAAAATTAAAATCCGTTTTGAAATCACGTGAAAAAATCAACATACCTATCCAATTACCTTTTATATTAATATTCACGAATTGAGTAGTTATATTTCTAATATGAAATCGGTAAACATACGTTTATTCGTATGATCTAAGCGTCGAGTCTAGCATAGAATGCCAACTATCTGAAGTATACTGATATCTACTTAATACGCTTATCAACCGTATGTGGAAACATTTCTAGTAAACATCTTATAAATAACCTTATTACTCGTATGTTTGTGCTAATTGACTTTGGGTAACAAGTGTGTAAGTACCTATATATGAGTTTTGATTTATTGCATAAGTTTTGATAAATAGCCTCATACTTATTACAATTTAAGTGTTTTAGTAACGAATCCTTCGTGACTTGCAGACAGATTTTGCAACAGCAATTTTTCGTCAAACTTCCTTAGTTTGACTTAGATTAGACCAATGTTTACAATTACACAATAATTACCTACTTATTATAACTTGCACCTATTGTTACAGTAATTATAATGAATCACTTACCGTTTGCGTGTAGGGGTCTCGGTCTCCATTTGTTTCGGTTTCTTCCCGCGCCATTTCTTCAACCAATCGAGGGCTCCCTTCCGAAACGGAGGCTTCAGGCCAAGCTTCCACTTCTTCTTAGCGTCGAACGTCTGCGTCTTCAGCCGGTCCGGATCCAAGGAGTCTATAGAGCTCATACTCAGTATATCCGGCTCCGAGCTACCTCTCCTTAAATGACTGACACCCGGAGAGTAACTACTGCACTTTTCGAACACTGACACTGAACTTTCCAAAGTCACAGTCCTCCTTTTCGATAAAGGAGTGGATGTAGCGAATATGTCCGATTTTTTCCGCGGAGCACTGTCTTCGCCGACGGTCAGATCTTCACAGATGCTGTGCAGTTTGAGCCGCGGCGGGCGCTCGGCTGGGACCGGTCTCGAGTTCAATATACTGGTCTGGTCGAAGTTCTTGCTCTTCATAGTGTGATGCACGTCGACGAACGCAGTCACGTCCTCGCAGCTTTTCGCGTTGTACTTGGCCTTCCCGAGCGGCGGGCTATATCGGTCCGCGGCCGGATCCGGCCGAAGATCGTACTCGGCCATGTTGGCGAGGTTGTCTTCACTTTTGGAGAATATTTTCGCATTGGATAATTTCTTGATCCGCGGCGGGCGCACGGGAGTTACGCGCGGCGGCCTACTCGGGGGATTTTCCGAAACGAAGCGCGTCGCGTAGGGCTCGTGCGCTCTCTTGTTAGGCCTGGAGTACTTTGCGATTATTCTGTTTATTTCAGTGCTATTCTTGCGCCTGTGCGTGTGACGTTTGAAATTGAGCGGCTGCTGATAAGAGTCGGCGACGGTTGCGCCGGCGACCCGCGCCGACCTCTCGCGCCACTCCGTCACTTTGTCTTCTATCAACCTCTGCAGCTCGAGGGCTCGCATCATCGGCCCTAGTTCCGGCATTATGACGCAATCTACTTATCGGGAATGGTTTATAAAATTGGCGGTGGCTTTGGCGATGTTCCAAAAAATGTTCGGGTTAAATCTCTTATCGGGCTTCTTTATCGACGCCTCTGTAATGAAAACAAAACGATTTTAATACGCATTAATGGCATCACATCACATCACAGTGGTCAGTTAATGTAAGCGACCTATTATAAAATGACACGGTTACACGCGGGCCAACATGCAGTTAATTTAATTAAAGACTTAATCAGATGCGAGTCTTCACACACAATGAGCCCTTTGACTTGGGCACAGATAAATGTAATAGAATAGTTACTGTGTAAACTCGGGTGCGATCAACTCGGAATAAGTGTTGATAATATCTGCCTACTATAGCATAGATAATGTATTCCATATTATGTCATAGGGAATATATACGTAGGGCCTAATATATAGTTGTAGGTACTACACACTACTACACACACACAGAATAAATAATAGTAAAAGTACCTACCTTGTACCTAGGTACAAAGCCTACCTTGTACCTAGGTACAAGGTAGGTACTTTTACTATTGTATCTAGATACAATGTTTACCTAAGTTCGTAGGTACAATAATTCCTTCTTTCAAGTAGGTACTACCACAGTTTTACATATGGTTTGTAAAACTGTGGTACCTACAACTACATTCAGTAGAATTTGTAGAATGCGTAGAAATCTATTTCTCAAGTCAAATCATCTTTGCCTTATCTGATAAAGTTGAATGCACTTTAAATATAGGTACATAAGGGGCATTCAGACTTTATATTTATTCCTAGAGTTCTAATGATTCTGCACGCATGCTTTCTTTGAAAGAAATTAAAGTTTTAAGTAGATACACCAAACCTAATAAGTACTAACTAAGTAAACTTAATACAAAATAATTATGTACTAATTATCTCTTAAAATTTAGGTTAAATTACCCCATATAGCCTAAATTTTAGAATTTTAGTACTTAGTAACAATTGATTCTGATTTGAGGGCCCGGTGGCGGAATCGGGAGAACGCTTGCCTTTGATGCCAGGAGGTACCGAGTTCAAACCGCCGTACACCAATGGATTTTCTATCGAAAAAATTATGTGCGCTCTTCACTGTGGCCCTCCGGTGAAGGAAAAAACATCGTTAAGAAACCAACAACCTCCGCATGGTGGTAGGACACTATCTGGTGTCCGCTTGGCCAGCTACCACCCTCAAGTTAGAAAATCTGTCACCAAACATCTAATGTGTTCCGCCAGCTATCCTTGAGAGCCAGTTCCCATTCTAGGCCTAGCGTGCTTACCATCTTGGTCCGCATCATCACTTACCAACAGGTGAGATAGTGGTCAAACGCTAGCCTATAACGTATAAAAAAAAAACTATTATTGCATTGCACTTTGTGATTGTAGGTACTGTGACTCACACTGACAATTTTTTCACATGCTTTCTAAAATCACTTCCTCCCCCAAGTTTAACAGGACAATGGTTATGCTGGTGTGTGAGTCACATTTATCGAATAAATCTGAGCTACTTACGTACCTACTACGAATAAATACATTATTGGTAGGGTACCTAGCTTTGTACATATGTACCTATGTAATATAATGAGTAGGATTCCTCTACAGACTACACTACCTAAATATTAAATTAAATTACGTATGTTTATGATCTGCCTATCTCTGTCAACTGCTGGACACAGGTCTCACCTATGGGAACGCCACTGCAAAGAGCTCGATCTTCAGTTCTTTGTTTCCAATCACTGCAAGTCAGCTTGCGAAATTACGATGTATGTTTGGGTACCTACTTTATATGGTTAGATTTATATGTAATTTTTATTTTTAAAATTATGTAACATATATATTTGTATCGTGAACTGTGTTTGCAAAGGAAAGGAATAATTTAAATTGAAACGCCAAAATACACACATCAACACTGTCTAGGGATAATTTGTAAAAATTTCTTCAACTCATAAAATACTGGTTGGTTTAAAAATATTTTAATGTAAGCTTATTGTGTAGGTCTTAATGAATGATTCAAAATTTGAATTTGAAAAATAAATTAATAACAAAAGATTTGCGCGGAATAACTGTAGCGAAGTTCGAATGTTTTTATTTACCTAACCTAGTTTTTGGTATTTTTTTTGTTTCAAATTAAAGTTTTAATAAAAATCATCGTTTAATTTCGAATTTATGTACCTGTATGCATCATGCAGCGGCGCCATTTAACGAGAGACGAGATGTTAGGGGCAGTAAGCATGCTTCAAGCTGGGGCTACTCAACGGAGAATAGCCGAGAAGATTGGAACATGACAAAACGTGATATCAAGGTTTTGGTCACATTATCGTACCACTGGTGAAGTGGCTGAAAGGCACCTAGGCGGGAAGGGCATAACCACCCAAAGACAGGATCGATTTTTGCAAGTGGCCGCGAGAAGACAACTTAATGTGACGGCCATGCAGTTGGTTCAAAGGCTCTAGTCAGAGTACCAGTTGCTTGTCAGTGAACAAACTGTGAGGAGAAGACTGCATGAGGCTAACCTTCATGCTCGCAGGCGGCTTCGTACTCTAGCACTACGCAGAGGAAATCGCGGACGAAGATTAGAGAGGGCTCCAGAACATTTGCTCTAGGAAGATAACCAATGGTCTGTAGTGCTGTTTACCGATGAGTCCCGATTCGATTTTTATCCTGATTTACGAAGAGTACGTGTATCGCGAGCTCCTGGACGTGAGAAGCGTCTGCAACACCCTCAGGAAGTCCATCCATACCACGGCGGAACAATTATGGTTTGGGCGGGTATTCGTGTTGGTGGAAGAAAAGACCTCGTTTGGATCAGAAACACCATGACTGCAGAAAAATACCGAAATCGGGAGCTAGCACCAATAATCTATCCTCATCGAATGCAAATGGGCAAACTTTCACGCTCATGCACGACAACACTCGTCCGCACACTGCGCGAGTGGTCACCAGCTGGCTACAGGAGCACGACGTGTCGGTCTTAGACTGGGCCGCGCAATCACCAGGCCTAAACCCCATAGAGCACGCGTGGGACATGCTCCAAAGAAGGGCTTAGAGGAATTTTCCTCCAAACGTTGCGACTGAAAAGTAACTTTTTTTGCATCTTAGCAGGACCTGGGACAATATCCCGCAGCACACTTTGATAACTTGATTTGAAGCATGAAAAACCGTTGCAGGACCGTGATTAACGTCATGGGTGGTTTTACTGACTACTAATTTTTCGGGCAACTGCAAAAAACCTAATAATTTCGCTTTACTTTCACTTTTTTCTTAAAAAGAAATTCATCTTTAGGTTTACCATTATTTCACTTTTTGTCTTTATTTCATAAAAAAAATATTTACGCAAAACAAATAACTTTGTTTTTTTCCAAAGCATAGTCTCATAAATGGGCGCTATAAAAATATATACATGTTGTATGTTAGTTGTAACACGTTTGGAAAAAATTTAGAAAATCAGAATATCCCTAGACAGTGTTGATGTGTGTATGTTCATTTATTTTGTTTGATCAGGCATCAGGCGTGGCCTCATTTACTTAATTTTATCAACCGACTTCCAAAAAGAAGGAGGTTATCAATTCGTCTGTATGTTGTTTTTTCTTTTTTTTGTGTGTACGTTACGCGATTACTCCGTCAATTGTGAACCGATTTGAATGATTCTTTTTTTAATCGGTAGGTTACGTTTCCGGAATGGTCCCATATCAATTTCATTGAGATCTGATAAGCATCTTCAGAGATATGATGATAAACGTCTCAAACTTGCTACTGAAATTGACTCGCGGGGCATAGAAGTTGGTTGTTTTAGTTTTTAAACTTAAATCTTAAGTATTGAAAAACAACTCACACAAAATACTGATCAGCATGCTTATGTTACAATATCATATAAAACTGCCAAGTACGAGTAGGACTCGCACACGAAGAGTTCAGAAGGTGGAAGATCGAGCAAAAAACGCCGAAAGGAACAAATTTCTTGTGAGGGGTCCCCCTCCCCCTTTAATGTTAAAATTTATTTTGTTTTATTATTTATTGTTATAGCGGCCATAGGAAAACGTATTTATTCTGCATACATTTCATGTGTCTACAGTCTACTTATTATGGTAAAGGAGATACAGCCTTCTGTGATAGACGAACGGACGGACAGCGAAGTATCAGTTAATAAGGTTCGTTGGTACCCTTTGGGTACGGAACCCTAAAAATTAAATAAAATAAAATAATGTAGATCGTAAAGCTAACTGGGTTAATAAGAGTAAAAACACAGAAAAAAGTTAGTCTGCGTAAAAATCTCAATATTCTAAGGCAGAATGCTGCGCCGATATTGCTCGCGTAAATTCGCTTACCATCAGTACGGACTATCCGCGTCGGTGACGTCGGCACCGCGGCGGAATCGTGCTTGAAAAGCGTAATCAATCAATCTATACAGTCAGCTGTATTGCAGACTTCTGTGACTGTCGTAACAGAAAATCCAGCCTGAGATGCATTCATTGTTTTTTATTTGTAATTGTACTTCTGTGGCTCTTAGCAACCATAAGATTGCAAATCGTTATAAAAGTTGTAGCGTACATATTAAAGTTAACTAAACACCCTCTGCTGTTTAGTTAACTTCTATAAGTACGCTTTGACATACTCTCACAAACGACTTAATTCCCTTACATAAGTAAGTCAAGTTATGCTAGTAGTTCTGTGAGAACAGTAAACCTCCCATGCCCTTATAACCATGGAATAAACGGCACTTTCCCGTTTCCCCTAGCTTAGCAAACCCATTTCAGAGTTTGTGTTTTGAATACGGGTTTGTCTTGTGAAGGCTAAGAGGACTGCGTAATTAAATTGATGTAGGTAGGTCAAAAAATCCCGAAAAAGATCAAACATTGAAATCCGTCCATTTATAAAGCTACAGCAAACTTCACCCCTTTCCCCCCTATTTTCCCCCAATAAAAAAAATGCGTAAATTCTTAAATTTAATAATCAAGGAACTCGTGGGCCAATTTTCGTCCTTAACCGCGAGTTGAGAGAGCAGACAGACAGACAGGCTGACATGACTGACATCCGGATAAAAGCATTTTTTTGCTAATCTCGAAACTGAAACGCGTCGCTCGCTCGGTCAATAATAATTTGTTTCGATCAAAACGCCAATAAGGATTTTGATGAGATTTGGTAAGCATAGCTTGGATACTAATAAACTGGCCAAGTGCAAGTCGGACTCGCACTCGTAGGGTTCCGTAACACAGTAGAGTATTCTATAACTTTGATTTTTCGCAACTACAAAATTAACTTTGTTTTTCATAGTGTTTGTATGAAAAACAAAGTTATCTTTGCGGTCGCCATATCTCTAAAACTGCTGACTGTATCTCGTTCAAACCAATTTTCGTTGATAGTTTTTATTGAGATCTACAGCATATATTTTTTTTAGATTTTTCACTCCCATACTTTAAAAGTTAGAGGGGGGGGGGGGGACACACATTTTACCACTTTAGGCGCGCCTATCTTTCAAATGATTGACTTTGAGAAAAAATGATTTTAAGAACCTCAATATCATTTTTAAAGACCTATCCATAGACACCTCACACGTATAGGTTTGAAGAAAAAGATTTTTTTTTGTTTCAGTTCTATGTATGGGATGCCCCCCCTTAAACTTTTATATTTTTTATTTTTGTATAAAAATCGGAAAGCGGTTCACAGAATACATCTACCTACCAAGTTTCAATTCTGTAGTCCTAACAGTTTCGGAATAAAATGGCTGTGACATACGGACGGACAGACAGACAGACAGACAGACAGACAGACATGACGAATCTATAAGGGTTCCGTTTTTTGCCATTCGGCTACGGAACCCTAAAAAGGACATGGAATCTTGATCATCATTTATCACGCGAAAAAATCATGGGACGCATCTCACTTGTAAATAAAAAACTGGCCAAGTGCAAGGCGGACTTGCACTCGTAGGGTTCGTAACACAGTTAAGTATTCCATAACTATGATTTTTCGCAACTACAAAATTAACTTTGTTTTTCATAGTGTTTGTATGAAAAACAAAGTTATCTTTGCGGTCGCCATATCTCAAAAACTACTGACTGTATCTCGTTCAAACCAATTTTATTTGAAAGTTTTTATTGAGATCTACAGAATATATTTTTCCTAGATTTTTCACACCCTAACTTTAGAAGTTAGAGGGGGGGGGGGACACACATTTTACCACTTTAGACGCGCCTATCTTTCAAATGATTGACTTTGAGAAAAAATGATTTTAGAAACCTCAATGTCATTTTTAAAGACCTATCCATAGACTTGATGAAAAAATTTTTGTTTGTTCCATTTCCATGTATTGGATGCCCCCCTTAAACTTTCATATTTTTTATCATTGTATAAACATCGGAAAGCGGTTCACAAAATATACATCTACCTACTTAGTTTCAATTCTGTAGTCCTGACAGTTTCGGAATAAAATGGCTGTGACATTCGGACGGACAGACAGACAGACAGACAGACATGACAAATCTATAAGGGTTCCGTTTTTTGCCATTCGGCTACGGAACCCTAAACAATATCCACGACCTTCTATTATGGGACCTACACACTAAGGCACTCGCACATTAGACGGCCACACGACTCCGGCCAGTGGCCCAATGACCATATCATTATGAACGTCACGCTCTAGACTGCCACGACTCGACCGGCCAGTGGCCACGCGGCTTAAAATGAAACGACGTTTTCTTGTGAAAGAGATCAGTAAAACAGAAAGTTTATTGCAGGAACAACAACGATACCATAGAGTTACTATAGAGTACAATATAAAGTGTTGCTATTATATGTATTTTGATTTAATACTAACACGGCTAAGTGCGCAATGTTCATAATATGAACATATATATATATATAAAGAAACTATATTATAGTTTCTTTAGTTTTTGGTCCGGTCCTGTACCTACTCTACACCTGCGATATTCCAGAGTTAGAGAATAATACCATAGCGACGTTTGCTGATGATACTGCGATAATGGCTGTAGGAAATACCTTTGCAGAAGCATCAGAAAAGGTCCAGAAAGCTGTTGATCGAGTCTACGATTGGACAAGACATTGGAAAATTAAACTGAATGAATCTAAATCAATACATATAGATTTTAGTAACAAAAAACATCAATACTGCCCAGTTATTATCAACGGGAACCAAATCCCTTACCATAATACAGCCAAGTACCTTGGTATGACCCTTGACGTCAAACTTCGCTGGAAAGCACACATCAAGACGAAAAGAGAAGAATTAGAGCTGCCGGTACAAAATAATGTATTGGTAAACAGTCTAAGTTGTCAATACAAAACAAATTACTTTTATACAAGCAAGTCCTAATGCCAGTATGGACCTATGGTATACAGTTATGGGGCTGTACCAAAAGTAGCAATATATCAATTATACAGCGGTTCCAAAATAAAGTATTGAGAGAAATCGCAATGGTTCCTTGGTACATAAGAAATGACGATCTACATCGGGACCTGAAAATGGAGACCGTCATCAAAATTGTCCAAAAGTATGCCGAAGCTCACGAAAAAATACTTCACCATCATGTCAATGTCGAGGCAATCCAGCTCCTTGACCATACAAACATAGTAAGAAGACTTAAGCGGACAAAACCGTTGGAGTTCCAACGGTTTTGTACACTAGTTAGTGTAAAAAAAAGGTTCATACAGCAGTAAGCGGGGTACATTCATACATACATACTCTCTATGTATAGTATGAGAGTGTATGAGAGTGCCCCGCATGGGGGTACCGTCACACCCCGGACACTCGCTAAATCTCCATACAAACTAGCGTTTTAACGACCGACACCGTGACACCGACACAGACACTACACACGGGTCGTTTTTCTATACGTGCATTTGTGTGCGTGATGTCTAAGGTTGTCGCCCGTAATCACCGTATCACAGATTATATAATAGTTACTTCGTACATACGTACTACGTACTGACCGTATGAATATTTTTTGTACACTTACCCAAAAAGCTTTTAACACTAAAAATATTAGTCGCTATTTCGTAAACCATCATCTCCAGGTCCAGTCGACTTGCATAGAACAAACTGCACAACAGTAACTATTTTTTATTCTGTGTTGGGCGGCCAGCCAGAGCTGTACGAAACAATGTCGTCTGTCTTGCTCGCACGTTAGAGCGACATCAAGTAAAGAGAAAATACGAATATGTAGGTAGGTATACTAAAATATTTAAGTGTTTATTATATACCTACGTAATAAGAACCTAGGTAAATTTGAACCTCCAGTGTCTACTGGTCCCAACATAAATGTATGAAGTTGATGTTCTTCTCTCCGTGAGTAGTAATTGTTCTATAGTCGTACGCGTGTGGCGTCCTTGCTCAGCGCAGCTCCTCAACAGCTCCAAGTTGGTGGCGGGGTGAGGAAGCCCGGAATTGGTGGGGGGAACAGAGTGTCCGTTCTATACGTAGTATTATTATCTTTTCTATGGTACCGGTACATTCATACATTTCTATTCATCATATATTCATTTGAATTATATCATTTTTTTTAACTTTTATAAAATAGCTTCACATGTGTATTAACACAAATTACATGTTTTGGATCCAAAGTCAGACAGTTAGAGTACTAATTTTTAATGAATCTATACATATATTGATACCAGAGAAAATTCTATAAGACGAAATAGAAAAACTGTATAAGGCTGCCCCATAGCCTGTATAAGAGTGCCCCGCATGTGGAGTACATTCATACATTTCTCTTTTTTTTTAAACTTTTATAAAAACTCTCACATGTTTATTTACACAAATTACATGTTTTTGATTCAAAGTCAGATAGTTAGAGTACTAGTTTTTAACCGACTTCACAAAAAAGGAGGAGGTTCTCAATTCGTCTGTATTTTTTTTTTGTATGTTACGCGATTTCTCCGTCAATAGTGAACGGATCCAAATGATTCTTTTTTAAATAGGTAGGATACGTTTCTGAGGTGGTCCCATTTTAATTTTATCGAGATCTGATAAGTATCTCCAGAGATATGAAGATAAATACCTCAAACATAGGAGAATGTACTGGTTTTAGTAGAAGAGTCCCAAGAAGATTATACACAATGGAGGTTGCTATTGGATATACTTTTGAAGACTAAAAAATATGACCTTGAATAATGTTTTTACATCTTTCTTCTCGTTGATTTTGGTTTTTGACAGATATTCTTACGGTAACTGTGAGCGAGATAGAAATAAAGGTGGGGATAATATTTTTTTTTTTTTAAATATCTTATAGGCTAGCGTTTGACCACTATCTCACCTGTTGCTAAGTGATGATGCGGTCGAAGATAGAGAAGTGGACTAGAATGGGAACTGGCTCTCAAGGATAGCTGCCTGAACACATAAGATGTTTGACGACAGATTTTCTAACTTGAGGGTGGTAGCTGGCCAGGCGGACACTAGATATGTCCTACCACCATGCGGGGGTTGTTGGTTGTTGTTCTTAACGATGTTTTCCTTCACCGGAGGGCAACTGTGAGAAGCGCACATATATTTTTCGATCGAAAAATTCATTGGTGCACGGCGGTTTGAACTCGGTACCACGGCATTAAAGCCGACTGTTCCTCCAAATTACGCCACCGGGCCCTCAATAAATCCAGACTAATATTTTAAAGAGAAAACGTTTTTAAACGAGTTCAACTTTCGAGATGTTTAATCACGCATCAAGTGCATCTGTTTCAATATCGCGAAAAAATCGTTTGCGCGATGCAGGATCTCATACATTTAGGCAATATTTAAAGGCGAGCAATAAAAATCTACACTAGCGCCATCTCTGGGTTTTATTTGTCATTACTGTTAAATGCGAAAGTATCTGTCTGTCTGTCTGTGTCACTTTCACGCCTAAACTACTGGACCGATTTAAATGAAATTTGGTACACAGATAGTCTAGAGCCTGAGAAAGAACATAGGCTACTTTTTAATGCGAAAAAGGGTTGTAAGGGGTTGAAAGGGGGGATGAAAAGTTGTATGGAAGTATCGTCATTTTCAAAGCTAGAAGCTTGAAATGTATTTCTTAGACTGTTGTTTCGATATAAATATATTTGACATTCAAAGTTTGTAAAAGTTTTACCCTCAAGGGTGTAAAATAACAACAGTAGAGGGGGAGGGTAGGGGGAGTGGAAGGGGAGGGTAGGGAGAGGAGGGGAGGTGAGCTGGAGGGGAGGGGGAGGTGGAGGGGATGTGGAAGTGAGAGGGTGAGATGAGGGGAGGGGGAGGATAATATGACATTCAAAGTTTGTGAGGGGATGTGGAAGTGAAGGGAAGGAGGACGGGAGGAGGAGAGGAGGTGAGGGAAAAGGGAGGGGGAGGGGAGTGCACGGGAGCGGGAGGGGAGGGGAGGACGGGAATCGAGGGGAGGGGAAGGGAAGGGGGAAGTGATGGGAAGGGGAGGGGAGGGTAAGTGAGGGGGGGTGAGGGGAAGGGGAGGGTAAGTGAGGGGAGGGGGAAGGGGGGGAGCCGTGCTGCGATGCGGTGTATTTGGGATACGTATGTGTCTTATTAGTTAATGCTACCCATAGACACTATTCCACGCGGACGAAGTCGCGGGTACAGCTAGTAATTATATATTAATAATTATAATAAATAATTATAAATAAATATAAATAATTTGTCTTCACAGGAATGTTCTACCGGGCAGTCTTGTTAGGGTGCAAACTTTTTTAAACATACCTAAGATTTTTTGACATGACATGACGTTTGCCGAAGATGGCGGCCATTACAGTCCCGCGACACTGCGCGATACATTATTAAATAACTCAGAATTATGAACGTACTTTGTACCAACCAACACGGCAAAAAAAAATTTATAAGGAGAATACCACAGATTATATAATAGTTACTACGTAAATAATACTTTCCGTTGTTAGGTTGGCTACACAGTGCTTTCATAATTCGGGTTTCAACAATATAGGGAAGTGCCTCTTATAACGTAGTAGAGTGATTCAGTACTCTGTTGGCCATATGGCGGCAAGTAATGTTAATAATCGCAAATAATACTTTTTTATATTCATTTTGGAATACAACTAGTCCGTGTTATAAAAGTAAATACTTTTTGGCACCTGGCACCGACTTCAAATAGATAAGTGGGTAGCGCTTATAATAATTTTAAGTAATTTATTTTTCGCTTTTGAGTGCCTGTTTGTGATTATGAAGTCGGTTTTATTTTTTTTGAAAAATAACTTATTAATGAATCTATACAGTTATTGATAACAGAGAAAAATCTATAAGACGAAATAAAAACCTATATGAGGCTGCCCCACCTTACCCTACACGTCTTTATTAGAAACTAGCAGCCCGCCCCGGCTTTGCACGGGTAGAACAAATATGCTTACAAAATTTGCATCAGTTTGTTGCTTCGAATATAAAATATTAACATATTTAACAATCATCGTCATATTTCAACCAATTTACACAAAACCTTAACGAATTATGCACCTAAACCTTCCTCATAAACACTCTGGCTATTGGTGAAAACCGCATGATAATCCGTTCAGTAGCTATTGAGATTATTGCGAACAGACAGACAGACGCAGTGATGGACTTTGTTTTATAATACTTACGTAGTGATATTGGACGGCCCTTTGGCGTAAAGGATAGTTACCCTGATTCTGACCCGACGGTCGTTGGTTTTAATCCTAGCTATATACCTACCAATGAAAGTTTTATGTGCATTCATGAATCATGGGTTTTCGTAGAGGTAGTGGGATCATTAAATCTACCAAAAAGCAGCTTACCACCAAGGAGAACATCTGCCGCCGTAACCTTACGGCGTTCCCCGACGCAAAAGTATGGGTATTATACGTTTAACGTGTGTATCTGTGTGTCTGTCTGTAGCATCTTAGCACTCAACCGGATGAACCGATTTTTATTTTATTATTGATGGTTTTTTTTTTTGTTTGATAGATGTCTTTATCAAGAGTGTTCTTAACTTTGATTCATGAAAATTCGTTCAATCGTTATAAAACTATGAGCTTTTTTCTAGTTAATTGCGCTATGAAATCAACTTTCAAAGGTCTAATCAATTCGAAAATCTTCTTCAACGATATTGTAAAAACATGGAAGCATTGACCTGATGCTGGGACATCTCCTGGACTACTCAAATCCTCACCAACTTTCAACTCAAGATTTTAAATGTCGTGTTTAAGAGTCATTGGAATGCTTTTAATGAAAAGATTATACATAGATCAGTCGGGGTGGTTTAAAATATTATATATATATAGATAATTATTATTTTATACAATAGATCATTTTATTATACTATATTGACTTCAATTTGATTGTGATCGGTGGGGATCTACAGAATAGCTAAGCCTATAATAATATTTTCGTAGTAAGTATGATCTAATCTGTGGTTTCACTGCAAATAATTTATTAATTTTGCGATGCGTGTATGTGAAATCCGTGATATCTTCTAGAGTTTTCATTTGAATTATATACTGTAAAGGACAATTTTAATCTATAATATGTGGCTAAGCTAATTACTGTAATTATTTGGATAAGGATTAATACTATATACTTGAAAATAGCCTTGGAAGTTATGTAATATTTTTTAACAAAAAATTAAAGATTAAAATGGTTAATGTGAGTCAACCTTAAAGAGATAGACAGTCGGGGACTTTTTTGTAGGTCTTATTAAGTTGTACAACTCTTCTATAGAAAATATTCTTCCATCTATTTTCAATTGAGCAGCGTTCGTAAGAAACGTGTTTTTTCGACCGTTTTTTTGTCGACTTAGGTTGTAAATTAGGTCTCCACGAATGTACCTTTGATTTAAACAGGATAATATATAGCCTTTTTTCATTCCGAAAGTCCATTCTATATATTAGTGAAAGAAATTTTTAAATCGATCCAGTAGTTTTTGAGCCAAATCATTACAAACATACAAAAATATAAAAATAAAAATGTTCTCTCTTATATTAGTATAGACAATAAGAAAAGTGTTAATGGACACATTCTTAGTTTAGTTTACGTATAAAATTAAGGCTAAAGAAAAACTGCTTATTAGCCGAAAAGACTAGATTGTAGTTACAATAGGGACGTATTTACTTACAAGTAATATGCCCTACAACTTAAAAAAAATTGGTTATTGCGGCCACTGGCCGGAGTCGTGGCTGTCTAATGCGCGAGGTAACTATTGGTGCTTATACGGTCGGCCAGCCAACAAATTACTATGTGAATATACTTTATAACAAGCCGGAGGAAATGCCAGCCGATTTCTAGCAACGAATGACCGCAACCGGCGTCCTTCCGAAACATAAGCAGCCTCTACTTAGTTGCTACTATACTATTCTGTGCACCTACATCCTATCACCGCACTCTAACTACTCATAACCGGCAGACAACTATTAAAACGTACTTATGAATTACTTGTACTACATGTAAGAAGAATAAAAATATAGATTAAATAACAGCGCCTCGCGGTTTCACCCGCGTAGTTTCCGTACCCGTGAGAATACGGGGATAAACATCGAATTATTACCTAGTTAAATCGTCACAAACAAAGAAACAAGCAAAAAATCAAATCTTTCTTATTATAATATGTATATGTTAAGATTTTAGAAGAATAGATTAATTAATTAGTCAAACACGCAAATTACTGCATTACAAATTGATTTATTTATGCGTACCTATGAAGAAGTTTCCAGACTGAAAGTCAGGATTTCAAAAGAATACAAGGTAGCCAGTAAGTATATAGTTTTTTGAAGTTTCTACTTACACAGTTCTAAAATACTTGCACTTCTAACAGTTTACCACTAGCACAGACCACAGTATTAACTGTTTGTTACGGTCCAAATGAGATGAACAATGAATGAGTCTTTTTAACAAAAACGAGTATAGGTACAAAACACTCCGTTAACATCGAAAGTATAAAACTTATCGAATCTGATATATATATAAACTGATCGGATCTTTGGTAAGACATAGAATAAACAGTATTTTCCATCTTGTCTTGTTAGTAGGTATGTACATCTACCTACACTGATAGAGGTGGGTCTGATAAAATAAAAGATAACACCATTTTCGGAGATAAAAATCCCTTGATATTTTGTTAACCTCGAAAATTGTGTACTTATCGAATAAGTAGTATTCAGTTCACTTACTGTGATGGAAGCTTTTATAGTTTCACCTTCTTTTATAGTCTCTGTAAATAAGTAATCAAATCTTACAGGTTAAATTTGACCTACTTTCCGGTGTTCGATTGAACTTTAATTTGTGTGCAATTGCAATTTTATCTATGGTTCTATCTCGCTGATCTATTAGTGAGATGGAAAGTGGCTATAGGAACTACATTTACATTTCATCCACTTTTAAAAACAACTTCCCTTCAAACCCACAAAAAACTTTATTTCGCAGGTGAATATCTGTCAAAAGCTGTAGTATCCGGCTATGCAAGTAGTCCTACCACTTCAACTAACATCACTGATGTATTGCAGCAGGAGGAACCTAATAAGTCGTTATCAGACATTATCAGTATTACGTAATTTTCTCACCCAGTGAACATGTAGGTCCTACGTGTTTAGAAACTTTATGTTGAACTTCTACACAATGAATTGAAATTCCATTGTTTTTACGAGTTTCCTGATGTACCTATATCCAATTGGATGGACTCGGTTTACGAAACTCATTGGAATGGGTAAAAGGCTTGTAATTAGATTATGGCAGTAAAGTTACGATTAACGATTATATGTAATACTTTTTAAAACTCACTTAAAACACAATAAAATAAATACCTAAATAACTAGATGACCTAATGGTAAAAGTAGTTTGTACAAAAAGCTTATTTTTTAACATCTGATAGGCTAGCGTTTCACCAATATCTAGCGCGGTGGTAAGCGATGATGTGGTCGAAGATGATGAAAACGCTAGGCCTAGAATGCTACGACTCTCAAGGGCTGTGCGTAAACTTCTTAAATTAAAGATTATGTGCAATGAATCCTTATCATAAAATGTACATTTACGTAAGTATGATACTTACAATGAGTTAACAGCATGTTCGTACGCAAATTGATGTCCAGTACACATTTTCACTTCAAATGAAAATAAAACACTGTACTCTCCTCAAGTTCTCCACGTCGAGCTTCGAGCTAAGGCCTAGCTTACACTGGCCGGTGCAATGTTATGATTCGTCAGAAATTATGAAGACACGTGTGTCGACCGCACGTGCAGATTCCACAGTGAGCCAGCGAGCGTTCCAGTCGAATGCTCCTGCACTTGACTCCAGTGCCAGCCCATCCCGACACCACAATGGATAAATAGACCCCGAACAGACCATGGTATCTATTGTTGACGAAAAATTGTATTACATCATGTCCAGTCCTAGTATCAAAGTTATCCTAGTATCCTATTTGCAAGGCATATTGGCCAAGTCTGTGGAATTCGAGATCAATGTAGAATATTTTAATTGCACTATTAGGTATATGCACCTGTTTCTAAGGCAGAGTTGCGCAGGTTGTATAATTATCGTCGGATAGAAGTTGCTGATACAAAACAAGTTGTTTGACGTTGTTACAAACAACGCGGAATCTCCGATCTATTTCACGTTCAGTGTACGTCATGTCATGGTACGACTTTCAGGTGAATACGAAAGAATTTTATTGGTGCCCAGACCTATTAATTTTAACTGATTCTTGGTGTTGTTGATTATCGTTGTATTACCGTCGGTATCCTTTGAACTTGACTTGTATTCAAATATTAGAACTATATTCTCCGTCTCAAACTTAGATATCCTTTACTTTCCAAATTCAGCATGTCCACATTTTCATGCACATTAACTGGTTTTAATTTTAATACGTATCCAAATAACGGTATTCGCGGTAGGTGCTTACGGTATTTCACTTATTCTGACACTGGCATCTTTGTAGAAGTGTGAATTCGTGTCGCCGGAATAGCCAATAGTGTAATAGTCATTATCGACGGCGAAGCGAGCATCATTGTTCTGTGTTACGGGCCTACGGGCGTGACAAGTGCTTCCGCCAAGTTCATTGTCGTGCCACTTGCGCGTTTTGACCCCGCCCTTATTTCTGTACTACTTTAAATGAATACTAATAAATATCATCAGCAATAAACTGAGAAGCCTCCTGAGAAATTACCTCAGCTTAATACTGAAGCAGAAACCATTACCATAGGCGAAAATGTTGCTTAGTTATTTAGCTAAGAGATTTTGGCTTTACATTGACCTGGCATATTTATCATAATATTACTCGTAATCCAATTAAAGGTTAACGACATCTTCCTCTTACAGATTGCAGTCTGGAGTTATATTGGAGACACAATTGGTTAGATTGACTTAAATATAATGTACGTAGTTCTTATACATCGATGCTTGGTGATGATTGCATATTGGAGGAAATATTATGGAATGTCATCATACTCTTGGTTTAGCATTATCTTCCCATTATTATATCTTCCCTAGTACCTACAATTCGAGACTAAAAAAAACCTGTACTTAAGTTAACTTGTTCTGCAGTGTTGTTCATAGGTACTGCATAGACAGATAGCTGGTGATAATGATTCTAGTAACGCTATTTTTTAGGGTTCCGCGAAGGCAAATGATTAACCCTTATAGGATCACTTTGTGTTTCGTCTGTCTGTCGGTCCTTCTGTGAAGACCCTTTTTTCTCAGGAACGCGTATAGTTGATATTTATATCAAATACTTCAGCTTAGCCACGGTCTCTTTCCGAGAAAAATCAATCTTGTAAGTCAACGCAATCGGAAGATATGCCCATTTATCTTGCATATTTTCGTATAGTTCGCGATTTATTTTTATAGCAATAATACCACAGTTTTACAATCTATATAAATCCATATATGGATTGTAAAACTGTGATAATACGTCTACGTACTTACCCACGTTACTTGTACTATTCATTATTCTGTGCCCACGTATAGGTCTGCTAGTTTGCACGGAACCCTCGGTGCACGAGTCCAACTCGCACTTGGTCGGTTTTTTAATAGTAAAACTTGATCAAAAAATGGCGTCATTGGCACAGGATCACTACACGCAAATGAGAACACACTTAAAATTAGTCTACCTACCCATTAGTGGCACAACACTTTAATAAGGTTATATCCATAACAATATTGCTAAAAGCGTTACTTGATTAAACACAAGGTTAATAATTACTGTCATGTTTATAATCCCGCGTCATTATCACATAAAGGTACGTCACACAATAATTACCTAAATTTACTATATCATATTACATATTAAGGCCCATTTTTCACCAGTTACTGGTAAAGTTTCATGTCACATGACGCCATAAAAAAGGTGGCAAAAATCTGTCAGATAGTGTAGTGATAGGACTTCTGCTAGTCTAGTCCACCTGGGGCAGTACCACCAATTTGCCAATTACTTAAGCCGTGAAATAGGAATGTTTTTCGGTTTAAATGGCAAAGTGACCAGAGAAATTACAGGGATTGTGAGACTTTTAACATCTTATTGTCTCAAAGTAACAGGCGCAGTGACATGCAAAATTCGGGCTATCCAGAATTTTGCATGCCGCTGTATTTGTAATAGGTAGACGTCATCGTTTACCAACAGGCGAGGGTCGTGGTTGTCCTGTTACCTTAATTATCATAATAAAAAGATAAGTTCAAATAAGCTTATCAGGAACTAGTGAAACAGGCCGTCACCGTAATGTTGGAAAGAAATGGTCAACTATACCGACTCGCCCGAGCCTCAATTGGTTTAATTAACAACCAGAATCAGACGGTTAAAGAACTGTACGAGGAAGATACACGGTACACCCACTTGAATGCAAATAGAATTCCTAGAAATCATGATGGTGTCCAATCAATCATGATGGTGACTAGTGGGCCTTTGCAGGAACAGTGTACTTTGGTAGTATCAATAGTGCGATCTTATAACCAATAATAGCGCGTTGGATTTTACCAAAGAGTCCGATTACTCAAGGATGTTTATCAACCTCAAAAATTCCCCGTGTTACAGTATGACTAAACGAATATTCGCAAAAAGTAAAATTGGAATAAAGAATGTTGACCTACCTTGTTCGTTTTGAAATCGAATATAATCACAAAATATAACATCTCTACAACGAATCTGATCATTATAAATTGAATAGTTACCTAGAACTCGGACTTTGGAACGTGGGTTCCGAAACTTTATTTAAACCTAATTACTTAACTTACATACTGCCGTAACTGAAACAAACTAATTTTTTGTTACATAATTTAAAATAATTTATAAGCCATCGCCCCGGCTGATGGTAAGCGGTCACCGCTTATAAACAACAAGTTGGTAAAAAAAAAACTAAAATAACAACAGGTTGGTAGGTATGATTACATTACCTTAAAATACGAAGCAGTTTATTAAAATCCTACGTTTTCCTTAAGTTTGACGAATCTCATTACTTCCCATAACTCGTTCCTTATTAGCGACATCTATCGAATACAGGTGTTTTTTTTTTCAAAATAAAACGGGTTCGATTGCTGGCTAGGAATATTGATTTTTCAAATATTCAATGATGCAGTTTTAGTTTTCATCAAAATCGGGCCCGAGACTTCTTTGAGTCTTTTT
The DNA here is from genome assembly GCA_954871355.1 of Cabera pusaria. NCBI lineage: Eukaryota > Metazoa > Arthropoda > Insecta > Lepidoptera > Geometridae > Cabera > Cabera pusaria. The sequence continues at coordinate 15,036,066 of OX940896.1, forward strand.
TGCTATTCCTCATAGTTTCTGATTTGGCCATCCACGCCCTCTCGAAAAATTCGTCCTGTATATCTGACTTAAACTTACTTTTAAAGAACATACTTTACGTAAGACAAACTAAGCTTTATCTAAACCACGTAATACTCAACGCTAAGTATTCCGAAAGAGACATAACTTTCGCGAGATTCCTATGTAAAGCTATTGAGATCACGTAACCTTCGGTATTCGTATGCAGCCCTGCAATGAATAAACAAAGTAAACAAAACAAATGCATGCTTTCGAAGACTTTCCATCACGACTGCATAAGCCTATATGGCGAGGAATACTTTCCGTCACCTAATTCTTTAATTGTCCTAAGACAATACAGTGTCATGGTTTGATTTGTATGCGTTGGACGTTTTACTTACTGTTCCGTGAGTAGCATTGTTGGCTCCTGGGCCGTCGCCATTTGCTCCTTGATCGGCCCGGGGAAAGTAGGTTTCGGTGGGTGAAATTATTTTTTATAAAATTTAGACTCTTTGTCTTTGTGTCTTTGTTAGTACATAGCAGGGGAAGTACAAATCATAACTAATAGGTTATTGATTTGTAGTTAGGTACATTTTGTAATCGGAAATGTAATTATTGGAAGTTGCCCATGCATGTGACATACTTAATTATTGCATAATTTGCATACAACTCATAAGTAACTAGACAGTTATTTATTAACTTGAAGTTTAAGGTACAGTAAAAATCTAGTGCCTAAAGGCAGTTTGTAGGTTTTTTTTATATATCTTATAGGCTAGCTTTTGACCACTATCTCACCTGTTGGTAAGTGATGATGCGGTTGAAGATGGTAAGCACGCTAGTTCCAATTCGAGCATAGCATCAGTGAGTGAAGAGAACTGATCATTACAATGCACAACCTTTAAGTTTACAATTTCTAACATTACATAATTTAGGTACCTACATAAGTAAGTGAGAAGAACCTAGCCTACCTACTAGCATACCTACCGTATGCTCAAAATCGAACCTTGGAAGCAAAAGCTTGGAAGAAGGCAGTATTGTAAAGTAGGTAATGCTCATTAGATTGTTCTCATTGATTGCTCATTACATTACAGACGAATGTTCTACTTACCTAAAAGTATGATAACTATAAAAATATTACTACGGAATTATGAGAAAATATAATGAATGATTAGGGAAAACTATGAAGCAAACAAATCAAACTAAGTTGGTAACAATTACTTTTATTAAATAAATACTTAACAAAAAACTACGAATCTAATTAAATTAAATAAATACAATAATTTATTACGATAGCTAAGCTGACTAAAATTCAGACTAAATTCAATGGCACCTTGCATCGTCCCTCCATCATGAGCTCCTGAAAAGAAAAATAAATTAAAAGTTAAAACTTTCCTAAACAGAATCTTTTTGTGGTTTTTGTGGTTTCATGTGTAATGAAAAGTAAGAATGATAACAACACATGCTACAAATTCCACAGTCCTACCATTTGCCATTACGGAGTTTCAGTCCTTACAACCCGGCTCCATCAGAGTGCCTAGTGCGAGTTTTTTAATTTGTTTTACTCACAGACCTGCTACATACGAGTATTATACTTGATCGCGTACACCGGTCTCATGGGGAGACCGACCTTGAACGGAGTTTGTTCCTTATTTTGTATGGACAACTTATAGTATAGAACATATACAGTGTGGAAATTAAACTCAGGCCCTGGAGGGAAACTACTTTAAATCCTTAAGCTAGCTCATTTTACTTAAAGGAGACATTCCTTTATATTTGAAAAGAAACAAATCTGCATTAAAAGATTTTTTTAAACTCGCTTGCTTCGCCCGGGACTCGAACCAACTAAAATTAAAAAAAATAAACACTCTTTATTTTATTATACTAATCGGTAGTATTAATATTCAGGATAAAGTTTCTCTAATAAACCTAATCAAAAACAATATAATATCGTTTAAAAACTAAAAAACAACCGACTTCAATGCCGCGCTATTCATATTCAGTACCAATTTTGAGATGTTTATCTCAATATCTCTGGAGATACTTATCATACCTCGATAAAATTACCATGGTACCACACTTGGGATATCTCCTTTCGAACAAAAAAAGAATAATCGAAATCGGTTCATAAACGACGAAGTTATCCGCGAACAAACATATAAAAAATATATATATATATATATACGGTCGAATTGAGAAACCTCCTCCTTTTTTTGAAGTCGGTTAAAAAATGTTTGGTTACTGTTCACTTTTAACAAGTAAAAGACACGTAACAGTTCTGTTATCTCTCCAACACTTGAGTGTTGGAGAGATAACAGAAGAAGAAGAAGCGTGTACTTCATACGAAGTCTTTGAAGACTTCGTATGAAGTACACGCTTGCTAATTTATCGTTAAGTACCTTGTTGAAATCTTCGATAAGAAAATTGTTCAATGGTGGTAATACCTCTATGCACATTTCCTTCTTACATGAACCGAGGCGTTCAGTGGAGAAGTTTAAAAATGGAACGTTTGACTTTGTTTGCAATGCGGGACAATAATTTTAAAATTCGAACGATTTTTATCAACAGATTTTCTTTAAGTAGTGTTGCTTTCCTTACGTAATTAAATTATCTCATAATGGCGTATCAAGAACAATTCGAGTTATTAGAAGCTTACTTTGTTTGCAACAAGAGCTACGATTTAGCTCTGCAGTGGTATCGCGAGAAGTATCCAGACAGAGAACTACCATCTAGAAAAGTTTTGTCTCGAATTGTGAATAATTTACTGACCGTTGGAAGTTTTAAAAAGAAGACTGGACGCGCACAGCAACAAAATTTGGACTATAGCGATGTTGAGTTAAACATTTTGACATACTTCGAGTGTTACACGAAGGCTTCAAGCAGGGAAGCTGCTCAAGAGATAGGCATCAACCATACTAGTATACTTAAAGTTCTGAAAAAATACAAATACAAATGTTATCGTGATGGGCGATTGGTGCAGAAACTACATCCCGGAGATAGTGACAGGAGATTACAGTTTTGTGAAAATATTCAAACAGAAATAGCCCGCAACCCAAATTTCTTGGACTGTATTGTATGGTCTGACGAAACAAATTTTAGTAATAATGGAATGTATAACAGACATAACAATCATTATTGGTCTCGTCAAAATCCATTCCGTGTCCGTGAAACGAACAATCAGGTCAGATTTTCGTTTAATGTTTGGTGTGGAATCAAAAGTAACATGGTTGTTTTGATGCATATTTACGAAGGACATCTGAATGCAGCAAAATACATTGAAATATTGGAGCTTTTACAAAATCAATTAAACCTTCTGCCAGAAGAGGAACGAAATAATATCATTTTTCAACAAGATGGTGCACCTGCCCACAACAGCAGAATTGCCAGGGCATACCTTAATGAAAATTTCAATGCCTGGATAGGTACAAACGGGACGATTAGATGGCCTGCAAGAAGTCCAGACCTGACGCCCATGGACTTCTTTTTATGGGGTCATGTAAAAAATTTTGTTTATGAAACTTGCTATGAAACCGTTCAAGAGCTAAGGATTGCGATAGAAAATGTTATTAGGGGCATACACCACAACACTTTGCTGAATGCTACAAGAAATGAATTTCAACGGCGACTAATGTTGTGTAGCCGGGACGACGGGGCTCATTTCGAACAATTTATCAGTTAAATAATTTAAGTGTTACAAAATTGATAGTAAAGTAAAGTTGATGTTAGATTTAACGATTATTTTTATTTTTAAGACCTAATGTTTGTTAGAGAAACTTTATCCTGAATATTAATACTACCGATTAGTATATTAAAATAAAGAGTGTTTATTTTTTTTAATTTTAGTTGGTTCGAGTCCCGGGCGAAGCAAGCGAGTTTAAAAAAATCTTTTAATGCAGATTTGTTTCTTTTCAAAAATAAAGGAATGTCTCCTTTAAGTAAAATGAGTTAGCTTAAGGATTTAAAGTAGTTTCCCTCCAGGGCCTGAGTTTAATTTCCACACTGTATAGGACTAGCAGGTTGTTAGACAAGGACACAGTCCCACCCTGGTATCTCTCAATTGGGCCGTTTTGTTCTACAAAGCAATTACAACCTTATTGTTAAAGCATACGGATTAAATTAAATTTGTCAAAACATCTGCAGTGCACCATCCTTTTATATTACTTCTATGGCTTTACTCATTCGATCAAGTTTACGTAAACGCAGATTTGTATGAAATTAAAAAGCGCCATCTAGTGTGCATATTAGGCAACATTGTAATTTTCATACAAATCTGAGTTTACGTAAACGTGATCGAGTAAGTAACTAAATCTAAAGCAACTCGCACTAGGCCCTCTGGGCATCCATCTGTCAGGTCGTATAGCATATAGTTTGCAACTTGCCTTAGTGTACTTTTAATAGTTCTAATCAAAAAGTATTTTCGACGCACAGCCCCCTGATTCTCAATCATTCGAAAAGCTATTCGGATACGTTTTATTAATTTTGAATATTGATAAATCCGTGAGTTATTTTGTCGCAGAATTCCAATTAGAACCACTGATTTTTTCGAATTGAAATATCAAAAGTAACCGATCGGAGCATTGTGAATTGCAAAGATCCAAGTCGAAGTAAAGGCAGTTTCCGAATCCAAATTTGCTTTCAAAAGATTGAGAATAACCTGTAGATTAAGCTTCGCTAAATTCTAGGTACTACTATAGAAATGTACATACCTACCTATAGGTACCCGAAATAGCCAGTCATGCTTTTTATTTTTTATTTAAATAACTATGTAGGTACTTAAATTACACGGGACTTTACTTACAAATGTGTAGACATATAATCTACACTGGCAGACATTACATTATGTCATAACGTAATAATGCAAAGTTATGTGTTTTTATCCAGACGAGTAGGTTATTGGTTCGTTTGGATATGGACATAACAATGTAAAAACCTACCAATGTGTAGGCATAGGTTATGTGTTTGTTAAATAATTTGTTTTATTAAATTTAATAGAACCAACCTATCATATCTGCGGTAACAATGACGACTCTGTCTAGAATAAAAAAAGAACACCAAACACAAAGGTTTTTTATCACTGTGGCTAACTACGTAATAAGGAAGCTATGGAAAATACGTAACGCAACGCATACGTAATGTAACATTGAATTTCTAAAACGTGTATTATGCTACGTAATTAAAATGCACATTGATTATGCTAGTAATATTACCTGTAGATACTATTATAATCTGTGGTGTAATATACAATATGCATTTTTGAGATGGCACCATAAGGGCAGGTAGACAGGTCACCGGCTGTAGCTACAGATAAAAACTTTTTCCATACATTTTGTAGGAGACGGATAAATGGACAATTTTCGATCCTTATGTAAATGGTCTATATTCAACCGACTTCAATAAAGGAAGAGGATCTCAATTCTACAGTATGTTTCTTTTTTTAAAATTTTTATGTAAGAAAAGAGGGAGGAGGACGGAAAATGACGGAGTTCAGAGAAAACATTCTCAGAACTCCGTCATTTGGGAATATTTTTTTAGTATATTTCTTGAGTATATGAGTATATTCTGAGTATATTTCTTGTTTGGTCCTATTGTACTTAATTTCATCGAGATCTCTCTAGAAATATGGTATGGACATAAAAACAAAAAAATAATTAGCCAAATCGGTCTACAATTCTCAAATTATGGCGTGACCAAGGGAAATAATGATTCATTTTTCAACCTACTTTCAAAAATAAAGAGGTTCTCAATTTATCTGTTTATTTGTTTTTTGTTTGTTTGTATGTTACGTATTACTCCGTCAATTGTGAACCGATTCGAATGATTATTTTTGTAATCGGTAGGGTACGTTTCCGAGGTGGTCCCATTGTAATTTCATCGAGATCTGATAAGTATCTCCAGAGATATGAAGAAAAACGTCTTAAACTTTCTACTGAAATTGACTCACGGGGCATTGAAGTCGGTTTTTTTAGTTTTTAAACTATCTTATTTATATAAAACCCGAAACCAATGATTGATTTTCAGACTTTGTTACCTAACCCATTTCACGCATTTAGGGGCTGAACTATGAAAAGGTCTGAAATACGTATTTACTTAATTTATTTACAGAAGTACCTATGTGATGTTTCGAATAACAAAGATATAGTCTTCAGATAATATTGTTTCTCCATACAATCTTTGGACCCCGTTTCTTCCCCTCAGGGTATGAATTTTGGAAAATCCTTTCTTAGCGGATATCTAATTTTTCTTAAACCTCTTAGTTACTTTCTAAGTGAGGGTAGGTTAAGCTCTTGCCTGCCTAGTAAATAATTTCAAAAAATTGTATATGTAACTTACCTGAAATAGGGCTGAAACTCGTAGATATCGTCGATGACCCTGCGCACGCGACAAGTAACGCCGCAGTTCATTTGCTGCGCTCCGTACACATAGATCGCGCGTTCTAAGAGCTGATGCACTGACGTTAGCTCCACTGCTGAAATATTGTACACTTTATTAGGATTATTGTTTTAGATAGGGCTTTCAAAATTCAAAAACAATGTATAAGAGTCATTACATAAAGCTTGGTTTTTTGGATAGCTGTAAACCACTATTCCAAAAGTACAGAGAGAGTTCTTCCTCTACCATGTATGTATTGCCAATATTTGTGCGCTTGCTTGCAGGCTGGACACATGTACATTTATATGCCATAAGACCTGATATTGTAATAAGTTATTTAAAAAAAAAACCGACTTCATAATCACAAACAGGCACTCAAAAGCAAAAAATAAATTACTTAAAATTATTATAAGCGCTACCCACTTATTAACCGACTTCAAAAAAAGGAGGAAGTTTCTCAATTCGACCGTATATATTTTTTTTTTTAAATATTTTATATATTATGCTTATTTTTTTTTTGCCGTGTTGGTTGGTACAAAGTACGTTCATAATTCTGAGTTATTTAATAATGTATGCAGTGTCGCGGGACTGAAAAGGCCGCCATCTTCGGCAAACGTCATGTCATGTCAAAAAATTTTAGGTATGTTTAAAAAAGTTTGCACCCTAACAAGACTTTGCCCGGTAGAACATTCCTGTGAAGACAAATTATTTATATTTATATATAATTATTATTTTATAATTATTTATTGAGGGCCCGGTGGCGTAATTGCGAGAACAGTCGGCTTTGATGCCGTGGTACCGAGTTCAAACCGCCGTGCAAAAATGAATTTTTCGATCAAAAAATATATGTGCCCTTCTCACAGTTGCCCTCCGGTGAAGGAAAACATCGTTAAGAAACCAACAACCCCCGCCTGGTGGTAGGACATATCTAGTGTCCGCCTGGCCAGCTACCACCCTCAAGTTAGAAAATCTGTCGCCAAACATCTTATGTGTTCCGGCAGCTATCCTTGAGAGCCAGTTCCCATTCTAGTCCACTTCTCTATCTTCGACCGCATCATCACTTAGCAACAGGTGAGATAGTGGTCAAACGCTAGCCTATAAGATATTAAAAAAATATATATATTTATTATCCCCACCTTTATTTCTATCTCGCTCACAGTTACCGTAAGAATATCTGTCAAAAACCAAATCAACAAGAAGAAAGATGTAAAAACATTACTCAAGGTCATATTTTTTAGTCTTCAAAAGTATATGCAATAGCAACCTCTATTGTGTATAATCTTCTTGGGACTCTTCTACTAAAACCAGTACATTCTCCTATGTGTGAGGTATTTATCTCCATGTCTCTGGAGATACTTATCAGATCTCGATAAAATTAAAATGGGACCACCTCGGAAACGTATCCTACCTATTAAAAAAAGAATCATTTGGATCCGTTCACTATTGACGGAGTAATCGCGTAACATACACACAAAAAAAAAAAACATACAGACGAATTGAGAACCTGCTCCTCTTTTGTGAAGTCGGTTAATAATTTAAAATGATGTGTTCTGACAAATAAACAATTGATTTTGATTTTTATTTTTTAAACTCATCGTGAATTTTTAACATTGAACAGTCACATGAGAGGGGAGAGGGGGAGGGGTCAAAAACCGCCAAAATCATCTTTATGGATGACACCTAAGATGCAAGAAAAGGTAGTATATCTTTATTTAATTTTAGCCGACTTCAAAAAAGGAGGAGGTTCTCAATATGTATGTTTTTTAAGTTTGTTACCTCAGAAACTCAGAACTCCATAATTTAGTAACCGATTTGGAAAATTTATTTTTGTTTGAGAATGTATGTAAGTATACTTTCCGTTTGGTCCCATTGTAGTTACATTTCAACTAGATCTGATGAATATCTCCAAATATATGGAAATTAATATTAATTATCACAAACTTGCTACTGAAAATTACTAGCGTGGCATAAGACATCGATTTAAAAATATAGGCTATGTGCTATTCTGGTGATGAACCCATAACCTGTTGTGTAAGTGTATTTATAACATTAAAAAATTTCATCAAAATTAGTTTTTGCATGCAGGAGTAACAAACATCCTTTCCCACAAAGTTTCACATTAATAATATTATAGTGGGATTGGATATTTTCCACCGATTTCAAATTACCAATTAAAAAAGGAGGAGGTTTTCAATTCATCTGTATTTTTTATTTTTGTTACCTTAGTACTCCGCCATTTAATAACCGATGTTTTTTTTTGTTTGATAGAGTAGGTAATACATACTACCTAACCTAACGGAAAGCATACCTAATAGGTATTTTTACGTTTGATCACATTGTAATTTCATCTAGATCTCATAAATAATCTCTATATGGCAGTATAATCATTTCCAGCTGTTATTTAAAACCTACTACATATATACCTACAGTTTTACATACATAGAAATACGTAATCTATTTTGTATTGTCATGTCATCTATTCAACAAGGTATGCAACAGAATAGCTTTTTAATAAAGCGGTACGTCACCACACTATAGAAAAACTATGGAAGGGACAACGCAAATGCGTTATGTTGGGCCTTACTTTACGTAATAGGCCGAATTTTCCAACCGCAAATTATGGTTACGGTTTACGGTGCAGAACAGACAATATAATATTTTATTTCTATCGCATTAGCGAATTCGGTAACAATAATTTAAAAGTCCACAAAGTTGAGTTTTGACAACACAATTGGAACTTCTCAATGAAAAGTGAGAGCGAAGAAACGGCACTAAAAACTAACTATTGCATCAGGTACCTAAGCTTATGATGCTCGCGTGAAATGAACAATTATATTTGTGACTATCAAGAGTCAACTTTCAAGGCATGTCTCATCAAGGGATACCTCTGCAAAATATGAATATATCGATGCATTTCACTATTTTCAAGGCATTTCCTAAGGCGACTCGCACACGGGTGCCAAGCAAAAAGTAGGTAAGTACAGGATATATTATGGTAAATATGTACTAAAAGTCGATGAAGTACATCATTAGCCTGAAGAACAACTGAAGTCATGACATGGAAAGAGAATGGCCACAGATTGCATTCGATAGGGACAGGTGGAAATAATAAGGAGCCTTTGTCCAGAAGTGAAATCAAATAGGTTAATAAAAAATCTAAAATTACAAGCAAAATTTAGCACAAAAATGTTCTAGACCGTGTAGTAGAATGGCATATCGTACTAAGTAAGAGGTCGCCTAAAATGTCCAAAACAGGATAGAAATGGGCCGAGATGATGATGACGATGCATGTTTATTCCTAGTGTTTATTCACTTCGATAATGATAATGCAAGACCATTTATCAAAGATCAAACATAAAATCCATTTGAATTTGTTGTACCAGTTTACGAAGAAGCTAGCTCTAAATCTTAAACGTCGGACAAAGTTAGAGTTGACCAACTCTAAACAAGCCGCGATCACGATTCACATTATCTAATCTTTTTATCTAAAGCAACATACGCGTTATTGAAATACTCCCAAATCGAGGATTTATCTTGATCAAGGTCTTTGCTTGTAAACAAAATACAAGACTGATATGGTATACCAGATTCATTGAACAATAACTTGTTTAAATCTACCTAAATATGTATGTACTTCAGATTTATGAAGCAGTTACGAGTATGATTGTAAGTATACGATACTAGCTACTAACGTCAGCTTGCGACTTGTATGGATATGAAAAACTTAGGTACCTTTTGTTCGTCACTAAATAATTTACAACGTCCATTTTCCATTTTGTGAATAGACGTCGTAAATGTCGTAATGTTGGCCTTGGGAAAATAGTACTTTTTAGGCTGCCGTACCCAAAGGGTGCCAACGGGACCTATTACTGAGTATACGCCGATCGTCCGTCCGTCCATCCATCTGTCACAGCACAGAGCTGTATCTGCGAACTAAACCGTTACAGGTATACTTTGGCCACTATAACAATGCGAGTCCGACTCGCACTTGGCTAGCTTATTACATCAAATGTAATAAACGACTATGAAGCGTCCTACGGCAAAATTATAAATGCGAAAGTAAGTTTGTATAATTGTTTTTTTGTTACCGCTTCATGATCAAATTGTTGCACACAAATAATACCCAATGTATGGGGTGGACTAGGATAGGATCTTAGATAATAAGACGAGTTTATTATTTAAAGATAGGACATAGGATACTTTATAACGCGGGTGAAGCCGTGGATCGATAATAGTTTTAATATACCTACTTAGTTCTACTCTTGGTGTCCATATACTTGTCGGGTATTTTTACCATACTTATGAGTTGTGTAAAAATGCCTTATTTATGGGTCATCGCGTGCTACGGTTACTCAACCTATCTTGCTCGACTTGCCACACACGGGTAGAGCACAATTATTGTGCACTACAAGTAGGTAGGTAATCATAAAAAACATAAAATTTTCCATTATTGTAAAAAAAAATTTAAAACGGTAAATTCAGGCAAAAAAATTCATTAATAATTTCAACTGTGATTTTTCTGTAGGATTTTAGTATGATAATAAGTTGTAAAGGCGTTTTTCTGGTGGGTCGGCTAGTTCGATAGAAATAAGGCAAACAGTCAACATTCCGGCAAATAGTTGATCTGTGATAATACTCATTCACAAAATGTTTTTCCGGTATTATTTTCACTGCAAGGCATTTTGTTATTTACTTATAGACTTGATGAACATTATGGATGATGGAAAGCTCACCGTTATTGTCTCCAAACTTGCGGTCTTCCTCATCGTTCCCTTCTTTCTCCTTCTTGAAGCTGATCAGCTTCGGGATCACCAATAACATGCACACAACCCCAAGCATGGTCACGAGTTTCTTGAAAATCAGGAACTTCAGTAGAAGCTTTGCAATCGTCAAAATGTCCAACTTCAGGGCGAACTTGTCGAAGAAACCGAGAGCCGGAGCACCGTACGGCACGCCGTAGGTCGGCTTCAGCGGCGGCCCGTAGAGAGGCGGCAGAGGCTTGTGAAGCGGCGGCCCGTAGCCCGGCGACGGCGGTCCGTAGCTTTGGGCGGGCGGACCGTAGCTCTGGGCGGGCGGGCCGTACGACGGCGCCGGTGGTCCGTAGTGCTTCGACGGGGGCCCGTAAGTGTTCGGCGGCGCGTCGTAAGTAATCTCCGGCTCAAACTTCACGGGCGAGCCGTAGCTTGACGACGGCAAGTAGCTGCTGGAAGGTCCCGAATAACTAGACGAGCTGAAGCCGCTAGACGTGTCGCTCGAATACGGCGGCGTGTAGTCGTACCCCGAGCTGTAGCTGTCGTCGCGGTTGGCGATCTTCTTCTCTCCGTCGTGCGCCGTCACTATCACGACGCCCTGCTTCGCCTTCTCGGCATCCACTCGCGACTTGGAGTACGCGTCCAAGTACGTGTCGGTCTTGAGGGTGGAGGACTTGGTCCCGTTGGTTGGCCCCATGATGGCCGCCGCGCCGACGGCGAACGCCAGCACCGGTACGAACTGCCTCAGTAGCGTCATGTCGTGAATCCTAGAGCCGGTTTGCAGGAGTTGTCACCATCGATCGTCGCCGACGAATGACGGCCGGTGCGCCTCGCGTTCGGTTTTCACTTTTGACTTACAGTAAAAGAATCTAAATATGATAATGGGACGCGATTAAATTCTCCGAGTGAACCCGGCGCGTTCCGCATCGCTCATGGTAAGTAGGCGCGCGTGCGTCGCGCCGCGCATGCTAATGGACGGCGCAGTGCTGCCTTCTCGGATGAACCCCGACTCGGGACCTTTCATCGCATGAAGAAATCTTTTATAGACCGCAATTTGTTTGAGAAAGTTTTATCGTTGCGCCGATCGGTCACAATAAGCTACTTTTGTGTTACGTTATGAGCTATAAGTGCTCCATAGTTGAACTACGATTGATGCGTTACTGTATCGATTAGGACTAAGTATAAGAACGTAGCGGATCTTAGCCAAACCATACATGGACATCAACATCGATGCCTAGGTACATGTGATTTTTTTGTTACCAGAAAAATTTTGCAACATGTTTTACATACAGATTTAGGTACTTGGATTCTCTCCAATCTAATAAAATATACATTGTATTGTATTGTAATCGTAAAACAAACGGAAACGGCATAAATTGCTGGTGCCGATTTCTACTGATCAGTGATGCTACGCTGTATACATTTTCACTAACGGAGTTAAATGAAACGCGTGTCCTTGTCGCGGCGACTAATCAACTCACACTTGTCATACCAAATTCAGCTTATACTATCTCAACTAAATCCACGATGTTATAACGCTGAGGTTATTAGAAAGATTTACATCGGTAATAGGCGTTGATAAGCAGTTAATATTCTATCGAAACCTATAACAGTCGCGCTCTGATATCAAATGGCCAAATTAGTTCTACAAGCAGAGTTACGAGTTACTGAATGCCTACGGCCTACGACTACATACTACTACATTTAATGTATTATCAATATAACTTGATGTGCCAAATTTTAGTATGTTGTTACCCTAGAATTAGGCTTAGGTACCTATTACTTATATAAAAAATACATAAAATATTAGGTATAGAAAACAATAAAATTAATACATGTGTCAAGGCCCGAGTTAAAATGTGCCTAATGTACCTAGTTTTTTACCTTATAGGCTAGTTTTTAACCACTATCTCGCTTGGTGCTAAGCGATTATGGCGATGATGTGATATGGTGATGTGATGGTGATGGTGAACTTGCTAGGCCTAGAATACTCTGACTCCCAAGGGCTGTGTGTTTCCGGAAAACTGTAATTTTATGACGACAGATTTTCTTTATTTTGGTAGCAATTCAGGCAGAACATTGATATAATATAATTATGCACATACAACCTGTGGGATCTGTTTATCAAAAAAATTATTCGTATCGATTTTTTTAGTAGGCCAAGGAGGCTCCTTCTAGGTTGGTACCACCCACCTAACAAAGACATGTCGCCGATCGGTTCGACGAGTTGGCATGATGTTCGGTGCCACTCGGTATAGGAGTTGCGCTATCTAGATTTTCACGATGCTATTGCAGATACTATAGTTTTTACCCGACTACGGCGAAGCAAAAAGGAGGGTTTTGACCGGTATGTGGGTATGTATGTACGTAAGTAAGTATGTATGTATGTTTGTATGTATGTTCATCTATTCTCTCATAACTTCTAAACTACTGATCATAATTTAACAAATGTGGTGTCGTTGGACGCGTCTTATTTGTCTGCTGGTTATAGGCTATTTGACGTCACAACAAATTGAATGTGGCGCCCCGTAGTCGAAGTCCAGAACTAAAAAAAAAATTCTCCCCACCCCATCGTGTGTGGTGTCGTTGAATAAGGATTTTAAAATGAAGATAGGGTTTAGTACATCATATTTTTGTGGGGCGTAGCGTTGGCGAGATATATCCCGCCGAAGTCAAGAAAATTAATTTTTAACCCCACGGCGTCGCAAAAATCAGTTGGGAGGGTTATGTGTTTGTTGATCGCTGTGTATGTATGTAAATATCTTGACATGTATACAATTTACGTAAAAAACCAAATGCTTTAAATAAAAAATAAGTTCAAAAACTAAAACCCGACTACTGAAAAATCACTCTAAAAAGTATGTAACAAGAAAATATTCTCATCTGAGATAACTATGTACAAACTATTCATAATGTATCGTGTATTATACAAACAAGTCACTTGAAATAAATATTTTATTGTATTTCATGTATATTCATAGTGGTGTTCAGTGGATACCCGTGGTCGTATGTCACCTACCGTTACAAAACAATACACTCTGCAAAGTAACATACGACCACAGGTATCCACGGAACACCACTATGAATATATATGAAATACAATAAAATATTTATTACAAGTTAGTTGTTTGTATAATACACGATACATATTGAATAGTTTGTACATAGCGATCTCAGATGAGAATATTTTCTTGTTACATACTTTTTAGAGAGCGATTTTTCAGTAGTAGGCTTTTAGATTTTGAACTTATTTTTTATTCTTTTTATTAAATCACACCATCATCATTTTATAACTGAGCTTGGTTGTCTGGAAGAAATCGCTTTAAGCGATAAGACCGCCCTTTGCATTACTTAAAATAAGTATTTTCTTTGAATATTTTCTGTAATTATTGGTGTGCAAATAAAGTGTTTATCTATCTAAATTATGTATATTCTCTTGATGATATAAAAATGTTTGTGAAACCTATGTAACGCGTCTAAGTGCATAATATTACGTCTATGGATAAATAAATTAACCTCTGTAGTTATCCAGTAGTTACCGGAGTGAAGCCTCGATAACTAGTCAATGATATAGCAATATGATATAGGGTAGAGATGTAATATCTACTTTCCATCACCTTGTAAAGTATTCTATATGCTTGTCAGGGCTTGAGACATTTAGCATTATCAGCAAATATTTGTCTTAGAACAAAAAAAACCAGTAAATATGTACAAATTCATTTATTTACTCACATTAATCAAACACATTTTCCGTACTTAAAAATCTCTCCTCAAAGAACTTGTGCCTTTTTCTTGGAGCCTCTTCGGAAGACTTGAAGAAAGAGCTTATTGATTTCTTTGGTTTCTTGGCAGTTCCTTCGTCGTCTACTTCTTCGAATGTACAAGAGGCTGCCTTTTCCTTGAGCATCAACTCAGCTGTCGACCAACTGAATCTTACGAGGAGTGGGTAGCCGAAGATATTGTCTGTTTGCTCGCGGATGAACTTTTTTGTCAGCGGATCTGAAAAAAACCGCCCAAGTCTAGTTAGACCGAGGATTCCGTACTAACGTTGGTTGGTACAAATTAAGCTAGACCTCTAAATTGTATGAGCGCTCATATAACTCATAAGCCTATCTTAATTGGCGACTACTTGACCCCATACATACATATGTATGGGGACACTTTTTCATTTTAAACTTTTTTTATTTTTTGGATTTTTTCATTTATTTGTGCTGTTAGACCTTGCATCTTGCCCAATTTCATGATTCTAGGTCAACGGGAAGTACCCTATGTGTTTCGACTGTCGAATTCGACTTTCGAATTGTCGACCCAAAACCTATAGGGTAGGTACTTCCGGTTGACTAGAATTGTCAATTTTGGTTAAAAGTAAGGTCTTACAGCACAAATAAAGGAAAAACTCCGAAAAAGAAAAAAGTGTAAAATTAAGGTAACCCTAAAAATTGTTAATTTAGAATATTTGATGTCATGCGATCGATTTTCTTTAAAATGCCTCCAGCGCCACGCCACTAGGACCGCCGGCGGCCCTTAGCGGAGTAACAGACAGAATGAATATAGTTGGCGGTGTAGCGTATTTTGAACGTTACCGACGTTGTATCTAGGTTTAGGGCCAGCTTCACCGGTTCCTGATAGCACTAATATACAAAAATCTGACAGATTTTTACAGCTTTTATATGGCGTCATGTGTCAGATAACTCCTCTTACTCTAACTCTATCTAGCGCATCATCAGGAACCGGTGAAACGGGCCCTTAATCTCGCATATTTGCTATCAAAGAGTGAATCTTCTGTACATAGTACTAATAATTATTCTGTGCTGACAGTAATGTCAAGAACTCTCCTAGCCACAGTCAAAACACACCAGTTGCTGTAGTCCCATTTTGTACAACCCAAGAATCATGCGGACTCACTATCACAGACAACTTTGAAATACATACATAATGCCAGCAACATCCTGTATGCAAGTAAATATCCAGTTGATAGTTCTTTTAATATAATAAATGAAAGATAATGCATTTTTTTTGCATGGTAGTAGGACACTATCTAGTGTCCGTCTGGCCAGCTACCAACCTCAAGTTTGCATGGTGGTAGGACACTATCTAATGTCCGCCTGGCCAGCTACCACCTTCAAGTTAAAAAATCTGTCGCCAAACATCTAATGTGTTCCGGCAGCTATCCTTGAGAGCCAGTTCCCATTCTAGGCCTAGCGTGCTTAACATCTTCGACCGCATCATCACTTACCAACAGGTGAGATAGTGGTCAAACGCTAGCCTACTTGGTACTTGGTACTTGGTGCGCGGGCTCTTCTCCGCAACTAGGCCGTATGTCGGCCCTTTTTGCGTGTGGTTGGTGGCGCATCAGTCCAGCCATCCGATGTCTGCGAGGAAGGCCAGCAGCTCGCTGATGCCGGCGCAGGCCTCTCGCATTGTCGTCGGGGACCCGAGGAGCGTCCGACGTTGTGCATCCACGCTATTGCACTCCAGGAGCACGTGCGCGGCCGTCTCCTCAGCCTCCATGCATCCTCTGCACAGAGGGCTGTCGGTGACACCTATAGTAAATAGGTGTTTGTTTAGTGAGCAGTGACCCGTGATTACTCCGACTATTTGTCGGAGTTTGTCACGTTTAAGGTTAAGCAGTTTTCGGGAGTATCTGGAATTTAATTCCGGAAAAGCATCCTTCGACTGCCTACATTCCTTTAGGCCTGCCCAGTAGTCCTGATGTTGTTTCCTGATGTATACACGGATCCAAGCTCTGATTTGGCTGAATGGTATAGGTATCATTGGTTCTACTCCTGCGGGGTGCAGGTTAGATCCTCTCCTTGCCAGTTCATCAGCCGCATCATTACCTCTGGATCCGCTGTGACCTTTGATCCACTGAAGAATAATGCGATTGTGTTTACATACCTCTTCTAGTAGTTGGTGGCACTGCATAGTTAGCCCTGATGAGTAATCGTACCTTTGCAAGGCTCGTAGCACAGCTGCACTATCGGAGAGTATTCTGATGGTTTGGTCATATACCTGCCGTTGTAGTACCGCTGAGGCCGCCTGGATTATACCTACACATTCCGCCTGGAAGATGGAGTTGTGTGTACCCAAGGGTGTTGCTATGTGGATGTTGAGGTCGTCCGAGAACGCCCCCGCACCTGATCCTGTATTAAACGCTAGCCTATAAGATATAAAAAAATTAAACAGGGCCACCGGTTCCTGAAATTGCGTTAAATATTTATCTGACACATTGCGCCATATAAAATCTGTCAGATTTCTTCATTTTAGCGCTATCATGATTCTTGAAACTGGCCCACAGTGTATGGTTTTGATGTTTACCTCCAGGGTAACCACTTCCAAATTCAGTGTGGTCCATATCTAATTCCTCTAAGAATGTCCACACTTTCAATGCATGATCCCTGGTCACCTTGGCGACTATACTCGCCGCCGATACTATTGGATAGATGGAGTCAGCTTTCTTTGCCACCTAGAAATGAGAACAATACTATGTTATTATAAAGAAATATGTATTTAAGTTTACTAATTAAGTACTTAAAAACAGGTTTATAGTTTTGTTTAATCCTTTGAAAACAACCACTTTAAATTCTATATGATAATTTGACCCAGGCCCACCTTTGTCTCATACAAGAGCAAGGTTGACTCTGTTATTCATTGTTAGGGAGAAATGCAGAATACAACCGAAGCAGGATGTAATTGCAAATCCTATCACCCTCACCTCAAATAAGTATTAGATAATGAGATAAGCACTGATCTTTTTGGACTCTATTGTCTAAAACATAAAGTTGTACTTACAGTAATCTTATAACTAGGAAATATCTCGGACAGCTTTGCTTGATACTTCTCCGGAGGTCCGACTGTGTCTACATACACTTCTGTGATGTTGACGCCTTGATCTGCCACCTGCTTTATCAGATCAATGGCTGAATTCATGGATACCTGAAACAGGGAAATATGCAACTTTAATAAAGAAGTAAAAAAACATAGAAGTGATGATGATGAAAAAAACATAGAATTATGACAAAGGAAGTCATAATTAGACACACATTGTACATAATATTTTTGTGTGAATTTGCAATATGGTATTAATTAATTGATCTACAATTAAAACAGAAAGCAAAGGCCTATACTTACATTGATTTGAGATCAGACAGATATGATCTTATTTTGGTTTATTTGGGACAGCCCATGCTTATTTGCAGCATGCCCTTTGCCCATTACCATGACCCTCCCCTATCTTACCTAATATTAAAATTAAATTATGATTTTTTATTATAAGGCAACAAGACAAGGATGACACTTCTAATTTGAGATGGGGGATAGAACCTACACGAACGCCCTGTTTGGCATTAAGCATTTCCTTTTTTACAACAACTAATCAAGGCAACATAGCACCTTCATGAGTTTTGGCGGGAACGTGGAAAAGTGTGTGTGATCTCATTGTATTTTTTCCTAAAACTTGTGTTCTTCCGCGAGTTAATATGTAATAAATGTGGATTATTAACCATTAAGTGCCGGTGAATGTGTGCCAGTATAGGGAAACAGCACAATGTTGAAATCATGCTATTTGCATTCTCACCAAAATTCCACTGAAAATCTTCAGTAAACACCACATCTTCACTGAAGGTATGAATGACTTAGACTAGACTTTTACTTGAAAACTGACCTGAAATGTGACTTTGACCCATGTCTATGACTAAGATTCATAAAAACTTCAAAGAATTTCAATACTTGACACTGGCTAAATACACTAATCGTGTGGAGCCATAATAAAACTAAAAAAAATAAAAAGCACCTTCATAAACATGCATTTTAAGCTTGGGGTCACTGGGTCATTCTCCCGGCTCAAAAGACAATGATGTTGATGATGTTTCAGTCATGATACATACCTCATTTAATGAATGCTTAGCACGTTTGTACATACAATTAGATATATAGTTAGGTGATATAACTTCACAAGCCCATCCAACATTTGTGACAGCTTCTTCATCTGACAGCATTTTTGTAAATATCTCATCTCGTTTTATTTCTGTTAATGCCTTAGAATCGGCGCACCCCAATGTTTTGAGAATATTATCTTGGCTAAGAGGGCAGTATGCCACTCCATACACCATAGGACCTGAAATTACAATAATATAATAATGTATTATTGGGTCATATTTAGATAGACAATAATTATTGAATAATATATTAATACTAGCTGTGCCCACGACTTCGTCCACATGGAAGTGTCTTTGGGTAGCATTTACTAATAAGACACATACGTATCCCAAATACACCGCACCGCACCACACCACGCTAATCCCCCCTTCCCCTCTCCTCACTTACCCTACTCTCCCCTCCATGCCGATTTAAATTTCATTTAAATCTGTTCAGTAGTTTTGGCGTGAAGCGGGACAGACAGACAGACAGACAGACAGACACAGTTACTTTTTTACTTTCAAATAAAACCCAGAGATGGCGCTAGCGTAGATTTTAATAGCTCTCCTTTAAATATTGCCTAAATTTTATGAGATCCTGCATCGCACAAACAATATTTTCCGTGATATTGAAACTAATGCACTTGCTTCATGATTAAACATCTCAAAAGTTGAACTCATTTAATAACGTTTTCTCTTTATAATATTAGTCTGGATGAGGCAGGTATATCTATAATCTATGCTGCTCAATTAATTTCCATTCAAAATAGAAAGATATTACTTAATTTCAATGAATACTATTTTATTTATTTCTGTGCAGCCGTTTTAAAGAAAGGCCAAGTCAAAAGTACCTATAACTGGCAGGCATGTACGAAGGCACTCATGAAAGTGGAAGAAGCGAAAGAGGTACTGGATCATAGCATGTGGAAAGAAGTAGTCTCTGTCTACCCCAACGGGAATAAACTGGCCAAGTGCGAGTCGGTCTCGCACTCGTAGGGTTCCGTAACACAGTTAAGTATTCCATAACTATGATTTTTCGCAACTACAAAATTAACTTTGTTTTTCATAGTGTTTGTATAAAAAACAAAGTTATCTTTGCGGTCGCCATATCTCTAAAACTGCTGACTGTATCTATTTCAAACCAATTTTCGTTGTTTGTTTTTATTGAGATCTACAGTATATATTTTTTTTAGATTTTTCACTTCCATACTTTAAAAGTTAGAGGGGGGGGGACATACATTTTACCACTTTAGACGCGCCTATCTTTCAAATGACTGACTTTGAGAAAAAATGATTTTAGAAACCTCAATGTCATTTTTGAAGATCTATCCATAGACATCCCACACGTATAGGTTTGAAGAAATTTTATTTTTTTGTTTCAGTTCCATGTATGGGATTCCCTTAAACTTTTAAATTTTTTATTTTTGTATAAAAATCGGAAAGCGGTTCACAGAGTATATCTACCTACCAAGTTTCAATTCTGTAGTCCTATCAGTTTCGGAAGAAAACGGCTGTGACATACGGACGGACAGACAGACAGACAGACATGACGAATCTATAAGGGTTCCGTTTTTTGCCATTCGGCTACGGAACCCTAAAAAGGTGTGATTTTATGTATGTTTGTGCAAGCCGGTAGGAGGGTCAAAACATACTTGTTAACATGTGTAGTATTGTTATGTGCATAATTCTGAGTTATGCTAGCCAGGCCTTGAACTATAACTTATTCCATGACCAGGTGCCTTCACTTCAAACAAATATCCATAAAATGAATATATTCCTTTTTAGCATTTTTTTTTACATCATGGCAAACGTAGGTTATGACGCCCTCTAGCTAGGTGGAGCGATGATATATGCATGCTTCCTGGCAGCAGCTGGAAACAAAGAGCTGAAGATCGAGCCTTGTGTGTGTCATAGGTGAGGCCTGTGCTAGCAGTGGACTTAGATAGGCTGATGATGATGATAATTCCTTTATAGCAGTCAATAGGTAACATATTTACTTTACAATGGAATTCAAAAACTCAGTTCAAAATATCAAAATAATTATAGAGATATGTGATGTTTGCGTTGTACTGTGTAATAGAACTATACCACCTTTAAACTTCCATATATGCTAAAGTAGAGTATAGATATAGACATAGAATGTATTTACCTAAAACAGGACCACGTCCAGCCTCGTCGACTCCCAGCCGGCACGGTTCAGTCTTACAAATCAATGGTATCTCCGACTTATTTACAAAGTTACTGCAATTATCCTTAGATTTTATGAATTCTTTTAATTTATCCAATGAATCCATGGCGAACTTTCGACAGGTCACCCACCGCACTAGAATTTTCTCCTCGTGAGTATGAGTAATAGTGTATAATAAGTATAAAATAAGTGTACGAGCAAATTTTCAATTACGTTAGAATGAGATTCGCAACTCTATATTTGATATTACATTACAATAGAAACATAATAATAATATTCTTATATCATCTGTTCGCCTGGTTCCTGCTTCACGCCCGTCCCGCCGAATTTCTAATAATAATGACTGACTAACAGACAGTTAACTTGACAGTAACAGTGACTGACTGGACTCAGGACTGACATATTATGTTACTCTTTGACTGACATGACTTTGTTTACCGCGTTTATATACTTTCAACTTTCATCTATGGATTACTGATATAAATAAATCATTGGCGAAATAAGCGAAATTGTCGTGGATGGAGAAGAATTTGGCGTATACGATGAAATAGCTATAGAGATACAACCCGTCTAAAATGATGAACACGTGATACATATGCCAGCCATGAGATATAATTAACAACGTCATTTGGTCGGGTTATATATGACACTGGTTGAAAGCCAATAGGCGCCGCTAGAGCTGGGGGCAGAGCTGGTGGCAAACAATAAAATCGCATACGCGAGAAGGATAAAAAAAAATTTGTCGGTCTCGCTCACTCATATTAGTGATTGTATAGTTTCATCCTTCTCATATCATTATTGTTATTTTAATGTCAGATCTGTTTAATTATCCATCTACGGAAATTGTGGTGGCATTATCGCAAAAGCCAAAACCAAAGAAAATAATAAATTTATAACAAACTTTTATTTTAGTTTTGGCGGGAGCATGAAAAATTGTATGTGCTTTCATTGCATTTTTTCCTAATACATGTTCCAGTGTTCTTCCACGAGTTAATGAGTAATTAATGTGGATTATTAACCATTTAGTGCCGATGAATGTCTGCAAGTGTAGAGAAACGGCAAAATGTTGAAAATCATGCTATTTGCGTTCTCACCAAAATTCCATTGAAAATCTTCAGCAAGGTCCACGTCTTTACTGAGGGTATGACTTCGACTAGACTATCAACTTGACCTGAAATATGACTAACCCATCTTTATGACATGAACACACAAACATTTGAAGATTTTAATACTTGGCACTGGCTAAATACAATTCTCGTGTGGAGCTCTAATATAAATTAAAAAAACTCTTTCTTTTCAATATAGCTCAACATGATTAGTGTATTTCACCAGTCTCAAAGTAATACTCCAGAGCCTAGAGCATCGCCGCAAAGTCGCAAGTTTATCGGTTTTTTATCGGATACATTTCGTAGAGTGTGCCATCCAATTACACGAATTAGTCCCACCATCCCCCTTTTTCTATCGGACAACCAGACGTACCGATGTGCGCCATCGATTTATGGTGGACATTCCATCTACCCGCACAAAACGTTTTGATTCATCATTTATCATACGTGCTTCCAAGGAATGGAATTCCTTGCCGGTGTCTGTGTTTCCCAGTAACTATAACCCGGGGGTCTTCAAATCGCGAGTGAACAGGTATCTTCTAGGTAAGCGTGCTACATCGTCGATCGCATCGTCACTTAAAATCAGGTGAGGTAGTGGTCAAACGCATACTTATCCAGTATAAAAAAAATATATATATAATAAATTGAAGTTTTCGTTGATTCCACTCGCAATGTGGAAGCAAAGCCAAATTAATGATGAATGTAACTCTAACTCGATTTTACAACTTACGAAAATTGTATAATTCATAGTCTAGTCCAAGGCATACTGCACACTCCCAGTAAAGATGTGGATTTTACTGAAGGCTTTCATTGGAATTTTAGTTTAAACGTAAAATGGCATGTTTTTCAACATTGTGATTTTTTCCCTACAATCGCACACATTTGCCTATAACACATAAAAATCGCAAGTTCTAGAAAAAAAATACAATAAGGCTTAAAATAATTAAAATTCACACTTCTTACGTTCCCGCCCAAAACGTATTTATATGTATGTGATCTGTAACAGTCCCGCGACACTGCATACATAATTAAATAACTTAGAATTATGAACATACTTTGTACCAACCAACACTGCAAAAAAAAAATTATAAGCATAATAACACAGATTGTATAATAGTTACTACGTAAATAATACTTTCCGTTGTTAGGTAGGCTACACAGTGCTTTCATAATTCGGGTATCAACAATGTAGGGAAGTCCCAACTCTTATAACGTAGTAGAGTGATTCAGTACTCTGTGACTGTAACTTTATTTTTTTTTTATAGTAGAGATATACAAATGTACTCTAATCTACGATTTTTATGTTAATTATTTTAGGGTTGTATTAAAAATAATGTTATTGTCGATGATGTCGATAAACGTTGGATATAATAAAATTATACAAAACATGATAATTACTGATTCAAAATGTATATTGATTAAATTATTTGAACATTTCGATTACAGGAAAATCCTGAATTATACAATTCTTAACTTCATTATTTTAAAACCACCCACCGACTGTTTTTAAGGTTCCGAATCCAAAGGGTACCAACGGAACCTTATTACTGAGACTTCGCTGTCGTTTCGTCCTTCCGTCTGTCTGTCCGCACTTTACAGGGCTGTGTCTCCTTAACTGTAATAGATACATTCTTGAAATGTTCACTAAGTAGGTATGTATTACTATAAGGGATTTAATAACAAATACTAACAATATATAATTAAATATTAAAGAGGGCTCCATACAAAATAACTCGCCAAGTGCAAGTCGGACTCGCACTCGTAGTGTTCCGTAATACAGTAGAGTATTTTATAACTATAATTTATCGCCAGTAAAATATAACTTTGTTTTTAATAGTGTTTATATGAAAAACAAGGTTATGTTTGCGTTTGCTATATCTCAAAAACTGCTAAATATATCTCGTTCAAACCAATTTTCGTTTAAAGATTTTAATGAGATCTACAGCATATATTTTTTTAGAATTTTCACTCCCTTGCTTTAAAAGTTAGAGAGGGGGGACAGTAAACACACATTTTACCACTTTAAAAGTGTCTATCTTTCAAATGATTGACTTTGAGAAACATGGTTACAAGAACCTCAATGTCATTTTTAAAGACCTATCTATAGACCACTCGCACGTACCTATAGGTTTAATAATTTTTATTTTTTATTTCAGTTCTATTAATGGGAAGACCCCCTCTTCATCTTTTATTTTTTTATTTTTGTATAATCGTATCTATAATTGTAAAGCGGTTTACAGAATACACCTACCTACCAAGTTTCAACGTGTAGTCTTAATAGTTTCGGAATAAAATGGCTGTGACATACGGATGGACAGACAGACATGACTAATCTGTGAGGGTTCTATTTTTTACCATTCGGCTACGGAACCCTAAAAACGTGTTTTTTGCTTGAACTTATAAACCATAATAGACAGAGACTTAAAATCTATACAAAGTATGTATTGATATAGCCGCTAAATCAACAAGTACTGAAAATAGAATTAAATTAAAAATAAAAGGGGATTCCTATACAAGAAACTCGTTTTTTTCAGGCGTTTTCTGCTCGATCTTACAAACCATAATAGATAGAGACTTGACATTTGCTCGTAGTGTATATTATTACAATGGTTGCTATAACAGCAATAAATAAAAACTAAATCAAATTAAAAATTAAAGAGGGACTTCCAAAAAACTTATTTTTCCGGCAAATTTTGCTCAATTAGAACCCTAGGTGAGCGCGTCTGACTCGCACTTGGCCAGTTTATTTTTAATACTAATTAGATAGGTAAGAGCGTGACCACTATCTCACCCTGTTAAGTGACGATGCGATCGATGATGTAGCACGCTTACTGTTCCCTCACGATTTGAAGACCCTGTGTTGTAGTTACTGCAATAATAATTCATTCATGTATAATCTATTCATTGAGACCAATTGATTCCAATGAATCCAAACTCGACATATCTGCTATAAGTTGGTGAGGAGTTGAGTATTCTGCAGATTCCAAGAGATGTCCCAGCATCAGGTTAACCCTACCGTGTTCTTCGAATATCGTTGAAGCAAGACGTACAAAACTTCTAATTGATCAGACCTATGAAACTGAATTTAATAGCGTCATCGACTAGAAAAAAGCTTAAAATGTCTAAATGGATTTTCATAAATCAAAATTAAGAACATTCTCGATTAAGACACCTATCAAACAGTAACACTAAATCAAAATCAGTTCATCCGTTTGGGCGCTACGATGCCACAGACAGATACACACATACACAGACACACAGATCCACATGTCAAACTTTTAACACTCCTTCTTTTTACATCGGGGGATATTCGTTATTACAGTTAGTTTTGTTCTAAATCCTTATGTTTATAATTATTTCAAATTACTAGCGAACATTGCAGTTCTGCAGTGGCTTGAAAGGCGATTGTCACTGGCCCCATCACTCGTCCCATTCTCACTAGGCCCACCACCTGGGACCTTGGATTGTCCCCTATCTCCAGCTCTCAGATCACATCGGCACTGCAGTGCTATCAGGTCACTTTGTCACCACACCCACGAGCCCTCCGCCTGCATCTAGAAGGCAGAAGGTAGGTCGCAAAGTGAAGCTCCTAACCCCGACGCATCTGGGCATTTCCGTAGGGGGAAAGTCCCTCCACTCCGCAAAAACGCTCGGTCCAGTCCAAGTCACCACCATAATGGAGTCACCCTGCCTACCCCCAGAATTACTTGGGTTGTGGTTGTTGTTGCGCGACAGCGTTGGTTTGTTTCTGACGGTTTCTGAATAAATAAAATAGAATGGAACTTATATAGCTGTGTATTCAACCACCCTTTCATTTTGTCCCAAAGCCTTTGGGCTAAATCACAAGTCTGCCCATGTCTACCACTAGTTCCACGACTATTAGGGCGTTTTTTGGCTCAACATAAACCTACTATCACGTATTTTAGTCTGTTAAATTAAAGGCTTTTTCATGGAGACTATTTTAAGGAGTAAGTCACATAGTAAAACTGTCGAGTAAATGCGTTTCTTAAACCAAGAAATGCCCTGATAGTCGTGGGACTAGCTGTAGACATGGACAGACTTGTCTTTTGATATCCATCCCAGTGGCGCAACGTGGGGGGTGGAGGGGGGCATGGCCTCGGGTGGCACACGAAAGGGGGCGGCTGCAAGCAGAGATTTATTTAATTGAAAAAAAATTAAATCTTTTTAACCGACTTCAAAAAAAGGAGGAGGTTTCTCAATTCGACCGTATATATATATATATATATATATATATATATATATATTTTTTTTTTTATGTTTGTTCGCGGATAACTTCGTCGTTTATTCATTTTTTTGTTCGAAAGGAGATATCCCAAGTGTGGTACCATGGTAATTTTATCGAGGTATGATAAGTATCTCTAAGAAAATGAATAGCGCGGCATTGAAGTCGGTTGTTTTTTAGTTTTTAAACGATATTATTCGAACTCCGAATCGCGCTTCGTGCTGACACAAGCCAAGTTGTACTGCGCAGGCGGCACATTTTTGGCGGTGGCAAAATATTCAGTGCCACAAGGCAATTAAATAAAAATTTAAGGTGATCCAAATATAAAAAGTTAGCATGAGTTAATTACTTATTAAAAATTATTGTGCAATTTAGCTGCTCTTTCTCTGGAATAGACTGACTTCTACCATCTACAGCACCATCTACCACTTGCCATAATCATGTCATCAAGGTATACAAATTTGGTTATATTGTTTATCTCCATATCTCCGGAGATGATTAAAAGGTCTCGATAAAATTTGAAAGGGACCAAACCTTAACCTCCCGTTTACATTGAAATTTTATATATTTTCATAGACATTTTTGTTTTTTTTGTGCCGGGCAATTACCACCCGCATGACCCGCACGCCATAGCGTGTGCACCGCCATTTTGTGCCACTGGAGTGGTGACGAAGTCTAGAAGGATTGCCAATGTTATCTTAGTTTTCATAGGGAACATTCGCGGGGGTAGGGCTTAAACGTGGGTTCGATAGGTAGAGAATATTTACGGCAAATATCCTTGTATATCCTAACCACGAAAATCACTTGGTGAGTAGTTCTTACTTGGTTTAGTTTTAAGTTTTTGAAGTTATACTTCTTTTGGCGCGATAGAGAAAAATGATGAGAGTGAATTTTTACGATGCGCGCGCACACCGACACCTAAATTTAACATCGTGAAGTTAGTTCTAGGTGGTACGATGCGCGCGCACACCGTCACCTAAATTCTACACCGTGAAGTTAGTTCTAGGTGGCATGACTATGTTCAAGTTGTATATGTCATAATTAACGTCATATTTTTACGTTAATAAAACCTTTTCTAATTAAATAAAATCTTTTTGATTAATTTTAATATTTATCGTTAATCACTACTACATTTTAGTAATTTTTTTTCCATACGCCACAGAAATATAACTTCTAACGCGTGTACATAAGTACACACACTCTTTTTTTTTTTAGTATTTAAGTAAATAAATCCACGACCCAATGGAAGATGTTGGGGAATTAGACTTTCTCGCACATTTGCCCAGAGCGTGATTATCTGTTTTCCCAACATTAAGTATGAAAAATTTTGCGTTCACTTCGCTCGCATACGTCTATTTTCAGTCATTTTTATTATCTTACATATCTCATTTTGAGTTTCGCTCATTTTCGCGTACTGAATATTGGCTTTTCTCCTTAGTCAAACGCTAGAAATATTATTTTTCCGGGACCATTCGTTAAAACTATGAAAAAAAATTGGCTCTGACTTCGTTCTTACATTTAATGTTTTCCGTATTTTTTTGTTGATGTAGACGTAATCGCAGTTTTTATTTATCTTTTATTTTCATTATGGCTGAATTGTGCATAACATTAAATATGAAAAGTATCTTAGACACATTCTTCAATTTTATTTCTCTGAAACTTTCGTTGTAGCTGTATGCTCGCGTACTGACGTCACCAGACTTTATAATCTATTTTATTAACCAACTTCCAAAAAGGAGGAGGTTCTCAATTCGTCTGAATGTTTTTTTTATTATTTCTATTTGTATCTATATTTCACGATTACTCCCTCAATTGTAAGCTGATTGTAATGATTATTTTTATTTCGTAGGGTACATTTTCAAGGTGGACCCATTGTAATTTCATCGAGATCTGACAAGTATTTCCAAAGATATGACGATAAATTACTCAATCTTGCTTCTCAAACTGACTGGCGCCGCATGGAATTCGGTTGTTTTAGTTTTTAAACTATCTTTATTATTTTTCTGAAACTTTCTTTGTAGCTGTATTGCGTAAAAATGTTGTGCTTGCTACGCTCGCGTACTGACGTCACCTGACCTTATCAATTAAATTTTATTGCCGACTTTCATTGATTTACGGGAAATATATTTATAGATAGCATGAATTGATTTATTAAGTAATGTAACTTTAATAAATTGACTTTAGCTGAAATGTTTATTATGGGTTTTAAATTTTGCTACGTAAATAAGGGGGCAGCAAAATTTGCCTCAGCCCCGGGCGGCACAGCCCCACGTTACGCCACTGCCATCCTAAAAATCTATTCTGGTTAAATAATTTTTGAAATTGGATGAATACTTTCGACGATTACCTACGATATTTCATTTCAACTTACAAAGTGTAGCTCGTAGTAATAGTATTGGTAGTGTTGATAAATAGCGTAATGTTCAACCCCGTAGTTTAGTTCAGTCAGCAATACCGAGCAATGGTGGATTATTGCGGGGCAAGGCAGGCATCAAAGCGAGCAGAGAGTATCGATAATAACCACAAACAAAATGTTTTAGGCTAGCAGTGTCACATCACTATCAACAAACTCAAACTCCATTACCGAGTGCCAGTGCATAGCATAATATTTTTAGATGTAGAAATCAGGAGTGTCATCCGATTATTTGTTACAAAAATCTGTATCTGGTCGTGCACACACAAGGTAATTATAATTTTCGAATCAATATCAATAGATATTATGTTTTCGTGTAGTAATCAGTGAAATCGTTTATAGGTTAGAGTAGTACGATCTAATATGCAGAACAACCCCCAGGAGCTTTCATGGCAGGCGATTCAGGCTATTGTTGGGGTTAAACTTCCAACGAACGTGTTACGCTTTGACGATATCGGACTCCATTTAGTAAATAATACGGCGTCGAGCGCCGAAGAATCAGATTCGGACGTGGAAATAGTGGAAAATGAATGGGAGTCCGACAACAATGCCTCCTCCCGACCCGATCACTCTGACAACGAGAAAAACACATCCCCGGAGCGGAGCCGGAGCGAGTCGCCCGTGCTGCACCTCGTAGAACCAGACAATAACAATTTAGGTAAAGATTCCTTAGATTACAGAGAATATATTGAAAAAGCTGATACCAAAGAAAACACAGATAATAATGGCGCGACACAGATTCAAATCGACGATGCGGATAGCTCAAACGGGAATGTTATGTCCATAGAAAATTATCTGGAAGTGACATTATCTACAGATGCTGAGGCTAGTCATGTATGCAGCCAGTGCAATCAGATGTTTACAAATGAGCAGTCGCTGGCGTCACATCAATGTAGTGCCAAACCCACCGAAGAGAAGAAATATCCTTGCCATGTGTGTGCAGAAAAATTTACCAGTTATTGGGAACTACGAAAACATATGAACAATCACTTCCCTGGTATGTTAGACTCCAAGTCCAGCTTTTGTCATCTCTGCCAAAAAGATTATACAAAGACAGGGTTTATGAATCATCTCCGGAAGCATACCGGAGAGAGACCATTTGTCTGCGAGCTGTGTCACAAAGCATTCTCTCAGTCCAGTTCACTCTCTATTCATATGAAGTTCCACCTCAATGTACGCAAGCATGCATGCACAGTCTGTGAAAAAAAGTTTGTGACGAAGAGTGAGCTGTCTCGTCACATGACAGTGCACACTAAGCAGAAGTCCTACTACTGTGGTGTCTGTGACAAAGCTTTCACACGCTCTGATAATATGAAGAAGCATGAAAAAACTCATGGTTAATTTAAGACATATCCCTACACCCGGTGTGTAGTTGTTTGTGTCAAAATAGTATAATTTAATGAAAATGAAACTGATAATATGCCTTCCTTTTTGTATATCAAGGCTTTTCTTGAAACTATGATTTCAGATTCTCTAATTGCCAAAAATGTAGTTGTATGTTTGTTAATTTTATACCAAAATATGATCTAGTTCATAATTTAGTCATTATGGTGTGTTTATTGTGTTTATGCGAGCTCTCATGCTCATGTGTGCTGCTGTAGTTGCTTTTTAGTTAAGGATCTTTATTTATACATTATTATGATTTCATTATGCATGTTTGGGTTAGTACTAGTGTGGTAGAAAAATGCCTTTACAGGTGCTTTACGATAAGGTCACACATATCTCGATCCAAAGTTGCCTTTTAGATATGATAAAGTGATATTAACGTGTGTGTATATAGGTCATGTACCCAAAGATTCAGATAGGCTTATGTTTGCATATGATAGAGGAAATATTTCTGAAACAGTGTAAGCCTTTTACAATCAACTTGTTCCTCCTTCAAATAAAAGCTTTAAATAAATATATTTTTGTAATACTTTACTAGGTATCATCTAGGATGTGTAAAACTTTGCCAAAATTTAGATAAGTCTCAAGTGATTCTACTATTGTATGTGTTGTAACCAAAGCAATAACTTTTAATGTGCCTATTCTTATTTATATATATTATTCACTACTATTATACCAAATATTATGTAGATAGCTTAAATACGATTTTTTATTTTATTGAATTGATGCTCTATAGGCCTAAATGGAAACTGAAGTAGATTTCTTTGCCTGAACTATTGATAAGACTTGATTTTGAAGTCTAAAATAGTTCATAACATAGTAAAATGTTATTCCTCATGCTAACATCACACAACCTAATCAGTGAACTAACACTTAAACTATAACTAAGAGTAAAACAAAAGGTAGATTTCTGTAATATATTTGCCTACTCCAAAGATAGATATAAAGTAAGACTTGTTTTAAGATTGGCTATGTTTTGATAAAAACCAAAGGTAAACTGTTTTATACTGTGCCACTTTTCAACTTTACTGCTCGTTTTTAATGAGAAATTTTTCTCTATAGATTTTATCATATTAACATAGGCAATAATATTCATATTTTTAATATATTTATTGTAATTTAGATGTATAACATGCATGACTTGTTTGTAGGATTAAGAATTTGATATTGAGCCAAATGAGAAAATTACACAAAATCTACAAGACTGACAATAATATTCAGAGTAGATATTAACGAGAGCACAAAACCATTATCGTATTTAGCGATTTGAAGAACAACATTATTGTATTATTAATTTATTTAAAACTGCACCTTGTTATATTCATCATGACAATTAGAGCGATAATAATATATTTTATAGAAACATGTAATAATAATTTTTGAATTTATTAAAGAGTTGTTTGTTGCAAACGAGTATGTTTTATTTGGGAAGCTAACGAGAGGTTTTCCCTTTGTTCTAGGTTACGGTAGCGTCTAGCGATGTCTGCAAGGTTGCGTAACCTTAATCCGTATGAATTGCATAAGCACCTAGTTAATGTGTATTGTCTGAATGCGAAGGGATCGACGCTAGCGCTGAGCCGCGACTGCTCCCGCGACCGGACCGATCTCGACGTGATCCGAGACAACCACAGGTTCCTATGGGAGGAGCACGACGTCGCCGACACCTGGGAGAAACAGTTGGCAAAAAAATATTACGACAAACTGTTCAAAGAATACTGTATTTGCGATCTCAGTCGATATAAAGACAACAAAGTAAGTTTCATACATGCGTAAGCTCGAGCCGGAACTAATCCTGGTAGATCGATCGATGAGGCGTATTATCTTGGTATTATTGATTTTTAGTACCTATCTACAAAGTAGCTCCTTCAGTTGTTATCTCAATTGTAACTTTAATCATTACCACAGAATAACTAATAGTAGGTATGCCATTATAACACTAATTAGGTTTCATTGGTCAACATTAGTTTATATCCCAGTTTACCTACCACGATAACAACGTTAGGTTGTTTATTATTTGCATATCATTGAGTAATGAAGGTTTATAAGTAGGTAGTGTCGACCAGCTAGATAATGATATCAGTAGGTATCTATGTGTGCCTTTGTTGAAAGGTTCCAGTTAGCTTATCGGAACTGCACGCATATACCTAGTATAGATACATCCTTGTAGTACCTTCGTAATATCATATCATCTCACTGTACCAATGTATTACTTGCTAAAGCTTGTATCGAGGTCGCATTCAAATTATTCTGTAATTCGGCCCCCTAATATTTGAAAGGTTGAGATGGGGGAACATCCCCTATGAGTCAATTGCCTTTTTTGCCCGCGAGACCTTCCTTTGTGTGATATACTGGGGAGAGCAACAATGGCCGCAGTGCCTTTGTAGGCTGAGCTAAATATAGCCGCATGCATTCACCCGCACGGCTACAGTAGCGCACATCTGTCCGTTCCGCCGCCCCACACACAAAGCGAAGATCAATGTTGGAAATTCATGCGATGCTATAATGCGTCCATGTTCCGTTACAACAACCTAATTAAATCACAAACGTTCTTCCTGCCCGCTAAGCGCAGCCTACCGTTTCTCATGAATACAAGGCAAGGCGCCTATATGTAGATAGCTGTTGGTAGGATTCTAACTTTAAGGTAAATTATTCAGATACGTATCGGTCGAGTTCACAGGTCAGTAGGTATGTACAACCTCCAATAAGCGCGCCTTCATACAGTGCGTAGGCACGGGCGTAGGATAGGAATACAGGAAGCGAACACTAATGTATTTAGGTTAGAAGGCCGAGGCAGGGCGAAGCGCATTTATTTATAACGCAACTAGAACTAGGTTCTAGCTGCTTACATTAGGTAGCGTGGGTATGTCACGTGGACTTCGAAGTTTGTCAAAAAACATTGTTTAGGTAACTCGATATAGGTACCTACCTAAGTAATATGTTTTATTTTATAGGGAGCCTAGCTGTTCACATAGGTACTTTTTATTGCACTATTTTTGACGTTTCAGTTATGTACTTACCTACCTATACCTAATAACAGTTTTTACTATATTACTAAACGAAATAGTTCGAAATGCATTTTAGGCAAGTAGGTAACTAGCTAGGTATTTTTAATTTCTATGTAAGTACCTACGTGAAAAGGTAAAAACTGATTTTGCCTCTTTGAATATTGGTGTTGAAGTCTGTCTTCTACTCGTTGGTATGGATGTCTATTCTAGGGTTAATTAAACACAAAGTAATACAATATATACATCTAAACCAACTATTTATTTTATAGCTATTGTGGGTGGGTTGCATGGGTACATAATTTAAATATGTGGTACTGACGCCCAAACTTAGCTAAGTAATTTTATTCAATGCCCCAAATACCTCTGCTGTGAAATATTTAAATCAGTTTGACAAGTATAATTATTATATAGGTAATTAATTAATAACTAAAAACCCGACTTCATTCCATGCCCCGCGAGTCAGTTTCAGTAGGTAGCAAGTTTGAGACTTTTATCGTCATATCTATGTAGATACTTAATCTCTCTGCTGTCATAGAAAAGATAATAATCTGCTGTGAAATATTTAAATCAGTTTGACAAGTATAATTATTATATAATTAATTAATAACTAAAAACCCGACTTCATTCCATGCCCCGCGAGTCAGTTTCAGTAGGTAGCAAGTTTGAGACTTTTATCGTCATATCTATGTAGATACTTAATCTCTCTGCTGTCATAGAAAAGATAATAATCTGCTGTGAAATATTTAAATCAGTTTGACAAGTATAATTATTATATAATTAACTAGAAGTACACCGCGGCTTCGCCCGCGTTAAATACTTCTTTTGTTTACTTTTATTTTGTACTAGCTGACCCGGCAAACGTTGTTTTGCCATATAAATTATTATTTCTAGGTAATTTCTAGTGTAGACAAAAAATTACTGACTTATTGTAAGTGTGTATAAAAAAGCCTATGTTACTCGTGGATAATGTAACTTTCGAATGGTGAAAGAATTTTTAAAAACGGTCCAGTAGTTTTTGAGCCTATTCATTACAACCAAACAAACAAAGTTTTCCTCTTTATAATATTAGTGTAGAAAAACCCTAGAAGGGTTTTTACAAAATAAAAGTAAAAATAAAAGACATCAAAGAAGTAAACGCCAAATCGGTTCATCCGTTTTTAAGTTATTGTGGTACTAAGGGAAATAGGGATTCATATTTATAAAACCCGAAAATCCATATTGATTTTCAGACTTTTTTACCAACCCGTTGCAAAAATCCTGCAACACGTACTGACTTATTTATTTAGAAAAGTACTTAAGTAAATCTATAATTTTATATATATATAATTAAAAATAATAAGTAATATCCGGGGGGAATTTTTAGAAAATCCTTTCTAAGCGGATACCAACGTCATAACAACTATCTGCATTCTAAATTTCAGCGCAATCCGAAACAATATTGATTTTCAGATTTTGTTACCCCATTTCACCCTCTTAGGGGTGAGATTTCGAAAAAGCCTGAAACATGTATTTACTTATTTTGTTTACTGAAGCACTTGTGTGAAATTCCGAATAGAAAAGACTATCTAATTTTGTTTCTCCATACAAACTTTGAACCCCATTTCACCCCCCTAAAGGGGTGAATTTTGGAAAATCCTTTCTTAGTACACCCTTATGTACTAAGACAAATATACCCTCCAAATTTCAAGTGTCTACGACCAGCGGTTTAGGCTGTGCGTTGTCTGTCAGTCCGTCAGTATGTCAGAACAAAGATTCTTAAAGTATTAGAAGATTAATAACGAATAAAACTGGCCAAGTGCGAGTCAGCATCGCGTCTCTTATCGCACACTTAGGGAGGGTTCCGTACAATACGAAACATAACAGAATTTGAACCTCATATATTTGATTAATTGATATTACCAAGAATATTTGGTTTGGTCGCGATCTAGAAAGACGGGGCTCGTTTACTAGCGCCATCTATGTCATTTTGACGAAACTAATTAGATGGCGTTTAAAACACGTTTTTTGTATGGGGACCCTCTATAATTTTTAATTTTACTTTGTATTTGTTGTTCTAGCGGCAACAGAAATACACCATCTGTGAAAATTTCAACTGTCTATCACGGTTAATGAGCTATAGCCTGGTGACAGACGGACAGACATACAGACAGACAGACAGACGGACAGCAGAGTCTTAGTAATAGGGTCCCGTTTTACCCTTTGGGTACGGAACCCTAAAAAATCGACTTCCATGTCCCGCGAGTCAGTTTCAATAGGTAGCAAGTTTGAGACTTTTATTGTCATATCTACTTAATCTTTGATGAAATTACAATGGGCCACCTCTTGGAAATGTAATTTTTACATAAATTAAACACTACCGATTAAAAAAAATAATCATTCGAATCGGTTCACAAATGACCGGAGTAATCGCGTAACATACATACAAAAAAAACTGGCCAAGTGCAAGTCGGACTCGCACTCGTAGGGTTCCGTAACAGTAGAGTATTTTGCAACTATAATGTTTCGCCACCAATATTTTTACATATAAATTATATATTTTTAATTACCTTTGTTTTTCATAGTGTTTGTATGAAAAACAAGGTTTTGCTTGCGGTTGCTATATCTCAAAAACTACTGACTGTAACTCGTTCAAACTAATTTTCGTTGAAAGTTTGTATTGAAATCTAGAGCATATATTTTTTTAGATATTTCACTCCCCTACTTTAAAAGTTAGAGGGAACTAGGACTTGGAACTTAGAACTTTAGACGTGCTTCCCATTCAAATGATTGACTTTGAGAAAAATGACTTATCCATAGACACCCCGAACGTATAAGATTGATTAATTTTTTTTTAGTTTCAGTTCCATGTATGCTTATCCCTCCTTAATATATATTTTTTATTTTTGTATAAAAATCGTAAAGCCTTTCACCGACCGGTGTGTGTGCCCTGTGACGTCACTTTCTAATTGACAAGTGGTGATGTGTTTTGCAAATTAAAATTTCCCACGCTTTTTTTGCATTTTTCATATAATATTTTAACACATTTAAGAGTATTTTATTTATAAAAAAATGTTTAACAAACAACACCAGAACAATAATGATTCGAAAATAAATGATTTCAAGTCCCCGTCACGAGAAGCTATAAATTATGTAAACAAGTGTTCAGGAGTTCACAATATTTGGACCAACAAAAAAAATGAATTTGTTTAAGATTTAATAAATTATTAAGTAACAAATATTAATTAACATATATTATTTAAGAATAATTATTCGTCAGATTCAGATGTTTCCATTTCCATTTTTTCCATGAAACAAACTCGTACGCATTCGTAACTCGAATGACGCGTTTATTTCAAAATGGCGTCCCGATAGTTTACAATCCTTGCGTCCGGTACCAAGAAACACAAACGATAGCGCTTTGCGTCGTTAAAATATGATCCGACTAAATTAAATAGGTTGTTACTTTCATATAACCCGTCTATATTTCATGTCGATTGAATATGGTCAATTTATTATTATCTCGCAGTATAAAATGTTTACTTAGTAAAAGATGTTTGTTTACATAATTTATAGCTTCTCGTGACGGGGACTTTACATGCATATTCCCTATTGGGTAGCACTTGACCACTATCTCACCTGATGTTAAGTGATGATGCAATCGATGATGGAGCGCGCTTGTTACCCAAACTAGCGATTTGCATCTTCGTTCATCATGCGAACCGCCAGGGAATGGAATGCTCTGCCTAAGTCTGTGTTTCCGGCTAAATACAATATGGGGGTCTTCAAATCGCGAGTGAATAGGTATCTTTTGGGTAAGCGCGTATCATCGACCGCATCATCATTTAACATCAGGTGAGATAGTGGTCAAGTGCTGCCCAGTTCTATATTTAAAAAAAAAGATTGGACCTACTTATTCACTCGCGATTTAAAGATACTTACCTGTTTATTACTAGCTGTGCCTAGCGTCTTTGCCCGCATTAAATGACAGCGGAGACATGCGCGTGTACCGTGCACGGTAGTAAACACTGGTTTCAATTTTGTTTTTGCGGAACTCAATTTATTTTTAATAATAAAAGTAGCCTTAGCACAGAATAAATAATAGTACACGCTTAAGTAACTCCGTATAACATCAGCTATCTGCCAGTGAAAGTCCCGTTAAAATTGGTCTAGCCGTAACATAGATTAGCCGGAACAAACAGACACACGGACATAAAATGTAAAAATTGATTTTTTTATGTAAGTGCCGTATATACTTAGCTAAAAAGCTAAATAAACTTGAGCGACTACAAAACCTTGCGATCGGGTACATATTTGGCTGCCTACGCAAATATGACCAGTCTCTGAATTTCGCCCTAAGCTCAAGTGGCTACCTTCGCCGGAATACACATTATATTGTCTCTTGTTTACAACATCCTATTTAATTCTACTTCCCCTCCTTATCTTAAGCTCATTTTCCAATTCCTTCACAACTCCAATACCCAATCTGTACGGTCATCAGTGAATTCTACACTTTCTATGCCCACTGCCCAGCCATCATAGCTCATTCTATGACAAATCATTTTGCAGTACAAGCTGCCAGACTCTGGAATGCGTTTCCATTGGAAGTAAGACGCTCACAAACTCTTGCTACTTTTAAAGATCGCGTCAAGGCCTACTATCTCTCCTAAACTGCTACTGTTCTCGTTCTCTTATATATTTTATTTTATTAATTTCATATAGGTATATTTTATTTATGGACATATATAGTTATACTGTATATATTATATTGTATACTATTATTGTGTGTATGGTATTGTTATGTGTATTGTAATATATAAAATATGTATGTAATTTTGTTATAATGTAGGTACTTATTACCCATTGAGTATTCAGCCAGAATACTCAAAGAAAGTTATTACCGATTCTGATTTATTTATTTCTAATTTTTTATTTTATTTATTTTTAACACCGATATACTGCCATGTACCTCTCTTAAGTTTAAAGTTATTCTTTCTCGACCCTAAGGTTGTCTGTAAGAGATCGCTTTAAGCGATAAGACCGCCAATCTATCAATACTTGCATATGCATTTAGTGCAAAACTGTTTATTTTCAATTACAAACAGACACTTTAATTTTATTTATCTGTATAGACTACTTTTAAATAAATAAGTAACTAGTCGGTTCTTTCTTAAATTTTTAGAGTTCAGTCATAGGACTATTATCTTTTCTGTGGTTCAGTACCCAAGCTGAAGGAGCTGTGCTCCTGTGGAGGGTACCAAAGGAGCACAGCTCTCTTAGCCGCTCCCGGACGAAGACTCTCAAATAGAGTCGAAAGCGGTCGAGCATAATCCGAGAAATAAACGCGAGTGAATGCCGGTTAATAAAAAACAAAATATAAATATCACTCGTGAAAATTTCATAACGCAAAAAGGTACCAAAGGAACCATATTACTGAGATTTCACTGTCCGTTCCTCCGTCCGTCCGTCTGTCTGTCTGTCTGTCTGCACTTTACAGGGCTGTATCTCCTTAACCGTAATAGGTAGGTACTTGAAATTTTCACGGAGTATGTGTTTTTTGCTTAAACTTATAAACCATAATAGATAGAGACTTGAAATCTTCACAAAGTAGATATGTATTACTATGGCCGCTATAACAACAAATACTAAAAACAGAATAAAGATAAAAATAAAAGGGGGTCCCCATACAAGAAACGTGTTTTTGCAAGCGTTTTATGCTAGATCTGTAAAACGTAAAAGATAGACTAGAAATTTGTGATGTTTTTTTTATTTTATTTATAGTGTAAATACTGTAAATTACATTGGTTACTATAATATCCAATAATACACACTAAATAAAAATTAAAGGGGGTCCCCATACAAAAAACTTATTATTCGGGCAAATATTGTTCACTCGGAACCCTACGTGTGCAAGTCCGACTTGCACTTGGCTAATTTATTTATTTTTTATACGATTTTAACTTCCAACTCTTCGAGATAAATATTTTCAGCAAAAAGTCTATCGAAAAAATTATCTACGTCGGCCTTTGCCTCCGATTCGAATCGAAGATACAAAACAAACAATTTATACTGTTAAACCAAAAGTATATATTTATAAAAATTACTACTAAAAGTGTTCTATAACCTTATCCATAATACTGGCTTATCCCTGTGCAAAACTTCAGCTAAATCGGTCTAGCCGTTTGACCGTGAAGAAGTCTCAAACAAACAAATAAACAAACTAACTTACGCATTTATAGAATCGGTGATTTTTTTAAATGTATCTTATAGGCTAGCGTTTGACCACTATCTCACCTGTTGGTAAGTGATGACGCGGTCGAAGATGGTACGCACGCTACCTGCCTAGAATCGGAACTGGCTCTCAAGGATAGCTACCGGTACACATCAGATGTTTTGGCGACAGATTTCTAACTTGAGGGTGGTAGCTGTCCAGGCGGACACTAGATAGTGTCCTACCGCCATGCCGGTTTCTTAACGATGTTTTTCCTTCACCGGAAGGCAACTGTGAAAAGCGCACATAATTTTTTTGCGCACATAAAAATTCATTGGTGCACGGCGGTTTGAACTCGGTACTTCTGGCATCAAAGCTAATATAGGTAATTAATATTATTTATTAATAAGTTAAACAATCGTTCACATAGATGGCGCTATAGTAAAAACACGTTTTTTTTAGGACTCCCTTTAAATTTTATCTTTGTTCTGTTTTTAGTATTTGTTGTTATAGCGGCAACAGAAATACATCATCTGTGAAAATTTCAACTGTCTAACTATCACGGTTCATGAGATACAGCGTGGTGACAGACGGACAGACAGACAGACAGGCGGACAGCGGAGTCTCAGTAATAGGGTTCCATCGGTACCCTTTGGGTTCGGAACCCTAAAAAAGACACACAACGTTTATTGGGGTAACGCTTAGCGCGCACTGCGTTGCGTTTTTAACCGACTTCACAAAAGAGGAGGAGGTTCTCAATTCGTCTGTATGTTTTTTTTTTATTGTATGTTACGCGATTTCTCCATAAATTGTGAACGGATTCAAATGATTTTTTTTTTAATAGGTAGGATACGTTTCCGAGGTGGTCCCATTTTAATTTTATCGAGATCTGATTAGTATCTCCAGAGATATGGAGATAAATACCTCAAACATAGGAGAATGTACTGGTTTTAGTAGAAGAGTCCCAAGAAGATTATACACAATGGAGGTTGCTATTGCATATACTTTTGAAGACTAAAAAATATGACCTTGTATAATGTTTTTAAATCTTTCTTCTCGTTGATTTTGGTTTTTGACAGATATTCTTACGGTAACTGTGAGCGAGATAGAAATAAAGGTGGGGATAATTATTTTTTTGTATATCTTATAGGCTAGCGTTTGACCACTATCTCACCTGTTGCTAAGTGATGATGCGGTCGAAGATAGAGAAGAGGACTAGAATGGGAACTGGGTCTCAAGGATAGCTGCCGGAACACATTAGATGTTTGGCGACAGATTTTCTAACTTGAGGGTGGTAGCTGGCCAGGCGGACACTAGATATGTCCTACCACCATGCGGGGGTTGTTGGTTTCTTAACGATGTTTTCCTTCACCGGAGGGCCACTGTGAGAAGCGCACATATATTTTTCGATGGAAAAATTCATTAGTGCACGGCGGTATGAACTCGGTACCACGGCATCAAAGCCGACCGTTCTCCCAATTACGCCACCGGGCCCTCAATAAAAAATTATATATTAATAATTATAATAAATAATTATATATAAATATAAATAATTTGTCTTCACAGGAATGTTCTACCGGGCAAAGTCTTGTTAGGGTGCAAACTTTTTTAAACATACCTAATATTTTTTGACATGACATGACGTTTGGCGAAGATGGCGGCCATTTCTGTCCCGCGACACTGCATACATAATTAAATAACTCAGAATTATGAACGTACTTGGTACCAATCAACACTGCAAAAAAATAATTATAAGCATAATACCACATATTATATAATAGTTACTACGTAAATAATACTTTCCGTTGTTAGGTTAGGTTAGGTTAGTACTTACTACATGTACCTACTTAGTACTACTACATACATAGTATCTATCTACTATCCAATAGAACTTGGCTGGCACCGACTTCAAATAGATAAGTGGGTAGCGCTTATAATAATTTTAAGTAATTTATTTTTCGCTTTTGAGTGCCTGTTTGTGGTTATGAAGTCGGTTTTATTTTTTTTTGAAAAATAACTTATTATAACGCATATTCTATGAAGCACGGACGGAACACGAATAACGAATAAGCTCACCGCGTTCCACCGCAAGCAATACAGTGTGCGCTTAGCCTAACATAATAGGTATAGGTGGATAAATTTGATATTTGTAGTTTTAGTAACACCGTATTGTGACTTTATTTAAGGAAACACAATATGTATAAAGCATGTAGCGTAGTAAGCCTAGTTAATATACTACGATCAAAGCGTAGTGGTATCGTAGTATAGCGTAGATAATGTTTTCCACATTAAGATTAATAGGAAAAGGAATTGAACGAAAATTCTTCGTAGTACATGTAAGAAATAACTCAAAGCTGTGACTAATAACTAGATTTTTGTTATTTATGGCAGACTAGCACTTGACGCCTATCTCACCCGTATTAAATGACGATGCGGTCTAAGATGAATGATTCCATCTCCTTGTCTGAAAATGGAAGTCTCATGAAACGAGGCACGGGACACGGGCTTAAGTCCAATCCATTTAGCGACACTTTCAACCCGACTTTTACATCAAAAGGAGAAGGTTCTCAATTCGTCTGTTTCTGTTTTTTTTTTGTATGTTTGTTCGCCGTTTATTCCGCCCATTGTTAACCGATTTGAATGAATATTTTTTAATAGG
The DNA here is from genome assembly GCA_954871355.1 of Cabera pusaria. Classification (NCBI taxonomy): domain Eukaryota; kingdom Metazoa; phylum Arthropoda; class Insecta; order Lepidoptera; family Geometridae; genus Cabera; species Cabera pusaria. Next base: position 15,078,283 of record OX940896.1, read on the forward strand.
TAGGGTTTTTATCTCGAAGTTGGCCCATTTTACCTTTTGTCACAAAGTCACATATAAGTGACTAGCAGCCCGCCCCGGCTTCGCACGGGTAGAACATATATGCCTACAAAATTTGCATCAGTTTGTTGCATCGAATATAAAATATTAACATATTTAACGATCATCGTCATATTTCAACCAATTTACACAAAACCTTAACGAATTATTCACCTAAACCTTCCTCATAAACACTCTGGCTATTGATGAAAACCGCATGATAATCCGTTCAGTAGCTATTGAGATTATTGCGAACAGACAGACAGAAAGACGCAGTGATGGAATTTGTTTTATGATACTTACGTAGTGATATTGGACGGCCCTTTGGCGTGAAGGATAGTTACCCTGATTCTGACCCGACGGTCGTTGGTTCTAATCCTAGCTATACCCACCAATGAAAGTTTTATGTGCATTCATGAATCATGGCGTGCCCCGACGCAAAAAGTAGGGGTATTATACGTTTAACATGTGTATCTGTGTGTCTGTCTGTAGCATCTTAGCACCCAACCGGATGAACCAATTTTGATTTTATTATTGATAGTTTTTTTGTTTGATAGATGTCTTCATCGAGTGTTCTTAGCTTTGATTCATGAAAATTCGTTCTATTGTTATAAAACTATGAGCTTTTTTTCATAGGTCTGATCAATTCTAAAATCTTCTTCTTCAACGATATTGTAAGAACATGGAAGCATTGACTTTACAGAATACTCAAATCCACACCAACTAATAGCTCATATTTTAAATGTCGTGTTTAGAGTCATTGGAATGCTTTTAATGAAAAGATTAATACATAGATCAGTCGGGTCGGGGTTTAAATATTATATTATTATACATATAGATCATTATTATTTTACACAATAGATCATATTATTATACTATATTGACTTCAAATTGATTGTGATCGGTGGGGATCTACAGAATAGCTAAGCCTATAATAATATTTTCGTAGTAACTATGACCTAATCTGTGGTTTCACTGCAAATATTTTATTAATTTTGCGATGCGTGTATGTGAAATCTGTGATATCTTCTAGAGTTTTCATTTGAATTATATACTGTAAAGGACAATTTTAATCTATAATATGTGGCCAAGCTAATTAATGAAATTATTTGGATAAGGATTAATACTATATACTTGAAAATAGCCTTGGAAGTTATGTAATATTTTTTAACAAAAAAATAAAGATTAAAATGGTTACTGTGAATCAACCTTAATAGATAGACATTTGCTGTCGCGGACTTTTTTGTAGGTCTTATTAAGTTGTACAACTCTTCCATAGAAAATATTCTTCTATCTATTTTCAATTGAGAAAGAAACGGTGTTTTTTCGACCGTTTTTTTGTCGACTTAGGTTGCAAATTAGGTCTCCACGGATGTACCTTTGATTTAAACGGGATAATATATAGCCTATTTTCATTTCGAAAGTCCATTCTATATATTAGTGAAAGAATTTTTTAAATCGGTCCAGTAGTTTTTGAGCCAAATCATTACAAAAATAAAAAATAAAAAAAAATCCTTATCTGAATACCGACCGATTTCCATACTTCCCCTTCTTTCCAAAGTCCTCGAGCGCTTGGTCCACACCCAACTCAGCTGCTTCCTTAACCGAAATAATCTCCTCAATCCCTACCAGTCTGGTTTTCGTCCTGGCCATAGCACTGTATCTGCACTTATCAAAGTCACAGATGATATTAGGCTAGGTATGGAAAACAGACTGCTTACTGTCCTTACATTGCTTGATTTCAGCAATGCATTTAATACAGTAGATTTTGAAATCCTCCTTGCCTTACTCCGCTCTCTTAACATATCTCCATCGGTGATTCACTGGTTTCACAGTTATCTGTATGGGCGCCGGCAGCGTGTCCGCATTAAAGATGTATTTTCTTCTTGGAGTGACACGAGTGCTGGTGTACCACAGGGTGGCGTGCTTTCTCCTCTTCTTTTCGCTATTTTCATAAATTCTATATCTTTTTTCCTTTCTTCCTCTTATCACCTATATGTAGACGATCTCCAAATCTACACGCAATCCTCACTTGAAAATTTAAATGACGCTATCAAAACTACCAATGATGACCTCTGCCGTATATCTAACTGGAGTAGATCTTATGGACTTACTGTTAATCCGACTAAGACACAGGCCATACTTGTAGGCTGCTCTAGATTAGTATCTAAAATTGACTTCTCAAGTGTACAGGATATTACTTTTAACAACGTCATTGTACCACTCAGCAAACAGGTGAAAAATCTGGGAGTGATTATGGACAGCAATCTCACATGGGACCCGCAGTTGCAATCCGTGAGCTGTAAACTTTTTGCATCAGCTGCCTCGCTTAGGAGGTTGCGAAACTTTCTACCCACAGCTACTAAAGCTGCGCTAGCTCAATCACTTTTACTTCCTATCCTTGACTATGCCGACGCCAGTTACCTTGACCTCAGGGAGGATCAGCTAAATAAGCTTGAGCGACTACAAAACTTCTGCATTCGATTTATTTTCGGTCTTCGAAAATTTGATCATGTCTCAGAATTTCGCGCAAAGCTCAAGTGGCTTCCCATTCGTCTTCGCCGGAATACTCATATTCTTTCGTTTCTCTATGGAATTTTGTTCAACCCCTCGACTCCTCCTTATCTAAAAGCTCGATTCCATTTTCTTTCTTCCACTCCCTTTCCCTAAGGTCATCAGAGAACATGCTCCTCGACACCCCGGCTCATAGTACGAATTTTTATGACTCATCATTCACTATCCAAGCCGTGCGCCTGTGGAATGAACTACCTATTGTTATAAGACGTGCACAATCCATAGATAGTTTCAAAGAACAAGTTCGCAAATTGTATCTCTCTTCTGTCAGATAACTTTTCCTATCATTTCGCAACAAATATATTATGTATGTATATAAGTATATTGATTATGTATATGTAAGTTTATGATGTGCATATGTATTCGTATATAGTATTATTATATGTAACGTTTTTATGTAGTCTATAAATATAATCATTCTAAGTAAAATGTTTAAAATACACACCACCGTCCTTGTTCTATCTATAATGTTATGTCCATCCAAAGGTTGTCTGGAAGAAATCGCTTTTAGCGATAAGACCGCCCATTGTACCTAGTATTAGTTAGTTAAGTCCTATTCAGTATGTATTTTCTAAATTGGTGTCAATAAAGAGTATTTGTATTGTATTGTATTGTATTACAAAAATACAAATGTTCTCTCGTTATAATATTAGTATAGACAAGCACTTGCGTGCCCTGTACGCTAAGCGTCCTCTATAGATGACAAAAACCATACAAAACCGTAGCACTTGGCGTACACTCGTACAGGGCACGGGAGTGCGTTTGGAGCGTGGCGTTCAAAAGGTTAATTTTGATCAAGATCTGATAAGTATCTCTAGAGATGTCATACGACGATAAACATCTCCGACTTGCTACTAAAACTAACTCGCGCGGCATGAAAGTCGGATTTACCGTACCTAGGTAGGCTAAAGTAACTACTTACTTAAGGCACTTACAAAATTTGAAATCAGGTTGCACTCAGATGGCGAGTCGAGCAAGAAGTAGTGCTAGGCAAGGGCCAGTTCCAATGTGGCAACAAGAAGTGTGTGGGAGATCAGGGACTTAAATCGTGGGAGGTCAACTTCGCATACAAAGAAAATAACGAAAGAAAGAATGCACTCGTCAAACTACGTAAGTTTCCTTACTTTCTTTTTTCTAGTTTAACCTAACTTGAGCTTTGTAAGTTGTACTTCATTATTCTGTGGTTGTACATCGAAATGACATACTAGATATGTTACAGAATAATGATCACAGCATCCGAACGGCTCGACATAATCCAGCCTAAAGCTGGATATCTTGGGTCAGGATCATTAATTACGACGTTAACGTCGAACGACGCACGACACTAATTTCCAGTTTTAACTTCGCAGGGTTATGTCCAGAATGTTCCGATAAACTCAACTACAAATCGAAGAAACGTGAGGTGAAAAGACTGAAGCGAAGTCAAAAGAAGCGTAAAAGGAGTAGGAAGGCTTCCGGCGACGAAGACAGTGATGGCAGTAAGAGTCCACATACACCCGAGCCCGAAGAACCATCCACGTCTACCGAAGTGATCCTAGCGAGCGCTGATAACGGAGAATCTCTCTGGAAGAAAGGTAGCTAACTAATTAAAAATTTTCATATTATAGATTTTGCTGTTCTGAAGGGAAGTTAGACTAGACTAATTATTGTTATCAACATTATCTATAAATGCGAAAGTTACTTTGTATATTTGTTTCTTGTGACCTCTTCACGGTCAGACGGCGCCGCGACCGATTTAGCTAATATTTTAAGATGGGCAGTGTGGTTAAATGGACAGAGGATACTTTTTAACACGGGCGAAGCCGAAGGGCACAGCTAGTCATATAAGCTATAAGTATCTGTAATACGGGTATCGTAGCATTAGTCGTCCAGTTAGCAGTAAGGTGGGTCGACGATATATAGTCGAGATCGCAAGACCAATCTGCTGGCGTATCGTCGTTCATAGCTCAAAGGCCTCCGGCCAAAAATATCTAGGGGCCGAGACGTATCGTAGATATCATTTTGATATATTAAACATTTTGTGTAAAATTTTTCTTTGCAGGAGTACCAGAGACGGAAGAAAAGTCACGAGAAGAAGAATTTGCAGAATATTTGGAGGATTTACTTCTGTGATGAGAAGAGAAGAGACTGCAACCATTACTGCATTATATTTAGTTTTACAAGTCCAGTAGATGTTAGTATTATCGTGACGATGAGTTTTCTACAATCATGTACAACCCGAGTTATCGTATTACCAAATCTCCTACGCAGCAAATAATTCCGTTCCTACTTAAGTGATAAATTGTCTTAATTCCATTACAATGTAATGTACGTTGTATTATTATTATAATATTGTCACTACCTACATTTTGTACTTTAAGCATAATTTATAAAAGGTAAAAGGTATATATAAAGGCTGTAAATAAAACAAGATTTTATTATTAATTGAACATTTTTATTGCATTTTATAACATTACTATTGTTGTGTGTAAAAAATTGAATCCTACATTAACTCATCGAAAACGACGTTACGTATGTTCAGTTTGACACCACTTAGAGTCCACTCAGTCGTTTATGACTGACTTGCAACATTTGTTTGTATTGTAATCAAATATAATATCAATAAAGTTTAATCAAATCTGCGGTGAGCCGAGCCGCTCGATGCAAACGCCGGATTCTACATTCAACTCACATTAATTGGGAATTCCTTTAAAACGCGGTTTAATAGTCTGTCAAGTCAAGCGCTCGAAGCGATTGTTCGCCGCGTCTTGTGTATCGCCATTTTGTAACTTGGCTCGCCTCGAAGGATACCTACATTTACAAACAAACTTTGCAAGTCAGTCTCCGCCTTTACATTCTACAATTTAATATCAACAGTATGACATCACAATCAATAAACGTTGAGGCCGGATACACATTGACCAAAAAAACCTTTCAGAAATATATAAAGGTCACCAGACAGCACTCAGAGCTAATTTCGTATTAGGCCCACTGTTAGAAAATTACTGCAAAGATCTGTATCAAAGAATCTTCAGAATGAGAAAACTGGTATTCTTTGTAGCCTACTGGCTAAAACCAGTCAAGGAGAGTTACTGGTAATAGGCACAGAGTACTGAATCACTACTACTTTATAGTAATAGGTGTCGTGTCTCAAAACCTACTTGAACATTGAATATTTTGAATAACTTACGTTGTGCCAAACATGGGATGCGGATATTACGCAAGTCGTCAGCAAAGACATTAGGCGCGAGAGATATCATAGACCTTCGACTATTAGCACAAGGAATTACCTACTCGTAACAAACAATTGATACCTAATCTTATACTCGCCGTAGGGTGGCAAAGCTTATATCAGCTTTTTATTGAGGAATACATCGCAGGTGTTGGAGGAACTCTAATCGTCTAAACTAAACCATTTTCAGACTAGTCAGTTCTTTTTAAATATTCTGCGGCCAGGCTAAAGCTGTCAGTAACACTTATCACCATAATTACGGTTTTTGACGTGTCAACGTCTAATAAATCGATAAACGCCGGCTGCATGCATGCACGAAAAAGTGTCCCGTTACACTCCTTGTCCCGTTACGCTCATTGTATGCATGCGCCAATTTCTTAATTTTTTTGTTGTATTAATGTGAATATGAACACGTGAGCATGAGCATGAACATGAACATCAATGTTTTGTTATGACTTTGTCACGTTAAACTATCGTGCGTAAACCAACTTTACAGACAACCAATTTTTTGTTTCTTCTGGTGACATGTGAGAATTGTCGGACAAACGTAGCTTATCTACTAAATTCGTTTCTAACCATTTACAGACATACATATTGATAAGTAAGTGTGACAGACTTCGCAACATAAAAAGGACAAAAGTAAACAATACAGCCTGCATTCTGATCTCGTTACCAGGGAATGCTTAAAACAAAACAAAACATTCATTTGTACATCTAAATAAGTAAAAAAACAACACGTATATTTGAAATAAAATCTGGTATTATAGTAACATATAGAAAATAAAATATTTACATGCCTCATAATAACTAATCAACCGAAAACACTGCCCCATTAGCAAAAGGGCAGTATGTTTACCTATTTACTATTTACTGCGCTTTTGCTCATGGTATCGACATTCATACATCCTCCGTATTTATAAAACGTCTCATATCATAACCTTATATCTGTATTCAGCTCGATAATTCCCCGAGACTGCGGAATACAATAATCACAACAATAATCGACTCGATTTGTAAACGCGACGTCTTAAAGACGCTAAGTCTAAGCGCAGTTTGTATGCGTTTCTTGTATGAATGCGTTTACGCAATAATCCCATTAATTATATTAACCTATGTCATTTGCATAGAAATCTCTATAAATTTGAGCTTATTTTAATTATACATAAATGACATTTGTATCGACACGATTTTAGTCAAAACTACTTATTTTAATTTTGAAGCTCAACATAGGTAACAGCAAATTAAGTAAAGCTATGAAAAGTAAACAAGTCAAGTAAAATGTCAATCTAACACAATGGGAGCTACCGTTTTTTCGTTCAACAGGTGGCGCCACTGAGCAAAATTGCGCAGATGACAGCTGTCAAACCATACAATTTTAATTGAAATGTCAAAAGTAACGATATGCTAATGTCAGCTTGGGATTTATATAAAAGGAGTGTGAACTGCAGAAGTTTTGACAAATTCAATTTAATCCGTATGCTTTAACAGTAAGGTTGTAATTGTTTTGTAGAACAATACGGCCCAATCGAAAGGCACCCGGGTGGGAGTGTGTCCTTGTCTAACAACCTGCTAGTGCTATATATGTTCTATACTATATGTATAGTATATATATAAGTCGTCCATACAAAAGAAAGGGACAAACTCCGTTCTAGGTCGGTCTCATCAGGGCCGTTTTGCGCAATCAATTTATATTACGTCTATGGATAAATCCTAAACTAAAATTGACATTTGCCATTACGCTGAACTTGTAGCACACTAGCGCTCCTAGCGGCAAGTTCACAAGCGATAGCCCCCATTACGAGCAAATCTCAACTACTTCAAGAGCTGGCGTAGCACATACAAGAATAAATAAAAATTACGTAACAATTCACAAGCAAAATGCGCTTAGTAAGATCGATAACAGAGATACACCCAAAAGGACAGTTCCGTGAGTTTTATTTGTTTTGTGCAGACTTGGAGACGTCCTCCTCATCGGAGCAATCCTCGTCGTGTGTGTGTGTCAACTGACGGGGCGTCTCTGGCCGCACGTGCGGGACTGATGTTGATGGCTGGAAATATGATAGGCATTCAATGACCGACGATGTTTCGACTTACTTTGCTACTATACTAAGGGTTCAGTTCAGTCAAACGCTAGCCTATCAGATATAAATAAAAAATGGCTTCGTCGGGTCGACGACGGTGACTTCAAATTTACGAGGTACTTTAAGTTCGGATACCCTGTATAGAGGCTCGCCTATACAGGGAGAGGTGGGGTTGGTTATTTAGTGGATGTCCAGTCACCATTCGCATAAACATTTTGTAATGAGGCAGGTGCCGCACCTCATTCCATAGACCAGATACTGACACTGATGCTGACAATGCACAATATGCACTTTATATCATATTTTTACTTAATTGAATAAATGTTTGCTGTTCAAACGCCGATATATCTCGCCTTGGAACGATGTTGTCACGTCACATCCTCGCGATTTTTAGGGTTCAGTACCCAAAGGGAAAAACGGGACTCTATTACTAAGACTCCGCTGTCCGTCTGTCTGTCCGTCTGTCACTAGGCTGTATCTCCTAAACCGTGGTAGTTAGACAGTTGAAATGTTCACAGATGATGTATTTTTGTTGCCGCTATAACAACAAATACTAAAAACAGAATAAATTTAAAAATAATAGGGGTCCCCATACAAGAAACGTATTTTTTTCGGCATTTGAATATAACGCCATCTATGAATACTTAGGTAAACCTTATTCTTGACGTTATATTGAAATGCCGATCCCTAACACCTTTGTATACGTTAGATGGAGTTATAAGATTATTATTTTTTTTATGCTGTATAGGCAAGCGTTTGACCACTATCTCACCTGATGTTAAGTGACAATGCGGTCGACGATGTAGCACGCTTACCTAGTAAATACCTGTTCACTCGCGATTTGAAGACCCCCGGGTTGTAGCTATCGGGAAACACAGACACCGGCAAGGAGTTCCATTCTCTGGCGGATCGTATTATGTAGGACGAAGCAAAACGCTTCGTGCGTGTAGATGGAACGTCCACCATGAAGCGGTGGCGCACATCGGTACATCTGGTTGTCCGATAGAAGAAAGGGGATGGCGGTACTAACTCGTGCAATTGGATGGCACACTCTCCGAAATGTATCCGATAGAAAACCGATAAACTAGCGACTTTGCGGCGATGATCTAGGCTCTGGAGCCTTTTCCCTACAAGTTCGTCGTCATTTATAAGTCTCTTAGCTCTCCTCTCAATTACTCCAGCGCCTCCAGCTGATATTTGGCTGACCCATCCCAGAGGTGAGAACAGGACTCCATACATGAACGGACTTGTGCTTGATTAAAGTTGAGCAGCTGTCCCGGTGTGAAGTACTGTCTCACCTTAGCCAGAATACCAAGCTTTTTTGAAGCCAACTGGGCCTTGGACTCGATGTAGGATCCAAAGTTGAGCGTGGGTGTTAAAGAGACGCCAAGAAGCTCAAGGTGGTCAGTTATCGGTACGGACACATTTCGAAAAGTAGGTCTCAATTGAAATGGACTCCTTTTGGCGGAGAATAGACACGCCTGGGTCTTAGCAGCATTGAACTTTACCAGATTGGCATCACCCCAATCAGACACAGCCTTTAGGGACAAGTTCATGCGCTCGACCATCGCCTCCCTAAGACATTGTTTATTAATTATTATTTTATGCTGGCAAAAATGATAGTGGTATTTTTTGCTCGATCTTATAAAATACTGTAGTGTTACCACACTACTTAGGTACGGAAACATACGAGTGCGACTGATACTGATACGAGTCCGACTTGCACTTGGCCAGTTTATTTCAATTTATTATTAAAAAAAAGGGATAAAATATGAATATAGCTGCCGTAACCAAAATGTATAATTAATACCTATCCATAAAGGAAGCCGGAACTATAACATGTTTGGCGACAGGTTTTCCAACATGAATGTAGTAGAGTAAGAAAAAGAGCGACGCTCTCATTAAATTTAGTTAAGAGTGATATGAGTGTCCGAAATTGAATAAAACGTACCTTCGTTTCATGAACCATTGGTATGGAGTCCTCGGAAGATTCAGCGATGGCTAAAACTGCGTTTTGATGACGCTGCGTGCTTGGGTTACGAGTTCTGAGAAAATATAACAATATCAAAATATTATACATAAATAATCGAGACACTACAGGGGTGGAAGTCTCTACATTGATAGCGATGCGTCCTGTCATCGCAAACGTCTAGTAGAAGGAGATGCAGCTAGACAGTCGTTATCTGCATCTCTTTTCTTATCAACTAAATTCATCGCTATTCATGTAGAGACTACCGGCCCAGATCACAAAATTGAAGCAAATGGAGATCGTAGAATCATTGGCTTACCAAACAATCATTATGCACTATTATTAAATATCTCTTCCCCATCTCCGATCACGCATAACACGTGTGATATATATGTCAGAGAAGGCTCTCTTTAGATCTGTATTGCAACGCTATGTGGCCGTGTACAGTTGATAATGGTTTAAGGTGCGAGTCTTCAAGCATTCACCAAAGGAGATGTTAACGTTGTAATCCGCAAACATTTTTTCTGCTGATATTTACGGGGGACGAGGTAAACACGTATTGCACACACACAAATCAAAATCTTATACATGAAAACGCTCACTTTAACGATCCCGCACACTAGCTTAAAAAACGCACACAGTTTTAAAAATACAGCGTAGTTACGGTGTTTAGACAAACGCTCACTACGATCGTCTCTAGTGATGGGCATTCACTAAGACCGGTAAACTTGAACAATAAATGAATGAATGAAATGAACATGTTTCTAGGGTTTCGGACCTCAAAACCAGCTTTTGTGCTCTTGGCAAAAGTTGGCAGGGAGGTAGTTTATAGTTTGTAGATGTCCGCTCAGAACGGATTTTGCGACAGGGCCGGATTAAGGAGGTCTAAGGGCTCTCGCGAGTTTGTATAAAAGTTCTTGAAAACTAGAAATTTAGCCTAAGAAAACTGCGAGTTTGTATCAACTTCCTTCATTTTTTGCTACAAACTTGAAATTTTGCACAAGTATTTAGTAAACGTTCCCTAAGTACGAATTTTGCGAGAGATTTTGCCGGAGTAAGGAGGTCTAAGTGTACTCGCAAGTTTAGAGTTTTAGTCATCACCGCAAGTGTGTGAAAAAATGGTAAGCACGCTAGGCCTAGAATATTATTGGATGGGACTTTTAAAAATATGAAGATTAAATTCTATAAGTGATTTTCCATTTTAGGATCTGTAGATATATATTAAGATTTCTTTAGTGTTAATTTTTGTTAAGAGTCGAACCCCCTTATCTCAGAAGTTAATACTCAGAACCGAATAATCTTAAATCATTACTGAGGAAAACAATAACGATGATTCTGGGTTGTATAGATTTGATAAACTATCAAAAATAAAACCGGCTAAGTCGAGTTGGACTTGCCCACCGAGCCTTCCGCACCAACTTCTCAGACTATTACTGCACAATTAAAGAAAAAATTCCGAAAAATAAATCACATTATAGCTCAATTTGATTTATTTACCTTATTTAAGATAGCCGCCAATTAAGCTAAACCTCTATTTCGTCGGTACGATGAAATTTTGGATTGTGTTTAACAATTTACATAAATATAAAGTGTGTAGTGTAATAAAACATAATATATGATTTACGCAGTGCAACATATCTCGTCGGATTTGTAAACTGTAATGATTTCTTCCGAATGATTAACTTTCGAAATAAGTAGTCATAGATGGCGCCACCAATGCATAATTGGGTAAAAAAATGCAATCCACTAATTTCGTCGTATCAATATATCGAACTGTGGCTTAATTGGCAGAGAACCTGGACATGTTATCCAGGAGGTTGCGGATTCGAGTCCCGTCGGTACGATGAAATTTTGGATTGTGTTTAACAATTCACAAAAATATAAAGTGTGTAACACTTCAAAGAAGCATAATATTATAAAGGGTGTCTCATTCAGAGTGCACTTTTTCATTTTAAAATAAAAACAAGTATTTTATGACAGAGTTGTGATATTTTTAAATAATATTTTTTTTTATATATTATATGTTAATTATGAACTTAACTTAAAGAAGTGGCGCTTTGCGCCAAGTCTGTAAGATCAGTTTCATGATCATAATAATAGAATATTGAAAATCACTCCAGTAGTTTTGATACCGGTATTTTACCCGTGTTCCCGATTTTTCCGATTGATCCGGTTTTTTCCCGTTCCCGAGCAAAAACAGTAGTCTATGTTAGTACATGTAAAGTGGGCTTTCCGTAGGAGAAGGATTTTTTTTAATCAGTCCAGTAGTTTCGAAACTGGGAGTTTACCATATGTTGTTATCCCGTTTCATTGTGATAGCAAAATATATACTAAAACCTTCTCTGAGCAATAAACAATTAAATAACAAAAGCCCCATCCAAAATTAAATCAGTAGTTTTTGAGAAAATCGCGAAAAAAACAAACATACATTCATAGGGGCGACCTTAGAACCTCCTTTATTAAAGTAAGGCGAAAATGTTTGTACTCCTTTTCTAACACTAATGCGCTCTTAAAACAGGAGGTAAAATACATCGCATTTTGAAATAATTTTACGTTCATTCCATCAATTTCACTCAACTAATCCCCGCACTATGCCTTCTACCAAGACGCAGTGTTGCCATTCTAGAGAGTTAGTCGCTAGATCTAGCGGAATTGATGAGTGGCTAGCGGCAAAAAAAATTGAGTTAGAATCTTCTAGCGGATTTTGAGGCGTCGCATATGCGATTTTTGTCGAAATATTTATAGAATAATGTGTTTTTTAAGACCACCACTACTCCTGAACAACCATAAATATCCGTTCTGGCACAAAATATCCTTATATAGCCTTAACACCAAAATATGTCTCGTTCACAATCTTTTTCTAAACAAATAATATACCTGATAAATGAAAATAATCTAGCGGAATTTTTCATATTACTAGGGACTTTTAATTTTGTAGAACGGCAACACTGCCAAGGCGTCGTAAAACTGTCGCTAATCTGGTACAAATGGTAAATCATTCTAATCAAAGTTTTACAAAATTACAAACACAATTGACAAAAATAACACTTACTTATGATAGGAAATACCGTGTTCCCTTAAGTTTGATGTCGCTGATCGCCTTTTACACCAAAATACCGCACAATTCACCATTTTCACTGAGCTCTTATTCGCGACACGGTACGATGCGGAATGGGTCGGGTTGCGAGTGAAGTAGTTTTATATAACGTGTATGGCCGAGTAGCGCCATATGGCCAGCAGAGGGTTTTTTTTAATGTTATGGTTGGCATACAAGCAGACAGCCCGCCTGATCGTAAGCGGTTACCGTCGCCTATGGACAACTGCAACACCATGAGTGCTGTTGATGCGTTGCCGACCTTTGAGGAGTTTGTGGATACCCTTTTTAAAAGACTCCATCTTATAGCTAGATGGAAAGATCGCGGCGGGTAGATCATTCCACATCTTACAGGTACGCGGTAAAAATCCTTGGTTAAAACGGGTAGTTCGAGATGTCCAGGTCTGTAAGATGTGAGGGTGAGCTTTTTGACGGTGCCGAGCAGTACGATAAAATAATGGCGATGGTGGAATCAGGTCAAAAAGCTCTTTAGAGCATTCCCCATTATAGAGACGGTAAAAGATGGATAGCGCTCCGACGTCTCTACGGAGGCTGAGTGGCTCCAGTTTTTCACATAGCTCGGGATCGTCGACAATTCTAGTGGCTCTTCGGTGTAAGGAGTCAAGAGGCTGAAGCTGGTAGCTCTGAGCGCCGTTCCAGAGGTGCAAGCAATATTCCATGTCTGGTCGAATTTGTGCTTTGTAAAGCACAAGCCGTTGACGTGGTGTAAAATATCGCTTCGCTCTGTTAAGCACACCTAGCTTCCTGGATGCAAGTTTTGCTTTGGCTTCCAGGTGACTCTTAAATTGGGCCTCACTAGAAATGTCGATGCCTAGGATCCCAAGACTTTTGGATATTGTAAGAGGAACGCCCTAAAATCGGGGAGCTACGGAAAAAGGAGTCTTTTTAGCAGTAAAAGCGCAAACTTGTGTCTTAGTAGGGTTAAATCGGACCAAATTACATTCATCCCATTTGGAGACTTTGTCAAGAGAGTTTTCTGTTTGAGACACAAGTTTGTCTCTGCATTCCTGCACCTCGGAAGGAGAGGCGTTAACACGACCGGTATAGTGTGCGTCACCCGTGCTATCGTCTGCATAGCAATGTATGTCGGCAATTTGCAACATATCATTGATGTGCAGAATAAATAGAGTAGGCGACAGCACAGAACCCTGTGGGGCACCAGCGTTGATGGGAATTTGGTTGGACTTGAAACCATCAACAACTACCGATATACTACGGTGATCAAGGAAGCTGGCGACCCATGTGCAAAGCCCCTCTGGTAGGCCGTAAGATAGCTTGGAAGCTTGGAAAGAAGCGCCTTGTGCCAGACCCGGTCAAAGGCTTTCGCAAAGTCTAAGCTTACAGCAAGAGCCTCCCCTTTACTCTCTAGAGTTTCAGACCATCGGTGTGAGAGATCGGTGGGGTACGCGTTGCGTTGACATCTTCTTTGGTGAATGCTCGAAGGTGCGAGTAGGTGTCGGCTGTCAGAGGCAGTGTCACCTGCTCATTGTCAGTAATGGGAGAGAATATCGAAGGTCTTGGTTTTTCTCAGTATGATCAACCCTTCCGCCTTGGTGCGGACTGACCAAAAGGGCGAATAGGGGGCAATGCCCTTGACAAACCACTCGTGATAACAAGTTTTCTCTGACATATATTATCGGATCGATCGGATGTCGTTAATATGTCGGTCGGTGTTATGTTAGGCACAAATTGTAATTGTCGATAATAAGATCGTTTCAGACGATATTATTATAGACTTTTACAATTTACTTTTTAAAATACTACAAAACTAAAATAACCGACTTTAAATGCCGCGCTATTAATTTTTAGTACCAAGTTTGAGGTGTTTTTCTCCATATCTCTTGGAGATACTTAGCAGATCTCGATGAAATTACTATGGTGCAACCCCTGGAATATCTCCTATCCAACCAAAAAATAATCAAATATTATGTTTCTTTGAAGTGTCTCACACTTTATATATATTTTTTTTTGTAAATTGTTAAACACAATCCAAAATTTTATCGTACCGACGGGACTCGAACCCGCACCCCCCGGATTACACGTCCAGGTGCTCTGCCAATTAAGCCACGGTTCGATACATCGATACGACGAAATTAGTGGATTGCATTTGTTAACCCAATTATGCATTGGTGGCGCCATCTATGACTACTTATAACGTAAGTTAATCATTCGGAAGAAATCATTACAGTTTTCAAATCCGACGAGAGATGTTGCACTGCGTAAATCAAATATTATGTTTCTTTGAAGTGTCTCACACTTTATATATATATATATTTTTTTTTTGTAAATTGTTAAACACAATCCAAAATTTTATCGTACCGACGGGACTCGAACATTAAGCCACGGTTCGATATCGATATAGTTATGTTCGAGTCCCGTCGGTACGATAAAATTTTGGATTGTGTTTAACAATTTACAAAAAAAAAATATATAAAGTGTGAGACACTTCAAAGAAACATAATATTTGATTTACGCAGTGCAACATCTCTCGTCGGATTTGAAAACTGTAATGATTTCTTCCGAATGATTAACTTACGTTATAAGTAGTCATAGATGGCGCCACCAATGCATAATTGGGTTAACAAATGCAATCCACTAATTTCGTCGTATCGATGTATCGAACCGTGGCTTAATTGGCAGAGCACCTGGACGTGTAATCCGGGGGGTGCGGGTTCGAGTCCCGTCGGTTCGATAAAATTTTGGATTGTGTTTAACAATTTACAAAAACAAAAAATAATCATTAAAATCGGTTCATAAACGACGAAGTTATCATCGAGCAAACATAAAAACCTCCTTTTTTCAAAGTCGTTTAAAAACTACCTGAGGGGTACGGTGGCGTTCTCGAACGACCTCAACATTCACATAGCAACACCCTGGTCATACACAACTCCATCTTCCAGGTGGAATGTGTAGACATAATTTAAACGGCCTCAGCGTTACTACAACGGCAGGTATTTGACCAAGCCATCAGAAAACTCTCAGATAGCGCGGTTGTGCTACACGAACCCATCAAAGGTATTACTACTCATCGGGGCTAACCATGCAGTGCCACCAACTATTGGAAGAGATACGTAAACGCAACCATGTTACTCTTGAGTGGATCGAACACGAACAACGAAGGTCACAGCGGATCCAGAAGCAATGATGCGGCCTATGATCTAGCAAGGAGAGGATCTAACCTGCACCCCGCAGAACCAATGATACCTATACCATTTAGCCAAGTCAGCCTAAATCCGTGAGAACATTAGAAAACAACACCAAGACTGCTGGGCTGAGTGCTGACTTCAAGAGATGCAGACAATCCAAGGAGGCGTTCACGGAACTAAATCCCAAGTACTCCCGAAAACTACTCAATCTTGAACGTGAAAAACTCGATACTAAAACAATCGAACAAATAGTTGAAGTCGTCACAGGTCACTGCTCACTAAACAAAAACCCATTTATATTTACATTGATGTCGTGTCATCAACAGACCCCTGAGTGAAGGATGTATGGAGGCCGAGGAGACGGCCGCGCTCTTAGAGTGTAATAGCGTGGCGACACAGCGAAGGACTATTTGTTATATATGTTCTTACTATAACGGACGGTGGCCCAAGGAGTGTCTTCCGCTGTCATCAGGCTGGTGATGATGATGACAGCGGAGGACACTCCTCGGGTCACTGTCCGTTATAGTAAGAACATAATTTAAAACTATATCCTAGATTCATGCGGCATCAACAAGGCTGGCGCACCAAAGTACCAGGCTGTTATAAACCAGGGGCCTTATTCAGTATGACCATTTTAAAGTCTTACCATTGTGTGTTACGTTATCTCCGCGTTATGGTATTCTCTATGCCAATTAAAACGCGGTAGGGTAAGGTTATGAGCGCGTTTTGAGCTGTCAAAATATCGTGACATATGAGGACGTGTTACGCGCGCGTTTTGTTTAATTTACCTATAGTGTGGCATACAGAATACAATTTTTCAATAACGTAACGTGGCGTGTTAAGGAACGCGTTATCTCATTGGTCATACTGAATAAGGCTCCAGCAGAAGGCGCACATTACCTGTCGATGGTGGGCGTGTCGACAGTGAACCGTTGTTCGTGCGCGACGGTAGATTCATGCGGCATCAACATGGCGGGCGCTCGGAACATGTAGCAGAATGGGTAGTACATCAGGTTAAGGAACGACGCCGCGTATAAGTCGGCGTACCTTACCACCTGGGAAAAATATATTAAATTTTACTTAAACGAGCAATATTGCACATTTATTTACTAAATAATATACCACAAACGGAGCGAACTAAATAACTAGTGTTTGATGTCATTTGAAAGAGCTCAATAAGACTATGAGTTGGCACATCCAATCACCACCAATATTATAAATGCGTGTCTTTCTGTATGATCTCTTAAGGGTAAGCGTTTCCATGGATTTTGCTGAAATGTTGCACAGGGATTGACAGTATGTTGAAATATTTTTTTGCTGAAATGTTGCACATGGATCGACTGCATGTTGAATTTTTTTTTTTGTATATCATATAGGCTAGGGTTTGACCACTATCACACCTGTTGGTAAGTAATTATGCGGTCGAGGATGAGCTCGCTAGGCCAAGAATAGTAACTGGCTCTCAAGGATAGCTGCCGGAACACATTAGATGTTTGGCGATAGATTTTCTAACTTGAGGATGGTAGCTGGCCAGGCGGACATTAGTTAGTGTCCTACCACCATGCAATGCAAATATTGCACAGAGATAGTATGTTGAAATAATGCATAGAATATACTTTTTAACGCGGACGCAGTCGTGAGGCGCAACAGGACAGCAATAAAAGAGTATAGTGAGACAAACCTGTGAAGAGAAGAACGTCTGCCGAGATCCAGATCTGAAGAGTGAGCCGAGCATGCCGTACGCGAGGTCCATCTTGTGTGTGACGTCACGGATCGCCATGCGCAGGGACGAGATGTCTGGCTTCTCCTTCGTGCTCGAGTCCAGGTCTCTGCAAACGAGAGAAAATAATAAATTCATAATCAAATCAAATCAAAGCATTCATTCAGCATGTAGGCAGTATTATTATACGCACATATACACGTCAAAATCATAAAATAAATCATAATCAATTATCAAGTAAACATAGCAAAAGCAGAATTTAACTCGAATAAAAAAATTGAATTGAATAAAAAAGTAATGAACAATTCAGCTGTCATCCAATCGTTGACGTCAGACTATTAAATAATTATTAAAGTAGGGTTGCCAACCATACACGTACTTGTGTGTTTCAGTATTGCAGACAATTTTTACATTAAAAAAAGTGAAATATAGTCTGGCCATAACTGCTGTACACTCCCTGAGGTATGCGCGGCGAGGTGGGAGCCGGGGAACCAGAGGCAGCCGTCTCGCCGCGCGCATACCCGCGTCCCCCCCATCTCGCCGCGCGCATACCTCAGGGAGTGTACAGCAGTTATGGCCAGACTATAATAAAACACAACTTATATATACGCGAATATATATTTTGCCGAGCAAAGTTTGGCGATCTCTTAGATCTATCAATTTTCTTAGTATTTTGAGGGTTTTTTACAATATAATATAAGATAAACAATACAAAATCATTATCAAAAATGTTTATTTTGATACTGCTTCGGTATCGACTTTTTTAAATATTTTTTTTTAATATTATAAAAAACCTAAATCTAGGGTGGCCTCTTGATCCAGCTGTCTAAAAGTCTCTTGTCAAGAGACTCTTCTCGTTCGCAGAAACGACTATTGGACAATCAAATTGGAATCGAATACAATTTGATAGTGAAGTCAATTATTTATTATCCTTATTATTGAGTTATATATTTTTATTTCTTGTAGCGGTCCTGTTATTACATTTTTGTCCTTGAATTTCTAAATAGAACCTTTTAAAAATATTATTCTGAGTCATTTGTCATTGTGATGACACAGTCTGTTTTTCTTTTAATTAAAATATAAGTAACATTTTGTGTTTGCAAAAAGTAAACCATATAGAACTTCAGTCTACCGGTAGTCGATTATAATTAAAAATACTTTAACATTGCAAACCGATTAGTGTCACAATATCTTTGGTTGCTGATTGATCTAGATTGATTTGATCTAGGTGGTGTGAGCTACGGCTGAATCTCTCTACTAGTAGAAAAGGACAATAAAATAGGCATTAAAAAAAATTGCAGTGTAAAAAACAAAATCGACCAGCTCTTTTAATAAAAAGTACGACGACACCGCACTAAAATGATGAACATTATAGCAGCAAACTACTACTACTAAAGTATTGATGGACAATTTTGTTTACCAAATCT
Organism: Cabera pusaria; assembly: GCA_954871355.1. Classification (NCBI taxonomy): domain Eukaryota; kingdom Metazoa; phylum Arthropoda; class Insecta; order Lepidoptera; family Geometridae; genus Cabera; species Cabera pusaria. The sequence goes on from OX940896.1 coordinate 15,097,562, forward strand.
ATACTAATATTATAAAAAGAGAACATTTGTATTTTTGTATGTTAGTAATGATTTGGCTCAAAAAATACAGAACCGATTTAAAAAATTATTTGACTAATATATAGAATGGAGTTTCGAAATGAAAATAAGCTATATATTATCCCGTTTAAATCAAAGGTACATTCGTGGAGACCTAATTTGCAACCTAAGTCGACAAAAAAACTGTCGAAAAAACACGTTTCTTACGAACGCTGCTCAATTGAAAATAGATGGAAGAATAGTTTCTATGGAAGAGTTGTACAACTTAATAAGACCTACAAAAAAGTCCGCGACAGCATAAATGTCTACCTCTTAAGGTTGACTGACAGTAACCATTTTAATCTTTAATTTTTTGTTAAAAAATATTACATAACTTCCAAGGCTATTTTCAAGTATATAATATTAATCCTTATCCAAATAATTACGTTAATTAGCTTGGCCACATATTATAGATTAAAATTGTCCTTTACGGTATATAATTCAAATGAAAACTCTAGAAGATATCACGGATTTCACATACACGCATCGCAAAATTAATAAAATATTTGCAGTGAATCCACAGATTAGATCATAGTTACAACGAAAATATTATTATAGGCTTAGCTATTTTGTAGATCCCCACCGATCACAATCAATTTGAAGTCAATATAGTATAATAATATATTTTAAACCACCCCGACTGATCTATGTACAGGATGGACCAAAAGTCCGTTTATATTTGAATCGGTTGCGGCATCGAGCAGCGGCGGGCGGGGTGGGGCGGAGGGTTACGCATTGAAAGAGCGGCCAATGGGGATTTAGTACCATGGCGTCGTTCAACGGTAGCCAACGTGCTCTCTGCGTACGCGAGTACTATCGAAACAACGATTCTGCGACCTTAGCGCAACGGAAATTTTGCGCTCATTACAACATACGGCATAAAATTGAAGCTCCATCAATTCAGTTGATTAAAAAATGGATTTTAAATTAAAAAAAGTTAATTAAAACTTGAGCACCCATTTTTTAATCAACTGAATTGAGGGAGCTTCAATTTTATGCCGTATGTTGTAATGAGCGCAAAATTTTCGTTGCGCTAACGTCGCAGAATCGTTGTTTCGATAGTACTCGCGTACGCAGAGAGCACTTTGGCTACCGTTGAACGACGCCATGGTACTAAATCCCCATTGGCCGCTCTTTCGAAAAAGTAATATTACTTTGAAGTATCACATCACTTATCACACTAAGCGTAACCATTACCTACTCCATTCTATTAAACTAATACATCACTCGAGATTGTAAATGCAATGTACATTGTTATTTACGAGTCTCACAAAAATTAACCTTACATGTAACGAAATACGTTGCATCTTGAAATATCACACCTTCCTACACGCTCGTTAAGTATTATTTTAATATGCATAACTCACTCTACATGAAATGAGTATTGTTGTATCTTTCGCGCCATGTGCAATACCCTTAGTACGAGTTTTCATACCAAACTCGATATCGTATATCGAGCAAATTATGTATCAAAAACAGTACAGCGCCTCTAGTGGTTACTACACTTAACTAAATTTGGACCAATCAGGGAGCCAGAATAAGTCGAAAACTATGTGAGATCTGTCATATGCGTTTACGATAAAAACTCGTACTAAGGGTACAAGTCATCTCGCTCACGGCAATATTAGTGTCTTTCTCTTCTCTGCAAACGGAGTTTCGTACCGTACTGTTTGTGTGATGTGATGTGTAATATGTGATGTTTGAATTTGTCGCGTAATGTGTTGTTGCATTACTTATCTTCCGCGCCATGTACAAGTCATCTCTCTCACGGTAATATTATTGTCTCTCTATTTTCTGCAAACGGACTTCCGTACTGTATTGTTTGTGTGATGTGATGTGTAATATGTGATGTTTAAATTTCTTGCGTAAGGTGTGATGTTACATTACTTGGCCGCGTGATATCACCTTTGTAATATTACATGTATTACCCATACATGTCTACAGTGCTGGAAGCCGTTAACTCCACTTCATAATAATTTCAACTTTGTGTAACACGTATATAAAACAATACTAACTTGTACATATCTCCGAGCTGTACATCCAAGCTCTGCAGCGTCTCGAATAGCTGACACTTGTCTGTCCACACATGCAGCTCCTGCACCAACTCGGGCACTATGAGGAATGTTCTCCAGCCGCCGATCTTCTTAGACTTGAGGATGTCGCCGAATATGTGGTCGCCGATGTATAGCACGTCTTTTCCTTTGGCGCCTATTAGCTCTGTGAATACGTCGCATGAGCCTGCAAATTGTAAACAAAGGAAGGTGAAGGAAAAAGCATTGTTAAGAAACCCCCAACCCCCGCATGGTAATAGGAGACTATCTAGTGTCCTACTGGCCAACTACCACCCTGAAGTTAGAAAATCTGTCGCCAAAAACCTCTAATGTGTTCCGGCAGCAATCCTCGAGAGCCAGTTCCCATTCTAGGCCTAGCGTGCTACCATACTCGACCTTATCATCAGTTACCAACAGGTGAGATATTGGTCAAACGCTAGCCTTTATGATATAAAAATTATTGTAATTTTGTTATCAAAGTATTAGTTCGACTTTTAAAATAGCAGAAGGCACTTGATTCGGTTTCCGTTAATTTATAAATGTTTTATAAGACGACCTATATGCAAGTTAGTCAATGTAAAAAAAATCATGCCATTTCTGTCTTATTTCAGAATTGAGGAAAAGGCGAAAACGTACGTAATGTATATCTTATATGGATTTTATGTTTAGTATATTACGGGCCAAGTTCACCGGTTCCTGATAGCGCTAATATAAAGAAATGTGACATATTTTTGACAGCTTTTATATGGTGTCATGTGTCAGATAACTATCTAAGGCATTATCAGCAACCGGTGAAACTGGCCCTACATATAATAGTCACGCGTTATTTTCCTGACTTTGGTTGTCTGGTAGAAATAGCTTTAAGCGATAAGACCGCACCGCACTTTGCTTACTGGCACTTACTTTGCACCTTACATGTAATAAGTATTTTTAATACAGTTGCTCAAAAACTGGCGTATTGCAGGGACGTATAGCGTTCGGGATGTAGGCTATTACATACTCGTGCGTTTTCTTTCCCAACTGTCAAAATAATGTCTATTAAAAAGAAAAACCAACCATGAAGTTTTTACTAAAAATATTCATAGAAGTTTTTATGATTCATGCAAATACGTATATTTCTAAAAAGAAGCTACTAAATTGTTTCAATGTCAGATTTAATGATTTGATTGAATGAGTTAGGTTAGGTTTCCTTTCATTTCATCTCATTAAATTTCATTTTCATTTCATATCAATAAAAAAATTCTACTGAAGACTTGGATGTATGGGCATAGTTCCCTTTGCGTACCAGAATGGGTGAAGAAAAAAAAACTCTGCTTATATTCTACGGATGGCGCCATTTTTCAGAAATTTTCTTTGCGAGTTTAGTTGTTTGTTGTACAAAATGAGTAATTTCGACCCTAGTTTTTTGAATTAATACCACCGGAACTCAGTATAATTGCACAAAATGCTTCGGAGAACATTTTACCGGAAAAGTAAAAAAGTCGCTACATATCTACATACGACGAATTTATTGCGTGGAGAGAAATGTTAAGTTAGTTGAGTTTATTGTGTTTTTATTATTTTATTAAATTGCTTCATTTTTTCGCAACTGTATTAAAAATAGTCGTTCAGTACACGTGCGGAACCGTTATTGCAACTTGTTCCGACTGTCAACCCTCGCCTTCGGCTGCGCCTCGGCTCGGGTAGACATTTGTCGGAACTCTTTGCAATGACAGCCTTTCCGCACTTGTAATGAAATATACTATTCTATGTTAATCGTTGCTCATATTATCGGTGAACAAATAATGTGTAAATCTATGTACACATTTTATGTACAAATAAACTTGTAAGTCAAGTCAATGCGATCAAAAGATATGACCGTTTATCAATCAAAACCTATATGGTACTTCCCGTTGACCTAGAATCGTGTAATTTGGCAAGAAGCAAGCAAGGTCTTTCAGCATTTATATAGGAAAAATATCGGATCTGCGTAAATATGTAGTTTAATAACAAAAAAAAGCGAATTACATATTACAAACTTATTATTTGTGGTTGGTGCATGAACAGTGCGAACTGCTAAGTTTGTCACTTAACCTAGTTTGACAAGTTTGTACGGAAGCCTCGGTGTTGCGAGTCCAACAAGCACTTGGCCGGTTTTAAAATGACTTCACAAAAAAGGAGTAGGTTCTCAATTCGACGGTTTTTTTTTATGTTTGTTACCTTAGAACTCCGTCAAATCTTAACCGATTTGAAAACTTATTTTTAGCTTGAATGATTGATTAGCCTCCCGTTTGGTCCCATTCAAATTTTATCGACATCTGGCACTTTGTCAATCGCGGCATGTGAAGACGGTTATTTTATTTTGTATGACCATAAATTAATGTATGTACAGTTCTACTATTTCAGTGTGCAATAAACAGTAATTGTATCCATTTTAAACTCGTATCTAACCTCCAGAGTAAACCACTTTCTCCCTGAGCGGTCCGACATGTATCCCCATCTTCAAAGCCCCGGTGCGAGTGTCCACCTGTCGCAGAGTGGTGCCCTCTCCGAAGAACAGCGGCTTCTTGGCATCTACCACTATCCAGTCAAAGTACATCTTCCAGTTTTTGTGAGGCTCACCGGGCTGGAAATGTTGATAAAAAGCTAGTTTACTAAAAAAAAATTAGTTCGTCATTTACATAATCAAAAAATATTGGATACGTATTTTTAAATTTTTTATTAAACAAAAAATAACGAAGATATAGAGCGTTGAAATTCCGTGTGACGTCACAAACCGTACTACTTTGTAGCGGTTAGTGACGTCACGAACCCCCACTCCCGAACTTTGACGCTCTTTATCTTTGTCAATTTCTATTGATTTGTAAAATAAAAAAATACGCGTCCAATATTGTATGATAATCTAACTGATAAGACTAATTAAAATTACTATTTTTCGACCCAGGCAACATCCATATTAAGATAGTTAAAAACTAAAACATGCCGCGTAAGTCAGTTTCAGTAGCAAGTTTATCGTCATATCTCTAGAGATACGGTTAAAAAATGAAAACTTAAATTCAAAATTTAAAATCACCGCCATCTTTTTATAATGTGTTCATTTACACCATTCCAATGAGCCTGATCACGACATCGCTAATGTAATTTTGTAAGCAGTTGAGTAGAGGAGATGGTCCCAGCTTCAGGTCAATGCTGCCATGTTCTTACAATATCATTAAAGAAAGAGAGGGTATCGAATTTCGAATTGATCGGACCTATGAAAGTTGTTCTCATAGCGTCATCAACTAGAAAAGAGATCAGTCTTATAATGAATGAATAATGGCTTTTACTGAATCAAGCTAATAATACTCTCGATTAAGTCATCTTATCTATCAAATAAAAAAAAGACGTGTGTCACTCGGGGACTGCCGCGGTAAAGCTATTGCATAGCATTTTTTTATTTATGCAGTATTTTTTTTCTTTGATATTAATTCAAGTTACACTTTTTGAGCGTGGTGACCGATAAGATTTTTTTTTTTCTTTTTAGGTTTCCGTACCCAAAGGGTAAAACGGGACCCTATTACTAAGACTCCGCTATCCGTCCGTCTGTCTGTCTGTCTGTCTGTCCGTCTGTCACCAGGCTGTATCTCATGAACCGTGATAGTTAGACAGTTTAAATTTTCACAGATGATGTATTTCTGTTGCCGCTATAACAACAAATACTAAAAACAGAATAAAGTTAAAAATAATAGAGGGTCCCCATACAAGAAACGGGTTTTTTTCGGCATTTCACGCCATCTATGTACGCTTAGTTAGGTAAACGTCCCATAGATGGCGTTATATAACACATATAAAACACCTGTGTTAGACGTTAGATGGCGTTATAAGAAATGTTTATTAATTGTTTGTTTATTAATTATTATTTTTTGCTGGCGAAAAATGATAGTGGTATTTTTTTCTCGATCTTATAAAATACTGTAGTGTGGTACGGGACCCTACTAGTGCGATTCCGACTTGCACTTGGCCAGTTTATTTACTTTTAATATCGCTGATTTTAATATCAAAAATTTTGGTTATCTTTATAGCAGTAGTTATCTTTATATATATTTTGGTTATATTATAGTCGCAAGTGTTTCATTTTATCAAGTTTTACCATTAAATTGAATGATGTGTGAAACCAAAGACGACCTTATCTCTACTACGCTAAGGCTTAAAAATGAAGTTCGTTGGGGTGTTAGGTTTTATTTTCGTTACGGAACTTCTGGATTCGGCCACGCTCAAGGCCCGCGATAGAAGCTATGCAATAGCTTAAAAATTAAATCCTTTTAAGCACTACGAATCGTAGTGCTTAAAAGGATTTAATTTTTATCGTAGTCTACGATCGTAGTCTACGATGCCATAAACTGAGACACCCATCACACACGTCCAATTTATAACACAAACAATTTGAACATTAATTTGAGATTTTTTTTATATGTGGCAGACAAGCAGTTAACCGCTATCTCATCTGATGATAAGGGAAGATGCATTCTAAGATGGAAACGTGCTTGTCAGGAATCGAAAGACAGAAGTGAGACGAGGCGCTGGAGAGCTGACTTTAGTCTAATCTACATTACAAAGTAGAGACATGACCATTATTATGATAAAAAAAAAAAAAAATCACTAATATGTTCAGTAGTATATCAGTAGTATTTCACTAATATCTCGGCCATAAAATCAGTAAGTCCACAAACAAAATAAAAACATTCAGCGGGGCAGCAACAAAAACAAAACACTCGGCGGGCCGGGAACAAAAACAAAAGAAAGTTATTTTGGTAGTTGATTCGAAGCGAAGCCGTGCGAAAACTTCCATTTACCGGAAAACTTCCATTTACCGGAAAACTTCCAAATTTCGCTTACCTTGGCACCGTGCGGAAAGTCGAACAAATAACTCATTATTTTGTCCGTGAAATTGTATTCACTGTTCGTTAGAATGAACAGTTTCGCTCCGCTTTCTGTTATCCTCGACAAAAACATCGGCAATCTTTCATCTTTATTCAAGTATAGATCTAGATTTTCAATCGTCTTTGACTTCAAATCTCCATGGATGTGCACAAAGTCAACGGCGCTTCGCACATCTTGGAATATAGACTTGAATGACATCGCTAGGTCGCCACATCGTACGCCGGTCTTTTCTCTGTAAATAACCGTTATTTAAGTATATATAAATTATTATTAGGTCGTTTCCATCAAAAGTACAGGTCGAATGAGGTGTTTTGGTTATAATGACGATAACAAACGTAAACAAGTCGTAAAGATTTCGTTTATCGCATCAACATTTTATTCAACTTTTAAAGTAACTTATACAACACAACGGTTATTTTTAGAATGAAGTCGTCATCACTCATCAGAGATATGTAGATATTGTTGCATTCTTTTGCGTTAGTTTTGTTTAGTATATTTTGCTCAGCTTTCTCGCCCATCTCAGAAAACATAGCTTTGGGTTGCGATTCACCACACACATTCCTCGCTTCTTTTGTATATTATGTACAGGCCTCGCTCCGCTTAGCAATTTTCTGACAAAGCTGCGATGAGCGAGGCTGGAAAATTGAAGCGATATTATTGGTTGATTAATTCACACGTACCGCTCAGTTTTCTCGCACGTGGAAAGGCAGCCTAAGCTGCCGTCGGTGCAGGTCGCAGCCGCGCGCGCATACTTTAGTACATAATGTGATAATACGTAGATACTAACAGTAACCTACCTACAAAATTTTAGTTTCCTTATCCGAACTAGCATAGATGTGTTTTGAGGGCCAGTGACTTCTCCCATTTTATAATTATGGTCTAAACTAAACGCCATGTTCATTAATTTAAAACATAATATAGTGAAGGTACCTGGTGTACTGCGGCGAGTTAGTGAAGAAGTCTATGAGGCACGCGATGAGGTAAGTCTCCGGCAGATTGAACAGCGTGTTGAGGACGTACACGCGAGACTCGTCGAGAGTTAGAAACTTGTTCGGATACAGCTCGTATACTTGATGGCTAGAACAATGCATTTTATTTATAAATACTTATTAAATTAGACTGAACAGACGGTCGACTGGTTAGTGACACTGACTACTAAACCGGAGGTCGTGTATTCGATCCACATAGGACAATTATTTGCATGATCCACAGACGTCTGTCTGAGTGTCATAAAATTGTGCTCTCTTAATTTTTATACCTCAGAGGTGCACAATAGTAGTTACCGTACCACTCCACATTGTTTGTATTCTTGTTTGTTTTTTGCATAAATCATATTGTAATATCAGTGCTATTTATGTATAAGTAATATTTTTAAATAAGAATGGAATGAAAAATGCCCTCTGACAATTCTGGGAACGGTAGATCGGCAAGCGTAGCGCAAGACGCTCTCTCAGAGCAGGCGGAGCGATGATCTTCGTGATGTAACCAGCAAGAGCTAGAAAAGTAGCTGAGGATTGATGTGGTCAGTGGCGTACATTTGGAAGGGCCTATGTCCAGCAGAGGACTAGCATAGGCTGATGATGATCGTTCCTACGGGACCAAGATACTACTTGATGAAATTTATTTATGATAGAAATTAGTATAGCTTTTTAAACCAATTGAAAGAGTATATTTTTATTTCGGATACCTCGATAAGATCAGATATAATGTTAAAAAGGCAAGAATTAAAATAATCAAACTTCACCAATTACAATGATTTCTAATTTTATTACTTTATTATTAAAAGGTAATTAATTTTTTTCAACTAATCAAAATAATAAATTACAACACAATAGGTGCCTATAACTGCGTTTAGCAACTGAGAACAAAATTAGAGTCAATTAATCCACGAGTGCACACGAGAGCACACGTAGCAAGGCAAATATAATGTAAATAATGTTTCTTTGAAGTGTTATCTACACCTTATATTTTTTGTACATTGTTAAACAATATAACAATGTACAAAAGCAAGGCAGTTGTTTACGACATCAGGGTCTTTCTTAGAAATTTCGCCACCTAAAAGATTTAGCCGGAACCTTTTGTAGGCTGATTATATAAAAAATTAGGTACAATATTAAATACTTCTGCAAATATTTGCTGGCGTCTAAATATGAACATATTTTGTATCGTAATAGAAAATGGCAGTTGCGCTATAAAGAGTGTATTAATTGGGTTTTGACGTAAATCAACCAAATTGAACTAATTTTTATGCTAGAGAAAATTTTACGTTATAAAGAACGACGTTAATAATTCTGTATACCTCGCTAGAACTAGCTAGCTACACAGACCACGAAACGATATAAGCAAGACAAAGTCCCAATAACAACTTGAAGGCAAGTTATCTAGCACAACATTAGCACACAAAGCTGGCAACGTCTGTAGCGACCTTACGCGATGACTACAGCTGATAGTGGCTATCTATGACGTCATACGATACAGATCGCAGCTATCGACAACTCACGCTTCAATAGATACTCACGGCCTATGATGTATGCAATCTAATCGACATAGCTAATAACTTTTCAACGGAACAATGGGGGTCAATTCTGAGATGCACTAACTAAAATGTTTAGTTTCTAATTGCAGTTACCTATGAATGCTTGTCAATCACACATAAAAAATTGAACTTACGTAAGCAAAAGATTATCCTGTCGATGAATAACGTAGCGTTAACGGTAAGATGGACGGATATTTCTTTTTGCAGTAGGTCACAACACCGGATTAGAGATACAGATACCCGAAAGCGTCAATTCCCCCATCAATTGAGACTGGCTATAGGGTGAAATCGAATCAAAATAGCTAATGACTTGTGTGTAGAACAATGGGGTCTATTCTGGGATGTAGGTAGTAACGATTAATAAAATCTATAATTAGTTCCTACTTGTAGTAAGCAATAGCTTCTCCTGTCGATGGATAGCATGGGCAGTAAGATGGCCTTAATCAGTGAAAAAAAAATTAAAATGCGTATTCTGTACTAACGCTTCAATACACAGGCTAATATGATGTAAGCATTCCAATCGATGTACCTAATACATTCTAATCTGTTTGCAGAACAATGGGTCTATTCTGGGATGTACTTACAACTGAATAATCTATCTTTAGTTTCTATTTTTAGTAAGCAATAGATTCTCCTAGCGATGGAAAGCGTGGTGCGGCAAGATGAATGGTAATACTGTTTGTAGTAGGTCAAACAGATTGTAAATAGAAGTATATACAAGTAACTTAAAGACTTGACCTCATTGAAATGTATTATGACTCTTAAGGGTCATCTACACTTAATTACATTTACATAACATTATATACAATATAAACTTATTTAGAAGAGTTAACAAAAATTGTTATTTAAGATATTTCTGTAAACACCCGTCATTCTCTTGCCCTTATCCCAATTTATTCGGGGTCAGTGTAACATTTTCAGCAAATTCATATTAAAACTGAAATATTGTAAAACCCCGGTTAAGATAAATATATCTTCAGAAGCAAACACGCTTACCAGTGCAAACATACAAAATTAAAATTAAACTGTAAAATACTTCAAAGATAACTAACTGAAAGTCTCCGCTGAACCAAAACTCCGCGGTGGTAGAAAGATCGTTTAAAATTAAATAAGACATTATGCAATATTTCATATCTAAGTTATTATTGTACCTTCCCATAATTTCTACTGTCCATCCAAAGGTTATCTGAAAGAGATTGCTACCAGCGATAAGACCGCTCTTTGATATACCTTTGATTTAAGAAATTTTACATTCTTACATATTGAGTATTTATCGTTATTGTTAGTGTCAGAGTTATTGTAGTAAGCAAAGTTTATTAAATAAGTCTAACAGTATACATGCAATAAAAGAACAGACACCAAATATCTGTAGTTATTGAGGTAGGTATTGCACCTCAATGTCTGTAGGCCAGTTTATTTTACGGTCGAGCGCCTTAAATAGGTGAGTGGAATGAATGGAAGGCAGACAGCTTAGCTTAATTATTAGTAACTAGCAGCCCGCCCCGGCTTCGCACGGGTAGAACATATATGCCTACAAAATGTGCATCAGTTTGTTGCATCGAATTTAAAATATTAACATATTTAACAATCATCGTCATATTTCAACCAATGTACACAAAACCTTAACGAATTATGCACCTAAACCTTCCTTATAAACACTCTGGCTATTGGTGAAAACCGCATGATAATCCGTTCAGTTGCTATTGAGATTATTGCGAACACACAGACAGACGCAGTGATGGACTTTGTTTTATAATACTTACGTAGTGATATTGGACAGCCCTTTGGCGTAAAGGAGTATCAGGGTAACTAACCCTGATTCTGACCGGACGGTTGTTGGTTCTAATCCTTGCTATATAAGTACCTACCAATGAAAGTTTTATGTGCATTCGTGAATTATGGGTTTTCGTACAGAGGTAGTGGGATCATTAAATCTACCAAAACTGGCCAAGTGCAAGTCGGACTCGCACTCGAAGGGTTCCGTAACACAGTAGAGTATTCTATAACTATGATTTTTTTGCAACAAATAAATTAACTTTGTTTTTCATAGTGTTTGTATAAAAAACAAAGTTATGTTTGCGGTCGTTTTAGCTCATAAACTGCTGACTGTATCTCGTTCAAACCAACTTTCGTTGAAAGTTTTTATTGAGATCTACAGAATATATTTTTCTAGATTTTTCACTCCATTATTTTAAAAGTTAGAGGGGAGGGGGGCACACATTTACCACTTTAGACGCGCCTATCTTTTAAATTATTGACAAAAAAAGATTTTAGGAACCTCAATGTCATTTTTAAAGACCTATTCATAGACCCCAACCCACATGTATAGGTTTGAAGAATTTTTTGTTTTGTTTCAGTTCTATGTATGGGATGCCCCCCCCTTAAACTTAATCTACCTACCAAGTTTCAATTCTGTGGTCTTTATAGTTTCGGAATAAAATGGCTGTGACATACGGACGGACAGACAGAAAGACATGACGAATATATAAGGGTTCCGTTTTTTGCCATTCGGCTACGGAACCCTAAAAAGCAGCTTACCACCAAGGAGAACATCTGCCGCCGGGCCGCGGCGTTCCCCGACGCAAAAAGTAGGGGTATTATACGTTTAACGTGTGTATCTGTGTGTCTGTCTGTAGCATCTTAGCACCCAACCGGATGAATCGATTTTGATTTTATTATTGATAGTTTTTTTTTTGTTTGATAGATGTCTTTATCGAGAGTGTTCTTAGCTTTGATTCATGAAAATTCGTTCATTCGTTATAAAACTATGAGCTTTTATCTAGTTAATTGCGCTATGAAATCAACTTTCATGGGTCTGATCAATTCGAAAATCTTCTTCTTCAACGATATGGTAAGAACATGGAAGCATTGATCTGATGCTGGAACATCTCCTGGACTCTACATAATACTCACCAACTTACAGCTCACATTTCAAATGTCGTGTTTTGAGTCATTGGAATGCTTTTAATAAAAAGATTATACATATATCAGTCGGGGGGGGGGGGGGGGGGGGGTTTAAAAATATTATATTATTATATATATCGATCAATATCATTTTATACAATAGATCATATTATTATACTTACCATATTGACTACAAATTGATTGTGATCAGTGGGGATCTACAGAATAGCTAAGCTTATAATAATATTTTCGTAGTAACTATGACCTAATCTGTGGTGTCACTGCAAATATTTTATTAATTTTGTGATGCGTGTATGTGAAATTCGTGATATCTTCTAGAGTTTTCATTTGAATTATATACTGTAAAAGACAATTTTAATCTATAATATGTGGCCAAGCAAATTAGCGTAATTATTTGGATACGGATTAATACTACATACTTGAAAATAGCCTTGGAAGTTATGTTATATTTTTTTACAAAAAATTAAAGATTAAAATGGTTACTGTGAGTCAACCTTAAGAGATAGACATATGCTGTCGCGGACTTTTTTGTAGGTCTAATTAAGTTGTACAACTCTTCCATACAAAATATTCTTCCATCTATTTTCAATTGAGCAGCGTTCGTAAGAAACGTGTTTTTTCGACCGTTTTTTTGTCGACTTAGGTTGCAAATTAGGTCTCCACGGATGTACCTTTGATTTAAACAGGATAATATATAGCCTATTTTCATTTCGAAAGTCCATTCTACATATTAGTGAAAGAATTTTTTAAATCGGTCCAGTAGTTTTTGAGCCAAATCATTACAAACATACAAAAATACAAGTGTTCTCTCTTTATAATATTAGTATAGATGAAGATATGCTAGATGGAGAATATTGAAGACTTTAGCAACACCCTGTGGCCTTTGCTCACGTTGTACTCAATATTCTAGTGTTTTGGTTTTCATCATTATTTTTTCCATTATAATATTTTTATTTTACAATGCAAGTTCAATCAGGCACATGTTATTTTGATACTTCGGGCTAATAATACATCTAGGAAATACAACATTCTGTAATTTCATAAGCACATCGATTGTTAAATCTATAAACTCCCGACTAGATGAGATGAGATCGCTAGTATTTCATTTAAGTTTTTATAGCACGGTGTGTCCTAAACCCGCATTTACGCACGCGTTTCCGTGACTTAAATAGTCGTTTATTGCACGACGTTTAGCACCCTCGAAGCACTCGGATGCCGACTTCACGCCGTGCAATAATAGACTACTGAAGTCACACGTATCGTAATATACTATTATCGTAATTCACTAAACATCAGATGAGATAGTAGTAATTTTTTTTATAATATGACCACATCCAAGTTTCAATGATTACATCATAATCAAGGCAATGGCAATGAGACACATACAGGTTGAGAATATTTTACTTAATCGATATCTAATACTTACTGTTTTAAAAATTCAAATCCATGGACGCAAACTAATATATTGCCGTACGCGTCCACCTTCAATAAGTTGCCATATAATGTGTCAAACCACAGACCTCTGAAATGAAAACAAACATACTTCAAATCCGAGAAATGTTGTTAACTCCTGAATAATTCTTACTTGACACGAACACTCCTAGCAACAGAACAGAACAGTATTACTGGATGTTGCTTACTTCTCAATATTCATGACTCGACTAAACTTTAAGCGCAGTTAATCGCATCCTACTTATAATAAACTTCCGTCGAATTCTACCTTCAATTATCATTTTTCTTAAACTTTAAAACTTTTCTAAAAGCTATTGTCAGTTTTAAGAGGGAAACTGCACCCCGCGTTCCCTCTTAAAACTCACAATTGCATTTGGAAAAGTTTTGACGTTTAAGATAAATTATAATTGAAGGTAGAATTTGACGGAAGTTTATTAGTAGAATACGATTAACTGCCAAAAATGTTGATACATTGGGTGAAGGAAGCTAATTTAAAGTATTAGTGGTTGGCCTTCTGCTCCAAGAGTCCAGTGAAATTACAGGGTATGTGAGTCTCAAAATCAAATTGTCTCAAGGTGAATTACAGTGCAGTGACGCATAAAAGTGTTTATGTTTGTAGAACTTACTGTGCGTGCCACAGTATCTGATATTAACATACGTCATCGCTTACCTCAGGCAGAATATAGTAGTGCTAGGAGCTTCTGCTAGTCCGCCTGGGGCGGTACCACTTTGCCAATTAATTTTCAGCCGTGAAATAGGAATATTTTTCGGTTGAAATGGCAAGGTGTACAGTGAAATTACAGGGCATGTGAGACTCGACAGCTTTATGTCTCAAGGTAACAGGCGCAATGCAGTGACATGCAAAATTCTGGCAGTTCAGAATTTTGTATACAGCTGTATCTGTTATAGGTAGACGTCTCGCTTACCATCAGGCGAGCGTCGTGCTTGTCCTGTAACCTAATACCATAAAAAAGAGAATTATACATGCCTCAGGTAATCTGAACGTCTAGGTTGTCGAGTTACATCATTATCATCAACAAGTTACATCATCAATAATTTAAGACAAAGCTGAAAACTCACCTGACTGGAAACGACGGGTCATATTCAAATTCTAATATCTCTTTAGGGTAACCCTTCTTAACTAGCCTTTTTTTGGTTAAATTAAATCCTAAGTTTTCATAGTGTGGCGACGTATACTCTGCAACAAGAAAAATATAAATGAAGTAAACTTAAGCTAGCGCGCAATTAGAATGCAAATTAGAACTCGCAGTCTGCAAGTTTTGTTGATTTATTAAAAGTTTTTTTTAAAGAAGCATGTATTTACGTAAGTCATCCACGAGATCTGCAAGATTAGCCCTGAGAGATTACACGTTTTTCTTATAAATGATGCAATAACCAATCAATGCCAAACTGCTGTCACTGACGAGAATTAGTGAAACCGAGACAGTTTATTCAACTTATGTAGTATTTAAGATGTAGTAAAGTAAGTAGGCAAGATAAGGTGAAGTAGTAAGTAACTTGAGTATCCTACCAGTAAATTCCATTGTTTTTGTACATCCTGTGTCCAATTTATACTATTACTAGCTGATAGCCGCGACTTCGTTCACGTACACCAAGAATTTAGTAACCTGTGTTCAATGTTCATCCTCATGCTATAAAGTAAAAACTCCTCCTAACTCCTTTCAGTAAGTAAATTTCAGTAAGATCGGATCGTCCGTTCAGGTGTGATTAGGTAACAAACAGACAGTGACAGAGTTCCAAACGTTTTTATAATATTACTAGCTGATACCATAGAATTCGTTCACGTACACCAAGAATTTAGTAGCTTATGTTCAACCTCATGCTATACAGTATCACATTTCAGTAAGATCGGATCGTCCGTTTAGGCGTGATTAGGTAACAACTTTGAGTGGTTGGTTTATTTATCTGAGGGTAACAAAAAGACAGAGTGACAATGACGTCGATGGAGTGACAGAGTTACAAACGTTTTTATGATATTACTAGAAGTGTACCGCGGCTTCGCCCGCGTTAAAAATTTATTTTATTTACTTAAAACTTTTCTTTTGTAAAAACGATTCTATCAATAAAGACATCAAAAAAGAATTAGCCAAATCGGTTCACCCGTTTTTATGTTATCGCGTGGCAAAGGCAATTCGGGATTCATATTTATAAAACCCGAAAAACCCAAAGTTTCAGACTTTGTTGCCTACCCCATTTTGAAAAATCCTACAACACGTACTTTATCTCATCTTGTTTCGCCATACAAACTATGATTCCCCGTTCCGTATCCGGGAGGAATTTTTAGAAAATCTTTTCTGAGCTGATACCTACGTCATAATAACTATCTTTATCTTTAACTTGTTACCCCTCTTCACCCTTTTAGGGGTAGAATTTCGAAAGAGCATGAAACACGTATTTACTGACTTAAGCTTGTGTTAAATTTCAAATTTAAAAACTATCTAATCTTGTTTCTCCATACAAACTTTGAACCCCCGTTTCATCACCTTCAGGGGTGAATTTTTGAAAATACTTTCTCAGAGGGAACTAACTATCTGCATGCCAAATTTCAGCGCAATCCGAAACAATATTGATTTTCACACTTTGTTACCCCATTTCACCCTCTTAGGGGTGTAATTTAAAAAAAACCTGAAACACATATTTACTTATTTTTGTACTGAAGCACTTGTGTGAAGTTTCGGATAGAAAAGACTATCTAATCTTGTTTCTCCATACAAACTTTGAACCCCCATTTCATCCCCTTAAGGGGTGAATTTTGAAAAATCCTTTTTCAGAGGTAACTAACGTTGTAATAACTATCTGCATGCCAAATTTCAGCGCAATCCGAAACAATATTGATTTTTATACTTTGTTACCCCATTTCACCCTCTTAGGGGTGTAATTAAAAAAAACCCGAAACACGTATTTACCTTTTTTTACTGGAGCACTTATATGAAGTTTCGAATAGAAAATACTATCTAATCTTGTTTCTCCATACAAACTTTGAACCCCCGTTTCATCCCCTTCAGGGGTGAATTTTGGAAAATACTTTCTCACAGGGAACTAACTACGTAATAACTATCTGCATGCCAAATTTCAGCGCAATCCAAAACAATATTGATTTTCACACTTTGTTACTCCCATTTCACCCTCTTAGAGGTGGATTAAAAAAAAAACTGAAACACGTATTTACTTATTTTTTTACTTGAGCACTTCTATAAAGTTTCGAATAGAAAAGACTATCTAATCTTGTTTCTCCATACAAACTTTGAACCCCGTTTCATCCCCTTCTGGGGTGAATTTTGAAAAATCCTTTTTCAGAGGTAACTAACGTTGTAATAACTATCTGCATGCCAAATTTCAGCGCAATCCGAAAAAATATTGATTTTCACACTTTGTTACCCCATTTCACCCTCTTAGGGGTGGAATTTCAAAAAAACCTGAAATACGTATTTACTTATTTTTGTACTGAAGCACTTGTGTGAAGTTTCGGATAGAAAAGACTATCTAATCTTGTTTCTCCATACAAACTTTGAACCCCCATTTCATCCTCTTAAGGGGTGAATTTTGAAAAATCCTTTCTTAGTACACCCCTACGTACTAAGACAAATATACCCTCCAAATTTCAAGTCTCTACGACCAGCGGTTTAGGCTGTGCGTTGTCTGTCAGTGAGTCAGTCAGTCAGTATGTCAGGACAAAGATTCTTATAGTATTAGAAGATTATAAATTATATTATATTTTCTAATACCTTTAAACGAGCAATTCTTGTATATAAATATATATAAACATATATCTAAATAATCTATATCTCGGAAACGGCTCCAACGATTTTCATAAAATTTTGTATACACTGGGGATTTTGGGGGCGATAAATCGATCTAGCTAGGATTCATTTTCATTTTATTCGTAATTTTGGGCATTGAAAAACTGCTACAATATCATTAGAATACAAAGGATAATTTCGACTCATTTGACAATATTATGATAGCTCGGTGGAAGATCGATTGGATGGCGTTCGGGAGGTCTCTGGTTCGAGACCAGATGAGATTACTATTTTTCCATTTTTTGGTTCTTATTTTTTTCCCATTTGTGAGTAAAACTATTAATAGGAGCCAAAAGAAATCCAAAAAACTCGATTTAACAAAAGAAAATATACATACAATACCGAGCAAAGCTCGGTAAACCAGATATAGTATTAGGAGAGGATGGATGAAGAAAGATTGACGAAACAGATTTATGAGACGAGTGTGACCAGTTGGTAGGGGCCGACCTAGGCGAACGTATCACGACAAGATCGGAGTTTTAAAGAAAGGCCAACTCAGAAGTACACAAGTAAGTAGTAAGTATAACCGGCGAGCATGTATGAAGGCGCTCATGAAAGTGGAAGAAGCGAAGGAGATATGTCAGAATCGCAGCATGTGGAAAGAAGTCGTCTCGGCCTATCTCAACGGGAAAAAGGCGTGATTGTATGTACTTATGTATATAGTATTATAGTAAGTATGGATAACTAGCTGTGCCCCGCGGTTTAACCCGGGTAGACATAGTTTCCGTGGGAATATCGGGATAAAAATATCCTATATGTTATTCCAGGGTCTAGGCTATCTACATACTAAATTTCAGCTCAATCGGTTGAGTAGTTTTTGCGTGAAAGAGTAACAAACATCCATTCATATACAAACTTTCGCGTTTATAATAATACTAGAAGTGCCCCGCTGCTTCGCCCGCGTTAAAGACTTCTTTTATTTACTTAAAACTTTTATTTTGTAAAAACCTTTCTATCATAAAAGACATCAAAGAAGTAAAAGCCAAATCGGTTCACCCATTTTCAAGTTAATGCGTGACTAAGGAAAATAGGGATTAATATTTATAAAACCCGAAATACCATATTGATTTTCAGACTTTTTTACCAACCCCGTGCAAAAATCCTGCAACACGTATTTACTCATTTATATACAGAAGTACTTGAGTAAATCTATAAGTTTATATATATAAAAGAAAGCCGTGTTAGTTACTACACTTATAACTCAAGAACGGCTGGACCAATTTTTACGATTTTTGTATTATTGGAATTGTCTTTGTCAGGAATAGGATAATAAATATTAAAAACAATGAATAATTTACCTAAAAAATTATATAAGAAAACATATTTTGCCAAAATGTTCCTGGGTTTCAAAACTGCCAATCATTTGATGTTCAATTGTTTATCCCGTCGATACGGTAAACCGCAAATTAATAAGGGTCATCGCTCTCCATACATTGCTATTTGCTATTCGTGATTGCTTATTGACAATATTTCTAAATATTGTTTGTCTTCTTTTATGTTCCTTAAAAATCGACAGACTTGCAGTAATGCATGTTCGTTATTTGCTTTATATGCCAAATACGCAAATAGGCGAACAATTTCGCAAATATACCCTCCACAGATGTAATTTTCTGTCACACATAGCAAATACAAATAGCCATGTGTGAATAGCATTACAATATTCGGATTACCGCGTATTTTTTTTGTATAATTATGGTACCACACGATTAGAGTATTTCGCCAGTGTTAAGTAGTGAGTCAAGTAAAAATTAAGACATATTTAATGATTGTCAAATATGCGTGCGTTCAGAAATGTATGCTTACGCACGGAGGATAAATAGCTTTTTTTTCAGACCGTGCTTACAAGCAATTAATAATGATCAATACCTAATCAATTTTATTTGTCAGAATGTAGGTAAATACAGAGGACATGCAAGAATGGCATAGCCAATTTATGAGTGCCGTATACATTGTGATCCATAAGGCAAAAAAAATGTAAATATATTTAGACAGAGATTATCCATGAAGTCAGTATACTTATTCAGAATTGAAATTAAATTCAATTCAATTTAAAAAAAAAATTCAATCGAACTAATGTCAAGTTAATAACTTATCCATAACAATAATAACATAGTTTAATTCGATCATGTTTTGCTGACACGCGGTTTTAAGTACTTGATTATAGTATTTTTATTCAATTTCTGTACTGCCATCATACATTGCTAAACTTTATATATCTTTTGTATTCATTGTATTACGTTCATAAAAGCCTAAATTAAGTTTATCTAAAAGGTAACATTCATTGTCTGTTAGGTGGTTCGAAGTTCGCCTGGCCAGCTAGTATATATATATATATAACTAGCTGTGCCCCGCGGTCTCGCCTGCGTTAAAAACAACTTTTATTTATTTTCATTATTTTTTTCATAAGAACCATCTGACAATAAAAACACAACAAAAAAAGAATTAGCGAAATCGGTCCAGCCCTTCACACGTGATGCCGTGACTAAGGGCAATTGGGATTCATTTTTAGAAAATCCTTTCTAAGCGGATACCTACGCCATAACAACTATCTGCTTTCTAAATTTCAGCGCAATCCGAAACAAAATTGATTTTCAGACTTTGTTACCTCACTTCAACCTCTTAGGGTGGCATTTTGAAAAAGCCTGCAACTCGTATTTACTTATTTGTTTATAGAAGTACTTGTGTAAAATGTCGAAAGAAATCACTATCCAAACTTTGAACCCCCGCTTTATCCCCTTAAAGAGTGAATTTTGAAAAATCCTTTCTTAGCGGATACCTACGTCATAATAACCTGCATGCTAAATTTCAGCGCAATCCGAAACAATATTGATTTTCAGACTTTGTTACCCTATTTCACCCTCTTAGTGTGGGAATTTCAAAAAAGCCTGAAACACGTATTTACTTATTTATTTACTGAAGCACTTATGTGAAGTTTCGAATAGAAAAAACTATCTACAGGTTGGCAAAATAGAGTAGAAATAAATAGGGGCGCACTATAGCAGAGAGAGTGGCGGTAAACTTTAAAATTACTTCTTTAGTGGAACTACGGATAGTCTTATTCATGTTATCATTCATGGCGGGATGTGGCGCTGTGCACGCACTTGTTCCGCGTGCTGCGCGGCGACCTGCACCACCCGGAGGTGCTGGCCGAGCTGCGGCTGCAGGTGCCGGTGGTAGGTGCGCGTCGTCGTATTCACACTTTGCTAGTTCCGTCGGCAAGAACTAACTTAGTAGAGTTCGCACCATTGTCACGAGCCATACGACTGATTAACGTAATATCATTAAATATAAACATATTTTTGTGCAGCCTGCCGAAATTCAAAGAGGCGGCTCAAAATTCTGTGGAAAATTTATAAAAATATTGTTTATATTACTAAATTTTTAATTTCATTTTTTTATTATTTCTAATCTTAATTACGTTTTAATTGTTTATTTTGTCAATATTATATTTTCTGTAACATGGATTTAGTGCTTACTGTTATGATGTTATGTCTGATTTGTGTAAATAAATAAATAAATAAATAAAATGTTAAAACATCTTTAAGTTGCGTAGGTTACGGAAAATATTAAAATATTACTATTAAGTTGCACAAAAAACATTGTTCATAAATTTTCAGTCACTGACCACAGTTAACATAGAAAATTTTATCACAGATTAGATTATTGCCAGGCCAGAAAAAAATAGATCCGTTTCAAGACGTTTTTGCCAACCTGTAAACTTGTTTCTCTATACAAACTTTGAACCCCCGTTTCATCCCCTTAAGGGGTGAATTTTAGAAAATCATTTCTCTGAGGGAACTAACGTCGTAATAACTATTTGCATGCCAAATTTCAGCGCCATCCGAAACAATATTGATTTTCAGACTTTGTTACCCCATTTCACCCTCTCAGGGGTTGAATTTCGAAAAAGCTTGGAACACGTATTTACTTATTTATTTACTGAAGCACTTTTGTGAAGTTTCGAATAGAAAATACTATCTAATCTTGTTTCTCCATACAAACTTTGAACCCCCGTTTCATCCCCTTAAGGGGTGAATTTTAGAAAATCATTTCTTAGTACACCTTTACGTACTAAGACAAATATACCCTCCAAACTTCAAGTCTCTACGACCAGCGGTTTAGGCTGTGCGTTGTCTGTCAGTCAGTCAGTATGTCAGGACAAAGATTCTTATAGTATTAACTAGAAGTGTCCCGCGGCTTCGCCCGCGTTGAAAACTCCTTTACTTAAAACTTTTCTTCTGTAAAAATGTTTCTATAAAAGAAATAATATAACATAAATATATAATATTATAATATAAATAAAGACATTAAATATGAATTAGCCAAATCGCATCACCCGTTTGCATGTTATCGCGTAACTAAGGCAAATCGGGATTCATAATTATAAAACCCGAAAAACCCAAATTTTCATACTTTGTTACCTACCCCATTTTGAAAAATCTTACAACACGTATTTACTAATTTATTTTCAGAAGTACTTAAGTAAAGTTTCGAATGAAACAGACTATCTCATCAACATTCAACTTTGTATCCCCGTTCCGTCTCCATAAGAAGTTAATTTGGAAAATCCTTTCTTATCGGTTACCTACGTCATAATAACTATCTGCATTCTAAATTTCAGCAATCCGAAACAATATTGATTTTAAGACTTTGTTACCCCAGTTCACCCCTAAGAAAGGGTGGAATTAAAAAACCTGAAACACGTATTTACTTATTTTTTTACTGGAGCACTTTGATGAAGTTTCGAATAGAAAATACTATCTAATCTTGTTTTTCCATAGAAACTTTGAACCCCCGTTTCATCCCCTCCAGGGGTGAAATTTGAAAAATCCTTTTTCAAAGGTAACTAACGTTGTAATAATTATCTGCATGCCAAGTTTTAGCGCAATCCGAAAATATATTGATTTTCACACTTTGTTACCCCATTTCACCCTCTTAGGGGTGGAATTTCAAAAAAACCTGAAACACGTATTTACTTATTTTTGTACTAAAGCACTTGTGTGAAGTTTCGGGTAGAAAAGACTATCTAATCTTGTTTCTCCATACAAACTTTGAACCCCCATTTCATCCCCTTAAGGGGTGAATTTTGAAAAATCCTTTCTTAGTACACCCCTTCGTACTTAGACAAATATACCCTCCAAATTTCAAGTCTCTACGACCAGCGGTTTAGGCTGTGCGTTGTCTGTCAGTGAGTCAGTCAGTCAGTCAGTCAGTCAGTCTGTCAGTATGTCAGGACAAAGATTCTTATAGTATTAGACTAGTAGGATTGTAATTTTTAATTGTGTCAATAAATTATAATTAATATTTCAACCAACTTGCAAAAAGGCGAAGGTTGTCAATTCGTCTGTATGGTTTTTTTCTCCACCTTTTTGGATGTCTGTTGTAAGTCGCAACGAATATAATATACAGTGTGCGCTTAGTCTAAAACTGCACTTACCGGCTAATGTGTAGTCCATATCAAAGCCATAGAATTTAACATTTTCTAAATGCAGGGATCTGTTCACGAATATTCTGAAACAAAACAGACCAGTCCATTAATTATTAAGATTGAGACTAAATTAGTTTATGAGTAATTCTGAGGGTACATCTTTCTACAACGATATTCTGTTTTTGATATGAGTCAAGCAAATCCAGCAGATCCCAAATGTCAATGTTATTATTTTTGTGACATTTGGAATCATTTGAAAGTTACTCTGGACTAGACACCAAACTTTGATGCAATACTTAACACAATTAGAATAAATGTATATAAGGTTTGCAGAAACCACAAAAATATACAATAGGTAAATAGATCGTTCTAGTGTTCAAAAACTACAGAACGTTTTGATTACCTTACCATTCAAATCGCTATCAGCAATTAATAAAGTATAATAAATAGGTGATATGCTTTTCATATGATAACCGACCACCGATTAGATGTGAGTACCTACGTATTATGTAGAGTAGATTCGATACTTCAAAGTACTCATATTAGTTACAGAGTGAAGTATCTACTATATAATAATGAGCGATTAAATCGACGCCTCTCATTAACCACATAATACAAACACAAAGTAGACTGACCATCACAAAATGTTTATTATCAGGTCATCAGTAAAATAAGAAAATAAAGTATTTCTTTTGATGTTGGAACTATGCACCTAGCTTTTAGCAAATTTGCAATCTACAGCATTGATAACTATCATTATTTATGCTGTGATGCGGAAGTGTTGACAAAATTATATTGAATCAAAATTATCACTATGCTGGTATTAAAACTTCCTAGACCTAGTTACAAAATGTTGAATATAATTTCTAGTTCCGCCGGCTAGTAAATATGGTAATGTTTACGCCTACGACCATAATGTCGCCATGACTGAGGACATTGATATGCAAATTCATCAATAACCTATTTAATAAATTTATATTACGCCTTCGACATCGGTGACTAGAGCGAGCCCCGACTGCCCCGAGCGAAAGTTGAATCATTTCCGATTCATAAACTGACCTTCTGTCCCATTTAATTATGAATGGATACTACGGATGTGATGTGACGCAGTACGAGTTAGTAACACATTAGATAATATTGAAGACGATAGATTATAAACATCAGCATAATGTGTTATTTTATCTAACTAAATGATGCAACGCAAATTATAAAACTGGATTTTAATTTTACAGTAGGCAGGTATTTGTAGATATACGACTACTAGCTGTGCCCTTGGGCTTCGCCCGCGTTAAGAAGTATCCATAGCCTAATACATAGTACTGGCTATCCCTTTACAACATTTTAGCTAAATCAGTCCAGCCGTTTAACAGTGGGGTAAGAGATGCTCCGGGGAAGCCAGTCTCGTCAAGCTGGTCTAATTTGACATTACCTTCTGAAATTGTAATATTGAGACAGATAACCATGACATTCGCATTTATAATATTGGTGTTGATCATCGACATGTGTTGATAGAATACCCCTGTGATAAATAATAGCCCTCGAAAAACGCGAGCAACTTCAACAAAATAAAATAAACTGGCCAAGTGCAAGTCGGACTCGCACTAGTAGGGTTCCGTACCACACTACAGTATTTTATAAGATCGAGCAAAAAATACCACTATCATTATTCGCCAGCAAAAAATAATAATTAATAAACATTTCGTTTCTTATAACGCCTTCTAACGTCTAACAAAGGTGTTAGGGATCGACATTTCAATATAACGCCATCTATGGGACGTTTACCTAACTAAGCGTTCATAGATGGCGTGAAATGCCGAAAAAAACACGTTTCTTGTATGGGGACCCTCTATTATCTTTAACTTTATTTTGTTTTTAGTATTTGTTGTCATAGCGGCAACAGAAATACATCATCTGTGAAAATTTCAACTGTCTAACTATCACGGTTTATGAGATACAGCTTGGTGACAGACGGACAGACAGACAGACAGACAGACAGACAGACAGACAGACGGACAGCGGAGTCTCAGTAATAGGGTTCCGTTGGTACCCTTTGGGTACGGAACCCTAAAAAATCACAGAAGGTGAATGATTTATCCATCTTATAGCTGCGCCCTCCTTGTTGTTGTTAGCCGCGATTTTGGGAATGAAATGTATGCTACAGAAGTTTAATAGAGGCATAAAATTCAATCCTATTGGCCGATTTCAGTGGAGAGTCGAGGAGTAATAAATGATATAGGTAATCATACATTTATGAGTTAACTCACAAACTTTCGTATTTATAATATTGCGAAACTGTAATTTTCAGCCTGGAAATGAGTAAATAGCCTCAGACGGAGTTATTTAAAGCGTTCCAATGAAAGCACGTGTGGGTGCATGTTGAGTGTCAAGACTGCGAAATGAAGCTCAATCAAAGATCGATAAGTAATTTTATTGCCGGTGTCAGGGAACAGCTTTGAGTGTGTGCACTACACCAGACAATTTCAAAGTGACTTTAAAAGTAATCTACAGTAACTACAAACTATTTACTTTTATATTTTTGACAGCATATGAAACTGGTACAAATAATACGGAAACTTTTTAAATTCTTATGGAGTACCAAATACATTTCGCCTTTATTATATTAGTAGAATTCGATTATGTAATAGGTAAGCTATATGTTTATCGGAGACCCGGTAAGAATATTAGGAAAATGTTTAAGGAAATAAGAAAAACCCACGTTTAACCACTTCAATTCTCAATATACGGTTTTCTCAGAGCATTTCTGTTTATTTCCAGATTTCCGTGTTTCGAACAGGACACTTAGCAAATATGTCGTGTGGGTGGATCCCGATCGAGAATGTGAAGTCGCAAGAACATTGAAACTTGCTGGAGTTCTCAATAATATGTATGTATTACTAATGACAGACTAATGACAATGACACAGTAACGAGACTCATTATGATGTGCGCTTACGTAAACACATGAAGAGTGTTATTATAAGTGATATTGATAGATGTATGCAAGTACTAGTTACGTCCCGCGGCTTCGCCCGTCCTAAAAACTATCCTTGTCCTATTTCACAATTCTAAATTGTCTCTGTGCAAAAATTCAGCTAATTCGGTCTACCTGTTTAACTTGAAAAAGGTAAACAGAGACAGAATTACTTTCGCCATTATAAAGTTTAAACTCTGTCCAACCAATATAAGAATGACAAAGAGTCTCAAGAATAAAGACTTCTGCTACAGACCAATATTAAATATTGTAATCCCTAGATTGCAGTTTTGATTGGCATTTGCAACGCTGAAGGTTGATCAAACAAAGTTAGACGGTAATCAACAGCACTTAGGCTTGTTGATTAAGTACTTACTTTGTGTTCCAAGTTACACAATAGATATTGTGGCGGTCAGAGATTTGTTGCCACGCTAGCAGGGTACATGGCGCTAGCACGCAATCAACCCCGGATCGCGAGTTCTAGATAACATTTAGTTTATACCTACCTAACATTGACCTTTAGTGAAGTAAAACTAACTACGCTAGAACAATCCGCCAACTTCTTTCTTTCTTTCTTTCTCCGCCAAGTTCTTAGGACTTACTAAGGTGCTATTTTTGATAAGCTTTTAGACGATTTTAGATAGGGATTTAGACAACTTTAATACCAAACTATTCCTAAAGGAAACCAAATATTTACATATTGTGGTAACCACAGGCAGTTACCTATGTCTTTGGTGCCATCAGCAAGGCAAGCGTTCATGGTATAATATCGTCGATCGCATTGCCACCTGTCACATGATAGTGCATTTCATGAACTTCGAAGGAAAATTATATCGGTTAAGATAACTTTATTAGTTTAGCAGTAATAGTCGTTGAACTTGGGTGTTGGATTATTTTAAAAATAATTATGTTAAATATTATACTACTACGGAACCCTACACTGCGCGTGGCCAGAGACGCACTTGCCCGGTTTTAAAAAAAATTAAATATAAAGACAAAGAGTACTTACAGAAAAAAACGTACAAGTGAAGACGATCCTTTAAGTAATATTTCTATTGAAATGCATCGATACATATTCGTAGAATATAATCATCATCACAGCCTATCTTTGTCCAATGCTTAATATTATAGTGAATTTGAATTATTGAAAGCCATGACATTTAAAAGACTACTACTAACTGATTTATTCTGATAAGCGGTCCAGTGGCTGACTTCCGTCTACTAAGCAGGAAACAAGAAGCAGGATGATAAACAAGCTTACGATACGACACGCATGCAAGCCGTCGGTCGGATCATCCTGCATACTTGTACTATTCATTATTCTGTACCTCCAATTTTAGTCCAAAACGCAAATTTCCTGAACTAGATAAACGTACTTAAGCCGTCTCAACTCAATGATCCACTTGGTCAGACTTTTAACAAAATCAAGGAAAGGATGCACCACGATCACTTGCAAATTAAGATATCACTGAGTTGTCAAATTTTGTGCAGCTGTCTCAGAAAAAGAAACACAAAAATAGTAATAGATTACTGTATTATATTTTCTAAGAGACTATAAAGTCTTTGCTAACTTCATTTTCGATCAATATTAGCAAACAAGTCGAGTCCTAAAGTAGCCGAATATACTGAAACAACTAAAAATGTTTGTCAATTAATATTGACAAAACTTACGATCGTATCGCTGGATATTAAGCATTGGTTGACATTGAAAACTATGTGAGAGTCAGGTGTATGTACAGATTTAGACATTGGCGTCAGCTAGTTTCCAATGTAGCTAATTGCACCAATAATAAATATGTTATGGCACGATATTATCGCCTACGCGATCTGGACAGCAATGACACATAATATTAGTAGATAACGTGGAATTTCAGCGTGCACATTGCAACAATAATTAAAAGCATCGCAATCTGACAGAATAAACAATAATAATTACATTATTATAAAATATATTAACGTTAGATAGTATATGCAAAATAAAATATGAGACGTGTAGTTAGTTTCATAAGTGTTAATCTCAGAATTTGTAAGACTTTCGAAGATTCATTTTTATATTTCTATCTATAAGTCTGTAACATTATACGAAAATATAATTACTCGTATTTAAAACAAAAAGTCTGTAACAGTTACAGATGTGAGAAAATCTATAGGCGTGTGCGTTTGCCCAGCAAAAAGTATCGCCTTTTCAAGAATTTAATGATGCAGATAATGAGTGCCTTATATCGTGTCCGAAATTTTAAATTTGTGCCTCCAACGGCTTCGGAGTTATTTAAGAATAAACTGGCCAAGTGCAAGTTGGACTCGCACTCGTAGGGTTCCGTACCACACTACAGTATTTTATAAGATCGAGCAAAAATACACTATCATTTTTCGCCAGCAAAAAATAATTATTAATAAACATTTTATTTCTTATAACGCCATCTAACGTCGAACAGAGGTGTTAGGGATCGACATTTCAATATAACGCCATCTATGGGACGTTTACCTAACTAAGCGTTCATAGATGGCGTGAAATGCCGAAAAAAATACGTTTCTATTCTATTCTGTTCTAGAGGGAGACCCTCTATTATTATTAACTTTATTCTGTTTTTAGTATTTGTTGTTATAGCGGCAACAGAAATACATCATCTGTGAAAATTTCAACTGTTCAACTAATACGGTTCATAAGATACAGCCTGGTGACAGACGGACGGACGGACAGACAGACAGACAGACAGACAGACAGACAGACAGACAGTCGGACAGCGGAGTCTTAGTAATAGGGTCCTGTTTTACCCTTTAGGTACGGAACCCTAAAAACGGATTCTGCTGCACGAACGTTCGCCCAGGAACACTTTTTTTTAAAGATGGGTCTAGCTGTATATCTAGATATTAAATATGCAAAAATATTTTCCAACTTAACAATTCTGTACGAATCTGTACTATTTAAATTTCATTGCAACGCCATCAAGTGAGGAAGGATAGCCTGAAGTATCGTGCGGCTTTTTAATGTTCACTCGAATTTGGTCGAGTAATCTACCAAAAATATTCCGAATGGTTTTTTATCATTATTGTCTAAAGTAATGGATATAAATGCTTGATTTTTTGCATACGTATTCTTAAAATAGAGCTCTAATTATTTGTAGAAGCATGTAATAAGCCAGCTCACAGCAAACTAGTGTTTTCGTATTCTAAGTAATTTCACTCAAAATAACCTCAAAAAAAGACAAAATCGTTAAGAACTCGCCAATTATATGTAGTAGGCCGGCGAAACTTTACAGGATCGTGGGAATATATAACGGGTACCAGTTGGCACTAACGCGAAGTCCTTGGTCTTGTTCGTTCGAAAGCCAGAACATTTTTCCATTTTCTGGGAAATAAAATAATAGCTCCTGAACCATGCTAGTCATGTTATTGAAAATTCGGGCACAAATATGCACAAATTTAATGTATCAGTACACAGAAAATCATAACGTTCGCCCAGCAAAAAACTAAATATCTCTGAAATCTTAAGAGGCACAAATTTGGCTTTCACGGCACATTTATCCTCGTATTTAAGCTATCTTATTGCATATTTAATATACAGCTAGACCCTTTTTTAAAAAAAAGTTTAGCTGGGCGAACGTTCGTGCAGCAGAATTCGTTTTTCTTAAATAACTCCGAAGCCGTTTGAGGCAAAAATTTAAAATTTCGGGCACATTTACACGATATAAGGCACTAATTATCTGCATCATTAAATTCTTGAAAAGGCGATACTTTTTGCTGGGCGAACGCACACGGCCACAACTGCTCTCCTACAGATTATTATCAATCATTCGTGACTCTTGACATTTGTTATTACTTTCCTGTCCAAACTATTCTTTGGAGAAGATGATATCATGACCGAACATCTTTACCGATATTTTTTTATTCGGTTAGGTTCTTAATAGTACCTAACCAAAAACGTACCATGGATACCAGATACATCCATAAATGTTATGCAATCGTAGTTAGTTATATTATCGTAAACAACTATTT
This sequence comes from Cabera pusaria, assembly GCA_954871355.1. Classification (NCBI taxonomy): domain Eukaryota; kingdom Metazoa; phylum Arthropoda; class Insecta; order Lepidoptera; family Geometridae; genus Cabera; species Cabera pusaria. The sequence continues at coordinate 15,127,697 of OX940896.1, forward strand.
GTCGATTTATTTTAATGCTACATTTTGGCAAAGGCTGTGTTTTATAGCAGCCTGTTGGCATTTAGGCGCCTTGTTTGACTACATTCCAGGACAGTAATTCAAAGAACTCAGCTCGATCAGATAAGCGATCTAATAAACTTTCAATCACAATTTGAAATCAATACAGAAATTGTAGATTGATTACAGATTTTTACATGCCTATTTTAAGGTGAGGATTAGACTCGTGACATACACGGGTTATTTATTGCGTGCTTTAATACGTTTATCAAAATAAGTCCTCGCCAAAACATACTGGAATCATTAATAATATTTTTCCGTAATTCAATGCGATGATGTTACATAATACAAACTCAAGAAAATGTTTGCTAAAATTGCAGGCTACGAAAATTGGCCATTTCCATTTTATAAATCTGAAAGAGTTGAATAGATACAATAAAAGAAACTACCTAGAAGCCGTCTATTAAAAATAATATGAACGATTCCATCACGGTTCATATACATTCTTCCAAGAGCTAAAAATCATCTAATTCAAGCTTTTCGGAATGTTCCATCTTTACATTCGATAATGCTTACATTATAAATGTCAATAGTTTGCTAAATATGTGCAAAAACAATACATCCAAGGTTATTTGTGACTTACTCATTGGGCGCTGCGGTATATCTATCGCCTTTGCCGTACGAGGAACCATTGGAAACCACGTGCTCGAGTATCGGTGCTGAACCATTGGGCTTCTTCAGATCCTTCATTTTACAACTCACATCAAATGAACTTTACTATAAACACTCAATCTGGTATCTGTTTAAATTCCGGTGAAACCTATCAACACTTCAAATATTAGTTTTGAGAACGGCACGTAAACGCAGACGGAGTATCTTTAAGAGGCACACTTGATATACTCAGTATCCGTGTTAGTGGTACAAAGGAAGCATTTGAGTGGATATCCTTGACAGTAACAAGGTCGTCATACCGGTCTTGCTGAAACTTCGCCTGCTCTCAACAGGCTAGCCAACAATTCATCATAACATTGTTTGTACACCACGATGTGTGTAGATGATAGTGTGTACCATTAATCACAAGACAGTCATGTAATGTTTGCAATTCTTTATGATTGTCATCGTATTGGCCGTAAGTTGTTTTGAGTTTTAGTTATACATAGTGATCATTGTCGGTACGTGATCGTTTTAATTTATTTGTGTGTGCGCGCGATGTACCAGTGACGAATATCGCCGAATCACACGAATACTGCATGTAGGTATAGTATTCGATTTGAACGAGTTGAAAATGCAGTCAGTTAGTATACAACAGGTAGAACGCGGCTCGGTTGGGAGTTGGGTGACTAGGGAGAGGAGATTGGGGCTCAATTATACCTACCTCCCCCTCTGATGCGGAATTCCCGGCCGGGAGATATTTACCGACCGGTGTCGTTGTCGGTAAATTATATCATACAGAAAAGGGTAAGAAGATAATAGCATAAACGGTGAAACAGTAATTCACAAAAAATATCAAATACCTCCTACATTAGCAGATAATTTGATAAAATTAAATTAAATTATTATAAAAATAAAATTAAAATGAAGATAATTTAACCAATAAACACGCTAATCCTAATCCCCAATTAAGTATCGAATATAGACCAATTTTAGAGTTATTAGAGATTTATTCTTGATCGTTATTAATAGCCAGTATTCGTCCAATAAATATCTATTCTTAATAATTTAAGATCGTTTAAAAAACTAAAAGAACCGGAACCGACGACATCAAACGTCTCGCTAGTCAAAGTAGCCAGCAGTAAGTAGCATCTCGTCGAGGTATGTAAATGCATCGTAATAGAAACGTTGATATATTAAAAAGCGCGCCACCAATTTCGTTAACATTTAAATGGGACCACCTAGGAAAGATACCCTTTGAAACGTAAGAATTTTCCAAATCGGTTCAGGCATCTTCGAGTAATCGGTGAACATATATTTAAAAAAATGAACGAACGAATTGAGAACCTCCTCCTTTTTTGTGAAGTCGGTTAAATAGTAAATAATAATGAGCGTAACATAGGTAGATACGTGAGGTGAGTTAATCTCGTACGAATGGGTGGAGGAGCTCTATTCAAGGGCGTACAAATATTGGATAATTCTATTATTTGCGACAGGGGACCCAGCAGGACCGTCTGGCGGCTGGCCATTGTAATAATCTCTTCCGAGAGCGAAGGGATGCAGCGAACGCATGGGGGAACGTGTGCCAGAGTCAACCAATCGATACATATTCAGACACACATTTACTGAGGTAGGATGTCAACGACTCCTCGCTCCATGTCGTTGACACAATGAACGATGTTTTCAGCACTATTGCTTCTAGCATTCCGACGACTTTCACTAGATAATGCACTTCGTATAACATACTCGTATGAGGACAAATATCGACCTCATTCTATTTATAATTTATATTGAGCAACGTTATCGCTCATGTAATTCAATTGGTTGGTACCTATAGCGGGCACTGAGTGCTATCAACATGAAACCCATTGTTCAAATCTATCAAATGTTTTATTTATATACAATGAATGAAATAATGAATGAGGGTACTTGTCTACGGTAATTTGGATAACCCCAATAAACAAATAATAGACATATAAACAAAAATGGTAAACTGGCCAAGTGCGAGTCAGCATCGCGTCTCTTATCGCACACTTAGGGAGGGTTCCGTACAATACGACACATAACAGAGTTTCAACCTCATATATTTGATTAAATGATATTACCCAGAATATTTGGTTTGGTCGCGATCTAGAAAGACGGGGCTCGTTTACTAGCGCCATCAATGTCATTTTGCCGAAACTAATTAGATAGATGGCGTTTAAAACACGTTTTTTGTATGGGGACCCCCTTTAATTTTTAATTTTATTTTGTTTTTAGTATTTGTTGTTCTAGCGGTAAAAGAAATACACCATCTGTAAAAATTTCAACTGTCTAACTATCACGGTTAATGAGCTATAGCCTGGTGACAGACGGACGTACAGACAGACAGACAGACAGACGGACAGCGGAGTCTTAGTAATAGGATCCCGTTTTACCCTTTGGGTACGGAATCCTAAAAACAGAGCGTAAAAGTTTTAGAGCAATTTCAAATCTGCGTAAGCGCGGTTGTTTCGTTTCACCTTAAGTGGGTTTTGAATATAAAGTTGATAAAAGTTGTAATTAGTCATTCCAATAGTTCTGAATGTTAAGTTCCGATAGAACTCTTTATTGATCAACGAGGCACAGAGGTTGTACTACTATTCCCGAAAGCTATAGACAAAGAATATATGATAATATTATTAGTTAAGTGCGTCTAATCATTCCATTGCACAAAATGTGTGAGTCATAAACACTGAATAAAACGTGTTGTTGTTGTAGTCTTTGTTGTCTGCCATATGTGAATAATTGTAAACACAAAATTTTAATTCATACGCAGGTACATAATATTCTTTACAAAACCAAAACATACTCCTCGTGTGATAAGACAACTAACTGATCTAACAGAGTAAATCTGGGCCATGAAAGAGGCAGTTAGTTAAACTTGAAGTTCTCATTCGCTTTGCACAACAAACGAGTACACCAACGTAATACGCAATAACATACGTGAACATAGGCACAGCGTCAAACGAAACCTTGTTACTGTCAAATATTTTGTGCTAATTTAAATCGACAAATTATTTTTCATTACGAAACACCCGACCAGATCGGCCGCTGCATTTCCTGAATACCACTAATTTACGTACGAGGAGTATTGGAAGACACTAAGTTGAGAAACACTCGAGTGATTAAAGTCATACAACGAAATCGCGACGATAAAGTCGAATTGAATAAATAAGCGTGCGAAGACCGTGTAAAGCGGCGCGTGGTCGGGGGCGTATCGCGATACTGACGCTTCGGCAGCAATGCCGGCCGCATATACCCACTCCACGGAGACACTTCCCCGCAGCTAACAGCTGATTCACAAGCTGTCGTCTCGTCCGACCCAAAGTAAGACTGGTGACACGATCTCGGCCAATCTAATCCAAATACCTACGTCTTCTGTTCTTTGTTACTGTTGGAGGCATATTAGGAAGTACCAACCCGTCTGCTCACATAATAACACAAGCAGTCTCCGTGTGAAATACACAACATTTCCGTTACTGATAAAGACAATGAAATCATTAACTAAGGCATTGCTAACGTAGGCAAGTAGTGGAAAATGCGTGAGTAAGCTTCTGAACAAACAAACCGCGAGCAGATATGATAACAAGACCGAACCTCGCGACTTAAGATTTACACATAATAACATATTATGACGAAATGGATAAATCACTTTCGTACCAAAATAATAGTTGTTGCTACTTGATAATATTATTATTTTATCAAAACACGTGACGACTACTTAAGACCGTTCGGATACAGAACCTTAATAATTTAAGATCGCTCGATCGTTTACAAAACGAAAAACTGGCCAAGTGCAAGTTAGACTCGCACTCGTAGGGTTCCGTAACACAGTAGAGTATTCTATAACTTTGATTTTTCGCAACTACAAAATAAACTTTGTTTTTCATAGCGTTTGTATGAAAAACAAAGTTATACTTGCGGTCGCTATATCTCAACAACTGCTGACTGTATCTCGTTCAAACCAATTTTCGTTGAAAGTTTTTATTGAGATCTACAGAATATATTTTTTCTAGATTTTTCACTCCCTTACTTTAGAAGTTAGAGGAGGGGGGAAACACATTTTACCACTTTAGACGCGCCTATCTTTGAAATGATTGACTTTGAGAAAAAATGATTTTAGAAACCTCAACGTCATTTTTAAGGACCTATCCATAGATACCCCACCCCACACGTATAGCTATGACGAAAAAAATTTTTTTTTGTTCCAGTTACATGTATGCGATAAAACCCTTAAACTTTTATATTTTTTATTTTTGTATAAAAATCGGAAAGCGGTTCACACAATACATTTACCTACCAAGTTTCAATTCTGTAGTCCTAATAGTTTCGGAATAAAATGGCTGTGACATACGGACGGACAGACAGACAGACAGACAGACAGACAGACAGACATGGCGAATCTATAAGGGTTCCGTTTTTTGCCATTCGGCTACGGAACCCTAATAAAAAACAACTTCACATGCCGCGATACTCAAAATAGCTAGTAGTATCATGTTGTCAAGTTATGTAATGTGTTTGAGATGTTTATCTCTATATCACCGGAGATACTTGTCATACCTCGATAAAATTTGAGTTCGACCAATCGGGTGCCATAATCTCTCAAACGAAAAAAGAACTTTTGAAATCGGTCAAGATTTGATAAGTTCTGGGGTAACAAACATAAAAATTTAAAAAAATACAGTCGAATTCAGAACTTCCTCCTTTTTTGTTAAGTCGGTTAAAAATTACCTGGACTTCGTGTAAAAAATTATGTACCCTACACAGTCACAAACTTTCAGTCACTTTATTCTAAAGTGTTCGTGTCAAAACAAGCTGATAGAATCTTAAATTTTTATGAACGGTTAGATCTTCATCTATACTAATATTGTAAAGAGAGAACATTTGTATTTTTGTATGTTTGTAATGATTTGGCTCAAAAACTACTGGACCGATTTAAAAAATTCTTTCACTAATATATAGAATGGGCTTTCGAAATGAAAATAGGCTATATATTATACCGTTTAAATCAAAGGTACATTCGTAGAGACCTAATTTGCAACGTACGTCGACAAAAAAACGGTCGAAAAAACACGTTTCTTACGAACGCTGTTCAATTGAAAACAGATGGAAGAATATTTTCTATGGAAGAGTTGTACAACTTAATAAGACCTACAAAAAAGTCAGCGACAGCATATGTCTATCTCTTAAGGTTGACTCACAGTAACCATTTTAATCTTTAATTTTTTGTTAAAAAATATTACATAACTTCCAGGGCTATTTTCAAGTATATAGTATTAATCCTTATCCAAATAATTACGTTAATTAGCTTGGCCACATATTATAGATTTAAATTGTCCTTCACAGTATATAATTCAAATGAAAACTCTAAAGATATCACGGATTTCACATACACGCATAGCAAAATTAATAAAATATTTGCAGTGAAACCACAGAATAGGTCATAGTTACTACGAAAATTTAATACTATAAGAATCTTTGTCCTGACATACTGACTGACTGACTCACTGACAGACAACGCACAGCCTAAACCGCTGGTCGTAGAGACTTGAAATTTGGAGGGTATATTTGTCTTAGTACGTAGGGTTGTACTAAGAAAGGATTTTTCAAAATTCACCCCTTAAGGGGATGAAATGGGGGTTCAAAGTTTGTATGGAGAAACAAGATTAAATAGTCTTTTCTATCCGAAACTTCACACAAGTGCTTCAGTAAAAAAATAAGTAAATACGTTTGTAAATTGTTAAACACAATCCAAAATTTCATCGTACCAACGGGACTTGAACCCGCAACCTCCGGAATAACATGTTCCGGTGCTTTGCCAATTAAGCCATGGTGCGAAGTGACGTTACGACGAAATTAGTGGATTGCATTTGTTAACCCAATTATGCATTGGTGGCGCCATCTATGACTACTTATTACGTAAGTTAATCATTCGGAAGAAATCATTACAGTTTTCAAATCCGACGAGAGATGTTGCACTGCGTAAATCAAATATTATAACAATTTACAAAGATATTAAGTGTGTAACACTTTAAAGAAACATAATAAGTAAATACGTGTTTCAGGTTTTTTTGAAATTCTACCCTAAGAGGGTGAAATGGGGTAACAAAGTGTGAAAATCAATATTGTTTCGGATAGCGCTGAAATTTGGCATGCAGATAGTTATTACGACGTTAGTTCCATCTGAGAAAGGATTTTCCAAAATTCTCCCCTGAAGGGGATGAAACGGGGGTTCAAAGTATGTATGGAGAAACAAGATTAAATAGTATTTTCTATTCGAAACTTCACACAAGTACTTAAGTAAGTAAATACGTGTTTCAGGGTCTTTCAAAATTCCACCCCTAAAAGGGTGAAGTGGGGTAACAAAGTCTGAAATCAATATTATTTCGGATTGCGCTGAAATTTGGCATGCATATGGTTATTTTGACTTAGGCTACTACTACTTAGGCTAAGAAAGAATTTTTCTAAATTCACTCTTCAAGGGGATGATGTTCAAAGTTTGGATATTACTTTTATTCGAGATTTCACACAAGTACTTCTGTAATTAAATAAGTAAATACGGGTTTCAGACTTTTTAAAAGTGCCACCCTAAAATGATTAACTGGGGTAACAAAGTCTAAAAATCAATATTTTTTCGGATTGCGCTGAAGTTTAGAATGCAGATAGTTATTACGACGTAGGTATCCGCTCAGAACGGATTTTCTAAAAATTCCTCCCGGATTCGGAACGAGGATTCAAAGTTTGTGTGGCGAAACAAGATGAGATAAAGTATGTGTTGTAGGATTTTGTGAAATGGGGTAGGTAACGATGTGATGATACCCCATGGTAGGTAACAAAGTCTGAAAATTTGGGTTTTTCGGTTTTTATAAATATGAATCCTGAATTGCCTTAGTCACGCGATAACATGAAAACGGGTGAACCGATTTGGCTAATTCTTATTTTATGTATTTAATGCTAGAATCGTTTTTACAAAAGAAAAGTTTTAAGTAAATAAAAGAAGTTTTTAACGCGGGCGAAGCCGCGGGGCACTTCTAGTATTATTATAAGCTTAGCTTTTCTGTAGATCCCTACCGATCACAATCAATTTGAAGTCAATATAGTATAATAATATGATCTATTGTATAAAATAATAATGATCTACAGGGTGTTTGGTACATGGACCGACAGGATTTTTGGGGGGGGGTGGGGTGGGGGGGGGGGGGTGCAACGAAGTATCTCTTAGGTCGACCCCTGATGTATTATTTCTGCCATGTAGCATATCGTTGGAAAGGCTAAAGAACTTTTTAAAAGAAAGCTAATTTCAAAATGACTTTTAGTTTTTTTTTCAATGAATTTAGAAGTTGTCACTTTTCATAACATTTACACCGATTTACCACTTTGAAAGCTCAGAAGTTTTTTTGTTGATATTAATCGTAACAGGTAATGATTTATTTAGAATAAGAAAACATTGTAGAATACAAGCATAGTTTATTTTGTGGTATTATAACCACACACTAAAAAGTTATGACGATTTAAAGACAAGATTTCGGGGGGTTTAAAAAAAAAATTAAAAAAAACATATCTAAACTACCGTGACACTTGGGACATCGGGCCCGGCGAGGAAATCTAGCCCCCCCCCACCCCCCAAAAAATCCTGTCGGTCCATGTACCAAACACCCTGTATACATATAATATAATATTTTAAACCACCCCGACTGATCTATGTATAATCTTTTCATTAAAAGTATTCCAATGACTCTAAACACGACATTTAAAATCTGAGCTGTAAGTTGGTGAGGATTTGAGTATTCTGTAGAGTCCAGGAGATGTCCCAGCATCAGGTCAATGCTTCCATGTTCTTACAATATCGTTGAAGAAGATTTTCGAATTGATTAAAGCTCATAGTTTTATAACGATTGAACGAATTTTCATGAATAAAAGCTAAGAACACTCTAGATGAAGACATCTATAAAAAAAACTATCAATAATAAAATCAAAATCGGTTCATCCGGTTGGGTGCTAAGATGCTACAGACAGACACACAGATACACACGTTAAACGTATATACCCCTACTTTAAATCAAAATCGGTTCATCCGGTTGGGTGCTAAGATGCTACAGACAGGCAGACAGACATACAGATACACACGTTAAACGTTACGTTACGTTAAGGTTACGGCGGCAGATGTTCTCCTTGGTGGTGGTAAGCTACTTTTCAACCGACTACCAAAAAGAAGGAAGTTCTCAATTCGTCTGTATGTTTCTTTTTTCTTTCTTTTTTTTGTGTGTGTATGTTACGCGATTACTCCGTCAATTGTGAACCGATTCGAATGATTATTTTTGTAATTGGTAGGGTACGTTTCCGAGGTGGTCCCATAGTAATTTCATTGAGATGTGATAAGTATCTTCAGAGATATGACGATAAACGTCTTTAACTTGCTACTAAAACTGACTCGCGGGCATTGAAGTCAGTTGTTTTAGTTTTTAAACTATCTTAATTATTGGTAGATTTAATGATCGCTCTACCTCTGTATAAAAACTCATGATTCATGAATGCACATAAAACTTTCATTGGTTGGTATATAGCTAGGATTAGAACCAACGACCGTCGGGTCAGAATCAGGGTAACTATCCTTTACGCCAAAGGGCCGTCGAATATCACTACGTAAGTATTATAAAACAAAGTCCATCACTGCGTCTGTCTGTTCGCAATAATTTTAATAGCTACTGAACGGATTATCATGCGGTTTTCACCAATAGCCAGAGTGTTTATGAGGAAGGTTTAGGTGCATAATTCGTTAAGGTGTTGTGTAAATTGGTTGAAATATGACGATGGTTGTTAAATATGTTAATATTTTATATTCGATGCAACAAACTGATGCAAATTCTGTAGGCATATATGTTCTACCCGTGCGAAGCCGGGGCTGCTAGTCCTAGATAATTGCGAAAGGTGAAGATAACACGTACTTTTGTATTTTTAACCGACTTCAAAAAAAGGAGGAGGTTTCTCAATTCGACCGTATATTTTTTATTTATATTTTTATGTTTGATCGCGGATAACTTCGTCGTTTATGAATCGATTTTGATTATTCTTTTTTTTGTTGGACAGTAGATATACCAAGTGTGGTACCATAGTAATTTTATTGAGGTCTGATAAGTATCTCCAGAGATCTGGAGACAAACACCTCAAAATTGGTACTGAAAATTAATAGCGCAGCATTGATTATTTTTAGTTTTTTAAACGATCTTATTTCCTTTTTTAAACGAGCTTATTTACTTTTTTAAACGAGCTTATTTACTTTTTTAAACGATCTTATTAGGTTTCAGTTCTTTTTACGTAACGAAAGGCAGCTAACTTTTGTATGACAATATATATGCCTATGAACCTACCTCTTCAATGCAATGAAGTTATTTTATTTTTTAACCGACTTCACAAAAAAGGAGGAGGTTCTCAATTCGTCTGTATGTGTTTTTTTTTTTTGTGTATGTTACACGATTTCTCCGTCAATTGTGAACGGATTCAAATGATTCTTTTTTTAATAGGTAGGATACGTTTCCGAGGTGGTCCCATTTTAATTTTATCGACATCTGATAAGTATCTCCAGAGATATAGAGATAAATACCTCAAACATAGGAGAATGTACTGGTTTTAGTAGATGAGTGCCAAGAAGATTATACACAATTGAGGTTGCAATTGCATACATTTTTGAATACTAAAAAATATGACCTTGAATAATGTTTTTACATCTTTCTTCTCGTTGATTTTGGTTTTTGACAGATATTCTTACGGTAACTGTGAGCGAGATAGAAATAAAGGTGGGGATAATTAATATTTTTTATTTTTTTTTATAATTTATAGGCTAGCGTTTGACCACTATCTCACCTGTTGCTAAGTGATGATGCGGTCGAAGATAGAGAAGTGGACTAGAATGGGAACTGGCTCTCAAGGATAGCTGCTTGAACACATTAGATGTTTGGCGACAGATTTTCTAACTTGAGGGTGGTAGCTGGCCAGGCGGATACTAGATATGTCATGCGGGGGTTGTTGGTTTCTTAACGATGTTTTCCTTCACCGGAGGGCAACTGTGAGAAGCGCACATATATTTTTCGATAGAAAAATTCATTGGTGCACGGCGGTTTGAACTCGGTACCACGGCATCAAAGCCGACTGTTCTCCCAATTACGCCACCGGGCTCTCAATAAATAATTATATATTAATAATTATAAATATAAATATAAATAATTTGTCTTCACAGGAATGTTCTACCGGGCAAAGTCTTGATAGGGTGCAAACTTTTTTAAACATACCTAAGATTTTTTGACATGACATGACGTTTGGCAAAGATGGCGACCATTTCAGTCCCGCGACACTGCATACATTATTAAATAACTCAGAATTATGAACGTACTTTGTACCAACCAACACTGCAAAAAAATAATTTATAAGTATAATACCACAGATTATATAATAGTTACTACGTAAATAATATTTCCGTTGTTAGGTTGGCTACACAGTGCTTTCATAATTCGGGTTTCAACAATATAGGGAAGTGCCTCTTATAACGTAGTAGAGTGATTCAGTACTCTGTTGGCCATATGGCGGCAATTAATGTTAATAATCGCAAATAATACTTTTTAATATTCATTTTGGAATACAACTAGTCCGCGTTATAAAAGTATTTGGAATTATTGTAATAAAATAGACAATTAATTATCGTGTGTGTCAGATGCTTTAATTGCAGAGGGCCATTTTGAACATTGTCCTTTGATACCTTGATGACATCATTATTACTAGTGAATATTTTCACTTTAGCGCGGCATTTAAAGTCAATTTTTTTAGGGTTCCGAACCCAAAGGGTACCAAATGAACACTTTCTGAGACTTTGTTGTCCTTTCGTCCGTCCGTCCGTCCGTGTGTCTATACATATGTGCGCACTTTACAGATCTGTATCTTCTTAACCGTTATAGGTACATACTTGACATTTTCAAAAAGTATATATCCGTCAGTGTATAACGGCCCAGACACTAAATTTAATAGATGCATGTAATTTAATTAAAACTTGTTTTGCACTAAAAAGGGTAAAATAAGTTATTTAAAAAACAAAAAAAACCGACTTCATAACCACAAACAGGCACTCAAAAGCGAAAAATAAATTACTTAAAATTATTATAAGCGCTACCCACTTATCTATTTGAAGTCGGTGCCAGCCAAGTCTATTGGATAGTAGATAGATACTATGCATGTAGTAGTAGTAAGTAGGTACATGTAGGTTAGTAAGTAGGTAGATACATGTAGGGATTTATCTATCTACTACCTATTAGACTTGGCTGGCACCGACTTCAAAAAGATAAGTGGGTAGCGCTTATAATAATTTTAAGTAATATATTTTTCGCTTTTGAGTGCCTGTTTGTGGTTATGAAGTCGGTTTTATTTTTTTTGGAAAATAACTTATATAAACACAATTTGTAACTTTCATTCGTTGGTCTTTGGAATAAATTATTAATCAATCAATCTGAAGCGCATCAAAATATCTGACCATCTTCTTTCTGAATTCAGTGACATAAATCATATTGATATAAGTGCAGAGGAAGCTATTCTATGTTTTAGGTAATTCTTCTACTCGATTCAATGTTTGGATACCATGGCATAAAAACAAACTTGATCCTAGAAACTCTGTCGTACTTGGCTCAATTTGATTCAAGCCTGAACCGGAACCTAAATCAAGAATCTTAGTGACTGTTTTGTCACTTGACGATATCCTCGTCGTTGACACTGCACCAGACGATTGCGTATGCGATTAAACCAATTACGAAATACATACATATCTTGAACAGTGAAGCACGTAAAATAATACACACCTGTGTTCGAGGACTCTCTTATCGAACCACGAGCTGTGCATGGTGGTGTTGAAACTCTCCGCGTAGCAATCCAATTCCACCTCACTTCGATCGACTCTCGCCAACGGCTTGCTCGCTCCAACTTCGGACTTGTCGGGAATTTCGATAGCTTCGTTGCCGGCGAGAAATCTAATTACTGGCCGCTTTTTCTTAGATGAGGAGTTTGCGCGTGCGCGAATATCTTGCGGATTTAGGTCCGGAGACAGAGGGTACGCACTTTCATCAGGCATTTTAGAGACGAGTTAACACTTCAGCTATCAAATTATGACTGAGAATATCGGCCAATTTTATTAAATAAGAATCCTAATAACATGACGATAATGCTGACCCCTCACTGAGATAACTTCGGCCCGGGTCAAGTCGTGGCGCAAACAACGAATACGATGCTGGCTTGATAAGACAATTCATGTTATGCTGATTTCACACTGATACATTTTAAGTAAGTAAATTGGTGGTAATACATATTTACTTACGACCTCGATTTGTGATATTTCGCAGGTCACGCCTAGAGGTAAGCGCAGGAGTGCAGGACTATCACAAGTGGCATAAATAAAGGACAGTTATTACAACAGTACAGAGCAAGTCTGAATTGATGATGTACGGCTTGTTACTATATGCATTTGTTAGGGTTCCGTACCTCAAAAGGTAAAGGAACCCTTATAAGATCACTTTCTTGTCCGTCTGTCTGTCCGTGTGTCACCATCGATTTTCTCAGGAACAGGTAGACCTAGCAAGTTGATATTTATACCAGATACTGAGGTCTATAGTCCCTATTAGGTGTATAAAAATCAAGGTCCTGAGTCAACGCGATAAAAATATATGGGCAAATAATTTACATTTTCGCGAAAACTTGTAAGTATCAAAATTTACCTTAATTTTCAATTTTATTTTTATTTTTCCTTTGCTTGTGCTGTAAGACCTTGCTTTTGGCCAACATTGACAATTCTAGGTCAACCGGAAGTACCCTTTATGTTTTGGGTTGAAAACCTATTTTAACCTACTTCCCGTTGACCTATAATCATGAAATTTGGCCAGAAGAAAAAAATAAAAAAATAAAAAAAGTTGAAATTTAAAGGTTGTCCCTATACATACATAGTTTACGCCAATTAAGATAGGCCTCTGAGTTATATGAGCGCTCATACAATTTAGAGGTCTACTAGCTTAATTGGTACCAAACCAACCAACGTTGGTATGGAAGCCTCGGTGGGCGAGTCCAATTCGACTTGGCCGGTTTTTTTTTAGGGTTCCGTAGTCCTGACAAGGAACCCTTATAGTTTCGTCATGTCCGTCTGTCTGTCTGTCTGTCTCAGACCGTAAATGTTAGAAAGCTGTAATTTTGTAATTATGTATATAAATTACGCCGACAAAGTGGTGAAATAAAATTCTGAATAATATTTTTATTTAGGGTAGCTCCCCTACATAAGAAGTGGGGATGAATTTTGTTTTCGTCGTCTACGTCACATTTCTGGTCAAGTTACAAGTCAAAATCTATTCCAAGTCATACCCTCAGTATAGATGTAGACTTTACTAAAGATTTTCAGTGGAATTTTGGTAAGAACGCAAATAGCATGTTTTTCAACGTTTTGCTATTTCTCTACACATGCACACATTTACCGGAACTAAATGGGTAATAATCCACATTTATTATACATTAACTCGCGGAAGAACACATGTTTTAGGAAAAAAGACAATGAGAGCACGCACACTTTTACACGTTCCCGCCAAAACCCAGTTGAACTGTTACTGTGAAACTGTTAATGAGAAGAACAAGGCTGGGCTGGGAGTCAACTATATTAAATAATTATTTGATGACACTTTGTGTATTAATTAGTTTGGACTTTAGAAGCCTCAATGTGGGAGTCCTAAATACCAGTCTTAAGGTGCGTACACACTATGTAACATGTTATATAACTTGTATTTTATAACACGTCCACATTATGTAACCTTGTTATTCAACATAAAACAATACTGTACACATTAGAATAACAATATCATATAACGATTATTTAGAGCTAGTGTTAGCAGTGACTAATGTAACATAGTTGGAAATTTTAATAACATGTTATTATAACAAATGTATATAACATTCCGTGTCTACATTAACTAAAAAATGTTATCTAAAAATGTTGTTTAGCATGTTTTGTTGCATAGTCTGTATGCACCTTTAGTTTGAAAGAGTCAACATGTAATTTTTTAAGTGTTTTACTGGACAATTTCCATGAAAATAATACAGAGCCAATTTATTAATACGTCAAATTAACCAATACAACGGTTTAGATAGCTTTGAAACCACCATCCACCATCATCATCATTAACAGACAGTATTCATCCACTGTTGGACATAGGCCTCTCCTATGGCACAATCTTATTATCCACTAAGCTCGATCTTCAGCCTTTTGTTTCCAACCGCTGCCAGCCAGCTTGCCTATATCATCGTTCCACCTAGCTCTCCCATACATAAAGAGACAAAGAACCAAATCAAGCTTAACTAAAGCAGCCCCTACAAATAAAAAATATCTAAGGACCATATTTCGTTCTTTTTTTGCTTAACACTGTATTTCCGTGTTGATTGCTTTGAGTCCGCAACGGAACTGCCGTGCGGATGAATGCAAACTTAAAATGGTACAAAAGGAATGTATATTATATAGATATAATATACATTTCTTTTGTACCATTACTTAGAAGTAATCTGAGCGGCGGCCGGCACATGGCAATCAATAATTTTATTATCTTGAATAGAATCTTGCCTAAAATAATTATTGATGTATTAAATGATCTAAAATAAATTAAACATTTATTATCATTGCGTGGCTGGACTGGTTGGCTTCAAAAGCCAACCTAAGAATGCAAAAAGGAACAAATGAAGATGTAAGCAAGGCGAAGGAAGAGTATAAAAGGTTAAAGAATGCAGCAAAAAAGGTTGTGGATAGAAAGAAAGATGATGATAGAAATGAATTTGATAGGAGGTTATCTGACGACTTCCAGACAAACATTAAGTTTTTCTGGAAGTCCATAAGGTCAGCCAGAGGAAATCTCAATACTTCGCAAATTGACAAAGTCAGAAATCAGGATGGAAGTATTGTGAGCGGAGAGGAATGCGTTCTAAAGAGATGGAAGGAATATTTTGAAAGTTTATTTGAAAAGGAAGATATGCAAGTATCAGTGACAACTGGTGTCGCGAATGAAAATAGCGATGGAAGTGATATCAGCATGGAAGAGATTATGACAGCGTTGAAAAGTATGAAATCGGGTAAGGCTGCAGGGTATGACAGGATTTCGGTCGAGATGCTGAGGGCTGGAGAAGGTGTGGTAGCGAGTCAACTGTATCGCCTTTTTAACCTTTTCTGGGGGAACGGAATTGTACCAGGAGACTGGTGCAAAGCCGTCATTGTACCGCTATACAAAGGAAAGGGATCACAGCAAGACTGCAAAAACTACCTAAATTGTATGCAAAGGTATTGATTACAAGAGTGATGGATGAAACTGATAAAAAAATGTGGGATGTACAAGCAGGTTTCAGGAGAGGAATGGGATGCATGAATCAGGTCTTTTCCTTACGAAGCATAGCCGAACAATGTTTGGCCAAAAGCCAAAAGGTCTATTGTGCATTCGTAGACTTGGAAAAGGCCTATGACAAAGTGGTGAGGAGTGAATTGTGGTCAACATTGTCTATGTATGGGGTGGCGGCAGTTTCATACGAGCACTGAAATCACTCTATGAGGGTTCCAGTGCTTGTGTCAGAATAAACGGAGCATACACGGACTGGTTTAAAATCGAAAAAGGTGTTAGACAGGGATGTGTTGCATCGCCAGTGTTGTTCAACCTATTCATAGATAATTGCTTGACAGATCTGAAAGAAAGCGTGTACGGATTAAGAATGAATGATTTAACCAACAAATGCCTCCTATACGCTGATGATCAGGTGATATTAGCAACATCGGAGGAGGAGTTGCAAAGGATGGTTAATATTATGCATGATGCCTTAAAAAGGAAAGGGATGAAAGTAAGTGTAAGTAAGACCAAAGTAATGGTTTTTGAAAGAGAAGAAATAATGACAAATTGTAAGTTACGATTGAAGGAAGAAGGAGAGTGTAGAACAAGTGAAAGAGTTTGTGTACCTGGGTTCTAAGTGTACGAGAGATGGTAAGTATGAAAGTGATATTGAGCGAAGAGTTTTGGCAGGAAACCAAGTGAGTGGGGCACTGCATAACTTTATGAGAAGTCAGAACGTGTCTAAAAAAGCACGACTGGCTGTACATAAGGGAGTGTTGGTTCCCACACTCATGTATGGTAGTGAATGCTGGGTATGGCAGAAGAAGCATGAAAGTAAAATTAACGCTGTAGAAATGAGAAGTTTGAGAAGTATGATTGGAGTGACTCTGATGGATAAGGTGGAGAACAGCATGATAAGGGAATGTTGTGGTGTGGTAGAAGATGTGGTGACAAAGATTGAGAAAGGGATGCTTAGATGGTTTGGACATCTAGAGAGGATGGATGAAGAAAGACTGATGAAACAGATTTATGAGACGAGTGTGAATGGGGCAGCCGGTAGAGGGCGACCTAGGCGAACGTATCACGACCAGATCGGAGACATTTTAAAGAAAGGCCAAGTCAAAAGCACTTATAACCGGCGAGCATGTATGAAGGCGCTCATGAAAGTGGAAGAAGCGAAAAAGGTATGTCAGGATCGTAGCATGTGGAAAGAAGTAGTCTCTGCCTACCCCAACGGGAAAAAGGCGTGATTTTATGTATGTATGTATCATGATGTATGAATATATATGTATGTCTTTATTTATATATATAATGACTATTTATTTATCCAAGATACATACAGTTATAATGTGTAATAATTATTAGTATAAAAAATTTGTTTTATGTTATTTATGTTATATATATATACTATACATATAATGTTTATATATAATATATATTATATTATATTATAAATAATATATTATATATATATATTATATATATATTATTTATTTTTTTTTTAACTACACCGCGCCGTCGCTTTACCGTGATTTGTTTCTTCTCCATCCAAATGTTGTCTGGAAGAGATCGCTCTTTTAGCGATAAGACCGCCCATTGTGCAACTTAAATTAAGCCTATTGTAGTTTAAGAGTTTCATGTAATTTGTGGTGTACAATAAAGAGTTATCTATCTATCTATTGTCATGGAATACACAATTTTTCATAGTCAACCAACGTGCCTTTTTATAGTAGTTGTGAATGGTTTACACCTGCCCACCATCTTTCGGTGAACTTAGAGTTGATCGGTATACATATACTAGTCATACTGTCATCTTTGTCGACATTAAACATTTCAATTAACTAGACAATTTTCGCATGTTTGTAGCATTATTGTTTATTACTAGATGTTACCAAGATAGATCAAATTCCTAAATAGTAGAAAACTCAGAAATAGCACATTGATATCAATGTGTGGCTATCTTCCTAATGCTATATTACCATACTAGATTTTATTATCTATGCTATGCTATTGCAATTTTTTTTTTACCCCGAACTGGGTAGCACTTGACCACTATATCACCTGATGTTAAGTGATGATGCGTTTGATGATAGAGCCTGCTTACCCAGAAGATACCTATTCACTTGCGAATTGGAGACCCATATAGTCCTTAACCGGAAACATATGAAATTCTTAAAATTCTGAAGAGGCTCATACACGGGCTTGTTTTGTGATAATTTCTAGCTGCAATTGCGTAACTACCAATTTGTCGAATATATATTTTTTAGATTCTGCAACACTTGCAGTGTAGCACGACAAAATGTCAATAATATTTTTATCAAATCTATATATCCTAATTAAACCATAATATGAATATTTGGTACTAAAATAGGATTCAACATACTATTTTAGATAAATGGTTGTGGTTTACACTGAAATTATTTGAGAGACAAAAGTTAAAAAATGATGATTACCTAAAACTCAAAGAAGACTTAGAAGACATCTACAGTAGTAGCTATTTTAATTTTTCGATTTCAATTTAAGATTATTAATAGTGCTGTCTTAAGGTAGCAGAATTTTAAACAATTCCATTACAGTACTTAAGGATATTGAAATGAACAGACATCATTAATGTGTATGAAGTTACCTGTGCTCAGCTCGTCGATAGTATTTCTTAGATGAATTCACATGAGTCTCACGACCCAAGCATTCTTTATTCTTGCAAGCCTCCATTGGAATCTCTTTCTCAGTTGATGCTTCACGAATGAAAAAATGAAACTGCAATTCTTTTGTATTTGAACTTATCGAGACTCTCGCTAGTCTCAACATGCAAAATGCTGTTGTGTCTCAGTTTTATCTAAAACAAACAAATTTATATTACTTATATGCAACAAATTTATTTTATAACACTTTGTAGTTTGTATTTTTGTACTATCGTGTCGTAATAAAAAGAAACTAACTGGAATTATTTGTGACGTATAGGCCGCTGAATTTCATTTTATATTTAGCATGCCGAAAATAAATCAATACCTACATCAAGCAGCGAAAGCCACTTTTCCATATTCGAACTCGCAACTTCGGTGCCAAATACTAATTTTAGCTTTTAGTATTCAAACTAATATGGACCCACCCTCAAAATAGATCTTTTCGATACAAGTACATACACTGAATTCGAGAGTACAATACAATAAAATTTCATAATGCATACCTATTAAATTTCTGATATTCTAAATGCTATAGTTGGCTGGTTGGTCTGGATTCAAGACCTCAAGTACTATCCCCCGTGTATATAATATTCTGTGTACACTACTATCTCTATTCACGGAGAATATACTCGTGATTCTATTCTTCTATTCCTTCAGACAAAAACTGCATTTTGAAATTTTTGCAAGTGTTTTCAAAATTGACAGTCCACTCCACTTCTTCTTCTTCTTCTTGTGGCTTTTAAACGCTGCTTGTCTTCTCTTCAGTGCCACAGATTACTATATGTGTTTAGTGCAGTCCGTCCAATGACAATGACATATACTCAAAGAACTTCTAAAGGGCCTTATTCACGATCCATCCCGGCTGTACGTCAGCTCAATGGATGGATGTAGCATACCGACTGTCGTGCGCGCATCAAGCGAGCAGCGTAAATAGAACAAAAAAATGTTTTAAATAATAAATGTATATTGTACGTATATGTTAAATCTGCTGTACAGCAAGTCTATACACCATCAAGCCGCACGATTTGGCACGATGCTGGACTGCTCTGACGTACGTCCACGTTATTCACTGTCCAACTGCACGTCACTCGCGTAGTGGTGGGGGTGCTCGCTGGATGCAAAATCGGTCGTGCAAGTCCAGCAAACAATTAATAATAATTATCGACGTACGTCAAGCCTATTCACGACACTTTTGCATCGTGCATCGTGCATGTCCTTGAGCTGACGTACATCCGGGATGGATCGTGAATAAGGCCCTTAATATTAAACTCGACTGCGCAAACCAGCCCTAATGAGACCGACCTTGAACGGAGTTTGTCCCTTTGTTTTGTATGGACTGTGGACACCTAATATATATATACCATAGACGATGGATTATAATCCATCATCCTAGATACCATAACTATAACAGACCTTCTACATATTAAACTTGATCGCGTACACCGGCCCCCATGGGATCAACCTTGAACAGAGTTTGTCCCTTTCTTTTGTATGGACAACTAATATATATACTATACATATAGCATAGAACATATACAGGACTAGCAGGTTGTTAGACAAAGACACACTCCCACCCTGGTGTCTCTCAATTGAGCCGTATTGTTCTACAAAGCAATAACAACCTTATTAATAAAGTATTAGTATTAAATTAAATTTGTCAAAACATCCGCAGTGTACCATCCTTTGATACGTCTATGATAACTATACATATAGGATAGAACATATATAGCACTAAGTGGTGTTCAAAACGGCTCTAAACATAAAACGCGTTGTAACGAAACGCGCAGCAAAAAGTACAGAATATTGTTTATGCTATAAATAGCATGTCTGCTTTTTCGTTTTAAATCACAATTGTGTACGGCACCGTGGCGTTTTGACAACACGAACCGCTCTATGTTATATTAGTGTGCGATGTCGTTGTTTTGTTGATAGCGGTAGGCGCTTTTAATCGGAAATAGCTTTTTAAAACGTTATCCAAAACAAGCGCCAAAGCGCGCTTCCAAAATTAAGCCGTCTACGCTTTCAGCCGTCTACGCTTAAAAACATTTTTTGTACTACTATATTCGACCATAAAATGACCTTATTCCTACTTATCTTATATTTCTTATTCTTATATTCCTTATTCCTACAGCTATACGGCACATTATACACATTATTTATTAAATTGATATAACAACCTTATTGCTATGCACATATGACTCAATATCGGTGGGATCGGTTACAGTTTACAGTATTATACGACTAAAACAAATGCAGCTTGATTTCGTTGAGGCAGACTGACAATGAGTACAATGACCCGTTTTTGATTTGTTAGTATTATTTCAAAAGAAACGCAATCGGTATTATGCGACTAAAATAAAGTCTACTTGTTTGCGTTGTGGTAGACTGACAATTACCCGTTTTTGATTTGTTAGCATTTTCAAACCAAACGTGATAATCGGTATTATGCTACTAAAATAAATTCTGCCTGTTTCCATTGTGGCTGACTGACAACGACCCGTTTTTGATTTGTTAGTATTTTTTTAAGGACAACGTAATGTTATGTTCTTAGTTGCATGGATTATTTTTGTTAGTACGTATTTTGTTATTTTGATAAGACGAGCTCATTTTATGCTCGTTAATTAAAATTTAGAACGTATGCGAACGAAGTAAAAGTGCGTGTAGTCGATGTTTTGCTCATTAAATTGCGCAATGGTGCAATCAATTGTTCAATTATCGAACTATAATAATTGAACATTGTATATAATATAACTAAAACATAGGTAAGGAAACTGTAAAGTATAATTATAGTGAGTGATGTGAACTGTTTTTTAAGATGTCGAGAACGAGAACTCTCTATCTGAGATAATGGTGTGGATATTCATTTCAGACAGTCCTAAGCCTGTTGATAAGTACGAAGGGAAGTTAATTGATTTATAGTAATTTGCATTGTATTTAGTAATTTTTTTTTATACATTCTATCACTGTCCTAGTAAAGCCATAAAACATAAAAACATTAACTTACGTT
Organism: Cabera pusaria; assembly: GCA_954871355.1. NCBI lineage: Eukaryota > Metazoa > Arthropoda > Insecta > Lepidoptera > Geometridae > Cabera > Cabera pusaria. The sequence continues at coordinate 15,149,425 of OX940896.1, forward strand.
ACGTCATTACATTACTATTTCAAATAAGCCCCCGTTTTATTACGTTACGATACTTACTACGATCTTCACAACAATAGTGACTTGCACTGCTTATAGTTTTAAAAAGCCGTTATGCGTAAAGCTTATTTTAAGCTGGCTTTTAAAAAAAAGCGCAACGTTTAAGCGTGTTGTCAATTTAAAGCCGTTTATCACATCTCTATTTGTTGAACACTTTGAGAGATTAAAATAAACTACAAGTAAACGAACAATAAGCACGTTTTACAATTTACTATAATATGTTACTTACCTAAAACATTAACATAAGTATGTAAAACCGTAATACAGACGACGCATATTTCTTATTGATAAACATATTATGGTTGTGCGAAGCTGCACCGCAGAAAGCAGTCTGCTGTAAATATAATAACCAGCTAAGTGCGTGTCGGGCCACGCGCAGTGTAGGGTTCCGTAGTAGCCCGTTATTCAATGCAAGTCTTTACCCGTTAAAACACAGCAACTATAGGTACTTCGTCTTTGTCACTTTAAAGGATTTATGGTACAAACAACATCCAAGTTCAACGACTATTACTGCTAAACTAATAAAGTTATCTTAACCGCTATAGTTTTCCTTTAAATTTCATAAAATGCACTGTTATCACGAATTTTTACGGATTTTTCAATCCGGCAGTTTAGCTTTTAGAGGGGGGGGGGGGGGGGAGACGCCCTACTGGAACAAAAATTCGCACTTTAAAGTTTAATATTTCGTAAATGGAGCATTCAATCGAAAAATGGTATTAGCAACCCTTAAATCATTTTAAAAGACCTATTCAACGATACTCCACAAGATGGGGTAGACGATGAAAAAAAAAATCATCCCCAGTTCTCATGTACGGGAGCTACTATAAAAAAAAATATTTTTCAAATTTTTCAAATTTTTCAAATGTCACCACTCTGTCGGCGTAATTTATATACACACCCCGACAAAATAACAGCTTTCTAGTATTAACGGTCTCATAGCAAAACCTTGGACAGACAGACAGAACCACAGGACTACGGAACCCTAAAAAGCAGACTGCGTATGCTATATTTCTTAATCTGCGTTTTTAACTGCTATCTAATAAAATGAGCACCTCTACCACTAATTAAAGTAGCAGGTTGTTAGACAAGGACACACTCCCACCCTGGTGCCTTTTGATTGTGCCGTTTTGTTCTACAAAGCAATTACAACCTTATTGTTTAAGCGTACGGATTAAATTGTATTTGTCAAAACATCTGCAGTGCACCATAAGTTTATATTTATTACGTCTATGCATATTCTACAGTTGTACATGACGTAATCATCCATTGTGGCATGTGGCACGAAAAACCTACAAAAGAAAGGTGGTATGCCTAAACGTCACAATAACACTTAAAATGGCTGCCATTGCTAGGGTTGAGTCGTACTCCTACGTGAATGGAGTATTAAATGGATCAGGGCCCCTAGACAAAATCGAATTTCCAGTTTGCCTTCACGCTAACGCAAGTTCAAAATGTATGGAATGACATTTATGTTTCCGCAACAAAAATGTTCATCATTCCCATACATTTTGAACTTGCGTTAGCGTGAAGGCAAACATGAAAATTGATTTTGTCTAGAGGCCCTGGTATTTAAATAACAATAATAATATGAGAAAGAAAAACTATACAATCACTAGTATGAGAGAGCGAGATGGACAACACATTTTTATCCTTCTCTGCATATGCGATTTTATTGTTTGGAGCCAGCTCTGGCTCCTAGTTCTAGTGCATCCACTGGCTTTCACCCGCTGTCATGTATGTCCTGAACAAATTACGTTGCTCATTTTATCCGTAGATGGGAGTATACGATTTTATCTTATAGCTGGCATATGTATCACGGGTTCATCATTTTAGTCGGGTTATATCTCTTAAGGTATTTCATTCGCATACGCTAATGTCTTCTCTATTGAATTTTCCCTCTACGTACTCCTATCTACGGGCATAGAAAAGTAATACTATGTACTACGGACTGTACGGTAATCGTAGAATGGAGCTTCTCTACGACGGTAATAGGATGTGCTACGGGTTATTATTCTTATGGCTTAAACCATAAGGTAAGGAATTATATGTTATGTTACAATCTTCTATCTCATGTGGCCAAATTTCAAGAATTCCTTACTTTATGAATTCAATACTCCATTCACGGGTGCTACGCTACCAAATGTGCTCATTATTAGTTAGTCTGCAAAGTGGAAGCGCTGCCAATCGCGGGGAATTTCCCCTATTTGCGGGGAGTTGAGGGTTAGCGTGGGGAGAGCTCGCGGAATGACAAAAATCGGGGAATTTCGGGGAATCTAGACCAATATTTTTTGGTGGGCTTAAACTAGTTTATGTTGGGAAATACTTAGAATAGAATAGAATAGAATAACTCTTTATTGATATGATTGATACTTATTACTTATATCTAAAAATCACGTTTGGACTTGGCAGATACAGCTCGACACTAGTTACATTATAATTCGAACCTAAACGAAATATGATTATTGCGAAAATATGTCGAATAATATACTACTGCAAAGAAAATAAAGTCCACTAAAGATTTAATTTTGTGTAAAACCATAGATGTATATGTACTACGTACCAGATGTGGCGTTGCGATCTAGCTCTACGTTCAAATAAAAAGCAGCGCTGAATCTGCATCTCGCTTAAGTCGTTTAGTTTAGCGTAAGCACTCTCCTCACGCCCGATCGGGCACCGCTCGGTACGTAATAGGCTTGCGCTTACTATATCCGACAGAGGATTGAATATATCGTATATCTTTCCATATAAGGATATATATCCGCTTAATATATCCGCTTAGTATAACTGCTTCGTATGTCCGGTATATCCATGTGAGATGTGTTTCAGACTTTGCAGATAAACTCACATAAAAATACAAATTATATTCATTGGTATATCCTATATCCAAAATTAAGCATATCCGCGTTTCATAACCGATATTATCTAACATTATTAGACCGTATCTGTTGTGTTTTGAACTTGCATTGTTTTTGTACCTGTTGTTATTGATGATGTGTACCAAAATAATGATATAGCACGGTTGCCTAGAAAATACCTATTCACTTACGGCTTGAATTTTTAACCGACTTCATAATTTTTTTTTAGTTTCATCAAGATATACCGGATATATGTGATATATTAAGGTTTGGCAAGTGGAATGAAGAATATATATCCGAAGATATAGATGTGTCCGGAGTTACCCAAGCCTAGTACGTAAGTCGGTTTATGATGGGCGCCTCTGGTTTACATGTACTTCGATGTGTAAAACAGTGTTTTTATTGCAAAAATATAATTTCCATGAATTATTAGGGAATTAATAACAATAATAACCGGCCAAGTGCGTGTCGGGCCACGCCCAGTGTAGGGTTCCGTAGTAGCCCGTTATTCAATGCAAGTCTTTAGCCGTTATAAACAAGCAAGTAGGTACTTCGCCTTTGTCACTTTAAAGGATTTATTCTAAGGATTTTGTATTTGGTACAAAATTATCCAACACCCAAGTTCAACGACTATTACTGCTAAACTAATAAACTTATCTTAACCGCTATAATTTTCCTTTAAAGTTCATGAAATCCACTATTATCACGATTTTTTCCAGATTTTTCAAGCCAGCGGTTTAGCTTTTAGAATGGGGGGGGGGGACGCCCTACTGGAACAAACATTTGCACTTTAAAGTTCAATATTTCGTAAATGGAGCATTCAATTGAAAAATGGTATTAGCAACCCCTAAGTCATTTTAAAATACCTATTCAACGATACCCCACACGATGGGGTAGACGACGAAAAAAAAATTCATTCCCACTTCTCATGTAGAGGAACTACCCTAAAAAAAAATATTAAAAAAAAATATTATTTCACCACTTTGTCGGCGTAATTTATATACATACCCCTACAAAATTACAGCTTTCTAGTATTAGCGGTATCTTAGCAAAACCTCGGACAGACAGACAGATGGACATGAAGAAACTATAAGGGTTCCTTGTCAGGACTACGGAACCCTAAAAAGCGGGGAATTAGCAACACCGAATTGGGGAATCGAGAAAATTTTATTGGCAGCACTGGTAATAATTAGTCTGTGGTAATTAACGTCATCTCTCCTCGCCATCAAATCAAAATTCTATCAACGAAAAGCAAAAGTAAACTAATAATACACTTTGATACAGAGTTTACCGAGGCTTTTTGTTAATTTCATACACATTTGGAGGAAAATATTATGATAGGACAGTTAATAATATGAGAGTCATTTAGTCTTGGAAGTAGATACAAGGTTATTTACAATGGCGTACACCGAAAAAGTATCATTGAGTGGCACAGCTCTCTCGTTTTTGTTGTACGAATGCGTAAATGCCGCAAGCAGTCAGGTAACTTATACTTTTTTATCACACCTTTTGCCATGGATTTAACCGTTCAGCGTAATATCTCAATTTGTTCCTCTACGTACATTTACAGGAAGGTTTTCTCATCGGAGAAGTGACTTCGGAAATAACAAACCACATATCTGACTCTCAGAGCGATAACACTCGATTGGACACTCAAATTGTGATAAGAACACTACTACCTTTACCTACAGTTTCACTGTTTTATTTTCCAACCGGTAAAATAAAGGAAGATGTCCTAGCGGGCATACTATCAAACTCTGCCACTGAGGTAGTCGGCTGGTACAAATATAGAAGGAACACTAGCATCAAGCCTACTTTTAGAGATAAACTAATATCTAAAGGATTACAGAAGTACTTTGAGAAGCATCATGGTAAGAAAACATTTGTGACTTGCAATTTGTCCAACAAAATGTCATCGTCGGGATCAACACACACATACACCTACAGATTTGGTAAAATGAACTGTTTTGACATGTACGAGTACATCGAAGATGTTACAGCTAACCTAGGAGAGAAACTGACCGGGTACCGAAAAGCTCACAGGCACTCACCTCATAGCATATTTAACAAAATAATCAAGGAGTGTAAAGTTCAAAATAATAATACAAATGATGCGATTTTGAGCATACAAGAAGCGGTAGATGTGAGACTGGGCAAGGAGGCAGAGTTGGCAGCGAAAAATGAATATGCTATCAGAGAGATAACGGCCGATATCAAACAAATTAGCTCCATACTGTCGGACAAACTCTCTACTGACCTCCAAACTGAATACACCAGAGCAGCTCAGGAAAAAGCCACAAAGAGGGATGTTGAAATGGCAGAAGCCTGTGTGGAAGCTCTGAAGACTCCCCTTGACATGAACATATTAAATACTAAAAAGAATTCAGTGAATAACCATTTTGATGATAGTGAGAATTCAGTTCAGATAATTGAAAATGACATAAATGACAGATGTCCGAGCCCTATCCTAATACCCTCAAGCACATCTAAGCCAATAGTGAACTATGCGGCTGCACTTAGGAATAATTCCGATATTGCTTCAACAAGTGTGAGTATCTTTATTAGTATGAAGATTTTGTATGTTTAGTCAATCATTTATTTTGTATGGAATTTGGTATACATAATATACAAGCAAGCTTATAGTACTGTTTGTCACTCACTGCAGAAGGGGTCATAAATCATAGTAAAGCCAGGGTGGTGAGCATGTTGCATGGATGCAATGCTATTATTGAACAAACAAGTGAGTCATAATGGCACAGCACTCCACAACAATGTAAGGTACAACAATGTAATGTAATGAGTAATTTTTACATGCTAAACAAACAACATTGAATTGAGCCCTTTGGATGGTGTGCCTTTGAGGCCTTTGAAATGTCCTTGATACCTCTCCATTCTAGGTTTAGCATGCTTACCATCTTCGACCGCATCATCACTTACCAACAGGTGAGATAGTGGTCAAAACGCTAGCCTATAAGATATGAAAAAAAAAAAAGATATGCTTGTTGCCACACAAGAGTTTTCTAAAATGTTATCAGAGAGTACCATACCTTGTGGACAGAACTATATGCCGCCTTAAGATGGTTGAAAACACTTAGAAATATATAGGATAGCCCAATTCTAAGGTCATGGTGTCGTTTTTAAGGTTCCGTACCCAAAGGGTAAAACGGGACCCTATTACTAAGACTCCGCTGTCCATCTGTCTGTCTGTCTGTCCGTCTGTCCGTCTGTCACCAGGCTATAGAAAAGATAATAAAACTACGTATGGAATGGACACTCTGTTCCCCCCACCAATTCGGGCTACCTCACCTCGCCACCGATTCTGATTTGTCAAGGCGCCAGTCTGAGCAAGGACGCTACACGCGTACGGCTACAGAAAAATAGGAACTACTCTCGAGGAGAAGAACAGACGATGGTTTACGAAATAGTGACTAATATTTTTAGTGTTAAAAGCTTTTTGGGTAAGTGTACATAAAATATTCATACGGTCAGTACGTAGTACGTATGTACGAAGTAACTATTATATAATCTGTGATACGGTGATTACGGGCGACAACCTTAGACATCACACACACAAATGCACGTATAGAAAAACAACGTGTGTAGTGTCTGTGTTGGTGTCACAGTGTCGGTCATTAAAACGCTAGTTGGAGATTTCGTCAAAGTCCGGGGTGTGACCAGGCTATAGCTCATTAACTGTGATAGTTAGACAGTTGAAATTTTGACAGATGGTGTATTTCTGTTGCCGCTAGAACAACAAATAGTAAAAACAAAATTAAATTAAAAATTAAAGGGGGTGGGTCCCCATACAAAAAACGCTTTTTTAAACGCCATCTATCTAATTAGTTTCGGCAAAATGACATAGATGCTATCTATGCTAGTAAACGAGCCCCGTCTTTCTAGATCGCGACCAAACCAAATATTCTTGGTAATATCAATTAATCAAATATATGAGGTTGAAACTCTGTTATGTTTCGTATTGTACGGAACCCTCCCTAAGTGTGCGATAAGAGACGCGATGCTGACTCGCACTTGGCCAGTTTTATTGGACTTCATATAACCCCAGAATATCTTATGTTTCTCAGCTCATCCTCCAGTAAGTGCTGGCTTGGGTAGGAAAAGCGGGTGACCAGGAACTAGGGGCCTTTGTATGTGTGCATGCTATAAAAGTTTTGCACGAATAATCACCACGTGCTGGACAGTCATGTAGGGTGATTGCAGGATCTAGCTTCACATACAGGTGACGCTGCTACCTGTCACCGGGCTGTGGTACAATGTAATTATTTGAGAAATAAATACATTGTAGCTATGTTGTTCTGAATGGATATCCCATCATTTGTTGGTTGCCAGTGCCTTGTTAGCTGATGAGTAGGATGTTCCACGTGCAGGAGAGGTTGGCTGGGAGCATTAAGGTAGAATTTTGCTCTCAACTATCAGTGATTTATTGGTTGCGAGTAAAGTTGGAATAAAAATATTGATTCGCTTCTTCTTTTATCATACGTACTGGCCAAGGAATAGAATTCCCTGCCCGAGTCTGTGTTTCCGATTAGATACAACATAAGGGTCTTCAAGTCGCGAGTGAATAGGTATCTTTTGGGTAAGGGCGCTACATCATCGACTGCATTGTCACTTAACATCAGGTGAGATAGTGGTCAAGCGATACCCATTTTCACATAAAAAAGAAAAAAAATGATGCTCTAATTAGAGTATGTCTCCTTCAATTCACCTCAATGTAATTTTGGTTTTTCTTTTCCAGAAAGTAAACAACTTTACTGAAGATCTCATCTCATTCGATGACCGTAAATGTGTAGGTGACAACAGTTCACCAGAATACTAAAATGTGCCTTTAACTGTTGCATAAGTTACCACACTCAGGGCCAGTTTCACCGGTTCCTGATACCGCTAATATGAAGAAATCTGACAAATTTTTGACAGCTTTTAAATGGAGTCATGTGTCAGATCTATCTTATCGTATTATCAGGAACCGTTGAAACTGGCCCTAATTATTAATACTAGATATTATTACTAATACTCAATATATTGTATCATTTTTAAATCTAAGTATTAGTATTTGTTTAATCTATCAATAATAAATACTGTTGCTTCTATTTCTGTATATTGTAGGATCTTTCTGCTTTATATTTTACTAGCTGCAAGTTGCAGTTAATTCCTTATTAGAAAGTACCTTATGTTACATAAGCTAATGTGTTCAAAATTTAATTATAATTGGCACCATTTGGCTAAGAAGGAATAATGAAAAAAATGATTTGAGTATTAGTTCATTACATATCAGTTTTATAATTTTCTATAGATATTATAGGTATTGAATCAAACAAGACACTCCTGATAGGTTTGGTAAGTGATGATATCTGTGCATAAGTCAATGGCATGCTGAACTATGATGGGCCAAAATTTTGCTTGTCTGGACTGTGCTTGTCTCCTTGAGACTGAGACATTTAGATGTTCGTCTAAAACACTGTTTCATTTAGCTGGATACTTAGTTTCGTTCAGCAAAAATAAAGGTAATAATGTATGCATAAAATGACAAAAAAAAGTGTATTTACACAATTATATAGCCAGACAAAGTATATTTGATCCTACTAGAAATATTCTAATAAAAAATAGAGACCTCTAAGGAGCATCTGTGCTCTCTCGATTTTTATCCAGGAAAATTATAATAATAGCCTTCTGCAATAATATAATTAAAATCTACTCGTATACTCAAAATTTTAAATAGTAGCTTGATCTACACAACCCACTGCTTGTTTATTTGTATAGACAGTACTAATGACTCCAGGGCTCCGTTCACGTCCTCCGGAGAAGGATTTTTAGTTGTTTTGCAACTCGCTCGAAGGTCCGGAACGACCACGGGTGTTTTTCACTCAAATTGTGACTTTGATATTTTGCGCAGACTTGAATTTCGAGGTTATGTTCATTTATTTTTCTTGTTTCCGAATATTTTGTATTTGTTTTTACGATTAATGTATCTTGGTCTCGACATGTCACGTCTTGGTCTCGACAATGCCAATTTCTTCCGATCCCCTTAATCTGTAAAAAAATTACAGCTTTTCCTCCAAAATTTACTGTCACAAACGTCAGAGCGTTTTTTAACCATCGAATTTGATGTTTAAAAAGTTGCAACCGGAGTGAAACAACCGAGGTCGTGAACGACACAGTTGCTACAACCGAGTGCGACGCTCTGAGGTCGTGAACGGGGTTAGAGCGTTTGGGTGCACTCGACCGTAGGTCGTGAACGCAGCCCTGCTGCTCATTACAGCTTCATAAATTATGATATTCTATGTGTAATTATTTAGGGCATCTGATACTTATTGAGCTCTACAAAAATTTATGATAAGGCAGTTGTGTTGACGACTACTTTCATGAAAATTATTATTTGTAGTTTTCATTCAATGCATTATTTTGAGGTCAATCAATAATTGAAATGATAAATTAACAGTGTGTTATGAAATAGAAATGATCGTGAGAATACATACATACAATTACGCATTTGTCCCGTTGAGGTAGGCAAAGACTACTTCTTTCCACGTGCTATGGTCCTGTCATACCTCTTTCGCTTCTTCCACTTTCATAAGCGCCTTCATTCATGCTCGCCTGTCATGGTCTCGTGAGAATAACACAATTATTTAAAACTGGCTCCCACAAAAGGACATCAAAACTGTCCGAAACGTGTTGGGTCATTTCGATATTTTAACCCATGTAAAGCCGTTTTAAATAACTATACATTTGCGGTGAGACTTGGCCTCGTGAGAATAACACATAATTATTTAAAACGGTAAGTGGTAAATGTGGTAAGTCTAACTGCAATGAAAAAGGACATCAAAACTGTCCGAAACGTTTTGGAGTAATTTCGATATTTTAACCCATGTAAAGCCGTTTAAAATTACTATAAATTAGCTGTGAGGTATCAGTGATAAAACCTTGTATAAAAATCTTCTAACCCCCCAGATAAAAGGCAGTTGACAATCAGCTTAGGATTTTTGAAGGCGCCAACATGTAATCTTGTAAATTTACACCAGTAGTTGAGATGACAATATTAAAATATATACCTACTAATGTAGGTACTGCAATATTTACATACCAGATAATTCTTATTGGAATACAATTTTACTTAAATGCATTTATTTACGTTAACTTTTTACTTACAGTTGTAAAAAACGTCGTGTATACTGTACTGGTAAAGCAACATATTTTATTTTTTGTTTTAAAATTATCATGAATTTGTAACATTATTGAGGTTATATACTAGCTGTGTTTACATTACCTTTAGTAGAATCTTCTCGACATAGGTTTCGAGCGAGTCTGTCAGTCTGAGTCTTGAAGAGTTCCGAAGGAGTGAGGTCACGCGGTGACCAATTAAAGTAAATTTTCACTTATATTTCCATAAAAAAAAAAAGGTTGATAGGTTTGATTTTGATAATTGTAATAATAAATCACATCCCTTCAAATCAGTACCTGCTTTGTAAATGAATAGTAAAACCTAAGTATGTACCTACCAACTAGGCAAACAATATTCAATTCTCTATTTTAGGGTATCAAAGTACCGTTATTTTGTTTTTACCACCTATTTTATAAAATATATTTTAGAAATATAATAAAACTGCAAAGTGATAAACATTGTTTATAATAAGAGTTACTTAATCTAATTCATTACTTATCTCGTTTGAATCGTTATATGTGTTAAGGTTAACTGTACAAATGCAAAATATTTTTGTAATAAATAAATTCGTTTATACATCAAAAACCTAGTATTTCTTCAAAACATTCCACTTAATTTCATTTACAATAAACATGAGAGGTTGGCGTACATGATGACGACTAAATCGGTGTTCGTTCACAGGTGGTTGGAGGATATACAGGATGGATTTTTCAAGTGTGCGTGGATGGAAAAATCAGAAACTATAAGTAATGGCATGCTCAAAGGAGTCTCGGGCCCAATTTTGATGAAAACTAAAACAGCATCATTGGATTTTTGAAAAATCAATATTCCTAGCCAGGAATCGGACCCGTTGATTTTGAAAAAAAAAACAGCTTGTATTATCACACCACTCGATAGTGTCGCTAATAAGGAACAAATTATGGAAAGTAATGACATACGGCAAACTTACCCACTTGAAAAATTCGTCCTTTATGTATCGATGTTCCGCTTAATTGCTACCAGACAGGCGCTTATATCTTACCACAATCAAGGAGAAAATCTGCCTCCATAACCTTAAGGTTTTCCGGCAGCACAGCCCTTGAGAGTATTCCAGACCAAGCGTTTTCACCATATCAGACCACATCATCGCTTACCACCAGGCGAGAAAGTGGTCAAACGCTAGCCTGTAAAAGTATATAAAAACATCTATAAAATTGGCAAACATAACGAAAATAATACTACTCGTCCATTTTCTATACAAAACTAGGAATGTTAATTAAACTTATTTCTAAAATATACACTCTCCCGCAAAAGTAAAGGGTATATTCCCTACGTCCACCACGGAAACGTCCCCCAGTGGGGCGGACGTTAGGACAAATTACCACCTTTGAAAACAGCAATATTTTTAATAAATGATCAAGATAACTTCTTTTGCTAATGAAATTAAACCAAAAGAGGATATGCGGACTATATGCAACCCGTTATTTAAGCTTTTTTAGGGTTCCGTAGCCGAATGGCAAAAAACGGAATCCTTATAGATTCGCCATGTCTGTCTGTCTGTCCGTCCGTATGTCACAGCCATTTTATTCCGAAACTATTAGGACTACAGACTTGAAACTTGGTAGGTAGATGTATTCTGTAAACCGCTTTCCAATTTTTATACAAAAATAAAAAATATAAAAGTTTAAGGGGGGGCATCCCATACATGGACAAGCAACCAAACATTTTTTTTTGTTCAAACAGTCACCATGTTATAGTTTGGGTTTAGCCAGCGCAGAGTGGCCACCAAAAGTAGAGGTATGACGCTTTCCACGGTTGGTCCAAAGAGTGCTGAAAAGATATGAAGAAACTGGACAACATCTGAGAAGACCAGGCAATGACCGTCAAAGAGGAACAACAGCCAGAGAAGATCGCTTTATTGTCACGACTTCGCTTCGGAATCGCATCGCTATCAGCAGTTTCGATCCAACATCGTCTTCTACACACCAGGCATATACTACGAGTACATTAGTGATGATATAGTAAGAAGACGCCTTATAGAAACCATACAGACCAGCCCATGGCCCAAAACTCGAAGGTCATAATAGAATTTCATGATTGCGTTTGGTTTTGACGGAACACGCTGCTTGCGATGAAGAAGATTGGGCACGGTATTGTTTACGGACGAGTCAAGATTTGCACTTATGTCAACGATAGAAGGGACAGGATGTATCGACAACCTGAAAAACGTTTAGCTCAGGCATGATTAAAAGATACGGTTTCTTATGGCGGCGGGTCCCTCCACGTATGGGCCTGCATTTATTCAGAAGGACGAACTGACCTGGTTTTCATTCAAAATGGGAACCAGAATGCGGAAAGGTACATAATGTTATTTGGAGTTAACTTCTAGGTGATGGTTTAATAAGGTCTAATTTTGCATAGGATCAGGAGAAATGAAATGCGTGGTGCCGATTGCAAGTTGTATTGGCGACTAACTTATTTAGCAGGGCGCGCGAACTTAAATAACAGAATAGTAACGCCAAGTAAGGGACCGTTTATTTTTTGCGGGCGAGTGAATTTCGGTACACTTAAGTATATCTATGCCAACGGCTACACACATGATAATAACCTATTTTATTATGAATACTATAAAGGAATGTTATAATATTGGCACTCGAACGAAATATGTACTCTCATCTTCATAAATCTATCTATCTATATAATAAAAATGAATCGCTAAATGTTTCGCTAAGCACCTCAAAAACGGCTGGACCTATTTGGCTAATAGTTTTTGTGTTTGTACAAGATTTTTAATAATCAATCGGCGTTTATTTGATTTGATGTCTTTGATCCTACCATTTAAAAAAAGAATCATTCGAATCGGTTCACAATTGACGGAGTAATCACGTAACATACAAAAAAACATAGTTGAATTGTGAACCTCCTACTTTTTGAAAATTATTTCAGTAGTACCACATTGACAGTGACACGTGTACACATAACTACGGTATGTACCTATACCGAAGATGTAGCCATAACAAATAAGTCCCAGAACCAAACCGATAACAGTTCTGAAGTGGAGGCCATAGTTCGCCCGGTGAGAAGACGAAGCAACGATATAACAGGGTAGCTGCCAGTGACTAGAAGATATCATGCATTAGAGAGGCCTTCGTTTATCATGGACTAATAATGACGATGAGTTATAAAATATATAAAAAAACCGCGGCAGTATATTATGTCTTCTGATAAGTTACAAGCATCCCGTACAGTGTGTACAATTATCGGCGCGTGCCATGGACTGAGAATGCTGAGTCGTACAATAAACACCGAGATTATATAGCATAGAATGTCTTCTGCTAAGAGTGCTAAGATATTGGTACTCGTACCACCCAGTCTACAGTAAGAGCGAGGCTCGGTGCGAGTCTCCCCGCGCCAGGTCTCCGGCGGCGTGCGCGAGGCGGCGCGCCTGCTGCACGGCGGTGGCGGCCGGCAGCAGCCCGAGGTGCACGCAGATCAGCTCCTTCATGCTCACGCCGGCGGACTCGCCCGGGAACGCTAGCTCGGTTAGTTGCCTGTACACAACATACACATGTTTCTTTATATCGATTTTATTTTATTTTCTACAGGTGGCAGGAGCGTTGTATCGATGTTCCGCTTGACTTGCTACCGAAAAGTGGCTTACTATAATCAAGGAGAAAATCTGCTAACACAAATGTATCGTAGCTAAGAACACGTTCGATTCAATCCCCATCGAAACGAAATCATAATCGGTTCATCCGTTTCTTTGTACCTTATTAACCCCCGACGCAAATACTCCACGGTAAACAAAGTAGCGACCCACCATGCTGTTGAGAGTGATTTTACTGTTGTTATATCAATTGGTAGCATGTATAAATAGTCTATGAGCAAAGTATACTCGTCATAGACAGTAGTACCTGTAGAACTTCCCCAGGACGTCCCCGGGCGGCGGCAGCCCGCGTCTTGTTGTCCCCGCTCGCAGCGCTCAGTGAGCTCGTCATAGACAGTGGGTACCTGTAGAACTCCCCCAGGATGTCCCCGGGCGGCGGCAGCCCGCGTCTTGTTGTCCCCGCTCGCAGCGCTCAGTGAGCTCGTCATAGACAGTGGTACCTGTAGAACTCCCCCAGGATGTCCCCGGGCGGCGGCAGCCCGCGTCTTGTTGGCCCCGCTCGCAGCGCTCAGTGAGCTCGTCATAGACAGTGGGTACCTGTAGAACTCCCCCAGGATGTCCCCGGGCGGCGGCAGCCCGCGTCTTGTTGTCCCCGCTCGCAGCGCTCAGTGAGCTCGTCATAGACAGTGGTACCTGTAGAACTCTCCCAGGATGTCCCCGGGCGGCGGCAGCCCGCGTCTTGTTGTCCCCGCTCGCAGCGCTCAGTGAGCTCGTCATAGACAGTGGTACCTGTAGAACTCCCCCAGGATGTCCCCGGGCGGCGGCAGCCCGCGTCTTGTTGGCCCCGCTCGCAGCGCTCAGTGAGCTCGTCATAGACAGTGGGTACCTGTAGAACTCCCCCAGGATGTCCCCGGGCGGCGGCAGCCCGCGTCTTGTTGTCCCCGCTCGCAGCGCTCAGTGAGCTCGTCATAGACAGTGGTACCTGTAGAACTCTCCCAGGATGTCCCCGGGCGGCGGCAGCCCGCGTCTTGTTGTCCCCGCTCGCAGCGCTCAGTGAGCTCGTCATAGACAGTGGTACCTGTAGAACTCTCCCAGGACGTCCCCGGGCGGCGGCAGCCCGCGTCTTGTTGTCCCCGCTCGCAGCGCTCAGTGAACTAACTCGTCATAGACAGTGGTACCTGTAGAACTTCCCCAGGACGTCCCCGGGCGGCGGCAGCCTGCGTCTTGTTGTCCCCGCTCGCAGCGCTCAGTGAGCTCCAGTGGTACCTGTAGAACTTCCCCAGGACGTCCCCGGGCGGCGGCAGCCCGCGTCTTGTTGTCCCCGCTCGCAGCGCTCAGTGAGCTCGTCATAGACAGTGGTACCTGTAGAACTCCCCCAGGATGTCCCCGGGCGGCGGCAGCCCGCGTCTTGTTGGCCCCGCTCGCAGCGCTCAGTGAGCTTGTCTTATACAGTGGTACCTGTAGAACTCCCCCAGGACGTCCCCGGGCGGCGGTAGCCCGCGTCTTGTTGTCCCCGCTCGCAGCGCTCAGTGAGCTCGTCATAGACAGTGGTACCTGTAGAACTCCCCCAGGATGTCCCCGGGCGGCGGCAGCCCGCGTCTTGTTGTCCCCGCTCGCAGCGCTCAGTGAGCTCGTCATAGACAGTGGTACCTGTAGAACTCCCCCAGGATGTCCCCGGGCGGCGACAGCCCGCGTCTTGTTGGCCCCGCTCGCAGCGCTCAGTGAGCTTGTCTTATACAGTGGTACCTGTAGAACTCCCCCAGGACGTCCCCGGGCGGCGGTAGCCCGCGTCTTGTTGTCCCCGCTCGCAGCGCTCAGTGAGCTCGTCATAGACAGTGGTACCTGTAGAACTCCCCCAGGATGTCCCCGGGCGGCGGCAGCCCGCGTCTTGTTGTCCCCGCTCGCAGCGCTCAGTGAGCTCGTCATAGACAGTGGTACCTGTAGAACTCCCCCAGGATGTCCCCGGGCGGCGGCAGCCCGCGTCTTGTTGGCCCCGCTCGCAGCGCTCAGTGAGCTTGTCTTATACAGTGGTACCTGTAGAACTCCCCCAGGACGTCCCCGGGCGGCGGTAGCCCGCGTCTTGTTGTCCCCGCTCGCAGCGCTCAGTGAGCTCGTCATAGACAGTGGTACCTGTAGAACTCCCCCAGGATGTCCCCGGGCGGCGGCAGCCCGCGTCTTGTTGTCCCCGCTCGCAGCGCTCAGTGAGCTCGTCATAGACAGTGGTACCTGTAGAACTCCCCCAGGATGTCCCCGGGCGGCGACAGCCCGCGTCTTGTTGGCCCCGCTCGCAGCGCTCAGTGAGCTTGTCTTATACAGTGGTACCTGTAGAACTCCCCCAGGACGTCCCCGGGCGGCGGTAGCCCGCGTCTTGTTGTCCCCGCTCGCAGCGCTCAGTGAGCTCGTCATAGACAGTGGTACCTGTAGAACTCCCCCAGGATGTCCCCGGGCGGCGGCAGCCCGCGTCTTGTTGTCCCCGCTCGCAGCGCTCAGTGAGCTCGTCATAGACAGTGGTACCTGTAGAACTCCCCCAGGACGTCCCCGGGCGGCGACAGCCCGCGTCTTGTTGTCCCCGCTCGCAGCGCTCAGTGAGCTCGTCATAGACAGTGGTACCTGTAGAACTCTCCCAGGATGTCCCCGGGCGGCGGCAGCGCGCGCACGCAGGCGGGGTGCGGCGCGCGTGTCGCTCGCGTCTTGTTGTCGCCGCGCTCCCACCACCACACGCAGCACACGTGCAGCGCGCCGCGCCGCCACGTCGCACCCACGTACCCCTCGCGGCACACAACGAAGCTGCGCGACATTATCGAACGCACCTGCATACGACACTAGTTTTAAGATTTCGGTTTACTTGCACCGGTTCCTTATAAATATTTAGACCGGTACTATTGAAAGGTACTCAAACTCTATCAAGAGTAGATCGATATCTATTCTTATCATAGAATGAATTAATTATATGCTAGAAGTAGATAAGAGAGGTGGTGTAAGTGTGAGAACGGTCGGCTTTAATGCTAGAGCTACCGAGTTCAAACCCCGCCGTGCACCAATGGATTATTCTATCAAAAATGTATGTGCGCTTTTCACAGTAGCCCTCCGGTGAAGAAATTCTTAACGATGTTTAAGAAATCAACAACCCCCCCTGGTGGTGGGACACCATCTAGTTAGTGTCCACCTAGCCAGCTACCACCCTCAAGTTAGAAAATCTGTCGCCAAACATCTAATGTGTTCCGTCGGCTAAGCTATCCTTGAGAGCCAGTTCCCATTCTAGGCCTAGCGAGCTTACAATCTTTGACCGCATCATCAGTTACCAACAGGTGAGACAATGGTCAAATGCTAGCCTATAAAATATAAAAAAAAAGATCGATGCTTTGAATTTCGTCCTATAATAACGGCCTTTCATAGTTATCTAACGCCACATAAGAGCTGTAGGTATCTACTTATGTGGCAGATAAGTTAATCGTATTATTAGTGACGACTTATCAGAAACCGGAGAAACTGACCATAAATCAAACAATCCTTACACAACAGAGCAAGAAGAAATGAAGTATGTCGAACTTAGCGGTTTTTTTTTACTCAAAGCTTCGACGTTGACTTAAATTCAATTGTTTCTTTTTTTCAAATTCAAATTTTTTTTATTGCACAAAGATAACACATTAATAATATAGTCGCTAGATACCAAACTAGACGAATAACCGCCCGTACCTTGGGTAGATCCCAACGCACACAATCACAATTTGAGTAGTTCCTCCACGATTAGGCACCTATATTGTACAAATTACATTTCCTACGTGTTTCTTTAATATTATTTTAAGTAAGATAATAAAGATGTTATTAATATTATGAAAAATCTATTACATTTCATTTAGTTAAGGTAGATACATAGATACATATGGTCATTTTCACTTTAGGCTTAAGCGATCGATTTGGTCTTTAGATTATTATTGTATAATCTCTGCCTTTAGGCACGCACCAATAATTTTAATCGTCGCAGATAATATTAGCCTATTAGTGAACAAAACCAAAATAGTAAAGTCCATGCACTGACAAAGACAATACAACGCTATTCTGAATGTTGAAAGGAGAAACAATGCTGATGACGACAGGATATCCAAAAGGGCGGTGTACCACGTTCTTTGATGAGTGGAAGCGTGTTGTCGTGGATTACGTGGTAACCTCGATTCCTGGGCAACTTTACCGCGATTCACGGCGTTATATAAGGGTGGTTTAAAGGGTGAGGCTAAGAGATGACGAAATGTAAAACGACGAAATGTAAAATGTGAGGTTAGGCACTAACCTCGTGTGATTTTTGAATCACATAAACAAGTCTCCTGCGAGTGGGGTTTCCTACTACTAACACTCAAAACGGCCGTTTTATTTATTAGTATTTTGTTATACTTCCCTGACTCGTCTCGATATCCACGTGGGTGCTCGACGATAACTCCAAAAGTCCCCAGTCACTCGTCCGCACGAGGTGAAACAAATGTATATTACGACTGCGCCCGGTTGCGCTCGAGTCGTGTTCAATAAACAAATTCACGTTCAACACCGCACAATTGGGACAAATATTACGCGTCCAAAGGGAACAAGGATTATACGCGTTTTTCTAAACAAAAAAATTTCGTCCCGCAATGACTCGACACCAATCGTTTTTTGGTTCACTCGGCGCCAATTTTTTTGTTTTTTTTTTTTTTAAATACTTTATAGGCTAACGTTTGACCACTATCTCACCTGTTGGTAAGTGATGATGCGGTCGAAGATGGTCAGCACGCTAGGTCTAGAATGGGAACTGGCTCTCAAGGATAGATGCCGGAACACATTAGATGCTTGGTGACAGATTTTCTAACTTGAGGGTGGTAGCTGGCCAGGCGGACACTAGATAGTGTCCTACCACCATGCGAATAGTCCGCACAATTTGGCTTCCAAAGCGGCGTAAATTCAAGGATCACTTGGTATTTCGCAAAGTTAACATTAAATTAAACACCAATAATGCCAACGCGTTGCCAAAAACCCATTCGTCACGCCCATGACCCGACAGCTGATCGGCGCCATGACAGCTGCCCGTACGCAAGTGACCACAGACAAAAATAAAACTGGCCAAGTGCGAGACAGCATCGCGTCTCTTATCGCACACTTAGGGAGGGTTCCGTACAATACGAAACATAACAGAGTTTCAACCTCATATATTTGATTAATTGATATTACCAAGAATATTTGGTTTGGTCGTGATCTAGAAAGACGGGGCTTGTTTACTAGCGCCATCTATGTCGTTTTGCCGAAACTAATTAGATAGATGGCGTTTAAAAACACGTTCTTTGTATGGGGACCCCTTTTAATTTTTAACTTTATTTTGTTTTTAGTATTTGTTGTTCTAGCGGCAACAGAAATACACCATCTGTGAAAATTTCAACTGTCTAACTATCACGGTTAATGAGCTATATAGCCTGGTGACAGACGGACAGACATACAGACAGACAGACAGACAGACAGACAGACAGACGGACAGCGGAGTCTTAGTAATAGGGTCCCGTTTTACCCTTTGGGTACGGAACCCTAAAAAGTGATTTAGCTCAAATTTCACCGCGCGCGTAGACGTATTACGCCATAGAACAGGCAAATTTGGTACGGGGCGAAACAAATGCTTAGGGGCCAGTTTCACCGGTTCCTGATAATGTTTTAGATAGTTATGAATTATTAGAAAATATTAGAAAATTATTAGTGAAGTGGGTATTAGCGTCGCGTGGTATGGTGCGGTGTAGTTGGGATACGTATGTGTCTTATTAGTTAATGCTACCCAAAGACACTATTCCACGTGGACGAAGTCGCGGGCACAGCTAGTTTGTAATAACAGAGCTAAGAAACAAAGTAAACTCACGGTAGCCGGCGACAGCATATCAGCACAGTCGGCCATGTCCGGCGCCAGCGAGCGGCCCTCCGTCCGGTCCACGTATATAAAGTGCACGAGCCCCGGGAACTCCTCCACATACTTGTGCACCGTTAGGGAACACTCACTCACCCCAGTGTCACGCACACATTAAGCGAAATAATCGGTCCAATATGGCTCGGTACACACAATACTATGGAGGGTAGAGGTAAGGAGGACAACATCGAAAAATGTGGCGGTCAAAGTTAAGTAGACTCTGTGCAAAAAGAGAACCGTCGTGGCTTTACGATGAACTAACATTAAAGGTAAGGAAGGTATATTATCTACCTAGTACCACATGATCATGATAAGAGTAGGTACCTACCAAGGTATCATAACATGTTTAGTCGTATTGGCAATTATAGAGCAATGTTGTCAACGCAACAAAAACAGTAAATTAGAACCATCAACACGCGCGACCTCAATTGCTGCGACTGTTCTCTTTTTGCACAGATTCTATTTACCTGGCTCTACTGTAGCCAGAAGGTATGCCAGTTATCGGTATACAATAATACCTATATTATTATGTCATCTCATCACTACGTACCACTACAAAGTTCATATCATACCCTCTGCCAACACTAGCGCCAAACTCATTGTTTCTTGGACAATTTTTTACTATATTTAGGACATTTTTTTAGTTTGTTCGCTATAAAAGATGATCCACCTTGCCTCTAGGCTCCATAACCAATGCTATACACTTGCGAATAATATGCCACTGCTTGTAGAAACATGTTGACGTCATTCGAATTCAAGGAATTATGAGTCTAATCTAATAGCGGTATCTTATAGACCTTTCTGGAAAGATCCTTTATTTTCGACTAAGTTGGGGCGAAACTGAACTTCAAAACTTATTCATATCTGCTACTATCTTGACAGTAATAAACAACCAGATATCTGATGAATTTTCTCGTAGCGGCGCTGTTGAGAATTCTTTATTGTACTTCTTAATGTATCTTTTGTCAACTTATAGAACCGAAGATATCAGAGATGCCACTTGAGGTTCCTCAAGTGAAAATCCATTTAGCTCTTCAACTGTGAATCAGTCTTGAGGAAGAACAACCGACTTCCATGCCGCGCGAGTCAGTTTCAGTTGCAAGTTTGAGACGTTTATCGACATAACTGGAGATAATCATCAGGATTACTTGCCTACATTATTTTTAATTGACAAAAACTGGAGTTGCCATGTAAGTACATTTTTATCGTTAAGTACCAAGTCATGTGGGTCTCAATTAAGTAAAGGAAATCTCTAGGAAACCACTATCAATATGGGTTGAACATGAAAGGATTTTTTTTGTACTGTTCTCACCTCTGGGATGGTTCTGCCAAATACCAGCTGCAGACACTGGAAGCTATTGAGAGGAGAGCCAAGAAGCTCATCAACGACGATCAACTAGTAAGCAAAAGACTCCAGAGTCTCGAGCATCGTCGCAAGGTCGCTTGTTTGTCGGTTTTCTATCGGATTCATTTCGGAGAGTGTGCATCGGAACTTCATAACTTGATTCCGCCATCCCCTTTTTATAATCGGACTAGCAGGGATACTAAGAGGCGCCACCGCTACATGGTGGATATACCATTTACGCGTACAAAGCGATTCGCTTCTTCTTTCATCATACGTACTGCCAAGGAATGGAATTCCCTGCCCGAGTCTGTGTTTCCGATTAGATACAACATAGGGGTCTTCAAGTCGCGAGTGAATAGGTATCTTTTGGGTAAGCGCGCTACATCATCGACCGGATCGTCACTTAACATCAGGTGAGATAGTGGTCAAGCGATACCCATTTTCATATTTAAAAAAAAATACAAAAAAAAATATTTTTGTATTTATAGAAATATGGTAAAACTGGTAAAGGCTACGCGACAGGGGCCATATTTTTCCAAGCGCACATCATTTAATAGATAAATAAATAATGGCTCATATATGAAGCGAACCAATTTATACGCTTCTAATATCAAGCACAATTCAACATAACAGCATTACAACACAACATATTTAAGTCATAAAAACGTCATCATGCAATTAAAATTATTTTAAATTAAAAACCATAGAAACTACTTAACAATTCTGTATTCAGATTTTGAAGACCTAACCTACCAAAGAAAAAAATAATTATGGAGTGATGAACTCACTGTGATGAGCCACAAATTGACACTTTTGAAGAAACAAAACAATCAACATTTTTGAATACCTAGAGCATTTAGTAAACCTAGTTAGCTACTCATCGTTTATGGATAAAAGTTAACAAAAAAATATTGACTTGCAAAATGTTGTTCATTTGGAACTCATTTTTTCCGAAGAAAAGATATCATTTGTGAAACAATAACACAAAGGCATTCATGATTGGTTGGTACCTTTCATTTCAACCTCTCAATAATCCATTAATGTACTCATCTCGAAATAATGATGCTACATTATAATTGATTATGATTTATTTTATTATTTTAGTTGTGTATATGTGCGTATATTAAAACTGCCTACATGCTGAATAATTATGTAATAATTACATTGATTTTAAAGACATTACTATTGAATTAAATTAGAGCAAATTAAATTATGAATTAGTTCGATATATATTTTTAAAGTAATTAAAATAATAGAATCAATGAAATATGTAATCATGTAGTTGAATAAAAGGCTTTTTTACTTTTACTTTACATACTGAATAAACGCTTTGAACGTTGAGCTACTGCCAATGCTTCGCTAGTTATTTTTAT
Source organism: Cabera pusaria (assembly GCA_954871355.1). Classification (NCBI taxonomy): domain Eukaryota; kingdom Metazoa; phylum Arthropoda; class Insecta; order Lepidoptera; family Geometridae; genus Cabera; species Cabera pusaria. Next base: position 15,171,726 of record OX940896.1, read on the forward strand.
ACAAAATCTTCTCTAAACATTTTTAATAAGGATCTTAAGTTTGCGAACGTCTGAAGTTAGCTAATGCTAAGAAAGGCCGAGTTGGTTTTATCAAACTAAATAATTGTCTTTTAAACAAACAGGAAAGCATGCTCTTTTCAACATGTGACAAAATGCATTTCAATCTATGAGGGCCCCAATTCTGTAAGCAAACGCCGTAATCAATAGCCAATCATAACAGCACATGCATGTTTACACACAGCATACTATGAAAACTTAGTTTCAAAGATTCCTTTTCATTCTTCTGAATATTTTGCCAATTTATTTGCAGTACAAGCTGCACGACTCTGGAACGACTTATCTTTGGACATACGAAGAGCCAAATCATTAGCAATTTTTAAAAACAAGTTGATAACTCATTATCTCTCACTTGTGTAACTATACATAAACTGGCATTTAAACTATTGAAAGTATAATGTATTATTATTTATTTATTTATTGGTATGTATTGTAATGTATGTATTGTATTGATATAGAGTATGTTTTATATGTGTAGTATATTTGTTTGAGTTATTTATATTATTCTACCATTTAATGTTGTACATATACTTATTATTGTACACCACCGTCTTATTCTTCTTGTATATCTGTCCAAACAAAGGTTGTCTGGTAGAGATCGCTAATAGTGATAAGACCGCCCATTGTAATACCGCATAGACATAATTTTTTATTTTTGTAATAGATTTTTGTATTGTATTGTATTGTATGTTTGTTTGGGTTAAATGTTGAAAGCTAAATTAGAACCACTTCCTGACGTTCGATTGGACTCAAATTTGGTGTACTTGCACGCAAGATAGATAAGAATAATGATCTCATGTACCTAGATAATATCTAGATATAAGAACTTTATGTACAACAATTATGGAAGCAATAAAGTATTGAGTATTAAATATACATAATGGATAAGAAGATACGCGTATCTTCGTTGACAATGCAACAATATGGTACCATCAAGATGACCTGATGATGGAGCCGGGCTGTAGTGACTGGAACTCCGTAATGGCAAATGGTAGGAAAGACACATTTGGGCTAGTATATATTGTTATCACTAGTACTTTTAATTACACATGATAACGTCTTTTTTTTAATTTATTCATTTTATAATGCGCTAGCTTACAGAATTGGGACCTAGGTAAAAATTGCCTGTAAAAAAAACATCTAATTGAAAAGGATATGATCCCAGACTGAAGAACCGCATCGCCTTCACTTTCAGAAACTCGACATAAGGCGCCAGTGAAGTCCTCAAGTCTTTCAAGATATTGTCTAGCTTGAGACTCGGTATATCAGGCTTGAGAAGTTCTATTACTGCCTCTAGGGCAGTATGCATGGCAGTGGCGGTAGTTTCTGGAGTCAGTGGGGTAGTAGTTGTACAAGATTTGCGGAGCTCCAACATTCTGGTAGTTAGTCGAGCACAGAGGTTCGCCTGAGACTTGTGTTTCCGTAGGGCGTCTGTGGTCTGAATGGAAATATTCGTTATTAGTATTGAAGTTGACCGAAGAATATTTGTTGTTATCTATATAATAGATGGCCGACTGCGAATAATTCAATATTGTAACGATTTGCGGTTATCTTCACTCAATGTAAAGCATTGGAATGTGATCTCTATATCATGGCCAGTACAACACAATTTTCGGGAAAAAGGTGTTATGGTGGACATGCGTTGACAAATCGTCGTACTGAAGACATCATCCATCTCATTATATAAGTATATTAGCAGTTTTACTTCTGTGAAATAATAGAAGGCTTAAGCTGTGGCAAGACATAATAACCAATCGGTCTGTAAAGTTTCAATATGACTTTCGGTGTATGCAGTCTTTCAGACATTATGTTTCTTTGAAGTGTCACACACTTTATATTTTTTGTAAATTGTTAATTTTGTATTATGTAATAATTGTCTTTCAGACATTTTTATTTAATGTCAATATTACTTGATATTATTAAAAAAAAAATATTCAGGCTACTCTGTAAAAAGTTATGCATTTTATATGTACGACCACATATAAAAAAATATATACGCTGCGACTTGATAACCTCCTCCGTTTTTTTCTCGTCGGTTAAAAAACAAGTGAATTATAGAAAAGTATAATAACCTGACTGCGTGAAAAAAATATTTATTAGCATTTCCTATTTGGAATATAAATAAAACATATAAGTTATATATATACTAGCAGCCCGCCCCGGCTTCGCACGGGTAGAACATATATGCCTATAAAATTTGCATCAGTTAGTTGCATCGAATATAAAATATTAACATATTAAACAATCATCGTCATATGTCAACCAATTTACACAAAACCATAACGAATTATGCACCTTAGACCTAAACCTTCCTCATAAACACTCTGGCTATTGGTGAAAACCGCATGATAATCCGTTCAGAAGCTATTGAGATTATTGCGAACAGACAGACAGACGCAGTGATGGACATTGTTAGGGTTCCGTAGTCCTGCCAAGGAACCCTTATAGTTTCGTCATGTCTGTCTGTCTGTCTGTCTGTCCGAGGTTTTGCTAAGAGACCGTTAATAGTAGAAAGCTGTAATTTTGTGGGGGTATGTATATACATTATAAAATATATTTTTTTAGGGTAGCTCCCCTATATGAGAAGTGGGGATGAATTTTTTTTTCATCGTCCACCCCATCGTGTGGGGTATCGTTGAATAGGTCTTTCAAAATGACTTAGGGGTTGCTAATACCATTTTTAGGGTTCCGTAGCCGAATGGCAAAAAACGGAACCCTTATAGATTCGTCATGTCTGTCTGTCCGTCCGTATGTCACAGCCATTTTATTCCGAAACTGTTAGGACTACAGAATTGAAACTTAGTAGGTAGATGTATTCTGTGAACCGCTTTCCGATTTTTATACAAAAGTAAAAAAAATAAAAGTTTAAGGGGGGGCATCCCATACATGGAACTGAAACAAAAAAAAAATTTTTCTTCAAACCTATACATGTGGGGTGTCTATGGATAGGTCTTCAAAAATGATATTGAGGTTTCTAAAAGTCAATCATTTGAAAGATAGGCGCGTCTAAAGTGGTAAAATGTGTGTCCCCCCCTCTAACTTTTAAAGTATGGGAGTAAAAAATCTAAAAAAAATATATGCTGTAGATCTCAATAAAAACTAACAACGAAAATTGGTTTGAACGAGATACAGCCAGCAGTTTTTGAGATATGGCGACCGCAAAGATAACTTTGTTTTTCATACAAACACTATGAAAAACAAAGTTAATTTAGAAGTTGCGAAAAATCATAGTTATGGAATACTTAACTGTGTTACGGAACCCTACGAGTGCGAGTCCGACTTGCACTTGGCCAGTTTTTCGATTGAGTGCTCCATTTACGAAATATTAAACTTTAAAGTGCAAATTTTTGTTCCAGTAGGGCGTCCCCCCCCCCTTTAAAAGCTAAACTGCTGGCTTTAAAAATCTAGAAAAATCGTGATAATAGAGCATTTCATGAACTTTAAAGGAAAGTTATAGCGGATAAGATAACTTTATTAGTTTAGCAGTAATAGTGGTTGAACTTGGGTATAGGATAATTTTGTACCAAATACAAATACACCTTTAAAGTGACAAAGACGGAGTACCTAGTTGCTTGTTTATAACGGGTAACGACTTGCATTGAATAACAGGCTACTACGGAACCCTATACTGCGCGTGGCCCGACACGCACTTGGCCTGTTATTTTCAGCGTATTTTGTCCCCCTGCAGGGCAAAGGCCTCCCTTCCCTCCTGAGAGTATTAAGTCTATTATAGGTAGATAATTCTAAGTGTTACCTACCTTCTTCAAAGCAGCCTCCAAAGCATCTAGGGTGTTGGGCAACAACTCCAAGTTTCTTTGTAAGAGCAGCCTTCTCAAGTTAGAAAGTATTTGGTTGGACAAGTATGTCGCTGTGCCCACTTCTCTGTAATCATAATTAATAAATTTACGAATAATCATCATATTCATCATTATCAGCCCGTCAGTCCACTGCTGGACATAGGCCACGCCCAATAATAAAATAAAAGGCATAATTCTATAATTAATATGACTTGGTTAAGCTCTTTCAAAAAGCCGTGACGTACCTACTTACGTATTTTTGGTTCGTTTTAATCTACCTAACGAGTCACCCATTTAATTGATATGATATTGAGCTAACAAAAGTCCAAGTTCAGACTATCGATTAAGATCTAAGACACTTCAATCTACTAACTACATTCTACAACGTAGCGTGCAATGAAATTAAAAGAATCATCCAAGAGTTACATTAAACACAACGGATGCTGACTGCAAATATCAAATTCCGGTACACTGTCCTGGCCCTAAAAATATGGCATACAAGGTCAAGAGCATGGTAATAATATACAAATAGATTGTATGTATGTACCTTAGGTCCATATCAACAACGATAGCGAGCGTGATTCTCGGCGCGAGCTCCGCCAAGTGCAAGGAATGCGGCGCGCTCGGAGCATTCGTCGCGCCCGCGCATAGATTCACTACTGCGCTGTTTTCTTGCGACAACCCTGGAATATTACCAGTCATTGTAACTTATAAAAGCTTATAATATACCAGTGACTGGAAAAGAACGGGAGAAAGATATGAAAATCGGGATCAGTGGCGTATCTTGGGAGGCCTACGTTCAGCAGTGATCTGACACCGGCTGATTATGACTTATTTTATATTTTTGTCACGGTGCCGCGGCGTCGCCTTCACGGCATTCATCTTTGCTGCTGCAAAGAGCTCCGGACTGATCTACATGAATATTACCTTCCTAGTCTCTTGACTAAGCTGTCATCCTTGCTCTTCATTTGTGTAGTTACACATTGTGTTATCCAAAGAACAACATAATATATACTTAAGTGCTATTTATACTTTTCGTCTTCTCGCGCGGCCGTCGGTAGCGCTAGGACCCGGTCTCGGGGCATTGTCCCCTGACCAGTTTCTTCTCGCTGAGCGTTAATACGCCCAGGTGTTGGGGTGGCCATTTCTCGGCCGTGATAGTTTTCCCGACGGGCAGGGCGAACCAGGTGATCGAGTCTCTCTCCCTTCTGTATTGGGGCGTCGCGTGCGGACGAGGAAGTTTCGCCCGGGAAGGCGGCCCCAGCACACAGTTCCCAGTCAGTCCTCACTGAAAAGCCAGGCGACTGCGAGAAGCCGATGCCAGGTGAGACCTCGTTCGGGGAAGCCCAGCAAGACGCCCCAACGACCGACTAAGTTCCCGGGGTCAACCGCCACTATCCGATTCTTCGCCGTGGCCCAGCGACGAGATCTCGTGGATAACCCTTCCCGTCGGGTGGCCTTCTATGGTAGGGGGCAATACCCATGAGCTGTTGCCACGCTGAGGAATCCGCTCTCTTGAATAGGGTCTTGGTTAGTTACATTACGGTCTCCGAACAACGTCATTTAATAAATGATTTAGAACATTATTTTATGTTTGACAGAAAATGCTTCACGTTTGATCCTACTGTAATTTTATCGAAATCTTTTAAATACCTCCAGAGATATGGAGATAAACCCTTCAAATTTAGTACTGAAAATGACGCGATACCTGAAGTGGTTTTGTACACGATCTAAATTTATTATTATTTATTCTAAAGAAAGATTGTAGGGATATTATAATAAACTAGCATCTGCCCGCGGTTTCGTTCGCGTGGCCTAATGTTTTATGACTCTGGACAGTTTTATGACCTAATTAGTCACCATAGATGAACCTTAAGGTTGGACTCAATATCTTCTGTTGTTAAAGACTATTAAGTTTTCTGTGGTTAAAGTCAATAATCAGTATGGTAAGGTAGACAAAGTTGTACTATTTAAATGTTTGACTCAGACTGATGCATGAGGCTGTTAAAACACAAAAGTTAATTAAACATTTCTTACACAGTAGATAAGGCGAACAGTTTCGCGAGCAAAGCGAGCGTGACATTTTTATGACCTAATAATCAAGTCACTTTAGATGACTCTTAGGTCGAACTCGATATCTTCTGTTGTTAAATCATTAATAATTATGGTTAAGTATACAAAAATGTGCTATATAAATATATGACTCAGTCTGATGCATAAAGCTGTTCAAACAAAAGTTCCTGAAATATTTCCTAAAAAGAAGATAAGGAGAATGGTTGCGCGAGCGCAGCGACCGCTTTCATTGCGCGAGCGAAGCAAACGCGAATATTTGTTACGACTTTTTATGACTCTGACAGTTTTATGACCTAATTAGTCACTTTAGATGACCCTAAGGTTGAACTCAATATCCTCTGTTCTTAAAGTCATTAACCAGTATGCTAAGGTGGACCAAAATGTACTGTTTAAACGTTTGGCTCATTTTGATGCCTGAGGCTTTTAAAACACAAACATTTATTAAATATTTCCTTCAAAGTAGATAAGACGATTGGTTACGCGAGCGCAGCGAGGACTATTATTGCGCGAACGAAGCGAGCGCGAAAATGTTTTACGACTTTTTATGACCCTGCCAGTTTTATAACTTCATAACCTTTAGTTAAGTCATTAGAGAGGACTCGAAGGCCGATATTCTCTATTATTAAAGTCATTAATAATTATGGTGAGTTATACCAAGTTGAAAAGTAGACATTTTTATGACTTTTTATGCCCCTTACAGTTTTATTATCTAACAATCAAATCACTTTCGATGATTGTAAGGTCAAACTCGATATCTTCTGTTGTTAAACTCATTGACCAGTATGGTTAGTTATACCAAGTTGTGCTCTTTAAATGTTTGACTCATTTTGATGCATGAAGCTGTTTAAACACAAAAATGTATGTAATATTTCCTATGCAAGTAGATAAGGCGAATGGTTGCACGAGCGCAGCGAGCACTATTAGGGCGCGAGCGAAGCGAGCGTGAATATTTTTTATGACTTTTTGTGACCCTGACAGTTTTATAACTTCATAACGTTTAGTTAAGTCATTAGAGAGAACTCCAAGGTCGAACTCGATATCTTCTATTGACAGTCATTAATAATTATGGTTGGGGTATACCAAGTTGTGCGGTTTAAGGGTTTGCCAGAGCTTTAGCTGATAAGACGTCACTCATTTTCAAAGTTCAATAAAAAATCTCCAGATTCGATTGTCAAAAAAAATTATTACTATGTTTTTTGTGCCTTATTGACTATCTTTATACTACATGTCAGCTAAATTGGTGAAGCCGTTTGGCCGATAAGCGCCACACGCTTATAAAATGCAATAAAAAAAAAGAGTGTGTGTACTTATGTACACGCGTTAGAAGTTATACTTCTGTGGCGTATGGAAAAAAATAACTAAAATGCAGTAGTGATTAACGATAAATATTAAAATTAATCAAAAAGATTTTATTTAAATAAAAAAGGTTTTATGAACGTAAAAATATGACGTTAAATATGACATATACAACTTGAACATAGTCATGCCACATAGAACTAACTTCACGGTATAGAATTTAGGTGTCGGTGTGCGCGCGCATCGTACCACCTAGAACTAACTTCACGATGTTAAATTTAGGTGTCGGTGTGCGCGCGCATCGTAAAAATTCACTCTCATAATTTTTCTCTATAGCGCCAAAAGAAGTATTACTTCAAAAATCTCGACACCCCAAAATGGCCAAAAAAAAAATTTTCCCATGTCGTTCTGTGCCCTATTTAATATCTTTATACAAAATTTCAGCTAAATCGGTCAATCGGTTCAGGCGTTTATCCGAGAAGAGGTATAATATTTACAAAATTCAATTTAAAAAATCTGGTTACCCAGACTCCACAGCCAGAAAAAAAGTATCCTATATGCTATTTCGCCCTATGAACTGTCTTCAGCCAATTTCAGCCAAATAGGTCAAGGTGTTTGACCGTGAAGAAGTCCCAAACAAACAAATAAACAAACTTACTTTTGCATTTATAATATTGGTGTTGATCTCTAAGACCAGCGGATTAGGCTGCACGTTGATATATCAGTAATTTAATTAGACAAATGCGTAAGGAATAATTTTTTTTTTTTTATTTTTTTTTTTTTAATTTTGGATAACTGTGAAACCCTTGTCTCAAAATTTTAGTTGAAGATAAGTCCATCGCCCCAGAGAATAAAATGTTTTACAGAAAATTAAACTTAAAAAATCACAGAAAATATAACCCCCCATTTCACCCACTTAGGGGTGCAATATAAAAAAAAATTCTTAGTGGATACTTGCACTTCACAAAGAACACACCCTCCAAATATCATGTCTCTAAGACCTCTCTAGACCAGTGGTTTAGGTAGTGCGTTGATATATCAGGTAGTCATTCAGTCAGTCAGAAAAACGCGTGGGGGATGATTTTTGATAAACTGTGATACCCGTAACTTACTATTTTAATTAAAGAGTATGTGTATCAATTTTTGAGAGAATTGACCGAGAGAATAAAAAGTTTTTTAGAAAGTTCTAACCTCCATTTCACCCACTTACGGGTGGAATTTCGAAAAACAATTTCTTGGTGGATACTTGCTCTTCACAAAGAACACACCCTCAAAATATTATGTTTCTAGGGCCAGTGGTTTAGGCAGTGCGTTGATATATCAGGCAATCATTCAGTCAGTAAGAAAAACGCGTGAGGGATGATTTTTGAAAAACTGCGATACCCATTACTCACTATTTTATTTAAAGATTGTGTGTACCAATTTTCAAAACAATTGACCCATAGAATAAAAAGTTTCATAGAAAGTTCAACCGTCCATTTCACCCATTTAGGGGTGGAATTTCAAAAACTATTTCTTAGTGGATATTTGCTCTTCACAAAGAACATCCCCTGCAAATATTATGTCTCTAGGACCAATGGTTTAGGCAGTGCGTTGGTATATCAGGCAGTCATTCAGAGTAAAGAAAGTTTCATAGAAAGTTCAACCCTTTATTTCACCAACTTAGGGGTGCAATTTTGAAAAATCCTTTCTTAGTGGATGCCTCAGTCAGTCAATCAGTCAGTCAGGACTTTGGATTTTATATATATAGACTAGCTGACCCGGCGAATTTCGTACCGCGAATATAAATAAACTGTCCAAGTGCGAGTCGGACCCGCACACGCAGGTTTCCGATTGAACAATATTTGCCGGAAAATTAGGTTCGTTGTATCGAGACCCCCTTTAATTTTTTATTTATTTTAGTTTTTACTATTTGATCTTATAGCAGCCATTGTAATACACACCATAAGTAAATTTCAAGTCTTTATCTATTAAGGTTTGTAAGATCGAGCATAAAAAGCCTTAAAAAATACGTTTCTTGTATGGGGACCCCCTTTATTATTTAAACTTATTTTGTTTTCATTGGTTTTTATACACAAATAGCGAATACCCATTTATGGAAACGCCGTAATGGCAACCATCAAAATATGTCAACACGATGACAAAAATGTCTGAACGAACCGACAATGACAACCTGGGACAACCACCAAAATTCAAAATATTGAAACTTAAATACCTACGCGATAATCTGAGTAATATGGACATATTATGTTATCGATACAATACGTGCTTTAAATAATACTCGTAGAAACTCGAAAAGGTTAGATCTTCTTGGTTGCGGCATTGCAGATAATAATATGAGCACAAAGATTTATTATAAATGCTGTGGCCACAGCGTCCAGATCCGAACTTATTTGTTCTATGTCTTGCATCTATTTAATTGTAACTTTTTAAATAGATGCAAGACATAGAACAAATAAGTTCGGATCTGGACTCTGTACAAGTGGCCACAGTAATAACCTGTGTCATCGACGACGTGAAAAATTTTATATCACCTAGCAACACTCGCTCATACAATCTAATATCTCAAAACATACGCAGTATCAACCGTAACTTTCCATCCTGGGACTTCATAGTGCTGACGGAATGCTAGCTACCCTCAGCGAGGTATATACCTCCACTTGACATTTATAATCACGTCACAACCAATGCTCATAAAACACAGAATGAGGGTGTGATTATATATTACCACTAGCAGTCCGCCCCGGCTTCGCACGGGTAGAACATATATGCCTACAAAATTTGCATTTATATTTGATGCAACAAACTGTTGTTGCATCAAATATAAAATATGAACATATTTAACAATCATCGTCATATTTCATCCAATTTACACAAAACCTTAACGAATTATGCACCTAAACCTTCCTCATAAACACTCTGGCTATTGGTGAAAACCGCATGTTAATCCGTTCAGTAGCTATTGAGATTATTGCGAACAGACAGACAGACGCAGTGATGGACTTTGTTTTATAATACTTACGTAGTGATATTGGACGGCCCTTTGGCGTATAGGATAGTTCCCTGATTCTGACCCGACAGTCGTTGGTTCTAATCCTAGCTATATACCTACCAATGAAAGTTTTATGTGCATTCATGAATCATGAGTTTTCGTACAGTGGTAGTGGGATCATTAAATCTACCAAAATGTAGTTTACCACCAAGGAGAACATCTGCCGCCGTATCCTTACGCGTTCCCCGACGCAAAATGTAGGGGTAATATACGTTTAACGTGTGTATCTGTGTGTCTGTCTGTAGCATCTTAGCACCTAACCGGATGAACCGATTTGGTTTTTATAATTGATAGTTTTTTTTTGTTTGATAGATGTCTTCATCGAGAGTTTTCTTAGCTTTGATTCATGAAAATTCGTTCAATCGTTATAAAACTATGAGCTTTTATCTAGTTGATTGCGCTATAATAATAATAACTTAAATTAAATAATTAATTAAATTCTGAGGTTTAAAATTAATTCGCACATTGTTGCGCATAATATTTTGGCCCCTTCTCAGAATGGATGTAAGGTTGGGTCCCGTGGTACTAAGGAGCTCCTCCTCATCGACACGACCATTTGCCAACAAGTCCGGCGGAACATAGGGGTTCTCTCCACCGCCTGGATTGACTACAAGAAGGCCTATGATTCAGTGCCTCATACCTGGCTAGAGAGGATCTTGGAGTTGTATAAAATTGATACAACTCTGAGATCTTTTCTAGGTTCTTGTATGAGGCAGTGGACCACAGTCCTTCGTCAACCGGGTGATGGAGACAGCCCCTCTGATCCGCAGGACTTTATAAGGATTGAGCGAGGAATCTTCCAGGGACCTTAACACCTCTCTCCTTAGGCAAAGAGAACTGGCGCAAACCTCAAGTGTTGAGCACCGAAGATCGCAAGGACGTCTGGAAGAGCAAGGAGCTGCACGGGAGGTTCTATCGAGTCTTAACGGGACCCGATGTGGACCTGCTCGCGTCGGTGAACTGGCTACGATTCGGAGACCTCTTTGGGGAAACCGAAGGTTTTGTTTGTGCAATTGCGGACGAAGTTATCAAGACGAACAACTACCGGAAATATATCATGAAGGACGGTACGGTCGACATTTGTCGGGCATGCCGCCGTCCCGGAGAGTCACTCAGGCATATTATTTCCGGTTGTTCTCATCTTGCTAACGGCGAGTACTTGCACAGACATAACCTCGTAGCCAGGATCATCCATCAACAACTTGATCTTCAATATGGCCTTGTCGAGTCTGAGGTGCCGTACTATAAGTACGCACCTGCACCAGTTCTTGAAAATGGTCGTACTTTGCTCTATTGGGACCGATTGGTTATCACGGACAGGACTATTGTCGCCAATAAGCCTGATATCGTGATAGTCGACCGGTCCCAGCGGCGGGCAGTGTTAGTCGACATCACCATCCCGCATGACGAGAACCTCATAAAGGCCGAGGACAAGCTTAGCAAGTACCTTGACTTGGCCCACGAGGTTACCGCCATGTGGGATGTTGACTCGACTATCATTGTACCGATAGTCGTCACTGCGAACGGCCTAATAGCGAAGAGTCTCGACCAACATCTCAAGAGGCTCTCGCTAGACGGCTGGATCAAGGGCCAGATACAGAAGGCAGTGCTTCTTGACACGGCACGCATCGTCAGGAGGTTTCTCTCTCTGCAGCCCTAACCCCCGGTAGCTTGGGCCCTGCCCCGCTACCGGCGGCACCCTAGGTTTAGGTTTTTTTATAGTATTGTTTATTTTATAATGATTTTTGTATTGTTGTTTTGATATCTATATTGTAAAAAAACCTAGACTTAAGAAAAAAGAATAAATACGAGCATAATAATAATAATAATGATTTATTTCAGGCAAAAAAACCCATGAAAGCTATATATAGCATGAAAGCTATGAAATCAACTTTCATAGGTCTGATCAATTCGAAAATCTTCTTCTTCAACGATATTGTAAGAACATGGAAGCATTGACCTGATGCTGGGACATCTCCTGGACTCTACAGAATACTCAAATCCTCACCAACTTACAGCTCAGATTTTAAATGTCGTGTTTAGAGTCATTGGAATGCTTTTAATGAAAAGATTATACATAGATCAGTCGGGGTGGTTTAAAATATTATATTATTATATATATAGATGAATATTATTTTATACAATAGATCATATTATTATACTATATTGACTTCAAATTGATCCTGGCCAAGGCGGCGGTCATGGTAACGGCGGGGCAGGGGGTGCTAAGAATCCCCGGGCTACGGTAGGCCGCCAACACCGACTGACACTGGCAACGTACAACGGACGCACGCTACGGCTTGATGAACATCTGGCACAACTCGAAGAGGAGCTGAAGAACATAAGATGGCACATTCTAGGGTTATGTGAAATCCGAAGAGAGGGGGAGGATACCGTGACCCTGGAATCCGGTCATCTTATGTACTTCAGAGAGGGAGACCAACCATCCCAAGGCGGTGTCGGGTTTTTGGTCCACAAGGTCCTTTCTGACAACGTTCTAGAAATCTCCAGTGTGTCGACAAGGGTAGCGTATCTTGTGATCAAACTCACCGAGAGGTATAGCCTTAAAGTTATCCAAGTATACGCACCGACTTCGGCACACTCGGATGATGAAGTGGAGGAAATGTACGAGGACATTTCCAAGGCCTTGCACACCACCCAAAAGGCTCACTTCAACGTTGTCATGGGGGATCTCAACGCTAAAGTGGGAGTACAATCAAGCAGCGAATCGGTAGTAGGTCCACACGGAATTGGAAGCAGGAATCATAGGGGGCAAATGCTCGTCAACTTCCTGGAAAAAGAGGGGCTTTTTCTGATGAATTCTTTTTTTCAGAAAGATCCCCGGCGGAAGTGGACGTGGCAAAGCCCCGACTCTATGACCAATAACGAGATCGACTTCATTATGACGGACAAGAAGCGTATATTTAGAGATGTCTCAGTGATCACTAGGTTTAAAACCGGCAGTGATCACCGACTAGTCCGAGGCACTCTAGATATCGACTGCAAGCTTGAACGCGTCCGTCTAATGAAGTCCACGCTCCGACCTAACATGCTCCAGTCCGTAGTTGGGTCTGAAACATTCCAGCTGAAACTGGAGAACCGATTCGCTGCCCTGGAAACCACAGTCGACGTTGATATTGACCAAGATTTCGACCAAGTGGTGGAAATCCTCAGGGAAGAGAGAACGAAATTCTGTGAGACGCGAGGTGCCGTTAGGAAGTCTAAGCTTTCAGGAGAATCTCTGCAGCTAATGCAGAAGCGGCGTGAAACTCCTGCAGTCACTTCGTCAGAACAGCGGTCTTTGAACAAAAAGATCACGAAGCTCGTAAGGCGTGACCTCCGGAATTCCAACACAAGCTCTATTAAAGATGCGATCGAGCGAAACCGGGGGTCAAAAGTCTTTGTTCAAGAGCTGGGCCGAAGCCATCTGACGAAGTTGACCACATCTAACGGGAGTGTCGTCGCTTCTAAGCCGGAGACTCTCAGGGAAGTTAAAGACTTCTACGGCCACTTATACACCTCACAAGCGTCCCGTCCCCAACCCCATATTGAAGATCCTAGAGCCACTCTAACCCGCCACCATACCGAAGATTTGCCAGATATCAGCCTAGACGAAATTGTGTTGGCTCTCAGACAGCTTAAAAACGGAAAAGCCCCCGGAGAGGATGGAATTACAACGGAGCTCTTAAAAGCTAGTGGAACTCCTACGCTACAACAGCTTCAGCGTATTTTCAATTCTGTCCTCTTTTCGGGGAGAACTCCGAAGACGTGGAGCAAGAGTGTAGTCATTATGTTCTTTAAAAAAGGAGACAAACCCCTATTAAAGAACTATCGACCTATTTCACTCTTGAGTCACGTCTATAAGCTGTTTTCGAGAGTCATCACAAATCGTCTCGCGCGTAAACTCGACGAGTTCCAGCCCCCTGAACAGGCTGGGTTCCGACGAGGATACGGCACCATAGACCACATACACACTGTGCGGCAGGTTATACAGAAGACAGAAGAGTATAACAGGCCCCTGTGTCTAGCATTTGTGGACTATGAGAAAGCCTTTGACTCTATTGAAACCTGGTCTGTTCTGGATTCCCTGCAACGGTGCCAAGTTGATTGGCGATACGTGCAAGTGCTGAGAGGTTTGTATGAAGCCGCGACTATGACCGTCCAAGTACAAAATCAGCAGACTGAACATATCCCTTTACATCGAGGTGTGAGACAAGGGGACGTTATTTCCCCCAAATTGTTCACAAACGCTCTAGAGGATATGTTCAAGACGCTGAACTGGAAAGGACGAGGCATAAACATCAACGGCGAAAACCTCTCACACCTGAGATTTGCGGACGATATCGTTATCATGGCTGAAACCGTACAGGACTTGGAATACATGCTGACCACCCTTGCTGATTCTTCTGCACGCATCGGTCTCCGGATGAACTTGGATAAGACCAAGATCATGTTCAACGAACATGTCATTCCGGAACCGATTGCCTTAAATGGAGTCCCTCTCGAGACTGTTCAAGAATATGTCTACCTTGGCCAAACCTTGCAATTGGGTAGAAACAATTTCGAAAAGGAAGTCCGCAGAAGAATACAGCTGGGATGGGCAGCATATAGAAAACTACGTCGAGTCTTTTCATCGCCGATACCACAGAGCCTAAAGACAAAAGTCTTTAATGAGTGCGTCCTACCTGTAATGACATACGGAGCCGAGACGTGGACACTGACGGTGCGACTGATCCACCAATTAAAAGTCGCTCAGCGAGCTATGGAAAGGGCTATGCTCGGAGTATCTCTGAAAGATCGAATTCGAAATGAAGTCATCCGACAGAGAACCAAGGTTATCGACATAGCTCAAAGGATTAGCAAGCTGAAGTGGCAGTGGACTGGTCACACCTGTCGTAGAACCGATAACCGTTGGGGTAGACGTGTTCTAGAGTGGAGACCACGACTCGGAAAACGAAGCGTAGGACGCCCTCCAGCGAGATGGAGCGATGATATACGCAAGCTGGCTGGCAGCGGTTGGAAACAAATAGCTGAAGATCGAGCTCAGTGGCGTGCCATAGGAGAGGCCTATGTCCAGCAGTGGACGAGTACAGGCTGTTAATGATGATGATGAGGTTGCAAATTAGGTCTCCACGAATGTACCTTTGATTTAAACGGGATAATATATAGCCTATTTTCATTCCGAAAGTCCATTCTATGTATTAGTGAAAGAATTTTTTATATCGGTTCAGTAGTTTTTGAGCCAAATCATTACAAACATACAAAAATACAAATGTTCTCTCTTTATAATATTAGTATAGATATCATAAACTATCATAGATATCATAAACTAAATAAGTGATATGTTGTAAATTGTTTTTGGCTTAAGTGAAGAATTATATACTACTTAGGATAGATATTCCAGACTAACTAAACTATCTAGGTATGTACTAAACAACATCAAATTTCGTTCAGCCATTTCAACCAAATCTATAAAATATTTATTTCTTAAGAATGTAGTAGACAAAAACCTACACGGCACACGCAGAATCTCCGAAGTGACTTCACTAGATCCCTCCGGTGTCCTCATGTCTTTCCAATATTCCTGCGCTGCGATGCATTGGATACTCAATAGAATCAAATCCGGTGGGGCTATATCTTCACATCCACGACTGCAAATAAAGGAGATTTGTTCACTTTAGTTTACGTAACGCTGGTATAAATAAATATACAGTTAGTTTCTTTGTTAACATTTGTGTTAGGCTCAGAACAGCGCGGAAGACATCCTATTATCCTAATAATATTTTAAGGGCAAAAGTTTGTGTGTATTTTTGTTACTTCTTCACGCATAAATTACTGAATCGATTGAGCTGAAATTTGGTATGTAGACAGCCTCTAGGATATTTTATTGCCAAATTTCAGAGTTATGCTTATTATTTTTATCTTGATATTTCCACGGGAACGATGTCTACGCGGGTAAAACCGCGAGGCACAGCTGTAGTATGTCATAAAAAATAAATTAATAAGACTCATTCATCGTACCTTTAAACAGCTTCACTAATCATATTCTGATACAGCGTGGCTCTAGGAGCGTTCAAGTATTACGTAACGAATTTGGAGGGAGGGGGGTTCTTGTAAAACGTTACGATGCGTTACAGAGGCAGGAGGGGTTTTTTGAACTACGCGTTACGCAACAAAGTGAGTGATTTGTGTGTGTGTGCAATGCGTGTTTACCTCGTCCCCCGTAAGTATCGGCAGAAAAAAATGTTTGCGGATTACAACGTTAACATCTCCATTGGTAAATGCTCGAAGAAGCCGCATAATTGTGACTCTTAGGTAAAAATGGTCACTTGGTGGTTACGTAAGGTTTTACGAGGGGGAAGAGGGGAGGGTAAATTGCGTTACATTAATACTTGAACGCTCCCTCACAGCAAGGCACAGCTTTATTCATAGTATAAAAAGCATGTCTGAACACGTCTCACATACACAGCATGTGTCTTATCACAGGGACTTAAGTGCTTGAGTTGATTTTACAAATCACAAATTTTTTATTTTATTGAAAATTAGTTCTTACGCATCTTTCAAAACAACTTACCTAGAATATAAAGCCAGCAGCTTATCACCAACAAAGAGCATGAGGTGGTAATGCGAATGCGGCAGCTTCACCTCCTTCGAGGCAGCTTTTAGTGCGTGCAGAGCTGCCGCGGTGGCACCACTCTCGCCGATGAAACCATTAGCGCCAGGGATGTTATCGCCCTTTGTACGGCAATCCAGGAGTACTGACAGCCACTCTTGGTAAATAGGCGATTGGAGGCTGGTGGGAAAAATAATATTGCAGTAAATATAGTGGATATATTATATACTATTTCTATAGGTTAAGAAGCTACATAAAATTTACGTTTTGTTTTGCGTAACGACAAAATTGATGACTCATCAGGTCATTGATTTTAGACCTTAACATTACTTAAGCCCAAGTACAGACTATAAATTGGTGCTAATGCGCCATATGGTACGAACTTGGGCTTGAGTCTTTAAAATTAAACCAAGTTATTATATATTAAAAAATATTTTGAACGAAAAATAGCTCATTATTATTTATTGATATTCCTATTTTCTGTACTTCCTAACAATACCAAACAATCAACCACGGCATTTAGTTATTGGTTTCATGTGCTTCTTAAATAGACTTACAGATTAATATTTTGTCCACAGATATGTTGTACCAGAGTCTTGCAATCCAGCAGCTCTCTGTGGGCATCATCAACATCCTCCTCTGTGATGATGACAAACACATGGTCTAACCACTGCAACAAACATTTATAGATTGTTTAAAACATACATAAAGTGTTGACTGTACTACTATTATTTATTCTGTGCTTTTGTGTTGTTTGCTTTAAAATGAAATGAGAAAAGTATACAAAAGTTGTTAATAAAATATTGAGGCGGTCTATTCCGGGTCACTTAAAGAATCCTAAAAATCTCGCAAACTAAGAATGCTAGGCTTAATGAAATATTTATTATTAATAGCCAATTATTATATGTTGTCTTTAATAGCCAATTAAATACTCTTTAAATTAAAGTAATAAAATGTATGAGTCACTACATTTTATTTACAAAAATTACATAAAGGAAAAAACTCTATTCTCGCCTTAAAATAATAAAACTGGCCAAGTGCGAGTCAGACTTTTGTCCCGCACACGGAGGGTTCCGAACGCCATCTAACGAATATCTAACGAACTTCTAACACTAACTAAGTAAAATAACACTAAAGCTACTTCTGCTCGCCAATAGATGTCGGGAAGAGTGATATTTTAAGTTGTAATCAACTTAAAATATCACTCTTTATCGATAATTCGATAAAGTTGATTATTGAAAACACGAATAAAACAACATTTTCTGAAAATGAATCCTAGCTAGATCGATTTATCGCCCCCGAAATCCCCTGTATACTAAATTTTATTTAATCGTTCGTTCCGAGCCGTTTCCGAGATTCAGATTCCGAGATTAATGTAAACAACGTGTTTTTTACATCTATGAAGATTCATAGATGGCGCGATATCGTAAAATACACGTTTTTTGTTTTAAACCCTTTAATTTTTAACTTTGTTCTGTTCTTAGTATTTGTTGTTATAGCGGCAACAGAAATACATCATCTGTGAAAATTTCAACCGTCTAACTATCACGGTTCATGAGATACAGCCTGGTGACAGACGGACAGCGGAGTCTCAGTAATAGGGTTCCGTTGGTACCCTTTGGGTTCGGAACCCTAAAAACCGGCCAAGTCGAGTTGGACTCGCCCACCGAAGCTTCCGTACCAACGTTTGGTACTAATTAAGCTAGACCTTTAAATTGTATGCACGCTCATATAACTCAGAGGCCTATATTAATTGGCTTAAACGATGTATGTATGGGGACACTCTTCAATTTTCAACCTTTTTTATTTTTTGGAATTTTTCCTTAAATTGTGCGGTAAGGACCTTGCTTCTTGCCAAATTTCATGATTCTAGGTCAACGAGAAGTACCCCATAGGTTTTCGACCTATAACCTATAGGGTACTTCCGGTTGACCTAGAATTGTAAATATTGGTCAAAAGCAAGGTCTTACAGCACAAGTAAAGGAAAAATTCCGATTCGAAAAAAATCGATAACATAAGAGTCATTCGAATCGTTTCACAATCGACGGAGTAATGTATGCGTTCGCCCAGCAAAAAGTATCGGCTTTTCAAGAATTGAATGATGCAGATAATTAGTGCCTTATGTCGTGTAAATGTGCCCGAAATTTTAAATTTGTGCCTCCAACGGCTTCGGAGTTATTTAAGAAAAGCGGATTCTGCTGCACGAACGTTCGCCCAGCAAAACTTTTTTTAAAAGATGGGTCTAGCTGTATATTAAATATGCAATAAGTTATTTTTCAAAAAAAATAAAACCGACTTCATAACCACAAAAAGGCACTCAAAAGCGAAAAATAATTTAATTAAAATTATTATAAGCGTTACCCACTTCTCTATTTGAAGTCGGTGCCAGCCAAGTCTAATAGGTAGTAGATAGATAATACCTACATGTATCTACCTACTTACTAATCTACATGTACCTACTTACTACTACTACAAACATAGTATCTATCTAATATCCAATAGACTTGGCTGGCACCGACTTCAAATAGAGAAGTGGGTAACGCTTATAATAATTTTAATTAAATTATTTTTCGCTTTTGAGTGCCTTTTTGTGGTTATGAAGTCGGTTTTATTTTTTTTGAAAAATAACTTATTTTACCCTTTTTAGTGCAAAAAAAGTTTTAATGAAATTACATGCATCTATAAAATTTCATGTCTGGGCCGTTATACACTGAAGGATATATACTTTTTGAAAATTTCAAGTATGTACCTATAACGGGTAAGAAGATACAGATCTGTAAAGTGCGCACATATAGACACACGGACGGACGGACGGACAAAATGTCCAAAATGGCCCTGTGCAATTAAAGCATCTGACATACACGATAATTAATTGTCTATTTTATTACAATAATTCCAAATACTTTTATAACACGGACTAGTTGTATTCCAAAATGAATATTAAAAAGAATTATTTGCGATTATTAACATTAATTGCCGCCATATGGCCAACAGAGTACTGAATCACTCTACTACGTTATAAGAGGCACTTCCCTATATTGTGGATACCCGAATTATGAAAGCAATGTGTAGCCAACCTAACAACGGAAAGTATTATTTACGTAGTAACTATTATACTCGTATAATATGTGGTTTTATGCTTTTTTTTTTTTTGCTGTGTTGATTGGTAAAAAGTACGTTCATAATTCTGAGTTATTTAATTATGTATGCAGTGTCGCAGGACTGAAATGGCCGCCATCTTCGCCAAATGTCATGTCATGACAAAAAATATTAGGTATGTTTAAAAAAGTTTGCACCCTAACAAGACTTTGCCCGGTAGAACATTCCTGTGAAGACAAATTATTTATATTATTTATTATTTTATTTATTATAATTATTAATATATAATTATTTATTGAGGGCCCGGTGGCGTAATTGGGAGAACGGTCGGCTTTGATGCCGTGGTACCAAGTTCAAACCGCCGTGCACCAATGAATTTTTCTATTGAAAAATATATGTGCGCTTCTCACAGTGGCCCTCCGGTGAAGGAAAACATCGTTAAGAAACCAATAACCCCCGCATGGTAGTAGAACATATCTAGTGTCCGCCTGGCCAGCTACCACCCTCAAGTCAGAAAATCTGTCGCCAAACATCTAATGTGTTCCGGCAGCTATTCTTGAGAGCCAGTTTCCATTCTAGTCCACTTCTCTATCTTCGACCGCATCATCACTTAGCAACAGGTGAGATAGTGGTCAAACGCTTGCCTATAAGATATAAAAAAAAATTATCCCCACCTTTATTTCTATCTCGCTCACAGTTACCGTAAGAATATCTTATATGCAATAGCAACCTCCATTGTGTATAATCTTCTTGGGACTCTTCTACTAAAACTAGTACATTCTCCTATGTTTGAGGTATTTATCTCCATATCTCTGGTGATACTAATCAGATCTCGATAAAATTATAATGGGACCACCTCGGAAACGTATCCTACCTATTAAAAAAAGAATCATTTGAATCCGTTCACAATTGATGGAGAAATCGCGTAACATACACACAAAAAAAAAAAAAAACATACAGACGAATTGAGAACCTCCTCCTTTTTTGTGAAGTCGGTTAAAAAACCGGCAGCCATAACATAAAACATTGTTTGATTATAATATAGAAAATAAAGCATGCATAATACTTAAATTCAAAATTTTATTTTATTCACCCCCGACCGATCTAATCGTAATCTATTCATTCATACTATTCCGATGAGCCTAAACTCGACATCTCAGCTGTAAGTTGGTGAGGAGTTAAGTATTCTGCAGATTCTAGGAGATGTCCCAGCATCATATTAACGCTACGAAGTTCCTACAATATTGTTGAAATAAGAGTATACCCAATTTCGAATTGGTCAGACTAACAAAAGTTAATTTCATAGCGTCATCATCTAAAAAAAGCTCAGTCTCAAAACGGCTGAATGGATTTTCATGAATCACAGCTAAGAACACTCAATTAAGACATCTATCAAACAACAAAAAAAACTAAATCAAAATCAGTTCATCTGTTTAGGCGCTACGATGCACAGACACTCGTGCACAGATACACACGTCAAACTTATAACACCCCTTCTTTTTACGTCGGGGGTTAAAAATACATAATAATAAAGCACTATGATTGATTGGTTTGTACCAATCACTGCCAACTTAATCGTAATTAAATAGGTATCATCAGAAAAAGTTAAACAAAATACTTCAGCATATTTAATCAAGCAACTGGACCTAAGTAAATCGTTCACGCAAAGTACACGTCGTTAGAAGTTTCCACGACATTCTCAGGTCTTAAACGTAATAAATTATACTCCTTCAGAATAACATGCTCCTTTCGTTGAGCTCCAGTTTTTTTATATTATAAGCAAAATAAGTCGGCTTTCATGCCGGTGCCTTACTGTGGTGAGGAGAAAAACTACTTCAGCCAGACTGTTAGCAAACTGTTTTTAAAGAAAACAATTGGTAAATTAAATAGAAAGAGAAAGTTTTATGAAGCATATTTAAGTGGTCAGTTAGTTCTAATGTTCATTTTGATGTTCGTTTTCACATTAATGTGAGTCGTAATTAAAATCTAACAAATCTTAAGCAAAGACATGGTCGTTCAGATACAATCAACGCAAACTTGGCGCTATATCTTAAAGAATGTATTCAAATAAGAGCTTAAAATTGTGTCGTAAAATATATGATTTAGAATATATTTTTTATTACATAGGTAGCAAACACGCAAACAGCCCACCTGATGGAAAGTGGTCACCGTCGCCTATGAACACTTGAATAATATAGGGTGCCACTCAAGCGTTGCCGACCGTCACGATTCATTAATTTAAAATAATACCTAAATTCAATATGTTTAGCCACCCCCGATTTATGCATAATCTGTTCATGAGACCATTCCGATGAGCCCAAGCTCGACATGCCGAGACGTCGGGCGTCGGGCGGGGTGGGGCGTACAGCGTTCGTTTCAAACACATGCTAACACGTAGTAGTGTTCGCGGGCTCCGCTCGGCCCGCACTCAGGACACCATTACGCGCTAGCATGTGTTTGAAGAAACGAACGTTACACGCCCCACCCCGCTTGAAGCTCAACTATATCGCACACTCAGTTCGTACACTAAGATGGTGGGGAGTTGAGTATACTGCAGATTCCAGGAGATGTCCCAGCATCAGGTCAACGCTACCAAGTTCTTACAATATCGTTGAAGTAAGAGCATACCAATTTTACTTTGCAATTCCAAAAAGTCTAAAGACGAAAGACTTAAGTCAGTGCGTCCTACCCGTTATGACACTCGGTGCCGAGACGTGGACACTCACGGTGGGGCTGGTCTACAAATTCAAAGTCGTTCAGCGAGCTATGGAAAGGGCTATGCTCGGAGTTTCTCTGTAGGATCGAATCCGAAACGAGGTAATCCGACAGAGAACCAAAGTCTTTTGACATAGCTCACCGGATTAGCAAACTGAAGTGGCAATGGGCCTGACATATCAGCCGAATAACCGAGAACCGTTGGGGTAAAGCTCTTGATTGGAGACCGCGTACCGGTGAGTGAAGCGTAGCGTAGGACATCCTCAGACTAGGTGGAGCGATGATGTTCGCAAGGTGGCTGGCCAGAGCTGGATGAGAGTTCCCGAGGATTGTGCTCAGTGACGTATACCGGATTTAGAATTAATCAGAACTACTAAAGTATATTTCGTAGCGTCATCATATAGAAAAATAATCATAGTCCTCAAACGGCTGAAAGAATTGAATGAATCAAAGCTAAAAACACACTTGATAAAGACACTTATCAAACAATGAAAACTAAATCAAAAAATGGTTCAGCGCCACAGACAGACACACAAATACACAGATAAACACGTCAAACTTATAGCACCACTTCTTTTTTGAATAATATCGTTTAAAAACTAAAAAAGAACCGACTTCAATGTTCATTTTCAGTACCAATTTTGAGATGTTTATCTCAATATCTCTGGAGATACTTATCAGACCTCGATAAAATTACCATGGTACCACACTTGGGGTATCTCCTTTCGAACAAAAAAAGAATAATCAAAATCGGTGCATAAATGACGAAGTTATCCCCGAACAAACATAAAAAAAAAAAAATAAAAATAAAAAAATAAAAAAAAAAAAAAAAAAAAAAAATACGGTCGAATTGAGAAACCTCCTCCTTTTTTTGAAGTCGGTTATAAAGGTAGCTTAAATACGATTATAAATGTGCCGTGAAAGCCAAATTTGTGCCTCTTAAGATTCCAGAGATATTTCGTTTTTTGCTGGGCGAACGGTTGGGCGATTGCTATATATCGGAAACGGCTGAACGCACAGTTATGATTTTTTCTATACAGATAAAGTAAATTTGTGCATATTTGTGCCCGAATTTTCAATAACATGACTAGCATGGTTCAGGAGCTATGATTTTATTTCCTAGAAAATGGAAAAATGTTCTGGCTCTTGAACGAACAAGACCAAGGACTTTGCGTTAGTGCCGACTGGTACCCGTTATATATTCCCACGATCCTGTAAAGTTTCACCGGCCTACTACATATCATTGGCGAGTTCTTAACGATTTTGTCTTTTTTTGAGGTTATTTTGAGTGAAATTACTTAGAATACGAAAACACTAGTTTGCTTTAGTTCCGTTTTAATACCTGTCTTAAATGTTCCAGCTCAGCGTTAAGGTACTGAGGGTCGCACAATTGGAGGGCACGGTTAATAAGTGATTGCGGCAAAAGCTATATCGGTGAAACCCGACGCAATATTGCTACGAGGCTGACTGAGCACATCAGAAGCGTTAAGAACTTGGACACAGACAGGTCGGCTGTGGCTGAACATTCGCAGGAAATCGGTCATTTCTTGAGATTTGACAAGGCTACCGTACTAGCGAAAGACAAATTTTTGGTACCGCGAAAAGTACGTGAGGCGATTGAAATCCAGCGTCATCCAAATTTCAACCGAGACCAAGGATGGAGTCTAGCCCCTGCGTGGAAACCAGTTCTCGCCATAAAACACAGTGATCGGCAAGAATATGTGCCACAAGACACAGTCAGTGTTGTATGCACGGGCCTTTATAATGCGACGACGAGCGATGATGACTCACAATCGCCGGAGCCTGTGGCGACCGAGCCACTATCCGCGCGTGCCGCGCGGGCACTGAGGCGTGCGGCGCGGAGGGACATTAACGCGATAAACTCCGGCGACAGTGCGGGTACAGCGCTCCGCGAGGGTACGCGCACTGACCCGCGATGATGAGGCACCGATTGCCTCGAAACCGGTCGGACGTCTAACTGACAGTCGACCATTGCACGTGAGTCAAACCGTATAAATAATAAAAATTAATAATACTCACGTTTCGTTCAATAATGGAACTTTTTATTTTTCGGATTTTTTCCTTTACTTGTGCTGTAAGATCTTGCTATAAACCAAAATTGACAATTCTAGGTCAACCGGAAGTACCCTATAGGTTTTAGGTCGAAAACCTATAGGGTACTTCCCGTTGACCTAGAAGAATGAAATTTGGCAAGAAGCAAGGTCTTAAAGCACTTACAAAAGAATAAATCTGAAAACCTTAAATATGTAGTTAAATAACAAAAAAAGGTAAATTTACTATTACAAACTTATTATTAGTAGTTGGTGCGATACATTTTCTATGGATCGAACTACAAAGTTATATTTGTCCTTTAACCTAGTCTGAGAAGTTGGTACGGAAACCTCGGTGGGCGAGTCCAACTCAACTTGGCCGGTTTTTTTACCACTTTATACTTAAGAACCCGTAGTAGATAAAGGGCTCTTTGGAGAAAATTGCTTCGGGCCCGCACTTGCTTTATCCGGCATTGGGCAGTTGCTGTGTATACCTTCCAGAAAAATTATTACTGACATAAAATCTTCAAATGCTTTATATCTGACAGATAGATAATCATTACTGACAGCAGATCCCTGTCATTTATTGTTTATTGAAATGCAGATAGCTACAGCTGGAAGTCAATTTTTAACTACCAGTCAATACGCCTACCAGCTGTAGGTCTGCAGCAGTCTGAGCTTCATAATGCAGATAAAAATTAATGTACTATACACCCCAAGCGGGACGTCAGTGCAGGTCTTATTGCCCCCATCACCAATTAGAATTAGGCCTATTTAGCATGTTTGATACCTTTTGTTGAACACAAACCTCATCAAAGACAATGGTGGTGTCATCCTTGCACTGTATGGAGGAGTAGGTGTTACCGAACTGTGCAGCCATTACTCTCTGCGATGTTATTATTGGAGATAACAGCTGGGATACACTGTTGCTATCCGTCATGTTGGACTCATTATCCTGTAATACAATTAGTCAATGAGATATTTATTTTATTTTTTATAATTTATTATTAAAAATTAAAGGTCCTCCCCATACAAATATATTATTTTTCTGGAAAATTCTATTCAATCGGAACCTATGAGTGAGAGTCCGACGCGCGCTTCGCCAGTTGACTTTAATAACTGAAAGTAGTTTTTAACTCAGGCGAAGCATTCATTCATAATATTCCGGGAATAAAAGTCAAAGCATTTATTCAGTACTAGAAGTGCCCCGCGGCTTCGCCCGCGTTAAAAACTTCTTTTATTTACTTAAAACTTTTCTTTTGTAAAAAATATTCTATCATTCATCATAATTATCATCAGCTGGTGTCAGTCCACTGCTGGACGTAGGCCTCTCCCAAGATTTTTATCATTAAAGACATCGATTAAGAATTAGCCAAATCGGTTCACCCGTTTTCATGTTATCGCGTGAATAAGGCAATTCGGGATTCATATTTATAAAACCCGAAAAACCCAAATTTTCAGACTTTGTTACCTACCCCATTTCGAAAAATTCTACAACACGTACTTTATCTCATCTTGTTTTGAATTTTTAGAAAATCCTATTTGAGCGGGTACCTACGTCATAATAACTATCTGCATTCTAAATTTCAGCGCAATCCGAAACAATATTGATTTTTATACTTAGTTACCCCAGTTTATCCTCTTAGGGTGGCTTTTTGAAAAAGTCTGAAAACCGTATTTTCTTATAGATTTACAGAAGTACTTGTATGAAGTTTCGAATATAAAAGACTATCTGATCTTGTTTCTCCATACAAACTTTGAACCCCCGCTTCATCCCCTTGAAGAGTGAATTTTGAAAAATTGTTTCTTAACCTATGTCAAAATAACTATCTGCATGCCAAATTTCAGCGCAATTCGAAACAATATTGATTTTCACACTTTGTTGAATTGAGGTAAGTTGAAGTTTCGGACAGAAAAGACTATCTAATCTTGTTTCTCCATACAAACTTTAAACCCCCATTTCATCCCCTTAAGGGGTGAATTTTGAAAAATCCTTTCTTAGTACACCCTTACGTACTAAGACAAATATACCCTCCAAATTTCAAGTCTCTAGGACCAGCGGTTTAGGCTGTGCGTTGTCAGTCAGTTAGTCAGTCAGTATGTCAGGACAAAGATTCTTATAGTATTGAAAAATTAAAATTAAAATGCCAATCCGATGAGATGAACGTTTATTTCTACTTATCACTAGGTTAGCACAATGTTCCACAGTAGTTGTCCAAATCGTGTTGCACAATTATCAAAAGTCTGTTAACACACACTGAGGTCGTTAGTTCACAATCACTGATTTCACTGTTCACAGTTCACAACACGAGTTCACTGATAACACTTAACGATCACTTGGTCGCTATCCGCGCTTAGATAGTTCACTGTCGCTTCCAAAGAAATGACTGACTCAACGCCGCGGTGCGACGCTTTATATAGGACACAATAATTATTCTAGAAAATCCTCGATCAATAAAGTATAAAAATAACAGACAAACAAGCAATAAATCAAAAACAAAAGGGGCGGCTTTCCTTTGAACATCTGATGTAAACAACTTTACCATACATGCTAATTTGATCTCTAACTACTTATGAATAAGGTTCAATCTTAACTACAAAACTAGGTACATTCACTAGGGTCGGGATTCCAGGAAGGTACTTTTATGACAGTCGGGTCGGGTGTTTATAGCCCCTAATTACTCTATTGTTTCCCACGCTATTTTTGTTCGAGAAGCTTGGCGAAACATCGCGACTCGACGACGCGATGTAACATTATCCCCTTCTTAGTTATGATCGTCCCGATCATCATTTGTTCCATGGTATCGTGTAAGTCGATCGATGTGTACTACCCTCGGCTTTCCTCTCTGGCCTCGTTTAATGCGGTAGGTAACGTCGTTTATCTTCGTGATAATCTGGTATGGTCCTTCCCAATGAGCCTGCAGCTTCGGACTTTTTCCTTTCCTTCGTAGGGGGTTGTGCAACCAGACGAGAGTTCCTTCTTCGAAACCCATCGTATTCGCTCTACGATCGTACCGGGTCTTCATTTTTTCACCAGTTTTTAAACTATTCTCTCGAACTATCCTGTGCACTTCGTCCAGCTGACTACGAAGATCACTGACATAGTCGGTTACAGGCTTCGGAGCATCTGGCGGGGAACCAGTTATGGCGTCGATAGGAAGTCTTAGTTCGTGTCCAAAATTCACATTTGCAGGAGTCATACCAGTGCTGTCATGGGTAGCGGAACGGTATGACAACAGAAACAGAGGTATGTACTGATCCCAGTCACGTTGATGTGCGTCCACGACTTTAGCCAGGTGATTCTCCAACGTCTGGTTAAACCTCTCAACCATTCCGTCTGACTGTGGATGAGCTGCCGTTGTCCGCGTCTTTTGGATCCCGAGGAGGGTGCACATTTCCTGGAATAGGGCAGACTCGAAGTTCCTTCCTTGATCGGAATGCAGTTCAATCGGTACACCAAATCGAAAGATCACTTCTTGCACCAACTTCTTTGCAACTGTCTTTGCTTCCTGGTTTGGTGTCGCGAAAACTTCGGGCCATTTGCTGAAGTAATCTTGCACTACGATGATGTACTTGTTGCCTTCTTCAGTCTCGGGAAATGGCCCTGCAACATCCACGGCAATGCGCTCCCATGGTGCTCCAACGTTGTACAATTTTAGTTGTCCTTTACTTCTTGTCTTCGGTCCTTTTACTGATGCGCAAGCGGTGCACTTCCTGCACCAATCTTCCACATCCTCGCGGCTGTGTACCCAGTAAAATCGTTGACAAACCTTCACAAGAGTTTTCTTGACTCCTAGATGTCCACCAGAAACTCCATCATGAATGTGTCGTAGTAGAGATGCCACTTTGCTCCGGGGAACAACGACCTGCATCGTAGTTTCTTTTCCATTGCTGCTTTCCCATTTTCGGTACAAGATTCCTTGTTCCAGAGTCAGGCTGTCCCACTGAGCCCAGTAACTTTTTGTGATTGGGCTGCAAGCTGACACGTCGCTCCACTGGGGCTTGTTTCCAGACTTTATCCAATCCAGTACAGGTCGTAAATCTCTGTCCTCCAATTGTGCTTGTCTCATATTTTCGCCGTTCCATTCGTCATCTGTTCTGTCCATCCTGATGACTCTGACTTCTTCTCGAGACTCGTGCTTTTCGCAGTGTTTAGAGTCATCTGCACAAGGTCTTCTTGACAGGGCATCGGCGTTGCTATGGCCCTTTCCACTGCGATGTTCTGTCACTAAGTTGAACTCTTGAAGTTGCTCGATCCATCGTGCCACTTGACCTTCCGGGCTCTTAAACTGTAGAAGCCATTTTAGAGCAGCGTGGTCAGTTCTGAGCGTAAACTCCCTTCCGATGAGGCACTTGTTGAAGTGCTGAAGAGTCTTTACCACGGCTAGCAACTCGCGGCGGGTGACACAGTAGTTTCGTTCTGGTTTGGATAATGATTTACTGAAGTATGCTATGACCACTTCTTTGTCTCCTTGGATTTGTGAGAGAACTCCTCCAATTCCCGTGTTGCTGGCATCAGTGTCCACAATAAATCTTCCTTCTCTGGTAGGGTATCCCAAGATCGGCGTTTCACATAGTCGCTGCTTTAGATCGTTGAAGGCCGTTTCACACTCCAAGTCCCATACAAATGTGCGCTTTTCTTCTGTCAGCCGATGTAAGGGTTTGGCAATTCCAGAAAAGTTCTTGACAAACCGCCGATAGTAAGCGCATAGTCCCAAAAACGACCTTACATCAGTTTTATTCTTCGGGGTAGGCCAAGTTTGAACAGCCTTGATTTTGTCAGGATCAGTTTGTACCCGTTTTCCGAAATGATGTGTCCAAGGTAGCTGACTTTGGATTTAAAGAAGTCACACTTTTTGGCACTCAGCTTCAGGTTTGCTTCACGTAGACGGTTCAAAACCTTCTCCAGATTCTGCAGATGTTCAGTAAAATCACGGCCCAAAATGATGACGTCATCCAGGTACACTAAGCATACGTCTCCCAGTATTCCAACCATTACTCTGTCCATGAGACGTTCAAACGTTGCTGGAGCGTTACACAGTCCAAATGGCATGACGTTGAATTGCCAGAGCCCATTTCCAATGCCTGTACTGAATGCTGTCTTCTCTTTATCTTCTGGACTGATTTCTACCTGCCAGTAGCCACTTTTCAGGTCAACCGTTGAAAACCACTTCATTCCACTGAGCATGTCCAGTGTATCGTCTATCCGAGGCAAGGGGTAGCTGTCTTTCTTTGTGACTTCATTAAGCATTCTGTAATCTACGCAGAATCTGGTGGAGACATCTTTCTTTTTCACCAGAACCACTGGTGATGACCAAGGACTTGTAGATGGTTCGATGACTTTTTCTTTGGCCATGTCTCGTGTCATGTCTGCAACTTCAGCTTCTTTCGCCCATGGAATCCTTCGTGGCCGCTGTCGTATTGGTCTTGCGTCGCCAGTGTCAATTTTGTGTTTGACAAGTCCGGTACGTCCACAGTTGTTGCCAGCGGCGAAGACGTCTTTAAACCTCATCAACAGGCGTTTTGCTTGAGACAGCTGAGCGAATGTTAAGTTGTCTTTGGATGATTCCAGCAGCTTTGATATTTGATCTTCCGAGCTTGGTTCCGTAGAAGTAATATCCGTTCGTCGCAGGTACTTCACTTCTTGACATTTTCCAATTATGCAGTTTTTCTTCAGATAAACTTCTTCATTGCCAAGGTTAAGAATTCGCACACTGGCCGTTCTGTTTGTCATGAGCAATGTTCTTGCAGTAATCCAGGTCGGATGTGTACCCTCATCTTCGGCAACTACACATAGTCCACTCTTGACTGTATTTGGAAATTTCACTCGAACAATATTTTGCGATTTTGGAGCCAACACGACGTCCTTGAGACAGTAAAGCTTACACGGTGCCGTTCCTTCGAAGAACACTTCTTGCTCAGGAAACCGGAGTACACCACGGGCCACATCCAATATGCAATGCTGCTTCTCCAAAAAGTCCAATCCCAGAATGCAATCATCAGTTATATACTATACTATAACATATGTCGATCGCTATATCGACATCGCGTAAGTCACGTTAAATTCCCGTTTTTAAATCTATAAATCATCAGTTATGTTGGCAATCAGTACAGGATGAATGTATGAGTGCTCACCGATGATTATCTCCACGTCGGTATCGCCAAGGACAGGAACTGACTGGCCGGTTGCTGTCCGTAGTGAGCATGCTGCAGATCGATGTTTCCGTGATATAAATCGTTGCAGGAATTCAGGCTTCACAATTGTGCGCGATGCTCCTGTGTCCACTGTGAACTTGCAGGTCTTGTTGTTCAGGGTGCCCTCGACGATTAAGCTGTTCCCGTTGCACACTTGTGTCACAGTGATGGTGAAGGCTCTCCTTTGACCAGACGGCGCCCGTCTCGCAGCTCTGACGACGTTTCTTCTGCCACTTGGGTCCTGTTTCTTCATCTTTGGTCAATCAATCCGAATATGCCCTCCATCTCCACACCCGTAGCATGTCGGTCCATAACGGGGCTTCCTGGGTTCAGTCACCAGTTCCTGAACCCTATACGCTTTGGTGTCTCGTCGCACAGTTTCCACTTCCAAAGCATGAACCAAGGCGTTCTTGAGTGTCTGATGATGTCCCAAACGTACAGCAGCGCGTACCTCGCCATCCCTGATTCCATCAACAAAGTGCTGCAGAGATGTCATCTCAATGGTTGATGGCGTCGACACGTAGGCTCGTCGGACCAACCTCTCGATTTCGTCTGCCCACTGTTGCAATGTCTCTGTGGGCTTCTGGGTGCGCTCACGTAGTTGTGCCCTGTACGCATGCTCCATGTGTTTGTCTCCATAGCGTGTTTCGAGGGCTTCCAGCAGGGTCTTCAGTGTCCTTTCCTCTTCAGGTATGCGTTACAGGATAAGCTGAGCGTCTCCTTTCAGCGCTAATGTGAGCGCTGTATTTGCGTGCTCATCTGTCCAACCACAGCTTTTGGACAGCGTCGTAAACTGGAATTTGTAGGCTGCCCACGAAGATGTTCCGTCGAAGTGTGGTAGATCTAGTTTGAAGGGCGGTGTTGTAGAGGAAGCCTGGCTGCACTGACCGACTCCTCGCACTTTCAGCTTCTGGACCTCATTAGCCAGGTCATGCATGGTTTCCTCGTGTTCGTCAAGCCGCTCTTTCACTTCCTTGACACTGGCTTCCACCTTCTTTATCTTTTCTCCCATGCCGGCAAGCCCGCTCTGCAACTGACGTCCAATACTCTCTTCTAGTTTACGGCTAGCTTCTTCTTGTTTACGGCTAGCTTCTTCTTGTGCCGCCTGTACAGCCTGTAGTGCAGCCTGTTGTTCTTTGCTGGCTTCCTCCTGTTTACGGCTCGCTTCTTCTTGTCCAGCTAGGAGAGCGGCTAGCATGGCCTCCAGGCCTCCATCCATAGTTCGACTCACCGGCGTTGCTGCTGGCTCTTCCAATGTGGATGTTCCTGCTCCCGATGCTTCGAGCTCCTTCTGTCGGGTTGCATCCATCTCCGCCTGGCGCCTGGTGCGTGGAGTACGCGTATCTTCCCTCGGAGTGATTGGCGTTCCGCTTCTGACACCAATTGTTACGTGCGGGGTGGTATTAAAATGCCAATCCGATGAGATGAACGTTTATTTCCACTTATCACTAGGTTAGCACAATAGATAGATAGATAGATAAAACTTTATTGTTACACCACAAATAAAACTTAAATATTCATACACAATAGCTTACATTATAGTGTTACAATGGGCGGTATTATCGCTAATAGCGATCTCTCCCAGAAAACCTTAGTATGGAAAGAATCTAAAAAACTGTCAACAACAGGGTGCATCTAATTAAAGTAAAGAAAAATATAATTAACTAAACAAAAACACAAATTTTACCTAATATAACATAACTATAAACTAACTTACTACCAATAAACAATAATATATATATATATAAAAACAAAAATAAAAACAAAAACATACCTACAATCTTCAATAAACAATAATCAATAAAACAGCAGGACACAAATCATAATGAAAGATACAGTATCTTTAAGCGACATTTGAACATATAGAGAGTTTGTGAAGATTTAATATTTTCTGGAAGTGAGTTCCAGAGTCGAACAGCCTGGACAGTGAAAGATTTGTCATAAAAAGTGGAAACATGAGAAGGAAAATTAAGGGTAAGGTTTTCTGATGACCTTAGAGAAAGAGAGTTTGAGACGTGAAGGTAGTTAAACCGTTCTTTAAGATAACGAGGAGTGTAAGGATTGAACAGTATGTTAAATAGAAAGGAATGGATATGTGTATTCCGGCGAAGGCGAATGGGAAGCCACTTGAGCTTTGTACGAAACTGAGATACGTGATCGTATTTACGCAGACCAAATATGAACCTTATACAAAAATTTTGTAACCGCTCAAGTTTATTAAGCTGATCCTCCCTAAGATCTAGATAGCAGACGTCAGAATAATCAAGAATAGGATGTAAGAGAGACTGAGCGAGGGCAATTTTAGTGGATGTAGGCAGAAAATTACGTAGTCTTTTTAGCGACGCTGCTGCTGCATATAGTTTGCGACTGGTGTTTTGGACTTGTAAATCCCAAGTCAAGCATTGATCAATTAATAATCCTAGATTATTAACAGATGTGCTAAAGGGTATACCTAGAACTTCCAGCTATCATAACCTGCGTTTTTGTAGGATTGACCATAAGTCCAAATGCTTTACTCCAGTCTGATATACGCTGCAGGTCTGTGTTCGTGGAAGCAATAGCATCAGACAAATTGTCAAGAGAGGCTTGGCAATATATTTGTAGGTCGTCTGCATACAGGTGGTAGGAAGAAGAAAGATTTTGGGAGATGGAATTTATGAAAATAGCAAAGAGAAGAGGAGAGAGAACGCCGCCTTGGGGAACACCAGCAGACGTGTTACACCACGATGAAAATGTTTCATCAAGGCGAACCCGCTGCCGGCGCCCGTACAGATAACTGTGAAACCAATCGATTACCATTGGAGATACATTAATAGAGCGTAGTATCGCTAGCAGGATGTCAAAGTTAACAGTGTTGAAAGCGTTGCTAAAGTCCAACAGTGTTAGTACCGTAAGTTTCCGATTGTCCATACCCAGACGGATATCGTCTGTGATTTTGACCAAAGTACTGACGGTGCTGTGGCCTGGGCGGAAACCGGATTGGAAGGGATTGAACAGATCATTAGAGGAAAGGAATTTACTAATTTGATTGTGGACGAGTCGTTCAAGGACTTTGGATAAGAAAGGAAGAATGGAGATGGGGCGGTATTCGGAAGGTATTTTAGGGTTGGCTTTTTTAGGTAAAGGAATGATCTGAGCGTCCCTCCAAACGGACGGGAAAGTGCTCTGATCAAAGGAGTTGTTGAAGATAAAACACAGGACAGGAAGGATATTATCAAGGATTGGTACCAAAATATTGCGACTTATGCAATCTCCACCTACTGCATTGGAAGTAATGGACAATACGCTCTTCTTAACATCACAAGTGGATAATCGATTAAAAACAAAAGAAGGATATTCGGAAATTGGTAGATTCGATATTTGAATTAATGTACTATTTTTATCTGAGTCAGATATGCCAGATGAAGAAGAGAAGTGAGAGTTAAGTAAATCTATGTCTAAATTAAGTGGGACAGAATTTTTACGAGACTTACCAATGCCGAGTGATCTGTGGAATTTCCAAACCTTGGAAGGATCCTCATTATCAACTGATTCATGAACATGGCGACGAAAAGCATCCCTACACACCGTATTACAGCGATTTCTAGATTTTATATATTTCACCTTATTTGTTTCATTTGGACGACATTTATATTTATGCTTAGCAACATTTTTCTTGTGCATTAACTGCCTAATTTCACTAGTAACACAATGTTCCACAGTAGTTGTCCAAATCGTGTTGCACAATTATCAAAAGTCGTTAACACACACTGAGGTCGTTAGTTCACAATCACTGATTTCACTGTTCACAGTTCACAACACGAGTTCACTGATAACACTTAACGATCACTTGGTCGCTATCCGCGCTTAGATAGTTCACTGTCGCTTCCAAAGAAATGACTGACTCAACGCCGCGGTGCGACGCTTTATATAGGACACAATAATTATTCTAGAAAATCCTCGATCAATAAAGAATAAAAATAACAGACAAACAAGCAATAAATCAAAAACAAAAGGGGCGGCTTTCCTTTGAACATCTGATGTAAACAACTTTACCATACATGCTAATTTGATCTCTAACTACTTATGAATAAGGTTCAATCTTAACTACAAAACTAGGTACATTCACTAGGGTCGGGATTCCAGGAAGGTACTTTTATGACGGTCGGGTCGGGTGTTTATAGCCCCTAATTACTCTATTGTTTCCCACGCTATTTTTGTTCGAGAAGCTTGGCGAAATATCGCGACTCGACGACGCGATGTAACAGTATTAGATAGATAGATTATAGATTATGAACAAACAATTTAGTTA
Source organism: Cabera pusaria (assembly GCA_954871355.1). Taxonomy (NCBI): domain Eukaryota; kingdom Metazoa; phylum Arthropoda; class Insecta; order Lepidoptera; family Geometridae; genus Cabera; species Cabera pusaria. The sequence goes on from OX940896.1 coordinate 15,206,965, forward strand.
TATTATTCTGTCTTAGATTTTGGTTTTTTTTTTATTTATTTATTTATTTATTGACACAATTTACAATAGTTATTTAACTTAATATTATCTAAAAACCTTGATAGGTTTGCCTTAGACAATAGGTTCTCTATAATTAATGATGTTGCTACATAGTTATACTAAAAACGTCAAGTGAACGTATTTAAATGAAGCTATATATTGACGATGTTAATTAAGCTCTGTAAAAATGCTTACAATACCTACATTGGTTTGGATCCTCGTAAACACTCACATCTACCCTCAACTTATTCGGCGTACGAGTTTAATAACTAGCATGGCCCGCGCGGAGTGCCGCGCCCGGTAACTGGTTGTGTTGTTGATGTGCGTGTGTGCGCGCGTATCCAATATAAGATGCTCCAATTCAAGGTACGATTTTTTTCAAACATATTTTATATTGGTTTTCGTTATTTTATCTTTAATTTGGTTCGGCAATTTGTTTATTAAATCTGGTATAAGATATTGTGATGTTCTTTTCCCATAATCGTTATTAAATTTAGGTTTAATTAGCGTTTTATTCGTTTTACTTCTAGTTAGTTTATTGTGGCTGTTTTCTAATTTAATTTCAGTTCTGAAATATTGCTCTGTAAGTAAGTTAAATTCAACTTTTTGCCACAGTGTTTAAATAGACCTGAAGGGTCTTCATTATATTGATTTTTAATTTTCAGCGGAGCTATTATTTTAAGTAATCTAAGTTGAATATTGTATATCTGATCGAGATATGTTTTATACGTACGACCGTAGCTACTGAGTCCATATGAAATAATACTTTCAACTAAGGCTTTGTACATTGTTAAAGCACGTCGTGGGATACTTTGTTCTTAATAATGTGGAATTTAGCCATAATTGCTCGTAAACGATCACATATGTTATTGATATGTTTCGCCCAGTTAAATCTATGGTCGATAGTCAATCCGAGATATGTTTGATCAGCTAGTTTCTCTAAGGGCACACAGTTTATGCTACATGCTGCATTATAATTATGAAGGCATTCGTGACTATGGGCTATTACTGTTATAGATCTGTGATTCGCATTCTTGTTACGACTGGAGTGAACGTGCATGAATTTAGTTTTTTCTGCATTTAGTACGAGTCCTGCGTCATGTGACCACCTACATATAGCTGTGAAATCTTTCTGTATGCACCTCTCTGCAATATTAATGTCTTAATGAGCAGCAACCAAACATGTATCGTCGGCAAATTGGTAAACTGTGCAATATTTGATGACATTTATAATGTCATTTACATATGTAAAGTAGTGTAAAGGTCCAAGGACTGAGCCCTGGGCTGTTCCTTCAGTGATATTTACACTATCACTGAGCGTCGAGCCCACTTTGACACGATAGCTGCGATTTTTAATATAATCCTTACACTAATCTAACAAGTTGCCTCTTATTCCACTGTTATCTAGTTTTTGTATCAGAGTACTATGTCTAAGTGTGTCAAACGCCTTACTATAGTCTATAAAGACTAAGATAACGTGGTTTTTAGCATTTAAGTAAGAGTTTACATCATCCGTAAAGCGGGACAAAAGTAGTGAGGTACTTTTTTTGGGTTGAAATCCGTATTGCTGTGCTGAAAGTATATTGTTTAATGAGTAGAATTTTTGTATAATGCTACACACATACTTTTCTACGATTTTATCTATTACTGGGAGAATGGTAATAAATTAGTAGATGGGTCAAAAATTGAGAATAAATTACTTATCATTTTCAGTTAAGATTATTTATAAATTTTGATTTATTATTATCAATTTTATTAATATTTTTATTATTTAGATAGATAGATAGATAAATACTTTATTTGCACACCAATAATACAGAAAATACTTAAGGTAACAGACTTATTCTAAGTAATGCAAAGCGCTGTCTTATCGCTTAAAGCGATTTCTTCCAGACAACCAAACTGATAGTGATATTGAGAGACTGTGACGGACGGTGGCGTATCTATTTTAAATCTTAGCTATTTATATAGTTATACATATACATAAATACATGTGTATACACAAACATACATGCAAATATACATATACATTACATAAACATATACATTTACACAAATACATACCTATATCACATAATACATACACTTACATAATTTAATACATTAATACGATATAGAAAATAATTATCTGAATAGTAATTTCCAAATTAATAAACAGTAACAGGATCAGCAGTCATCATTAGATAAGTACCATTTCCTTAATCTTTCTTTGAAAGTATGGGGAGATGGAGATTGTCTTATTTCGACAGGGATACTGTTCCACAGGCGTGCAGCCTGTACCGTGAAGGATTTGTCGAAGAAGATAGTCGAATGTGTGGGGATTTGCAAAGTAAGATTTTCTGCTGACCTCAACGTCAGGGAGTGTTGAGAGTGAAGATACTCAAAGTTAACTTTGAGATAGGGTGGGGAAGCAGGATTAAAAAGAATGCTATAAAGAAGAGAGAGGATGTGTATATTCCGGCGGAGACGTATAGGAAGCCACTTGAGCTTGTGCCTGAAATAGGAGACGTGGTCATATTTGCGCAAACCAAAAATGAACCTTATGCAGAAATTTTGAAGACGCTCAAGTTTATTTAGCTGGTCCTCAGTTAAATCCAGATAGCAGGCGTCAGCGTAATCGAGAATAGGAAGCAGTATGGATTGTGCTAAAGCAACTTTGGTAGCAGTAGGAAGAAAACTTTGGAGGCGTTTTAAGGCGCCTGCAGAAGCGAAGATCTTACGTCTAACGGCTTCTAATTGTGGACCCCATGTCAGCGTTTGATCGATTATGAGACCTAAGTTCCTTACCTCTGTGCTGTATGGAATCGTTATGCCGTCAAAGATAATTGTAGGAAGTGTATTTCGGTCAAGCTTGCTCAACATGCGGGTACTACCTACAATTATGACCCGAGTTTTAATAGGATTTACTTGAAGTCCATAAGCCCTGCTCCATGCAGCTATGCGTTGTAAATCCTCATTAACTGTTCTAACACAATCGAGCAGTTGATCTGGCGGTGCTTGCGAATAAATTTGTAAGTCGTCCGCATATAGGTGGTAGGGAGAAGAGAGATTAGAAGAAATAGTATCTATGAAAGTAGAAAAAAGAAGAGGAGATAGAACGCCGCCTTGTGGGACGCCAGCAGTAGTGTTACACCAGGAAGAGAAAGAATCATCAAGGCAAACCCTCTGTCGACGTCCAAAAAGGTAAGTACGAAAGAAATCAATTGCGGAAGGAGAAATGTTAAGAGAACGTAGCAGTTCTAGGAGAATGTCAAGATCGACGGTATTAAAAGCGTTGCTAAAATCGAGCAGGGCCAGCACAGTAAGCTTACCCCTCTCCATGCCGGCACGGAGGTCATCGGTAATTTTGACTAAAGAAGTAACTGTACTATGCCCAGGTCGGAAACCAGACTGGACTATTTATAACATAATGATTAAAAATATTAAAAATTAAAAAAAATTAAGATAAAAATAATAAAGGATTGTAGGGCACTGCCCCACAATGCCCCCTCCTAGCTACAGCCGTGGTCTGCTAGAAGTGCCCCGCAGCTTCGCCCGCGTTAAAAACTTCTTTTATTTACTTAAAAACGATTCTATCAATTAAGACATCGAATAAGAATTAGCCAAATCGTTTCACCTGTTTTCATGTTATCACGTGACTAAGGCAATTCGGGATTCATATTTATAAAACCCGAAAAACCCGAAAAACCCGAATTTTGAGGCTTTGTTACCTAGCCCATTTCGAAAAATCCTACAACACGTACTTTATTAAATCTTGTTTCGCCATACAAACTTTGAATCCCCGTTCCGTATCCAGGAAGACTTTTAAAAAAATCCTTTCTGAGCGGATACCTACGTCATAATAACTACTATACTATATACTGCATTCTAAATTTCAGCGCAATCTGAAACAATATTGATTTTTAGACCATTTTATCCTCTTAGGGTGACATTTTGAAAATGTCTGAAACTCGTATTTACTTATTTATTTACAGAAGTGCTTGTGTGAAATGTCGAATAAAATAACTATCCGTACTTTGAACCCCCTCTTCATCCCCTTGAAGAGTGGATTTTGAAAATTTCTCTTAGCGGATACCTAAGTCAAAATAACTATCTGCATGCCCAATTTCAGCGCAATCCGAAACAATATTGATTTCAGACTTTGTTACCCCATTTCACCCTCTTAGGGGTGAAATTTCGAAAAAGCCTGAAACACGTATTAAGTACTTGTGTTAAGTTTCGAATATAAAAGACTATCTAATCTTGTTTCTCCATACAAACTTTGAACCCCCGTGTCATCCCCTTCAGGGGTGAATTTTGGAAAATCCTTTCTTAGAGGGAACTAACGTCGTAATAACTATGTGCATGCCAAATTTCAGCGCAATCCGAAACAATATTGATTTTCACACTTTGTTACCCCATTTCACCATCTTAGGGGTGGAAATTAAAAAAAACCTGAAACACGTATTATATATATTTTTTTACTGAAGCACTTGTGTGAAGATTCGAAAAGAAAATATTATCTAATCTTGTTTCTCCATACAAACTTTGCACCCCCGTTTCATCCCCTTCAGGGGTGAATTTTGGAAAATCCTTTCTCAGAGGGAACTAACGTCGTAATAACTATGTGCATGCCAAATTTCAGCGCAATCCGAAACAATATTGATTTTCACACTTTGTTACCCCATTTCACCCTCTTAGGGGTGGAATTTCAAAAAAACCTGAAACACGTATTTACTTATTTTTTACTAGAGCACTTGTACGAAGTTTCGAATAGAAAACTCTATCTAATCTTGTTTCTCCATACAAACTTTAAACCCTCGTTTCATCCCCTTCAGGGGTGAATTTAAAAAAATACTTTCTCAGAGGGAATTAACGTCGTAATAACTATGTGCATGCCAAATTTCAGCGCAATCCGAAACAATATTGATTTTCACACTTTGTTACCCCATTTCACCCTCTTAGGGGTGGAATTAAAAAAAAACCTGAAACACGTATTTACTTATTTTTTTACTGAAGCACTTGTGTGAAGTCTCGAAAAGAAAAGACTATCTAATCTTGTTTCTCCATACAAACTTTGAACCCCCATTTCATCCCCTTAAGGGGTGAATTTTTGAAAATCCTTTCTTATTACACCCTTACGTACTACAACTTACTTACTACAAATATACCCTCCAAATTTCAAGTCTCTAGGACCAGGGGTTTAGGCTGTGCGTTGTCTGTCAGTCAGTCAGTCAGTATGTCAGGACAAAGATTCTTATAGTATAAGATAGATATGGGCAAATTAAAAATCGGCACTTACAGACGTCAAATAACATTATATAGATCATATCAATTATTATTATTCTAAATATAATAAAAACATAACTTTTTGCTTGGAATTTTTAAAAAAAGACAGTGATGAGCCGTTCGGCTTTCATCTAAACGTAGGAATGTCACTTTAAAAAAATGTTGAATTCCCTTGATTAATTGAGTGTGGGTGTTAGTGAGATTTCAAGAAGCTCAAGGTGATCAGTTATCGGTACGGACACATTCCGGAAAGTAGGAGTAAGTTGGAACGGACTCCGTTTGGCGGAGAATAAACACGCCTGGGTCTTAGCTGCATTAAACTTGACCAGGTTGGCATCGCCCCATGCGGAGACAGCCTGTAAGGACAGGTTCAAGCGCTCAACCATTGCCTCTCTATAACACTGAATTTGTGCTACACTAGTACGTGCACTGGATGTATAGCTCTCTACAACGGTGCTGTCGTCTGCATACCCAAAGATACCGGGCTTTAGCAGATGGTTAATATGCAGCAGGAAAAGAGTTGCAGAGAGCACTGATCCCTGAAGGACCCCGGCATTTATAGCCATTTGGTCTGAAGAGCAACCATCAATTACTACTCTTATCGACCGGTCCCTCAGGAAATCCGAAATCCGGACACATAAACCAGTGGGCAGTCCGTAGGATGGAAGCTTGCTTATAAGACTATCGTGCCAAACCCTGTCGAAGGCTTTTGATATATCAAGGGAAACTACAAGAGCTTCCCCATGATTCTCTACAGCCTCGCTCCAAATGTGCGTGGCGTACGCTAGAAGATCCCCAGTGGACCCATTTTGACGAAATCCATATTGTCGGTCACTTAGGAGGTCGTTTGCTTCTAGGTATGCCAGGAGCCGGTTATTCAGTACACATTCCATAGTCTTGCAGAGTATGGACGAGACTGAGATTGGCCTGTAGTTGGTAGGGTCAGCACGACTGCCTTTTTTGGGCACAGGTTGCACGTTGGCAAGTTTCAAGACATGATGTTATAGAGAGACGAAAGAGGCGTGTCAAAACAGGAGCAAATTCAGGCGCACAGGTCTTCAAGACTATAGCTGGAATACCATCTGGGCCGCTGGCTTTGTTCACGTCTAGATTTTGCAGTGTTTTACGAACCTCAGTCTGACGGATGTGGATTTCCGACATTTCCGGATTTCCGTCATACATCCAGCTAGACTTGGAGGTTTCTCACCAGCAGTGTCTAGACGCGAAGATTCCGCAAACAGAGAAGCAAACAAATTTGCTTTCTCTTTCAGCCCCGAACCATGGTTGAGCTTTGCTTGACATCGTTACATCAGAAAATGGAATATAGTACTCCATTCCTTGACGCAGCACCTCTTGTCACAGCATCCGCGCAAATCTAAGGATCATCGGAAGTGAAGCAGACAGGCCGCCAAGGATAAGATGCAAAGAATGACCGCATCTCATCCTAATCTGCTGACTTGTATAGCCACACCCGCCGGGTGCCTCTTGGGCTGGGGTCGGGCGGGGAGTAGACAGATACAGATTTCACCAGACAGTGGTCGGAGCTACCTAACGGTGATGATACCGACACTGAGTAACGGTCTCGATCAGTTGTCAGCAGAAGGTCCAAGCAATTGGCTGTATGGCTGTCAACATCAGGAATCCGTGTTGCCTCTTGGACCAACTGGGTAAGATTTAACGCTAAGGCTAGCTTTCGCGTCTCTCTCCCAGTGTGGTCCGTGCACTGGTATGGGAAAAGCCACTCCTGGTGGTGGGCATTAAAGTCCCCCAGTAACACTAGTTGGGCAGAAGGGTATTTGTGTTGAGCGGTGTCCGTCGCCTCACTCAAGTAATCTGTGAGCCTGGTTGTCTCCTGGTCTCCGCTATGCGACCGGTATACACAGGCGTAGAGAAGTTTCTCTAGGTCTGTGTCCACCAGTATCCAAAGCACGGAATAGCGTGGGTCTTTAGTGGCACGGCTTTAATTATGTATATAGACTGCCAATACATAACTCGAAAGAAAAATCGATAATCGTGAGTTTCATTAATCGGTACGTATAGGAGGAGTTTGTAGCAGCTGCCCGTGCCACTAAAAACCTATCTATTTGCTACGGTTAGATGATTACTGTAATCGTAACAAATTAGACTTGAACCCTTTGAAGTGTTCTGTAGTTACTTTTACACGTAAGAAGACATCTGTGTCGTCTGAATATGTTCTCAAAGGCCAGAACCTCCAAAAAGCAAAAATAATTAGAGACCTCGGAGTGCTACATGATTCTAAACTTTTGTTTGATGAGCATATTGAAGCTATAGTGAGTAAAGCTTCACGAGCTTTAGGTTTTATTAGGCAAACTTCAAAACAATTTAACAAAGTCAAAACATTTAAGATTCTGTACTGCTCATATGTACGAAGCATTTTAGAATATGGATCGCAAATATGGAATCCCCGTTATAATAAGTATATTGACCGTATTGAAAATATTCAAAAGAAGTTTATTAAATATTTGTGTTTCCGTTTAGGCGTGCAATACAAATCTAATGACTACATGCAACTTTGTAGACGATTTCATTTTCTTCCTTTATCAATCGTATTAACAGCCCGGAACTTACTAGTAAAATGAAACTGAATGTCCCTGTTAAGTGTTTACGGTATAACCCACCTATCCATATTCCTTCAGTAAACACATATTACCAGCAAAATAGTTTTATATGGCGAGCAAGCAGCAACTTCAATGAGTTAAATCAACTTTATGATTTTGAGATATTTTGTACCAGTGACGCGACTGTAAGACGGCGGTTGTGTGCTGAATTTTTTTCATGATTATTGTATTTCGAATAATACGCGTAATCTGATAAATAGTCAACTCACTGTATTGTAGATAAATCCAGACTGTCTTTTATGTATCTCTGTAGGTAGATGATACATTTTCATATGTACCCTCAATTAAGTACATAGCATGCCTTCCCCTCGAGTCAGCTCAGAATAGTATTTCACATGTCCACTACATAAATTGCTTTTCACTTAAACTTTACCCTATTATTATTTTTGAGTCTTTTATTACTAATACTATTATTTATTCTATATACTTATTTATATATTATTTTTATGGGTAGTTATGATTTTTCTTTCGAGTTAATTACTAAATTCTTCATCCGAGTAGTGTTCGTAGTCATCCAGGCTAGTTGCAACATTCCGTGCCTTGCTCCAAGACTTAGACTTCTTTGAAGTTGATGTTGGTGGTGTGACTGACAGTGCTCGTTTGCTTCTTATTGGTTGATCCTGCTGTGGTGGCAATACTATATCCTGCGACCCTGATACTCCAATAATATCAGCCCATTTTTGTGGGGAAGGTATTTCCACCTGACCTTCGTCATCACTGTCGCCTAAATTTGTTGTCAGCTGTGCTTGCTCCTTTGCCTTTCTCGAATCCTTCACCACCCCATGACAATGCATCTGATTAATGTGCCTGAGCAGTAGTCTTCCGTTCCATCGTACTAAGTATCTGCACACCCCAACTTTCTTCTCCACTACCCCTTGTAACCATTTGGGACCTTTGCAGTAATTTCGAATAAATACAGATTGCCCCACATTAAATGAACGAACTTTTACAGATTCATTTTTCTCATCTGCACTTAACTCCTTACTTGTGTTGAACGACAGTGGATTCAAGTAGTCAAATTTAGTTCTAAATCTACGTTTATTTAATAATTCAGCTGGTGTTTTATCATTTACACTATTGGGTGTTGCACGAAGCCCGTACAGCATATTTGGTAGTCTCACATGCCAAGGTTCCATTGTATGTTTCTTCAGCTTGTTTTTCACTGTCTGAACTGTGCGTTCTGCTTGTCCATTTGAAGCAGGGTGGTACGGTGCTACCAACACCTGTCGGATGCCACAGTATTTAAGGTAACTCCTGAATTCTTCTGACACAAAGCTCCTACCATTGTCGCTCACTATGCAGTCTGGTAACCCTTGTTGAGCAAAAATTTCTCTTAATGTTCTGATCAGTGTGGCACTGCTCATATCATTGACTATTTTTACTTCTGGCCATTTTGAGAATGCATCTATGAGTATTAAAAATGTTTTACCCTGAAATGGTCCAGCATAGTCAATATGTAGTCTCGACCAAGCTCTGTCTGGTTTTAACCACTGATGGGACACCTGTGTTGGCATGTTCCTATTTTCTGAGCATGTGTTGCAATTTTTTATCATTTCTTCTATCTGTTTATCTATGGAGGGCCACCAAAAGTAACTTCTAGCTAAAGATTTGGTAATAACTATACCATCATGGTTTTGGTGCAACTCTTCAAGAATTTGTGGGCGCATGTTATCTGGCACCACCACTCTATTACCCCATAGAATGCAGTTACTGTGTATTGATAATTCATCTCTTTTTACCCAAAATGTTTTATACTCTGTCTCTACTTTAGAAGGCCAGCCATTTCTAACCCAATATAACACCTTGCTCAAAGTCTTATCTTTCTTGGTCATTATTGCCACCTCTCTTGCTGTGAACTCCAGATCCCCGGGTGTCTCCTCTAACAAGAGGACTCCTAAATATTTTTCTTCTTTTGACGATTCTTCAGATGGCCATCGGCTAAGCGCATCTGCATTTCCTAATTTTTTGCCTTCAACATAATGTATTTCATAGTCGTATGAGTTCAATAATAGGGCCCATCTCAGCATTCTTGGCGATATAATGTTTGGAATCGGCTTGCCCGTGCCAAAAATACCCAACAGTGGTCGATGATCAGTTTTAATTATCACCTTTCTGCCACTTATATATTGATGGAACTTCTTTAGTCCAAAAACTATGGCAGCGGCTTCTTTATCTATCTGAGCATAGTTGCGTTCATGATTATTCATAGTTCTTGATGCAAACATTATTGGTTTAATAGTCCCATCATCCATTTCATGTTCCAAGACTGCACCAAGCCCAAACTGAGATGCATCACAAGACATTATCAATCTTCTTTTGCTGTCATAGTGAACCAGTGTGTCATCGCTAGACAACATAGTTTTCAACTTCCTGAAAGCCAGCTCCTGTTCCTTGGTCCATTTCCACTTGGAGTCCTTTTCTAATAATCGGTACAATGGTTCTGCTATTGTTGCCTTGTGGGACAAAAATCTGTCATAAAAATTAAGTAATCCCAGGAAAGCCTGTAATTCTTTTATATTTTTTGGTGCCGGTGTCCTTTCAATTGATTCCACCTTTTCTTTAGATGGATGTATTCCTGATTCATCAATTATGTAGCCCAGGAAGCTAACTCTTGGTACTGCAAACATACATTTATCTTGGTTTACTCTCAGATCTGCCTCTTGTAACCTTTGTAACACCTTTTCCAACCTTGCATTGTGTGTAAGAATGTCTGTGCCACTGACTACTATATCGTCTAATAGGACTGCTATTCCTTGAATGCCTGCAAGAAGGGAGGTCATTAGCCTTTGAAATATACCCGGGCAAGCTTTAACACCAAACGCTAATCGTTTCATTTTAAATAATCCTTTCGGTGTATTCAGTGTCAACAGTTTGGCTGTTATTTCATCTACTCCGACCTGTGTATACGCTTGCTCTAAATCGATTTTAGAGAATATTATCCCCCCTTGCAGTTCTACAAATGCTTCATTCAGTGTAGGCAATGGGTATGTATCCGTATTGGTTACCGTGTTCACCGTGGAACGATAGTCTCCACACAATCTCACCTTCCCATTCAGTTTTAATACTGGTACTATCGGAGTGGCCCATTCAGAGTGTGTTGTTGGTTCCAGTACTCCTTCTTCCACTAATCTATCCAATTCCTTGAAAACTCGTTCTCTTATAGCAAACGGAATGGGTCTACTTTTCAAAAATTTTGGTACAGTCCCTTTATTTGGTGTAATATTTACCAGTGGTCCAGTATATTTCCCTAACCCTGGTTCAAACACCTGCTAATATTTATTTAATAAGTTAGTCACATTGGTCTTCTGAATTGATGACATTTTAACATTATTTAACCCCTGTATGGTGATTCTCAAGTCGGAAAACCAATTTCTGCCAATTAGACTAGAGCCCGTACCTTTTGTAACTAATATATTCATATTCTTGGATATATCCTTGAATTCAACCTGTACGGTAGTCTGTCCAAGTAATAATAATTTCCCGTCTGTATAGGACTTTAATCCAATACCTGTTTCTTCTAATCTGGGCAATTTCCCTTTCCATATGAGTCTGGCAATATTCTCATTTATAATGGTGTACGGGCATCCTGAATCCACTTCCATCAATAGTTCTGTACTGTTCAGCAACACTTTCATTGTAAATGGATCTATTTTATCTTGCCTGATACTATTTATGCCTATCTCATACAATCCATTACAATCTGAGTCTGGATTCTTGTTTTGTTTTGACTTTACAAAACAAGCAGCTTCTATGTGTCCCGTCTTCCCACAATGATGGCATTTACTCCAGCGGAACCTGCATTCACCTTTATGTGACTTACCACAACGAAAACAATCCGATTTAATATCCGGATTACTTTTTTTTCTAAAGCCAACTTTATTTATCTCCATAGGTTCCACTATGTCCTGAGTCAGAGACGGGTTGCTTGTACTGGGGCCGGGTTGTACTATTACACTTGCATCAAAATTGGCCGTCTCATAGGATAGTGCTATGTCGCACGCCTGTTCAAATGATAACTGAGTCTGTTGCAGCAGTTTCTTTTGTATTTCTCTATCACTTATGCCACATACTAATCTGTCACGTAAAGTTCGATTCAGCTCTGCGAAATTGCAACTTATGCTTAATTTTCTTAATTGAGCAATGTAATCTCTTATATTTTCGCCTATTCCTTGATTCCTCATATGAAATTTGTAGGATTCCACTATTTCGTTGGGTTTTGGATGAAAATGACCATTCAAAATGGCTACTATAGACACGAAACTTGCGTCACTTACTTTTGTTGGAGAAATCAATTATGTTATTAAATCATACAATTCAGGGCCACAAACTGCGAAGAAATTCGCCTTCTTCTTCGAATCCTCTTCAATTTCACTAGCCTGGAGACAGTAGCAAAATCGTTCTATATAATTTTGCCAACAGCCGTGCGTAATATCGAACTCATTGAATTTAATACCCATTTTACTTTAATGAACACTAATTATCACTTTTAATCACAAAAAATCACAATTTCCACTATTTTGCTCGTCGCCACTATTGTATTTCGAATAATACGCGTAATCTGATAAATAGTCAACTCACTGTATTGTAGATAAATCCAGACTGTCTTTTATGTATCTCTGTAGGTAGATGATACATTTTCATATGTACCCTCAATTAAGTACATAGCAATGATCAACTAGTATTTTTTGTGAATAGTGTATTGCTGAATTTTTCTTTTCAAGATCTATAAGTATTTTTAATGTTTCTATATTTATATTGTTATGTATTACTTAATGTTTATGCTCACATTTTTTCATACCAAAATCTGTTTTTGTATACGTGTGAGCCTTTAATTGGTTTTATGGATTATATACTGTAAATCATTTAGTTTTAATTGAAACTGTTGGCTTACCATAAATAAATAAATAAATAAATAAAATCAGCTGCATAATACCGTCGTAATAGGCAACCCTAGATCTGCAAACCAAAGAGGAAAACTGAATGACCGTCTGTTGAATCTACTGGTGTTTCGTAGTATTCCATCAGAGAATAAAGAAGCTTTAGAGTATACAGTCAAAAGAAAAAACTGAGGTAGGTAGGGTTACAACAAAAGTTGAGATACTATCGAAATTACAGTTTGATTCAGAGACTATGCATGCCAGTACCTAAAAAGTTAAATATGCTGGAACAGCAAATAGAGCCTATTCAAATACATCAATGAGTGAAAATTATAATAGGTAGTTACAGAATTGAGTTATCATAACTTACTTGTCCATTAAGAGATTTCATTCGACCTATAAAATCTTCATCCCACTTATGAAAAAGCAAATCATTTACACTATCAAAAATTAATGTAGCCTTCATGATTTTAGATTTATAACAAGGTTTGTACTAAACACACACAGAACAGTACTAACAATTATACAAGGTACTCTGTGAGTACTAAAACAAAACAAACCAAACAACATATTCTCCTTTTTTTTTTTCTTTTTTTTTTTTTTTTTAGTTTCTTTATGGCTCCACACGATTAGTGTATTTAGGCAGTGTCAAGTATTGAAATTTTTCAAGTTTTTATGAATTTTCGTCGTAGAGATGGGTCAAAGTCACATTTCAGGTCAGTTGTCAAGTAAAAGTCTAGTCTAAGTCATACCTTCAGTTGTGAAGAAGATGTGGTGTTTACTGAAGATTTTCAGTGGAATTTTGGTGAGAACGCAAATAGCATGTTTTTCAACATTGTGCTGTTTCCCTACACTCGCACACATTCACCGGCACTTAATGGTTAATAATCCACATTTATTACAAAGAACACAAGTTTTAGGAAAAAATACAATGAGATCACACACACTTTTCCAGGTTCCCGCCAAAACCCCAATAGTATCTCCTTAGTAGTCTGTGCCAAACAATGCACAGATTACTATATGTGTCAGAGAAAACAATGTATCAAACGCACAGAACACTTATAATATATCCACAGATAACTGTGTGGCGACCTTGCCTTATTTGTATGACGTTAAAACTCTTTGACGACCGCTTGTTTTCTTCTCATCAGTGACTGATATGAATGTCGATGAGAGAAAAAGTCGTCAGTGGTGTTTGACGTGTATTTTTCTATACAGTTGATTTTATTTTCTTGCCATAATAGGCAATATTAATGTGAGAATTACCTTCAATAAAAGGAAGCTCACGCAGCGTGAGCCTATTCTGCAAAAGGGTTTAGGCCACGCTGATTATAATAACTAATCATAACAACGAGCAACTGGTCGACTGAAAGTCCAGTGCTCACCTATTTTTCTTTCAGTAATAAAATAATTACCATGATGTGGAGTTTCTTTTCACAGTGAAACACAGTGCATTTCTACGGTCCAAACGGATTACTAACCGGGACCGTCGATAGTTCAGCTAAGTGTTCTTTATTAATTATTATACAAGTGAGATATAGCTCTGTCCTTCACCGGGATTTGCGAACTAGTAGCAAATCGCCGGAACAGCAAGTGCCTTTCCTTTCCTATCGCAGTTCAAGTATTAGTTAATAAGGAAGGCACGCGTAAGCAACTGGGATTTCCCGGGAGTTTTCCCGGAGGTCCCAAAACTGTATATTAGTCCGAGACATATCCTAGCGATCAAATGTAGATAGGAGTTTGCCTTCTCTCTCTATGGCAAGAGAATATCATAGAGAAAGTATATAACTTAATATTTAATCCATGAGGATATAAATACTGTAGGAGTTTTGGCGGGAACGTGGAAAAGTGTGTGTGATCTCATTGTATTTTTTCCTAAAACTTGTGTTCTTCAGCGAGTTAATGTGTAATAAATGTGAATTATTAACCATTAAGTGCCGGTGAATGTGTGCTAGTGTAGGGAAACAGAACAATGTTGAAAAATATGCTATTTGCGTTCTCACCAAAATTCCACTGAAAATCTTCAGTAAACATCACATCTTTACTGAAGGTATGACTTAGACTAGACTTTTACTTGAAAACTGACCTGAAATGTGACTTTGACCCATCTCTACAACAAAAATTTCTAAAAACTTGAAGAATTTCAATACTTGACACTGGCTAAATACACTAATCGTGTGGAGCTATAATAAAATTTAAAAAAATATATATATACAGGGTTACAGGAAAAGTCGTGCTAGATCCGTGAAGGTCGTGGAGTACCCGTCATTTCTGACTTATTTCTTTATGAAACACCCCACCCTAAACTTAACCCTTTTCGAGATATACGACTTTTTTTTTTTTTTTTAATTGCCGATTTTTAGCCTACTACATTGATTTGTGTTTTTTTTACGTGTCTTATTATTATTGTTGTTGCATGTTTACTTGTGTAATAAGATGCTTTAACGCGTTAATAATCAAAATAGTACATAAGTTAGTTGAATAGACCGTAGTAGACAAGTGAAAGTTAAGAAATTTAAAAAAATATTAGCAAGTTTATTTTTCTCTAAGGAATATCTAAAAAAAATATTATGGCACTTTTTCGGCAGAGGTTTTTTCAAATATCTACGGTTCATCAGCTATCCAACGAGGTATAACAATCTAGGGTTTGTATTACATTTCGTGAAAAAAGTAGTTTTATAGGAGACAGTGTAGAAGATAATTTACAATAAAAAGTAAAATAAAACAATAGGTGAAGCATGAAATGTCATTTGTTAAATGTTTTCACACAACTTTTCCTTGTTTTACAGTTCATGTTCAACATGGGCGCCTCTATTTCGGATACATTGTCGCATCCTGATGACATTTCATGCTTTACCTATTGTTTTATTTTACTTTTTATTGTAAATTATCTTCTACACTGTCGCCTATAAAACTACTTTTTTCCACGAAATGTAATACAAACCCCAGATTATTATACCTCGTTGGATAGCTGATGAACCGCAGATATTTTAAAAAAACATCTGCCGAACTAGTGCCATAATATTTTTTTTAGATATTCCTTAGAGAAAAATAAACTTGCTAATATTTTTTTTAATTTCTTAACTTTCACTTGTCTACTACCGTCTATTCAACTAACTTATGCACTATTTTGATTTTTGATTTGCGGCAATTTAAAAAAAAAAAAAAAGTCGTATATCTCGAAAAGGGTGAAGTTTAGGGTGGGGTGTTTCATAGAGAAATAAGTCAGAAATGACGGGTATTCCACACCCTTCACGGATATAGCATGACTTCTCCTGTAACCCTGTATAAATACTACGCTCTACGGTATAATAAAACCAGGCTTCGTTCAAGTCCTCCGGAGAAGATTTTTAGTTGTTTTGCAACCACAGATTACTATATGGAGTCATTTACAACTCGCTCGAAGGTCCGGAACGACCACGGGTGTTTTTCACTAAAAATGTGACTTTGACATTTTGCGCAGACTCGAATTTCGAGGTTATGCTCAAATATTTTCCTTTTTCTGAATATTTTCCGTTTGTTTTTCCGATTAATGTCTCGTCATGTCACGTCTTGGTCTCGACAATGCAAATTTCTTCAGATTCCCTTAATCTGTAAAAAAAATACAGCTTTTCCCGCCAAATTTACTGTCACAAACGTCAGAGCGTTTTTTAACCATCGAATTTGATGGTTAAAAAGTTGCAACCGGAGTGAAACAACCGAGGTCGTGAACGACACAGGGCTGCGTTCTCGTCCTCCGGAGAAGGTTTTTTCGTTGTTTTGCAACTCGCTCGAAGGTCCGGAACGACCACGGGTGTTTTTCACTCAAATTGTGACTTTGACATTTCACGTAGACTCGAGTTTCGAGGTTATGTTCATTTATTTTACTTTTTCTGAATATTTTTCGTTTGTTTTACGATTAATGTGTCGTCATGTCACGCCTTGGTCTCGACAATGCAAATTTCTTCCGATTCCCTTGATCTGTAACAAAAGTACAGCTTTTCCCGCCAAATTTACTGTCACAAACGTCAGAGCGTTTTTTAACCATCGAATTAGATGGTTAAAAAGTTGCAACCGGAGTAAAACAACCGAAGTCGTGAACGACACAGTTGCGCTAACCGAGTGCGACGCTCTCAGGTCGTGAACGGGGTTAGAGCGTTTGGTTGTACTCCGAGCGTAGGTCGTGAACGCACCGCAATAATAATGTATAATAACCACAGAGTACTTTTTTATATAGGGATAATAACTATCCATCAATGTCATAAAGTAGTCTTTTGACTCTGCAGTCTACACATGATATGATGACATTGATCGTAGAATGTCATCATGTCATGTGTAAACTGCACAGGCACAGACTACAGAGGGGGTTGTGGGCTGTGATCACATCTAGGATGATGGATTATATCCTAGGATCACCTAGGATGATGGATTATAACCATCATCCTAGGATCACATATATCATCTTATCACACACGGACATAGACGTAATATAAATGGATGGTGCACTGCAGATGTTTTGACAAATTCAATTTAATCTTTTTTAATTTAATCAATTTGTTTGCACTCCCAGCGTAGGTCGTGAACGCAGCCCAGTTATACTCACCAAAGAGAATATAATACTACGTTAAAGGGCGCTCCACATTCTCGCGAGATATTCACGCGAGAATCTCAGGAGATTCCTTCGACAACTGTAGTGAAAACTTCTTTTGGGTACACACTCACAAAGTTCTCAAATAGTTCTCATGCTATATATGTTCACATGCGAGTGTAGTGTCAATAGGTTCTCGCCTGTTCTCACGTGCACGCGCTCCTTTGTCTCGCGCAAAAAAACCGACAACAATCGGAGAACAAGACGAGAACACGTGAAGAATATGATAATCAGCTCCACACACATGCTTCTCAAGGTTTTCTCGCGTTCTCTCGAGATTCTCGCGAGAATGTGGAGCGCCCTTTATACTCATCACGCGTGGTCGCGTGAGTCGCGACTCGAGTGCAGGCTCAATCAAGCGAGCTGCGTTCACATACTATTAAATGTAGTTTCGTTACTATTTAATGGTGTTATGAAACAGTTTTAAAAAGCTGTAACCTTTGTATTGAATTTTGAAATGTAGTCTTTATTTTATTATTATGAACCAAAATAAAACTAACGTTTTTCTACTGCTTTTTGCCAAAGCTATCTCAATATTATCAATAATATATTTTAAGATTTTTTCTCATTTAGAGTAAAATACCCTGTATTGTCAACTTAGCACTTACTATTGCGCTCCCCGAAACCCGAGTAATTAGTGTTCTGTCTTAGCCATTGATGTCTGAGCTATTGCGATTTGCGTTGCGAGCCGTGACTGTGAGTGTGAGCCGTGAGCCGTCTAGTTTGCATTTGAGCTGCAGCTCAGTGACTCAAGTTATTGTGATCTGAATATTTGAACCGGTTCTCTCATCACGCCTATATACCATAGACATACTAGCGTTAATACCTTTCAACGCTCCGCTTAGTCGTTTGGCTTACATATGGGACATTGTCTACCACTTTGCTAACGCTAACGTGACGTTGAAGACTATTCCGCAGCGTTTGCGGAATAACAGATGATGGATTTTGTCTAGGCCCCCTGACGTAGTATCTCCTTAGTAGTCTGTGCCCCTGACCTGTTTTACACACGTCTACTCAAAGGCACATATAGTAATCTGTGCTCAAAGGGATTGATTTGACGCCTTTCAACCAACGTAGTGGTTATATTCTCTTTGCTTTCATTTTTCAACTTTTTTACTAATAATAGTTATTCTGTGATACTGATAGGCTTTAAAGCGATTTGGCTAGTGTGAATTCAAATTATAAAATAAATCTGTTCAAAAAAAATCAAATCAATATGAAGAGAAATTCAGTCGTAAGTTTATTTATAAGGAAAATCTTTAAATTTAACCTAACATTTGAATACACGACTTTTTTCCTTTTTACAGAATAAGCTGAAATCACTATGTTATTTAACATTAGGTGGAACGGTTGCTTATCAATTTATATATTTCAAGAAGGACTTCCAGGGTTATTATAACCAATACTTACATCCGGCCAGTCAGTACCTTAGTCCTGAATCTGCGCATAAACTGGGTGTATACGCTATAAAGTATGGAATTTTTCCTCCAGATCGTAGTGAAGACCCTATAGTATTGGTAAGTGTTATACTCATCTAACCTAATCTTTTTCAAAAATAATTACATGACTTCTTTTGTATACACCGCAACCCCGAACAAAATCCAATTTTTCTTTACAGCACACAAAGCTTCTAAATTATGAACTAAAAAACCCAATTGGCATAGCGGCAGGTTTTGACAAACATGGTGATGCAGTATTAGGTTTGAGAAATTTAGGTTTCTCCATAGTGGAAATAGGTTCAGTGACGCCTGAACCTCAGCCGGGGAACCCAAAACCTAGAGTATTCAGATTGCCTGAAGATGAGGCTGTCATCAACAGATATGGATTCAATAGTGAAGGTCACAATGAGGTGTATAAAAAAGTAAACAGTTTCGACAAAGGCCTTTTAGATAATGGTTTATTGGGGATCAATTTGGGGAAAAATAAATTATCTGAAAATGCTGCACAAGATTATGTTCTAGGCATTAAGAAATTTTCAGATGTTGCTGATTATTTTGTTATAAATGTTAGCAGGTATTGATTTTTTTTACTCATATGTAAATTGCCTGTACTTTGAGTACCAGTAATTATATTGATTGTTTTTTTGTATATCAGCCCTAACACTCCTGGTCTTCGATCGTTACAACAGAAGGATGAATTGCAGAATCTCTTGACTGAGGTGAATAAAGTAAGAGACATAGCCGATGTGCCAAATGCCAATAAACCTCCTCTCTTCCTTAAACTAGCTCCAGATTTGACCACTGAGGAAATGAGAGATGTTGTGTCAGTAATATCCAACAAGAAGAGCAAGGTTGATGGCTTAATAATATCTAACACAACAATAGAAAGGCCGTCAAATATGAATAACACAACAGTTGTTAATGAAACTGGTGGTCTCAGTGGAAGGCCTCTAACAAATAAATCCACAGAGATGATAAAGGAGATGTATAAACTCACAAAAGGTATGAATAATTTGTAATATTTTATTATACTAACCTTTTGAGCACCAAAGTCACATAAACAAGCACTTGTGGGCCCTGTACGTCAGCGACGTCTATAGACAAAAACTGTACAAAACCATACCCTTCGGCTTACAGGGCACAGGAGTGCGTTTGTAGCGTGGCACTCAAATGGTTAAATAGGCTTATGTTTGAGGGCCCAGTGGCATAGTGGGAGAATGTTCACCTTTGATGCCAGAGGTAGCACGTTTAAACCCCTGCTGTGCATTTGCACATTTCATAGTGGCCACCCAGTGAAGGAAAAACATTGGTAAGAAATTCACAAACCCGGCATGGTGATAGGACACTGTCCAATGTCTGCCTGGCCAGCTACTACTCTCAAGAAGGAAAATTTGTCAACAAATGTCCAATCTGTTCTTTCAGCTGTCCTCGATAGCCATTTCCCTATTTAGGTCTAGCGTGCTACCATCCTTGACTGTATCATCACTTACCAACATGAGAGATAGTTGTCTATTGGTATAGGATATATAAAATAAAAATGTTTTCTACTTTACACCTTCCTTTCACAAAGCCATAAGCTTTTTATGCTGTGGGACTATCCCACAAAATATAAAACTCAGAGACCCGGTCAACAATTTGTTGTTGACCGGGTCACTGCCAACAACAAATTGTTGACATTTGTTCACATTATTCCAGTAGCATTTCAGTGCTGGATTTGAACACTGCACTGAAATGCTACAGGAATAATGTGAACCGCTCAAATAAAAAAAATAAAAGATTAGGGGGAGGCTCCCCTTCCCATATATGAAACTGAAACTAAAAAAATGTTTTTTCATCAAATCTACACTTGGGTGGGGGTTTCTGTAGGTAGATAGGTCTTTAAAAATAACATTAAGGTTCCCAAAACAATTTTTTCTCAAAGTCATTTTATTCAAAGATAGACACTTCCAAAGTGGTAAAATGGCTGTCCCCCCTCTTACTTCTAATAAGAGAGTGAAAAATCTAAAAAAACATATACGAAAATTGTTTTTAATGAGATATAGTAAGCAGTTTTTGAGATATAGCACATTTTCAAAACCGCACATATAATTTTGTCATTCAAACAAACACTATGAAAATCAAAGTAAAATTCTTGCTGGCAAAAAATGAATATTTTGTGTGGTACAGAACCCTACGAGTGGGAGTCCGACTTGCACTTGGCCAGTTTATTTGAAAGGTATCACTTTAAAATATTGCTGATTTGATTTATTTTAAAACATAGTTTTTTTGAAATCCTTGAGAGTTTCCATTCCAGGCCCAGCGTTCTACCATCCTCAAACTCATTGTCACTTACCAACAAGTGAGATAGTGGTCTAAAGTGTTAGACCACTATCTACAGACTAGTGAGTCTATATGATAAAAAAATGCTTACAGAATTTAGCTTATTAATTTCATAGTAGAATATCTGGGAAAACAGTTGCATCTCAAAAGGAAATAATAGATAGAATATGCTTTATTGCTGTTAGAAACTAAGAATAGGATACAATAGTGATTAAATATTACAGCACATTTGGTGGCCTCATCGCTAATCAGCGATCTAATATATAGCATAATCTTTGCCAGGCAACCGTGGGCTGATTAGAGACACATTAAAATCATACAGATAGTAGGTAGGTGTGCATGAGAAACAACAATATAATTATTATTCTAAAAAAAAAATATTTGTACACATTCACATTTATAAACATTATTAACATAAATTGTTAAACACAATCCAAAATTTCATCATACCGACGGGACTCGAACCCGCACCCCCCAGATTACACGTCCAGGTAGGTGCTCTGCCATTTAAGCCACGGTTTAATCCATCATTATTAACATACTAATTTAGTGCATAGGTGCAATAAAAAATAGATTGATTAGCATATATATTTAATAAGCATATATATTTAATAATATATATGCTAATCAATCTATTGTTCTTATCATAATTGATATATACATGCAAATAATTATTTGCATTTATTTATTATAACAAAAAAGCGTAGGACGCCCTGTGACTAGTGAAGCGACGACATTCGCAAAGTGGTGGGCTTTGACTGGAAACAAAGAGCCGAAGATCGGGCTCAGTGGCGTGTCTTGGGGGAGGCCTATGTCCAGCAGTGGACTGATACGGCTGATAATGATGATGATGATTATAACAATACATACAACTTAACGTTGTATGCAGAAAGAGACAAATGTTAATATTAATTATTGTTTTAGGTAAAGTGCCAATAATTGGTGTTGGAGGAGTTTTCAGTGGCCAAGATGCTTATGAGAAGATACTGGCAGGAGCTAGTGCAGTACAAATATACACAGCATTCATATATCATGGTCCCCCAGTAGTGTCCAAAATAAAGAAAGAACTCGCACAACTTTTAGAGAATGATGGCTATAAAAGTGTAAATGAAGCCATTGGTAAAGGTGTAAAGTAATATATTGCATTTGTTATTAAATAATTTGTGTTATAACATTAAGAATTGTTAAATTTAATAAGTTGTTTCTAGGTACCTACTAATACTGTAATGTGATTTATAAATTGTTTTGTTATTTAGTAATAGTTGTCTCAGTAAACCCATCAGCAGCACCTGAAATATAGAAAATTAAAATAAGCCTATTTGAATAATTATTATTGTTTAATTTTACAGGATAGAAATATTATGTTTTTCTGACCTTGAATTTTACAGTTTGGCAAACTTTGCTGTAGCAATTGCTTGCTGGCACCAAGGTTGTCCACACTTGCAAGTTGAAATAGCACTAATGTTTCCAATTTGTGTAGCTCTTTAAGTTCTTTGAGTCCAGCATCAGTCACGTTAGGACATTCGGAAACTTGCAGATGTATCAGTGAATCTTTAGTGTAATGGAGACCCTTCATTGCCTTATCATCTATGTATCGAGCATTATGAAGAATGATCTTTTTAACTTCACACCCAACTGAAATAAAAAAATAATTTAATTGTTTTCAGTAAATAAAAAGTTGCATCCAGCAAGGGAGCACAAATACCACCTCAGTGCTCCCAGCCAACCTCACCTGCCTGTGGTGCATCCTGCTGACCAGCGAACGAGGCTCTGGCGACCGACAAATGGCGGTGTAACCATTTCAAAAGTATGGCGTAGCTAAATACTACAGGCCGGTGACGGGCAGCAGCGTTACCGGTGCGAGAAGCTACGTCCTGCGATCGCCAACCCGCCTGCCTAGCGTGGCGATTAGGGCATATCCCTCCCAAAGAAGTCACATAAAGCCGCGGCCCCCAGTTCCCGTCCGCCCTGCTATTCCTGACCACGGCGGCAATCGCGATAACGGCAGTGCAGGTGGTGCTAAGAATTCCTGGGCTAACAAAGGCCGCCAAAACAAACTGACCCTCGCAACGTACAATGGACGTACATACTATTCGGCTGGACGATCATCTGGCGCAGCTGGAAGAGGAGCACAACACATAAGATGGCACATCCATCCTGGGGTTATGTGAATTCCAGACAGGGAGACGACACGGTAACCCTAAAATCAGGCCATCTTATGTAATACAGAGAAGGACATCAGCTATCCCAAGGCGGCGTCGGTTTTCTGGGTAACGAGGTTTTAGTGACAACGTTTCTTTATTTCCGATAAAAACATAGAAATCTCCCGTGTGTCGATGAGGGTAGCGTACCTCTTAATAATGCTAGGTCAATGTAACCTTGATAACCTTGTTGTACCCCTCGGTTATCATTATTATTTACCAAGTTTACGCATTGACCTTGACACACTTGGATGATGTGAGACGGAGAGCATGTATGAAGATATCTCAAAAGCATTACATACCACCTCCAAAGCTTACTACAACATTGTTATGGGTCAAAGTATGGGAGACTAACGCCAAAGTGGGATTAGGGACTTTCAGTGAATCGCCTATAGGACCACACCACGGTACTAGTATTACCGTGACCACACGGATTTGGGTGTATGAATCACAGGGGGCCAATGCTCGACAGTTTTCTCGAGAAAAACTTTTCTTGATGAACTTGTTCGTCAAGAAAAAGCCCCAAAGGAAGTGGACGTGGCAAAGTAACCTTAAAGTAACATAAAGTCAATCTCGTTTTTAGTCACAGTGTAGCCCCTACAGAGATTGACTTTATAATTACTGACAAGGCGCATATTCAGAGACGTCTCAGAGATCACTAGGTTCAATACTGGAGATGATCACAGACTTGTAAGAGGCTATCTGGATATCGCCTTTAAAGCCGAGAGGGTCCGATTGATGAACCACACGCTCCGACCAAACCTTCTCCAAACCGATGTTGGGTCCGAAACCAATTAAAATTGGAAAATCTGCTGCATTGGAAACTACAGATGACGTAGGTAGACCAGAAACTTGAAGAAGTGGTGGAAATCCTCAGGGGTGAAGGGACGAAGTTTTGCGAGAGCAAGCGTACGGGCAAAAAGTACAAACTTTCGGCGGAACCACTTCGGCTTATGGAAGAGAGACGAACATACCCATTGTCAGCTTTGTCAACCAGGTGCTATAATAATAAAGAAGCTGGTACAACGCGATGTCCGATCCTCTGACGCGTTCTTGATTAAAGACTCGGGAGTCGAAAGTGTTCGTCCAGTCTCTGGGTAGAAACCACCTTAAAAGGTGACAACGTCAACGGGGAATGTCGTTGCATCCAAGTCGGAGATTCTGTCGGAAGTTAAAGACTTCTAAGACAAGCTCTACGCATCACAGGCTTCTAGGCACGGGCCTAGATCGATCCATCGATCGGGTACGGACCCGATCGATACTGACGATTGTAGAGTCACCTTAACCCTTCACAGAAAACCCGCCCGAAATCAGCCGAGATGAGATCGTGATGGCCCTTGAGCTGTTTAACAGCTCAAAACTGGAAAGGCCCCAGTTGAAGACGGAACACTACATAGCTTCTAAAAGCTGGAGGAGCCCCACCTGTAAGCAAGCTGCAACAGCTCTTCAAGTCAGTTCTCAGTGCGTTTGGGCAGTGCGCTGGTCATATCTGCCGCAAGACTGATAACCGTTGGGGTAGACTTGTACTATAGTGGAGACCGCGAATCGGCTAACTTAGCGTAGGAGGTCCTGTGACCAGGTGGAGCGACGATATACGCAAATCGGTGGGCAGTGACTGGAAAAGAAGAGCCGAAGATCAGGCTCAGTGGCGTATCTTGGGAGAGACCTATGTCCAGCAGTGGACTGACACCGGCTGATTATGATGATGATGAAATAGATGATTGTTTGCTGATCTCAGACTATCATAAAAAAGGCAGACAGATTCGTGCCGTACACCCGAATGACCGCAAGTTAAGTAATACTAAATTATTGAGTAATAAGTTTCCGCGCTCAGTCCAGCATAGCGTCAAAACGGCATGATTACTACGTAAGCAACGCTGCAAAGTAATACTGCACAGAAGCGTCCGACCCTGCTGCCGCTTGGTAGCAAACTGAGCGCGGAAGCGTATTACTCAAGCATTTAGTATTACTGAACTTGCGTTCACTCGGGTGTTCGGCACGAATCTGTCTGCCTTTTTTATAGTAGTTTGAGTTGCTGATATGTTGTTTCATTATTTAGCACGAGTTTACTTCGACTGACGTACCGGGATTCTAAGTTAGTCTTTTGTTTTTGTATGATGAACTTGCACATGTTAACCTTCGTCAAAAGACTTTTGTCAAGTTGTTACACGTTATGATTACCATAGTTGCTTACAGACTTTCGAACTGTAAACATGGCGAGTAAACGAAAATCTTTATGTATTGACGAAAAAGTTGTATTAATACTCTTAATAGAGGCGAGAGAAAAGATCAGTGTATCAATGGATCAGTAAAATGATATATTTTATTTCTCTCCATTTAACGACCACTTTATATAACGTCAAAAAATGCTCTTTCCGTTAAGTGTTATATAGTGTTTACACTGTACTTTGGTTTTCTGTCGATGACATTACTCACTTAAGTGTGGAAATCCATAATGTGATATGCCAGAATCAGATCCATCGATTTCCTTTATCTTAGGCACAGTTTGACCTTCTGCTGGGAGTGAATTGTAATTATTTAATATATCTCCATTTTCCCAAACTATTTTGCCACTGTTTCTTAGTATCCACTCAGCGCATGATCGATCAGCACCAAATTTCTTTATTCTTTCAGTATCAGGCTTATTGAACATCATATTGACATATTCCCAAAATGATCTCTTTTGTATGTGTTGTGGCCCGAAGACCTTTTCAGTTACACGTAAGGCCTGCAAAGATCAGAAGAGAATATTACATTTAGGCCGAGACTACTCTAAAAATGGTGAAGGACTTCTTAACAAGTATATCTTTTGATCGCCTTGACTTACAAGTTTGATTTTTTCACAGCTGAGAGATACCGTAGACGTGTAGATGTGTTCAAATCGCGAAAGTTTAAAGTTTACAATTGATATTGATATATCTACGCGTTCCTTAGAATAAGGGGTCTTGACAGACTGATAGATAGACAGATGGACAACATAGTCATCCTATAAGGGTTAGGTTACTATCAGAGTAATAATTACTATACTTTAGTAATTGTTACTCTGAGGGGGTACTTTTTTTATTTTGAGGTACCTACGGAAACCTAAAAAGGAACCTCTATAGGATTAGTTTGTTGTCCGTCTGTCCAGACCATTTTTCTCAGTAACGCGTAGAGATAACAAGTTGAAACTGTTAAAAATGAAACTTGTAAGTCAAGGCGATCAAAAGAATACCTGTTTAAGTCGCATATTTTACGATTTTACAAAGAAATCAATACCTATAAGGTACTTCCCGTTGACCTAGAATCATAAAATGTACGTCGTCTACTCCATTGTTTGGAGTATCGTTGAATAGGTCTTTTAAATTGACCTAGGGGTTGTTAATACTATTTTTCGATTTAAAGCTAAAGTGCCGTCTTGAAAAATCTGTAAAAATTCATGATGATAGTGCATTTTATGAACTTTAATGGCAAATTATAGCGGTAGATAACTAACTAAATATATATAGGTAAGATAACTTTATTGGATTGGCAGTAATAGTCGTTGAACTTGGGTGTTGCACAACTTTGTACCAAACACAAAATCCTTTAAAGTAACTAAGATGAAGAAAAATAACTAAGATGAAGAAGTTGCTTGTTTATAACGGGTAAAAAGACTTACATTGAAAAACAAAATCTAAAATTTCAAAAAAAAACTAAAACCATAATAATTTATCATAAGTTTCACAAAGCTGTCGCTAGATGGTGCTGTATAAAACGGGTTCTGAATTGGCCCTATCGTTACGTTTTCATTCGAGTACCTATAGAAGTCACAAACAACAGAATCGTTCTAAGTATATTGTGATAACGGACTACTACGGAACCCTACACTGTGCGTGGCCAAAAACACACTTTGCCGCTTTTTATTTAAATTTTGAGTATAGATAAATTTGTGAACTATTATGTCGTGGAAACCTTTCCAATTAGAATCACTGATTTTTAAGGGTATAATATAAAATACCTTGAAAAAAGACATTACAGCAAATGTGCAGCAAATTTGCGTAATATCTTTGCCTTGAAAGGAATCCTATTAGGATCACTTTATTGTCCGTCTGTCTCTCGAGACTCTTTTTCTCAGGAACGCATCGAGATATCAAGATATCAGGTTAAAACTTACATCAAATACTCGAGTCTACGGTATTTTTCAGCTGTGAAAAATTAAACTTGTAAGTCAACGCGATCAAAATAATTTAAGATCGTTTACAAAACGAAATAATTGATGATCGTACAAAACGACTTCACATGCCGCAATAGTCAAAGTACTGGCTAGTTATAATCATGTCATCTAAGTAATACAAATTTGCTTATATTGTTTATCTCCATATCTCCGGAGATAATTGTTATAGCTCGATAAAATTGAGTAGGACCAAACGGGATGCATAATCTCTCAAACAAAAAAAGAATTTTTCAAATCGGTTAAGATTTGACAGAGTTCTGAGGTAACAAACATTTAGAAATAACAGTCGAATTGAGAACCTCCTCTTTTTTTGTGAAGTTGGTTAAAAAACCGTCGGTTGATAAACCGACTTCACATGCCGCGATAGTCATTTTAGTAACAAAAAAAAATACAGTCGAATTGAGTTGTACCCCTCCTTGTAAAGTCGGTTGAAATATGACCGTTTGTGAAATCGCAAAATAAACATAAACGGTCATATCTTTTCACCGCTTTGACTTCCCAAGTTTAATTTTTTCACAGCTGAAAGATACCGTGTGCTTAAACCTAGTTTGACAAGTTTGTACGGAAGCCGCGGTGCGCGAGTCCAACTCGTACTTGACCGGTTATTTTCGAATTTAATATCAAAAGTAACCGATCGAAGCATTGTGAATTGCAAAGATCCAAGTCGATGTAAGGCAGTTTCCAAATACGTTTTTATTATTCATTTATTTATTACTAGAAGTGCCCCGCGGCTTCGCCTGCGTTAAAAACTCCTTTTATTTACTTAAAACATTTATTTTGTAAAAACCTTTCTATCATAAAAGACATCAAATAAGAATTAGCCAAATCGGTTCACCGTTTTCATGTTATTGCGTGACTAAGGAAAATCGGGATTCATATTTATAAAACACAAAAAACCCAAATTTTCAGACTTTGTTACCTACCCCATTTTGAAAAATCCTGCAACACGTACCTACTTATTTATAAACAGAAGTACCTATGTAAAGTTTCGAATAAAACAGACTATCTCATCTTGTTTCGCCATACAAACTTTGAATCCCCGTTCCGTATCCGGGGGGAAATTTAAAGAAAATCCTTTCTTAACGGATACCTTCGTCCTAATAACTATCTGCATTCTAAATTTCAGCGCAATCCGAAACAATATTGATTTTCAGATTTTATTACCCCAATTCACCCTCTTAGGGTGGCATTTTGAAAAAGTCTGAATTTTTACTTATTTATTTACAAAGTACTGGTGTGAAATTTCGAATAAAATGACTATCCACACTTTGAATCTTCTTCTTCATCCCCTTTAAGAGAACAATACTGAAAGTATTGTTATCCAAACTAAAAACACTAATTTACAAATTAAAATACTACGGTGTTGAAGGTAAGGCACTTGATCTGGTATCATCATACCTCTGTAATAGAACACAGATGGTTGAAGTTAATGGCGTCAGGTCATCTGGATCCCTCATAAAAATGGGAGTCCCGCAGGGATCGATCCTAGGACCTTTTTTATTTCTAGTTTATATCAATGATTTACCGTCATTCGTACAGAACCTATGTGATATTGTTTTGTTCGCAGATGATACTTCCTTGATATTCAAAATAGATAGGACTACACCTAACTTTGACGATGTAAACAAATCAATAACACAGGTTCTGAATTGGTTTACAACCAATAACTTATTGTTAAACGCAAAAAAAACTAAATGTATTAATTTCTCTCTACCAAATGTAAGAAAGGGTATCCTAAATAGAAGTATATTAATAAATGATGAACCATTAGAACTTGTTGAATCCACAACATTCTTGGGCATCACCCTGGATTCTAAGCTTCAATGGGGTTCTCAAATATCGGTCCTAGCAGGTAGGTTAAGCTCCGCTGCATATGCAGTACGTAAAATTAGATTTTTAACTGACGAAGCCACTGCAAGATTGGTCTATTTCAGCTACTTCCACTGTATAATGTCTTATGGCATTTTATTGTGGGGGAAAGCCGCTGAAATCCAATCAATATTTGTTTTGCAGAAACGAGCTATTCGCTCTATATATAGTATGAGGTCGCGAGATTCACTTCGTGAAAAATTTAAGGAAATTAAAATTCTAACAGTGGCATGTCAATACATTTATGATAATATTATGTTCATACGCAAGAATATAAATGACTAGCTGTTACCCGCGGCTTCGCCCGCGTTATTTGTGTCTTTATGACCATTGAGGTCTAGATCGATGATCTCTTAAGCCATATCACCATAGGTGACCCTCGAGTCAATATCCTCAATTGTTAAAGTCATCAATCATTTTGGTTAGGTTAGTATACGAAGTTGTGCTGTTTAAATGTTTGACTCAATACAACAGTTCCTAAAACATTTCACACAAGGAAAAGGTGAATAGCTGCGCGAGCGTAGCGAGCGCTATTATTGGGCGAGTGAAATTTTTTTATGGCTTTTTATAACCCTGACAGTTTAATGACCACTCATCATACTCACTCCTACATCAAGTCAATATAGATGACTCTTAGGTCGAAATCGATATTGTCTATTGTTGAAGTCATTAATTATTACTTGGTACTTGGTAAACCTAAAAAAGGTTTACCAGCGAGCGCTATCAATGCGCGAGCAAAGCAAGCGCGAAATTTTTACGACATTATATGACCCTGACAGTTTTTAAAACCTACTAAATCAACACCGATGACCCTAGGGTTAAACTTGATATCCACTTATTTTAAGGTAAAAATTCTTTATGATTATTGAAGGTTGTACTGTTTCAATTTATAATCTCGTTTTGATACATGTGGCTATTAAAATACAAAAAATGCTGAAAAATTACTTATATAGTAGATTAAACAAAGGTTTGCGCGAGCGCAGCGAGCCCTATCAATGCGCGAGCGAAGCGAGCGCGAAACTTTTTACGTCTTTTTATGACCCTTACAGTTTTTATGACCTTCTAAGTCAACACCGATGACCCTAAGGTTAAACTTGATATCCACTTATTTTAAGGTAAAAATCATTATGATTATTGAAGGTTGCACTCTTCCAATTTATGACATGTTTTGATGAATGTGGCTATTAAAATACAAAAGTTGCTGAAATGTATCCAACAAAGTACATATAACAAATGCTTGCGAGCGTTATCACTGCGCGAGCAAAGCGAGCGCGAAAAATGTTTACGACTTTTTATGACCCTGACAGTGTTTATGACCTTCTAAGTTAACACTGATGACACAAAGGTTTAACTTGATATCCACTTATTTTAAGGTAAAAAATCATTATGATTATTGAAGGTTGTACTGTTTCAATTATAAACTCGTTTTGATGCATGTGGCTATTAAAATACAAAAAATGCTGAAAAATTACTTACAAAGTAGATAAAACAAAGGTTTGCGCGAGCGTAGCGAGCCCTATCAATGCGCGAGCGAAGCAAGCGCGAAAATGTTTACGTCATTTTATGACGCTGACAGTTTTTATGACCCATTAAGTCAAGACCGATGAATCTAAGGTTTTACTTGATATCCACTTATTTTAAGGTAAAAATTAATTACGATTATTGAAGGTTGCACTGTTTCAATAACTAAACTCGTTTTGATGCATGTGGCTATTAAAATACAAAAAATGCTGAAATATTACTTACAAAGTAGATAAAACAAAGGTTTGCGCGAGCGAAGCGAGCGCGAAAATTTTTACGTCATTTTATGACCCTGACAGTTTTTATGACCTACTTAGTCAACACCGATGACCCTAAGTTTAAACTTGATATCCACTTATTTTAAGGTAAAATTAATTATGATTATTGAAGTCTGTACTGTTCCAATTTATGTCATGTTTTGATGAATGTGGCTATTAAAATACAATAATTGCTGAAATTTTTCCTACAAAGTAGATATAACTAATGCTGCGAGACCGGAGCGAGCGCTATCACTGCGCTAGCGAAGCAAGCGCTATCATTGCGCGAGCGAAGCGAGCGCCAAAAAATTTACGACCTTTTATGACCCTGATAGTTTTTATGACCTACTAAGTTAACACTGATGACACAAAGGTTAAACTTGATATTCACTTATTTAAGGTTAAAAATCATTATGATTATTGAAGATTGTACTGTTTTAATTTATGGACTCGTTCTGATGCATGTGGCTATTAAAATACAAAAGTTGCTGAAATATTACCTACAACGTAAATCAAACAAATTATTGCGCGAGCGCAGCGAGCACTATCACTGCGCGAGCAAAGTAAGCGCAAAAAGTTTTACGTTTTATGACCCTGACAGTTATTATAACCAACTAAGTCAACACCGATGACCCTAAGGTTGTTAAAACACGAATGCTTTTGAAATACTTCCCACAAATCAGATAAAACACGTTGGGCAAGCAAAGCCATCGCGTAAATTTTGATGACTTTTAATGACCCTGACAGTTTTATGGCCTAATTAAGGCACTTATTAAGTTTAGTCATAATCTATGAACCTAATGTCAAACTTTTATGATTATGCAAACTCTATGTAAAGTCAACAAAAAATATAGGCACCGACACTTAACTGCCGAAAAAAAGTATTCTTTGCCCTTTTATGCCCTATTAAATGTCTTTGTACAACATTTCATCTGAATCGGTCAAGCTGTTTGGCCAAAAAGAGGCAACACATTTACAAAATTCCATAATAAAAATATAGACAACCGAAATTTCCACCCAAAAAAATGTATTCGTTGCCCTTCTATGTCTTTTTGACTGTCTGTGTACAAAATTTCAGCTCAAATGGTTAACCCGTTCGACCGAGAGTAGGCCACACATTTACAAACTTCAATTTAAAAGTTCTGGACACCTGGACTCGACTGCCAGAAAAAAAGTATCCTATGTGATTCTATGCAATATGAACTGTAATATGTATAAAATTTCAGCTGAATCGGTCAAGCTGTTTAGCTGATAAGAGGACACACATTCACAAAATTCAATAAAAAAAATCTAAACACTCGATGGTCAAAAAAAAGTGTCCGATATCCTATTCTGCCCTATGAACTATCTTTATACAACATTTCAGGCAAATCGGTCAAGCCGTTTATTCGAGAAGAGGTCTTATATTTACGAAATTCAATAAAAAATATTTGTACCCCCTGACTCGATAGCCATAAAAAAAGTATTCTATATTCTATTCTACCTTTTGAACTGTCTTTATACAACACTTCAGGCAAATAGGTCAAGCCGTTTATTCGAGAAGAGGTCTTATACTTACAAAATTCAATTAAAAATATCTGAACCCACGGACTCGATAACCAAAAAAAAAGTGTCCTATATCCTATTCTACCATACGAACTGTCTATATACAACATTTCAGGCAAATCGGTCAAGCCGTTTATTCGAGAAGAAGTCTTATATTTACAAAATTCAATTAAAAATATCTGAACCCCCTGAGTCGAAAGCCAAAAACAAATTATCCTATATCCTATTCTACCATACGAACTGTCTTTATACAACATTTCAGGACAATCGGTTAAGCCGTTTATTCGAGAAGAGATCTTATATTTACAAAATTCAATTAAAAATATTTGGATCCCCTGACTCGATAGCCAAAAAAAAGTATCCTATATCCTATTCTGCCATATGTTCTATCTTTGTACAAAATTTCAGGCAAATCGGTCAAGCCGTTTGACCGTGAAGAAGTCCCAAACAAACAAACAAATAAACAAACTGACTTTCGCATTTATAATATTGGTGTTGATTAAAAGAAAAGGTCTGATGTACATAATTTTAATACAAGACATAAAAATAGATTAATTATACCTAATTTCAGACTGCAGAAAGTTAGTGGTTCATTCATGGGGAACTGTATACGCTTTTACAATAAGCTACCTAAAGATATTGATAAAATGACAAGACAAGCCCCATAGAGTTTCTTGGTGTTTCTTCTCTGATGGAAGTATTTCCGAAACACCTTTTGGCCGCGGATTTTCTTTCTAGGCTTGCCATTTTTATTTTTATTTAAAAATTTAATATTATGCAGCTGACAGACGGACTATCAGTTCCATTCGGATCATGATATGTACTGTTATCGGTATGCTTTTCTCTAAGTTGTGTTTCACTATTTCACTTCTTTTTTTTTTATGTAAAAATTGTCTGAATTACTGAAACACACAGTTACATGTATGGTTGGTTTTAACGTACTTAAATATTTTTTTAATATTTTGACGTAAACGATTGGATGACAGCTGAATGGTTCATTACTTTTTTTTTTCTAATTCAAAGCGTTAAATTCTGCTTTTGCTATGTTTAATTGGTTATGATTTATGATTTTGACGTGTATATGTGCATATATTAATACTGCCTACATACTGAATAAATGCTTTGATTCTTGATTCTTGATTGATTGAAAGAACAATATTGATTTCAGACTTTATTACCCCATTTCACCCTTTTAGGGGTGGAATTTGATAAAAGACTGAAACACGTATTTAATTATTTATTTACTGAATTACTTGTGTGAAGATTCGGGCAGAAAAGACTATCTAATCTTGTTTCTCCATACAAACTTTGAATCTATCCCCCTTTTTTTCCATCCCCTTCAGGGGTGAATTTTGGAAAATCCTTTCTTAACAGACACTAACGTAATAATAACTATCTGTATGCCAAATTTCAGAGCAATGCATAACAATATTAATTTTCACACTTTGTTACCCCATTTCACCCTCTCAGGGGTTGAATTTCGAAAAAGCCTAAAACACGTATTTACTTATTTATTTACTGAAGAATTTGTGTGAAGTTTAGAATAGAAAAGTATATCTAATATTGTTTCTCCATACAAACTTTGAACCCCCGTTTCATCCCTTCAATGGGTGAATTTTAGAAAATCATTTCTCTGAGGGATCTAACGTTGTAATAACTATCGGCATGCCAAATTTCAGCACAATTCGAAACAATATTGATTTCAGACTTTGTTACCCCATTTCACCATCTTAGGGGTGGTATCACATGAGTAAAGAAGGTACAGAGACAAAGCTTCATACAACTGCGCTGTGATGATGACGTAGATGCACGTGAGTGCGTGAGCAACAAAAAACAGTTTGGTTAGAAAACAAAAAAAAATCATGTCCGAAAAGGGGGGTTTCTGCAACTTCCCTTTCAGGATGTGGCTCTACCCATCCTCCCGCCTCCTTCTCCCCCTAAAATTGATGTCAGTTAATGTAACATTCCTGCCAATTTTTCACTTATTTAGATAATTTCATTGTTAAATATGCAAAACAAAAAAATCATATCTCCGAAAGGGGGGGTCTCCGCAACTTTTCCTTCAAGGGGGGGACTCTACAACTCTACCCCTTCCCCTCACCCCCTCCCACCCCTAAAATCGATTGGTGTAGAACTAAAGTCGTACCAGGTCATGTTTACTTGAAGGAGGATTTTATTACGATGAAGATTTTTCTTGTTTTTTTTTGTACCAACCCTACAAGAATAGGTAAACATTTTGTCCGTTCCTTTGAAGGCTTGTCTCTGTTCCATCTTTACTCATGTGGTGGTATTTCAAAAAATCCTGTAACACGTATTGACTTATTTTTTTACTGAAGCACTTGTGAGAAGTTTCGAATAGAAAAGACTATCTAATCTTGTTTCTCCATCCATACAAACTTTGAACCCCCATTTCACCCTTTTAACACGTTAACTGCCGGTAGTATAAATGACAAAAATTACAAAAAAACTTTTTGATGGAAATATAAGCGTTAGGTCAAATGGGGTTCCGTAGATATTTAATATTTGGTAAACGTGGCCTACGGCTCACAAAGTAGTTTCAAATTCAGGTCTGCCTTGAGGTCACCGATGCCCTACGCGGCGCCTTAATCCAGTCGAGGTGAGGTCGCCGATGACCTACGCGGCAGAGAATGTGTTAAGGGGTGAATTTTGGAAAATCCTTTCTTAGTACACCCTTATGTACTAAGACAAATTTACCCTCCAAATTTCAAGTCTACGACCATAGGTTTAGGCTGTGCGTTGTCTGTCAGTCGGTCAGTATGTCAGGACAAAGATTCTTATAGTATTAGATCATCGACATTGTTATGACGTCGATGTATTAGATTAACCTCGGAACAATTACTAGCATGGAAGCCGGGCTAAAATAAAAATCGAGTAAGCTATATTTTATTCATTTATGTCAATTAGCATGTCATAACGAGTGAAAGAAACAAAACATGGCTGTTTGTTTTTATTATTTCTAAACATGTCACAAAGCTTAAATGGGAAATGTCAAATGGTCACCTTTGGTCATCTTATAATGCTAACAAATACAAAAAATCTATCCAAGACGTCAAAATACTATATGTCAGCTATCAACTTAGTTATGCAGTTTTATGTTTTGTCGATACGTGTCGCGGGTTTGACGAATTCAGTGAGTGAAAAAAGCGATATAATTATTAATTTCTGTCTGAGAACGTGGCCAGAAAGTAAAAGTATATACTTACGTGAGGTGTACAGTGCTTTGGACAAGATGGCTTGTGTTGTTGAAGGGTGTATTACGGATTTACGCACCATTATCATACTATTTCTACATTACGATGCAACGCTTTTTTATAATTCGCACTACCCATGGAAGAATGGTGCAAACACACTTGCGTCAAATATTTTTTATTTCACCATTGGATAGAGGAAAGACTAACACATATACTCAATTTTTTTCAAATTTATATTTCATTAAATTACGGAGCAATTTGAATTTAAAAAATTAATACGAAACTATTTTTTTAATAAATTCCCTAGTAAAATGATGTAAGATTTGTTACTCTTATCACATTTGCAGAGTTTCCTTGTAGTATTAGCTTAATTAATCTTACGTTATTATTATACGTCTTCCTAAAAAAACTTTTGTTGCATAAATGATCTTACATACTTATTCCACGTGATATTTTAAAGCTTTATGTGCGTATATATAGTTACGCCTTTTTTTCACGGTACTTTTAGAAGAAAAGTATCAGTAAGCATGATTAAGCAGTTATTCTTTGCAGTATTTTCTTGTCTTTTATTCGTAAATGAAATAACTGATTTCTTCCAGGCAAGCACAGGAATCTTTTTTAGCATAACTATGATTAAGTGTGATAAAAATATAACATTTTTTGCAAGTAACATAATATACTTACTTTTCCTATGCTTGGTTAGCAGTATAAAATATATGTGATGCAAAATATTTCATTTCCCTTCCGATAACTTTGTCAATATAAGTCATTTATATGTAACGAAGATCCATAGCATAGTAAGTGTTCGGAGAATAGAACAGCGAGAGCTGTTCTATTCTCCGAACACACTCTTCCACACACGAGAGCGGGACATACTCGTACACGCGACTACGTAACGCATTGGCTTTGCGGCACGTACTATTCACGACTTGAAGACTCCTAGATTATACTTATCGAGAAACACAGACACTGGCAAAGAATTGCATTTATTGGTAGTACCTATGATAAAAGATGAAGCATAACGCTTGGTGCAAGGAGATGGACCACATAGCGGTGGCGCACATTTAGTCCGGTCTGGTCGAAGAAGAGGCAGGGTACTTTGCGTAATCGGATGGCGTAGGTACGCTCCGAAATGCACCCGATAGGAAACATTTTATTGTTTTAATTTTGTTTTACTTTAAATCAGGCGCACCATGCTGTATGCTACAAGTTCTACCATGGGGGGTTGTTGGTTTGTTAACGATGTTTTTCCTTCACCAGAAAGCCACTGTGAAAAGCGCACATACATTTTTCCATAGAAAAATCTGCTGGTGCACGGCGCGGATCGAACTCAGTACCTCTGGCATCAAAGCCGACCGTTCTCCCGATAACGCTACCGGGCCCTTAAAACTACTGCCTCAGCTTGGCCGTAAAACTAAGCTTTTTCTACGGTAATTGGACTGTGTGGACTCGTTTTTTTTTTCATCATATAGGCAAGCGTTTGATCACTGAAGAAAAGATGGTGCACACGCTACTCCTAGAAGACTCTTAACTACTCTAAAGGGCTGTGTGTTGTCGGAACACTGTAAGGTTATGGCGGCGAATTTCCTCTTTGATGGTGGTAAGCCACTTTTGATAGCAAGTCAATCGGAACATCGATATAATATGCTCCTACCACCTGTCATGTAAGAGCCAAAGTTGAGAGATGGCGTCAGTAAAATTCCAAGAAGCTCAGGTGGTCTGCCATTTGTACGAAAACATTTCGAATAGTCTTTTAGCTTGGCAGAAAATTGAACTAGAACCTAGAACTAGTTACTTAGTAGTAGTAACTAGTAACTTAGTTGCATTGAACTTGACCAGATTGGCATCGCCCCAATCGAAGACAGCCTGTAAGGACAAGTTTATGCGCTTTTGACTAGATAAAATTGAATTTGTGCCACACTAGACTGTGCACTGGACGTATAGCTCACTACAACGGTGCTATCATCTGCATTTCTAATCATACCGAGCATTAGCAAGTCGTTAATATGCAGCAGGATAAGAGTGACAGAAAGCAATGATCCCTGAAAGACACCAATTGGTCAGAAGAGCAGCCATCAATAATTACTCTGAACGACTGGTCACTCAAAAGAAAATACAAAACTCAGACACACAAAGAAGTGGCAGTCCGTAGGATGGATCGATGGACTTGCTTATAGGATCCCCCCACTTTCGTTGAAACCCAAATTTTCGGTCACTGACAAAGTTCTATGTATGCAAGGAGCCAGTTGTTCACTAAAGGTTTTTTATAGCCTTGCAGAGTATTAACGTGTCTAAAAATTGGCAGGGTCAGCAAGACTGCCTTTTTGGGCACAGGTTGCACTTTGGCAAGCTTCCAAGTTTTTGACACTAGTCATATAAAGGCGAAAGAAACATATTAATACAAAAGCGAGATCAGGCATACAGGTCCTCAAGATTTTGGATGGAATACCATCCGGGCTACTGGCTTTGTTCACGTCTACAATTATTTGCAGTGGTTTTTCAACCTTAGCCTGACGGATAGGTATATCAGACATTTGTTTCAAGCGTCCAAGGAGACAAGGAAGTGTCTCACGGGCAGTGTCAAGAAGTAAAGACTCCGTGAACAGAGAAGCAATCAAATTCGCTTTCTCTTTGGTGGTATGAGCCAGCGCCCCATCGAGTGTCAGCAGTGGAAGAAGTGAGGGCCGACTAAGGATTGAGTCAACTTATAAATCAAAGCTATGTGGTCAAATCGAGCCATCAGTAAAGCATTCTTGCAGAATTAGGTAGCAGCATTGTTAAAGGTTTTATTCCTTGCTGACACATTTTTGGCTTTGCGGTTTGGAGTGTCAATCCAGTCCAAGTTAACTGCATGCTGCGGCGCTGCAGTACGGCCACACTTAACCCCGAACCAAGGCTTAGCTTTGCTTTATATCACAACTGCTTTCCTTTATATCACAAATGAAAATGAAATATAGTTTTCTATTCCCTGAAGCAGCAAATTTGTCACAGGGTCCACACAAACCATAATGTCATCGAAAGAAAAGCATACGAGCCGCTTAAGGTTAAATGCAAGGAACGACCGCTACTCATCCCAATCTGCTGCCTGTTATTGCCTCACGTCGAGTACCGCTTAAGCTATGGTTGGGCGGAGAGTAGACTTCATCCGATTGTGGTAGGAACAATCTAGCGGTGACGATACTGAAACTGAGTAGCGGTTTGGATCAGTTGCCAGCAGAAGGTCCAAGCAATTGGCTATGGCCGTCTCCTGATCCCCATTGTGCGGCGAAAAGACATAGGCGTAGAGAAGTTTTTCTAAGCCTGTATCTATCAGTATTTGAAGCATAGATGCGAGAGTCTTTATGGTTTTGGAGACGTTGACAGCAGATACCCATCATGTACACGCAAACGTTAATTTGCAAACTGTTTGGTGTGTTTTTCATAAACGTATTATGCATAAGAAATAACGAATTTGAATGAAATTGGAATAGAGATAGCCACCCTGGCTAACTATTTAATTAACACAAACTGCACACAGACTTTTTTATATCCACACAAGTGGAAGCATATAGGGTATCTTCAGTAATGTTATTTAATATACACAGGTTTTTTTTACGTATTTACCACATACGTCTTTCAAAGTAAAGTTTTAGCCAAAGAATAAGTAAGTAATAAGTGATACAACTTATTTTGTTATTTTTATCCCACTTAATAACAGCACTTCGCAAGTTACTATAATTTTTCTTAATATTCTCTCATGGAAGAAAACAATATAATTGTTTACGTACAAATGTTCTTTAAAAGCGGGCTGGAATAAAGGCGTAACTCGAAATAAAACTACGAAGTTCGCCTAATTTCCATAGCAACAAAGCGGTAACTTTAGATGTTTCTCAATTTCATATTATTGTTCCATATATTAATGGAGTAACCACCTAATTTTAGATTTTTGCAAAATCCAGAGTTTATTTAAAAAAAATGAAGTATATAGGTATCTGTATGAAAATGTTTGCTACCATGTTGCTGAAGACACTAATTGTCTAGGTCCTAGACAATTAGTGTCTTGTCCAGGACTTCTCAGTTCTTCACAAATCAGTTTTTTGACGCTCCTGAAAAGTTGGTGTTTTCATCTTACGCCATTTTTCCATGGGTAGTGCGAATTATACTGAGTGAAGAAGAGAAGATTTTAAAGGAAAATTTCATGAACTAAATTTTCTCTAAATAACTAGGTTTTTTATAATTTAAAAACCTAATCGGAACTAACTTGTTTCATTAAGATTGATTAATTGATATCATAGCCATTGTCTAATTTTTCGTGTGTTCCCAAAATCCTACTATTTTTTGCAAAAAACGTTTTATCAATAATACCTACGACATACACAACTCATATAATGAACAGTCTTGTATTTGGATTTTTTTATAAAATTAATAATAATAAATAAATAATACATATTTGCTTTGATGACTGACATCGACACGATAATGTCGATGATAAGCCCATCACTAGCCAAAAATTAACTTGTGACAACCTGCATGATAACGAAACAGAACGGCATTATACGTCTCTTTCCTACGCACTATTAACATCGTAAGTAAAAAAAAGTAAACATACGTATTTCATTTCTTATTTTAGCCCGGCTTCCATGCTAGTCATTGTTCCGAGAGATTAACCGATTTGGATTTTTTCTAGTTTTAGTGAGTAATGCTGTAACGAGATCTGATAAGTATCTCCAGATAATTACGAATATGGGCCTATATGGAGATAAACACCTCAAACTCATTAAGTATACTGAAAATTACTAGCGCCGCAAGCAAAGAGAATATAAATACTACGTAAGCTTGCGGGTTTTTTTTGCATGTTTTTTTTACGATTTTTAAATTATTTTCTGTGTTTTTATTATTTTAGGCATTTGTATCCCAGTTCTTGCGCCAGTTAGTTTTAGTAAGTAACCAACCTTACCTATTATTATTCGACCTTACACACACACACCACATACTTGAAATTACCTTTAGCATGTTATTTACTCCTATCAATGAGAATACAATTACTACGTACGTAGTACGTAAGACTGACTTCTATAAACTTGTTTGTTTTTGCATTGCACACTGGCATAGAAAAAATCACAGGAAAAAAACCCCCTCTGTAGTCTGTATAGAAAAGATAATACACTGGTCCACAGCACAGATTACGATATGGGTCCACAGAACACTATTACTCGGGGATCACTGGGCGTATCACGAAAACCATTGAATGAACGAAATGACGGGGACGGAGCTAGCTAGCTAGCTAGCAGCGCAATCACGAAAGGGCATTTGCTTCACTTGTTAACAATTTTGAGCTGTCAAATTTGGAATCACAGGATGCAACGGAAAGCTATAGGTATATACTATAGATAGTATAGCGTACAAAGACCGAACGAATTGGTAACTTTGCCCTAGTAACTATAACGTAAGCTGTATTATTTTCGTATTACGAGGTTTAAAATTACAGTTAACCAGAGACAAAAATCGGAGAGCAACTGTCAGATGATACAGGGACCTATATCGCTGCCTCTATCAAGCACAGATAACCATATACCAATCCACTTTCAAGTTTTCATTTTCAAATAAGAGAATTTACGGAGCTCTTATTGCCCCAATAATTTAATTCAGAGTAATTTTAAGCAAAAGCTAAACGTCAAACGTGAAAATTAATTGAATGCTTGATAATGGTCAAACACACCAAACACCATTTCATCGTGTGGTGTCAAAATAAGGAAAATATTTCTACTAGTCTGTGATGCTTAACGTAGTCGTAGTATCTCTATACTTAGTCTGTGACTTGACTCTGTCTATGTTTGTGTATAGTATGTTTACAATGTTTACTTTTCTATTTGAATTTTCAATGTTGAATGTATGTATCTATGTGGTTTTGGTAGGCCAAAATAGCTTTTTAATGCATTAGACAGCGAAATTATACTTTTGTAGGATTTTGATTGAATCTGCAGCATTTGAAAATCATAAAAAGTATGTAAAAACAAATCTTGTAAAGTCAAGTTTTAACCTTAAAAATATTTCATAAAATTCCTTATTCCAAGTCGTTGCGGTGTTTAACTAACAGTAGCAATGATTTCTAGTATTATTTTGAACTTACACGCTAATTTCTTTATTTTAGTTACTCCAGAGCGGCCAGTTGAAGTTCAAGTTGTTCAAGTTGAAGACGTGATGAAGAACGACCACAAAATTCTTAAAATCATTCATATGTATGTGCTGAAGTAAAAAACAGATTCTGTGACCCATTTTTGCACATATATATGTCAACTCATGGATTTGTCATGCAAGTGAAAGAAGAAACAAGAAAATATAACTCTTTGCATAGTCATAAGGGCATATTAATTTATGTATTTTGAGGACCCAGTGGTGCAGTGGGAGATGGTCGACTTTGATGCCAGAGGTAACCCGTCCATTCCCTGCCATGCACCAATAGATATTTGTATCGAAAAATGTATGTGCGCTTGTCACTGTGACCCTCCGGTGAAGGAAAAACATTGTTAAGTAACCCCCAACCCCAACATGCTGGTAGGACACTATCTAGTGTCCGCCTAGGTAGCTACCACCCTCAATTTAAAAAAATCTGTCACCAAACACCTAATGTGTTTTGGCAGCTATCCTAGAGAGCCAGTTCCCATTCTAGGCCTAGCGTGCTTACCATCTTCTACCGCATCATCACTTACCAACTGGTGAGATAGTGGTCAAATGCTGGCAAATGATATACAAAAAATTTATGGGATACTGAGTGTTCCACATGTCAGTGTAAACCATCTCATAGTTTTCCACA
Source organism: Cabera pusaria (assembly GCA_954871355.1). Classification (NCBI taxonomy): domain Eukaryota; kingdom Metazoa; phylum Arthropoda; class Insecta; order Lepidoptera; family Geometridae; genus Cabera; species Cabera pusaria. The sequence continues at coordinate 15,249,766 of OX940896.1, forward strand.
CAGCTGATCGCAGACCGCAGCTGTCTGCCTGGAGCTTAAACATAAATCTCGTAATAAGTTATAACCTTATATTATTTTTAAAATGACTAAAGTCATTAAGATGTAACTTAAAGCAATAGTTTTTAGTATTATTTTGAACTGACATGCTAATTTCTTTATTTTATTTACTCCAGAGGACCGGTTGAAGTTCAATAATGATGAAGAGCGATCAGAAAATTCTTAGAATCATTATGTATGTGCTGAAGTAAAAAAACAAATCCTGTGACACTTGTGAGATTTTTGCAAAAATAAATATCAACTCACGGAGTTGTCATGGAAGTGAAAAAAGAAACTAGAAAATATTGTTTTTGTTGTGGCACGAGATAGTTTTATGGGCATATTAATTTCTGGAATAATGTTGGTGGAAACATACAATAAAGTTTTATGTGCAAATGCAACTGTGTATATTATGCTATTGGTAATGCTAGAAGAATAAGTTAACCTAGGTTTTCTGAGTCAACCAAACCCATTTCTGTTAAGTAAAGCTTTAAAATTGACAAAAAATACATGAATTCGCAGTTTAACCGTGTACACCTAAGAGCACACCATATACCAAAGTTTTATTGATAACTTGAAACCATGAACTTTTTATCAAGACCTGACAATACCCAGCAAGCAAGTATTGCATACATATACAATGCAAAATTTCTGGCTGTCCAGCAGGTCTCGAACCTGATATTATAACATGATTTATAACATTCCGTGTCCACATTATCGGAAACATGTTAAATAACAATGTTATAACATGGTATGTTACATGATCTGTATGCACCTTTAGGTGTGTTACCCAGAAGGTGCGAGCTAGTGTCGATGGCGAAATTTTGGATTATATACAATAATGTATAAAAACATAAAGTATAATTAAAACTTAAAGAAACATAACAATTTGGTAGACACGCAGGTAAACTGTGAATTCATATTTAATCTGGAAGTTGTCTTTGAGAGCCAGTTCCCATTCTAGGCCTAGCGCACAATCATCCTCAACCAGGAGAACTGAGTTCAATCCCCGCCGAGAACCAATGGATTTTTTTTTTGAAACAAAATTTTGTGCTTGTGACAGTGGCCCTCTGATGAAAGTGGTAGGACACTATTTAGTGTCCGCCTGGCCAGCTACCACCCTCAAGTTAGAAAATCTGTCACCAAACATCTAATGTGTTCTGGCAGCTAGTCTTAAAAGCCTGTTCCCATTCTAGGCGTGCTACCATCCTCGACCGCATCTTCACTTACCAACAGGTGAAATAGTGGTCGAACGCTAGCCTATATGATATAAAAATAAATAAAGATAGTTTAAAAACTAAAACAACCAACTTCCGTGCCCTGCGAGTCAATTTCAGTAGCAAGTTTGAGACGCTTATCGTCATCTCTAGAGATACTTATCCGATCTGGATGAAATTACAATGACACTTCGAAAATTTACCCTACTGATTAAAAAAATATTCCACCACACCTTTTTAACCAGTTCACAATTGATGGAGTAATTGCGTAACAAACATGCAAAATAAAAAAAAACATACAAATGAATCGAGAACCTCCTTCGTTTTGGAAGTTGGTTGCAAAAACCTAATCACTAACCATAATCACTTACCTACAGGTGATGATGATCTTATGATCAAATGCTAGCCTATTATTATGATATAATCCTAAAGTTAACTGTAACTAAAGGCCTAACAAAGTTACAATATAATGTGGGTAAATAAAATGCATATATTAAAATTACTTAGTTTTATTTAATTACTAAATCTTAAGAGTTTATTAAATCACAGGCAGACGTTGTTAAGTACTCTGACCAAACAATGATTTACACGTGCATAAGGTTCTAATTTGAGGTAGGGGTAATAAGTCCTGCACTGACGTCCCACTAGGGGTGTAAAGTGCTTTCCCCCTAGACAGCAACGGTGAAAATGTATGCATAGCGGTGCCAAGAGTAGGCAGGCAGTGATGATGAGGGTTGTGGCAATCTACAAAGAGGACTATCCTTGCCCCTATTTTATACAGATAATAGTTCAAATTGCAGTGTTCAGTGATAAGGTCCACTATGAGACAAAGGTCTTGCCGCTGTACCTGATGGTTGTTTTGCTATCTTAGATAGTGTGGCTTTTGTGTTTGCAGTCCGATTTCTTGTCCCACCCCACAGCTTCTGTTGCTCTTTCTCGGTATCTTTTTCGAAGCAATAAGTTGCTTACTTCAGTAGGTGGTTATTGGGTGTTCTACTCCAACCACATCTGTTGATTAAACGATATACCCAACTGCGTTCGCTCCGCTTGCTGCGCTCACTTGTTGCAGTTGGGTATATCGTTTAATCAACAGATGTAGCTGGAGTAGAACACCCAATAACTAAAAATTGATTATCTCTCGCCACTTGTGTTTTAGAACTCAAAGCCTCCGGTGTAATAATTTTGATCGACGTGTTTTAGAACTCTCAATGACCCCGGAGTAATAGTTTTGATCAACTGTGTTCGTAACACATACGGTTGGATGATCCATGGTAAGTATCATCCTGAGAGACCAAGGCAGGATTATCTCTCGCCGTTTGCGATGTCTAAACACAATCGGTTAAGTGATCCATGGTAAGTTTCACTCTGGGAGCCCAAGGTCGGATTATCTCCACCGATTGCGATTCCTAACCTACCTGTGTTTTGAGCATATCGTATAGTCAGATAAACCTGTTCTACTACTTCTACTAAAGCCGTAATGACTTTTTGTCGGAATACTTACGATAAATTACCGCGCCCTAACCTACCTGTGTTTTGAGCATATCGTATAGTCAGATAAACCTGTTCTACTACTTCTACTAAAGCCGTAATGACTTTTTGTCGGAATACTTACGATAAATTACCGCGCACTATCCAGTGCGACTTATTACCTTTACCGTGCACCAGTCAGTGCAATTAAGGATAATAGTGTGACTTAACCATACCGCACACTATACTTCAAGATTATAAAGGAACAGTTTTGGGTTTAGTTAATTAATAACACAATGTCAAATTCTCAGGTTGTTACCAGTATTTTGTTCTGGTCCTAACTGAGAATTTAAAAAAATATAATTTTACTTACATCATCTTACAAACCATAAAACCAAATGAAATTTTCAAAATTTACTTACTTAAATCTTACAAACTAATTTTGTATGACGAAATATTTATTAGATCAAACAAGATACATTTGTATAATTCCAGAGCGTAGGTGTTCATACTGGAAATCTGAAACAATACAAAAAATATTACAAAATTAAAATCTGCTACCCCTAAAGCAGCAACTTTTATATTTTCTGTGCTTTAAAGAAATGTGTGTATATACGTTAATTAAAATTCAAGCGTAGTCACTCACCATTTTCATCTAAAGGATTTTAATTTATTAAATTCATGAAGATCTCATTGTCCCTGCTGCTTGTCGCTCCTGTAAAATAGAAATTGGTACACATTAGTTTAAAACTAAGAATACACAATTTAATTTAAAAAAATCTTTTCTCAGAATAAATCAAATTAAACTTGGAAATAACTAAACATTAAATCAGTGTGTAGTTAATATAAACAGCAATCGAAAAATAATCATTTTTATGTAATTTTTTAATATTATTTTCTTTACATAACATTTACATAACATGTTCAAAATAATTAGGATCGTTTAAAAAACCGACTTCAAATGCTACTGTATTCAATTTGAGTAACAAGTTTGCGGTTATTATCTCCATATCTCTGGAGATACTCATTAGATCTTGATAAATTTACAATGAGACCACTACAAAAGTATAATCTTTGAAATAAATATATAATTAAAAAAATCGGACCACAATTGACAGAGAAAAAAAAATTAATATTTTACAGTGAAACATAGAACATCTTCCTTTTTTTTAAAGTCGGTTAATAGGGCTTTTTGTCGTATGAAGACATATTTTATTTTTTTATTTTTTCGATTTCTAGTTATTGAGAAAATCTTTATTATATAATACGACAGAAACTTGGTTTTTAATTTTATTTTCGAATCAACCAAAAAAGTTTACGTTGCAAAGTATTATACAATAAAAGCTAGGTACTTACTTGTTATTTCCAAATAGAATCAAAGAATCAAAGCATTTATTCAGTATGTAGGCAGTATAAATATACGCACATATACACGTCAAAATCATAAATCATAAAATAAATCATAACCAATTATCAAGTAAACATAGCAAAAGCAAAATTTAACGCTTTGAATTAGAAAAAAAAGTAATGAACCATTCAGCTGGCATCCAATCGTTTACGTCAGAATATTTAAAAAAAATTAAAGTAGGTTAAAACCAACCATACATGTAACTGTGTGTTTCAGTACTTCAGACAATTTTTATATAAAAAAAATAAAAAAGTGAAATAGTGAAACACAACATAGAGAAACGCATACCGATCACAGTACATATCATGATCCAAATGGAACTGATAGTCCGTCTGTCAGCTGCATAATATTGTTTAAATAAAAATAAAAATGGCAAGCCTAGAAAGAAAATCTGCGGACAAAAGGGGAAAACTGAATGGCTGTTGAATCTACCGGTGTTTCGGAAATACTCCCATCAGAGAAGAAACACCAAGAAACTCTATGGGGCTTGTCTTGTCAATTTATCTTTTTTTTTAAATTAATTGTACATGTCAGCTTTAAAATTTTTAACAATATATTAATAATTATAATACAATTTATATTTGTTCTTGGAACTTGGGGCATTCAGGCCATGCATTTTTGTCATCCATATAGTCACCTATTGTATAGTATGATTTTTTCATCAAATTGGATTTTACATAAATTTTAAATTTGCTCATAGGCAATTGATCAATATCTTTAGGTAGCTTATTGTAAAAGCGTACACAGTTCCCCATGAATGAACCACTAACTTTCTGCAGTCTGAAATTAGGTATAATTAATCTATTTTTATGTCTTGTATTAAAATTATGTACATCAGACCTTTTCTTATAATCATTTATATTCTTGCGTATGAACAAAATATTTTCATTTAATGTATTGACATGCCACTGTTAGAATTTTAATTTCCTTAAATTTTTCACGAAGTGAATCTCGCGACCTCATACTATATATAGAGCGAATAGCTCGTTTCTGCAAAACAAATATTGATTGTATTTCAGCGGTTTTCCCCCACATTAAAATGCCATAAGACATTATACTGTGGAAGTAACTGAAATAGACCAATCTTGCAGTGGCTTCGTCCGTTAAAAATCTAATTTTACGTACTGCGTATGCAGCGGAGCTTAACCTACCTGCTAGAACCGATATTTGAGAACCCCATTGAAGCTTTGAATCCAGGGTGATGCCCAAGAATGTTGTGGATTCAACAAGTTCTAATGGTCCATCATTTATTAATATACTTCTATTTAGGATACCCTTTTTTACATTTGGTAGAGAGAAATTAATACATTTAGTTTTTTTTGCGTTTAACAATAAGTTATTGGTTGTAAACCAATTCAGAACCTGTGTTATTGATTTGTTTACATCGTCAAAGTTAGGTGTAGTCCTATTTATTTTGAATATCAAGGAAATATCATCTGCGAACAAAACAATATCACATAGGTTCTGTACGAATGACGGTAAATCATTGATATAAACTAGAAATAAAAAAGGTCTTAGGATCGATCCCTGCGGGACTCCCATTTTTATGAGGGATCCAGATGACCTGACGCCATTGACTTCAACCATCTGTGTTCTATTACAGAGGTATGATGATACCAGATCAAGTGCCTTACCTTCAACACCGTAGTATTTTAATTTGTAAATTAGTGTTTCATGACAGACACAATCAAATGCTTTTGATAGGTCACAGAACACGCCAATAGCATCTTGTGCTTTCTCCCATGCATCAAATATATGTTTAAGAAGACCTATTCCTGCATCAGTAGTAGAACGCCCTTTAGTAAATCCAAATTGTTTGCTATTTAAAATATCATTCATGTTAAAATGTGTTAAAAGCTGGTCTAATATTACTTTTTCAAAAATTTTACTCAATGCCGGTAGTATAGAGATTGGTCTATAGTTAGATGGATCATTTTTGTTTACTGATTTGAATAAAGGAATCAATTTACTTTTTTTCATTAAATCCGGGAAGACACCTTGATCAACGCATCTGTTAAAAATAAAAGCTAAGTATGGGCTAATAACAGTAATAATGTAACTGAGAACTGTGGTTGACATTCCCCACAGGTCCTCGGTTTTCTTTTGTTTGAGCATTTATAATGTTTTCACAATTGAGTCTGCAGTTACGTGTTTGAACTGGAACAAGGTATCACATTTATTTACACACTTTGATAATATAGAATAAGCATCAGCGGGACTAGAATTTATGGACTGAGTAGTAATGGGTACTTGAGAGAAGAACTCATCAAATGTATTGGCAACCTCATTACTATCCATGATTAATTTATTGTTAACTTTTAAGATGATCTTACTGTCTCTTTGTTTTATTTTTTCAGTTTCAGTATTGATGATTTTCCATGTTGTTTTTATTTTATCATCAGCATGCTTAATTTTTCTACTAAAATGCAAAGATTTTGCTGTCTGACAAACCACTTTAAAAGTTTTGGAATATAGTTTTAAGTGATTTATGAATTTAGTATTGTGTAAATTAATTTGTTTTTGTGAGTATAAGTTGTACAAATTATTTCTACTTTTGTAAATACCAGGAGTAGCCCAGTCATCGAACCGAATTTTCCCAGCTCTTGTAATAGTTTTAAATTTAAAAATATTATTGAACTAATAAAAAATAATAAATATAAAAATAAAATATATACTAAAAATAAAAAAAAATAAAAATAAAAATAAAATAAAAATATAAAATAATAAATAGTTACAGAACTACACTCACCGACACCACAGCCGACACCGGGCACTTATAGAATGAATGGTTTTGTTCACACGCTCGATAGTAGGTACAAACGTATCAAGGTAAAATGGATTGAATTACATGTACATCGTAAGCATTTCTTTTAAGGGTTCGCATACACGTTCGTTTTTAACTCTGCGATTGAACTGTTCTGTAGGTACAGATAAATTTTTATACCATTAAGTTTGCACTGTACAGTTAATTGAATGCTATTTTAACCGACAACTAACCAAGGAGTAGGTTCTGAATTCGTCGGAATCTTTTTTTTAAGTATGCTTCTCGATTACTCAAAGATGGCTGTACCGATTTAGAATATTTTTTATATTTGTTTGAAAGGACACACTTTCCAAGTAATTTCATTTAAATTTCATCGAGATCTCATGACTATCTCAAGAGATATGGAGACAAACACATCAAACTTGGCACATGACTAGCGCGACATTTGAAGTTGGTTCTTTTAGTTTATTAACGATTTTAAATTATAATTATTATCATTCAGTTAAACTATCATTCATATGTATTGGCAAACTATTTAGTGAAAACGAGCAGTTAAAACTCAAGGTGTGTAGCGGCCTTAGGACAAATTACTTTTTAACCAACTTAACCTATTGCCACGGATAGTTATTTTGGCCTACAAAACAAAACCACATAGATACAGACATTGAATATTCAAATAGAAATGGATATACTCTTATCTATGTAGAAATGTAAACATACCGTAAACAAACATAGACAGAGAGTCTAGTCACAGACTAAGTGTAGAGATACTACGTTCCGCATCACAGACTAGTAGAGATATTTTCCTTATTTTGGCACTACACGATGAAATGGTGTTTGATGTATTTGACCATTGTCAAGTATTTATTTATTTTTCAAGTTTAAGTACATTTAGACGTAGGTCAACCAGAGCCATTGCTTAAAATTACTCTAAATTTAAATATTTGGGCAATAAGAGCTCCATAATTTGTCATTTTTGAAAATGAAAACTTGAAAGTGGATTGGTATATGGTTATCTGTGCTTGATAGAGGCAGCGATGTACAGTCCGGCAAGTATAACTTGGCGTGCCTGTGCGCCACTGTGCTTTTACTTTGTACTTTGATAACAGTTTCTCTTAAACCACTTTTAATTACTTTTGGCATTATTGAACTATATTAATGTAGCAGATTTATCAACAATAATGTCGCGGTAATTTCTCTAACGTCAAACTCACAGTTTCAAATTAAAGAATTAGTTCCAAAAACTACCACCGCCAAGTTATACTTGTGGCAATGTAGGTCCCTGTATCATCTGAAAGTTGCTCTCCGACTTTTGTCTCTGGTTAACTGTAATTTGTAACCTCATGATACCGAAATAAAACAGCTTACGTTATAGTTACTATGGAAAAGTTACCAATTCGTTCGGTCTTTGTATGCTATACTATCTATAGTATATACCTATAGCTTTCCGTTGCATCCTGTGATTCCAAATTGATTTTTGACAGCATTGTTAACAAGTGAAGCAAATGCCCTTTCGTGATCAGCGTGCTGCGCCCGTATCACGAAAACCATTGAATGAACGAAATGAACTAAATGACGGGGACGGAGCTATACAGCCTACATAGCTGCGTCCCCGTCATTTCGTTCATTCAATGGTTTTCGTAATCAGCCCCCTGGTCCACAGCACAGATTACGATATGGGTCCACAGAACACTATTACTCGGGGAGCACTGGGGGCTGATCACGAAAATCATTGAATTAACAAAATTACGGGGACGCAGCCTATGTAGGCTGTATAGCTCCGTCCCCGTAATTTAGTTCATTCAATGGTTTTCGTGATACGAGAGCAGGCCTTGTCTTCGTATGAGGTTACGCGACATGTAGCGACACTTTTAGGTATACCGCACTTGAACTGCAGTGCCGCAACAGTTTGCAGCACGGAGAATAGACTCTGTCTGAGTAGATCTGTCTTTATCCGTGGTTAAAGGGCCTTATTCACGATCCAACCCGGCTGTACGTCAGCTCAAGGCCGCGGCGCTCGATGTAGCATACTGACTGTCGTGCGCGCATCAAGCGAGCAGACTAAATAGAAGGAAAAATGTTTTAAATTATATAAAACTTCATACAAGTGCTTCAGTAAAAAAATAAGTAAATACGTGTTTCAGGTTTTTTTGAAATTGCCCCCCTAAGAGGGTGCAATGGGGTAACAAAGTGTGAAAATCAATATTGTTTCGGATTGCGCTGAAATTTGGCATGCAGATAGTTATTACGACGTTAGTTCCCTCTGAGAAAGGATTTTCCAAAATTCACCCCTGAAGGGGATGCAACGTGGGTTCAAAGTTTGTATGGAAAAACAAGATTAGATAGTCTTTTCTATCCGAAACTTCACATAAGTGCTTCAGTAAAAAAATAAGTAAATACGTGTTTCAGGTTTTTTTGAAATTCCCCCCCCTAAGAGGGTGCAATGGGGTAACAAAGTGTGAAAATCAATATTGTTTCGGATTGCGCTGAAATTTGGCATGCAGATAGTTATTACGACGCTAGTTACCTCTGAGAAAGAATTTTTCAAAATTCACCCCTGAAGGGGATGTAACGGGGGTTCAAAGTTTGTATGGAAAAACAAGATTAGATAGTCTTTTCTATCCGAAACTTCACATCATAAGTGCTTCAGTAAAAAAATAAGTAAATACGTGTTTCAAGTTTTTTTGAAATTCGCCCCCCTAAGAGGGTGCAATGGGGTAACAAAGTGTGAAAATCAAGTTTGTTTCGGATTGCGCTGAAATTTGGCATGCAGATAGTTATTACGACGTTAGTATCCCTCTGAGAAAGGATTTTCCGAAATTCACCCCTGAAGGGGATGAAACGGGGGTTCAAAGTTTGTATGGAAAAACAAGATTAGATAGTCTTTTATATTCGAAACTTCATACAATCAAATTCATGGTTGAAATTTAGAATCGTTTGGCACGAAAAAGGGGGAATGGAGGGGTGGAGGGGTTAGGTGAGGGTCCCCCTTTCACTACCCTACCACTCTCATTACAAGGTAATGCATAGTTTTTGAGTAATGATTTTTTTTTGCAAAATCATAACCTCACTTGGTAAAAATTTAGATTCGTTTGGCACGAAAAAGGGAGGATGATGTGATGGGGGGGTAAGGGAGGGTCCCCCTTTCCTTTTCCCACCACTTTCATTACAAGGTAATACATAATTTTAGAGTTATGCGTATTTTTGTAAAATCATAACCTCACTTTTTTGTAACACTTTGCTGATCAATATCACTGTTTTGTTGGATGTTTAACAAACTTTTTGCGCTTCGCCGGCCGCTGCCGCGGCACGCTCGCTTCGCTCGCTCGGCTCGCGCGTTGTGTTTTCGCAGTTTCAACCTAACCTAACCTAGTTTTTTTTATCTAGTGGGGTGTTCTTATTAATTTAGTTGTGGTAAATAATATTACTAAAATTTTTACTAAGTTATATAGCCCTTGTAATTATTATTTGCGCTTTGTTTTTATGGTTTAGTATATTTTTAGGTTAGATTTTGTTTATATCGTTTTCTTGTAAAATATGCATTACCTTGTTATAAGAATGGTATTGTTACAATCAGGGACCTAACCTCTATCCATTCCCATAACATTTTATATCAAATTCATGCCAAACGATTCAAAATTCAACCAAAAATCCAAAATCAAACCCAAAAAAAATAGGCATAACTCAAAAACTATGCATTACCTTGTAATGGGAGTGGTAGGGTAGTGAAGGGGGGACCCTCCCCTTCCCATTCCACCTCTTTACCCCCCCTTTTTCGTGCCAAACGATTCTAAATCCAACCCAAATTCATTCTTCATCAAATAATTGAAAATGCTACCCTAAGACACTATTCCACGCGGACGAAGTCGCGGGTACAGCTAGTAATCTATAATCTATCTATCTAATACTATAAGAATCTTTGTCCTGACATACTGACTGACTAACTGACTGACAACGCACAGCCTAAACCGCTGGTCCTAAAGACTTGGAATTTGGAGGGTATATTTGTCTTAGTACGTAAGGGTGTACTAAGAAAGGATTTTCCAAAATTCACCCCTGAAGGGGATGAAACGGGGGTGCAAAGTTTGTATGGAGAAACAAGATTAGATAATATTTTCTTTTCGAATCTTCACACAAGTGCTTCAGTAAAAAAATAAGTAAATACATGTTTCATGTTTTTTTGAAATTCCACCCCTAAGAGGGTGAAATGGGGTAACAAAGTGTGAAAATAATATTGTTTCGGATTCCGCTGAAATGTAGCATGCATATTGTTATTACGACGTTAGTTCCCTCTGAGAAAGGATTTTCCAAAATTCACCCCTTAAGGGGATGAAACGGGGGTTCAAAGTTTGTATGGAAAAACAATATTAGATACCTAGTCTTTTATATTCGAAATTTAACACAAGTACTTAAGTAAGTAAATACGTGTTTCAGGCTTTTTCGAAATTCCACCCCTAAAAGGGTGAAGTGGGGTAACAAAGTCTGAAATCAATATTGTTTCGGATTGCGCTGAAATTTGGCATGCAGATAGTTATTTTGACTTAGGTATCCGCTAAGAAAGAATTTTTCATAATACACTCTTTAAGGGGATGAAGCGGGGGTTCAAAGTTTGGATAGTCGTTTTATTCGACATTTCACTCAAGTACTTCTGTTAATAAATAAGTAAATACAAGTTTCAGACTTTTTCAAAATGCCACCCTAAGAGGATAAACTGGGGTAACAAAGTCTAAAATTCAATATTGTTTCGGATTGCGCTGAAATTCAGAATGCAGATAGTTATTATGACGTAGATATCCGCTCAGAAATGATTTTCTGAAAATTCCTCCCGGATACGGAACGGGGACACAGAATAATGAATAGTACAAACGGGGATTCAAAGTTTGTATGGCGAAACAAGATGGGATAAAGTACGTGTTGTAGGATTTTTCTAAATGGGGTAGGTAACAAAGTCTGTAAATTTAGATTTTTAGGGGTTTATAAATATGAATCCCGAATTGCCTTAGTCACGCGATAACATGAAAACGGGTGAACCGATTTGGCTAATTCTTATTTGATGTGTTTAATGATAGAATACCTTCTTTTATTTAAGTAAATAAAAGAAGGTTTTAACGCGGGCGAAGCCGCGGGACACTTCTAGTCTACCTATAAGATGTGCTATAATTATATTATATTATATATTTCAGTTTCATTTAAATTGATTTAGTAGTTACGAAGATACGTGGAAACAAACATTTATTTAATGAGTTTCTAACAACATTAACTTAACACCCTCGAACTATCATATAAAAGGCAGACAGATTCGTGCCAAACACCAGAGTGAACGCAAGTTCAGTAATACTAAATGCTTGAGTAATACGCTTCCGCGCTCAGTTTGCTACCAAGCGGCAGCACTCAGCTGGGTCGGACGCTTCCGTGCAGTATTACTTCGCAGCTTTGTTTACGTAGAAATTATGCTGTATTGACTATGCCGGACTGAGCGCAGAAACTTATTACTCAAGAATTTAGTATTACTGAACTTGCGGTCACTCGGGTGTTCGGCACGAATATGTCTGCCTTTTTTATGATAGTCTGAGGGTGTAAAGTTAATGTTGTTAGAAAACTCATTGAAGAAATGTTTGTTTCCACGTATCTTCGTAACTACATAATCAATTTAAATGAAACTGAAAATGTAGGTAGATAGTGCAGGTTCTGGAATATCACAATTTTATTTTCACTAAACATCCCATTTATTTCCGATCTTGAATTTTACAGTTTGGCAGACTTTCATGTAGCAATTGCTTGCAGGCACCAAGGTTGTCCACACTTGCTAGTTGAAATAGTACTAATGTTACAAGTTTGTGTAGCTCTTTGAGTTCTTTGAGTCCAGCATCAGTCACGCTTGGACATTCGGAAACTTGCAGATGTATTAGTGAATCTTTAGTGTAATGGAGACCCTTCATTGCCTTATCATCTATGTATTGAGCTTTGTGAAGAATGATTTTTTTAACTTCACACCCAACTGAAACAAAGACGTCATTGAATCATTAACATCATCATAAGCAACCGGTGCCAACCCACTGCAGTATGACTTTCCCAAGACATGACGCTGAGCCCGATCTTCGGTTATTGTATAGACTAGCAACTCGTACCGGCTCTACACGGCATGAATTTGTATAATATTATTATTTACGGGAATAACGAACACATTTGTAGTTTGTAGCATAAATATTTATTTATGAATCGCACTCAAAATACATTATATAGGGCCATACAAAATACACATATAGGGCGTATTATTATAGCGTAGTCTTATTACCTATCTGTTCTGCGGTAGTCATGGTTTCCTTTCCCACACATATAACTGCGATGTTATCGAATATCTTATTATTTGTCCAAAAATTTACATTCGGCTAAAACTTGTGAGCTTTCTGCTCTTGTCTGTGTAAAAGAAATCGGTTGGTAAACATTATTCCAGCACACTGGCGGTGGCGGCGTCAGCCGGCCCTGCGGTCTGCCCGCGGTCTGTGGTGACTTGTGATGTATGGAAAACAATGAGATGGTCCACACTCCGGCTACTCTTGTATTGCGACACCTACCCGGTTTTTAGGGTTCCGTACCCAAAGGGCAAAACGGGACCCTATTACTGAGACTCTAGACAGTGCCGAATTTAGAGGTCTGGGTCTGGAGGCCTCGGGGCAACATAGGAGTGGAGGCCTCCTGGCACCAAATTATTTTCCAAATAAAATTGATTTTTTTTCAGTCGAGTTTTCCTACATATAAATTATTGTAAAACCAAGTATATATTCTTTTATTATTTAACAAACATAATATAAATATAGTTAATCGGAAACAAGAATTATCTGAATTGAAATTTTATAGGGATCCCGCTGCGGGTCACCGAAGTCACGGCAGTCCGTTCGTCTGTCTTTGTGTCTGTCTGCCTGTCTGTCTGTCACCAGACTGTATCTCATGAACCATGATAGTTAGAATTTAGAAAATACGTGGTAGAAGTTGAAATTTTCACAGATGATGTATTTATGTTGCCGCTATAACAACAAATACTAAAAACAGAATAAAGTTAAAAATTAAAGGGGGTCCTCCATACAATAAACGTGGTTTTTTTCGGCATTTCACTATAATGCCATCTATGAACGTTTATCGACCCTAACACCTTTGTGATAACTTTCACTTAGATGGCGTTAGACGCTCGTTGGATATTCCGTAGATGGCGTTATAGTAAATAAGCACGCGGTTAGTATTGTACTGTGGTACGGGACCCTACGTGTGTTTGACTCTGACACGCACTTGGCTAGTTTATTTAAGACTAAAATGACAACGAGAAGTATTAACATTTTATCTTTTATTTGGAAAAAATCAGGTAGCGAGCAACAAATTTATGTAGGTGGTAGGTTTACTGCCAATCTGATTTTACCACTGCAGGCAAACACTCTCCTGGTATCCGTGGCCAGCTGGTAAGGGTAGCCTCATCCGGGGAGTATGTCGAGCCTCCTGTCTTCTTCTGAGCTAGGGGTGCTGAAAGGGGAGCAGGTTGCGTGGGCGTTGGAAGCTGCTGCAGTAGGTGTGGAGAAACTGCAGGAGAGAGGACCCTGGAAGTGATAAAACCAAACGATTACGATATGGTTTATCTAACTTCCGTTCTGGTTAACCAACAACATATCAATGATTACATTTATCAAATAACCGGCCAAGTGCGTGTCGGGCCACGCGCAGTGTAGGGTTCCGTAGTAGCCTGTTATTCAATGCAAGTCTTTACCCGTTATAAACAAGCAACTAGGTACTCCGTCTTTGTCACTTTAAAGGATTTATTCTAAGGATTTTGTATTTGGTACAAAATTATCCAACACCCATGTTCAACGACTATTACTGCTAAACTAATAAAGTCATCTTAACCGCTATAATTTTCCTTTAAAGTTCATGAAATGCGGTATTATCACGAATTTTTGCAGATTTTTCAAGCCAGCAGTTTAGCTTTTAGAGGGGGGGGGGGGGACGCCCTACTGGAACAAAAATTTGCACTTTAAAGTTTAATATTTCGTAAATGGAGCATTCAATCGAAAAATGGTATTAGCAACTCGTCTTTTTAAAATACCTATTCAACGATACCCCCCACGATGGGGTAGACGATGAAAAAAAAATCATCCCCACTTCTCATATAGGGGAGCTACCCCAAAAAAAAAATATTTTTCAAAATTTTATTTCAGCGCTTTGTCGGCGTAATTTATATACATACCCCCACAAAATTACAGCTTTCTAGTATTAAAGGTCTATTAGCAAAACCTCGGACAGACAGACAGATGGACAAGACGAAACTATAAGGGTTCCTTGTCAGGACTACGGAAACCTAATAATAATAATAAATAAATTTATTTATTTCAGGCAATTACAACCCATATCAAAACATATACCTTATAGACTAACATACATATAAATACAATATTATTAATGAATAAGACACGTTAGTTTTGCGACGTGTGACGCATATTCGTGGTGTCAGGTAGTCGACCTCGAAAACGGTGAAATTTGACACCTCTCGGCCAGAATTCTGCCGCCATGTACGTATTGAGGGATTTAACTGGAACTCGCAGCACAAAAGAGTTGAAGCTCACATTATGACGCGACTCCAGTTTTATGACCCTCAGCGTCAAATTGGTCTTAACACGCACGTACTCGGACACCTCCTGCGCTGTGATGGCGTAGTGCACGCGTGACACGTACAGCAGCGTCGTCGGTGTTTCTGGACGCAGAAGGTGGTTTGGACCAGTCGGTGCGGTGCCGCACTTGTTCTGAACGGACGACTTCTTCTTCTTCTTCTTTTCGACCTTTTTGAAACCGTCGTCATTTCTTTTGTCCTCATGTCTAGGAGGAACGGACGTACCAACCTGTTGAGGTTCCATTCGACTCGTGACCCCCTCCTTGGTGGTTGCAATGGCGTAAGTACGTTGAGGGGTAGATGTATTTGCGTGAGACGTTTCATCTCCCGGAGCGGAGGAGCGGGCGGCGGCACGCAGGGCATCAGGTGGCGTGTTGACTACCGGTGACACATTCAACTTCACCGATTCAAAACTGCCAACGGACGCATTTTGCGCGCCGCGACGCGTGTTGATGTTCGCGTCGTCAGGTGACCTACATACTGAAGCGGTATTGCGTAATGTCATCACTTCTGTACGTAGCTCACCGATAGTATTTTCAGAGACTGCTAGCTTGACCACGAGTTCAGCCACGGTGGTTTTCAAGGCTGTAATGTCCTTCAGCAGCCTACAGCAGTCGAGATGTTCCCAGGCGACAGGGGGAACACGATCCAACCGCTTCGCGACGAAGGCAGGCACGTCGTCGTGATCCGTCTCCTTTAGGAGGGTGATAAGGTCCTGGAGACTCTTCTCGCCGCCATCCCTTCGGCGGGACGGCATCTGGTTGCTCTTCCCGAGCGTCTGGAACAGCAGCGTCTTGGCACTGCTCACCTCATCTTCGCTGAAGTTAGAGCTGCAGATTCGCACGATTGTAACTTCGTCGAAGGAGTCGATGGCGTATTGTATAAACGCCAGTCATTCGTTGGCTATGAGTTGTTCAGAACTCATTGCGTCACGATATCAGGCGGCAGCTAAAGCCACGCTTACGCGAATTGTGAAATTCTATGCGGTGTAGCGAGGCACGTCCGTTTCCGAGAGCGCACTGCACTGCACGAACCCCTAAAAACCCCGATTGATATTTAATTATTTTATAGCTGGAAACAGGTAATACTCATTGTGTACTTGTCGGGGTTCGGACGAAGCCGGGGCGGGTCGCTAGTTTGCTTATAAATCTTGAGTTACTAGTTTGTCAGAATCCGTCAGCTTACTTTGCTTTTGTATGTTCTTCTCATTGGCTAGATCCAGTTTCATTTCTAAGGTACTTATTTATTTTGTTTCCATAAGCAGACTCGAAATCCGAATTAATTCGAGGTGACTTATCAGGGCGAGCGACGCGAGCCTTAACAGTATCCCACAACCTGAGCACTTTTGTGGTGCACTTTACTGAAAAACTATCACGCCTATTGATTTGTGCTTTAACATAGTAATTTAAATTCACATGTAGATGTGTTATCAGTAAAAAAAAAACTGGCCAAGTGCAAGTCGGACTCGCACTCGTAGGGTTCCGTAACACAGTAGAGTATCTATAACTATGATTTTTCACAACTACAAAAATAACTCTTTTTTTTTCATAGTGTTTGTATGAAAAACAAAGTTTTACTTGCGGTCGCTATATCGCAACAACTGCTGACTGTATCTCGTTCAAACCAATTTTCAATGAAAGTTTTTATTGAGATCTACAGAATATATATTTTCTAGATTTTTCACTCCCTTACTTTAGAAGTTAGAGGGGAGGGGGGGGGGGGGGGGGGGACACACATTTTACCACTTTAGACGCGCCTATCTTTTAAATGATTGATTTTGAGAAAAAATGATTTTAGGAACCTCAATGTCATTTTTAAAGACCTATCTATAGACACCCCACACGTGCACACGTATAGGTTTGATGAAAAAAAATTATTTTTGTTCTATTTCCATGTAGGGGGGGCATCCCTTAAACTTTTATATTTTTAATTTTTGTACAAATACGGAAAGCGGTTTACAGAATACATCTACCTACCAAGTTTCAATTCTGTAGTTCTAATAGTTTCGGAATAAAATGGCTGTGACATACGGACGGACAGACACACAGACAGACAGACGTGGCGAATTTATAAGGGTTCCGTTTTTTGCCATTCGGCTACGGAACCCTAAAAAGTATAATTTTATTAACATTAAAAATAGCCGGCCAAGTGCGTGTCGGGCCACGCGCAGTGTAGGGTTCCGTAGTAGCCTGTTATTCAATGCAAGTCTTTACCCGTTATAAACAAGCAACTAGGTACTTCGTCTTTGCACTTTATAAAGGATTCTATAGGATATTCTAAGGATTATGTATTTTGTACAAAATTATCCAACACCCAAGTTCAACGACTATTACTGCTAAACTGATAAAGTTATCTTAACCGCTTCCTTTAAAGTTCATGAAATGCACTATTATCACGATTTTTCCAGATTTTCGGGGGTGAGGGAGGGGGGAAATGAAATGAAATGAAAATGAAAATGAAATATATTTATTCACAATAAATAGAGTGCAATACAGATGACAAATAAAGCAACAAAGTCCTTCTATTTAACTCATAGGTGCCTACATGTGTATGTGAATTTAAATGAAAAGCAAGATTAATTATGATTATTATGAGAAAAAATTATAATTATTGTACAATGTCAAAGAAAATAGCATTATATT
Organism: Cabera pusaria; assembly: GCA_954871355.1. Classification (NCBI taxonomy): domain Eukaryota; kingdom Metazoa; phylum Arthropoda; class Insecta; order Lepidoptera; family Geometridae; genus Cabera; species Cabera pusaria. The sequence continues at coordinate 15,267,950 of OX940896.1, forward strand.
TTACAATTTCGAATAGATTACCGGTCAAATATTTCCTTTACAGAATAAAATATTTTGGAGGAGGGGACCATTAGAACATCAAAGAATTAACTTCGCTGCGAACATAATGTTTGGTTTCTAACGCCATCTGTTGGAAATCTAAAGAATTTACATCTGTCATCCAAATTACGTCTGGTATCAGTGTATCATTTATGGCAGATATCATTTATGGCAGATTTTTTTTTATATCTTCTAGGCTAGCGTTTGACCACTATCTTACCTGTTGTTAAGTGATGATGCGAATTACGCTGACGATTCCAAAAAGTGGCAGATTTCAAGGATCTATAAATTTAGAAATATAAATAGAAGTTTGACAAATTTCTGTTTCTATTTTAAGTATAACATTCTTGTTATGCATTTAATTGGTAAGAAAATCTGCCCCCGGAAGATATTTGATGGATATTTATACGATATGTAGGTACTAATGAAATAGGTATTTTTTTAAAGTTTGAGAACTCAATTGTTTTCGTTTCTAAAGCAAAAATGTAAAAAACTAAAAAAAAAAATTTCAAGACAAACTGCAGCAATTAATCAAAATTTTTTATATATCTTTAGGACTAATAATAGCTATTATAAAAAAAATTGAGAGCTTTATAATATCGTAGGATATTAGAAAAAAAAATATGTTAAATTTAATTTTTCACCATGATACAATTTTGGCACAATAACAAAAAAATTTTTTTCGTACCTTTAATATTTCCCTATAATAATGTAATATTTATTTTTAAAAAAAAGGTACACCATTGTAAAAAAAAAAAAACACTTTTTGGCCCCTATCATGCATTTACATATAATACATTACATGCTCGCTTTTAATTGCTTTTTCTGCTATTTATGTACATATATACATCACATATACATAATTTATTAAAAATAATATTAATTTCCTAAATAACAACAATAGCTTTTATTGTGAAAGTAAATAAATAAAACATTCAAATATCAATTATCAATTGTATTATTCAATCTTAGTTAGCTATGTTTCAAGGAACAAAATATTATTATTATGACACTTTATTAGGGTTCCGTAGCCGAACGGCAAAAAACGGAATTCTTATAGATTTGTCATGTCTGTCTGTCTGTCCGTCCGTATGTCACAGCCACTTTTTTCCGAAACTACTAATAATTTGGGAATAGTTAGTGTAATAGTTTCGAAATTCCTAAGAATACACAGTTGAAACTTGGTAGGTAGATGTCGTCTATGAACCGCTTTACGACTTTTATACAAAATTAAAATAATTTAAGATCGTTAACAAAAATCAAAAACCGACTTCACATGCCGCGATAGTAATTTTTATTTTTTTTATATCGGTAAGATTTGACGGAGTTCTGAGGTAACAAAAAAAACTTGTAAAAAACTGTCGAATTGCGAACCTCCTCCTTTTTGTGTAGTCGGTTGAAAATAAAAGATAAAGGGGAGTGAACCACACATGGAACTGAAACTTTAAAAAAAAAATCATCAAACCTATAGATACGTGCGGGGTATAACTTTGGTTACATACATTATGCAGGGTTATTAGTACTAAATATGTCGCATTTTAGCCCCCCATTATCTGCTTAAAGTAAGATGGGAAAGGAGGGAACACACACATTTTACCACTTTAGAAGTGTCTATCTTTCAAACGATTGACTTTGGGCATAAATAGTTTTAGGAGCCTCAATATAATTTTTAAAAACCTATCTATAGACACCCATAGGTTTGATGATATTTTTTTCGTTTCCGTTCCATGTATGGGGGAGCACCCCTTAATCATTTATTTTTTTATTTTTGTATAAAAATCATATGTACTATATGTACTATTTTGTATAATATTTTTTATTTTTCTATGATCCTATAATAATATTAAGCATTTAATTTTTTTTTATAATAGCTAATATTAGTCTTAACGATATATAAAAGTTTGGATTGATTGCTGCAGTCTTCCTGTTTCTTACATTTGTTGTCAGTCCTGTTTTTTACATTTTCTGCTTTAGAAAAAAAAAATTGAGTTACAGATCTCAAACTTTCAGAAAATAAATATGTTATTAGTACTTACATGTCGTATAAATATCAATCAAATATCTTCCGAGGGCAGATTTTCTTAGCTTATACCACTAGGGCCTTTGTAAAAGTTTGAATGAGAAGGTAAACTTTATTTTTAAGGTTCAGTACCTCAAAAGGAAAAAAGGAACCCTTATAAGATCCAGTTTCTTGTCCGTGTGTCACCACCGATTTCTCAGGAGCAGGAGATCCTAGCAAGTTGAAATTTATACCAGATACTGAAATCTATAGTCCCTATTATGTGTGTAAAAATCAAGGTCCTGAATGAACACGATAAAAAGATATGGGCAAATTTAGATTTTCGCGAAAACTGGTAAGTACCAAAATTTACCTTCATTTTCAACTTTTTTATTTTTCGGAATTTTTCCTTTACTTGTGCTATAAGACCTTACTTTTAACCAAAATTGACAATTCTAGGTCAACCGGAAGTACCCTATAGGTTTTGGGTCGAAAACCTGTAGGGTACTTCCCTTTGACCTAGAATCATGAAATTTGGCAAGAAGCCAGTTCTCATAGCACAAATAAAGGAAAAATTAAAAAAAAAGTTGAAAATCAAAGGGTGTCCCCATACATACATAGTTCACTCCAATCAAGATAGGCCTCTGAGTTATATGAGCGCTAATACAATTTAGAGGTCTAGCTTAATTGAAACACACCAACGTTGGTACGGAAGTTTCGGTGGGCGAGTCCAACTCGACTTGGCCGGTTTTATTATACCTTATTTTATGCCATAATAATATGATGGCAAATTTTATGCATTTGTTGGAGTGGTTGGTGTTTTGGCAAATGTTTTGCCAGTGTCGGGCAGATTCGCAATTTAATATAAAAAAAACTGCCTTAAAAATTATTACCAGGCAGAAAAACGACGCGAGCCCTCACAAAGCTCGGCTTTTAGCTAGTATAAATTGCTCGCTGCCGATTTAGAAGATACCGTTGATAAACGTCTTGCGCTATAAATAGCTATGTTTTGCTCTAATTCATCCTCAATCCTACATCACACACTCAAAAAGTGATGTATACCAGTTGGTGTTATGTATTTTAAGTACCGTTATAATATTTACGTTGGGGTCGACGAGTTCTAGAGTGGAGACCACGGCTCGGCAAACGTAGTTTGGACGCCCTTCAGCTAGGTGGAGCGATGACATACGCAAGCTGGCTGGCAGCGGTTGGAAACGAATAGCTGAAGTTCGAGCTCAGTGGCGTGCCATGGGAGAGGCCTATGTCCAGCTGTGGACGGAAATTGGCTGATAATGATGATGATGATATTATTTACTGAATCCATGTTGAAAATTTTTGGTCAACATAATCACAAATAATTTTCTTTCTACCGAAATTTCAACTTCGTACCTCTCGCTAGATGAGCGGTCTTTATCATCGCTACGCCAGAAGAGCGACCGAAATAACAATGCAGGCTTGGTTGTAGTATTTTGTTGTCTAACTAAGTCGAAGGCCTTCCCATAGTCCACGAATGCAAAGCACAGGGGCTGATTGTACTCTTCGGTCTTCTGTACAATCTGCCGCACTGTGTGGATGTGGTCTGTGGTGCTGTAACCGCTTCGAAAACCGGCCTGCTCTGGAGGTTGGAACTAGTCGACTCTTCGCGCAAGACGGTTACTCAGTAGTAGACATGGCTCAGAAGAAGCGAAATCCGGCGGTATTTTTCAAGAGGGTTTTGTCTCCTTTTTTGAAAACAAAACCACCATGCTTCTGTTTCATGCCTGTGGTTCTCCCAGTGAAGAGAACAGAGTTGAAGAGCTGTTGCAGCTGGCTTACAGGTGGGGCGCCTCCAGCTTTTTCCACCTTCACCTTTTTCCGCCTTCACCTGGGTCCTTTCCATTTTTGAGCTGTTTAAGAGCTATCACGACCTCATCGCGGCTGACTTCGGGCAGATCTTCTGTGAAGTGGTGGGCTAAGGTGGCTCTACAATCCTCAGTATCGGCACAGAATAATGAATAGTGTATCAGCTAGGCTATGCTGTAAGCTATCTCGACAGCGGAATCTGCGGTGAGATTCGAATTTCATACTACGAAATTCAATCTTATCACGTTCATAATACAGTTGAATTTCGTGAAACGAAATTCAAATCTCACTGCGGATTCCGCTGTCGAGATAGCTTACAGAATAGCCTAGCAGGTACGAGCCCTGAAGCATGCGAGGCGAAGAGCGTGCCGCAGAAGTCTTAAACTTCCGACAGAATCTCCGACTTGGATGCGACGACGTTCCCCGTTGACGTTGTCATTTTTGTGAGGTGGCTTCTACCTTGCCTTGACGAACACTTTCGACCCCCGATTCTGCTCAATTTATTCTTTAATCAAGTGCGTGTTAGAGGTTCAGTGGTCGTGTCGTACCAGCTTCTTGAAGGTTTTGTTGCGCACCTGGTTAATTAACAAAGCTGACAATGGGTCTGTTCGTATCTCTTCCGTTAGTCGAAGTGTTTCTGTCGAAAGTTTGGACTTTTGGCCCGTACGCTTGTTCTCGCAAAACTTTGTCCCTCCTTACCTGAGGATTTTCACAACTTGTTCGAGTTTCTGGTCTATGTGATCTGTGGTTTCCAAGGCAGCGAATCGATTTTCCAATTTTATTTGGAATGTTTCGGACCCAACAACGGTTTGGAGTAGGTTCGGTCGGAGCGTGGACTTCATCAATCGGACTCTCTCGGCTTTGGAGTTGATATCCAAAGAGACTCGTACAAGTCGGTGATCACTTCCAGTATTGAACCTAGTGATCACTGAGACGTCTCTGAATATGCGCCGTTTATCCGCAATGATGTAGTCAATCTCGATTTTAGTCACAGTGTCGGGGCTTTGTCACGTCCACTTCCTTTGGGGTTGTTTCTTGAAGAACGAGTTCATCAAGAAAAGCCCCTCTTTCTCGAGAGAGTTGACAAGCGTTTGCCCAATGTGATTCCTACTGCCAAATCCGCGTGGTCCTATAATCGATTCACTGCAGGTCTGTACTCCCACTTTGGCTTTAAAGCCTCCCATGACAACGTTGTAGTGAGCCTTCGAGCCTTTGGATTGTGTTTAACAATTTACAAAAATATTAAGTGTGTAACACTTCAAAGAAACATAATATTTGATTTACGCAGTGCAACATCTCTTGTCGGATTTGAAAACTGTAATGATTTCTTCCGAATGATTAACTTACGTAATAAGTAGTCATAGATGGCGCCACCAATGCATAATTGGGTTAACAAATGCAATCCACTAATTTCGTCGTAACGTTACTTCGCACCATGGCTTAATTGGCAAAGCACCGGAACATGTTATTCCGGAGGTTGCGGGTTCAAGTCCCGTTGGTACGATGAAATTTTGGATTGTGTTTAACAATTTACAAAAATATTAAGTGTGTAACACTTCAAAGAAACATAATATTTGATTTACGCAGTGCAACATCTCTTGTCGGATTTGAAAACTGTAATGATTTCTTCCGAATGATTAACTTACGTAATAAGTAGTCATAGATGGCGCCACCAATGCATAATTGGGTTAACAAATGCAATCCACTAATTTCGTCGTAACGTTACATCGCACCATGGCTTAATTGGCAAAGCACCGGAACATGTTATTCCGGAGGTTGCGGGTTCAAGTCCCGTTGGTACGATGAAATTTTGGATTGTGTTTAACAATTTACAAAAATATTAAGTGTGTAACACTTCAAAGAAACATAATATTATCACTGAGAGCCTTGTTGACCAGAAACTCGACGCCGCCTTGGGTTAGCTGGTCACCTTCTCTGTAATACATAAGATGGCCCGATTCTAGAGTTATGGTGTCCTTCCCCTGTCTTCCGACTTCACATAACCTCAGAATGTGCTGTCTTATGAGTCCCAGATCCTCCTCCAGCTGCACCGGATGATTACTCAGGAATAGCAGGGCGGCCAGGAACTGGGGGCCGTGGCTTATAGTGACTTTCCATGGAAGGTAAAATGCCCTAATTGCCACGCTGGGCAGGTAGGTTGGCGATCGCAGGACGAAGCTTCTCGCACTGGTGATGCTGCTGCCCGGCACTGGCCTGTAGTATATATAGCTACGCCATAATTTTAAATGAAATGGTTATACCGCCATTTGTCGGTCACCAGAGCCTCGTTCGTTGGTCAGCAATTGAATGTGAAAATTAAAGAAAAATATAGGAAAATGATGACAATGAGTTAATAAGTATTCCACCACCAGATAGATGTCAATGAGTGGTAATTGTAATAAATTATATGTAGGTATGTTTAATCATAAGGATTAACTTAACAGTTACAGGATATCAAGATTATTATAGGTATAGAGTGTTTAAATAAACATGGTTTAAATAAATGTGTAAATAATATAGATATTATTAATGTAAGTAATATCACCGTGTCAGAGGGTTCTGATAAATATACATTATTATATTACCGTGGCTCTAACGACAAATTTTGTTGAAAGTAGTGTTAATTTGAAGTTGATTAAATTGTATTATAATAAGATATGTAGGTACGTAAGTGAAAAGATTTAAGGTGTTATCATACCGACATTTTGTACAATACAATACAATACAATAACTCTTTATTAATTACCATGAGTATACAACACTTTAAGTTCTTAATTTAAAAAATATTAAGGTAATACAATCGGCGGTCTTATCGCTTAAAGCTATCTCTACCAGACAACCTTAGGATGGACAGGAGTATTACAAAGAATGGACGGTGGTGCTCAATAAAAATAAATAATATCAAGGTACCAAATATATACCAATTCTAATACATATATAAAAATATATATAAAATATACTAATATTTATAAGTAATAAATATTCAAATAATAAAATAAAGTTAATAAAAATCTGTAAATTCGTACTTTATACATCAAGGTACGTACCTAGGTACCAACCTTAGATAATTTACTTGTCAAGATGTACAGTCTGAAAACCTATGGGCCAAAAAGAGTAACGGCTAACTGTTAGCCCTTAAGCTCATTCCGCCTACTTAGTAGTGTCACTGACATTCAGCAGTCTACATTGGTTCTGTGCCATTTCAAAATGACTAAATGTGCGATAAAAGTGTGCAGATATTACAAAGGACGATTGGAAACCATTAAAAAAGTGAGCTTTTGTAGATAGGTACACATTAAATAACTATTATTCTAAAGAAACAATTATAATAACGAAATGTAATTTTGTTCTGAGATACATCGCCATGTTTTCAGGGTTGCCTGAGTCCTTTTACACCACCGGGCCCTCAAAACATCTACTTACTAAGTTTCAACTGTGTGGTCTTAATAGTTTCGGAATAAAGTGGCTGTGACATGCGGACGGACAGACAGGCAGACACATATATACATGACGAATTTATAAGGGTTCCGTTGTTTTATCATTCGGCTATGGAACCCTAAAAAATATATTTACCACAATAAATTGTACGAATCAATTAAAATTATTTATATTGGTGTATTTTTAACCGACATGCAAAAAGGAGGATGATGTTCCAAATTCGTCTGTGTTTTCTTTTTGTATGTTTGTTAGCCGATTACTCCGGCAATTGTGTACCGATTTAAATGATTCCCTTTTCACAGGTAAGGTTCATCTCTAAGATGGTCTTATGTACATTTTATTCCGATCAGATAAGTACCTCCAGAGATATTATGATGATAATTGTCTCAAACTTGCTACAGAAAGTAACTAATAATAATAGGTTTGCGCTTGATTATTTTACCTGATGTTAAGTGACGATGTGATTGATGATGTGGCGCGCTTACCTAGAAGATACCTATTTACTCGCGATTTGAGATCCATTAATTATATTTAACCGGAAACACAGAAAACCGGTCAAGTCGAGTTGGACTCGCCCGCCGAGGCTTCCGTTCCAAATTTCTCAAACTAAGTTAAAGGATAAACTTATCTTTGCAGTTGGATCCATAGGAAATGTACTGCGTGAAATACAAATCATAAGTTTTCAATACTAAATTTGTCTTTGTTAATAAACTACATATTCACGGTTTTCAGATCCATTCCTATATAAGTGGTTCAAGAACTTGCTTCTTGTCAAATTGTATAATTCTAGGTCAATGGATAGGTTTTGATTTCATTCCCTTGTGAAATCGCAAAATATGCGACATAAACGGTCATTATCTTTTGATCGCGTTGACTTATGTATAGGTTAAATTTTTTCACAGCCGAAACATACCCGTACACCCAAGTATTTATTATAGGTTTCAACTTGATACCTCTACATGTTCCGGAGATTTATCTCTATGTGTCTGACAGACACATAGACATAGCATAGATACGCATATACGCATACGCATAGCATAGACGCATATAGCATAGATGCGTCTGTCAATGCCCTTTAGGGTGAGACACAGACATGTCGAATCTATAAGGGTTCCGTTATTTTCCATTCGGCTACGGAACCCTAAAAAGCCGCAAAAAGGATATCTGGCATCTAGCTAAAGCAACAGTTATGTGCTCTGATCATTTTTGTGCCAATAACATGCATGTTGTTAGTAGTATTTTTTATCGAAGGTAAAGCCACGGGGCACAGCAAGTTAGTATTTAAAAAGTATTTCATTGTAAATTGTAACATAAAATAAATAGTTAAGTACAGAAATGAAGTAACAAATTACAAAATATATGTAATTAATCTAAAATTATAGCTTTCTTCTCATAATAAAATTATGTTTAAAAAAAAACAAACTTCAAAAATATATAATTTAAATATAGGTCAAACAAACTAATGCCTAAAAACCAAACATGTTTTTTCCCTACTTTTATGGAAAATATTCAAGAGCTGGTATCACTCAGAATGCCATCAGTGACGTACCTCGCTTGTCAAAAATGACGTAACACGCTCAGGTGCGCTTCAAACCTGGCCTGTCGTTTAATTGCGACTGCAACGCAACCCTCTATCTTGACAAGTAAATAATCTAAGGTACCAACATCGATGTAATTAAATTATATAAGTCATTAGAGATAGCTACAATGATGAATGAAGACGATCAAATCGTATTCTGGAGTATTTATTAAACTACAAGTATATAATAGCAAATATATTATTTTGTTGGTGATATTTATTACCCACTTAAGTGTGGAAATCCATAGTGTGATATGCTGGAATCTGACCCATCGATTTCCTTTATCTTAGGCACTGTTCGACCTTCTGCTGGGAGTAAATTGTAATCATTTAATTTATTTCCATTTTCCCAAATTATTTTGCCACCGTTTCTTAGTATCCACTCAGCACATGATCGATCTGCACCAAATTTCTTTATTCTTTCCATATCGGGCTTATTGAACATCATATTTAAATATTCCCAAAATGATCTCTTTTGAATTTGTTGTGGTCCGAAGAGCTTTTCAGTTACTTGTAAGGCCTGCAAACAGTCAACGCAAATAAAACATGGAACTATTCCTAGCTATACAAAACGACCCAACACAGATTGCGCCGTGATAGGCGGTGCTTAACTATTGCGCCTCGTACGAGTTTAGTGCGCCCGTAGCCGGCAATGGCGGCAGTTGTCAGTAATATGAATTTTAAATACTGGAAAATGCCATCTTGCGTCGTGAAATAATGTATTAACAAATCAATTACACACAAAAATAATACTGGAATAAGTTTTCACGAGGAAGTACAATCGAGCTTTTTCTTATATTTTCTGAAAAGAAATCATATTACGATTTCTATGGGGATGGTGCTATGCCATATATTGCCAACCGCAACAAAATAATATTACATAAATCACTACATATTATAAAACACCACTTTGCCAATTAATTTTCAGCCGTGAAATAGGAATGTTTTTCGGTTGAAATGGCATGGTGTCCAGTGAAATTACAGGGCATGTGAGACTTTTTCATCTTTGTGTCTCAATGTAACAGGTGCAGTGCAGTGACATGCAAAATTCTGGCAATCCAGAATTTTGCATGCCGTTGTATCTGTAATAGCTAGACATCGCATACCAAGAGGCGAGCGTCGTGCTTGACTTGTTACCTTTTACGATAAATAAAAAATTGACATGGAAAGTGATGATGCGGTCGAGGATGGCAGCACGCTAGGCCTAGAATTGGAACTGGATCTTATCCTTGAGATCCACATCTGCTCCGCTGCTGGTACACATTAGATGTTTGGCGACAGATTTTTCAAATTGAGGGTGGTAGCTAGCCACGCGGGCACTAGATAGTGTCCTACCACCATGCGGGGCTTGGGAGTTTTTTTTAATTTGTTTAAACAAGATATATACGAGTATATAGACCGCAAACATAACTTTGTTTTTCATACAAACACTTTAAACAACAAAGCTAATTTTTTGGTGGCGCAAAATTATAGTTATAAAATACTCTACTGTGTTACGGAACCCTACGAGTGCGATTTCGAGTTGCACTTGGCCAGTTTATTTTTTATGAAGTCGCTTGAAAACCATTTTAATTAAATGTATGGTTTCATGATTTTTTTTCATGAAAAACGCCATAAATGTACAACTAATTATTTGCATTGCACCTTATGAATAAAACGTCCCAGGCGGCGAGTGACAGAGGCATTGATTTCCACGAAATATCAATACATTATACGGCAAATAAAACCCAATCGGCCACAAAATAAGATCATCTTTTAACTGGAACACGTTTTGAGCTTAATCGGTGACGAGTCACTGATTAAGCTAACCGTGTGTTTCAGTTAAAAGGCGATCTTAAGTTTTGGTCAATTTGGTTTAATTTGCCGTGTAATGTATGGATATTCTTCTCGCCTCTGTTGCTCAATCCACACTCTCGCGAGGCTCCTCTTAGAGGCTCTCGGCACGAGTCTTGGCGAGTGGGGGCGGCAGGAGTGTTAGCCATCCACACTCTCGATCTATTGATTTGCCCGCTACGTCTACTTCAACTTATAATCAAGTATTAATATAAAAAAATTAATATGGATTTTAAAATGATGGTTTTGTGCAAGTATTTCGCCTGCAAGCCGACGCGTCAATATTTAAATTTATCTACAGAAACATGCATCAAACATTTCAACTATCATGTCAAAATTACAAAATTGAATAAGAAAAAAATTACCGGATAATATAATTCGGTTGCCAATATATGGCATAGCACCATCCCCATAGAAATCAAAACATGATTCACTTTTAATAATATATAAATAAAAATAGAAGTGTCCCGCGGCTTCGCCCGCGTTAAAACCTTCTTTTATTTACTTAAAACTTTTCTATCATTAAACACATCAAATAAGAATTAGCCAAATCGGTTCACCCGTTTTCATGTTATCGCGTGACTAAGGCAATTCTGGATTCAAATTTATAAAACCCTAAAAACCTAAATTTACAGACTTTATTACCTACCCCATTTCGAAAAATCCTACGTACTTTATCCCATCTTGTTTCGCCATACAAACTTTGAATCCCCGTTCCGTATCCGGGAGGAATTTTCAGAAAATCATTTCTGAGCGGATACCTATACCTACGTCAAAATAACTATCTGCATGCCAAATTTCAGCGCAATCCGACACAATATTGATTTCAGACTTTGTTACCCCACTTCAACCTTTTAGGGGTGGAATTTCGAAAAAGCCTGAAACACGTATTTACTTACTTAAGTATTTGTGTTAAATTTCGAATATAAAAGACTATCTAATATTGTTTTTCCATACAAACTTTGAACCCCCGTTTCATCCCCTTCAGGGGTGAATTTTGGAAAATCCTTTCTCAGAGGGAATTAACGTCGTAATAACTATCTTCATGCCCAATTTCAGCGGAATCTAAACCATATTGATTTTCACACTTTGTCCCCATTTCACCCTCTTAGGAGTGGAATTTCAAAAAAACATGAACCACATATTTACTTTTTTTTTTACTGGAGCACTTGTATGAAGTTTCGAATAGAAAATACTATCTAATCTTGTTTTCCATACAAACTTTGAACCCCCGTTTCATCCCCTTCAGGGGTGAATTTTGAAAAGTCCTTTCTCAGAGGGAACTATCGTCGTAATAACTATCTGCATGCCAAATTTCAGCGCAATCCGATACAATATTGATTTTCACACTTTGTTACCCCATTTCAACCTCTTAGGGGGGGAATTTCAAAGAAACCTGCAACATATATTTACTTATTTTTTACTGAAGCACTTATGTGAAGTTTCGGATAGAAAAGACTATCTCATCTTGTTTTTCCATACATACTTTGAACCCCCGTTTCATCCCTTTAAGGGGTGAATTTTAGAAAATCCTTTCTTAGCTGATACTAACGTCATAATAACCACCTGTATGCCAAATTTCAGCGCAATCCAAAACAATATTGATTTTCAGACTTTGTTACCCCATTTCGGTGCTCTTAGGGGTGGAATTTCGAAAAAACCTAAAACACGTGTTTACTTATTTATGAAGCACTTGTATGAAGTTTCGAATAGAAAAGACTATCTAATAATGTTTCTCCATAGAAACTTTGAACCCCCGTTTCATCCCTTTCAGGGGTGAAATTTGAAAAATCCTTTTCAAAGGTAACTAACGTTGTAATAATTACCTGTATGCCAAGTTTTAGCGCAATCCGAAAAAATATTGATATTCACACTCTGTTACCCCATTTCACCCTCTCAGGCGTGGAATTTTTCTCATTTTGTTTCGCCACACAAACTTTGAATCCCCGTTCCGTATCCTGAAGGAATTTTTGGAAAATGCTTTCTGAGCGGATACCTACGTCATAATAACTATCTGCATTCTAAATTTCAGGGCAATCCGAAACAATATTGATTTTTAGACTTTGTTACCCCAGTTTATCTTCTTAGGGTGGCATTTTGAAAAACTCTGAAACTCGTATTTACTTATTTATTTACATGTTTATTTTAGAAGTACTTGTGTGGAATGTCGAATAAATTGACTATCCAAACTTTGAACCCCCGCTTCATCCCCTTGAAGAGTGAATTTTAAAAAATTATTTCTTAGCGGATACCTAAGTCAAAATAATTACCTGCATGCCAAGTTTTAGCGCAATCCGAAAAAATATTGATATTCACACTTTGTAACCCCATTTCACCCTCTTAGGCGTGGAATTTCAAAAAAACCTGAAATACGTATTTACTTTTTTTTATACTGAAGCACTTGTGTGAAGTTTCGGATAGAAAAGACTATCTAATCTTGTTTTTCCATACAAACTTTGAACCCCCATTTCATCCCCTTAAGGGGTGAATTTTGAAAAATCCTTTCATAGTACACCCCTACGTACTAAGACAAATATACCCTCCAAATTTCAAGTCTCTACGACCAGCGGTTTAGGCTGTGCGTTGTCTGTCAGTGAGTCAGTAAGTCAGTCAGTCAGTATGTCAGTATGTCAGGACAAAGATTCTTATAGTATTAAATTACTTACAGATGAAAACTTATTCCAGTATTCTTATTATGTAGATGTGAATGCACCATTTTACGAAGCAGGAAGGCATTTTCCAGTATTTAAAATTCTAATTACTGACAGCTGCCGCCATTGCCGGCTACGGACGCACTAAGCTCGTAGTGCTCGTACGAGGCACATTTGGTAAGCACCGCCTACCAAGGCACAATCTGTGTTGGGTCATTTTGTATCGTTATTAATGTTTCTATGTTAATTTTATTCGTAGGTTTCAACTCAAAGAAGTTATCATTGCGATTCAATGTTGTTGCTACGGTTGCTCTGCCCAGAACAACCTTGCAATCTTTTTGTTATCTGTTTTACTTATTTTAGACATTTTTATCCCAGTCCTTCTAGCACCTATTATTTCTAGTAGGTACCTTCCTATTATTAGACTCATCATCAACATGAATTACCTTTAGCATGTTTGCTTACTTCGAAAATTTTGCTTCCAATAAAAATATATTAGACTAGACCCAGATAGGTGTAATGTTTACATCACAGACTACAATGGAAATAATGTATATAATTAAGTACCATCATGGTACTGTGGTAGGTACTATATATATTATGTTACTCTTTGAGTCCTATCTATCCTCCCTGGGTACTATATTTTATTTTGTACTACATAGTATGATAGTAGTTTGTAGTTTGGAGAGCTTCAGCCACAGACGGTACATATATAGACCTCGGACAACGTAATAATGTATACTAGTCATAGACGTAATAATAAAATTGGCCAACTGCGAGTCAGACTTTTGTCTTGCACACGGAGGGTTCACTTCCGAACCGCAGTATAATAATATATAAGTACTAGAAGTGCCCCGCGGCTTCGCCCGCGTTAAAAAACTTATTTTATTTACTTAAAACTTTTCTTATTTAAAAACGATTCTATCATTAAAGACAACAAATACTTATTAGCCAAATCGATTCACCCGTTTTCTTGTGTAACTAAGGCAATTCGGGATTTATATTTATAAAACCCAAAAACCCAAATTTATCTCATCTTGTTTCGCCACACAAACTTTGAATCCCCGTTCCGTATCCTGAAGGAATTTTTGGAAAATGCTTTCTGAGCGGATACCTACGTCATAATAACTATCTGCATTCTAAATTTCAGGGCAATCCGAAACAATATTGATTTTTAGACTTTGTTACCCCAGTTTATCTTCTTAGGGTGGCATTTTGAAAAACTCTGAAACTCGTATTTACTTATTTATTTACATGTTTATTTTAGAAGTACTTGTGTGGAATGTCGAATAAATTGACTATCCAAACTTTGAACCCCCGCTTCATCCCCTTGAAGAGTGAATTTAAAAAAAATATTTTTTAGCGGATACCTAAGTCAAAATAACTATCTGCATGCCAAATTTCAGCGCAATCCAAAACAATATTGATTTCATAGTTTGTTACCCCACTTCACCCTTTTAGGGGTGGAATTTCGAAACAGCCTGAAACACGTATTAACTTACTTAAGTACTTGTGTTAAGTTTCGAATGTAAAAGACTATCTAATCTTGTTTCTCCATACACACTTTGAACCCCCGTTTCACCCTCTGCAGGGGTGAATTTTGGAAAATCCTTTCACAGAGGGAACTAACGTTGTAATAACTATCTGCAAGCCAAATTTCAGCGCAATCCGAAACAATATTGATTTTCACACTTTGTTACCCCATTTCACCCTCTTAGGGGAAGAGTTTCAAAAAAACCTGAAACACGTAATTACTTATTTTTTAACCGACTTCAAAAAAGGAGGAGGTTTCTCAATTCGACCGTATATATATTATTTTTTTATGTTTGTTCGCGGATAACTTCATCGTTTATGACCCGAATTTGATTATTCTTTTTTTGTTGGAAAGGAGATATCCCAAGTGTAGTACCATGGTAATTTTATCGAGGTCTGATAAGTATCTCCAGAGATATTTATATAAACACCTCAAAATTGGTACTGAAAATGAATAGCGCGGCATTGTAGTCGGTTCTTTTTTAGTTTTTAAACGATATTATTTAACTGAAGCGCTTGTGTGAAGTTTCGGATAGAAAAGACTGTCTTCTTGTTTCTCCATACAAACTTTTCTCCATCATTTTTGGGGGCCAAGTCACCCACCTCCGTAGGAGAGTACCCTAACATGTGAATCCCTACACGTGGTCCCCGGGTGGTGCTAATTAGGTGACTCGGTGGGAGGCTTTTGCCGCGGCCCATGACCACCCTCCGGCCAAAGCCATGCCGCCAAGCGTTTTAGTTTTACGGTGTGATGGCCGGTGCAGCCACAATAGGAGATGGGTCGAAGCAGTTGCGCCATTGCTGTAAGACCGACCAGATAAATGCTGACGCCACCGCATCGGGTGACCAGTCACGGAGAGTAGCGGGATCCGAGGCACGGTGCACCGTTGGCCGACAGCAGTCAGTAGGGGGCCCAAGTAGCGTGCCAGCCACACGTGAAAGGCTGCCCCGCCAACTGTTGAAAAATCCTGAGATGCGCCATAGTGCCGGTTGGCGACCGTAGGAGAGGGCCCTATGGACATCCTCGGGGGGGCTCGGGCGTCCCCGCAGTCTCCAAACTGGTCCCCCCTCAGATGTGGTGTCCCGGTGTTTGTCTGATGGTCAGCAGCAGGGCGTCTCGCTTCACTGCCATCTTCTTACCTGCACTCTGATAACCATTATGAGAAAAAGTAGAAACAAGAGTAACGTTAAACAGCGGATGCACGCCCTCTCCCTCAAAGTGCACCTCACAAACATCAGAGGCTTGCACTTCAATCTCCAGGCAGTCCACCATCACCTCGAGATTGATAAACCGGCACTCTTGTTTCTATCGGAGACGCAGATACGATGTCCTTCCGATGTGGCGTACCTTACGTACGTTCACCCTGGAGCACAATTTTAAAGCTCGGTCAGGTGTGTGCGCGTATGTTCGGGACGACATCTGCTGTCGGCGTCTTCGATACCTCGAAGACTCCCGATACTCTGTGCTTTGGATACTGGTTGACACAGGACTAGAGATACTTCTCTATGTCTGTGTCTACCGGTCGCACACTGGAGACCAGGAGACGAGCAGGCTCACAGAGTACTAAAGTGAGGCGGCGGATGCTGCCCAACATAAATACCCTTCAGCCCAACTAGTGTTACTGAGGGTCTTTAATGCCCACCACCAGAAATGGCTCTTCCGACACCAGTGCACCGACCACGCTGGGAGAGAGACGCGAAAACTAGCTTTAGCGTTAAATCTCACTCAGCTGGTCCAGGAGGCAACGCGGGTTCCTGATGTTGACAGCCATACAGCCGATTGCTTGGACCTTCTGCTGACGATTGATCCAGACCGCTACTCAGTGTCGGTATCATCACCGCTAGGTAGCTCCGACCACTGTCTGGTGAAATCTGTATCTGTCTACTCCCCGCCCGATCCCAGCCCTAGAGGCACTCGGCGGGTGTGGCGATACATGTCAGCAGATTGGGATGAGATGCGGTCGTTCTTTGCATCTTATCCTTGGCAGCCTGTTTGTTTTTCTTCTGACGATCCTTCGGTTTGTGCGGACGCTGTGACGGATGTGCTGCGTCAAGGAATGGAGTATTATATTCCATTCTCTGATACGGCAATGTCAGGCAAAGCCCAACCCTGGTTTGGAGCTGAGTGTGGAAGTGCTGAAGCGCTGAAACAAAAAGCATACCTGGTTTGGGTAGACGCTCGAAACCGCAAGGCTAAGGATCTCTCAGCAAAGAAGAAAGCATTCAACAAGGCTGCCAAGTCCTGAAAGAAGGCTCTACGGAAGGCCCGATTTGATCACATAGGCCGGATAGGGACCAAATTAGCTGCGTACCCTGCGGGTAGTAAAGCATTTTGGTCCCTGGCTAAGTCGGTCGAGTCAAACTTCTGCCGCCCCTCACTTCCCCCACTGCTGAATCCTGACGGGACGTTGGCTTACACCGCCAAAGAGAAAGCAAATCTATTTGCTTCTCTGTTTGCGGAATCTTCACGTCTGCCGGTGAGATACCTCCTAGTCTACCTGGATGTGTGACAAATATGTCAGAAATACGCATCCGTCAGACTGAGGTTCAAAAAACGTTGCAAACAAACTCTAGACGTGAACAAAGCCAGCGGTCCTGATGGGATTCCAGCTATAGTTCTGAAAACCTGTGCGCCTGAACTCGCTCCTATCTTGACACGCCTCTTTCGCCTCTCTATGAAAACTGGTGAAGTACCAAGATCATGGAAGCTTGCCAACGTGCAAGGCGTGCCCACAAAAGGCAGTCGTGCTGACCCTGCCAACTACAGGCCAATTTCGGTCACGTCCATACTCTGCAAGACTATGGAACGTGTACTGAACAACCGGCTCCTGGCATACCTAGAAACGAATGATCTCCTCAGTGACCGACAATACGGATTTCGCCGAAATCGGTCCACTGGGGATCTTCTAGCGTATGCCACGCACATTTGGAGTGAGGCTATAGAGAATCATGGGGAAGCGCTTGCGGTTTCCCTTGATATCTCAAAAGCCTTTGACAGGGTTTGGCACGATAGTCTTATAAACAATCTTCCATCATACGGACTACCCACTGGTTTTTGTGTCTGGATTTTGGATTTTCTAAGGGACCGGTCGATAAGAGTTGTCATTGATGGCTGCTCTTCTGACCAATTGGCAATAAATGCCGGGTCCCTCAGGGATCGGTGCTCTCTGCAACCCTATTTCTGCTGCATATCAACGTCTGCTAAAGCCCGGTATCTTTGGGTATGCAGACGACAGCACTGTTGTAGAGAGCTATACATCCAGTGCACGGACCAGTGCAGCTGAAATCCAATGTCTTAGGGAGGCGATGGTCGAGCTCATGAACTTGTCCCTAAAGGCTGTCTCTGATTGGGGTGATGCCAATCTGGTAAAGTTCAATGCTGCTAAGACCCAGGCGTGTCTATTCTCCGCCAAAAGGAGTCCATTTCAATTGACACCTACTTTTCGAAATGTGTCCGTACAGATAACTGACCACCTTGAGCTTCTTGGCGTCTCTTTAACACCCACGCTCAACTTTGGATCCTACATCGAGTCCAAGGCCCAGTTGGCTGCAAAAAAGCTTGGTATTCTGGCTAAGGTGAGACAGTACTTCACACCGAGACAGCTGCTCAACTTGAATCAAGCACAAGTCCGTTCATGTATGGAGTACTGTTCTCACCTCTGGGATGGGTCAGCCAAATATCAGATGGAGGCGCTGGAAGTAATTGAGAGGAGAGCTAAGAGACTTATAAATGACGACGAACTTGTAGGGAAAAGGCTCCAGAGCCTAGAGCATCGCTGCAAAGTCGCTAGTTTATCGGTTTTCTATCGGATACATTTCAGAGAGTGTGCCATCCAATTGCACGAGTTAGTACCGCCATCCCCTTTCTTCTATCGGACAACCAGACGTACCGATGTGCGCCACCGCTTCTTGGTGGACGTTCCATCTACACGCACGAAGCGTTTTGCTTCGTCCTAAATAATACGATCCGCCAAAAAATGGAACTTCTTGCCGGTGTCTGTGTTTCCCGATAGCTACAACCCGGGGGTCTTAAAATCGCGGGTGAACAGGTATTTATTAGGTAACCGTGCTACATCGCCGACCGCATTGTCACTTAACATCAGGTGAGATAGTGATCAAACGCTTGCCTATACAGCATTAAAAAAAAAAACGTTGGTCCCCCATTTCATCCCTTTAAGGGGTGAATTTTGGAAAATCCTTTCTTAGTACACGATTACGTACTAAGACAACTATATCCTCCACATTTCAAGTCTCTACAACCAGCGGTTTAGGCTGTGCGTTGTCTGTCAGTCAGTCAGTCAGTGAGTCAGTCAGTATGTCAGGACAAAGATTCTTATAGTATTAGATAATATTTTATTATATTATCGTATCAATACCAAACATGCTTATTAACTACAACGCCATCTAACGAATATATAACGATCTTCTAACACCAACTAAGTGAACGTTAACACAAAGGTATATATTTTATATTATTTATTAATGAGGTAAACAATCGTTCATAGATGGCTAATGTAAATACACGTTTTTTGTATGGGGACCCCCTTTAATTTTTAGGGTTCCGTACCCAAAGGGTAAAACGGGACCCTATTACTAAGACTCTGCTGTCCGTCTGTCTGTCTGGCTGTCTGTCTGTCTGTCTGTCTTTCTGTCTGTCTGTCCGTCTGTTCGTCTGTCACCAGGCTGTATCTTATGAACCGTGATAGTTAGACAGTTAAAATTTTCACGGATGATGTATTTCATTTTCCGCTATAACAAAATATACTAAAAACAGAATATAGTTAAAAATGATTTCACGCCATCTATGAACGCTTAGTTAGGTAAACGTCCCATAGATGGCGTTATATTGAACACCTTTGTTAGACGTGATATGGCGTTATAAGAAATAAAATGTTTATTATATTATTATTTTTTGCTGGCGAAAAATGATAGTGGTATTTTTTGCTCGATCTTATAAAATACTGTATGTATAAAAATACTGTAAATATTAAATATGTGGTACGGAACCCTACTAGTGCGAGTCCGACTTGCACTTGGCCAGTTTATTAACTTTGTTGTTAATTTTGTATTTGTTGTTATAGCGGCAACAGAAATACATCATCTGTGAAAATTTTAACCGTCTAACTATCACGGTTCATAAGACACACATACAGCCTGGTGACAGACGGACAGACAGAGAGACAGACAGACGGACAGCGGAATCTCAGTAATAGGGTTCCGTTGGTACCCTTAGGGTTCGGAACCCTAAAAAGGATGGTGCACTGCAGATGTTTTGACAAATTCAATTTAATCCGTATGCTTTAACAATAAGTTTGTAATTGCTTTGTAGAACAAAATGGCCCAATTGAAAGACACCTGGGTGGGAGTGTGTCCTTGTCTAACAACCTGCTAGTCCTATATATGTTCTATACTATATATATACTATATATGTCGCAGGCAGATAGCTTAATTAGCCGTTCAATTGAACGCCTACCCTCTTAATCAAATAGCGCCGTTAAACTAAATTCCTGAATGATATCCAGCCGTAGCGTTTATTACAACATTTAATAAACTGGCTGGCTAATGCTTAGGCAAGTCATATAATTTCTTAGTCTGACACTAAGGCAACACACTAGGAACAGTGACCACCGCGTGACGTGCGCCGTATACATACATATATTTCTGGTGACGCGCGGCCGCTGCCGCGGCTCCCCTCCTCGCTACGCTTGTCACGCGGTGGTCACTGTTCCTAATATGATGCCTTAGTGTTAGACTAATGAACAGGCTAGGCAAGTAATGAAAAGTCATCATCCAAGTCATTTGCCTGGCTGTTTGATCAAATGGCTGGCACAATTTCACAAGACGCCATCAAAGTCAAAGTTTGTTTAGCTAACAACGTTGCTGACCCTGAAAAAACCGGTACACACTGAGAGGCGGAAATAGTATAGCATTGTCCTTTTCCGTTACATGGAATAACTCCATACTATATCCCTTTTTATGCGGGGGAAGGAGACGCAGCTACCCGCGGTGTTTTCTTTTCTCTATAGCCTTGGTAGGTACCTACCTACCTATCATTATCGGGCGGTACTAGGTAGGTCAGTGGGTAGGCCTTCCTTCCTTGCTTGCCTTTAAACTCCGTGCCGTTGAATATTAGTTAATCGTAAAGCCACGACGGTTCTCTTTTTGCACAGACCGTAGACGGAAAATTAAAAAGATAAGACATTAACGTATGCGAATGAAATAGCAATAGAGGATAGCAATAAATAAATAAATATACTATATGATAATAATAAATAAATAGCAATAGAATATAACCCGACTAAAATGATGAACACGTGATACATATGCTAGCTATAAGATAAAATGAACAACGTCATTTGGTCGGGTCATACATGACAGCAGGTAAAAGCCAATGGGTGCACTCGAACTGGGAGCCAAAGCACAGAATAATGAATAGTACAAGGCCAGAGGTGGGTCCAAACCTCCTTACGGATCCTTTAAACACACACACATGTAAAAATTCTGTCATCAAATACCTTTAATCACTCACTTACCAAGAAACAGAAGCCATTCTTAGAGTCCTGAAATAACATTATATAAAATTACCTAGTAATAACCATTACTTGAGATTAACACACCCATCTCCTGCCCCTTACTCCACATTCATCACTACAAAGTACATACAACTGACATTAGACCCCCCCCCCCCCCACACACACACACACACACACCACACCCATACACACACCACACCCATAAACACACCACACCCATACACACAAATGCACACGCACATACATACACACACTTCAATGTATATGGATGTACTCATGCATGTGTTAGAATATTTTCATAGTGCATACCGATATACGACATATTTCCAATGTTTGTTGATGATTTAATTTATAAATTATTAATATTGCTTCAAATAAGGGTATTTATTGTGTGATCGATACATTTGAGGGTAGTCTAAACCTTACAAGATGTGTCAGAGCCGCCATCTTGGTTTTCTGTTCGACTGATGCTTTATAAGGGCGGTAGAATCGTTAGTTGAGACACTTTTGCTCCAGCAGCCTTCGGGCTAACATCGTCACCTTTTCTCTGTCGGGAATATCGTTCAGACGACGAAGGGCTGTCCAATGTAGCAATGAGTCCAATGAAGCTAAGTATTTGTATTACAAAATGTATTGAATAACTGTGGCTAGAATGTGGTTTTCCAGGATATGTTTATAATAATGATGGTTTCACCTAGGAATGGTGATGATAGTGTTTTAGCTTCGTTGAGGGTGGTAAGGAAAGGCTATGAGGGGTGGTGGAGGCCTTTTGGGGGAAACCCCATAATATTTTGTATAAATTATGTGATTCGGTATAGATTTTCAAATGTTACGTCTTGTTGAAACTTGGCTATAATACTTTGTGATTTAACATTAAATACTTATTAGTATATTGCGGTTCTGTTTGTTCTAAAAGTATCCTTAACGATATTGACTATTATAATGGCCTTGAGTCTCCTGATGGTACATAAACTGTTGTTATAATGATGAAGGTACAAATAAAAAGCTTTCTCGGTGATGTCCTGACTTTTATATTTTATTAATAAGTCCTACCTATTAGCTGAAGTATAGGCAGGTAGTTTTCGACGTGATTCCAAGTTAATATTTAGCTCCTGACATTAATTTTATAGTTGATAACTAGACTACCTCCTACCACCCACCTTGTTATCAGTCGGTATGCTAACACATGCAATGAGTACTACAACTCACATAGTTAAGCTTATTATTATTTCTAAACACATTCAATTCTTGGCGCACTTGCACTTACGATAATCTTTAAAATTATGTTCCTACAGCGAGGGGCCTGGTGACCTGTAAAACAGGTTTTTTACCAAACCTACATCAGGCACCAGCTCTCACAAAGTAGTACTAGTTTAAGATTTATCTGTCTCTGATATTACTAAGTTCTTTAATGTGTACCTTTGTGATGAGAAATAAGTAAATATATTATTATTATTATGCACATATTTATTTTTTATCTTAAGTTTAGGTTTTTTACAATATAATAATTAAAAATAATAAACAAATTTACTGTAAAACATAAAATATTATAAAAAACCTAAACCTAGCGTACCGCCGGCAGCGGGACAGGGCCCAAGCTACCGGTGGTTAGGGCTGCAGAGAGAGGAACCTCCTGACGATGCGTGCCGTGTCAAGAAGTACCGCCTTCTGTATCTGGCCCTTGATCCAGCCATTTAGCGAGAGTCTCTTGAGATGTTGGTCGAGACTCTTCGCTATTAGGCCGTTGGCAGAGACGACTATCGGAACAATGATGGTCGAGTCAACATCCCACATGGCGGTAACCTCGTAAGACAAGTCAAGGTATTTCCTTAGCTTGTCCTTCTCAGCCTTCACGAGGTTCTCGTCATGCGGGATAGTGATGTCGACCAACACTGCCCGCCGCTGGGACCGGTCAACTATCACGATATCAGGTTTATTGGCGACAATAGTCCTGTCCGTGATAACCGATCGGTCCCAATAGAGCAAAGCACGACCATTTTCAAGAACTGGCTTAGGTACGTACTTATAGTACGGCAACTCAGTCTCGACAAGTCTATATTGAAGAGCAAGTTGCTGGTGGATGATCCTGGCTACGAGGTTATGTCTGTGCAAGTACTCGCCATTAGCAAGATGAGAACAACCGGAAATAATATGCCTGAGTGACTCTCCGGGACGGCGGCATGCCCGACAAATTAAAAATGGATTAAAAACTATATTATATTTTTATTATTACTACATTATAAAAATGTTCAATTATTATTATTATACTTTTATTCAAATTCACATCACGGGTCGTACACGCCCGGTCTTTTGGAGGGCATTGATGGAGCCTAAGCCAACACCAAGAGGCCCTTTACAATTTTAACTTAGGAACTACTGTGTATGGATGGATATGGGAAACTATTTTATAAAAAGATGGTACATTATATTATCATGATAGCAGCCATGTCTACAAGCTGTTTTCAAGGGTCATCACGAACCGTCTTGCGCGAAGACTCGACGAGTTTCAACCTCCGGAACAAGCAGGGTTTCGAAGCGGTTACGGCACCATAGACCACATCCACACGGTGCGGCAGATTGTACAGAAGACCGAAGAGTACAATCGGCCCCTGTGCTTAGCATTTGTGGACTATGAGAAGGCCTTTGACTCAATCGAAACCTGGTCTGTTCTCGAGTCCTTGCAGCGTTGCCAAGTCGACTGGCGATATATCGAAGTGATGAGATGTCTATATAATGCCGCAACGATGACTGTACAAGTACAGAACCAGCGAACTAAACATGTCCACCTGCGTCGAGGAGTGAGACAGGGGGACGTCATATCCCCGAAACTCTTCACTAACGCCTTGGAGGATATGTTTAAGACGCTAGACTGGAAAGATCGTGGCATTAACATCAACGGCAGGTACATCTCTCACTTACGATTCGCAGATGACATCGTCATTATGGCAGAGACGCTGCAGGACCTACAAAGGATGTTGAATGGCCTAGCTGATTCTTCTCGTAGCATCGGTCTCCGGATGAATTTGGACAAAACCAAAGTCATGTACAACGAGCACGTTGTTCCGGAACCGATTGCCGTAGATGGAATCCCACTCGAAGTTGTCACTAAGTATGTTTACCTAGGGCAAACGCTCCAACTAGGCAAACATAACTTCGAGAAGGAAATCCAGAGAAGAATTCAGCTGGGCTGGGCAGCATTCGGAAAACTCCGTCGAGTCTTCTCGTCGCCGATACCACAGTGTCTAAAGACAAAAGTCTTTAACCAGTGCGTCCTACCTGTGATGACATATGGAGCCGAGACGTGGACACTCACAGTCCGACTGGTCCACCAGTTTAAAGTCGCTCAGCGAGCTATGGAGAGAGCTATGCTCGGTATTTCTCTGCGGGATCGAATCCGGAACGAAGTAATTCGCCAGAGAACTAAAGTTATCGACATAGCTCAACGGATTAGCAAGCTGAAGTGGCAGTGGGCTGGTCATATCTGCCGCAGGACTGATAACCGTTGGGGCAGACATGTCCTAGAGTGGAGACCGCGAATCGGCAAACGTAGCGTAGGACGTCCTGTGACCAGGTGGAGCGACGACATACGCAAAGCGGTGGGCAGTGACTGGAAGAGAAGAGCCGAAGATCGGGCTCAGTGGCGCATCTTGGGAGAGGCCTATGTCCAGCAGTGGACTGATACAGGCTGATGATGATGATGATGATGATTATCATGATGACTATTAAATGAGCTGATTTATGTCTGATATATGGTCTATGGGATAAGGTACGGCACCCGCCAATTATGCCTCATTTCAAAATATTAAGACGGGTGGTGACTCGCTATACACTGAATGGGCCCCCCATAAAGGCGGACCGTTATGTCGGCGCCGAGGGGCAACATTGGCGTGGATAGCTAAGGGTGTTGAGAGGTGTGCTGCACTTTCACTAAACGCTACTAGCGGCTTTATGCCTTTAACACTTCCACCCTGGAGCTTAGGTCTTAGCTCTTACGATTCCCACCACCGACCGGCCGGTCAAGGCAAGCCGGGGGTCAGAGGTTCTCATTTAGCCCTCACGGGATAGGGGTACGCGGTGTCGCCACTCACCGTCGGCTCGCCACAAAGCCGCCCCTGCGGGAACCCTGTTATTTATTATTATTATTATTATAAACAATAAAATCGCATATGCAGAGGACAAAATAAAATTGTCCATCTCGCTCTCTCATACTAGTAATTTAGAGTGAACGCGGGGTGCACTTTTCCATACAAACGTATTCCCCCGTTTCCTCCCTGGTAAATGCTTCTAGAGCAAAAGTTTCTACAAAAAATCAAGGTTTGCTGTAGCTATGCCCCTATCATTTGCTTTTTTTGATCAACCAATTGCAAATAATAAATATGAAATATGACCCTTCAAAATTCTTAAAGAGGAGATAAAAAGGATTATGCACCCCGCGTTCGCTCTTAAGGTTTTGACGTAGACTGACGGAGTGTGTCAGTCAGTTCCCTCCTGTATATTACTTTACTCTATGGATGGTGTCAGTGTAATAATAGTGTTCTGTGGTCAGGGTGTTTTGATTTTGCTATCGTGTTCTCATCCTCCTATACAGTTATCTGTGGTTCTGTCTGTGTTTATTGTTTTGTAAATCAGAATTATTTTCATTTTTCAATTCATACCAAAGAGAATATAAATACTACGTAAATTCAGACTTAGACAGTTGGAAAGACCTACAGGAAAGGCTTGGAATCATTTTTAAGTTTTATTACATGAAGTTATAATGTCTGAAACTTACGGTAAGTGAAATCAAAGTATATCATTATGGGTTCTTCCGTTTCGGTAAAAAATAGAGACGTTTCATAGTTTTATTCTGGTGCTAATGAATAGGAGTACATCCATGGTAGTAGGTAATTGTATTTCCAAAATTACTGGCTAGCTTTATTTGTGCCTTAAGTATCGATGGTTTCTATTCA
This sequence comes from Cabera pusaria, assembly GCA_954871355.1. Classification (NCBI taxonomy): domain Eukaryota; kingdom Metazoa; phylum Arthropoda; class Insecta; order Lepidoptera; family Geometridae; genus Cabera; species Cabera pusaria. The sequence continues at coordinate 15,294,346 of OX940896.1, forward strand.
TTGCATGATTTTCATGACATTTATAAGAGCACTGTTACATCTACGATGTTTTGTTTCGTAGTAGTTACATACATTTCACCCATACACGTTACTTCCTGCTTGGTAGCGTTCCTGGTTTGCCCAGTATTTAGATGGCATGCAATGCGTTGTAGCCAAGTACAAACCATATCCATATAGAGAAAAGATAGATATGTATCTTTTTGAAATAAAGATATATATATATTACTCTTTCATATCTCTTTATCTCTAATAACTCCGTAAAGCTACGCTCCCTTTCTATTATAGGTTTTTATATGTTTACATCTCCCTTACTCTAACTCCGTGACACTCTCTTCTTAACGCATTATATGCATCTCGCTTACTCTAACTCTGTGGCTCTCCCTTTTGAATGCTTGGTATGTTGGAAAGGAGTTGTTGCGTCGAAGATATGAAAGTGTTAAAGACACGGTTGAGATACGTAAGATATACTGAAATAGTCTTTGGTTTAAGGAGATATCTCTTTTTAGTTAATCACTCCTGAGATATACATGTCTAATGCATTGCACCCCAGCCATACAATGAGTGTTTAGAATGTGTCAATCATGCACTATGAGCTCCGCTAAAGTACCGGCTTTGGGCAACAATACCGGATGTTGACTTACGTTAGGCAGGTTGGCCTTCCTAAGGCAGCCTCCAACACACAGAAGCCCTTTGAATCTATGAAAGGGTTAACACTTTGACTGCGGCGCCATTTTTGCAACTTTCTCGCTTTACACACAACGTCTGTGTTTTATAGAGCTGGTATCGGATCGTAAGTAAAATCGAACAGCAGGTTGGTGGAGCTGATTGCGGCCCCCAATCTTGCTTAGTTTGTGCACTCGAACATTGAGCAACCATCTAAAGTGCAAACAAGTGCTCTTTACGAATATTGTTGATAACATTATTATAATGGTGCACTCTTGTTCTGTGTGTGGTTGTTCCTCGACAGCAAAATACAACAAGGACTTAACATTTTCATCTACTGACACTCTCAGATGTGAGGGTAGTTTATTCCTATAATTTCGAATTAAGTATTTAACTTCATCATCATATATATCGTATACGTATCTTAGGCATATCTGCCGCAGTGACAACCGTTGGGGTAGACTTGTCCTAGAGTGGAGAACGCAAATCGGCAAATGTAGCGTAGGACGTCCTGTGACTAGGGGGAGCGACGACATACAAAACGGTGGGCAGTGATTGGAAAAGAAGAGCCGAAGACCGGGCTCAGTGGCGCATCTTGGGAGAGGCCTACATCCAGCAGTGGACTGACACCGGCTGATGATGATGATGAAGTATTAACCACTCAGGGATCGCTGACCCACCGGTGGGTCAAGAACAATTACAAGCAATTCCGTCAAGCTTCACGGACCCACCGGTGGGTCAGCTTAGCCAACTTTTTTTTTCTATATTTACAGCGCATAATATTAGAAATTGTAACCATTTTTTGGTCTTAAACGCTTGATGAAGAAATATTCTATTTATAAAATGCCATTTTGAACTATATTTTATTCTTCCCCGCACCATGAAAACTACTTAATGAATACGCCTTAGGTCGACCATAGACGCCATTGACGCTTGGAATGCTGACGCTAGATTGTGTTTTGAAATGTTATTTTCTGTTGGTTTATTTTAGTTTTTAGTATATATCTAGTATAAATTCTATTCATTTGTGTTTTGTGAATCCATCTTAGCTATTGAATTCTAGAAATATCATCGTATTTGTGTGATCGTCGGGTTTTCTACCAAGTGGCGGTTTTCCCGCAATTTCGAGTTTCTGTGTTGAATAAAAAGTGAAATTAGTGAAAATAATGAATGAAATAAGCATTTCGAATATCATTGCAAATAAGTAGACGAATCACTAAATCAATTCAAGAAATCAATTCAGGATGGTATGAGTCATGCTGACGAATGTTTATACAATCGTAAAAAACGTAAGTACCTACTTAGACCCTTTCAAGTGGGTCGGGTTTCGAGCTCGGTTTTTATAAACATTTACGCAATAGGATACCGAATTCTTTGTGTATAGTGGTAGCTGGGTTCTAGAACTTTGATTTGCGTATTGTATTTTTAATATTTCGGTTTTGAGTATCTCATATTCAGGCAAAGATCCAAGATATACATTTCAGGGGTTTTGAGGTGTAAATAAAAAATAACTAAACTAAATATAAACTTTATTTTTATACAACAATGAAGTAAATCTATTACAAAATAAAGCACAGTTTACAGAATAAGAAAATATGGTGTGATTAGTTTTGCATGCGAAGAATTACGCGACGCGACGTTCGCGCCATTCCGCTACTGCACACATTTTCAAAGTGGATTAATTTTTTTTTTGTTTTAAATTCCCGATCCCTGTGTGGTTAAACTAAATATCATCTAGTATTATTATTATTTGAAATTTCTCATAAATTAAATTAGTTAATTTCACATGGAATAGAGTATAAATAAACTGGCCAAGTGCAAATCGGACTCGCACTGGTAGAGTTCCGTAAATAGTTTTATACAATAGATCAAACTATATTGATTTATATAGGTTGAAATCTACAGAAATAGCAAAGCTAATAAAATATTTTTACGTAGTAACTATTGTTTAATCTGTGGTTTCACTGGAAATATTTTATTATTTTTCAAGATGCATAATTTTCAATCTGTGATATCTTCTAAAGTTTTCATTTATCCTGTAAAGGACAATTTTAATCTATAATATGTGACAAAGGTAATTAACGTAATTATTTTGATAAGAAATAATACAGTATTGTAGAAAATTGCCTTGGAAGTTATTAATGTTTTTTATTTAAAAATTTAAGATTAAAATTGTTACTGTGACTGGTGTACTATGTGTGTCTACCTTAAGAGATAAACATATGCTATCGCTGACTTTTTCATAGGTCTTATTAAGTTCTATAAATATTCCATATATATATTTCTTATATATATTTCCGTTTAGGCAGCATTGCATAAAAATGTGTTTTCGTGACCGTTTTATTGCCGACTTAGGTTGCAAAATAGGTCTCCACAAATGTACCTATGATTTAAATCGTATACTATATATCAAAGAATCAAAGCATTTATTCAGTATGTAGGCAGTATTAATATACGCGCATATACACGTCAAAATCATAAATAATAATCAATTATCAAGTAAACATAGCAAAAGCAGAATTTAAACGCTTTGAATTAGAAAGAAAAACCAAAGTAATAAACCATTCAGCTGTCATCCAATCGTTTACGACAGAATATTAAAAAAAATATTAAAGTAGGTTAAAACCAACCATACATGTAACTGTGTGTTTCAGTACTTCAGACAATTTTTATATAAAAAAAAAATAAAAAACGTTAAATAGTGAAACACAACTTAAAGAAACGCATACCGATCACAGCCCATATCATGGAACTGATAGTCCGTCTGTCAGCTGCATAATATTGTTTAAATAATATAGGGATGTAAGGGAGCAAACTTCCACCTAATTGCTCCCAGCCAACCTCTCCTGCACGTGGTGCATCCTTCCGATCAGCGAACGAGGCTCTGGCGACCGACAAATGGCGGTATATCCATTCAGAACGACGTAGCTAAATACCACAGGCCGGTGACGGGCAGCAGCGTCACCGGTGCGAGAAGCTACGTCCTGCGATCACCCAACCCGACTGCCCAGCGCGTGGTGATTATTTAGGCAAAACCTGCATGGCAAGCACAAAATTACAATGGCCCCCAGTTCCCGGTCGCCCCGCTATTCCTAACCAAGGCGGCGGTTACGGTAACGGCGGGGCAGGGGGTGCTAAGAATCCCCGGGCTACGGTAGGCCGCCAACTCCGACTGACACTGGCAACGTTTAATGGATGCACGCTACGGCTTGATGCACACTTGGCACTACTGGAAGAGGAGCTGAAAAATATAAGATGGCATATTCTAGGGTTATGTGAAGTCCGAAGAGAGGGGGAGGACACCGTTACCCTAGAATCGGGCCATCTTATGTATTTCAGAGAGGGATAACAACCATCCCAAGGTGGCGTCGGGTTCTTGGTCCACAAGATCCTTTCTGACAACGTTCTAGAAATCTCCAGTGTGTCGACAAGGGTAGCGTATCTTGTGATCAAACTCAACGAGAGGTATAACCTATCACCGACTAGTCCGAGGCTCTCTAGATATCGACTGCAAGCTTGAACGTGTTCATCTAATGAAGTCCACGCTACGACCCAACATGCTACAATCCGTGGTCGGGTCCGAAACGTTCCAGCTGAAACTGGAGAACCGATTCGCTGCACTGGAAACCACAATTGACGTTGACGTGGACCAAGATCTCGACCATGTGGTGGGTATCCTCAGGGAGGAGGGTACAAAATTCTGTGAGACGCGAGGTGCTGGCAAGAAGTCTAAGCTTTCAGAAGAATCTCTACAGCTAATGCAGAAGCGACGTGAAAACCCCGCAATCACTTCGTCAGATCAACGGACTCTCAACAAAAAGATTTTTAAATTGGTACGACGTGACCTCCAAAACTCCAACACACGCACAATTAAAGAAGCGATAGAGCAAAACCGGGGGTCAAAAGTCTTTGTCCAACAGCTGGGCCGAAGCCATCTGACGAAGTTGACCACTTCTAGCGGGAGTGTCGTCGCTTCTAAGCCGGAGATTCTTAAGGAAGTCAAAGACTTCTATAGCCAATTATACACCTCACAAGCGTCCCTTCCCCAACCCGGTATTGAGGATCCTAGAGCCACTCTAACCCGCCACTATACCGAAGATCTGCTAGACATCAGCCTAGATGAAATTGTGATGGCTCTCAAACAGCTTAAAAACGGAAAAGCCCCCGGAGAGGATGGAATTACAACGGAGCTCTTAAAAGCCGGTGGAACTCCTACGCTACCACAGCTTCAGCGTATTTTTAATTCCGTCCTCTTTTCGGGGAGAACTCCGAAGACATGGAGTAAAGTGTGGTTGTTATGTTCTTCAAAAAGGGACACAAAACCCTTTTGAAGAACTATCGACCTATCTCCCTCTTAAGCCATGTCTATAAGCTTTTTTCGAGAGTCATCACAAATCGTCTCGCGCGCAGGCTCGACGAATTTCAGCCTCCCGAGCAGGCTGGGTTTCGAGGAGGATACGGCACCATAGACCACATTCACACAGTGCGGCAGGTTATACAGAAGACCGAAGAGTATAACCAGCCCCTGTGTTTAGTGTTTGTGGACTATGAGAAAGCCTTTGACTCCATTGAAACCTGGTCTGTTCTGGAGTCTCTGCAACGGTGCCAAGATGATTGGCGATACGTGCAAGTGTTGAGAGGTCTGTATGACGCCGCGACTATGACCGTCCAAGTACAAAATCAGCAGACTGAACATATCCACTTACATAGAGGTGTGAGACAAGGGGACGTTATTTCCCCCAAATTGTTCACAAACGTTCTAGAGGATATGTTCAAAACGCTGAACTGGAAAGGACGATAAATATCAATGGCAATTACCTCTCACTTTGCAGATGATATCGTCATCATGGCTGAAACCGTGCAGGACTTGCAACACATGCTGACCACCCTTGCTGATTCTTCTGCACGCATCGGTCTCCGGATGAACTTGGATAAGACCAAGATCATGTTCAACGAACATGTGATTCCGGAACCGATTGCCCTAAACGGAGTTCCTCTCGAAGTTGTTCACGAATACGTCTACCTTGGGCAAATCTTGCAATTGGGTAGAAACAACTTCTAGAAGGAAGCTCGCAGAAGAATACAGTTGGGATGGGCAGCATTCGGAAAACTTCGTCGAGTTTTTTCGTCGCCCATACCACAAAGCCTAAAGACGAAAGTCTTTAACGAGTGCGTCCTACCTGTTATTACTTACGGAGCTGAGACGTGGACACTGACGGTGCGACTAGTTCACCAATACAAAGTCGCTCAGCGAGCTATGGAGAGGGCTATGCTCGGAGTTTCTCTGAAGGATCGAATTCGAAACGAAGTCATCCGTCAGAGAACCAAAGTTATCGACATAGCTCATAGGATTAGCAAGCTGAAGTGGCAGTGGGCTGGTCACATCTGTCGTAGAACCGATAACCGTTGGGGTAGACGAGTTCTAGAGTGGAGACCACGGCTCGGAAAACGTAGTGTAGGACGCCCTCCAGCTAGGTGGAGCGATAATATACGCAAGTTGGCTGGCAGCGGTTGGAAACAAATAGCTGAAGATTGAGCTCAGTGGCGTGCCATGGGAGAGGCCTATCTCCAGCAGTGGACGGAAATTGGCTGATAATGATGAATATAGCATATAGCCTATTTTCATTCTGAAAGTCCATTCCATATATTAGTGAAAGAATTTTTTTAATCGGTCCAGTACTTTTTGAGCCAAATCAATACAAACATCCATACATAAATACAAAACTCCAAAGATACAAAAATACAAATGTTCTCTCTTTATAATATTAGTATTAAAAATACGGTCGAATTGGGAAACCTCATTTTTTGTAAATTCAAAGCAATAAGTTATGTTTCTGTTATATCTATAATATTTTTTATTGAATTTGATCTATTTAATGCTATTTGGCGTGTTTAAGTGCAACTTTTTAATTTGCCCATATACTGAATAAATGCTTTGACTTTTGACTTTTGAAGTCGGTTAAAAATAATCCTATTTTAATCAAATCTATGTATAATTGTCTAATGTAAAATATTATTTTCAGATTATCTGTTCAAATTTCTAGTAATTGGAAGTGCTGGCACGGGCAAATCTAGCCTTCTTAACAATTTTATTGGAAACAAATGTAAGTTATATTTAAGTTATTTCTCCACTTTGCACCACAGAAGCTTCCAACAAAGTCAAATTCTTTATACAATATTTATTTTCTTTATTCCATAATACTTATTAACCTTTGTAAAATATAACATACAATTTTATTGTATCCAAGACTGTACTGACAAGGCAATACTAACATTTTGCATGTAAATTTATATTATTATTTAAAACTGATCTAATATAATATAAAATAATCATAAGTGGGATAGTTACCTGATACAGTAATTCCAGTTATGAATAAAGATCTCTTTTTATGTCACATGTCAGTGCGTGCAGCCAAATGCTGCCATGCCCTTTAAAGTACTCTCATGGGTAAAAGATTCCATACTAAAAGTAACGAAAACTTTGATATTTTTTATTTTTAAATTATAAGTTTAAATTAGATCTTTATTTAGGGAGTTTGATTAAGCATGATCATGCCACCCCCATGGCAATAAATCATATCTTACCAGATTAAAAAAAAATCATAATAAGATATTAATTTTATGTACCTAAAATTATAATAGTTATGGGCAAACTAATTTTTGTCAAACTTGATTCACTAGGAGCAATGCCGTAACATCCATACATACTTACACCCTTTCTACATGATTGTTATTATTTAGGCATTATCGTCTCACTGCGGGGCAAATGCCTCCCTTTTCTCCCTCCATTTCCTCTCAGTTTAAAGCTGTGTTAGACCAATACTTTCAATAAGAGTTAAGTTCGCATTACAAAACTAAAAAAAAAAATAGATTTGTTAAACCTATAGAATTGAAAATGGCGACATCGCAAAAGGTCCTATACTACAGCAGTTACCTCCACAATCAGTTCAAAAGATGTGATGTCAACCAACCCACTCTGCTTCTGTCATTACGCTATGCATGTCTTGTTATTATTGTTCACAAATAATCTATGCAAAGTAGCATTTACAATTACAGTAAATTCTGAACACAATGTTCAGAGAAACAATAAAATTTTAGGAACTAATGATGGTTTCACATTTTGTATTGAAACTGCAACAATACAAAAGCATTGTTATCATAGATTGTCGTGGCGTTACGATGAACTAATATTCAGAGGTAAGGAAGGAAGGTACATACCTACCTAGTAGCACACGATAATGAGTCGGTAGTACATAATTTGATCATAACAAAAACAGTAAATTAAAACGACCGACGCGACCTTAATCTCTACGACGGTTCTCTTTTTGCACAGACTTTATCTTCATTATGATGAATTTAGAATTTAGCTCAAATCGTACTAAACAATTTTGACAGTTTCGATTTTTGTATGTGCTCCAATAAGAATCATGCTAAATCCATGACTAACTTTGTACTGACAACTAGGGGTCGCAATTTCGAACTGTTTTTTCAAAACCGGTATTTTCGGTACTGACTTCTGATCAATACCGGTATTCCGGTATTTCGGTATTTTCGATATTGCCGAGATCTGAACAATTTTTCGGTATATATTGAAATATCGACTAATTATAACACTAACTAGTTTAGTTTGTAAGTTTTCTTTAAGGATTTCAGAGGAATAACAAAAAAAGAATAAGCAGATATAAGAATTTTAATGTTTTTCTACAATGATAATAAAACTTTACAAAGTATTTTAAAATTAAAGTTTTTTTTTGAGATCAAAATTAAATAGTCTCCAACGAAAACATACATTTATGCAATACTATAATAATATATTAGTAGTAATCTTTAATCTAGTCTCACTCAGTCAGTTATCTTACCATACCACGTTTGAGTATACATACAGCTACGGCTAGTCGCTGCGTGATTGGTCGGCTGTCGGCACCAATTACCCCGCGCGAATTTTAAACTTGATAATCGTCGTAAATGTTTTATAAAACTACTTCTCGCGAAATATAGTTGGAATTATGAAATTACGCGCGGTTTTCAATTTTCATTTTGTTTAAACATAAGAATTACAAAAGTTTTATTTAATTTTTACTGAATATCGAAAATACCGAAAATCCCGGTTTTGGTTAAATCAAAACCGGTATTTATAGATCCTTAATTTAGCTCGGTATCCCGGTATTTTCGATATCCGGGATCCCGGTTTGCGACCCCTACTGACAACCTGCAGGGCTAGCATGGCCTTATCCCCCGGGGAAAGACAAAATTATTTCCCTGTTTTTCACCACTGACAGGAGATCAACACAACAATTTCAACGCTTGGTGAAGTTTAACCCCGATTTTTGAATTTGTTTCGTTTGTTATTAAAGAGTTTAAAAAAATAATTGATTAAAAGTCAGCGGGCGTTTATAATTGTCGAAAAACTTTACTTATAATTTGCCTTCTCCAACAAACAAAACACGGATAGGTGGAAAGACAAAATAGTCCCCTTGCCATGCTAGCCCTGCTGAGCTGACAACCATGTAAAAGTGGTTAGCACAGACAACAAAACAATAATATGTTAACCTCAGAATTTAGAAAAGGAACACACATTTTACCTAATTAATTTTACCTATTACTTGTAACTGAATATCTAATGCCGGGTCTTGCTAGGCAAAGAGCGAACGAATGGCGAATGGAAGACGGCAGACGCATCTCTACAGGTGTATATCTCCTCCATTTCCCTCTATTCAGCGTTCGTTGTCGTTCGTTCGGCCGGTGTGTACCTAGTGTAATAAAATAGAAACAAAGTGGAATAGTACCATTCTAAAATAATATATTTAATTTTCCAGTCAAAGAAGATAGATGTCACACTATCGGAGTAGAGTTTGGTTCAAAGATTGTGAACATTGGGGGTAAATCAACGAAATTGCAGATTTGGGACACGGCGGGACAGGAGAGATTCCGATCAGTGACTCGGTCCTATTACCGCGGAGCTGCCGGCGCTTTGCTTGTCTATGACATCACTTCACGAGACTCTTTCAACGCCCTCGCCAACTGGCTCAGAGATGCCCGGACTTTGTCCAGTCCAAACATATGCATTCTGCTCGTCGGTAACAAAAAAGATATGGAAGAATCGAGAGAAGTCACATTTACAGAAGCCAGTCAATTCGCTCAGGAAAATGGTGAGTTTTACATCGAATTTTTTAAAATCCAGAATAGGCAAGCATTTGTCTTCTATCCTGCAGGCCCAGACTAAATATTTTCATTCCATGTTTGAAAACCGCTGATTAAGTCCTCGATAAGTGCGCGCAGAATAGGTCTTCTCTTCAAGCTTCTTGAGCGGGTGGGTGGTAAAGTGATTATTTAATTATTGTTGTCTTATGAATGTTCTTCTATAGTGCACTGTCTAAGCAGGTTTTAATAATAATATTGTATGGGAATGATTAATTTTTAAAAAATCCCTCAAGGCCAAATATAGAAGGAAACAAATAATAAAAATACCTTAAAATAAGCGCACGAAGTGGCACAGTACACATATCGTGTTGTGGCCAATAAGGGAAATTTTAACCATATGTCCAATAACCACTTAACTGGTCCACTACCACATTCGCACATTCTTGATTTTTATCTTTTGAAGTACACCTACTGTACAAGTCCAAATGCAAGATCCGGAATTCGGCGCGTACTTAACTGATACGCTAACGGTGATGTTTATGATTCCAGAACTAATGTTCCTAGAGACCAGTGCTAAGACGGGTGAGAATGTGGAGGAGGCATTCTTGAAATGTTCTAAAACGATTCTCGCCAAGATAGAGACGGGAGAGCTAGACCCAGAGCGTATCGGTTCCGGCATCCAGTACGGCACAGGCACTTCCAAACGTCTCGCGGCTCCTAAGAGGCCCACCAGGACGCCATCCGATTGTGCCTGTCGTCTTAACTAAGAAAAGATTAAAATTATGAATACTTAATCTTACGAGCGCTCAGAATAGCCGTTTTCACTTTTAAAAATGTTTGGTTATGCTCGCTAGATGGCTCCGTAATCAATTGAGAGATAATACAAATAATTTAGCTGTCACTGCCAGGACGATGTATCACAACCACAGAGTATTTTATATATACGGAAAATCCCATCATCCTAGCTTCCAAAGCATAATCGCCAAAAAAGCGATGACGATGCAAATGACAGAAATATTGATTCTTATGTACGCCATCTATTGAAGTATAAGGTTACTAAGATTATTTTTAGATAACGGCTGATTCGATCGATTGGACTAACGTTGTTTTAAATGTGATGTATTTTATGATTCTCATAGTGGGGTTTCTTTAATGTTCTATTTACAATTAAGAATTGTGTAAGAGCACTCTAAAGGAATTCTTATCTCACTATTATGTAAGAGTGAATATAACTACTAGTGATACAGGAAATGTGGTTCGTAAGCTAATGCGCTTTCGTAAAGCGTAAAAATAGTATGCGCAATATGACGTAGTAACCTGATTGTGAATTACCTATTTTGCATTTACAGATAGATCTGTATCACATTAAACGGAGAGGTGTTGAATTGAAGTAGTTTCGTATTGCGGGTAATATGAGACGAAAGCACCGAACGGTGTATTGTGAGACCAGTGATACAAATATAGCTACTTAAGGGCCCAGATTCCAGCTCACTGATTTTAGTTTTATCTTAGTAAACACAACAAGCCGCAGAATGCGAGCGAAAGTGATGCAAGTAGACGAATACCTAAGTGTAATAGGGACGCACTGATGGTCACGTTGACCGGTATTAAATAACGTAAGCGTAACATTAAAATAAAAACAAATAATTCACTAATTTTAAATATTGTTACAGTAACTTTTTCCTAAATCATTCAACAATGTTTATGTAAAATTTAATTAAGAAATTCCTTGGAAATGTTAGAATACAAAAGGAATTTCTGAATTTTTAGAGGTCATATATGGATATGATATTTTTTTATCGGGGCTTCGTGTTTTTGGGCTTGGTTGATTTGTTAGTTATATCCTAGAGTTTCATGCATTAAAACTTGAATGCCGTCAGTTAGCAGGCTACGTGTCTATGTGGTTGACAAAGTTGGTTAGCAATCCGTATTAACTTCATTACCTACACCTTTTTGGGCAGACTTCTGCACGGTCCACATAAGCCACCCTTTTCCCTTAATTGCATACTCGTCTTGTCTAATATCGAAGCCTTTTCCTTGGGCAAATAATAATATTTGCGAAGATAAATATGATATTCGGTTCAATTCCATTTTGACCATAAGTTCTATAATAGCTACTTGAGGCTTTGTGATCGTACATCATTAACTTTGACTCTATAATTGAACGTTAGGTGCTGAAGTCAATTTAAAATTGCGCTATTTATAATTTGTAACCAAAAGTATTTATAAGTCTTTAAAATTTTATTTTTGGCTCTCGTCCTACGGATAATCTCTAACCAGAAATGACAATATACATAATTTTATTAATTTCCTGAAGTGCTGGCATAATATCTCAGATGTAGTTGTTTTTCAAAAACGTATTCAATGATTATATGTTTGTACACCCCACATAGATGGGATAAGGGTAGGATACGAAAATAATGAAATGTTTACTGTAAAGGTTAGACCGCACTAAGCAACAGCTGCATTCACGGCAGCGGCGCGACGCGACGTGTAGCGACATTATTAGTATACTGCACTTGAACTGCAGTTTGCAGCAAATTTTGTCTGTCAGTCGTTCAGCAATTTCTGAGGAAGATGGAAGAAACTGATTTAAACGTTATTTTGAGAGTTGAATTTACTCAATTGATGCTCCCATTTCTTCGCCAATATATATATATATATTTAAAAGCTTACTTGCAATGTGGGTTGCACATTACTAGTATTCTTGTTAACCCCTCCAACCAAGCTAAATATGCTTGTGTCGGGAGTGGGTTCACGTCAATAGTGCAATGGGTGGGGTGGGGATCGAACTGACGACTTTTCTATCGCCAGACCTTTTCCATTGGGCTATTGTCGCTTTTTAATAGTTCCCCTCCAAATGTTGCTTTTCCTAAGTGAATTCATGTAATGTTCATTTTGCTTGTCATATATTTCAGGATACTGACTGACTAATACATACAATTAATTTCTCTTCGTCGAAAGCCATTTTAAACACAACTTGTCGTACTACGAACCAAACACGTTCTAACTTATATAACGTGAAGTGTCGCGTCGCTTTCTATACCGCACTAACGGCAGCGGAACTACACGACGCGACACGGCCCGTCAGATTTGATGAGTTGGTCAACTTTGACGCGCAGTGACGCGGCGCGTAGTTACGCTGCTGCGTAGTGCGTTATATCTCATACAATATCTTACAAAGAATATTTTGTCGCTACGTGTCGCGTCGCGCCGCTGTCGTGAAGTGTCGCTTAGTGCGGTCTAGCCTTTGCTATGCACACTTTTTCTTTTTAATATGGCTTCACACGACTAGCGTATTTAGCTAGTGTCATGTAAAATTAAGCCAAAGTCACGTTGAAGTCGAGTCCAAGTCCGGTCCAGTCAAAATCTCCAGCGAAGAAGGCTTTCAGTCGAGTTTTAGATAAGGACAGGTCCACATGTCGCTTTCTTTGTATTTTACCAGTCGAGTTGAAGGATCGCTAATCGACCAGAAACATTTTATAAAGTAAACACCACAATGGCATTGTGTAATGGAATGAACAGACCGATGCAAACCACGCTTATAAATTATTAAAATTCACCAATCACTAAGGGGCGTCATAGACAAGTGTGATGGGTGGAAAATTTATAATTTGATGATTTGCTAGCATGTTTTACAACTCTTTGGTGGCTCCTTAACTCTATAGGGGTCGATACACATAACAATGAAAATGCCAGCACTTCTTACGAATTCGAAAACGAATTTATTGTATAATTTGAAATTAAGAATTATTCGAATCTAGTTTTAAGATACTTATAGTCGTATAATAGACAAATATTCCACCCCATTCAGTTGTGAATTAGTTGCACACCTAGTGAATGTAGAATTTGTGCTTATTTTATTTGTTGACTTTTTTTTTGATAAGCGTTCTTAAATTCTCGCGACAAATATTCTGTATTTGTTTTGTGCTGTGTAATTTAAGATCTATAAGCGTAAACGTTATTTTGTTAAAAACCATGACCAGAGAAATAAATCTTTATAAAGAGAATGTATATTTCATTATTATATCCATAACATTGGGGACCATAAATCAGCACCAGTGCGTAAGTCAAATTGTTACTTCTTCACGGATAAACTGCTCGATCGACTTGTGTGAAATTTTGTATTGTTTGGCGCAAGCTAGTTACACAAATATTGCTCTTTTCGGTATGTTTGACCTATCCTGACTGGTTCGTGTAATAAAAGTTAGGGTCAGTGTCGCTTCTTGCCAAACTTCTTTTTGTAGTGGTAGGACTTCTGCTAGCCCGCCTGGGGCGTTACCACCACTTTGCCAATTAATTTTTAGCCGTGAAATAGGAATGTTTTTCGGTTGAAATGGCAAGGTGTCCAGTTAAATTACAGGGCATGTGAAACTCAACATCTTTGTCTCAAGGTAACAGGCGCAGTGCAGTGACATGCAACATTCTGGACTGTCAGAATTTTGCATGACGCTGTATCTGTAATAGGTAGACGTCATCGCTTACCATCAGGCGAGCGTCGTGCTTGTCCTGTTACCTTTTACCATAAATTTAAAAAAATGGCGGACTCGATGCCGCTTGGCTAGATCTTCGGTAAAGTCGTGTGTCGTGCCTATGTCTAATATTCAAGTGTAATCTTAGTTTTTATAAGATTCTACTGAAATAAATCAAAGCCGTGTGTAGTGTAATATTCCTTTAATCTTGAATTTAATTTTAACATTTCTAGGAGTACAAGGACCCGCCTAAAATCTTTTACGCCATAATGGCAACATTAAAATTATATCGATAAGTAAAACTAAAATAAATATCATTTCCACGATCAAAATGTGTATTCAATAAGGGACAAATGTATAGTGTAGAGCATACACTCCAAAAGTACATTGATGTTATATTCAACATAACATATTTATATGATATTTTGAAATAACGACCTTTGGAATGCTTAAATATTTTCTACAGTACAGAGGCACTGACATAAGATAACATTGAACTTATTTTTAGAAAGCTAATTTTAAATGTATTCACATTTTTACCTTTACTTTAAAATATTTTTGCTTGCCTGCTTGGCAAGCAAAAATATTTTCAGTTTATTAATAAATACTGCTGATATGAAACAAACATATTGAACAATTGGTGTTCAAAAATATACTATTCTAAAAATATGTTTACGATTTTTAACCGCACAATGTTAGATTTTGGGAAAATTTCGACTAAGTGGGTATGTGAAAACTGGTAATAATTTTCTTTTAAACTATGTTTACAATCCTTTATCTTAATGCCTTTACATGGTTTGTCCATTGTTTTGCATAAAACATTGAGCAAAAAATAACTACCAAACTTCTGACATAGTCAGTAGAACATATTTATATTTAGGTCTAGGTTAAGAACAATGAATAAGTACTTGGTCTCATTAGTTCGGCTATTTTGTACTTAAGTTCAAGTGAAAATAAATGTCTATACTTCACTTCGAAGGTGAAGTTCTATTTATACGAATAAAATAATATCTGTGTAAAAATATCTTAATAATTCATAAATATAATAATGTAGTACAGATCACATGCTCGAGACGCATTTACGACTATCGCTAACGTAATTGTAAAAACAATTACTTACAATATAGCGTTTTAGCGTCACAATAGGGCAGATGAATTTACAGTTTATGGCCGTATGCATGCACATGTAACTTATTTACTTAAATACTTATTACTAAACTTTGTTACAAAGCATGCGACAAAATGTGACAAACACACACACAAAAATATGTACTATAATCTAAACTGAAATGCACCTACATTATAACTAGGAACTAAGAAGTGTATGTATTAATATTTTATGTTTCTCACGTTGTAATTATTTGCTTGGAATAAAGAGAATATAATCAAACCGTTTTTAGGCTTACAGGTCCGGGCCTTTTCGACAGTCACTAAATTATATTTGGCTATTGTTACTTAATGAGGTGCAAATAAAAAAGAGTACAAACTAAATAAGAAAACTACTTTAACTATTTTAATAGTCCTAGCTCTATCACAGTAAAATATCAAAACTTTTATACAATTTAGTTATGTCTCGCAACAGAAATCAATAAATATATGAAAATTGAAATGAATATAAGTCATTTCAAATCTTTTATTACATTATCTATAATTTGTAATTATGATATACCTACTTATATAAATATTCAAAAGCGATACATCTTACTTTCTTGACACAAATTTATATAGATGATCAAATTAATGGAATGATCAAAATAATCGAAGGCTACTTGTACTCTCATTACACCGCAAATAATATAATTACTGAGATTTACACGAAGGTAACCTACATGTAGATTAATTATCAACCCTCTGTGACATGTTTTAAACACCCACACTAATAACAAACACCTAATTATAAATATATATAATATACTTACTACCTACGCTGTGCAGCATTATTTTATTTTTCATTGAATTTATTTTAAAAAGTTTTACATTATTGTGTTGAAATAATATAATTTTAAATATACATACAACTGTCATAGTTTTAAAATTTACACATAAATATTTTGTATTAAGTATCTAAAACATTCTTCCGTAATACAAATATACAACACTAATAACTACTTATTGCTAAAGTAACGAAATATTAGTTACCTACGAGATAATATGTAGGGCCAAAATACTGTGTGCTGGCTAAGAGAGGCACTGCAACTAAATAATTTCTTTTGTGCACCGAATGACAATAAAATTCCTTTTTAAATGATATACAATACATTAAAAATATTGACATTTGAATCAGTCTTCTCTATACATTCACAATGTCGTTATAATGAAGAAAAATAAACGCAATCGTCTAGGCAATATAAAAATATTAAGTAGCCATGTATTCAAAATTTGTGACTAGATTTATGTAATTGATAAGTACAAAACCCTATAATCGATAGAAGTTACATACGGTCTATTCTTTTGAAATTATTGAATCTTAGTGCATAATAAGTGAAAAGGGTACATCTTTAGACACGTACCCATTAATTTGGAATTGGGAATTGAATCTAGCTTTCCATAAGAGAGCGAATGCGTGAAAGCCGACGCTAGCACACAGCGGAATATGACTAAATTAATTAAATAGTCTCACGGTGAAAGGTACTAAACATACTAAGCCTTTGTTTACTCTCGCCTTATTTTTCTAATTGGACTTGCGTTTTAACGCTATATTTACAGTCGGTTAATGATATACATCTCGTTTAAGTAAATTATCCTATTTAGGTCGTAACTGTACGAGAAATGTAATACTCTGACGATTTATTGTGATTGAAGTGTGATCAAAGCTAACTTAGTTGTATACCGCATGGTGTGACGAAGTCCAAAAGCGCGCGAGGCGGAAGGCTATACTCCGCAGGAGTGGGAGTGGTCGCTTGGTTGAGGACAGGACCCTACTTCGCTCCCATTACCTCGCGGCACGCTACTGCCGCGACCAACGCCGCGCCTCGACCGCTACCGTCTTCTGACAGCATCAGGTCAAACTGAAAACCAAAGAGTATGTAGATAATTAATATAATGAGCTACAAAATGTAAAATTATGTGCCCACTGTACTGGCCACTACAACCGGTCATTTCATGAAGTATAGCTGTGCGTAGCTACGCTGGCATTACAAACTGACTGTTGCGCCATAAACGAATTCTAATGGCACGGTAAACATTATGACAGTTCTTTGTAATAAGTAACCAATAATTGCGAATAGTGATGCAATGATCACAATCATCGTTATTGTCGATACAACTGATAAATTTTCACACCCTTCGTAAAATATGGCCTGCTGACGTGATAATGTTTTTTCATAATATATCACGTTAGTCTTTGTTACGATTGCTACAATCTGGTAAAATATTTATATTTTTGAATGTTAGCATGATTCAACAGAAAAAAGTTATCAGATTTGGATACCGGGTAGACTTATCCCTAATACCTATTGATTGTGACATGGGTGTGTCATAATTAGCTATGTCATCGTTCGATAAAAATATTAGTCCAAAGTTTGTCGGATGACCTTTTATTCGCAATGTCAATTTAATCTGTATGACGTTAACGATTCAACATGTTTGTGTAGGCATTGGTAGTATACTCGAATATTGAACTTGTGTACGTAGTGGGGGCTCGACTGGGCGTCAATACCAATAAACAACTTATCAGTACAGATAGCACAGTTCAGAGGTTGTTAGTATTGCTCGTGTCCCGGATCTAATAGTTCTCCAACCTTCGAGATTAGCCAATTTATCGCTTCAGATTATTTATTCAAAGAAACGCTATTGCTTGGTACTATTCCACATTTTTGTTAGGCCTAGCGCGCACTGTGTTGCGGTGCGTTTATTCTACCGTACAGTAGAATAAAACGCACTGAGACAATCAGCTTTTCCCTGTACCAAAATTAACATTTTAGTATTTTCCGAAATGTGTTACTAAAACAAAAAAAAAACAACAACGATCCTGATTTGACAATAAATTCAAATATGTGAAAAAATATGCCTCTTAAAAATAAAACAAAGGATTAATATTGTAAGAATCGCTACCGAAGTAAGAACCTGTAAGCGTTTATTCTACAGCACGGTAGAAAAAACGCCGTCAAGAGTCCGCGTACCCACTGCGGCGAAAAAATCGCTCGTTTTCTCGTAATAATTTCCGTTCCGAAATGTATTAGTGAGCTAAATAGCCCTCGGAACGGAAAATACTAGAATGTTAATTTTGGTATAGGGAAAAGCAGAGTGTCTCAGTGCGTTTTTTTCAGCGTAGTGCGCGGTGCTTATTAGTTCTCTATGCGATACAAACATTTCTGCGGTAGACTATTATTCTAATTGCAATTCTGATAATTTCAATCATTCAATTTTAAAGCAAAAAAGCCAGTGCGTGATTTGCAGAATTTAGATAACCGGTGTTTATCCTGTATCCATAATTTATAGTATTATTTCAACAGTAGGTATGCTATACTAGGATTGTTGAAACTGACTACTCATACTAAAATGAATCATGTTTTTAAGGAGTAGGCTGTTTGGTATATGGACTCTCG
Source organism: Cabera pusaria (assembly GCA_954871355.1). Classification (NCBI taxonomy): domain Eukaryota; kingdom Metazoa; phylum Arthropoda; class Insecta; order Lepidoptera; family Geometridae; genus Cabera; species Cabera pusaria. The sequence goes on from OX940896.1 coordinate 15,313,169, forward strand.
AATTTGTACCGGAAAATACATGTATTACTTATGAGAGAGACAGTTACTGCCTCTTAGCGTATAGCCATTTGTTTGGAGAAATCCTCATCTTGTACTTGTACTATTATTTATTCTGCTAAGAATGGATCGGTGCTTGAGTATTGTTCCATAATATTGGCTTTAGAAAGCTTATTTATCGATATGTATTATCTATACAGGTATGACAGCATTGCGTAACAGGTATAATAAACGATGACTTCTCTTACCTTTAACCCAGGCCGGACAAGCTGCGCAATTTTCTCGCACATGAGCGTGTGGAAGTGAGGGTGGAAACGGTAGACAGAGCCGTCGATGCCGACGGTAACATGGGGCTCGTTCATTTTGTTAAGCAACGTGGCTATACCGGCTGAGACCAGGTGAGCCGCGCGCCGCGACACGCATTCGCACACGTGTCGCACCGCAGCCATGTCCGACTCAGTCGCGTGCGACAGGCCTGAAACACGACAAAGGTAAAGAATAAAATTGTGTGATTGACTTAGGCAACTATGTTGTGGGGAGGAAGACGCTGCTATTACGACCATATAGTAATAATGTATAGCAAGCAGCACTTCGCTCTACTTGGGTCTAAAACTAAGTTTATCCCTATTATCCTCACTAAAGTTAGTTTTACTATAATTTGTTTTGTAACGGTATTCGACGATCTATTGAAGATATTATATTGACTTTAATGTCTGTACTACCATAAGTATAGAAATTAATCATATTCATATATTTAGTGTAACTAGTTTAATTACAATACGCCCACAAATTATTTTGATAGCACGATTTATAAGCACGTTGAGTAATTCTTCGAAACCTGCACTCGTTTGAGTATAGCAGTGACTTACGTAACAAGTATTAGCGCAGTTTTATCAAGTTTGGTTTCAACATGATTGATGCAAAGAAAACTTTGCTCAACTCTTGATACATTGTAGGTTACACCCCAAAGTCACAGTAACCAAAGTATTATAGGTATAGTATAATTGTTATAAAATTTAGGTGTATCAAATTTGCAGATACAATTTTATGCTTTATGAAAGCACAATATTTTTCAAGCCAAGTTTTTTTTTGTATGTATGTTTATATTGTAGGCTAGCTTTTGACCACTATCTCGCCCGATGATGTGGTCGAAGATGGTGAACACGCTAGGCCTAGAATAGACACCTAATCTGATTCTCAAGGGCTGTGAGCTGCCGGAAAACGTGAGATTATGGCGGCAGATTTTTTCCTTGATGGTCGTATTTGGTAGCAAATCAGGCGGCACATCGTTATAATATGCTCCTACCACCTGTGGTAAAAAGTTATTAGTTACCTATGTCTTATCGGGTGGTATTATTTGGGTAGTTTTATACTAAATACTTATAATGAACAGATAGGTTAGTACTAGGTGCATATTTAAACTCAATCAATAAGTTGCAAACTGGTTTGCAATAAAACTTGCAATAACGCGGAACTGTCGAGTAACCTTACATAGCCTAAAACTTGCTTCTCAGGCGACAACCCAAGGAGTTATCTACTCGTTTTATTATTTCCGCTATCACACTTAGCATTGATTTAATCATCTGAGTATTAGTAGTGTTATCATATCACATAAGTAGTAGGTACTGATTTAATAATTTGTTATTTGAAACTATTCGAACTAATTGTGAGTATCTTTAGTGTTATTTTGTCATTAGCTTTGTTATTTTCACAAATATTGTGATTTTTAAAGCAAAAGGGCAAATATGTAGTTACGTGATTCAACAACAGTTAACTTAGTTGCAATGAGTAAGTGTTAAGTGCACTTAAGTACCTAGGTAAAGGCTAGGTAGTGTACTTATATAAGTATGTATATATACTTAGTTACTATTATATAGATAGCTACTATATATATACTTAGCTAGGCCCTATGAATAAGTTACAATTTGTATAAATTACCATACGATTTAGAAAGGTCTACATAATTTACCGAATCAATTTTACATTAACTACAAGTGTAACTCACCAAGTTCTTCAAGAACATCCATACAACAAGTGTAGTCGCCAATTTTATCCGACTCGATTTCTGAAACGTATTTTGTGTAAAAGCTGCCTCGTTGGAACAGTAGGTCGGATCCGCGTCCGCCGAATAGCAGGCCCATCCGCGTGAACTTCACTAGCGCGAGCCTCACTAGCTCGCCCATGTACATGCCGGAGATCATCTTTTCTTGACTGGAATCAAACAAATCACAAAATTAACTCAGAGCACTCGGTGTCGCAGTAATTATTATCACAAGGCGTCGAAAAGATGTTCCAATAATGGCCGAACTCATTCCTAGCGACTTCGACTTCGCTAAGAGTTCTCGTATTTTGTTTTTGTGAGTAATAAAATGAATAATCGAGAGTAAGCAACAACAACATACGTCTGTTGTCTTCCCGCAGAGCTACAACATGAAGTCCATAGAGACTAAACGTAAATAGACTCCTTCATATAGGGCGTTAAAAGAATCTTGACAGGTCGGCAACGCATTAGTGACACTGTCACCCCTACTGTTGCAAGTGTTCATGGGTGACTGTGAGTAATATGAAGCACTGAACATTTGTCAACGACCTAAAGACTATCTAGATACTATCTATCCGCAATGTCTACTTTGCTATCATGTAACAGACAAAGTCTAGCTCGTACCTACTGAAACGGGGATTACCATACATCACAAAGTGCCTTGTATAATAATAGAAATCATACATCGACATTTTGTCGTTAAGTACCGACGACAATCATCAATATTTTAGTCCGTCAACGGACATAAGCCACAAATATCCTATGGTCACTAGTACTAGGTACCCTTACCCTTGAACCCATGAGATCACTGAAGCTATTATCCACTGATAGCGACATTTAAACCATTATGATCTCTACACGCTTAGAAACTACGTCTTTATGTACCGGCTTTGTTGCATTAGTAGTACATCTACTTACATACTAATCTAGTCCTAGTCACTGGCAAATTATACTTATTTGCACGGAGGTGCTACTTGGTGATATATTCTACAGTATCGCATGTTTTGAAACGTGAATCTTTTAAGCGTTACGCTCGACCTTGGTATAGGTAAACCGTGAGAAATAAATACATTATAGGTATACCTAGTTATCTTTTTTATACCAACAAGTTTACTTGTTTCACAGTTTTCCCTAAAACTTCTTAAAGTAATTCTAATTTAAATTATAAGTACTTACAAACTATTATAAATTATTTAATTTAGAAAAATGAGTACCTAGTCATGAGCTGGCTATTTTGATATCTTCTTATTCCATCAATTTCAAAGATTTTTTTTTTCAACAGAAGATAATGTTCAGTAAATTGATGTTCTAACAATATTCTTTCTATATACCTTACAAATTATGGCAACATACATCTTAAAAGGATTGCGAGTACTATTATTTATTCTGTGGGTCAAGTAGAATATGCAGTGGCTAATAATAAAATAGTAGGTGTTCATACTCACATCTGTTTTCCAGGGTTGATAGAGGCGTTGTCGACTTCTCTGTCGAACTCTGTGCGGATGATGTCCAAGTTGCCATCGTCTCCGAATGCGCCCCACTCAGTATTGATGAGGAGCTCCGGCTTGCCTGGTTCTCCATCGAACATCTCACAGTTCTCTGTCTTCTCCACGTAGCAAGCGTTACTGCCTGTGCCTATACACCGTAAGGTAATGTTTATTTTTAACCAATGAAATTAGCAAACAGTTTATATGGCGTTAATTTTATGAGCAAACATTATCAGTAAACAAGCGATGTTAGCGACTTATAGGTGCAACGCACGATTTTTTGTGTAGTTTTCGTACCATAACCACAGAATAAGTAACAGTCCATAACCAAGAAAAAATTTTCAAGAATGAATTTCCACCCAAGAATGTAGAATCATAGAAAAGATAAGAATGTAGATGTTCGCGTTCCAAAGATCATGGTTTTTACTCGCGCTATTTGTACTATTATTTATTCTGTGGTCCCGCTGCGTGGCGTGTATCATGCTATCTATTTTCTTGTTGAATCAAATAGAACTTTACTTGAAATAATAAATGCCAAGTTTTACATTTAAATATTTATCTTTGATGGTGGTAAGCTACTTTTTAGTAACAAGTCAGGCGGAACATCGATGTAATGCTTCTTCTACCACCTGTGAGTTCCTGCCATTTTTGTTTTTGAACAGAATTTGATATTTATTTCAAATAGGTAAAACTAAGCTTCTATAACGTAGTTACTCAAATGAAAATTCTTTTAAATATAGATTAAAGTTAGAGTGACCAACATTTAGTTTTTAGACAGGACAAAATATAGCGAAGCTAGTTGTCAATAAGTAAATAAAATAAGTAGTATATGTAAATTTCAATGGTTAGACATGCTACTGTAGCACAAACAGAAAAATAAACAAACGGGGAAATTATGTTCAAGGTGAGACAATACCTAAATGTTAGTTGTGAAAACACACAGTTTGACGTCACTGATTGCACGTGCGTAACGACAATCACCATAGTTCATTGCATGTCACAAGATTATTTCCATGCGTAGAATAATGGCGTTATCACAACCACGAGCCATGATAACATTTTATATGTGTGTCGCTGACGTAGCGTAGGGTAACAGTATAGCAACATAAATAGGCGAACAAATATCTAACAAACACCACCACAAATTCAAACGGCAATAAACAAGGTAAAACCTACCAACGATGAGTCCTATTTTGCAGTTGTGGTTTTTCCACGCGCAGGACATTAATGTACCCGTTGTATCGTTCAGAATAGCACATATGTCAATCTGTACGTCCTAAAGAGTGAAAAAACATGCATTTTAGGTAAAGAGATAGATGACATTCCATATCTTGAGAGGGCATTCATACTGTTAACCCTTTGATAATGTTGAAGATGATTGATAGTAGAGGCTTTCGATGTTATACCTACTGACCCACCCGTGAATATTAATAATATTTATTTATTTATTTGACCTTTATTTTATCAGTGTAATTACTGTATCCATAATAATTTATGAAAAATGGAAATGTTTGACGTGTTATTATTGGATTTAATTAATTTCGCGTAAACAATATAACTTCAAACAACTTATTGATAGAATGAGCATCATACTCGAATAGTAAGTAAAATAAATAAGTATCTGTAGGCCAGAGTCACGCCCAACAAGTTGAGCAAAGGCCAAACTTTAGTCATAATATTATATCTGACTGACTGCAATATTTATCGTTTGTTTTGACATGTCATTGTTTTAATTATTACGAATAATACAATAGTTTTATTTCGTAACGTAACTAATGAAATTATTAGTGAACGGCCAAAATGTAAATAAACCAAACACAAATTAACCTAACTATAAGAATTTTGGATGTATATGTTGATTTAAACCTGCTATAATAATGCAAAACCTTGATGATAAATTAGAATTATGTCCGCATGCAAAGATTTGCCCAATTCATTTCAGTTGTCAATTATGAATGGAAATTACTGAAACATATGATCAATTTCTATGGCCATAATAATGTGTGCCCAACTGCCCACTGCCCAATGCTCATTATATGCCTTGCTTTGAATAACAATAAGTCTATCGAAAGCCTCAACATGGCTCTCATATCAGTTCCATGGCATGCCTTATGCTGTAGACGTAGAGAGCTGGCATCATCATCAACTCACCAATGATTACCCCTACTCGACTATCAGGTTCTTTATGTGCACACGACATAAGAGTACCAGTTGCATCATTTAGGATGCCCATCACAGATAGGTTAAGGTCCTGCAAAATTACTCATTTACATAGCTGGTTCTGCGACATATCTGTAAGTCTTTTAGACCGTATAATCGTATAGTTCGATGATAAAAAAAGGAAAAATCAATATTGCTTAGGTTTTAAAGTACATAATAATAAAGTACAGATTAATTATGAATTTACAGCAAGAATATATTTAATTTGGTGTGTTTAACTTACCCCACGTCTGGCTATAGCGTCTTTAAGTCCTTGAACAACATCTTCGCCGACTACTCCACTGCAAGAAAAACCTTTCGTCCAGCGCTGCAAGATTCCTCTTGTAAGACCCAATTGTTTTAAAGGAAAGCTGAATGTGAATCCCAATGCCAATCTCTCCTCGTACACATTATGTTCCTGAATTAAATGTCAAAGTATTAGTTCTATGAAAGCTTTCACATATTTTCTCAATAAGTTATATTTGTTTTCTTATTACCTTCATAAAATTAGCTAAACATTCTGCTATGTGGTCAAACAGAGCTAATCCAGTGCCTGTCATAATGTGGTTTGGTATCGCATAGATTTTAGATTGCATATCAAAGTGATTTTCTCCTAAATTTATAATTAACACTCTGAAGTTTGTTCCACCTAAATCTAAAGCCAAAAATTTACCACGCTCTGGAACAAGAAGTAAAATAGTTAAAATTGCACATGTATCGATAGCGACAAATAGGTAAATTAATTAGTGTATTATTATGCATCATTAGGCTTGCCTTTCTATTTTGTTTTTTTTTTTTGTAATTCATATAAAACTTTTTCATACCTTTTCCATTCGGTAAATCCTGTATGTAAGTGATCCAGCACTTGACTATTGATTTTGCGTGGGAGTCTTTACCGAGGCCTTTAAGAAGATCTTTGTGTAGTCTACTCATAATCTCTCTGATATGTTTATCACCAATGTGAAAAACTTCGCATTCTTCGCGAATCTGTAAAAAATAAAATAAATAAAAATTAGGGTAATCGACGTTAATGGTCGTAATGATGACGCTAAGTGACGAGAGTTGCTAATTATATGTTCAATTTGTAAACGAGTACTTAGTTACTAGTTATAATAAAACTAAATGGTAAAATCCCACAACAAATACCTGCTAAGCTTATTTTAATTATTTTTCCTATACAATTTTTTGTGGATGTTTTGTTGCTTATTGTAACGTATTTGTTTTTATACGACGTATCGTAATTTGAGGGTGATTAATTATTTATTACCGAATTTGTCTTATCGATCTATTTCAATCTATAGCCTAGCGTAGCCAATGCAGTCCTTGCAGACAAATAGCGAGTTGTTCACTATCGCGAGCGAGTTCCACAAGGTCAAAGCGGTCATTACAACCTACCGTACCGTTGCTTTCCAATTCGAAGCCGGCTAACGAAAAAGTTATTATTTCTAAATACTTAGTTGACCACTCACCAGAGGTAAATTATTCACAACGATACCCATCTTATTTCACGGCTGCTACGTTCAATTAACTTGAAAAATTATACTACACTCTGCTGGCTGTTTATGATGTTACGGCACGGCACGTCTTGCCAAACCCGCGAGGAAATGAGGAATATAAGCGACAACAGCAACTATTCTAACATCGTCCGACGGCGTCGACCGTGTTCGCACACAAGCGCAAAATGTTCATTCATTCATAAACGATTGTTGTCTCTCTCTTGTGTTGTGAAACCGTACGCGATAAAGCAGTACAGACATAATGATGATAAAAGAAATATTAAAATTAAGTTAAAATTGGGAAGTCAAGTCAATGTAGACTGGAATAATTGTTTTTGGTTGAAATTTAAGTAAAAAGACTAATTGCATCGTAGCACTAAATTATAAATCCTCTGAATGTTTATCTTTCTCCCCTGGTCGTGCCTCTTGGTGTTTCGTTCTGATTGGTCAACGCGTGGGCTCGCTCGTGACGTCATTAACATTCTTTGGCCTCTATAATTTACTATTCTGTTTGTAGTAGTGGATAATACATTTGTGTGCGACTGCTTTACTGCTTGCAATCGTGAAAATGTGGCCGATAAATGTATGCATTTTTTTAATGTTTTCATATTATTTTGTGGCTTCTTAGTAAAAATTATCGTACCTAGGTACATTATGATTTTGTATAGTAATAACTAAGTAAGATTAGTTAGTTCTTTCCTTCCTTACTTAGTTATTACTATATGCATAAATGAAAATATAGCAGATTTCATAAAATTTGTAAGGACTATGCCCTATTTAATCCTAGATTTGTTATGTCACCACCCACCCTACCACCTATCAGGCAGGTAAACAAGGCATCAGCAAATTCTTATCATACGATAAGAATGCGCATCGCTGGTACCTACTGTGTCGGGCGCTGAGTAGATAGGTAAGTAAGTAGGTACCTACATTAAAAAATAATAATTGGATTAATACGAACAAAACATAAATTATGATTACTAGCCGTTCTTTTAAAAAATAATTGTTAAAAGTATCCAGGTTATAAAAGTATTGTCAAATGTCGTCAAAATCCGTTCTGACGCTTTTACGTGATTTAGAAATAAACATACTCAATTTCACATTTATAATATTATTAGTTAGAGGCAGAATGACGTTATCAAGACGCAGAAAATATTAAAATGGAAATATAATAATAAAATTACACGTTTATGTATGACTAATAAATCAAAAAGCAATATGAAACGTTACTTTTATATACCTTTATTTTATATTAAAGGTAATTAAATCTATTGCTTATTTTTTATTTTTTAGTCATACATATACGCCAGTACGTGAATTTAAGAGCTTGAAAGTAACAAAATAAGAATAATATATAATTTCTATTACCTAATTAGTAATTACACGTCAAACCAGCAAGTTAATACATAGCCTCACATAATATTTTTAATATACATTTATCTACTTAAATAGAAGTATGGTTTTTAGTAGTTCTCAATGTACGAATAACAATCATCTAGAATACGTCACTGGCCGCTAATTAAAACGCTGATAGCGATACCATATAGAACCGCCTAGTAGCGGGTAACGGTACTTTTTGATGTATGTATTTTTGTAACTATAAGTATAATTTGTAATAAGTGTATCTAGTCCTATTTATTTCCTTTGTAAACTCCTGACAATTGTCCTACAAAAAACAAAGATTATGGTAAACACAAACTTAAATTGAAATTGTGTTGAGGCCTCGCGCGTTCATGATTACGGTGCGTTTATTCTAACGCACGGTAGAATAAACTGTAAACAAAATAATTGCGTTGATTTCTATGACACTCCATACTTCACAGAATTAACGTGCGGTAGAATAAACGCACCGCATCCGCAGCAGAAGTGCGCGCATTTGCGGCGAAATAAACGCAATTTTTTGTATACAGATTATTCTACCGTGCATGCGGTACAATAAACGCACCGCAACCATGTGTGCGCTTAGCCTTACACTCATTTTTTTTATTGTAAGTAATGAAATAAATAAACATAGCAATTGAGTAACAAATATGTTAACATTTATTTTAAACTAGCTGTACCCGCGACTTCGTTCGCGATTCCTACAAAAACTTAACAAAACCTTAACGTTAGTGTGGCTACACTTAATTTTTTATTCGTCTCATTAAGGTTCAAATCAATGCCTTACATTATGATTAGGCCAAGAGAATTTATATCTGCGACGCTGTATTTTTTTTTAATGTAACCATTAATGTCTTAATTTAAATAATCCACACTAACCATCAATATATGGGATATATATGGGCACTATTGCATTGCCCAGTCTGGTAGATAGGATTAAAATTTTAATGACAATGTATTTTAAATGGAATACTTTAACAATATTTAATTGCATATACTATTACATAATATATTGTCTAACGAAAATTTGGCAAATATTGTACTTTGGTATGTAGATACAACGTCGTTATAATGTATCAAGCCGCACAAAAATGCAGCCTCATAGAGAAGCGCTCGTCCAACGTTTGATCTCCTACATTTAAAGATATACCTATAACGACAACTAACCGCCTTGATATTCTCGGCATCTCATTAAGCATCAACTCTTAATTTTACTTTTATATCACTACATAATATAAAACAAAGTCCCCTGCCGCGTCTGTCAGTTTGCGATAAACTACAGAATTTGCGGTTTTCACCAATAGATAGAGTGTTCATGAGGAAGGTTTATGTGTATAATTCGTTAGGGTTTTATGTAAAGATTAATTCATACTCGACGGCACAAAGTGATGCAAACAGATACAGGCATATATGCTCTACCCAGCAGGGCTAGCATGGCAAGGGGACTATTTTGTCTTTCCATCTATCCGCGTTTTGTTTGGTGAAGAAGGCAAATAATAAGTAAAGTTTTTCGACAATTATAATATACGCTCGCTAACTTTTAATCAATTCTTTTTTTAAACTTTTTAATACGAAACAAAATCAAAACTCGGGGTTTAACATCACCAAGCGTTTAAATTGTTGTGTTGATCTCCTGTCAGTGGCGAAAATAAGGAAATAATTTTGTCTTTCCCCCGGGGATAAGGCCATGCTAGCCCTGCAGGCATATGTACGAAGCTGGGGCGGGTCGCTAGTTGAATTTAAAGTTAGGTCAGCCACTTGGCGTTTTGACTAAAGTTAGACAATATTTCACCTGGGACAGCAGTTTAATCTATATCAAAGCGATGGTTGACGGTTATAAAAAAATCCAGCTAAGTAGATGCTTAAAACTATTGATAGCAGAATCGAAAAACACATCAACGACGACTCCAATCAATTTATAAAAGGCACCTTTCAATTTCAGCCGGGATACTCACAATCATTCGAAAAAAAAAAACGGATTCAGAAACTTATACCTCCTCTTCGACTTAGATCTTTGCAATTCACAATTATCTGAACGGAGATACTTGCATTTCAATTCGTTAAATCAGGGATTCTAAATGGAAATATAATTATGTTTATAATTTTAAATGACACTTTCAATGAATTTGAATGTATCCGATTTAAATTAGAGTACGGAGAGTACTCATAGTTACATTTTTGACCATCTTCATAATACAAGTTAACACACTCTTTTTTTGTAAATTATTATTATGATGATTTTTTAGCACGAAATAGTAAGTTACTTTCTTGTTTGTCTGTCGGTCATTCCAGGTGTAATCTGAAGACTTAAATTTCATTAACTTTCCAATTAGTTATCCAGCTGAAAGTTTCAGGGAAGCTAAAATATCGATGAAAATGCATTCTTTAGCGTGGTTTTTAGATCAATTTTAACCGACATTTATTGCTTTGTCTAAATCATGTTTTAAGTTTTTCGGGTATTTATCTAAAGAGAGTGAACTTAAACAATAGAAAGTCTTAACTGGCTAAGTGCAAGTCGGACTCGCACTCGTAGGTTTCCATAAAATAAGCGCTTTTATGAAAAACAAATTTATATTTGCGGTTCGGAAAATGTGCTATATCTCAAAAACTACTGACTTCTAACCAATTTTCGGTTAAAGTTTTATTGAGATCCACAGGATATTTTTTTTTAGATTTTTCACTTTTTACACACACATTATACCACTTTAGAAGTGTAAAACTTTCAAACGGATGACATTGAAAAAAAAATGTTTTAAAAACCTCAATGTTATTTTCAACGACCTATCCAAAACATACCGCACGTAAAGGTTTGATAAAAAAATTTTTTTTAGTTTCTGTTCCCATGTATGGGGAGCCCCCCCCCCCTTAATCTTTTTTTTTTTTTGTATAAAACTCGAAAAGCTGTTCACAGAATACATCTACCTACCAAGTTTTAACTGTGTAGTCTTGAAAGTTTCGGAATAAAATGGCTGTGACATACGGACGGACAGACGAACGGACAGACGGACGGACAGACATGACGAATCTAAAATGGTACGAAACTGCACAACATTTCTACCTAATAGAACTACGCCAGCGATACGAATTCAGAAGCTGGGAAACCCGACGATCCTGTAATATGTGCAGTTATAATGTGTAATGTAAAGTAAAACATCGACTGGCATAGCAATTCGTCATCTACATCTCATGTTTCAAATGGAAACCTACTTCGGTTATCTTACTTAGCTTCGATTAGCTCTCATACTGGCTTTGAGTAACTCAAAGATAGTTGGGCGCTAGTTTCGTTTCGCTTATATTCCAATAATGAGGCCTGTGTTTAATCCATCATCGGCAGAAGAACGATCGAGTGTCGTTTGCCGAACTCAGCTGATCTCCTTAAACTTAAGATAACAAAAGAGAGTACGTATGCCACCATCATCCGAATATCTTTCTCAAAGATTTATTACTTTATTAAAAAAACACGTTTCTTGTATGGGGACCCTCTATTATTTTAAACTTTATTCTGTTTTTAGTATTTGTTGTTATAGCGGCAACAGAAATACATCATCTGTGTTAATTTCAACTGTCGAACTATCACGGTTCATGAGATACAGCCTGGTAACAGACGGACAGACAGACAGACAGACAGACGGACGGACAGCGGAGTCTTAGTAATAGGGTCCTGTTTTATCGTTTGGGTACGGAACCCTAAAAATCAGTGATTTATTAGAATGATTTCCGCGCATAACAGCTCAGGGATCAAAAATAGAATAAAATTAAAAATGAAGCTTCCGAATCCGAATATGTTTTCGAATGATTGAGAATAGATAGAATAGGTAGATTCAACAGCCATTCAGTTTTCCCCTTTTGTCCGCAGATTTTCTTTCTAGGCTTGCCATTTTTATTTTTATTTAAACAATATTATGCAGCTGACAGACGGACTATCAGTTCCATTTGGATCATGATATGTACTGTGATCGGTATGCGTTTCTCTATGTTGTGTTTCACTATTTCACTTTTTTATTTTTTTTATATAAAAATTGTCTGAAGTACTGAAACACACAGTTACATGTATGGTTGGTTTTAACCTACTTTAATTTTTTTTAATATTCTGACGTAAACGATTGGATGACAGCTGAATGGTTCATTACTTTTTTTTTCTAATTCAAAGCGTTAAATTCTGCTTTTGCTATGTTTACTTGATAATTGGTTATGATTTATTTTATGATTTATGATTTTGACGTGTATATGTGCGTATATTTATACTGCCTACATACTGAATAAATGCTTTGATTCTTGATTCTTTGATTCTTGAATAAGCGCAAAATAACTAACAAATAACCACAAAATCATTACATTTTCGACAAAAGTTCTATCGTGTGGAGATTCGAACCTACAGCCTTTGCTTCTTTAAGCAAGCTCTGTTCCACCTGATCCAATCATGTACATTTGCAACATGGCGAATTTAAGAATAACACTGTACATGTGCACGTATAATTACGGAACCAGGAACGATTCCCGTATCCCGTTTATTTTTTAAATTTTTTTTTTCATGAAAACTTTGTTATACATATACATTTGATCAAAGTATCATTTGAGAAGTGTTTACCTAATAGATTGCATAACATTTACATAAAAATATCCTGTTTTTCCCGTGTCCCACCAAAACCTTTATGTTTTTCAGGATAACCAATATTCTAAAAGTTATTCCATAGTATAAGCTATGCTCACTTTAAGTTTTATTAAAATCCGTCCAGTAGTTTCGGCGTGATGATTTTTCAAACGGACATACATACAGACAAAAATTTAAAAAAATATATTTTCGGCATCTGCAGCGTTCATAAAGCTTCCCCTAATTTAAATTTCAAAAAAATATTTAATTTACAGTTTTCGCTTAGTTACTGTTTTATTATAGTATAGATAGATAGATTGGCAAATTCTGAGCATGAATTTTAAGTGATTGAAAATATTTTATTTTATTCTACACGTAACAAATGTCTAAGTTTGTTACTCCTAAGAAGATATAAGAATCCGAAAACAATTACTTGAATAAAAGATTTCAAAGCAATAAGTCTCAGCGGACATAAATCGTTCTTGCAAAGAGACGAACGTGTTTGTTTTTGTGAAAGATCTATTTCAGACTTGTAAGTACAGTGGTTCGCGTCAGGACGAACGCACGATGAAGTATTTTCTTGGCAAAGTGCGAGTCTATTTATTTTTGAAATACGAATATTGTCTTGTCTCGTGACGACGCCGACGCGACGAGCGAGTAGCAATTTTAAGCATTTGACGTAACGCGTAACACCATTTATTGTTATTTCGGTACGTATTTATAATGATCCACTTACGGTTTATCGGGATTTAGTTGCGATAATGCTTTTTGCACAGTTACACGAACACGGCGTCTTACGAAACATGATGATAAGCTTTACATCTTTGGATGACTCAGAAATACCTAATTGTGAGAGACTACACATTCTCGATTACTCTTGCATCATGCAGTCCTTAGGTAGGTTAACTTAACTTAGGTAACATAAGTTCAAAGTCATGACGGGAAATGTCAAAATACTATAAAATTTTTAAGAATCAATAATAATATGTCGCATATATCTTCATAATCTTTGATATATTTGAGAAATTTTTGGGATAACTTGGCAAAGTCAAGCTATTGGAGTATCCTTTCATGTATTGTCTTAAAAAGTCATTAGGTACTTAGGTACTTTCTAATCAGGATCAATCTGGGTACGCCAGACAGGTTAATCATGCTACTTCAGCCTCAAGTAGATTCCGATAAGCACCGTATCGTTTCAAGATAGCAAATTTATTGGTAAATGTACCTACTTGTGTAGTACATTTTTCATACTCGTATATTAGTTATATTCACAGAAATATCTTATTATTAATATATCTGTGGTTATATTAGTATGTAAATTTTATATTTTGATATTATTCAGCTATAATGAGATGACGTCTACAATTTCCCAAAAGACAACGTTTTCCGATACCAAAACCGTAAAATCTGTTACAATAGGTACCTGGCAGTGCCTGCCAAGTTGCTAAGTAAGTAGGTACTAGTACCCTTAGTACGAGTTTTTTATCGTTAAACGCTTTTGACAGATCTCGCATAGTTTTCGACTTATTCTGGCTCCCTGATTGGTCTATATTTAGTGAAGTGTAGTAACCACTAGAGGCGCTGTACTGTATTAGGGTTCCGTAGTCCTGACAAGGAACCCCTATAGTTTCGTCTTTCGTCATGGCCGTCTGTCTGTCTGTACGTCTGTCCGAGGTTTTGCTAAGAGACTGTCAGTACTAGAAAGCTGTAATTTTGTAGGGGTGTGTACATCAATTACGCCGTCAAAGTGGTAAAATAACATTTTGGAAAAATTTTTTTAGTATAACTACCGTACATGTGAGGAGAGGATGATTTTTTTTCGTTTTTCGTTGAATAGGTCTTTTAAAATGAATTCAGAGTTTTTAATACTATTTTTCGATTTAATGCTCCATTTACGAAATATTAAACTTTAAAGTGCAAATTTTTGTTCCAGTAGGGTGCCTCTAATAGCTAAACTGCTGGCTTGCAAAATCTGGAAACATTCATGATGATAGTGCAATTTCATGAACTTTACAGAAAAAATATAGCGGTTCAGATAACTTTATTAGTTTAACAGTAATAGTCGTTGATCTTGAGTGTTGGATAATTTTGTACCAAATACAAAATCATTAGAATAAATACTTTAAAGTGACTAAGATGAAGCGTGGCCCGGTTTTTTGTAAAATGCCTACGTAAATAAGCAGAATTGCCGAATTTGGTGCGGAAAAACTCAAAAGCCTTTTTCGAGACGCAATACAACCATTAAAATACGTATATAACATAGCGTTTGTCAAAAAAAGCAAATGATATGGGCGTACCAACAGCAGACCTTGATGTTTTGTATAAACAAATTGTGCTCTAGAAGCATTTTCCAGAGAGGAAACGGGGGATTACATTTGTATGGAAAAGTGCACCCCGCGTTCCCTCTTAAGAAACCCCCAACCCCCGCATAGTTGTAGGACACCGCCTGGCCAGCTACCACCCCCAAGTTAGAAAATCTGTCGCCAAACATCTAAATGTGTTCCAGTAGCTATCCTTGAGAGTCAGTTCCCATTCTAGGCCTAGCGTGCTTACCATTTTCGACCGCATCATCACTTACCAACAGGTGAGATAGTGGTCAAACGCTAGCCTATATGATATAAAAAAGGAACACTAAATATTTACACAAGTCAGATAAGAGCGAACGCGGGGTGCACTTTTCCATACAATATATATAATATGTATATATCTATGGCAATGATGTTATTTGATAGAGATTGACAGAGAGACGTCATATATCTCTGTCAGTCTCTTATTGCGGATAATGCTGATATACGACTCCAGTTGATCGATAAAGTTGTCGAAAATTAGACTTCACGATTGCGCATCATTTGAGAGAGCTATAGCCGCGGCGCTCATTATCAGCCTGAAATCTTTATACAAACACTAATGACATAAAATTATATCTTAAATAAAGCCAATATAATATCATAGACATTAGGTAACATAATTTTAATGTATTTAATTTTTAATTCGTATGCCTCTAAAAACATCCTTTATAAATTATGTCTAGCAAGCTAATATTATGCGCCATGGACACAGAATAATGAATAGTACAGCCATAGGCTACCTCTAAAAACACCTTTATAATATGTATAACAAATTAGCAAGCTAATAATATGCGCCATGGGCTATTGGCACATATTCTATCTAAATTAGTCAGGTAGAGAAAGATACCAGCCCTTAGAAATTCCATTTTTAGGGTTATTTAGGTTAGGTTATACATTATAGGTTTTACATTATATTTTTATTATTTTTTTCCGTAGTCCTTGATAAGGAACCTATAGTTTCGACATGACCGTCTGTCTGTCTGTCTGTCCGAGGTTTCGCTAAGAGACCGTTAATGCTAGAAAGCTGTAATTTTGTATGGGTATGTATATAAATTACGCCGACAAAGTGGTTAAATAAAATTTTGAAAAATATTTTTTTTTAGGGTAGCTCCCTTACATGAGAATTGGGGATGAATTTTTTTTCGTCGTCTACCCCCTTGTTTTGTGTTTCGTTGAATAGTTCTTTTAAAATGACTTAAGGGTTGCTAATACTATTTTTCGATTGAATGCTCCATTTACGAAATATTAAACTTAAAAGTGCAAATTTCTGTTTAAAAAATCTGGAAAAATTCGTAATAATAGTGCATCTCATAAACTTTACAGGAAAACTATAGCGGTTAAGATAACTCTATTAGTTTAGCAGTAATTAATAGAAAAAAAAATTGTTGAACTTGGGTGTTGGATAATTTTGTACCAAATAAAAAATCCTTAAAATAAATACTTTAAAGTGACAAATACGAAGTAGTTAGTTGCTTGTTTATAACGGGTAAAGACTTGCATTGAATAACGGGCTAGTACGGAACCCTACACTGCGCGTGGCCCGACACGCACTTGGCCGGTTATTTATCTGTACCAAAGGGCCCGTTAATTTGATAAACCAAGTGACGCAGAAAATATAATAATATATATAATAAATGTAACGTACCTAATTTGAAAAACAATATAAAGTCGTGGTTAGACTGGCGCGGGTGCGGGCAAGGACGCGACCTGCTTCGAATTTTTATGTATAGAATATTTTTTACCTGACTACGGGAAGGGTTGTGATTTTGACCGGTTATGTACATATGTTCATCTGCTCCCTCGATCTAACTTCTAGACTCCTTATCATTATTTGACAAATTAGGTATCGTTGGCGTCTGAATCGTTCGCGTGCGTTTTCAGTAGTCAGTTTCAGTTTTCGTTTTTGTGCTTACTTTTTATACTTGTTTCTTATTACAACTGCCCGCAGCTGCGTCCTTGTCAAGCGCCAGGCGCCAGTCTGGACGCGACCTAAATTAAGTAAATCAGCTGATTGATTCTGCGGTGCCGCCGCCATCTTGTATCAGCAAGTGCTAAACTATATAGAAATAGAAATATTTTTATTGTATAACTGTGTAGGTACATTGGTACAAGATGGTCTTAATTATGTACAATATGTATGGTATAAACAGTTTACCCTTTCGGGCGTACAATATAACGTTACTTAATCTAATGAGGCTTAAGTACAATCATAGAATTTATCAATAAGTATACAATATAATTAACTTAATCGTTAAAGAACTCGTTTAAATTTTAATACGTTTTAGATGTCAACCATTCTTTAAGCCTAATTTTAAAATATTTATGGCTTAAACTTTTAAAATCTGCAGGCAGATGATTGTAAACTTTGATGGCAGTAACAAAGGAACTTTTATGAAACATTGTGTTGTTACTCTGGGGTACACATATATCATATTTATGTTTACTACGGTTTTCGGCGCGACTTGACTGTATATTGAAAAAGTATTCAGGATGATTTCTAACAAACATACAAAGTTCATTAATGTATATATTATACATGTAATGGTTAATATGTATTTAGCTCTAAAAATATCACGTAAAGTATCAGTTTCTTTTATTTTCATAATATCGTTTAAAAACTAAAAAACAACCGACTTCAATGCCGTGCTATTCATTTTCAGTACCAATTTTGAGATGTTTATCTCAATATCTCTGAAGATACTTATCATACCTCGATAAAATTACCATGGTACCACACTTGGGATATCTCCTTTTGAACAAAAAAAGAATAATCGAAATCGGTTCATAAACGACGAAGTTATCCGCGAACAAACATTAAAAAAAAATATATATACGGTCGAATTGAGAAACCTCCTCCTTTTTTTGAAGTCGGTTAAAAATATTTCTATGACAGCGTTTTTGTTGTTTTTTGTCCCGTCGGTACGATGAAATTTTGGATTGTGTTTAACAATTTACAAAAATATGAAGTGTGTGACACTTCAAAGAAACATAATATATGATTTACGCAGTGCAACATCTCTCATCGGATTTGAAAACTGTAATGATTTCCTCCGAATGATTAACTTACGTAATAAGCAGTCATAGATGGCGCCACCAATGCATAATTGGGTTAACAAATGCAATCCACTAATTTCGTCGTATCGATGGATCGAACCGTGGCTTAATTGGCAGAGCACCTGGACGTGTAATCCGGGGGGTGCGGGTTCGAGTCCCGTCGGTACGATGAAATTTTGGATTGTGTTTAACAATTTACAAAAATATAAAGTGTGTGACACTTTAAAGAAACATAATATTTGATTTACGCAGTGCAACATCTCTCGTCGGATTTGAAAACTGTAATGATTTCTTCCGAATGATTAACTTACGTAATAAGCAGTCATAGATGGCGCCACCAATGCATAATTGGGTTAACAAATGCAATCCACTAATTTCGTCGTATCGATGGATCGAACCGTGGCTTAATTGGCAGAGCACCTGGACGTGTAATCCTGGGGGTGCGGGTTCGAGTCCCGTCGGTACGATGAAATTTTGGATTGTGTTTAACAATATACAAAAATATATAGTGTGTGACCCTTCAAAGAAACATAATAATCAACTGAATTGCCCCAGAAAATAACTGTCCTGTCCATAATATAGTCCATAAGGTCCTGTCAGTGTTTAACTTTCAGAGCTGTTTGAGCATTATTCATCGACCTCTCTCCCATCGGTCTGATTCACTTAAAACTTGGTATACAAATAAACCTTAAAACAAATAATAAAACACGTAAGTATAATTTATTTTTTTAAATATACCTCCAGGGGTGTGTAAAATGTATTTTGCTTTAAAAAATCATATAAAATTCAGTAAGTAATGTTTTTTCTAACGTATCTCTGTGACTACAAAATCGATTTTATTAAAATTGGAAATGTAGATTGTGTGGGTTCTGGAATAACACAAAGCCTAATTTATTTTCGAAAATCATCCCCTAAAATTGTTAAATACGATTAGACTGGTGAAGTTACATACAATAAGCCTTTTTCCGTTGGGGTAGGCAGATACTACTTTCCACATGCTGCGATCCTGACACGACCTCTTTCGCTTGATACGTTCGCCCTGGTCGGCCTCTACCAGTTGGCCCATTTACACTCGTCTCATAGATTTGTTTCGTCAATCTATCTTCATCCATCCTCTCTAGATGTCCAAACCATCTAAGCATCCCTTTCTCTAAATTTGTCCTTACATTTTCTACCACACCACAACATTCCCTTATCACGCTGTTCTCCACCTTATCTATCAGAGTAACTCCAGTCACACTTCTCAAACTTCCCATTTCTATAGCATTAATTTTACTATTCTTCTTCTGCCGTACCCATGTTTTTTTTTATTCGTAGCATACCCGGCATTCACTACCCACTACTATTCATAACTCGGCATAAATTACCTTAAAAATAATCCTTCTAATATTTTAAATGCAAACGTAAGTGTGTGTGAATCTGATTTTAACTCTCCATTTGCTAATAAGATTGAGATTTTTCTTGATCAATAGTTCATTTTTTATATCGATTTTTTTTAGACTTTTTTGATCGATTGGTCAAAATTTGAGAAACTTTTTAGGTAATAACCTACTGAATATGTCTAGATGTAATTAATAATTTTAAGAGGGGCTACTTACTCTAATCGTCAATAATTTTGCACGTCTCTGGCAGGCACAGATCTGACTGACAGACTGATAGTTCGTTCACATTATGGAAATCGTAAACACGTAATCCACGACTACCGAACTGATACAAAGATCCAGCCTTGATCTTTATTGGTAGCAGAACCTGACTCGCAGATTAGCATAATAAAACCCCTGAAAGTGACTGTTGCACGCCTCGATCGCACGTAGCTTGTTCTACCGGTTCTATCTGCCGAAATATCTGCTAATAGACTTTACTACTATTACTTATTTATTCTGTGCTAATTGGGAAGTCATGTTTTTCCTCTTTGTTAGCGAAAGGTATTGATCACATAATAAATAGCACGAGCAACGATATTCTGTTGATCGAATAGATAGCACGATATAAATATAATGCGTCCTAATGACGTGTTTCATTATTTGTCAAAATGGTATAACTTCATTTTATTGTAAAGTAATTAGCCACAGTTTGCAATTAATAAATAAATAAAAAACTTTACATAGGTAACTTAACCTCGCAGGGTGCACTTCTCCATACAAATGTAATCCCCCGTTTCCTCCCTGAAAAATGCTTCTAGAGAAAAATTTGTATCTGCAAAAAATCAAGTTCTGCTGTAGCATTTGTATCATTTTCTTTTTAACCGGATTCACAAAAAAGGAGGAGGTTCTCAATTAGACGGAATCTCTTTTTTTATGTTTAAATTTTTTTTTGTTGCAAAGGATCCTTTCCAAATCAAAAATCTTAAACAGGAAATTATAAGGCTTATATTATATTATTAATTGAAGGTTTCTTCTTTATTCTGACTTCTCGCCCCTGATTCTCATTTCAATCAGATACATTGAAATTCGGAAGCGTCATTTAGATTTTCGATTATTTATTATTCCGTTAGCTACTTAGTCGCGGAAACCTTTCCGATCAGAATCACAGATTTTTTCGAATTAAAATATCAAAAGCTATGGATGAGAACATTGTGAATTGCAAAGATCTGAGGTCGAAAGAGAGGCAGTTTTCGAATCCGGATTTGCTTTCGAATGATGAAGAATCAGGGGGCTGAGCAGATAAACTTTTTTTTTTAATATCAAGAAGGTAATATAGAATTCAAACCGACTTAAAATATAAGTATATATCATCCTACATATGTCAAAGTTTCCAAAAAAAATAATTTGCTCGAAATGTTTAGTTTATAAATATTTTCATCCTTCAGTATGGCGGTAAGAGTAGGTACTACATACATAAGTAGTTTTTTTAGACTTGACGATTGATTTATTACAATTGGATGTTATTTACATTTTTATTTTATGTGCAAACGAGCATAAAACATTAGGATGTTTTCATCAGACCTTAACTAAACTATTTTTCCGCTACGAACTTTGAGTGCTACGAGGCTACGAAAATTTGGATGCAGATTCTGCATTGCAGAAACACGTAGAGTTAATCTCTTTTATTAGTTGATGGGTACAACACAAACTACAGCAGCGTTTCCCATTAGGTAGATAGCCATGGTAGGTCGGTACCGAGCCATCAAAATAAATTAATCAAAATCTATAATCATCATCTATTGAGTAGGTCACGTTGGGGCAGTATGAGAATTACCGGGCCATGGCAGACCAGTCTGGGAAACACTGAACTACAGGGTACAGGTACGAATTACAGGGGATAGGGAAAAAAACCTTAGATAAACTCTGTGAGAGATATAGCGCTCTAGGCGCCCTTTGTCTGCCTTTCGCAGTACTATAAGTTCTAGCACGAGCTAGGCTATAATATTCGATTATCGCGGACGGCCAAGCCAATCCCAATTACAAAAGGAATGCTATAGTTATCTAAGATACTAGTGCGGTAAGTTGGTTTTTCAAACGAGTAGACGAATGTCAGCCCGAGACGAAGTCGAGGGTTTACCATAGTCACGCGTTTGTTAAAACCAATATCCGCGCGTGTGTCATACAAAAATGTTTAGCAAATTTGCGTATTTTACGAGAAAACTGCAAATGGTAATAAAACAAACATAAATGAAATAATCAAAAAGTCGAAACAATCTTTGACGTTTCTAATATGAACATTGAAAATGGCGCGAATTTTCAAATGGCGCACGCATAGCGCCACGTGTATTAAAAATTAGAACTACATATTTCGTCTCATTTACTCTTTAGTATTAAAGTGAGACAAACGTATTAAGCAAAAGCGCTTTCAAGGAGGTTCTAACTAGGGGTCGCAAACCGGAATCCCGGATATCGAAAATACCGGAATACCGAGTACCAAAGTCAGGACCTATGAATACCGGTTTTGATTGTACAAAAACGGGATTTTTGGTTTTTTCGATATTTAGTCAAAATAAAATGTAATTTACATATAATTAATTTTACATTCATAATTATAAATTGGAGAATTCTTAACACTTCCAACTGAACAAAAACTTTTTTGAGAGTATTATTTTATTAACTATTTTGAGAGGAGAGGAATGCGTTCTAAAGAGATGGAAGGAATTTTTTTAAGTTTTTTTTTTTGAAAGTTTTTTTAGAAAGTTTTTTTTAAATTTTGAAAGTTCATTTGAAAAGGAGGAAATGCAAGTGCGTGACTACTTCACACGCTGTCTCTTCTGTAGGACAATTCTGTAAGCTAGTTTACGCATCACGCAAGCGGTGAGATTTGAATTTCTTATTACGAAATTCAACCGTATTACAGTCGTATTACGATTTGAATTAGACGTGTGTAACTCAGGAGTGATTAACTAAAAAGAGTTATATCTCCTTAAACCAAAGATTATATCCGTATATCTTACATTTCACCACCATCTCTTTAACTCTTTTAAATCTTCAACGCAACAACTCATTTCGCGGAGTTAGAGTAAGCGGGATGCAACCATATAACATACCATGCGTTAAAAAGAGAGGGTAAAGGAGTTAGAGTAAGCGAGATGCATATAACTCTCTATGCGTTAAAAAGAGAGAGTAAAGGAGTTAGAGTAAGCGAGATGCATATAACTCTATATGCGTTAAAAAGAGAGCGACACGGAGTTAGAATAAGGGAGATGTAAACATATAACAATCTATGTGATGGAAAGGGAGCGTAGCGTCACAGAGTTATCTATACTAATATTATAAAGAGAGAACATTTGTATTTTTGTATGTTTGTAATGATTTGGTTCAAAAACTACTGGACTGATTTAAAAAATTCTTTCACTAATATATAGAATGGACTTGCGGAATGAAAACAGGCTATATATTATCCCGTTTAAATCAAAGGTACATTCGTGAAGACCTAATTTGCAACCTAAGTCGACAAAAAGCGGTCGAAAAAATACGTTTCTTACGAACGCTGCTCAATTGAAAATAGATGGAAGAATATTTTCTATAGAAGAGTTGTACTACTTAATAAGACCTACAAAAAAGTCCGCGACAGCATATATCTATCTTTTAAGGTTGACTCACAGTAACCAGTTTAATCTTTAATTTTTTGTTAAAAAATATTACATAACTTCCAAGGCTATTTTCAAGTATATAGTATTAATCCTTGTCCAAATAATTACGTTAATTAGCTTAGCCACATATTATAGATTAAAGTTGTCTTTATAGTATATAATTCAAATGAAAACTCTAGAAGATATCACGGATTTAACATACACGCATCGCAAAATTAATAAAATTATTGCAGTGAAACCACAGATTAGGTCATAGTTACTACGAACATATTATTATAAGCTTAGCTATTCTGTAGATCCCCATCGATCACAATCAATTTAAAGTCAATATAGTATAATAATATGATCTATTGTATAAAATAATAAAGATCTATATATATAATAACTAGACGCCCGCCCCGGCTTCGCACGGGTAGAACAAATATGCCTATAAAATTTGCATCAGTTTGTTGCATCGAATATAAAATATGCACATATTTAACAATCATCGTCATATTTCAACCAATTTATACAAAACCTTAACGAATTATGCACCTAAACCTTCCTCATAAACACTCTGGCTATTGGTGAAAACCGCAGGATAATCTGTTCAGTAGCTATTGAGATTATTGCGAACAGACAGACAGACGCAGTGATGGACTTCGTTTTATAATACTTACGTAGTGATATTGGACGGCCCTTTGGCGTAAAGGATAGTTACCCTGATTCTGACCTGACGGTCGTTGGTTCTAATCCTAGCTATATACCTGCCAATGAAAGTTTTATGTGCATACATGAATCATGAGTTTTCGTACAGTGGTAGTGGGATCATGAAATCTACCAAAAAGTAGCTTACCACCAAGGAGAACATCTGCCGCCTTAACCTTACGGCGTTCCCAGACGCAAAAAGTAGAGGTAATATACGCTTAACGTGTGTATCTGTGTGTCTGTCTGTAGCATCTTAGCACCTAACCGGATGAACCGATTTTGTTTTTATTATTGATAGTTTTTTTTGTTTGATAGATGCCTTCATCGAGAGTGTCCTTAGCTTTGATTCATGAAAATTCGATCAATCGTTATAAAACTATGAACTTTTCTCTAGTTAATTGCGCTAAGAAATCAACTTTCATAGGTCTGATCAATTCGAAAATCTTCTTCTTCAACGATATTGTCAGAACATGGAAGCATTGACCTGATGCTGGGACACCTCCTGGACTCTACAGAATACTCAAATCCTCACCAACTTACAGCTCAGATTTTAAATGTCGTGTTTAGAGTCATTGGAATGCTTTTAATGAAAAAATTATACATAGATCAGTCGGGGTGGTTTAAAATATTATATTATTATATATATAGATGAATATTATTTTATACAATAGATCATGGTATTATACTATATTGACTTCATATTGATTGTGATCGGTGGGGATCTACAGCATAGCTAAGCTTATAATAATATTTTCGTAGTAACTATGACCTAATCTGTGGTTTCACTATAAATATTTTATTAATTTTGCGATGCGTGTATGTGAAATTCGTGATATCTTCTAGAGTTTTCATTTGAATTATATACTGTAAAGGACAATTTTAATCTATAATATGTGGCCAAGCTAATTAACGTAATTATTTTGATAAGGATTAATACTATATACTTGAAAATAGCCTTGGAAGTTATGTAATATTTTTTAACAACAAATTAAAGATTAAAATGGTTACTGTGAGTCAACCTTAAGAGATAGACATATGCTGTCGCGGACTTTTTTGTAGGTCTTATTAAGTTGTACAACTCTTCGATAGAAAATATTCTTCTATCTATTTTCAATTAAGCAGCGTTCGTAAAAAACTGGTTTTTTCGACCCTTTTTTTTGCCGACTTAGGTTGCAAATTAGGTCTCCACGAATGTACCTTTGATTTAAACGGGATAATGTATAGCCTATTTTCATTCCGAAAGTCCATTCTATGTATTAGTGAAAGAATTTTTTAAATCGGTTCAGTAGTTTTTGAGCCAAATCATTACAAACATACAAAAATACAAATCTTCTCTCTTTATTATATTAGTATAGATATAATATTTTAAACCACCCTGACTGATCTATGTATAATCTTTTCATTAAAAGCATTCCAATGACTCTAAACACGAAATTTAAAATTTGAGCTGTAAGTTGGTGAGTATTTGAGTATTCTGTAGAGTCCAGGAGATGTCCCAGCATTAGGTCAATGCTTTCATTTTCTTACAATATCGTTGAAGAAGAAGATTTTCGAATTGATCAGACCTTGAAAGTTGATTTCATAGCGCAATTAACTAGAAAAAAGCTCATAGTTTTATAACGATTGAACGAATTTTCATGAATCAAAGCTAAGAACACTCTCGATGAAGACATCTAAGTATCTAACAAAAAAAACTAACAATAATATAAATATAAAAATCAATAAAATCAGAATCGGTTCATCCGGTTGGGTGCTAAGATGCTACAGACAGACACACAGATACACACGTTAAACGTATATGAATACCCCTACTTTTTGCGTCGGGGAACGCCGTAAGGTTACGGCGGCAGATGTTCTCCTTAGTCGTAAGCTACTTTTTGGTAGATTTAATGATCCCACTACCACTGTACGAAAACTCATGATTCATGTATGCACATAAAACTTTCATTGGTAGGTATATAGCTAGGATTAGAACCTACGACCGTCGGGTCAGAATCAGGGTAACTATCCTTTACACGAAAGGGCCATCCAATATCACTCCGTAAGTATTATAAAACAAAATCCATCACTGCGTATTACCGTGGTAATTCTTATGTGAGTTTTACTTAAATTTAAAAAAAACCGTAAAGGATACGCGCGGTGCGTATGTGCCTTCTCTCTCTACGGTATGGTGTATAGTATGGTGCGTAATTTTAAATTTTTTAACTTTTGAATTTTGAATACAGGCTTCGTAAATGCTTTTTTGAGCAAATGAGCTGAAAATGCCTTTTTTTGAGCAAATTTGCTGAAAAAGATTTTATCAGTCGTCCCTTTTAAAACAAATATTTCAAATTTTTTTGTAAACTATCCACATAGTATCCTATTTCGTCAATTTTCAAATTCGCCACTATCGTTTTATTTTAAAACAAACACCAATCTATTTCTAAGTTATGATAACAACAATTTGTGTAGGATTCATTCAAGGAACTTTATAAAAGCCGCGGCGGGTCAATGAAGTTACACGGTCGACCTTGAGCTGCAACTGCGACCTTGTTTGTTCTGTCATCCGATGTAACCTATGAATGATGGCGGATGGTAAATGTCAAATTGGGATAACAGAACAGATTTTTTTCAGGAATGTAATCATGATGCTTTGTCTTTAATACCATGCTGTATAGTTAATTTGAATTTTTATGCTAAAAGTTTTGCGACTATTGACCTCTTTTGATCCCTGCTATCCTTTCCCTTTCCTTAGGTTAAAAACTTCTGGGTCGTATCTTGCGCAAAGTGCTCCTTACAATATTCTTCATACGGCACTTTCATACAAGTCTCTTATTGGAAAAGTTCTAAACGGAGCAAATATTTGCCTTCTTATAGGTAGGTACTCACGATGTCTCGCGCTTGACGCATATCGATTCGTCTTGTCAGGCGCGCAGCCGCCTCAGACAGGAGGTGATGAACGAGGAGCGTCGGAGTCCACAGGGTGATGCCGTCATAAATTCCACGGCACAAGATAGGGCGATATCCGCTTCGGAGCGAATACCGGTATCGGCGACCGTTTAAAACGTGTACAAGTGAAGTGAAAGGAACGGGGTTTATGCCGCGAGTCGCGCAGCGCGAGACGTTCGTAGAGCGGAGCGAGGGTCACCTTGAGACGCGGTCAGCGGCGCATGTGCACCACACCCTCGGCCCGCGCCCGCCGCGTGACGTCACGCGACCTGCCTCCCCACCTCCCCTTCGCGTCGCGCCGCCACATGCACGTGACGCCCTTCACGCAATATCGCGTCAGTTAGCGCAACACTGAATTAATACATACTTACATTTGATGATCCATCCAGGCGCGGGATAACTCCATAATGTAATGTTTACAGTTTGCTCATCATGTACCTGCGTAGTACCGAAAACGTATCACAGAAAATAGAGTGTAGGTGGGTAATTTCTGATTTCGTTCTAAAGTCCAAACTTCCATCTCTATTTTCATCACCATGCATCACTTGTTTTGGTCCAACAACATATTTTGCTATTTTAATCCCATAATAGCGGGTATTTGTGTGTCGGTACTGTCAGTAAATCGCGCATCGAATAATTATACTTCTGTGTTTTAGAATACATTACATACAGACCAATTGAGAAACTCCCCCTTTTTGGAAGTTGGTTGAAAATAAGCAAACAGAATAAAAGATCACTACTATCACTAGGTATATATAGCAAGTAGTAAGCTAAAAACACAATGATTCATGTCTTCAATTCATGTTCAGTAATGATTAACCTACTTAGGTACCTAACTATTTCATCATTTTCCTTGTACCTACGTAGGATCACTAAGTAGGTATAGGTAGGTAGGTACTTACTTTGTTAGTTTCATCGAAGGTCTGTTGTAATTATTTATGAAATATATATTGTTAATATGCATGATTTTTTTTTAATATTTTTATTTCACTCATTACATCCATATAACATTATTAAATAAATTAGTCTAATTATTTTTTAAATAAACATTTAAATATACAAATAAATTTGAGCAGTTTAATCACCATAATTTCCGGGCTCTTTGGTAGTGCATTGTGACGTCACGCACTTACGTCAGACACACGCCGCTTGAAGCAAACTAGCTTTTTTTTCTTTAACTAAGACTCCGCGCGATTATTGTATTTAGCCAATGGCATGTTTTATTAAATTATACAGTTTCTCTAATCTCGTACTCATTTTTATCTATATTAAATGGTTAGTAATATAAATTTTTGCACAATAATACGCGGCAAACACAATATTTGGAAATAAATACAATAAGACCACACCATACATTTATTTATGTTCCCGCGCTCAATGTTTCTATCACGTGGAGTAGTGCATAATGACGTCAACTTTCGATTCGACCAATGGTGATCTGTTTTACAAACTTAAATTTCCCTCGCTTAAATTGCATTTTTAATTTATTATTTTAAGCAAATAAAATGGAATTAAATTAAAAAAAAAAGGTTTTACACATAACTCCAGGACAACAAAGAATCGAAAATAAAATATTTCCAATGAATCTGAGCTTCATGCATATTCCCTATTGGTCATCTTAACCAGGAAGAACTGGTTATGATGACAAATTTTTATTGTGCCACAACATCCTCAACATCAACACAGCAGCTTCCTGTCTACAAGATGAACCTAAGCAAGGGACGGTAGATTACAATGTTGTACTGTTCGAAGGGTAAGATTCTTCCTCCCTCACGAAGGATTATTATTATTTTAATTTGTTTTATATCTTATAGCCTAGCGTTTGACGACTATCTCAGCTGGTGGTAGTGGTAAGCGATGATATGGTCGATGATGGTGAACACGCTAAGCCTAGAAATACTCTTACTCTCAAGTGTTGTGTGAGTAACTGCTGCCAGAACACCGTAAGGTTGTGGCGGCAATTTTTGTCCTTGATAGTGGTAAGCTACTTTTTGGTGGCATCGATATAATATGCTCCTAATATCGGTGGATTATCAGTAATATGTGCACTATACATACTTATTAATTAAGTGTTGCAACTACAGCAGAGCTGTTGAGAGTAGTTAGGTACTGTACAACTAGTTGCTATTTTAATCTCCGAAATAATTTATTCTTTTTTAAAATTAAATAAAAAATAATGTTTTAGTCGCGATAAGTCCCGTATTTTAATGTTTATAACTATATTGTTTCTTATCTCTGAAGTTTATTTAGTCTACATATCTACTTGTATCTACACATACCGACATAAATAAATGATTAAGTTAAGTGTTAGTATTACGCTTTTCTCAGAAGTTGATAAATATATTATACAGAGTACAGACTAACAACCATTGTTGTTGTTGTAAAACCTAATGCCTACTCTTTTCGATGTAACAGTCACTTCCACAGTCCACTGTTACTTATTTACGTAAGCATTCATTAGGTAGGTATTCGAATACTAGGCTTTACTTATTTAATGTCTATAGAACTAAACATAAACAGGAATCATTATCTGGGCAGCCTGGCAGATATTTGCCGCTAGGTATGCAATCAAAAAAGATAGATTACTTATAAATTCCTTGTCATGAGTTTATCAGATCACGGATTCCGAAGCTCTTCCGAGCTCTACTCTCAGATAAGTTCATTATACCTAGTTCGTTCTGTGTGAAATATGTACTTACATGAATTTTATAGCCATTGCATTGATTGCATACTTTTAACTAGAATCTCAACAGCGTTTCAAAACAATCGAACATCGGAGAGCTGTTCATTATTGTGGCAAGATTTGATCCTCATAATAAAACATTCGCATACCAAAGTAAACTAGTGGTTTGTAATAAAGTTGTAGCAATGCATATGTGAGATGTTGAAATATCCAGTTCTGATACTTGGGTGTGGTCGTTACGCGGCGGTCGTGCCTCCGAGAACGTACTGTGTGCTCCTTTACATTCCACGCCCCGCGCAGTTATTTTGCTGCATGCCGTGACTCAACTCACGCGCACACCCACAGACAGGCCTATTTTGTATAAACATGGTCTTTATAGGATTCCGTAGCCGAATGGCAAAAAACAGAACCCTTATAGATTCGTTATGTCTGTCTGTCTGTATGTCCGTCCGTATGTCACAGCCACTTTATTCCGAAACCATTTGGACTACGCAGTTGAAACTTGGTAGGCAGAAGTATTCTGTGAATTATTCAGTAAGTAAGATAGTAAGAATCGCTTTTCGATAATAAAAAATATACAATAACAAAAAAATAAAAGACTAAATGGGGGCTCCCCCCTAGACATGGAACAAAAACAATATTTTTTTTTCAATTGTATACGTGCTATGTTTGTCTATAGGCGTCATTCGTCACTTGCGTATCGTCCACGATACAACCTTTTCTGTGCTATGTGAAAGATCTTTAAAAATGACATTGAGGTTTCTAAAACTATTTTTTTTTTCAAAATCAATTGTTTGAAAGATAGACACTTCTAAAGTGGTAAAATGTGTGCCCCCTCTCTAACTTTTAAAATAAGGGAGAGAAAAATATAAAAAATATATATGCTGTAGATCTCAATACTTAAACACTTTCGACGAAAATTGGATTGAACGAGATATCGTCAGCAGTTTTTGAGATATACCACGCCACATTTTGAAATGAGTCTCAAAACCGCAAAATATATAACTTTGTTTTTCATACCAACACTATGGAAAAAACAGTTAATTTTTTGCTGGCGTTAAATGATAGTTATGAAATACTCTACTGTGTTACGCCCTACGAGTGTGAGTCCGACATGCACTTGGCCATTTTATTTCTGCATGCATACTTAGTCTGTCGAATGTCTTGGATTAGTTTGCGAGCGTCTAACTATATATACATATATAAACTAGGTTACGTACTATCACACCCCGGACACTCGCTAAATCTCCATACAAACTAGCGTTTTAACGACCGACACTGTGACACCGACACAGACACTACACACGGGTCGTTTTTCTATAAGTGCATTTGTGTGCGTGATGTCTAAGGTTGTCGCCCGTAATCACCGTATCACAGATTATATAATAGTTACTTCGTACATACGTACTACGTACTAACCGTATGAAAATTTTTTGTACACTTACCCAAAAAGCTTTTAACACTAAAAATATTAGTCGCTATTTCGTAAACCATCATGTCCAGGTCCAGTCGACTTGCATAGAACAAACTGCACCACAGTAACTATTTTTTATTCTGTGTTGGGCGGCCAGCCAGAGCTGTACGAAACAATGTCGTATGTCTTGCTCGCACGTTAGAGCGACATCAAGTAAAGAGAATATAAATACTACGTACCTCCATCAAGTTCCCAATTGCTGTGTTATAAAAATGTTTAAACGTGAAAGTTTTTTTTAAATATTTTACAAATTAAGCGTTATTTACGCACGAGTATATATATATATATATATATATATATATATATCGTTGTTTCATTTATGAAAATGAATTCTAAAATACGAATATAATTAAGTGTTTATTATATACCTACGTAATAAGAACCTACGTAAATTTGAACCTCCAGTGTCTACTGGTCCCAACATAAATGTATGAAGTTGATGTTCTTCTCTCCGTGAGTAGTAATTGTTCTATAGTCGTGCGCGTGTGGCGTCCTTGCTCAGCGCAGCTCCTCGACAGCTCCAAGTCGGTGGCGGGGTGAGGAAGCCCGGAATTGGTGGGGGGAACAGAGTGTCCGTTCTATACGTAGTATTATTATCTTTTCTATGGTACTATTACGTAGTCACAGTTTTACAATCGTAGTACGACTAAGTATTTTGTGGTATAATGCGGGATTGTACGGATTTGCACAAAGATACGGCATTTACCTTATCGTGTAAAATTTCCTGAAATTATTTTAAAATAGTCTAGCTCTATAAAACATTAAATAATCACTGTATCATCTAAAACTTTTCTAAAGAATTTTCTTGAGGCGATCTGGTAAATCAGGTTCTTTGATTCGATAAAGGCTAAAAGGTGAAATACGTCCTTGTGTTTTATATTTATATATTTGACCTTACCAATCGAACGCGATTCTTGATTAGCGTAGTACCACAGATTATATAATAGTTACTACGTAGTACTACATATAATTAACTTATTATTTCGTATGATTTTGTATTGAGACTTTTAAGTTTTGGTATCTAGGAAATTAGGTAATAATAAAATGCTTGCCTGCCTAAGTAATATACCTAACCTTATACCTACTAAATCCGTACACATTTTTTTTTTGATAAAATATATATTTAATGAACCGTAAACCAAGAACCTTAAAATACGTAGGTATTATTTATCCATTTGTTATTTAGAAAATCCGACCGTAAGTAATAGCAAATTACCTGCACTAAAGTAATTAATATACTGACTGTGGTAATAGAACCTAATTGATTTGCAGTAATAATGTGGTCGAGATAAAGCAGTAGTATAGTTTTGCTGATCTGAAAAAAGTTGTCGTTGGAAATATTCTAGTCGGTTGCTGTAATTTAGTAAGATTAAACTTGTGTAGTGTAACGATAATCCGACAACTCATACAACCAAAAGACCACACGCCGTTGTGTATTTAATTTCCTCCGTGATTCTTCAGGGATTCCCCACGCTCATGTTTATTTTATACCTACACTAACTAAAGTGTCGTAATTTACTTTAGCAAATAAATTATATAGGTATGTAATGTTTTATCTTGATAATAATTAATTATCTTTTGTACTCATTCAATTACTCATTTGTGTTCGATTGTCTGATGTGGTCTGAAACGTTATTATGGCCTAGTTGTGTAGTACGTGCGAGATGTGTTGATCGTATGTTAGAAAATGTATACCGGTTCAATAAATTAGCATTCGATAGCGACAAGAATTTGGTTAGTACCTACCTTCTAGAAAGAACGTAATAGAAATATAGTAGAATGAATAGAAAGCATACATGAAGAAACTGTAACATTGATTGACGATAGAACTCGGGAAATAGAAATACATATGTGACGTGATCATATGTCCAAGGTTGAGAACACGACCTGACTTGCACAGCTGTGCGGAAAGTAGAACATTATATATATAGGTAACTCACAGCACCTTGATGAAAATAACGCAAACGCACAAGTGACAAACGGAATTAGCATTTGACTGTCGCCTCGACTTTGTGGGTGTGAAACAGCGACGTACTATTTGACATAACGTATAGTGTAAATGATGATAAATGCAATGAGGGATCCAGTTTCTGAAGCTCCGAAATCAATTTCCACGCAAGAAGAACAACGCTTCTACTGAGGAATATAGAAACAGAAAGAAACATAGCTATACTTTAGCTAGTTCTATCTGTCTTTCTTGGGCATTCATTTGTATCGATCTTAACTACTTATGTGGTCGTTTAATAATCGCACGTCAAACAACAAAACTATATATATATAGGGTAGCTTGTATATGTCATGTCATTCATTCAATTTACATGAATGCCAAGACAGGACCAAATGTGAGCAACATTTTATGAAAATTGTTTGGCGTTTTACAGTACAAAGAAACAAACATTTAGTTAGACCGTATGCTAACTAATCGACTTTCGGAATTATGATATTGATGAGGCTGATAATGTTGGTAGCAATCTTGCTAATCACACAAATCAACAATGACACACATCCTACCTTCCGACGATAGAAAGGCTCAAGGGCACAATCAACATATGTTCTTGCAGCGGGCTGTAAGACGAAATTTGTTGTGACTGTAGGTATTAGAGCTTTCTGGCTCTAAAACTGCAACCCTTAGAAAGAGAACCACTTTCTACTCGAGTGCTGTAAACTCATGAAGTAGAGTATTTAGATTTGGTGGTTAAAGCTATTGATAGGAATTATTATATCTCAGAATTATATTGACAAATTTTAAATTAGTATTACATAAAATACCACGAGTATTTGAATGCGATTAAGTCTACCTGTAGCTGTCGTATGTATTTATAAATACATGCACGTGTTCACTGTCTTCATTACGTCATTGTTTTGGTTTGTAGGCACTCTACATTATCTACTTCACTGCATTAGAATTTGCACGCAGATACAACGCAGTTAGAGTCTGTCTGTCTATAGCCATGAGCACGAATATATTACAGGTGTATGTTAGTCATTTATGTGCATTTAGGCATTTTACCTAAAGTACGTTATCGTACTCTGATGTCGATTGTTCGGTTGTTTTGCAAATTACTCGCTCGAAGATACTGAACCCCCGTTCAATCCATAGGGGTTGAATTTTGGAAAATCCTTTCTTAGTACATCCTTACGTACTAAGAAACCAGCGGTTTAGGCTGTGCGTTGTCTCTAAGTCAGTCACTCAGTCAGTATGTCAGGACAAAGATTCTTATAGAATTAGATGCCCGGGTCTACGCTATTTTTCAGCTGTGAAAAAATGAAACTTCGTTTAAGTAAGATTTTTAGCATACTTTAAGATTACACAAGGTATTCAAAACCTATAGGGTCCAACTCGCACTTCGCCGGTTTTTTATGATTAGTTTGGTATGCTAGTTAACGTCTCAGTCTCAATCAAATTATTTTCCAATCCACCTAATCTATTTCGAGTCTGATAAAAATATGATATCTACCAGCTTTGATTGTATCGTACAACTAAGTATCTCCAAGAAATTAGGTATTTCAGTAATAAATAGTATACTTACGTTAGTCCAAGTTTGCCTAATTCCATGGGCACAAAACAGAATAATGCTACTTATGTTATTGCCGTGGGTCTAAGCGCAAAGCATGGTTTATGTTATTATTTGTTTATTAGACAGGAATTTTGCATATGTATCGAGTGTAGTTAACTACCTGCCATGGCCGTGTACTATTTTATTTATTGCTATAGTTAATTTAAACCTGTAATCATTATAATATTTAGATGTGTTTAAAACAATACTGCGTTACGTAACTTTGCACGGTAATGTAAGTATTAGATAAATTATCATGTATTGTGTCTCAATTACGACGCGCCAGTATTGGCAGAATGGTAAGTTGACAGGTAACTAGATCAATGTTACTGTCATGTGTAACAGTACTGTGTAGACTGTAGTCAGTGTAAACAAATACGTGTGATGTGAATAGTTTACCTTGAAGTCGCATAAGTCCTGGGCCATGGTTTGTAAGTAGGTCTCACGTCGCCGTCTAAAGTACACTGCACCACAGACTGAATTCAACTGAACGAGCCAGTTCTTCGACCGGACTTTTCTACAAACCCCACAATAAAATGCTTTATCTCGTCATTACACACAATATTATCCTTATCTCAATGCGTCTATGACAAACTGTATTACCTATTGTAAAAGTTAACAATTAGCTTATTTCGCGAGTACTTCGGTATCGATGTAGAGTCGTGTATAATAAATTAATTCACTTGTATCGCGATTACGTAGTGTGGTGCGATCGTGGTGGTCTTGGGAACTAAAGTACGAATTAGGTAACAGAGCCACCCCATTCGGCTTGGCACGGTCGCTTGGATCTTTACCAAGTACTGGCTAAATCCACCGGACTGGTGCTGACCTGTACTCTACGCAAGCATTATCAATGGTTTATTGACTCGTGAATTTTATCTAGATATTGTTTCTTTTAAACATTACCACCATTCATCGAAGTTATTACGGTGCGACTGTCAATGACCTCTAAATAACGAGAACGGCTAAATGAAAAGTAATTAAAATAACAAACCTTGAAAATGGACGAGTAACTATCTGGTTCAACATTTCTGACGAAACCATTTAAGTACTTGCTTTAGATATAATTTAAATGCTTATACATACTTATATTAGTTATGTTAGAAGCCGGTGCCTAGTCCCGCTAATGCATTCCACTTTCCAAGAAAGCATCTTCCATCTAGAATTGCAAAGCTCACTGTTACTTTTCATGATGCAGGTATTGTCGTGGATCTGTGGTCGGGCACATTGGGAGCGAAGCGAAACTATATTTTTAGGTCAATGAACGACATTCAAATAAGTTACTTAAATTAAGTTTCTCTACTTATAATAAACTAGCTGTGCCCACGACTTCGTCCGCGTGGAAAAGTGTCTTTGGGTAGCATTTTAAAATATTTAGGCTAATTATTTTACAAATAAGACACATGCGTATCCCACCTACACCGCACCGTACCACGCCGCGCAAATCCCCCTCCCCTCTCCCTCCCCCTAGCCCTTCCCCTCCTGTCTCCCCTCTTCCCTCCACCCCCTTTCTCCTCAAATCCCTCTCCCCCTCCCCTTCCCCCCACTTCCCCTCCCCCCCACTTCCCCTCCCCTCTCTCTTCCCCCCACTTCCCCGTCGCCTCCCCGTCTCTCTTCCCCACACTCCCCTTCCCGTCTCTCTTCCCCCCACTCCCCTTCCCCCTCACAAACTTTGAATGACATATTAATTTATATCGAATCAACAGCCTAAACAATAAGTTTCAAGCTTCTAGCTTCTTAAATGACGATACTTCCATACAACTTTTTATCCCCCCTTTCAACCCCTTACAACCCTCTTTTCGCATTAAAAAGTAGCCTATGTCCGTTCTCAGGCTCTAGACTATCTGTATACCAAATTTAATTTAAATTGGTTCAGTGGTTTTGGCGTGAAAGTGACACAGACAGACAGACAGAGTTACTTTCGCATTTATAATATTAGTTAGGATTATTACAACTCTGTTTTGATCAATAGTTAGTATCCTATATTAGGGAGCGTTCAAGTATTACGTAACGCAATTTTTGAAGATTTTTGACCGCCCCTCCCCCCACTGTAACGCTCCGTAACGTTTTTCTGTACCCCTCCCCCCCTCTCTAAACGTTACGTAACACTCAAGTGATCATTTTTACCCTGGTCGCAAAAAGTTATGTTATAGTTTTTATTCTTGGTATAGTTTTATACAATCGAGGGATTCCCCGTAAAACGTAAACGAAAAGGGTTGCCAATTTGGGAGTTTTAATTCCCTAATTTTTTATATAAAAAAAGAAATAATGTTACGTAACGTGTTGTAAGAAAGACCCCCTCTCGCCCCTGTAACGCATCGTAACGTTTTACGAGATGACCCCGCCCCCCCAAATTGCGTTACGTAATACTTGAACGCTCCCTTACTAGTGAGCTACCCCGGATTCACACGGGTAGAGCATAGGTACATGCCTACATTTTTTGCATCAGGTAGTTGCGTCAGCGTCTAGTATATGAATTAAATTAACATCTTCAACACGTAGTAACTCTTATATAATCTGTGCTTCAACGATCATCGTAATGTTCCGACCTACAAATAAATAGACTTATTATGTATTCGTAGGTCAACCTGATTATACAAACCTTAACGAATTCTACACCTAATCTGACTATTGGTAAAAATCGGATGTAAATCAGTAGTTTTTGAGTTTATCGCTAACAGACAGACATACAGACGCGGCGGGGGACTTTGTTTTATAACATGTAGTGATAATCAATATATGTAATTGATATATTTTCAATAGCATGTAATAAAACAAAACAAATAAGTACATTATCTGATTACTGTGTTTATTCAAACTGAAACAACCAACGGCAAATTTTCCATTATAAAGGTATAATGGAAAATTTGCCGTTTGTCAATTGACTAATAAAAAAGACCACTTAAACTAGTTTATGTATGTAAGTAAGGCTTTGATAACTAAGGCCTTATATCTCCGAACATACAATATGTGAAGTAAAGTACGAGTAGGCTTTCAAACCAAAAATAAAATAGAGGCTTAGATACTTTTTTGGCAGGTACTTTACCGATCAATGCACTTTGACAGCGGCACCGTTTTCGCAACTTTCCAGGTTTTTACGAATCTACTCACGTCTGTGTTTCTTAGCACTGGCGTCGGATTGTAGCTAAAGTCCAGCGACTGGGGTATCAGGTCGCTCAAACAGCAGTTCGGGAGCACACACCAGTTGTGAGAAAATTGTCAGTACCACTGTGCGGATTACACGCCAGGTGTGTTTTTGGGATGTAAGGGTGCACAGGGATGTAAGGGAGCACAAATACCACCTCAGTGCTCCCAGCCAACCTCACCTGCCCGAGGTACATCCTGCTAACCAACAAACGCGACTCTGGCGACCGACAAATGGACCGCCATTCGTCGGTCGCCAAAGCTATAACCATTTCAAATTATGGCGTAGCTATCCAACCCGCCTGGCCAGCGTATAGATTAGGGCATAGCCCTCCCAATGAGCCGAAGATTGGGCTCAGTGGCGTATCTTGGGAGAGGCCTACGTCCAGCAGTGGACTGACACAGGTTGATTATGATGATGATGATGTGTTTTAACTCCCGACGCGTAAAAGACGAGTGTTTGTGACATCATGTATTCATACACTATTAATTATTATTGAGACTGGTGAGATAAACACAGGTGGTGTGTTAACCGCACAATAGTAGCGCCACGCTACACACACACACACACACACACACAGTCTGTGTGGCGCCGCATTGCTGTAACGAGAAATTCGCTGTGACACCGTGTGTATGTGAGCGTCCGCACTCGTATTACGTTACCAGAAACACACGATAAGTGTTTTCAGCAGTCAACGTGATAAACATTTTCATTTTACACAAATTGCATATAATATTATATTATGACAAGATATCTGTGGCTTTTTTATCGAAGTATATGACATAATGTCTTTAGTTTTAGAGGTGGCACACATCTGGCGAAGTGCAGAACATTTTTCGCTGTAATCTAATACTATAAGAATCTTTGTCCTGACATACTGACTGACTGACTGACTGACTGACAGACAACGCACAGCCTAAACCGCTGGTCGTAGAGACTTGAAATTTGCAGGGTATATTTGTCTTAGTACGTAGGGGTAGTACTAAGAAAGGATTTTCCAAAATTCACCCCTTAAGGGGATGAAATGGGGGTTCAAAGTTTGTATGGAGAAACAAGATTAGATAGTCTTTTCTATCCAAAACTTCACACAAGTGCTTCAGTAACAAAATAAGTAAATACGTGTTTCTGGTTTTTTTGAAAATTCACCCCTAAGAGGGTGAAATGGGGTAACAAAGTGTGAAAATCAATATTGTTTCGGATTGCGGTAAAATTTGGCATGCAGATAGTTATTACAAAGTTAGTTACCTCTAAAGAGGACTTTTCAAAATTCACCCCTGAAGGGGATGAAACGGGGGTTCAAAGTTTGTATGGAGAGACAAGATTAGATAGTAATTTCTATTCGAAACTTCATACGAATGCTCGAGTAAAAAAATAAGTAAATACGAGTTCCAGGTATTTTTTTTATTACACCCCTAAGAGGGTGAAATGGGGTAACAAAGTGTGAAAATCAATATTGTTTCGGATTGCGCTGAAATTTGGCATGCATATAGTTATTACGACGTTAGTGCCCTCTGAGAAAGGATTTTCCAAAATTTACCCCTGAATGGGATGAAACGGGGGCTCAAAGTTTGTATGGAGAAACAAGATTACATAGTATTTTCTATTCGAAACTTCATACAAGTGCTCCAGTAAAAAAATAAGTAAATACGTGTTTCAGGTTTTTTTAAATTACACACCTAAGGGAGTGAAATGGAGTAACAAAGTGTGAAAATCAATATTGTTTTGGATTGCGCTGAAATTTGGCATGCAGATAGTTATTACGACGTAAAAGCCCTCTGAGAAAGTATTTTCCAAAATTCACCCCTGAAGAGGATGAAACGGGGGTCCTAAGTTTGTATGGAGAGACAAGATTAGATAGTATTTTCTATTCGAAACTTCATACAAGTGCTCCAGTAAAAAAATTAGGAAAATACGTGTTTCAAATTTTTTTTAATTACATCTCTAAGGGTGATATGGGGTAACAAAGTGTGGTAATCAATATTGTTTCGAATTGCGCTGAATTTTGGCACGCAGATAGTTATTGCGAAGTTATTTGCCGCTGAGAAATTATTTTCCAAAATTCACCCCTGAAGGGGATGAAACGGGGGTTCAAAGTTTGTATGGAGAGACAAGATTAGATAGTAATTTCTATTCGAAACTTCATACGAATGCTCGAGTAAAAAAATAAGTAAATACGAGTTCCAGGTATTTTTTTTATTACACCCCTAAGAGGGTGAAATGGGGTAACAAAGTGTGAAAATCAATATTGTTTCGGATTGCGCTGAAATTTGGCATGCATATAGTTATTACGACGTTAGTGCCCTCTGAGAAAGGATTTTCCAAAATTTACCCCTGAATGGGATGAAACGGGGGCTCAAAGTTTGTATGGAGAAACAAGATTACATAGTATTTTCTATTCGAAACTTCATACAAGTGCTCCAGTAAAAAAATAAGTAAATACGTGTTTCAGGTTTTTTTAAATTACACACCTAAGGGAGTGAAATGGGGTAACAAAGTGTGAAAATCAATATTGTTTTGGATTGCGCTGAAATTTGGCATGCAGATAGTTATTACGACGTAAAAGCCCTCTGAGAAAGTATTTTCCAAAATTCACCCCTGAAGAGGATGAAACGGGGGTCCTAAGTTTGTATGGAGAGACAAGATTAGATAGTATTTTCTATTCGAAACTTCATACAAGTGCTCCAGTCAAAAAATTAGGAAAATACGTGTTTCAAATTTTTTTTAATTACATCTCTAAGGGTGATATGGGGTAACAAAGTGTGAAAATCAATATTGTTTCGAATTGCGCTGAATTTTGGCATGCAGATAGTTATTGCGAAGTTATTTGCCGCTGAGAAATTATTTTCCAAAATTCACCCCTGAAGGGGATGAAACGGGGGTCCTAAGTTTGTATGGAGAAACAAGAGTAGAAAGTCTTTTATATTTGAATTTTAACACAAGTACTTATGTTAGTAAATACGTGTTTCAGGCTCTTTCAAAATTGCACCCCTAAAAGGGTGAAGTGGGGTATCAAAGTCTGAAATCAATATTATTTCGGATTGCGCTGAAATTTGGCATGCAGAAAGTTATTTTGACTTAGGTATCCGCTATGAAAGAATTTTTCAAAATTCACTCTTCAAGGGGATGAAGCGGGGGTTCAAAGTTTGGATCGTAATTTTATTCAACATTTCACACAAGTACTTCTGTAAATAAATAAGTAAATACGAGTTTCAGACTTTTTCAAAATGCCACCCTAAGAGGATAAACTGGGGAAACGAAGTCTAAAAATCAATATTGTTTCGTATTGCGCTGAAATTTAGAATGCAGATAGTTATTATGACGTAGGTATCCGTTCAGAACGGATTTTCAAAAAATTCCTCCCGGATACGGAACGGGGATTCAAAGTTTGTATGGCAAAATAAGATGAGATAAAGTACGTGTTGTAGGATTTTTTGAAATGGGGTAGCTAACAAAGTCTGAAAATTTGGGTTTTCGGTTTTTATAAATATGAATCCCGAATTGCCTTAGTCACGCGATAACATGAAAACAGGTGAACCGATTTGGCTAATTCTTATTTGATGTATTTAATGATAGAATCGTTTTTACAAAAGAAAGTTTTAAGTAAACAAAAGAAGTTTTTAACGCGGGCGAAGCCGCGGGGCACTTCTAGTAAAATATATTCTAATATCGTTTACAAAACGAATAAAAGAGACTTCAATTGCCGCGCTAGTAATTTCAATAAGTGCTAAGTTTGAGGCGTTTATGTTCGTATCTCTGGAGATACTTCGCAGATCTTGATAAAATGACAATGAGACCATATTCATATTCATATGTTTATTAATAATTTTCATTACACGTCATTTATTTTCATTGCAGGCATAAGGAAAATTACATTGTTTAGCACTAATCGTAAAAATTATCAAATAAATAAAAAATGTTATAAATCATTGTTATAACATTCTAAGTATTTTTGGGTATTTTATTTCTTCTTAAGCTTTATCACATAGTTCCCTACGAATAAAAAACCGCCCAAGTCGAGTTGGACTCGCCCACCGAGGCCAACGTTGGAATGTACCAATTAAGCTAGACCTTTAAATTGTATTAGCGTTCATATAACTCAGAGGCCTATCTTAATTGGCGTAAACTATGTATGTATGGGGACACCCTTTATTTTCAACTGTTTTGATTTTTTGGAATTTTCCCTTTATTTGTGCTGTAAGATTTTGCTTCTTGCCAAAGGCCCTAGGGGTATAAGCTAAGTAAATCTGCCCCCGGAAGATATTTGATTGATATTTATACGATATGTTGGTACTAATAAAATATTCATTTTCTGAAAGTTTGAGATCTCCAATTCAATTGTTTTTTTTTTCTAAAGCAAAATGTGTAAAAAACCGAAAAAAAAATTTTTTTCAAGACTGATTGCAGCAATTAATCCAATTTATTTTATATATCTTTAGGTACTAATAATAGCTATTATAATAAAAACGAAAAGCTCTATAACATCATAGTATCATAGAAAAATAAAAAATAATAATGTTAAATTTAATTTTTTACCATGATACAATTTTGCCACAATAACAAAAATTGTAGATTGTATAACAAGGGTCCAATATAGTACATTTCTACGAGGCCGCTATTTTGAATCCAGAGCGAAGCGAAGGATCCTAGAGTAGAATCCTGAGCGTAGCAAGGGATTTAAAGTACGTCGGCCGAGAGAAAATAATATTGCAGCCGAGTTTTACACTCTGCTTTTCATCCCCCTCT
This sequence comes from Cabera pusaria, assembly GCA_954871355.1. Taxonomy (NCBI): domain Eukaryota; kingdom Metazoa; phylum Arthropoda; class Insecta; order Lepidoptera; family Geometridae; genus Cabera; species Cabera pusaria. Next base: position 15,355,999 of record OX940896.1, read on the forward strand.
ATGAGAAAAGGAAATAAAAGGCTCAATTTAGTTCAACACTATAATAACACACAACTAAACAAAACACATATGACACATATACACACAGCACATACTCAAGCACTTTTGATTTCTTTGGTTTATGTCCTTCAGATATGCTACCAATTTTATGGTCCTGATTTGAATATTAAGCCGGATTTTCACTATGGAATATAATGTAAATTACATCTTGAGCTATATATTAAATCCCGCGATTGCTCTTCACACTGTCAGATATATATAGTTCACTTTTGGTTGTCTATGGTTTCATTCAAACACTGGGCTAAATACACTCATTGTGTGGAGCCATAATAAAAATAAAAATACAAAATAAACTGGCCAAGTGCAAGTCGGACTCGCACTAGTAGGGTTCCGTACCATACTACAGTATTTTATAAAATCGAGCAAAAAATACCACCATCATTTTTCGCCAGAAAAAATGATAGTTAATAAACAAAATTTCTTATAACGCCATCTAACGTCTAACAAAGGTGTTAGGGATCGACATTTCAATATAACGCCATCTATGGGACGTTTAACTAACTAAGCGTTCATAGATGCCGTGAAATGCCGAAAAAAACACGTTTCTTGTATGGGGACCCTCTATTATTTTTAATTTTATTCTGTTTTTAGTATTAGTTGTTATAGCAGCAACAGAAATACATCATCTGTGAAAATTTCAACTGTCTAACTATCACGGTTCATGAGATACAGCCTGGTGACAGACGGACAGACAGACATACAGACAAACAGACAGACATACAGACAGACAGACAGACGGACAGCGGAGTCTTAGTAATAGGATCCCGTTTTACCCTTTGGGTACGGAACCCTAAAAAACTGAGGGTGAGGCAGGGGGAGGCGCGGTGTCCGGGGAGGTGAGTTAAAATATAAACCTTCAAATATCGCTCAGTCGGTCAAAAAAATATTTATAGCTTAGGATGTAATATATATTATAGCATAGTGTAAACCTCGGAACAATGCCTACATTGTTCCGAGGTGTAAACGGTCTCATATAATATGTATGACGAGCGATAACATTTTATATCTCAAGATATAATATAAATTAAATTATATCCCATAGTGAAAAGCCGGCTTTATTATTAGTATTGCCTGTCGATTTCAGCATCGAGTAAATACTCCAAGAAGGTTGCCTGCATTTGGCCAGTTCTTGATAATTAAGGTTAAACCGCACTAAGCGACACTTCACAGCAGCGGCGCGACGCGACACGTAGCGACACTTTTAGGTATACCGCACTTGAACTGCAGTGCCGCGACAGTTTGCACAACGGAGAATAGACTCTATCTGTCTTTATCCGTGGTTAACGTAGTATTATATTCTCTTTGTCCGTGGTTTGTAGCAAATTTTGTCGGTCAGTCGTTCGGCAATTTCTGAGGAAGATGGAAGAAACTGATTTGAACGTTATTATAATGAACGTAAACGTATAACGTATATACAACGTTATACAGACTGACTAATACAATTAATTTATCTTCGTCGAAAGCCATTTTAAACTTAAGGCTGTACACACTCAATCTCGATCGCGATCACAGAGTTCTGATCGCGGATCATAGATCACGGATCACGCCACAACATTATACGTTCAATCTTGATTTCTTCAGTCCGTGTATCGTAACCGCCGCGACAACACCTATAACTGAGTACTTTTTAATATGTAAAAAGTACTCTGCGGTGCATGGGTGCCAGATAAGGCGAATTATCGCCATTTAGGCTACCTTAAGGGGTCAAATGGCGATCAAAAAATCCAATCGGTAACCAGTAGCCATTTCGCCTACCTAGAAATATAAGAATAGGCCATTTGGGCCATCTAACATCACTACTTGAGGATTCCCCAAATGTATTATATTATTTCTTTATAGTTGTAGAATATATGCAATATAAAAAACTGGCCAAGTGCAAGTCGGACTCGCACTCGTAGGGTTCCGTACCACACTATTTTCGATCGAGCAAAAAATAATAAGTAATAAACATTTTATTTCTTATAACGCCATCTAAAGTCTAACTAAGGTGTTAGGGATCGACATTTCAATATAACGCCATCTATGGGACGTTTACCTAACTAAGCGTTCATAGATGGCGTGAAATGCCGAAAAAACACGCTTCTTGTATGGGGACCCTCTATTATTTTTAACTTTATTCTGTTTTTAGTATTTGTTGTTATAGCGGCAACAGAAATACATCATCTGTGAAAATTTCAACTGTCTAACTATCACGGTTCATGAGATACAGCCTGTTGACAGACAGACAAACAGACAGACAGACGGACAGCTGCGATCGAGATTGAGTGTGTACGGGCCTAACTTCTCGTACTACGAACCAAACACTTGAATAAAATGAAGTGTCGCGTCGCTTGTTATACCGCACTAACGGCAGCGGAACTACACGACGCGACACTGCGCGTCAGATTTGATGAGTTGGTCAACTTTGTCGCGCAGTGTCGCGGCGCGTAGTTCCGCTGCAGCGTAGTGCGATATACCTCATACAATTTCTTACAAAGAATATTTTGTCGCTATGTGTCGCGTCGCGCCGCTGCAGTGAAGTGTCGCTTAGTGCGGTCTAGCCTTTAGCTAGAAATACAGTTTCTGAAAATGAATTCGCTTTTTTTTGCACTTTTCCACTCGATACATTTTGTATAGGCTTTTAAATATTTTTTCGCGGGACTTTGTTGATAACAGATTGTTTATAACATTCGTTGCGTCGTTTTGTATTCTTTCGGGCGTTAAATTAATACTCTCGTTATTAGAACTCATTTTCTTTATGAATTAATAGTTTATTTATCACTGCAACAAAAAATTAATGTGAGGAGGACTTCGTATTGATTCGCGCGCTTGCCGCTTGTTTTCTGCTTCATACGAGATTCTTTTTAGGGTTCCGTACCCAAAGAGTAAAACGGGACCCTATTACTAAGACTCCGCTGTCCGTCTGTCTGTCTGTCTGTCTGTCTGTCTGTCCGTCTGTCACCAGGCTGTATCTCATGAACCGTGATAGTTAGACAGTTGAAATTTTCACAGATGATGTATTTCTGTTGCCGCTATAACAACAAATACTAAAAACAGAATAAAGTTTAAAATAATAGAGGGTCCTCATACAAGAAACGTGTTTTTTTCGGCATTTCACGCCATCTATGAACGCTTAGTTAGCTTAGTTAGGTAAACGTCCCATAGATGGCGTTATATTGTAATGTCGATCCCTAACACCTTTGTTAGACGTTAGATGGCGTTATAAGAAATAAAATGTTTATTATTTATTATTTTTTGCTGGCGACAAATGATAGTGGTATTTTTTGCTCGATCTTATAAAATACTGTAGTGTGGTACGGAACCCTACGAGTGCGAGTCCGACTTGCACTTGGCCAGTTTATTTTAAATTCACTAGACTATACACGACAGTTCGCGCGCTTCTTTTTATTCATCCTGGCTACCACACTATCAGTGTATTGTGCCACGAGCTTTAAACTTTATATATGCAGGTTGTCGGGTTTCATATGGTCCAAACGAAAACCATCGATGGAGGACTCCAAGGACTATCCAGAGAACCCCCATATATGTTCCGCGAAAATCTATAGTTTTCGAGAAAAATGCGTTTTACTAGTTTTCGATTTAATCCCCGAAACGTTGCAATTTATTTTAATTTTCTCCCAAACTATAAAGGCCAGAGCCCTAGTTTTTTTGTGGGACTATGAACAATGAACAGGTCTTTCAGGGAAAACTACATTTTTTTATTTAGGCTTATTATTTTCTGAGTAAAATAATAAGACATCACATTTTTTTATTTAGACGATATTTGAACTTTTACTATGGACAGGCTTTTCTCCAAAATAAACACAGAATTAAAAAAGTTACAACCGATTTTAAAAACTTGTCTGTTTTATGGACCTTGCTGCATGCCAAATTTCATACGGCTATGACAAGAGGTTTAGGTCTAAAAACATAATTAAAGAAATTAAGCAAGGATTTTAATATTCAAATTATATCTTCTGAAATACACTCTGGTAATCTGTTTCTTACAGAATTAACGCATATGAAGGAAATAAGTTGTAATAAAAGCCCAAAATATTTAAATTAAGGACCTTTTAGAGAAAAAAACTAGGGAGAGCCCTAGTTTTTTTCTCTAAATTTATTTTAATTTTAAGGCCCTCTGGCCTTTATAGTTTGGGAGAGAATTAAAATAAATTGCAACGTTTCGGGGATTAAATCGAAAACAAGTAAAACGCATTTTTCTCGAAAACTATAGATTTTCGCGGAACATATATGGGGGTTCTCTGGGTCCTCCAATCCAGCCCTTGGAGTCCTCCATCGATGGTTTTCGTTTGGACCATACGAAACCCGACACCCTGTATATTATCTAATACTATAAGAATCTTTGTCCTGACATACTGACTGACTGACTCACTGACAGACAACGCACAGCCTAAACCGCTGGTCGTAGAGACTTGAAATTTGGAGGGTATATTTGTCTTAGTACGCAGGGGTGTACTAAGAAAGGATTTTTCAAAATTCATTCCTTAAGGGGATGAAATGGGGGTTCAAAGTTTGTATGGAGAAACAAGATTAGATAGTCTTTTCTATCCGAAACTTCACACAAGTGCTTCAGTACAAAAATAAGTAAATACGTGTTTCAGGTTTTTTTGAAATTCCACCCCTAAGAGTGTGAAATGGGGTAACAAAGTGTGAAAATTAATATTTTTTCGGATTGCGCTAAAACTTGGCATGCAGATAATTATTACAACGTTACCTTTGAAAAAGGATTTTTCAAATTTCACCCCTGAAGGGGATGAAACGGGGGTTCAAAGTTTCTATGGAGAAACATTATTAGATAGTCTTTTCTATTCGAAACTTCACACAAGTGCTTCAGGACATAAATAAGTAAACACGTGTTTTAGGTTTTTTCGAAATTCCACCCCTGAGAGGGTGGAATGGGGTAACAAAGTCTGAAAATCAATATTATTTTGGATTGCGCTGAAATTTGGCATGCAGATAGTTATTACGACGTTAGTTTTCTCTGAGAAAGAATTTTATAAAATTCACCCCTTAAAGGGATGAAACGGGGGTTCAAAGTTTCTATGGAGAAACTACATTAGATAGTCTATTCTATTCGAAACTTCAAACAAGTGCTTGAGTACATAAATAAGTAAAAACGTGTTTTAGGCTTTTTCGTAATTCCTCCCCTAAGAGGCTGAAATGGGGTAACAAAGTCTGAAAATCAATATTGTTTCGGATTGCGCTGAAATTTGGCATGCAGATAGTTATTACGACGTTAGTTTTCTCTGAGAAAGAATTTTTCAACATTTACCCCTGAAGGGGATGAAACGGGGGTTCAAAGTTTCTATGGAGAAACATTATTAGATAGTCTTTTCTATTCGAAACTTCACACAAGTGCTCCAGTACAAAAATAAGTAAATACGTGTTTCAAGTTTTCTTGAAATCCCCCCCCTAAGAGGGTGCAATGGGTTAACAAAGTGTGAAAATCAATATTGTTTCGGATTACGCTGAAATTTGACATGTAGATAGTTATTACGACGATAGTTCCCTCTGAGAAAGGATTTTCCGAAATTCACCCCTGAAGGGGATGAAACGGGGGTTCAAAGTTTGTATGGAAAAACAAGATCATATAGTATTTTCTATTCGAAACTCCATACAAGTGCTCCAGTAAAAAATAAGTAAATACATGTTTCATGTTTTTTTTTAAATTCCACCCCTAAGAGGGTTGCAATGGGGTAACAATGTGTGAAAATCAATATTGTTTCGGATTGCGCTGAAATTTGGCATGCAGATAGTTATTACGACGTTAGTTCCCTCTGAGAAAGGATTTTTCTACATTCACCATTGAAGGGGATGAAACGGGGGTTCAAAGTTTATATGGAAAAACAAGATTAGATAGTATTTTCTATTCGAAACTACATACAAGTGCTTCAGTAAAAAAATAAGTAAATACGTGTTTCATGTTTTTTTTAAATTCCACCCCTACGAGGGTGAAATGGGGTAACAAAGTGTGGAAATCAATATTGTTTCGGATTCCGCTGAAATTTGGCATACAGATTTAAAATTATTTAAATGCAAAGTTATGTTGACTTAGGTATCCGCTAAGAGTATATATATCGGCAAACGTAGAGTAGGACGCCCTGTGGCTAGGTGGAGCGACTGGAAACAAAGAGCCGAAGACCGGGCTCAGTGGCGTGTCTTGGGGAGGCCTACGTCCAGCAGTGGACTGATACCGGCTGATAATGATGATCCGCTAAGAAATAATTTTTCAAAATACACTCTTTAAGGGGATGGAGCGGGGTTTCAAAGTTTGGATAGTCGTTTTATTCGACATTTCACACAAGTACTTCTGTAAATAAATAAGTAAATACGAGTTTCTGACTTTTTCAAAATGCCACCCTAAGAGGATACACTGGGGTAACAAAGTCTAAAAATCAATATTGTTTCGGATTGCGCTGAAATTCAGAATGCAGATAGTTATTATGACGTAGGTATAGGTATCCGCTCAGAAATGATTTTCTGAAAATTCCTCCCGGATACGGAACGGAGATTCAAAGTTTGTATGGCGAAACAAGATGGGATAAAGTAAGTGTTGTAGGATTTTTCGAAATGGGGTAGGTAACAAAGTCTGTAAATTTAGGTTTTTAGGGTTTAATAAATATGAATCCCGATTTGCCTTAGTCACGCGATAACATGAAAACGGGTGAACCGATTTGGCTAATTTTTATTTGATGTGTTTAATAATAGAATCGTTTTTACAAAAGAAAAGTTTTAAGTAAATAAAAGAAGGTTTTAACGTGGGCGAAGCCGCGGGACACTTCTAGTATTATATATTTATGATATTGTTTTATAACATTAAATGTTTAGCTTCACGAGCTTCTTTATTCATCAAGCGTGGCTCGCTATCTAGTTGATAGGACGGTAACATTGCCCGTACAATATTATTATTGAACCTCCTTAGACACGGCACTATAAAATAACAGTCATAAGCCAAAAATTAAAAAAATACATTCCCGCCCTAGGGCGGAAAAGACCTATTTTGCGGGCACTTATCGAGGAACAAACCATCACTTTTCGAATAGATGGGATAAAAACATGTTTTTTCGTACTTTTAATATTTCCCTATAATAATAATGTATTATATTTTTTTTAATTATTATAGTAAAAAAAATTTAAAACCACCCTACCTATCATGAATTTACATATAACATTACATGCTCGCTTTTAATTGCTATTTATGTACATATATAGTAATATTTATTCATATCTCAGTGTTTACAGTAAGATTACAGCTAAATTAATATTACTGTATGTAATCACTAGCAGCCCGCCCCGGCTTCGCACGGGTAGAACATATATGCCTACAAAATTTGCATCATTTTGTTGCATCGAATATAAAATATGAACATATTTAACAATCATATTTCAACCAATTTACACAAAACCTTAACGAATTATGCACCTAAACCTTCCTCATAAACACTCTGGCTATTGGTGTAAACCGCATGATAATCCATTCAGTAACTATTGAGATTATTGCGAACAGACAGACAGAGGCAGTGATGGCCTTTGTTTTATAATACTTACGTAGTGATATTGGACGGCCCTTTGGCGTAAAGGATAGTTAGCCTGATTCTGACCCGACGGTCGTTGGTTCTAATCCTAGCTATATACCTACCAATGAAATTTTTTATGTGCATTCATGAATCATGAGTTTTCGTACATTGGTAGTGGGATCATTAAATCTACAAAAAAGTAGCTTACCACCAAGGAATACATCTGCCGCCGTACCCTTACGCGTTCCCCGACGCAAAAAGTAGGGGTAATATACGTTTAACGTGTGTATCTGTGTGTCTGTCTGTAGCATCTTAGCACCTAAACGGATGAACCGATTTTGTTATTATTATTGATCGTTTTTTTTTGTTTGATAGATGTCTTCATCGAGAGTGTTCTTAGCTTTGATTCATGAAAATTCGTTCAATGGTTATAAAACTATGAGCTTTTTTCTAGTTGATTGCGCTATGAAATCAACTTTCATAGGTCTGATCAATTCGAAAATCTTCTTCTTCAACGATATTGTAAGAACATGGAAGCATTGACCTGATGTTGGGACATCTCCTGGACTCTACAGAATACTCAAATCCTCACCAACTTACAGCTCAGATTTTAAATGTCGTGTTTAGAGTCATTGGAATGCTTTTAATGAAAATATTATACATAGATCAGTCGGGGTGGTTCAAAATATTATATTATTATTTATACAGGGTTACAGGAGAAGTCGTGCTAGATCCGTGAAGGGCGTGGAGTACCCGTCATTTCTGACTTATTTCTCTATGAAACACCCCACCCTAAACTTAACCCTTTTCGAGATATACGACTTTTATTTTTTTTTTGAAAATTGCTGATTTTTAGGCTACTTATTATTGTTGTTGCATTTTTACTTGTGTAATAAGATGCTTTAACGCGTTAATAATCAAAATAGTGCATACGTTAGTTGAATAGACTGTAGTAGACAAGTGAAAGTTAAGATATTAAAAAAAATATTAGATAGTTTATTTTTCTCTAAGGAATATCTAAAAAAAATATTGTGGCACTTGTTCGGCAGATGTTTTTTAAAATATCTACGGTTCATCAGCTATTCAACGAGGTATAAAAATCTAGGGTTTGTATTACATTTCGTGGAAAAAAGTAGTTTTATAGGCGACAGTGTAGAAGATAATTTACAATAAAAAGTAAAATAAAACAATAGGTAAAGCATGAAATGTTTGGAAACTATTAATTTTCGGCCATACATTGTGGGGGCTAAATATGTCGCATTTTAGCCCCACTATCTGCTCCTGCCCAGAATAAGTTTTACTTTTACAAATTTATTATTTGCGGTTGGTGTATGAATGGTGTTTACGAGTATAATAGGCATCGGTCTAGCTAGAGCTCGAACTGCAAAGTTATGTATGTACTTTAACCTAGTTTGAGAAGTTGGTATGGAAGCCTCGGTCCACGAGTACAACTCGCACTTGGCCGGTATTTTTGTTCGTTAGTTGCCTTAATCAAGAGCGTTCTTAGCTTTAATACATTCATGAAATTCCGATTAGACGTTTAAAGACTAATCACTTAATTTTATCACGCAGTCGGGTTTTTGTTCCTAAAATAATTCACTTGTTAAATTATTGATCCTCTTTCTATGAGACAGATATAAAATATATCAAATCAATCGATATATAAATCTGTTTAGGACTGAGCAAAATTGTTTGTATACTGAATTGGTAACTTTTTTTATATTTTCTAAGAAACAACTATTCCAAACTCCAATAAAACATATAAGTTATACACATTCACATTTGTTTTGCTAATCCCAAATTGCAAGTATGCGATATAAAAGACTTCAACGCGTGACTTGTTTTTCCTTCCGAATTGCTATTGTTATGCTAATCCCAATTTGCAAGTTTGCGATACATAAATTATTTAAAAAAAAATCGACTTTATAACCACACTAGCGGGTAACAACCCGCGGCTTCGCCCGCGTTATTTGAGTCTTTATGACCTTTGAGGTCAAGATCGATGATCTCTTAGGCCAAGTCACCATAGATGACCCTAAAGTCGAACTCAATATTCTCTATTGTTAAAGTCATTAATCATTTTGGTTATGTATACGAAGTTGTGCTGTTTAAATATTTGACTCAACACAAAAGTTCCTGAAACATTTCTTACAAAGAAAATAAGGTGAATAGCTGCGCGAGCGCAGCAAGAGCTACGAGTATCATTGCGCGAGCGAACATTTTTTATGACTTTTTATGACCCTGACAAATTTACGACCTAATAATCAACTCACTATAGATGACTCTTAGGTCGAACTTGATATCGTCTATTGTTAAAGTCATTAATAATTACTGAGCGCTATCACTGCGAGAGCGAAGCGAGCGCTAAAATTTTTACGACTTTTTATGACCCTGACAGTTTTTATGACCTACTAAGTCAACACCAATGACGTTAAGGTTAAATTTGATATCCACTTAATTTAAGGTTAATAATCATTATGATTATTGAAGGTTGTTCTGTTTCAATTTATGACTTGTTTTGATGCATGTGGCTATTAAAATTAAAAAGTTGACGAAATATTACCTACAAAGTAGATAAAACAAATGCTTGCGCGAGCGCAGAGAGTGCTGTAACTACGCGAGCGAAACGGGCTCGAAAAAATTTTACGTGTTTTAATGACCGTGACAGGTTTTATGACCTACTAAGTCAACACAAATTACCCTAAGGCTGTTAAAACACGAACGTTTTTGAAATACTTCCCACAAAGCAGATAAACACGTTGGGCAAGCAAAGCCAGCGCGTAAATTTTGATGACTTCTAATGATCCTGACAGTTTTATGGCCTAATCAAGACACTAATTAAGTCATTATAGACGAACCTAAGGTCAAACTTTTATGATTATGTTAACTCTATGTAAAGTTAACAAAAAATATATGCACCCTCACTTAACTGACGAAAAAAGTATTCTTTGCCCTTTTATGCCCTATTAAATTGTCTTTGTACAAAATGTCATGTGAATCGGTCAAGCCTTTTGGCCGAAAAGAGGCCAAACATATACAAAATTCAACAATAAAAAAATTACAACCGGACTCGATTGTAAAAAAAGTAACAATGTGCTCGGATAATAGACTCTACTCTTGGTCTATGTCTTATTGACTGTCTCTGTACAATTTTAGCTCAATCGGTCAACTCGTTTAACCGAGAAGAGGTCACACGTTTCAAAAATTCAATAAAAAAAAATTTGTTACCCAAACTCAACTGTTAAAAAAAATATCCTTTGTCGTTCTATGCCCTATTAACTGTATTTGTACAACATTTGAGCTGAATCGGTCAAAACGATTGCCGCTAAGAGGCAACACATTATTCCATAATAAAATTATGGACACCCGAAATTGCCAGCCAAAAAAAAAGTATCCTATGTCTTATTGACCGTCTGTGCACAAAATTTCAGCTGATATGGTTGACCCGTTTGACTGAGAGGAGGCCACACATTTACAAAGTTCAATAAAAAAAATCTGGACCCCTGGACTCGACTGCCAGAAAAAAAGTATCCTATGTGCTTTTATGCCATATGAGCTGTATATGTAGAAAATGTCAGCCGTATCGGTCAAGCCGTTTAGCTGATAAGTGGCCACACATACAATAAAAAATTCAATAAAAAAAATCTGGACACCCAGACTCGATAGCCAAAAAAAAGTATCCTATATCTTATTCTGCCTTATGAACTGTCTTTATACAACATGCCAGACAAATTAGTCAAGGCGTTTATTCGAGAAGAGGTCTTATATTTACAAAATTCAATTAATAACATTTGGACCCCCTGACTCGATAGCCAGAAAAAAAGTATTCTATATCCTATTCTGCCCTATGAACTGTCTTTACACAACATGTCAGGCAAATCGGTCAAGCCGTTTATTCGAGAAGTGGTCTTATATTTACAAAATTCAATTAAAAATTTCTGGACCCCCTGACTCGACAGCCAGAAAAAAAGTATCCTGTATTATATTCTGCCCTATGACATGTATTCACACAAAATTGCAGGCAAATCAGTCAAGCCGTTTATTCGAGAAGAAATCTTATATTTACAAAATTCAATTAAAAATATCTGGACCCCCTGACTCGATAGCCATAAAAAAGTATCCTATATCTTATTCTGCCCTATGTACTATCTTTGTACAAAATTTCAGCCAAATCGGTAAAGCCGTTTGACCGTGAAGAAGTCCCAAACAAACAAATAAACAAACTGTCTTTCGCATTTATAATATTGGTGTTGATTTATCATATTATTATAAGCGCTACCTACTTATCTATTTGAAGTCGGGGCCAGCCAAGTCTATTGGATAGTAGATAGATATTATGTATGTAGTAGTAGTAAGTAGTAGATAGATACTATGTATGTAGTAGTAGTAAGTAGGTAGATACATGTAAGTAGTATCTATCTACTACCTATTAGACTTGGCTGGCACCGACTTCAAATAGATAAGTAGGTAGCGCTTATAATAATTATATTAAGTAATTTATTTTTCGCTTTTGTTTGTGGTTATGAAGTCGGTATTTTTTTTTTTGAAAAATAATTTATTGACCCTTTTTAGTGCAAAACAAGTTTTAATTAAATTACATTCATCTATAAAATTTCGTGTCTGGGCCGTTATACACTGACGGATATATACTTTGTGAAAATTTCAAGTATGTGCCTATTACGGTTGAGAAGATACAGATCTGTAAAGTGCGCACATATAGCCACACGGACGGACGGACGGACGGATGGACGAACGGACAACAAAGTCTCAGAAAGTGTTCATTTAGTACCCTTTGGGTTCGGAACCCTAAAAAATTGACTTTAAATGCCGCGCTAGTGAAAATATTCACTAGTCATAATGATGTCATCAAGGTATCAAAGGACAATGTCCAATGTTGCCCTGTGCAATAAAAGCATCTGACACACACGATAATTAATTGTCTATTTTATTACAGTAATTCCAAATACTTTTATAACACGGACTAGTTGTATTCCAAAATAAATATTAAAAAGTATTAATTGCGATTATTAACATTAATTGCCGCACGTTATAAGAGTTGGCACTTCCCTACATTGTTGATACGCGAATTATGAAAGCACTGTGTAGCCAACCTAACAACGGAAAGTATTATTTACTTAGTAACAATTATATAATCTGTGGTATTATGATAATTTTTTTTTGCAGTGTTGATTGGTACACAGTACGTTCATAATTCTAAGTTATCTAATTATGTATGCAGTGTCGCGGGACTGATATGGCCGCCATCTTCGCCAAACGTCATGTCATGTCAAAAAATATTAACTAACTAACTAACTTTGCACCCTAACAAGACTTTGCCCGGTACATTGCTGTGAAGACAAATTAATTCTCCCCACCTTTGTTTCTATCTCGCTCACATTTACCGTAATCCGTTTACCGTATATCTTGCAAAAACCAAAATCAACGAGAAGAAAGATGTAAAAACATTATTCAAGGTCATATTTTTTAGTCTTCAAAAGTATATGCAATAGCAACCTCCATTGTGTCTAATCTTCTTGGGACTCTTGGGACTTCTAAAACCAGCACATTCTCCTATGTCTGAGGTATATATCTCCATATCTCTGGAGATACTTCTCAGATCTCGATGAAATTACAATGGGACCACCTTGGAAACGTACCCTACCGATTACAAAAATAATCATTCGAATCGGTTCAGAATTGACGGAGTAATCGCGTAACATACACACAAAAAAAACTTACAAACGAATTGAGTACCTCCTCTTTTTTTGTGAAGTCGGTTGAAAAGACTTCAACGCGTGACTTGTTTTTCCTTCGAATAGACGAACCTCTATGTTCATCTCGTTATCTTGAGATTACTTTTTGGCGCCAAAAATCCTTAATTTTGCTGTACTCAGTCACTCTCACGACTACGACTAATCTATTGACACCACATAAAACTCACATAAAAATACGACAAGCCGTTTAGGCTCTAGGGCGTGCCAAATAAAATATACATACATACACTCGAAAAACATAACCCTCCTTCTTTCGCAGTCGGGTTAAAAGATGACCGTTTAGTTTGCTTTGCTTGCTGTTTTCAACCGACTTCCACAAAGAGGGGTTCTCAATTCGTCTGCGTTTTTTTATTTATTTATGTTACGCGATTACTCGGTCAATTGTGATTCCATTTGAATGATTCTTTTTTTAATCGGTAGGGTACGTTTCCGAGTTGGTCCCATTGAAACTTCATCGAGATATGATAAGTATCTCCAGAGATATGACGATAAACGTCTCAAACTTGCTACATACTGAAATTGACTCGCGGGGCATAAACTAAAATCTTAATCTTAATTATTGCAAAATTAAAACGACCATATAAATACCCATGTACCAGTTTTATGTAGATAATATGAATGTATGTATAATATAATCCATTCTATGTGTTGTCTGGGAGAGAATCGTTATGAATTAATTTAATTCGTTTTACGTATTTATGGTTATCCGTCATTCGAAACCATCACTCAAGACTGAATGATGGTAGCCGACGCACAAAACCAAAATATCTAAATATCGGTCATTCTGCGTCATTAACTCCATTATTAGGCGATAGGTTATCCATCAGTCATAGCCGTCACTGCCAGCAAACTGACAGCAAAACCTATCGTGTAATGGGCACCTAACCTTATTAAAAAAAAATTAGTTAAGCAGCTAACTTGTCCTCTTATTTTACTAGAGGGGTGCCTACAGTAATATCTGCTTGGTACCAGTTTAGCATATTCAGATTTTTATAACACATTTATTTTCTGACAAGCACCGTCACGGTGACTTTTGAGACTAGATTGCATTGGCGCAAGCAACAGTTGATTGACGCAAATGAAGTATATACGTACTTATCCTCTTCAAATGTTTATCAAAATCTATGATATAGGTGGGTACGTAATGTTCGATAAGCTATTTCAGATTATCACTATCTTCGACAGAAATGAAATGTATACTTCTATGAATTCAGTATCTTCTAATTTGATGTCATTATATTTATCTTCGTGTATATATATGGCCATGGCGTCATCGAGTAAGTCGGTTAAATAATACATTTGAAATAAACCAAACCGTGAGTGAGCAACTAGTAGCGTCCTCTAGTTATCGTGTTTGAAACTAAATGGAAGTTGCATGTAACGCCATCTGCGCTAAAAACTGCTAAAATAAAAATAAGGTGGATCTGCTTTGACGTTGTTTGTTTGCAAGATTGTATTAAACAGTTTTTAGTATAACGTTACGTTGTATGAAGTTCTACGTAGATGGCGCTTAATCAAAGTCTAATTTACCAAACAATTCAGAAATATTGAGTTAGCCAGCCACTTTATACCCTGGAGTTTGCAGTTCTTACTTTTTGGATTAGTTAGTATTTATGGTAAATAGAGTTGACCTTTTGTTAACCTTTGTGTGTACCATCCGAGGTCTTTACTCTCGGATTGCACTCTCCGAAGTCACGTCACAGTACAGATAATAATACTACGGTCACGTCTGTGGGTACACACCTGTCGCAAGTAGAACTAGCACGGTAATTATTACCGTGGCACTAGCTTGCTACACAAGTAGTGCCAAGTGCCGGAAAAACTAGTATTGTAGTTCCCGTTGACCTAGAATCATGAAATTAGGCATAAAGGTCTTATAACACTTAAAAGGAAAAACTGAAAACCGTAAATACGTAGTTTAATAATTAAATAAAAAACTAATTTACTATTAATAACTAGGGATCAAACTGCAAAGTTAAGTTTGTTTGTGCGCGAGTCCAACTCGCACTTGACCGGTTTTTAAGATATATAACTTTGCATATACCTGCACTGCACCTCGAGACAAAGATGTTAAGTCAGATGCCCTGTAATTTCACTGGACTTATTACCTATTAACTCTCACTCACCTATTAAACCGAAAATTTCAACAATAGTATAGGTAAACATTCCTATTTATAGGGTGAATTTATTGGCAAAGTGGTGGTACCGCCCTAGGCGGACTAGCAGAAGTCCTACTACTACAACTTTGACTGAGATTGACGTTCAAAATATTGCATTTTTCTGCGTGAAGTTTGGGGAAAAAACTAGTAAGAATATTATAAAGTAAAAAGATTCCGACGAATTGAGAACCTCCTCCTTTTTTGTAAAGTCGGTACAAATCGTCGGTCGAAATCTTTGTACATTTTTTAACCCTTGAACAGTCTTTTTTTTTTTTTTTTTTTTTTTCCCAATCTTGGGATTTTGGCACCTCACGTTTGATGCATTTGCCAGAGTCTTGTTTTAATCTTGCTGGATAACTTGTGCATTGTTATAGTTATGTATTTTTGTGTATTTTGTGCACAAAAGCGGGGAAACGTTTAACGCGAAAAGTGTAAAAATCTAGTTAACGGAATTTGGAAAAGTTGTTCTAAGATAGTAAAATAGAACAGTCTTTCTCTATAACAAACCTTGTGTTAGACCTTCTTTACTGAAAGATATAATAAACACAAAATTTATATTCTAATCTACACTTAGAAGGTATTATTCCCGTTTTTCCAAACGACACTGAGGTACCACCAAGAAGTTTGGAATAAACCTTTACCAAAAAGGTTTATTACAAACTTCTTTAGTCTCACAGTGCTCGTCATTGAAACCGATACCTTATTGACATTCATCACTATTATCATCATCCTATCTCTATCCACTGCTGGGCAGAAGCCTCACCTATGGCACCCCACTGAGCTCGATTTTCAGTTCTTTGTTTGCAACGGCTGCCAGCCAGCTTGCGTATCATCGCTCCATCTAGCTACTCTACTATAATGCCTCTCCTCTACACTACTCGCTAAGTTGAACGAGGTTAGACGAATAGAATAATGTAGAGAGGCAGTTCGGCTTACTTCGTCCAACTTTACCTCGCCTCGGCCGACTTCCGTTTGTTGTCGGTTTTTGCGCCCGAGTCAAAGGGCACGAATGCGCTCCTCGCGAAGTTGATCAAGTGTGATCGGACTTCAGTCAACTTCGGCCGAGTACTTCGCCGAGGAACTTCGCGAGTAGTGTAGAGGAGGCATAATGGATATCACTTGTGTCAAATCCAACGCTATGTGTACGTCAAAATTCTTCATTAATACGGCCGTAACACTATGTATATTTTTTATTATTATGCAATTTTTTATTATATGCTATTATTATACTGGATAGACTGAAATGCTGCTTCAGTTGTAGAGCATCTTCAGAATTATCTCAATCGTCGTTTTTAGATTTGTAAGATTTGGGTTATTACCTACTTCCTAAAAATTTATGGAATAAATGGAATAAATGAAACATTAAAATCTAGTTGCCCTGCGCAGCGCTTCGTCTCTCTGCCGTCTTTCAATTCCAGACAAGCACAATCTTAGACCACCTCAGGTGATATAGTGATCAAGTGCTTGTCTGTCCGACATAAAAAAAGAAGATCTTACTAACCTTGAACATAAAAAAAGAGTCAGAGCGTGGGAAGTGATACCCAATGGTATGTAGTTAAATTAATTGAACTCGGTGTAGATTGGTTGAGATCTCAGTAACAGAGTCACAGATTATGAGGAAGTCAGTAGTGAAGTACCACAGATAAGGAAGTAGTTGGTACGCCTGCGGCCTTGTTGGCCTGATATATGGTGCCATGAAACAAACTGGACGAATTAGGATCAACAAGGTCAATGCAGCGCTGCTCATGTTGTATGAAAGTTATGGGGAAAAATGTGATGGTGATTTATGGAGAAAGAAAAAGCATCTTCCACCTAGCACCACTTTGTCTGATAAACAGCCGTAAAATAGAAATGGGAAAAACATTTCAGTTATAATTATGAAGAACATGGACCATAGGTCAGAATATACAGATACAAGTGTCAACTTACCTATCGCTTAAAGCGATCTCTTCCAGACAATCATGCATTCAACGGAAAGTAATGACAAATAATTTACCAGCAATATGAGACTCAACACAACAGCCTCAAAGTAACAGGCACAGTGCTGCAGTGCAATAACGCATAAAATTCTAATAATAATCCAGAGCTTTGCGTGCCACAGTTCCTGTTATAGGCAGACATATATCATTGTGTATCATCAGGCGTCTTACATGCATTTACTTATAGTTATCATAAAAAAATTGTACTTTCCAATTTTTATATAGCTACTTAAAAATATCTACACCAGACAAATTCACCACTTCTGGAAACAAGTGTAGCAGCTCAGGCAGTCAGGTGTGACGCTCGCACTGGGCATCGAGCAGCGATTCGACTCGCTGAGGACATAATGCCCGTAGCGCCCAAACGCTTGCCCCGTAGAGGCGCAATACGACCGCGTGCGCAGGGCGGATGTTCTCTGCTCAGTTCATGTGTAGCTTTCGATGCGCGCGCGCCGAACGCACCCGTCCCAACCGAACATGACGATTCGCGCGCGTAATTCAACCTACCAGTCGCTACCTCGAATCTCATGACATCTTCCTAACAATTAGTGCATAATATGTATGTGTAAAACGCTAAGGTGGACACGATGAACGGTGCGCAGAATTGGCACAAATGGCTAGTGTTGTCGCTGCTCGGATTGGCTTTGTCCGCTCGCTCAATTGGCTGCGATTACAGTTCCATCACCGAGAAATTTGGAGCGGAAGCCGTGGCTCGGTGCAGCGAAAAATGCCCGTTCCAGGTTTGTGCCAAATATTACAAACTTCTGACTGGCTCTGCCGTTCAGAAGGCTCATCTGAGGACGCAAAACTGTAGTGTAGACCCATTACCATTATTATTTGAATCTCCAAAAAAATTAGCTCTAAAAAGTTATGTTACCTCTATATCAGAACATGTACCTAGATATGGTTCTAGCATTTGAAGATTTTATTATAGTACAAACTTCATACAAACATAAGGGCATAAGCAAGTTGCATTGCGACGGTTATTTTGAAATAACAATTTGGTTCTAATTATTTGGTTATAGCAAAATATGTCTTGGCAAAGTTATATCACAGAATGTTTCTAAGCAATTATCTTGTAAATTATGTATTACAACATATTTTCTTACTATACGTTTGATCTTTATAGATAAGTTTATCTAAGCTAGAAGTATGTCGCATCAGGGCATGCACTACTTTAGAAAATAACAACAAATGCAAAACAATGAATTAACGCTTTTATTGAATTGATGCTATTTTCATTGATAAACCGGCGATGAATAAATTGCTGGTCGGGCGATGTAATCTTTTATACAATGTACTATACCTATACATCGCTACATTTATACCAGTTAGAGCGTTAGTTAGTTTATTTGCGGTTGTTTTAAGGTTCAACGCACATCTAAGCAATTGTGACAATTAGCGAGCCATCGTAATCAACGTTGATGCGCTAAATATAGCATTTTTACTTTCAAACTCAACCATAGAATCCTGCAGTTACATTGCCTAATGAAGTTGACATTTAAAAAGCACTGTGTAGCGTTTTACCTATCATCTTCTTTCGGTGGCTACATTTAAAATTGGGTTCATGCAAACAAATATCTACAAGTTGTCATAAAAATCTTACATAAATATAATATACAAATAATGTAAAAGATTTTATGACTTTTCGGTTATAAATATCCGAATTCTAATTTCAACCGACTTCCAAAAAGGTTCTCAATTCGTCTGTATTTTTTTATTGGTTTGTTACGTGATTACTCCGCCAATTTTAATGATTATTTGTTTCATTGGTAGGGTTCATCTCCAAGGTGGTCCCATTTTTATCAAAATCTGATACGGATCTACTGAGATATGGCGATAAACATCACAAATTTGATACTGAAACTGACTCACGGTGGCATGTGAAGTCGGTTATTTAGTTTTTAAACTATCTAGTAAATAGTACGTTCTTTTGAAGATGATTCCTACTTTACCACGCAAACATGGTAAATCCCAGTCCACCGACATCTCCCTCTAATTCTCAATCATTCGAAAACCTATTCGGATTTGGGAGCTTCATTTTAATTTTGATTATTGATAAATCCGCGAGCTATTATGTCGCGGAAACCGTTCCAATTATTATCATAGATTTTTTTAAATGAAATGTCAATGTAGCCGATCGGAGTATTGTGAATTGCAAACATCCGAGTCGAAGGAAAGGCAGTTTCCGAATCCGAATTTGCTTTCGAATTATCGAGAATAACCCTGCTGGTTGTAAAGGTCATCAAATGACTATGTAGAATAGTAGCTACCACAACAATAGTCTATCACAGTAATGAGACAAAAAGTCCAAAAACCCAAACCACAGGTATCAGATTCCATCATGGAAGCCTTTCAAGTAGGACCGGATCGGTTCCGGTCGCACGCTGCAGAAATAGATATACAAAACACTTGTTTTATGTGGTTAAAATTGATGATGTTAAATATTATAAGTTAAAAAAAAATTAAAAAATATTGTTAGCTTGATTGATGTGTAAAGCAGCAGATCTAATACGAGCATTGTGGCTGATACTACTTACTTCGAGTTACCGTCATAATTTATATTATAAGTAAGCATTCAAGTTTACCGTCATCAACAAATCGATCAGCTATATCTCTAATCACAGAAGTCCTAATTGACTTCTATTCAGATATCAAATATGGGGCATCACATCTTAGAGCTTGTTTCATTCGTCATTCGCAAAGTAGTTTCGAAAGGCATCTGTCACCCAGATTTTTACCAAGAGTGCAATCTCTCTATCTGGTAACCTTACCTGATCAGATGTAACAGACTATTTTATTACTTACTAACGGGATAATAGTCTAACGCTAGGTCTATATAATAATTAAAAAATTAAACATTGCTAGTATTTTGAATTGTAGCGTCTCATCGACTGGAATCAATCAGGCACTGTTTATAACAGGTAGGGCGGTGAATGCATGGTTGGATGCGCATGCTCAAACGGATGTCATCACGCCGCACAGACTATACTTTCATATAAAAACTTGTTACTATAAAAAGTAATTATATATTAAACAGAATAGTAGCAACATTTTGTAATTCCGCTCCAAGGAATCATTAAGGATTGTAATCCTTGGAGCGGAAAATCTCTCCAGCAATAAGTAGGTAGTGTATCGCTGTCACAATAATTTTACACCGAAAGTTTATATTGTAAGAACTGTTAATGGAGTTGGTAAAAATCAAATGTGCTAGATTATCAACCAAACCTAAGTGACCTCAATTCATGACTTCAATTCATTCAATACATACTTTACAAGCGGTATGTTATGTTATGATAGTTAGGCTGGTCTTTTATCGTCATAAAGGTAAGAAGTGTTTTGGAGTGTAGAGCCTACGCTCCTGCACACAGAACACTTCCTACACTACTGTAGGACGACTTGTGTTTGTGGCAGGATTGAGCCACGATATACGCAGGGTAGCTCACAGGAAAAGGAAAGCTGTAAGCACCGCTCAGCGGCGTTTACCGTGGCCTGGCGGCTCGCAGTAGGAGAGACTGCACTTTTTTTAAATGACTTTATACCGGAAAACGTTAAATATTTATATTTTCTTATTATATTTCAGAATAGAACTGGAGATGGCCACTTTGATGTCAACTGCGGATCTCAATGCAGCCTGAAGCATGTAAGTACAATCTACATAATATAACAACTATTCTACTAGGTACATATTACCTCAATTAGGTATATGTGTATGATGTTGACTTTTAAGTTGTGATGTGTGGTAAAATAGATAATAAAATATCATATATCGTAAGTAAACATAAAAGTTTTTGCTCTCACTGGGTAGATTTTTTGGACGGGATCCGTAAGGGCAGGCATTTAGGTACAACGGATTGTACCTTCAGAATACTGTCCTTAAATTATCAAAACAAGAAGCGTGAAAATACTGTGAGTTTTGTGTGTCCTGAACGAGTTTCATCGATAACAAATGGTAGGGGCGCCGAACGTCCGAAACGTACGAAAGCGGGTAGATCGCTTCGTTTGCTCGATACCCTCTTCCTTCACCCGCAATCTACAGTTCGTTCGTGAACATGGCGCTTGTAACATCACCAAAATATAGGAAACTCATATTTAATTAAAAATATGGTCAAAAAGTCAAAGGTCAAAGCATTTATTCAGTATATAGGCAAATTTAAAATTTGCACTTACACACGTCAAATAACATATTCAATTATTATTATTATAAGTATAACAGAAACATAACTTATTGCTTTGAATTTAGAAAAAAAAACAAAGGTATTGAGCCATTCAGCTTTCATCTAGACGTCGAACGTCACACTTAAAACAAATGCGTAATTCCCCTGATTAATGTAGATTTGCCAACCGTACTATTACTTGCACGCGCAACCCAGTGCATGTTTCAGTACTTCAGACAATTTTTAGGGTTCCGTACCTCAAAAAATAAAAAAAGGAACCGTTATAAGATCACTTTCTTGTCCGTCTGTCTGTCTGTCTGTATGTCTGTCTGTCTGTCCGTGTGTCATCACCGATTTTCTCAGGAATAGGTGGACCTAGCAAGTTGAAATTTATACCAGATAATGAGGTCTACAGTACCTATTAGGTGTATAAAAATCAAGATCCTGAGTTAACACGATAAAAAGATATGGGCAAATTTAGATTTTCGCGAAAACTTGTAAGTACCAAAATTTACCACAATTTTCAATTTTTTTTATTTTTCGGATTTTTTCCTTTACTTGTGCTGTAAGACCTAGAAAAAACGCAGACTAATCGCAGTACAAATCATATGGTAAATAGTAGTAGTAGTAGTATTTACTAACAGCACCGAAATATCGGAAACTCATATTAAATTCATATTTTGGTCACTGACACTATTAAATAATAGTGTCAGTGACCATGAAAACTTAAAAACTTATTTTGTAACCTTTAATAAATCTCAGATTAAAAAATAAAAGTTAAGTTGTATACAATTATTATACTGTATCAGACCGCATTTATAAACAACGTGATATGTACTATAATTATAGTATTAAATTGTTTACAATAGTAAAATGCGTAAAAGATATCGTGTATAGTATCATAAAGTAGAAACAAGTCGATATTCACAGATCGTAACAATCATAAACATAACTATAATCTGCACCCAAAGCAATAAACTGATAAGAGTTATTGTTTATTTATTTATATTTTATTTATTGGGTAACCCAAATTTAACGACTCTGCAACGGAAATTGTAAAAATAAATCTTTAGATCTATAAAATTTAATTTAACTATTAAATAATAGTGTTAGTGACCATGAAAACTTAAAAACTTATTTTGTAACCTTTAATAAATCTCAGATTAAAAAATAAAAGTTAAGTTGTATACAATTATTATACTGTATCAGACCGCATTTATAAACAACGTGATATGTACTATAATTATAGTATTAAATTGTTTACAATAGTAAAATGCGTAAAAGATATCGTGTATAGTATCATAAAGTAGAAACAAGTCGATATTCACAGATCGTAACAATCATAAACATAACTATAATCTGCACCCAAAGCAATAAACTGATAAGAGTTATTGTTTATTTATTTATATTTTATTTATTGGGTAACCCAAATTTAACGACTCTGCAACGGAAATTGTAAAAATATATCTTTAGATCTATAAAATTTATCTCTACCTACATATTTTTATAATAACTAAGTAAATTTCATTTCTTAAGTACTTGACGTCTATAACTCAGAATCATAACAGATTTTTATTTGGAACAAATACAAAAGCTTCCGGAAAATGAAACACATACGTAGGTACACAAAAGTATTTAACACTATATTATTAATATTATCTCTATGTTTTTATATTTATATAATTTTGAACTGGTGTATAAATTATTAATTATAAATATTGAATTTGAAGCACATACATTATACACAAGCTAAAGCAAAATATGTTATAATTACACAAACAAAAACAACATCATTAACATTTCATAATAATTATTTATATAATAACATCTTGCTGTGTTGTTTTTCTAAAGAATATGATTATAGATTTTTATAATGAATCCCAAAGAACATGATTATCGATTTTTATAATGAATCCTAAATAAAATGATTATCGATTTTTATAATGAATCCTAAAGACATGATTATCGATTTTTATAATGAATCCTAAAGAACATGATTATAGATTTTATACAAAACATATAATGATTCATTAATGTTTACTATTAATTGAAAATAAAAATATAAGAATTCAGTAATTCATGAGTTTAGACCAAATAACATTGTTCAACTGTAATTATCCAAAGTTAATTATTACTCCTTATTTTGGCAAAAAAAAAGTAAATTTTAAAGGATAAATTATATTTTACCTTTGATTACATAACGCTATAGGCGAGATAGTAATGTTTTACATTTACACATCAGTTGCCATACTAAAGTAATTTAAATTATTATTCCAAGATTGATTCGATTGTGACCTCATATTATGTGATATGAAGTGTTTAATGAATACTGTATTCAAAACATTCGATTATTTATTTTCCACATTAAGATTACCTACCTACCTACAATTTTTTTGTTGCAACATTAGGCTGTTTTGACAAATTATCAGTACGAGTTGAAATATACTAATAAGTAGGCATGTAAGCTACTTGTAAACTTTAAACTTTCGCCATTTAAACATGAGTAAGTAAAATGATTATTACCTATAGTAATGTACATACCTATAGTAATGTAGTAATTATTAACGCGTAGTAGTAGTATTTTTTAACGCGCTAAGTGCAAGCGCGCTCTAGCGGCCAGGGCCCCTAGACAAAATCCAATTTCCTGTTCCCATTCACGCTAACGCAAGTTTAAAATGTATGGGAATGACATCTTTGTTGCGGAAACATAAATGTCATTCCATTCATTTTGAACTTGCGTTAGCGTGAATGGGAACAGGAAATTGGATTTTGTCTAGGGGCCTAGGTCGCAGCGGCCAGCGAGAATAGAATAGAATAACTCTTTATTGAACACCATAAAGAACTTATTATCTAAAATAGCAACAGCATAACTCGGTGATACAATCGGCGGTCTTATCGCATAAAACGATCTCTTCCAGACAACCTATTTGAGGACTGGTTAAAATACACAGGGTGTTTGGCGATGGCGTATAATTTATTTTTATTCAAAGTCAAAGTCAAAGTCAAAGCATTTATTCAGTATATGGGCAAATTAAAAATTAGCACTTACACACGTCAAATAACATTAAATAGATCATATTCAACAAAAAATATAGATATAACAGAAACATAACGCTTTGAATTTACAAAAAAAAAAATTAGAATATTATATTATATTATCTAGTAACATGAGACTATTCATTTTAACAGGACTAAAAAAATAAATAGCTAGTTACACACAATAGTATGAAATCGCGCGAACCTGCTTCGTGGCAATCTAAAGTGTGTATCTCGCTGGCCGCTGCGACCTGGCCGCTAGTGCGCTATTGCTCTAAGGGCAAGACGCAAGTTTCCCCGATTCCTTATATATGATCTTATCTGTCAGTTTTAAGATGCCCTATTAGAGTTATCCGTCAGATTTTTGACAACTTTTAAAAAACGTCATATAGCATTTGAAACCATCTGAAACCAGACCTAAGCGCAGTATACATAATAGTCCATGTACCCTTAAGCGCACTTCAGACTACTATTTCTGCTACATATAAAGTACAGCTTTACAAGCAAGCCTAGTAGCCTTATATAGTACTAGATGTGCCCCGCGGTTTTATCCGCGTAGACATCGTTCCTGTAGGAATATCGGGATAACAAGTATCACATGTGTTATTCCAGAGTCTAGACTATCTACATACCTAATTTCAGTTCAATCGGTTCACTAGTTTTAGCGTGTAGAATTAACAAACATACACACACAATTTCGCCTTTATAATATTAGTAGGAAGTAGGATAGCTAAGTGATTTTTGTGCTCTATATGCTATTCTATTATAGCGTAGTCTGAAATGCGCTTTAGGGCCAGTATTAACATTCAACATAACTATATACTGATACTTATTTTAACATGGAGCTATTGGCTGGCTAGTCTGTGCCTTAAATGTCATTATATCTAATTCTGAATGCCCACACGAAAACAATTGAGAATATAGGTCGTCAGAAGATGTTTTCAAAGTAACTAGACCGTATAGGTGTGCACTGAGTTAAACAGGTTGTTGACACTCAGCCTTTTGTTGGGATGAATATGTTACATGTTATGAATTATCATTTACATAAACTATACAATTATATTTTTGCTGCTGCAGCAAGTCCAGTTTTAGTTATTTGTCGTAATATCTTAAACTGATAAAGCATCATCAACTTCATTTTGAGAGTTTGTAATTGTCTAAGTATCGTCCTCGTCGATATTTTATGTATCATTAAACTATTTGTCTGTTACCAGTGAAAGCATATGAAACATTTGTTACCTACTGCCAACTGCCAATGTTTGCAAACTTTAAGCTCTAGAATCTAGACCTAGGAGAGCATTACTTATTCTTAAAGTACTACTTCTTCTTTTTTAGGGTTCCGTACCCAAAGGGTAAAACGGGACCCTATTACTAAGACTCCGCTGACCGTCTGTCTGTCTGTCCGTTTGTCACCAGGCTATAGCTCATTAACCGTGATAGTTAGACAGTTGAAATTTTCACAGATGGTGTATTTCTGTTGCCGCTAGAACAAAAAATACTAAAAACAAAATAAAGTTAAAAATTAAAGGGGGACCCCCTTACAAAAAACGTGTTTTTAAACGCCATCTATCTAGTTAGTTTCGGCAAAATGACATAGATGGCGCTAGTAAACGAGCCCCGTCCTTCTAGATCGCGACCAAACCAAATATTCTTGGTAATATCAATTAATCAAATATATGAGGTTGAAACGCTGTTATGTTTCGTATTGTACGGAACCCTCCCTAAGTGTGCGATAAGAGACGCGATGCTGACTCGAACTTGGCCAGTTTTATTTATTAAACAGGTGAAGCCACCACGGGACACAACCATTTTTTATATCTGATAGGCTAGCGTTTGACCACTATATCGACTTGTGATAAGCGATGATGTGTTCAAAGATTGTGAATACGCTCTGACACCCAAGAGCTGTGTGCTGCCAGAACACCGTAAGGTTATGGCGGCCGATTTTCTTCTTGATGGTGGTAAGGTACGGTAGCAAGTAGTACTAGTGGTACTATTATAGTCAGCCGGAACATCAATATAATATTAAAATAATGAACCTACCACCTATGGAAAGTTTGTTCTATAAACAGAATGATACACCATCAGAAAATAATAATAATCTTACATTGAAATAACTAAAGCCATAAAAATAAAACTTCACCTACTCAAATAAATTAAAAAGTATATTATAGATTGTGGCCGTTAACCATATTAAAGTACGAAGAAACCTAAAAAGCACGTTAAAATGATATAATTATGTAGTTTAACGAAAGCTATAACGATTTTATGTTGGGTCTGCCAACATAAAATCACCCTTATCACCATTTAGTAAACAAAATGCAGTTATCCATCTCACTTTTGCACCAAAACTGACATAAAACTGAATATTCCCATCGCCCATTGACAGTAACCACTGGTTTATGTCAAAATTATCTTTTAGGACCAATTTGTGCCCCTGTGAGCGCAAAAAACTTCAAATAACTGATGTAAGGCCCTGTGTACGGAAAGTCAGTTATTGATCTTCATATTATTTAGGTACGACATAAAAGCTATGGTTACGGCTAAGTATGGTAGCAATGATAGCTGTACTGGCTTGTACTTATATTTACCGCTTACAAGACCTCGACGCTAAACGTCTTATCAAAATACAACAACCAAAGCCTCCCAATACATATACCTTCAACTCATCTGGATCATCGTGCGCCTTGCAACACACTTTGGTTTTGCCAGTCATCTGCGGCACCCACGTCCGGAGCTAGCAAGGTTCGCCGTCACTGACTTGGTTTGCTAGTCAGTGTTCGCCGTTGACGGACACGTCAAGGAGGACATCATCCTCATATATAACACCTTTTTAGGGTTCCGTAGTCCTGACAAGGAACCCTTATAGTTTCGTCATGTCCGTCTGTCTGTCTGTCCGAGGTTTTGCTAAGAGACCGTTAATACTAGAAAGCTGTAATTTTGTGGGGGTATGTAAATAAATGACGCCGACAAAGTGCTAAAATAAAATTTTGAAAAATATTTTTTTTTAGGTTAGCTCCCCTATATGAGAAGTGGGGATGATTTTTTTTTATCGTCTACCCCATCGTGTGGGGTATCGTTGAATAGGTCTTTTAAAATGACTTCAGGGTTGCTAATACCATTTTTCGATTGAATGATCTATTTACGAAATATTAAACTTTAAAGTGCAAATTTTTGTTCCAGTAGGGCGTCCCCCCACTCTAAAAGCTAAACTGCTGGCTTGAAAAATCTGGCAAAATTCGTGATAATAGCGCATTTCATGAACTTTAAAGGATAATTATAGCAGTTAAGATAATTTTATTAGTTTAGCAGTAATAGTCGTTGAACTTGGGTGTTGGATAATTTTGTACCAAATACAAAATCCTTAGAATAAATCCTTTAAAGTGACAAAGAGGGAGTACCTAGTTGCTTGTTTATAACGGGTAAAGACTTGCATTGAATAACAGGTTACTACGGAACCCTACACTGCGCGTGGCCCGACACGCACTTGCCCGTTTATTGTGTAATAGTATCATTTAATGAGATTAAACGCCTCTCATAAGCATGGGATAAATACACACATATTTATTTTTACCCGACTGCGCCAAAAGGAAGGATATGTTTTTAAGTGTATTTAGGTATACTATATTTCTTTGGCACGCTCTGGAGCCTAAATGTCATCATTGATTTTAGCTTGAGAATTGGTCGTTAGATTCGTCTTAATTGTGAGAGTGACACTGGTTACATTAACATTTTTAAAATTTAAGTAGCAGATTATTGGCGCCATATTGTATGTCTTCAATTATGTTTTCCTCGAAATCTATTGAGTTGGGTATTAACATTTATTTTAATAAACAATTGTCTGTTATTTATGCATTAACTGTAAAACATTAATAATCACGATGATGCCAAAATTTCGCAGTGGAATTATAACTTTAGACTGAACGTGTAAGCTTTGACACTGTTATATCAGTAGAAAGACGAGACGGGGCGGCGCAAAACGCACCCTCGGACTCGGTGTGCGGTAAACGAAGTCAATTGACTTGTTTCCATTTTATTATTATTTGACCATCCGACGCCTTTGTTGCAGACAACACTCACAGCTATGTTTATGTTACACGACCATTTAAAAATATTTGGATTTTTTAAGTTATACTTCTTTTGGCGCGATAGAGAAAAATGATGAGTGAATTTTTACGATGCGCGCGCACCCCGACACCTAAATTTAACATCGTGAAGTTAGTTCTAGGTGGTACGATGCGCGCGCACACCGACACCTAAATTCTACACCGTGAATTTAGTTCTAGGTGGCATGACTATGTTCAAGTTGTGTATGTCATATTTAACGTCATATTTTTACGTTAATAAAACCTTTTTTATTTAAATAAAATCTTTTTGATTAATTTTAATATTTATCGTTAATCACTACTGCATTTTAGTTATTTTTTTTCCATATGCCACAGAAGTATAACTTCTAACGCGTGTAGATAAGTACACATACTCTTTTTTTTTATTGGAGGAACAGCATCAATAATTTTTTTTTTTATCTGATTAACCAATCTGGTCATCTGTCTGATTTCGGATATACATATTTCTTTTTAAATATATTTTTTTCAGTTGTATTTTTGTCTCTCATGTCGTAATGTGTACTGCTTTAATATATTTAATTTATTTTATCTTTCGTTTCCCATAGTCTTGAACCAAACCCCAAAAAAGATAAACGTAAACATTGCACATGTTTATCTAAAAACAGCATCGGTTCCAATCTCTCATCACAGCGCAAATGTGTGGCCGACAGAACGCATGCATTTCATCCCTGCGTACTTTCACCCACACTTAATGAAAGTTAAGGTGTTTACATTCACACAATTATTGTGAGTTCCTGTAACGGTCTCTGTCAGTCTATTTAGTGAACACTTTGTTGATTGAAATTAATTCGGACTGGCGTTTCCAAGAAAGGTTTTCTCTTTCATACTAGATAACTGGCTTGAAAGGTGTTTATTTAGAGTTAACTTCTAATAAGTTAAACAGATATTCTTAGGAGTACCATAGTATATCTTTATAAGAGTGTCGAATACTCTCAGATAACATTTAATAATAAATGAAACTTTCTTCTCGTAGACTCGTAACTCCGTAGCTCTCGTAGCACAAAACTACACTACCTACACTATGCTTAACGGCGGATAATGTTTGCTTCATCGCCCAATTAAAACTTCTGGTACTATACTTGGGGAAAAGCTCATTTCCAAAAGGGACATTGTTGGTTATAAGCTGTGTAGTAAATAATGATAACTGAATCTGAAAAGATACTTACTGAGCAAGCGTGCTGCATCTTAGACTGCTTCGTCACTCGGATACATTACATTAGGTGCGATTGCAGGCAATCCTTCGCATTTCCTAGTGCAAAAAAATGAAAAACAAGGCTATTAGGGAACTATTTTTCATAAAGGTTCTTTGGAACAAACGTGAAGATCTGGTAATAAGTAATGTATGTTATGTGTATGGACGAGCAGGCTTGGGGCTTTGCTTAGGGCTGGGTCGCGTGAGAGTGCACGCTGAGCCGGCCGGATGGTCGCAGGAAGGAAGCAGCTAGTTGCTGCCCCCCTCGACTCTATTTTAGAGCTGGTTCGTTTTGTTCTAGCATTCAAAACCGCGCTCTTGACTTATTGACGTTTCGTCCCTGTAATTAGGATGTGCTCGTTGCTCGAACAGAAAGAGCAAATATTTGTATGTTAACCAGCTATCCGGCTTCGCTTAGCATTGCTGCTTATTTACATTTATCTTTTATTATTTATTACTCCAGTATTAACTCCTACTCAGGGTCAATCGCTTTCCTTATCAAGCATAAAAAACCTAAAACTTAAAGGTAATGAACATAATTTAAATAGGTTTAAGTTGTGTTATTTAGATAGGACTAAAGTTTGAAAGTTGTCCAGCTCCTTTGACTGCCACTTCTAATTAAGCACAAAACACCTCAAAACACATTGTAATTTAACATCAGGCTTACTTGTCTGTTTACTTACAATAACAACAAGCCGCAATAGAATGGGATCTTTTAAAAAGTATATCCACAGATGCTTCAAAGGTTGGCAACAGTTCAACAGCAGTCATGATGATGCAAACATGGACGACGGTAACTGCTTACCACCAGGCGGGTCACGTCTGCTTGTTTGCCCACTATTAAAGTTGTTTAATTTATTGTTGAATAAACAACTTTTTTGGCTAATTTTTGTTGGTAATGGTGGGTTTGAAACACAAATTAGCATTAAATACGAACAAGAACTATGTCAACATACTTATAAGTAATTTTGTAACATAGTGAGACACACATTAACCCTTATAAAAGTAAGTAATTGTCAACTTAGTGTACCGTATCACGACATGGTGATTGAGCTCATGTGGCGTCCACTTCCCATACGTTCCGCTGCGCGCTGCGTGCCTCGGAAATGAACAATCACCTATCGGAAGCAAAGGTTCCATGGATTCATGGGCTTGGGCTTTCTCGTAGTAATTTATGTGTGAAACGGTATAGTATTGACCGGTAAACAATAACTGGTACTACCGTTTTGTATCGAGCGCTGACTTCCCTTTGTTGATCAGAAATTGGGATAGCTTTTTATGGTGTTTTTAGTGTAAGTGTTTCATTATCATGTTTTGTCTACTTTCACAATTTTATGGTTACGAATATAGTGCATACGTATTTTCACAAAATATATTTTTAATTTATATTAAACCTGCTCAAAATATGGTAGAAGGGACAATATATGTATAAGAGTATCGCGTATAGCAGTGCTCGAGTTACCTATGTAGGAAGTTCTTGGTATTTCAAAACTTTTCGGGCCCAATCATTTGAAAAATACAATTACATATTCTCAATTTTTAATCAATTGGATAATAAAGAGCTACCTTCTATTAGATTTAGAACATAGGTATTTTATATACTACAAGAAAAGTGACGATCCATTTTTTTATCAGATAGCTCAGCGTATGATCACTATGTCGTCTGCGGTAGTAAGCGATGATGTGGTCAAAGACGGTGAACACGCTAGGCCTTGAATGGTTTGACTCTCAGGGGAATGTGTGCTGCCGGAACACCGTAAGGTAACGACGCCAAATTTTCTCATGAAATGTGGTAAGATACTTTTTGTATTGGTGGCTAGCCAGGCGGAATATCGACATAATGCTCCTACCCTACCTGAGGACGAACACCCGTGTTAGGATTTGAACCAGCGACCTCCTACTTAGAAGTTACACACAAAATAAAAGCATTGAAATCAAACGACCTACCTTTACGCTAACGGGCCGTCTAACACCAGACATTGCATACTATAAACATAATTGTAAATACCAACATAAAAAATTCAGATCACCACCGTGGGAACCCATGTACCTAACTGAAATTATGCATACATTTAAATATTTAATCCATAAAGTCAGTAGAGCAAAAACGTCAAAACAATATGTGGGAGGTATCGGCGCGGAACTCCGAGACTGGTCGCTGACATCAGGTGCAATCATGAATATTCAGGAAAACTCGTTAAAACATTACTTGAATTAAATATACCAGGAGCTGTACGCAGTAACAGCGTAAGCCTTCACAAAATGTTTTTTTCCTTACAATGATTTATCTTCTTGGCGTAGATATCGCTCAACCATTACAATCTAACCTTTTAGCCCTCACATTATGATAGCTGATAACCTGATTAGTTATTCGTAGCTGATAACTATTAACTGTCCGCTATTCAACAACTTAAGACTCCGTCTCAAATTCTGTAGGATCTGTCTGATACTTGTGTAATGCTTGGTAGTTGGTACACACCAGCCGAACGAACGACAACGAACGCAGGGACAATAGAGGGAGATGGCTATAGTCTGTAAAGTTGCGTCTTCTTTAATTCGCCATTCGCTCGCTGTCGTTCAGTTGGTCTGGACCCGGCATCTTACGTTGTTGCTCAAATTGTATCAAGGCTCAAGCTCAATGTGCTTACTGTTATTTAATATGTGGCTCAAGTTCTAACTGGCACTAGAGTTATAGTTTAATACTGTTCTTACCTCTCGGATGGATCTGTAAAATACTATCTGGCTGGAGGCTGGAGGTTATGTATAGACGAGTAAAGGAGATTCAAGAAACAATGAATGATGTCGAGCTTGTAGGCAAGATACCTTAGCGATTTTTTTAGATAGCTGATAGGCTAGTGTTTGACCGCTTTCTCGCCTGGCAGTAAAGCTTTGAGGCTTAATTACTGTAAAGCTAGTTTATCCGTTCTCATCGGATACGTCAGATTTTCTATATACACAAAAGTAGCCACTTGCTTACATAATATTACTAGACAAGTAGTACAATATTGGCCAAGGATTGAAATTCGTTGCCAGAGACCATGTTTCGCGTGAAGTTGTAGGTATAACGGACGTTTTCCAATCGAGAGTGAACAGGTATCCTCTATGCAAGAAGCGTGCTACATCTTACATGTCATCGTCATTTAACATCAGTAGGGCTATTCTGTAAGTTAGTTTACGCATCTCGCAAGCGGAATCCGCGGTGAGATTTGAATTTCGTACTACGAAATTGAAATCGTAATGCGATTGTAATACGGTTGAATTTCTCACTCAAACTCACCGCTTGCGATCTCGCAATCGCAATACGCATCTGCGTAAACTAACTTACGGAATAGCCTTACAGGTGAGTAATTATGATCAATAACGTCGAGTTTAGGCACATAATAAATGATACGGTTTAGGTTTGGATCGGCTCAAGCCAAGAGAAAGATGCGTTCACACGAGAACTTTCTTCAATCCTACAATGGTTCTAATGTCGTGTAGTCTTCAATTGGTCTACTAATTGAAATATGTGCGATATGAAGCCGACTGGAGCCCTTCAATTAGGTAATCAAGATGATGCTAATGTTTGTTTGTTTTGTTACATTCTCTCTGCCTTTCTTTTTTTAATATCTTATAGGCTAGCGTTTGACCACTATCTCGCCTGGTGGTAAGCGATAATGTGGTCGAAGATGGTGAACACGCTAGGAATAGAAAACTCTCGACTGTCAAGAGCTGTTTGCTGCCAGAACTCTATTATATAATCTGTGCCAGAACACCGTATAAGGTACTTTTACTACTGCCACAGGGGCACAAGTCACTTCGTAGAAAGTGTAGGTAATCGCGTTTGTATATGTCTAAGTAATTCGTTTGTAAATGGAACAGGTGCTAGATGCTAATCTTCAGAACTTAGCAGCTTCGTCGTACAATCTGCGGGTGGCACATGCTCTAATTAAAGCTCTCGTTAAACCATAGGCCTCCTTCAAGGACAATCTTTGTTCAAATCTTAACGACAAAGAAGTCCTAACTCCTTTCTTAATTGCTAGGCTAAATATAGCTCATAGGCTCGGTCGGTACTAATTCAATTGTTTCTATTTCGTTATTCGAGTTTCTAAGCGCTAATCTTTAGCTAGAATCTCGAGTGTCTAGCTTCATTTGACGGCCAGACGGTTTTATATCATTTTATATGAACAAATTTCATGTTTTTGACAATGGGACAACAAACAACACCCATACTTGTCGGATAATCCAACCACTAAACGTTTTGGTTCGACGTTCATAATTCGAACCGCAAAATAATGGAACAAATTGCCGACTGACTTGTTTCCGAGTAGCTATAACTTGCGTGTCAATAAGTCGAGAGAAAACATGTATCTTCTAGGCAAGTGCTACACCCTCGACACGTCGTAACTTTTTAACCGACTTCACAAAAAGGAGGAGGTTCTCAATTAGACTGTATTTATTTTGTTTGTTACCTCATAACTGTGTTATTTATCAACCGATTTAGAAAGTATTTTTATGTTTGAGAGGGTATACTTCCCGTTTGGTCCTGGAGATCTGAGGAGTATCTCTAGAGATGGAGATATACATCTCAAACTGAAAATGACTAGCGCAGCATATGATGTCGGTTTTTAATCTTAAATTATTTATTACTAAGTATGTGACTAAATACAGTAATGTTGTCTCTTACCTCTCGTCGTGACACGTGTATTACGTGTCCTTTAATTTCCAATCCACTGCGTAAATCCTTATTCCTTTTTGGATCCTTTTTGGAATTTGGATCGAATAAAGGGATAACATTCTGTGCCCCTGAGAATGAATTAGTCATACAACGATCACCCAATATACCGAGAAATTGTTAAGAAAATCTTCAGAATTATCTTTTTTTTTATCAGATAACGGGTCTGTATTCATTCGATATTTCTTTGATCTTGAATGAATTTTATTTCCTGAACTTGATGAACTTGAGTCTGATGTTGTGCTAGTATATCGTTTGCGGTGTCTTGTTCTCTTCTTATCCCGGAGATGTTTACTTGATTTCAGTTGTCTTTTTGATACACTTTTCTTATGAGACTTATGAGAATAGTATCTGTGTTTCTTGCTTTTATTATGTCTTTTATTATTTTCAATGGAAGACCTAGACGAACTAGTGCTCAGGTCATATTTTCCTAAATAAGGTTCAGATTGATGATCCTTTTTGGAATGGACTGGAGGCGTGTGGCCTCGGCTTGTATCACTCATTTCGAACCGAAAGTTTTGAGAAATCCTATTATTATTTTCATAAAATGTAATTATTGTAAAACACATATCATTATTATTTGAGAAGGACAGATAGGGTGTGGGGAAAAGGAAAAACAAAACATTAGTAAGTAAAATATCACATAAAATAACACCCTGTACAAATACTGTGAAAACATACATAGCATTTTTATATGGACTCACTCTATTTAATTCAATAATTAAAATAATTGGTTATGACAACATATACTTCATCATCATCACCACCATCTCTGTCCCCAGCTCGACATATACTTAACATTTGTAAAATATTATATAGTGGCAAGTCATCGAGTGAGACCTATAGTAATACCTATAGTAATGCCTATTAATTCTGATTTGACCTTTATATAATATAGGTATATATTATAATAACACACATGTAAAACATACCTATTATCTCTTATTCATGAATATGAACCCATACTTTAAGAACGTCAACGTCAATTACAACATCAACAAATTTGGTAATTCACAACCCCCCGAGTACATCATTAATTGATATTGTATGATATGCATAGGAACACCATTAGTTTCATAGTAAGTACCTACAATACAACAAAATAATATGCAGTAGGTTTTACTCTTCTTATAGTTATTATGTATAATTACTTCTCGTATAAGGTATTTATGGTATTAAAATATTAAGTAAGATCCCCAATTATGTCATTTCACTTTGTTATATAATTTACTCCACAAGTAGGTAGTCACTTTAGCTGTAGAATTCTATAAGTATTGTAGTGTATTAATTACCATATTGTATTCACTCACAAGTCACTCTACCGCAGTAATAAAAAGTCACAAAGGTTGTATAGCTGTTTGCAAGCACACCATTTGATTGTGGTCTCATCTTATCACCATCACCTCAACCTCAAAGCCTAGGTAGGTACCTCTGTATATTCTAGTAGGTACCTACTTACCCAACTAGGAACCCTAACCCTCTTTCTAAATCATGAATACAACTTTGGCAATTCCAATGAATGCTTCGGTGGGTAGCATATAGCATAAATACAATTAAACTATTATCTTTGTCTACATCCAGGCACTTAAGTAAGTACTAGGTAGTTAGGTCTTAGGTAATATATGTAGACTTAATAACATAGTAGGTTACAAACTTGCTACTTCTACTAGAAAATTTGTTCAAAGCAATAAGTTAACGTGTAGGTAGGTCGTGAGGGGACGAGTTCATGAATACTATGGTCACACACAATCAATCCACTGCTTGCTAAGTCCTAGGCTGAACACTTCATTGTAGGTACTATCGATATTTATACGTATTTACAACGTAAACATTTATTTAACTGACATAATTATGGAATAAGTATGTCGTATACGTAATCTTAGCGATGCAGTGATTTTCAAGTAGATTCTCGTTAAATTTCAAATTACTCAGTTGTAAATTTTAATGGAAAAGAACACATACCTTAGATATCGGCGTTTTCAGGTACTTTTGCCACTTCTGACTGTTGTCTCTTACCTCTCGTCGTGACACGTGTATGTACGTGTCCTTTAATTTCCAATCCACTGCGTAAATCCTTATTCCTTTTGTTTTTACTTTTTTCTCGTGCACACTTTCTCCTGTCCTTTCTCGATATCTGTCATGGCTGCCGGCCGGCACTCTGGCGCCACTATCGTTCATTATTTTGTTTTCGTATTATTTTTGTAGATATTATATGTAGCCATTGCTTGTGTTGTTATTCATCATAATTAATTTCTTGATTTTAGAAAATCTCTAAATGTAATAAAGTGCTATTCGAAGATTAAACTCTATTATTACCGGATGTTAACAGTA
The DNA here is from genome assembly GCA_954871355.1 of Cabera pusaria. NCBI lineage: Eukaryota > Metazoa > Arthropoda > Insecta > Lepidoptera > Geometridae > Cabera > Cabera pusaria. Next base: position 15,393,045 of record OX940896.1, read on the forward strand.
AGTACCTACAGAGTAAACATTTTCAGAAGAAGTTATATATAGAAACTCCTCTACACTAATAGACATTGCAAATGAGGATATAAATATTTACTGATTTGCCTTTATTAAACCTAAAATTTTGTTTGTTTTTGTGAGATTAGTTCATATCTTTATTACTTCCTAGAAAAATACTGATTAAAATAGATTTTTTTTAAACTGCATCCGTGAGTATAGTTTGTTACTTTAAGTAGCCGTGCTTTCATTTAATTGAAACAATTTTAGTACCTATTGACCTCATGCCTACGCAGAATCACAAATAAATCCTAAAGAGACTGGTTATGATAAAGAAGTGCACTCTGCTTGGCCGACCGCTAATTCCTATTTCCTCATTAGAAGATCCCGCCTGCGCCGCTGCGTCCATTCAACACCCCTCGCCGCCCCCTCCCAGTCCCCCCTCCAACATCTCATCCTCACCACTACCAACCTCGGCGAAATCAAGTGCACTCTACTGCCAAGTGTTTTGATTTATTGCCCATTTATTGGATACTCAACGGCTGTACGGGTGAATAAAAACAGAAAACTCCGCCATGAGGACGAAGCAATGATCTCGTTAAACCACTTGTGGTTACTGCTGGAAATAGTCACCTATAGGACTTATGAGTGGGACATTCCAGCTGGTGGTTGTGTTAGATGACTTAATTTTCTCGGAATGTTTGATTACCTTCAATCTTTATTTTTTTTAATAGGGATTTTCCTTCTTTTCCATTTCTTGGGTACCTATGTATTTTGATAATAATGTTCCATTAACAACACTATGTGGCTCCAAATGATCTATGGTTTTAACCTCTACACTGTGCAAACTATGGACCTCAGTGATCGTATCTTTAACGGCCATAAAAAGGCCAGCAGCGAACCACAAGCCGGCTTCACACTAGAGAGTGAAGCCCTCTACACGAGAGTGGCGGGAAACGCTCCGGTAGACCCCAATTTGCCTTAGCATTATCCAATTGCTAGAATCAAGTGGTTGGCGTGGGCCAACGCGTGACCTGCTCACATATTTTGATACCCTTTATGGCGTATTCATGTCTATTTATGATTTGATCTTAATTGGTTGAGCTGAAGACCCATCGAATCCTGTCTCGCGTTGCCCTATACCGTTAGTTCGTCTGGGACAGACATAAAAAACGTATTGGAAACCTAGTATTGGCACAGAATAAATATTAGTTGGTATTGGTAAAATGTATGTAAAGGGTTGATATTTACCCCTTGCATGATCATTGATCGCAATAATTAGATAAGCGATTACCAGTCAATCAGACCAGTCCACATGCACTGAACGATAAACTTAAACGTGTCACACAAGCGCCAGATAATGATCTCGTGTAAATATGTATACCTAAACTATGCTACATACTACAATTTGTGAAATATATGAAGTACTATACAAGATATCAGAAGGTTTATCTTCGGGTCACTAACGCTCTGAATTAGGAAAACATTGAGGGTAGGCATCTTCTGGCGCCTCTTGACCGATCAACGCGATATGCGACGTATCGCATAGCGCATTGATATCGCATCACACATAAAGCCGTAGACATATTTTAAATTAATATATGTATTTAAACATTGCGATTATGTTTTCACGCGCAGTATAGCTGCTTATATAATAAAAATAATAAATATTATTGGGTCAGGCCATCAGTAAACATGGATTGCACAGTTGTAATTACATTTTTATAAATAACTTCTCGACTTAATTAATTGTTGATTGGCAGTCTTCGCAGATTAATAACGGAATATTCCAGAAAAATAAAACTATTACGGTGTTTTATTTACTTACAAGGTTTCTTGAGTGTAAAGTAAATAATTGGTAAGACGAAACCAAGGCATCCCAAGTGTATCTCCTAATACATACTAAAGGTTACAATATATTTGTCCGACTCTCAAACTGAATGAGGTTCGAGACTGAGTGGGCTAGGCATTTGATGTAGGTACTTATGTAGCGCAAATGCAGCGCGGCAATAACCGAACGCATACCATAAATAAATAGTACAAAATTAAGTACTCTGTACAAAAGCAATTAACAAGTAAATTATCCGTGAGTGCTTTCACAGCGCCCTGCGTCCGGTCGTGTGCTCTCAATTGGACTTCCTACGAGAGCCGTTTCCGAAATCTAACCAACGTGACGCGACGATTTTAATAACTGAAGGGACTTATTGTTTTGTTATTATTAGGGCACGAGACAGGATGCTGGTTAATTACCCGCTCATTTACTTACATGGAGGTTTTATTAGCTGTTATCGCTTTGTTTTAACGGTACGTGCGGTCAAACATGCATCCCTCCGACCTCCCTGCTGAAACACAATACAATATTTATATTTGACAAATATTTACGATTTATTCCAATCGAAATACTATAAGAGGCGTTGCGTTAACCATATGTCATGTTCTTTTATTTAAACATTGAGCTACACAAACACTTGTCTTAATTAGGTGCTGTGACAGCAACATGATTTCAATATGTGTTAACTTTACTAAGGATTGACAGTGGGCTCTCATCTATCATCTATGCAACACTGAATATGAGTTCGTCCGACAGTAGAATTAATAAATTGGACATTGAGGGTGATAGCTGAGGCACTACTACCCAATCTGTGGTGCTGGGCGGGGTGTTGTGACAGTCGCGGCGGAAGACCGTGTTAGCGAGGGAAACCGATAAACGCATTACAAATAAGCTTGACAAGAAGCACTTATGGATATCTAACAATAACAGAAAAGTCGATGAACGACTCTTACTACTAACTAATATATCTAGTACGTATAAAGGTTCATATGGTTGGAAAGTCTACCACGTAATTTAGTGCAACTATGCATGTCTGTGATGCTTGTTTATAGCCGTCTTGAATGAAAGTACAGACTCGGAACATTGAGATAAATGAACTAGGTTGTTAAGAGTTAGAGCATCAAACGACATCGCCCGTTATAGAATGGATCGCACACGCAATAGAGCAGATCCTTGAATGAAACTAACAACAGTAGACATGGGTGTACTTTACCTTGTCTCAACGATGTTTTGTGTTCCTATCGATAACAATAAAAACTGGAATGAGATGTCTTAACATGATTATTGTAGGTCAGGATTTTCAAGAGTTCATACGAAGAGGCCGATGTATATCGCTGAACAATTGTGATCTGCCTATAGAACTTCTGACGACCTTGACTGTATCTGATGATTATACATAATGATGTCGACGTTTTACTGACTTTTGCATACAGTATTCATCACTATTGGTATTAGTAGAGGCCGTTACTGGTAAATTTCATTCCGATTAGTTAAATACATATCTTATGAAGAGTTGAATGGACATAGAGTTAGTTACTGAATCAAAAGGTTTCCATACATCTTACCGAGATCAATATCAAGCAAGTATTCAGGGACAGATAAGATGACTAGTCTAGTCAGAACCGCATAATTCCATACGTACCTATATGATGAGCCATTTGTTCATATTGCTGTAGGGAGTTGGATCGTGGGTTACTCATCAGCGGGAGGCAGTGATTGCCAACTCCTCGCGTCTGGAGTCGCAATGATAATGCGTGCGAGGCCGCGACCCGTAATTACAAAGCCGAAACAAACGGCACAGATCGCGTCCACTGCATCCGTTTTAATTGTTCCGCGCATTGGGCTCGTCACACTCAATGGGTGTCTGCTCCCGATGACTCAAATGTTGGCTAACGCTACATATACATACGAGTACATGGACTTTGTCACATAGTAAATAAATACTTAGTAGACTGGTCTGTAGTAGGTAGGCAATTGTAGGTTTGTTAGAAATGTATTTCATAGTGAAAGCTAAATCAATGAAGTAAGAAACTCTTCATTCGCGGTCTCCAAATATACTCATTGATTTTATGAACCGTAAAGGCAATAGATAGACACTTAAAATGTTCACTGAGTGTGTAGTACTAAATACCGCTATAAAAACAAATAATACCTGAAAATGAATTACATTACATAAGAGATTAAGATTTTACAAATTAAGGGGCAACCCCGTACAGGATACTGTTTTACGGCATTTTTTGCTTTATCATATAAAATATTATAAGTACTGTGATACGGACCTCTTCTAGTGCGAGTTTGACTAGCACTTGGCTTGTTTTTTCTGCAATATGTGTCAGTAATCATATCATGGCTATAAGAAAGTGATAATTTATAATCGACAGTCTTAACTTTAAAGAAGATAAAATCTAATATCAAAACGTAAGTAAATCGAAACCTCATCAAAAATAACGAAAATCTATCCACCAGTCAGAAAGAAGTTAACACTGACATGACGTGTAAATTATATAATTATCCTGTGATAGCCACGGACACCCATGGAGAGTGTAATTGAATTTTATCTATTTATCTACACGCCACTACAGTTAAAACGGGCTTCTGACATTATATCTTTACTATCTGTTCTGGTAAACTTGCTAATAAATTGTATCAAATAAATCTAAACTACCAAACCTTTTCTGCGAAACCAAGTCATGTTTCGTTCTTAGCATAGTACCTATTGTTGTAATTGAATACAGGTGCATACTGTAATTTAAGGTTTATGCGTGAATTCTCAAGACGTTCAAAGGGTGCCTGAGATAGGGGTGGATCGAAATGACCTGTTCACTGAGACAGGCACCTGTGTCTTCCGGTGCTCGACTCACTGCCCGTAGAGGTCGCCGCCCAACCGTAGAAATCCGTTACAAATAAAGACAAACTTACCCAGTAATTATAGTTATGTATCATAGATCTGTAACTTTTTCTAGTTGCTTTGATAGTTTGCCAAAATATGAATATTAAAACTTAAATTATATTGTTTTCGACAATAACTAGGTATCTACTATCATATTTGAATAGCGCCACCTACTTTAAAACCACTTGCCCATCATTGTAAGTTCAGGATCATAAACTTCTTAAAGTAATCATAAAATCACTAATATTTACAGTTGGATACTTGTTAATAGTATTGTTTGATTTGTACTTCAGTTTCTCAAAGCTTTGTAATGTAACATGTGTTCTTGATAGACGTAAACATGCAAATCGACTCTCTCTGTGCGAACGGTTAACACACATGAAATACATCGTAAATTCAGTTTTGACCTATTTAGGACATTGATTTATAATGTGTAACTTTGTGTAGATTAAGTTATGTCAGTTATGATTGTCAATATCTGGATATAAGTACCAACTACCAAGGCATACATATACAGATACAGACCCTGCTTATTCCTTGTTACTTCATACTTCTCTATGTTTATCTCAAAGCTAAATTAGTTTAGGTACTTTTATCAAGTGTTTGATTATAACTTTACATCTCAATTACATTATCAAGCAGCTTTTTAACTGCATAGATTATAGTCAATTATCTAGTTAGAATGCAATTCCTCCAAACAAAGAATTCATAGACATAATAGGATTAGCGCCCGCACCATTACCCGCTAATTAATGCGCCCACGTCGGTTTTATTTCATTATTTTTCACTTGGGGGCGTTTGTGTTATTTACATAATAGAGGATTATTTGAGTAAGCTGTTGGGTACACAACGTTGTTTTTTTAGGGTTCCGAACCCAAAGGGTACCAACGGAACCCTATTACTGAGACTCCGCTGTCCGTCTGTCTGTCTGTCTGTCTGTCTGTCTGTCTGTCTGTCTGTCTGTCTGTCTGTCCGTCTGTCACCAGGCTGTATCTCATGAACCGTGATAGTTAGACGGTTGAAATTGTCACAGATGATGTATTTCTGTTGCCGCTATAACAACAAATACTAAGAACAGAACAAAGTTAAAAATGAAAGAAAAGAAAAAAAAAAGTGTTTTACGATAGCGCAGCGCCACCTATCTAGTTGCTAAGATGGCGCTATCGTCTTTACCTTAATCTGAATCTCGGAAGCGGCTCCAACGATTAAATAAAAGTTAGTATACCTACAGGGGATTTCGGGGGCGATAAATCGATCTAGCTAGGAGTCATTTTCAGAAAATGTTGTTTTATTCGTGTTTTCAATTATCAACTTTATTGATAATCAACTTCAAATATACTCTTCCCGAAATCTATTGGCGAGTAGAAGTACTGTATCAGTAAAGCAGTTAGTTGCTCTCGATTAAAAAAAAATAGTATTATTATTCGTCAATAGATGTCGGGAAGAGTCATATTTGTCTGTTTAAGTGGCAAAAAATACCGAACAAAGCTCGGTCAACCAGATATTTAATCATATTTATTACTACAATTACTATTACTACTATATATTACTATTCTACCTTTGTGTTAACGTTTACTTAGTTGGTTTTAGAAGTTCGTTAGAAATTCGACAGATGGCGTTCGGAACCCTCCGTGTGCGGGACAAAGTCTGACTCGCACTTGGCCAGTTTTATTCTTCATAGGCAATAGGTGATAGGTGATGTGTAGTGTCTATTGGTAAAATCGGATTTCAAAGTGGAATAAAATAGAATTAACTATACTTTACTACCAGCACCCCGCGGCTTCGGTTGCTTTTAAATCTGGTGCCCGAGTTTAACCCTGACTATAAACCAGGTGTTCTTGAATCTCTCTATCTATTGATGAAAACCGCATTAAAATCCGATGCGTAGTTTAAAAGATCTAAGCGTATAGAGAGAGGGACAGATGGCGAGAAGCGACTTTGTTTTATAGGTAGGAACTACGCAAAGATTACATACCAAATATTGGGCGATTCAATAAATTGGATTAATCCCTACCAGACAACATAGTGCATGAAATCCCTTCCACATAAATATTGCGAGGGTGTATAATTCACAGCTTTATTGTAATTTACCTAATAGGCTAATAAATACAGAATTTAACTTCAGCAATGGTAATAAAAATGATGAAAAGAAAACATATCTAGAGCAGATCATACGAATAATTGGGCTTATACCCATCGAAGAACTGACATTATTTTATAGGTTTCTAAGCTGTGTTGCAATTTGTATATACAATTGAGTTTTTATTTACAGTGCAGGCTGGGATGCAGTTTATGGCAACAGGGATTGGAAAGCTCTTGTCAGATCACTTGCGTAAGTTATTAACTTTTACATTACATTTTCGTCCCAAGCTAGCCCACTGCTGAGCATATGCATGTCTTTGTCCACATTATCTAGCAACTCGCCTGCAAGTTTTCTTTTCTAATAATTTTGAACTCTAATTTATGAAAAGAAAATTTAACTATTTTGCTAACAGTTTATATTTCCGGATGAACTTTGTAACGTAACGGAAGGCAGCGTTACGGAGCGACTGATGGGGATGGAACCTAAGTGGGAAAATATGAACACGGAATACTTTAACCTAGTTATATTGAATCAAAATACTTAACTAAACATTGCTATAACTTAGCTTTATTCGTTCCTCGATAATCTCTTGTTCAAACTTTCTTTTTATCTTCGAGACATGTTTTTAAATCAAGGCCTTGAGAGTCTGATCTGCTTTCTCCGTGAAAAATAGAATGTTACGAGGGTCGCCTGGCCTTATGCTGCCACGACCATTGCGTAGCACCGGCAAGGTGGTTCTATGGTCAAATATCTTTGGAGCCTACTAACACATAATACAGACGAACAAGCTTTATACGATTATGTGAATCCTTAAGCACCTGAACACTGAGTCTCCTCTTCTCGGCGAAGACAAAAACCAGCTGATTATATACATTTTCTAAATGCTTTTGTTAAATATTATTTATCCAGGATTTTGTAAATTTTTACATCCTCTCTGTTTTTTATTATTCTGTCGACCGTCAAGATTTTTCACTGTCATTCGTTTTCAAATTTTAAAAACGATCGTCATAAAAAGAAACAAATTGTCTATCTTACAAGTTGTGAATCATGAAACCTGAATGAAGGGGATTCAAGATTGCCACAACTTTGCTTCTGAAAGTTTTAATTAAATTTTATTTGTATCTTCTGATAAGTTTATGTTTCAGAATGCTACATCGGACACTGTGTTCTCGAGAGAACTGTACTGTGTTATGGGGTGCAATGAAGCTTTGAACACCTACTTTCAAAAACTTAGAGGTGTGTGAGTGTGTCATCTTTATATTTATTTGTATCTTATCTTAATCCTACAATGTGAACTGTAGAACTAATGGACAAGCACTTGACCACTATCTCGTAACAATATAGTCTAAGATGGAATCGTGCTTGTCTGGAAATGAAAAACAGCAATGAGTCGAGGCGCAGGACAATTACTGACAGTCCGATCCACAAAGTTGCACTTTGTGGATCCCAACCCGTCATCCAACTTATGACCGAATGACGAACAGATTGTTTTAACCGACTTACAAAAGGAGATGGTTTTCAATTCTACTGTATTTTTCTTCTTATGTTTGTTACTCAGAACTCCGTCATTTATGAACCGAATTGAGAAATAGTGTATAATATAAATGCTTCCCGTTTGGTTCGTTTATAAATTCATCTAGACTTATTTATATATTATATTATATGTATCATATCTCTAGAGTTATGGAGATAACCACCTCAAACTTGTAACTGAACATTACTAGCACGGCATTTGAAGTCGATTCTTTCGTTTTATAATCTTAAATCATTAAGTTTTATATTGTTTTTAACTTTGATGGTTTTGTTGTAGAGTTGATCGGAACTCCGTCAGCGCCTGCTTTAGTAGCAGACAGCCAAACCGCCACGTCACTGTCATTAACGTGGGAGCCTCGCAACCTCGGCAACATGAGCTACCTTGTGCAGTGGCGGTACGAGGAGCTGCCCGGCACCTGGCAGTACTACTCCAACACTAGTCACGCGGACAGATCCATCATACATGTCGAGAACCTCAGGCCGTATACTAAATATAGGGTAAGTTGTCATACTCACTTTTTTCAGATGAGAGTTGCTACTGTAGTTTCACAGTTTTGGTACCTACACTGTTTTCTATGATATTAAAGGCCAGTTTCACCGGTTCTTAATAAGTTTCAGATAGGTTCAGAAAGATTATCTGATATACAACGCCGTATAAAAATTGTAGTTTATCTGGTGTATACGTTTCTGAATCTGTTAGAGGCTATGAGAAACCGGTATAACTGTCCCTGCTTTCTTTGCTGGCGGGTCGTGGCCCGGCGTCATATATGAATGTCTGATTTATCATATAATGTTCATCGGTGGAAATATATAATCTATCAATCGGAACAGTTCGCCTTGATCCATGATTAAGAGCTGCCAGGCTTCCACGACCAATATCTCATTAATTAACTGTTTATTTCCACCAGTTCCGCGTAGCAATATTCCTCTCTGGTCGTGGTGGTACCGGCGAGCCGGTGTACTCGGAGCCGTCTGTAGTGATCTCAACCCTGGAGAGTGGCAAGCCGAGCTCGGCGCCCGGAGCGCTTCGTGCGGCCGCGCCGGACCCCGGCCGAGTGGCTATATCCTGGGAGCCTGGACCCTTCCCCAACGGCCCGCTCGTGTCCTATGTTCTGCGGCTTACTGATACTCAGCCTAACACTATTGACGTTCTTGAGGTAAGTTCACCTCAGAAACAAAGGTAAAACATACGAGTAGGTAGTAGGTAATACCTGAGTACTGTTTCAAACCTGCCTATATTTCAATAACTTATTATGTCTATCTTAGACTGTATCACTTAAGAGGGAACGCGTGGTGCAATTTTCCATACAAATGTATTCCCCCGTTTCCTCCTTGGAAAATGCTTCTAGAGCAAAATTTGTTTCTACAACAATTCAAGGTCTGCTGTAGCTACACCCCAAACATTTGCTTATTTTGACCAACCAATTGCAAAAATAAATATAAGCATTCTAATCTCCCCTTTAAGATTTTTGAAGGGTCATATTTCAATTTGCAATTGGTTGGTAAAAAAAAGAAAATTGGCTTACCTACAACAGACCTTGATTTTTTGAAGATTTTTTCTCTAAGAGCATTTTCCAGGGAGGAAACGGGGGAATACATTTGTATAGAAAAGTGCACCCCGCGTTCCCTCTTAACACCATTGTGAATAAGATGTGATGAGAGGTGACTGTGAGAGTGCTCAAGTACTTGACTTTCAGAAGTAAAAAAAAATGAATCAAACATAAGAACGTCACATTGACTTTTTTCCTGCAATGAAAACTAACAAAGTCTACATTTCAGGACATGCCAGCATCAAACAACACCCTATTCTACATGTTCCAAAACCTGGCTCCTGCTCGAGAGTACGAGGTGTCAGTGGCGATGAGAAACGCGGTCGGTGAGGGACCACGGTCACATGTGCGGGTCTCTACACCGCCCTTACCCACGTGTAAGTCTTTATATTTTTTACACATCTTCATTCGCAGCGTTTATTCATCTACTGCTAAGGAATACACTTTCTATATCTGTTTTTATTGATAAACTAGCGTATGACGCTATATAATGGAAACTGCCTCTCAGGGACAGCTATCGGAACACACTAGACAGTGCCCTATCACAATGCAGGACCTTTTTAGATTAGAGCTTGCCCTTACTTAACATCATTGTCTAGATCGTGCTAATAAATCTAGGTAGGTAAGTACTTACTGCTTGGATGACATCTGCCCCATTTGGCTAATGGTCTACCAACTCGGTTGTTGGCCCTAAAGACCTACAGCTATACGTTAAGGCCTTATCTATAAGAGTATTCTATCTTAGAGACGTTTATGACAACAGAAAGCGTAGGTAAATATAAGGCCTATCCTGGATCAGGGTATGTCTTCATATTGCTATCAATACCTCCAGATGGTAAGGAGAAGAAGTGTAAAAGCTCAAATATGGGAGTATTTTAATGCTCTGTATGTTTTCCAGCCATTCCTAGTCAGCAACCTATTTTAATATTGGGAGGAGAACACAACATTCTAGCCGCACCTGCCAATGACATGCTGTCAGTGCCTGTGGAGCTTTACTCTACGGAACATATTATAACTGGTACGTAATGATTTTTCAATATTCTAGTTGATTTGATCGACCATGAATAAGCTAACATAACGTAGGAGGCCTTCAGGCTCAGACTAGGTGAGCGAAGATGTTCGCACTGTGGCTAGCAAGAACTGGATGAGTTTAGCTCAGCGGCGTGCAATAGGCATGACGACAGTAGCAAAAAATCGAAGGTTTAATGATTTTAGGGGAAAATACATACTAAAACAATTTAAAACACTAGTTTAGTTTTATATAAAAAATTGAGGTTAAAATTTTCAATAAAATAAAACATTAAAAATACGGCAATCGGCCATTTTGATTGAAACACCAATCACAGCGCATGACGTCACGCGTAGGTCCTCTTATATGAAGTTTTCTTGAAAATGTAATTAAATTTTGGAAAACCCATGTGTATCCATTGTCACAGATTATATAATAGTTACTGCGTTAAGTATGTCATTAACCTTCGAGCATTTACCAATGGAGATGTTAACGTTGTAATCCACAAACATTTTTTTCTGCCGATACTTACGGAGGACGAGGTAAACACGCATTGCACACACACAAATCACTCACTTTAACGATCCCGCACACTAGCTTAAACACGCACACAGTATTAAAAATACAGGGTAGTTACGCACGCTCATATGGCCAAAAATGGCTAATTGGCCAGCAGAGGGGTACGCCTTGCGTTAACATCTCCTTTGGTAAATGCTCGGAAGTCATTAACCTATGCGTGACGTCACAGCCGACGCAATGACACAAGTGAGCTGTTTTCGCGCACTATTGAAAAAATATTAGAAAAATTGCTTTAAACTTCGTTAAACTTAAGTTTATTACCGAAATAAAAGATTTTTCGTGAATAGTAAATGTGTTCCGACATTACGGAAGAGGATTTCAAAATCTTTCGTCACGTCTATTGGAAAAGCATATTATTTATTACAGTACGAAGGTTGTGTTATCGTTTGATCTCTTTATTTCAAGGGTTCGTATGTAGTCACTGTATAGCCAAATAATTAATATAGTTTAAAACTAAAACAACCGACTTCCATGCCCCGCGTCAATTTAAATTCAATTCCAGTAGCAAGTTTGAGACGTTTATCGTCATATCTCTGGAGATCTCGATGAAATTAAAATGGGACTACCTCGGAAACATACCCTACCGATTAAAAAAAGAATCATTCAAATCGGTTCACAATTGACGGAGTAATCGCGTTACACACAAAAATAAAAGAAAAAAAAACATATAGACGAATTAGGGCGAAAGTATAGGTACCTATTTGTCTAAATCTAAGGTTTGCTTGTTTATACAATTTACAAATTTACATCGTAAAGTATGGTGGCAGATTTTCTCTTTGATGGTGGTAAGCTACTTTTTGGTTATAAGTCAGGCGGAATATCGATATAATGCTCCTACCACATGTGGAAATAACATTTACAAACAATTTCAGTAAGTAAATGCTTGTTTTTTTTTTCAGGTGTCGGATTAGACATATCTAGCGATTCTCTCTTCATCTCAGTATCAGACGGTTTTGTATACCGCAGTACATTTTCCAAAAAGAGCACTTCAGAACCTATTCTGACGCCAGACAATATCAAATATAAACCCTTGGATCTTTCTGTGGACTGGCTCAACCGACATCTCTATATCCTTGGTGAAATGTATTACACGAAGCAAGCTGCGAATTGGTCGAATATGACTTTTCCTAATTGGGAGATCATTCGGTGCGATTTTGATGGGAAGAATCAGATTGTAGCGTTGTCGGCGTTTAACTCAAGGCCTATACATTTTGAAGTCGACGCTTATAACGGGTAAGTCTAATTCTATCCTATTGATCCTATCCTATCCTACTGATATTCAACTACATACATATACTGATATAATAAAATGGATATTAGATGTTTATATATTTGGATGTTTATTACTTAATCACGCAAAAATTTGGATGAAATTTGGCACTGTATATTAATTAGGTACATAAGATAATATTATTTTACGAGTTTAGTACATTGGATTCTTTTTACAAGCATTTTTCAAGCGAGCCGAGCGCAGCCGTGGTGCAAAGTTAGTAAATCTATTTACTTCCTAATTCTGAAAACTACATGTGTATGTTTGATAAGCAAATGGTGGGTAGTAATAAGCGTAGCGTAGTTACTACAGAGTGTTATTTGAATGTTATTATCTAAAGCAATAAAAATAAGTCAAAACAAGCACACTATTGCTATATCGATGTGTTCTTCCGATAATAATAAACAATGTTTTGACTCCGCTAACAATATCTTTAGTCTAAAAAGATAATTTTGATTATAGCCGAATTTCTATATGTAGATATCTTTTATTTGTATATTACAGAGACGTGAAGAGTAGATGGCGGGGTCACGAGCCACTGAATTATCTATCGAAACTAAAAACAATATATTTTTGCAGGTACTTATTTTACGCACTTCGAGGCATCGAAAAAGGCGGGCTGTATCGACTGGACCTAGCAAACATATCGAATGGAGTCCACCACGACTCCCAGCCTGAAATTATAGTGAAAGACGCCTACTTGGGAGCTTTCACAGTAGATCATGCGGATTTCAGAATACTGGTCACACATTTGAGAAGGAACACAGTACTGGCGGTTTCGCTCGATGGGTAAGCTTAATTGTATTTTTGGTTCACTTTTGAGATCGTTTATACTTGTAGAAAGTTACTTGAAAATTTTGAAATGAAAACCACATATGTGTGTCGTGTGTCATATAGGTCAGCATAGAAGACCTTTGTCTGAACTAGCGTAGTAAAGCGAGATTAGCAGGAAACGGTGAACGCACAGAGAATATAGTCTAATAATAAAGATAGTTTATAAACTAAAACAATTGACTTCCATGTCCCGCGAGTCAGTTTTAGTTGTAAGTTTGTGACGTTTATCGTCATATCTCTATATCTCTGGAGATACTTATCAGATCTCGATGAAATTATAATAGGACTATCTTGGAAATGTACCCTACCAATTAAAAAAAAGCAGAGTCATTCGAATCGGTTCACAATTGACGGAGTAATAATCGCGTAACATAAGTACAAAAAAAAAACATACAGACGAATTATGAACCACCTTCTATTTGAAAGTCGTTTGAAAAAGACACGCAACGTTTTGCCGTTGCTATTTCTATATTTGTAATTACAGGCGATTTAGGTCAAGGTATATTTAAGTAATAGTATTTTTATTATCTTTCAGACGGGAAGTAACAAACTTCCGCAGCAACACTCAATCCCCTAAACTCCAATCGACCCGCTCGATCGCATACGCTAACGGCCTTTTCTACTGGACAAACGGAAAAGACATGCATACGGAAGAATACCACGCTCAAAGAGACAGCTACTATCATAACAAATACCCCTTGAATTATAACACTAAAGCTATAGAGACCACTCAAGTGTTAGTAGCTTTGAAGAGCTGTCAACCCATCCCGGTGCCCGTTAACCCTCCGCTGGGCGTGCAAAGTGTGATGGGCATAGATCGGGCGAAGGTCTCATGGTCCCCGCCACATTTGTTGGGACATCAAGGCAGCGGCGCGTGGCAACAGTGGAGCTTTCATTTGCAACTCACGCATGTTGAATCTGGAGAAATTACTGAGAGGTCAGTTTTCAGATTTAGGACATTTGGGACATAATTGTAAGAAATATGGCGATACAATCCCATGTATCTAATTAACTTTAAGGGTGTTTTTCTGTCAGTGTATTTCTAAAGATGTGGAGCTTACTATAAAATCGCATAAAATTAAACGATTCCTACGATAGCTAATGTCTCTATCATCATTATCAGCCAATTTCCGTCCACTTCCCGGCACAGTCTAATGTTTTAACTCTGTCTATCAACAGAAAGGACATAAATTATTTTAACTACATCGTCGAGAATCTCGAACAAGACGCTGAATACGTGATCAAAGTGGCTGCTGTCACGAAATCAGGATCAGGTAAAACCTTACATTCTTTTATTTTAGAATACTCTGACGCTTGCCACACGGAATAATATTTCGTAGTGATCGTATTGCAATGAATTCAAATTGAATGAAAGTAACATACATACATCCATAAAATCATGCCTTTTTCCCGTTGGGGTAGGCAGATACTACTTCTTTCTACATACTACGATCCTTTTCACATGAAAGTAACACTGTAATGTATAACCATATTTTGTCTATGTTATCGCCTTATGGAAATTGATTTATAATGCTCTAACCACAGAAATATGAATAATAAGGTAGTATTATTCATATTTCTGTGGCTCTAACATTGCATTTGTTGGCTCTACGCAAAATCGCTATTAATATTAAAAACGAATAAAATCTAGTTCAATTGCCATTTTTTTGGATGGTATACAACCTCGAATCTTCTCTTCACAGGGCCATGGTCATCAGAATTCGTAGGCAAAACTCTAGCTTCGTCCCCCACAACATTACACAGTACTTTGCTCTGGTCCGGCCCTGACGGTTTACTACAAACCGATCTCACTGGCGACAACTTACAGACCTTGATACACAAGTCACAAATGAAAAATCTTCACATAACCGATATATCCTGGTACCGAGATAAATTGTATTTAGTGACGAACGCGTCGACGGTCTTGTGGTATAACACGACAACTAAGATGTCGAAGTCGATGCATAATATGGATAATGTCGGCAGTTTGGCCGTGGATTGGGTCGGGAAGAAAATTTACTGGTCCAACCCGAAGCAGCAACTGGTAAGGCATTTTTTTAAGTACCTACAATGTATTTAAATGCATATCCTTGATTCATTTTTTTTATTTGGGTTTATAACCTAATATTTTTCTTTTCCATTTATAATTCATGTTACTATCTATTTGATTGCTTCTGGTGTTAAAAAGCATTGAACAGACAATGACACAATCAACCGCAAAGCTCCCATTTTGATCCAATAAAGAAAGAAGCACGCTTGCCTACAACAGTGATTAATTGATGGTACAGCTGGGCCTTAAATCTTCTGTATATGTACATAACTGTACATAACCTTTGTTATTCGTATGTTTTTCTATAGATAACTCGAGGCAACTTCGACGGGACGAACCGTGAGCCGGTGCCCATAGTGACAGTAGCCAAAGAGCTGACTATAGACTCTCTCGGAGCTTATATATACTGGAACACAGGACACGCAGTCGAAGCGGCTAGACTCAACGGCGAGAACAAGATGGTTTACTATCCCGCTCAGTTATTTAGTGGGAAACAAGGTCAGTAGTTGGTTAAGGTAAAGGGCAATGAATTTTATGGAACTTCAGGCTATACCTACCTGAGCTGAGTATAAGCTTTACTCCGGTAGGTGGTAGTTATTGGTGGAAAGAACATACTTTTCTGAATTTTAAAATTTTTCTGTAAAACAGCGAACAACTAGTCTGTTGCGAACTTCGGCAATTTCAATTAGTAGACTAGTATTGTTTGTGCGCCCGATAAGTAAAAATACCCATTAATATTTCCAGTTATGGGCCTCACAGTGGACTTGGAAGAGAAGTGGCTGTACTGGCTGGTGAGAAGCTATGATGGATCCGAACTACATCGAGCGCCCACCGCCGACCTGGTCTCTCCTGGCCTTAATGAAGTATGTATCATTGTATTACTAGACATTCGTTGTATGGTTCATTAGAAAGAAATAACGTCTGTGAAGCGACTTTTATAATTTTTTTGGTTAAAACTAAAAAATTACTTTGAGTCTGAAACATAACTCACCTTCCATGCCTAAGAAGGCCGGATGGTAAAGCTGTTAAGTATCCGCCTGGTAAGCTTCTATCCTGAAGTTGGTAAATCTGTCACCAAACACTAGTGTAATCAGATAGTTTCCTTGAGAGCTAGTTCTAGTAAGCTAATTAACATAACTTCCACCACATCGTTACCTTTTCAACCAACAGTTGATATAGTGTGTCGAACGCTAGTATATGTAGTAACAAATATACAGGCTATTAAAAGAAGGAAATAATATGTATATTAGAATGTTAACTATCGCTTTTTTATCTCACGGAATAGGAGTACAATCAAGACACTCGCCTGATATTTGGTAATGACGTCTGCTTATAAAAGATATTGTGGTATGCCCAGAATTGTATTGTTCCAGAAAAGTGGAACAAGAACTTTGCACGTCAATAATATGTACTCGCACTCTACGCTCGGTACCAAATGTTCCCATAACTTGTAATTTTCGTTAATACTCACGAAATTATGTATATGGAACTATTGTTAATATTCTGACCATTCTAATACCATTAGGTATACTTTGGCGCTTTGAAGAAATGATCAATAGAATAAAGTCATATCGTATCGACTGCAAATTAACAGTGTTCCTGATAGTACCTATTATAATCGTTCTAGATCCCTGGCACTCTCGTGACCCGTTTAGCTGGCACCGCCACCCTTGGACCGCTGTGTTACTTCAGCGGACGATTGGTCTGGGTGCAAGACGCTTCGAGGGCGGTCGTGTCAGATCTAGCCGGGAAATATACGGCGGAGCTCGTGCCTAGAGTACATGTGGTAGCTGTTAGAGATCCTTCACTACATGCTGACAGTGGTAATTATGGTTTTCTTCTGTAAGATATTTACTTGATATATAACTTTTGTATGAATTTCGTTAAACTTTTCATACTGAAGACAGACTAGGCCAAGGGGCAATGCGGAATGAGTTACGCATTGTTACTTTTCATGGTATGCGAGAAAGTGGTCATCATTCACTCACATTATCATCAATCTTTTTGTATCGTATAGGCTAGCGTTAGACCACTATAATGCTAAGTGATAATGTAGTCGTGGATGGTAATACGAATTATTTTTAATGTATTTTAAGTTTTCATTTACGACTAAACAAACGTTTAGCCGCAATCTCACTTGATGTTAAGCAACGATGTAGCCGAAGATGTAAGATGCGCATACTCAGTTAATTACCTATTCACTCTCGATTTGAACATTCCCATGATATATTTCGGAGGAAAGACAGTCGAAGGCTGAGAAATACATCCTGATCTCCTCAAGTGGCCCTCCGGTGAAGGAAAAACATCGTTAAGAAAACAACAACCCCCCGCATGGTAGTAGGATACTATCTAGTGTCCGCCTGGCCAGCTACCATCCTCAAGTTAGAAAATCTGTCGCCAAACATCTAATGTGTTCCGGCAGCTATCCTTGAGAGCCAGTTCCCATTCTAGGCCTAGCGTGCTTACCATCTTCGACCGCATCATCACTTACCAACAGGTGAGATAGTGGTCAAACGCAAGCCTATAAGATATAAAAAAAAATAAAAAAAATTGTTAGTGAAGATGTGCCATGGTCTAAGATGGAGTTGTGAATTAAAAAGATAAATAAATAATAATTAATAATTTTATTTGGAATCAAAAGCTACAAAAATATGTACAGAAGAAAATAATGTTCACAATAATAGTTGTTGACATTGTGGCTTATAATGTTACAGTATAATTATGTCTCACAGAGCCTACACTAGGCGATAAGCCTGTGCTGTAGGTTCATGGCATGATGGCATTGAGATGAGGCGTAGAATAACTGAATTTTATTCCTACCCACATAGCGCAACTATCCTAACTGTCTTTCATACGCTGCAGGCATCGAACAACATACCTTAACATGTTGCTCGGTGGCTGCCACATTTACTTTACACAGTCGATTTTCGCCGTATGGTCTAGGCTAGGCCGTGTACACCATAATGATATGTAAAATTAACGGCATGATGACTCAGCAGTTCTGTTTATAATTTACCCTCATTATTACAATTGCATATATTTTTTTAGAATCGCTAATAGCGATCCCGGAGACAATAAACTCGTCATCGATATCAGTGGTGGGCAAGTGGAGCAGCTTCAATGTGACGTGGGCTGCGGCGCGTCGTGTCAACCTCAACAACACTAGAGTTTTCTATGACGTCAGTTTGGACTTCTCCAATAGGAAGATTGAGGTGATATTATATGCTTTTTCTTTTGTTATTAATTTCTCTCCCTCACGGCGACAGCTTGGGTACTAAATAGAAGTAAAGTCAAATTATGATTTAAAAAAATCGGTTTTCAAGTGATCCTGTGTTCTTTTCGGAGTTACGAAACATGAACTTTAAAGTAATTGCCACATGATTTGACGTTTGCTTTTTTTATACACCATAATCAAGCGTTTAAACCACTATCCGATGTTAAGTGATGATGTGATGTTGCCATATTTCACTTCTACTTTAAAAGGAACAGCTAGTAGATATTCTTTGGCTTTTATGCGGTCGATTATCACCGTGTTCGCCTTAGGCTGTGTACAGAATAGGCGTGGCCAATACTCAATAGCTGCCTGTAGCAGCCCAGTAGCAGTGTGTAGCCAATAGCTTAATTGTCTTACAACGAAATATTAATTTACACAGAAAACGGTAGAAGTCCCGTGGGTAGAAGTAACATCTGACGTAGCCCCGTACTCCAGTATGGAAGTAACAGTTCGGGCACACACGCACTGGGGCGGCGGCGCCGGGGCCCGCGCGTCTTTACGCTCGCCGCCCGCGCCGCCTTCCGCGCCTACGCGACCGAGGCTTTATATACAACCTGCACACAGGTGAGAGAGAAACATTGTATTTTCTAACATGATAATGTGTTGCATGCTACTTGATTATATTACACATTTATTTAAGACCAAAAATGTGTAAACTGTATTCTTGCAAATAAATTATTTGATTGATTGATTGATCATTTGTCTAGTATGTTTAATGAATGCGATACCGGCGCGATAAATGTATGTTTATCGCCAACTATATAGATAATTAACACAGAAATAGGAATAATAAGGTATTATTCCTATTTCTGTGATAATTTATAATGAGAGTGTTTGAAGTAGTACCACAGAATAATGAATAGTACATGTACAGAAATTGCACTCCCTGAGAGTAAAAGTGCGAGATTAAACCTAGTTACAACGCCGGTAACGTTCAAAATGCGCTTCACGCCTCGAGTGCGACCTTGAATTTGCGTCACAGTGTCAACTAATAGTAACTATGAACCGCGTGTTGCGCACAGTAAAATGCACCGTAAGTCAGCACAGCGCGAGTCTGAATAACTCGGTCAACTCGCGGCGCTCCTATAGGATTGAATGTTATGAGAAAACTTGTTGAAGCCTTTAATTGGTAGAAGAATACTCTAAAGTAGAATAATGTAATGAGTACAAGACATTACTGATAATAAGTGCTACATTAATGTTTAATGTCGAGGTGGGATAAAAGTACTACAGTTATACTAGAATACGTGACGTTCAATTAAAATTGAGAAAAGCTTTAGATTGCGTAAGTTAAATAACGCGAAAAAATCAAAGTACTCACTTGCCTAGAATCGTAGGTTTTTTGACTTGTAACATTATAATAGTCTAGGAGCTGACTGGTCACTTTTTCGACCAAAAATAATTATGTATTTTATTCATTGTAGGAAAACTTTATTTTGACATAGATGAATATCTAAATAAAAAAAAATCAGATAAATACTTTTTATAATCTTAATAATTAATCTTAGTCACTTTTATGGATTTATTCTAAGGATTTGGTATTTGGTACAAAATTATCCAACACCCAATTACAACGACTATTACTGCTAAATTAATAAAGTTATCTTAACCGCTACAATTTTCCTTTAACGTTTATGAAATGCACTATTATCATGATTTTTTTCAGATTTTTAGAGCCAGCATGTGTACTTTAAAGTGTATTATTTCTTAAATGGAGCATTGAATCTAAAAATAGTATTAGCAACCTTAAGTCATTTTCAAAGACCTATTCAACGATAACCCAAACGATGGGGCAGACGACGAAAAAAAAATTCATCACTACTTCACATGTAGGGGAGCTACCCTAAAAAAAAAATTTCCAATATTTTATTTCACCATTTTGTCGGCGTTATTGATATACACATACCTACACAATTTCAGCTTTCTAGTACTAACGGTCTCTTAGCAAAACCTTGGACAGACAGACAGACAGACGGACATGACGAAAATATAAGGGTTCCTTATCAGGACTACGGAACCCTTAAAAAGAATTTTCAATTTCAAATCGGTTAAGATCTGACAGAGTTCTGAGATCACAAACATTAAAAAAACCGTCGAATTGAGAACCTCCTCCGTTTTTGTGAAGTAGATTAAAAACTAAAACACCGACTTCCATGCCCCGCGAGTCAATTTCAGTAGCAAGTTTGAGACGTTTATCGTCATATCTCTAGAGATACTTATCAAATCTCAGTGATCTGAGATCTATAAGTACTTTAATTCAATTAACTCTCGGATTATAAAAATCTGACTATCGTATTACAGGACATAATCATTAAGAAAGAAAAAAAATAAAATTGAAGTAAACGTTAGGAGGTACCTACCCTATTTATTTATCTTAGAACTAATCTATATACTGTTAAAAAATAATAAAATAAAACCCCAAGTAAACATTGGTAACCGTACTTATTTATCTGAGTACAAATCTTGCATCAGCTCTCTCTACTCTCGGACTATACAACTCGTTTGTCTTGACAAAATCGTATTGTAAGGTTCGTTATTCAAAGAAAAGGCTAAGTCAATTCAAATAAGTAGGTAGGTAGGTATAACATTGTTGGTTTCAGCTGTGCACTGATATGTCAGTCAATCAGTCAGTCAGATTTATCTTTTTTAGGTAGGTACCTATAGGACCTACGTAACATACCTACAGTAAATAATAAAATTACCTACTAATTTCAAGTAGGTTACGATTAATATTTTGCAAGATGTAATGTCGATAGAAATTCCCTAAAGATCATAACGTGAATTCCCTTGAAACGTGAAACTCAGCTGATTTATACCTATCTACCATTTTATGTGTGACGTTCTTTGCTTTTTACATAGTTACTCTTTACAGTTACTGTATGTTAATATCGTAAGCAAGGAATATAATATTGAGGTAGGTACAAAAGTAAGGCGCGCGGCCGATCGAGAACGCGCGTGACACTTTACTGACTGAACTTGTACCCTAGCGGGTGCGCGGAGGTACTTGTAGTTTCATAGCTACAGCGCGGAGTGCGACAGGCCTGGTAGTACTCCGTCTTTAATTGCATTATTTGAGAAAAAATAATAATGCTGTAATTACTGCAATTCGAATACTTTAAAGCATAATTTCAGTGATACGGAGTGAACGATATGTTGCTCTATGGATATTGATAGCGAAATCTCGTTCATTTCAGGAAGATTAAAATAATAATATTACAGACCTTGTAGTACACCTAACTTGAGAGCTCAACTTCTCCAACTAACTTTCCATTTCTAAAACTATCGCCATATTTTCAGCGGCTCCGGCGCCTCGGCATGGTTCCGATGGTCATCTCCCTCCCGCGCTAACGGCGTGATCCTCGGCTACGAAGCCAAGTGCTGGACCGAGGTCGGCGCGACCAGGTCCGCGTGTGCCGACGCTCGCCTCTCCCCGCAGCACACGCAGCTCGTCCTGCGACACCTGCAGCCCGCAGCTGTCTACTACTTCCAGGTACGTGCATGTACCGTGCAGTACAAGGCGACACCACCGATGTAATTACGATTGATCTGGCTCCTTACAGAAATTATTGAAATAGATCCCTGCGTATCCTACTAATATTTTATACATTGCTCATTTTGGAAATATGTTATCGCATGTGTAAGAGCCAGTACACACAATGCGTAGTGGCGGCGGCGCGGCGGTTGAGCAGAGTTGTGCCGTAGCGACGACAGTCCCGCCTCATTGCATACATAATTAAATAACTCATAATTATGGACGTACTTTGTACCAACCAACACTGCAAAAAAAGTTTCTATTAAATTTATAAACTAACAACGGAAAGTATTATACTTTCCGTTGTTAGGTTGGCTACGAAGTACGTTAATAATTCGGGTATCAACAATGTAGGGAAGTGCGTCCTTTTTTATGCAGAAATGTAGTAGCGCTTGACCACTATCACTCCTGACGATTATATGATATGCGATCGAGGTGTCCTTACGTAAAATAAACCTATGCACACACCACTTGAAGAGCCCTAAATTGTACCTAATCAGAACATACAAAAATCCACGGTTTGTCACACGGTATGGTGTGGCGCCGCACCGCTCACGCGCAGGAATTGCAACCACTGAAACGAGAGAAGGGGAGAAGTGTACGGTATGCGTTGCCACGCCGGGTGGTACCGTTCCGGTGGCTATCATATTTGTTTGTGCAAACTCTTCCGTCCACGACGTTGCGACAGCGTAGCTTCAGTGTAACCGTCAATGCGGTGAAATCATTGCGCTCCGGCGTCGCAACGCATCGTGTGATCAGGCTCTAAATGTTAATGATACAAATCAATGTAAATGTCAACTGTGTAACTATACATATACCAATTCCTCAGTAAATAAGTAATTTAGGTTTAGAATAGTACCCACATACATATACAGTTCGTAGTTAAGATAAACAACATTGTCCTGTCGCTTGTCTTCTCAAGATTCCCGACGTCACCAAAGTCCTTAGCATATTTCGCTTATCGTATTTGGCCACAGATAAATTCAATTCAATTAGCCCGTAAACAAAACTATAATAATTAAATTTAATTATTAGTGTATGTATTGAAAACAATTACTACATTATCTGTATTATTTATAAAAGCTGCAACTACTTGTCTATAAATATATATTCATCTGTTTAGTAAAAACAATTTTATTTTCATGCCATCTATTCGAAAAGTAATGTTTTGTTCCTCGATAAGGGCGCGCAAAATAGGTCATTTCTGCCCTATGGCGGGAAAGTATTTTTTTAATTATTGGCTTATGACTGTTATTTTATAGTGCCATGTCTCAGGAGGTTCAATAATAATATTGTACGGGAAATGTTATTGTCCTATCAACAAGATAGCGCGCCACGCTTGATGAATAAAAAAAGCTCGTGAAGCTAAACATTTAATGTTATAAAATAATACCATATATATATAATATATATAATACAGACAAAAAAAGTTTAAAACACGTGGCACAATACACTGATAGTGTGGTAGCCAGGAAAAAAAAAAGAAGCGCGCGAACTGTCGTTTATAGTCTAGTGAATTTAAAAAAAGAATCTCGTATGAAGAAGAATACAATAAGCGCGCGAATCAATACGAAGTCCTCCTCGCATTAATTTTTATTGCAGTGCTAAATGAACTATTAATTCATAAAGAAAATGAGTTCTGATAACGAAAGTATTAATTTAACGCCCGAAAGAATACAAAACGACGCAACAAATGTAAACCAAAAAACAATCTGTTATCAACAAAGTTCTGCGAAAAAATACAACGTATCGAGTGGCCAAGTGCAAGTCGGTCTCGCACTCGTAGGGTTCCGTAACATAGTAGAGTATTCTATAATTAAGATTTTTCGCAACTACAAAAATAACTTTGGTTTTCATAGTGTTTGTATGAAAAGCAAAGTTATACTTGCGGTCGCTATATCTCAACAACTGCTGACTGTATCTCGTTCAAATCAATTTTCGTTGAAAGTTTTTGTTGAGATCTACAGAATATATTTTTTCTAGATTTTTCACTCCCTTACTTTAGAAGTTAGAGGGGGGGGGGGGGGGGGAATACATTTTACCACTTTAGACGCGCCTATCTTTTAAATGATTGACTTTGAGAAAACATGATTTTAGGAACCTCAATGTCATTTTTAAAGACCTATCCAAAGACCCCACACGTATAGGTTTTAAGAAACATTTTTTTTTTGTTCCAGTTCCATGTATGGGATGCCCCGCCCCGCCTTAAACTTTTATATTTTTTATTTTTGTATAAAAATCGGAAAGCGGTTCACAGAATACATCTACCTACCAAGTTTCAATTCTGTAGTCCTAATAGTTTCGGAATAAAATGGCTGTGACATACGGACGGACAGACAGACAGACAGACATGGCGAATCTATAAGGGTTCCGTTTTTGCCATTCGGCTACGGAACCCTTAAAAGCGAATTCATTTTCAGAAACTGTATTTCTAGCTAATTATTAAGAACTGGCCAAATTCAGGCAACCTTGGATTATTTACTCGATGCTGATATCGACAGTCAATACTAATAGTAATATTCAAATCAGGACCTATACAAATTGGTAGCATATCTGAAGGACATAAACCAAATAAATCAAATGTTCTTGTGTATGTGCTGTGTGTATATGTGTCATATGTGTTTTGTTTAGTTGTGTTAGTCTCTTTTTTAGTTAATATAGTGTTGAACTTAATTTGAGCCTTTTATTTCCTTTTCTCATAGAGGGGGATGAAAAGCAGAGTGTAAAACTGTAATATTAAACTGGCTGTAATATTATTTTCTCTCGGCCGACGTACTTTAAATCCCTCGCTACGCTCAGGATTCTACTCTAGAATCCTTCGCTTCGCTCTGGATTCAAAATAGCGGCCTCGTAGAAATGTACTACTATACTATACTATATTGCACCCTTGTTATACAATCTACTATTAATGGTCGTTGGTAAGCGCATTACTTGAGAAAGGCTTGACTGATTTCGCTATTTATTTTCTTTTGTTTTGTAATAAGCTCGGTAAAGTAAAATAAACATTTAATGAAAACTCGGCAATTCGCTAAAATCCGATCAAATTGATTGTTTTTTATCATTAACATTTGGCATCTGTTATTTCAGCTAATATAAAATAAAAAAAGCTAACGCGAGGTAAAAAAAATTATCAGAATACACACATACCTAGATTTAAAGTAAAGCGGCAATACCCCAATAGATTAGGAGTCTAGGCGTCGGACTGGAGATCGAGAGGTTGTGAGTTCGATCCCCAGTCCCCACCCATTGCACTATTGACGTAAATCCACTCCAGATACAAGCATATATTTAGCTTAGTTGAAAGGGTCAACTGTCAACAAGACTACTAGTAATGTGCAATACATATTGCCAGTAGGCAAGTTTTTATTATAAAAAAAAGTGTACCGTAGTCCGTACCACAAGGTATGTTAATACATATTTATTTCAATTCTAGGCCTAGCGCCTAGCGTGTTCCCCCTCTTCGACCGCATCATCGCTCATCACCAAGCGAGAAAGTGGTCAAACAATCGCCTATCAGACAAAAAAAAAAGTAAATTACTTCTTTTTCCACAGGTCCGAGCATACACAGACGCTGGCTATGGTCAATTCTCAGAAGTGGTAAACGCATCTTCCGATGACATCAATCCTGTTCCAAAGATCATGTTGTCTTCACAAGAGTCCATCAGAATCCTTGACTTGGACGCGACGGAAGCCGAGACCATACCGAAAAGTACCGGCATTCCGTTAGACTTCGCCATATCTATCGAGGAGAATGTGGTCTACTGGGTCAATAACATGCAGGAGATCTTCTCGTCGAGGATTAACGGCAGTGGACATTATAAGGTGTGGACATTATGTGATATAGAACGTTATTTATATACGTACCTATTATTTTAAAATACAAAGTTTCACTGAAATTGAATTGATTCGCTTATAAAATTTTTTTATACCTTACTAGCTGACCCGGCGAACTTCGTACCGCGAATATAAATAAACTGTCCAAGTGCGAGTCAGACCCGCACACGCAAGGATCCGATTGAACAATATATGCCGGAAAATACGTTTCTCGTATTATACGTATATACTACGTATATACTATACTACGTATATATTTTAGATCTTATTATTTGATCTCGCAGACATTATTTGCAATACACACCATGAGTAAATTTCAAGTCTTCGTCTATTAAGGTTTGTAAGATCAAGCATAAAAAGCCTCAAAAATTCGTTTCTTGTATGGGGACACCTTTATTATTTGATTTTATTTTGTTTTTATCGGTTTTTATACACTAATAGCGAATACCCATGTATGGAAGCGCTATAATGACAACCATCAAAATATGTCAATACAATGACTAACATTTCTGAACGGACCAACAATGACAACCTGGGACAACCATCAAAATTCAAAATATATCAGAGTAATGTGGATATATTATGTTGTCGATTCAAAACCCTTAATTTAATACGTGCTTCAAATTTCAATTCGTGAGTGGTAAAAAGAGTCTACCCTACCGTACAGAAGGGACGAACGTCAAATGTTTGACAGGAAAGTAGGTAGAACAGTTTATACTTATGAAAAATTTTTTTTTTTGTTATTGCAATTTTTCCAAATTTTCTCACTGTTTAAACCTTCCCTGGACTACGACAAACATTTCAAAACCAAAATCTGCTAAATCTCCCCAGCCGTTCTCGAGTTTTAGCGAGACTAACGAACAGCAATTGATTTTTATACATATGAATAGGCTAGCGTTTGACCACTATCTCGCCTGATAATAAGCGATGATGTGGTCGAAGATAGTGAACATGCTAGGCCTAGAATACTCTGACTCGCAAGGGCTGTGAGCTGCCGGAACCTAATGGAAACTCAGCATTATTAGTATATTACGATACGTGTGACTTAAGTAGTCTATTATTGCACGCCGTGCATACGTGTACTTAATGTAATATGTGTACTTAAGTCACAGAAAAGCGTGCGTAAAGTGCGGGTTATAGTTATAATAATTTTATAGCACAGTGTGACCTATCACACTGTGCTATAAAACTATTTTAAAAATCTCCATGCAACTTACATAGGTTCTCAAATACACAATTAAATAATTGTATTGTAAAGAAATAACATTTTCGTATTTTTTTACTAGGTAACTACTGTTAGCTTATTAGCTTTTATTTCGTACATGTAAGATGTGGAATGACCTGCCCGCCGCAATCTTCCCACCTAGCTATAGGATGGAATCTTTTAGAAAGGGTATCCACAAACTCCTCAAATGTCGGCAACGTATCAACAGCACTCATGGTGTTGCAGTTGTCCATAGGCGACGGTAACCGCTTTCCATCAGGCGAGTTGTCTGCTTGTTTTCCCACCATAAAATAAAAAATAGCTACTATTTCTACTTGCTGTAAAATTTGTTCAATAGCAAAGCTCTTAATGTGTATGTACTCTATAAAACCTACCTACATTTCCAGCTAATAACAATCAACGACTCAGCAATAAGCATCTGCGTGGACTGGGTGAGCCGGTCCGTGTACTACACACAGTCGGAAGCAGATCTGTTCATCATCTACCGCGCGTGGCTCTCTTCCACGCCCGCCAGACCTCACATAACGCGCGTCTTCTCGAGGACCAAGCCTGTTTATAGTCTGCAGATAGCTCCTATGCACGAGTGAGTACCTACTTTAAATGCAAGAATACTGTTAAATTTTTTTTACAAACACTAAACTATGACGAAACCGAAGCTCTGTTATACCAACTAGAATAAAAAGTAAATCCAAGACTACAAATAATATCTAATATATAAAATTCTCGTGTCACAGTTTTCGTTGCCATACTCCTCCGAAACGGCTTGACCGATTTTGATGAAATTTTTTGTGCTTATCCGGTATCTATGAGAATCGGCCAACATCTATTTTTCATCCCCCTAAATGTTAGGGGTAGTCCACCCCTAAATTATTATTTTTTTGTTTTTATTTTTTAGACAACATTTTTAATTTCTATTTTTTTATGATACAACATACAAAAATACATACAATCCTCAATTTTCACCCTTCTACGATCAACCCTTATTTTTTAAATAGCCATTTATTTATATGGCAAAACAACATTTGCCGGGTCAGCTAGTATATTATAAATATAATTTAAAATACGACATTCATGCTCCAACATCAATACTCAAACACCAATCAACACCAACATCACATACGTACGTACACACACACGCACGCACGCGCACGCACACACACACACACACACACACACACACACACACACACACACACACGCATACATACGCACTCACACACACATGCACTCCGATGGTTACACCTAGCACCACGCGGAACATATATCTACCATTTATGTATCTTAGCTGTTATTATACAGTGATCGGTAAAATTTAAACTGTATCACAGACCAACTGCGAATTGTTACTTGCGCTTATCGCACAGCTACGGCTAGTTTAAGCGCCAGTGCATTCCTTGTTATTAATACCTAGTTACAACGCATTTAATAAAAAAAAAAAATTTGTACTAAAATTTGTGTAAGAATAGGTGTCTTTTGGTTCAAATAAACTATTACTATTACTATTAACGCAAAATCACAAATTTACAGTTGTAAAGGAATCCGTGATCCATCGGTTATCATCTAATAGCTAAGTAGGTTTTTTTATGATATAAGGTAACAGGACAAGCACGACGCTCGCCCGATGGTAAGTGTTGTCGTCTACCTATTACAGATACAGGCGGAATGCAAAACTCTGAACTGCCAGAATTTTGCATGTCACTGCACTGCGCCTGTTACCTTAATAAATAAAGCTGTTAAGTCTCTCATGCCCTGTAATTTCACTGGACACCTTGCCATTCCAACAGAAAAATATTCCTAAAATTAATGGCAAGGCTAAAAAGTGATTGGCAAAGTGGTGGAACCGCCCCAGGCGGACTAGTAGAAGTCCTACCACTACAAAAAACCTTATTTTAGAAATTACACATATCATAAATCACTAAACTCGAAGACACGAACGATTTAAACTGCTTTTATAAGTTATAATTTTATTAATGTACAGTTTGGCCCCGGCATTTACAGCTATATTAACTTTCTAGGTCCTTATTCTGGTACGAAGAAAGCGAACATCCCGGTTTAGGAACGCTGATGACGTCACACACAAACGGCTCCAACATCAGAACGTACTTCAACTCCACAGTCGGAGTAGATCCGAACGAATGCAACTGTCCTGAAAACCCACAAGTTGCCAAGAGCTTCGTCATAGATATGACCAAGGGGGACAACTACGAACTGTACTGGATAGACCCCTGGACGCATCGCATCATGGCCACAGACATGAACGGATGCGAATGTCGAGTAGTGTTCGACGCGACAGAAAAAAAGAAATACGGCTTTACTCCCATGTCGATCACTGTAGACAGCAAGTACGTTTACTGGTTCAACGCGACCGAAAGAGAAATATACTACACGAACAAATACAAAAACTCCAAAATCGAGCGTGTTAAGATAACGCACGGGTATAAAATAATGGCCTTAGATCCGGGGAATCAGAAGTATCCGCCGAGACAGTGCCTGTTTCCGAAAGTGCAGAATCTTCAACCGACGGTCGTATCGCACTCTGCTAACAGTATCACATTACAAATGCCTCTCGTGGAGAAGCCGAATCAATGCCGCGAGTTGGAGTTTAGATATGAGATGTCTCTGCCGGAATATACGATATATTATCGCGAGGAACCCAATAACAATACGTCAGTATGCGATAAAGAGTCTTGTCCGTTTGTATCGAGTACGAGTACAGAGGTGATCCTCGGCGATCTGAAACCGTTCACGAATTACACGGTGATGTTGGAAGCTACCAACTACTACGCTAAGCTGCACACGATCAAACCAATCGTCGGGATGCCCCTAGTACTACAGACTGATGCTGAAGGTAAGCTAATTTGCTGCCTCCTTAAAATGCGTTTTGGTATTTTTTATCGTAGTCGCTACGAGTGGTATTTAAATTCTGAGGCATCATTTATTTCTAAGACCTTGTTCTTGCCAGTTCTTTGTTCTTGCTTCTTGTTTACCCTCTTCTTGCCTCTTATTTTACATACCTACATAATTTCGGTGTAATTTAATGTGCTGGTTTAATCCCTTAAAGTGACATCACCACAGATGATTGTGTATCAATGAGCAATTGTAACAATAACTGTGTCCTTCATTACTTTGGATAGGTTATTATAAATTCATATTTTACTAGGCAGGCCAGACAAGCACACCTATCTCACCAGATATTACATTGACGATGCTATCTAAGCAGTCTAACCGTGCTTGTCTGGAAACGTGTACTCAAAACTAGGCGCCGAATGGTTGATTTTTAGTCCAATCCACATAGCGCCGTAGCGTACTGCACCATTTTGTTCAGACTTATTCGAGTCTGCTATTGTATGCCGCCTACAATGTGTTTTTACTTGATGTATTCCAGCTCCGAAAGCCCCTCTCCACGTATCAGCGGTAATCCTGAGCCCGGTGCTGGCTCGCGTGGAGTGGACACCCGCCCCCGGGCTGTGGTACGAGGTGCACTGGAGGACTGACGACTCCGCACCCATCGCACACAAGTTGAAAGGTACAATACAATAACTCTTTATTGGCACACCAAGAAATAACAAATAGAGACAGAAACAAATTATATGAATGAGTACAAATGGCTGTAGGTAGGTAGGTAAGGTAACTGACGTTACTTATATTATACCTACTCCCCGGCACGGATCTAAAAGCGCAAGCTAAATTATTGAGCGCGGGAAGCGCACTCTTACATTTTCAAAATTTTCATCACTTATCATTCATCGTTCATGTCAACCTGGTCATAGCGGCCACTGGCCGGTGTCGTGGCGGTTTAGTCCGCGAGGTACCTAACGATGCCATATCAAAAATCCACTGTATACATTGTAGAGCACAACACATGCGAAGTATCAGAAGGCGGCAGTGCCAACTTGACCCGTCTATCAGCCAACACAACGTACCGAGTGTGGGTCCGCGCGCGCTCGCCTCACTCGGCCGTCGGCGCCGACTCGGCTCCTCTCCGCATCACCACGCGCGCACAGCCCGCGCCTATCGTCTACAAACACGCTACGTCTACGGAGATTTGTGTGCATTGGCCGGAGCCGGACGCGTATCCTCTGCATCTGTGAGTATTATGATTTTTTTTCAGTTATACGTATTCATCAATTCGTTGCTCTTTTGATTTACTCGGGAATTTTGTCAATGTTGTTCGATTTTTTTACATATGTAATAGGTCTGCCTGGTGGTAAGCGATAATGTGGTTGAAAATAGTAAACGCACTAGGCCCAGAATACTGCCTAAAACACCGTAAACGGCAGATTTTCTCTTTGATAGTGGTAAGTTAATTTTTGGTAGGTAGCAAGTCATACGGAATATAAATGTAATGCTCCCACCACCTGTGGAACACAGAACAGGATAGTACCTATTTCTTTTGTGTTAGATAAACATTGAAGTGGAAATAGATAGGTAAGTGGGTGACGTGATACTAATGGCAGTGGCCGATAAAGTTAATTCTTCTTTCGCGTCAGTTTTTAGGCTATTGCAAAATTTTAATTAATTCATGGTCATTCTTACAATTTCGTAATTCACTGAATGATATGTTGTATACATATTTAATAAATATTTAAAATGTACAAATGTACAGGTACAAAGTAGAGTCAACAGAAGCGACGACCCCCATCGGGTCGTGGTTAGGCTGCGTTCACATCGGACGCGGCGAGTGGTGCGCGCGCTCACTGCGAGCCAAGACCCGCTACCGGTTCCGGTTACATCTGCAGTACGTAAGGACTGGGCCGGTCTATCGCTGGCCGCATGATGACCAATTTACTTTTGAAACTCTAGGTAAGTTGCTTCACCCATAATGGTTTATGTATCTAACTGTTTAAGTTGAGAAAACCATTTCCAGACTTTTTTTATGATGTAATGACACGACTAGAATAAATTAAAGATGGTAACAGGACAAGCGAAACTTTCGCCTGATGGTAAGCGATGACGTCTGGCACGCAACACTCTGGATTGTCAGAAGATTGCCTGTTACCGCACTTCGTACGTAACCTTGAGTCATCGATATGGCGATCGTTAGCTTCTTTGTCGCGTCCAGATGAAGACCTTCGTGATATCGTTTGAGCATAATCGAAGAAAATTAATAAAAGCTAGCAAATATATGTTTTGTAATTATCTGTTTTTTTTCTGAACTAGAAGTTAAGAAGATTAACTTATAATATATTGACATAATAGTTAAATTAATAATTCTATTATATTCATTCATATGTATGCAGAAAATACAATTCAAATACTAAATTAGATTTAAAAAATTCACATTTTACCTGCCTTTAATATTGTTGTGCCCGACAGGGTCTCTAATGTACTGTTTTTTTTTTGTTGTAAACATTTAGAGAAAGCAGTAAACAAATTAATTATGAAAGATATTTGACCATACAGAAGATAAAGGCTCTTTTCTATTATTGAGCTGTAAAAAAATTAGCTACAAATCCAAACATTATGATAATTGATTGATTGATGATTTAGCTTTAAATCATCTACTCCTCTTGAAGTTTGCGAACGAAAAAGATGTGTTTTCTAGTCCTATTTAACGTTATATACCTACGTAGTAGCCTGGTAGCTTGCTGATTTTATGAACAAAATGCTTATGGCCAAGACAGCTCCACATATTTTTTTTGTGTCTGACAGACAACCATTTAACAGTTTTCTTATCTGATGTTATTTGAAAATGCGGTTTAGGATGGAATCGCGCTTGCCTGAAATAGGAAGACGGCACGGATATGAGGCGCTGGTCAGTTGACTTTAGTGTAATCCACACAGCGCAACTATCCTATACTAGCTGGCATCAAACATTATGCTGGAACTCATGCTCATACTCACTCAACTATGCGGGAGACGTCAGAGTTACCCTCCCGTGGTTGACAATTAACCTTGATTATATTTTTAATTTCAATGAAGGAAAGCCTCTTCCGGCGTTTATAGCTTCACGGTGATTTATATACGTTTGTATATGCTTGGACTTCCAATTACATGAATTAATTCCACTGTCCCCCCTTTTACCATCGTACTACCAGGCGCACAGACATGCCCCATCGATATATGGTAGATGTTTCATTTTGTCGCACAAAGCGCTTTGCATCCACATTTATTATTCGCACAGCGATGGAATGGAACACCCTGCCATAGTCTGTTTCCTGTTAAGTACAATCCGGGGGTCTTCAAATCGCGGGTGAAGGTATCTTCTAGGCAAGCGTGCTACATCGTCGATCACATCTTCGCTTAACATCAGGTGACATAGTGGTCAAACGCTTGCTTATAAACTATATATATAGAAAAAGAACGAAGGGTTGCACTCCAGGAGTGCCGGCAGAAGTGAAAACTTGAACATGTCATTTTTGATTATACAGTGTGGAAATTAAACTCAGGCCCTGGAGGGAAACTACTTTAAATCCTTAAGCTAGCTCATTTTACTTAAAAGAGACATTCCTTTATATTTGAAAAGAAACAAATCTGCATTAAAAGATTTTTTTAAACTCGCTTGCTTCGCCCGGGACTCGAACCAACTAAAATTAAAAAAAATAAACACTCTTTATTTTATTATACTAATCGGTAGTATTAATATTCAGGATAAAGTTTCTCTAAAAAATGTTTGGTTACTGTTCACTTTTAACAAGTAAAAGACACGTAACAGTTCTGTTATCTCTCCAACACTCAAAGACTTCGTATGAAGTACACGCTTGCTAATTTATCGTTAAGTACCTTGTTGAAATCTTCGATAAGAAAATTGTTCAATGGTGGTAATACCTCTATGCACATTTCCTTCTTACATGATCCGAGGCGTTCAGTGGAGAAGTTTAAAAATGAAACGTTTGACTTTGTTTGCAATGCGGGACAATTTATCAGTTAAATAATTTAAGTGTTACAAAATTGATAGTAAAATAAAGTTGATGTTAGATTTAACGATTATTTTTATTTTTAAGACCTAATGTTTGTTAGAGAAACTTTATCCTGAATATGAATACTACCGATTAGTATATTAAAATAAAGAGTGTTTATTTTTTTTAATTTTAGTTGGTTCGAGTCCCGGGCGAAGCAAGCGATTTTTAAAAAATCTTTTAATGCAGATTTGTTTATTTTCAAATATAAAGGAATGTCTCCTTTAAGTAAAATGAGCTAGCTTAAGGATTTAAAGTAGTTTCCCCCCAAGGCCTGAGTTTAATTTCCACACTGTATATGTATTTTACAATGACACCTCGCGCAAGCGCCCTGCGCCCCGTCTTACGAATTTTCGATCGGGACACGTGACCCTGACGCGAGTTTAACATTTTTTACCCATCCCAAGAAAAGTGCACAACACCGCTAAAGAAGTTTTAACTTCAAAAAGATTGCTGTTGACTTCTACCGGCCTTCGCAGGTCTATAGTATGAAGAATCCCGGTGATGAACGTATGTATATAAGGTCCGTGTGTAATGTGGAGTGTAGCAAGTTAGTATACGTGCAGGAGACGTGCCGGGAGCGCCCGGGGCGGTGCGCGCGGCGGCGGTGAGCGAGCGCGTGCTGCGCGCCTGGTGGGCCGACGCGGAGCCCAACGGCGCGCCCGTCACCGCCTACCGAGTGTGGGGCCGCCACACACACAGGTATATACATCATTATACTGCGGTTTTCTCTATGATTAAGGGTAATTTCCACCAGTTCATGATAAAGTGTCAGATGACTCCATAAAGCTGTCAAAAATATGTCTGATAAGTTCCTAATCAAGAACCGGTGAATCTGGTCCTAAGAGTTTTAAGTTGTCACTTACTGCGTAGAAACTAAAATCACCTGTATCAACCTGAGGGCATCCTACTCTTAAGGGCTAGTTCCTCAAAATTCGTGATAAATTTTCAAATAGTTCTGTGCCATGTCAAATACACGTTATATACGGCTTATAAAAGTTATTAAAAATCTGGTAGATAAGTTTATTTTATTCTTACTAGGAACCGGTGAAACTGGTCAGAGGGATGTATCTGCTAGATTTATAATTTGAATTATTTCATTTTAATTTATCTAACAGACAAATTCCAAATAGGCTATCAAGGG
Organism: Cabera pusaria; assembly: GCA_954871355.1. NCBI lineage: Eukaryota > Metazoa > Arthropoda > Insecta > Lepidoptera > Geometridae > Cabera > Cabera pusaria. The sequence continues at coordinate 15,428,573 of OX940896.1, forward strand.
TCAAGGACTCTATCAGGAAGCGGTGAAATTGTCTCTTAACCTATTATTATCAATAATATACCCTAAAATGTGGTTTGATCAATAGAGCACCTCACAGTGAAGAGAACGTGAGTAAGAACACGAGCTCTGTGCTGCCGCCGCACCTGCCGGCTGACATCGACGACGCTCTGAAGACACGCATCCTTACTGAGGGACTAGAACTGCTGCATAATGGAACTGGTCAGTGCATGTACTGCTCTTTTTAGGGTTCCGTATCTCAAAAGGAATAAAGGAACCCTTATAGGATCACTTTGTTGTACGTCTGTATGTCTATCCGTCTGTCAAGACTCATTATCCCCGGAATTCGTAAAGGTATCAAGTTGAAACTTATATTAAATACTTTTAATACGGTATCTTTTGGCTGTGAACGAATAAAACCTGTAAGTCAACGCCATCAAAAGATATGACCGTTTATGTCGTATATGTTGCGATTTCACAAGGGAATCAAAACCTTTAAGGTACTTCCCGTTGACCTAGAATCATGAAATTTGACAAGAATCAAGGTCTTGAACCACTTATATAGTAATAAATCTGAAAACCGTAAATATCTAGTTCAATAATAAAAAAAGTGAATTTACTATTAAAAATTCATTATTTGCGGTTGGTGCTGTACATTTTCTATGGATCGAACTGCAAAGTTAAGTTTCTCCTATAACCTATACTCTGTTCGCCGAGAATGTCTAATATAGGGCGCTCTCTCTTGCACAAATGTATGAAAGTAAAAAGGACGGCACTAGCACATTTTTAATGTTAGGCCGCGTTTATATTGCTACAAACTTTTAATTACCCGGCTGCACAATAAGGAGTGTAATGTTTTCAGAATTCATGTATGTGTTTTTTTTTATTCCATAATTTTTGAATGCCTGAACAAATATAGTTGTTTACCTACTTCATCCAATACCTTCAAGATAAAAATACTGAAATTACTGAATTTTCTAGTACTTTTTACAACAAGTATTATGGCAGAAAATCATACTTTGAACACATTTGCGTTCATGTATATTTGTGGTAGTTTACATCCTTTTTCGATTCAGCCTAATAACCATTCTTCTTTCATTCATCCAAAACAAGACCGTTCATAATTCCTATGTGTGTGATAATTAGGCGTTTTTTTACCTGTTGGAGAACAATACATAATTATTGATTATTAATACCTGGTTACCTGACATATTTTTCTAAAATTCAATTCTTAGTTAACCAACAATAGGAAACAATGACAGATCAGGTATAAGGCCTCAGGTACAAATAAACAGATAGGTAAATATTACGTAAAACACATCGATTTTTGAAGCCAGTAAGTAAGACCATTCAAAATGTATCTCAAATTTTTCGCTACGATACGTGCGCCCCACGCAACTGAAAGATAAAACTGACATTTACTCGCAGCGTGCACGCGTCCTATTTTCGTTATCTGCGACCAATGACGTGCAGTCCCTGATTTCCCTATTAGACATTCTCGGCGAACGGAGAATAGTGTTTGAGAAGTTGGTACGGAAGCCTCGGTGGGCGAGTCCAACTCGACTTGGCTGGTTTTATGTATTCATGTGATTTGTTACAGTTTTCATTTAACAATCTGTGAAATAAATTATTAATTAATTAATAAACTACTAAGTTACCATCTCCGATCACATCGTTTACAACCATTCTAGATAGTGGTGAAACGCTCGCCTATAACATAAATATAGGCTAGCGTTTGACCACTATCTCATCTGTTGGTAAGTGATGATGCAGTCGAAGATGGTAAGCACGCTAGGCCTAGAATGGGAACTGGCTCTCAAGGATAGCTGCCGGGACACATTACATGTTTTGGTGACAAATTTTCTAACTTGATAGCATAAGATAAATTATTTTTTTATGGTATAAGTGAACAGGACAAGCATGACGCTCGTCTGATAGTAAGCGATGACTTCTACCTGTTAAAGATACAGATACAGCGGCATGCAAAAATCTGTACAGCCAGAATTTTGTATGTCACTGCACTGCGCCTGTTACCTTGAGACATAAAGATGTCGAGTCTCACATGTCCTGTAATTTCACTGGACACCTTGCCATTTCAACCCAAAAACAATCCTATTACTACAATTATAGTTAACATTACTTTTTGCGGCAGATTTTCTAACTTGATAACATAAGATGAATGAATTATAATGGTAGCCGTCGTCAACAGAGACATACTGGCTGATAGGTGCCGAGGACCTCCCCGCGGACTACATAGTGTGGGTCCAAGCGTACAACAGCTACGGGTGGGGCCCGCTGTCTGCGCGCGCCGCGCTGTTGGCCGCGGCGGCCGGCGGGCCCACCCCGCCCGGCGCCGCGCTGGCGCTGCTGCTGGCCGCCATGTTAGCCGTGCTGGCCACCGCTGGCGCCGCGCTCTGTTACAGTTAATATACTCATATTTATATTCATATTTATATATATTCATAATTCACATTACAAGTCATTCATATATATAGATAGCCTTCATCCAATTCACATTCATTTGATATTAATTTATTATTAAAAAAATAAAAAATAACAAACAAAAAAAAAAAAAATATCATTCATAATGTTTAAAAAATGCAATACATATATTATTATTACAGTATATTATTTATAGTTTACTAGCTCCGCCCCGTGGCTTAGCCACAGGATAATTAAAATACTACGTAAAGAAAGCTCACTCTTTGATAGCAAATATGGGGCCCCCGGGGGCTCTAGCAGTGTAGCGTATTTTGAACGTTACCGACGTTGTATCTAGGTTTGATCTCGCGTACTAACTAACGCGGCAAGTACGTGGAGTGAGACAAGCCTGGCTTACCTCGCGTTAAAGTCTGGTTATGAACGTTCCTCTATCTATTGATAAAAACTCATTAAAATCTGTTGCGTACTTTAAAAAATCCATGTGTACAGACGGCGTGAAGCGAGTTTGTTTTATACTATGTAAAGATGAAACGAGATCAATTGGCACAAGGATTTTTATTTTTTTGTGCAAATCCAATAGTACACATCTGTGTTTTTGATTGGAACGTAAATTACTTATTTTCTTATCTCATACGAAATCTATGCAACATATTTTTATTATAATTTAAAATTATTTAATGTCCGACAGACGAGCACTTGACCGCTAACTCACCTGAAGTTAAGTGAAGATGCGGTCTAAGATTAAATCGTACTTGTTTGTAATTGTAAGTGCACTGAGACGAGGTGCCGGACAATAGACGTTTAGTCACAGATCGCAACTATCCCAACACGTTCCATACGAGCTGACATATATATGTCATGCCAGAACTCTGCGAACCGATTGGCGTCATTGGCGACTTGTGTCTTTGTGCGGCGGTTGGATACATTTCTGACTCTTTTGTGCTCCAACCAATGTAGTGTTTTTAAGAATTTAAAGTTTTAATCCTTTTTAAGAACCTGATGGCCCATTTTCTTGCCATCTGTAGGTACCTTTATTTTTTTAGTCAAAAATTGTAGACAATCGATAATGCTATTTATATAATGATAATAGCTATTTGCTAGCGCTATTCGCTGTCCGTGTTATTAACCAATGATTCTTCATAAATATTTGAATGTGAATGGTGAAATAAAAACCTTACAAACATTCCCTCATACAGCATACAACAACCGCACCAAAAAGAAGACTGCTCTAGCTAACCAGCTGACTAACAACGGTCCGCGCCGCGCGCCCGACCTAGAGCTGGCTACACTCAGACAGCTGCCGATACAACACTCCACCAATATTCTGTACAACCAGGTATTTGTAAACTAAAGTAGCTAACACGGCAGACGTTGTCCTGCCTTTTTAACTTAAAAGAAGGAGGTTTCTCAATTCGGCCGTATGTATATGTATTTTTTTTAAAGTTTGTTCGCGGATAACTTCGTCGTTTATGAATCGATTTTGATTATTATTTTTTGTTGGAAAGGAGATATCCCAAGTGTGGTACCATAGTTATTTCCTCGAGATCTGATAAGTATCTCCAAAGATATGGAGATAAACACCTCAAACTTGGTACTGAAAATTAATAGCGCGGCATTTGAAGTCGGTTCTTTTAGTTTTTTAAACGAGCTTATTTAATTGTAATACATCCCATTAAAATAACAGTTTCAATTAAATAATTGAATAAATAATCAGCGACAATAGCCCAATGGCTAAGGCGTCGGCCTGACGATCGAGAGGTCGTGAGTTCGATCTCAACCCATTGCACTATTAACGTGAACCCACTCCAGATACAATATAGCTTATTTAGCTTAGGGGACTACCACCTATTAGTAATGTGAAACCCATAATGCTAGTAAGCTTTTATTTTAATAGTATATTATAAGTGTGGCTTACGTAGTCTATTATTGCACGGCGTGAAGTTAGCACCCGAGCGTATCGAGGGTGCTACGCCGTGCAATAATAGTATATTACGATACGTGTGACTTAAGTAGTCTATTATTGCACGGCGTGAAGTTAGCACCCGAGCGTATCGAGGGAGCTACGCCGTGCAATAATAGTATATTACGATACGTGTGACTTAAGTAGACTATTATTGCACGGCGTGAAGTTAGCACCCGAGCGTATCGAGGGTGCTACGCCGTGCAATAATAGTATATTACGATACGTGTGACTTATGTAGTCTATTATTGCACGGCGTGAAGTTAGCACACGAGCGCAGCGAGGGTTCTACGCCGTGCAATAATAGACAACTTAAGTCACGAATATCGTATATTATTTTATAACTGTCAGTGCGACACAAACCTGCACTTTACGCTTGCTACGCTTTTCCGTCAAATAGAAGATTATTGCGTGGCGTGGCGTGCTAAACGTCGTGCAATAATCGACTATTTAAGTCACGGTAAAGCGTGCGTAAAGTGCTGGTTTAGGTCACACTGTGCTATAAAATAAATAAATAAATGCCAATCCATATACATTTTTACGTGTAAAAAAATGTAAATATGTAAATGTGTCTTCCCCAGGGCGCGCTCTGTCCGTCCGACGCAGAGATCGCCAACCTCCCCCGCGTGCGTCGCGAACAAATAACCCTCACAAAGTTCCTCGGCTCGGGAGCATTCGGTGAAGTGTTCGAAGGCATCGCGCGACAGATCAACGGCGCCAATGCTGATACTAAAGTTGCTGTTAAGGTTCGTTTTTATGACTCCACAGACTTAATGAATATAAAGTGAGAACTGGCTACGCGTGTTTTGTGATCAAATAACCCTCACAAATTTCCTCGGGTCGGGCGTATTCGGTGAAGTGTTCGAAGACATCTGATCAAGGCTGGGAGTCTACATGAATAGCGATGAATCTCGACCGATAATCGTCCATAAGAAAAGAGATGCAAATATACGACTATCTAGCTGCATCTCCTTCTAAAAGACGTTAGCGATAACAGGACGCATCGCTATCAATACATAGACTTCCACCCCTGAACTGAAGAAAAGTATTAATATATATTATACTTCTTAGGTCTTATACTCTATAATACCCAGTGAACGCCATCGGCTGACATCCTCGAGTCGTCCGGAGGTCCTGGGTAAACCATAAACAGCATCACTGTAGAGGGTTTCTATCAAACAGGTGACAATATAGTTATGTCGAAATCTCGCAACGTTGTAGGTAAATAGTAAGCATGATCAAATTTAGAGCAAGCGTAGACACGGTCATTAATTTTATCAACATTTGTGTTACAGACGTTACGCAAAGGTGCGACAGAGCAAGAAAAGACTGAGTTCCTGAAAGAAGCGGCTCTGATGTCTAACTTCAAGCATGAACACATCCTGCGACTGCTGGGCGTGTGTCTGGACAATGACCCGAACTATATCATCATGGAGCTCATGGAGGAGGGCGACCTGCTCAGCTACTTGAGGGCCAAGCGGGCTTTCTTAGTAAGTACCTACATTTATATTTTTATACCACATACATATAATGTACGTTTATTTACACAAAACTCTAGGTTAGCATAAAGTTCCAGTATAGTCGTCCAAATCGTCTTACACAATGATCAAATATCCGTTAACACGCTGAGGTTGTTGGTAATTCACAATCACTTATTCCCCAGAGCAATAATTACTAAAGTACTTTAGTAATTATTGCTCTTAGACTTATTCACTGTTGACACTTCACAATCACTTGGTCACTTAGATGTTTACGATTTCGCTTCCAAAGAATTCCAGAAGCCTGTTTTTATGTTCCCAGTTAGTCACACCGCCATTTTTCTCGAAATTTCTGGTGCACTATAGGTCGACGTAATAATATATACCTATCATTTAGTAACTACCTACTTTTCCACTCTATCAAAATGAATAATGTAAGTGCCTAATTAGAGTTCAAGTGGAGAGTTATTTAGTTACGAATGATTCATTACCTCGTAGTAAGCTGTCGAACTTTTTTTTTGGCGGAGTAAAAAATGTTTTGTTAAATACGCTTCTTCCAGCGGTTAACTTGAATAAATTACTAAATAGCACGGTACTTAGGCAATACTCTTTAAAAATAATCACGTTAAAAACGGCAGCACACAGCTCTTGAGAGTCAGACCAGTTGAGGCCTAGCGTGTTCAGTCTTCCCGACCACATCATCGCTTACCACCAGGCGAGGTAGTGTTCAAACGCTAGCCTATCAAATATATACAATGAAAACCAAATGTTTGATGTTTCCATTCCTGGCAGGCTTATACCTAATTAACTTTCATTTGACAATTTATTATATGCCTGTCTATCGTATACTATAGTATACCTAAACCAATATCCCAAATAGTATCTACTAATACTATACTTGTACATATGTTCCACAGTACACACAAGACTCCCTGACCCTGCTCGACCTCCTGAACATGTGTGTGGACGTAACGAAAGGTTGCCGCTACCTAGAGGAGATGCACTTCGTTCACCGAGACCTCGCCTGCAGGAACTGTCTAGTGGCACATCGAGCCAACGGACGCGTCGTCAAGATCGGAGACTTCGGGCTAGCGAGGGATATATACAAGAATGACTATTATAGGAAGGAGGGAGAAGGTATGTACCAAAGAGAATATAAATACTATGTATGTACTAAAGGAGTTTAATAGAACTTTCGAAGTAAACAGTGGTAAGCAAGCTTATTACATCTTAGACCGCACTTAACATTAAGCTCGCTTCCCGCGACGAATGATATTGCGAATAGATACGGGTCAGCCCGCACCAGCGCGAGGCGCATCGTGGGAAGATTGATGTTCGTGAAAGTGTGAGCAAATCCCTAGCTAGCGGGTATAGGAAGGTACAGAGGTGAGTGGATGTGGTCATCGTGTCATGGCGTGGTTATCGCCGTGCGTGTTAATTCGTAGAATCAATCGCCGTGGGAAGCGAGCTTTAGGCGATTAAACCTATTGCTGACTAAAGTAATTGTGAGCGGCCATTAAAAGAAGTAAACGTTTGCATATTCCAGGGTTACTGCCGGTGCGGTGGATGGCGGTGGAGTGTCTGGTGGACGGCGTGTTCTCCTGCCAGTCCGACGTGTGGGCCTGGGGCGTGCTGTGCTGGGAGGTACTCATTTCTTGTCATCATACTTACAGCCTGTTTCTTTACCTCTACTGCGTACAAGTCTCCATTTCTTTATGTCAATGTCAATAGGGTATTTTACTCTATATGAGAATAAATCTAAAAATATATTATTGAGATAGCATAGGCAAAGAGAAGTCGGAAAACGTTAGTTCTAGTTCATAAAATAGCAAACTACATTTTAAAATTCAATTCAAAGGTTTCAGCTTTATTAATGTTATTTTTTTTATCTCATAACACCACACCATGTTATTACGTCACACGACTATGTAAACGTAGAAGTGTCAACTGTCAACTATCATATCGCTGCATTTGCTGACACAGCCAACTGACGTCATGCCCACAAAGCAATATGGCGTCCACTGCGTACAGCGTTTTCGTCAAATTACGCGCGAAATTTGAAAATGCAACATTTAAATTGCATTTTTATGGCACTTAACGATTGAATAAACATTTTGTGATATTATTTGTGGTTCATTAGCACTATAGAATCTAATTGAGACACTTCAAAAATGGGTGTAATACCCTATTAATACGCTCTTGTGCTAATCGGGTACCAGATGTAACCGCGACTTTCGTTTTGAATACTCTATCATAAAAAACATGAATACGATTTGAATTACTTAAAAACTATAACTACAACATAAACTACCGCTGAAACTATAATACAGACTATTTAAAATCTACAAATAAAAAACTGTATCATTATTAGAATATTATATATAGAGAAAGTCAGTCATAATAGCTGATAGTCATTGACTTTCTCAATAAATGTAGGTAGGTACCTACGCTTGTTTTTGTGTCGTAATGAAAAGTCTAGTGTGTCCCTGCTTTAAATACATTTATAGGTAGGTACTTATAATATCTTTTATAAATACTGGCCAGGAATTTGAGCGTCTATAAAAGACGAAAACATGCAACGTACATATACCTCGGTACCTATAGCTATAAGTTTAGAAAGAGATAACCAGACGTACAAAGGATATAAAAAGTATCCTTCAAATAGAGTTTAGATATATTAGCCGTTATAATTGCAGGTTCTATCGCTGGGTCAGCAACCGTACCCGGCGCGAACAAACCACCAAGTACTAGCAGACGTTCGCTCCGGAAAGACGCTAGATAAACCCCCGAATTGCCCGTCAGTTTTGTAAGTACCTTACAAAATATAAATAAACACTATTACTTTTGGTTCTATAGCACGCTAAACCACTCGACGCGCTTCACCCACAGAACTATATCTGTGTTCTGTGGCTTCACCTGTTTAAGAAAAACAGCCGTATTATTTTAAAAAACTTAATTATTTTTAGTGTTGTCACAGAATAAATAAAAGTACAGGGTGTTTGTTGTTGTAAAAAGGATAAACCTTTTTTAACCGACTTTCAAAAAAGGAGAAGGTTCTCAATTTTTCTGTCCTTTATTATAAGATTGTGTGATGCACTTGATTTCTCCGAAATATTAACCGATTTTGCTATTATTTTTGTCATGAGTAGGGCCTCAGGGGTGCTCCGTTAGTTAATTTTATCGAGATCTGACAAATATCTTCAGAACTATGAAGGTATTGACTGTTATGTTGTATGTTCTTTTTAAAGTTACATTTTATAGATAGGTATCCATTATTTGAAACGTGTGTATACCTACTGAGTAGGTAACTAATTTAATATTGATATATTTTCTTTATATCTTATAGGCTAGCGTTTGACCACTATCTCACCTGTTGGTAACTGATGATGCGGTCGAAGATGGTAAGCACGCTAGGCCTAATATAACTGTCTCTCAAGCATAGCTGCCGGAACACATTGATGTTTTGGCGACAGATTTTCTAACTTGAGGGTGGAATGCGGGGGTTGTTGGTTTCTGAACGATGTTTTTCCTTCACCGGAAGGCCACTGTGAAAAGCGCACATACATTTTTCGATAGAAAAATCCATATTGATTGAGATTACCTACGGATATGCCACGGAGCTAATACTTCTATCTTAACTTTTTGACTACCTACCTCTGCTTTAGGTATTTATGTACAATAATCAACATTATCCGTTCCAGTTTCGAGCTCCTACAGAAGTGTTGGAGCTACAACGCGGAGGCGCGACCATCGTTCCGACATTGCCTGGAGGTGGTCACGACGTTGAGAGACAAGACTTCTGCCAACATCAAGCTGACGGCCACGCCCGCGCCCAAACACTACTACCTCACTGTCTTCGGAGACGGTAACCTAACCTACTCATACCTAATACTATATAACTATACTATACAAGGCTCGTTTATTGTATACACCAAAATTTTAAAACAAAAAAAAATAAAAATCAGACCAATAAAACTGCCGGGCTTTATTGCATGAAGCAATTTCTTTCTGACGAACTTGGCATGGAAAAAGAAGTATAATAATACCAAAGGAATATTGGCAGAACAGTTGTGTACAATACAATAAAAAACAGAGACTAAATATTATTTACCTACTTAATATTTATTAAAGCGAAACACCGTGCACTTGTAACGTCATCATCATAAACTAAAGTATATAACTTATAAATAGCGATAACTTAAGAACTCAACATAAGTTTTTCCACAGCAATGGAGTTCAATGAAACAAGACTTTACTTAAAAATATATTTTCGGCACTTTTTACCCGCGGTATTTCGAAATAATAAAATATAGCTGGTCTGTGTGATAATCCAAGGTATAAAATACTCCAATCCAAATTCAATGATCTATCTACCTACAATTCATTTAGGTCCTAACAAACTTTCGCATATTTATATTTGATCCCCGCTTATTAATATCCATTTACATGTTTCTTTTTTTCACTCTTTAATCATCAGATCATACATAGCACGACTATATTATGTATCAACAATTCGCTACATACCGATGGATAACACTAAATTATGTTCCTTTAAACTACATACCTTCATCAATTCATAAGCTTAATTAATCACTAATCTAAGTTCCAGGCTTCAATAACATTGTGTTGTTCATGTCATATATCATAATAATAATGTAATGATTGGCTGTGCATGTGGCGCATGGACAGACGCCGTCGACAACCGCACATATCTGCTCGACGAGAATGACAACGCCTGCGTAGGTTCGTTTCATATACATTATTCACTTTTTTCACAACAATTAGGTGTATTGCGACAAACGGTTGGCAGCAACCAGGAAAAGAACTGAAGTTTGAGCTGTGCCTGAAGAAATTAATGAAGAGATGTCTACGTGTAGCAGTGGTTGATTAGATTCTGATGTCGATCTTATGCTAGATGATCACATTAGATATTCAGCATGTCCAAAACGTCACAGTTGCATGAAAAGCATTTCGTACCGCATCAAATCAACAAACCACGTAAATAAGTACGCATACTTGCCCCCCTAGACAAAATCTAATTTATATTTTTATTCACGCTAACGCAACTTAAGAAAGTATGGAAATGACATTTATTTTTCCGCTAGAAAGTTAGTATATATTTTGAAGTTGCGTTAGCGTGAATGAAAACAAATTGGATTTGTCTAGGGGGCCTGTTCCTACTATTATCCAATCACACCTCTTTACATCTTCAATGGTATGTTAAATTTAAATTGTAATGATGCAAGACGCTTGTCTGATGGTAAGCAATAGATAATGTAATAACGTCTGCAACACCGAAAATGATTCGGAATCTTTTGGAACAGCACCTGCGGACTGTTCTAGAGTCCTAACACAATAACAATGTATAATGTAACTACTTATCAATAGTGATGATAGGATACATACGAATAAATTCCAAACGGCAATCATCTTTTTGCAGTTTTAAAACGCATCCTTTGTAGTAAAACTGGATAATCGCCATTTTTTTATTAGTTGTTACTTAGAATAAAATAATATAGAAGAATTTATATCTCTTCTATCATGGTAATTGGTTCCTCAAAGCTTGTATGGGAAATGATAGCGGACCGTCCACCTTAACAATGTATAATATAACTATCAATCAATAGTGAATTAAGTATAGTGAACTTAACAGAATGATTATATTCCCAGACGAGGACATCCCAGAGCTAGAGATGGAGCCGTCCCGGCTGCTCCCCCGCGGGGCGCGCTACCTCGACCTCATGTACGGGCAGGAGGCGTGCGACGGGTACGAGGTGCCGCGCCCGCTGGCCGGCCTGCCGCCCTTCTCTCGACACAGCATCGTCGGCGTCGCGCCCAACAGACTCATCAAACCACCTCTCTACAGGACGCATTCCTTGCGAACCAACACGCGCCCACCTAACGCCACCATCATCCCGCTTCGGAACGGCATTGTGAAACGCTCCTCGTTATGCGAGGAGCTCCAGGACAGACGGAGCGGCACGTTCGAGCGACGCCCGGTGCGCCGGCCGCGCCTCGACCTCGACCTTGACCTTGACCTCGACGGACACGTGTTTAAGACTCCGTTTTAAATTTACCTGTGATATTAGAGAATCTCTCCACGTCGTGTACGTTTCTCTCCACCGATAGACTTTTTCATCGCAACACTGCGAATATGCGTTTTTTAGTTTGCAGATGAGAATAAATTATGTCAATAAAAATTTTATTTATTTATTTAAAATGTTTACAAAATACCATTGAAACATAAGATCTCTCCTGTAAAGTTGCTAATTTAAATATTCGCAGTGTTGCTTTTTACATATAAGCGATGTTTTGTATTTAAAATTATTTATTTTCGTTAGAGTTGTAAATATTATTCAGTGATGTATATATTAGCGTAGGGGAGTAAGTACTGTAGGGGTGAAATGAAAGGACCGGTCTCTGACAAAATATTATTGCATTTATTGTAAAATGTCGCCGATTAAATATTTTGCCGTAATCTTAACATTTTTGTTTTATTTTTAACTGATATTTTAGATTTACTTTTTAAATGTCAACATCCTACTCGAATCTAGGTAGGACAAACGTGAAAAGAATATTTCCTATTTGATGTGTAGAACTAAAATGCAGTAATTATTGGAATATATACATAAACCTTATTACATAATGTTCTCAAAAACTACTTTAGTCAGTAGATATCCACCGAATAAGGAGATAAAATGCTAGAACAATGTACTGACAATTCAAGTCGACCGTCCGCTTTTTAAATAAAGAAAAAGTATACTCCTTAAAATTAATTTTAAACATATTTTTATCATAGATGCCTTGCATCATAAACTTTAAAACATTACTTGATGTGTTACTTCTCTAAATGTAACTACGACAGCGAACATATTTATGTAAACAACGACTTTCGCCACATAATCGACTTGTAAATAATATTGACCGCGTAAGTAACCTAGACATCGACTTAGGTATCTACAATGTTATACACACGGTATAATGTATTAAATAGCACTATGCTTTTACTATGGTACCTAATTATAAAAAAAAAAACTAGAACAAAATATAATAAATACACGAGGAAAGCGTTTGGGTTAAATTTAATATGTAATAATCTCTAAAATAAGCTATTTACTATACAAAGCCATAGATTAGGATCGCTTCACATGCACACAACTGACTCAATTAGCGCATAGACATTTCAATATGGTATTATTTTTGCTATGCCAGTGACCAAAATCCATTAGGACAAGTCTACTTGTCCTAATGGATTTTGGTTCGATTCTAATCGAAGATAACAGTCAATATTATACAATGATGAAGTTACTAGTATAGATGAAATTATGGAACCCTCAATATTTTCTACAGATTAAATATCTATATTAATTTAATGACGATGAATATCTTCATCTGAACTGTACTTGAAGCTTAAGACAAAGTACCATACTATTAAATGATCCACGAAAATAAAAGTTACATTTATATAATATATTTTTGGGCTGATGTTTAGTTTATGACAAGTGTCTTCTATCTATACCATAGCTGCATAGAAACTGTCAATACTCCGTCTACGGTCAATGTGAAATATTTGACACATTATTTCGACTCAATATAGTTGATAATATAATCGTCGGCCTTTACACTGGTAAAGGCCGCAAAGGTAAGCAATGTACTGACATTGCTGGATATATCTTAATGCACGTAACAAGTCCGATTCTTCTTTTCTTACGCATTTACAGCCAGCATAGTTGCACACTTACAGTTTACAACAAAAATAGAGAAAGTACCCACGTAAATTACTTTAATCTATTTATAACCTAAGGTGAGAATGAATAATGACCACTGAGTGAATGAATGTTACGTATCAAAACGTGTTTCGTGTCGCGAGCTATGGGGTGATCGTAATCTACCCAGATTACTATATACACACCGGCCGAACTAACGACAGCGAATGATGAAAATAGAGGGAGATAGAGCTTTACGTCTGTATAGACGCACCTTCTATTCTCGATTCATTCACTCTCGATCGCATGTTCTGATTCACCCGGCATTACATTTAGGTTTATTCTCCGTCTTCCGCAGTCTCCTCTTTAATTCTCTTCTCTTGTTTGATCTTATCGGTGGTGGTGACGTTGACTCCGATTCCCTCCTGATTGTCATCATCCTGCGCGTCATCTTTACTGTTCTCGTGAAGCAGCACGTATTCTCGTGCCGAGAAACCGAATTTGACGACGTCCTTTTCCAAAAGTTCTACGTAACGTCGCGGATCGATCTTCTTGTTGTTCACGAATGTACCGTTGGCGGATTCTGCAAATTAAAAACATTGTATTTGTATAGTAAAAGATGTTTTTGCATAGATTCTACCGCGATAATCGGAGACCTAAATATCTTCGATAAATCCCTAATACACACTCCCTTATACTTTGTACAATTTGCGTGCCAAAAAACCGTGAAACATCTGCGTCTCAGAAAAGTGTTGAGTTTCTAAGATAAACACTTGGTCTATGAAACAAATATGAGACGCTAATAAATTATAAGTAAAAAATATTTTTTAAAACAAGCTTTTATCTGGGACAATGAACTAAAATGTTAAAAATAAATTCTAGTAAGTATTTGGCGTGTAGGTACTTGCCTATATTCTTAAAAGCTTGAAGCACTACACGTTTTTCAGGCTAGGTAATTACTATACTTCAGTGCCTCAAGCTTTTAAAAATATAGGTAAGCACCTACACGCCAAATACTTACTAGAATTTATTTTTTTACATTTTAGTTCATTGTCCCAGATTAAAGCTTGTTTTTAAAAATATTTTTAACTTATAATTTATTTTTAATTTTTTAGTAGGTATAAATACCGACTACCAACCTACTACCTAAGTATTTAAGAGAAGGCATGATGTTTTAAAATATTCTTATATCTATATCTATATATAGTGCTCTTCAAGGAAAATCAATCGACTCGGTGCGGCTATGTTGCTTTATAACAGAAATGCCATGGCCACCTTACAGCTTCATCATCAGATCCTATCATTTAAGTGTAAAGTGCTCCTCAAGACGAATCATTTTAGCCCAAATTCACTGGGGTTACGTTATTTTATCACAGAGATGCCGTGGCCACCTTCCAGCTTCATCACCAGTCGCTAAATAGCATCTAGGTGTAAAGTTCTCTTTAAGACGAATCAATCGAGCCCAAACTCGGTAGAGTTACGTTGATTTATCACAGAGATGCCGTGGCCACCTTCCAGCTTCATCATCAGACCCTGGATATCATCTAGGCGTAAAGTTCTCTTCAAGACAAATCAATCGAGCCTAAACTCGGTGGGGTTATGTTGTTTTATCACAGAGATGCCGTGACCACCTTCCGTCTCCATCATCAGACCAGCTCCATGGTACCATATTATTGTATTGTCACCAAAGATACATAAGTACACCAAATTTGAGTTCAATCGGGAAGTGGGTCTAATTTAGCTTCCAAGATTCCACCCGAACATACAGTGACATACATACATACATACATTGCAAGTTAAATAAAAGCTTGTAATGAGTTAATAAGACGTTCGAATGGTTATGCAAAACAAGTGAATTATTAAAAAGTACAAAAAACCCGCCTGTGTGAAAAAAATATTTATTAGCATTTCCTACTCCAATAAAACATATAAGTTAGTTTATATATTCGGATTCACCGTTAAAAATTCTTTATTTTGATACCACATTCGATGTATTTTAAAAAACATTTTTTTTTATTACCTTTTAGGCGCCAAAACTCCTTAATTTAGTTTTTTTTTATTTTGTTGTACCCAGTGTCACTCTCACGACTACGACGAATCCATTGACACCACTTACATATAAATACGACTCGTCGTTTAGGCTCTAGAGAGTGCAAAAGAAATATACATACATACACTCGAAAAACATAACCCTCCTTCTTTCGCAGTCGGGTAATAAAGACCTACCCTCGACTCTATAAATATTTTTTAGTGACTGCCAACTACGAACAGCCATGGCCATTGTAAAAAAAACTCTGGACAGTCTCCACTCACATAAGTGGCTGACGTAATCCAGAATTCCATCGACACACAAGTATGTAGTAGCTTACACTACAACATACTTGTGTGTTGTGTCGAATAATTATATAGAATAAAAATAATTCTTTACTTCAATAAAGATTTAAGGAGAATGAAAATGAAATAAAGTATAGTGAAAGGTAATCTGACCCAGATCGATGACGTAAGGCCTGACGCGTCGTCCCTGCGAGCCGTCAGGTCTCGTGAAGGGCGTGGCGCGGTACTGCAGCGCGGCGTGCTGCTTGCTGATGGAGGGGTGCTCCAGCATGATGTCCACCACCTTCTTGTCGCGCCCGATCAGGAACGCTGACTGCCGATGGATGTACAGGATGGGCAGCGGCTTGTCGCCCTTGAACGGGTAGAATCTGGGAACAATATTGCTGTTGTCATTTTATTTAAAACTAGCAACGCCTCGCGGTTGAATGAAGGCAAAGACACGATGGATTTAGAAATTATATTGAAACAACAGATTGACAAAATGCGATGAAAATAAAAATAATTTAGAATAGATGCGTACGTAATAACGGATGATAGCGAATTGCGAATTAACGGTCACTTTTTGTGACGTGTATTTGACGTTTTGGTGCTTGACGTTGACGTTGTCATCTTTGACATTGACATTAGAAGATGATTGTCTGAAGTGTAAATGTGAATAGGCCAGCCGCAACAAGCCTATGTTACTCGCTGATAACGTAGCTTTCTATAGTGAAAGTATACTTTGAAAATCGGTCCAGTAGTTTTTGAGTTAAATCGAAACAAACAAACAATCTAATATTTCCTCTTTATAATATTAGTTTAATTTAAGATAAAAGCATCTAGATGGCGCTAGAGTATTCAGTATTCAGTATTTTATTGCGTCTATAAAAGTATTTAGTAGTAGTAAAGTAGTTTGAATAGTTCTCCTTGTAAATAATTGCTTAAATGTATGAGATCCTGCATCGCGCAAACAATATTTTCTGCGATGTTGGAACCTGATGCACTTGCTTTGTCATCAAACATCTTTAAATTTAAAATAGTTATAAAATGTTTCCTCTTTATGATATTAGTATAGATTACTTATTTATGTTTACTTACAGAGTTTGGGCTAAAGCCCCTATTTCTGCTGTGCCGGGGCAATGCAGTAATAATGAGGTTAACTTCGTCTGTAATCTTTAGCTGACCGAGTTATTTCGCTTTTTATATGAGACAAACCAGCAATGAATGCACCTCTTCCCGACAACAATGTTATTCAAATCGACCAACATAATATAATTTAATAGAGGTAACAATACAAATGCGTAAATATTTATGTACACAGAAATTGAGTATCTACTCCTGTTTAAGTAAGATTCATAATTCCACCAAAAACATTTCCATGTAAAAAGTTGCCAAGACGAAATCATGCGGCTCGCACAGTCAAAAAGTTATCAGATCTTAATTAGAGCCAAGCTTCTATCTAACTCTACACGCCCTAACTGTACAAGCTCTCACTTCACTAGCTTTACACTTCAGTGAAAATATGTGGCTTGGTCATTTCGTTACTACAAGAACTATTTGTATAACAGAAAAGTAATGAACTGTGCATACATTTTTCACCTTATTTTATACTAGCAACCCGCCCCGACTTCGCACGGGTAGAACATATATGCCTACAAAATTTGCATCAGTTTGTTGCATCGAATATATAATATAATACATATTTAACAATCATCGTCATATGTCAACCAATTTACACAAAACCTTAACAAATTATGCACCTAAGACCTAAACCTTTCTCATAAACACTCTGGCTATTGGTGAAAACCGAATGATAATCCGTTCAGATGCTATTGAGATTATTGCAAACAGACAGACAGACGCAGTGATGGACATTGTTTTATAATACTTACGTAGTGATATTGGACGGCCCTTTGGCGTAAAGGATAGTTACCCTGATTCTGACCCGACGGTCGTTGGTTCTAATCCTAGCTATATACCTACCAATGAAAGTTTTATGTGCATTCATGAATCATGGGTTTTCGTGGAATCATTAAATCTACCAATAATTAAGATAGTTTAAAAACTAAAACAACTGACTTCAATGCCCCGCGAGTCAATTTCAGTAGCAAGTTTGAGACGTTTATCGAATCGGTTCACAATTGACGGAGTAATCGCGTAACATACACACACAAAAAAGGAAAGAAAAAAGAAACATATAGACGAATTGAGAACTTCCTTCTTTTTGGAAGTCGGTTGAAAAGTAGCTTACCACCAAGGAGAACATCTGCCGCCGCGACCTTACGGCGTTCCCCGACGCAAAAAGTAGGGGTAATATAAGTTTAACGTGTGTATCTGTGTGTCTGTCTGTAGCATCTTAGCACCCAACCGGATGAACCGATTTTGATTTAAAGTAGGGTTATTATACGTTTAGAAAAAAAGCTAAAAAAAGGTTTAAAAGCTAAGCTTATAATGATATTTTCGTAGTAACTATGACCTATTCTGTGGTTTGACTGCAAATATTTTATTTATTTTGCGATGCGTGTATGTGAAATCCGTGATATCTTCTAGAGTTTTCATTAGAATTATATACTGTAAAGGACCATTTTAATCTATAATATGTGGCCAAGCTAATTAACGTAATTATTTGGATAAGGATTAATACTATATACTTGAAAATAGCCCTGGAAGTTATGTAATATTTTTTAACAAAAAATTAAAGATTGAAATGGTTACTGTGAGTCAACCTTAAGAGATAGACATATGCTGTCGCTGACTTTTTTGTAGGTCTTATTAAGTTGTACAATTCTTCTATAGCAAATATTCTTCCATCTGTTTTCAATTGAGCAGCGTTCGTAAGAAACGTGTTTTTTCGACCGTTTTTTTGTCGACTTAGGTTGCAAATTAGGTCTCCACGAATGTACCTTTGATTTAAACGGGATAATATATAGCCTATTTTCATTTCGAAAGTCCATTCTATATATTAGTGAAAGAATTTTTTAAATCGGTCCAGTAGTTTTTGAGCCAAATCATTACAAACATTCAAAAATACAAAAATATAAATGTTCTCTTATAATCTTAGCATAGACAACGAAATGGCCAAGCCACATATTTTCACTATGGTGTAGAGCTTGTGAAGTTAGGCGTGTAGAAGTAGAAGCTTGGCTCTAAATGAGATCTGATAACTTTTTGACAGTGCGAGCCGCATGGTCTCGTCTTGGAAACGTTTTAGACGAAAACGTTTTTGGTGGGATTTCACTTCTTTTTGTAAGTTGCTTATGACAATACTAGAAGTGCTCCGCGCCTTCGCCCGCGTTAAAAACTTCTTTAATTTACTTACACTTTTGTTTCGTAAAAACCTTTCTATCATTAAAACACATCGAAAACGAATTAACCAAATCGGTCCACCCGTTTTCAAGATGTCGCTTGACTAAGGGAAATAGGGATTCATTTTTGTAAAACCCGAAATACCAAATTGATTTTCAGACTTTGTTACTTTATTTTGAAAAATCCTGAGACATGTGTTTATTTATTTATCTACAGAAGTACTTATGTAAAGATTTAAATAATAACACTATCTGAGCTTGTTTCTCCATACAAACTTTGAACCCCGTTCATACCCTTAGGGGGTGAATTTTGAAAAATCCTTTCTTAGCGGATACTAATGTCCTAATAACTATCTGCATGCCAAATTTCAGCGCAACCCGAAACAACATTGATTTTTAGACTTTGTTACCCCACTTAGGGGTGGAATCTCGAAAAAGCCTTAAACACATGTTTACCTATTTATTAACAGAAGAACTTGTATGAAGTTTCAAATAAAAAAACTATCTTATCTTGTTCCTCCATAAAAAATTGGTACCGCCTTCTCATCCCCGTCAGGAGTGAATTTTTAAAAATTATTTCTTGGCGGATACCTACACCATAATAACTATCTGCATGCCAAATTGCAGCGCAATCAGAAACAATATTGATTTTCAGACTTAGTTACCCCGAAAAAGCCTAAAACACGTATTTACTTATTTATTTACAGAAGTACTTGTGGGAAGTTTCGAATAAAACATACTATCAAATCTTGTTTCTCCATACAAACTTTGAACCCCCGTTTCATCCCTTTAAGGGGTCAAAGTTCCGAGTTTTACAATTTTTATGATCATCAGTGAGTGAGTGAGTGACGAAATCGGGGTATTTTAGATATTAATAAAATCTTAAGTATTAGAGCTACTCAATTGAAACCCCTTACATGTTTAATAAGTCCACTATTGACATCGTATTCCGAAAATTTTGTTTATTTATCTCATAAATACGACGAAGCACTACGAGAAAAGGTAGGTAGTGCCCTTGCGCTTCGCTTAGCTCGTCTTGGCGGGGGCACTACCGTGCCCCCAGATGAGAAACAAGACCGTCACTGCGCAGTCAGGTAAAACAAACTGACCTCCACCTCCTCTTAGGTTGTTTAGCATCATCAGGCTCCGAGTACTTGATGACGACCCCGTTGACAGTATTAGCGTCCGCTGTCAGTTTACCCGACAGACCGAAGTTAGGTTTCTCCTTTTCTCCATCCTTGCTTCCTTCCTTCTTCACCTCTGTTTTACCCCAGCTGTACTCTTTGTCGCCTTCGCTTTCGGCAAATCTGAAATAATTGAGATAGATCTTTCAGTTGTTCAGTTTTTATGAGTCGACTTGCTCTCCTGAAGCAGGTTATCACAATAGGGATGTTGCCTGGGTCAAAAAATAGTAATTTTAATTAGTCCGTAATTTCGATTATCTTAAAATATTGGACACGTTTTTTTATTCTAAAAATCGATAGAAATTGACAAAGATAGAGAGTATCAAAGTTCGGGAGTGGGGGCTCGTGACGTCCCTAACCGCTAGAAAGTAGTACACTTTTTAGCGGTTTGTGACGTCACGCGGAATTTCAACGCTCGATATCTTCGTCATTATTGTTTAAACAAAAAAATAAAATAAAAGTATCCAATATGTTTGATAATGTAAATGACAGACTAAAAATTTTTATTTTTTTTTTGTTTTAGGAATGCCATATTAATCAAACTACGTTGTTTTTAGAACATTTTGTTGAAATTTGTAGATATAATGGAAAATATTTTCTTTTAGTAGGAGTGAAAGACTTAAAACAAATTTTAGAACGAAACACTCAAATTGACTGTTGTCCTCTGTCTACGCTGTTGACATCGTATCCATGGAGACTAGCGGTCTCCATGGCTACAATATAAACATGATTGTAGCCATCTTTGAATAAATTGTCAATTTCCAAAGAGAATGTAATCACTGCGTTTAGTTTGTTCCACATAGCTTTTCGTAAACCTGTAATTTGTATTAAAAATGGAAAATCTGAATTGTTAAAAAAAATGGATCTGCACGGTCTTCGTAATTTTTTTATTTGCCTCTTCTGTCTCCCAAAGGTCAAATATGTCGAAATAAATTATGTTATCCAAATGGATTACATAATTTATGTAATTCCAATGAGAACAAATCTAACACATACAAACGATCCTCAAATAAACTTTTTGAAGTTTGAAGAATCAAAACGTTTATTCACAGAATACTAGACACAGATTCAATAATAGTTACTATGACTAGACATGATTTCGATCAGCTGATAATAGAGAAATCCGCCATTTTAATCCTTTACACACTCGCTAAACTAGTGTCTCAGGCTGTTTAAGAAATGATTAGCCTCCTTTGATAATGGCACATCTGTATACCAACTTTATCCAACGCTTACGTCAAAAATATTTTTAACCGACTTCACAAAAAAGGAGGAGGTTCTCAATTCGTCTGTATGTTTTTTTTTTTTATTGGTCAGCTTTTGTGGTATACAACGTGTATACAGAGTGAAAAATTTAGTTTTTATTAGTTATTCGTAAGGCCGTTAGCGTATTGGTCATCTTACGGATTGGTCATTAAGCGTATTTGACATTTCACGTGTTGGTCATTTTGCGTACTTATGGTGGTAACCATCATATGTCATAATGCGTATTGGTCAATGTGCGTCTAAACCAATCAAACTATGTATAATACGATGCAAAATTAATGGCGGCTGTGAATAGAGGCGCAAGACGAATTTTAAGTATCAGTGGGTCGCAGAGAGGTGAGGGGGACGGGCACCCGCCCCGCTGTCCGCAGCACACCCGCGTGGTCCTAGAGCGAGTGTGTGCGTGAGTGAGTGTATAAGTAAACCTTTGTTCGACATGTTAATTGAATGAGATTTTTGAGTTTTGACTACCTGTGAGAAGTCGATCCGGTATTGTACTTATATACAGTGCTACAAGGATCATTTGGCACGTGGCCAAAATCATCTTGTAAAGTGTCACTTTTGACAGGCAGATGGAGATGATATTTGTTGTGGATATTTCGTGATTTTATTGTAATAAAAATATCTCAAAATATGCTAGAAGTGATAAAAAATGGTGTATGAGAGTTGATGCTACAAGTAGAAGATTTTTATTTTAAATAAAAGCAGTCTAGCGCTTCGATTACTCCATTTGAAAAAGTAAATGAGCGCGTCGCAGCTGCAACAGGTAAGTGTTACCATACCATACCTTGTAAGTGTCCCCGTTATTACCAAAAATACTAATTTGTTGGCTTAGGTAAATATAGTACTTAGGTATTAAATTAACTTTACGTATGGTTAAGTACCTATCTACTTAATTTTGCCACCTTTTTTTCTCAGGTATTGCGGTTACCACCATATCATTGTGATCCTATTGCAATGGTCTCGGCATCCATGAAACGAAAAGTAACCGAGGTAAATATTTAGAAGTCATCTAATCAAATGCCAGAAATGGTACAGAATGCTTTTGGATTCCATACGTGTCGATAAATGGCGCAATCATTGCGCCCACGCCAAGAAACTAGAAGAAGAGTATCGAAAAAGAGATGGATATTTTGACGAACCTTTCATCATACAATTATGCTCTGACAGTGAAGAAAGCAGTTACGATGATGAATTTTGAAGATACAGATGGTGAAGAATTTCATATTACGCAATCTCTTCTCAATATAGTTAAAGCAGAACATAATTACAACAAAAAACAATAAAAAACTGTTTTATTATTTAATAATATTTACATTATTTTTGTTGTCATGTAAACCATTCCTAAGTTTAAATTTCATTACGGTCGAGTTACAATTCCCTAAAACTAGGAAATTTTATTAGCTGCTAATTCTAATTCAACACCCACGCCCTCATGGCAATGTCATCCAAGCGCCAAATGATCCTTGTAGCACTATATAAAATATAAAGTCTTGCAAATCTATTCGTACGAAGACATGACATTTGAAGGGTGTGTTTCTTTTACTGAGCTACAAAGTAAGATTACAGTACATTAGAGATTATAAGGTTTCCAAGGAAAGTATAGAAGAAGAATATAATAGTTAGTATAAGAATAGAAGTTTCTAAAATAATACACTGAATTACCATATTATTATCTCACCTGCTTTTCCTGTCTTTGCCTCTCGGTTCAGTCTTCACTTCAGTACGTTCCCGTTCTCTCTCAGGTCGTCGGTCTTCACGTCTCGGCTCGCGGCGTCCCTCTCTTCCCTGCCTTTCGTCTTTTTCCCTCCCGTTGCCGCGCTCTTCCCTCCCATTGTTGCCGCGCTCCTCCCTCACATTGTTGCCGCGCTCCTCCCTCCCATTGTTGCTGCGCTCCTCCCTCTCATTGTTACCGCGCTCTTCCCTCACATTGTTGCCGCGCTCTTCTCTCCCGCTGTTGCTGCGCTCGTCTCGTCTCGCTCTCTCCGGCGCTCTTTCTTCTTTCACTTCCGGCCGCTTGCGTTCCTTGAAGCGATCTTCCTCACTAGGACGGTTTAATAGAATTAATATCTTCATTCCTAAGTAGGATGTAGAACTAAACCATAGTTATTCCATCTTTAACGGCATCTTTACTTTACATTAGGTTCGATGATTCGGTGATATACCTAGTGGTCAAGTGTTTTTCTGTTTGACATGATACAACATTCTGTAATAGTACACCAATATAAAGAAACAGTAAATTCTTAAAACTACAGTACAATGGGGAGACTTATAACTAAAAGCGAAACAGCAGATAGAGAAACAGAGATAGCAAGTTGAACAGGTTCGCTCAGTGGTGTCACTAGTGTGGCGTTAGGAAGCAAAAAAAATAGATACAAAATAAAGGTTAAAGTTTATAGTGTATCAGATAGCAAACCTCTGTGTTGGTGGCGGGCGCTCGATCCGTGCGGGCGGCTTGTCTCGGCGAACGTCCCTCGGCCTGCAAACGATAATATACTCTATCAACACTCCGGTACGACACACATTGTATTTTCTTGTCAACAAGAAAATACACTCGGAACATGGCAAAGATCAGCTCACACATCGCTCACAACAGGGTCAAGCATTCACGTGGTCGAGAAGTATTTCTATCACATCCAGTGGACGATTTCATGATCATATTCAGGTTATTCAACATAAAAAATAAAACTTTGTAATACAAAAATGACTAAATGTAGGTAATTAGAAACTTTATTCATTTATAAGAAGCGTTACTCTTCCGTTTATTACATTTAATAAAATAATGATTAGCTTTACATACGAGTCACGAGATACCGATTATGTTTTGTTCACTCCTAAAGCGTGCACTTACCGTTACTTTTGTATTTAACGCTGATTTGTTGAGGTTACCTAGCACGGGCTCATCCGGTCGTGGATATCTCGGCATATTGCATCTGTCGACGATCATAGTGCTCGTCCTATCTACGGTCATCGTATTACATTTACATTCGAACTTAGGTGTAGAGTTCTTGTGATCTCCCAATATATCCATGATTATTAGGTTCTTGTTACAGCGAGTATTGTGACATCCACACATGCGAATCGAATTCACAGTGCTGATAAGGTTTATGGCCCC
Organism: Cabera pusaria; assembly: GCA_954871355.1. Lineage (NCBI taxonomy): Eukaryota > Metazoa > Arthropoda > Insecta > Lepidoptera > Geometridae > Cabera > Cabera pusaria. Next base: position 15,453,339 of record OX940896.1, read on the forward strand.
TTTCTCGCGGGTTTCGTTGCTCGATAAAGTTTATTTCTCATAATAGACATTCGATTCATATTTGCTATATTTCTCAACAAATCGCTTATTGAAACGACTCGTTATCTTTAGATCTTCAAGCTCGATGTAAATGACTTCGTATCTTTTGTTCCCATGGCCTCGTTACATTAGTTCCGGCGTCGCTGAGCTCCGACGAATGTTTTCAATTTCAACTTGTAGATTTTGAGAATAGAAAACAAAGTAGAATATTACTATTTAAACACATATGTAGAAATAATTGAAACGAAATTTGTTTAAAGTCGTAAGAATAATGCTTTTTCTTTTCGCTTCGATGGCCGTGTAATTCAATTATGTTATCATGTTAACGGTAATTATTTTGCAAACTGCAGCGATATGTTTTATTCGGTTTGAACGACTGTATCAATGCATATTAATTACATCACATTATTGGTGTCTGCCGTTTTATTTCTTGTAATCCCATCTAAGATTCTCATTAGCTTGTGATTTGTATCTTCCAAAATGTTTGTTCAAACTAAAAATGCGTCATGTTCGATTTTGATTACTACATAGATTTGGATTGCTGCAGAGATATCGCTTCAATTAATCTGGTTATTAATTAAATTAAACATCCATCCTCAGAGACATCCTCCAGTTCAGATTAATGCAAATTGCAACTTATAAAGCCGTTGCCGTTTAAATGATCAGCTCAATGTTTATCTTCCGATTTTCATTATTTCCTGAATATCATTGTATATTAAAGATATTCTTCAGAGATCTGACATATTTCTTTTGTCGATTTATTCTTTAATTACAATCCTTTATGTTGTATCCATTTTCATAATTTCCTGAATATCATTGTATTTTATAGATATTCTTCAGAGATCTGACATCTTTCTTTTGTCGATAAATTATTTAATTACAATCCATTATGTTGTATCAAATTTCTTCTATATCGTACAGTAATATCAAATACATGAGTATACTCGGTTATATCTTGAATTTCTACATTAAATCGGATACATGATTTTCTTCTAATTATAAAATAGGTCTTTATATCTACATAGTAGATTGTGCAATGTAAGCATCTACCGACTTATCGTGGCATTCCTCCGTCGCCATCACAACAAGTACGATATAGTCTCGACAAGTACTTCAAAGACAGAAGTATCACAAGCGCCTAGAATTATTGTCGTTTATAGTGCAAACAGAGAAATATCTTTGCAACACCGACATTTTCTGATTGTTATAATTTTCTGTAGACTGATCACTGTAAAAATAAATATAGTTATTTATTGATGTTTGCGGCTCACCAGCACACGCATGCAAGCAACTTTAATGTTACAACGACAGTATAGTTCTGTGTGCCGAGTGCTGGGTGAGTACGCTATGTGATCAAGTAGCTAAAGTATGGATCATGTTGTACAAAGTGTAAGTACCTGTCGGATTGGAATGGTTCTTCTCTGTGCCTCTCTCGTCGTTCGGGTACCTCTCTGTCGCGGTACCGATCCGGTTCGGGGGGGCCGCGCCTTTGCACATACAAAATACAAGTTAAACAATCTGATATCTAATACTATAAGAATCTTTGTCCTGAGATAGTGACTGGCTGACTGACTAATAGACAACGCACAGCCTAAACCGCTGGTCGTAGGAGACTTGAAATTTGGAGGGTATATTTGTCTTAGTACGTAAGTTCTTTTCTGTACAACAATATTAATATATTGTTACAACAATATATTAAAAAGTCATTTAGGCAAATTTTTAGGTACGACATTTCCGCTTTCTGCCATCGATACACTTCACTAGCGACACAGGCCTTGAACCGCCGTGCCTGAGCACTACTCTGCGACAGATTTTCAGAACATTTTCAGACAAGTTTTGTTAGAAAGATCGCTCTCCTTCTACCTAGAGTCCATTCTCCATGATAGCAATGCTCGAAATGACAGAGATAGTATACAGCCTACATAGCTGTCCCTGTCATTTAGTTCATTCAATGATCAATTGTCAAAGTTCGTGATAGGCCAGCAGTGCGATCACGAAAGGATCTATAGGATAAATCTAAGAAAGGATTTTCCAAAATTCACCCCTTTAGGGGATTAAATGGCGGGTTCAAGGTTTGTATGGAGAAACAAGATTAGATAGTCTTTTCTATTTGAAACTTCACACAAGTGCTACAGTAAAAAAATAAGTTAATAAGTGTTTTAGGCTTTTTCAAAATTCCACCCGCATCCAAATAGTTATTACGACGTTAGTTTTCTCTGAGAAATGATTTTCTAAAATTCTCCCCTGAAGGGGATGAAACGGGGGTTCACAGTTTGTATGGAGAAACGGGTATACCTATTTGGAAATTCTTATTTGATGTCTTTAATTATAGAATCGTATTTACAAAAGAAACGTTTTAAGTAAATAAAAGGAGTTTTTAACGCGGGCGAAGCCGCGGGACACTTCTAGTTTTAAAATATTCGTTTAAGAACATTACAGCAGGGTTGGATAATCGACATAATTTTAGAAGGACTATTGTGCAATGCTCTGGAAATTCGCTGAATTAAATAATGCACTCATACGTATATAAATTAAGTATATATTTTATTACATTAATCAATCTAATGAGAAAAATATCGGACCGCACGTGTGCATTACTTCGTTCAGTAAAGTTCCGGTTCTGTTACTGAGTGAGAACAGCTTGATACTAGCTGCCCGAAAATAATTTAATATTCGTTATTCTCCTAAAATGGAAATATGGGTCGGCCAGATGGTTAGAGGAGGCAGCTTGATACCTTGTGCTGGGGAATCCTATAACCTAACAGAAAATACTCAAAGAATAAAGCGCTAACGCGGGTGGAGCTAATGAAACTCTAAATGTAAACCTATGTAGGAGATGTCCTGACCGGAGTTCTACCCATTGCAGTAACTACCAAAAGAAGATATGATAAGAGGTAACGCATATGAACAGTAACATACCTCTCTCTTTCACGATTGTCTCGGTTATCTTCAATATTCCGTTTGAATCCTCCTCTCTCTTCATATTGATTGTAGCGGTTGTTGTAACCTATTCAATAATAAATGTATTTATAACAAAGATAGATTATATTACCATTGCTAAATGTACCTTTTCTTTAAGTTTAGTTACACAAAATCATTGTTTAGCTGCATTCTCACCTGATGGCAAGGCAAAGCTGTCTAAGCTTAACTATACCTATACATAAAAATTAAGATACTTTAAAAACTAAAACAACCGACTTCCATGCCCCGCGAGTCAATTTCAGTAGCAAGTTTGAAAAGTTTATCATCATATCTCTGGAGATACTTATCAGATCTCGATGAAATTACAATGGGACCAACTCGGAAATGTACCCCACCGATTTAAAAAAATAATCATTTGAATCGGTTCACAATTGACGGAGTGATCGCGTAACATACATACAAAAACATACAGACTATTTTTAACCGACTTCAAAAAAAGGAGGAGGTTTCTCAATTCGACCGTATATATATATATATTTATGTTTGTTCGCGGATAACTTCGTCGTTTATGAACCGATTTCGATTATTCTTTTTTTGTTCGAAAGGAGATATCCCAAGTGTGGTACCATGGTAATTTTATCGAGGTATGATAAGTATCTCCAGAGATATTGAGATAAACATCTCAAAATTGGTACTGAAAATGAATAGCGCGGCATTGAAGTCGGTTGTTTTTTAGTTTTTAAACGATATTATAGAACCTCCTTCTTTTTGGAAGTCGTGAGGTCGTGAGTTCGATCCTCACCCATTGCACTATTGACATGAACCCTCAGACACAAGCATATTTAGCTTAGTAGGAGGGGTAACAAGACTAACATTTCTAGAAACCTTACTATATGTAAAAAAAATATTCCTACTAATTGAGAACCTCCTCCTTTTTTTTGTGAAGTCGGTTAAAAATAATTATGCGTCTAGATTTCATGACACAACAAAACAGGATAATACTTTTATTAAGATTTAAAAAAAGTACTTCAATTCAAAATTTAAATCCACCACCAGCTGATCTATTCATAATCTATTCATTAAGACCATTCCAATGAGCCCAAACTCGACATCTCTGCTGTAAGTTGGTAAGGAGTTGAGTATTCTGCAAACTCTATGAGATGTCCCAGCATCCTGTCAATGCTACCAAGTTCTTACAATACCGTTGAAGTAAGACTATACCGAATTTTGAATTAAACAAACTACAAAAGTTCAGTGATCATAGCGTTATCATCTAGGAAAAGCTCATAGTCTTCAAATGAGCTGAACAGCTTTTTCATAAATCAACGCTAAGAACACTCTCGATGGAGACGCTTATCAAACAAAAAAACTAAATCTAAATTGCTTCATCCGTTTGGGCGCTACGATGCGATGCCACAAGACACACACATACACAGATACACACGTCAAACTTATAACACCCCTTCTTATTGCGTCGGGGGCTAAATTTTAGAAAAAAGTTCTAAAACAAAATTAATGATATACCTCTTTGCTCTCTGGAATTAAATGCATCATCTCTGGGCTTCCTCTGATAATGCTGTTCCTCGGGTGGGGGTGGTCTGCCATGCCCTTCATATCTAGGATTCCTAAAAATGTAACACCATAAGATGCCTCAAATATACAACAGTAACATATACTCTAAAGAAACACAAAATACAAAGCATGTCTAAGTATGCACCACAGCCAAGAACTATATAACTAGGGTATTTATTAGGTTTATACTTTACAGAAATTACAGATTAACAACTGTTAAAATTTCAGATTTTGGCCATCTGGACATTTAAATTACAAGCATTACCCAATGCATCATTTGATTATTTCGCAGAATTAAGGTTTTGTTTCATCTATGATGAACTCATACTTATTAATTAAACGTGAAAATTACACAAAATTAATTTGTCCATGTAAGAAAGAATAGTGAAATCCTAGATAATGGCCATAGATATTGGCAATTTTTTTTTAATTTTATTAAAAAGCATACTAGCAATGTTGGTTGCACATTACTAGAAGTCTTGTTAACCCCTCCAACAAAACTAAAATTGTTGGTTGCACATTACTAGAAGTCTTGTTAACCCATCCAACAAAACTAAAATTGCTTGTGTCTAGGGTGGGATCACGTCAATAGAGCAATGGGTCGGGATTGAACTCACACCACTCGATCGCCAGGCATACGCCTTTGTCATTGGGCTATAGCCGCTTGAGAAATCTTGGTGCTAATGGGAGCCCTACATACAGCAATCTATAAAACAAAAAATGAATAATCCACAACATCAAGTTTGTCTCAAGTCCAGTACCTTTGGTATTGACAATCTCTTTGACCCGATAGATAACCCTCACTGGGAACAGTGAATTGTGGACCTTGATGGAATGTATTTCTTTTGGAATATTCAACTTCTTGTTTATATGGACCATATCTGCAATATTTTCAATATACAACGAATAGCTCTGGCAAATATTTGCTATGAAATAAGTTGTTTTGGCAAAAATATAATATCACATATGAGTATTATATTGTATATAGTAAGTACAAAGTAACAACTACATCTGGCTTATTATTAAACCAGATAATACTTGTTTGAATGTCTGCAATAACTTTACAGTTCGTGAATAAGGTGTGAATTAAGTTCGACAAAATAAGTTCATCTATAATATATTCATAATAAATAAGTTCATTCATAATAATAATTCATTCATAATAAATAAGTTCATCAATAAAGTATGAATTAGGTTGAATAAAATAAATATTAAACTTCTTTTAAAGTTCATGAATAACGAATTAAGTTACACAAAATAAATATTGAGCTTCTTTTAAAGTTCATGAATAAAGTGAGAATTAAGCTAGACTTATTTATACCTTGAAGAAAAAGTCCAGTGATATGACAGGGCACGAGAGATTAACAAGCATATTCAAGTGGATTTTGACCAACACCATGTGGTTTGATTTAAATAATTTTACTCAAGAATATATCTATATTTATAAAAGAAAGTCGTGTTAGTTACTTCATAATTCATAATTAATTCGTTTATTGCGTTCTCTAAATGTTTATAAAAGATCTGATAAATAAATACAGTACATTAGAGGCCCTGTCGGGCACAACAATATTAGAGCAGAGGAAGGCTAATTTTTTTAATTTAATTTAGTACATATTTGAATTTTATTTTCTGCATTACATAAAATTATTATATTGTAATTATTAATTTAACTATTATGTCAATTTATTATACGTCAATTTGAATATTATATTATAGTAATTTTATTATAAACAATTTTTATTATGAATTAATTAAGTTATTGAAGTCTATTGAAATCTAAGCAATTTTAAAATGTCAATTATTTCGTTAGTATATTTTTGTCGTTGAGATATTCTTCGATTGAGTAATAGCTTTTGTCAATTAATATTTGTTTAATTTGTTTTAAAAAAGACTTTTCATTATGCCGATGTGTTCGGGCAGTTTATTATATATTTTTATAGACATCACGAAGGGACTTGTGGCGTACATCTGGAGGTGGGAAGTAGGTAACAATAACCGGTTCGCGTGTCTCACTCTTGAACCTCTGGCTTTGTCTTTTCGTTTAGTGTATAGTTGGGGATATTTACCCACAAATTTGCACATTTCGAGAATGTAAATAGATGAAAGGGTAAGTATATTAAATTTCTTGAAATAAGGTTTACAACTGTCTGTTTGTTCTATATTTGCTAATATACGTATTAACTTTTTTTGCGAAGTTAAAAGTGAGGGTGCGGATGGTGCGCTGCACCATAACATGATCCCGTAACTAAGCCAACTATGAGCGTATGCATGATATGTCATTAGCGCTGTTTTTAGGTCAGTCGTCCTTTTTATTTCGCGAAGCACGTACGTGAATTTTGAGATTTTGTTATTTATTGATTGGATATGAGATTGCCAGTTTACATTTTTATCAATCGTTAAACCCAAAAGCGAAAAATTGTTTACCGTTTCTAGGGTGGTGCCGTTATAATTTAAAGTGAAATCTAGTGAAATTTTTTGATACGGATGGAACAATATTATCTTTGTTTTGCGAAAGTTGACTTCGAGATTATGATCGTTCATCCACGTTGTGGTTTTGTCCAGGATGGCAGTAAGTTTGTCATTTAGATTATTACTATTTTTGCATGAGGTTAGCAGAGAAACATCGTCTGCAAACAAGACACAGTGGTTTTCAATTGATTTAGGCAGGTCATTTACATAAATGAGAAACATAAGACATCCTAACACACTGCCTTGTGGGATTGACGCGTTGAGTATTTTTCGGTCTGAACGTATATATTTTATACATTTTGTCGTGTGATTAAAATACTCAATTTCGACTAACTGTTCTCGGTCCTTCAAGTATGACTGAAACCATTTATAAGCTTCTAACTTCACTTATAACTCAAGAACGGCTGGATGATTTTTATGATTTTTGTATTTTTGGAATTGTCTTTGTCAGGAATAGGATAATAAGTATTAAAAACAATGAATAATTCATCGGTATGATGAAATTTTGGATTGTGTTTAACAATTAACAAAAATATAAAGTGTGTGACACTTCGAAGAAAAATATATACATTATTTGATTTACTTTAAATATAAAATATTTGATTTACGCAGTGCAACATCTCTCGGATTTGAAAACTGTAATGATTTCTTCAGAATGATTAACTTACGTAATAAGTAGTCATAGATGGCGCCACCAATGCATAATTGGGTTAACAAATGCAATCTACTAATTTCGTCGTATCGATGGATCTAACCGTGGCTTAATTGGCAGAGCACCTGGACGTGTAATCCGGAGGGTGCGAGTTCGTGTCCCGTCGGTACGATGAAATTTTGGATTGTGTTTAACAATTTACAAAGATGAATAATTGTCCTAAAAAATTATATAAGAAAAAGTATTTTACCAAAGTGTTCCTTGGTTTCGAAACTGCCAATCATTTGATGTTCAATTGTTTTTTTTAGTTATATAATGGCTCCACACGATTAGTGTATTAATATTTTAAAGTTTTGAGGTTAAGTTCTTAAAAAAAATAGGGTTGGAGAGGGGGAAGGTTCTCTTCTGTATCTTTATTTAAAGAAACCTCTGTTGTCCTGTTCCGAACCCTTTCGTGTCCGTAAGTAACCAACGATTTCGAAATCGAAAAATATGCGAAAAATTGTGTCTTTGACGGTCATATCTTTTGATCGCATTAACTTACAAGTTTAATTTTTTCACAACTGAAAGATATCGTAGACCCGACTATTTGATATAAGTGTCAACTTGATACCTCTACGCGTTCCTGAGAAAATGGATATTGACAGACGGACAGACAAACAGGCATACAACAAAGTAATTATATTGCAATACGGAGTTATCGCGCTAAAAACATAAATTTATTTACCTCGACGTTTCGATCAAGTTCCATTGACCGTGGTCACGAGAAGACTGAAATTGTGGGTATCAGCATTGTTATGATTGAGAGTAGTTTGAAACTACCCTCATTTGGTTATAAATAAAATATCTAACTGAAATATTTAACTGTAATATTTAACCGAAACACTCATCTGAAATATTCAGTTTTAGGCGCGATATGTCCCGTATTTAAATATTTATAACTGGATATTTCGGTTTAATATTTCGGTTAAATATTCAGTTGGATATTTCAGTTAAAACATTTCAGTTAAACATTTCGGTTAAATATTTCAGTTAAACATTTCAGTTAAACATTTCAGTTAAATATTCGGTTAAAGTATTTTAGTTAAATGTTTCAGTTAAATATTTCAGTTAAATATTTCAGTTAAATATTTCGGTTAAATATTTCACTTAAATATTTCAGTTAAATGTTTCGGTTAAATATTTCAGTTAAAAAGTTTCAATTAAAAAGTTTCAGTAAGTTGAAAGTTTCAGTTAAAAATTTCAGTTGAACATTTCAGTTAAACATTTCGGTTAAATGTTCGGTTAAGTGTTTCAGGTGGCTGGGAGTGGAGCTCGTGGTGCGTGCGGGTGCAGTGGGTGGCAGAGCATCGCAGGTCGTTGTCCCTGGTGCACGCGCCGACTTGCTGCGTCGCTGCCTTCGCTCGACGACGCTGCGACTGCCGGCTCCGTCGCTCCCAACTCGTTTCAGTTTAATATTTCAGTTAGATATTTATGTTGAATGTTTTAGTTGAATATTTCAGTTGAGTGTTTCGGTTAAATATTACAGTTAAATATTTCAGTTAGATATTTTATTTATAACTATGTGTTCAAATCGCGAAAGTTTAAAGTTTACCCTCATTTGATCTTGATCGGAGTTGCCATTGCACACACAATACTGACGACATCGGCATTACAATATAATTATGTGTGTAAATCGCGAAAGTTCAAAATACAACAATGTGATCCTATGAACAGACGGACATGACGAAACTATAAAGGTTCCTTATTAAGACTACGGAACCCTAAAAAAAAATTTTCAATTTTAAATCGGTTAAGATCTGACAGAGTACTGAGGTAACAAACCTCCTCCGTTTTTGAGAAGTCGATTAAAAACTAAAACACCGACTTCCATGCCCCGCGAGTCAATTTCAGTAGCAAGTTTGAGACGTTTATCGTCATATCTCTGGCGATACTGATCAGATCTCAGTGATCTGAGATCTATAAGTACTTTAATTACATCAACTCTCGGATTATAAAAATCTGACTATCGCATGACACGACAAAATGATTAGGAAGGAAAAAAGGAAAATTGAAGTAAACGTTAGTAGGTGCCTACCCTATTTATTTATCTTAGAACTAATCTATATACCGTTAAAAAATAATAAAATAAAACCCTAAGTAAACATTGGTAACCGTACTTATTTATCTGAGTACAAATCTTGCATCAGCTCTCGGACTATACGACTCGTTTGTCTCTTCCTTTCGTTTAGACATACTGAATAATATTTTTGATAGTTACTCTTTACAGTTACTATATGTTAATATCGTAAAGCAAGGAATATAATATTGAAGTAGGTAGGTAGGTAGGTAGGCGCGCGGCCGATCGAGAGCGCGCGTGACACTTTACTGACTGAACTTGAAACCCTAGCGGGTGCCGCGGAGGTACTTGTAGTTTCATAGCTACAGCGCGGAGTGCGACAGGTCAGGACGATCTGCACACGCAGGGTTCTGCTAGGCTATTCTGTAAGCTATCTCGACAGCGGAATCCGCGGTGATATTCGAATTTCGTACTACGAAATTCAATCGTGTCACGTTCGTAATACGGTTGAATTTCGTAGTACGAAATTCGAATCTCACCGCGGATTCCGCTGTCGAGATAGCCTACAGAATAGCCTAGCTGATTGATCAATATTCGCCGGAAAAATACGTTTCTTGTATCCCCGACCCCCTTTAAAATGTTTAATTTAATTTAGTTTTTATTATTTGATCTTGCAGCCATTGCAATACACACCATGAGTAAATTTCTAGTCTTTATCTATTAAGTTTTGTAAGATTGAGCATACAAATCCTCAAAAACACGTTTCTTGTATGGGGACCCCTTTTATTATATAATTGTATTTTGTTTTTATTGGTATATATACACAAATAGCAAATACCTCAGCGAATACCCATGTATGGAAGCACTATAATGACAGCGATCAAAATATGTCAATACAATGACAAATATTTCTGAACGAACCTACAATGACAACCTGGGACAACCATCAAAATTTAATATTTTGATGGTTGTCCCAGGTAGGTAGGTAAACACCTACGCGATAATTCGAGTAATGTGGATATATTATGTTGTCGATTCAAAACTCTTAATTTAATACGTGCTACAGATTTCAATTCGAGAGTGGAGCAGAGTCTACCCTACCGTACCGAAGGGACGAACGTCAAATGTTTGACAGGAAAGTAGGTAAAACAATTTATATGGGAAAATGAAATTGTTGTTTTTACTACTTCCTCGCAATTTTTCCATATTTTCTCACCGTTTAAACCTTCCCTGGACTACGACATTCAAAACTAAAATCAGCTAAATCGGCCCCGCCGTTCTCGAGTTTTAGCGAGACCTAACGAACAGCAATTGATTTTTATATATGAGCTGACCCGGCGAACTTCGTACCGCGAATATAAATAAACTGTCCCAGTGCGAGTCAGACCTGCACACGCAGGGTTCCGATTGAACAATATATGCCGGAAAATACGTTTCTCGTATGGGGACCCCTTTAATTTTTAATTTTATTTAGTACTAGCTGTGCCCGCGACTTCGTCCGCGTGGAATAGTGTCTTAGGTTAGCATTAACAAATAAGACATACGTATCCCAACTACACCGCGCCGTACCACGCCACGCTAATCCCCCCTTCCCTCCACCCGTCACATACCCTCCCCCTCACATACCTACCCTCCCTCTTTGCCCCCCCACCCCTTCCCCTCACTTCCAAATCCCTTCCCCTCCAGCTCTCCTCCCCCCTCCCCCTACTCTCCCCCTCAACTCCACCCACTCTCCCACTCCACTCCCCCTACCCTACCCATCCCCTCCCACTCCCCCTTCCCCCTCACAAACTTTGAATGTCATATTTATTTATATCAAAACAACAGCCTAAAAAAAATCCAAGCTTCTAGCTTCTAGCTTTAAAAATGACGATGCTTCCATACAACTTTTCATCCCCCCTTTCAACCCGCTTGTCGCATTAAAAATACAATGCCTATGTCCTTTGTCAGGCTCTATATATCTGTGTACCAAATTTCATTTAAATCGGTACTATAGTTTTGGCGTGAAAGCGAAACAAACAGACAGATAGACAGAGTTACTTTCGCATTTATAATATTAGAATAAAACCCAGAGATGGCGCTAGCGTAGATTTTAATAGCTCTCCTTTAAATATTGCCTAAATGTATGAGATCCTGCATCGCACAAACGATATTTTCCGTGATATTGTAACTGCTGCACTTGCTTCGCGATTAAACCTCTCAAAACTTGAACTCGTTTAAAAACGTTTCCTCTTTATAACATTAGTCTGGATTAATTGTTTGATGTTATAGCAGCCATTGCAATATACACCATGAGTAAAGTTCAAGTCTTTATCTATTAAGGTTTGTAAGATCGAGCATAAAAAGCCACAAAAACACGTTTCTTGTATGGGGACCCCTTCATTTCTCACCGTTTAAACCTTCCCTGGACTACGACAAACATTTCAAAACCAAAATCAGCTAAATCGGCCCAGCCGTTCTCGAGTTTTAGCGAGACTAACGAACAGCAGTTGATTTTTATACATAAGAAGTAAAAATACTTAATTTTAAAGAAAGTCAAAAGTTTGGCAAGCATGTATGAAAGCACTCATGAAAGTGGAAGAAGCGAAAGAGGTATGTCAGGATCGGAGCATGTGGAAAGAACTAGTCTCTGCCTACCCCATCAGCAAAAAAGTGTGATTTTATGTATGTATTTAAAATATTTGACAATCAAGTAACGATGGTCAGTCCTATCTTTTAGTAGATTTTTTTATATTTCTGAAAATGTAAAACTAACCCTCCAATTCTTACTTGTATCTAATATATCTAAAAAGCTATTGAACTTAATTGAAAGTAGTTCTATAATTTTATTTTGATTGGGAATGTGTGTATGACATTTTATTGAGATATTTTACCTTTGATTGCGGTCTCGTTCCTCATATTGATACTGTTCCTGGTATCTCCTCTCATTGCTAGAGCCCCGGTAGAAACGCTGCATTTCCCGCACTCTCTGTCTATCAAAATCACCTCCCTGGGGTTCTGAACGGTATTCTTTCCTGTAAATTGTTTAAATATTAGCTACCTTAAAACTGTGGCTGTCACAAAATCAAGTGACCTATCAAGCAGACGAAAATAAATCAAAATTGGTTAATCCGTTTAAAACATACCATGACACAGACAGACACACAGATAAATGCATCAAACTCATACAACCCATCATTTTACATCGTCAATAAAAATGCCAGCCCCCTGATTCTCAATCTTTCGAAAATCTATTCGGATTCAGAAGCTTTTTACTTTAACTTTTTACAGAGTAGTCTGATTTTGATAATTCTTTTTTTATTGCAATATCCCACTTAAATTTTTACGAAATCGGGCGAGCGGCTTTTATTAAATCAACTAAAATAATCGCACACAGCATCTTCAAAGATCTTTCCACACGGCTAGTTGAAACGACACAGGACCAAAATGCTGGCATGTATTTAGCTCAGAGACTAAGCATCGCCATTCAACGGGGGAATACAGCCAGCATTTTGGGAACTTTACCTACTGGTAGTGGTTTGGTAGACTAAATTTTAGTTTTTATGGTTTTTTATTAGGTATATTTATTTGTTTATAGTTAGGTAGTTTTAAAAATATAATAATGTATATAATGTAATTGATAGATTGAATATTTTAATAAAATATCATCGTCACTAAAATAATGAAAAAAGTATTATTATATTGATGATTTCATCGTAACGTCAATGTATATCGATTGACAAACTGGAAAATAACAAAAATAGCCAAAAATCGGGCTCAGTTACTTGTACTATTTATTATTCTGTGGCTCAGTGGCGTGTCTTGGGAGAGGCCTATATCCAGCAGTGGACGATAATGATGATGATATTATTTCACAGGTGGTACCATTTGAATTTCATCGAGATGTTGATGATGTTCAGTATCTTCAGTGATATGAAAATAAACGCCTTAAACTTAGTATTGAAATTGATTAGCGTGACGTTGGAAGTCTTATTCTTTTAGTTTTTTAAATGATCTTAAATTATTTTTATTATTATAAAGCATTTTTATTATTATGACCTATAAAACGTTTGTCAAGGCCAGGGGTACGCAATGACGCCTGCATATAACATGTGGCACAGAAAACTTGCTGCTAAGTGAAGATATGATTACACCTTTAATGTAGATTCTCATCCTCCATAGTCTTACCTCGTGCTGATCTAAGCTCTCCTGTGAATGTGTTAATCTAATTATTAGATTCTTCTAATTTATCTTTTTTTCATTCGAACAGCATTTTTTGTAGGCCTACCCATGTTGGTACATAAAGCCTGTTTATTTTTTTTTTATTTACAAATATTTTACAACAAATTATAAATAAAGTAAGGTAGGTAGCTATTTTAAAAGTAATAAAACATTAAGAATGTAGTAATTAGCAGATTATGGCCACGAAAAAATATAAAATAAAACTTTTTAACAAAAAAATTAAACTACTGTAAAAACTGAAAAGTAAAAAATAATAAACCTTTGTTATTTAACCTAATAATGATGTTCTTAAACTACTGTTAATATACCTCAGTATATATTTTTATAATGGTTTTGAGTTTTTAACTTAACTTAATAACTAAGTTCCTAAATTAATGTAAGTATGTATACAAGTTTTGTTAAAAACTCAAAACCATTATAAAAATATATACTGAGGTATATTAACAGTAGTTTAAGAACTTCATTATTAGGTTAAATAACAAAGGTTTATTATTTTTTACTTTTCAGTTTTTTCGGTAGTAAACTACCAAATTTTTTTGTTAAAAAGTTTTATTAACTTACAATATTGATAAATTTGTGGTCTAGGAAACATGTCAGAAGATGAGACCATGTGACCTTACACTGTGCCGTTTGAAATGAAATAAGAACCACAGCTGGCTTACATAAGCAGAACCCGGATGCAGAGTACCAGTCGATGCAGGAACAACATTTACAATCATCAATCATCACCATATGCTTTAGCATTATCATTACATCCAGAGATGTGATAAACGTTTATAACGGATAAACGGATACTTTAAATTGACGTAACACGTTTAAACATTGCACTTTTTTTATCTGACTGACTGTCCGACAATGCACAGCATAAACCGCTGGTTGTAGAGACTTGAAATTTGGAGGGTATATTTGTCTTAGTATTAACATATAAAAGGAGCTCGTCTTATCCAAACAACAAAAAACATACTAACAAAAATAGCAACAAAAATAATTTGAAAATACTAACAAATCAAAAACCTGTCATTGTCAGTCTGCCACAACGGAAACAAGAAGAATTTATATTAGTTGCATAATATTGATTACGCCCGTTTGAAAAAATACTAACAAATTAAAAACGGATCGTTGTGTCTACCATAATGGAAACAAGCAAAATTTATTTTAGTCGCATAATACATTAACTGATCCCACCGATATTGAGTCTTATCTGCATAGAAATAAGGTTGGTAGAAATAATCAATTTAATAAACAAAAATTATGATGAGCGTTATTGCAGTGGAAATAAGGTAATTTTTATGGCCAAATATAGTCATATTTTTAAACAAAGACGTCTTAAATTCGTAAGCAGCTTTTGGTGCTTATTTAGGTTTTAAAACGTTTTTCATTTAAAACGCCCACCTCTGATTGCATCCAAGTTCACAAATAAGCAGGTATACACACACATTTACGAGCATCATCTTCACTATGTGCTTTACCACCACCACCACCTTCACCATTGGAATTATGCCAGCAACCTGCTTCACTTCTTCGAGGAGCTGGGATAACTTGTAAAAACACTGGCAGGGGGAAATGCACAATACACCTTGAGCGGGACATCAGTGTGGGTCTTATTGTCCCCATTGCCAATTAGAATTAGAAGTAACTGATCGGAGTATTGTCAATTGCAAAAATCCAAGTCAAAAGAGAGTCAGTTTCCAAACCAAAATACCTTTCGAATGATTGAGAATACCTGAAAACCCTGCAGATAGATCTATATTATATATTAATCAGGATTTGTTAATTTTAAACTTTTGCAATTTACACACATAATTACCATTAAAACATGCAACTTGATTGAAACGTCAAGATGAATAAAATTATGTTTTTAATGCAATAAGTCTCATATTACAATGTAATTAATCAGGATTGTCTGTCTACCCTACAGGCATACTTACTGGTAATATGTGCGAGCTGGGCGCTCATCCACTTCTGGAGATCTCCTACGATCATTCACCACACTATGCAGTCGCCGATCTTTGCGTTCTACTATTTCTGTGAACAAAATGATTAATTAATTATCTTTTTCGATTTTCGGCAGTAATTACAGCTACTCAATAAAATTAAGTGTATAGAGCTTAGCACCTATAACACTTGCTGAAGAGCTCCGCGACCGCTTTTGCTTGTTGCTTTTTTTATGTTTTTTCTTAGGAGCTTCGCCATCACTGACAGAACTATTCTCGTCATCCGATCTGCTGTCTGCGACAGAATCAGATCGCCTCTTTCTTTTGACGTGCTTCTTCTTCTTTTTCTTGTGCTTCCGTTTTTTCGAACGCCTGTAATCATCAGATTCGCTATCGGAATCTGAAGAATCTGCACGTTTCTTTTTCTTTCGGTGTCGGTGTTCAGATTCTGAGGACTCTCCACTTTCACTTTCAGAACTGCTAGATCTCTCACTAGCTTCTGAATCTTCGGAATCATCCTCAGAGGATTGATGACGCTTTTTGGATTTCATTTTGCTGATTTAATTTACTTTTTTCTGTACACAAAATAGAAACAATCAACTCAACACGCAAGCGCAGATTACCACAGACAATTTATATCACAGAACACTACTACTCTGCCGAGTATCTCTGATTTATATTCTCTTTGACCACAGATAGATTACTATAATTGTATGCTGGACTTGCAAGACCGATTTTGCATCCAGCGAGCACCCCCACCACTACGCGAGTGACGTGCAGTTAGACAGTGAATAACGTGGACGTACGTCAGAGCAGTCCAGCATCGTGCCACATCGTGCGGCTTGATGGTGTATAGACTTGCTGTACAGCAGATTTAACATATACGTACAATATACATTTATAATTTAAAACATTTTTTTTGTTCTATTTAAGGTTAAACCGCACTAAGCGACACTGCACAGCAGCGGCGCGACGCGACACGTAGCGACACTTTTAGGTATACCACACTTGAACTGCAGTGCCGCGACTGTTTGCAGCACGGAGAATAGACTATCTGTCTTTATCCGTGGTTAAAGGGCCTTATTCACGATCCATCCCGGCTGTACGTCAGCTCAAGGCCGCGGCGCTGGATGTAGCATACTATCTTGCATACTATCTATAGCAGACTGTCGTGCGCGCATCAAGCGAGCAGAGTAAATAGAACGGAAATGTTTTAAATTACAAATGTATATTATACGTATATGTTAAATCTGCTGTATACAGCAAGTCTATACACCATCAAGCCGCACGATGCTGGACTGCTCTGACGTACGTCCGTGTTATTCACTGTCCATCTGCACGACGCTCGCGGTGGTGGGGGTGCTCGCTGGATGCAAAATCGGTCGTGCAAGTCCAGCAAACAATTAATAATAATTATCGACGTACGTCAACGCTCACTCAGCTATAATATATATATCTGTGACGTCACCAAGCGATACCGTAATATACATTATTGCATATTACTATACACTAAGACGACCATCAATTATGAAGGCATTAGGAAGGCAAAATATATATTTCTCAGTGTGTGGTAGCTTGCTTTAATATATATTATAGTACGGTATATTAATATATATCATAGCTAAGTCTGTGACGGGCTTAAACGTAGTTTAGGTATACCGCACTTGAACTGCAGTGCCGAGACAGTTTGCAGCAAATGTTATCTGTCAGTCGTTCGGCAACCTCTGAGGAAGATGGAAGAAACAGATTTGAACGTTATTTTGAGTCAGGTGGACGAAAATGACTTGGATATTGTAATAGTATCTTTGCTTTGTGAGGAAGAAGAAAGAATGGAACAAGAGCAAGCAAAAAAGAAGGTAAAAATATGGGTTCATGACGATATGACACACTTTTGCCACGGCTCAAAAAGGATCGGAAAAGGTTTCATACATACTTTAGAATGTCTCAAAATAAATTCGACGACTTGTTACAAATTTTGAAGCCCCAATTAGAAAAACAGGATACACTTTTCCGAAAAGCGATAGGTGTGGAAGAAAAACTCATGGTTACAAAGTTTTATTTATTTCTTAATAATAATAATATAATAATAATAGCCTTTATTCAGACATCATTTACAATGAGGATTACAATTTCATTCATTATTATTTTAATTGAATAGAATACTAATAATTTATCTACCAGTATGTATATATTATATATATATTATGAGATTCGGAATCAGTATCAGATTTTGGTATCAGATTTGGAATATGAAAACCTATTAAGAAACTCGACATAATTCATGGAAAAAACGGCGCGGTGTAGTTGGGATACGAATGTGATTTATTAGTTAATGCTACCCAAAGACACTATTCCACACGGACGGAGTCGCGGGCACAGCTAGTAGTAAATAAAGTTCTTTTTTGTAATAATCTCTTAATAAGTGTGCGCCGCATCACGTCGCGGTGTGAGCCGACCCGAACTTGAATAAAATGAAGTGTCGCGTCGCTTACTATACCGCACTAGCGGCAGCGGAACTACACGACGCGACACCACTCTGACACATATAGTAATCTGTGCGCGACACGGCGCGTCAGATTTGATGAGTTGGTCAATATTGTCGCGCAGTGTCGCGACGCGTAGTTCCGCTGCAGCGTAGTGCGATATACCTCATACAATTTCTTACAAAGAATATTTTGTCGCTATGTGTCGCGTCGCGCCGCTGCAGTGAAGTGTCGCTTAGTGCGGTCTAGCCTTTATCATCGAGTCCAGAGTAGTGATGTTGCGATAGCGATAGCCTTTCGATAGTAACGTGATAGTACTGTGACCTTGAAAATCAATCGTACTATCGATAGCCCTATCGAACCTATCGAACATTGACGATACTATCGATAGTGTCGATTGTTAAAAATAAGTAATACTATTGTTTAGGATCAATAGTATCGATACTATCCATAGTATCACTACAAAAACTATCAATCGTATCGATACTATCGATAGAATTAATTTCTATAGTATCGATAGTGTCGACGCTCGCGGTGGTGGGGGTTCTCACTGAATGAAAAATCGGCCGTGTAAGTCCAGCAAACAATTAATAATAATTATCGACGTACGTCAAGCCTATTCACGATACTTTTGCATCGAGCATCGTGCATGTCCTTGAGCTGACGTACAGCCGGGATGGATCGTGAATAAGGCCCTTAAGTATATTAAAATGTATATTATTTCTCTATGATGTAATTGAATGACGCCTGCTGCATGAGCGTGTAATGGACGCCATACACATATAGTATTGATCACAGACTACTAAGGAGATACTACGTATATGGTAATGATACCGTTTTGCTTAGTTCATTCAAATATAGTGATCTGTGGTTCATTCATTTTTCATGACATTGACATCATCCAAAAAGAAGTTTGACGTTATTTGATTTTGACAGTTGACTTGACAAATCTATAATATTAATAATATTGTAATCTGTGATTTTCGTATTTTTAGTTTCTCTACGGTTTCTCTCGTTTGATAATAAAATATCCCAAAGTTTATTTTTAAGTTTATATCTGCTTTTCTGCACATAATCATAAATTATCCATATCATTAAACTTAATAATAATAACATTTAAATAGCTAAGTGGTTTGAAACAACCCGAAACTATGTAATTTGTTGAACTATCAAAACAATCTAGTGTAACACGTAGCAAAGATAACCTGATAAAACTACTTTCTTGGTTCTTAGTAAATTTGCTTGTAATTTAACTATGGCGACAAGAAAACGGAGTGGTTCAGGATCAAAAAGGCACCTTAAAGAGAAGGTGGTTCAGATATACGAGTCATTTTTCCGAGGCGAAGACTTGACTACTGATAATCCTACTTTTTGGGATGAATTCTTCCTTTTGAAGCCAAAGATTCCACAGCTGGAGGCAGAAATCCAAAAGTTGTCCGTGGAACAACTGGTAAACATGAAAGAAAGTATGAATTTATTTGTAGCCCAGTGTATTGAGATGCTAGGACAGGAACACCACATAAGGTCAGTAGATATTCATCGTTTTAAACAGATAAGTCGCGTCAGAGCTATTATCTTATATATAAAAACTAATCCCAATTTCCCTTGGTCACGGCATCACGGGTGAACGGCTGGACCGATTTCGTTAATTCTTTTTTGTTGTGTTTTTTATCGTCAGGAGATGGTTCTTATAAAAAAAAAATAAAATAAATGAAAGTTGTTTTTAACGCAGGTGAAGCCGCGGGGCATAGCTAGTATAAAATATTTGTCAATGAATATAAAATAAATAATTATTTCTTTACCAAATAGCAGTTATGTGCCATTTACAGTTTGTATCTTTGTAAAACAAACATATTTCAATCGTAGATTAGTGTATGCCCTGCAGACACTCAGTGCACTGCTGATCACAATGTACCAGCGAGCCAGTCAAGATTCCAACCTGAACATCAAGACAGTGCTCATTGGTGCTGACAATCATGCTGATGCTAAGATGCAGAAACTGTTTGAACACTGTAGTACTATATTATCAGGTAAAAGTTTTTTTTTCTGTTTTTGATATAAGGTAACAAGACAAGCACGATGCTCGCCTGATTATAATCAATTATGTCTACCTATTACAGATACAGTGGCATGCAAAATTCTGGACTGCCAGAATTTGGCATGTTACTGCACTGCGCCTGTTACCTTGAGACATAAAGCTGTTGAGTCTCAGATGCCCTGTAATTTCACTGGAAACCTTGCCATTTCAACCGAAAATCATTCCTATTTCACGGATGAAAATTAATTGGCAAAGTGGTAGTAGTTATAAATTGATATTGTTGGTGTTTCACCAGACACAGTAAATAGATTATCATGACCCTGTTAGACTAAACTGTATACTATTACAAATATATCACTATTCCATATAAATATTACTATAAATTGTCTAAGGAGGATGTAAATATCAAAAACAAAATTAACTTTTGCATTTATAATTTTATGTCATTATTGACTTATGGCCGGTTTCTGAATACAATTATTGAGAGTTTATCTACATAATAATGCTATGATTGAGTAGATAAACTTTCAATAAATGTACCTCAGAAACCAGCCATTAATAGTGGTGATAATTAATAATAAACATATTGTACAATATTGACTTTTGCATTTATAATATTGGTATAATACATTATTGGTGGTAATTAATAAAGGTAAGGTGATATAAAATTACATTTGGCGAAATACAGACTGTTTGCATAGATCAATGTCTAGAGATTTTTTACCCAGGGAATACTATTTAAAAAAAATTCACTAAATTACATTCCATATTGTTTAAAGGTGATGTGCCGGACAGCTTGAAGTCAATGATCCTGAAGTTGTTGCTTGTGATAGCGACGGGGCTGGAGAACCTTGATGAGAACCCTCTGGTGGAGTATTTCATGCAGAATTCACTGTTTGAACCTATGGTTCAGCTGTTGTGCACTTCTACAGAAAGACAACAGCATGGTATGTTACTCTGGATGATATTGAGACAGTCTTTGCATATGACTAGGACCCAAATACTGTTAGCTAGCAAATGGCTATGCCTATCTATCTATCATATGATATTTTTCTTTTTCTTTTTACTTTTCTTATTTCTTTTCTTTTTATCTAGTTTAGTTTACATAAGTATGTACTTAAATCCAGTTGTTTGCAAATGTGTTCAAACAAACAATCTGTACAAATAAAAGCACTTAAAATTAAGCCTTCATATCAGTTACAACATGTGAGTCATAGTCACTATCTATATACAGGTAACACCTACATATGTCACAGAATGTTTTATATAGTAATTAATTCTATATTTTAAAGTAAATTAAATGAAACCTTGTACAACAGTATAATTAAGTACATACTGTGTTTCGAAAATGCTTATTAAACAAACTATATTATTCAGCGATTGTGTTCACATAAATACGCACATAGCAATCTTCTTCTTCTTCTTATCATCTTCTTATATATAAAAATCAATTGCTGTTCGTTAGTCTCGCTAAAACTTGAGAACGGCTGGGCCAATTTAGCTGATTTTGGTTTTGAAATGTTTGTCGTAGTCCAGGGAATGTTTAAACGGTGAGAAAATATGGAAAAATTGCGAGTAAGATAATAAAAAAACAACAATTTCATTTTCCCATATAAACTGTTCTATACTTTCCTGTCAAACATTTGACGTTCGTCCCTTCGGTACGGTAGGAAATTTGAAGCACGTATTAAATTAAGGGTTTTGAATTGACAACATAATATACCCACATTACTCGAATTATCACGTAGGTATTTAAATTTTAATATTTTGATTTTTTTTGTTGGTTCGTTTAGACATTTTTGTCATCGTATTGACATATTTTGATGGTTGTCATTATGGCGTTTCCATACATGGGTATTTGCTATTTGTATATAAACCGATAAAAACAAAATAAGATTAAATAATAAAGGGGTCACTATACAAGAAACGTGTTTTTGAGGATTTTTATGCTCGATCTTACAAACGTTAATAGATAAAGACTTGAAATTTACTCATGGAGTGTATAGCAATGGCTGTAAGATCAAATAATAAAAACTAAATTAAATTAAAAATTAAAGGGGATCCGGTCCCCATACAAGAAACATATTTCTCAGGCAAATATTGTTCAATTGGAACCCTGCCTGTGCGGGTCTGACTCGCACTTGGACAGTTTATTTATATTCGCGGTACGAAGTTCGCCGGGTCAGCTAGTACTGAAATAAGAATTTTGTATAATTTGTAGACCTGCATCTGAATAGCACAGGATTAGCTAAAGAGGCTTAGACAAAAGGGAGACCAATGCCCAGCAATATATGGATTTTCACAATGATGAACATTTAAGATGGCATGTTTATTAATATCAACACCAATATTATAAATGCGAAAGTCAGTTTGTTTATTTGTTTGTTTGTTTGTTTGGGACTTCTTCACGGTCAAACATCTTGACCAATTTGGCTGAAATTTTGTACAAAGATAGTACATAGGGCAGAATAGGATATAGGAAACTTTTTTTCTGGCCGTCGAGTCAGGGGTCCAGATATTTATAATTGAATTTTGTAAATATAAGCCCTCTCCTCGAATAAACGGCTTGACCGATGTGCCTGAAATTTTGTATAAAGACAGTTCATAGAGTAGAAAAGGATATAGGAAACTTTTTTTCTGGCTGTCGAGTCAGGGAGTCCAGATATTTTTAATTGAATTTTGTAAATAAAAGACTTCTTCTCAAATAAACGGCTTGACCGATTTACCTGAAATGTTGTATGAATACATGTCATAGGGCAGAATAGGATATAGGATACTTTTTTTCTGGCTGTCGAGTCAGGGGGTCCAGATATTTATAATTGAAATTTGTAAATATAAGACCTCTCCTCGAATAAACGGCTTGTTATATATAGACAGTTCATAGGGCAGAATAGAATATAGGATACTTTTTTTTTGGCTATCGAGTCTGAGTGTCCATATTTTTTTTATTGAATTTTGTGAATGTGTAGCCTCTTATCAGCTAAACAGCTTGACGGATTCAGCTGAAATTTTAAACATATTACAGTTCATATGGCATTGAATCACATAGGATACTTTTTTCTGGCAGTCGACTCCAGGTGTCCAGATTTTTTAAATTGAACTTTGTAAATGTGTGGCCTACTCTCGGTCAAACGGGATAACCATTTGGGCTGAAATTTTGTACACAGACAGTCAATAAGACATAAAAGGACAACAAATACTTTTTTTGGATGGCAATTTCGGGTGTCTATATTTTTATTATGAAATTTTGTAAATGTGTGGCCTCTTTTCGGCCAAACGGCTTGACCGATTTAGATGAAATTTTGTACAAAGACATTTAATAGTGCATAAAAGGGCAAAAATTTTTCTGCAGTTAAGTGTGGGTGCCTATATTTTTTGTTTACTTTACATAGAGTTTGCATAATCATAAAAGTTTGACCTTAGGTTCATCTATAATGACTAAACTTAATAAGTTTCTTAAATAGGCCATTAAATTGTCAGGGTCATTAAAAGTCATGAAAATTTACGCGATGGCTTTGCTTGCCCAACGTGTTTTATCTGCTTTGAGGGAAGTATATTAAACAACATTCGTGTTTCAACAGCCATATTTAACTTTAGAGTCATCGGTGTTGACTTAGTAGGTCATAAAAACTGTCAAGGTCATAAAATGTCGTAAACATTTTTCAAGCTCGCTTCGCTCGCGCATTTATAGCGCTCGCTTCGCTCGCGCAAGCAATTGTTTTATCTACTTTGTAGGTAATATTTTTGCAACTTTTGTATTCTAATAACCACATGCATCAAAACGAGCCATACATTGGAACAGTACAACCATCCATAATCATAATGATTATTTACCTTGAAATAAGTGGATATCAAGTTTAACCTTAGGGTCATCGGTGTTGACTTAGTAGGTCATAAAAACTGTCAGGGTCATAAAAATTCGCCAAAATGTTTCGCGCTCGCTTCGCTTGCGCAGTGATAGCGCTCGCTACGCTCGCGCAGACATTTGTTTTATCTACTTTGTAGGTAAAATATATATAATATTTCAGCATTTTTTGTATTTTAATAGCCATATCAAGTATATAAGGATATCAAGTTGGTTAAACTTGATATCTGTGTCATCAGTGTTGACTTAGTAGGTCATAAATACTGTCAGGGTTATAAAAAGTCGTGAAAAATGTTCGCACTCGCTTCGCTCGCGCATTGATAGCACTCGCTCCGGTCACGCAAGAATTTGTTATATCTACTTTGTAGGAAAAATTTCAGCAACTTTTGTATTTTAATAGCCACTTGCATCAAAACAAGTCATAAATTAAAACAGTACAACCTTAACGGCTTGTTATCTAAGATATATTTTAAGATAAATAATCATAATGATTATTTATCTTAAAATAAGTGGATATCAAGTTTAACCTTAGGGTCATCGGTGTTGACTTAGTAGGTCATTAAAACTGTCAGGGTCATAAAAAGTCGTAAAAACTTTTCGCGCTCGCTACGCTCGCGCAGGCATTTGTTTTATCTACTTTGTAGGTAATATTTCAGCATTTTTAGGGTTCCGTACCCAAAGGGTAAAACGGGACCCTACTACTAAGACTCCGCTGTCCGTCTGTCTGTCTGTCTGTCTGTCTGTCTGTCCGTCTGTCACCAGGCAATAGCTCATTAACCGTGATAGTTAGACAGTTGAAATTTCCACAGATGGTGTATTTCTGTTGCCGCTAGAACAACAAATACTAAAAACAAAATAAAGTCATAAATTAAAGGGGGTCCCCATACAAAGAACGTGTTTTTAAACGCCATCTATAATTAGTTTCAGCAAAATGACATAGATGGCGCTAGTAAACGAGCCCCGTCTTTCTAGATCGCGACCAAACCAAATATTCTTGGTAATATCAATTAATCAAATATATGAGGTTGAAACTCTGTTATGTTTCGTATTGTACGGAACCCTCCCTAAGTGTGCGATACAGACGCGATGCTGACTCGCACTTGGCCAGTTTTATTTGTATTTTAATAGCCTCACGCATCAAAACGAGTCCATGAGTTGAAACAGTCCAACCTTCAATAATCAAAATGATTATTAACCTTTAAATAAGTGGATATCAAGTTTAACCTCTGTGTCATCAGTCTTGACTTAGTAGGTCATAAATACTGTCAGGGTCATAAAAAGTCGTGAAAAATGTTCGCACTCGCTTCGCTCGCGCAGTGATAGCACTCGCTCCGGTCACGCAAGAATTTGTTATATCTACTTTGTAGGAAACATTTCAGCAACTTTTGTATTTTAATAGCCACTTGTATCAAAACAAATCATAAATTAAAACAGTACAACCTTCAATAATCATAATGATTATTTATCTTAAAATACGTGGATATCAAGTTTAACCTTAGGGTCATCGGTGTTGACTTAGTAGGTCATAAAAACTGTCAGGGTCATAAAAAGTCGTAAAAAATTTTCGCGCTCGCTTCGCTCACGCATTGATAGCACTCGCTTCGCTCGCGCAAGCATTTGTTTTATCCACTTTGCAGGTAAAATTTCAGCAACTTTTGTATTCTAATAGCCAAATGCATCGAAACGAGCCATAAATTGGAACAGTACAACCTTCAATAACCATAATTATTATTTACGTTAACATAAGTGGATATCAAGTTTAACCTTAAGGTCATCGGTGTTCACTTAGTAGGTCATAAAAACTGTCAGGGTCATAAAAATACGTAAAAAAATTTCGCGCTCGCTTCACTCGCGCATTAAAGGCGCTAGCTACGCTCGCGCAGGCATTTGTTTTATCTACTTTGTAGGTAACATTTCAGCAACTTTTGTATTCTAATAGCAACGAGCCATAAATTGGAACAGATTACCGATTACATACTCTGAGGGTCATAAAAAGTTATAAATATGTTCGCGCTCGCGCAAGCATTTCTTTTATCTACTTTGTAGGTAATATTTCAGCAACTTTTGTATTTTTATAGCCATACGCATCAAAACGAGTCATAAATTGAAACAGTACAATCTTCAATAATCATAACGATTATTTACCTTAAAATAAGTGGATATCAAGTTTAACCTTAGGGTCATCGGTGTTAACTTAGTAGGTCATAAAAAGTCATAAAAAATGTTCACTTGCGCAATAATAGCGCTCGCTACGCTCGCGCAGCTATTTACCTTATTTTCTTTGCAATAAATATTTCAGGAACTTTTTTGTTGAGTCAAACATTTAAACAGCACAAATTCGTATACCTAACCAAAATGATGAATGACTTTAACAATAAAGGATATTGAGTTCGACTTTGGGGGTCATCTATGGTGAATTGGCCTAAGAGATATTCGATCTAAACGCGGGCGAAGCCGCGGGTAACAGCTAGTGTATTGATAAGGGTTTCTAATCTAATACTTATCCATTAAAATTAAAAGATTGTCTTAATATTGACATGAATTGCCAATGATAATTAAAAAGTACATTTAAATTACATTAACAGTTGCTAAACAACATGATTAGAAAATGAGACACAAGTAATCCATAAATTTTATCATAATTATTTGACCTGACTATTTAAAAGCACTTCAAATGTTTGTTGACGCGAAATAAGGGTTTTACCAAGGTTCCGTGCCGCTGAGTGTTTTTTTTTAATATCTGATAAGCTAGCTTATGACCACTTTCTGGCCTGGTGGTAAGCGATGGTGCGGTCGAAGATGGTGAACACGCTGGGCCTAGAATACTCTGACTGTAAAGACCTGTTTGCTGCCGGAACACCGGTTATGGCGGTAAATTTTCTCCTTGAATTTTGGTAGCAAGTCAGGCGGAACATCAATATAATATGCTCCTACCACCTGTGTAAGATTGTATAATTTATTTATGTACTAGTTGCGTCCTGCGGCTGTGCCCGCGTTTGTCAATCTATATATATAAAATCCAAATTCCTGACTGACTGACTGACTGACTGACTGACTGACTGACTGACTGACTGACTGACTGACTGACTGACTGACTGACTGACTGACTGAGATATCAACGCACAGCCCAAACCGCTGGTCCTAGACACATGACATTTGGAGGGTGTGTTCTTTATGGAGTGTAGACATCCACTAAGAAAGGATTTTTCGAAATTCCACCCCTAAGTGGGTGAAATCGAGGGTTGAACTTTCTATGAAACTTTTTATTCTCTGGGTCAATTATCTCGGAAATTAAATGGTCACGGTTTTTCAAAAATCATCCCCCACACGTTTTTCTGTCTAACTAAATGACTGCCTGATATATCAACGCTCTGCCTAAACCACTGGTCCTAGAGACATGATATTTGGAACGTGTGTTCTTTGTGAAGTACAAGTATCCACTAAGACATCGATTTTCGAAATTCTACCCCTAAGAGAGTATGATGTAAGGTTACATTTTCCGTCATTTTTTTTTATTTTCTGGGTCCGGTCGCTAGATTATCTCGAAAATTGGTACATATACTCTTTAATTAAAATTATGAGACACATGTCAGTCACTGTATCACAGTTTTTCGAAATCATCTCTTACGCATTTTTCTAACTGACAGACTGACTGATATATCAATACACAGCCTAATCCGCTGGTTTGAGACACATAAAATTAAGAGTGTGGGTTCTTTGTAAATTACAGCTATCCACAAAGAAAGGGTTTTTTGAAATTTCCACCCCTATGTGGATGAAATGAAAAGTTTATTTTTTTGTGAAACATCTTAAACTCTGGGTCAATGGACTTGAAAATTGGTATACATACTCTTCAATTAAAATTATAAGACACGTGTGTCACAGTTTTTCAAAATCGTCCCTCACGTGTTAGTCTGGCTGATTAGCTGACTGATATATCGACGTGCAACATAATCCGCTGTATTAAAGACATAACATATAGAGGGTGTGTTTTTTGTGAAGTAAAGCTATGCACTAAGAAAGGGTTTTTCGAAATTCCTCCCCTATGTGGGTAAAATGATAAGTATAATTTTCTGTGAAATTTATGAGAATTATGAGACATGTGTTTTACAGTTTTTCCAAAATCGCCAAATTATCCCTTACGCATTTGTCTAATTAACTGATTGATATATCAACGTCCAGCCTAATCCGCTGCTAATGCGAAAGTCAGTTCGTTTATTTTATTATTCGTTTGTTTGGGACTTCTTCGCGGTCAAACAGCTTGACCGACTTGGCTGAAATTCTGTATAAAGACAGTTCATAGGGTACTTTTTTCTGGTTGTCGAGTATAGGTAACCAGATTTTTTTAATTAAATTTTGTAAATAGTAGATCTCTTCGCGGATAAACGACGGGACCGATTCAACTGAAATTTAGTACAAAGGCAGTCAATAAGACAAAGATTGACATAGGAGACTATTTTTGGCAGTCGAAAATCTCGACATCCTAAGGTGTCGAGATTTTTTTTTGTCGCATTTTGTAAGCGCAGCGCTTTGTGTGGCCTCTGACCGGCCAAACTGATTGACCGATTTATCTGAAATTTTGTACAAAGATAGTTAATAAAGCACAAAAAAACAAAGTATACTTTTTTTTGACAATCTAGTCTGGATGTCCACATTTTTTTATTGATATTTGAAAATGTTTTACGTCTTATCAGCTTAACGGATTAAGCTGAAATTATGTGCAAAGATAGTCAATAGAACATACAAGGACATAGGATTTTTTTTTTCTGGCAGAAAGGTCTGGATATCTAGATTTTTTTTTATTGAATTTTGTAAATGTGTGACGTCATATTTGAGCAACGGCTTAACCGATTCAGCTGAAATTATGTACAAAGATAGTCAATAGAACATACAAGGACATTGAATACTTTTTTTCTGGCATAAAGTCTGGATGTCTATATTTTTTTATTGAATTTTGTAAATTAGTGACGTCTTATCAGATCAACGACTAGCCGATTCAGCTGAAATTTTGTACAAAGATAGTCAGTAGAGCATAGTAGGACTTAGGGCACTTTTATTTTGGCAAATACTTAAACAGCACAACTTGGTATACCCTAACCATAATGATTAATTACTTTTACGATAGAGGATATCGATTTCGACCTTGGAGCCCTCTCTGATAACTTAACTAAAGGTTATGAAGTCATAAAACTGTCAGGTTCATAAAAAGTAATCAAAAATTTTCGCTAGCTGCGCTCCGCAACCATTCGCCTTATCTGCTTTGTAGGAAATATTTTCATTCATTTTTGTGCTTTAACAGCCGCAGGTATCAGACTGAGTCAAACATTTAAAGAGCACAACCTGGTATACCTCTAACCATACTGATTAATAACTTTAACAAAAGAGGATATCGAGTTTGATCTTAGAGTCATCTAAAGTGACTTGATTGTTAGGTAATACAACTGTAAGAGACATAAAAAGTTATATATGTCTTCTTTTCACCTTGGTGTACCTAACCATAACGATTAATGACTTTTACACTAGAGCAGTGTTTTTCAACCTTTTTCAAGACGCGACCGCGACAACCTGCACTGTTCATAATCTGTATTTTAATATATTACTAACTCTGACCTTCAGGTAACAAATTACATATTTTTTTCTTCAGAAACAAATATTATAGGCGCTCTCACTCCCACTCAT
Organism: Cabera pusaria; assembly: GCA_954871355.1. Taxonomy (NCBI): domain Eukaryota; kingdom Metazoa; phylum Arthropoda; class Insecta; order Lepidoptera; family Geometridae; genus Cabera; species Cabera pusaria. Next base: position 15,483,272 of record OX940896.1, read on the forward strand.
TTACAACACCTACAAATGCTCTTCAATTAATATTTTCCTAATAAAATGATATATTCAAAGTTTTTTGTCTTTAACTGAGGCTGCGCGACCCCCCTGGGGGTAAAGACGCGGGGCCGGGCGGCCCTCACATTGAAAAACACTGCATTAGAGGATATCAAGTTCGACCTTGGAGTCCTCTATAGTGACTTATTAAAGGTTATGAGGTCATAAAACTGTCGGGGTCATAAAAAGTCGTAAACATTTTTCGCGCTTGCTTCGTTCGCGTAATAATAGCGCTCGCTGCGCTCGCGCGATCTTTCGCCTTATCTACTTTGTAGGAAATATTTCATATTTTTTGTGTTTTAACAGCCTCATGCATCAGACTAAGTCAAACATTTAAAATGTACAACTAGGTCTACCTTACCATACTAACTATAGACTTTAACCACATAATACTTAATAGTCTTCAACAACGGAGGATATTGAGTTCGACCTAAGGGGCCATCTATAGTGACTAATAAGGTCATAAAACTCTCAGAGTCATAAAAAGTCATAAAAAATTAGGCCACGCGAGCGAAGCCGCGGGCAGATGCTAGTATGCTATGATGTCCTGTGCTGGCTGTGACCTCTGCCCTTACTGGTTAGCCCGTGTTCTACTACTGAAGATATTTTCATCATTGTAACTTATTAACTATTCACCCAAATTACTTAGTGTAAAAGAAAAAGTTAAATACTTTACGAAAAGCGATGAAAGTGTTTATTTGGATGAGAATTAGTATTTAATAACACGCGGCCAGATGCGCGTGCTTCGTGGCGATTTCATACTACAATAATCATGTAGATGAGCGTGTTGTCTATGGCAAGAGGTGGTATAATATCGTTTAAAAATAAAAAAGAACCGACTTCAATGTTCATTTTCAGTACCAATTTTGGTATCAAAATATCTCTGGAGATACTTATCAGACCTCGATAAAATTACCATGGTACCACACTTGGGATATCTCCTTTCGAACAAAAAAAGAATAATCAAAATCGGTGCATAAATGACGAAGTTATCCCCGAACAAACATAAAAAAATAAAAATATACGGTCGAATTGAGAAACCTCCTCCTTTTTTTGAAGTCGGTTAAAAATGGGGACGCTGTTGGGATTAAATTGAATAGTTCTTTAAAACATTCACTGTTATAAATGCGGTAATTGTTTAGTAAATACAGTATTATGTTAAAATGTTTTGCTATGTCACAATATTGATTAAACTGGCTTACACATATAAGACAGATGCTGTCGCGGACTTGTTTTAGAATATTGTAAGACAAATAATTCCACCATAGTTTATTTTCGTGTAGCTCTAACGGTTCATGCAGCATACGCCGAAATAGATCTGAGATGGCAGGAGTTTTGTCGACTTACTTGACAATTATAGTCTTCCGCCAATCAAAACAATATCTTTATATATTACGGCCTATGTGCTATTCTAATGTATAACTATAACATAGTAAAGTTTCATCTGAATCCGTCCAGTAGTTTTCGCGCGAAGGTCTAACAAACATCTATCCATACTTACAAACTTTTACATTTATAATATTAAGTGCCGATTTTAGCAAACTCAGATGAGGTAACTCTAGACTGTAGAGTAAATCGTCAGTTGTTCAAAGTATAACCATACATTTTTGATGTTTGCAATGATTTACTCCAGAGTGACTCTCATCCGGCTTAGGTAAAATTCGCACTTAGTAGGATAAAATATTGGTATTATTGAATAGAAATTGATTTCAGGATATGATGTGGTGATGCTGCTAATGTTCCTAGTAAACTTCAAGAAACAGGAGTCAGCAAACCCATATGTTGTCAAACTTTCAATACTTGATGATGAATTAGCTTTAAACGGGTATGTTTGAAACAGTATTACTATGGTTAGTAACTATTTTTTTCCCAACTACTATATTTGTATGTGGTCGAGGATGATAGCATCGAGAATAGAAAGTGACTCTCAACTCTGAAGTCGGAACACATTAGATGTTTTATATGTTAGGTGGTTGGTTTTTAGGGTTCCGTAGCTGAATGGCAAAAATCGGAACCTTTATAGATTCTTCATGTCTCTCTGTCTGTCCGTATGTCACAGCCATTTTATTCCGAAAGTATAAGGACTGTACGAACCCTAGGCTGGCTTAAGGGTCGTAATTGAAAATAGTTTGAAATGCTAAAAATTTTAATGTAAAAATTATAATATAAAGTGCTATGAAAATTAGGTGCTAGGTAATGTGCTAGGTGAGTACGTGACACGGCGCGGTCAATTGCGAACTAAATTAAAATAAGAAATGTATATTGAGGTGCAGTTTGCTGACTTAGTCTAAATTACAATTAATGCGGTGAAAAGGTGAATGTACGATGCGTAGCTCGTACAAGGACTACACAGTTGAAACTTGGTTGGTAGATGGATTCTGTGAAACGCTTTACGATTTTTATACAAATATAAAAAAATATTTAAATAATATCGTTTAAAAACTAAAAAACAACCGACTTCAATGCCGCGCTATTCATTTTCAGTACCAATTTTGAGATGTTTATCTCAATATCTCTGGAGATACTTATCATACCTCGATAAAATTACCATGGTACCACACTTGGGATATCTCCTTTCGAACAAAAAAAGAATAATCGAAATCGGTTCATAAACGACGAAGTTATCCGCGAACAAACATAAAAAATATATATATATATACGGTCGAATTGAGAAACCTCCTCCTTTTTTTGAAGTCGGTTAAAAAATAGGAAAAAGATTTAGGGGAGGCTTCCCAGATACATGGAACTAAAACTTAAAAAAAAATTTTCATCAAACCTAAACGTGTCGGGTGTCTTTATATAGCTCTTCAAAGATGACGATTGACTTTGATAAAAAGATAGACACTTCTAAAGTGGTAAAATGTGTTCCCCCCCCCCCCCCCCCTCTAACTTTTAAAATAAGAGAGTGAAAAATGTAATAAAAATATATGCTACAGATATCAACACTTTCAACAAAAATGGTTTGAACGATATATATTCAGTAGTTTTTTTATTGTAGATAAGCAAGCGTTTGACCACTTTCTCACCTGATGATGTGATCGACGATGTAGCGTGCTTGCCTAGAAAATACCTGTTCACTCGAGATTTGAAGACCCCCGGATTGTACTTCAGAGGAAACACAAACTCTGGCAGGGAATTCCATTCCTTTGCTGTGCGTATGATAAATGTTGATGCAAAGCGCTTAGTGAGACAGAATGGAACATCAACCATGTATCGATGGCGTATATCTGTACGTCTAGTAGTACGATGGTAAAAGGGGGACGGTGGAATTAATTCGTGCAGTTGGAAGGCACACTCCCCGAAATGTATCCGATAAAAGACCGATAAACTGGCGACTTTGCGGCGATGCTCTAGGCTCTGAAGCCATTTGCTTACAAGATTTTTGTCGTTAATGAGTTTCTTGGCTCTCCTCTCAATAACTTCGAACGCCTCCAGCTGGTATTTGGCTGACCCATCCCACAGGTGAGAACAGTACTCCATACATGATCGGACTACACCATAACACTTAGTAATAAATAAAAAAATTAATTAATTCGTATACTCAAGCATGAACAATTATCTGTGAACGGTGTAGATACGGCCAGGTGATAACCGCAGCACTGAACGACTACGTGATGTCAACATTCGGCGGCATGCAGGGCTCCGGCGGCGGCTGGCTGTCCTCTCTCACCTCCATGGTGGGCGGCATCTTCCTCACCAGCGACGACACGCAGCCTGTGCTGAGGGGCCAGAGGACTAGGTAATACTTCACTCATCATTTCATTGGTGTGATCTTTGATTGCTTAGTCAGAGCTCCATCCTTGGGAGCGTTCAAGTAATACGTAACGAATTTGGGAGGAGGAGGGGGGAGGGCTACTTTAAACGTCTACTTTACGCCGTATAATTGTGATTTTTAGGTAAAAATTGACACTTGGTGGTTACGTAACTTTTTCGAGGGGGATGGGGAGGGGGTACAGAAAAACGAGGGGTGGGAGGGGGTCATAAATAGGCATGACGATGGTATCAAATAATCTAAGATTTGATGATTTTAGGGGACAATACATATTAAAACAATTTAAAACACTAGTTTTATATAATAAAATTGAGATTATTAAGATTTTCAATAAAATAAAACATTAAAATACTGCAATTGGCCATTTTGATTGAAACACCAATCACATCGCATGACGTCACGCCTGTGTCCTCTTATATGAGGTTTTCTTGAAAATGTTATTAAATTTTGGACAACACATGTGTATTCATTGTCACAGATTATATAATAGTTACTACGTTAAGTATGTCATGTCAACCTATGCGTGACGTCACAGCCGACGCCATGACACATTTGAGCTGTTTTTGCGCACTATTGAAAAAACATTAGAAAAATTGCTTTAAACTTCGTCGTTAAACTTAAGTTAATTACCGAAATATAGGTTTTTTTCATGAATAGTAAATGTGTTCCCACATTACGGAAGAGGATTTCAAAATCTTTCGTCACGCCTATTGCGTTACATAATACGTAAACGCTCCCCTTGATTTTTGGCAGCAGGCGCAGTATCTTTGGAGTAAAACTAACGAACAAAATAAGAATTGCCTTCTGTACCTGCGCTCAAAATAATAGATTTAACTCACAAAGCTGCCTACATGTTTCAACATTGTAAAGTTTCATCAAAATCCGTCCAATAATTTTAGCGTAAATATATAAACATCCATTCTATCCATCCATGCACAGAAACTTTTGCTTTTATAATATTAGTAAAATATGTGTTTTGAGGACTCAGTGGTGTAGTGGGAGAATGATCGGCTTTGAAGCCAGAGGTACCGAGTTCAATCCCCGCCGTGCACCAATGGATTTTTCAATCGAAAAATGTATGTGCGCTTTTCACAGTGGCCCTCCAGTAAAGGAAAAACATCGTTAAGAAACCCCAAACCCCCGCATGGTGGTAGGACACTATCTAATATCCGCCTAGCCATCTACCACCCTCAAATTATAAAATCTATCGCCAAACATCTAATGTGTTCCGGCAGCTATCCTTGAGAGCCAGTTCCCTAGGCCTAGCGTGCTTACCATCTTTTACCGCATCATCACTTACCAACAAGTGATAGTGGTCAAACGCTAGCCTATATGATACATAAATAAAAATGTATGTATTATTGTAGTGGTGGTGAGGAAGGCATGCTGCTATCACTGTACGAGGCAGCACATCTGAACCGTAACTTCATGACGACGCTGGCACACTCGTCCTCCGCCGCCGCATCCTCCGCACCGCCCTCCCCGCCCGCCACGCTGCCCTCGCACCAGGTATACACCCAAACATATAGGTACATATAGAGATAATTAGTGTTACATCCACTTATTGTGTATCAGAAACTACGAGAAAAGTAGCGGTGTGACTAATTGGGGTCATAAAAACAGGCAGGGAGTTGCCTTTGGAGGTTGATTTGAAAGTTAAATTAGATTTTATTAACATATATAAAGTGCACCAATATTTTAAAAAGCTTACACAAGAATTGTTTTTTTAACCGACTTCAAAAAAAGGAGGAGGTTTCTCAATTCGACCGTATATTTTTTTTTTTTTTTTTTTTATGTTTGTTCGCGGATAACTTCGTCGTTTATGAACCGATTTCGATTATTCTTTTTTTGTTCGAAAGGAGATATCCCAAGTGTGGTACCATGGTAATTTTATCGAGGTATGATAAGTATCTCCAGAGATATTGAGATAAACATCTCAAAATTGGTACTGAAAATGAATAGCGCGGCATTGAAGTCGGTTGTTTTTTAGTTTTTAAACGATATTATTATATTAACTTGACACTTTATATACATTATGAATATACATAGTTGCATCGGCCTCAGCATGTTTTTATATCTATATATATAAAAGAAAGTCGTGTTAGTTACTACACTTATAACTCAAGAACGCCTGGCCCAATTTTTATGATTTTTGTATTTTTGGAATTGTCTTTGTCAGGAATAGGATAATATGTATTAAAAACATCCGTCGATACGGTAAACCGCAAATGAATAAAGGTCATCGCTCCACACGGTTCGTGTATTTAGCCAGTGTCAAGTATAAAAATTCTTCAAGTTTTTGTGAATTCAAGTCATATAGATTTTAAACATGTTAATACATTTTAAATACTGTCAGTAATGACAATCGAATGACATATTTATTGATTGTCAAATATACGTGCGCTCAGAAATGTATGTTACTCTTACTACTACTCTTACTCAGTAAAGTCCACATCTTTACTGAGGGTATGACTTGGACTAGACTTTGACTTGAAACTTGACCTGACATGTGACTTTGACCCATCTTTACGACTTGAATTCTCAAAAACTTGAAGAATTTTAATACTTCACACTGGCTAAATACATTAATTGTGTTGAGCCATAATTTTTATTTTGTAGTGTAGTGGTTATATTCTCTTTGATGCTTACAAGCAATCAAGACAATAATAATCAATGCCTAATCAATTTTATATTTTGTCAGAATGTAGGTAAATATAGAGATATGCTAGAATGTGATAGCCAATTTATGAGTGCCGTATACAGTCTTATCCATAAGGCAATAAAATATTAGACAGTTATTCATGAAGTAAGTTAAGTATACTTATTCAGATTAAATACTGGTGATTATATTTTTACAATTAAAATTAAACTCAATCGAACTAATGTCAGGCCTGTCGCACTCCGCGCTGTAGCTATGAAACTACAAGTACCTCCGCGCACCCTCTCGGATGCATGTTCAGTCAGTTTAAGTGTCACGCGCGCTCTCGATCGGCCGCGCGCCTTACTTGTACCTACCTCATTATTATATTCCTTTTTTTCATTTTATTTTTTAATTTTTTCGTCGCGCTGCACATGTAGGTACTTATGTAAAAAGCAAAGAATGTCACACATAAAATGGTAGGTACAAGTCAGCTGAGTTTCATATTTCAAGGGAATTCACGGAATTTCTATCGACATTACATCTTGCAAAATATTAATTGTAACCTACTTGAAAATGGTAGGTTATTTTATTATTTACTGTAGGTAGGTTACGTAGAACCTATATATCGGTGCACTGCTGAAACCAACAAAGTTATAACTACCTACCTACTTATTTGAATTGACTTGGCCTTTTCTTGTAACTGTAGTACTTTTATCCTACCCCGACATTAAACATGAATGTAGCACTTTAAATATACTCATTACATTGTTCTACCTTAAAGTCTTCTTCCAACAAATTAAGGCTTCAATAAGTTATCTCATAACATTCAACCCTATAGGAGCGGCCGCGAGTTGACCGAGTTATTCAGACTCGCGCTGTGCTGACTTACGGTGCATTTCACTGTGCGCAACACGCGGTTCATAGTTACTATTAGTTGACACTGTGACGCAAATTCTAGGTCGCACTCGAGGCGTGAAGCGCATTTTGAACGTTACCGGCGTTGTAACTAGGTTTAATCTCGCATTTTTGCTCTCAGGGAGTGCAATTTCTGTACTTGTACTATTCATTATTCTGTGCTAATGTCAAGTTAATAACTTATCCTTAACAATAATAACATTGTTTCATTCCATCATGTCTTGCTGACACGCGGTTTAAGTACTTGATTATTGTATTGTATGTAGTGTAATGCATTACTAAATTTAATATCTCTTTTGTATTCATTGTATTACGTTCATAAAAGCCTAAATTAAGTTCATCTAAAAGGTAACACGACATTCATTGTCTGTTAGGTGGTACGAAGTTCGCCGGGACAGCTAGTATTTTTATATATGTTAATTTTATATATTTGTTTCAGACGCCGCCTAATTTAGCCCAGATACAAGCATTAGACAATGAGCAACCAACGAATTTACTGGTCACGTTCTTCCAATATTGGTAATTCTTTTATTATATCTTATAGGCTAGCGTTTGACCACTATCTCGCCTGGTGGAATGCGATGATGTGCTTGAAGACGGTGAACAAGCTAGGCCTAGAATAGTCTGACTCTCAAGGTTTTGGCGATAGATTTTCTCCTTGATGGTGGTAAGCTATTTTGGTAGCAAGTCAGGCGGAACATCGATGTAATATGCTCCTACAACCTGTCGGTATGTAATTGTAACTGGTTATGTTCATATTGACCATTGTGGAATGATAATACCACCCAAATAGACCTCGTCCTCACAAGGGTGATAGGTAGCCCTAACTATCCCCCTTACATGAAAGAATGTTGCAACAACCCACAAACTTTTATATTTTCTTGTGTTTTCAGTTCAATAGTAATGGCAGATATAAAAAGCGAAGCGAGCGTAAACAAATGCAGTCTCTGCTTTATAACGCTCACGTGCATAGTCGAAGAGCAGTTTGCAAATTCTATAATGCACGACCAAAATCTTACTTTTAAGGTAAATATGAAACTTATGTTATTTCTTTTAACTAGTAACATTTTTCATGACTTCTGAGCGTAGCCTGAAATAAATGCAATTTATTTTCGCTGCTATCTCACCTAATGGTGAGTAATAACACTGTCAAACATTTAGTACGCTTGTGCAGTAAAAATACATGCTCATTTTATTGACCTAAAGTAAACCCTGGTTAATTAGCAGGTGAAAAAGTCGAAAATATTCGAGGTCTTTCGGGTTAAATGAAGTGGAAGAAATGACGCGGTTTTGATTGTTGAATTTACGCGGTTGATTTACTCAGTCTTCTGTGGAACGCGATAGTGCTAACTTCTAAAAGCGAATAGTGAGTAAAGCTAAGTTTACATGACGCCAGCAGTTCGGCCTAGCAAACTAGGCTCACTAACTCAAGCATTAATAAACTCGCCTTCCACCATTCCACATTGGTAAAGTAATTGAGCCCAATAACATCAGGTAAAAGTACTGGCCCCAGTTGGTGAGTTGAAATTGGTGCATCGGCAAAACCCAATCGGACTGAGTCGCCGGTGTACACAGGGCGAGTAGAGAAACCGAGTCGAGTAAAATATGTGGTGGGAGAAAAAATCGGCCGAGCAACTACGCTTCGCTCAGTACTCGGCCCATTTTACAAACCCTTTCGTTTACATTGGTCAAGTTAGCCTGCTTTTTATCGCTCGCTACTCGAATCTGTCGCCTATATGAATAATGTAAACTGCGCTTTAAAATTATTGTAAACTATCAACGACTTCAGCGTGTGTTAACAGAATTGATCATTGTGTACGAAGATTTGGAACTTACGGTGTTACTTATAAACGTGTCTCAAATTTTGAGCAATTGCTGAAATATTGATCAAGGAAAATCATAAACGGTAATCAAAGTTGAGAGCTTGTTGTGAATTATATTGACAGCTCTCAAAGTTAGCCACCACCGGGACACTTGCTGAGCTTGCACTTGCTGAGAGGCAGATGCGCAGATTTCGCGGATTTTTTTCTGTCACTCGATCTGTCAAATCTAGTCCGTTACAGATAAAAAATGAATATATTGGGGCTGCAGGGCTAGAATGGCCTTATCCCCGGGGGAAAGACAAAATTATTTCCCTATTTTCGCCACTGACAGGAGATCAACACAACAATTTAAACGCTTGGTGAAGTTTAACCCCGAGTTTTGATTTTATTTCGTATTAAAAAGCTTAAAAAAAGAATTGATTAAAAGTCAGCGGGCGTTTATAATTGTCGAAAAACTTTACTTATAATTTGCCTTCTCCAACAAACAAAACACGGATAGGTGGAAAGACAAAATAGTCCCCTTGCCATGCTAGCCCTGCTGGAATCGTTCTTTAGTCGATTAATTTGGTTATAATCTATGCCAACAGCCCATGGAGCATATCAATGTCGTGTCTCAACCAAGCAATGGCTGACTAACGTTTAAGAGTGAAAAAAAGTTGAACAATGATCAAGTCCTTGAGAGCTTCTCAATTGAGAGGCAGTTCAGCAATTGATCAATAGATTTTTATAAGTAACACTGTTAGTGCTTAACCCTGTTATGTGAAAATAAATGGGATTATCATTTTTATAATACCAGGTAACAATATTGTTGATGTTTGCAGGTACAGTTGTATAGATTACCGATGAGGCATAGAAAAATACAACCAGAAGAGTCACCGTCACAACCTCTAGCTTCTACATTAATAGGTTGGTTTATATATATATAAAACTCCATAATGTGTCTTGCTGGGCTGACGTCGATTGCACCGTACATCTTTACTACCTCTATCAACTATTAAAGTTTTTTTAAAAGCGAAAATGGATACCGCTCGACCACTATCTCACCTGATGTTAAGTGACGATGCGGTCGATGATGTAGCACGCTAACCCAAAAGATACCTCTTCACTCGCAACTTGCAGACCCCTAAGTTGTATCTAATCGGAAACACAGACGGTAAAGAATTCCATTCCTTGGCAGTACGTATGATGAAAGAAGAGGCGAATGGCTTTGTACGCGTAAATGGTATATCTACCATGAAGCAGTGGCGCCTCTTTGTATCCCTTGTTGTCCGGTTATAGAATGGGGATGGCGGAATCAAATTATGAAGTTCCGATGCACATTCTCCGAAATGAATCCAATAAAACACCGAAAGAGTTTTCTCCGAGACTCTGGAGTTTTTTGCGTACTAGTATAGCAACATTTCTTAGACATCAAATTCATTATAGTCAGTACATCATTATTATCATCATAAATTATAGTATGGTTCTTAAAAAAGATTATAATTGTTACGCGAGAAAGACGTCACCGTGTGAAATATGATTTAATTAAGGTGGATATCAAGCCTCCTTAAATTCCTTGACAGCTACGTATTATGCTTAATGCAAGCTCAGCTTATCTTCAAACATTTTTCAATGCCAGATCTTCTAGTCGAGTTCATAATGTGCCACCTACTGAAGAAGTTTCCCGGAGAATTGTATCAGCTATGTATCGGCGTGTTGCTGCGACTTTTGAGCTATCAAAAACGGTGTCGCGTGCGGTTGTCGCGCGACTGGCGACCTCTGTGGGCTGCCCTCATCGCGCTGCTAAAGTTTCTAGTCACTAACGAGAGCACACTGCTAAGGAGGCATAATATATTTGTTATGGCGCAACAGGTAAATATAATATGGTATTTGACAGTAAAAAAATAATTATGTCGCTATTGTACTCCTATGAGACTAGAATTTTCCAAACCTTTTATAATGTAAAAAAACGATACAAAATTATGCTCAGAATGCGTGTGATGTATGAAAATAAATAGCATTTTGCCCTACGATTAAATCAAAAGTCAGGAAAAGTAGGTAACTGCGTTATAAAAATGACCCAACCAAAGTCGTGTCTAAGCAGGCGGGGTTAAAGGTCGTGTCCAGCGCGTCATTAGTCGGTAATTTGTCTTGTTTGACTCAACTGTCATAACAGACATTGCAGCACATGCGCAAACCAATCCCTGCTTTTGTTCCGAAATTAAATCAATCTCCAAGCCAATCATTTGTAACTTCGAAAGTGATTCTTATTTTGAATCTACGTCGTTTTGGAGGGCCACTTTTTGTGTGGAATTTTGTTCTGAATTAGAGTTCCTAACTTATGATTCATTCGTAGATTTTGCCACCTGCGCTCCTGCCAATGATAATGTGTCTCATGACGTCACCTGCTGTAAAACAACACCACTTCCGCTAAAATGTATGTGACAGCTTATTTACCTGTATGTGACGTCATTTACGACGCCATGCCAGTTTACCCTTTCTAAACGTATGTTTTTAAATCTTATATATAAAAATTAATCCCAATTTCCCTTGGTCACGGCATCACGCGTGAACGGTTGGACCGATTTCGTTAATTCTTTTGTTGTCGTATTTTTTATCGTCAGGAGATGGTTTTTATAAAAAAAAAATATTTAAATAAATGAAAGTTGTTTTTAACGCAGGCGAAGCCGCGGGGCACAGCTAGTACAGAATAAAATTGCAAAATATAAAAACTAAATGTATTTTAAAAGGTAATGTATTTAGTTGACATATTACTATTGGCTAAAATACATAATAATACGCCATATTTCATGCATTGTGAAATGTTGTCAAATACCCTATTCGGTTAATGACTCAGTATTCATGGAGTGGTATCACCTAACTTTACCCAAGCCACAAATAGTAAAAAAATTGTATCTCGTTTCATTTTTAACCGACTTAAAAAACAGGAGGAGGTTTCTTAATTCGATCGTATATATTTTTTTTCAGATAGTGAACATCTTCAATCTATTCATTACTTTTGGCGACACATTCCTGCCTACACCGGCGTCGTATGATCAGTTGTACTACGAACTTATTAGAATGCACCAAGTTTTCGATAACCTCTTTTATATGGGTAAGGTTTTGATAGTTTCGATTTTTGTAGAGTTTGCGTTGGCTAATAGGCTATAACTTACATGCTATACATTTATCCAATGTTTCGTTACAACCGTGATAATCAGGTGTTCAGGTTTTAAGGACAGTGACAAGTTGCACAGCTTGTGAAATATATTATGCCACTAAGGCTTACACCTAGATCGATTCGATAGTCAGAATTTAGGCTAGGTTAAACATTAACAATTTTTAAATCAAAGAAATTGGTTAATTACTTGATACTGAGATGGTAAGAGTCCAAAATAAGAACGTGTATAATGTAATACTCGTATTTACTTAATGTACAATACAACCGATCACCGGCCTTATAACCGAACTCAAATTAATTAAAGAAATGAGGGGGATGTAGCTAGGTAGGACTTCTGCTACACCGCCTGGGGCGATACCACAGCAAAATTAACAAAGTTTTTTTTTTATTTTCCGCATGTGTTATTTCTCCGACATAGGTCGGAGACCTTTTTTAACCGACTTCCAAAAAAGGAGGTTACTCAATTCGACCGTATATTTATATATATATTTTATGTTTGTTCGCGGATATCATCGTCGTATATAAACTGATTTTGATGATTCTTATTTTGTTGGAAAGGAGATATCCCAGGGGTGATACCATAGTAATTTCATCAAGATCTGATTGGCATCTCCAGAGATATGGAGTTAAACCCCTCAAAATTGGTACTGAAAATTAATAGCGTGTCATTTGAAGTCGGTTATTTTAGTTTTTTAAACGATCTTATTGAGTATACCTACTTATACAAAAAAATGTTTTCAGCCGTAGCCAAATTACAGATAATTTCTTTATTAAAATTGCTATAATAAATGTTTTTCAATTTGAAAAGTGTTCAGTAAATATATGTCCCCAGCATTGCGATATTCGACGGGCGACGGGGAGTACAAAGCCGAGGCTCTCAGGCTGGCCAACTGCCTGGTCAACGTGAGAGCCATCATACAACACTTCTCTCCGAAAATAGAGTCCTGGCTGGCGTCGCAGAACCTCTCCACGCCGTCTGAGGATCAGGTAACAACATAATACTTTAAAAGTACTATTATAGCACAGTGTGACCTAAACCCGCACTTTACGCACGCTTTTCGTTACTTAAATAGTCGATTATTGCACGACGTTTAGCACCCGAGCGCAGCGAGGGCGACTTCACGCCGTGCAATATTAGACTACTTAAGTCATACATCGTCGTATCGTAATCCAGACTAATATTATAAAGAGGAAACGTTTATAAGCGAGTTTAACTTTTGAAATGTTTAATCGCGAAGCAAGTGCATCAGTTTCAATATCGCGGAAAATATCGTTTGCGCGATGCAGGATCTCATACATTTAGGCAATATTTAAAGGAGAGCAATTAAAATCTACGCTAGCGCCATCTCTGGATTTTATTCTAATATTATATATGCGAAAGTAACTCTGTCTATCTGTCTGTTTGTTTGTTTCGCTTTCACGTCAAAACTACTGAACCGATTTAAATGAAATTTGGTATACAGATAGTCTAGAGCCTGAGAAAGGACACATGCTACTTTTTAACGCGAAAAGAGGGTTGTAAGGGGTTGAAAGGGGGGATAAAAAATGTATGGATGTATTGTCTTTTTTTAAGCTAGAAGCTTGAAATTTATTTTTTAACCGACTTCAAAAAAAGGAGGAGTTTTCTCAATTCGACCGTATATATATATATATATTTTTTTTTAAATGTTTGTTCGCGGATAACTTCGTCGTTTATGAACCGATTTCGATTATTCTTTTATTGTTCGAAAGGAGATATCCCAAGTGTGGTACCATGGTAATTTTATCGAGGTATGATAAGTATCTCCAGAGATATTGAGATAAACATCTCAAAATTGGTACTGAAAATGAATAGCGCGGCATTGAAGTCGGTTGTTTTTTAGTTTTTAAACGATATTATTAGGCTGTTGTTTCGATATAAATAAATATGACATTCAAAGTTTGTGAGGGGGGAGTGGAAGGGGAGGGGATGGGTAGGGTAGGCGGAGTGGAGGGGGAGGGTGGGTGTAGGGATAGGGGGAGTTGAGGGGGTGGGGAGGGGGGCGGTGTAGTTTGGATACGTATGTGTCTTATTTGTTAATGCTACCCAAAGACACTGTTCCAAGCGGACGAAGTCGCGGGCACAGCTAGTATACAACATTTATACTGTTAGTGTCTATGCAAAAACAGAACCGAGGGCGCGCGTGTTGTGTGTGCCCTAATTTACTGTTTTTATTGCGTTGATAACATTGTTCTCTCATTGCCAATAAGACTAAAAATGTTTGATACCTTAGTAGGTACCTACTCTTATTATTATCGGGTTGCACTAGATATACCTTCCTCCTCTACCTTTGAATGTTAGTTCATCGTAAAGCCACGACGATTTTCTTTTTGCGCAGACTACTCGGAACCGGCTGAACTGAGTTAAGTTGGTGGCTTTGGATTGATTAGCTTGACTACCGATATGTACGATAATTAATGGGAACTGAGCATGCACTTGTGGTGTGATGTTTCTTTGTCTGAATATAAAGAAATGTGTCTTCAAATCTTTCCCAAAGTTCTTCTTCATATGTATTTATATTATCACACCTTTTCCACTGTTTAATGAAAAACACACAATTTATATAAATTCTTAGCCTAGTTTTAATAGTCTTGTTGACTAGCGGTGAGTGAAGGCCTCTTTTTTAGGGTTCCGTAGCCGAATGGCAAAAAACGGAACCCTTATAGATTCGTCATGTCTGTCTGTCTGTCCGTCCGTATGTCACAGCCATTTTATTTCGAAACTGTTAGGACTAAAAAATTAAAACTTGGTAGATAGATGTATTCTATGAACCGCTTTCCGATTTTTATACAAAAATAAAAAATATATAAGTTTAAGGTTTAAGTTTATAGAATCAAGAATCAAAGAATCAAAGCATTTATTCAGTATGTAGGCAGTATAAATATACGCACATATACACGTCAAAATCATAAATCATAAAATAAATCATAACCAATTATCAAGTAAACATAGCAAAAGCAGAATTTAACGCTTTGAATTAGAAAAAAAAAGTAATGAACCATTCAGCTGTCATCCAATCGTTTACGTCAGAATATTTAAAAAGAATTAAAGTAGGTTAAAACCAACCATACATGTAAGTGTGTGTTTCAGTACTTCAGACAATTTTTATATAAAAAAAATAAAAAAGTGAAATAGTGAAACACAACATAGAGAAACGCATACCGATCACAGTACATATCATGATCCAAATGGAACTGATAGTCCGTCTGTCAGCTGCATAATATTGTTTAAATAAAAATAAAAATGGCAAGCCTAGAAAGAAAATCTGCGGACAAAAGGGGAAAACTGAATGGCTGTTGAATCTACCGGTGTTTCGGAAATACTCCCATCAGAGAAGAAACACCAAGAAACTCTATGGGGCTAGTCTTGTCATTTTATCTTTTTTTTTTAAATTAATTGTACATGTCAGCTTTAAAATTTTAACAATATATTATTAATTATAATACAATTTATATTTGTTCTTGGAACTTGGGGCATTCAGGCCATTCATTTTTGTCATCCATATAGTCACCTATTGTATAGTATGATTTTTTCATCAAATTGGATTTTACATAGATTTTAAATTTGCTCATAGGCAATTGATCAATATCTTTAGGTAGCTTATTGTAAAAGCGTACACAGTTCCCCATGAATGAACCACTAACTTTCTGCAGTCTGAAATTAGGTATAATTAATCTATTTTTATGTCTTGTATTAAAATTATGTACATCAGACCTTTTCTTATAATCATTTATATTCTTGCGTATGAACAAAATATTTTCATAAATGTATTGACATGCCACTGTTAGAATTTTAATTTCCTTAAATTTTTCACGAAGTGAATCTCGCGACCTCATACTATATATAGAGCGAATAGCTCGTTTCTGCAAAACAAATATTGATTGGATTTCAGCGGCTTTCCCCCACAACAAAATGCCATAAGACATTATACTGTGGAAGTAGCTGAAATAGACCAATCTTGCAGTGGCTTCGTCCGTTAAAAATCTAATTTTACGTACTGCGTATGCAGCGGAGCTTAACCTACCTGCTAGAACCGATATTTGAGAACCCCATTGAAGCTTTGAATCCAGGGTGATGCCCAAGAATGTTGTGGATTCAACAAGTTCTAATGGTTCATCATTTATTAATATACTTCTATTTAGGATACCCTTTTTTACATTTGGTAGAGAGAAATTAATACATTTAGTTTTTTTTGCGTTTAACAATAAGTTATTGGTTGTAAACCAATTCAGAACCTGTGTTATTGATTTGTTTACATCGTCAAAGTTAGGTGTAGTCCTATCTATTTTGAATATCAAGGAAGTATCATCTGCGAACAAAACAATATCACATAGGTTCTGTACGAATGACGGTAAATCATTGATATAAACTAGAAATAAAAAAGGTCCTAGGATCGATCCCTGCGGGACTCCCATTTTTATGAGGGATCCAGATGACCTGACGCCATTGACTTCAACCATCTGTGTTCTGTTACAGAGGTATGATGATACCAGATCAAGTGCCTTACCTTCAACACCGTAGTATTTTAATTTGTAAATTAGTGTTTCATGACAGACACAATCAAATGCTTTTGATAGGTCACAGAACACGCCAATAGCATCTTGTGCTTTCTCCCATGCATCAAATATATGTTTAAGAAGACCTATTCCTGCATCAGTAGTAGAACGCCCTTTAGTAAATCCAAATTGTTTGCTATTTAAAAGATCATTCATGTTAAAATGTGTTAAAAGCTGGTCTAATATTACTTTTTCAAAAATTTTACTCAATGCCGGTAGTATAGAGATTGGTCTATAGTTAGATGGATCATTTTTGTTTACTGATTTGAATAAAGGAATCAATTTACTTTTTTTCATCAAATCCGGGAAGACACCTTGATCAACGCATCTGTTAAAAATAAAAGCTAAGTATGGGCTAATAACAGTAATAATGTAACTGAGAACTGTGGTTGACATTCCCCACAGGTCCTCGGTTTTCTTTTGTTTGAGCATTTTAAATGTTTTCACAATTGAGTCTGCAGTTACGTGTTTGAACTGGAACAAGGTATCACATTTATTTACACACTTTGATAATATAGAATAAGCATCAGCGGGACTAGAATTTATGGACTGAGTGGTAGTAATGGGTACTTGAGAGAAGAACTCATCAAATGTATTGGCAACCTCATTACTATCCATGATTAATTTATTGTATATAATTTTTAAGATGATCTTACTGTCTCTTTGTTTTATTTTTCCAGTTTCAGTATTGATGATTTTCCATGTTGTTTTTATTTTATCATCAGCATGCTTAATTTTTCTACTAAAATGCAAAGATTTTGCTGTCTGACAAACCACTTTAAAAGTTTTGGAATATAGTTTTAAGTGATTTATGAATTTAGTATTGTGTAAATTAATTTGTTTTTGTGAGTATAATTTGTACAAATTATTTCTACTTTTGTAAATACCAGGAGTAGCCCAGTCATCGAACCGAATTTTCCCAGCTCTTGTAATAGTTTTAAATTTAAAAATATTATTGAACTCTGCACTCAATATTTGAGATAAAGTGCTGCATAGGTCATCGGGATCCTCAGAAAATATTAGGTTCATTAGTTGCTTGTCAATGATATCCACAAACTGTTCAACCCGATTGGTTGTAATGGGCCTGTATGTGTATTCTTGACCTTTGGTGGATGTTTTACATGAAAATGTGGCACTCTGTCCCAGATGGTCGGAGCCAATTTTATCAAAGATTGCAATTTTCTCAGGTTCACAGTTGCAAAACACATTGTCCAAGCAGGTTGCTGATGAGCTAGTGATTCTAGTCGGCTGGTTAAAAAGATGCTTTAAATTGAAGCTAAGAAATAATTTTTTTAACTTATCACTGAGCGGTGACTGCTCAATTAAATTAACATTAAAGTCACCGCAAACTATCAAAGATTTCGGGGTGTTGAAGACTTTCATCATGACTTCTTCCATAATTGTCTCAAACATTTTAAAATCAGCCGATGGAGGTCTGTATACACAGATGACTATATGTTGCCCCAGCTCTATACAAGATAATTCAATACATCGTTCAACAGACAAAGCTACAATGTCTTTACGCTCCTTAAAATGACAATTTTCAGATACATATATAAGTGAGCCACCGCGAATTGCCTTCTGTCTAATAAATGTGCTTGCAATTGTATAATTTCTGATTATTGGTAACAAAGTACCTTTCACAAACCAGTGTTCAGTAATACACATTATATCAACTTTATAAAAGTCGAGAAATAATTCTAATTCTAAGGCTTTGCTGGAGAGGCCTTGTATATTTTGATGGAAAATGTTGATTAAGTCTGGCCTCCCCATTGTCCTAAGCGTTAGTTTAAACTAACTTTGTCAACTACACTACAATTACCCCGCATAGTAACACCACTACATTGGAGCTTGTCTGTGTGATCCGCTACAACATGTAAAACTGGATCATATATATTGAATGCTAATAACTTAGCAATGGTCGAGATGTCAGTCTTTTTGAGATACAAAGTATCCTTTGTCAATAAAAGCTTACTCATAAATGTATTACATTCGAAATACAAAAAGTCGCTCAGGCGACATGTCTGATTATATAATGTCAAATTTAATTTATGTATATGATTATTGATATTGACAGTACTACTCCTGTGTTTTAAGTATGGAAATGAGCACACTATTATTTTGCTGATACCTTTGCTGGCAATGTCTGATAAAAGTTCAATTAGGTTATTAATATCAGTTTTTTTTACATTTGTGCTGTTGCCTAGCTGCACTATAATTGTACAATTTTTATGATACTGGTGGCTGCTAATTTTCGTACATAGATCTTTTATTGGTAAATTAGGACAGCAATTATTATGTACATTTTGGCTTAATCTTGTTCTTAATAAGCTACCCATACCTATGCCAATCTCATCGCTGTACACAATGGTCTCTCTAGCAGGCTCCGGCAGTTGTAAAGGACTGCCCGAGTCCACCCCAGAGGCCCCAGTGCACTGCAATGATAACGCTACCTCCTGCCTAACCAAGTCAGTCTGTAGATGTAAACTCGCAGTATTTACTGTACTTGGTAGACTGTTATGACCTTAGTAGCATTCACTCTGCAAGTTAGCGATGGGAGCCCCAATTACATCTTTTGAGGTAAGCAGTTCTTGTTTGAGTGAATCAGCCTTCTTCTTAAATTCTAATAGATCACTGTTACACCTTTCAAGCAACTCTATGCAATTTTGTAATTCATGACTTAAATCTATGTTTTTTTTACAAGCCTTTAAATTATCCTGTTTAATTTGATTATATTTTTTTAATTTATAAGTAGTTTTCCTAATAATTTTATTATACTTAATATATTTTTTGATCTTGTTAGAACCCTTAATACAGACACTACTAGAACCTGAAGGGATGAGCTCTGTATATAAATCCACAGTGTTAGCTTTATTAGAGTCATTTTGTAACGCATGAGAAGTTTCCATTTCTTCAAGTTTATTCTTAGTACACAAAAGCTCCTGCTCCAGGTCCCGGATATAGGTCAGAGTTTGTTCAAAAAGTTCTTGGTTTTGAGTGTGTACATCCACTGTCGCTAGGAGCCTGTCACGCTGGTCTCTCATGTCTTCCATAGCGATATCATACTCAGCTAGTTGATTTTTAAGTTCTGCATTCTTCTTCAACATCTCTGCCATGTCAGATTCGTGATCTTGAAGTTCTTACAGCAATCCTTTGTTGGAGTTCTTACTTGTTTTCAATTCCAGTAGAGCCACTTTTAATTTAGCCTCAACATCCATTCTTCGAGTAGTCATTGTGGAGGCTGTTACGTCTGGAAACCGGAAAGAAGTACCTTACTTTCAAGCTATGCCAATAAAGTTTATGATGACTAACTGTGAGAGTTGATTGTGATAATGGTTTTGATTTCAAGTTATTAGTGTAAGTCCAGTTTAATAATAAACAGTAACTTCATAAATTACTTAACAATTTATATATTTATTGAGTCAATTCTTATAAAACAACACAAAGGCCTATGTTATGTATTTAAAGTACCTACTTTCTATTATGAAGTTTTAATTCGTTTGTTATGCATTGATTGGGGGAACGTAAAAATATATTACAACTGCTAATTTAATATTTGTATTGCACGTAACATGAGATTCGAAATTTGGAAGTGATAATAACTGAGACAACCGAAAACATAAAACGAAGAATAAGTAAAAGTTACGTGAATAAGTAAAAAAAACCGTTCAGTCGGCAGTATCAATCGTCTAATGTTGGTTATTAAAAGAAGGCATATACTAGGGGGGGGGGCTGTGAGGTAATTTATGAATAGTGGTTACGAATATATATTAAGGCTATAAATCAATACTCCCCAGGTTATGCGTTCAGAACCATCCAAAATACCAGGATTTCCACTCCACTAAAATGTCTTGATTTTGACAGCTCAAGGTTCCCGCGTCGACCGGCGACTATTACCGGTTTTGAATCTCAATAAATACGACACAGACACAACAAATAACACTAAATGGAGTTATTTATCATTTTCCCACTTAATATTAACTAAATTTGTTAAGTTTAAATGAGTATTTTTACAATTATATAGATTTTAACTTGCACAGCTGATTTTTTAGATGTCACCGTTGGTGTTGCCACACGGCAAAAAAAAAAAGAAAAAAAAAAAAAAAGTTTATAAGTTTATCCCATACATGGAACTGAAACAAAAAAAAAATTCTTCAAACCTATACGTGTGGGGTGTCTAAGGATAGGTCTTCAAAAATGACATTGAGATTCCTAAAATCATTTTTTCTCAAAGTCAATTATTTGAAAGATAGGCGCGTCTAAAGTGGTAAAATGTGTGTCATGTGTTTATTATAGCTGTCAAGTTTAGTTTAGCTAAAGCAACAACAAAACTTACACTTTTTTATTTTTAATGCTAAGGCTGGGTTGCATCAACTATAACAAACGCTAAAAATCAGTCAAACTCCATACAAAAACACCAGTACCCTTAGTACGAGTTTTTATCGTTAACGCTTTTGACAGATCTCACATAGTTTTCGACTTATACTTGCTCCCGGATTGGTCTAAAGTAACCACTAGAGGCGCTGTCCTTTTTTTTATACAAAATTTGCTCGATATACGATATCCAGTTTGGTATGAAAACTCGTACTAAGGGTACAGTTATGGTTATGGTTACGGTTAAGTAAGGTGGTTCAACTAGGCCTTACTTAGTGTAATAGTAATGCTAACTCATTACTTACTCCTTGCAGATCTTGGAAGTAGTCCGAAAGAACTACGACAGTCTGATCCTGAAGCTCCAAGAAGGTCTGGAATCCTACGATAGATACAACGAGAAGGAGCATCGACCACTGCTAGCTAAACTAGTGTTATCCGCACGACAGCGAAGCGATGCCATGACATTACACGACCACACCGCCGCGGCTTTAAACCATTATACTAGCAATGTACAGTAGAATAAGATATAGTAGAGATATAATATATCACATAAAACGGCAACTCGGGACTTTGGCCTTATCACGAACTTTGGCAGTTGATCATTGAATGGACTAAATGACAGAGACCGGGAGACGCAGCTATACAGGTTGTATAGCTGTGTCTCTGTCATTTCGATGATTTCAATTTGTGGATGGAGTATTAAATTGATTTGGCATTTAAATAACAATAATAATATGAGAAGGATAAAACTATACAATCACTAGTATGAGAGAGCGAGATGAACAACAATTTTTTATCCTTCTCTCCGTATGCTATATTACAAACTGGCTCCAGCACTGGCACCAAGTTCTAGTGCACCCATTGGCTCTCACCCGCTGTCATGTATGACCCGACCAAATTACGTTGTTCATTTTATCTTATAGCTGGCATATGTATCACGTGTTCATCATTTTAGTCGGGTTATATATCTACAGCTATTTCATTCGCAAACGCTAATGTTCTCTCTATATATATACTTTCTCTATGTTTCAATCAGTGTAAAACTATGTGATAAGGAGGGTAGAAGTAATAACAAGAGTGTAGCTTCATAGTGAAGACAGTTATTAAAATTGGTAATTTGAAGAAGCATAATAGATATATTTATTATTGTCGGGGGCTCGTTGGCGTAAAGGATAGATAGCTTGCCTTCTAACCGAGAGGTCGCCGGTTCAAATCCTAGATGTTCACTAATGTGTTTTTCTATGTGCATTCATGGGTGTAGGTTAGCATTATGCCGATGTTCCGCCTGACTCGCTCCCGAAAAAGTAACTTATCACCATTAAGTGGAAAATCTGCCGCCATAACCTTGTGGTCAGTCCTTGAGAGTCAGACCATTTTAGGCCTAGCGTGTTCACCATCTTCGATCGACCACATCATCGCTTACCACCAGGCGAGAACTATCTCAGCGTTTGACCGTGTGACGACTAGTTCAAACTCTATAAATAAAATAATAATAATTTTACGTTTTTTAGGGCATCAATATTTGAGCCTTTTTCAACCGTGAAATAAAAAGTTTGTTACCTGAAAACTCCATCATTTATTTGGAACATTACAACAATTACAACATTATTTTGTTGGAAAGAGTATAATCCCGTGTGGTCCCTTTGTAAATTTATCGAGATCTGAATCTGATTGATGAGTATTTCTTGAGATAAACATCTCTAACGTGCTACTGAAAATGACTGTGAAAATGGCGCTACAATTGCATTCGGTTTTTTTCGTTTTGTAAACTATTTTAAATTATTGTCTTTTATAAGTAGACGTCAAGTTATGTGAGCGTTTAGCGCATTAGTTCAATAATCGATTATTTTAATAACATGGTGTTGAACACCAATTTCATTGCGGCGCCGATTGTACCAATGATTATATAACATACAAGTAAGATATTGTGCACTACAGATTGAGTTTCAAAATATATATCGTATAATAATACAATTAAGACTGAAACTATGTGGAAATAAAATGCATTTATAACGGCAATGTCCGTGATTGGTTCGTAAATTTAAAATAATTTAAATCTAAGCAAACTGTTTATATTTCCTGTTAAGTTATAAACTTATAATTTAGGTTATAAAATTATATTTTTACTAATAAACTGTAACTGTGGTAATTACCAATGAACCTTACGTAGTATTTATATTCTCTTTGAATGAACCTATCGTTATATAAATTATTATTAATATGTTTTAGTAAGCTTATATTATTGCTGCGTAATTAACGTTCATCTAAAGATAGGTACTGTACAAAACATTGCTATGAATTCATGTGCATATGTTAAGCATAAATGTGGGGCGCCCTAGAGCTAGGTGGAGCGATGATATACGCAAGCTGGCTGGCAGCGATTGGGAAAGAATAGCTGGAGCCCACTGGCGTACCACAGGAGAGGCTGATGTCCAGCTGGCTGATAAAGATGATGATGAAGAATAAAAGGGTACAAAACTAAAACTTGTGTTACTATTGCTGTCTTGTTTTTTGTTTACATCGTTTTTCAACCAATATTCTAAAATCCTGTGTGTTATTGTTATATTTAGTGCCTAGACTATATCCAATTATATTGGATTTGAATTGTGTTGTATGTAATAAATTATTTTCTGTAACAGGACTTTTATTTATACCAAAGTAAATAATAACACCAATTCAATTTGGAATCCTCAATTTAATTAAAATTATAATTATTTATAATTTTAATATGTATAATTTTAAATGTTATCATTTAAATTTAATAGACTAGATAAGATTATCTAATTAGACTAGAGTTCATAATATTAGGAATGTATCTTTGGTTTATTACGAATAAAGCTGAGCGCAGATCATAGTCACGACAGTATTAAAACAGACTATTGCTGTACAAAAAACATGAAGACGAGTGTGCGCATCTTGATATATTTTGGACTGGACAGCAATAGTCTGTGCTAAAATTGTCGTGACTATGGCCTGCGTTTAGCCTAAACTTACAATAATATTAAATTATGTTGCTGTGAATAAGATCAGATTAAACAAAACATAGTTATAACTCGCGGCACTGATCTAAACGTCTGACAGATGCGCAGAAGTCAATTTTAGGTCTGTTTGGCGGACGTGGGGGGAGAAGGGCGCGGGTTCCGTCAGTCAGTTCGCTTCCCGCGCTGTCAGTGTCAGGGTTCCGTATCTCAAAAGGTAAAAAAGGAACCCTTATAAGATCACTTTCTTGTCCGTCTATCTGTCCGTCTGTCTGTCTGTCCGTGTGTCACCACCGATTTTTTCAGAAACGGGTGGACCTAGCAAGTTGAAATTTATACCAAATACTGATGTCCCTATAGTGACTCAGGGCCTTGATTTTTATCCTAGGTGTATACAATAATCAAGGCCCTGAGTCAACAACCATAAAAAGATAAAACACCATAAAAAAATGGGCAAATTTAGATTTTCGCGAAAACCGTAAGTACCGAAATATACCTTAATTATCAACTTTTTTATTTTTCGAAATATTTCCTTTACTTGTGCTGTAAGACCTTGCTTTTAACCAAAATTGATATCATGAAATTTGGTAAGTAGCAAGGTCTTACAGCACAAATAAAGGAAAATCCAAAAATAAAAAATTGAAAATGAAAGGGTGTCCCCATACATACATTGTCTACGCCAATTAAGATAGGCCTCTGAGTTATATGAGCGCTTATACAATATAGAGGTCTAGCTTAATTGGTACCAACCAAAGTTGGTACGGAAGCCTCGGTGGGCGAGTGTAACTCGACGTGGCCGGTTTTATTTATGTTAGAGTAGGCAAACAAGCAGATGGCTCGCCTAATAGAAAGCCTTCGCTTATGGAAATCTGCAACACCATTGGCCTGTTGATGCGTTGCCGAACTTTGAGGAATTTATTGGATACCTTTTTATATAAATACAGAGATCCCTCATTTGTTAACTAAGTAATTGGCCTTTAGTATCTAGCTTTCAGTACCCAGTTGAAGAATCAACAGGTTTCAATTCAGCGAGAGCTTCTTTTACTAGTTCTTGCAATTCCTCAGGGAGCTCAGTTTTAGTCATTACCCTACTGTCTGACACATCGCAATCGTTCCTGAGGTCTGTAGAAGAATCGTCGGAACTTTCTTTGTTCTCCTCATCGCTATCTGAATAATTCTTCTTGTTTTCAGTTTCCTTCGAGCCGTTCGTTTTATCTCTAACGTCGTCTTTGAGTGATCCTATGTCTGAAATGAATTCGTCGAGTAACATTTGCGATGGAAATATTGGAATGTACTTCTGTCCATTGCACCAGCTTTCTAAAGTTTTCTCTAGTTCTGTTATTCTGTTGGCTAAAATCCTGAAATAAAAAATAATATCTGGATATTAAAATTGTCTAGAAATGAAGTGTTCTTTTTTAAAAAGCAGGTTGCTCCTAGATACTCAAGAGATGTCTTCTGACATTGTGAATCTCACATTTTTTAAATATAATTTTATATCCTATAGGCTAGCGTTTGACCACTATCTTGCCTGGTGGTAAACGATGATGCGGTCAAAGATGGTAAATACGCTAAGCCTAGAACACTCTGAACCTCATATTTACTTGTTATTCGTTTTCGATTGATGTCTATACCACTTTAATTCCTTTTATTTCAAACATTCACGTAATATTCAACGAACTTTAAATTAGTAAATATATTCGCTAAAAAGTAACAACAAACATCTCAGTAGATTCGCATCAAAAGCCACCTAGCGAGTACCTATAGAGAAACTATTTTTTTTATGAAAACGGCTCATTATAAGGAACGAGGCTTACATTGACGCATGCCAACATGCAGACAACGTAGTAGCACATTGCAATAATTCATTAGAAAAGTAACTACAATGACATATATAGTAGGAATAACATTACGGCGTCTGATGTGTCTACATCGCGGCATACGCAATTAATACAGGTCCTTTTTACTCACAGGATGTTACCTGCTTGCGCTTATGTAAGAGCAGGTGGTAAGCTTCAGCCGTGGCTTGAACCACTTACCGAACAAACGATGCCTAATGCTAGGGCCACACTAACGCTTAACGTCAATGCCCATTAACGCGACAATTATTGCGATAATGTTTACCGCGTTAAAGTGGGTGGCCACACTTGAATGGTCAACGTGAACGCCCATTTTAGGCGTTAAAAACGCCGTTGATTTTACTTATATCCTTTTTTCATCAAGCATCACGTTGCCCTCTACGATTCTTGTAAATTTTCAGTACCGTATCCCACAAACATGGTTCTGTTTGAAGAATCTCAAGAAACGAAATCACTTTCTCGTTACTCCACTTCATAGCCGTAGTACGTATTTAAAAAAAACATGCAATTTGGAAAACACATCGACATCGACAAACACATGCGATCCCGTCGCGCTCACGACGCATACTGAAATACGTAGTGTGGCCGCTCCATCGCATTAATTCTCGCGTTAATCTCTTTGATGTACCGCCACTGGAGTTATCGCCTAACGCCAAACGGCAATGTTGATGCCGTTGTCAAATTATGACGTTTAGTCGTTGCTACATCTACGGTTAACGTTCATTATCGCGATAATTAATGCCATTTCTCGTTAGTGTGGCCCCAGCATAAGGGCCGCATCGACGCCATTACATCCTACTAACGAAAGTAGCTTCATCTCCTTGCTACAGGCAAAGCTTCAAGAGAATGGCAACACATTAGACAACAATGAGTAAGTGTTCGCATACACCCACCCAAGTATAGAATAGCTGGTTTATAAGCGCTACCTGTTAGTTTTCCTCTGATGTTGCAGAGCTATCGATTTATCATTCATGGCTTCGAACAGACCAAAACAAAGCGATTTCAATTCACTCGCTGAAGTCTGGTTGGCTCCCGGTTTCATGTTTCTTTCAAGGAATTCTCGAGCTACAAACAAGATCGTTTAGAAAACTAAAATAACCGACTTTAAATGACGCGCTATTAATTCTCAGTGCCAAGTTTGACGTGTTTATCTCCATATCTCTTGAGATACTTATCTGATCTCAATAAAATTACAATGGTATCACCACATGAGTAAATAAAAGGGCATTATACCCTTGGGATATCACCATTCCAACAAAAAAATAATCATCAAAATCGGTTAATAAACGACGAAGTTATCAGCGAACACACATAAATAAATATATATACGGTCGAATTGAGATACTTCCTTTTTTGAAGTCGGTTAATAAAGATGACTTTTGAAATTTGGAAGTCTGGTGGAAAGTTGGCAATATAAAATATTATAATATCGTTTAAAAACTAAAAAACAACCGACTTCAATGCCGTGCTATTCATTTTCAGTACCAATTTTGAGATGTTTATCTCAATATCTCTGGAGATACTTATCATACCTCGATAAAATTACCATGGTACCACACTTGGGATATCTCCTTTCGAACAAAAAAAGAATAATCGAAATCGGTTCATAAACGACGAAGTTATCCGCGAACAAACATAAAAAAAAATATATATATATATATATACATATATACGGTCGAATTGAGAAACCTCCTCCTTTTTTTGAAGGCGGTTAAAAAAGCAGTATTTCGATATTATAAGTATGTCTATAAGGCCTATGCTATGCCCAGCAGTGGACTAACACAGGTTAATGAAGACGATGAAATACATATAATACTTATATGCTTTCAATTCAAAAGCCTATCCCGAAAAAGTTGGAACTTTTTGATTAACAATATATGGCATAATTAATGTGTCTAATTTATTTTCATTACCTAGAAAGTCATACAAAGTGAGTAACCAATGTTAAAAAAAATTAAATATACCTTGTTTTGGAGTCATGACATTTATTCCCTTTTTCAAATTAAGAGAATAATTCTCATTTCTGTTATCAAGTAATGTCTGAAATATAACAAAAAAAAATCAGTCATTTCCGTTTTCCGTTTACATCCAACTTATAATAAAATACATAAAGTAAAAGACCTTGTATTTAGTTAGTGTGCGTTTTACAATCTCCTTTTCAACTTGCAGTTGGGTTATTCTTTCATGTAGATACTTGTTTTCAGTGACCAATGTATCTATGTCGACAATAGGTTTGGGTATTTCAACATCACTGTCCGTACTTTGAGGTTTCATTCTATTTGATAATATGTAACTAATCTGTTGATTTAATCGTTGTACTTTATTTTTGTAGTAGTCCCTATCGGATACTAATTCTTCTTTCTCATCCAATGTTGCCCTGTAGTCCAGCTGAATTTGTTGATACTGAAATTAAGACAAAGATAGTATTTCAGGCAAGATTGCTTGAATTATTATGCATGGTTGAAGAAGAAGATTGAATAATGAGTTTTTACAAATTAACCTTCTACTGATCATGAAAAATTATTGGAGTCCTACCGAAACTGGTTTTCCGGCCGAAATCGAAACCGAAACCGAATATTCAGCCGTGGCTTCAGTATCAGCCGAAACCGAAACAAAAAAAAAACGAAAAAAAAGTAATCTCATATCGTTATCACACTCATATCGTGCCCAAGTATAAAATTCCTTAAAATACTGAAATTTGGTGCATTTTACCCATTATTCTACATTCGTGCCGTGACGCCGTCTTACTCTTGTAATTATTATTATTTTAGCACCATATCTACACCAATATGGGAGAGTATCTACGGTTGCTACAGAGCTATCCGAACGGCGCATGACAATTCCCAAACAGAGCCACCAGCGTCCACCAAAGCGTTGCCACGAGAAACGAAGTTAGGCGGGCGTGTACGACAACTTCCGAAATCAGTTTCGATTTCAGAAACCGAAACTACCCCGAAACTTGATTTTTGGCCGAAACTCGGCCGAAACCGAACCCGAACTTTCGGTCGGTAAAAATTATGCATAATTTTTCTGCTTTTATAGCCTGAATTGAAGAGAATATGCACTGACTGAACTTCAAAGCTGTATCAGTTTAATAAATCACAGTATTATTTTTGAGGGCCCGGTGGCGTAATCGGGAGAACGGTCAGGTTTGATGCCAGAAGTGCCGAGTTCAAACCCCGCCGTGCACCAATGGATTTTTCTATAAAAAAAATTATGTGAGCTTTTCACAGTGGCCCTCCGGTGAAGGAAAAACATCGCTAAGAAACCAACAACCCTCGCACGGTGGAAGGACACTATCTAGTCCGCCTGGGCAGCTACCACCCTCAAGTTAGAAAAATCTGTCGCCAAACATCTAAATGTGTTCCGGCAGCTATCCTTGAGGGCCAGTTCCGATTCTAGGTCTACCTAGCTTACCATCTTCGACCGCATCATCACTTACCAACAGGTGAGATAGTGGTCAAACGCTAGCCTATAAGATAAGCCTATAAGAAAAAAAAAAGCTGAACATTTTAGATGACAATGCTCCATCAGAAATTATCTATTTAGATCACATCTTACCTTCTTTTGAAACTTTTCTAATTCTTGCACAAGTTGTTCATACTCAATATTAGTGCAAGCAAAGCCATTTGAGTCATTGTTTTCAATACTTTCAGCTTGAATTGTTTCCTTTTTCTGTAACTGTTTCCTGAAAGCCTCTATATCACCTGTAGCTTCTTCCAACTTGCTGCGTAACGTTTCCACCTTACAAATAAATAATTAAAATCACTCTTCATGTCGTCTCTAAAGTCATATGCACTATTTTAAACCGACTTCACAAAAAAGGATGATGTTCTCAATTCGTCGGAACATTTTTTTTTTCTTTTTCTAGGTATGTTCACCGATTATTCGAAGATGCCTGAACCGATTTGGAAAATTCTTTATTTGTTTCAAAGGGTACTCTTCCCAGGAGGTCCCATTAAAATTTTTACGAAATCGGACAAGCCATTTTATAAATTTTATTTTATTAAATATATCAACATTTGTATTACGATACACTTACACACCTGGACGACATACTAACTACTAGCACAAATTATATAATAGTTACTATGTCTACTGGCTACTTTGACTAGGGCAACGTTTGAAGTCGGTTCTTTTAGTTTTTTAAACGATCTTAAATTATATTAATTGAATAAAGTGGCTGTTCAATAAATAGGTCAAGTCCAGTCATACTAGCACATGAAGGTTTCTGTACCACCATCCATACAATTATGGGCCAACATTTCATTTAGGTTCATATTGACACATTTGGGTACGGAACCCTATATAACAGTATTTCTTAACCTGTGGCCTGAGGACCCCTGAGGTCCACCAGTATATGTATGGAGTTCGCAGTCAGATCTATGGATTATTTAACAATAATAAATATATGCCACCATGAGTCTCGTTATAATTACAAGTGGAATTCGATTGGAGATTAGAACTTTGATAACAAATATCACTAATTTAGTAGCAATAAACAACCTTAAAATAAAAAATGTTTATATACATAATAATTAAGATGGTGAATGATGATGTAAGTGTGATGATGAAAACTAAAACAACCAACTTCCATGCCACGCAAGTCAGTTTCAGTTGCAAGTTTGAGACGTTTACCAACATATCTCTGATGATACTTATCAGATCTTCATGAAATTAAAATGGTGCCACCCTTGGGATATCTCCTTTCTAACAAATAAACTGGCCAAGTGCAAGTCGGACTCGCACTCGTAGGGTTCCGTACCACACTACAGTATTTTATAAGATCGAGCAAAAAATACCACAATCATATTCGCCAGCAAAAAAATAATAATTTATAAACATTTTATTTCTTATAACGCCATCTAACGTCTAACAAAGGTGTTAGGGATCGACATTTTAATTTAACGCCATTTATGGGACGTTTACCTAACTAAGCGTTCATAGATGGCGTGAAATGCCGAAAAAAACACGTTTCTTGTATGGGTATCCATATACCTACCTATACCATATACAGAGACTTGAAATCTTCACAAAATATGTATAACTATGACCGTTATTACAATTATGGAAAAAAGAACAAAAAACCGAAATGCGTGAAATAGATAGGGTATTGCTTTTTAAGCTTACTTACTTTACAGTTGTACTATTAAACGACTATACCAAAAGGAAGAGGTTGTTTGTTACCTCAGAACTCCATCAATTCTTAACCGATTTGGAAAATTCTTTTTTTGTTTGAGTTAATATAATTTTCGTTTGGTCTCATTGTAATTTTATTGAGATCTGATAAGTAACTTCAGAGATAAGTACCGCAAACATGTTACTGAAAGTGACTAACGCGGCATGTAAAATCGTTTTTTTTTTCGATTTGTACGATCATAAATTATTTGTTATAAATATATTTTGAATCTCCATTTTAAGACCTTTAATTCGATACCCCACTCGATAGGTTTTGAAAAAAAAAATTTTTTTGAACCCCAAATTTTGGCGTCTGAAATCCGCCATTTAGAATTTTTCAATTTTTTATGTTTTCGTTGACACTCGCGCTAGCATGGCGAATCTATTGACGTGCCAATTATCAAAATCGGCCCACGCGTACATACATACATATATAGACTGATAAACACATTACCTCTCCTTTGTGTCGCGCAGTCGGGTAAAAAAAACACTGACAATGTGGTGGCAAATTACTTACCTCAAGTTTTAGTATATTATTATGATCCCTGGTCTTCGCCAGCATATCGCCACAACTTATGGTGTTTGTTGGGGTGAATCTGTAAATGTTGCTGTTATTTTCTATATTCTTCAAAGGAACAGATTTTTTGCATTTTAACTGTTCTACCAAAAATTTGAATCTGTCTCGCTCCATGCTGCACTTGTCCAATTCCTTGCTCATTATTGAGAGTGCATCTATTTTACTCTGCAATTTGCTTTTAAGAACTGAATTCTGTAAATATACAGAGAAAAATTACGCAACTCAGTCAATAGGTAAACTGCCACTGCCAGTGCTGTAGTGCTGTCAGCCGGCTTGGTCACCACGGTCTCTCCTGCATTAAGAGTGCAGGCAGGATTTCTCGTCACACTAGCCTTAATGATATCATCCGCCGGGCTTTTACCACCATCAACTGTGCGGCTGTTTTTTTAGAACCAAACGGCTTAATACCATGGAAGCATAGAAGGAACCATGGAGCAGTATGACATTAATACCATGGAAGATGAGGCAGACCTCGGTATTGGACGCTACTTGTATGTGCACCTGGTCTCCACAGCATTTTTAAAGATCTCTTCGCACTACTGGTTGAAACGACACGGGACCAATATGCTGGCATGTAATTAGCTCAGAGACTAAGCATCGCCATTCAACGGGGGAATACAGCCAGCATTTTGGGAACTTTACCTACTGGTAGTGGTTTGGTAGACTAAATTTTAGTGTTTTATTTTTTTTGATTAGGTTTATTTGTTTGTTTATAGTTAGGTAGTTTTTAAAAATATTTCAATGAATATACTATTATGTAAATAAAAGTTCATAATTATAGGTAAAGAATAATAATAAATAACAAGTTCTTACCTCGAGAACATAGTCGTCCAGCTGATTATCTTGAAATTTAACTTTATTATTTATTGGTTTGGTAAACATAATTTGCTATATTTTAGAGAATACAATCCCACAAAAATAATGTTGATTGCGTGCGTTGTGAGTGTGAAGGTAACACTTTTAGAAACTTAAAGCTTTTAGAATATTGAGTGGCAAATTGTTTTATTTTCTTGTAACAGTGCCGCCAAGTGGTTTCAGCCAAGCCAAAATAGAAAATATAATAACATTTCTAATATGCAAAAAGCATTCAAAAATAAATCAGCTGTCTACTCCTAGGATGATGGATTATAACCACAGATTACTATATGTGTTATAACCATCATCGGCATCATCCTAGGTCTACTCACTCTGTGGCTATCATTGTAATCCACAGACACATCCACAGATTACTATATAAGTCAAAGATCATTACATCTTATCAGCATAATCACAGATAACTGTAACAAATTTATTGATTGAACGAATTTTATTGCAAATAATATACATAAAAGTGGCTCTGCGTGATCAACCTCTATGTATTTTGTTTTTATTCTCCTCAAGCCATAGTGCAGCCTTATCATGAATTGTCGCCATATTATGTCTGTGGTACATAATTGACTGCAAATGTCATGATGATGTCAACTGTCAAAAGTGTCAAACTAGTAATCAAAATCAATCCAAATTTCGTTTTGAGAAGTCGTGGTGGTTTTCATTGTGTTGCAGATGTTGTGTGAATTGTTTAATTTATTAAATACTGTTTGTAATTTCAATGCCATGCGTGCTGAACAGTTTCAAAGGTGTAGACTGCGTAAATCCTAACGCATGGCAAGAATGGCCGCATCTACTACCGAAATCGAAGACTTCTTGAACGGGCCTCTAGTTTCGTGGGTGAGTGCACAACGATCCGTGTCTCGTGTTTTTATTACTTGCGTGAACCGTGAGACAAAATACTTACCCTGTTCCGTTTGAATGAACTTGTGATATTAACGATACTTTGGAGTTTGCTCGTATTTCATTGTAAACCCATGAGATTTACTTGGTCATTTAAAACAAGCATCTAATTATGTATCAGTGAAAATCATTACTGAGAAGTTCTGTGAGGATTCAAAGTTTACGCAATAACAATTTGTAAAATTACTAAGTATCGGAGAGATCTATTCAGAGAAGAATAATGTTCTCAGTACCATGTAATTTCTGTTAATTCTCGAGATACAAGATCTAATACCTATTGAATGCAAGACAATATAAAAGGGAAATGCAATCTGTGTATTGATGTGAACAGCTTTCATTATTGTCTTGAGATAATTTCTTATTTAATTCTTTGTTCTGGCAAAATGAGCAAAATGCTGGTGCTATTTACTTATTAATAATTATTCAACTTATCTGAATCAAGTCAAGTGCATTTCAGACTACACTTTAGTATAATAGCTAGCTAGCCATAATAGCTTGCTTACGGGCTACTAGCCAAAAGGGCTGGCATACGGCCTAGTTGCAGAAAAAAACCCACTCACCAAGTATAATAGCTTATAGCATATAGGTTAGGTTAGGTTAGACAGACACAACAATATCGCTCACCATACATTTATTTAGAACATGTTAACACTTAGCTATACTATATATGAGCTGGTTTGCTTGTAATTTGCTTGTCATAGTATAGCATATTAGGGATTGGAATAGTACAATAGCTTAGTCTCAAATGCACTTCACATATGTGTATTTACTTTGTGGGCAGATCAATCTTTATACTTTGATGCTATAGAATATAGGCTATACTATACCATATAGAACCTTCGAGCATTTACCAATGGAGATGTTAACGCAAGGCGTACCCCTCTGCTGGCCATATAGCCATTTTTGGCCATATGAGCGTGTGTAACTATGCTGTATTTTTAATACTGTGTGCGTGTTTCAAGCTAGTGTGCAGGATCGCTAAAGTGAGTGATTTGTGTGTGTGCAATGCGTGTTGACCTCGTTCCCCGTAAGTATCGGCAGAAAAAAATGCGGATTACAATGTTAACATCTCCATTGGTGATGCTCAATGTATAGAACATGTAAACATGGTCATATCAAGTGTGCTAAGCTAACTGTTTTGCTATATAACTTTTAGTATATTCTCCTTTTAACACTTTGACTGCGGCACTTTTTCGCATATTTTTTAATTTTTAAAAATTTTTTTTGTAATTTTTTTTGTAGCTCTGGCATCAAATCAAAACTAAAATCCAACAGCAGAAGGACACACGCACCCCTTGTGAAAAAATTAACGAAAAAAATTAAAGTATTATTTTTTTTTAATTTTACTTCCGGTACCAAAAATAAAAAAACGCACAGTGTGTGTTTTCAGCAGCGAACGAGTTAAATGTAAGAGTATTCTGATTTGTTTCTCTATTCAGTTTACAGAATAAAGGGCTTTTTCAGAATACTCTTAATTGTATATGTAAAATTTATTTTACATTCATGCAATAGATTTTTACCCTCCTTATAATTTTATTGACTAATATCCTATTTTTCAGCTAAAATCAAGCATACCAAATCCAGAATGCATCACAGAATATGCTTCCCTGTACAATGGGGATATACTCCATCAAGTATACCTTCAAATAGATCCAGAGCCTTCCTTCCACATCACAAAGCTAGCTGGCCTCGAAGACCAGGCTTTGATCCTGGGTAGAGTCAAGAACTTTGATGCTATCGTTAAAAATGTAAAAGCTCTCTTTGAAGAAGAACTAGGAATGACACTTCTAGTGGTCCCAGAATGTATATGCTTAGGAAAATCCCCGGATTCTAGAGAAGGACTCGAAAACATGAAGCTTTTGATATTGCTGCTTCTCGGTGCGGCCGTACAGTGTCCAAATAAAGAGCTTTTCATTACAAGAATTAAAGAACTGGATGTGGAGCTGCAGCATAACATTGTGGAATGTATAAAACAGGTAAATCTTATTTTCGTTTTAACATATTTGAAATATTTAAAAATATACCTATACCCAGAAAATATTGTCCAAAAACAGTCTATCACGGTAGTATTAAATCAAAACTGAGAAGCAATACTATGAAATTACCCAATCATTTAATGATCTTATTGTAAATTACATTTTTAAAGAATTATATCTTTAACGTTTATTAAAGAGTTGCTGTAGAGGATTGTTTCTTACAAGGTTGTTTGAAACAAATGATAACATTTAGCATTAGAATATTTTGAGCACCCTTTAGTTGTCACGCCATATAAGTTGTCACCCACATGAATGTATGGGCAATGCAGTCAGCCAACCGTTACATAAGATACCAGTCAAGATAAGTAACTGTCTTGTTTTAAATGTTAGTTGATTGTTGGCTTTGGGTACTGTACTGTTTTAACATAACAAAGGTTTTGAATGTTTGGACTAATGCTACTTGTTAACTGAGTAACATACATTTTACTTTATTTAACCTTTGT
Source organism: Cabera pusaria (assembly GCA_954871355.1). Lineage (NCBI taxonomy): Eukaryota > Metazoa > Arthropoda > Insecta > Lepidoptera > Geometridae > Cabera > Cabera pusaria. The sequence goes on from OX940896.1 coordinate 15,519,412, forward strand.
ATTATCTATGATTTGATATGTAAATATACTGTGATCCATAACAAAGTATTTTCAATGAGTGGAATTTCAAGAATCACTACAATCACACCTTTTTCCCGTTGGGGTAGCCACAGACTACTTCTTTCCACATACTTCATTCCACTTTTATAAGTGCTGTCATACATGCTCGCCGGTTATAGGTACTTTGACTTGGCCTTTCTTTAAAATGTCTCCGATCTGGTCGTGATATGTTTGCCTAAATCAGCCTCTACCAGCTAGCGCATTCACACTTGTCTCATAAATCTAAGCTAATCATAAATCTCTAGATGTCCAAACCATCTAAGCATCCTATCTTTATCCCTTTCTCTATCTTTGTCACTAATAGGGATCGCTAATTGCAAATAATTAAAAATATATTCAAAGTTCATAAGTTTTCTTTGTTGAACCTTAAAACTTAGCACCAAATAAATAATTTATTTTATTTTGTCAAAGTCAAAGTCAAAGCATTTATTCAGTATATGGGCAAATTAAAAATTTGCACTTACACACGTCAAATAACATTAAACAGATCATATTCAATAAAAAATATTATAGATATAAGAAACATAACTTATTGCTTTGAATTTACAAAAAAAAAACAAAGGTATTGAGCCATTCAGCTTTCATCTAGACGTCGAACGTCTCACTTAAAACACATGTTTAATTCCCCTGATTAATGTAGGGTTTCCAACTGTACTATTACGTGCACCCGCAACCCAGTGCATGTTTCAGTACTTCAGACAATTTTTATCCAAAAAATTGTGAAATAATGAAACATGAAACATTTGGCATTGGTACCTCTTATTTTATGTAATTATGTTTAGTAATAGTACTTCTGAAATGTGATGCATTCATCATTCTGTCAATTCTGGATTATTCTGAACTATTTCTGTAATTCAGCAGTTTTGAAGTTAAGCTCTTAACTTCGAAGTTTAACTTAATAGAAATAATGCTGTGAAAAAAAAAATCCAGATTGGGCTAGCCGCTTAAACTGTGAAAAGGGAAATATTACTCTTGCATATATGATTAGTGTGAATATAATCAATTCTCATCTTTGAGCCAAGTTTCTCCTTTCAAAAACGCACCACTTCTTAAAATAGAACCTGCTTATCAATAATAGGAACCTGCATACATCAATACCTCCCACTAACCTTCAGAATTCCTGCTCAGAATATTAATTAGAACATTTTTATTCCAGTCATTACATAATTATATATTTTGCATCCCGTTGTAAGGAAGTCCCTTTCAAAAAAAAAGTTCTGTATGAATAACTTTTATTTAGTTGAATAACTTTTTTTTTATTTCGAACATTTTTATGGCAAAAATATAACAACATTATAATATAGTTTCTTGAATCCAATCAAGCTTGACAAATGAATGCCCATATCTTGGTACCTAGTTTATCATATGTTTAAGCACATATTATGTTTTACAATTTGCATTACCTATGTGTTCCTTAAATAGGCTATATAGATCTAATACTATAAGAATCTTTGTCCTGACATACTGACTGACTGATAGACAATGCACAGCCTAAACCGCTGGTCATAGAGACTCGAAATTTGGAGGGTTTTTGTCTTAGTACGTAAGGGTGTACTAAGAAAGGATTTTACAAAATTCACCCCTTTAGGGGATGAAATGGGGGTTCAAAGTTTGTATGGAGAAACATGAGTAGATAGTCTTTTCTATTCGAAACTTCACACAAGTGCTTCAGTAAACAAATAAGTAAATACGTGTTTTAGGCTTTTTCGAATTTCAACCCCTGAGAGGGTTGAAATGGTGTAACAAAGTGTGAAAATCAATATTGTTTTAGATTGCGCTGAAATTTGGCATGCAGATAGTTATTATGACGCTAGTATCTATTAAGAGAGGATTTTCCAAAATTCACCCCTGAAGGGGATGAAACGGGGGTTCAAAGTTTGTATGGAGAAACAAGATAAGATAGTCATTTCTATTCGAAACTTCATACAAGTACTTCAGTAAATAAATAAGTAAATACGTCTTTCAGGCTTTTCCGAAATGCGGGGAGGCATTTCTAAAAAGTGGTGAAGTGGGGTAACAAAGTCTGAAATCAATATTGTTTCGGATTGCGCTGAAATTTGGCATGCAGATAGTTATTTTGACTTAGGTATCCGCTAACAAAGGATTTTTCAAAATTCCTTCTTTAAGGGGATGAAGTGGGGGTTCAAAGTTTGGATAGTCATTTTATTCAACATTTCATACAAGTACTTCTGTAAATAAATAAGTAAATACGAGTTTCAGGCTTGTTCAAAATGCCAACCTAAGAGGGTGAAGTAGTACCCTACTTCACCCTGTTCCCCCCCACAAAGTCTGAAAATCAATATTGTTTCGGATTGCGCTGAAATTTAGAATGCAGATAGTTGTTATGGTGTTTTTTTGTGATGTGAATTTTCTAAAAATTGCCTCCAGAATTATTATTTTTAACTCTATATATAAACTTATAGATTTACTTAAATACTTCTTTAAATAAATAAGTAAATATGTGTTGCAGGATTTCTGCAAAGAGTTGGTAAAAAATTCTGGAAATCAATATGGTTTTTCGGGTTTTATAAATATGAATTCCTATCTCCCTTAGTCACGCAGTAACTTGAAAACGAGTGAACCGATTTGGCTTTTACTTCTTTGATGTCTTTTATGATAGAAAGATTTTTTCAAAACAAAAGTTTTAAGTAAATAAAAGAAGTCTTTAACGCGGGCGAAGCCGCGGGGCACTTCTAGTTTAGATCTAATTAAATTATGAATAATGACAACTATTATATTTAAATGGAAATTAGCTCAATTTATTTATTATATTATTTATTTAGTATATTTGGGATCATATCTGAATTAATTGCACTATGGTTAAAAATTAAAATAAATTGAAGTACAAGTAGCAGATATACATACTTAGAAAAACTTTACTGGTGTCATTTATCAGATAGTGGTAGGTGCCCTTGGTTGGTGACCTAGCATGCTGTGGACAGATTTCACAAGTTTTCTAAGTAATTTGACCATGACTTGTACTTCTATTTCATGTAATATTTACCCATTGCCATATTTCTTGATTTATTGATGATTGATGACACATCCTTTTAATTTGTTGTTTGTTTACAGTTTATTGTCCTAATTTATGCTGTGATAAGTATATTGATATATGTTTATGAATAACTGTTAGGAACTTTGTTCGCGTTATTTTTGTGTACAATTTTCTGGAAAATACCTTTTTCATTTTACCTGGTGTAGTGGTAGGCTAGGTCGGCCGTGGCTCGAAATACCCACCGATCAAAGATATGTCGCTAACGGTTAATCGAATGTCGGCCTGGTATTTGGAGTATGCTGTCGCCATCTTGGAAGATGGGTTGGGACAGTTGCGCTATGTGGGTTGGACTAAAGTCAGTTGTCCTGAGCCTTGACTCATTTTCGTTTCCCATTTCCATACCTATACATATCTTAAACAGCATCGTCACTTAACATTACGTGAGACACTGATCAGGTGCTTGTATGAGCAAGAACTCTTCGCACTATTTTCGCATTTTATAACATTGCTTGTATCTATGTAAGTAATAAAAATTCGTTTTTCACGTGAACCATCTACCAAATTTCATCAAAATACATGCAGTCTTTTGGCGTTCAATCTCTCGCCCACCGTGACCTGGGCCCCTAGACAAAATCCAATTTCCTGTTTGCCTTCACGCTAACGCAAGTTCAAAATGTATGGAATGACATTTGTTTCCGCAACAAAATTGACAATCCCATACATTTTGAACTTGCGTTAGCGTGAAGGCAAACAAGAAAATGGATTTTGTCTAGGGGCCCAGAACAGATGATGAGCTTTGTTATTAATAAATCTTCTTATAAATAATGTAAAAAATATTTACACATGTATTGTATCCATTAATGTAGGAGTAGAAAATATGTAAGTTGTTGCTCTTTAACCAGTAAACCAAAGAACTATCGTAAGGATTTTCTCTATCTTAGTTTGCTAAACACTGTGTTGGAAACTTAATAAAAATACATTGCGGAATCCCGTTTACGGCTATGTTGTAATACTGCGGAAGTCGTCAATCAACGAAATTATGATCTAAAACATAAAACCAAACTCTTGCAATCATCTACTCTACAAACGAAAGCACTTCAACTTGATGTTTTCCTTTGAATTAAGAATAACTGTTTCGGAGTGTCTATTTTGGTCCTGCGGCTAAGCATTTTATTACTACCTTGTTACGTGCTTCCGCCGCAAATTATATCACAGATTAGGTAAAAGCTTGTTAGATATAGGTATAGGTACGTGTCACTTAAGATGTCTACCAATTACGGCAAACAAAAGCGTGTTTCACCGTTGTAGAATTACGTCGAGTCTCACACACTAAATACAGTGAACCTACTTTTTTATAATTAAATGCTTACGATTGTTTATCATCGCAATAATATTATTATTTTTGTTAGGTCGTATGAACTTATTGATTAAACTTGTTCCAAATTCTAAAAAGACGTCGTGCATAATATTTGCTTCCGAATAAAGTATGTTATTATAATCTAAGCAAATATTGGCTTAAAATGAGCAATTTGGAAGTAGTTTGGAAGTAGTAGGAGCATTATTTCAATATTCCGCCTGACTTGCTACCAAATGGTTACCACCACCATACAGGAGAAAATCTGTCGCCAAAATCTTACGGTGTACCCGCAGTGCAGCCCTTGAGAGTCAGATCATTCTAGGCTTTCTAGGCGTATTCACCATCCTCGACCAAATCATCGCTTAGAAGCGAGAGAGTGGGTCAAACGCTAGTTTAACAAATATAAAAAACAATGTAATGCACAATAGCATAGACAACTGAACAATAAATCAAAATAATAAGTAAAATAAAATATATAAACTGTATTTAACTTGGAAGCGCTATAAAAAAACGGGATCACATAAAAATATATACTTAATAGTAGCAATACTCGGTAGCTCGGTGCTTCTCTGCGGGATCGAATCTGGAACGAAGTAATTCGCCAGAGAACTAAAGTGATCCACATAGCGCAGCGGATTTGCAAACTGAAGTGGCAGTGGGCTCATGTCATATCTGCCGTAGGACCGATAGCCGTTGGGGCAGACTGGTTCTAGAGTGGAGACCGTGAATCGGCAAACGTAGCGTAGGACGCCCTGTTACTACATTCGCAAAGCGGTGGGCAGTGACTGGAAACAAAGAGCCGAAGACCGGGCTCTGTCTTGGGGGAGGCCTACGTCCAGCAGTGGACTGATACCGGCTGATAACGATGAGTAGCAATACCAATACAAGGCAGCTAGCTATAATACAAACAATGAAAATTTTCTTCTTTCTAGGTAACAGACATGCAAACTGTAGTCCTCACCCCCGACGCGATAGACTTATTCCAATCACCCACAATGTTCAACCATATGCGTCGACTGGCCAAAGAGCGAGACCATTACCTCCTGAACTGGGCTTCCTTGGTGCTCCACGAGGGGCTATGTGAGAATGATAACGAGAACAAAAATGGAAAAAGCCGGTCCACGCAAAACGTGAATCAGAGTAATGGGGAGAGCCAACATCTTGCGGTCGAACTGGCGGATTGGAAGGCCCGGTTGAGGAAGCAGAGACAAGAGCTGTAAGTGATGTTTCTTTTTGATGTTTTGTGATATTGTTAGTATTAAAAACACAATCTCGAGTTTGGATTCAGAAAAACAGGTGTTCATATTCCCACTATTTCCATTAGGTATTTCTATTGATAGAAATACTGGAGACTGATCTCCCACTGTTTCCATTGCTGGCGGCGGCGGCAAAAAAAACCCTGCATCACCTCTTATGACGGCGTGCACATAGAAACTAATTTATTTATTTTCTCTTTAGATAAAACCTCTTGAACAAATATACAGTATTATCAATATCTTTTTAGAATTTTATTTATCAGGACATCATAAATATTAAAATGGAAAAAGATTCTCATATAACACAACTGTTTTTTTTTGCCGCAATAGAAATAATGGGATATATATGTAATTTGGAAAAAACGCTAGTTTTCCCACTTTTTCTATTTTATATTTCCATAGAAATAGTAGGATACACCCAGACTAGGTTTACTAGATTTTAAAACTTACATACTTAGGTAATACTTAAACATTTATCATAAAGGCTAGTGTTTGACCATTATATCACCTGTTGGTAAGTGATGTGATGATGCTATAATAAGATGCCCTATGGCTAGCTCGTCAACGACCTGTGTCAGCCAACACGCCACTGCGTTGAATCCGTGAGCTCTTCTCATGCCAGCGGTGTACTGATGTGGGCTGATTATATCTATCTTTTTAAGCTTACCAGCAAAGTTTGTTGCACATTACTAGTGGTATAATCCCTCCAACAAAGCTAAATATACTTGTGTCTGGAGTGTGTTCACGTCAATAGTGCATTGGGTGGGATCGAACTCACGACCCTATCGATCGCCAGGCCGACGCCTTAGCAATTGGGCTATTGCCGCTTCCAATTATTTTGTTTAATTTTTAGGGTTCCATACCCAAAGGGTAAAACGGGACCCTATTACTAAGACTCCGCTGTCCGTCTGTCTGTCTGTCTGTCCGTCTGTCACCAGGCTGTATCTCATGAACCGTGATAGTTATACAGTTGAAATTTTCACAGATGATGTATTTCTGTTGCCGCTATAACAACAAATACTAAAAACAGAATTAAGTTTAAAATAATAGAGGGTCCCCATACAATAAACGTGTTTTTTCGGCATTTCACGCCATCTATGAACGCTTAGTTAGGTAAACGTCCCATAGATGGCGTTATATTGAAATGTCGATCCCTACTACTATGACGAACTCCTTTGTTAGACGTTAGATGGCGTTATAAGAAATAATTATTATTTATTGCTGGCGAAAAATGATAGTGGTATTTTTTGCTCGATCTTATAAAATACTGTAGTGTGGTACGGAACCCTACTAGTGCGAGTCCGACTTGCACTTGTCCAGTTTATTTTAATTCTGGACAGATAAGCACTGAACATTATCTCACCTGATTTTAAGTGACGACATGGTCTATAATATATGGAATCTTGCTTGTCTGGTAAGACGCGGATAAAACGAGGCGCAAGACTTTTCTTGCGCCTCGTTTTATTCGCGTGTTTATATGTATTTGGGTTGGACTCTTTAGTCCAACCCAAATACATAAACACGTCATAAAACATATATTCCAATACGTCTTACCAGATCATAATCATATTTGTATTAAACGAGATAAAACTTTTCCTATTGTAGGAATAGGACATTCTATAAACAGTTACACTTCATTTTTCAGCGAGGAGAAATCGGAGCAGCTATCAGAATGTCGTGAAGAGTTAGAGCATACCAAGTTAGTTTTAGGCAAACTTCGCACTGACAGCCAAGAATGGTTTAACGAAGCAAGGAAGGCGTCTGGATATCGAGACGAAGTCGACGCCTTGAGAGAGAAAGCTGAAAGATGTGATCGGTAAGTCTTATATACTGTACTAGCAGCCTGCCCCGGCTTCGCACGTGTGAAATCGATACATAATATTGGAAGGCCCGTTGGAGTAAAGCATAGTTACCTTGACTTTTTACCCGACTGTTGCTGGTTGTAATCCTAGCCATATTGATCTCCTCAAGTTTTTATGTGCATTCATAAATCATGGGTGTTCACAGGTAGTGCGATCATTAAATCAATGTTCTGCCTCACTTGCTACCAAAAAGTAGCTTACCACCATCAAGGAATAAGTCTGCCGCCATAACCTTATGGTATTCCGGCAACACAGCTCTCGGGAGTCATTACATTCTAGGCCTAGCCCGTTCACCATGCGAAGATGCGAAAGTCAATTTGTATATTTGTTTGTTTGGGACTCCTTCACGGTCAAACGGCTGGACAGATTCAGCTGAAATTTTGCACAAGAATAGGCAGTACTTCGTTATAGATAAGACCATAGGATACTTTTTATTACGCGGGCGAAACCGCGAGGCACAGCTTATCAGTGGATCAAACTGTATTGACATAAAATTGATTTATATTGGTTGTAATCTACAAAAATAGCGAAGCTAATAATGTTTACGTAGTAACTATTGTCTAATCTGTGGTTTCGCTGCAACTATTTTGATGCGCATAATTTTAAATCTATGATATCTTCTAAAGCTTTCATTTAAATTATATACTGTAAAGGAAAATTTTAATGTATAACATGTGACCAAGGTAATTAAGGATTAATACTGTACAGTAGAAAGTTGCTTTGGAAGTTATGTAATGTTTTTTATTAAAAAATTAAAGATTAAAATGGTTACCGTGAGCCAACCTTAAGAGTTAGACATATGCCATCGCGAACTTTTTTGTAGACCTTTTTAAGTTAGTTAGTTAGTAATCTATACTAATATTATAAAGATAGAACATTTGTATTTTTGTATGTTTGTAATGATTTGGTTCAAAAACTACTGGACCGATATACAAAACTTCTTTCACTAATATATAGAATAGACTTTCGGAATGAAAATAGGCTATATATTATTCCGTTTAAATCCTACGGGTACGTGCGGGCCTAATTTGCAACCTAAGTCGACTAAAAAACGGTCAAAAAAACACGTTTCTTACGAACGCTCCTCAATTGAAAATAGATGGAAGAATGTTTTCTATGGAAGAGTTGTACAACTTAATAAGACCTACAAAAAAGTCCGCGACAGCATATGTCTATCTCTTAAGGTGGACTCACAGTAACCATTTTCATCTTTAATGTTTTGTTAAAAAACATTACATAACTTCCAAGGCTATTTTCAAGTATATAGTATTAATCCTTATCCAAATAATAAAATTGTCCTTTACAGTATATAATTCAAATGAAAACTCTAAAAGATATCACAAATTTCACATACACGCATCGCGAAATTAATTAAATATCTGCAGTGAAACCACAGATTAGGTCATAGTTACTTGGAAAATATTATTATAAGCTTAGCGATGCTGTAGATCCCCACCCATTACAATCAATTTGAAGTCAATATAGTATAATAATATATTTTTAACCGACTTCACAAAAAAAGGAGGAGGTTCTCAATTCGTCTGTATGTTTTTTTTTGTGTATGTTTCGCGATTTCTCCATGAATTGTGAACGGATTCAAATGATTCTTTTTTTAATAGGTAGGATACGTTTCCGAGTTGGTCCCATTTTAATTTTATCGAGATCTGATTAGTATCACCAGAGATATGGAGATAAATACCTCAAACATAGGAGAATGTACTAGTTTTAGTAGAAGAGTCCCAAGAAGATTATACACAATGGAGGTTGCTATTGCATATAAGATATTCTTACGTTAACTGTGAGCGAGATAGAAATAAAGGTGGGGATATTTTTTTTTATATCTTATAGGCAAGCGTTCAAACGCTTCTAGCAACAGGTGAGATAGTGGTCAACCACTATCTCACCTGTTGCTAAGTGATGATGCGGTCGAAGATAGAGAAGTGGACTAGAATGGGAACTGGCTCTCAAGGATAGCTGCCGGAACACATTAGATATTTGGCGACAAATTTTCTGACTTGAGGGTGGTAGCTGGCCAGGCGGACACTAGATATGTTCTACCACCATGCGGGGGTTATTGGTTTCTTAACGATTTTTTCCTTCACCGGAGGGCCACTATGTGAAGCGCACATATATTTTTCGATAGAAAAAATCATTGGTGCACGGCGGTTTGAACTAGGTACCACGGCATCAAAGCCGACCGTTCTCCCAATTACGCCACCGGGCCATCAATAAATAATTATATATTAATAATTATAATAAATTATTGTATAAATATATAATTATATTTCATATATAAATAATTTGTCTTCACAGGAATGTTCTACCGGGCAAAGTCTTGTTAGGGTGCAAACTTTTTTAAACATACCTAATATTTTTTGACATGACATGACATTTGGCGAAGATGGCGGCCATTTCAGTCCCGCGACACTGCATACATAATTAAATAACTCAGAATTATGAACGTACTTTGTACCAATCAACACAGCAAAAAAAAAAAAGCATAAAACCACATATTATATAATAGTTACTACGTAAATAATACTTTCCGTTGTTAGGTTGGCTACACAGTGCTTTCATAATTCGGGTATCCACAATATAGGGAAGTGCCTCTTATAACGTAGTAGAGTGATTCAGTACTCTGTTGGCCATATGGCGGCAATTAATGTTAATAATCGCAAATAATACTTTTTAATATTCATTTTGGAATACAACTAGTCCGTGTTATAAAAGTATTTGGAATTATTGTAATAAAATAGACAATTAATTATCGTGTGTGTCAGATGCTTTAATTGTACAGGGCCATTTTGGACATTGTCCTTTGATACCTTGATGACATCATTATTACTAGTGAATATTTTCACTTTAGCGCGGCATTTAAAGTCATTTTTTTAGGGTTCCGAACCCAAAGGCTACCAAATGAACACTTTCTGAGACTTTGTTGTCTGTTCGTCTGTCCGTCCGTGTGTCTATATGTGCGCACTTTACAGATCTGTATCTTCTTAACCGTTATAGGTACATACTTGAAATTTTCAAAAAGTATATATCCGTCAGTGTATAACGGCCCAGACACGAAATTTAATAGATGCATGTAATTTCATTAAAACTTTTTTTGCACTAAAAAGGGTAAAATAAGTTATTTTTCAAAAAAACTAAAACCGACTTCATAACCACAAAAACGCACTCAAAAGTGAAAAATAATTTACTTAAAATTATTATAAGCGTTACCCACTTCTCTATTTGAAGTCGGTGTCAGCCAAGTCTATTGGATATTAGATAGATACTATGTATGTAGTAGTAGTAAGTAGGTACATGTAGGTTAGTAAGTAGGTAGATACATGTAGGTATTATCTATCTAACCTATTCCTATCTAACCTATTACCTATATATACCTGTATAAAATTCTATGTATAATCTTTTCAATAAAAGCATTCCAATGACTCTAAACACGACATTTGAAATCTGAGCTGTAAGTTGGTGTGGATTTGAGTATTCTGTAGAGTACAGGAGATGTCCCAGCATCAGGTCAATGCTTCCATGTTCTTACAATATCGTTTAAGAAAAAGATTTTCGAATTGATCAGACCTATGAAAGTTGATTTCATAGCGCAATTAACTAGAAAAAAGCTCATAGTTTTATAACGATTGAACGAATTTTCATGAATTAAAGCTAAGAACACTCTCGATGAAGACATCTATCAAACAAAAAAAAAATCAATAATAAAATCAAAATCGGTTCATCCGGTTGGGTGCTAAGATGCTACAGACAGATACAGATACACACGTTAAACGTATAATACCCCTTCTTTGATCCCATGATTTGATTGATTTTGATTCAATGATCCCACTACCTCTGTACGAAAACCCATGATTCATGAATGCACATAAAACTTTCATTGGTAGGTATATAGCTAGGATTAGAACCAACGACCGTCGGGTCAGAATCAGGGTAACTATAATATCCTTTACGCCAAAGGGCCGTCCAATATCACTACGTAAGTATTATAAAACAAAGTCCATCACTGCGTCTGTCTGTCTGTTCGCAATAATCTCAATAGCTACTGAACGGATTATCATGCGGTTTTCACCAATAGCCAGAGTGTTTATGAGGAAGGTTTAGGTGCATAATTCGTTAAGATTTTGTGTAAATTGGTTGAAATATGACGATGATTGTTAAATATTTTAATATTTTATATTTGATGCAACAAACTGATGCAAATTTTGTAGGTATATATGTTCTACCCGTGCGAAGCCGGGTCGGGCTGCTAGTATACTATATAATACCAATACTGTACATTGTACATTATTTTGATGTCGTAGGGTGCAGCCAGCGTTTGCAATGTAAGCGCAAAAAAAGTGTTTATTTACGACATCACATTAGAAACCTCCAAAATTTTCAGTATTTATCTACTATATTATGCATGTATTATACATATAAACCTTCCTCTTGAATCACGCTATCTATTAAAAAACCGCTTTAAAATCCGTTGCGTAGTTTTAAAGATTTAAGCATACATAGGCACGGACAGACAGCGACAGCGACTTTGTTTTATACTATGTCACTACATACTTCTCATACTGTCGAAAAGAAGTAAATTGATAAATATAGTCTACTATACCCGCAATTTTCGATAATAAAGAGCATGTATGTGTGATAACACTGAAAATGTATACTGCTCAAATGTACGTAATATATCTATGTTCCCAGCATCTAGTCTACCAGCCGTTTCAGCGTCAAAAAGTAACAAACCAATTCGTTAGACATACAAACTTCAATTTGATAAAACTAATATTATAAATTGTTGCGGCCTTTTGGTAGAATAATCGGTGTAATTGAAGGAAAAAGGAATGTCACGAAATTTGTCACTTTACATAGCCATCGGTTCGGCGCCGCGGTACGCTAATAACTAATCAATAGATGAAGTTTCATGCCCAAAAAGAGTTAATTTATTATAAAATGATTTCAGATTAGAACAAGAAATACAGCGATACCGTGATCGGCTAGCAGACGCCGAATATTACAAAACACGAGTAACCGAACTTAGAGAAGACAACAAAGCACTAATGGAAACACGAGACGCCTTAGAGGAACAACTACAAAGAGCAAGAAAGAGAGCCGAACAATGTCTAACGTTGGAAGCAGCTATGATTAAATTGAAGAGAGAAGCCAATGATATCGCATTGGTAAGTGTTGGCGCAAATTGTTTGCGTAAAAATTCTTGTTCTTATTTATTCCGCTATTTATTATTTTACTAATTTTAGGAAAGAGATGCAGATCAACAAAGAATCCAAGAGCTTATAGAAGAAAACAATCATTTACAATACATCACAAAATCGGTGCTAAGCGAAAGCAATAACAGCAATCTAGACACAGATAACGAATGCGAGAGCACGTTAGAATCAGGCGAGAACAGTCTATCCGAACAACTAACGAGTAATGCACAAGCTCGAGCTCTAAAACTTGAGCTTGAAAATAAACGTCTACTCACAACCATCGACAATTTGAGAGAACAGTCGTTACTGGAAAGCAGTGACAAAATATTAGAATTAGAAAAAGAAAAAAAAAGGCTGACACTGAAATGCGAGCAGTTACAAGAAAATTGTAACAGGGTTATGCTTCAGAACTCTGAACTGGAAGAGGTATTTAAAAACGCTTTAGAAGAAAACAGAAAATTACAAGATTCACTCGATGGTCAGAAGACGTTCATAGACAGGCAATCGATCGATAGGGAGTCGGAAAAGAACAAATTACAGGATTTCGAAAAACATCTCGAATCACTAACCAAAGATAAACAGAGAATACAAATGCTTTGCGATTCCATTCAAAGGCGAGCCGATGACTTGGAAAAGTCATTAGACTCGAGAACTAAAGAGCTAAACCTGGTAAAACCAGAAGCTGACAAAGTTACCGGTCTTATAATACAGACAGAAGAATTAAAAACAAAGTTGACTTATAGCGAAAGAGATACTCACAATCTTCAACGAGAGGTCAATAAGTTGCGAGAGGCGGTAGAAGAAAAAGATGTATCCCTTGACAAATTAACAACAGAAATAAAACTCAAAAAGAAAGAAATGGAAAGGCTTTCCAAAGAATTAGAAATAAATCTAAATATTACCAACAGAGTCAAGGATTTAGAACAGAAAGCTCAAGAGCTCAAGTCGAACAAAAAAGTCGATTCCGAAACTATCCAAACATTACAGAAAGATTTGATCACAGAAAAGGTTAATTTCGACAAGTTGAAATATTGTATGGATAAACTCGGTATTAATGCTTCTGAAATGATCAGTGGAGATATTAACGTCGAAGAGTTGTTGGAGAAAATAATAACGAACTCAGATCATGAGGCTCTTATAAGTGACATCGCCGCAAAGGCTAATCTTATGAAATTAGGTCCTTGTGAATGTAATCACGTTGAAAAATCCAATGAAGACGATAGTCTAATTAATCCCCAAATCGAACAACTAACTGCAGATTTAACAGCATTGCAAGCTACGTTAGAGAACAGCCAAGCTGAAAATGCTAAGCTACAAGTGAACATAGCGACACTCAACTCGCAAAACGGTTCATTGATGTCTCAACAGATGACGTTGCATCTAGCCAACAGTCAGTTAGCTGCCGAAAAGGAGGAAATCATAAAACAACTAGAAGTTTTAAAAGACAAGCAGGATAATCTGATGCGAGACCAAGTCGCTTTGAAAACTCTTCACGAAAATTTAACCACAGAATATGAAGAGCTATTAAGCGAGAGAGAACCCATCAAAGTATCCGTCCGAGATTTGAAGCTCGAAAACAGGGAGTTGAAGGAGAAATTGTCGACTTTCGAAAAGAAGATATTGGACTTTGAGAAGGAACGAGAGAACCTCAAAGTAGAATCGAGGAACTTGACTAATCTCAGGGCGGAGCATTCCAAGCTGAAAGACGACTTTAGGAATCTTTTTACAGCAAGCGATAGATTGAAAAACGAATACAGGAACATGCAAGAGGAGTATAGAAATCTGAGAAGCGAAGTGCAGCAACTAAAGCTCCGAAATACCGAGATGTCGGGAGAAATCAACACCAAAGCTGAAGTGATCACGAGTATGGAACTGGAGATAAACAAAACGAACCAGCACTGCGAGATGTTGATCCAGATGAACAAGAGCTTGGATGCGGACCGACGCTCGCTAATGGATCACGTGTCGCAGCTACTTACTCAGTACCACGAACTGTTGGCTCACTCTCTGAAAGACAAACAACATTACCACGAGGAAGAGAAAATGTTCGCCGATAGAGTGAACGCCCTGTGCCGACAAAAGGAAAAATTAGAGGAGAAAATAATGGAGCATTATAAAAAGCTGGACAACTGCACGACAAAACGGCGTGGCTTCGGTGCATCGTTCGTCAAACGAGTACGCAAAGCGGGCACCGACCTCATAAACAAGGTGCCGAGTAGAAACAATAAGAGGATAGAAGATGCGAGTCGATCGAAGTCGCAGCTGACGTTAGCAGGTTCGGAATCCGGAGAGTCGGACCCTGGAAGTCAGGACTTGGAGAAGATGTCCAAGAACTCCGATCCAGACCAGGGTTCTTCGAACCCCAGTGTCGAATCGCCAAGGCATAGTTCCGATTCTAGTTTCAGTCGGAGATTCGACGAAAAACTCTTGAAAAAATCTGACAATATCGATATGAGCGCTTCTATTCCGAGTCTGGATTCTTCAAGGTTGACGAGCGAGAATAACTTTGTGAGGAGGCTCTCAGCCGCTTCTATACATAGTGGGGGAGGGGACGACGCTCTGATCCGAGCCTCGTTGAGGAGGCGACCTCACAAGTCCGTGCAACCTTCGTCGCACAGGAACAGTTACCAGGGTATAGAAGGCGATACAGGACTCCCTGCAGGTATACAATCTTTAGAATCCAGATTGTTGATTTGTTTAGTACATTGTTTTTTTGGGTATGGTATATTTCTAACTGATATAAATTATTTCAGCGTCTACGCCTACTCCAGTTTTTGGCACGCCCGGCTCTCGTCGCACGGTGTACGTAGCGGACGACGATCCCAATGTAAATATCAACTCGAAGCCCCAGAGTACTCCCATCAAAGAGAATCCCACGTACCTCGTGTACAATAGAATTTCTACAGTAATTGGGGATGGCGCCTGCCAAAGCGCCAACGATAGATCAAACAACGACCTCCAAAGATCGATGTCCGAACAACGAAACGTCGACGAGAACAGCGTACAAGATCGTGACGATTTGAGGAACGATATGAGATCAACTACTCGCCCAGAGAAAACTGACAACTCTAAAGAATCGGCTATCTGGTATGAATATGGTTGCGTATGAATTATCTGAAGTGTGTGAACAGACTGATGAAATGCCTTGGATTTCGAATGTTTTAACATATAGAAATCATGTGTGATTGAGAATTGATACTTTTATACTTAAGATTGGCAATATTGGCATGGATGTGATAAATAACCTTACCGCAGTATTACTTTGGCATTTAATTTTAATATATTCGCAGTAAAGTGCACATTTATGAGCTTTAAAACATTGATATTACCGTTTGTGGAATGATTAATTTGGTCGTAAGTTTCTATGTTGTACAAAGCTATGAAATGTGAATCAGGTAGCTGTTATTATCGATTCTATAAATACTCCCGTAAATATTGAGGCTACGTTTATATGTTGTAAATAAATATTTCCCGAGGTTGGATATAGTTTGCAGCAGGGTTGTATGAGAATGAAAGGGTTGGAATGTGCCTTGCCAGAGAGTCTGTGACAATTATTTTAACGAATTTCTTACCCAGTTCATAAGTTACTTAAGCATAATTTTCGTACGTACAAAATATACCTAATAAATAACCGTAATTTCTTATGTATAACACTCGACTTTTTGGAGATTCTCTTTTTATTTAATTTCTTATTAATATATCAATTATTTCTTCCTAGGTTACTAAATTACTTTTGCATAAGGAAATGTTTAATATAATGAGATAGAAATAGATTCATGTTACATAATATATGAATCACTCGAATTAGTTTTGTTTTATGAACTTGTAGGTTTAATTTGGACATGTGCATTTTATATGCTCATGGTAAATGTTTGCTCGAAATTCTGCCGTGGTTCCATGACAAGCAAAATTGCTCAACACTCTCAAGACTTCTTCAGTAACAAATACTCTTAAACATTCTGTAAGAACCTATAATTTATGGTGCAACTGACATTTAAAATTGTGTTCATTGTATTTTATTTTATACAAATCCAAAAAGCAAGATGTAATTGCTGTTTATGCTAATACATATTATTCATAAAGGATTTATGTTCTAACTTACTAAATAGAAAAGTATGTAACTTTAACCCAGTGTACTCCAGTGCTCTCCAAATTTATATAAACAATTATTTTTTGTTGGAGCTTTACTTTTAAAGACATATTCCTAAGGAATTATTGTCATGTGCCTTTAGACTTTATTTTAGCTTGGCTCAGAAAATTGGCATATATTATCTGGTGCTCCTTTATTTACATTGTGTAATGTACTTATATTTTACTTGTTTTTTTTTTCTTCAACACTACTTAAGTGTTTGTTAAACGGGATATCAGCGTAAACTTTGGCGATATCGATAAAGTGATTTTCATTTGTCTTTTACTTATGGAACCCTTCTTCAGTATCGTGAATGCGGAGCGCACGCCGTCGCATTCGTCCTTATGAGTATATCCTTATGAGTCCTCGTAAGCGGGCTAGTTTTGTTGCAATTTCTGCTGCCGAATAGTCGACTATATCCATAGAGAGAGTATATATGTAGAGAGTATAAGAGTATAAGTATTATGTAGAGAGAACATTAGCGTATGCGAATGAAATAGCTATAGAGATATAACCCGGCTAAAATGATGAACACGTGATACATATGCCAACTATAAAATAAAATGAACAGCGTAATTTGGTCGGGTATACATGACAGCGGGTGAGAGCCAATGAGTGCACTAGAACTTGGTTCCATACAGTGCTGGAACCAGTTTAATCGTATATGCAGAGAAGGATATAAAAAATGGTGTTCATCTCGCTCTCTCATACTAGTGATTGTATAGTTTATCCTTCTCATATTATTATTTAAATGCCACATCCACGACTATATCACATACTATATCGTGCAACTTGCAACACTTGCAGGGTAGTATGGCGATACTGCAAAATTTTTTGTAAGTGTGCAGCATGACGCAATTTTTGTAGCCCGTTTACGAGCCCTTGATTATATCGATATAGTGTAAGCTCACCCTAAAATCCTATAATCTATAAAATGTCGACTTTTATAATGTAACTGCAATGATGTAATAATAATGACAAAATACAATAGCTGTGCACTCAATAGTACTGATTTATATATGCCTCTCACCGAATTTATAAGTTAGCTATTGTTTTAATTTAAACGTAAACTTCAGTACAGTACAGATTTTTCAATAAATCAGAAATCTTGAACATTTTTTATTTTAATTTCATCCTCTACCCAAAAATAAAGCTTTTTAAGGATTTTCCTATCACCAGTTTTTCAGTTATCACTAATAGGTGTATTTTTTTAATAAATATGAATGTAATATTATCGATTTTATGATTGATCGTAGACAAGCACTTGACCACAATTTCACCTAATGAAAGCCAAAAGACAATAATCGTAAGTGATATGAGCACTGGACAATTAGCTTTAAAATAATGCTTTAAATACCTTTTCAACCGACTTCAAAACAAAGGTGGTTCTCAGTTTGTCTAAGTTTTTTTTGTGTATGTTACGCGATTACTCCGTCAATTGTGAACCGATTCGAATGATTCTTTTTGTTATCGGTACGGTACGTTTCCGAGGTGGTCCCATTGTAATTTCATCGAGAGCTGATAAGTATCTCCAGAGATATGACGGATAAACGTCTCAAACTTGCTACATACTGAAATTGACTCGCGGGGCATTGAAGTCGGTTGTTTTAGTTTACTATCTTAATTATCTTCTGATACACACTTCGAGCATTTACCAAAGGAGATGTTAACGCAAGGCGTACCCCTCTGCTGGCCATACAGCCATTTTTGGCCATATGAGCGTGCGTAACTACGCTGTATTTTTAATACAGTGTGCGGGATCGTTAAAGTGAGTGATTTGTGTGTGTGCAATGCGTGTTTACCTCGTCCCCCGTAAGTATCGGCAGAATAAAATGTTTGCGGATTACAACGTTACATCTCCATTGGTAAATGCTCGAAGGATACACAGTACACGTAGGATCGACCAAGGAGGTATTTTTTCGATTTTTATCATTATTTATGGGGACCGCGCTAGGGCGCATGCGCCCGTACGTAGCCATTGTAGTATTTGTTTAGCTAACTTTGGTTTTTTATTTGAATATGTAACTATGTAATAAATAACCTATTGCATGAGTGTAGATAAGGTAGTGTATGAAACTGCAGATAACCATAGATCATTTAATATTTTTAATTGATCTTTGACCTAACTAGGTATTAAAACACTTGTGTGATAGTGTTAATAAAACGAGCCGTATAAACACACTCATGTTTATTATCATTATACCAGTTTCATAAACCACCATCATTATTAATTTAATAGTCTAAGGCTGCTGCCTTAGACTATTAAATTGAACCATGAAAAGAAAGAATGTGGGAAGAAGGTAGTCTCTGCCTACCCCAACGGGAAAAAGGCGTGATTGTATGTATGTATGAATCCCCAACACTCCAAAAAGCAGGTGGGAAGTGAATTCCCATTTCCCAGGCTATAAAAGAAGGAATTTAAATACAAATAATTTTACAGCGAAATAATCTTCATTATTGCTTTACTGAGTCAACTTATTTATACGTTGTTTCAAATAACAAGAGAAACTTTGTTGCCACTGATTACACTATCTGGCATCCTACTTTATGTACCACGAAACGCGGTAGACGAAACGACAAACGACAGGGAAGGTATACATAAATATATGGAAATATTGTTTTTTTTGGTGCTAACATAATACGGTGGCGTTTCTTCTATGGCTATTTGAAACCAAGTAGGTAAACCATTAAAATAGAATAGTCATTACATCTTACAACCAAAACTTCACCTAGATATGAGTACACAATCTAAAGAGATCCATTGCAATTAAATTCAGTCTTGACTTCCCACTGTAATACTGGAGATGGTTGCATCGTCACACTGAAGGGATGACCAGACACTACAGCTTTCCTGCCTGGATCCACTTTTGGAGGTAGATGAGAAATTATACACTGGAAAAAGATAAATCATGTTTAACAATAATAATGTACCATCAGTTTATAGTTTCCCATGTCTCTCCATCCACAGATCATAATATCTAAGTTAACATTATTAAAGGGCCTCTTGATGTAGGTTTCGGCTCCATCAATGCCTTAAGTTATAAAGGACCGGGTGTTACAACCCGAGACATGTATAGAAAAATACATTAAATAAGACCTCTCCCTTACTTAACTTTTCGTAGATGGGTTTCAAAGTGCCTATTAAAAAAGGTTTGAGACACCAGCAATCTTGCTTTATCAAGTTAATGCAGAAAACATACAAGTGCTTCAAGATTGACCAATATTATAAATGCAATGAAGGTCAGTTTGTATATTTGTTAGTTTGTGACCTCTTTGTGATTAATCGGCTCAACCAATTCAGCAAACAGAAAACCTAAAAATAATGTGTAGAACATGATATACGATAAACAAAGGCCAAAGTCACAGGACTCATCTAGTTGTATTATATGTTTAATATTAAGCTTATAAAAAAATACAAACCTTTGGTCTCTCACTCTCGGTAGACATGTATCCAATACACATAGTCTTTGTAGTATGTCCCCAGAGCAGCTCCCCTTCTCCCGACTGTGTGTCAAATCTCAGAGCCAAAGTGCCACCCAATCTCTCCGGAACATCCCAGAGAAATGGTGAATTGATGAAGTTCTCTTTTAAGCATTTATCTAGACCCAGTGTGGGAGTTGGGTCTAATAAACTCTCTGCTGTGTTTTTGGCTAATTGAGTCCTAATTAAATGCTCGCCGCAACCAGATGTGCAAGCGGCTATTGAGGGCTGAACACCATCTCTACTCATGACAGCCCATACTCCGCTGCCAAAAGAAGCAGCTTGCCCGACTCTTCCCTCGTGCTTCAAGGACACCCCTCCAGAGCTGGCTCCTGAAGCTACCACACCATTAGAATCCACACAAATGGCCCCCACTGTGTCAAGCGGGCTGAATTGTATGTCATTTTGAATGGAATATCTCTTAAGTTTTCTTTTACAGTGCTTGTAGTTACGGAATGCTCGAGATGAGATCATTTTAAGATCATCTACAACTTCTAAGCCCATTCTTTCAGCCCAAGTCCGGGCTCCCTGGCCTGTCAGTATGCATGGGGGCACTCTCCCAAGGGATAAGTTGTCACATTGTTTCAAGCATAGATGCTTAGCTAACGATATAGGGTTCCATACATTAGAAACAGCACCACATGCTCCAAAATGAAGTGTCTGTCCATTCATAATAGATGCATCACATTCTACAGATCCATTCCAACTAAGGTTTGAACCAAAGCCTGCATTAGTTAAAGGACTGTTTTCCAATTCTAAAACAGAGAGAATAATTAATAATGAAAGCAAACAAAAAACTATTTAGCATAGTTTTGTATTGATTCTTATTAATACCTATAATTGCCTTCTCCACGGCTTCCACTGCATTTCCGCCGAGACGCAGAGCCTCTGTGGCTTTCCTGCATGCCACATAGCATGTCTTTTTATAGTCTTTTTTCAAAGAATCACTATGATAGCCAGCACCTGAATTAAAATGGGTATAAGGTAAGTAAGTACAAAAGATACATAGCACAATAAAATAATACTTATTCTACTTGATCAAACCTACAAAATGTTGATCTTATAGTATTGTGTCATCAACTAGAAAAAATCCCATCTTTATCAGCAGAACGGATTTTCATTAATGCATAGAACACTTGATTGTGACACCTATATAATAAAAACAACTAAATCAAATTTGGTTCATCCGTTTGGGTACTACAATGCCACAGACAGACACACAGAGTACACTAGTATCTACGTGTACTATTAGGATACAGTATCCCACACTGTACTCAAATAATTGTTACTAGACGCTAAACGTTACTCGGAACTAATCTGACTGTGATCTGTATAGTACACTGTATCTTGGTCACCCAAATTATTAGCATTTATTTTGTTGCACTACGATGAAACAAACCTATACCGTTTAAGAAATATAAGCGTAAACACGCGGCAAGCGACTTTGTTTTACACTTGTAAAGATATGATACATACCACAGTGCACAGCTATAAATCCATTCATAATGTAGAGTACTACGGTTACTTGATGGTACGAGTGCTACGCACAGATCACGTCACTTTATGTGTAGCAAGCTATGCTATGGCTAGCAAATAGCAATGCAAGCTGTATTTTTTTCAGGTATAATGCATAATCAATCATACATGGAATATGGGATGAATGAGGAATCAGTGTACAGACACTGACAATTTCAGAGTTACTATATACAAATACATTGGTTACTAAGAGTTGATAATAGTAATAAAGGCGTTTTCAACTAAATTTATATTTTTTGTGAAACAATAAAAAGAAATCACAAAAATCACGAATGTAAACAAACTACAAAGTATCTCAACCACAGAGTACGGAATTACGGAATCACTACGTTATAACCACAGACTATAGAGGTTTTTTAGGGTTCCGTAGCCGAATGGCAAAAAACGGAACCCTTATATATTCGCCATGTCTGTCTGTCCGTCCGTATGTCACAGCCATTTTATTCCGAAACTATTAGGACTACAGAATTGAAACTTGGTAGGTAGATGTATTCTGTAAACCGCTTTCCGATTTTTATACAAAAATAAAAAATATAAAAGTTTAAGGGGGCTGGACTGGAACTTACATGGAACCCCCCCCCCCTAAATTTTTCACTCCCTTACTTTAGAAGTTAGAGGGGGACCTCTAACTTCTAAAGTAAGGGAGTGAAAAATCTAGAAAAAATATATACTGTAGATCTCAATAAAAACTTTTAACGAAAATTGGTTTGAACGAGATACAGTCAGCAGTTGCTGAGATATAGCGACCGCAAGTATAACTTTGTTTCCACTTATGCAATCCACTAATTTCGTCGTATCGATGTATCGAACCGTGGCTTAATTGGCAGAGCACCTGGACGTGTAATCCGGGGGGTGCGGGTTCGAGTCCCGTCGGTACGATGAAATTTTGGATTGTGTTTAACAATTTATAACTTTGTTTTTCATACAAACACTATAAAAAACAAAGTTATTTTTGTAGTTGCGAAAAATCGTTGTTATAGAATACTCTACTGTGTTACGGAACCCTACGAGTGCAAGTCCGACTTGCACTTGGCCAGTTTATTTTCAGTTCAGTTTCATAATTTCATTATGACTCCACAGTCCACACGATTAGTGTGTTTCATTAGTATTTCCATAAAGGGCCTTATTCACGATCCATCCCGGCTGTACGTCAGCTCAAGGACATGCCCGATGCAAAAGTATCGTGAATAGGCTTGACGTACGTCGATAATTATTATTAATTGTTTGCTGGACTTGCACAACCGATTTTGCATCCAGCGAGCACCCCCACCACCGCGAGCGTCGTGCAGATGGACCGTGAATAACGCGGACGTACGTCAGAGCAGTCCAGCATCGTGCGCCTTGATGGTGTCTAGACTTGCTGTACAGCAGATTTAACATATACGTATAATGTACATTTATAATTTAAAACATTTTTCGTTCTATTTACTCTGCTCGCTTGATGCGCGCACGACAGTCAGTATGCTACATCCAGCGCCGCGGCCTTGAGCTGACGTACAGCCGGGATGGATCGTGAAAAAGGCCCTTTAGTAGATCCATTTTGCTGTACGTCCCGCCAAGGACATGCACGATGCACGATGCAAAAGTACCGTGAATAGGCTTGACGTACGTCGATAATTATTATTAAGTGTTTGCTGGACTTACACGACCGATTTTGCATCCAGCGAGCACCCCCGCCACCGCGAATGTCGTGCAGATGGACAGTGAATAACACGGACGTACGTCAGAACAGTCCAGCATCGTACGTGCTTGATCGTGTGTAGATTTAACATATGCATATAATATACTATACATTTATCATTTAAAATATTTTTCGTTTTGTTTACTCTGCTCGCTTGATAGTCAGTATGCTACATCCAGCGCCCAAGTATTATATTATCTTTGCAGCGCCGAGGCCTTGAGCTGACATACAGCTAGGATGGATCGTGAATAATGATCGTTATTCACGATCCATCTCGTCTGTAGTAAGGCCTTTTAGCTCATGATACAGCATAGTGATAAAGGTACAGGGGGCCTATCACGAAGTTTGATAGGGATTGAAATGAACAAACATGACAGAGGTGGAGCTATACAACCCACATAGCTGCGTCCCCGTCATTTAGTTAATTTCGTTAATTCAATGGTCCTTTCAGAGTCCGTCAGTGCACAAATTTAAATTGAAACCTTTAGTTTGGTTCGTTAACTTCAAACATCGTAGTATCATATCCTTAAGTGTATGTTAGGATACTAGAAAGGACCATTCAATTAATTCGAAAGTAAACCTGAATTTTGATGTAGTTTATGAGTCCGTGAGTGTAGTCATGTGTCTGCAAAGAGTAACAGAGTATGAGTAACATAAGGGTAACCCGTAATGCAGTATTACAATATTAACAATAATAATTAATTTATTTATTATAATTATTAAGTTCTCTTTGGTCGGGTTCAGCAACAATCAAGATACTTGCATAAAGTTTAGCGACGACAGCCAACAGGATTTCCTGATGAGTTGTTCTCAACATCAATATAATTTAAACGATTAAGAAGAGTGTAGAATTAACATTTTTATTAGTGACTGTACTTGTCCACTAGAGCACTAAACTACATTATGATGCTCAATTGGATATGTGGGAAAAAATATTCCCGCTCCTCCTACCAATCGGAGTTCTGATCAGAGGACAGGGAAAAACCCATATTAAAATCTACACTTGTGTACTATGTTTTGTTCTTTGTAACAATCTCTCCAATAATTTAGCGATTGCTTGTAATCCCAAATAAAGTTCTCTCATTTATCTTAAACTATATACCACACTAGCCATAAATATCACAACAAATAACAATAAGAGCCAGTTTCACCGGTTCCTGATAATGCATTAGACAGTTATCTGACAGATGATGCCATATAAAAGCTGTCAAAAATCTGTCAGATTTCTTCATTTTTAGCGCTATCAGGAACCGGTGAAACTGGCCTTAAGTCTTTCACCTAATAAAATGTTTCATGATTTTGTTTTAAATTAATTATTTTCTCAAAAGGTTCTAATGATATAACTATTTTGCTAAACAAATATTTAATAACATTACTTGCTGAAATCTAAACTCATAATAATTATAATCTAACTTTTACATAATATATAAATGTAATTTATTATAGCTATGTTTTATTTTATTTGAGTGTGTTTCCAGTCATAATGACTCCACCAACTAGAGCTGCTATTGTGAATCCTTGTGCCACTATTCTAAGTCGCATCATCTGCTGTGACATTCTCTTCCTTCCAGTGCGGAAACTCCACAGGCCATACGATAGAGCTCCTGCTGTGGCTAAACAACCTGAAAAGAGGTTTTAATGTGTTTTTAATGTTGTTGTTTCTTTGGCTGATATGTCTGACCCAATGCCATTTCAGTTTGCTAATCCAGTGAGGTACGTCGATGACTTATAACAGTACAATATACAAATTTACTGTAAGAAGTCAAAATTGATTAACATTTTAGTAGTTGATACTAGCAACTCAACTATTGTGAAGAATATACATATTTCGTTCATAAATGGTATCGTTAGCGACGTTAGCGCAAACCTTCACACCTGAGGGGTTAACCATAACTCATACAGGATCATAGAAATGGCAACTTTTGTGGATCATGTGTAATAACAACAACATTATCTACAAACCAATGGGCACGAATGGATTTTCACGAAATTTCCTTGCTAATTTCTCTGTCGTTGATTCAACATGATGCGCAGTACCCATTTCCTGACGCAACTGCACCCAATCTAGATCCGTCGGTTCTTGTTCGTTGGCCATTTCGAATTTATTATTAAATACAAACAGTACTTTCAGCAAAACCTAGGTACGTATTTGATATTTCAATTTCAATATTTTCAATTTGGATTTTCGTTTTCGATAATTTCGATTCACTTTCACCACAGATAGATTATTATCCACAGACTACAGAAGGGGGTTATTATCCACAGAACAGCAGGCCTATCACGAAATTAGGCTGAATGAACTAAATGACGGAGACGCAGCTATGTAGGCTGTATAGCTCCATCTCCGTCACGTTCGTTCATTTCAATCCCTATCAATTTTCGTGATATATGGGGCTGATTATTATATATATGGGTTGGTTACAGTGTTGCCATCCCTCCTAGCGTGTCCTCATGAATCCTTATCGCCATGCCGCGAGCACGCCAGGCGTGCTCTCGGTTTTTCGTGGATAAGTCAGAGATTTGTGTATATTTTCTATCGGAAAGCGCAGAGCATAAACCTCATGCCCTAAGCTAAAAAGTTTTGAAGTGATGTGATGATGATGATCTTATATTTTTTTATGTTATCAAAAAATAGTAATTTATGTAATGCCGTGAAAAATATACACGGATGCCACAAAAAACAAAACTGGAGCAGGCTGTGGGTATTATTCACGGGAGCTGGGACTCTCAGAATCGAAAGCGCTGAATAAGACAATAACAGTATTGCAAGCGGAAATGATGGGTCTTTTACTAGCTGCGCGAGCAACACTATCCATGGACCCTGAGAAAATAAGAAAAAACCAAAAACAAGAAGTTAAAGCAAGCCTTGAGTTCATCACAGACAGTGCTGCGACTATATACGCACTTAGAAGACCGACAACAAGGTCAAAAGTGCTGGCAGAATGCCATAAACCTCTTCAAACACTAGCAGATACATACAACATCAAGGTAAAATGGACTAGAAGCCATGCGTCCTGTTCAGGTAACATCGAAGCTGACAAACTTGCAAAAGAAGGGACTAAACTACAGGTAAGCGACGACGCAATGGGCCTCTGTAAACCGTCATCTATGGAAGTAAGAAACCTATTGCGTCGCCACACCGAGAAAGAGCAACAAAATTTGTGGGACAAGAAGTCGGACTGCAAACACACAAAAGCCGCTCTGCCTAAGTTAGATAGTAAAGTAACCAACAAACTACTTAAACTACAACGGCAAGACCTTCGTCTCATAGTAGGCCTTATCACAGGACACTGCAATTTAAACTATCATCTACATAAAATAGGGGCCACGGACAGACCTCTATGTAGAGGATGTTTGCAAGAGAACGAGACTGTGGAACATGTAATGTTCCAATGCACAGTCCTAGAAGATATAAGGGTCACGGTTGGGTTGCACGACCGTGGCATGGATGCAGGACACCAGCACCTGCCACAACAACAACAATTACAACCACCCTCATTGTCAACATCATCACTGCCTGTCGCTCTTGGCACAGCTACACATACACACTTACCATTTTCCATCATGTCATCTGCTTCGACATCATCAACAACATCATCAACACCATCACCATCTACTTCACTAGGAGCGCTATGCAAGCGACCCCGGGCTTACCTTCGCTTAATAAAAGAGCTGGGTTGGCTTGGTTAGTCGCTGTCAGGGGGGAATGCACAATACACCCCAAGCGGGACGTCAGTGCAGGACGCATCGCCCCTTCCTCAAATTAGAATTAGAATTAGTAATGCCGTGAACACGCCAGGCGTGTCAAACAAGGGTTCTCAACCTTTTATACTAGCTGACCCTGCAAACGTTGTTCTGCCATATAAATTATCAAAGCAATCAAACGTAAGTATATATAGAAAGTGAAATATTAAATTTGAAACTGAAAGAGTTTGTGATATCTGGCTGGCTATCCTCTAAACACCACTATGAATATGTGTGATATACAATAAAATA
Source organism: Cabera pusaria (assembly GCA_954871355.1). Taxonomy (NCBI): domain Eukaryota; kingdom Metazoa; phylum Arthropoda; class Insecta; order Lepidoptera; family Geometridae; genus Cabera; species Cabera pusaria. The sequence goes on from OX940896.1 coordinate 15,546,974, forward strand.
TTTACTATTTATAAGTTATTTATTTCATACACGATACATATTGAAATTCAATGGGACTACCTCAGGACTATATTTTTCGAATAAAAAAATAAAATATAGAAGATTGGTTTACAATTTTCTGAGTAATCCCGTCGCGTAAGATAAATACACAAAAATAATAATATATAATAAACATACAGACGAATCGAGAACCTCCTCCTTTTTGGAAGTCGGTTGTAAATAAATAACTGCGTATCACTTAGGCTGGTGGTTGATGGTTGGAGTTGAACATAGATAGATAGATAGAAATGCACAGATAAAAAATATTCGGCAAAGGTGGGCTCTGGGACTCTAGATTTGGGCGTTTATTTAATGGGGGGCTATCCACTTGAGTCAAATCATCATCAAATTGCTCAGTTTCGGGCACATATTTTGCCTTTCCTAAAAATAAAATCATAAATGAGTAGGTACCTGACAATAGGTTGACATTCACTGATCAAATTACAAAAAATGCCTACCGTAAAATCTACTTCCAGCCATAATTAAAGTTTGATAAGCACAAGTAATAACGTCAGAAACACAACACCCTCTTCTGTAGCACAAAAAATACTAATCAATAAGCATAAATGAAGCCGAATTATGGGTTTTTATGATTTCACCTTTATACAGTGCCAGTGAACACGCCTAGCGTGCCCATGTAATTTCATCTTGTAGTGCCGAGAGCACGCCTGGCGTGCTCGCGTTTAATATATGGCGGCATTGCTGGCAACAACTAGAAAATAATGATGGCAGTGAATGTGTTATGATCTGTAGTCAGTTGGCGACGAGGATGGGATCCAATAATATAAATAAAATACATGCTTTTATATTCATAGGAAGATGTTTACTTAATGACAGTGCTATCTATCAATCATAAATTAGAAACAACTGACATATCAAAAACCAACTTCAATAATGCAGTTGTAACATTCCTCCCCATTTAAATCTCGTGGATGAGGCGACGTGTTGGTCTACCTTGGCGATGACTACGACGGATCTGTGGCGCTATAATAGTGACATATGGTGCAGCAAAAGTTGGCGATGCAGATGTTGATGTGGAAGGTGGGGATGTAGAAGAATGGGTTGTTAATGATATAGGTGTTGCGGATGCGGATGGAATTGTAGATAATGGCCTAGGTGCAGCTGGTGAACATGGAGATGGTGTGCATGGAGGTGCGATGCATGTAGATGGTGTGACTGTGGCTTGCTGGGAATTTGATAGTACGTGCGATTTTGTAGGAGTAGTATGAGATGATTCTGCTATAGGAATTACTCGTGGTCTTATGTGGTCAGCGTGACGCCTATGTTGAACTCCATTTGGCCTCATGACATGAATATCTGTGTCTTCTAGCCTTCACTGTCGCAGGCTCCCATTGTTTATCCAATTTTGTTTTAATATATATTTTCTCCCCGGGTTGATAAGAAGGTGTTATTTAGGTCATCACATTAGCCTTGACCTGCTTATACTCCAAAATCCTTCTCTTATCTGGGCGTATATTTGATAGAAGACAATTGACCTGTCTTCCAAACATCATCTGGGCTGGAGACTTGCCAGTGGTAGTGTGAGGAGTGTTTCTATATGTAAACAAGAATTCTCTTAATCGGCGCTTAATGTGACCCTTATCATTTGTTGTCATCCGTGATTTGAATGTTCTGACAACTCGTTCGGCAAGTCCGTTTGTACGAGGATGATAGGGAGATGATGTCACATGTAAGATCCCCTGATTCTTGCAATAGTTTTCAAATTCATAAGATGTGAGCTGTGGTCCGTTATCAGAAACTATCATTCGTGGCAGACCAAACGTACAGAAAATGTCATCTAACGTTTGGCATAGTTTTGTTGCTGTGATATTTTCCATTGATCTCACCTCTATCCATTTAGATAATGCGTCGTATAATATAAGGAAATATATGTTTTCGAATAGTCCCGCAAAATCGATATGCACTCTATCTCAGACCTGTTCTGGTAAAGACCACGAAAATGTTGGAAGTTCTGGATTGTTTGGACGATTCTCTTGACATCGAGTGCATAATTTTACATATCCAACTATATCGTTATCGATGGAAGGCCACCAAACATAAAAACGTGAGAGAGCTTTCATTGCCGATATACCTGGATGACCCCTGTGCAGATATGATAATATCGTCTTTCGCAATGTCTCTGGAATAACCATTCCTTGCCTGCCTTGCCACATAATAATGTTATTTTCAATAGATAATTCAAGCCGCTTTTTATATAATTGTTTCATATCTTGTTTGTATTCAGGTTGTATCCAACCAGTTTTCAAGCATTGTCGTACTCGTACTTGAGACAATACTGTGTCCATTGATGTTTCGTCACTTATGTTTTTTTCCGACAGCTGAAGGTCAGATATTTTGGTCTCTAAAAGTCTTGTGGTAATTTTATGAACAGCGCATTCAGCTCTTGAAGGCTAGGTGTCTGGGTTTGGCAGTCTAGACAGACAGTCTGCTAATATGTTGTTTTCTCCTTTTTGGTAGTGTATTGTTTATTGGTAGCTACCAATTAGTAGAGCCCATCTCACGACCCTGTTGTTTACAAGTTTTGGTAGGTTACGTTTGTTACCCAAAATGTGAATTAACGGTTTGTGATCTGTTACTAATGTAAATTTTGTTCCTCTTAAGTATTGGTAAAAATTTTTGATGCCAAATACGATAGCTAGAGCTTCGCGATCAATAACAGAATATTTGCTCTCATCAGGTCGCAGTTTTCTGGACGCAAAAGCTATAGGTTGTTCAATGTTGTTATTTTTATGAAACAGTACTGCTCCAACTCCCTTTTCTGATGGGTCACAAGCTACAATCAGGTCACGATTCTCGTCGTATGCTATTAAGAATTTTGTTTTTGAAATGCTTGCTTTAGTGTCTTCAAATACCAGTTCTTCATGTTTAGTCCAATGCCACTTCTGTTTGCCGCTGGTCAGTTCATAGAGGTCTGCGCAAAGTCCATGTAGGTGTGGAATAAAACGTTCGTAAAAGTTCACAAATCCCAGAAATGATCGAAGTTCTTTTGCATTGCTAGGCTCTGGTGCCTTGCTAATTGCATCTATCTTGCCCTTAGTTGGACGTACTCCATTTGGGTCAATTGTGTGTCCAAGGTATTCTATTGCTTTTTGTAAGAATCTACATTTTTTAAGGTAAACTTTTAAACTAGCTTGTTGTAGACGGTCTAAAACTGTAGAGAGTAAGTGTGTGTAAATGTTCATTCACGCTTTTGCCATAAATCGCATCATCGAAATACCCTGCTACGTTTTCCATGTTTCCAAGTAACTGATCTAAAAAATGTTGAAAAATTGACGGAGCTGTTGATATTCCGAACTGCATTCTGTTGTACTGGTAGTAACCCTTGTGCGTTGATATTGTTAGGAACTTCTTAGATTCTGGCGCTATTTCAAATTGCAGATAAGCATCCTTTAAGTCGATTTTCGTAAAAAATTTACCCATTGCTAACTTTTGGCGTAGACTTTGATCAAAAATTGGAACAGGATGTAGATGTTTAGTTAAAACAGGATTCAGCGTAGTACTGTAGTCTCCACAAATCCTGACATCGCCTGTAGGTTTCAAAATATTCACGGTAGGTGTGGCCCATTCTAATGGCGTTATGTTCGGATCAACTTTCTCAATTATTCCAGTTTCAACAAGACGGTCTAATTCTCGTTCGACATTTTTCTTTATACTAAATTTTATCGGTCGTGCAGGTAGGTGTACAGGTTCGGCTTCGGTCTTTACATGGATGTTGACTTGATAATTATTTACTCGGCCAAATTTCCCATCGAATAGTGGAATGTATTTGTTAAGTACTTATTTGAGTGTTACTGGAACTATGATCTTGACTGAATAGACAGGCTTCGGAAACTGCATTTCGAACATTTTGCTCCAGTGTAGTCCAAATAGCATCGGTTTTGCATTGTCCATAACGACTGTCGGTAGAATTTTGCTTTGTCCGTCTACTTCTACTGTTACCTTTGTGAGACCCTTTGTATTTAGTTTGTTATTCCTGTAAGCTTTTAATTTAGGCGCTTTTGTCAATGGTTGTTAACCAATAATTTTCCACAAGTCAGTGTTAATAATTGAATAATTAGATCCAGGATCCCAGTCCATGGTACAGTTGACTCCATAGATATTTACATCAATTTGTTTGCAGTCCTTCTTTCGAAAAGTGGTAACGTTATAGGCAAACTCGTGATCATCTCTACTGTCCGAAGTCTCACGTGCAGAACTAGAAGTGGGTGCCTGAATATCAGTAATTCTGTGTAGTTTTTGCTTGACTGTGTATTTTACCTTCGTTGGTGAGATGTAAGCACGCCCTGTTTTGATGCAGCAGCTTTCGAAATGCCCTTTGTTGTTGCACTCGTTGCATGTATGACTTTTCGCAACGCATTTTGATAAGTCATATTTTTCGCTCTTGCCGCATCTTAAGCACTGATCAGAAATCAGAATGTAACTTACGTTGTTTAATGTACTCGTTATTCGTATTCTTTTTTGTCATACCTTTTCTGTTGATGCGGTTGATATTCATATTGGGTGTGTCGTGTTCAGCCTGTTCTCTGGATTGTGCAATCGCAAAAATTTCCTGAAACGTTATGACACGTGTTACACCATTTTCTGTATCTTGCAAATTTGGCCATTTTTGTTTCAGGTCAGTTTCTAGATCTGGATGATTTAGTCCTGTAGCAAATCGATCTCGAAGTTGACGTTCTAGTAATCTGCTGTGTACCCGCAATCTCGACTTAAACCTTTTAATCTATTGGCATAGTGTTCCATTCTCTCGATATTTTGTCTTGTACATTGGCAAAATTCTTTTAAAGCTCTATATCTTGTTCTTTTTATTTTGAAAAGATCTAAAAGTTTTGAGCGTATTTCGCTATATGTGCTGATTTCAAAATTTGGTGTAAGTGCCGTTTTTTATATCTCTGAATGTTTCTGGTGTTACTCCAAGGGTAGTTTAGGCAGAACCATAGTTTAAACTGTCATCGGTAGATTAACTGACATTGATCTTAAGAAATAATCTCTGTCTGGAGGTTAAACTCTTCATTGCGGTTTAAACTGCCATTGATCTTACGGGCCTTAGAAGATTTATTAAAAGGTCTTTTTGAAGAGTAGTATCTGTTATATTCAATATATCGCATTTGTTTTCGAAGAACTCAATATAATCTTCAATTCTGTCGTTGTCTTTGTTGTATTTTTCCATGTTGAAATGTTTTATTGCCATCATTTTGTCCGTGTTCCCGTTTGTTGCGCTCGTCACGCTTTGTGTTTGTGGTTCTGGGTTATTGTGCCATGTTTGTACAAGTAACTGTAAGATTTGTGTTATTTGTTGTTGCTGTGCCTGTTGGGCACGCAAAAATTGTGCAAATTGTTCTTCAACTTCATTCATTGTTTTTACTCACTTTTAATCTGCGCCAATAATATAAATAAAATACTTGCTTTTATATTCATAGGAACATGTTTACTTAATGACAGTGCTATCTATCAATCATAAATTAGAAACAACTGATGGCACACCCGCGCTAAATTTAGAAGATTATGTAGGTATGCCATATTTTCCTACTAACCTACACTTATTTATGGGGTAGGTAGGTGAAATAATAAGCACTGTACTCACATTTTCCATTACGGGGTATTATAATCACTACACGATATATCAACGTGTACATATTAAAACTTATTTTATAAACAGACATAGTCTCAAAGTTTAATTCAACAAGACATAGTCTTGTTGAATTGAACTTTATAATAATACTGAGCGTCCAGCCTGGCTGCTTTCAGACTTATATATCCAAAAGGTAGATCATAAAATGTCTCCCGCCATTACATTATGCGATGCTAGCGCCATCGCTCGACAACTACAGTCTATAGCCAATAGAATGTCTATTTATTAAGTTTAAATAATATTTAAAAGGTTTTCTGACATAACTATATTCGAATTAAATATAACTATAATAATTAACAATACTTAACGCCTACAATATTTATATTAGTGTATAAATATTGTGTTAATAATTTAAGAATTAACTATGTAACATAAACATCAATAACTATTTATAAGTATTGTTAACACAACTGACATATCAAAAACCAACTTTAATAATGAGGTTGTAACAGTTCATTTCATTCATTCAATGGTTTTCATGATACGGAAGCATGACAGAGATGGAGCTATACAGCCTACATAGCTGCGTTCCCGTCATTTAGTTCATTTCGTTCATTCAGCCTAGTTTCGTGATAGGCCTGCTGATATAGCATAGAATAAAGTAATATATAGTAATACGGGTAGCGTATGGTATATCGTATAACGTAACGGTGTATGGTATTACGGTAAGTATAGTATTTTGTTTATACAGATATATGTTAATATTTATATGTATAGGTATTTTATTTTTATGTAGGTATATATATATATGTATCAATATATATATATATATATATTATTGAATATGTATGTGTGTACAGTGTTTATCTATGTATAATGATGTGTATGTATCTATAATTATAATGTAGATATTTTAGGTCCTTAGTCTTAACGGTCTAAACTGTATGTTTATGAAATGCAAAATAGTTTTAGCTGAAATAGCCCTCCGCCATTACATATGCATTTATCCAGTCCCTAAATAGGTTGTCTGGAAGAGATTGCTTAATGCGATAAGACCGCCGATAGCTTTACCATTATGTTATTGTTATTTTTATTTTTTTAATGAAGCTATTGTGCATTTTGTATTTTGTATTTTGGTAATCAATAAAGAGTTTTTGTATTGTATTGTATTGTATTGTACGGGTGCAGGGGGCTGATCACGAAAACCATTGAATGAAGGAAATGAAACAAACGATGGGGACGCAGCTATGTAGGCTGTATAGCTCCATCCCCGTCATTTAGTTCATTCAATGGTTTTCGTGATCTGGGGAATGTTCGTTCATTTCAATGCCTATCAAACTTCGTGATACGGGGGGCAGGTATGGTTTTCGTGATCAGCCCCCCAGAGCTTGTGAACACTTTGGTGAACACCGTGGTGAACACCACAGACTAGTCTTCACTGTGTTTTCTATCTGTGTTCACTGTTCACAATCTCTGACTCATATAGTAATCTGTGGTTCACAAGTGTTCAGGACGAGTGCAAAGAGTATAATATTCCCAGTATAAAAGTTACTCTATGGTATAATAACTGTCCATAAAGGAACGAGTGTACGTACGTATTTTATGCGTAAAATAATATAATGGTGCGTCAATTGTGTAATTTACCTTCTTTTGTTGCTGTAAGTACAAACCTATGACCATGTAATTGTAATCTAGATTCTACATTACTAAGATAAGACCTATACTACTTACTACGCATGTTGGGATGTTGGGCTCCTCTGGCTCCTCATGAAATCTTGTTTTGAGACGACACATCTCACCTTTACAATAAGTTTGATGTTGTGTTATAGTAATATTCGTTCTACATTATTTATTTGTCAAGTTGTCCCACACATTGTAGGTTATACATTCTGCATCGAAATAATCTGTCACTAACGCACAATTTCATGCAAGTATCATACATTTTTTAGAGAATGTAATGTTCGTGTATCTACTTCCTTGGTAACCCACTCGTTATTCTGCCTTGTTTCTAATACATACCCTCTCATTGATTATGCATTAGCATGCATGCATTTAGCCTTCATATTGATTCTAGACTGCGCTTGCCGCTTAGTTTTTTGATGACAACATTCATAAACTTATTTTTATTTTAGTACTGGAATCAGCGTTGCCAGACATCCCGATTTTGGCGGGACATCCCGATTTATTAATCAAAATTAAAATGTATTTTATTGAGATACATTTTCAATGGCTGTTTTGTTATCTATTGTCACTAAAACATACTTTACAGGCACACAGGCAACAGGCACTCAAAAGCGAAAAATAAATTACTTAATATAATTCTCGACATCAGAGGCATTAGTTCGGATGTATAGATCCGACCAAAATGACTTTTTAATACAGCAATATTAAGGTTTTGTTGCTCTTTCTAACAATCTGACCTTGATATTTCTATCTTGTACAGTTGACAAGATACTCAGCTGCATAAAGTCGGATTCACAGACTTTTTGAAATGCCTGGGAGCCATAAGTTTCCATGTTTACTTCCAGCTCTATGCACCAAATAATTAAAAGTTGTAGGAGCCGTATTTCAACATACACTTTTCTGCATTTAACATTTTTGGTCTCACATACTGAACGTATCAGCAGATAAGCCTTTATGCATCAAAAGATAAATATGGAGAAAAAAGTTTGTTAATTTTATTTCTGCTCGCCTGTAAAGTGATACTTACAAAATCCTCGTTCTAATAACAATAAAGCTACTAATAGCACACTATATGCATTAGTAGCGTTAAGCAAAATTTTTTAAAGCATTATGCTTTTTTTTAAAGATACGCACTATTATACTTCCAGCCTTATGCATCAAATAATTAAAAGTTATATGAGTCGTATTTCAACATAAAATTTTATGCATTTTAAATGTTTGGTCTTACATACTGGACGCATCAGCAGATAAGCCTTTGTGAATCAAAAGACAAAAATGACAAAAAAATAATTGAAAATTTAATTTTTGCTCTCCTGTAAAGTAAGAGTTTTGTACATCCGACCTAATGTAACGAGGTATTTCGACTCGTTACATATTTTTCGTTTGGAAGCACATTTCAGCTTCTAAGACTGACAAAATTACCTTTTGGTTTTAAATAATTTAGAACATTTTCGTATTTAGCCATTTTTAGTCGATTTTAAATAATCGAGTTATTACTTGGTCTGTGGATCATTCAATATCCTATAGACAATCTTTCAAAAAAAAAAATGACTTTGACATCTGTCAATTCTCGATCGGAGACGTCACTTTTTTCTTGCCCCTAGGCATACAAAGGGCTAATTTTTAGAAAATTTTATAAATCGGATTCCACCAAACGAATCCGTATTTCAAATCGCTTCCGCGATGATACTCGGCGTGCTTATGGCGTAGTGCCATATGATAACGTCGTGATTTTGCGGTGAGTCAATTTTTGATAACCTAAAATGTTTCGCGTCATCCTTCATGGCGACAAATTACAATCGGATTTTTGGTTACAGCCTATGGCGCTGTTTGGCCGACTGTCGTCAGCTGTTTGGGCGACTATGGGTGTCGCCAACTGTTTGTACGACGCCGGAAGACGTCGTTATTTTGAGATGTTTGTTCGACGCACAACGTTTGGATGTCGTCGTAGTTTTGAGCTGTTGGTGCGACGATGAATGAAGTCTGTTTAGAGTGGAGTGCTCAGACGCCCCCGGACGTTGCAGCTAAGCCAATTTCATTATAACTCTTTTTATTACCCTTAAAACTTTAATTTCATATTCGCAAGATGCAAGAAAGACAATAACCAAATTTCAGTAGTATAATGTAAAATAAATTAACCTAAAAAGTAACGAAAACCGAATGGTATTTATAGTCAAATGTTTAGACATAGTATTGCGGCTTTAACTAAGTAATGTAACTCACTTTGGAGGTAAGGGACGTTTTGAAGTATTAAAATTTGTCATACATTCCCAAAACAGTGTTATATCATTTGCCTGTCCCCCGGTCCGAGATTAAAAGTCTCAATGACACCGCTGATTTATCCTGGTAAGTTTTAGATCTTGGTAGAACAAGGGCGCTCGATATTCATAAATACTGTCTACCTAACATTAATTTTTAGCTTTTTATACTCTATAACCTTCATGTTACAACCAGTAACGTTTATATTTTTATAAACCAAAATTTTATTATTACAATTAGCGCGAGAACAGGGACCGGAGTTACCTTCACATACATAATCTTTCTTGCATCTTATTTTTGTTTTTCTTGTCACAATTTAGTGCAATTTTTTGTTATTTTTAGCATTTTTACAGTTTTTGTACTTTGAAAACAGAATTGTTACAACTTTTTTTGTATTTTAACAAAACTAATTAACATACAATGTTCTTTATATGTCTTATGTACTGGATAGACTAATCTAAGTGTGTACTTACTATATAATAACATTTGAGATATGCGTTGTTTACATTTTGTAAGGAACTGACCTTGACCACATTGAAAGTGCTAAGTTTTTGTTTGAATTGATATAACTTTGTCTTATATAAAGTTATAACGTTTGTTTACTGTTGAGAAGCATTAAACTACATTCATATTAGAAAATACTAGCTTATTAACATAATTATTAACCAGTTTATTGATTTTACTTTTCACAAATAGATATAACCTTAGCCGTTGTTAATAATCTTGAAAATTGAGATAAATTGTGAATCTTTTTTGCATCTTACATACTTCACAATTTGAATGTTTCTTTGTACATTCAAATTTCTTTAAATACTTTTGAACATTATTAAATATTAACATAAACTTTAAAACATAACTTAAACCGGTTTTAACAAAAAATCTTATAAACTTTGATGAGTTTTAACTATTCTTTGAATTTTTAGTTGGTTGTTTGTCTTTGTTTCTTTAATATTTTTGATTATTCATCATGACTGACAAACAGGTTCAATTTCCACCCTTGTTGGAAGAGAACTTACCTGGTACTTCTAGGGATGTTATTTCTAATCCGGCGTTGGATAATTTAGAGGCTGTTGACCCTTTCTTACCTAACCTTGGTCATAGTAGCTTGCATAATTTTACACCTTTACCTTCGTTTAACTCGATGAATGTTCAACTCAATGAACAATTGAAAAAGCATTTACCTTCAACAAATAAACTTCCTGATTTGAAGCGTAGTAAGATATCTTTTGATGGGAAAACTTGTGTTAGAGACTTTATCACTTCGGTTGAGGAGTATTTTTTGTATAAAAACTTTGATGAAAACTTTTTAGTCGGTTCTTTTTCTGATCTGCTCACTGGAACAGCAACGAAATGGTTCCGTAGTATTCGAATTAGGGTTTCTTCGTGGACAACACTTAAAACTGAATTGTTGAACAGATTCGACAAACCTGAATTTGATTATCATTTGGAGTATGAAATGAGAACTCGCAAACAACGGAGTAATGAGTCACTTCCTGATTTCATTACTGAGATTTTAGATATGTCTAGCAGATTAGCTAAACCAACTTTTGAGAATGTTTTGATAACTATAATTAAACACAACATGTTACCTATTTACACACCGTTTTTTTTGGAAAATCAATAGACACTATTGAACAGTTTATCCGAATTAGTAAGGAATTAGAGATTTTAGTTAACCGAAAACCTGTAAAGGAAATTAAACAAAACTTTCATGCGGTTGAAACCAAACTTTCTTGTTTGAAGTGTAAGTCGACTGACCACACTTATAAAGAGTGTACAGAGATTCTTTGGACCTGAATTTGACAATGTCCTGTTTAAATATTTAGATGATTTGATTTTAGTAAATGATAATTTTCAAAATCATATAGAGTACCTTAAAAAAGTCCATGAAATACTTAAAAACTCAGGCTTAACAGTAAATCTTAAAAAATGTGAATTTTGCAAAGAAAGACTCCGTTATCTCGGTTATATTGTAGACAGTCAAGGCCTACATACTGATCCGTCTAAATTAGAAATTATAGAAAACTTTCCACGACCAGAGTCCGTAAAACAACTTAGAAGCTTTTTAGGATTATGTTCATATTATCGACGTTTCATTTGTAAATTCGCTGATATTGCCTCCCCCTTAACTAAATTAACTTCTGGAAGTAAAAAGATAAAACATACTTTTGTTTGGAATGAAGAAGCTGAAGAAGCCTTCATTAATTTAAAAAATGCCTTAATAACTACACCTGTTTTACAGTGTCCTGATTTTGAAAAACCTTTCTTTTTACATTGCGATGCTAGTTCTGTAGGAATTGGTAGTGTTCTGAGTCAAGAAGACGAAAATAATGAACAACATCCAATTGCTTATTATTCAAGATCTTTAAATAAATGTGAAAGAAATTATAGTACCACTGAACGTGAACTTTTGGCAGTTTTAGATTCAATTGAACATTTTAGACCTTATGTCGAAGGAATGAAATTCACAGTTGTGACAGATCATGCTAGTCTTAAGTGGCTTTTAAAACTTAATAACCCTAGTGGACGCTTAGCTCGATGGGCTGCACGTATTTCTCAATTTACTTTTGATATTGTTCATAAAAAAGGATCTTTACATCAAGTTCCTGACGCTTTATCTAGAATCAATATAACTTCAATATTAGTTTCCGCTATAAATATTGTCTCACCAGATGAAGATATAGAAGACCCTTGGTATAGAAAAGTCTTTATAAATTGTCAAAAATACCCTTCTAGAATGAAAAACCTTCGAGTAGAAGATAATACTTTATATCGTTACTGTAAAAATAAATTTGACCCTAATAGTCGTTTAAATTGGAAAATTGTAATACCTAAAGAACATGTTTTAGATACTATTCGTTCTAATCATGATGATATTAATTCTGGACACTTCGGAATACATAAAACTCTTAATAAAATATAACAACACTAATATTGGAAAGGAATGTTCGGAGACGTTCAAAAATATATTTCTTCTTGCGACATTTGTAAAGCTTATAAACATTCAACTTCTGCTCCTGCTGGTAAGATGGTTAACCCTAAGAAAGTTGATCAACCCATGGTAATGTTATCCGTTGATATTATTGGGATTTTACCTAAATCTTATTCTGGACATAGATTCATTCTTTCAATTGTAGATGTTTTTACTAAATATTGTTGGATATTTCCAATGATAAATGCTACTTCTAAAGTAATTTGTAAAATCTTTGAAAAAGAAATATTTCTTAAATTTGGTGTACCTAAAATTTTAGTGGCCGACAACGGACCCCAATTTATATCTAAACATTTTGTAGATTTCTTAAAAAATTTCAACATAACTAAAATATTTTATAATGCACTATACACTCCACAGAATAATCCAGTAGAAAGATATAATAAGACAATAGAAACATGTATTTCTTGTTTTGTTAAAAATGATCATCGAACTTGGTCAAGGTTTTTGCCTCATGTCCAATTAGCTTTAAATAGTAGTGTAAATCTTGCTACTGAGTACACTCCTAACTTTTTGATGTTCGGTAGAGAACTTATTTTTGATGCATTTTTGCACCGTTTTAGTAACTCTTTGGATAACTTAGATCAACTTGAGCTTGGTACTAGAGATACTTATGCTCACTCTTTAAATTCACTTAGTGAAGTTTTTGTTAAAGTTCAAGCTTATCTTTTGAAAGCTTATAAGCGTAATGCTCTTTATTATAACAGGGGAAGAAAAGTCATTTCTTTTGATGTCGGTGATGTAGTTTGGCGTAGAAGTTTTGTACAGTCAAATGCACCTGCATATTTTTCGGCTAAATTAGCACCTAAGTTTATTAAATGTGAAATTGTAGAGAGAATTTCTCCTAACGTTTATGTACTAAAGGAATTTAATAAAACAAGTACTGGACGTTATCATGTTAAAGATATAATTAAATATTAAAATTTTCATTTTTGGATTCAACTTTTATTTAACTTTGTTTTGATATTCTTTTGGGAGGGGGTTGAGTGAAGATGAATGAGATTTGATGAATGGAAGAGGTCCCCTAGCATGAAAGATGATTATCTGAAAGGAAACCAACATTTTATTAAAATACAACTTTAAATATACTAAACCTAACTTAGGTCTATTTTTGGTAATTTTATTCTATTTTTGGTACTTTTATCCTAATTTTGAACTTTTACCCAACTTTAAAAACTACATCTAACGATTATATTTTCTTTTAGAAATTTTCTTGGCATCAAAAGATCTTATGTATATTTTTGTATATTTTATTATTTTGGTTACTTTGAAAAGCTTTTCACTTTTCAAGTACTCAACTTTCTTTTAGATACTTTGAGAAGTTTTCCACTTTTCTAGTATAAATATTGTTTTAGATTGCTATGAAAAGCTTTCCACTTTTCAAATAGCCTGCACATAGTGTAAATACATTTTTAATATAAATGTGTTTCAGTCTTTGTGAAGCATGTTATATATTATTTAGATTATTTAGTTTGTGTTTGTTGTAGACCTAAGACTTGGATTTGACACTTAGAGCTCTACATAATTTTTACCCGGATTTGCCTCTCGGATTTGACTCTTTTGAGCTTTTGTCTCAGTTAACCTTTATGGGTAATTTATTACTCTTCATTTTTTCCTCGCTTTGACATCTTTAGTGCAATCGTTGGAAACTTTAGATATTGTGAACGGAAAGTCGGTGGTGTTGAGCCGGTCACAATACAACTTTGTTGTTTTCCCAACAAACTTTTGTTAACTTGTTATTGTGCACGGAATGTTGGTGGTGTTGAGCCGGTCACAATATACAATTTTTGGTCTTTTTGACAAACCCTTTTATTAATTTGTTAGTGTTCGGAAAGTCGGTAGAGTTGAGCCGGTCACTACTTATTATTTTTGGTTCTCTATTTTTATGAGAATAATTTGAACTTTTGTTGTTCAACTTTTTCATTGAAAACTTGTTCACTGAATCTTTTGCAGTGAATAATTATCTATAGTCGGCAGCTAATGCTTAACCGTACTACAATATGGATAACCTTTGTTATTACCTTTTAATTTAGTTAGAATCGTTCTGAGATTATAAAAGATAGAGGCGATGGTGCTTATCTACACTTTTGTTAAATATTTCAGAAATATTTATTTGGTTTGTAATACAGATAAGTAGATGGAGGCTATGGTGCTTATCCACTCTTGAGTATAATTAATTTGTGATGGATTTTAGGATTGAGTCATATTGATGGATTAGTTTTGATAAACCTTAACATTGTTTTTCACTTGGTTAGAAAGTTTTTATAACTTGTTTTTCTAGAGCAACTTAGTCAGTGGCTAGAAGCTTAACTGATTTAACGTTATGCTTTATTAGTGTCTTCTTTTAGTTTGAATAAATTTCATATTTTGGTGGCGGAATATTTTCTGTTTATGAATTTTTTTTGAATAAGTTTTTATTAGGAATTTTTTGGGAGTTCTTCTCAAAAATAAAAGAAGTTTCATTCTTTTATTTTTTTTGGGAAGGTATGTACTGTAACGAGGTATTTCGACTCGTTACATATTTTTCGTTTGGAAGCACATTTCAGCTTCTAAGACTGACAAAATTACCTTTTGGTTTTAAATAATTTAGAACATTTTCGTATTTAGCCATTTTTAGTCGATTTTAAATAATCGAGTTATTACTTGGTTTGTGGATCATTCAATATCCTATAGACAATCTTTCAAAAAAAAAATGACTTTGACATCTGTCAATTCTCGATCGGAGACGTCACTTTTTTCTTGCCCCTAGGCATACAAAGGGCTAATTTTTAGAAAATTTTATAAATCGGATTCCACCAAACGAATCCGTATTTCAAATCGCTTCCGCGATGATACTCGGCGTGCTTATGGCGTAGTGCCATATGATAACGTCGTGATTTTGCGGTGAGTCAATTTTTGATAACCTAAAATGTTTCGCGTCATCCTTCATGGCGACAAATTACAATCGGATTTTTGGTTACAGCCTATGGCGCTGTTTGGCCGACTGTCGTCAGCTGTTTGGGCGACTATGGGTGTCGCCAACTGTTTGTACGACGCCGGAAGACGTCGTTATTTTGAGATGTTTGTTCGACGCACAACGTTTGGATGTCGTCGTAGTTTTGAGCTGTTGGTGCGACGATGAATGAAGTCTGTTTAGAGTGGAGTGCTCAGACGCCCCCGGACGCTGCAGCTAAGCCAATTTCATTATAACTCTTTTTATTACCATTAAAACTTTAATTTCATATTCGCAAGATGCAAGAAAGACAATAACCAAATTTCAGTAGTAAAATGTAAAATAAATTAACCTAAAAAGTAACGAAAACCGAATGGTATTTATAGTCAAATGTTTAGACATAGTATTGCGGCTTTAACTAAGTAATGTAACTCACTTTGGAGGTAAGGGACGTTTTGAAGTATTAAAATTTGTCATACATTCCCAAAACAGTGTTATATCATTTGCCTGTCCCCCGGTCCGAGATTAAAAGTCTCAATGACACCGCTGATTTATCCTGGTAAGTTTTAGATCTTGGTAGAACAAGGGCGCTCGATATTCATAAATACTGTCTACCTAACATTAATTTTTAGCTTTTTATACTCTATAACCTTCATGTTACAACCAGTAACGTTTATATTTTTATTAACAAAATTTTTTATTACACTAATGCATCTGATGTCGAGAATTATTATAAGCACTAATCACTTAGTAGTGAGTAGGTAGATACATGTAGGTAGTATCTATCTACTACCTATTAGAAAGTGTTCATTTGATACCCTAAAAAATTGACTTCAAATGCCGCGCTAGTGAAAATATCCATTAGTCATAATTATGTCATCAAGGTATCAAAGGACTATTAAATGGCCCTGTGCAATAAAAGCATCTGACACACACGATAATTAATTGTCTATTTTTAACCGACTTCAAAAAAAGGAGGAGGTTTCTCAATTCGACCGTATATATATAGATTATTATTATTATATATTTTTTTTAAATGTTTGTTTGCGGATAACTTCCGTCGTTTATGAACGGATTTTGATTATTCTTTTTTTGTTCGAAAGGAGATATCCCAAGTGTGGTACCATGGTAATTTTATCGAGGTCTGATAAGTATCTCCAGAGATATTGAGATAAACATCTCAAAATTGGTACTGAAAATGAATAGCGCGGCATTGAAGTCGGTTCTTTTTTAGTTTTTAAACGATATTATATTACAATAATTCCAAATAATTTTATAACACGGACTAGTTGTATTCCAAAATAATATTGTTTAAAAAGTAAAAAAGAACCGACTTCAATGCTGCGCTATTCATTTTCAGTACCAATTTTGAGGTGTTTATCTCAATATCTCTGGAGATACTTATCAGACCTCAATAAAATTATGGTACCACACTTGGGATATCTCCTTTCCAACAAAAAAAGAATAATTAAAATCGGTTCATAAACGACGAACTTATCCGCGAACAAACATAAAAATATATATATATAAATACGGTCGAATTGAGAAACCTCCTCCTTTTTTTGAAGTCGGTTAATGAATATTAAAAAGTATTCTTTGCGATTATTAACATTAATCGCCGCCATATGGCCACCATCTTCGCCAAACGTCATGTCATGTCAAAAATATTAGGTATGCTCAAAAACCTTGCACCCTAACAAGACTTTGCCTGGTAGAACATTCCTGTGAAGACAAATTAATTCTCCCCACCTTTGTTTCTATCTCGCTCACAATTACCGTAAGAATATCTGTCATAAACCAAAATCAACGAGAAGAAAGATGTAAAAACATTATTCAAGGTCATATTTTTTAGTCTTCAAAAGTATATGCAATGCTCCATTGTGTATAAACGTCGCGCTAATCAATGTAGCCAATCTGTGCCAGTAGTTACTAGTAACTAGTAAGTCGTCGAGATATATAAATGTGTCGTAATACAAATTTTGATATATTAAAAACGGCTTGGCCGATTTCGTTAAAATTTAAATGGGACCACCTGTGTAGGGTACCCTTTGAAACAAAAAAAGAATATTCCAAATCGGTTCAGGCATCTTCGAGTAATCGGTGGTACCCTTTGAAACAAAAAAAGAATATTCCAAATCGGTTCAGGCATCTTCGAGTAATCGGTGAACATACATAAAAAAAAAAACTATGAATTGAAACCTCCTCCTTTTTTGTGAAGTCGGTTAAAAAGATAAATATTTAAAAACTTCTGAATGTGTAAGTTTTTTTTTTTACTAAGTCCTGCTTTTGATGAAAGAATCCCGCTGTTTTCACTCAAAAAGTTCCAAAAGCCCAACTTGGCAAAAAAAAAACTTTTTTGTATTTTTTATATTTGAGTTATTTTATTATTAATTGTTGGCATTGCAGAACTATACATATTTTTTCACATAGTATATAGTCTGCCTAAATGTGCAAGCATTACAACTATAATCTCAGAAGCAAAAAAAAATACAGAAACCATGTCCAAAAATAAATTCAAGGAACACTGTGTTTAGAAACAAATCCCACGATCTCCAGTTGCTAGCTAGAAACAAATTTTATTGCTACAATTCAGCAATAAATAATAGTATGATTTAGCATTTTCAAAGGTAGGAAAAGATGGAAAATGGAAATGGTAACCTTGTGGTAGTTTATTTCCGTGCACCACTGGGATCTAAAAATCAGCTGTTGGAAATCTGCCATTTTTGTTCAAGTTAGTTGCTGGTACTTTTACAACTAAAACTACACCATGCTTATATTTACTTACTTCCTGCGGTGCTACAACCTATGTGGGTCTCCTCTACTAGTTTCCTCTAGTTATTCCTATCTCTGGCTGCGTTCTTCCATGTCCTTTTGTCCCAAGGCTTTCTAATTCTTCTCAGATCTTCCTCCACACCTTTTTGTCAGTTTTTATGGGGTCTACCACGGGGACTTTTTTGTTCTGTAGTCTAATCTGAGATGATTTTAACAGCTCTGGTGTCATCCATCCTGGCCATGTGTACTACCCATCTCAAGCGCTGAGCCTTAATGAACTTGACAATAGTCTTGTTACGCTGGCTGGTTGACACTGGTTTCATTCTGGCTTTGTTACCTACAAAGCCAGAATCTTCTTCACATAATAGTTTGAAGATTTTCCTAAGCATTTTCTTCTCGAACATGGCTAGCTTATACTCATTCTTCTGTGTCATAGTCCAGGTTTCACTGGTGTGACTTGTGAGTGACAATGGGGCAAAATATAGTCCTTGTATCTACAACTACATGATGCCTGAAACAAAAAACAAAAATCTAACAGATATGTGGAGATATAAATAAGTTAGCATAAATAAAAAAAGCGCTTACAGTGATTCAGTACCTTACTTTTTGATATGTTGGTATAAAAAATAGGATCCAAGCACATAGAATTCATCATTTGCAATTTTATTCTCTGAAATGTCTGATAATGTGTCATTAAACTAAACAGAACACCTGACTAGACGTCAACATCCATCACATACAGAATTAGTTCATTTTATTTTTCTTTCCAGATGGCCGCCACAAATTTATCCTTGATATCATCAGAATCCCAAAGGGTTTCTTGAGCACAAACTTTTCATTTTAAATTAACTCTTGCATTTTCTTTATTATATTTTTAATTTCATGATGTTGTCATTCAATATTACCAACTGAGACAATCTTATCATTTCTGCTCAAGATAAAAAAGTCACTCAGTGTTAAAGTATAATTCAGGACAGTTGTGTCTTGTTCACTTAAAATATCTTAAATAAAATTTGTATTCTTGATTTTATTTGCTGATACTTACTTATTATAAAAATGGCATCAAGTGACCCTGAAATTAAGGATGGATTCACACTTCCCGTTTGGATGAAGACCAAGCCAACAAGGTAAAAAAAATACTGTTTTGTTTGTAAATTAATTAATATATTATTTCTATCTCATGATGACTCATGCATGATAGTCATGTTCAGTTTAGAAAAAAAACACGAACTTAAGAAATTACTGTTTTGTTTGTAGATATTGTAGTTTCTATCTCAATTCACTCATGCATGACCTTCAGTTAAACTTTTGTTTACGTTTCTTTCTTATTGCTGCCATGACCTCTGATGTCTATATTGTTTTTAGTCCTGTAGAGTTGTGATGTTTTTATGGGGTTTATGTTTTTTGTGTTATGTTGATTTTTTTTTGTAAGTAAATATCACTGAACTAGTTTTGATACCAAAATGTTTTTATGATCTATAGAAACTTCAGATTAGATCAGAAATAAAAATGAAACACTTATAAATATATCTTAGTACATATTATTAATTTAATTTTTGTCTAAATTTGATAGATATCAAAATAATTTAGGTAATCATTAAGGTGTTGCCACAGATAGTCAGACTTTAAAAGAATGAAACATGATGGGCTAAGCAGTTATGAGCATAATTGGGACCATTAAATGACTGACAGCTGGTTATGTGTCCCAGATTGTCTTAGTTACTAATAATCACCGTCTCAATCACTGTGGTGTTAATGTGATTTAAAATGAAATGAAACTTGTCTAGTTAAGGAAGATGGCAGTGATATAAAAAACATTTTGATTTGATCTAATAAGTTAATGTAAGTACACAGGCTCTAACGGAGATTTAAGCGCAATCCTGGCAAAACCATTTATGTTAGGAAAGAATGATATCTCAGTGGTTCTAGACTTTTGGAGAGAAAGGTTTTCAGTTATGGTTCATTAATAAGCATAATATCACTCTAATTTTGGTATTTTCCTTTATTGCATAATAATGAGTAAGAAAAATATGACTCTTATTTTGTTAGTACCTCTATAGCATAATAATGAATAAGAATAATATGACTCTTTATGTTGTTATTATCCTTTATTGCAAAACAATACCTTTCGGTGATACATTTAAAAAATCCACAACTAGAGATGTGCCAATTATGACTTTGGCCGACTAGACGATGACGGTTTCGGGGAATTCCGTGACGCTTCGCTTAAAGCTGATGGGCAAGTCGCAACCACGGCCTGCAAGTGTGTCGGAACCTGTAGTGTTAACTTCACACATTGTTTCTTGTTAGGGTTCCGTACCTCAGAAGGAAAAAAGGAACCCTTATAGGATCGCTTTGTTGTCCGACTGTCTGTCTGTCTGTCCGTCTGTCAAGTCCCCTTTTTCTCGGAAATGTGTCGAGACATCAAGAGTTGAAACTCATATCAAATACTCGGGTCTACAGTCTCTTTTGGCTGTGAAAGAATCAAATTTGTAAGTCAATGCGATAAAAAATATGACCGTTTACGTCTCATATTTTCGCATGTTTTGCGATTCACAAGAGAATCAAAACCTATAGGGTACTACCCGTTGATCTAGACCACGGTATTATTATATTACCTTGCCTAGAATCATGAAAAATCAAGTTTTGGTCCCACCCTCCAATAGCTATGTGTAATAAATTGTTGGATAGGTATTTTCGTTTTTGAGCAGAACTGACGTTACTAAGACGCCAAATTTATGTTATGGTCTTTATGCCGTTATGGTTTAATAATTATGGCAGTTTAAGCAGTATCCAA
Organism: Cabera pusaria; assembly: GCA_954871355.1. NCBI lineage: Eukaryota > Metazoa > Arthropoda > Insecta > Lepidoptera > Geometridae > Cabera > Cabera pusaria. Next base: position 15,568,038 of record OX940896.1, read on the forward strand.
ATCATATTTTTTTTTGTAATACATTTAATTTTTGTGCATTATACACGAAGTAGATACTAACCTATAGTTAGTTATCATTCGCGTCACATCGTTTAGGCACCTTGGTGTCCCCATACATGAAACGTGATATCTTGGGCGTTATTTGCACAACCTTATGAGCGGTGATAGGTAGACAGTAAACACATAAAATTTTCTCATAGTATGCATTTATACGGCCGATATAAAAACATATACTAAAAACAGAATAAAATTAAAAATTAAGGTGGGTCTCAATACACGAAAGGTGTTTTTTTTGCTCGTTTTTTTAATATGAAGCGATATAGGGTCCAGTTTAATTTTTAATTAGATTAACCTGCTTTACTTGGCATAAAGCAGTTTTTTATGCTGGTGAAGCTAGGTCTATGTCAGGTGATAATTTCCAAGTTCAAGTTATAAGCGTGCAAATCTGTCACGCATTGAGTGAGTTGATTTTATTTCTCTAATTAATGTTGTAAAAGTTGAGCTAACTATAAAATCACAAACATTCAGTATGTTTTCTTTGTTTACTCTACCTACTTACACTGACTATTATAGATTAAACGATATATACGAGTATGTACGACAGGTAATGTAACCATAGAAATGAAACTACAATGCTATATCCTTGAAATGGTTGGTACTTCAGTAGGTACCTACTACTACTAATACTAGTACTAATATTTCAATAGTGCATTATTTTACTCACGTTAATTAAATAATGCACGTTTGAATGTTTTATGCAAATTGTTTACGTCATTTATCTTGCCTGATAAGATTAGATAACATCACACAGATATAAATAACTTTGTTTGAAACATTACTGCATTTTTTTGGCTTATTGTTGGTCGATTAGCGATAATTTAAAGCTGATTAATAGAAGTAAGTAGTCTAAGTAGGTAATGTTTTAGAATTTCATACTTTACAAGTGTTAGTACATTACAGATAAAGAAATCGAAGCTAGCAGTTTTAGGGCAAGTTTCACCGGTTCCTGATAATGTGTTAGATAGTAAGTAATCTGACACATGGCGCCATATAAAAGCGGTCAAAAATCTGTCAATTTCTTCATATTAGCGCTATCAGCATATCAGGAACCCGTGAAACTGGCCCCTAATGTAACGCCTTTCGAAAAGGAGAATAATCAACCTCAATTTTTTCCATGATCATATTTGCTTAGCACGTTCGACACGTTAGGGTTTGACTTCGTACTTATGCTGCTAATTGAGACATTTTTTTTGCAACACCGTGTAGGTACATCAAAATTGCATAATTTGTTGTAAATACCTATTCAACAATCAGAAATCCAATGATATCGTTTTATACACAGCAACAAGATTGTATTACACAACTTTACCTACGAAAATCTAGGTATATTTTATGATTGGCCACAAAATAAATAATATTAGGTACAAGATTGGCTAAGCCCACGAATTATTTATGTGATGGAGGCTCGTCGTGTCGTGACGTCATTGTTTGTTTGTGCCATGGTAACTATGTATAGTTAAGTAGTCAACGCAACGCTTTGATAATCGTGTTTTACAATTTAGGTAGTTTACAATGGTACAATAATAGACTCTCTATCGGGAAACTTCAATTTGTTATCTAAATATGTATCTAATCTTGTTAACTTTTTCATTAACATAGCAGGAGTCATCTTGAAATTGTGGTGGTACGATTTTTGTTTGAATCTCATGCACGAACCCTATATATGTACTTGCAACTTTGCGAGGGATAAATAATCGATGTTTAACTAGTATCCTATAAGTATAATATTTACCTACGCTATATAACCTGATATGTCTTGTACTTATATTAAATTTATTAATACCTACCACTGCAATATTTCGTTGCGTTGTATGTTGTATGCATATTGTACAATTGTATGTTATTGGTAATTTGACTTGAAGTAAACTTAAAGACAAAAAATACAGACATTACTAGAACTAAATTTTGAATGGTTTATTGTCAGCATTCGCTGTGATATTTTAAGGCCATGATAAAATATGGGTTATTTAGAAGCCTTGTGAAACGTTTCACAATACCTTCCGTTCCATGCGATAGGCGTCGAGGCCACCTACTTCTATTCAATGGAATGCGCTTTACCATTTTAAGTCCCATGTCTAAACAAAGGTTAGAGTCGTATGACCGAAAACTATATAAGACACCCTCGACTCTTTGAAGCATCGCATAAATAGATATTCTGACAATAAAGTTGCGTTTTAGTAAGGGTAACAAAAAAGTTAAGTGACATTTTTGAACATTTTTCGTAATGGCTGCAATATGATTTTTTTACGTTTTCAACCCCTATGTTTCTTTAGCGAATATAAGAACATAAATTGTAAAGTTTGTCACTTTGACTGCGGCACTTTTTCGCATATTTTTTAATTATTTTTTGTAATATTTTTTCGTAGCTGTGGCATCATATCAAAACTAAAATCCAACAGCACGTCACAGGCACCCCTTGAGAAAACATTAATTAAAAAAAAAAATGTATTAAGTACATATATTTTTTAAATTTTACTTCCGACACCAAAAATAAAAAAAACGCACGGTGTGTGTTTTCAGCAGCGAACGAGTATTATACATGTGTGTGAAAATTACTGAGAATGGATGGGGATGTGTGTTACTGTTTCACTAAAAGAAAGTTTGCTTTTGTACTTGGATTAATTTTGGCCAACAGATAGTATTAAGGATACAATAAAGGAGGCATTAATTCTGTTGTTTTTCAGTTTCACGTATCAAGGACAATAATTCGTCGACGATGATTGATGACACATAATTTGTGGATTTGCATTTTTATATCTAGTAGGCTAGCCTTTGACCTCTATATCACCCGGTGGAAAGCGATGATGAGGTCGAAGATAGTGACACGCTAAGCTTAGAATTGTTTTTACTCTCAAGGACTGTGTGCTGCCAGAATACCGTATGGTTGTGGCTGCAGAATTTCTAGTTTTGATTGTTCTCAGAAAGTACCTACCACCTGATGGTGGAACTTTCTGAGAACATCGATATAATGCTCCCTACCATCTGGGGACGAACAACCGTGCTAGGCTTCGAGCATTTATCAATGGAGATGTTAACGCAAGGCGTACCCCTCTGCTGGCCATATAGCCATTATTGGCCATATGAGCGTGCGTAAATACGCTGTATTTTTAATACTGTGTGCGTGTTTCAAGCTAGTGTGCGGGATCGTTAAAGTGAGTGATTTGTATGTGTGCAATGTGTGTTTACCTCGTCCCCCGTAAGTATCGGCAGAAAAAAATGTTTGCGGATTACAACGTTGATATCTCCATTGGTAAATGCTTGAAGGTGCTAGGATATAAACCGGCGACCGCCCCCTTTAAAGTATTTATCCTTTACGCCAACGGGCTGTATAAGTATTTTATGTAAACTTTTGAAAATTCTCAAGCTTTCTATTAATAACGTTTGTTATTTGTTACTTTCTTTGATTTGATATCTAGATTAAAGATGTCATCAAAGATTGATTTGATATGTTTCTGTGAGAATGTATATCTACCTTAAACATATATAAAAACGTGAAAGACAACAAAACAATTCTATAGGTGCCTATTCATATAGCCATCACGGGTTTTCTGATTTCTCATCCCGGGTCGACAATAATGATGATTCACAGTTGCAGCAAAAAATGTACCTACATATTAATCATGTCTTATATACATTTATTAAAATGACCTTGTTATATAGAAACCAGTTTAAATGTCACCTTGTAATATGCGATGGACGTACAATGTGCATACGTACTTTCGTAAGAGAAGAATTGATAATGCATTAAGTTTTCCTTCCATCGTCTTAAGGTCGGCATCCACCAAAGCTGAGTTAAGCGGAGGAGATGTGTGTAAACAAGTAATAGATTTTCGTCAGGCTGTCACATCATATAGCGCGACAGTGACAATATTCTATCGGGTTTTGACGAACAATTTCCTCCCCTCTCAGCTTTGGCGGAAACGCATTCAGCTTTTGTATCCACTAGAGGCAGCTTCGGCTTGCCTCGAAACTGGAGACGGGATTACCAATACAGTCTGAGCGTTTTACTTACCAACATGTGAGATAGTGATAGTTGTCAAACGCTAGCTGGCACGACTTGTTTCCTTCGTTGTTGAATCACATATATGAAAGCTACATGCATGCAAAGTTTCATGCTTTCTTCCGGATGGGACCGTATTTCAAGTTAAGGACCCGTACTAACTAGTGATTTTGAATTTAGACATTACTTTTGGAGGTGGCAATAGCTTTAAGGTCGTTTACAAAACGAAAAAAACCGACTTCAAATCCCTCGCTGGTCATTTTCAGTACCAAGTTTGAAGTGTTTATCTCCATATCTCTGGAGGAACCTACTCATCAGATATCGATAAAATTACAATGAGACCAAACGGGAAGTACCTCTCAAACGAAACACAAATAAATCTATATCGGTTACTAAATGACGCAGTAAAAAAATAGTCGAATTGAGAACCTTATTTTTGTGTAGTTGGTTAAAAAAAAGTGCTCAATTATAAACTTTATTGCGATATAACTCTTCTCTGTTTCCTGACTTTTGATTTTTTTGGTTGTATATGTGTTCATAATAGCGTTAATGACTATTAAAGCAGAAGCTACGCTACGCGCGTCTGGTCCCATCGCGTTTTTGCTCTAAACTGGATCGCGTCGCCTCACTTTGATCCGCAACGTGCCTCGTCCCTCTGCCTGAAGATGAGCAGCATCAGTCTGCCTCTAGTAGAGGCTGCTCAAACGGATACACAGTTTTCCACGCTTGTTTTGTATGTATAAAAAATTCGCTCCGCTAAGCACTTTTCCACCAGAGCTGCACTGAGCGAGACTAAGAAAATGAAGTGATAATTACTATTGGTATTTTTTTCCTCGCGCACCGCTCAGCTTCCTCGCACATCACTGGTTGAAAAGCAGCTTTGTTCTACTAATGTACATAATAAGTTGAATAGATAATATGTCATTAAGAAAGTTTAAAACCTAAAAAACCGATATCACTTGCCGCGCGTGTCAGTTTCTGTGGCAAGTTTTCGATGTTTATCGTCATATCTCTGGAGATACTTATCAGATCTTGATAAAATTTAATGGAACCACCTCGGAGATGAACCCTACCCATAACAAAATGAATAATTCACATTGGTTTTCAATTGGCGGAGTAAGAAGGCGTACACACGACCCTAAAATCAGCGGCGATATCATGGAAGTGGTGGGGAGGACCCTAAATCGTACCATAAATCGCCTCGTGTATAGGCAAATCGTACCCGATTTTTATTGTTTACCCTAACTCTAAAATCGCTTCGGGCAGGCTCACGATTTAGGGACGAATATCGTCTAGGGAGCTCTCGAGGGTTCGAGCGTTGTCGGCACGTGTGTAGCGAAATCGGGACTGATATTGCTGTTTTGAGAGTGTCGGCGGCATCTCGGATCAACGAGCAGTCTGTTGCACGGTCGGTTATGTACTAACTAACGTACTGACTGGCAGGGACGTATCTAGAGTAGCCGATTTCATCCCCACCACCAATGTCCCGATATCGTAACCGATTTTAGGGCTGTTTAATCGGGTAACAAACATAAAAAAACAACATACAAACAAATTGAGAACCTTGTCCATTTTGGAAATCCTTTGAAAATATGAACTGATGTATTATTACTGCAAATCCTTATCACGCAATTGTTTGTCCTCAGAAACACTGATTGATAATGCCAATATTATATTTTGCACTGATAAAGTAGGTACAAGTTTTTGACATCACCCCACACGTACTGGCCTTATCAGTCTTTGTTTTTATAACTCCAGATAACCTGCTGTAAATTGCTATACGAACTTGTAAAATATGTGAATGTTATTGTAATGTACATAATATTTGAAATTATAATAATTTAAGATCGTCTAAAAAACTAACAAAAACAGACTTCAAATTCTACGCTATTTATTTTCAGTACCAAGTTTGAGGTGTTTATCTTCATATCTCTGAAGATACTTAGCAGATCTTTACGAAATTGAATGGGTCCATTGCGGAATAAACCTCTTCAAACAAAAAATAATTTTGCAAATCTTTTATGACGCAGTCGGAGTTATGCCTGAACATACATAAAATAAACTGGCCAAGTGCAAGTCGGACTCGCACTCGTAGGGTTCCGTACCACACTACAGTATATTTATAAGATCGAGCAAAAAATACCACTAACATTATTAAATTTTTCAAAAAAACCATTTTATTTCTTATAACGCCATCTAACGTCTAATATCTAAGGGAAAGTTAACACCTAAGAGCAATAATTACTAAAGTACAGAGCGCGGCTACTTGAGTTCGAACAGTAAGCACGGGTCAGAACATCGTCGCTGTCCACCGGCAAGCGCGAACAGTCGACATTCTGAGTTCGAGCGGAGTGCGTTTAGTAACATCTTATTTCGTTTATGCCGAGAAAATGGTGAAATGTGCGATGCCAACTTGTCAAAATGACACAAGGAAACACACCAAACTAAAATGCAACATAACATTTCACAGGTAATTCAGTTTTTCATACTTTTAAACGGATATACTATTATATGATAGCGGGAGTGAAGTACACGTGAGACGTGCGGTTGCGAGTCGCGTCCCACTACACCGCCCGCCGCTTCGCCGGTGATGCATTTAGTAGTGATGTGCGTGGTGTCGATATTATTTACGACATTTTTTACGTTTAAGCGAAATCGAAGTAAGGAAATACTCCGATGCTCTAAAGTGTCAATGTTGAGATTTTGTGTGGTTAGCTTTATATTATTTACTAGCTGTGCCCCGCGACTTCGCAACCTCGTCCGCGAGGAATAGTGTCTTTGGGTAGTATTTTTAATTATTTAGGCTAATTATGTTACAAATATGACACATACGTAGCCCACCTACACCGCGCCGTACCACGCCTAACTAAGCCCTCTCCCCTCCCTCTTCCCCTCTCCTACCCTCCCCCCTCCTCTCCCTTTCCCCTCCCGCTTCCCCACCCCCTCATAACCTAACTAAAACTTTTACAAACTTTGAATGTCATATTTATTACTCGACTGCGAAAAAAGGAGGGTTATATTTTAGGTACTCTCTTAGGTACTCTTAATTACATTAATACTATCTCTTTCGTGCATTTAAGATACTTATAAATGACTGGAAATCGTAGGAAAAAACAAACCGTGTATCTTGAGATTAATATATAACATTCCTCTTTATGTATAAATATCCTATATTCATTTTTGTCGTCACGTGTCACCCGCTTCATCGATAAGCGCGCGGGCGTTGGCAGGCATCGCTACGCAAGACCTATATATCAATGTACGTGGCTATAGCACATCTGCTTACAACACTCAGCAAGTTGGCGGGCTCATAGCCGCGCTCTGTACTTTAGTAATTATTGCTCTGAGGTTAACACAAAGGTGTTAAGGCTTTCATAGATGGCGTTATATTGTAATGCCGAAAAGAACACGTTTCTTGTATGGGGAACCCCTTATTATTTTTAACTTTATTCTGTTTTTAGTATTTTGGTCTAACTATCACGGTTCAAGAGATACAGCCTGGTGACAGACAGACAGACGGACAGCGGAGTCTTAGTAATAGGGTCCCGTTTTACCCTTTGGGTACGGAACCCTAAAAATATATTTAAATATTCGAATTAAGAACCTCATCCTTTTTGAAGTCGGTTTTAATATAAATAAACCGTCTAGTACAAATTTATGTACTAAATGGTCAGCGCCAAACATCTTATCGAAAAAAGTTTAGGGAGTAAACTAAATAAAATATGAATATAAAGTATGTGCTAGTCCGATGTAAAAAATTAAACATAGAACGATCTCTTATGAAATGAGTTGAAATTTTAATATGAATATATATATATATATATTATTTTCTTCTATGATATGCAAAGGAATACTTCAGGTATTTATTGAAAAGTGTACAAAAGGTGTAAGAATCAATGGTGTTTCGTAAACTGTAGTATCTACCTAGGGTAAAATGGAATGTGAATAACTATGAAAATTATTCATATTGTTCAAATGACTTGTTTTGGAGAGAAAATGGTTATATCTGCTTATGTATTATGTTAATGACATGTTATTGAATACATGGTTATATCTGCTTATGTATTATGTTAATGACATATTATTGAATACAACAAACACACTAAACATTGTACTAATTGTTTGTGTTATGATCGGTCCATTCCATTCCATGTGATTAATTAAGGTAGATAGATAAACAATGTGCGTTCAATGATATATATCTTAATTGTAATACTTTATTTCATCATTTATAAGTTCTTATTTTATTATGCATCGTAATACAAATGTTGATATATTAAAACCCGATCGACCGGTTTCGTGAAAATATACCTGAGAAGGGTACCCTTTGAAATAAAAAAAGAATTTTCTAATTCGGTTCAGGCATCTTTGAGTATCGGTGATCATACATAAAAATAAAAACCGGCCAAACCGAGTTGGACTCGCCCACCGAGGTTTCCGTACCGTGCCAACGTTGGCTATTACCAATTAAGCTAGACCTCTAAATTGTATGAGCGCTCATATAACACAGAGGTCTACCTTAATTAGCCTAAACTATATATGTATGGGGGCACCCTTTAATTTTCAACTTTTTATATTTTTTGGAATTTTCCCTTTATTTGTGCTGTAAGATCTTGCTTCTTGCTAAATTTCATGATTCTAGGTCAACGGGAAGTGCCCTATAGGTTTTCGACCCAAAACCTATAGGGTACTTCCGGTTGACCTAGAATTGTCAATTTGGGTTAAAAGCAAGGTCTTATAGCACAAGTAAAGGAAATAAAAAAGTGGAAAATTAAGGTAAATTTTGGTACTTACAACATTTTGCGAAAATCTAAATTTGCCCATATCTTTTTATCGTGTTGACTCAGGACCTTGATTTTTATATACCTTATAGGGACTATAGATCTCAGTATCTGGTATACATTTTAAGTTGTTAGGTCCACCCGTTCCCGAGATAATCGGTGGTGACACACGGACAGACGGACAGACAGACAGACATACAGACGGACGTACAAGAAAGTGATATTATAAGGGTTCCTTTTTTCTACCTTTTGAGGTATGGAACCCTAAAAAAGATTCCGACGAATTGAGAACCTCCTCCTTTTTTGTGAAGAAGAAGGAAAATATATTCATAGATCTATGATATATTCTGCTTTGCATTATAAATAGGTAGGTACGACTGTATATAGCTTTCCATCTGTATTTCACATCTCCTGAACTTAAATATTCAGGTCATACTTATACGTCATTTATACAAACAAGACATTAGCAATTCCACATCCAACCGTTCCATTTCCAACCCGGAAAATTCCACTTAAAACGTAACAAACAATACAAGTTTAACGACTATGAAACTATATTTACGTAAGTTTGGGTGTAAGTACGTTCGCAGTCGGATCTTGTGCTACTGCCCCGCCGGCATCGTTGCCAAGATCTGCAATTGCATGCTTCTATTCCGAGCCTTTTGTCTTTAACCTCTCATAGCTACGTAGGTACGTAGCTATGTACGCCCAGTGCAAACGCAGTAAGTGTCATGTGGTTTTTGAGAGGAGTGCCCTAACCGCCGCTCTTCATTGGCTTACTGCTTCTGACGACATACCGCACAGTGTTATTTTCAAACTTGTTTTCAAGCTTCATTAGCAATAAAATCGTGATAAGATAAAATACTCAGTAGTTTCGCAACAAGTATAAAACGCCAACGCGACGTGTAAACGTTTTCAGTTCGCTTTAAAACTTTGTATTCAAGCTCAGCGTAGCGCCAATTTTGAAAAGCGCGTGTGAATAATATATCAGTAGTGGTTCACTTGGCTAGGTTTAAAAATAATTCTACAAAACTGCAGTTGCAATATTTTCAGACTTACCATGTTTAGAAAGAGGAACCTTGTCGCTCAGTTCAACGGCGTGTTATCGTGAGTGTCATTCCTCCCTCTTACGTCTCAGCTAAAACTAATCAGGGCGAGTGCCAATTGTTCTGATATCACGATCTGTGCGGTACTGCTTCTATCATAAAACGTTGATTAGCCGTGCTATCGTATGCTCTCTCTGTCCCTAACTACAGTACGAATCTAAATTTGCGTGCGTAAAAATTGCTCGACTGATTGTTTGTCTTCGTAGGGATTTCGAGCCGTTTGCGGGGTCGCCTCCGGCTCCTGAGGACTCGTTCTTCTACCTTCGCTACCCAAAGACGGACGCGCTTTTTGGCAGCAGCCAGGATCGGGCGCCGGTGATGGTGGAGAAAAAGGAGGTGACTGGTGCAAGCGTGTACAACGTCGTCAAGGAGAAAGATTGGTCGAAGCACACGAAGCCGTGCCAAGACGTGCTGCTCCACGGCATCGCGCCAATCAACACATCTGGTGAGTCCGATGTATTTTAGTATTTGTTCGACTTCCATTATAATACGAAGAAGTAATATAGCAATGGCTTTATTGTCCGGCACAATTCCAAGAATTTTATCAATGGTAGTTTGCAACATGTTTATTGTTTACATACGTTTCGTGGAATATAACTAATCATCAACATGAATTAGGTACATTTATTTGGTATTGGTTTGGTATATTAGACTTCCTGCTTTGATATAAAATACGTACACATTTTTATAAAGGTTCTAGTAAGTTTTACCCGTTAAATATTGAATGAAATTAAATAATTTGTAATAATCGGGTCTCACTCTGGTTTTATTTAGGTTGTAATAAATTCGCAACAAGGCAATTGATTCGTCAAAGCGCAGAAATATTGCGTATGAATAGTCTAGAATATAATGGAAACTAATCGCAATGCTATAGATAGGTACATGATATGTCAGATAAAAAATATTTTTAACCGACTTCATTGATAACACTATTTTTTCATGACATGACATAAAAAAATGACAAAAGATTCATGCATTATCCAAATATTACAAACCAGCTTCTAACATTAAAAATAGTAAAAATAATGATGTAATAGAAAACATAAATCGTAATTTATAAAAAAAATCTCATTTTGTATGTATCATATAAATAAAGGCTAACTTTTTTTAGACAAAGTTTTGTGAGTAGATAAATTTTTTGTAGGTTTAACATACGTTTATCTCCGGCCACAAGTTACGAAGTAACTATTATATAATCTGTGCCTCAAGTCACTTGACCTGAGATTGTTGTATCAAAACAAGGCTTCTTGGTTATTATATTATTGATGCTGCAAAATAAATAAGTAGAATCTATCTAAACCAACGAGCAATCGTTACATATTGGACCACATCCTCACTTAACATCAGGTGAGATAGTGGTACCACAGGCAGATAGTGGTACAGTGGCAGGAAACCAAGTGAGTAACTGAGCACTGCCACAGAACAGATAATAATACTACGCACTGCATAACTTTATGAGAAGTCATAACGTGCCAAAAAAACACGACTGGCTGGCTAGAAGAGTGTCGGTTCCCACACTCGTGTATAGTAGTGAATGCTGGGTTTGGCAGAAGAAGCATGGAAGTTAAATTAATGCAGTATAAATGATAAATTTGAGAAGTATTATTGTAGTAACCCTGATGGAAGGTGGAGAACAGCGTGTTAAGGAAACGTTGTGGTGTGGTAGAAGATGTAGTGACAAAGATAGAGAAAGGGATGCTTAGATAGTTTGGATATCTAGAGAGGATGGATGAAGAAAGATTGAAATGACGAAACAGATTTATGAGACGAGTGTGGATGGGCCAGCCGGTAGAGACGTGCTCCTTCGTGTCCGTGATTCCTTTTAAAGAAAGGCCGAGTCAAAAATACCTATAACCGGCGAGCATGTATGAAGGCGCCCATGAAAGTGGAATAAGCGAAAGAGTTATGTCAGGATCGTAGCATGTGGAAAGAAATAGTATCTGCCTACCCCAACGGGAAAAAGGCGTAATTTTATGTACGTATGTGTGTATGTGATAGCGGTCAATGTGGTAGGTCAGTTTGCCTATTGAGTATTGAAAAAAAAATCTAGTGGAAAGATTCCTATTCATACAGCTAATTAGATTAAAAATACTAAATCTATGAGTATTTGCCAAAATTTTTGATAAATATAGCTTTTCGTAGTAAACAATAATGGTACCTACTCGATACAATGTTGTACGTCAATAAATCGATAGAAGTTATGGTATGTAATCCACGTGGTAATGTAATTACAATATTTTAATTTGGCAATAGCCGTGCTTATCTCATTCCGTTTCATTATGCATTGCTGACATAAAATCAATTTTTTTGCACCTACAGTTGACATCACTAAATCAGTCATTTTATCATCAGCTTTCTTTTGTATCTCTAGGTATTACGTTTTCTTCAGAGTATATACATATTATTACAAACATTATATTCCGCCTTTGCTTTTATTTTCAACCGACTTCCAAAAAGAAAGGGGTTCTCAATTCGCCTTTATGTGTTTTTTGTTGTTGTGTATGTTACGCGATTACTCCGTCAATTGTGAACCGATTCGAATGATTGTTTTTGTAATCGGTAGGGTACGTTTTCGAGGTCGTCCCATTGTAATTTCATCGAGATCTGATAAGTATCTCCAGAGATATGACGATAAACGTCTCAAACTTGCTACTCCAACTGACTTGCGGGGCATGGAAGACGGTTGTTTTAGTTTTTAAACTATCTTAATTATTATTCTTTCATATCGGGCATCGAGAACGGGAGAGATACGGAAGTGGTCTCATTGCATAACTTTGTATTGAAGTCTATTTTGGTAACATAGACCATCATCTTTCACCTTCTACAAGAAAAGTTTAATTTAATTATCGGTTAATGTTGATCAACTGTACCAGCGCATTTGGTGCATGTCTTGAGTAACTTTACTAGAGACGAACTGATAAATTCGTGACATTTAACAGACGTAACTAACTTAAACGTCGTGGAAAAGGCGCTTTGTTAGATTTATATAGCAGAAGATTAAAATGTGTTGTAATTGTTTACAGTGAATCCGACAGTGAAGCCCAAACCAGCCGGCACCGACGATGGGTTCAAAGGCGAAGGAGCTGCTTGCGGCACTTCTATTGTCAAGGTTAGTATCACTATCTATGTTAACCAAGAAGGTTTATACTCAATGGAGATTGAATGCAGACCAAAGCCTTGAGAGTAGAAAATATATTAAAAACATCTTTAATGACATCAGGCATGTTTTTAGGGTTCCGTAGCCGAATGGCAAAAACAGTAGTATTATAGATTGGTCATGTCTGTCTTTCTGTCTGTCCGTCCGTATGTCACAGCCACTTTATTTCGAAACTATGAGGACTACACAGTTGAAACTTGTTAGGTAGATGTATTCTGTGAACCGCTTTACGATTTTTATACAAAAATAAAAACATTAAATGTTAGGGGGGCTCCCCATACATGGAACTGAAACTAAAAAAAAATCATCCTACCTTTACCTGCGGGGTGTCTATAGATAGGTATTTAAAAATTACATTGAGGTTTCTAAAACAACTTTTTCTCAAAGTCAATCGTTTGAAAGATAGACACTTCCAAAGTGGTAAAATGTGTGCCCTCCCCTCTAACTTCTAAAATAAGAGAGTGAAACATCTTAAAAAAATGTATACTGTAGATCTCTGATTTTCTTCGCGATCTGAAAATTATATGCTGTAGATTTGATTGTACCATTATCTGAACGGATTCTATTCGTTCAAAATGGCGCTCATTACTCGTACATTTTGTTTCGTAGTTGATAGCTTCCAAATTAGTGCTAGTGTAGTGCAACTTGATAAGGATTTATTTTATACTAATTAATTGCAATTATCTTCCCCGGCCTGTTTACATATAATAGTTTGATGGGGGAACTATAATAATATATTACATCACCTGTATAATTAATAAATGGTTTATTCATAAGAAGTGAATATTATGTGACAAAAACAAAATCTACAACATTAAATGCCAACAGACCGGCAAAATGCAACGCCTCAAGAGGTATCAGAAATAGGTACTTTACCGAAAATTAAAAATACATTCACACTAGAGTTCTACGCATGTAAAGCTATTTCCCAAGGGTTGGAAACCGCTTAAGCGCCTTAGGCGCCTTAGGCTCATCGTCGCTTAACGTCAGATGATATAGTGGTCGAGCAATAATATATCGACCATAAAAGGCATTAAAATATTTTATAGGCCAGCGTTTGACCACTATCTCGCCTGGTGGTAAGTGATGATGTGGTCGAAGATGGTGAACATTCTAGGCCTAGAATACTTTGCTCTGACTCTCAAGGGCTAGGTTATGGTGGCAGATTTTCAACTGCTACTTTTTGTTAGCATATCAGGCGGAACATCGATATAATATTCATCACTATGCTCCTTCCTACCACCTTTCTGAATACTGAATATTTACATCAGTACTGATTGTAGCGCTAATTACTAAAACCAAAATAAATAATAACTCACTACTTATAAGATATTTGATTAGTTTCTTGTGAATGTGTAAGAACTACTTTTCTGTCATTGACAAAGACAGTTGAATCATAAAGTTGTTGAATAATAAAACTGTCCTGTTCCTAGAATTGAGTTGAATTTGCATAATTTACTTTAGACAGGCATTGTTTGTTTTATATGAAAAAAAAAAAACAAGCTGTTTCTTGTGTAAAACGTCGGCTTCGGGCCTGGTTATTACAAAATACGGAGTTACCCACAAACCAAGTGCCTCTTTATTTTATTATTAATTATTTGAATAATTATTTTATTAAATTTCTTTATATTCTTACTTTAAATTAACGTTTCCTTGGAGGAATAGTAGTAAGTGATACTAATGAATATAATACGCTTCAAAGCTGAAATATGGTACAATTTCTAATTTTTAATACGAATAGATATAGTTATTATAAGTAATATCCAAAGAAATCAATATTGATTAAATATATTAATCTGTTGGAATTATCTAATCAATGTAGATATGCATTTAGTCGCTATCACGATTTTGTTAAATGAAAGAGTTTAATCTGAACTATCCAAAGTTATAGATAACATTTTATTTTTACATATGTTAACCAACTACTAGGAATTTTGGACAAATTGAAATATTGACGATAGAATGAAAAAAAATGTAGGTATGCGTATTAGCTTGGCCTAGTGAGTCACCGATTTAAATGTCGAACATATCTATCTATCATCGGTTAGCGATTTAACATTACATCCCATTACTCTCAAAGAATCTACGCGAATGAAGCCGCGTAATGCAGCCAGTAAGATATGAACAAGATTATCGAGCACACTTCGTAATAGGTATCATTTGACCGCTACATCATCACAAAGGTGTTAATTTTTTTCGTATTTGTTAATCTTCTGTTATCGGTTAGCTCGATGTGAAAACATCGTTTGCAAATAAACAGTAGGTTCAGATAGCGTGCGAGGAAACGTGACCATAATAATATGGCTAAAGAAAATTAATCCCTAGACAGATTGGCAAACAAATTGGCCGTATTAAACACAATTAAAAGATAGGTGACATACGGTATATTAGATACTTATACTGTATCTACACTAATATTATAAAGAGGAAAACTTTGTTTGTTTGGTTGTAATGAATAGGCTCAAAAACTACTGGACCGTTTTAAAAAATTCTTTCACCATTCGAAAGCCACATTATCCACGAGTAACATAGGCTATTTGAAAAAAAATAGGGTTCCGTAAGATATTTGGGTTTTAGCAAAACAACGTTTGCCGGGTCAGCTAGTATTATAATATAATTAGTGAACATAACGCACGGTTGTACCACACATTCAATTGTTTTGTCTAGCCTTGAGAGGGCACTAACGAACCGTCCTAATTTTAGATTATAGGTATAGATATCTGATGCGTTATATTATAGCTCTGATATTATTTTTTAATGTAATATTTGAGTTCTGAAGTTTCGTGAATATACGTGTATCGTTTGAAAGCTTATTAATTAAGTTCATTTGGCACAAAACGAGGATCATATTGTTCTTCTTATAGTTCATTGGTAATGTTTAATTATCAATCTGAGTATAACCATTTTTCTGTGGTATAACGACGGAGTATTAAAATAAATTGAAGTTAAATTAATACTGCCAATAATTATAGTAATAAACCTTAACAATTCTGCTTGAACGTAAGCACAGAACCTTTATTAACCAATCAAATATCAACATTGACCTACATAGGATTGGATTGTCATTCTAATAGCCAGGTGTTTGTTTCCAGGTGGCAAATCAGATGATATCTTCGAACCGATCGCCGCGTGGTTTCACCGTCGCATCACCATCTGACGACGCCGTGGCCCCTGAGCCCCATCAGTACAACTACGGCCACAGGCGAGGGTCTAAGAGCCTCCCAGCTACTCCTGCACACTCACCTCACGGCAGTCCTACTGCTCGCAGGAAAATGAATGCTAATCGGTGAGTTGCATACTTTGATATAGAGATTGCTTCTTCGTGGAATGGAGTTTTCTTTTTTAGACACGCTTGATTCTCTTTGTTTTCCTTGTCTATATGGTTACTGTTGGACTGTCCAACAACGAAAATACATATTAAAACACTAGTTTAGTTTTTTATAAAAAAATTGAGATTATTAAGATTTCAATAAAATAAAACATTTAAATACTCCAATCGGCTATTTTGATTGAAACACCAATCACAGCGCATGACGTCACGCCTATGTCCTCTTATGAGGTTTTCTTGAAAATGTTATTACATTTTGGAACACCCATGTGTATTCATTGTCACAGATTATATAATAGTTACTGCGTTAAGTATTTCATTAACCATATGCGTGACGTCACAGCCGACGCCATGACACATGTGAGCTGTTTTTGCGCACTATTGAAAAACTATTAGAAAAATTGTTTTAAACTTCGTTAAACTTAAGTTAATTACCGAAATATAGGTTTTTTCGTGAATAGTAAATGTGTTCCCACATTACGAAAGAGGATTTCAAAATCTTTCGTCACACCTATTGTGTCCAACTTGGACACATTGCTTGCACAATTCCATGCACTCTGAGAAAGGTCTTTGGCTCTCCTTGTAGAATTATCTTGTAGCGCTTGTAATGTTAGGTATATGACAAGTTTACAGCAGTTTACCGAAGTCAAGTAAAAATATATTCGATCATATGTTGAATTGGTAACTATGGGTAGCAGTGCTGCGTGTAGCAGTTACAGTTGTAACTGCTGTAGTTTATATGCAATGACAGTTTTTTTTTGTAGTGCAATAAAACAATAGTAGGCATTCAGAATATCTTATCAGAATAAAAATCATTGATGGATAATTTCACGCGAATAGCAATCAATAAAGTCATATACTCGAGAGCTCGGTGTTCAACTGAATAATTGAAACAAAATATACGTTCTTGGCAAATAGTTGTACTATAAATTAGTACAACACATCGTATTGCAATTCAGGTTGCAATAAATTAGACAAATCTTCATGTGTGCCAAATGTACCTATCTGACGTCATCACATTAATGCATCAACATTATTAATCTAATGCATTTTTTACAAATACTACCTACCGCAATTAATAATTTAAAATGATTTACTATGTATATGTATATTTTAAGTAATATAATAATCATATATTTTAGAACGCAAGACATTTGTTTGATCTTTTTTTTGTACTTTTGTCAAGGCTTGCGGACCTCGTTACCAATGCGATTGTATCGCTTTATAATGTGTAATGTACAGTACACATTTTTATGTTAAATAAAAGACGTGTATAAGAGGTTTTTTGCTATTGAAACTTGTGACACTTGTGGGTGTGTCGCGGTCTCAACAAACCGGATTTGAATCTCCTTGACTTTTATCAAGCACCTAGTATTGCTTATTTTTTAATGAGTTCAATAACAGATATACGTGAAAAGTTAACTTGATCTTGACCGGGCTGCTTTGTATTTATACATCCATATACCTTTTATGGTAATTCATCTGTATTTAATCGACTTACAAAATGAGTAGGTTCTCAAATTGGCTTTATTTTTTTGTTTCATTATAATCCGCCGATTTCAGTCCACTGCTGGGCGTTGGCCTCTCCCAAGATACTTGTTTCTTTTTTTGTTTGTTATCACAGAACTCCGTCATTTATGTGCCGATTGGGCAAATTATTTTTTGTTTGAGATAGATTAGAGATAGATAGAGATTATATACTTCCCGTTTGTTCTTATTGTTCATCGAGATGTGATGAGTATCTCCAGAGATATGGAGATAAACACCTCAAACTGGCTACAGAAATCTGACTAACTCGTCATTTGAAGTCGTTTAATCTGTTTTGTAAACGATCTTAAATTATCTCTTTCCTCAGGCAAGGTAATTTGTACGATTGAGATTGCAGACTACAGTACCTACAACACAGAATACTTAAGAGCGCACGCGGGATGCACTTTTCCATACAGTATTCCCCCGTTCCCTCCCTAAGAAATGCTTCTAGAGCAAAATTAATTTATACAAAAAATCAAGGTCTGCTTGGTCATAAAAAGCAAATGGGGCGTAGCTACAGCAGACCTTGATATTTTCTAGAAACAAATTTTGCTCTAGAAGTATTTTCCAGGGAGT
This sequence comes from Cabera pusaria, assembly GCA_954871355.1. NCBI lineage: Eukaryota > Metazoa > Arthropoda > Insecta > Lepidoptera > Geometridae > Cabera > Cabera pusaria. The sequence continues at coordinate 15,586,576 of OX940896.1, forward strand.
AAACTGGGAAATACATTTGTATGTTATTATATATTTCAAAAGTACACACTGCGTTCGCTCTTAATAGTACTACGTCTGCCTACAGATTACACATTATGATTACAGTGCCACAAGTATAACTTGGCGGTGGTGGTTTTTGGAACTAATTATTTTAATTGAAACTGTGAGTTTGACGTTTGAGAGATTACCGCGACATTATTGTTGATAAATCTGCTACATTAAAATAGTTCAATAATGCCAAAAGTAATTAAAAGTGGTTTAAGAGAAACTGTTATCAAAGTACAAAGTAAAAGCACAGTGGCGCACAGGCACGCCAAGTTATACTTGCCGGACTGTACCTACATTTTGTTGTTATAAGTAGGTATAGATATCGATTTTAAAGAAACGTGTAGAGAAAATTATTGTATTCTGCTTGTCACAGTGGTACTAAATTTCTGTCATTAATATTCAATACGAATATCGGACTGAATCACATAAACAACTATAATATTTTTTATTGTGTTAAAACCACACATTAATTAACGAAGAAACCGATTAATAGAATTCAATTCCCAATTCAAAAAGTAAGTTTTGAACAGGATATCTAAATAGATTCAAGCTGGTTTCAGATAAATAATAAAATTGTTTGAGTCAATAATAAAATATCACGAATACGTATTGCTTTTTCAAGTATTGTTTGAACAATTGCTACCCATTGTGTGGGAGGCTCTTGTCTTAGTACTATTCACTACTTATTTGCATACGAAAACTATTGACGCATAGCAACAACGCACAATTTTTAAAAGTCAAACGTAGCATAAGAAATAATTGTAGATCTGTTAATTCATAAATATAATTCACAACAAGATGCAATACTATCGTTTTGTGTATTAGCGTAAAATTACTTGTACTTTTATTTATTCTGTTGTAAAAGTAATTTGGTGTCGATAGGAGTGCCTGCCTCAACTTGTTCACAAAGAAAATAAATGAATAATGCCTCCGACCATTTAATTACATAAATAATTTCGAAACCATTTTAGCACGGTATCTACCACACTTCGCAATATCTATATCTATAGTATAGGCCATAGGGTCTTAGCAGGTGGCCCGTCCGATGGCTATAAATTCAACAATATATATGACTACTGTGCCCCGCGGCTTCAGTTGCGTTAAAAAGTATCATATAAAATTGTTAAACACAATCCAAAATTTCATCGTACCGACGGGACTTGAACCCGCAACCTCCGGAATGACATGTTCCGGTGCTTTACCAATTAAGCCACGGTGCGAAGTATCGTTACGACGAAATTAGTGGATTGCATTTGTTAACCCAATTATGCATTGGTGGCGCCATCTATGACTACTTATTACGTAAGTATCATATAGGCTAATCCATAGTACTGGCTATCTCTGTACACATTTTCAGCTAAATCGGTCCAGGCGCTTGACTGTGAAGAAGTCCCAAATAAACAAACTGACTTAAATTTATAATTTTGGTGTTGATTGTTGATTAATATAGTATCAGAGTTGTTACAGAGTACTTGCCTGCCCTTTATGACTCTTTTCACCTTTTAAAGTTCCTCCATATTTATATATCAGCGAGAACATCTCTACTTTAAGGTTATGTAATTAATATGATATGTGTTTGTATTTCAGTTACTTCACGTCACCGTTCGAGCAGACAGAAGAAGGCAGCAACCGCTCGTGGCTAACGATGGCATTGCTCGGCTTTAAGAAAGATCTTACTACATCCACGTCTACTCTTGCCGAGGAAGATACACTCGAAACCAGGCTTCAAGGTAAACTTTGATAACATTTTTATTATAATTAAAACTGAACACAGTTCGTTAAAATGTAGACAGAAATCTTAAGATATTGGACGTCGTAGTAAAACAAAAGATAGTCTGTTCGGGATAGTTATTCCACTCATAGTAAGTGAGTATCAGTAAGGGAATTAAAGTAAATTATTCGACCGCATCGACACCTAAAAATCATAGTCACTTTCTTATCTGTATTTCATTTAAACTAAGTAGTAGACACTTAGTTTAAATGAATAATTATGATAAATTATGTAATAAAATATATAACATTATATTTCAATTAAAGCTACAAAGGTGCAATTTCTAGAGCATAATATATTGATCGTATATAGCAGGATGATATAAGTATTGCATAACGTTACAACCGAACAATGGGCCATACAAGTAACAATACTGATTGTGTAATTGTTTTCAGGTTTAGCCGAGTCGGTGGAAAATCTCGGGCCCGCACCTAAAGGTAAAGAACAGCAGCAAATGCTTCATGATTCAGTCCCCCAAGCACAGGCCAAGCCTGCCAAATCCATCATCCGACCTAAACCTTCAGAACTGCGGGAAATGAACTTCTGGTCTCCAACGTCTATGTGAAGATTACAACTTTAGGTTGCATGCGCACGCAACTCTTAGGATTAATTTATCTTGCTGCTAAGCACATTTGACATCGTACGTACTTACAATCTTTATTTATAAGGTTTTATATTGTCGGGTTATGTACTAACATTTTCTTCTTAATGTTATTGTTAAGTAGCGATGACAGTATGAGAGCTGATTTCACTGAAGATTTGTATAGTATTCGTCAGAAGTTTGGCCTATAATGATTTGACTATAGATAAATTATATCTGTAATGTGTTCAGATTCAGACGAATTTACTAGGTGGATTGCATTCTATTCGGCGCAATTGTAAAGTTCAGATGTTCGAAAGATGTTCAGAAGATGTTCAAATTGATTCCATTTTATGTAAGTCTTGTCATCCTGTTTCATTATGTCTATCATTTTTCATCGATTAATAACATTCATCAACGATCATTTTTGTATAAATATATTTTTATCGATATTTTTGCTCTAATGTTAGGGTACTGATATTATTTTATATGAAGTTATGTACGTGTAGTGATTGTATGTATAACGTTAAAGATATATAGTTGAGGCATATTTTGTATGGCAAGATTTGATGATGGTTATTATATTATATTATGTAAATGTGACAACTGTATGATGTTTTATAACAAGTGTCGGAATTTATTATTGAACGAAAGAAAAGGGTAACTTCGAGTAATTGCAAGTATTATTACGTTATATTTAACTTTATTAACATCATATTAAATATATTTTTGAGCAGAAGTAATATGATTTCCTTAGAAATAAGTCAATATCATAATGAAATAACATGTTTATTAATATCCAGTACGACTCCTCTTAATTGTTTAATTTCAAGCATAAAATACAGCACATAAGAAAAATGGTACACAATAAAATAGTTCTCTATTTCCATACTTTTTTTTAATTTTATTTTATACCCTACACTTAACTCTGCTTTATCTGTTTCTGATACTACAAATAAAGTATCTATTTATTCCTAGTTCTTAACATGTAGATGCGCAAAGTGCTTAACATGTAGGGTGCGGACTGCGGTGCCGTAATGCGCAAAATACTCCCTATCACTCGAAGCTATTTGAAGTCTCAATTGTGTCTTAATAGACAGATATCGATTACCATCAGGCTATCGTTTTTCTTTTCCAGTTACCTTTTTATAAAAAATAACTATTTATATACATCTTAGGTTGATTATTGTTTAATATGTTTGGGCTGTGTAAAGTTTTCGTCTCCCATAACGTGGAATTTCATTGCTACGTAAAACTTCGCTATGACACATAATAATTAATAGTACAAGGCTATGAATGCTATAGCTTGAGACAAATTAATAAGGATTTGCAGCGCAACTGGATTAGCTAAGATGGTAAACGTAGTTCGGTGCCGCGTAAGCTGCGGTGGTTAGATGTCTTTAAAAAACCGACCAAGTGCGAGTGGCACTCGCGTACGCAGGGTTCCGTACCATTATCTATAAAAACGACAAAAAAAACATGTCTGTTGTATGGAAGCCCCTTTTTAAAGTGAATAATATAATTCAATTTTCTGTGAATATTTCAAGCGTCTACCTGTTTCCGTTATCAATATCGAACAAAAACGAGCAAAAAGTCACGTTTGTTGTACATATGGGAGCCCCCTTAAATATTTATTTTATTGTTTTTTAGTATTTGTTGTTATAGCGGCAACAGAATCTGTGAAAATTTCAACGAACTATCACGGTTAATGAGATACAGCTTGGTGACAGACGAACACACAGACAGACAGACGGACAGCGGAGTTTTATTACTAAAACTCCGAAAAAAAGGGTCCACTTTTTTTACCTTTTGGTACGGAACCCTGAAAATGGACAATAAGTGTAGCTAATAAAATATTTTAGAGTTATCAGGTTCACTGAATCATTGATAGTCGAACGATTTTTCTCTAAAAAATATACTCCAAGTAGATATATATTTTAGATATGTTAGGAGAAGCGAGGTTAGTGTTTTATTTCCTCTTTAGGCACCATCTTCACGAGCGCGTGTATCCCGGCGATACGCCGTGCCATTAACTTCAACAGAAACAATCATCGCAGTGTTGAACGTGTGCTTTTTTAGGGTTCCGTACCCAAGGGTAAAACGGGACCCTATTACTAAGACTCCGCCGTCCATCTGTCTGTCTGTCTGTCTATCTATCTGTCTATCTATCTGTCAGTCTGTCCGCCTGTCACCAGGCTGTATCTCATGAACGTTCCGAGTCATGAACCGTGATAGTTGAGGTTGAGGTTTTTGAAAGGAAGGCTGTCAGACGTTCTTTCAGAAAATTTAAGGGAAAAAATATTTAATTGCATGGTTTGAACTTATATAAGCATTATTTTCGGCGGATCATATTAAGCTCATTGTTAAACTAGTTTGTAGATAACTTTCATTAAAAATATTCCTTTCATATCTATCACCTGTATATAGACTCATCAGAGGAAAAATGGATCCTTTACCTCCCGACCCGGTCCCTCCAGACCCAGGTGCTATTGTTCCTTGTGTGTCTGGATCGGTCTCTGGAGGAAAGCGGCGAATTGAGAATAATGATGAATTCTGTAGTAGCGCCAAGAAGTCTATTACTAACAAAGACCTGACAGTTGCTTCTATACAAAATATATTCATCCATCCTAGTTTATCCATTAGTAAGCAATATACATCCAATGATAGTGGCCCTTTCTTGGTTCACGTTTCCCGTGATTCAGACTTAGATACTGATCAATCTATCCGTCCCATTAAATTTGGTCAATTTCTAGTCAAAAGCAAGGTCTCAAATATTTGTACAGACGGAGTAAAAAAAGTAGGAAGAAATAAAATAGCGGTGGTATTCAAAACAGCTGAAGACGCTAACAACTTCCTTAGTAATCCAGTGTTAGATACGGCTAAATACTCTGCTTCAATCCCCTCCTACAATATAACCAAAATGGGTATTGTTCGCAATGTGCCAGTTGACCTGTCCATGGACGAGTTTGTTGAGTCACTGGTCTTGCCCAATGGATGTGGAGTGGTACTCAAGGCTCGGCGGTTGAGCAGAAAATCGTTTGAGGATGGTAAGCCAACGTGGGTTCCCACCCAAACAATCGTCATAACCTTCCATGGCCAATCTCTGCCTTCAAGAGTGTTTTCTTATCACACTTCGCTGCCGGTAGAAACTTACCAATTTCCTACTATCCAATGCCTAAATTGTTGTCGTTTTGGACATGTCAAAGCTCAATGCAGATCGAATGCTAGGTGCTACCGATGCGCACAATCCCACAAGGGTGATGAATGCAGTGTAGTTGAAGGTGAGGCTACTTGTCTCCAGTGTTCTGGCCAGCATTTCTCTACAAACAAGAGTTGCCCTGAACATGGGAGACAGAGATCAATTAAGTTGTTGATGTCTCAACAAAATCTCTCTTATGAAGAAGCATCATCTCAATCCCCTAAAGTTAAGAGGCCCTATGCTGAGGTTGCCCAAGTAAGTAATCTGTCCCAGTCTACATATTTGTCGTCTCAGTTGAGTCAAATCAGTTCTTCTCCATCGAATGTCTCATATAGAAAGAATGTCTTCTCCTCTTCCCGCCCCCGAACACCATTGGGTAAAACATATGATAGGGCAGCTCATCAAGCTATAATTGGGGATGAACCATCGGCCCTGCCTAATGGTTGTTCCTTACAATCACAATCATTGGACTCTTCTGATCTATCCCGAGAGAATAATCTTCTGGAGGTTCTTCTCTCATTAATAATCTCTATTCTCTCCAGTAACAATTCCTCTATACCGTCCCACGTTGCCCAAAAACTTACCGAGATCATTTCCCTTTCTAATAATTATGGATCCAGGCATCATTCTGCAATGGAACTTAAAAAGTATCCGCAGGAAAAAGCCTGAACTTCTATACCTTATCAATAAATTTCGCCCGTCAGTTTTGGCAATTTCGGAGAGCTGGCTTGTTCCAGGATCCCGTTTCCGGGTTCCTGGATACTCCTGTCTCCGGGATGACAGGGCTGACGGGTATGCCGGTTGTTTATTACTTGTCAGACGTTCACTTCCTTTTTCCCAAGTATCCCTCCCTTCTGTGTCGCCAAATATTAATATTGTAGCTGCAAAAGTCTTTGATATAACCTTTATATCTATTTACATCCCTCATCCTCATTCTAGTTTAATCCCAGAAATTTCGCTAATTTTATCTTCAGTTCCTCACCCTCTGATTCTTTTAGGTGATTTAAACGCTCATCATACGTCATGGGGCTCTAGTCATATTGACTCTTTTGCCCTTTCTCTCTTAGATATTTTCGATGATGCGAATCTGTGCGTCATCAATGATGCTTCTCCTACTCGACGAGTTTACCCCACTCAAAATCCCAAAAGTGCTGTAGATCTTTCAATTTGTTCTGCGTCTTTGGCTTCTCTAATTACTTGGTCTATTTTGCCACTATCGTATGGTAGTGACCATTATCCCATTTTAGTATCTATTCCTAATAAGGTTTCTCCATATCGCAACTTCAACCCAGCTCTTAAATATAGACTTCTTGATTCTAAATGGCCCTCTTATTCATCTTCCTTTGAAAACAAACTAATTTCTCTGCCAACCCCTGTTATCAGTAATATACTTGAATGTTACTCTAAATTTACGGATGCAATATTATCGAGTGCTGATGAAAATTTTCCTATTAAAAAACTTCATAATTTTATAGTTTCTACTCCTTGGTGGGATGCTGAATGTACAACTGCAATAAAAGAAAGGAAAAATGCGGAAAATGCTTATAATGCTTCCATGACTAGAGAAAATTTTCTCTCGTACCAAAAGTCTGCAGCTAAATCTTCTAGGATCCTCTCAAAAAAGAAAAGACTAGGTTGGATCCGTGTCTGTGAAACGTTATCGCCAAGAACACCGGCATGTTTGGTGTGGAAGCAAATTAAAAGATTCAGAGGATCATTTAATTCTTGTAACGTTTCAGCTAACGACCCTTCATCGTGGTTAGAGGGCTTTTCAAGTAAAATGTCTCCTCCATTTGTTCCAAATTTTGACGCTTTTCCTTCCCCACCAGGTCCCCTTATGTCTCATGATAATTTTGACTCTTCTTTTTCATCTGCCGAACTTCGATTGGCTCTTGATGGTCTAGTAGACTCTTCTCCGGGGATGGACGGTATTCCATACTCATTCATAAAGAATGCTCCTGATGATTGTAAAGAATATTACTTACAAGTTATAAACATATTCTATGAAAATGGTATAGTCCCGGAGCAGTGGAAGGCTCAAGTCATAATTCCCATCCTAAAGCCGGGTAAAAGCCCTTCTGACCCAAACAGTTACAGGCCCATAGCCTTATCTTCAGTTTTATCTAAGGTGGTTGAGCATATGATTAAAAACCGCCTCGAGTGGATCATAGAAAGTAAAGAAATACTTCCTAAAAGTCAATTCGGATTCAGAAAAGGCATGAGTACCATTGACAGCCTTAGTATTTTAACTTCTGACATCCGTATGGCCCTACTCAAAAAGGAACTTCTTGTGGGCGTCTTCTTAGACATTGCGTCTGCCTACGACAATGTGCTGTTACCGGTCCTTAGGAATAAGTTGATGCTATTAAATATTCCAGGAAAAATTGTTAGATTCATTTCAAACTTGTTAATGGAGAGAACTATTTCTATCAAAAGTTCTGATAAACTTTTACCTCCTACAACAGTCTGGAAGGGTTTACCACAAGGATCGGTTCTCAGCCCATTGTTATACAACATTTATACTCATGATCTCGAACATTCTGTCAATTCATATTGCGAAATCTTACAATATGCCGACGACTTAGCTCTTTATGTCACAGTAAAATCTCCTGAAGAGGCTTCCCAAAGATTGACTTTAGCCCTTGCCTATTTGCACACCTGGCTTCTTAGGCATGGGTTATCCCTGTCAGCTCCTAAAAGTAGTGTGGTTGTTTTCACCAAAAAAAGACAAATCCCTTCAGTTGTTGTTGGGGTCAACAATGAAGTTATTCCTCAGGAAAACATGGTGAAATTTTTAGGCATCTGGTTAGAATCAAGATTATCCGGTTCGACTCATTGTGATTATGTTGCTCAAAAGTGTGAGAGAAACATTAACGTCCTGCGGTCGTTGTCAGGTGTTTGGTGGGGTGCTCACCCTTTTTCTCAAAAAATTCTTTATAATGCTATTATCCGTAGTCATATGGACTATGGCTTATTTCTCTTAGATCCTTCCACCAAAACTAGCCTCAACAAACTTGATAAAATACAATACAAATGCCTACGTATTATTATAGGAGCGATGAAGTCCTCTCCGACTAATGCTCTTCAGGTAGAGTGTGTTGACCCCCCCCTTGCTCTCCGCAGACAATTTCTATCAAATAGGTTCTTCTTCAAGTTGGCGCAAATTTCTGATCATCCACTTCTTGCTAAGCTTCATCAATTATCACTTTTGTACAATTCTCTCGGCCATCATTCAAGTTCTGTTTTTCCATGTCTGCTTCGTTCTTATCTTCAATTTTCCCGTCTTCCTAACCCTCTTTTTCAAAGTTCTATTATGCCATTATATTCCACGTTATATGACGCTCTTGTTTTTCAACCCAACGTCATTCTTAACATTGGAGTTGATAAAAATACTCCTGAAGTTCCTAACATTTTTAATGGCATAATCCATTCGGATTATAGTAACTGGTTACATTTGTATACTGATGCTTCAAAGGTATCTGATTCTAGTTCGGTAGGTGCTGCTGTCTGGATCCCTTCTACTAGAATCATTTTAAGTTATAAATGTCCCCCTGTTTCGTCAGTGTTTACTGGAGAATCTGTTGCTATTTTGGCTGCGATCATATTTCTAAAATCTCACAATATTTCCTACTCTATCATATTTTCAGACTCCAAAAGTTGCCTTCAGTCAATTCTTTCGAACCCTTTTCGATCAAAATCTCGTTTCCCAATTATCCACAAAATTAGAGAGGAATTGTATTATTGTAATAACCGTGGCATTAACATCACTATAGCTTGGATTCCAGGTCATTCAGGTATTCCTGGAAATGAGTCAGTTGACTCCTATGCCAGGAATGCTATTGACATGGGATCGGATGACTATTCCGTGATATATTCCCATGATATGTGCACTACTTTGAAGCCTTTGTTGTTTGACACCTGGAATAAGGGCTGGCAAATCTCAAGGTCTGTCAAGGGCCAATATTATGGGGATATTCAACCGGAGGTTCCAACGAGGCCGTGGTTTTCTAAATATCGCATGGCAGATAAAAATACCACCTCCACTATTTGTCGACTCCGCTTAAATCACTGTTGTTCTCCAGTTTTCCTGTCTAAAATAAGGATTAGAAATAGCTCGATCTGTGAATGCGGTCTAGACGAAGGAAACGTGAACCACTTGTTTTTCAGTTGTCCTAATATGCGCTTCTCTCTTTATGACTTTCTTCCTCCTCAAATATCTCGTCCAGTCTCTTTTAAACATCTTCTTTCTCTCATTTTCACCCGCTTTACTGGTTCTTTATGTAAATATATTGAAATTAATAAAATTAAGTTGTAAATATTATGTATATATATACCTACCTACTCATTTCCATGTTTTATTATAATTTTCTTGTAAATATTCAAATCGAATTCTTTTTGTCTAATTTTTTTTAATTTTCATCCATACTGTAACTAGTTTTGTAGAATTGATTCCGCAGAAAGTAAGTTTAAATTTTTATTTGTTATCTGTGTTTATAAAAAGCGTCCTAAGGTCTTTCCAGTTTCCACTCGACTAAACCAACTAAACTTGACATTGGCGAAATTGTGGTGGTATTATCGCAAAAGCCAAAAACAAAGAAATAATAATAACCGTGATAGTTAGACACTTGAAATTTTCACAGATAATGTATTTCTGTTGCCGCTATAACAACAAATACTAAAAACAGAATAAAGTTAAAAAGTAAAAAGTACACAAGTATACAAAAAATATAATATATATATATATATATATATATATAATGTATACAAACAACGTGTTTTTTCGGCATTTCACTATAACGTAATATATATAATATAATAACCATCTATGTATGTTTTGTTGAACGTTTACCTACCCTAACACCTTTGTGTTAACTTTCACTTAAATTTAGCGTTAGAAGTTCGTTAGATTGCGTTATAGTAAATAAGCACGCGGTTTACTACGTACTCAGTTTTGTTAATTGATTAGTACTCGTATTTTACTGTGGCACAGTGACATATACTAGTCCTACGACTGTGGTACGGAACCCTACGTGTGCGTGACTGCGAGACTGACACGCACTTGGCCAGTTTTATTTTATATCTCATAGGCTAGCATTTGAGCTCTATCTCACCTGTTAGTTTAGTAAGTGATGATGCGTTCGAAGATGATAAGCATGCTAGGCCTAGAATGGGAACTGGCTCTCAAGGATAGCTGCTCCGGCAGCTATGCCTATGGGTACTACACATTAGATGCTTTGGCGACAGATTTTCTAATTAGAGGGTGGTAGCTGGCCAGGCGGACACTGGATAGTGTCCTACTATCCAGGGTATCTACTAAATGCGGGGTGGGGGTTTCTTAACGATATTTTATTCTTCACCGGAGGGCCACTGTGAAAAGCGCACATAAATATTTCGATAGAAAAATCCATTAGTACACGGGGGGGGGGGGGGGGGGATTGAACTCGGTACCTCTGGCTTCAAAGCCGACCATTCTCCTACTACACTGACCTCTCAACGTGTGCTTTTAAAAAATAATTATCACTATTCTGTAGCTTGTGCACATGATCCTTAAGGTTTTTTCTTAGGTTAAGAAAGCCAAAACGTAAAGTAGCAAATGCCAATAATGTACTGAGACACATTTTAATTCTGAATGTTTTATCGAACCATCAAAGTCATAAATCTTTGTGGGAAAATAAACGGCTTCTCGACTTGAGCCTTGTTTTCCCGCAATTTTTCTTTCGAGTTTTTAATTAGTCTCTCTTCATTACTCTAATCGGATTTGCGTTCACGCCCGTTAGGGGTGACTAATTCCGTCCTCTAACAAAATTGTGTAATTTTTTTAACCTTTACAAGTTATATAAATGGAGTATATAGTAAGAGGAGAACCATTTTTTATATTATTTTATAGCACTAACAATACCTAGGTGGGTTACCTAGGGTATTGTTAGAGTGCACAAAGTAGGTACATAGTGCTTTAGATGCTAAATTAAAAGTGCACTAAAATATTATGAAGGTGGAAAATAATTAAGATAGGTGCCTACGTCTATTTGCAGTAAATGTGTTATCATTTTAGTATTACGGTCAGCGTCAAATATCTTAGTAATTTTTTAGGGTTCCGAACCCAAAGGGTGAGAAACGGGACCCTATTACTAATATTCCGCTGTCCGTCCGTCTGTCTGTCTGTCTGTCCGTCTGTCACCACGCTGGATTTAGGTAGAGGTTTATGAGCCTCTTCCTAAATAGGATATAATAGGAGAACCTAATAGCAAAGTTTATCTATGTACATACCTAATATGCTGTTATTCGAACTTAGACTATAAAAATCTGAGTCTCAAAGGCTGTGTTGCCGGAACACCGTATGGTTTATTCGGCAGGTTTTCTCCTTGATGGTGATCAAGCTACCGTAAGCTACTTTTTGGTAGCAAGTCAGGCGGAAAATTAATCATAATGTTCAATGTTCCCAGTTATCATGTCGCACCTCTAGACCTCATCTTGCTCTTGTATTAAATCAAGACAGGCAATTAAACTAAATTCTTGAAGCGAAACGTCCCTGAGTTTGTAAGACGTAAATTCAGGAATATCACCGTTCCGTTCATGTCATCGTGTAGGATGCCGAAAATTAATTAAACAGTGATAGGGTTAATTCGAAACAGCTGCCGTGTTACTGATATTGGAACCCTTTGTTAATTGTAAGTTACTGGTGCCTCGACGTCACTCGACGTCTTATGTCTGACAGGTGGCTAATATCGGCCACGATTGTTAATTGTTATATTTGGATTGGAGTATAATGTCACGAGACGTCGAGATTGTTATTTATTCACTGGATACCTTTATTGTAGAATATAAAACTATATAATAAGTTTTTAATACATACCTGAAGGCAAATTTGTATTTAAATCTAGAAATGGGGTGATGTAGGCTGTAACAAGTGCCATGCTGATGCATTGCGCTTATTCGTCTCGGATTATTACCAACCTATATATTTTTCTCATTATCATCATCATCAGCCTATATTAGGCCACAGCTGGACATAGGCCTCTCCAATTGCACGTCACGGAGCATGCATTCTTGGTTAATCTTATCCAGTTCTAGTCTGAGGGCGTTGTACGCTACGCTACATTTGCCGATTCGCGATCTCCAATCAAGAACTCGTTTAGCCGCTAATGTGGCCGGCCCATATTATTACTATTTTGCTCCTCCCGTTACTAATAAATTTTCTGAATAAGCTGCGCCTCATTTTACGTAGGACCTGAGCAATAACGCGCATAACTACTTACAAGGGTGATAAATAAACGTGCTGTTGTACATCTCTGAACTATCTCCAATTCTGCACGCTTCATACTTAGGTAGTTATCTACATCTCACATCGAATTTAGTAGAGGCTGCTGGCAATTATAGTTGGTAAGTACTATAAGCCCATTGAAATGGGAAGACGAGGGACGACAGTGCAAAGAAGTTGGGCCGTGATATTCTTGACCAGCATGGCTTATCACAATAATTAGGAAACACATTCGGTTGATAATCCTAAATTTTCCTTTAAATGTTTCTTTCGTCTCTGATCTCTCCGATGTTTCCGACCAACAATGGGAGGAGCATTGTCTCGATCGATCGGAATCTTAAGACGTTTCAATTCGAAAAATCAATTATTTTTGTCTTAATGGTTGTTGATTCCAAATTTCGATGAAGTGTATTCGATTTAAACTAGAATTGCCTATGCAGGTGGACGCCTAGATTCGAGCCTCGTGATTGCTTACTTTATTATAGGTACCTACAAGAAAACCGAAATATGTGCAAAATAATTGAAAACTTATTGCCGAAAACTACGGTCAAACCAAACAGCGTAGAATTAGCAGCATGTTCGCAGTAAACTATGTACCTACCTACCTATGAGTATACCCTCTCCTCGGCCATCGCACGTGACCAGACTCACGGGGCTATCGCTCCATCATCTCGAATCAATTTTAGATTAAATCTAAATTTCATATTGCTTACGATATATTGCTTTTTTCAACGATCCTGGGTGGATATAGGTGTTCACTTCAAGCGTTCATGTGACAACTTAGCTTTTTAAATTTAAGAAAAAATTTTAACATTTGCTTGCTTACAGTTACTTTCAACGTAAAATGTAAAGATCAACTTTGGTATTATTAAATGCACATTTTGCAGTGGTAGGACTTCCGCCTGTTACCTATCAATTTGTCAGTTACCTATATCAAGAAGTAGCATTGACATTGCGAAAATCCAAGGTACCTAAATCCAACATCTCGAACTCGGAAATGTTTGCACTACGTAGTTACGTAGTACGTAACAACACAGAGCTTTTAGTTTTACCCGCAGATAAGGGGAATGCAACAGTAGTCGTGGACACAGCACAGTACGAACAGAAAATAAACCAGCTCCTCAGTGACGGCAATACTTACAAACGTGTTACATACGACCCTACATCTCGAGTAACTACCAAACTGAGTACACTACTGCTTGCATTAAATGAAGATCTGTATAGTAGATTACGCCCTTTGAACCCAACTGCACCGAGAATTTATGGCCTACCTAAAATTCACAAGCCGTCGTGGCCTTTGAGACCTATAGTCAGTCAAAGCGACTCACCCACTTATAAAACAGCTCGATACATGGCTGACATGCTACTTCCACTAACAGGAAATACCACAAGTTTCGTGAGGGACTCGCGACACTTTATACAGCTCCTAGATGAAGTAACATTAGGTGAAGACGAACTGATGGTGAGCTTCGACGTCACGTCATTGTTCACGAACGTACCGATAGAGGACACACTCAATATTATAACGGATTTATTCCAGAGAGCTCTTATACCTATCGAGTACATGAACATAATAAAGTACATTCAGACGGAAGGTGTGGCCATGGGTTCTCTTATAGTTCCAGTAGTTGCGAATATTTTTATGGAGTGGTTCGAGACATCGGCACTACACGACATATCCTTCAGACCGAGATACTGGTTGCGATATGTGGATGACGTGTTTGCTATTTTACATAAGGACCATGTAACACCCTTATTAGAACATCTAAATAGCAAACATCCGACGATCACTTTCACTGTCGAACGAGAAATAGAGGGCGCGTTGCCGTTTCTTGACGTGTTACTCAAGCGACAACGGAATGGACATCTCTCACACACAGTGTACCGCATGCGCAGCATGAGTACGCATACAGACCGGTACATGAAAAAACTGAAAAGTAAAAAATAATAAACCTTTGTTGTTATTTAACCTTAATAACGAAGTTCTTAAACTACTGTTAATATACCTCAGTATATATATATATATATATATATATATATATATACTGAGGTATACTACTTATATATATCGTCGCGACACGCCAGTTCGCCGGAAAATACCGAGTGTTGACGAAGTTGATGTCAGCGATACAGCAACCCGTACGGGCCCCACATGTAGTAATCTGTGACGGCCCGTTTTTGGCACACACGTGAGGGCACACCTCGTTGCGAGTGGTCGTGCATCTCTACTTAGTCTTTGGGGCGTGTGAAAGCGCATTTTGTGAAATGTTAATGTTCATCGCTGGAGATTTCACGTTGCATTGTTAATTTCATTTAGTTATTTCTTTAAATAAGAGGTTATTTAGTGATATTTGCTTGTTGATTGTTTGGCGCCGACTCAAAACTACTTGGGTATACATACTTACATTAATTTAGGAACTTGGTTATTAAGTTTAGTTAAAAACTCAAAACCATTACAAATATATATATATACTGAGGTATATTAACAGTAGTTTAAGGACTTCGTTATTAAGGTTAAATATAAATAACAAAGGTTTATTATTGTTTACTTTTCAGTTTTTTCGGCGGTTCAATTTTTTTGTTAAAAAGTTTTATGTTTTTTACTAACCGGCATTGACTCGCGTTTATTTTTCGGATTATGCTCCGACCGGTTTCGACTCGATTTGAGAGTCTTCGTCCCGGGAGCGGCTAAGAAAGCTGTGATTCGCGGCGTGCTGCACGAGCTTCCCAGCGCGACAGTCTTTGTCTCAAAAAAATAGGCACAGTGTAGTACCGAACGTGTAACATTCAGTCCATCCAGAATTTTGCATTTTCCTGCATCTGTAATGGGTAGTTGGGTATCTACACGTCATCGCCTACCATCAGGTAAGCGTCTTTTTTTTATTGCAGATAGGCAAGCATTTTTGACTACCATTTTCTCACCTGATGGAAAGTGAAGAAGTGTCGTATTTGTCCTATTACCTTATATCATAAAAATAATTTATAAAATAAATCTAATAAAAGTAACATAGGTGGGTGGGTAGGTACCTAAATCCTAATAGTTTTCCGTTCCGCGTGGGCCAAAGAGACGAAAATATAAACAAAGAACATTTTTTTAATACTATATAGGTTAGCGTCAGACCACTATCTCACCTGTTGGTAAGTGATGATGCTGTCGAGGATGGTAGCACGCTAGGCCTAGAATGGGAATTGGCTATCAAAGACAGCTGCCGGAACACATTACATGTTAAGCGACAGATTTTCTTACTTGAGGGTTAGCTAGCCAGGCGGACACTAGATAGTATCCTACCACCATGCGAAGCTTAGGAATACCCGAAAGCAAAAATAATCATCAAAGTAATGCATGTCCAAAGATCAAGACCAGGAGGAATAGGTAGTTAGTTCAGGGTTACTCGACACTAATGAAATTACAGACAGAGCCTCGGACAAGAACTTGTTTATTTAATTAGAATTATTCATAGCACCGTAAGCTTCTTTCGAATCACTAACATTAGACGTACCTACATACATACATAGCAATAAACTTCTTCGCGACGCCTGCTCCTGTCTGTCTGAAGTAGTCTGGATCCAATGATGTGTACGAGCACATAAAGCTACTTAGGGGCCTAGCTATCGGAGGGCTAGGCGTTGCATTGCACTGGGGCCCTCAATCTCAAAGGCCCCTCAGAACGTGGCCAGCAAACCTCATACTGCACTTTCGTAAGTTTCAGAATATTGATATAACAGGTTGCAGCAAAGATGGGGACATTTTTTGCCTTTGGTTATCTAGCTATGCCATTGAAGCTACTGCCCCGATATTCAGTTTATTCAACGTGTGGTTCGCAGTCTTATCATAAAGGTGACTAGTAATGTAGGTAGGTTTAAAGAATAACCTACTGAAAAAAATAAGTTTCAATACGAAAGTTAAATTAGCTTCTCATTTAAAAAAAATCAATAAATCCATCACGTCTAACCATTTTCGTACAAAACGCGGGCTATAAAGTTCGGGATAAGCACATTTTGTAAACACGGCCACAAATAGAACCTTTCTTCCTGATTGAATTTTAGATGCATCCGACGTCGATGTACAACGTGTTACCTCGCCCTTTGTGATATCATTACTCGACTCGAAATGAATCCGTCTGTTCTAAACTCGGACGTTTTAATAAATGTACCCTTCCCAACACTACAGCGGGGCACATCAGTTTAACTGTCACTTGGCGCTATTCCTGACTCGAAACAATTCCAGAAATGAAATATTTTTAAAGCCATTTGCTTGAAAGCCTTCTAAAGCGCTAGACTAAAAGTTATTTTTTATTCAAGCAATACAGAAACTGCGGTGTTAGGGTGATATTGAATTACGAACCATAGCTTCGGGAAAGTGCTCTTAGCTTGTTTATATCGACAGATGAAATCTGTACTATATATTATATGTATAATATAGGTTATTACATTCAATACTGGATTAAAGTGGTTACTTACACAGCGCAGCAGCACTACTATGTACTCCCGAGTCCAGTCTACCGTGTAGGTTGTCTGAGCACAAATAATGTAAGAAGAGATATGATCTTGTTTGTTTAACTAGCGCGCCTGTGACCTAAACAAATAAGTTTCTACTAACGTTTGTTCAATTTATATAGAACATTATATGTAGGTAGAACATTTATATGTCGGTAGGACATACCCAAGTAATGAATTAGGCCTACAGTCTCTGGGGCCATTAAGGTTATTGAATGGTAAATAAGTATAAAGTGGGTGCGGCGATGCCTCCAAACCGGTCAATACGGGCGGATTAACCGGGCTTTGTGCTACTGATGAATAATTGTGTCCACCATCCGGGGCGGATTAACCCGCTTTATACTGATTTAATTGACAATCCTACTATAATCATTGTTAGCTAATAATACTACAAACAGGACAGTGGTAATCCGATCCAAATGAGACGAATGTCAATACGGTTACTCGACGCGCGACGGGTCCGATAAGCGATCCACGCGAGACGCTTTGAAAGCTCATCCTCGATCCATGAGCCGCCTATAATAGTATAGGTAAGCACGTAGATAGCCGAACTGGGCTATATCCGGATAACATGGCGACGTCCTGGTTGAATTACCGGCTTTGTGTAACTGATGACTCATTGTGTCGAGTCCTCGTAAACTGTTATTGGAAATCTCTGCGTTCGGCTTATGTGAAGCTGATGGTTTCCAAATTGAGAATGTCAAGCGACCGTGTGATTTTGTTTTGCTTGGCAATGTTGTGGCTTCATGGTACATGAGTAAAGAATTACTCATGTGTTCATGGCGATAGTGATGGTAACTAATGCGATTTTGCATTAATTTAATTAGCATGCTATTTCGTGAGTCTTAGCATGCTAATTGCTATTGCTATGCTATTTGATAATATGACGATAATTGATTATAATTTTGTTAAATTGCGAATTAAAAAGTGCGTTCGCCTTTGGAGTTAAGACGTCTCCTAGTATGTAATTATTGTATATCGAATACGTAAACTAAACTCTTACTATCATTAGCCAAAACGTACTAATATTAACACAATACGACGCACGTGCCACACAAATTATTATTATAAACAGTCACACACATTCATGCGATATACGACCCTAAATAAATACAAGCAGATCAAAGATAGTAACGAAATAATTACTGAACCTAATTTTCCACAGCACCCTGCTAATAATCTAGGCGAATTAAATAATCACACGCATTCATACAATATACGACCCAAAGTACAAGCAATAAGAATAAGAATAATATTTATTGTTCAAAACTGTGTTTACAAAAAGATGTTAAAATTATGTAGTTCAACAGTTTGTTCTTTTCGAACATACGTCAGTCGCTCTTCCTCGGGAGTGACTCGCTCGAAACCTAGGTCGAGAAAATTCGACTAAAGGTACGTGAATTACAGCCGGTATATAACACTATTTTATTCTATTTTTATTAATATTTTACACTATCTTATACCTTTTGGTTTTATATTCCCAGTTACTTAAAATTATTTTTAATAAACTTTACTATGTGTACACAAAAAACATTAAAAAGCTAGGGCTTATCAAAATATTCGTTCAGGTTGTAGAATGATTTCTTTATCAACCACTGTTTTAGTTTGATCCTGAACAAATTTCCACTTATTGCTTTAATGTCTACTGGTAAATGATTGAAAATTTTAATTCCAGATATGACAGTGCTTTTGTGAAACATTGTATTGTTCACTTGTGGAATACACTTATTATATCTGTATTGGCTACGCAAGTTATCGGCTCTGCACGATTGTTGACTAAAATAATATTTTTCATTGGTTTTTACAAAAGTACAGAGTTCTAAAATGTATATACATGTCACAGTCAAGAAATAATTATTTACAAATATGTTACGAAGAGATTCAGTCTCCTCCATTTTAAATATGTTACGTAGACATCTCTTTTGAAGCACAAACGTCGAATGAATATCTACTGAATTGCCCCAAAATAAGATTCCGTAATAATCTTAAATGAGGGTAGACGTAACCATAATACGCATTTATTGCTACCTTTCTTGAAGAAATATTAGTTAATACACTTAATACGTAGCAATATTTTGTAATTTTACAATTAATTTTGCTTATGTGCCCTTTCCAATTTAGGTGACAGTCTAAAGTCACTCCTAAAAAAATTGTTTCATTTATCTCTGCTACCGTGTTTCCTTCATTTATTATATTAATTTGCATAGGGCTTCTTTTATAATTTTTAAACTGCATGATATTACTTTTGTTTATATTAACACTAAGGTTTATGTTACTCAACCAATCTGCGACTATTTGTAAGGTGTTGTTGACCTCTTTTTCAAAAGTATTTAAGTTGAGTTCCTTTTGGAGAATGAAGATTGTTGCGTCATCGGCAAACATAACACAGGTATTTTGCGTAATTTGAGGCAGTTCATTAATGTATATCAGAAACAATAAAGGTCCGAGTATACTGCCCTGTGGAACACCTAAAATCAAATTTCTATATGCTGACTCAACGTGTTCTATACATTTTGTTTTATAATTGTAGCTTTGAATAACAGTTGATTAACTTCTGTCGCTTAGATATGATTTTATTAAGGACATAGACGTCCCCCTTATACCTACTGCTTCTAATTTTTCCTAATAAGATTTGGTGAACCACGCAATCAAATGCCATTGATAAGTCCAAGAATGAAGCAATACCTGTTTTTTATTATTTATCTCTTCCCATACTTCATTTAACATTTTAAAGATGGCTAGTGTCGTATTTTTGCCTAATAATACAAGCATATTAGAGATAATAATCGCTTAACCTCATTTTTCGTGTCACCTGACCTGCTAATTTGCTAATAATTTCATTTATTTCACTTGCGAACGAATTCAAGCAGTCACGTGAAAGTGAGACAGATAGATATAGTATTCCCGTGGTTGCGACGGAGAGCGCACGCTACCGATGAATTTGCTTAGCACTTCACAGAATTTCGCAACTACATGTAATTTGCTAACTGCTAATTAAGCATTAGCATGCTAACAATTAATGTGAATGCGAATTAATCCATCGCTACATGGCGACTTGATTAAGAGCCAGTTCCACTGGTTCCTGATAGCGCTAACATGAAGAAATCAAACAGATTTTTGACAGTGATAAGAACCGGTGAAACTGGCCCCTCAGTATGTGTTATATTAATTAAATTAAATAACACCTTATGGTAAAATACATTGTAAACATTTTGGGAATAAGCCGCGAATAACATTATATTCTCGCTGGAACTCAGGGATAGACTTTTGTGGGCTTCTTTTCAGAGAAACAATTACCTCGTGATATAAAATTAGCGAATGGTATGGATTCACTTATTACATGAAATGAAGCTAGTGGAATAGTAAAATAATACGATATATTATATAATATTGATAGACACAACAAGGTTTACTTTTCAATTTATTTTATGGTATGTATCATAATAATAATGATCAATAACCCATATTATCAAATACAAAAGTGAGTTAAGTTCTTTTGATTGACTTCTGCCCAGGTTTTCAACAATAGAATGGACAGGGCAAAGAGTTTTTTTTAAGTATAATAAGCTTTTCTAGGAATCTTATAAAATGAATTACCTATTGTTTATAATTGGTTGGTTGTATTATTTATTGGATACAATACAATTGTCTAAAATAGCGAAATAACATCTAAATGTGTGTCTAAATGTCACGTGTGTGCCCTACACGTTAAGTCAGAATAGTAAGAGCTGTCCCTTCGGGTCCCATAGGGTAATTAACGCCACTGCTGCGACCGAGGTCATTTCCGACCAAATTGACCACAAATTGGGATTCCCTACGTACCTCTTCAACTTACTTGTATATTTGCCTATGCCAGATTGAGTGCTGATGTATGTAATAACATAACTAAATCTAGTAGATAAGAAAACATGTATATTAAATAGTAAAATGTGTATATACGTCAATAAAGTAGCTGTATACTCAAGGACGTTAAGCATAGAAAGATAAATATATACACACTCTACTTGAGTTTGGAATCCATCCATGACTATTAACGAGATACATATTCTGTATTTATTTATATATAAAAGGCAAACGTTAACGACTGACTGATCTATCAACACAAAGCTCAAACCACTTAACGGATTTTATTAAGTGAATGATTACGTCTGTTCAAAGTTGATATTGTGGCATGCAAAACTTTGAATTACCAGAATTCTTCGCGTTTGCATTTGTTACCATGAGACGTAATTTAATACTCATTTATTTACAAGACTCATACGGCATTTAATTGCACTGGATTCTTTGTCGTTTAAACCGAAAAACATTTCTACGTAGTACAAAAGGATGAATAACAAGCAAGCGGCAGGCGGACTAGCAGAAATCCTACCCACCTCTTAGTTAGACACCTTCTACCGATACAACATACCTGCCGAATTTTATTATGCGTAAACTCACTGGGACAAGGAGACCCGCTATAATCAAGTGATCTAATACTTGCCAGTCTGATTACGTAGTGTGGTTTTAATCCGGATTCTCAGTTGATTCGGCGTTAGCATTCGGTCGCCCAATTTACTCGAGGCTCTTATGTAGTGCAAACTTCGGGGTAAATCTTAAGTGCGGAGGTAATCTTGTAGCTCCTTTACTTAGTTACAAACTCTTCATAAAATAGATTTCAAAGTTACCCTTGTTAACTCTGCCTAACCATAGCTATGACGTCGTAAGGTTGGTTACATAGGATTATGCTGAGACCGCCGTTGTGGGATTATAAGTAATCATTATAAAACTATTTATTTTGTAATTTTTTTTATTATTCTTAGTAACTTAAATCTCGTAACGGTTTTTTTGTAAACCAAGAACATTATTATGTATTAGAAGCTAATTATCAGTTAAGTAAATCTTTTTGTGAATAAGTAACATACATTATACGTCCTTTGAAGAGCGCGTGGACACCGGTTGATGTCCGGCACAATGCTGCTACGTCTCGTAGCACGCGTAGATATCTGCTACGAAAGTTACAGTACGCATTAGATATGTATGTCATTACTTCCCATAATGCGTTGGTCCTTATTAGTGATACTATCAAATGCTATAATAATAGGGGATGTGTTTTTTTTCAAAATCAACGGATTCGATTCCTGGCTAGGAATATTATATTTCCAAAAATCCAATGATGCAGTTTTAGTTTTCATCAAAATCGGGTCCGAGACTCCTTTGAGTACTTTTCGCTATTCCTCATAGTTTCGGATTTGGCTATCCACGCCCACTTGAAAAATGAACTCTATATATACGTAAATATCTACAATATAGGTTTCATAATTAATGGGTGTATTAAAATCATCCAAAGCCATATCTGATACTATAAGAATCTTTGTCCTGACATACTGACTGACTGACTGACAGACAACGCAGAGCCTAAACCGCTGGTCGTAGAGACTTGAAATTTGGAGGGTATATTTGTCTTAGTACGTAGGGGTGAACTAAGAAAGGATTTTTCAAAATTCACCCCTTAAGGGGATGAAATGGGGGTTCAAAGTTTGTATGGAGAAATAAGATTAGATAGTCTTTTCTATCTAAAACTTCACACAAGTGCTTCAGTAACAAAATAAATAAATACATGTTTCTGGTTTTTTTGAAAATTCACCCCTAAGAGGGTGAAATGGGGGAACAAAGTGTGAAAATTAATATTGTTTCGAATTGCGCTGAAATTTGGCATGCAGATATTTATTACGAAGTTAGTTGCCTCTGAGAAAGTATTTTCCAAAATTCACCCCTGAAAGGGATGAAACGGGCGTATGTTTGTATGGAGAAACAAGATTAGATAGTCTTTTATATTTGAATTTTAACACAAGTACTTATGTAAGTAAATAGGTGTTTCAGGTTCTTTCGAAATTGCACCCCTAAAAGGATGAAGTGGGGTAACAAAGTCTGAAATCAATATTGTTTCGGATTGTGCTGAAATTTGGCATGCAGATAGTTATTTTGACGTATGTATCCGCTCAGAAACGATTTTCTAAAAATTCCTCCCGGATACGGAACGGGGATTCAAAGTTTGTATGGCGAAATAAGATGAGATAAAGTACGTGTTGTAGGTTTTTTTGAAATGGGGTAGGTAACAAAGTCTGAAAATTTGGGTTTTCTGTTTTTATAAATATGAATCCCGAATTGCCTTAGTCACGCGATAACATGAAAACGGGTGAACCGATTTGGCTAATTCTTATTTGATGTATTTAATGATAGAATCGTTTTTACAAAAAAAAAGTTTTAAGTAAACAAAAGAAGTTTTAAACGCGGGCGAAGCCGCGGGGCACTTCTAGTTAGATATAAAAACTTACTTAACTTGTTAACTTAAGTCTTTACTCATATGATTCAAAGAAATCTTAATTTCAATACACAAAACGCAATTATTTCAAACCATATCTCAAGATGTAAGGACACGTTTTTCTTGAAGTTTACGAAATAAGTGTTATATCAAAATGTATCTGCAGTTGTTTGACCCCGTGGTGCTTTAATATTTAAATAAGAAAAGAAGAAACATTATCAGCTACCTAATGTAGGTGGGGACCGGGTCATATTTCTGAAGCTCTCAGAACAATTCTCCAAGGTATCACGGAGTGAAATGGTGTCAACTTGAAGAACAGAGACAAAATGTTAAATAAAAGGATACATTTCTCAAATATTCAAAAAAATACTTAAAGTTTTATCAAATTTAGCAATCTCAATGCTCGGTAAGAACTGGGCTTCAATTCTGTAAGCAAGCGAACAGCTAGATAGCAATCCACTCTATTATTTTAATCAGATTTTGACCTCTTTTCACGACAAAACAGCTCGATCGATTTGGCTTAATTTTTTACAGGAATAGCTTGTGTAATAAGATTAAAAGAATATGGTTGCTTTTTTTGCCGCGGAAAAATCGCAAGTTGCATCAAGTTTATTTATAAGTAAGTACATACAAATCGCAGTGGAAGTTTAATATCAAGAGTTACATGAAGCTTATCTAATTACGAAGAGGAGTAGCATTAATTACATTTCTGAAATCTTGAGAACACTTCACAAATCATGGATTTGTACTTTCATTTCATTAATTAGTAAAGTGCCCTTAATTTGTAACAAGCTTATGTTTAAATTCGGTATCTCGATTGTTTTTAACCGACTTTCAATAAGGAGGAGCTTCTCAAGTAAATTTTCTTTTGCTTTTTATTTTTCGTGTAGTATGTTAAGAACTCGATTTCACCGTAAATTTGTTAACAGATTTCAATAATTACATTATCACGAGTAGAAGTTGTCTAGTAAATTTATTTTTTTATCAAGATCTGAATCTGACGGAACGGAACGCGGAACTTGGCGAACGCATTAGCGACATGTCTTTTTATCGGTGAGTGGTTTGAGCCACGGTTGAACCTTACCACTAATGGTCACCCATTTAGCACCATCCTGGGATCACGTGTAGGGTAGTTTCAGGTCTAAGCTTACGGACGCAGGAAGGCAACAATGACTTTCCCATAGGTGAAAGTGATCAGCGAAATCTACATATTCAAAACTAATACATGTGAAAGAGACGTAAAAAGTTAATAAATAGTAGCACTATTCAGTCTCATTTTATATCAAATCTATTTTTTTCCTGCTGCATATAGCGATGCAACTTACAGCTACTTATTGTATCTAAACATCAATTAAAGGATGGGCGAATTGGAAAAAAATATGTGCACTAATTTTGACTTCTCCGCACCATTTTAATATGAACCGCATAACTTAGGTAAATTAAATTTGCAGATACCTCTGCAATAGATAAATACTGAAGTTTTTGAAATAACTAAGAAAAAAAAAAAGTGTATTTTTTTGTATTGGCCTCGCAAACTTTATGCAGTAGCATTGGTCAATAAGAATTTTGTAAGTTTTTTTATTATTTACTTATCGAATAAAATAATATTACTACCATTCGTTAGATCTATTATTTGCCTATGTTAACAAAAAAAATTGCACCCAAGCGTAAAGGGCGACCTACCAAACCGGCGGTAGATAAAAAATATAAAAATAAAACTAGCCAAGTGCGAGTCAGACTTTTGTCCCGCACACGGAGGGTTCCGAATTTCCGAAGTCCGAACGCCACGAACTTCTAACAACAATTAAGTAAATAATATATACTCAAAGGTAATTAATATAATTAAATATCTGGAAGACCGAGTGTTCGTACGACTAACTTTCTACTGATTCTAGCTAATTGTCGAAGCTCTTTATGTACTAAAATTGAAAATATATTATTCAATACTGTACACTACATATGTGCAGATAAACTTTACCTTAACTAAGTAAACAAATCGACCGAGGCCCAAAAATTTGACAAATGAAACGCTTGCGCGTGCTAATTTTTCCTGTGCTGCCATCTAGCTGCGTCGAGGTGAATTAAATTCGTATCGTATCGTATCGTAAACAACACGTTTTTTGTTTCAAAAACCCCTTAATTTTTAACTATGTTCTGTTCTTAGTATTTGTTGTTATCGCGGCAACAGAAATACATCATCTGTGAAAATTTCATCCGTCTAACTATCACGGTTCATGAGATACAGCCTGGTGACAGACGGACAGACAGACAGACAGACAGACAGACAGACAGACAGACAGACAGACAGACAGACAGACAGACGGACAGCGGAGTCTCAGTAATAGGGTTCCGTTGGTACCCTTTGGGTTCGGAACCCTAAAAAACATATCTCGTAAACTATCCAAAATGGTAGGACATACATGGGAGGGTTAAATAGATGCGCAGTGTGGTCTTCTACCACCCTGCTTCGTCCCATGACCCATCTGTGCTGAATCACCCTGTATGTATAGATATAGAGGTAAGGACCTCTAACTTACTACCAATTGAAAATAGCACGCGTGTCGGTGGTTTTGTAAACAATATTCCAATAAAAAAATGTATATCATAGAATAGTGAATTAGCTAGCGCCACACCTTGGTCACCACCGCCTATCTATATCTGAAAGGACACGTCGGCATTTTCATAATATTAACGCTACCTAGTATTTATCACGTCATATACGTGTCGAATTGTTTGTTGTAGTATGTCATCAGTATTAGTAACACGAATTCACTACAAGCAATAATAATTATTTATTGTTTAAAAATTAAATCATTTCGGTCAGTTTTTTATTGGTAAAGTTCGCCTACGGCTTGTACCGAACATAATAGAAGTAGAACATATAGGTATGTTCTAGCACCACCTTTGATAATATGTTATCAAACATTTCGATGTTGTTGACAGATTTAATTTTTCCTAAAGACTTAGTATTTCTATACATAGATGAATAACTTTACCCATAAAATAAATAATCAATACTTTTAAAAACTCTTAAAGAATGTTAGAAGGATCACATCAAACAAGTAGTGCAATCATGACTTAGTACATTTTTAAGTTGGGTCTTATCTATACTAACCTCCTGACTACATTTGTACAATACAAAGAACATAAACATTAATAAAATCTGAAACCGGCTTTTCATTAAATGTTTTGCAATAAAGGTTCTGTAGAAAAACAACCACTACAGACAACAAAATAGCAACATAGTCGCAAACATAATACCCACAGGTTCACCTATGCTCGCATGGCACGCTGATTTCCCTGAAGGCCTGTCAATTGTTCGGGCTAGAACATCATTAGTTGCACTCTACTTGATTAAAGATTTATGTGCAATCAACCGTACAACTGGATGTCAAATTAATTAAATAATTATCACACTGTAACCACGCCGCCATTTGCTTGATTGAAGATACTTTTTAATATAATCTAGGTTTATTGTAAATTATTATGTTATTCCTTATAATTTTTACAGTCATTACTATATTCTTACGGTAATATTAAGTCAGCTGAGTTAAGGTACGGACACGCCGCGGCGTCCTGCGATCTGCGGGCGCGATCTCAGTACTTTTAAATTGTTTTCTGATCGCGTTTGGTGTGAACCAGTCGGTACAAATACTACTACGCTATCTGATCGCCGCCTAGATCGCGCACGCAGGACGCTGCGGTGTGTCCGTACCTTTATACTATTGATAAGAAATTTAGAGATGAGCTTGGAGAACACTATATTAATTTGTTAAAAATCCTACATAAAAATCAAATATTATCACAAAAAAATCTATCAACTCATAAAATATATATTTTTTTTACTTTAAAAACAAATAACTTTATATATATTTATCTGTCGGTGTCTCACTCCATATCTCTGAAGATTTTCATTAATTTAAACGGACAAGCTTGTGAGACTGTTGTTGCCGTAAATGTTTTAAATAAAATTATAACTAATTATTAAAGTTTGTCACATAGAAAACATTTCTATTCCTTAAGTGAATTACCGACCCAGAAGTGCTACCACTCCAGATGTACTAGCAGAAGAGCAACTACTAAATACATACATTTACGAACTTATACGTTTAGGCATTATGTGATTTATGCAATCTTATTATACCAAACTCTAATTCCTAATATTTGTCTTATAACATAATTAATAATTACATTATAATTATGTAGCTGTACATCGACTATTTGCACCAAATTGGGGTAAGTTCGGGGCCACTCGATCAATTAACCCACTTGATAGTAATATCACCCCGAAGCTATTGATTTTCCACTTCACCCCTCTGTCGGTGAATGGCTCCCATGTTTTGTAAGGAAACGGTCAACATTGGACAAATAAAATACTAGTCAGAATAATTTTCCTTTAATATTGATGTGATCTTTTTCCTTATTTTCACAAAAGAATTACAAGATGCATAGGAAGAGTGTGTTTAGATAGATATGGGTGGTTGCAAACTCTTAGAAACTGAAGTCAAGGATAGAAAAAGGTGGAGAAAAGAGAGTCTGCAAGCTGATCTCATATCTTGTGGGATCAAGAGCCAGGAAGACAGATTTTTTAAACAAAATTCTTGGTTTTCTTGGCTACAGCCTACAGAGTAGGCTTTTAAAAGCATTGAAGACTAAATAAGAGATAGACGTCAGTTGTTTGAGTAAATTATCATCTTATAATCTCAGTCATTCTCAGTCATTCTCGATTTGGCGAGTTTATGCTCTCACTAAGCCATCAAATCCTAGGTAATCTCAATGTACCTAATTTAACTATTCGCTAATGTAACCGTGCCCGAAACATGTTTACTGAAATAAATAGGGTTTCAGTTACAGACACTGTTATGGCAGCTAAGCAGTAAGCACTTTGGCAGAGGTTAGACGAAGTATTAATTTATTAACAGTAGATAAAGTTCCAGACGTTTATAGTAGACATAGATTATTAAAGTTATGTAACGTGCTTTACTGGGCTACGCCGGTTACCATGAGACTAAAGATTCATACGCCCCGTAGTAATAAAATATTGATATTTGATAAACAGGGTATAAACGTGGGGCTGATCCACAAATTAAAAGTTCCTCAGCGAGTTATGGAAAGGGCTATGCTCGGAGTTTCTCTGAAGGATCGAATTCGAAACGAGGTAATCCGACAGAGAACCTAAGTCATCGACACAGCTCACCGGATTAGCAAACTGAAGTGGCAGAAGGCCGGACATATCAGCCGAAGAATCGATAACCATTGGGAATAAACGAGTAGAGTTGAGTTGAGACCGCGTATCGGCAAGTGTATACTGAGTGAAGACTACTTGCCTAGAATCGTGGTCAGTGGCTTGCAGTTGAAGAAGCCTATGTCCAGCAGTGGACTAACATAGGCTGATGATGATAATGATGTCTTAACGTGCTTCGCGCGAACTTCAGTAATCTAATCAATAATCTTTCCAAACCATCTTGCAAACCTTTAATTTATTTTAAATGACCAGTGCTTACATGTTATTGTCTGAAGACGAGTCCTGTACTTTCGTAAAACCTGCAGTACTGCGTACAACTTTACATTGTGGTTAAGGTACATACCGACACACAGTTAATTTCGCAACGATGTAGATAGAGCACGTAGCCTTTTGCCTCCGGCTCATTTTCTGTTGTCACCTTTTAATTCCTCTCTAAATGTGCGCATAAGTAAATATTTGAGGACTTTTTTATGATGAAATGGAACGTTGCTCTTTACATCGTAATAAAATGGAGTGACGTTACTGTTTCGTGTTTGTTTGGGGGTCTGAAATCCGACGCAGTTACCCACAGGATGCCTTACCGACCGGGGACCAGCATGGGCCGAGGTAGATAATGCCCCAGCCCCGTATACTTAAGTAAACTTACTTACATATTTTAAGTCTTCTACTTATAGAAGACTTAAAATATGTACCTTTATTACGGGATGGGGAAAAAATTGGGTGTAAAAAGAAGTGATCTATTACGGTATTACTAGATATTAAATTCTGGATAGAATAGTTCAGAGCGTATTGGAAGACCATAAAAGTATTAAAAATACATTTCAAATTGTTTTATTGTTCGCTATAGTATACAAATAACCGACCAAGTGCGAGTCGGGCCACGCGCAGTGTAGGGTTCCGTAGTAGCCCGTTATTCAATGCAAGTCTTTACCCGTTATAAACAAGCAACTAGGTACTTCTTCTTTGTCACTTTAAAGGATTTAATCGAAGGATTTTGTTTTTGGTAAAAAATTATCCAACACCTATGTTCAACGACTATTACTGCTAAACTAATAAAGTTATCTTAACCGCTATAGTTTCCCTTTAAAGTTCATGAAATGCACTATTATCACGATTTTTTCCATATATTTCAAGCCCGCAGTTTAGCTTTAAGAGGAGGGGGGGGGGGGGGGACGCCTTACTGGAACAAAAATTTTCACTTTAAAGTTTAATATTTCGTAAATGGAGCATTCAATAGAAAAATGGTGTTAGCAACTCTTAAGTAATTTTAAAAACCAATTCAACGATATTCCACAAGATGGTGTAGACGACGAAAAAAAATTCATCCCCACTTCTCATGTAAAGGAACTACCGTAAAAAAAATATTTTTCAAAATTTTATTTCACCACTTTGTCGGCGTAATTTATATACATACTCTTACAAAATTACAGCCTTCTAGTATTAACGGTCTCTTAGCAAAACCTCGGACAGACAGACAGACAGACTGACATGACGAAACTATAAGGGTTCCTTGTCAGGACTACGGAACCCTAAAAACCTGATAATAACGATCTCAAGTGCTGTTCAAATATAGCCTGAATATATTTTAATATTGGTCTCGAATCTAAGAAAAGCTTTTATATTTGAAGTAGGCGCCTCTCAATCACCCTCGCTCAGGTCCGACACTGATTGATCGATCTGACGTTAATTCTTATAATATTAATACTGAAATTATTGATTATAATTTTAATACTTAAGGGTAATTTAAACCTTGTTTATAATTAGTTTATTTTAGAACTAAAACGATGGGTTTTCACGACACATGTCACAAATAAGCGAGTATCTAGATAAGCCTACGTAAATCAACTTTTAGAAAGTAAAATAAAAAAAAAGACCGACGTATATAAATTTAAGCAAAAAAATATCAATTAATAGTTTGAAATTAGAACTTTTTTTTACTATGCTGCTAATTGGCCTAGCATAATAGCCATTGTTCATGAAGATTTTGACTAACTTATAGCAGATTTATATAGAAGGAAATTCAGAGAAGTATTCAGCTGGGCTGGGCAGCATTTGGGAAATTCCGTCGAGTCTTCTCGTCACCAATACCACAGTGCCTAAAGACAAATGTATTTAATCAGTGCTAACTACCCGTCGTGACATACGGAGCCGATCAGGCTAAGTAGGCCTCATGTTTAAACGCTTCTGCATCTCCATATTTGGCGTTAAACCATGGACGAGCCATAACCATGTATCGCCACACCCGCCGGGTGCCTTTTTGGCTGGGATCGGGCGGGGAGTAGACTGAAACAGACTTCACCAGACAATGGTTGGAGCTACCTCAGGGTGATGAAACCGATACCGAGTAGTGGTCTGGTTCTGTTGTCAGCAGAAGGCCCAAGCAATTGGCAGAGTGGCCATCAACATCAGGTATCATTGTTGCTCCTTGGACCAGCTGACTGAGGTCTATCGCCAAAGCAAGCTTGCGCATTTCTCGACCAGCGTGGTCTGTGTTCTGGTAATGGTAAAGCCAGTCTTGATGGTGGGCGTTGAAATCCCCCAGAAGCACTAGTTGAGCAGAAGGATGCCTCTGTTGGGCCACATCGGCCGCCTCACTGAGGTGATTTGTGAGCCCGGTTGTCCCCTCATCTCCACTGTGCAAACGGTAGACACTAGCATAAAAAATTTTCTCCATGCCAGTGTCCATCAAAACCCATATGATGGAAAATTTGGGGTTTTCAAGGTAGCGGAGATACCGATAGCAAATATCATTGCGGGCATACATACAGACTCCTGCCTAAAATAGGTCCTAAAATTGTATTCTAGAACGTGGCCTGGGTACACAAGGTATGCCGCGTGTGCTGGACATTTGATCTGCGTCTCCATGAGGAACAGAATATGCGGTTTTGCAGTCTCAAGATGATGGTGGACCGAGTTGATATTAGAGTGCAAGCCTCGAATGTTGAGAGGTGCACTTGAAGGAAGAGGACGTGCTTCCGCTGTTGAACCTTTATTCTGTTTTGACCTTTCATTTTATGGTGAATGAAGATAGGTAAGGGAAACAGCAGTGTAAACGAGGCGCATATTACCAACCCGAGATACAAATTACGCCTTTTTACCTATTGGGAACCAATCTTGGAGACCGCAGGGACGCCCTAGCCAGAGGTGTCCATCGGGTCCTCTCGTCCGGTCGCCAACCAAGCAGGATAATAACCTCCGGGATTTTTCGCGAAAAGGGCAGCCTTTCATGAGTGGCTGGCTCACTAATCACAGTCAGAGGTGGATTCAAATATAGTGCCTCCAAAATATGGAACAACTTCCGTCCACCCTTAAGAAAGAAAATTAGTCACCCCTTATCTAAGTTTAAACTTAAAACAATTCTTATTCAACGTAAGTCTCTCACGTCACACCTCCTTGAATGACGTCATTTGTCGGGCCCTTGCCACCGTGAACGTGCCGGCTATATTAGAGCCGAACGGTATATCACGTGACGATGGTAAGAGGCCCGACGGTATGACGTTGGTTCCGTGGTGCCGAGGGACACCATTGGTGTGGGACGCGACGTGTGCTGACACATTAGCGGCGTCCCACATATGCGGGACCTCACGAGCAGCAGGTGCGGCAGCGGATGCGGCAGAAACCCTCAAACGGAGGAAATATGCTGCCATTGGTGTTGGCTACATTTTTCTTCAATTTGGGGTCGTAACAATGGGTCCGTGAGGTCGAGATGCGCGAGGTTTTGTAAAGAAGCTGTCCAGACGATTAATAGACGTCACTCGTGACCAAAGAGCTGGCGCTTACCTCGGCCAACGGATTAGCCTAGCAATTCAACGAGGTAAGGTCGCCAGCTTTTTGGGAACGTTACCGGCAGACAGCTGCGACCTAGGTTCTGTTTTTTATTTATAACATTTTACGTATTTGTATCAGTTTAAATAGTTTTTATCTTCATTTAGTTTTAAGTTGTATATATATGTACTATTTGTAAATATTACTTATAAATTAAATGTATGTATGTAATTGTAATTGTATTTAAAACATTCAACGTAATAAACATATATTTGAATCCACTTTCAAGACCAAATAGCCTAAACACGCGAAACAACACAAACACACACACACACACACACACTTTTATATATTTTTTTTCTGATAGTAATTGCGTAAATTGAGTTGTCTTTTTAATTTAATTTGTTTTATTTTATTTTTTTGTTTCAATGTAAGCGCAGCATTTGAAATTGTAATTAATTCGATGTATTAACCCGCTACCACTAACATTTATGCTCGACTAACACCCGAGTTCGAGCAACGGGGTACACTCAAAATTAGCTCTGCTGAGATTCACATCCTGAGTGTACTCCAATTGTCATTTTTACGGTAAATTTGTAATTAAGTCTATGGAAATTGTAACAAGTTTTTTTGAAAATAAATTATTTTGTAGTTGGGCCCCCTACTATCTGCGGTCGGCCAGCGAAGAACCGTGCCTTGGATCCCGCTGCTCTCCAAGATTGGCTGCCAGGCAAATTGACCTTCAATGTATCACGACCAGCTATAGTAATAAACGCATCTGTTTCCGACCCGTTCCCCATGATGGCTTCACCTCACATCATGCCATAAAGCGACCGCTTGGAGGCATGGCTTTGTCAGGTGGGTGGTAACACGCCGCGGCCTAAGCCTACCACATGAAAATACTGCTCTTTTGGCACCACCCAGGGGACACGTGTAGGACATCGAGGGCTAAATCCTACGGACGCGAGCAGTACAACCCCCTAAAAACGGCCCAACAAACTTAGTAAAGTAAGTTGAAAATAAATTGCACATTTACGTAAACCTACCAGCGGTAATTACAAACTCGATTATTTATCGATTTTATTACAGAGAAAATATATCTCTGTAATAAAATCGATAAAAATCTTAATTGTTTTTGTACAGGAACACATATTTTACTGTCTAGTATAGTAAAAGATATCAATCAAATATTGCATAGGTACTTACTATATATAAAATTATATAAAGTTTTCATTCATAATTTTTGGTATTTGGTAGGTGTTCCATTCATTTGTCTTAAATCGTCGACACTGGAGACGTGTTTTGGTCTAATATAGTCAATGTCTCCTAAACATAAACCTGCAATATTATAGCTCGTCTACAGTTGAATACAAGTTCGACGGACATAGTCCACTTTGTCTCCCAAGTTCTCCACATAACTCAAAGATATCATTAGCCTTAGATCAATGGGTCCATTGTCGGAGTACCTTACTGTGCTCTGGGGCACTATAACGACACGCCGAGGCTTACGTACCCGTAATTAATTATATAAATTCGCAGCCCTCTGAATTTATTGTCATTGATTTAAGCCACGATGGGTATTTAGATTTATGTCCTCGGTGACCAGGGTACGGTTTACCGTCGTTACTTATTTAAAAAGGTTGGTAATTTCAGCGGGCTTTAACCACTATATTGGCTGAAATGGTATTGACCACCTGCTCGATGTGTTGACGATTTACATTAACGGTTGCGTCACCTGAATGCATTCAGTGCGAAACAGATATATGTGGTATAGTAGTAGCATGTAATTGACTGTACTGTACTGAATATACTGTATAGTCTGTACAAATACATAGTTCAAAACGAGTGGAAGAAGGAGGACTCAGTAAGTAAGCGGTATTTTCTAAAATATACTTTATCGATTGCTTTACCATTAGAGATAGATAAAAAAGTTTATGTCAAATTTTCACAATATGTGTGTACTACGAAGTTTAGTGCAACATTCTGCAATAAAAAGTTACCACCAATTGAAGTATGTTCCTCAAAGGAATAGTTTGGCTATAAATCGGACAGTGTATTGAGCACTCCCAGACGAAGTTTGGAAAGGCCGTTGGCTGCGGAGTCCAGTTACTAGTGGAAACACGACTAGCAAGCAACATCTCCGACTGGGAAGTTGCGAGAAACATTCAATGATTCAACACTATCCAGACGTGCATTAAGGTTCGCTGGTCACTTTAATAGTAATATACTTCTACGAAATTTAATTGCTAGTACTAAGGCCAATTGTAGGGTGATCTCCTTGTGTGGAGCTTGATTGGTGAAAATTGGCTTTGGTGAGTGTTAGCCAATTTTAAAGAAGGGTTTTTAGTTATATATAAATATCGCAGTATTTAGATAGAGCTTAAATCAGTTTCCTTCGTCTCAATATCGTCTCCTATTTGAAACAAACACGATTCTATAAATTCATTTGATTATTCTACAGGTTTGCACCAGGTAATAAAATGGTCAAGAGTCTATCTATCAAAATAAATAAGCCTGAATACACAAAAAGTTAGGGAAAAGTTGATGATAGAGAAAATTAATAAACCCCAAAAACTTTTCAACCCTATATCGAAAATATTAATAGCAATAGATAGGAATGAGTTGAAGTAGAATGATTTAATATAATTCTGATTAAAAGTTTTATTAGTGGTTAAATAGTTATCGACACAACATTACAAGATATTCCTTATATCATCACATAATATAGTACATTACAGTTACATGTAGTTTAAATCTAAACTAATATTATAAAGAGGAAATATTTGAATTTTTGTTTGTTACGATTTAACTCAAAAACGACTAAACCAATTTCAAAAATTCTTTCACTAATAGAAAGCTACATTATCAGCAAGTAACAAAAGCTATATTTTATCCCCGTATTCTAACGGAACGAGATCTATACGGGTGAAACTGCTAGGCGCTTATAGTGTCTAATAGGTCATTTAAATTTCTAGTAAATTCATACAAAAAAATAGGTACCTACTACTCACTATTTCACTATTCCACTATTTTCGATGATCCTGGAAGTCGTGACATTTGTGCTGAGACTGGCCTGTTTCAGAACTTCATAATATTTAACTTTATTCTTTAACTTTAAGCTTTTTTCTTATTTGAATATGCTGAAAAAATGATTTTTCTTTCTTTCTTTTCTTTCTTTCTATTTTAGGTTTTACTACAACGCAAAACTTCTCATAACCTTATTCAGACAGACCCTAAAAATAAAATGTTGGGATTTCCAATCTGAGAGCTGGTATTCTCTCGATAAATTGCAGCACTGTCATATTTTAAGAGGCAGACAGCGAGGCCGGATATAGGTCTGAATTATACAGGAACCACTCCGAGTTTCACTTCAAATATAGAGCCTCGTGTCAAAATCAATTTTCACATTTACACGTTGCTATTTTCATTTTAGTCAAGCGGCTAACTCTGTAGTTGGAGAGATGCGATCTTGGTGTCATGTTCACCATAGCTACTTAGACCTTTTTGGTTTTATTGTTTTAGGCTGGATATTTAAGATCAGGAGTTATCAATGACTCTACACTGACTGAAAATATACGTATCTACTTTCAATGACTGGAGTGAAACAAAGAAAGACAGAAAGAAAGAAAAATCATTTATTTGACAACACACATTTACAATACCAATTAAAATACTTATATCATGCGCAAACAGGGCACAGCACGGTTAAAGATTCCTAACTTAACGCTTAACATGTTAATTAACTAAAACAACAGCAAACAAGACAAACAAACAAGAAACACTGTGAGGAGTCACAAACAAAGACTTATCTCAGCACATATGTCTAGATTAACACATGGACACTGATTTTTAGACAAGCCTGCGGGTGATGGACTAAAGGTACGGACACACTGCAGCGTCCTGCGTGCGCGATCTAGGCGGCGATCAGATAGCGCAATAGTATTTCTACCGACTGGTTCACACCAAACGCGATCAGAAAACAATTAAAAAGTACTTAGATCGCGCCCGCAGATCGCGGGACCCCGCGGTGTGGCCGTACCTTAATGCGAAAAATAAACGAATAATATCTACTAATGAAAATAAATACTATTCAATACTTACGACGAACTATAAGTTGATACGTAGATAAATAGGTAAACATAGATATTATGATAAATATATAATATAATATAAATAAATACTAAACATATCGATACACAATAATTTAAGAAATAAAATACAGCTTAGGTATGTATATACATATTTTTTAATATTTTATTTAGACTAGCAACGCCACCCGGTTTCACCTACGTAGTTCCCGTTCCCGTTAGAATACGAGGATATAGCTTATGTTACTTGCTGATAATTTAGTTTTCCATTAATGAAATAATTTTTGAAACCGGTTCAGAAGTTTTTGAGTTAAATAGTAACAAACAAAGAAACAAACAATGAATCAAATCTTTCCTCTTTATAATATTCAACATTATCAACCGGTATCAGTCCACTGCTGGACATAGGCCTCCCCCAAGACACGCCAATGACATATAAAAGATACTACGTATATATATGCCAATGAGCCCGATTTTCGCTCTTTGTTTACAGTCACTGCCCACCGCTTTGCGAATATCGTCGCTCGACAGGGGCGTCCTACGCTACGTTTGCCGATTCGCGGTCGCCACTCTAGAACCAGTCTACCCCAACAGTTAAAATCGGCCCTACGGCTGATATGACCACTGACCAGCCCACAGGCCCACTGCCACTTCAGTTTGCTAATCCGCTAGCTATGTCGATCACTTTGGTTCTCTGGCGAATTACTTCATTCCGGATAGAAGTCGCGTATCGGTCCCGCAGAGAAACACCGAGAGAAATCTCTTTATATTTTTACATATTTTTTATATCCTTATATGCTAGCGTTTGACCACTATC
This sequence comes from Cabera pusaria, assembly GCA_954871355.1. Classification (NCBI taxonomy): domain Eukaryota; kingdom Metazoa; phylum Arthropoda; class Insecta; order Lepidoptera; family Geometridae; genus Cabera; species Cabera pusaria. The sequence continues at coordinate 15,624,145 of OX940896.1, forward strand.
TCACCTGTCGGTAAGTGATGATACGGTGGAGGGTCGTAGCACGTTAGACCTAGATTGGGAATAGACACTATTTGTCACCAAATAATTTTATTAACCCTTACAACATAGTGGATATCTCTCAGGCTACACGAGGTCGGATTTATTTGAGAAACATACTACCTGTACTCACTAGGAAACAGAACATAAAGTCTGCGGAAAAAAGATTCAACAAAAACGGTACATTTATCTATAGGTTATTGGATAAACGTAATCTAATGAATCATTAAAAAAAATTAAACCGACTTCAAAACCAGAAATAGGCACTCAAAAGCGATAGATACTACCTACAAGTATCTACCTACTACATACATCTATCTACTACCTTATAGACTTGGCTAGCACCGACTTCAAATAGATGATTTGATGACGCTTATAATAATAATATTAATTTATTTTTCGCTTTTGAGTGCCTATTTCTGGTTTTGAAGTCGGTTAAATTTTTGTTTTAATGATTGATTTTACCAAAACAAGTTTTAATTACTTAAATTACATGAATATATAAAATTTCTTGTTTGGGCTATTTAGCATTGAGGAGTTTAGAACAGGCTGTTACGGTTATATCAATTTACAAAATTTTGTGTCTGAACTATTCACCAATGAGGAGTTCCCTCGCCGGAAGTTAACCCTGGGTGCAGCAGCCATGTCATGTTGGAGTTTAGAACAGGCTATATTATAGTTAAATCCATTTACAAAATTTCATCACCGAACTCCTAACCGTTAAAGAGTTGTACCTTCCTTCATCAGCTCATCTGCGTCCTGAGATGATGATGATGACCATACGCCTATGGCTCAATAACTTTAGAAAATATACGACAAACATTGTTGATACCTGTAAAATTTGAGGGTTGCCCTCGATTTCCCTGGGATTCCATTATCAGATCCTGATTTGGTGCCAATAGGACTACCTCAGGAGTATACTCTTTCAAATAAAAAAATTATGTTAAGAATCGGTCCACAAATGGCGGAGTAATCGGTGAACATACATAAAAAAAATACATACACGTCGAACATATAACCTCCTCCTTATTGAAGTCGGTCAAAAATTGCACCACTAATAGACTAAGGCTGAGCTGCACCATCTTACTTCAACCGTAACTATAACTATTGACCGGTGTTTTAATATGGATTTTGACCGATTTTTACCGTTTGTTATAATTAAAGTTAGATGGTGCAACTCAGCCTTAATATATTAAACTTGACTGCGAACTAAACCGCAAAGCCAGCCCGCAAGTGACCGACCTTGAACGGAGTTTGTCCCTTTCTTTTGTATGGACCACATATATTCATACTATACATATAGTACATATATAATATAGCACTGGCAGGTTGTTAGACAAGTACACACTCCGACCTAGTTGCCTTTCGTATGGGCCGTTTTGTTGTACAAAGCAATTACAACCTTATGTTTGGAGCATACGGATTAAATTTAATTATACATATATAAATTTATATAAATTTAATATATAAAAATATATATAAATTTAATTTATATATTATTTATTATTATTTATATATTATTTTTTATTATTTATATATTATATTATAAATTTAATCAAAACATCCGCAGTGCACCATCTGTCTATGGCACCACTAGATAGATTTATAAAACATTTCTACTAAAATTATTTTGCCTGTCAGATATCTATGGTCGATGTAAGCTGTGGTTCAAACCTGCTGTTCATGGTGACCATTCAAGAACTCTCAATTGAACGGTAGTTTATGAATGTGATATCACCCGCGTCTTCGAGTTCATCATTGATCCCTTGTACGATATTCAGTGTAAATAGTCTCATTACATGGAATTTTTCGTAAAGTAATTATCTAGGCAAGCGTTTGAAGATAAGATCGTAGCACGCTAGACGTAGAATGGAAACAGGCTCTTGAGGATAGCTACCGGAACAGACTAGTGTTTGGCGGCAGATTTTCTAACTTGAGGGTGTAGACTTCGCAGTGAAATTTAAGGCCACAGCGCATCGTACCAAGTTGTCCTCCTGTCTACAGGTTCCATAGGGCGAGTTTGCATCGGCTACCTGTCTGCCCGATGCCGACGAGCTAAATGCAGCCGCGACTGCAACGACACCGATTTGCACTTTGCCATCTGAATTTTTAATAGCTCGCTATTTCGCCGAGAACAAACTAATTAACTTAACTGTGACGGTTTGGAAATACACTGTTTGGGTTTTGCACTGTGTTTAAATAGTCAAAGTAAATTAAAAATCTACTGGAATTGTTTAATATTATACTAATTGCCTTTTACTGTGAATGTCCAAATAATTAACAGCTTTTAAATGAAACTAGCAGTGCCCCGCGGCTTCACCCGCGTTAATAACTTCTTTCATTGATTTAAAACTTTTCTTTCGTAAAAAACCCTATTATCGTTAATGTTAAAAAATTAAATAGTTTTAAATTAACTGTACTTAATAAATAATACAATGTTAGAGAATGTATACTAATTTGTAATATTTGTTTGCCTGACGGCTCAGAATAATGTAAAGAAACTTTATCTGCGATGACATCTGTGTAATTTATGTATGATCTCTTATATTCTGACAAATAAACTAATTCTGATTCTAATTCTGAAAACATATTCTGAAACACATCAAAAACAGAATCAGCCATATTGGTCCACCCGATTACAAGTTATAGTGTGACCAAGGGACATAGGAATGAAGAAATTTTAATTCAGATAATATACATTTTGGAGATAAAAATAAAAAATAAAACTAAACTAAACGAAAATTAAGGGATGTCCGTGAGGTAAAGTGCCAAGTACGCTGGCTGCATTCCCGCGTTGAATCGCTAAAGAAATTCTTTGCGCATAGGAATATAATACTTCATAGGAATTAATTTTTATAAAACCCACAAAATCATATTGATTTCTTGTTATCCCATTTCACCCTCTTTGGGATGGACTTTCGAAAAAGGCATCCGCCTTTTTCGAAAGTCCACCCCAAATAGTCCACCCCACGTACGCCGTAATTACTATCTGCGTACCAAATTTCAGCGCAATCCTTTAAGCGGTTTAGGCTGTGCGTTGATATAATATCAGTCAGTCATTCAATCAGTAACATTTGCTATTTATATAAATAAACAGATTAGCTTCGCTACAGCTAACATGGCAGCAAACGCAGAAAAAGTTTTTCATAAAACGATTTTATCGCTTCCGTCTTTCGAAAAATTCTATAGTCAAAATTAAGCTTTATATGCTCACGTATTATAGTATTCCTATAGATAAAATCAAGTTATATCCTAGCCCAGCCCTAAATAAACAATGCGTATCGCTTAATTAACCACTCAGAATAATATTACCTTTACAATAATAAAATTACATGTATCCAACTACTATTATACTTATGTTCTATATTAATCAAACAAATTATCTCAGCCCTTAACTTTATAGCAACCGAAACCATGGCTAACAAGAATTGACAGTCGAAGCTTATAGCGCTATCAAAAATAGCCCCGTAACTCGAAGAAAGAGACAACGTCTTACATAGAATATAAGAAGGAAAGAGAGATAGAAAATCCCCCATTACAAATTGCAAAGCCTACCCATTGATCACAGGAGAGCGAAAAGCCTTTTAAAAATCCGGCAATTTATTTAGTCTGTAACAACAACTTACGTGGCTGAATTGTATAATCGTAAAATAAGGTTTTTTTTATTTGCGGATTATCTAACTTCATACGTAGCTTTATAAATATACATTTTACAGGTTCAGAGTTGTACAAGGTTACAGCTCACATTTGTATAAGGGCTAACAACAATAATAATTCATTTAACAGTCAGTCTGGTCAGTCAGGATTTTGAATTATAATATTTTATTGTATTAATATAAAAAAAGTTCATTGCAGACATACATAAATACAGTGAAAGCATATGAAACAATAGATATAAATAAGTGAAGATTATAATTGAAGATCGTTTAAAAAACTAAAAGAACCGACTTCAAACGTCGCGCTATACTCCGGCAATCTCGTGCGCGACCATCCCGCGGTGTGTCAGACGGTGGCGGGGACGAGGTACCCAAGATGTCAGCGGGTTGCGGGTGGTGTAGCGGGGAAGGGAAGCATGTGTAGCCGTGTCACACCCCGGACACTCGCTAAATCTCCATACAAACTAGCGTTTTAACGACCGACACTGTGACACCGACACAGACACTACACACATGTCGTTTTTCTATACGTGCACTTGTGTGCGTGACGTCTAAGGTTGTCGCCCGTAATCACCGTATCACAGGTTATATAATAGTTACTTCGTACATACGTACTACGTACTGACCGTATGAATATTTTTTTTACACTTACCCAAAAAGCTTTTAACACTAAAAATATTAGTCGCTATTTCGTAAACCATCGTCTACGGAAACATTAAAGTTTTTTTAAATATTTTACAAAATAAATGTTATTTACGCACGAGTATATATCGTTATTTCATTTATGAAAATGAATTCTAAAATACGAATATATAGGTAGGTATATAAGTATTTATAATATACCTACATAATAAGAACCTACGTAAATTTGAACCTCCGGTGTCTACTGGTCTTAACATAAATGTATGAAGTTGATGTTCTTCTCCTCGAGAGTAGTATTTATTGTTCTGTAGCCGTACGCGTGTAGCGTCCTTGCTCAGACTGACGCCTCGACAAATAAAAATCGGTGGCGGGGTGAGCAAGCCCGGAATTGGTGGGGGAACAGAGTGTCCGTTCTATACGTAGTATTATTATCTTTTCTATGGCCGTGTCACAAACTATATAACAGTTACTACCGCTATCTCGTCCCCGCCACCGTCTGTCACGCCGCAGGAAGGTCGCGCACGAGATTGCCGGACTATAGTCAAAGTAGCCAGTAGACGTAGTAACTATTACATAATCTGTGCCAGTAGTTAGTAGTAACTAGTAAGTCATCGAGATAAGTAAATGCGTCGTAATTCAAATTTTGATATATTAAAAACGGCTTGGCCGATTTCGTTAAAATTTAAATGGAACCACCTGTGAACCCTTTGAAACAAAAAAAGAATTTTCCAAATCGTTTCAGGCATCTTCGAGTAATCAGTGAACAGACATAAAAAAAAAGGTTTCGACGAATTGAGATCCTTTTTGTGAAGTCGGTTAAGAATAGGTAAAAAAGACGATGACAGTTATGACGGTTCTATCTAAGAAATGTTTGCAAAGTTTTTGGTTCTACCCACAGGAATATTAATAATATTATAAATATTTCTTGTACTAAATATTTTTAAATTATCAATACTGACTGTTGACTGATAGACTACGATGCCTATAAATCCATTATAACTATAACAGAAGTTTCTAATAAATCAGATATGAGCACTAAACATATTTTATGTTTGCCTATGATCTTTATGATTATTTATTTAAATTATATTTTTATTATATAGGGTGTGGCGTAAGTAATGGATAATCCTTTTCCTACGAATAGGGAATATGCATGAAGCTCACATTTATTGGTTTTTTTTTCGATTCTTTGTTGTCCTCCTGGAGTTATATGTAAAACCTTTTTTTTTATTTAATTCCATTTTATTTGCTTAAAATAATAAATTAAAAATGCAATTTAAGCGAGGGAAATTTAAGTTTGTAAAACAGATCACCATTGGTCGAATCGAAAGTTAACGTCATTATGCACTACTCCACGTGATAGAAACATTGAGCGCGGGACCATAAAAATAAATTTATGGTGTGGTCTTATTGTATTTATTTCCAAATATTGTGTTTGCCGCGTATTATTGTGCAAAAATGTATATTACTAACCATTTAATATACATAAAAATGAGTACGAGATTAGCGAAACTGTATAATTTAATAAAAACATGCCATTGGCTAAATACAATAATCGCGCGGAGTCTTAGTTAAAGAAAAAAAAGCTAGTTTGCTTCAAGCGGCGTGTGTCTGACGTAAATGCGTGACGTCACAATGCATTACCAAAGAACCCGGGAAATGATGGCGTTTAAACTGCTCAAACTTATGTTTATATTTAAATGTTTATTTATAAAATAATTAGACTAATTCCCGCAGTATCTTAATTTTTTATTATGTTATATGGATGCAATGAGTGAAATAAAAATATTAAAAAAAAAACATGCATATTCCCTATTGGGGCATTAGACTGATCAGAAAATAAAAAAAATGTATTCCGTAAAGGTACGGCCATACCGTGGCGTCTTGCGAGCTGCGGGCGCGACCTCAGTACATTTCAATTATTTTCTGATCGCGTTTGGTGTGAACCAGTCGGTACAAATACTACTGCGCATTATCTGATCGCCGCCTAGATCGCGGACGCAGGACGCTGCGGTTTGTCCGTACCTTAAGGATATTATTTAACGCTGGCGAAGCTAGTTGGTAGATAATTTACTTACAAGACATTTTTAAGTTAGTGAATACACCCAATTAAAATTTTAATTGCAATTACATGTAACATGCACCGAAAGGTAGGAATGTATGCATACGATGGTATATTTATCAATTTTTAGCCGACTTCACGAAAAAGGAGGAGGTTCTCAATTCGTCTGTATGTTTTTTTTGTGTGTATGTTACGCGATTACTCCGTCAATTCTAAGCCGATTCGAATGATTCTTTTTGTAATCGGTAGGGTACGTTTCCGAGGTGGTCCCATTGTAATTTTATTGAGATCTGATAAGTATCTTCAGAGATATGACGATAAACGTCTCAAACTTGCTACTGAAATTAACTCGCGGGGTATTGAAGTCGGTAGTTTTAGTTTTTAAACTATCTTAATTATTTGTTCGAAAACTCATTTGCATTGTATTCACTTGGCTTATTGAAATATACTGGACTGCCATGAAAGTAGCGGTTATAAATAAACTGGCCATGTGCAAGTCGGACTCGCACAAGTAGAGTTCCGTAACACAATAGGATATTTTATAACTATAATTTTTCGACGGTAAAAAATAACTTCGTTTTTCTAGATCTAGGTTGCTATATCTCAAAAACGCTTACTATATCTCGTTCAAACCAATTTTCATAGAAAGATTTTATTGAAATCTACAGGATATATTTTTTTTAAATTTTTCCTTCCTTACTTTGCAAGTAATAGAGGGGGATATACATTTTACCACTTTATAAGTGTCTATCTTTCAAATGATTTTTTTGAGAAAAAATGGGTTTAGGAACCTCATGTCATTTGTAAAGACCTATCTATGAAATACCAATATATAGACATCCCGCACGTATAGGTTTGCAACTGTGTAGTCTTAATATTTTCGGAATAATGTGGCTGGTGACATACGGAGAGACAGACAGATAGACATGATGAATCTATAATAAGGGTTCAGTTTTTTGCCATTCGGCTACGGAACCCTAAAAACGATAGCTTTTTAAATATTTAAACAATTGTCAATAAAGTATTGGTTTGAAGGACACTAATGTGTTCGCGAGGACTGTAAGACTTCATAGCATAGTAGGTTTAGTGTTTGGCCGTAATGAGTTCATATGCGAAATTACAGGGTATGTGATACTCAACATCAAATTGTTTTAATGTACCTAACAACAGGCTCAGTGCAGTAAGGAGCAAAATTCTGCCAATACTGTTTTACGTGCCATAGTTTTTGTTCTATGCCAACAATATCGATTACCTATAACATTTACAGATTTAATTACAAAAAATGTATTACCTTTTTTTGTGATTTTGGGTCGGTTTTATCCTGTTTATAACCAACTTCATAAAAACGAGGAGGTTCACTATTCGACCTTTTTTATGTATGATAGGTACCTCAGAAATCCGTAATTTATTAACCGATTACTTCGAGCATTTACCAATGGAGATTTTTTAAATTTTTTTTTACACAATAAAAGGCTTTGTCGCTGAGCGACCATATCGCCTAATCGATATAACATAAAATATTTAATCCGAACTATCTATGCAAAACTTCTTCAGCCAAACGATACAATTGAACTGCTTCCTCAGAGGAAGGATAAGCTAAAATTGAGTTACATTGCCCAACATTAAAACTTTTGAAATATGTAAAATGCGATCTAACGCTAAAATTTCGAACACACTCCAACAATAAGTGATGCAAATCATCTATCGTTCCACACACTTCACAATTTGGTGAAGGCACTTTTTTCATAAGATACGCAAAACTGTTTGTTGGAATGTGTCCAGACCGCAACCTGAGAGCAGTTACTAAAGCGTTTCGGGTAAGATCAGTGTGGTCAATCCAAGGATGTGCTGTTATCTGCGGCTGAATAGTCTTGTACCATATTCCTTTCTCTTTTGACCTCTTATCGAAATATTCTTGCACACTGATTCTACACTGACTTTTTATCAACACAACATAATCAAAATAATGAGGATCAATAGATAAGGGAACACCGTCACTGCAGGCCTGTTTAGCTAACATGTCAACTATTTCATTATTTTCAAATTGAATATGTGAAGGAATCCATTGAATAGCTATGCTTTTATTTGCCATTTGTAATTTTAAAATCGATTCTAATATTTTATATGCTATTGGCATGCCTCGCACATGAGTTGTAGAACGGACTATATGCTGCAACGCGCTCTTTGAATTACTGAGAATGACAAATTTATTATAATCAACAGTTTCTATATACGATAACGCCTCTGCTATGGCAATTAATTCAAGATTCATTACTGATACATTTGAATCGATTCTAAATTTCATATGACTTTTTATAGATGGATCCAAAAAAGCAGCTCCTCTTTCAGATCCACTTTTAGAACCATCCGTAAATATTTCATAAAATCCATCGTATTTTTCTTTCATGAAATCTATACAAATCATTTTTAAAACATTACAAGAAAACGATCGCTTAGCCCGAACTATCGTGGGAATGTTATCGAAGATAACTTCTTTTAAATTAATATTGCTGACCCATGTTTGTAAGGAGAACATTTAAAGCTGTTTACTGACGCAAATAGGCAAAGAACTTAATAATGTGAAAAGTGTAACAAGGATAGGAGTCTTTTTGCGCGTCCAATATCTTGATTGAATCTGAGTAGCAAGCTTTTTTGTGTATAAAATAGCTTTATTGTTATGAATAGACATAGATTTCAGACAAAATTTACCAGCTACAAATGTTCTTCGAACAAACAATGGAGGAAGGCACAACTCGTTCTCCATAACATGCACTGGTGTACTTCGTATAAAACCACCAACTACGCGCATAGATTGATTTTGTATTCTATCTAGTTTTATGAGATTAGTTTGACTACTATTTTCGTACAAAAAACTAGCATAGTCAATCCTACTACGTATAATGGATATGTACAGCCTTCTTAAATGTTTCTGATGTACCCCGCAATCAGAACCTGCCAAAAATTTTAATAATTTAATGAATTTCTGTACTTTCAGAACAGTTTGATTAACATGCTTGCCTCATGACAGCGAACTATCGAGCCATAAACCTAAATATTTTACATTATTACTAACTTCTAATTCTTGTCCATTTATTGAAAATCTACTGACCCTCTGAAACAACCTTTTTTAAATACACAAACTTTGCTCTTTGACGGAGAAATATCTAATACAATTTCATTCAATGAATTATACATTACATCTATAGCTAATTTCAGTTGGTCCATAGCATCAATAACATGTTTTTTAGAATTATATAAGACAAAATCATCAGCATATTGAGAAATTTCGACATTATTTACATTTTTACACAAATCAATTGTAGCTACACAGTAATGGAGACAACGGATCGCCTTGTCCCAACCCACGTCCAGTCCAACGTGTCATTGTACAATCATCAGTTGTAATTTGCAAAACTCTTCTTTTAAGGTATGACCATAAATAAGAACACAATTTAGATCCAACATTTAAACTTTTCAAAATTTTCATTAAACTACCTATATCTACATTATTATATGCATTTGTTATGTCGATGAAACAACTAACAGTCACCAAGTCATTCGTAAATCCTAATTGGATATGTGAAGTTAAACAAGTTAGATTTTCCAAACAGGATCTCGTTTTTCGAAAACCAACCATGCTATCAGGAAACAAATTGTGTTTTTCCAGATACCATTCAAGACTTTTCTGGAGGATTGAATGAAATATTTTACATACACAAGATATGAACGAAATAGGTCGAAAAGCAGACTGTGAACCATGTTTAGGTATAGGTATAATATTTACATTTCGCCATTGTATTGGAACAAAACTAGATGAGTAGCATTGATTAAAAAAATTTAATAGTATTAGTTTAGCTGCTAAAGGAAGACGTCCTAACATGGAATATGAAATTGCATCAATACCAGGAGCAGTGTCATTTTTCTTGATATTGTTGTCTAATTCTTGAATTGTTATATCACAATCCAAAACAGAGTTACTGGAATGATCAAAATTTGGGTTTGGCGGACTTACAAAATCCGGAGATAATTCATTCAGTAACTGTTCTGCTTGAACTGTACTAATCGCTTGTTTTGGGCAATAACGACCTTTTATCCACCTCATCTTACACCACATTTCTGACGCAGAAGATGTCACATCTACTGAAGAACAGAATGAATGCCAAGAATAACATTTAGCTACACGTATTAATTTCTGCGCATCAGCTATTTTCTTTTTTAGTTGTTTTAAATTCGCCGGCGATGGGTAGTATCTGAAATTAGCCAAAGCAAGGCGACGTTCTGCTACAGCTCTTGATAATTCTGAACTCCAATAAGGTTTCGGAACAAATTTAGTATTAATATTTTTAAGTATTTTTTTATTTGGGATATGTACGTCTGCAGCTGTTTGTATTATATCTATAAATGTATCATAAAAAGCTTGAATATCAACAGGTATAATAAAATTTGAGACTGAGTTTTCAATAAATGCACTGTACAAACTCCAGTCAGCTTTCTTAAAATTTTATTTTTGTATGACTAAAACCATTACTACTTATTTTTTGAATAAATGACATTTTGATTATTAAATGGTCACTACCGAGAGCTTCGTTGGTAGTTTTCCATGTGAAGCTCAGGGAAAGATCAGAAGATGCAAACGAAATGGCAGTTGATGATTGCTGCAAACTACCATTAACTAGCTTAATTCTTGTCGGGCTACCATCATTTAAATATATGAAATTAGAATCTAACATAGATTCAATAATTTGATTACCCATTTTTTTATATGACCAGTTATTGTGGTGTGCATTAAAGTCACCGTCGCGTAGATATTCGCGTATTTTTCGTTCTTTTTTGTAAACAGGACAAACTTTGTGCATAGCCATATGCGCACCATAGCCATTAACACACTTGAACGCCGTAGCTTCACAGTTCTCGTGCTTTTGTGTACACTTTGGGCACACGACTTTTGTGGAGGGGCAGAATTTCGTTGAGTGACCATACTTCCAACATCTACTGCACTGGGTCACAGGGTGTACATAAGCTTCTACTTTAATACGCATACTGTGAATAAATACGTACGATGGCACTGAAGTTCCTTTAAAACCTATCCGTACCGACTCGCTTATAATCCACGGCTTTTCAGCTTCGGCTACGCTGCGTCGACTAAGCCTTTTGGCAGATATAATTTCAATGGGGCTAGAAATATGCCTAAGTAATTCTTCGTCAGTTAGATCAGCTTCGATATTTTTTATTACACCATACGACTGGCCAACTTCATTCGTCTTATAACATCTCCAACCCAATTGAGCAATTGCATTGTTTTGCAAAAAGGCATCCGCGCTGCTACCTTTGTCAAAATATATAAATAATTTTGAAGTACTGACATATTTCACTTTAGAAATATCAGCAATATTATTTTCTTGAAATAATCGCGCTAATGCAAATTGTTTCGGCAGAGCAGTCTGACTTGTTACGCATACCTGAACATTGTCTTCATTCTTTTCCTGCACCACTCTAGTAGCTTTTCGTCCTCGCGATACGGGCGCGGGCAACCATTCTCCATCAGATGAATTATCTTCCCTACATTCGACTTTCCGCTTCCGTATGCTACAAGGCATATCCAGTTCCATATCTTCTAACAATTGTGTACGGTCTTCGGGCGTAGATTCAGTAATTAATACATTCTCTTGCACTCCTTCATTAAAGTCATTACATTGAGATGCCATTTTCTTGACCAAGCCTATTAGGCTGGTCGCTCGGAGCGACGTAAGGCTTAATGTGCCTACGAAAACAGTAGAATTTATATAATCCAGAAAAATTAGCGTTTTTTACTGCCAGCAAATGAATGTTTGATGAGGATATAACCCATATTATTATTATTTTCAATTAAAATCCAATTGACCAATGGAGATGTTAACGTTGTAATCCGCAAACATTTTTTTCTGCCGATACTTACGGTGGACGAGGTAAACACGCATTGCACACACACAAATCACTCATTTTAACGATCCCGCACACTAGTTTGAAACACGCACACAGTATTAAAAATGCAGCGTAGTTACGCACGCTCATATGGCCAAAAATGGCTATATGGCCAGCAGAGGGGTACGCCTTGCGTTAACATCTCCTTTGGTAAATGCTCGAAGACCGATTATGAAACTTATTTATTGTTGGAGAGTGTATGCTTCCTGTTTAATTTTATCAATATCTGATGAACATCTTCAGATATATGGTGATAAACACCTAAAACTTAGTAGAGAAAATGACTACCGCGACTCTTGAAGTCGGTTTTTTTTCGTTTTGTAAACGATCTTAAAATATTCTTGCACGATATTGTATGCCATCAGGTCATAAACTAAGCAGGGCCAAATATCCCAACCGCGTAATCTACAACACTAACCCAATTTTCGAGTACATTACGTTGACGAATGTCGCTGTATTAAGGAATCCAATTTCCAAAATGAAATTTTATGAAAAAAAAGTCTCACAGAATCTGCTTACCCCGCGTTATCCGAGGAGCCATCAAAATTTAATTTCGTAGAAAGCGCACTCCGGGCCCTGAGTAATGTGTATTCTGAATACGAGTGGAGCACAGTAGTTGGTCTCCTCGACTCTTCCCGGTAACGAGTACTTTCCCCTATCTTCGCTCTATGTCATCGCAGTAAGGTTCAAAACCACTTTACCACCTGCTACGGTGGCCCCACGCTGATTTTATGCCATGTGAGATTTAGCTAAAATTATTAGATGGGCGACCGCCTCAGCTCACGTGCATCTCCACCAAGGAAAGGATTAATATTTCAAGGAGGTACGAGTGATTACTCTATTTCAAAAATATACTAATTCTACAAAATGACTCAGATATAGATCAGATTAAACTATAACTTCAGATTTAAATTTAATTTTTCTATTTAAAATATCAAATACTCAAATTAAAAAGTTGTATATTATGGCAGCGTGTAAAATACCAATAACAGGACTTTTAAAATCAAATAGTAGACTTCCATGAAGCAGAAGTCTAATAACCGCAATAACATTTCCATACCCGCAATGCGTAGTCGAATAAAAATATCGAATCATGAAATTTGTTCAGCGGATATTGGAAGTTCTCAGATGGAAATTCTCGTTTTCTAATCGATACTAATTCTCTGTACGTTCTGCTAAGTAGCCGAAGCTAAGTTTTTAAGGAGGGGGTGAAGGGGTAAAGTGTTAGTGCGCAGGAGGGTTGCAATTTATGAAGGCATTAGAATCGCATTTGTAGTTGGAAGTTCGTAGCAAGAGCACTGGACGTGCAGAGCGGTTTCGCAGGATAGTATTAATAAGAAAGGATGTACTCTACCGTTATCCATGTATACTGATAAGAATTTTCATTGCTGGTGCGGTCGTTCTCTGCTGTAGTAGTAGATGCTTAAAAAGTGGTAAATCGTTAGTGATTTAATTTGGCTAGTTATCCGGAAAAGAGCTTAGCTTAGCTGCTTCCCCATAAAAACGGATGAATCATTCTTTGTATTAAAAAAATTGACAAACACTTAGATTATTAGATTAGAGTTATTATACGTACCTAGATTAGGTCGATTGATCTGTGCTCGTCGCGAGCACAGAGAGACTTCATAGTACTTTTTCGTGAACAAGTGTAAGTGTATTACTATGTATATGCTACTTATTAGTTATTTTTAATGTACAAATTCTAAAAGTGATTGAATAAATATTTTATTGCTTTGATGTGCACCGTCTGTCGTCTGGTAGCAAAGATAATAAATAATTATTATACAATTTAAAACCGCACGACGCTCTTTGGAATCGATCATTTAATAATGTTTATGAGGTTTTGCTGGCTGCATTTAATAATAATAAATATGTTTTCATTCTTAGGTACATTTTTAATAACTTCAAAGGATTAAATGCTAACTCAGCTTGTTTGCCGCGTCCGTGGTTTATTTGACCACTATTAGGTTTAGGTGGTAAGAGTCACCACAGAATAGTGCCAATTTGTGCCAAAGCAAAATGATCAAGCTATAAGCATCGTGGTCAGCAGAAAAAGGTCTGGTTTGGCTGAACAGTAGCGCAATAAACAAAAGTTCAAGTATGTTCGTTTTTCTTCACTTTAAATGAACTAGATGAGCTCGATTGAAAATACATAAATTGTAGTTATAAACAAAAACAATTAAGACATTGTCAACTTTACAACTAACACATTTTACCCTGTTCCCCTTAAGAGTCATTGTATACATTTCAGTTTAAAACTCCAAATACATTAAGCTTATTCCAAATATATTAAGTCTGAAACTATAAATAAGCATTTAACATATTTTACAAACTTAATTAAATTTTTAAAATTAAAAATTAAAATTCATTTATTTCGAGCAACTTTGACTCATATACACAATTAATACAATAATCAATTTGTACAAAAAGCATTAAAAGAATACATAAAAATGAAATAAAATAAGTAAAATTAAACTAATAAAATTAAGAATGGCAATGGCAATTAATATAAATATATTTCAAAACTAAGTAAAATAACATTAAGAAATAATACAATAAAACCACAATATAAACAGCATTTCCAGTAATACAACGAGAAGCTAATAATCCAAATTGGCAAATTCTCTAGTCGCATCAGCGCAGCGCACCGACGCGAGAAGCCACTACACTGTGGTCAGTGGTGCATAGTCTGCCGAACTGCGACAATTATGTCGGTCACTCCCGTCGCTACCGCAAACATTCCACTAGGTTACCTTACCTACCATTACCTACCATGCAACATTAATATGTAACCGACCTCTCAAGTATTCAGCTCAAGTTTAAGTACAGTACATACAGTAAAACAAACAGTGGTCAAAATAATGCGAAGGCTGAAAACTGCATTTTAATTTTTAGTAAACATCAGCTGTGTAAACTGATATTTATTTAGGAACACTTATTACGATTTAATGAAATGTATGGAGTAGAAAAATATAATACATTAAACCAGGACCAGTAAATGAATTTTCAGAACTATACGGAACTATTTTGTTTCCAAATACGGCTCATTTAAAGTTATAGCGTTTCCAAATGTTACCAGCTTTCATTACAGGCAAATATTGCGACTATACTTTCTCGGAGATGGGGGCCAGAGACACTAGAGCAAGGCGCGCGGCTTGCCTTGCTTCGTATTTACCAGAATTTATGATTTCATTTCGTGTCGCATATTTCAACATGCGGCATTTTGCATCGAAATGGGCCGCAATAACGCACCGGATACGCTTTTGTTGCTTACAAGCTTAATAAATTTCTTCTCTACGTCGTTTTAATTTCGGTTATGTGTTTGATTTGCAAATTGAAACGGCTTGCTTCACTGAAAATATTTGTAGACGCAGTGCGCTGTGCGGTGCGGGACAGCATATTATCTGTTCTGTAAGTAGTACCAAGTAAAGTTGGCAAAACGAATTGATTTGATCTGTAGCAACGATACGAAGCTGTTAGCTTTTAAACTGCTGTACTACACTTAAAAACAGGATCGGATAACACCTCCACGCTGCAGATAAAACAGTTAACATATAATTGGTTTACCAAAGATCATATAAGGATTGTAAAATTGTGGCACTAGTGTATGATTAGTTATTTTAATCAATATTTGGTTCAGTCAGCTAGGTAAAATGGTTTAGATTTCGAATTGTTGGTTGAAGCTATGAGGGATATTTGCACTATAATAGTTTTAATTTAAACCATTTTAGTACAGTTAGCTTACCTAGAGTATTTTCTTGCTCTGAGTTGGGAGCAACCTGTTGTAGAGTTTTTAATTAAGTGTTTTAGTTTTTCATTTTCAAAACTGTTGGTGAGTGCTGGCGCTGGATGCAAAAGGCTCGTGACAGATGGGAATAGTGTACTCTGAGAAAGTGTTGTTCTTCTGCTGAGATGAGAATAGTATAGAGGAGTAAGAATGGATTTTTTTTTTGTATTTATATCGTTGGCAAGGGAATTTTCAATTTATCGCAAGGTTCTTTAAGATTTTTAGATATTTTTTTTCATTTTGATGACAAGAGTGTAAAGTACCTATGTAAAGTTTCGAATAAAACAGACTATCTCATCTTGTTTCGCCATACAAACTTTGAATCTCCGTTCCTTCGATCTTTACGCTTCGCATGCACCTCCTGATCCCGAAAATGAGAATTCTATAGCCCACATTGACGCACCATTTTACCGATGACTTTCCAGAGGTCTAGACGAATCGAGATGGCTCTTAAACAGCTTAAAATGGAAAAGCCTCTGGAGAGGATGGTATCACTACTAAGTACCTGAAAGCTGGTAGACAACCTGTAATGAAGGAGCTCCTGCAAATCTATAATACTGTCCTCTTTGAGGCTGGTTGTTGTCTTTCAATTAGACAGTTCATGTTAGTGTTTTTTATATGCAGATTCATGTTTGTTATTATTATATAATATTCAAAAATACGCCAATAGAATATTAAAATAAAATATAAATATATTACGGCAATATCCCAATGGTAAAGGCGTCGGCGTAGAGATGGAGAGGTCGTGAGTTCGATCCCCACCCATTGCATTATTAACGTGAACCCACTCTAAACACAAGCATATTTAGCTTAAGACTGTAACCTGTAAATAATATACGTTGCTAGTGAGTATTAATTTAAAAAAGAATAGAACGTATATTGATTGATAGACATATATTTATTTAAAAGCATATTATTTTTAAGTTATTGAAAAATATTTACCGACCCAGAACATTGAATTTATAGAATACTAGCAGCCCGCCCCGGCTTCGCACGGGTAGAACATATATGCCTACAAAATTTGCAACAGTTTGTTGCATCGAATATAAAATTTTAACATATTTTACAATCATCGTCATATTTCAACCAATTTACACTAAACCTTAACGAATTATGCACCTTATGTTAAACCTTCCCCATAAACACTCTGGCTATTGGTGAAAACCGCATGATAATCCGTTCAGTAGCTATTGAGATTATTGCGAACAGACAGACAGACGCAGTGATGGACTTTGTTTATAATACTTACGTAGTGATATTGGACGGCCCTTTGGCGTAAAGGATAGTTACCCTGATTCTGACCCGACGGTCGTCGATTCTAATCCTAGCTATATACCTACCAATGAAAGTTTATGTGCATTCATGAATCATGGGTTTTCGTACAGAGGTAGTGGGATCATTAAATCTACCAATAGTTAAGAAAGTTTAACTAAAACAACCGACTTCAATGCCCCGCGAGTCAACTTCATTAGCAAGTTTGAGACGTTTATCGTCATATCTCTGGAGATACTTATCGCATCTCAATGAAATTACAATGGGACCACCTCGAAAACGTACCCTACCGATTACAAAATAATCATTCGAATCGGTACACAATTGACGGAGTAATCACGTAACATACACACACACAAAAAAACATAGAGACGAATTGAGAACCTCCTTATTTTTGGAAGTCGGTTGAAAAATAGCTTACCACCAAGGAGAAAATCTACCGCCGTAACCTTAACGTTACGAAAATAGTAGGGGTTTATACGTTTAACGTGTGTATCTGTGTATGTGTCTGTAGCATCTTAGCACCCAACCGGATGAACCGATTTTGATTTTATTATTGATAGTTTTTTTTTGTTTGATAGATATCTTCATCGAGAGTGTTCTTAGCTTTGATTTATGAAAATTCGTTCAATCGTTATAAAACTATGAGCTTTTTTCTAGTTAATTGCGCTATGAAATCAACTTTCATAGGTCTGATCAATTCGAAAATCTTCTTCTTCAACGATATTGTAAGAAAATGGAAGCATTGACCTGATGCTGGGACATCTCCTGGACTCTACAGAATACTCAAATCCTCACCAACTTACAGCTCAGATTCTAAATGACGTGTTTAGAGTCATTGGAACGCTTTTAATGAAAATATTATTTATAGATCAGTCGGGGTGGTTTAAATTATTATATTATTATATAAGTATATAGATAATTATTATTTTATACAATAGATCATATTATTATACTATATTGACTTCAAATTGATTGTGATCGGTGGGGATCTACAGAATAGCTAAGCTTTTATTAATATTTCGTAGTAACTATGAATTAATCTGTGGTTACACTGCAAATATTTTATTAATTTTGCGACGCATGTATGTGAAACTCGTGATATCTTCTAGAGTTTTCATTTGAATTATATACTGTAAAGGACAATTTTAATCTATAATATGTGGCCAAGCTAATTAACGTAATTATTTGGATAAGGATTAATACTATATACTTGAAAATAGCCTTGGAAGTTATGTAACATTTTTTAACAAAAAAATAAAGATTAAAATGGTTACTGTGAGTCAACCTTAAGAGATAGACATATGCTGTCGCGGACTTTTTTGTAGATCTTATTAAGTTGTACAACTCTTCCGTACAAAATATTCTTCTATCTATTTTCAATTGAGCAGCGTTCGTAAGAAACGTGTTTTTTCGACCGTTTTTTTGTCGACTTAGGTTGCAAATTAGGTCTCCACGAATGTACCTTTGATTGAAACGGGATAATATATAGCCTATTTTCATTTCGAAAGTCTATTCTATATTTATATATAGAATAGACTCATTTCATTTATATGAAAGATTTTTTTAAATCGGTCCAGTAGTTTTTGAGCTTACTCATTACAAACATACAAAAATACAAATGTTCTCTCTTTATAATATTAGTATAGATGTATAAAATTTGTAGGTAAAATACTTACACAATCATACCTTTTGAACAATTTGAGCACATTCATCCAGAATATTTGTTTAAACTTACCAGTTTAATGGGTTTCTTCCAATAAAACGGTCTGGTCACTCATTAAAACATATAATAAAAGAATAAACAAACACAGGTAGGTAAAACATATAGGTCGGCTAGCTTATATAGACAAATATACACGGGAAACAAATAAAGTAGAGAAAAATATCACGCTCGCGCGCGATAGCTCTGGGTCGAGTGATCTGACGGGAGCGGGGCGCGCGGAGAGGGGTGCGCATGCATCGCGCGGTAAACGCTCCTAGCGCTAACACTGCGGCCTCTGTCAGTCGATCGGCGGAGGCGGGTAAGCTCTGTTTCAATCCACGACCGCTAGGTTGCGCTCAAACACACTAATAAACCTATTGCCGCGTTACATCCTCCCCCTCTGACCGAGACATAGCGCCCTCGCGTCTAGGTCAGTCAAGAAAACGTTTCGGTCTACCACGCTTCCTCTTCTCGTTAACAGGCGGCTGTACATCGCCTATGAACGGGGTCAGCTGAGAGACGTGGTACCTACCTAAAGTTCCAGTATTCCTAGTTCTCTCCAAACTATTAATCACCTTCCTAACACGGTGATTTTCATTCCATTGTGGTATCAGTTTAGGAGTTTGACTGTCAGCCGTGTCGTTTCTATCCCGATTCGTGGACAATACGCAATCGCCGGGATTATAATCCCGGGCAGGACGACGACCTTTGTAACACCACCTTTTCCGATCTAATGCACGCTTCGCTATAACCTGACTTTCGGTTTTCTCTTCGCAGTCTTGTGGTTCATACAATACTCCATTTGGCATCCCAAGTCCCCGGTCGGTCCCGCCCCTCCCCCTGAACGGATCGTCGGTAGTTTCACAATCGTCAACAATCTTACGCTCTTTGGGGTCTTCGAGCTGGTTATCGCGAACCTTCTTCGGGTTTCTCGACGGGTAATAGACTTCATCGACGCAGAGGTCGCAGTCCGCTCCGTCGGTACAGGTCGCTCGTGACAGCGTCTCCGATGCCTGGTTCACGTCTATCTTTAGACGGTGAGTTTTATTCTCTGTCGGCGGACCATCCTGCGCAAAGCGGTTGGCTCTCTTCACCAGCAGAGCATTTAACTGGGGTTGCTTATCAGCCGTCTGCTTCGTGCTTCTATCAACTCGCAGCATCGGGTTGGACACGTCTACATTCGTCAGCTCTTTCTTGCCGGTGGTAGGTAAGCGGTATCAAAGCGCGTAATAAACGGATACCATTTTCCAGGCTCATCGTTAAAACTCCAGCTGCTTTGTGGTAGGTTCAACACAATGCATGCGTTCAACATAAAATCTCTACCTAGTAGTGTTCGCGTCTGCGCGTTAAGTAGAACCAAAAATGTTGTAGGTACAGTACGACCTACCAACGTGATGTTAACATCACACTCGAGAGCGGTACAATCTTGTTGAGATCCGTCGGCCAAGCTTATTGTGCGGGAGGAACTTCTAAAACTTACGCCAGCATCAACGAGTAAATCATACAACATAGGACCCGTGATGGAATGAGTCGCCCCGGTATCTAAAATAGCTACACCTTTACGGTTCACTACCTCGATCTCCACCAGGGGGCGTGCATCGTCACTTTCCTCTACATGCGCGGTACAAAATTCCGATTTATTCGTGCTAGGTATACTCGTGCTAGGTATACTCGTGCTAGGCGCAGTACAATACGAACACTTAGATCGCACTACTCCCAGCTGACCGCATCCGTAACAACGTAACGGCGTACTATTGTTATCGTTGATTAATTTTTCGACACTATTTTCATCAGAAGCTTTAAATTGAATATAACGGCAATTGTCCGTGTTATGACCGAAACGTTTACAATAATTACATTTTGGTCGAATGCGTTTCGGTCTGTCATCGCAACCGCTAGATTTCGCATTAATCCGCGAGTCGGACTCGGTAGGTTTCGATGAGGTTACGACTTCCACTGCGGCGGCCGCAGGGTTAACAATATGTGTGTTTGAGCGCTCGCGCGCGGTACGAGGGTTAACAGAGTTCGCATTGCTTAGATCAGAACTACTCACCTCCGCCAATGACTCTTCGATCAGCCTGACCTTCGTGATCAGCTGATCCATCTCGTCGATCGCATCGCGGGGCACACGTTTTCTTATTCTACGATTTAACAAACCATACACTATATCCAGTTTCATCGCTTCCGGAACATCGTACGGTAATTTGCTAAATAAGGCGCGCACTTTGCTAACAAATACGTCGGCTCTCTCGTTACACTGTTCACTCGCGAAAATGTCCCGAAAAATTTTATACGCGGGTCGAGGAACTCCGAACATGCCGCGCATCCGTTTAGTCGCGTCTGGCCACGAGTTGACGGACGCCTTCACTCCCTGCCACCAGACGGCTGCCTCGCCAACCAGCAGCATAGGCAGGCCCCGCAGAGCATGCTCCTCGCTGACGTTGGTGCACTCGCGGTAAACCTCGACCGCGTCGAGAAACGCCTCCAACTCGTCCGCGTTCTTCGTGGACCCGTCGAAGCGCGCCGTGCACTTGGAGAAGTTTCCAGGTCGCGCGTGTTGACTTGTGCTCGTAGTCTGCGGACTCGGATGACGTACAGGATGCTTGGTGCCGGTCCCCCATAATGCTCTCTATCAACGCTCGGTTCGCCTCCGCTTGACTCTGCGTAATATTGAATACGAGCGTTTGGAGCATATTCTCCGTCATCATGATGTTCGGTGATGATGGTGATGGTACTGTAGTGTTATTTAAGTCATCATCAGTTTCGGATTCCGAACCATTACTCTTCCCGGCGCGTGTTGTCGGCGGCATAGTAACAGGGTAGCGTCCTAGCGTCACTGAAGTAGGTATCGCCTGTTCTTGCTCGGTAACACGGTGGTAAATGGTGGTGTAATTTTACTCTCATCTACCGCTTCACACGACGAAGGTTAACTTCCTCTTCGATCGGAAGTCCGTAGGAGGCGGTAAACTCTAGTAATCGCGAGTTTTCGCGCCCACATAAATGGACTCGCCCGTCCCGTATTCCGTTCGCCGCGGTGTAGGCACAAGAATGGACTCGCCCAAAAGTTTTCTCAACCGAGTTTTAGATTGAAAACGAATTGTTCCCGCGTAAATCACTATCGGAATGTGTTCACATATAGGTGTTTCACGATAGGTAACTGTATCTTTAAGTTTTCACTGTGAGTTCACTGTTTTTCGACTATATCTCGCGGTCGCGTCGGGCCTCGAGTTGGGCGCAATTTTAATAGGTTTCTTCCAATAAAACGGTCTGGTCACTCATTAAAACATATAATAAAAGAATAAACAAACACAGGTAGGTAAAACATATAGGTCGGCTAGCTTATATAGACAAATATACACGGGAAACAAATAAAGTAGAGAAAAATATCACGCTCGCGCGCGATAGCTCTGGGTCGAGTGATCTGACGGGAGCGGGGCGCGCGGAGAGGGGTGCGCATGCATCGCGCGGTAAACGCTCCTAGCGCTAACACTGCGGCCTCTGTCAGTCGATCGGCGGAGGCGGGTAAGCTCTGTTTCAATCCACGACCGCTAGGTTGCGCTCAAACACACTAATAAACCTATTGCCGCGTTACACCAGTTATTAAAAGAATTAGCTTGTTTTATTACTCGTCCAGACTCCAGACTTTGTACATAAACGAGATACCATATAAAAAAAAAACGTGATAAGCGGATTAAAAAGCCCAAAAAATGGCAGAGTACGTTTCACTTAGACCGGATATAGGAGGGCGAGAGAAGCGCTACCGGAAGCGAGCGGATGGCTGGCTATAACCGTAACTCACGGAAGTACCCACACTCGGCCATGTCCAAAAGCGGTGTGGCGCTTTAACTATTTATGCCCACAGCAGATTGATAGCGATAAACAGCAATAAAATAAACTCTAAGCATCACTTTATCTCACCTATTGACGATGCAGTAATCAATTATTGAGTAGAAATATTTTCAATAATATTGTTAATCCAGACTAACATCATAAACACGTTTGTAACCTTTGTCAGTCTGGCTTTTTGTTACCTTATCACGCATAAACTGAAATTTAACAAGGAGATACATAGATGAAGCATGAGGATGAATATAGGCTACTTGAAAAAAAATCATGAATTTTACACATTAACTCAGATCATATAATTGTAATTAACAGAGCTTTACAGTGATACAATTCTAGGTGTACGTAAATGAAGTCGAGGGTATCAGCTAGTTATTCGAAAAGAGGTATTAGGTCACTGATTCATAGAACTGAATGCTACAAAATTGACGATACTAGAAAAATAAAACGAAAATCAAGTAGGCAGAATTATTTTGAATTTTACATAAAATAAATCAAATCGTTACCTTGAGATCTGAGTAGTAAGGGCTATAAAATTATAATTTTATCATAGATTTGGAAGAGCGCGTTAGTAAGCGACTAACTATTTCTACAAAAATTATGACTTATCGAACGCAAGAAGATATGTAGAAAAAATATACAGAAGAATTTCTGTAAGTCAACAAGAAAAATATCTCAGGAACTCGTACTGTACTTGTTTAGTCTCGGCTTAAGTATGTCGAAAGAAATCAAACGACTGAGTTAAGACTTTCTTTTCCTTGGCCGGTAACGAACTGTGTGCGAATGTGATATTTATGGGCGAACTCGTCTCACTTTTTGCGAAAATATATTGCTAGGGGTGGATAAAATGTTCCTGAAAGTACTCTGTAATCCCAATGTTTTGGTAATTTGAGTTGAAGACTTATGGGAATATAAAGACGTTAAGAGAAAATGTAAAATGATGCGTGAATTCCACAACTATATGAAAATTTGTGATAATCTTTTTTTTTTTAGTTTGAAGTAGAATAAATAGATTGATTACGATGCGATGTCTCTTATTGGAGATGTAACTATTGAGACTGTCTAGCGGCCAGTTTAAAAAGTTTTATAAAATCTTATCAACTAACATAGGCAGATAGAGCGTTAACTTAAGTAACATACTTTGTACGTACCAGTCAGCCCCAAACTAAGTACGAGGCCAGTATCTTGAGGCTCGGGTGTGGTTTTACATAAACCGATTAATATAAACCGATTTTAATGATTCTTGAGTAGGTGTGACCCTTAAGTAAATGTTATCAAGATCTGATGATTATGCCAGCTTGGCATATGGGAGCGTAATCTATTTCTATTATCTATCAAGTATATAATCTATCACGTATCAATTATGTGGCTAAAAGGAGTATCTCCAGAGATATGGTGATAAATATCTCAGACTGAAACTGACTCGTGCGGCATGTGAAGTCGGTTTTTCAGTTTTAAATAGTCTTAATTATCTTACAACTGGAAATTGCATTTTGACAGTACTTCTTCACAGTTACAATAAATTTACAATAAATTCGATCTCTAATCTCTGGACGAATGAAATTCAGATAGATCGAACATGTGAATGATATGAAGGATAGGTGTTTAAACTATTTTTAATGTATATAAATATTTTTTATATATGTATATAAAAAAACCGACCTATAAAAAAATAAAAAAAAGTCGAGTTGGACTCGCCCACCGAGGCTTCCGTACCAACATTGGTAGGTACGAATTAAGATAGACCTCTTAATTGTATGAGCGCTTATATAACTCAGAGGCCTATCTACATTAGAGTATACTATGTATGTATGGGGACACCCTTTAATTTTCAACTATTTTTATTTTTTGGATCTTTTCCTTTATTTGTGCTGCAGGACCTTGCTTCTTGCCAAATTTTAGGATTCTAGGTCAACGGGAAGTAAGTACCCTATAGGTTTTCAACCCAAAATATATTAGGGTACTTCCGGTTGACCTAGAATTGTCAATTTTGGTTAAAAGTACGGTCTTATAGCACAAGTAAAGGTAAAATTCCAAAAAATAAAAAATGTAAAAAATTGAGGTAAATTTTGGTACTTACAAGTTTTCGCGATAATCTAAATTTACCCATATTTCAACTTGCTAGGTCCACCCGTGCCTGAGAAAATCGGTGGTGAGACACGGACAGACAGACAGACGGACAGACGGACAGGATAGTGATCTTATAAGGGTTCCTTTTTTACCTTTTGAGGTACAGAACCCTAAAAAAGGGCCTTTTAAACATAAACTTATGTACCCCTCGCTAGACAAGAACTATGTACTCGTAAACAAACATAGATTAAGTTATCATCGTACTAGAGACTAAACCAGGCCTGTCGCACTCCGCGCTTTAGCTATGAAACTACAAGTAGGTACCTCCGCGCCACCCGCTTGGTTACAAGTTCAGTCAGTAAAGTGTCACGCGCGCTCTCGATCGGCCGCGGATCGTTTTAGTTTTTAATCGACTTCACAAAAACGGAGGAGTTTCTCAATTTGACGGTTTTTTTAATGTTTGTTACCTCAGAACTCTGTCAGATCTTAACTGATTTGATATTGAAAATTATTTTTTAGGGTTCCGTAGTCCTAATAAGAAACCTTTATAGTTTCGTCATGTCAGTCTGTTCATAAGAGATTTGTTGTCTTTTAAACTTTCGCGATTTACACACATAATTATATTGTAATGCCGATGTCGTCAGTATTGTGTGTCGCAATGGCAACTCCGATCAAGATCAAATGAGGGTAGTCTCAAAGTACTCTCAATCATAACAATGCTGATACCCACAACTTCAGTCTTATCGTGACCACGGTCAATGCAACTTGATCGAAACGTCGAGGTAAATAAAATTATGTTTTTAGCGCGCTAAGTCCCGTATTACAATATAATTACTTTGTTGTCTGTCTGTCCGTCTGTCAATATCCATTTTCTCAGGAACGCGTAGAGGTATCAAGTTGAAACTTATATTAAAAAGTCAGGTCTACGATATCTTTCAGTTGTGAAAAAATGAAACTTGTAAGTCTATGCGATCAAAAGATATGACCGTCAGAGACACAATTTTTCGCATATTTTTCGATTTCGAAATCAGTGTTGACACACGGACGTAAAAGTGTTCGGAACAGGACAACAGAGGTTTCTTTAAATGAAGATGCAAAAGACGTCATCCCCCCTCCCCCTCCCCAGCCTTAAACTTATCTTCTAATACTATAAGAATCTTTGTCCTGACATACTGACTGACTGACTGACTGACTGACAGACTACGCACAGCCTAAACCGCTGGTCGTAGAGACTTGAAATTTGGAGGGTATATTTGTCTTAGTACGTAAGGGTGTACTAAGAAAGGATTTTCCAATTTATTCACCCCTTTAGGGGATGAAACGGGGGTTCAAAGTTTGTATGGAGAAACTAGATTAGATGTCTTTTCAATTCTAAACTTCACACAAGTGTTTCAGTAAAAAAATAAGTATATACGTTTTTCAGGATTTTTTTAAATTTCACCCCTAAGAGGGAGAAATGGGGTAACAAAGTCTAAAAATCAATATTGTATTAGATTGCGCTGAAATTTGGCATGCAGATAGTTATAACGACGTTAGCACCCTCTAAAAAATGATTTTCTAAAATTCGCCTCTTAAGGGGATGAAACGGGGGGTTCAAAGTTTGTATTGAGTAACAAGATTAGATAATCTTTTCAATTCGAAACTTCACAGAAGTGCTTCAGTAAAAAAATAAGTAAATACGTGTTTCAGGCTATTTCGAAATGCCACCCCTAAAAGGGTGAAGTGGGGTACAAAGTCCGAAATAATTAATATTATTTCGGATTACACTGAAATTTGGCACGCAGATAGTTATTTTGACGTAGGTATCGGCTAAGAAAGGTTTTTCAAAATTCACTCTTTAAGGGGATGAAGCGGGGGTTCAAAGTTTGTATGGAGAAACATGATTAGATAGTCTTTTCTATTCAAAACTTCACACAAGTGCTTTAATAAATAAATAAGTAAATACGTGTTGCAGGGTTTTTTGAAATTCGAACGCTAAGAGGGTGAAATGGGGTAACGAAGTCTGAAAATCAAAATTGTTTCGGGTTGATCAGATAGTTATCATGACGTTAATATCTACATTGAAAGGATTTTCCAAAATTCAGCCTTGAAGGGGTTGAAACGGGGGTTCAATGTTTGTATGGAGAAACATTATTAGATAGTCTTTTCAATTCGAAACTTCGCAGAAGTGCTTCAGTAAATAATAAGTAAACATGTGTTTTAGGCTTTTTCGAAATGCCACCCCTAAAAGGGTGAAGTGGGGTAAAAAGTCTGAAATTAACATGGCACGCAGATTTTGACATAGGTATCGGCTAAAGTTTGGGTAGTGATTTCTTTCGACATTTTACACATTTTTCTGTAAACAAATAAGTAAATGCGAGTTTCAGGCTTTTTCAAAATGCCACCCTAAGAGGGTGAAGTGGGATAGCAAAGTCTGAAAATCAATATTGTTTTGGATTGCGCTGAAATTTAGAATGCAGATAGTTGTTATGACGTAGGTATCCGCTTAGAAAGGATTTTCTATAAATTCCGCCCGGATATTGCTTATTATTTTTAAGTATATAATATTATATAAACTTATAGATGTACTTAAGTACTTCTGTAAATAAATGAGTAAATACGTGTTGCAGGATTTTTACAAGAGGTTGGTAAAAACGTCTGAAAATCGATATGGTTTTTCGGGTTTTATAAATATTAATCCTTATTTCTCTTAGTCTTGCAATAACTTGAAAATAGGTGAATCGATTTGGCTTTTACTTCTTTGATGTCTTTTATGATAGAAAGGTTTTTACAAAATAAAGGTTTTAAATAAGTAAAAGAAGTATTTAACGCGGGCGAAGCCGCCGGGCACTTCTAGTTATTCATAATTTTTTTAGTACTTAACCTCAAAACTTTAAAATATTCATATCTCCTAAAGTGGTGTATTCCGCAAATTTCCTTTAAGAAGGGCGTTTTACCCTTAAAAGTGAGTCAGCTCCTAGACTATTATAATGTTACAAGTCAAACAACCTATGAGTACGTTCTAGGCAAGTGAGAACTATATTTTTTTCGCGTTATTTAACTTACGCAATCAATTTTAAACTTTACTCAATTTTAATTGAACGTAACGTATTTTAGTATAACTGTAGTACATTTATCCTACCTCGACATTAAAAATTAATGTAGCACTTACTGTCAGTAATGTACTCATTACATTGTTCTACCTTAGAGTATTCTTCTACCAATTAAAGGTTTCAATAAGTTTTCTCATAACACTCAACCCTATAGGAGAGGCCGCGAGTTAACCGAGTTATTCAGACTCTCACTGTGCGGATTTACGGTGCATTTTACTGTGCGCAACACGCGGTTCATAGTTACTATTAGATGATACTGTGACGCAAATTCAAGGTCGCACCCAAGGCGTGAAGCGCATTTTGAACGTTACCAGCGTTGTAAATAGGTTTAATCTCGCATTTTTGCTCTCAGACAGTGCAATTTCCGTACTTGTACTATTCATTATTCTGTGTCTAAACGAACGAAACGAAAAGTAGAAAAACTGGTCGTAAAAATATGGAAAAGTTGTGTTATTATGCCATGATACAGATTATTAATTTGGCAGGCTGTGTTAATCAGAGTAGTTCTTTTATAACTACTAAGACTTTTCTGTAAACCTATCATTATTTAAATGTAACATTAGCTAGATCTGACAGAGTTGTCTAACTAAAACATATAATGCGTACAAATTTCTTAAACTATCATCAAATCATTGGCGACTGATGCCACATTAACACATAATATCTATAGTTTATCTAATACTATAAGAATCTTTGTCCTGACATACTGACTGACTGATAGACAACGCACAGCCTAAACCGCTGGTTGTAGAGACTTGAAATTTGGAGGGTATATTTGTGTTAGGACGTAAAGGTACTAAGAAAGAATTTTCCAAAATTCACCCTTTTAGGGGATGAAATGGGGGTTCAAAGTTTGTATGGAGAAACAAGATTAGGTAGTATTTTCCATTTGAAACTTCACAAAACTGCTTCAGTAAAATAATAAGTAAATACGTGTTTCAGGCTTCTTCAAAATTTCACCTCTAAAAGGGTGAAGTGGGGTAACACAGTCTGAATACCAATATTGTTTCGGATTGCGCTGAAATTTGGCATGCAGATAGTTATTACAACGTTAGTTCCCTCTGAGAAATGATTTTCTAAAATTCACACCTTAAGGGGATGAAAAGGGGGTTCAAAAGTTTGTATGGAGAAACAATATTAGATAGTTTATTCTATTTGAAACTTCACACAAGTGCTTTAGTAAATAAATAAGTAACAACGTGTTTCAGGCTTTTTTGAAATTCAATCCCTGAGAGGGTGAAATGGAGTAATAAAGTGCGAAATTTAATATTGTTTTGGAGTGCGCTGAAATTTGGCATGCAGATAGTTATTATGACGTTAGTATCTACTAACGTGCAGATAGTTATTATGACGTTAGTATCTACTAACGTCATAATAACTATCTGCATGCCAAATTTCAGTGCATCCGTTCAGGGGTTCATTTTGGAATTTTTTTTTTCCAAAATTAACCCCTGAATGGGATAAAATGGGGTTTCAAAGTTTGTATGGAGAAACAAGATAAGATAGTCTTTTCTATTCGAAACTTCGAACAAGTACTTCTGTTAATAAATAAGTAAATATGAGTTTCAGGCTTTTTCAAAATGCCACCCTTAAAGGATGAACAAATAAGGTGGGGTCACAAAGTCTGAAAATCAATATTGTTTCGGATTGCGCTGAAATTTAGAATGCAGATAGTTGTTATGACGTAGGTATCCGCTTAGAAAGAATTTTCTAAAATTTCCCCCCGGATATTACTTATTATTTTTAATTATATATATAAACTTATAGATTTACTTAAGTACTACTTGTAAATAAATAAGTAAATACGGAGGATTTTTGCAAGGGGTTGGTAAAAAAGTCTGAAAATCAATATGGTTTTTCGGGTTTTATAAATATGAATCCCTATTTCCCTTAGTCACCCAATAACTTGAAAACGGGTGAACCGATTTGGCTTTTACTTCTTTGAAATCTTTTATGAAAGAAAGGTGTTTACAAAATAAAAGTTTTAAGTAAATAAAATAAGACTTTAACGCGGGCGTAGCCGCGGGCCACTTCTAGTTTAATTAATAAAAATGAATAAGAAATTATAACAATAATCGTAGGCAATGTCGAGGCTTTAAGGTGGCCAACAAACAGGGCTAGCCACTCAGCCTATACGAAACTCACACAATGAGAAAGCAGATATAAATCACAAGAAAGTTTTATATACCATAGAATACTAACATATATCTACCCGCAATAAGGCTACTTGGTAAGGACCTACCGCCGTCGTGTCCTAATATTTGCGCCAAGTACTGTCCAACACATCTGGTGTTCGTAATCTTGTTATGAAGAAAAACTTTCTTAATAAGCCGCTGTTTGGTTTCGTATTTCCTCCATACTTAGTGAATGGGAAACTACTGAAATAATTGCTAGTTTTTCCTTCGGCAGCGTTTTTGTTATTGTTAACCGATTGGTTGTTTCTCCGTATCGAAATATTATGCCGGTGATATTGTTTTGGTTGGGTAACTTACATCGGGACACAAGTAATTAGTCCAGACAATTACTAACATAACTCACTCGATAGTCGATACCTTGATAATCGAAATATTTGTCAGGAAAATAGGTATCAAGATATAGCGCACAAACAAATATCAGACATTAAGGATTGTTTCTACTATACTATTATAAATATAACATAATGGATGATAAAGGAGGATCAACATAAAATTAAAAAGATATTTTAAAAAAAACAAATTTATTTCATAACAAGTTGACGAAATTAATCACAGAATATAAATTACATTTATAATGAAACACAAACAATAGAAAATTTACAAAGGTTAGTAAACATTATGTTCTTCACAAAACAATGATAAATTGTACAAACAATATCGAATAAAATCTGGTTGATTAGATAAAGACTACTTCGTAGGACTGATAAAGTTGTTTACAGATCTCGATATTATAGGTTATCGTGTTTTTTATTTTAAAAAGATCTATTTATATTTATGCATTTTGACGAACCAGCTGTTGCTTCTATTTCCTTTTGATAGACATACATAGGTTTACAGTTAATTACATGACAAATTCGATTTTTTCAACTGTACCTACTAGGTGGGTATCAAAATGTTTCTAGAATACCAACTAAACTATTTTTTTTATTTACCCATTACTTATTTTTTACTTTTAGTGATGCTCTCGAGCCTAGTTTCAAGGCTTTGCGTTTGACATAGTCGACACACAATAATGAGTTAAATAGTTGGTACTTACTTTTCCCTACTCACATACGGTGTTGCGCGATAGTTTATTTTTTTTAATTTGATGGTCTAGTTGCAGAAAAGACCCGCGCACCAAGCATCAAGTGCCAAGTCCACTATGGTTTATTCGAAAGCGAGAAAAATCAACGCGTGGACTGCAAAAATCGTAATTCGAAGCTCGTGGTTGCGGCCCATAAGTTGAATTTTATACGCCTTCGAGCAAAACTATCGAGAAAATACCTTATGTGAGTATGGAGCTGATTGATATTACGGACACACAGAGACCATTCAATAAATCATCAGGTGTAGTTTAGCGCCAGTGGTGCGGAGGAGGACCGTGGTGTGGCGGAGGGCCGTGGGGATGATGCGGTGGTGGCGGCGGGTGATGATGCGGTGGCGGTGGCGGGTGGTGATGGTGCGGCGGTGGCGGATGATGGTGCGGCGGCGGCGGGTGGTGATGGTGCGGCGGCGGCATCACGGTGCCGCGGTAGTAGCAGTGCGGGGCGCAGTACCCAGTGCCACAGTGAGGGCCACACGGAAGTGCGTGTGGAGGAGGCATGGCTACAAACAATAACATATGTTATAGTTACATTATGGTCTTTAACAATATAGTTATACAAGACATTACGCAGATAGAGTCACTTTAGTCACAGGGACCACTGTTACGGCAATAACTAAATACGGCAGGCTACGGTTATCGGTATAAGCATAGTAAAGATAATAATGTATAAGTCAGCAAGTTGTCCCGTCATCTAAAGCCCCCAGTACACAATGGCCCATGCGGGCCCACTACAGGCCATCGCCATTGTGTACAGGGGGTAATGGTATATGATGGCGGACAATTGTCAATCGTGGCGCGCAATCGGGGAGTTGTCGGTTTTTTAGGCACACTTCAAAGGAATCGTGGCGTAGCGTGGCCTGTGGTGTTTACACAATCGCTCATTGTCGGCCATTGTTTAGTTCGCCGTTCGCAGCCGTAATTACTTTGACGTCCATCGCAAGTGGTTTGCCACGCAGCAATGAGCCATGCGCCATTGTGTGAACACCAAGTGATCGTGGCCTACAATTGTGCATTGCAAAGCGTGGCCCATCACAGGCCATTGTGTACTGGGGGCTTAAAGAAATTTGATGCGTTACCATAGCCAGCATATTGACAACTATAACTATTAAAACGTAAAAAGATATTTTCTAATTTCAGCAACTTAAATAAAGTACTTATGTTGCACTCAAATACGCTAGTCATTTACGTGCGCTTTGTTGCATTTTGCTATTTGGCGGTACTTAAGAATCAAAGTTGCTATACTTTAAAAGCGCTTCTTACTTTCCTGATTACGATTCTAGATATAATTTTAAAAAAACACTTCCGAAAATTTGTTATATAACTGGTTATAACCAATAAAAGTGATAAATGCATAAACTGTTTCCATTGGTGACTAAAATTATCATTGTGATAAGGCCGTCGTTACAGGATACAATAAACAAAAGCTTACAATCCAAATACTTACGAAATCTACTTATATTATGAAAGGCAATAAAAAAAAGAACTTACCAGCTCTTCGTGGATCGAAAAGTAAATCAGATAATAAACGTAGAATGTTGAAGCAAAGCTTGCGTGTTCTGCCTCGATATCGCAACGAATGATACGGAATCGATCGCTTATTCTATTTATCTCGGCCTCATAATCTATGTGCTATCAGCCAATTCGCTTAAAAGATAAAAATAACACGTGACGCACCGATATACTAGTTTGTTATGACTAATATATGCTGCGGGGTTTCAATTCCTTTGTAATATTTGCATCATGTCTCAGTATATCCGGTATGAAACAATTTTATTTCATCACCATCATCATCAGTAGTTAGTCCACTGCTGGACATAGGGAGATACCTATGTCAGGAGATCCTAATGCTTGCCACTGACCCCGTTAATTAAACAATATTTATCAGATGTCGATTATGTTAAAGTTCTGAAGGAAGTGGGAGTACTTTTTTAACAGTAGGTACTTAATGTGTTCTATAACATGCGAAAGATTGATATACAATAGCCCAAAATCAAAAGTGACGGTTTCGTATGAGTCGTAATTATTTCAAAGGAAGTAGTGTCACTTCCGACTGAAACTGTCTGTAATTATGTGCTGGCCTAGTATGATTCGTACAATTATCGACCATGAGATGCCACCCTAATATAATGTAATTGAGTGTAGACAACCTGAGGAGTAACGGCAACGATCAAAGTGAAAGAAAATACATTATAAAGTCAAGGTGGACAAAGTGTTACATTACATTCCATGTAATTATTTATCTAAAACATTAAATACTATTAACTAGTTATAAAACCTCATAAAAGAAAACCTTTAATGTCATCTATAATGACGGTGTCGGAAAAAGACTGCGATACGAGAGATTGAAGATCATCTCTTTTCATTTAGTTATTTATACGTAAATAATTGATTAAATACTTGAAATTAACTAATATTAATAATTCAAATAGTGCAAGCCCCCGGACTTGGGTGAGTTGTGAATGATTACCGATATTTTATCACATAAAGTCATTGGTAGTTCATGTATGTCTTGGAGCATAAAGCCGTCACACGAACATAGTTGAAATGCAATTTTAATAATAAAATATATCTTAAATATATTTCTACTACTACTTAAGCATCTAGTTAATGAATAATATTTTTATTAGCAGTTATAAATTATAATCATATGATCAATATTTTCATGACGTGTATGGTGAGCCTCTACTCGCCGCTATACCTTGTTGTAATATTTTAAAATTAAGATTGTTGTAATGTAGCTTTGTGTGACGGATTATTTCATGTATTCCTTTTCTATTACTTTTATCATGTATGTTCATTATTAAACCTTGGCAGCATCATCCTTGATAACTAGTTATTACATTTGCACTCATTACCTATCATGTTATCACTCGGTCTCTCTACTGCATCCAAGGCCACATGTCTGTAATATAGTATTTCATTTCTTTTCTGTTTACGTGCTAGACGTAACAGTGGCGCACAATTCGCGGTAAAGACTTCTATTGGTTGCGTTGGTATCTAGTTGTAGTAATTGGTTCTCTTCGGTGATGGCTGCACGGTTTAGTTAATAGATTTTTTTTAATGCATTAATTGTAATACCGTTAGTCATCCCAGTAGGGTTTTTAGGTTTAAGGAGGTTTAAGGAAATAGAAAACTTCAATACC
Organism: Cabera pusaria; assembly: GCA_954871355.1. Lineage (NCBI taxonomy): Eukaryota > Metazoa > Arthropoda > Insecta > Lepidoptera > Geometridae > Cabera > Cabera pusaria. The sequence goes on from OX940896.1 coordinate 15,658,693, forward strand.
TCCGCAGGCCTGGTCCCTTCCAGTGAACACGTTATCGAGAGGGAAGATGCATCAGTTCATTTCTTCAGATGCATTTCTGTTTCTTGCGATCGTGGCTTAGGGACAGATCTTTCTAAACTGAAGTATGATGAAAAGTCTTGTGTCAGGGCATTTATCCAAAAAGTGGATGAATTTATTGAGGCCAGGGGTATAAAATCTACTAGAGTTATATCTTTTGCTACCGAATTATTTACAGGTGACGCACTTCATTGGTTTCGTAGCATCCGTGAATCGGTCCAATCATGGGAGCAACTTGTCTTGTTATTAAAACAAGATTTTGATCAATTTGAATATGACTATAAGCTGATGAATGAAATTCGCTCGCGTACCCAAGGAGAGGCTGAGTCTTTTACTATTTACATTGCTATATTAGAGGGAATGTTCTCGCGGCTCTTGAAAGTCATCACTGAACAAGACAAACTTGAAATCTTGCTTCACAATATAAGACCGTGCTATGCTAGTACTTTGGCTTGTTGCTCCTGAAATCAGGAATATTAATCAGTTGCGTACTGCGTGCCGTAGCTACGAAAATTTTCAGGCTCGTGTATCTAAGTTCAGAGAACCTCCTAAAGTATCGGCAGATACTCTTGCGCCTGAATTTGCCTATAATAGGTCATCTTCTTGTTTTATCCCCACTTCAAATAGATATACCAAAAGTTTGACTGACTGCAATGCCGTTTCTTTCCCAGTTGAGGCTGTTAGTCACGGCAATAATCAGTTATACTGTCCAAGGTGCCGAGTACATACCCACTCACTTAAAATGTGCAAGGAGCCCAAGTTTATAATCTGCTTCAAATGCGGTAAAAAAGGCGTGCGTCGGCCAGACTGTCCAGCATGTAATACAACATCAACTGTTCAAAACCAAAAAAACTAATTAGCTCTGGTTCAGCAACACCCCTAAAAATGAGTGGGCTGATTGGCTTAATTTCATAAAGAAATTCCTTAATACTTGTAATGTTGCTGCAATCGAAAATAACGTTGAGCACAAGTCTTGTAATGATCCACGGCCGTACGTAAAAATCTATATAATTAAAGACCACGAAACAATACCTACCTTCGGATTATTGGATTCTGGTTCTGCTGTGAACATCATAGGTAATAACTTACATTGTGAACTGCTTAAGTATGGTCTTGAAATAAATACATCTGAAATTATAGCAATTTCTACTGCCGGCGGTCATAGTATGCACTCTCTAGGCGTCATGCTTTTGCCAGTGTCTTTTAATGGCAAAGTCATTGTCATTAAAGCCCATGTTGTGACCGAGATAAAGACGTCCTTAATTTTGGGAATTGATTTTTGGACAAAGTTCGAAATTTTTCCAAACCATATTAAAGATATCGACTTATTATCCCGAAACGACCCTTGTTTATCTCAAATTTCAAAAATCACTGCAACTGATTCGATTATTCAATCCCATGAAAACCTAGCTCAACTCAAAAACTGGTCGTTGATGACGTTGTTGAAAAATTTAAGCATATCTCTTTCGAACACAACGGTCTTGGACGAACGAATTTGATTGAACATAAAATAAACACCGGTGATGCGGAACCTATCAAACAAAGATATTATCGCTTATCCCCTCAAAAGAAACAAATAATCGCAGAGCAAGTTGATGAGATGTTAGCACTAGATGTCTTAGAACCATGCGAGAGTCCTTGGTCCTCACCGGTGCTTGTTGTCGATAAAAAAGACGGCAAGCCTCGCTTTTGTCTCGACAGCAGAAAATTAAATTCTGTTACGAAAAAGGATGCTTACAATTTGCCTTATGTATCTGAGATCCTCGATAATCTTAGAGATGCGAAATACTTAACTAGCATAGACTTATCTAAGGCATTCTGGCAAGTACCTATCTCTGTCTCAGATCGTGAAAAGACAGCATTTTATGTCCCCGGCAGAGGTACTTTTATGTTCAAGGTTACTCCTTTTGGATTATCCAATGCTCCTGCTACACAACAACGTCTCGTTGATTCCTTATTTGGACCGGAATACGACTTAAAGATCTTCTGTTACATAGATGATATTATTGTAGTAAGCCAGAGTTTTTAGGAACACGTGTCACTGTTACATAGTGTCCTTGATAAGTTTACGAAAGCTAACTTAACTGTAAATCTTTCAAAATGTCGTTTTTTTAGAAGTAGACTGCAATATTTAGGGTACATCGTGGATGAACATGGTCTTCGTACTGACCCTGAGAAAGTCCATGCGATTCTGAATTTTTCTGCCCCCACAGCAAAAAAGGAAGTCAAAAGATTCCTTGGAACTGCTTCCTGGTATAGACGGTTTGTACCTAACTTCAGCACTATTGCAGGACCACTTAACAAATTAACTTCTAGCAGTAAAAAAACACCTCCTTTCGAATCGACACCTGAGGCTGATAAGGCGTTTACAGAACTCAAATCATGCTTAGTTAACACGCCTGTCTTAGCTTGCCCCGATTTTAGTTTTCCGTGCGACGTACATACTGACGCTAGCAATTACGGTGTAGGCGCGATGCTCTCACAAACTATTAATGGCGAAGAGCACCCTGTCGCATATATGAGCAGATCATTGACGGGTGCTGAACGTAATTATAGTGTCACTGAGAGGGAGGCACTAGCAGTATTGGTCTCGTTAGAGCACTGGCGCTGTTATTTAGAAAACGGAAAAACTTTCTGTGTCTATACTGACCATGCCGCGTTGCGATGGTTTCTTTCTCTCACTAATCCTACCAGCCGCCTTGCGCGGTGGGGTGTGAGATTGTCTTCATTTGATTTTGAGATTAAGCATCGCCGTGGAAAAGACAACGTCATACCAGATGCTTTGTCTAGATCCTTACCAATTGCGGAAATTAGCTCTTCACAAGTTACCCCTTTGAACACAACGGATGTTTGGTACATAAATATTTACAACGGATGTCATAACTCTCTAACTAACTTTCCTAGCTATAGAGTTGAAGAAAATGTACTTTATCGCTATATGAAATGTAAAAATCCTCTCACCTCAGAATTTTGTTGGAAGGAGGTAGTGCCAAAGGAGTCCCGTTGTGAAGTGATACACAAAAATCATTCTCATCCTACTGCCGCACATTTAGGGATTTTTAAAACATACAAACGGCTACTTCTAAAATACTACTGGCCAGGTATGTATGCTGACGTGGTGAAGTTTGTGGGAGAGTGTTCCACGTGCCTGGCTTATAAATATCCAGCTCACACAACTTTAGGTAAGATGGGAGACCAAAAGATTGTTCTAGGCCTTTTCAGACTCTATCTATAGATATTATCGGTCCTTTACCTACTAGTAGAAAACGAAATAGTTACATTCTAACGGTTAACTGCTGTTTTTCTAAATATTGTCTAATATTTCCCATGCGACAGTCTAAAGCAGTAACCGTGTGTAAGCTTATCGAAGAAAATATTTTCTTGATACATGGAATTCCTCAAACTATCATAATGGACAATGGATGCCAATTCGCAGGTCGTGAAATGGATGCACTTCTGAAAAAGTATAAAGTGCCACATATCCACTTCACACCAAAGTATACACCTCAGATAAACAATGTGGAGAGATACAATAGAACTATTGTAACAGCGATCTCCACATTTGTGGAAAACGATCATAGAAATTGGGACTTAAATATACCTGAAATTCAATTCGCGATCAATAGTTCGGTCAATGAGGTTACTGGATTCACACCCGCATTTCTTCTTCATGGAAGGGAGCTGGTCACTTGCGGTTCTCACTACGTAGACAACGATAACGCTGGTGAGATAATATTTTTGCCAATAGATGTCTATGCTGAAAACTTGGGCAGTTTAGCTGAGACATTTGACAACGTACAAGCAATTCTGTGGCATCGCCCCCTAAAAGCATCTCAGCGGTATAATTTGAGACGTAAAAATATAGAATTTAAAGTAGGTGATATCGTGTGGAAGCGATGTTTTTTTCAAAGCGATAAAGGTGCAAGTTTTAGCAAGAAACTTGCGCCAAAATTTAAAAAATGTAGAGTGAAGGAGAAAAAGTCTCCCTTAGTCTATATTCTAGAAGATATGTCAGGTCGTGATCTTGGATCTTGGCATATAAAAGATATAAAACTTAAACTTGTAAGTACTTAAGAGCGAATTTTTCCATTACTTACGAAAAATTCTTGCTTAGGAGGGGGTGTACTGTTACATTACATTCCATGTAATTATTTATCTAAAACATTAAATACTATAAACTAGCTATAAAACCTCATAAAAGAAAAGCTTTAATGTCATCTATAATGACGGTGTCGGAAAAAGACTGCGATACAAGAAATTGAAGATCATCTCTTTTCATTTAGTTATTTATACGTAAATAATAGATTAAATACTTGAAATTAACTAATATTAATAATTCAAATAGTGCAAGCCCCCGGACTTGGGTGAGTTGTGAATGATTACCGATATTTTATCATATAAAGTCATTGGTAGTTCATGTATGTCTTGGAGCATAAAGCCGTCACACGAACATAGTTGAAATGCAATTTTAATAATAAAATATATCTTAAATATATTTCTACTACTACTTAAGCATCTAGTTAATGAATAATATTTTTATTAGCATTTATAAATTATAATCATATGATCAATATTTTTCATGACGTGTATGGTGAGCCTCTACTCGCCGCGATACCTTGTTGTAATATTTTAAAATTAAGATTGTTGTAATGTAGCTTTGTATGACGGATTATTTCATGTATTCCTTTTCTATTACTTTTATCATGTATGTTCATTATTAAACCTTGGCAGCATCATCCTTGATAACTAGTTATTACATTTGCACTCATTACCTATCATGTTATCACTCGGTCTCTCTACTGCATCCAAGGCCACAATTCCGATGTGGAACTAATTGTCCACCCTCGTGGATTTCAGGGCTCTACTTCACCTCTCAACTACCACCATTGTCTCTGGAAACTGGTCGCTGCAGAGAAAATTTCTGGAAACTGGTCGCTGCAGAGAAACTTTCTGGAAACTGGTCGCTGCAGAGAAACTTTCTGGAAGTCTGCCGAGACATTACATGAAGACGACAGGGGAGTGGTGCGGTACTAGCGTAACCGATAGAACGAATAGATCCGCGCCTTGCGATATTCTCTTGTTTACTTTTTTTTCCCAAAAGTTCTTCTTATTGTACATAGTAAAATTATTCTGTCTGTAATATAGTATTTCATTTCTTTTCTGTTTACGTGCTAGACGTAACAAAAGGTTCATAGGAACCACAATTCTGTGTTTTGTTTATATCTTGGAAATAATTATTTTAGTATGGGCGTGTTTGTTGTAAATAATACTGAAAACTAACTTGAACATAAGCATACCTAAGATAAGAATAATCAAGTGTATGATAATTAACTCAAGTATATTGTTTGTATGTAGGTAAGAATAGCATTTATAAAATTGGTTCAGTTTTGACAGTTGGTAATTTTTTACAGTGGTAAGTACTTGACCACTATAAATATATTCTGATAGATATAAGTACTATTATATGAGTTTTTTTTATGCTGTATCTATAGGGAAGCGATTGATCACTACATCAACCAATGTGGTCCAAAATGTAGGACTTAAGAGTTCAAATATCGTCAGAATAGTATATTACGATACGTGTGACTTAAGTAGTCTATTATTGCACGGCCTGAAGTTACGCCGTTAATAATACACAACTTAAGTCGCGAGTATCGTATATTATTTTATAGCTGTCAGTGTGACATAAACCCGCACTTTACGCTTGCCATGCTTTTCCGTCAAATATAAGATTATTGCACGGCGTGAAGTTAGCACCCGAGCGCAGCGAGGGTGCTAAACTTCGTGGAATAATCGACTATTTAAGTCACGGAAAACCGTGCGTAAAGTGCAGGTATAGGTCACACTGTGCTATAATACAAATTATCGCTTGTTATTTAATTTGAGGGCCCGGTGGCGAAATCGGGAGAACGGTTGGCTTTGATGCCAGATGTACCAAGTTCAAAGCGCCGTGCACCAAAGGATTTTTCTATAGAAAAATTTATGTGCGCTTTTCACAGTGGCCCTCCAGTGAAGGAAAATCATCGTTAAGAAACCAACAACCCCCGAATGGCGGTAGGACACTATCTATTGTCCGCCTGGCCAGCTACCACCCTCAAGTAAGAAAATCTGTCGTCAAACATCCAATGTGTTCCAGCAGCAGCTATCTTTGAGAGCCAGTTTCCATTCTAGGCCTAGCGTGCTTACCATCGTCAACCGCATCATCACTTACCAATAGGTGAGATAGTGGTCAAACGCTAGCCTATTAAATATATCAAAAAAAAAAACTGAAAATAATCTTCTACTTTTTCTCTTATATATAAAAATCAGTTGCTGTTCGTCGTTAGTCTTACTAAAACTCGAGAACAGCAGGGCCGATTTAGCTGATTTTGGTTTTGAAATGTTTGTCGTAGTCCAGGGAAGGTTTAAACGGTGAGAAAATATGGGAAAATTGCGAGGAAGATAGTAAAAACAACAATTTAATTTTCCCATATAAACTGTTCTACCTACTTTTCTGTCAAACATTTGACGTTCGTCCCTTCGGTACGGTAGGGTAGACTCTATTCCACTCTCGAATTGAAACTTCAAGCACGTATCAAGGGTTCAGAATCGACAACATAATATATCTACATTACTCGGATTATCGCGTAGAGGTATTTAAAATTTAATATTTTGAATTTTGATGGCTGTCCCAGGTTGTCATTGTGGGTCGTTCAGAAATGTTAATCATTGTATTGACATATTTTGATGGTAGTCATTACAGCTCTTTCATACATTAGTATTCGCTATTTGTGTATAAAAACCGATAAAAACAAAATAAAATAATATAATAAAAGGGGTCCCCATACAAGAAACGTGTTTTTGAGGCTTTTTATGCTCGATCTTACAAACCTTAATAGATAAAGACTTAAAATTTACTCATGGTGTGTATTGCAAATAATAAAAACAATATTAAATTAAAAATTAAAGGGGGTCTCCACACAAGAAACGTATTTTTCCTGCAAATATTGTTCAATCGCACCCTGCGTATGTGGGTCTAACTCGCACTTGGACAGTTTATTTATATTCGCGGTACGAAGTTCGCCGGGTCAGCTGATAAATAAAAAATTGTAATTGACCCATGACGGATCAGAAAACTGAAGTGACAGTGGGCCTGTCATATCTGCCGCAGGACTGATAACCGTTGGGGTAGACTTGTGTACATAACATCTAAATCTTATTTTTGCTGAAAAGTGATCTGACCTATCATCTCATCAGAGTCGACTATTTAACACATACATTTATAGCGTTGTGTAATCCGAGGTCTGAGATCTAACATAATCTAGTGTTAAAATGCCGTTTAAGGGTTAGTTCACACCGAGAAGCGACGCGACGCGACGTGGCGTGCACTTTTTAAGAGAGTAATAACATATTACTTTATTTACTTACTACATCAAGAGATACATATGTCATTCAGATAATTGCCCTGCTCCGCGCGGTGCAGCGAGAAGCCACATGTACAACATATAAACTTTATTTACTTCACTAAAAGATACACATTTTATTGAGATAATTCGGCGGCTACGCGCAGTCTGCCTGCGCCGCGCGGCGTCGGTCTGCACCACGCGGTATCGCGCTGCACCGCGTGAAACCACAATCATCGTTGCGTTCCGGCGCATCTTGGTGCGAGCTGATTCTAAATATAATACAAAAATTATGAAGGATTTTTGTTGGATTTGAGCATACACCGACGTCTACTTGTCTACTAGATGGTCTTGATGAGCATATTACATTAGTATGGTATTTCATTATTTCAGCGCGTTTTTTTATACAATGGGATTCATGGTATGGTGGGGTAAAATAATAAAACACATTATCTCCGTATTTCAATTTGTTGTCCGCTATCGCTTGGCTTTCTGCTGTTATTAACTATCGTATTCGAGTATTCGGTTCCAATATCTGGTTGAATGTATAAAAGTAACCTGAGGCAAGCTGTTAGCAAGCGAAGGATGCATACTAAAGGTGAAACTTGAAATGTAAGGCATTAGGGATATATATATACACTATAACCGTAGATAGGTATTCACTATAGTGTGGATATGATGATTTGATAGTAGGCATTTTTATTCGACTAGGTAGACTTATTGAAGAAAGTGTGGATGGACAGTGTGGTGAAAGTAAAAGTTATAAAATAAGTTTATACAGAAATGACAGCAGATTCAGAATCACGATAATTAATTGTTAACTTCATAGAACCGGCAGTTATTATTCAAATTTTTATTATGTACAAAAATGTGTAATTTTTATAGGAGATAATGAAAATCGTATTTGCATTTATGTATATCTTGTCCAAAGCAAATATATAAGCCATTGCTTATCTTCGTTTATACAGGACACGATATCTACAATCGATATTTAAGTGCTTGATAAAACTTTTGTGCTTCAGTCAAAACACAACATTTGCGGAAAGTAAACGTTACGTTTATAAAGTTTTACATATAAGCTAACAGGTAAGATTGACATTATTCAAACTAATTCATAGTAAATATTTAATTATGTTTAATTTAATTTAATTTATTATTTTATTATGCCTTTTTATGTATTAAATGGGATTTTTCTAAAAAGAAATCTCTTGTGAGATTTTGAACATTAATTTAATTAAACCTATTCTTGAATTCGCATAACTAATTATTAACTTGTATAAAATTCTGTCGTGTAAAATAAACAAGTGCGAGAAACTTTTACTGTTGTTCTTACGTATAATTTAATCACCCACATTTATGAACTATAACACACACTCGCGAATACATAGGAGTCATTCAAACCAATACATTATTGACATTACTTGAGTGAAGTCCACCACTATGTCAAGTTTGAGGACCCAGTGGTGTAGTGGGAGAATGGTCGGCTTTGGCGCCAAAGGTACCGAGTTCAATCCCCGCCGTGCGCTAATGGATTTTTCTATCTAAAAACTTACGTACGCTTTTCACAATGCCCCTCCGGTAGAGGAAAACATCGTTAAGAAACCTCCAATCCCCGCATGGAGGTAGAACACTATCAAGTGTCCGCCTGGCCAGTTACCACCCTCAAGTTAGAAAATCTGAAGAAAAGCTGGCCAGGCCGACACTATTGTCGACCTGGCCAGCTTTTACTACTTTTACACTATCTATATAGTGTCCTACGAACATGCGAGGGTTTTTGGTTCCTAACGATGTTTTTCCTGCATATCTTATGCATTGTAATAATTATGTATTTTATGCTAACTTTCAGCAATGCCACCCCCACCGCACGGACCGCACCACCCACCCCACCACCCGCCCGGACCCCCCGGACCACCTGGACCCCACGGACCTCCTGGACCTCATGGCCCCCCCGGTGGACCGCCGCACCATCCACCACCACCTCACCACCCGCCGCATCATCAGCGTCCGCATTTCTGAATAGAGGCAAACTGATGTCATTCATTATGATCGTATTGAAAATATATATATAAAAACTGTACCATAATTTGTATTAAATAAGTAATAAAAGTGTAATACATTATTTTATATGACGTAAACGTTTTTAAACAATTATTATTAAATCTTATTTATTTCAAACTAAAATAGAATCACTAACGGACGGATCAAAAATGAATACAGGATCAGGTGCGGGGGCGTTTTCAGACGAGCTCAACATCCACATCCCCTGGGCGCACACAACTCCATATTCCAAGCGGAATGTGTAGGTATAATCCAGGCGGCCTCAATAGTGCTACAAAGGAAGGTATATGATCAAACTATAAGAATACTCTCCGATAGCGCAGCTGTGCTACGAGCCCTGCAAAGGTATGACTTCTCGACGGGGCTGATCGTGCAGTACCATCATCTTCTGCAAGAGGTTGGTAAACACAACCGTATCATTCTTCAATGGATAAAAGGCCACAGTGGATCCAGAGGTAATGACGAGGCCGACGAACTGGCAAGGAGAGGTTCTAACCTGCACCCTGCAGGAGTAGAACCAATGATACCTATACCGTTCAGCTAAATCAAAGCCTGGATCCGAGAAAACATCAGGAAACAACATCAAGACTACTGGGCAGGTATTAAGGAATGTAGGCAGTCGAAGGAGGCATTCTCGGAACTAAACCCGAGATACTCCCGTAAACTGCTCAACCTTAAACGTGACAAACTCCGACATATTGTCGGGGTAGTCACCGGACACTGCTCATTAAATAAACACCTATTTACTATAGGTGTCACCGACAGTCCTCTATGCAGAGACTGCACGGAGGAGGCCGAGGAAACGGCTGCGCATGTGCTCTTGGAGTGCAGTAGCGTGGCGTCACAGCGGAGGACACTCCTCGGGTCACCAACGACGATGCGAAGGGCCTGCGCCGGCATCAGCGAGCTGCTGGCCTTCCTCGCTGACATCGGGTGGCTTGAATAAGCGCCACCAACCTCACGCAAAAAGAGCCGATAAACGGCCTATTTAAGGAAACCAGCCCGCGCACCAAGTACCAAGTAGAACCACTAACGAATTTTGGCTCTAGGTATATCTCCGAAAGTATCTTGGGGTCTTATTATAATTTAAAAGTTTTTCTATCTACTACGATCAACCACTATAAACTTACTAAATTGGATAGCTCTGATAAAGGTGGATTAAGTACTTCTGAGTGTTGTTTAAAATTCCGACATACAAACACTTGACCACTGACTAACCTGATGATAAGTGATGATGCGGTCTTAGAGGGACTTGTACTTATCCGTAAATTGAAGGTGGAAGTAAGACGAGGCGCATGAATCATTTAATGTTGATCCTGAACATTTTCATAATTAAATTTTGTGACGATGTTCTTGTTATGCCTGTTTGCTCTAAACATTAAAGATTCTCAAAAATCAAAAAGTCTACATTAGGTACCAATGTAGACTTTTTGATTTTTTTTGAGAATACTTTCATCATCACCATCATCATCAGCCGGTGTCAGTCAGTCAGACGTAGGCCTCTCCCAAGATGCGCCACTGAGCTCGGTCTTCGGCTCTTCTTTTCCAGTCACTGCCCACCGCTTTGCGTATGTCGTCGCTCTACCTAGTCACAGGACGTCCTACGCTACGTTTGCCGATTCGCGGTCACCACTCTAGGACAAGTCTACCCCAACGGTTATCAGTCATCAGTCCTTTTTTTTTGACCCAGGAAAATCCTTTATGGATACCACTCGCTCGGGGGAGCGAGATGGTTATGTGGGAGTCACTGCCAGAAGGGCATTATACCCACTAAAAACCTGAGGTGAGAAGTCTTCCGCCGAGATGGGGCAAGATAGGGTCGCGCTAGCAATCACTATCTTGCCCCGGCGGTAGGCCCGGATGAAAACATCCAGGCCCCGGCACAAGGAGGGGTGACCTCGCTCACCAAGGCCACCCCTCAGACGTGTGGGGTCGTGCAAGCCGGCCGAAAGTCCCCCGACCTTCGGCCAGTGACCCCACTACGGTTATCAGTCCTGCGGCAGATATGACCAGCCCACCGCCACTTCAGTTTACTAATCCGCTGAGCTATGTCGATAACTTTAGTTCTCTGGCGAATTACCTCGTTCCGGATTTGATCCCGCAGAGAAACACCGAGCATAGCTCTATAGCTCGCTGAGCGACTTTAAATTGGTGGACCAGTCGCATTGTGAGTGTCCACGTCTCGGCTCCGTATGTCAGGTATAGGTACTGGTAGGACGCACTGGTTAGACTTTTGTCTAGACACTGCGGTATAGGCGACGAGAAGACTCGACGGAGTTTTCCGCATAGAATCTTTTGTGTTTTTAAATCAAAATATATTTTTAAGATACGAGTACCTATGCTAAGGAGAGAAACAAACAGGAAATAGTGTAGGAATAGACACATAGTGACAAAATTAATAAACCGTGTCTTATAATTAGTTAATTAATATAAATATTCGTATAAAACGATGTGATGATATAAATGGGATGCGGGATATTGTCGATTGTGTGAAGTGCGGCATATAAATAAATTATACGTATCTTAGGTATGATAAAGTAAAATAAAAAGACAAACAAATTGACAAAGCCAGATAAAAGTAAGCAATCTCTTTACGGGGAATTATTAAATCATAGTGCAAATTACATTTTATTCAGGTACTTACGTAGAGGTTTACGGTTAAACGGCTGAGCCGATTTACCTCAAATGTTGCACAGGTATAAACTGAGATAGACTATATTTTTTAATAGGGGCGGGCGTAGGCATGTGATCTTATGATATTGATTAGCACCGTCTGAACACTTTCACAATTTTGTGTGTAACATATAGGTTTAGGTTTTGCATTCTAAGGCAGTCTGTCAATCAGTGTATGTTATTAAGTCAAAAACAGTTTAAACTACACAGAATATATAAATCTCCATAAAATCCCAAAATAAATGTTTTGAGTGTAGGCAGCGACTTATTATCCTGGGGTATAAAGTCGCTGAGTGCAGGCTATGCATATGGGCTGAATATACACAAGCATGAAAGAAACAATGAGGTCAAAATAACTCACTTTGCCGTCTTGAAACGATAAGGTTCAAAGGTTTGTTTAGCAGGTGTTGTCGGTCTCTTTGACCGACAACACCTGCTAAAGCTGCAATAGCAAATCTATTAAATCCGTTTGCAGTTTCCAGTCTGTAATCGTTTGTTTTATTTCCAATTTCACTCAAAGCTGAAATGCCATTTACTTACTGTGACTCGTTTGCTTACAAGGTATTTAGGTTTGTGTCGTGTTTCCAGTGTTGTGTTTGAAAAATGGAATTTTCCTGTTGGGCTTTGAAGGGGTGGTATTCCCAATTGATTTTGAAAAAGGACTTGTGTAATAGGCGATCGGTTTCGCTTACGGTTGCTTTGTTCTATTTAATGTCTTGGTTTTATCTTTATTGTTTGAGTAGTATGAAGTTGTTTACTTTTGTTCGTAAAGTTGAGTGGGTTTGAGTAGGGACAGAAATGTTTTTATTTTTAAGTTTTGGTGGTTGGTCAATAGATATTTTATTTTGCACTCAGTGTATGTATATCTTTGATACTCTAGGTAAGGGTTTAAGTTGAGTTTATCAATGTGTGACTTTATCTGTGTTTTCATTACAGGCGGACATGCATATACGAATATATCCCCATAGATCACAGGTCACATACAAGCAGTACTCATCAATATGAGACAAATAAATTATAGCTACGAGTAGTAGCGGTAACATGAATTAATATGCTCTTAATGTTTTAAACATCAAAATGACTAATGTACCCAGTTTGAACAAAGAGAGATAATTGATTATTAAAAGCTAGTTTTTAGCTCTAATATCATAACCACAATCGTCTTTATTAATATTTTCAATAAACGTGTTCATGATGCTCTGCTGCTTAGCTACAATATTGACATAACCTTCGTCACTATGGTTACCGTATAATATTTTCTACCTGCAGCGCATCGATTCTTCGTCTTTGCTTCGAGGTGAGGAAAGCTTTATGTTATGATAAATGATATCATATATCTAGTAATAAGTAATGTACTTGTAACTGTACTTGTAATACCTATCTACGTATTGTAGGTACATTTTCATACTCATGATATTTTAAGCAATGTCTATTTTATAATATGACGAGTTTATAATCAAAGATCATAACAATTAGAATATAATTACAACATTTTATTAAGCTTAAATCATGTGCACTGATTCTATCTACCCTAAAAAGGAATAACCGGCCAAATGCGTGCCGGGCCACGCGCAGTGTAGGGTTCCGTAGTAGCCCGTTATTCAATGCAAGTTTTTACGCGTTATAAACAAGCAACTAGGTACTTCGTCTTTGTCACTTTAAAGGATAAATTCTAAGGATTTTGTATTTGTTACAAAATTATCCAACCTCCAAGTTCAACAACTATTACTGCTAAATTAATGAAGTTATCTTAACCGCTATAGTTTACCTTAAAAGTTCATGAAATGCACTATTATCACGAATTTTTCCAGATTTTTCGATCCAGCAGTTTAGCTTTTAGAGGGGGGGGGGGGACGCCCTACTGGAACAAAAATTTGCATTTTAAAGTTTAATATTTCGTGTAGCTGAAGACATCTTGATGTTGCTTGCCCAGAAAATACCTAAGATGGTTAAGGTAAAGTCACTTTAAGGTTTACACGCCGAAATAGTTATTTATGAGAATTGCTTAAAAACAAGAAAATATTCATTTTCACGCAGTCGGGTTTATTGTTTTCAATGATTCATTTGTTAAATTTCATTTCTCAAGAAAAGCTTGTAAAAAGTTGTCTTGAGTAAGCAGTTGTAGATGTGTAATCCTACCGAGTCCATTTAAGATATTGTCTAGTATTTACGCACATTATGCTGAATATCTTATCTATTCTATTCTACCTCGGACTAGGCAGGCAGGGACCTAATGTACTGAGTTATCGTTATTGATATTTCTTTACGATACCTATGTTTTATTATTCTTATCAGAGTTATTAAGGGTCATGTGTATGGCTGATAATAATATGACTCAATTTATTACCAACGGGTGATTCATTTGGAGGAACTTTTTCAAGACTTAAAAAGTAATACAAAACAAAATTTTCGGGTTATTTTTATCATCGTACAAAAGAACCATTCTATACATAATTTTTTTTTAAAGATGTATGTTTAAATGTTGTCCATGACTGCGGTAACGTGGTTCATTCTGCTGTTCCAACTTTCGATGACGCGTCCGAGAATTGCGAGTGCTTTGGTGGGATATAGCAGAGCGTTCGACTGCGTCAAATGGCACTGTTTGTGGGAGGTTCTTTTAAATTTTGAGGTTCCAAAACATCTCATCGTGCTACTAGAAACTCTATACTACAACAGCCAAGGAAAGGTGAAAGTAGAGCAAATAATTTTAAATCCTAATCTAATAATTAAAAAAAAGGGGTTCGCCAAAGCTGCACACTCTCGCCTATCTTATTCAACGCGTTTAGTGAATACATGATGCGCCGTACATGCGACAGTTGGGATGGAGGAGTAAGCATCGGTGGAGTCAAAATAACTAAACTTCCTTATGCAGACACTATTCTCATAGCACCCACCGAAGCTGAAATTGATCCTTTAATAAATCGCATGGACGTAATAAGCAAGTAGTTGGGTCTTATCATAAAAAAATCCAAGACGAAGGTGATGTGACCTTGGAGTCCACTGGCTCATTGAACCTGGAAACTGTTGACAACTTTATTTATCTGAGCTTTAACATTAGCAATTATAGTGCATGCGAAGCTGATATCCGTGGGCTATAGGGATGGCTTAAAACGCTTTAGCAGCTACACGAGATCTGGGAAAACAGAAAAATCTCACTCAGAACGAAGAAGATACTAGATACTAGTTCATACTTAGTCTTTTCAATCTTCCTTTATGGAGCTGAGATATGGACCCTTAAAGCATCGAACCACAAGCGCATAGATGCTTTCAAATTGTGGACCTGGAGGTAATGACGTCAGTTGACGTAGATAGATCGTTTTCCGCTCACAATTTGACACTGAAACAAACGTCACAAAGGTGCTCTCGAAATTTTGGAAAAATACTGTCACAAAAACTATGCGAAAAACTATATATTTTAAGTATATTTCGTTGTTACTGTACCGTCTTTAACTAAAATAAAAAATAAAAATGTTTTTTAGTGCATAATATGGAAATTTGTTTGTGCATTTAATTCGATGTCTACTCACGAGTACAGGAAAATTCCTCTAATAACAAACATTAAACGAAAAATATCCCAGGCTAAGGATTTCTGTAAATTCGTCTTCTTACAATACATTACATAGGGAAAAATAGACAGCCTGAACATTATAACCTCCTTTGATTTTTTTTAGGTTACAAAGTTAATATATATCAACTAGAAGTGCCCCGCAACTGCGCCCGCGTTAAAGACTTCTTTTATGTACTTAAAACATTTATTTTATAAAACCCTTTCTATCATAAAAGACATTAAAGAAGTTAAAGCCAAATCGGTTCAAACTCTGAACCCCCGTTTCATCCTCTTCATAGAAAAGATACCTCTTAAAGAGTGAATTTTGAAAAATCTTCTTAAAGGACACTTACGTCAAAACAACTATCTGCATGCCAAATTTCAGGCCAATCCGAAACAATATTGATTTCAGACTTGGCTTCCCCACTTCACCCATTTAGGGATGGCATTTTGAAAAAGCCTGAAACTCGTATTTACTTATTTATTTACAGAAGTACTTGTGTGAAATTTCGAATCAAATGACTATCCAAACTTTAAACCCCGCTTCATCACCTTAAATATTGCATTTTGACAAATCCTTTCTTACCTACGTCAAAATAACCATCTAGATGCAAAATTTCTGCGCAATCCGAAACATTGATTTTCACACTTTGTTACCCCATTTCACTCTCTCAGGGTTGAATTTCGAAAAAGCCTGAAACACCTATTTACATATTTATTTACTGAAGCACTTGTGTGAAGTTTCGAATAGAAAAGACTATCTAATCTTGTTTTTCCATACGAACTTTGAACCCCCGTTTCATCCCCTTATTTGGGATTTTATGGGATTTTATGGGTTATAAAATCGTTTATTTGAGGGAACGTATGTTGTACTAACTATCTGCATGCCAAATTTCAGCGAAACCCGAAACAATATTGGTTTTCGGACTTTGTTACCCCATTTCACCCCCTTAGAGGTGGAATTTCAAAAAAGCCTGAAACACGTATTTACTTATTTTTTTAATGAAGCAATTGTGTAAAGTTTCGAATACAAAATACTGTCTAATCTTGTTTCTCCATACAAACTTTGAACCCCCTATTTCATCCTCTATAGGGGTGAATTTTGGAAAATCCTTTGTTAGTACACGTTTATGTAAGTTACGTACTAAGACAAATATACCCTCCGAATTTCAAGTCTCTACGACCAGCGGTTTAGGCTGTGCGTTGTCTGTCAGTCAGTCAGTATGTCAGGACAAAGATTCTTATAGTATTAGATGTGACTCATCAATACATTTTTCATCTAAAATGGATTAGGGAAATCGAGTAAAATACAAGATTAGTTCGCAGGAAATTCGTTTGATCATTTTACCGATAACTGAGTAACCAGTGATAAAATATCTCTATCAGGTAATTGTGGTGATATTATGAGACCTCGCTGATATAAAAGGAAAATTATGCTTGTGGACATATCATTCACTGTCTGTGTTGAATATTAACTAGGTACAACTTTTCATTATTTTTTATAAATGTACAAATTAGTTTTGGTTTTAACTTTATTTGATGGGAGTGCGGTCGATATTCATGAACTTAATTTTTTTAAATGTTATATGTTTCATATGTTATTTAGGGTTACTTTACGGTAAATTTTAGTTTTCTGCACTTTTTACCCATAATCTTACACCAAGTCAAAATGTTTGCCCTACCTTGTACTATTTATTCTGTGGCCTCACATTACACGTATCATACATATATAATTTATATCGACTGTTCAGTTGATGATGCCAACATTGGTTGCATTTCACTCCATACAATTTGAAATTATTCTAATAATTAGACTCTGGAGCATGGCAATGGAGCATTCAATCGAAAAATGGTATTAGCAACCCGAAGTCATTTTAAAAAACCTATTCAACGATACCCCACTCGATTGGGTAGACGATGAAAAAAAAATTCATCCCCACTTCTCATATAGGGGAGCTACCCCAAAAACAAATATTTTTCAAAATTTTGTTTCAGCACTTTGTCGGCGTAATTAATATACATACCCCCACAAAATTACAGCTTTGTAGTATTAACGGTCTCTTAGCAAAACCTCAGACAGACAGACAGACAGACGGAGATGACGAAACAATAAGGGTTCCTTGTCTGGACTACGGAACCCTAAAAAAGGCGTCCTAAATAAATGTCTGTGTATAAAATAAGTGCTTTGACTTTGTCTAAACTTAGTGTTGATGTGTTGTTGCAGAAATGCCGCCCCCACCACCAGACCACCCACCGCACCAACCCCCGGGCCCTCACCACCCGCCCGGACCACACGACCCGCCGCCACCGCACCATCCTCCTGGTCATCCTCCACCACCGCATTAGATGATTATCGTGATGGTCATTACCTAATTTAACTGAATATACAGTTCCTACTATATTCCGTCTTTATATTAACCTATTTAGTTTACAGACTGACAGATAAGCACTGACATATAATAGTGTAGTCGATCTAAAGATGGTGAACACGTACAAGACAAGACCTCCGCTAGATATATGGTCACGGGACGCGCACTCTGGCCGCGCCATCATGGCACCTCGCTCGTTTAGTGTTATCAGTGTTACCAGATTAATATTATAAAGTACCGTGCATTCATTAAAAAAATACAGTGCAATTACCGTATATTTCATTATTTTTCAAATTACAAATTTCAAATGTTTTTTTATTTGATAACCTAGCTTAATTAACACTTGTACTATTTATAACTTAGCTAATATATAAACTCACCTACCTACTGTTTATCTCTTTCTTCATGTTAGTATCTATATAACAATAATTACATACAAAATCATAAACAATTAAGTTAGTAACATTTTTAACAAAAGTGTAGATAATAATATGTACCCACGATAAAATAGTACATCTTTAGATGTTAGTAGGTATGTAGAAATTTGATGTAGGCTTGTACCGAAATCCGATTCGCCCTACCCTCCAAACTAGTTTAAAACTGTATCTCGGAGAATAGTGTTCCTCTCACTCTCGCACTTACCTCAATTCCTTGTAGTCAGACGGAGAACAATGATATTAGAATTACATTTACTTTTTACACTTGTAGTACACGTTAGGTGCACATATAAATCATGCCTAGTTATTATATTAAATTACTATTTAATTAATATGGATGAACTATATGTATATAACAATGTATGTGTTTACGATATGTGTATTTTCTGAGTGATGTGTGTTGTAAGTGATGATGATTTGTGTGTGTGAGCATTGTGTATCGATGTGTATGAATGGTGCAGTTTTTAAGTCGTAGTAATACAGCTACTATTAGCTATCATAAGTTTGTTTACTGTAGTTTATGGGAAATTTTCAATTTTATCGACAAATTATCTTTCTTTGATGAATGGAGGAATCATACTTATTATTTCCGTTAATTACAGTGACAGATCAAGGATGTCCCTTTTATATATTTACATCAATATCTGGCGTAGATCTGTGACATCTGATGTTCCATACCCAAAGGGTACTAACGCTGTCCGTCTGTCCGTCCATCTGTCCTTCTGTCAGAGGGTTATATCTCCTAAACTGTAATAGGTAGACGCTTGACATTTTCACAAAATTTGAATATAAATACATGGCTGCTATAACAATAAATACTAAAACATAATAAAGTTAAGATTTAAAGAAAAGAACGTGTTATTTCAGGCCTTTTTGCTTGATCTTGTAACCGTAATAGATAGATACTTGAAATTTGTTCATAATATGTTATCACTATGACTTTTTAACATCAAATAATACAATTTAATAGTACATTACGATATTAGTGCGTTATAACCAATACGCACGTATATCGTACGACGTTTTTTTAACACATTTGCGAGGAAACAGAAAAAAAAAAAAATTATATTTTGTTCATTTCTAATTATTGAAACAGTTAGTGAAATTACAATTATTAAAATGATACGTAGTTGTAGTTGGTTTTTTAATTATGTTTTCATACGTGGTTATGTATCTGTCTTTGGATATTGACGGCAGCAAGCTGTCGCATGCGGTTCGCGCTTCTGTTAGTATATCCGGTGGATTTGAAGTAATATATGGCTCTTCTTCATTATTGAAGGTTGCCATATTTAAATTTTCACACTACAAGTACAAAGAAAAGAACATTTGAGAAAAATGGCGCGAGGATTATTTTCTGCCGTAGCTGCGTGAAAATGTTGGCAAAGACGTTAGAGCATGCAGCCAAGTTTTTAAATTACCGAATAAACTGATTTTTTTATTTTAAATAAACTGAATCTGTGAATGCACACTGTTGCTTTCCCGCCACTTTAACAGCGCGCTAGCGCTGCCTACTGACTGGCGCCGCGCGGCGATTAGTTCGAAATTTGAATAGCAACAGCGCGCGAAATGGCAAATAATACTGTTATGGAATTTGTATGGACTATAACTTAACTATTTGCTTTGGTAACACACGCGTTTTTTATGACCCGCTTTACATATTTAAAACCGGTGGAATTACATCAGCTTTACGAGCAACGGTGTGAAAAATATATTTAAAATTAAAGGCAAGAAACTTATACCATACAAGAAAATTATTTTCCAGTAAATTTTGTAAAATCCTATTTAATATTGTATATTTGTACGGAACCCTGAGTGTTATTGTTTACCCGCTCATGGCAGACGCAAGACGCATCGCGCCAGCGTGGCCACAGGCTAGCATCTGTTACGTTGGCTGAAAGGCGCCATTTTCGACAAGTTTATCATAATGTACATGATATCTATGTTGAATTGTTTATGTTAATAACAGCAGTTTTTTTGCATATCTAAAATCATTGTTTAAAAAATCTCAACTTAATAGGTACGGATCTTCGGAGCTTCAAATCTGGAACCGGTAAAATTAATGAAAGATGTAATCTTACTCAAAGATGACAGTAAAACCTATGCGAAGATCGTGTATCCTTTTATCAAATACATACAGGGAAACAAGAGTGTAGTCGCTGATAAAACCTAATATTTTCATAATTTGCGATACATGTCCCACATGAAAAATTTCAGTTTTTGTGGGTACTCTAGAAACGGACCGACACTATTTTACGGATCGTTGCTTTCAGGCATTTCATGTTATGTTTCCTTCTGGAGAATACTCATTTTTTTGCCCTTTTATTATTAAGTCCCCCGCGATGCGGTGGAACACTCAGCTGTAACAATATAAAAAGCGATGTAGGCACTTATTATAGATATTTGAAAATGTTTATCATTTATTTTTATGATTTCATGTAAACTGTACTTGATGTCGATAAAAACTACTCATTAATTTATAACTGTTCTAGCGTCTTCCAAAAACATTTTTCAGAGACGTTGTTGTGGAGTGCTCGGTTTGTTTTCTAAATATGAAATTGTTTTATAATCAAATATATTTTACACTTCTTTACTGAAACTTTCAAGTAATACCAGAAAAGATTGAACAAAATGTTTTTCTTAACGACATCTAATGTATAGCTTTAGGAAAAAAAATTGAAAATAAAAAAATATATAATTATTTCTAACTTCCATATTTTTTTTGTTCGTGCTGAGGGGCTATTTAGAAGGGTTTTGATCTTTTTTGGGAAGACCATGGTCATTTGAGCATATTTAAAACCTCACAGAAACATTATAAGGAAAAAACTTCTATTAAACTATCAAGAGCCAGTGACTTAATTACAAAGAAGTCGTAAGCCGGAAGGACAAGGAAATTAGGTAGCTCCGAGCAAAGTGTGCACTTATTGACCGGAAGTACTTTGAACATTGCCAGTACCTACCTATCTTTGCTTTTCATTAGTGCGAGCCGCCGGCGCGCCAATTTTTTTTATTTTTACCGGTACCCATTCTTTTGTAAATTTTAAAATACCGTAATTTGAACTGTTATTGTTGGTTCATATTGCCATTATTTATAAACAGTTGACGATCGGTGCTGAAATAATGATTTGATTGTTAAGACAATCGTTCATGACCACCAAGCAAAACTTCATTTATTTCTGATAAAAGAATGACAAATTTACTTATAGAAGAAATTTAAAATATTTACATTTTTAAGCGACTTCACAAAAAGGAGGAGGTTCTCAATTCGGCTGATATATATATTTTTTTAATATTTGTACCTTAGAACTCCGACAAATTTTAATCGACTTGAAAATTTATACAATTATCTCGGGAGATATGGAGATAAATATATGATTATAACTAGACTACTACTATACTATACTATACTTAGACTATTGCGGCATGTGAAGTAGGTTTTTTCGTTTTGTACGATCGTAACTTATGTTATATTAATACTTTTGAGTATTCAGCCAATACTCAAAGATTACTAGGCTTATCTACGTAAATATAAAAACAAAAATCTTTTTAAAAAATAAAAAAAGCAAGATGTATGTGTGTAGCTAGAAAATTAATGTAGTAACCGGCGATTTCCTACATGTAGAACTAGTCCGACCAATGTTTACTTAAAACGTAACACAGAACAGATATCACTAGGTATGGCATGCTATTAAGTTGCTAGTAAAACTATATTTAAGTTATTTATAAGTAATTTAATGAAATGAATTGTTGGTTTGTAATTATTTATTTTAACGTTATATATTATGATTTACTCTTATTTTTACACCAAGTATGTAATACATAAAAGAAATGTGTTAAGCTGTGGATCATAACAAGATATAATTAACTGCAAGTCTTATAACCTAAACTAACTATACCTCAAACCAAAACTCCACCCAAATATCTTTTTATTAAATTTAATTCATTCAAGATATTTTATTTGTATTTTAACGAGGAAATTCCAAAATGGAAATACTTCATTCACATCTAAAGCTTAGCTTATTTCGTGCTTGATTGGTCGGGGCCGCGTCACTCGAATTCTTAATTTAAATTTACTCTGCTAATTGGTCAGTCGGGCCAGAGTTATGTCTTATTGGCTTCTTGATAGATTGCTGCCGAGGCCTTTTGAATTTGATTAAATTATGTTATTTTATTAACAGATTTTGTAATTACTTTAAAATATAAAACTTTCACAATATGGCGTCTGTTTGAAAAAAAAAACAGATTGACGTAAGAATCACTAAAATCGACCCCCTCCCCCACTTTATTATATATATTAGAGTGCCAGAAAAGAACTTAGGGGAAATAGGAATTCATTTACATACTTTAAAATATATTAGTTTAATTTTGTTTTTGTGTAAAATAAACGTAAGTTTTCATAATAAAAATATATTATACTTACAATTTTTTTTTAAATTATATTGAACATTCAAATAATGTTGGTTGGTGAATGGTCGATAACTAAGGAAAAAAATACAAGTCATTTTTTCCTTAAATGTACTAACAATATCGAATTTCACATTTACATAATATGTTCCCACGTTTCATATGACCGAAAAACGCATGTTCTATTCAGTTCAATCCACATAAAGCATTGTGTTTGAATAAACATTTCAATCGAGAGGTTTTCATTCGCCGTGGTCATTCGACCGACTCTGCTCATTCAACTCTTTTTCACGCACCACTGACTCGCGATGAATGTCGTGGTTTCAATATTAGAGTTCACCTATGTTGACACCGCCGCAAGTGCATTATTGAACGCAGAGTTATGTAGTTATAGCTGCTGGTCTAGGTGATCTGACAAATGTTGAATGAGTATTTTAGTCAGAAAAGTTACTTAAATTTTTCACCCGCGATGCAAAAAGTAGGTGTGTTATAATTTTGACGTGTGTATCTGTGTGTATGTCTATGGCATAGTAGCGCCTAAACGGAAGTACCGATTTTAATTTAGTTTTATTGTGTATTTGGTGTATTAATCAAGAGTGTTTTTAGCTTTGATTTATGAAAATCCGTTCAGCCGTTTTAAGACTATGAGCTTTTCCTAGATGATGGCGCTATGAGACCAAATTTTATGGGTCTGATCAATTCAGGTTATAGTCACCCCTCCGCGTCACGTGACATGATCCCTGGGTCATAAAGGGGTGATTGTAGATGTGTGGTTGTGGGTACTAGGCCTTCGGCCGTGGACTAAACCACCATCGAAACAAAGTATAATGTCACCAATTGGTGCGCTGTATTTCGCCATAATGTTCGATGACAACCTTTGAACCTTGAGCCTGTTTGAATACGGGATGGGACGGGGAGTTAAATGACGCTATGTAAATTGAACTTTAGATCAAATTTTAAATATAGTAATACTTTTTTTGTCTCAAGTAGTGACTTGATATATACTATTACTTGATGTATATTTTCGTTAATGGAGCCACTCATTCGTAGTGAGGAATGAGCGGTAATCAAAATATACAAACGTGGTCCTCCCATACAACGTTTTTAAGCGCTTTTTCGTACCTGCGAAATGTGGAATGACCTTCCTCCCGATGTTTTCCCACAGAAGATTGATCTGCAGAGTTGCTTTAAAAGGAGAGTTAACAGATTCCTCTTTCAAAAGAGCAGGCAACGTACCAATATTGTCTCTGGTATTGCAGATGTCAATAGGCGGCGGTAAGCACTCACCCACAGAGTACTGACTCACTCTACTACGTTATACACTTACCATCAGGTACGCAGCATGCTTGTTTGCTTCTCTATATTTATATTTTTACAAACATATTCCCGCTTCGTGTTTATCAAATAAAAATGTATTATCTCTCTTCTACTCACTATAAATAAATAAATCAATTTATTTCAGGCAACTTATATTGATGTTACATAGGCTCATATTTAAGCATATACCTTCCAGACTAACATAGCTTTAATGTAAAATCATAATTAGCATGTGTCAGTCCACTGCTGGACGTAGGCCTCTCCCAAGATACGCCACTAAGCCCGGCATACGGCACCTCGGCTCTGGCGACCGACAATTGGCGGTGTAACCATCTAAAATTATAATATAATATAAATACTATCCTAAGCTTTTAATGATGTTTAGTAATGATACGTTATCATCAGCCATCTCAGTCTGTCTCTGATATCAACATCACTTCCACGACAAGTTCGAACACCTAACAAAGGGAAAGTTTAATCTATCTGTCAGTGTACTTCAAATATACACCGAATTTATCTCGACAGGTAGGTATGACCGAAACTTGGGACGTCTGACTGACGGTCAGGAGCAAACTTGGAAATTTCTTCGGAATTCCACCTCCACGTTCCGAATGCGTCAGTTTATCTATTTCGTATTTTGTAAATGATATTCAACTAGCTGTGCCCGCGACTTCGTCCGCGTGGAATAGTGCTTTGGGTAGCATTTTTTATTATTTTACATCAGTGGCGGCAGTCTCTGCATGAATAGCGATGAATTTCAAGCGATAATCGTCGATAAGAAAAGAGATCAATGTAAACTGTCTAGCTGCTTCTGCTTCTATAAGACGTTTGCGATGACATTAGGCATCGCTATCAATGTAGAGACTTCCACCCTAGGATAACTCTAATATTTTGTCTCTTGTCGCGAACTTATAAAACATTCACATAAACCATACATGTTTCTATAAAACTTACATCCCCTAATTCCCTATTGTTATTTTAAACTCTTCAGGGTAAAACTTTTGCAAACTTTGTGTTTAATGTTAAATGTTATATTTGTTTATATTGAATCAACAGCCTAAAAAAAATAAGTTTCAAATTTCAAGCTCTAAAAATGATGATACCTTCATACAACTTTGCATCCTCCAATTTCAACCCCTTACAACCCTTTTTTCGCATTAAGAAGTAGCTTATGTCTTTTCTAGGGATCTAGACTATCTGTGTACCAAATTTCATTTAAATCGGTTCAGTAGAACACTCACATAAAGCTTAAATATTTCCATCCATACTTTCATTCCCTATTCTTTATTATTAATTTTATACCCTTGAGGGAGACTTCTAAAACATTTGAATGTCATATTTATTTATGTATCGAATCAACAGCCTAAAAAATAAGTTTCAAGCTTCTAGCTCTAAAAATGATGATACTTCCATACAAATTATCATACTCCCCTTTCAACCCCTTACAACCCCTTACAACCCCTTTTTTGCATTATAAAGTAGCCTATGTTCTGTCTCGGGCTCTAGACTATCTGTGTACCAAATTTCATTGAAATCGGTTCAGTAGTTTTGGCGTAAAAGCGCGACAGACAGACAGACATACAGACAGAGTTACTTTCGGATTTATAATATTAGTAAGGATAGTAAGGATAAGAAATTAATATTTTTGAAGTTACACTTCTTAAAGGGCATTAGGGATTGTTGAGTGTGAATTATTATCAGACAGCAACAGCGACAGAATTATTACTACGACACCATGAAGTTATGACTCTTCAGATTTATCGGAAAAAATGAAAAATAGAGTGAAGCTGTATCTATATTCAAGATATCCGGTATTTTTACATACACAACATTACAATATATTGTGTAATACCGATAAAAATAAAATATATTCGTATTATCAAATAACCGTGAGTAGAGTGAATAAGTATACAAAATGTTTTTAATTTTTTTTGTTGACTAAACCATTATAAATTGTATTTAATATCTTTATTTTAGGATTTAATTGTTTTTTCTACATAGCATATAAAACCTATGCTTCGGATGGTGTTGTTATGGAAGAAATCGCTCTAAGCGATCAGACCGTTTTTTGCATTGTTATAGTAGAAGTTCTGATAAGTTTAGGGTATGTTTTTTTATTTTCCGTTATTTTGGTGTGCAAGTAAAGAGTACATATCTTTCATACATGTCATTCTATAAATTGGCAAGGTAAAATGATTGGAGTTATTTTTGTTTTAAACCTACTTCAAAAAGGAGGAGGTTCTCTATTCAACTGTTTTACTTCAGAACTTCGTCATTTATTAACCGATTTAGATTTTTTTAGTTTGAGAAAGTATACTTCCTGTTTTGTACTATTCTAATTTTATCGAGAGCTGGTCAATATCTCCGAAGATTTTAAACACCACAAACTTGATGCTGAAAATGACTAGCGCGGTATTCGAAATGTTTTTTTTTCATTTTGTAAATTATCCTAATTTATGTATTACAAAAAAGGATAACTTCTTACTTGCATACCTTCATACAAATCATTATGTACATGTATTATATTCATTGTATATTTTTTGTAAGTACCTATATACATATATATATATATATATTTAAATTAATTTACTATAAAATAATATATAAAGTGCTTTTAGATTGTTTTTAGATTTTAGCAAAATCGTCATCAACTTGGCAACAATTAAAAAAGCTCATAGCACTTATTCTGTTTAAAAGCCACACAAGAGCTGCCCCATAAACATAAGTATTTAAAGCACTTTACGGAGTGTCTTCAACACACATTTCTTGCAATAGAGTTGTTTTTACAATTTAATGTAAGCCCTGGGTTTTCTGCGCGATTCCCAGGGGGCTCTACATCTATGTTAGGTTAAAGTTAGAGCTGGCTCCGCCGTTTTATATGTCCCTCCTGTGGCACATCCAAGAACGAATTTTTGGACAAAATATCTCTCACTTCAGTAAACAGTGTCTTCACACTGAATAAACGAAATCACGTATTTGAAGAATTAAAAATGTCGCAAGACCGCCCGACTACCTCCCTCTTTCTACTTTAACAATTCAACCTTTAAACACAAAAATATATTCAATTGAAATAGTCACCTCAGTCAGAATACAGTCACCATGAAAATATTTTATGAAAAGAGCTCGGTGCCGGGTCGTATCACGTGCCTTCCTCGCTCCGAAATGCACAAAATAAAACGGCAAACAAAGAATACGAAACCGGACTGCAATCGTAAAGTAGCCCACCGTCATGCTATATGCAAATACTTTGAATCTAAAATGCAATTGATTCATTTCGCCGCGAAAATATCGAGGAATAAACCTTTTCCATTAGCCACGGCGCGCGTAGAACTGTCAATTTGCCTTATTAATTAGCCAGCGTTGCGCTAAAATAATCGCAATTAAATATTCAAATTTGCGAGTGCAGAGCCGTGTCGGCGCAGCGAACGTCGGCTCGCTGTCAGGACTTGCATTCGGCTTGTCGGTGAAATGAACATGTCTGGGGGACGTGGTGTTCCACGAATAGAGTCGAACGGGACAGGTCAAACGGAAATAAAGCAGCCTGCACTCAGCCAACTTTGGACATGTCTGATAGCTTCGCCGGCGGCTCGTGAATAAAATACACGCTATTTCTGTCTGTCTTTTCAACCATCTTCCGAAAAGGAGAAGGTTCTCAATTCGTCTGTATTTTTTTTGTATGTTTGTTACGCGATTACCCCGTCAATTGTGAACCGAATCGAATGATTATTTTTTTCATGGGTAGAATACATTTTCACAGTTGTGCCATATACGATCTTCGAGCATTTACCAATGGAGATGTTAACGCAAGGCGTACCCCTCTGCTGGCCATATTGCCATATGAGCGTGCGTAACTACGCTGTATTTTTAATACTGTGTGCGTGTTTCAAGCTAACGTGCGGGATCGTTAAAGTGAGTGATTTGTGTGTGTGCAATGCGTGTTTACCTCGTCCCCCGTAAGTATCGGCAGAAAAAAATGTTTGCGGATTACAACGCCATTGGTCTCTCCATTGGTAAATGCTCGAAGTATACGATTCATTGAGATCTGATGAGTATCTCCAGAGATATGGAGATAAACTCCTCAAACTTATCACTGAAAATGAATAGAATTTAATTATTCATCAATATCACTAAAAATATGGCGTTAAAAATCTCAAACTTTCTATTGAAACTGACTCGCGCGACACGCGAAGTCAGTTTTTTTTGTTTTTAAACTATATTTATTTCACTCGTATATCATTTAAATTAAACTTATTAAATTAGTGCCAATGTTTCTGTTATAACACTGTTCCCTCATTTGAAATGCCGGCTTAAGTGACATAAAACATTGTAAAAACGCCGCTCTCAGACTAAGCGCGTAGTTAATGCTGGTAGTTTGTTTAGTAGCGAGGAATGAAAGGCGGCCATCGTGGAGCGACTACGATCTCGGAATTACTTTCTCATTGCCTGCATTATCCTTCAGAGGCCGTATGTGGTCAGAAGTTGCATATTTGCGCGCTCTTCTGTTAGCTCAAGACAAAGTTTGAGTTTTGAATGATGTAGGGCAGGCACGCATTTTATGACTGTTTCTACAGATAAAGCTACCCGGATACACGTTGAGAATATATATATGCATAGGTAATTTACTTAGGAACATGTTTATTCAGAAAAATAATGGAAAATGTATCTAAAATCTGTTTCTAAGAGAAAAGGAATACCCACGGAATTACCAATTTTAGTGTGCACATTAAAATATAGGTTCGAAGCTGCGTTACACCACCGTGTGTCATCTGATAACAATTGCGCAGCGGACATAAACTTGGCAAAGAAGGTAGGGTTATAAGAAAATATATTATGAAAGCGACCGGTTTTATTGTGTGGCAGTAAAACGAAGTATTTGCATCGGGAATCGAACCGACACTTGCAAATCGACGGTCGTAAAACCATCCCGTAACGGTCACGGACTCATGAATAAAACTTGACTCCGAAATAAAACAAAAAAAAAAAACACTAACAGACCATGTGCGCATTAATATAGTCATTGCTTCCATTTCTACCTCGGCTTATTCTTCTCATCCTTTCAGGAAAACAGTGACGTCATTTGATTAAGTGCGGGAACTGCCTACATTTTTAGCAGTATTTTCTACGAAGAACGCAGACGCTACGTGGAAATGTAGGCATGCTAAGCATATATGTTTATGTGTAGGTGTATAGAACATTGCAAGAGTCACGTTCCGGCAATATTTGCCGTATAAAATTCAGCACTGAGTCGGCTCTTCGTAATGTATACTCATCACATGTGCTCCTGGTGTATCTCGACCTGAAATACGAAGGTTTCTGTACATTTTGACACAAGCGATGGAGGACACACAGAATGCTTAAATAGAATGCATATCATAGAGAAAACTTAAGGTACGGCCACACTGCGGCGTCATGCGTGCGCGATCTAGGCGGCAATTTGTACCGACTGGTTCACACCAAATACGATCTACAGCGATCAGAAAACGATTGGAAATCAAATTTCGAACGCGCACGCGGACGCAGGGCGCCGCGGTGTGGTCGTACCTTTAGGCGAATATAATCTGAAGACATTTTGAATTTATAGTACACAAACAAAGCCTATAAATATAAATGTTAACGTCTATAAAAATAGTATGTTGCTTTTCAATAATTTTTGGTATAAGACCACTGGGGTATGAATGATTGATAGTCTCAAAGCACAACATTAAAAAAAACTTAGCAAAAAATAACATCTTACAAAATAACTAAGTCAGCCTTAGTTACCATTCTTAGTTACCACCCGCCAGTTTTGTCCGTCCCTAATAAGAGCTTATTGCAGCAAATAAGCCACTTCATAACCGAAACTTGGCTCAAAACCAAAGTTGGTGTATGCAAAAAAGCATATTCGCTTCAGGCGGTATATTCGACCAAATGAAGACAAAGTGACGCTGTACCGAAATTCCCGCACAAATATTGTAACAACGCGTGCTGTGAATTAGCCCCACACCGTGCGGAGTTCATAATAACTTTCTGAATCTCGTATGGCCGACTGTGGATATGCGGGTGGAAAACATCACTTTACTTGATTTGAAGCTTAAGTAACGGTGAGATATTACTAGCCAGACATGTATATTATTTGTTTTTAAGTTTATCTGAGTTACTTTTTTTCAACGTATTATGAAACTGATTTTTACTGGTGGCTTTGACTGGACTGGACGTGGACACGACTGGACACAACGTAACTTTAACAATTTATATTGCAAAAATATAAAACATTCCTTATTGTACACTGGCATAACATCAGGTGAGATAGTGGTCAAACGCTTACCTATCTAGTATTAAAAAAAAATAACTCTAGCATTAGTTTGCATATTTTATTCTAGTTTGGCATACGTTGTAAAACGGGGTACCGAATACTTTCATATAATTGTGGAATATTTGCAATTCAAATTCAAGATCTTATTGTCCGGTATCAAGGTAAACCATAGTAAAACTCTGGGCAACCTCAAACCTTTGACGTGTATATGTGCGTATATTAATACTGCCTACATCTATACTAATATTATAAAGAGAGAACATTTGTATTTTTGTATTTTTGTATTTTTGTATGTTTGTAATGATTTGGCTCAAAAACTACTGGACCGATTTAAAAAATTCTTTCACTAATATATAGAATGGACTTTCGGAATGAAAATAGGCTATATATCTTCCCGTTTAAATCAAAGGTACATTCGTGAAGACCTAATTTGCAACCTAAGTCGACTAAAAAACGGTCGAAAAACACGTTTCTTACGAACGCTGCTCAATTGAAAATAGATGGAAGAATATTTTCGATGGAGAGTTGTACAACTTAATAAGACCTACAAAAAAGTACGCGACAGCATGTCTATCTCTTAAGGTTGACTCACAGTAACCATTTTAATCTTTAATTTGTTGTTAAAAAATATTACATAACTTCCTAGGCTATTTTCAAGTATATAGTATTAATCCTTATCCAAATAATTACGTTAATTAGCTTGGCCACATATTATAGATTAAAATTGTCCTTTACAGTATATAATTCAAATGAAAACTCTAGAAGATATCACGGATTTCATATACACGAATCGCAAAATTAATAAAATATCTGCCGTGAAACGACAGATTAGGTCATAGTTACTACGAAAATATTATTATAAGCTTAGCGATGCTGTAGATCCCCACCGATCACAATCAATTTGAAGTCAATATAGTATAATAATATATTTTTACTGTATAAAATTCTATTGTATAATATAGTTATGATCTATATATAAACCACCCCGACTGATCTATGTATAATCTTTTCAATAAAAGCATTGCAATGACTCTAAACACGACATTTAAAATCTGAGCTGTAAGTTGGTGTGGATTAGAGTATTCTGTAGAGTACAGGAGATATCCCAGCATCAGGTCAATGCTTCCATGTTCTTACAATATCGTTGAAGAAGAAGATTTTCGAATTGATCAGACCTATGAAAGTTGATTTCATAGCGCAATTAACTAGAAAAAAGCTCATAGTTTTATAACGATTGAACGAATTTTCATGAATCAAAGCTAAGAACACTCTCGATAAAGACATCTATCAAACAAAAAAAAAATCAATAATAAAACCAAAATCGGTTTATCCGGTTGGGTGCTAAAATCCTACAGACAGACACAGATACACACGTTAAACGTATAATACCTCTTCTTTGATCCCATGATTTGATTGATTTTGATTCAATGATCCCACTACCTCTGTACGAAAACCCATGATTCATGAATGCACATAAAACTTTCACTGGTAGATATATAGCTAGGATTAGAACCAACGACCGTCGGGTCAGAATCAGGGTAACTATCCTTTACGCCAAAGAGCCGTCCAATATCACTACGTAAGTATTATAAAACAAAGTCCATCACTGCGTCTGTCTGTCTGTTCGCAATAATCTCAATAGCTACTGAACGGATTATCATGCGGTTTTCACCAATAGCCAGAGTGTTTATGAGGAAGGTTTAGGTGCATAATTCGTTAAGGTTTTGTGTAAATTGGTTGAAATATGATGATGATTGTTAAATATGTTAAAATTTTATATTTGATGCAACAAATTGATGCAAATTTTGTAGGCATTTTCTACCCGTGCATAGCCGGGGCGGGCTGCTAGTTATCATTATCATTATCATCACATCAATATATATAAAAATCAATGCTACTTTTTGTTGTGATTTTATAACTCAAGAACGGGCTTACCTATCCAAACCAAATGTTTAGGCTTTGTTCAGACTATTTAGTAGATGGTTTATGTGAAGTTTGCACAAAATTGGTTGAGCAGTTCTTCATTTATCACATTTCATGAGGACTCAACGCGGGCAAAGCCGCGGGGCGCAGCTAGTACTGAATAAATGCTTTGATTGATTTGATTTGAAATATAGTTTTCATCATCATAATTATCACTTTTGGCCGACTTAAAAAATGTGGTTTAAGTAACCTCTTTTTTTTTATTTGACGACGGACTCACAAAGGTTGAAATTCAATTTTAGTTTAATTTTAGTAGTATAGGACTTCTGCTAGTCCGCTTGGGGCGATACCACCAATTTGCAAATCATTTAGCCGCTAAATAGAAATATTTTTCAGTTCGAATAGCAATGTTTCCAGTGAAATTAAAAGGCATGTGATACATCTTTATTTCTCAGGATACCAGGCGCAGTGAAGTGACGTGCAAAATACTGACTATCAAGATAATACAAGATATACAAGAATTTTTCGTGCCAATGTTTCTGTAATAGGTAGACGTCATCACTTACAATCAGGCGAGGTTAGGGCTGCTGTCCTGTTACCTTATATTACAAAAAAATATATAATATGAAAATATTCACAATATTTAACAATAAGGAGTAAAAATTAATACATCATAAATATATGCAAAATATTTTTTATAAAGTAAATAAACTACATGAGTAACGATGATGCGTGTGCTTCCGAAGCAATGTATTGTGTACGGGTTTTTGTGTAGTGTTTCATGACGAATACGCGCTAAAAACACGGCTTTATTGAGACAAGGTTCGGCGGTGTTTAAGTAATTTCTAAGTAGAATGTTCCTGCCCTCACCTGCGAACAAGTTTGTTACGAGTTACTGATTAATTTATTCTGAGGAACTTTTGTTGGAAGTTAATCTATATCAATTACGTCGATGTTACAAAAGATCTCTCTCTTGCTCTCCCTGTTTTTGATTACGTTTTCGCAGATGAATCTGTCGTCAGTTGAATTGTTATACTTTTGGGAGAGAGTATATACGCGTTTATCTCAAAGTTTTTCTTTAACAAATATTATTAATTTATGTAGATTTGTGAATTTTGTTGAGTTGGGATGAACGATGTGTAATTATTTACAAATCTATGATTGTATGTGTAGTATTTGATGACTTACAGTAATTTTGTAAACTTGTATCGTAATATTATGGCAACTGACAGTTTTATCATTCAAATTAAAAAAAAAACAAACAACAAGTTCTTTCTGTATATTTATAATTCAGTGATAAATATAGGTGAGTATATCTAAAATCCCAAGGTGAAAATTCGACCACTTAAATCAGCGCAAAACATTGCGCTCACCTAAACTACAACCCATGAAGCATTTGGGAATTTAAAATCATGTTGTTTCATTCTGCTAAAAGCTGCACAAAAAATTAAGTCGGCACCGCGGGCCGTAAATAATGTTTCCCACATTTTTATAGCAAAAACGTGACTACGACCCGGCATTTTTCTCCATGACCAAGGTGAGCTTCAGTGAACAGATTTCGCAAAAAACCGGCAGAAATAGCTTCGAGAAAAACGGGATTCATATTACTGTTAAAATCTGTTACCAAGCCACTTTGATTTTATGAACATATGTAAAAACACTGGTTACTGCTAATAGCTAATAGTTATAAATAGCTAGCTAATAGTAGAGACACACTGCTAAATTTAGAGGTTTCTAATGTGATGTCGTAAATAAACACATTTTGTGCGCTTACGTTGCAAACGCTGGCTGAACCCTACGAGATAGATCAAAATAATGTACTACAGTATTGTAATTTACATTATAATGTACATTATTTTGATACATCCTTAAAAAGGTCTACAAAAAAGTCCGCAACGGTATATGTCTATCTCTTAGGAATAACCCATAATAACCATTTTTTATCCTGTACTTTTTACGAGAAATAATGGCTTATTTACAAAGCGATTTTAAGCAATACAGCAATTATTCTTATCCGATTAAGTACATTAAATACATTGTGTATTAAATATAAATCAATATGGCTCCTTGCAGCATATAATTTACGTAAATATTTTCGAAGATATCACAGATTTAAAATGCAGGGTCATAGTGGTTGCGGCGCTATTAACAATTATTACTCAGCATTGCACCCGTGCGAAGCCAGGGCGGGTCGCTAGTCTTTTTCTTTTTATATATAAAAATAAATTGCTGTTGTTTAGTCTCGCTAAAACTCGAAAACGCCTGGGCCAATTTAGCTGATTTTGGTTTTGAAATGATTGTCGTAGTTCACGGAAGGTTTAAACGGTGAGAAAATATGGAAAAATTGCGAGGAAGATAGTAAAAACACCAATTTCATTTTCCATATAAACTGTTCTACCTACTTTCCTGTCAAACATTTGACGTTCGTCCCTTCAGTACGGTAGGGTAGACTCTGTTCCACTCTTGAATTGAAATTTGAAGTGCTTATTAAATTAAGGGTTTTGAATCGACAATATAATAAATAAATCAACATTACTCGGATTATCGCATAGGTATTTAAATTTTAATAATTTGAATTTTGATGGTTGTTTCAGGTTGTCATTGTTGGTTCATTCAGAAATGTTTGTCATTGTATTGACATATTTTGATGATTGTCATTATGGCGCTTCCATACATAGGTATTCGCTATTTGTGTATAAAAACCGATAAAAACCAAATATATTATCCCCACATAAGAAACGTATTTTTGAGGCTTTTTATGCTCGATCTTACAAACCTTAATAGATAAAGACTTGAAATTTACTCATGATGTGTATTGCAATGGCTGCAAGATAAAATATAATAAAAACTAAATTAAATTCAAAATTAAAGGGGTTCCTCATACAAGAAACGTATTTTTCCAGCAAATATTGTTCAATCGGAACCCTGCGTGTGCGGGTCTGACTCGCACTTGGACAGTTTATTAATATACGCGGTACGAAGTTCGCCGGGTCAGCTAGTACGTATATTATGTAATCGGATGTTCAGATCTAAGATTCAAACCTGAACTTTTTATCTTCGAGGCATTGCTCCGTCCTTCGCCTAGGATGTGTATCTATAGTCCCTCGGCTTACCATGCATAGCAGCGTGGCCACGGCCTGGCCTACCCGTTCTGTCATCTGTCACACGACACCTGTACTGAATAATGTATAGCACCGGTCCGCGGATTTGGACAAAATTAAATTACCCCAGCCTTATGATGCGTGCCGACCTGCCCAACAAATGCCAACTTACGGCCTTAACATAAGCTTCTCTGTCCTTTGATTTACATGTGTAATATTAACAGTTTGTTAGACTTTTGCAGTAGGTATCTACGAGTATATGTGGAATACTTTTCTTTCAGTCAAAGTACTCAAAGTCGTTAGTCATCCATTTGTAGGACATTTACCAAGTTATTGCAGATGCTTAAATGCGTCGATGACAGCTTACCATCAGGCGGGTCATCTGCTTGCCTTTTTACCTACATAATTGGTTTATTACGAATTATGAGGAATTAATATGATAAATCGGTCGAAAAGATATGCGTGCGCATTTATGATAGACGTATCTTTCTATGCTCGGTATTTCTATAAGGGATCGTATCCGCAACGAAGTAATTCGCCAGAGAACAAAAGTAACCGACATAGCTAAACGCATTAGCAAACTGAAGTGGCAGTGGGCTGGTCATATATGTCGCAGAACCGATAACCACTGGGATAGACGCGTTCTGGAGTGGAGACCACGAATTGGCAAGCGTAGTGTAGGACGCCCTGTGACAAGATGGAGCGACAATATACCCAGAGCAGTGATTGGAGGAGAAGAGCTCAGTGGCGCGCAATGGGGGAGGCCTATGTTCAGCAGTGCACTGATGTGGGCTGATAATGATAATGATGTATCTTTCTAAGATTGAAATACCGGCGGTAGCAATAAATAGTAGCTTTTAGAAAAGCCAAAGACCAAGTTAAAAGAGTATTTAATAAGAAAAAAGAGTATTTAATAGAATCACATGAGTTCAAGCAAAATTTGGTTGATCAACTCGTCATTTGGATGCCGGGTCTGTCGGTATATTAAAACTAAACCAATACATTTTACAGATTATTCTTATTTAAGACAAATAAACTTCTAAAATGATGATGTTTTATTTCGAGTTTTCTAAAATACGGCGCATTGAACAATACTAAAACAGAAATGTACACTATTTTAGAATATCGTTCCTGTCACAGGGCGTCCTACGCTACGTTACGTTTTTCTTCGCAAGGTGATTGGTAGTGATTGAAAACGAAAAGCCAAAGATCAGGCTCAGTGGCGTTTCTTAGAATAAGCCTAAGTGGACTGATCACGACTAATCATGATGATGATAATATTTTCCGTCTTGTTTCAGTGTTGCTAATAACGATCTTTCGGCATTTTCTATTCCACTCAGTGTGGAAAATTTCTGTTACGTTATCTGATCTGAGTTAGTTCAGTTTTGTGTAAAAATCAATTATATTTACACAAAAAGTAGCATATGTTCATCATCATGCCATAAAGTATCTGCTTGTTAAATTTAAGTAAATCGGATCGTCCGTGAGATAACAAACGGACAGAGTGACGGTTACAAACGATTTTATAATATTAGTCTGGATACTGATTATTAAAGTCATGCGTTCTGTAATGGAACTTGCCTGCAAGATTAGAATTGTTACTTTTCAAATAGGTACCTGAAATATTTACATACAGCAAGACCCTTACCCTCCACAAATGTATCTCTAAGATTAATAATGTTGTACTGCTTTTAAAATTATAAGTAGAAATGTAGGCTCCCCTAATGTAGTTCTGTGGTCCCTATTTTAATGTCCATAACTCTTGTCCATAAGCCGCATGTACGAACTAAGTACATTACCAACTTTTCACCCGAGCCCAACTTGCTATTAGCTACACGGCAAGACAAACACATAGGGTAAGTTTACAAACTTTGCATACGTAGGCTTAGTACTACGAGGCTACGAGCTACGGTGCTACGTGGGTCTATGTAGCTTAACAGGTAGCTTGAAAATATTGGTTTAGCGGCTTATGTGATTTTAGGGGTATAAAGTAAAGTTTATTCGTAACTTGCATCTACTTTTAATTAATTTTTACCCGACTGCGCGACGCAAAGGAGAGGTAATGTGTTTATCAGTCTATATATGTATGTATGTATGTATGTATGTATGTATGTATGTATGTATGTATGTTCCTTTGTGGCACACTAGAGACCAAACGCGTGGGCCGATTTTGATAATTGGCACGTCAATAGATTCACCATGCTAGCGCAAGTGTCAACGAAAACATAAAAAATTGAAAAATTCAAAATGGCGGATTTCAGACACCAAAATTTGGGGTTCGAAAAAATTTTTTTTTCATAATCTATTGAGTGGGGTATCGAATTATAGGTCTTAAAATGGATATTCAAAATATATTTATAACAAATAATTTATGATCGTACAAATCGAAAAAAAAACGATGTTACATGCCGCGTTAGTCACTTTCAGTAACAAGTTTGCGGTGCTTTTAGCTTATCTCTGAAGTTACTTATCAGATCTCAATAAAATTACAATGAGACCAAACAAAAATCATATTAACTCAAACAAAAAAAGAATTTTCCAAATCGGTTAAGAATTGATGGTGTTCTGAGGTAACAAACAACCTCTTCCTTTTGCTATAGTCGTTTAATAGTACAACTGTAAAGTAAGTAAGCTTAATAATCCACGTGACATCAACTCTCTAAATGAAATGAGAAGATTACGGAAATTGCCGTCCTTTACTTAACTAAAAAGTGTAAAATAAAACATGAAATTAAAAAATCAAAAAACCCGACTGCGCAAAAAGTGAAGTGTTAAAAAACGAACTGAAAAGAAAAAAACAAGTAAGTCTAGTAGTTTAGACTTCTGTTTAGGGATATCAAAAAACTATATCATTTAAATTATTTCTCGTTCAATACACTCATAAAATAAATTATACTTTGTTATATGGAATGTAGAGACTTTAACACTCGGGACACATTAATGGCTTAACGAATGGGGATTAATGTGTCCCGACTGTTAAAGTTAAACGTAAACGTAGGTAAAGGTAAACGTAAGTAACTACTAGACTTACTTGTTTTTTTCTTTTCAGTTCGTTTTTTAACACTTCACTTTTTGCGCAGTCGGGTTTTTTGATTTTTTAATTTAATGTTTTATTATATGGCTGATAACAGTGCTTTGGTAATTAATTAATACTGACTATATTAAAATAATATTCTGTAGTCGTTTTTTAACGTGTCTACCGCATGACCACTATCTAACCTGTTGGAAAGTGACGAGAACAGGGCTAGAATAGAAACTAGTACTCAAGGACAGCTGTGGGAACGCATAAGATGTTTGGTGGCAAATTTTCCTAGGAACAAATTCATCGTGTCAAACAATCATTTTGAAATGAACAAAATAGTAATTAATTTTTTTTAAAATAATTTGTATAATAAGATCCACTAAAAACATCCTTGTAAATTTAGATCAGCCGAATAAACAGTATCTTAAAAAATCCTAATTTAACAGATAAACATATTTTATTAAATACGTTGGAATAAAACATGTCATGACATGTCGGAAATAAAACGTGCGGATTTTTATAACATATTGTGGCGTAAATCTGACCACCTGGTTTTGAGTTACGACGTATTCACAGTTACAATGTAACACAGACCTAAATTATACGGTAACAATGACAATCATGGTGGCTTATAATAGAACTTTATCATACGTAATAAGTAACAATGTTAAGTTACCTTTCCTTAAATTAATAATAAATATTTAAATGTGTAATGGTAGGACTTCTGTACAGTTTTTGGATATTAGCAATTTGGTCCAGAAATGACTATCTATGGATTATCTAGCAGTTACCAGCGCTATTTTGCGATGTAGTGTGACGATCGAAGTAAACCTTTATATTTTTTATATTATTCTAGGTTTGTTCTCATTGTTTTAGTAGGCAGTTATTATCGTTTGTTATCAACCACTGGAACACAAATTCAATTGTAAATTAATTACATCCTGCGCGGTTTGTCGGAGTTTCTCTGAAGGATTGAATTCGCAACCAGGTGCGTCGACTGAGAGCCAAAGTCACTTATTACACCAAATAGCCTACCGAATTAGCAAGCTGAATTGGCAATGGGCCGGCCACATTAGCCAAAGTTCCGACAACCGCTAGAGTGAACGAGTTCTTGAGTGATGGAGATCGCGAATTGGCAAACGTAGCGTAGGACGTCCTCAAACTAAGTGGAGCGATGATATTCGCAAGGCAAGAGCTGGATGATAGTAGCCGAAGATTGTTCTCAGTGGCATACAATTCGAGAGGCCTATGCCCAGCAGTGAACTGGTATAGGCTGATGATACTGAAAAGAGCGGTTTCGTAAGTCCATTTTACTATTCAATCTCATCAAGTACACATTCTAGTGTAAAATAGAACTGAGTTCTACTTATGTTCAACTGAATTAATTTTTTAATCGTTATAAGTGATCCAACCGAGGAGCCGTTTTGAGCAGTAATGAAATTGCTCTTTTGAACCGAGAGCGCTAAATCCCTTCACCTGACTGTAAATCACCCCACCTGGCTACCTGCTGCGTTATAAATTAAATTAACTACTTATCGAATATTCTATTAAACGAAGAATAATACTCATCGCTATCCTATTACACTGGCTTTTTATGGTTGAGTTTTTGTTTGATAAGCTTGTTTTATTTAGGAGGGGCTCGATTGTATCTGATTCAGGAATAGATAACCTAAATGATCAGGAGTAGTTTAGATGAATAATACTAAGAATATATAAGAATAAGTTCACCCAAGTTTAAGGGTAGTCATTAGAGTTAGTATATTTACACTTTGACAAAAAGTTTTTAATACAATGATAACAGTATGACTGTTATTAATCATGCATGGTGGTAAGGCACTGTCTAGTGTCTGCCTGGCTAGCTACTACCGTCAAGATGGAAAATCTGTCGCCAAACACTTGAACAGTGTATTCCGACAGCTGCCCTTGAGAGCCACTTTTCATTCTAAGTCTAACGTGCTACTTACGGTACGGCCCAACCGCGGCGTCTTGCGATCTGCGGGCGCTATCTCAGTACTTTTCAATTGTTTTCTGATCGCGTTTGGTGTGAACCAGTCGGTACAAATACTAATGCTATCTGATCGCCGCCAAGATCGCGCACGCAGGACGCTGCGGTGTGTCAGTACCTTTACTATCCTTGACTTCATTGTCACTTACCAACACTTGAGAACATTGGCTAAACGCTGGCCTCGAAACGATAAAAAATTACTTTTGAAGTCTATACGCGTTTATAAAGCGCAAAAATACTTAAAACACCTACAACAAATTTTCAAGACTTGCGAGTCATGATCATTATTTGCAAAACGTTTGCCCAGAAGCGTTTTATTGGTTGATGAGACTACGATAGCAACTTTCCACCACGGACGTCAAAAAAAAAATCAAAATGGCGCTTAGTCAAGTAGGCAACCGAGTCGAGTAGCGAGCGATACAAAGCAGACGAACTCGACCAACGTAAACGAAAGGGCATGTAAACTAGACCGCGTACTGAGCGAGTCGAGCATAATTGTTTGGCCGAGTTATTCCTTCACCACCTTTTTTATACATTTCACAAACTGAGCCCAGTACTTTTACCAGCGGTTAATGGCCCAATTACCTACCAATGTAAATGGTGGAAGGCGAGTCGAGTAATGCCCTGCTGTTTATACTACTATATGCTGCCACTTTAACCTAAGTTTATGAATTGTAGACAATTAATAAACATAGGTTAAGGGTGGTATGTCAAGCAAGGCGTGCGTGCAGGCATATCACCTAATCCCCCTAACGAGCTGTTTCATTTAAAGCCAGGATAGCCATAATAATGGCAAACCTCCGGTAGAAGTAGTGAGGTTAGCAAATTAAGATAAAGAAAAGTACAGGCGCGTTCTCCATAACTCTTTTACACCCCAAAGAACCCATAGCAGGAATCACTTACAATAATGATAATATGTTTATGTTTATATAAAAAAGAAAAAATATAGTTATGTCTAGGATTCAAAGTCTTATGCATAATTGTATATTGAGCTCATACCACACACTAGTCTTGCTACCAAAAATTAACTCCCTACCATCAAGGAGAAAATCTTTCGCCATAACCTTACGGTGTTCCGGCACTGGCCCTTGAGCGTCAGAGTATTTTAGGCCTAGCGTGTTTAGCATCTTCGAACAAACATTGCTTAGTACCAGGCGATATAGTAGTTAAACGCTAGATATCACAAAAACTTAGTTCGTTACAGTTACGAAATATTATGTACACTCTAATATTATTAAAAGTGACAAATTGGCGACCATTAGCCGCTAATGCAACGTTACATTTAACGTGGTTAGGAACAACTACCGAGTCACGTTTCCATTTGCTGTAATAAACTTTACATTTCACGTGAAACCAAAATACCAGGTTATCGTTCGGAAATAATGAAATCGCGTGACGTTCGTGTCATATTCGACATGAGTGATATTTGCCGGTACACATAAAAACCCTTTTAACGATAAATACCGGTATTGCGTGTACTGAACCCTTCGTGATCGGAAACTTTACTCTATTTCGGTGCGGGACCTACCAACTAGCAATTTTTTT
This sequence comes from Cabera pusaria, assembly GCA_954871355.1. NCBI lineage: Eukaryota > Metazoa > Arthropoda > Insecta > Lepidoptera > Geometridae > Cabera > Cabera pusaria. The sequence continues at coordinate 15,700,822 of OX940896.1, forward strand.
AAACTAATCACCAGATTTAAGAAATGCGGTAGAATAATATTTTATTATATGCTATTACCAAAATTACGTCGAGACTCGTAAATCAGTAAGTATAAGTTGTAATTTTAGTAAACGTAGGGCAAATGTATAATAATGTGTTTTTATTAAACCGCTGCTGATAAGGTTTAGTGTTTTAATAGTCACCTAACTTTTGTTATCTATAGGCTATTTATCTAATTTATTACTTTGTTTATAAGTAACATATAATATTTCGGCAGGTGTTAGAAGAATTACATCGATGTTCTACCTAAAAAGTAGATAGATATATAGATAGATATACTCTTTATTGAACACCAAGAACATTAGTACTAATACATTTTTGTTAAAAATAGTGTCAATGGGTGGTCTTATCGCTCAAAGCGATCTCTTCCAGACAACCATGCATGGAGAGGTTTAAAATAGAACATAATAGATGGCGGTGGTCATAAAACTATTTTGTAAAAATACATAAATATACCTACAATAAATACCTATATTATTACATATAAATTCTATTTATATACTTCATAATATAGAACAATAAAATTCATTATATATATATATATATATATATATATAATATATTATTATTATTATATTATTATATATATAATATATATATATACATATATATAAATATATATATAATTACAAGCAATATATTTACATAAGTACATGCATATTATCAGTGATATAAGATAACCAACTAGCAACAGATTACTCGGAGAGATAGTGTTCTTTTACGTGTCATTTTGAAAAGTGTCCAGAGTTTGTATACGTCTAATTTCTATGGGCAAAGAGTTCCATAGACAGACTGCGTTATCAGTAAAAGAATGACCATAGAAATTCGCATTGTGCGAGGGAATTTTTAACCTTAAGTTCTCTGATGACCTAAGTGTACGTAGGGGATGGGATAGGAATGGATGGGATAGAAGCAGGATTGAAAAGGATAGAGTAAAGGAGTGATAGTATATGGGCATCCCGGCGACGGCGAATAGAGAGCCACTTGAGCTTAGAGCGGTATTCGGAAACATGATCGTATTTTCGTAAGCCGAAAATAAATCGTATGCAAAAATTTTGGAGTCGTTCAAGATTATTTAATTGCTCTTGGGTCAGATCGAGATAGCAGACGTCATCGTAGTCTAATATAGGTAACAAGAGAGTCTGTGCAAGTGCAATTTTAGTGGTAGTAGGTAAGAAGTTACGCAGCCTACGTAAAGAGCCTGCAGAAGCAAATAATTTGCGACTAGTTTCAGCTAATTGGGGGCCCCATGATAAAGTCCGATCGATAAAAATTCCCAAATTTTTCACTGTGTCACTAAAAGATATAGTTATACCTTCGAATTCGACACGAGGTTATTTGCCCCATTCTACTAGGCTGATTTATCGAGGACTACCCAAAATAATTAATTGTGTTTTCGATGGATTAATTTTTAAGCCGTAGGATTTACTCCATTCTGAGATTCGGTTTAAATCGTTGTTTGTAGCCTCTATAGCATCAGAAAGTTATACCTTCGAATTCGACACGAGGTTATTTGCCCCATTCTACTAGGCTGATTTATCGAGGACTACCCAAAATAATTACTTGTGTTTTCGATGGATTAATTTTTAAGCCGTAGGATTTACTCCATTCTGAGATTCGGTTTAAATCGTTGTTTGTAGCCTCTATAGCATCAGAAAGTAGTTTCAATGGTGCTTGGCAGTACAACTGAAGATCATCTGCATACAGGTGGTAGGATGAAGTGAGACTGTGTGATATAGAGTTAATAAAGATGGCGAAGAGAAGAGGAGATAACACGGCACCTTGAGGTACACCGGCAGAAGTGTCACACCACGAAGAAAAACTTTCTTCGAAACGAACCCGTTGCCGGCGACCGTTAAGGTAGCTGTGAAACCAGTCAATTACTGTTGCAGACATGTTATTAGAGCGAAAGATGGCAAGAAGGATATCGAAATCAACAGTGTTAAAAGCATTGCTGAAATCTAGGAGTGACAATACAATTAGCTGACCGTTATCCATCCCCAGACGAATGTCATCGGTGATTTTAACAAGTGCAGTAACTGTATTGTGCCCTGGTCGAAAGCCAGATTGAAAGGGATTAAGTAGGTTATGTCTAGTGAGAAAAGAGCTAATCTGATTATGCACCAGACGCTCAAGGACTTTAGATAGGTAGGGAAGTATAGAAATGGGACGGTAATCAGTGAACGCTTTGGGATTTGTTTTTTTAGGTAAAGGAATTAATTGTGCTTCTTTCCATGCAGAAGGAAACACACCATAGGAAATACAATAATTTAGAATGTGGCAAAGGGCCGGGAGGATAAGGTCAAGGATTGGGATCAACATATTACGACTAATGCCATCGCTCCCGACGGCTTTAGAGGTAATTGAGAGCATGCTCTTTCTAACATCGCAAACAGTAAATTGACGAAAATCAAAGGGAGGCTGGTCATGGGGCTTTAGTAGAAGAATCAATAGTTGTAGATGAGGAGAAATGTTGATTTAACAAGTTGATATTCAAATTTTTTGGAATGGTTTCTTGACGCGATTTACCCACCCCTAGTGACCTGAGGAATTTCCAGACCTTTGCCGGATCTTCCTCTTGAACAGATTCATAGATATGGCGTCTCTGTGCATCCCTACACACCAGGTTGCAGTGATTTAGGACCTTATTGTACCGCGCCTTATTGTTCTCATTGGGACGAACTTTGTATTTTGATTTAGCGACTGCTTTTTTATGTTTAAGGACCTTAATTTCATCGGTAAGCCACGGTGCTGGTGTATGCTTAATCTTGATGGGCCTGATAGGAGCATGCACATCGTATAGCTGCGTAATCAGAGAATTAAACACCGCCACTTGAACATAAATCATATCGTAGCTAAAGTAAAAAAAGTAAAGTAGTAAGTACCATCAAGAGAAAATCTATTGTCCGTAATATTTTAGATAAGTTATTATTATTAGCTAAGATAATATACAGTATATTATAAATAAAGTGTCTTATCGACATATGTAAACCCTTTTTTTATCTTATAGGCTAGCGTTTGATTACTATCTCACCTGGTAGTAAGCGTAGTAGTTGGTTAGTCAGATTACTGACTCTCAACTGTGTGTTGCTGGAACACCGTAAGGTTATAGGCGGCCTTGATGGTGGTAAGCTACTTTTTGGTAGCAAGTCAGGTGGAACATAGATATATAATATGCTCCTACCACCCATAGCTGACACTAATACTTATCAAATCACTTCGCGGTATCGATTACTACCGATAGCAAAAGTTTATCAACGTATGGCTCAATATGCGCAGTTTGCAGTACATAATGCGGCGAAGTGTTTGCAATTAGTTTTTACTGGGGGTAATTAGGGAGGGCCGATTGCGCACAGCTCGCGCCGCAGTCGTGTTTGGAAACTTTGGATCTGTCAGCTGCATTAAATATTAGCTTTGTTCTTGGATTTTGACTTCGACTCCAAAATATTTGTATTTAGCTTAATATTTGAAATAATAAAAGCCCAGAGGCTTCTCAGAAGAGAGTCGTTTACTTATAGTACATTCTCACATTTTGCCCAAAATGTATATACGAGTATCAGTTTCAGATATTTGAAGTCCTTTGTTTGGGAGAGTAGGCCAGTTGCTTTTATTTTATCGCAAACTATGCAAGCGTTTGGTCACTATCTCACCTGATGGTAAGTGACGATTAGGTCGAGGATAGAGCACGATTGCTTATTAAAAACTTATTCGCTCTAGTCTTGAATGCTCGGATGTTGTATTTAGGTGGAAAAACAGACGCCGGCAAGCAACCCTGCGCTTGGGCACGTAACAACCAAGAAATGTATTAGAAAATCTTCTTTTAGAGTTTAAAGAACTATATGTATAAGAAAAAGCTTCTTTTAGAAGCTAAGAAATATTTATATGTAGGTTTACTTGATGGCCAAAATATAATGAAGAATTTATTTCTCGGACTAGTTTACACATTTTTACACCTGTACTTTTCGTAGAATTGACTCGTATCAAGCACATGCATAGAGAAATCTCTGTATTGCGTATTGTGAGAGGTTTTTGTGTTATTCAGATATTTTTGCTTAATGTCCTGCTTATGGCCTTATATTTAATCTATATCTTGAGTGAGCTTTAGGAGCATATTGATTTGACCCCTTGATTCTCAATCATTTGAAAACCTATTCAGATTCGGAAGCTTCAATTTTAATTTAAATATTGATAAATCTGAGAGCTATTCTATCGCGGAAACCTTTCCATTTAGAATCACAGACTTTTTCGAAATGAAATGTCAAATGTAACCGATCGGAGCATTGTGCATTGCAAAGATCCGAGTTGAAGGAGAGGCAGTTTCCTAATCCGAATTTGATTTCGAATGATTGAGAATAACCCTGCAGGGCTGGCTAATTTTAGTTGCTGCAGCTACATAGCTAAAATGTCTTGGATTTGTATGCGTCCCTAAAAGCAGAATCTGAAATCCGTTTTCCCATCCATTTTATATGGATAGGCTTTTTTGATGATATCTCGAGAACGTATTGACGGATTGCGATGAAAAATAAATTGACACAACATTAATTTAGTTGGAAGCGGTACGAAGTAAGCAGGGTCAGCTTTTTATTAAAAAAACACCAACTCTTGTAATTTTCCTTTCTAACATCTTCTTGTCTCTATTTTTCCACCGGAAAACACCAAAACTAAAAGTCGCCGTCATCGCCACATGCGAGTTGGAATTAGCAAAACTGTATCAAGAAGGAATTACATTCGCAAAGGAAATAATACCTTAAGTTATTAGTATCGTGTATTGAGTGTAATTTCATGCCATCCTGCGTGCGCGATCTACGTGACGATCAGGTAGCGCAGTAGTATTTGTACCGGCTAGTTCACACCAATCGCGATCTACGGCGTTCAGAAAACAATAGAAATTCAGATCGTGAACGCGCACGCGGACGCAGAATGCCGCGGTGTGGTCGTTCCTTTAGAGGTAACAGTTTCGTACATGATTCGCGTTTTTGATTAAACAAATCGATTATTAGCGATGGAATACCTACTTTTTAGATTCGTATTGTTTACTACAGTTTTGAACTATATTTTGACTTCAATTTGATCTTTCTGATACATTACTACTACTGAGTTTTTTTTAGGCTACAAACTCAATCTAAACTTCACAGATTGAGTTTGTAGCCTAAAAAAAACTAGATTGGATTATTAGGTTGTAACCAAAGTAATAACCAGCAACCACTTCATTTAGTACTCACGCAATTTAGCAATGCCTCACCCGATGAAACATGGTTTTGATACACATAATTATTATTAAAATTATACTCATAAATGTATCAGAAAGATCAAATTGAAGTCAAAATATAGTTCAAAACTGTAGTAAACAATACGAATCTAAAAAGTAGGTATTCCATCGCTAATAGACGGCCTACATGACTTTGTAGAAAGGCCTCTACGAAGTCATGTAGGTCGTCGTAAAAAGCATGAGAGAAGACACAGCTACAATGTTGCTCTTGAAACTATTTTTCAGTGAAGATTTTCTGTGCAATCTCTTTATAACACCGCATCGCGTTTTGAGTGTTTGTAAGCTAAAGAATTAAAAGGTAAGCGCACTTTTGCAGGCAGGGTAGGTGTAATGTAATTCATGATACAAAGCGAGGCGGCGCAGCGAGTCCGAACGTGACATACATGTACATGAGGTCGAAGGAGAGAATCTACAATGTGCGGTACCTACTATGCTTAAGTTATCGAAATATATTGGCTGTCGGCATTAAGAAAAAGGAATCAAGAAAATTGTAAAAGTGTTTTGTGTGACAGTATTGCATCAGAATGTTGGCTCTTGTTTTATTGCTACATAATTTATACACTGTTGAACGTTTTTTAATAACTACGGAATAAAGAAATAAAAACCGGCCAAGTCGAGTTGAACTCGCCAACCGAGGCTTCCGTACCAACGTTGGTATGCACCAATTAAGCTAGACCTCTAAATTGTATCAGCGCTCATATAACTCAGATGTCTACCTTAATTAGCGTAAACTATGTATGTATGGGGGCACCCTTTAATTTTCAACTTTTTTTCTTTTTTGGATTTTTTCCTTAATTTGTGCTGTAAGACCTTGCTTCTTGCCAAATTTCATAATTCTAGGTCAACGGGAAGTACCATATAGGTTTTCGACCCAAAACCTATAGGGTACTTCTGGTTTACCTAGAATTGTCAATTTTGTTATAAGCAAGGTCTTAGAGCACAAGTAAAGGAAATATTCCGAAAAATAAAAAAAAGTTGAAAATTAAGGTACATTTTGGTACTAACAAGTTTTCGCGAAAATCTCAATATGCCCATATCTTTTTATTGTGTTGACTCAAGACCTTAGTTTTTATACACCCAATAGGGACTATAGACCTCAGTATCAGGTTTAAATTTCAACGGAACCCTAAAAAGGGATAAAGATTCCTTCATTATAAAAATTGATGTTTAAATTGATTTAAATTTTGGGCTTTAGTGTAACTACTAAGAAAAACAATATAAATAATTTAAATTAACTTTTTTTTCTATGCTTAATATATGTATCCTATCTGATGTTAAGTGACGACGTGGTCTAAGATGTAGCACGCAAGTACAACGGAGGTTCACGTCTGACACCTTTTTTGCCTTAATTTGTATGTATGTATTTGTATCTCTTGAAACTTATGAGCTGTGTGTGCTAGGACTTGTAACTTAGGTCAACTTAAACTTCTGTCAGAACTCACGTACTGTGATAAGTGAGCTGCGGCAACGCGTCTTCAGCATGCTACTTGATATTCGTGCGCTTACCCCACCACATTTCACCCGGTGCCGGCTGCTCTATGGATTTTGAACTTTGTTATTCCACAAACCCTTTTTCTCCCTGGCTACGTTCTGCCGCTGTACATTAGAAATTTAAATATTTTAATCTTGGCTCGGTGAATCTGCCGTAATTACAATGTCAAACCAATGTTCTTGGTTAATCTCAAGTAGTGTTTAGATTCAAATGTTTCAGAAAAGTAGCCCTAAATAAGATTTGTTAAATTAACACGAAATAAAAGTATGTAACGAACTATTGTTCCTCTTCATTTATGAGGATTTTAAAAGTGGGCATTAAATGAGGCGTTTTCAGAAAAAAAAAAGAAACCGAGATCGCTGTTACGGTCAGCGCATTTTTAACAGAAGCAAGATTACTTAGGTAGAAGAAGCTAATTTTCATCGCTCAGCCAATTTTATTATTATTATTAAAATAAAAATTATAAGTTGTCGTGCCTGATGTTTACATTACTTACTAACTTACTAAAATAACATACGTAGAATTGATATCAGCGTATATTGTATTACTTAAAAATGCAAAATTCAAGCCCGATATTTTTCTTTTGATAATTTATCCTAAAAATTATCGCTTTTGTCATTTGTATATTTATTTTTATATATTTTATATATATATTTTTATATACCATACAAGCGGTAAGTAGGTACCTAGGTGAAAGTACCTATTTTACAGCACGCTCCGTTGTATGGTGCGTAATTTTTAACTTTCGAGCAATGTATAGGCTTCGTAAGTGCATTTTTTGAACAAATGTGTTGAAAAAATACTTACCTATATTTATATCTACATTATTTTTGTAGTTTTACGAGATTGCTCATGGAAAATATCTATTAATACACAAATAAACAAAATTATTTTTTAGCAATTATGCAATTTATAAATTCAGTGAGCATACAATTAGTATCTGATGAGTTGTTTCCAGCCGGCAATTATGAAAACAAGCCGATGGCTCCACAGCTTCGCAGCCAACGGCGCTGAAAACCGAACATGTAAACAAAGCTTGCCTGGGGTTGCCAGTTAACCTCAATTTTGCCGACCGCATCCTAACGTTCTGATTTTTTTAGTTTCAACTTGATTTGTGTTGCCGCTGCTGACTCGATTCGCTATGAATTTAAAGCTGAGATAAATTCTGACCAGTTAAGCTGCGCCGCGAAGTTGGGATGTTAAATTTTTCTGCTTGGTTGCTCTATATATGTACATTCGTTTTAGTCTTTTCTTCCACTTCTTCGCGTATCGTCATTGTTTTGGCATATCAACACAAACTACTTATCTAATGCTTCTAATTACTCAGACATATATCAACAAAGCTCCTAGTGTCTGTCAGTGTATGAAACGCCCGCACTAGGCCGGAGTAGTATGTAATATTCAACCGTCAGGTGGCAACATTCACACGAAATTACACGTAATTAGCGCGGCAATTGGGGCGTCCGTAGTTTTCGCCTTTATGACGTGTTACCATACGTCGCCTTTTGATGTACTCCCTGTTACTAGGATGATTTATAACCGGTCGTGCCCTTTGGCCTCTTTTGAAAACTTTACAAGCTTTAGATGGCTTAGAGCAATGGCTTTGTGGAAAAAGGTTTTTCTGTGATTTTAACATAGTGTTATTAGCTGTATATTAATTGTTGTTGAGTCTATGTACTTTTACATTACAAGGCTTATTTTTAACTACGGAGGGTTAAAGCCTGAAGGTTTCATTTGTAAATTATGAAGCATAAGGTAATGAAATGCAATACATTATTTGCGTCCGTTTTATCTCAAGTACAACGTGTATGAATTTGACAGAAGAAAACAAATTCTTACATTTTACGAGTAATATATATTTTATACTAGACTAGCTGACCCGGCAAACGTTGTTTTGCTAAAACCCAAATATCTTACGGAACCCTATTTTTTTCCAAATAGCCTATGTTACTCGTGGATAATGTGGCTTTCGAATGGTGAAAGAATTTTTAAAAACGGTCCAGTAGTTTTTGAGCCTATTCATTACAACCAAACAAACAAAGTTTTCCTCTTTATAATATTAATATATATTATATATATATATATATAGTGTAGATAGTGTAGATACCACGTTTGATAGTGGTCAATCCACAAATCCTAGAACTGTGGGTCAATCACCTGATGTTTTGTGACGGTGCGATCGACAATACAGCACGCTAACCTAGAAGATACCTATTCACTCACGATTTGAAGACCCCCGGGATGTAGTTACTGGAAAACAAAGACACAAGGAATTCTATTCCTTGGCAGTACGTATGATAAATGATAGAGCAAAAAATGTTGTGCGGGTAGATAGAACGTTCACCATATAAGATCGTTTAAAAAACTAAAAGAACCGACTTCAAACGCCGCGCTCAAACGGTCGCATTGAAACCTCCTTTTTTGGAGTCGGTTAAAAACGATGGCGCATATCGGTATGTCTGGTTGTCCGATAGAAGAAAGGGGATGGCAATACTAACCGTGCAATGGGTTGGCACACTGTTCAAAATGTATCCGATAAAAACAGATAAATTAGCGATTTTGCGGCGATGCTCTACGCTCTGGAGCCTTTTAACTTTAACTTTTTTATTTCAGAATCTATCTTACACGGTACAATTTGTCCAATTCTCCAGAATCTCCACCGAAAAACTAAACAAAATCCTTGACATACTTTTATGGGGTACTTGATCCCAAAACGAAAAGTGAGCTCAGCGCAGCACCATACCTACATATTGCTTACAATATATTACTTCCCACCCAATATCGATGAAATACTTTGAAAGTAACTATCCGCTCCGGCAAAGTGAGGCGTAACAAAGTTATAGATGTCAAAGAGTCCTAAATCAGCCCCAAACGCTCGGGATTGTCCTTGTCTCAGCACGCAAATAAAGATTTACGTACTCGGAACTGTTTGACTTAAACGCCTCTAAATTTAGTAGAAGCAATATCCCCCGCGTGCGATTCTTTATGTAAAGAGGCCAGGCGTTTCTATATCACTCGCTACAAGATAGGAGAACTTATAAAAAATTCATCATGTTCTCGATTCCGTTTTTCAGTCCCTGACCCTTTTTACAATACGTTGACTATTAATACGGCAGTTTTGTTTTCATAAGTATCACGGTAGTCAATTTTATGACGTTGTAGTCTTTAGTTAGAAGTTGTATAGTGTTGTAAAACTTTAATGCAGTCTCCTCATGAGCCACGATAGCTTAATTATTATATTACTATTACAAATAGGAAACAAATGATTCGAATGCTTACATATCAAAAATATTGAGAAAATGTTACGATTGCGGAAATTAGATAATTAATACAAGTCCAAAACAGAATACGCATACTCCAGACCATACTATGAGATCCATGTGCAACTTAAATTTATAACATCGACTTTCCTATAAATAAGCTGATTATATAAGTATCCAAGCTGAACTATAGTTTTGTCTTACAAAAATAACCTTAACTTTACGGAAAAGTTAAGGTTAGTCCCTAAAAAGTTTTATAGCATTATAAAATATGAACGCAGAGCTGTGCCGCTTTTCATAAAGCCCTATAAAAGTTTTTACTACACAATACTGGAGCGGGGATATTTCTTATGTTGATTTATTTTATATCCGCAAGTGTGGCGACGCTGCGACTACTATTTCAATGTAGAGTAGAAGCATTGCATACACACCTAAATAATTTCTATTTTTATGATTTTGTAACCTTATAAAGGCGCGGGTAGGTAGGGCTACCTATCGCCTTTGTTAGGACGAGGTCTTCAGGTCGCGTTGAAATAAAACGATGGTTGTTGCACTATCAGATGTTCTTATTATAAAATAGAATGTTAGCAAAGAGAATATAACCACTATTTTAGTTGCTGTCTATGTGTTATAATTCTGGCGGTTAACTCTCTTATAAAAAACATTTTTTGTTCTCCCGTCAGTTAAGTTCCCTATAAAGTTCCCACGTCACTTTGACGTGGGAACGCGCGCTGTCGTTTTTTAGCATTGCGCTTCGCACATCAGAGGCATTTTGCCACCCGAATGGATGGGCAAAACGCCACACCACCCCCCTACGGAGAAGGAGAATCCGTGGGAAAAGAAAAAATAAATAAAAAATCAAAGGTCAAAAGGTTTGCAAAAATGAACTTTACGACCTGACCGGGTAGTGTATTGTGGTGAATGTGAGGAAGGAGCAGCGGGAGAAGATGAAGAGGATCCAGAATGAGGAGAGAGAACTCTAGAAGGATGTGATGATGACACTGGATGATGTGCAGGAAGAGACGGCGTCGATACTGGATCAACAGGACTCGGCTGTTCGATGTACGCTGGCTTGAGCCTGTCGATACTGACATTCACCTGTCTGCCTTTTAAATCGATCGAGAAAGTTTTTCCGTCCTCAGATCGAGATATCACGCGATGAGGGCCAGAATAGGGTGGCTGCAAAGACCGACGAACAGTGTCATCCCTCAGCATGACGTGTGATGCAGTGGATAGGTTTTTAAAAACAAAAACCGATGGCTTAGAATGATGAGAAGCCGGAGTGGGTCGCAATTTGGACATATATTGCCTTAACTTGACGACAAAATCCGAAGGCTCCTCATAGCCAGTAGCTTCGGGAGAAACAGTTAAAAGTTCCCCTGGGAGCGCTAATGTCTCACCATACAGCATTTCTGCTACGGTTGATTTTATATCCTCTTTAAATGCAGAGCGCATGCCTAACAAAACAAGAGGCAAGGCACTCGACCAGGAACTGTCATGACACATCAGGGACGCTTTTAACTGCCGATGCATGCGCTCAACGAGCCAATTAGCGCAAGGGTGATAGCTGGTGGTACGAATACGTTTGGCACCAAACAGATCGGTAAGGCGTCTGAAAAGGTCAGATTCGAACTGCCGTCCCTGATCAGTCGTGATGACCGCAGGGACGCCGAATCGAGCTATCCAGCCATCCACAAAGGTCTTGGCTACTTCCTCTGCCGTTATCCCACTCATAGGCCACGCTTCGGGCCACCTAGTGTAACGGTCAACAGCAGTGAGGCAGTATTGAAAGCCAGAGGAAGAAGGCATAGGTCCGATAATGTCTATGTGGACATGCTTGAGCCGAGATGTGGGACTGGAGATATGTCCGAGCGGAGACTGAGTATGCCGAGTCACTTTGCTTCGCTGACAAGCTATGCAAGTTTGGCACCAGCGACGGCAATCCTTGGTGATACCTGGCCAAACGAAACGGTCAGAGACCAGACGAACAGTGGCCTTGGTACCTGGGTGACTCAGGTTATGCAGTTTGTCAAAAATACTTTTCCGCATAGGTTCCGGTAAAAATGGTCGCGGTCGTCCTGTGGAAGTATCGCAGACCAAAGTTGTGTTAGTGCCGGGAACAACGATGTTCTCTAATTTTAGAGAAGAATCTTTATCGTTACGATACTTTTTCAACTCGTCGTCGAGTTGTTGGCAAGAAGCAAGTGCAGAGTGATCTGCTTCGATACTAATGGCTTCGATGCGGGACATAGCGTCTGCTATCGTATTATCAACCCCTTTTACGTGGACAATGTCCGTGGTAAATTGGGAGATAAACGAGAGTTGATTTAGTTGGACCGGTGGAAGCCTCTCTCGACGCTGCGAGAAAGCGTAAATGATCGGCTTGTGGTCCGTGTAAATTGTGACTTGCTGCGCAACCAGAAAATGGCGATAATGCTGCACACTCTCGTAAATCGCAAGGAGTTCCCTGTAATATGCTGGCCATTCGGACTGTCGGGGCTTCAGCTTTTTGCTGAAGAAACCCAAAGGTTCCCAAGCATTGCCAACTTTCTGCTGAAGGCAGGCACCAACGTGCGAGTTCGAAGCGTCGGTGAAGAGCCCCAGCTCAGCATTCGGCAACGGCTGAGCCAGAAGAGCAGCGGATGACAGGCTGTCTTTACCTGTAAAGACAGCCTGTCATTTCATTTCGGCCTGTCAGAGTTTTATGGCCTGCCATAAAACTCTCTTCAAGTTCAGGCGTCCAAGAAACCGGTGTGGAACCTTTGCCTTGGGAAGCCACTATCGCATTGACCAGCGGTGCTTGCAACTCTGCAGCGTTTCGCAAAAAATGTCGATAGTAGTTGACCATTCCAAGAAAACGGCGGAGTCCCTGAACGGTCTTGGGCAAAGGAAAATCCTTGAGAGCCTGAATGCGCTCAGTTGGTGGCCGCGTTCCTTCAGAGGAAATGCGGTTCCCGAGGAAAGTTACCTCAGGAGCACCAAACACGCACTTTGCAGGATTGATGACAATGCCGTAATCTTCAAGTCGCTTGAAGAGTATACGGAGGTGCTCAGCGTGCCGAGTGGCGTCGCGAGAGTACACTAAAATGTCATCAACGTAGGCAAAGCAGAAGTCCAGACCCTGTACAACTTCATCTATGAACCGTTGGAAAGTTTGGCCTGCGTTGCGCAAACCAAAGGTCATGTAGTTGAATTCGTACAGGCCGAAGGGGGTGATGATGGCCGTTTTACATATGTCCTCAGGCGCAACGGGAATCTGCTGGTATGCCTTGACGAGATCGATTGTACTAAATATAGTACAACCAGCTATGTTATGACCAACATCACCAATATAGCGGACTGGGTATCTATCGGGCACTGTGCGTGCATTCAGTGCGCGATAGTCACCGCAAGGTCGCCAGGTGCCGTCTCTTTTAGGTACCATGTGAAGGGGAGAGGACCATGGACTTTTTGAAGGTCTTGCTGTTCCACACTGGACCATGTCATCAAAAACCTTTTTAGTCTCCTGAAGTTTTTGAGGAGCCAGGCGCCTAGGACGACAAGAGACGGGGGCACCTTCAGTAGTCAGGATGTGATGGACGGTGTTATGCTTCGGCTCCCGAATGAGTCCTGGTGGCTTTGTGATTGATGGAAATTCCGCAAGAAGCGCACCAAATCCGGACGATGGAGCAGAAACAACTTTAACACTGGTCTGATCTAGTGTTGCAACGGCAGCGATACATGACAACCCAGTACTGCTATCGACAAGCCTTTTACTGGCACAATCTGGCATAAGCCGATAGTGTGCCAGAAAGTCGGAACCGATAATGGCGGTGTTGACGTCAGCGACGATAAACTGCCACTGAAAGGCGCGTCGCAGACCCAGATTGAGCGTCATTTGTATGTGGCCAAAGGTGCGAATCTCACTACCATTGGCAGCAGCCAGTGTGTAGTTTGACTGCGTTGGCTTATTCGCTAGCCATTGGTACGGATAGCAGGAGAGGTCCGACCCTGTGTCTATTAAAAACCGGCGTTTCGAAACGCTTTCGGTGACAAATAATCGGCGACTCTCCGAAAAGCAGTCAGTCGTCGCCGCTAATGACTGCTGTTTGAGTTTCCCGACGGCGGGGACGTCCAAGTGCATGGTTTTACACATTTAACCGCTTTAGTACCAAACCTCCTATGGTAAAAACAAAGTTTGGATTTACCAGCGGACTGTGAGCGTTCACGCTGGTTTGAGTTACTCCGTGACCTATCCCTACTCCGGTCAGCTGATAGTGCAGCGATCTGGCGCGTGAGATCATCAAGACGCCGTGTAATGTCGTCTAGCGATGAAGGCGAGACGGCAGAAGTGCTCGCTGAGAAAACAGCTGATGACCGAGGAGCTGCAACACCGGGCGATACTTCTAAAATTTTGTCTGCTAGCTCTGCAACTTTATCTAAAGCAAGCTCAGACTGAGCAGCCAAAATAGCCTGAAGGTGTTGTGGGAGGCGGCGCATCCAAAGCTGGCGAAGCAAATTTTCATCCGAAAGAGTGTTCCCAGCCAAAGACCTAAGATGTCTTAAAAACTGGGAGGGGCGACGATCGCCCAGCTCCTCATCGCTAACGAGCTGTCGGACACGTTGCTCTTCAGATGTGGAAAGCCTACGGATAAGCTCAGCTTTTAACCTACCATATTTGTCTGCGGGCGGTGGATGAAGAATAATATCTTCAACTTCTCCAATAACCCGAGTGTCCAACTGAGCAACAACATAATTAAATTTTGTTAGATCAGCGGAGATACCTGAAATGGTAAATTGAGCCTCAACCTGAGCAAACCAGAGGAGGAAGCTTAACAGCAACTTTACATATTGTGGGGAAAACGGGGTCCGAGGTGGGTGTGTTAGTGCTGTCACCTTTTAATTTTTGCAATTCAGCAAGCAATAAAGCATTTTGTTGCTGTAATAATGAGTTTTGCTCTTGTGCGGATTGCAAGTTAGCTTCCATCTCCGTAGTTGGGTTAGTACACTATAAAAAGCCGTACAATATAAATGGTTATCAACACCAATATTATAAATGCGAAAGTCAGTTTGTTTATTTGTTTGTTTGTTTGTTTGTTTGTTTGTTTGTTTGTTTGGGACTTCTTCACGGTCAAACGGCTTGACTGATTTGGCTGAAATTTTGTACAAAGATAGTACATAGGGCAGAATAGGATATAGGATACTTTTTTTTTGGCTATCGAGTCAGGGGGTCCAGATATTTTTAATTGAATTTTGTAAATATGAGACTTCTTCTCGAATAAATGGCTTGACCGATTTGCCTGAAATTTTGTATGAATATATGTCATAGGGTAGAATAGGATATAAAATACTTTTTTTTTGGCTGTCGAGTCAGGGGGTCCGGATATTTTAAATTGAATTTTGTAAATATAAAACCTTTTCTCGAATAAATGGCTTGACCAATTTGCCTGCAATGTTGTATACAGACAGTTCATAGGGTAGATAGGATATAGGATCTTTTTTTTTTTGGCTGTCGAGTCAGGGGATCCAAATATTTTTAATTGAATTTTGTAAATATAAAACTTCTTCTAAAATAAACGGCTTGACCGATTTGCCTGCAATGTTGTATATAGACAGCTCATAGGGAAGAATAGGATATGGGATACTTTTTTTTTAGCTATCGAGTCAGGGGGTCCAGATATTTTTAATTGAATTTTGTAAATATGAGACTTCTTCTCGAATAATGGCTTGACCGATTTGCCTGAAATTTTGTATGAATATATGTCATAGGACAGAATAGGACATAGGATACTTTTTTTTTGGCTGTCAAGTCAGGGGGTCCAAATATTTTTAACTGAATTTTGTAAATATAAGACTTCTTCTCGAATAAACGGCTAGACCGATTTGCCTGAAATGTTGTATGAATACATGTTATAGGGCAGAATAGGATATAGGATACTTTTTTTCTAGCTGTCGAGTCAGGGGGTCCGGATATTTTAAATTGAATTTTGTAAATATAAAACCTTTTCTCGAATAAACGGCTTGACCAATTTGCCTGCAATGTTGTATACAGACAGTTCATAGGGTAGATAGGATATAGGATCTTTTATTTTTGGCTGTCGAGTCAGGGGTCCAAATATTTTTAACTGAATTTTGTAAATATAAGACTTCTTCTCGAATAAACGGCTAGACCGATTTGCCTGAAATGTTGTATGAATACATGTCATAGGGCAGAATAGGATATAGGATACTTTTTTTTTGGCGAGTTAGGGGGTCCGGATATTTTAAATTGAATTTTGTAAATATAAAACCTTTTCTCGAATAAACGGCTTGACCAATTTGCCTGCAATGTTGTATACAGACAGTTCATAGGGTAGATAGGATATAGGATCTTTTTTTTTTGGCTGTCGAGTCAGGGGATCCAAATATTTTTAATTGAATTTTGTAAATATAAAACTTCTTCTAAAATAAACGGCTTAACCGATTTGCCTGAAATTTAGTATGAATGCATGTCTTAGAGCAGAATAGGATTAAGGATACTTTTTTTCTGGCTGTCGAGTCAGGGGGTCCAGATATTTTGAATTGAATTTTGTAAATATTAAACCTCTTCTCGAATAAACGGCTTGACCGATTTGCCTGAAATATTGTATATAGACAGTACATAGGGTAGAATAAGATATAAGACACTTTTTTTCTGGCTGTCGAGTCAGGGGGTCCAAATATTTTTAACTGAATTTTGTAAATATAAGACTTCTTCTCGAATAAACGGCTAGACCGATTTGCCTGAAATGTTGTATGAATACATGTCATAGGGCAGAATAGGATATAGGATACTTTTTTTCTGGCTGTCGAGTCAGGGGGTCCAGATATATTAAATTGAATTTTGTAAATATAAGACCTCTTATCGAATAAACGGCTTGACCGATTTGCCTGAAATGTTGTATAAAGACAGTTCATAGGAAAGAATAGGATATCGGATACTTTTTTTCCGGCTGTCGAGTCTAGGTGCCCAGTTTTGCAAATGTGTGGCCTACTCTCGGTCAAACGGGTTAACCTTTTTAGCTGAAATTTTGTACACAGACAGTCAATAAGACATGGAAGGACAACGAATACTTTTTTTTGGTTGGCAATTTCGGGTGTCTAGATTTTTATTATGGAATTTTGTGAATGTGTGGCCTCTTTTCGGCCAGACGGCTTGACCGATTCAGATGAAATTTTGTACAAAGAATAATAGTATAGTATATAATAGGGCATAAAAGGGCAAGGAATACTTATTTCGGCAATTAAGTGTGGGTGCCTTTATTTTTTGTTAACTTTACATAGAGTTTGCATAATCATAAAAGTTTGACCTTAGGTCCATCTATAATGACTAAACTTAAGATGTGTCCTAATAAGGCCATAAAACTGTCAGGGTCATTATAAGCCATCAAAATTTACGCGATAGCTTTGCTTGCCCAACGTGTTTTATCTGTTTTGTGGGAAGTATTTCAGAAACATACGTGTTAACAGCCACATTTAACCTTAGGGTCATAGGTGTTGACTTAGTAGATCATAAAAACTAAAACTGTCATTAAAGGGCGTAAACATTTTTCGCGCTCGCTTCGCTCGCGCATTGATAGCGCTCGCTGCCCTCGCGCAAACATTTGTTTTGTCTTCTTTGTAGGTAATATTCCAGCATTTTTTGTATTTTAATAGCCACATGCATCAAAACGAGTCATAGATTGAAACAGTACAACCTTCTACAATGATAAAAATTATTAACCTTAAGATGAGTGGATATCAAGTTTAACCTTAGGGTTATCGGTGTTGACTTAGTAGGTCATAAAAGCTGTTAGGGTCATAAAAGGTCGTAAAAAATTTTCGCGCTCGCTTCGCTCGCGCAAGCATTTGTTTTGTCTTCTTTGTTGGTAATATTTCAGTAACTTTTATATATTAATAACCACATGCATCAAAACGAGTCATACATTAAAACAGTACAACCTTCAATAATCATTATTGTTGATAACCTTATAATAAATGGATATGAAGTTTAACCTTTGTGTTATCGGTGTTGACATAGAAGGTCATTAAAACTGTCAGGGTCAAAAAAAGTAGTAAAAATATTTCGCGCTCGCTTCGCTCGCGCAGTAAGGCGCTCGCTCCGCTCGCGCAAGCATTTGTTGTATCTACTTTGTAGAAAACATTTCAGCAACTTTTGTATTTTAATAGCCACATGCATCAAAACGAGTCATAGATTAAAACAGTACAGCCTTCAATAACGATAAAGATTATTAACCTTAAATTAAGTGGATATCAAGTTTAACCTTAGGGTCATCGATGTTGACTAAGTAGGTCATAACAAATGTCTGGGTCATAAAAAGTTGTAAAAAAATTTCGCGCTCGCGCTATCATTTCTTTTATTAACTTTGTAGGTAATATTTCAACATTTTTTGTATTTTATAATAATAGCCAGCCAAATGCATCAAAACGAGTTTATAAATTGAAACAGTGCAACCTTCAATAATCACAATGATTATTAACATAAAAATAAGTGGATATCAAGTTTTACCTTTGTGTCATCAGTGTTGACTTATTACGTCATAAAAACTGTCAGGGTCATAAAAAGTCGTTAACATTTTTCGCGCTCGCTGCGCTCGCGCTGTGTTAGCGCCCGCTCTGCTCGCGCAAGCATTTGTTATATCTTCTTTTTAGAAAACATTTCAGCAACTTTGTATTTTAATAGCCACATGCATCAAAACGAGTCATAGATTAAAACAGTACAACCTTCAATAATGATAAAGATTATTAACCTTAAAATAAGTGGATATCAAGTTTAACCTTAGGGTTATCGGTGTTGACTTAATAGGTCATAAAAGCTGTCAGGGTCATAAAAGGTCTTAAAAAATTTTCGCGCTCGCTTCGCTCACGCAATAAAAGCGCTCGCTGCGCTCGCGCAAGCATTTGTTTTATCTTCTTTGTTGGTAATATTTTAGTAAATTTTGTATATTTATAACCACATGCATCAAAACGAGTAATAAATTAAAACCTTCGAGCATTTACCAATGGAGATGTTAACGTTGTAATCCGCAAACATTTTTTTATGCCGATACTTACGGGGGACGAGGTAAACACGCATTGCACACACACAAATCACACTAACTTGAAACACGCACACAGTATTAAAAATACAGCGTAGTTACGCACGCTCATATGGCCAAAAATGGCTGTATGGCCAGCAAAGGGGAACGCCTTGCGTTAACTTCTCAATTGGTAAATGCTCGAAGATTAAAACAGTACAACCTTCAATAATCATAATAATTATTTATCTTAAAATTAGTGGATATCAAGTTTAACCTTTGTGGTATCGGTGTTAGGAGGTCATTAAAACTGTCAGGGTCATAAAAAGTTGTAAACATTTTTCACCATCGCTTCGCTCGCGCATTGATAGCGCTAGCTACGCTCGCGCAAGCATTTGTTTTATCTTCTTAGACACAATAACGCGGGCGAAGCCGCGGGTAACAGCTAGTAAGCTATAAAACACACACAGTAATACAAACGCAAGACAATAAACAAGACAGCAATATAAAAGGCAAAACACACAGATAAAATATATAGTTAATGTTATCAAAAATTAACAGCCCCGGTGTAAAAAAAAAATAAATATTAATAATTCCCACACAATATAATAAAAACAAACTCAAATGCAATTTTGTTATGTAAATGCCAATGTCCACAGTTGTTAAAATAATACTAATAATTTCCACACAAAATGATAATATAAAAACGAAATCGAATGCAATTTGTTAAGGTTATGCTAATGTCCATAATTTTAGTAAGTCCAGGCACCAATATTACTATAGGAAAAATAGCACGTACTAAAATCACTCCAGCGCAGTGTTGGTCTCCAGCGACAGGCCTCGGGCACACGTATCTCTACACGTCGTTTCGTTGTAGAATCCAGAAAACTGATACCATGAATCGATGAAGCGAAGACACGTCGAGATAGCCACGAATGTGATAGACACTCGTCGCAGCTGGCGTCGTATCACGGGGATCAGGATACTAATTACGAAGCGCTGACACGTCGTGGTAGTCTAATGTGGTCGTCGTGAATCCAAAGACTCGTTATGTGAGGATGCATTGGGAAACGCGGATTGTTGACCTCGTCGATACGTAGATACGTCGATACACGTAGAATTGAACTCTGCTCAGACGGCTGAAGTCGGGTCACCATTAAAGGCGCGGGTAGGTAGGGCTACCTATCGCCTTTGTTAGGACGAGGTCTTCACGTCGCGTTGAAATAAAACGATGGTTGTTGCGCTATCAGATGTTCTTATTATAAAATAGAATGTTAGCAAAGAGAATATAACCACTATTTTAGTTGCTGTCTATGTGTTATAATTCTGGCGGTTAACTCCCTTATAAAAAACATTTTTTGTTCTCCCGTCAACGTCACTTTGACGTGGGAACGCGCGCTGTCGTTTTTTAGCATTGCGCTTCGCACATCAGAGGCATTTTGCCACCCGAATGGATGGGCAAAACGCCACACTTAGTTGTACGCTTCTGCTAGTAAGGCCTACGGTTGTAGACACAAAACACTAGAAATAATTTGTTCTCTGTTAATAGGAACATAAGTTTATGGTACCACAGATATGAATAATTTTTAACGTGAAATATAAATAATTTTGCGGTTTAAAGGACAAATTGTACTGTGTACCATACGCTATGTATTTTCATACATAGCGTATGGGACTTAATATCAAGCGATAGGATAAATAACTGGTGGTGGGCGCGGTGTAATGATAAACTAAATTCTGGAAATCTAGTTTTGGATGCCACAGCGTCTTTTATAGTCAGCCATCATCACCTATCACTGATGATAACGGATAACGGGTCAAGAAGGACACTTGTCTGAACAAGTGTCCTTCTTGACCCGTTATCCAATATAATAAAAAATATAATCATAAATTATAAATGTTATATGATCTAAAATCGGAGGGAGACATTCATAAACATACATACTTTTTCAATCCAATGACGCAAGTTTGTTGAGATAAATTCCTGTGATTTTATGAAGAAATAATCAAACAGAATGAGAGCACGGACCTTCTTTCATGTGGCAACAATTTTGAGAAGCATCTGGGATATGTCTCTCACATGTCGAAGCGACTGAAATGATTCGAAATCCGTGGGATCAACGCGCCACCGCGCTCTCCTCCAAATATATCGGATAAACAAAATAATATTACATTAGCGCTACAACTTTAAATGTTCTGGTTTTCTTAGAATTGATTGATCAAACATTATTTGTTCATTACTTTGAATTAGGTACCTTTTTAGGATATAGGTAGCAAACAAGCAACCGGCCCACCTAATGGGAAGTGGTCACCACTCACCGTCGCCTGAGAACACTCGCAACGTCACTCATGCGTTGGATAAACAAAACCTATATTTGGTTTATTTTCACCCTGATCGATATTATAATTATATCTGTATCTAAAAAATTAAATAAAAATTATTCGCCAAGTTCGAAAGCGTGGCTCTGAAGTTAGGGGATAATTAATATTGCTAGTATTCATAATATTTATGGCCACCTGGATTATTAAAGGTACGGACACACCGCAGAATCCTGCGTGAGCGATCTATTAGGCGGCGATCAGATAGCGCAGTAGTATTTGTACCGACTGGTTCACACCAAACGCGATCAGAAAACAATTGAAAAGTACTGAGAACGCGCCCGCAGATCGCAGGACGCCGCGGTGTGACCGTACCTTAAATAGGGTTAGGTTAGCGTAGGTAAGATCTATGAGTAACTTTATAGAAGCCCCTTCCGTTTCCGTTTTCACCACTAAACAGAAACTTGGGTGTGTTGCCTTGCCTTAAAGTAAGAGTTTTTTTTAAGAATCATATTCCAATCCAACATAAATAGTCAAACAATTTATTTGCACACAAATAATACAGAAAATACTCAAGGAATAGACTTATTCTAAGTAATGCAAAGGGCGGTCTTATAGCTTAAAGAGATTTCCTCCAGACAACCAAACTGTGAGTGATATTGAGAGACATAGTGATAATGGTATATCATTAAAATTATAATAGAGTTTTATGGTATAAACCATAAGCAGTGGCACGGCAAAGGCTAAAAGTACGAGTTAAGATCATAGGAATAACTCAAATAATCTGTCTGATTTAGCTGTCATCGACAGACATACTTACATCCTCGCCCACTTCCATGGACATCAAAATGTCACCTGGGATATGTTGCAGCCATTTCAATTCAATCTATTGCATATCCGACGCCATTATGTTGATTAGAACCAGACGGAATTTCAAGATATTTTGTATCGGAGCCAACAAAATTCCTGTCAAACTCGCGTACTAAAGTACTGAGTTAATATTGGGCAAATGCATACATTGTGGCTTATTTGTATAGAGTTTTTACATAGCTTCTAGCTCCATATGCGCCCACCAAAGTTTTACAATAAAATGTTTGATGTTGCTCTCCTGTTATTTTACTTCCTAACGAAACCGATCTTTGTTGTCTGAACGAATTTTCCCCATATTTAGTATCACTTGCCACAAAATTGAGTTATTTTTGTTTTTATTATTTTGTTTATTTGTTAGTTTATTTCATAACAATTAGGATAATTACAGTTTCCCAATTCACTTATCTAATCTTATCTTGTGTAAAATAATATTTTGCAATGTCTCTTTATTTTAAACACAAATAACTGTATAAAAGAAATACACTTGTTAGATATTTTGTTTTGTTTTGTTTTTTTTTTTATTTTAATTGATTTTACTAGTTTATGTATATGTTTCATACTTCGTTAATCAAATGCAAATAGGTATTGTGTATGATACACATTATTATAATTTCATGTAAAACTATTTACTGCATTTAAAATTATAAGGGTGATATATTTTATGCTTTAATAGTAACCACCATTGATGTACACCAAGTTTCCACGCCCGTCTTCCATTGTAGCCATTTCAAACAATTAATTTGTATTAAATTCAATAGCTTTGTTTCGAAATGAAACGACACCTCCAAATTCGAATCAGAGATCAGAACTTTCTGCTAACAATGTACCTTAATAGCTTTTATTGATCGACCCTTTGGATATCATGGACAAAGGCTGTTGAGGAAATTCTTGAAGGCACTTGAATGCCTTGAATTGGAATTGTACAACAGTTGTATAATAGAAGAAGTAGGTACCTAAGTAACGATAAGTATTCCTCATTAAAAATTAAACGGCCGATATCCACTAAAACCTAAAAGTTCGATTGGTTATTGAAAAACCTCTACACACTCTCTTTCAGGTAAAGAAACAACCTTAAGAAAGCAAAAGTTAGCGCAGTCATTATCACAGTAAATTCATTTTAATATGAAATTGAGTACCCAGACCTATTTTAATCTTCTTTACATAGTATAAAACAAAGTTGCTCCTGCTGTCTGTACGCTTAAATATTTTAAAATACGCAACGGATTTTAATGCAGTTTCTGTAATAGATAGAGTGATTCAAGATTTTTCTTTGACAATAAACTTATTACTTATTATTATTAAGATAATGGTTTATAACCAAGATTAAACGCGGGCAAAGTCGCGAGGTGTAGCTAGTTTCTAATAAACCGAGTTATTTCTACTTCATCTTTTCTTTATTTTACTTTTAAAGCTATATTATTTCATACCACTACCTACTAACTTTAACATGCAAAACTCAATTAAGAGCTAGTAGTTTGTAGTTTCTTACGTGTTCTTACCGAATGGAAACTAGGCGATTCCCTGAGTTACCAAGTTCTTTCAAAGTTGAATCTCCGGTGTAAAATAATCGGAAATTGCAGTGTCTTTAAGTTGCGCGTGTGTTTCTTATATTTTAAAGGAAGCTTGCTTATACTCCGGTAGTTTAGAGTTTTGCATTCTAGTTTTGAATTGATTTCTTTTACTGTCTTTCAGAAGAAATCAATTCATTTGAAAGCGGTTGATATGCCAACCGTGTTCACTTTGATGAACCATTGTAACCTTACTGACACGAAATTTATATTTGATAGATAGGCTAGCGTTTTACCACCATCACGTAAGCGATGATGTGGACGAAGATGGTGTACACGCTAGGCGTACAATTTCCGGACTCTCAAGGGCTGTGTGCCGCCGGAACACCGTAAAGTTATGGCAGTAAATTTTCTCTTTGATGGTGGTAAGGAACTTTTCATGATCCATGAGTTATTACTGTAGTAGCCCATAACTGCAACTGGTTAAGGGTACCAATTGAATGAAAAAAAAATCACGACCTTTTACATTTCCAGGCACGCACGATGTAACTAAACCCGGCGGTGCCTATCTATGACTGTCAGTTCACATAAGGTTAGCGGTAAAATGTGATTTATTGGATGAATAAATCAAAATATGATTGATTATAAGGTCCTTGAACCATATTCTTATCTTTCAGGCCTCTTTATGACTGCCTCTAACTATGTATACCTTGCCCTTTATCTTCACTACTTATTTATCTATCAATTTACCTATCAAAAGACGTTTCAGTATCTAGTATTACCAGGGGTGGAAGTCTCTACATTGATAGCGATGCGTCCTGTCTGCCGATAATCGTCGATAAGAAAAGATATGCAGATTACAACTGTCTAGCTTAGCTGCATCTCCTTCTACGAGACGTTTGCGATGACAGGACGCATCGCTATCAATGTTCTCTGCATTGACTTCCTTCCTTCTTCCACGGCAGGTCAGTTTATTGAGATACTTTCCTATCTACATAGTCCGATCTCCAGTTGTCAGGATCCCACTGCTGCCAGCCACTCAGCAATTTGCAGACCTCGTTTAGGTTTTTACTTATCTAATATCAACGTTTTGTCTTATTTCAACACATTAAAGTTCTTTTTAGTTGACTAAATAAAGAAGAAGAGATTTTCTTTTTTCATATCGTATAAGCTAGCGTTTGACCACTATCTCGTCTGGTGGTAAGCGATAATGACAAAAATGGTGAACACGCTACGCCTAAAATACCCGGACTCTCAACATCGTAAGATTATAGCGGCAGATTTTCTCTCTGATGATGATAAGCTACTTTTTGGTAGCAAGTCAGGGGGAAAATCGATATAATATTCTCCTATCACATTTGAATTATATGGCATCTATCAATCTTAATTCATTACAAACTAGCTGCACGGGATTCCAACCCACGAAGCTTCCTGAGCCATCGTGAAGTGACATAACACATTGTTTAATATCAAATACGACGGCATTCAAATTCTTAGAATACATACATTATTCTGCGACATTTGCTATTAATTATTATAAATTATTCTGTGTTAGAGTCTGTTTTCTAGCCTGTAATTTTGCAAGCAGAAAATCCTTTGTAGGTACCTACTTATTTCACTATCGAGTTACTAACATAGTGGTGGTAACGACCCAGGTGATTAAACAGAAGCCCTTACTAATGCCCACTTCAAATTAGCGCTCGTATTGTCTTTGAACAGGCAAGATAACATAGAAAACATGCGACATTAATCACTCGAACACGCTAATTTTGTATACATTTATCAACATACATTCAGCCTAAACAATACTCCTACCAAATTGTGGCATACGATGTTTCTAATACGGTCGAGGTCTCAAAACCGGGTCAGGGGAGTTTTAACTTGACTCTTAAAATAATTACTGCCCCCACCAGTGTATTGTGTACGCTAAAGATTAAGTTACCATCATAAGTTAAGCCTGCCTAACTTATTTTCCTAATGGCCTCAGTGGATACGGTTATTTTGCTAATTGGAATTACTTGTATATGTGCCTATATTTTATGTGCGATGTGCGTTGCGTTTGGTTCAGTTTATAAGTCTGTTCAATTATAGCGAGAACTAAATAATCTGGATTTCAACGTTTTTATTCTTCTTTCTAAATAATATCATAAAATACTATTTCATGACAAAGAAACTAAATGAGGTGACAAGCTATGTTATATAATAAAAATCCCTTTTTTTTCATATGAGACAACTGTTTTTTATGGCATACAGACGATCGCATAACCAGTCTGCATGTTGAACCTACTATGGGTGACACGTAACGTTTATGTCATAAATTATGCGACCACTATTACTCGATGTTTAGTGACGATGCGGTCTAAGATTGATATGTGCTGGTCTGGTATTGTGAGACGGCAGCGGCTAGTGAGAGAAGAAGGGATGGCTGAATTTAACCATTCCACAGAGTCTGTGCATAAAGAACCTTCGTAGAAATTGAGGGCGCGCGTGTTGATGGGTCTAATTTACTGTTTTTGTTGCGTTGACATTGCTTTGTCATTGCCAATGCGACTAAATATTTTGATGCCTTGGTAGGTACCTACTCTTATCATTATCGGGTGGTACTAGGTAGGTATACCTTCCTTCCTTACCTTTGAATGTTAGTTCATCGTAAAGCCACGACGGTTCTCTTTTTGCACAGACTCTAGCGCAACTATCGTAATCCGTTATCCAAACTCGCTGAGTTGCAACTTCAAACTAGTTTAATAAATTCACTACAAAATAAAGCTGCATGTAAAGCCTATCTCGCTTTACTAAGAAGATTACAATCATTTGTTTAAGAATAAACAATCGTTTTGAAACGTTGAAATTAGCTTTTGCTTGTATGAACTGTTTCTAATTAGTTATTTATAATGGTATGGAATATGGAAGTTAGCAAATAAATGAACAAATGATTATTTTACAATATTTATTCCCAATCTTTGGACCCTAAAATGCTTTAAACTAAATAAAATACAACATTGCATTGATAATAACATGAAATATACACAATTGGAAATAAACTCCACGATAAGTTTATGATGTTAAGATATCAGCCATGAATATAAGCGGCTGTACAACTGTTTCATATTATTATACATATGCCGGTTTATGTCCTAAATCTACAAAGCAAATGTCAAAGCTATACACTAACTGAACTATCCTAGACAACAATTAGTTAATACCAACTTAACCTTTGATCTGTAGAGAATAATATTCTCTTGTATTCTGTGATTCAGTATTGACATAGGACATAGGAGTCTCTAGGTGCTCAATGAAACAACGATCTGCTTAACAAGATTAATATACGGAGTAAAGCTGGCAGAGTTAATACATTTAATTATAATAAAAATACATAAATATATTTTATTTACCAAAATTGTTACTTCTAATCAATATGTATCGTAAACAAATGCACCAGTAATTTAATCAACACGATTTTGAAACAGGAGTATAGGGTAAAATGGTCCAGCATTTAATTTATCAGCAGATCGTTTGCTTGAACACCTTGCTGTTTATTGCTTAACGTCATTTGTCATAAATGTTTGTATTGTAAAACCTACAAGAATAACTTGGAGACCTTATTCATAGAGGGGACTTTAGGGTTATTAAACAAATAAAAACTTCGATTGAGGATGAGCTCAAATTTATTTGAATTAACAATGACGTCTCCAATGCCACAATACTCAATGAAGTAAGAAAAGAAAATTAATGAACATCTATAAAAGTTGTAATAATGATAATTAAGCTAAATGTTATCACTATTTTTACAATGTCATTATGTTTTTTTTCTTAAACCACAATAACACTTTACCTCTGCTCTAAAAGCATTTAAATAATTCAAATCACACAAATCTAACAATTAATTACTATCTATATAGTTTGTATGTATTTTCCATATTTTGCTCCATATACAAATAAGTTTTTGCAACGCTCTATCTCTTGTCAAAATTAAAACAATGTCATTTAATACTGAATCCGAAGCGAAACTGTTAGAAATAAATTTGGTAATTAAGCCATATATTATGATTAATCTAAGAATAACAATAAAATTAACATTAAAACTCTAGAGTGATAAGTAAATAAATGGAAACTTGCGCGACACTACACGGGCTCCGCTAGCCGATATAAACGATCCCACCGATATCCACCGTTACAAAACAACACTTAGCAGGTATTTTATACTCCGAACGATTATTTTGTCTTCATTATTTCTATTCATATTGTATCTCTTAGAATAGTATTTTAACTAAATTTATTAAGGGGCACAGAATTGATATGTTTCCGATGCACGGCGTTTGTGTGATACCGCTTCACTTAACCTAACTTGCAAGGCGACGCTAAACCCCTACTCTACCCTATCACATGCGGGCCAATGTCACGCGTCCACTACGATTGACGACCATCCAACCATCTACACGATTTCACAGTAAACGTTAAGAAAATATCGCTTTTTAGGATTACACGTTTCATTTCAATATTATAGCCAGTAATTTAAAACTTAATCGACAATTCAAGCGAAGATAACTTTATAGACGAAAGGACGCAGCGACAGCGACTGCCAAGCGAGAACGTCGGAAATTAAAAGTAGGTAGATTTGCGTTTAGCGTGACATGTAGCCGATTGCATTAAGTATAAGTTATAGACGAGAAAATACAGAATAAAACGTCTCTATGAAACCGCTCTTTACTTCTAATTACACATTTAAATATTACACGATGATATGTATCGAGTAGTCCCGCAAAAGGTGACGTAGCCGTGTCCGCAGCCACTGGACGTCTCTTACTCGCTATCTACGGTTGTTGGACGGAATCATGGCGGCGCCGGCGTCTCGGACCAACCCGCGGTTTACGTTCTACCCGCCACGAGTGCCCTCTAACGGTCGCAACTCCAAATGGCGGACGAGAAAAACGCGCGCTAAACAAAACTTTAAAGTAATACGATGGCTTTAAAGTTAAAACACAATTTTATGACCCAGAAGAGAGCTTACAAATTAATCGAAACTCGACTCTGAAGCCATCGGAGAACTCTTTCTCAACAGAAAAGAAAATGTGAACTTTTCGTTGTATTTTTGTATGCGCTCGAGGACGTCCGACGCCGAAGGTATGGGAGATCACTACTACATTACACAAATACTTACATACGAATTAGCATAATATAATTATATATCGACGAATTAAATAAGTTAACATTGACTTAGCTTAATTATTAGGTAAAAACTGACAATGAATAAACAATCTTAATTAACAAGAATCTGATTACTTTTGGAATTTTGAAGTATAGTTAGTACTTTGTATGCGTTGCAATTCAATATGCACGTGAATAATTTGCGTTTGAAAAATGTCTAGAAATAAAATATTAATAAGTATATCAGGTCTAATCAATATTAAAGAAATAAAATATGTGTTGATGCGTAAATAACTTGGTGAAATCTCTCCAGATATATTCTGTGTTAGAATCTGTTTATCTTTTTATCTATAATAATAATTGAGTTAATATTAAAACGACTGAGTGTACTTTATAAAAACACTTGTTCCTTAAAACAGTGTAACCACGCCTACAAAATATAAGTTTGGTACGGTTTGAGGTTAGTATTATAATTATGTATAATTCATTATCTTTGGTCTATACGCCACGTTCGGTACACTCTGATAGTTACAATCACTATAAACAACGTATAAAATTTTGCTAAGTCAAAAATTGACGAAATTTCAATTTATATATTGACTAAGAGATTTTTCATAAGAATTCACTCGTGGTGTCGACGGCCTCAGACGTCGACCGGTCGCGCGAGTTCGTCAATACATTCTGTCGCGTCAAGATATAACCCAAATATCCAAAACCTTATCTTTATAGCCTAAGCAGGGATTTTTTTTTTTACTTTTTTATATAATTTTTACATGTTTATATCAGCAGAATACGTCACTAAATACCTATAGATAACATTAAGATTTCATTTTTGGTTTATTGCTATCTCGCCGTGTAGGTATGTATACTTACACGCCGCCGCTCGACACGCGCGATATTGCGTCGCGTCGCGTCGCATTGCGGCGCGCGGTAACACTCATTTACTTTCGTATGCGATAGTCAACTAGCTAAAAATAAAAAATATATTAATCTTTCTTCTGATTAACCTAACACTTCAGTTAATTTAAACTTCATTACATTGTTTCATTATTATGTATGAATAACAGTTTCATTAAATAGTAATGCAACTATGCTCGTTCTCTACAATAAATACCCTTATCTAGTATTATTATTCACCTAACGAATACACAGTAAAAGTAACTACCTACTAAACATTTAAATTAGATTATTACCAAAAAGCTCGTCAAAGCATGCAGATAGGTAGTAGAATAATTGTTTCACTATGCGACGCCCCGGCACTAGGGCGCCGGCTCATTATAACTATCCATTAATTAATATTTGATTACATTTAATTATTTAACTCTCATAAGGCCAAGGCTAAATTCTCGCAACAAGACTGAACCGATCTCGATATTGTCGCATCGCATTCTTGCGTTACAGAACAACGAACTCCGCCATCCGACGGTAGAATATACAAAAAAAACGAACGAACGCGGGTAAAATGTAATCACAAACTCGAAATAGTATAGAAAATTTTAGGAAAACTTTTCACAAGGCACAAGAAATATTGGTGAAACACCTAATAGATCGCGGGAGGTGAAACAATAACAGACACGATGCGAGATAGTTCAGTGATGTCCGCAGCCCACGCGGGGGCTCAGCGTGTCGCGTCGCGTCGTGTCGCATCGCTTCACGTAGCGTCGCGACACCTCGGGAGCATCGTCCACTGCAATCATCCCCTACAGAACAATACCGCAAGACTGGTGTGCCAGCATTAACGAGTGATCGAACGTTATAAAAATTACTAAGAAAGTAGGTAAATATAATTTGAAATAGTCATGAAATTCATTTAATACGCTAACATTATCGAGGATAAAACAAAATTGTTATTATTATTATTACATTACAACTCCATTAAATCATTCAACTTGAAATATTTATTTAACAAAACGTAATCTTTCTATGAAGGGCACCTTTGGTTTTTAGCTTATTCGAATGAGATTTTATCCTAAAATGTTTAATTTCTGGTAATTACACTATGTTCATAACAAATCCTCTCTGTTGTATACATCGGCCTTGTAAAAATAATTATACAAACATTTTCTCGTATAATAAGTTAGTTGTAAATAAATCTTATATTACACAATAAAAATGAATATTAAATAAAACATGTCCACATTAAATAGGAAAATTAATAATTTATATTAACTAAATAATATTATATTTCATTACGAACGGTAAACGATAAATCTGGAATGTTAATAATACGATAACGCTCGCTAGATTTGGTATAAAAGAATAACACCACAAACCCTCGACGCTAATAAATTTTAACTAAGTAGTAAAGGAGACAGAGCTCAGTTTCGTAAGGCCAATGTGTTTATATAATTGTGTGAATGTAATCTTGATCCAATGTTAGCCGTAGCGCTGACACCCGTAATGGCAAGGATTGCTCGATCTCTCCCCTACTGGCTGTGGTCCGATGCGATGCACAGGATCAAGATTATGCGTCCCTCAGGTAGCTGGTTGTCAAGTGCCGAGAGCCACGTATGAGTTAATGCTGTTCGCCCTCTTCTCCGTTTTTGGCTCCCTGGGAAAATAAATACAGCTCTAAGCACAATATCTTCCCAAAGCAACGCACAGACGTAATGTGTAAAAGTAAAGTAAAGGTAAACGTTTTTCACAACTATTGTGCTTGGTGCATTGTGGTTATACATATTTTAACAGTTCTTGGATTATATTACGCATGCATTTCTCTATTATTAGTTTTAATGTACTTTTTAACATTAAAAAAAATATACGATCCTAACTTATATTACTTGGCAAATCAAATTTTGCGGAACAAGTTGTGAGTTTTACTAAAAATTAGCCTACGAGTATGTATGTGGAATGTTATTTAAAATACAATTTCTGGCAAACTGACATCCACAAATTGTGGACACAAGACCTGGTATCAACCAAATCAACTAATTGAAAAAAGAAACTTAAGTACATATTTATTTTCAGGTTATAACGTAGCCTGTTTGGTTGAGAGCAGACCTCTGAATATGAAAATTAATGGTGCGCGTGCATACTTCATGTGCGAGAATCCATCCATTGTGTGCCATCTTATGCCGAGCGTACTCAAGGACGATGGGCCCTTCCGAGCTAAGCAGCAGGGCGCCCTGCAGGCGCGCCATGGCCGAGGAGGCGTCGGCCGCGCTGGCGAACTCGACGAAGGCGACGGGGCCCGAGGTGGCCCCGCTGCCGCCGCCCAGCAGCCGCAGCCGCGCGAACCCGGGGCAACTGCAGTAGTTCACTTGATCGTGCCCGCACTCGTACCCCCGTGCACCAAGTGTTCGATACCTAATGTTCTTGTAACGCGTGTCACCTACCGTCTGCCCGCTACACTCGACACCTTACTCGGTTTAATTTTGTTTTATTAGCCGCGTTTAACAAATGTTTGTGTCCTCGTTTACACATGCCCGTCATTGTACGTACATCGTTTTAATCAATGTCGAGCTTTGATTTAATCCATCGTACTATATTGCCCATAATTCGGTCCACTTTTATTGCAAGTATCACATTTTACGCAGTTAGTTTTATTGTGTCACAATTTTTTTATTGTAGCGCAATAAACAGACATGCGAATTTAACATCACGGAATATTTTTGTTCATACATAATGCATGTTTATAATAATGTATGTACCTATTAACCGTAATGTTAGTTAGGATAATGTTGAGTAGTATAAAACTATTTGAATTGTGGTGTACATGATTATGTTATCTAACGATAGTTCATCTTTATTTACCTATTCCATAAGTTTTGAAAGTTTCAACGACGCATCGTGCCTTCGTGCTGTCCTGCAGGTTAAATCAAAATAACCCACATTTATTCTACTGAAATTTACCAAGTTACATAATTTCAGTGTTATTCCACGAAGCGTTCGTAACAAAACAAAAAGTGCAACATTTATTAGTTTACTGGACACAGCTGGGAGTATATTTGAGAGACAGCGTTTGTTTTTCTGTGGTGTGACAGTGCTTAGTACGGCTATTCGTGACAAGTGTGTAATTTGTCATGCTTTTGGTGGTACGGGTGCAGGCTTCCGGCGCCCACACAAACTCGCGGAAATAATCATGACTTCAATTAAAGTTTGTGTAATCGAGTTTGTGTGCGACGCCGCATAAACTAAAATTGGAACATAAAAATGGAACCCAACAGTTTTAACATGGACGACAGTCGGTGCGACATGCTCTGTGGAAGGTTATGGTTAGGTTTCCCTTAATATTACACATATTCTGCGTTGCTTGTAGTGCGTGAACATGCACATGACAATGTGTACGTTGCTTCCGACTGGAAATACTTGGAACTTTTGTTCCTATCTAATAGTTTGGAACTGTATTCTCGTTATCATGTTTCATATTTGCAGTCGAAATGTTGAAGCTGACGGCACATATATTTTCTAATTTAACACACTTATTCAGATCAATACTTTAACGAGTAGCTGTAATTATTAGTGAATTCAGTTAGTGTACAATTATCTAGATATTTTAACAAAATATTTCATGGTTCTAACATATTCAAAGTTGCTGTGTTGAAGACTTACTGTAGGTAGAATTACAAAACAATTTCAAGATATGATAATATGACTCGTACAACTACCGATCTACCAGGCGTACCAGGCACGCACCAAACGAACAAACAGCCATGGTGGAATTGGCCATTGCTACTAAAAACCAAAGTTCATTTGCTTTCACTCACGTTCGTTAATTTGTCGCGCACCTGGCTTAAGTAACATATTTTCCAGCTGAGCTAAATAAGTGTGTTCCGCAACAGTACAA
This sequence comes from Cabera pusaria, assembly GCA_954871355.1. NCBI lineage: Eukaryota > Metazoa > Arthropoda > Insecta > Lepidoptera > Geometridae > Cabera > Cabera pusaria. Next base: position 15,734,525 of record OX940896.1, read on the forward strand.
TCTAATTACCTGCTAAAGATCTCCTTGAGCTCGTGCTCGGAGACGAATTGTCCGAGGTTCGCAACGAAGAGCGTGGAGCAGGGCGCGGGATGGGCGGGGTGAGCGGCGTGAGGGTGCGCCGAGGGCGGCGCCCCCGGCGAGCCCAGCGCTGGCGCTGGCAACACGCACGCCCCCAGCGTCAGCGGGCTCTGGTGGTCGTAGTAAGGGTTCTACTTGGGGTCATATTGTAGTGCTTTCAAGTGTTAAGACATATATATACATACTAATACATAGAGATCGATCTACTTATAGTGGAGGATATATGGAGCGATTCCGATGTCTGATGTGATCTTTAGTAGTACCTAAATCAGCAGACTAAAAAATAGCTCTACAAGTATCAGTAAGTAGGATTTGACGATAGGCAGACATACCGATTTCTTTTTGTTGTTACTTGGACATACTGTTGTTGTTGTAGATATCCTGTCAAAAATGAGCCCGACAGTTATTGGCCGCCAAGGTAAATGCTGATGAGTCACCTTCAAAACAACACACCTAAAATGAACTCAGTAAAATGATCTCAACCAAATTGGTTGAGATCACGTTTCTTTGAAGGTATGCTGTAACACATTTAACTTATACATATTATTTATGTATATTTGAAATATCGACGTGCTATAATGATAAGTAACATTTACAATGATTGTAACACAAAAAAGTCAAATGTGGAGCACTTACATGGTGTGGCCTATCGGCGGCAGCTAGTCAGAGGTAAGAACGCACCGGTGCCATCTGGGGGTGGATGGCAGGATGCACGAGTCCATGCGAGAGCGCTGGCAATTCCCCTCCGTACGCCAGCGGGTGATGCCACAACTCAGCTCCTCCTCCAGGGAAGAACGGACTCGCTAAGTCTGCACAACCAGAACCCAATCAACACACGGAACAAACCCCTAGACACTGCAAATATGTAGGCTCAGGCTGTCGCAGCTATCGTGAATTAGAATACTGCTAGATAAATTATTTACAATGTGCTTTAACATGTTTTCACGGTTTTTAAACACTCCACCAACATGAGCAAAAGATCTTCTCAACTTCGTTAATTTATCAAAATAACCAGTTATAAATAAATCTTTGAAAGTCAATTTTACAAATAAGCTGTCTAGGAACAATTTATTTGATACAGATCTTCATTATAATATTGTAATCTTTTGCACATGTCAGAGTTTTCTAATCAGAAAAAGAAAATCGGATAACTACTTCAGAGGTTTGTTAGTCCTCATCAGAGCCTAAAGAAATGGAAATTAGCTATGAGAGTGTTATCATGAAAACATGTAAATAGACAACAGTGGTAGAAAATCCGACAGATCAATCGATAATAGCTTCGCGGAGCTAGGCCTTGCGTGGATATGTGTAAGCGGTCATTGATACTTGCCCCACGCGTCTACTCGACACCTCGGCTCGCACTTTAAATTTACTCGCGTTTTATTACCAGCCGTCGGAGCGGCAATAGTCAGCCGGTTCTACGCAAAGCGCCCTATAGACGATGGGATTTGTTTCCCTCAATCGCGAAATCGAATATTTTCTTCAGACAGATCCATTATTGAATCGAGCTTTATGTACATCGAATAGAATGACGGCAAAATACCACCTTGTCACGTCAAATTTGATTTTGTATTGTACTCAGAGCTACATCTGGATCTTGCATTAGCGTTTATCGTATTGCTGTTTCACTTTGGGGCTATTCTATCACGATTTAGTTATGAATGAAAGTGGATGAGGCTAAGGGATCCATCGTCTGTAGAGATTCACCGGGGTGGTAACATTAGTGTGTAGAGACAGGTAGGTGGGGTCGAGGTCGCGCGGGGCGGTGTGTGCGGTCGGCGGTACTTACGTCCAGTGAGTGGGTGCATCAATGCGGGATGTGCAGCTGGCGCGGCGGTGGCAACTGCCGGCTTCGGCTTGCTGACCTTCGTGTTGCTTTTAGCGAACTCCAGCCGAATCGTTTGCGGCATGTCGGGGTCGAACCGGACGCCCTGCTGTGAACAGCCGCGAGCGGTGCGGCGCTCCGATATAATGACGATGGAAGGCTCGGCCGCGACTCCCGGCGGTCGCGTCTCGCCGACCGGCGGGATTGCGATATATTGAAACGAACGCGGTTTGGGAGGATGGCGGAAATTTATATTCGTCGATCGACAACTTTGAGTGTTTTGAGTCTGCAGGTAAGTGGACAGGATTCGATGTCATTCAAATGTTTTTGACCGTTTCGAGTTTCGCGCCCGCGCCCGCTAAGGTGACGGAACACAGTGCTCGGGTAGTGACATCAAAAACCTGTCAAACAGTGACATGCATTTGCGTATTTACACCGTATCATCACAGTGCGGCGGCAGAGTCGGCCGCCGACCGGTCACCCGGCGGCTATCGATATGTGCATAGGTTTAGCATAACTTACGATGCGGTTACTCGAGTCGGGAAATGTTATTCCAAGTCTACAATGAAAATATTACTATAGTGCTCGTTGGCTGTGTTGAGGCATGTGGTGAGAAGAGGTTTCGTAACACCGTGCGTTTACATGTTTTAGTATTTACAATAGCTTGTTGCTGACCGGGTATCTCGGTCCTCGATATATCTCATTGCACTGTTACCTATCATACTGTGTTTCGAAGCCAGTTAAATTGATTAGGCGGTATGTGTAGTTACGTGATATTGTATTTTTATTGTTAGATACTGTGTATTCCGCATTGTAGGAAGTACTTAATACGAATATTAAAAATAGATATCATGTTCTACTTTTATGAATTGTTGGTTGAGTTTGTTCCAAATTATTTGTAGGCACGCGTAGGTATGTATATAGGTAGATGGATCAAACTCAACAATGAAAATATAGTATTACTAGTAGGTATTGTAAGACGACACCAACCTGAAGGTCCTGCTTAGCGGCTTCCGCGCCTGCGCGCGTGTGGAACGTAACGAAACCGACCGGCTGCAAACAATTCGATGTTTGTATTACAAAATTTAAGTAAATGCCGCAGATAAATTGAATATAATGTATGCATGAGCTCACCGAAGCCGTTTTCCCGTTCTTGCTGGTAACCTTCAACAGAGAACCCTCGTAGCCCTGCGAACAAAATTACAACGGTTATTTAACTCTGTTATCTAAACAATCCGCCCGGAGCCCACACACTGGGGGAGTTTTAAAAGACTTCTATGTTTGAGGGAACACGAAATTGCCTTGCTTTAGCTGTCCACTGACAGCTATTTTACTATGACACGGGTGACACTTCACCCGTGTCATAGGAAAATGTTGTTCGACCAGGTACCGGAAAATGGTTCCGAGCGGCGGCTGGCACGGTGCGAGCACGCGATGCCTCCACCGACCCTCAGTGTAAGTTTGGGCACCTTTATGTTACCGGTGCCAGCCGTGCCAGGCTAGGATCGAGTGTAATCCCCCTTATCGGTAGACAGAATCGATTCAATCCGAATATTAAGAATCCGGAGCATGACATTTGATATTTACGGCGCAGTAATCCGAATCGAGATCCTCCAGTCTCGTCGCGTGACGGAAGCGATGTTGTTTCATATACGTTTTATATATCTTTTCCTAGTAAATATTTGTGCGTTCGTTGTAAGAAGTAGATCTTAGTGTCCCGGTAATGCCTTTAGGGAAAATGTTTATACACATAATTTTATACAGGTAGTTGTTTCTTTATACGAAAAATTGCTGTTACATTTTGTAGTATGTTATTTTATAATATAGGGCACTCACCTCGTATGCTCGAAATAGGAGGTATAATTCCCGAGGTTTTGCGTCCATCGGCAGACCACTCACGAACAATGTCCGCACCTGTAACAACAAACATAAATATTCAATGCGGAATGAGCTTCTGTTTCTTAAAACTGAAAAATCTTGACGCACACTTTTTAAAAGGTATAGAAAGATCTGAAGAAGAATTGTTCAACATGAATTAACCAAAGAAAACTCCGAAATTTATGGCTTAATGTACCCGTCGGCTATTTTACCACCCCAGGGCAATAAAAAGTCAGATATTACTTCAAAATGAGACGTTAAAATCTTTCGGATTCTTTCGTGTTTTTGTTGTTGCAGCGCATTAATTTGGTGGGTCCATATAATGAAATAAAACAGAGCCAGTAATGGCGGCGCTATTTGCCGCGTGCGGGAAATTGAGATTGATCGCTGGCAACACCGCTTGTAACGAGCGTTCGGGCGGCATCTTGTTGCCTGCCTTATTTATACTTTTACGCTTTTGTTGGCAATTTCCTAATTTAATCAATTTAATCAACCTTTTTATTAAGATTTATTTGCAGACCTACCTATTTTATTTCAGAAATATTAATGGGCTCAATAGCGGCGATTATTTTGTATAATTTCTTCGATGCTAATTTTACCTGTTGCTAAGGTAGAAAATGCAAATTTTGAAAAACATGTGGGAATCTACTTGACCATACCGTGCTCGTTTATGTATATCGCTCAGGCGTATCAATGGATTAAAACGCCACGAAATTTTGATTAAACGTAGGGCACTTGTACAATGAGGGTAGCACATAAATATTATATTTTATCGGTAGCATTCGCGCGTGGCCGCTGCCAGAATGTCGGACCTTTATGTCGACTATTTTCCGGTCGAACACACAGGAATCTCGGCTTTTATATAGGTACGGTAAATTTTACACAGCCAATTTCTAACATCATATTTTTACTACCATAAAATCAATATCCGTAGATTCTCGTAATGGAGTACCTATAGAATGTATTTCAGATTAAATTTTATTGTGAAACTTTAACCAAGTAAAAAATAAAACTGGCCAAGTGCGAGTCAGACTTTGTCCCGCACACGGAGGGTTCCGAACGCCATCTATCGAGTTTCTAACGAACTTCTAACACCAACTAAGTAAACGTTAACACAAAGGTAGAATAGTATTATATAGTAGTAATAGTAATTGTAGTAATTAATATTATTAAATATCTGGTAGACCGAGCTTTGCTCGGTATTTTTTGCCGCTTAAACAGACAAATATGACTCTTCCCGACATCTATTGACGAATAATAATACTTTTTTTTTATTGAGAGCAACTAACTGCTTTACCGATACAGTACTTCTACTCGCCAATATATGTCGGGAAGAGTCATATTTTAAGTTGATTATTGAAAACACGAATAAAACAACATTTTCTGAAAATGACTCCTAGCTAGATCGATTTATCGCCCCCAAAATCCCCTGTAGGTATACTAAATTTTATTAAATCGTTGGAGCCGCTTCCGAGATTCAGATTAAGGTAAAGACGATAGTGCCATCTTAGCAACTAGATAGGTGGCGCTGCGCTATCGTAAAAAACTTTTTTAAAACTTTTCTTTAATTTTTAACTTTGTTCTATTCTTAGTATTTGTTGTTATAGCGGCAACAGAAATACATCATCTGTGAAAATTTTAACCGTCTAACTATCACGGTTCATGAGATACAGCCTGGTGACAGACGGACAGACAGACAGACAGACAGACAGACAGACCGACAGACAGACAGACAGACGGACAGCGGAGTCTCAGTAATAGGGTTCCGTTGGTACCCTTTGGGTTCGGAACCCTAAAAACATGATTATATGTATACCTATTATTGTTATTTCGTCTCCACATTAAACAATATATTTATTGCTATATGATATGGAAACAAGATATCATTGGTATTAAATATTATGGAAACATTATATAAACCGTATCTGGCTTGCAATAATATGCTTAAATGTACATATTTCGTTTCACTTTAAATTAGTATATTAAATTAAAAGATTACAATGTCAGAAGATAATTAAAAAATAAATATAACTGTTGCAATTCGCCAATTTTAAAAATTAAATAAAAACTTGACTAATAAAAAAAAATGTCATAGTCATGTCATAATATTCCTGTATGTACACTATAGAAGCATTTTTACAAATCCACAATCCACAATCGTAACAATTTTTAAAGTGACTAGCACTAATAACATTTTTAGTTTTGGTGGTAACTTATTAATAATGTTTACCACAGAAATGTAGAAAGGTAAAATAGATAAACTGTAGCATAGATTTACGTATCACCATAATGCACATCAGTCAGCTGCAAGCCGGATATCCTTAATGCCTACCATTTTCCACATCAACGCATCCCTTGCCGATGAAAAATATTTTCCTGTCACGTTTTCATATTCTCCTACATTTCATTTACAATCCATGTTTGATAATAGTTTTATTTATTTGCGTGAAATAAATATTGGATTTATTATCTTCGGATATGATTGTTCACTGCTGTATTATCAGTATTTTTAACCGACTTCAAAAAAAGGATGTTTCTCAATTCGATCGTATATATATATATATATTTATGTTTGTTCGCGGATAACTTCGTCGTCGTTTATGTCGTTTATGAACCGATTTCAATGTTTTTTTTTGTTGAAAAGGAGATATCCCAAGTGTAGTACCTCCAGTAGTAGTAAGTATCTCCAGACATATGGAGATAAACACCTCAAACTTAGTACTGAAAATTAATAGCGCGTCATTTGAAGTCGGTTATTTCAGTGTTTTTAACCGACTTCAAAAAAGGAGGAGGTTTCTCAATTCGACCGTATATTTGGTTTTTTTTTTAATGTTTGTTCGCGGATAACTTCTTCGTTTATGAACCGATTTTGATTATTCCTTTTTGTTGGAAAGAAAATGTCCCAAGTGTGGTACCATGTTAATTTTATCGAGGTTTGATTAGTATCTCCAGAGATATGAAGATAAACACCTCAAAATTAGTACTGAAAATTAATAGCGCGGCATTGAAGTCGGTTCTTTTTAGTTTTTTAAACGATCTTATTAACGATCGTATTTAGTTCTATTTACTACAAAGAGATATAAAGTTTTTTTCTGATCTTGTTAGGTGAAAGTAGAAAGCCATTGTTGGGAATTATTTCACCGAATGCGATGCTATTCCTGAAAAACATCTCACGGTTTCAGGATCTTTGCGGGTAAAAAAAAAAAAATCACGGCAGCAAGTTGCGTGTACAAAAAGGTTTTAACTATATTTTGTAGCAAAGGTTCGGTATATTAGATTATTTCCTGAATTCCCTAGGAAGTTTTCTCAATAAATCCAGGTTACAATAATTATTTTGTATTTATTTTTCATTCAATTGAATTATTATTGTTTGTAACAAAAATATACAATTATCAGGATTCTTTCTCACGACCTCCGACCTTCATTAAGAAGCTAATAGTAAAGAAGCCTATCTACAAAGCACGTATTCGGATATAAGTGTCAAGCACGAGTCCACCTCGAATATTTCAAGTGGGCAGAGGGCGCGTCCGGTCACTCTGAAAATGCCTCTCCATGTTCAGCATTTTACGGTCGGCCGCACCGGAATCCCTACACCTCACTATTGAGTTATGTTTCATACTCGCTCCCACATGGGAGAAAGGGATTTTTAGTGGCAACACTGAAAACACTCCACTTACGCAATTGTTTGTGTTTTAGAAGTTTCATTTTCTCGTAGTCATGTTTAAACTTGCTGAAAAAGCCGCGATGTTGTTTATTAATAACAATCAGCCATTTAGATTATATTAGTCTTTTAGTGCTTTGAAAAATATACAGAAGGCAGTAGTTCTAGACGCAACACGCATCGTGAGGAGATTCCTTTCTCTGCAGCCCTAACCACCGGTAGCTTGGGCCTTGCTCCGCTGCCTACGGCCCCTAGGCTTAGGTTTTTAAAATACTTTATATTTTCACAGTAATTTTGTGTATTATTTTTAATTATGTAATTAAAAAAAACTTAAGACTAAATAAATATGTGTATAAAATACATAATAATCATTTATTTCAAACAATCGATCCATAGGGTGTTAGAAGCAAACAAATTAAAAATAAATAAAAAAATGTTAGCATTATATCTGTCGATTTTAAAATTAATGTATTACTTTACACATTTAATTTACATTAAATTTAACTATCGATGCATGTAAGTATTGCGTTTTAATGGCACACGATCGGGCAGTTAGATCTCCACATATTTGTTACGCGGCGCATCAAAGAGGCAGTACGTTTATGCAGTATTGTTTTTATAATGGATCCGTAGGGCATTGAAAGTCTTCTGTTTATAGTTAGTCCAAGGACTGCAGGTGTACATAGTTTGATAATATACAATAAAAAGGGTTATTTTTACGTCCTATGTACACCGTGCAAATCTACGGGCCAACGTAGTGCATTTAACTGCAAATGCCATACGCTCCTATCGAGGTTATCTAAGAGATCCTCGATGGCCCAATGTCCAAGGTATTTGAATTTTGTTGTAGTAAATGCTCATAATTTTCTATTATAACCGAACGGTAAGTAGTGCGTATCGCTTATCTCAATTTTACGCCTTCACAACTACGAAACCGAGATGGGCATCTGATACGTCCTGCGAGGGCGATACTATCTACGTTGACATTAATGCGACAACCAGATGAGAAATATTATTTTCTCTGGAGAAAAATAAAAGTAAGCACTGCGTGGTCGATGAGTAGCGTAATTTATAAGTCAGCGTTGTGTAGCAATCTTTTTCTATACATTTTTTTATGCATTGCATGTTTCGCATATTTAATAAAATAAGTATATATTTAATAATTGAAATGAAAGGTTTTATCACACGTCAGAAAGTTAGGATAAGTGCTTTCTTTTATTATTTACTATTTGAATAACTATGAAGTATTTTATTTGCAGGGTAAATAAAAGCTTAACAAGGAGTATTTGTCTTAAAGTTATAAAAGATATTTGTACGATAAAATACAAATGCAAAAAATAAAAGCAAAACATCAGTTCCCTCAAATTAAAATAATCAAAAGTCAAGGCAACTTGTACCAACACATATAAACAAAACAGATGGGGTTTCGTAGGCGGTTTCAGATTTACGCAAGTGAACGTATAATAGAATTGTCAGTCATTCGTACTTTCACTTGTCACTTTCAATAGATGGAATCCTGTAGGTACATCGTGCGTAGGATAAACCTGTCGCATCGCGTGACAATCGAATGCGCTCGAATAAACTCAACATCCGACATCGCAGTGGATCGATCGATGATCACCGATCGAGCTCGCCGGTGTGAATGAAATTAATTTAATATCGACGAGTGCCGGACACGTGATAATAGTAATTGTACGCGTCGCGGGACTGCAGTGTAAATATGGCAACACCGTACTAAATTATATCGTATGTATGTGGACGACCTTAATGAAAATATATCGATAAGCTTACAACTCTATATTATTTTTTTGCGAAGAGTGTGCAATTTAATTGCTTTTAATTATAAAGTACTTCATACTGATCACAAACTCTTTCGTCTATAAGTACTCTATATGATTTGCAACTATTCGAGAAAATAGTTAGGTAATCATGTAGAGTTAGTTATATTATAACTACATTACATACACTATGAGTAATATTTAACGTTTGTTATTAAAATTTTCTAATTGTATAACAACGAAACACAATCCGATTAGGTAAAAAGAGGAAACTGAACGCCCTATAAATATAGGCGTACGAATATACGCTTTATGTGAAAATAAAAAATAAAGGTGTGTTCACACGATTGATCGCACGGGCACGAGGCGTGCATTCGAACCGATTGGAGCGTAAACGCCCGGGGCTTGTGCACTGGAAATTTATCATACGTCGTGTGTACATTACTTTCAACGCGCGATCTCATATGCGATGCATGTCTATATTAGAAGATCGCTAAATGTTACAAATTGAACATAAACAAGCTTATAGAATAGCATTTATACTCAAATAGGCGTGTAAACAGCGTAACTTTATTGATCTATATTATCCATACAGCGAGTGATGAAAAATTCATAGAAAATATTTTTCGACGATAGTCCATTATGACAAAATCGAATTCAATCATACTAATTTGTTCCCCGAAACAGTAATCCAGTAAAGCATCAGAGCGACCAACAAATAATCACTGCCATATAACACTGCTATACAAATGGAATAAACATTTTCACTCAAACAGAAAAGGTTAATCAAACTGATCCCCCACGTGGACACCACTCGGCGTAGAATCATTTGCACAAAAAATCCTGTAATGAAAAATGCTTTCACGATCGAAACATGGAGCCACAAACAGAAATTGAAATTAAATGTCAGCGGCCAATAAAAAATAATAATCAACGATGTATTACTTTTTCCAACCGACCTGGGGCCTTATTCAGTATGACCAATGAGATAACACGTTCCTTAACACGCCACGTTACGTTATTGATAAATTGTATTCTGTTTGCCCCACGATAGATTAATTATACAAAACGCGCGCGTTACACGTCCTCATATGTCACGATATTTTGACAGCTCAAAACGCGCTCATAACCTTACCCTACCGCGTTTTAATTGGCATAGAGAATACCATAACGCGGAGATAACGTAACACGGCACGGTAAGACTTTAAAATGGTCATACTGAATAAGGCCCCTGATAGGAATGGCAAATAGACAACCGTTCGCTTGTGGTCGTCTCTTTTGTGGTCATAATGGCAACATGCTTTGCTAATTAATAGCGTAAATATTACGGATATATAGTTAATGCAGATAACATGATCTTATTAGAATCAACTCGAAGGTAAAACACGTGAAAGGAGATTACTTAGTCGAAACTTACGGCATTTGTTAGGGCAACGATTTCAAGAAAAGTTTCAACATTTGCGTGTAAAAGAATACCGAAAACTTTTAACAATCTGATGGACTGTAGTCGAAACCGCGGATAACAAAACTTTGCCTCTATTGTTACAGCCCCTACCTCCTACTTTGTTACACGTTTGGAAAATTCCTTTTGTTTTATTTCAACTCCCTTTCTTGATTGAAACAACGCGCATCGAGGCCAGTGAATAGAAAATCGGTGGTTAACTTTCTGTCCGACCACTTTAGCCTGAACTTTGGCAATCCATTTTGTTTTCTACATTTAGGCCGCCGGGGGACGAAAAAGAAGACAGAGGTTAGCCTTTGTTATTTTGGTTACCTTCGTGAGTTTCGTATTTTAACATAGGATGATGCACTTTAGCTTTGGTAATTTCATTTGCGAATATTTCGACAAACCAACAGCACATTATGCTGTTGGTTTCAACTTGATTCTCAATAGAGAACGCCAAGATAATACTGAAATTCAAAATATTAACTTATAACACCCTTCTTTTTGTGTCGGGGGTAAAATGAGGAAAAGTGTACTTTTACATCTATAAATATTAATATGATGTATAATTCTTTCACGTTTTCTTTGAAATTTATAAAAAAAAAACGCTCCCTACCGATCTAATATGATAATCAGACAAATATGAACAGATTATACATAGATAAATTAATACACCAGGGATATCGTGTTTGGGTCATTCCTTCGAATATTTGCTGTTAGTTGGTGAGGGGTAGAATATTCTGCATATTCCAGGAGATGCCCCAGCATCAGGTATAGTTTACATTTAATCAATTAGAACCCCTGAAAAGCAAAAAAACCGGCCAAGTTCAGCGAGGCTTACCTAAATACCTTTTGTTCACTATATCTAAATACAATCCATAAAAACGCGTACTCCGCCAATAAATAGAAAATAAGTTTGACAGTAAGGCGTTGAAATTCGTTGAAGGTAATTTTTCTCTTCTCTCATATGTCGGCTGCAATAATTCAGAAGTTTTGTGACCTCATTGACGTCAGGATCGAGTTTTCGGTATTCGTCTCGCCTATATGGCGAATGGCCTCTTTACAAAAATAAGCTAATAGGGAATATGCATGTAGTATACATTTACTTGAAATCATTAATTTTCGAATCATTATTGTTCTGGTGTTGTTTGTTAAACATTTTTTTATAAATAAAATACTCTTAAATGTTATAGATTTAAAAACGGGAATTTAACGTGACTTACGCGATGTCGATATAGCGATCGACATATCACATCACCCCCCACCAACACCACCACCGCCGCCGCCGCCGCCCGCTCCGTCCGCCCGCGCTGCACGAGCAGCGGCCCGCAGTGCGAGTATGAACGCGTCGACGAGCGCCCCGCACTCAAGATCCTGAAGAAGGCCTCCGGATGAGGCCGAAACATATGTCGATCGCTATATCGACATCGCGTAAGTCACGTTAAATTCCCGTTTTTAAATCTATAAGTTTAAAATGAACGTGAGTTTTTATAATAAAAAAAACTCTTAAATGTGTTAAAATATTATATGAAAAATGCAAAAAAAGCGTGGGAAATTTTAATTTGCAAAACACATCACCACTTGTCAATTAGAAAGTGACGTCACAGGGCACCACACGGTCTCCACAGATTAAATCTTTTTTATAGAAATACTATGCACTGTTGTACGAATACTTACTATTTCTAATAAAAAGATCTAATCTGTGGAGACCGTGCGGTGCACTGTGACGTCACAAATGCGCGCGAAAATTTGGCAGCGTTTTAGATACTTCATATTTTTCAATGTTAAAACTATTATTTTAGCTTAATTTGAACACTTTCAGTATTATTTTATTTTTTACAGTGTTAAATGGATGTAATCAGCGAATTAAAAATCATGCATATTCCCTATTTTATACTGTATTACGTATTTCAAATATTATGTTTCTTTGATGTGTTACACTTTTTATATTTTTGTAAATTGTTAAACACAATCCAAAATTTCATCCTACCGACGTAAAATTTCATCATATATATGCACCAATGCATAATTGGGTTAACAATTGCAATCCACTAATTTCGTCGTAACGATACATGGTACTGTGGCTTAATTGGCAAAGCACCGGAATATGTTATTCCGGAGCTTACGGGTTCAAGTCCCGTCGGTACGATGAAATTTTGGATTGTGTTTAACAATTTACAAAAATATAAAGAGTGTAACACTTCAAAAAACATAATATTTGATTTAAGCAGTGCAACAACATCTCTCGTCGGATTTGAAAACTGTAATGATTTCTTCCGAATGATTAACTTACGTAATAAGTAGTCATAGATGGCGCCACCAATGCATAATTGGGTTAACAAATGCAATCCACTTATTTCGTCGTAACGATACATCGCACTGTGGCTTAATTGGCAAAGAACTGGAACATTTTATTCCGGAGGTTGCGGGTTCAAGTCCCGTCGGTACGATGACATTTTGGATTGTGTTTAACTATTTGTATTACGTATTGCTGTTTTCGCTTTTAGCGATAAAACCGCCATTTGTTCTTAGTAAGTAAGTAGTAAAGAGTGTAAATAAAAAAGTATAGTTATATCGTATCGTGTCGTTTCGTATCATATCGTATTGTATTGAGCTAGGCCCGCGGCTTCGCCCGCGTTAAAAACTTAAAACTACTACTTAAAACTTTTCTTTTGTAAAAACGATTCTATCATTAAAGACATCAAATAAGAATTAGCCAAATCGGTTAACCCGTTTTCATGTTATCGTGTGACTAAGGCAATTTGGGATTCATATTTATAAAACCCGAAAAACCCAAATTTTCAGACTTTGTTACCTACCCCATTTTGAAAAATCCTACAACACGTACTTTATCTCATCTTGTTTCGCCATATAAACTTTGAATCCCCGTTCCGTATCCGGGAGGAATTTTTTGAAAATCCTTTCTGAGCGGATACCTACGTCACAATCTGAAACAATATTGATTTTCACACTTTGTTACCCCATTTCACCCTCTTAGGGGTGGAATGACACAAAAACCCGGAACACATATTTACTTATTTTTTTACTGAAGCACTTGTGAGAAGTTTTGGATAGAAAAGAATATCTAATCTTGTTTCTCCATACAAACTTTAAACGGTGAATTTTGGAAAATCCTTTCTTAGTACACCCTTACGTACAAAGACAAATATACCCTCCAAATTTCAAGTCTCTACAACCAACGGTTTAGGCTGTGTGTTGTCTGTCAGTCAGTCAGTCAGTCAGTCAGTATGCCAGGACAAAGATTCTTATAGTATTAGAAGATTTTATATGTTTATTACATCACAAAAAACTTAAGAAAGAACTAAGTACACAAAATAACGTGGACCATATCTTACAATGTTAGCTTTTGTTAAATCGCAAAGCGAATGGCAGTCCGGTCAGGCCAACCGACTACTTCAGATAGAGATATTTCTAATTTTTCGGTTGACCTGCGCTCGCTGGAACACTGTAGCTTTAGGAAAATAGATAAAATGGACGTAAATAAATTGGATAGCGAAGAAAAAGGCAAAAGTTACAAGAACAACCAAAGTATACGGCTAATTGAAATCATTGAATCGGCTGCAAATATTTAACTTTCTGGAGTTCACTTATTATCTCAAACTTTTGATCGAATCAGCCTCGGTGCTAACTACTGCGGAAATAAGCGAATTTCAAATTTTATAATTAACTTTTCAAACTCTTCGCGACCTCTTGAGCCATATTTGCTGATATCACAATATTAATGATTCTATCCGTGGCGTTGTCCTCCGATGTCGGTTCTTTTCCCCGAAGCCCATTCCAGACCACAAGACGTCAATTTAACCAATGCCATTAATAACTACGGATACTCTGGCAGACTATTACTTGCGAGAAATCTGGGTTAATGTAGACCAGGTTCCTTTTTGCTGACATACAAATGAAGATATAGATGTAATAGATTTACAAATCTATATTAGTAAATACGATCCGGGTTTACTTTTTTGAAATAATTTTGAAAAGAAAAGAACAGAGTTGAACTAAAAAGATCTGAGAACTGCACTTAATATCAATGGAATAATATAGACGTATCTAATCTTTTAACTTTAAAATATCTTTGTAGAAAACAAATTATCGGTGTAACTAAATATTTTTGAAAAGAAACGAACAGAGTTGAACTAAAAAGAACTGAGAACTGCACTTAATATCAATGGAATAATATAGATGTATCTAATCTTTAACTTTAAAATATCTTTGTAGAAAACAAATTATCGGTGTAATTTCTTTTTAACCGACTTCACAAAAAAGGAGGAGGTTCTCAATTCGTCGAAAACCTCAAAAGGTAAAAAAAGGAACCCTTATAAGATCACTTTCTTGTCCGTGTGTCTGTCTGTCTGTCTGTCTGTCTGTCTGTCTGTCTGTCTGTCTGTCTATCCGTCTGTCTGTCTATCCGTCTGTCTGTCTTTTTGTCTGTCTGTCTGTCTGTCCGTGTGTCACCACCGATTTTCTCAGGAACGGGTGGACCGACCTAGCAAGTTGAAATTTATACCAGATACTAATAAGGTCTATAGTCCTTAGGTAGTAGTTAGGTGTATAAAAATCAAGGTCCTGTTAGGCTATCCTGTAAGCTATCTCGGCAGCGGAATCCACGGTGAGATTTGAATTTCGTATTATAAAATTCAACCGTATTAGGTTTTGGGTCGTAAACCTATAGGGTACTTCCCGTTGACCTAGAATCATGAAATTTGGCAAGAAGCAAGGTCTTAGAGCACAAATAAAGGAAACATTCCAAAAGTAAAAAAAAGTTGTAAATTAAAGGGTGTCCCCATACACACATAGTTTACGCCAATTAAGATAGACCTCTAAGATATATTAGCGCTCATACAATTTAGAGGTCTAGCTTAATTGGTACCTACCAACGTTGGTACGGAAGCCTCGGTGGGCGAGTCCAACTCGACTTGGCCGGTTTTTATTTTTATGTATGTTTACCGATTACTCGAAGATGCCAGAACCGATTTGGAAAATTCTTTTTTTTTTCAAATGGTACCCTTCCCAGGTGGTCCAATTTAAATTTTAACGAAATCGGCCGAGCCGTTTTTAATATATCAACGTTTGTATTACGATGCATTTACTAATCTCGACGACATACTACTTACCACTGGTACAGTTTATATAATAGTTACTACGTCTACTGCCTACTTTGACTAGCGCGACGTTTGAAGTCAGTTCTCTTAAATTATTATAAGGTACATTTATGTTTTGAGTAGGAAAAAAATACAAAGAAAACTGTTCTGCGTATACAGTGAGGTAGAAGAGTAGCTTAGCTTGTCTTGTCCCATTTGAACGCTAATATGAGAGCCACTCGGGGTTGTATTCCGGCGCGCGACTAAATTGCACAAAGTAATAAAGAATTCAGAGCAGACAATTAAAATCTCAAAAGGATGGCAAAGAAAGAGTTCCAACGGGGCAATAATGTCGACCACCTGCTCCGCTGAGATAGGGATCATAATGTTAATTTAATTAAAGGACTAATCTAAATTGCAGAGAAGCCGACACTCCGACGACCATTAAAAGGATATTTCGACGCCGACAGTAAGTCGGGGAAACTTGCTGATTATAAATATCTTAGGGAACCCACGGGAGGCAACATTGCGAGTAAAAACATTCTAGTAAATACAAAAGTTTTCAGTTTCCAACTTTATGTGGCGTGTACTCGCTTTTTAAAATATTGTCAGAGAGTAAATTTGGGTTAAGCAGGAAAATGGGGACGCATGTTCTTCCACGTATTTAACTTTAATTTAACTTCTCGTTATTAACAATGTTTTTGCATTCGAGTCAATTTTATACAGAATTTGTTGTATTTAATTAAACAGTCAGTATACTTATCTAAATTGCAGAAGACGAGCCCGTTTAAGTTTCATTAAAAGGGGTTCGCCGAGACTACACAAGAAAGAAAAAGTTTTTCAGCGATAAAGATGCCTTTAGTCTTGGAAGCAGACAAAACTTGCCGGGTGGCGGGTGGAAAACAATTTATTATTTCCTTTGATAGTCCCTACAATCCTTATAAAGGAATCCGCTTATTTAAAAACGCGGATTGGCCAACTTCTGCTTTAATTAAACGGCAGATAATTTACGACAGTATTTTACACTTTTGAAACCTTTTTGGCAACGAAAAAGGGTGCCAGAATGGACGCCAGATTTTTCGGTAATTTCCTCTTAATAAATTATTTTGGGTTTGATAAGGTAACGTTTATTAATGGCTGTAAGCAATATGGTAATATGGCGCACACCTACTTCACACACAAAGAAGTCTTTGTGCGATTTTTATAAATACTGTATTAGGGTATTATTTAGCTTTATGGGCGTTGTATGCCTATTATAGTAAGACAGCATGCATCAATTCCAAATCAGTGAGAGCAGTCGTCCGCAGGACCGGCTCTCTGTCCCGCCCAAATTATGTTCAATGGATAATTAATCGCTCTGGTCCGCTTCGATAACAATGGCCAGTATATTGGGCACATCATTATAATCCCGTGCCACGGATAATCATATTTTAACGAACTCCGATTACTAATGACCGATGCAGTGACCTTTCAAACCTACGCATAGATCTGTTATTTTATCATCCTACGCGAGAAGCTTGTTTTTGTTGAAGCTTTTTCGATAGACTTTATTTTTACTAGCTTATAAATCCTCCTTTATAATGGAGTAAAACATCTAAGCTCAAATGTACGAAATTTGACATTATAATGAAGATCTGGATCTGGTTACCTAATTAGTTAGGAAATGGATATTATACCATGCACCACCATGCCGAAATTTCTGACGAGAAACGCTATGAGATTTTTACAAGTATTTTATGTAAATTGGCAAAACGCCCAGCTGACTGTTAGGTGGTGATTTTTCTTCATTTTACAACTGCAATGCTGCAAAGGCCGTTGCGTCTGGATTAACTGGGGTTTTTCGTTTGATTGTACGTTGAAATTATGATAAACAAGTAGGTTAGTATGCACTTTAGCTTGCTTGCAACTCAAACTTGAACAAAAAATAATACCATTTTCCACCAATTCACCACCACCCCCTGCTTGATCTAATCTGTTCATTGAGACATTTAAAAATTATATTAGGTAACAGGACAAGCATGACGCTCGCCTGATGGTAAGCGATGACGTCTACCTATTACAAATACAGCGGTATGCAATTCTACATATCCAGAATTTTAACTATCTATAGCCACCCCGCGCGTATTTGATGAAAGTTTTTTATTTATTTCCAGTTCCATGTATGGGGAGACCCCCTTAATCTTTATTTTTTTCATTTTTGTTTAAAAATCGTAAGAATCAAGAATCAAAGAATCAAAGCATTTATTCAGTATGTAGGCAGTATAAATATACGCACATATACACGTCAAAATCATAAATCATAAAATAAATCATAACCAATTATCAAGTAAACATAGCAAAAGCAGAATTTAACGCTTTGAATTAGAAAAAAAAAGTAATGAACCATTCAGCTGTCATCCAATCGTTTACGTCAGAATATTTAAAAAAAATTAAAGTAGGTTAAAACCAACCATACATGTAAGTGTGTGTTTCAGTACTTCAGACAATTTTTATATACAAAAAATAAAAAAGTGAAATAGTGAAACACAACATAGAGAAACGCATACCGATCACAGTACATATCATGATCCAAATGGAACTGATAGTCCGTCTGTCAGCTGCATAATATTGTTTAAATAAAAATAAAAATGGCAAGCCTAGAAAGAAAATCTGCGAACAAAAGGGGAAAACTGAATGGCTGTTGAATCTACCGGTGTTTCGGAAATACTCCCATCAGAGAAGAAACACCAAGAAACTCTATGGGGCTTGTCTTGTCATTTTATCTTTTTTTTTTAAATTAATTGTACATGTCAGCTTTAAAATTTTAACAATATATTATTAATTATAATACAATTTATATTTGTTCTTGGAACTTGGGGCATTCAGGCCATGCATTTTTGTCATCCATATAGTCACCTATTGTATAGTATGATTTTTTCATCAAATTGGATTTTACATAGATTTTAAATTTGCTCATAGGCAATTGATCAATATCTTTAGGTAGCTTATTGTAAAAGCGTACACAGTTCCCCATGAATGAACCACTAACTTTCTGCAGTCTGAAATTAGGTATAATTCATCTATTTTTATGTCTTGTATTAAAATTATGTACATCAGACCTTTTCTTATAATCATTTATATTCTTGCGTATGAACAAAATATTTTCATAAATGTATTGACATGCCACTGTTAGAATTTTAATTTCCTTAAATATTTCACGAAGTGAATCTCGCGACCTCATACTATATATAGAGCGAATAGCTCGTTTCTGCAAAACAAATATTGATTGGATTTCAGCGGCTTTCCCCCACAATAAAATGCCATAAGACATTATACTGTGGAAGTAGCTGAAATAGACCAATCTTGCAGTGGCTTCGTCCGTTAAAAATCTAATTTTACGTACTGCGTATGCAGCGGAGCTTAACCTACCTGCTAGAACCGATATTTGAGAACCCCATTGAAGCTTTGAATCCAGGGTGATGCCCAAGAATGTTGTGGATTCAACAAGTTCTAATGGTTCATCATTTATTAATATACTTCTATTTAGGATACCCTTTTTTACATTTGGTAGAGAGAAATTAATACATTTAGTTTTTTTTGCGTTTAACAATAAGTTATTGGTTGTAAACCAATTCAGAACCTGTGTTATTGATTTGTTTACATCGTCAAAGTTAGGTGTAGTCCTATCTATTTTGAATATCAAGGAAGTATCATCTGCGAACAAAACAATATCACATAGGTTCTGTACGAATGACGGTAAATCATTGATATAAACTAGAAATAAAAAAGGTCCTAGGATCGATCCCTGCGGGACTCCCATTTTTATGAGGGATCCAGATGACCTGACGCCATTGACTTCAACCATCTGTGTTCTGTTGCAGAGGTATGATGATACCAGATCAAGTGCCTTACCTTCAACACAGTAGTATTTTAATTTGTAAATTAGTGTTTCATGACAGACACAATCAAATGCTTTTGATAGGTCACAGAACACGCCAATAGCATCTTGTGCTTTCTCCCATGCATCAAATATATGTTTAAGAAGACCTATTCCTGCATCAGTAAAAGCGATTCACAGAATACATCTACCTACCAAGTTTCAACTTTGTAGTCCTAATAGTTTCGGAATAAAGTGGCTGTGACATACGGACGAACGGACAGACAGACAGACATGACAAATCTATAAGGCCGGGTTCCCACTATACCCGACCGGCAGATCTGCCGGAAACCGGACACCGGACAGAGTGTTCACATTACACCGGATCCCACAAGAAAATCGGACAAGCACCTCAGTTGAATTTGGACCTGTGCCCACAATGGACGACGAAATTGTTGTGGTGTGGTGGTGGTGGTACAGAAGGCAAAATAAAAGAAGAAAGTATTGGGTACATTCTATTTTACGGCAAAGATTTTCACTTGGGACATTTGAAACATTGATGGGTGAACTTAGAAGTGACGGATCAAAGTTCTTCAACTGGTTCACATTACTCCGGTCCGGTGATTTTGCCGGCATTTTGTAGTGACAAAACGCTTGGTAAAAATGCCGGGCTCGGCGAAAAAGCTAGACTCGGGATCATGTGAATAGCTTCATACAATTTGTACCGCCACTAGGCCTTCCGGAAATTTTACCGGACCGGGAGATCTGCCGATCCGGCATAGTGGGAACCCGGCCCAATAGTTCCGTTTTTTCCATTTGGCTACAGAACCCTAAAAATATCACAGTATTAAAACGGCTGAACGGATTTTAATGAATCAAAGCTAAGAACACTGTCGATTAAAACATCTATCTAACAAAAAAAACGAAATCAAAAACAGTTAATCCGCTTAGGCTCTACAATGACACATACAGACAGATATACACAAATACACACGTCAAACTTATAACACCCCTTCTTTTTGCGTCGGTGCTTAAATTTGCAAAACTGTCGATATATTCGAAATTTCAGAGTTATAATGTGTCAGTAATATGAGACTATATTTTACACAGATAATTGAATTACAAACTTATTCCGATGACGTCTTGATTTCCTAACGATTTTATACTCAAAAGAAACAGCGGCTTGAGCACTGTGGTGTTATTTTAATGGGACCCAAAAGGAGGGTTGGTCGCAATTAAAATTTTCCATTTTATTAAATTAATGAGCGGAGGAAAGTGCGTTGAGGAGGCACTACGCTGAGCTTTTTACCAAATAAAATAAGTAAAACTAGAGACGCCTCTGAAAACTCGCTTTTGATCTGTCTTATGAGATTACACCGCCACTTTGAGTAACAGAATATCATGCTACATCTAGAAGTTTATATATGTACCTATATGTATATACATCGTGTACTATTTCAAATAATAATAACACATGAAAAGCTTTAATTGCAACGAGTATGGTATGCTATTATATTCTTTGAACGCACTGAATATTGATCGGCATTTTATGAGAATATTCAAAGAATCAAATCATTTATTCAGTATGTAGGCAGTATTTATATACGCACATAAACACGTCAAAATCATAAAATAAATCATAATTAATTATCAAGTAAACATAGCATAAGCAGAATTTAACGCTTTGAATTAAAAAAAAAAACAAAAGTAATGAACCATTCAGCTGTCATCCAATCGTTGACGTCAGAGTATTAAAAAATATTAAAGTAGGGTTGCCAACCATACACGTAACTGTGTGTTTCAGTACTGCAGACAATTTTTATATAAAAAGGGAAATAGTGAAACACAACTTAAACACATACTGATCACAGTACATATCATGATCCGAATGGAACTGACTGATGTATGTTCTCTATTACGGCAGTGGTTCATTTTAAACCCACCTTCGCAAGGCGTTAGTTAGTATTGGCACAGACAAACACTGGGTTACACGACGACCCAGTTTGTCTCGCCTTATCTGAATTTCAAATCAGCTGCAGGTGGGGACGCGATTGAGCGAAACTTCCGGTACGTTTAGATTTACCAGCCACAATTGAATCTAGCGCCGGAACTTGGATCCCATACAGTTTGTAAAGTGGCTTATGAAATAGATACGAGCACTTTGAAGAAACTATGCCAGGGAATCTGTCATGGCTATGAAGTTTATTTGAGTCCTAATACTATAATGGTTCCCCGTACATTCGTAGCTGTGACTTTGTGACAGTGTATGTCTGTGGGTTAGAGACTCGACGTTAATACCTTTGATATTTTGCGACAGTGACGAATTTATGGTAAGTAGTACGTTTGAGTACAAAGTGATCCTGAAATTTGCCTGTACTTATATTACACTCACTTGATCCTTTCATAATTTTAGTTAGGCCAACAATCGTAAGCAGGGATGAATTGATTGAGCTATTGCTCAATCAATCATCTAATAAGAAACAAAGATAGTCAGCTATTGCTGACTATCTTTGTTTCTTATTATTTTATTTACGTTCCTTTTTAGGGTTTCGTACCCTAAGGGTGCCAGTCCGCCTGTCACAGGGCGGTATCTTCTAAACCGTAATAGGTAGACTCTTGCAATTTTCGGAAAGTATAAATGGTCGCTATAACAAAATTAAGGTAAAAATAATCGGCCAAGTGCGTGTCGGGCCACCCGCAGTGTAGGGTTCCATGAAGCCCGTTATTCAATGCAAGTCTTTACCCGTTATAAACAAGCAACTAGGTACTTTCTTTCTAAGGAATTTGTATTTGGTCACAAAATTATCCAACACCCAAGTTCAACGACTATTACTGCTAAACTAATAAAGTTATCTTAATTGCTATAGTTTTGCTTTAAAGTTCATGAAATGCACTATTATCACGAATATTTCCAGCAGCCAGCAGTTTAGCTGTTAGAGGGGGGGGGGTGGACGGACATGAAGAAACTATAAGTGTTTCTTGTCAGGACTACGGAACCCTAATTAAGGGGGTCCCCATACAGGATATGTGTTTTTTTCGGAGTTTTTTGCTTGACCTTATGAACCGTAAGGTCCAAGACTTAGCATTTGCTCATAGTATGTATTATTACTATGGCTGCTTTCACAACAAATTATAAAAATAAAATAAAACAAAAAATTAATGTGGTACAACAAGTTATACAAGAAACGAGTTTTTTCAGCAATTTTTGTTCAATCTTACTAAATATTGGCATAAAGGAGAATAGAGGACTAGAGACTAAAGGTCACCAGTTTAAAGCCTAGCATGAGTGTTTGTTCGTTCAGAGGTAGTAGGAGCATTATATCAATGTCCAGTCTGACTTGCTACAAAAAAGTAGCTTACCACAAAAGTAACTTACCAAGTAGAAAATCTGATTCCAAACCTTACGGTGTTCCAGCAGCACAGACCTTGAAAATCAGATGATTCTAGGCCTAGTGTGTTTACCACTCGACTACATTATCGCTTACCACTGTTTATCTAAGATACCTAACTAAATACTGATTCACAATTAATATAAAAGCTTTAAACATCACTTTCCTACGTTTTAAAACTCACAGAAGAGGGAAATGTCTTACTTACTCTATTACAGAAAGAAACAGTATTCCTTAGAGGAGTAGTTTCTCTCCATTGGGTTAGGATGGAAAGCCTATGGCTGTCCTTGCTAAATTGTATGTGAAAGAAAATGGAAACATGTGGTTCGAGGGGCCATTTACCATGATAAGTCTGACATTACATGCCCGTACCAAATGAGAAAGTAAAGGATTTGTCGAGGAAATGTTTTTATGAAAATTTATACACACTTTTGACATATGTTTATGTTTACGTTTGACGTGGTTTGTACTTTTCAACATTCTTCAAAAAAGGAGGAGGTTCTCAATTCGTCTATGTATATGTTTTTTGTTTGGTGCGCGATTATGATTATCATTGTGAACCAATTCGAATGATTATTTTTGATTATCTCCATATCTCTGGAGATATTCATGAGATCTCAATGGTCTCATTATGTATGGATATAAACACTTTTAACTTGTAATTGTTACACACAATCCAAAATGTCATCGTACCGACGGGATGCGAACCCGCACCTCCCGGAAAACATGCCCAGGTGCTCAACCTGACCAACTAAGCCACAGTACGATCATATTAATACAACGAAATCAAAGGATTGCATTTTAACTAATTATGCATTGGTGGCGCCATCTACGTCAACTATTTCGAATTAGATCATTCGGATGAAATTATTAAAGAAAGTTTTGAAGAATATTATTATTATAATTTTTATTATGTTTTAAAACATGTTTTTCGATGGAGAAACGAAGAAGCGCACTGACTTTTACTTTCGTGTTTTGATCTTTGCAACCGCACTCATATTCCTCTAAAGAGTACAAGATCTCACAAATAATTCGGCGGCAGTGAATAAAGTATACAGTCATAAATAACGGTCCCATAAGGGCGATTAAATTCTTTCCTGCGGTGAGGGAGAGGGAATTCCTCCACTCGACGGACGTCTCTATCCGCGTAGGGGCCACATTACTCTCTCTTTTTTCGGACATGGGGAACTTGCTAATTGAGGATAATACATACATAGAGTACAGTTCAACTTGTGATAGTATAAAACTGCTGAACAAAATATGTATCTAATATACCTATATCTTCTTTTGCTGTGTATACACTTTGCGTCTGAATAGTAATATGTCAGATTATTCCTGCATAAAGCAAAGAGTGAGAAGCGTTTGCACGTGCTCTCTTATATATTTTTAGGGTTTCGTAGTCCTGACAAGGAACCCTTATAGTTTCATCATGTCCGTCTGTCTGTCTGTCTGTCTGTCTGTCTGTCTGTCTGTCCGAGGTTTTGCTAAGAGACCGTTAATACTAGAAAGCTGTAATTTTGTAGGGGTATGTATATAAATTACGCCGACAAAGTGGTGAAATAAAATCTTGAAAAATATTTTTTTTTTGGTAGATGAGAAGTGAAGATGAAGTGGGGATGAATTTTTTTTTCGTCGTCTACCCCATCGTGTGGGGTATCCGGTATCGTTGAATAGGTCTTTTAAAATGACTACAGGAATGCTAATACCATTTTTCGATTGAATGCTCCATTTACGAAATATTAAACTTTAAAGTGAAAATTTTTGTTTCAGTATTTTTTATCTATACTTCTATACTAATATTATAAATAGAGAACATTTGTATTTTTGTATTTTTGTATGTTTGTAATGATTTGGCTCAAAAACTACTGAACCGATTTAAAAATTTCTTTCACTAATACATAGAATAGACTTTCGGAATGAAAATGGGCTATATATTATTCCGTTTAAATCAAAGGTACATTCGTGGTGACCTAATTTGCATCCTAAGTCGGCAAAAAACGGTCGAAAAAACACGTTTCTTACGAACGCTGCTTAATTGAAAATAGATAGAAGAATATTTTCTATGCCAGAGTTGTACAACTTAATAAGACCTACAAAAAAGTCCGCGACAGCATATGTCTATCTCTTTAGGTTGACTCACAGTAACCATTTTAATCTTTAATTTTTTGTTAAAAAATATTACATAACTTCCAAAGCTATTTTTAAGTATATAGTATTAATCCTTATCCAAATAATTATGTTAATTAGCTTGGCCACATATTATAGATTAAAATGGTCCTTTACAGTATATAATTCAAATGAAAACTCTAGAAGATATCACGAATTTCACATACACGCATCGCAAAATTAATAAAATATTTGCAGTGAAACCACAGATTAGGTCATAGTTACTATGAACATATTATTATAAGCTTAGCTATGCTGTAAATCCCCACCGATCACAATCAATTTGAAGTCAATATAGTATAATAATCATAAGCTATGATTCTTAGTTAGTGATGTATTATTATTGTATGTATTAGTATCATTAACAATTATTTTGTACAAGTGAACTACCTGGCTCTGATACATGTAGGGCATACACGAGTGCGTCTAATGTTGCTTATGTAGCCCTCGGGTAGTGCGCTTGTTGCGTACCTATATTACTAGTTATCTCTGTCATATCTGTTGCTCCAAGGTATACGGTATACCTAGGCGAGGACAACGCTGGCAAACCTATCGTTATCATGTTCATTGACTGGTAACCTACGTGTGTGGTATGGTATATTTTTAACCGACTTCAAAAAAAGGAGGAGGTTTCTCAATTCGACCGTATATATATATATATATATATATATACATATATACAGGTACAGCTGTACCTGCGACTTCGTACGCGTGGAATAGTGTCTATGGGTAGCATTAACTAATAAGACACATACGTATACCAAATACACCGCACCGCACCGCATCACTTACCCTCCCCTCCTCCTCCCATCACTTCCCCCTCCCCCTCCCCTCTCCTCGATCCCCCTGTCCTCCCCTCCCCTCCCTCTATACCTCCCCCTTCCCTGCCGTTCCCCTGCACTCCACCCACCCCCTCCCCTCCTTCTCCCCCTCCCCCTCCCCTCCCCTCCAACAGTCTAAGAAATAAGTTTCAAGCGTCTAGCTTTGAAAATGACGATACTTCCATACAACTTTTCATCCCCGCTTTCAACCTCTTACAACCCTTTTTTCGCATTAAAAAGTAGCCTATGTCCTTTGTCAGGCTCTAGACTATCTGTGTACCAAATTTCATTTAAATCGGTTCTGTAGTTTAGGCGTGAAAGTGACACAGACAGACAGGCAGATACTTTCGCATTTAACAGTAATGACAAATAAAACCTAGAGATGGCGCTAGTGTAGATTTTTATTGATCTCCTTTAAATATTGCCTAAATGTATGAGATCCTGCATAGCGCAAACGATATTTTTCGCGATATTGAAACAGATGCACTTGATGCGTGATTAAACATCTCGAAAGTTGATTTCGTTTAAAAACGATTTCTCTTTATAATATTAGTCTGGATATAATCTCCTCCTTTTAAATATATATATAATGTTTTTCGCGGATTACTTCGTCGTTTATGAACCGATTTTGATTATTATTTTTTATGTTGGAAAATAGATATTCCAAGTGTGGTACCATTGTCATTTTATCGAGGTCTGATAAGTATCTCTAGAGATATGGAGATAAACACCTCAAACTTGGTACTGAAAATATAATATATAATAGCAGCAGCAGCACAATATATAATAGCGCGGCATTTGAAGTCGATTCTTTTAGTTTATTAAACGATTTTATCATAATATAGTTAGATATACCTGGGTAGATATGAACTGCCGATTAAATCTCTGTTTCAATAGCAAATAGGAATGAAAATGAGACATATTTTCAAAATTTATTAAGAATAAATGTGAACTGGACAAAGTCAGAAATCAGGATGAAGTATTGTGAGAGGAGAAGAATGCGTTCTAAAAAGATGGGAGGAATATTTGAAAAGTTTATTTGAACTGGAAGAGATTATGAAAGTGTTGGAGTGTATGAAATCGGGAAAGGCTGCAGGGTATGACAATTTCGGTCGAGATAGTGAGGGCTGGACAAGGTGGGTAGCGAGTCAGCTGTATCACCTTTTTAACCTTTGCTGTAGGAACGGAATTGTACCAGGAGACTAGTGCAAAGCCGTCATTATACCGTTATACAAAAGAATAGGATCACAGCAAGACTGCAAAAACTACCGAGGCATTAGCTTGCTCAGCTCATCGGGAAATTATATGCAAAAGTATACATTACAAGAGTGACGAATAAAACTGAAGAATAAATGTAGGATGTATGTGCCAGCGGGTTTTAGGAGAAGAACGGGATGCATGGATCAGGTCTTTTCCTTACGAAGCATAGTTAAAAAATGTTTGGCCGAAATCCAAAAACTCTATTGCGCATACGTAGACTTGGAAAAGGCCTATGACACAGTGGTGAGGAATGAATCGTGGTCACCATTGTCTAAGTATGGGTCGGGCGGCAGCTTGATACGAACACTGAAATCACTCTATGGGGGGTTCCAGTGCTTGTGTCAGAATAAGCGGAGCGAACACAGACTGGTTTAACATCGAATAAGGTGTTAGACAGGGATGTGTTGCATCGCCAGGGCTCTTTAACTTATTCATAGACAAATGCTTGACAGATCTGAACGAGAGTGTTTATGGATTAAAAATAAATGATTGAACCATCAAATGCTTCCTATACGTTAATGATCAGAGGTGATATTAGCAACATCGGAGGAGGAGTTGCAGAGAATGGTTAATGTTATGCATGATGCCTTAAAAAGGAAAGGTATGAAGGTGAATGTAAGGAAGAGAAAAATAATGGTTTTTTTGAAAGACAAGAATGAATGACCATAGACAGATTGTAAAGTTACGATTAAAAGATAGAGAGTGGAAACGGTGAAAGAGATTGTGTACCTGGGTTCTAAGTATACGAGAGATGGTAAGTAGATGGTAAGTAAGGTAAGTATAAAAGTGATATTGAACTAAAGAGTTTTGACAGAAAACTAAGTGAGTGGAGCACTGCATAACTTTATGAGCAGTCAGAGCTGGTCTAAAAATGCACGAGTGGCTGTACATATGGGAGTGCTGGCTACAACAATCATGTATGGTATCGAATGCTGGGTGTGGCAGAAGAAGCATTAAACTAAAATTAATGCGGTTGAAATGAGAATTTTTAGAAGAACGGTTGGAGTGACTCTGATGGATAAGGTAACTATAACCGGCGAGCATGTATGAAAGCACTTATGAAAGTAGAAGAAGCAAAAGAGGTTTGTCAGAATCGTAGCACATGGAAAGGCGTCCTACCCCAACGGGAAGAAGGCGTCATTTTATATATGTATGAATGTAAATGTAGATTACGTTTAGTTTTATATTATATGTATACTGTTTAAAATGTATGTATTTGAATAAATTTATTAGATTTTTCTGGTTGACAATATAATTTGTACTGATGTCAAATTGAATATCTGCGTGGCATAATTGCGTGGTCAACCTACATGTACGTCTATTTTTCACAAGTCCGTGTCTTAAGACTGGGTCTAGTGTGTTTTGGCGCAATGTTTGAGCTGAATGAGGTTGCTTTGGCTCTTTTGTAAGAGTTGTAAATGCTTCACCACTAGAACCGGACGTGCTGGATCAATTTGTTGACTAGTTCAGAAGATTAAAGAAAAATGTATCAGGGTTTTTAAAGATATTAAGTAATAAGCTGTTTATATAAATGATTTTAAATGCTTATTATGTTACTTGCACCAATTCTAATACGCCTAAAGATAATTGCGATGGTAAAATCACACAACAAAGTACTTGCATTCAAAGTTTCCAACTGCGCTTACAGCAGACAACTAAAGCAACAATTCACTAAAACGAACAAAAGCGCTCAGAGTTTCGGCAAATCGCTCGTAACTTACGCTCAAGTGATAGAGGTATCTCGGCAAGTGCTCGAGCAACTGATTGATAGCTCTAATCTCCACAACTATAGAACTAGCACGGAGATAGATAGTCCATGGATACGAGGGCTTACGTGCAATATTCCGAGGAATAACACGAACAATATCCTGCCGCTTTATTACACCACTTTATTACATCATTGTCTAAAAATAAACCCCGAAAAACTGTGCGGTAACTTACGACGTCCATATTCCGCAGAGAAAGTTGGAAAGTTTGGAGCGTTATGGCTCACAAAGTCTTAACTCCCCTATGACGGTTGTCACTACGCCAAAAGTCGCGTTCGAACTGGCAGCCCGAGTGAAATTATAAAATTGTTTGCAGAAGTCGATTTAAATAGCGAATTCAATCAGTCCAAACAAGCTGAAAATCGAACCCCAAACCCCAAATCATCCAATCGTAGTAAATCTCAAATTCCGAGAGCGCGAGCTAAGAAGCTGGCCCGTCCCGGCCAAGTCCCTGATTTAAATTGCAGATGGCCCTCGGGAACGCAGACTCCCGCGATATGCTAATCATAGTCAAGCCAAGGATTATCCCTGTTTACACTCAACAAACTCACTTAATTT
Source organism: Cabera pusaria (assembly GCA_954871355.1). NCBI lineage: Eukaryota > Metazoa > Arthropoda > Insecta > Lepidoptera > Geometridae > Cabera > Cabera pusaria. The sequence goes on from OX940896.1 coordinate 15,764,104, forward strand.
CGCGCCGACCGATGTCTTGACATATCTGTCTACTGCGACACTGTGACGACCGGCTAGATTTGACAGGGTTATTATGTAGATCCTCAAATTACTTACGAAGGTTTATCTTTGTGTAAGGTCCTCTTGTTTTACGTACACTTACATATGACTTTGTACGACTGTAGTCATTTGAATATATTTACATTTTGGACGTAAAATCGCTAGGTGTTTATTACCCGCAGCAGTTAGATTAAATCAAATCGGTCGTAGAGTCGATTCTACGGATTGTTCTTTTGCCAATCTTATTGATTAACGGCGTTTTACTGATACCATCAACTTAGTAAACCTCAACTCCTCTAATGTTGAGTACTGTAGCGGTACATTTCTAGTAACTTCACCGTAGCATTTAGTTCAGCACTCTAAATCCATTACTTCGGCTTCCTATAAGTGGATTGGAAGAAGTTTGTAGTACTTTGTTATTACAATATGCGGGTATCTGAAGCGAATGCATTATCTGTATGCCATTCTTATGAGGTACTCTATATTCTGTGGATGTTGCAATCCTATTTTTTTTATTAAGCTGAGAAGGATATACGTTATAAGGTAACTTTACGTTTATATTTAGACTCGAGGCAAAATATAGTTTGCGAATTTATAATTTATTCCTACAGCTGGTTTGTTTATAACATATATAATACTTTAATTTAAAATTTAAAACCCCGACTGATCTGTATTTGTATAATGGTCACCTACTTGACTAATATAAACAACGCTAAACAGGTAGCAACAGAGTGACAGGTAAGTCATTATGATTTTTTGGCGTCCGCGGTTAAAGTGCTACGAAAGTTGCTATCGTAGTCCCATCAACCAAGAAAGTGCTGATAATATTTAAACGGCTAAACGGATTTTAATGAAACAAAGCTTAGAACACTCTCGAAAAAAATACCTATCAAACAAATAAAACTAAATAAAAATCGGTTCATCCGTACGATGCCACAGATAGACACACAGATACACAGACACACAGATTCAAAGATACACAGATACACACGTCAAAATTATAACACCCCTTATTTTTGCGTCGGGGGTTAAAATAGGTACTATACCACCATACTGGCTATCTCTGTGCAAAATTTCAGCTAAATCGGTCGAGCCTTTGTAGGGGTCACAAACGAATAATAGATTTTTTTATAATTTCTAGCTGATACCCGCAACTTCGTTCACGTATACCAATGTAGGAGCCTATGTTCATCCTCATGCCGCAAAGTACCTCCTTGTTAAATTTAAGTAAGATCAGGTCGTCCGTTTAGGCGTGATACCTAAACACGACACATACAAACAGACAGAGCGACAGAGTTACAAACGTTTTTATAATATTAGTATGGATATGGATAGTCTGGATAAGTTTGTATAATATTAGTATCACTTGGTGATGATTTGTAACGATGAAACGCTTGTAAAGTAAATTTAACGAGAACTCATCCAAAATCCACAGACTACCAAAAAATGGCATACAAACATTTTCGTTGTAACTTTCTGTAAGCTTTAGGGTAAAAAGGTATGTCTATTTAACTGAAAGCAGTTAATTCAATCAGAAATTCTTAAGATGAAATATTATTATAATTTAACAAATTTTAAGTCTGATGTTATTCAAGTTTTGAGATAAGTTTGAAGCGGTTCTAACGATGTCTTCTCCAGTAAAGTTCATACTTAGGACTTAAGGTAACTTAGCGTCTTAACTTTCTTGCTTCTAAAATGAACTTGGCTTGTTTACTTACTCTATTCAAAATGGACTGATCTAAGCTAGCTAGTGTGAACTGTAATGAAATATCGATTGCAGTTTCAAGTAAAGATCTTATCAAAAGTAAGTTATGTATTATGTTTATGAAGTCTTAAAACTAGGTAAATTATGGTCGGTTTCTCAGGTACATTTATTGAGAGTTTATCTACTCAATTGTTCCGTTATTAAATAGATAAACTCTCAATAAATGTACTCAGAAATCGGCCCTTAATAAGTTATTTTTCCAATTCCATTGTAAAGTCAGTACTACCTAAATACTCGGTGTAAATAAATACAAGACAAAACAAGCAATACATAACATCATTTTATTTCTAATAAACATTAAACGTGTCGGGGTAAATATCGAGACCGGGCAATAAGTACGCTTGAGGCATCGTAAAGTCGACCTGAGTTGGCACTAATACGAATTTATGTCGATGGACCCAGGCCTTGCCTCAGTATCGATTCGGCAATGCCTATAAATGTTTCAATTTACAAACCAACCGTTTTATGTTAACCATGATATATTTTTATATCTCGTGACGAGGGCAAAGAGAACCTGCTCGTATTCGAGTATATACGGGTTATAAAGCTCTAGTCGAGAAAGCCAGAGCTGTTGAGCCTGTGGATGCCCCTATTAAGCCGCGAAAACAGTATTATATTCGTAGGTACATCTATTATAAAAACAGATAGGATAGGACCTACATTCGATAAAGCTAAATCATAGCTATAAAATGTTCTAATTCCTATGGTGCATTTTATCGCGGCGAGTTAATTTATTTCCTGATATCCTACGGTCTGAAACTGTAAAATAGTGCTATAACAAACACATAAAAGTTGGGCGTGCATCGGTAGCTATAAGTCGGCCGCCAGACAAACGACCGGCGGCAAATAAGCTCGCGTCACCGACACCGCTAAGTTTTATATCGAGTTTTGGTGAGGAAATCCCGACAATTTACATGAGAAAGCCGCGTAGAAAGCGAGGGCACGCTCCTACCCATAGCCGGGACCTCTAACAAGGGGCAGGAATGTAGGAGGCATCCGGCTCAAGCATGCGAAATACGTCTCGAATATTTGATTGAAATCCCGAAACGTGTTCGATATTAAATTTTTGCGTAATTATATTATTGCCACCGTTGTCACGGAAGTGTTGGATATTGAATATTTGCAATCAGCCTCTCACATTGTGTATTTTTTAATTTTTTTTTTAGTTTAGAGCTATTTTAATGCCAGTTACAATGTTGATACAATAGAAACAATACTATATACATATAGAAATATAATAAAACATGTTTTTTACAAATCCGAATTTTCGCCTTTCAGTGGGTAGAGCTAACAGTAGAATGATGTTACCAGCTGACATCTAAAGATAAACATTGGTACCACGTTGGGCGCCAAAGTTCGCGATATGTGGTATGCCACATGAGTAGTAATTAACACCGCCTCGCCTCTCCCCTCCTGCACCCCTCGCCGCCACTCAGTGGGGCCGATTGAATTAAACTTCGGAACGGTTGTTGTGGTGCGAATCCGTTGGTTTTGTCGCCGGCGTTTTGTGCAGCTGCGATTACTGGCAATACTTGTCCGGCTTTTATTAGTTTTGCTGCGAACAGCGTGTGAGTATCGAGTGGATGCAAGTTTCACTGGAAAAGGTGCTTTAGTGGTTCGCTAATGAAAAGTGGGCGGTATCTGTTTATAGCTGATGTTTACACGGATTAAGCTAGCAGAATTACCTAGGTACTCATGGAAGCTATAAAAGTTGTTCTTCTTTCTCTCTGTTAGTTCTTTTTTCCTTTTTTTTTTCTCAATAAGCGCTCTAAATTTTCATATATGTCAGACAAGTATTTGACCACTATACCACTTGATGTTATGTGACGATGCGGTCTAAGATGGCATCGTCTTGTCTTGATGATAACATGATACTTATCGACTGTTAATGGACTTATTTTACCATCAAACATTCTACAAGTGCTTTAAAACACGGTTCCCTATGTATTCACATAACATTTTAAGCCCTATTATTGAAAGTCTTAAATTTTAAATTAATATTACTTGTTACTAATAATCTGAAGTCATAATATTATTTACCCTCACTATCACTTGTCCTAATGTTAGTAGTAATAACATTTGAAACTCGTAATGTTTCATGACCTAACTATCATTCGTCCTAACGTTAGCATTCATAATATTTGAAACTTATAAACTTACTTCCCCTAACTATCAACCACTATAAAAATTCACCCCATAAATAATATGATGCCCTACAATCCTTCGCCATGCAAGTAACTCGCTATAAACATCAGATTTGTATCAGATGCGGCGTAAAGGTGGCCCATGGGCTACCCCGCTGCACCATAACCTACTGTTTTTTTTAAATTATCGTAACATTATTAATGTTATATACCGGCTGTAATTCACGTACATTTAGTCGAATTTTCTCGACCTAAGTTTCGAGCGAGTCCGTCGCTCTTCCTCGGGAGTTACGCGTCACAGGTAACGCAGTGAGCGATGTTCACTGAACATTATTGAACAACATGGTATATAACATTAATAATAATTATTAATATAATTATTCGACCGCATCATCACTTACCAACAGGTGAGATAGTGGTCAAACGATAGCCTATAAGATATTAAAAAAAATTACAATAATAAAATCATTTATTTTAGACACACAACCTATAAATTCAGTGATGAATTTATTGGCTAATGCTCCTACTTATATTATATTTATAACTTTACCAACAACTTAAAAATAAATTAAACTATTTGAACTATGAATAAATGAAATGTTATAAATAAAAATTAAAATAGTTATAAATAAAAAAACAGAACCTAGGTCGCAGCTGTCTGCCGCTAACGTTCCCAAAAAGCTAAAAGGCGACGTTACCTCGTTGAATTGCTAGGCTAATCCGTTGGCCGAGGTAAGCGCCAGCTCTTTGGTCATGAGTGACGTCTATTAAGCGTCTGGACAGCTCCTTTACAAAACCCCGGGCATCTTGACCCCACGGACCCATTGCTTCGACCCCAAACGGAAGAAAAATGTAGCTATCACCAATGGCAGCATAATTCCTCCGTTTGAGGGTTTCTGCTGCATCCTCTGCCGCACCCGCTGCTAGTGAGATCCCGCATATGTGGGACGCCGCTAACGTGTCAGCACACGTCGCGTCTCACACCAACGGTCTCCCTCGGCACCACGGAACCAACGTCATACCGTCGGGTCTCTTGCCATCATCACGTGATATACCATTCGGCTCTAATATAGCTATAATATATTATATTCTAATAATCTATAATATATCTTATATATTGAATGACGTCATTCAAGGAGGCGTGACGTGAGAGACGCCCTGTACTGCGGCGGCATGACAGGCCATGGTGGCCTAATCTGTCTACTTCACTGCCGCAGTGACAATTGTGAGGTACTGTCCCACAGGTGTAATCCCACAGCAATGGAGAAGCTGTCATCATCCATAAGGGTACCTAATTCAGTGATAGCATAAAAAAAAAAATTAAATTTTTAATTAGATTAGTAAAATTAATAATAAAATTGAGTGTGTGAAAAATTTAAATTAATTGTATGGATAAATCTATGAACTACAATTTATGGTACTATAATTAAAAAAAACATTAATATAATATTGTTTTTATTTAATTATATAATGCCCTACAATTTTTGTTGTTCGTGATAATTCTTTGAAATAGTTTGTGTATGAACACAAAAATATAATGACAACAAACATTATGATTAATAAACGTTAAACTCACTACCTATATGATGAGCAAATATTATGACAAGAAACTATAGAAATTATAACCATTATTCTCATTTAAAATAAGACAAGCAAAAATATGGCGAATAATTATTTTGACTGACAAAATATGCGCGTTGAATAATAGGACTAAAACGTATTATGACAAATGATGTATGCAGAAAAACTTTAGGACAAAAAACTTTATGCGAATGAATAGGACACCTTAAAATACTCGTGGTTCAAAATTTCATTGGCAATGGGGAATATGCATGTCGTATAAATTTACTTGAAATCATTTACTTTCAAATCATTATTATTCTGGTAATGTATGTTAAATTAAAAACAAAATGAAATATTCTTAAATTGGTCAAAATATTATAAGAAAAATGCAAAATAAGCGTGGAAAACACATCAACACTTGTAAATTAAAAAGTGACGTCACAACATACACTGCTGTCACCACAGACTAAATTTTTGTCAGAGAGATAGTATGCATTGTTGTACGAATACGTACTATTTTTATAACAAAGATTTAAGCTGTGGGGACAGTGTGGCGAGCTGTTTTTGCGGCGTTTTAGACACTTCATACTTTTCAATACTAGCTATTTTTTGTAGCTTAATTTGAAAACTTTCAGTATTTTTTACCAAGTTAAATGGATGTAATCAGTGAAATAAAAATATTACAAAAATCATGCATATTTCCTATTACAAAAACAAGTAAAGACTCCTGAAAGACGATAGTTCTTATTCCTCTCACTACTAGTTGTACTCTCCCTGTCGTATGATACGTCTCATGGGCTTAATGTCAAAAGTGTGTTTTCATGTTAACTAAAAGTCGCCAAAACAGTAGTAGGGTTGCCATGACCTCCTTAACGAATGGTTCTACTTTCAATCCAAAATGAATGAAGATAAAACAATCGTTACATAATCCAAATTCCGAAGTCAAACTTCAGCAGTAAATAATCCAGTGCTTCATTTTACAATCGAACCGTTTCACCGTGAAGCGATCACAAACAAATAAACCGATAATTGCATTTATAATATTAGTGTTGGTACTTGCTACACTTGCTAACGAGGGCTGCTACATAATTACCATTTTTCTAAATTTTGAGAACCGAATAGCACTTAAAGATAAAGATAAATTTATTGCAAGAATAGTAACTAAAACATCCGTTCCAGTTCTAACACGTGTGCTGCTAACCCTAAGTGCACTAGGTAGTGGGGTGGCTATCCACCCCTACGTAGCACAATTAGCGCGCGCGACTCAACACGACTTGAGTTTTAACAACGCGGGTAGGAACACTCGGCATCATTCATTAGAGTTGGAGGCTCCACCTTTCGGAACTCTTGTGCACTACAGACATGTTAAAAGAAATGTCACGCTATTTTGTATAATATCAGGGTTATATTTTTTAGTAGCACGACCGATACACGTGTTACTTTTCATTTATTAGTTTCATGTTATGTACACAAACGTGATTAATTAGGGGAATAGATGAAATAGGACTACATAAAATTAGAAATGACGGAGATGGAGTATAGAGTTGAGAGTTATTTATTTTTTTGTACGCAAACTTTTTGGCAAACTGAAGTGGTAGTAAACTTATTAAATGCAAATACGCGGGACAGATAACCACTGGCGTAGATAGGATCTGGTTTTCAAACCGAGTATTAGCAATGTTAGCGTGGCTCCTACGTAGGAGTAGGACACCATGTGATTAAGGTATAGCGAAAACATATGTAAAGAGTGATAGTAGGTTAGTGAAATATAAATAACTGGAGATAAAGAGCCGAAGATCAGACTTAATGGCGTGTATTGGAAAAGGTCTTATTTCCATATCCAGTTGGCTAATTATGCCGATGAAAATTGAAAACTTATACAATGTATTTTGGAATTAGTAATTGACGTTCATCAATCAAGTGATCTAACTTAGTCACGATCGAAATAATGAAGTTTGAAAAAGAAGGTAAATAATAAAATAACACAATCAAAATAAACATAATAAAATCTTTAGTATAACACTGAATGTATTCGAACAGTTCGTCAAAATGTTTTATAAGTTTATTTTCTTGAGCAACAAACTCTAAGAAACTGTTAAACCCACATGATACTTCGTATTTATTTACACGTCTGCTTGTGAGATTAAACAATATTCAGTCAGAATTGTAAAGATAGTGCAGTAGTAATAGTTGAAGCAATTAAGGAGATAACGAGATATACATAACCTCCCTGAAAGCTCTAAATCTTACTTGGCAATTAACACCAGCTTTGCCAACATGGATCGTATAAATACTCTCTCTGTTTCACTGTTTTGAATACAAACTGACTAATTTACTGACATATAAAATGTATTTTTGTAGAATCCTGTATTGTAAATGTAATTTAAATTTGACAGACATAAAATACTCAGGTATATCTACGCTAAAGCTATTCAGCTCTATTCATATAATTAAACGAGACAAATAATACATTATATTTTCATTGTAATGCGCTCATTTACTCTGTTTAACTAACGAAATTGTAAACTGTAAAAACTTAATTACTTAAATAGTAAACTTGTAATCACTTCAGTATTTTTACCCAACTACAAGAAAAGGGTTATATTTTTCTTGCATATTTTGTATTTTTGTAATACTACTAGTATACCGGATATTAGGTAATCAAGATTATTAATCTTAATTACTTAATATCCAATGAGCTATTTGCTCGTTACATATTTGATTGAAATTTATTCATGCCGATTATACTTCAAGGGTACACTTACTGTTGACACTTTTAGGTCCAAATAGTCCAATGATTATTAGATACCCTGTTAAGCTACGCAAAGATAGAGTGCTTAGAGATTTACTATTAATCTTTATGTCATGTTTATAGATAAGCGAATATGTCAGAACTTACACAGTATTACCAGTAAACATTATTTACTAGAGCCCCAAGAGTATTTCAGCTTTAGGAGTAATAATAAAGCGGCTTTTCTACAGCCTATTATTAAGCTGGAGAATATTCACATAATCAGAATCTCATTTAGTATTAACGCCTTAGTACCGAGTGCGGCGCGGGTAGTACCTATCGAAAAGCAAGTGAAATCCTACCTAGCATAAAAGTTAATAGCACTACCAAGCCGTGCGGGTTCTCCCAAAACGGCTATAGGATACTGTACTATCAGTGCGGAAGGTATGTAAAAGCTACTAGATTTTAACTCATACTTTTTGACGTCTAGACATAGCATTTAGCCTTGTACGGCATGTAGGTATAAAATCATACAGAAAAATATTTACTAAACATTGGTTCAGCTTAAAGCTCACAACTTTGTGTGACTTACAAATATGTGTCAATGACTATTTAAATATGGTTTTATCTGATCTTAATCAAGGTGCAGTCAAGGAAGGAGCGTGTGCTTTTAGCCTCGCAAAAATATAGGCCCTACATTTACATCTCATAATGCTCGTTGACGTCTGCCTGAGTTACCATGAGGCAAAGAACAGGGAAGCATAACAATATCGCTGCTCGCGTAAATTTGCAAGATTTGTCATCACCCTTTAAACTGCGAATAGATGCAGTGAATATATATACATTGACATTTAAATTTCAGAATCAACTGAGTTTTGCACGTCACTGAATTGCATCGATTACCCTAAAATATTCAGATAATATCTTGTAATGTAATTGGATGCACGTATAAAGGTTTCAAGTTTAGCTACTGTCTCTATTTCTATTCGGGGTGAATAGTGCTCGCATCTGCACTCCTGCCTCTGGAGGCATTCAAATAGCTGCTTTAGCATATAATATTTGAGGAAACCTTCATATGGTGCCGGGTCTGTGCGCCCTTGCAAATAGAATTTGTATACCGAACGGCTCTCGAAAGGGTTTGTGTGCGATTACACTTCACGCATTCCGATCTCAGGGTTAGTCGTGTTTGCTATAACTCCGATATCGATAAACTTTGATTAAATCCTAAACATTTTGAGCACGTCCGTTTATTTCGGTCGGACGATCACAATAAAATCATTTTCGATTCTAATTACGCTCTCAACAGATACCAGAGGCCGCTTCGGTTGTTTTCGTTTTTCAAATAGATTTGTTCGACACTGAGACTACCCTTTGCGGGTATATTTAAGTATTAAAACGGGTGGCCCCACGGAACTAACGTATTCATGACTCTGAGAACACCGCCCCTTACTTTACGAGCGGCGGTCGCTGTGAATCGGAAAGGTAACCTATTCGGACCTCGACCTATGTGAAATATCACGCCACCATATGTTATATAATTTGAGGGATTCACGGTAGGATATACCGTTGCCTTTTTATGATACTAAAGCCTGGGTAATGGTAATATCTAGCCGAGAAGCTAAGGTAGAGAAATTGAGCCATCATTGCCAAATAAAAAGTGTTGAAACTCCTGGTTTCGTTTCACAAGCTCCGTTGTGATTCTGTCCTCACCTGTGCGTAGCATTACATGGGAGAGTCCGAGCTCAGCAATGGACTAATGCTGACTAATTATGATGCAATGCACAACATCTATTGGTCTTATATAAGTATTTACAAATGGAAAATTATATTTACCTACATAATTTGATTGATCACAGTAAAAAAAACGAATGAGTAAAATAAAAAACATAGCGTTACGTATCAAGTCACAGCATTCTCGTAACTCAAAGAATCAAAGCATTTATTCAGTATGTAGGCAGTATTAAGTGCGTATAGCACATATACACGTCAAAATCATAACCATAAAAAAAATCAAAATCAATTATCAAGTAAACATAGCAAAAGCAGAATTTAACGCTTTGAATTAAAAAAAAAAACAAAAGTAATGAACCATTCAACTGTCATTTAATCGTTGACGTCATACTATTAAAAAAATATTTAAGTAGGGTTGCCAACCATACACGTAACTGTGTGTTTAATTACTTCTGAACAATTTTCATCTATAAAAAAAAGTAAAATATTGGAACAAAACTTAAAGAAACGCATATCGATCACAGTACATATCATGATCCGAATGGAACTGATTTCAACTACAACACTTTTTTCTGTGCTTTTGTTATATCAATCGCCCTATTAAACTAAGTGTTTGTCTGTTCCAAAGTGGATAATACAAGTTATTCAATTTACTCCTTACACGCAAACATCGTGTTTCTATTCATGAATATGAAATGGTTTCGCGGGGAGTGAGTTACGCATTTTCTATTAGAAATTTTCGGTGAAGTGTTGTTTGACGGCTAAACAATGAATATTAGAACAACTGTGATTGTTTGCGTAACCCGTAACTGTTTGCATGTGGATTTTAATTTTAGCACAAATCTTATTTAGGAATTTCCACGGGTAATTAAATTTCAAGTAAGGTACCTACTACACAAGTACCTGAGTTTCTTTGATATCTTTTTTTTATGTAAAATGCAATTTGCCAGTAAATATTTATCAGCATTTTTAGTTATTTTTCAGTATTTAAAAGAAAAACTCCTTAAGTGTTATAAAAGGTTAATACTACGCTATGTTACAGTGCGCATAAAAATGTTTCGTATAAATTATTTGATGATGCAATATTTGACGATCCGACGACCTTAAAATATTTGTATTTGGGACATGCTGTCAACCAATTAGGCTCGTCAGAATCGTTCCGAATTCAAATTGGCAGTTCATATTGACAGGTGCCAGGTGGCGCTTGCTAGTGAGGTCGTAAACCAGTTCCACGGCCAAAACGAGAATACGATATAAATAGGTATATATCAAGAAGCTTATAGGTACTCAAAGATTTATGTAGTGGATAACTTTCTAGCGTAGTACGAAAGGCGATAAGGCTTTTTTTTTTGCGATTTATTATCGTACAAAACGAAAAAACCGACTTCACATGCCGCGATAGTCAAATTAGCCAGTAGCCAGTATCATGTCATCAAGGTATATACAAATGTGTTTATATTGTTTATCTCCATATTTCCAGAGATTATTATCAGATCTCGATAAAATTTAAATGGGATCAAACGGGGAGCATAATCTCTCAAATAAATATTTTTTTCAAATCGGTTAAGATTTGACGGAGCTCTGAGGTAACAAACATAAAATAGAAAACGTCCAATTGAGAACGTCCTCCTTTTTAGTGAAGTCGGTTAAAAAGATTAATGTTCGTATCGACTTAAACTTTACTCAAACATACCGTAATCAGGCAGTTGTATTGTTGTAAATTGTAGCGTGATAATTACCTGAAAATAAAAATAGAAAATTAATTTAATGTAATATAAATGTAAATTACAAAAATGATTAGCAGAACCTTTTAACAAACTTAAGACTAGAAAAGCATAACAAAAAACTTTCCTAATTTTGAGCACAACAATTAAATGTTAATAAATAAAAAAAAATCAAGAAACTTAAGTTTTGCCTTTGAAGAAAGCTTTGTCTGTTTACACCGTAACTTAACACGGGCACTTGTTTAGAACTTATTATTAATGTTCTCAAGAAAAATTTCCACATCGCAAAGTAAAAAGTGAGACTTACTAAATACGGTACAGACGGCATCTGTCGGGGTGGGATTTATCGCGAGACAAATTGCAACGCCCGAGTCGACGCAGCGGCGCCGAGCCATCCTTTGTGCAAATGAGATACGTAACAATGCCGAAAATGGTTTTGCTAAATTAATATGCCTGTTATTACCGTCTCCATTATTTGGCGAAATCAAATTATAGCTTGTGACATTAATGAGACTGGACTCTCGTACGTATTCATGTGGGGTGAGGTGTATGGTAATGCTTGTGAATCATGATATGTCTTGTCTAACCTTTATTAAATTGTACTTATTTTAGATTAAATTAATATAAAATAAGTATTTAAGTTAATTGCACACAAAAAGTAACAGCGAAAGTAAAGCTGTCGGTTTATAGCTGATCTTAATTTGCAGATGCATATTGTTTTAAAATTCTTAAATAATAGAATGGAAAACTACTGATAATTAATTTAGTACTTTAGAAGTACTACATAAAAGTAGAATATAAATGTATTAACTCAATAAACAGTATTTCATAAAATTTTGAGACACAAAGGAGCTATTATCATTGTCTAAATGGAGGAAGTAACCAATTAAGCTATCTAAAATCCACAAACAAGTCCGACCTCAAAGTCGTGAGACAAGTTGACAAAATTCATCCCTTCATCTCGGTTTGTTTAAACGTTAATTATCGCTTTATTTATGTTAGAAATATTCTAATTTACCCCCAGCCAGCTAATACCTTGTTACTCCGACGAGACAAGACGGCGCCCGTCGCGCCATCTGACAGGTGTCTTACGCGTGGCCGGATTTATCTTCAAAATAATTTGCGGGATCGTGTCGCAACCGTAATATCGTGTGGATTCTGCCGATTCAATAACTAATCCTAATAACTAGAATCAATTTAACAAAAATAACTAAATGCTCAACTTAATAATTTGTTGACATTTGAATACTTATCATATTCATATTTAACTTATACAGTTTAGAAAAGCAGGTAAACGATTCCAATTAAAAAAAATGCAACGAATCTGACTAATTCATTTCATGTTTACCTTTTGATAGAGTGCTTGAATGGGGGAGGTTATTCCCATCCACCCTTTGTTTTAAATATGCATGACACCGTCTCTGCTCTGGAAAATGTCGCAAAAGTACCTCGGAGCTTTTATTAATAATTGATAGAGGAACTCCAATCGAGACGCAATTTTGTACAGATGGGTTCAGCGCTCTCTTTTTATAAGGAGCAACGCAAAGGTCAAATTATTTCCCAAACAGGACACTATAAGTAAGTAAGTAAATAAGAAAAGTACATACATAGTTATCCGCAACAATTAATACTTAATATTCGAATTCAAATATCAATAATATAATGTCAAAACAAATTATTTTCGATATTAATCGTACTATTATACGGATATATGAAAAACACTTTAAAAAAAAGGAAAATTCGGGGAAACCCCCTTTTATTTCTATGTAACATATAATATAACGTAGAATATCGTAGAACTTAATTAATGAAATAGAAAATTAGAAATGGAAAGATGTGGCTTGTTAGCCGGTTCCTTGACGACTGACTCTTAATGTGCATCACTTGAATTGTATTAAGACCGAAAAGTGCAGAAAGGCACTTTTCGGCATTATTTAGCGTTTGAGCTTACAAACGAGGGTTATAACAGTACGAATATTTTATGCTCATGTTATTCAGAATAAATGATTATTATTATATCATTAAATTTTAATAAAATAGCTTAAAAATACATACAAGTGTCGATAAAATCAACAGCAACAATCTCTGCTGAATGTGTGTCAATATAAATTATATTTTTAATGCAACTGTTTGTGCACCGGTCATATTTGCATTGGAAATTTCGATTATATTGTGTTACTTTATTAAATCTACGTTAACGAAGGCATGAATCAAAAATAAAATGAAACAATTTTCGGTTTAAACAATGGAATTTAAATTGTTGCCCATTTTCATACGTCATATTCAGTGTAGGCAACATACTCATTAACGATAAGCTATTTAGTAAGCAACAATGTTCCGAAGAAAAGGTACGCCGAGTACATTAGGGTAGATAGCACTGGAAAACTGCGAGTATGCAAGAGTAATTATAATAAAATATTAAAAGCTCTCTCGCTGTAACCAACCATTAAATAAAGTAAAGCTAATGGTGTAATGCAGCGCTCGCTGGAGTGCCGACCTTAGTCGGGCTGCAATGGAGTAGCGAAGGATGCAATCTGCATACATTAGCCTAACGTCTCTTAGTTTTGACACCTGCTCTCAACCTCCCACTATGGAAAATACGAACGCCCGGCAGATGGATGGCAAAAACATGTCAAAAGTAAAGGCAGTTGTTGCAAACTTAGAGAGTTGTCAAGAAAATCGCGCGGGCAAAATGTATTGTTTCGCCGAGCCAACGGAGTTTGACTTGGAAAGCTTTTTGAGTAACTAAGTGTTAAATGGCTGTTTCGAAGTATCATTTTGTGTTACACGAAAACGGGAATATGCCTCCAGTAACGGGGTTATGATGGAAATTTTGCCGCTGAAGCGCCACAAAACTCGTATAAGAAACCGACTCAAATAGGCTGACGGGACAACGGCGGCTCACTAACCTGGATTGTGGCCTAGGCTTTTCTATCACAACAATAAACTTATATTCGTTTTGCTGCATAATACAATGAAAACATGTAAAGACAATAACTTGATATAGTTATTTGCAATAAATTTTACGTTAATGAATAAAGCTCTGCCTAACCAAGTGTGGCGCGCCGTTGGGGCATACTCTAGATTTATTACCTGAAAGCTTAATCTGAGCAGCACACGGTCTGTTATAAATGGCTGTGAAACAACCTCGTAAACCGGTGGCCCAGTGTAGCAAACACCTTAAATACTTAACAGCTCAGTTACCGAGTCAAGTTTAAATGTTCGGCGCGCGCTTGAGAGGGTTGTCACGTCAGAGCACATTTTAATAATGCACTTGCTCGTTTAGTATGAAAATTAGCTGGCGAGCGGTGGTGGCGCACTATGTAGTCTGTTTTATTGATGGCACAACCTGCTGTGTTGCCCATAGACGCTTCAAGAGCGGTGCAACGTTATGTGCCAGTGATAGAGCTTCCACTATCACTGTTTTATGAGGTTTTTTTTTTAAATATATTATAGGCTAGCGTTTGACCACTATCTCACCTGTTGGTAAGTGATGATGCGGTCGAAGATGGTAAGCACGCTAGGTCTAGAATGGGAACTGGCTCTCAAGGATAGCTGCCGGAACACAGATGTTTTGGCGACAGATTTTCTAACTTGAGAGTTATAGCTGGCCAGGCGGACACTAGATAGTGTCCTACCACCACGCGGGGGTTGTTGGTTTCTTAACGATGTTTAAAAATGTAAGGTTAAAAATTTAACGACAAAGACAATATATAACATTTCGATAAAAACTGTTAATTTCGATTTGAAAAAAATATCTGGAGCAGTGGTTGTATAATTCTAATGTTATCTATAAATATGTAATCCTTATTTTTTGTCGAGAAGAGATTACGCTAGTATCTATACATAATAGATTTATTTTAAATAATTTTTAAACCATACTAAGTAAATTTGTTTGACAAACATCTTATCGGCTTGCAAACACCACGATTTTTTTTAAATCTGTATAGATACTACTTACTGATTTACTATTTTTTCGATGATGAGACTGCAGTTGCATGGAAGTTGAGTAACTGGCCTTAATAAATTTACAGGACGCTTATACGCTGTTGTGAGTAATTAATGCCCGTTACCGGGTCACGCTAAATTGCCCTGCGAAGTGACAGAAGCACCCCGTTTTCTTGTTGCATGCGCCGAAAAAACAACGCGCGGAATGCTTTGACCTAACCGCATTGGATTAAACTACATATATCGAAACAAAAAAAAAATGTTGTAGAACGTTGTTAGCATTTTAGATCCTTATCTTAGAGTATGGTTAGATGAATTTTTTAATGTCCGTCTATCCGTCTGTTCGTCTGTCAAGACCCTTTATCTTCGGAATGGGTAGAGATGTAAAATTGAAGCTTATACTAAATGCATCGGTCTACGGTATCTTTACCGTAGACCCATGCATTTACACCGAAAGATCGGCTGTGAAAAAATCAAACCTGTAAGTCAACGCAATCAAAAGATATGACCGTTTATGTCGCATATGTTCACAAATTTTGCGCTTTCACAAGGGAATCAAAACCTATAGGGTACTTCCCGTTGACATGGAATCATAAAATTTGGCAAGCAGGTCTTGAACAACTTATATGGGAATAAATCTGAAAACCGTAAGTATAATATAAAAAAAGTTAATTTATTATAATAAACTTATTATTTGTATTTGGTGCAATACATTTTCTAAGGATCGAACTACGTTAAATTTGTCCTTTAACCTAGTTTAAGCAGTAGGTACGGAAGCCTCGGTGGGCGAGTCCAACTCGACTTGGCCGGTTTTTGTAACTGACTTTAAAAATAGTCTCTAATTATGTCCGCGATTTTCTTAAAACCACTGATCCGATTTGGATGAAGTTTTCGTTTATATGGATCCGTAGTCTTGACAAGGAACCCTTATTAATTTCCTTATTAGTTTCGTCATGTCCGTCTGTCTGTCTGTCTGTCCGAGGTTTTGCTAAGAGACCGTTAATAATAGAAAGCTGTAATTTTGTAGGGGTGTGTATATAAATTACGCCGACAAAGTGGTGAAATAAAATTTTGAAAAATATTTTTTTTAGTTTAGCTTACATGAGAAGTGGGGATGAATTTTTTTTTCGTCGTCTACCCCATCGTGTAGGGTATCGTTGAATAGGTCTTTTAAAATGACTTAAGAGTAGCTAATATTATTTTTCGATTGAATGCTGTATTTACGAAATATTAAACTTTAAAGTGCAAATTTTTGTTCCAGTATGGCGTCCCCCCCCCCCCCTCTAAAAGCTAAACTGCTGGCTTCAAAAATCTGGAAAAATTCGTGATAATAGTACATTTTATGAACTTTAAAGGAAAACTATAGTAGTTAAGATAACTTTATTAGTTTAGAGCAGTAATAGTCGTTGAACTTGGGCGTTGGATAATTTTGTACTAAATACAAAATCCTTAGAATAAATCCTTTAAAGTGACGAAGTACCTAGTTGCTTGTTTTAACGGGTAAAGACTTGCATTGAATAACGGGCTACTACGAAATCCTACACTGGACATGGCCCGACACGCACTTGACCAGTTATTTAAGTATATATTTTTCAAGAAACGTTTATATATGTAATATATATTAGGATCTGAGTGTAGTGGTGACGAGTATCTCCAGAATTATATGAGAATAAAATAAATCTTACAGGTGCCAGCGTTTTGAGATAGGTACGTATATGTAATCGGTACATAAAAGAAAACAGCATACACACGAATTGAAGAACCTTACTAGTGAAATATTAGTCAGCAACTGAATAGAACCGACGCAATTATAAAATAGCCGCTTAACTTAGTGGCTCAAATCATTTAATTTAATTCTATTGTGCTAGATAATAACAGAGATTATCTAGATAGAGGTTTGACAAGGATTCGGATTGCCTGCTTATTAATGATTCAGCTTAAAAGGTTTTAGTTTGCAAATTGATTTGGTTATCTAAATTGGTTCTATCTCATCGTTGTGGTCAAAGGTTTGCTCAAGCTGTTACAGAAGGTATTGCTGAGATGGGGTAGGGACACTGTTTTGGTTCGAAGGTTTTCGTTTAATGGATTAGGTTTTATCCATTAATATTGATAATAGATTCAAAGTCTTAGTAATAAATAATATGTATATTTTTCACGAACTCCTTTCACCATATGATGTCCGTGAAATATCTGAGTTCAGTAAACTTAGTGGTGAAGCAGGAGAAAGAAGTACTTCTTGTAGTACAAGACAAGTTAAATGTTAAGTTATGCCGACGCGACGTGGGAACCTTATGTATGATTTAAACGATGCCAGTGTTGGCTTAAAAAACAGACTGGCGCCAGCGACAGGCACCGTATAAATGGGTTTTCGTGCTAGTCCAGCGAATAAATGCTACCGCTGGTATGTCATTTATGTATGCACGAAAAGCCGCCTACACGGTGCCAGTCATTGGTGCCAGTCAGTTTGGCATGCCATCACTGGAACCGTGTAAATCATACATTGTTTCACAACTAACTATATAATACAATCCTCCATGAAGCAAGCAAGAATAGCTGTTAACCAATTACCTTTTGGCGGATTTAATCCTCGTCAACAAACAATACTACGAGGTATGACAGTGCTCGAACGCATATGGTCTCAAACCAATAAAATATTTTATATTGAGATTACTTAAGTGAAGTCCACCACTATGAGTTTGTGAAAAATCTTCTTAAATACGGGTATTATAAAAATGTCGATGAATACTTCAGAGTCTATGGATGTAGGATTTTAAATGCGTGTATAATAAAGATCGTTAGTCTAAAGTCACAATTATCATCCTACAAGAGTACAAAGATATATATTTCTTGAATTACCGAATAATTTAATACAATACATATAGAACTTGTTTGGCTTTCATAATCTCAATATTTACCCGCAATATTTGTAAAGGTTTTACAAAATCAGCGTTCGATCACGAAAATTATTTTATTTGCGAATGGTTTCCCAGGGTATAAAAGCAAGGTTCTCCAATTTTTCAGGACTGTCCCTCACAGATATATTCGATAGATCCCCGACCAATCGCTAAAAGGATCTTTACGTTTGCAAGCCCGCTACGTGACTGGATTCCTTGACATCGAGCTTGTAAAATCGTTTAAGAAAATGTAAGAGTAGGTACTATATTTACTTGTGCCTTGTTAAGACAGTACTTTTGTTGTTATAAAATGTACATTATTGAGATCCAACATTACCGGTTTGGCCAATTATTAATTATATAACTACAAACTTTGTTAAGTTATTTTTACGTTATTGCTTAATATATCGTTATAGTTATAATTATAAAA
The DNA here is from genome assembly GCA_954871355.1 of Cabera pusaria. Taxonomy (NCBI): domain Eukaryota; kingdom Metazoa; phylum Arthropoda; class Insecta; order Lepidoptera; family Geometridae; genus Cabera; species Cabera pusaria. Next base: position 15,783,073 of record OX940896.1, read on the forward strand.
CACTCTTTGTTCAATAGTTATGATCATCAGCCTAATTCCACCCACTGCTAGGGATAGGCCAGGCCTCCTTACGTCATACGACGAATTTTTATTTTTTCTGACCTGAGCCACCAACAACTCTTTGTACCATCAACTATCATCCAGCAATTAATATCAGCATTATTGATTTAATACATTTACGAGTAATTTAACAGAAAAGTTAATATAATTATACTTCAACAAGACATAATTGAAAAAAATAAATGTAATTTTACTCCAAATTCTATAGTGTGGTTAATAATTTATACACCCATCTAAGTAGACATGAATATTTTCCATTATTGAAATGAATTGGATTTCTATTGTCCAAAGACCAACTCAGATGTAAATTAGGTAAAATTAAAACGACATGCTGACATTACAAACGTCATGCATAACTCGCGGGAACAACGGTTTAAAGTCAACACCGAACGAGCCTTTTAAGTATTCACCACACTGGAAATTCAATTTGAAGTTTCCCGTGGAAGTATTAAGGTAGTTTAGTGCCCTCTATTATAATAACTAGACAAAAGTCAAGAAGCCGCGCTGCCGCGGCCCGGTCCGGGACATATTTTTACTCAACTTCTGTTATTAACTTGACACTAACTGCGTACAAGTTGCTCGTTCATCAACTTAAACAAGCTCGAGGAAATTGAATGAATTCGTCGTGAACTATTTTTCATATTTTCTCCGCGCAACCCATTAGGAGAAATCGAATAGGGTAGGCACGAACGAACGATGACTTCGCATAAATCAAACAGATTTTGAATGCACAGACTCGTCCGTGCTATGGGCTCTCTTACCGTCCGATGTGGTTCCCATTAGGCATCCATGTTTTATTTTCTATCGCCGTTTGGTTCTTTCGATTGTTTTCCTTTATTTAATCGTGGTGGCAAAGCTTTTGTCTTTGATATTGAACTTTGAGATGAGTTCAGAGCAACAAGTGTGACGTAGTCAATGTGTCGCTTTGGATGAAAATAAAATTAAGCTATTCGTTATACATGTATCATGCATAACTTAATTAAATGTATTACTTAAATTGATACATACTCTTACTAGATTATTAATTTGCATAAAACATGCAAGTGTAATTTTACCGTCGCGCGATTTAAGTTCACACCGAGACATAAACGTTACAACTTACCCGATTGCGTGTGACGGGAATATAATATAACATATTTATTATGTTTATAATAAACATTTTCATTAAATTCAATCTGTTAAGTAAATTAATTTGTATTTAAAAATGATTTAAGCGTAATAAAGTCTAAAACAATATTATATCTGGCTCCGAGTCGCGTTGACCGATCTCGTAACACATTTAAACCGACGGGGTGCCGTTGGAAATTTTCCGGGTTCTTTAACGGGATTCATTCATAACTCACGGCCGAGTAGAGCCTTCGAATATTTCAGGCTGTAGAGGCCCCTGGCCCCATAAATTCCGCGCGTCGGGTTGCCAAATTAGGCGCAAGGAACTCAGATGTAGGGGGGTTTTCTAGTCAGTATCGAAGCTCATGCCAACCTTGGCTTTTAATACTCTATGATACAAGTTAAAATGACAAAACATTTTTGTTAAATAGTTTTTAATAATAAATTGATTTTTCTGATGAACGATAAAAAAATATATCAATGAACGTAGCATTGGCCAAACAATATATGTCTAATAAAAAAAATTGTGATACATGCAAGGTCATCTGACTAAGTGGTTTTCTAGAGTCAGATAGATACCCGTATTACTCGTATATCAATGTTATTATATAATTATGTTAAATCAATAGATTTAAAAAAAAACAAATCCAAATTCCTTCACTGTTTTACCCGATCACGGCAAGTTATCCCTCCCATTACCCCCGACCCCCTAAGCGAGACTTTTAAGGGAACTTTGCACGAGGTGTCGCAGGTGTTATAGTAATAAATAATAATTCCCACAAGGCGAGGAACATTGGAAACTTTCGATGAAAAGTTCTTAAGTCGGAATATTAAAATTGAGCCTTTGAGTGGATTAGGTGGATTCTTATAACAGGTGTCTTGTATTATAGCTTTTATCAGGTCGACGGTGTTTACGTCTACAAATTAATTTATATAAAGTACTGACAATTTTTAGAGGAAATAATAAAAAGAACCTAGATGACCCAGTTTTGCTCGTTTTTTTTTGGTAAACCGTGTTTTTTGGAATTGGTTCCCAATAATAGATTTCTCACAAAAGAAGGAACTTGAAAAAAAAGGGGAAAAGATCATCTCATCTGGACTCGACCCGGGTCTTCTGGTTTCGGTACCGCCCGATTTCCCACCGAGTTATCATACAACATTGTAGAACATTGTATCATATAACATTGTAGAACATTGTATCATATAACATTGTAGACGGTGGCAAAATTTATCTTCGTATTTTAATTATATTGTAACAGTTTATCCTTGCCTGAAAACACGGATAAAATGACGTTTTCTTAAAATAAAACCTAGCTAGATCGATTTTTTTTATATCTTATAGGCTAGCGTTTGACCACTATCTCACCTGTTGGTAAGTGATGATGCGGTCGAAGATGGTAGGCACGCTAGGCGTAGAATGGGAACTGGCTGTGGCATTTCGTGAACCACCTATTTCATTTTCACATAATTCATATACTCTTTGGTATTAAAATGATTTATGTTTGTTTATGACGAACGTTCAAAATTTAAAAACGAATGACAGGAAAAATATGAAAAAGGGAGTGGTATTTCTGCCAGCACGGAATCAAGGTCAATCTATTGTACTAAAAGAAAATAAATAAAAAGTCAGGAATGCCGGTGTACTACGGAGGTTATACTGGCGGGGCCCATAGCGGTGTCTACTGCCCTTACTCGTTTGGTGGTTGCCCTCCCACCACTGGTGGTTGCGGTGGTTGCGGCGGTTGCGGTTGCTAAGCCAGGGAAGGCAAGTCCGCAATTATGGCTAATGCCTGCTGCAATAATGAAAACTCTAATTACATAATTTATAATCGTGCAAGTCTTATTAAACTGTTATATCTACCGATGTTTCTGAAATGCTGTAATACTACACCAAATGATTGTGGATGACGGGGACTCTCACCTTTACCAGAATATAATGGACCCGAAGATCAGTGATGAACACTAAGTTTTGTTTAAGTTATGTATAGCAGAGTTGTAGAGTCAATATAATATCTATAAATGCTATAATCCGTGTTCATATTTTATCTTCTAGGTTCCCTCAATACACGTAGCGAGAGGTAGGCGCTCCGTTACGTTACATGGCTCTCAAGGATAGCTGCCGGAACACATTAGATGTTTGACAGATTTTCTAACTTGAGGGTAGCTGGCCAGGCGGACACTAGATAGATACCACCATGCGGGGGTTGCTGGTTTCTTAACGATGTTTTTCCTTCAGCGGAGGGCCACTGTGAGAAGCGCACATAAATTTATCGATAGAAAAATCCATTGGTGCACGGCGGGGGGCAATTTTTAATTATTCAGGCTAATTATTTTACAAATAAGACGACACATGCGTATCCCACCTACACCGCACCGTACCACGCCGTCCTAATCCCCCCTCCCCTCTCTCTTCCCCCCATTCCCCTTCCCTCTCCCTTCCCCGTTCCCCCCACTTCCCTCTCCCCTCCCCTTTCCCCCCACTTCCCCCTCCCCTTTCCCTCCCCTTCCCCTCCCTCTTTTCCTCACTTCCACCTCCCTCCGCGTTCCCTCTCACAAACTTTGAATGTCATATTTATGTCCTTTTTCAGGCTCTAGACTATCTGTGTACCAAATTTCATTTAAATTGGTGCAGTGGTTTTGGCGTGAAAGTGAGACAGACAGACAGACAGACAGACAGAGTTACTTTCGCATTTATAATATTAGTTAGAATTGTTACAATAATTAGGATATTAGTTAGGAAGTTAGGATATTTTGCGACTAAAATATTTGCAAAGCTTATTCCATCGCGAGAACCACCCACCATAGAAAAGTGATTACTAAGCCGTCAATAGCGTATCATACAAACGAACATAATAACTTGTCAAGACCACGATCTGATAATAAACTGAAACTGAGGCTCACGTGCATTAACGACGTGATAAACCTGCATTTGCCTAAAGCAATTATATGGGTCATCGAGAAGTAGACCCGCGCAGAACACATTCTACAAACAATCAAATGGACTTCCACTCAATTTACTTTATGTGTTACCCATTATAATAATTGCTGCTCAGTTCCAAAGTTGGGACTCGGCGTCGAACCGATGCTAACTGACTCGGAATTGCTGAACTGCAAATTGTATTTAAGTTTCATCTTTTAGCGTGTTATTGCCCTTAACAGGAAATCCCTGTGTTTGTTTCTACAAAAAGTCTCCAATTTAGAGCCTTCCATTTGAAATATCTATCAAATTGGTGATCTAGATAGAAAAACATTTTGATAGTCAAACCACGCTGTACGTCATATATCTAAAGTTTTGTACATAAATATACAGCAAAAAAATGTAAAGAGAAATATTTTCAGGTTCACATGTTTTTTTGCACTGAGCGCGTCCGAAATATTCGAGTGCAGTTTTGTTATTTTCAATGTCCGAACGTTGTCCGAGTACACTACTTCATACAAGTTTTTGTTTTTAGTACGTGATGAAACGATAACAAAAACGAATCGCAGATATTGAAGTGCAAATCAATGCCAATATTTGTTAGCCGGATCGTCATCGAGATAGCGGCAACGAGGCGGCTTCACAATGACCAGTAATTTAGCGGTAGTAACACCAACCGAGCTTTTGGTAAATTTAATTTTATCTGGGATAAGCCCTCCGCGGCAATAATTCATGAAACCAACGCGGCGCCGCGGACCACACACTGTTTTGGAAAGGTATGAAAAATATGCTCGAAAATACTACACGCGCAAATGCTGTGCATACGATTGTTTTTTTGTTTTACTTGTCTGACACGCTACTATGACCATGTGAAATAATAAAAGCTCTGAAAATACAAAGCGAAATTGGCTTTAGGTCGGATATTTTACAAAGAAACAACACGACAATATAAAGCTTCTCACTGAATTGGCTTCAGTACTCAACAATTCACGGAAATAAGAAAGGGAAACCTTGGTACACTTAAAAACACATTTTATGAGTATCAAGGTAACAAAATCCGAGTGAAGGCGACCCGCAAGCGGAATGTTAAACTTAACATTTGTAGCAGGAGGTGAAACAGAGCAATAGAATTAATTCTATAGGTTAAACTTTGTATTCAAACTCAAAGACAATTGTTTCAATTCATGTCGACAAAACAAGGGAAGCTTTAAAGGGTTAAGCCAACGACCTCTGAAATGATTGATGGAACCGCTCTGATTACAATGAATTATCGAAATTTGGGGCGCCTGCTTCAATGCTTTCAATGGATTTCAATTCCTTCTAATACATCAATCAATGTCTAATTTGATAATATTTTTAGACAAGTTTGAGCATCGACCTAGTGTAAACAAATATCTCATCAAATTCTAACAGGACTAGCGATAAAAGCGAATCATTTTATTATGCATAAAAATTGTAAATTTGACTGGGCAACAACGTGTAAAACAGCTATAACTCTAGCCGTATCATCTCTCGACCGTAGACTCGGCGAGTACACCTCGTCGTATCTCCTCCAATTAACGTTTGTTTGTTTTGCATTTCCCTTGCATCTCGGAGGCAGTAAGGGTGTAATAAAACGGTCACAACAATGCGGATCACGTCACAGCGGAATTATCTCGCTACGGCAGCGACGATCAATTACACTGACAACGACCACGTGGAAAAACGGGCGGACGCCGAGAGGCAATACGCTGGAAGGCAGAGCTTCAACTTCTACGAACACCTCACGTTAAGACTCTATAAACGAAATTACGGTTTCGGATTTCTGCCTGGTAAAATAATATTTACAATTTCGATTGTATACTTGCAAGAAGACACTTACCATCAGGGAACATAGTGGTCAAACGTTTCACTACGATGAATAAAAAAAGAAGATACTGTTTGCATTGTACATAAAAAAAGTTGAATCACTGCTTCATTTTCGTCATCGGCCTTCCTATATTGAGCCTTTAGTTCGACGCAAATTTCGCAATACCGACCTTAGCATGACGCATTTTAAACTTAAATTCCCGTGAAACGGGACAGGAGGCAGTAATCGTAAGCCCAATTAGGCGTAGTGGAGCCTGTACAACGAGAGTCGTTTCGTTCCCCGCTTAAAGAGTCAACCTCAGCCTTTATTACGCTACATTGTCGGTCTTATCATTTTCAGTTTTTATCTAGCATCCTATTCGGATAAGGTTCTTAGAGTTCATAGGCCGATCGTATTATTCCTCTTTAACCAACTTAAACGGAGGAGGTTCTCTGTTCGTCTGTATGTTTGTTTATGTATGTTCACCGATTTTCCGTCAATAGTGAACCAATTTTCAAAATTGTTTTTTTATTTAAAATAGTATACTCCTGAGGGGACCACCCATTGTAAATTCATGACATCTGATGTGTATCTCTAGAGATATGGAGATAAACACGTCAAACTTGCTACTTAAAATGACTAGCGTGGCATTTGAAGTCGGGTTTTTTCGTTTTTTCAAACGATCTTAAATTATTAGAATTCCTGACGTTAAAGTTTCATCCTACATGAATATTTCTTATTTCATTAAAATGTAAACTAATCATGCGAAGTGATAATTTTGTAAGAAGTGTACGGAAAATGTGTAGGTTAGGTTAGCTACATATACGCAAACAAATAAATCTCCTGACAACAGAAGCAATATATTTTGCAAGCTACACGTTCCCACTCGTCTTGTAATCTCCGTAGCTCTAAATGAAATACTAATTGTGTTCTTGTTAAACGCTAAAACGCCCACACTACGTTATACATACGAGTATATATACATACTCTGTGTTGTATGAAGTCAATTGAATTTGCGCTAAACTGAGAATGTAATCGATTCTTTTGAGTTTGTCGTTTATTGAACTGTGTGAAGCTTGTTTGTGAGTTCGAAACCGGCGAGAATGTTATCAAGTCACAATTAAAGACTAAAACTAGCTTCTACTTTCGGCTTTGCCCACGTGGCTTGGCACAGGAAAGAAATGGCATATTTTTGCTCATAAACAAATCCTATAAGCACTTTCAATCCCTTTTAGATGAACATTCAAACTGACAATATCCCAGACTTTTTACATTATATATTTAGAAATTTGTGTAGAAACATATATATATGTTTCTACGATTAGTAAACGCTTATTATGCTAATTATTTGTATGCGCAGTAGGCAATTGACTGACCACTATATCACCTGACGTTAAGTGACGATAGTGGTCCAAGATGTAGCACACTTGCCCAGAAGATAGTTTCACGTAGAAATTCGGCCTTTTTGCTTTGTATATATATCTATCTATATAATGGAATGGAACTTGATCGAGGTATATTTAAAACAATAGGCGTGGCCTTTAAGTGACATGAAGTGTTATGTGTTCTTACATAATAAGTACAAATGTCTCACTTAAGTCATAACATAATTAGGAAAGGTATATATATATATATATATATATATATATATATATATATACCTAGGAAAGGTATATATATATATATATATATATATATATATACCTAGGAAAGGTATATATATATATATATATATATATATATATACCTTTCCTAATTATGTTATGACTTAAGTGAGACATTTGTACTTATTATGTAAGAACACATAACACTTCATGTCATCATCATAGGTCCACAGCAGCATTAAAGGCCACGCCTATTGTTTTAAATATACCTCGATCAAGTTCCATTCCATCTTCGAGCATGGTAATAAACACACATGAAGCAACTGTAAACACTGACAGTGCTCAGCCAATGACTCAGGATTTAGCTGTCTATGTCCTCAGACCACTTGCTCGGCTCGGCTATAAAACAAATTGAGACCAATTGGTACGAGCGATAGAGCACTGGCCAGTGTTAGAACAAGTTATTTAGTTTAGAAAAGGCTACTGAAAGGAACAGTTAAATGGAAAGTCTTGAATTTTTAGGGTTCCGTAGTCCTGACAAGGAACCCTTATAGTTTCGTCATATCCACCTGTCTGTCTGTCTGTCCGAGGTTTTGCTAAGAGACCGTTAATACTAGAAAGCTGTAATTTAGTAGGGGTATGTATATAAATTACGCCGACAAAGTAGTGAAGTAAAATTTTGAAAAGGGTAGCTCCCCTACATGAGAAGTGGGAATGAAGTTTTTTTTCGTCGTCTACCCCATCGTGTGGGGTATCGTTTAATAGGTCTTTTAAAATGACTTAAGGGTAATACCATTTTTCGATAAAATGCTCCATTTACGAAATATTAAATTTTAAAGTGCAAATTTTTGTTCCTATAGGGCGACCCCCCCCCCCCTCTAAAAGCTAAACTGCTGGCTTGAAAAATCTGGAAAAATTCGTGATAATAGTGCATTTCATGAACTTTAAAGGAAAACTATAGCGGTTAAGATAACTTTATTAGTTTAGCAGTAATGGTCGTTGAACTTGGGTGTTGGATAATTTTGTACCAAATAAAAAATCTTTACAATAAATCCTTTAAATTCACAAATACGAAGTACCTAGTTGCTTGTTTATAATGGGTAAAAACTTGCATTGAATAACGAGCTACTAGGGAACCCTACACTGCGTGTTACGATACAAATTTTTGGGATTAAATGTCTCATATTGGTTAGGATGCGGCGGCACGGCGTTACAAAAAAAAAACTACGTGTATTTATGGTGTTATCTAATGTTTTGTAACTTGATGTTGTCAGTTTTTCATATTATAATGCGATTGCAACGATGCTAGATACGCCATAGTTTATTTTGAGGCTAATAATCTCTCAGCGAGGGGAAAGCGTGCAGCTTTATCAGTAAATTAATTCGTTAGCCAATTATTATTGAAAAAGTTAATCATGACACTGATACCGCCAATTAAGGACTTTAACTTTTTGCGGTTCAGTGGATTGGAACGTATTTAATGTAATGAATTGGAAATTGGTTTGTTTTTAGGGTTCCAAACCTTAAAATGTAAAAAGAGGAATTGATATGCCATATTATTAGACACGAAGCTAGTGATATTTTAATAAAATTGTACTACTACTAACTACTAATACCTCAAGTTTGGTGTTTACTTGAGACTTCTATTAAATTACTTCACACACATAAAACTAGAATAAAATGTAATACTAAAAAATATAATAATAATGATTGTTCCTGTTAATTTTTCGCACTAATTATTTTCTAAATATATTCCGCAGCATACTGCTCTGAATCTTTAGATTTGCAGACCTATAATCAAGCGATTCCATCAATTATACTCGACCAAATATAGCTACATAGGTTAAAACCACTCGACTAATCCGTACCAGGCACAATTAAATTTAAAAGCAACCCTTATAAATCTTCGGCAATTCCATGGTTTACAGCGGGCCTCTAATTCGCGTCCTCCCTAATTGATCCCGTTATGTCCACGGCATAATTTATTCTATGTATTAACTATGTATAAGTTACATTACTGTTTTATTGAATCTGTTGATTTATTCCAGAGACTTGTAAGATTTAGAACTAAGTAATTTAAATAGTGTCCAAGTGTGATTATAATCAACACCAATATAATAAATGCAAAAAAGTTAGTTTGTATATTAATTTGTTTAACCATTTAAGTAACCAATTTAGTTGACCATTTTACAGAAGCATATCAGTTATAGATTATGGATGGATGCCAAAGGATGCCTTAAATATTGCGTTAAAATGCAGGCGAAGCCGCGGGGCTACGCAAGTACACACAATGTTTTGTGACGGTGTTAAACTTAGATAAAACATTTTAGCAGGTATATTACAATAAAAGCAGTAATGACATTGTAAAACAAAATCTATTAAAACAGTATACGATTTTTATTTAATATAAAAATTTGAAATTAACGTGCTTCAAAGTGAATAAATTATGTTGTCTGTCTAGTCCAGATAAGCTTGAAGCTTGCAGTTGGCATAACCCACGTGTGGTTTGGCAGGCAAGTGGAATGTCGCGTCGGGTCGAACCCAATCTAATCAATAGCAATAAATTCCCGGAACCGATTTAATCCAATTTGGAAAATCACACTGGATTCGCCACGTGTTTTGTCTGTAGTTTCAATACCGATTGTTTCCATAAATAATGCAAATTATCCCTACTCGAATAGGTATTTCGCAAACTACTGTTTGATATTATCATCGTAATTATTGAATAACAAATATGCATCAACTCATTTAAATAATAAAAATATATAGTATTAAGCAAGCAAAAATTATATATATTGCCTAATTAATTCCGAGACCGAGCTTATTACTTTACTGATTAAATTTGTTAAGCTGAGGTAAACATTTTTTAACGCTTTCGCAGAATGTTCCTAGATATTCAATTCCTTAATTTCCTTCCTTTTTAATTAATTAAAAAACGCTTGCCGCCGACTAACCAATTAAATTCTTCTTACCAGTTGCATACTCAAGGGTGTATGGAACGCGGATTAAATACGAAAAGTGTTCCGATTACGCCACCGAAGCGACCCTTAGGCGCGATTAAGAATTCACCAAACGAATTGGGGACATCGAATCGGTGAAATTGAGCTCGCCTCATCTTTTCTCACGCCCAGTATTGTAGACTGAATACACTGAAGACAGTACCTAAGTTAGGACGGTATGTCGTAGTAGTGCTACGGTTAACGTAGAGTCGATACTACGCCGTAGCGACAAAACATGTACACACTAAAATAGCGCGTCAATTTTAATGTTAGTTTTAATAGACAATTCTTTGATTACATTTTCATTATAAAATAAATATTTTTATATATGTTACATGTTATAGAAGTAAACTTTGTTTTTGATTTGCGACTAATAATAGTAGTTTATGAAACTGTTGCATAATGAGGCGTTTTAAAAAACGGGTGTGTGTTTAGTTCACGAGTTGTATTAATCATACCTAATTATGTGCAGTTTCATACACTACTTTCACGAATGCAATAGTTAGTTACCAATTCAAATAAAAAAACCAAAGTTAGCTAAACAGAAAACAATTGCTCCGTAACTATCGGTCAAGTTGCACATGCGCCAAGTAAACATCGTGCCCATAAACAATTATTACAATCGAACTGAATACTCCTTTGTCGATCCAAAGTATATATATAACAGAAAAAAGTTATTTTATAGCATTATTTTTATAAGAAATCTGTATCATAACAACACCTTTAAATTTTATTTCAGTTGGTCATGCATAAACTCTGTCATTATGGTACTATTTTTGAATTCATAATCAGGACTTTACTATATGAGTGTGGATAAATTATATTTTAGATTATTTCATCTACTTTAAACGGACTAAATAGCTGTTATAAACAAAAAATATTGTAAGGGAGCCTAGGTTGTCTAGGGAGCTTAAAGAAACATGCGACTACAATGTGTATAATAATTTAGATAGTTTACAAACTAAAACAACCGACTTCCATGCCCCGCGAGTCAATTTCAGTAGCAAGTTTGAGACGTTTATCGTCATATCTCTGGAGATTTTATCAGATGTAGATGAAATTGTAATGGGACCACCTCGAAAATTATCCTACCGATTACAAAAAGAATCATTGGAATCGGTTCACAATTGACGGAGTAATCGCGTAACATACATACCAAAAAAAAAAGAAAAAAAACATACAGACGAATTGAGAATCTCCTTCTATTTGGAAGTCAGTTGAAAATAGTACATATTAAGGGACTATCACTAGCTTCTAGACAAGCAAAACAAAGTTAGTTTTGAACTGGATTAGTTTACAACTTCAGAGGTAAGATTGAAAACTTCAACTTAATTATATTTTGTTACAAGCTTAAAGTCTGTTTTATACGACCGAGTACTGTTTTCCTTAAAGACAGATATTTTAATATATATCTCCGTCCTCCAAGGGAGACCAATGTTTTGATCTACAACTCGCAAAATACACATTTTTCTGTACAAACACAGAATATTCCCTTCCATCGCATAACTTTGTGAATACGTCTCCGAATAATGCCAAAATGTTTTATGAATGAGATTTTTCTCGAAGGGCCGGCTCGGGGGTAAACGACGGAGACTTTATAACTTACCCCCTGGATACACTCGCGAATTAATAATGTATGTATTACCTGAAACAGATAGATAGTATTTTAGATACTTTCATTACATCAGTCAAGCTATGTAGTAACACACAATATCTTCAGTTGTTTTAAAATATCTTTTAGCAATTTTACTGCCTTAATTTAGAGCCGGACACGTGTCAGTAATTGTAAGATTAGCAACAATTTTAATTTTTATCTGTGAAACTGTGGCGTACTAAAATAATATCCCAAGTTTGACGAAGTCTAATCAATGCATCATTCAGAAAATGCGAAATAGAGCTCTCCCCCAATTATGAGTCGTCACCGCAGAACAAGCACCTAATAGACACGAAGCCACCCCATTGACCCCTCGTATAGAGCACCTTCCCGTCAGGTCAAGTGCTTTAATTGTCTATGGACAGGCATAGTACATCGAGTGGTTAGTCTAGGAGCCCAGTGATGCTATTACATGCGGCTACCATCGATATAATCGAGTAGAGACTCGTTTGCTCGTCAGGAGAGCTTAGGTCAATTAGGTCTGTTTTATTATATTAGTGATATGGCTGTCAAGTATTGAGAGTATCGATTGATTGTTATCGGATTACAATGGCTCTCATACCATGGAAGGCGAATTAGTTGGGCGTGTGGTTTGGGAGATAAGCAAGTCTGCGGTGTTAATCACGGCTAGGTATAACATAACAGTAACTGACTTGGGTGAGTAAAGTTAAGTCTGCTGTGTGCTAATAATATACCTTCTTTAACAATTATACAAAATCACGCCATAAGCAAAGTTTTTTTTTTAAATTTTGTAAGTTAAGCCTAAATATTCGTATGTAGTATGTATAAATATCGAATACAGTTTACTCTAAAGAGTTTGTTGTCATGTCGAGTTTACTTATCATTTTACCTGTATGATATGTCAACACTTACTCGATCCCCATATCCAAGGCAACTATCGTGACTACATTGACGTCACGGTATCTCGGAGCCATTGTGAGATAAGCGCCGAAAAATGGCACCATATATATTTTCACCTCGCCTCGGCACACAAAGGGTATTTGCAAATCTCTCGTAAGGTAAACACTAAGAGATCGGATCAGTGTAACCGTGTCCTTAGAATGAGGCAAGATACATCTTATGATCTGTCATTGCTTGTGGGAAATTGATAACAATAAATAGGAAATTCTTGTAGTTGAGGATCATGCGTTTAGGACACGTTTTGCAATTAATCTAAATAAATCTATGTAAGTTGAATCCGTTTCTAGTAAGTATTTAAAGTTAAATATTTGCACGCTTAGTGTAGATATTTTTACAGGACAATTAGATAAAAACTTAGGTTTCTAAAAGAAGATATATTAATGGTTCATCTCTTTAACATTTTCAGGTCGTCCAGTCAAAAACGACCTTTCCAAAGTTTATTTTACAACAACAATGAGAAAATTGTGGACAAAAACGACCCACATGACGCGGTGTCAAACAAAGATAATAATATATTGCCGTATCAGGTCGCTCCATCGGCATTGTTGTCCTAAACGTGGCCGTGATCCGGGATCACCAACCCAGCCCTCGTTTGTCCCGGGATTTCCTTCAGCAAACATCGCCAAAAAAACCCTGAGATTCACTAGACCTTTACACGAGTGCTTTGGTAAGCCGCTCAAGGATATAATAATATAAATAAAACTTTTCTTCGTAATACAAAAACCTATATTGTATCGGAGGTGTTGGACGAGATTATTGGATGATATTGTTTCGATGTCGGATAATATCGCGGTATCGCCTTAGGTACTTTCTTTAGACGTTGGTTTTCCTCTTCGATATTTTATTATATATAAAAATAAACAACGTTCCTCTCATATTGTTTGCAGAAAAAAGGAAAAAAAAAATCTTTATAACATTAACTATTGACATATTTAAGTTTACAAACATAAAACATATCTCAATGTATTAAAATATACTATTATTACAGTATTATATTACAAAAAGCTAGGAACTTTTTAACTGAACTAGGAAAAAAGTTTTCTTCAATGAGAGATGCAGCTAAGTATTGAGTATTTACAAAGTAGCGTACGAGTGGCATTGTTAAACAGAATTGATGTCTCGGAAACATTGTTCAAAGATCACGTCGATTCCTCGAGGATTGTAAAAAGTAGAAGACGACAGCGGCAAGTTTGCACGGAAACATCCAATAAAACGAAGTACGCGCGGGGTCTGCACGTAAAAAGTTAGGCGCTTACAAGTTGGCCGATCGTTCGTGCGATTTGTTGGCTAACATGGCCCAACTTCGATATTAGTTCGCGCGTGATCGATTTAGCAGTCCAGTTTGACAGTTACGATAGTGACAGATGACGCCGCGCGCCATATCGCACGGGTGATTTGTCTTCAACTTTACCTAAATACAGTTGTTTGCGACGCTCTACTGTTGAGATCACTGCCAAATGCATTCCGAGACTTATTTAATTACAGAACTTTAATATTTTTATATCTTTGGACACTGTCTAATGTCCGCCAGGCCAGCTACCCTCAATTTGGAAAATCTGTCGCCAAACAACTAATGTATTCCGACAGCTGTCCTTGAGCTAGGTTTAGAGTACTACCATCCTCGACTGCATTACCACTTACCAGCAGGCGATAGTGGTCAAACGCTAGCCTATAATACGATGTAAAAAAATAATCTTTTAAACTTTTTAACAAAGTTTCCCGATTTATCTACGGCTGTCCTAAATTGCGTCCAGATAATTGATGACTTTTCGTCCAAGCCATATCTTGTATCCGTGACAATACTTCGATACGAACGTAAAATTGTCACACGTTGGTGTTAAATCATACAATAATATGCCAACAAAACTTCGAATATCCGGCCAAAACTTTATTAACAAAAATCGTTATCAAAACGTTGAAATTAAATACAAATCATTTGAAGTATTGTTATTTTATCTATAAGTACCGCACCGTCTTAGCAACGGTTTGTTTTCTCACTATTTTCCAGCAGGAGAGTGTTAAACGCTTTTACTGTCATAGTGATGATTAATATCCGTCGGGCTGTCGTTCTAATGGCCTAAAATAATTTAGTGGGCGGCATGTTTATTTATTGTCAGCCAGTTTATATCGTGATTTATCGTTCTCCTTGTTGATCTCAGCTCATTGGTAGATTAACCCGTAATTTGAAAACAGAGTAAAATGTGTCAACTGATAAGAACAGGACCTTAGAAGAAATTACACAATATTGACTGTATATATATAAAAGAAAGTCGTGTTAGTTACTACACTTATAACTCAAGAACGGCTGGACCAATTTTTGTGATTTTTGTATTTTTGGAATTGTATTTGTCAGGAATAGGATAATAAATATTAAAAACAATGAATATTTGACCTAAAAAAATATATAAGACAAATTATTTTGCCAAAATTTTCCTGGGTTAAAAAACTGCCAATAATTTGATGTTCAATTGTTTATCCGTCGATACGGTAAACCGCAAATTAATAAGGGTCATCGCTCCACACGATTAGTGTATTTAGCCAGTGTCAAGTTTTTTTTTAAAAATCTTATAGGCTAGCGTTTGACCACCATCTCACCTGTTGGTAAGTGATGATGCGGTCGAAGATGGTAAGCACGCTAGGCCTAGAATGGGAACTGGCTCTCAAGGATAGCTGCCGGAACACATTAGATGTTTGGCGACAGATTTTCTAACTTGAGGGTGGTAGCTGGCCAGGCGGACACTAGATAGTGTCTTACCACCATGCGGGGGTTCTTGGTTTCTTAACGATGTTTTCCTTCACCGGAGGGCCACTGTGAGAAGCGCACATAAATTATTCGACAGAAAAATCTATTGGTGCACGGCGGGGTTTGAATTCGGTACCACGGCATCAAAGCCGACCGTTCTCCCGATTACGCCACCGGGCCCTCAAAGTTAAAAAATATAAAAATCTTAAAGTTTTTGTAAATTCAAGTCATGTAGATTTTAAAAATTTTAATATATTTTAAATACTGTTTGTAATGACAACTGTATGACATATTAATTGATTGTCAAATATGCGTGCGTTCAGAAATGTATGCTTACGAGTTTTTGGTGGGAATGTGGAAAAGTGTGTGTGATCTAATTGTATTATTTTTCTAAAACTTGTGTTCTTCCACGTGTTAATGTGTAATAAATGAGGATTATTAACCATTAAGTGCCGGTGAATGTGTGCGTGTATAGGGCAAAAGCACAATGTTGAAAAACATGCTATTTGCGTTCTCACCAAAATTTCACTGAAAATATTCAGTAAACACCACATCTTTACTGAAGATATGACTTAGACTAGACTTTTAATTGAAAACTGAGCTGAAACGTGACTTTGACCCATCTCTACGACTAAAATTTATAAAATCTTGAAGAATTTTAATACTTGACACTGGCTAAATACACTAATCGTGTGAAGCCATTATGAAACTTAAAAAAGAAATGTATGCTTACTAGCAATCAAGACAATAATAATCAATGCGTAATCAATTTAATATTTTGTCAGAATGTAGGTAAATACAGAAATATGCAAGAATGTGATAGCCAATTTATGAGTGCCGTATGTATACAGTTTTATCCATAAGGCAAAAAAATATTAGACAGTTATTCATGAAGTAAGTACCTATAAATTGTTAAACACAATCCAAAATTTTATCCCACCGACGGGACTTGAACCCGCAACCTCCGGAATAGCATGTTCCGGTGCTTTGCCAATTAAGCGTGAATATAAAGTGTGAAACACTTCAAAGAAACATAATATAAGTACCTACCTATACTTATTCAGAATTAAAATTAAATACTGGTGATTATATTTTTACAATTAAAATTAAACTCAATGGAACTAATGTCATGTTTATAACTTATCTATAACAATAATAACATTTTTGTGATTTTTTCATTCCATCATGTCTTGCTGACACGCGGTTGGTGTGCTTGATTGTTGTATTTTTATTCTATTTCTGTATTGCCATAATACATTACTAAACATAATAATATCTCTTTTGTATTACGTTCATAAAAGCTTCAATTATCTTCATCTAAAAGGTACAACATTGTCTGTTAGGTGGTACGAAGTTCGCCGGGCCATCTAGTATATATATATATACGCAGTAAAATTGAAACGACCCCGATTCGACCACAAATAGTTGATCCCCGCTGTATATGTCCATTGATGATTAGTTACACGGTCAATATGTTTATGCAAATTTCACTGATTACAGTTTGTTTAGCCACCTATTACTGTAACACACTGTCAATACAATGTGGAGAACTGGACAATAGTCCAGTCGTGTATAATGTAAAAGCACAATCTATACATACGGTATTATTGTGTTTATAAGCCTTAGGACAATGTATAAAGGAATCAATAATAGGAAACATATCAACAAAGCTTATTTCAAAAACTGATTTACATTGGACACTAGTCCCCTGGTTTATAAAATATAATTTATGATCGTACAAAACGAAAAACTGTATTTACATGCCGCGATAGTCAAAGTACTGGCTAGTTATAATCATGTCATCAAAGTATACAAATTAGCTTATATTGTTTATCTCCATATATCCGGGGATAATTATCAGATCTCGATAAAATTTGAATGGGACCTAACGGAAGCCAAACCTCTTACTATAGATGCGATTTACATCGGATGAAACATTTGTTCGGACAAAAGTTCCATTAAGATGCAATAAATAAATAAACTGGCCAAGTGCAAGTCGGACTCGTGGGGTTCCGTACCACTACAATATTTTATAAGATCGAGCAAAAAATACCACTACCATTTATTACTTTGTTTTGTCGTAAGTGAAAGTTGTAGTTGCGATTTTGAAAATGTGTTATATCTCAAAAACTACTGACTCTATCTCATTCAAATCAATTTTTGTTGAAAGTGTTTATTGAGATCTACAGCATATATATTTTTTACAAAAAAAGTTAGATTAGATATAATTATCGAACTTGTTTGCAAAAATTCACGAGAACCGGTTAAGAAATGCTACCTATAGAAGACAGCCGGACATCCGTCAGACATCCGGACATATAAAAGCTGAAACGGAAAAAGTTAGCTCGCACTTCGTCGTCGTTCGGTCAAAAAAACTTAATCGTCAAAAATTCAACAAACTTCATTCGTCAAAAATAGCCTTAACCTTTTCCGAAGCAGTTGGTAAAAAGTAATAACGAACGCAAAAAATTAGTTACAATTAGATAAGAAAAAACATGACAGACAGGGTAATCTATTTATGCCTATTATGATATCAATACCATGTCTCTAGATGATACAATAAAGTTTAGAGTAGAATAACAAACAAATTGCCTAAAAGCTTGTTACTATCTTGTTGGTCTATTTATCGTCTAGTTAGGATGTCAAGTTGCGATAAAACAAAGCGCTTTACGACCTCTATTAGAGCAATTCAAAGCTTTGTAAATGTGAGATATATTCGTACTAATCACACTTGAAATGTAATGAGCTATACGAGAGGGGGTTGAGGCTTTTCTTACGCTCTCTCTCATTATATGCCGTGATTTGTGCCTGGCGGTAATGGTGCAGAGGGTTTGTAAAGCTTGCTACTGTATTATTATAGAATGAGACTGAAAGAAAAGGCTTCAATGAACATGTTTGAAAAATGTAACTAATTTAATGCGTTGAGGTTATTAATACTTTTGTTTTTGCGATTCTGCCCGCATGCGTTAAGTATAGGCATGGTCTTTAGTTTAAACACTATGAAGTTACAAACACAGATAACGAAATATATTATTATCTACGTGAGTTCATTTACTGACGCCATTCTAAAGAAAGGAAAACCTACAGATAGAATAAACATTTACATTACATTGACCTTTCTAATTTGAATTAAACGGATGAGCAGTCAAAGCAAAGTTGGAAAACATCATCAATGATTTGAAACGCAATATAGCGGTATCAAAATCCTCAGCCAAGCAAAGTTCCCGAGTTGGAGGGTAAGCGAGCCGCCCTGATTTCTACCGTCTATAATTAAACTCTCAGCGGATAAAGAACAAACTTGGGGTCGGGAGACGTCACGCAACAGCCAACTTGGAGTGAAAAGCCGCCAGAAATAAGATGTAACTTGTCTGATTTCAGTAGAACTTGCCGCAATCGAGCGAATGAACTCAAAGTTTGCACACAACAGATCGGGCCGAGCAACAATGCTACGCGAAACAAAAGAGCCCCCGCAAATAAATACTTAGTTAGTTTGCGGTCAAACTTCGCAAACATTACCAAATAATGGGTTTTGAATAGAAAGAGAGATGAGCGTAATTTGGAGATAAATATTCGTAGTAATAATGTAAGTATTAGTAGTGGTTTAAACACTTGATCATTACTTTTTAGTTCTTTGGAAATGAAGAAGAAGAAGTGTACAAATAATAAAACAAATTAAACAAATAACTTTTTAATTTAGCTAGTCAATTATATCTTATACTTAACATTTGAGTACTCACAGATATTAAAGAAAAAATATTAGGATTTTTTGCCTAAATAAAATTCTTTAACATCGCAAGACACGAATATTGTCCTAAGACATTTTATGGCATAATTACAGGGCTTAACATGCATAAAGCAAACTCATGATTATGGCATTCTGCCGTTTAAGATCCCATTTTATCATCTGTTTTTATTTGCACTCAAAAGCACATCTATACGCGAGCGCAGTCATCATTTAAGATTAGTTTCGTATAAAGCGGTCGCCTATTAAAAGAGCATCAAGTTTGCATTAATAACTTTAAAATCTACCATCAAAAGCAGAGACCACTTTAGCTGTTCAGTGGCGCAGTTTCGATATATCAAAGAGTGTCACATAAAATGTATAAAGTCGTATTCACACTTACAAACACGAACATTTAACGTAAGCATTTGTTTCATTCGTATGGAAGCTGATCGAAACACGAACAAGGCTCGACTTGAATTCGCGCACGACCACCATGTGCTTAATCTCAGTTACCATATTGCATTGCACCGTCGTTGTAAGAGGTCGATAGTTAAAATTGAAATCGATGTAATATAACGTTTTAAGTTTCCCAAACATTTCATCCATACGGGACGCACTCATTAAATTGGCACAAACTAAGCAACACGGCTTAAAATTTTGGTTAACACATAGAGGCATTTAATGGTACGCACATGCAGACAAAGTTATTACGTAGAGTCTGTGTAAAAAGAGAACCGTCGTGGCGTTAATATGAACTTACATTCAAAGGTAAGGAAGGAAGGTACACACCTACTTATGATGATGCAAACGATAATGATAAGTATACCTACCAAGTATCAAACATTTTAGTCTTACTAGTAATGACAGCAGTGTTGTCAATGCAACAAAAACAGTAAATTAAAACGACCGTCGATCGAAGCGACCTCAATTTCTACGTTCTTTAGTTCTACGAGCTCAAGTTCTCGTGTTGTTGAAATGCAACAAAGTTCGTACGAGAGTTATAAATGTTATGAATTACTACCATACGTTTGAATCGAAAATTTGAATTAGTAAATTATCATGTGTTAGACGTTTCATATATGTTTCGAAGTGTTGACAATCAACCTAGCGGCGTTGTTACATGTCCCTGGGTTAAATGAGAGGGAGTGTTCAAGTTAAATCTAAGTTTGCGGTCGCAGGTGCTTTCAACTTGCGCATCTAAGCTATGTGTCACTTGGTATATTACTTCGTGGAGGCAATTTTACAGTCGTTAAATTCAGTGGTTAATATACTAACTACTTCATGAATACTAATTTTGAATGACAATGTTATATATGTATAAATAAAATGAAGTGTAACCAATAATAATCATAATAATCCTGTTATTGGTAGTTCCTGATGCCCAGCAATATAGGGCAAAAGGTTGATAATAATGATAATGTTTTTGCTCGACTTGGCGGTGGCTTTGCTCTGCCACCAAAATTTAATAATAATATGCAACTAAAATAACAGCGCTATTCTAAAGTTTCTCGGTCTCATAAATTAATTAGTCAAACTACAAAATATTATGTTGTAACATTTGATAACCCACCCTCTAACAAAAAATTCGCAAGTGTTTCCTACAGCTCAAACTGCCGCAGTGACGATGATAATTAATAAAAAAATACAAGTTAATGCAATTGAAGGTTCATAAATAATAATGCAGCTTTTAATAGCCCGCTCAAATCATTTAGTATCATAATTTAGAACTTAGAAGACTTAACTTAAAGAAGAACTTTGTGGAGATAAATAGTAAAAATATTTAAGTTTTATTCCAACTACTACAATCTTTTCAAAAATACTGCTTTAGGTATTTTGCTGCAAATTAAACCACCATAACAAAACCTACATTAAACTATTAACCTCAGGCAGATAATGCAACGGAAAAGTAAAGAGATATCAAGTCACTCTCTATGTTTTATGTCACTATTTTATCGCAATTGTATTTCATACTTCTTTCCAATCACCACCGCTGTTGCAGCAGTTTAAGAAATTCGTCGTAGTCATACAGTGTCTATGATTAAGAATTTTCCAGAACAGGAAATCCTTTTGTCGGTCGAGTTGTGCGTTCCTGTTATTCCCGCCCCCTCGTGTTTCGTACTCCAAAGAGTCACAAGAGCGGCTAAGCCGGCTTAGTAGGATCGATGATTGTGAAATTGTAGGTAGGTATTACACGGACTTGTGGAGTCGTATCGTACAAGTTGTAGCTATGTTAATCTCACACTGTAGTAGGTACAAGAAATTTGATATCGATAATATTCTATTGGTACTGAGTAAGTCTAAGTACATTGATACATTTTGTTATTGATATCAGAAGCATCTACGAACTATTCATATAATTAAAATAAGTAAAAAGTGTATAATTTTGAAAACATATTAAACTTGATTTTAAAATAAGTATTAAGTATGTAAGATTTTTGTGTAAAAATGTTGCAAAGGTTGCCCTGCATTGCATAATTCTTTATCGTTTTTTTTAAGTCAAGATTTCAAGAGAAATAAGACTTAATCGGATCGGCTATAAGTTTATAAAAATACTACAATGAATTACAGCAATTTCATAATGTGTACAGTTTACTTAGCTGTAAATAAACCCTTTATTTATCAACCGAAATCCAATACAGGTCGTAAAATTACTATAATCCTGGACATTACCAGCCGTATAAATAACCCACAATCCTGTATTTTATTTTTCACACAAAAATGAGCTTCATAATTCTCCATTACACGTTTCCAATAGCCGAAAGTATAAAAATGAGGGTAGAGAGAGTATTTGTAACGGCCATCACAAAATATTCGAAGGCTCTCGACCCTTGTTGGACCGGGCTTAGTGAAACTTGGGGTGATCGATTCTTGTGTAGTCTTACACTACCTGCATCAAAAAGTATACACAAACTGAAAAAAATCATAAACACGTAGTACAAATTAAAAAAAATGGGTAAGTAATATTAGCTAACAAGTCAGTTTACTACAAACTGAATTAATACTTTAATTCAAAATTTAAAGCCACCCCCCGGCTGAGTTATATATATCTGTTCATTGAGACCATTTCAATGAGCCCAAACACGAAATATCTGCGTTGAGTTTATGAGGAGCTGAGTATTCTGCAGATTCCAGATGTCCCAGCATCAGGTAAATGCTACCATGTTCATACAATGACATTGAAGAGGATACCGAATTTCGAACTGATCAGACCTATAAAAGTTGATCTTATAGCGTCATCATCTAGAAAAAGCTCACAGTCTTAAAACGGCTGAGCGAATTTTAATGAGTCAAAGCTAAAAACACTCTCGATTTAGACACCCAAAAAAACTAGATCAAAATCGGTGCATCCGTTTGGGTGCTATGATGCCATACAGACACACACACACATACACAGGTACACACGTCAAACTTATAACACCCCTTATTCTTGCGTTGGGGGTTAAATCAGTTCGTCACTCAGTAAATTTGATCATTATCAGTCTGTTTAATTAAGTCTATTGCAGTAGTGCTAGACGATAGTATTAAGTGACTAGAATAGCTTTACTTCTAGTTTTACCTTTCAACACGATTTTACTAGACAATCAAAGAGGTAGAATGAAGAGAGATTGTTACGCACAGTGGATGTAGTCTACAAAAATCAAAATATTGTTCAAATGGAACGATCTTCGACCTTCGATCCTATTATATAATCTGTGCCATAAGTGCCATTTACCATGTAGGTTACCGCTTGCTTGATCGTCACCTTCAACATGAAATTGAAATAATTAGGATTGTTTAAAAGCTTAATAACCAACTTGTCATGCTACATAAGTCATTTGCACAATTTAGCAAGTTTGAGGTATTTATATATCCCAGGAGAGACTTATCATATCTCCATGAATTGTGAAATGGGACACAGGACCAAACGAAAAGTACACCCTTTCAAACAAAATGGAATTTTCCAAATCCTAAGTTAATAAATGACGGAGTTCTGAGGCAACAAATACAAAAATATCCAACCAAAATTGAGAACCTCCTTCTTTTTGGAAGTCGGTTAAACGTGTTGTGCAGTGTTCACGGCCAAAAGTGTACGCTACAAAACTAATGCTCTTGTCATGCCGAATGAACTGTAAGTATTGTTGCGTTCGACTCAGTTTTCGGGTAACGCACCTCTTGGGCAATCTCTTGTCTTTCCCTAGTTTTTCATTGTATTCTCAATTCCAACGACTCTCCAGAGAGATTTTGTTTTGCTTTAACCTAGATTTATATACTCGCATTGATGACGGTATTCAGATCTAATAGGCTAGCGTTTGACCACTATCTCACCTGTTGGTAAGTGATGATGCAGTTGAAGATTGGTAAGCGCCATGCGGGGGTTTCTCTTCTTTCCTTCACCGAAGGGCCACTGTGAAAAGCGCACATAAATTTTTCGATAGAAAAATCCATTGGTGCACGGCGGGTTTGAACTCGGTACCTCTGGCTTCAAAGCCGACCGTTCTCCCGATTACGCCACCAAGCCCTCATTACGCCACCGGACCCTCATTTAAAAGTGTTGTTTATAATCATATATCATATATATCATTTTAATAGTGAACATCGTATTGATAAGTATAGTGACTTATGTGCACTCAAGTTTGTTAGGGAACAAGTATTTTTGATAAAGTTTCCAACAAGTTATATGCTGGCCTAAATCCTATGCCACCATAAAAAAAACTTAACCTTAAAATGCTGTTAAGTTACATGCTAGTGTTGCAATAGCAAACAACAATACATTATGAAATTAATTCTCTAATTTCAGTCGCACAAAAAACTAATAACTAGAGCATACAACTATCATACGAGCGCTATCATTTTAAATATGTAACATATAATCAAACACAATGACACGTTGACCAACAATTAATAGGCCTCAGTTGTGAAAATATGGCCATGGCACACTGGTCTCAACTTCAACACGACTCGAAATAATGCACCAGTTTTAAATATCATTTCAATACCACAAACAACACAGTTTTCAATTATAAGTGTTTCTTTTTAATAAAATCGATGTTTGATCTTTATGTCATTAATAT
This sequence comes from Cabera pusaria, assembly GCA_954871355.1. Classification (NCBI taxonomy): domain Eukaryota; kingdom Metazoa; phylum Arthropoda; class Insecta; order Lepidoptera; family Geometridae; genus Cabera; species Cabera pusaria. The sequence continues at coordinate 15,807,681 of OX940896.1, forward strand.
TTAAACATTTGCAAATTATATCAACACAAATGAATGAACATTTTATTTAAAAACTTATTTGTGAGATAAGAGATGAAAATATCCCTTAAATATCAACTTATAAATAATATATTAATAGTTATATAGATATAGCTAGATTTAGATAGTTGTCAAGACTTCATAAAACAGATTTTTTTTGCATACTTAAAATCATTTTTTTTCCGTTATGGTAGGCTGAGACTACTTCTTTCCACATGCTACGACCCGGACATACCTCTTTCGCTTCTTCCACTGTCATGGGCGCTTTTATACACGCTTGGTACTTTTGACTTGGCCTTATTTTAAAACGTCTCCGATCTGGTCTGATATATTTTTTATAGTTATATTATGTATGTAGGTATGTCAGAATCGTAGCATGTGGAAACAAGTAGTCTATGCCTACCCCAACGGGAAAAAGGCGTGATTTTATTTATGTATGTATATTTATTAAACGACTTAGGTACGCAGTTACGTTTAATGGCAACTGTAGACAGCGTTGACCTGTGATAAATATGGAAAAAACTCCAACAAGTTTCGGAAATTCTCGTAGTTGTGCATCGATATTCTATTCATTACATTAATTTTGAGTCTTATTGAAGTTGAATGGTTACAGTGTGCAACGGCCTTTATCAGGCTCGTTGTGTTTGCGTCTCGTTGCTAGGCGATGTCAGGTGTAGTGGATCACGTCACATATCGATCCAGAACGTGACATCCTTCTTATTTTATGGTTATGCCTTTTTATTGAGCCTCGACAGAACGATATGTATCATATTACCCGAGTGCTACAAAGAGCTTATGGTTTTTACCATCATTCCGTACTTATATAAGTAACTAGATTTATATTCTGTCAAAACTCGATTCATATTCCAGGTATTAAGAAATTACATGGGTTGATAGTGCAAATTTTTGTTTTTGTTTGTGGTTGCAAATGTGTCTTGAACATGTAAAGCACGAATATGTCGATGTAAAATACGCGGTTACACAGTCCATTATTTATCTGATTTAATTAAGTAAGTAGCTTCTTTTGAAATGAAAGCATTCCTTAGTATCTAATGTAAAATTAATTCCGAAATGAATCCTCATAACAATCCGGTTCAAGCTAAGGAGCAAAACAATGAGAAGCCCAATAAGCTCATTATGTAATCTATTTAAAATTTCACGCGTTCCTCGCCAAACATTACGTCTTTTGAAAGCCTAATTAAAGTCGTCAACGGTTTTATAACCCGAAGGGGCGTTAACGCGAACTTGCGCGTTTTCGTTACAAGCTCGCGGAGTAATGGGTTACAGTTATTGCTCCCTGTTGTTTGGTTGATGTAACGCAATTATACCGCGAGTACAGCTACACACGCGATGTGTCGTGTCGTGCTCCCACCCACAGAACGGTTTAAACTTGTACCTGCTGCTATCTGCTATCTGCTATAAGCTAAGATCAATTACACATTTCTCCTTAGCAGTCTTACAAATACTTTCGGCGCTCACTATAAGTGTAATAATCTAAATCTCTCTCTGTAATAATCTATTACATAAATATCACGCAAATTATTAGCTTAGCATATAGGTAGTATACATTTACAGATACCAATGATTTGACACTAAGTCATATTTACATACAAAGCGATTAATAACGATAACAAAGCGTCAATACCTAAACCATTTATCATATCCCAAGAGGGAACTGCTATTTAGCCCTCCGGTGGCAGGCAGGCAACGTCCTCTTATCTACACGCGGCCTAATATAACGACCATGCCACAAAGGGAGGGGAAAACGAAAATGTTTATGGTATTAATGAACTTTCCCCAACTTGTTTTTATAGCGTAATTTTTGATGGAATTTTTATTGTCGCCAAAGTGGGATCATTAACGTCGACAAAAATGATTGACTGCCTAACGACATGGTAGATATTAAAAAGTTATATTCAACGGCAACACAAAAGGTACAATTGGAAATTCTACGAGCGCGCTGAGCACACAATGCTAATACAACGTTGTCACGGAAATTGGAAAAACACATTTCCGTGCCAGCTATCAATCTTCACTAACTAAAACGCGTTCGCGTCGAGGTGAGACGTCAAAGCTAAGTAAATATTATGTGAAAACAACGGCACCGAACACGTTCCTGCAACACAGCCGATGTTAGCTCTAAAGAGCCCAATAGAGGCAGACGCGGCTCAAAGGCAAAAACCCTGGCCCATTACTGGGCACACGTCGCCGGAAACCACAAAAGACCCAATTATTCTAGCGTGTGAAGCCAAAAAAGGGTTGGACCGAAACCAAGTTGTTGAGTCCCGTTTTACTTTGCGAATGCACAAAGCAAAATGTAGGGCTATTTATGATTCACCAGCCGTCTCGCTTGCACTTTTTATAATTTACCAATTTTAGTGAAAGCGATGTTCCACCTTTCCAAATGTCTATCCCGAGAAAATGTCGAAGAATGTATACGCCGGCATTAGTTAAGCAATGTCAGGAAAATTTATCATATGATCAAAATGATGACTGACAATATTATTCAAGTTAAATTACCTATACCGACACGTATTGACGACGGGTTCGAAACAAATTTACGACCTGCCGAGAAAGGTGTGTGAAGCCATTTCATGTAAAGGTAAACTGAACCAAACGGCAGCAAAAATGCAGTGCAAATAATCTGTACAAAACGAATTTAAGTCACTTTTAATATTACCTTTAGTCATGCGTATAACTTCGGTTTCAGTTATTATTTACAACAAATTGAGATTTATGTGGCGTCAGTATTTTGCGTCGATAAAATATTTTATAGGCGCAAACTTTCGTGAAATTTGTTCAATATGGTGCGTGATTTAATAAACGCCACATGTGGAACGAGATTGTTTGAAAGAAGCATCAAACTTTCTCACGATATAAAACTTCAATATAGCTCGTGTTAGTCAAGCGCGTTTGGGTGACATCATATACTCGAAAGCCTGCAGTTTATCTCTTCCTCGGCCAAAACCACAAAATTAAGAAATGAAGAGTCGAAATTGCTTGGAATTGCTATAACGTAAACTTTAATAGTATATAAAACAAAGAAAACTTGTTCAAAACAATGGACGTAACGAATGAAAAAACTGCGCCATTTTCATAAGAGGAAAAACAATAACTCGAACGGAGCGCAAGGGCCGCCTTTTAAGGGACATAAATCAAAAACGTACCTACGATATTTTCAGCGCAACGCGGGATGGGCATTTTCACTGCGGATTTTTGGGACACATTGGGATTAGTGTTGTTTTTACGATTCACTTTCTACTCCGTTGTTTCTTTATTGGACTCGTAAAAAGTATTGGTTTAATCTGCTTTCCTTGTTTTACATGCCGGGCACTTGGACATTAGATTGGTTGGGAATTGGGGGTCAGGGGATTCCTTGGTTTTTGAATGGACTGTGATGTTACTGGGATGATGAACAAGCATTAAAATTATGTTTTGCAACATAAAATACATAATCATTGTTGAGTTTTATTTATGGAACACTAGTTGATACCCAAGACTTCGTTTATGTACACCAAAAATGTAATCACTGTAGTTTTTTTAAGTAATGTGTAAAAATCATGATTTTATTTTCACAAAAACCAGCCTTTGTTCATCCTCATGATATAAGTATCTCCTTGTTAAATTTCGGTAAGAACTGAACATCCATTTAGGTGGGATAAGTTAACAGACGAAATAAACAAGTGAAAAAAAAATAACGAATTGTTTTAGTTTTTAAACTATCTTAATTATGGTGCTCTTGTTTCATTTCATCTATAGTATATAACGTTCACCTCAATAAAGTCCGAGCACTACATTATTTGCTTGGTACAATTCCGTTCATACATTCAATACCTAACAATGTTCTCTCCTAAAGCAGCGCTCCGGGCGAAGTCGGAGTGATATTCTTCCTTTGTGCCGTCATATTTCATCCACGTAGCTGTTGCTAGAAGAGCCCGCAACGTGTAACAGATTAAAACCTACCATAACCAAACAGATTAGAGTTCACTTTGACTAGACGGAAGTACTTCAATCTGAGACTAGTTAATACAATGTTCTGTCACTGCACACGGTAAAATTAGCTTTCACGAAATTCGGTCCATAGTAGTGCGATTGCAACGTTGTTAATTCTACATAAACGGATTTGCCGCAATAACTGGTACCCGGGCCCGAGGATGCACATTGTTTAATACTCGCCAGTCTTGGAGAACGTAAATTTAAAAGCAGTGCATCTGCACCGAGGCTACAGTTATATGCTTTATGAACATCCGCGCCTTAAAAACAAAGTTGAGGATTTACATGAAAATTAAAAACACGGCCACTAGCGCTAACATCGTTAAAATATTTTAATGTAATTTGTATGCGACTTAAAATTAAGATAAAGAAATAGCGCGAGGACAACGCTTGAAAGAATACATTACGCGGGTGTTCAGTATTCGTTATAAAGTGACAAATTGACGACATTTTTTCCTCTCAAAGCTGTAGAATTAGCGTGATCAATTGCGCTCTTCGGCAGTTCTTAACTTCATCTCTTTTTCTCTCCCGGAGCGTCCCAGAGTTGTCTCCCTTGAGTTAAGTCACACTCATATAGAAAGATTTCGGAGGAGCTGTCTGTATTTTAGTACGTTTTTATAGCTTCTATAAGAAGTTCGTCTTCATTTGGCAATAAAAACTGTAAAGCTTATCGTAAAATTGTGAAATCTGATGTTATGAAATTTTGAATTTAATTATTTGAAAACATGCTAAGATGGCGATATATTTATTTTTTGCGCGAACAGATTTAAAATAGGATACCGCTTGATTGAATCAAGAAATTATTACTGTTTCATTTCGTTTTCCTCGTCTTATATCCTGACGGCAAAAGGTACATCTAATACTCGAATGTACTGAACATTTAAATACTTTAAACGTAGTTAGGAGCTTGAATTTAGCGGATACAGATAACAAACATGTTCGCCAGGGACATTCCATAGGTGGTATGTGCATATTATATCAATGTTCCGCTTGATTGACTTGCTACCAAAAATAGTAAAATTACCACCTTTAAGGCGAAATTTGCCGTCATAACCTTACGGTGTTCCGGCAGCACACAGCCCTCGAGAGTCAAAATATTTTGGGTCAAAGGTGTCCACTATCTTCGACCACATCATCGTTTACCACCAGACGAGATAGTTGTAATATGTTAGTCTATAAGATATATATTAAAAAAACCATAACATTGTAACTCGTTGCTTAGTACTCGTCAGGTATAGCAAGTCAACCGAATCACCAACAATATTTATTTTTGTGAGGATAAGTCAAAAAGGTAGGGTACACGTGACTGAAAGGTCGCCCGGTGGAATCACGATCTATTTTCAGAGCTACCTGGCTGGGAAACTATTTAGGTTAAATAATATTGTCGACGGTGAGTACACATATCGTTTGACGATTCTTTGATTATGCCTACTTTTACGACTTGGATTTCTGTAACTCGTGCGTTGAAAGCGAACAAGCGTGTTCATTTCACGTAATGCGCAAGAGCGAGATTGACGATCGTAACTTTCGTACAGTTACTAAATCTTATTGTAGCGTTTGTATAAAGTATTATGAGACTTTACATTATAGAAACGTAACAATATAATGTGTCATCAAACTAAACTAAAAAGGCTAAATTTCAACTACTCTAACGTTACTTTTTACTCATACTATCTAATACGAAAAATATTTGCAACAACAAAATCATGCCTAAGCCTGTGTTTGTATTGTAGCAAGTTTAAGACGTTTATCGTCATATCTCTAGAGATACTTATCAGATCTCGATGAAATTATAATGGGACCACCTCGGAAACGTACCCTACCGATTAAAAGAAGAATCATTCGAATTGTTTCACAATTGACGGAGTAATCGCTTAACATACATACAAAAAGAAAACACAACCTCCTTTTTGGAAGTCGGTTGATAAAATAACGTATCTAGTAAAAGAAGAGAGTTGCACTGAGTTACCATTAGAGGTTCTAACGTAGTAAGTAGGTTGGAATAGGTGATTTCAGTTTTTGCAAAGTGTACTTTAATAGGGCGTTTTTTCCGTTGGGTATTTATTGACCAAGCGAGCGAAGAGTATCATTTTCCAGATTGGGCAAAAAATGCTTTTGTATGGATGTTTGTCTGTTCTCGTGGTCGCATTTTATAATCGTTTTCGACGATAAGTGGCACACGAGTTCCTTGATTTATTTAAGAAATTTTTTTAGATCGCGTTTTTTGATTGGGGGGAAAATGGCGGGATGGGGGGGGGAGGGCTTGAGAGGAAAATACTGCTTTAGCATCATATGTGGACGGATTTCAACTTTAAAATATTTTTCGGAAAGTTTTTACCTGCCAATACGAATCTTGACTTGACTACGCAGTCCTTTTTACCTTAACAAGACAAACCCGTAGACACGAGATTCAAACCAAGGGAACGCTAGTAATCGCTAAAACTTACATCCCTATTTTTTGGCAAAAGCCCAAACTCTGAAATGGCTTTACTAAGCCAGGGGAAAGGGGAAAGTGTCGGTTATTCCATGGTTATAAAGGTACGCGAGACCTACTGTTCTCACAGAACTACTAGTTTATTAATATGACGCTTTATATCTAGACAGTAAGTACATTGGTACTTCGGTTCCAAAGCTTGAAACCTGCGAGTGACAATTATGAGGGGTCCTCAACGGAGAGGTTATGGATAGCCTACCCCGCGGAGACTAGATAACGTAATTACAGGGCTGTTAATAAACGCTGCCCATTATTCATCTGTAAGGTCTTTCATTCATCACTGAAGGTAACACAACAACTTTATTTTTTAAGTATCTAAATATCTCTTCAGTCTTCATATACACCTCTTCATGACATTTTAAATTATTTGCGTTTTTCTTTTACTTGTGTTGTTTTGTTGTATCTTTTATATTTTTAACTAATTCCTGTGTAGTGATATCATCAACTCATTCAAATAGATTTATCAACATAACATGATGATACTTATTATTTATGGACAGAACTGAAACTCAGTGGTGGTCTGCACTGCACCAACAACACATTTTATAAATCTATCTCATTCCACTAGTCACAAATTTTTCATAAAATTAAGGTATCTACAATTCCTAAACAGTGACCATCAACATGTTTTATTTTACTGGCAAATGTAAATCTTTACCTATACATACGTGAGAGAAAACAATTTTGTTACACTCATTTCATAATGCCGTCACTTTAATAATACTTTTATTATGCTCCACCAGCCAATAATGTAAAGTTAGGTCTAGACGCTAGAGCCCTCAAACCGAATTATGATTGAGATGAATTGAGACTAATTGAGCATGCCTTCAGGTTACTTACTGTGGAACCACAATCTCTCAAAGAATAATGAATAGTACAACCAATACTATAATTAGGCTATATCATTAAAATTTCTACGACAGCTGTTCTAGTTTGTAATCTGAAACAAATGTAGAGAAATTTAATACCAAAAATGTTAATATGAAAATTAAGGATTTCTGTTATATATATTTTTTTACATCGTAGCGTCTCACCACTATCACCCCTGGTGGAAGCCATGATGTGGTCGAAGATGGTGATCATGCTAAGCCAAGAATACTCTGTATATACAGGATATTTGGTGAATGGACCGACAAAATTAGGCGTGATTAGATAACAAACAGACAAAGTGAAAGAGTTTCACACGATTTTATAATATTAGTCTGGATAGTATTCACTTTATTATGTGAGTAAACCTATTGGAAATTGAAAGTTACTATGGACTATGTGAGGATTTCGTCAGATAAACTTTTTTCTTTTTCTAAATAAAAAAGTCATATTCGTCAAAAACCGATTAGAATGCTCGGTGGTTAAGTTTACCTCATACTTTGTATTTATAAGCGCATATCGTTTAATTTGAGAGCACATTTTGAAAAAAAATAAGCTTAATCTTATATTTTTAATAACAAGCCCAATGAAATTACAGGGAAAGTGAAATACGACATAATGACTGTCTCAGGGACTAACAGGCGCAGTGCCAAATTCTGGCATATCAATATTTTGTGTGCCACAGCATCTATTATAGGCAGACGCCGTCGCTTACCATCAGGCGAGCGTCTTGCTTGTTCGTTTCCTAATATCATGAGAAAAAATCTAAACGTCTAGTAATTTCTCATAATATTTCATCAGCACGATATAAAAGTGAGACTTCTGTGCGCCGTTGCCGAACTCACCGAATTATTCACGTAAGCGTGTTCCTTCCCAGCTATTTCTTTATTACATCCATTCTATTCGCCTCGCCGCCTTATTTCACATGTTTTTATTATTTTCTTTTAAGGTTTACAGGAACACAAAGGGGGCGTTAGCGTACAAAAGCTGGTAGAGACTAAGCATTTTACGACGTAATTACCTACGTTTTCGCTGATCGAATTACGGAAACTCTAGTGATATTGCGAGAGAATCCTAATTTTGCTTTATCTTAATTGCGTCTTGATGGTGGTTTCAGGATACTTGTCTATCTGACAATCTTAGTGTAGAATTTGGACATCGCGTTTGGGCATAAGTAATGATCTTTTTATCAGACTTAAGTGAAGCTCGAATGGAGGCCCAAACGTTTGTAGTTATATTGACATTGTTCAGGTTCAGAATAAGCTTAGCTTCTAATCGTGCATAACAAAAAAAAATATATACTTCTATAGCTAAAACAAGCAAAAAAAAAAAAAACAAAAAATAAAACACGAATAATAATTTGGAAAACATTTGTACTCAAATAACCTAATAGATATAACAATACAAGTTTTCACCTCGCAAAAACAATTAACTGGTTTTTCTTATCTGAACGCGACGCCAGTCAGGGGCGGAATTTATCGTCCTTCGCTTGTTAACTTGTAAATGCATTGCCTTGTTAGTTCGGTTGCTATCGATCCAAGACCGGGTAAAAACTAATGGAAAACATTAGGTTTGCATACTGGGCTTTACATATTCATGAGCCTTTTCAGTTAATTAGTTTAAAATGTGGGTGGTGTAGGTAAAGTCTGCACTTAGGTAAACTTAGACGCTACGTGTATGTATACTCGTATGTTCCTTTTCTCTTTGATACAGTATTTTTTTGGTATATACGCTAGCGTTTGACCACTATCTCACCTGGCCCCTTAGATAAAATCCAATTTTTGTTTCCATTGACGCAAACGCAAGCTCAAAATGTATGGGGATGACATTTATTTTTCTGCAACAAAATTGTCATTCCCATATATTTTGAAGTTGCGTTAGTGTTAATGAAAACTTAACGGAAACTGAAATTGGATTTTGTATGTTAGTAAGTGACGTGTAGTCGCTGATGATAGCACGCTAGGTCTAGAATTAGAACTGTTCTCAAGGCTGTGAGCTGTCGGCACACCCTAGTGTATGGCGACAGATTTTCTAACGTGAGGCTAGTATAATAGCTGTCCACGCCTTATAAAATTACGTGATACATAAATATAAAAGGTAAGTGTTTAATTTTATATTACCTACATCATTGTTACTTACGAGGGTATTATTATAAAGTTCAATTCTGCGTATACTTACAACGCCATGTGTTGCCGAGGGCACATTTAGGCCATGTTGTTCTCAGATGTTGTCTTAGGACTGTATTAGCTAAGCCACATACATGCCTCTAGGCCTCTTTATTCTGATAACAGGCTAAGCAGTCTAGCCATACAAGGTTTGTGTTGTTTGGCAACATTAGCGGAGTCAATTCTTTTTTCCAACTTCGAAAAGGACGAAGTCCTCAATTCGTCTGTTTTTTTTGTGTATGTGTTACAAGATTTTGCCGCTAAGAAAATTATGTTGAAGTCTGATGAGTATCTTTACAGATATGGATACAAACACGCGTGACATGCGCAATCAGTCATTTAATTTTTACAAGCTTTTATTTATTAACCGTGTTAGTATATATGTATGTACCTTTGTGTGGGTCAAATCTTGAAATCTAAATAAGAACCATAGTCTGACGTTCCATTGGCCTTATATTTAGTATATCTGCGAATCTTCGGTGATAATGCAATAATATGGTAACATCAAGCTGACCTGAGTATGAAGCCTCGTTGTAGGGACTGAAACACCGTAATGGCAACAGTCGAATTTGGGCTAGTATGTATTATTATCATTAGTATTTTTATTACACACAATAATGAATTTGTAAATTGTTAAACACAATCCAAAATTTCATCGTACCGACGGGACTCGAACCCGCACCCCCCGGATTACACGTCCAGGTGCTCTGCCAATTAAGCCACGGTTCAATCCATCGATACGACGTAATGAGTGGATTGCATTTGTTAACGCAATTATGCATTGGTGGCGCCATCTATGACTACTTATTACGTAAGTTAATCATTCGGATTAAATCATTACAGTTTCCAAATCCGACGAGAGATGTTGCACTGCGTAAATCAAATATTATGTTTCTTTGAAGTGTCACACATTTTATATTTTTGTAAATTGTTAAACACAATCCAAAATTTCATCGTACCTACGGGACTCGAACCCGCACCCCCCGGATTACACGTCCAGGTGCTCTGCCAATTAAGCCACGGTTCGATCCATCGATACGACGAAATTAGTGGATTGCATTTGTTAACGCAATTATGCATTGGTGGCGCCATCTATGACTACATATTACGTAAGTTAATCATTCGGATGAAATCATTACAGTTTCCAAATCCGACGAGAGATGTTGCACTGCGTAAATCAAATATTATGTTTCTTTGAAGTGTCACACACTTTATATTTTTGTAAATTGTTAAACACAATCCAAAATTTCATCGTACCGACGGGACTCCAACCCGCACCCCCCGGATTACACGTCCAGGTGCTCTGCCAATTAAGCCACGGTTCGCCGACGCGTCTTGAATGGGCGCGAAATTCAAAATAATTTCAATTATCTCTAACTGTACGCGGGCCACTGATAAAGGCCCGGCGGGCCACATGCGGCCCGCGGCCGCAGGTTGAGTATAGCTGAGCTAGAGACAGACAAGAAAAATCTTTACATTCTGATCAGTCATCTGGATGTAAGGCGGGCTATACGCCCACTTTCTATGCTGGGATCTCTTTGATGTTTTATTTTATTCGCTTGTCCCGATTTATTTATTTAATATCCCCATCACACAAGACAAATCGGTAGCGACGGGCGCCTCAATCTGTCCTTCACAGAGTAATAGAATCGATTGAGCTAGCCGGACCGTCCCGGATATGACCTGTCATCCGGCCGACCGACGGAACTGTGTAACGTAGACACAACCTGTTTACCCGCTTTATTGTGTACAAACAACACTTGACTCGGGATTATTGATGCGATATTGAATATTGGAGACGTGATTCGATTTCGATCTTCGTCGAGCGAAAAGAAAAAAGAGTTACATTACCACCCAGGGAGGGTCGTTGATATATTCCTGTGTATGTAGACCTTACTCCTACATGGGATCCCTGAGTGGTATCGAATAGGGGACTACTGCTGGTAAGTTTTGGCTGTAGCTTGAAACACCTACCGAAAAAAGATATATCGCCAATCGGTTCGCCGAGTTTACTTTCCTACACAGTTTAGGAACGTATCTGCAGCACGCAACAAAATAAAATGGGGGGATTTTCTTTAATTTAAAACTGTATTACTAATTACATTATTGTTCTGCAAGTAGAATAAAATATATTATTAGCTCATTCACGTGAAAAATATATTCAAACATTGCAAAAATGGGGTATAAAGAGTCGGAAGGTGGACTAATGAGATAAGCCTTACGCAAAAGAAAGCCGAATAATTTGAACGGCGTGTTTAATATCCTTCCAAATAAATAAAACGTTTTAAATAAACCAAAAAAAAAAATATTTGCCACAAGTGATAAAGTTAAGATCTTAGCTACCTACTACCTACTAATCATGCCGATTGTTTCGAAAACAATACACAATAAACTTATTTATATTGATATAATTTATTGACATTTGCACCAATCTGAAGTTAGATTTAATAACATTGATAAAAGCCATATACGGATAAGTTTAGGTACTAGTTACGCACGTGGCGTTGCCGTAATTAAAAAAAACTTATCAAGTCTTATATTCATATTAGCAATCACCACGTAATGCCGTTTAACTGTGAAAAGGTAAAAAATATTATGAATACATTTCCCAATCTAGAGCTAGCGTGCTATACCATCCTCGACCATATCGTCAATTACCAACGGGTGAGATAGTGGTCAAACGCTAGCCTATTCGACTGAATAATCCATACCATCGAGCTCGTCTGATGATGGAATCGGAAAGTGGCAAAAAAAAAATATTACGTGAACTGTATTTGTTGAGTGTTTGAGTAACAATCAAACTTTTACTTTTATTTAATACTAGCAGCCCGCCCCGGCTTCGCGCGGGTAGAACAAATATGCCTATAAAATTTGCATCAGTTTGTTGCATCGAATATAAAATATGAACATATTTAACAATCATCGTCATATTTCAACCAATTTATACAAAACCTTAACGAATTATGCACCTACACCTTCCTCATAAACACTCTGGCTATTGGTGAAAACCGCAGGATAATCCGTTCAGTAGCTATTGAGATTATTGCGAACAGACAGACAGACAGACGCAGTTATGGACTTTGTTTTATAATACTTACGTAGTGATATTGGACGGCCCTTTGGCGTAAAGGATAGTTACCCTGATTCTGACCCGACGGTCGTTGGTTCTAATCCTAGCTATATAACCTAACCTACCAATGAAAGTTTTATGTGCATTCATGAATCATGAGTTTTCGTACAGTGGTAGTGGGATCATGAAATCTACCAAAAAGTAGCTTACCACCAAGGAGAACATCTGCCACCTTAACCTTACGGCGTTCCCCGACGCAAAAAGTAGAGGTAATATACGCTTAACGTGTGTATCTGTGTGTCTGTCTGTAGCATCTTAGCACCTAACCGGATGAACCGATTTAGTTTTTATTATTGATAGTTTTTTTTTGTTTGATAGATGTCTTCATCAAGAGTGTCCTTAGCTTTGATTCATGAAAATTCGTTCAATCGTTATAAAACTATGAACTTTTCTCTAGTTAATTGTGCTAAGAAATCAACTTTCATAGGTCTGATCAATTCGAAAATCTTCTTCTTCAACGATATTGTAAGAACATGGAACATTGACCTGATGCTGGGACATCTCCTGTACTCTACAGAATACTCAAATCCACACCAACTTACAGCTCAGATTTTAAATGTCGTGTTTAGACTCATTGAAATATTTTTAATGAAAAGATTATATATAGATCAGTCGGGGTGATTTAAATTATTATATTATTATATATATATATGAATATTATTTTATACAATAGATCATATTATTATACTATATTGACTTCATATTGATTGTGATCGGTGGGTATCTACAGCATAGCTAAGCTTATAATAATATTTTCGTAGTAACTATGACCTAATCTGTGGTTTCACTGCAAATATTTTATTAATTTTGCGATGCGTGTATGTGAAATTCGTGATATCTTCTAGAGTTTTCATTTGAATTATATACTATAAGGGACAATTTTAATCTATAATATGTGGCCAAGCTAATTAACGTAATTATTTGGATAAGGATTAATACTATATACTTGAAAATAGCCTTGGAAGTTGTGTAATATTTTTTAACTATAAATTTAAGATTAAAATGGTTATTGTGAATCAACCTTAAGAGATAGACATATGCTGTTGCGGACTTTTTTGTAGGTCTTATTAAGTTGTATAACTCTTCCATAGAAAATATTCTTCTATCTATTTTCAATTGAGCAGCGTTCGTAAGAAACGTGTTTTTTCGACCGTTTTTTTGCCGACTTAGGTTGCAAATTAGGTCTCCACGAATGTACATTTGATTTAAACGGGATAATATATAGCCTATTTTCATTCCAAAAGTCCATTCTATGTATTAGTGAAAGAATTTTTTAAATCGGTTCAGTAGTTTTTGAGCCAAATCAATACAAAAATACAAATGTTCTCTCTTATATATTAGTATAGATATAGATTATCAGGATAGTAGGAGCATTATATCAATGTTCCGCCTGACTTGCTCCCAAAAAGTAGCTTAGCACCATCAAGGCGAAAATCTGGCGACATACCTTGCGGTGATCCGGCAGCATAAAGCGCTTGAGAGTCAGACCATTGTAGGCCTAGCGTGTACACCATCTTCGACCACATCGTTTACTACCAGGCGGAATAGTGGTCAAATGTAAGTTTATCAGATAAAAAGTGGTAAACATTGATAAAAAATCAATACAAGTGGCTACCATAGCAGTTATATATAATTAATATAAGGTTTGGGTGGTTATTATAGGTACAGTCGTGTCGTTACGGACATTGCAGTTGTCTCGGTGCGAGCGAGCGGACCGCAAACAATTAACTGTCCCCAACCGACATGGCTGCCCAATGAAACTTACAGATATGTATGCGATGTTACAACTCTACCACTCAATTGGTTTTTGTTGGGTTGTGTACATAGTTTTCATATATATATTGTTTAATCAACTAACCCTCTTTTTGGTTCACACGTACATGTCATTCATTAACTTTACTATCTACGAGGTTACGGAACTTAAAATATTACTGATAAATATTTTTTTTAAGAAAAATAATTCGCGCACGGGGTTTGTGGGGTTGGTTGGGCATAAACACCTAGTTAAAGTGTATAAGGAGAAGAAGTGCAGAATTCCAACTGTGTTAGGTACAAATAAACTCTGGTTAGTGACGGTAAACTGTTTATAATCACCAATATATCACCTTATATATTTACTTCAAGCAGTTCATCAGTAATCTTCACTTATAAACGTAGATATTTAACTCAAAACGCTCGGAAACTTACCTGAAACAAAAGAAGACAATTTGTAAGCACAATTATTTTTGGAAAACCAAAAGCAAAATTGATAAAACCCTAAACCAATTCGGTAACAAGAACTGTCATTCCGGAAAGGCGCCGACGAGTAATTAATAATCCAACAATTCGAATTCGTCAACGTCTTCCATCGACGCCGGGAAAATAAAAAAAAAATAGGATATTTTCCGTACATCAATGTTCGTGTGGCGGTGATCCCCAGCGAACAGTGTGTGTCAGTTGATTGGACAACGGACCTGACGTGAGTGGATTGATTCCATCCCCCGTTACGACTGGAAGTTCAATGCAGTACCAGAGCTTACGGTATTGCTTTTCACCGACCAATTTGACGTGGGCCAAACCCATAGTACATGATCACGTAGATAATACTAACAAACTTTATTGATTAAATCTTGGAAAGTTACTATTGGAGTTTTCAAAGCGTATACCACATTTAATTATTTTCATCATAGTTTTAATACTATTATCCCTTACAATAATTGATGTTTGTACTGTACTTACTTATATTTACATAATATAATTACTCATAGATCAAAATATTTATATATTTTTTATTATATATATTTTACTATTAATATACGAGTATTTGATCAAATAGACGCTAGATGATGAAAATAGCATAATGTTTCAATTTGAAGTTAGAGAATTCATTTGATTTTTGAATTTACTGAACTGGCAGTCTGCTACTATAGTAATAATTGTGTTTGCTGTCATATACCTAAGAGGGTAGTAGTTATGTAAACCTAAATCACTGTATTATAAGAGCAGCCACTCTCTTTTATCCCCAGCCGTCTCGCAGCGGATTCCGCGACAAATGTTATTACCGAAACTATCTCCTCAGTTTATTGACCCACTTCGGTAATTATTTTCGGGGGCATCACGAGATAACTTTGCGGCGCGCTAATCACATTACGTTTTCGATCATAATCCTCCAGACTCCGGCGCCAGACTAATGAATGCATCGCAAAATTCACTTTTAACATAACGAGCTTTTCCTGATTCAAATTGCAGACGTCGAGAAAAACAATCGAAGCACGGAACGAGCCAAACAATCTCAACTCGATTTTAAAATAATTTTCCAGCTTTATTTTTATACGCGTGGCTGCCTGGGTCACTCAATAATTTGCATTAACAATATCGCCATTTATGCTGCACCCTAACTTTGTATATCCAGTTTAAAGCGAAACTGAAATACGTCACAATACAAAGTTAATTTTATCTGTGGAGATATATCAAAGGTTGTCAATGCCGTCAAAGGAAAGCTTTTATCATGTTTATCAAAGAGCTGTACGAAACAGTTCTATATATCATTGAAGTAATTTGAGGTAAACGTAAAAAGATCTAAGCGATACTCGTATGTCGGATGATGTGTCTCATTCATAAAAGAGTAACAATTCAATCCCATTTGAGGGTAGGACGTGCGTCACCTGGGCCTCAAATCGCGCACATGTATCAAAAGCTGGCGCGTAAATCACAAATCATTTTAGGGAATGGCATTGCTAGTACGTCCATATTTCACTGGGAGTATCCCGGGAGCGGCGCGTCGCGACGACGCTATGGAAAATATTTACGGAGTCGACGCGACGCGACGTACAGCTCTAGCTCTATACGCCGGCGCCTGAATGTCGGACAAACTCGGAGGGTGACCATTTATAATCGCCGTGACATTTCCAACCCTGGAGTGAAAGGTCGAAGAAAACTTATCGATGTCTTGGAAATATGTTTTTTTTTGCTTACATCGTTTTGTATAGTAAGCAGGTTGTAAGAAGATACGTTACGTCATATTACGTCATATTCTGCTTTAAACGACTTTTCTTGTTCTAGTATAAGCAATTTAGGAGTTAGAAGTAGGTAATATTTTACCCTGGTGATTGTACAGTTCAAAATATTAAGTAATTTTTAAATTTCTGGATATTTGTAAGATTATGTAAATGGTCACCCCAGTCCACACGGCATTATGTGACGAGCAAAGGCGCCTTTGAACTTGTATGAAGACTGCGCGACGCAATGGTAAGACTGCTTTTAGACGCTGCTATACGATTTCGATTTCAATAAATCTAATTTTAAATCATGAACATAGTTACGTTTTTTCACTCGTTTATTTGATCTGAAGAATACGGCGCAATGCAGGCTAACTCTAATATGTATTATGAAAAAACATCATTGATTTTGAAGCATTTTTGAACATCACTAAATTTTAAAGCTAATTGTGCTTACAGAATTGAGGATAAGTAATCAAATACTGGTAGATTTTAGTAATGAATCAAATACCTTCTTGATTATTTTCAGTATCATTTATTAATCAATGTTAACCATACATATGCAGGCGATTCTCAAAATGTTCCCCAACTTTGAAATTTAAAAATTCATCATTATGTTAAAATTAAAGTAAAATGGTCGCACGAGGAAGTAATGAAACTTGGGTACTTTATAACGCTTTCAGAGAGTTCTGCTTCATGTTATTGAAATGTAACATGATGACGTCACGGCTCCTTTCCTAAACGTGGTTATGATGGGAGAACTCTTAAATATAATTCTTGTACGAAACGTACAAAAGAACCGATATTCAATATCGTGGTCAAGTTTCAGAATTATAAATACAACACAGTTTTACTTGAATTGAATATGTTTTGTAGAAACATAAATTATTTTTCAAAAAATATATATGAGACGTTGTATTAGTGTGTGTTAGTGAGATACTTATCTACATTTTGAGTCCTACATAAATAACATTAGTAGCCAAATACCATGTTCATTTCACAAAGTTGGCAGTTCCTTTGACGCGCACTGTAAGAAAATAATATCTGTAAAAAATCCCGTAATTTGTAGGTGTAAATGTAAATGCTGTAGATCTCAATAAATACTTTCAACGAAAATTGGTTTGAACGAGATTTAACGAGAAATTAAGCAGTTTTTTGAGATGTAGAAACCGCAAATATAACTTTGTTTTCCATACAAACTTTATGAAAAACAAAGTTCATTTTTTGGCAAAAAATTATAGGTAGTTATAAAATACTCTATTGTGTTACAGAACCCTACGAGTGCGAGTCCGACTTGCACTTGGCTAGTTTATTGATCGTAACATAGGTATTTCATTAATAATATCATCATACCCTCGCACAATGGAACTGCGTGTGTCCAGAAAAGAAGATGGCTTACATTCGTCAAGATATAACTTTGGGAAATTCTATCAGCCTGTATATTATCTGCTGCTGGATATCGGCCACTCGTTTTGCACGCCACTGAGCTCGATCTTCAGTTGTTCTTTTCCAACCGCTAGCTAATCGGTAAGGCTTGAAAAAAAAATGTAAATCCAGACTAATATATAATATAAAGTTTGTAACTCTGTCTGTTTGGTACCTAATCACGGCTAAACGGACGATCTGATCTTACTGAAATTTAACAAGAAGACACTTTATAGCATGAGGATCAACATCGGCTACTATTTGTGAAAATAAAATCATGATGTTTACACATAACTTAAATAACTCAGATCAAACAAATGTTGATTGTCAGAGCTTTACAGTGATAACCTTTTTGGTATACGTGAACGAAGTCGCTAGTTTTATAAAAATATCGATCACTTCTGCGAGCAAGCATACATGTGTGGGGTGCTAAAGTATTTTATTTTATTGTTCTCGTTTCACGACTTTCACGTGTCGTTCGCTTTCATCCCTCTTCTTTCCATATTATCGTTATTGGTTCCTTATGACGTTATATTTCTTCTCACTTGATGAAGTCTTTTAGAAAACACAAATGTATTCGTTTTGTATTAACATTATCATGAATTTGGAACATTATTAACGTTATACACTGGCTGTACTGTAATTCACATGTCTTGTTAACTTAAATTTTATTTTATTTGTTACTTTTTTAGGGTTCCGTACCCAAAGGATGCAAACGGGTCCCCATAACTGAGACCCCGCTGTCTGTTTGTTTTTCAGATTTATTTGTATCTTCTAAACAGTAATTGGTAGACACATCAAATGTTCACAGAGTATGTATTACTATGGCCACTATAACAACAGACACTTAATACAGAATGAAGTAAAAAATTAAAGGAGGACCCATACAAGAAACGTGTTTTTTGTTGTACAATCTAATTTAATATTAAGCAGTACAATATGTCGGACTCGCACTTAACCACTTTATTATTATAGGTCAAAGACAAAATGTAGACAGCTGCAGACATTAGCCGTAATCCTTACATAATTATTAAGGTAAACACAAAGCCCTGTAGTACCAGAGTTTTGGAATTATAATTAAAAATGTTATTTACTTTTCACTAAGTACGGTAAACAACAAATAAATATTTAAATAGAAATGTTGTACTAAGCTAAATTAAAAACGAAATTCATGAGCTGAACAGTAAAAATTTAGTAACAATTTTTAACATTTAGGGCAACATTATATTTTTTACGGACGTAAGTACAGTTCTTAAAATATTAAGATTTTCAGTAACCTTATTATCATACATTTCCAAAGTTCTATACTGTATTTAGAAGTTATGATATACAAACTAGTATTGCAACTCAACGTTATGTACCAAGTACACTAAAAGATTCTGTTCTTAGTGTTTTAACCTACTTCGAAAAAAGGAGGGAGTTTTCAGTTCAGATTTTTATTTTAATTTTATTTAATATGTTCAGGCATATCTCCGTCATATACTGACATATTAGCAAAATTATCTTAAGTTAGAATTAAGTTTATTCTGAAATAGTTCCATTTAAATTTCGTAAAGATCTGATGAGTAGGTATCACCAGATATATGGAGATAAACATCTCAAACTTTGTATTGGAAATGACTAACGCGGCATTTTAAAGTCGGTTATATTTTAATTTAGCTGTCAAAAGATCATTCTTGTATGCCTACACATGAATGATCTTTTATAATTATTTAAGAGCGATATATTTTTTTTTGTTTAGAAAATAGTAAGCTTACCTACAGTATTGGAAAAACGTTATTAAGTAATTATAAGTTATTATATTATATATATATATCTTATCATCATAATTTTAAAATATCCTAAATATATTAATAATAACACTGAACGTATCTTTAAATAATGTCAACATTAAAGTACTTTTTACATAGTATAAAACAGTCGCTCAAGCTGTCTGAACGCTTAGATATTTTAAACTACGCAACGCATTTTAATGCAGTTTTCAGCAATAGATACAGTGATTCAAGAGGAAGGTTTATAACCAGGATTAAATGCAGGCAAAGGCGCGGGCGCAGCAATTACATTATGAATACAACTCGTAGGTACCGCAGTGTCACATATATTTTGTGGCAACCTACAGTTTTGTGTAGTACAGCAATTTCAAAACCAGGTGTTTTTTACCTCAACAAGAGTCCAGCCAACAGTACGTTCTCAATAATATACAAAACTTTCTATTCTTAAAAATGTATTAAAAAAGATGTTAACACAGAGAACCTCACTCCCACATATCACAATACTAATTACAAAACGTAGTCACCCTGGCAACACTTATCGGGGTGACCACACGCGCGCTGTTTATTTAGGACCCCGCTATAATGGACTCAGGGAATGTTACGATGCGTTGTTTCAGAGCCCTAATTGTCAAATCCAAGGGAATGAGCTGCGTCAATTTTAATTTAGCAAAGGGTGGCCATTGGAACTTTTTCTCATAGACTGATTTGTCGAAGGATTGATTAATTTATAAACACTCTTGCATGTGCCGTACTCAAGGATATATTTGGCCGTAATCTATAAGTGTGTTATAGGTAAGTATTCCATAACAATAACGATGTAAAACTTTAACCACTGAGTTATGTACACACAAGAATTCTTCTTATTGACACTGTCAATTCGAAGCAAATCATAATAAACGACAAAAAAACACGGTTACAATACCTACCTAAAAAGTTTAGTTTTAGTAAAATTTTGTCTTTCTGATAATTGATAACCCAACAAAATGATTTAAAATGATCGCGCACAAATTACTATTTATTAAGTAATTTTGACATGTATGACTGCATACATTTTATTATGACATATACAGAATAAATACTTAGACTTTTTTTTAACTCAACCTGTCCGAATCTTTCAATGATAATGGTCACTGTAACTTAGCGCCATATAGGGGAGTGTTTATGTCGCTCCATGCAGAGAAACAAGGTGGAAATAAGCTTGCGAGGGTTGAAATTGTGACACGATGAATGTAATGCCAAGAACGGATATTAATTTCAAATTTGTATTTGAACGCTCTTTGTGACTTTCCATGTTATAAGAAGTAGACTATGTCGATCTAAAATAATACTTAAATCAAAAATGTAAAACCACCCTGACTGATTTGTACCTATATGTATAATTTTATTCATTGCGACCATTCCAATGAGCCTAACACGACATCTCAGACGAGGAGTTGAGAGCAATCTGCAGATTCAAGGAGATGTCTCAGCATTAGGCCAAGCTTACCATATTTTTGCATTGAGGTACACGTAATATTTTAGCAATATCATTGAAGTAACAGGATATTGAATTTCCAAGTAATACATATGATTTGACTACCGTTATTAATATTTCTGTGGTTTTAACCACAGAACACGGACACAGAATAATGAATAGTACAAGTAACACGGATATGATTTGACTTATAACTACGCTAAACAGACGGCAGCAGTGTGACAAGTAAGTAGTGCGCAGAAGCGCCATTTTGATTTTTTTGACGACCGCGGGCAAAGGACTACGAGTTTACGAAAGTTGCTATCGTAGTTTTTTTTACCAAAAAAGACCTGATAATATTTAAACGGCTGAACGGATTTTCATGAAACAAAGCTAAGAACACTCTCGACGAAGACATCTATCAAACAAAACAAACTAAATCAAAATCGGTTCATCCGTTTGGGCGCTACGATGACACAGGCAGACACACAGATACACAGATACACACGTCAAACTTATAACACCCCTTCTTTTTGCGTCGGGGGTTAAATATGTTTGACGGGTGATATCATTGGTTGTGTATTTTCAACTGACTTCCAAAAACAAAGGAGGTTCTCTTCGTCTGTATATGTTTTTTTTGTGTGTGTATGTTACGCGATTACTCCGTCAATTCTGAACCGATTCGAATGATTATTTTTGTTATCGGTAGGGTACGTTTCCGAGGTGGTCCCATTGTATCCCATCCCATCTCATCCATCCCATTTCATCGATATCTGATAAGTATCTCCAGAGATATGACGATAAACGTCTCAAGCTTGCTACGGAAATTGACTCGCGGGGCATTGAAGTCGGTTGTTTGATTTTTAATCTTAATCTTAATTATCATGATATGAGTTTTAGACCATGTAGATGAGTAAATATATGTTTATTAAAATTACAAATAGAAAACATAGGTTATTTTTGGCTATGTGTAGTGTAATTAAAGTCTAATAGACATAATGACAAGCTCATATTATCCTGAACTATCCTGCTCATAAACTTAATGTAAGATAATTTTCAGATTTGATAACTTCAATATTGCTAAGTCAGGTAAGTTGAAGATGCATTGGACTTAAGTCAGTATGTAGTAGTTCAGCGCCTCGCCTTACTACTAAAAGTCTTCTAATTTAGACAAGCACAATGCCATTTAAGACAACATCAATACTTAGAACCGTAGAATAGGCATGACGACAGTATCAAATAAACTGGCCAAGTGCAAGTCAGACTTGCACTCGTAGGGTTCCGATTCCGTACCACACTACAATATTTTATAAAATCGAGCAAAAAATGCTGAAAGAAATATGTTTCTTGTAATAAATTGACAAATCGATCTATATAGCTTTCATTTTCAGAAAAAGTTGATTAATCCCTGTTTTCAGGTAATAAAAAACTCCTACAATATAATTAGAATATGAAGGTAAATTTCGCCATTGCTACATTGTTACGATAGCTCGGTGGGAGATCGTTCGGATGGCGATCAAAAGGATCCCGGTTCGAGTCCAGACGTGATGATTAATTTTTCAAGTGTTTGTTCTTTTGTAAGAAGACTATTATTGGGAGCCAAAAAATTACATAAAACACGATTTACAAAAAAAAAAAATTGCTAGCAAAGCTCGGCCATCCAGATATTATTATATTATATTACCGTGTCAAATCCAAACAATTATTAAAACAGGAGCCGCGTCCCTATTCAGTACAACGCCATCTTACGAACACTAACGCCAACTAAGACCTGATTTCACCAAAGTAGAATAACTCTTCTCGTCTCGAAGATACGATTATCGAAGGAATATAAAGAAGATTATATGTCTAAACATTCACACCTCTCGCTCTTCCACTCTGGCGACAATTGACTCGTAATAGAATATTGATAGTCTAAACAGAATTTTCTCGTATTTCGATTCTCGCACTCAAAACCGTTCAATCCGATTTGTACGATACTCGTATGAACTTGAAAAATGTCATGCGAGATCGTGTTTATACAAGTTGAGACTCTCATAAGCAAGAATCTGCTTACTATACTTTTATTGTGTAAACAAACTTAGGCAATTATCGCCTAGCGATAAGTCATATGCGAATCTCGTATGACATAATCGTAGGCGAGATTTTAGTTCTTGCCTGTATGTAAACATTTTGATACGATTGTGTTATAGCGATTAGTGCTTGTGATAGTAGCGTATGGTTTCTCGTAAGGAAACGTACGAGAGAAACTCTCCCCGTCTAAATGGGCCTTAATTGCTTTACTGACACAGTACTTCTACTCGCCAATAGATGTCGGTAAGAGTCATATTTTAAGTTGATTATCAATAAAGTTGATTATTGAAAACACGAATAAAACAATATTTTCTGAAAATGACTCCTAGCTAGATCGATTTATCGCCCCCGAAATCCCCTGTAGGTGTACTAAATTTTATTTAATCGTTGGAGCCGCTTCCGAGATTCAGATAAAGGTAACGACGATCGCGCCATCCTTGATGTTAGGTAGATGCCGCTGCGCTATCGTAAAAAACTTTTTTAAAACTTTTTTTTAATGTTTAACTTTGTTCTGTTCTTAGTATTTGTTGTTATAGCGGCAGAAATACATCATCTGTGAAAATTTCAACCGTCTAACTATCACGGTTCATGAGATACAGCCTGGTGACAGACGGACAGACAGACAGACAGAGAGACAGACAGACAGACAGACAGACAGACAGACAGACGGACAGCGGAGTCTCAGTAATAGGGTTCCGTTGGTACCCTTTGGGTTCGGAACCCTAAAAATCGACGTTTTTTATGATTTTAGGGGAAACTACATATTAAACAAATTTAAATCGCTAGTTTAGTTTTATTTTTTATTTATTGAGATTATAAAGATTTTTAATAAAATAAAACATTAAAATATTGCAATCGGCCTTTTGACTGAAACACCAATCACAGCGTATGACGTCACGCTCAAGTAGACTCCTGTTTAGTCTGTTTTGTTTTTGTGATACTAGACGTCACATCCGACGCCATGACACCAGCGAGCTGTTTTCGCGCACAATTGAAAAAATAATAATTGAAAAAATATAAGATAAATTTACCGATATAAAGGTTTTTACGCAACTAGTAAATGTGTTCACACATTACGGAAGAAGATTTTTAAATCTTTCGTCACGCCTATTATAGCTCTAAAATTTGCAAAAAACTGAGATAGAATTTGATTAACTGATAGGTGGTACCTCAACGCTTTCCTTAAACTACAAACACAACATTCGTTTAGTAAATCCTGTCTAAGGTTTTACCAAGGCCCAACAAATAAAGGCAGGGATTACGATGGGTGAAATGATCCCCCTAAATGGGCCAGTATCGGGAACATATTCGCGAGTGTGGGACATGAAACTGTCCGGCAGGTTGTTCGCGATACATCCCCGATAGTCCCTCGGGACTAGTAGGATCATCCTGCTGTAGTATTATTGCCTGTTGTACAATCCGATCTTGATGTTTTACCAAAGTATACTAACATTTTACTGGTCACCTACCTGAAGGTGGCAAGTAAAATCTGCGGATAATGAAGGTCCAATACATCAGCAATCTTTGTTCAGATAAAGATAACTAACCATCTATTTTAAGTTTAATGTTGTCTTCTTTTCCTCCTTTATTAAAATCTTCTAGTGCGCTTGAAGAGTAAATAAATACATGCTAATTGTTTGATTGTGTTTCATATTTGATCGTTACTTTTAATAAAAAGTAACGATCAAATATGAAACACAGAAATGTTTTGCAGGAAATCACGATCATACGCCCTAGGGACTACTACGAGTATTATACTATTTACTGTTACATGAAAAGCAGATTTTCGGTTTTCGGAAACGAAGTAATCATGGCAATTGGGCAAACATAGAACGCCATGAACGCTAAAGTCAATTTAAGCTCCCATTAAAGAAATGCCGCGTAAAGACCAACCGAGTATCAAACTCAAGCAATCGGTGTAGACGAAAACCCAATAAAGATAAGAATGTCACAAGTTTTAGTCTCAGACTACAACTTTACACCCACAAGAGAGAGGCTGTGTGATTGGCGCACACGAGCCCCCGTTGCCATGGCAACGAACGTGTGATCCCTTAGCAAATAATTCGCGGGTAACAGGGTGACGCGGAAATTAGGGGTAAGCAGTTAAGCACCCGACCTCGAAGCACTACCTGATTAGAACCGCGCGAAATGCGGAAAATTACTTAAACACTTAATAGCGAACAGATGAGGTGATGTTATAAATATTTACCAACGTTTACCTCACTTACTTTACACGAGGTTACTTTCACCGTAAAGCCGTTGTTTGTCACGCGTACAAAGTTTAAATTAACGACTTAAGAGTAAACACATGTTGCACTAAAAGCATTTTATAGTCGTTCGTAAAACATTTTTAATCTGCCCTCTATCGATAATATAGCACATGCTAAATGATTGAGTGCCTAACTAAGCGCCTGTGCTGATTTGTTGAGCAATATTTTATCTTACACTAGAGGTTTTTTTTTATTTTAATGAAAAAAATATTATTTGCGTTTTGTCACAATTCTTTAACTTTAAATACCTACTTAAATTTGTTGGCGAAGGCGAAGGCCCAGAAAAAAATATTGTGTGGTTTTTTTATGAAACCACGATGCAAGGGAAATTTTTGTTTATGTGTAGTTATGGTAGGTAGCTACTATGACAGCAGTTGACACGGCACAACGGAAGCGTCCGCCAATCACAGCTAGACCTAAATAAATGTGATACATCATATCCACCAATCAGCACTGATATATGATGCATGTCGCGACATTATGATAGATGGACGAAACATTTGAGGCGATGTAATAAAAGTTACACTTTAATAACTTATGCACGCTAGGCTGTAGTGTAGATTTATAAATGTGCATACAAAATATGGCATACGATTTCTTTACATTTTGACAATTGACGGATCAATAAATAAAAACAAACACTTAGTTTGAAAATCTCAATATCAGGCAAAATTAGAAATAATATCTACGATCATCATATTTAGAACCTGAATTATATCAACGTCTTCACTAAGATGTTATATCTTAAACCGCTGCAGTGGTTCAGCTTGAGTTACTTTAAAACTTTGAAATGTTGAGCGTCCAATAACTTTTAGGATTAAGTTTATTGCAATCCTTATTTTGATGAAGATTTCAATATAATAAGAACAAGTTTGCTGATACTATGTATGATAATACTTAATTTCGACATCTCATTATACATTATATATATATATATATTAATAAATATATATATTAACTTAAAATGGTATATAAACAATAAATTAATCTTAATTTCAGTGTAACAATGATGATTATATCTAAGCGATTTGCGTAAATCAATGATTTTAACTTAGTTATTGTTCTTTTGATGACATGCAGTTACTGTTTTCAGACTACAGACATTTGACGCACTACCAAATATCTTAACATAATAGACATGTACCTATTATCGCTGTCCTAAATCAAATAACAATCATGTCACACAATCGTAGGTCCCAATTAATTAAATAAAGTACGTATTTGTGTGTACCTATAATAAGTCAGTTACATCGCATTGGCGGTACATTAGTAAATTAATGCGCTGATGTAACCATCAGAAGCGAACCTCGATACGGCTAGTGACATTCTAGTTCCAACAGCATTAATACATTTCCCGTTTCTATAGAGCAAAGATGGATTAATTTCAGCCAGCCAAGATCCGTCTGTCGCAGCCGCTTTCAGGATTTCAACGTTCGCAAGAATACTACTTTAGTTCTGAGTAAGTTCCAATTGAAACTCGGGGGGATACAGTTTGACAAGAGATCTGCGGGCGGATTCCTTTCGAGGACCTACCTATAGAGCAGGGAAGTTAATGAGACGGTGGAAACGTAGGTACTTAAGGTTTGAATATTCATACAAAGTTTATCGGAGGTTCAAGACTTTGTATTATTCGTGATGTGACTCAAATGGAGCTGGGTAAGACACGTGGCTAGACGAAGTGACGATAAGTGAAGCAAAGCCTTCACCATAACAAGGCAATGAAAATGCAGCGTTGGCCGACCTGCAGCAAAGTCGACGATATATCGTAAACGTCGTCTTGACTATTATAGTCTAGATCGCGGGTCGAATTTGGATCAGAAAGGCATAGGACCTTGAAGAATTGAATTACTTGGGAGAGGCCTATACCCAGCAGCGGGATCAAACAGGCTGCGGGTGATAATGTATGGCTAGTGCAACAAAGCATATCCTGGAATTGTAAGAAAATATATACCCACATAGATGAATAAAAATTCGAAAAATTTTGATAAGCTTTACAATACAATTTAAAAGACAAACTAATGAGTATTTTAATGTGGGTGATGTGGGTGTCATTACGAGTTCATAAATAATTAAATCCACAAAAATTAACCTATACATAACCAAAGTATTATTATTAAAGCATAATTTGCATATAAATTTAAGAGGATCTCAACGGCTCAAGTTTTCCGGAGCAAAGATGTTTTATGGCGTGTTCCCTTTTCGATATTTTCAATGGGGGACAGGAAGGAAAGAGAACTTCCTTTGATAAAATGAAAAATAGCACCTTCAATACGTGGCCTGGACCTTTATGAGGGACCGTACTAGATACAGGCCTTTGTGAGGAAAGGGTTCCGACAGTCATCAGTTTTGCTGATGTACTCGCATAAGGTATAAAAATGTATTGAAACATAAATAGCCGAGATTGATGGCAAAGGTTTAATAAGAATCTCATTAACTGTTAAAAATAAAACATATTCTTGTGGCACGAACTTTTTATCTTAGTTTGTTTTATATTACTCTATGTAGAAGCAAACATTTAATTTCATTCACTTGAATGTCAGTTACATGTAAACACGATAAACAAAAACTCGCAGGCGAGTAAAAAAGCTGGAAGAGTACGCTTGATATTTACGAAAAACGTCACGTAACCGGGAGGAAGGCCGACAATATTTCATTATAAAACCTGTTGAAATATATCCTATTTTTTGCCGTGCCCTCGTGCTAGAGCAAGTGTCGTCATCAAAAGCCCTTCAGCGTGACTCGCGAGTTAACAATGCGGCGCCCTCACGCCCTTTGACCTGCTCCACGCTTTGTCGCGCGAGGACATGAGAGATGACATCTTGCTATACGGTGCGATGATGTCATAGATATACTCGTAGATATGTCAGGTCGGACCTGTGCCCTATACGGCCAGATAGCGCGAGGCGAGCTGTTGCTTTTCGTGATTACAGTCTATCAATGACTGCTTGGATCAATTGTAGTACTCAGACTTACCTATGTCATCTATATAATCCATAAAGATATCACGTAATAATATATGCACGTAAATAATGCCTATTTTAAATAGACGAAGAACGGACGAAGCCACAACAATTGTCGATCGCTATATATCGTGATCACATTGCGTGAAAGTAGTTAAATTCCTGTTTTTAAATAAAAAAAAATGTGTAAGGTTGTTGTTAATACAATAAGACACCATTCATAGGTATTTTAATTATGTAAAAATTATACAATCAAATTCCAGTATACGAAACCCACGCATACCGTATTCAAACCGTCTTACTGAAGTTTCGTGTTTTCCTCGTTAACTTTCGAAACTTCGGCAAGAATAATTTTGCCCGCGGCGTTTTTCTACGGAAGGAGCCAGCCTTATGTCAAAGCAACAGAGACTAAAGTGACGTGACATTTTCGGCATGTGAGTTTATCTTTACATCTCTGCTTTTCTTTGCAGTCCTTCTGAATGCGTTCAAACGAAAATATTCACCTCTTCAAAAAATGTTATCTCAAGTTTCCTTCTGTTATAAAGTTCAAATTTCGTCTAACATTTGTACGATCTTTTTTCAGGTGGAAATAATAATTTGTGAAGAGATGGGGATTATTGAATTGGACTTTTTATATAGATCCCCACTTAATACTACAGCTCTTAAATAAATTGATAGAAGGGAAGGAAAAAATCAAGTTTAGCTCATAAAACGTAGTCAAGTGCCATGTACCTTAACATTTACCGCTACATATTTAACGTTATAATACACAGTTATTATTAGTCCTTTCGTAAAAAAAAATATATTTAAAGTATACCTTAGAGGTTTATACGTCTGAATAAAGCAGATTTCTCCGTCAGGGGTCACATTTTCATGCCCCTCACGTATGAAGACTTGATATCTAATATTATGGTGACGAAAAATGTTACAAGACTTACTCGACACACGCACCGTGAATATATTTTTTACAATCCGTAGTTTAAAATGAAAATTTTCGACACAATATGTGCATCATCCTTGGTTATATGTATCTAATTGCTTGTCTGGATACTAATCATAATATTAATATAGTATAACAAAAATATAATTTGCAATATGTCGCAGTCTCTTAGCGTTTGAGTGATTGAACAGAAAGGAATAAATGTTTTGCCTATTTTATAAAGTCATTATTTACACTGATCGGCGAATACAGACCGAATGAATAGTCAGTTCAATACCTGGGTACATCATGTTTCATCATTGTAATTACAAAGGCTCGTTACATATTGACATGATATTGACCTATGATGGGGAATATGAAAACATAGCTATATATATTTGTAGAATTATAATACAGTTTTATACAATGCAATACACAGTTAAAATAAGGCTTTTTGTTGCATTATATATTTGTAGGCTCAATAAATATTGAGTTCAAAATATGAACAAATACTCAATTAAAATACTCTAAATATTTTAAATATAAATAAACTATTTGTCAATGAAAATGGACGCAATAACTAGCTTCATTCCGAGTGTGAGGTAAAATACTCCGCATTTCACGGCAATATTTTGATGAATTTGTAAATACATGCTGCAAATTGCTACACTTGGCTGCAATGACAACGGATCGGTTATAAAATCGATATTAATATAAAAAGCAATATTTTTAGGATTAAAACTAAATTAAAGTTTTATTATATTTAAAACGACTTACGCGATGTTTATATAGCTATCAACGTATGTTTGAGCTTTATAAATATAGACAACGTGTAAGTCACTACTTCTTTTAAATTATAATATGTTTTAAATGAACGTGAAAAATTACTTAACATTAGTAGTCTGACAGAGATCGCTTCAAGCGATAAGACTGCCCATTGTACTACCTATAATATAAGTAGCTTAATTTTAGTCTGTTATTCTTGTAATGGTGTGCAATAAAGAATTTTTCTATTCTATTCTGCTTAACATTCGTTTATTTAAAAACAAATAAACTAAATTTATGTAATGAAATCTTCTTCTTCTAATACTATAAGAATCTTTGTCCTGGCATACTGACTGACTGTCTGACTGACAGACAACGCACAGCCTAAACCACTGGTCGTAGAGACTTGAAATTTGAAGGGTATACTTCTCTTAGTAAATAAGGGTGTACTAAGAAGGATTATCCAAAATTCACCCCTTTAGGGGATGAAATGGGGGTTCGAAGTTTGTACGGAGAAACAAGATTAGATAGTATTTTCTATTCGAAACTTCACACAAGTGCTTCAGTATAAAAATAAGTAAATACGTGTCTTTGAAATTCCACCCCTAAAAGGTTGAAATGGGGTAACAAAGTCTGAAAATTAATATTGTTTCGGATTGTGCTGAAATTTGGCATGCAGATAGTTATTACGACGTAAGTTCCATCTGATAAATGATTTTCTAAAATTCACCCCTGAAGGGGATTAAACGGGGGTTTAAAGTTTGCATAGAGAAACAAGATAAGATAGTCTTTTCTATTCGAAACTTCGCACAAGTACTTCCGTAAATAAATAAGTAAATACGTGTTGCAGGATTTTTGCAAGGCGTTGGTAAAAAAATCTGAAAATCAATTTGGTCTATATATACCGATTTGGCTATTACTTCTTTGATTGTATTTTATGATAGAGAGGTTTTTACAAAAAAAAAGTTTTTAGTAAATAAAAGAAGTCTTTAACGCGGGCGAAGCCGCGGGGCACTTCTAGTATACAAATATAGGAGGAAGTAAATTTTATTATATCTTTTTTAACCGACTTTAAAAAAGGAGAAGGTTCTATGTTCGACTGTATGTATTTTTTATGTATGTTCACCGCTTACTCGAAGACTCCTGATTTTGAAAATTATTT
Organism: Cabera pusaria; assembly: GCA_954871355.1. Taxonomy (NCBI): domain Eukaryota; kingdom Metazoa; phylum Arthropoda; class Insecta; order Lepidoptera; family Geometridae; genus Cabera; species Cabera pusaria. The sequence continues at coordinate 15,839,124 of OX940896.1, forward strand.
TTTTATTTGAAAGGCTATAACTTCACAGATGGTCCCATTGAAATTCCATCGAGATATGTTCCGTATCTCCAGAGATATGAAGATAAACCCTCAAACTTAGTACTGAAAATGATTAGCGCGACGTTTGAAGTCGGTTCTTTTTAGTTTTTTAAACGATCTTACATTATTGGTGATTGCATTAAAAACCATATTAAGTTTATATATTATATAAAGACTTTTGGAAAATTTGGAAATCTTCTGGAAATCATGGCAAACCATATAACAGCTGTATCTAGTAAAAAGTCATGGTCATTTTTACATCACTTACTTATTCAAAGTAAACCTCATAACTATAAACTTTATTACTTTACAAAATAAATACATAATTCTGCAATATTTTGGAAGTTGTGGAGGTTTTTGTTACCGACCCTTGTCACCGACCCGTTTTTTTGCGGCCCACTGTACATTCTCGCTGTTATTGAATAAATCTTTCGCGCAATAACATTCATGTTGTTTCATAATTTCATTTTCGTGTCACTGAATTTTAAGTAGGAACGTCCAATTAACAATATCGATTCAGACGTACCTAAAATATACTAAATTTCGACATCATAGCTGCGTAATATTGGATAGTTATAAATAGCTACAGTTGCCAATAGTATACTTTCTCTACTACATATACATATATATCACAGCTACTGCACATTAAAATGCAATATTAAAATCACTAATTAAAATGTCTCTCAGTCTTTCATTCCCAATCACAAACGAAAGCTGTCCACAACGGCACAAACGTCAATTTCACTTCACCGCATAGGAACAGCTTTAGATTGATTATATCATCCCCTTCCTTGCCCCGGTGGCCCTTTCCACCCTTTTTTGCGTATCACTGTTAAAGTAAAAAGGGCCCCATTTGAATGGATCCGCGGAACCGAACATTTATCATGTTCATAATGAATTATCGGGTATTTTCCAATAACTTCGATATAGTCATTGTATATTATAGAAACATAGAGCCGCGTTATATTTGGCCAGTAGGTACTTAAGCTTGGTGTGTATTTCTAAATAAACAAGTTACTACCAATTTAATAATAGGTATATTTATGTCATTTTTATTTTAACCAGAATATTGTGATATTCATTTCTTTGGTTAAATTAACGCCAAAATATTTTTTTGCCATTTTACATAACGGTTTAAGAAATCAAAATACTAAAATTGGTGTAAAAATATAGTAAAATTATTTTTGTAATCAAAAAAATATGCTGCTATATTTGAGAAATTGCTATAATATGAACCTTATTATGTTGGGTAGCAGTGCATATCTGCACAGTATCCAAGTAAATGTACTAAGGAACACAGATATTTCTACAGAAGAAGAAATTCCACTAGCTACGAGTACCTTTTATATTTATTTTCAATCAACTCATTTCTATATATATGCGTTCCAAACTACTCAATACATATCAACATCCAACAAGAATTAAAAGACTTTATTCACTGTTCCATTGTGCAGGATTTCAAAAGACGTAGAGTAGGATCGGTGAACCGCGACGCTCGCGGATTTCAGGATTTGAAGTTCGATTGATAAACATCGTTCTATTTCTCACAGTTCGTGGAGCACGGGACGGATATACAAATCGCCTACTTTTTTCTCTTTTATTCATTTATTGCGTCCTAATGGAATCAGATTTTGAAATGTGATTTAGTTTATGTTCCTTTACTTGCACTTAAGGCATTTTTGGGTACAACACAATTGGGCACTCATATTCACTAAGCAGACAATATACCTACAATGGAGGAGACATTCAAGTAATAAAACAACAAAAATTATTTTTAAATAATATGTCCTTAAATGATAAACAACAAGACAATATGTTAACGCTTTAAATTTATAAATTAAACTAACACTGGGCAGTTTAGCAGCTATCCATATTTCGATGATTTATCAACCTCTTGATAGATATTACTATTATACTATACTATTTCCTATTTATATGATATTCCGTATTTACGGCATTCGTTTAGTTTACATTGGGTCGTGAATTTAAATTTTATTGAAAGCGGTGCAGTTGTTCAGGTGATAAAGAGAACATAAAATGTGAACGTAAATCATAAACTCGTAAAATATTTAAAAGCTTTAAATGTGCTGCGTAAACTCAGACTTCGCGACACAGGTGGATATTGTTGTTTTACGTAATTTATAACGGTGTAACAAGTAAATTAATCCATGGTTTAACCCTGTGCTGTGGAGGTGAAGGTTCGTGTACATTTATGTACACGTGCTTTGTGCACACTTACCTACAGGTGATCTTAAGTTGTAGAATATAATAGGTTATATCCAATGGTCTACTCAAATTCTAGTAATAAAGAGCTATTCTTGCCAGTGCAAACTAGAAACTGGGTGTAGGTAGATGCTGTACCATCTAATCACGCCGTGGTGTATATTATACATACATATATTATGCAGTTACTACAGCATACCTAACGTAGAGAATCAGAATCTTTAAAGAGATTAGTAATTTATTATTTATACAAAGTAAATAAATCGAAGTCCAGCGTGATTTAGCCTTTCTTTCCTCTATCTTTTTCATTCACCACCGTTGTCGGAGTTACAGGTTGTTTTTGTCTTGTCTCGACTTCGTTCTATTATCCTCGTCATTTGCCGATGAAATGTTTCCACTCCGTCTAAATACTACAGCTTATTAAGTAGTACTTATAAAAAAGCAGGCAACGATATTAAAACTTTGTGTTAAACTGTTTATTAATACAATTATCTAAGTCAGTTATCTAAAATAACTTTTTCCATTTAATCTGTAGCTCGCGCCTGTATCGCTAAACCGTATAAATTAGTCTCGCACAAAATACGGGTAGGAATAAATCAGCGGGCTTTGCCGCACAAAACTGCAAAGCGAGCGGATCCCATCGAAAACATGTCAACGATGCGTCAACACAGCGGGCACTCTATTTACAAAACGATGTATGCCTTTGTTAGCATTCATAACCCCGTAGGGCAAATGCGTACAAATAGAATTCAGAATAAACTTAGTGCTTTCTAAGGATTACCGCTCTCTTCTCTACGCGACCAATCATTTGCTACGCAATGGCATTAGAAGCCAATTCAACATATTTTTTCGCCGGATCCAGTGGATCTACTGCGTTGGCTTGTAGATAAGACGCACGTGCTTTCTCAATTATCGCATTAACATAACTAATTAAATGTGCGAAAGAGAACACATTTACATATGTACCTACACTAATTAATTACATCTTTAAAAGTCTAATACGCGCGTTTTAAAATCATGAGTCACATTTGCATAGTAAATTATGTAAATAAACTAGCTGGACCGCGGCGATAAACTACCAATATAAGTACGATCAATTAGACGCGGACACCAGAGTTACTGCTCCAATATTGCGACTGTACAACCGCGGAAAAAATATTAATTCCAGTTTTTATCATCCGCTCCCGCGAACTGATCGCCAAGAGATATGCACAATTTTCCACATGGCTCCCTATGTCGACGGATGTGCGGGTACTTTTTCGAGCCTATTGAGTTGATGTATCTTTATCGGAAACCCGTTTGAATGGATTGTTTCCTCTACTGTACAGTTTCATAAAAGAGTTTCGTGGCTCTCGAAACCTGTGGGCGTTGAGAGTGGTAGGTAATATATTGTATTATTGGGATAAATCGATGTGCTTTTTATTGGGATAATTCGGGGCTTATGTGTTTATCAATTGGATAGAAGTTATCGAACTGCGATGTTCATGACTAATTGCACGACAAAAACAACGCTAAAATGTTGAAAACAGTTAGGAAAAAACGTACACATTTTAATAATTAATATTTTAATGAACCGGTGTCCCAGTAATATATCACAAGAAATAAGGTCAACGTTCTCGCTGTAATTTTAACTAGCAATAAAATATGGATAGTAAACACATTCCACACACAAATCAAGTCTAGAACGGCCGGCTAGACAACTATGAATGCGAGCTAATTTATAAATTGCCTCTTAGGTAATGCCGAAAAGTATGTCACAATCACATACGCGACTGCACGACTCTTTACAGAACGTGGGGTCTTTAAACGGGACACTAGTCTAGCTGGCTAAAGAAATGTACTTTTACTTCTGTTATTGTACTTCAACTGAAATGTTTATATTAATCTTATGACAAAAGAATTTAAAACCGCCCCGACCGATCTTTACATAATTTGTTCATTGACATCATTCCGATGAGCCCAAACTCGACATTCCTGCTGTAAGTTGGTGAGAAGTTGAGTATTCTGCAGATTCCAGGAGACGTCCTATAGGTCAACAATGCCAAGTTCTTACAATATCGTTGAAGTAAGTGTATACCGAATTTCAAATTGATCAATACTACGAAATTTTATTTCATAGTGTCATCATCTAGAAAAATGCTCAATTGTCTTCAAACGGCTGAACGGATTTTCAGCAATCAAATTTAAGAATACTCTCGATCAAGGCCTATCAAACAAAAAAAAAAACGAAATCAAAATCGGTTCAGCCGTTTCGACGCTACGATGCCACAGGCAGACACACAGATGCACACAAACAAAAGATGTAGTGCATGCTATGAAGCTAAGTAACTCTTACAACAATTTAACTAACATCATCGCTAACTTTTGTTCTCAAGCTAAATTCTACACTGACAATTTACTAGATTATCTTGCATGTACTGTGATTATACATAAATTCAAAATATGAATCTTGCAGTTGAAGTTTATTCACTGCCTTACATACCGGTCAATGTAACATAATCACTTTCAATTTTGTATCTTGTTTGTAAAACGAGCACAGAGCTCGCCGCCTCAGCCTGCCTATTTCTGTTACAATATTAGTACTTATAAGTGTCTTAAACCTATGTGATTTATTATCACATTACTACAGACTTATTTTATGTTATATTTGAGTTCCCATTGTCAGTGCTTTGAAAGCCTTAATAATGAAAATAAATGTCAGATGTCTCTCCTGAGGGAATAGGTTTATGAAAATTGGGTACCAGCGAAACTATATTACTTGTAAAACTTTAAAAAATAATAAAGCACTTCTTAAATTGATGAAACCTTAGCGAAAATCCTATATTTCTAAACTGACACAGAAAACATGCAAAATTTCATACGAATCCGTTCAACTGTTTATGCGTAATTGAATAACTAGCATTGTTACATTTATAATATTGAAAAAGAAAATATTTCTAGCAAATCTTTTGCGTCACTACGCATCACGCACTACCCCCAGGCGTAAAGGTATTACGTATATTTTCTTATTTTATTCGCAACCCTTCCTGTCCACTATATTCCAACTAGCACTTCATCAGTCATGCAAGAGACAGTTAGTCAAACTATACTAGATGGATTCTGACAATTGTTCGATACGTACTCAATTCAATGCTATATAAAATATCGAGGGTATATTTTTGCTATCAGTTGAGTAGAAGCATGAGAATTAGTGAAAGGTATAAACGAAACTACTAGCCACGTAGTAGTTCATATAGTTATATAGATACGATACGAATTACGATGAACAAATAAATGCAACCGAATTAACATGTCCGGTAAGAGTTCTAGATTTATCAGTCAAGAAAGTTTTATGTGTCAATGGTAACTTACTTGAAATAATAATGTTGAGGGAATATTGTCATCTTCAATGGGGATAGTTAATTTCAGACGCGGTTAATTTTATTATTACGGCACACTCACGATCCACTGAATTGAGACTAAAGCGTGAACATTTCTATTTCGAAGAATGTAAACTATTAAGTACTTGGAAATCTCACTAGTACAAACTTTTCTTTTACATTGGATGTATTCCCCGTAATACCTTAAAACATTGCAAATCTATTCTACAGAATCATGGGGAACTAATGGTCTATCACACAATTGTTAGGCTTTTTTATACGTAATAAAAAATGTATTTCGTGAATCTAAAGAAAAAGTTTTTTCGAAACTACAACAACATATGAAGATTACAGTCTATTAAAAATAAAAACACGTATTCTAATGCTACATCAGACGTATGAAATTTGCCCAGACGCACATAACGAAATTTTATTCCACCAAAACCTAATACCCGGCACGATCACTGCGCCGTGCCGGTAACTTTAATCTCAAACACCGTTACTTTTTCACCCTTTTCCAATTTCCTCGTTGGTATTACATATGCAGTACTCTGTTTCCCACCGATTGGCGACACAGTTGTGTCAACTGAGTTTCTAGTGTAAGTTTCAAGGATGATTGACTACACCGAACCACATAAATGTCTCTTTTAACAAGTATGTAACATGCCGTGTTTGTATATATGTTGTATAAATGTGCGGGTCAAATCTTGATAGTTAAATTAGAACCACTTCTCTTTCTGACGTTTGATTGAACTTAAATTTGGTATACTTGCGCGTCTACGGAGGCCATGCAATAATATGGAGCTAACCGTAAAGCGTGTGCAGTCGGGCTGTAGAGACGCCGTAATTATACTTCGGCAGAATTAGACAATATCTTTTTTATACCTACTTTCATTTCCAATCCAATCCAAGAACAATTAAAATACGAAAACATAATTGATTACAGGTTTTTCTGGTGGTTGCGATCTCGCTGCGTAAACCTCCGAGGATGTGCATCGGACATGCATGAAACCTAGGTCGAGACAGTCGACAACAATCAGTAGTGAGTATAATGGTTGGTAATTTATAATCATGATTACAGGTTAATGAATTATATAAATACAACGGATCTCTGTAAAAATAATAAAGCTATATTGTAGATGTTTGTACATAAAAAAAAATATTTACAGTAAATAAAATGCCGACAAGCATAAACTCCACCATTCTGAAAGGATTATTTGTAACATTGTCAATAACTTGTGAAGATGTAAAAATAAACTGACACAGAATTCCAAAGAGCAAATAGGGATCAAATTCACAAAGTAGCATTATTTATTTGAGACGTGGAGCTCATCATCAAGTAGCTTTTTGTACATTAAGAGATTCAAATCTTCATTTTCGTGATTTCCATATCTTTGAGAAATATCTCATTCAAATCCTTTCTGATAACACTGAGATTGAATGTATAATGGACACTTTCATCTTTTTATGATGAATTTGTTTATTAAACAGGGCCAGTGGGTGTTCATTCATAATCGATATTTATAACTCAGTACAATGTCGGTTCAAATATCTAGTAAAATATTTGAAATATTTTTTAAGAATACACTTTCATCAGTTTACCTTAAAATAAGTACCACGTTTTGAAGCTAATATCATCATCATCATCAGGCCGTTGCAGTCCACTGCTGGACGTGTAGGCCTATCCTAGGATGCGCCACTGAGCCCGATCTTCGGCTCTTCTCTTCCAGTCACTGCCCACCGCTTTTCGTATGTCGCGACGCTACGTTTACCGATTCGCGGTCTCCACTCTAGGACAAGTCTACCCCAACGGTTATCAGTCCTGCGGCAGATATGACCAGCCCACTGCCACTTCAGCTTGCTAATCCGTTGAGCTATGGCGATAACTTTAGTTCTCTGGCGAATTACTTCGTTCCGGATTCTATCCCGCAGAGAAATACCGAGCATAGCTCTCTCCATAGCTCGCTGAGCGACTTTAAACTGGTGGACCAGTCGAACTGTATGTGTCCACGTCTCGGCTCCGTATGTCATTACAGGTAGGACGCACTGGTTAAAGACTTTTGTCTTTAGACACTGCGGTATAGGCGACGAGAAGACTCGACGGAGTTTTCCGAATGCTGCCCAGCCCATCTGAATTCTTCTCTGGATTTCTTTCTCGAAGTTGTGTTTGCCTAGATGGAGCGTCTGCCCTAGGTATACATACTTAGTGGCAACTTCGAGTGGGATTCCATCTACGGCAATCGGTTCCGGAGCAACGTGCTCGTTGTACATGACTTTGGTTTTATCCAAATTCATCCGGAGACCGATGCGACGAGAAGAATCAGCTAGTCCATTCAACATCCTTTGCAGGTCCTGCAGCATCTCTGCCATAATGACGATGTCATCTGCGAATCGTAAGTGAGAGATGTACTTGCCGTTGATGTTAATGCCACAATCTTTCCAGTCCAGCAGTCCAGTGAAGCTAATAGTAAAAGTAGAATACCAGTAGAAATATGAAATAATAAAATTGCAAAGGATTTTTTTAAGGCACTCCAAAAGACCAAGACTGTACGAACATACAAATCACCGACACAAATACACAATGATTTGTGGATCACACACAGAATTGATCCGTGTGGGAATCGAATCCACGACCTTTGGTGGATGTCACTACCTACCAGACTATGCATATCAAACTCAAAGTCATTGGTGGGCCAAATGCATAAGGGTCGTAGAGTCAGTGGGCCGCAAAACCCAACCATAAAGACAAAAAAAAATTTCATAGATAGAGTGGTCATCGTCATCAACCAGAATACGTCCTTTCAAAATAGGGGTTCGCTATAATCCCTACGCTTGGCAGGTGAGTTGGGGATCGCAGAATGCTCACCACCGTTAACCGAGAGGAGGCTGCTGTCCGTTTTTCGGTGGTTCTTGATCGGCGGCGTCGCGCGGTGATCGTTCCCAGCTTATGGCGCGCATTTTAAAATATGTTTACGATAAAGGCGGGTTGCATCAAGAGGCTGTTTTTAAAATTGGATAGGGCCGCAGCCAAATGCCTAGAGGGCCGTACAGGGCTGGTATAGACATGTCAAACATGTGGCCCGCGGGCCGCATGTTTGGTCGCAGACCAACTGGTCAGTATTTACTTGTGATTACTGGCAGCGGTAAAGCAGCAAAGTAACATACTAATTTTCAAAGCCTATCGCTGTCAATCTCTACATGACTAGCAAACATCAAACGAAGTAGAGAGCGACAAATCATCACAATCATTCAGTAGTCTTCGAAACTTCATTATATCAGTTTGAACACCTATATTCTGGAGCAATCACCTCGTCAAATAATATATCTGTCAGGAAACGCAATAATTAGGATCGAGACTTTATTAATTGCTGGATATTTCTGGTATATAGGGCAAAAAGATTAGTAGCACAACCCACTCATATGTGACACACCTGAGGGAGCTACTTGGGTACCTACTCCAAATATTCTTATTTTAATCTTACTACCGTCACATAATTATTAATATTACAAGCTACAGTGGAAAGATACAAGTGCTGTGGAGCAGCATCTTGCACTCACACACCCGTGTTCCAGAAAGTGTTGATTATGTTGACAAACGCCTAGTCAGTTGGACTGTTAATAATGTATTGGTTTGTATACATAATTATGTAATGACCTTATGTAATGAAGTTTGTAATACATATAGTTTTTTAATACGAGTGTCAAGTACAGTATACCAGGTATATATATATAGTATACCACTTTATACCAGGTTAGCGTATTATATGTTTTATTAGAAAATTTACCCACAAAAAACAATATACTTAGTCATAATTTTGTCTTTACTCCAGTTCAGTTGGAATCGGCGCAATGTGTAATAAGATTAAAGGAAGAATTAATTTTAAACTTTGTGGTAGACCCCCTGAGCATTACGAGATTATTATCGATATTAAAACGTTGCTAAGAGAGATTTATTTTAAAACATTCACTTCAGATCTGTACTAATATGTATAGAGATGACGTTAACTATTAATTTGTGAGAGTAAATTGATTCTATTCAAAATTCCTTTCAGTAATTGAATAAATTGAAATAATGTTTTAAATGTCCCACATATTCCTGATTGATATGATTTTGCGGTTAAAGAAGTTAATCCGTAATTACCTACCTTAATTACTATATTCACATTTTATTTTTAAAAAAAAGCGTTTTTGTGTGTTCACGGAAAACTTCGTCGTTTATGAACCGATTTTGATGAATGTTGTATTGTCGGAAAGGACTTATTTCAAGGGTGGCAAAATTTTAATTTCATCGAGATCTGATAATTATCTCCAGAGATATGGAAATAAACACCTCAAACTTAGTACTGAAAGTTAATAGCGCGGCATTTGAAGTCGGTTCTTTTAGCTTTTTAAACGATCTTATAATTAGTCAGCGCTTTTTAATAATAGATTTTTACTAACTACTGAGCATTAGAACATAACATAAAATTAACTTTGAAGTAAATGCTATGTCATCTTCAACTGCAGAAACTTAAAAGGAATCGAAATGTTTTGTATTAAACTTAGGTACAAGTAGAGGTGGGTCGTAATCAGTTTTTTACGTAACTAGTTATACGTAGTTTCATGATTGCGCGTAAGCAGTTTTAAAAACACTTATTTTAGTAACTGGTTATTTCTACACAGCGCACACATAGAGTTACTTCGGAAAACAGTTGTGCACGCGTACTAAAATTGATGCTGTTAAATATCACATTACAAAGATACGAAAGCTTCGCATTATTTCGGTAATACATTCTATTAATTTTATTCGCTATTTCGTGAATAATGTTATTGGCTTGTACACAACAGCACATCGCCGCACAAAACTGCGTACGGGTAAACTAATAACCATTTTGTATTACGTTTTTCAGAAAAGGAACGTTTCATATCACAAAACTGCTTACGAAAAATAACTGCTTACTTTTGATCCGCGAAACTACGTATCAGCCTCGTAAGCAGTTTCTAGAACCGCTTACGTTAAATAACGCCCACCACTAGGTTCAAGTAAGACTTAACTTACTTTTTTACAAGAAATACTGTAAATAGCTACATATTCTATTAGTAAACGTTTTATTTGATATTTGACTATAAAAATACCTAACCCATAATACTCTCGCCTGCTCGATTTTTTATTGCATGAATAATGAAATCATAAACTATTTATTTTCTAAAGGACAACTCGTAAAGTTCTTACGTTAACACATCGTAGACAGATTCACTGATAATATATTAAATACCACATTGATATAAATCTATCATCTGAAATCACACTATTTGTAAGGCGGCGTATATTTATTTCTGTTCATAGTGATAGAAAATTATTTCACATTTTTCGGTTCTCAATAAATGTCAAGCTATAGATTTTTTTTAAACATACATTTTAATTATGTTTATGTTTTGCTAATTTTACAGATGATACTCCTTTGTTTATTGAACTTTTATCACAGTAAAGTTAAATAACTTCTAAGGCAATGCCGCTAGTAAAACTCAATCAGATCGTTTGAAATGTGTAGCCATCGCGATATGGAGCCAAATCGCTTGCAGTCGACAGACGAGCATCTCGTTTTACGACTTCCCGTGTCGTCGCCGCGATCGCGACCAAAATTATTCAGAAAAACTATCAAAATAATGTGGTGTTCGATATAAAACTAAAAATATTTATACTGTGATTAAAAATAACAGTTGCGTACCAGATGAAACTGTCTTAAACTAGTAGTCGTCATCAGGTTCAAAGCTTTCATAAAACTTATGTCATTTTCGAAATAGATTCTCGAATTTTTTTTCTGCAATACGGCTTTATATACCTAACCGATACTTTCGCGAAAATTGTATCAAATACCTAATTAATATTATCACGCATAAATATGTAGGTATTAATTTTTACTAAACTTCTTGTAAAATTGTAATTCGTTCGTTCGTTTTTATTGTAAAAGTTTAATAAAAATAAACCGAATTGTTGACATTGTTGTCTGTGACGAAATTTACGGGTGTTGCTACTAGCTACTATACTTAAACAGCCAATGGTAAACTAATTTTAAACTTTATCACATTGATTTAAGGTGTATGAAACATCACATTTTCTAGTTAGCAATGCACGTCGCACGCGCACAGAGAAACATGCCCGCAGTGAATCATGCGCACACTTCGCCGTGTCATATTATTACGACCTCGAATATTGCCGCTAGTGATGTGAACTCACAGTACGAAATTGTTATCGATGTTAAAATGTATATACCAATACAACAAAACTAATTAAACTGATTTCATACCCACCTTTTTCATTAGATTTATTACGGGTAGTTCAGTCTCATTATAGATGTTATCCAAATCAACCCAGCTATTTGACCGTCAAAAGCCAGCTCTTTTTTTCAGGAATGGTAGAAGTATCACGTTGACATTTATATCAATAACTCTGATTACGGTCGCTTGTGGCTGTGAATAAATCAAACTTGTAAGTCAACGCCATCAAAAGATATGACCGTTTATGTTGCAAATTTTCGCATATTTTGCGATTTCACAAGGGAATCAAAACCTATAGATGTTACTTCCCGTTGACCTAGAATCATGAAATTTAGCAAGAAGCAAGGTCGTGAAGCTCTTATATATGTAGTTTAATAGCAAAATAACCGGCCAAGTGCGTGTCGGGCCACGCGCAGTGTAGGGTTCCGTAGTAGCCCGTTATTCAATGCAAGTATTTACCCGTTATAAACAAGCAACTAGGTACTTCGTCTTTGACACTTTAATGGATTTATTCTAAGGATTTTGTATTTGGTACAAAATTATCCAACACCCAAGTTCAACGACTATTACTGCTAAACTAATAAAGTTATCTTAACCGCTATAGTTACCCTTAAAAGTTCATGAAATGCACTATTATCACGAATTTTTCCAGATTTTTTAAGCCAGCAGTTTAGCTTTTAGAGGGGGGGGGGGGGAAGCCCTACTAAAACAAAAATTTGCACTTTAAAGTTTAATATTTCGTAAATGGAGTATTTAATCGAAAAATGGTATTAGCAACCCTAAAGCCATTTTAAAAGACCTATTCAACGATACCTCACACGATGGGGTAGACGACGAAAAAAAAAATCATCCCCACTTCTCATGTAGCTAAACTCACTTCTCCCTACCACCTCTATGCAGACGATCTGCAAATCTACTCTCAAGCTTCACTCGATCAACTGCCTCATGCTATTAGCAATATTAACAAAGATTTAGTAAATATATCGGAGTGGAGTAAGGCGCACGGATTAACAGTGAACCCAAGTAAGACGCAAGTGTTAATTGTTGGAAGCTCAAGGACTATCGCTAAAATTAACTGGAGTACGACACCACAAGTAGTCTTTGAAGGGTTAACGATTCCGTACAGCGAAACTGTAAAAAATCTAGGCATTATATTTGATCGCTACCTGTCATGGGGACCACAACTTGCGGCCATTAGCCGCAAGATGTTTGCTTCTGCAGGGGCTTTGAGGAGGTTAAGAAATTTTTTACCAACGGCTACTAAAGTTCTAGCACAGTCTCTTCTTCTCCCTATTCTCGATTACGCCGATGCATGTTATCTAGACCTCACAGAGGAGCAGCTAAATAAGCTTGAGCGGCTCCAAAATTTTGCAATTAGGTTCATATTTGGCCTTCGCAAATATGACCATGTTTCAGAATTCCGTCGTAAGCTCAAGTGGCTGCCTATTCGTCTTCACCGGAATACACACATTCTGTCACTCCTTTATAATATTTTATTTAATCCCACTTCTCCTAGCTATCTAAAAGCACTCTTCGAATTTCTTCACACCACTAACTCCCTTTCGCTAAGGTCATCAGAGAATCGAATGCTTTCTATTCCTACTCTTTGCAGCACTTTCTATGATAAGTCGTTTGCTGTTCAAGCTGTCAGAGTCTGGAATGCGCATCCTTTAGAGATAAAACAATCACAAACTATATATACATTCAAGGAACGCGTTAAGTCGTATTATCTTGGTTAGTTATATTACATACGTTTGTTATATACACTCTTAATAATATGTTATATATATGTATATCCATATATATATATATATATATATATATATTATATATATATATGTATTATTTAATTTATTATGTATATGTATCAAAGTAATTATTATTATTTTCTTTGTATTAATTTAGTATCCTTTAATAGCTTATGTCTTATTTACTTATACACTGTACACCGCCGTATCTACTTACATATTTCTCCATCTAAAGGTTGTCTGGAAGAGATCGCTTTCAGCGATAAGACCGCCTGTTGTTACACTATTATAATTAGTTGTTAAGTAATACTCTGTTTCTTTTAATAAGGTGTTCAATAAAGTGTTTCTATCTATCTATCTATCTACCCTAAAAAATATATTTTTTAATTTTATTTCACCACTTTGTCGGCGTAATTTATATACATATCCCTACAAAATTACAGCTTTCTATTTAGTATTAACGGTCTCTTAGTAAAACCTCGGACAGACAGACAGACAGACAGACGGACATGACGAAACTATAAGGGTTTCTTGTCAGGACTACGGAACCCTAAAAAAAGTGAATTTACTATTACAAACTTATTATTTGCTGTTGGTGCAATACATTTTCTTTGGATCGAACTGCAAAGTTAAGTTTGTCCTTTAATCTAGTTTTCAGGAAAAATGTGGACGGAAGCCTCGATGCCCGAGTCCAACTCGCACTTGGCCGGTTTTTATTAGTTACAATCAATAAATTTATATAATAATAATTATTTTTGTGAATTACGACAACTTATTGCATTATAAGATAGGAATGTACTAACGTTAACCACGATTACAGTCAGTTATAATAGATTCATAGCTCTAAAACATTCGCTAATGCTACAATGTTTATTCAATTAACACCGCAAGAGTCAATAAATGGCATTCAGGGCACGTAGTTAAAACGGTTTCATTGTACTATTAAATACATTGCTGCAATTGTATGACTTCCGTTATACAATTATTAAATGTCACCGACGCGCCACGCGCCGTCGCGGCGTCTCCGTTACACATTTTATTGCCATTACTTTTATTGAACTCTTTCATATACAGCAGTTTAAGTCCTTATTGCAACACTTAAAACTAGATTTATAAATAAAAGGAAACTGATCAACATTTCTACTTTTCTATTCATAGCAATTCTTCAAAATACATATTTTTATCGAATAGGTAATTAAATTTTTTTTACATACGCTTTGATGGTCACTAACAGCTTTTAATTATTTTGAATTCTCCGAAACTAACTAAATGAGTTTAGTACGAAATGTTTGAATTTATTTTATCGATAGTTGAGCAGTTAAACGTAACGTCACCTCGGAGTTATGCTAATCTCGAAGCTCGGATGTCATCTTGCGCAACAGGCAACCGCGTGTGTGTACCCGGCTTAACTCCGCGTCACCTAATGCTCTACTTCGTAACTTGGCCTCAACAAATTATAATCACCTCAGATTTGGCTAATGCTATTGCATTATGGAATATTAGATACACTTGAGTAATATTGACAGCTTGTGTTGGAATAGTTAGGTGTTAAGCTCGATCGTGTTTACACCGATGGTAATCTCCTAAAATAACATATCGGTAGGAATATCGCGGAAATTTATCGGAAAGTGTTGCTATTTTTAGATAACATTCCCGGTACTGAATGACGAAGTATGATGTATTTGTACGACGCAAGTTCTAATTCTAACTTTTCATACAAAGTTCGGAAACCATATCAAAGAGCTTTCGCAACTTCTGCAAAATTATTCATATTTAGAGGTGTGTAAATAGCTCTTTCGAATACTAAATATATCATAGTAAATTAATGCGCATGTGATTACAAAATACAAATACTTACGTGGAAATGGAAATAATACGTATATTTTGCGTTTTCTGTGCTCAACAGGGCAATCGATTTATGTATACTTATCCCGCAATTAATTAGAACTATTTACACGGTATTTACTATGTTTTTCCGTGAGATTCCAATAATTCGTAAGTACAATGTTCATGAAAAACGTGTACAATAAACCGTTAATATTTCTTATACTAATATTAGAAGTGTGAGTGACCATGGAACCTAATAACTTCTACAGCTATTGCACAAAGTTTAAATACGAGTGCATTGTTACACAGGGTACTTTTGTTTTGAATTTTTTGTGTGAAGAAACCATGCAATATGCTTTCCCATCATTGTGCCACTGTCGTCAGTGGGGCGATGACGTGGTCAGGAAGTAAGCAGTTTGGGGCACGCGGGCACGCCCCATTTCCGGTGGTCGCGCGCCGTTGCATGTAAATCGACCTGTCACATCATCACACATCACATCACAGGTCCTAGGGCTAGGCGATCTTATGTTGTTAGATTTTAGCATGGATTTGGCTAGGCGATCTCATGTTGTTAGATTTTAGCATGGATTTGTCATCAACAACAAATTACAATCATGTAAAATATGCTTATACAGGTTTTCTTGTAAATTGTTTTTGTGAATAAAAAAAAACACAAATAGGCCTCTTTCTCGTTCCCTGCTTCTTAGCAATGAGGCTCACTTAAAAGTTTACTTTTTTGGCATCAAATAGAACAAATCAATCTATGCCGTATCTGACGTTTTATACTTATTAAAGAATGTAAGCTTACTGAAAATGAACCAAAGATAGTCAATCCTACTCTACCCATAAAACTAAATCATCACCGTTTCCTCAAATTTATACAAGATTTTATCTATGATTTTGATTTAAGGATGTTCTATGTATAACGTTCATAAGACAGGGCAAAAACAAGCACTTTCCTGCCTACAGTAGAAATTATATATGTCGAAAATTCAGCGTTTTTAGTATCAAGACATAAAGTGAGATAATATATCAAACACCTGACAAATTACTTTTGTCGACTTGGAAACGGAAGATTTACGTCCGATTGTGGAAAAATATGTGAGAATTTCTGTCTTATTATCCAACGCTGTATTAATGGAATGTTTTCTTATCCCCAAAATATACGACATATGTCTACATAAGAAAATAGCCAACTATGCCTGATATTTCAGCCATTATTTATCTTTTATTCACCTTCTTCTTCTGTCACCGTTTACGTCGCTTTTACACAAATACAAAAAAAATAATTAAGAACTGCGTCACAAAAGTGCACAGTCAGTCAAATGTCTATTGTGCATATTATATGTACAATAGGATACAATAACATGTACAATAACTTTGGATCAGTTTCATCGGCTTCTGATAGGCCTAAATGGTACTTATATCAGATTTCTGATAATTTTTGTATTGCATCATATGTCGGATACTTTTTTTAATCTTTATCAGGAACCGGAGAAAGTGGGCGCTGTAGTATCTTAACTGTATGTGTATGTTTAGTATGTAACATAAAGTAGGTCTGCAATCAAGGAGGTTGCAATTAATTCAACTCCGAAATAAACCAACACAGTTTCACTGAATATATCAAGAAGTGTGTTGTTGCAGTTGTCAGCTGCATCGCTATGGTCATGGTAATGGACTTGTCATCGCGGAATCCGATTTTTAGCAAACATTATTGTGACATTGACCGGCGCAGTGCAAGCGGACCGTCACCTCACTATGATGAACAAACAGTTTAATCTCGCAACAGGTCTGTGGATCATCACGAGTAATGCGGTTATATTTCGTAAAACAACCTCACTTACATTAGTTAATCTAAAATCTGCAATTTATGTTGTTCTACATCTTAATCTCTCACTGATTTTAATATCAAAAACTAAACCGATAATCTTGCTAACCACATATTTATATCACTTTTTTATACAGCTTATGCACGCAGCTTCGCCCACATGGTATACAGGAAACAAATGACATATTTTTCTTCAGAATCAATCATTTTAAGCGCTCTCACTTTCTCTAATTCAATATATAACTGACAATATCCCAATCAAAGCAATTAGGACGAATTTCTCCGTAAAATAAACTATTATCTGGGAGGAGAGTAGTACGGTCTTAAGGGTTAATCAGAAGCGGATAAGTAATAAATAATCAATATTGCTTACAACAAAATACTATCGGAGTATTTTTTTATAAACTGTTTTTTAGTTTTACCTACATATGCTACAACCACCAAGCTGCCCCGTGAGCTTACTTTGGAGCAGGCCACGTATGACAACTAACCGTGTAAAGAGCAGATCTTCCTAAGTCTACCCCTGCTAAATTAAGAAACTAAGTAAATATCTAATTCGTCTCATTTCTACTGAATCCACTAAAAACCTAATAAAACCTTCGTTACAAAGATACTTTGTCTCAAAATGATACACATCTGTCTCTACCGAGTAGAAAGGATGTCGTAAGGCTTATCGCATCAAATATTCGGGTCTAACCTCACCGGAATTGAAGAATAGGCCCAGAGGTGGGGGGAAGAGGGGGTTTAGCTTGTCACGTCTAACGCATCCGTACCTACCCCGGTACCGTTGCGCGTTGGACGACAGCGGCCTCGCGGTGAATTTTTTATTTACAATTATTGCCCTCTACGGATATTTATCCGGTCTATTTAATTCCATGGAAGACTCGGTGACTAGAGGTCAACGTGCCGTGACGTAATGGTGATAGTCTGTGAAAAACCTTCCCCTCAACAAGTATCGATGTCGTTTATTAGTAAAGCGAATGAAGTCGTTTAGAAAATCATCAAACGCGAATTTCAGCTGGAGGATAACAAAGGTATTAGTTTCATCTCATTACGGCGCAGTCGTTAATTTACTAATAGCGTACCTATCCTACGGTACCGTACTTACTTGTTTTCACTTATATCATTACGCTAAAGATGCCCCACATCGCTCAGAGTAGACGAAAAATGACGCTTGAAATTTGTAAAATGTTTCCTATTTCTTGTGAATTGGATGACTTAAATATTTCTGCGAAGAATTTTCTTAAAATGCAGCTAGTTAAATTTTAATCATAGTAACCAGACCGTCGTTGTAAGGTAACTTTCAGGGATTAAATCAAAAGTACTACGACACATTTCTTCGTACGAGTATGTTTACAAACTTTTAGACCAGAAGAGGATAGTTTACTTGGATAGTTCAACAGTGTCCGCTCTAGAACTTGAACCTTTATTATTTGAGTAGTTTTTGCTAAACGTAAGCGCTTTGGCAGCCGCTTTGGAGTTCGTGAAAATTTCAATTACAAATTTCCATTTGAGCATATATTGGTATGGTGGTAGGACACTATCTAGTGTCCGCCTGGCCACCTACCACCCTCAAGTTAGAAAACCTGTCGCCAAAACATCTAGTGTGTTCCGGCAGCTATCATTGCCAGTTTTCATTCTAAGCCTAGCGTGCTTACCATCTTCGACCGCATCATCACTTACCAACAGGTGAGATAGTGGTCAAACGCTAGCTTATAAGATATTTAAAAAATACTAGTAACCTTTACCTGATTAAAATACTGAAACGATCAATACAATGACCATACAGAAAAATCAACTTTTTTTCAAAATACCTATCGGTCCTCTGTAATCATCCATTACTTGACACTAAGGACTAGTTTCACCGGTTCCTGATTGCCTTATTAAAAACTTATCTGACAGATTTTTGACAATTTGTGTATGGCGTCATCTGTCAGATAACTATCTGAAACTTTATCAGGAACCTTTGAAACTGGGCATAAATCTGTATTCTTAAACACCCCAAAAACTCTCAAAACAAACTAAAGCCTTGTTCATACAGAGCTGTAAAATCACAAGTTCTCGAGTAAACAAATTATAAAAGAGTGGAATAGCCACAACAATAACAGGCGGATTGCGTGCAAGAATCCCGCGGTAGAACAATGCTCGGCCTTGGGGCGAGCGCAGTAATCAGAGCCCCACAATGCACCAAACTGGATAACTGTGCGGGGACCATTTGTACTTGTTAGTAGTATGCTTGAGGCTTCTATTTTCTATTCTTTACAACTATTTGTAAGAGCTGAACACAATTCAGCTGTAAATGCTGCCCACTACATTGTACCATTCTAGATGATGTGAACGTAACAGTTAAAGACGAACGAAGAAGTAATTAGTAAGTACTGAAATACGATTCTAACCGATACTAAGTCTACCTACAACAGTAGAACCATATAAAAGTAATATTTGTGAACCGTGTTACCTCGCGTGCCATTTTATTTACAACCATGTCATTGACATATGAAATTATCGTAAAAATAGATCACTTTTCATAAGAATCCAAAACGAGCCTTCGGACAGTGAAATGGTCCACAAGGACATCAAAACTCCAACATCACATAATCCTCGGTATCGGAAGCAGAGCAGTATATTCTTACGATTGTAGCTTGTAGCCAAGTTATGGTCACGTTTCATTTGGACTATGACTGAGCAGTGAGCGTACACTCGGAACGCGGTAAAGACGTTAAATAACAGTAATTTTGTTCAATGCCGTGGGAAAATACTTGAAGCAAGGTAAAACTGAACTAGTTCACGGATTAATCGCGGCTTAATCTTAACAACGATCGCCGAGATCCAGCGGTAAGACACCGCGCGTAAAATAAAGCGCTCGGAAGGAGCAGGGAATCTCGAGCGTTCCTCTGGAGTAATGGCTGATTGATAAAGTCCCATGTTTATGCTTTGATGAAATTTAAACAAAGCGAAGTCGTTAATCTGATACCCTTATGAGTCTTTAATAGCAAACGTTGCAGAGATAAAACATGTTATAAAAAATGTTATATTTCTACTAGATCAATATTTTTTAATAAATCAAAATATTTCAGCAAGATATATGAATGGTAAAGGGTAACTAGGTATGCAAAGTAAACAAACTATTCCATTTTGTGATACTTTCTATTCTATAAGTACTCGCTAATTAAGCTTCTGACACAGGCAGGAGATTGGCGTAATTAGTGCATCCGGCATCACTGTCATAATGAAGCAGTTTATCCGTTATTAGAACTGATAATAACCATTAGTTTCAATTATTTGCGCACACTTGTGTAATTTCCTCTATTATGTATATGAATTTGTTATGCAAATATGTATATTCCTGTTTAATTTAATATAATTTAATGTAAATTTAAAAAGTAATCGATTAGGAAGATTGAGATTGGCATACGAAGCACTTGGTTTTCTATTTACTGATGAAACACTGCATGAGGCCGTAGAATCAATTTGACCATTCTATCTTCGCGTACCTACTTCATCAAAAAAGCTGCGATCCGATTCTCACTCGTCATAAATTGGTACAAAATAGAATGGACTATGCATTTAATCTGAAACTCAATCAGTGCACTTACAATGGACACAGTTCGGTACTGATGAAACCGAACCACCCGTATGTTTTACCTAGATACAGTTTACCAACAGTGTAAATAAAATGCTGTCATTGCACTGTGGAATACAGTCTGAAGAGTACTATTTTTTTCAGTACGGACAAATGGTGGATTCACACAACAGACCCACATCATAAAAATATGTTAAGAACCGTCACTCCGTCAAAGCTTTAAACCTATTTTATATCTACAACAGTTGCCTCAAAACCATCTCAAAACCTTTGTTACACCCCCAGCTCATTGCAGTTCATAGAAAGAAAGAAAGAAAGAAAGAAAACACATTTATTCATAGCCATAAAAGTAGGTACATAGTTACAATATCGGTAGTTTATAATTAATGGTTGGCTACAGAAAGGGCACATGCTCAGCATAATGCATCACTACATTGACTGCAGCAGTGCGCTGATTTTCAGCAGTGCCCCCTTTTTTTCGCATCAAGTAGTCGCCATATTATTAACTAATTAACCTAGGTATATAAAGAAAAAATAATGGTGTATCTAAGTTAGTTCTGGCACAGATAAAATTACAATTATGGTATACAAATAAAGAGTTACTGAAGCTTCATAGCTTCATAGCTTCAAGCTTCAAACTTCATAGAGCAGAATATGTTAGTGAAACCGTACACTATGCGATTTCCGTCCACAGAGTAGTTTGATATCGGATGACAGACGCGGGCGGACCGCGGCGGACGCGGCTGCGGTCACGCGCGTCCGTCCGATTTAGCCCAGACCTGTCCTACAAATTAAATTATGGTAGGTCTGCTTAAATAAATGGGGTAAGATATCAGTACATAACGTATCTGGTTCGCTCAAAACATGGTTCAGGTTATTGACAAAACGTTACAACCAAACGATTGATTAGCATATCTTTCATCAAAAACATTGGATGGATGCATCTCCTGTGACAAATACAATGAGACAGATAATGTTAATCAGTCTAGTTCCTTTGAATATACCGAATGCGTTAGGCATTGATTTTATGATGAGTATGTTAAATATCAAAACATCTTATATTGAGTCAAAATGTGTCTTTCTGTAGTTTTTCAGTTTCAACACGTTAAATAGATCAGTTTTGATGAAACCAAGAAGGTGTTTAATACAAATTTTCTATTTCCTTACTAAAATAATAGTCCGGTCAATCTAGACCAAAAAATGAGAGTGAAGGTACATAATATCCCATCAAGCTGAAAATCAGTAAAATTGTTCAAAAATAAATAATATTTAAAAAGTTCCCCATCATTCCCGTGTATGGAAAATATTTTATTCAAGGTCGTTCATGAGTTTTTCGCGATTTTCAGAAAAACTGTAAGTACTTTAGACAAAATTGTATATCATAAAATTATCTACCAAAAATGTCTCAATACTTTTTTTTCTACGAGCCACTGTTTCTGAGATATAACGATTCAAAAAGTTATAAATGTTGTTATCGTCATAATATGCATGAGTACGCCACGTATATATGATGTATGATTTTTCGCAACTACAAAAATAACTTTGTTTTTCATAGTGTTTGTATGAAAAACCAAGTTAGCAGGGGCCTTATTCAGTATGACCATTTTAAAGTCTTACCGTGCCGTGTTACGTTATCTCTGCGTTATGGTATTCTCTATGCCAATTAAAATGCGGTAGGGTAAGGTTATGAGCGCATTTTGAGCTGTCAAAATATCGTGACATATGAGGACGTGTAACGCGCGCGTTTTGTATAATTTACCTATCGTGTGGCATACAGAATACAATTTTTCAATAACGTAACGTGGCGCGTTAATGCACGCGTTATCTCATTGGTCATACTGAATAAGGCCCCTGGTATAACTAACCGGTCTAACCGGTCGCTATGTCTCAAAAACTGCTGACTGTATCTCATTCAAAGCAATGTTCGTTAAAAGTTTTTATTGAGATCAACAGAATATATTTTTTCTACATTTTTCACTCCCTTACTTTAAAAGTTAGAGGGGGGGAGGGGACACACATTATACCACTTTAGACGCGCCAATCTTTTAAATGATTGACTTTGAGAAAATATAATTTTAGGAACCTCAATGTCATTTTTAGAGTTCCGTACCCAAAGGGTAAAACGGGACCCTATTACTAAGAATCCACTGTCCGTCTGTCTGTCTGTCTGTCTGTCTGTCTGTCTGTCTGTCTGTCTGTCTGTCTGTCTGTCTGTCTGTCTGTCCGTCTGTCACCAGGCTGTATCTCACGAACCGTGATAGTTAGACAGTTGAAATTTTCACAGATGATGTATTTCTGTTGCCGCTATAACAACAAATACTAAAAACAGAATGAATTTAAAAATAATAGAGGGTGCCCATACAAGAAGCGTGTTTTTTTCAGCATTTCACGCCATCTATGAACGCTTAGTTAGGTAAACGTCCCATAGAATAGAATAGAATAGAATGTTCTTTATTGCAGTAACTGTGTAAAGTAAGCACATGGGTACAAACAAGGTCTTATGTTAGATGCGTTTCAACAGTTTTTCCCATTTCGGGCGTGCAATGTTGATGGTAAGTAATACAAATAAATGAGTTTATTCTTAATAACTAGGTAGGTACAAAATATGTTCTACTTGTTCTAATAATCTTATGTATATATATAACTACTTTTTACATTTCTTAGATAACTTACTATTTATTATACTTTAACTATTTATATAATTACAGGTATTTAATATGTTTTGAGATCATAATATTCCTTAAGACTATAAAATGCTTTAGGTATAATCCAGTCCTTTAGTTCTTTTTTAAACTGCTTTCCGTCTAATAATTTTAGATGTAAGGGAAGGTGATTGTAAGTATTTATGCCGCTTATGTATGGGCTTTTGTGATACATTGAATTATTACTTTGTGGGATACATATATTATGTTTATACCTGCTACGTTGACTACCTGCACGAACAGACTCCACATTGAAAAAATATTCCTTATTATTTTTCACAAACACACATATTTATAGATGGCGTTATATTGAAATATCGATCCCTAACACCTTTGTTAGACGTTAGATGGCGTTACAAGAAATAAAATGTTTATTAAATATTATTTTTTGCTGTCGAAAAATGATAGTGGTATTTTTCGCTCGATCTTATAAAATACTGTGGTACGGAACCCTACTAGTGCGAGTCTGACTTGCACTTGGCCAGTTTATTAAAGACCTATCCATAGACAACCCCACACGTATAGATTTGAACAATTTTTTTTTGTTTCAGAGTCATGTATGGGATGCCCCCCCCCCCCCCTTAAAGTTAATTTTGTAGTTGCAAAAAATCATAGTAATAGAATACTTAACTGTGTTACGGAACCCTACGAGTGCGAGTCCGACTTGCACTTGGCCAGTTTATTTACCTTTGACCTTGAACATTTTTTTTTCCATACACGGGAATGATGGGGAACTTTTAAATATTATTTATAATTATGTTTTGAACAATTTTACTGATTTTTAGCTTGTTGGGACTTTATGCACCTTCAGATGTCTAAATTGACCGGCCTATAACGTGGTAAAAAATAAAATTTAAACAAAATTACCAAAGCACCATTACGAGCGTAATGATTGAATTATCTGTTTCGGAAGAACTGTAAAATAACAACTCCACTTCTAAACAGTGCCAACAAAACTAACTATTACAAACTTAATTCACTCGACAGCGGAGAGTAAACAGACCTTCTTACAATGCTTAAATCAGCATTTACTTCAACATTGAAATAATTTAATTTAGGAGTGTTGGTAGAAACCGTGTCTTTTGTTAATTGTTCATCATGAGATCTATAGTAATAATTATCTTAGTATTGATGTAATTTGTGAATTTGTCATCAGTGTATGGTTAACGATATAACAAATGGAAATGTCATTATTATGTTAAAATGCTGCAGGTTTATACAAAAAGAGATTCTGGACTACCTATCGATTTAAAAAGTTTTGTATCTTTGTTCAAGCAACAGTTATTGAAGATTTTATAAAAAAAAACTTTAAAAAAACTCTACTCATCAAAACCAGGTTTAAAAAAACATAACAATAAAGAAAAAGTAATCCGTTCAAAATGATTAGTCAATTAGCAAAAAGATTGACTAACGATAGGTAATAGAGAAGTGCGTTGACACTATTTTTTCTGAAGACAGAAGACTTTGGGGCACAATAAAGTAGAGCTTTTATTACATAACTGATGGAGAAGGTGTAGATGTAGAAAAGTAGCACACACACGTTAGATTTTTGTCTAAGCGATTTATAATGCGAATGAATCCTACGCTTGAAAAATAAACAAACATTATCATACTTAACGTCAGAACATTAGCTTGTTTTCAACCGACTTCCAAAAACAAAAGAGGTTCTCAATTCGTCTGAATGTTTTTTTTTGTGTGTATGTTACGCGATTACTCCGTCAATTCTGAGCCGATTCGAATGATTCTTTTTGTTATCGGTAGGATACGTTTCCGAGGGATGGGACCACCCATTGTAATTTCATCGAGATATGATAAGTATCTCCAGAGATATGACGATAAACGTCTCAAACTTGCTACTGAAATTGACTCGTGGGGCATTGAAGTCGGTTGTTTTAGTTTTTAAACTATCTTAATTATTATTTGACACAATAACTATCAAACCCAGTTAATTCCAAAGCTGCTATACCTAGAATACGTGTAAGTGGAGCACCGCCCTAATCATGTTCGCAAATACCTGATGTCATCCTCGTGACACGTCGGGTCGGGAAGCTTCCGTAATGCGGTCAGTTAACAACGAACACAACTTATATTATTGTGCTTATGACAACTAGGAAAGGTCATTATATTCTCAAACTGATCTAAACTAAAACAGATTGTTGCTCTTTTCTAAAATACATTTTGCTCGATTTTATAAAATATTATACTGTAGTACGGAATCGGAATCCTACGAGCGTGAGTGCACTTGGCCAGTTCATTTATATTTAGAATCATTATTATTGATATGATCTATTTAGTATTATTTATTCATGTAAGTGCATATTTAAAAATTGCCCATATGCTGAATAAATGCTTTGACTTTTGATTTTTTTGTCGATATAATAAAAGAACAAAATAATGCAATCCGCCATGATATGCTGAAGGCCAATCAGAAAGAATTACGTTACGTTAGAGTACAAAATAATTTTACACCTGATTTACTCGAACGTGATGTCAACGGCACCATTACTACACTTTTCGCGTGAATTTGAAACTCAAAGAATTTTCGCGTTTTTTATATTAAATCTTTGTTTTGAGCAAAAACATTATGTTCGTTACAATGAATATACATTTCCGAATATTTTATAGCACATTTCTAAATTTTGCATCCTGCCTATTGGGTACTAAAGAAAGACTAATCCTATGACATTATAGACGCCGTAAAAGTAGAGAGGTTAAAGCGTCGGTCATGCGACTAGAGCCACCGACTACCCTCAGGGAGCTATAAAAATGATATAGGACCTGCAATGTCGTCTACCCGAGAAATCAATAGGTGGAAATGTCAAAATAAGGGCACGACTGTTTGTTTGTTGTGTGTGAAATTCTCGCCTTTGAAGTTTGTCGATATTTTGAACGCGAAGATTTTGACATCCTCACAGGCGTTATTGAGTTCTTCTGTGTTGGCTTTATAAATATTTACTTTCATTAGGTTATTTTAATTTGGTGCCTCTGAAATTGGTAAATATTTTATGATCTACTTATTTGTTATTACAGATGATTCTGTGCTTTTTATAATTCGCCTTTTTTCTTTAATTCTGGTTGATTCATTCAAAGTCAGCTTAGTAAGTTCTTACCAAACTTTGCATCAAGGTCTGCATTTTCAATATTTACCTGTAACAAAAAAGAAACGATTAGCCACAAAACCAAGGTCATTGGCCTATAAATAAACAGGAAGCCCACAAGCGGATACTGCTTTATTTCTTATCTGATCTAAAACAAAGTTATTAACTTATATGGTTTAGACCTAAATAACCTTTGTTTAATAATGCAAAAGACTTTGAGAATGAGATTTATCAACAAACTTTGACAATATAAATAATAGAACATATCTCGGAATATACCTCGCTGTATAGATGTTGTCATATCGAAATTAATCCGATAGATCAATTATTGTTTATTTAAAGCCGCTTTCATATGAACCAATTGGCTGTACTGATCATGTCTGCTTTACGAGAGTAGTTAAGTCTTTTACTAAAGCTTTCTTAGAATAACGCACACTAACGCACTTGATAATACCTACTTCAAGAAGAATTATATAAAGCATAATATTACTAATTACGTCAGTTTGTAATGCAGCGGGTTTAACAGAATTTAAACTTTATTTTAGGTAAAAGAAAAATGTTAAAATATTAAATTAATATTTACTGTCGTATAGAGGCAGAAATATGCATGCCAAAATGTCGAAAAGGAATATTAAAAGAGAACTTAATATTAACATATTCTTATTTATTATGTAAATTTGCACATAGATATTTTAGTATATAGTGCCATAGGGATAGTGTTTAAAAGGAATAAATACAACATTTTAGAATCTTTGAAAGCTTAGGTACTGTACTATGTTCCATTCACAGAACCTTGGTTAAACTAAACATTACACACATCGGAGTCGCTGACAGATTTACTGTGCATGTGTGGGCTTAACGTGACTGTTAATTTTATTACGAATCAATTGATTACAAACTCTAAAGTACAATACTTGTATAATGTGCCGCTGATGCTAACAAGATATTTGGTAGTTAATGGAACTAAATTTCATCGTGATCACTTTCTATCATTTGTAGCTACACCCACTCCTCACTCATACGCCCACTCCAAGGCATAAGCCTCCTCCCTCTTACGCCACTCATCCCTGTTCTAAGCTACTCTTAGCTAACACGACTTAAATTTCACAGTACTAAGAAAAGTCCTGTGTTATCTGTAGTTTGAAGTTAAACACAGATGTCAAAGTTTTAGTGCCGTCAAATTTAGTTTAGTTGACGCAACATCTTCACAGTAATAATCAACTCCAATAATATTATAAATGCCACTCAGTTATGTGACCTCTTCGTAGTCTAACGGCTTGACTGATGTCCATGAAATTTCGCATACAACATATCAACAACGGTAGAATTAGACATAGAGGCTGTCTGCAAGAGATCGCTTTTAGCGATAAGACTGCCAATTGTTACATTAACATTGTTAATTTATTATGTAATACTCTGTATATGCTGTGGGCCAAAATCACCACTAAGTGGCGCCCTGATACAGCTAATCGACGGCGCGGCAGACCACGTAGAAGATGGCGAGATGAGATTGATGCCTTTAGCAAATACTGGTCTACCATATAGCACAGGATAGAGATGCGTGAAAGTCATGGGGGAAGGTCTTTGCCCAACAATGGGACACATAGGGCTATTAATAAATAACAATAATTACTCTGAATATAATAAGGTGTTTAATAAAGTGTTTTGTATCTAATCTAAATCACTTCATACAGCCCCGTCTTCATTAGGGTACATTTCACCCGCATCGAGACGTTTCCCGACAATTCCAGAGTTCTGAATTTGATGATAACAAATAACAATTAAAATAATCGTCAACGATACAGTATATAACTTCACAATTCACCTCTGCCAGCGAGTCGCAACAATTATTTTCAAAATTATTATAACAAAATATACAATACTAGGTTATAATAACTTCGCAGTGAAATAATCTGTCTCGTAATATATAAGTCTGCGACAATAACAGTCAATTTTTCATCGGTTCTTGCAATCCGTTACAAATATGATGTATTGTTATGTCTTTGATACTTGTCTACTATCTCCTGTAAATTATCATATACCAAGATGATTTCTCTGATAAATATTAGACTTACTGGTCTACAAGGTTACAATACTAATAACGATGACTTATTTAATCAGCTTTTCAGCTAACACTTTGGTAGTTGTTACGATTACTTACTTAATACATCTTATTAATTTATAACTTTCCTAATTGAATATGTATACTTATATACTTGCTTCTTTCTTTTTTAGGGTATCGTTGGTACCCTTTGGGTGCGGAACCCTAGAAAAGAGAGAAACGTCTACTTCACTGTCCGTCCGTCCGTGCTTCTGCCAAAGGGCTGTATCTTGTAAATTGTAAACCGTAATAAGTAGACAGTTGCGTTTTTCACAAAGTATACATATTCCATTCCATTGCAGTGCGTATGATGAATGTGGAAGCAATTCGCTTCGTCTGTAGGTATAGACGGAATGTCACCATGTTACGGTAATGTTTATGTAGCGGTGTCGCATGTCTGAACGTAGTTGATGTAGTTTATTTCACTTACCGCGTCTGTTTCTCACTTTTATTTGTGATGTAGAAAGCGAACAAAAAGCCGGGAAAGAAAGTGAGTGACTGTAAAATTTCAACAGTAGCTGTTTACTCGGGACCTTTTTACGATGTTGTTAACTGTTGATTCTTTCTAAACATCTGCCTCGGAGACTGTAAACTACATTGTTCTGAGGTTCGGGGCGGAACGTTTTGAATCGAATTTATTGCTTTATCACCGAATTGTACGTGACAGAGACGGCTCATTTTCCTTTTTATTGCCTGTTTTTGTCTTTATAATTTTATTTGATGACACATTTGGGTTATTACATACGAGATGTCTTTCGCGAAGAGATGTAGGTAACTTCCTGTATGATGCATTGTTTTGGAGATAAATTAAATAATATATAAGTACTATTTGTTTTTTTTCATTATGTGTAGGAACCGGCAATTTAAATACTCTTGCGCTTATAGTTTTAACTTCAAAATAAAGCAAAAAAAAAAACAGAAACTGCATCCAACCGTAATTACAAGCGACGAGCTGCGTCCAAAAACTGATCTAACGTTCACAGAGCGAGTTATCTAATCGCCGGCGCTTGAAACCACACTATTTATGAGTGGTTTCAGTAGCTTAACTTTTAGGTGAGTTGACACCTTCTGGATAATTCTGTTTTCTGAGGTTATCACTTTGATATTTTTTAAAAGAGGGTGGTTCGACTATGTGGCCTGGCCGAACCCTCTGAGTCTTTCACCGTAATACATCGGAAACAGCCACGCGAGACAACATACTGCACAACATGTGAAGATTGACATTATGTTTAATTTGACAAAAAATACAGGAAACAGAAAGCCTGCAGAAGCTTAAATTGAGAGATGAGAGAGTATTTAAAAGTAACTGACACATTCTGTTAACGTAGGTATTATAATTTATGAATCATCCAGATGCTGTTTTCCTTTATGGAAGTACATCCACAGAAATATTAATAATAAGGAAGTGTTCTAATTATTTGACTGGCCAGTTGGTCTAGTGGTTAGTGAGCCTGTCCACGAAACCGATGGCCGTGGGTTCAATTCCCACACGAGATAAATGTGTGATCCATCATCCACACTGGGTGTAATTGTGTCCGTGATTTGTATGTTTGTAAAGTCCCTCGTGACATGGGGTTTCGTTTAAAAAAAAGACAAAATAAATTAAGATATTGAAACAAAAGTACAAGTAACTTTTCAATAAATTAATGAGAATACATTGACTTATCGAAGTCATAGCCTATAAAATAAATTATAAGTAAAAAAATATTTTTAAAAACAAGTTTTTATCTGGGACAATGAACTAAAATGTTAAAAATAAATTCTAGTAAGTATTTGGCGAGTAGATACTTACCTATATTCTTAAAAGCTTGAAGCACTACCCGTTTTTTAGGCTAGGTATTACTTATAAAAAATTTACTTTAGTGCCTCAAGCTTTTAAAAATATAGGTAAATACCTACACACCAAATACTTACTAGAATTTATTTTTAACATTTTAGTTCATTGTCCCAGATAAAAGCTTGTTTTTAAAAATATTTTTTACTTATAATTTATTTTTAACTTTTTAGTAGGTAGGTATAGATACCGACTACTACCTAAGTATTTAAGAGAAGGCATGATGTTTTAAAATATTCCACGGATATTTGATGTGATTATGGGTAAAGTGCTCTTCAAGGAAATCAATCGACTCGGTGGGGCTATGTTGCTTTATAACAGAAATGCCATGGCCACCTTACGGCTTCATCATCAGATCCTGGCTATCATTTAAGTGTAAAGTGCTCCTCGAGACGGATAATTTGAGCCCAAATTCACTGGGGTTACCTTCCGTCTACATCATCAGACCAGCTCCATGGTACCATATCATTGTATTGTCACCGAAGATAAGTACACCAAATTTGAGTCCAATCTGACATCGGGAAGTGGGTCTAATTTAGCTTCCAAGATTCCACCCGAATATACATAGTGACATACATACATACATTGCAAGTTAAATAAAAGCTTGTAAAAAATAGATGAACATACTAGATACATAGATAAAATCCGATAACATTGTCCAGATGATAATACAAAAGGTTATAGGATCAAATAACGTCTAAGCTCGAATCGTTAAAGCAATTCGATTTTTCGCGCAACTAATTTTCTTTTCAAGCTGCACCTCGCTACGAGCGCGGAAGCCCTAATCGCTCCCAGCATCGATACAATTTAAATCGGAATAAAACGAGCAAAACGAATCGATCTCTATCCTATCGAGAGCAAATCGTTACTGAAGACGTTCTCGCGTGGAAAGCTCCGAGGCGATCGGAGATACTCGTCTAAAGTTGCGATAGAAAAAAAGTTAATTGATACTGTTTTTGTGATGTCGTTGCACCGTTCCGTTACTCCTTCGACTAATCTTTCTATTTGGCACGATCGAGATGTCTCTGGGTCTCGCCCACTTTACACAGTTTTACAGCGAAATTGCGAAAGTGCTAAAAAGTGGGTCGCAAAGTTTGCTATCGCTTCACTTGCTAAGAAATCAATGTCTCGCCAGCTTCCGTTAATTTTAAATACACTAATTTCATGAAACGTGGAACAGATTTGCAAAATTAAGGAAAGAAAAGTTAGTAGACCGTTCTAGCTTTCAACTTTCATGAAAACTTTTTTGGTTGTATTACAATTTTTTATGTTGAAAGCGATGTTAATCTATTTTCGATTATTTGTCTATTTCTATATTTTACCGAAAAATTTAATAAAACCGTAGTTCATGCAAACAGCAAAGAGAAAATTAAGCAGATGCTAGGATTACAATTTCAGAAACGAAATGTTGAACTCCTAAATTGAATGATTCGTAGTTGTTGAATAATAAATCATAAGCCAGAGTCGTTAGGAATATCAAAGGAGATCTTCAAAGTGTTCACTTAAAGTTGTTATTAAAAGAGCCGTGTATATGTGGAGTTTATTTACAAACCATGTTTTGCAACGACACAAACAATGACCGAAAGAAATCCCCCATAAACATTTGTAACGTACATCTTTATAATCCTAGTCCTATTTCATATTAACTGGCGTTTATCCAATTCTGAGTTTCTTCACAGAGAGATGAATAATTGCACACTTGTTTTATCTTTAAAGTTTTCCATTCATCATACGAATTGTTATTTCCTTACCAATGTTCATAAGTGCCGTACCATGTAAGATTAATATCTGAGAGAAACATTTACGCCAAGTGTAGTAATTTTTTATCGTTCTCGATGGCGTAAATACTCGAATTTACACTTTATATCTATTACAGCAAAGCTTACTATCAAGTGAAAACAATTACATTAATGTTGATCTTGATACTTTTAGATGTGCATATGCGCAGACGCTCGGCTGAGCGTAAATAAAGAGACACGCACCGTAACGGTTCTTACTAACATTACTGCAGATTACTAGCTAGCTGCTGCCCGTGCTGTAATCATTTCACATATCTAAGCAGTTACGGTTCGTTACTTTCTTACCACTAGAAATTGTATCAAATTTATCTCTCCAAAGGCCGTGTGTACACTGCCCGCCGGTAGAAGCTTTGTTTACTCTGCGCTACTTTTGTTATCCAGCGTACCTCCAGGGTAAACATAGTAACATTTTAAACTATGTTAATGTTCCCCTTCGGGTCCGCTCCCGGGTGCGAGGAACAAAATTAATTGCTAAAGTGTATATTTATTCAATAAGTTTTTCATTGTTCGCACAGTTTTGACGGGGTCCCTGATTACGTGTTCACGTCACTGTCACCCACAAACAAAGACACCAGGAGGAAACCATCAGTCATTATCAGGAGAAAGAACAATAAAATGGCGAGTCACGGTCGTTAACTGAATATACCTTAGAACAAGGGAAGTCAAACCCCGAGCCCGAATACTTGCCTAAGGTTGGTTCACTATTTCCACAAATCCCAACAGCCCCGGCCGCTTTTCGCGAACTAAATAATTAGTTATTACTATAATTGGACGCTGATTTGAGAAACTAAACTTCACTGGAATCGAGACTGAATATTTAAGTGAAATTAGTAAGACTTAACAATACTCGTGTTTAAACAGTAGCTATTATAAATAACATTTCGGAGAATTTGAGCTATCAAAGTTATTTCAATGACAAGAAATCTCGCAAGATCTGAACAACGCAAGCATTTGCTAGGCTTCATTAGTAACCCGAAAGCTCCTTATCAAACCATCGCGGTTTCACTAAATGCCGCAATTGAATACATGAATGGTCTCGAAATTTGAATAAGCCGATGCGTAGCACTCTTAACTTCTTGGCTTGACTAGCGAACCTGCACGGTTGATAACCCTTATTTAATACGGTTGTAGGCATACATCGTTGCAAGGCAATGTAAATTTTATCGCTTACGAGTAAGGATGAGATTTGAGGGGCTCGTATTGACAATTTATTACGTTTCTGGCAAGACACGTTAGACTTTTAGAGAAAATGACGGTTGTAGAGAATATGCTGACATGTACGAAGAGTTTGCGTGAACCGTTAGGAGAGATTTTCGTGACTAGATGGTAGTTCGCAGTAATTGCTAGTTCCGAACTATAGCTACCGTTTGGAGGACTGCAACCTATCTTACATTTAACACTATGACTCCATTAGCAAATGAGAATGCTGCAAAGACTTTTAGAGATAACACTGGAATAACCAAACTAATTGCTTACCATAAAGTCGCTGTTGGTGTAAAATTAAGTTATTTTTATCCATTGCAAGTATTGTGTTGTAATCAAATGGAATGGTCACTTATTTAGAATTAAACTCAGATAATATTGTCATGACTCCGCGCGGCGCAGCAATGCCGCGAGACATTTCCGACGATTTTAACATGTATGTCAATTATATTTCTATCCTAATGCGTATTAATCATAATAATGTTAGCTATAATGCTTTTTGACATTGGGCAGATGACACGACGTCCAGAACGAAAAATATTCTAGTAGAGCAAAACATAACCTAGATAAACTTCAATCGAATAAATATTATTTCTGTTTACACTCATACGTTCCGTGATGTCACATAAATATTCGACGTCATTTTTATAGATTTGCCTCTGACTTGACATGATTTTATCGTCTTAAAATATTTAAAAAAAAAACATGATTTTGGGAAGGTTTTGATGATAATCGTCACTGCCCGAAGCGAAAGCCCGAATTTTCAACTCAAGCTCGAATGTACTCGTAATTATTACGGTTTAGAAAGACGCAAGTACTTACAAGCGGTCGGTGGACTGTGGAACACGTTTCAACATCGTGAGATCAAAAAAGACGAATGCATCAATCATTAGGGCACTTTCTAAACTCTTTGTTGGTATTGTTGTCCGAGTTTACAATGATGCAGTCGAAATGCAAGCTACGAATAAATACAAAATTCACATTATGAGTTAATCGTACACAACAGCTAACTGTTAAATATATTAGAAATTAATGTTCCGCTAACGGTATTTAATTGCTGGCACAATTAAAATATTATTGAATCAAGTGAATCTCAACTCGAATCAACTTCTGGTGGTCTAGTAAATTGCTTTATACTTTTTTAATTTAGACAAATTATATATATTCTGATGTTTGCCATAATGCATCTACATTAAGCATACGCACAGCGAACAAGTAATATTTAAAAAAACATTTTTAAACACAAGGTTTTACATAACCTAGGGCCAGACTAAGTCAAGACTAATCCAACAAGCCCAAACAGACGGGTAATAATATGTGTAATTTAGGAGTTCCTTTAGCCACCTTTCAGCTCCATCATCAGATCAGCACCAAGTCATAATATTGCATTGTCACGCGATTTACACATGTATGTCAAATTTCAGCTCAATTGAACCCCTGGAAGTTGCTCTAAAATCAATCGCAAGATTTGTGACGGCCAAATAAATGCGCCCTGAAGTAGAGATATAACTTGTAATAATTAAGATAGTTTAAAAACTAAAACAACCGACTTCAATGCCCCGCGAGTCAAGTTCAGTAGCAAGTTTGAGACGTTTATCATCATATCTCTGGAGATACTTATCAAATCTCGATGAAATTACAATGGGACCACCTCGGAAACGTACCCTACCGATTACAAAAAGAATCATTCGAATCGGTTCAGAATTGACGGAGTAATCGCGTAACATACACACAAAAAAAACATACAGACGAATTGAGAACCTCTTTCTTTTTGGAAGTCGGTTGAAAAATGGCATTCCCTGCCAGTCTGTTTTCTGTTAATTATAATTCAGGGGTCTTCAAATCGCGAGTGAACAAATCTTTTCGGCGGGCATACATCGTCTCGTAACATCAGATAATATAGTTAATTTTCGGAAATCTGAGGTTTTCCATATCCTTAGTCATTATTTTTTGTTACAGCAACAATAGTATACGATGAGAACATTTCAAGTCTCTAAGTATCTATTACAGTTCATAAGATCGGTCAAAAACTCCTAAAATAACACGTCTCTTGTATTGCTCTATTATATTACCCCCATTATTTTTTTACTTTATTCGGTTTCCAGTATTTTTAGGGTTCCGAAGCCAAAGGGTACATACGGAACCCTATTACTGAGACTCCGCTGTCTGTCTGTCTGTCTGTCTGTCTGTCCGTCTGTCACCAGGCTGTATCTCATGAACCGTGATAGGTAGATAGGTTGAAATTTTCACAGATGATGTATTTCTGTTGCCGCTATAACAACAAATACTAAGAACAGAACAAAGTTAAAAATTAAAGAAAAGTTTAAAAAAAGTTTTTTACGATAGCGCCGCGCCATCTAGCCTCGCATCAAAGATGGCGCTATCGTCTTTACCTTAATCTGAATCTCGGAAGCGGCTCCAAAGATTAAATAAAATTTAGTATATAGGGGATTTAGGGGGCGATAAATCGATCTAGCTAGGAGTCATTTTCAGAAAATGTTGTTTTATTCGTGTTTTCAATAATCAACTTTATTGATAATCAACTTAAAATATTACTCTTCCCGACATCTATTGGCGAGTAAAAGTACTGTGTCGGTAAAGCAGTTAGTTGCTCTCAATTAAAAAAAATAGTATTATTTTTCGCCAATAGATGTCGGGAAGAGTCATATTTGTCTGTTTAAGTGGCAAAAAATACCGAGCAAAGCTCGGCCAACCAGATATTTAATAATATGAATTCCTACAATTACTATTACTGCTATTACTATTACTACTATATAATACTATTCTACCTTTGTGTTAACGTTTACTTAGTTGGTGTTAGAAGATCGTTAGAAATTCGTTAGATGGCGTTCAGAACCCTCCGTGTGCGGGACAAAAGTCTGACTCGCACTTGGCCAGTTTTATTTGTTATAGCAGCCATAGTAATACATACATTGTGAAAATTTCAACTGTCTGCCTATTACGATTTAGAAGATACAGCTCTCCGACAGACGGAAGGATGGACAGCGAAGTCTCAGTAAAAACTATATCTGATAGAGTTAATTTAAAGTGAGAAAATAAAACGCATGTTGTTATCACTTCAACGACAAAGCCATGAGAAGATTCAACAAAGGCCGAGAAAGTTATGAACGTTACCTACTACAAGTCGCAAACTGGGAATTTTCTCACAATTTAACTGTAGCACAAGTGTTAATATTTTTTATAACTGAGTAAACTACCTTATTATTCCAATGCAAATTAAAGAGATGATGTATCCAATTAAACGTTGTTAACTGTTTTATGTTAATAAATAAGATGATTAAAGTATATTTTTAAAGTGTTCGTGCTGAATTTAATGACACGCGCTTTATAAATTCGCGAATTTAGCGCTTTATAAAACTTTAAAACCTGTTTAAAGTAGATATTTAAGAGTTGCTGACAACAATAAATACAGGTAACATAAAGGCCTTACTTGGTAGAGTCATATTTCTACATTCAAACATAATTTAGCTAAAAATATAATATCTTAAAAAAAGGAAAAATCATACAGTAGCAAGTTTGAGATGTTTATCTCCATATCTCTGGTGATACTCATAAAATCTCAATGAATCGTATAATAGGGCCACCGTGGAGATGTGGTCTACCCGTGACAAAAGAATCATTCGTAACGGTTCTCAATTGGCGGAGTAATCGCGTAACAAACATACAAAAAACATACAGACGAATTAAGAACCTCCTTTTTAGAAGTCGTTTGAAAATGGGTCTTCTTATCGTATGATGTCAGCTAATACAATCCTGTCTATCATTTTTTTTCTGGCTCCTTTATTCTAATAACTTTGTATAAAGACAAATCTGTACTGTAATAAACATGTATTACAGGATCCTCTTCAATTTAATTGGCACCGTTAAATCTAAAATAAAACTAAATTCAATTCAATTAAATGTTTGCTAGTTCCTATTTGCTTTGTAGTCAAAGTATATTTCGTAGGCCTGAAAACAAAATAGTAAAGAAAAAACCTGTGACTAGATAAAGCTGATACCGAAGTCGAAATTCAAGGAATAGCTTGTTGCGAGTAGTACGTCTACGGTCGTTGCACCATGCAGCTAGCTAGTACAGCGATAGTGGATAAGGTACAGTCAACACGCGCGCCCAAACAAAGGACGCACTTGTTTTGCTTTATTTTGCAATGTGCCACTTTTATGGTCGCTTTTCCGGTTCGCAATATTAAACTATGAATTGTATTGTGACTGTGTAGATATGAGAGTCCGGCTAGACTCGGTATGCCGGATTTTTTCCGTCCTTTTTATGTCTTATAGGCTAGCATTTGACCACTATCTCGCCTGGTGGTAAGCGATGATGTTATCGAAGATGGAACACATGGTCTAAGTCTAAATCATCATTTGGTGTGATTTGTTAGAATACGACTAAAATATTATATTATACTCGTATATGCACATTGTGCTGAAAATATTTTGCGATACAAATTTGCCTTAGCAGAGCGTTCCTGGACATATATCTACAATATAACATCCGAGAATTAAGAATTAATTTATTTTATTTATAATAATAATGCCGAATAAATCTGAACAGAAAAAGTATTACTGTTTATTTTTTGTGGCTTATCGCCAAATATCATTTATCCCATCTCTAGCCATGATGTTAGCAATGCATCAAAGCTCTGGGTGGCAAAAGGGTTTGAGGAAGCGGAGGCTTTCGTAGCAGACTGTGAATGTAACGGGCATAGAAATGCTATAGTTTTCCGCTAAAACATTTTAAAATGTTTTACTAAAGCATTTCGAAATAGAAACCTTGCACTTAAACGTAATTTGCATAAAAAATGAGAAATTGTCAATATTTTGCAATATGACAAGGCATCATCATTTGGCCGTCTCATTATATAGCATTTAAGTCTACGTGAAGCATGCCCTTGTTACAGAGCTCGAACATCAAGGAGTAAGTGCTAGAAAATGATGATGTTGATGTAAAGAGGTCCACAAACGAGGGCTGCACCGCAAAAATCACGCCTAATTGCCTATTTGGGCATAGTTATTCAAAAAGAAGCTTCCTCTCCCCTCTTTCCACTTTCTCCTCTCCCCTTGTGTTACTCAACACAACACGGCTCATTAGAACCGGGCCGTGGGAAGCGAAAACTAGGGATGCTTGAAACACTGACGATTGTATCGATAAAACATCAGCAAATACAAAGCATCATATTTTTAAAATATTGAAGTAAGAAAAATTAGTTTGAAGAACTTGAAGTATGAAAAAATAGTTATCTTTAAATATCCTGATATGCAAGCGTTTGACCACTATTTCGCCTGGTGTTAAGTCGTGGTTGAAGATGTTTAACAACCTAGGCATAATTGTTTGTTACAATAGTATGAATTTACATCCAATTTATTTATTCAGTTTTATAAGTGATTTGCTGAATACTCAATTGAAAGAAAAATTTAAACAGACTATGTAACTTTTGTACGCAAAATAAACAATTGTTCTTTCTTTAAAATAAAATATTACAATTCAAACCCAAGTAACTAAGCAAACTAAGCAGTAAAGTTAACTATGTTGATACAACATAGAATAATTCCAAGAAAAGTAGACAAAAATAACGTTTCGCCGAAGCATGAACACAAAACTAATTTACAGAATTGCGGTTTATATAATGAGAAAAGAACTAAATAGAACGCCTCGGGTTATTTCATTTCACTTTAAATCACGCTAATCAACATGATTTACTTTTGGAATCTGTTTTGAGTAATAAAGATTTATGAATTGAAACTTTAAATACACTGGCATTCAAGTACGTAAATCCTAATTTTACTCGTTTAGATGAACGCACACGTTTGTTATTTCAAAGAAACGGAAATATTTGTAGCTTAGTCTGTTGAGAGACAAAACACGGATTCTCAAAGTGGAATGTGTGGTTTGCACTGTTTTACTGAAGTTCATTAACATCTTCATAGCTTAAGATGGGAATCGGAATGTAGTTAGGTGAATTTCTTTGAAACCACCTACCTAGCAACTGAATTTGCAGCAAGCCAATGTCGTAATTTTTAAACATAGCAACACTTTGTTGTAATAAATGTAATAAAACGAATTCAGGTGTTCTGTGTTTTTTCTATTTGAAAAGTTTCCGTTAATGTTATTTATTTCTATTTCATTAGCAAGTTATCTATTTTTTCTTCTATTTCGTTTATATGATGGTAGCGATGATGTGGTCGAAGATGGTGAACACGCTAGGCCTAGGATAGTCTGTCTCTAAAGGGCTGTGTGCTACTGGAACAACGTAAGGAAAGCAACTTTTTTGTCTGGCAAGTCTGGCGAAATATCGATATAATGCTCATACCACGTGTCATCACTTTGTGGAACTCTTTATTTGGGAGTTTTAATATTAACGCGTCGTAAAAAATAGAGGGAACGGTTCATAGTCGCAGATATGTGTACTAGTTACTAAATATATATATTTATATAATATATGAAATTGGTGTCATAGGTTACGAAAAAAAATTACGGTCTTACTAAGTGAAAATCGGCTGCGTAGACTGTAGTATAGTAATTAATCAAATACATACAGCTGCGTTAATGTTAATTTTCGTGTACGGAACCTTGTAGAATCTTGCTACTACAGATTTTCTATAAAAAAGGCTTCTTAAAACCTTCAAAACATTTGTCGATAAACAGCAAGCACTATCTTGATTGCCGCGCTGCGCTGGGTTCACAAACAGCGGCTGAATGCATACGAACAGTCTGTAGATGCGAGTCGCGACTCTACGCAACTGCCAATGTGACTACGACCTAAGGGTAATGCGAAAGTATGTATTCACTTTTATTAGAACCATTTCAAAAAATATAAGATGTTAGAGCTGTGATCCGGCAAGAACGATTTTTGAGATTCTTGCCAACATTGCGACGTTAAATGCTTTATTTGCATTTTACAGTGATTGTTCTTATTGCAGTTGCATCAGGCCGATATTTTAATTAATTAATATTATATCTCTCTAAAAACAAGTTATAGAAATTAGTTAAAATTTTCAGCATAACCATTCAAATAATTATAATTATTACCTATATTATTCAATGACATATACATATTTTTTGTATAATATGTACCTGTACTTGCAAGAAATTAATCAGCGTATTATATATAGCCTATTGCATACATTTCAATGACTAAACATCCGGAGTGTGTATGTTTATCACAACACAAGTAAAGATAAAAAAATTGGGATTTTCTACACTGATTCATATATTATCCATCTACATGTCAACGACCACGCAAATCTATATCAAACATATCGCAACAGTTTTGCTATTAGTATAAAAATGTTTGGGACCTTTCAACCAATGAATATATGATAGAAGAAAATAATTGATGAATGTGGAGAAAGATTGTGGAGAGTGGCAGCGCCAATAGGAAATTTATTGTGTTTGATATTTTTATAGGGACTATCTTTTTTTATTTAACCATTTAGCTTTTTTGAATTAACTTTAACAAAATACACTTTCAATATAATTTTTAACCGACTTCACAAAAAAGAAGGAGGTTCTAAATTCGATTGTAGGTATACTATTTTATTCCTCTCAGAACTCCGTCATTTATTATCCGATTATGAAAATTATTTTGTTTGAGAGAGTATGCTTCCCGTTTGGTACCATTGTAATTTTATCGAGATGTGATCAGTATACCCAGAGATATGGAGATAACTTCTGAAACTTAGTACTGAAAATGACCAGCGCGGCATTTCAAGTCAGTTTTTTTTGTTTTGTTAACGATCTTAAAGTATTTTTACACACAATTTGTACCTATATGAAAGAATTTAAGTAATGGCCCTGAAGCGTGTTACGGAGAATGAATTCGCAGTATAAGTGTACCCTAATTTAAAGTTACCAACATTACTTATCTGTGTATAAAGATCTTGGAGCAACTTTGGCGGACTCCGTATATAAGCTTAAAAGTGACATTACACGGAAACTTCAACTTCCATAAGTTGAACTCGTACTTTTATGGCGGTAGGCTGACAAAATTATTTTTTTGCGCTTTAAATAAGATACAGCTGATAGCACTGGAGCGGTTTTCTAAAATCCATAATTCTTATGTAGATACTAACACATCCTTTATATTATAAATATAGTTAACTTTAAACCGCTCATTTGGGAGAATAGGCGAGCGTAGGTACCAAAGGCCGAACTGTTTTCATTTATTTCAATCTTAAAGCGGTTTAACACACTTAGCTCTTTTGTTTACCTGTGATAAATTTAAGACCATGGACATAATAAATTACAAATATATATAATGAACACTTTCATACAAAAATATAAATATATAAATGTATGGTAGATGAACCACTCAAAGTAAACCTTTTTAACTGACTTCACGAAAAATGAGGAGGTTCTCAATTCGTCGGAATGTTTTTAGGGTTCCGTACCTCAAAAGGTAAAAAAAGGAACCCTTATAAAAACACTTTCTTGTCCGTCTGTCCAACTGTTTGTCCGTCTGTCCAACTGTTTGTCTGTCCGTCTGTCCGTCTGTCTGTCTGTCTGTCCGTGTGTCACCACCGATTTTCTCCGGAACGGGTGGACGTAACAGGTTGAAATTTATACCAGATACTGAGGTTTATAGTTCCTATTACGTGTATAAAAATCAAGGTCCTGAGTCAACACTATAAAAAGATATGGGCAAATTTAGATTTTCGCGAAAACTAGTAAGTAACAAAATTTACATGATTTTTTATTTTTCGAAATTTTTCCTTTATTTGTGCTGTAACCTTGCTTTTAACTAAAATTGACAATTCTAGGTCTACCGGAAGTACTCTATAGGTTTTGGGTCGAAAACCTATTGAGTACATCCCGTTGACCTAGAATCATGAAATTTGGCCAGAAGCAGACCTTGCTTCTGGCCTTACAGCACAAATAAAAGAAAACTTCCCAAAAATAAAAAAAGTTGAAAATTAAAGGGTGTCCCCATACATACATAGATTCACCAATTAAGATAGGCCTCTCAGTTATATGAGCGCTGATACAATTTAGAGGTCTAGCTTAATTGATACCATATATACACATATATACATACTATACTTTCCTGGTGGCCCCATTTAAATTTTATCGAGATATATCTAGGTATCACCAGATATATTACAGTAGAACCTCTATATGTCGAACCTCAAGGGAAACGCCAAAAAATTCGAGTTATAGAGTTTTTGACTTATGGAGGGTTTCGACTTAGGCGGATTTTAATTCGACTTGTAGAGGTTAACATTCAGTCTTAATAATTTTGAGTTTTTACTTTACGTTTCACAGTACTCATGTTTTAACAATTTTATTTGTAAATGCGGTCATTTGAAAAATTTATTTGTGTATGCGGTAGAACCAAACTACTTCTGACAATTTTTCAATTGTCAACAAATAACTTGCTTCGCTAAAGTTCAAATGAAATAATAATATCGTTTAAAAACTAAAAAAGAACCGAC
The DNA here is from genome assembly GCA_954871355.1 of Cabera pusaria. Lineage (NCBI taxonomy): Eukaryota > Metazoa > Arthropoda > Insecta > Lepidoptera > Geometridae > Cabera > Cabera pusaria. The sequence goes on from OX940896.1 coordinate 15,882,173, forward strand.
TTCAATGCCGCGCTATTCATTTTCAGTACCAATTTTGAAATGTTTATCTCAATATCTCTGGAGATACTTATCAGACCTCGATAAAATTACCATGGTACCACACTTGGGATATCTCCTTTCGAACAAAAAAATAATAATCAAAATCGGTTCATAAACGACGAAGTTATCCGCGAACAAACATAAAAAAAAAAAAAAAAAAATATACGGTCGAATTGAGAAACCTCCTCCTTTTTTTGAAGTCGGTTAAAAAATAATAAAAAATAACACCTGACATCATTCAAGCAAGCACGTGTCACGCAAGCTCACGTTAGTGAGTCATAAATTCCTTAAGGGTTAATCCTATTTATTGTATACTCCTAAATTGTTTTCTAAGAAACAATAGTGTACCTACTTACATTGTCGGCAATTTCTTAAAGTCGGCAACTTTTCTTCGTACTGTAGAGGTAATAAATTTCAAATAATAGAGTTGTAAAATATAAAAAATGCTATGTTTGAGATACAGAGGTCAAATTTATCTTTTCGAGTTATAGAGGGAAAATACGTACTGAATTTGCTTATCGTTATATTATTAGGGACTCACTACGTATTTCGACTTATAGAGGGTTCAGATATCGAGAAACGGAGGTTTTGGGGCTTGAAGGGAAGGGAACACAACTTTTTTCGAGTTTGGGAGGTTTTCGACTAATCGAGGTTCGACTTAAAGTGGTTCTACTGTAATTAATAAACTAAAAATGACTAGTGCGACGTTTTAAGTTGGTTCTTTTAGTTATTCAAACGATGTTAAGTTATTAACCTTCGAAAAATACGACTACAAGCTCTCGTTTTTGTTATTTGACAACCATGAGCAAATAAAATTAGGGAAAAAAAGTAGTAAGTAGTACCTTTAATAAAACAATAGTTAAAACAGCACCCATTTTTAAAGTAAATAAAAATATTAATAAACCTTCGTAATCGACAAAAGTTTGTCGGAAACAGTAATTGAAATTCAGTTTCTGTTTAACAAAGGATTGCTTAGAACTTGACTTTGATTAAAGTTCACAAACTGGATTTATAAATTAAACCTGAAATTAATTTATATTAGGCACTTATATTAAAATCCTAAAGTGACAGTCACATTTATTGTAGACAGATATTAATTTGGCTGAGGGGAAGAACACACCTTTGGGTTTAGATTTTCATTTATTTACTACCTCCGTATTTAATTTATTTTCTAATATCTATCGTGCTTCCATCCTTGACAGTAAAGTCACTTACCGACAGGTAAGATAGAGGCCTAAATTCTATTAAAAATGAATCCAAAATTAATCTGCCACCCATGTGTCTTATTTATTACACCTACCCTTACATATATTGCGAGAATATAAAGGTTTTTGAAATCTGTTTCGAGGCGACCACTCAAAAGCTCGCGGCCATGACTGTCGTTACGCATCGTTTGCGTCCGAGCTCATTCATCAAACTCAATATTGAAAATAATTCAACTTTGAAAAAACTTAGGGACAACACGTTATATGTTGTTACATATTAGTACAATCATATATAGGTACATACGAATATATATATAGTAAATTGCATAATATATATGTGTAGGTATTATAGACGTTACCAACGTTTATATTAGTGGGTAGGTTTCATATACTTACTGTTCATATGAAAAGAAAACGCGGAACTAAAATTATGTTTGACTTATAAAATATTACGACTAAATATAAACTATTTCGTTTATCCTAATTCTAAAGAGTCGTTTTCATCGTAGTAATAGTAATTCAAATATATACAGGTAACTAGCTGGCCCGGTGAACTTCGTATCACCTAACAGACAATGAATGTCGTGTTACCTTTTAGGTGAACTTAATGTAGGCTTTTATGAACGTAATACAATGAATAAAAAAGAGTAAGTTTAGAAATGTATTATGGCAATACAGAAATAGAATAAATAAATTATAAATAAAAAATATTTTTTTAAACAAGCTTTTATCTGGGACTATGAACTAAAATGTTAAAAATAAATTCTAGTAAGTATTTGGCGTGTAGGTACTTACCTATATTCTTAAAAGCTTGAAGCACTACCCGTTTTTCAGGCTAGGTAATTACCATACTTCAGCGCCTCAAGCTTTTTGTATTGTCACCGAAGATACATAAGTACACCAAATTTGAGTCCAATCAGACATCGGGAAGTGGGTCTAATTTAGCTTCCAAGATTCCACCCGAACATACATAGTTATATACATACATACATATATACATACATACATACATACATTGCAAGTTAAATAAAAGCTTGTAAAATACAATAATTAAGTACTTCAACCGCGTGTCAGCAAGACATGATGGAATTAAACATTGTTAATATTGTTATAGATAAGTTATTAACTTGACATTAGTTCGATTGAATTGTAATTGTAATAATTAAGATTAATAATAATTAAAGAAGTTTAAAAACTGAAACAACCGACTTCAATGCCCCGCGAGTCAATTTCTGTAGCAAGTTTGAGACGTTTATCGTCATATATCTGGAGATACTTATTATATCTCGATGAAATTACAATGGGACCACTTCAGAAACGTAACCTACTGATTACAAAAATAAATCATTCGAATCGGTTCAGAATTGACGGAGTAACATACACACAAAAAAAACGTACAGACGAATTGAGAACCTCCTCCTTTTTTGTGAAGTCGGCTAAAAATATAATCACCAGTATTTAATGTTAATTCTGAATAAGTATACTTACTTCATGGATAACTGTCTAATATTTTTTTGCCGTATGGATAAGATTGTATACGGCACTCATAAATTGGCTATCACATCCTTGCATATCTCTGTATTTACCAACATTCTGACAAATAAAATCGATTAAGCATTGATTATTATGTGTTTTTATGTCTTGTTGCTTGTAAGCATACATATCTGAACCCACGCATATTTGACAATCAATAAATATGTCATACAATTTTCATTACTGACAGTATTAGACATTTTAAAATCTACATGACTTGAATTCACAAAAACATGAAGAATTTTTATACTTGACACTGGCTAAATAAACTAATCGTATGCAGCCATAATTATACATACGCGATAATCCGAATATTGTAATGCTATCCACACATGGGAAGAACTTTTACACTTTAAACTAGCTAAATACACTAATCGTGAGGAGCGATGACCCTTTTTAATTTGTGGTTTACCGTATCGACGGGAAAAACAATTGAACATCAAATTATTGGCAGTTTTTTAACCCAGGGACATTTTGGCAAAATAATTTGTCTTATATATATTTTTTTAGGTCAATTATTCATTGTTTTTAATACTTATTATCCTATTCCTGACAAAGACAATTCCAAAAATACAAAAATCATAAAAATTGGTCAAGCCGTTCTTGATTTATAAGTGTAGTAACTAACACGACTTTCTTTTATATATTTAGATTTGCATTATCAGTTGAAACATAAAATATGTATTCCTCAATTTTATTACAAAAACGTTATAAAATTCCTACTAAAAAAAACCATGAGTTTTTAACTTTAACCACAGCCTGAAGCCAAAAAAATGTAGTTCGTGTAAAAAGAATATAAAAATAAAAAAAACATCGTAAATACAACAAAGATTGTAACAAAAGCTTACAAAAATATCATTAAATGCGGGTAGGGTAAATACAACGTTCTATAATACAAGTGCTTTATTAAAAAATCATAAATCCAAAGCGAATAAATAATATATTTTATATTCGCGTCCCGAATAAAATGTAGAGGCGAGATATCGAAGCGCGCGATTGGTAAAAACTTACAAAGGCATCTGGGCTGATCGTTCGGGAGGCGGCAGATGTCTGACATCAAGACGTTATGGAGGGTAATCCAGCTCACATGTTGTACGAAAAACGATCGCGCGTGCGATGACGACGTATCGATCAGGGATGTCTTGGAATATCAACACGAATACTAGTGAGCGATGAGACGTAGTTTAAATAAATTGCATCGATGTTAGATATAGTATAAACGATGGAATATAAACAGAGCGAAGTGCATGGAAGATTTCAAACATGCAAGTAAACGCCTAATCGCACCTACGTAATGTTGAGAAGGTAATGTACGAGTATTGTAGGTACTAATATTACGCTTTACTCTACGGACGGCGAGATAGCTGTGTATTTTAGGAAAACCATAATTAGGCAAACACAGCGTTAGTAATCATGCCGGCTCGTACCTGAGCAGAGTGTTAATCCTAAATACGGGGCAGCCTTGCGTTCAGTTTACACAAACTTCTCAGAAACTCACTCGACTGACGCAATTCCGGCCGTGGATCTCGTTCGTTCCGAATTTGCACCACTTCGAGCTAATTTCCGAACGTCACTTTGTTCTATATTCAATTTCCGATATTGGCCGTTCCACAAATCCAATTTCAAATTCTATTTATTGTTTTCTTTTTAAATTAAGAGAGAAAGGGCTCAGTCACGATTACGCGCTGCCAGTATTTAATGAATGATGTTTATTAAGAGGAGAAAAAAATAAAAAAAGGTTGGTGCCCGGCCTAAATTAAATTCCACACCGGGATTAACGTGAATTACGCAATTAGGGAAAATAAATTACGATTTGGATTCCGAGGAGATGTTGAATAGAACGGGTAATAGGAACCAGTTCAAGAAACCTAAAGGCAAGGAAATTGCGTACCAATATGGTGTAAGCTAGATACTGAGCAAAAAACTAAATTATAATATATCTTAATTTATTACCTACTCTTTCACGCAATCTTATACCGTGTAGGACTATTATCTTTTCTGTGCTTATACGATAACTCTTACTAAAAACATAGGTATTATGCAAGAGATGAATTAATATTTAAAGAGTTCTTACAGATAATGAAACACATATCTCATAAAAACAAAGCAACTGAATAAGATTAATAATTCATACGGATCAAATGAGAGACAATGATTGATACGAAGCGGTAGGGAAATTCAGCGTTTTCCTCAAAACTTCCCCAATTCCATTCCCGCCCTCGAAGCCTTCTTGGCCGAACATTAAATTTGCTTCATCTGTTAGGAATAGCAACATTTTGGCAGTGTTGCGACTTCCTGTGGACTGGCAATCTTGTTTTGGCCGAGGAAATTTTCAAAACCGCACTGGAAACATTTTGGAGTATACTTTGATAATTTCGTCACTTCTTCCAAATTGTAATGTACTGTACCTTTAGTTGTATTTCTCTATACCAATTGCAAATACAAAGTCTGTTGCCTGCTTCTATAAGCTTTCATAAGCGAATAGAGTAGACTAGTAATAAATTATTTTTCAAAAAAAAATAAAAACCGTCTTCATAACCACAAACAGGCACTCAAAAGCGAAAAATAATTTACTTAATATAATTATTATAAGCGCTACCCACTTATCTATTTGAAGTCAGTGCCAGCCAAGTCTATTGGATAGTATATTACGAGATATAGCAGTTTTTATGTTTTTTTAGGTTAGGTCGGCACTGCATCCTCAAAAATGCATTTATTGTCATCAAGTTGTGAGCTACCCTGAAAGTGTCAGCTGAGTAGCTAATCGGGAAAAGCTCGAAATTTGCGTTGCAAGATTCCACCCAGAACGAGACAGACAAACAAGAAAAACGTGGTAAGATAATTAACTGAATTGTAAAACCTATTTTTTGTTTCTGTAAGCTTCATTTCAAAGTCGGCAGATTTCGTAAATAATTATGTTTGCTGGCGTATAATGTACTTGTATATGTATAATGCCAAGTTATCCTATTTTCATAATGAGATCTGTTAGAATCATATTAATTTTCCGTAACCGTCATTTTACCTTTTCCGTGGTGGATAGCAGGTTCTTTTTTTTAATTAGTACTGGACCAAATATTGCGAATCTTGTAAGCTTTGTTGACTTACCTGGGAAAAAAGAAAATAAATTGTTAGTAAAATTTAAGCAGCAGAAACTTTACTGTTTTTGTTATTAAATATAAAATGATATTGCGTTTATCATGTAAATAAAAAATATTATTTATATTAAATAAAAAAAGTTTACAAACAATGTGGGTTGCACATTATCTAGCACCTCCAACTAAGTAAATAAAATTAATGTCGTTTAAACGTGATAAGAAATGTAAGATGCAACTTTATTAAAGAAGAGATTGAAAAAGAAAGCAAGCGTTTGACCACTACCTCACCTGATGCTAAGTGAAGATGTGATCGACGATGTAGGATGCTTGCCTAGAAGAATGTTTAGAACTATGTTCGGCTCAACTTTAGTTCTACTCTAATCGATTTTAGGGGTGGAGGGGGTGGGGGAATGGGTAGAGCCCCCCCCCCTGAAGGAAAAGTTGCGGAGACCCCCCCCCCACCTTTCGGAGATATGATTTTTTTGTTTTGAACATTTAACAATGAAATCATCTAAATAAGTGAAAAATTGGTAGGAATGTTACATTAACTGACATCAATTTTAGGGGGAGAAGTAGGCAGGGGGATGGGTAGAGCCACCCTCTGAAGGTGAAGTTGCAGAAACCTCCCCTTTCGGAGATATGATTTTGTTTGTTTTCTCTCTCTACCCCTCTACTCTCTACTCGCTCTACTCCTTCCCCCCCACCCCTCCACCCCCTCCTACCCCTAAAATCGATTGCAGTAGAAGTAGTAAAGGCGTACCCTATGTTCTAAACACTCCATAATGCACGCTGTATTATCCAAAGAAAAAATCTATGCTCTACTAAAAAACAATGTTTTCGTATCACTTTATTACAATATCGTGTAAGTAACACAGAAACATTTTATCACCCGTATTATTTTATGCTTTTAACCCCACAAAGAACATAGATAACATTTTACATTATAAAAAGTCTTTTCATGTGCCGCTGCGTTACCTAACTGAGTCACGTGATTGTTACTAAATATCTCTATAGCTCAAAGGGAGCACAAAAGCGAAAGCTGCCAAATATGGCATGTATTAACTCTGTCTGAGTATCCTTTAGGTAAAATTACACTTTATTATACATGATTAAACTTCACTATATTCACTATCGGTAATAAAAACAATAACATAAGTGTTTATTAGAATTGTCGTTAGTTTGAAACATGTTTATAAAGTACCTACGGGTACCGTAAGTGTAGTAAGTAAATATAATAGAAGTGAGTAGAATATAAATAATCAGTACTGTATATTACACATATGACTAAATTTAACTAATAACATTTTCGTACAAGTTACAGCATTGCATAGTTAATTCAGGATAACAGAAGCGTTTAAAATATACGAATACTTTAAACTACCTACTTCTTTAAGAGTATATAATGTAGGTATTCTATTAGTAAATTTATATGAATAATAATGAAACTGTGAATATGTATAATATACGATAAAAAATTTATTAAAAGTAAGTTTTTATGTAATAAACAATACATATTGAATAGTTTGTACATAGCGATCTCAGATGAGAATATTTTCTTGTTTTATACTTTTTAGAGCGTGATATTTCAGTAGTCGGGTTTTAGTTTTTGAACTTATTTTTTATTTCAAGTATTTTGGGATTTTTGCATAAATTATACATGCATACACATCGACTTCATTGCATACATGTCCACATACTTACATACATACATACATAGCGATCAACAAACACATAACCCTCCCTATTGCTTCTTTGGGACGCCGCGCCGTGGGATAAATATTCGTTTTCTTGACTTTGACGGGATATATCTCGCAAACGCTACACTTGACAAAAATATGATGTACCAAACCCTACCTCTGTTTTAAAATACATATTTAACGATACCCCACACGATGGGGTGAGGCGAAATTTTTTTTTTAGTTCTTGACTTCCTGCCCTCTGGAGGGCGCCACATTCAATTTCTTGTGACGTTACATAGTCTATAGCCAGCAGACAAACAAGACGCGTTCAATGACACCTCATTTGTCAAATTATGATAAGTAGTTTAGAAGTTATGAGGGAACAGATGAACATACATACAAACATACATACATACATACTTACATACATACATACCCACATACCGGTCAAAAACATAACCCTACTTTTTGCTTCACCGTAGTCGGGTAAAAACAACCGGCCAAGTCGAGTTGGACTCGCCCACCGAGGCTTCCGTACCAACATTGGTTGATACTAATTAAGCTAGACCTCTAAATTGTATGAGCGCTCATATAATTCAGTGGCGGCCTATCTTTATTGGCATGTACTATGTATGTATAGGGACACCCTTTAATTTTCAACTTTTTTATTTTTTGAAATTTTTCCTTTATTTGTGTTGTAAGAACTTGCTTCTTGCCAAATTTCATGGTTTTAGGTCAACGGGAAGTACCCTATAGGTTCTCGACCCAAAACCTATAGGGTACTTTCGGTTGACATATAATTGTCAATTTTGGTCAAAAGCAAGGTCTTACAGCACAAGTAAAGGAAAAAATCCGAAAAATATAAAAAGTTGAAAATTAAGGTAAATTTTGGTACTTACAAGTTTTTGCAAAAATCTAAATTTGCCCAAAATTTTTATAGTGTTGACTAAGGATCTTGATTTTTATGCACCTAATAGGGACTATAGACCTCAGTATCTGGTATACATTTTTACTATCTAGGTCCACCCGTTTCTGTGGTGACACACGGACAGATAGACAGACAGACGGACAGGAAAGTGATCTTATAAGGTTTCCTTTTTATACCTTTTGAGGTACGGAACCCTAAAAATAAGAGCAAATCTTAGAAAAGAATACATAGATAGATAGATGAATACTTTAATAGAATACCAAATTTAATAAAAATCTTGTAACAAATACAATTACTACTATCATTATTAGATCTTTAATAATGATACAAAATGTTACCTACAAAAATAATCTAGAATTCAATCTAGAGCACACTCGAATAAGAAAATCCACTTAATTCTCTCCCCGTTCATGAACCTGAGCAAAAACCGTCAAGTGTTTCACCGTGAATAAAAAGTATCAAAATACCATAACTCATACTTCGACTGTTGCCAGCTAGTTAGGAAAAAGAAGGGAGGTTTAAAAAAAAATGAACACAAAAAGTGCATGCCCCCGACAGATGTCGGAGCATCGGCGCTGAAGGATCGGAACAGGTGCATCTCGGGTAGGGTTATCGCATGGTGGGATTAATATTATTCATGTTAAAAATTTAATCATGCAAATCAATTAATGTTTACGTTAACTTCTTTAACATTTAAAAAATGCTTAGGTATTGCTCGTTTTGGTCACAATTCAGAAATAACATTATAATATATTAAAGGATTTTAAAGATTATTGTTTTTTTTTGCATCACAGTCGGTATAGTTAATTTCTGTGTTGACGAGACTTTCGAAATGCATCGTACATTTGTATGTTTTCTGGCTTAAATCCATATTAATATACCTACCCTGTGCAGGATAAACTTTTATCAAAGCTTATCTTTTGGAAAATATGTGTGAACATTTTGATACGCTTTCTATACCTGCGGCATTCGTAATGAATAACATTGAACGAACATATGAGCATATGAACATATGAAACAATAACCGGCCAAGTGCGTGTTGGGCCACGCGCAGTGTAGGGTTCCGTAGTAGCCTGTTATTCAATGCAAGTCTTTCCAGTTGTAAACAAGCAACTAGGTACTTCGTCTCTGTCACTTTAAAGGATTTATTCTAAGGATTTTGTATTTTTTGTACAAAATTATCCAATACCCAAGTTCAACGACTATTGCTGCTAAACTAATAAAGTTATCTTAACCGCTATAGTTTTCCTTTAAAGTTCATGAAATGCGCTATTATCACGAATTATTCCAGATTTTTCAAGCGAGCAGTTTGCTTTTAGAAGGGAGGGGAGGGGGGGGGGGAACGCCCTACTGGAACAAAAATTTGCACTTTAAAGTTTAATATTTCGTAAATGGAGCATTCAATCGAAAAATGGTATTAGCAATCCTAAATCATTTTAAAAGACCTATTCAAAGATACCCCATGATGGGGTAGAAAAAAAAATTATCCCCACTTCTCATATAAGAGAGCTACCCTAAAAAAAATATCTTTTTAATTTTTATTTCAGCACTTTGTCGGCGTCATTTATTTACATACCCCCACAAAATTACAGCTTTCTAGTATTAACGGTCTCTTAGCAAAACCTCGGACAGACAGACAGACAGACAAACGGACATGACGAAACTATAAGGATTCCTTGTCAGCACTACGGAACCCTAAAAAACGAGTGAGATGCAGCTATGCAGCCGTATATAGCTGCGTATCTCTCATTTAATCCATTATTATTACGAATTAAAATTTTAAGTTTACAGATTTGAAATAGAGACTGGCTGAAATCCATTAAATCAATAAGTTTAGCATGTATGTAAATTACCATGGATCGCAAGTTCACGAGGCCGTCCTATTAGGTCCATAGGTCGACAATTCGGCAAACCTCACAATTAGTCCTAATTGTTATAGTTTCCCACCAATTTGTGCAAATGACGCGATACCGACACGACTGCTCTTTGGTTAATGAGCTATGGATGCAATAATGGCGACATCGATTATTATCCCGAGTTAAGGATCACTAATTAATATGGGACACATAACAATTAACGATATGGATACGAGCACTGGTGATAGGTACGATCGCATCGTAATTGGAGTGTTTCGTCTTGCCGTATCGGTGTTGATTTTAACGGCACCTGTTATATATTATAGTTATATTCAATATTAAACTTCAGCAAATGTACACGATGTTATTGTAAATTTATTGTATAAATTATAAACATTATTATGCAATTTTGCACCTTATTATTATGAATCTTTTATTATAGCAATTTAAAGTCGTATGTCAGCCCTGACGCTTAAACAGCGACCGCATCTTGGCCCGTGCTAATCGACCCACTAATCGGTCGGCCGCCGCTGCAACGACTAACTCGTTATCTCACCATATAACATTTATTGTATAACTAATATTACATCTGCATCATCAGCTGATATTAAAAAAATATTTTTTACGTTGAAGGATGGTGTCTAAAACGTTATATTTATACACGGCTAGTGATGAAGCAAGATCGGTTGTGTAATGTTATATTTATACAGTATCTTCAGAAATTGTATTTATGCTATAACTGGAACTTAGAATCCTAAACATTTTTACATTGTTTATGATTTCTATACATTACATATTTTAGTTTATAAATACAGTGACATAAACGATACCAATGAACAGAAAATTAAGTACGAGTAAGTACATTTAACACATTAAGGCTGCCTCTCAGCCTAAGGCTGACTTGCACCATCTAACTTTAACCGTAACTATAACCATAACCGGTGTTTTGTATGGAGTTTGACTGATTTTTGACGTTTGTTATGGTTTAAGTAAGATGGTGCAACTCAGCCTAATTGTGTTAACATTTAACAAAACAAACTGTAATAGAAAAGAAGGAGTGTTGAATACACAAACACCCAATCCAACGCCACCATACCAGAAAAGCTTCTTATAATCACCGCCCGAGCCAAGGAAAGAAGAAAAAAAATAAGTCGCTAGCCAAATATATTGCAATATAAAGCAATCCCAACAAAGACATTCCACAAGTCCGGCTTACATCACCTCCCTCCATCCCTCTGCGGCGTTCCCCTCCCTCCTGCTGTTGTTTAATTCCATTAAACCACCCCTTTTATCTTTTTCGCTTTTATCTTTCCCCACTATTGGATTACTGAACAAAATGGCGTGCAAGAGACACACGCAATCTTTCGCCTTTGCCATTACTTCACCTCTATTTGTAATGGTCTTTTCCGGCTCTTCAGGTAAGAGTTTTTATGCAGATGCTTTATGACGGGAATATGCTTGAAGTATCTACTTCCCTAGTCATGATATGCTGATCCTTTTACTTTACCATATCAGTCTGACGTTTGAAGCATTTGGCATATGAGCTAGGTTTATGTAGAATCCGATTCGGACATATTACATGTAGGTCAAAGACGTTTATTGTTCGATAATGTAATAGTTATCTATCCTAGCCCATGTGTGAGCTAATTAAAATTATTCTAGCCATGGTAAAAAAGCTCTGTAGGCACAAAACGCTAATTTAAATTGTTTTAATTTTAGATATTAAGTTATGACGTTAAGATGTGTATATTTTTAAGATTGTAAATAAACTACTTTTTTTTGGTTTAACGGAGCGGCATATACGCATAGGCGAAATGCTCAGGTTATTAAAGAATTAAAAAAAAACCGATATAGACATATTACTGCCTATTGTTCTCATAAAGCTATACATGTCTTACAACGTTGATATCCTACACGCTATACCTAATGTTATCGGTGTATAATTTCATATATTAACGCTGCAAATACTTGTTACAAATGTTAATCAGACTCAAAAGAGAGTTACAAAAGAGCAATAATATAGACAAGGAACACGGTTCAAATGTTGTTTGAATATCGAATAGTGGCATTACGGTTCCATTAGCGCCGAAACAACCCAATTAAAAACAAACTATAACAAGAATGTTATAGCACGTTAATCATTGTATTAATTATCGTCACTTTCAGCATGTTATCGACTAAATTAAAGGCGGCTCCAGGCATTAGTTAACTCGCAATTAAAACCGAACTTAATGGACCATCAAGCAAACATACCTGGAAATCTCACATTAATATGCCATTGGGGTTGTATCAAAGGTACCTACCTACCTACGTACCCCTGCTATATGTACTATAAGTACTCTTGCACCACTTTAATCAGTATAGCGTAAACAAACGGTTTCAATTCAATTTAAACTCGTGTACGAACTGGAGTGATCCAGGCAAACTGTCAAAGTAACAATGGTTTAGTTTAACTGACGTCCTCAAATTGAAATAGTTGAGCGGGTGTCGAATCGAGCAACTCATTTGGTTTAGGCCTCACACGAGTTTACACACAATTTGGTGGGAGTTATGTGATGTGCCAACTATTAAACTGCTATTATCTTTCGCTATAGAAGCAGGAACGCGAGTGCCGAACTGTAATTTGGAATCTTTTGTTCTTCAAATAGATGTTAGAGTTGTTACATCAGTTGTTATAGAATTGATGATCATATAAATCATTATTATGTCATTATTGAACTTGAGGAATTCGAATAAACGTTTACTTAGAAAAAAAAATTGACGCATTTTAAGACTGCGAACAAATAAACTCATTTAAAATTCGGATCATCAGAATAATCATAAATGGTGATTAACAACTCACATCTAAACAAATAACAGTATTATAATTAAACAGGCATTAAAGAAGTTCTACACAAAGTCTTCTAACTTCCAGGCTAATCTTTGCATTGCCAATGAGATCTACGGGGTCTCAAAGTGCGTACAACTCCCATATAGCCATGTTTGCGAGCCTATATATTACGGATAGGTACTGTATAAACTTGATGCGTACGCCACCCATCAAAGTGATAGTCTAAGTTCTCGCTCAGGTCGATTACGGTTAGTAACACAACTAATTTCTAATATGTTTGGTTAACGGCTCTTATATGAGTTTCCCCTCGCTGGCAAATTTTCAACGGATACGGCATAGTTGCCAAACTAACTTAGCTCCGATCTTAATCTATAAACGACGTTCCATAGATAGATGACAAGGTGCGGGTACAAAATAGAATTATATCTCGTGTTTATAATTTTGTGAATTGAAAACCAATTATGCGACCGCTTAGGCACTGAAATGAATTTCAGTGCTTAAGCGGTTCGTATTATATACAGAACTGATATAGGTCGATTATTCATACATTTCTTAAGACATTTAAATGAGGTCGTAATTGTCGTAAAGCAAGCTGGCTGATAAAAGTAAAAGCTAAAAATGTGTGTTCTATTTAATAATATTCAAGCGAGACAAAAGCTAGAATAGTAGATTATACAACAAGTGAATAAAAAGGCAATTTAATTGGAGGGACTAAGTTGGATCCCGAGAGCAGCGAAGGATTCTAGATTAGAATCCTGAGCAGAGCGAGGGATACCTGCAAGGACCGAGATTAATTTTTTTATTCACGAGATGTGTAATCTTATTTTTTTACATTGACTGCGAGAAAATAAATAGTAGTACCTACTTATAGTTCCTATTTATATTTATCATATTATGTTATTAATAATGTGTATTAAATCTGGATTATTAACCATTTAGTGCCGGTGAATGTCTGGAAACAGCACGATCTTTAAAACACATGTTATTTGCGTTCTCAATAAAATTGCACTAAAAATCTTCTGTAAAGTTCACATCTTTACTAAGAGTATGACTTGGACTAGACTGTGACTTCAGTTGATCAGAAATGTGTCTTTGACTCAACTTTAAGACTTGAATTATTTTATACCTTATTCTGGCTAAATATAATAATCGTGTGGAGCAAAACGAAAACAAAAAAAAAATAACCAAAATTGGCGGGATTTTTTTTTCTATTTAATCAACACCAATATTATAAATGCGAAAGTCAGTTTGTTTATTTGTTTGTTTGTTTGGGACTTCTTCACGGTCAAACGGCTTGACCGATTTGGCTAAAATTTTGTAAAAAGATAGTACATAGGGCAGAATAGAATAAAGGATACTTTTTTTTTGGCTGTCAAATCAGGGGGTCCAGATATTTTTAATTGAATTTTGTAAATATAATACTTCTTCTCGAATAAACGGCTTGACCGATTTGCCTGACATGTTGTATAAAGACAGTTCATAGGGCAGAATAGGATATAGGATACTTTTTTTCTGGCTATCAAATCAGGGGGTCCAAATATTTTAAATTGAATTTTGTAAATATAAGACTTCTTCTAGAATAAACGGCTTGACCGATTTGGCTGAAATTTTATGAGAATACATGTCATACGTGACGTGCGCAGAACGTGACCGTCTGCGCAAAAAATTTATAACATATACATAAGACATAGGATACTTTTTTGGCTGGCAATTTCGGGTGTCCATAATTTTATTATGGAATAATGTGTTGCCTCTTAGCGGCAATCGTTTTGACCGATTCAGCTCAAATTTTTTAACAAATACAGTTAATAGGGCATAGAACGGCAAAGGATATTTTTTTTAACAGTTCAGTTTGGATAACTAATTTTTTTTTTATTGAATTTTGAAACGTGTGACCTCTTCTTGGTTAAACGAGTTGACCGATTGAGCTAAAATTGTACAGAGACAGTCAATAAGACATAGACCAAGAGTAGAGTCTATTATCCGAGCACATTGGTTACTTTCTTTACAATCGAGTCCGGTTGTCAGTTTTTTATTGTTGAATTTTGTATATGTTTGGCCTCTTTTCGGCCAAAAGGCTTGACCGATTCACATGACATTTTGTACAAAGACTAAGAAGAATTTAATAGGGCATAAAAGGGCAAAGAATACTTTTTTTTTCGGCAGTTAAGTTAGGGTGCATACATTTTTTGTTAACTTTACATAGAGTTAATATAATCATAAAAGTTTGACCTAAGGTTCGTCTAAAATGACTTAATTAGTGTCTTGATTAAGCCATAAAACTGTCAGGATCATTAGAAGTCATCAAAATTTACGCGATGGCTTTGCTTGCCCAACGTGTTTATCTGCTTTGTGGGAAGTATTTCAAAAACTTTCGTGTTTTAACAGCCTTAGGGTGATTGGTGTTGACTTAGTAGGTCATAAAACCTGTCAGGGTCATTAAAACACGTAATATTTTTTCGCGCTCGCTTATCTCGCGTAGTTATAGCACTATCTGCGCTCGCGCAAGCATTTGTTTTATCTACTTTGTAGGAAATATTTCGTCAACTTTTAATAGCAACAAGCAATTTTAATAGCCACATGCATCAAAACGAGTCATAAATTGAAACAGAACAACCTTCAATAATCATAATAATTATTAACCTTTAATTGAGTGGATATAAAAATTTAACCCTAATGTCATCGGTGTTGACTTAGTAGGTCATAAAAACTGTCAGGGTCATAAAAAGTCGTAAAAATTTTTAGCGCTCGCGAAGCTCACGCAATTATTTATTTTATCTACTTTGAATGTAATATTTCAGAAAATGTTGTATTTTATTAGCCACTTGCGTCAAAACGAGTCATAAATTAAAACAGTACAACTTTCAATAATCATAATGATTATTAACCTTAAAATAAGTGGATATCACGGTTCACTTGAGTGTCATCAGTGTTGACTTAGTAGGTCATAAAAACTGTCAGGGTCATAAAAAGTCGTAAAAATTTTTAGCGCTCGCTTCGCTCGCGCAGTTATAGGGCTCGCGAAGCTCGCGCAATTATTTATTTTATCTACTTTGAAGGTAATATTTCAGCAACTTTTGTATTTTAATAGCCACATGCATCAACACGAGTCATAAATTTAAACAGTACAACCTTCAATAATCATAATGGTTATTAACCTTAAAATAAGTGATTATCGACTTGAACCTGAGTGTCATCAGTGTTGACTTAGTAGGTCATAAAAAACTGTCAGGGTCATAAAAAGTCGTAAAAAATTTTCGCGCTCGCTTCGCTCGTGCAAGCATTTATTTTATCTACTTTATAGGAAATATTTCGTCAACTTTTGAATTTTAATAGCCACATGCATCAAACCGAATCATAAATTGAAACAAAACAATCTTCAATAATCATAATGATTATTAACCTTAAATTAAGTGGATATCAAATTGAACCCTTATGTCATCGGTGTTGACTTAGTAGGTCATAAAAACTGTCAGGGTCATAAAAAGTCGTAAAAAATTTTCGCGCTCACTTCGCTCGCGCTGTGATAGCACTCGCTACGCTCGCGCATGCATTTATTTTATCAACTTTGTAGGTAACATTTCAGCATCTTTCGCATATTAATAACCACATGCATCAAAACGAGTCATACATTAAAACAGTACAACCTTCAATAATCATAATGATTATTAACCTTAAAATAGGTGGATATCACGTTTCACTTGAGTTTCATCAGTGTTGACTTAGTAGGTTATAAAAACTGTCAGGGTCAAAATTCAAATTCAAAAGTCGTCAAAATTTTCGCGCTCGCTTCGCTCGCGCAGTGATAGCGCTCGCTGCGCTCGCGCGAGTATTTGTTTTATCTACTTTGAAAGTAATATTTCAGCAAATTTTGTATTTTAATAGACACATGCGTCAAAATGAGTCATAAATTGAAACAGTACAACCTTCAATAACCATAATGATTATTAACCTTTAAATAAGTGATTATCGACATTAACCTGAGTGTCATTAGTGTTGACTTAGTACGTCATAAAAACTGTCAGGGTCATAAAATGTCGTAAAAAATGTTCGCTCGCGCAATGATAGATCTCGCTGCGCTTGCGCAGCTATTCACCTTATTTTCTTTGTAAGAAATGTTTCAGGAACTTTTGTGTTGAGTCAAACATTTAAACAGCACAACTTCGTATACCTAACCAAAATTATTAATTACTTTAACAATAGAGGATATTGAGTTCGACTTTAGGGTCATCTATGGTGACTTGGCCTAAGATATCATCGATCTTGACCTCAAAGGTCATAAAGACTCAAATAACGCGGGCGAAGCCGTGGGTAACAGCTAGTTACATATATAGCTTCTATGGTATACCTCCATTTAGCCAGATAGTAGGAACTTTCAGCAAGTTTTATTAATTTTTCGTACATAATTCGTATTTCGTGCTTATTCCAAATTCAAAATGTTTTTATTCACCGAGTGAGTAAAAGAGCTTTTTATTCACTGCTATCGGTGAATAAAGTGCTCTTTTGTTGAGTGGTAATGGTAAAAAAAGCTAGCTGGCTAAATGGAGATATACGATAGAAGCTATATAATTAAATAAAAATAAAGATCCCGCCAATTTTGGTTAAATCCTTTTTTTGTTTTCATTATGGCTCCACACGATTAGTGTATTCAGCCAGATTCAAGTATTAAAATTGTTCAAGTTTTTGTAAATTCAAGTCAAAATGTTGAGTCAAAGTCACATTTCTGTGTTGTGAGTTCTGAGTCAAGTTTAGGTCACAGTCTAGCTCAAGCCTTAGTAAAGATGTGAACTTTACTGAAGATTTTCAGTGGGATTTTGGTGAGAACACAAATAGCATGGATTTAAACATTGTGCTGTTTCCCTACACTCGCACACATTCACCGGCACTAAATGGTTAATAATCCACATTTATAACACATTACTAATAAAATATGATAAACATAAATACTAAATGTAGGTACTACTATTTATTTTCTCGCAGTCAATGGTAAAAAGAAGATTACATGACTCGTGAATAAAAAAATTAATCTTGGTCCTTGTATCTCTCGCTCCGCTCAGGATTCTAATCTCCAGATCTCTAAGAATCCTTCGCTACGCTCGGGATTCAACTCTAGAATCCTTCGCTGCTCTCGGGATCCAACTTAGTCCCTCGAATTAGATTGCCTTTTTATTCACTTATTGTATAATCTACTATTTTACCATTACCTACTTATGAAAGATCACATCAACAAACAGCTCAAGACCCTGTTGAAGATTCTGAATAGAAGGTGAATTTTATAAATCATTATAGAACCAAAGGTTGTATATAAATAGTTGATTGACTTACGAAGTACTATTTTCTGAAATATCTTTTAATGGTTTTAGCTAAATTCCAGCTTCGTTCAATAGCTCACTATAATTGCAGTTGACATACAGAGATAATAAATGCATTCTTAGTTCATCATTGGCAGTGTTCGCACAAAAAGAGAACGCGCGTGCTACGTGTTTAGCATAACTGGATTTAGGGTTGCCACATACCTGTACTACAGAAACAAAATAAAACATAAATTCTATTGTTTCTGATTTATTGGCAATTGAATTCGGAGTTCCAGATTTCCTCTAAACTCCTATAAATAATAATGTTATTTAAATTATACAATATATTTGGTGAACTGATATCGCACGTGCACGTGCACTAGATTTATAGACGCGATAACGGGAATCTATAAACTAATAAAGAATTTTTCTTTTAATATAAAAATATTACATTTTGAATGAACTTTTGAAATGAAATTAAGATATAATATAATACAGGATGAAAATAATTAAGATAATTTCATTAAACTTATCGTGAGTATAATCCATTATTACTATTTAACCGGTAAACTACTCACGTGATTAGGTCGAAGTTGATATATACGCGACCGGTTTCAGAGTGATCCGATCAACTTCGACCTTATCACGAATAGTAATAAATAATTTAGATAGTTTAAAAACTAAAACAACCGACTTCAATGCCCCGCGAGTCAATTTCAGTAGCAAGTTTGAGACGTTTATCGTCATATCTCTGGAGATACTTATCAGATCTCAATGAAATTACAACGGGACCACCTCGAAGACGTACTCCACTGATACCAAGAATCATTCGAATCGGTTCAGAATTGACGGAGTAATCTCGTAACATACACACAAAAAAAACATACAGACGAATTAAGAACCTCCTTTTTGGAAGTCGGTTGAAAATAATATATATTATCCTGTTAAAATAATAGGTATATACGTGGAAACATATTTTGCAACCTAAGTTGACAATAAAACGGTCAAGAAAAACCGTTATTTACAAATCATAATTATCTTAATAAACAAAACCAATATTTATTTAAGTTCCTAGCAGCCCTATTCCCTAAGCATATATCGGTGGCGTGCCGTATGCCATATCGGCAATGTCCACTCACTTTCCTGCGCTCACGCGTTGAATTGCATCGCCTTAATTAAGCATTCGTAAGGTGCGCAAGCTGTGAACGTATGAGTTCTAAGTTTGAAACACATTATCCGCTTTTTATATCGATTTGTTATTGCTGTCATAGGGGTGAAGTAATTATGATCTATTTGGAAATAAAGTTTCTTAATCGTATTGTGCCAAGTTTCTTGCATAGCTTTTGAATAATAGCACTTTTAAATTTACTGTCTGTATTACGCTGCAACTATGACTGTCCAAGTACAGGATCAGCTAGGCTATTCTGTAAGCTAGGTTACAGAATAGCCCTACTGCAGACTGAACATATCCCTTTACATCGCGGTGTAAGACAATGACAATGACGTTATTTCCCCCAAAATTGTTCACAAACGCTCTAGAGGATACGTTAAGACGCTGAACTGGAAAGGACGGGGCATAAATATCAACGGCGAAAACATCTCACACCTGAGATTTGCGGACGATATCGTTATTATAGCTCAAACCGTGCAAAACCACCTGACCACTTTTGCTGCTTCTTCTGCACGCATCGGCCTCCGGGTGAACTAGGATAAAACCAAGATCATGTTCATTGAACACTTTATTCCGGAACCGATTGCCTTAAACGGAGTACTTCTAGAAACTGTTTAAGAATACGTCTACCTTGGGTAAACCTTGCAATTGTGTAGAAACAATTTCGATAAGGAAGCCCGCCGAAGAATACAGCTGGTATGTGCAGCATTTAGAAAACTACGTTGAGTCTTTTTACCTGTTATGACATACGGAGCTGAGACGTGGACTCTGACGGTGCGACTGATCCACCAACTCACAGTCGCTCAGCAAGCTATGGAAAGGCTTTGCTCGGAGTATCCTGAAAGATTGAATTCGAAACGAAGTCATCCGACAGAGAACCAAAGTTATCAGAGCATTAGCAAACTGAAGTGGCAGTGGGCGGGTCTCACATCTGTCGTAGAAACGATAACCGTTGGGGTAGAAATATTCTAGAGTGAAAACCACGGCTCGGTAAAAGAAGCGTAGGATACCCTTCAGCTAGGTGGAGCGATGATACACACAAGCTGGCTGGCAGCGGTTGGAAACAAGGAGCTGGAGATCAAGCTCAGTGGCGTGCTATAGGAGAGGTCGATGTCCTGCAGTGGACGAATACCGGCTGTTAACGATGATTATGATTTTTTTTTTTTTTTTTTTTTTTTTTAATATAATATAGATCGGCAAACAGGCAAGCGGCCCACCTGATGGTAAGTGGTCACCGCCGCCTATTGACATCTGCAAAACCAGAGGTATTGCCGGTGTGTTGCCTACCCTTATTAGTGAGCACTCTCATTACTCTTCGTTTGAAGCTACCAAGGTTGAAGGTTTCAGGGAAAGTTTCAGGTGGGAGATCATTCCACATCTTACAGGTACGTGGGAAGAACAGTCGTGTGAAACGAGTAGTATGTGATACCCACGTATCTATAATGTGCGGATGTGCTTTTTGACGGTGTCGGGAGTTCCGATGGTAGAAACGGGACGGAGGAATGATATTAAAAAGCTCTTCAGAACATTCCCCGTGATAGTACCTATAGAAAAGGCTAAGAGAGCCTATCCTTCTCTGAATGATGACTTCTAGGTGACTAAGGGTAACAAGCGCTGTGTAGTGACGCACTTTGGCACATCTGATATATTCACCTATTACTTGTACTATTATTTATCACGTGCCCGTACCACAGAATCTCTTACGAGAAGACATCACTTACTTAAGAGATCACTTACCATCAGGCGAGCCTTTTCTTTACTTTACTACTTGCCTGCGATGTAAATAATTCGGTATATACTGTTAATAGAAAAGCTTATTCGCCTTTTCAGTTTTCATTTGCTCGATACAATAGATCACGGCAGCTTATAAGGACCTTTCTATGCAACTTGTAAATAGTGAGGACAGTTTTACGATTACGTATTATACCCCACTGGGGTGCGATGAATCAACCACTTCTATCAACACTCGACATCAACTTCAGGAATCATCGATACCGTAAACAAATAACTCATAACACTAACGAGAATGGATGAATAGGCACGTACATCTATTATATCATCCGATCGGGTGTAAACCCGTGTAATTTAGATACAAACGACCAAACCTGATGCCTCCACGGATACATTAGGGAAGGACCCTCATTAGGACAATTACCAATTCAACCAATCGAATGATTTCCATTAATCGAATTATATTTATTACCGATTTGAATTTCAAATTATCACAGATATTACGCTTATTTCAGAGTAATAGATTCAAACGCATATTTATGTAATAACCTTAGACGAAATGCCCGTATAAAATTTTAGCAATTAGAATCGGATATGTATTTCACTGCCCTTTGTAGTACATTCCACAAATCGTCGATTGTATAAGTGGTGGTCGGTCAATACTAAAACATTTAAAAGTTAATTGGTCGTTGCTCTTTTATGTCCATTCGATCCGGTGGTAACTCGATAGAAAATCGAACAAACCGATGGAAGCAATCAATCACTAGCGTTGATACAATTAATCGGTAGGTCGAAAGCAGCCCCTGCCGCGTCGGCGCGGTTTTAGAACCCTTTGTGATGGAATCACTTTGATCGAGAGATCGGAACACGATCGGTAACAGAGGAAGGTCGTAATCAGCAAACGATTGTCACGGAGCCACGTGCTTACTACGACATTTAAGGGAATTTTATCAAAAATGTAGCTTATATTCGTACACCAACTTACCTTACAACTTACATTTGCGGTACAGTAGAGTGGTAATGGCCCCTATGGCTAAGGCGTTGACCTGGAGAGGTCGTGAGTTCGATCCCCACCCATTGCACTATTGATGTGCACGCTTGTGTCTGGGGTGGGCCCAGACACAAGCATAGTTGAAGGGGTTAACAAGACTACTAGTAATTCGCAACCCACATAGCCTATAGCTTTCATAAAAAAATCTATGCAAGTGATAGCTAATTAGCAATGCACATAAGGGATAACTTCTCGTCACAGGTCATACTCGATTAAGCTTTAAGACTTGTCGTATATTGGAGTTTCTCTAAGCCAATTCCAATAAAGTCCTTGACAACGTTCTTTGAACTTTTCCGTTCACAAATCAAAAGCGTGGACACTTTTGACCTAGGCAACCGCGACTCACGAGCCATCTCAAATCACTCGTCTCGACTCGAGCCAGGAGCCGAGTATCCTCAAGCGCGCCGGAAGCTCGAATATAGAGCACCAATTACTTACAAAATCGTCCCGCTCGGTAAGTATTACAGCCACATCCAATTTCCATCTGTATGAAATGAGTGGCAAGACTAATGTTGCCGAGTCATGCATTCTATAATCCCCCTCCCAGCGAACCTCAATCACTGCTGATTGAAACGTGGTGGTGCGGTGCTGCGGTATGCTTAGTGAGTGTCATTTTGGTCCTTCACTGTAGACCCAAGCCAAGTTCACGAACAAATTTGTCGAAGAACAAACTTAAAGACCAGCTGTTCGAAATAACTTGGAACGCGTTCGGTGAACTTTAATAAGGCGTATTAGAATTCTTTTAGCAATAAATTGAGCGAATGCTCTCGATTATGATACTGTCGAGCTCAATATTAAACGTTATCTGAAGCTTTTTATATTTTTAATTATTTTTAATTTAAACATAAATAAAAGTAAACAGCATCATACATGTTTAATGCTTAAATTTTAGGAAACCTAACAGATC
Source organism: Cabera pusaria (assembly GCA_954871355.1). NCBI lineage: Eukaryota > Metazoa > Arthropoda > Insecta > Lepidoptera > Geometridae > Cabera > Cabera pusaria. Next base: position 15,905,492 of record OX940896.1, read on the forward strand.
CGCTGTATGTACTAACTAAAGAAATCCGGCTAAGTGACGTAATTTATTCCAAACCGCGGGAATGAGGTTCGCCCGATCGAAACGAGACACCCCTAAATCCTTTGATGGATTCTATCTTGCGAACGGAAAGGAATGGCGTAGAGTGCACTCCAGAGGGAAAAAACAAAAAAAAAACAATCTCCTCGGATCAAGCGAAAGTGTCGCCAATCGAATTCGTATAAAGTAGATATCGCTTCACTATTGATAACTCGACGATGGATGAAGACTGTGGAGAACAAATTGAGCGCACAATATTTTGATCAAAATAAGCCATGGTAGCAAAAGTTATTGAGAATTGTTCAGTTTATATCAAAGATTGTGGACCAAAGCTTGTATTAAATATCTTTGCTTTAGTATGATACCGTTTGTTTTCTCTGTACATAATATGAGTACCAATAGAACATTTCTCTGCAGTCAACGACCTGGGCAGCCAATCGCGACCGCTCGTTGCTCCTCTACGATCGTCATCCGAGACAAATTAGTGTTATTTACTCTTTTTTTCTTTCATTTTTTTTATTTCCTATTTCAGTCGTCACGACGCGACGCTGATTTATCCGCTCTATCGCAACGAAACGTTTTTATACAAAAAATAATTAAAATCTAGCACGTTTCAGTCGTATAAACGAACATCATCAGTATTGACTCGATATACTGACTTCATGTAGCCAAAACGTGATTTTATTACAGGTGATTGAATGTAAAACTATTTGGCAATCCTGATGATTACTTACATATAGAGAAAAGTGTAAAAGGTGCGAAATTTTTGACGGAAACTGTGTGTTTATTTAAGTTAGTCATAGTCTTTTAAAAAACTGTACTCTTGAATTGCTATTTTGAACAGCTTCTTATCTATTCCCTTTTCTCATAGATGGGGAAAAAAAACAGAGATATAATACATAGTATATCTTACTCGGGCGCAATATTATTTTCTCTCGATCGGACGTACTTTGAATCCCTCGTTACGCTCAAGATTCTCTATTTTCCCCATTCTGGATTCAAAATAGCTGCTTCAAAGAAATTATACTATATTGCCCCCCCATGCTAAGATCTACTTATTTATATGTTGTAGCATTTCGTAATCGTAAATTAATGAATGTGATATATAGTTCAAATGACTACTGGTAAAAAAAAAACATTTTCTGATCTAGTTGCTAAACCATCAAAACCATACGATAACAATCAAACGCCGAATTAACTTTCCAGTTTTGTTCACAATCATGTACCTATTTAATAATAAGTTAGTCCAATCTGGTTAATTTCTCCATATTCCCCGTTGTACAAAATTACAAGCTTGGCTGTTAACTATACTTGTGTTTTACAAGCAACTTGGCGATATAATAACTGTGGTACAAATGTGGTACGACTATGATAACTGTAACATCGAGTGGTACAGACGTTCCGCTTCAAGTTCACTGAGCAGAGCTCATGTGTGAGCATTGCCGCTAAGGCGACTACACTCCTAGCTAATTCTATTAATGCTGCTTACGCTTACGCTGCGGCGCTGCGGATAATGCATTTGTGAAGCTTATGCTATAGAGCAATACAGTGATTTTCGATAGATTGCAACTATATAGCTAATCTGTGCTTACATCAATATTTGTAATTGTATGGCGCAGATTAAATTCTACAAACGGTACTAGATGAGACTCGTGTTGAAATAGTATATTACGAAACGTGTGACTTAAGTAGTCTATTATTGCACGGCGTGAAGTTGTGAAGAAACTCAGATGCTAACTTCACGTCGTGCAATAATCGCCTATTTAAGTCACGGAAAAGCGAGCGTTAAGTGCGGGTTTAGGTCAAACTGTGCTATAAAGTTTTTTTTTGCATTTGCATACACTCTATTGTCAATAGAAAATTTCAACAAATTCGTTCGAGCTGTTGTGCCGGATCAAACAGATAAAAATAAGTACTTTTAAATATTTATTATAATTTCAGCTTGGTTCACGTTATCCTAGTAATATTTCTTAATTTACTACTCACTATACTATCTAGCAAAAGTACAACCAAATAAGTACTTTTGCCAGACCGTCAAGAGGTAACACATATAAAAATAAACTATAGGACAAACAACAAAATCTTGTTAAAGTTTACTATACGTGTACCTATACAAAATACAGATTATATCAGTTCGGTATAAAGAATATGGACGACAACACTTACCTGGATTAACAATTCAGTAAGCGGCTAATTTCTGTCGAATACTGAATGAGCAATTTATTATTGACAAAGCATCGCATTAGCCGTGTGGAGCCAGAGTGTCAGTAGCTATAATATGACATAGTGACGTCACATGTATGTACGGAAGTCGTACATAATTAAGATGCCACTTTGTATCTAGTAGGTACAGTAGGTATATCTAGAGGATATAATAACATAAAAGTTGTTGATGCAGATAAATATAAATAGAGATAAAGAAAATAGACAAGCTATCTTTAACTACCTGAACATGAAATATCAAGACATTATTTTACACACCAAAACATCAAAAATGTACCTACTTAAATTCATCGGTCAATTTATAACACAAATTGACAACAGATTTTAACACTATCACAAAACGCATCATTTAGATACGAAGAAAGGAAACTAAACGTCTCTCTCTGTTCCTTAAAATTCTTCATCTTGGGAATAAATTGGTAGCGAATCGCACCAAGCAAACACACACAACCATCAAAGACAGACATCGTGTTATGAAAACAAGCAACCGAAAACAAACACAAACAAACACGCGAAACAATTGATGAGAATGGGGAGGGGACGCCACATACGTTTCATATTCATAGCTTTATGAACATTTTTTCGTATGTATAAAACACCAAGACACAACGCGTCTTTTTGCTGCATTATATATGAAGATGTGGAATGCCTCTCACGTCATATAGTAAATAGCTATAGGATATCAGAGTTCATTTTTACACATAAGAAATAATGATAAGTAGAGTAAAATAATAAGACAGATAGACGTTTCATTCTCACTGCTATTCGACATCAACTATGACCAAAAAGCACCTTACAAAAACTATTTTGTTGAATAAAACAGCACGACAAATAACGTGACTACCTGTATACCTTTTATATCGTATAGGCTATCGTTTGACCACTATCATACCTGTTGGTAAGTGATGATGTGGTCGAGGATAGCAGCACGCTAGGCCTAGAATGGGAACTGGCTCTCAAGGATAGCTGTCGGATCACATTAGGTGTTTGTCGACAGATTTTTTTAACTTTAGGTTGGTAGCTGGCCAGGCAGACACTAGACCTACCACCTTGCGGGGGTTTGGGGTTTCTGAACGATGTTTTTCCTTCACCGGAAGGCCACTGTAATAAGAGCACATAAAGTTTCGATAGAAAAATCCATTGGTGCACGGCGGGGATTGAACTCGGTAGTCGGTACCTCTGGCGTCAAAGCCGTCCATTCTCCCACGACACCAATGGACCTGCCCTGCCCACCATAATTTAATTTTAAAGGAATTTTCCATTGGAAAATGTGTACTACTTATCGAGTGAAAATAAATGTGCGTCTACCGGCTGATGTCAGACATATGACAAGCACCCCGACAAGACATTTATCGATAAAAGAGGTTGCGGTGCCTCCACCAACGAGAAAATGCAAATTGCTTTAACCTTAACGTAATAACGATAAACGACGTGGACAAACCTACCACTTTTTTCTATCATCGCGAATTTTAGTCTATTCTGGACGAAACGTTAAGTTGCCCCAATTTAATGGTCTTGGGGAGTTAACGGCTTAGCAAGTAAACTAATTCGAGGCAGCCATTTTGCAATATGGCGGACAGCATAACCTCACTTTATCGAGTCCATTTGGCCGTACCTACTCTTTTTAATAACGTGCTTTAATTTTATGTCTCTTTATCTCTGGGATTATAGCTCTTAATTGTGGTTTTTGGTACACATGTTAATCGTGCTTCTATTCGTGCTAGTAGATGAATGATAGCACGCTCTAGTATTTTCTTTTTTCTCTGTAGTTTATGTATATTTTTGCAGTATCACCATAGCGAGAGTAATAATAGTGAAAGGCATAGTGGTGTCAATGGTAGTTGATATATTTACGATGTCTGCTAATTGAAAAAGATTAAACATTTTTGTACATAAAAAAGACAAAGAACTTATCAGCCATCGCCATAACTATGTTTTCATAACCTCAGGTAAACCGAAGCCTCACAAATTAAGTAACAGAGGCAGCTGTAAAATAAAGTAGACATAAACAGGATTTACGTTATTTTTACTGGCAACAGGAGCCCGCCTAATGAAATCATTATAAACATTAAAGTCAGCGTGTTTTCCTATCAATGGGCTAATTAACAAACGTTAAACTGCGAATTTCACTGTTATCAGGCGAGTGTTTTATGAGAATTATAATCTACTTCACCGTCGTCATTATCGTTTTAAATTCAATGAAACCGGTTATACTGTAATTAAAGTAATGAACATTTTATTCAAGTTTTAATAATTTGTCTTATCTGTGAATTAAAATGCTTTTTAAACTTCATATAATTTAATTTCTACGAACGAGTCATTTTTTTGGCATGGAAAATACCATCGATACTGATTCCCGATTCCTGTAACTTGAAATTTAGTAATCAGATCTGAAAGTTCATAGTGAAATTATTTATTAAGTATTTATTCGTTAGTAAATGCTCATTTTATAGATTTTTATTATAAATAAACCTATTTATAAACCAATATCTAAACGACTTTGCACTATCTACGCATTCCTGCGTAAGAGATCGCTACAGAAACAAGCATACCTACCAACAAATTACTTAGAAATAATTGAACACGTCTGTTCCATACTCTACAGCAATTATAAATATCAAAAAGCATACGAGAATGAAGTGTACAAAGTGAAGAGGTACACACATTAAACTCAGAGAGCGGTTCAAAGGCGAGCCGGAGCGTTCGCGGTGAATCTCCGCAGAAACGCTATAAATTTTTACTAAAACAAACACGGTCCGAACAAACAAACACAGCGCATGCGTTTAGCCACGCGTGCTCCTATGAACATTCGCAAAACGATATTTTAATACGAGTGTTGAATAAATAAAGCAAGGTTACCGGGATTAATGAAAGGAAATTCATAGCAATCTCAATACGCTTATTGCACGGCAAAATAAGTAGCTACCGAATTCTGGATATTTTTAGACGATGTTATTATTAGTTTCTACATGGTCTAAATAGACTAAATTAACATATAATAAATAAACGTACATAATCCCAAGTTATCATACAATTAAATGACAGACACGCAAGAAAAATACCAGCACACTTAAAGTATGACCTTATAATCTATCTGGCCTATATCCTCATTGCTAAAATCATATTATCCACCATAGCTCATACTTCAAAATTTGACGGTACCCTTGAAAATCTTCATCTCAAAAAAAGAGCTGTCAAATCAGTTTCCCAAAAGCGATGGGCATAATATCCGTAAAGGATCGACTGTAGAAGGCAGAGTGAAAATTTATTTCGATATTATTTTCATGAGAGAAAACATCTCACGGCTCATAAGTTTAAGTCGATAAATCACGATTTTAGACAGCAACTCGAGGGCGGAGGGTAGAGAAAAAAATGAAATCGTCTTTCATCAATTATCGGATGTTGAAGCTTCCCTCTGTTTTATATTCAAATTCGCAATGATGACGCTTCCGACGCTACGACTGACAAATTAAATAAAAAATGAACTGAAATGGAAATTGAAGAAGATATTGATACTTAGAGAAAATATAATGTACTCGAGGATAATGAAGTTTAATGTACCTTTGTGTAATCGCAAAATATGCTTATTAAACGGTCATATCTTATGATTGCGTTAACTTCCAAGTTTCGTTACAGTTTTACAGCTGAAAGATACCGTCGATTAAGTTATAACTTGATACCTTGACGCGTTGAAAATAATGGTCTTGACGGACGGACAGACGGCCAGACAGTCAGATAGACGGACAAGAAAGTGATCCTATAAGGGGTTCCTTTTTTACGACGGAACGGAGACTGTATATGCGTTTGGGGTGAGAGGTTGTTTGTTTGTTTGTTTGTTTGTGTGTTCAAATCCATGTTGCCATTTTTCTTCAAAACTACTAGTCCGATTTTGATACAGTTCTCAGTTATGGGTTTGGGTGTAATTGGTGCATGTTTTTATATAAGTGTTACGGAGACAAATCACCAAGGGGCCCTGTCATTTGTTGGTGCAAATCGATATTACCATTTTTCTTCAAAACAACTACATAGTCCGATTTTGATGCAGTATTCAGTTATGGGTTTGTGTTTTATTGGTCCATGTTCTTAAATAGTTGTTACGGTGTCAACTTGCCAGGGGGCGCTGCAGTAAACATTTGTTTGTACAAATCCATGTTGCCATTTTTCTCCACTATTTTCTCAACTAGTTCGATTTTGTCTTTAAACGGTTCGTAATTGGAGTTCGTAAGTGGTGGATCTAAGATAGTTGTTATGACGTTAATTTTCTAAAGAACATTGTCGTGGGTGTTATTCAAAATTTTAATATTGTTACTTGTGCCTTTTAAGGTACGGAATCCTAAAAAAGAAAATTATGCGCATGATATTAAAATTTGACACTTATTTGACCTTTAAGCTTCATGTCAGAATTCGACGAATATGTGTTACAGAGGACTATTATCTTTTCTGTGGTAACAGTTCTATGGCACGACGACCTACTACTGAAACACCAATTCCACTATACTACATAAAATCAAACATAATATTGCCACAATACAACATAAGACAAATTTCATAATATGACGGCAAAATTAATCGTGTCGACTAATCATATCCAATAATGATATCTATCACCCGTTCACTGAGGTAGGTGTATACTTGCATCCACTAGAAGACACTCATGGCTAAATCCATCAACCCAATTAACTCACGGAATGCCTCATTCTTCTATTTAACTAACAACAACGACGTCCTCTACTTCATTAGATTAAATCAACCGTCTATTCTTATATTCGCTCCTAAAATGTTACCTAATAAGTTAAAAGGGCCTGAATTTAAAAACATCACTCTTAATTAACTATTTCGCTTTTAGCATTAATCTCTTAATTACCCGTGTCTGAGTCTTTCTTTTGCACTTTTATTTTCATTGCGAAAAAAGTATTCTACAGAGTACAATATTTTGAATACAGAAATTCGACGTAATGCTTTTTGAATTGCTAATTAAAGAATACAATAATAAGATATTGGATATCATCACGAAATTTGTTTACATCAAATAATATTCGTTACTCAGAAATCTTCTCCAGATCTTAAATGCATGCTTTTAGGATAATTAAAATGTCCATTATAATAAATTAGTTATAATTATTTAAATATAACTATAATTAAAACCTACTGTAAGTTTAGAACAGTAAAGAAAGTTTTATAATAATAGGTAAGTACGCAGTACTTGTAATAACTCCAAACATTAAATTCAACAGTGTTTACGTCTCATAATAATCCTTCAATCAATAAACGGTGGTAGAGCATCATCTACTATTGGCTTACCGAATCTGGCGAGTCGCACACAAAGAAAGAGATACCTACATCACAAGAGTTCCTGTACAATATAAGTTGAATCAGTAACCACAAAGTGGTCGACCTTGGCGCGAGTACGAAGCGCCGTCTATTATACCTATTATGTCAGTCTCCTCATTTATTCCATTAGAACATGATGCAGATGCTAAATTATGAGAGATTGATCTCGACATTACCAGCTCTATAATAATGATCTAATGATTTCCTATGTTAGAAATATTGGAATAGGTTTGGTCCTTTGTTTGATTCTGTAAAAGCATGTAAGCGAGTATTTGCCATGCTTGCTTGCTTATCAGGAAAAAGACTGCATCGTTCATTTGTATACATTTATAACCAGCTGTTGATTGCGAATACGGGTCAAAGTTATTTAATGACTCATTATAAAATTCTCGTAGTAATTTAAAATTCTATAATTTTCTAGGATAGAGGTTTTCAAGCCTCGCAGTCTTTGGATTCCGACTTAGGAAAATGTTTATGTGACGAAAAGAGGTAATATAATAAGATAAACCTACCTCATCTTTGCTTCTCGAAATTGTATTTTCGTTTAGTTCGTTTCGGACATTAAATATTTGTAGTATGATATTTATTGTCTTCTGACAAGTGAAGCATATAGAATAGAGCGTAAACATGAGTGTCGGTAAATGTCTTTTTAGTTTATACCTCTCACTCTAATTTGACTAGATAGTACAAGTACTAAACCCTAGCCCAGACAACATAAACAAAAAATATAGGCCTTGTATTTTGCATTTTCTAGACTCCGAAATTAAAATCAATTATTTTATTGTTAAAATATACATATGAGGTTAATGATTTCAAAAGGAGTCTATCATCTCGCCATGTCTTCCTTGGCTACCTAGTCTAACGTTGTATAGGCTCCACTCAGTGGTGACATTAGACCACAGCTTCACGGTTATATAATAATAACAGCTTGTTCGAAATGAGACTGACATGTCTCTTAAACTACAAAAGTAATATATTTTAGCTTCACGGAACATCAAATATTAGTCACACAGTTGCATTTTTATTGGCATCATAACGTAGGTTGTCCTAGCCTACGCGTTGTTTACTAGTATTGGAACTGTCCGGATATTAACATTTTATGACGTTATCGTGACTAGGTATACCTACATATTTTTATTATTATTTTGTTATAGTGTATTTGTTTGCTTTGTATTTAAAATAAATAGATACATAATTGTAATACAGATTAAACTTATTATTAAGCGCAAACGTCAATTTGAAAATAAAAACAAAATAGTTCAGAGGAATAGAAAAAAATGACAAGCTTTAATACCGCTACCTAAATGTTCCGAAATCGAAAGTACCTCTAATGTATTTTATTCCTAGCTACCTGCATAACGTAAAAATAATATGCGATTCCTGTATCCTTGTAAAGGCGAACCCACATAACTTACATCACAAGTAACATTTAATATTTCCACCTGGGGGTGGGTTAGGGGCAGGTGAGTCGACATATGCCTCCCTTGGAGCCAACGACCCCGAACATATAACGTTATTTGTATATCAACAGCTGATCTTTTAATACCCCTTAGGAACGTTATATGCCGTTTTATTGCGCTTCTTCACTTTAAAGTCGAGTATAAAAGTTGTAGCGACGTGTAGGTATCGTCTTACATGAGTGGGCGATAACTTTAGCGCCCCGGAGACGGCCATTCGCAATTGTCATACGCAACTATGGGTTAACAGCGAATGATTGAAATATTGATTGAAGCCCATTGACAATTTCGAATGACCGTCTCCGCAACACTTTAGAGTTCGGATAATCGAATGCATGAATATGCATCCGATTATCCGTGTATGTTGTGTTATGTATCTAAAGTGAATTTTTGGGTAACATATTATGGGAAAGGCTTTTTAGAATACGTCTTCGTCAAAGTTGAAATATTACCTCAGATATTTTTTTTTTTTGTTTCACCACTATTCGCTTGGTGGTAAGCGATGATGTGGTCGAATATGGTGAACACACTCAGCCTAGAATAAAAATTCTGACTTTCAATGGATGTGCTGCCAGAACACCGTACTTCACATTGGCGGAAAAATCACGTATAATACACACACAAAAATAAACATACAGACGATCATATATCATAGCCTCCTCCTTTTTGAAAGTCATGGTCAGTTAAAAACAATTGTCGCCTGAATGGCTCATACGAGTATTACTTTCAAAAACAACATTCAGCGCAGAATTTATAAAGTTAACATTTTCTAACCTCTGCCTGCAAAGTTGTTACCGTACGAGTACAAAAGTAATGAAAACTAACATTATTCACAATAACTATATATTTGTATCCGAGCCTGTTTGCTGGACAAACACTGCGAACGTTAATTTACAACAAACTGATGAAAAGCAAACTCCCGACTGAGAGCAAACGGTTAATGTTCCTAAACAGAACTAGCTTTCACAAACATGACCTGCCTGAACTATGTATGGAATATATTTATTGTACAAAGATAACAAATAGTAAACGGCTAATATAAATATATAATTAATTTTGTAGTATAATTAATACAAAAACTTGTTAATTTAGAAAACACTTTCTACTTTAAAATACTCATCGAATAGTACAGATTTCTGTTCTATTCGATGAGTATTTTAAAGTAGAAGGTGTTTTCTTTTTTACGGAACATGAATTAAAAGCGCAAAATAGTACATTTTGTTGTCCATTCAGCAGTAAAGTTTAATATTTAGTTTTTATTGGAGTACAAAATATTTTATGTAGTTAGTTAAAACATTTAAAGACATAAGAAAAAACATGCTATTTATAAGCTGAAAACAATTCCGATATATCCAGAAATTCAATTCACAAATAAAGTATTCAAACCAATTTATCCACTTAAAAGCTACAGGAAAATACCGACACCTAGCAAATACCGCTTTAGACTTTAGATTGAATTGGGAGGTTAAAAATTAGCACATCCCCTTAGAATTAGAAGCCAAAAAGTAGGAATTTGATAGCGAACGCTCGCGGTCATTAATTAATAACTCAGTTTAATCCTCGGCACAGGGGCTTAACACATCGACCCGGGCTGCGAACTTCCGGTCGAATCCCGCGCCTCCACCCCCAAGCACATCCGGTCAACGAAACTCTGACGGAAGCGCACAAATAACACGAATCCAGGGATTATGCCTACTTATTTAAGGGAATAAAGCGAACATTCCCAGTTGCATGTAACATATTGAGGCTTATTTAAAGTCTATAGTAAAAATTGTTCATTTTCACAATTATGTTCATCAAGAGTTCAGAGCAATCGACACGTAAACACTTTTCACCTTATTTTCTACTCTAATCCAAAATATCTTGCAGTATCCTTATCATAGAATAAAACCGGCCATGTCGAGTTGGACTCGGCCACCGAGGCTTACGTACCCATTTCTCAAACTAGGTTAAAGGACAAACATTACTTTGCAGTTCGAGCCCTAGGCCGATGATGCCATTGTTCTTGCACCAACCGCAAATATTTTGTAATAGTACATTTGCTTTTTTGGCAAAAATTGGCTTTTTTGAAATGACAAAATATGCTAAATATGCGACTTAAACGGTCATATGGTTTGATCGCATTGACTTACAAGTTTCATTTTTTTCACAGCTGAATGATACTTCTGAATGATATAGTCTTGAGAAAAAGGGTCTTGACAGACAGACTGACTGACAGACAGATAGACAGACGGACCACAAAATGATCCTACAAGCCTAGCCTATTAAGGGTTCAATTTTTCCTTTTAAGGTACGGAATCCTTAAAGACACAAAATGCTATAATTATTTCCAAAGTACCCAACATAGAATGTCCAAAGGAAAATTAATCCCTTTAACTCTACAAACTTAAAACTGAACGCAATAGAGGCGAGATCAGCATCATTTTTACATGCATATTTTTAGGGTTCCGTACCCAAAGGGTAAAACGGGACCCTATTACTAAGACTCCGCTGTCCGTCTGTCTATCTGTCTGTCTGTCTGTCTGTGTGTCTGTGTGTCTGTCTGTCCGTCTGTCACCAGGCTGTATCTCATGAACCGTGATAGTTAGACAGTTGAAATTTTCACAGGTGATGTATTTCTGTTGCCGCTATAACAACAAATACTAAAAACAGAATAAACTTAAAAATAATAGAGGGTCCCCATACAAGAAACGTGTTTTCTTCGGCATTTCACGTCATCTATGAACGCTTAGTTAGAGAAACGTCCCATAGATGGCGTTACATTGAATCATCGATCCCTAACTCCTTTGTTAGACGTTAGATGGCGTAATAAGAAATAAAATGTTTATTATTATTTTTTGCTGGCGAAAAATGATAGTGGTATTTTTTGCTCGATCTTATAAAATACTGTAGTGTGGTACGGAACCCTACTAGTGCGAGTCCGACTTGCACTTGGCCAGTTTATTTAGAACACATAGAGCCCTGCAAGACTGTTACAGTGCGGTTCAAATAAAATTTTAAGAGAAAGATAGCACGAGAGAAACTTCCGTAGTGGGAGGAAATACGTCTCTAAAGCATTGTGGAACACAGTAATTTTGTTCTCTACAAAGTAATGTGTTAACCTGACATGAGCACGATTAACACACTACCTGATCAGTATTATAGTCTGATCATAAACTTGTATGATAGTTAGTTCTATCCTCAATGCTCGGTTTTATCATGAAAAAGAAATAATAGCACAGAATAAATAAATAATAGCTACTGGGTACGTTTCAGCAACGCCTCTAGTGTTGCAGGTGTCAATGGGCGTCGGCGACCGCCTACCATCAGGCGGGCCGTCAGCTTATTGCCGAATGATATTATTAAATAAAGAAATAGCTAACAAGGAGAGCAAATATTGCAGGGCATTTTTATAAGTAACATAAAAGGGTAAAAGTGTTAAATCAATTTTTTAACCCAGACACACATTTTTATCTTATAAAGTCATATTAGGTATAATATAACAGACAAAACACCTAAACTTAGGTTCTGTAGGTACTAATACACCCACCCGTTCAAAGGTTCATATTAACCCTCAAAGGCTCACACAATCACGGAAAGAAATCCGCCAGAGGCTGAATACTTGTACTCCCTACATGTAACCCAAATAGGTACTCCCAAAGCACTTTATTTTTGTTCAATTATCACAGGTTTACTTGCACATTGAAGAGACTATCAGCCTGCAGGTGACGTTATAAAGAAGGCGCTTTATTAACTTCATGGTAATTTCTAATATAGATTTTGTCTTACGAAAAAGTTTTAAATTCATGAAATAACAATGTTACAAACAAGTGCTTATAATATTTTTATCGTAATAATTTCCCCAAAAACTTACTTGGACAAAACAGCACTCGTTTTGATGCTTTAAATCCGAGAACTTGACAATGTTTTCCAACGTTTATTGCATTTCGACTTCGCGCCGCCCGACTTCTTTCCGGACTATAAAATTAATCTTGCCGCCAGAAGTGCCGAGCTGCCATCTTATAACTCAACTAAGCAGGTTAACTATGCGTTATTAAACAGCTTTTAACAAATAAAATTCGACGTTGACGAGACAGATTGCCATTACGAAGATATAATGCGGTAAAACAAAGGCTCTGGTGACACGAACTTGTGAAAAATCCACGAAAAAATTATGTTAAGAATCGAGTGGGAGAGCAGTTTCGAGTGGACCTATTTACTTTTTATTGAGACGCCATCTCGGTGACGATTCATGACATCAAAGATGCTTTTGTGTCCGCTGAGATGCTCTCTACAATGCCTTGTTTTTTTTGTTGTTGTTGTTGATGTTCACAACATATCGAATTTGTTTGTTTGTTCAAAATACCTACAATTCCATTTTATTTCTTCATCTACCTACGTAATTTTACGCGATATTAAACGAAAATGTAAAGTGAAGCCGCGGTGCCGTCCTGAATATTAACATTTTCATTATTTAATCGAATATTAATATTTATTATACGGTAACATAATGCGCCGATTCTGCAATACTTTTTGAGCTTATTTCATTAAAATCGACGATGCTCTTTCATCAATGAGGGAAAATTTGGTAATCGTTGAACCAATATTTCGCTATCAAAGAGCAAACAGAGAAAGTGCGGTCTCGTAAATGCCACAATTGAAATGAAACACAAAAAGGACCGAAATAAATGTCAAGATAAGCTATTCAAAGTAATAAATAGGGAACATTTCAAGTGGACATTGGGCAGAACTTCCAAATTTCGGTAAGCGTTCGCGGTACACCGCCGACCCAAAGTTGGCAAGGATTACGGACATTTCAGAGTCGAACAAAGACAGAGGGAGTCCGGGCCACGTAAGCTCTTTTGAACCCCGATTCAACGTCATCTGTTTACATAAAACCAATATAAAACTCGTCATGTACCAGCCACACTTTCTCGTAGTAAAATAATGCATATTGCCGTATTCGATAACCTACTTTAAGTGACATAATAATTAAAACAAAAGATAGCTAAACAGTTAAATTATGCGACCTTTAAAGGTGAACGGCTGTCAACAGATAACGACAGTGTAAATGCACATTTCGAGTACCAGCAAAGAATGCGACAAGTGGAACAAGTTTCATTAGCTTGCTTGCGTTGATATAGATACGAAAATTTAAGAGGATAATTTATTTGATGCCCACAATCATAGTACTGTGTGCAACCCTCCAAAAGCTTAATCAAATATGGACGAGGCCCCCGCCAGGTGACGGTTGGCAGGTGTAGAACAATAGCTGTCATCTCTCTCACACCTACGACGGTCACTATACTACGGTCTCACTCTACGGTTATTGTTTTTTCGAGTCGTATTAGGTTTTTTAGAGGGTAGACAGCAGATACGCATCGAGTTGATATATACAGTTGCGTTGTGACATTTCATCCGTCGCTGTCATGCATTTTAAAAAAATGGCTTTTATGTTAGTTCGCGCTATTGTCACTCCGCCTCGTTCCAGTTTCGCGTCACAGTTTCCGCACATTCCGAGGCTCGCGTTAACTATGTAGGCTAAGTCCAAAGTTTTTACGCTGATTAAACGGCTTTAGGAGTTACATAACTATTCCATAGTGAAACGTACCGTCTCGCTTATTGACTTCTGGCACGATATTACAAAATTGGTAAATATCGTTAGCAATACAATGGCTTCGGTGCTGTATACCCGCCAGTGTAGGTAAATGAGTGGTAAAAAGATAAAAGCATGCGATAACTTATCACCGAATCAATAAACTATGTTTCAAAATATCGCTTACGATTCGCACCACGGAATAAATACGTGGGATTTTGAAATACTGCTTTAGGCGGATGTTGAAACATTTATATGCCATGGGATATTATTATATGTAATAAATATATTAAAACATCGTTAACGCAGGACGTCAAACGAAAGCATACACTCGTTTTGTTTTGCTTCGAGGAGCGAAGTGAGAGTTAATCAATAAATGTAATCAATATTACGTCGTAAGTGATACTAAAGGTTTGTTGTGTATCACCACACAACACAGCTCACGCTTGTGCAGCGGATATTTCGTGACGGTGGAAGGTATAAAAACAGTTTTGTAATTTTTACTTATAGTTTCCCGCTCGTGGCTTTGCTCGAATCCTCACAAATAGTAAAACTCTGGTCTATGGAAGAAGAATTACTACCAAGTAGGTAAGTAATTGTCTTAAATAACCCGGTCGATATTTAAACTGCCTAAAATCAGTATTAGAATATAAAAAGTCCATTGATGCGGTTTAAAGACAATATGGAGGTTTTAGAAATTCTTAAATATTTATAAATTAGTTCTACAATAAAAAAAGAGAAATCCAATGTTTATTTTCCCGAAACCATCCTCGTATTTTGTGACAAAACATGCCTTAAAAAGCCGCAAGTAATTCGTCTCGACAATTCAATTAGTGAGTTTTAATTTAAGACCCAATTAATTATATGTCTCCAAGGGGTAGAGTGGCCATCACCCTGATTATCTCGTGTGGTAGAACCCCTGTCGCTAGGGTTGCCACTTATTCCGCTAATATGGGTTATTTTTCTATCTACGTAAAGTATGAGATATTAAGGCACTTGAGAGCCCGACCGTTTTAGGCCTAGCGTGTTCACCACCCTAGATCAAATTATTGCTTACCTCTTAGCTAGACAGTAGTCAAACGCTAGCCTATCAAAACCTATATATATGCAATTATTTAATTATACCACTGTGTATGTAAAAAAAGTAGCACACTAAGTATACAATTATGAGAAATACACAGAATCAAATAACGAAAAGCAGTCATCATTTTTTTCTTGTAAAACTCAATGACATGTTTCACAGTAAACATTATTGTCACGACACGGCATTTTTTCTGTGTCGACCAACAATGTTACAACGTAAATGTGGTCACGTCACCTACATATTAAATGTGAGTGTATGAAATATCGTCTATGGTATAGAGCTAGCTAATGGCGTGTTCGCGTGTGGGGTGGGAGCTCCCTTGCCGGTACGTTTAGTTGCTTGCTCATCATACCGCACCTTTACCTAGAAATCACATGCCTTGGACGCTTATTAAAACCGATGACGTCATTGATCACGCCAACATACTTATCGAATATTATAGTACTATCATTAGAAACCAATCAAACGATTTATAAAGCAAAAACATGCGAGAGCAAATTTCAATGTACGAAAAGCTTGCGTTTAATTCTTTTCTTAAGCTGAACAAATGTAAATATTTATATTAATATTGTTTATGACAAGTACAATAAACACTATATAATCGATATATGATATTAGTTAAAAAACAATTTATTTAATTATTTAATCAAACACACGTGTTCGTTATCATAAGGACAGTAAAGTCATGTGAAGACTAACGAACATAAATCACACGACTCAAAGGCATATAGAAACGTCTCACACTCCCTGGAGTCAGCTATTAACGTTTTGTTATAACATTGTTTTACAAAATAGTGCTAATAACGTTTCAAATAACATTTTAAGGCCGAGTGGAGATTGAAATCTAAATTGCATTATATAGTGTTTTTTTCACACTATTGTGTCAAATCTTCTATCATTGGTTCGCGGCGATTTATGACTGAGACACACAGCTGGGCACTTTGGCTAACATTTTGAGCTGGCGCCAAAATATTTGAGCTCGCATTATGATACATTTGAATGTATATAACATCTGCAGTAAAATTATCTTAGAATAATTTATTGAGGGATACCAATTTGGCACAGAATAGGTATCAGACTTTGACTGAACAATTAAGAAATATTTTAATTAGGTTCAGCATTTATGAGCTTTTTTACTATATCGATAAGAACAAAAACAAAACCCCACATGTTACTAAGTCTTGAACAAAATATTAATTTTTGTGTCAGTAAAATGCGGTTGAAGGGTAGCGTGAGCAAGATCGTTACAAAGAAGGGTATTTTCAAAATATATTTGAAGAATTTTAATGGATAGTAGGATTAAATTACAGTGATATAAAGAGCATACTCGTACGGTAATTGACCGAGCGAGCGAAGCGTCTCAGTGTCGAGGTTGGCAAAAAAATGCTTTTGTCCGGATGTTTGTCTGTTTTCGCCTACAGGTCAAATTTTTCGACCGATTTTGACGAAAATTGGCACACAAGTTTCGTGATTTATTTCAGAGTTTGATTGCGTTTTTTGAATTGGGGGAAAAATAGGGGGAGAAAGGGGAGAAGTTTGCTGTAGCGTTATTTATCGACGGATTTCAGTCAAATTGGAAAGGCACACTGATGACTTCATTCTACACAAGATATTGCGAGAAAAAATTCAAAGAGAGAAAGGGGTGGGGGAAATGGGGGAAGTTTGTTGAAGCGTTATTTATCGACGGATTTCAAACAAATTTGAGAGGCACACTAAGAACTTCATTTTACATTCGCAACATGCGAAAAAAATCCAATGAGGGGGAGTGGAGGTGAGAAAGGGGTGAAGTTTGCTGTAATAATTTTATATGTTATGTTTCTTTGAAGTGTTTCACACTTTCACACAGTGTTTCACTTCAAAGAAACATAATATTTGATTTACGCAGTCGGATCGTCGGATTTCAAAACTGTAATGATTTCTTCCGAATGATTAACTTACGTAATAAGTAGTCATAGATGGCGCCACCAATGCATAATTGGGTTAACAAATGAATCCACTAATTTCGTCGTAACGATACTTCGCACCGTGGCTTAATTGGCAAAGCACCGGAACATGTTATTCCGGAGGTTGCGGGTTCAAGTCCCGTCGGTACGATGAAATTTTGGATTGTGTTTAACAATTTACAAAATAATATTATAAATGGACGGATTTCAATTTTTATAAAGGCACGCGAAGACTACTGTTCTCACAGAACTACTAGTTGTAAACACCTTTTATGTGATATTTTTCTATGCACGCTACACCAAACTCCAGTATATCACACTTGTTAAGATTCTCATAGCATTGTTTCATGAACAATGTTGTTTTCTTGTGCAATATTGCTGAATTCGCGGCGATTGCGCCACTGTGTGGACACGTCCTGTGTTTGCACACATTTTTGCATTGTCATACTTTTAAAGAATTTTTAAAGGGTACTTTGACGTAAATTCAGGTGAAAACGTGAGTCAAGCTCATGCTTGAGAAAACAAGTAAATAAATGGCTTGCTGTGTAATAATATGTGACATTGTCGAACACAAATGAGAGTGAAAACTTGCTCTACCGCGTTACATTACTCATAAGTTTAGGTACATACTTCGCGTAATAGGTACGAGTATGGTCAGTGCCGTCAGTGGTTTTTATTATTATCTACAGTTGAATAAGTACTTACTTTTAAGTCGTAGTGTCAACATTTTCTGTACAATATCTTGACGCAGCGTTACTTTACCTCACAAAAACGTATCTAACGCCTTGACGTCGAGTCATGCACGCATTCATGGCCTATAAGTTGTCAAAAACATATCAGATACATTTCTTAGAACTCTTGGCACTTAATCTTTAATATTTGTAAAAGTTAATAAGCAATAAATAGGTTAACGTTGTATGAACATGTCATGAAGTGAAAACTATCCGAAAAGAAATGCGATCAACACGAAAGCGGATGGCTATCGAGAAAGATGGAAGATAGCGTGGATGGACTGTGGGGTCTAAGATAAAGTTGCGAAGGGAGCATATACAGAAATTACAGTAGATACAGCTAAATGGAATAAAACGGCATGTTACATCAAACCCACATGGGAGATATAAGAAGACGACAGATGATAATGAACAATACTTGTTCATAATATCCTGATGTGTTATATAATCTTAGCACAGACGTGGACTATTCATAAATCTCCATTATTACACAAGTCATTGTAAATTGCACATTACCGTTTGAAGAATCGCTCATAATTCTGCAACTATTTCAGAGTTAAATACCCAACAAAGTGGCGATAATTTATTTAATGGCTTTAAACTTAGTGTCAGTTGATTTTGTGATTTTTATGTGATACTTTGTAGTTTTTTACTGTTATGCTGTATTAAAACTAAACTGACTATTTTGAACAGAATAATGCGCTACTAGCTTAGTTCATATTGTTTTGTGCAAGTTTATATTTTTAGTGTTTTCTTTGAAGTCTAGCGTTTTGAAAAACTTTTATCACTCCATTTAAATATAAGACATTTTGACGAACTCAATGCAGAAAACGGTGCCTCGTCATCAGCCTATAGTGCGCCGTCCTAGGCTTATCCAGCTCTTGCCAGCCATTTTACAAAGTTCATCGCTCTACCTAGTCTGAGGATTTATTACGCTACGCTAAAGCTTACGAAAAAAGCAATTTGGCAAAAAGTTCGATAGGACTTAGCCCGTAAAATTAAAGGCTCAAACAGTGGTATATAATACATGGTAGTATATAGTTCAAAATCCTGAACATTAAAACATAGGTTAACAAAACAAAATACTTTAAATTAAACCGCTATCCTACGAACGAGCAAACGAGACAAAGTCCAATGTAAATAATTTTCCATTCACGAAGTAATTTAATAGGTTTTCCGCAACACTCGTGTTATTACCCGACCTGAATAAAATCCCCTATGAAAATATGAGCACAAAACGAGTTAAACAGGGAACAAACAAGAAGCACAACTGCACTTGTTACGAAAATGAATCTTATTACAAAGTATTAAGGTTGCCGAGAAAATGCAGTGGATTTCCTAGGGTTGGATTGCAAGCAGTGTCTTATTGAAACGTGACTGCAGATTTTCATTTAAAGCAATTAATGAAACATTAAAATTAAACAAAATAAAGTGTTTAGATTATACAATTGGCTAACTGACGTTTTTACTCTATAGGTATTTAATAACTTTAAATATTAAGTCCTTTTTATATTATCATTCAAACATTGTGAAATTAATTGTTTTTTTCTAAAAAAAAATGAATATAAAAATCACATAGATTCACTAACAAGTATGGATGACGAAATTGTTTGTGATGTTTGAATCAAAATAATTGAATTAATTATCATATTTTCAAACAGATAAGTACAACAGACACCTGAGAAACTAGTAACAAGATGACCTAACCCTTATTTAAAACTAAGTTTTACTGTTGTAACGCTTTATTAAGAATACTTAACAAAACCATTATAATATTTATAAGGTACATACATACATACAATTACGCCTCTTTCCCGTTGGGGTAGGCAGAGACTACTTCTTTTCAATCTATACTAATATAATAGAGAGAACATTTGTATTTTTGTATTATTGTATGTTTGTAATGATTTGGCTCAAAAACTACTGGACCGATTTAAAAAATTCTTTCACTAATAAATAGAATGGACTTTCGAAATGAAAATAGGCTATATATTATCTCGTATAAATCAAAGGTACATTCGTGGAGACCTAATTTGCAACCTAAGTCGACAAAAAAATGGTCTAAAAAACACGTTTCTTACGAACGCTGCTCAATTGAAAACAGATGGAAGAATATATTCTATGGAAGAGTTGTACAACTTAATAAGACCTACAAAAAAGTCCGCGACAGCATATGTCTATCTCTTAAGGTTGACTCACAGTAACCATTTTAATCTTTAATTTTTTGTTAAAAAATATTACATAACTTCCAAAGCTATTTTTAAGTATATAGTATTAATCCTTATCCAAATAATTATGTTAATTAGCTTGGCCACATATTATAGATTAAGATTGTCTTTAACAGTATATAATTCAAATGAAAACTCTAGAAGATATCACGGATTTCACATACACGCATCGCAAAATTAATAAAATTACTGCAGTGAAACCACAGATTAGGTCATAGTTACTACGAAAATATTATTATAAGCTTAGCGATGCTGTAGATCCCCACCGATCACAATCAATTTGAAGTAAATATAGTATAATAACATAGTTTTACTGTAAAATTTAAAATTCTATTGTATAATATAGTTATTATCTATATATAAACCACCCCGACTGATCTATGTATAATCTTTTCAATAAAAGCATTCCAATGACTCTAAACACGACATTTAAAATCTGAGCTGTAAGTTGGTGTGGATTTGAGTATTCTGTAGAGTCCACGAGATGTCCCAGCATCAGGTTAATGCTTCTATGTTCTTACAATATCGTTGAAGAAGAAGATTTTCGAATTGATCAGACCTATGAAAGTTGATTTCATAGCGCAATAAACTAGAAAAAAGCTCATAGTTTTATAACAATTGAACGAATTTTCATGAATCTAAGCTAAGAACACTCCCGATGAAGACATCTATCAAACAAAAAGATCTAACAAACAAAAAAAAATCAATAATAAAATCAAAATCGGTTCATCCGGTTGGGTGCTAAGATGCTACAGACAGACACAGATACACACATTAACGTATAATTCTTGATCCTATCCCCTTCTTTGATCCCATGATTTGATTTTTACGCCAAAGGGCCGTCCAATATCACTACGTAAGTATTATAAAACAAAGTCCATCACTGCGTCTGTCTGTCTGTTCGCAATAATCTTAATAGCTACTGAACGGATTATCATGCGGTTTTAACAAATAGCCAGAGTGTTTATGAGGAAGGTTTAGGTGCATAATTCGTTAAGGTTTTGTGTAAATTGGTTGAAATATGACGATGATTGTTAAATATGTTAATATTTTATATTTGATGCAACAAACTGATGCAAATTTTGTAGGCATATATGTTCTACCCGTGCGAACTGCTAGTTATATATATTTTTGTTTTTGCAAATAGGCGTGACGAATGATTTTGAAATCTTCTTCCGTAATGTGGGAACACATTTACTATTCACGAAAAAAACCTTTATTTTGGTAATTAACTTAAGTTTACCGAAGTTTAAAGCAATTTTTCTAATATTTTTTGCGCAAAAACAGCTTACATGTGTCATGGCGTCGGCTGTGACGTCACGCATGGGTTAATAAAATACTTAACTAAGTAACTATTATATAATCTGTGACAATGAATACACTACATGAGTTTTCCAAAATTAATAACATTTTCAAGACCTCATAACCTCATAAGAGGACATAGGCGTGACGTCATGCGCTGTGATTGGTGTTTCAATCAAAATGGCCGATTGCAGAATTTTAGTGTTTTATTTCATTGAAAATCTTAATAATCTCAATTTTTTATATAAAACTAAACTAGTGTTTTAAATTATTTCAATATGTATTTTCCCCTAAAATCATCAAATATTCGATTTTTTTGATACTGTCGTCGTGCCTATTCTGTGCAACTAAATGCAAGTTTAATTTTTTGAGTACAAGTGTACCTGTGTAGTGTGTTTTAAGGTGATCAATTTCTGGATGCAGAATTTCGTAAGCAACAATTTCAACATAAATAATATAAACCTACATTGCAGTCGTTATAATATTATCGTAACAAGGCAATATTACAACGTGGCAACTATTAGAACCTAAATACTTAAGTAATACACTTAATTTTCATTACAAAGCTAAAATGGAGAGTACAGAATGCACTGTTTTGTTTGCACTATGAACGAACATGCCTGGATCCGCAAAAACAGCGTTTACACCATATCAGTGCAAATACTTACATTGTTTACACTGCTGACCCTTTGTGATATGGCGCCAATAGGGCTGCCACGGATATGTTAAATTTATAATATTCATAAATATAATCAATTACTAATATATCGGTACGCAGCAACATCGACAACCAACAATGCCCTTTTTTCTGGTAGACAAGCACACAACCGCTATCTCACCCGACGTTAAGTGAAGACGCGGTCTAAGATGGGATTGTGCTTGTCTGGAATCGGAAGATGACAATAAGAAGAGGCGCTAGACAACCGACTTAGCGCTCGTCGTCGCGAACTTGCTGCGTAATAAGTTTTTCGGACCTGCACGAAACCTAGATAGAGATAACCCACAAAAATAGTAGTGAGTATAAAAGTCGGTATGTAATTAAATAATCTTGCCTCAAATTCATCGCTGTTCCTCGGTGAGGTCACGCGGTGAGAACGCGATTATGATGATGATCAGTAATCATCGCGATCTCACGGCCTACGTCTCACTACGCTACGCTCTGGATATAAAATAGCGCCCTCAACGAAAATATACATACTATATTTTTTACTATTATTAACTCACCAGCTTTCTTCGTCTTATTGCCAATGTTTTCCACCTTGTTCTTTATATAGGCCAGCATAGTACTAAATCAATACAATACATTCTGTTTAATCATTGCAAAAGGCAGCTTTACCACTTGTTTTAATGTTGTGAAGTCATTTGAAATACAACAGTCGACGACTTACCTGAAATAAAATAAGAAATAAAATTAGCAACAGTGTGAGAATATCTGGATTTTGAGATTTGAAGCTCAGTATAATTTAATGATATAATTTGGGATGTGTACATTTGATTGAATAAAAATGTAATTTTTTTTATAGATAAACTATGTTCAACTTTCAGTAATCTTATATATATATAGGAACTTGTCATCTTCACCCTCTGCCTTCAGAAATAAAATTATATAGTCAGAGCCGATCGAGACATTTTCTCGTCAGAATGACAGCCCTATCAACATTATTTGTGAGGTGAAATTCTCTCACAATGTCCCTATTCCATATTCGATCGGTTGCCAATTGCGAATGAATTTGAAATGAGGCAAATAAGCAATTAATATGCCCATAACGGTCGTATTCGGATCGATTACGCGATGTGGGATATTTAGAACGCTTGACGGTACGCTGCAAATGGTACTCGGCTATTAATAAACAATACCGAAGATTAAGACAATGTTTAGAAAAATGATAAATACTTCAATAAAAGTGATAGATACATAAAACTAGTACATGCACTTCAAAAGTCGTGATTTGTATTTAAAATTAAACGAAAAACATGAAAGCTAATATTTAATAAGACATTACGCTACATTTGCATGTGCAATAAAAATGAAGCAGCGAGGCGGAAATATATTGGCACAAAGTATGCAAACGAACAGCTGTTGTGAATAAATTGGTGATAACTATAAAGTTTATAAAGCGTGTAGTCAGTAAGTCGCCTACAATTTTATCAACAGAATACATGAGGGATCACATTTACATAATAAGCCTCCGCCCGCATACTACCAACACGGCCCATCGTATACAGTTTCCGTTATTATTTTACCTCGTACAATCCGCTCTCAAATTATATCGTCTGGTTAAATCAAATACATTGATAACAACGATCTGAATGTAATGTTCATCGCAACATTTTGCGGACAAGATAATCGCGTTTGCGCGATTAACTTGCACTAATGTGAAATGATAAAACTCATTTGATGTTTGACCTGAGCTAAACACGTTGCACAATATGCCGACTGAAGCAAATAAAATGCAATATGGCATAATTGATAACTATTTTATATTTTGTTTAACAAAATAGATCAAAATAATATGATTCGTACCTATCAGTGAACTCGGTCGCACTTTTTATGCAAGCTTTTTTATGATTTGTTGGCAATTTGTAATATTTATGACCTGTGAATAAATAAATAAAGAATAACAAATTCAACAATAATATTATGCAAGTACAAATAATAATAAGGAGTATTAATAATTCTTAAGGAAAATTATATTATACGCGTATAGTCTTCTAAACAACAAAACGCTATACTTTGACACTCATAGTTACCACTAAATTCTTAATAAAAAAACCTCAGCGTACAATAAAAGACATAATATTTAAGAAGGACCTCCCTCATACCACCGAGGCGACATATTTAACCGGCCGGTCAATAACGTAATGAAAACATAAAATAAAAGGGAATGGTCAGTTCGCACGAACGACACAGCGTTGGTAGGCAGCCAACAGTCGCATGTCTACAGGGCAATATCGCAGCGACGCTACAACAAATCGAAGTAGCAGATCCATTTATAATTAAGCTACGTATACCAATTGACATTTGCCACGAAGAAATAGCCAGCGTGACATTTGGCATAGCAAAAATGTCTAAGGCTGGCCGCACACGGGCCAACCACAAAACGCCGCCACCGGCATATTTCCTATAGTTTTCATACATTTTATCATGTAGCATGTGGCGGCCACCGGCGTCAACCGTGTGCGGCGAGTCCATATAAAATGTATGAAAACTATAGGAAATATGCCGGTGGCGGCGTTTTGTGGTTGTGGCCCGTGGCCCGTGTGCAGGGACCCTAAGTGTAGACGAGACGGTAAAAGATCAAAATGGCAATTAGCATCTGAACTCTATCACTGTCTAATCGTTAATTTATATTCTATCAAAGGATATAGGTACAGAATTAGATGCACTGAGTGTTTTATCGGCACCAAAAAGGTTTAACTTGATTGACTCTAAAAAATTACTGATTCGATGTATGCATTGTCATGGATGACACTGTGTTACAAAATCAGTATTCAAGTATTGACCTTTACGTCAACACCATCAACGTTCCCAAATAAAGACTAGATCACCCTGTCATTAAAACGACAGGCCTTATTGGACCCACCACCAGTCAGGAAAACGACGAGGGCCCACTACAGATTAAAACAAAATAAGGCACCAAAACGCACTTGTAGTCACGCATTACGAATGCTAATGTCCACGTTACAGCCCATACGGTTTATATATGTTGTCGATAGGGCTGCCACTTGTAATATTGTATGGTCTCTACAAATAATTACAATACGAAAACATTGCTATATCCCGGCAATATTTTGTTGCTATTATTATATTCATTCTTAATATTTGGTATTCTTGTATGACTGCGGCCGTTTATTGTCTGTCCGTCTGTCTGTGTGTCTGTCTGTCTGTCACCAGGCTGTATCTCATGAACCGTGATAGTTAGACAGTTGAAATTTTCAAGATGATGTATTATATACATATATACATAAATATATATATATATATATATATATATATATATCCGCTATAACCGCCGCTATAACAACAAACACTAAAAACAGAATAAAGTTAAAAGTTATAGGGGGTCCCTATACAAGAAACGTGTTTTTTTCGGCATTTCAATATAATTCCATCTATGAACGCTTAAGTAAACGTCCATAGATGGTGTTATATTGAAATGCCGAACCCTAATACCTTTGTGTTAACCTTCACTTAGATAGCGTTCGCTGTTTTGATAAAAAAAATACGATCTTATAAAGTACTGTAGTGTGGTACGGAACCCTACGAGTACGAGTCCGACTTGCACTTGGCCAGTTTATTTTATTGCGTGCATATAATTTAATTAGTTAATTTTTTTATGTTAAGTAATGTGTGTATTAGGATTACATCCACTAAGCACTATTTTCCAGTATTGGACAGCCCTAGTCCTAAGATTACCGCCACGGAACGTCACAGAGGAGTAATAAATCACAGTACCTTTTGCGGCGTGCCATCCATGTCCACACGCGTCGTCGGTGTGCTTACCATGTAATGGTTTAATGCTGTTACCACGACATTCTCAAACTTGTGTACTTATATGTTCTACTCTATATATACTGTGGTATTGTGGTATTTAGTCCACGACTTATAATATAGCTGTAAAATTATGCGGTTGGCTAGATTTTCTAGAGTTCCGTACCTCAAAAGGTAAAAAAGGAAACCCTATAAGATCAATTTCTTGTCCGTATGTCCGTCTGTCCCTGTGTCACCACCGATTTTCTCAGGAACGGGTGGACCCAGCAAGTTCAAATTTATACCAGATACCGAGGTTTATAGTCCCTATTAGGTGAATAAAAATCAAGGTTTTGAGTCAAATCGATAAAAAGATATGGGCAAATTTAGATTTTCGTGAAAACTTGTAAGTGCCAAAATTTACCTTAATTTTCAACTTTTTTTATTTTTCGGAATTTTTCCTTTACGTACTTGCTTTTAACCAAAATTGATAATTCTAGGTCAACCGGATCATCAAAAAGGTTAGTTCATGTCTTGTCTTATAGTTGAATTAAAATTGAATTAATGAAAATGTAATTCATAAATAGTGGTCACGAGACGACGTCAGTCAGTCAGTCAGTCAGTCGAAAATGTTTTAAGCGCGATAAGTCCCATATTTTAATATATATAACTTTGTGTTCAAATCGCGAAGTTTAAAGTAAACAAGTTCACAAATTTTATCATCTAACATCTTTTATCATCAAATAAAAGCTTTTTGTAAACACTTAACGGCATCACTCTTGAAAGAAATAAACTGGCCAAGTGCAAGTCGGACTCGCACTCGTAGGGTTCCGTACCACACTACGGTATTTTATAAAATCGAACAAAAAATACCACTATCATTTTTCGCCAGCAAAACATAATAATTAATAAACATTTTGTTTCTTATAACGCCATGTAACGTCTAACAAAGGTGTTAGGGATCGACATTTCAATATAACGCCATCTATGGGACGTTTACCTAACTAAGCGTTTACAGATGGCGTGAAATGCCAAAAAAACACGTTTCTTGTATGGGGACCCTCTATTGCTCTGCTTTAACTTTATTCTGTTTTTAGTATTTGTTGTTATAGCGGCAACAGAAATACATCATCTGTGAAAATATCAACTGTCTAACTATCACGGTTCATGAGATACAGCCTGGTGACAGACGGACAGACAGACAGACAGACGGACAGTGGAGTCTTAGTAATAAGGTCCCGTTTTACCCTTTGGGTACGGTACCCTAAAAACTATCTATCTCTATAATACTATAAGAATCTTTGTCCTGACATACTGCCTGACTGACTGACTGACTGACTGACTGACTGACTGACTGACTGACTGACTGACTGACAACGCACAGCCTAAACCGCTGGCCGTAGAGACTTCAAAATTTGGAGGGTATATTTGTCTTAGTGTACTAAGAAAGGATTTTCCAAAATTTACTTTTTAAGGGGATGAAATGGGGGTTCAAAGTTTGTATAGAGTAACAAGGTTAGATAGTCTTTTCCATCCGAAACTTCACACAAGTGCTTCAGTAAAAAAATAAGTAAATAGGTTTTTTTGAAATTCCACCCCTAAGAGGGTGGGTGAAATGGGGTAACAAAGTGTGAAAATCAATATTGTTTCGGATTGCGCTGAAATTTGGCATGCAGATAGTTATTACGACGTTAGTTACTTCTGAGAAAGGATTTTCCAAAATTCACCCCTGAAGGGGATGAAACGGGGGTCCAAAGTTTGTATGGAGAGACAAGACTAGATAGTATTTTCTATTCCAAAACTTCATACAAGTGCACCAGTAAAAAAATTAGTAAATACGTGTTTCAGGTTTATTGAAATTCTACCCCTAAGAGGGTGAAATGGGGTAACAAAGTGTGAAAATCAATATTGTTTTGGAGTGCGCTGAAATTTGGCATGCAGATAGTTATTACGACGTTAATTCCCCCTGATAAAAGGATTTTCCAAAATTCACGCCTGCAGGGGGTTCAAAGTGTGTATGGAGAAACAAGATTAGATAGTCTTTTATATTCGAAACTTAACACAAGTACTTAAGTAAGAAAATAAGTGTTTCAGGCTCTTCGAAATTCCACCCCTAAAAGGTGAAGTGGGGTAACAAACTCTGAAATCAATATTGTTTTGAATTGCGCTGAAATTTGGCATGCAGATAGTTATTTTGACTTAGGTATCCGCTAAGAAATCATTTTTCAAAATTAACTCCTCAAGGGGATGAAGCGGGGGTTCAAAGTTTGGATAGTCATTTTATTCGAGATTCCGCACAAGTACTTCTGTAAATAAATAAAGTAAACTCTTCTGTAAAGTAAATACGTGTTTCAGAATTTTTCAAAATGCCATCCTAAGAGGATAAACTGGGGTAAGAAAGTCTAAAAATCAATATTGTTTCGGAATGCGCTGAAATTTATAATGCAGATAGTTATTATGACGTAGGTATCCGCTCAGAAAGGATTTTCTTAAAATTTCTTCCGGATACGGAACGGGGATTGAAAGTTTGTATGGCGAAACAAGATGAGATAAAGTACGTGTTGTAGGATTTTTCGAAATGGGGTAGGAAACATAGTCTGAAAACTTGGGTTTTTGGGTTTTATAAATATGAATCCCGAATTGCCTTAGTCACGCGATAACATGAAAAAGGGGTGAACCGATTTGGCTAATTAGTATTTGTTGTCTTTAATGATAGAATCGTTTTTACAAAAGAAAAGTTTTAAGTAAATAAAAGAAGTTTTTAACGCGGGCGAAGCCGCGGGGCTCTTCTAGTATAATATAGATAATAGAAAATGTCTCGAAAAGTAAATGTCGGGCACAACATCGTCATTGGCATTGAATTTCCTGAATATAGCTTTGCAAAAGGTGCAAGGAAATGGAAGTTTCATTAATTTAACCTTCAAACCTTGTGTGGGCGAAGTGGTCCCGCAAAGATTAGAAAATGTTTGTGGAAAAATATTTGAGTTGCAACGTGATGGGAAATTGGCCATCTCCTACTTGCTATCAAATAAATACAGAAAATACTTTTGCTAAACTTAAACATCAGGTGATAGCTTTTAATTTCTTCATAGTTAAAAATAGTAAAAGAAAAATGAGAATTTGTAGAAGAACAATATCTAGGTATAAAGCAAATTATATATAATAGCAAATTATAAATTATATAGTATAAAGCAAGCAAATTTGACTGAGACCATCCAGCAAAGGACATTTTGTCCTTCAATCAGCTTATTAGCTGTAAAACACGCACAAATATTGTATTCCAAAACGGTATTTTCGGAGAATATAACTTGTACCTACTCTATGCGATGATATGACTAATAAATATCATCCGATTTCAACCGTATACTTACATCAAGGCAAAGTGTTAGAATAGAACAATTAAAATGCTAGAAGCATCATATACGATACGATCAATCGATGATAGCAATGAGGTCAGACTATTGTATATAATTAATAATTGTTGTATTGCGTTACTGAGACAAACAGATATGCGTAAGTTTCTGAGTTAGACAATAATAATTGTACAATTCAGTAGATTGTGATCGTAAATCAAAACGATAAAGCAAGTTATGAGTGACTTATATGCTGATACTTTCTATTATTCAACGCTTAATTGTTGCAAGTGGAAAAGTAAAAGATATATAAGAAACAGGAAGGATGCATGCCAAAGAAAAGGCCTATGTATATCATCAGTGCACAAAAATATGCTGTTGATAGTGATGACGATTTGTATGCATCATAACAAAAGGCTTTATAAATCGTGGTCTATGTATATTTTTTTTTACATTATGTAGTTATCTATTTATTCTCTCTCTTCGATAACAACTATAATCTCATAAACCATCTTATGCTGTCTACTAAACCGTTACATTTTATCTATGCAGCTGTTCCGATCATTTTAATTTGTTTATTACACATGTAGAAATCGTTACTCATCATTGTCTAACTTTAGCAATAAAGTTGTAGGGGCTGTGTATTATGAACGTATAATTACAATATGTTGTTTATTTTATTATTAGGTGATTCTTAAATCATCTGTCGTAATGAATACTGTGTTATTTATTGCGTGGGATTTTCAATATGGTTCTGCTAACTAGGTAGGTCTGCAATTGAATTTGCATTGAAACGCAATTGAATGGTATGGACATCCGGTTTATAACGTAGAATAAAACAACATCCAAATTATTTAATACAAAAAGTCAAAGTCGACATGAAATATTTTTATTTAGATCAATCATGCTTTATATACTACTTACGCTTTATATTATACTTAAATAACTATTTCAATTATGCAATATGGAGTCGCGGCGATTTATAGGCGACCTTATTACGGAATGCAGGGACCTGTGACGAAACGAATTATTGTCACGTAGACACGTTCCATGCTTATATCCAGCTTAATATTGGTATTCAAGTTAAGACAGGTATCGAGTACGTGACGCGACGTCTGTTCAGAGGATTCCCGAACACGAAGGTCCCCAAAATATAATAAATCAAAAACTGTTACGCTATGGGAGCAGGGAATACGGCAGTTTTGGACAATTCGCTCTAGATCGCATATGGAAGTAATGATTAAGTATTGAATTGTTATTCCAACTCTTTTTAGAGACATTTTTGTATAATAGATTTTTTTTGTGTGTATTTGTCTCTGGTCGCAAAGTAATAAAAACGTTGTGTTTCTACTTTACAACCAGTTCATGCTGTGCAAAAAGTAATCCTTAAAAATTCATGCGCAGTTGGAAAGGCAAAAAGTTAACAAGATAATCCTAATAGGCTTTCCTTTCCCGCCAATCCTCAGGGAGCAAAAGGTTTTTAGCTTGTTTTTCAAATCGTGTTACTTTCTGCAATGCTGTTAGTATAATTTCTGTGACGTGGCTTTTTGTTTTACTCACTTCTGTCGTGAACTACAGAATTATGATGGGTGAAATATATTAACTTAATAAGGATAGCCTAAAAATACACTACTGACTACAAATCTACTGGTTTAAGATGTTTTAGCAATGTGTCAAATAATGTCTACTCTATTTCTCTCATATTACTTAACCTAACAGTAAAAGTACGGACACACCGCGGCGTCCTGCGTGCGCGATCTAGGCGGCGATCAGATAGCGCAGTAGTATTTGTATCGACTGGTTCACACCAAACGCGATCAAAAAACAATTGAAATGTACTGAGATCGCGCCCGCAGATCGCAGGACGCCGCGGTGTGTCCTTAACAGAAATATATTATGTTATACTATTTATCGATCGCCAACCTGTCTGCCCAGCGTGGCGATTTATAGGGCATATACCTCCTAATGAGCCAAAGATCGGGCTCAGTGGCGTATCTTGGGAGAGGCTTACGTCCAGCTGTGGACTGACACAGGCTGATCATGATGATGACACTATTTATTAAACTGGTCATCTATCTACATAATATGCAGAAATCTTACACTCAACTATCACGCATACTAACAGACATTCCAATAGACCAACTGTAACTGACCTGTGGTTTGTTCACCCTCTAGTTTCAACACTTGCATATACACTGTGCAATGACTAGTGAGCCATATCTGTGTTCGAGTATTGTAACGTGTTAGGATTTTATTTCTGAAACTTAAGGTCATTTTAAACTTATAAATTTAAATCTTATAAATCTTAAACGAAAATGTAACGTGAGGAGTGCAAGGCTGGACGGTGCACTTCCGTGCACTGAGATCCTAAATCTGTATGAAGCTGAAGTTCAACTGTCGATCGCTTTATCAACATCACGCTAAATTTCCGTTTTTAAATTTTTAAGTGTTAGATATTTTTATTCTATTATGTTAGTTCATGTCCTGCTCAAAGGACCATTTCTGTGTTACAGTATTTCCAAAATCACACATTTATTTTCACACTAATTTAATACTAATAACTTGCCAAATAATATATTCAATTACCTATCATTAATATCGGTACCTATTGAAAGAGGTCGTAAGGGGCCAATTCACGGTACGATCGATCTTTAAGATCCGTCTTTTCAGACCGATCGGAACGACGGATCGATAGTGTATGTCAAGATCGTTAACGATTTGCTTGATCGAAGACGATGTCGGGGATCGCAATAAAAATCCATGCAATCATGAATGAATGAACGATGAATTGACAGTGTGTGGCTCTTTGCGATCAGCGATTGATTTTTGTCTCACTCTGACGCCAGCCATCGCACGCATCGTATCTTTTGTAGCCGAATCGAAGTTAATGCCACGTAGGTAAGGAAAGGAAGTTCGTTTTCCATTTTCGTTTCCATGCCCTATGCACGTAGGTATTTAATTATTTCAGCACGTCTTTATCCTTCCGTTTCAAACAAAACAAAGTTCTATCTGATATACAACAAATGTAACTTAAGTCGGCACAAGACAATTTCTCAAAGAATTTAACTTGTTTAATAGCTTGTTGTTGAAACACCCCCGTCGTGTAACTTTGCAGGCTTCTAGACTAAATCTTTTCAAGTTTTCACGGTTGGCTGATGTCGATGAAGCTCAAAAGGGAAGACGCCCTTTGGCAAACAATTTGAAGTATGTACGTCATGAACATTTTATGTAAAAAAATTACTTGGACTTTCTTTAAGGTATTTTTTATGGATGATATTTTTACATTGCATGGAGGTCTATGCAATGTGTAGATAGAAGTTATAAATGCATGCCTACTCGTTCGTATCAAGTTTAAAAACGCATAAACTTATTTGAGTAGCTTAAAGAGTTAGTTTGAAACTTAATTGAGTTAGGATAGTTCTACACTATACTAGTTCTACTCTATTTACACCCAGTCGTGGTATCAACATAATTGATCAGGGAATATGTTTGTATAAAAATTAATATAAAATCTCAGTGACAAACCTGTTATCGTGTTGTACTTAAAAGCAACAAATGATCTGCTACAATTCAGTAAAATGTTTTGTGTCGTATTTTGCAAATCTTGTCAATCTATATCCCAACAAGCATATCATGGTACCTACCGCAAACATCACTGAACCGTGTATGTATTACAATTACTGCCGAACCCTTCCAAAGTTTTCACGGTTGATCGACCACCAGTGTTGTTCGGAAACTGATGATTCCATTCAGCCAGCACACCCTGTTGGAGCCAACGGACCGCGAAAAATCGTGTGGCGATCCAACGTTAGTTATGTCGTAATGATGTGCTCGAATCCGATCACCAGTTCTTTACTTCTGTGTTTGAAGGATCGACTTGTCCCTTTTAAGTATCTATCGGAAATTTTGTTGATGTACACAAAACATGTTTATAGCCTAACAAAACAATATCTAGATAAGATAGGTACTCTACAGCTTTAAAGATGGCTATTTAGCACTTTAATGTAAATATATTGAAGTGATACTTATCATAAGTAGACAGTTTCCGTTTATGTCGGCTCGTAAAAAAGGCATCCTGTGCAAGATCTCATTTTGGAGATGCGTCGTATAGAAGCTTCACTACGCTTCTTTTCAGTTAGACAGGGAACGTAACGAAAAACGAACGAACGGGAACGATAATATTTATAACACGCTTTTGTAAGAAAACATCGTGAACAGATCGCCAGAAGTAGCATAAGATTTTTTTATTAAGGTTCACCAAACTAGGCAAGACTCAGAGTATTGTAAAATGTAAAGTATTATAAAATAAAATTAAAATGACAGAGTGACCCTTCTAGAGGCGAACACAGCATTAATTTAAGATGTTAGAGTTAGGTGGTTAGATGACAATTCCTACGTGTATGAGGACATTGCCGACTTACACACATCATACAGAAATAAATGTATTATACTTTGAGTTCCATGAGTAGATTAAGATAATTATTTCATCACGGGTGTTTTAGCACGTATTCGCCACAACGGAACGCAACTGCTCGTCGATTTCCGCACCTCGGCCCCTTTATTGGTGCGGGACAATATGCATGACCTAGCAACAAACGGTTTAATATTCAAGAGTCGCGCGTCCGCGGCGCACGCCCCGATGTAATAAAAGCACGCTCCGACGCTTAACGAGGCAGCCGATGAGCTCCTTCGTATTTCAAACAAGGCGACACACTACGTGACCGTACGGGAGGACTTCATTCCTGCAACTGGGATATCCGATTAACCAACTGATTCTAAACGTACGAGAATTACTGAGCTGCTTTGCTTGAAAGAACTCCAATGTGTGGCACACATAAAGCACAAAATAAGACAGCGGAAGTTGTTGTATAGTAGAATCGTCAACGCCAGTGATAAAAGCACTTGTTGAACTTATTGATTTAGACCCGGAACAATTGCTACTAACGATATAATATTGGAACGTTCAAGATTCGATGTAACAGAACTTATTGCATAGGCAACATTTAAAGCTTCAAGCACCAACAAATTCTATTTAATTCCATGACATAACACAAAAGCTCCTCAATGACTATAAAATTATAATTCTCTTTCAAACAAATTAAAGTATTTAACTAGGTAAATACCTATCTTGTTCGAAAAATTCACTTTCCATTCAGATTAAACAATGGACTACAGAACTTTTGAGATTGTAAACGTGATCAACATTTCAAATGTTGGCCAAATTATGTTTCTTTGTTGAACTAATTTTGATCTTTGAAATTCAATCCGCGCAGAATTGGTAATTAGAAGCTTTAGCTGACGGAATTGTTGACGTATGTCTTTTGTTTCATCATGTCTGCTTCTAATTTAATTAGATTTTTATTTTGAAAAGTGTTTCATAAATCTTTATAACAAAAGGAGACTCAAATCATAGAGGCTAGCTTTCTAAGTATAATATTCTGAGCGGGAACATTGAATAAGCTTGAAATCGCAACGATTCTACCAGGACTTTAGTCCCAGACACAGACATCTTCAGTTTTACTTTACATCTGTGATATTAGAAACAAAATTGTTTGAACCATGATATTGACTCCTCAAAACATTTCATTAAATAAAGCAGTATTCTGAACGATATTACTTTACTTGGCCTATAAGAATCTGTTTGGAAATATAAACTACAAGAGTGTGAGATAGCGGCATGTTTATACTATCTTACGTTTCTATGAATGCTATTGTCGCTTTCCCGTGAAGGAGAAATACGCTCAAGCCCGTTACGGTATCGGGCGCCGGGTGAACCGTGGCGCTATAATCCAGAATGCAAGACGAAAATCGTCGCCGCATTGTGTGGAAAATCGAACGGCGATGTTGCAAGACGGCAAGACCGAAGGCGCTTTGTGCGCGATCAATGGCCCCATGATTGCTGGTAACTTCTTTGCACGAGTTCTTGAGAACTGCCGCCGCGTAATTTTATTCTTCTTTATAGGCTCTGACCTTGACTGACGATATTGTTATATGGTTTGAATTGAATTTATATTGAAATTTTTTGAAATCGTAATTGCAATTTGCAATAGAATAATAATGTGCACGTCACGCACATTATTATTCTTTTTTTACGCGATGAAATCTTTTGGCTTAATTTTAGATACAATAAATTATAAATATAGATAGATTAATAAATTATAAAATATAATATAAAAAAAAATTATATATGGTATAAGTATAATATATTATAGATATATAATTAAAATACATTATTAAATATATATTAACATATTTTATAGATAAATTTAGATAGATACAATTTTAATTTAATTTAAAAAAAACTGGAAATTCTGGGGCTTTTTTTGTTTCTATCTTAAAGTTTAAAAGTACTGCAAGTAACGTAGATACAAATATTATATGTGTAATAATACTTAAATTTTACATTTAAACCCACCCCCGACTTGGATATGTATAATATATTAATTGAGACCATTCCAATGAGCGTCAATACGACATCTCTGATGTTAGTTGATGAGGAGTTGAGTATTCTGCAGATTCCAGTAGATACTCCAGCATCAGGTCCGATAAACTGGATCTTCTTGCAATATTATTGAAGTAACAGAATACCGAATTTTGAATTGATCAGACCTATAAAAGTTGCATTCATAGCCTCATTACTAGAAGAGAGCTCATAATCTTCAAGCGGAGGAACGTTTATTTTTGTAAACAAAAAAAATATATAAAATAGGTATACAGATAGACGCAAACATACATAGATACATAGACGCACAAGTCAAACATATTTACCACCCCCTCTTTTTGGGTCGGAACCTACTAAAATGACTGTCAGTGGATATCACAGATATGAAAATGCTCATTACAAAAATATTCAAATATTTTTTTAAAGATAAAAATATTTTTAAGACATATATATCACCATAATTCTAATCCACACATCTTCATTAACTTTATAAATCCCTTGAAAACAGAGAGGTGCATTGAAAAATAATGCTCTAATGGATATTGTATAATAGGTATGGTTATCGAATCCTTAGTTATAAACCGTACTAAGGAACTGCACAAATAGGTACTTATAATTAATACAACCGTATTGTGTGCGAAATACAAGTTTAATGTCACAAGACGAAATCGAACTCCGTCCAGATTCGCTACGAAAGGTTCTTTGTGTTCAATCAATGGGTCTTCGATTGCTGAAAAGTTTCTTTGCACTAGAATTTTGAGAAGTGAATTGCTGAGTATCTTTTAATAATCATTTCTCTATAAATTCTAGTATCGTTACCATTTTGATTTCCTTAGGATACTTTCCGTTTTAATGATTGAAAAATAAAAATGTATTTGTTATTATCGTGGTTTTTACTTCAGGTATTTCCAAGAAAGTACTGTATTTTCACTTCAATAATATGTATCTACTGAAATCGAGCTCAACCTGTCTTCCGAAGTGCACTGTTATATATTGTTATATTTTAGAAACGTTCAAAGGTTTTTCAATTCAATTAACATTTCATTAAATTATATCTATAATACATATTTGACAATTTGTGAAATTTCAAAGGCTAAATCTATAACGCAAAATAGTTTCAATGCAAATAGCGCCTTGAACACAGTCCTCGTTTTTAGGGATCCGTAGCCGAATGGCAAAAAACGGAACCCTTATAGATTCGTCATGTCTGTCTGTATGTCTGTCCGTCTGTCCGTCCGTATGTCACAGCCATTTTATATTTTATACTAGCAGCCCGCCCCGGCTTCGCACGGGTAGAAAATGCCTACAAAATTTGCATCAGTTTGTTGCATCGAATGTAAAATATTAACATATTTAACAATCATCGTCATATTTCAACCAATTTACACAAAACCTTAACAAATTATGCACCTAAACCTTCCTCATAAACACTCTGGCTATTGGTGAAAACCGCATGATAATCCGTTCAGAAGCTATTGAGATTATTGCAAACAGACAGACAGACGCAGAGCTATGGTCGGTGTTTCTCTGCGGGATCGAATCCGGAACGAAGTAATTCGCCAGAGAACTAAAGTGATCGACATAGCTCAACGGATTAGCAAACTGAAGTGGCAGTGGGCTGGTCATATCTGCCGTAGGACCGATAACCGTTGGGGCAGACTGGTTCTAGAGTGGAGACCGCGAATCGGTAAACGTAGCGTAGGACACCCTGTGACCAGGTGGATCGACGACATTCGCTAAGCGGTGGGCAGTGACTGGAAACAAAGAGCCGAAGATCGGACTCAGTGGCGTGACTTGGGAGAGGCCTATGTTCAGCAGTGGACTGATACCGGCTGATTATGATGATGATGAGACAGACGCAGCGATGGACTTTGTTTTATAATACTTACGTAGTGATATTGGACGGCCCTTTGGCGTAAAGGATAGTTACCCTGATTCTGACGCGATGGTTCTAATCCTAGCTATATAAATGAAAGTTTTATGTGCATTCATGAATCATGGGTTTTCGTACAGAGGTAGTGGGATCATTAAATCTAACAAAACTGGCCAAGTGCAAGTCGGACTCGCACTAGTAGGGTTTTTAATTTTTCGCCACCAAAAAACTAACTTTGTTTTTCATAGTTTGTATGAAAAACAAAGTTATCTTTGCGGTCGCTATATCTCAAAAACTGCTGACTGTATCTCGTTCAAACTAATTTTTGATGATAGTTTTTATTGAGATCTACAGAATATATTTTTTCTAGATTTTTCACTCCATTACTTTAAAAGTTAGAGAGGGGAGGGGAGGGGAACACATTTTACCACTTTAGACGCGCCTATCTTTTCAATGATTGACTTTGAGAAAAAAATATTTTAGAAACCTCAATGTCATTTTTAAAGACCTATTCATAGACATGTATAGGTTTGATGATTTTCTTTTGTTTCACTTCTATGTATGGAATATTAAAACTTTTATATTTTTTATCTATACTAATATTATAAAGAGAGAACATTTGTATTTTTGTGTTTGTAATGATTTGGCTCAAAAAATACTGGACCGATTTAAAAAATTCTTTCACTAATATATAGAATGGACTTTCGAAATGAAAATAGGCTATATATTATCCCGTTTAAATCAAAGGTACATTCGTGGAGACCTAATTTTTAACCTAAGTCGACAAAAAAACGGTCGCAAAAACACGCTTCTTACGAACGCTTCTCAATTGAAAACAGATGGAAGAATATTTTCTATGGAAGAGTTGTACAACTTAATAAGACCTACAAAAAAGTCCGCAACAGCATATGTCTATCTCTTAAGGTTGACTCACAGTAACCATTTAAATCTTTAATTTTTTGTTAAAAAATATTACATAACTTCCAGGGCTATTTTCAAGTATATAATATTAATCCTTATCCAAATAATTAATTAGCTTGGCCACATATTATAGATTAAAATTGTCCTTTACAGTATATAATTCTAATGAAAACTCTAGAAGATATCACGGATTTCACATACACGCATCGCAAAATTAATAAAATATTTGCAGTCAAACCACAGAATAGGTCATAGTTACTACGAAAATATTATTATAAGCTTAGCTTTTCTGTAGATCCCCACCGATCGCAATCAATTTGAAGTCAATAAAGTATAATAATAAGATCTATTGTATAAAATAATAATGATCTATATATATATATAATGAAAAAAATATACATATAAAAATAATATGAAAAAAAGATTATACATAGATCAGTCGGGGTGGTCACCCCGACTGACCTATGTATAATCTTTTCATTAAAAACATTCCAATGACCCTAAACACGACATTTAAAATCTGAGCTGTAAGTTGGTGAGGATTTGAGTATTTTGTAGAGTCCAGGAGATGTCCCAACATCAGGTCAATGCTTCCATGTTCTTACAATATCGTTGAAAAAGAAGATTTTCGAATTGATCAGACCTATGAAAGTTGATTTAAGCTCATAGTTTTATAACGATTGAACGAATATTCATGAATCAAAGCTAAGAACACTCTCGATGAAGACATCTATTAAAAAACTATCAATAATAAAATCAAAATCGGTTCATCCGGTTGGGTGCTAAGATGCTACAGACAGACACACAGATACACACGTTAAACGTATAATACCCCTATTTTAAATCAAAATCGGTTCATCCGGTTGGGTGCTCAGATGCTACAGACAGACACACAGATACACACGTTAAACGTATAATACCCCTACTTTTTGCGTCGGGGAACGCCGTAAGTTTACGGCGGCAGATGTTATCCTCGGTTGGTGGTAAGCTACTTTTCAACCGACTTCCAAAAAGAAGGAAGTTCTCAATTCGTCTGTATGTTTCTTTTTTCTTTCTTTTTTTGTGTGTGTATGTTACGCGATTACTCCGTCAATTGTGAACCGATTCGAATGATTATTTTTGTAATCGGTAGGGTACGTTTATGAGGTGGTCCGATTGTAATTTCATTGTGATGTGATAAGTACCTTCAGAGATTGACGATAAACGTCTCAAACTTGCTACTGAAATTGACTCGCGGGGCATTGAAGTCAGTTGTTTTAGTTTTTAAACTATCTTAATAATTGGTAGATTTCCACGAAAGATTCCCACGAAATCCATGATTCATGAATGCACATAAAACTTTCATTGGTAGGTATATAGCTAGGATTAGAACCAACGACCCTCGGGTCAGAATCAGGGTAACTATCCTTTATGCCATAAGGCCGTCCAATATCACTACGTAAGTGTTATAAAACAATGTCCAGCACTGCGTCTGTCTGTCTGTTTGCAATAACCTCAATAGCTTCTGAACGAATTATCATGCGGTTTTCACCAATAGCCAGAGTGTTTATGAGGAAGGTTTAGGTCTTAGGTGCATAATTCGTTGAGGTTTTGTGTAAATTGGTTGACATATGACGATGATTGTTAAGTATGCTAGTATTTTATATTCGATGCAACAAACTGATGCAAATTTTGTAGGCATATATGTTCTACCCTAGCGAAGCCGGGGCGGGCTGCTAGTTTTTTATAAAAATCAGAAAGCGGTTCACACAATACATCTACCTACCAAGTTTCAATTCTGTAGTCTTTATAGTTTCGGAATAAAATAGCTGTGACATACGGACAGACGGACAGACAGACAGACAGACAGACATGACGAATCTATAAGGGTTCCATTTTTTGGCGTTCGGCTACGGAACCCTAAAAAGTAACATACCACTAAGGAGAACATCTGCCGCCGTAACCTTACGGCGTTCCCCGACGCAAAAAGTAGGGGTATTATACGTTTAACGTGTGTGTCTGTCTGTAGTTTCTTAGCACCCAACCGGTTGAACCGATTTTGATTTTACTATTGATAGTTTTTTTTTTGTTTGATAGATGTCTTCATCAAGAGTGTCCTTAGCTTTAATTCATGAAAATTCGTTCAATCGTTATAAAGCTATGAGCTTTTTTCTAGTTCATTGTGCTATAAAATCTACTTGCATAGGTCTGATCTAAATTTAAATCTGATCTAGATTGAGATCTGATTAAAATATTATATTATATATATAGATCATTATTATTTTATACAATAGATCATATTATTATACTATATTGACTTCAAATTGACTGTGATCGGTGGGGATCGACAGAAAAGCTAAGCTTATAATAATATGTTTGTAGTAACTATGACCTATTCTATGGTTTCACTGCAAATATTTTATTAATTTTGCGATGCGTGTATGTGAAATCCGTGATATCTTCTAGAGTTTTCATTTGAATTATATACTGTAAAGGACAATTTTAATCTATAATATGTGGCCAAGCTAATTTACGTAATTATTTGGATAAGGATTAATACTATATACTTGAAAATAGCCCTGGAAGTTATGAAATATTTTTTAACAAAAAATTAAAGATTAATATGGTTACTGTGAGTCAACCTTAAGACATAGACGTATGCTATCGCGGACTTTTTTGTAGGTCTTGTTAAGTTGTACAACTCTTCTATAGAAAATATTCTTCCATCTATTTTCAATTGAGCAGCGTTCGTAAGAAACGTGTTTTTCTGTCGACTTAGGTTGAAAATTAGGTCTCCACGAATGTACCTTTGATTTAAACGGGATAATATATAGCCTTTTTTTATTTCGAAAGTCCATTCTATATATTAGTGAAAGAATTTTTTAAATCGGTCTTGTAGTTTTTGAGCCAAATCATTACAAACATACAAAAATACAAATGTTCTCTCTTTATAATATTATTATAGATAGATCTTTAGAATAAAATAAAATTCTACCCTGATCTGAATTATGTTAATCTACTAGTGGCTCTGTGAGCTTTAGACATCTGTCTTTGCATAAAACTGAATAACACAACCCCAAGCCCTTGAAGTCAATCGAATGATAAAGTTGCTCAGACAAAAAAGTTGCGTCTTAATAAGGGTAACAATGCAAACACTTTTTTTTAAATGGCACACACGATTATTTGATATAAGTTTCAGCTTGATATCTCTACGGGTTCTTGAGAAAAAGGGTCTTGACATACGGACATACAGACAGACGGACAAAAATGTGATCCTATAAGGGTTCCTATTTCACTTTGAGGTACGGAACTCTAAAAAATAACAAAAAATTATATGATTATTGGACCTGGGGTGGAAGTCTTTACATTGATAACTATGCGTCCTGTCCTGTCATCGCAAACGTCTAGTAGAAAGAGACGCAGCTAGACAGTTGTTATCTGCATCTCTTTTCTTATCGACGATTATCGTTATGAACAGAGATGCAAGTATACAACTGTCTAGCTGCATCTCCCTCTTCTAGATGTTTGTGATGACAGGACGCATCGATATCAATGTATAGACTTTTACCCCTGCTCACAAAATTTCACAATAATCGGTTGAGAAATGGGATCTGTAGAGGATAACAGACATCCGGCCGGACATACGAAAGCATTTTTGTCCAAGCTGAAACGGAGACCTCCACTTCGCTTGGTTAATGAATAATTAAATGATGAGATATGTAAATAGCATTTTATTATGTTTCAGACTATTTATCAAAATTTCTATTAGCACGTAAATACCTCAAACACATAACTTTCAAGTTAGCAAGGAGATTCCGAGCAGCTGCTACACTTTTAAAAAGTCGTGTTCATCTGACGTAATTTTTCAAGCCTTGCATAGCAATTCGAGGGAATTAATACATCGCTAGGATTCACACTGCCCCGGGATACGTCCAGTCTGGCCCGTCGCCAACGGTTGCACAATGCACAATAAATACCTACTACCACCACTCTTAATTACTTCACTGTCATTAAGTCCTACCAATCTGCATAATCGTATTGGTATCCAGGTTCTTAGCTTCGAGAATTGTTATGATTCAATATTGTTATAACGATCATATCGAAGACGGGTCTCACTTTCGTCTTTTATTTCAGCCCATCACATTCCAGGCTGTGGTCAAGTGCTTGTTTAACATAAAAAAGATAAGTCAAAATTGCAAGTATCTTGTTCTTTGCCCATTATACGATAAGACCTATTTAGGTACTCTTTTACAATTGGAAGACATTGAAAATAAAACAGAAAAGCATTGAAAGCAGATTTATGAATATACAAAAGCAATGCAAATATTAAAAACAACATTTTGCGAAATAATATTAAAAGTACTTTAATGGCAGAAGTAAATCACAAACAAACAACACCAAGGCAGCCGTAGACAATAAAGAAAATAACAAAAGAATAACAGGAGAGGAGAAAAATATTGCCGTTCAGCAAATGCAGGCGGATATAATTCTAAATTGAGAGCGTTAAATTAGCAAAAAGGACGCGAGCTCATTGAGCTGCATGGATAATTAACCCTTAAAACTTATTTCAGTTTAAGGACATGGAGCGTAGTTACCTTTTTGTGTCCGCTACGGGCGGGCCGGTAATCCGAGGTGTGGGCTAGCTAGTCGATGCTCAGCGCATTGGAAAACAGTTTATTGGATGTAAAAGGAGTCTGTTTGCGGGACGCTGTGTGCTCACCCGGTCGTGTGCTCTGTCGCTGGATTTATAAATCCTTTTGTACACATTAGCGTCGTGATGCGTTTAGTGTAGAACGTTGCTTTCGTTCCATTTTCAGTTCACGAGCTTCTACTTTCGCTGAATGCCTTTACACGTAAATTGCACACTTGGTTTAAAACGGTTTTTGCGTAACACATTCGGATGATGTGAAACTAGTTGAATTATTTGTCCTGTAGCACTTATGGTATACAGCAGAAAAAATACTTTCAGGAATTATTAACTGAACCTTTAAGATTGATTTCTTTTAGATTTAAAGCGTATTATATTCTGACATTTTATACAAATCATAATTAGTACTTTCAACTCGTCGAAAAGTAATGAAATTCCACTTTAGATATTCCTCCAAAAACCTTCAAAATGTTAAAGTATCTAACTCCGAGACTCGAGAGAGAGAATACCGGGTACACCAAATTTTACACAAGCAGGTAAATTGATGTGAAACTTCTGAAGCGTTACCTTAAAATTGTTTTAAAGCCGTAACAACGTAACACGCTCCGTCAAAAAGCCAAAATCGACCAACAAATTCAATTAAAAGTTTTTAACGGGTAACTCAAACCGAAGTAACATTAGATAAAGCTCGATTAATTATTACTGCTGCTAATGGACAAAGGGACCTCTCCTCGGCGGCCGACAAACAGCCTCCGAGTGAACTAGACAAAAGCTTCAACGTAAACACCAATCGCTCA
The DNA here is from genome assembly GCA_954871355.1 of Cabera pusaria. Taxonomy (NCBI): domain Eukaryota; kingdom Metazoa; phylum Arthropoda; class Insecta; order Lepidoptera; family Geometridae; genus Cabera; species Cabera pusaria. The sequence goes on from OX940896.1 coordinate 15,949,886, forward strand.
TTCAAGCGACCCGCGCCGACCTCGGGAAACTATCCTTCCTTTTTCCCCGTTTAGTCAGAATATATCTGTCTTTATCGTTCTGTAAGGGGAAATGCGGGAGCAGCTATTTGTTTTTACAGTCGAGCGTCGGCGAACAAATTAGGTGGACAAACTGTTGAAACGATCGAGGTGTCTATATTCCACTCTGCGGAAATTCTTCTCTTAAAATTGTTCAAGAGAGACTGTCGCGAACGAGCACGATGGAGGTAATAATTTTCTCTTTAACTCTGCGGAGATATATTCGTTCGATCTGCGTATTATTGGCAGATACTTAGAGGATTTTCAAGAACGAAATTGATATCTCCCGTGTGAATTCGCTCTTGCCTTTATACCCACAGTGTTATAAGGAATACTATTTAATAAGCAATAAATCAAACAATGTTTCAGACTCAATTTAAACCTTTTACTTAATATTTCGCAATATCTTCTGTATTTCGAGTTCTACACTAAACTCGGCATCTACTTAATAATGAATATGTTTGAAATGAAACTAGGCTCGATAAACATATTGTCTTTTGTCGTTGACCTCAAGCAATTTTCGCAAAATTTACTTAAGTTGTTGAGCCTTTGAGAACACAAGAGAAAGAGGGTTTCGTTCGTTGTTTGAGGCCATTTAGTCTAATTCGGATTTCCATTACGGGTTCGGTGAATAGCTGCCATTGAAATGACTTATTGCCTCAGACTTTGGTTTCTCTAAGCCGAATAGGGACCGGTGCCCATTATGTAAATTAAGTTTTCCAAGCATGTTTAGCTAAGGATAACAACCTATGTACATTTTGTAAGTTGGGAACAATACATTTCATACGCGCTAAAAAACGTGATCTTGACGACTTGACTTATTTGCAGTTGAATCTTCTGTCTGAATAAGCGTGATCTATTTTGAACCGACTTCACAACCGTCAATTGTGAACGGATTCAAATGATTCTTTTTTTAATAGGTAGGATACGTTTCCGACGTGGTCCCATTTTAATTTTATCGAGATCTGATAAGTATCTCCAGAGATATGGAGATAAATACCTCAAACATAGGAGAATGTACTGGTTTTAGTAGAAGAGTCCCAAGAAGATTATACAAAATGCAGGTTGCTATTGCATATACTTTTGAAGACTAAAAAATATATGACCTTGAATAATGTTTTTACATCTTTCTTCTCGTTGATTTTGGTTTTTGACAGATATTCTTACGGTAACTGTGAGCGAGATAGAAATAAAGGTGGGGATAATTAATATTTTTTATTTTTTTTATATCTTATAGGCTAGCGTTTGACCACTATCTCACCTATTGCTAAGTGATGATGCGGTCGAAGATAGAGAAGTGGACTAGAATGGGAACTGGCTCTCAAGGATTGCTGCCTGAACACATTAGATGTTTGGCGACAGATTTTTCTAACTTGAGGGTGGTAACTGGCCAGGCGAACACCAGATATGTCCTACCACCATGCGGGGGTTATTGGTTTCTTAACGATATTTTCTTTCACCGGAGGGCAACTGTGAGAAGCGCAAATATATTTTTCTATAGAAAAATTTATTGATGCACGGCGGTTTGAACTCGGTACCACGGCATCAAAGCCGACTGTTCTCCCAATTACGCCACCGGGCCCTCAATAAATAATTATATATTAATAATTATAATAAATAATTATATATAAATATAAATAATTTGTCTTCACATGAATGTTCTACCGGGCAAAGTCTTGTTAGAGTGCAAACGTTTTTAAACATACCTAAGATTTTTTGACATGACATGACGTTTGGCGAAGATGGCGGCCATTTCAGTCCCGCGACACTGCATACATTATTAAATAACTCAGAATTATGAACGAACTTTGTACCAATCAACACTGCAAAAAAAGTATAATACCACAGATTATATAATAGTTACTACGTAAAAATCATACTTTCCGTTGTTAGGTTGGCTACACAGTGCTTTCATAATTCGGGTTTCAACAATATAGGGAAGTGCCTCTTATAACGTAGTAGAGTGATTCAGTACTCTGTTGGCCATATAGCCGCAATCAATGTTAATAATCGCAAATAATACTTTTTAATATTCATTTTGGAATACAACAAGTCCGTGTTATAAAAGTATTTGGAATTATTGTAATAAAATAGACAATTAATTATCGTGTGTGTCAGATGCTTTAATTGCACAGGGCCATTTTGGACATTGTCCTTTGATACCTTGATAACATCATTATTACTAGTGAATATTTTCACTATAGCGCGGCATTTAAAGTCAATTTTTTTAGGGCTCCGAACCCAAAGGGTACCAAATGAACACTTTCTGAGACTTTGTTGTCCGTTCGTCCGTCCGTCCGTCCATCCGTCCGTGTGTCTATACATATGTGCGCACTTTACAGATCTGTATCTTCTTAACCGTTATAGGTACATACTTGAAATTTTCAAAAAGTATATATCCATCAGTGTATAACGGCCCAGACACGAAATTTAATAGATGTATGTAATTTAATTAAAACTTGTTTTGCACTAAAAAAGGTAAAATAAGTTATTTTTCAAAAAAAATAAAACCGATAACCACAAACAGGCACTCAAAAGCGAAAAATACATTTCTTAAAATTATTATAAGCGCTACCCACTTATCTATTTGAAGTCGGTGCCAGCCAAGTCTATTGGATAGTAGATAGATACTATGTATGTAGTAGTAGTAAGTAGGTACATGTAGGTTAGTAAGTAAGTAGATACATGTAGGTATTATATATCTACTACCTATTAGACTTGGCTGGCACCGACTTCAAATAGATAAGTGGGTAGCGCTTATAATAATTTTTAGTAATTTATTTTTCGCTTTTGAGTGCCTGTTTGTGGTTATGAAGTCGGTTTTAATTTTTTTTTAAATAACTTACAGTATCTACAATCAGGAAGATATTCATCCATCAAATACTTGTCTTCTTTATAAAGATTGTAAAGACAAGCGTCCACACTCTACACCACACTATATATAAGCGTAATATTGAGTGGTGTCATATAAAACTTGGTACATTACATATTCGTATATTGGCATAGCTTCCGGACGGATATCGCCCTCTCCAATTAATATTCTAGATTCGTCCGCAGCTAACTCTATGTAAATTTGTACAATAGCCTCTGGAAATGTAATTGAACCATCGTTTGGTGCTTCAAGTTTAATTGTCAGATGTAGCTTACGCGTTCGTGAATCTGCTTTGGATATATTTCTCCATTTGCGTTCATCAGTTCACCTCTAAATGTTGTCAAAGTTAAATTAAATTCACATCTTTACTAACCATTATTTTACTTAAATTAATAATCAAATAATGTTGCAAGTAGTAATAAACAAATAAAAATACATTAGGATTCCAAATATTTTATTTTTATATTGATATATTCTTAAATGAAAAAAAAATGTTTTTGATGTGTAGAGTAAGAAAAGAAGATTATAACTACTTAACAAAGATGTCAACAAAAAACTTTTTATACAACCCGGAAAATTCACATATACAGCAAGCACATATTTTTAAAGCTTCATCTTCCCACGATAAAAGATAAATACTTATTCATTTTCATTCATGAAACTCCTCAGGCCGATCTTTTTGAAATCCATCCAATAAAACATTTCAAAACAAAAGATATTTCAGTACAAAGTTTCAAATAAGACAGTCCAATTGGCACTACGGGATCGAAATTATCCATTTTCACGAAAATGCGTCTCTCTTTGACCACTGTCGAAGAAAGATACTTTGAGAATGAAATCCGTCGGAGAATAATAACAGGACTTATTTGAACAGGCTTTCATTATTTTATTGTTGAAAGCAAATACAATAAAAGAATTTGGTTTGGCTTAAACGCAATTCGTTAAGTAGAAAATCAAACGCGCAGCGTAAAACGTAATGATGATGTTTAAATTGTAAGCAGGAGTCAGAAAATGGCAATTACATGTTCATAAGCCAACGAAATAATAATTTTATGTGAGTTTTCTCTATTGTCTTAGTCATTGTACTTATCTAGTTATGTTTTGATATTTTTTATGAATTTGATAAATATTATTGGATTACAAAATACCAACTAATAGGCTTTTATTATGGTTATGGACGTTGGATTCCAGCTTATTGAACACCTTTTGTTAATGAAAGCTTTGTCTTAAGTAAAGAAACAATGCTAACAAATAAAACTGGCCAAGTGCGAGTCAGCATCGCGTCTCTTATCGCACACTTAGGGAGGGTTCCGTACAATACCAAACATAACAGAGTTTCAACCTCATATATTTGAATAATTGATATTACCAAGAATATTTGGTTTGGTCGCGATCTAGAAAGACGGGGCTCGTTTACTAGCGCCATCTATGTCATTTTGCCGAAACAAATTAGATAGATGGCGTTTAAAAACACGTTTTTTGTATGGGGACCCCCCTTTAATTTTTAACTTTATTTTGTTTTTAGTATTTGTTGTTCTAGCGGCAACAGAAATACACCATCTGTGAAAATTTCAACTGCCTAACTATCATGGTTAATGAGCTATAGCCTGGTGACAGACGGACAGACAGACAGAAAGACAGACAGACAGACAGACAGACGGACAGCAGAGTCTTAATAATAGGGTCCCGTTTTACCCTTTGGGTACGGAACCCTAAAAATATATACGGTCTAAAAATATAGAAACCTCCTTTTTAGGGTTCCGTAGCCGAATGGCAAAAAACGGAACCCTTATAGATACGTCATGTCTGTCTGTTTGTCTGTCTGTCCGTCCGTATGTCACAGCCATTTTATTCCGAAACTGTTAGGACTACAGAATTGAAACTTAGTAGGTAGATGTATTCTGTGAACCGCTTTCCGATTTTTATACAAAAGTAAAAAAAAAAAAGTTTAAGAGGGATCTCATACATGGAACTGCAACAAAAAAATAATTTTTTCTTCAAACCTATACATGTGGGGTGTCTATGGATAGGTCTTCAAAAATGACATTGAGGTTCCTGAAATCATTTTTTCTCAAAGTCAATCATTTGAAAGATAGGCGCGTCTAAAGTGGTAAAATGTGTGTCCCCCCCCTCTAACTTTTAAAGTATGAGAGTAAAATATCTAAAAAAAATATATGCTGTAGATCTCAATAAAAACTAACAACGAAAATTGGTTTGAACGAGATACAGCCAGCAGTTTTTGAGATATGGCGACCGCAAATCAAAGATAACTTTGTTTTTCATACAAACATTATGAAAAAAAATTTTGAAGTTGCGAAAAATCATAGTTATGGAATACTTAACTGTGTTACGGAACCCTACGAGTGCGAGTCCGACTTGCACTTGGCCAGTTTTTTAATTACAATATTCATATAATATTGCAACAATAGGCGATCATATCGCTAAAAGCGATCTCTTCCAGACAACCTTCGAACGGAGAAATCTTTTGTCGTATCACACGATGGTGTATGGCTTCCAGCAACAAAAACAATATAAGTAAAGAATGTTGAGTAAAATAGGAAAACATAATTAGGTATACTTTCTTGTACATAAACAAATAATAGCAAAAGCATATTATCTTGTATCAAAGGCGAAGTAAGCATAATTAGTGGTGATATTGACAAATTATTATCGGCAGTTAAATAAAGTCCTGTACATAATGCATGCATCTATATTTTTAACCAAATTCACAAAAGAGGAGGAGGTTCTCAATTCGTCTGTATGTTTTTTTTTGTATGTATGTTACGCGATTACTCCGTCAATTGTGAACAGATTCAAATGATTATTTTTTTAATAGGTAGGGTACGTTTCCGAGGTGGTCCCATTTTAATTTTATCGAGATCTGATTAGTATCTTCAGAGATATGGAGATAAATATCTCAAACATAGGAGAATGTACTGGTTTTAGAAAAAGAGACTCAAGAAGATTATACACAATGGAGGTTGCTATTGCATATACTTTTGAAGACTAAAAAATATGACCTTGAATAATGTTTTTTACATCTTTCTTCACGTTGATTTTGGTTTTTAACCCTCGACGCGAAACGAAGGAGTGTTATAAGTTTGACGTGTGTATCTGTGTATCTGTGAGTCTATCATCGTGGCATCGTAGCGCCCAAACGGATGAACCGATTTTGATTTAGTTTGTTTTGTTTGATAGATGTCTTTCTCGAAAGTGTTCTTAGCTTTATTTCATGAAAATCTGTTCAGCCGTTTAAATATTTTCAGCTCTTTTTTGGTTAAACAAAAACTACGATAGCAACTTTCGTAAGCTCGTAGTCCTTTGACCGCGGTCGTCAAAAAATCAAAATGGCGCTGTCGCAGTATCTTGTTACTTCAATGATATTCCAAAAATGTGGTAAGCTTGTTCTAATTCTGAGAAATCTCCTTGGAATGGTCTCAATGTACAAAGTTATGCATATGCTTTGATTATAAACTCGGATTACATATACAAATCAGTCGGGGGTGGTTTTAATTTTATTAATTTAAGTATTTTTGACTTCTGATATTCTTACGGTAACTGTGAGTGAGATAGAAACAAAGGTGGGGAGAATTAATTTGTCTTCACAGGAATGTTCTACCACGCAAAGCCTTGTGAATGTGCAAAGTTTTTGAGCATACCTAATATTTTTTGACATGACATGACGTTTGGCGAAGATGGCGGCCATATCAGTCCCGCCCGCGACACTGCTTACATAAATAACTCAAAATTATGAACGTACTTTGTACCAACCAACACTGCAAAAAAATTATAAGCATAATACCACAGATTATATAACAGTTACTACGTAAATAATACTTTTCGTTGCTAGGTTAGCTACACAGTGCTTTCATAATTCGGGTATTAACAATGTAAGGAAGTGCCAATTCTTATAACGTAGTAGAGTGATTCAGACTGTGTGGGCCATATGGCGGCAATATTTATTTTGGAATACAACTAGTCCGTGTTATAAAAGTATTTGGAATTATTGTAATAAAATAGACAATTAATTATCGTGTGTGTCAGATGCTTTAATTGCACAGGGCCATTTTGGACATTGTCCTTTGATACCTTGATGACATCATTATGACTAGTGAATATTTTCACTATCGCGGCATTTTAGGGTTCCGAACCCAAATGGTACCAAATGAACACATTTCTGAGACTTTGTTGTCCGTTCGTCCGTTCGTCCGTCCGTCCGTCCGTGTGTCTATATGTGCGCACTTTACAGATGTACCATCTTAACCGTAATAGGTACATACTTGAAATTTTCACTAAGTATATATCCGTCAGTGTATAACGGCCCAGACACGAAATTTTATAGATGCATGTAATTTAATTAAAACTTGTTTTGCACTAAAGAGGGTAAAATAAAATCTTTTTCAAAAAAAAAAAACCGACTTCATTACCACAAACAGGCACTCAAAAGCGAAAAATAAATTACTTAATATAATTATTATAAGCGCTACCCACTTATCTATTTGAAGTCGGTGCCAGCCAAGTCTATTGGATAGTAGATAGATACTACCTACATGTATCTACCTACTTACTACTACTACATACATAATATCTATCTACTATCCAATAGACTTGGCTGGCACCGACTTCAAATAGATAAGTGGGTAGCGCTTATAATAATTATATTAAGTAATTTATTTTTCGCTTTTGAGTGCATGTTTGTGGTAATGAAGTCGGTTTTTTTTTTAGATTTTATGTAGTGATGACGTCGTGATGTAGATATAAAATTTAAACTTATGTAGGTATACAAATTGTCCCCCCTCATTTTAATGTGTTGAATGTGAACGAACTTTCGAACAAAAGAAGAAAGTGACAGGTTTCAGGAAGCCGCATTGGTGTTTTCTACAGTTACCCGACTCTCAGGGCGGTACTACGAGACTGAATGTCGAGAAATTATACCACACTACGTATGCGAAAGTTTGTTTGGGATTTATGTTATTCAATCACGCTATAATGCCGGAACAGTTTTGATGTTTGATATGAAGGTTGTTTACTTTTCACCTTCAATAATATAAAATTGTTGTGTTGTAATTCGAAATAACAGGTTGCACTGCTCTATAATACGTTTAAGATTTACAAACTAAATATATTTTTGAGGACAAACATATTTTAAAATCTGATATTTACATCCATGCAAGAAGATTATTGGACGAACCCAACGCAACAATGAAACGAAACTAAAATGTAAGTATGTTTATTTATTTACCAAGTATAATGTCATGTTACCCCTCATATCATACATAGTGAATTTCGCTTATAATTTCTATCGTAAAAGACGAATACATTTCCAAAGTTACCCCTTTATGTCAGACGATCTTTCTAGTCGGGGCGTCCGGACATGTCGACAACGATCGATTGATACATTTATCAAGCTTATGAGTTACACGCCTGATATACACTTAATCATTCACTTAGCTTTGCCATTGTAGAATATCTCTGTGTAAACGACTTTAAACAGTCTGAGACCCAGAGACAAATAGTGAGGCCGTATTTCTCAGCCGTCTGGCTCTAAGCTCTCTTTGCCTAAGCGTGACTATTTGTCTAGAGTTAATGCGAAGTTTCGTGCCAACGAACCGAATGCATTGATGATAATATAAGATCGTTTTAAAAACTAAAATCACCGACTTCAATTGACTCACAACGTTTATTTGTAATTATTCGAAGCGAACCTTGCTAAATTACAGAAGACGCGGTGAACGCTCGCTTTGAACGCTTGACTCAATATTTCATAAGAATTCACAGATTTCGTCTGACAGTTAAACTATAATGAGCCGATTTCAATTTTTTTTAAAATCCACTTTTGATAAAAAAAACTAGTTTGATGTCTATGTTTGTTTATTATTTACTCAGCAAAAGTAGGTCGATGAAAATTGCAAAATGTAAAAAATGTATGGAATGAAAAAAAAAAAGAAATCAATCGAAAAAGAAAATAGGAAATTTGTTAGATTTACAATTTCAGACAATTTCGTTCATTTTGAAAGCCATCTGTTGAGTTTTCAGGAACTGACATGTTTTTCTTTTAAGAAACCGCCTCATTTAATAATCTGACAGTTTAGTGGAGGATTCTGCGCTCGCATCGAGCGGCTCTGCTCCCACTCGCTGCATTGACTAGTGCAACGCGTTACATGAACTCGATCCATTACAAACAAATGTTGCAAGTCAGTCTCGGCTTCAAGAAGTGTAATCAGATATGAGAACGGAATCCTACAGGTATCACTTACGGAAGTTGCCAGTGAAACCGAGGAGATTGTTTTACACGTTCCTATCGTTTAACGAAAATAAAAATGTCAACGCAAATGCCGTAGCAAAAATTAAAAGGTATTACATCATTCAAGAAGCAGAAATATATATTTTATTTTTATCATCACGCAAATATATATACTTATACTTAACTACACCTTATAAGTATACAGGTAAACACCATAGTAGTTCATTAGATCACCGTTTTCGGGTTCTGTCTGTCTGTCTGTCTGTCTGTCCGTCTGTCACCAGGCTGTATCTCATGAACCGTGATAGTTAGACGGTTGCAATTTTATCAGATGATGTATTTCTGTTGCCGCTATAACAACAAATACTAAGAACAGAACAAAGTTAAAAATTAAAAGGTTTAAAACAAAAAACGTGTTCTTTACGATAGGCGCCATCTATGAATCTTCATAGATCATAATAGATATCGTGTTTAACTTAATCTCGGAATCCGAATCTGAATCTCGAAAACGGCTCCAAAGATTAAATAAACTTTAGTATACAGGGGATTTAGGGGGTGATAAATAGATCTAGCTAGGATTCATTTTCAGAAATGTTGTTTTATTCGTGTTTTCAATAATCAACTTTATCGAAAATCAACTTTGCTCTGCATTTTTTGCCACTTAAAAATATGACTCTACGGGAAGAGTCATATTTTTAATCATTGATATCATCGACATCTATTGGCGAGTAGAAGTAGCTTTAGTGTTATTGTGTAGTTAAAGCAGTTAGTTGCTCTCAATTAAAAAAATCTGCAATCAACTACAAATAACTTACCTGTGTAATAGCCTTTGAAATTAATTCACCTCGACGCAACTAGATGGCAGCACAGAAAAAATTAGCACACGCAAGCGTTTCATTTGTTTAATTTGGCCTCGGTCGATTTGTTTACTTGAGTTTTACTTGTAGTAGTGTACATTCAGTATTAATTAATATATCTTCTATTTTAGTACTTAAAGAGTTTCATTTAGTTAGGATCAGTGGAAAGTTAGTCACGTAGTATTTATATTCTCTTTGAGTTAGTCGTACGAACACTTCCAGATATTTAATCATATTAATTACCTATGTGTTAACGTTTACTTAGTACGTGTTAGAAATTCGTTGGATATTCGTTAGATGGCGTTCGGAACCCTCCGTGTGCAGGACAAAAGTCTGACTCGCACTTGGCTAGTTTTATTTTCTCTAGATGGAACTATTATGAGTATTACGAGAAGAATCCGAGCTATTTTATCCTTTTTCGTAACTTGAGTTAGGGTTTGTACTATTCATTATTCTGTGGTTAAGGGGACCTAAGTTTTCAATCTCTTGACGTAGAATTCTCGGGAGCAAGAATATTTCCTAGCAGAATATAATCGGATAGTGTGTGTATTGATTAAAATGAATAATTCCATGCACTCTTACCCCCAAGTAGAACAAGCAGTCAAAGGAAACGAAAACGAGGCAATAAAAATAGACAGACTGCTATAGACGGCAGACTAGCCGGCGCCTCTCACCGTCCCCGTTGTCGCCACTCGCCCCTACCACTGGTTGTAAGAAATTCACTGTCTTCATTAAAATGAAAGTCAAACAACAAGAGTCTTATTATATGTATAAATAATTCGATCTAAGAGAGATCTCAAGAGCTACGAGTACATATTTATTTACACAATATACTATTTTCTAACCCCTTTACCAATTTGCCAGAGATCGTACAGAACAGAAGCGCGACTCACTCAAACTTGAAAATACAGATACGCATCATCTGCATATTTTTTTCATCATTCAATAATTAGACACGAGGTTACGAACAATACTCGTATTTAATTGTCTCCTAAAAATGTAAATGAGGCACGAATAGATAATAACAGATGGCATCTCAAACTTCTTAACGACATAACTTCCGCAAAAAGGCCACACAAAAATGTCGGCGGGGATCGAACGATAACAAGAACTCTTAGTACTGGCCGAAATTTTCACACGAAGTTGTATCGTCAAACGAGAGTAGATCCCTCTCTCCCGACAAGTAGGAATCGAAACCCCTGGAGATTACTATAAACGACACATCGGAATTGGATTGCGAACGAACGCACGCCGATCGAACGAATTAGGACTCGAAACATGAGGCGAGCTTCTATTACAGTGTTGGGTGACACTTTTCTTGAGATATAAAGGCTCTCCGGACAATATAACTAAGTCTATGGTGTTGGTTGAAGTAAAACGAGTAAAACTATGCTACTGCCCTCAGCAGCAATTTTAAACTTACTTTTGTATAAACGATACAAATCAAAAAATTCGAATCGAAGTGCTTTGCTCTTTCAATGCAGTCGTGTTATAATAATTATCAGATTCAGTCTAGTTAAAAAACTCTTTACATCTTTCACAAGTGAATGGAAGACAACCTCATTATTGACTTGACATTGCCTTATGTCCTCGAACGATCATCTTAGCCAAAAATCGTGATAGGGCATGCTCATTTAAATATGATTTTTATGTAATATTTTTTTATAAAGCTTACTAAAGTCCCCGTCACGAGAAGCTATAAATTATGTAAACAAGTGTTCAGGAGTTCACAACATTTGGACCAACTAAAAAAATTAATTTCGTACTCGTACGCATTCGAAACTCGAATGACGCGTTTATTTCAAAATGGCGTCCCGATAGTTTACAATCGCTGCGTCCGGTACCAAGAAACACAAACGATAGCGCTTAGCGTCGTTAAAATATGATCCGACTAAATTAAATAGGTTGTTACTTTCATATAACCCGTCTATATTTCATGTCGATTGAATATGGTCAATTTATTATTATCTCGCAGTATAAAATGTTTACTTAGTAAAAGATGTTTGTTTACATAATTTATAGCTTCTCGTGACGGGGACTATAGCAATGTGGGGTCATATTACTAGTAGTCTTATTGGCCCCTCCAAGCTAAATATGCTTGTGTCTGGAGTGGATTCACGTCAAAAGCGCAATAAGTGGGGATCGAACTCATTACTTCTCGATCGCCAGGGCATTAGGTCATCTTAGCCATTTGGGCTATAAAAAAATAAAAACTTTGATTAAATCTTTATTTACTCAAACATATTAAGGCGCCACATATATTATAAGTCCTACAAAAGAATAAATAAGAGTGCTTAAGTTCTACTCAACAGCTAATCTTATATTCGTGAGAACATCTTTACAGCCATCAGCAACAAATAAAGCGACATCAATAACTTCCAACTCGAATATATCACACTGTTCTAAAGTCAGTCCATTCTTTACACAACAGCGAGCAACTTTTGCGCAATACATTCCAAAGTACCGGACTGTCGCGGCTGAATACCTAAACACCACCGCCTCTTGGGGCCATTGTATCTTTGTTAGGAGGCTCCTTGGTTCCTCGTGTGGATGCTGAAACATTTTGTTAATATTCATCGGTGCCGTTGATGCCCCAGGAGAGATTTCTGTTACGTCTTTGCCATTTAGAATTAGAACTTCGCAATGTGTTGTCATTTATGGTCGGGGTTTGTTTATATTTCGCTATGCGACATCACTTATAATACGTGTGTATAAGTAAGTAGCTTTCAGTATCCTTTCATTGTACCTACCTACATTAATTTTAATTCTTAATACTTTGTATGACTAGATTAGTTTTTCGAATCAATCTTTTAATACATTTGTAGGACATTCGTAGTTGCAGCACATATCAATACAGCGTGTCCGAGTATCTTTAATTACTTTCACTATATGAAGCACGACGACGGATATAAGATACTCATACTAGAATTCAAATCAGAGCATGCTATTGCACAATCTGTTGAGAACGTCTCTCATACATTCATCAGACTGAGCCCACCGGCTATTGATACCCCGTCCTCACGTGTTGCTTCAGACCTTTGAGTGGACATTTCCCGCCTACAGACGCAATGGCGATATTGTGATTGGGTCCGAGCAAATAGAACTTACCTACCCTCCTCTTCACCAACCCTAGCATTGAACTATAAATTTTATCTATATCTAATACTTTGATCTACAGGAATTTGCATATTCACTATGACTGTCGAGATAAGTTTCTGATAGGGCTATCAGGAACCGGTAAAACTAGTCCTTACAAAAACTTACAAAAATCGTTAAACAAATAGGCAAGCATTAGTTAGGTGCGCCACAAATATTGTAATGATATTGGAACTAAGTTCCTTATCGCGCGTTTGATGGATGGGGGGCTAGACGAGAAAATGTGTCAGACCGATACTTTTGCTATATGACAGAGAGAACAAAGAAGGTAAACGGCATCGAATTATAACCTAGAAAACGGGCACATTCCTCAATTGTGGTTGTTATTTAATAATACATAATATGCCGATATTGAAAAACAAATATTTTGTAATATTTTATTTGGTTATCAATAAAGAGTATTTGTATTGTATTTTAATATATAAGAAAAGGACAAACTACAGTGCCACAAGTATAACTTGGAGGTGGTGGTTTTTGTAACTAATTCTTTTAATTGAAACTGTGAGTTTGACGTTTGAGAGATTACCGCGACATTATTGTTGATAAATCTGCTACATTAAAATAGTTCAATAATGCCAAAAGTAATTAAAAGTGGTTTAAGAGAAACTGTTATCAAAGTACAAAGTAAGAGCACAGTGGCGCACAGGCACGCCAAGTTATACTTGCCGGACTGTAGATCCTACCGGATGTCCCACGACATCTCTCGCTCTATTTTGACGGGTGGTTTTCGGCTACTTATGCCTGAATTCAGGGCTTAAGACAATTAGCCATATTTCAACTTTCATCCAAATTTTTATCCAGTCAATCGTTTAAGATTGAAGGAGTAAGAAATACCGATACTAACTCGCACAAATACACGCACAAACAAATTTATAATTAATACATGCAAATATTATTTGTTCTGTTTCTTGCAGTTGCGAAAGTAGTACTAAATACACACTAACTTACACACTATTTTAATAATACTACTGGAAACCAAACATCTGTGCCTGAAGTCGCTACAAACATATGAACCTTCCAATTTTAGTAAAAGTTCGTAGGCACCTTCTAGATTACCCTAGCGAGTGTACGCAAGCAATATAGAGCCGCACGAATGGTTGCACCTACGCTATTCAAGCAAAGGACCCCTCTATAAGCCGGCACGAGTTCACATCAAAGGAAAACGGGAATTCAACATTAACTTCTCAAACAATGGTATACTGGACACTACGGATAAGACCGCCTATCTACCTACTACATATGTACATAGTTCATATGGAGATTTTGAGTTTTGATCTGGGCTAGGCATTCGCATTCAAAAGCCAACTAGATAGGTACAAATCGCTCGCTAGAAATTCTTGCTTTGAGCGTGGCTGTCAAAGGTTTGCAACTCCAGTTTGCCATAGTACTATTTTCAATATTATTAATTCCTAGGGGATTTTTTAAATTTCTGTGACCTTTTTAAGCATAATTTGCATACTACCAAGTATAAATAGCTTTTACTTGATTAGATGAATTATATATAACCATGAATAATAAATGCAGTTTGAACTTAGGTACTTACTTATGTTTTGACGAATAAAATCCAAAATCTTCATTTCATCTCAAAAATGTTTACCAGTATCCTTCCTTAATTGGAAAGTCGATAGATACTCGAATATTTCCACATACTAAGTGTTAGTTCAAAGGAAAACTTAACAAAATACAGAACATTATCAATAACTATACCGATGCTCAAAAGACTCTCGAACGAGAGAAAGTTTCTCGGAAATCTACCATTAGATATTTATTTATCAGTCTTAGAAGACTTTCCCTTGAAGTCCACTTTAGGACAGACTTCAAAAGCGGATAGAAAAAAGTATTTTATTTTACTGAAGCTCGTAATGTATTCATTCGATTTCATTGTATTGACTTAATACCACACAAGACATTCGATTTGTTCGTTCGTTGGACAGGTACATGTTTTGAATCCTTTATAAGAGCAAGCGGACCAGAGATAAATAACATTATATAACACTAGCAGCCCGCCCCGGCTTCGCACGGGTAGAACATATATGCCTACAAAATTTGCATCAGTTTGTTGCATCGAATATAAAATATGAACATATTTAACAATCATCGTCATATTTCATCCAATTTACACAAAACCTTAACGACTTATGCACCTAAACCTTCCTCATAAACACTCTGGCTATTGGTGAAAACCGCATGATAATCCGTTCAGTAGCTATTGAGATTATTGCAAACAGACAGACAGACGCAGTGATGAACTTTGTTTTATAATACTTACGTAGTGATATTGGACGGCCCTTTGGCGTAAAGGATAGTTACCCTGATTCTGACCAGACGGTCGTTGGTTCTAATCATACCAATGAAAGTTTTATGTGCATTCATGAATCATGAGTTTTCGTACAGTGGTAGTGGGATCATTAAATCTACCAAAAAGTAGCTTACCACCAAGGAGAACATCTGCCGCCGTAACCTTACGGCGTTCCCCGACGCAAAATGTAGGGGTAATATACGTTTAACGTGTGTATCTGTGTGTCTGTCTGTAGCATCTTAGCACCTAACCGGATGAACCGATTTTGTTTTTATTATTGATAGTTTTTTTTGTTTGATAGATGTCTTGATGTTTTGATGATGTTGTCTGATCGAGAGTTTTCTTAGCTTTGATTCATGAAAATTCGTTCAATCGTTATAAAACTATGAGCTTTATTCTAGTTAATTGCGCTATGAAATAAACTTTCATAGGTCTGATCAATGCAAAAATCTTCTTCTTCAACGATATTGTAAGAAGATGGAAGCATTGACCTGATGCTGGGACATCTCCTGGACTCTACAGAATACTCAAATCCTCACCAACTTACAGCTCAGATTTTAAATGTCGTGTTTAGAGTCATTGGAATGCTTTTAATGAAAAGATTATACATAGATCAGTCGGGGTGGTTTAAAATATTATATTTTTATATATATATAGATGAATATTATTTTATACAATAGATCATATTATTATACTATATTGACTTCAAATTGATTGTGATCGGTGGGAATCTACAGCATAGCTAAGCTTATAATAATATTTTCTTAGTAACTATGACCTAATCTGTGGTTTCACTGCAAATATTTTATTAATTTTGCGATGCGTGTTTGTGAAATTCGTGATATCTTCTAGAGTTTTCATTTGAATTATATACTGTGAAGGACAATTTTAATTTATAATATGTGGCCAAGCTAATTAACGTAATTATTTGGATAAGGATTAAACTATATACTTGAAAATAGCCCTGGAAGTTATGTAATATTTTTTAACAAAAAAATTAAGATTAAAATGGTTACTGTGAGTCAACCTTAAGAGATAGACATATGCTGTCGCGGACTTTTTTGTAGGTCTTATTAAGTTGTACAACTCTTACACAGAAAATATTCTTCTATCTATTTTCAATTAAGCAGCGTTCGTAGGAAACGTGTTTTTTCGACCGTCTTTTTGACGACTTAGGTTGCAAATTAGGTCTCCACGAATGTACCTTTGATTTAAACGAGATAATATATAATCTATTTTCATTCCGAAAGTCCATTCTATGTATTAGTGAAAGAATTTTTCAAATCGGTTCAGTAGTTTTTGAGCCAAATCATTACAAACATACGAAAATACAAAAATACAAATGTTCTCTCTTTATAATATTAGTATAGAAGTATAGATAATAACATATTAAGCACGAATCGATTGGCTTTAATGTAGGTACTGCCAAAGAGTGAAAATAGTTTTGTGTAGCTCGTTACGCACTATCGCAGTAACTATTATATAATCTGTGCTATTGGGCAACACAAGAAGTTTCGACATTATGTTATAATAGGCATATTACGGTAGGGGATTTTTTTAGTCACGGGTGAATGTAATTTTTTCTCTTATAAGCTAGCATTTGACCAGTATTTCGCCTGGCGGTAAGCGATAATATCGTCGAAGATAAGGCCTTGAATACTCTGACTCTCAAGGGCTGTGTGCTGCCGGAGCACCGTAAAGTCACAGTTGTACAATCATATGTAAAACTGTGGTAAAGTTAGTAGGTTCTAGACAAGCATGCTTTTGTTTATAACTATAGAGAAGTAAACAAGCATGCGGCCCACCTGATGGTAAGTTGTTACCGCGGCCTATTAACACCTGCAATACCAGGGGTAATACTGGTGCGTTGCCTGCTCTTTTTAAAGAGAAATCTGTTAACTCTCCTTTTGAAGCAACTCAGATCAACCTATTGTGGGAAAACATTGGGAGGAAGGTCATTCCACATCTTGCATGTACGCAGAAAGGACAAACGCTAAAACGCGTTGTGTGGGAGGACCACGTGTCTATAATATGAGGGTGAGCCCTCTCACAAATACGTGAGTTCCTACGTAGGTAGTACGAAGACTCAAACAGCTCACCGCACATGCTGCATCGTACACTACACCGTTAAAATATGAGATACTTACTACCCTTTGCTTATTCCTGCAGTATATTTTTAAGCGATTTCAAGAATCACTGCCGTCTGCACACTGCGCACCGATATAGCGGTAGACCGCAACAACACCAACCTCAATTTGTATATAATAATAGTAGTTTCGTTGATTTTTTTCATAACATTGACACACTTGTAATAATACCATAGACTACGGTCTACAATCGCAATTTCAACGGTCAATATAGAACGTTCTCCGCAACTGAGCTCCCTTTTTTTAACCGACTTCCAAAAAGGAGGAGGCTCTCAACGTCTGTACGTTTATTTGTAAGTTTCTTACCCGATTACTCCTCAAATTGTGAACCGATTGAAATTTTTTTTTTATAGTTAGAAATGAAAATATATCTTCACATATATGACGATAAACTTCTCAAACTTGCTAAGGAAACTGACTCGCGCGGCAAGGAAGTCGGATATTTTAGTCTTTAAACTATCTTAATTATGACCACTCTTAATTTTACAATTTTTTTATTACACAAATTCGCTTCACTATTCAATTAGTGTATATTTTATCAACATTATTATTTAAGACGTCGAATGAAGCTCACCGCACACTCTGAAACCCAATAACTGCCCTAAAACTTTTAATTAACGCCCTACTTTCTCAGCTATGTATGAACGTCGAACAAAGTTTCCACAAAATTAACTACACAAACTGCGAATAAACACGAATCCTGCGCTGAGCAAAATAGAAATGACATTACACTCATAGCGTAAGAATTTCATTGAAGTCATTTCGACGGTATTTCTGCTGTCATCTTAAAATAATATCGTATTTGATGCAACTGATACGTAGCAACGCATTCAGTTATCAAAGTTCGCACTACGCCGGTTTAAGTAAAATCAAGTAGACACTAGAACTAAAAATCAGCGATGTGAACTTCGGTTACTCTATTTTTATGTCGCGATAGGCTACAGTTTGGCCACCATCTCGCCTGGTGGTAAGTGATGATGTGGTCGTGGATGGTGAACACGCTAGGACTAGAATAATGGTCTGACTATCAAGAGCTCTGTTGTCAGAACACCGTAAGATTATGGCAGCAGATTATCGTCTTGATGGTGGTAAGAGTACGTTTTGGTAGCAAGTCGGGAAGAACTTTGATATAATGTACCTACTCCTATCACCTATCTACTCCAACACATTTCAAAAGTTTATTTTCACATTTACAGGCATGTTTTCCAGTCTTCGAGGAATAGTGTAAACTCTGGCCAAATCGTACTAGTTAACCTTAACCACTATTTAGGGCCACTTACAAAGTCCAGAGTTAGGGATTAGTAAACCTACAGACGTCACATTGATACCCACCACTGATTCTAGCGTGATAAATACACCAGCATATTAATATAGTCTGTTCACAGTGACTGTAAATAACAACTCTACATTACTTTGATGTCTACAGCGATTTATATAGAATCAGGTTATAAAAACATACAAACATCAGCAAATCGCACGTGACGCTCTACTGCAGGTCACCTTTGTAATGTAACTGTTCAACAAGCTGCATCTGCGATATTTCAACTAGTAACTAATACTAAAGTATTTATTCTGATGTAAGTACTTGCACCTTAGAGTATTATAATATATTCATGTATATATAATACATACTAGCTGACCCGGCAAACGTTGTTTTGCCATTTAAAAAATAAGGGTTGATCGTAGAAGGGTGAAAATTGAGGATTGTATGTATTTTTGTATGTTGTATCATAAAAAAATAGAAATTAAAAATTTTGTCTAAAGAATAATAAAAAAAATTTAGGGGTGGACTACCCCTAACATTTAGGGGGATGAAAAATAGATATTGGCCGATTCTCATAGATACCGGATAAGCACAAAAAATTTCATCAAAATCGGTCAAGCCGTTTCGGAGGAGTATGGCAACGAAAACTGTGACACGAGAATTTTATATATTAGATTAACGTATGTACTTATAGGTAAACCACATACTCTAAGACTGTTGCTAAGCCTTGTATTATCAAAGTAAACCCCATTTCAAAATCAAAGTCTTGTGAAACAGAATGAAAGCAAAACTAAAAATATCGCATCTTTGACGAACTCTCATCTTACCGGCTAGCAAAAATCTTGCAACATACAAACATCATAACAACATACAAAACTACCTAATATTCTTCCTCTATCTAGTCTACCTAAACTGAACTACAACTGACTTACGTTTTGGCCACAAATCGTTAGCCTTATCTTAAATTGAGACGAAACTTAGATTAGCTTTTCAAAGTGTTTGTATTAATGACAAAGTTATATTTGCGGTTATGAGCTATATCTCAAAAATTGCTGACTACATCTCGTCCAAATCAATTTTCGTTGAAAGTGTGTATTGAAATCTACAGCATATATTTCATTTAGATTTTTCACTCTCTTATTTTAAAAGTTAGTTTCAGGACAGAATAGATAATAATACTAAGTAGTTACAGTTCTATTTATAGGGCGCCCCCCCTTAATCTTTTATTTTTGTATAAAAATCGTAAAGCCGTTCGGTTCGGTGCCTTTTTCAGTTCCTACGGTTAGTTTTAGCATTACCCACCCAATTTGATATCTAGTCGAAGGAATACAACAAAACGGAGAAAAGGGTGCAGAGGCCTTTGCCATGTTTACGCTACATTAGTAAATTTTAAAGGCTCCTCACACTATGCCGGTGGCACAGCCGGAGGCTTTAGGACGCGCGGGTACGCCAGCGGTAAAAATGTATGCAACGGGCGGTATCAAAAGCCGCCGGGCACATCGGGCACAACGACGAGATGCCCGGCGCCATGGCCGGCGGTAAAGCCGGCGGTATAGAGCTTTTAACGTATTTTATACCAAAACGAACTATCTCTGAGTGCCTCAAACATTAACTACAATTAACTGTAAATACTGAACACCGATTGCTAGCAAATAACATAGTTCCAACAGATTTTCTAAAACCCAGTAAATGTAATTGCAACGTATATCACCCAAAGGTGTAATTACGTAATAAACCACCCATCCGCAACGTAGCGCGGCAAAATAATGTATAAAGAAAACAAGCTATTTATAAACCTGTCGAGTAGGGTTGTACCTAAGTTTTTACTGGACGTAGACTTATTATAATATGGAGCTTCATGGCTTAGTTTAATATCTGTTTTATTTTAATGCTCAGCTAGGCTATTCTGTAAGCTATCTCGACAGCGGAATCCGCGGTGAGATTCGAATTTCGTACTACGAATTCAATTGTATCACGTTCGTAATACGGTTGAATTTCGTAATACGAAATTCAAATCTCATTGCGGATTCCGCTGTCGAGATAGCTTACAGAATAGCCTAGCAGTAGGCAAGCGATTGATCACAATCTCACCTGATGTGTTGTAAATTTTGAATTTTAAAGGTAACAAGACTTGAAAACACGACGCTCGCCTGATGGTAAACGATGACGTCTACCTATTACAGATACAGCAGCAGGTACAATTCTGGATAGCCAGAATTTTGCACTTCGCCTGTTACCTCGAGACATAAGTTAAATCTCACAAACCCAGCAATTCACAGGACACTGCGACTCAAACCGAAAAATATTACTATTTCACGACTGAAATAATTGGCAAAGTGGTGGTGCCACCCTAGACGGACTAGCAGAAGTCCACTACATACCACCACTACAAAATGTAGCACGCTTGCCCTGCTTGCATCCATTCGATTGTTTAATACCGCACAGATGCTAAGCTAAAAATTGAAAGTAAGAAGTTGAAAAGCATCTAAACTTGTGGCGTCATACTCATCATCATCCTAAATATAGACATGTCCACTGTAATCACAGGGCATGTAAGGTTCAACATTTAGATGTCTTAATGTCAGTGACGGGCAAAATTCTGGCAATCGAGAGTTTCTTTGTACTTGTAATGTACTCCTCCTGTTTACATAATAAAATACTGAAATAATTAAATAAGTAATTTTGACGTCGCAGATCTGCTCGCTTAGCGCGCAGAGTTCTGTTCTGTAGACTGACTAACAAATATTTTCATATCTCTTCAGGCTGGATCCTATACTATTATTTCCTCATTGTCTTGTTTATAGTCGCCCATTTGTTTAATGAAATCAGTGCGCCCAAGATAACGCAGGTACTACATAATTTCCGTGAAGTTATCCAAAATATTTTCAAGGACACTTTCAGCACGTAGGATTCAAGACAACCCTAGGGGGGAGAAAAGCGACTGGAAGCGCTGAAGCGACATCTACTCTATTTGTTTCGGCTAACACAACCGCTGCCCACTTCTCGTCGCCTTCGTCTAGTTAGTGTTAAGGATTTTATCGCTTTTTCTTTAGGGATGCGCTTGTTTTGCTGCTTTGTTTTCGGGTCAGCGAAGGTCCGGCAACAATAAGGGTCTTTGTTAGAAAAAGGGACGTACGTCGTCCTTTACAGTATTCTGGCTTGTATCTTAATGGAGCTCCGCGTTTTTACTCGAGGTATAGGTATTTCGAGCTTTTAAATTGTTTAAGCGTAAAGTTGATTGCAAATTGCGAAACTCCGCAGTCCCACGTAAAATATAAATGAGACTCCCGACTCGCTTCCAGACATCGAGCTCTGACACCTTTAGGAACAAGCAGCACATAAATAATTTAATATAGAATGACTTCACAAAATATGCCTTCTGAATAATTTATTCAGAGAGTAAATTCAAATATCGAAACATTTGCAGAAAACAGCCCGAGATCTGGCCGGAAGTTCTCCGCATGGCCTCCTAGTGCTGCCTTTGACACATCGACATCGATATTCCCGATTACCGACTGCCGGTTAAAGGAATAGAAATAAGGCCTAAATTGTAACGATAGGTGGGGGCGATATAATCTTTCGACTTGCAGCTGTCACCGTCGAGAGGCAAAATTTCCTTTTATTGTGTTAGCGAATGCTTATTGTATATCCAAACGTTTTCCCCATTGTAACGACGACGGTGCCGCGCCACGGTATTACTATACAATTGTTCGATGACAAATAGCTAAAGCGATACCTTAGACCTCTTCCAAAGGGGTATTTGGAGCGTTCATTCTAGTTTATATTGTTAATTTCCACCGCTGTCGGCGTCCTAAACCGAAACGGATATGTGAAAACCGGATTAGGGTCGGTTGATTCGATAGGAAATCATTATGGATACAGTCGCTAAAGTAAAGCATAAAGCGAGGCGAAATGACTGACCTCTTCCTCTGTGGTGGCGGTGTTGACGGAGTCCATGCTCTGGCAGAGCGCGAGCTCCATGGTCTTGTGGTGCGGAGAGGCTGGCCGCGGCGAGGGTTGCTGCGGCGGCACCAGGGTGGCCTGCGTGGTTCCCGCGGCTTGTTGCGCGCCCGCGCTGGCCGTCGCCACAGGGCTCTGCGCCTGCAGCCCGTGCACCGCCTGGAGGCTCTGCGCCGCTTGCAAGCTCTGAGCCGCCTGCAGGTTCTGCAACGACTGGTGGGCCAGGTTCAGCTGGTGCTGCTGCACGATGCTCTGCTGCACTATACTCTGCTGCACCTTGATGTGCTGGTGCACCGCCAGCTGGTGAATTGGGTGGAGAGAGGTGGGTGGGGCGGGGTACGGGGGGGAGAGCCGCTGGCGCTTCACTTGCGCACTCTGCAGCGCTTCGTGCAGCCTCTTCACCGGAAGCGGGCTCTGGCCGAGGTTATCCACGGCTGTGGCGGGGCGTGCCGGCCGAGTCGCGCGACTCCGGCGAGCACTGACTCGACTGGCGACTGACGCGCTGCACGCGCTACCGAAATCGGCGAACTGACCACGCTCCGAGCCTCTGCCTCTATAATTGACTTATCGATTTATATCGTTGAGACGACGATTGCGGCTAACGAATGTCTATCTATTGATGTTCAGCGCCTAAGCACTTTTGTTCTCATTCGTTAGAGTGGCTTCTCTAGACGTATATCAGTCCTGAAAAGAAAGGAAGAATCAATTATTATTGGGTAATTCTCGAAAATCCGCAATAAAATAATAAAGTAATTGGGGGAAATATTTTAAAAGGCAGCCAGATTAGTAAGAAATACAAGATATTATTTTTATTGGAACGTTTTTTGTTGAAGAGTATTTCAAAACATTTCAAGTTTCGTTCGTTCCAATTAGGGGCGGAATCCTCTTATAACGCCCTTTACTAATAAATCGATACGTTGCTCTCGAGGGATGTTTCCATCACACTCCGTATTTATTTTTAGAGGAAAAAAAACAGGTACGTATCTTTAGAAAATATTTATTGTCTGAAACCGGATAAATCACAGTTTGTATTGAAGGTTTAATGAGACAGTAAAAGCCATAACTTAGAGATAAATTATTAAAAAATAGCGTAAGGCCAACATAAAAGACTGACGAAATAATTATGATTGATTACAGTTCTCGCCCGACGTCAAAGGAGGCGTTTTAAATTTAGCTTCTAATTCATAGTAGCAAATATGTAATAGGTCTAATTTTAATTGGCTTTAACTGAGTCGTCGAAACCGAAGTGTTATTATTTAGTAGCGACGTTTGATGAAAACAACAAGTTGATATAGAAAACTGTACCCTATGCCTTTATTCGCTAGATGTGCTATGAGTTGTGAAGCTTGTATTATAGTTAGTTATAGTAGCTTTGTATTATATTTAAATGTCAAAAAGTACCGATAGCAGATGGTGTGGGCGGTGGTCCACCGTTTATATGATTAGTCATGGCAATAAACGTCTTATACATTCTAATTTAAAAGTGTTAAAGTCTTTTCAAACACTGGAACAATATATCACAGAGTAAACAGGGTATTCAGATTCGGATTAAATCTACTAAAGAAAACTCAAGGAGGAATCAAATTACAGTTACAGTGCTAAATTCTAGTGTACATTTAAAAGTTTTAGATGGTATGATTAGGGTTTTTGTGGATAACTATGCAAGTGTTTGACCACTATTTTAGACAATAATTAAGATAAAATATTATGTTTCTTTGAAGTGTTTCACACTTTATATTTTTGCCACCAATGCATAATTGGGTTAACAAATGCAATCCACTAATTTCGTCGTAACGATACTTCGCACCGTGGCTTAATTGGCAAAGCACCGGAACATGTTATTCCGAAATTTTGGATTGTGTTTAACAATTTACAAAAATAATTAAGATAGTTTTAAAACTAAAACAACCGACTTCAATGCCCCGCGAGTCAATTTCAGTAGCAAGTTTGAGACGTTTATCGTCATATCTCTGAAAATACTTATCACATCTCGATGAAATTACAATGGGACCACCTGTGAAACGTACCCTACCGATTAAAAGAAGAATAATTCAAACCGGTTCACAATTGACGGAAAAATCGCGTAACATACATACAAATAAAACTGGCCAAGTGCGAGTCAGCATCGCGTCTCTTATCGCACACTTAGGGAGGGTTCCGTACAATACGAAACATAACAGAGTTTCAACCTCATATATTTGATTAATTGATATTACCAAGAATATTTGGTTTGCCCGCGATCTAGAAAGACGGGGCTCGTTTACTAGCGCCATCTATGTCATTTTGCCGAAACTAATTAGATAGATGGCGTTTAAAAACCCTTTTTTGTATGGGGACCTCCTTTAATTTTTAACTTTATTTTGTTTTTAGTATTTGTTGTTCTAGCGGCAACAGAAATACACCATCTGTGAAAATTTCAACTGTCTAACTATCACGGTTAATGAGCTATAGCCTGGTGACAGACGGACAGACAGACAGACAGACAGACAGACGGACATTGGAGTCTTAGTAATAGGGTCCCGTTTTACCCTTTGGGTACGGAACCCTAAAAAACATACAGACGAATTGAGAACTTCCGTCTTTTTGGGAAGTCGGTTGAAAATACGAGTAAGTAGTGATTGAATGTTTGTATGTATTATCTAACATGAAGCACGCTCGCCTAGAAAATACCCGTTCAATATCGAATTTAAAACTCAAGGGTTTATTGGAAAACCTAATAAACTCTAGGCATGATGGTATCAAAATTTATTTACTCATGCAAATCATGAAAAATAATTTAAAAATAAATCCATTGATATATTTATCTGTTTTCTATTTTCACAAGACGCAATAAAATATTACGATTACTTCTCGAGGACAGTTGATAAGAAATATTATTTCGTGAGGAAAGTCGTTATATCAAACAACGATGTCGATCAAGAATTTGACAGTTTGCCAAGATTTCTGGGCTGCCGTAAGTATAAAGTTACTGGTGCCGACCTTCTTCTAAATATCTTAGTAGTAAGCTTTTTGGTACGTATAAATATTATTTCCTCTTCTCCGTTAGTAAGGCCCAGTTAGAACTAAGGCTAGATTATCTAAAGCTTGCCAAAGTTTAAGTCACTGATTATTGATTTTGGTGAATTAAGTACCTACAGTACCTAGTACTCGGATATTCTGCTTCTTACAAGATGTGAGCCTTAAGTTTTATCCTAGTTTAAGATTTTCTACGTTTAATTAGCCTCTAAGAGCTTTCGAGATACAATAATGAGAACACAATAAAAAGATCAACCATTGTATCTATTTTGATTTGATTTTTAAACTCCTATATTTGGTATCCATAAAGAAAAGCTATTCGTATCGTATCGTAGTAAATAAAGCTGTAGTGTTGTCCTTGATATATTTAAGAATATCTTTGAGAAATTATGTCAATAACGTCATAATGTTTTTCTTTTCTAAACCAAAGATAAAATTTTCCACTGAATTTAGATATCAACGTCTGGTAGGTGATATATATAAATCATATTAATAAACATTACAAATGATTTAGTTTTTTAAAATAATTTTTGGACAAGGTTTACATTTAAAGTGTGATATGTCATGTCACATCACTATTCGTAGCATGGAAAAGGTATATATTATTTTTTCTGCATAGATATATGTAGGTACAACTGTGCCACTTTACTTTTTTATGCATTGTACACAACGCTTGCAATTATTTTCGCCTGTTTGTATGAGTTTTTTTATATATATCCACCGATTTCGCTGGCAATTGTGTACCAACCTTTTTAATTTTTTTTTTATTCGAAAGAGCATGTTATATTCTGATGTTGTCACATTGTTAATTTATAGCGATCCTATGAGTATCTCCTGAGATGTGGAGACAAGCACCTCAAACTTGCTACTGAAAATGACTAGGGCGGCATTTGAAGTCGGTTTTTTTTCGTTTTTTAAACGATCTTAAATTATTGTTAGAGTCACTAAATTAGGACTTTCTCCAGCCCTGACGTTCCATTAAACTAAAGAGGTTATATGAATACTCCAATCTTTGTAATACTTCCGTAATACGTTGTAATACGTCCATCCTAAGGATGTCTGGAAGAGAAAATACGCTTTAAGCGATAAGACCGCCGACTGTTTTTATTTATTATTATTATTTTGAGTATTTTCGTCCCACTGCTGGGCAAAGGCCTCTTTACTCTCTTTCCATTGATCCCGGTCGGCAGCTATGGATTACCAGTCTTTCTGAAAGGAGTCCAGGAGCCTGCCGCGACATCGTGTAATGTTGCGTGGGCTTCACTCGGTGGTGACCTTAGCCCACAGCTCGTCCGACAGGCGACAAACGTGTCCAGCCCAGCGTTTGTCGCCGAATGTTGCATTATTTAAAGTTTTGTAGGTATATTCTTAGTATTTGTATTGCATTACTATTCATGTGTTTCATATTATACAATTATTTTTCAATCAGCCACTGAAATCATCCGTCCTTCATGTTATTCATCAAATAGAACTATACTCGCCTGGCAAAGCGAATGATTAAAAATTATGAAGTCTTAGGAAAAAATCTGTTTCACATCATGACAGCTCGTTTCAAACTGCGTAGAAACTATGCAAATGCGGACGTGAAGACTTAATATGTAACAATCACGTGGTCACAGATTAGTATACGAGTAAATACATAAGCGTAGTCTTGGGAGTCATTAAGTGCCCCAAGGTTAGCTTTTTGCGCCAACACTGCGTGACTAAGTACCAACGTATACTTGACCACTTAAATAAGACGAATATTTCAACCGTAGATAGATATTTTTAGGACTTAGTGTAAGATTAAATGGACAATAATATTAAACGTGAGTCTAAAATACAACGATGATGCAGTTGCGCACTAAACAAAATACACTGGGAATGAAAACGTGTCGGTTATGAAAAGATGAACGAAAGGTGATCTTAGGAACTCCTAAACTACACAATGATAAACACGTCGTGTTTGGGCTCGTTTGATTTTCTTGACTGTCAGTAAAACACCTTCTTCCAATTTAAACATCGTGTAATGGGCGCAAACTTCGTATAATATACATCCGACCAATGTCGGTACATCACAAACTATACAATAAATGTCGAGAATTTAGAGGTACTTTTATAACCACGACCTACTAGTTTAAACGCCAAGACCAAACTGAAGCCCGACTGCCAACACTCTACCGCGTTAACTTTCTTGTTTTCTTTTTAAGGTTGGCATCCATGCTTAGAGGCCACAGACAATTCTCATTCGCGGTAGTTTTGAAGTTGGCAGGTTGGCACCATCGATTGACACTGACAGTGTGAGTCAAAACGTTTCCAATGGCAGTTTCACAAAACATAAGTCAAATGAGCACAATTCATTATTAAAATACATCAATATAAGTAAATTTAACTTATAAAAATAAGAAATCATGACACTCGGCCATCCGACAACGTGATGCCTCCCGGCATACACATAAAAATAACTCAATCATATTTTAATAATAATAGAAATATCAAGAATATAAAACTATGATTCTAATATTTCATCGCTATAATATCATATTACATTATTTCTGATAACATAAATTCCTACAATATTTATCAAATAAACTTTTCCACGAATATTAATTCCAAATTAATGTTTATTTAACTTAATATAAATTTACTATGTTTACTAATATTTCACACGAATTGAAAAATAATTACTTATATGTATGAACAAAACTAATTAATTAGACAAATTCGCTTTACACAAATTATTTAACTATGCTTTAATTAAATCATGACACAAAATATAATGTGTGAATAAATATATAACATAAAACCCTGGTTTTGTAACCTCAGTAGCTGAAATCATGACATCAGACCTTATTTCATACCACCAGTAAAGATGCCATCATCATAGCTTTGTACATCAACGGATTTAATATATATCCAAGGTCGGATTCTATTGAATGCAGTAACCGCAGTTACTAATAAGTTTAAAAGTATTATTTAATCAAGTTATTTTAATCTAACAAAATTATCAAAAACTTAGTAAAGTATGAAAAGTCGTTCGAAAGATTATTTATGAAAATAAAACATGACTACGGCTTTTAATAAATGCTGAAAAAGGCACGGAACAACGTAATATATTCAGAACAATAAGGAATACGTCTAAGCCCATAGATTTGACAAGATCAATAAATAACAAGAGCATAACTGCTGATAAACAAAAACATAAGCAGTGAGTTCATAATTAATCACCAAAAGTATATAAATCACTAAAATATCAATTATAAATTGTAACGTTACAAAGGTATCAAGCACCTAAACAATAAAATATTTTTAATCCACTTTTGTTTGAAATACCTTCGACTCCAGCCAAAATAAAATAAATACACTTTAATACGAAACGTTAATTTTGTCAGTCGCCTGTAAGAATCGCTGGCAGAAAGGTTAGCGTTTTTGATTTGCAATCTGCGTGACCCTGATTCGGACACCGTCATTTATCGTTTTCTTTTTTGTCGCCAGCGCAGTAACTTTGAATAGCAACATCAATGTTAGTAAAATGTCAGCAGATAACCAAGATAGCACCACTTGTAGTTTACCTGATTATTTTGAAAATTAATTTGGAACTCCCGAAATAATTCCAGGACTTTATATTTAGACATTAGAATGAAATAGTATTACCTCTTGAAGACGAAACTTTAAAAGGCAAGAATGAAGAATAACCTCTTTGAAACGAACTATATAAAAAGATATTTAAAGTTTCATTAAATCGAAGTCATTAACTACATCTCAAAAGTAGTAAATCTTCAGTAAAACATTGATGTGTATTTTCGGGCTGTTGCCCGAACTAAAACAATTATTGATAATATAGACTCCAAAAAAACATTCAACGTATAATAAGACAGCGTTGACATAGATGGAAAATTACTATGAAATGAACCCAAAAACAAATATTTCATAATTATTTCAAGTCATTAGAAATAACCCAAGTATCCACTACATGTCTAAAGAAGGAAATATCACTTGACATTACCAACAAAGAAATTTGTGTTTAGAGCTCGAAATATCAAATAAAGATAGTAACGGTGGCAGAAAATAATGTACCGTATCATAAAAAGACAGATAATATGTTACTAACTTGTCGTATTCATCCAGTAGTATCTTATGTATGTGTGTATAATAATGTATATGGCTATATATATGTGTGTATGTATAAAATGTGTGTGTAATGTACATTTAGTGTATGTATTTTATGTATTATAATTATTGTTATATAATTTTATAGCTGTACACCCCTTTCCCTTGCAACATGAATATGTGAAATCCTGTCCACCCAAAGCTTGTCTAATAAAGATCACTCCAAGCGATAAGACCGCCCATAGTATGAACATTATCTTGTTATGAATTATTGTCTGTATATTTTATTTGATGTGCAATAAATAATCATTCTATTCTATTCCACCTTTAGATTAATGTCAGTAGCAACAAGCAGCTTGTTGCAGATATGGATAAGAAGTTACGAAGTGCGAAATTACGGAGAACGATTACTACATTAATCCGCGAAAAGAACTTCAGAATATCAAGTGTTCACTTTGGTATATCCATGTAATACATAGTATACTTATAAATATTATACATACTAATAGTTTACCTATTATGTCTACCAACTGTTGAATACTCAAGACTTACAATTGAAGAGTAGAATATCACAATTCCTGAGCTTGAGCTAAAATCAATCACAAGGAAATAATCCAAATAGGAATATAAAGAGAACAAAAAAAAAACCACAATGGAGTAGTAATCCTCATGAAAAATATTTGTAGCTTAATTGATCTTTTCTTAATTAGAACAAATGTTTCTGTTTTCCTGTGTAATGAAATTATAATTATAGTAATAATGATTTCCATATAGACGTACAAAATTAACATCGCTTTATACTTTAATGATTTGTTTTTTAATGGATTATAGAAATTTTATTAGCATTTTTCAATTTTCAAAGCATTAGCTTTTAAACAACAGACTATATAAAATAGGAACCAAAGTTGGTTTTATAACTCCGTGCATTGTTTTTTTTTTTTAAATTACTGTAAAACTGAACTGTTGAAACTAGCACTCTATGAACACACTGCACAGCTGATACGGTGTGGAGATTGAAAATCAGTAGTAAAAAGCAGATACTTTTTACAGCACATCTACACTCAAATCTACAATGACAATAAGAAAATAAAAATAATACTATAAACTCCTATTAAACATTTTATACGCATGTCACAAAAATAAAAATATCGAATAATACATCGAAAACGTCGTGGTAAATACGTAAATATATCAAACAAAATGTTATCTTAATTCGCAATTATTTTAAGTAAAATAACTTTAAAGTTACGTATGAGTAATTCATACTGAAGAAATATCCTACATCTTAAATGATTATATTGTAAATAAAGTCATACCAATATCTACCACAATCAGGAAACAAAATAACAACATAAGGAGCAATACAAATTGTATGTTCATGTGCCCTTATATACCTCACCTCATATATCATACAATATATTTTAAAACTGAAGGTCACTGAAAAATACCAATTGTGTCGGCTATATTTGACATTGTATTTCATTAATGTTAATTTTATGTTCTTTCACATGTCATGACATGGCGAAATAGATGGTCTTATATGATTTCTTCGAAAACCTTTTAAACTCTATTTCATGTGAAATAAATTCATTTCCATTTATTTCATTATAATGCGATTTCTTATAAAATAATAAAACGTGTCATCATTGTCGATCACAGCAAATGTGTTCATACACATGATGCTATCCTATGCTATGATTTGAGTCATATTGATGCTTTAAACGAATGCGACGAAAAGGTAACCTTTTCGATAAATCAGGTATATATCCAGACAATAAAATAGAAAAAAATTAAAATATTTTTATACAGATATCCAAAGAAAGCTGATTTTTAGTTCATAACTACCGATCCATAGTAATAATGCCAATAATATCCAAACTATTTGAAAGGTATGTAATATAGATATGCATATATATATATATATATATATATATATATTTCTTCTACAATTAAACGACTACTTCGAGTAATATGATATTTTCTGTGACGAAAAAGGGATATAGATTTACACATTATCACAATAATTAACTTTAAGCAGCAAGAATATAAGTTTCGATGTTGACAACCATAATGCAGTTTATGCGATCTACTGTAACCATGACCATACTACTTAGTTAAAAAGTTACTTAGTTACAAGCTGGACGTCCATGGCGTCAAATGCACTTGGCATAATTAATCATATTTCATATTCTTTTATTCCTAAATCGTCAAATTTACACGTCATTTTTACAGTGTTGTACCCGTGTACAATACACGCAGCCAGCTTACAATAAGTTGTAAGTTATCATCTAAATATAATTAATTAAATATACACATCAATTCAACGCAAGGTGAAGTATGGAGTAGCTAGCGTACTTAGCCCACTTCTATTTATCATCTACATTAATGATTTTTCTAGAGCAATCCGATCAATATCCAATGACTCTGTTTGCCGAAGATAGCATGTTAACGATTCCTTGACACCCTACAGGTCTTACGAGATGTAGCAACTTCTTCGCTGGTATTAGTAGTAGAAGGTGACCTTCTCTTCTGGTTATTACATGGTCGCCGTCGAGTGGCGAGTCAGGCAGGGTTCCATCATCATCAGTAGACATCATTGGCAACACACTGAAATACACACATTGCCAACGGCATAATCCATTCACAAACAAAACACCGACAATATTCAATTTTGATTCATTAAACATTTAAATTTTCCAAAATTATCTAGCATATTGAATCCAGTATTTAAAATATAATAAATAAAACTCTCCTATTTCTATTTAACCCATTTTTCAATTCATATTTACTTTAGTAAGCTGTTATATTTTTATAAAAATCACCATCATCTCCACCATCATCATCACTTCCATCAACACCATCACCGTTATCATTATTGCCACCATCATCACCATCATCATCACCACCATCATCACCGTCATCATCGCCGTCATCATCACCGTCATAATCATCATCATCACCATCATCATCACCATCAGCATCACCATCATCATCACCATCACCGCCATCATCACCATTATCACCATCAGTACCATCATCATCATCACCATCATCGCCGTCATCATCGCCGTCATCATCACCGTCATCATCACCGTCATAATCACCATCATCACCATCATCATCACCATTATTATCTCGCTCAATTTACCAATAAGTACAGCTAGTCCTTTAACTGATAATCCGACGTGTCTAATCGACTCAACCAACGTACAATGTGACACTCACGTGCCAGCTCAATTAACCGATGAGTACAATTAGAACGCCCCCTAATTAACAATTCGACGTGTCTAATTAACTTAACCAACATCCAACGTGACACTCACGTGCCCGCTCAATTAACATCCAACGTGACACTCCCGTGCCCGCTCAATTAACATCCAACGTGACACTCCCGTGCCCGCTCAATTAACCATCCGACGTGTCTAATCGACTCAACCAACATCCAACGGGACACTCACGTGCCCGCTCAATTAACCGATGAGTACAATTAGAACGCCCCCTAATTAACCATCCGACGTGTCTAATCGACTCAACCAACATCTAACGGGACACTCCCGTGCCCGCTCAAATAACCGATGAGTACAATTAGAACGCCCCCTAATTAACCATCCGACGTGTCTAATCGACTCAACCAACATCCAATGGGACACTCCCGTGCCCGCTCAATTAACTGTTGAGTATAATTAGAACGCCCCCTAATTAACAATCCGACGTGTCCAACCAACGTCTAGCGAAACACTCAGGTGCTCGCCCAATTAACCGTTGAGTCAACTGGCATGCCCTCTAATGTATCCAATAATCTGACAACCAGTCGACCCATCCATTAGAAAAACAATATATTATTTTAACACACTTGTAACTTTATATTCTGAATGCTTGTTAGACTTTCTGTTTGAAACGTTTGTAAATATTAAAATCAAAACTTATAAAGTTCAATGACTTTCAATGGTTTAATACTTTCTTATAGCACGCGCAACCACAACATAAAAATAAAAATAAAATGTCAAACGTGTTATATGCTATCGGAGGGTGGCCCCGACCAAACACAAACACGCCCAACTCAAAAGCGTACGAAAGCATGCGCTAGGTTCTACCAGAGGGTAGCCTTGGCCAAGAACCCACGCACACCACCGCACACGAATGATCTTGATTTAAGCAGCACATCACCAGAGGGTTGCCCTGACCAGACACGCTGCACAAATCCAACACAATCATGTAAATTGCACGTGATCCAGTTCAATTTTCAAATAAATGTCAGTTACTTCTGATAAATTACTTTAGTGGACGCATATCAAGCATACCAAATATAGGAGAAAAAAAAACAATCTATTAAAAGCTATCAACATACCCTTTGGGTTATCCCGCTTCTGAATTGTCAGTAAAACACCTTCTTCCAATTTAAACATCGTGTAATGGGCGCAAACTTCGTATAATATACATCCGACCAATGTCGGTACATCACAAACTATACAATAAATGTCGAGAATTTAGAGGTACTTTTATAACCACGACCTACTAGTTTAAACGCCAAGACCAAACTGAAGCCCGACTGCCAACACTCTACCGCGTTAACTTTCTTGTTTTCTTTTTAAGGTTGGCATCCATGCTTAGAGGCCACAGACAATTCTCATTCGCGGTAGTTTTGAAGTTGGCAGGTTGGCACCATCGATTGACACTGACAGTGTGAGTCAAAACGTTTCCAATGGCAGTTTCACAAAACATAAGTCAAATGAGCACAATTCATTATTAAAATACATCAATATAAGTAAATTTAACTTATAAAAATAAGAAATCATGACATGACATACTCTGGTCCTAGTTTTAACGTAAAAGGCAACTTATAAAAATATTTTTTGTTAGATGAATATTTTATACTGGCCTGTACACCTAAAAGCAAAGATATAATAGCTAGTTTACCAAATGGCCGCACACAGACATCTATTGTAATGAGTATGTACTCACAGTGCTACGAAAAAACGTTTTGAAACAGGCTTTTTGCTAATATGGTCTGACAACCCGATGTTACCGACTGTACCGACGCGACGCGACTGTGTGACCTAGTCTTTTGTCATATGACTTTGAGAATATTTCTTAAATAATTTGGTATTTTCAGTGCACAAAATATTTCAGTTGTTTAAAATGTAGATTTGAAGAAGCGCAATATATCGCTCAAGCATAATCTGTTTGGCTTAATATTTCCTACTACATATTATGTTATGTTACTATATATTATGTTAAACTACAAAATGGCAGTAATAAATAACAACTATAGCTATTACTATTCACTTGAAACATGGATTTATATTAGTTTATAATATATTAATTAAATATAGGTGTGGAAATGACAAAAATAAAAAGCTAAAATTATTGGTTTACTATCTTTTAGTTTAGGTACATATATAAAATATAGAAGACTGCTTATATGTATTCTGTTGTCTTAGGTGTAATAGTGAATAAAGTACTACTAGACGTAGTGTTGTACGATATAGTTTATATCAGTTCATTAAAAAGACGATTGCTAGACCAAAGCTTTAAACATTTTAAGACACGTCGATAATATCAACAAATTTCATAGATGTAGTTACACCATTTTCTTAGTTATGATTATGACACACGAACCAGACAAAAAAATAATATTATTGCTCGTGTTCCAAACATTAAACCGCACTGTGCGCAAGTTTATAATAAATCAAGCTAATTTAACCAAACTTTTCAACACTGTTTTTAGTACAGCACGTGTTTGAAATGTTTGAATGACATCATGCAATTTACTGCTCCAAAGGTCGATTGAAAGAATTTAGGAAAATTAGAGCAATGTAGTTATACTGGAACTCAGCTGAAGGTTTAACTGGGCGCTTAATTTGTAAAGATGGTCTAGTTTATTGAGCATGTATAAAAGACAAGTATAAAAGTAAGTTAAAATGTTAACTACATACATAGATATACATGCATATTGCATACCGGTCAAAATCATAAACTTCTTGTAGTCGGGTTAAAATAGTCGTAGCGATGACGACGCTTCGACAGATAAAATGTCTGAACTAAAACTAAAATAATGTTTTTATTTCTGGTTCTAGTACCTACGTTAAGTTACTGTATGATATTTTGAATGCATAAAATCATCGCTGGGGTGCAAACAATCACTGCATAATTGCAAAAATATTAATATCACTTAGCAAGTGGAATGACCAGCACTTAAAATTTCATTTCATTTATTAATAAAACCCTACTTTAAAATTTATTGCAATACCTAGGTCCATGGACAGATTAACTTTTTATGATAATAAAATAAATTGACACTTGTTTTAAAAATAACGTATAAGTACATGAAGCTACTAGCAACTCACTGCATTTTCAAACTTGTCGTTCATCAGTACATCATTGACCGTCGAAATGTTAATTTACCGTGAAAGAAACCTGGCCGAAGCCAAACAATAAAATAATAGCCGTTACCAAACCGCGTTGACAATACTCAAAAGTGCAAAGATGACAAAAACCCACTCTATTGTCGTCAAATGCAATTGTTACATTGCGTCATCGTCATCGCAATGACAATCGGCGTCGTAATTTTGTTTGAGTTGCAAAAACCATTTCAGATTCAAGAGTTTCAACATCATTTGCAGATATTGGGACTTTAAATAAGTTCCAAAGTACTTCGAATCCTTTTTTTTAATAACGATATGATACCTTAGATTTTATCTGTATTGGTAGTTAGTCAGCGTTGAGGTAGTAGTACCTTAACATTTGTGCTGAGATGGACCTGGTTCAGCAATCCACACATTTAGTTGTAATTTTATTCAATGTATTTTATTTTATTTTACGTATTAATTTGTTTCTGTTTTTTGTATTTTTTGTGTGTAGACTGAATAAATTCATTTTCTTTATTTTTTCATCATCATTATCGGTCTATAGCAGTACTTTACTTCTCCAACTGCTCCACTGAGCACGATCATCGGCATCTTTCAACAGGCTGTTGCCAGCAACTGCGCAAAGATTAACGCTCCACCTAGTGTAAGTCTATTATGAAATCAAAAATTATATAACACACTTTAAAGTTACAATTATGTATTTAACATAATTTTGAACTTACACTGGCTGACTGACAGAGATCTTAACCGCTGAGTCATAAAGCAAGATAAATTTTCAACAGCCTGGGGATTGTTACATTCATAACGTCATCTACGATATGAAATTAATAATCCATATAATAATAATAATAATCCTCCGAGATAATAATATAATAGTCCTTACTAACAAAGGATCTTTGAAAATCTCGGAGGATTACTCAGAGTTAAAGTAAGTACTCATACACACACACATGGCTTGTTACTATATGAAATTAATTACATCAAACGTTCACTTTCTAAATATACTACTCACGTTCTAAACTCGGTCTAGACTTAGACATATAATCTGACCAGACAAGAAACATATACTCAGATAACTTTTACGCTTAGAAAGCGCACGGTAAAAGTGAAGTAAGTTATATTTTCCTCGACGCAGAATACTTTAATCCCGTCGTTTATTCATAGTGTGGTGTAGCGGGTAAATAACTCCCGGGAAACTCTACCAGCTACCATTTGTTATAACAAGTAAGTCTCTAGAGATCCCGGACTTCGGCAGGACTTGCGATGTACAAGTTGGGAATATAACGATAACCACTGAATATTGCCTGCGACAAATACTAAACAATTTAAACTCTCTAGCTCTATACGAAATAGAACGTTTAAAGATTACAGAACTCGCGAACGTTTAATGCAAATGAAACAATAGAAATTCGCAATAAAAACTGTTCACAATGATTGAATCTTGATATATTTTCTCCTGAATGTTCTTATCGATAATGCTTGCAACAAGATATACTTTAAACTGTATACACTCTATACACACAAGTACAAGTTTAAAAAAATACTGCTGAGTAAAAAAAACTGAGCAACAAGGCTACTCTGCGACATATCCGACTGTGTGTGTATATAACTATGATATGATTTAGGGCAAAGCGCAGCCAAGCTTCGACGTTGAATCAACTCTTGTAACTTAGCCGTGCGTTACAAAATGCGATTTCCAGCTTTCAGTGTATGTTCTGTTAATCATTAAGTAGAAACGAGAAGAACATAATATGCAGCCCTCGATCTCCATAATAAGGGCCACCGTATAAAAATGATACGGATCAAATACAGGAAACAGATACCTTTTCCCGTTGAATCCTTACAAGCGTCATGTCTTACATTCTCACGTATCCCATTGCCAATGTCATCTACTTGTGCCCCCACACACGTTCAATAATAAAATAACGAACCTACGTCATTTCATTGCGTAGGAACAAAATCAATAAACACGAAGTAAGCACGATAACTCTTACTCATCTATTGTGTGTTACTTTTAATCACTTCTAAATACGCTAAAATTCTTTCAATACGCAAATCTGAATATTTGAAAACATGGCAGTGTGGAAGCCATTGAAATTTGGCGAATAACGTGATTATCAAACAAAACCTTGCCCAGTACATAAACAATTGTTTATTAGATTAGTTGAGTCACGTGGATAGTACAGCAATTTACTTTCACATTAACATATTGCCGTAGGGTGCCGGCGGCTTACACAACACACCCAAATCTTCTTGAGGGTTAAGGCGAATAGACACTCAAGAGCTATGCACATTTTTATCCAGCACTTTTAGGTCACCCAACGATGTCGGATA
This sequence comes from Cabera pusaria, assembly GCA_954871355.1. Lineage (NCBI taxonomy): Eukaryota > Metazoa > Arthropoda > Insecta > Lepidoptera > Geometridae > Cabera > Cabera pusaria. The sequence continues at coordinate 15,988,548 of OX940896.1, forward strand.
TACATACTAGCCATCAACGACAGCATACACAAGGAGAGTTCGTGTGAGACAGGCAGTCAACTGTAATAGTATCGTATATTATTTCATAGATAGCAGTGTGACATAATACTGCTAGGCTATTCTGTAAGCTATCTCGACAGCGGAATCCGCGGTGAGATTCGAATTTTTTACTACGAAATTCAATCGTATCTCGTTCGTAATACGGTTGAATTTCGTAATACGAAATTCAAATCTCACCACGGATTCCGCTGTCGAGATAGCTTACAGAATAGCCTAGCTGCACTTTACGCTTACGCTACGCTTTTCCGTCAAATAGTCGATCATGCAATAATCGACTATTTCTGTCACGGAAAAGCGTGCGTAAAGTGCGGGTTTAGGTCACACTGCTATCTAGCGTTTAGCACCCAAGCGCATCGACTATTTAAGTCACGGAAAAGCGTGCGTAAAGTGCGGGCTTAGGTCACACTGTACTATAAAATATTATGTGACAAATTGTTATGAAAAAAAATGGCAATACTAAAAAGATGAAAAAATGTGTACGTTGTGGTGACTACAAATATATTTATATTTTTTTAAATTAAAGGTTACTATCAACTACACTAAATATGTCCGTCCTAAATAAGTCCGGAGTGGGTTCACGTCAATAGAGCAATGGATGGTGTCGAATTCACGAACTCTCATGACCAGACCGACCGCCTTAGCCATTGGGCTATTGCCGCTTCTTTATAACAATTTGCATAATAATGGCAAGAGAATGATGATTGTTGATTAACATATCGAATAGAATGGCCAATGAAATCTCTAGATGAAATGTTGCGGGTTCGCCGAATTGTTTAAGGTATTCGCTGGGAGCCGAACAACTACCGTAATTTAATTTGTAAACTTATGGGGTGGGCAAGAAAATAGTTTAAGGGTTTGTGCTACTTGAGTACCGGCGAGTCGCCACTTTTAGCAGCTTTTAAAGAGGACGGAATGAAAACCAAAAACAATACATTAAATAAGACACAATGAAATCGACAAATAACTTTGCGATTTTTAGTAGTAGATTTCGAATGCAAGTAGTACATATTTTATTTTGGTACATTTTTTTTTGTCAATATCTATGGCAAAATTGATGATAAAACAAATATCTGTTATCATGATGAACTAAAAAATAGACTTCCGTTAATGCAACTGAAGTTAGTAAGTATAATATTTAAATTAACGAGAACTGTTGTTTTCTCCTATTTATTGCATTTGCGCTTAATGTATGTAGGTTTAACAGAAATACATAGTCAACATAAAACTTCTATTTAATTAATTTTATTTTTATCCCACAAATAATCAGTGTAAATCTAGCTTGATGTCATATTTTGTGTGCTATGGTATAATTAACAACATTTTGACCTACTGAAAAAAATCTGGACAATCTATATCAAAACAGATGTCTATTGTACATACATGCTAAATAAAATAAAAAGAGTTTCACTTACTTTATTTGTTTAACTGAGCCTTCGCGCAAAGAACTTTCTCTAGACTGATATCTAATTACGTGCATTAACGAAGAAAATTAGCAAGTTTGCTGGGGGAATTTGGAGTAATTCCGCTAGAAACGAAGCTTTGTTTCACGCAGCCCATATTCATAGAGCGGAGTCCCGCAAATTGAATCTAATTGCCGCAACCAAGTGTTGAATCAGACCGACGAGGCCGTTGCTGGCCTAAATAGCGCCTATTTACCCACTTAGGATCAGAACTGTGTACACCCACAGACCACCTGTTTACAGAGAGAGGTATCCGCGAGAAAAGTGACATCAGCTGTTACAAAATCAGCCGTCGTGCGGCAAAAACTGCTGCTGAAGAATTGAAAAAACCTGATTGAACAAGGTTTTAATTTTATTTGCTGGGGAATTGGCAGTGTTTCCGTTGACTGCTCGAAGTGAAGCTACTTAGGCACCTTGTTTTGACGAAAGTGAAGCTCAGCTTTTATTACTCTTAAAATAAGGTCGTAGAAGAGTTCCTATCCTGGACTTGAATTCAACACAATAAATAATATTTTATTTATTCATTTCAGATCCTATTACAAATTAAAACTAAGATCTGGGGGCTCGGTAGTGCCCCCGCCAGTTACAGCTAATAAAGGCGCTGCCGTACCATCCTTTTATCGAAGCCATTCAGGACATTTTTGGGAACTTACGAGTAGTTGTGGATAAATCTAGAAGCCTGAATTTTCAGTGACCAAGAGGGCATTATGTGAATAGGCATATTCTTAAATTAACTAAATTTTGCTAATGCTATATTCTGTATTAATAATGAATTTTAAAAGTTGCATCTTTTATAGTACCTAGTGTTCTTCTTTTAGAGTCGTAGCTCGACAGAAGCAGCGAGAGCAAACGTCCTGTTGAATCAAATTAATTACCCAAATAGATTTTATTGCGACAAATATTTACATCTGCCACAAAGTGAACTTGCTGTAACCGACAGCGCTCCAGTTTTATTTTTTAACGTGGTTACTGGCGGATTTTATATTTTAACTAGCATCAGTAAAATTGTGTATGCACATCATTATTTTGTTACTCAATTACGATTGTAACGGCACGATAGGAACAGGTTAGAGCGGTATTGTAAAAAAATGGATAAGCTTGTCATATAGTTATAACGATGCAATAAAAATGAAATGGAATATTTATATACAGCATTTCCCGGCGCTAAGCTCGGCCACGGCCTATTGATGTCTGTTGTGAAAGAGGACGCACCACCGAAAGTGTGACATAGCAATATTTTTATTGCAAATCAATGCTATCCGATCGTTTTTCGGTACACACAAAACAAATTGCTAGCTGTTGAAATCGTATCGTAGCTATATTAAACGTATTCGCTACTGCATGCGACGATTTCAGTGACTCTTGCCAAGTATTCATTACCTACATACCTTTAACCTTTTGAAAACCTAGTGAAAATGTTACTTTTTCGGAAAATTGGATTGCTCAAATTTAAGGTTTATATGTTTATATATGTATAAGTTTTGTAGATGTCTACAAATAACCTACTAAATTGTTATTTTTAATAGACCTATCTTTTGAATATTTTTTCAATATTCTCCTTACAAAGTAATATTTGCAGTTGTGATGAGGCGAGGATACAGGAGGCGGTACATCTAATTGCTATTGTAATTTTGGGATGTTTTCTATTATTTATCTTCGTGGCTCTAAGGTACAAAAACTATGAAATTTATATAGGTCTACCTCGAAACTATAGTGAATTGAATGCAAGAATCATTAAAATCGGTGGCGATCACGACATCGAAACGAACATAGAACTTCCTCCTCTTTTAAAGTCAGTTAAAAAAAATTTAGAAGTGTTCACGCACAGTCCATTAAGTGGGTATATCCAATTTAACTAACGACCATTGCTCGCCCTCACTGTGGTCTTGTCATACTCGTACCTCGTGACGGATCGAAGGCACAATGCTAAACCTTGGAACAACAGAACAGTCATTACTGTGACTTGGAATAGAAAAAAAAAACAATTTGAAATAATAGTTGCGCAACTTCGAAAGATAATGACAAAGTTACAAAAATATGTTTGTTACAAACAAAACGGGCAGACTTGATTTGAAGCGCGAGTGATTTTGCCGGCTTGTTTCTTTTTTTTTTTTTTTTGTTTTTTCCATATATCTAGAGATTGTCATAGGATCATTGGTGAAATTTATGCAGACCATTTAACTATTACAAAAGATTATTTCAATTAGCCAGCAAGCGTCGCAATTCTGAGGTGTCATGCCTCAAAAAAACATTCACACGAAACAAAAACATTCAGTAAGTACTTTTTAAAAAACTCAAAGCATTCAGTATATGGTCAGATTGAAAAATTAAAATATTTTGTATCACAAATCTTATTGCCGTAAAAATTCTTTAACATCTCAGAACATCTGATCCTTCCTTCTTTTACGAGTTCTTAAAGTACTCCTCAAAATGTAAAAAGTTAAAATGGACTTTATAAATACTTTGATTGACAAGGTTGAGTAATAAGAAAAAGTAATTAAAAGTGACGAAGAGTGAAATACTTACAATTAAATTGGAAGATATGTTGATATTTTTATAAATAATTAATAATATTGATAGGCAGCAATATGTGCTGCCGCATGTATAAATTTGTCTATGTACGGTATAGGTGTTCTTGTGGCAATGAAATATTATATGAAGTAAATGATTGCTGTCACTGCTAAATAGCAAAATGTCATTTAATCTTTTGAATAATTAAAACACACATCTCTAGTTATTTTTAATTCAAATAAAACCTACAACATAAAGAAAACATTCAACTGCGGACTTGTGGAACTAATTGTCCAGCTCGTTTAAAGTCAACAAATCTCTTGTTCGATCCCCTACCACGCCATGACTAACACTAATTTGACTACGATTCTCGCTGGCCCGAGAATTCCTTCATTAATTGAATTAACCTCTAATTTCTTTCGTTAGTCAGTCTAATGGTCATACTGCCGATAGCGGCCTCCGTTTATTGGGATCAATTAGGCAGGGCATTCGAGGGTCACTGCGTCTTCATAAATCATTTATATTTGGTCTCGATAGGTATATGAACAGCTGGAGACTTTTGATCTTCATCCATAATAATAAGTCACTATTTACCACTCGTATTCATACTATGAATTTTTCTGTTTTCTGCTTCATAGGCGAACAATTTTAAGCTTAGAAAGAAACTCTTTTAATAAAAGCCCATAACATCTTCGTCAATAAAATTTTAGGCTGACATTTATTTACCAGTCCGCATTTGGGTCTGGTTTCAACAAATAACGTTTTAGGTAGCTAGATAATTAGTATAATTACAGATAGTTGGAACTAAACAAGGCTATATTGTTAAATATTCCACAACTCGTTTAAATGTACTCATCGTGTGATAATGGTGGAGAGCGTTGGACCATAACGACAAGCCAGCCATCTGCCTGCATTTGCGCAACCACCAACCGTGAAAGAAGTCATCCATAAACATCAGCTGCTCCAAACGACGCCTTCAAGGAGGATCAATTGTTTCATTTTTAAATTGGCTATAGATAACTCAGTATCTCCTTAATCTTTCTCAGTTTCTTCTTTATTTAGCTTTAATTGTGGCTTTTTCTTGATGATTTTGGTAGGTAGGTGATTTTGTTTGATTTTTGATGCTGTGAATCTCATACAATATTGTTCGTGTAATTTTATCAGTACAACATTTTGATGCTTGGCATCATATAATGTAAGGTGTCTTTCAAGCGTAATTTTGTGGTGTCTTACAGTCTCAACTTGTATCTTTCGGAATATTCTTTCTTTCATTCATTTTGTTTTTAGCGCAGTTTTGTGTACGAGTAATAAGCACAATAGAATAATAACCACCACGGAAAACATAATTTATAAAATGCATAACCTCATCCGTTTGTTTCTTGTTCAGTACAAGTACGTAGTATTATTATCTTTTCTATGGTACAGTACCACAAGTATCTACTTTGAGAATACTCCCCGTATTGTAGATATGCATTTGTATACTAGATGGCGATTAGTCGATGACTTTGATTAGATTTATCGTATTCTTCAAGATTTTCCTTATGTTAGCACATGTCATTGCAGTGCTAGGTAAATGTTATCTCAATGTCAATGAACCTCGTCGATTAACTTTAACATTTTCAATGTCATTTATTTATAATTTAACTTATTCCATTATTCTATGATATCTTGCTTCATTATTATAAATTAATGTTAGCGTAAGAGTAGTTGCTTTTCAAACGTTTTTGTATATTTAAATTATTAAATCATACCTATTTAACGAGAAGTTTGAAATGTAGATATTTGTCAGAGTAGTTCTATCTGCTATCTTCTTCGGACGCGGAAAAAATGCTCTATCAATGTGTGCACATGGTGGTTGAGGAATATTTGTCTGAAAGCCTTCAGTTTTGTAAGTAATCGGCAGAAATTGCAGTCTCTAGATAAAATAAAGTAAAAAAAAAATAGTTTTAAAAGCGCTGAGGACACAAATCTTTTGCGATTTTTTGGTACCTTTGGGTAGGTAGGTATATATTGTTTTACATTTTTTCTATCTTCTGTTCACTATTTAATAATCTGCGTTCTTAGTAAATCGGCAAAAAGTGGAGAAACGGTCCATCTCCCAGTTACTTTACTTTTCCAGTCCGGTGGCCACGCTAAATGGCACCAGGTAAGACAGTAGCCACGGCGACCGTTCAATAGCAATCATTGCACATTGCACAATTCATCAGCTTTCTCTTGTCGTGAAACTTGTATCGACGGCCATTTGTTACGGTTTTTGTTCGGTCGATTTTAACTCGAGCGAGTTAATTATTTTCCAACTTGTTGTGACCTGCCTTTCTCATTTTACCCAAAAATAAATTATTGTAGCCGCGAAAGCCGCGAAGCCACTAGTTTCTATTAAATATATATTATGTTTAATATTAAACTGTAATACTTTTTCAACCTCTACGTATAGCTGTATGTAGAGTACCTATGTAGAGGTTGCAGACAAGCGAATATCAGCGAGTACCTATGTCTCATTGTTATGATCCAGTACAATGCGTGGTTTCAGAAAGTGCTCTCGCTGTCGATACTTGCCAGTAATTTCTACGGTTGCCATTGTTGTATGCCTCCCGTTTGCAACTTTTGTGTATCACGTGAATGACGTGACTTTGTACGTTTCTCGTTTCGGGTATTATTTATATTTCAGCGTCTCACAAGTCTGCGGCGAATCATGATTATGTTAATGCTGTTGTTTTATGAATTCTTACTCAATTTACATAACCGAAGGTATTCTGTGCTACAGTTGTCGTTACTTTTAATTTATAATGTAGGTATCTATTAATTTAATTTTAGTTAAATGTATAAATTTTTCGTAATTGTTGTTAAAATTGAATTCTAACAAGATTCTAATACAGTTTAACTAATAGAAAACGTGCCCGCTTTACAAGGCTTATCTAAAACGGCGCAAACAATTAACGGTTCATAAATTGGTATCGCGCTACTATTACGAGTTGTGCGCTTTAAAACTTTGATAACATATACGCCGGCGAACATTAATCTGGTTCGGAGGCTTTGCGCTTGCAGCGAGTCGCCGGCCAGCTTTTCCGCCGGTGCTTCGTGGGAACCGTAATAAAAGTGAAATTAAAAACGCGCGAACAAGTGCATCGATTAATATCGTCGCATCCGGCTGCCTTTTATTAAAAACAATCGTCTCCGTTACCTAGAAAACAATAGCACATCTCACAAGCACACACACTGCTTTCGTCGGAAAACGCACATGCACAATTTTCCGAACACCGGTTACGGACACTGCGTAGTGCGTCGGTCGCGTCGGAGCAAGGGCGGCACATACAAGCGCTGCCTCTGCGCGCGATAGACTGACGGCTCGCAGGCGGACTCGCGCGGGAGCGGGACGCGCGGCGGGCGTGCCGAGCCGCTGCGCGCGCATGCGCTCTCTCTCTCGCACGCGGCGCCCCGTACATACGCTCGTCTCTCGTCCACGCGCTCAAGCACACCTTTCGTTCCCGAGACAGGTGTTCTTGTCAATGTGTGCGTACAGACACGCGCGCTCGCATGTGTGCGCGCTTCCTGCGGCGGCGGATCGTTTTTTATGCCCGGCAGAAATTATAAAAAAGTAAATGGAGGGAAAATTAAATAAAACGTTTACAATGAAGCGTTTTCCTGTGCGCTTTCAATGATTCAGTGTGCGCTATTTTTCTGGGTCGGTATCATACCGGTAGGGATTACGGGGCTTTTTACGGATGTTTGAGTGATGTAGGCGGGCGTAATTAGACACGGGGCGGAAAGGTATATTGATTGCGGTGACGGGGGTTTGTGGAAAAATCGATATTTTTGTATTAAAGGTGGCACGCGACGTGTCCGGTGCGTCCACGGATGAGTAACAGTACTTATCGATCGACACAACTTTAGGCCTTACTTAATGGCGAGCTATTACTTCCACGTCTGGGTACCTACTCGAACACATACTTACTGCGGACATCATGTCTTGTGTTGTGAAGATTATTATTGGCACGCAACACTATGTCATCATTTCGACAAGTTGCTAATGCAATTCGCCATCACAAACGTATCATTACTTACACTCCGTAGGACTATACTATATTTCTATACTTACACTTTGTACAGACCTAGTGCCTACCCAAAATTTGTTAATACCTTCAAAGGGAAATAATCTCCACCATTTCCCGGATAAGCCCGCCAAACTAGCAACACCAAACCACACTCACCTACCCGTACCACCAGTACCCTCTGTTATCGAGGACGGTTAAACTGAACGCTTTCATAAAACCGTATGTGACGACGTTAGCCCCATAAAAGCAAAATGTAGTCCTTTGTACGATGAGACGAACTAATAAAATATTTTAATATAAATACGACATCACCTTTTTGCTTTCTGAATTTTAAACTGAATGTCAAATGTGAAATTGAAATGTATCTCGGAAATGCAGAGAAAACATATGAAAACAGCAAGTAACGAAAAATAATAAGTACTTGTATCTCAGTAATTTATATACTTGAATAGCCATTAGAATTATGATTTTTTAGGATGGACATAATATTTACATAGTGTAAAACAAAGTCGCTTAGATCTTCTTAACTATGCAACGGACTTTAATACGGTTTTCATCAATAGATAGAGTGATCCGAGAAAAAAGTTTATAACTAGAATTCAACGCGGGCTACGGCTTGTTCTTATATATAATTAGGTTTAATATTATCACGTTTAAGACCTAATAAGACGACAGTCAAACAACAACAAAGAAAACATGTTTCTTACGCACGCTGCCTTGACTCTAAGAGGTATATGAAATGTGTGTATGGAAATAATGGAAAAGTTTAAGAGCTTAATACGTCCTAAAAAAGTCCGTGATGTTGTTAATTGTCAGTGCATTTAGTAGGTACTAAAGATGAGGTTTTGTACGCCCGAAAGGACAGAAGAAGTGGACCGAACTGATCTTATGCTAAGTACAACTTTTGGTACCTTATTTAAACGGCTGTTCAACAGCCGTTTTAATATTATCATGAAACAAAGCGGATTTTCATGAAACAAAGCTAAGAACACACTCGATGAAGATACCTATCAAACAAATAGAAACTTAATCAAAATCGGTTCATCCGTTTGGGCGTTACGATGCGACAGACAGACACACACATACACAGATGTATACACAGACACACAGATACACACGTCAAACTTATAACACCCCTTTTTTGCGTCGGGGGTTAAAAATAACAAAGACCAAATAGGTTGGACGATATGAATCCATATCTCAACTAAGACTGCGTCTGCACTACACTAACGACTGTGCGTCTGTTAAAATCGCCGACCTAATCATTATTCTCTTAGCTAGGCCCTAATGAATCCAATGGCTTTAGGAAGTCTGGGACTGGAGTAATTAAAAGAAGAAGTGACATTTAACAGATGGTTATTTACGTTTCAGTCAACAGAAAACTCCAAGATAAGATTTATTGTTAAAAAAAATATTTCACTATATCTAATACTATAAGAATCTTTTTCCTGACATACTGACTGACTGACTGACTGACTGACAGACAACGTACACCTAAACCGCTGGTCGTAGAGACTTGAAATTTGGAGGGTATATTTGTCTTAGTACGTAGGGGTGTACTAAGAAAGGATTTTCCAAAATTCACCCCTTAAGGGGATGAAATGGGGGTTCAAAGTTTGTATGGAGAAACAAGATTAGATAGTCTTTTCTATCCAAAACTTCACACAAGTGCTTCAGTAAAAAAATAAGTGAATACGTGTTTCAGGTTTTTTTGAAAATCCACCCCTAAGAGGGTGAAATGGGGTAACAAAGTGTGAAAATCAATATTGTTTCGGATTGCGCTGAAATTTGGCATGCAGATAGTTATTACGACGTTAGTTCGCTCTGAGAAAGGATTTTCCAAAATTGATCCCTGAAGGGGATGAAACGAGGGTTCAAAGTTTGTCTGGAGAAACAAGATTAGATTGTATTTTCTATTCGAAACTTCACACAAATGCTTAAGTAAATAAATAACTAAATACGTGTTTCAGGCTTTTTCGAAATTCAACCCCTGAGAAAATGGGGTAACAAAGTGTGAAAATCAATATTGTTTTGCATTGCGCTGGAATTTGGCATAAAGATTCGACGTTAGTATCTGTTAAGAAAGGATTTCCCTAAATTCACCCCTGAAGGGGATGGAACGGGGGTCCAAGTTTTGTATGGAGAAATAAGATTACATAGTCTTTTCTATCCGAAACTTTACACAAGTAATTCAGTAAATAAATGAGTAAATACGTGTTTCAGGCTGTTATGAAATTCTACCCCTAAAAGGGTGAAATGGGGTAACAAAGTCAATCAAGAAATCAATATTGTTTCGGATTGCGCTAAAATTTTGCATGCAGATATATGATATATGACGTAGGTATCCGGTAAGAAATAATTTTTCAAAATTCACTCTTAAAGGGGATGAAGTGGGGTTCAAAGTTTGCATGGTCATTTTATTCGAAATTTCACACCAGTACTTCTGTAAATAAATAAGTAAATACGAAATTCAGGCTTTTTCAAAATGCCACCCTAAGAGGGTGAAGTGGGGTAACAATTAAAGTCTGAAAATCAATATTTTATCAAATTGCGCTTTTCCTTAGTCACGCAATTACATGAAAACGGGTGAACCGATTTGGCTAATTCTTATTTGATGTCTTTTATGATAGAAAGGTTTTTACAAAAGAAAAGAAGTAAATAAAGGAGTTTTTAACGCGGGCGAAGCCGCGGGGCACTTCTAGTCTATATCTAAATTAGCTGACAAAGCACAGTTTTAGTGTTGAGAAATATCAGACTAGTTGCGAAACCAGCCGAATTAAAAACCGTATTACACGTTAGTGAGTATATTAGAGCTTTAAATACTCCTTCATTACTTTCCTAAGCTTTCTAGCTAGCCATGCCTGCCGTTAGGTGACTAGACACTTACCTAAATCGGATGTGTTGCCCACGTAGCTCACGCTATAAACAGCAGCAATAGCGTGACTTTAGCTGCGTGTTTAGGTTGGACCTTTCAACTTACGGCCTCAACAATGTCATTTACTATATAAATCAAACGTACCTACGTAGGAACGATAAAAATAATAATAAATAATCAGAAAAAACGTGATATGTATCAAGTATACATTTTTTCTGATTATTTATCTAAAGCACAGAATAACTAATAGTCCAAGTATCTAAAGTGATGAATACATAGGAACAAACAGCTCGACAGTTGTATCGGCTTCATCCGAAAGTCTTCGGAAAATCGATAATACGTTTTAAATGCCATGTATTTATTAATGGTTAATGTAGAGGAGATCTCTTTTACATAACACATAAGTTTTTTATTACATTAATCACATATTTAAAAATAAATTATAAGTAAAAAATATTTATAGTATATTTTAATAAATATTTATTGTAGTAAGCAAGACCCATTTTTCAGGCTAGGTAATTACTATACTTCAGTGCCTCAAGCTTTTAAAATATAGGTAAACTACCTACACGCCAAATACTTACTAGTATTTATTTTTAACATTTTAGTTCATTGTCCCAGATAAAAGCTTGTTTTTAAAAATATTTTTTACTTCTAATTTATTTTTAACTTTTTAGTAGGTAGGTATAGATACAGACTACTTACCTACTACCTTAATATTTAAGAGAAGGCATGATGTTTTAAAATATTCCACGGTTATTTCATGTGATTATGCGTAAAGTGCTCTTCAAGGAAAATCAATCGACTCGGTGGGGCTTTGTTGCTTTATAACAGAAATGCCATGGCCACCTTACAGCTTCATCATAAGATCCTGGCTATCATTTAAGTGTAAAGTGATCCTCAAGACGAATCATTTGAGCCCAAATTCACTGGGGTTACGTTATTTTATCACAGAGATGCCGTGGCCACCTTCCAGCTTCATCACAATTCGCTAAATATCTAGGTGTAAAGTTATCTTCAAGACGAATCAGTCGAGCCCAAACTCGGTAGGGTTTTGTTGTTTTATCACAGATATTCCGTGGCTGCCTTCCAGCTTCATCATTAGACCCTGGATATTATCTAGGTGTAAAGTTCTCTTCAAGACGAATCAATCGAGCCCAAACTCGGTAGAGTTACGTTGATTTATCACAGAGATGCCGTGGCTACCTACCAACTTCATCATCAGACCCTGGATATCATCTAGGCGTAAAGTTCTCTTCAAGAAAAATCAATCGAGCCCAAACTCGGTGGGGTTATGTTGTTTTATCACAGAGATGCCGTGGCCACCTTCCGTCTCCATCATCAGACCAGCTCCATGGTACCATATCATTGTATTGTCACCGAAGATACATAAGTACACCAAATTTGATCAATTTGATTGGGAAGTGGGTCTAATTTAGCTTCCAAGATTCCACCCGAACATACATACTGACATACATACATACATACATTGCAAGTTCAATAAAAGCTTGTAAAATAGTCCCTCACCGCGTCTGTCTGTCTGTCTGCCTGTTCGCGATCAACTCAAAAACTACTAAACGTATTTTCATACGGTTTTCACCAATAAACAGAGTGATTCATGAGCAAGGCTCAAAGTGTATTATACATAAATATGACGATTTATTGTTGTTAAAGGTGTTAATTCATACTCGACATAATAAACTAATAAGAATATAGGTATAGATACTCTGCCCGTGCGAAGCTGGGGCGGGTCGCTAGTTATAAATAAAACAAATGTAACTAATAAAATAATAAATGTTAACAAACTAATTTTAAAATAAAAATAACGGTCAAAAAGTACTAGCCTAGTTTGCCTCTTGCATGACTATAGTACAAGATCAAAAGAAGCCAGCCTGTGCTAGTCACTGGTATAGTTGTGTTAGCTTTAGTAAGGTCCTAATCTATTTTTGATTGCCTACGCATTTCCTTACGGTTAAATGAAATGACGATTAATTAAGACCTTAGAAACGTAAGTACTATTATTTATTTTGTGCCTTAGACATGACTCTATTGTAGGAACTTTTTGAAAAATTATGTTATGTAATATGACCTTCTTATATCAACCTATAGCTTACATAAATATTAAAAAAACATCTTAGACCACTATCTCGCCTGGTGATAAGCGATGATGTAATCGAAGATGAACGTCTTAATATATCTTTATTACTTCAATAACAATATCTACTGTCCGTTTGCACTAAACCACAGAATAATGAATAGTACAAGTAACTAAACTAATCTAATATATAAAATTCTCGTGTCACAGTTTTCGTTGCCATACTCCTCCGAAACGGCTTGACCGATTTTGATGAAATTTTTTGTGCTTATCCGGTATCTATGAGAATCGGCCAACATCTATTTTTCATCCCCCTAAATGTTAGGGGTAGTCCACCCCTAAATATTTTTTTTTATTTTTTAGATAAAATTTTTAATTTCTATTTTTTTATGATACATCATACAAAAATACATACAATCCTCAATTTTCACCCTTCTACGATCAACCCTTATTTTTTAATAGCCATTTTAGTAATTTAATCATTTTTCCTCTCCGGTCGAAAACTGATCAATCGACATTTAATTAGTTAATTATTTATATGGCAAAACAATGTTTGCCGGGTCAGCTAGTAATATATAAAATTCAAAATAAATAAGTCCGGGAATCCAAATCTTATGATTAAGGGTCGTTTAAGAACCGCCATCAATATGCTGCGCTAGTCATTTTCAGTAGGTACCAAGTTTCAAGTTTGAGGTTTCTGATCTCCACATCTCTGAAGATACACATCAGAACTTTACGAAAAATAAATGAAACTAAGTAGGTATTACAGAATAAACTTCTTTAAACAAAAAGAGTTTTGCAATTTTGTCTATAAATGACGGATTTATACCCGAATATAAACACCCGAATTGAGAACCTTTTTGAAGTCGGTTAAAATATAAGTAAATAAAAAAGTAAATAAAATATAAGTAAATCTGTAAAATATATTTTGAAATTATTCAGTATTCAGTATTTTATTGCGTCTATAAAAGTATTAACAAGGTCTTACATAAAATGTACAGTTCTTTATACCTAGACCACACACAAGGAAGGGCACAGCAATGTTACTTAATAAATTAATTAATTAGGAGAAAGGAGGAATATTACACTTCTATATAATTATCGTAATTATTATTATTTATGTATGTCATTTATGTCGGTATATTATTTAAATTATTTTAAAAGGAAAACTCATATTTTTAAATTGAAAACAACGTCAAAATTTATCTTTAAAATATTCGTCAATTGATAGCTTTTTTGGACTAAACATTTCTTTAGGTAATTGTTTTACAAAGTTTAGATTTTGGGATTGACTTTTTAGAGATACCGGCAAGTGATTATATATTTTTATGGACATTACTAGGGGACCTTTCGAATACATTTGATTCTGGATGTTGTTTTTTTAGGGTTCCGAACCAAAAGGGTACCAACGGAACACTAATACTGAGACTTCGCTGTCCGTCCGTCCGTAACTAACCCATGGCCATCGTGTGCTAGTACGCTAAATAAGAAAAAAAAAGTTTCGCTAATGCATTGTTTTAGTGGTTTAAAACCATTATCGCATTATTGCCTTTCTAATGAAACCGGTTTGTGGCACATTGGTTTTATGTTCTATAATGGACATGGATAGAATTTGTTTGTTTTATATATAGATATATGTATATTATATATACAGATAGATAAATAACTTGGTTGTAAAGAACTATGTAAATAATGTACATGTGAATAAAATAGTAATCATATATTCTAAGTTTAAATGACTTTATTTGTCTAATAAGAGAATCACTCATAGATATGAACTCGAAAAAGGAGCGAAGAACTACGGATAAATATGTAAATACTTCAATTAATTCGTAGTATATTATTTAACTTAATGTCTTATAAATGGCGTAAAAATGGTAATTATTTAACAAGCCGCGGTTAATTTTCTTTTTTATCCAAACAGAAGTTGGAAAGCGTTTTCGCATATCAGTTATCGTGCTCATTTACATTTGGCAACTAGATAAACGGTGTACCGTATAAATGTTGTGCTCCGACTTGAGATATATTTGTACATTTGAAATAAAATTATTAAGAGTTTAATTTTATATTACCAGATAATCTAGTTAGTGTGAGCGTAGTATGATTATAGTGCAAGTGCAAGCCCAAAGTAAAGCAATAAAACAAGCTTAAAAAGTAATAATGTGTGATGGAACTGATGATAACAAAATAAACAAGCTCAAAATCGACTTTCCTTACCATTTGCTATCAAAAAGCTCTAGTACCTTATTCTCAGCTTCATTATCAGATGAGCTAGATGGTGCCATAATATTGCATTGTCACCGAACTTACATGTATCCCGAATTCCAGCTTAGTCGTATACCAGCAATTGGTTGACTAAGAGAACAAAAAAGTTAAGTTTTGTATAACTTGAAACGACAAGATGAGTTCCGCGCTCTCACCATCTCATTATGCCAAACAATATTGTTAAAACAAAAACCGGCAGCCATAACATAAAACATTGTTTGATTATAATATAGAAAATAAAGCATGCATAATACGTAAATTCAAAATTTTATTTTATTCACCCCCGACCGATCTAATCGTAATCTATTCATTCATACTATTCCGATGAGCCTAAACTCGACATCTCAGCTGTAAGTTGGTGAGGAGTTAAGTATTCTGCAGATTCCAGGAGATGTCCCAGCATCATATTAACGCTACGAAGTTCCTACAATATTGTTGAAATAAGAGTATACCCAATTTCGAATTGGTCAGACTAACAAAAGTTAATTTCATAGCGTCATCATCTAAAAAAAGCTCAGTCTCAAAACGGCTGAATGGATTTTCATGAATCACAGCTAAGAACACTCAATTAAGACATCTATCAAACAACAAAAAAAACTAAATCAAAATCAGTTCATCTGTTTAGGCGCTACGATGCACAGACACTCGTGCACAGATACACACGTCAAACTTATAACACCCCTAATTTTTAAGTCGGGGGTTAAAAATACATAAAAATAAAGCACTATGATTGATTGGTTTGTACCAATCACTGCCAACTTAATCGTAATTAAATAGGTATCATCAGAAAAAGTCAAACAAAATACTTCAGCATATTTAATCAAGCAACTGGACCTAAGTAAATCGTTCACGCAAAGTACACGTCGTTAGAAGTTTCCACGACATTCTCAGGTCTTAAACGTAATAAATTATACTCCTTCAGAATAACATGCTCCTTTCGTTGAGCTCCAGTTTTTTTATATTATAAGCAAAATAAGTCGGCTTTCATGCCGGTGCCTTACTGTGGTGAGGAGAAAAACTACTTCAGCCAGACTGTTAGCAAACTGTTTTTAAAGAAAACAATTGGTAAATTAAATAGAAAGAGAAAGTTTTATGAAGCATATTTAAGTGGTCAGTTAGTTGTAATGTTCCTTTTGATGTTCGTATTCACATTAATGTGAGTTGTAATTAAAATCTAACAAATCTTAAGCTAAGACATGGTCGTTCAGATACAATCAACGCAAACTTGGCGCTATATCTTAAAGAATGTATTCAAATAAGAGCTTAAAATTGTGTCGTAAAATATATGATCTAGAATATATTTTTTATTACATAGGTAGCAAACACGCAAACAGCCCATACAGCGTTCGTTTCAAACACATGCTAACACGTAGTAGTGTTCGCGGACTCCGCTCGGCCCGCACTCAGGACACCATTACGCGCTAGCATGTGTTTGAAGAAACGAACGTTACACGCCCCACCCAGCTTGAAGCTCAACTAGATCGCACACTCAGTTCGTACACTAAGATGGTGGGGAGTTGAGTATACTGCAGATTCCAGGAGATGTCCCAGCATCAGGTCAACGCTACCAAGTTCTTACAATATCGTTGAAGTAAGAGCATACCAATTTTACTTTGCAATTCCAAAAAGTCTAAAGACGAAAGACTTAAGTCAGTGCGTCCTACCCGTTATGACACACGGTGCCAAGACGTGGACACTCACGGTGGGGCTGGTCTACAAATTCAAAGTCGTTCAGCGAGCTATGGAAAGGGCTATGCTCGGAGTTTCTCTGTAGGATCGAATCCGAAACGAGGTAATCCGACAGAGAACCAAAGTCTTTTGATATGTCAAACTGAAGTGGCAATGGGCCTGACATATCAGCCGAATAACCGAGAACCGTTGGGGTAAAGCTCTTGATTGGAGACCGCGTACCGGTGAGTGAAGCGTAGCGTAGGACATCCTCAGACTAGGTGGAGCGATGATGTTCGCAAGGTGGCTGGCCAGAGCTGGATGAGAGTTCCCGAGGATTGTGCTCAGTGACGTGCAGTTGGAGAGGCCTATGTCCAGCAGTGGACTAACATAGGCTGGTGATGATGAAGAGCATACCGGATTTAGAATTAATCAGAGCTACTAAAGTATATTTCGTAGCGTCATCATATAGAAAAATAATCATAGTCCTCAAACGGCTGAAAGAATTGAATGAATCAAAGCTAAAATAAGTACTTTGATAAGTGTCTTTATCAAGTGTGTACTTGATAAAGACACTTATCAAACAATGAAAACTAAATCAAAAAATGGTTCAGCGCCACAGACAGACACACAAATACACAGATAAACACGTCAAACTTATGGCACCACTTCTTTTTTGAAAAACAGAAATAGAGTAGAAACTTTAAATACAACAGCGTCAATTAGTTGTCTTACGAGATTTTGACAAAATGTTTGCATAACAATGCATACATTTTAATTTCTAAACATAGATTAACGAGGCCCGTGTTTCCTTAACTGTATATATAAACGGCTAACGTTACTGATTGACTGATCTATCAACACACAGCTCAAGACTCTGAACTAATTAGCTGAAATTTGGCATTCAGATAGTAGATATAGTTATTATCAGGTAGCGTAGGTATCCGCTAAGGAAAGATTTTCCAAAATATACCCCTTAACCTCTTAACGGGGGTTCAAAGTTTGTATGGAGAAACAAGATTAGATAATCTTTTTTATTTAAAACTTCACACAAGTACTTATGTAATTACAGTAAGTACAAGTAAATAAGTGTATCAGGCTTTTTTTTAAGTGTTTTATAAAAATGATTCCTTTTTTCCGTTGATCACGCCATAACTTGAAAATGGGTGGACCGATATGGCTTATTTTGTATGTGTTTTTATGGAAAAAAGGTTTTTACGAAAGAAATGAAAGAAGTTTTTAACGCGGGCGAAGCCGCGGGGCACTTCTATGTATAATAATTACAGTCAGGAAAATGTTGTGACGTATTGTACATTTCAAAATCAAGTACAGGAAATGAGCGCAACTTTCCCAAAACTCATTCTCCGAAAATCCACAGATTGCTACGTGTTATCGGCAGGTTACGCTGCTACGGGTAAAAGGTCGTGTGCTACGAGACTCGAATACTGCAAAGCTTTGCACCACATCATGGTCTGACCAGCCTTGCATACGTAGCCTACTCAAATGCAAACAGCTAAGCTACGGTTTTGAAACCTCAGTAATAGGGTTGAGATGTAAACCTCCTCCTTTTTGTTTGAAGTCGGTGGGAAATTAGCGGCATTTTATTCATTTTGGAAAGTTAAGGGAATTCCCTAAGTGCAAAAGTCAACTCCGTCTATACTACGAAACTTATCAATGTCTTACTGCGTACAGCAAGCAAGAAACATATGACAGGTCACGCTGAGTGCAAAGAGATTGATTAAAGCTCACATATAACTTACACGTACTTATACATATTCTAGAAATGCATTCTCAACATGACGTGTTTTACCGACTCTACGAAACTTTTACCTTAGAGACTAGCACTTTACCAGTATATCACCTGTTGTTAATAAGTAAAGATGCAGTCTGAGATGGAATTCGTGCCTTCCGAACCGATTGGAAAAACGTCTTTATTTTATGGGGTGTTTGAGCTACGGCTGAAGCCTAAATGGGTGGGTGGTTCTGAATGGGTCCACCCATTTAGAACCACCCACCCATACTCCACCTAGGACCAATAAAAAGGAGTAAGTATAAAATGTCAACGAAATATTTTTTTCTAATATACCGTTCAGAGACATATAGATATATAACTCATAACCTACCTTTCGATACATATTATATATAGGTCTTGAAGCACACTGAAAGATATATAAACAGGTATCTTCTACGTAAGCGTGCTACATCGTTGATCGCTTCATCACTTAACATCAGGTGAGATATTGGTCAAGTTCTTACGTATATGGTATTATGTACATATAATATATACATACATTAAGATATAAAAGATTGGAGGAAAAATATGGAATGAAATTATTCAAGTTGAAGTACGTGATCATAAGCGTGCGTATCAAATTGAAACGGATGTCAAGAACATAATGGAAACTCTTACCTGCCTTTTAGAAAGGTTTTATCCGCAATGTTTCGGGAACCACCATGAAATTATAATATCATGGTTACTTTATTTTCTCTTGTAAGGTTTACGGTTCAGTACATTAAACTTTAAGGAAGGGGAATGATTTTTAGGGTTCCGAACCCAAAGGGTACCAACGGGACCCTATTACTGAGACTCCACTGTCCGTCTGTCTGTCTGTCTGTCTGTCTGTATATCTGTCTGTCTGTCTGTCTGTCTGTCTGTCTGTCTGTCTGTCTGTCTGTCTGACTGTCTGTCTGTCTGTCCGTCTGTCACCAGGCTGTATCTCATGAACCGTGATAGTTAGACGGTTGAAATTTTCACAGATTATGTATTTCTGTTGCCGCTATAACAACAAATACTAAAAACAGAACAAAGTTAAAAATTAAAGGGGGTCCCCATACAAAAAACGTGTTTTTACTATAGCGCCATCTATGAACGATGGTAACCAACAAAAAGGTCACTGACCTTTGTGTTAACGTTCACATGGTGGATGTTAGAAGTTCGTTCGACATTCGTTAGATGGCGTTGTAGTAAATAAGCATGTTTAGTATTGACACGGTATTTATATATATCGATGTTAAAACTATGTAGATACTTAATTTTTGCGGAAAATGTTGTTCAATCGGAACCCTACGTGTGTGAGTCCAACTCGCACTTGGCCAGTTTATTTTGTGTATAGCCAATAGTACAGAGGTGGACCGACGATTTGTGCCAGGTAACTGGCAGTAATTGGATGCGAAAAGCCGAAGATCGAGCTCAGTGTCGAGCATTAGGAGAGGCCTATGTCCAGCAGTGGACTAACACAGACTGCTGATGATGATAATATAGTACAGGCTAGAATTTGACCACTGTCTTACCTGTTGGTAAGTGACTAAGTGGTTGAGGATAACAGCACGCTAGGCTTAGAATGGGAACTGGTTCTCAAGGACGGCTGACGGAACACACCGTGTTTCAGTGAGTGAGAGAATATTCTGAAGGTGGTAGCTGACTAGGTGGACACTAGACAGCCCTACCACCATTCAGGGCGTTATTATATGATACAAGCTCGTCCAACACTTATATCCTACCAAATAATTAAGTCAGAGGTTTCTTACGATTTATTTATTCACCGAAGGGCACCTGTAATCAGATCTCGATATAATTATAATGGCACCACTTTGGAGATGTACTGTACCAATTAAAAAAATCATTCGAATCGGTTCACAATTGGTACGTAGTCAGTTGTACGTAGTCATATCGATTTGGGAAATTTGGAGACTCCTACCTGTTGTATTTGGCCCCAATTTTGTATGCTAGTGTAACGCTATAATATTAGCATCTTTCTCGCCGATTTTTACAGCGTTTTTAGTATGTAGGGCAATCAAAGCAGCGTCAACAGCGTATTGGCATCGCCCTGGCTCGGCTTTTTGCTCGTTGGCTTAGGTTCGGCACAAACGTAGTAGTAGAGTAACGTGAGATGTACAAATTAAGATTAGAAAAGTCCCATGTACTCGTATGTACCCAAAATGTTTAAACAAGGCCACAGAATAATTAAAAGTACTCCGAGGCATCAATTGAAACAAAAGTACAATTATTTTAGAGTATTTTCTTAACACATCTAACTGCACTCGCACTTGAATTCCCAACTTCTAGAGCGTGCCTTTCCACTAGTTGTAATTGTATGTAGTTACAGCACAGCCAGATGTCGAGCACTTAGCGGCTGCACCGGTTTTATTATGAATAGCAACGGAACTAGTATTTTGCGGTTACCCCGTTGGAAGGTAGACGCAAATTAATGCCCGGTCTTTCAGCTAGAAATTAATGTAATGCACCTAGGTTACGTAGCCAAATTGTTGGCAATGGTGGCATTCAGCGAATTTTGCGAGCTCCGACTCTCATATTCACAATTTTATAATTGAATATTTGATGAGCCGGCACCGAATTGATGCGGTATATGTAGGTACCCTCATTTTATGGTATTAAGGGTTTAAACTCTGCGAATCCTCTTTGAAATGTGCTGTTAAATAAATAAAAGTGTTTATGAATGCATGTGGTTACGATAAATGTTTGTATTTTTCAGTAGACGTTTTTATTGAATTTAATAGATTTATTATTCGAACAAAGTAGTTAATTTTACTTTGATATTTTACTTGATGACTAAATAGAATTTCGATTTTATCTTAAATTAATCAATTATCGTTTATTTCAAAGTGATTACATTCAGTGACAAAAACTTATGTAGTAAAAAGTTGTTTAGTATCTGCTGCTCAAATAGGCCCATCGTTGTTGTTTCTTATGAAGGTAATTAAGTGGCTGGCCTTATTAAATAATGTATTACACATATGTATGGCTGGAAGCGGATGGAAACAGAGAGCTGAGAGCAGAAATCGAGCTCAGTGGCCATAAGTGAGGCCTATGTCCAGCAGTGGACAAAGATAGGCTGATGAAGATGATAACATACGTATGTATATTTACTTCATAGAAAAGTAAATCACTTCCCTCGCTAAAGTAAAGATGTTGCACCATCTACAACTTGAAGCTGAAACAACACTTAAAGAGATTAAAACGCTTTACGTATGAGTACCTTAGTGGTGTTTCATTCTTTTTACGTATCTTACGGACTTTTACTTTTCATTCCGTTTACGAGATGTTGCGGAACTCTGAACTAAAAGACCGATGTCTGTTTGTTAGTATAAAAACATTTTAGGAGTTTTTCATACTTATACTGGGCTATTCAAATTAGGTAAGTCATGAATCCATAGTATATATACATAAATAATAACGGCGTTGTTATATGACATTACATTTTGCTTATTTATCTTCATCTTAAATAATTAAGATACGTTAAAAACTAAAACAACCGACTACAATGCGCGCGAGTCAGTTTCAGTAGCAAGTTTGAGACGTTTATCGTCATATAGCTCTAGCTGGAGATACTTATCAAATCTCAATGAAATTACAATGGGACCACCTCAAAAACGTACCCTATCGATTTAAAAAAGAATCATTCAAATCGGTTCACAATTGACGAAGTAATCGCGTAAAATACATACAAAAAAAATTTAAAAAAACATACAGACGAATTGAGAACCTCCTTCTTTTTGGAAGTTGGTTGATTAAGTTTTAATAAAGACACGACGACACAGATAAAAAGTTGAAGAAACCAGGAATTCTGACAAAAAATGTGTGAGTAATTTAAATCTAAAAAACAGTGAAGCCTTGGTAAACATCAATAACAAACATTTCGACAATCTGGTCATGCTATACTAATCAGATCCCGGATCAAGCCCGAGATTGAAAATGGTTGATCGTGGCTGCTTAACGAGATTAAGGTGGTTGCTCGCCGTCAGCTAACCACAACAGAGCCAATAGATGGCGCTGATACTCTTATTTGATGAATTTTATTTGTTAATGACTGAAATAGTATTTGGTAAATAAAACATATTGATTTTGCGAGTAAAGCGTATACATTTTAATTTATTCAGCTAAATTTGAAGTATATATACACTCTCTATATACTTTTATTTGTAAACAAGCGTGGCGTCAGGACTGATCACGCACACACGCGAAAGTATTTTCGTATCACAGATTATTTAATAGTGTATTTGACGTTTACAAAAGCATTTGCTAATTTTGTCACTTTGTATATGAGTAATGTAGCCGATTAGTGAGAACAACTGGATTAAGCGCATCAGGGACCGGGTTCGAACCCTTCCTTACCAACAAACTTTTTTCGTTTTCCATTCTAAATATTACCATTTTATTTATTGTTATTAGTTTACTGTCTACATTACTCTCGCTAATAACAAAATACCAAATATCATATAGATTTGTACCACTTTTTGATGTGAACTGTACATACTCATACTAACGCTATTGGGTGGTTTTTCGACGAGGTTCTACGTACATTTCGTTGCTGCATGCTGGAGTCTGTTCTGTAGATCCCAAAGCACAGAGTACTAAGGACCCAAAGTGAAGCATTTGGCATACTAGTTGTGCTTTGCGGTTTTACCCACAATCTAATAGAAACTGCTATTTGCGATAAAATGTAGCCTTTGTGACTACGAGAGCGAGTAGAAGGCATTTGCTGATTATAAATTACAAACAAAATAAAAACAGAAGGTCATAAGTAAGGTATATTAATTACCTGACTATGGCGAAGCAAAAAGGAGGGTTATGTTTTTGACCGGTATGTGGGTATGTATGTATGTATGTATGTATGTTTGTATATACGTTCATCTGTTCCCTCATAACTTCTAAACTACTTATTATAATTTAACAAATGAGGTGTCGTTGGACACGTCTTATTTGTCTGCTAGTTATAGGTTATGTGACGTAACAACAAATTGAATGCGGCGCCCCCTAGAGGGGACGAAGTCCAGAACTAAAAAAAAATCTCACCCCACCCTATCGTGTGTGGTATCGTTGAATAGGGATTTTAAGATGAAGATAGGGTTTAGTACATCATATTTTTGTAGGGCGAGTGTGTGTGTGTATATGTTTTTTGATCACTATGTATGTATGTAAGTATGTTAACATATATACATGTTGTATACATGTATATATGTATATATGTCCAAAAACCCCAAAATGCTTTAAATAAAAAATAAGTTCAAAAACTAAAACCCGACTACTGAAAAATCACTCTCTAAAAAGTATGAAACAAGAAAATATTCTCATCTGAGATCTCTAAGTACAAACTAATCAATATGTATCGTGTATTATACAAACCACGGGTATCCACTGAACACCACTAAGAATATTTATGAAATACAATAAAATATTTATTACAAGTTAGTTCTTTGTATAATACACGATACATATTGATTAGTTTGTACTTAGCGATCTCAGATGAGAATATTTTCTTGTTTCATACTTTTTAGAGAGTATATTTTCAGTAGTCGGGTTTTAGTTTTTGAACTTTTTTTTTATTTACTTACTAAGATATACTTTCCTTTTATAAGTATTTCAAAAATATTGTACACGACAATATTTTATTTTCATTTACAATATTTATATAAAAATAATAAATAAATCCGTTAATGATAATGGAGCGGTCCTAGTAGAGCAATGCATGACCATTTTCGAGATCTAGCGCTGGTATCATCATCATCAAAATCAGCCGGTACCAGTCCACTGGTAGACATAGGCCTTTCCTAAGTCACTGCCCACCGCTTTGCGAATATCGTCGCTCCACCTGGGCCCCTAGACAAAATCCAATTTCTGTTTTCATTCACGCTAACGCGACTTTAAAGTGTATGGGAATGACAACTTTGTTGCGGAAACATAAATGTCATTCCATACATTTTGTCCTTGCGTTAGCGTTTGCTTGCGTTGAAGGGCAACAGAAATTGAATTTTGTCTAGGGGGGCTGGTCACAGGACTACGCTACGTTTGCCGATTCGCGGTCTCCACACTAGAACCAGTCTGCCCCAACGGTTATCGCTCCTATATGGCAACATAATTTATAATCGTACAAAATTAAAAATCCGACTTCACATGCCACGATAGTCAAAATAGCCAGTTGCCATAAACATGTCATCAAGGTATACAAATTTGTTTACATTGTTTATCTCCATATCTCCGGAGATAATTACACGGTAATATTATAATATTACCGTGATGACTATCAGATCTCAATAAAATTTGAATGGGACCAAGCGGGAGGCATAATATCTCAAACAAAAAAAAAATTTAAATCGGTTAAGATTTGACGAAGTTCTGAGGTAACAAACATGAAGAAAAAATACCGTCGAATTGAGATCCTCCTCCTTTTTTGTGAAGTCGGTTAAAGAGTTATTCCGTTAGTTAGTCCGTTTATTGGTATACAAAGACGTATTTGAGAATGATCTGACGGGATCGGATCGGTTTATCTATGAATGAAAAGCTGATGTTGGTTTTAAATTGGCCTCTAAAATATCACCATCATCAGGCTATCTCACCTACAGCACGCCACTGAGCTCGATCTTTAGCTCTTTGTTTTCAACCACTGCCAGCCAGCTTGCATATGTCTTCGCTCCATATAGCTGGAGGGCGCCTTACACTATTACGAAAAAGATACTTTTAGTGCGTTTATCGAGTCGTGGTCTCCACTCTAAAACACGTCTACCTCAACTGTTATCGGTTCTACGACAGTTGTGAACAGCCTACTACCACTTCAGCTAGCTAATCCTTTGAGATATGTCGATAAATTTGGTTCTCTGAAGGATGACTTCATTTCGAATTTGATTCTTCAGACAGACTCCAAGCATAGCCCTCTTCATAGCTCGCTGAGCGATTTTGAATTGGTTAACCAGTCGCACTATCAGTGTCCACCTCTCGGCTGCGTAAGTAATAACAGGCAGGACGCACACGTTAAATACTTTTGTATTGAGGCTATTTCGTATTCGTATAAGAGCGATGAAAAGACCAGTCGGTGAATACTACGGTGTTGAACCTAGTGATCCTGATCACTGTGACATCTTTAAATATACGCTTCTTGTCCGTTATAATAAAATCAATCTCATTTTAAGGGTTCCGTAGCCGAATGGTAAAAAACGTAAGCCTCTCCTTTGAGTATTCAGCCAGAATACTCAAAGATGTTCACCGATTACTCAAAGATACCTAAATCTATTTGAAAAATTCTATTTCTTTTTTGTTTCAAAGGCCCAGGTAGTCCCAACTAAAAGAAACGATATCAAATGCCGCGAGATTAATGTTCAGTACCATGTTTGAGGTGTTTGTCTCCATATCCTTAGAGACACTTATCAGATCTCAAAGAAATTACTATGGTACCACCCTTGGGATATCTCCTTTCCAACAAAAAAAGAATTATCAAAATCTGTTCATTAACGACGAAGACATCTACACACATAAAAAAATACTATACGGTCGAATTGAGAAACATTTTTTTTTAAGTCGGTTAAAATATATCGAAATTTCAAAACTTGGAGTACCTATCAATTTCAATATTACAAAATATGCCAATATGGTCCAAAATTTCCAAAAAACACTAAGCGATAAGATCCATTAAAAAAAACGTAAAAAAAGAGAACCGACTTCAAATGCCACGCTAAATATTAATAATTTTCAATACCAAGTTTGACGTGCTTATCTCCATATCTCTGAAGATTTATCATACATACATCATGTCTCCTTTCCAACAAAAAAATAATCATCAAAATCGGTTCAGAAACGACGAAGTTATCCGCGAACAAACATAAAAAAATATATACGGTCGAATTAGGAAACATCCTTTTTTGAAGTCGGTTAGAAACAAAATAAAACTAAATTTGAGTTTGTTAGAGCCTAACCTAACCGATAAACCGACGAAATATTTGAAGGCCACAAACTGTATTCTTGATTTCATTGCAATTTTTTGATCCTTTTACTCGTATTTGTCAATATACTTTTGTATGGAAATCGAACCACCTTAAATATAGGGGCTACGGCCGCTTTTGTACAGACTAGCGCGAGATGTATTGAAGAGGTTTATCTGCAATTATATAGTGCTTTAGATAACAAACTAAAAAACATTGGTGTAGTCAACACCAAAAAATCTCTTTGTGTGAGTCCTTTAAAACGGCTGAACTGATTTGGCTGCAATTTTGCACGTGGATAGCCCCTTGGCTAGGATGGACATGGTATGCTTTTTAAGTGAAATGAATCCGCGGGACGCATTTAGTATTACAAAGGCAAGAGTTTGTATGTGTGCAAGTTGGTATATTTATTACTTCTTCATGCTGCAACGGATGGATCGGGATGAAATTTGAAATACAAATAGTTCGAATTGACATGAGACTAGAGACAGACGAGTTTTTTATGCCAAAAAAGTAATGAATCCCCTCGGGCGCAGCTTGTTAGTTTATATATCCATACAAAATAATACAATTTTTAGTAAAGTTATACTATTGGGTAAACATATAAACCAACCACAAATTTAGGTATTTATATATTCCTTATTCATTTCAGTCACTTACTAATTTTAAAAACCTTGTTTTTAAATCTTTCTAGGAATGTGGGTTACACATTACTAGTAGTCTTGTTAAACTCTCCATGTAAGCTAAATATGTTTGTGTGTGTGTGTGTGTTTGTGTGTGTGTGTGTGTGTGAGTTCACATCAATAGTGCAATGGGTGGGGATCGAATTCACGACCTCTCGATCGCCAGGCCGACGAATTAGCCATTTGGCTATTGCCGCTTAATTAAGATTTTAGTTTTGCTACAAAATTTAAAACTTGTGTTTCGGTAAAGATTGTGTTGAGCATTGGAATGCTTAACATAACTCATATAAGTATAAGTATAGTATACTCAAGTATACTCAAACAATTTCCATACAGTATTATTTCGATAAAAATCGACTTGCGTCTTCTGAGAAGCTTCAAAATAATTTAAATTAATTAACAACAAAACTGAAACGAATGTCTGAATCACAATTTATTTATCACAAGACCGAGAAGTGGGTCAGTTTGTGCTAAATTCCAGCTTATGGCTGTAACGTAGGTGTTAAACTGTCATTGGCACCAAACTACATGTACACTTCTCTAGACTTTTGAGAAATATGAGTTAATAAACTTGTTAAAATATCAAAATCTGGGTTAGGGAATACGGACCGGCTCCACAGAATGTAGAAATATCAGATTTTTTGTTATTCTGAAGTACAATAAAAATCGGTGTTAACCTCTGAAACAAAAGGAGGGGTATTATAAGTTTAAATAGCTGTATTCCTGATAATGCATGAAATAGTTATCATACACATGTCACCATACAAAAGCTGTCAAAAATCTGTCAGATTTCTTTATATTGGTGCTATCAGGAACCGGTGAAACTGGCGCTTAGTATGGTTTTAACAGAACTCAAGGCGTGTGTAAAAAATATCATTAGGAGTCAACCAGAATTAGATAACAAATTATTAATATGGATCTACAACGAAATACTAAGCTTACCCGGAGAATTTCTTTGTAAATAATATTTTTCGTTTTTCTTTCAGGTCCTACAATCATCAGGCTACTCCGAGAGCTTTAAGAGTTTGGCTTTGAGATTTATTTATGGCCACGGCAAAGCAGACTTCGAGGGGAAACTGCACTCTTTTGAACTCGAAGGGGTATTTTGATAAATTCGGGGAAGTTAAAGAATATTGGTTAAATTGTTAGTTTAATTTTATGAAATACAGAAACAAATGCGTTGGGGATGATTTTGAAAACACCGTCTCTAAGTTTTATTGAAGATTATGAGTATTGTGCATCAATTTCACAGAAAGTTCATTCTCCTGTTTTACCCTCTTAGGGGTGAAATTCCAAAAAACTCTTTCTTAGTGGAAATCTACACTTCACAAACACCCTTCAAATGCCACGTCCCTAAGGAACAGCGGTTTAGGCTGTGCCTTGATAGCAACGCATAACTGATATATATCAGTTAGTCAGAAAAATGCAGGGGGATGTTTTTGGAAAACTGTGATACACGTAATTTCAATTGTAGAGTATGTGTACCAATTTTTGAGTCAATCGACCCCGAGAATAAAAAGTTTCAAAGAAAGTTCAACCCTCTATTTAACCCTCTTAGGGTGAAATTTCGAAAAGTGAAACACGTACTTACTTATTTAATTACAGAAGTACTCGTGCGAAGTTTCGAATAAAAAATACTAGGTATCTAATCTTGTTTCTCCATACAAACTTTAGACCCCTATTATCAATCTCAAAAAATCTTTATCGGCATTTGCAGA
Organism: Cabera pusaria; assembly: GCA_954871355.1. NCBI lineage: Eukaryota > Metazoa > Arthropoda > Insecta > Lepidoptera > Geometridae > Cabera > Cabera pusaria. The sequence goes on from OX940896.1 coordinate 16,017,646, forward strand.
TTACACGTGACTAATATGACTATATAAAAGGGCGTGTGAGATTTAATATAACTCTAGGAAACAGGTGCAGTGCCGTTTTAATGGCCGTTTTAACGGCACTGCACCTGAAATTTTTTTAAATTTTATTGTTCAAATTTTTTTATGACTCTCAACTAAGAGTTCATAATTCGTATTGAAACCATTAGACAATTGTAGGTAGGCAAGTCATTATAAAACTGTAAAACAGCAATTTCCTGGGCTTGAATATATTAAAAGATATGTATATAAAATGTAACGTGCTTCATATGGCATTGTAAAAATGTTACTACCCTCATTTATCAACCAGACGTGCTTCGTCAGGAAACATTAATTACTCCTCGTACATATTTTCCTACACGAATCCAGAGCTTACATTTAAAATATGGGATGGATATAACTAATAATGATAGGCTTTAGACACGAGGAAAGACAATTATTTCTAAACCTCAATCAATAACATCCACACGCGTCCGTAAGCTCCTTAAGACCTTGATAGGCATTACGCGTGATTGCTGGGTTTTGATAAATGGGTGATCACTGGTAGTATGTGGTATCATTGGTACGCTTCAAGCCGTTATTTGAACTACCTCGTTCCTCTGACTAATAGAGTTGCGTAGTGTAGGGCACCTTCAACTAGATGTAGCGATGATATACGCATGTTGCTGGCTGGCAGCAGTTGGAAACAAAGAGCTGAAGATCGAGCTCAGTGATTGGTATACCATAGGTAAAGCCTAGTCCAGCAAAGGACAGAGATAGGCTGATGATGATAATGACTTGAGTTGAACTAAAATCGTGAACTACCTTGTTCCACTGATGAATTGAGTTGCACTATATTATAATAATATTACCGTAGGTATATGGATGGATCTAAAGTCAGTTGCTCTACGCCTCGCCTCTCTGCCGTCTTCTATTTCCAGACAAGCATGCTTCTATCTTAGACCACAATGAGATAGTGGTTACGTGTCTGTCTATCCGGAATGTAAAAAGTTCCAATATTATTTTCGGTATCAGTAATTTCGTGAGAAGTGGACTTAGTTGACAAAAGATGAAACTACTTACTATGTATCGCCCACCTATTGCCTGACTGCTAAAGTTAAGAATACTTCATTATGTTTTTTCACCTCTTCCAAGCTTATTCTCTCCATCTCTATAGGCGGATAGCAAACTTCCTCATTAAGTACCAAATCTGTGTGAAAATCCCTTTCGGTATACTTTAATATTACTGTCGAAGCGCTGCACAAAAATTCGAAACATTCGCAAGTATTTTCACGAGGCGCAAACTGGTCACGGGCACTCCTAAAACGCTGAAGCTAATTGTAGTAAGATTCCGTCCTTTGCTAATACGATATGTTACACGGGGCGCGGCTGCAAAACGATGTATTCCAGTCACAAATTATTCTCAACCCTTCACTAATTTCAACCCTGTTGATCTGCGCTGTAGAGTTCAGTATCGCGCATCTCTATTTATATTTGGGCCGTTCCTACTTCGACGTAACTTAATGGAAATTGTGAGCCGTGCCCGTGTCGTTACGCGCTGCAAATGTACATAATGTGTCGTCAAAAGGGTGAAATATACTTTAGTAGGCTGTGATTTCGTTTGCAGCCCGTGCTTACCGGCTTTCAAAAGTTTGTACCGGCTTAAAACGCTACAGGAGGCCGGCATGTTAATCTCTGAATGTAGTTTGTTAATAGAAATTATCGTGAGAATAACACATTTAATAATTTATAACGGCTTCACACTCACAAGTTAAGATATTGAAACTACTCCGAAACGTTTCGAACATTTTTGGTATCTCTTTTCAGGCCTATTTTCAAGGACAGTGCTGCAGGAACACCGTGAGTTCATGGCGGCTGATTTTCCCCTTGATGATAGGAAGCTACTATTTGATAGCAAGTCAGGTGGAACATCAATATTAATGCTCTTACCACCTGTATGAATTATATTTTTAATCTACCTTTCTAAGTTCAACAAAATCTGTCTTGTAAAACGAGATATCACTCAAATAACATAAATATAATTGCTATCAAACCTAAAACGCGTATCTAAATACCAATTAGATTTAATTCGTAAACGAATCTAAGAGTCGTTGTCATTAAATAAAAATATTTGATGCCTCCTCTTAATATGACGCTTTTATTAAATTCCTACGTTTAATAACTTGAAGTAAAAATTCCCCGACTTGCAGGAGATAGCTAAATAAAGAAAAAAACGTTTCGTGTTTCTTCACTGTGGAATTTTATTAATGTTGGCAACATTGTTAGTGAAATATTATTGTTACACAAGCCAAGTTTCATCCCGTCCTACTGATGAAAAGTAATAAAAAATCTTCGTACATCTCCAGGCGTTACAACTCATACCTACTTACTTCGGAAATTTTAATACCCTAAATCCCAAGTTTCAGTCTTCCTTCAGACAGCTTATGAGGTTCTAAAGTATAAAACTGCATGTAATTTTAGTATTTATAATAATTTAAGATTGCGACGCGATGCGACGATGTTTGAGGAATTATCTCAAAGAAATGTGTATTATTTTGTGAAGTAAATAAAGTTCTATTCATACTATCATTTAAAAATAAACAGGCCAAGCGCAAGTCGGACTCGCACTCGTAGGGTTCCGTAACACAGTTAAGTATTCCATAACTATGATTTTTCGCAACTACAAAATTAACTTTGTTTTTCATAGTGTTTGTATGAAAAACAAAGTTATCTTTGCGGTCGCCATATCTCTAAAACTGCTGGCTGTATCTCGTTCAAACCAATTTTCGTTATTAGTTTTTATTAAGATCTCTGATTAAGATCAGCATATATTTTTTTTAGATTTTTCACTCCCATACTTTAAAAGTTAGAGGGGGGTGGACACACATTTTACCACTTTAGACGCGCCTATCTTTCAAATGATTGACTTTGAGAAAAAATGATTTTAAGAAACTCAATGTCATTTTTAAAGACCTATCCATAATCACCCCACACGTATAGGTTTGAAGAAAATTTTTTTTTGTATCCGTTCCATGTATTAACCCCCCCCCCCCCTGCCCCCCCTTAAACTTTTATATTTTTTATTTTTGTATAAAAATCGGAAAGCGGTTTACAGAATACATCTAACTACCAAGTTTCAATTCTGTAGTCCTAACAGTTTCGGAATAAAATGGCTGTGACAGACGGACGGGCAGGCAGACAGACAGACAGACATGACGAATCTATAAGGGTTCCGTTTTTTGCCATTCGGCTACGGAACCCTAAAAAGCGCGCACCGCGTCATGTCGCGTGGCGTCTCGTTGTGAGCTGATCCTTATGCAGAATATCAACGCTTACGTAGTAACTATTATATGATACTAGCGACCCGCCCTGGCTTCGCACGAGTAGAGCATAATTTTTTACACTTTTAACACTTTTCATTTTGGTTATAATTAAATAAATTAAAAATGTATACAGGAGAAGGCTTTAAAAAAAGTCATAAATGTATAATAATACTAGGCGTATACCACATCCTTTTATTTACTCATGTGCGTATACCCAATAGCTAATTCAATCTTCTATCTGGAAAAGGATCAATACCGTAATGGAGAAAATATGCAAATAACGTAAGCTCTAATTCTTGATCAAAAAATTAACGAATAAAAAGTTTCTGTGAGTCATAAGCCATAAGCCATACCATAAGAGTATACATATTATGTTATGACGAACTATTCAATTGAAGTTGTTAAACTTTATTACAGATATTTTTCATTTATCTTTACTTAACCGGAAAAGCAGCGTTTGTAAAAAACGAGTTTACAAATTAGGTATCCATGAATATACACATATCCTTTAAACGGGATAATATACAGTGTGGAAATTAAACTCAGGCCCTGGAGGGAAACTACTTTAAATCCTTAAGCTAGCTCATTTTACTTAAAGGAGACATTCCTTTATTTTTGAAAAGAAACAAATCTGCATTAAAAGATTTTTTTAAACTCGCTTGCTTCGCCCGGGACTCGAACCAACTAAAATTAAAAAAAATAAACACTCTTTATTTTAATATACTAATCGGTAGTATTAATATTCAGGATAAAGTTTCTCTAACAAACATTAGGTCTTAAAAATAAAAATAATCGTTAAATCTAACATCAACTTTATTTTACTATCAATTTTGTAACACTTAAATTATTTAACTGATAAATTGTTCGAAATGAGCCCCGTCGTTCCGGCTACACAACATTAGTCGCCGTTGAAATTCATTTCTTGTAGCCTTCAGCAAAGTGTTGTGGTGTATGCCCCTAATAACATTTTCCGCCTCGGATCATGTAAGAAGGAAATGTGCATAGAGGTATTACCACCATTGAACAATTTTCTTATCGAAGATTTCAACAAGGTACTTAACGATAAATTAGCAAGCGTGTACTTCATACGAAGTCTTTGAGTGTTGGAGAGATAACAGAACTGTTACGTGTCTTTTACTTGTTAAAAGTGAACAGTAACCAAACATTTTTTAGAGAAACTTTATCCTGAATATTAATACTACCGATTAGTAAAATAAAATAAAGAGTTTTTATTTTTTTTTAATTTTAGTTGGTTCGAGTCCCGGGCGAAGCAAGCGAGTTTAAAAAAATCTTTTAATGCAGATTTGTTTCTTTTCAAATATAAAGGAATGTCTCCTTTAAGTAAAATGAGCTAGCTTAAGGATTTAAAGTAGTTTCCCTCCAGGGCCTGAGTTTAATTTCCACACTGTATAGTCTATTGTCATTCAGAAAGTCAATTCTAAATATTAATGTAATCATTTTAAAATCGGTCCCGTAGTTTTTTTACCGACTTCCAAAACAGGGAGGGTTTTTTTTTATGTTTGTTTGCGGATGGATAACTTCGTCATTTATGAACAGATTTTGATGATTCTTTATTTTGTTGGAAAGGCGATATCCCAGGAGTGGTACCATAGTAATTTCATCGAGATTTGATTGGTATCTCCAGAGATATGGAGATGAACACCTCAAACTTGGTACTGAAAATTAATAACGCGGCATTTGAAGTCGGTTATTTTAGTTTTATAAACGATCTTATTGAATCTTATCATTACAAACATGCAAAAATGCAAATTTTTACTTCTTATAATAATAGATAGTATAGATATAATGAGTTATGATAAAATTTAATAACCTCATATAAACTGGTATATTAATAAAATTTTAATTAGGTACTCAGCCTAATGCCAGACGCGGTTTACCGAGCCAATTTAATTTACCTGCGTATGTACCCAAAATTAATATTATGCAACCATCTCACGTCATAACTAAACCCAATGATATGTTGCTTGCCACAATTAATAGAATTTTTGTTATCTAAATCATACAAACATGGATTTAGTAGGCTGTGCTATAAAGGTAGTATGTAATATGGTAATGTTATCTATTTTTACCCACAACGGAACGGAGACTATATATGCGTTTTGGATGAGAGGATGTTTGTTTGTTTGTTTGTGTGTGCAAATCCATGTCGCCATTTTTCTCCAAAAATACTAGTCCGATTTTGATGCAGTTTTCAGTTATGGGTTCGGGTGTAATTGGTGCATGTTTTTAAAAAGTTGTTACGGTGACAACTCACCAGGGGGCGCTGCAGTAATCATTTGTTAGTGCAAATCGATGTTGCCATTTTTCTTCAAAACGACTAGTCCGATCTTAATGCAGTTTTCAGTTATGGGTTTGTGCTTGATTGGTGCATGTTCTTAAATAGGTGTTACAGTGTCAATTCACCAGGGGGCGCTGCAGTTAACATTTGTTTGTGCAAATCCATGTTGCCATTTTTCTCCAAAACTAGTAAGATTTTGTCTTTAAACGGTTCGTAATTAATCAGTGGTGGTTCTTAATTGTGAAAAGTGAAAATTTTAATTTTATTGCATGTTTCATTGTTATACTAGCGGATTCAGAAACAGACGTATGGCCGTATTGATAAAAATTTTGATGAATGCTTATCAGCTGCGTATCAGGTACATTGCGTTTCTGGCACTATGCGTCGAAAGGTGACCACAGACTATTTGTACGTCATTGAGTCATTTGGTCGTATTTATAAAGATTTTAACGGACACATAGCGGTGGATTGACACAAATAATGTCAATATTTATTGTTTTGATCGACACTATGCGTTTGCGATCACTGTAATTACTTTATAGTGTTATTTGTGAATACGGGGGATAGTCTTACCACAAACCTCGTTTTATAATATTGATGCTAGTCGCCTTGAAAATTGGAATAAAATTTTTATATTTTAAAATATGAAAAATCCAAAGTTTAACAAACTTTACATAAAGAGGGCGTGTAGGTATTTATTGTATGTTTGACCTGAACCACATATCTACCACAAACAATAATTCATTGTAAGTTTGAAAAATAACAATTTTAACTAGTAACTACATGAGAACGAAACTTAAGTAGAAAGTAAACGTGGAAAATTTCTACAAACTAAGTTCTCCTAAATACCTACTACCTATGTAGGTAATATCAACTTAAAAGTTAAATGTTGGAACATTACTAAATGTTCCGAAACTCATTCAAAGGGTGTAGCGTAGTTTTACACTTTGATAAATGTCAAAACCAACCCGCATTGCAGGCCCATACTTTGCCAACTAGGTGAAATAACAGGAATAAGATAATTAAGTTCTAGTGGGCTCTACCACCACTTTGTTACTTATTTAATCGGGAAATTTAAGTTTCTGGCTTGAACGGTAACGCGTTCAGAAATATTACAGGGCATGTAACATCCAATATCTCAGGGTAAAGATGACTGACTGACCAGTGGTTAGTGACACTGGTCCCATCCGAAGGTCGTGGGTTTGATTCCCACACGGAACAATTCTTTGTGAACCAAAAGATAACTGTTCCGAGTCTGGGTGTAATTGTTTCCCTGATGTGTATGTTTCTAAAGTTCGCAACAACACAGACTAAATAACAATACAAGGCAACACAGTGAAGGTCTCTAGTGCGGGGAGATCTCTTAGAGAAAAAAGTGTACAGTGACGCAAAAAAATTACACAATTAATGGTGTTGTGTGCCACATAATCTGTTATAGGCAGGTGTCACCACTTACAATTGTTACCATAGACGATTAAAAAATAATTAAACTAGATTGTAAACGTAGAGTACCAAGCAAGCGGGCATCAAAATTCTATGATTTAGATACTTAAGATAGTATAAAAACTTAAACAACCGACTTCAATGCCCCGCGAGTCAATTTCAGTAGCAAGTTTGAGACGTTTATCATCATATCTCTGGATATACTTATTAGATCTCAATGAAATTACAATGGGACCACCTCGGAAACGTTCCCTACCGATCACAAAAGGAATTATTCGAATCGGTTCAGAAATGACGGAGTAATCGCGTAACATACACACAAAAAAAAACATACAGACGAATTGAGAACCTCCTTCTTTTTGGAAGTCGGTTGATAATATGTAAAAACCAAACACTAACGTACCGTCGAGAATCATCAGTGTCAGAAAAACAATCCATATTGCAAGAGAGCACTGTAACTCATTTTGTCTTTCTAAATTAATTGGAACAACAACCTTAAAACAATGATGACAAACATTTATTAATACCTTAACCTCATTAAATGATTTGATACAATAGTTTTACGGGGGAGTGTTCATCAACTTTTAAAATAGAAATGTTTAACCATAGATGGTTATACATTTCTATTTTAAAAGTACTCTACTCTACATCTACTCTAGTTTAAGCCAGCCAACCGTTTCTAGCCTGTCTGTCGTGATTACAAGTAGTGAATACTTAATCCTCAGTTTAAAAGTAGCTGAACACCGCGCATAGTTAGTTGGTCATAGGTCATAGCCGAATCGGTCAATTACTCAACGCATTTGAATATAGCCTTGTACAAACTATAGCATTAGCAACAATAACCTGCCACATAATGGAAAACTACAGTAAAAATTATCCTTTTGTATATGAAAAATCCTTTGAAAAGGCGGCCATTTTGAATTTTTTATGTAGGAACCGACGCAACAATTGCGATTGCGTTGGAATGGATAGCTTCTATTGAGGAAAACAATGTCTTTGTTATTTGTACATTTTAATATTTTCCCTTTGCGTTTCTTAAGAACAGATTTTCCAATTGAAAAATCTGAAAGAGGGATAAAGAGTTGAACATTGAAAAATGAGATATCGTCAGAAAATTCTTTTTTTTTCTATTCGTAAAAATGGGATAATAGACACGTATGTACTATGAAAGCTTTAGAAATGAGTAACACACAGTGTTTTATTTTGTATCGCATAAAACATTACTTTTGTTTTTCTTTTACTTTATACAACAATCAATTTTACCCTGTGTGTTAATTTCTTTATGTCGTTGAACTCTATAATATTAGTAGCTTAATTATTATTAAATGTAAAACAAAAAACTATTATTAACCGACTTCACAAAAAAGGAGGAGGTTCTCAATTCGTCTGTATGTTTTTTTTTTTTTTTTTTGTGTGTATGTTACGCGATTTCTCCATCAATTGTGAACGGATTCAAATGATTCTTTTTTTAATAGGTAGGATACGTTTCCGAGGTGGTCCCATTTTAATTTTATCGAGATCTGATTAGTATCACCAGAGGTATGGAGATAAATACCTCAAACATAGGAGAATGTACTAGTTTTAGTAGAAGAGTCCCAAGAAGATTATACACAATGGAGGTTGCTATTGCATATAAGATATTCATACGGTAACTGTGAGCGAGATAGAAATAAAGGTGGGGATAATAATTTTTTTTTTTTAATATCTTATAGACTAGCGTTTGACCACTATCTCACCTGTTGCTAAGTGATGATGCGGTCGAAGATAGAGAAGTTGACTAGAATGGGAACTGGCTCTCAAGGATAGCTGCCTGAACACATAAGATGTTTGGCGACAGATTTTCTAACTTGATGGTGGTAGCTGGCCAGGCGGACACTAGATTTGTCCTACCACCATGCGGGGGTTGTTGGTTTCTTAACGATGTTTTCCTTCACCGGAGGGCAACTGTGAGAAGCGCACATATATTTTTCGATCGAAAAATTCATTGGTGCACGGCAGTTTGAACTCGGTACCACGGCATCAAAGCCGACTGTTCTCCCAATTACGCCACCGGGCCCTCAATAAATAATTATATATTAATAATTATAATAAAAAAATATATATAAATATAAATAATTTGTCTTCACAGGAATGTTCTACCGGGCAAAGTCTTGTTAGGGTGCAAACTTTTTTAAACATACCTAATATTTTTTGACATGACATGACATTTGGCGAAGATGGCGGCCATTTCAGTCCCGCGACACTGCATACATAATTAAATAACTCAAAATTATGAACGTACTTTGTACCAATCAACACAGCAAAAAAAAAATAAGCATAAAACCACATATTATATAATAGTTACTACGTAAATAATACTTTCCGTTGTTAGGTTGGCTACACAGTGCTTTCATAATTCGGGTATCCACAATATAGGGAAGTGCCTCTTATAACGTAGTAGAGTGATTCAGTACTCTGTTGGCCATATGGCGGCAATTAATGTTAATAATCGCAAATAATACTTTTTAATATTCATTTTGGAATACAACTAATACGTGTTATAAAAGTATTTGGAATTATTGTAATAAAATAGACAATTAATGATCGTGTGTGTCAGATGCTTTAATTGTACAGGGCCATTTTGGACATTGTCCTTTGATACTTTGATGGCATCATTATTACTAGTGAATATTTTCACTTTAGCGCGGCATTTAAAGTCAATTTTTTTAAGGGTTCCGAACCCAAAGGATACCAAATGAACACTTTCTGAGACTTTGGTCTGTTCGTCCGTCCGTCCGTCCGTCCGTCCGTGTGTCTATATGTGCGCACTTTACAGATCTGTATCTTCTTAACCGTTATAGGTACATACTTGAAATTTTCAACAAGTATATATCCGTCAGTGTATAACGGCCCAGACACGAAATTTAATAGACGCATGTAATTTCATTAAAACTTTTTTTGCACTAAAAAGGGTAAAATAAGTTAATTTTCAAAAAAAATAAAACCGACTTCATACCACAAAAAGGCACTCAAAAGCGAAACATAATTTACTTTAAATTATTATAAGCGTTACCCACTTCTCTATTTGAAGTCGGTGCCAGCCAAGTCTATTGGATATTAGATAGATACTATGTATGTAGTGGTAGTAAGTAGGTAGATACATGTAGGTATTATCTATCTACTACCTATTAGACTTGGCTGGCACCGACTTCAAATAGAGAAGTGGGTAACGCTTATAATAATTTAAAGTAAATTATGTTTCGCTTTTGAGTGCCTTTTTGTGGTATGAAGTCGGTTTTATTTTTTTTGAAAATTAACTTATTATTTTATTAGTGTTTTACCTTGTGATAGTTAGATATATCTACCTGTCTAGTAGATAAAGAAAGGTCAAAATTATTATACTAACCAAATTATAATTTTAATCGAAAATATATAAAACTTTTAACAAAAAAATTAAACCGCCGAAAAAACTGAAAAGCAAAAAATAATTAAACTTTTTTATTTAACCTTAATAACAAAGTTTTTAAAATACTGTTAGTATACCTAAGTTCACTAAACATAATAACTAAGTTCTTAAACTAATGTAAGTATGTATACCTAAGTAATTTTGAGTGGGCGCCAAACAAGCAAATTAATTAATTACGTAATGCGTGATGCGCGGCGGAGGCATGGCGCGACACGCCAGTTCGCCGGAAAATGCCGAGTGTTGACGAAGTTAATGTCAGCGAGACTGCAACCCCAACGGGCACCACATATATTAATCTGTGACTGCTCGTGACGGGCACACGTCGTTGTGAGTGGTCGTGCATCTATTTAGTCTGTGGGTCGTGTGGCAGCGCATTTTTTAGAATGTTCGCACATCGCTGGAGATTTCACGTTGCATTGTTAAATGATTTTATTATTTCTTTAAAATTAATAGGTTTATTTAGTGCTCTTTGCTATTGATTATTTGGCGCCGACTCAAAATTACTTAGGTATACATACTTACATTCGTTTAAGAACTTAGTTATTATGTTTAGTTAATAACTCAAAACAATTACAAAAATATATACTTAGGTATACTAACAGTATTTAAAAAACTTTGTTATTAAGGTTAAATAAAAAAGTTTAATTATTTTTTGCTTTTCAGTTTTTTCGGCGGTTTAATTTTTTTGTTAAAAAGTTTTATTTAATAATTTTTTGCGGCCATAATCTACTATGTTAAAAGCAGGCATCATTGCTTACCCCTGGCCTAGACAAACCTTATATAGAACATTTATGCTCTATAATAAGAATAAAAATAATTTAAGATCAGATAAAAAAATTAAAAAAAATAAAATATCATCATCATCATAATCAGCCGGTATCAGTCCACTGCTGGACATATACCTCTCTCAACACACGCAACTGAACCAGATTTTTGGCTCTTTGTTTTTTTCCAGTGTTTGTTGACATACATTGATGATACGATAAAATCATTTAAAAAATGATACTTTTATCCATTATTTTTGTTGATATATACAAAACGGCTCGACCGATTTTGTTAAAATTTAAATGGGACCCCCTTGGGGGTATACCCTTTCCAATAAAAAAAGAATTATCGAAATCAGACTACTCTGTAAAAAGATATGCATGGTCAATACATAAATATATATATATATACGCGTCGACTTGATAACCTCCTCCGTTTTATTTTTCGTCGGTTAAAAACAAAATCACTCAAAATAAAATAAACTAATATTTCATTTTGAGTAATTTTGTTTTATATTTTCGAATAAAATTATAATTTCATGATTATAATAGTGTAAAAAGATACCATAACATTTGGTAAATTAAAATTAATAGATACATAGATACATATTTGCATTAAAACGGGTAGCTCCTATTATAATTGTTCCTTTGATCTGCAACACATGACTCACTCATTCACTCAGAATTTCATTTGCTGTTGAAATATGAAAAGGTTCCGTACAGTTAGGGACACTGTTATTTGCATATTATTTATTGACATTAAATTTGTATCATAATATGTCTAGACACTTGGTAGTGATAGTGGCTACACGGAGTGATCGCAGATGGAGCAAGGCTTTCACTGAATCGTGCCCAAGAAAAGGCAAATGTAGCAGTTTTAAGTTTTGCTGCGAGGAATTTAAAAAAAAATTTAAAATGCTTTAAAAAACATCTGTGGGGCTCAGAAATTCTTTGATGTGAGTCGAACACTCTGCATAAACGATTTCGTTGTCTTAATGACACCATGTGCCAGTAACTCATTAACAGGGGAGTAAATATTTATCTTGCTATCGCATGACTCCCTCGCGCTTTTAACAAGCATTCAAATGTATGCAGAAGAAAGTAGAATATAAATTATACCAATTTCATAGTACGAGTCCCAGAGGTAAAAAAGTCAAATATAGTTTCAGTGTCCTGCGTTGTACGTGCCCGTAGAAGTAACCTTAAGTATTCATAAAGCTGAGCACGTCAAGAACTAGCCTAGACTACGTAGCTTAGTGATGAGACATGGAGCTGGAATGCTCGATAACGTTATACTTTTTGTTTCAACCGGAGGAGGTATTGAGAACAATACCTTTGTATGTTTTTTTTTATATTTGTTACCCGATTACTCTTGAAATTGTGAATTTTTATTATTTAATTATTGAATGATATAGAATAATTATTTTTCTCAGAGGTGGGTGAAAACTGCTTTAGCGGCGTTGTGAACTTTTTGGGATGGGTAAAAAAACTTAAACTCGCGTCAGGACACGCAACCCGTTGTTTTTTTTAATATCTTATAGGCTAAACGTTTGACCACTATTCCACCTGTTGGTAAGTGATGATGCGGTCGAGGATGGTCGATTATCTCCCATTTAATCTAGATCTGATAAGTAGCTCCAGAGATATGATAATAAACGTCTCAAAATTGCTATGGAAACTCGCGCAGCATGGAAGTCGGTTTTTTTAGTTTTTAAATCTTAATTATTCTCCCCAAGGTTTGGAAGAGAAAAGATCACTTTAAGCGATAAGACCGCCTGTTGTTACACTGATTATTGTCAAATACTTATAAGTATATTATAAGTTTCATTTTGTAAGGGGTTCAATAAAAAAGTTTATTTATCTATAAACTTTTTGTTAATTTTGTTACTTGGAATTTTCTTAACTGATTACAAGGATATGTATTGTATATGTTTGAATGCATGATTTGTATAATTTTCGACATTAATAATAATTAAGATAGTTTAACAACTAAAACAACCGACTTCAATGCCCCGCGAGTCAATTTCAGTAGCAAGTTTGAGACGTTTATCATCATATCTCTGGAGATAGTTATCAAATCTCGGTGAAATTACAATGGTACTACCTTGGAAACGTACCCTACCGATTACAAAAAGGACCATTCGAATCGGTTCAGAATTGAGGGAGTAATAGCGTAGCATACATACAAAATATTAAAAAAAACATACAGACGAATTGAGAACCTCCTACTTTTTTGTGAAGTCGGTTAAAAATACTAGGCATATGCTTAATAGTTAATTCAAAACTATGGCCCATTTAGCAGTTTAGCGAATGAGTCTCAAAAGTCTTAGTTATGAACAAAGTATAAACACGGATGATATTCATAAAAAATTGGTTTCATTAAATTATGTGTTTTCAGTTTACGTTTTTTTAATCTTTTAAACGCAATTCTATAACAAAATTGACGAGCCCTAAAAAATGATAATATGATTAACGATAAAATAAACAAACACATGTATGCCGAGAACGTTTTCAAAAACGTTATCGTGATTCTATCCACGTTCCCACCACTATAACACTGACAGTGTTACGAGTCGTCACTAGAGGTCGACGGGTCAGCTGAAACCTAGGGGGGAGTGAGACGAGGGGGGTAAAGGGGGTAAAGGCGTTGCTATGGTTACGGCGCCCACAACACACCGCCGCGGCGCCGACCGTACTCACAACCGACCTTATTATGTATGTTTTATGTTTGTAACACGGATTGCAACCGGTGTGTCTATGTAGGCGTGTAAAGCCCCCTCTACACGTCGGCTAAAACGTGGCATACAAGCAAATGCAAAGGCAATTTATGTCTTTTTTCATTTTTACACAGTGGAATAGAAGATCCAACTGGACAATACATACTTGACTAAAATTAAAACGTTACGTCATACTAACATGCCCGTGGAGCTGCGACAAACACATGGAACTCATGGACACTACGACATGGAATTAAAAAAGCTTCTACTAATATTATTTTGTAGAAATCCTGTCTACTAGCCGTGGCACCGCTGATGCAATTTTATATATTATTTTACCAAAAATCAACGCAATTTTATAATTGAAATGGGGCCCATCAAACAAAATACTACATAATAGAGGGATAGTAGGAATATATCTCGTAGAGACACATGTCACATTCGTAGACCTCGTAGCACGATTGGTAGAATAATGGGAAAACCTGACTTGCCTATCGGTGGCCGAACTTAGGTGGGAAAAATTAGCATAAATCTAAGTATTTATTCTTTGCCTCAGTAAATATATTGTAAAATGTAACTCTTCTGAAAATATGCTACAATAGATGGTTAAACGGTGGGCTAACTTTAGAAATAAAAAAAAAAACTAAAGAAATTTCCTTGCACATTCTTCTTCACGTATTAAGTCTAGACTTGGGTAACTCGTAAGAGAACGAGACTAGCGAGTGAGCGAGAAAGATAGTTAGCTATAGCTCTGTTAGATTAATAAGATTATAGATCATATCGTATTGCTATGTACAAGCAAAAAAAGTATTTTTTGGAAACGAAATTAAGGTGCAATGAAATATAAAACTGAGCAAAAGCACACGCGCCGCGCAATTTTTCATATTTTTACTAGCCTATAATAATATTCGAATATTAGCAAACAAAACAAATCAGTTCATATTACTCTTGCTACTTAACGGGCGCATGTAACCTCATAAGCCGCGACGACCCAACAGCAGATGAAACACTTGGTGTGGTCATTCACTGAGCTAAATGAACTGAAGAGCTATATGAGTGATATGTAGGTATCCTAAGATCAAAATGATACGTATCTCTCTTTTATCTTCAATTATATAAACTACGCAAGGCTAATTAAGTCAACACATTGACAACAAATATTGGCCAGCAACAATATACACAGAGGCATCGGCGAATGTGTAGAGAGCTTTAGTCGCATAAACATACGCATGGGAAATAGAGCACGCTTTAATATTTAAAAACGGTACACGTGTATACTGTATATATCGAGTGAAGCCTAAAGTTTCGTTCGCTGTATGCAATATTAATTAGACAACGATTATTTTAATGAAATATTCTCTACGATTCTCCTACTAATAATATATGTAATAATAATAATTATAATACATATATACTTTTTAAGTTCTACCAACGAAATTTCGAACTTAGGTGCTAAATTTTCAGTAGTGTTTCTCTTGTTTTTAGGATTCCGTACATAAGGGGTGCCAACGGGACCCTATTACTAAGACTCCGCTGTCCGGCCGTCCGCCCGTCCGTATGTCACAGGGCTATCTTTATGTTCTAAACCGTAATAGGTAGACATTTAAATTATTACAAGTGTGCTTATTATTACCGCTGCCTGTTGAAAAACGATGTCCATAAATAACGTAATAAAATTATACAGTGAGATGCAAAACTCTGGTTTTAATCTAAGATTGATAATGTTCAAATCTCCTAAAAGCTCGCAAATTTTGAATTTTAATATTTGTCCTAGTAATGATAGTAAAGCGAAATGTTACAAAGAGTTAAAATTTTAAGATGATTGATGACGAAGCAAGTGCGTCTAAGCTGGTTCCAACATCGCGGAATATCGTTTGTGTGATGCAGGATCTCATACATTAAGACAATATTTTATTTACGAGGAAAACGATACAACCTTCTCTAGCGCCATCGAAATGCTTTTAATTAAGTTAAGTATAAATGGATCGATGGATATTTGTTACTCTGTCACGCAAAAACACGTGAACGAATTTGGATGAAATTTGGAATACAGATACTTTTTAACGCGGGCAAAGCCGCGCCCCGCAGCTTATGATGTAATAACTAGAAGTGCCCCGCGGCTTCGCCCGCGTTAAAAACTTCTTTTATTTACTTAAAACTTTTGTTTTGTAAAAACGATTGTATCATTAAAGACATCAAATAAGAATTAGCCAAATCGGTTCACTCGTTTTCATGTTATCGCGTGACTAAGGCAATTCGGGATTCATTTATAAAACCCGAAAAACCCAAATTTTTCGACTTTGTTACCTACCCCATTTTGAAAAATCCTACAACACGTAGGTACTTATCTCATCTTGTTTCGCCATACAAACTTTGAGTCCCGGTTCCGTATCCGGGAGAAATTTTGAGAAAATCCTTTCTGAGCGGATACCTACGCCATAATAACTATCTGCATTCTTTAGAATGCAGATAAGTCTATACATCAATATTGTTTCGGATTGCGCTGACTATCCAAACTTTGAACCCCCGCTTCATCCCCTTGATGAGTGAATTTTGAAAAATTCTTTCTTAGCGGATACCTAAGTCAAAATAACTATCTGCATGCCAAATTTCAGCGAAATCCGAAACAATATCGATTTCAGATTTTGTTACCCCACTTCACCCTTTTAGGGGTGGAATTTCGAAAGAGCCTGAAACACGTATTTACTTACTTAAGTACTTGTGTGAAGTTTCGAATAGAAAATACTATCTAATCTTGTTTCGCCATACAAACTTGGAACCCGCGTTTCATTCCCTTCAGGGGTGAATTTTGGGAAATCCTATATCAGAGGTAACTAACGTCGTAATAACTATCTGTATGCCAAATTTCAGCGCAATCCGAAACAATATTGATTTTCACACTTTGTTACCCCATTTCACCCTCGCAGGGGTGGAATTTCAAAAAAACCTAAAACACTTATTTCCTTATTTTTTTACTTGAGCACTTGTGTAAAGTTTCGGATAGAACAGACTATCTAATCTTGTTTCTCCATACAAACTTTGAACCCCTATTTCATCCCCTTAAAGGGTGAATTTTGGGAAATCCTTTCTTAGTACACCCTTACGTAATAAGACAAATATACCCTCCAAATTTCAAGTCTCTACGATCAGCGGTTTAGGCTGTGCGTTGTCTGTCAGTCAGTCAGTCAGTCAGTCAGTATGTCAGGACAAAAATTCTTATAGTATTAGAGATAACAGATCTGCTAGTATCAGTCACGTTTATTAACATCAGAAATTTCGAATTAACAATTAGAAGACCTATGAATGGAACCTAATTTTCAAGTAGTCCTGATTAACGAAAGCTGAAATCTCTTGCTACGTACGCTACTCGAATCTCTAGGATCAGACTTAATAATAAAAATACAATAGTTCGTATGTCTGTTTAATCCATGGAGATAGAATATATTTAAAGAGAGAAAGAACATTAGCGTATGCGAATGAAATAGCTATAGAGATATAAACCGACTAAAATGATGAACACGTAAAACATATGCCAGCTATAAGATAAAATGAACAACTTAATTTGGTCGGGTCATACATGACAGCAGGTGGAAGCCAATGGGTGCACTAGAACTTGGTGCCAGTGCTGGAGCCAGTTTGTTAAATCGCATACGCCGAGAAGGAAAAAAAAATTGTTGTTCATCTCGCTCTCTCATACTAATGACTGTATAGTTTTATCCTTCTCATATTATTATTTTAAGGTCAAGTCTATTTTAATATACTCTGTCTAGGCTTTAATCATATAAATTTTTAATAACATTTCAGACCACGACGGAATAAATATTTTTGTTAATATTTCAGGGCAAAACGTTTGTCTGGATTTTGATGATAGTAATATAACGACGTTAACTCGAAGCTTTAAGGAGAACGAAGGGAATTTTGTCATCATGACACTTTTGCTTAAAGTTCCAACAGGTAGAGCCATGAGGCGAGGCGAAGCTAGCATAAAATATATATAATCTCCGAGGTATATACATCTACTCTCCTATACATATGTCTAATGAATCTAATTCAATACACAGATTAGGTGACAGTCAGTACTCAGTCACTTTCAATGCTATAGACATTCCACGGCTACGAGCTCCGCATATCAATGGTCGATACTAAGAAATTGGGGCTGGAATTCGGGCTACTCTATACCTAATTACCTATCCTGTGAAGTAAATCATAACCCGAAAACTTTATACTGAAACAATAATAAAAAGAAAAAAAATGTATTCAACTTAACTAGCACGCAGCTCTTGAAGTTGTTTCTAAAACAAACTATACTTTGATTATAAAGTAGTATCGTATGGCTATATACCTACAAGTTTACCAGTGTGAAGGAAGCAATTTACGGTTTAAGGGGTAAACAGCGAAATTGCTGGTCCCATCAGACTAGCAGCCATTATCTAGTGACGACGACAGTAGTACGGAGACGCCCAGGTTGTGCTTTACAAAGTATTACAAAGTTTTAAGTGCTACTTGAACTTGTTTTATGAACGAGTAGTGCTTAGGATTTGGTAAGCAACGTGTTTAATTTAAATTTGTAAAAGGATATTTTATACGTACTTATTGCACTAAGGAAATTCTCATATAAAAATTCTATTATAAGTTCTTGCTGGAAAAATATAGATCACGCTTGTTATATATGATGGTCATCCACAATAAATCATATTATGCTATTACATTTGAAGTTATAGTTATAAATACCAATTCTACTTATCTTTACATAGTATAAATCAAAGTCGCTCCCGCTGTCTGTACGCTTCACAGAAATATGAATAATAAGTTATTCATATTTATGTGGTACGCTTAGATCTTTTAAACGAGATGATGATAATTGATGATATTTTTTTATTTTAATAACACACTTTGGGAAAATGAAGTGTCTACCTATTACAACTCAGAAGATTTCCGAATGGCGGATGGACAGATGGATTGAAGTTGTTCTTTGCTAAGTCGCTAAGCGCATCAGTGAATACAAAAATGTAAACAGACCAAAATCTCGCATGCACAAGCATTACCCTGTCATCCCTCTAAATAGCAACCCGAAAGTGTTACTATTTACTTCAGTAGCCATTAATTCCTATTCAATTATCCAAGAAAGCCCTTAGCTAATGTTTAGGAGTACATTGGGAGGTAATACAGAAAGGTTATGGTACCTATGAGGTACTAATTGACGCCATAAAGGGGCAGTTTTCGCAGCGAGAGGTACCAACGTAACAAATGGTTTGTAGCGCTAGCCGCACGCACTATGTTGACGCAGTTGAAATACAGTGGGATATGTAGCTTTGTCTTATTATTATTTCCTAAAAAAATCGATATTGCAGCGAAGATTCATTAAATAAGGTTATTTAATATGAGATTTATAACACACTGTCCTATTCTGTCTATTAACTGCAAAATTCTAGTCAAATATGTCCAGCGTTGGTAGTGCATAAAAATTTAAAAGTTTATCGCTCTATACATAGATTTGCAGTGGTAAATAGGCTTAGGTTGTCTACTGCTAGTCCATATGAAAGGGGACCACCGCTTTTTCTGGTATTCAACTGTGTAATTAAAATGTTTTTTCTGTTTGAAGGGTCTAGTAAAATAAAAGTAATCTAGTAAAGTAAAGGTCTAGTAAAATTACAGGACATGTGAGACTCAACATTTAGATCAAGGTAACGGGCATAGATCAGTGACGCGCCAAATTCTGACGTCCAGAGTCTCGTGTGCTGTTATTATATACGCAGACATCATTGCGTACCATCATCCAAGCGCCTCGATGGTACCGTTATCCAATGGAAAATATTAATCTTTACTCCCGGCAAAATATTGTGAAAAAGATGGAGCAATCCCACAACTTAGCTACAGTTTTCACCTGAGCGCTCGCTGTACACAATCCTAATCGCTTGTTACACTGTGGCTAGAATATTGTCCGTGTGTATTATATGAAGTAGATACATTTGTAGCATGCGTTGCGTGCTCATTAAGAACGGTATGTTCGTATGTACTAATTACGAGTTATGAGTCCAAGTATTTAGAGGGGTATGGTATGATATGTACGAGACGAGCTGCCCGTGGTTTCACTAGCCGTGCATTGTTTCTTGAGCTCGACTATAGACACCTAGTAATAACAACTGACGTTGCTTCAATGTTAATAGGACACTCACACCTGGTGGTTGGAGTAGACAGAATATTAAACCCTATATATTATAGCTATAACGTACGAACTATACAAAGAGGCAGCACTCAATGCTTGCCGCGTTAATATTGCTTTCTTAATTCCAGAAAAGTAGGCAGAGACAGGAAAAAAAACTTGTAAAAGACATGTGATGCAACATTTTTTGGCTTCACAATACGGCAACACATTAACCAATAGAGAATCGTATTTTATGCATTCTCTTTTTGTTTGTTCGAGAGATTTACGGGCAATGGCATTTTTTACGATAAAAAAACAAAGTTGAAAAAGCGCTACAATACTAACTAATAGCCCAATAAAAAGAAACTGTGGAAATATTTTCTAAATCTGTCAACGGTTTTTTCAGCAATGGTAATAAAATAACAGGTTTTTATGATAATACAGCTCCAATCCAACTGTTCGGTATTACACCTAACACTTCACGAGGAGCGTTGTCGACTGGATAATAAGAAGATCTCTTCTTCTTTGCTTTTTTGTAGGTTTTAATGTCGCATTAAATTTTCAAGGTGCGATGATGTACCTTTGTAAACAATGTAAATTAATATTAGGTGTTAACTTGTGATCAAATAAACCGGTCAGCTCTTTGGGCAAGCAACTGCATTGTAAAAGTGCGTTAATTGCAGAGCGACGATATTTCTGGTACTTGTAATATTATTATGTTATTTATTCTAGGCTCTAGCACCAAGCGTATGTAAAATATTTTTTTAATACATTTTATAGGTTAGCACTTGGCTATTATCTAGCCTGGTGGTAAGCGATGATGTGGTCGAAGATGTTAAACACGCTAGGCCTAGCATACCTACTCTTACTCTCAAAGGCTGTGTGCTGCCAGAACGCCGTAAGGTTATAGCGGCAGATTTTCTCCTTAATGTTAGTAAGCTACTTTTTTGTAGCAAGTCAGCATCATCAGTCAGGAACATCGATATAATATACTCCTACCACATGTGATATAATATTATGTAGTCACTATTTATGTGGTAGAGTTCTCTGACATATCAAGGAAACTAGTTTTGTTGATATTATTTACGTTCTTAATGTGCAAAAAACCAATAAAAGCGCTATATCAGCAGTCTTGTTTAAGCTCCCTCACCTGCAATATGTTATGGGAAATCATTTCCCCGCGTCATGTCACGAAACCATCACGGCGCCGCCTTTTCTATAACTCACTCAGAATTTCCCATAAAACAAAAGTCGCATGTGACCGTCAGATTTTTCTCTTTTACAGTTTTATGGTATGTCAACCAGTGTGACACGGGACTGCGTGAGTCACGCAAAATCTTGGAAAAGCTCGACTCCAACTGTGCACAACACGCAACAAAAATATTATATCAGATTTTATTTATGGAAATAAAATATTATTAAGTGTACTGAAAAGAAACTTTTTATTCAAATGACTGAACTTAACAATTTTTAAACATTTATTTTCAGGCTTTCAGATAAAAAAATCAGTTTACTGAAGACCGCTTTCGCTTAAAGTATCCACCATAGCTGGGCGAGGAAGCGGCGACGCGCGAGGAAATAATCAACCAATAGTAAATACGAGTACTTATCACTTAATTTTCCTAGCCTCGCACAGCGCTGCTTTTGTGATTGTTTTATTATTACCTCGCGCACCGCTCCGCTCCGATTCCTCGCCCAGCTATGGTGGATACGCAAGCTATCTTTAGAGTGAACCATTCAAACACTTCGTAACCATTAGACATCATTTTTTATGTGTGTATATATATATACTAGCTGTTACCCGCGTTATTTGAGTCTTTATGACCTTTGAGGTCAAGATCGATGATCTCTTAGGCCAAGTCACCATAGATGACCCCAATGTCGAACTCAATATCCTCAATTGTTAAAGTCGTTACTCATTTTGGTTAGCTATACGAAGTTGTGCTGTTTAAATGTTTGACTCAGCACAAAAGTTCCTGAAACATTTGATTTGTAAGAAACAAAGAAAATAAGGTGAATAGCTGCGCGAGCGCAGCGAGAGCTATCTTTGCGCGAGCGAACATTTTTTTTACGACTTTTTAAGACCCTGACAGTTTTTATGACCTACTAAGTCAACACTGATGACACTCAGGTTAAAGTCAATAATCACTTATTTTAAGGTTAATAATCATTATAATTATTGAAGGTTGTTCTGTTTCAATTTATGACTCGTTTTGATGCATGTAGCTATTAAAATTCAAAAGTTGACGAAATATTTCCTACAAAGTAGATAAAACAAATGCTTGCGCGAGCGCAGAGAGTGCTATAACTACGCGAGCAAAGCGAGCGCGAAAAAAAATTACGTGTTTTAATGACCCTGACAGTATTTATGACCTAATAAGTCAACACTGATGACACTCAGGTTAAAGTTGATAGTCACTTATTTTAAGGTTTAAAATCATTATGGTTATTGAAGGTTGTATTGTTTCAATGTATGACTCGTTTTGATGCATGTGTCTATTAAAATACAAAAGTTGCTGAAATATTACCTTCAAAGTTGATAAAATAAATGCTTGCGCGAGCGTAGCGAGCGCTATCACTGCGCGAGCGAAGCGAACGCGGAAATTTTTTACGGCTTTTTATGAGTCTGACAGTTTTTATGACCTACTAAGTCAACACCGATGACATTAGGGTGAAATTTGATATCCACTTTATTTAAGGTTAATAATCATCATGATTATTGAAAGTTGTTCTGTTTCAATTTATGACTAATTTTGATGCATGTGGCTATTAAAATTCAAAAGTTAACGAAATATTTCCTACAAAGTAGATAAAACAAATGCGTGCGCGAGCGCAGAGAGTGCTATAACTACGCGAGCAAAGCGAGCGCGAAAAAAATTTACGTGTTTTAATGACCCTGACAGGTTTTATGACCTACTAAGTCAACACCAATTACCCTAAGGCTGTTAAAACACGACAGTTTTTGAAATACTTCCCACAAGCAGATAAACACGTTGGGCAAGCAAAGCCAGCGCGTAAATTTTGATGACTTTTAATGATCCTGACAGTTTTATGGCTTAATCAAGACACTAATTAAGTCATTATAGACGAACCCAAGGTCAAACATTTATGATTATGTTAACTCTATGTAAAGTTAACAAAATATATATGCAACCTCACTTAACTGCCGAAAAAAAAGTATTCGTTGCCCTTTTATGCCCTATTAAATGTCTTTGTACAAAATGTCATGTGAATCGGTCAAGCTTTTTGGCCAAAAAGAGGCCAAACATATACAAAATTCAACAATAAAAAACTGACAACCGGACTTGATTGTAAAAAAAGTAACCAATGTGCTCGGATAATAGACTCTACTCTTGGTCTACGTCTTATTTACTGTCTCTGTACAATTTTAGATCAATCGTTTAAATCGTTTAACCGAGAAGAGGTCACACGCTTAAAAAATTCAATAAAAAAAAATTTGTTGCCCAAACTCAACTGTTAAAAAAATATCCTTTGTCGTTCTATGCCCTATTAACTGTATTTGTACAAAATTTGAGCTGAATCGATTCACAAATTCGTCAAAACGATTGCCGCTAAGAGGCAATACATTATTCCATAATAAAATTATGGACACCCGAAATTACCGTTGACCCGTTTGACTGAGAGGAGGCCTCACATTTACAAAGTTCCAAAAAAAAAATCTGGACACCTGGAGTCGACTGCCAGAAAAAAAGTATCCTATGTGCTTCTATGCCGTATGAGCTGTATATGTAGAAAATTTCAGCCGTATTGGTCAAGCCGTTTAGCTGATAAGTGCCCACACATACTCAAAATTCAATTAAAAAAATCTGGACACCCAGACTTGATACACACCTCATACGGCATAGAAGCACATAGGATACTTTTTGTATCCTATGTGCTTCTATGCCGTATGAGCTGTATATGTAGAAAATTTCAGCCGTATTGGTCAAGCCGTTTAGCTGATAAGTGCCCACACATACTCAAAATTCAATTAAAAAAATCTGGACACCCAGACTTGATAGCCAAAGAAAAGTATCCTATATCCTATTCTGCCCTATGAACTGTCTTTATACAACATTCCAGGCAAATTGGTCAAGCCGTTTATTCGAGAAGTGGTCTTATATTTACAAAATGCAATTAAAAATATTCGGACTCCCTGACTCGATAGCCAGAAAAAAAATATTCTTTATCCTATTCTGCCCTATGAACTGTCTTTATACAACATGTCAGGCAAATCGGTCAAGCCGTTTATTCGAAAAGACGTCATATATTTACAAAATTCAATTAAACATATTTGGACCCCCGGACTCGATAGCCAGAAAAAAAGTATTCTATATCCTATTCTGCCCTATGAACTGTCTTTATACAACATGTCAGGCAAATCGGTCAAGCCGTTTATTCGAGAAGATGTCTTATATTTACAAAATTCAATTAAAAATATTTGGACCCCCTGACTTGATAGCCCGAAAAAACGTTTTCTATATCCTATTCTGCCCTATGAACTGTCTTTATACAACATGTCAGGCAAATCGGTCAAGCCGTTTATTCGAGAAGAGGTCTTATATTTACAAAATTCAATTAAACATATTTGGCCCCCCCGACTCGATAGCCAGAAAAAAAATATTCTATATCCTATTCTGCTCTATGAACTCTTTTTACACAAAATGTCAGACAAATCGGTCAAACCGTTTATTCGAGAATTGGTCTTATATTTACAAAATTCAATTAAAAATATCTGGACCCCCTGACTCGACAGCCAGAAAAAAAGTATCCCATATTCTATTCTGCCCTATAACATGTATTCACACAAAATTAAGCCGTTTATTCGAGAAGATGTCTTATATTTACAAAATTCAATTAAAAATATCTGGAGACCCTGACTCGACAGCCAGAAAAAAAGTATCCTATATTCTATTCTGCCCCATGACATGTATTCACACAAAATTTCAGGCAAATCGGTCAAGCCGTTTATTCAAGAAGAAGTCTTATATTTACAAAATTCAATTAAAAATATCTGGACCCCCTGACTCGATAGCCAAAATAAAAGTATTTTATATCCTATTCTGCCCTATGTACTATCTTTGAACAAAATTTCAGCCAAATCGGTCAAGCCGTTTGACCGTGAAGAAGTCCCAAACAAACAAACAAACAAACAAATAAACAAACTGACTTTCGCATTTATAATATTGGTGTTGATATACGCATAAAAAATCATCATATGATAGCTTTCATAAATCGCGTACTAGCGTTTGACCATGCTATCTTGCCTGGTGGTAAGTGATGATGTGGTTGAGGATGGTGAACACGCTAGGCTTAGAAAGGTCTGACTCTAAGGTTCATTGTAGGTAAGCTATTTTTTGGTAGCAATTCAGGCGGATCATTGATATAATGCTCCTACCACCACAATCATAAATAAGTTTAATGTATACCAATACCTGAGTTATCGGAAAATCACCGTTTCAATACTCATATACTCATTATACCTACTCATAGACTTTTGGGAACACTATCGAAATTGCCATAAACCTGAGAAATGGAAATCTACTCACAAAGGTATAATTGCTTCACTATATAACAGAAGTCTTCAATGAGTCTTCAAAAGGTATTTGAACATAATGAAATAGCAAATACATTTTTCAACAATACGCCCTCAATACAATAATGGCATCAATCTAGTTGCACAGTGTCACCGGAAATTGGCCCACTGTGCATGGGTCGGCGCGCACGCAGGAAATGAAATCGCGTCCGACCGACGTCCGACATGCAGTTAGGTTAGGCTATTGTAAAATTGTTGCTGTACATTAATTATATTTGACCGTAAGCACCGAATAAATAATAGTACCAGTACCGTAAGTAAGTACCAATGCATTTGGTATCTAACACCTATTGGTACACACATATTGGTCACAGACAGTGGCTAATATAGGATTGTGGATTTTTCTGGCCCTGGAAACTGGTTGCATTGTTCAATGCCATATAATTCAGCACATTAACCGTAGATTATATGCAATTATAATTATTAAAGTAGACAAACATTTAAATCATATATGTGGGTATACATAATAATAACAGATAAATTCAAAGTAAATAATATTCTACTAAAACAACAATTTTTGTTGCGACTTGTGTCAGTAATGTTAAAAAGTCTATAATAAAATTCATAGATTGTCGATTGTAATTATAGCTAGAGTAAAAAAATCTTTACCGCTACAGTTCTCCACAACCGTTATAAACACTGAGTACCTAAAGCTCAGAAAACAATTAATAATTACAAATGGATTCAAAATGTTTCCCCTTCGGAACGCTGCGCACTGTAACTGTTACCTATTCTGTGGAAGCTCGTGCGCAAGATTTGAAATCGCAACTCGCCAATTACAGAACTCTTTGATGCGTTAAAAAGTAATGTTAGAACCTCCGCGGTTAGTAAATACCTATTTATACTGGTTTAATATTTTAATATTGTAATGTACCACTTCCTCTGAGCCAATTTAGTGCTTTTGAAAGGTAAATGATAGGTGTTACAAAAGGGAATCTGTGTAGGTACCCAGTTAGTTTATTCAACCGTTGTACAATTTAGTAAGGATGCATATAATATAAAGGATAATTTAATAACGTCTAGCTATCGCCTTTTATGTATCTACTAGAAGTGCCCCGCGGCTTCGCCCGCGTTAAAAATTTATTTTATTTACTTAAAACTTTTCTTTTGTAAAAACCATTCTATCATTAATGACATCAAATAAGAATTAGCCAAATCAGTTCACCCGTTTTCATGTTATCGCGTGACTAAGGCAATTCGGGATTCATGTTTATAAAACCCGAAAAACCCCAATTTTCAGACTTTGTTACCTACCCCATTTCGAAAAATCCTACAACACGTACTTTATCTCATCTTGTTTCGCCATACAAGTTTTGAATCCCCGTTCCGTATCTGGGAGGAATTTTTAGAATATCCTTTCGGAGCGGACCTACCTATGTCATAATAACTATCTGCATTCTAAATTTCAGCGCAATCCGAAACAATATTGATTTTTAGACTTTGTTACCCCAGTTAGGGTAGGTAGACTTTGTTACCTCTTGGGGTGGCATTTTAAAAAAGTCTGAATCTCGTATTTATTTATTTATTTACGTAGAAGTACTTGTGTGAAATGTCGAATAAAATCACTATCCATACTTTGAACCCCCGCTTCATCCCTTTCAAGAGTGAATTTTGATAAAAATCTTTCTTAGCGGATACCTAAGTCAAAATAACTATCTGCATGCCAAATTTCAGCGCAATCCGAAACAATATTGATTTCAGACTTTGTTACCCCACTTCACCCTTTTAGGGGTGGAATTTCGAAAGAGCCTGAAACACGTATTTACTAAATTAAGTACTTGTGTTCAGTTTCGAATATAAAAGACATCAAAGAAGTAACAGCCAAATCGGTTCACACTTTGAACCCCCGTTCGGTCTCTTTTAGGGGTGAATTTTTAAAAATCCTTTCTTAGCGGATACCTACGTCAAAATAACTATCTGCATGCCAAATTTCAGCGCAATCCGAAACAATATTGATTTTCACACTTTGTTACCCCATTTCACCCTTTTAGGGGTGGATTTTCAAAAAAACCTTAAACAAGTATTTACTTATTTTACTACTGAAGCACTTGTGTGAAGTTTCGGATAGAAAAGACTATCTAATCTTGTTTCTTCATACAAACTTTGAACCCCCATTTCATCCCCTTAAAGGGTGAATTTTGAAAAATCCTTTCTCAGTACACCCTTACATACTAAGACAAATATACCCTCCAAATTTCAAGTCTCTACGAGCAGCGGTTTAGGCTGTGCGTTGTCTGTCAGTCAGTCATTCAGTCAGTCAGTCAGTCAGTCAGTATGTCAGGTCAAAGATTCTTATAGTATTAGATAAGGTACTCCGAGTGTAATTTTAGGGGTTAATAGATGTAGGAAATTCCTTACTCAGTTATTGGTCAATTCGATAGATTAAATCAACCATTGAATCTACGAGTATGTTCTGTCATCGGTAAAAATACTTGATACTTTCAGACTGTATGAGATTCACTTCACACTTTGGCGATGACACAAGGATAGCACACACACACACACACACACACACACACACAGTTACACACAGACACACACACACAGACACAGACACACACTCATACCACTGCGTAGGTTGGTACAACCACACTGCAACATATTTACTTTTACATACATAATATTTCGTTTACTGTAATTTCAAACACCCACACATTTATTCTTTAACTTAGAAAAGCAAAGCAAAACTAAACTAAGTAGTCGATAAAGAAGCATGCTAATGCATTCATGCAACCTGAATTCCGCATTGATTATACCAATAATTCAGTAGCAATAATAATAGTCCCGTTAGTTAGCTTAGCTCGCTGCAAGTCGATTTTCTTTGTATGCTTAAATACGCTAAAGCACGATCGTCAATACTCTTTTATTGCCGTATGGTGAAATATGGAAAAATGTAGACTTGTAAGGGTTGCCACCATTGACACTAGGTGCTATATTTATTAATATATAATGTTAATTATTGCCGATAGTTAAAACTTCCATAGGTATTAGAGCTGAGTAAAGCATCCCGGAGACGGTTATTCGCAAACTTTCACGTCATTGATGGAACAAATTATCGCATCGTCTACAGAGGCAATTGAAACCATTGTCTTTCGCAACTACGAGGTTAAAAGCGAATGATGGAAATATTGATTGAAGCCCATTGACAATTTCGAATGACCGTCTCCGGGGCACTTTACGCAGTTTCGTCCGAGTTAACAATAATTCTATGTGCTATTTCGTAACATAGGTTTGCTAAATTTCATCGGATAATCTGGCAGGCCGTTAGACCGTGCAGAGCGTAACCAATACATAATCTGACATTTTGGTGTTGATATTAGAAGAAAGAAGCAATCCCTGTTACCTATATATTAATTACTATCTTTGTTATATGATAAATATAAAATATTGATTATAACCGTACCAACGTTGTTTTCTCTCTATTTGAAGGTGACATACGGTAGCATGGTAATGTTTTTAATCGGTTTGAACAAATCTTCGATTCTTCGGTTGTGTACTATACTCCTTTCGAAGATATGAATGAAAGCACTATGTAAATTGTACATACTAGTTCTGCCCGGCAACTTCGCCTGCTCTAATTAAAATAAACTGGCCAAGTGCAAGTTGGACTCGCACTCCTAGGGTTCCGTAACACAGAAGAGTATAAAGAACTCAAAAACTGCTGCCTATATCTCGTTCAAACCAATTTTTGTTGAAAGTGTTTATTAAGATCTACATCATATATATTTTTTAATTTTCACTTACAGTTTACAGTCAGAGGGGGTGGGGGGGGGGACTCATTTTACCACTTTAGAAGTGTCTATCTTTCAAATGATTGACTACGAGAAAAAATGGTTTTAGTAACCTCAGAGTAATTTTTAAAGACCTATCTATAGACATCCCGCACGTATGATGAAAAATATTATTTTTATTTCAGTTCTATGTATGGGGCCCTAGCCCCCCTTGATCTTTTATTTTTTTATCATATTTTGTATATATTTTGTATAAAGTTTTCACAGAATACACTTACCTACTAAGCTTCAACTGTGTAATCCTAACAGTTTCGGAATAAAGTAGCTATGAAATACGGACGGACTGACAGACAGACAGACAGACAAACAGACATAACGAATGTATAAGGGTTTTTTGCCATTTGGCTACGGAACCCTAAAAAGTGTCATGTACCTAATTTCAGGCTAACGATGACACGGATCCATCCTTAAGGCAAGAAAAGCAATTTTGTTTTTAACTATCTTATAGGCTAGTGTATGACCATTATCTTATCTGTTGGTATGTGATAATGCGGTCGAGGATAGTAGCACGCTAGGCCCAGAATGGGATTTGGCTCTCAAGAACAGCTGCCAAAATAGAGGTTCAGGGACAGATTTTCTAACTTGAGGGTCGAAGCTGGCAAGGCAGACACTAGATAGTGTCCTACGACTACCACCATGCCGGGGGTTGGGGGTTTCTTTTCGATCTACGAAATTTTTACTTCACCGTTGGTATACGGTGGGATTTGAACCCGCTACATCTGGCGTCAAAGCCGACCATTCTCCCATTTTGCAACTAGCCCTCGTAGGTATATCACAAACAAGTGGAACATATAGTGTCGGTCGATAATAAATGTTTTATTTTCCTAGTTACTCCAGCGATATCTAGCAGCTATAAAAAGCCCGTAAACTGGAGAAAGGAGCCTAGGTTGCAGCCCTAAAGTAGATCCGAGTGCCTACAACATGCGAAGCAGCCACGCAAGTCCGCACCCTACCTCGCGTTCTACAGTGCGTTTTTTACCAGAATTAACTTGGCTTTCTTACTTGAGCGAATGATTTAGCCAAGTAAAATATTTTACCTGACTACGACGAAGCAAGAAGTAAGGTTATGATTTTGACCGGTAATGTATGTTTATCTGTTCCCTTATAACTTCTCAACTCCTTATCATAATTAGAAAAATTAGGTAGGTATTGTTGGAAGCGTCTTGACCTTCTGGTTCAACTTGAGCAGAAATACTTTCGTAGATCCAGTGGATGTCCAGTTCTTCTCCTCTACAAGTCACATTTCTTAACCGTGAAATGTTGTGAGCAGGTACGATAATTATATGGATTTCTTTTGTCGATTCAATTCTTGGGCCATTTTTGATTTTTTTTTAAATGACTGAAATATGATATTTATTTACGTTTTCAACCCCCATATTGCCACCATTTTGAAAAGTTTGGTCCACTCCCCCTCCGTCTTACGAATTTTCGATCAGGCCACCTGTCCTAACGCGAGTTTAACATTTTTACCCATCGCAAAAAGTTCTCGTAAGACGCAGGGAGAGTAGACCACATTTTTTCAAAATGGTGGCGATATGGGGGTTGAAAATGTAAATAAATATTATATTTCAGCCACTTAAAAAAAATTTCAAAAATTGTCACAAAACTTTTTATATTGTCTGAACAACTTTTTCATCCGATAAACATCAAGGGGTCGGGGGTATGTTACACAGTTTTAAGCTATGCAAAGACAGACTCGCGAAGACTACAGCTCACAGAGTCACTAGTTAATATTATTATTAAATACTTAAAAAGTATATGAAGTAGCTATAGAATCTCATTCTAAGAAAAATCAACATTGATCAGTACGATTTTTTTACTTATTCAAACCCAAGCTTTCCATTCAGGACAAAATCAACTTAAAAATTCAGCGCTCCCATTCAATACGCAATATTAACAGACACCAAAAGGCAGAGTCACGGGAAATCTAATTTGAATTCAGTAGAGCCGGCTCTACGCACCTTTGTTTGGCTTCCTGTCGTTTACCGAGTTTTCACTTTGTCGAGGAAATGCGTCTATATTAGGCAAATAGAGTACCTACCTACCTGCGTACGTGTTTCAAAAGGGACGTAAGTTACTGACCCCTGTTTGAGTTGTTTTCAAAGCTCGTACACTGATATGTACCTATATATTTTTTATATCGTATAGATTTGTAGACGGACTGTGTTTTGGAAGAGATGAATGTAAAAGGAGTGGATAGACACCAATGGAAGGAACATGTTGCACCGACCCCACTTAAGTGGGATAAGGGTCGGAGGATGATGATGAAGGCTAGCGTTTGACCACTATCTCACCTGTTACTAAGTGATGATGCGGTCGTGGATGGGTAGCGCGGTAGCGGTACGGTAGACGCTAGGCGTAGAGAACTATGGCTCTTAAGGACAGCTGCCGGAACACATAAGATGTTTAGCGACAGATTTTCTCACTTGAGGTTGGTAGCCAGGCGCAAACCAGACATTGTCCTGCCACCACCACGCCAAGGGTTTATTAACGATGTTTTTCCTTTACCGGAGGGCCACTGTAAAATGCGCACATAAATATTTCTATAGTAAAATCTACTGGTGCACGGCAGAGTTTTGAATCACTAGGTAGTAGGTACCTCTGACGTCAAAGCCGCCTATTCTTCCATTGCGAAGCTGGGCCCTTTAGGTTTTCAATTGGACTGTATTTTTTGTGTTTATATTACTCGATTTTTCCGGTTCAACTGTCATCAAATTGTAATATCGGCGTTTCTTTAATATTTTTTATCAAGATCTGAATATCTTCAACGATGTGAAACTGTCTACTGAACTTACCATAAGTATCAAAATCCAGCTTTTAATTATCTGTAAGCCAAATTTCATCCAAATCCATGCAGCCGTTTTTGCTTGAAGGAGTAACAAATATCCATCCTACCTCACTCAACTCCACCTACAGTCAAAGTTAACTTATTATAAAAATATGTAGATTTTGAAATTTGCACTATTCTCCTTGTAAATATTGCCTTAATTTATGAGATCCTGCATCGCGCAAACGACATTTTTCGAGACGTATTACCAGATACACTTGCTTCTTTATTAAATATCTGAAACTATTAACTCTTTAGAATCGTTTCATTTATAATATTAGTAGGATAGTAAGTAGAAAGTAGAATAGGATTGGGTAGAGTAGGTCTGATGATAAAATTTACGACAGGTATACAAATCAGTGCGACCTACCTCGCAAAAATGCTTGTATTATTATCTATAAATGTATGGTCACGCTTATGTTATCTATATAGATAACATTACCGTGGTATGGTTTAATATTATTTTCAGTTGCCCCGAATAACAAACTCGAAAGTCGTAAAACAATTCGGGAGTTTGTGTTCGGATAAAATTACTTACAAACATGCATAAAATCACGCTTTTTTTACCGTTGGGGTAGGCAGAGACTACTTCTTTCCTCATGCTACGATCCTGACATACCTCTTTCGCTTCTTCCACTTTCATGAGAACCTTTATACATGCTCGCCAGTTATATGTACTATTGACTTAGCCTTTCTTTAAAACGTCTCCGATCTAGTCGTCATACGTTCGCCTAGGTTAGCCTCTACCGGGTGGCCCATTCACACTAGTCTCACAAAGTTCGTTAATCTCTAATTATGTATCCAGAATAAGAGATATCGAATTAGAGTTTTAAAAACATAACTGTTTCGATTAATTTAGTGTTGTAGTAAAAATAATGTATTTATTAAATTACATCCGCTGGCTGGCTTTTGAGTGAAGAATTTGATACTAATTACTTTCGACTTACTTTAAAAAGTACATAACGAGAATACACTTACCAAAGGGTTCTTCTTCAATCATCCAGGATATGTAAACAGGGTCGGAAACGACGATTTCTTATCTCACAAATCTAAGTTCTAGTAAATTTCTATCAATGATCTTCAAAATATGAATAAACGCTCTAACATGTAAATATAGGGACTATTTAAATATACAGGCACAGTAATGATATGTATTTACGTTTGATTATTATAAACTAAGTCATCAGTTCTTCAGCACACGCATGGTATCACTTCATATTTGTTGTGATGCACGGAGGTTCGCCATTGGCTCACTCATTACAACAAACCACTGTTTTCTCCAATATTCAGTCCAAAGTCATCTCATGGAACACTATGAAATCCAAATTATGATATCCACTGTCCAGTTCCGGCGTAATCACTTTATTTCACAGTTATTTGACTAAATTATGGCGACTTGGTTTGGTTAGTTTAGAAAACCGCCTACAAAACAATGTCTTTAACAGCGAAATTGGTGCAAATTGAAAGGAAAGTTGATAGAAAATTGTTCACAGTTGGTCAAAAAGAAGGATTACAGTGGTTTAAGTTAATAAAATATGTTTTTAGGGTGTATTGCTTCGCAGTGATTTTCCAAAGCGTGGCTGAATGTCAGTGCTGTCATTGCCGCACATGCGCAGAACGAGGGTGGTTTGACAATTTGCGTGAAAGGTGGCGTCGATAAAGCAGAGAGGAAGGTAAGGGGAGCCCAACGATAGGTATATTGAATGGGGGAGTCCCTGTAGGGTGCCTAATTATATTCGAATTCAGAGTAAAGTTTTTTCTGGCACTCTACAAATTACATGACTATCTTTAGTTGATTACAGAGCTTACTTACAGGCTCTAGATTTGTTAATGAACATATTATGAACTAGCTGTGTCCCGAGGGAATATTGGGATACAAAGTACCCTATGTATTTCAGGGTCTAGGTTATCTACGTACCAAATCTCACCTTAATCGGTTGTATAGTTTTAGCGTTAAGAAGTAACAAACATACACACAAACTTTCGCCTTTATCATACATATTAGTATATATATTACAGAATCTCTCAGGCTCAAGTCAAGCAACAGACTTATCGGTTTAAATCTTTGATACTTTCTGAGATCTAGCATATAGCTTTTGAGGACTGAGCAGGTCACAGCAACGGGGTGAAAATTTTGTAAGTAAATATGTTATGTTACGAATTCCGAGATTTGTTTTACTACAACTGCCACATCCGTGATACTCCTGAGTGTGGTTCCTCAGCCTCACACACATGTTATTATTTGGATTAGAGACCGCAATGATATAGATAGATAGATAGATAAACACTTTATTACACCATACAAATTAAAAGTAAAAAATGGTAAATAAAACAATGTGGCAACAGGCGGTCTTATCGCTTAAAGCCATCTCTTCCAGACAACCTTAGGGTGGAAAGGAATAGATTAGCATACATGGCGGTATAGGTGTAGAAAAAAAATAATAATAAAAAATAAATAAATAACAATAAAATAAAATAATAGGTATTGTTACATCGCGTCGTCGAGTCGCGATGTTTCGCCAAGCTTCTCGAACAAAAATACCGTGGGAAAGAATAGACTAATTAGGGGCTATAAATACCCGACCCGACCGTCATAAAAGTTAAACCTTCCGGGAATTCAGACCCTAGTCAATGTACCTAGTTTTGTAGTTAAGATTGAACCTTATTCATAAGTAGTTAGAGATCAAACTAGCATGTATGATAAAGTTGTTTACGTCAGATGCTCAAAGGAAAGCCGCCCCATTTGTTTGTGATTGTTATTGCTTTGTTTTGAACGTCTTTTGTCTATTGTTTCGAGTCAATACTGGAAAGTTCTGTAGAAATATTCTCGTCCTATATAAGACGTTGAAACCGCGGCTTGAGTCAGTCTTTTCTCTGGAAGCGACAGTGTAACTATCTAAGCGCGAATAGCGACCAAGTGATCGTTAAGTGTTATCAGTGAACTAGTGTTGTGAACTGTGAACAGTGAAATCAGTGATTGTGATTACCAACGACCTCAGTGCGTGTTAACGGACTTTTGATAATTGTGCAAGACGATTTGGACAGCTACTGTGGAACATTGTGAAACCTAGTGTTCAGTGGAAATAAACGTTCATCTCATCGGATTGGCATTTTAATACCACCCCGCACGTAACAATTGGTGTCAGAAGCGGAATGCCAATCACTCCGAGGGAAGATACGCGTACTCCACGCACCAGGCGCCAGGCGGAGATGGATGCAACCCGGCAGAAGGAGCTCGAAGCATCGGGAGCAGGAACATCCACATTGGAAGAGCCAGCAGCAACACCGATGGCACCCACCATGGCAGCGCCACCTACAGCACCGCCGGTGAGTCTAACTACGGATGGAGGCCTGGAGGCCATGCTAGCCGCTCTCCTAGCAGGACAACAAGAAGCTAGCCGTAAACAGGAAGAAGCTAGCCGTAAACAGGAAGAAGCTAGCCGTAAACAGGAAGAAGCTAGCCGTAAACTGGAAGAGACAATTGAACGTCAGTTGCAGAGCGGGCTTGCCAGCATGGGAGAAAAGATCAAAAAGGTGGAAGCCGGTGTCAAGGAAGTCACCATGAAAACAGACTGTTTGGAAGGACGGCTTGAAGTACACGAGAAAACCATGCATGACCTGTCTAATAAGGTCCAGAAACTGGAGTTACGAGGAGTTGGACAGATTCCCGCTACGACCTCGCCCTTCAAACTAGATTTGCCGCACTTCGACGGAACATCTTCGTGGGCAGCCTACAAATTCCAATTCACAACGCTGTCCAAAAGCTGTGGCTGGACAGACGAGCACGCAAATACAGCGCTCACATTAGCGCTGAAAGGAGACGCTCAGCTTATCCTGGAACGTATACCTGAAGAGGAAAGGACTTTGAAGACCCTGCTGGAAGCCCTCGAAACGCGCTATGGTGACAAGCATATGGAGCATGCGTACAGGGCACAACTACGTGAGCGCACCCAGAAGCCCACAGAGACATTGCAACAGTGGGCAGATGAAATCGAGAGGTTGGTCCGACGAGCCTACGTGTCAACACCATCAGTCATCGAGGTTACATCACTGCAGCACTTTGTGGATGGAATCAGGGATGGCGAAGTACGCGCTGCTGTACGACTGGGACATCATCAGGCACTCAAGAACGCCCTGGTTCATGCTTTGGAAGTGGAAACTGTGCGACGAGACACCAAACCGTATAGGGTTCAAGAACTGATTACTGAACCCAGGAAGCCCCATTATGGACCGACATGTTACGGGTGTGGAGAAAAGGGGCATATTCGGATTGATTGCCCGAAGACGAAGAAACAGGACCCAAGTGGCAGAAGAAACGTCGTCATAGCTGCGGGACGGGCACCGTCTGATCGAGAGAGAGCCCCCGCCATCACTGTGACACAAGTGTGCAACGGGAACAGCTTAATCGTCGAGGGCACTTTGAACAACAAGACCTGCAAGTTCACAGTGGACACAGGAGCATCGCGCACAATTGTGAAGCCTGAATTCCTGCAACGATTTATATCACGGAAACATCGATCTGCAGCATGCTCACTACGGACAGCAACCGGCCAGTCAGTACCTGTCCTTTGCGATACAGATGTGGAGATATTCATCGGTGAGCACTCATACATTCATCCTGTGCTTATTGCCAACATAACTGACGATTGCATTCTGGGATTGGACTTTTTGGAGAAGCAGCAGTGCATATTGGATGTGGCCCGTGGTGTACTCCGGTTTCCCGAGCAAGAAGTGTTCTTTAAAGGGACGGCACCGTGTAAACTGTACTGCCTCAAGGACGTCGTGTTGGCTCCAAAATCGCAAAATATTGTTCG
The DNA here is from genome assembly GCA_954871355.1 of Cabera pusaria. Classification (NCBI taxonomy): domain Eukaryota; kingdom Metazoa; phylum Arthropoda; class Insecta; order Lepidoptera; family Geometridae; genus Cabera; species Cabera pusaria. Next base: position 16,054,804 of record OX940896.1, read on the forward strand.
AGTGAAATTTCCAAACACAGTCAAGAGTGGACTATGTGTAGTTGCCGAAGATGAGGGCACACATCCGACCTGGATTACTGCAAGAACATTGCTCATGACAAACAGAACGGCCAGTGTGCGAATTCTTAACCTTGGCAATGAAGAAGTTCATCTGAAGAAAAACAGCATAATTGGAAAATGTCAAGAAGTGAAGTACCTGCGACGAACGGATATTACTTCTACGGAACCAAGCTCGGAAGATCAAATATCACAGCTGCTGGAATCATCCAAAGACAACTTAACATTCGCTCAGCTGTCACGAGCAAAACGTCTATTGATGCGGTTTAAAGACGTCTTCGCCGCTGGAAACAACTGTGGACGTACCGGACTTGTTAAACACAAAATTGACACTGGCGACGCAAGACCTATACGACAGAGGCCACGAAGGATTCCATGGGCGAAAGAAGCTGAAGTTGCAGACATGATACGAGACATGGCCAAAGAAAAAGTCATCGAACCATCTACAAGTCCTTGGTCATCGCCAGTGGTTCTGGTGAAAAAGAAAGATGGCTCCACCAGATTCTGCGTAGATTACAGAATGCTTAATGAAGTCACAAAGAAGGACAGCTACCCCTTGCCTCGAATAGACGATACACTGGACATGCTCAGTGGAATGAAGTGGTTTTCAACAGTTGACCTGAAAAGTGGCTACTGGCAGGTAGAAATCAGTCCAGAAGACAAAGAGAAGACAGCATTCAGTACGGGCATTGGAAATGGATTCTGGCAATTCAACGTCATGCCATTTGGACTGTGTAATGCTCCAGCAACGTTCGAACGTCTCATGGACAGAGTAATGGTTGGATTACTGGGAGACGTATGCTTGGTGTACCTGGATGACGTCATCATTTTGGGCCGTGATTTTACTGAACACCTGCAGAATCTGGAGCAGGTTTTGAACCGTCTACGTGAAACAAACCTGAAGCTGAGTGCCAAAAAGTGTGACTTCTTTAAATCCAAAGTCAGCTACCTTGGACACATCATTTCGGAAAACGGGGTACAAACTGATCCTGACAAAATCAAGGCTGTTCAAACTTGGCCTACCCCGAAGAATAAAACTGATGTAAGGTCGTTTTTGGGACTATGCGCTTACTATCGGCGGTTTGTCAAGAACTTTTCTGGAATTGCCAAACCCTTACATCGGCTGACAGAAGAAAAGCGCACATTTGTATGGGACTTGGAGTGTGAAACCGCCTTCAACGATCTAAAGCAGCGACTGTGTGAAACGCCGATCTTGGGATACCCTACCAGAGATGGAAGATTTATTGTGGACACTGATGCCAGCAACACGGGAATTGGAGGAGTTCTCTCACAAATCCAAGGAGACCAAGAAGTGGTCATAGCATACTTCAGTAAATCATTATCCAAACCAGAACGAAACTACTGTGTCACCCGCCGCGAGTTGCTAGCTGTGGTGAATACTCTTCAGCACTTCAACAAGTACCTCATCGGAAGAGAGTTTACGCTCAGAACTGACCACGCTGCTCTTAAATGGCTTCTTCAGTTTAAGAGCCCGGAAGGTCAAGTGGCACGATGGATCGAGCAACTTCAAGAGTTCAATTTCGTGACAGAACATCGCAGTGGAAAGGGCCATAGCAACGCCGATGCCCTGTCAAGAAGACCTTGTGCAGATGACTGTAAACACTGCGAGAAGCACGAGTCTCAAGAAGAAGTCAGAGTCATCAGGATGGACAGAACAGATGACGAATGGAACGGCGAAAATATGAGACAAGCACAATCGGAGGACAGTGATTTACGACCTGTACTGGATTGGATAAAGTCTGGAAATAAGCCCCAGTGGAGCGACGTGTCAGCTTGCAGCCCAATTACAAAAAGTTACTGGGCTCAGTGGGACAGCCTGACTCTGGAACAAGGAATCTTGTACCGAAAATGGGAAAACAGCAATGGAAAAGAAACTACGATGCAGGTCGTTGTTCCCCGGAGTAAAGTGGCATCTCTACTACGACACATTCATGATGGAGTTTCTGGTGGACATCTAGGAGTCAAGAAAACTCTTGTGAAGGTTCGTCAACGATTCTACTGGGTACACAGCCGCGAGGATGTAGAAGATTGGTGCAGGAAGTGCACCGCTTGCGCGTCAGTAAAAGGACCGAAGACAAGAAGTAAAGGACAACTAAAATTGTACAATGTTGGGGCACCATGGGAGCGCATTGCCGTGGATGTTGCCGGGCCATTTCCCGAGACTGAAGAAGGCAACAAGTACATCATCGTAGTGCAAGATTACTTCAGCAAATGGCCCGAAGTTTTCGCGACACCAAACCAGGAAGCAAAGACAGTTGCAAAGAAGTTGGTGCAAGAAGTGATCTGTCGATTTGGTGTACCGATGGAACTGCATTCCGATCAAGGAAGGAACTTCGAGTCTGCCCTATTTCAGGAAATGTGCACCCTCCTCGGGATCCAAAAGACGCGGACAACGGCAGCTCATCCACAGTCAGACGGAATGGTTGAGAGGTTTAACCAGACGTTGGAGAATCACCTGGCTAAAGTCGTGGACGCACATCAACGTGACTGGGATCAGTACATACCTCTGTTCTTGTTGTCATACCGTTCCGCTACCCATGACAGCACTGGTATGACTCCTGCAAATGTGAATTTTGGACACGAACTAAGACTTCCTATCGACGCCATCACTGGTTCCCCGCCAGATGCTCCGAAGCCTGTAACCGACTATGTCAGTGATCTTCGTAGTCAGCTGGACGAAGTGCACAGGATAGTTCGAGAGAATAGTTTAAAAACTGGTGAAAAAATGAAGACCCGGTACGATCGTAGAGCGAATACGATGGGTTTCGAAGAAGGAACTCTCGTCTGGTTGCACAACCCACTACGAAGGAAAGGAAAAAGTCCGAAGCAGCAGGCTCATTGGGAAGGACCATACCAGATTATCACGAAGATAAACGACGTTACCTACCGCATTAAACGAGGCCAGAGAGGAAAGCCGAGGGTAGTACACATCGATCGACTTACACGATACCATGGAACAAATGATGATCGGGACGATCATAACTAAGAAGGGGATAATGTTACATCGCGTCGTCGAGTCGCGATGTTTCGCCAAGCTTCTCGAACAAAAATACCGTGGGAAAGAATAGACTAATTAGGGGCTATAAACACCCGACCCGACCGTCATAAAAGTTAAACCTTCCGGGAATTCAGACCCTAGTCAATGTACCTAGTTTTGTAGTTAAGATTGAACCTTATTCATAAGTAGTTAGAGATCAAATTAGCATGTATGATAAAGTTGTTTACGTCAGATGCTCAAAGGAAAGCCGCCCCATTTGTTTGTGATTGTTATTGCTTTGTTTTGAACGTCTTTTGTCTATTGTTTCGAGTCAATACTGGAAAGTTCTGTAGAAATATTCTCGTCCTATATAAGACGTTGAAACCGCGGCTTGAGTCAGTCTTTTCTCTGGAAGCGACAGTGTAACTATCTAAGCGCGAATAGCGACCAAGTGATCGTTAAGTGTTATCAGTGAACTAGTGTTGTGAACTGTGAACAGTGAAATCAGTGATTGTGATTACCAACGACCTCAGTGCGTGTTAACGGACTTTTGATAATTGTGCAAGACGATTTGGACAGCTACTGTGGAACATTGTGAAACCTAGTGTTCAGTGGAAATAAACGTTCATCTCATCGGATTGGCATTTTAATACCACCCCGCACGTAACAGTATGTACATAATTAAAAAGGTACATATAATTTATGTAATTTAATACATACATAGCAATATATACATATAACACATACATAGCAATATAATACATGTATAATGTCATACAATAAATATTATATATATTCATATATACATATAATACAATATACACATATTTCATAAAAGAGAATTGTGATCAAAAGCAATAGCAGTTCGGGAGAGATAGTGGGCCTTGACGCGATCTTTAAACGTAGTAAGAGTCTGTGAGCGTTTAATTTCCAATGGTAGCGCATTCCAAAGCCTGACAGCTTGCACTGCAAATGAGTTGTCATAGAAAGAGCTATGGTGGTTAGGCATGGACAGTGTATGATTCTCTGATGACCGTAAAGATAAGGCATTGGAGGTGTGAAGGAATTGGAACATATGTTTGAGATAAGGTGGAGAAGTAGGATGAAATAGGATATTGTAGAGAAGGGACAGGATATGTGCATTCCGGCGAAGGTGAATTGGAAGCCACTTGAGCTTAGAGCGAAATTCAGAGACATGGTCATATTTGCGTAGGCCAAATATGAACCGAATCGCAAGGTTTTGTAATCACTCAAGTTTATTTAGCTGATCTTCTGTGATGTCAAGATAGCAAGCGTCAGCATAGTCAAGAATGGGAAGAAGAATAGATTGTGCAAGCGCAACTTGAGTAGCAGTGGGCAAGAAATTTCGAAGCCTCTTTAGTGCAGCAGCAGAAGCAAACATTTTATTGCTGATTTTTTTTTTTTTTTTTTTTTTTATGTTTTTATTGGTCATATGATACATTATTATTATTATACTTACTAGTGTAATTAATTAACCTAGGAGTATAAAAGCTATGGCTATTACATGTTTTTCAAGCTTATAAACTTATATAACATTTAAAACAGGCATTTACTATAAAACTAGACATGAGAGATGATAACATTAGATCTACTAAGTAGTTAAACAATTTACTATGTAAGTTTTAAAATTAACATTACATTTTCAAACGAATTTTGATAAATAATACCAAACGGCGGCAGATGAATTAACTTGTGGCGATAACCGAAAAATGCAGGTATCTACGCAATAGCAACAAGAACTGGTTGAGTGAGTGACGCGCAGGCGCATGCGCTCCGACGCACGATGCGCGCCCCATATCCGCTCTTCAAAGCACCTGATAATAAGAGTGGTAATGGCGCGCGCCCGCGGCAAGCGATGAATGAGCGCGCTTCACTCTGCCTATTCCTCGGGTCCAAAGTCGAGAAATAAGTGGTGCGGTAACTTATACCGCTTATATTTATCGATAAAAGTGAGACTTTTTCTGCGGGTTTTGCATAAGTTTTTAATTAGTTTATTTTTATGTTTGTGATGATTTTTATGAAGATAAAATGTTTTAGATAGGTTAAAAATAAATGTTTGTATACTGGGGAACCCTATTTTATGATGCAAAATGCTGAGATTAGTTTTAAATGGTGTGTTAAAAGCATATTTGATAACTTTATTTTGTATAACCTGGAGTATATTAATATTGCTTTGACATGTACTGCTCCACACCGGACAGGCATATGTAATGCACGGTCGAATCAAGGTTGCGTACACACGGAGTTTAGTATGACTGCTAAGACAGGAACGTCGGTTTAGTATGGGGCTTAGGGCATTAAAGGCTTTCATTCCCTTGACACAAAACTTGGAGGTATTTTCAGTCCAGTTAAGTTTGTTATCCAGGGTAATACCTAAATATTTAACAGAGCGATGCCATGGAATCTGAAACCCGTCAATTATTAATGTTCTAGATGGTAATGTCCGTTTTCTTGAAAATAAAATGGCTTCTGTTTTAGAAGCGTTGATTTTTAGTTTCCATCTGTGAAAATAATGCAACAACTGGACAATGGAAAGTTGAAGACGATCTATGATAAGATCTATGTCTGACGATGATGTAAATGAGGCTGTGTCGTCTGCAAAGCAGGCAAGTTGGGTCCGTGGCTGTATAGGTATGTCGTTCAGATATAAAATAAATAAGAGTGGACCCAAAATCGACCCTTGCGGTACTCCCGCAGGCATGGGCTTGGGCTCTGATATGGTATTATCAATATGAACACTAAAACTGCGATTCGACAAGTATGATTGAATTATTTTAACAAGTGGTCGTGGAATATTAAGTGAAATGAGCTTATGTAGGAGTGCTTTGTGCCAAACTGTGTCAAACGCTTTCTCAATATCGAGTAGAAACATGCCAGTCGATTGCTTGATGTTAAGGTTGTATGATACAGTTTCAGCTACCCTCACCAGCTGTTGAACAGTAGAGTGGCCTTGACGGAAGCCAAACTGTTCGTCGATGATATTATGTGACTGAGAAGCTTGCAACAATCTTTTGTAAATTATTTTCTCAAATAACTTACCAAGGCTGGGCAAGAGACTTATTGGGCGGTATGATGTTGGCTCCGAACTGTTTTTACCTGGCTTTTGGATCGCTATGACTTTTGCAGTTTTCCATAATTTGGGGAAATAATTTAGAATAAGACAAGCATTAAGTATTTTTGAAAGAAGAACTAAACATTTTTGAGATAAATTTTTGATCAGAATGTTTGTTATATTATCAATTCCAGGTGATTTGCGAGACTTAATACTAACAATGCATTTTCTAATTTCTGCGGGTCTTACTATCAAAATATTTTTGTCTGGGGCCTGATCTTTAAGCGTATTCAAAGAACTATCGACTAAGAACTGCTGGTCACTGTGCCAGTCCTGAGTCAGTAGCATATTATTTAAGAATGAGCTAGCAAGCACATTACATTGATCTTGAGTTGATGAGGTCATTGAGCCATCAGAAGACTTTAGAGGAGGAATGATATCAGGCGTAGATTTTAAGCCCTTTGCTAGGCGCCAAATATCACCGCTAGGGTTGTCTACCTTTTGGAGTTTTTGCTCCCATTTGCAGTCATTATATATTTTGATAGCATTATTTATTTGAGACTTGAGTTTATTTATTTGATGTTGTAGTGCTTTGCGTGTCAATTTGTCTGTTTCAGTGGCAGCGTATCTTCGTAATTTGTTTTTGTACTGGATGAGTCGCTTAATACGTCGTGGTAGCGAAGAAGAGCTCCACGGCTTTAAAGTTGTAATAGGGACACACGTATCTCTTGCCTGTAATACTATATCCTGTAGGTGAGTGACTGAAGCATCAATTTCCTCGACTGAGTCCAGGACTTTAGAAGACAGAAATATATTCTTATTAAGATAATCACGGTAGCATGCCCAATCAGCTTTGGCGTAATTAAACTTGTTAATAGGTTTACGGTCAAATTTTCTATTAATTTCTACAAGGACAGGAAAGTGATTTGAAGACAACGCTGGGATAGTATTAATGCTATGAATAAAATCAAAGTTTTTAGTCAGAAGCAAGTCTGGAATAGATGGATTATGTTCAGCGCGGTAGTGCACAAGGGTGGAATCTTGGGGGGAATGAATGAGGTAACCATTACTAATCATATGGTTATAGAGTCTTTTACCATGTAAATTACTAGTTCCAGGAGACCAAAGTGAATGTTTTGCATTAAAGTCGCCCATTACAAGAATCTTTTCACCGGTAGACATAACAGAGGCAACGTCACTGGAGAGAAGTGGTAGGTTAGGTGACTGGTATACAGAATACACTAGGATACTATCATTTGATAATTTGATCGAGATCCCAATACTTTCCAGGTTATCTGTGTGGGGATTTGTAACTAAAGTATGAACAAGATCGGATCGTATGAGAATTGCGACACCCTGTCCAGTACCATTAGGTTTTTTGTCTGATCTATAGCACGCAAAACCTGAGATACTGATCGCAATACGGCCAGTCAACCTAGTCTCACAAAGTGCTATGATATCTACATTGAGCTTACTTACTGCGAGTTCTGTTAGTTCTTGTTGCTTACTACGCACGCCATCAGCGTTCCAATATAATATACGCAGTTTATTGTAACTAAACATATTGACCGAGGCGGGATAAAATTAGGATAACCTTGTCCATGAAGGTCTTACATTTCGTAAATTCTTGCTTGATCGCTTGAATAGTCGTGAGTATAGTCAGCATTTCAGTTGTTTCTGCATCGTTGCCATTATTAGATATTCCGTCTGCATTATTTACGGTAAGCCGAGGCTGACGAACGTCTAACGTGGTGGTGCTTGCCGATAAGTTAGGCCGGATGCGTGAGGTTTTGTTGATGTGATCAGGTAGTTGTGATGGATCTTGTGTTGTTGTTCTGTTGGAGCTAGTGACTTTGGCCCATGTCACGTTAGTTGGACCGTAAGGGTTCTTAGAAGCATGCAGTTCTGTAGATATCGCCTTACGTAAAACATCACGTTTGTTCTGAATTCGCTCTAAGTACTTTAGCCGTTCGGAGCATTGAGCATAATTCGCAGGATGATCCAACTTACAGTTACAGCAGCGTGCAGTAACTTCATCGCCTTTTTTTGGACATTCCCAGGTTGAATGAGGTTGTTCGCACTTTACACATCGTGCTGGTCTATTGCAATTTCGCGATGCATGACCAAATCCTTGGCATCTAAAGCACTGGGTACCCAGTTGCTTTTTGGGTTTATATCTTTCGATACTAATACTGCAGTTGAAAAGGTACTTTAACTGTTTGAATTTGGTCATGTCTGCCCCATTTAAGAGATTTACAATGACTGGTGGGCATTCTGTTGGAAGTAAGGTCTTCAATTCAGCAACAGTGGCTCCAGGAAATCCTACTGACGCAAGTTCTTCGGCAAGGTTGCAGTGTAAAAATTTAGGCAGTCCTTTTATAACTGCTTTGGGTTGCTTTTCATCCTTCCTAGTGAACGAGTGGTAAGCCACATTCTCTTTGAGTAGCTCATCTTTGACAATCTGGTGGTTTTCAGCAGTGTAGCACTGTACTCTTACAATTCTACGGCCTCTAAACTGCAGGTTGGCACCTTTATCGTACTTTAATAAAGCGTCCTTAATTTTTTGGTGGTTCCAATCACCTTGCAGTTCGATAATTATTGGAGGAATATGGCTGTTTACCTTCTTCTTGCTCGCTTCGAGAAACGAATTTGAGGTGGCATCATCAATTGGGAGTCCACCAAAGCGGTTGCTGGTTGGAGTTTTAGTATTCGTGACAGGTGCTTTGGGGTTAGCGAACCTTTTTGGCTCCTGCCATATATCCGATGAGGTTGTATCTTCTCTTGGTCTTTTGTTCGTTATATTGGGGTTTGAAGCTGATCTGTTCAAAAACCTTTCCATCGTTATCGATATGTCTTATCGATAAACACTTAAGTCATCACTATATCAGACCGACGTGAATTGAATATATAGTGTTGGTAGATATGCGTGCGGTCGCAGAGACAACCGAGCGCGAACTGAATGTTGTCAGCTGAGGTCCCCACGATAAATGCTGATCAAAAATAACCCCCAAATTCTTTGCAGTTTGGCTATAAGGAATAGTTACCCCCTCAAAAACAACCTGTGGAAGCGTGACCCAGTCGATTTTAGCAACAGTTCTGGAACTACCTATAATTAGGACTTGTGTTTTTGCGGGATTTACTTTAAGTCCGTATGATTGACTCCACTGAGAGACGTTGTAAAGATCATTATTAATCTGACCTACTGCCTCAGACAAAAAACTGATAGGAGCTTGTGAGTAGATTTGGAGATCGTCTGCATAGAGGTGGAAGGAAGAATTAAGATGACAGGAAATAGAATTTATGAAAACAGCAAAAAGAAGAGGAGATAGCACGCCCTGAGGTACGCCGACAGTAGTATCACACCAAGAAGAAAAAGTATCTTCAATGCGGATCCGCTGACGACGACCAAACAGGTAACGAAACCAGTCAATCACCGTAGGAGATATGTTAATCGAGCGAAGTAATGCAAGGAGAATGTCGAAATCGACGGTGTTAAAGGCATTACTGAAATCGAGTAGCGTAAGCACAGTTAACTGTCCATTTTCCATAGCTAAGCGGATATCATCTGTTATTATGAGTGGTACTATATAGTAATTATAACTGTATTTAAGTTAATACGTTAATTCTCTCAGTTTCTCAGGTCTCCGTTTTTTGTCGGCTTTAACAATCGTAGGTCCTTAACCGTCACCCTTATCTCTCACAGAACTAATCACTCAGCACATCCAAACTAAGTAGAGTCAGTTGCTAGTTACTCGTAGTTTATGAGTAATATTTTTCTGATAGTTTAAACTTTAAAGAGTATGTACCCTTGAGTTAGTTGAGTGTAGGTAAATAACGTTGGAGATTTAGAGTTTTGCATGCTACATATATGTGTATGTGTATGTGTCGTTGGCAGACATCTTTGTTAACATTAAGGTAGATGGGTAAGGCCGTAAAATTGGCCTCAGGGTCTTAAGCTCCAGCGTCCAGTGAGTAATAAAATAAAATTTGACATATACCTATAATTTTTCTATTTTCTTAGCTTTGTATATTAGTTTTACTAGTAGGCTAACTATACATACATTCGCAAAACATATAATTAATAATTATTTTTCATAATAATAACATGTGATCACAACAGTTTCTATACAAAATAAAATGTCACAAACTCGCCCCCGCACTTATGTTACAACTTTGAATATTTGTTGTATTCGTATTTGACCATTTTAAAGTTCGTATGGATACAATAATACCAATTCTACAAATTTCAGTGTCAGGCAGGGTTAGATGATGTTTAAATAATAAAATTCTGGTACGTTAACATCATGTCCACGGATTTGATGCTTTTATGTCACGTATTTTATGTTACAATATTTTTTACTAAAACTTAGCATTTGAGCAGCAGAATTTATTTCTATATCATGGCAACTCCAAAGTCTACTTGTCTATGCTACGTCTTTCACTCGTCGGCCATGTTTCTAACTGTGAGCTTTTGTTTTCGAGCGGAACCGAGTCATTTTTATTATTGATTATTGATTGCAGCTGAATAAAAGTAAAACTGTATTCATTTATCATAGAAGTTATATTATTTTGATGAATCGAATGTTTAGAGAATAGCTAGAGACAGTGTTCGTGCTTTTATTCTTGTCGCTTAACCGTTAAAGTGAAAATGTTTTGAGGAGTGGTTAGCTTTTAGGTGACATTTATGTTACATTTCACACAACAGTCCATACATTCAGTCACACACTTTTAAGTTACTTTTATGTCACATGAGGCCAATTATACGGCCTTACCCAGATACGAGGGTCATTCAACAAGTGCCTAGCCTCATCGCCCGATGGCACTGCTATTACAAAAAATTTTTACCATAGTACAGTGCAATGTTTTTGAAGCCTACTGCCAAAGTTTTAAACAATGACCTCTATTAGTTTTGTTTTAATAGCCTTTGAAAGCGAACGTGTCGGTCAGTATAACAAAAATGGAAAAAGAGCAGTATCGTTCGGTGATTCGATTTTTATTTTTGGAAGGGAAAACGCGCAGTGAAATTAAAAATCGCTGGGATGCTGTGTACGGTGACTCTTCTCCTTCGATGGCAACCGTCAAAAATTGGTTTAACGAGTTTGCTCATGGCCGCAAGTCGGTTTTTGATGAGCCACGCTCAGGTGCCCCGAAAACGGCTACTACGGAGGAAAACATAAAAAAAATCCACGATCTCGTGTTGGCAGACCGCCGATTGAGGGTTCGCGAGATAGCTGACACTGTGGGCATTGCAGAAGGAATCATATTCTCCACGAAGAACTGGGCATGAGAAAGCTGTCAGCGCGATGGGTGCCACGTTTGCTCACACTGGACAACAACCACGACAACGCGCCGGCTCACACCTCTGCCATCGCCATGGCCAAATTATTCGAACTGCGCTACGAATTTCTGCCCCATCCACCTTACTCTTCAGATTTTGCCCCTTGTGACTTCTTTTTGTTTCCAAACCTGAAAAAGTCACTCGCCGGGAAAAGATTTGGGTCGAATGAGGAGGTCATCGCCGCCACGGAGGCCTATATTGCACTTCAGGAAAACGTATTTTTTAGACGGGTTAAAAAAGTTGGAGCATCGCTGGGCCAAGTGTATTGAGTTAAAAGGAGATTATGTAGTAAAATAAAACGGCACTTTTTGAAAATTTTCGTTTTTCTTTTGTAGTCTAAGTATTTATTGAACGAGCCTCGTACTATAGCGTCGCCCTTATCTTGTTACAAATCCCATATTGTTATAATACGTAATTAAATATACAATATAATACCTATTGGAATATCGGTCGCCAAACATCTAATGTGTTCTGGCATCTTTCCTTGAGAGCCAGTTCCCATTCTAGGACCCGCGTGCTACCATCCTCAACCGCATCATCACTTACCAACACACACACACAACACTATCTCACCTGTTAAACGCTAGCCTAGATACAAAAATATACAAATGTAAAATAGTATATTACGATACGTGTGACTTAAGTAGTCGATTATTGCACGGCGTGAAGTTAGCACCCAAACGCAGCAAGGGTGTCACGCTGTGCAATAATAGACAACGAGTATCGTAAATTATTTTATCTACACTAATGTTATAACATTCTACTTATGTTTCCAATACTTGACTTATAATTACTACTGTTATAGCGCAGATAACAAAACACTCAATTTAAGCAATTTCACATGATGGTATAATATCCACATCGATATCGTAAAATCTCATTATAACATCAATAAAACGCGACCAATTAACCTGGCGAGCCTTATGTCAAAATCCTCATACAAGTATAAAATTTTGATATTAGGCTGGCTTTTGAAAACAGTTGGGTTATACGTGAAAACTTCGTCGTAACTACTAAACTTACATACACAAAACTCTTTGGTAAGATCTTGTGCCAATTAAATAAAAAAAGAACAGCGCGCGCTCGCTCCTGATTGGCCCTGCGCGCGCAGCTGCGCTCTCATTGGTTAGATTTTAATGGCGGCTAGTTCACTGACAATACACGTACGCGTGAATTTAATGTTTCGCAATGTGTTTTGTTTTTAAAATACAAATTAAAAGTTAAAAATGGATAGCGACGATGATATTTGTACGCCTCTGGATATTCTAAAATTGGCAACAAAAGTAACTCACAATCTTTTGCCAGAAAAATCTAGAAAATTATATGAAAAAGAATATAATAACTTTTTGGCATGGAAGATCGAAAAGAAAACTACATCATTTTCTGAAAATGTCATTCTTGCGTATCTCAAAGACCTCTCCGACAAATTCAAGCCATCTTCTATGTGGGCTAAATATTCTATGCTCAAGTCCACACTGAGTATCTACAACAATATTGATATCACGAAGTATTCAAAAGTCATAGCGTTCCTGAAACGCAGTTCAGAAGGACACAAGGAAAAAAAGTCCTTGACGTTTACATCAGGTCAAATAAAGATGTTCCTGGAAGATTCACCAGATATTTTGTATCTTTTTGAAAAGGTAAGTGTATTTTAGTTCTGTTATTTAATCTACCTAGTACTTACGTACTACACACGCAAGTTATCTAGACACTCCGTTTAAGCGCTTTGTGTATAAATTTGGTAGTAGGTACCTACATTACTTCATAAATCATAGTTTTTGCCTTGGCTATGTACCTCAAGCTTATTATATCGTTTATTGTTACAGGTTGCACTAATCTTCGGCATAATGGGGGCATGCCGAAGGCAAGAGCTATACAACATCCAGTTCGATGAAGTCTCTAACATAGACGACAGTACAATCATGGTGAAAGTTTCGAAAACAAAAACGAAAATAGATCGTTCTTTCGTTGTGACGGGCAACTGCTATGCCGTATGTAAAAAATACATGGAACTTCGACCCACCCCCTGTCGAAACCCTGCCTTTTTCTTGAGCTATAGATCGGGGAAGTGTGTCGATCAAAGAACTGGTATTAATAAATTTGGTGCTCTGGGAAAAACTATCGCAAGTTTTTTGAATCTGCCTAACCCAGCGTTGTACACGGGGCATTGCTTCCGGCGCACCTCGGCGACCCTTCTCATAGATAGCGGTGGTGATTGGACCGCACTGAAACGACACGGGGGGTGGAAGTCTTCTACTGTGGCTGAAAGCTACATTGATGAGTCTTTAATGAATAAAATTCAAGTCTCAAATACGATCTTGAACAGTATAGAAAACAAGACGAATGACGTAATTATAAATATTTCGACTCCGTCTACGAGCTCTACTGCTTGCCCCGCGGCCGCTACAGCTGCTGGATCAATAATTAACATTAACTTTCAAAATTGTACCATCCAAAATTTGAACAATTATTATAAATAAACTATTGTCAGCTTTTACTCTTGTTGTTTGATTAATTGCATTAGTGAAGATAAAGTAGTGTATGCAACTGCATATAACACGGGTATTAAAACACTCGTTACTATTATGAAACTCGCTGCGCTCGTTTCATAAACTCACACTCGTGTTTTAATACCCTTCATTATATGACAGTTGCATAAACTACTATTATAGCTGTCAGTGTGACATAAACCCCCACTTAACGCTTACGCTACGCTTTTCCGTCAAATAGTCGATTATTGTACGGCGTGAAGTTATTAAACGCCGTGCAATAATCGACTAGTTAAGTCATGGAAAAGCGTTATGTTAAGTCATAAAAAAATAAAGATTTTTTTAGTGTTTTTTGTTTATGCATAATATAAATGTGTAATGTAACTTGAACCAACCCAATCCATCTTGCTATTTTTAAACACTTAGCGTGACAATTAACATTTTCACTCTTTTTTAAAGCAAAAGTACAAGAAATGTAACTTACGGTCGTTTTCTTCAAGCAATCCAGTACTCGCGTGATGTTTGATGTTTTATTTTCATTGAAATAATAATATGTAAACTTGTATAATTGATAAGAATACTATTAAAGCATTTATGTAGTTAAATTATGTGGCTTAGCTCGTACCTATTCACGTACTAGATCCCCACGTATATACGAACTTACGAACAACTCGAGTAAACGCAATGTACAACAAACGCAGCGAGTACCTATATGTAATCCTAATGATATAAATGTCAAAGTTATTTTAGTTTTATTACCATCAGTACTAATAAGTTTATTAAATATGGCAACTGTAGTGAACGTATACATATATTGGTTACATTTATCCCCGTTTGAGGTATGGTAGAGAACCTTGTTCCCATGTATTGCTCACAGTTTATGCAATAACGACATATTCTATTCAATTCTATTTTAGTTGTTACCATACTTTTGCAATAATTTAAGAACTTTAAAAAAAACTAAGTTGACCGACTTCAAATGCTGTGCTTGTCAGATATAGATAGATCTGTGCATTAGACCCAGAGCGAAAACATAAAATAAAATATTCCGACGAATTGAGTACCTCCTCTTTATTTGAAGTCTGTTAAAAATACTCAACGGTTTTGAATGACATTTGGCACTGTTTTGACATTTACGATTCATGTTAAGCCAGGGAGAAACCGCAGGGCTCAGCTAGAATTGATATAAAATAAACTGGCCAAGTGCGAGTCAGACTCGCACACGTAGGGTTTTTGGTTGGGGACCCCTTTTGATTTATAATTTAATTTAGTTTTTATTATTTATATATATATAATGTATGTATTATATATATATCATTTGTATTATTTTTTAATTTTTTATTTATATTGTATGTGTATGTAATGTGTATTATTTATATATAATACACACTATGAGCATAGGACTGTTATCTTTTCTGTGCGATGAGTAAATTTGAAGTCTCTATCTATTACGGTTTGTATGATCGAGCATAAAACGCCTGAAAAAACACTTTTTTTGTATGGGGACGACCCCGTTTAACATTTTATTTCATTTTGTTTTTGGTATTCGTTGTTGAATTCCCTATAATAATACATACTCCGTAAAAAAATCAAGCATTTACCTATTACGGTTAAGTAGATACAGCCCTGTGAAAAGCGGACGGACGGACGGACAGCGAAGTCTCAGTAATAGAGTTCTTTTGGTACCCTTTGGGTACGGAACCCTAAAAACATACAGACGAATTGAGACCCTCCATTAAAGTCGCCGCGTGTGTGTTTCGCCGCGGCTCGAGCCACCCACTCAACAAAAACAAGCCGCCAAATTAGGCAGTTCAGCAGACAGTTGAAAATATGTTGCGGCTCATGGACAGGCTAGTCAAAAGTCCCGTTTCCCGTCGAACTGCCATGTTCCACTTCCAACAGATCATTTCAAGCCCTTGCAGTTCTAGGAAGGGGCTAAGGGGCTCAAGATTCCTCCTCGTCCCAAAATTATCCGAGTTCATCCATAACATCCACACCTATATAGCGCAATGCCACTTGTGATTATGATCTCTAAAGCCAGGCCTCCCCACAAACCAAAGTCCTGGATCTACCACTACTAAGTCCAGCTCTAAGTTTTATAATATACAACCTTCTCTAGCAATCGTCAAATCCGTACAACTTATAATCCTATTATTGTACCATTGTATTCAAGATAAGCTACCTCCCAAATGAACCGAGTACCGAGGCCACCAATATTCAAGACTGATATCAAGACACGCTACCCAATAAACAGGGGCCGTTACGCACGGGAGCAGTGCATTGTTCTTCTCTGAGTATTAAACATACTTTGCCTTTGATATACCTTCGAGGTAGTTAGAAGTGATACTATGCGTAGCTTTGAAGCTTCGTTCACTTGAGCGCTGTCGAAAATGATCTCATACTCATTTGAACGGCGAAAACCATATACTATTATTACAACTAAAAAGAAGAAAAAAAAAACGAAAAGCTTGCTTCACGTCGTCACTTACTCATAACCACTGGTACCTAAAGTAGTGGCCAGACGAATGCATAAAAAAAAAATTACCCCTTGAACACGTTATACCTATAATTTTTCATTGCTCCAAAATGTCTACAGTCAATGTGTATTAACAAAAATTAATCTATACTAATATTATAAAGAGAGAACATTTGTATTTTTGTATTTTTGTATGTTTGTAATGATTTAGCTCAAAAACTACTGAACCGATTTCAAAAATTCTTTCACTAATACATAGAATGGACTTTCGGAATGAAAATAGGCTATATATTATCCCGTTTAAATCAAAGGTACATTCGTGGAGACCTAATTTGCAACCTAAGTCGGCAAAAAAACGGTCGAAAAAACACGTTTCTTACGAACGCTGCTTAATTGAAAATAGATAGAAAAATATTTTCTATGCAAGAGTTGTACAACTTAATAAGACCTACAAAAAAGTCCGCGACAGCATATGTCTATCTCTTAAGGTTGACTCACAGTAACCATTTTAATCTTAAATTTTTTGTTAAAAAATATGACACTATTTTCAAGTATATAGTATTAATCCTTATCCAAATAATTACGTTAATTAGCTTGGCCACATATTATAGATTAAAATTGTCCTTTACAGTATATAATTCAAATGAAAACTCTAGAAGATATCACGAATTTCAGAAACACGCATCGCAAAATTAATAAAATATTTGCAGTGAAACCACAGATTAGGTCATAGTTACTACGAAAATATTATTATAAGCTTAGCTATGCTGTAGATCCTCACCGATCACAATCAATTTGAAGTCAATATAGTATAATAATATGATCTATTGTATAAAATATTATTCATCTATATATATAATAATATAGTAATTTAAGCCACCCCGACTGATCTATATATAATCTTTTCATTAAAATCATTCCAATGACTCTAAACACAACATTTAAAATCTGAGCTGTAAGTTGGTGAGAATTTGAGTATTCTGTAGAGTCCAGGAGATGTCCCAGCATCAGGTCAATGCTTCCATGTTCTTACAATATCGTTGAAGAAGAAGATTTTCGAATTGATCAGATCTATGAAAGTTGATTTCATAGCGAAATTAACTAGAAAAAAGCTCATAGTTTTATAACGATTGAACGAATTTTCATGAATCAAAGCTAAGAAAACTCTCGATGAAGACATCTATCAAACAAAAAAAAACTATCAATAATAAAAACAAAATCGGTTCATCCGGTTAGGTGCTAAGATGCTACAGACAGACACACAGATACACACGTTAAACGTACATTACCCCTACATTTTGCGTCGGGGAACGGTGTAAGGTTACGGCGGCAGATGTCCTCCTTGATGGTAAGCTACTTTTTGGTAGATTTAATGATCCCACAACCACTGTACGAAAACTCATGATTCATGAATGCACATAAAACTTTCATTGGTAGGTATATAGCTAGGATTAGAACCAACGACCGTCGGGTCAGAATCAGGGTAACTATCCTTTACGCCAAAGGGCCGTCCAATATCAATACGTAAGTATTATAAAACAAAGTTCATCACTGCGTCTGTCTGTCTGGTCGCAATAATCTCAATAGCTACTGAACGGATTATCATGCGGTTTTCACCAATAGCCAGAGTGTTTATGAGGAAGGTTTAGGTCCATAATTCGTTAAGGTTTTGTGTAAATTGGATGAAATATGACGATGATTGTTAAATATGTTCATATTTTATATTCGATGCAACAAACTGATGCAAATTTTGTAGGCATATATGTTCTACCCGTGCGAAGCCGGGGCGGGCTGCTAGTATTATTATAAGAGAGGTAACTGAATTCGAAATAAGTAAATTTAAATAATAATTGGAAGAACAGTGTGGACCGGTACCGGTACGGTTGTTGATCAGCGCCACGTTTCAATCGTGGCCGTCTTTCACTCACAATTCCACCTTGGACCACATCGTCAATTATTTTAAAAAAATCATATAGGTTAGCGTTTGTCCACTGTCTCACCTGTTTGTAAGCTGAATTAGGTGAGATAGCGGTCTCGTGCTTATTGTAATAAAAAAGTCGTATATTATATTTGAACTAAAGTCGTGTATGAGACTAGAACATTATGGTATGTATTTTTGTCGCTTCTAGAAAGATAGATATATAGCAACGGTTCTATGGTCTTCACATTAATAGTTTATTGTTCTTTGTGAGCGGCCAATGGATCGGAACTGGCTTTGTTGCGTTACGATACAGTTATGATAATCGCCGCTGGTTTATGACAGAGAATTGGGGCAATGTGACAATTGAAGTACTAATTTTAGGGATAATGTAGCCATTTCGTGTATGAGATGATTAATGAAGGTCTTTACATCTTCATTACGTTATTTCAGATATCTGTGACTTACAGCATCGACCTAAAACTACTTTTACTTTCCTATCAAAAAACTGCTTAAGCCACAAGAGAAAAGAGCGTATCTGTAATAAGGTGTATCTGTGCATTGTGGCTGTGGCGCATATGAAATCATTTTATTCAATACACTCTCTTACCTTCAATCTAAACTTGAAAGTGTATCGCTTTAATTATAATCATGAGGACTTGCCACGTGACTTTCGTAGTACATAAGTTATTAAAATGATACAAAAACACATAGCCAAATATTTTTAGCCTTTGAATCTATCTAAGCTTATATTTGATCCTGTAATGCCGCAAGCAACATAGTCTTAATCTTTTCATTTCACAAAAGCTTAGCGTTTCAGCCTCTATGCTGATTTTGTACATTTATTTTTAGACCAATTTTATTTTTGTAATGAGAATTTCAAAATATAGCATTGTTATTTAAAACAAAATAGGTTAAGAATCAAACTAATACTAACTGTACAGTAGTACAGAGAAAAAAACAGACAAATATGTGGCAATTAAATGTTAATGAAGACTACAATGATAATGATACCACAAAAATGTTAACAAGTAAAATATATTTATTTTACAGTGCACGCTATGTCAAACCCTACTTGCAACTATAGAGCACTAATAAATTATAAGTAAAAAAAACAAGCTTTTATCTGGGACAATGAACTAAAATGTTATAAATAAATTCTAGTAAGTATTTAGCGTGTAGGTACTTACCTATATTCTTAAAAGCTTGAAGCACTACCCGTTTTTCAGACTAGGTAATTACTATACTTCAGTGCCGAATCATTTGAGCCCAAATTCACCGGGGTTACGTTATTTTATCATAGAGATGCCGTGGCCACCTACCAGCTTCATCACTAGTCGCTAAATATCATCTAGGTGTAAAGTTCTCTTCAAGACGAATCAATCGAGCCCAAACTTGCTAGAGTTACGTTGATTTATCACAGAGATGTCGTGGCCACCTTCCAGCATCATCATCAGACCCTGGATATTATCTAGGTGTAAAGTTCTCTTCAAGACGAATCAATCGAGCCCAAACTCGGTAGAGTTACGTTTATTTATCACAGAGATGCCGTAGCCACCTTCCAGCTTCATCATCAGACCCTAGATATCATCTAGGTGAAAAGTTATCTTCAAGACGAATTAATTGAGCCCAAACTCGGTACGGTTACGTTGATTTATCACAGAGATGCCGTGGCCAGCTTCCAGTTTCATCATCAGACCCTGGATATCATCTAAGCGTAAAGTTCTCTTCAAGACAAATCATTCGAGCCCAAATTCGGTGAGGTTATGTTGTTTTATCATAGAGATTCCGTGGCCACCTTCCGTCTCCATCATCAGACCAGCTCCGCGGTACCATATCATTGTATTGTCACCAAAGATACATAAGCACACCTAATTTGAGTCCAATCGGACATCGGGAAGTGGGTCTAATTTAGCTTCCAAGATTCCACCCGAACATACATAGTTACATACATACATACATACATACATACATTGCAAGTTAAATAAAAGCTTGTAAAAATACCCTTTTTCTTGTGTTCTGCGCTTGTGTTGTCCTAAGGTGGACTACAAATGTTTACAAACCCAATCAAATTAAATATTATCTTTGGCTTTGTTTTCAACAACGCACTAATCAAAGAAAGATATGTCGCCAATCGGTTAGCCGAGTTCCGGTATAGTGTTCGGCGCTAGGCAGCTCGGAAGAGGGATTTGCATAGAGAAATTGATTTTGCCCTTTGACCTTTGAATTTTCGTAGCCAATGAAGGATCGATGGGATTTCTTAAATTTTGTTACAATTTCTTTACAGCAATTTTTAGCTCTATTTCGAATCTATATCGATTTTGTAAACTTACTAATAAGTTGATCGGAGTAGTAGAGATAAGAGACGATTTAAAATCTAACTTTTATAAGGTACTGTATATATTTTAATCATGCAACACTCCATGCAAAACTTGTCGATTCCACAACATATTCGAATTCGAAAATAGCAGCTACGGCCTACGACTCTACGAGTGCTACGAATAAAATAACAGTAAAATAATGATTGAAAAATTCAACAAATCATTTATACAACGAATTAAAGATAGTTATAGCTTATAATATAAAAAGCTAAGATATTTAGCTTAAAGTTAGTTATACCTTAGCTATCAAAAAATATAAGCCGTAAACCGGTAGATACACTAGCCACAACCAACTTTTTACGTATTAAATTTAAAATCCAATTTAGTCAATTCATGCCAATTTGATCATGGTAGGTATAATATACTCGTCAGTTGTATGAACTGTACAAAGCAACGGATTAAAGTATTACAATTTCTATGAAAAACAGAGAAGTTTTTTTTTACTTCTCATGAAACATTTTTGGGCCAGAGAAGGGAAATAAAATTTTAATGTCATCGTAGCGTTGTATTCTCTAGGGGTTGCGTTATTTTCATACGAAAAAAACCCTAGCTGTACGTGTAGGAACGACCCAGAGCCCCTGAACAATTTACATTTTGTATAAATATTGAAGAATTTCTGTTTAGACTGAGATATATCACTATGCTGTTTAGAACCAATCGCCACTTGAGCAAACTTAGAGCCAGTTTCACCGGTTCCTGATAATGCATTAGATAGTTATCTGACACATGTTACCATATAAAAGCTGTCATAAATCTGTCAGATTTATTCATATTAGCGCTATCAGGAACCGATGAAACTGGCCCTAAATCTAAAAAAATCTGTGTTTTACCTAACAGACACCGTAGGTTGTACTGTTAATTATTCTGTGACCGTAGATACTTGCATTATACGGCTTCGCCCGCATTTAAAAAGTGTGCTACGTTTTAATTATTAATAACATACTGGCTGTGCAAAATGTCAGTCAAATCGGACCTTTTCAATAAGTCACATGATAGTCAAGTCAGATTGTTTTGTGTATGTTTTTGCTAATAGGCAAGCGATCGACTACTATCTCAAGTTAGTAGTTAAGTGGGTTTTTTCAGTTATTTATAAGATCTTAGCTATATTTATCAAAACTTCGCAATTGTGATATGAGTTTTGAGGTGTTGGTAACATAAATATTCAGTACTATTCGCTTATTATTTCCCATTAAAAATAAGTATGAAACTAAAAATTCAATTAAATCATTCATAAATATGTACATACCTCTCTCTACCCACCCCTCTACCCAAATTATTAAATAAATAATTAGTAAAATAAAAGAGGTTAATTAATGCAATCCTTCTTAATTATTCATACCAGTCAGTAAAAACTATTCCTAAAATGTTGAACCAAAACAATGGTGAACTAAATAATTAATATAGTTCTGTAGCTTTATTCCAATTACGTCCAATAATATAATAAAATCGTAACTTTGAAGACCATCAAAAACATTAATATTGGTATAAATCATTGCGTTATTAGTGTTATTATCTATTGTTTGTTAGTAAATTGTTTTGGCCTTGAGTAGCGAGGTAGAGAAATACGTACAAATTATCGATAAACTTCTTTTTTTTTCTTAAATAAAAGTTTACTAGCAATGTGGGTTGCACATTACTAATAGTATTGTTAACCTCTCCAACTAAGCAAAATATGTTTGTGTCTGGAGTGGGTTCACGTCAATAGTGAATGGGTATAGTGAATAGTGAATAGTTAATGACCAACTAAAGATAAGGGCAGAGCTTTTACAAAAAATCCTCTAAGCTGCTGGGGATTGTTCGTTCTAGTTTCAATCTGGATTACAGATATTGGTAAAGCTATGTAGGTATTTACGTTATACGTGTCGTGAGGCATATCATTAATATTTGAATAGAATACGACGAGTATGCAAATGAAACAATAGCGTTTGTATGTACTGTACACACGTAATAATATTATATTTCTATTATTATATTTGTTTGTCATACATACAACAAAAATCCAAAAATGTTATCCTGCGTTCTAATGAAAAACATCGGTAGAAATCATAATAAAATAATAAAATAGATATTATTTTTATAATATTAATAATAACGATTGACAAATGGTTCAATGGTTATCTGCATATTATACAAGTAATATTTTAAAAAACCTTTTTAAACACAAGCTTTTACATTACCTAGGACCAGAGTAAGTCAAGACAAATCCAACGAGCCCGAACACGACGGGTACAACACGTGTAGTTTAGAAGTTCCTTTGGCCACCTTTCAGCTCTACTATCAGATCAGCACAATGTCATCATAATATTGCATTGTCATGCAATTTACACATATATGCAAAATTTCAGCTCAATCGACCCCTGGAAGTTGCTCTAAAATCAATCGCAAGATTTGTGACGGACAAAGAAATTCGCCGTGAAGTAGAGATAAAGCTTGTAAAAAGGCAAACGTTACTGACTGACTGACTAACTGATCTATCAACACATAGCTGAAACTACTCAATGCGCTGAAATTTGGCATGCAGATAGATATTATGACGTAGGTATATGTGCTAAGAAAACTTCGGCTTTTTCCAAAATTCACCCCTTAAGGGGATGAAGCGGGGGTCCAAAGTTTGTATCAAACAACAAGATTAGATAGTATTTTATGTTCGAAACTTCACACAAGTACAAATAAATAAGTAAATTTACGTGTTTCAGGATTTTTCGTAGCCCATTCCACCCTTAAGAGGGTGGAATGTGGTAACACACTCTGAAAGTCAATGTGGTTTTTTGATTTGTGTTTGTTTGGGTTTTATATAAATGATAATTCCCTATTTCCCTAGATCACGACTCACACCATAATTTGAAAACGGGTGGACCGATTTGGCTAATTCGTTTTTATTGTGATTTTATGAAAGAAAGGTTTTTACAAAAGAAACATTTCAAATAAATTAAAGAAATTTTGAACGCGGACAAAGCCACGGGGCACTTCTAGTTACATATATTACATTAAAAAATAAACAATGTTTAAGATATTTTGTTTCTTTGAAGTGTTACACACTTTATATTTTTGTAAATTATTAAACACAATCCAAAATTTCATCGCACCGACGCGACATGAACCCGCAACCTCCTGGATAACATGTCCAGGTGCTTTAAGATATTTACAGTTATCTGGTCGTTATTGACACGACCGTATATAATAATTGAAAACACATTCATAGATTTTATTTTTGTCGATATAAATTCTAGTTGTGTAATATATAAATAAACCGGAATAAATATCCTAAAATAGATATCAGATATCAATACAGATATCGGTATATATCTTTATGTAGAAAGTTCAAAAAGGCTGTCGCTGTGCACGCGCATTTTAAGAATTCACTTACATATTTTTTCGTTTACGCGCCATTATAAGTGTAACTTCAAAAAGAGTCAAGGATAATAATACAATAAAAACCGGCCAAGTCGAGCTGAAATCGCCCACCGAGGCTTCCGTACCAACAATGGTATGTTCCAATTAAGCTAGACCTCTAAACTGTTTCAGCGCTCATATAACTCAGAGGTCTACCTTAATTGGCGTAATCTATGTATGTATGGGGGGCACCCTTTAATTTTCAACTTTTTTTATTTTTTGGATTTTTTTCCTTAATTTATGCTGTAAGACCTTGCTATTTGCCAAATTTCATGATTCTAGGTCAACGGGAAGTACCCTATAGGTTTTCGACCCAAAACCTATAGGGTCCTTCCGGTTAACCTAGAATTGTCAATTTTAGTTAAAAGCAAGGTACAGCACAAGTAAAGGAAAAATTCCGAAAAATAAAAAAAGTTGAAAATTAAGGTACATTTTGGTACTAAGAAGTTTTCGCGAAAATCTAAATTTGCCCATATCTTTTTATTGTGTTGACTCAAGACTTTGATTTTTATACACCCAATAGGGACTATAGACTTCAGTATCAGGTATAAATTTCAACTTGCTAGGTCCACCAGTTCTTGAGAAAATCAGTGGTGACACACGGACAGACAGACGGACAGCCAGACAGACAGACGGACAAGAAAGTGATCTTATAACGGTTCCTTTTTTACCGTTTGAGGTACGGAACCCTAAAAATAGAGATGATGACGAGATGATTACTTACTTTACAGTAAGTAAAAACTAGAGTAAAATATCAAATCATCGATATTTTTATCAATAAGTATAATCCCATCCCTAGTTCCACTGCTAAGAGGAACAATTAGAAATCTAACTCGAACGTCTTTGCGTGCTACTGAAAACAATTAGATGAGCCGTTATCTAGGCAGATAGGACAAGACGCTATTAGCGGAGTTAGCATTACTGTGCAAAGCTTAACGTAGCCCTACTTTATGTTAAGTGGTAATGCTTAGAGCTATGACAGGGAAAATGCTATCCTATGAATATTGTACGGAGTCTTCTTCGAAATTGCTCAGAAATATGATTACGTTCTCATACAAGTTTCTACGAAGGAGGAAAACCAAGAAGCGACTCCAAAAGTATTGGTTGCATCGTGTATGTATTCCAATCTGTAACATTTTAAAAGATGCATTCCAAATTACTAAATTAACCCGAAAATGGGCTCATAATATTTTACCTACAACTTTTCTTCATGTTCACCAAATACTAATTTAATTAACCAAATGTAATACTTAAGCACTTCTATGAATCAACTTTTTTTTATTGCGTGCATTACAAACACTTAACCCCTATCTCATCTGATTTTATGGCATTATAACATGGTAAAATAGAATCTAGCTTGTAAAGTAGAATTGAGACAAAATCGCCGTGGCAGTGACACGAGGCGCGTACCCACAGAAATAGGAATAATAAGGTATTATTCCTATTTCTGTGCGCGTACCAATTGGCGACATGTATCGATAGGTAGTTCGAACTACGGCCGAAATCTACCAACAGTGATTTATTAGATAAGCATCACATGAAATTTGGACATGAGTGGGTAAAAATTACCCCAAATAAGCGGAATTAACTTCGATTTAAATATAAATGCATAACGTGTATGATTATGAATTTGATATGCTTATACATTTCCATGCATATTACCCTATTAAAATATTGGATAAACTGTTTCACAGCCTAAATTAATGCTGCCATCTTTACGAACTACTTACTTATATATTTTTATCAGAAAGCTATTCGAACTAGAAATAACAATCAATTGAAATCACAGCGAAATCGCAGAATCTAGGCATCCACAACTTTCATCGGGATTCCAGTGCGCGCTCATTAAAACTGAGAGTCAATGAATTTTAAAGCAGCGTTCCAACGACTCGCGCGCAACCCAATCCGCTCAAAGATGGCGCGTAAAGCACGGCGCACGCTCCATGTCCGTTCCACTTGACTGCTCAAGCGAAGAGTTATTTTTTTCTATACAACAGTAGAAATCGACGGGCGTGACTGCGGCCATTGTTGTACTGGAGCTAAACGCTGTGGATATCAGAGCGTGGTGCGGTAAAATAAAGCATTATGTTTTATAGATGATGGCTGTCGCCTGATGACATGACTCAGACTTAGACGGAGCCTTGAATGTCTCTGTGTGCTTTTTATAGCGACAATGATAATTAAATTTGTTGGTAATGCATATTTAGTGTATTTAGGTTCATACTTAAATACACTAAATATGCTTCACTACATACATATTATAAAACAAAGTCCCCCGCCGCGTCTGTCTGTCTGTTCGCGATAAACTCAAACATCATTGAACGGATTTTCATGCGGTTTTTACCAATAGAAAGAGTGATTAATGAGGGAGGTTTAAGGGTATAATTCGCTAAGGTTTTGTGTAAATTGGTTCAAATATGACAATAATTGTTGAAAATGTTAGTTCATTAAAAAGCTGGCTAGCTACCACCGTAAAGTAGATTTTTTCCCGCGAAACACTAGTGTACCTATTGCGACAGTTGTCTTGTAGCCAATTTCCATTCTTGGTCTAGCAGGCTACTGTCCTCGACCAATATCGCCACGTACTAACAGGTGAGATAGTGGAGACTGTGAAGGCAGCGGGTATAACTATTTCCAAAACTAAAATCAATAACCTTTATACTAGCTAGCCTACATAATATAAAAAAGTCGCAGTAAAATTTCATTTCACTTAAGTATGCCGCATACTAGGTATGTATTAACTATTAGTGGTTATGCTATTATTAAACGTAGGTAATCTTTAGTAGATTGTAGGTACAGTACCGCAGGTAATAAGGTAAAACTATTTGTATTTAATTTTTAATGATTAAAGGCACGATTTGCCACGTTCCCACATGAAGCTACGCTTATTGTTCACGTTTAACGGGCTTTTGTTTGAAGTGAACTTCACTATGCTGATAGATAAAATATAGATACAGAAGTGCCTCGTGGCTTCACCTGCGTTAAAAACTTCTTTTATGTACTTAACACTTTTCTTTTGTAAAAACCTTTTCATAAAAACACATCAAAAAAGAATTAGCCAAATCGGTCCACCCGTTTTCTAGTTATGGCGTGACTAAGGGAAATAGGGATTCGTTTTTATAAAATCCGGAAAATCAATTTAATTTTCAGACTTCGTAACCGCATTTACTCTTAGGGGTGGAATTTTGAAAAGGCCTAAAGCAAGTATTTCCTTATTTAATCACAGAAGTTCTTGTGTAAAGTTTCGCATAAAAATACTATCTAATCTTGTTTCTCCATACAAACTTTGAACCCCCGTTTCATCCTCTTTAGGGGTGAATTTTAGAAAATCCTTTCTTAACGGATACCTACGTCATAATAACTACCTGCATGTCAAATTTCAGCGTAATCCGTTCAGTGGTTTGAACTGTGTCTTGATAGATCAGTCAGTCAGTCAGTCAGTAACGTTTGCCTTTTAGAAAGCCTTTTAGATAACTTTTATTGTGTACACCAAAACTTACAACATACAAAAACACATTTTACCATAATATGAACAAATACACGTATATATGTATATATGATGTATATATATATGAATAATAACAACATAAATAAGTATAAATATAAGTAGGTAATTATAGTGATTGAAAGGTTTCGAGTTCACTCAAAAGCCTATCTCAGGATCTTGAAACTTACATACATTAGTTACCTAGTAACAGAAAACGGATTTTACTAGAAAAACAACTGCAGGCAATCGCCTCTAATCAACCGTGTCATCCGCCATTCCAGCATTATGTCATAAAACGATGACATAACCAATCATCACAGTGGGTACAACGAGGTAAGTACAATACCTTGGTATCACTCGTACGAACCCGTTTGTTTATCACTTCCGGACGATTTATCCTTTGTTCGAGGCTGTTCGACCGCATCTATTCAAATTGCTCGATATCGATGCGCATACGCAATGAGCCCGTATAGCTGCGCCTCATTACGTGCAGTGCAGGGCTTGAGTATACCTACAAGTGTGCAGTCAATACTTACCTACATAACTACTATCTACTACGAGTATATGAGCTACTACGCTAATATACTACATAACATAACTCAGAATCAAGAGCTCCTACTTATTTTATAGGTATCGTGAATTTGAATCTTGATTATCATACTACGGCTCGGCACGTCCACCGCTCAGTGGCGTGCCATAGGCAAGGAGAGGCCTATGTTTAGCAGTGCACGGAAATTGGCTGATAATGATGATCATGAATATATGAACTACATACATTGGTATGAGTTCCTTCACCGGAAGGTCACTTTAAAAGCGCACATATATATTTTGACAGAAAAATTTATTGGTGCACGGCGGGATTGGACTCGGTACCCTGGCGTCTAAGCCGACAATTACACGGCTGGGTCCTCAGTTATATAGTATTAGTATATTTAGTATTGTAATTTAGTAGTAGCTGTTATATAGTTGCTACATGTATGCAGATATGAAGCATAGAGTAAGGCGCGCCGGATGCACTCCCCCCCCTCCCCTGCTTACCTGCTGGGGGCGAACTTCGTGGCAACCGGGCTAAATCAGATGACCCCCAGGAACACCTATTACAAGCGGTTTGCTTTGTGTCAAAGATGCAAGGTCCCCTTAGAAATCGGGACCTAAGATCTCCTACTAATATAAATAGAAGCATGGATATGCGAACATAGAGTTTGATAAGTGTTTTATAATAAAAGATTATCTACTCATGTTTTATTCATCACAACCAGGGTCGATCGAATCGAAGTTCTTGGGAAATATTTACTTACTTACTTCTATGAAGATTCGAATCAGAGTGACACTCCTACTCCTTACCTACTTACTTACTTAATACCACAAGGGTAATGTAATTACCCGCTCAAACCTATTACTAGCCACAAAATGTAGAAGGAACATCTGAAGTATCCCTGATATTATTCCATCACTACTAAACATAAAATAATAGCTCTATTTATTGAGGTCGCTATTTAAATCGATACAAACTTCCACAAATAGGGACACGGTACGTTTAGCCCGTATATATTATTTAAAACACTGCAATGACACAAAGGTTATTTAGGCAATTTAAGTCCGCATACTCGTGCTACTATCATCAATACACCATGTGTTCATTCCCATGGCTAATTTTATCCATGGATCAATATCATTCACTAGACCAGGCCTTTGTTTGTTGGAAGTATCTAAGTACCTACTAAGAATTATGATATTGTCGACAGATAGAGTTTTATGATAAGACTATTTCGGATAAATCCAATGACTTACTCACTGGATTTTTCCGAAATATTTTTGTTGCTAAATGGTATTGCAACGTTTAATTTTAGAAATAGGGTTCTTCATAAGATAGGCTCAACAATAGAACCCAACAGAGCCGAATCGGCCTAGTCACGGTTTTATGTGGTATTTGCTTTGCCGTAGAGTGTATAGTCGAAGGCGTGTAGGAAGAATTGCCTTCACCGGCTCTATTTGAACGACCGAAGTAGGAGCCGTAAGAGCCACAGAACTGAGAAAAACTGTTATGTGGTAAGAACCGTAGCGGCTGAGAATGGCCTAGGCTAGGCTGAGAGTCAAAAATCGGACAAGTGCGAGTTGGCCTCGTGCAGCGAGGGTTCCGTACAAATTTGCTAACTTTTCTATTCGATCTCTAGACGCGGTTATTGCACCAACTGCAAATAATAAGTATGTAAAAGTAAATTCGGTTTTTTCCTTAACAGTACCTACCTAGATACAGTAAGACATCGCTTCTCGCCAAATTTATTGATTCTAGGTTAACGGAAAGTACCCTATAGGTTCGGATTCCCTAGTGAAATCGCAAAATATGCGACATAAACGGTCACATCTTTGATCGCGTTTACTTACAAGCTTGATTTTTTCACAGCTGAAAGAGACCGTAGACTCGAGTATTTGATATAAACTTCAATTTCATACATATATATATCTACGCCGCGTAGATTTTTTTTCTCAAATTGGCTTCTTCTAGTTTGCAGCATCTTGACTTAACAGGGTCGAGCGTTCCTTACCTACTTTAGCAATAGAAAATACAGGCTCCATCGATATTATTGTATGATGTAAAGTATAATAAAATCTAC
The DNA here is from genome assembly GCA_954871355.1 of Cabera pusaria. NCBI lineage: Eukaryota > Metazoa > Arthropoda > Insecta > Lepidoptera > Geometridae > Cabera > Cabera pusaria. Next base: position 16,085,029 of record OX940896.1, read on the forward strand.
TAGGTACAGATACAGCGGCATGCAAAATTATGCACTGCGCCTGTTACATAGAGATAAAAAGATGTGAAGTATCATATGCCCTGTAATTTCACTGGACACTTTGCCATTCAAACCTAAAAACATTTCTATTTCACGGCTGGATTAATTGGCAATGTGTGGTACCGCTCCAGACGTAGAGTACAGCAAAAGCCCTACCACTAAACTTACTTCTTTCTTTCTACTTACATAGTACTACTAGTTTACTAAAAGTACCTATGTAATATGTAGGTACCTATACGTTTTTGCTTTAGGGCTAGGCTGGAGAAATGTTCCTTCATGCAACACAGTAAAAACCAAGGTTGGTAAGTATACATTTCATAGCCCTTTTTTAGCTTTAAGAAACGTGCATGTGAGTTTAACAGCTTAGGTAGGTAGGGCGAGTTATAAAGCCAAGGGCTTTTTCATGTTTCAAACGTAAATACAGTGAATAGCTAACATAACGTTAACGAATAAACGTTTGTTCTAGTTTGATAACGCCTCATAAAATACTTTTCACTCGGTTGTTTTCATTTTTATACCGACGTTAAGCACGCGAGATTTTTTCTGTCACGAAACGAATGTCAAAGACCGTTGACCGCAAACTTATTAACGCAACTCCCTCGCCAGTAATTAACACAAAGAGGTAAAATTCCTATTAAACTGTAAAGCCAGAATTTTAATGGTAGGTAAAAATTATTAGGTACCTACTTTAAGTATGGATGTCTCTTAAAACATCGATATGAATGAATGTGCTGTTTTCATGTACCTGCCTCGATATCTTATAAGGAATTACTAGGACGATAAATTATTTTTCAAAAAAAATAAAACCGACTTCATAACCACAAACAGGCACTCAAAATCGAAAAATAAATTACTTAATATAATTATTATAAGCGCTACCCACTTATCTATTTGAAGTCGGTGCCAGCCAAGTCTATTGGATTGTAGATAGATACTATGTATGTAGTAGTAGTAAGTAGGTAGATATATGTAGGTAGTAGGTATCTATCTACTACCTATGAGACTTGGCTGGCACCGATTCAAATAGATAAGTGGGTAGCGCTTATAATAATTATATTAAGTAATTTATTTTTCGCTTTTGAGTGCCTGTTTGTGGTTATGAAGTCGGTTTTATTTTTTTTGAAAAATAATTTATTTTACGTTAACGAATAAACGTTTGTTCTAGTTTGATAACGCCTCATAAAATACTTTTCACTCGGTTGTTTTCATTTTTATACCGACGTTAAGCACGCGAGATTTTTTCTGTCACGAAACGAATGTCAAAGACCGTTGACCGCAAACTTATTAACGCAACTCCCTCGCCAGTAATTAACACAAAGAGGTAAAATTCCTATTAAACTGTAAAGCCAGAATTTTAATGGTAGGTAAAAATTATTAGGTACCTACTTTAAGTATGGATGTCTCTTAAAACATCGATATGAATGAATGTGCTGTTTTCATGTACCTGCCTCGATATCTTATAAGGAATTACTAGGACGATAAATTATTTTTCAAAAAAAATAAAACCGACTTCATAACCACAAACAGGCACTCAAAATCGAAAAATAAATTACTTAATATAATTATTATAAGCGCTACCCACTTATCTATTTGAAGTCGGTGCCAGCCAAGTCTATTGGATTGTAGATAGATACTATGTATGTAGTAGTAGTAAGTAGGTAGATATATGTAGGTAGTAGGTATCTATCTACTACCTATGAGACTTGGCTGGCACCGATTCAAATAGATAAGTGGGTAGCGCTTATAATAATTATATTAAGTAATTTATTTTTCGCTTTTGAGTGCCTGTTTGTGGTTATGAAGTCGGTTTTATTTTTTTTGAAAAATAATTTATTTTACCCTTTTTAGTGCAAAACAAGTTTTAATTAAATTACATGCATCTATAAAATTTCGTGTCTGGTCTTTATACACTGACGGATATATACTTTTTGAAAATTTCAAGTATGTAAGTACCTATTACGGTTAAGGAGATACAGATCTGTAAAGTGCGCACATATAGACACACGGACGGACGGACGGACAGACGGACGGACGAACGGACAACAAAGTCTCAGAAAGTGCTCATTTGGTACCCTTTGGGTTCGGAGCCCTAAAAAATTGACTTCAAATGCCGCGCTAGTGAAAACAGCCACTAGTCATAATGATGTCATCAAGGTATCAAAGGACAATGTCTAAAATGGCCCTGTGCAATAAAAGCATCTGACACACACTATAATTAATTGTCTATTTTATTACAATAATTCCAAATACTTTTATAACACGGACTAGTTGTATTCCAAAATAAAAATCAGAAAGTATTATTTGCGATTATTAACATTAATCGCCGCCATATGGCCGCCATCTTCGCCAAACGTCATGTCATGTCAAAAAATTTTCACACCAAAAAACGTTGCACCCTAACAAGACTTTGCCCGGTAGAACATTCCAGTGAAGACAAATTAATTCTCCCCACCTTTGTTTCTATCTCGCTCACAGTTACCGTAAGAATATCTGTCAAAAACCAAAATCAACGTGAAGAAAGATGTAAAAACATTATTCAAGGTCATATTTTTTAGTCTTCAAAAGTATATGCAATAGCAACCTCCATTGTGTATAATCTTCTTGGGACTCTTCTTCTAAAACCAGTACATTCTCCTATGTTTGAGGTATTTATCTCCATATCTCTGGAGATACTACTCAGATCAAGATGAAATTAAAATGGAACCACCTCGGAAACGTAGCCGACCTATTAAAAAAATAATCATTTGAATCCGTTCACAATTGACGGAGTAATCGCGTAACATACACACAAAATAAACTGGCCAAGTGCAAGTCGGACTCGTACTAGTAGGGTTCCGTACCACACAACAGTATTTTATAAGATCGAGCAAATAATACCACTATCATTTTTCTCCAGTTTGTTAGGGATCGACATTTCAATATAACGCCATCTATGGGACGTTTACCTAACTAAGCGTTTGTTAGTTTAATAACTCGTGAACAGGGTGGATGGTAGGTGGTAGTCTAGTGGTCTAACATAAACTTAATATGTCTGGAGCTAAATATTCACTTGGAACTACTTCCAAAACTACCTGCCTATGTATATACTTATACTACTTTACTATATATACTTCAGCTAATAGGTAGGAGTTATTAATAAAATATAACAGTCAGGACATCACCGAGAAAGCATTTTATTTGTACCTTCATCATTATAACAACAGTGTATGTACCATCAGGAGACTCAGGACCATTATAATAGACAATAGAACAAAGAGAACAGCAATATACCAATACGTATATAATGTTAAGTCACAAGGCTTTATAACAAGTTTCAACAAGACATAACACATGAAAATCACTACCGATTTAGACAATTTATACAAATAGTAATACAGTGCGGGTACAGCGCTCCGCGAGGGTACGCGCACTGACCCATGATGATGAGGCACCGATTGCCTCGAAACCGGTCGGACGTCTAACTGACAGTCGACCATTGCACGTGAGTCAAACCGTATAAATAATAAAAATGAATAATACTCACGATTCGTTCAATAATGAAATTTATACAAAATATTATGGGGTTTCCCCCAAAAGGCCTCCACCACCCCTCATAGCCTTTCCTTACCACCCTCAACGAAGCTAAAACACTTTATCATCACCATTCCTAGGTGAAACCATGATTATTATAAACATATCCTAGAAAACCACATTCTAGCCCTAATTATCAATACATTATGTTTATACAAATACTTAGCTTCATTGAGTTGGACAGCACTTTGTCGTCTGAACGATATTCCCGACAGATTAAAGGTGACGATGTTAGCCCGAAGGCTGCTCGAGCAAAAGTGTCTCATCTAACGTTTCTACAGCCCTTTTAAAGCATCAGTCAAACAGAAAACCAAGATGGCGGCTCTGGCACATCTTGTAAGGTTTAGACTACACTCAAATGTATCTATCACTGTATAAAGACCCTTATTTGAGGCAACATTAATAATTTATAAATAAAATCATCAAACATTGGAAATATGTCGTAAATCTGTATGTACTATGAAAATAATCTAACACGTTCATCGATGGCGTGAAATGCCGAAAAAAACACGTTTCTTGTATGGGGACCCCCTATTATTTTTAACTTCATTCTGTTTTTAGTATTTGTTGATCGCTTCTCGGCCTTTTGGCTAAGATCAAAGTGTAGTATTTGTTGTTATAGCGGCAACAGGAATACATCATCTGTGAAAATTTCAACAACTATCACGGTTCATGAGATACAGCCTGTTGACAGACGGACGGACAGACAGACAGACAGACAGACAGACAGACAGACAGACAGACAGACGGACAGACGGACAGCGGAGTCTTAGTAATAGGGTCCCGTTTTACCCTTTGGGTACGGAACCCTAAAAAAACATACAGACGAATTGAGAACCTCCTCCTTTTTTGTGAAGTCGGTTAAAAAGTATGCCTAAGTAAACGCCGCGCAATAGCGTTCAGTGTTTTAATTTGCTACAGAAAAACACATTGTCTAAATTTTGCTGTAGAACTAACTTTAGTTTAACATTAAATCCATATCCATCACCTTCCCTGTAGTATTTATTCTGTATCCATAGTGAACTTTATAACAAATTCGAAGCAACTTACCTACTAGGAACCTACTTAGACAACTAGCCCACAGAGGGCAGGGCAGTTTACGCCTATAGTCCGATGGATATTTACGACGATACCCTCGAGCAGGCTGGCTATAAAATGTGGACGATACGCGACGATAAACATGGTAGATAATGTCACATCTTTGAAGGGGAACGTTGACATTTTCAAGCTCAATTAGATGGTCTTGAGGAGGCTAGAGTAGGTATGGTCTGGTCTATCTATGATAATAAACAGGTAAATTATAATATGTTGATTTATTGCTCAATATAGAACCATTATTGATTGACGTAGGTTAATGAGAAATGTGTAACGTTTAACACTCTAGGTCCTAGGTTAAGAAGCGGTTTACACTATGCAAGTAACCGTCGCGTCTCTCATATCGCAAAGCTCAGGAAAGTCAGGAACCTACGTAGGTAAATATATCTATTTATTACCTGTGCCGCGGTAACGTGGGGTTATCATTGATTTAGCGGTGATGGGTGGTTTTGCTGATTCTAGTAGTGCGACTTCGCGGCGCACCGCGCATCGCTTTTATGTACGTAACGGTTATTGAATCCTATACCACTTAGATAGATAATATAGTATCTTAGACCGCATCTTAAACATCAGATCAGATAGTGGACAAGTTCTAGTCTATATGGAATAACAAGAAATCACGGCAGTTGTGAAAAGAGGCGATGAAGATAATGGTCTTCCAAATGTATTTAGATAAGTTCTTCAGTGACAACTGCAATTCTCAAACCGCTACCAAAAATGTTACTTAAAATGTTGTGGAATGCTGTAAAAGCTTCACGCTTGCTTTATTCGCGTAATATTTTAGTCTTAAAGCTATTTAAGAAATTTTTAGGAAACACTTTTTTGCGCTTTATTCTTTCAGTAATTTCCACTGTGATCTTTACGGTCACGCGTGAAACCACACTATTTAAGAGTGGATTTTAGTGGCTTTTAGGTGAGATACTAAAAACCATTCAAACTTCTGATTGTGTATTCTGAGATTATGGAATGGGACATAAAGCGAAGCCACGAGGCACACCTAGTTTAACATGAATTCAAAATAATAGGCTTTGTCATTTAGATATCAAAAGAACTCATGACCTCGTCCCTTTTTACGCCGTCGACAAAGCATCAAATCAAATATTAATCGCTTACCTAGTTTCGTATTCCATTGGTACCATCTATAATTACGGGCTATTAACAACCCCAATACATTTTCTACGAAACTTAAATGCCATAAACGTTTTCAGTAAGAAATAATAGGCTTTAGTTTGTAGGTATTACGGTTCTGTGCAGGAAATCGATAAGTTCGCAAGGTTGTATGAATTTTAAAATAGAAACGATATATTGGTAGCACACTTTTTATTGCTTTATATAGGTAACAGTTTTATAAATAATATATAGGTACGCAATAGACGAAAGGCGAAAGCCTTTAAGTCTATTGCGTACAAAAGAAAAGATCCTGGAAAGACCCAAGCCGTGCCGTTTCAGTACCTAGGTCTAGATCTAGAAAATTATCATCCGTTATTCGTTATTGTACTCGTAGGTAACCTATAGAATATTTGGTTTGTCGACATAATCGGGGCGAAGCAACATGATATCTCTATCGGCTTTCTGCTTATCACTAGGATACGTCATTATAATTATAATTATAAAAATTTCATAGTTACGTCATCGGTAGGTACGATTAAATTTTAGATTGTGTGTATCAATATATCTGGGATGTCGACAAAGTACTTAAAAAGCCATTTCGCTAAGCTCTACCGACCATCGAACCGGAACAAAATGGTACTGTAGATAATTGTGGGTAATTAACGTTAGTTCTGTAGATTTATTTGATTCCTCGATAGTTCACATTAAAAATCCTATTTTTCTGTTTTTCAATTAGCGACATGCGTCCTTGCATGATTTACATAATAACCCTTCACTGTAATCTATTGTTTTTGTTTAGTTTAACCTACTTCAGTTACTTTGAATGCAACATTGTCTAGGGTCCCGGAAACGACACAGCTTGCGTGAGCTGTTTGATATTAAAATGTTATTAATTTTAATAACAATCTATATGATAAATAACGAATATGTACTATACTTTGGGCCGATTTTTCAATTCTTAGAAGAACGGCCAGATAGTTACCAATGCAATATATTTATCTGCCCATATAAACTACCGTATAAAACTTTCGATTTGTCAATGTGCTTTTATCAGTCAGATAGATATCTGTAGTCTTTTTGTAACTATCTTCACGCCAATAGTGTGGGAAAGAGATAATCTTACGCAGTGCTATAGATGTTAGAGTGAGAGCGAAGATTTACAACCATTTGAAATTTTGACTCAAGGAGATTCTAAATTTGATTTTTAATTCTGCCAAGCACGAAATTTAAATATTTTTTTTTGTTTTATAATGGCTCCGCACAATTAGTGTATTTAGCCAGTTTCTGGCCAATTGAGTGTAGCCGTAATGAAATTAAAAAATAATAATGACATAACGTCAAGACTTGACGTCAAAAGTTGTCACAAACTTAATTTATACCACAGTATAGCTGACTATCTGGGGCACAAAGAGCCAGATAAATTAACTCCTCTGGTAAGGAATTTATTCCCTGGATTACCTCTATCTGTCTATTGAAAAATGCGAAAATATGCTATCATTGGTATAAACCCTATCTGATCGTGTAACTGAGGAATGAAAAATCGGCCCTTAATGTTATTAAATAAATCATCATACTGTTACATCGCGTCGTCGAGTCGCGATGTTTCGCCAAGCTTCTCGAACAAAAATACCGTGGGAAAGAATAGACTAATTAGGGGCTATAAACACCCGACCCGACCGTCATAAAAGTAACCTTCCGGGAATTCAGACCCTAGTCAATGTACCTAGTTTTGTAGTTAAGATTAAACCTTATTCATAAGTAGTTAGAGATCAAATTAGCATGTATGGTAAAGTTGTTTACATCAGATGCTCAAAGGAAAGCCGCCCCTTTTGTTTGTGATTTTTATTGCTTTGTTTTGAACGTCTTTTGTCTATTGTTTCGAGTCAATACTGGAAAGTTCTGTAGAAATATTCTCGTCCTATATAAGACGTTGAAACCGCGGCTTGAGTCAGTCTTTCTCTGGAAGCGACAGTGAACTATCTAAGCGCGGATAGCGACCAAGTGATCGTTAAGTGTTATCAGTGAACTCGTGTTGTGAACTGTGAACAGTGAAATCAGTGATTGTGATTACCAACGACCTCAGTGTGTGTTAACGGACTTTTGATAATTGTGCATGACGATTTGGACAACTACTGTGGAACATTGTGCTAACCTAGTGATCAGTGGAAATAAACGTCCATCTCATCGGATTGGCATTTTAATACCACCCCGCACGTAACAATACAATACTGAGCAAAAATATAAAATAAATAATAAAATAATTGTCAACGTGAACAAAAATTATTACGTTATACACGTTTAACTCAAAACATATTGTCGCTCTTTCAAAACATTACTTAAAAGTCTAGGACGATTCAACCACTGGACCAGAGACGTACATGATAAACTATGAAATCACGTTCAACCAAGCCAATATATTGTTACACTACTATCGCATGTAGCGCTGTCACTGTCTAATAAGTTATTAGACAGTGACAGCGCTAGATGCGAGACTAGTGTAAAGGTACGGACACACCGCAGCGTCCTGCGTACGCGATCTAGGCGGCGATCAGCTAGCGCAGTTTTGTGCAGACTAGTTTACACCAAACGCGATCAGAAAGCAATTGAAAAGTACCGAGGTCGCGCCCGCAGATCGCAGGACGCCGCGGTGTGGCCGTACCTTAAGAGTATATTGCCACAGAATAAATAATATTAAAAGTAATTATTGGATTGGTTGAATGTGATTTCATACTTTATCGAGTACGTCTCTATTGCAGTAGGTTTATCGTCCTAGCTTAAAAGAAGGTACACTAAAATATATATAACAATATAATACTTATATTACCGTACATTAACTTTTCTGAGACACAATTATTATACACTTTTCTTTCAAAGTTTTTATAGCAGCAAGTAGCTAATCAGATTGCCTTTAATCTTTACATAGGTTAGGGCAGCAAGTAGCTAATCAGATTGCTTTTAATCTTTACATAAGTACTTTACATATTTTTGCTTTAAATACTTACTAAACTGACAGAGAGACTAAGGGATAAAGCATCTGCAATGATTGATTGATGATGATTTTAGAACATTGTTGACATAATTAGCTCTTATATACAGGGTTCGAGGATATATATCAAGATATATATCCGATATATATCAAACTGGGTTCGACGATATATATATCAAATATTTTTTTATAATATATTGCAATACAAAAATGGTTTAAAAAATAATAGTATTTAGTAATTTTTAGCGTTTGTTACTGTATCTACTATTTCTAATTCCTGTTTTATGATTTTTAGTTTTATCTAAATGAATATTTTATGCTTTGGTTTAATTTGTTTGATTTTAAGTACATACAAATAAATAAAACATTAAAAACATTGCAGTTTTTTTTTGATAATTTTAGTATGTTTATATAACACATATGCAAATAGTATTCATAAATAATACAATAACATAATAATATGGCTTTCATACAAAATTGATATATATCAAACTTGATATATATCATAAATATCCGATATTTTGATATGTATAGCAAATATCGGATATTTTTGAACCCTGCTTAGTGCTTATATATATGCTGGGTGTAACAAACAGTTAGCTTTAGGGTTCCACCACACTAATCGATCAATTGAGGAGGAACTGTCGATTGAAGACGACTGATCTCATTCAACCAACTATTTATGGCATCGATCGACAGTCGATTAGTTTGGTAACACCTTAAGAGGAACTTCCTTCTGCAATGGCCGTTTTTTGAGTACATTTATTGAGAGTTTATCTATTCAATATCGGTACAATTGAGTAGATAAACTCTAAATAAACCGACCTCAGAAATCGACCATAAGTCTTTTATAATAGGCTTAACTCATATTTACACACCACAAACGACGAACAAAAAACAAATAATCAGTAAATTCGATACATAGATCACGACACGACTACAATAACTTACGGAATCTAAATTCTAGCTCATTTTATTGCTGCATATAACAGGTACATATTGGTATAGATAAATCATTGTTAATAATAGGTACTACTTCATTTTATTTTTTATATCATCTAGGCTAGCGTTTCACCACTATCTCACCTAGGCTAGGCCTAGAATGGGAACTCGCTCTCAAGGATAGCCGCCGGAACACATTAGATGTTTGGCGACAGATTTTTTAACTTGAGGGTGGTAGCTGGCTAGGTGGTAGCTGGCTAGGTGGACACTAGATAGTGTCCTACCACCATGCGGGGTTTGGGGGTTTCTTAACGATGTTTTACCTTCACCGGAGGGCCACTGTGAAAAGCGCACATACATTTTTCGATAGATGAATCCATTGGTGCACGGCGGGAATTGAACTAGGTACCTCTGGCATCAAAGATCCTATATTATTTATCCATCTCCCGCTAAGCCATTGGGCCCTTGAAAAACTACACCATAAAACAAACTATAAAATATTGCCTCAATATGAATTTAACACTGTATAGAAGTAATTCGTACTAGTGGCATAGAAAAGATAATACAATGTACTAGTGGCTCTGTAAGTTGTGTAGTCCTCGCGAGACTGTCTTTGCATAGCTTAAAATATTTAATAACACATCCCCGACCCTTCAAGTTTATAGCCATGTGCAATGTGCAAGCCATATCCTTAAAGAGAAAAGATAGGTACGTATATTTTTGAACAAAAGATATGTATCTGTTTTTATATCCCTAATAACTCCGTGACGCTACGCTCCCTTTCTATCACATAGATTGTTATATGCTTACATCTCCCTTACTCTAACTCCGTGACGCTCTCTTTTTAACGCATACAGAGTTATATGCATCTCGCTTACTCTAACTCCGTGACTCTCCCTTTTTAACGCTGGGTATGTTATATGGTTACATCCCGCTTACTTTAACTCCGCGAAATGAGTGGTTGCGACTTGCGTTTAAGATATAAAAGAGTTAAAGACCCAGTTGAGAACTGTAAGATATACTGAAATAGTCTTTGGTTTAAAGAGATATATAATCACTCCTGAGTTACACACGTCTTCAAGTTTTTGGAATGAAAAAGTCGTTCGGACACAAAAAGGTGTGTCTTGATAAGGGCACAGAATAAATAGTAGTACAAGTAATAAGAGTGACAAAAAAGACTCAGGTAAATTCTAAATTTCGAAATTTTTAAACATTTTTCCAAATGGCTGAAATGTATATATTTTTTTTTACATTTCCAATAACCATATCTATGCCATTTTAATTTTTTTTTCAAAAACTGAATCTACAAAAAAAATCTTTATAATTACCGAATCTGTTAACAAAATTTCATGCGAATCGGTTCAGAAATGCGACCTGTAGAGAAGAACAGACATTCAGACAGACATACGAAACCATTTTAGCCTAAGCTGAAATGGAGACCTTCGCTTCGCTCGGTCATAACCGTTTCAGCTAAACATAGCTGTTACGCGGTAAGTCAAATAGGCTTAGGGTTTTAAATGGTTAAAGTATTCAGCTTGGGTCAAAATGATTTTCAATTCAACAGACTTAAAAAAAAGTTTTGTTACCTCAGAACTCTGTAATTTCTAAACCGATATGGACAATTATTTTTTATTTGAGAGAGAATGCTTCCCGTTTGGTTCCATTGTAATTAAATTAAGATCTGATGAGTATCATCAGAGATATTGGAGATAAACACCTCAAACTTGGGTGCGTTCACGTCCTACACACGAAGTGCAACCAAACGCTCTAACCGTTCACGACCTCAGAGTGTCGCACTGCATTATCAACCTTTATGCTGATGTTAAGTGATTACGCTATCATTAAACATCAGCTTAACAAAAACTAATATACAAGATATCAATAATTTTGAGTGCTTTCTATATGATATAGGTACCGTTTAGTTAAAGCAAAAACAGAATCGACACCAACGACTGTGGTCCTACACAAACCGCACGTTCGCATTACAGTTTTCACACTCTAAGAATTAGACTCAATACCAAAAAGTGAATATGAGAATTAGGTATGTAGAATTAACAAATTGTGCATATCAATAAATATTTGTATACAGTAAAGTTATTAAAGGTAAAACGCTGTTAATTTATGTATATGAATAAGCTTTAATAGCCTATAATGATATGTAACTCTGCGTACAAATAAAAAAACATGATAACGTTATTTTATTGATACAGAGTCAGACATAGTTTTGTCGTGTTACTGCGTTAAGTTTCTTAAATCTAGTAACTTCCCAAGGTGTTTTAAATGTTGGCCTTGTTGTTTACTTTGTCATTATAGTTATAAGCAATACGTCACCAATGGATTCTTTCTTATAAATCAATCACTATACCTAGTCCCATCTCTTTACATACAATTAAAAATGTCACTGTTACGAATGTACTCGAACTATATAATTTGAGGATTTGGGAATTTGTGAAATTCTGGGAGTTTCATAATAAGCTAAAATTTAAAAAAAAATTACACCATTGGTCATTTTATTTGATATAGTAAGGTGATATTGTATTTTATTACCAAATGATAACTTTTTATTACCTGTCTATAACCCCGGAACTATCTCGGGATCCCAGGATCTATGGAGTATGGACAATCCCGAAGTCGAGGGATTCGAAAGAGCCGGGAATTATCTAATATAATATTATAAATGAGAAAGTTTGTGAGTATGGATTATTGTTTGATGAATTGTTTCACACAAAAACGGCTCAAAGGGTTTGGATGAAATTTTACACACAGATAGTTAAGGACCTGGATACGCGGACGAAGCCGCGGGCGCAGCTAGTCATTATTTGAAATACATCACTCGAATTAATTCTTCTTTTGATGTTACCTACACCTACAACATATCATAATGTACCGAAATCCTGTACTAAATGTACTGTCTTATTTTATCACTATTATCTAATAAGATAACAAAGAAAGCATCCATTGTTAACAGAAGCCAATAGGGAATATCAAAGACATAATTTGGTCATTAGGACTAGACAATACAACAAATTAATTTTTACATAGAATTGTCAATTTTATTTTAATGTGCACTATAACTCACTGTGCACATCGCGATCTCACCGCGAGACCTTACTCCCGAAGAACGACGAACACACTTGAAACCACAGAATAAATAATAGTACAATTATCGAAACTAAGAAATTCGACTAAACGTATAGAGCGATGCAATCTTTATGGCGGCTGTGAAGTACGCTGCGCGCAGGTAGTCGAAACTCTGAATCTCATTATAGTGCTCTCATGGTGTTGCAGTTTTTCATAGCCTACGGTAACCTCAGGTAGGCCTGTCTACTTAATTGCCTACCAAAAAATAAAATTGATAAAACTTGAGCTGCATAAAGTTAAATGTTCAAATGGTTGGATGGAGTATTATACAGACGCTTTAAAACTCGCAAATGTAAAACTTCATGTCACTTATCGTTTGAGTTTCTATACTATTGGTGTTATAACTCCAAACTTTATCTGATAGCTCCAGACACTTACATCTTCTTCTTACATCTACAAAAAGAAAGAGACGACACGAGTAATAATGCACACCAAAATAGACTTAATCCTATGTCTAAGGAAGTAATACAAAGTGGACTTAACTAAGTTTCCTACACCGACACAAATTTTGTAAATGTGAAAAATTACTTCCATAACAATACACATTTTATTTTTGTTGAAGAAGCACAATGAAAAATCTTATAGAATAAATAACCACCAAACAACAAACACACAAACAATAAATAAATGGATACAAGACAATTAAAATGGAAATACTTTAATTAAGTAAGTATAATAGGCTCAATATCACTCAGTACTATAACAATAAACTTAAATTGACCGACAGTCAGAGGTAGTCCGTGAGCAAAATTTCGTGGATTTTAATTTTACCCCTAGGTGTATGTACACTTTACGACTATGTGCCTTATCGCGATTGAAACTTGAACACTGACGGACTTATAAACTGCATCAATGTTCTAAGACACGCCTTTAAAATAAACATTTAACAAAGTATTCTAACTTTTTATACCCATTTAAAATGAAAAATATAGTTTGGTTCGTTAACTTCATAACAGCGTATTATCATATCCTTAAGTGTATGTTTGTATACTGGAATGGACCATTCAATTAATTCGAAAGTAATCCTGACCTTTGATGCAGTTTATGAATCCGTCAGTGTATTTTACCATAGCGACAATAGCCCAATGGATAAGGTGTTGTGTTGTGTTGTGATCCCCTACCCCACCCATTGCACTATTGGCGTGAACCCACTCCAGACACAAGCATATTTATTTAGCTTAGTTTGAGGGGTTAACAAGAATACTAGTAGTGTGCAACAGATATTGCAAGTAATATTTAAAAAAAATTGTCTTCCTCGACGTAACGATTACATACTTCTCGTGTACAAGATCTATAGATCCTGTACACGAGAGGTATGAATCAAGTTATAACTTGATCGAAACGTCGAGATTATAAAATGTTTCACAGTTGAAACAAAGGTTGTTTGGAAGAGATTGCTTTAAGCGATAAGAACTCCGATTGCTTTACAGTGTTTAAAAAATTGTATCTTGTAATCTTTTATTTGGTAATAAATATATTGTACATATTTGTATTGTATAGTCACACAACATCCACTGAATTTCGCACGATACACTTACCCCTGTATGCTACCTAAGTAAAATTTGGCGGACTAAGTTTGGCATCAACAGACTACCATGCGATCCAAGGTGGTTGGTTCATCTGACCTATGTGAGAATGTGTCATGTTTATCGGCATATTGATTACTGCGTATCTTTTCTTCAGTTTCCGCAATGTTCTCAGAATGTTGAAGCCGCTTCTACCGAGGAGGAAACCCGCTGGTATGTTTATGTCTACTTCTGTTCTGAAATAGGAATGCATAATGTTATTATATTTTCAACCGACTTCCAAAAAGGAGGAGGTTCGCAATCGTCCATAAGGTTTCAATTATTATTATTTTTTTTGTATACATATGTTACGCGATTAATTCGGCAATAAATGGGTGTATTACCAAATACACCCATTTTTGAAGTGTCTCAATTAGATTCTATAGTGCTAATGAATCACTAAAAAATCACCTAAAATGTTTGTTCAGTCGTTAAGTACCATAAAAATGCATTTAAATTTTGCATTTTCATATTTCGCGCGTAATTTGACGATAAGCTGGACGCAGTGGACGCCAAATTGCTCTGTGGTCATGACGTCAGTTAGCTGTGTAAACAAATGCAGTGTTATGATAGTTGACGGTTGACACTTCTAAGTTTATTGTATTCTTTTTCAAACCCGAAACTTAGAGTTTTATTGTTCATTCCATCTATTCTAAAAACGATGTTTGTTTGTTCCTCGATAAGTGCGCGCAAAATAGGTGATTTCCGCCCATGGGCGGCAGTGTTTTTTTTTATTGCAGGCAATAATTAAATCTAATTTTATGTTCTTTTATAGTGCCCTGTCTAAGGAGGTTTAATAATAATAATATTGAATGGAAAATGTTACCGTCCTATTAAATAGGGAGCGCGCGGCGCTAATTATGTAAAAAAAATGCTGCAAGGTCATATATATGGGTAACAAATTATAAAAAAATTAAGCGCGCAAAATGGCACAATTGTATAACTCGACTGCAACATTAATTTCTATCCTCCTCCTAGCTACGCTCGGGATTCTACTCTAGAATCCTTCGCTCCGCTCCTCTGAATTCAACGGCCTCGCAAAAACGTCCTATATTGCAGCCTTTTTATACAATCTACTATTTAAAGGTTAGTAGGTAGGTATTATATTCTAACTAATAGATAGGTACAGTTTTTTCTTGTATTACATTCTAAAATTCTGTTCCTAATAGTTCCTTTTATTATACAGTTCTTTCTTACTAAAATCAGTTGTAACAATTATTACAATGAGTTTCTATTACATGATTTTAAAAGAATAAGTTGGTCTATGGACATGAGATGGGCTCTTCTGCAAGCCGAGCTTTTACAATCCATAGTGGTGTTCAGTGGATAACCGTGGTCGTATGCTACTTTACAGAATACAGTATTGTTTTTCAAAATTCAATAATTCAAAAATATTTATTTACTTCAGATATGGTTATACATAGATGTTGAAAAAAAAGCATTGTTCCATCATATCTTCCCCATTGGCATGTGAATGATATTTGTACATGTAGGTACAATAAAACTTATGTTGTAAGCACAAATCTTATTTACATTTGTAGGTACTCTAATGTTTATAATCCATGAACTCTTTTCTTCTTCTTCTTCTTCTTATATATAAAAATCAATTGCTTCGTTAGTTTCGCTAAAAATCGAGAACGACTGGGCCGATTTAGCTGATTTTGGGTTTGAAATGTTTGTCGTAGTCCAGGGAAGGTTTAAATGGTGAGAAAATTAGGAAAAATTGCGAGGAAAATAGTAAAACCAACAATTTCATTTTCCCATATAAACTGTTCCCCCTACTTTCTTGTCAAACATTTGACCTTTGTCCCTTCGGTACGGTAGGGCACTGTTCCACTCTCGAATTGAAATTTGAAGGTTTTTGAATCGACAACATAATATATCCACATTCCTCGAATTAGCGCGTAGGTATTTAAATTTTAATATTTTGAATTTTGATGGTTGTCCCAGGTTATCATTGTTGGTTCGTTCAGACATTTTTGTCATTGTATTGACATATTTTGATGGTTGTCATTATGGCGCTTCCATGCATGGGTATTCGCTATTTATGTATAAACACCGATAAAAACAAAATAAAATTAAATATAAAAAAAGGGGACAAAGAAACATACAAGAAACGTGTTTTTGAGGCTTTTCTTGCTAGATCTTACAAACCTTATTAGATAAAGACTTGAAATTCACTCATGGTGTGTATTGCAATAGCTGCTATAAGATCAAATAATAAAAACTAAATTAAATTAAAAATTAAAGGGGGTCCCCATGCGAGAAACATATTTTTCCGGCAAATATTGTTCAATCGGAACCCTGCGTGTGCGGGTCCAACTCGCACTTGGACAGTTTATTTATATTCGCGGTACGTAGTTCGCCGGGTCAGCTAGTACGGAATAAAAATTGTGCTCTAGTAGCCACTTATATAAGTATTTTTTGAACTGTACAAATGTAAGTGTTTTGAGAGATTCGGGAATGTGGTTGTAAACATTTATAGCCATTATATAACAATGTTTGTGAAACAATTCATTGTTACATTGTGGTAGTACAAGCTTATTGGGGGTTTTTTATTACGGTAGGTGGCATACGACCACGGCTATCCTCTGAACACCACTATGAATATGTATTTCATACATTTTATTTAATAATAGATACATATTGAATAGTTTGTACATAGCAATCTCAGTTGAGAATATTTTTTTGTTGCATACTTTTTAGAGCGTGATTTTTAGTAGTCAGGTTTTCGTTTTTTAACTTATTTATTATTCAAAGTATTTTGGGGTTTCTACGTAAATTTATACATGCATAAAATTATATACATACTCACATACATACAAACCTATCAACAAACACATAAACCTCCCTTTTGCTTCTTTGCAACGCCGTAGTCGGGTAAAAAAATAGTTTTCTTGACTTTGACGGGCTATATCTCGCAAACTTAACAAAAAGAAGATGTACCAAACCCCACCTTTGATTTAAAATCCCTACTCAACGATACCACACACGATGTGGTGGGGTGAAATGTTTTTTTTACCATTGCCACTTAAAAAAAGAGCACTATATTCATCGATAGCAGTGAATAAAACGCTCTTTTGCACTCGGTGAATAAACACATTATGCATTTGGAATAAGCACGAAATAAGAATTATGTACAAAAAATAAATAAAATTTGCTGAAAGTTCCTACTAGCTGGCTAAATGGAGATATACTTCTTTGAAGCTATATAAATAAATAAAAATAAAAATCCCGCCACCTTTGGTTATTTTTTTTTTGTTTCATTTTGCTCCACACGATTAGTGTATTCAGCCAGAATAAAGTTTAAAAATTATTCAAGTTTTTGTAAATTCAAGTCATAAAGTTGAGTCAAAGTCACATTTCTGATCAAGTTCAAGTCACAGTCTAGTCCAAGTCATATCCTTAGTAAAGATGTGAACTTTACTGAAGATTTTCAGTGCAATTTTGGGTACGATGCAAATAGCATGTTTTTCTAGGTTGTGCCGTTTCCCTACACATACATTCACCGGCACTAAAGGGTTAATAATACAGATTTATTACAAATTAATAATAAGATATGATAAATATAAATAAATCGCCATTAAATCATGTCACCAGTGCGTATTAGTCACTAACATTAATATAATGTATAAACTGTTATATAGTTATTTCATCGACTATTTTTGTACAACTTGTGTCCAATTTATGCTACAATATTTGTATTTTTTATTTTGTGTCAATAAACTATTACTATTACTAAATAGGTACTATAAGTAGGTACTACAATTTATTTTCTCGCAGTCAATGGTAAAAAAAAGATGACACGACTCGTGAATAAAAAAAATAATCTCGGTCCTTGTATCCCACGCTCCGCTCAGGATTCTAATCTAGAATCCTTCGCTGCTCTCGGGATCCAACTTAGTCCCTCGAATTAAATTTCCTTTTTATTCACTTGTTGTATAATCTACTATTTTTGTTCTTGACTTTGTGCTTCCCAGAGAGTGCCATATTCAATTTAATGTGACGTCACATAGCCTATAACCAGAAGACAAAAGCTTCAAACGACACCTCAATTGTCAAATTAAGATAAGTAGTTTAGAAGTTATGAGGGAACAGATGAGCATACATACTTACAAACCTACATACCGGTCAACAGCATAACCCTCCTTTTTGCTTCGCCGTAGTCGGGTAAAAATAAGATCACCTGTTGGGAATTGATGATGAGGTCGAAGATGGTAAGCACGCTAGGCCTAGAATGGGAACTGGCTCTCAAGGATAGCTGCCGTAAGACATTAGATGTTGGCGACAGATTTTTTAATTATAGAGTGGTAGCTAACCAGGCGGACACTAAATAGTGTCCTTCCACCATACGGGGGTTGGGGGTTTCTTAACGATGTGTTTCCTTCAACGGAGGGCCACCGTGAAAAGCGCACATAATAACTTAATAACTTAACACATAATAACTTTTTCGATAGAAAAGTCCATTGGTCATCAAAGCCAACCATTCTCCCACTACACTACCGGGCCTCAAAAATATAAAATAAAATACATAAAAAACGATGCAAACTACAACGAGATGATTCTCACAATCGATGTTTCCGGAGGCTGTTCTTGGATTATCTCCGATATCGGCGGTTGTGCCTACTGCCTAGTGTCCTAAGAGCTATCACCAAGCTACAGCTCTCGTATTAAAAAAATACACTATGAAGAAAAAGAACTTAGCAGTATAGCAGAACAACAACATAGCAGTATGACGTAATAACATGGCGACTACGGGTGGCGACTACTATATAATGGTGTTATCAAACAGATTAAAAAAGCTAAAACCTTTGAGTTGATTTTTTGAATGTAGTTTGCTATTTTATGAACTAAAACTAACATTTTCCGATTGCTTTTTGCGTACTTAAACATCTCAATAATATATTTTTAGATTTTTTCTCGTACCTATAGAGTAAAATCCCATATTGTGAACCGATTCGAATGATAATTTTTTTTATTAGTAGTACACTTCCAAAGTGGTCCCATTGTAATTTCATCGAAATCTGATAAGTATCTCTAGACTGATTGAAATAAACACCTCAAACTTAATACTGAAAATGACTAGCGCGGCATTTGAAGTCGGTTTTTTAGGGTTCCGTAGCCGAATGGCAAAAAACGGAACCCTTATAGATTCGTCATGTCTGTCTGTCTGTCTGTCTGTCTGTCTGTCTGTCCGTCCGTATGTCACAGCCATTTTATTCCGAAACTGTTAGGACTACAGAATTGAAACTTAGTAGGTAGATGTATTCTGTGAACCGCTTTCCGATTTTTATACAAAAGTAAAAAAAATAAAAGTTTAAGGGGGGGCATCCCATACATGGAACTGAAACAAAAAAAAATGTTTTTCTTCAAACCTATACATGTGGTGTGTCTATGGATAGGTCTTCAAAAATGACATTGAGGTTTCTAAAATCATTTTTTCTCAAAGTCAATCATTTGAAAGATAGGCGCGTCTAAAGTGGTGAAATGTGTGTCCCCCCCCTCTAACTTTTAAAGTATGGGAGTAAAAAATCTAAAAAAAATATATGCTGTAGATCTCAATAAAAACTAACAACGAAAATTGGTTTGAACGAGATACAGCCAGCAGTTTTTGAGATATGGCGACCGCAAAAATAACTTTGTTTTTCATACAAACACTATGAAAAACAAAGTTAATTTTGAAGTTGCGAAAATCATAGTTATGGAATACTTAACTGTGTTACGGAACCCTACGAGTGCGAGTCCGACTTGCACTTGGCCAGTTTATTTTGTTTAATAAACGATCTTAACCTTTTGAGCGCCAAAGTCATATATACGTAACAAGCACTGGCGGGCTCTGTACGCCAAACGTCCTCTATAGATGACAAAAACCATACAATAATATAATTAAGATAGTTTAAAAACTAAAACAACCGACATCCATGCCCCGCGTCAATTTCTGTAGCAAGTTTGAGACGTTTATCGTCATATCTCTGGAGATACTTATCGGATCTCGATGAAATTACAATGGGACCACCTCGGAAATGTACCCTACCGATTAAAAAAGAGAATCATTCGAATCGGTTTACAATTGACGGAGTAATCGCGTAACATACATACAAAAAAAACATACAGACGAATTGAGAACCTTCTTCTTTTTGGAAGTCGGTTGAAAAAACCATACAAAACCGTACCGCTTGGCGTACAGGGCACGGTAGTGCGTTTGTAGCGTGGCGGTCAAATTATGTCTATAAGTAGTTATTCTTTCTCTTACTTTTCTTTGGAAGATAATATAATAGTCTCAAACATGTGGTTTGGACAGATGTTAGTTTTCAGCGTGTCATCTTATGCTATCTTCCAATTTCAGACAAGCAAAATACTATCGTAGACTGTATCTTCACTCAACATCAGGAGAGATTGCGGAGAAGTGTTTATCAGTGTGCAATAAATTAAGATTTCAGAAATGATGCTTAATTTCGTTCGAAATATTTACAAAGTGCAGGGAAACGCCAAAAGAAGCTTTACTGTGATCTAAAATAAATCTTTATAGATATGGAAAAAACACTTCAAAGAGCATCAGAAAATCTTTCGTTATTGGGAGTCATTGCCACCCAAAACATTAATCCTACACGTATTTCCGGGATAGCGCTAAATGGATGACCACTGGTAGGCAGAGGCGACGACCAAACTAACTTCCAAAAATATGTAAGGTGCTAGTGCACTTTTATTAATTCTGTAGTGCTAGCTAGCTTGGAAAATGGGCGAGGACAGTTGATTAGACAAAAGTCAGTTTGGCTGCACTTAATCTCACAGCCATTTTCAACTTCCAGCAGTGACGGATTTACACATTTGCCGGCAGTGAGCTACTCTAATTTTACCGCCCTTGCCAAACTCGACAATTTGATACCTTAGTTTACAATAGAAAATATGCATGTGGTTTAAATTTGAAATCGCAAAATATGCGAACATATGCGACATAAACGGCCGTATATTTTGATCGCGTTGACTTACAAGTTTAATTTTTTCACAGCTAAAAGAGACCGAAGACCCGAGTACTTATTTAATTTAAGTTTCAATTTGATACCTCTACGCGTTCCTGAGAAAAAAGTTCTTGACAGACGGCCAGACAGATGTACGGAACCCACCGGCCGAACACGTGTTGGACTCGCGCACCGAGGGTTCCGCACAAACTTGTCAAACTAGGTTAAAGGACAAACTGAACTTTGCAGTACGATCCCAAGACCGATGCCTAGACATGGTTGATGCACTAACCGCAAATAATACTTACTTGTCATCCACCATCTCAATAAGATGATCCAAAGACTCGTCCCACTTGTCTATAGATTCTGTGATGATCACTGCTCTGGCACCGGCTTGCTGTGCTTTAGTTGTCTTGTATACAAACGAGCATTCTCTGGAAATTCAGGAAAATTTTGTATATATTCAAAAAAATCAAAAGTACTTATAACGGGCGAGCATGTACAATGAAGGCGCTCATGAAAGTGGAAGAGGCGAAAGAGATATGTCAGGATCGTAGCATGTGGAAAGTAGTAGTCTATGCCTACCCCAACGGGAAAAAGGCGTGATTTTATGTATGTATGTATTCCCCGGCTGCTAACATCCATGTCGCCGAGTTACTGACGAGAACATGTAATTGCGATACCAATAATAGATAATAATAAGTGTGTCAATACAATAGTAAAGTAAGACAATAGTGGCACTACACTGTGGTGGAACCCGCATATTCAGAATTTTATTACGTTTGAAAACGGGATTTTTACCGTTGCTTACGCGATGTCGATGTAGTGATGATCGATACAGTTTCTGCTTGTAGCTTCATCAAGAAGCCTTTATCTGAATCTCGTGTGTGGGGCGCTCGCTGACGCGTCCAACCTCGCACTGCGGGCCGCTTATTCCTACAACGTGGGCGAAGGCAAAGAGCGCTCGCACTTGAGATCCTGGTAAAGGCTTCCAGATGAAGTTGAAACATATCTCGATCACTATATGAGATTATCCATTAAGGACGTCACGCTAATTTCGTGATTTTTTTTACGTCTCCCCCATCCTTGTCACATTTGATCACATTTGTGAGACCCCCTGCCTCCCTACTGTGATGACACATATTTCGACACTAGTAGGGCTAGTGTGAACTCACCAACAAAACAATTTTAACGCTATGCACAGACAGATAGAGTTAGAAATATTTTTGAAGTTTTCTCTTCGAAACGAATTCCGGATGTAAGTATGTGGCCGGTAACGGAATCCTGATTCAATATTTAGATTCTGAATTTTGAAACGAAATTCCGAATGTATGAGGCCAGCCTTAGCCTTATATGTATTCGATTTTGAAATGTAACATCACTAAACTTAGGATCCCCTCCCACCCCTTGTCACATAATGTCACAATTTGTCGATCCTCTCCCTCCCCCTTAACGTGTGACAAACTTTATGGATGATCCCTTTTTCTTGTGTTTTTAATAATAATTATACTGGATTATTATTCATAAGTAATTTAGATTTAATAGTGAACTTAAGGATTATTTATTATTAAGGATTACTTTTCATATTAGTTACTATTATGTAACTACATATTGATAGATGTTGAATAATATATTATGCTTGATAAATTATGTGTAATGTTAATTAACGGCTGGAAGTAACTGGATGCAAACAGCTGAAGACCGAGTTCTATGGTGTGAAATTGGAGAGGCCTATGTCCAGCAGTGGAGGATTAAGGGCTGATGATTATGGTGGTGATGGCATGAAAATATGAGATAGAGGTCAACAGTTGTCTGTCTGCAATTAAAACAAAGAAAATTGCGAGTAACAACTAACTAACCATGCCAAACAAATTACTGAAACATGCTATTCCACATAATGCTGTAAAACAACGTTTCGCTTTCTACATGTTAGTAAACTTAGTTAATGGAACAAAAAAGTATTTCTTACCCTCTTTCTGATAAGGCTATGTGACCAACAATTTCTTCATGGTTAAGAATTTCTGAGCAGCTATGAAGTGGTACAGTAGGCACTAGTCGGGCATTGGAGAAATTTAGGCTTTCATTCTGAAATGTAAAGAGTATACATATAATATGTAGTTAATAGGGGTAATGGTCAATGGTTTCCTATTCTGAATTAAATTATGAAAAGTATATAATATGTAAACAATAATTATTTCATGGATATTGATAATTAGACAGTTTTTCTCTTGTGCTTATAACGAGATATCCCTTGAGATTGATTGATTGAGAATAAACAACACCGACGAAACTTTAGGTATTGCAGATGTCAATTTGCATCATTCACCACAAGATTATGAAAAAAAATTGCAGTGTTACATAATGAAATAGAATATACAATATGTATAACGTAACCCTTAATCCTACATGTGATCCCCGTATCCATTGTGATCACAATAATTGTCTTATAATTAATCAGACATTGTCATGGGGTCCACAATTTGAAGCCGTTAGGCGCAAAATGTTCGCTTCTGCGGGCGCCTTGAAACTCCTCCAGAATTTTCTCCCTACTGCTACCAAAGTTGCGTTAGCACAATCTCTTCTGCTTCCTATTCTTGATTACGCCGATGCCAGCTATCTAGATTTAACGGAGGACCAGCTAAACAAACTTGAGCGGCTTCAGAATGTTTGCATAAGCTTCATATTTGGCTTACGCAAATATGACCACGTCTCGTATTTTCGACATAAGCTCAAGTGGCTTCATATTCCATTTCGCCGGAATACTCACATTCTCTCTCTCTCTCTTATTCAGTATACTTTTCAACCCCGCTTCCCCGCGTTACGTTAAAGATCGCTTTGAATATTTACATTCACAGCACTCATTAACGTTAAGGTCATTAGAAAATCTAACGTTACAAATACCTACTCATTCAACATCTTTTTTCGATAAATCGTTTTCGGTACAGGCTGCACACCTTTGGAATGATTTACCAGTCGAAATCAGACAATCTCCATCTCCTCAGACCTTTAAGGAACAACTATATTAATACTATCTTGTCAGTCTCCACTAAATTCCTAAGTATATTGTGTTCTATGTTAATTATTGGTAGTCTCAATCTTTGTATTGCTATGATACAGTGTATTTTATTATTATATGTATGATATGTATTATTTAATATTTAAAGATAGGTATGTATATGTATGTGTGTATATTTGACGCCCCAAACAATAACTCGGTAATGTGCTATTATGGGCTTTTTGCTGTTATGTCAAATTCGGTATCTGTGGACTGTAATACACCTTGGAATTTTTTTTTCAGATTTTTCCTATTGATATTTACAAAGATATAATAACATAATAACATACAGTGTTATTGTTAGGAATTTAGAAACAAAAATATGTCGGCAACAAACCTGTTATAGGTCTTTACAATTACAAAAATGTATATCTTCTTTTGGTAAGTTGACTTTACCGGTTTATTGGCGTAAATAAAATTCATGAAGTTTTTGGTAAACATTAGCATGGAGTTTTTGTTGAACTTATTTAAAAATACGTATTTCGTAATATACGCTAACAATGTTATCAGGGCGAACGAAGCGAGCCCTAGACTATCCCACAACCTGAGCACTTTTGTGGTGCACTTTACTGAAAAACTATCACGCTTATTGATTTGTGCTTTAACATAGTAATTTAAATTCTCATGTAGATGTGTTATCAGTAAAAACATATCATTTTATTAACATTAAAAATAACCGGCCAAGTGCGTGTCGGGCCACGCGCAGTGTAGGGTTCCTTAGTAGCCTGTTATTCAACGCAAGTCTTTACCCGTTATAAACAAGCAACTAGGTACTTCGTCTTTGCACTTTAAATGATTTATTCTAAGGATTATGTATTTGGTACAAAATTATCCAACACCCAACAACTATTACTGATAAACTAATAAAGTTATCTTAACCTTACCCGTTATAAACAAGCAACTAGGTACTTCGTCTTTGCACTTTAAATGATTTATTCTCAGGATTATGTATTTGGTACAAAATTATCCAACACCCAAGTTCAACAACTATTACTGATAAACTAATAAAGTTATCTTAACCTTACCCGTTATAAACAAGCAACTAGGTACTTCGTCTTTGCACTTTAAATGATTTATTCTAAGGATTATGTATTTGGTACAAAATTATCCAACACCCAAGTTCAACAACTATTACTGATAAACTAATAAAGTTATCTTAACCGCTATAGTTTTTCTTTAAAGTTCATGAAATGCACTATAATCACGAATTTTTCCAGATTTTTCAAGCCAGCTGTTTAGCTTTTAAAGGAGGGGGTCGTTAGAAGATCAAACAATTAACTTCGCTGCGAACATAATGTTTGGTTACTAACGCCATCTGTTGGAAATCTAAAGAATTTACATCTGTCATCCAAATGACCTCTGGTATCAGCGTACCATTAATGGCAGATATCTGCCATTTAGGCAGATTTAGGACCTACATTTTGCAGTTTTTTTGCAATATCTTATAGGCTAGCGTTTGACCACTATATCACCTGTTGTTAAGTGATGATGCAGATAAAGCTGACGATTCCAAAAAGTGGCAGATTTCAAGGATCTTTATGAATTTTGAAATATAAATAGAATCTTGACAATTTTCTGTTTCTATTTAAGGTATAACATTCTTATTATGAATTTATTTGGTTGGAAAGGCCCTAGGGGTATATGCTAAGTAAATCTGCCCCCGAAAGATATTTGATTGATATTTATACGATATGTAGTTACTAATAAAATATGTATATTCTGAATGCTTGAGATCTCTAACTCAATAGGTTTTTTTTTCTAAAATGTAAAAAATATCATGACATTTTTTTACATATCTTTAGGACTAATAATAGCTATTATAAAAAAAATTAGAGCTTTATAACATCATGGGATCATAGAAAATAAAAATAAAATGTTAAATTTAATTTTTTACCATGATACAATTTTGGCACAATAACAAAAAACATTTTTTTCATACCTAATAATATTTCCCTATAATAATTTAATATTTATTTTAATAAAAGGTACGCCATAGTGAAAAAAAATAAAAACCACTTTTTGGCCCCTATTATGCATTTACATATACATTACATGCTCGCTTTTAATTGCTTTTTTCTGCTATTTATGTACTTATATCACTATCACATATACAAAATGTACTAAAAATAATATTAATTTTCAAAATAACAACAATAGCTTTTATTGTGAAAGTAAATAAATAAAACATTCAATATCAACTATCAATTTTATTATTCAATCTTAGTTAGCTATGTTTCAAGGAACAAAATATGATTATTATGACACTTCATTAGGGTTCCGTAGCCAAATGGCAAAAAACGGAATTCTTATAGATTTGTCATGTCTGTCTGTCTGTCCGTCCGTATGTCACAGGCACTTTTTTCCAAAACTACTAATAATTTGGGAATAGTTAGTATAATAGTTTGAATAGTTTCGAAATTCCTAAGAATACACAGTTGAAACTTGGTAGGTAGATGTATTCTATGAAACGCTTTACGATTTTGATACAAAAAAATAATAATTTAAGATCGTTTACAAAACGAAAAAACCGACTTCACATGCCGCGATAGTAATTTTTAGTACTAACTACTAAGTTTGAGATGTTTATCTCCATTCTCCATATCTCCGGAGATAATTATCAGATCTCGTTAAAATTTAAATAGGACCACACAGGAAGCATACTCTATCAAACTAAAAAGAATTTTCCAAATCGGTTAAGATTTGACGGAGTTCTAAGGTAACAAAAAAACTTTTTTTTAAACTGTCGAATTGCGAACCCCCTCCTTTTTGTGAAGTTTGTTGAAAATAAACGATAAATGGGAGTACCCATACATATACTTCAAAAAAATCATCAAACCTATAGATACATGCGGGGTATAACTTTGGTTACATACATTATGCAGGGTTATTGGTACTAAATATGTCGTATTTTAGCCCCCCATTATCTGCTCAAAGTAAGACGGGAAGGGAGACACACATTTTACCACTTTAGAAGTGTCTATCTTTCAAACGATTGACTTTGAGAATTAATAGTTTTAAAAGCCTCAATATCATTTTTAAAAACCTATTTATAGACACCCATAGGTTTGATGATCTTTTTTAGGGTTCCGTACCCAAAGGGTAAAACGGGACCCTATTACTAAGACTCCGCTGTCCGTCTGTCTGTCTGTCTGTCTGTCTGTCTGTCCGTCTGTCACCAGGCTGTATCTCATGAACCGTTATAGTTAGACAGTTGAAATTTTCACAAATGATGTATTTCTATTGCCGCAATAACAATACTAAAAACAGAATAAAGTTAAAAATAATAGAGGGTCCCCATACAAGAAACGTGTTATTTTCGGCATTTCACGCCATCTATGAACGCTTAGTTAGGTAAACGTCCCATAGATGGCGTTATATTGAAATGTCGATCCCTAACACCTTTGTTAGACGTTAGATGGCGTTATAAGAAATGAAATGTTTATTAATTATTATTTTTTGCTGGCGAAAAATGATAGTGGTATTTTTTTCTCGATCTTATAAAATACTGTAGTGTGGTACGGAACCCTACGAGTGAAGTCCGACTTGCACTTGGCCAGTTTATTTCGTTTCCGTTCCATGTAATGGGGAGCACCACCTTAATCTTTTATTTTTGTATAAAAATCGTAAAGCGGTTCATAGAATACATGTTCACTACCGACTAAGTTTCAACTGTGTATTCTTAGGAATTTCGAAACTATTCTGAACTATTATACTAACTATTCCCAAATTATTAGTAGTTTCGAAATAAAGTGGTTGTGATATACGGAAGGACAGACAGACAGACATAACAAATCTATAAGAGTTTCGTTTTTTGCCATTCGGCTACGGAACCCTAATAAAGTGTCAAATTAATGTTTTGTTCCTTGAAATATAGCTAACTAAGATTGAATAATAAAATTGATAATTGATATTTGAATGTTTTATTTATTTACTTTCACAATAGAAGGTATTGTTGTTATTTAATATTATTTTTAATAAATGATGTATATACTCGTATGTATAAAAATAGCAGAAAAAAGCAATTAAAAGCGAGCATGTAATGAATTATACGTAAATTCATGATTGGGGCCAAAAAGTGATTTTTTTTTCACAACGGCGTACCTTTTTAAAAAAAAATTGAATATTATATTATTATAGGGAAATATTAAAGGTACGAAAACTTTTCTTTGTTATTGTGCCAAAATTGTATCATGGTAAAAAATTAAATTTAACATTAATTTTTTTTATTTTTGTATGATCTTATAATGTTATAAAGCTCTTAATTTTTTTTATAAAAGATAATATTAGTCTTAAAGTTATATAAAAATTTGGATTAATTGCTGCAGTCTTGAAAAAATTTTTTTTTTTCAATTTTTTACATTTTCTGCTTAAGAAAAAAAAACCAATTGAGTTACAGATCTCAAACTTTACATATAATTCAATAATATGATTGCAAATTTTATGCATTTGTTGGAGTGATTGGTGTTTTGGCAAATTTCTTGCCAGTGTCGGGCAGATTCGGAATTTAATATAAAAAAAACTGCCTTAAAAATTATTACCAGGCGGAAAAACTACGCGAGCCCTCACAATGCTCGGCTTTTAGCTAGTTTATGTTTAGTATTGGCTCATAAATGTACACAACATTTCAATACGGTAAATTTATTGCAAATTTTAATACATCTCAATTCTGTTCTGGTTTCGTATTTCGCGGCTTCTTCATCAGAAATATACATAGTAACCTCAGAACAAAGTGTTGTGTTACAATGTAACCAAGTATTGAAAAGGAAAACCAATCAAGTCTAAATGTAAAAAGAACAATAAGTAGCCAAAACGATATAGATGACACGTCAAAACCAGATGAAACTTCCGAAATTAATCACAATAAAACCTAGAGAAGGTAGAACTTCAAATTATTGCTCGCATGCTGTGGAAATTGTAAGCTATAATGAAAACAGTCCAAGGCTACGTAAAACTTGCTTAATACGGAAAATAAGTAGTCAAGAGCGATCATGAGAATATAATTGAGGTTGCATATAATGTGTTATCATGTTATTAGTCGATATTGAAAACATAGATAACAACAGTAATGAATCTAATCTAGAAAATCAACCCTCTATCAGAAAAAGAAATAAACTGGTCAAGTGCAAGTCGGACTCGCACTCGTAGGGTTCCGTAACACCGTTAGTATTCCATAACTATGATTTTTCGCAACTACAAAATTAACTTGGTTTTTCATAGTGCTTGTATGAAAACAAAGTTATCTTTGCGGTCGCCATATCTCTAAAACTGCTGACTGTATCTCGTTCAAACCAATTTTCGTTGTTAGTTTTTATTGAGATCTACAGCGAATATTTTTTTTAGATTTTTCACTCCCATACTTTAAAAGTTAGAGAGGGGGGGGGACACACATTTACCTTTTTAGACGCGCCTATCTTTCAAATGATTGACTTTGAGAAAAAATGATTTTAGAAACCTCAATGTCATTTTTGAAGACCTATCCATATACACGTATAGGTTTGAAGAATTTTTTTTTTTTGTTTCAGTTCCATGTATGGGATGCCCCCCCTTAAACTTATATATTTTTTATTTTTGTATAAAAATCGGAAAGCGGTTCACAGAATACATCTACCTACCAAGTTTCAATTCTGTAGTCCTAACAGTTTCGGAATAAAATGGCTGTGACATACGGACGGACGGACAGACAGACAGACAGACATGACGAATCTATAAGGGTTCCGTTTTTTGCCATTCGGCTACGGAACCCTAAAAAGACTGATTAAGAAACGCAAGCAAAATGAAAGTAAGTGACGTAGTAAAAAAAATGTAGACAACGTAGGCTTTATATTGTTTGTGTTTGTTTGTGTTTATAAAAAAAAACCCTGAAAAAACTATAGGCTCCTCATGTGCGTGTAAAAAGGTTTGTAGCCAAAAATTTTGTCCATCAGATCATGTTTATCAGCCGGTAATAGTCCACTGCTGGACGCAGGACTCCCCCGGGACACGCCACTGAGCACGATCTTCGGCTCTTTGTTTCCAGCCACTGCCCACAGCTTTGCGAATGTCGTCGCTTCACCTGTTCACAGGGCGTCCTACGCTACGTTTGCTGATTCGTGGTCTCCACTCTAGAAACAGTCTGCCCCAACGGTTATCGGCCTTAAGGCAGATATGACCACTGCTACTTTGCTAATTCGCTGAGCTATATCGATCACTTTAGTTCTCTGGCGAATTACTTCGTTCCGGATTTGGCCCCGCAGAGAGACACCGACCATTAGCTCTTTCTATAGCTCGCTGAGCGACTGTAAATTGGTGGACTCGTCGAATCATGAGTGTCTACGTCTCAGCTCCTTAATGTCATCACAGGCGACAGGACGATTAAAGACTTCTGTCTTTAGGCACAGTGGTATAGGCGACGAGAAAACTTGGCGGTGTTTCCCAAATACTGCCCAGCCCAGCTGAATTCTTCTCTGGATTTCCTTTTCGAAGTTGTGATGGCCTAGTAGGAACGTCTGCCCTAGGTAAAGATAATGCGTGACAACATCGAGTGGGGTCCCATCTACGACAATCGGTTTCGGAACAACGTGCTCATTGTACATGACTGGTTTTTTCCAAATTCATCCGGAGACCGATGCGACGAGAAGAGTTAGCTTGGTCATTCAACATTCTTTGTAGGACCTGCAGCGTCTCTGCCATAATAAATGTAATGTCATGTGCGAATCGTAAGTGAGAGATGTACTTGCCGTTGATGTTAATGGCACAATCTTTCCAGTCCAGCATCTTAAACATATCCTCCAAGGCGTTAGTGAACAGTTTCGGGGATATGACGTCCCCCTGTCTCACTCCTCGACGCAGGTGGACATGTTTAGTTCGCTGGTTCTGTACTTGTGCAGTCATCTTTGCGGCATTATACAGACATATCGTCACTTGGATATATCGACAGTCGACTTGGCAAGGACTCCAGAACGGACCAGGTTTCGATTGAGCAATCAGACGATACTATCAAAGCCACCCTAGGTAAAACAAAGGCTCCACTAACATCCATGCTACAATTATACCGTTTTTGATGCCGTACGAAAAATTGAATATTGTTATGAATGGCACTTCCAAATCGCTAAGAGGCAGTTCAGAAATAGGGAGTGCTTTGTTACTTTTTTTTACTAACAGATGAAATGATGAAAGATAATTACAAATTTTTCAAATTATATTCGGATGGATGAGTTATGGGCAGAACAAAAATCGTTATATTTTTGCCCTTTATGTATTATGCTGCCAAACTTTTTGAAATGTACTTATAACCCATCGTTTTTTTAAGTGGTTATAGTCAAAACGGCATAGAAAAAACTTAAAAATAAAGTTTTTAACACACCTCACCAAATTTACAGTATTATTCTAAATTCAAAGATTACTGGCGAAAAATATCGTGTCGAAGAATTAGAGCAGTCCGAGTTAAAACCACTTGTAGAATACAAGTATTGGCCGTGCGATGAAGACGGAAATGTTATCCGCTGGGCTGATGTCATGGAGGTAAGCATGGTCGATTCACAAGCAAATAAGTTGTTTTTCAAATATTAATTTGAAGGCACTTATTTAGAGCTTAGAGAGCTGATATAAACAACACTCACTTGACCCCAGGTAGACGACGAGGACAAAAGCGTATGAGTACTCAAGATGCATCTGTATACTTGGATAATATGCAGTTAAACGTCCATACCATCAACCAATACTAATAAGCAAAACTTTGCATACATATATTTTGAGTTTGTGCTAAAGTGGAGCCATTCCTCAGAGTTACCATTCTTTCTATAAATCTTTGTCCTGTACTGAGGCTGGAACCGAAAATATTTCTGAAGAAGAATATCAAATTGAAGTTTTTGTAACTCAAAGTTAGTTTTAGGATTTGATCTATTAGTTATGTAGTATCTATTAGATAATGTTCTCGTTAAATAAAAACGCTCATATCCGAACAAAAATAATCGAAATATTGTATTTGTTACGTTTATACGTTCTAATATAACAAATTTAAATTACTTATAAAAAATCGGTATTGAGCAGTAACAATGACACTGTTATTCTAAATTTCTGTGTAATAATAATGTTATTTATCAATACCGTTTCTAAAACTATTTCAAATTAACACAAAAATTTCGTAAAAACACGTTATGTATCATCCCTTCGATAAAAAATAACGTTGCAAAAGTCCATAATATATTGTTACGAAATATTTTATTTTATAAATTTACTGCAATATATAGTATGTACAATTACTGTAATATTTTATGTGAAATTGTTAGGTATTATTTGTTTTCGTAAATTACTGGGTTTTGATTAAAAGGAATTTCATATTAATAGCACAGTAATATTTTACAACAAAATAGCTTTCATTTGATACATCAATGACTTCAATAGTCCATCTCGCTGAAAAGATTTTCGATAAAATCAGTAAATCTTTTTTCCTGTTTAATTTGGTTTTTCGATTACCGAGTTATTGCTTGGGAACGTCAATATGCATATATATATATATATATATATATACTAGAAGTGCCCCGCAGCTTCGCCCGCGTTAAAAACTTCTTTTATTTACTTAAAACTTTTCTTTTGTAAAAACGATTCTAGCATTAAATACATAAAATAAGAATTAGCCAAATCGGTTCACCCGTTTTCATGTTATCGCGTGTCAGTAAAACACCTTCTTCCAATTGAAACATCGTGTAATGGGCGCAAACTTCGTATAATATACATCCGACCAATGTCGGTACATCACAAACTATACAATAAATGTCGAGAATTTAGAGGTACTTTTATAACCACGACCTACTAGTTTAAACGCCAAGACCGAACTGAAGCCCGACTGCCAACACTCTACCGCGTTAACTTTCTTGTTTTCTTTTTAAGGTTGGCATCCATGCTTAGAGGCCACAGACAATTCTCATTCGCGGTAGTTTTGAAGTTGGCAGGTTGGCACCATCGATTGACACTGACAGTGTGAGTCAAAACGTTTCCAATGGCAGTTTCACAAAACATAAGTCAAATGAGCACAATTCATTATTAAAATACATCAATATAAGTAAATTTAACTTATAAAAATAAGAAATCATGACACTCGGCCATCCGACAACGTGATGCCTCCCGGCATACACATAAAAATAACTCAATCATATTTTAATAATAATAGAAATATCAAGAATATAAAACTATGATTCTAATATTTCATCGCTATAATATCATATTACATTATTTCTGATAACATAAATTCCTACAATATTTATCAAATAAACTTTTCCACGAATATTAATTCCAAATTAATGTTTATTTAACTTAATATAAATTTACTATGTTTACTAATATTTCACACGAATTGAAAAATAATTACTTATATGTATGAACAAAACTAATTAATTAGACAAATTCGCTTTACACAAATTATTTAACTATGCTTTAATTAAATCATGACACAAAATATAATGTGTGAATAAATATATAACATAAAACCCTGGTTTTGTAACCTCAGTAGCTGAAATCATGACATCAGACCTTATTTCATACCACCAGTAAAGATGCCATCATCATAGCTTTGTACATCAACGGATTTAATATATATCCAAGGTCGGATTCTATTGAATGCAGTAACCGCAGTTACTAATAAGTTTAAAAGTATTATTTAATCAAGTTATTTTAATCTAACAAAATTATCAAAAACTTAGTAAAGTATGAAAAGTCGTTCGAAAGATTATTTATGAAAATAAAACATGACTACGGCTTTTAATAAATGCTGAAAAAGGCACGGAACAACGTAATATATTCAGAACAATAAGGAATACGTCTAAGCCCATAGATTTGACAAGATCAATAAATAACAAGAGCATAACTGCTGATAAACAAAAACATAAGCAGTGAGTTCATAATTAATCACCAAAAGTATATAAATCACTAAAATATCAATTATAAATTGTAACGTTACAAAGGTATCAAGCACCTAAACAATAAAATATTTTTAATCCACTTTTGTTTGAAATACCTTCGACTCCAGCCAAAATAAAATAAATACACTTTAATACGAAACGTTAATTTCGTCAGTCGCCTGTAAGAATCGCTGGCAGAAAGGTTAGCGTTTTTGATTTGCAATCTGCGTGACCCTGATTCGAACACCGTCATTTATCGTTTTCTTTTTTGTCGCCAGCGCAGTAACTTTGAATAGCAACATCAATGTTAGTAAAATGTCAGCAGATAACCAAGATAGCACCACTTGTAGTTTACCTGATTATTTTGAAAATTAATTTGGAACTCCCGAAATAATTCCAGGACTTTATATTTAGACATTAGAATGAAATTATAGTATTACCTCTTGAAGACGAAACTTTAAAAGGCAAGAATGAAGAATAACCTCTTTGAAACGAACTATATAAAAAGTTATTTAAAGTTTCATTAAATCGAAGTCATTAACTACATCTCAAAAGTAGTAAATCTTCAGTAAAACATTGATGTGTATTTTCGGGCTGTTGCCCGAACTAAAACAATTATTGATAATATAGACTCCAAAAAAACATTCAACGTATAATAAGACAGCGTTGACATAGATGGAAAATTACTATGAAATGAACCCAAAAACAAATATTTCATAATTATTTCAAGTCATTAGAAATAACCCAAGTATCCACTACATGTCTAAAGAAGGAAATATCACTTGACATTACCAACAAAGAAATTTGTGTTTAGAGCTCGAAATATCAAATAAAGATAGTAACGGTGGCAGAAAATAATGTACCGTATCATAAAAAGACAGATAATATGTTACTAACTTGTCGTATTCATCCAGTAGTATCTTATGTATGTGTGTATAATAATGTATATGGCTATATATATGTGTGTATGTATAAAATGTGTGTGTAATGTACATTTAGTGTATGTATTTTATGTATTATAATTATTGTTATATAATTTTATAGCTGTACACCCCTTTCCCTTGCAACATGAATATGTGAAATCCTGTCCACCCAAAGCTTGTCTAATAAAGACCACTCCAAGCGATAAGACCGCCCATAGTATGAACATTATCTTGTTATGAATTATTGTCTGTATATTTTATTTGATGTGCAATAAATAATCATTCTATTCTATTCCACCTTTAGATTAATGTCAGTAGCAACAAGCAGCTTGTTACAGATATGGATAAGAAGTTAGCGAAATTACGGAGAATGATTACTGCATTAATCCGCGAAAAGAACTTCAGAATATCAAGTGATCACTTTGGTATATCCATGTAATACATAGTACACTTATAAATATTATACATACTAATAGTTTACCTATTATGTCTACCAACTGTTGAATACTCAAGACTTACAATTGAAGAGTAGAATATCACAATTCCTGAGCTTGAGCTAAAATCAATCACAAGGAAATAATCCAAATAGGAATATAAAGAGAACAAAAAAAAACCACAATGGAGTAGTAATCCTCATGAAAAATATTTGTAGCTTAATTGATCTTTTCTTAATTAGAACAAATGTTTCTGTTTTCCTGTGTAATGAAATTATAATTATAGTAATAATGATTTCCATATAGACGTACAAAATTAACATCGCTTTATACTTTAATGATTTGTTTTTTAATGGATTATAGACATTTTATTAGCATTTTTTCAATTTTCAAAGCATTAGCTTTTAAACAACACTATATAAAATAGGAACCAAAGTTGGTTTTATAACTCCGTGCATTGTTTTTTTTAAAAAAATTACTGTAAAACTGAACTGTTGAAACTAGCACTCTATGAACACACTGCACAGCTGATACGGTGTGGAGATTGAAAATCAATAGTTAAAAGCAGATACTTTTTACAGCACATCTACACTCAAATCTACAATGACAAATAGAAAATAAAAATAATACTCTAAACTCCTATTAAACATTTTATAGGCATGTCACAAAAATAAAAATATCGAATAATACATCGAAAACGTCGTGGTGAATACGTAAATATATCAAACAAAATGTTATCTTAATTCGCAATTATTTTAAGTAAAATAACTTTAAAGTTACGTATGAGTAATTCATACTGAAGAAATATCCTACATCTTAAATGATTATATTGTAAATAAAGTCATACCAATATCTACCACAATTAGGAAACAAAATAACAACATAAGGAGCAATACAAATTGTATGTTCATGTGCCCTTATATACCTCACCTCATATATCATACAATATATTTTAAAACTGAAGGTCACTGAAAAATACCAATTGTGTCGGCTATATTTGACATTGTATTTCATTAATGTTAATTTTATGTTCTTTCACATGTCATGACATGGCGAAATAGATGGTCTTATATGATTTCTTCGAAAAACTTTTAAACTCTATTTCATGTGAAATAAATTCATTTCCATTTATTTCATTATAATGCGATTTCTTATAAAATAATAAAACGTGTCATCATTGTCGATCACAGCAAATGTGTTCATACACATGATGCTATCCTATGCTATGATTTGAGTCATATTGATGCTTTAAACGAATGCGACGAAAAGGTAACCTTTTCGATAAATCAGGTATATATCCAGACAATAAAATAGAAAAAAATTAAAATATTTTTATACAGATATCCAAAGAAAGCTGATTTTTAGTTCATAACTACCGATCCATAGTAATAATGCCAATAATATCCAAACTATTTGAAAAGTATGTAATATAGATATGCATATATATATATATATATATATATTTCTTCTACAATTAAACGACTACTTCGAGTAATATGATATTTTCTGTGACGAAAAAGGGATATAGATTTACACATTATCACAATAATTAACTTTAAAGCAGCAAGAATATAAGTTTCGATGTTGACAACCATAATGCAGTTTATGCGATCTACTGTGACCATGACCATACTACTTAGTTAAAAAGTTACTTAGTTACAAGCTGGACGTCCATGGCGTCAAATGCACTTGGCATAATTATTCATATTTCATATTCTTTTATTCCTAAATCGTCAAATTTACACGTCATTTTTACAGTGTTGTACCCGTGTACAATACACGCAGCCAGCTTACAATAAGTTGTAAGTTATCATCTAAATATAATTAATTAAATATACACATCAATTCAACGCAAGGTGAAGTATGGAGTAGCTAGCGTACTTAGCCCACTTCTATTTATCATCTACATTAATGATTTTTCTAGAGCAATCCGATCAATATCCAATGACTCTGTTTGCCGAAGATAGCATGTTAACGATTCCTTGACACCCTACAGGTCTTACGAGATGTAGCAACTTCTTCGCTGGTATTAGTAGTAGAAGGTGACCTTCTCTTCTGGTTATTACATGGTCGCCGTAGAGTGGCGAGTCAGGCAGGGTTCCATCATCAACAGTAGACATCATTGGCAACACACTGAAATACACACATTGCGAACGGCATAATCCATTCACAAACAAAACACCGACAATATTCAATTTAGATTCATTAAACATTTAAATTTTCCAAAATTATCTAGCATATTGAATCCAGCATTTAAAATAAAATAAATAAAACTCTCCTATTTCTATTTAACCCATTTTCAATTCATATTTACTTTAGTAAGCTGTTATATTTTTATAAACATCACCATCATCTCCACCATCATCATCACTTCCATCAACACCATCACCGTTATCATTATTGCCACCATCATCACCATCATCATCACCACCATCATCACCATCATCGCCGTCATCATCGCCGTCATCATCACCGTCATCATCACCATCATAATCATCATCATCACCATCATCATCACCATCATCATCACCATCATCATCACCATCAGCATCACCATCACCATCACCATCATCATCACCGCCATCATCACCATTATCACCATCAGTACCATCATCATCATCACCATCATCGCCGTCATCATCGCCGTCATCATCACCGTCATCATCACCGTCATAATCACCATCATCATCACCATCATCATCACCATCATCATCACCATCATCATCACCATCATCATCACCATCATCATCACCATCATCACCATTATTATCTCGCTCAATTTACCAATAAGTACAGCTAGTCCTTTAACTGATAATCCGACGTGTCTAATCGACTCAACCAACGTACAATGTGACACTCACGTGCCAGCTCAATTAACCGATGAGTACAATTAGAACGCCCCCTAATTAACAATTCGACGTGTCTAATTAACTTAACCAACATCCAACGTGACACTCACGTGCCCGCTCAATTAACATCCAACGTGACACTCCCGTGCCCGCTCAATTAACATCCAACGTGACACTCCCGTGCCCGCTCAATTAACCATCCGACGTGTCTAATCGACTCAACCAACATCCAACGGGACACTCACGTGCCCGCTCAATTAACCGATGATTACAATTAGAACGCCCCCTAATTAACCATCCGACGTGTCTAATCGACTCAACCAACATCTAACGGGACACTCCCGTGCCCGCTCAATTAACCGATGAGTACAATTAGAACGCCCCCTAATTAACCATCCGACGTGTCTAATCGACTCAACCAACATCCAATGGGACACTCCCGTGCCCGCTCAATTAACTGTTGAGTATAATTAGAACGCCCCCTAATTAACAATCCGACGTGTCCAACCAACGTCTAGCGAAACACTCAGGTGCTCGCCCAATTAACCGTTGAGTCAACTGGCATGCCCTCTAATGTATCCAATAATCTGACAACCTGTCGACCCATCCATTAGAAAAACAATATATTATTTTAACACACTTGTAACTTTATATTCTGAATGCTTGTTAGACTTTCTGTTTGAAACGTTTGTAAATATTAAAATCAAAACTTATACAGTTCAATGACTTTCAATGGTTTAATACTTTCTTATAGCACGCGCAACCACAACATAAAAATAAAAATAAAATGTCAAACGTGTTATATGCTATCGGAGGGTGGCCCCGACCAAACACAAACACGCCCAACTCAAAAGCGTACGAAAGCATGCGCTAGGTTCTACCAGAGGGTAGCCTTGGCCAAGAACCCACGCACACCACCGCACACGAATGATCTTGATTTAAGCAGCACATCACCAGAGGGTTGCCCTGACCAGACACGCTGCACAAATCCAACACAATCATGTAAATTGCACGTGATCCAGTTCAATTTTCAAATAAATGTCAATTACTTCTGATAAATTACTTTAGTGGACGCATATCAAGCATACCAAATATAGGAGAAAAAAAAACAATCTATTAAAAGCTATCAACATACCCTTTGGGTTATCCCGCTTCTGAATTGTCAGTAAAACACCTTCTTCCAATTGAAACATCGTGTAATGGGCGCAAACTTCGTATAATATACATCCGACCAATGTCGGTACATCACAAACTATACAATAAATGTCGAGAATTTAGAGGTACTTTTATAACCACGACCTACTAGTTTAAACGCCAAGACCGAACTGAAGCCCGACTGCCAACACTCTACCGCGTTAACTTTCTTGTTTTCTTTTTAAGGTTGGCATCCATGCTTAGAGGCCACAGACAATTCTCATTCGCGGTAGTTTTGAAGTTGGCAGGTTGGCACCATCGATTGACACTGACAGTGTGAGTCAAAACGTTTCCAATGGCAGTTTCACAAAACATAAGTCAAATGAGCACAATTCATTATTAAAATACATCAATATAAGTAAATTTAACTTATAAAAATAAGAAATCATGACACGCGTGACTAAGGCAATTCGGGATTCATATTTATAAAAACCGAAAAACCCAAATTTTCAGACTTTGTTACCTACCCCATTTAAAAAATCCTACAACACGTACTTTATCTCATCTTATTTCGCCATACAAACTTTGAATCCCCGTTAAGTATATATAGGAGGAATTTTTAGAAAATCCCTTCTGAGCGGATACCTACATCATAATAACTAACTGCATTCTAAATTTCAGCGCAATCCAAAACAATATTGATTTTTGGACTTTGTTACCCCAGTTTATCCTCTTAGGGTAGCATTTTGAAATAGTCTGAAACTCGTATTTACTTAGAAGTACTTGTGTGAAATATCGAATAAAATGACTATTCAAACTTTGTACCCCCGCTTCATCCTCATGAGGAGTTAAATATGAAAAATTCTTTCTTAGCGGATAGCTAAGTCAAAATAACTATCTCCATGCCAAATTTCAGCGCAATCCGAAACAATATTGATTTCAGACTTTATTACCCCACTTCACCCTTTTATGGGTGGAATTTCAAAAAAACCTGAAACACGTATTTACTTATTTTTGTTCTGAAGCACTTGTGTGAAGTTTCGGATAGAAAAGACTATCTAATCTTGTTTCTCCATACAAACTTTGAACCCCCATTTCATCCCCTTTATGTATATATGTGTATTTATGTGTAATGTATAGTATGACATTTGTTTTTTATGTTTGTAAGCATATTTATTGATTTTATTTCAATATTGATACACCACCGTCCGTCACAATCTCGTTTTCTTCTTTACTAATGGGTTGTCTGGAAGAAATCGCTCTAAGCGATAAAACCGCCCTTTGCATAGCTATAGTTATAAGTTCAGAGTATATTTTGTTTTACATTGTTTCTGTTCTTTTGGTGTGCAAATAAAGAGTTTATCTATCTATCACAATGGATACGGGTACGGGATAATAGATACACGGGGATAACAAGTGTGACCAATAGTGGT
Source organism: Cabera pusaria (assembly GCA_954871355.1). Taxonomy (NCBI): domain Eukaryota; kingdom Metazoa; phylum Arthropoda; class Insecta; order Lepidoptera; family Geometridae; genus Cabera; species Cabera pusaria. Next base: position 16,126,139 of record OX940896.1, read on the forward strand.
AAGGCGTCAACTGGCCCGAACCACATTGAACAAAGACTTGTCACCAATGTGACTGTCAAGTTGCATCATCATTATGTTCGGTTCTTGCTAGCATAGTTGGGAGAGTTGCTCATCTTCAAAATGTGCCACTATCTAAATATTCCATGCATGTCTGCCTCAGACTCTTCAATATAATTTGAAAGTCACATCTGCGCCCCATCCCTATACTGTTCTAGATGAGTCCTTTGAACGAATGGGATAGCACCAACCATTAAACCAGAACTCAACAAACCAATGTGTATTTGTTTGGTAGGTGGTTTGAGTTTATAATTAAAAACATTAATACAATGTTATAAATCATGTTAACTTATCAAATATATACTTACAAAGGGCACTCCAAAATCTTTAGCTGGCCTTATTCTATATGAATATCTTAATTCTGGTGGATCCAACACTTCAAAAAATACATCACCCGCTATCACATCTGCCATTGAAGAACCATCGTAGAAATGTAAATCATTAGCTGGAAGAAAACCATGTACATTAAATTAAATCCTAATTAATATTATAAATGTGACTTTTTGTATGTTTGTTGTTTTTATTCATTAATTTTGATGAAATTTGGTAGAAAGATACTTTTTATCCTAGTATATGATAGATTACTTTTTAACGCAGCCAAAACCACAGTATGAATCTAGTTTTTTCATATGATAGTAGGTAACATGACAAGCACAACACTCACCCGATGGTAAACAATGACTGGACCTACTACAAACACATCCCCCACTGGTAAAAAATGCTCACTGTAGACCAGTGGTTCCCAACCTTCTTGTGACCAAGGATCAGTTTATGTCTATTATTAGTAGCAGGGACCACAAAGTAAGAAAGTAAACTGTATTAATCTAATTTTTAATAGATAATTTAGTTTTTTACGAGAGACCTTTTCACTGCCCTTTGCATCGATACTAAATACAAATACAAAATTTCTATATTGACATAATGACATATATTATATATGATAACATTTGTGAGCTGGCATCATCTGTACAAGTTCTTGAATTGGGGTGATATTTTTGCTCATTTATATAAATATTAGGTATTGTTTCGTCAGTATGAAATATTTTGTGGACCACATTAAGTTCTTGCGGACCACCAGTGGTCTGTGGACCACTGGTTAGGAACCACTGCTGTAGACAGACTTTACATTGACAACACAAAGAGCAAACAGCGCTCTGTTTAAGAAAACAAAGTGTCTACAATGTCATAAGGCTTACATTATAATGAACATTTTTGCCAGGTGGGTGCGGTGTTGGACCAGTCGGGGACAACCTTTAGTCCTTCCAATCAAAAATCAAAATAAACTCTAAATTAAACAACTGACAAGATGGTGGTACTGTCCCAGGCAGACTACTAGAAGTACATACCATAATAGCAATGCCAACATAGTATCACAATTAATCTCCTCTAGGCTAAAATTTGATTACTATCGCACTTGTTCGTAAGTGATGATGAGGTCTAGGATGGTAGCATGCTTGGCCTAAAATCAGAGCTAGCTCTCAAGGGCAGCTGCTTCAGAAGTTATTAGTGTCGCTAAGTATTACTATAGTCGGCGGCGTCGGCGCCAAAGTTTTGTACTTACTTAACCTTATAATATGCGTAAAACGTACCTCCAGGTGAAACGGCTGAGATAAATACAACTGTAAGTAGAAAAGCACTCTGTTGAAGATTTTCAACAGCCATTTCACATTCACACTATTCTACTCTTTAACTTTTTATTCCAATCAACTCAAATGTCTCATATAATACAACTGATTCTCTTAAATTAAATCCCCACGCAAGTTATTTTATTTTACTCTAATTTCCAATCCAAACCATACCACAACGGACCATAACCAAAGAACCAACGTTGTTATGTATGTATTGTATTGTATTTCAAAGAGAATAAAATACTACTACGTAAGAATAAGAATGGATTTGTATTCCATAATTCCATAGTCCATTCCGTGTTCCAATCAGCCAACTTCAACGTCTTCAACCTATGCCTAAAAAAGTTTTTTTTTTATTTTTTTTTTTTTTTAATGGCAATCCTCTTTCTTTTGAGACATTTTTGCCAGTATCGCGTCAGTTCAGTAATGAAGTTAGTATTTGATATTAATAAAAAGGTAATGGTAAACGAGGTTAAGAGAAAGTAAAAGAAAAATAAGTTAGGGAACTCCACCCAAAAGAAAAGAAAAAATAAAAACAAATATTTACAATAATTGTTACGAGATATAAAAAGAATACACTAACAGTAAAATACTTATGATTCTAAATATTTGCAAATTATTGGATGATAGAAGGGTAGGTATGGAAGTAGGAAGAGGAATAACAAGACTAAGAGAAAAATAAAATGCTGAATGATTAAGAAGCGGGCATGAAAAAAATATATGGTTGAGGTCTCCCTCGTCCAGACCACATTCGCATAGGGATGAATCCCTTATGTGCAATTTATTTTTAAAAAAGGTGGGTACACAGCAGTGCCCCAAACGCATCCGGATGATAGAACTTGACAGCTGCTTGCTGAGATGCCATTTAGCAAACCAAGGTCTCCGCGGGATATCCGGTTGGAGAGCAGCATACGCTGAGCCCCTGGTCTTGCTAGAGGCAGCCCAGGAGCTTGCCCAAGATCTGAACAAAAGTACTTTCGGAATTGCGAAAAGATCATGCGGAAAAATGCAAAATGGAATTTTATCACCATGGGCCACTGCATCTCTTGCCACTCCGTCCACTCGCTCATTTCCCGAAATACCAGCGTGGCCGGGAATCCAAATAAAAACAACTTCAAGCCCTTTCGATTGACATATTGCTAAAGACTCTTTAATAAGAAAAATTACAGAAATAGAAGATTTAGTACAAAATGGATTTGAAAGAAGAGATTGAAGAGAACTCCGAGAGTCTGAAAAGATAAGAGAACGACGAAGATTAAAAATCAGAATATATCGAACCGCTTCCAGTATCGCCCAGCATTCACCCGAGAAGACTGAAGTTTCAGGTGGAAATTTAACTTTTTGAACGATATTGTATTGAGCATGGAAAATACCACACCCAACACAACCAAGAGGGGAAAGTTTCGAAGCATCAGTATAAATACAGTGCCAACCACGCCAATCTCTCCTCAGAAGGCCTTGGAGATATTCATCAGCATGTGGGTCACCAGCACAGATGTCAAAGTCCAAAATTACAGTAGGCCGAGCGATGATGACTTCGTAACTAAAGGAGAAAAGGGGAAGAGAAGGAGAACGGATAACTGGATCTTTAAGTGACTTATAAATATTAAAACTCCGCAAAAGAGGAGGAGATTTCTTGCTAAGCCAGAACCGAGATGTAAAAGAGAAACGCCGAAGAAGTTGAAGTTTAGGAATAAGAGGATGGGAGGAGTATTGTACACATCGGAAGAAGAATCGGTTAGCAAGAAACTGACGACGAAGGTGGAGCGGGGCATCAACACACTCTACCTGGAGTGCATTAATAGGAGACGATTTCATAGCACCCGATACAATACGAAGGGCTTTGGACTGGATAAGATCCAACTGCCTCATACTGCCCTTATTAGCAGGCTCCAGTAAAAAGGATCCATAATCCAAGACACTACGAATAATGGCATTATAAAGCAATTTCAAAGTAAATGGATGCGCTCCCCACCAAACACCCGAAAGGCATCTTAAGATGTTCAGATTTTTTTCACATTTGTCTACTATGTAGGCACAATGTGACTTACCAGTTAATTTACTATCTAAAAGAAGTCCAAGAAATTTAACAGAATTTTCAACCGGAATTTTGGAACCATTACAGAAAATTTGCACATCAGGAGTATAGCGCTTACGGGAAAAAATAACTATGTTACTCTTTGAGGGGGAGAGATCTAAACCATTGACATGAAGCCAAGAGTTTAGACATTGAATGGAGCGCGAAACACAATTGCTAGCTAGATTAATTTTGTTATGTGATGAATATAAAAGTATATCATCAGCATACTGAAGGATACGGCAAAGACCGACAGACCTTTCCAAATCATAAGTATAAACATTGTAAAGAAGAGGGCTAAGAACTGACCCTTGGGGTAAACCACGCCAGATAGTTCTATGTAGAGGAATAGCGGGGTCACTACAACGAAGGTATATATTTCTTTCGGCAAGAAGGTTCAGAATAAAATTACATAATTTAGGGGGCACTTTTAACACTAAAAGTTTATTCTTAAGAAGAGGAAGTTGAACACTGTCATACGCTGAAGATATATCAAGAAATGCACCGACAACAGAGTCGTTCCGGGTAAAGGCAAGCCTAATGTCAGTAGTGAAAATACTGAGACTGTCCATGGTGCTCCTGCCCTTCCTGAATCCATATTGAGACTTAGCCAGAAGATCGTTGCTTTCAAGGAACCACTCAAGTCGGTTCTTTACCAGACGTTCAGCAAGTTTAGACAGAACCGAGGAAAGAGCAATAGGGCGGTACGAATTATGATCTTGCGAATCTTTATTGGGTTTAAGGATTGGGATAATATACTGAGATTTCCAACTAACCGGAACAAAGCCAGTGTCAAAAATACAATTAACTAGGCGCAGATAATGAAAAAGTAAACAGTCACTCGCTTTCGAAAAAAAAGAATAAGGTAAGCCATCCATGCCGGGGGCCGAATCTCTGACCGATTTGAATGTTTTTCAATTCTATCATAGAAAATGGACAATCTAAAGGATCATTTGATAAAGGGACAGACAACGATGGTAATTCAGAAGGAAGAGGACAATATTGGGGGGCTAACTTGTCCATGAACGCTTCAGCCCACGACTGAGATGGATTACAGGGCCGAGAAAGGGGACACCACGAACGCCTGTACCAACGTATTTTCGTCCATATAACAAAAGCAGGGGTACTAGGGCTCAAACTTGTACAAAAACATTTCCAATGATCACGCTTTTTGGAATGAAAAAGTCGTTTGGATTTAGCAATACACTTATTCAAATTGGAAAAGTTTTCCTGTGTCATATCACAGCAAAAGGAATGTTCCGCTACCTCACGGGCCTTTATGGCATCATTGCACTCCCTATCCCACCAAGGAGGAGGGGGCAACTTATTAGACGGAGGTTTTTTAATAGATAAGGATTTATTTGCACACTCAAGGAGTGAGCGAACCAAAAAATCAGAAGAAGAAGAAATATTGTAAAAGTTTATAACAGGAAATTTTTTAGAAACTGATACCGTGTGATCATGAAATTTTTGCCACCCAGAAAAATCATTATTATTCAAAATATATTTCAGAAGCGGGGGGTTGCCAGGGGGGATAGGACAGGAATTACGTTGAGGAAAATTTAAAAGAATAGGAAAATGATCACTACCATGTGTAGAAGGAAGGACACGCCAAGTCAGAAGAGTAGCAAGCTCCGGAGAACACAGTGAAAGATCAACAGCACTACGGAATTTATTTGGTCGAGTTCTCAAAGTAGGGGAACCGTCATTAAGAATACAGAGGTTTAGGGAATCAAGGAAATCTAATAAGAACTCCCCAAATTCGTCCGCCTTACCACAACCCCAAACAGGATGATGACAATTAAAATCACCAAGAACCAGAAGAGGCTTTGGGAGAGAGCTCAAAACTGAGACTACATTACGGAGGATAGCCTTAGAAGGGTCAGGAATGTATATCGATACCAAAGTGTATTCTTTAACTCGAACCGCAATTATTTGAAAACCACTATAAGAGGGGACATATATACGAGAAAAAGAAACGTTACTTTAAAAAAAAAAAGCAACGCCACCGTAGCCATCATGCCTGTCACTCCGGGCATCAACAAAGCCCGGGATCACATAATGAGAACCAGGCTTAAGCCACGACTCGGTAACAGACAAGACAGCTACGTTGAACTTATTTATTAAATAAACAAGCTCAGAGTATTTATTTGTCAGAGAATTACTATTCCATTGAAGCAGATTGAGATCCATTATGTAAGAGAGAAATTAGTGAATTTAGGTTAAAAGCAGCGTTGGACGGTGAAGAATGGGGTTGGGGAGAAGAGTTCAGGAGAGTGGATAAAAGGTTTAGAAGTTTTAGAAGATCGCTAATGATAGATTGAACAGTTGGGGTATCTAAAGGTTTTTCAGGGTTGTTAAGGGCACACCCATTAGGAGCAGATTCTGAAAAATCTCCCCTTATTATGTTTGAGTGGGCCAGGCGATTATAACCAACTGAAGAAGGTGCAAATGAACCAGCAGGCTTTGGTTTTTTTTTATAGTGAACATGAGCAGGCTCAACATTTACATTTTTAAAAGAGCCTGGAAACTGTGACGGGAGAGCAGGGGAAGTCATATCTACGGGAGAAGAAACAACCTCGGCGAACGACAGCTTAGATGGCGGATGAAGCTTCGCAGCCTCGGCGTATGAGGAGTAATTTTGAGTCATAGCAGCTTTGATAGCAACTTGCCGGGCCATTTCAGGGCAAGCTTTGTTTGTGGCGAAATGTTTGCCACGACACCAAATACATTTAATGTTTTCGGTTTCAATATTGCATGTCTCTCCTGCGTGGGCTTGACTACATTTGTAGCAAGCGGGTTTGGATCTGCATTGAATTTTTGTGTGACCATATCTACAACACTGGAAACACTGAATCGTTGGGAGTGTATATCGTTCTACTTGGAAGGCATTATAGCACAAATAAACTCTGGACGGAAAAACTTGGCAGTCAAAAGTAAGTACGCAAGTTTGAGATGGCTTCCAAGTTACCTTCCCATCCAACATCAACTTAAAATTAAGGCGCCTCACCTTAATGACGGGACCACAGTCTTGAGGAACACGAACCTCTTTTATGATATCCTCCGGGGACATATCAGTAGGAATGCCTCTAACCAAGCCTAATCGGGTAACATTGTATGAGGGCACAAAAGCCCTATATCCGTTGTTCGTTAAAGAACTTGACTCCATAAATGAGTTGGCGCTATTGACGGAGTGAAAGGTTAGAGCAATTCTATTTCGACCTATACTTTTTATTGAACCATCCACTATACCCTGGAATTCTCTTGCGCGCCCGAAAAGAAATCGTCCAAAAGTAACCGGGTGCAAAGTTGTGCCCGCAGAAGGAGACTGTTCAATTTTTTGGACATGTACCACAAAGGGACCGGCGTCTGAATTTACATACTTCTGACGAGCAACTGGCGTGGGGACAACCTTTTGTCCTGGGGGCAAACTGGAAGACGCAACTGAGTCAGCAGACTTCTGGCCAAGAGGCATAGATAGCGAAGCGGATGAGGACGGAGCAGAGGAGGGAAGAGACGCAGCAGACGGTATGGGTGTAGTTAGAATTTCATCGTCAGCAATCTTAAATTCGTCTCCCGAGGAGTCGTTCGGGGAACAAGCTCTAACATCACGCTTTAGTGCTCTACGTTTCGAGCGGTTATTAATTACTAGCTCAAAGGGTCTTTCATCGGACGTATGGACAGAAGTGAAAGCTGCTGGAGAGGGAGGAAGACTTTTATCCCCCCAAGCCCCGCCACCGGGGTCGGGGGGATCGCCATCCTCCATTAGGGGGAGAATAAAAAACTACACTGAAAATAAAAAAAAACTAAGCTACACTACAGTAATAATAATAAAGTACAACAAACTAAGCTAACAAAAAGCTATTTTGGAGAAGAAAACCCTAAATTACTTATAAGAATTAATAAAATAAAACCAGAGAAATTTTTTGAAGTCTCGCGGTACCGACGTTCCACTGACATCTCCCCTAAAAAAGATTCGAACAAAGAGAATATAACCACTACGGATACGAACGGTGACAACTAGCAACTGATAATAGCAACGTCAACAATGACAAGACAGCATTGACATAATTGACATTGACAACACAACTTGACAGCTAGTGATGGGCAAACGCGAATGAATAGAATAGAATAGAATGTCACTGGCCATACTTTTGACACTGGCAGAAAAACGCCAAGCAGCGAATATAATAATATAAATATAACTATAATATAAATATACAGCGAATATATAAAGCCATAAGAAGAAGAAGAATAGAATGATTTGATTTATTCGCATGATCATTCGAAAGCGTGTAAATTCAAAATTTCGATTAAATAAACGAAATCAAAATTAATATATATTTACTGTTGAAAACTGCGTACAAAGCAGATGGTAATTTTGTTTTAGGGTAGTATAAACGTATATATTTTATCCCCATAAAAGCTTCGACACCGATGACCGGACACACTGTATAACGCGACGCGAAAACGGACGAACTTTGATGATGTCAGCGCTGTTGTTTTTGTCATATGTTTTAATGGAAATCCATTGACCTATGACCTATATGGAATCTAGATGTGACAATCGCGGTTTTGAAGTAACGAATCGTTAATGACAAGCTGTCAAACAGAGCAAAATAAACCAATAGCAAGAAAAAAATCTAGCCAAGTGCAAGTTGGACTCACACTCGTAGGGTTTCGTAACACAGAAGAGTATTTTATAACAGTAATTTTGCACCATTCCCTATCCCCCGTTCCGCATCCGGGAGGAATTTTTTGAAAATCCTTTCTGCGCGGATACTTACGTCATAATAACTATCTGCATTTTAAATTTCAGTGCAATCCGAAACAATATTGATTTTAAGACTTTGTTACCCCAGTTCACCCTCTTAGGTGGAATTAAAAAAAAACCTGAAACACGTATTTACATATTTTTTTACTGGAGCACTTGTGTGAAGTTTCGAATAGAAAATACTATCTAATCTTGTTTCTTCATACAAACCTTGAACCCCGTTTCATCCCCTTAAGGGGTGAATTTTGGAAAATCCTTTCTCAGACGGAACTAACGTCGTTTGCATGCCAAATTTCAGCGCAATCCGAAACAATATTGATTTTTAGACTTTGTTACTACGTTTTACCCTTTTAGGGGTGGAATTTTGAAAAGCCTGAAACACGTATTTACTTATTTTTTTACTGAAGCACTTGTGTGAGGTTTCGAATAGACAAGATTATCTAATCTTGTTTCTCGATACAAAACTTTGAACCCCCATTTCATCCCTTTAAGGGGTGAATTTTGGAAAATCCTTTGTTAGTACACCCTTACGTACTAAGACAAATATACCCTCCAAATTACAAGTCTCTACGACCAGCGGTTTAGGCTGTGCTTTGTCTGTCAGTCAGTCAGTTATTCAGTCAGTCAGTTAGTATGTCAGGACAAAGATTCTTATAGTATTAGAAGAAGATAGCATTCTAACATTTTCATTTTTTAAATGCATAAATATTGAGTTTGAACCTATCCTATTGTGCCACGTCAATACGCAATCTTGTTAAAACCCTATCGAAGACTAAATTTATTGTCTATGAAATGGAAAATACCGATTCATGTACAATTACGTTTCATGTTACACAAATAGATAAAGATTTTAGAACATAATTGCACAGGACTAAACAATTTGTACAATTATATTTAAAATTACAACAAATTAAAAAATACATTGTACCTAAAATAAGATTAGTGCAGATAATTATTAAAATAATTAGTCGCGATTAGCATGTCACTTTTAGGGTTGCTAGTACAATATTTTCCCAAGAAATAAGGTTAATTTAGAATAGTTTATCTTCCATCATGATTATTAATGGTTAATTAATTAATAGTATGGCTGTTGACTATAGTAGAAAGTATCCCATTCTTATTGCACAGTAATGAGCCGTTTTCTTAAAAATACAGACAAGAAAAATAGTTCCACTGCTGACATGCCTATATTTTTTTATTTCATAAAGTGAAAATAAAGTAAGTGTATTAGGTACTAAAGCAAAGGTCATTGAAAATTACAAATGTTGGAAATATAAGGAATGAAAGCGTAGATACATTATCAATAACGAAAGAAAGAAAATATGAGGTTAGTCACTCTTAGGCTTGGAATTTCGAAAAGGCCTAAAACACGTATTTACTTATATATGGAGAAGTATTTGAGTGAAGTTTCTAATAAAAATAACTATCTAAAAAAAGGTAAGAAAAAAGGCATGATTGTATGTATATGTATGTAATATTGTTACTCTATACAAACTTTGAACCCTCGTTTTAACTCTTTAAGGGTGAATTTTAGAAAATTCTTTCTATGGGGATACTAACTTCATAATAACCATCAGCATGCCAAATTTCAGCGCAATCCGAAACAATGTTGATTTACAGACTTTTTTACCCCATATCTCCCTCTTAGGGGTGGAATTTCAGAAGAGCCTGAAACACGTATTTTTTTATTTATTCACTGAATCGCTTGTGTCAAGTTCCGAATATAAAATACTATCTAATCTTGTTTCTCCATACAAACTTTGTTTCTCGTTTAACCCCCTTAAAGGGTAAATTTTGGAAAATCCTTTCTTAGTAATTACACCCTTACGTACGAAGACAAATATAAATTCATCAATCCAAATTTCAAGTTTCTACGACCAGTGGTTTAGGCTGTGCGTTGTCTCTAAGTCAGCCAGTGTATTAGATTAATAACTAAGCTAAAATGGCACTGGGTAGGGCATGTGGTGCGCATGCATCCAGCAAGAGAGATTCGTGGAAAGCTATGGGGGAGACCTTTGCCCAGCAGTGGGACACAACAAGTTTAGGAAAAATCCGGCCAAGTGCGAGTTGGACTTGCGCACCGAGGCTTCCGTACAAATTTGTCAAACTAGGTTAAAAGACCAACTTAAGCTTGCAGTTCGATTCATAGAAAACGTATTGCACTAACCGAAAATAAGTTTGTAATAGTAACTTCACTTTTTTTTTTATCCAACAACATATTTACGGTTCTCAGATTTATTCCTATATAAGTGGTTCACGACCTTCATGCTTCTTGCAAAATGTCATGATTCCTTGTTAACGGGAAGTATCCTATATGCAATGATTCCCTTGTGAAATCGCAAAATATGCGAAATAAACAGTCATATCTTTTGATCGCATTGACTTACAAGTTTGATTTTTTTATAGCCAAAAGAGACCGTAAACGCAAGTATTTGATAAAAGTTACAACTTATATCAAGTTGTACGCGCGCAACGCGTTCCTGAGAAAAAGGTCTTGACAGACGGACAGACAGATAGACCGAAAATCTGATAACCGTATATATGTAGTGTAATAACAAAAAACCGGACAAGTGCGAGTTGGACTCGCCCGCCGAGGCTTCCGTACCAACTTCTCAAACAAGGTTAGAAGACAAACTTAACTTTGCAGTTAGACCCCTAGACCGATAAGTTTGTAATAGTAAATACGATTTTTTTTGTTATTTAATTACATAAATACGGTTTTCATTGTTCCTATATAAGTGATTCAAGACCTTGCTTCTTGCGAAATTTTATAATTCTAGGCCAACGGGAAGTACGCTATAAGTTTTGATTCCCCATTTGAAATCACAAAATATGCGAAAAATTCTACTTAAACGGTCATATCATTTGATCACGTCGATTTACAAGTTTTTTACAGCTGTAAGATACTGTAGACCCAAGTATTTAATTTAAATTTCAACGTTTTACCTATACGCGTTCCTAAGAAGAGGGGTCTTAAGAGACGGATAGACATACAGACAGACTGACAACAAAGTGATCCTATAAAGGGTTCCTTTTTGGCTTTTTTCCTTTAGAGGTACTGAACGCTAAAACAGTGAATTTATTATTACATTTGCGATTGGTATTGATGCTTTAACCGTGTTTAGGCATTGGCCTATAGATCGTTTTGGTTTTATTATTCGTCAAAACCTGGATTTGGGTGAATTTCGGAGAAGATTCGGGGAGAACGCGAGACGGTCACCTGGCAGTACTCATTAGTACTGTACGTACTTTCATTATTTTCTTATTCTTTCTTGTGGTTCTCATGTCAATGTCTGTCAGTCAGTTGGTCGGTCAGGGAAGGCGATCAGCTAGGCCCGGTTTCATCGGTTCGTTTGTGTTGTGTGTCTGTCGAATATCATACAGAAAGTACAATCAACAACACGTATCCTGAATTGCTGAGTCTGAGTCAGTAAGCTGTCTAATTCTGTGGACAAATTAAATTGTAAGTGTTTATTAAATGCCTGATTCCTTTTTATAATCATCATAATATAATAAAGACGGTCCTAGTTCACTGCTGGACATAGGCCTCTCTCAAGACGCCACTGAGCCCTATTTTCGGCTCTTTTCCAGTCATGCCTCCCGCTTTGCATAATTGTCGCACGCTCTTTTTCATGGTACTTAAAAAAGTTTTTGTAATAATTGCTATAAACATTTGTGAATTATTTATTATTACAAGAAATTAAAAGTATTTACCGGCTACGGCTTTAAGCAAGCAGGTAATTTTATTTACAGTCAATAAAATACCTAAACATATAAACTTCAACTGGGCTCTTTGTTTGTACCTATCTACTTAAAAATCGTAATTGGCATAGAGTAATGTAGTACTCATAGCAGTAAGAAAGTCTTTCTCTTGTAAAAAATATTTTTATTGTGCAATAGTCATTCATACAATTGTATTATTAATTGTTAGGCAAATACATTCATCCCTATGTAGTGTTGCCAGGCATCGGGATAAAGCTGGATAGAGGTAGGCATTTTGGTTGCGTGTCAGGCCAAAATAAACGGTGTCCAGCTTGTCCAGCTTTTGTTAGGCGAGCGCGAGCGTAGGCAGGTCTACTGTCAGTCGCTTCCGCAGTCCACAGTCCTGTCCACCTGAATCGCCCTGTATCGCCCTTTAGAATTTAATTTTGACTAATTACTAATAAAGTACCTACATTACCTGACTTTGGCATTCTATTTTATTTATATCTTACTAGAATTTAACAAGCTTTATGATAATAATCAATTAAGCATGATTTTTACATATGATTTTTTTGTTGTACTTATTAATACTGAGACACAAAATCCTTAATAATGTTGGGTGTCTGTGTCCTGGAATCGGAACCTGTAAAATTTCAGATTCAAAAAGCCTGTCACAGATGTAGCTATAATGTATATATTAATATACTGTGCTATATATTAATTTATATTATAGCAAGCCACCACACAAGGTGGCTCTATACTATAATATATATTTTTGTCCTCATTAGGTCTTGTGTTACCAGTGATAAGGAGATCTTAGGTCCCGATTTCTAAGGTTAACTTGCATTTTTGAGACAAAGCAACTGGCTTTTCCCTCTAGCACATGGGCAGGGGAGAGAGGCGAAAAGTGTGTCTGGTGCGCCTTACTCTAAGCTTTATATTTGCATACAATGTAGCAACTACATCAAGTTTGGTGTGGTTTTCTTGTAAATCTAGGACAAAGAATTCATTGCTGTAACAAAAATTTTACTCACATAATACAAAACAATTGAGAAATTATAAAATAAATAAATTTGTTTGAGAATTTATTTTCGAAAATCTCCTTACTTAAAACTATGAAGATTTGCTTCAGAAAAAGATACTTTTAAATAGTCCTGTTATTCTACTATAAAGTAAAATAAATTTTTCAAACATTTTAGTCTAATAACTGTGTTAAAAAAAATGTTTTGTGTCATATGGGGGACTGCACCAATGTAGGTACGGCGTAGGGAAGGCTCTGTCAGATTTAGTTTAGGGACGCATTTGATGATGCACATGACACATTGAACTTTACTCTACATACACAAGTAGGTTTAGGAAGTAGGGTCAGTTCGCTAGTTGGCGGCCTTTTAGTGGAGTTCCCTACTTCGTCATAGGTTTTCATATAGATATAAAACTCTCAGCGCTCTGAATTTTTGCTTGGTTGTAGTATATATAATCTAGTTTGAGTTAGATATAATAGAATCATGAGTTTATTATAAGAAATAATTTATAATTAATTAAACATTGAAAAATTGGCTAAACGTCAGTTTGCGACCGCTTTTTTCAGTATACGACCATCAATATGCTAGATCACGGCCGTAGATAACTTAAGCGCTATTTCAAGAAAATAAATAAATTGGACTTTCTTCTCAGTTTTCATTAGAATCAGCTATAATATAACTAAAGGAACATATTTTCATTATTATGAGGTAATCTTATGTTTTTAAAACAATCAGTAACATCATTTTCAGTTATTATCTACGTTTGGCCTGCATGAGCTAGGCCGCTAGGCTAGGGGTATGCAGGACCTTGATAGTGAAGCGCTGGTGGAGGCTTCAATTGTCTAGGCGTGGTCTAACCCTCCCCACGGTCCCGTAGGGGTCGAGGAGGAGGGGGACGCTGGCAAATCCCAGGCCAAGGCACGTCCTCCTAAGCAGGTCTACTGGTGGAACCAGGCGATCGCTGACCTACGCATTAGTTCCACCTATGCCGGTATTCCAGGCACCGGAGACTTAGACGCCGGGACGAAGAGGTGGAGAGTCAGTTGTACGAGTCCTATAGGGGGTACGTAAAGGACCTACAGCTGGCGATCTCCTACGTCAAAACCCAAGCGAGGGTAGAGCAGCTGGAGACTCTCAGCCACGACTCGTGGGTACGACCCTGCAAAGTCGTCAAGGGGAAGTTGCGCCCATGGACGATCCCCCCTCCCCTTACAGAGAGTTATCTTCCTCAGCTTGTGGAGGACGTTGTGTCCATACGATTTCCAAACAGGGTGGAATATACGCTTAAATGTTAACCGCCCGAGTGGTGGGGCAGAGTGAAACGAGCGAGGACGTGCCGGAGGTGTCGGTGAGCGAGTTGGGCGCTGCCATCTTAAAGCTCTTGGCCAAAAATCATGCTCCGGGCCTGATGTCATTTTTAACCACGTCTGGGTTTGCTTTAGACGCTGGGTGAACGTTTCCGCAGGCTTCAAAGTCAAAGTCAAAGTCAAAGCATTTATTCAGTATATGGGCAAATTAAAAATTAGCACTTACACACGTCAAATAAGATTAAATAGATCATATTCAACAAAAAATATAGATATAACAGAAACATAACGCTTTGAATTTACAAAAAAAAAACAAAGGTATTGAGCCATTCAGCTTTCATCTAGACGTCGAACGTCACACTTAAAACACATGTTTAATTCCCCTTATTAATGTAGGGTTGCCAACCGTACCATTTCGTGCACCCGCAACCCAGTGCATGTTTCAGTACTTCTAAGTGCCTATTTGGAGACGGGAACGTTCCCAACAATTTGCAAGACGAGCAATCCTTCTGAGGAAGGATGGTCGCTCCGCAGAATCTTCTTCCGCCTACCGCCCCATAGTGATGCTTGATGAGGCCGACAAGGTCAAGGAACTCTGAGATGTGGTTCCCTACCTGTCGGATGACCAGTACGGTTTTCGGTTTGGCAACTCGTGCATTGACGTGATCAAACGCGTCAAGGCCAGCTCGGACGAGGCCGTAGCGGGGGCTGGAGTGCTGTTGGCGGTGTCCTTAGACATCTCTAATGCATTCAATTCCCTGCCGTGATCGTGCATGGGGGAGGCACAGAAGTTGTATGACGTGCGTCCCTACTTGAACCGCATGATCGGGGCTTACCTGTGCCAAAGATACATCTCGTACTCAGGGCGGGATGTCCGAATTCTTCATTGGGAGAAGTCATACAGTGTTCCGCAGGCTCGGTGTTAGGGCCACTCCTGTGGAACATTGGTTAGGTACGACTGGGTGTTGTGGGGAGACCTCCACACTGCCGATAACTAACTACTTTGAGCTTCTTGGCATCTCTTTAACACCCACACTCAACTTTGGATCCTACATTGAGTCCAAGGCCCAGTTGGCTTCAAAAAAGCTCGGTATTCTAGCTAAGGTGAGACAGTGCATCACACCGGGACAGCTGCTCAATTTGTATAAAGCACAGGTCCGGTCGTACATGGAGTACTGTTCTTACCTGTGGGATGGTTCAGCCAAATATCAGCTGGAGGCGCTGGAAGTAATTGAGAGAAGAGCTAATAAACTCATCGATGACAAAAAACTTGTAAGTAAAAGGCTCCAGAGCCTAGAGCATCGCCGCAAACTCGCAAGTTTATCGGTTTTTAGGGTTCCGTAGCCGAATGGCAAAAAACGGAACCCTTATAGATTCGTCATGTCTGTCTGTCTGTCTTTCCGTCCGTATGTCACAGCCATTTTTTTTCGGATACATTTTTAGGGTGTGCCATCCAATTGCACGAATTAATCCCACCATCCCCTTTCTTCTATCGGACAACAAGACGTACCGATGTTCGCCATCGATGTATAGTGGACATTCCATCTACCCGCACAAAACGTTTTGCTTCAACCTTTATGACACGCTGGTCATGGCCCGGGGAGCACGTATGAGGAAGCTGCCCGTCTTGCAACATTGGCGGTGACACGATTCATCGACCGAATTGGTTTGCTGGGTCTTCGCGTGGCACTTGATGAGTCGCGGAGGCTATATGCTTTCAAGGTCCGAGAGGTGCCCTGCCGCGTGATACTCATCTCACCATCAGCGACGCCTGAATCGGGGTTGGGTCCTCGATAAAATATTTCAGACTCGTCCTCGACAGCCGGTGGAACTTCCACGAGCACTTTAAGCGCCTCTTCCTCCGACTGATTGGTGCGGCAGCCGCCTTAAAGCGGTTGTTGCCCAACTTCGGGGGCCTAAGACGAGTGCTCGCCGCCTCTATGCGGCAGTGGTATTGTCCATGGCCCTCAATGGGCCCCAATTTAAAAACCATTGCCCTGCTGAGATCTCAGAGGGTGGTGGCTGTGGGGGTCATCCGTGGATATCGCACTGTCTCCTTTACTGTCACTTATTCACTCTCAAACTTTCGCATGTATAATATTAGTAGGATAGAATTATGTACTAATTACATAAGATGAATCTATCCTAACGATTCTATTATAAGTGAATATCTCACCATATAAATTAATAAATAAAATACATTTCAAATATCCCGTTACTTGTTAGGTGGACGCAAAATGACATATTGGCTGGCTGTGGAGATGGATTTAGATGGCGGCCACCATACTTCCATACATTTTTACACGACCGTAATCTAACACGGAGGGTTTAGAATGCGGCCCCCTATATAGTTTTTTGACGAATTTGGGAGATATTGGCGGCCGTAAACTAAAAAATAATAACATCAGATCGCCACCTACATGAAACAAAAGTTAATGATATAATTATATGTACGTAGAAAAAGAACGTAGGAAATTAAATTACTCGCGACGCATCAGTAACCCGGCCGGCCGGCCAGCCGTAAACTACAATAATATTTTGCCAATAAAATACACAATAATATTTTGCCTAATTCACTAGGCGACCACCCAATATTTTGCACAGTTGTTTAATTCATTCACAATATACATAAAAAAAATTCAATATAGATTTCATAAGCTCGTAGTTAAATCCACTTATCACCACAACAAATGATTGTATTACGATATTACATACCTTTGAACAAGTACGTGTCCGCTATTTTTTCCGTAGTTTCGGCAACGTGCGGGCACGTCTATCGAGACCGCTGAATTGAACGAGCTTCTGTTGCTCCCGCTTTATTATTTTTCTAGCGATTTCAAAAGATTGGGTACCTAGTGTTATCCAACTTCATAATAAAGTTAAGTTATATTGAAAAAAATGAGATGGCATTCCTATTCTCAACCATTATCTGAACAGGCCGCCTTCAAAGGCCGCAAACTAACGAAGGGCCGCCAGCGAACTGACCCTAAATATTTAGATATAATAAAGGAAATTAACATGAAAACACGATATAACTTAAATAGAGGATTATCCTAAACTATAAGTAGAATGAGTGTCTACCTACTGGATAGTTTCACAACAAATCAATTTTTTATTTAGTTATTGTGACATACATACTAGAGGTATTTTGAGATACCTATTTATACATAAATATATTAGTATATAGTATAAACTATAATAAAGTATATTAATATAACAAATTAGCTTGTAGTGTACATAGGTACCTAAATTTATTTTCTAAATGGAGGTGATGGGTGAAATAGGTTATTGCTGTGCCTATCTTAATTGAAAGCTTCGAAAGTTAAATTTTTCAGACCAAATCTGGAAAGATTATCGTCATTATTCCGACACTGCCGCTTATCAATAAATATTCATGTGCGAAGTAAAACCTTTCATAGCAACTCAGCAATCTGTTTTTGGAAGAGAGCAAAAATCTTTATAAAATTGAAACAAAGAGTGTCACTTCTTTAGATATAGTAGAAACAGTTTTGAGTATTGACAAATTTGGCGAAGAACACTACCAAAATGTTTGTAAGGAAAGACTAGGTTGCAAAAGTTTACTCGAGCCGACTAAACTCAATAAGTATGCCCTACTTAGTACCAGTTTTAATAAGTCTGCCAGCAAAACTAAAGCAAAAATAGTTGGGCTCAAACATTATTGTAGTCGCTGCAGCAAGCTTTGCTACAAATATACAGTGATCTGAGATATATATTACAAACATATACCCCTATATTGCAAAACTCTGAATTGGCTTTACTATGCCAGGGGAAAGAGGAAAGTGTCGGTTATTAAACGGTTATATATAAGGGCACGCATGGTCCACTGTTCTATCACATGAGTAAAGAAACGGAACAGAGTTGCCTCTGTTCCGTTTCTTCTAAGGAGCTGCCAAAATATTTACTTATTCTAGTAGGGTTGGCACCAAAAACGTGCATGCTATGAAGATGGATTTTTTCACGCTTACCGTAAAAACATCTATCAATAACCAAAATCAACGATAAGAAAAGAGTAAAAAAGTGCAAGTCGGACTTGCACTCATAGGATGCTGACTGGGCCCTTCCAGTGGTGTAGTGAGAGGTCGGCTTTGACGTCAGAGGTACCAAGTTCTATCTCCGCCGTACACCAATGAATTTTTCTGTCGAAAAAATTATGTGTGCTTTCACACTGGCCTTCCGGTGAAGGAAAAACATCGTTAAGAAACCCCCAACCCCTGCATGGTGGTTGGACACTATCTAGTGTCCGCCTGGCCAGCTACCACCCTCGAGTTAGAAAATTGCCAAACATTTGATGTATTCCGGCAGCTATCCTTGAGAACCAGCTCCTTTTCTAGGCCTAGTGTGCTAGCATCCTCGACCGCATCATCACTTACCAACATGTGAGATAGTGGTCCAATACGAAACCTATATGATATATATAAAAAAACCGGCCAAGTCAAGTTGGACTCGCCCACCGAGGCTTCCGTACCAACGTTGGTTAGTACCAATCAAGCTAGACCTCTAAATTGTATGAGCGCTCATAAAACTTAGAGGCCTATCTAAATTGGCTTATACTATGTATGTATTGGGACACCCTATAATTTTCAGCTTTTTTAATTTTTTGGAATGTTTCCTTTATTTGTGCTGTAAGAACTTGCTTCTTGCCAAATTTCAATTTCAATTTTGGTTAAAAGCAAGGTCTTACAGCACAAGTAAAAGAAAAATTCCGAAAAATAAAAAAGTTGACATTTAAGATACATTTTGGTACTTACAAGTTTTTGCGAAAATCTAAATTTGCTCATATATTTTTATCGTGTTGACTCAGGACCTTGAGTTTTATACACCTAATAGCGACTATAGACTTCAGTATCTGGTATAAATTTCAACTTGATAGGTCTACCCGTTTTTGAGAAAATCGGTGGTGACACACGGAAAGACAGACAGACAGACAGACAGATAGACAGACAGACAAGAAAGGGTCAAATACGAGTCTATGCTTGCCTATACAGGTCTCACAGCGGTGACCTGGAGACAACTCGTCTCTTTGAGCACATCTCTTATGGCGCCGATAAAGTGCTGGAATAGTACGCTTCTGTGGAATTAATAATGCTCGAAGATTTCAACGCTCATAACAAAGAGTTGTTAGACTCTAATTCCACCGACAATGCGGGCGTACTGTATACAATCTGGCTTTGACATACGGACTCTCTCAACTGGTCATAGAACCAACCAGAATACTAGATGTAGAGAACCACAACCCCTCCTTGCTCGACCTCCTGCTGACCTCAAATCCAGGCAATTATCAGGTAGCTGTCGGTCCACCCCTAGGTTCCTCAGATCACTGCCTGGTAAGTTCAGTTGTGCCAACTCTTAATCGTGCTAGACCTTCTCCAGCTGGGCTCCAGATTGGTGACCGACTCGCCAGTTATCCGTCGGAAAGCAGAGAGTTTTGGTCACTTGCCAAAGCAGCCGAGGATAACTTCCGCCAATCCTCCCTACCAGCCCTACGAAATTTGGATGATAGCCTGGCCCATACTGCTAAGGAAAAAACCCATCTTCTTGGTAGTATTTTTGCATCTAACTCGACCCTCGACGATGGGGATTTATCACCGCCGATTATCCCGAGATGTAAGAGTTCCATGCCAGAAGTACGCATCTCCCAGAAAGCAGTACGGAAGGAACTCTTTTCCCTTGATGTGCGAAAATCGAGTGGGCCAGACTGCATTCCCGCGATCATCTTAAAGAGATGTGCTCCCGAGTTGGCTCCAATGTTAACACGCTTGTTTCTGCTCTCCTATACCTCAGGATACGTGCCCCGTTCTTGGAAAGTTGCCCTAGTCCACCCAATACCCAAAAAAGGTGATCGCGCTGACCCGTCTATCTATAGGCCTATAGCAATTACTTCTCTACTCTGCAATGTTATGGAGCGTGTTGTCAACACGCAGCTTCTGCGATACCTCGAAGAGCACCAGCTGATAAGTGATCGTCAATACGGTTTCCGTCATGGCCGCTCAGCTGGTGATCTTCTGGTGTATCTAACACACCGATGGTCTGAAGCTGTAGAGAGTAGAGGGGAGGCACTTACTGTAAGCTTAGACATTGCGAAAGCCTTTGACCGGGTCTGGCACAAGGCGCTTCTTTCCAAACTTCCATCTTACGGCCTACCAGAGGAGGTTTGCAGTTTGCACATGGGTCGCCAGCTTCCTTGATCACCGTAGTATATCGGTAGTTGTTGATGGTTTCAAGTCCAATCAAATTCCCATCAACGCTGGTGTCCCACAGGGTTCTGTGCTGTCGCCTACTCTATTTATTCTGCATATCAATGATATGTTGCAAATTGCCGACATACATTGCTATGCAGACGATAGCACGGGTGACGCACACTATGCCGGTTGTGTTAACGCCTCTCCTTCCGAGGTGCAGGAATGCAGAGACAAACTTGTGTCTGAAATAGAATATTCTCTTGAGAAAGTCTCCAAATGGGGTGAATGTAATTTGGTCCGATTTAACCCCACGAAGACACAAGTTTGCGCTTTCACTGCTAAAAAGACTCCTTTTTTCGTAGCTCCCCGATTTCAGTGCGCTCCTCTTACAATATCTAACAGTCTTGGGATCTTAGACATTTCTAGTGAGGTCCAATTTAAGAGACACCTGGAAGCCAAAGCAAAACTTGCATCCAGGAAGGTAGGTGTACTTAACAGAGCGAAGCTATATTTTACACCACGTCAACGGCTTGTGCTTTACAAAGCACAAGTTCGACCACACATGGAATATTGCTCGCACCTCTGGAACGGCGCTCCGAGCTACCAGCTTCAGCCTCTTGACTCCTTGCAGCGAAGAGCCACTAGAATTGTCGACGATCCTGAGCTCTGTAAAAAACTGGAGCCACTCAGCTTCCGTAGAGACGTCGGAGCGCTATCCATCTTTTATCGTTTCTATAATGGGGAATGCTCTGAAGAGCTTTTTGACCCGATTACACCATCGCCATTATTTTATCGTACTGCTCGGCACCGTCAAAAAGCTCACCCTCACATCTTACAGACCTGGACATCTCGAACTACCCGTTTTAACCGAGGATATTTACCGCGTACCTGTAAGATGCGGAATGATCGACCCGCCGCGATCTTTGCATCTAGCTATAGGATGGAATCTTTCAAAAAGGGTATCCACAAACTCCTCAAAGGTCGGCAACGCATCAACACCACTCATGGTGTTGCAGTTGTCCATAGGCGACGTTAACCGCTTACGATCAGGCGGGCTGTCCGCTTGTTTGCCAAACATAACATAAAAAAAAAATAAACGCTTGCAACGACACGTCATTTGTCAAATGATTAGTAGTTCAGCAGTTATGAGGGAACAGATGAACATACATACATACCCACATACCGGTCAAAAACGTAACCCTCCTTTTTGCTTCGCCGTAGTCGGGTAACAATTACCCTCTTATAAATAGATAATGAATAACATATAATATTTCAGTGGTAGGACTTCTAGTCTTCAGTCTGGGACAGTACCACCACTTTATCCAGGTATTCAGCTGAGAAATAGAAATGTAAAATATTTCAGTTTGAATGTCAAAGTGTCCAGTGAAATTACGGGAAATGAATATCTCAAGGTGCAGTGCATTGACATGCAAAACTCTGCCTGTCCAAGAATTTTGGTCCTGTAATATGTAGATGTCATCATTTTCCATCAGAAGAGTTTTGTGCTTGTGCTTGTCCTGTATGTATATATATCATAAATAAACATTTCTAATAGCTACTTGGTGGTTTGCCTTATCAAGTTATTTCATAGCCTGATGCAATAAGATTTCAGACATTTTAAAGTTAACAATAAAAATCATGAATTTTATATCATAGTAAACCTTCAGGGTTACTGTGCAAAACATGTTTTTAATATTTTAAGTATGTAGTTATTTCCTATTATACTGTATAACCACTGTATAGGTATTAAACCAATTTATAATTATATATAATTTATTGGATGTAAATCAACATAGTTTCAGTCAGGTTAACATAAATTCAGGCATTTTATTGTTATACTTCAGACACAAATCAATGTGTGCCTTTTATACTTAACTGGCTCGCGGGGCATGTAAGTCTGTTGTTTTAGTTTTTAAACTATCTTAATTATTGAGATTAGAATGTTGTGTATTGCCTGTGCTAGTGAATATTACTTGATATTTAGCATTCTATTCATATGCAGAATGAATGCAAACACAGATCCTTGTGGGTTTCCAGCATTACAAAGTTAACAGTCAGAGCAAGAGATCTACAATGATTTTAATGCTCCAATCAGACAAAATACTGTCAACCCAATTGCATATTGGAAACTAGTATTAAAGCTTCCGAAGAAGAGTCCTGTGCCAAACCCGATCTAAGGCCTTAGTGAAGTCTAACGGCTAGTGCTAATGTGCTTTATAAGTGTAAGTACTTTCTGGTAATTATTTTATCACTTTTCATTAATATTTCTCGTCATTTTTTGTCCAGGATTCAGAATGGCCGAGGAATTAATATCTCGGCCATACCAGGTGCAACTGGAAGAAATTGCCAGTAAAAAAAACACGATAATACATTTGCCAACTGGTAAGTATGAGAGCAAACTTTGTAATTATTATTATTTTAATTTCAATTTCAAATTACCCTCATAAATAAAAATAATTATTTTTATTTTGGTCATTCCATCACAGACTCATCAATTGAAACCATCGATATATATAAATAACCGGCCAAGTGCGTGTCGGGCCAGGCGCAGTGTAGAGTTCCGTAGTAGCCCGTTATTCAATGCAAGTCTTTACCCGTTATAAACAAGCAACTAGGTACTTCGTCTTTGTCACTTTAAAGGATTTATTCTAAGGATTTTGTATTTTGTACAAAATTATCCTACACCCAAGTTCAACGACTATTACTGCTAAACTAATAAAGTTATCTTAACGGCTGTAGTTTTCCTTTAAAGTTCATGAAATGTACTATTATCACGAATGTTTCCAGATTTTTAAAGCCATCAGTTTAGCTTTTAGAGGGGGGGCGGGACGCCCTACTGGAACAAAAATTTGCACTTTAAAGTTTAATATTTCGTAAATGGAGCACGTAATCGAAAAATGGTATTATCAAACCTTAAGTCATTTTAAAAGACCTATTCAACGATACCCCACACGACGGGGTAGACGAAGAAAAAAAAACCATTCCCACTTCTCGGAAGCTACCCTAAAAGAAATATTTTAAACATTTTATTTCACCACTTTGTCGGCGTAATTTATATACATACCCCTAAAAAATGACAGCTTTCTAGTATTAACGGTCTTCTTAGCAAAACCTCGGACAGACAGACAGACAGACGGACATGACGAAACTATAAGGGTTCCTTGTGAGGACTATGGAACCCTAAAAAAGGGACATAAGGGACACCCTGCTCCAACTCTCAATGTGGACCGTATGAATTGGGTTCGCGAACCTAATTTCATCTTAGTCATAATTAAACGTGTGTTTGTGTAGCACGTACAGAATTACATGTGCAATAATCGCAGATCCATTTAAATAATTAGCAACAATGCCTTCTTCTGTTCTTCATTTACATCAAGCTCGACATTAAACATTCGTGTTTTCATGTGGTTGTAGTTCCATTCCATTATGTTTACGTGGCATAAGAGTGAGTACCGCATCTACCTTTTTATATAGATGATTGAACATAACAATGTGATGAACTTAAATATATTTTTTAAACTTACTTAAAAAATAAGAAGGGCCTCTGTTTGTTCGTGTGTATATATTTTTAGGGTTCCGTACCTCAAAAGGTAAAAAAGGGAACCCTTATAAGATCACTTTCTTGTCCGTCTGACTGTCTGTCTGGCTGTCACCACCGATTTTCTCAGGAACGGGTGGACCTAGCAAGTTGAAATTTATACCAGATACTGAGGTCTATTATATAGTCCCTATCAGGTGTATAAAAATCATGGTCCTGAGTCAACACGATAAAAAGATATGGGCAAATTTAGATTTTCGCGAAAATTTGTAAGTTCCAAAATGTACCTTAATTTTCACCTTTTTTAGGGTTCCGTACCCAAAGGATAAAACGGGACTCTATTACTAAGACTCCGCTGTCCGTCTGTCTGTCTGTCTGTCTGTCTGTCTGTCTGTCTGTCTGTCTGTCTGTCTGTCTGTCTGTCCGTCTGTCACCAGGCTGTATCTCATGAACCGTGATAGTTAGACAGTTGAAATTTTCACAGATGATGTATTTCTGTTGCCGCTATAACAACAAATACTAAAAACAGAATAAAGTTAAAAATAATACAGGGTCCCCATACAAGAAACGTGTTTTTTTTCGACATTTCACGCCATCTACGAATGCTTAGTTAGGTAAACGTCCCATAGATTACGTTATATTGAAATGTCGATCCCTAACACCTTTGTTAGACGTTAGATGGCGTTATAAGAAATAAAATGTTTATTAATTATTATTTTTTGCTGGCGAAAAATGATAGTGGTATTTTTTACTCGATCTTATAAAATACTGTAGTGTGGTACGGAACCCTACTAGTGCGAGTCCGACTTGCACTTGGCCAGTTTATTTATTTTTCGTAATTTTTCCTTTACTTGAGCTGAAATACCTTGCTTTTAACCAAAATTGGTGAAAACCTAGAATCTAGACCTAGAATCATGAAATTAGGCAAGATGATTCTTACAGCAGAAATAAAAGAAAAATTTCAAAAAATAAAAAAAAATAAAATTAAAGGGTACCCCATACTTACATACATTTATGGCTAACTTAATTGGCGTAAGCCATAGCTTACGCTATACATATAATATATATTAGCTTAGCTATACATATATAGCTTACGCCAATTAAGTTAGGCCTCTGAGTTATATGAGCGCTCATACAATTTTTAGAGGTCTAGCTTAATTGGATCCAACCAACGTTGGTACGGAAGCCTCGGTGGGCGAGTCCAACTCGACTTGGCTGGTTTTTTTTTGTTTGTACAGACGGACCTATCTATGATGTTTACTAATAGATTTTAATGATTATTTTTGTTTTGAGATTAATTTTAATTTCAAGGTGGTCCCAAATTATTTTAATATTTATTCGGTCCAATAATTTTTGTGCCTTTGTAGGCAAAGAACTCACAGATATTAAGGTTGTGCACCAGAGTCTGGAGTCATCCTGGCAAATACTACTGTATTAAAAAATCCATCAACATTCAACAAAAAATGTCTGCTTAATGTACTTACAAATTTTTTTTTTCAGGTTCTGGGAAGACTTTTATAGCAATATGTATCATCAAAAGGTTCAGAGAAGCCCTCCAACACAGTTTGTCCCAAGGCGGCAAGCGTACCTTCTTCTTGGTCAACACAGTCCCTTTGGTTAAACAACAGGTATGACGTCATAATTGTTTGTATATAAAATTTCATTGTTACAAGATTTATTTATCGTTGCGGCTTGCGTCGCTCGGAAAAAAATAGACTATATAAAAACAGCTAAAAACCTCAAACTTTTAACTGCTACTGAATGTGATATTTGACCTTATAAAAAACAAACAACAGTCTATTCCCAGTTGTAGGGGCACCGTATTCTTGTTTTTATTATACTAGCTGTGCCCCGCGGTTTTACCCGCATAAGCCATCAGTGTTAAAGACAAACATTATTTACTTTATATATCAAAGGCAACACAAGTATTTATTTGGATAATAATAACTTACGAATACCATAAATAATTACTTAAAAATCTATTATATTTATATATATTGAATCTATATTTACTGCGATTTGTTTTGTCTAATTTTTTTTTTAATAGTTCCTATGGAGGAAAAAAAGCAACCCTTGCTACCTTATACCATAGATAAATCCTAACTAATATTTTAAATTCGAAAGTAACTCTGTCTGTCTGTCTGTGTCACTTTCACGCCAAAACCACTGAACCAATTTAAATGAAATTTGGTACACAGATAGTCTAGAGCCTGAGAAAGGACATAGGCTACTTTTTAATGCGAAAATAGGGTTGTAAGGGGGGATGAAAAGTTGTATGGAAGTATCGTCATTTTAAGAGCTAGAAACTTGCAACTTATTTTTAGGCTGTTCGATTCGATATAAATAAATATGACATTCAAAGTTTGTAAAAGTTTTACCCTCAAGGGTGTAAAATAACAATAGGGGATGAAAGTTTGTATGGAAATATGTAAGGTTCTACTAAACGGATTTAAATGGAATGTGGTACTCAGATTGTCTAGAGTCTGAGAAAGGACATAGGCTTCTTTTTAATGCGAAAATATGGTTGAAAGGGTGGATGAAAAGTTGTATGGAAGTATTGTCATTTTAAGAGCTAGAAACTTATTAACTTATTTTTAGGCTGTTGATTCGATATAAATAAATATGACATTCAAAGTTTGTAAAAGTTTTACCCTCAAGGGTGTAAAATAACAATAATGAAATGGGATTAAAGGGGGAAAAAATGGGATGAAAGTTTGTATGGAAATATGTAAGGTTTATGTGAATGTTCTTCTGAAGGAGAGGGGAAAGGGGAAGGGGGAGGGGAGTGAGGGGAAAGGGGAGGAGGAGAGTAATGTGAGGGGAAGAGGAGGGGGCGGGAGTAGGGGGAAGAGAGAGGGGAGAGGAAAGTGAGGGGAAGAGAAGGGGGTGGGAGTAGGGGGAAGAGAGGGGAGAGGAAAGTGAGGGGAAGGGGAAGAGAGGGGAATGGCCGGAGTAGAAAGGGGGAGGGCAGGGGGAAGTGGGGGGGAAAGGAAGGGGGAGAGGGAAGTGAGGGGAAGAGGGGTAGGGGAGGGGTGAGGGTTAGGGAAAGGGGGGAGGAGGGATTACCGTGGCGTGGTACGGTGCGTTGTTGGTGGGATACGCATGTAAAATAAAAATTAAAAAAATACGCATTTGTAAAATAATTAGCCTAAATAATTAAAATTGCTACCCAAAGACACTATTCCACGCGGAAGAAGTCGCGGGTACAGCTAGTAAATAATATACTCAGAATTTTGCGCCTAACATTGCGCAATCAAAATCAAGTAATCGTTGTACTACTATGTGTATACATTCATGTTCATACCTAATTCAAAACAAATTACGCATTGTGAATAGATTGTTTAGTTTCCCGAATACGTGACTCACCATTGTTTAAATAAATAAATCCACCACTGCACAGCTACAAAGTCAATTTGTTTTATCTCTATGTTTGAGTAGGCTACCACTAACTACCATTTAGTAACAGTGAGATAACATTGTAAGCTTATTATTGATAAACATACCTCGTTCAACTAGCCTGAAAACACGTCGAGAGAAGTCTAATTTTAAAAGCACAATTTTAGACTTGTACGGAACGGAATAACAGCATAAGCGAAACGCTCGCTATCGTAAGCGATGCTATGCGTATAAAATATGATTTATTTTTCAAGTAATTGTTAAATTTGACTGGCCAGTTGGTCTAGCTAGTGGTTAGTGAGCCTGTCCACGAAACCGTGGGTCGTAGGTTCGATTCTCTCATCGGAAAATTCTTTGTGTGATTCACATACAATTCTTACGAATCTGGGTATAATCGTGTCAGTAATTTGTATGTTTGTTAAGTCCTCTGCGACACAGGGTTTCCTAGTTTAGGGAGTTATCTTTTTAGGGTTCCGTAGCCGAATGGCAAAAAACGGAACCCTTATAGATTCGTCATGTCTGTCTGTCTGTCCATCCGTATGTCACAGCCATTTTATTCCGAAACTGTTAGGACTACAGAATTGAAACTTGGTAGATAGATGTATTCTGTGAACCGCTTTCCGATTTTTATACAAAAATAAAAAATATAAAAGTTTAGGGGGGGGGGCATCCCATACATGGAACTGAAACAAAAAAAATAATTTTCTTCAAACCTCTACGTATGGGGTGTCTATGGATAGGTCTTTAAAAATGACATTGAGGTTCCTATAATAATTTTTTCTCAAAGTCAATCATTTGAAAGATAGGCGCGTCTAAAGTGGTAAAATCTGTGCCCCCCCCCCTAACTTTTAAAGTATGGGAGTGAAAATTCTAAAAAAATATATGCTGTAGATCTCAAGGAAAACTAACAACGAAAATTGGTTTGAACGAGATACAGTCAGTGGTTTTTGAGATATGGCGACCGCAAAGATAACTTTGTTTTTCACAAAAACACGATGAAAAACAAAGTTAGTTGCGAAAAATAATAGTTATAGAATACTTTACTGTGTTACGGAACCCTAAGAGTGCGAGTCCGACTTGCACTTAGCCAGTTTTATTAAAAAAGAAGCTGCCGGCACACATTAGATGTTTGGCGACCGATTTTATAACTTGAGGGTGGTAGCTGGCCAGGTGGCCAGGCGGATAGTGTCCTACCGCCATGTGGGAGTCGGGGATTCTTAACGATGTTTTTCCTTCACTAGAAGGCCACTATGAAAAGTGCACATACGTTTTTCAATAGAAAAATTCCATTGGTGCACGGCAACTGCAAGGATTGAACTCGGTACCTCAAATGATTTTTTTTTTACAGGCAGGGTTCATCTCCAAGGTAGTCCAATTAATTTTTTATCGAGATCTGATAAGTATCTTCAGAGATATAACGATACATGTCTCAAACTTGCTATTGAAACCGATTCACGAGACGTGCAAGTTGGTTGTTTTAACTAAATTATTTTCGTGATCAATCGCGCGCGACTACGATCGGCCGCAATGCAAGGAATTGAACCTCGTGAATTATTTTTGTTTTCAGAGAAAAGTAATAGAAGGACTTTGCCCTGTGTCGGGAGTTGGAGCGTACAGCAGCGAAGATGGCGTTGATTATTGGAATAAAGCTAAATGGGACTACGAGATCGCAAACCATCAGGTAAAAGCTCCGTCGAGATTTTATTCTTTTTAGGGTTCCGTAGCCGAATGGCAAAAAACGGAACCCTTATAGATTCGTCATGTCTGTCTGTCTGTCTGTCTGTCTGTCTGTCTGTCTGTCCGTCCGTATGTCACAGCCATTTTATTCCGAAACTATTAGGACTACAGAATTGAAACTTGGTAGATAGATGTATTCTGTGAACCGCTTTCCGATTTTTATACAAAAATAAAAAATTTAAAAGTTTAAGGGGGGGGGCATCCCATACATGGAACTGAAACAAAAAAAAAATTTCAATTAATTATCATTTTTTCTCAAAGTCAATCATTTGAAAGATAGGCGCGTCTAAAGTGGTGCCTAAAATCTGTGCCCCCCCCCCCCTAACTTTTAAAGTATGGGAGCGAAAAATAAAAAAAATATATATGCTGTAGATCTCAATAAAAACTAACAACGAAAATTGGTTTGAACTAGATACAGTCAGCAGTTATAGAGATATGGCGACCGCAAAGAAACTATGTTTTTCATACAAACACTATGAAAAACAAAGTTAATTTTGTAGTTGCGAAAAATCATACTTAACTGTGTTACGGAACCCTACGAGTGCGAGTCCGACTCGCACTTGGCCAGTTTATTTTATCTCTTATTTAACAACACATTTTTAGTATATATAATACAATATATGTAATCTTCTAATACTATAAGAATCTTTGTCCTGACATACTGACTGACTGACCGACTCACTGACAGACAACGCACAGCCTAAACCGCTGGTCGTAGAGACTTGAAATTTGGAGGGTATATTTGTCTTAGTATGTAGTGGTGTACTAAGAAAGGATTTTTCAAAATTCACCCCTTAAGGGGATGAAATGAGGGTTCAAAGTTTGTATGGAGAAACAAGATTAGATAGTCTTTTCTATCCGAAACTTCACACAAGTGCTTCAGTACAAAAATAAGTAAATACGTGTTTCAGGTTTTTTTTGAAATTCCACCCCTAAGAGGGTGAAATGGGGTAATAAAGTCTGAAAATCAATATTGTTTTGGATTGCGCTGAAATTTGGCATACAAGTGGTTATTATGACGTTAAAGGATTTTCTAAAATTCACCCCTTAAAGGGATGAAACGGGGGTTCAAAGTTTCTATGGAGAACAACATTAGATAATCTTTTCTATGCGAAACTTCACACAAGTGCTTGAGTACATAAATAAGTAAATACGTGTTTTAGGTTTTTTCGAAATTCCACCCCTAAGAGGCTGAAATGAGGTAACAAAGTCTGAAAATCAATATTGTTTCGGATTGCGCTGAAATTTGGCATACAGGTGGGGTGGTTATTATGACGTAAGTATCAGCTAAGAAAGGATTTTCTAAAATTCACCCCTTAAAGGGATGAAACGGGGGTACAAAGTTTCTATGGAGAAAGATTATTAGATAGTCTTTTCTATTCGAAACTTCACACAAGTGCTTCAGAACATAAATAAGTAAACACGTGTTTTAGGTTTATTCGAAATTCCACCCCTAAGAGGGTGAAATGGGGTAACAAAGTGTGAAATTCAATATTGTTTCGGATTGCGCTGAAATTTGGCATGCAGATAGTTATTACGACGTTAGTTACCTCTGAGAGAGGATTTTCCAAAACTCACCCCTGAAGGGGATGAAACGGGGGTCCAAAGTTTGTAGTATTTTCTATTCGAAACTTCATGCAAGTGCTCCAGTAAAAAAATATAAATACGTGTTTCAGGTTTTTTTGAAATTCCACCCCTAAGAGGGTGAAATGGGGTAACAAAGTGTGAAAATCAATATTGTGTCAGATTGCGCTAAAATTTGGCATGCAGATAGTTATTACGACGTTAGTTCCATCTGAGAAAGGATTTTCCAAAATTCACCCCTGAAGGGGATGAAACGGGGGTTCAAAGTTTGTATGGAGGAACAAGATTAGATAGTCTTTTATATTCGAAACTTAACATAAGTACTTAAGTAAGTAAATACGTGTTTCAGGCTCTTTCGAAATTCCACCCCTAAATGGGTGACAAAGTCTGAAATCAATATTGTTTCGGATTGCGCTGAAATTTGGCATGCAGATAGTTATTTTGACTTAGGTATCCGCTAAGAAAGAATTTTTCAAATTTCACTCTTCATGGGGATGAAGCGGGGCTACAAAGTTTGGATAGTCATTTTATTCGATATTTCACACAAGTACTTCTAAGTAAATAAATAAGTAAATACGAGTTTCAGACTTTTTCAAAATGCCACCCTAAGAGGTTAAACTGGGGTAACAAAGTCCAAAAATCAATATTGTTTCGGATTGCGCTGAAATTTAAAATGCAGATAGTTATTATGGCGTAGGTATCCGATCAGAAGGATTTCTAAAAAATTCTCCGGGATACTTAACGGGGATTCAAATTTTGTATGGCGAAATAAAATGAGATAAAGTACGTGTTGTAGGATTTTTTGAAAAATGGTAGGTAACAAAGTCTGAAAATTTGGGTTTTTCGGTTTTTATAAATATGAATCCCGAATTGCATTTATAACGCGGGCGAAGCCGCGGGGCACTTCTAGTTTATTATAATAATATGTAATACAAAATTAAACTTATTTGATATGTATGGAAGACTAGCACCTGATTGGTTATTATCTCAGTTGATTTTAATATTTTGTGAAAGGGTGGGACAGGCAGGACAACTGTTTAGTTTATATTGTTACGTGCGGGGTGGTATTAAAATGCCAATCCGATGAGATGAACGTTTATTTCCACTGAACAATAGGTTTTACAATGTTCCACAGTAGCTGTCCAAATCGTCTTGCACAATTATCAAAAGTCCGTGAACACACACTGAGGTCGTTGGTAATCACAATCACTGATTTCACTGTTCACAGTTCACAACACTAGTTCACTGATAACACTTAACGATCACTTGGTCGCCATCCGCGCTTAGATGGTTACTCTGTCGCTTCCAAAGAATCACTGACTTAACGCCGCGGTGCGACGCTTTATATAAGACACAATAATTATTCTAGAAAATCCTCGATCAATAAAGAATAAAAATAACAGACAAACAAGCAATAAATCAAAAACAAAAGGGGCGGATTTCCTTTGAACATCTGATGTAAACAACTTTACCATACATGCTAATTTGATCTCTAACTACTTATGAATAAGATTCAATCTTAACTACAAAACTAGGTACATTGACTAGGGTCGGAATTCCAGGAAGGCTACTTTTATGACGGTCGCGTCGGGTGTTTATAGCCCCTAATTAGTCTATTCTTTCCCACGCTATTTTTGTTCGAGAAGCTTGGCGAAACATCGCGACTCGACCACGCGATGTAACAATATTTTACTAGCTCCGCCTATTTTTTTTTTTGTTTGCCTTGCTTTGCCCGCGTTTAATCCTGGTTTGGTCCTTCTTTTTGAATAATTAACGGTGGTTCTTAGTCAAAAGTTAAAAAAGGACACTATCTTACAAGAGACTGGTGCCTGAAATAGGTTTATTTTTTCTATCAACACACGATAAGCGGATGAGGTCACAATTCTGTTTGCAAGATTTGACCTAAACAAACATACATAGAAGGTACCTACACACATTACAAGTTAAATAAAATCTTATACATCTGAGTACCTTTAATGTTATGATACTACTACTAATAAAGATATTTATTATAATCTCTGATTCAAATTTTAACTGAAACTGTAAGAAAGAAAGAAAGAAAGAAAGAATAATCATTTATTCAGCATATTCAAATAAAAACGCTTAAAGTTAAGTATTATGAACTGCTGAAACAGGCCAGTCTCAGCACAAATGTCACGGCTTCCTGGATCATAGACCCTAGAAGTACTGGACGCTGACATTCTGAAAGGGCTGAAGCGGGTGTTAGACTAACTAATAAACTTATCTAATAAAACATTCCTCAGCCTGACAGGCTTACTTTTATTAGGTCATTAATTTTTTTGTTTGTTTGTGTTTATAGGTGTTTGTAATGACAAGCCAAATTCTACTGGACATGTTGGCCCATTCATACATCCGTCTGAGCGATATAAACCTGATAATATTCGACGAATGCCATCACGCGGTCGACGATCATCCAATGCGCTCCATCATGAAGTACTTCGAGTCCTGCCCAGTTAACGATCAGCCTAGAGTACTTGGTAAATATTATTTTCAACCGACTTCCAAAAAGAAGGAGGTTTGCAATTCGTCTGTGTGTTGTTTTTGTTTGTCGCGATTACTCCGTCGATTGGGAACCGATTCGAATGATTTGTTTTAATGGGTATGGTTTTTTCGTTTTAAATGATCTTAAATTATATTGTATACGTTGTATCTATCTTATATATAAAAATCAATCTTTCTTATACATAAAAATCAATTGCTGTTAGTTAGTCTCGCTAAAACTCGACAACGGCTGGGCCGATTTAGCTGATTTTGGTTTTAAAATGTTTGTCGTAGTTCAGGGAAGGTTTTTAAGGTGTATTACAATGGCTGCAAGATCAAATAACAAAAACTTAATTAAATCAAAAATTAAAGGAGGTCCCCATACCAGAAATGTATTGCCTCGGCAAATATTGTTCAATCGGAACCCTGCGTGGTGCGGGTCTGACTCGCACTTGGACAGTTTATTTATATTCGCGGTACGAAGTTCGCCGGGTCAGCTAGTATTAAATAAGTAAATGTTTTATTTTGACGGTTGCAGCATTTAATATTTGTAGCTAAATGTTTGTGGACTGCTCTTATTTCAATCGAATACATTCGAATTCAGAAGTTCCCAATTTTAGCGAATGGAATTCTATAAATAGCTGATGTTTCGATTTTAAAGGCAATTTTCATCGGTTCACGATAAAGTGACATAGTGAGTCAGACAATTTGACAGATGACGCGATATAAAAGTTTTCAAAAACCTGTCAAATAAATTCTGAATCAGGATCCGGTGAAACTGGACGTAAAAGTCAATCAAAAGTTCTCATGTGATCTGCGTATTGTGAATTGCAAATTCAAGATCCGAGATGAAGATAGGGCATCTTGAAATCAGAATTTGGTTTCGTATGATTGTAGGTAATAATAGTCATACTGTAATAGTGATGAAATACCTGATAACCTATTTATTAACCGATTTCACAAAATAGGAGGAGGTTCTCAATTCGCCGGTTTTTTTAATGTATGTACACCGATTACTCGAAGATGCACAAAAAAGGAGGAAGTTCTCAATTCGCCGTATTTTTTTTGTATGTACCGATTACTCGAAGATGCCTGAACCGATTTGGAAAATTCTTTTTTTTTGTTTCAGAGGGTACCCTTCCCAGGTGGTCTAATTTAAATTTTAACGAAATCGATCGAGCGCTTTTTAATATATCAACATTTGTATTACGATGCATTTATATACCTCGATGACATGCTACTTCCTGCTGGCTACTTTGACTAACGCGACGTTTGAAGTCGGTTCCTTTAGTTTTTTAAACGATCTTAAATTATTTTATGTGTTACAGACAAGCACTTGACCGCTATATTACCTGCGCCACGCTGTTCACGCCAAGCATAACTTTAAAATTCATGGCAATGATTTTTTTAAGCAACTGCTCATGATTTTCAAACATAGACAAATAGACATCTTCATGGGGATGTCATTGTCATCAATATTATGCTAATTCATTTTGAAGACGTGACGTTAACAGAATAGTATTTTGTCTTGGGGGCTAATGATAAGTGACGATGTGGTTTAAGGTGGAATCGTGCTTGTCTGGATATTAAATACGGAAATGACTCGCAGGAGAGTTGGCTTTAGTCCAATCGACATAAGCTTTAAAAAAAAAGTGTCTACCTTGTAATATTTTTAAAACGTTTTCAATGCATTACTTTGCCGCTTCTAGGATTTACTCACTAGAAATGTACAATGTGGTCCTTATTTATGAATGAAAATAAAGAATTTATAAATTGAATTGAATAAACATTATAATATCCCAATTTCCAAACTGTCAGCTAATCTGGCTGGCACTGAACATCATAAAATAACTGTTTTATTGCAGGTCTGACGGCTACTCTGTTGAACTCCAATGTGTCTATATCACAAGTTCAAAGCACTTTAAAAGATCTCGAGACAACGTTTCACGCGACCATCGCAACTGTTAACGAGCTAGGAGAAGTGTTAACGTAAGTAATATTACACTTATCAATGACGGCAAGGTTGTAAGCTAAAGACTTAAGATTATTGAGCATCGCCGCATAATAGTTAATGTTTTCTATTTCATGCATTCTAAGAGTGTCACAAACAATAAGGCGTAGTTATACGGGACAAAACATACTGGTTAGGGATCCAATTAAGGTGTCCTCCACCCATCTGTTTATTGGATGATATTTTATTTTTATAATTTTTATAAAAATATGTTAGAAATTACATTGCAAGTGGGTTGGCTTAAAAAAATCCTGGCCCGATTATGATTATTTAAAAAAAATTAAAAATTACTTTATTTAAAATTTCAATTTCATGTGTTAACGAAAAAATTTAATACCAATCGAAAGTATGAAGCCATCGATATAAAAAGGTAGATGCGGTACTCACTCTTATGCCACGTAAACATAATGGAACTAGAAACAACTACATGAAAACACGAATTTCTAATGTCGAGCTTAATGTTCATCAAGAACAGAGGAAGGCATTGTTGCTAATTATTTAAATGGATCTACGATAATTGCACATGTAATTCTACGTGCTACACAAACGCCAGTTCGATTGTGACTAAGGTGAAATTAGGTTTGCAAACCTAATTCATACGGTCCACATTGAGGATCGGGGTACCATATCTCCATTTTTATATCGATGTATGAAGCCTATAGAATAAGCAAACGTTGGGTTGTCCGTTTTTTTCTGGCATAACTACTGGGTTAGCAGGTATAAAGTATATACAGCTATGTTGATACAGCCATTTTCACTTATTTGTTTATTAAATAAATCTTTTATCAAAATATGCGCTATTTCATTGCGAACACGATGATTTAGTCTGGTTTGAATGACGGTTCTTTAATTTAAAAAATGTAAAATTATAAAATATAGTAATTATAAAATATACATTTAAATAATTGTAAATTATAAAATACAGCCCGCCCCGGCTTCGCACGGGTAGAACATATATGCCTACAAAATTTGCATCAGTTTGTTGCATCAAATATAAAATATTAACATATTTAACAATCATCGTCATATGTCAACCAATTTACACAAAACCTTAACGAATTATGCACCTAAGATCTAAACCTTCCTCATAAACACTCTGGCTATTGGTGAAAACTGCATGATAATCCGTTCAGAAGCTATTGAGATTATTGCAAATAGACAGACAGACGCAGTGATGGACATTGTTTTATAACACTTACGTAGTGATATTGAACGGCCCTTTGGCATAAAGGATAGTTACCCTGATTCTGACCCGACGGTCGTTGGTTCTAATCCTAGCTATATACCTACCAATGAAAGTTTTATGTGCATTCATGAATCATGGGTTTTCGTGGATCATTAAATCTACCAATAATTAAGATAGTTTAAAAACTAAAACAACTGACTTCAATGCCCCGCGAGTCAATTTCAGTAGCAAGTTTGAGACGTTTATCGTCATATCTCTGAAGGTACTTATCACATCTCAATGAAATTACAATGGGACCACCTCGGAAACGTACCCTACCGATTACAATAATAATCATTCGAATCGGTTCACAATTGACGGAGTAATCGCGTAACATACACACACAAAAAAATAAAGAAAAAAGAAACATCTATTATAAGAAGTCTGTTGAAAAGTAGCTTACCACCACCAAGGACAACATCAGCCGTCATAACCTTACGGCTTTCCCCGACGCGAAAAGTAGGGGTATTATAAGTTTAACGTGTGTATCTGTTGTGTCTGTCTGTAGCATCTGAGCACCCAACCGGATAAACCGATTTTGATTTTATTATTGATAGTTTTTTTTATAGATGTCTTCATCGAGAGTGTTCTTAGCTTTGATGCATGAAAATTCGTTCAATCGTTATAAAACTATGAGCTTTAATCATCTTTCATAGGTCTGATCAATTCGAAAATCTTCTTCTTCAACGATATTGTAAGAACATGGAAGCATTGACCTGATGCTGGGACATCTCCTGGACTCTACAGAATACTCAAATCCTCCTTACAGCTCAGATTTGAAATGTCGTGTTAATTAGAGTCATTAGAATGCTTTTAATGAAAAGATCATACATAGAGCAGGCGGGGTGGTTTAAAATATTATTATACTATATTGACTTCAAATTGATTGCGATCGGTGGGGATCAACAGAAAAGCTAAGCTTATAATAATATTTTCGTAGTAACTATGACCTATTCTGTGGTTTGACTGCAAATATTTTATTAATTTTGCGATGCGTGTATGTGAAATCCGTAATATCTTCTAGAGTTTTCATTAGAATTATATACTGTAAAGGACAATTTTAATCTATAATATGTGGCCAAGCTAATTAACGTAATTATTTGGATAAGGATTAATACTATATACTTGAAAATAGCCCTGGAAGTTATGTAATATTTTTTAACAAAAAATTAAAGATTAAAATGGTTACTGTGAGTCAACCTTAAGAGATAGACATATGCTGTCGCGGATTTTTTTGTAGGTCTTATTAAGTTGTACAACTCTTCCATAGAAAATATTCTTCCATCTGTTTTCAATTGAGCAGCGTTCGTAAGAAACGTGTTTTGTCGACCGTTTTTTTGTCGACTAAGGTTGAAAATTAGGTCTCCACGAATGTACCTTTGATTTAAACGGGATAATATATAGCCTATTTTCATTTCGAAAGTCCTTTCTATATATTAGTGACAGAATTTTTTAAATCGGTCCAGTAGTTTTTGAGCCAAATCATTACAAACATACAAAAATACAAAAATACAAATGTTCTCTCTTTATTAGATATTTCTCTCTATTAGATATTTCTCTCTCACGTTAGTATAGATAGTAATATAAAAATTGTAATGTAAAATTGAAATTTTAATGCGAATTGATGAATGATATGATAATATAATGAATGATAGCGCTAATATGAATAAATTTGACAGATATTTGGCAACTTTTATATGGCGTCATGAGTCAGATAACTATCTAACGCATTATCAGGAACCGGTGAAACTGGCCCTAGACATGGAGGGGCCGTGATACATTTGCCTGTATGGAAATAGACGTTCAAAAAACGGGGCATACCTAAAACTCGTAACGTCACATATAATGGCAGCCATTTCTAAGGTTGTGTCCATCAAGTGCAGGTGGTACTATAGTAGTAGATAACGGATCTATACGTTATAACGAGTATCGATTTTAGATCCGAGTCTTATTAGTCTTACTAAATATCTGTTTTTAACCGAATTCCAAAAAGTAGGAGGTTCTCAATTCGTCTGTCTGTTTTTTTTCTCGTCATTTTTTGTTGTATGTTTGTTTCGCGGGAACTAGCGGGGAAAGCGGGTTAAAAGGCGAGGCGCTGCTAGTTAATATATAAAATGTAGCAGTCTCCTAATCACGATAATTTGCAGGTATTCAACAAATCCTCACGAATCAGTGATGTATTATGACATTCAACGACCATCGCCGGAGGCAACCGAAGCTATAATGATATTAAATCAATTACAAGACTTGTTGTCTCGAACCACCCTTCCTAAACCAAAAAATGATCTTAATATTAAACTCACCGCGGCTCAACGGGATATCACTACTGATCCTAAAAAGGTAAGCATTTTAAAACATATTTTTTGTAACGATATAAGCTAGCAGGAGTAGCGTGACTATCGCCTGTGTCTACCTCTTAGAGGTACATGAACATTATACAACAATCCCAGATAATAGTAGTAAAGCGCTTGTCTGCACGACTTAAAATCATAGACGTAGTATAAAGGGATGCACTGCAGATGTTTTGACAAATTCAATTTAATCCGTATGCTTTAACAATAAGGTTGTAATTGCTTTGTAAAACAAAACGGCCCAATTGAGAGACACCAGGGTGGGAGTGTGTCCTTGTCTAACAACCTGCTATTGCTATGTATGTTCTATACTATATGTATGGCAAGGCTTGAAACCGGTTAATGCTTAACCGTTTCTTAAAGGTTAAAACCGGTTTTAACCAATTATTTTGCTCGAAGCAGAGTTAGAAACCGGTTTATTGATAACCGGTTTAAATACGGCATAAACCTGTTTTTTAATTATTTCGTTCGAAAACCTCTATAAACCGGTTTATTCCGCGAGAGGCTCACGCGTACTTACTTGCATTTGGCACGGGCGATAAAAAAAACATGCTCTCGCACTTTTTGAAGTTTGCTTGCCTTATATGTATAATTTTTATGACCGACCCCTGTTTTCAATATGTCATTTACAATTACTAAATCGTTGTTTGCTTGCTGCCAGTGCACACACAGCTGCAAATTGAAAAGTGGTCGCTGACCATAGCTAAAACCGTTCTAAACCGGTTTATTCAACGAAACCTTTGCTAAAAGGTTTTGCTCAATATCGTTCAATAGCGGTTTATAGAACGAACGAAAACCGAAAAGAAAAGTTCATATGTACTTACGCCCAAACCGGTTTGAATTTTTAACCCGGTTTCCAAGCGTTGTATATAAGTTGTCCATAGTCCATACAAAAGAAAGGGACAAACTCCGTTCAAGGTCGGTCTCATGGTGGCCGGTGTACGCGATCAAGTTTAATATGTAGCAGTTCTGTGCATAAAATAAAACCGGTCAAGTCGAGTTGGACTCGCCAACCGAGGCTTCCGTACCAATTTCTCAGACTAGGTTAAAGGACAAACTTAACTTTGTAATTCGATCCATAGAAAATGTATTGCTCCAACTACAAATAATAAGTTTGTAATAGTACCTACCTTACCTTCTTGCCAAATTTCGATTTTCGAATGTAGACCCAAAACCTATAGCATACTTCCGGTTGACCTAGAATTGTTAATTTTGGTTAAAAGCAAAGTCAGCTCAGGTATAGGAAAATGTTCGAAGTAAAAAAAAGGTAATTAAGGTATTTTTTGGTACTTACAAGTTTTTACGAAAATCTAAATTTGCCCATATATTTTTATCGTGTTGACTAAAGACAGTGATTTTTATACACCTTATAGGAACATAAGACCTCAGTATCTGGTATAAATTTCAACTTGCTAGGTCCACCAGTTCCTTAGAAAATCGGTGGTGACTGACGGACATACGGACAAGAAAGTGATCTTTTTAGGGTTCCGTAGTCCTGACAAGGAACCCTTATAGTTTCGTCATGTCCGTCTGTCTGTCTGTCTGTCTGCCTGTCCGAGGTTTTGCTAAGAGACCGTCAATACTAGAAAGCTGTAATTTTGTGGTAGTATGTATATATATTACGTCGACAAAGTGCTGAAATAAAATTGTAAAAAATATTTTTTTTAGGGTAGCTCCCCTATATGAGAAAAGGGGATGATTTTTTTTTCATCGTCTACCCCATCGTGTGGGGTATCGTTGAATAGGTCTTTTGAAATGACTTAAGGCTTTCTAATACCATTTTTCGATTGAATACTCCATTTACGAAATATGAAACTTTAAAGTGCAAAATTTTGTTCCAGTAGGGCGTCCCCCCCCCCCCCTCTAAAAGCTAAACTACCGGCTTGAAAAAATCTGAAAAATTTCGTGATAATAGCGCATTTCATGAACTTTAAAGGAAAACTACAGTCGTTAAGATAACTTTATTAGTTTAGCATTAATAGTTGTTGAACTTGGGTGTTGGATATATTTGTACCAAATACAAAATCCTTTACTCCTACGGAGTACCTAGTTGCTTGTTTGTAACGGGTAAAGACTTGCATTGAATAACAGGCTACTACGGAACCCTACACTGCGCGTGGCCCGACTCGCACTTGGCCGGTTATTTTACCTTTTGAGGTACGGAACCCTAAAAATGAACAATAACATTTAAATAAATTTTGTTATATGTTTGAGTAACTCACATAATAGTGCTACACCGAATTTCACAGGTAGTAGGAGCATATTATACCGATGTTCCGCCTGACTTGCTGCTACAATGTAGCTTACTACCATCAAAGAGAAATGCTGCCGCCATTACTTTACAGTGTTCCCGCAGCGCACAACCCTTGAGAGTCGGACCGTTCAAGGCCTAGCGTGTTCACCATCTTCGACAACATCATCGCTTACCGCCAGGCGAGATAGTGGTCAAACGCTAATCTTTAGATATTAAAAAGGTGATTGGTAAAATCCGCAGTGCTCTTCTAGTTTCTTTCACAATTTACATTACATATTAATGAATACATAATATAATATATATATATTATATAATAAAATAATACATACTATTATATTCCAGATTATAAAAGCTGTTAAGAACATGGCTGTATTAATAGTGGCGTTTATAGAAGAGATGGGGACATATGGAGGTTATTTAAGTGTCGTGGCTTACATAATTCTATTAGAACGGTTGAAGAGAAAATCATCTACCATGGAGGAGGGACATTTGTACTCTATGGCTTCGGCACACATGCTAGAGTAAGTGTTATTAAAAGATACTATTATTTGTCTAATATAGGATGATATTTTTGACAGGTCACTGCATGGATGAGGTAGTACTTCAAAATTCAAATTCAAATGTATAATCGTTAATGAATTTATTCGATTA
This sequence comes from Cabera pusaria, assembly GCA_954871355.1. Taxonomy (NCBI): domain Eukaryota; kingdom Metazoa; phylum Arthropoda; class Insecta; order Lepidoptera; family Geometridae; genus Cabera; species Cabera pusaria. The sequence goes on from OX940896.1 coordinate 16,168,155, forward strand.
TTCTCATGGAACTTAGAAATAGTTGCATGGCATGATGTATGTTAATGTTTAATAATCGATAAGGTAGATACTGTGTTAATAAAGATCGATTTATTTTATTTCAATCCGATTGTCGTCATTGTCATATCAGTCTGTGCTGTTTTTTATGCGTGGTACTTTAATAAGGGGGCGGTACCCTTCTATAAAGTACGACATTAATGTTGTAGATTTTACCGAGAAAAAATACTGCCTTCATGGACGTGAGCTGTCAAATATATCATCATGTAGACAAGGTTTAGTGGCGCTTTAAACTGAATGAATATTCACCGCTAACAATAAAATAAAAAGACACTCCCGAACCCTTACAGTGTTACTTATAAAAATCTGTTGATCAATTGCTGAACTGCCTCTCAGCTGAGAGGCTCTCAAGGACTTGATCGTTGCTCTCTTTTATGAGTGAACTTTTGTTCACTCATAAAAGCTAATCAGCCGTTGTTTGGTTGAGACACCAAATAGATATGCTCCATGGGCTATTGGCACAGATGATAACCAAATTAATCGACTTAAGACCGATTCTAGATTCTTAAAACTTCATATTTTATCTGTTACGCCCCGTTGATTAGACAGTTTAAGAAATACCGCGAAATACAGACCGCAGTCAGTGTTGCCACCTTTGCTTTTTTTAGGCGCCAGATCAAAAGTATATTATACTAGCTGACACCCGCGGCTTCGCCCGCGTTATTTGTGTCTTTATGACCATTGAGATCTAGATCGATGATCTCTTAGGCCAATTCACCATAGATGACCCCCAACGTCGAACTCAATATCCTCTATTGTTAAAGTCATTAATCATTTTGGTAAGGTATTCGAAGTTGTGCTGTTTAAATGTTTGACGCAACACAAAAGTTCCTGAAATATTTCTTACAAAGAAAATAAGGTGAATAGCTGCGCGAGCGAACATTTTTTATGACTTTATATGACCCTGACAGTTTTTATGACCTACTAAGTTAACACCGATGACCCTAAGGTTAAACTTGATATCCACTTATTTTAATGTAAATAATCGTTATGATTATTGAAGATTGTACTGTTTCAATTTATTACTCGTTTTTATGCGTATGGCTATAAAAATACAAAAGTGCTGAACTTATTACCTAAAAAGTAGATCAAACAAATTATTTCGCGAGCGTTGCGAGCGCTATCACTGGGCGAGCGAAGTGAGCGCGAAAATGTTTACGTCTTATGACCCTGACAGTTTTTATGACCTACTAAGTCAACACCGATGACCCTAAAGTTAAATGTGGCTGTTAAACACGAATGTTGTTTAAAATACTTCCCACAAAGCAGATAAAACACGTTGGGCAAGCAAAGCTATCGCGTAAATTTTGATGACTTTTAATGACCCTGACAGTTTTATGGCCTAATTAAGACACTTATTAAGTTTAGTCATTATAGATGAACCTAAGATCAAACTTTTATGATTATGCAAACTCTATGTAAAGTTAACAAATTATAGGCACCCACACTTAACTGCCGAAAAAAAGTATTGTTTGCCCTTTTATGCCCTATTAAATGTCTTTGTACAAAATTTCATCTAAATCGGTCAAGCCGTTTGGCCGGAAAGAGGCCACACATTTACAAAATTCCATAATAAATATAAAGACAACCGAAATTGCAAGCTAAAAAAAGTATTCGTTGTCCTTCTATGTCTTAGTCTGTGTACAACATTTCAGCTAAATTGGTTATCCTGTTTGACCGAGAGTAGGCCACAAATTTACAAAGTTCAATTTAAAAAATCTGGACACCTGGAGTCGACTGGCAGAAAAAAAGTATCCTATGTGATTCTATGCCATATGAACTGTAATATGTTTAAAATTTCAGCTGAATCCGTCAAGCTGTTTAGCTGATAAGAGGCCACACATTCACAAAATTCAATAAAAAAAATGTGGTCACTCAGACTCGATAGCCAAAAAAAAAAGTATACTTATTCTATTCTGCCCTTCGACATGTATTCATACAACATTTCAGGCAAATCGGTCAAGCCGTTTATTCGAGAAGAAGTCTTATATTTACAAAATTCAATTAAAATATCTGGACCCCCTGACTCGATAGCCAGAAAAAAAGTATCCTATAACCTATTCTGCCCTATAACATGTATTCATACAACATTTCAGGCAAATCAGTCAAGCCGTTTATTCGAGAAGAGGTCTTATTTTTACAAAATTCAATAAAAAATATCTGGACCCCCAGACTCGACAGCCAGAAAAAAAGTATCCTATATCCTATTCTGCCCTATGACATGTATTCATACAAAATTTCAGGCAAATCCGTCAAGCCGTTTATTTGAGAAAAGGTCTTATTTTTACAAAATTCAATAAAAAATATCTGGACCCTCTGACTCGACAGCCAAAAAAAACGTATTCTATATTCTATTTTGCCCTATGACATGTATTCATACAACATTTCAGGCAAATCGGTCAAGCCGTTTAGTCGAGAAGAGGTCTTATTTTTACAAAATTCAATAAAAAATATCTGGACCCCCAGACTCGACAGCCAGAAAAAAAGTATCCTATATCCTATTCTGCCCTATGACATGTATTCATACAAAATTTCAGGCAAATCGGTCAAGCCGTTTATTTGAGAAAAGGTCTTATTTTTACAAAATTCAAAAAAAATATCTGGACCCTCTGACTCGACAGCCAGAAAAAAAGTATCTTATATTCTATTTTGCCCTATGACATGTATTCATAAAACATTTCAGGCAAATCGGTCAAGCCGTTTATTCGAGAAGAGGTCTTATTTTTACAAAATTCAATAAAAAAATATCTGGACCCCCTGACTCGACAGCCAGAAAAAAGTATCCTATATCCTATTCTGCCATATGACATGTATTCATACAACATTTCAGGCAAATCGGTCAAGCCGTTTATTCGAGAAGAAATCTTATATTTACAAAATTCAATTAAAAATATCTGGACCCCTATGTACTATCTTTGTACAAAATTTCAGCCAAATCGGTCAAGCCGTTTGACCGTGAAGAAGTCCCAAACAAACAAACAAACAAATAAACAAACTGTCTTTCGCATTTATAATATTGGTGTTGATTGCGCCACAACACAACACATTAATATGAACTCTTCGCGACACAACAGACGGCGCCCCAACACACCCAACACAGCAATATGAACCTAGGTGTACATTTCACCAGATTTCTTGGAATTAAAAAAAACCGGGCAAGTCGAGATGGACTCGACCACCGAGGCTTCGCAGACTAGGTTAAAAAACAAACTTAACTTTGTAGTTGTATCCATAGAAAATGTATTGCGCCAACTACACATACTAATTTTGTTTCAGTAAATTACCTTTTTTTAGTTATTACACTACATATTTACGGTTTTCAAATTTACTCCTATATAAGTGTTTTAAGACCTTACTTCATCATGCCAAATTTCATGGTTCCAGGGCAACGGGAAGTACCCTGTAGGTTTTGATTTTGAAAACGCTATATAATGAAAAAGTACCATCAGAAAGCCTTGAAAAAGCGCCAGTTCTTGCGGGAAAACCACCAAGGTGGTAACACTGCGCAGTCCGCACAACCGTCACAACATGAATCAGCTGATTGGTCGTGGCGGCGCCATCTTGCCTCTCAGCAGCCTCTCAACAATGTCCCGGCAGTGGTTAACTTTGAGAGCTGTCAATGCAATTCTCAACGGCCTCTCAACTTTGATTACTGTTTATGAGTGAGATTTCCCTTGATCAATAGTTCAACAATTGCTCAAAATTTGAGACACGTTTATCAGTGTTATTTATAAAAATCTATTGATCAATTGCTTAACTGCCTCTCAGGTGAGAAGCTCTCAAGGACTTGATCCTTGCTCAACTTTTGTTCACTCATAAACGTTAGTCAGCCATTGCTTGGTTGAGACACGAAGTAGATATGCTCCATGGGCTGTCGGCATAGACTATAACCAAATTATTCGACTAAAGAACAATTCCAGCCCCCAGATATTATTTTTTTATCTGTAACAAACCAGTCTGTTTTTGACAGATTAAGTGACAGAAAAAATACCGCAAAATCCGCGCCAGTCTAGACTTGGCATATATATCAGCTGATTGGTTCTGCCAGCGCCATCTTGCCTCTCAGCAAGTGCAAGTGCCAAGTGCATGGTTCCGGCGTTGGTTAACTTTGAGGGCTGTCAATACGATTCTCAACGACCTCTCAACATTTATTACTGTTTATGAGTGAGATTTTATAATATATAAGTTTATAATGTATAATATATAAGTTAATTATAAGAATAGTTCAGCAATTGCTCAAAATTTGAGACACGTTTATAAGTAACACTGTTAAAGTTTATCCTTGAAGTGGATGAATAATTTAATATCGTTAATAAAATCCGACTAATCGCATCGGCCGGTAGTATCAAGCGGCAATAACCCAATGGATAAGTTGTCGGACTGGCAATCAAGAGGTCGTGAGTTCTATCCCCACCCATTGCATATTTAGCCTAGTTGGAGGGGTTAACAAGAATACTAGTAATGTGCAACCAAACATTGCTAGTAACATCATTGTTTTTAGGGTTCCGTACCCAAAGAGTAAAACGGGACCCTATTACTAAGACTCCGCTGTCCGTCTGTCTGTCTGTCTGTCTGTCTGTCTGTTTGTCTGTCTGTCACCAGGCTGTATTTCATGAACCGTGATAGTTAGACAGTTGAAATGTTCACAGATGATGTATTTCTGTTGCCGCTATAACAACAAATACTAAAAACATAATAAAGTTAAAAATAATAGAGGGTTCCCATACAAGAAACGTGTTTTTTTCGGCATTTCACGCTATCTATGAACGCTTAGTTAGGTAAACGCACCAAAGATGGCGTTATATTGAAATGTCGAACCCTAACACCTTTGTTAGACGTTAGATGGCGTTATAAGAAATAAAATGTTTATTTATTATTATTTTTTGCTGGCGTAAAATGAAAGTGGTATTTTTTGCTCGATCTTATAAAATACTGTAGTGTGGTACGGAACCCTACGAGTGTGAGTCCGACTTGCACTTGGCCAGTTTTTTTTAAATTAGCCAACATCTAAGTTCAACGACTATTACTGCTAAACTAATGAAATTATCTTAACCGCTATCATTTTCCTTTGAAGTTCATGAAATGCACTATCATGATGTTTTTTTCCAGATTTTTCAAGGTAGCAGTTTAGCTTTTTTTTAAGCAGGATTCCGTAGTCCTGACAAGGAACCCTGCTAAAAAAAAGCTAAAATTGTAATTTTATCGAGATCTGATATGTATCTCCAGAGATATGGAGATAAACATCTCAATCTTAGTACTGAAAATTAATGGCGCGACATTTGAAGTCGGTTCTTTTGGTTTTTTAAACAATCTTTTTTTTTTGCTCAATATCATATTCATTCTTACATTACAGGGCGCGTCGAAGCCTTGAGTATTCAATGGATGCTGACTACGGTTACCTGAAGATTATCAAGCATTCATCACCTAAGATTTTACAATTATTGAATATATTAAAAGAGTACAGCCCAGAAGTGATGAATAAACCTGGACGTAAGATTTTTTTTTAAGCATCTATAGGTTTTTATTTGGCCACTTTGTCCCCTGTTGTTAAGTGACGATGTGGTCGAGAACGGTGGCAAGTTAGGTCTATATTGGAAACTGGAGAACACTAGTGATGACTAGTGTATATTAACGTTATATCCGGCTGTAATATAGGTAGTGTCCAGTGAAATAGGCGTGACGAAAGATTTTGAAATCCTCTTCCGTAATGTGGGAACACATTTACAATTCACGAAAAAACCTTTATTTCGGTAATAAACTGATGTCTATAGCAATGTTTCTAATATTTTTTTCAATAGTGCGCGAAAACAGCTCACATGTGTCATGGAGTCGGCTGTAACGACACGCATAGGTTAATGACATACTTAACGTAGTAACTATTATATAATCTGTGACAATGGATACACATGTGTTTCCAAAATTTAATATCATTTTCAAGAAAACCTGAACTCATAAGAGGACCTAAGCGTGACATCATGCTCTGTGATTGATGTTTCAATCAAAATGGCCGATTGCAGTATTTTAATGTTTTATTTTATTGAAAATCTTAATAATCTAATTTTTTTTATATATATATAACTAAACTAGTGTTTTAAATTGATTTAATATTTATTTTCCCCTAAAATCATTAAATCTTCGATTTTTAGGGTTCCGTAGCTGAATTAGATTCGTCATGTCTGTCTGTCTGTCTGTCCATCCGTCACAGCCATTTTATTCCGAAACTGTTAGGACTACAGAATTGAAACTTGGTAGTTAGATGTATTCTGTGAACCGCTTTCTGATTTTTTATACAAAAATAAAAAATATAAAAGTTTAAGGGGGGGCATCCCATGGAACTGAAACAAAAAAAATTATCTTCACACCTATACGTGTGGGGTCTATAGATAGGTCTACAAAAATGACATTGAGGTTCCTAAAATCATTTTTTCTCAAAGTCAATCATTTGAAAGATAGGCGCGTCTAAAGTGGTAAAATGTGTGCCTCCCCCCCCCCCCCCTCTAACTTTTAAAGTATGGGAGTGAAAAATCTAAAAATTATATATGCTGTAGATCTTAATAAAAAACGAAAATTGGTTTGAACCAGATACAGTCAGCAGTTTTTGAGATATGGCGACCGCAAAGATATGCTGTAGTGGTAGGACCTGTGCTAGTTCGTCTGTGGCGGTACAACCACTTTGCCAATTAATTCAGCCGTGAAATGGGTATATTTTCAGTTTGAATCGCAGTGTCCATTGAAAATTAGAAATGATCGCACAGGCAAAGGCGGTGGAGGAGTGGCTATGTACCTAAAGAGTCATATCTCTTTTAAAATTGTGCGGCAGTCACCTTCGACTTACACTGCATCCGCAGAATATTTATTCATCGAAGTCGAGCTTGGTGTTAAAATTCTTATAGGGGTTGTCTACTGCCCCCCAGCCATTGACTACTTCTCGAAATTCGAGACTGAACTTGACACTTGGTTAGCTGACTATAATAGTGTTATTATTTTAGGCGACCTGAACACTTGCATGATCAACCAGAACAGCAGATCTAGGAAGCTGAAGTCTATTATTGATGCTACAAATCTAAACCTATTAGACTTATTGCCCACGCATCACACTCATACTAATGACACATTATTGGATTTTATAATAACTAGTAATATTAATCTTGTTGCTACTCATGGTCAACTTACAGCTCCTGCTTTCTCCCACCATGACTTAATTTACACTTCAATTAAAATTAAAACTCCAAAATGTAAACCAGCCATTTTAAACCAACGCAGTTTTAAAAAAAATAATATGGACAAGCTCAATGTGGATGCATCTTCAGTGGCCTGGACGTCTATCGAGGATATGACTTCTGTTGACAATAAAGTAGCATTTCTTAACAAAAATATAATAAGCTTATTTGATCGACATGCTCCTATACATCAAGTGAAACTCAAACACCAACCCACCCCGTGGTATAATGAATGTATACGTAAAGCTAGGATGTACAGAGATAGGGCTTTTAGAAGATATAAGCGTCTCAGAACAGTTGAAAATTGGAATAAGTACAAAAAATTAATTAAATGAAGAAATTAAATTAAATTAATTAAGAAACAAATGCAATATTCTCTGTAGGAATGCAAAGCGACGTTTTATTTTCGATCAAATAGAGGCTTCCTCTCCAGCGGGCATCTGGAGTTTTTTAAGATCAATTGGCATAGGCAAATCTAATTCTCCTAATTGTAAATTACCATTTGACCTGACCCCAACACCCTTACTGCACATTTCACTTCGTGCACAAAATTAGATCACCTAACTAAATCAGCAACATTACGCGAAATTCAAAACATACCCCGTCCTGATATAGCACCATTTGAATTTTCCTTGGTGAGTGAAGATGCTATTCACAAAATTATTTCATCTCTGAAGTCCAAGGCGATTGGATGTGACAACATTGGTCGCATTATGATCTCGTTCATTTTAAATCATATTCTCCCTTTTTTTTTTATATTTTTTTTTTTTACTTGGGGAAACCCGGTCGGGTACCACTTCCTTGTGGGGTCAATGAAGTGGTTATGTCCGACTCCAACGGACTAAAACCCCAAGGTGCTCCCTCTCGACACCGAGTATCGAGGCTACGGGTACGCTTTCGCACTCGCCCGCGGCCCCGACGGTGTTCGTCCACAAGGACTCCTCCTCGGGGGGGGTTAACAGGCTTTCGCCCCTCCCCCCACGTCACGACGTACCAGAACACATGGACGTCGCAACCTCCTTTCCGGGGACCACGCCAGCAAATGGGCGCCAGACAACCCCATGTCTTAACGCCCTTGGTCCCCTGCGGTGGGTCAGATCAGTGGCCCCACCGCCAGCCACTTCGGTCGCAGAAGATAGGGAGAGCGGCGCATCGCCATACCAACACTCCTCCTCTTCTGCGACCCCGCCGCGTCCGCCATCTAACGGTGGCGGCCCCGCCGGGGCCACGAAAGGTAGGGAGGCCGGCGCACCGCAATACCAGCACTCCTCTCCCGCCGCGGCCCCTCGCCTACAGCTGTAGTGCATCCCATACTGCACCGCAGCCCGCCTCAGTCGCAGAGCTGCCCATACGGCACTGCGACCTACTTGTACCGCTCACTCCCGAATTTGGTGGATAACCCAGAGGAGCGGTCCCTCTCGGGCCAGCCAGCTCCTCCAGCATGGCATGGCCCCGGGTTCCTCTTAGCTTCACCGTGGTACCCCAGCCACGGTTACTAGAGCCCCCCCGCCACGCCAAGGCGGGAACCCACCGGGGGGAAATCATATTCTCCCTGCCTTGACCCATATTGTCAACTGGTCACTTGAATTTGGTCAATTTCCGGATCAATGGCGCAAAGCTCACGTCCTACCTCTCCCTAAAGTCTCCAACTCTCAACTTCCAAATCAGTTTCGACCTATCTCTATTATACCTTTTTTATCTAAAATTATTGAGTCAGTGGTTCATAAGCAAATGACAGAATATTTATCAAAATTTGCTCTTTTTAATCAATTTCAGTCTGGGTTTCAGATCGGGTCACAGCACAACTATTGCTTTGCTTAAAGTTACTGAAGATATCCGGTATAACATGGAAAACTCTAATGTTACCATCTTGTTCTCATCGACTTCAGTAACGCCTTTAACGGTGTTAATCACGACCTGTACCCCGAGCACGAAAAACTTGCGAAAAAGTATTCGTATCGTCATCGACTTGAAAATGTATGAAATTTGTACAGCGCCCCTATCGTGCGTAAAAGTAACTAAATTCGGTAGCACGAACGATTTTGATTTGATTCGTATCGCAAACGTATCGTTACGTAAACGATATTTGAGATTTTATTAACAAAATGCGAGCATGAACTTAATTTTGACGTACGGTAATGTTAATTTCGAAGGCTGGCAATCGAGCATAGTCGAATATTTTTTCACTTAGGAATTTCCGGTGAGAAAAGTTTCGAAACTTTTTTTAACTGCATAAAACATATTTTTTGCCTGTATTAAATGCAAATACCGCCCGCTTTACCAACGTCGTTCTCTTTATTATCTTCTTGCTGCAAGTTTACTTGAAATTAAGGGAAAATAAAAACATAAAAACAACATAAAAAATCTTTCCTCATAGTTAATCCTCCTTCGAGTTAATAAAACCTTCGTTCCAAGTTGACAAGTTTCATCGTTGTCAGCGACCATATTTGATTATCAAACTTCAAATTCGACACTGTCATTATGTCATCCATCCATGTAAGTAAATAAAATATACCAAGTGTGAGTCGGGTTTCCACTAAGGGTTCCGCACAACACAATGTAATAATAAATATATGAAACTCTTAATTCACCACAACACTCTTCAATTATATGAACACTATGGCTCAATGCATATTAAATAGGCAGCGACGCGACGCGCTAAGACGATCAGAAATGACAAGACATTATAAATCTTATGAACAATGTTACAAGACAAAGAAACGCTTGATAGAATGAACGAGGTGTGGGTACATAGTATTATTAAGTATTCTGTGATGTGGGGAAGCCTCGAGCCGTCGTTTTTCTTTCGAAATAAGGAACCCAAACTCCAAAGAATCAAGTCTTTGGTGACGCTATATCTTTCGTTCATAAACTGATATATATATTTTTAAAGGTATTAAATATTATTCTCTTTTTCAAATAAAATGCATTTTAATATCACTCATACCGTATTTGAAGATGTTTATTCTGTTAAAGTACTTTTTTAAATATAATTTCCGATAAATAGAAAGCTAAGCCAGAAGTAATAAAAAGTTCACTGTTCAATTTAATTTTTGAACGAATAATTCATTCAATAAGACGTTCATTTCATTCACAACGGCTCGTCCCTACTTACATTAGGATGACGCTACTAACATAATCGTATCGAGCTCTCGATAGCTGTCAGAGTGTGCTTCGTGCTGCCGCCTATCGTAACACCACGTTATTGTATCGTTGACTCGATACCTTTACGATACGAATTCGATGATTTTTCGTGCTCGGGGTACTGTTGCTGGCTATCCTCACCCATCTTAATTTTTCGTCTTCCTCTGTTATATGGCTTACATCGTACCTGTCAGAGCGCCGGCAGGCTATTCGCTTGGGCCAAACCCTTTCCGAGTGGTGTGACGTGGATACTGGCGTTCCGCAAGGAGGAATCTTATCTCCTTTGCTATTCTCAATCTTTATCAACCTACTCTCTAGATATCTTCAATGTCATTATCATTTTTACGCAGACGATCTGCAACTGTACCGTCATACTGTAGTGGAGGACCTAGACGCTGCTATTGCCGATTTGAATGAAGATCTTTTAAAATTATTATCCTGGTCTAGGCGCTTCGGTATTTTAGTAAACCCAAACAAATGTCAAGCAATCGTCATAGGAAGCAGTCGGCAACTTTCAAAGGTCCAGTTATCTAATTTACCTTTGTTGTACTATAATAATATTGTTATCCCTCTCTCAAATACTGTTAAAAACTTGGGTATCATACTAGACTCTAACCTTAACTGGACAGCTCAAATCAATGAAGTCTCCCGAAAATTGTTTGCGTCGTTACATGCCATACTGCGGTTTAAAAACTTTCTTCCTGTCACTACCAAAATTGCTCTTGTTAATTCACTGCTCCTGCCAATTATTGACTACGCTGACGTTTGCTACGTTAATATAACGGAGGAGTTACTTAATAAATTGGATCGTTTGCTAAATACTGGCATTCGGTTTATCTACGGTCTCCGTAAGTATGGCCATATTTCAGAATACAGAGCCAAACTTCAGTGGCTCCCCATCCGTGAAAGACGTAACTGCCAGAATATTAGGAGTTTTATTTTCAATTTTGAGAGATAAGTTTGCTCCAGACTATTTCCAAGACGATTTTAATTTTTTGTCCGAGACGCATGACAGAGATTTGCGCTCAACTGATACGCTGCTTATGGCAACTCCATCCCACAGCACCAATTTCGTTGGTCACTCATTTACGGTTGCTGCTGTACGGTTGTGGAACCAGTTGCCTACCGACATCAAAATGGCTGCATCGAAAGATTTATTTAAGAGACAAGTCAAAGGTTATTTCCGCAAGAAAGTCTTTCCTACCAACAATTAGAAAAGCACAATATATTATAAGTAGTTTCATTAAGTTATGTATATTATTTATTTGTTTTTATGTTATTTATTATAGTAAGTACTCGTATATATTATAATTAGTCCGGTAGTAGGTAATGATATTATTTTAGTATATAAAACCACCTCTGTACTACTATAAGCACGACTCAAAATGTTCCCCACCGCTGCTGGATGACCGGTAGAAAATGCTTTTAGCATTAAGTCCTCCTTTTGTACATTTTTTTTTGTGCAATAAAGTATTTACAAACAAACAAATTACCGAGCATGTGAGACTTAACATCTTTATGTCTCGAGGTAACAGGCGCAGTGCGGTCACATGCAAAATGCTGGATAGCCAGAATTTTGCATGTGACCGCATTGCGCATACCGCTGTATCTGTAATAGTTAAACGCCATAGTTAACCATCAGGCGAGCGTCGTGTTTGTCTTGTTACCTTATATCATAAAAAACCTACCTCTAGTCTGAGTGATCGTCGCGATTTATTCGCGTCACCTGACTCCCGAAAAAGAGCGACGGACTCGCTCGAAACATAGATTGAGAAAATTCGATAAAAGTATTTGAAGCACGCTTGCCTAGAAGATACCTGTTCACTCGCGATTTGAAGACCCCCGGATTGAACTTAACAGGAAACAGACTCTGGCAGGGAATTCCATTTAGGGTTTGGGAATTCCCGACAATTTCAAAGTCCCGGGACACGAGACAGCCTACAGTCAAAGTCCCGGGACTTCGAGACTTGATTTTTTTTGTTATGACTGTATCTGTATCTGTAAAAATAATAATAATAATCCAAATAAATGTTATATGTTTATTCGCTGAGCGAGTATCACTTTATTATCTTTTTTAGGGTTCCGTACCTCAAAAGGTAAAAAAAGGAACCCTTATAAGATCAATTTCTTGTCCGTCTGTACATCTGTCTGTCTGTCTGTCTGTGTGTCACCACCGATTTTCTCATAAACGGGTAGACCTAGCAAGTTGAAATGTATACCAGATACTGATGTCTATAGTCCCTATTAGGTGTATAAAAATCAAGGTCCTAAGTCAACACGATAAAAAGATATGGGCAAATTTAGATTTTCGTGGAAACTTGTAAGTACCAAAATATACCTTAATTACCTTTTTTTTATTTCGAACATTTTTCTATACCTGAGCTGACTTTGCTTTTAACCAAAAATAACAATTCTGGGTCAACCGAAGTACCCTATAGGTTTTGGGTTGAAAACCTGTAGGGTACTTCCTGTTGACCTAGAATCATGAAATTTGGCAAGAAGCAAGGTCTTATAGCACAACCAAAGAAAAAATTCCATAAAATTAAAAAAGTTGAAAATGAAAGGATGTCCCCATATATATAGAAACGTCAATTAAGATAGGCCCCTGAGTTATATGAGCGCTCATACAATTCAGAGGTCTAGCTTAATTGGTACCTACCAACCTTGGTACGGAAGCCTCGGTGGGCGAGTTCAACTCGACTTGGCCGGTTTTATTTTATAGGAAAAAATTAAATAATACACTATAGTAGAGGGATGATACTGAGTTTTTACGAAGAAAAATAAACAAAAACGAAATTTGCGAGTTTTAACCCGACCAAATTAAAATAATAAGGTGTTCTTTGCAAACATAATTTATTAACCGACTTCAAAAAAAGGAGGAGGTTTCTCAATTCGACCGTATATATATATTTTTTTTATGTTTGTTCGGGGATAAGTTCGTCGTTTATGCACCGATTTTGATTATTCTTTTTTGTTAGAAAGGAGATATCCCAAGTGTGGTACCATGGTAATTTTATCGAGGTCTGATAAGTATCTCCAGAGATATTGAGATAAACATCTCAAAATTGCTACTGAAAATGAACATTGAAGTCGGTTCTTTTTTAGTTTTTTAAACGATATTATAAACATGACCTATTACACTTCAATTAAATTTATGGGCGTCGTCGATTATACAAAAGCGCCGTTGCAGAAGAAGTTACACCAAACCACACTCATGTGAGTGTGGTTTGGTTTAATCTTATATATATAAAAGAAAGTCTTGTTAATTACTACACTTATAACTCAATAACGGCTGGGCCAATTTTTATGATTTTTGTATTTTTGGAATTGTCTTTGTCAGGAATAGGATAATAAGTATTTAAAAATAATGAATAATTAACCTGAAAAAAATATATAAGACAAATTATTTTGCCAAAATGTTCCTGGGTTAAAAAACTGACAATTATTTGATGTTCAATTGTTTATTCCGTCGATACGGTAAACCCCATTATCGCATATTTTTTTCTGTATAATTATGGCTCCACACGATTAGTGTATTTAGCCAGTGTCAGGTATAAAAATACTTCAAGTTTTTGTGAATTCAAGTCATGTAGATTTTAAAAATGTCAAATACTGTCAGTAATGACAATTGTTTGACATATTTATTGATTGTCAAATATGCGTGCCAAATATAATGTATTCTATAACTTATCCATAACAAAAATTACATAAATACCTAATCGTCTTGCTGACACGGGGTTGAAGTACTTGATTATTGTATTTTAATTCTATATCTGTATTGCCATAATACATTAATAAACTTAATTACTATTTTGTATTCATTTATTACGTTCATAAAAGCCTAAATTAAGTTCATCTAAAAGGTAACACGACATTCATTGTCTGTTAGGTGGTACGAAGTTCGCCGGGCCAGCTAATATATCATATAGGCTAGTGTTTGACCACTATCTGTTGGTAAGCGATGATGCGGTCGAAGATGGTAAGCACGCTAGGCCTAGAATGGGAACTGGATCTCAAGGATAGCTGCCGGAACACATAAGATGTTTGGCGACAGATTTTCTAACTTGAGTGGTAGCTGGCCAGGCGGACACTAGATATATAGTGTCCTACCACCATGCGGGGGTAGTATTATTATTATTATTGGTTTCTTAACGATGTTTTTCCTTTACCGGAAGGCCACTGTGAAAAGCGCACATACATTTTTCGATAGAAAAATCCATTGGTGCACGGCGGTTTGAACTCGGTACCTCTGGCATCAAAGCCAACCGTTCATAACTGAAATTGTAGACTGACTGACTGACTCAACTGACACAGACACAATCATAATTCAAACGTGACAGAACAATCAATATAGCGGCATGATGGCGGCGCGGCAAACGGATTTATTGTGGTTTGTACTCAGTAGTTACGTAGTACAGCAAGTAATTATTCATTAAACTAACAGAAGACGCTGGGCTCCTTCAATTATTTGAAAATAATAAAACTGGCCAAGTGCAAGTCAGCATCGCGTCTCTTATCGCACACTTAGGGAGGGTTCCGTACAATACGAAACATAACAGAGTTTCAACCTAATATGTTTGATTAATTGATATTACCAAGAATATTTGGTTTGGTCGCGATCTAGAAAGACGGGAAACGGAAAGACGTTTACTAGCGCCATCTATGTCATTTTGCCGAAACTAAATCTGTGAAAATTTCAACTAACTATCACGGTTAATGAGCTATAGCCTGGTGACAGACGGACAGACAGACAGACAGACGGACAGCGGAGTCTTAGTAATAGGGTCCCGTTTTACCCTTTGGGTACGGAACCCTAAAAATGATTACATAATCATTTCGACAGTCTTGTCTCGTCTCGTGTCTCGACTCAAAAGTCCCGGGACTCGAGACAGCAATAATCACGAAAATTCCCGGGACTTCGAGACACGAGACGTCCCGGGACCCAAACCCTAATTCCATTCCTTCGCTTTGCGAATAATAAATATGGATGCAAAGCGCTTTGAACTGAAAATTGAATATCTACCATGTATCTATGGCGCATGTCTGTGCGCCTGCTAGTACGATGGTAAAAGGGGGACGGTGGAATTAATTCGTGCAATTGAAAGGCACACTCTCCGAAATATATCCGATACCGATAAACTGGCGACTTTACGGCGATGCTCAAGGCTCTGAAGCCTTTTGCCTACTAAATTGTTGTCGTTTATGAGTTTCTTGGCTCTCCTCTCAATAACTTCCAACGTCTCCATCTGATGTTTTGCGGACCCATCCCAGTGGTGACAGCAGAACTCCATACAAGATCGGACTTGTGCTTGATACAAATTTAGAAGCTGTCCTGTTAAAAATTCATGATAATTTTACAACAAAAAATACTAGTAATCGGCAAAGAATACTTGACGTGACTCTGACTATTAATTAAATAATACTAATCAATTTCAGTTCTACTAAAAGTGAACAAAGCCAAGAAGCCACTTTCAGCCATTATATTCACACAGCAGCGATTCACAGCTAAGATTTTGTATAATCTACTGAAGGCTGTCAAAGAGACTAATCCGCAGGAATTTGGGTTTCTGGAACATGATTTTATAGTCGGCTTTAACATCAACCCCATGAAATCCACCAGAGAACAGCATTATTTAAAGAAATCTAGTCATCAAGCTCTTTTGAAGTTCAGCGGACAGTAAGTTTCAAGCGTTGTCATTTCTTTTTATACCTTTTTTACAATGCGATGAAGTGGTTGAAAATGGAGAACACGCTAGGCCTATGATAGTCTCAAGGGCTGTGTGCTACCGGGACACCCTCAAATTTATGTCGGCAAATTTTCTTCATGATGGTGGTAAGCTTTTTGGTAGCTCCTTTTACGAAACCCGTGTCCATATCATGTATCCATGTATTGTATTCTTCTTATTGCACGAATTCCTTCCGCTATCCTCTTCACATTGTTACTACTAAATGGATATACAGGTTGCTCCAGAAAGTAGTGTCAAGCGGAAGTCCCGAGCTATAACACCTCAAGGGATATCGAAATCACCCCCATGTATGGTCCGCAATATTTGGTAGTTTAGTATGGCCTTTTCTTACTTTCATTTTTACTAAATTACTACTACAGAGACATTTTTGGTTTATAATTGAGATAATTAGCCGATGATTAAAGATAGGTTAATCAAATTTATACCATAAATTATTATTAAAATCATAAAGTTGAAACTGGTTCGAAAAAAAGCTATGTTATTATTGTATTTAATCGGCCTTCAAAGTCTGTACCTCACTTGATGTTCTTATACTTTATTGATTTTTTTTTGCCTAACCAGTTAATGCTGTATTTTTTCAAACATTATTATTGATCAGTTATTCGGCTAGATTTTAAAAAAAAATACCAGCTAATTATTTCATTTATTAAGGTCAGTATGAGCAAAAACGTCTGTGTAGTCGTTATTTAGTAGAAATAGTTAAAGAAGGCCATAAACTCCTAAACTACGAAAAATCGCGGAACTTACATAGGGGTGATTTAGATACCTCTTGAGGTGTTCTACCTCTGGACTTCCGCTTGACCGTTTGAGTGAACAGGTATCTTCTAGGCAAGCGTGCATCGTTCATCACATCGTCATTTAATATTAGGTTAGATAGTTTGACAAACAATTGCTAATCAGTTATTAAAAAACAAATTGCTTAAGAGATAAAATATTTTTATTCCACATTTCTGAGTTCCTACTTAAAGATGCACTATGCGTTTGTCAAAATCTTCTTGAAGATGGGTGAACTATTTAAGGTTTGGTTTATGAATGCAGTGTAGAATAACCATTTGTTTCCAGAGAGTTGAACTGTCTAATATCGACCAGCGTTATTGAAGAGGGCGTGGATATCCCACAATGCTTGTTGGTGTTGCGTTACGACCCTCCTTTGGAATACAGGTCCTATATTCAGAGCAAAGGTAATCCTACTTTTATTTATTTTTAATTTGGTTGGCCAAATTAGTGTATAACACAAGTTTTCGTTGTATTATTACATAATCGAGTGCTTCATAACAAATGGGCGTACAGCAAAAGCGTGTTTTGTACTATCTATAGCATTAGAAAATTTAAAACGCCATTTTTGTTTGTACGCCCATTTGTTATGAAGCCATCGTATGTAGTGTGCGTTACATGTTATGTACATGAGCAGTGTCTGACCGTCATGAGCAAACACTAATATTAATAAAAAATATCATGGATAGAGTAGATAGTGCTTATTCCGTTAATTTATTGATTGAACTAGCAACAACCCCACCCGGGTGAAATTTGTATTACCTATATGTCTCAACGGCCCGTTGACCATGACTTCTAATCCTAAGAACGCTGGTTCAAAGCCACCAACGGATTTTTCTATATGAGTTCATGAATCATGGGTATTCGTCTACACTTGGCAGGAGCATTATATCTATGTTTGCTACCTGACTCGTTACCAAAAAGTAGCTTAGCACCGTCACGGAGAAAATCTGCCGCTTTGTCCGGCAGCACATTCTTTGTCCTGGCGTGTTCATCGTCCTTGACCACATTATCGCCACCAAGCAAGATAGAGGTCAAGCGCTACCTAGTTACTAAATCTATTCTGTGGTTTCGATGCAAACATTTTAATGGTTGCGATACGAGTAATTTTAAATCTGTGATATTTTCTAAATTTTTTAATATATTTTTATATCGTAAAGGACAATTTTTAATGTTGTCAAGTTAACTAACATAGTTATTTGGATAAGGGTTATTTAGTATTAAATATAAACTAAATGTCTTGGAAGGTTTGCGTAGAAGAAGCGTTGGAAAACTCATTATTACCGAACGGTGGCTGGACCATTTTTTAAAATTTGTATTTTTAAATAGATTTGTATTTCAGGCCGTGCGCGTAGCAAGGAAGCCAGCTTTGTAATAATGGTGAAAATGGAAAACAAGGCAAAATTTTTAAAAAACTACCAGGATTTTCAACGTATAGAACACTATATTCAAAGGGTAATCTTATTTTATTTCAACATTCAATTATTCTATAGGGCCCATTCTCACGTTTTTAAACGAGCTGACAACGCGCGTCGTCTTTCTCGCTTAGTATCAAATAGCGTAGCAAATCAATCAAAGCAAAAAAAAATAAAGTGTGTATGGAGGGTAGAAGTAAAGAGAACAAACTACATTTACATGAAAAATTATTGTCCGTCAAAGAGAATTAATTATTTAGGTGCCGCAGAGTGCCGCTACTGTAGCCAGAAGGTATTGTTGTTGTAAGAACATTTGCCTCCTATGATTTGATTTCTGCTGCCCGATCCGTGTGGTCCTACTACGGATTCGCTGCTTGCTTGTACTTCCACTTTAGCGTTGAGACCCCTCATGACAACGTTTAAGCTGGCCTTATAGGTGGTGCAATCCGTGACGCTCCCTTTCGCCGCTCCCTTTCTATCACATGGATTGTTATATGTTTACATCTCCCTAACTCTACCTCCATGACATTCTCTTTTAACGAACAGAGAGTTATATGCATCTCGCTTACTCTAACTCCGTGATTCTCCCTTTTCAACGCTTGGTATGTTATATGGTTACATCCCGCTTACTCTAACTCCGCGAAATGACTCTAATGAATGAGTCCGCGAAATGTTGCGTTGAAGATATAAAAGAGTTAAAGACGCAGTTGAGAACTGTATGATATACAGATACAGTCTTTGGTTTAAAGAGATATAAATCTTTTTAATTAATAACTTCTGAGTTGCACACGTCTAATGCGTCAAATTGCTTCCTAACCGCGCTATATGCTGACACTGGCGCCATTCGGGTTATCTTGAATTATTATTTACATTTTGCCTTACTCTTTTTCGGTTTGACTGCCAAAAGATGGCCCTATTTGTTTCTACCCCCCACAAGTCTTGTAAAATTTTAAATAAACTGGCCAAGTGCGAGTCGGACCCGCACAAGTAGGGTTCCGATTAAACAAAATTTGCCGGAAAAATAAAGTACAAAGTACATCGATAATATAAATACCGTGTCAATACTAAACATGCTTATTTACTACAACGCCATATAACGAATGTCTAACGAACTTCTAACGCCAACTAAGTGAACGTTAACACTAGAGATGCGCCGTATAGTGGTTTCACCGAATTACCGAATACCGAATATTATTCGGTTTAACCTTTACCGAAACAGATATTCGGTTTACCATTACATTGTTTTTCCGCGTAAACAAGTTCTAGCATGTGCGCTACGTGCCGCTGCTGGTTAGATTAGGAACTTGGATGGATTTAATTGAGGTTTATAAAAATGTTGATTTTAAGTTTAAAAATAAATATTGTTGCGAGATTTAAATTAAATGTTGATTTAAGGCTTAAAATAAATGTTGACTATACCTACTAACTATAGGTTAAGAAGTAAATATATTTTCTTTGACTTATAATATAACATAAGTCTTATATAAGAAGTTTTGTCTTTTAGTTCTACACCTTGGCTACATGAGCCAAGAAAATAGAAATGCTTGAACCGAATATATTTGGCAACAAAACCGAATAATTTGGCAGAATACAATTTATGGAAAAGATGCCGAATACGCTGAATATCTAATCGCATCAGCGCATCTCTAGTTAACACAAAAAACCAGTGTTTTTCAACGTGTGGGTCGCGCCACACGCGAACCCCTGGGGGGTCGCAAAGCCTCTATAAGGGAGTCGCGAAGTCTCAGTAAAGGAAAAAAACAAAGTTTGAAAACATACTTTAAAAAAAAATTTATTAAAGAGTGAATAAAGTAGGTGTTTTGACTCTCAGTCAATATACTTATAATTATTTATCTGCTTATAATTTATGGATTAAAAGAAAATATGTAATTTGTTTCCTGTAGGGCACACGAACGAAACCGCGGGTAGAAGCTAGAAATATAACAAAATACAAATTATAAACAGTGCAAGTAGGTCGATTTGTTTTCATACTAAGGGGGTCGCGTCGCGTCATGAAAAAGATTGAGAAACACTGGTAAACAATCGTACATAGATGGCGCTATAGTAAAAACACGTTTTTTGTATGGGGACCCCCTTTAATTCTTAACTTTGATCTGATTTTAGTATATGTTGTTATAGCGGCAACAGAAATACATCATCTGTGAAAATTTCAATCGTCTAACTATCACGGTTCATGAGATACAGCCTGGTGACAGACGGACAGACAGACAGACGGACAGCGGAGTCTCAGTAATAGGGTTCCGTTGGTACCCTTTGGGTTCGGAACCCTAAAAATGATTGTTATTCCTGACAACTTAACATTATTTTAATTATGTATTTCAGTGACCACCATAGGCTGATGTTAGATTATTTTGTATACAGATTTTGGTCGGCAGCACAGACGACAGAAACGCCCCCACGCTGGACGATATCCAAGAGAGTCTATACGATGATGATGAAATACCTCCATATGTATCACCACATGGAAGTAAGTCAATTTTTATTAGCAACGGTATTTTTTCATAATCAGCCAGTGACAGACCACTGCTGGACGTTGGCCTCTCCCAAGACACGCCACTGAGCCCGATTTTCGGCTCATTGGGAGGGATATGCCCCAATCGCCAGCGCAGACGACGGGTTGGCAATCGCAGGACGTAGCTTCTCGCACCGGTGACGCTGCTGCCCGTCACCGGCCTGTAGTATTTAGCTACGACATAATTTGAAATGGTTATATCGCCATTTGTCGGTTGCTAGAGCTTCGTTTGTTGGTCAGCAGGATGCACCACGGGCAGGTCAGGTTGGCAGGGAGCATTGAGGTATTTGTGCTCCCTTTCATCCCGCTTTTATTATCTTCAATACTCAATACTCAATATTTTATTGCATTTATATGTATGTACTTCACTAATATACTATCGGCCTTACTAATAAAAACTTGCCTTTACATCTGTTAAACTGTTGTACAGTTACACAACGAAAAAGCGCTAAACACGCGTCATTTGTCTGGTACAAATGACGCGTGTTTAGCGCTTTTTCGTGGCGGTTCCTCAGTGGTCTAATTACGGAATGACAAAAAAGAAAATGATGGTCATAGCGCTGGTACCGGCGGCCCAATCGCGTGGGCGTTAATCGTATGTGTCGGATAAATAATAGTTACGAACGATTTGTTCCACAAAAATGCTTGCATTTTCCGATAGTCGATAAAAAAAAGAAGTAGGTGGTAGTGTAATGCCATACTTCTCCAGTGTGAATTACAGCCCGCCATGCCGACGCGAATACATTAATTTAAAAAAATAACAATTCAACCAATTGTTCCAGGCTAGTTTTTGCACAGCTAATCATCTTCGAGTAGCCATTCACGAAATACACCATGCCATACTTTTCTGATGGTTCCAAATGGCTGCCATACCACCGCAAAGGAGTAAAATATTTCTTTTTGCTAAACGATTTGTACCAGTTTCAAAGTTTTTTTAACAGTTCTTAACTGTATGAATCATAAATAGAAGTCTGATCATGCCATACCTGTGAGAGGTGGCAAATGTGTACAATATTTTCTCAAAATTCTAAGATTTTATTCGTAATAAATTTAATAATATTGTAATTAATATTATTAAATAATAAAAGTATTTTTTTATTGTAATTATGTGCTGCATTAACTATATTGAGAAGAGATTGCATAATATGAAATTCTTCACCATTTGTATCTTTAAAATTCATCATCATCATCATCATTCATCATAGTAACTGCTTTCTTCACTGTCAGAGCATAATTTTATCATGAAAGGTTCGTCCAAATATCCATCTCTTTTTCGATACTCTTCTTCTAGTTTCTTGGCGTGGGCGTAATGATTGCGCCATTCATCGACAGGAATGGAATCAAAAGTATTCTGTACCATTACTGGCATTTAATTGGATGACTTCAAAATATTTACCTCGGTTACTTTTCGTTTCATGGATGCCGAGACCATTTCAATAGGATCACAATGATATGGTGGTAACCGCAATACCTGAGAAAAAAAGGGCGGCAAAATTAAGTAGATAGGTACTTAACCATACGTAAAGTTAATTTAATACCTAAGCAATATATTTACCTAAGCCCACAAAATATGAATTAGTATTTTTTGGTAATAACGGGGACACAGGTATGGTATGGTAACACTTACCTGTTGCAGCAGCGACGCGCTCATTTACATTTTCAAATGGAATAAACGAAGCGCTAGACTGTTTTTCTTTAAAATAAAAATGTTCTACTTTTAGCATCAACTCTCTTAACACCATTTTTAATCACTTCTGGAATATTATGAGCTATTTTTATTACAATAAAAGCATGAAATATCCACAACAAATATCATCTCCAGCTGCCTGTCAAAAGTGATCATAACTGACACTTTACAAGATGACGGTGTTAGTACTGATTTTGGCCAAGTGCCACATAATCCTTGTAGCACTGTATCTACATAGACGTTTAACACTTTTTTCTTTTTCATCTGGCAACTATTAGTCAATTCGTTTAGAAACTGTTTTCGTCTTAATAGTTCCGTAAATTATTTTTTTCATAAAGTTTACTAATTATTCATATTAGATATAAAATTATGTTTTAGGAATGCAATATTATTCCAACTACGTTGTTTTTGGGATTCCTTGTTGAAATTATTTTATTTAATGGAAAATATTTTCTTTTAGTCGGAGTGGAAGACTCACAACAAATTTAGAACGAAACACTCAAATTGTCTACGCTGTTGACATAGTAGCCATGGAGACTAGTGGTCTCCATGGCTACTATGTTAATATGATTGTAGCCACGGATAAAGATAGAAGGATAGGAAACTGACGTCTTAAAAACTTCTGAAAATCTGTCGCAGAGTAGTGCTCAGGCCCGCCGTTTCAATGCCTGTGTCGCTAGTGTAATATATCGACGGCAGAAAGCGGAAATGTCGAATCTCAAAATTTGCCTGAATGAATTTTTACTATATTGTTGTACAGAAAAAAAAGCCGCGTCGAATAGTCTATGTCTAGTCTTTCTATGATGAAAAAAATTAATGATACACCATTGATTTGTTTCTAGGTTGTCAACTGTTCCCTCAAAAATGTTTTTTCAAATTTTCAGATACGACATTTACGCTTTCTGGCATCGATATACTTCACTAGCGACACAGGCATTGAACCGGCGAGCCTGAGTACTACTCTGCGACAGATTTTCAGAACTTTTTAGACAAGCTTTGTTAGAAAGATCGCTCTCCTTCTACCTAGAGTCCATTCTCCATGATTGTAGCCATCGTGGTAGCCATCTTTGAATAAATTGTCAATTTCTAAAGAGAATATAATCACTGCGTTTAGTTTCTTTCACATAGCTTTTCGTTAACCTGTTTTGGACTTAAAATAAAAAATCTGTATAGTTGAAAAAATGGATCTGCATGCTCTTCATAATGTTTACGATTTTTCTATTTTCCTCCTCTATCTCCCAATGGTCAAATATGTCGAAATAATTTATGTAATCCATTTCATTGAGTACAAATCTAATACATACAAACGATCCTCAATTACATCATACTTTTTGAAGTTTAAAGAATCAAAACTTTTTTTACAGAATACTAGACACAGATTCAATAATAGTTACTATGTCTAGACATGATTTCGATCAGCTGATAATAGAGAAATCTACCATTTTAATCCTGTACACGCTCGCTAAACTAGGGTCCCAGGCTGTTTAAGAAATGGATAGCCTCCTTTGATAATGGCACATCTGTATACATACTTTAACCAACGCTTACGTCAAAAATATTTTTATTGATCAGCTTTTATGGTATACAACGTGTATACAGAGTGAAAAAAACTTTATTAGTAAGGCCGTTAGGATTTTATTACATTTTTTGTCAGTTAGTTACATTACTTATGACTTTTACGGCTTTTCTTTTTTAGTAGGCTAAAAGAAAATTATTCCATTATATCAACAAATTTCAACAAAAAGTTCTAAAAACAACGTAGTTTGATTAATATTGCATTCCTAAAACAAAATTTCATGACTAATATTAATAATAAGTAAACTTTATGAAAAAATACGGAACTATTTAAGACGAAAACAGTTTCGAAATGAATTGACTAATAGTTGCCAGATGAAAAAGAAAAAAATCCTTAAACGTCTATGTAGATACCCACCGCCTATTCAACGTTTATTAGTCAAACAATGGATTGACGCGTGCTTAGCGCTCATTCGCTGTGCAACTTTACAACCGTTTAACAGATGTATAGGCAAATTTTTATTAGTAAGGCCGTAAAAGTCCATTTTAACGTACTTCTAATTGTTGTATCGTAATGAAACTTAGTATGTATATGAAGTTCGGATGACTATACTATTACTTGGCATTTTGAAGCTGATCTGATGATGGAGGAGGATAGTGAAACTCTTCAGTGGCTGCTACTTTATTAAAATTATAATTAAAAGCTTGTCCACAGATCGCCTGTCGGCAGTTCTAGCGATCAGTCTACTTAATCGGTACTGTTCGATGCTTCCACACGACCAGTTCACCCAAATTACGCCTGCTTGGATCCTGGAGAAAACATTCGATGAACAGAGCATGCGCAATCTTTTAACAGTAACGATTATAATGCCACTGGCATGCCCCATCAAAGAACCTGTCCAGGTAAAATTATATTATGATAATACTGATGCATCTATCTATCTATTCTTAGCATTTATTGAAGCCATTTCATTGTTTATTTAGGCTCGGCGATCACAGATGGTAAGAGCGTTATGATTTGTCTAATATAGGATGATATATTTGACAGGGCACTGTATGGATGAGATAGTGTATAATCGTTATGAATTTATTCGATTATCGATTATTCACATGGAACCATAGACGTAATATAAATTGAATGCGTAAAACGGCCCTGATGAGACCGACCCGGAACAGAGTTTGTCCCTTTTTTTTGTATGGACGACTTATACTATACATATACGGCCTTACTAATAAAGTTTTTTTCACTCTGTACACACGTTGTATACCACAAAAGCTGACCAATAAAAATATTTTTTACGTAAGCCTTGGATAAAGTTGGTATACAGATATGCCATTATCAAAGGAGGCTGTCCATTTCTTAAACAGCCTGGGACCCTAGTTTAGCGAGTGTGTAAAGGATTAAAATGGCGGATTTCTCTATTATCAGCTGATAGAAATCATATCTAGACATAGTAACTATAATTGAATCTGTGTCTAGTATTCTGTAAAAAAAGTTTTGATTCTTTAAACTTCAAAAAGTATGCTGTCATTTAAGGATCGTTTGCATGTGTTAGATTTGTTCTCATTGAAATGGATAACATAAATTATTTCGACATATGACCATTGGGACATAGAAGAGGCAAATAAAAAAATCGAAAAAATTATAAAGACCGTGCAGATCCATTATTTTGAACAATTTAGATTTTCCATTTGAAATACAAATTACAGGTTTACGAAAAGCTATGCGGAAGAAACTAAACGCAGTGATTACATTCTCTTTGAAAATTGACAATCTATTCAAAGATGGCTACAATCATGTTTATATTGTAGCCATGGAGACCGCTAGTCTCCAGGGCTACAATGTCAACAGCGTAGACAGAGGACAGTCGTAGATGGATAATTAAAAAGATCTAACATTAAAATAACAATAATAATATAAGAAGGATAAAACTATACAATCACTAGTATGAGTGAGCGAGACGGACAACATTTTTTTTTATCCTTCTCGCGTATGTGATTTTATTGTTTGCCACCAGCTCTGCCCCCAGCCCTAGCGGCGCCGATTGGCTTTCACCCGGTGTCATATATAACCCAACCAAATGACAATTGTTAATTATATCTCATAGCTGGCATATGTATCACGTGTTCATCATTTTAGACGGGTTATATCTCTATATCTATTTCATCGTATACGCCAAATTCTTCTCCATTTAATTTTCCCTCCACGACAACAGTCAATTTGAGTGTTTCGTTCTAAAATTTGATTTAATTCTTTCACTCCTACTAAAAGAAAATATTTTCTATTATGTCAACTAATTTCAATAAAAAGTTCCAAAAACAACGTAGTATTTCTAAAACAAAATTTCATGACTAATATTAACAATTAGTAAACTTTATGAAATAATAATTTACGGAACTATTTAAGACGAAAACAGTTTCTAAACGAATTGACTAATAGTTGCCAGATGAAAAAGAAAAAAGTATTAAACGTCTATGTAGATACCCACCGCCTATTCCACGTTTATTAGTCAAACAATGGATTGACGCGTGTTGAGCGCTTATTCTTTGTGCAACTGCACAACCGTTTAACGGATGTATAGGCAAATTTTTATTATATATAACATATATAGCACTCAGCAGGTTGTTAGACAAGGACACACTCCCACTCTGGTGCCTTTCGATTGGGCCGTTTTGTTTTACAAAGCAATAACTACAAAAAATCTGCAGTGCACCATCCATTTATATTACGTCTATGCATGGAACTTAGAATCTATAGTTGCATGGCATGATGTATGATAATGTTTAACCACTCAGGTATCACAAAATATATAAATACATAAGAAATTATCGAGTTTCAAAACGTGTGCAGTAGCGGAATGGCGCGAACGTCGCGTCGCGTAATTCTTCGCATACAAAACTAATCACACCATATTTTCTTATTCTGTAAACTGTGCTTTATTTTGTAATAGATGTACTTCATTGTTTCATAAAAATAAAGTTTATATTTTGTATTGTTATTTTTTATTTACACCTCAAAACCCCTGAAATGTATATCTTGGATCTTTGCCTGAATATGAGATACTTAAAACCGAAATATTAAAAATACAATACGCAAATCAAAGTTCTAGAACCCAGCTACCACTATACACAAAGAATTGGGTATCCTATTGCGTAAATGTTTATAAAAACCGAGCTCGAAACCCGACCCACTTGAAAGGGTCTAAGTAGGTACTTACGTTTTTTACGATTGTATAAACATTCGTCAGCATGACTCATACCATCCTGAATTGATTTCTTGAATTGATTTAGTGATTTGTCTACTTATTTGCAATGATATTCGAAATGCTTATTTCATTCATAATTTTCACTAATTTCACTTTTTATTCAACACAGAAATTCGAAATTGCGGGAAAACCCGACGATTAGACAAATACGATGATATTTCTAGAATTCAATAGCTAAGATAGATTCCCAAAACGCAAATGAATAGAATTTACACTAGATATATAATAAAAACTAAAATTCACCAACAGAAAATAAAATTTCAAAACACAATCTAGCGTCAGCATTCCAAGCGTCAAAATGGCGTCTATGGTCGACCTAAGGCGTTTTCATTAAGTAGTTTTCATTGTCTGGAGAATAAAATATAGTTCAATATGGCATTTTATCAATAAAATATTTCTTCATCAAGCGTGTAAGACCAAAAAATGGTTACAATTTCTAATATTATGCGCTGTAAATATAGAAAAAAAAAGTTTGTGTAGGCAGACCCACCGGTGGGTCCGTGAAGCTTGACGGAATTGCTTGTAATTGTTCTTGACCCACCGGTGGGTCAGCGATTCCTGAGTGGTAATAATCGATTAGGTACTGTGCATATACAGTTCGATTGATTTTATTCCAAACCGATTATCGATAGTCTATGGTGTTCATTATGCGTGGTACTTTATTAAGGGTACGGTACCCGTCTATGAAGTACGACATTACTGCAGTAAAAAAATACTTACTTTCATGGACGTGAGCCTTCATATATATATCATCCTATAATAGATAAGTTATAATTCAATGTGACCACCATCAAGGAGAAAATCTGTCGCCAAAACCTTACGGTGTTTCAGTAGCACAGCTCCCGAGACTCAGACCTTTCTAGGCCTTGCGTATTTAGCATTATCGACCACTTCATTGCCTACCACCAGGCGAGATAGTTGTCAAACGCTAGCCTATAAAAGAATTATGGAGACAAAGAATATCAGTGCTTGGATGTAGTTCTATAATACCGGTCCATCTGTGCCCCAAAGCGTTTTTAATATTGTACTAACTTCTTCCCGCGGCTTCGCCCGCGTGGCCTACAAGATACAATTGATAATTTTTTTTTTCAGAAACAAATGAGCGCTTTTACTTCCTCTTAATTGAATAATAATTTACAAACTAACAATATCACAAACAAAGCAATAAGGATGAAGTTCTCCTTGAAACTAAACTAATCTCTGTGTTTGGAGTATTACGGCCTTACTAATAAAAATTTGCCTATACATCTGTTAAACGGTTGTACAGTTGCACAGTGAATGAGCTCTAAACACGCGTCAATCCATTGATTGACTAATAAACGTTGAATAGGCGGTGGGTATCTACATAGACGTTTAACACTTTTTTCTTTTTCATCTGGCAACTATTAGTCAATTCGTTTCGAAACTGTTTTCGTCTTAAATAGTTCCGTAAATTATTTTTTCATAAAGTTTACTAATTATTAATATTAGTCATGAAATTTTGTTTTAGGAATGCAATATTAATGAAAACTACGTTGTTTTTAGAACTTTTTGTTGAAATTTGTTGATATAATGAAAAATATTTTCTTTTAGTAGGAGTGAAAGACTTTTAACAAATTTTAGAACGTAACACTCAAATTGACTATTGTCCTCTGTCTACGCTGTTGACATTGTATCCATGGAGACTAGCGGTCTCCATGGCTACAATATAAACATGATTGTAGCCATCTTTGAATAAATTGTCAATTTCCAAAGAGAATGTAATCACTGCGTTTAGTTTGTTCCACATAGCTTTTCGTAAACCTGTAATTTGTATTTCAAATGGAAAATCTAAATTGTTCAAAAAAATGGATCTGCACGGTCTTCATAATGTTTTCGATTTTTTTATTTGCCTCCTCTATCTCCCAATGGTCAAATATGTCAAAATAATTTATGTAATCCATTTCAATGAGAACAAATCTAACACATACAAACGATCCTCAAATAGTAGCATACTTTTTGAAGTTTGAAGAATCAAAACGTTTATTCACAGAATACTAGACACAGATTCAATAATAGTTACTATGTCTAGACATGATTTCGATCAGCTAATAATAGAGAAATCCGCCATTTTAATCCTTTACACACTCGCTAAACTAGGGTCCCAGGCTGTTTAAGAAATGATTAGCCTCCTTTGATAATGGCACATCTGTATACCAACTTTATCCAAGGCTTACGTCAAAAATATTTTTTTACCATTGCCACTCAAAAAAGAGCACTTTATTCATCGATATCAGTGAATAAAACGCTCTTTTACTCACTCGGTGAATAAAAACATTTTGAATTTGGAACAAGTACGAAATACGAATTAAGTACAAAAAGTAAATAAAACATGCTGAAAGTGCCTACTAGCTGGGTAAATGGAGGTATACCATGGAAGCTATATAATAAATTAAAAATAAAAATCCCGCCAATTTTGGTTACATTTTATTTTTGTTTACATTTTGCTCCACACGATTAGTGTATTCAGCCAGAATAAAGTATAAAAAATATTAAAGTTTTTGTAAATTCAAGTCATAATGTTGAGTCAAAGTCAGATTTCTGATCAAGTTGAAGTCACTGTCTAGTCCTTGGACTAAGACTTGTAAGGGTAAGACTTGTCTTACCCCTACTAAAGATGTGAACTTGACGAAAGATATTCAGTGCAATTTTGGTGAGAACACAAATTGCATGTTTTTCAAGATTGTGCTGTTTCCCTACACACACATTCACCGGCACTAAATGGTTAATAATCCAGATTTATTACATATTAATAATAACATATGATAAATATAACTAGGTATATTATAAGTAGGTACTACTATTTATTTTCTCGCAGTCAATGGTAAAAAAAAGATTACACGACTCGTGAATAAAAAAAATAATCTCGTTCCTTGTACCCCACGCTCCGCTCAGGATTCTAATCTAGAATCCTTCGCTGCTCTCGGAATCCAACTTAGTCCCTCGAATTAAATTGCCTTTTTATTCACTTGTTGTATAATCTACTATTATTGGTCAGCTTTTGTGGTATACAACGTGTATACAGAGTGAAAAAAACTTTATTAGTAAGGCCGTTAATGTTCAGTAGTATTGCACTGAAGTCACAGAACTCAAAGCGTGCGTGAAAAGATCAAATTAGAATACAACATGAAGGGGATAATAAATACTTAGTATTTTCTACAATGAAATACTATACTTACCTACCCCAGTATTTCTTTGTAAACAATATGTTTTGTTTTTTCCTTCAGGTGCTAGAAACACCAGTCTGCTCCTAGAGCTTACTCTGAAGCAGGCCACGTATAACTAACCGTTTGAAAAGCAGTTCTCCCTTAAGTCTACCACTGCTAAATTACTTTGATTTATATTTTTAAATTGTTATTATTTTAAACTAGAATTTATTCAATTCAATTAACACGATTTATACCAATCTTAGTAACTAAATCATAATCAAAGAATCATCATCATCATAATCAGCCAATTTCCGTCCATTGCTGGACATAGGCCTCTTCTATGGCACGCCACTGAGCTCGATCTTCAGCTATTATAGTTTCCAACCGCTGCTAGCTACCTTGCGTATATTATCGCTACACCTAGTTGGAGGGCGTCCTACACCACGTTTGAATCAAAGAATAATCATGTCATAATAAAATCAAATTTAAAAAATAATAGTTACTTTGATTGCTATTTGAAATTATTATCGATAATTTATGATCGTACAAAACAAAAAAACCGACTTCACACGCCGCCACTGTCAAAATAGCCACTAGCCATAATCATGTCATCAAGGTATACAAATTTGTTTATATTGTTTGTCTCCATATCTCCGGAGATGGGACCAAACGGGAGGCCCAAACTCTCAAACAAAAAAAGAATTTTACAAAATGGTTAAGATTTGACGGAGTTCTGTTTTAGGTAACAATCATAAAAAAAAACAGTCGAATTGAGAACCTCCTCCTTTTTTGTGATGTTGGTAAAAATGTATCTATTTATAAATATTTGTGTATTGCAGAGTGATCCATTTACGACGTTGAAAACCGCCAAACGTTCAGCGGCTCTAAAGGCTTGCATCAAACTGCATAAAGAGTCTGCTCTGGATCCGACCACGATGTTACCGGCTAAGTATTCGTAAGTTATTGTTACCTACCTACGTCCGTAGATCTTAATCCTGATTCACACGTGATTCCTGGACTATAGTGAACAAACTAAAAATAACAACAATTTTATTTGGTATTACAATTCGCAAAAAGCAGTATCGTCAGGCACGCCAGCCCTGGAATCGGGTACGTTTTATCTCGATATTCCCACGGAAACGATATCTGCGCGGGTAAAACAGCTAGTTTGGAATATTTAATACACAATTTGATGATATTTAAAATATAAGTTGTTAGTGTAGTTGGCTAAGATGGTTCTAATTAAATAAAATAAAACTGGCCAACTGCAAGTTGGACTCGCACTCGTTGGGTTCCGTACCATAGTATTTTATAAGATCGAGCAAAAAATAACCCTAACAGAATTGTGAGCCGCGTGCCTATTTCTTATAACGCCATCTAACGTCTGATTCTAAAAGCTATCTAAGTAAAAGTAAAAAACACAAAGGTGTCATGGATCGGCATTTCAATATAACGCCATCTATGGACGTTTACCTAAGTGTTCATAGATGGCGTTATATTGAAATGCCATTGGGTACGGTACCCTAAAAAATAATATAAATTAACTAATATATTTCATTACAGAGTAGTAGACTTTGAAAAAGAAGATGTAAAGGAATGCTTACCAAATTGGCCATGGGAAGGGAGACCCGATGAACAAATAGAGGAGGCACCTAAACCAGGCTCCAAGAAAAACGTTAGAACTCACAAGATTGCGGTAAGTCAAGGCGAGCCAGACAGAAGAGACGATAAGACACATAATATAGGGGTAGGGAAATAAATGGATGAACTGCTCCCCGTCCTCTCTATATGTTTTGCAACGCGCGACTTCCTAACATTTTTTATTTTGTTTTTTGAGGGCCTAATGGTGCAATGGGAGAAAGATTGCTTTGATGCCAGGTTCAATCCCTTCCGTACACCAATAGATTTTTCGATCGAAAAATTAACGTGCGCATTTCACAGTGGCCCTCTGGTGAAGGAAAAACATCGTTAATAAACCCCCAACCTCCAGCATGGTGGTAGGACACTGTCTATAGTGTCCGCCTGGCCAACTACCACCCTCAAGTTTAAAAATATCTCGCCAAAACATCCACTGTATTCCGGCAGTTGTCCTTAAGAGCCAGTTCCCATTCTAGGCCTAGCGTGCTACCATCACTTGATCGCATTATCACTTACCAACAGGTGAAAAAGTGGTCAAATGCTAGCCTATAGGATATAAAAAAATATATGAAAGTCTATGTAAAAGAAACAGGTGGACCTAGCAAGTTAAAATGTATACCTGATACGGAAGTCTATAGTCCCTATTGGGTGTATAAAAATCAAGGTCTTGAGTCAACACAATAAAAAGATATAAGCAAATTTAGATTTTCGCGAAAATTTTTTAGTATCAAAATGTACCTTAATTTTCAACTTTTTTTATTTTTCGAAATTTTTCCTTTACTTGTGCTGTAAGACCTGGCTTTTAACCAAAATTGACAATTCTAGGTCAACCGGAAGTACCCTATAGGTTTGGGTCGAAAACCTATAGGGTACTTCCCGTTGACCTAGAATCATGAAATTTGGCAAGAAGCAAGGTTTTACAGCACAAATTAAGGAAAAAATCCAAAAAATAAAAAAAGTTGAAAATTAAAAGGCGCCCCCATACATACGTAGTTTACGCTAATTAAGGTAGACCTCTGAGTTATATGAGCGCTGATACAATTTAGAGGTCTAGCTTAATTGGTACTACCAACGTTGGTACGGAAGCCCCGGTGGATGAGTTCAACTCAACTTGGCCGGTTTTTATTAGGGTTCCGTAGCCGAATGGCAAAAAACGGAACCCTTATAGATTCGTCATGTCTGTCTGTCTGTCTGTCTGTCTGTCTGTCTGTCTGTCTGTCCGTCCGTCCGTATGTCACAGCCATTTTATTCCGAAACTGTTAGGACTACAGAATTGAAACTTGGTAGATAGATGTATTCTGTGAACCGCTTTCCGATTTTTATACAAAAATAAAAAAAATAAAAGTTTAAGGGAACTGAAATCAGACATGAACATCAGACATGAACATCCTATACATGGAACTGAAACAAAAAAAAAAAATTTTCTTCAAACCTATACGTGTGGGGTGTCTATAGATAGGTCTTCAAAAATGACATTGAGGTTCCTAAAATCATTTTTTCTCAAAGTCAACCATTTGAAAGATAGGCGCGTCTAAAGTGGTAAAATGTGTGTCCCCCCCTCTCTAACTTTTAAAGTATGGGAGTGAAAAATCTATTAAAAAATATATGCTGTAGATCTCAATAAAAACTAACAACGAAAATTGGTTTGAACGAGATACAGCCAGCAGTTTTTGAGATATGGCGACCGCAAAGATAACTTTGTTTTTCATACAAACACTATGAAAAACAAAGTTAATTTTGTAGTTGCGAAAAATCATAGTTATGGAATACTTAACTGTGTTACGGAACCCTACGAGTGCGAGTCCGACTTGCACTTGGCCAGTTTATTTTTGTAATGCGCTAACTAGGCTAGTCTACAGCGGGTTTTTATGTAAAATTAGGTAACAGAACAAGCAATAGGATTGCTTAAACCCACGATTTCCTGATTAGACCACCACAATTATGTCAATTTATTCAGCTGTCAAATAGGTATGTTTTTCGGTTTCAATTGGTAAGTGTCCATTGAAATTACAGGGCATGTGAGCCTTAAGAGCAAACGCGGGGTACATTTTTCCATACAAATGTATTCCCTATTTTCCTCCCTGGAAAATGCTTCTAGAGCAAAATTTTTTTCTACAAAAAATCAAGGTCTAGGGTAGCTATGCCCCTATCATTTGCTTTTTTTCATCATATATTTGCAAAAAGAAATATGACCCTTCAAAAACCTGAAAAAATTACCTATTTTACTGCCCTGATCTAGACGGCTACCAGACAAGTTCTAAAGGGTTTTAAGACAAAACAAAATGATAGAAGCACGGATGCACTCATCTGCAAAAATATCGTGAAAATAATAATTTGATCGGATCAGTTTTCGAGGAGAAAACACGCGAATACAAAACCTTATTTTACTCAAAATTTTGTAGGCTAAATGGGTCTGAGCTGCAGTTGTCCCTATCGCACTCTTCGGGGGAAGGATGGAGGCCTGGAGCTGAGGGAGGGTGAAATTAACACGTATACATTTAAGGAAGTGATAATTGTCGATAATGGGTATCGATAGTCTAGTGATATCTATCGATATCGATATTTATCGCGTTTTCATTAATTTAATTTTCTACAAAGTGTATATGTTACTTTTATCATTGTAGGTAGGTACTTCAAATTGCTCTAGATATCACTTACCACCAGGTGGTATAGTGGTGAAACGCTAGACTGTAAGATACAAAAATATTGCAGACAAATATTACCTATACATAATGTTTATGTGACTTATGTCCAGGTTAAACGTTCTACTTAAAATTTTCATAAAGTATGTATTACTATAGGCGCTATAAAAGCAAATCATATTTTTTTGAAGTGAAAACTTCTTTAGCGGCTTTGTGAACTTTGTATAGGAATTTAATGGGATGGGTAAAATATGTTAAACTCGCGTCAGGACATCGCGTTGGGAGACGTGCCCTGATCGAACATTCGTAAGACGGAGGAAGAGTAGAAACTGTTATTGGGATGTGTAAAAAATGTTAAACTCGCATCAGGACACGTGACCTGCTCGATATTTCGTAAGACGGAGGGAGAGTAGACCAAATGCACAACGTTAATGTTCAAGTTAGTTGCATATAAATCAATTTTTAAGAGTTGCTAATTTGAGAGTAGGATGTTGTAGTACAGAGGATGTTGAATGGCCTAGCTGATTCTTCTTGTCGCATCGGTCTCCGGATGAATTTGGATAAAACCAAAGTCATGTACAACGAGCACGTTGTTCCGGAACCGATTGCCGTAGATGGAATCCCACTCGAAGTTGTCACTAAGTATGTTTACCTAGGGCAGGCGCTCCAACTAGGCAAACATAACTTCGAAAAGGAAATCCAGAGAAGAATTCAGCTGGGCTGGGCAGCATTTGGAAAACTCCGTCGAGTCTTCTCGTCGCATATACCACAGTGCCTAAAGACAAAAGTCTTTAATCAGTGCGTCCTACCCGTCTTGACATACGGAGCCGAGACGTGGACACTCACGGTTCGACTGGTCCACCAATTTAAAGTCGCTCAGCGAGCTATGGAACGAGCTATGCTCGGTGTTTCTCTGCGAGATCGAATTCGGAACGAAGTAATTCGCCAGAGAACTAAAGTGATCGACATAGCTCATCGGATTAGCAAGCTGAAGTGGCAGTGGGCTGGTCATATCTGCCGTAGGACCGATAACCGTTGGGGTAGACTGGTTCTAGAGTGGAGACCGCGAGTCGGTAAACGTAGCGTAGGACGCCCTGTTACCAGGTGGAGCGACGACATTCGTAAAGCGGTGGGCAGTGACTGGAAACAAAGAGCCGAAGATCGGGCTCAGTGGCGTGTCTTGGGGGAGGCCTATGTCCAGCAGTGGACTGATACCGGCTGATAATGATGAATTTGAGAGTTCACTGATATATATTTTTTATTTTACCATATTAATTGTGCTGTTTTTCGACCACATACCATCCATTTTCAACCGACTTCCAAAAAGAAGGAGGTTCTAAATTCGGTAATTATCTCGTCGATAATTATCTCCAGAGATATGACGATAAACGTCTCAAACTTGCTACTGAAAATGACTCTCGGGGCATGGGAGTCAGTTGTTTTAGTTTTTAAACTATCTTAATTATTCCTTAAACGATCAAACTAGATAAACTTTACCAAACCGATTCTTGATAATTAAGATAGTTCAAACACTAGAAAAAAACCGTGCCCTGCGAGTCAACTTTAATAGCAAGTTTGAGACGTTTATCGTCATATCTCTGGAGATATCATTTGAATCGGTTTACAATTTACTGAGTAATCGCGTAACATAAAAAATAAACATATAGACGAATTGAGAACCTCCTTTTTTTTGAAAGTCGATTGAGAAAAACTGGCCAAGTACAAGTTGGACTCGCACTTCTCGGGTTCCGTAGCACAGTTGAGTATTCTATAACTATGATTTTTCGCAACCAAAAAATTAACTTTGTTTTTCATAGTGTTTGTATGAAAAACAAAGTTATATTTGCGATCGCTATATCTCAAAAACTGCTGACTGAATCTCGTTCAAACCAATTTTAGTTGAAAGTTTTTATTGAGATCTACATTTTTTCTAGATTTTTCACTCCCTTTCTTTAAAATTAGCCTACACGTTTTACTACTTTAGACGCACCTATCTTTTAAATGATTGACTTTGAGAAAAAAATATTTTAGGAGCCTCAATGTAATTTTTAAAGACCTATCTATAGACACCCCACACGTATAGGATTGAAGATTATTTTTTTTTGTTTCAGTTCCATGTATGGGATGCCCCTTAAACTTTTATATATTTTATTTCTTTACCGGAAAGCTGTTACTGAATACGTCTGCCTACTAAATTTCAATCCTGTAGTCTTAATCGTTTCGGAATAAAATGGCGTGACATACGGACGGACAGACAGACAGACGACGAATCTATAAGGGTTCCGTTTTTTGCCATTCGGCTACGGAACCCTAAAAACGAGTCATAAGCAACCAAATATGTGTACCCACCCTATTGCTTGGTCTTATACACCAATTAACACGATTTAACTGCGAAATATGTGTCACGTATATATAGAAATATCTGTTACGTAGTAACTATTATATAATCTGTGACCAAACACTGGGAACGCCGGTAATCGCTAAAAGTCGAATGCTGACAACTAACTAGTGGATAGCGAGCATGGGAAGGGTGCGGGTGGTCGTGCTCTCCTAAGTACGCACACCAACACAGTATTCACACACACATTGATTGCTCGGTTGTTCGGGCGCTGCGCTACGGCAATAGTTTCTTTAAATACCTATTTTTGAAATTTCTCGCAGCCCGAGGACGCTCTTAACATCTTTGTGTCTTGAGATAACAGGTGCAGTGCAGTAACGCCAAAGCCCGACGTATTACCCAACACGCCACAGTTCTATGTACCTACCTTAAAAGCATAAAAATGAAGTCCTTATTTCTTTATTTCAGTTCCCGAAATGCCTCAAAGCGGTTCCAAGTTCGAATAAATATTATCTTCACATCATCAAGTTGAAAACGGCTTTTGCCGAGCCGACGGAGTCTCGAGAAAAGGCGTTGTACAACTTCATACAAGCCAATGACGGCTTCGGCTTTCTTACGCTGCAACCATTGCCGAAAGTATGCAAATTTCCTACATTCATGACTGTGGGCGAAGTCTCTACTGAAATCGAAATGAACTATGCCGTTATAAAATTGAACGAACAGCTATTTGATTTGATCAAAAGGTTGGTTTCTTTATAATTTTCTTACCTTAATCTATGCTCTCTGATAGGTTGCTTTTCAGTATAGTTTGTACATTCGATGGCTTTACGACTTATATTTGTTGCAAAGAACGAGATGCAGGTATGCAGCTGTTTATTTGCATCTCCCTCTTGTAGCCGCATGCCAAAAATATAGAAATAAGTAGAGACATGCCCTGGTAGTCTTCAAGTAGTAAATTAATGGGTGCCTTATATTCTATGCAAGCGTTCTAACATTTTCCCTGCATAATATTAATTTTCCCGGAATAGAGCAAAGCATAAAAAGGTCTGAATGATTGTATATTTGTATTTACGTATGTTCTACAGTTGCGCCTAGAGTAGGTACTGAGGTTTTGAGTACTCAGCAGCTGGAGGCCAACTCCGAAATGACACATCCGAAAGTTTGGGCCTAACCGAAACACGACCGAATTTGTCGATGACCTACTACGAAA
Organism: Cabera pusaria; assembly: GCA_954871355.1. Classification (NCBI taxonomy): domain Eukaryota; kingdom Metazoa; phylum Arthropoda; class Insecta; order Lepidoptera; family Geometridae; genus Cabera; species Cabera pusaria. The sequence goes on from OX940896.1 coordinate 16,206,508, forward strand.
AGAGTTCGGCTATTTTTGACATAAAATGACGATAAAGCTCTTGTCATATTATCGGGCGGGATTTTTTCATTTAGTAGGGCTTACGATACAACAAAATTTCAAATGTATATCGGTCAGACTGAATGATAAGCTGAACCGACCGTCCGAACCGAATGTGATTCGTAGTAGGAAACGACCGATAATTTCAGCCGATACTTCGGATTAAAACTTCGGAGTAGGCCTCCTGGTAAAAAAATTACACTCGTTGATCACTTTAAGTCATCCATTTCTAGTTGTCATTATAACAATATCCTATTTGGATTTTATCATAATTAAAATTTCAGATTCCACTTCTTCATATTCGACCAAGTTCTGTCAATAGCGAAGAAGTTCCTTGTATTCGAGGGGCTGGAAAACTGCATGTACGTCGTGCCTGTGACCGATAATATGGGATACGACATCGACTGGTCTGTGATGCAGGAGCATAAAACTATACCAATACCGGATATGCCGCATTTTTCGGTATGAAATCCCAATGAAGCGTTATTTTTAGGAAATAAACTGGCCAAGTGCAAGTCAGACTCGCACTCGTAGGGTTCCGTAACACAGTTAAGTATTCCATAACTATGATTTTTCGCAACTACAAAATTAACTTTGTTTTTCATAGTGTCTGTATGAAAAACAAAGTTATCTTTGCGGTCGCTATATCTCAAAAACTGCTGGCTGTATCTCGTTCAAACCAATTTTCGTTGTTAGTTTTTATTGAGATCTACAGCATATATTTTTTTTAGATTTTTCAATCCCATACTTTAAAAGTTAGAGGGGGGGGGACACACATTTTACCACTTTAGACGCGCCTATCTTTCAAATGATTGACTTTGAGAAAAAATGATTTTAGGAACCTCAATGTCATTTTTAAAGATCTATCTATAGACACCCCACACGTATAGGTTTGAAGAAAAAATTTTTTTTTTGTTTCAGTTCCATGTATAGGATGTTAATGTCTGATACTTTTATTTTTTTTACGTTTGTATAAAAATCGGAAAGCGGTTTACAGAATACATCTACTTTTCAAGTTTCAATTCTGTAGTCCTAACAGTTTCGGAATAAAATGGCTGTGACATACGGACGGACGGACAGACAGACAGACAGACAGACAGACAGACATGACGAATCTATAAGGGTTCCGTTTTTTTCCATTCGGCTACGGAACCCTAAAAACATGTTAGTTCGTGGAGAATGAACAGATGGCGTACATGAAAATAAATCAATTAGAAAACACATACAAATAAATGGCAATAAATCTGACAAACCTCGTCATTCGTTTTCGATTAATGTCGACCGTTTTTTTTTATTCATTATAGTCAAGCGTTTGACCACTATCTCACCTGACGTTAAGTGACGATGTGGTCGACGATGTAGCACGCTTGGCTAGAAGATGCCTACTCACTCGCGACTTGAAGACCCCCAGATGGTACCTTTCCGGAAAAAGACTCAGGCAAGGAGTTCCAATCCCTGGCGGGGCACGTATATGATGAATGTGAAAGCAAATCGCTTCGATCGGATTAATGGAATATCCATCACGTAGCGGTGGCGCGTATCAGTACGTCTGGTTATCCATTGAAAAAAGGTGATGGGGGAATAATTTCGTGCAGATGGGAGGCACACTCTCCGAAATATATCCAATAAAAAATTGATAAACAAGCAACTCTGCGGCGATGCTCTAAGCTTTGGAGTCTTCTGATAATAAGCTCATCATTGTTGATTAACTTCTTAGCTCTTCGCTCAATTGCCTCCAACGCCTCCAGTTGGTATTTAGCCGAACCGTCCCAGAGGTGAGAACTGTACTCCATACATGACATTCATAATTTTATTCCCTATTTTTAAGAATAAATGCATAAGTAATGGCGGAGGGCTATTGCAGCTAAATCTATTTTGCATTTCATAAACATTTCAAATCTGTCTACTTTTCTTACAGCAATATCATGGCTTTGTAGCATCGACCCTAAGGTATGGTGTTATATTTTGGGGCTATTCAACTGATAAAATAAAAAATTTCAGAGCGCAAAAAATATGCATTCGATCTATGTGTAATCTCAAACAAACAGATTCCTGTAAAGATTATTTTATTAAGTTAAAAATATTAACTTTCCCATGTGTACATAAGCGAAGTAGCACTTTTTGTCAAAAAAAATCCTAAGCGTTTCATAAAATTTGATGCTGGTAGTAGACGAGAAAATAAAATTATAAATCATGCCTATAAAACCCAACTATTGAAAGGTATATTCTGTATGGCACCATTGATCTATAACGCTATTCCTTACTCAATTCGAGACATAATTAATGTTCATGTCTTTAAAATAAAGCGTAATGAATTTCTCATCATCAAGGCGTACTATTCTGACGACTTTTTTAAAGATAACAATGCGATTCTAAATTTTTAATATTTGACATATCGATGTAATTATTATTTTATGTTGCAATTAATATCTATGATTTCGTAAAAAGGATTTATATTATTATAGTACAAGTTACAAGCATTAAAGTGTTACGGCCTTACTAATAAAAATTTGCCTATACGTCTGTTAAACGGTTGTGCAGTTGCACAAGGAATAAGCGCTAAACACGCGTCAATCTATTGTTTGACTAATAAACGTTGAATAGGAGGTGGGTATCTACATAGACGTTTAACACTTTTTTATTTTTCATCTGGCAACTATTAGTCAATTCGTTTAGAAACTGGTTTACGTCTTAAATAGTTCCGTAAATTATTATTTCATAAAGTTTACTAATTATTAATATTAGTCATGAAATTTTATTTTAGGAATGCAATATTAATCAAACTCCGTTGTTTTTGGAACTTTTTATTGAAATTAGTTGACATAATAGAGAAATTTTATTTTAGTAGGAGTGAAAGAATTAAAACAAATTTTAGAACGAAACACTCAAATTGACTGTTGTCCTCTGTCTACGCTGTTGACATTGTAGCCATGGAGACTAGCGGTCTCCATGGCTACAATATAAACATGATTGTAGCCATATTTGAATAAACTGTCAATTTGCAAAGAGAATGTAATCACTGCGTTTAGTTTCTTCCGCATAGCTTTTCGTAAACCCGTTATTTGTATTTAAAATGGAAAATCTGAATTGTTCAAAATAATGGATCTGCACGGTCTTCATAATGTTTTCGATTTTTTTATTTGCCTCTTCTATCTCCCAATGGTCAAATATGTCGAAATAATTTATGTAATCCATTTCAATGAGAACAAATCTAACACATGCAAACGATCCTCAAATGACAGCATACTTTTTGAAGTTTGAAGAATCAAAACGTTTTTTTACAGAATACTAGACACAGATTCAATAATAGTTACTATTTCTAGACATGATTTCAATCAGCTGATAATAGAAAAATCCGCCATTTTAATCCTTAACACACTCGCTAAACTAGGGTCCCAGGCTGTTTAAGAAATGGACAGCCTCCTTTGATAATGGCACATCTGTATACCAACTTTATCCAAGGCTTACGTCAAAAATATTTTTATTGGTCAGCTTTTGTGGTATACAACGTGTGTACAGAGTGAAAAAAACTTTATTAGTAAGGCCGTTAAACTTTAATGCTTGTATACTGATAAAGTAGGACCTAGTGACACTAAAATTGTAATTTTAACACTAACAACTCTGTAACCTAGGGACACAAGCTGAATAAATTCATTCATTCATTCATTAAAACATAACAGTACAGACAGTTAAGACTAAGAACCTAAAATATCTACATCATAATTATAGATGTATCTATTATTATATATTTTATTTACACATTATTATACATATACATACACTGTATGTAATACATATACATACTAGAAACTAAATGGATTTTATTATTTATTTATTTATTTATGCTCAATATATAGGTATATTGATATAATTATTAGTTAAATAGGTATGTACCTTAATACTTACCCTATTTCTTAAGAAATAAATTAAAACCATAACTGTAATAGAATTCTATAGCTTTATTGATATATTTCGTCTGATTATGCCCTAGTTATTTGTTAACTTAAGTACGAGTATTTTATAAGCAGGATGTTAACGTAAATTGACGCGATTTTAATATTACATAGATTCTTAAAAAATCTTTCGAAAGAACCCGAAAGTGATAGTTGATATCTCCGTGTATAAAAATTGGATATTTTCGTGTTAATTTAGTGGTTAAATTGTGTTTTTACTTTTTTACTTTTTTGTAGGAAAGGCGCGCACTTCGTGTTACCAAAGAATCGCATCAGTTTTTCGTAGTATCGCCCTGGTACAGAGGATTGCTCAATTTGTCGCCGGATAGGTAAGTTTTCATTTTAGCAAAGGCTTAACGGGCTTGCTCACAACTACAATTATAGGCGAATTACTTATGAAAATTTAATGGTTTTGCAATATTTCATTAGTAAATATAATATTAATAGACTAAACAGTAAAATATGTTTCGCATTGTCACTCAATATCAGATCAGATAGTAGTTGCTTGCATGTCTGGTATAAAAATAATGTTGCTCGCCGCTTTGAATTGATTTCTTATTGTATAGCAGTGTTGCTGCAATAGTCGATAGTTTCGCTATCGATAGTTGACCTTGAAAAATAGTAAATAGCGCGATAGTGCTATCGAAAATATCGAAATGCTGCAATAGTATCTATAGAGAAAATTAGGCGATAATATTGAACTTAGTCTTTGTAGAGATACTATCGATAGTATCGATACTATTGATCTTGAGCTATAGTATAACTTATTTTTATTAATCGATAGTATCGTCAAGGGTCGATAACTTCGATAGGGCTATCGATAGTATGACTGATTTTCAAGGTCACTATAGTATCACGATACTATCGATAGAATATCGCTATCGCAACACCACTATTGTATAGTCTTATGTAGTTAATTTAATGGTATGGAAAACAATAATAGCAAATATTTTTTTTTAACTCATTTCATTATTCAGTCCCAATGGATCGCTCGATCGATTCACATAGCTTTTAAAGCAATAATATCGTTTAAAAACTAAAAAAGAACCGACTTCAATGCCGCGCTATTCATTTTCAGTACCAATTTTGAGATGTATATCTCAATATCTCTGGAGATACTTATCAGACCTCGATAAAATTACCATGGTACCACACTTGGGATATCTCCTTTCGAACAAAAAAATAATAATCAAAATCGGTTCATAAACGACGAAGTTATCCGCGAACAAACATAAAAAAAATAAAAAAATAAAAATAAAAATAAATAAATATATATATATATATATATATATATATATACGGTCGAATTGAGAAACCTCCTCCTTTTTTTGAAGTCGGTTAAAAATAGCGTAATTTCAAATCTGTTACTTGCTGTTGTTTATGTATAGTTGTAATACGTGGCGATATTATTTACCTATGTTTCTGTTGCTTAAAACATGTTATAATATGTTCAACAGGTACATAGTGTCAAATGTGTTGGAATACATGACGCCTCGATCGCACTTCGATTCCGATTCTTACGTCACATATGCTGATTATTACTCCTCCAAATACAACTTGGAGATATTGGGACCTAAGGACCAACCGCTTCTTGAGGTATATATATATTCATAAAGTGTATTTTTATTTACTTTTCATAACGTATGCTTTGTCTAATATGATATTTTTGACAGCTCACTGTATAGATGAAGTAGTGCGATGAATTTATTCGATTATCGATTATTGTCATGGAACTTAGTACCGATTGTTGCATGGCATGAAGTATGATATTGTTTAATAATCGATTAGGTACTGTGTATATACAGTTCGATTTATGTTATTTTAAACCGATAATCGATAGTCTGTGGTGTTCTTTATGCGTGGTACTTTACTAAGAGGCGGTACCCGTCTATGAAGTACGACATTTACTGTAGTAGATTTTACCGGAAAAAAAACCAACCTTCATAGACGTGAGCTGTCAAATATATCATCCTATAATAGACAAGGTATCTAATACTATAAGAATCTTTGTCCTGACTACTATACTGACGGACTGACTGACTGACTGACTAACAGACAACGCACAGCCTAAACCGCTGGTCGTAGAGACTTGAAATTTGGAGGGTATATTTGTCTTAGTACGTAAAGGAGTACTAAGCAAGGCTTGAAACGGTTTATCCTTAACCGTTTTTAGGCTTCCGTAGTCCTGACAAGGAACCCTTATAGTTTCGTCATGTCCGTCTGTCTGTCTGTCTGTCCGAATATTTGCTAAGAGACCGTTAATACTAGAAAGCTGTAATTTTGTGGGGGTATGTATATATATTACGCCGACAAGGTGCTGAAATAAAATTGTGAAAAATATTTTTTTTTAGGGTAGTGGTAGTGGTGTAGGTAGTGTAATTTTTATGGCCGACCGCTGTTTTCAATACGTGATTTACAATTACTAAATCGTTGTTTGCTTGCTGCCAGTGCACACGTGGCTGCAAATTGAAAAGTGGTCGCTGACCATAGTTAAAACCGTTCTAAACCGGTTTATTCAACGAAACCTTAACTAAAAAGGTTTTTGCTCAATATCGTTCAATAGCGGTTTATAGAACGTACGAAAACCGAAAAGTAAAGTTCATAAGTACTTACGCCCAAACCGGTTTGAATTTTTAACACGGTTTCCAAGCCTTGGTACTAAGAAAGGATTTTTTTCAATTCACCCATTTAGGGGATGAAACGGGGGTTCAGATGTTTGTATGGAGAAACAAGATTAGATAGTTTTTTCTACTCGAAACGTCACACAAATGCTTCAGTAAATAAATAAGTAATAACGTGTTTCAGACCTTTTTGAAATTCCACCCCTAGGGTGAAATGGGGTAACAAAGTCTGAAAATCAATATCGTTTCTAATTGCGCTGAAATTTGGCATGCAGATTTTTATTACGACGTGAGTTCCTTCTGCAAAATGATTTTCTAAAATTTACCCCTCAAGGGGATAAAACGGGGGTTCAAAGTTTGTATGGAGAAACAAGATAAGATAGTAATTTCTATTCGAAACTTCATTCAAGTACTTCAGTAAATAAATCAGTAAATACGTCGAGAAAATTCGACTAAAGGTACGTGAATTACAGCCGGTATATAACAATAATAAGTAAATACGTGTTTCAGGGTTTTTCGAAATGTTACCCCTAAAAGGGTTAAGTGAAGTAACAAAGTCTGAAATCAATATTGTTTCGGATTGCGCTGAAATTTGGCATGCCGATAGTTATTTTGACGTAGGTATCCGCTAGGAAAGGATTTTTCAAAATTCACTCTTTAAGAGGATGAAGCGGGGGTTCAAAGTTTATATGGAGAAACAAGATAAGATAGTCATATCTATTCGAAACTTCGCACAAGTGCTTCAGTAAAAAAATAAGTTGAATATACGTGTTTCAGGCTTTTTCAAAATTCCACCCCTAAAAGGGTTAAATGGGGTAACAAAGTCTGAAAATAAATATTGTTTCCGATTGCGCTGTATTTGGCATACAAATAGTTATTACGACTTTAATTTTCTCTGAGGAATGATTTACTAAAATTCTTCCCTTAAGGGGATGAAACGGGGGTTCAAAGTTTGTTTGGAGAAACAAGATTAGATACAAGATTAGATAGTCTTTTCTATTCGAAACTTCTCACAAGTACTTAAGTAAATTAATAATAAGTAAATGCGTGTTTCAGGCTTTTTAGAAATGTCACCCCTAAAAGGGTGAAGTGGGGTAACAAAGTCTGAAAATCAATATTGTTTCGGATTGCGCTGAAATTTAGAATGCAGATAGTTATTATGGCGTAGGTATCCGTTCAGAAAGGATTTTCTAAAAATTCCCCCGTATACGGAATGGGGATTTAAAGTTTGTATGGCGAAACAAGATGAGATAGTCTGTTTTATTCGAAACTTTACACATAAGTACTTCTGTTAATAAGTAAGTAAGTACGTGTTGTAGGATTTTTTGAAATGGGGTAGGTAAAAATTCTGAAAATTTGGGGTTTTCAGGTTTTATAAATATGAATCCTGATTTTCCTCAGTCACGCGGTAACATAAAAACGGGTGAGCCGATTTGGCTAATTCTTATTTTATGTCTTTAATGATAGAATAGTTTTTACACAAGAAAAGTTTTGAGTAAATAAAAGGAGTTTTTAACGCGGACGAAGCCGCGGGGCACTTCTAGTATGTAATAATAGAATGTCTGCTAGTCCACCTGGGATGGTACCACTGCTTTGTCTTTTATTAATCCGTAAAATATATAATTATTATAATTTGTACAATGTTTTTAGCGAAACTACAAAGCGAATGAGATTGCGTCTTTCTTACTGTCTGCTGCTGACACCGTCTGATTATGATGATGATGATGCTAATGATTAAGGTATCTTGCAGGCTACTTTAGGATGGAGATTCTTATATAATATAGGCTAGCGTTTGACCAATGTCTCGCCAGGTGGTAACCGATAATGTGGTTGAAGATGATGAACACACTAGGCCTAAAATACTCTGACTCTCAAGAAACTGTAAGACTGTAACTACAGTATTTTTATGTGTTGTATTTTTATCACCTAGGTCCGCAACATAAGTAGCAGAATGAACTGCCTACTACCACGAGCCGCGACCATCCGTGAGTTCTCAGACAAACAAAAGAAACTGATATCCGCTTCCCAAGGGGACGACAAACTGCGAGGTTACGCAGAAATATTCATACCGGAGTATTGTATCAAATACGACTTCCCCGGAATTCTGTGGTACAAGGCGATGATGTTGCCTAGCATTATTCACAGGTCAGTGCAATACAATATGATTTTTAATGTACGACTAGCTCTGACCCGCGGTTTTACCCGCGTAGACATCATTCCTGATGGAATATCGGGATAAAAAGTATCCTATGCGTTATTCCAGGGTCTAGGCTATCTACATACCAAATTTCAGCTCAATCGGTTCAGTAGAGAAAGAGTAAACAACATCCATACATATAAACTTTCGCGTTTATAATATTATAAGGATAGGCTAGCGTTTGACCACTATCACACATGTTGGTAAAAATGGCGCTCCAAGCTTACAAATACTAATTATAACATGTGTTATTGTGTGACTTCCGGCACCGATCTAATCGTCTGACCTTTAGATGCAGATTGTAGTAGTAGGATTTCTGTTAGTCCGTCTTGGACGGTGCAACCACTTTGCTTATTAATTCAGCCGTGAAATAGGAATGCTTTTCGGTTTGATTGGCAAGTGTCCAGTGAAATTACAGGGCATGTGAGACTTAACATCTTTATGTCTCAAGGTAACAGCCACGGTGCAGCGACATACAAAATTCTGGCTATGTAGAATTTTGCATGCCGCTGAATCTGTAATAGGTAGACGTCATCGCTTACCATCAGGCGAGCGTCATGCTGGTCCTGTCACCTGATATTATTAAAAAAAAATAGGTGCACAGACGTCAATAGGGAATATATATGCATGTGTTTTTTTTATATTAGCTGATTATATGTATCTGGATTCTATCTGTGCCGCGGTATACTTGTTATAACGCTGAGTTCCACAATATCAGCTTTATTATTTCAGACTACATATGCTTTTGGTGGCGCAAGAACTCATAATTGAGATTGGTGAAGACATCAACTATGGAACAGGCATATTACCTAAAAGTAAGTTCCAACAATATTTTTTAATAATTATGCATCACATACACACTATTTTCTGTTTTTATAAATTAAGGTTTCTTCTTCTAATGATAAACATAATTCTGAAGACTTATATATATAACTCAAAGTATAGTTTTTATAACTCAAATCGTGATCGTTAAAATGGAACGAGAAAGATACTTCTTTATAACATGTATAGCTGCATATCACCTTATTTCGTTCATTCTAATGATTTTATTAAGCGTTAAGCAATTAAAGCATAAATGTTGATTTGCGTAGGTATAATATGGTTTAAGTTTGAGATGAAAACCATTTCAGACGCGGGATTTTTTTTTCAATAGCAGATGTTTTTAGTTTCATATTTCTTAATACACACATCATATCTTGTTATAATATCTAATTAAGCGTTATTGGCTCACACACATTAAAATAATCGAATTGAGAACCGTCTTCTTTTTTTTAAACTCTGGAAAAATCGAGATTACATACATAGAATCACGCCTTTTTCCCATTGGGGTAAGCAGATACTACTTCTTTCCACATGCTACGATCCTGACATAACTCTTTCGCTTCTTCCACTTGCAAAAAAACGAGATTGCCGTTTTTATTTTTCCATATCAACTAATTTGGAACTATAATCTTAGCACAAATGTGGGAGCCAATCAAAGCGGATATGAGCATTGCCAAAATGTCTTTGCTTTCCAACATCGACGAACCAGAGCTACTAGCAAAGACCGTGGACAGGTAATAAAAACATTTTTTTCTTTTTTTTAATAAAAGCTTTTACTAGCAATGTGGGGGTGCACATTATTAGTAGTCTTAGTACATCGTCACTTAACATCTGGTGAGATAGTGGTCAACGCTTAGCTTACCTATCTAGTATATATAAATAAACTGGACTAAATAAAGTGCAAGTCCAAGTCGGACTCGCACTAGTAGGGTTCCGTACCACACTACAGTATTTTATTAGATCGAGCAAAAAATACCACTATCATTTTTTGCCAGCAAAAAAAAATTATTAATAAACATTTTAATTTTTTATAACGCTATCTAACGTCTAACAAAGGTGTTAGGGATCGACATTTCAATATAACGCCATCTATGGGACGTTTACCTAACTAAGCGTTCATAGATGGCGTGATGGCGAAAGTAACACGTTTCTTGTATGGGGACCCTCTATTATTTTTAACTTTATTCTGTTTTTAGTATTTGTTGTTATAGCGGCAACAGAACTACATCATCTGTGAAAATTTCAACTGTCTAACTATCACGGTTCATGAGATACAGCCTGGTGACAGACGGACAGACGGACAGACAGACAGACAGATGGACAGCGGAGTCTTAGTAATAGGGTCCCGTTTTACCCTTTGGATACGGAACCCTAAAAAGTATTTCTAACCCCTCCAACTAAGCTAAATATGCTTGTGTCTGGAGTGGGTTCACGTCAAAGGTGCAATGGGTGGGGATCGACCTCACGACCTCTGGATCGCCAGACCGACGCCTTACATATATAATGCGTTTCAAAAATAATTGGGGCTGAAAACTGAGCCGTGTTGAATCGCATTGCTCAACAACTATGAAGTCTGAATATTCTCTTAGGATCTTGATACATACACATACATTGGACCAGCCAACAAATATACCACCTACCTATATTCTGTTAATCTAAAATAAATTAATCATACAAATCGTCCAGAGTTGTAAAGTTACATATCCGGCTGGCTAGTCACGATTCCAGTTCAACCAATTCTTAATTGAAACGTATCATCATCAGCTTATCTCTATCCACTGTTGGACATAGGCCGATCTCCAGCTCTTTATTTCCAAATGTTGAGACCACGGCTCGGAAAACGTAGTGTAGGTCGCCCTCCAGCTATACGGAGTGATGATATACGCAAGCTGGCTGGCAGCGGTTGAAAACGTGAATTTAATCTGTACTTATGGAAACTTGGTCTTAGCTTTGTCTTGAGATAGAAAAACTCATAACTAATATTTAACCTGATTTTAAGTTACGATGAACTATTTTCCAACTTTATTCTAGCCCACATTGCTTTTGATTGTAATTGGAATCAATTTCTAAGGTTTTAAATTAACTGCTTATATTTTTAGTTAAATCGAAATCTCGCCGAAGTGTACGAAACCAATTATAGGCGTCCATTACACGATAGGTTTTGCCGTCAGTTTGCTCACAGTCACAGCGGTGACTGAGATCGTGTAATGGGGTGACTGACCGATATTTACATACTTTAATTTGCTGCATGAACAACCATCAATCATGACTTTTTGTTTTGAATGACGGATTTCCTACCGTGTAATGGACGCCTTACATTTGTTTTAAATATAAAACAAATGCATAATTGGTTTCGTTCATTCATTGGTTTTTCAGCTGAGATAGTAGTCAAGCGCTAGCGTTTATGGTATTTCATAAACGCTAGCGCTTGACCACTATCTCTCCTGTTGGTAACTGATGATGTGGTAGCACGCTGGGCATTCTATTGGCCGCAGTATTCTGTGAAACACGATAGGTTTTTTTCTTTTTAAATCTTTTGCAATCGTCTAAGTAACATGTTAATTATTTTAGGATAAATCTACCATCATCCAGCTCTGGTACTCAGCTGCCCAAGTTTTCTTCGATGAAAGACAGTCTCTACAAACTGCAGAAGAATAAAATCAACAAGGATTATCCTTGGGATGTAAGTAATGTTATAAATTGGGTGGTTTACCCTCCGACGCATAAAGCGGTGTTTAAATGTATATGTGTGTCTCTCAGTATCTGTTTGGCATTATAGCTCCTAGAGTTTGTTCAAAAAGAGAACCATCCTAGAAATTGTGGTCGCGTGTTCTAATTTAACTGTTTTGTTGCGTTGATTACACTGCTCTGTCATTGCCAGTACGACCTAAATTGTTTGATACTTAATTTGATAGTAGGTACCTACTCTTATCATTATCGGGTCCTACTAGGTAGGTATATCTTCCTTCCTTACCTTTGAATGTTAGTTCACCGTAACGCCGCGACGATTCTCATTTTGCACAGACGCTAAACTGATGATCGGATTTGATTTAGTTTTATGTTTGATTCCAAACAATCTGTTAATTCGTTTGAAGATAATAAGCTCTTTTCTAATTGATGAGGGTATGAGTGTTACTTTACAGGTCTGATCGATTCGGAATTTGGTATGCTGTTACTTAAAACCCAACTCTTAACCGATCACCAGAGTTGTTGTTTTTGGGCTCATTGGAATGATCAATGAACATATGTATAATAATCGGTTTGGGGATTTCGTAAATTGTTATTGCACACTTGCAAGTACGTTATTTTACTTTGTTAAGTTATTTATTTACTTCGGATGGTTAGCTTTATATTACTTAAATTCTCTGTAGTATGCAAAAAATTGCTCTGCTATTGGGTTTTTAAGTTCACAATAAAAAGTGAGTCTCGGGTTTCATATGGTCCAAACGAAAATTATCGATGATGGAATATTATGTTCCTTTGAAGTGTTTCACACTTTATATTTTTGTTAATTGTTAAACACAATCCAAAATTTCATCGTACCGACGGGACTTGAACCCGCAACCTCCGGAATGACATGTTCCGGTGCTTTGCCAATTAAGCTTAATTGGCAAAGCACCGGAACATGTCATTCCGGAGGTTGCGGGTTCAAGTCCCGTCGGTACGATGAAATTTTGGATTGTGTTTAACAATTATCGATGATGGAGTTCAATTTCGGTTTGGGAATTTCAAGGGCAACCCAAAGAACCCCCTGGAAACTGTAAAACAAGAAAAATTCAATTTTACGAAAACTATATATTTTCATAGAACATACATGGGGGGGGGAAGGATCTTTTGGATAGCTATTCTCTTTTGGACCCCTCTATCAATGGTTTATGATTGGACTGATGAAACCAGACAATACATACGTAGATTTTTACGGTAGGCATCACAAAACTGAGTCTCTAGCTTAACGGCAGATACCTGGTATCCTATAGGATATAGCCTGAGGTATATATACCTCAGGCTTATGAGCCTAGTTTAGGTTCCAGGGATTCGCTAACTCATGTATTAAAATGTCCTTTCATGACTAAAGTTATTTACTTATTTTTCACAGGAACGTCAAGAACCAATCGACATAGAACGTAACATTGAGTCGGTCACTGTGATGGACATAGAATGTTACGACGAGTTTGTGTCGGCTGAGATGTCGCTGAAGACAGCGCCTGGAGGAGTGCTGTCCCCAGTTCGGGCTATGCCTACCACTGCGGCTATCAAACCTCCGCCACCAAAGTAAGTAAACGTAAAAGCTTGTCGTTAGGTCTCAGCACTTCTAGCATTTTTAGTTTGTTTTATACAGTCTCCTTTATAGAAGCGACCCCAGTACATCACAATTATAAAACTTTTATTCGACGTCTTAATAACCTAAGGGCCGATTTTTCATTCCTCAGTTACACGATCAGATAGGATTTATACCAATGATAGCAAAATTTCGCATTTTTCAATAGACAGATAGAGGTAATCCAGGCAATAAATTCCTTACCAGAGGAGTTAATTTATCAGGCTCTTTGTGCCTCAGATAGCTGACTATTCTGTGGTATAAATTAAGTTTGTGACAAGTTTTGACGTTATGTCATTTTTTTTTTTTATTTCATTACGGCTACACTCAACTGGCCAGAAACTGGCTAAATACACTAATTGTGCGGAGCCATAATAAAACAAAAAAAAAAATATTAAAAAAATCGTGCTTGGCAGAATTAAAAATCAAATTTAGATTTATTCTCCTTGAGTCAAAATTTCAAATGGTTGTAAATCTTCGCTCTCGCTCTAACATCTATAGCACTGCGTAAGATTATCTCTTTCCCACACTATTGGCGTTAAGATAGTTACGAAAAGGTAGTTTATATGGGCAGATAAATATATTGCATTGGTAACTATCTGGCCGTTCTTCTAAGAATTGAAAAATCGGCCCTAAATGAAATAAATTTCGCATAAATATATAATTAAGTCTTTATAGTAGTTTCCGTTGACTTTTAACTACGGTTCTTAACATATTGCTGATATGAAGAAACGTCAAAAGACGTGGTTAAACGTCACCAAGCATTTTAAACTGTTTTTGGGTTCCGTACCTCAAAAGGACAAAAGTAACCCTTATAGGATCACTTTGTTGTACGTTGGTCTGTCTGTCTGTTGCTGTCAAAACGCTTTTTCTTGGGAACGCGTAGAGGTATCTACGGTATCTTTTGGCTGTGAAAAAATCAAGCTTGTAAGTCAACGCGATCAAAAGATATGACCGTTTATGCCGCATATTTTGCGATTTCACAAAGGAATAAAGATCTATATATATATTCCTTTGACCTAGAATCATGAAATTTAGGAAGAAGCAAGGTCTTGAAGCACTTCTAAAGGTAAAAAATCTAAAAAACCGCAAATATGTAGCTTCATAAGAAAAAAGCGAATTTACTTGTTATTAGTGATGATATAGATGATATATTATTAGTCATGAACAGTGTCTAGGCATCGTTCTAGGGATCGACTGTAAAGCTAAGTTTGTTTTGACAAGTTTGTACGGAAGCCCCGGTGCGTGAGTCATCTCGCATTTGACTGGTTTTTATTTTATTTTACATAAATATTTAGATTGCGCATTTTAATTGTTGTATTTTGTATAGGTTAATTAATATAATAGATAAATATTCCTTTTCCAGATATATAGACAAAATAAAGATCCTGCAAAAGAAGTTAGACAATCGAGGCCCTGAGCTCAGCGATGTACTCTCAGCTTTAACGACGATCAAATCTCATGACATATTCTGCTTGGAGCGAGCGGAGACTTTAGGGGATTCCTTCCTGAAGTATGCGGCCAGCATTTACTTGTACCACAAGTTCCCCGGATGGAACGAAGGACAGTTGACTAATGTCAAATCCAGACTTATCAGTAACAGGTAAACACTTGGACTTTTTACACATTTTAACATTTTTGAGA
This sequence comes from Cabera pusaria, assembly GCA_954871355.1. Classification (NCBI taxonomy): domain Eukaryota; kingdom Metazoa; phylum Arthropoda; class Insecta; order Lepidoptera; family Geometridae; genus Cabera; species Cabera pusaria. Next base: position 16,222,102 of record OX940896.1, read on the forward strand.
ACCCCGTTGGCGTAAGTAAGGTATAGATGGCTTGACTTCTAAAAGAGAGGTCGCCGGTTCAAATCCTTGCACGGGTCATCCAAAGGTAGTAGGAGCATCGTATAGATATTCCGCCTGACTTGCTATCAAAAAAGTAACCACCATCAAGGATAATGTCTGCCTCCGTAACTTTCAGTGTTCCGGCAGCACTCAGCCCTTAAAAGTCAGATCATTCTAGGCCTAGCGTGTTCACCAACTTTGGCCACATCGTCGCTTACCACCAGGCGAGATAGTTGTCAAATGCTAGCCTATCTTATTCTTATATATAAAAATCAATTGCTGTTCGTTAGTCTCGTTAAAACTAGAGAACGGCTGGGCCGATTTAGCTGATTTTGTTTGTCGTAGTCCAGGGAAGGTTTAAACGGTGAGAAAATATGGAAAAATTGCGAGGAAAAACAACAATTTCATTTTTCCCATATAAACTGTTCTACCTACTTTCCTGTCAAACATTCGACGTTGGTCCCTTCGGTACGATAGGGTAGACTCTGTTCCACTCTCAATTAAAATTTGAAGCACGTATTAAATTAAGGGTTTTGAATCGACAACGTAATATCCACATTACTAGGATTATCACGTAGGTATTTAAATTTTAATATTTTGAAATTTGATATTGTTGTTTCGTTCAGAAATATTTGTCATTGTATTGACATATTTTGATAGTTGTAATTATGGCGCTTCTATGCATGGGTATTCGCTATTTGTGTATATAAACCGATACAAATAAAACAAAATTAAATGATAAAGGGTGTCCCCCATACAAGAAACGTGTTTTTAAGGCTTTTTTGTTCGATCTTACAAACCTTAATAGATAGAGACTTGAAACCTACCCATGGTGTGTCTTACAATGGCTGCTATAAGATCAAATAATAAAAACTATTTTGTTTAATCGTAACGCTGCGTGTGCGGGTCCGACTCGCACTTGAACAGTTTATTTATATTCGCGGCACGAAGTTCGCCGGGTGAGCTAGTCGGAAACAGCTGGGTAGCACTTGACCACTATGTCACCTGATGATGAAGCGATGATGCAATCGATGATGGAGGGCGCTCGCCCAGAAGATTCACTCGCGATTTGAAGACCCCCCATATTGTACTTAACTGGAAACACAGACTCAGGCAGGGTATTCCATTCCATTCTCTGGCGGTTCGTATGATGAACGAAAAAGAATGACAAGACAAAACTTATTAAGCTTGTATACACCTAGGTATCACGTATAAGATTAATTAGAAGAATAGACTAAGAACTCATCTTGTACATTACTTGTACTTCTTTTAATTTTCTTTACAATAATGAAATGTTTTTGTTTTAGGAACCTGTTCTACGCGGGTGAGAGGATCAACCTCGGCGGTCGAATGAAGGTCGAGCAGTTCAGCCCCAGAAAAGACTTCCTCGTGCCGGGGTTCTTCGCACCCCATGAAGTAGAGGAGTTCATCAGATCGAAGGAGGTATGTTTTTAAACATTATAGTTATACTGAAGTCGATGATTCTGGGACCTTCTGAGCTTGAAGCGTATCCATACCATTATTATAAACGCAATAGTAACTGTCTGATGGTTTTTTTTTTTCTCTTTTTTTGTATGAATGTTACTCCATAGACGTAATATGTTGGTGGATGGTGCATTGCAGGTGTTTTGACAAATTCAATTTAATCCGTATGCTTTAACAATAAGGTTGTAATTGCTTTGTAGAACAAAGCGGCCAAATTGAGAGACACCAGGGAAGAGTGTGTTCTTGTCCGACAACCTGCTAATCCTATATATGTTCTATACTATATGTGGGGTATATATATATAAGTTCTCCTTACAAAAGAAAGGGACAAACTCCGTTCAAGGTCGCTCTCATGGGGGCCGGTGTACGCGATCAATTTTAATATGTAGCAGGTCTGTGATGTTACGCGATTACTCCGTCAATTGTGAACCGATTCGAATGATTCTTTTTTTAATCGGTAGAGTACGCTTCCGAGGTGGTCCCATTGTAATTTAATCGAGATCTGATAAGTATCTCCAAGAAATGACGATAAACGTCTCAAACTTGCTACTGAAATTGACTCGCAGGGCATGGAAGTCGGTTGTTTTAGTTTTTAAACTATCTTAATTATTATATCTAACTAACTGATATCCGCGACTTCGTTCACATCATCATCATCATCAGCCAATTTCGGTCCACTACTCCATAGGCCTTTTCTATGGCATGCGACTTCGTTCACGTACACCAAGAATTTAGTAGCCTATGTTCATCCTCATGCTATAAAGTATCTCCTTGTTAAATTTCAGTAAGATCGGATCGTTCTGTTAGTCGTGATTGGGTAACAATCAGACAGAGTGACACAAGTTCCAAACGTTTTTATAATATTAGTTTGGAATTAGTATGGAATACTACTATTAGTATCGATTGGCTAGCATTTGACGACTATCTCACCTAGTGGGCCATGGTAAGCGATGATGTGGTCGGGCATGCTGAAAACTAGGCCTAGAATGGTCTGACTCTCAAAAGCTGTGGTGCCAAAACACCGTAAGTTTAAACAGATTTTCTTTGATGGTGGTTAATAATCCTATCAGCTGTGGAACTCTCTATTACTTGTGCATGGTTAAAATGCTGGACGTCTTAGATATGTATTAATGAGATGTACGAATATACCCGTTATCATCAGAACAAAATATTTCTTTATGGCATACATGTCTTCTAACTTATCTGTACTTAATTAGCAACTTTAATATTTTGGTGAAGCAATAAAGTAATTTGAATTATGTAACAACTATTTATTAATTTGTGCAATAAAATAGTTGTTCCTGTATCACATATTACCTATAACATAAATCACCTTTTAACTTATATATAAAAGTTACACGTGTAGTAATTAATTAATTTATTAAGACAAACTAACATTCATAGGTAATTTTATAGTTATAGTTTTAATTTAGTTATACTCCGTCCAACCATTTATTTAACTCTTGACAGCTACAGGGTTGGATATAGATACTAAAAATGTCGATTGAAGAACTAAAAAGTGTAGTATTTCTTCGAAATGGATCGTACATTTACTGGTCGCTGACTTCTATAGTTTACTTAAATTGTATGGATAAACTACCAAAATCTTAAACGAAGTCTGCTTTGGCTTTCTTGAGAATGAGACCAAATGATTGTCGCAAGCCGACCCTGGACAGTTGAGTAGGTACTAATCAAATAGTGAGGTCCTGATGCTTAATTAATTAGATTTTTTATAACGACTATAATCTACTCAAGATTCAGATTAAGATATAATTGACTTTACTAATTTGAATACGAAAGAATACAAATAATGCACTTCCCATGTGCTCACTACCATATTTACTACACAATTAAAGCATTAAAATGCCTTATGCCTATATATCTTTTGGTTTTAAGAATATATAATCTAAGATATTTGATTTCAGTTACTGACAGTACAAAATGTAGAGCGAAATTATCATATCAAGAAGTGAAATCGATTGAATTAATTAATGTCGATTGTAAATGTAATAAAAAATCGAATTGGTTACGCATTAGGTCATCACTAATCGATTACTATTCGAGCTGTCTACATTTTTACACACACAGCTTTGATAAATGGTTGGATGGAGTATAGTAATTAGTAAGACATTAATTTTGGACCAAAGGTCTTACATAGCTAAGGTTTTCAAGTGTTTTTCTAACGCCTTGACGTACTTCAGATTATATAAATATAGTTAGTTAATAACTTTCATCGTTATTTACATCGGAATAATATTCGTTTCTACTCATGTGTTCATAGATAGACACGCGCGCTCCTGAATAGGGAATATGCATGATTTTTTTAAATATTTTTAATTCACTGATTACATCCATTTAACACAGTAAAAAAATGAAATTGAAAATGAAATACTGAAAGTGTTCAAATTAAGCTAAAAAAAATAGTTTTAACATTGAAAAATATGAAGTATCTAAAACGCTGCCAAATTTTCGCGCGCGTTTGTGACGTCACAGTGCACCGCACGGTCTCCACAGATTAAATCTTTTTATTAGAAATAGTAAGTATTCGTACAACAGTGCATAGTATTTCTATAAAAATATTTAATCTGTGGAGACCGTGTGGTGTCCTGTGACGTCACTTTCTAATTGACAAGTGGTGATGTGTTTTGCAAATTAAAATTTCCCCCGCTTTTTTTGCATTTTTCATATAATATTTTAACACATTTAAGAGTATTTTATTTATAAAAAAATGTTTAACAAACAACACCAGAACAATAATGATTCGAAAATAAATGATTTCAAGTAAATGTATACTACATGCATATTCCCTATTAAAACAACTATACAAAATAACGATAGAACATCTTTAACAGTTTTCTATCATCTTATAGGGCAACATTGTGGACAATTAATGGATTATATAAAATGAAAATAAAAAACTGAAATAACGTAACATCCTTGGTGGCCTAGTTCTTAAGTGCACTCATATGGCGATCGCCTTGTAATCAGTACGCAAAACAAAAAATGAACAATTACAGCACTGACCTAGAAAGCATTGTCGCAAAGGAAATGAAGTTTTATAAAAAGATGCTATAAAAAGAGTCGTTTCCGGTACGTTCAATTGTTTGTGACCTATATTGCAGACTTGCAGAGTAAAATACTGATAAATTGTGCATAAACGCGTTTTGCTTTGATTATATTCAAAAGCCTTTGTAAATGCAAAATAAGAAGTCAAACGTTGCTTATAAATTTGCAATCAATGTCGTCATGACTTCGACATGGTTGTATTATGCGTGGTAATAAAGCCCCTAATTCGCAATAGGTTTGAGAAGAAGACATTGAATAGATAAAAATAGAACTGTCTTTAGGATTGAGTTCTTAACTGCCGAGATCAACATTATTAATTTTCTTTAAAGCTTATTTCTACTTAACCTTTATTACTTATCTTTATATTAAGCTTATCTCCACTAATTTGAATTGCTTGTATTAATAATAATTGTACTGTATTCTTACATTACGTAATAAAATTACAAAACTTTTATACTTGTACATATAGGGTTATTGTTAAAAACCTTACTTCTTGAGCACCTTCTGTAAATTAATACTAACAACTACTGTTTTAACTTTATGTCTATTATTACCATTCTAGACCTAGCGTGCTTACCACATTCGACCACATCATTACTTACCAACAGGTGAGATAGTGATCAAACGCTAGCCTATAAGATATTTTAAAAAAATGTCGATGTTGAATAAAATTTTTCTTTTTATGATTTACATCCGTTGCTTCTAAGACAGAAAGTACTTAAGAGTTTTAGGTGTTTAACAATAAGCCTGTAAATAATACCAAACAAAATTATAATTATCTTTGACTCTTTCTATTGAACTTGACAAATTCTTTAGTTGCTGAGAAAATATCATCAACCAAAACTTGTGGTGTATGCAAAGCCGCGAAGTGACCGCCAAAGTCTACCGTTGTTGAATGCACTAAGTTTGGGAATTTGTCTCTTAAAATCCAGTCTGGATGGTACGCAACTTCGTAAAGAAAGTTTATGGCTGCTGTTGGTACTTGTGTGGGTATTCTGAAAATATAAATTAAACAATTTAGCATTCTTTTCAATTATAAGCTCTGCAAGATAGCTAGATATAGGTACAAAGATTAACGTGAAATTGATCACTACTTTACAAAAGGAACACATTTGAGACTAAAAAAAATCCTTATCCTTGTCTTTGGGCAGTTTTATCGCTCACAGCGATCTCTTCAAAATTACTATGCACGGAAATTTTAAAATTTAGAAAACTATCGACACCAATTTCCTATATGTAAAAAAAAGTCAGTTTGAATTTTCGTTTGTTCCTTACCTCTTTAAATCTAAAAACCAATGTGGTTAATATTCAGCAGATTAGGAAATAGGATACAATCCCGGAGTAGTATTGATATAATTTATTAATGAAAAGCTAGATTCACTTATAAACTAAACCAAAATTCATGAGGGTTGCATGAGCGTGACCCGGATGCAGAGTACCAGCCGCAGCAGCAGCAACATTTACAATCATCGTCACCATCTGCTTTAGCACTATCATTACTTCCAAGTTCACAAATAAGCAGGCATACACACACACACACATTTGACAGCATCATCTTCACTAACCGATACAACACCACCACCATCACCATTGGAAGCGTTATGCCAGCAACCTAAACCGTGCTCCGCTTCGTCAAGGAGCTCGGATAGCTTGGGTGAATGCTGGCAGGGGGAAATGCACAATACACCCCAAGCGGGACGTCAATGCAGGTCTTATCGCCCCCATTACCAATTAGAATTAGAAACCAAAATGCGATAACACGTGTTTCAAACATACTTGTTCTGTAGTGATAACCTAACGACTGAACCACAGTATTATTATATAAAAGAAACTTACTATGAAATGAAAGATACTTACTTTTGAATAGTGGTGACATGAGCGCCCGTGAATCCTTCCGCGTATAATCTCATAGATGTGACGATACAATTGTTGACCCAAGTGATGGTGACTGTGTCCAAAACGTCATCCAAGTCCAGGTTTTCCAAACCTCCGTGTGGCGTATCCAGCTGATCTCTATTACTACAGATGGCTATCTTCTCCATCATGTATGAAGCTAGCCCAGCAGGAGAATCGGCTAACGCGACACCTGAAAATGTATTTGTGGTAGTTTAACATATTTAACCCCGACTTCACAAAAAGGGGAGGTTCTCAATTCGACTGTATATATATTATTTTCTTTTTTATGTTTGTTACCACAAAGCTCCATCAAATCTTAACCGTTTTGAATAATTCTTTTTTTGTTTGAGAGATTATGCCTCCTGTATGGTTCCATTAAAATATTATCGGGATCTGATAATAATCTCCAGAGATAAAGAGATAAACAGTATAAACAAATTTATATACCTTGATGACATGATTATGGCAACTGGATATTTTGACTATCGCGGCATGTGAAGTCGGTTTTATCATTTTGTACGATCATAATAGTGATGAGTAACTCACTCACGAGTTCCTCGTTTGAGGACCTCAAACACTCAAACGAGGTAGGGAGTCACCTCGTTTTGCAACGATAAACCGCCTTATTAATCTCCTCAAAAAAACCTCACAGAGCGTTACTGAGTACTATACATATATGGAAACTTGCGAGTCGCGACCATCGAGCTAAGAGATACTCGCTCACTCGCTCCCGCTCGTGCTTTGTAGATCGCTCTCTCTCTCGCTCTCTCCCTCATTTGAGGATTTTGAGGTGTGAGGTTTGTAGAATGATAATAAGAGGATTTGATTTTCATTATATTTGTTAAGGTACGAGTAGGTTAGTGATTTGTTTGAATAATCCTACATATGAGTAGATAGGTAATAATATCATAAATAAATAAATACTTTAATACTAAAAGTAGTTCCGCTTTACTTTTACTCATAGTTAGTATCTCTCCTCATTTGAGGTGTGAGGATGAGGACCTCGTTTGAGGATGAGACGGCCTCCCTTGTCCTCGTTTGAAATCACTGAGGAACTCATCACTAGATCATAAATTATTTTATTTATTTTCTATCCCAAATAGGCAAACATTTGACGACCATCTCACCATCTTTACATATCTCGTGCATCTTATCACGGGTGTCTTCAAGGCCACTAACTAGATGCATACTGCACTGCATACCAACCACAAAGCACCTATCGGTTACCCAAGGATGACGATATGTACTTACTCGTATGTATAGAAGGATGTGCATGGTGGTAGGACACTATCTAGAGTCCGCCTGGCCAGCTACCACCCTCATGTTAGAAAATCTGTCGCCTAAACATCTAATGTTTTCCGGCAGCTCCCATTCTAGGCCTAGCGTGCTTTACCATCTTCGACCGCATCATCACTTACCAACAGGTGAAATAGTGGTCAAACGCTAGTCTATAAGATATTTAAAAAAGTTAAAAAAGATAATCGCTTGACCACTTTCTCACCTAATTCTCTGGTCAGATTGGCAGGCTGTAAAATATCTGCCAAATACTGAATATATTTGTGACATTAAAGGCTCAAATTATGCCCCGATTTGAAATAACTTCGGATGGTAAGGGTGACAGCAATTTACGGCATAATGAGTTAAATAAATAATTAAGATACTAAAACAACCGACTTCAATGCCCCGCGAGTCAATTTCAGTAACAAGTTTGAGACATTTATCGTCATATCTCTGGAGATACTTATCAGATCTCGATGAAATTACAATGAGACCACCTCGGATACGTACCCTACCGATTACAAAAATAATCATTCGAATCGGTTCAAACCGGACGGAGTAATTGCGTAACATACACACTAAAAAAAGAAGAAAAAAACAGACGAATTGAGAACCTCCTTCTGTTTGGAAGTCGCTTGAAAAAGAAACAAAATGTTTGTCTAATTATTTAAATACATTACTATCCAACTTAAATAAGAGAGGTCTATGTCCAGCTTCGGACGGGAATTGGCTGATAATTATTATGTTGGCAATAACTAAATGAAAAACTAGCTTATCACCATCAAGGAGAAAATATATTTTTTTTATACCGAACTGGGTAGCCCTTGATCACTATCTCACCTGATGTTAAGTGATGATGCGATCGATGTTGGAGCGTGCTTACCCAGAAGATACCTATTCACTCGCGATTTGAAGACCCCCATATTGTACTTAACCGGAAACACAGACTCAGGCAGAGTCTTCCATTCTTTGGCGGTTCGTATAATGAACGAAGAAGCAAATCGCTTCGTTCGGGTAGATGGTATATCCACCATAAATCGGTGGCGCCTTTTAGTGAAAAATAAATGAATAAATAATAATATGAGAAAATATCAATCTTGCTAAACAACACATCGTATGAATATAGACTGCATAAGTTTTGTTGTGTCGCAATTACTGTTGCGGTTATTAGACTTAGTAGTCTAGGAAGTCTCTGAAGGAAAGTAAAAGTCAGTGTCCTCCACTGACAGATTGAGATCTATCACCTTCATTCAGTCATAGCTTCAGTTAAGATTGTCGTGACGTCGCTTTACCATAATCTCAACTTAGTGTAGTCTCCTGTCTCTAATGAATGAAACATGAAATTTTCATACTGACCTAGTGTATCAGGTTTAGTAGACTGCAAATGAAAATAACCACTTTCTCTTATAAGATACGTAATAAATTTCCTCAAGGGATATATCCTCTCTGAGTGAGGTGTGAACCATGGAAATAAAGATCCTAATAAGACCTTCACGTTGCTAATCGGCCTTGAAGATAACGGCATGTTCGAGTGGAACCTGGAAAAAAAGACAAGGGGATATAAAGAAAGTCGCGTTTAATCATTGTCCAGTCAGTTATGTCCTCAGTATTAATGTGCAGGTTTTTGTTTGAACGCAATTCGTTCAGTGGAGTGGAGAGAATACAAAATTGCAAGTTTAACAACTTTATGCTGGCTGTTGTTTATACTCTCGTTCACATTTGCCGACACAATTAGATAGATAGATAGATAGATAAACACTTTATTACACCATACAAATCAAAAGTAAAAAAATGGTAAATAAAACAATGTGGCAACAGGCGGTCTTATCGCTTAAAGCGATCTCTTCCAGACAACCTTAGGGTGGAAAGAAATAGATTAGCATACATGACGGTATAGGTGTAGAAAAAATAATAATAAAAAATTAATAAATAACAATAAAATAAAATAATAGGTAAGTACATAATTACAAAGGTACATATAATTTATGTAATTTAATACATACATAGCAATATATACATATATAGCAATATAATACATGTATAATGTCATACAATACATATTATATATGTTCATATATACATATAATACAATATACACATATATCATAAAAGAGAATTGTGATCAAAAGCAATAGCAGTTTAGGACAGATAGTGGGCCTTGACGCGATCTTTAAACGTAGTAAGAGTCTGATGTGATCTTATGAGATCTTAATTATTGATGATTAATTTATTATAAACATATATTGCGGAAGATGCACGTATTCGCCAGTACTATCTCGGAGTATTGGCTATTGGCTGTCAATTGAGGTGTGAAGTTGGCCTGGTATGTTGTATACCAGGCTAACTTATTAGATCTGTCAAGTGTCAAGTTGTTGTTTAACTTTAGTCCTTCCATGCCCAATATTCAGCGAGGGGAAAATGTAGTAATCTCTAATAAAATATTTGCGTCATAGTATCATTGTCTAAACGACGGATACCGGACGATTAAACATGGGCCGACGCCAATCTATCAGCGATATTGATCGCTGAGTGGCGTCTATTTGGTGTGTTTATTAAGGGTTATTGGGTGTGAAACTTGTGATATTATTATTTAAGTTTATCTGATTGACTAGCGTTTGACCACTATCTCGCCTTGCGGTAAGCAATGATGTGGTCGAGGATGGTGAGTGACCCGTAAAAGTTATAACTATAGAATTTGTCACTGATGGTGGTAAGCTACTTTTAGTTTTAGGTAACAAGTCGTGGCTCCTCACTCAACTTTATTTTTGAGATCGGCTGTTGCAGAAGGTTAGATTTAAATTTCAAAATACTCACCCAAGCACTTGATTTGGAAAAATAGTGGTTAAATGCGTGGCACACTGAGATCCCCAATCCCCAGCTTGTATGTAGAACTTGTCGAAGCCTAGTCTCATCATCAAATTACGCATTATTATCGCAATCTGCAGTGGAGTTAAACCTGGCTTATTGGTACCCTGAGGAAATAATTGTAATAATTGAGGTTTTGTTATCATATCAAATCATAAAATGTTTTTAATTGTGCACAGACACACAGGAGTAACCTGTACCCTTAGTACGAGTTTATCGTAAACGCTTTTGACAGATCTCACATAGTTTTCGACTTATTCTGGCTCCCTGATTGGTCTAAATTTAGTTCAGTGTAGTAACCACTAGAGGCGATGTACTGTTCTTCATACAAAATTTGCTCGATATACGATATCGAGTTTGGTATGAAAACTCGTACTAAGGGTACTGACCGCAATTACACGTGATAAGTGACAATGCGTTTTTTGAGAAGTAAAGTATATGGGGAATTTTGAAAAAATATGTTCGATCTCCTGTATTTTATTTGTATCTGTTTGTTTTTAATATCGGCCTTTTAAGTTTCTTAGTTTCATCCCTTTCTTTAGGGTTTTGTATATTAAAAGGAAAAAAGAACCCTTATAGGATCACTTTGTTGTCCCTATTACAAACTTATTATTTGCGGTTGGTGCAATAATCGTGTCTAGGGATCGAACTGCAAGTTTGTTTTTAATCTAGTTTAACCTATGAGTTTAACAAGTTTGTACGGAAGCCGGATTTTTTTATCGTACTACCAGGCATGCGCCATCGATATTACGGTAATTATGATTCTTTGAAGTGTTACACACTTTATGTTTTTGTAAATTGTTAAACACAATCCAAAATTTCATCGTACCGACGGGACTTTAACCCGCAACCTCCGGAATAACACCGGAGCATGTTATTCCGGTTGCGGGTTCTGGAACACCCTTTAATTTTCGACTTTTTTTATTTTTTGGAACTTTTCCTTTATTTGTGCTGTAAGACCATGCTTCGTGCCAAATTTCATGATTCTAGGTCAACGGCAAGTACCCTATAGGTTTTCGACCCAAAACCTATAGGGTACTTCCGGTTGACCTAGAATTGTTAATTTTGGTTATAAGCAAGCTCTTATAGCACAAGCAAAGGAAAAAATCCGAAAAATAAAAAAGTTGAAAATTTTAAAGGTACATTTTGGTACTTACAAGTTTTCGCGAAAATCTAAATTTGCCCATATCTTTTTATCGTGCCGGCTCAGGATCTTAATTTTTATACACCTAATAGGGACTATAGACCTCAGTATCTGGTATAAATTTCAACTTGCTATGTCCACCCGTGCCTGAGAAAATTGGTGGTGACACACGGACAGACAGACAGACAAGAATCTTGATGATTCTTGTCTGTCTGTGATCTTATAAGGGTTCCTTTTTTTACCTTTTGAGGTACGGAACCCTAAAAATTAATAAAGTAGGTAACTGTCATTCAGTGCTACGTGGGTCTAATCTTATCTCACAAAACTGGTTATTGTCTTAAGCCACACGTGTAAATAGGTACTTTAGATATCCCAACCTTAGGTAACTAAAATAATTAAATAAAAATAAACAGTCTTGTGCTGACTTGTGAAGATCTGTAATAAGGTAACTTGGTATCATATCCTGCAAGTGAATAAGATATTTGGTTGGTTTACTTTTGAAATGGATTTATCAAATTTTTAGTAGATACGACAGTTTGAATGGTTTTTAGCAATAGTGGGGAGACGAAGTAGTCGGCGCGATGCGCGTTCCATCTTAAGCTCCATAATAAGCCGAATCTTAATTTCGAGGTAATTTTTTAGCCCACGTTTTTTAGATTCATTATAATCTCCTTTTTGTGAGCATGCCTTAGGCCCTTAATCGTCGGTGCTTAGCCAATGTTTGGCTTTTCCTAGTGACAGGACTTTTGCAGGCATAATTTTTTTGTCATGTTATTCAACGGAAAAAAATTGAGAGGTTTTTCGTTTCGAAGGCACAACATCTAGATATCCCAGACACTCCATAGGTGATAGTAGGAGCATTATTTCAATATTACCAAAAGGTAGACCACCATCAAAGACAATATCTCACCTTAGTGTTCCGGCAGCACAATCCTTAAGAGACCATTCTATAATAGCCCTGGCTTGTTCACCATCCCCGACCCGACCATCATCGCTTCCCACCCGGCGAGATAGCGGTCAAAAGCTCGCCTATCAGATAAAAAATAAACTGGCCAAGTACAAGTCGGACGCGCACTCGTAGGGTTCCGTAACACAGTATTCTATTAGATAACTATGATTTTTCGCAACCAAAAAATAACTTTGTTTTTAATAGTGTTTGTATGAAAAACAAAGTTATATTTGGGGTCGCATATCTCAAAAACTGCTGACTGTATCTCGTTCAAACCAATTTTCTTTGAAAGTTTTTATTGAGATCTACAGAATATATTTTTTCTAGATTTTTCGCTCCCTTACTTTAAAATTTAAACTTACTTTAAAAGGGGGGGGGACACATTTTACCACTTTAGACGTCTTTTAAATGATTGACTTTGAGAAAAAAATGATTTTAGGAACCTCAATATCATTTTTAAAGACCTATCCATAGACACCCCACACGTATAGGTTTGAAGATTTTTTTTTTGTTTCAGTTCCGTGTATGGCATGACCCCCTTAAACTTTTATTTTTTTATTTTTGTATAAAAATCGGAAAGTGGTTCACAGAATATATCTACCTATCAAGTTTCAATGCTGTAGTCCCTGTCTGTCCGTATGCCATTTTATTCCGAAACGATTAAATAATCGTATACATACGGACAGACAGACATGACGAATCTATAAGGGTTCCGTTTTTTGTCATTCGGCTACGGAACCCTAAAAATAGGGGCGCAGTGCAGTTTTGCACGAAATACTAGTAAACCAGAGTCGCTGTGCCTCATTATGTGTTAGGTATATTGTAAACGACATCGTTTACGAGCACGTTGGCCGTCTTTCAAGGCTATAATCTAGTATCATAAAGAAATACAATCCTTACTTCCTTACTAATATTATAAATGCGAAATTAACTCTGTCTGTCTGTCTCACCTGCACGCCAAAACCACTGAACCGATTTAAATGAAATTTGGTACACAGATAGTCTAGAGCCTGAGAAAGGACATAGGCTACTAGGCTAATTTTTAATGCGAAAAGAGGGTTTTAAGGGAGGGTTGAATGGAGGGATGGAAAGTTGTATGGAAGTATCGTCATTTTTAAAGCTAGAGCTTAAAACTTATTTTTTAGGCATTGGCATTGCCACATAAATAAATATGACATTCAAAGTGTGTGATGGGGAAGGGGGAGTGGAGGGAGAGGGTAGGGGGAGTAGAGGGGGGAAGGTAGGGGAGTTGAGGGGAGGGTAGGGGTAGTGAATGGGAGAGGAGGGGAGGGAGGGGGAGTTGTGGGGAGGGAGGGTAGGGTAAGTTAGGGAAAGGGGAGGGGAGGTGGAAGTGAGGGGGAGGGGTAATTAGTATGGCGTGGTGGTAGGGTGCGGTGTAGCTGGGATACGTATGTGTCATATTAGTTAATGCTACCCGAAGACACTATTCCACGCGGACGAAGTCGCGGGCACAGCTAGTAATAAAATATTTTATCATTCTTGGTTCAGATCATTATTATTTAATCATGTTAAATCTAAGTTACACGTGTTTCGAGTTTAATCACACCAGATTCCGTTAACCTGCCTCTTTAACGCGCCTGCGACATTCGCTCTAATAATCTGCAGTTACAAGCGAATGACCTACATTTATAGAGCCGTAATTACATTTATGTTTAGAACTACGGCGTAATAAAATTAAATAAAATATTTATTAAAAAATCTGTTTTTTTTTTATTATTGTCATTTTGTTGGCATCTACGTGACAATATAATGTATGTAAATTGTTAAACACAATCCAGAATTTCATCGTACCGACGGTACGATAAAAATATAAAGCGTGTAACACTTCAAAGAAACATAATATGTATAATGTATGTTCCTAAACAATCACTATTACGATTTTTGTCGATTTTTTGTACCTACAGCACAATTAGGAAGAAAGTTAACTTAACTTAACTTTCTTCCTAATTTTTAATAATTATATTAATATAAATTATTGAAATACAATTTGCTTCTTTTTAGATGTTTTTTTTTTTCATAAAACATTATAATTATAATGTAAGAACTAAGAACCTAGAAATAAGTATGAGGGAAGTATTAAATCATATCACATTTGTACTACTATATGGACATATGGACATATATATATATATATATACTAGAAGTGCCCCGCGGCTTCGCCCGCGTTAAAAACTTATTTTATTAATTTAAAACTTTTCTTTTGTAAAAACGATTCTATCATTAAATACATAAAATAAGAATTAGACCAATCGGTTCACCCCTTTTTCAGGTTATCACGTGACTAAGGCAATTCGGGATTCATATTTATAAAAACCGAAATACCCAAATTTTCAGACTTTGTTACCTACCCCATTTCAAAAAATCCTACACGTACTTTATCTCATCTTATTTTGCCATACAGACTTTGAATCCCCGTTCAGTATCCGGAAGGAATTTTTAGAAAATCCCTTCTGAGCGGATACCTACGTCATAATAACTATCTGCATTCTAAATTTCAGCGCAATCCGAAACAATATTGATTTTTGGACTTTTTTACCCCAGTTTAACCTCTTAGGGTGGCATTTTAAAAAAGTCTGAAACTCGTATTTACTTATTTATTTATTTAGAAGTACTTGTGTGAAATGTCGAATAAAATGACTATCCAAACTTTGAACCCCCGCTTCATCCCCTTGAAGAGTGAATTTTGAAAAATTCTTTCTTAGCGGATACGTAAGTCAAAATAACTAACTGCATGCCAAATTTCAGCGCAATCCGAAACAATATTGATTTCAGACTTTGTTACCCCATTTCACCCTCTTAGGGGTGTAATTAAAAAAAAACCTGAAACACGTATTTACTTATTTTTTTACTGGAGCACTTGTGTGAAGTTTCGGATAGAAAATACTATCTAATCTAGTTTCTCCATACAAACATTGAACCCCCGTTTTATCCCCTTCAGGGGTGAATTTTGGAAAATCCTTTCTCAGAGGGCATTTACGTCGTAATAACTATCTGCATGCCAAATTTTAGCGCAATCCTAAACAATATTGATTTTCACACTTTTGTTACCCCATTTCACCCTCTTAGGGGTGTAATTAAAAAAAACCTGAACACGTATTTACTTATTTTTTTACTCGAGCACTTGTATAAAGATTTTGAATAGAAAATACTATGTAATCTTGTCTCTCCATACAAACTTTAAACCCCTGTTTCATCCCTTTCAGGGGTGAATTTTGAAAAATTCTTTTTCAGAGGTAACTAACGCTGTAATAACTATCTGCATGCCAAATTTCAGCGCAATCCAAAACAATATTGATTTCCACACTTTGTTACCCCATTTCACCCTCTTAGGGGTGGATTTTCAAAAAAACCTGAAACACGTATTTACTTAAATAATAACTTAACAAGTAGTAAGTTTGTATGGAGAAACAAGATTAGATAGTCTTTTGACTATCTAATCTTGTTTCTCCATACAAACTTTGAACCCCCATTTCATCTCCTTATTAATGGGGTGAATTTTGGAAAATCCTTTCTTAGTACACCCCTACGTACTAAGACAAATATACTCTCCGAATTTCAAGTCTCTACGACGAGCGGTTTAGGCTGTGCGTTGTCTGTCAGTGAGTGAGTCAGTCAGTCAGTCAGTAAGTCAGTCAGTCAGTCAGTATGTCAGGACAAAGATTCTTATAGTATTAGATATGGACAAGTAATTCGGCGCAGGCCACTTAAAGGCCCACACTGGTTTTTCTTTTATATAAATTATACGTCACGTACTTCAATTAAATTTATCAACCGACTTCCAATAATAGAGGAGGTTGTCAATTCGTCTGTATGTTTTTTTTTGTGTATATGTTACGCGATTACTCCGTCAATTCTGAACTGATTCGAATTATTCTTTTTGCTATCGGTAGGTCGTTTCCGAGCTGGTCCCATTGTAATTTCATCGAGATCTGATAAGTATCTCCAGAGATATGACGATAAACGTCTCAAACTTGCTACTGAAATTGACTCTCGGGGTATTGAAGTCGATTGTTTTAGTTTTTAAACTGTCTTAATTATATATGTATGCAAAGATATCATTCTGTGTTTTTCTGTGTACCAATTTAGAAATTAAAGATAAAGATAATATACTCTTACGTAAAGAGATTCTTACGTAGAAAGAGAGATTTTTTTCTTGCCAGCTGTGTTAATTTTTGGACTGCGTTCTGTTCATGTTAGGTACATAAGATAAAGACTATGTGTAGTGTACCTTGGTTTTCTTCAATAATTTTGTTAAAATTTTAATTGCCGTCGATTGTCAAATTTCATTAAAAGCCGACATACAGTGTGGCCTTAATTATGTTAAATAAAAAGTAGACTCCTGTCTCCATCATCAGACTAGTCAAAACGAATCAAATGCGCCCTAACTCGAGGGGTTTAATAGTAGCCACTGAACAGTTCCACTATCCACCTCCTGGATCCAACGTCAAATCAGCATCATGATGCTAAATTATAGTATTGTCAGCCGAACTACATATAAACTAAGTTTCATTTCGAACCGACGATTTGATTAAAATTGACTCCTAAGATTTTATTACATTGTTAGTTACTTAGTTACAAGTGAAGCTAAGAAAAACCTGTTAAAATAGGATAAACAATGTGGGGACCGTGCCTTTTTAAATTATTTATTTAATATCTTATAGGCTAGCGTTTGACAACTATCTCACCTGTTGGTAAGTGATGATGCGTTGAGGATGGTTGTACGCATTGACTGTAAAGCTCTATCGTAAATGTCAAATTAAAATGTGCATAAAATGGATACCTATTCAATACGACTCAATAAAAGTAGATTATTAATTTAGGAAAATCCTAAATTTACCTCAATGGCTGTTTAATGTTGCCTTGTAAACAATTTGTACGTCATTCAAGGTAAATTTGTGGGTTAGGTCAGGACCTAATCCAAACCCTACGTAGTATTTTTATCTGTTTTGGGCCTTAGTAGGGGCCTAGGTAACATTTGGATCGCTCGGTGTATGTCCACCGTGAGAAAGGATGTAAATGAATGCCAATTGATTAGTAGTTTCATGTACGTATTAAAAACATTTCTAGTAGAATTTGGGCCACAGCTAATTGAGCTTATATATCTAGACCTAGTTACTCGTATTTGAATAGCGACTAGATTGCATACCTTAGTATTAACTGAGACAAATTATAGCATCAGATTATGCAAACACAACTAAAGATTGTTGAAGTAAATATCTCTCTCCCTCTCTTTCTCTTTCTATCTCCCATTAGCTTCGAGCATTTACCAATGGAGATGTTAACGTTGTAATCCGCAAACGTTTTTTTCTGCCGATACTTACGGGGGACAAGGTAAACACGCATTGCACACACACAAATCACTCACTTAAACGATCCCGCACACTAGCTTGAAGCACGCACACAGTATTAAAAATACAGCGTAGTTACGCACGCTCATATGGCCAATAATGGCTATATGGCCAGCAGAGGGGTACGCCTTGCGTTAACATCTCCATTGGTAAATGCTCGAAGCCCATTAGAGATAAAGTATCGCTATCGTATCAATAGATCGAAGGCCCGGTGGTGTAAGAGGGAGAACGGTCGGCTTTGATGCCAGAGGTACCGAGTTAAATCCCCGCGGTGCACCAATGGATTTTTCTATTGAAAAAATGATGTGCGCTTTTCACAGTGGTCCTCCGATGAAGGAAAAACATCGTGATGAAACTAACAGCCCCCGCATGCTGGTAGGACACTATCCAGTGTCCGCCTGGCTAGCTATCACCCTCAAGTCATAAAATCTGTCGCTAAACATCTAATGTGTTCCGGCAGCTATCCTTGAGAGCCAGTTCCCATTCAAGGCCTAGCGTGCTTACCATCTTCGACCGCATCATCACTTACCAACAGGTGAGATAGTGGTCAAACGCTAGCTTATAAAATATATAAAAAAATAGATGTATAAAAAGAACCACTTACTCACCTCAGAAAACCCATAACCAGGCAAATCTGCCGCAATAACTTCGAAGACAAAATCATACTCCTTCTGCGGAGTGGTCAACATTGGTATAACCTTAACAAACTCCTTGGATGAACTTGGCCAACCATGAAGCATGAGTAATGGCAAAACTTTAACATCCTTAACTTGAGGTTTCGCTCGTATAAAATGAATATCTAACCCTTGTATCTCCGTTTTATAATGAGGGAACTGGTTCAATAATTCCTCTCGCTTCTTGAAGTCATATTTTTCCGCCCAATAGTCTAAAATCTTCTGTAAATAGTCTGTGTTCATTCCATATTCGGATTGTATGCCTTCCAATGGCTTGGTCAGAGGTCTTCTATTTCTTAGTCTCTGTTTTATATCTTGTACTGTCTGCAAATTTAAAAAGGGTCAAGTTTAATTCTTCTATGGGCTAGGCATGAGGCCAAGATAACTTGGCATTGCATTGTCATGATGGTTGAAAAATGGTTATATAACTTGAATAATTAAAATAAATTAGTTAATTTTAATGAATATTATTACTCTAAAGATATTGTGTGACTCACCGCATCAGTAAATTCTATTTTGAAAGGTCTTATCGATGTTTCGTCCTGTAATCTTGTAGAACCTTCCCCCCACCATTTATTGAGATCAATTTCTGGCAGTTCGGGTACTTCATAAAGCTTGTAAGTGATAAAAAATCCGGCACCGATTGCAATAAAACCGACAAATAAAGAAATCATCTTGAACATCTAAAACAATCTTAAAATTACTGAACGAAAAATGTAACACTAATTAATAACGTTTCCTGAAACGTAAAAATTAAGGTTTATCAAAGTTTTGAGACACTTCAAAACTTTGATAAACCAGGTGGGGTTTGGGCCTTGTAGAACAAGTGTGTACAAGTATTTCTCTATTCATGATCACTGGCACCAACGAAAGGGTCTTAATTAACCGCCCGAGTCCGCGCGAGTCTATGACCCTCAGGTGCTTTTGCCAGAAAGTAAATTAAAGATAGTATATGTTGCCCTAGCCTTAAAGACTTGGTTAGGTTTTGTTAGAGCAGCGGCCGCAAATCGCGCGAGCCGAGCGAGCAAAGCTTTCACAGAAAATTTACAGTTATTATGTAGTAACATGTATAAAATTACTTATAGCTATTAACACTTTTCCTGTTATACGCATCTAAAATAGTTCAGTAAATAGCTCGTTTGTAAATAGTCTGGAAATAGACCTTAGAACCGTTATACCAGTAAAATAATGTTATCGAAACGAAACAGTACACAGTGTACACACACACGATTTTTGTTATATGTAATGTACTTAATCTTCTCCATTATACACTTATTTGACTATTATCTAAGACTAAATAAAAGTACAAGCTACTATTGATTAGACGGACCAACCGCTGTAAACAAATAATTCTATGAAAATTAGATATCTATACTAAAATTATAAAGAGAGAACATTTGTATTTTTGTATGTTTGTAATGATTTAGCTCAAAAACTACTGGACCGATTTAAAAAATTCTTTCACTAATATATAGAATGGACTTTCAAAATGAAAATAGACTATATATTATCCTGTTTAAATCAAAGGTACATCCGTGGAGACCTAATTTGCAACCTAAGTCGACAAAAAAAACGGTCGAAAAAACACGTTTCTTACGGACGCTGCTCAATTGAAAATAGATGGAAGAATATTTTGTAATAAAGAGTTGTACAACTTAATAAGACTTACAAAAAAGTCCGCGATAGCATATGTCTATCTCTTAAGGTTGACTTACAGTAACCATTTTAATCTTTAATTTTTTGTTAAAAAATATAACATAACTTCCAAGGCTATTTTGAAGTATATAGTATTAATCCTTATACAAATAATTACGTGAATTTGCTTGGCCACATATTATAGATTAAAATTGTCCTTTACAGTATATAATTCAAATGAAAACTCTAGAAGATATCACGAATTTCACATACACGCATCGCAAAATTAATAAAATATTTGCAGTGAAACCACAGATTAGGTCATAGTTACTACGACAATTTTATTATAAGCTTAGCTATTCTGTAGATAGATCCCCACTGATCACAATCAATTTATAGTCAATATGGTATAATAATATGATCTATTGAATAACATAATATTGATCGATATATATAATAATATAATATTTTTAAACCCCCCCGACTGATATATGTATAATCTTGTGATTAAAAGCATTCCAGTGACTCAAAACACGACATTTGAAATCTGAGCTGTAAGTTTGGTTAGTATTTGAGTATTCTGTAAAGTCCAGGAGATGTCCCAGCATCAGATCAATGCTTCCATGTTCTTACAATATCGTTGAAGAAGAAGATTTTCGAATTGATCAGACCCATGAAAGTTGATTTCATAGCGCAATTAACTAGAAAAAAGCTCATAGTTTTATAACGAATGAACGAATTTTCATGAATCAAAGCTAAGAACACTCTCGATGAAGACATCTATCAAACAAAAAATAAAACTGGCCAAGTGCGAGTCAGCATCGCGTCTCTTATCGCACACTTAGGGAGGGTTCCGTACAATACGAAACATAACAGAGTTTCAACCTCATATATTTGATTAATTGATATTACCAAGAATATTTGGTTTGGTCGCGATCTAGAAAGACGGGGCTCGTTTACTAGCGCCATCTATGTCATTTTTCCGAAACTAATTAGATGGCGTTTAAAAACACGTTTTTTGTATGGGGACCCCCTTTTATTTTTAACTTTATTCTGTTTATAGTATTTGTTGTTATAGCGGCAACAAAAATACATCATCGGTAAAAATTTCAACTGTCTAACTATCACGGTTCATGAGATACAGCCTGGTGACAGACGGACAGACAGACAGACAGACAGCGGAGTCTTAGTAATAGGGTCCCGTTTTAATCTTTGGGTACGGAACCCTAAAAACTATCAATAATAAAATCAAAATCGATTCATCCGGTTGGGTGCTAAGATGCTACAGACACACAGATACACATGTTAAACGTATAATACCCCTACTTTTTGCGTCGGGGAACGCCGTGGCCCGGCGGCAGATGTTCTCCTTGGTAGTAAGCTACTTTTTAGGGTTCCGTAGCCGAATGGCAAAAAACGGAACCCTTATAGATTCGTCATGTCTGTCTATCTGTCCGTCCGTATGTCACAGCCATTTTATTCCGAAACTATTAAGACCACACAATTGAAACCTGGTAGGTAGATGTATTCTGTGAACCGCTTTCCAATTTTTATACAAAAATAAAAATATTAAAAGTTTAAGGGGGGTATCCCATACATAGAACTGAAACAAAACAAAAAATTCTTCAAACCTATACATGTGGGGTAGGGTGGGGTGGGGTGTCTATGAACAAGTCTTTAAAATGACATTGAGGTTCCTAAAATATTTTTTTCTCAAAGTCATACATTTAAAAGATAGGCGCGTCTAAAGTGGTAAATGTGTGTTGTTGTGTGGTTCATATCTATGAAAGCCAAAGTTAATTTTTGGTGGCGAAAAATTATAAAATACTCTACTGTTACGGAACCCTACGAGTGCGAGTCCGACTTGCACTTGGCCAGTTTTGGTAGATTTAATGATCCCACTACCTCTGTACGAAAACCCATAATTCACGAATGCACACATAACTTTCATTGGTAGGTTATATAGCTAGGATTAGAACCAACAACCGTCGGGTCAGAATCAGGGTAACTATCCTTTACGCCAAAGGGCCGTCCAATATCACTACGTAAGTATTTTAAAACAAAGTCCATCACTGCGTCTGTCTGTCTGTTCGCAATAATCTCAATAGCTACTGAACGGATTATCATGCGGTTTTCACCAATAGCCAGAGTGTTTATGAGGAAGGTTTAGGTGCATTATTCGTTAAGGTTTTGTGTAAATTGGTTGAAATATGACGATGATTGTTAAATAAGTTAATATTTTATATAAGATGCAACAAACTGATGCAAATTTTGTTCGCATATATGTTCTACCCGTGCGAAGCCGGGGCGGGCTGTTAGTATGTAATATACTTCCACGGGTACTAGTGTAGTGTAGTACTTAATCGTAGGTCGTAGGTATCGGTTTTGGTGTTCGCCTATTCAATAAGACATACCTATCTTCCTACATTCTACAAAGTAAGGTTTCAACCCCAATACACGAAATTCTGTGCCAGCAGTTTGTGGCTAACTCGACCTTGAATTGAGGCCTTAGCCAAGGCCACTACTATCGTAGTTCTGAATGTGATTCAGTATTGTAATAATTTTTGTAAGTAGGTATTATTAATTCCAAATTATAATAGCTAGATTCCGAGAATGTACTCTATGTTTATAAAAATACAATTACCTGCCATAAAAAAAATTAGATTAGCATAGAAATACCAAGGGTCTTTTGTAACAATGTAAGTCGGTCGAGCATTGATTCTGCAGTGTTCCACTTTTACCGAGTCAAATGTCAATGCGTTAGTGCATCGTAAATCGCGACTCGTAAACCCTGTGTGTGTCAAACGGTCAAATCAGTTCATTCTACCCATATTAATCACTAGAAATATTTTATGCACATGGATTTGTCATTTTACATTATTTTTAGGTAATAATACCTACAAATTGAAAATATACCAAAACGAAACAATTTGTTTCTGCAATATCTGTGTCATACTTGTACTTATTTCGTTGTTAGTTTAAAAATACTTTGTTTGAATGACACGTCAAAAATAAATTTTTGATTATATCTTTTTGTGCGTTATATTGTGAATTTGAAGATGCTATAAATGTTTATTGGTGCCTAATTTAAGTAGATGTGCATGGTAAAATCTCAAGGAAAAATTTGCACAGTAACAACTGAATTACTTGAATATATATAAGTTAATAATTATATTGTTAACAATTATTATTATGACGTCAACACCCAGACGATAAACCATAAATTATAAAACAAACTATTAAAATCATAAACATAATAAACACTCGATACTTATCCCAGACCGTTATCAAATTAATGTTGTGTTTATAGGTATACATTCTACTAGTATAATCCTACTTAATTTTATTATAGGTACACAAAATATACAGAGTATCCAAATAGGAAATAAAAACATGTGTAACTAAGTTAAAATAATTTTGAACGGTAAATAATATTATATTCTATTCTAATGAGTTATACCTTGCAGTCAACACTAAAATCCAATCACTACACTAATCCGGATGTCGCGATGCGTAATAACACGGGTAATAACTTTTTTTCTTTTTTGTATTAACACGTGCGCCGGCGACGGTGGTCGCCGAAATGTTGGTGGAATCAGGCCTGATCAGCGGCTGTCCATATCGCATGATAAGGTTCGCCGCAAGATAGTTGCTACGCTTTATTATATCTTCGGATATACCTATGATTCTATGATTCATATTGTATTATGATACTAATTGCTACTGTGCGACTGGGGCCGTTGACACGACTGCGTGTTCTATGGAGCATTGCCCGAAATCAATACCATTGACACGATGAGCAAGGCACGTGGAAAATCAAGGTGATTACTTAATTGTACTTGTGCTCGGTATATCTATGTGATTGTGTACTGTGTAGGCCAGCTATTAAATGCCGTCCAACCATATTGTTACCTATTGACACCTCGGGTACTAATCAATTAGTGCTGATGACCTAATCGAATTTTTATTACAATCGACTTTATTTATTTCAATCGATTTAACTCAGTGATGTGATATTTTAGCTCTAGAAATGAAGCGTTACCACTCGACTTTTTATTACAATTCGATTTAAGTCATTGATATAATATATTCGCTCAATATATTTAAAAAAAACAGAAAGATTTTTTATATGTTTCTTCTTCACGGCTAAACGGCTCGGCAAAGGGATACTTTTGCAACTATATTATAAAAACTCACGTTCATTTTAAACTTATAGATTTAAAAACGGGAATTTAACGTGACTTACGCGATGTCGATATAGCGATCGACATATGTTTCGGCCTCATCCGGAGGCCTTCTTTAGGATCTTGAGTACGGGGCGCTCGCCGACGCGTTCAACCTCGCACTGCGGGCCGCTGCTCGCGCAGCGCGGGCGGACGGAGCGGGCGGCGGCGGCGGCGGTGGTGGTGTTGGTGGGGGGTGATGATGCGGTGTACATAGTGGAGGCGCGGGATTAGGTTGGAGGGCTTCGTCTTCATCACTGCTGTTTACTTCAGACGAAACCTCATCCAACCGGCAGACGGAACTCAAGGTGTCCTCCTCACTGTTGCCACTGGTGACGTTCTTTCCATGAAGAACGGTTTTCCACGTATTTGACAGGTACCAGGTACCCTCTGTCTCTGTTGAAGTTACGACGACGACTGATCTCAATGGCTTCTCGGATTTTGCGGGGTACAAAGTACTTTTCACGCGCCAAAATCCGTGCCTTGTCAAATCTGATGTAGTGCGTCGTCCCAGATGTGAGAGCGTGCTCTGTAACCGCCGAGCTACCGCTGTCCACGTTCTTCATGGAAGCAATGTGTTCTTTGAGTCTTGTGGACACGTTTCTTCTGGTCTCGCCTACGTAGCTTGCACCACAGTCGCAAGGAACGACGTAGACCCCAGGAGCTCCTAGGGGATCCTTATCCTTTGGAGAGCGCAACAATTGCCTGACACGTGAGGGGGGGCGGAATATCGTCTTGATGCTATATCTTCGGCGTAACAAGTGTCCAATTTTGTCCGTGACCCCCTTGACGTATGGTAGGTACGTTGCTGCTCTCTCAACCGATGTTATTCGGCACTTTGTGGAGTTGTTCGCAATCCGATTACTCTGCTTCCAGCTGTATCCGTTTGCCTCTAACACCGCCTTCACATGCGCGAGTTCCGTGTCTACATGTTGTGGGTC
This sequence comes from Cabera pusaria, assembly GCA_954871355.1. Classification (NCBI taxonomy): domain Eukaryota; kingdom Metazoa; phylum Arthropoda; class Insecta; order Lepidoptera; family Geometridae; genus Cabera; species Cabera pusaria. Next base: position 16,247,666 of record OX940896.1, read on the forward strand.
ACATAATCTCAGCGCTCGGTTGATAAGTGTCCGAGGCAACGACGCTAGATGGGCGGGATGGTGATGGGAGTCAGCTCTCAAGTACCGGTCTGTATGCGTACTCTTGCGGTACACTGTGTGTGAGAGATGTCCATTCTGTTGTCGCTTGAGTAACACGTCAAGAAACGGCAACGCGCCCTCTATTTCTCGTTCGACAGTGAAAGTGATCGTCGGATGTTTGCTATTTAGATGTTCTAATAAGGGTGTTACATGGTCCTTATGTAAAATAGCAAACACGTCATCCACATATCGCCACCAGTATCTCGGTCTAAAGGATATGTCGTGTAGTGCCGATGTCTCGAACCACTCCATAAAAATATTCGCAACTACTGGAGCTATAGGAGAACCCATGGCCACACCTTCCGTCTGAATATAAAATTCACCGCGCCACTTAATTGATTCGATCGCTATATCGACATCGCGTAAGTCACGTTAAATTCCCGTTTTTAAATCTATAACTTTTGCAACTAGTATAATAGCAAGCGGCAATAGCCATAGCCCAATGGCTAAGGCGTCGGCCTGGCGATCGAGAGGTCGTGAGTTTGATATCCATCCATTGCACTATTAACGTGAACCCACTCCAGACACAAGCATATTTATTTAGCTACGTTAAAGGAGTTTAACAAGAATACTAGTAATGTCCGCAACCCACATTGCTAGTAAGCTTAAAAAACCAATTAATTTTAGAAATTCGGACTCGGCGTTGTGAGGAGAGGACTTATGTCTCTAACAGTATCTACATAGTCTTACGCCCTGGTGCCCCTGGTGATGGGATGGTGCTTATTGATTTTACTCCGCATCTAACGGTAAAAGACCACTAATATCAATATCAAGAATATTATCTATGTCAGACATCTGTTGTAATTCACGTATTTAAATACCTGTAGTCGAAATTTCTCGGCCTAGGTTTTAAGAAAGCCCGTCGCTTTTTCTCGAGAGTGAGGTCACGCGGTGAGATCGCGATGATAACTTACACATTAGTTATAAATTCGCGATAATTTAAACAAAAATCAAGAATATTGGTTGAGTGTGTTGTAATATATAGTACTTATCGCGCTATTGAAATCGTTACAAAGTACTTCTACTAATATTTATTCTGTGTCGTTACTAAACATCTGTCAGGTATGTACGATAGATGTCTTGTGAATCCGGAATAAAAAAACGGATGTAGATGATATTTCTCATGATGACTTGAACCATAGGAAAGGTCATAAACTTTTGTTTGTTAATATATCATCACATGTGTAAAACCGCAACCTGCAACTATAGTGATAATTATAATGAACGATAAGGCAATCAGCCTTAATCATACTAATACTTTTATTAATTACTATAGGCGTCACGCGGCTTTGCCCGCGTATATGTCTAAAGTGATATAGTCTTATTCTACTCTGCTGGCTATAATATTATGAATGACGTTTCCCTCACGCGTCTGCCCGTGTTCGGATCGCTTACACTGCGCTACGCAACTCAGAGGCTTCTACTATTCTCACCATAACTTTGAATCTATTTACCCAAATAACTTATAGTAAAAGACAAACATTGTCTACTTTACATAACAAAGGTGATAAAGTTTTTATTCGGATGAGGGTTTATTTATAATGCCATAAATATTCATTATTGCAGACTGTTTAAGACAAACCATTCCACCATGCATTATTATCGTGTAACTCTAAGCCCTAAAGCTTTATGCAGTGCACGCCGAAATAGCTCTAAGACGTCAGGATTTTGTCGAATAACTTGATAATTACAGTTATATCGGCCAATTACCAAATTATTATATATTCTAGGCTATAATATTGTAAAGTTTCATTATAATTCGTTCAGTAGTTTTTGCGTAAAGGATTAGCAAACATTCATCCATTCTTTCACTCTTACGCATTTTAAAATATTGGTATGATTATTAATGTTCTTGTTGCTTTGTGCAGAAGTAGGTAAAATGTATATGAATAAGGTAAAGTAAGATAGTATATAGGATAATATGTAGTTATTACTGTCCTTGTTGTTTTGAGCAGAAGTAGGTAACATTTATAAAGATAAGGTAAATGGATGCCTAGTAACATGCACGCCTTATGGTAAGCTTTAATAAATACTTTAATACACATAATCTGGTCATTGCATCACGCCCGTTACGTTACCCTGAGACATTAAGATATATAATTAAATATAAATCTCATCTGTTTAAATACTGCTGATCAATTTGCTCTTCCAACCATAAAACATTTATATTGTCGTTTTACAAGAGTTCTGGACATAATTTTATACAAATACAATTTTTAAATATCTGTACCCCGAGCACGAAAAATCATCGAATCCGTATCGTAAAGGTATCGAGTCGACGATACAATAACGTGGTGTTACGATAGGCGGCAGCACGAAGCACACTCTGACGGCTATTTAATAATCGAATAGTGAACTTTTTATGACTTCTGGCTTAGCTGTCTATTTATCGGAAATTATATTTAAAAAAGTATTTTAACAGAATAAACATCTTCAAATACGGTATGAGAGATATTAAAATGCATTTTATTTGAAAAATAGAATAATTATTAATACTTTTAAAAATATATATATCAGTTTATGAACGAAAGACATAGCGTCACCAAAGACATGTTTCTTTGGAGTTTGGGTTCCGTACTTCGAAAGGAAAACGACGGCGCGAGGCTTCCCCACACCACAGAATACTTAAGTACCACGTACCCACACCTTGTTAATTTTATCAAGCGTTTTTTTGTCTTGTAACATTGTTCATAAGGTTTATAATGTCTTGTCATTTCTGATCGTCCTGGCGCGTCGCGTCGCTGCCTATTCAGTATGCATTGAGCCATAGTGTTCATATAATTGAAGAGTGTTGTGGTGAATTAAGAGTTTCATATATTTATTATTACATTGTGTTGTGCGGAACCCTAAGTGGAAACCTGACTCACACTTGGTATATTTTATTTATTTACATGGATGGATGCTAGGATGATGGATTATAATGGATGGCGCCATGTCAGCCATGTGACGTTGTCAGATCGACTTTCATTCTATCAACACATTGTCCTACCTTTTCTATCACAGGGGTGGCGAGATAAGAGTAAACGAGAAAGCTAATATCAAATTGACAACCTCGCGCATGGGTGATCGTGTCCATTTTTGACCGGCTAGCAGGCCATAATATAGCGACGCATCATACTTATAAATTAAAAATTAAATAGAAACGTAGCTTTAAAGACTGAAACCCTGTTACATGGTTAAATTATATCGTGTTGTGCTGTGTTTTATCCATCAAGAACAACTAAAGGAGGCGTAAAAGATCCAGAATTATCATTTCACACGTAAGTGTTTGTGGGCATTTATTCTCATATATAACCACTTTTTAAATCAAAATATTTATTTTGCTTACATTATATACATCTTTTTCGTCATATAACTACCGAGGTGGTAAATGGTTATCATTTTAAAGCTTTAATTTATGTAAATAACAAACATTATTTTACGCCGCCCGGCTAGTGATGTACGAGAACCCTCCAAATTTTGTCGATAAATATAGTTGATACCCTTATAAAAAGGAATATATAAATTCCTTTAAGTGTAATATTATAATATTACACTATATAAATATATAAATCGTTTATATACATTTTACACTAATTCTACACATATAAAAAAATTGAAGTGTCTGTTTGTAATTTCAAATTAACAGCTTTTCACTAAATGCATATGAAAGAATATACGGTACTTACATCAAAAACAAAATTCTAAATGTTTGTCTGTCTGTCTGTTTGTTCCGGTTTATATCTGAAATGACTGGGACTTTCACTAGTAAAATGCTGATGTTAAAATATTAACTACCAAGTAACTTGGCTACTTTTATTTTAGAAAAAAATAAAGTTCCGCGAAGTCAAAATTGAAGCTAATGAAATAGGGAACAATATCTGATTCAAATAGGGAATGTGCAAATTAAGCAGTGTTTTCTACCGCGCACAGCCCACGCGCATGTTGCCGCTGTCATTAAACGCGGACAAAGCCGCGGGACCCAGCTAGTTGATTTATAATATGAAGATTTTTTTTTGAGGATGGAACGGTTAGCTTAGGGCCTTGATTAGAACGAAATTTGAACATTTTTAACAGACTTCACAATAAAAAGATGAGTTTCTCAGTTCGCCTTTTTTATGTTTGTTATCTCATAACTCCGCAAGTTCTTAACCAGATTGGAATTTTTTTTTTTCGATAGATTATTCTGCCCGTTTGGTCCCATTGTACATTTTTTGAAATCTGATAAGTATCTCCAGAGATATGGACATAAACACCTCCAACTTTATACTGAAAATGGATAGCGTGGCATTTGAAGTTGGTTTTTTCGTTTTGTGAACGATTTTAAAATATTATAAAAAGTGATCAAAGTAATTATGCGCAAAATTAGTAGTAACTAGGTACCTAATTATATTATCAGCACTGATACTTACTCGTATTCAATCTATTATTACTTATGATAATGCCAATATATTATATATTTTTATGAAAAATGTGTCACAGTTTACCACATTAATATATTATATCATTCTTTTGTAGGTTTCCAAAATGTCCGAAAATCCAATCAAGTGGATAAAGGCAGTAAGGCGTGAAAATTAGGATCCAACTAAACACTTCAAACTTTGTTCTAAACATTTTGAAAAATCAATTTTGTACCTACTAGATTATCAATCAAGCTGGAACTGACACCGAGAAAACGGAAAAGAATAGAAGCTAGTGGAGTCAAGATAGAAAGTCTTCCTATAAGTCTTCCTATAATATTCCTCTGCGCGCAATGAAGGATGATGAAACGGTTTTGAAAGTGTTTTAATCGAAAGTGTTATAAGCTCTGATACATGAAAATCTGTTTAGCCGTTGTAAAAGTAGTAGTAGTAGCATTTTTCTAGTTGATGGCGCTATGAATTCAACTTTCATAGTGATTAATTCAAAATTCGGTATCCTTTTCTTCAACGACAAAGGACACTGAAGCATTGACATGATGCTGGGACATCTTCTGGAATCTGCTAAATTCTCAACTCCTCGCCAACTTACAGCTGAGATGTCGTATTCAGACTCATTGGAATATTTTTAATTTTCATTATAGATTATACATAGATCAGTCGGGGTGATTTCAAATTTTGAGTATTGGAGAGTGGAGATCGCGAAACGGCAAACGTAGCGTAGGACGTCCTGTGAGAGGGTGGAGAGACGGCATACGCAATGCGGTGGGCAGTGATTGGAAAAGAAGATCTGAAAATCGGGCTCAGTGGCGCATCTTGGGAGAGACCTACAGTCCAGCAGTGGACTGACACTGGCTGATGATGATGATGATACAATAGATCATACTATATTGACATCAAATTACTTTATATCGTTAGCATTTACAAAAGAGATGAGCTAATTTTTCTGTAGTGGTATAACTTCTGTTAGTCCGCCTGGACCGGTACCACCACTTTGCCAATTAATTTTCATAGGAATGTTTTTTGGTTGAAATGGCAAGGTTTCCAGTGAAATTACAGGGCATGTGAAACTTGACATCTTTATGTCTCAAGGTAACCGGCGCAGTGGAGTGACATGCAAAATTCTGGACTGCCAGAATTTTCCTGTATCGCTGTATCTGTAATAGGTAGACGTCATCGCTTACCATCAAGTGAGAGTTGTGCTTGTCCTGTTACCTTTTACAATAAAAAAGCTGATTAATGTTTACAAAGTAAGTATGGCCTAATTTGTGGTTTCACTGCATAATTTTTATTATTTGCGATGCGCGTAGTTTAATATGATAATTTATCTAATACTATAAGAATCTTTGTCCTGACATACTGACTGGCTGACAGAGAAATTTAAAGAGTATATTTGTCTTAGTACGCAAGGGTGTACTAAGAAAGGATTTTTCAAAATTCACCCCGTTAGGGGGTGAAATGGAGGTTCAAAGTTTGTACGGATAAACAAGATTAGATAGTCTTTTCTATTCGAAACTTCATACAAGTGCTTCAGTAAAAAAATAAGTAAATACGTGTTTCAAGCTTTTTCAAAATTCGACCCCTAAAAGAGTGAAATGAGGTAACAAAGTCTGAAAACCAATATTGTTTCGGGTTGCGCTGAAATTTGGCATGCAGATAGTTGTTTTAACATAAGTATCCGTGAAGAAAAGATTTTTCTAAATTAATTCACTCTTTAAGGGGATGAAACGGGGGTTCAAAGTTTGGATAGTCATTTTATTCGACATTTCACACAAACCGTACTTCTATAAATAAATAAGTAAATACGAGTTTCAGGCTTTTTCAAAATGCCACCCTAAGAGGGTGCAGTGGGGTAACAAAGTCTGAAAATCAATACTGTTTTGGGTTGCGCTGAAATTTAAAATGCAGATAGTTGTTATGACGTAGGTTGCCGCTGAGAAAGCATTTTCTAAAAATTCCCCGCGGATATAACTTATTATTTATAATTAAATATATAAAAACTTATAGATTTACGTAAGTACTTCTATAAATAAATAAGTAAATACGTGTTGCAAGATTTTTGCAAGGGGTTGGTAAAAAAGTCTGACAGTCAATATGGTTTTTTGGGTTTTATAAATATTAATCCCTATTTCCCTTAGTCACGCAATAACTTAAAAACCGGTGAACCGATTTTGCTTTTACTTCTTTGATGTCTTTTATGATAGAAAGGTTTCAGAAAATAAAAGTTTTAAGTAAATAAAAGAAGTCTTTAACGTGACCGAAGCCGCGGGGCACTTGTAGTATTTTGATATAAATTATATACTGTAAAGGACAATTTTAATCTATGATATTGGGCCAAGATAATTAGCGTAATTATTCAAATAAGGATTAATACTGTATAGAAGAAAATAGCCTTGAAAGTTTTGTAACATTTTTTATTAAAAAATAAAGATTAAAATAGTTACTGTGAGTCATACTGATAGACATATGTTATCGCGGACTTTTTTGTAGGTCTTATTAAGTTGTACCACTCTTCGATACATACTTTCTTACATCTATTTCAGATTAATCATCTTTCGTAAAAAACGTGTTTTCGCGACCGTTTTATTGGCGACTTAAGTTGCAAAATAGGTCTTCACGAATATACCTATCTTTTAAGCAGGATAATATATAGCCTATGTTCATTCTAAAAGACCATATATATATTTATATATGAGAAAAAAAATAATAGTCCTGTAGTCCAGTAGTTTTTGAGCTAACTCAATACAAACATACATGTTACCTCTTCATAATATTAGTATAGAAGTATATATAGCTTTGTAGCTCAAATTTGTAATATTTAATTGACGTATTGAAAAGGTAAAAACATTTAAGATTTGTGTTAAAGAAAAGCTAAGAAATCTATACCGCCAGATTTAAGGTTGCCTAATTACAGTTAAGTACTGTAGCATTTTTTATCAATAACTAATTTCCATAAGTTCAATAAAGTAACTACGTATTTTATCACATAAATTGTTTTCTTTTTACATAAGTTTTAGTTTTCTACATTTTTCACCTTTTTATCGATGTGTTCTACACTAGCGATCACTTCCCTACTCAGGCACACTCTAGCAGTTCTAGACACTAACACAAACAGAAAATGGACATGCTGCCAAAGTTTTGACGCCATCCATTATAATCCATCATCCTAGGATGGATGACATAGTGACAGTGTCGAATTTGAAGTTTGATAATCAAATATGGTCGCTGACAACGATGAAACTTGTCAACTTGGAACGAAGGTTTTATTAACTCGAAGGAGGATTAACTATGAGGAAAGATTTTTTATGTTGTTTTTATGTTTTTATTTTCCCTTAATTTCAAGTAAACTTGCAGCAAGAAGATAATAAAGAGAACGACGTTGGTAAAGCGGGCGGTATTTGCATTTAATACACGCAAAAAATATGTTTTATGCAGTTAAAAAAAGTTTCTAAACTTTTCTCACCGGAAAATCCTAAGTGAAAAAATATTCGACTATGCTCGATAGCCAGCCTTCGAAATTAACATTACCGTACGTCAAAATTAAGTTCATGCTCGCATTTTGTTAGTAAAACCTCAAGTATCGTTTACGTAACGATATGTTTGCGATACGAATCAAATCAAAATCGTTCGTGCTGCCGAATTTAGTTACTTTTACGCACGATAGGGGCTGTACAAATTTCATACATTTTCAAGTCGATGACGATACGAATACTTTTTCGCAAGTTTTTCGTGCTCGGGGTACAGGTTTCAAAAATATTATTTTTCTGGGACACCATAGCATGATACATTTTATTAGGTAATTAATTCTTAGATTTTTATACAGTAACATACCCACCACGGTAATATAATAAACAGTATTCTGACTCCATACTAACGGTCGGAACGCGCGTCATATACGCGCCTACGCGCCTCGAGTTCGGTACACACTCGGTACACAGCTCACGATAAATTTGGTTGCGCCGCAGTGACGAACGAACCGTGTGAAGGTATGTTTGTGTTATTGAATATATATACATATTAAAATGTGTGTGAAAAATCCATTGATGCACGGTGGGGTTTGACTCCTTGAAGAAACATCGATGTTTCTTACCGATGCATCGGAAAATATCGATAAATAGTGTCGATGTATTCATTAAAAAAAAAAATCGATGTATTTTTTTTTTGTGGACAGCCCTGCTGTCAGTTGTATCGTGGACGATACGCGAAGCGGTAGGTATTGATCGCGTGTCCTTGAGCGAGTGAAACACCCCTGATATTAGTGAAAATAAGAAGATGTTGAAAAATACTTGTTTTCTTTCTGCAGATCCGACCAACCTTCCTGATCGGTACTCAATTCTCGACCGAAGAAGCTTTGAGCGGACAGCTCGAAACCAAAAGCTGGGATGCGATCGTGGAACGGTTCTACGAAGGCGATGGCACAGCCGAGGTGGAACCTCCTGGGGAAGCGCAAAACGCTATGCAATGCTATTTGCACTCGCAAGCTGTTTCCGACAAGGTAATGAAGACTTTACTTTACTTTAAGACCTAAATTACCACAAAGTAGCGGCCTAATACAACTAACGTACTTATAACATGGTTAATTACGTTAACAGTTTTTATTTCAATATGGAGCCCCTTTGCTGAGATTTGGTTAGATGTGGTAGAACAGATTCTTAGATCGTTTCAATAATTTATTAATTCTAAGCTCATTTCCACCTACTGCAAGGCATAAACCTCCTATCAGGCCACTCATCCCTAAACTACTCTTGGCCAGGTGTTATATCATCTGCTTACTTTCCAATGTCGTCGCGTCGACCCACCTTTGCATTGGTCTTCCACGGCTTCGTTTGCCTAAACGAGGTCAACATTTTGAATTTAGGTACTCCACCTGCTATCACAACATCTTGCAACTTGCTTTGTAGCAGTAAAATCCCGACTATGGCAATGCCAAAAAAAAACTGTTATAGTTTAGTAGTCTGGTTTCATAGTGACGCTTTTAACAGCGCGGCACAATTGACGGCAATTCAGCCGCGCTCTCTCATCACGACTGTGACAGACAGAACCGCAATGCTCGTGGCCCGCAACGCACACCACCCGCGCGCCGTTAAACGTCACTGTAAAACTAGACGTAGTTCATGTATCATCATTATCAGCCGGTATCAGTCCACTGCTGGAAGTAGGCCTTCCCCAAGACACGCCACTGAGCCCGATCTTCGGGCTCTTTGTTTCCAGTCACTGCCCACCGCTTTGCGAATGTCGTCGCTCCACCTAGTTACAGGGCGTCCGACGCTACGTTTGCCAATTCGCGGTCTACACTCTAGAACCAGTCTGTCCCAACGGTTATCGGTCCTACGGCAGATAGTCCAGCCCACTGCCACTTCAGTTTGCTAACCAGCTGAGCTATGTCGCCCACTTTAGTTCTCTGGCGAATCACTTCGTTCCGGATTCGATCCCGCAGAGAAATACCGAGCATAGCTCTTTCCATAGCTCGCTGAGCGACTTTAAATTGGTAGACTAGTCGAACCGTGAGTGTCCACGTCTCGGCTCCGTAAGTTAATTTATACAAAGGTATATTATGATATGACATGTGAATGATTGCAGTCTGTAGCTGACTGCGTGGAAGCCATCATCGGCACCTACCTACTCAGCGGCGGTGTAACGGCAGCAGTTAAAGTGGTCGAATGGTTGAGAGTCATACCAGCTCAAGTTAGTACCTAATTTTTATATTCTTAACTAGTTCTGCCCCGCGGCTTCTCCCACGTCAAAAAGTATCTAGTGTATAGATATCCTTATCCAAACTACTTACTGGCTATCCCTTTACAAAATTTCAGCTAAATTGGTTTAGCCGTTTGATCGTGAAGGAGGTCCAAACAAACAAACTGACTTCCAGAGTATCTCCAGAGACAGAGAAAAACACCCCAAACTTAAAGCTACTGAAAATGACTAGCGCGGCATAAGTAGATTTTTTAGTTTATAAACCGGTCTTTATTATTTTTTTATATTCTCAGGACAATCTTGAGATGCTGTTACACAAGTCAGTATCGACGGTACTCACAGAAAAAAAGGCGACTATCAAAGAAATCCAGTACGTGCTCGACGGATTCCAACCATGCATTGAAAAGATCATGAACTATCAATTCAAAGACCCCTCCTTCCTTTTAGAGGTGCGTTTAGACTAGGTACTTTAGAAATTAAACTAAGAAGGTTCTTGGATGACGCGGGTTGAATAGTTGCACTCTGTAGACTAAGGCTTGTACTATTAATTATTCTGTAACTAAAGTTAGTAGTCTCGTGCGTTGTCTCAGTGTTATTTCAATTTCAGACAACGATTCCATCTTAAACCACATCTTCACTTAAAATCAGGTGAGATAGCGTTCAAGTGCTTGTCTGTCAGTAATAAAAAAAAATAGGTGTAAGAATAATACGAGGTGAGAACGGACTTGAATGATTATTTTTAACATTAGTGGGGTATGTGCAAATATCTGCAAAAAGCGTTTCAAAATTTGATACTTAAAATATTGTTTTTTGCTGAGTAGCTTTAAAACGAAGCGATGCTATCGCCGGCTTTTGACTATGGGATATAATATAATATATATTACACCATGAGATATAAAATTTTATCGCTCGTCATACATTTTGTATGAGACCGTTTACACTGTGCTATAATATATATTACATCCCAAACTATAAATATGTTTTCGACTGAGTGAGCGATATTTGAAAGTGTATATTTTACCTCACGTCGCCGGACAACGCGCCTCCCCCTGCCTCGCCCTCAGTTTGAATGAAACCATAGATAAATAAATCATTAATAACCGAAGCTGAACTATATCTTACAGTCTGAACAGCTATCGCGGGATGTAATATTTAGCTCAAGATGTTATATATCTTACATCCCATAGTCAAAAGCCAGCTTTAAACTTTTACCGATCATAAAATAAAACTAAATATGTCCTACTTAAAAAAGTACACCGCCGCTCTTTTGCGAAGTCTCACTTCATGACTTACCTGAGATGAGATGTTGAGATTTTTAGACTTTCTGTAAGGGCATTATTAATTCATCATCAAAAGCCTATATTTGTCCACTGCTGGACATAGGCTTGTCCTTATGTGCAACACTGTGCCAACTTGCCAAGTACCTATATGGTAGTCTAAGACTCTGTAGGGCATCCTTCAGCTAGTAGATGGAAATACTATCTGCGTAAGGCATACTCCGGCACGGTCCTAAAAATGCGAGCAAAATTGTTGACCATCGGTACTGCGATGACAGCGCGGGATGCGAGGGAGGCTGTGATTGGTCCGTCGGCGCGAGAACTCTTACTGATGGACCAATCAGTCGCGCGCGGTTAGTACGGTCACCCGAACTCTCTCTCTCTCTCTCTCGTCGACCCGCGTACCCCGCGAAACAGACCTAAAATTGACCTCTGTGCTTCGAACGTTCAGACGTTTACATCGATTCCGGGAGGGGTATAGTCGGTGCGTTATCAACTGAGTCGTGAGGCCATAAATATTTTCCTATATCTATCTCGCTCGCCCTTACACACACCATCGACAGGTAGCCGTTTACCGATATCCTTATCTCTATTGACGTTTATGGCCTCACGACTCAGTTGATAACGCACCGACTATAGCTGCCAACAATTCTTATGAATTAACTCCCATTAATTATCTTCAGGCAATGTCACACGCGTCCTACATCAGAAATCGCCTGACGCGGTCATACGAAAGGCTCGAGTTTCTCGGCGATGCTGTCTTGGATTTCCTGATAACGGCGCATATATTCGAGAACAATCCAGGATTGCCGCCAGGCGACCTTACCGACTTGAGATCAGCTTTGGTGAACAATGTCACTTTTGCCGCATACGTGGTGAAGCTAGGATTGCACAAGTATGTAGTTTATTTAATGGGGTTAAACACGGAAATCTCTAATTAGGTTACTGTTGAGTGTTCCTAAAAGCCGCCATATTGCTCATTTTGTATGATTTGTTCGCAAACTAATTTCCTTAAAATGAGATAATAATGTTTTCGACCTAGATTTTCAGCCAATTATAAGAAGAAATAAGGCAAAGTGTAACATTTTTAATCCATTTTTGTAGATAAAAAATTAAATACAAAAAGAAATGTATAACGTTACTTTTAATTTTATTCAGGAACACATTAATAACAGTGCTTTTGTAATTCATAGCTGCACATAGCGTTATATTAATTAAATATTCCAATGGTAATTTATTTGTTTACAAAATTACTATTGAAAATGTCAGATTTAAGGAACACTCAACAGTATCTGCAGTCAGCAAATGACAGTTTTTAACCTCATTAATTTAGTAGATTTTTTGATAGATTTGATAGATTTATAGGTTGCCGTCCACCGGCACCGTCCGCGACTTGATATCAACTTGGGTAAACATTGTTTGTCAACATTATCTGCCTACCTATTTTTTTTAATACAAAAATCTCCTGTGCGTAAATATAATTTATTGGTATGAAAATAAGCTTTAAAATGTTAATAAAGGATAACACTGTGATGTGGCTTACAATGCTGGGTTCTCACATCTTAAAAGTTAGTTTTTGATCAAAGAATCAAAGCATTTATTCTAGTATGTAGGCAGTATAAATATACGCACATATACACGTCAAAATCATAAATCATAAAATAAATCATAACCAATTATCAAGTAAACATAGCAAAAGCAGAATTTAACGCTTTGAATTAAAAAAAAAAAGTAATGAACCATTCAGCTGTCATCCAATCGTTTACGTCAGAATATTTAAAAAAAAATAAAGTAGGTTAAAACCAACCATACATGTAACTGTGATCACTATCTCGCCTGACGGTAAGCGATGATGTTGTCGAAGATGGTGAAAACGCTAGGTAGGCAATACAACAAGAAGTTAAGATAATCAGGGAATATAGTTGGATGCAACGGTAGATTGTGCCGAGACGGAGAGAAAGTGTAATTTTTTTTCAGGTACATGTGCAAAGAACTAAATCCTAGCTTGGATAAAGCGATCATGGAATTCGTAGAGCACCAACAACAAAGGAATCACGAAATCGAAGAAGATGTGCTTTACCTCATCGATGAAGAGGAATGCCAAATCGCTGAATACGTTGAGGTTCCTAAGGTATACAGTTTCATTCATTTCATTTTCATTCACCAAACAGAACTTCGAGAAGGAAATCCATAGGAGGTTGGGTGATGAACCCTCATCACCTAATCGAAAGACCACCCGGTCCTTTCATAAATTTTATCATTGTGTTTTTAAAGCAATGGATAAAAAAAATTGCTCGCGAGAATATAAAGTCGATTCTTTTTTTTACCTACTTCCAAGGATGAGGTTCTATGTTCGTCTGTATTTTTTTTGTGTATGATAGTTGATATTTTCGCCAATTATGAACCGATTTAAAAAAAACCTTAACCTTAAACCTTTTTTAGTTAGAAAGGGTATACTCCCGAGGTGGTCCCATTGTATTTTCATCGGGATCTGATAAGTATCTCCAGAGATATGACGATAAACGTTTTAAACTTGCTACTGAAACTGATTCGCACGGCATGGAAGTCGGTTGTTTTAGTTTTTAAACTATCGTAATTGTTAACGATATTATATTATATTATTATTAAAATCCAGTCCTTAATTAACATGGTTACACATTTTGAAATACCTTGGGCCACTAACAGATTTACTTTTTATAGGTATGTTGTGGTGTACTAGTTATCAGTTTTTCAATATTATAAATTTTTTTGTCAGGCAATAAGCGACATCTTCGAGTCTCTAGTGGGTGCGATCTACCTCGACTGCCGAGGCAACTTAGAAACAGTGTGGGGCGTGGTCTACCCCATCATGTGCGTTGAAATTGACAAGTTCAGCTCGAGGATACCGCGCCAACCTGTCAAGATCTTGCACGAGATGATTCACGCTTGTCCTGTTTTTGGGTAAGTTTCTTCCACAGACCTGCTACATATTAAACTCGATCGCGTACACCGGCCCCCGTGACCTTGAAGGGAGTTTGTAACTTTCTTTTATATGGACAACTTATATATATAATATACGTATACCATACATATAGTATAGAACATATATAGGACTAGCAGGTTGTTAGACAAGGACACACTCCCACCCTGGTGTCTCTCAATTGGGCCGTTTTGTTCTACAAAGCAATTACAACCTTATTGTTGAAGCATACGGGTTAAATTTAATTTTTCGAAATATCTGCAATGCACCGTCCTTTTTATTACGTCTATGGTTTCTTCGTACAACTGCACGTACTAATCCCTCCATTCTTTTTTTTTTCAAGATGGACATTCCATCAATTTGCACGAAGCGTTTTACTTTCACATACATGTTTCGCACTGCCAACTATATATATTTATTGGTACCCTATGGTAATCTTTAGATTGAGTGCCCGATGGCATAATCGGGAGAACGGTCGGTTTTAATGCCAGAGGTACCGAGTTCAAACCCCGCCGTGCACCAATGGATTTATGTTAAATGTTATGTTACGTTAAAATTTATGTGCGTTAAGAAACCAACAACCTGCGCATGGTGGTAGGACACTATCTAGTGTCCACCTGGCCAGCTACCACCCTCAAGTTAGAAAATCTGTCGCCAAACATCTAATGTGTTCCGGCAGCTATCCTTGAGAGCCAGTTCCTATTCTAGGCCTAGCGTGCTTACCATCTTCGACTGCATCATCACTTACCAACAGGTAAGATAGTTGTCAAACGCTTGCCATTATCAGTCATATCATCATCATCAGCCGGTGTCAGTCCACTGCTGGACGTAGGCCTCTCCCAAGATACGCCACTGAGCCCGATCTTCGGCTCTTCTTTTCCAGTCACTGCCCACTGCTTTGCGATGTCGTCGCTCTACCTGGTCACAGGACGTCCTACGCTACATTTGCCGATTCGCGGTCTCCACTCTAGGAAAAGTCTACCCCAACGGTTATCAGTCCTAAACGCTAGCCTATAAGATATATAGAGCAGAAAAAAAGATATATAGAGCAAAATACTTCAGAAAAGTAATTGACAAAATCCATTGCGCGGCATGTGAGGTCAGGTCGCGCACTATTTGAATGTTTATAAAAGGCAATATTTTTTTATCTATATATCATTTTGTTTTCAGAACCATTCGCATCGTTGATCCAGACATTCCTAAGGTGATGATTCCGGTAACGGTAACCAAAGGTGATGGCCAAGTGACTGTCTACGGTGTAGGAAGGAACAAGTCGCAGGCGAAACGAGCAGCTGCTAAACTCGCTCTTAAAGTCCTTAACAGCTAAACTTCTTATTTTGGATCATAGATTACTGCAAACTAATGTCTGATTTTGGATCATAGATTGCCGCAATGTGATATCTGAATTTGAATCATAGATTGGCATAACATAATGTCTGATTTTAGATCATAGATTGCCTCAAACTAATGTCCGATGTTGGATCATAAATTATTGCAAAGTAATATCTTATTTGGGTTCATAAATAATCGCAAAGTAATGTCTGATTTCGGATCATAGATTGTTGCAGATAATGTCTGATAGCTGAATTAATCCGTATTTCTAGCTATATTAAAGACAGTAAAAAATTATATCGCTTAACATTGCGACCTATTCTATCTGTTAAAAAGTTAATGTATTTTATATGAACTGTATTATCGCTCTAACATATTTAGTCTGAAACTTTATTGTAGAGAATTGCTTGTAAAAATTAAGATTACATTACCGTAGCTTTAACTATCAAATATAACGAGGAGGCCACGGCCTAAACGATTTCCCGTCGTTTTACGTCCAAAATCGTTAGATTAGATTAATCTGAACCCGACTACGTATATATAACTCCAAAACAAAAATAACATTCCCTGCCAAGCGTCGGTAGGCTGTTCTGACCGTTGTCAAGCCTGTCGCACTCCGCGCGGTAGCTATGAATATGCTAGTACCTCCGCGGCAGCCCGCGGGCTACAAGTTCAGTCAGTAGTGTCACGCGCGCTCTCGATCGGACGCGCTCCTTTACTTTACTATTCAATCTGTTTTCTCTCAACACTCAACCTTACAGTAAGAGACAGCTGACGGCCCGCGAGCTGACCGAGTGATACATGATACAGCGCTATGATCCGTGCTGCGAGTGATACAGACACTCGCAGCGCGGACTTACGGTGCATTTTACGGTGCACAACACGCGGTTCCTAGTTCCTACTATTAATAGTTATGATATGACGCAAATTTAAGGTCGTAACCAAGGCGTGTAGCGTATTTTGAACGATACCGACGTTGTAACTAGGTTTAATCTCGCATTGTTGCTCGCATGGAGTGAATCTCTTGTACTTGTGATCGCACAGTACATACATATCTAACTAGTTAGGAATATTAAACATCTTACCTGCGTGTGTTTTGCAAAGAAATGAAAAATACAAAATTGAAAAGGTTACAATTTTTTTTTTCTTTTGTATAAGTAGTATTTTTCATACGATGTCCTAGTTTCCATTTGTCCAATTTTTTTAAAAAAGATCTGCAAATTCAGTTTGATGGTTTGGACATGCTTTTTGTTAATCATTATCTAAGAATTTGAGAGTTGCCACATGAATTTGCTTTATAGACGTACTACGACTACGCCGTAATACGAACTCTGGATATAGAAAAGTTGTCTGATCAGCAAGTACACTAAATGCTACACTAAATTTGTATGATATAATTTCTTTTTCTACATCTGGGCAACTTTCACACTATTTCCAAGTTTTCAGATAGATTGCTATGGATCGGTAAAATTCTCCAACATGTTAAAAATCGTGTAAACTCATAAGATTATGTTATGACGCTTTCACTTTCTTCTGGAACATAATTTATTCCCAAAAACTGACCCCATACCTTTATTTATTTATTTTAACTTTTTTTTCTTAATTTTTCTTTTCTTTTTTGTTTTTATTTTTTATCCCGAGATTTTTATTTTTTGCCTCATTTTTATTTTACTCAAATGGTCTTCTTCACACGTACCCACGTGTGACGCTACTGCCGTCTGAATATTGTGTTTTTGGTATCTTAAATCTGTCTTTCAACGACATTCTGAAAATCAGACGGTTACCGAGTTCGGTAATTTTTTTTTTGACATATTTGTAAATGGAGTCAGATCAGACGTGACACGAAAAATTTCTGAAATTAATTTATGGAGTCAGAATAAACAAATTTATCGATTTATTAAGGTTTTGGTCGTAAAACGGTGCGGCAAAAGTTTAGCTCTTCGTATCGTTTTAAAAATGTTGTGTCAATTTAGTCTTAAAATAATGTATGATCGTACAAAACGAATAAACCGACTTCACATGCCGCGATAGTCAAAGTACTGGCTAGTTATAATCATGTCATCAAAGTATACAAATTTGCTTATATTGTTTATCTCCATATCTCTAGAGATAATTGTCAGATCTCGATAAAATTTGAATGGGTAACGAATGACCAAACGAAAGGCATAATCTCTCAAACAAAAAAAGAATTATTCAAATCGGTTAAGATTTGACGGAGTCAGAAGTTAATGTTTGTTACCTCAGAAGGTAAGAAACATTTTTTTTTTAAATTCGAATTGAGAACATCCTCCTGTTTTGTGAAGTCAGTTATTTAATAAATAAGACAAACCGATTTTAAAAACTTGTAACATCTACACTAAAGAGTGAGTTTTAGAGACGGAACCGTGCAAGTGTTTTGATTCTTGAAAAGATCGATTACCATCAAAAAAGTGTTTTATTTTTGGTTGTCCGCTCTGAGGAAAATCTTTAAAAAATAAGCTTAGTATTTATAGTGAATAGTCCTTAAAACAGGGATTCTTAGTTATATCATATACTTTTTAATATATAAAATAAATATACGTTTAAAATGTTGTAAAACGATTGTATTTTAAATTTTATAGTAAGCATGAAATAAGGTACGGAACCCTGAAAATTATATATTCTATATTCTAGTATTACAGTATATTACAAGTGTGAAATTATTTTTGAAAATAATACTGGGAATTGTTATAATATTAATTAATAGACTTGGACTATAAGCTTTCGGTATCTAAACGGTCAATGATAAACCGCCTCGTGGTTTAAGCAAATATCTTATTTATTATATTATATTAGCTATATACATAAATCCGAACAATCCAACAATATAATAAGACGTTTTCTTAAAACAAACTTTAGTTCCTGGAGACTCAATAGATGGCTGACAAAATGAACGCAGTGGATTGTCACTTGTCAACCATATCTTCTTAATATATAAAATTCTCGTGTCACAGTTTTCGTTGCCATACTCCTCCGAAACGGCTTGACCGATTTTGATGAAATTTTTTGTGCTTATCCGGTATCTATGAGAATCGGCCAACATCTATTTTTCATCCCCCTAAAAGTTAGGGGTAGTCCACCCCTACATTTTATTTTTTAGACAACATTTTTAATTTCTATTTTTTTATGATACAACATACAAAAATACATACAATCCTCAATTTTCACCCTTCTACGATCAACCCTTATTTTTTAATAGCCATTTTAGTAATTTAATCATTTTTCCTCTCCGGAAATTATTTATATGGCAAAACAACGTTTGCCGGGTCAGCTAGTAATACTATAAATATGTCAAACCTTTTGTTTTCTTTTCATTCCTTCTCGATTGATGTGTATACCGCTTTCATTTCCTAAATTTCTAACGTTTGTAATTTTATTAAGACCTTAGCTACCAAAATATTTTCATTAAAAAAATGCATTATTATATTGGATAAGTTTGTATTTTTAAAGATTAAAATGTTGTGTATTAAGGTGTATAACTAATGTTAAAAACATAATTATATTTTAATTTTATTGTAAACGGGACTTATCGCGCTAAAAACATAAATTTATTTCCTCGACGTTTCGATATACTCGTAGTTGTAGATCAAGATCAGTGTTCTCGTGACCACGGTCAATGCAACTTGATCGAAACGTCGAGGCAAATAAAGTTATGTTTTTAGCGCGATAACTCCCGATTACAATAAAATTAAATATAATAATTGTGTGTAAATCGCGAAAGTTTAAAACGTAGGTTAACAAAATTAGCTATGATGCTTTCAACAGTGATATCTCAGTACGTTTGCATCAAAAGACACCTAGCGAGCGTAGTGGAACTTTCTTTTAATGAAAACGGTTAATTCCGTTGAAGCTGCTTGATTTCGGATAGATACGTATAATAAAGCTAATTGAAATTTTAACAATTTTAGTATATTGTATTATTATTTCATAATCATCATCAGCCGGTGTCAGTCCACTGCTGGACGTAGGCCTCTCCCAAGATGCGCCACTGAGCCCGATCTTCTATTATTATATAGTTTTTTGTTAATATTATTTACACAAGTTATTTTTCTTATAACGAGCTTAGAGGAATTGTATCTTCTACCAAAAATGCAAGGTTAAATACTACGTTTTTTTTGTATTTTTAATATTTTGTCTATGTTTGTGATAATTCTACACAAAGCCCAAATATTCAAACTTAAATTAACTATTCAAATAAAAACACTCACTAAAAAGTCACAAAGCAGAAACCGAGATCTACAACATTGTCTTTACTTGTTAATGCGTAATAATTTAATGTAATAAACGTAATGAAATCCTTTTTTATTGCTTTTTAATATTGGTTACGATTATGTTGTTGCTTTTAACTAATTTAATTTGATAGCACTATTTTTAGTGCTGTCAAATTTAGTTTCGTTTAAAAAAATACTGGTTTCTTTTATAAATGAGCAGGTCAGTTGGATTTATGATTTTAAAGATGGTTAGGAGGAAGTGAGACTGTGCTGAAGTTGTGCACTTTATATACATGAAACTTTATATATTCTTTGACAAATGGATAAAGGTGACTTGATCTTAGTAATAGTTTTGGCTTTTTTAGCTCACATGTGAAATGAAATGAAAAATGTTTATTGGTAACCTACGTCATCAATCGGCCTCAACTCAGCATAATGTCAGTATCAGAACTAACGCTGGTCTTCCGGTGGGGCCGGTCCATGACGCCACCTTACGGCTAACACCATGCTAATTAATTATATTAAATACTGAAAATGACAAACATAAACATAGCAATAGAACCGGAGGCAAAATTAGTTATAAACATGACGAACATATGATATGACATGACTTAAGTATAAAATATAGATTTAAGAGTATAATAACAAATATTGCAATGAAGAGTGAACATAAAATACAATAATGAGGCTAAGCTAGTATACAGTCATAGATGTGGTCTTAAAAAGCACTGGTATCGTGCAGGAGAATTTCTTCTCCAATTTGGTGGGCATACTAAATTTTTTTAAGTTTCAATTTAAAACCGTGAGCATTTGGCAGGTCTCTAATAGGTGGCGGAATGTTGTTCCAGCATTTTGTAGCCTGATACCTGAAACTGCCACGAATAGTAGTCGTCCTGTGAGCTTGAGTGGAGAGCCGTGGTACGCACTGACGGGCATCGACTGATCGGCGACTAGAGTACCATGAAAGCTTCTGGAAGAGATCGAAGGCTATATGTGATGAGACATCGTAAAGTAATCTGTATTGTCAGCTGTTTAGTTTCAGGATAAGCGTGCACTACGATTTTATCCTTGCGATTTTTAAAAATGCGAAGATAAATCGTACTATTATGTACTAAACATATGAACAATTTTGTTCGCAGTACGCGGACTCTAGTACATAGGTGTTTTCAGATTGACGATTAATAAAAATTTACTATTGGCACACTGCACTTTCTCACTATCTCGAGGTATTGATAAGAAAAAAGAAACGTGCATTTGTAGGTACGATGATCTCAGCAGGGCTAGCATGGCAAGGGGACTATTTTGTCGTTCCACCTATCCGTGTTTTGTTTGGTGGATAAGTCAAATTATAAGTAAAGGTTTTCGACAATTATAAACGCCCGCTGACTTTTAATCAATTCTTATTTAAAACTTTTTCATACGAAATAAAATCCAAACTCGGGGTTAAACTTCACCAAGCGTTTAAATTGTTGTGTTGATCTCCTGTCAGTGGCGAAAAACAGGGAAATAATTTTGTCTTTCCCCCGGGGATAGGTCCATGCTAGCCCTGCTGCTGGATTATTGTTATGAAGACTGACTATTGCTATAAAAGTTAGCTATTGTTTTAAAAATATGTATGGTGTATTCTTATTTTCAATAAATATTGTTTCTACATATACTATTTATTTTATTTTGTCATCCTCTTAATATCAAACTGTGTATAATAAATTATTTAAAAAAAAATTAAAACTTCAAAACCAGAAATAGGCACTCAAAAGCGAAAAATAAATTAATATCATCTATGTGAAGTCTATGCTAGCTAATAGGTAGTAGATAGATACTAGGTACCTACAAGTATCTACCTACTTATTACATACATAGTATCTATCTACTACCTATTACCTAATAGACTTGGCTGGCACCAACTTCGAATAGATGAGTGGGTACCGCTTATAATAATTATATTAATTTATTTTTAGCTTTTGAGTGCCTATTTCTGGTTTTGAAGTCGGTATAATTTTTTTAAATAACTTATTTTACCATTTTTAGTGCAAAACAAGTTTTAATTACTTAAATTACAAGGTTTAGGCGCAAAATGCCCAATTCTCAAAATGGCATATGAGTCTTAAAAAGACCAATTCTCAGAATGCCTAATTCTCAAAATGCCTGTTGAAGGGGTTAACAAGAACAGTAATGTGCAACCCACATAGATTGTAAGCTTTTTTTATTTAAATTTTACCGTTTTGAGAATTAGGCATTCTGAGAATTGGTCCTTTTAGACTCATATGCCATTTTGAGAATTGGGCATTTTGCGCCTAAACCAATTACATAAATATATAAAATTTCGTTCAGCATCGAGGAGTTTAGAACAGTACTGTTACGGTTAAATCAATTTACAAAATGTTGTGTCTGTACTATTTACCGTTGAGTAAATAGTACAGACACAACGTTGAGATTTACGGCGAGGGATCGCCGTAAATTAACCCTGGGTGCAGCAGCCATGTCATGGTGGAGTTTAGAACAGGCTATATTATAGTTAAATCCATTTACAAAATTTCATCACCGAACTCCTAAGGGTTAAAGAGTTGTGCCTTCCTTCATTAGCTCGGCAGCGTCCTGAGAGAGATGACCATACACAAATGGCTCAATAGCTTTAGAAAATATATGAAAAACATTGTTAACTGTAAAATTTGAGGGTTGCCCTCGATTTCCCTGGGATTCCATCATCAGATCCTGACTTGGTGCTAATGGTGGACCACATCAGGAGTATACTTTTTCAAACAAAAAAGAAATTTTGAGAATCGGTCCACAAATGGCTGAGTAATTGTAGAACATACATTAAAAAAAAATACAAACATGTCAAACATATAACCTCCTCCTTCTTTGAAGTCTGTTAATAAATATGAATAACTCAAACCAAAATCTGATCTGATCTGGTTTTTCACGTTGAGTCCAGTATTGATTTTGCAGTTTCCAGTATTGATTTTGCAGTTTCCAGTATTGATTTTGCAGTTTCCAGTATTGATTTTGCAGTTTCCAGTATTGATCAGCAAAATTAAAATGTCTGAATTTTAAGGTATTAGAATTGGGTTTTTGGAAGGCACGCCACTGGTTAGCGTCAGAATGGCTGGTCTCCTGGGGTATCTGGCAGATTTGCCAGCCGGGCCACGGTAATATAACCGTGTCAGTCATCTGGGAACTTTAACAGGGTTATGTGGAGCCATAATCTGAGAAACCCTTATGTATAAGTTTGAATGACACTGCATTCACAACCTCATTGAGACCTCATAACATTGATAACAGGGGTGTATAAAACAACAGAGTCCACATCACATGGTTTTTATTACAGTCGCATAAAATTACAGGAAATATGTGCTCGGCCTCTTGTAGGCAAAGGTATTAAGTTTCTTGTAATGGTGGACGCGCTTAGGCAGCGGGAAACTGATCTTACTGTTGTGGAACTGTTTCACCTGGGGCCGACGGCATGCGGACGCCTTGATTACTTCCACTTTGATGATCTGTGGACAAATTATACTAGGGCTTAATTTAGTTTTTAACTTCTTTTATTTTTAATTTATCAAGAAGACATCTCATGACCACTATCAATGTAACTTGGTCCGAAATGCAGAGGTAAATAAAATTAATGTTTTAGCATGATAAGTCCAATTATTTTAATATTTATAACTTTAGTGTTGAAATCGAAAACTTTTAAAGTTTACAAATTAATGTATGAATTTTTTAATGCAAGTATAAGTATACACTAAAAACGCGTACAATTTTCAGAGGAGGAATTATTGCAAGAATATAGTCTAGTGGTAGGGCATCTGGTAGCTGCTTGTATTGGTACCACTACTTTTTCAGTGCCACAGGTGGTAAGAGCAATGTTCCACCAACTTGCTGCCAAGAAGTAGCTTACCACTATCAAGGAGAAAATCTACCACCACAACCTTACGCACACAGCCCTTGAGAGTCGGACCTAGCCCTAGTGTGTTTTACCATCTTTGACCACATCATTGCTTACTAGCACGATAGTACATTACGTAGTCTAAAACTAGTCTATCTGACATGAAAGAAACTCAACTGTGAAATAGAAATGATTTTCAGTAATATAAACACATTTCTAGGTCCAATGAAATTGCAGGGCTTGTGGGATGCAATTTTTAGAAGTTAACTGATAGGCTAGCATCAGACCACTATCTTGTCTGGTGGTAAGTGATGATGTGGTCCAAGGTTATGAACACTACTCTGTGCTACCAGAACACTGTAAGGTTACGGCTGCATTTTCTCCTTAATGGTGGTAGATAATTTTTTGGTAGTTCAGGCGTAGGCAAATTAATAGGTATGTGCATTATTAAATGTTTTATTATAGTTAATTATTATTATAGTATATATATATATTACAATTATTATTATAGTGCTATTTACAACATTTTTTTTTTTTTGTATTATAGAGCATATTACTTGTTAGTAATACGTCCCTATAGTAACTACAATCTAGTCTTTTCGGCTAATAAGCAATTTTACTTTAGCCTTAACTGTATACATAAACTACACTAAGAACGTGTCCATTGACACATTTCTTATTGTCTCTAATAAAGATGTATACACTTCAAGTGTTCATACGTATTAATAATTTAAGCACTATTAGCACTTTATCACTAAACTTTATTTTTATACACTAGTTCGAACGGTTTTGTCCGCTTAAGTCTTCTTACTATGTTTGTATGGTCAAGGAGCTGGATTGCCTCGACATTCACATGATGGTGAAGTCTTTTTTCGTGAGCTTCTGCATACTTTTGGACAATTTTGACAACGGTCTCAATTTTCAGGTCCCGATGTAGATCGTCATTTCTGATGTACCAAGGGACCATTGCGATTTCTCTCAATACTTTATTCTGGAACCGCTGTATAATTGATATATTGCTGTTTTTGGTACAGCCCCATAACTGTATACCATAGGTCCATACTGGCATTAGGACTTGCTTGTATAATAATAATTTGTTTTGTATTGACAACTTAGACTGTTTGCCAAGTAGCCAATACATTCTTTTGTATCGTAGCTCTAATTCTTCCCTTTTCTTCTTGATGTGTGCTTTCCAGCGCAGCTTGACGTCAAGGGTCATGCCAAGGTATTTGGCCGTATTATGGTAGGGGATTTGGTTCCCGTTGATAATGACTGGGCAATAATTATGTTTTTTGTTACTAAAATCTATATGTATTTATTTAGATTCGTTCAGTTTGATTTTCCAGTGTCTTGTCCAATCGTAGATTTGATCAACAGCTTTCTGGACTTTTTCTGATGCTTCTGCATGGGTACTTCCTACAGCCATTATCGCAGTATCATCAGCAAACGTCGCTATGGTGTTATTTTCTAGCTCTGGAATATCGCAAGTGTAGAGAAGGTACAGGACCGGACCAAGAACACTTCCTTGCGGTACTCTAGCTTTTATTTCCTTGACGTCAGAGTATGAATCTTCATGCCTTATTCTGAATACTCTAGAGATGTAGGATTCAAGAATATCTGCAAAGAATCTTGGTAGACTCTTTCGTAGCTTATATATAAGGCCCTCGTGCCAAACTTTATCGAAAGCTTGTGCCACATCTAAGAATATAGTTGAGCAGACCTTTTTGTCTTCCAGTGTCTTTTCAATAATATCTGTGAATCTGTGTACTTGGTCAATTGTGGAATGTTTTTCTCGGAAACCAAATTGGTGTTCTGGAATAAGTTTAGCTTCTTCTAATATCGGCTTCAATCTTTTTAAGAGTAACTTTTCAAAAAGCTTCGACATTACGGGGAGCAGAGATATTGGTCTGTATGACGTAGTTTCATTGGGTGGTTTTCCTGGTTTTACTATCATTATAACTTACGCTTTTACTTACTTAAGCTACTTTCCATAAATTAGGCACATATTTCAATCTAAGGGAAGCATTGATTAAGGTGGTTTATTTAACTACCGCTTTTTTTGGAAGGTTGTGTATTATTTGTCCTGATATAAGGTCATAACCAGGAGCTTTACGAGGACTTATAGTATATTTTATTTGTCTAATAATTTCTTTAGGTGTCGCTAGTTTAAAGCTAGTTTCTTCTTCTTGGAGACTTTCATCATCCTGTAGAAGTGAGCTATGTTCTCCTTCATTTGGTTGAAAAATAGTTTCAAGGTGGGTAGCAAATCTTGCTGCTTTTTGCTCGTTACTAACTGCCCATCTGCTATTTATATCCTTTAGAGGTGGAACTTGTGCAACTGGCCGGCTTAGATTCTTTGTAGCTTTCCATAGAGAATAATCCGTGGTACGCTCACTAGTTAAATTTTGTAAATAGTTATTTGTGTAGTCATCATTGTGTTCTTGAATCATCATTGTTATTCTTTTCGTGAGATTATTAAGTTTTCTCTTATCTTCTGGACATCTTGAGTGGTGCCAGATTTTCCTTTGCTTCCGTTTTTCCGTTATAAGGTTCAATATAGATGTTGGATATGTGTTACCTTTAGATTTCTTACTAATGTCTGGTGTATTTTGCCACACTGTTTGTTGTATGTCATGAATAAATTGTTCTAGTTCAGCATCAAGTTGTTCTGTGGTCTTAAGGGGCACCTTAAGATTTATTCGACGGTCTAAAATGATTTTAAAGCTTTCCAGATCAGTGTATTTGTTGATTATAGTTGGTGCTATTTCTTCGGTGACAATGCTCTCACTAATTTCTAAGTATATAGGAGAGTGATCTGAGTTCATATCGTAGCTTTGATACGTTCTGGTGTAAGCTGATGAGATGTTCTTTATTTTATAATAAAGAAATCTATAAGATCTGGAATTTTATTAAGGTCTGTTGGCCAGTATGTAGGTAAGCCAGATGATTCTACTTGACATTTTGTATTCTTTACAGCGCATAGCAGTTCTTTGCCTTTAGTAGTGGTAAGTCTAGAACCCCAATAATTATTTTTAGCGTTAAAATCTCCTCCTAGTACAAACCTGTTTCCCAGGCTCTACAGGAATCTGCTATAAACATCTCTTTTTATATTATGCCGAGGGGGGCAGTATATTGATGATATTGTTATTATATACGTTCTAGTTTTAAGACATATCGCTACCGATTGTATTTCTCTCAATTCGTATTTGCTCTTTTCATAGTGATTGAGGTTTTCTTTAACAATAACAGCACTAACTAACACTGCAAGAGGGGGTCTCTTGCAGTGTTATCTGGGTGCAGGGCGTGGTATATTTTGCAGCCTTTAAATGTTATGTGAGATTGCTTTGCGAAGTGTGTTTCAGATATTAAACACACGTCAATATTTTCTATGTCTAGGATTACTTGAAGTTCTCTCTGGTGTTTCTGTAACCCATTTGAATTCCATGTCATGATTTTAAGTGGCTTATTCATTTTCTTATTTTCGAAGTAGCTGTTTTAGTGCTACACTCTATTTTCTTCAATCTTTCGTCAAATGATAACATAAGCTTTAATATGTCATCTAATTTTTTGTCCGGATTATTATTTGTGTGGGTCTCCCGAGGGGTGTTTGATTGGGCTCCTGCTCCAACTTGAGCGTAGGAAATGTTTGCACTAAATTTCGTGTTTTTAACCGAAAGAGGTTTGTTATTACTAAGTTCACGAGGCTTTTCAGTGCGTACCTCAATATGGCGTGCTGTCGAACTATTTTTAATATTTTTGTTCCCAAGGATTTGTATCTCCTTGGCTACAATACATCCTCTGTAGTTGGCTGGATGTGGAGATCCACAGTGAACACATTTTGGTTTTTCGTCCTTTGGTTTTTTGCAATTCAGCGTGAGATGTTTCCTTGTGCATTTTACACATCTAGGTTCTTTGAAGCAGTATCTCTGCGTATGTCCATAGGCTTGACATCTCTTGCATTGAGGTACAATTTGAGTGGTCTAATTGATTGGATTTCAACTTTACATCCCATTATTGTCTTAAAATATTTTTAATGTCTTCTTCTTTGGAGAAAGTAAGCATAAACATGTTGAGTGGTTGTTTACTCTTCCAACTCAATTTATTGACTGCTTCTATAATTTTCAATCCTTTATTTTGAAGGTCTTCAACAATTTTCTCTGGTTTGCACGTGGAGTGTAGTTTTTTCGCCATAACTCTAATAGGCCTCTCTTGCTTATTTTCGTATGAGTGCCAAACATGGTCACTGAGGCTAAGCGCCTTTGTTAAAGCCCTATACGATTCTTCGTTGTAAGTATTAATTTTACGGAGTCTCCATTTAGCATTTTAATAGTAAATGCTTCGGGTGGCTGCTGTTTAGACAGAAACTCGTATAGGCTTTGGTAATCTACAACCCCGTCTACTATTATTGGTGGGGGCTGGGGAATTTTTTTCATTTTAACTTGAACTTCATTATCTTTTTGTGATTCTTCATCCTGAGTGTCTTGGGAGGGTGACATATTCAATTTTCTTTTTTTCCTAGACTTTTTTCTATGTCTGATCCATTCAGTTTCTTGGGCAAGCTCTTCCTCGTCTGTGGTATATTCAGCACAGGATTCAGGAGCCTCCTTAATTGGGGGTGCATGTGCACTTGATTCCGCAAGGCATTTTAACTGCTTTTGCAGTATCTCTATTTGACTGGTTAGATCATCGACGAGGCTTTTTAATTTTTGGCGCTCTTGTCTTTCTGCACTGTAACGTTCGTATAGTATACGTTCGAGTTTTGTGGTTAACTCGATTGTTTCTTTTTCCGGAGAAAGCAATGCCATTATTAAAACGGTAAGTGTATACTCACCTTAACAATAAAAGTCAATGTTGACCGCGCACTATAACTAGGTCACAATCGCGAAGAGGCCGCGTCTTGACGCAGCGTTGTTATGATGCATAAGCACTTTACTGTAGGTACGCGGAGTACGCACGATCGTAAATCACAACTGTTCTCGACAAAAATCGAACGATCACTGTTTTACAATATGATTGTACTAAGATGTTACCACAAAAATTGATTGAATGCCAATCGATGGTTGAATGAGATTTGACTGCATAGTATGAATTTCTTAAGATTGGTTTAGTTACTCAATCACACCGTAAATAAATCTAAACTTGAAACTTGCACTACGCACTCACTCAACATCAAACACCAGTTCCTACACCAATCAATCGGGCATCGATTGCTGTGGTAGGTCACACCCTAATACTGACAAAACATTACTCTCATAGCATTTATAATCTTGTCTATTTACAGACATAGTACACAAAATGATTTCATGTTACATCTGATGGGATGAGACACAAGATCTCTTTAAGCAATTCTAGAATTTTAGATCTCTTACTTCTATAGGTAAAAGAGTCACAGAGTACAATAGTTTGTATTATTTACCTGGATGGAGTGAGCACGCGCTCTATGCCTAGCTCCCATATCACGGTAGCACTGGGTGACGGCGCCACCGACACTGAGGTCACGGTACTCGCGGTACATGTTGTGGACGCCCGAACGGGACTCGTAACGCAGCCAGATACCGAAGTTTTTGATCTTGATGGGGCTCTTTTCTGGGATTTCCTGAAAATAACAAAATATAGTAACTTAGGCTTTGAATGGCAACCGTTTGATGGTCTACAACCTTCTGCATCTACTGAGCAACAAGAGCTCCCATAGCTTTGTCCATGTTAATAAACTAGCCAAGTGCGAGTTGTACTCGCACACATAGGTATTAGTGCCATAGTACAATCCTGCTAACATTATAGAGGCGAAAGTTTGTGAGTGTGAATGTTTGTTACTTCTTCGTGCTGAAAGTACTCAACCGATTGAGCTGAAATTTATGTATGTAGGTAGTGTAGACCCTGTAATAACTATGAAACTATGTCTACGCTGGTAAAACTGCAGAGCATAGCCTAGTATTGAATAGAGGTGAGGGCGTATTTACTAGAACAGATCCGAAGAACAGATATTTTAAGAGACTAGGTGGCACCTATTCCTACTTTTGACAAACACCTATTCGACCTCGGACTACTAAGACGCGATGCGATGTTTCACTCGAATCTAAGCCGTATTTTCACTAACATAGTACCGCCGTAAGCCGTAGATGCGGTGCAATAACAGTGCGTAACTCTCACTCGCTAGGATGCAACTACCTATTCCACCTAGTATTTGACCTCGAGACTAGATGCTATATTTCACGCAAATCTATGCCGTATTTTCAGTGGTATAGTGCCGCCGTACGCCGAAGACGCGGTGCAATGAGAGGGTAGTATGACACTATACTACTCTCTCACTCTAGTACATAGGGTCAGTTCGCTAGTTTACGGCCTTTTAGTGGAGTTCCCTACTTCGTCATAGGTTTTCATATAGATATAAAACTTTCAGCGCCCTGGATTTTTGCTTCGTTTACTACATATAGAATCTAGTTTGAATTAGATATAAAGGAATCATGATTTTATTATAAGAAATAATTAGCAATTAATTAAACATTGAAAAATGGACAAAACGTCAGTTTGCGGGCGCTTTTTTCATTATACGACCACCAATATGCTAGATCACGGCCGTAGATAACTTAAGCGCTATTTCAAGAAAATAAATAAATTGGACTTTCTTCTCAGTTTTCATTAGAATCAGCTATAATATAACTAAAGGAACATATTTTCATTATAATGCGGTAATCTTATGTTTTTAAAACAATCAGTAACATCATTTTCAGTAAATATCTCTACGTTTGGCCTGCATGAGCTAGGCAGCTAGGCTAGGGGTATGCAGGACCTCAATAGTGAAGCGTTGGTGGGGGCTTCAATTGTCCAGGCGTGGTCTAACCCTCCCCACGGTCCCGTGGAGGTCGTGGAGGAGGCAGAGTGGCGGGACGCTGGCAAATCCCAGGCCAAGGCACGTCCTCCTAAGCAGGTTTACTGGTGGAACCAGGCGATCGCTGACCTAAGCATTAGTTCCGCGGATGCCGGTACTCCAGGCACCGGAGACTTAGACGCCGGGACGAAGAGGTGGAGAGTCAGCTGTACGAGTTCTATAGGGGGTACGTAAAGGACCTACAGCTGGCGATCTCCAACGTCAAAACCCAAGCGAGGGAAGACCAGCTGGAGACTCTCAGCCACGACTCGTAGCCTGGCGACCCTGCAAAGTCGTCAGGGGAAAGTTGCGCCCATGGACGATCCCCCCCTCCCTTTACAGAGAGTTATCTTCCTCAGCTTGTGAAGGACGTTGTGTCCATCCGGTTTCCAAATAGGGTGGAATATACGCTTCTACAAATGTGAACCGCCCGATGGTGGGGCAGAGTGAAACGAGCGAGGACGTGCTGGAGGTGTCGGTGAGCGAGCTGGGCGCTGCCATCTTAAAGCTACGGGCCTGATGTCATTTTTTACTATGTCTGGGTTTGCTTTAGGCACTGGGTTTGCTTGGGTTTGTTTGGAGACGGGAACGTTCCCAACGATTAGCAAGACAGGCAGACTAGTCCTTCGGAGGAAAGATGGCTGCGGAACATTGGTTAGGTACGACTGGGTGTTGTGGGGAGACCTGTGTGTGCAATCCAATTGCACAAATTAATCCCACCATCCTCTTTCTTCTAACGGACAACAAGACGTGCACCATCGATGTATGGTGGACATTCCATCTACCCACACAAAACGTTTTGCTTCAACCTTTATGACACGCTGGTCATGGCCCGGGGGAGCACGAATGAGGAGGCTGCCCGTCTTGCAACATTGGCGGTGACACGATTCGTCGACCGAATTAGTTTGCTGGGACTTCGTGTGGCACTGGGTGAGTAGCGGAGGCTATATGCTTTCATGGTCCGAGAGGAGCTCTGCCACGTGATAGTCATCTTACCACCAGCAACGCCTAAATCGGGGTTGGGTCCTCGATAAAATATTTCGGACTCGTCCTCGACAGGCAGTGGAACTTCCACAACCACTTCAAGCGCCTCTCCCTCCGACTGATAGGTGCAGCAGCCGCCTTAAAGCTGTTGTTGCCCAACTTCGGGGGCCTAAGGCGAGTGCTCGCCGCCTCTATGTGGGTGTGGTATTGTCCATGGTCCTCAATGGGGCCCCAATTTGGGAGGAGGCCATCACGGAGAAAACCATTGCCCTGCTGAGGAGATCTTAGAGGGTGATAAGTGAGGCAGTCGGGGTCATCCGTGGATATTGCACTTTTGTCTTCTTTACTGTCACTTATTCACTCTCAAACTTTCGCATGTATAATATTAGTAGGATAGAATTATGTAATAATTACATTAGATGAACCTAACCTAACGATTCTATTATAAGTGAATATCTCACCCTGTAAATTAATTTTAAAAAAACATTTCAATATCCCGTTACCTGTTGGGTGGACGCAAAATGACATATTGGCTGGCTGTGTTTAGTTGGCGGCTACCATATTTCCATACATTTTTACATGGCCATAATCTGACACGGAGGGTTTAGAATGTGACCCCCTATATAGTTTTTTAACCGACTTAAAAAAAAGAAGGAGGTTTCTCAATTCAACCGTATATATTTTTTTTTTGTTTGTTCGCGGATAACTTCGTTGTTTATGAACCGATTTTGATTATTATTTTTTTGTTCGAATGGAGAAATCCCAAGTGTGGTACCATGGTAATTTTATCGAGGTCTGATAAGTATCTCCAGAGATATTGAGATAAACATCTCAAAATTGGTACTGAAAATGAATAGCGCGGCATTGAAGTCATTCTTTTTTAGTTTTTAAACGATATTATCTTTTATTTACGAATTTGGGAGATATTGGCAGCCGTAAACTCGAAAATAAAAACATCAGATTGCCACATACATGAAACAAAAGTCAATGATATAATCATAGAAAAATCGTAGAAAAAGAATGTAGGAAATCATATTACTCGCGACGCATCAGTAACCCGGCCGGCCGGCTGTAAACCAACAATTATATTTATCCTAATTCACTAGGAGACCACCCAATATTTTGCACAGTTGTTTAATTCATACACAATATACATAAAAAAATCCAATATAGAATTCATAAGCTCGTAGTTAAATCCACTTATCACCACAACAAATGATTGTATTACGATATTACATACCTTTGAACAAGTACGTGTCCGCTATTTTTTGTAGTTTCTGCAACGTGCGGGCACGTGTATCGAGACCAGTGAATTGAACGAGCTTTTGTTGCTCTTACTTTATTATTATTCTAGCAATTTCAAAAGATTGGGTACCTAGGTGTTGTCCAACTTCATAATAAAGTTAAGTTATATTGAAATAAAACTGGCCAAGTGCGAGTCAGCATCGCGTCTCTTATTGCACACTTAGGGAGGGTTCCGTACAATACGAAACATAACAGAGTTTCAACCTCATATATTTGATTAATTGATATTACCAAGAATATTTAGTTTGATCGCGATCTAGAAAGACGGGGCTCGTTTACTAGCGCCTATGTCATTTTGCCGAAACAAATGCCAAATTTTTCAAATTTCACTCTTCATGGGGATGAAGCGGGGGTACAAAGTATGGATAGTCATTTTATTTGATATTTCAAACAAGTACTTCTAAGTAAATATAGAAGTAAATACGAGTTTCAGACTTTTCAAAATGCCACCCTAAGAGGATAAACTGGGGTAACAAAATCCAAAAATCAATATTATTTCGGATTGCGATGAAATTTAGAATGCAGATAGTTATTATGACGTAGGTATCAGCTCAGAGGGGATTTTCTAAAAATTCCTCCTGGATACTGAACGGGGATTCAAAGTTTGTATGGCGAAATAAGATGAGATAAAGTACGTGTTGTAGGATTTTTTGAAATGGGGTAGGTAACAAAGTCTGAAAATTTGGGTGTTTCGGTTTTATAAATATGAATCCAGAATTGCCTTAGTCACGCGATAACATGAAAACAGGTGAACTGATTTGGCTAATTCTTATTTTATGTATTTAATGCTAGACTCGTTTTTACAAAAGAAAAGTTTTAAGTAAATAAAAGAAGTTTTTAACGCAGGCGAAACCGCGGGGCACTTCTAGTTTTCATATAAAATGTAATTATCAATTAAATTTGTTATTATCAAATAATTTGTTTTAGGTTTTATTTTAGCCTGTTCTCAGGATTTTATTTGATCATAAAAATTACATTTAAAGTGTAACAAATAAGTAAATGATATTGTTAGATGATATCTTAGGGTTTGTTGTGTCATTAAATAGTAAGCACTTATATATGCTGCAGTCTGCTGCTGGTGTATCACCCTAATTACCTTGCATTAACATGTATGAAGTAATGAATACACAAATAGTCAAATGCATTGTATGTATCAATCTTATTGATTGATCCTAAATAACATAAATGGTATAGACATCGCTATTGTAGATTACTAAGCTGTCACAAGTGAAATAGTTGGTTGGACAGAGTATAAGATTGTTATTGCTTACCCTGATGGAGACAATTTCACCAGTAGTCTTTTTGAACTTCTTCAGCTGTCTCAAAAAGTACCAGAAGCGAGATTTGGCGACAATCTTGTCAGGTGAGAAGATTCTCATTTTGTAGAGAGGAGTTTTAGGCTCACTCTCCGAAGGCAGCTTGCGGCCAATGACCTCATACTCTTTCAACTGAAAATGTATACATAGGAACTTATATATTTTAATAACCTCAACAAAATATTACTCTCAAAGAATACTATGTTACTTAAGACTATTTATATTTATGAAATGCTGTTTTTATCGTGATGTGTGCGTATAATATTGGACTATGGAATCGTCATTATATTTTCACCGTGTTATTTAATTATAATTATTTTTCTGTAATCTGTGGTATGCACCAAATAAATAAATAAATAAATACTGCCGTATGTGAATTGACTGGGTTTTCAAAGTCTTGAAAGTGAAGCACGGTGCATCACAACATGACATAACCTCAAAGAGATCCATTTTAGGCACCTACGAACAATTTGAGCACATATGTTCCAACATTTTCATTATAATTATAATATTGGGTTTCTTGAGCCAGTTGATATACATTTTCTGACTATACTTTCAGCAGAAAATCTATCTGTGAAACGACGAAAACGTTGTGCACAGAGATTGGGATGGCGCGACTAGACAACGTGTAATGTTCACTTCATAGTTCATTTTACAATTTGTAGTTCACTTTTTTAATATTTCGAACACTAAACTACACTATCACGAATAACAACACCACTGCGCTGTAGTTTTCACTGATTTTATTTAAAATCCACAAAACTTACCTCTCCTTTGGCCTTCATTTTCGAAGATTTTTTTAAAAGAACCTATCAGCGGATACGGAATTCCGACGTAAAAAGAAAATGGCGCTGAACGCAGTGAGCTGAGCGCTAGGGATACTAAATAATCGATTTTTATTTAAATCGATTTTTATTATCGATTTTATATTATCGATTTATTATTTTTATTTATCCACACTTACCAATCAAGGGATGTAAGGGAGCCAAATTCCATCTGAGTGCTCCCAGCCGACCTCTGCTGCACGTGGTACATCCTGTCGATTAGCGAACGAGGCTCTGGCGGCCGGCAAATGGTGGGATATCCATTCAAAACAACAGGCCGGTGACGGGCAGCAGCGTCACCGATACGAGAAGCTATGTCCTGCGATCACCCAACCCGACTGCCCAGCGCGTGGTGATTATCGGGCAAACCCTCATATGGTACGCACACAAATAAAACGGCCACCAGTTCCCGGTCGCCCCGCTATTCCTGGCCAAGGCGGCAGTCATGGTGACGGTGGGGCAGGGGTGCTAAGAATCCCCGGGACGGACGGCCGCCAAAACCGACTGACACTGGCAACGTTATCGATCGGCTCGATGTACACATGGCATTACTGGAGGAGAAGCTGAAAAACATAAGATGGCACATTCTGGGCTTATGCGAAGTCCGAAGAGAGGGCGAGGACACCGTAACTCTAGAATCGGGCCATCTTATGTATTTCAGAGAGGGAGAACAACCATCCCAAGGCGGCATCGGGTTCTTAGTCCATAAGGTTCTTTCTGATAACGTTATAGAAATCTCCAGTGTGTCGAACAGGGTAGCGTACCTGGACATTTCCAAGGCCTTGCACACCACTCAAAAGGCCCACTTCAACGTTGTCATGGGAGATCTAAACGCCAAAGTGGAAGTACAAACAAGCGGTGAATCGGTAGTAGGACCACACGGAATTGAAAGCAGAAACCATAGGGGGCAAATGCTCGTCAACTTTCTGGAGAAGGAAGGGCTGTACTTAATGCATTCTTTCTTTAAGAAACAGCTCGAGCGAAAGTGGACGTGGCAAAGCCCCGATTCTATGACTAAAAACGAGATAGACTTTATCATGACGGACAAGAAGCGCATATTTAGAGATGTCTCTGTGATCACTTCACTAGGTTCAAAACCGGAAGTGATCACCTACTTGTCCGAGGCACTCTAGATATTGACTATAGGCTTGAACGTGTCCGCTTGATGAAGTCTACGCTCCGACCAAATCTGCTCCAATTCATTACAAATCGTCTCGCCCGCAGACTTGACGAATTCCAACCCCCCGAGCAGGCCAGATTTCGTGGAGGATATGGAACCATAGACCACATCTACACAGTGCGGCAGATTATACAGAAGACTGAAGAGTATAATCAGCCCCTGTGTCTAGAATTCGTGGACTATGGAGAAAGCCTTTGACTCTATCGAAATCTGGTCTGTTCTGGAGTCTTTACAGCGGTGCCAGATTGATTGGCGATATATCCAGGTGTTGAGAACTCTTTATGAGGCCGCGACTATGACCGTCCATGTACAGAACCAGAAGACTGAACCCATCCCACTGCATCGAGGAGTGAGACAAGGGGACGTCATATCCCCGAAGTTGTTCACGAATGCATTAGAGGATGTGTTTAAGACTCTGGACTGGAAAGGACCAGGCATAAACATAAATGGCGAAGTACATCTCACACCTGAGATTTGCGGACGATACCGTAATCATGGCTGAAACCACTCAAGACTTACAACAGATGCTGCAAAGCCTAGCTGATTCCTCCGAACAAATTGGACTCCGAATGAACATGAGCAAAACGAAGGTCATGTTCAATGAACATACCCAACCGGAGCCAATTTCTCTAAATGGAGACCTTCTCGAAGCTGTTCGCGAATATGTCTACCTTAGGAAAACTATCCAATTAGGCTGAAATAACTTCGAGAAAGAAGCTCGGTGGAGAATACAGCTGGGCTGGGCAGCATTTGGGAAACTACATCGGGTCTTTTCGTCACCTATACCGCAAAGCTTGAAGACGAAGGTCTTCAATGAGTGCGTTCTCCCTGTTATGACATACGGAGCCGAGACGTGGACGCTCACAGTTAGACTGGCCCACCAATTGAAAGTCGCGCAGCGAGCTATAGAGAGAGCTATGCTCGGAGTTTCTCTAAAGGATAGAATTCGAAATGAAGTCATCCGACAGAGAACAAGGGTAACCGACATAGCTCAGAGGATTAGCAAGCTTAAATGGCAGTGGGCGGGACACATATGCCGCAGAACCGATAACCGTTGGAGTAAGCGTGTTCTAGAGTGGAGACCACGACTCGGCAAAGCAGTGTAGGACGCCCTCCAGCTAGGTGGAGTGACGATATTCGCAGGGTAGCTGATAGCGGTTGGAAAAGGACAGCTGAAGATCGAGCTCAGTAGCGTGCCATAGGAGAGGCCTATGTCCAGCAGTGGACTAATACGGGCTGATAATGATGATGATGATGACATACCAATCACGAACAAACGTGTTGATAAATGTCGAGTCCTGTTCCGTCATACCATAGTGCTTTAGCATGGAGACACTACAATTTGTACTACAATCATCGTTTACCCATATTTTATAATATTCTCAACTCTAAATTAAAAATAAAAACTTTTAATATATACACACTAAATACGCTATCTTTGACTGGCTACAATGCCTAGATTACGAAGACATTTAAAAACTCCAAGTCAAATCAGAATAGTAAAAAACATTCATGTAAGCGCGCACACACACACACACACATACACACCCACACCCACACACACACACACACATACACACACTCTCTCTCATTCAACCTACACATATGCTTAGTAACATAATATTAAGATTATAGGTATTAGTAATTACATACTTATATTAATTGCTTATTAGTCTACTTTGCTTAATATTAAGTTTATATTTTTGGGAAGACACTGTCTTTTGCAACACAGTCAGGAAGACTAAAGCAAAAGGCAGGGTACAATAAAACAATGTTTCATAAACCAATTTATGAAATAAAGCAATTTTGTTTTTTATTTGTATTTTTGATTTTTATAGTAATACTAGCAGCCCGCCCCGGCTTCGCACGGGTAGAACATATATGCCTACAACATTTACATCAGTTTGTTGCATAAAATATAAAATATTAACATATTTAACCATCATCGTCATATTTCAACCAATTTACACAAAACCTTAACGAATTATGCACTTAAACCTTCCTCATAAACACTCTGGCTATTGGTGAAAACCGCATGATAATCCGTTCAGTAGCTATTGAGATTATTGCGAACAGACAGACAGACGCAGTGATGGACTTTGTTTTATAATACATTCGTAGTGATATTGGACGGCCCTTTGGCGTAAAGGATAGTTACCCTAATTCTGACGCGACGGTCGTTGGTTCTAATCCTAGCTATGCATATACCAATGAAAGTTTTATGTGCATTCATGAATCATGGGTTTTCGTACAGAGGTAGTGGGATCATTGAATCAAAATCAATCAAATCATGGGATCAAAGTAGGGGTATTATACGTTTAACGTGTGTATCTGTGTCTGTCTATAGCATCTTAGCACCCAACCGGATGAACCGATTTTGATTTAATATTGATTTTTTTTTGTTTTATAGATGTTATCATCGAGAGTGTTCTTAGCTTTGATTCATGAAAATTCGTTCAATCGTTATAAACTATGAGCTTTTTTCTAGTTAATTGCGCTATGAAATCAACTTTCATAGGTCTGATCAATTCGAAAATCTTCTTCTTCAACGATATTGTAAGAACATGGAACATTGGCCTGATGCTGGGACATCTCCACAGAATACTCAAATCCTCACCAACTTACAGCTCAGATTTTAAATATCGTGTTTAGAGTCATTGGAATGCTTTTAATGAAAAGATTATACATAGATCAGTCGGGGTGGTTGTAATAATATTATATTATATATATAGATCAGTAACTATGACCTAATCTGTGGTTTCACTGCAAATATTTTATTAATTTTGCGATGCGTGTATGTGAAATTCGTGATACCTTCTAGAGTTTTCATTTGAATTATATACTGTAAAGGACAATTTTAATGTATAATATGTGGCCAAGCTAATTAACGTAATTATTTGGATAAGGATTAATACTATATACTTGAAAATAGCCTTGGAAGTTATGTAATATTTTTTAACAAAAAAATAAAGATTAAAATGGTTACTGTGAGTCAACCTTAAGCATAGATGAAGGATGTTGTCTTTATTCTATGCCTTAAGAGATAGACATATGCTGTCCCGGACTTTTTTGTAGGTCTTATTAAGTTGTACAACTCTTCCATAGAAAATATTCTTGCATCTATTTTCAATTGAGCAGCGTTCGTAAGAAACGTGTTTTTTCGACCGTTTTTTAGTCGACTTACGTTGCAAATTAGGTCTCCACGAATGTACTATCGAGGGACAATAGTCCAGTAGCACCTCAATGTTCATAGTAGCCTGCACGATATTTCTGTCGAATGTTCCAACGCAAACAATAACACGTAAGTACTGCATAGATGGCATGCTTAGCCAGACCACAGATGAATAAAAAGGTGAAACGAAGCGTCAGATACATTTGGCAAACATCAAATAGAGATAACAATATTCCACTGTATACTCTTCTTTTTGTTGAGTTAACATAACGTCGAGTAAGCTACGCAACAAGTAACGGATGCTTAAATTAGAATGAGTCATTAATAGCATCTTGGTCGAGTGGTCGATAGTCCTAGGGCCTAGGACTGTTAAGGAAGCAGGAGGCCCCGAGTTCGATTCTTTATCCACCCCATGATTTTGTTTTAATTTTGAGGGTCCGGTGGCGTAATCGAGATTTGATGCCAAAGGTGCCGAGTTCGAACCGCCGTGCACCAATGGATTTTTCTATCAAAAATTATGTGCGCTTTTCACGTAAAGGAAAAACATCGTTAAGAAACCAACAACCCCCGCATGGTGGTAGGACACTATTTAGTGTCCGCCTGGCTAGCTACCACCCTCAAGTTAGAAAATCTGTCGTCAAACATCTTATGTGTTCCAGCAGCTATCCTTGAGAGCCCGTTCCCATTCTAGGCCTAGCGTGCTTACCATCTTCGACCGCATCATCACTTACCAACAGGTGAGATCATGGTCAAACGCTAGCCTATAAAATATATATAAAAAATTATCAATTATTAATAGCTTGTATTATTATATATATATATATATATATATATATATATATATATATACATACATATATATATATATATTATAAACAAACTTAGCTAATAAAGGTAAATTGGTGATCTATGTTATATGTGAAATAAAACAAATAGCACGGTGATGTTATTTTAATAGTTTTTGAGGAAATATTTATTTGTATAACTAAGAAGAATACACAGCAACAATGTTTTTAAAATAACTGATATTCAACATATCGAAATATCATAAACTACTATTTTAAATAAAAATATTAAATATATAATTAAAAATATTTTATCAAATTGAAACCGTCTTCATTGACAATTATCTACTTTGACAAAATAACACTGTCAATTGGTCGCATCTAAGAATTGCTCTTACTTTATATTGATTATTTGAGGTTATTAATTAATTATTCATTTTCTCTAGGAAAAGAGGATTGAAGCTTGATCCTTTATAATCATAAGTTACACAATTACTTATTACTAATTATCACAGCCGGCACATCGCCTAGTTTTTATATACTTTTAAATTAATATTTCGTGTGTTCTTGTTTTCGATGCAGATAAGAAGCCTTCGTAATCCACTATATTTGCACATGTTATGTTTGTCGTGTAAATTTCCCCAAACTAGATCCAGGGGGACTACTGGACTACACTACAGCTGCTCAGTATATCTCTCTTCTCGTGCTTCTCACCTTTGCATTATTAAACCCCATGGAGTGCGCGGCGAACTCTCCGTATATAATTCGTCTGAAAACGCCAAATCTTATTAACACACTTTATTAACAATCTACTTTCACAACTACGATTTCTCATCACTTATCACTCAACAATAACTAACACTTATGCCGCTTCCACTATACATTTCAGATAATATAATTTATTTATTGACTAAATAAATTATATATATATATATATATATATATAACAAATATATATATACTATATTAAAGACGGCGAATATTGAGGCATTGCATAGAAATTGACTTTCTATGCAATGCCTCAATATTCGCCGTCTTTTATATATTATATATATATTTGCTTGCATTTTGATTTTTTAAGTTATTTATTAACTAAACTTCAGCCACCACCGAAGTTCACCAACCGACAATTTTATGTTCATACATTTAAGCCATCAATACATTTTGTTTCAAATATACCCTCATTATTTGTATAACTGATAAAAGAAGCAAAACTGGTCTAGTTATTCTACTAATGAATACATGCGCTCTTTCTAATTGGTTCATAATGAAAGAGTGCGATATATGGTTCTTTCTATCTCTTCTATCTTTCTCTTTCATTGTGTTACTTTCGAAACGTCTTATAGAAGAATGTCGTATGTGCATATTTTGCTGTCATGCTATTGCTTTTTGAGACTGCTACTCCAATTTTGACCGATACTGTACCTTTGATCTAAAAGGGATAATACATAGCCTATTTTCATTCCGAAAGTCCATTCTATATATTAGTGAAAGAATTTTTTAAATCGGTCCAGTAGTTTTTGAGCCAAATCATTACAAACATACAAAAATACAAATGTTCTCTCTGTATAATATTAGTATAGATTAATCGTCCCTTTAGTAAATCGATTATATTAAATTATTATGAATATATATATATTTTTATTTGATTTATATTTTAGTGTTTGAGACACTAAGTTTTTATTTTGTTGGGATGCTTATCACTTCATCTTTCCTTACTAATATTATGAATGCCAAAGTAACTCTGTCTGTCTGTCTGTGTCGCTTTCACGTCATAACTACTAGACAGATATTAATAAAATTTGATACACCCATAGTCTAGAGCCTGTGAAAGGATAAAGGCTACTTTTTAATGCGAAAAAAGGGTTATAAGGGGTCGAAAGATGAGATAAAATATAGTATGAAAGTATCGTCATTTTGAAACTTATCGCTTGAAACTTATTATTTAGACTGTTGATTTGATATAAATAAATATGCATTCAAAGTTTCTTAAAGTTTTACCCTTAAGGGAGTAATATAATAATAGGGAATGGGGGATTAAAGTTTGTATGGAAATATGTAAGGCTTATGTGAATGTTCTACTGAACCGATTTAAATGAAATTTGGTGCATAGATAGTCTAGAGCCTGAGAAAGGACACGGTTTAATTTTTAATTAAAAAAATGGTTGTAAAGGGTTTAAATGGGGGATGAAAAGTTATATGGAAGTTCGTCGCTAGAAGTTTTACCTTCAAGGGTGTTTATATATGTTTGCGACAAGAGACAAAATATTAAAGCTATCCTGATGTAACATTTACGGAGTCAATACAAAATGTGAAACTGAAGTTAACTTGAGGAGGGGAGGGCAGCAGCGCGGCACGGTACGGCGCGGTGTAGGTGGAATAATATACCTAAAAGTAGTCACAGACGATCGAACTTGGTGCGGAGCGCACCACGAACCGCACGGTGCGATCTATACAACAGACGATCGCACCAGACTTCGAAACGTCCAGTCGTATCGTGCTAGCGTTGCGTGAACACGTCTCCTCGAAATGCCGCCCATTCTATCAAAACTATTCCACAAACATGGAAAGTCTTTATACAACTCCAACAGCTCTATAATCGCTCTTTTCTCGTTACTAACGATGTGTTCTTGGCGTCGCTCCGAATCCATTTTTGTGAACACGCAGCGACGTGTTGCGCGTACGATAGCACAATAGCGACTAAACCAACATGTGGTTCGGTGCGCCGTCCACACGATCGAATCGGTGCGGTACGCACCGCGTTCGATGTGCAAGCGCTCCGAACCAGCCGTACCGATATTAATAATAATAATGTCCGCCGGACCGTGCGCCACACGATCGTATTTGGTGCGGAGCACACCATGTTCGTGGTGCGCTCCGCACCAAGTTCGATCGTCTGTGACTACTTTAAGTGTGCTTACCCGAACGGGCAGACAGACGACGATAAAGTATGTATACTTATGTGTCTTATTTGTAAAATAATTAAAAATGCTACCCAAAGCAGGCCTCCCTCACTCGCCCATAGCTACAGCGTTTTATACATAAACTTTCGACCAGCGCTGGCGCTGGTATCGCCAGTCGCTTGTCACTGCTCACGCGCGTGCAACGTATGTTTTTAATATAATGTCTGGAGTAAAGTATTGCACATTTCACGGGTGTCAATCGAAATCAGGAGACAAGGCACTATCATTTTTCAAATTACCTGTAGATGAGGAAAGGTAAGCTTTAATTTAATTGAAGCAATAAGAATCAAATGTAGATTAAA
The DNA here is from genome assembly GCA_954871355.1 of Cabera pusaria. Taxonomy (NCBI): domain Eukaryota; kingdom Metazoa; phylum Arthropoda; class Insecta; order Lepidoptera; family Geometridae; genus Cabera; species Cabera pusaria. Next base: position 16,291,235 of record OX940896.1, read on the forward strand.
ATATTAGTACCTTGCTCAATTTTTTTCATTGTTAACGTGAATAATAAGCATTAGAATGCCTTCTTGTGCATTTATTTAATGTTTCATAAGGTACTTTAAATTTAATTTAATTCTACTTTCAATGAGGTACTTTGATGTTATTTTGTTAGGTACATAAAAGACATTCAAAACTCTTTTAATATGTATTTCATTAAGTCAACCCTTCACTAAAGCACATCGTATCAGGCACGCGCTGGTACATCGCGCGCTGAACGAAGTAATAACAACGCAAGGTCGAGCGCCTTAGACACATTTTTGCTTGTACTGTCTGAAATAAGCCTTGGTATTGTATTTGTATAGGGGAGTGAAATATCTGTTACATAGTAACTATTATATAATCTGTGCCCAAAGCACTATTCCACGCGGACGAAGTCGCGGAAACAGCTAGTATTTAAATAAATAAAACGTTTATAGAACTAAAATTTGTATCAATAATGCTATTTGGTTTCCTAATTCCTTACCATGAATTTTATAGGAACATTGCCTTTGATTTATAGTTTTCAATCGGTCATTTTTTTATTCTTATAATTTTATTTGATTTTTAATGTGATATATTGTTAAAATGAATCTCTTAGACTCATTGTTTGAATATGAAAAGCATGTACTTTAAAATAATAAAAAAACGGGTATTTATTTTTATTAAAATCGATTTTTGACTAATCGATTAATTTTGAATATAGAAAAATCGATTTTTATTTTATAGATTATTTTACATTAATCTCACATCCCTATGAGTCGCTGACCAGTGCCGCCAATTGTACCGTCATCTATGTAGCTAAATCTTTCCCAAAAAGTTGCTAGTTTTCCATAGATGCTCCAGAGAGTAGCTAGAGGAAAAAAACAGCTAAGTGCGAATCAGCTCGCGCACCTAGGGTTCCGTACAACCTTTTTCCTTTGGAGGCAAGGATAAATTAGCTTTGTGAGATAGTGGTCACACGGTTGCTTATCTATACTAATACTAATATACTAATAATATTATAAAGAGAGAATATTTGTATTTTTGTATGTTTGTATTGATTTGGCTCAAAAACTACCAGACCAATTTAAAAAAATCTTTCATTAATTTATAGAACTAGCTGTGCCCGTGACTTCGTCCGCACGGAATAGTGTCTTTGTGTAGCATTTTTAATTATTTGGGCTAATTATATTACAAATAAGACACATGCGTATCCCACCTACACCGCACCGTACCACGTCACGATAATCCCTCCTCCCCCTCCCGCTACCCCTCTCCCTCCCCCTCCCCTCCCTCTCTCTCTTCCCCCACTCCCCTCCTCTTACCCTCACTTCACTCTCCCCCTCCCTTTTCCCCCACTTCCCCCTCCCCTCCCCCTTTCTCTTCCCCACACTCTCTCTTCCCCCACTCCCCTCCCCTCCTCTTCCCCTCACTTCACTCTCCCCTTCACTTTCCCCCACTTCCCCCGCCCCTCCCCCTCTCTCTTCCCCCCACAAAAGTAGCCTATGTCCATTCTCAGGCTCTAGAATATCTGTGTACCAAATTTCATTTAAATCGGTTCTGTGGTTTTGCGTGAAAGTGAGACAGAGACAGACAGACACACACAGAGTTACTTTCGCATTTATAATATTAGTTAGGATGGACCTTCAGAATGAATGAAATAGGCTATATATTATCCCGTTTAAATCATAAGTCAAATCGTTAAGACCTAATTTGCTACCTAAGTCGACAAAAAAACGGTTATAAAACACGTTTTTTACGAACGCTGCTCAATTGAAAATAGATGGAAGAATAGTATCTATTGAACAGTTGTACAACTTAATAAGACCTGATTATAAATTACCGACTATTATTCTCACTAATAACTGTTGTCGACTGTCTCGACCTAGGTTTCATGCATGTCCGATGCACATCCTCGGGAGTTTACGCAGCGAGATCGCGACGACCACTAATAAGACCAACAAAAAAGTCAAAACATCTAACAATCAAAAAATCTAAATCGGTTTATCCGGTTCGGTGCTACGATGCCACAGACAGACACAAACGAGTAGATACACACGTTATACTTAAAACACCCCTTCTTTTTGCGTCGAGGGTTAAAAATAATAATGTGGTCGAGGATGGTGAACACGCTAGGCCTAGAATAGTCCGACTCTCGAGAGCTGTGCTGCCGGAACACCGTAAGGTTACGATTAGTCCAGTAGAACCAACGACCTTCGGGTCAGAATCAAGGTAATCATCCTTTACGCCAAGGGCCGTCCAATATCACTAAATATTATAAAGGTAGTCCTTCACCACGTCTGTCTGTCTGTCAGTCTTTTCGCAATAAACTCAAAAGCTACTAAACGGATTTTCATGCAGTTTTCACCAATAGCCAGAGAGATTTATGAGGAAGGTTTAGATGTTTAATAGTTAAGGTTTTGTGTAAATTGGTTGAAAACTTGAAATATGAAGATAATTCTTAAAAATGTTTATTTATACTTGACGCAACAAACTGATGCAACATATATAGGCATATATGTTCTACCTGTGCGAAGCCGGGGCGGGCTGTTAGTCTCCTATAAAAAACGAACCTTATATATCACAATATATTCAAATAGTTGGAATATTTATATAGCTGGGTGTGAACCTGCACGACCCAGTTTACAAGGTATAGGTACTATACACATCCTTGGCCTCTGCCACCGGTTATTATTATCTAGATTTTATTGTGTTGAAAAGGTGCTAGGAAACGTAGCTAAACATTTTAGATACAACTTTTTGAAAGTTGTAGCTGACGGGGGTCCGAAGTGGGCAGATCTAGAAACAAAGTAGCTAAGTTGGCAACACTGCCGCTGATTGAGAGTGCTGCCAACCCATGGAGGTAAATCACAGACTAAGTAGAGATGGTAGCACAGAATAATATTACTCACGGATGCCGATGGTAGCCGTAGGAAATACATATAAACATGGAGGCGCCGTGATACATTTACATATGCTTGTCGGAAATAACTTCAAAAATGGTGCATACCTAATCCTCATAATGTAACTTCAAATGGCTGATTCCATTGATTGTCTATTGATTGTTTTGTCACCAAAGATACATAAGTTCACCAAATTTGAGTCAAATCGGACATCAGGAAGTGGGTTAATTTAGCTTCCAATATTCCACCCGAACATATAGACACACATACAGACATACATACATACCTACATTGCAAGTTAAATAAAAGCTTGTAAAATGGGTAGCGACCACTTTAAGAGCTGGCATCCCTAAACAGGCACGTTTAGACAATATTTGACAGCTTTATTGTCATAAAGCTGTCAGAGTCAAGCACACACAGAGCAAAATTTGGGCCGTTTTTATAATGACTTTTAAATGTCATGTTCCATCTAGAAAGTTTATAATCAAAGTATAGTAATTACCTAGCCTGAAAAACAGGTCTTGCTTCAAGCTTTTAAAAATATACCTACACGCCAAATACTAACTAGAAGTTATTTTTAACATTTTAGTTCATTGTCCCAGATAAAAGCTTGTTTTTAAAAATATTTTTTACTTATAATTATTTGCATATTATCAAAGTTATAATTTATTTATACATAGAATCATTATTATTGATATGATCTATGTGTTATTTGACGTGTGTAAGTGCAGATTGTTTATTCCGGACCTTCGAGCGATTTGCAATGCAAACAACCAAAAATCCTTCTCCAGAGGACTTGAACATACCTATTATATAATTTACCTATTATTATATTTTCTTTGGACTTGAATGCAGCCCTGTACTTTGTCCACTGATGGCAGAATTGATTGGGAAATTTTCCCCTAAATTTGGGGGATTATTAAACTCATAGAGGGGTAATTTTGGCACGATGTTTGGCGGGAAGAAATCTAAGTTTAGAGAGTTTAGAGGGACTTTTATTTCCAAAAATTATGTTTTCATATAATATTATTGAGTCTAGCCGGTATGATAAAAAATATTAGTTATAACAATTAAAATTAGGTAAAAAAAAAATTCAAATACTAATAGGGTCAATATTTTGGTTAAAAACTTAAAAAAATATTCATTTATAATGTTACCACTACATTCAGCCGTGGGTCAAACTACCCACCAGACAAATACATGTTGCCAATCGGTTCGCCAAGTATGAAATACTGGTTGAAATAGTTGCGTTTTGTGGATTAGACTATGTCAGTTGTACATAAGGACCTCGTCCCAGTGTTGGCCTCCCATTCCAGACAAGCATTTTGACTTTTTGATTTGTGTTTTTTTTATTACCGATTGTAGTGTTTTCTCGTAAATGTGTTGAAAAACGTTGTATGGACACACTCGTGATTATGGTAAACCCTCCACTTCGTCTCGGGCTTACATTCGTCTACTCGTTTGTAAAAACCAACTTACCGCAATGATCTTGTTACATCGTCTCGATTGGTGGCGAAGTTTCGCAAAGCTTTTCGCAGTAATCAAGCTTAGCATCGGGAAAAGAATAGACTAATTAGGGGCTATAAACACCCGACCGTCATAAAAGTACCTTCCTGGAATTTCGACCCTAGTCAATGTCACTTGTTTTGTAGTTAAGTGTACAAATTGAACCTTACTCTTAAGTTATTAGACATCAAATTAGCATGTATTGTAAAGTAGTTTACATCAGATGTTTCAATGGAAAGCCGTGCTATTGCTTGTGATTTTATTGCTTTGTTTTCATTTTGTTTCTACTGGATGCTGGAAAGATCTAGCAAATTATTGTATATAAAGCGTCGCACCGCAGCGTTGAGTCAGTCATTCTTTGGAAGCGACAGTGTATACATCTAAGCGCGGATTGCTTCCAAGTGAGTGTTATCAGTGAACTAGTGTTATTAACAGTGAAATCAGTGATTGTGTATTACCAACGACCTCAGTGTGTGATACCGGACTTTTGATCATCGTGTAAGACGATTTGGAAAACTACTGTGGAACATTGTGTAACCTAGTGTTCAAGTGGAAATAAACTTTCATCTCATCGGATTGTCATTTTTATACCACCCCGCACAATATGAATACGCAACAATATGATATAAAACTATTATTTTGGTTGTTGGATTTTTTTTTCTTACAAAACCTGAATTTCGGTATTTTGGGGACTTTTGGGAGAAGATTTAGGGAGAATTCGAGACCGTCATCTGGCATCATTGATTCTGTCATCAATGTCAAATTGTAAATGTCATGATCATCCATAGTACTTAATTTACTTAGTCTGACAATTGACAAACACATAAAGTTATCTGTGACTTAGTCTGACAGCTGACTGAGCAGTCGTGAGTCGACGCTTGCAGTCAAGTTCTTCTTTATTTTATTCTAGCGGTAAATAATTAGTAGTAATGTAATTTTAATCACGTATTGTTTTTAGTAGTGCGTGTTGCTTTTTTGGTAAAACTACATAATCAAACAAATAATTCTTTAAGCAAAATGTTCTCGCGACGAATACCGCGCGTTCTCAAGTACGGCTTGTATGGCAGCGTAGCAGTAGGAGGAACTGTGGCAGCAGTTAATATGGACTACGATCTCGATGCCATAACAATTGTAAGAGTTGCGAGAACAGCAACTACTGCAATTGAAATCGGAAGGACGTACAAGACGATGCTGTATAGTAAAGAGTGGGATAGAAACTCAGAAGAATATATAAAGCTGAGGAGTCAAGCTCACCAAATTGGGGCAGAGAAACTATTAGAGTTATGCAAAGCAAACAAAGGCGTGTACATTAAAGTCGGCCAACACGTCGGCGCGCTTGACTATTTGCTACCTACAGAATATGTGAACACAATGCGTGTATTACATAAAGATGCTCCAAGGAACACGGTGGAACAATTGTACAAAGTTATCAAAGAAGACTTGAAACAAGATGTAAGTTGTTATTTAGTTGTTGTTAGTTAATTCACAAGCTTATTATAGTGTCAAGTAAAATTGTCTGCTTCTAAATATAGTTTTTGTAGTTATGATGAAACACTGCAGAGAAGCAATCACTAACGTCATGAAAAAATATTTAATCAATTTGAATCACCATACCTAGTTATTACATAATAATAATAAATCACATTTTGTATCTTACAAGAAATATAATAAATTATTTATTACATAACAATTTCATAATTTATTATTTCAGCCCAGTGAGCTATTTGATGACTTTGAAACGGATCCATTAGGTACTGCATCACTAGCACAAGTGCACAAAGCCAAACTAAAAGATGGCACTGAAGTTGCTGTCAAAGTTCAACACCACTTCGTCAGAGCAAATGTTAAGATAGACTTACATTGGATGGAATTCGTAGTAAAGACCATGTCGAAAGTGTTCCCAGAATTCCAAATGCAATGGTTAATAGACGAAACAAAGAAAAATCTTTACAATGAGTTAAATTTTTTAAATGAAGGTCACAATTGTGAAAAACTAGGAGCTATGTTTAGGCATTACAAGTGGTTGAAAGTGCCTAAGATATTCTGGGATTATAGCACTGAAAGAGTACTTGTCATGGAGTATATGAGTGGAGGACAAGTTAATGACGTCAATTATATTGATGTAAGTATTAAATGGATATTATATATGTATTGTATTATATACAAAGGTATTGTTATAACATTATCACTTCTTACTCAGCCATCATCTTCTAATGAAACTTTTTTTTTTTTTTTTTTAATAAATTAGGATACATAATACAAGTATTGTATCGCCTAATCATACTACAATCTAGCCTAGGTAGGCTAATAAGTAATTTAAATCTATCATAAACTTATAAATTGACATAAACAAAGAATGTGCCCATCGGCACTTTTCTTATTGTCTCTATTGTTAAGGTGAAGACACATTGTTATCGTGTTCTTTATGCATAGCACTTACACTATATTCCACTACGGTTCACTATACACTATCACTACACTAATTTGAACGGTTTAGTTCTTTTGAGTCTTCTCTCTATATTTGTGAGGTCGAGGAGTTGTATTGCCTCGACGTTCTCGTGATGGTGAAGCCTTCGTTCGTGAGCTTCTGCGCATTTTTTTATGGTGCTGGCTACAATCTCAATGTGAAGGTCCCTATGGAGGTCATCATTGCGTATATACCAGGGTGCTCCAATGATTCCCCTCAGTACTTTATTTTGGAATCTCTGTATGATGGAAATGTTGCTTTGTTTGGTGCAGCCCCATAGCTGCGCACCATAAGTCCAGACGGGCATAAGGACTTGTTTGTATATAAGAATTTTGTTTTGTATTGATAGTTTGGATTGTTTTCCAAGCAACCAATACATGTTCTTATAGCGGAGGTCTAATTCATCTCTTTTTTTCTTAACATGGGCTTTCCATCGTAATTTCGTATCAAGCGTCATGCCTAAATATTTGGCTGTATTCTCATATGGTACTTTATTGCCATTGAGAAAGACTTCACAATAGTTTTCATTTTTGTTGGTAAAGTTGATATGGATAGATTTAGATTCATTTAGCTTCATCTTCCATTTTGTTGTCCAGTTTTAAACCTTATTGATAGCTTTTTGGACTTTAGCAGCCGCTTCTTCGTGAGTGCTGCCTACGGCCATAATAGCTGTGTCATCTGCGAAGGTAGCTATTGTGCTGTCTTCTAATTTGGGAATATCGCAGGTGTACAGAAGGTACAGGATCGGACCAAGTACACTTCCTTGCGGAACTCCGGCTTTGATTAGTTTTAATTCTGAATGAGCCACTTCTTGTCTTATCCTAAACATTCTGTCTGAAATATAAGATTCCAGAATATCTGAGTACGGCTTCGGTAAGAACTTTTTAAGCTTATGCACACAAGGCCTTGATGCCAGACTTTGTCAAAAGCTTGTGCCACGTCAAGAAATACAGTTGAGCATACCTTCTTTTCTTCGAGTGTTTTTTCTATAATGTTAGTTATTCGGTGGACTTGATCAATAGTCGAATGTTGTTCTCTAAATCCAATGAAATAATGAAACTTTCTGAAGCAATCTCCACACAGCTATATCATCATAGTGTTGAAAGAAGTGATGATGAAGTGAAGATGATTCTCTTTCTCATAGTGTTGGTGTCTTAGGTTTACTTTAGTCAGGCCTCTTGCACTCAATGTACTTGCGTTCGCTAATTACCTACTGACCTGCAATTCGACTTGGAATCAATTTTTTTGTTAAAATGGTTTCTGGAAGTTTATGTGCAGTACATGGATGTACATTAAATCAGGGTTCGAGGATATATATTAATGAATATATATCAAGATATATATCTGATATATATATATATATAACCAAAGTGGGTTAGACTATATTTATCAAATGTTTTTTTTATAATATATTGCAATTAAATAATATCGTTTAAAAACTAAAAAAGAACCGACTTCAATGCCGCGCTATTTATTTTTAGTACCAATTTTGAGATGTTTATCTCAATATCTCTGTAGATACTTATCAGACCTCGATAAAATTACGATGGTACCACACTTATACATCAAAATCGGTTCATATCAATCGGTAGGATATCTCCTTTCGAACAAAAAAAGAATAATCAAAATCGGTTCATAAACGACGAAGTTATCCACGAACAAACATAAATATATATATATATATGCTGTCGAATTGAGAAACCTTCTCTTTTTTTGAAGTCGGTTAAAACTGCGTAAAAAATTAATATTACTAGGTAATTTTTTGTGTTTGTTAATGTATTTACTATTTATACTTCCTATTTTATGCTTTTTAGTTGATTTAGCCTTATCTAAAAGAAAATTTTATGTTTTGGTTTAATTTGTCTGATTTTAAGTACCTAAATAAATAAAACATTGTAGTTTTTTTCGATAATTTTAGTATGTTTATATGTATGTAACACATACGCATTCATAAATAATACAATTAAAATTATGAGATGGCTTTCATTCAAAATTGATATTTATCACACTTGATATATATATATAAATATCCGATATTTTGATATTTATAATAAATATCGGATATTTTCGAACCCTGCGTCAAATAGGAGAAAAAGAAGGATCTTTTTTTTCCCTGCTAATGAACAAGTTGAATGCAAGTTGATCCTAGCAACCCTAGCAATAGCAGTGCGCATCCATTGTAGTGCTATTATTCATTCCGTGGTTTAGTTTTGACATGAAAGGATTCTTTAACAACTTACCGGCGGGTTTATGTCACACTGCTATCTATAAAATAATATATGATACTCGTGACTTAAGTTATCTATTATTCCACTGCGTGCAACTTTCATGCCGTGCAATAATCGACTACTTAAGTCACACATATCGTAATATATTATTAATAAAGGCGAGAGCATAAAAAAATAGTATGTGTAATTTGTGATATCCCAATATTAGAGAACAACATCATTGCAACATTCGCCGATGATACGCTATTATGGCCACAGGAGTCAATCAAGAAACAGCAGTCAAACACGTACAAACAGCTGTGAACACTTTCTTTTTGAATGGACATTGAATGGAAATGGAGGATAAAACTTAATGAAACAAAATCTATTCATATTGATTTTACTAATATAAAACAAAACTACCACCCGGTATTCATAAATGGCCAAGCAGTACCATACGAAAATACAGCCAAGTACCTAGGCATGACTCTAGACGCAAAGCTTCGCTGGAAGGCACACGTCAAAAAGAAACGGGAAGAGTTAGACCTTCGCTACAAAAAGGTGCAATACAAATTGCTTTTATACCTAGTGCCAGTATGGACTTATGGAATTCAGCCATGGGGCTTTACCAGTCAAAGTAACATCCAGATTATCCAGCAATTCCAAAGTAAAGTTCTGAGGAGTATTGTAAATGCACCATGGTACATCTGAAAAGATGACCTCCATCGGGACCTTAAAGAAGATGACGTAATTAGTGTTATTACAAAATATGCCGAAGCTCACAACCGTAGACTTCATCACTATGTGAATGTCGAGGCTATCCAACTCCTCGACAACACGGACATAGTGAGAAGACTAAAAAGGATCAAACCTTTTGAGTTAGTTTAGTGAAGTGACAGTAAAATAGTGAACAGTGCTTACAAGGAACGCAATAAAATAGTGTCTTTGCCTTAATAAAGACAATAAGAAAAGTGCCAATGGGCACATTCTTAGTTTATCAATAGATAGCAGTTTAGGTCAAATTTAAATTACTTATTAATCTTAAGACTAGATTGTAATTTTAATGATGTACTAATATACTATTATATCGAAAAAAAAAATGTGTAATTTTATTATTACGAGGGTCATTCAACAAGTACTTAGCCTCATCGCCCAATGGCACTGCGATTACAAAAAAAATTTACCATAGTACAGTGCAATTTTTTTGAAGCCTATTGTCAAAGTTTTAAACAATGACCTCTATCAGTTTTGTTTTAATAGCCTTTAAAAGCGAACGTGTCGGTCAGTTTAACAAAAATGGAAAAAGAGCAGTATCGTTCGGTGATTCGATTTTTATTTTTGGAAGGGAAAACGCGCAGTGAAATTAAATTCGCTTGGATGCTGTGTACAGTGACTCTACTCCTTCGATGGCAACCGTCAAGAATTGGTTTAACGATTTTGCTCGTGGCCGCAAGTCGGTTTTTGATGAGCCACGCCCAGGTGCCCCGAAAACGGCTACTACGGAGGAAAACATAAAAAAAATCCACGATCTCGTGTTGGCAGACCGCCGATTTAAGGTTCGCGAGATAGCTGACACTGTGGGCATTGCAGAAGGAACGGTGCATCATATTCTCCACGAAGAACTGGGCATGAGAAAGCTGTCAGCGCGATGGGTGCCGCGTTTGCTCACACTGGACAACAACCACGACAACGCGCCGGCTCACACCTCTGCCGTCGCCATGGCCAAATTATTCGAATTGCGCTACGAATTGCTGCCCCATCCACCTTACTCTCTAGACTTGGCCCCCTGTGACTTCTTTTTGTTTCCAAACCTGAAAAAGTCACTCGCCGGAAAAAGATTTGGGTCGAATGAGGAGGTCATCACCGCCACGGAGGCCTATTTTGCAGACTTCAGGAAAACGTATTTTTTAGACGGGTTAAAAAAGTTGGAGCATCGCTGGGCCAAGTGTATTGGTGTTAAAAGGAGATTATGTAGAAAAATAAATCGGCACTTTTCGAAAATTTTCGTTTTTCTTTTGTAGGCTAATTATTCAACGACCCTCGTAAGTACATATTTTGTCTAGACATTTATTTCTCTTACCTTGTATTTCAGAAACACAAAATCGACAGACTAGAAGTATGTTCAAAGCTTGGTGATTTGTACGCTCATATGATATTCTGCACAGGCTTTATTCATGGTGATCCACATCCCGGCAATATATTGCTGAAGAAAGACCCTGAAAATGGAGAGCTTTCAGTTTACCTGCTGGATCATGGCTTATATGCTGTAAGTAATTTTTTTGTTAACATTTTTAGGGTTTCGTAGCCGAATGGCAAAAAACGGTACCCTTATAGATTCGTCATGTCTGTCTGTCTGTCCGTCTGTATCTCACAGCCATTTTATTCCGAAACTGTTAGGACTACAGAATTGAAACTTGGTAGATAGATGTATTCTGTAAACCGCTTTCCGATTTTTATACAAAAATAAAAAATATAAAAGTTTAAGGGGGGGTATCCCAGACATCATCATCAGAGAATTTTTTTTCTTCAAACCTATGCGTGTGGGTTGCTTATAGATAGGTCTTTAAAAATGAAATTGAGGTTCCTATAATCATTTTTTCTCAAAGTCAATCATTTTAAAGATAGGCGCGTCTAACAAGGTGGCACCAGAAATACATCATCTGTGAAAATTTCATTCTTCAATTCGTCTTAAAGTCACGGTTCATGGTTCATGAGGTACAGCCTGGTGACAGACGGACAGACAGACAGACAGACAGACGGACAGCGGAGTCTCAGTAATAGGGTAAAAAACCCAAAAGGTAAAATACCCTAAAAAACACCTATTTTGTAACTTCTGTCTATCTATTGATTTCGTTAGTAGGACTTTGTAGTTTAACTAGGCAGTGTCCTTGAAATCAATGCCTAAGTGTGTGGTGGCTGCTTATAAAATAAATGATGTATCTCCTAGAATCTGCAGAATACTCAACTCCTCACCAACTTACAGCAGATATGTATTCTTGGTCATTGAAATGGTCTCAATGATAATACATAGTTACATAGATCAATCAGAGATGGTTGTTAAGTTTTAGGGTCGGCGCACACGGTCCACCGGCCACAAGCCGCCACCGGCATATTTCCTATAGTTTTCATACATTTTATATGGACTCGCCGCACACGGTTGACGCCGGTGGCCGCCACACGCTACATGATAAATGTATGAAAACTATAGGAAATTATGCCGGTGGCGGCGTTTTGTGGTTGTGGCCCGTGGCCCGTGTGCGGGGACCCTAAGTATTATTTATAATGTTATATGCTGCATGCATGTTAGTAGAATGCCAAGTGCATAACGGAAACCTCTATTTGTTATGACTTAAACAAAGATGTGTCGGTGCACCACCCTTTCTATATATATGTATTGCTTTGCGAGACTACCTTACATTGTGTATGTATGTGCATACCTTACATTGTGTACCTGTCCGTGCCTTATTCCATTTCTTATATAAATTCTTTTATTATAATTAATTATATTATAATTAAGATAAATTCTTTTGTTTCAGCAATTATCTGATAAGTTCAGATATAATTATTCCAAACTGTGGTTGTCGATAATAAACAGAAATAAGGACGATATGAAAATGTACTGTGAAGAGTTGGGTATACGTAAAGAACTATACCCACTCTTTGTGTGTATGGTGACTGGACGTCCATGGGATTCCGTCATCAGTGGGGTGGCGAGTACAAAACCTTCACAACAAGAGGTAATAATATATGTACTTATTTTACTTCTAACTGTAATAAGGTATATTTTAGTGTAACTAGTAGTAGATTAATTAAAGATATTGACGTTCATAGTGTTTGAATTATTACTATAGTAATAAGTAGGTAGGTACTTATAGTTTGTATTTTATACATTCCTGTACTTACCTTAAGTTATAATACGTCATGGAAGAGTGATTTCAGAAAGGCAGGTCGGACAACCTGCATAGAGTCGATAGCTTGATGGTGACTCAATATTTTAAAATAAAGATTTTACGCATCGAATTATAAACCTACAGAAAGTAGGTATTCAAATAACGCTTCGCTCGGAAGCTAGGCCGAAAATTCGCTATGTGTGCGTAACTGAGGTGTGTTTACTTGCAGTGTCACACGCACAGACGCATTATAATGTTGCCACTAAGAAATTCTTTGCGTTAAAAGTTGGGTAAGGACGATTCGTGATTTGATGCATGTGTATTGAAACTTGGTAAGTAGATGTATTCTGTATACCGCTTTAAGTTAAGTTAAGCGCTAAAAGTTTAAGGGCCCCCTCCCCTTGTACTACCCTATAACTTTCAAACGATTGACTTTGACAAAAACGTTATTTTAGAAACCGCAATGTTATTTTTAAAGACTTATCCATAGACAAACCACACGTATAGGTTTGAAGAAAAAAATTTTTTTTTTTTCAGTTCTATGTATGTGGAGCCCCCCATTAAACGTTTATTCTTTTAATTTTTGTATCAAAATCGGAAAGCGGTTTACAGAATATATCTACTTACCAAGTTTCAACGCTGTAGTCTTTATAGTTTCGGAATAAAATGGCTGTGATATACGGACGGACGGACGGTCGGACGGGCAAACAGACAAACAGACAAACAGACAAACAGACATGACGAATCTTTAAAGGTTCCGTTTTTTGCCATTCGGCAACGGAACCCTAAAAGTAGAGTTTAGTTAAGTCTAGTTTAGGTATATATTATTTATCTAATATATTTTTTTATTATTATTTTAAATAAATAAATGTTGGTAAAGAATGTATAAATTAATTTGGGTCAATTTCACACCTACCCAGATGGGTATGGGTATGGGTTGCCAGATGGCAACACTCCGCTCGTACTAAGAGCTAGTAGTAGCTAGTTATTTTGATTCACTATTTTTGTTTCATTACACAATTTACGTAATTAAATGTTTGTCTTACCTGTGATATTACACACCAGAAACCTTATGATCCTTTTCCGATGAATTGTGGCACAAAATCACCACACAATAAGTCATATTTTAATAATTTTGCGGGAGACGCACTCGCTACCTTGTGACACGGAGCACTAATTACGTGGGCGTCGATTGGGTTAGATCCTGACCCAAATGAACGGCGAGAATGACGAGCGCGTACTTGGTTTCTGTAGGTTATAATTCGATGATTTTACAGCTGCTGAAATTCGTGGTATAACAATAAAAAGATATGTCTTTATAAGCATTATTTGTTATACTTAGTTATAGAGTAAAAATATACCTATAAATTGTAATACAAAAAATTCTATACTAATAAAATATCTCCATCAACCCGCCTAAATAGAGTCTGTGCAAAAAGAAAACCGTCGTAGGAATTGAGGTCACGCACACTCGCGAAAGTATTTTTGTATCACAGATTATTTAATAGTGTATTTGACGTTTACGAAAGCATTTGCTAATTTTGTCACTTTGTAAATGAGTAATGAAGCCGATTGGTGAGGACTATTGGATTAAGCGCAACGAGGACCGGGTTCGAACCCTTCCTTACTAACAATTTTTTTTGTTTTTCTATTTTAAACATTACCTTTTTATTTATTGTTATTATTTTACTGTCTACATTGCTCTCGCTAATAACAAAATACCAAATATCATATAGATTTGTACCACTTTTTGATGTGAACTGTAGTACTCTTACTAACGCTATTGGGTGGTTTTGAGTCCACGAGGTTCAACGGACATTTCGTTGCTGGAGTCTGTTCTGTAGATCCCAAAGCACAGAGTACTAAGGACCCAAAGTAAAGCATTTGGCGTACCAGTTGTGCTTTGCGGTTTTACCCACAATCTAATAGAAACTGCTATTTGCGATAAAATGTAGCCTATGTGAGTCGGATAATAAATCAGACTAGTCTTGTCATGTGACTACGAGAGCGAGTAGAGTAGAAGGCATTTGCTGATTATAAATTACAAAAAAAAATAAAAACAGTAAGTCATATGTAAAGTATATTAATTTACTTACTTAGGTATACTTTCCTTTTATTCGTGTACAATATTTTATTTTCATTTACAATATTTATATAAAAATAATAAATAGATATAATTAAAAACCTAAACAGCGGCGCAGGCAACAAGTTACCAATAGTTGAAATTTATACCTAATACTGAGGTCTAGTCCCTATTGGGTGTACAAAAATCAAGGTCTTGAGTCAACACAATAAGAAGATATGGGCAAATTTAGATTTTCTCGAAAACTTGTTAGTACCAAAATGTACCTTAATTTTTAACTTTTTTATTTTTTGGAATTTTCCCTTTACTTGTGCTCTAAGACCTTGCTTATAACCAAAATTGACAATTCTGGGTAAACCGAAAGTACCCTATAGGTTTTGGGTCGAAAACCTATAGGGTCCTTCTCGTTGACCTAGAATCATGAAATTTGGCAAGAAGCAAGGTAGCAGCACAAATCAAGGAAAACTCCAATAAATAAAAAAAGTTGTAAAATTAAAAGGTGTCCCCATACATACATAGTTTGTGCCAATTAATGTAGACCTCTGAGTTATATGAGCGCTGATACAATTTAGAGGTCTAGCTTAATTGGTTAGTACGGAAGCCTTGGTGGGCGAGTTCAACTCGACTTAGCCGGTTTTATTTTCTTTTTCTTTGTATGCATGTTACGCGATTACTCCGTCAATTGTGAAATGATTCGAATGATTCTTTTTTGATCGGCAGGGTACATTTCTGAGGTGGTCTCACTGCAATTTCAATGAAATCTGATAAGTATCTCCAGAGATATGACGATAAACGTCTCAAACTTGCTACTGAAAATGACTCTCGGGGCATGGAACTCAGTTGTTTTAGTTTTTAAACTATCGTATTAAACTTTACCGAACCGATTCTTGATAATTAAGATAGTTTAAACACTAGAAAAAACCGACTTCCGTGCCCTGCCAGTCAATTTCAGTAGCAAGTTTGAGACGTTTATCGTCATATCTCTGGAGATAATTATCAAATCTTAAAGGAACTACAATTTACAATTTATTGAGTAATCGCGTAACATAAAAAATAAACATATTATAGACGAATTGAGAACCTCCTTTTTTTTAAAAGTCGATTGAGAAAAACTGGCCAAATACAAGGGACTAGCACTTCTCGGGTTCCGTAGCACAGTAGAGTATTCTATAACTATGATTTTTCGCAACCAAAGAATTAACTTTGTTTTTCATAGTGTTTGTATGAAAACAAAGTTATATTTGCGGTCGCTATATCTCAAAAACTGCTGACTGTATCTCGTTCAAACCAATTTTCATTGAAAGTTTTTATTGCGATCTACATTTTTCTAGATTTTTCACTCCCTTACTTTAAAATTAGGCTACACGTTTTACTACTATAGACGCACCTATCTTTTAAATGATTGACTTTGAGAAACAAATATTTTAGGAGCCTCAATTTAATTTTTAAAGACCTATCTATAGACACCCCACACGTATAGGTTTCAAGTTTTTATTTTTATTTTGTTTCAGTTCCATGTATGGGATGCCCCATAAACTTTTATATATTCTATTTCTTTATAGGAAAGCTGTTTACAGTACATCTACCTACTAAATTTCAATTCTGTAGTCTTAATCGTTTCAGAATAAAATTGGCTGTGACATACGGACGGACAGACAGACAGACAGACAGACATGACGAATCTATAAGGGTTCCGTTTTTTGCCATTCGGCTACGGAACCCTAAAAACGAGTCATAAGCAACCAAATATGTGTACCCTATTGTTTGGTCTTATACACCAATTAACACGATTTAACTGCGAAATATGTGTCACGTAATTATCCATCTACGGTTTCACGTATATATAGAAATATCTGTTACGTAGTATACCTATTATATAATCTGTAACCAAACACTGGAAACGCCGGTAATCGCTAAGAGTCGAATGCTGACAACTAGTGGATAGTGAGCGCGGGAAGGGTGCGGGTGGTCGTGCTCTCCTAAGTAGGCACACCAACACAGTATTCACACACACATTGATTGCTCGGTTGTTCGGGCGCTGCGCGACGGCAATAGTTTCTCTAAATACCTATTTTTGAAATTTCTCGCAGCCCGAGGACGCTCTTAATTTTTTTTTAAAAGTTTTAGCTATTCGAAGCTGTGAATACAAGTACTCCAGTAAAAAAATAAGTAAATACGTGTTTCAGGTTTTATTGAAATTCCTCCCCTAAGAGGGTGAAATGGGATAACAAAGTTTGTAAATCAATATGGTTTCGGATTGCGCTGAAATTTGGCATGCAGATAGTTATTACGACGTTAGTTCCCACTGAGAAAGGATTTTCAAAAATTTACCCCTGAAGGGGATGAAACGGGGGTTCAAAGTTTGTATGGAGAAACAAAATTAGATAGTCTTTCTTAAGTAAATACGTGTTTCAGGCTTTTTCGAAATTCCACCCCTAAAAGGGTGAAGTGGGGTAACAAATTCTGAAATCAATATTGTTTCGGATTGCGCTGAAATTTGGCATGCAGATAGTTATTTTGACGTAGGTATCCGCTCAGAAAAGATTTTCTAAAAATTCCTCCCGGATACGGAACGGGGATACAAAGTTTGTATGGCGAAACAAGATGAGATAGTCTGTTTTATTCGAAACTTTACACATAAGTACTTCTGTAAATAAATAAGTAAGTACGTGTTGTAAGATTTTTTGAAATGGGGTAGGTAACAAATTCTGAAAATTTGAGTTTTTCGGGTGTTATAAATATGAATCCCGATTTGCCTTAGTTACGCGATAACATGAAAACGGGTGAACCGATTTGGCTAATTCTTATTTAATGTCTTTAAAGATAAGTAAATAAAAGGAGTTTTTAACGCGGGCGAAGCCGCGGAGCACTTCTAGTTCAGTTATATTTTAACAGGCCTCTTGACGTCCGGCTTTGGCTCCGCCAATGCCTGCGAAAGGACTGTACCCTTAGTACGAGTTTTCATACCAAACTCGATATCGTATGTCGAACAAATTTTGTATGAAAAATCGTACAGCGCCTCTAGTGGTTACTACACTTCACTTAATTTAGACCAATCAGAGAGCCAGAATAAGTCGAAAACTATGGGAGATCTGTCAAAAGTGTTTAACGATAAAAACTCGTACTAGGGGTACAGGGTGTACGTTACCGCAGCAAGAAAGTATCTCCTACAGTGATATGAGTGGGACGTATAATTAGTGCTAGGTCTGCTGTAAAAGTGCGCCGAATAAAAAATTTGTGCGTCTTGCCGTTAAGGAAAAAAACACAAAAAAACGATTCCTGCTGGAGTAACGTTGTTCCAGCAAGAAAATTTTAAACGAATGATCGGAGAGAGAAGTATTGTGTATGGACAGAGAGCTTATATTTGTGCTAGAATATGCGCCGAAATTATAATTGCACAAATTATAGGTCTTTAGGTTTTTGAGATATTGCATTTCCTGCTGGGGTAACGTTTTGCAGAATCGTGTATCTCTTAAACCAGTGTATGTGCGCTTATGGGATAAACATACACGAGTAGCTCTTAATTTGTGCTAATTTGTGACAGAACTAGATTTAAGAAAATATTTATAATTTCCAAGTAATAGCGCTTTTTATAAATTCGGAAAAAAATTCGCTGCGCCTAAATGAGAAAACGTATAAGGTCACTGAAAACTGTATTCGTTCCGCCTTGACACCTGTAATAACCATAAAAAGTTTCAAAAGCCTACATACATGCGTTATTGAATAATATTATTAAAAGTGAAAAAGACGGCGTCATAACTTTGACGTCAACATACAAGAAAACGGCTCAACCCAAGATGTGCGGGTGTAAACCAAAAATTAGTGCGTTTTATCATAAAACATAGTGAAACTTTTCAGCTTGAAATGTTTCGTATATACGTAGATATAAACAAAAAACAAAACATGTAATTAACGGCCCGTTATCCGACCAAATTCGAATGACTGCAAAAAAGCGATGGTTTCATACATATCGATAACCTTCTTAAATTTACCCACGAACAGATTGACACTTACAATACGGGAGTACACTGAAGTAGAAAATAACAAATATAAAAATAAAACTGTTATAGGATAATATTGTACTAGCTGTTTTAAAATTGTACTTAGGTATAACTGATCTGTGATTTTCTGTAAATATGCAATTTTGTTGTTTGGATTTTAATACCTGATTGAAAAACTGATCTGTGATTTTATATTATAATAACTAACGCAACTATAATAAATGCGTGTAATTTTTGACGTTATTTTTACTGTACGCATGTGAAGTAAAGGACATAAAATATTTTTAATCAATATATATTGTTTTATTTTCATAAAAAGTCACTGTACAACGCGGGTGAAGTCGCGGGGCACTGCTAGTTAGATGATAATTATAAATTACCATCAGACTTTTGAACGCGACTGTACATACCATGCATATGTTAATACGTTCAAATATAGAAGGTCATCGATATATATGAAACCATCGCTTTTTTGTAGTCATTCGAATTTGGTCGGATAACGGGCCGTTATTTACATGTTTTGTTTTTTTTTTATATCTACGTATATACGAAACATTTCAAGCTGAAATGTTTCACTATGTTTTATGATAAAACGCACTAATTTTTGGTTTACACCCGCACATCTTGGGTTGAGCCGTTTTCTTGTATGTTGACGTCAAAGTTATGATGCCGTCTTTTTCACTTTTAATAATATTATTCAATAACGCATGTATGTAGGCTTTTGAAACTTTTTATGGTTATTACAGGTGTCAAGGCGGAACGAATACAGTTTTCAGTGACCTTATACGTTTTCTCATTTAGGCGCAGCGAATTTTTTTCCGAATTTATAAAAAGCGCTATTACTTGGAAATTATAAATATTTTGTTAAATCTAGTTTTGTCACAAATTAGCACAAATTAAGAGCTACTCGTGTATGTTTATCCCTTAAGCGCACATACACTGGTTTAAGAGATACACGATTCTGCAAAACGTTACCCCAGCAGGAAATGCAATATCTCAAAAACCTAAAGACGCACAAATTATAATTTCGGCGCATATTCTAGCACAAATATAAGCTCTCTGTCCATACACAATACTTCTCTCTCCGATCATTCGTTAAAAATTTTCTTGCTGGAACAACGTTACTCCAGCAGGAATCGTTTTTTGTGTTTTTTTCATTAACGGCAAGACGCACAATTTTTTTATTCGGCGCACATTTACAGCAGACCTAGCACTAATTATACGTCCTACTCATATCACTGTAGGAGATACTTTCTTGCTGGGGAAACGTACACGGGTACAGGGCGTATTTCGACTTACGAGCCGAGCCATTTTACTGAATAAATATCATTAAGTTTTGTAAAAACCTATTATATGGATGTTCCGCCTAACTTCCTATTGCTACAAAAAAGTAGATTACCACCATCAAGGCAAAAATCTGCCGCTATAACCTTACGGTGTTCTAGTAGAACCAACACAGCCGTTAAGAGTCAGAGTATTCTAGGCCTAGCGTGTTCACCATCTTCGACCACATTTACTAAAATAACCGAATTCCATGCTCCGCGAGTTAATTTCAGTAGCAAGTTTGAGACGTTTATCGTCATATCTCTGCAGATACTTATCAGATCTCGATGGATTTACCATGGGACTACCTTGGATATGTACCCTACTGATTAAAAAAAGAATCATTCTAATCGGTTCACAATTGACAGAGTAATCGCGTAACATACATACAAAAAAAAGCATATAGACGAATTGAGAACCTTTTTTTTAAGTCGGTCGCTTTTGGTCACAAATAAAAACACCTAATATTTCTAATCTAAAATATATAATCTAATCCTTTCGATTTTCAGAAAAAAACTTTCCAAAATGAGTTACCAAAACTGCTGCCTCACTTGACTGAGTGTCTAGAAACAGTGGACAGATATGCCTTGATAGTGATGAAAAGTAACGATCTGATACGAAGTATAGAATGGACGTTGGGTACCCAAGATAAAATGTGCGGATTTGTCATTATGAGCAAATGTTGCGCATGGGCCGTGTTTCAGGAAGAGTATAAGGTGAGTTTTCACTTTATTTCGTAATATAACACACAAGGCTGGTGGCAAGGCTGGCAAGTGACTGGAAAAGAAGAGCCGAAGATCGGGCTCAGTGGCGCATCTTGGGAGAGGCCTACGTCCAGCAGTGGACTTTCACAGGTTTTTTTGACGATAATGATGATTAAATACAGAGTATTTTTATTCTATGTATACTTAAGTTAGAAAAATCTGTCGCCAACATCTAACGGTGGGTTACGACAACTGTTCTTGAAACCAGTTCCCTTTTGAGACCTAGCGTGCTACCATCCTCGGGTACATCGTTACTTACCAACTTGTGAATTATTTTTAATATCGTATAGTTTGACCACTCGCCTGTATAGTGGTTAAATGTTAAAATAGTTGTTAACATTTAGTACACCACTGTGAGTATTTTTCTTGATAAGTAACACATTATTATATTTCTATTTCAGCGTCAAACGAATGTTGTAAAGCAACAGTTACTCTTCTTGAGGTATGGTTACACAATGTTAATACTTTATTTGTACAGTTTTTACTTACACATGTTTTATAAAGTCTATGTTTGATATTCATCGAAATTATAATGTAAGACAAACATAAAACAACATTAAAATATTAGCAGCAGAGCTTTAAAGATGGCTATTTTTCTAGATTTATGTCGTTTTTACACTAGCTTAGTACGTGTCGCGGGTTAGTTCTGACCAAGAAGGTTATACCTACTCAAACGAGATTGCATGTAGAACAAAGTCTTGAAAAGTAGAAATATGACCTTAAATTCGTCTAACATGTTTGTTGTTTGTTCCTCATGTTGATTTAGTGTTTGAAAGAAGATTACAGACTATGCTTAGGCGTCCATTACACGATATTTTTAGCTGTCAGTTTGCTCACAGTCTCGGCTGTGAGTGATGGATAACCTTTCGTCTAATGGGTGACTGACCGATATTTTGGTACTTTGATTTGCTGCATCAGCAACCATCAGTCACGACTTATGGTTTTGAATATTTGTTGTCGACAAGAACTAAGAAAATATGTATAGTAAAGTATTGGCATGTACTAAGCTCGTGTACCGCAGACGCTATCCGTTGGCTTGTACTAGACAAAATAATTTTCAGTATTCGATCTTTTCGTCTAGTGTAGTCACGGCCGTATGTACCAAATAATTTATTTATTTATTGCTAATGCTCAGGTTGCATAAATTCAAGCCATTATTTGAAAAAATAGTTTTTTTAATAGGTATCAGAAATTATAAGTTAACTTTTTTTTATCGTGGATGCAATCTAAATTGCATAATCCCAAATAACATTTTTTTAACATGAGAAGGCCTTCGACTCAATCGAAACCTGGTCTGTTCTGGAGTCCTTGCAGCGTTGCCAAGTCGACTGGCGATATATCGAAGTGATGAGATGTCTATATTGTTACGTGCGGGGTGGTATTAAAATGCCAATCCGATGAGATGAACGTTTATTTCCACTGATCACTAGGTTAGCACAATGTTCCACAGTAGTTGTCCAAATCGTCTTGCACAATTATCAAAAGTCCGTTAACACACACTGAGTTCGTTGGTAATCACAATCACTGATTTCACTGTTCACAGTTCACAACACTAGTTCACTGATAACACTTAACGATCACTTGGTCGCTATCCGCGCTTAGATAGTTACACTGTCGCTTCCAGAGAAAAGACTGACTCAAGCCGCGGTTTCAACGTCTTATATAGGACGAGAATATTTCTACAGAACTTTCCAGTATTGACTCGAAACAATAGACAAAAGACGTTCAATAAAAATCACAACAAAAGGGGCGGCTTTCCTTTGAGCATCTGATGTAAACAACTTTACCATACGTGCTAATTTGATCTCTAACTACTTATGAATAAGGTTCAATATTAACTACAAAACTAGGTACATTGACTAGGGTCTGAATTCCCGGAAGGTTACATTTATGACGGTCGGGTCGGGTGTTTATAGCCCCTAATTAGTCTATTCTTTCCCACGGTATTTTTGTTCGAGAAGCTTGGCGAAACATCGCGACTCGACGACGCGATGTAACATTATCCCCTTCTTAGTTATGATCGTCCCGATCATCATTTGTTCCATGGTATCGTGTAAGTCGATCGATGTGTACTACCCTCGGCTTTCCTCTCTGGCCTCGTTTAATGCGGTAGGTAACGTCGTTTATCTTCGTGATAATCTGGTATGGTCCTTCCCAATGAGCCTGCAGCTTCGGACTTTTTCCTTTCCTTCGTAGTGGGTTGTGCAACCAGACGAGAGTTCCTTCTTCGAAACCCATCGTATTCGCTCTACGATCGTACCGGGTCTTCATTTTTTCACCAGTTTTTAAACTATTCTCTCGAACTATCCTGTGCACTTCGTCCAGCTGACTACGAAGATCACTGACATAGTCGGTTACAGGCTTCGGAGCATCTGGCGGGGAACCAGTGATGGCGTCGATAGGAAGTCTTAGTTCGTGTCCAAAATTCACATTTGCAGGAGTCATACCAGTGCTGTCATGGGTAGCGGAACGGTATGACAACAAGAACAGAGGTATGTACTGATCCCAGTCACGTTGATGTGCGTCCACGACTTTAGCCAGGTGATTCTCCAACGTCTGGTTAAACCTCTCAACCATTCCGTCTGACTGTGGATGAGCTGCCGTTGTCCGCGTCTTTTGGATCCCGAGGAGGGTGCACATTTCCTGAAATAGGGCAGACTCGAAGTTCCTTCCTTGATCGGAATGCAGTTCCATCGGTACACCAAATCGACAGATCACTTCTTGCACCAACTTATTTGCGACTGTCTTTGCTTCCTGGTTTGGTGTCGCGAAAACCTCAGGCCATTTACTGAAGTAATCTTGTACTACGATGATGTACTTGTTGCCTTCTTCAGTCTCGGGAAATGGCCCGGCAACATCCACGGCAATGCGCTCCCATGGTGCTCCAACGTTGTACAATTTTAGTTGTCCTTTACTTCTTGTCTTCGGTCCTTTTACTGATGCGCACGCGGTGCACTTCCTGCACCAATCTTCCACATCCCCGCGGCTGTGTACCCAGTAAAATCGTTGACGAACCTTCACAAGAGTTTTCTTGACTCCTAGATGTCCACCAGAAACTCCATCATGAATGTGTCGTAGTAGAGATGCCACTTTGCTCCGGGGAACAACGACCTGCATCGTAGTTTCTTTTCCATTGCTGCTTTCCCATTTTCGGTACAAGATTCCTTGTTCCAGAGTCAGGCTGTCCCACTGAGCCCAGTAACTTTTTGTGATTGGGCTGCAGGCTGACACGTCGCTCCACTGGGGCTTGTTTCCAGACTTTATCCAATCCAGTACAGGTCGTAAATCTCTGTCCTCCAATTGTGCTTGTCTCATATTTTCGCCGTTCCATTCGTCATCTGTTCTGTCCATCCTGATGACTCTGACTTCTTCTCGAGACTCATGCTTTTCGCAGTGTTTACAGTCATCTGCGCAAGGTCTTCTTGACAGGGCATCGGCGTTGCTATGGCCCTTTCCACTGCGATGTTCTGTCACGAAGTTGAACTCTTGAAGTTGCTCGATCCATCGTGCCACTTGACCTTCCGGGCTCTTAAACTGTAGAAGCCATTTTAGAGCAGCGTGGTCAGTTCTGAGCGTAAACTCCCTTGCGATGAGGTACTTGTTGAAGTGCTGAAGAGTCTTTACCACGGCTAGCAACTCGCGGCGGGTGACACAGTAGTTTCGTTCTGGTTTGGATAATGATTTACTGAAGTATGCTATGACCACTTCTTTGTCTCCTTGGATTTGTGAGAGAACTCCTCCAATTCCCGTGTTGCTGGCATCAGTGTCCACAATAAATCTTCCATCTCTGGTAGGGTATCCCAAGATCGGCGTTTCACACAGTCGCTGCTTTAGATCGTTGAAGGCGGTTTCACACTCCAAGTCCCATACAAATGTGCGCTTTTCTTCTGTCAGCCGATGTAAGGGTTTGGCAATTCCAGAAAAGTTCTTGACAAACCGCCGATAGTAAGCGCATAGTCCCAAAAACGACCTTACATCAGTTTTATTCTTCGGGGTAGGCCAAGTTTGAACAGCCTTGATTTTGTCAGGATCAGTTTGTACCCCGTTTTCCGAAATGATGTGTCCAAGGTAGCTGACTTTGGATTTAAAGAAGTCACACTTTTTGGCACTCAGCTTCAGGTTTGCTTCACGTAGACGGTTCAAAACCTTCTCCAGATTCTGCAGATGTTCAGTAAAATCACGGCCCAAAATGATGACGTCATCCAGGTACACCAAGCATACGTCTCCCAGTAATCCAACCATTACTCTGTCCATGAGACGTTCGAACGTTGCTGGAGCATTACACAGTCCAAATGGCATGACGTTGAATTGCCAGAGTCCATTTCCAATGCCCGTACTGAATGCTGTCTTCTCTTTGTCTTCTGGACTGATTTCTACCTGCCAGTAGCCACTTTTCAGGTCAACCGTTGAAAACCACTTCATTCCACTGAGCATGTCCAGTGTATCGTCTATTCGAGGCAAGGGGTAGCTGTCCTTCTTTGTGACTTCATTAAGCATTCTGTAATCTACGCAGAATCTGGTGGAGCCATCTTTCTTTTTCACCAGAACCACTGGCGATGACCAAGGACTTGTAGATGGTTCGATGACTTTTTCTTTGGCCATGTCTCGTATCATGTCTGCAACTTCAGCTTCTTTCGCCCATGGAATCCTTCGTGGCCTCTGTCGTATAGGTCTTGCGTCGCCAGTGTCAATTTTGTGTTTAACAAGTCCGGTACGTCCACAGTTGTTTCCAGCGGCGAAGACGTCTTTAAACCGCATCAACAGACGTTTTGCTTGTGACAGCTGAGCGAACGTTAAGTTGTCTTTGGATGATTCTAGCAGCTGTGATATTTGGTCTTCCGAGCTTGGTTCCGTAGAAGTAATATCCGTTCGTCGCAGGTACTTCACTTCTTGACATTTTCCAATTATGCTGTTTTTCTTCAGATGAACTTCTGCATTGCCAAGGTTGAGAATTCGCACACTGGCCGTTCTGTTTGTCATGAGCAATGTTCTTGCAGTAATCCAGGTCGGATGTGTGCCCTCATCTTCGGCAACTACACATAGTTCACTCTTGACTGTATTTGGAAATTTCACTCGAACAATATTTTGCGATTTTGGAGCCAACACGACGTCCTTGAGACAGTAAAGCTTACACGGTGCCGTTCCTTCGAAGAACACTTCTTGCTCGGGAAACCGGAGAACACCACGGGCCACATCCAATATGCAATGCTGCTTCTCCAAAAAGTCCAATCCCAGAATGCAATCATCAGTTATGTTGGCAATAAGCACAGGATGAATGTATGAGTGCTCACCGATGACTATCTCCACATCTGTATCGCCAAGGACAGGAACTGACTGGCCGGTTGCTGTCCGTAGTGAGCATGCTGCAGATCGATGTTTCCGTGATATAAATCGTTGCAGGAATTCAGGCTTCACAATTGTGCGCGATGCTCCTGTGTCCACTGTGAACTTGCAGGTCTTGTTGTTCAGGGTGCCCTCGACGATTAAGCTGTTCCCGTTGCACACTTGTGTCACAGTGATGGTGGGGGCTCTCTCTTGACCAGCCAGCGCCCGCCCCGCGGCCCTGGCGACGTTTAGTTTAA
The DNA here is from genome assembly GCA_954871355.1 of Cabera pusaria. Taxonomy (NCBI): domain Eukaryota; kingdom Metazoa; phylum Arthropoda; class Insecta; order Lepidoptera; family Geometridae; genus Cabera; species Cabera pusaria. The sequence goes on from OX940896.1 coordinate 16,317,956, forward strand.
CGCCTCCTCATCCACTTGGGTCTCGCAATTTCTGACCCGTTTCTTCGTTTTCGGGCAATCAATCCGAATATGCCCTTTTTCTCCACACCCATAACATGTCGGTCCATAACGGGGCTTCCTGGTTTCAGTCACTAGCTCCCGAACTCTGTATGGTTTGGTGTCTCGTCGCACTGCTTCCACTTCCAAGGCATGAGCGAGGGCGTTCTTGAGCGTCTGATGATGCCCCAATCGTACCGCAGCGCGTACCTCATCATCCCTGATTCCATCCACAAAGCACTGTAGAGATGTCACTTCAATGGTTGATGGCGTCGACACGTAGGCTCGTCGAACCAACCTCTCGATTTCGTCTGCCCACTGTTGCAATGTCTCTGTGGGTTTCTGGGTGCGCTCTCGTAGTTGTGCCCTGTACGCATGCTCCATATGTTTGTCCCCATAGCGCGTTTCCAGGGCTTCCAGCAAGGTCTTCAGCGTCCTTTCGTCTTCAGGTATGCGTTCCAGAATAAGCTGAGCGTCTCCTTTCAGCGCTAATGTAAGCGCTGTATTTGCTTGCTCGTCTGTCCAGCCACAGCTTTTAGATAGCGTCGTGAATTGAAACTTGTATGCTGCCCAAGAAGACGTTCCGTCGAAGTGTGGCAGATCCAGTTTGAACGGCGAAGTCGTAGCGGACACCTGGCTGCTCTGTCCAACTCCTCGTAACTCCAGTTTCTGGACCTTATTAGCCAGGTCATTCACGGTCTGTTCGTGTACGTCGAGTCGTCCTTCCACTTCTTTGACGCTGGCTTCCACCTTTTTTATTTTTTCTCCCATGCCGGCAAGCCCGCTCTGCAATTGACGTCCAATTGTCTCTTCCAGTTTACGGCTAGCTTCTTCCTGTTTACGGCTAGCTTCTTCTTGTGCCGCCTGTACAGCCTGTAGTGCAGCCTGTTGATCCTCACGTACAGCTTGTAGTGCAGCCTTTTGTTCCTGGCGTGCAGCTTCTTGTCCAGCTAGGAGAGCGGCTAGCATGGCCTCCAGGCCTCCATCCGTAGTTAGACTCACCGGCGGTGCTGTAGGTGGCGCTGCCATGGTGGGTGCCATCGGTGTTGCTGCTGGCTCTTCCAATGTGGATGTTCCTGCTCCCGATGCTTCGAGCTCCTTCTGCCGGGTTGCATCCATCTCCGCCTGGCGCCTGGTGCGTGGAGTACGCGTATCTTCCCTCGGAGTGATTGGCATCCCGCTTCTGACACCAATTGTTACGTGCGGGGTGGTATTAAAATGCCAATCCGATGAGATGAACGTTTATTTCCACTGATCACTAGGTTAGCACAATGTTCCACAGTAGTTGTCCAAATCGTCTTGCACAATTATCAAAAGTCCGTTAACACACACTGAGTTCGTTGGTAATCACAATCACTGATTTCACTGTTCACAGTTCACAACACTAGTTCACTGATAACACTTAACGATCACTTGGTCGCTATCCGCGCTTAGATAGTTACACTGTCGCTTCCAGAGAAAAGACTGACTCAAGCCGCGGTTTCAACGTCTTATATAGGACGAGAATATTTCTACAGAACTTTCCAGTATTGACTCGAAACAATAGACAAAAGACGTTCAATAAAAATCACAACAAAAGGGGCGGCTTTCCTTTGAGCATCTGATGTAAACAACTTTACCATACGTGCTAATTTGATCTCTAACTACTTATGAATAAGATTCAATATTAACTACAAAACTAGGTACATTGACTAGGGTCTGAATTCCCGGAAGGTTACATTTATGACGGTCGGGTCGGGTGTTTATAGCCCCTAATTAGTCTATTCTTTCCCACGGTATTTTTGTTCGAGAAGCTTGGCGAAACATCGCGACTCGACGACGCGATGTAACAATATAATGCCGCAACGATGACAGTACAAGTACAGAACCAGCGTACTAAACATATTTACCTGCGTCGAGGAGTGAGACAGGGGGACGTCATATCCCCGAAACTGTTCACTAACGCCATAGAGGATATGTTTAAGACACTGGACTAGAAATATTGCGGCATCAACATTAACGGCAAGTACATCTATCACTGACGATTCGCAGATGACATCGTCATTATGGCAGAGACGCTGCAGGACTTACAAAGGATGTTGAATGACCTAGGTGATTCATCTCGTCGCATCGGTCTCCGGATGAATTTGGATAAAACCAAAGTCATGTACAACGAGCACGTTGTTCCGGAACCGATTGCCGTAGATGGAATCCCACTCGAAGTTGTCACGCAGTATGTTTACGTAGGGCAAACGCTCCAACTAGGCAAACACAACTTCGAGAAGGAAATCCAGAGAAGAATTCAGCTGGGCTGGGCAGCATTTTGGAAACTCCGTCGAGTCTTCTCGTCGCCTATACCACAGTGCCTAAAGACAAAAGTTTTTAATCAGTGCGTCCTACCTGTCATCTCATACGGAGCCGAGACGTGGACACTCACGGTTCGACTAGTCCACCAGTTTAAAGTCGCTCAGGGAGGTATGGAGAGAGTTATGCTTGGTGTTTCTCTGCGGGATCGAATCCGGAACGAAGTAATTCGCCAGAGAACTAAAGTGATCGACATAGCTCAGCGGATTAGCAAACTGAAGTGGCGGTGGGCTGGTCATATCTGCCGTAGAACCGATAACCGTTGGGGCAGACTGGTTCTAGAGTGGAGACCGCGAATCGGCAAACGTAGAGTAGAACGCCCTGTGACTAGGTGGAACGACGACATTCGCAAACCGGTGGGCAATGACTGGAAACAAAGAGCCGAAGACCGGGCTCAGTGGCGTGTCTTGGGGGAGGCCTACGTCCAGCAGTGGACTGATACCGGCTGATAATGATGATGATGAAATAACATTTAACAAAATCTTTGGAGCCTATTCTGAGAAACCAAGTACTTATCGATACTAGGTACTTAGACGCGTTTTGATTTATAATTTTGAACTTGTTTTATTAGTTATTATAGTCGGCGAAAATTTAACAACTATGTATTAAATTTAGTTAATTACAAAGACATTCTACTATAAGACATATTTTTGACAAATTCGATTTAATCCGTATGCTCTGAATATAAGGTTGTAATTGCTATGATACATCGAAACCGAGCGAGAGGATTGTAGAATGGAGTGTGCCCTTGTCTAACAACTTGCCAGTGCAAAATATGTATTATATTATATTTATAGTTTATACATATATTTGATTTTACTGTGGTCACCACAAAAGACAAACATCGAGCAAGTCATCATGGGGAATGCTCTGATGAGCTCTTTGATGTGATCCCACCCTCTCGATTTGACCACAGTAACTCGCGTATTCGTGAGAGGGCTCACCCTCATATTATAGACACGTGGTCCTCCCACACAACGCGTTTTAAGCGTTTGTTCTTTCCGCGTACGTGCGAGATGTGAAATAACCTTCCTTCCGATGTTTTCCCGCAGAAGGTTGATCTGAGTTGCTTCAAAAGGAGAGTTAACAGATCCCTCTTTCAAAAGAGCAGGCAACGCACCAGTATTGCTCCTGGTAATTCAGGTGTCAATAGGCGGCGGTAACCACTTACCATCAGGTGGGCCGCATGCTTGTTTGCTTCTTTATATTTATATATAAAAAAAGTAACGGTCTCGTTCGGTCCGGTTTTTACGTCTAGTGCAGTCTTGTTTATAGTACAATGTCTTTGGTTAACTATCGTTTAAGTATAACCGTCATTTAAATTAAGGAATGTCATTGTGCGTCCTGAGTAATTAGACAATAACTAGTCCGTTAAAATACCTCCTCTGGTGGCTAACATTTATATATATATTAATATACAATCTGTACATAAGATGACTATTTATTTTATACCTATTTTCTACCATAAATTGTTGATAGATCAATGTCACATTATATTTAAGTTGACGGTTAGTTTTAATAAATATTTATTTTTGTGATTATGTTGTTTTATTACTAATACTGTTTTAAATAGATTGGGTTCATAGATTTGTCACGATCGATATACTTACAATACGTGCCTCGAAATATGAGACTTGACACATCACGTTGTTTGACTTGCGCTGTAAACGATTTAGGCTGTTCAAACACTGCGGTTTTTAGGGTTCCGAACCCAAAGGGTACCAACGGAACCCTATTACTGAGACTCCGCTGTCCGTCTGTCTGCCTGTCTGTCTGTCTGTCTGTCTGTCTATCTGTCTGTCTCAGAGAATCAAAAGAGATGCCAAGCTCGAGATTGTTAAGAATCAAGAATCAAAGCATTTATTCAGTATGTAGGCAGTATAAATATACGCACATATACACGTCAAAATCACAAATCATAAAATAAATCATAACCAATTATCAAGTAAACATAGCAAAAGCAGAATTTAACGCTTTGAATTAGAAAAAAAAAGTAATGAACCATTCAGCTGTCATCCAATCGTTTACGTCAGAATATTAAAAAAAAATTAAAGTAGGTTAAAACCTACCATACATGTAACTGTGTGTTTCAGTACATCAGACAATTTTTATATAAAAAAAATAAAAAAGTGAAATAGTGAAACACAACATAGAGAAACGCATACCGATCACAGATTACTTATCGGAACGGACACATCCCGGAAAGTAGAAGCCAGTAGAAATGGGCTCCGTTTAGCGGAGAATGAAAATGTTTGACTGTATTAATTATATTAATTACCTATGTGTTTAAATAGACAGTTGGAATTTTCACAGATGATGTATTTCTGTTGCCGCTATAACAACAAATACTAAAAACAGAATAAAGTTAAAAATTAAGGGGGTCTCCATACATGAAACATGTTTTTCGGCATTTTACTATAACGCCATCTATGAATTTTTGACTGTATTAATTATATTAATTACCTATATTGTGTTAACTTTCACTTAGTTGGCGTTAGTGTTCGTAAAATGGCGTTGTACTGAATAAGAATAGAATAGAATGTTCTTTATTATAGTAACTGTGTAAAGTAAATACATGGGTACTAACAAGGTCTTATGTTAAATGCGTTTCAACAGTTTTTCCCATTTCGGGCGTATTTTTCAAAATTTTATTTCAGCACTTTGTCGGCGTAATATATATACCCCCACAAAATTACAGCTTTCTAGCATTAAAGGTCTCTTAGCAAAACCTCGGACAGATAGACAGACGGACATGACGAAACTATAAGGGTTCCTTGTCAGGACTACGGAACCCTAAAAATGAATCTCAATTGCCCTTGGTCATGGCATCACGCGTGAGAACGGCTGGACCGCTTTCTTTGTTGTGTTTCTTATCATCAGGAGATGGTTCTTATGAAAAAAAATATTAAAATAAATAAAAGTTGTTTTTAACGCAGGCGAAGCCGCGGGGCACAGGTAGTTATATATAATAAATTATAGTAAAAAATATTTTTATAAATATTAATATATATAAATATATAATTTAAAATATTTTTTTTATCTGGGACAATGAATTAAAATGTTAAAAATAAATTCTAGTAAGTATTTGGCGTGTAGGTACTTACCTATATTCTTAAAAGCTTGAAGCACTACCCATTTTCAGGCTAGGTAATTACTATACTACAGTGCCTCAAGCTTTTAAAAATATAGGTAAGTACCCACACGCCAAATACTTACTAGAATTTATTTTTAACATTTTAGTTCATCGTCCCAGATAAAAGCTTGTTTTTAAAAATATTTTTTACTTTAATTTATTTTTCACTTTTTAGTTCATTGTCCCAGATAAAAGCTTGTTTTTAAAAATATTTTTTACTATAATTTACCTAAGTATTTAAGAGAAGGCATGATGTTTAAAAATATTCCACGGATATTTGATGTGTTTATGGGTAAAGTGCTCTTCAAGGAAAATCAATCGACTCGGTGGGGCTATGTTGTTTTACAACAGAAATGCCATGGCCACCTTACAGCTTCATCATCAGATCCTGGCTATCATTTAAGTGTAAAGTGCTCCTCAAGACGAATCATTGGAGCCCAAACTCACTAGAGTTACGTTATTTTATCACAGAGATGCCGTGTCCACCTTCCAGCTTCATCACCAGTCGCTAAATATCACCTAGGTGTAAAGCTCTCTTCAAGACGAATCAATCGAGCCCAAACTCGGTAGAGTTACGTTGATTTATCACAGAGATGCCGTGGCCACCTTCCAGCTTAATCATCATACCCTGGATATCATCTAGGTGAAAAGTTCTCTTCAAGACGAATCAATCGAGCCCAAACTCTGTAGGGTTATGTTGATTTATCACAGAGATGCCCTGGCCACCTTCCAGCTTCATCATCAGACCCTGGATATCATCTAAGCGTAAAGTTCTCTTCAAGACAAATCCATCGAGCCCAAACTCGGTGGGGTTATGTTGTTTTATCACAGATATGCCGTGGCCACCTTCCGTCTCCATCATCAGACCAGCTCCATGGTACCATATCATTGTATTGTCACCGAAGATACATAAGTATACCAAATTTGAGTCCAATCGAACATCGGGAAGTGGGTCAAAATCGCGCCCAAAGTACAAATATACAAGCATACAGGTGAAGCTAATAAAAAGCTTGTAAAAATAAATCTCAATTGCCCTTGGTCACAGCATCACGCGTGAACGGCTGGACCGATTTCGCTAATTCCTTTTTTGTTGTGTTTTTTATCGTCAGGAGATGGTTCTTATGAAAAAAAAAAGTTGTTTTTAACGCAGGCGAACCCGCGTGGCACAGCTAGTATAATATAATAATATCTGGATGACCGAGCTATGCTCGCAATTGTCTTTTTTTTGGTAACTCGTGTTTCATGTAATTTTTTGGCTCCCAATAATAGTCTTCTTACAAAAGAACAAACTTGGAAAAATTAATCATCTCGTCTGGACTCGAACCGGGCCCTTCTGATCGCCGTTCCTATCCTATCGATCTCCCATCGAGCTATCGTAACGATTGTAGCATTGGCGAAATTTACCTTCATATTCTAATTATATTGTAGGAGTTTTTCATTACCTGAAAACAGGAATAAAACAACATTTTCTGAAAATGAAAACCTAGCTAGATCGATTTATCAATTTATTACAAGAAACGTGATTTCTTTCAGCACTTTTTGCTCGATTTTATAAAATATTGTAGTGTGGTACGGAATCGGAACCCTTCGAGTGCAAGTCCGACTTGCACTTGGCCAGTTTATTATTAATCGTCAGTCTGTGAATCACTCACTCCTTGTACTATTGTTTATTCTGTGACAATACTAATGTAGAGTCTATGCAAAAAGAGAACCGTCGTGGCTTTACGATGAACTAACATTCAAAGGTAAAGTAGGAAAGGAAGGTATATACCTACATAGTACCTATCTGTGGTACCTACCACGGTATCAAACATTTTTAGTCGTACCTATTGGCAATGATTTTTGCAAACATACATAATAAAAATACCGACTATTTAACTCACTACGATTTCTTCGGGAGTTTACGCAGCTGCGTAAACTGCATCGGATATGCACAAACTTAGGTCGAGACATTCGACATCAAATTGTGAGTATAATAGTCGTTATTTTTATAATCATGATTCAAACTCACTATAACCTTGTACTATTCATTATTCTGTGCTATAACTATAAATCTAAAACATACATAATACAGACATAATACAAACTTTCACATATATAATATTGTTTCTTTGAAGTGTTTCACACTTTATATATATTTTTTTGTAAATTGTTAAACACAATCCACAATTCATACGATACTTCGCACCGTGGCTTAATTGGCAAAGCACCGGAACATGTTATTCCGGAAGGTTGCGGGTTCAAGTCCCGTCGGTACGATGAAATTTTGGATTGTGTTTAACAATTTACATATATAATATTATTAGTAGGATCTATTATTAAAAAATATATACCTACGTATAGTTATACCTACTCCTTTTATTAGATTAATCGTCGTTTTATCAAAGGAAGAAAGGTAATAAAGGTTAAGGGCCAGTTTCACAGGTTCCTAATAGCGCTTATATGAAGAAATCTGACAGTAATTTGACAGGTTTTATATGGCGCCATGTGTCAGATAACTATCTAACGCATTATTAGGAACGGGTGAAAACCTGCTATTTTACAGCAATCCACCTGGTTTCTGTTTCTTGTCCAACCACGCAAAAATGGCCGAACAGATTTGGATGAAATTTGGCACAGATATAGTTTATAACCTGGTTTAACACATAGGTCGAAGCAGCGGGGTACAGCTAGTATAAAAATAAATGTAAATCATAAATGAAACAAAATGTAATTTACATCATTTTAATTTAAGAAAGAGACATTTTGTTTTCCAACGTAGACAGTTTATTACTCAACGTAAATAAATCGCCTTGTATTTTCAATAGCAGGTTGGTCATATTGTCCTGGCTTTTCTTGCCGTTGCATCTGAATATCGACGATCTTGACATTTTACAGGATAGCTCGGATTTCTTCCATTCGGTCGCATTGCTGGACGGACTATTATGCACTCTTGTTTCCTTTGACATGGGTTGGTTCTCTTTAACTGTGCCTATGTAAAAATAAAATATTTAGGAAGGTACCCGTACTTTAGCAAGACTGAGTGTGTAGGAACTAGGACCCGTACCTGTACTTCAGCTAGGATATGAAGGTAGAAACTGACCTAAATGAGATCTTTATTAATGATTTATCGATGTTTGTCGAAGATATCGTATCCGCTACGAAGTTAATTATGTAATTAGCCAGAGAACAAAAGTGACGGAAATAAGTTTAAAGAGATGGAATCATAAACAAAATACGTCTGTTCCTACTGTAAAGATGTACTGATAACTGCATTTTCTTGCATTCACTATTTGTTTGGCCAGTCTGCACGTGGCTTGTACTATTATTTATTCTGTGACGCTTTTATAAACGTTAAATAAACAAACATTTACATAATATACTTATACCTACAGGGCAGAATTTCGATGATGGTACCGCAAGGGCATAGGTAATCTGTTATTCATAAGGGATTGCCCATAATTTTTAACCGACTTCAAAAAAAGGAGGAGGTTTTATGTTTCACTGTATATACTTTTTTATGTAGATATGTTCACCAATTACTCAAAGACGCCTAGATTTGTTTTTTTGTATGAAAGGGTATACTTCCCAGGTGGTCCCATTTAAATTTAATTGTGATGTGACGACTCTATTTTCCAGAGACTATCTCCAGAGAAATGGAGATAAACTTCTCATACTTGGTACTGAAAATGACTACCGCTGCATTTGACGTCGGTCCTTTTAGTTTTTTAAACGATCACATTATTGTATTCACGCAACGCAACGGTTAAGACACAAATGTTATGACTTATAATAATATTTACCAATAAAGATGATTATGATTATTACTTATTATGTTCAGGTCCCGTTTTAAAAATTATGTTGTAGGAGTAAAATGACATTACTTACTAATAAATGTAGATTTTTCAGCCAGTTCTTCCTTCTCTATAATGCTAGAAGTGGACCAGTTAGCTGAAGATATGTCTTCATTTTTGTACGCTATCATGTTGACTGTTGCCGCTTCAAGGGATAATTCTGTTAATATTTACAATGAAGAATTAACATACGTAAAATAATTAAAAATAAATAGTGGTCAAATGCTAGTTTATCTTATATATTAAAATCAATTGCTGTTCGTTAGTCTCGCTAAAACTCGAGACCGGCTGGGCCGATTTTGGTTTTGAAATGTTTGTCGTAGTCCAGGGAAGGTTTGAACAGTGAGAAAATTAAAAAAATATTAAAATAAAAAAATACCTTTTTCCTATATAAACTGTTCTACCTACTTTCCTGACAAACATTTGACCTTCGTCCCCTCGATACGGTAGGATAGACTCTGTTCCACTCTCGAATTGAAATTTGAAGCACGTATTAAACGAAGGGTTTTGAATTGACAACATAATATATTCTATATATACATTACTCGAATTATCGCGAATTATAAAGAGCGAGCCCAGGAGTCGCAAAAAAAACCTTGATTTATTACACTTAGTTTAATTATAAAGATATTACAAAGTTAATATTAAGTACAAATAAAGACGTGTCGACTGGTCGATGTGAGAACCAGAAGTGTCGAATAAAGTTCCGATGCTGCGATGGTCTCAGGCTCGCAGGTGGTCGATGTAGTTGCAGGAATGCTGCGTCGGCTATACCGTAGGACGGTACCGTGGGACTTGAATATCGAATACATGGCATCAGCGGTATCCGTGGTGTGCAAGTGTGTAACACGCGTAGGTATTTAAATTTTAATATTTTGAATTTTGATGGTTGTCCCAGGTTGTCATTGAGGGTTCGTTCAGTCATTTTGTCATTGTATTGACATATTTTGATGATTGTCTTTATGGCGCTTCCATAAATGGGTATTCGCTATTTGTTTGTAAAAACCGATAAAAACAAAATTAAATTAAATAATAAAGGGGGTCCCCATACAAGAACCGTGTTTATGAGGCTTTTTATGCTTGATCTTAAAAACCTTAATAGATAGAGACTTGAAATGCACTCATGGTGTGTATTGCAATGGCTGCTATAAAATCAAATAATAAAAACTAAATTACATTTAAAATTAAAGGGAGTCCCTATACAAAAAACGTATTTTTCCGGCAAATATTGTTCAATCGGAACCCTGCATGTACGGGTTGACTCGCACTTGGACAGTTTATTTATATTCGCGGTACGAAGTTCGCCGGGTCAGCTAGTATGATATAAATAAATTATAAGTAAAAATACCTACTACCTAAGTATTTAAATAGGTAGTCGGTATCTATTACCTAAACGCCAAATACTTACTAGAATTTATTTTTAACATTTTAGTTCATTGTCCCAGATAAAAGCTCGTTTTTAAAAATATTTTTTGCTTATAATTTATTTTTAACTTTTTGGTAGGTAGGTATAGATACCGACTACCTACCTACTACCTAAGTATTTATAGATACCGACTACCTACCTACTACCTAAGTATTTATAAATACTTAGGTAGTAGGTAGGTACCGACTACCTACCTACCAAAAAGTTAAAAATAAATTATCATGCCTTCTCTTAAGAGAAGGCATGATAATTCAGCTTCATCATCAGACCCTGGATATCATCTAGGTGAAAAGTTATCTTCAAGACGAATCAATCGAGCCCAAACTCGGTAGGGTTATGTTGATTTATCACAGAGATGCCGTGGCCACCTTCCTTTTCCATCATCAGACCAGCTCCATGGTACCATATTATTGTATTGTCACCGAAGATACATAAGTACACCAAATTTGAGTCCAATGGGACATCGGGAAGTGGGTCTAATTTAACTTCCAAGATTCCACCCGAACATACATAGTGACATACATACATACATTGCAAGTTAAATAAAAGCTTGTAATAAAAAGGCAAAGTGTCCAGCTACGTTAAAGAAAATGTGAGACTCAACATCTAGATGTCTCAAGTCTCTTTGATCTTCGATAAACTCTGAAGGCCAACAGCACTAAAAAAACTGTTAAGCCCGAGTTGATAGCATAGCATGCAGCGGGGTCATCGCTTCCTATCAGAAGAGCCTATTGCTTGTTCCTTACACCATTACCAAACTCAAATCAACTCGTGCTTAAAGTTTTAAAACTTTGGTAACTATAACAGACTTATAAAATTCCATAAAATAAGTTTGAGGATACTAACTAGATGTATGAATTCCCTTATCTGGCGACCAAACTTCCAAAATATAAGGGCGTTGGGGGTCATTCCCGCGACGTAGGTCCGTAAGTGGTATCTCCACATCATTCGCAGATTTCAGTATGATGATTTCTTCACAATAATCAGGCAAATTCAGTAAGTACCATACTTTATGACGCAACACCGATATTGAGGCGGTCGTTTTAACCGCTATGTAGTTTAAATTATCGTTGACAACTGGAAAATAATGTTGTTTGATTTCCTTTGTAGGAAGTAGTATCTACAGTAGGTACGATACCTATTAGGTAAGGTGCTGAAGCTGAGAGCAATGTTCTTGCAAATTACGTAACGGCCTAGCAGCTTATAAGTATATCTACTAAGAAAATTTATTGCAGAACGTAGTTACGCATTAACTATTATATAATCTGTGACGTAGGTAAGGACAAACGTACATAGCGTGTGACTAGTTGGAGCGACGACATTCGCAAAGCAATGGGCAGTGACTGGAAACAAAGAGCCGAAGACCGGGCTCAGTGGCGTTTCTTGGGGGAGGCCTACGTCCAGCAGTGGACTGATATCGGCTGATAATGATGATACCTACTTATCTCTCCTGCAAAAGTTGTGATGTTCGTACAATAGCAATGTGGAAAGATGATATCAATTGAGAGAGGTAACATACTTAAGCATAGTACAATAGTACTAAGATAACCAGTAAGGAGAACATAAAATCATTTACAAAACTAAAAAATCCGACTTCAAACGTTGCGCTAGTCATTTTCAGTTTTCAGTAGCAAGTCTGAGGTTTTATGTCCTTATCTCTGGAGGTACTCATCAGCTCAATCATTCGTAACCTTATTCGGATTCGGAAGCTTCATTTTTTATTTTGAGTATTGATAAATCCGTAAGCTATTTTGTCGCCGAAACCTTTCCAATTAGAATCACTGATTTTATCGACTTGAAATATGAAAAATAACCGATCGGAGCATTCTGAATTGCACAGATCCAAGTCGAAGTAAAGGCAGTTTCCGAATTTACTTTCGAAATGAACGATTGAGAATAACCCTGCAGATCTCTCAAAAGAAACATCATTTTCCAAATTGGTTAATTAATGATGGTATTCTGAGGAATTAAAAAAAATATATATAAAAATAGTCTAATTGAGAAAATACTTAAATTTCTGAAATCTTAAAAAAGTCTGCGAATCATGCTGATCTCTTCTGTTGTTAAGTCGATGTGATAAAATTGTGCTTGCCTGTAAGTACTAACTAAACGACCCTAAGACGATCGAGATGCTAGCAAACTGACTTGAGGCCAATCTACATAGCGTATATCCCAAACATGTCCTCGGACTTGAATCGTACCTAACTTAGATACGAACATTAGGTACGAATCCGTCGCCTATGCGGTGTTCCGGCAGCATACAGCCCTTGAGAGTCGGACCATTCTAGGCCTAGCGTGTTCATCTACGACCACATCGTCGCTATATCAACTTCTATAACTAAGAACGGAGACAGGGAAATGTAGAGTCTTAAACTAAAGCCCAGTTCATAAAAACTTACTTCCCAGATCATAACGTCGAATTTTGAGGAAGGTGATTACTTGTTTTCTGAACAGTTTGATGGGCGCCAAAAAGAGCTTCGTCAGAGACATGATAGCAAATATAAATCATGCCTCAATCAGCTCCGAAATAGAGCAGTCTACATGTACATTATAAAGGCAAAAAACTTAGCGAATAAATTTGGAAATAATTTGCATTGTTATTGAGCTCACAAAATAATCAATGACTGATATGACAGAGACAGACATGATGTGTTTGTGTCAGAAAAGAGTGAAGAAAGAAGTATTGAGCATATACTTACTTATATAGGACAGTATTAACAAGAAAATTATTTTAGGAACAAAAAATCCGTCTGCGTGGTTTATATACCTATATATTATATATGTATATATATTCGTAATCACCGTTAAAAAATCTTTATTTTGATACCGAATTAGATGTATTTTGAAACATCTAATGTGTTCCGGCAGCTATCCTTGAGAGCCAGTTCCCATTCTAGGCCTAGCGTGCTTACCATCTTCGACCGCATCATCACTTACCAACAGGAGAGACAGTGGTCAAAACGCTAGCCTATAAGATATTAAAAAATAAATTATTTTTGGCGCCAATAATCCTTAATTTTGTTTTTTTTTTTAATTTTGATGTACCCAGTGTCACTCACGAATAAGGACCAAGGACTAAGTTGAATGTATTGACACCACTTACATAATATACAACAAGCCGTTTAGGCTCTAGGGCGTGCCAAAGAAATATAAGTCAGGTGGGGTAAGAGGAACATAGTTTACTGGTTTTTGGACATTATAAGCTCCATCTCATACATATATATACTAGCTGGCCCGGCGAACTTCGTACCACCAATAGACAATGAATGTCGTGTTACCTTTTAGATTAACTTAATTTAGGCTTTTATGAACTTCATACAACAAATACAAAAGAGATATTAAGTTTAGTAATGTATTATGGCAATACAGAAATAGAATAAAAATACAATAATCAAGTACTTCAACCGCGTGTCAGCAAGACATGATGGAATGAAACAATGTTATTATTGTTATAGATAAATTGTTAAACACAATCCAAAATTTCATCGTACCAACGGGACTCGAACCCGCACCCCCCGGGATTACACGTCCAGGTGCTCTGCCAATTAAGCCACGGTTCGATACATCGATACGACGAAATTAGTGGATTGCATTTGTTAACCCAATTATGCATTGGTGGCGCCATCTATGACTACTTATTACTTAAGTTAATCATTCGGAAGAAATCATTACAGTTTTCAAATCCGACGAGAGATGTTGCACTGCGTAAATCAAATATTGTTTCTTTGAAGTGTCTCACACTTTATATTTTTGTAAATTGTTAAACACAATCCAAAATTTCATCGTACCGACGGGACTCGAACCTGCACCCCCCGGATTACACGCCCAGGTGCTCTGCCAATTAAGCCACGGTTCGATACATCGATACGACGAAATTAGTGGATTGCATTTGTTTAACCCAATTATGCATTGGTGGCGCCATCTATGACTACTTATTACGTAAGTTAATCATTTGGAAGAAATCATTACAGTTTTCAAATCCGACGAGAGAAGAAACATAATATTTGATTTACGCAGTACAACATTGCACTGCGTAAATCAAATATTATGTTTCTTTGAAGTGTCTCACACTTTATATTTTTGTAAATTGTTAAACACAATCCAAAATTTCATCGTACCGACGGGACTCGAACCCGCCCCCCCCGGATTACACGTCCAGGTGCTCTGCCAATTATGCCACGGTTCGATACATCGATACGACGAAATTAGTGGATTGCATTTGTTAACCCAATTATGCATTGGTGGCGCTATCTATGACTACTTATTACGTAAGTTAATCATTCGGAAGAAATCATTACAGTTTTCACAGAATAATGAATAGTACAAGTACTTAAGGATAAGACTGTATACGGCACTCATAAATTGGCTATCACATTCTTGCATATCTGAGTATTTCTCAAAAGAGATGTACATTTGTGGAAAAAAGCATGTCGCAAAAGTTTGAGTCAAAATATTAAAATAAAACGATGAAACTTCTTGTAAGATATTTGCGAAGGAATGAAGAAAAATACTCTGGATTAGGATTTGATATCGCAAGGACCGAATATACTTCATAAAATTGTGTAATGCTTCAAGTTGTCACTATCAGCATTTACTCTTCCATACAAAATCTTTTTGTCTCAATGGGTACCAACGACTTCGTCGCTTCAAAAAATACTACTTTTCGTACTCGTATGTCTAACGTTCTAATTTTCTGTAATTAGCACCTTCGTATAATCAGGTTTAAGGTTCAAAGATGCTTGTATCTTGCTTTATTAAAAATAATTACGTTTCACGCAATAAACAAAATGTCTCACCTTTTTAACTTTTTAGTCACGTACTCTTTAGTCACGCCATTTCTCAGTAATTTCTTTAATTTCTGAACAAATCTGTAGTATTTTGTACAGGCAACACTAAAAGCGTTCCTATTGGACGATGGTAAATGTCAGCGCCATATTTTTTTCTCTGTCAAAAATAAGATTCTCTTAGAGCGCCGGCTGTTTTACTGTTTCGATACGAGAGAAAATTATTACTTTTTTTGGGGTAAGTACTTCTGAATTGTTTATCAAGTTAATAAAAATGTATGTTAGGATAATCGTTTAAGTGAATTATATTCTTGAAATTCATTTTGGACAAAAAATCTACTTCTTTTAGATGTTATTGGACATAATTCCTTTTACTGTTTCGTTGTTTTCATCACGTAACGAAATAGTATGTTATAAAGCTGGCTTAAGTTACTAAGCTTTAGTTTACAATTTCGTTACTTTGTAAACTATTTCGTTACGATATTTCATAACAACTTTTTCGTTGTTGTACATCTTTCGTGAGAAATACTCATCTCTGTATTTACCTACATTCCGACAAAATATAAAATTGATTAGGCATTGATTATTATTGTCACTGTTTCTCTTACCCCACCTGACCTTACATAGACATACATACACTCGAAAAACATAACCCTCCATCTTTCGCAGTCGGGTAAAAACTAAATAAAAAACTGGCCAAGTGCGAGTCAGACTTTTGTCCCGCACACAGAGGGTTCCGAATTTCCGAAGTCCGAACGCCACGAACTTCTAACACCAACTAAGTTAATATTACCTAGGAGTGGGCGTTATGTAGCATAGATCGTTTCCACAACGTTGTCACAGATCGACAACGCAAACGTTATGGACGAATTTCATAACCGTCTATTTAGACTTAGGCTGAGTTGCACCATCTTACTTTAACCATAACTATATATTAGTATATATACTAATAGTATATATATATAGTATTATATAGTATAACTATTGACCGGTGACTTTGTATGGAGTTTGACAGATTTTTGACGTTTGTTATAGTTAAAGTAAGATGGTGCAACTCAGCCTTAGACTGTTGTTGCGGACCGTTGCGGTGGCAACGTCACGTCATTGCAAACGAAGTGCAATATCGATAGAGGGAGAAAGGTTAGAATACTTTTTCTAGTGTCTACTACTGTTTGCAAGACTTGCCAGGTTAAATAAATTTTGGTCGGACGGTAAAATGTAGATGTAAATAGAAGTAAAATAATTAGGACGCTTTGAAAAATAAACATTACAGACTTTCACATTGTACCTACCTAATACTACCTATACATAAATATCTATTTCGCAAAGCAAACACCGTTTTATAGATGTATGCATTTAAGCAACTATCTATTAACATTGTTAAAACGTATACATCTATTAAACGATGGTTGCGAAATAGATCGTTGTGAAATAGACGGTTTTGGCAACGTCATTGTAATGCAGATAACGTTGCGTTATGTTTTCTGAAAAACGCGCAACGACACACTACTAATATTAACACAAAGGTAATTAATTTAATTAAATATCTGGAAGACCGAGTGTTCGTTGTTCGTACGACTAATTTTCTACTGATTCTAGCTAATCGAAGCTCTTTACGTTAAGTGCTCTTAAGTACTAAACTTGAAGATCTATTGTTCAATACTGTACCCTACAACAAATCGACCGAGTCTGAGGCCCACAAATTTAACAAATGAAACGCCAGCGCGTACTAATTTTTCCTGTGCTGCCATCTAGCTGCGTCGAGGTGAATTTTTTATCGTATCGTATCGTAAAAAACACGTTTTTTGTTTTAAACCCTTTAATTTTTAACTTTATTCTGTTCCTTGGTATTTGTTGTTATGGCGGCAATAGAAATACATCATCTGTGAAAATTTCAACCGTCTAACTATCACGGTTCATGAGATACAGCCTGGTGACAGACGGACAGACAGACAGACAGGCAGACAGACGGACAGCGGAGTCTCAGTAATAGGGTTCCGTTGGTTCGGAACCCTAAAAACCGACTTCACATGCCGCGCATGTGGGTTTCCGCCAAGTAATAGTTTCAGTAGCAAGTTTGAGATGTTTATCGCCACATCTCTGGAATCTCTCATCAGATCTCAAAGAAATGTTTACTAAGACCGTGGAGATATACGAGGGTCGTTCAATAAATACTTAGCCTACAAAAGAAAAACGAAAATTTTCGAAAAGTGCCGATTTATTTTTCTACATAATCTCCTTTTAACTCAATACGCTTGGCCCAGCGATGCTCCAACTTTTTTAACCCGTCTAAAAATACGTTTTCCTGAAGTCTGCTAAATAGGCCTCCGTGGCGGTTTTGACCTCCTCATTCGACCCAAATCTTTTCCCGGCGAGTGACTTTTTCAGGTTTGGAAACAAAAAGAAGTCACAGGGGGCCAAATCTGAAGAGTAAGGTGGATGGGGAAGCAATTCGTAGCGCAATTCGAATAATTTGGCCATGGCGACGGCAGAGGTGTGAGCCGGCGCGTTGCCGTGGTTGTTGTCCAGTGTGAGCAAACGCGGCACCCATCACGCTGACAGCTTTCTCATGCCCAGTTCTTCGTGGAGAATATGATGCACCGTTCCTTCTGCAATGCCCACAGTGTCAGCTATCTCGCGAACCTTCAATCGGCGGTCTGCCAACACGAGATCGTGGTTTTTTTTTATGTTTTCCTCCGTAGTAGCCGTTTTCAGGGCACCTGGGCGTGGCTCATCAAAAACCGACTTGCGGCCACGAGCAAACTCGTTAAACCAATTCTTGACGGTTACCATCGAAGGAGAAGAGTCACCGTACACAGTATCCCAGCGATTTATAATTTCACAGCGCGATTTCCCTTCCAAAAATAAAAATCCAATCACCGAACGATACTGCTCATTTTCCATTTTTGTTAAACTGACCGACACGTTTGCTTTCAAAGGCTATTAAAACAAAACTAATAGAGGTCATTGTTTAAAACTTTGACAGTAGGCTTCAAAAACATTGCACTGTACTATGGTAAAGTTTTTTTGTAATAGCAGTGCCATCGGGCGATGAGGCTACGTACTTGTTGAATGACCCTCGTATATACTTATACTTATTCTTCTATACTTTCATCTATGAGTATACCCTTCCCATGAAAAAAATAATTATTCAAATCGGCTCACAATCGCGTAAACGACAAAATCCGATCCAAAAAAGACAGTTTAACTGAGTACCTCCCTCCTTTTTGGAAGTCGGTTGATAATATGGATACTAATGTGTGCCATCCACAGGAAGAATGGAATGGTACATAACATATGGATACTAATGTGTGCCCTCCACAGGAAGAATGGAATAGTACATAAAATATGGATACTAGTGTGCCCTCCACAGGAAGAATGGAATGGTACATAAAATATGGATACTAGTGTGCCCTCCACAGGAAGAATGGAATAGTACATAAAATATGGATACTAGTGTGCCCTCCACAGGAAGAATGGAATGGTACATAAAATATGGATACGAATGTGTGCCCTCCACAGGAAGAATGGAATGGTACATAAAATATGGATACTAGTGTGCCCTCCACAGGAAGAATGGAATAGTACATAAAATATGGATACTAGTGTGCCCTCCACAGGAAGAATGGAATGGTACATAAAATATGGATACTAGTGTGCCCTCCACAGGAAGAATGGAATAGTACATAAAATATGGATACTAGTGTGCCCTCCACAGGAAGAATGGAATGGTACATAAAATATGGATACTAGTGTGCCCTCCACAGGAAGAATGGAATAGTACATAAAATATGGATACTAGTGTGCCCTCCACAGGAAGAATGGAATAGTACATAAAATATGGATACTAGTGTGCCCTCCACAGGAAGAATGGAATAGTACATAAAATATGGATACTAGTGTGCCCTCCACAGGAAGAATGGAATAGTACATAAAATATGGATACTAGTGTGCCCTCCACAGGAAGAATGGAATAGTACATAAAATATGGATACTAGTGTGGCCTCCACAGGAAGAATGGAATAGTACATAAAATATGGATACTAGTGTGCCCTCCACAGGAAGAATGGAATGGTACATAAAATATGGATACTAGTGTGCCCTCCACAGGAAGAATGGAATAGTACATAAAATATGGATACTAGTGTGCCCTCCACAGGAAGAATGGAATAGTACATAAAATATGGATACTAGTGTGCCCTCCACAGGAAGAATGGAATAGTACATAAAATATGGATACTAGTGTGCCCTCCACAGGAAGAATGGAATAGTACATAAAATATGGATACTAGTGTGCCCTCCAAAGGAAGAATGGAATGGTACATAAAATATGGATACGAATGTGTGCCCTCCACAGGAAGAATGGAATGGTACATAAAATATGGATACTAGTGTGCCCCCCACAGGAAGAATGGAATGGTACATAAAATATGGATACTAATGTGTGCCCTCCACAGGAAGAATGGAATAGTACATAAAATATGGATACTAGTGTGCCCTCCACAGGAAGAATGGAATGGTACATAAAATATGGATACTAATGTGTGCCCTCCACAGGAAGAATGGAATGGTACATAAAATATGGATACTAATGTGTGCCCTCCACAGGAAGAATGGAATGGTACATAAAATATGGATACGAATGTGTGCCCTCCACAGAAAGAATGGAATGGTACATAAAATATGGATACGAATGTGTGCCCTCCACAGGAAGAATGGAATGGTACATAAAATATGGATACTAGTGTGCCCTCCACAGGAAGAATGGAATAGTACATAAAATATGGATACTAGTGTGCCCTCCACAGGAAGAATGGAATAGTACATAAAATATGGATACTAGTGTGCCCTCCACAGGAAGAATGGAATAGTACATAAAATATGGATACTAGTGTGCCCTCCACAGGAAGAATGGAATGGTTCATAAGACATGGATACTAATGTGTGCCCTCCACAGGAAGAATGGAATGGTACATAAAATATGGATACTAATGTGTGCCCTCCACAGGAAGAATGGAATGGTACATAAAATATGGATACTAATGTGTGCCCTCCACAGGAAGAATGGAATGGTACATAAAATATGGATACTAATGTGTGCCCTCCACAGGAAGAATGGAATGGTACATAAAATATGGATACTAATGTGTGCCCTCCACATGAAGAATGGAATGGTACACAAAATATGGATACTAATGTGTGCCCTCCACAGGAAGAATGGAATGGTACATAAAATATGGATACTAATGTGTGCCCTCCACAGGAAGAATGGAATGGTACATAAAATATGGATACTAATGTGTGCCCTCCACAGGAAGAATGGAATGGTACATAAAATATGGATACGAATGTGTGCCCTCCACAGGAAGAATGGAATGGTACATAAAATATGGATACTAATGTGTGCCCTCCACAGGAAGAATGGAATGGTACATAAAATATGGATACTAATGTGTGCCCTCCACAGGAAGAATGGAATGGTACATAAAATATGGATACTAATGTGTGCCCTCCACAGGAAGAATGGAATGGTACATAAAATATGGATACTAATGTGTGCCATCCACAGGAAGAATGGAATAGTACATAAAATATGGATACTAGTGTGCCCTCCACAGGAAGAATGGAATGGTACATAAGACATGGATACTAATGTGTGCCCTCCACAGGAAGAATGGAATGGTACATAAAATATGGATACTAATGTGTGCCCTCCACACGAAGAATGGAATGGTACATAAAATATGGATACTAATGTGTGCCCTCCACAGGAAGAATGGAATGGTACATAAAATATGGATACTAATGTGTGCCCTCCACAGGAAGAATGGAATGGTACATAAAATATGGATACTAATGTGTGCCCTCCACAGGAAGAATGGAATGGTACATAAAATATGGATACTAATGTGTGCCCTCCACATGAAGAATGGAATGGTACATAAAATATGGATACTAATGTGTGCCCTCCACAGGAAGAATGGAATGGTACATAAAATATGGATACTAATGTGTGCCCTCCACAGGAAGAATGGAATGGTACATAAAATATGGATACTAATGTGTGCCCTCCACAGGAAGAATGGAATGGTACATAAAATATGGATACGAATGTGTGCCCTCCACAGGAAGAATGGAATGGTACATAAAATATGGATACTAATGTGTGCCCTCCACAGGAAGAATGGAATGGTACATAAAATATGGATACTAATGTGTGCCCTCCACAGGAAGAATGGAATGGTACATAAAATATGGATACTAATGTGTGCCCTCCACAGGAAGAATGGAATGGTACATAAAATATGGATACTAATGTGTGCCATCCACAGGAAGAATGGAATGGTACATAACATATGGATACTAATGTGTGCCCTCCACAGGAAGAATGGAATGGTACATAAAATATGGATACTAATGTTTGCCCTCCACAGGAAGAATGGAATGGTACATAAAATATGGATACTAATGTGTGCCCTCCACAGGAAGAATGGAATGGTACATAAAATATGGATACTAATGTGTGCCCTCCACACGAAGAATGGAATGGTACATAACATATTGATACTAATGTGTGCCCTCCACAGGAAGAATGGAATAGTACATAAAATATGGATACTAGTGTGCCCTCCACAGGAAGAATGGAATAGTACATAAAATATGGATACTAGTGTGCCCTCCACAGGAAGAATGGAATAGTACATAAAATATGGATACTAGTGTGCCCTCCACAGGAAGAATGGAATAGTACATAAAATATGGATACTAGTGTGCCCTCCACAGGAGGAATGGAATGGTACATAAAATATGGATACTAATGTGTGCCCTCCACAGGAAGAATGGAATGGTACTTAAAATATGGATACTAATGTGTGCCCTCCACAGGAAGAATGGAATGGTACATAAAATATGGATACTAATGTGTGCCCTCCACAGGAAGAATGGAATGGTAAGTAAAGAACTAAATTAAGTTTACTAAATCAACATATATAATATAGATATTGCAGAATCAAATATTATAATAACTCAATAATAACTGAACACTGTTCTTACGAGCTAATATTATTATCACAGAGTATATTTTTTATAATAATATACATCAATGAATATTTTAAATGCTAGTCGAGTTTCACTGCTTGCAAAGCGTACATAAGTTGCTGAGAACCGACGAATTCCCAAGTGTTGGATAAGAAATGGTAGAATGATCCATACACTGCTTCTACATGGCAATTATCTGGAAATAGAAATGATAAATTGATTGATATGTTGTTAATTCTTTTCTACACTTTATATATTTTTGTACATTGTTATATACAATCCAAATGTCATCGTACCGAGGGGACTGGAACCTCCTGGGAAACATGCCCGGCACTGTACCAACTCAGCTACAATACGACGAAACTAATGCTCTGCATTTTATCCAATTATGCATGGTGCCATCTTCTTTTCTAGTCACGTAGTATTATAATTATTCTCTTTCCAATTCACTGCCCAGTTCATTCAAACATAGTGAATGTTCGGATCGCGAAATCTAGTACGATTACGAAGTATTTATACATCGATAATTTTTTTTTTCATTGGAATTAATTTCAATAATTTCCAATGAAAAGAAAACCGGCTAAGTTGAGTTAAGTTTACTCGCTCACCGAGGCTTCCGTACCAACGTTGGTTGGTACCAATTAAGCTAGACCTCTAAATTGTATGAGCGCTCATATAAATCAGAGGCCTATCTTAATTTCTTAATTGGCGTAAACTATGTATGTATGGGGACATCCATTGTTTTTTTTATTTGTGCTGTAAGACCTTGCTTCTTGCCAAATTTCATGATTCTAGGTCAACGAGAAGTACCCTATAGGTTTTGGGTCGAAAACCTTTAGGGTACTTCCGGTTAAACTAGAATTGTCAATTTTGGTTTAAAGCAAGGTCTTACAGCACAAGTAAAGGAAAAATTCCGAAAAATTAAAAAGTTGAAAACTAAGGTAAATTTTGGTAGGTACTTTACTACTACTGTAACAAGTTTTCGCGAAAATCTAAATTTGCCCATATCTTTTTATCGTGTTAACTCAGGACCTTGATTTTTATAAACCTAATAGGGACTATAGACTGCAGTATCTGGTATAAATTTCAAATTGCTAGGTCCACCCGTTCATGATAAAATTGGTGGTGACACATGGACAAGAAATTTATCTTATAAGGGTTCCTTTTTTTATCTTTTGAGATACAGAACCCTAAAAATGACTAGGAAATAAAAAAAAAAAACTAACAAATGAAAAGCTAAAGGACACAGACAAGCAACAATTTTCTAGACTTTTCTTCTACAATTTTTTATAATTCCCATTCTAGGCCTAGCGTGCTATCATCCTCAACCGCATCATCACTTAACAACTGTCGAGATAGTGGTCAAACAAAAAAAAACAATGGCTGACAATTTTTGACAAAACAACCCCTGTTTGTTATTGAATGTATCGTAAGAATTACGCATAGCTAATATGGCCATTTTTTGGGATTTTGATCAAAAAGCTTATATACATAAAGTAAATTAACTAGAAGAGGTAAATGTGTCAAACTAAATCTTTGTTTTAACCAAGTTGAATAAAAGAAATTCTATACTCACTTCTTTCCAATATAAAAGTGAGTTCATTCGGTGTAATGAATTTTTCGTACTGATGAGTACCTTTGGGCAATATGTTCAGTATATTCTCAGCTATGCAGATAGATGCCAGTTGGGATATTCTAGTTCTATTCGGTGTTGTGAAGAACAATCTGCCGCCAGGCTTGCAGGCCTCTATGCAAGATTTGACAAATACTTCTTGGTTGTTGACATGCTCAATAACTTCTGAAGCAACTATACCATCGTAGAAATTTTTGTATTTGGTGACATGGTCCTGTAATAAATGTGTACATAAAAAATAAAACGCTGTAGTGCTCGATGGGTCTTCTTCTAAGGACTCCTTATGTGTAGACAAAACACAGGTTTAAAGATAATGGTGTTTTCTGCCATTGTTGTAGTTCAGCAGCCTTATTGTTGAAACCCTTTGTTGTTGTTTTGTTTATCATTGATCCTTCAAATTGAAACAAATATATACCAACCTCTATTTTAGTGAGATGATACTCTGGCTTGTTATTGGCTATTTTGGGATCCAGATCTCGATGTTCTATGGCTATTTTAATGAGATCTTTTGATGCATCAATGCCTGTTACTTCAGCTCCAAGCCTTGCCAGACCCTGTAAATAGATAGTTCTATACATCTTAATATATTTAATGCCAGTATTTTTAATGAGTGTATTCATAATTCTGCTCCTTAATGGCTCGAATGATTGTAATTATTTTCTTACTTTCCTCCAGACCAAAACATATATTATCTCACCTCAGATAATATGCCTCCACCACAGCCAACATCTAGTATTTTCTTATTTTTCAAAGGCTTGAGTGTTTTAGCTTCATTTGAAACATCAACCAAACCATCTCTCACGAACGGCACTCTATAAATAAGGAAAAAAATATTGTATCATGATATTAAAGTATGAACCATAACCTTTCAATACTGAATATACTACTGTGCCGAGTAGAGTAATGAACTGTGCTCACTGCATCTTGAAACTACATCCAGATCTTGAGTCTAATAGTAGCCCTGTAATTTCAATGAACACTTTTCCCTTTACAACAATATACATTTTAATTTCAGTAAAATAACACCCCAGGCAGTCTAGCCAAGTATTTTATTCATGATTATAAGGTAGTAGGACAACATGATGCTCACCTGATTATAAGCAATCATGTCTACCTATTACATACAGGATACATATAGGATATGATACAGGAGCATGACAGACAATATTTTGCACATTACTGCACTGCGTCTGTTATATTAAGACATTAAGATGTTAAGTCTTACATGCTTTGTAATTTCACTGTAAACTTTGCCATTCAAACTGAAAAACATTCCTATCTCACAGCCCAATAACTGACTAAGTGGTGGTACCGTCCCAGGCGGCTAGCATGAGTCCGACCACAACGATTAATGTACTTATTAATCTTTAAGTCTATTTAAACTTTTTATTGGCATGTATTTAATATTTTTATATTGTTTTACCTTATCATGTTCATCGAATGCAGAGGTTTCATTGATCCATTAGGATCCCACCAGTCTTTCATAGTGGAAAATAACTGAATTTCTGCATCATCCACTGTCGATTTCTCTTTGTGTTGCACACTAAAAGAACTTGTAGTTCCTAACAAACGCTTTTCTATTATTTTTGTATTGAATCTGTAATTATAAAAAGTTAATTTTAAAAGAAACAGAGGTCCTCTAATTGTAGAACTTGAAAGCTTTATAAACAAAGAGATATCGCCGGCTATAAATATTTGAGCTGTACTCACGCATTCCTTTTCAATATATTTTTACTCAAACTCCACGAATAACGTAGTGCTTTTGACGTCATTTTCTATATTTACGTTGATGCACTGAAAACTGCAATCCTGGATAAAGAGCGATGCTAAAATTAGAAGCTGAATGCTGTTTCCAAATTATTTTGGTTAATAAAAAACAATATTTACCTGATAACTGTAGCTGATTATAATTTCTTACAGGTATATAAAAGTTTTGTACTTTACCACATTACCGGAATAAAATCAACAATTTTCTTTTACAAACACCGAGAACAATCTGATAGTTTAAGCTTTCCGCAAAATACTTTGAAATCCTTGGTACCCATCAAATACAATACAATCCAATTTAGAGTTGCCAGAAAGATACAATGTAAAAAATCTTACAAATAGAAATAATATTTAAAACATTAATGTGAGGAAGGTTATTTCAAATCGGTTTAGATTTAACGGAGTTCTGAGGTAACAAACATAAAATAGAAAAAAATAAAAGGAAAAAAAACAATCGAATTGTAAACCTTCTTCTTTTTTGTGAAGTCGTGTAAAAATTAATCAAAGGCTGATTATGGTAAATAAAAATAAGTTTTTCGGCATTTCTTGGTAACAGATGATTGCGCTTTTCTTCCTTCACAGCGCGTTGTGTCACGACTTGTCGGTTAATAAGCCAAATACTCCCACGGCCCGCCCCCGGCGCCCCGGCCCCCCGCCCCTGTTACCCCCGCACTGTTACACACGCACGCACCGCGCTGAAACGTGCCGTAACCTGTTTGCGTGTGGATCTGCCGCTTTATAATTATGAAAACGTCTCATTATTTATTTTGTTGGTAACGAAATAGGACCGGAGGAGTCAAGCCACAAATTACTGTTAGAAATAATCCTGAATACTTTTTCAATATACAGTAAAGTCGCGCTGAAAACCTTCGTAGTAAACATAAATATAATATATGTGTAGCCCAGAGTAACAACACAATGTTTCATAAAAGTTCCTTTGTTACTGCCATCAAAGTTTACAATCATCTGCCCAGAGATTTTAAAACTTTAAGCCATAAATATTTTAAAATTAGGCTTAAAGAATCGTTGACATCTAAAGCGTATTACAATTTAAACGAGTTCTTTAATGATTAAGTTAATTATATTGTATACTTATTGATAAATTCTATGATTGTACTTAAGCCTCATTAGATTAAGTAACATTATATTGTACGGCCGAAAGGGTAAACTGTTGATACCATACATATTGTACATAAGACCATCTTGTACCAATGTACTTACACAGTTATACAATAAAATATTTCTATTTCTACTAAAAAGTGCAAATTGTGAGTATTTTGTTCTGTTCTGGCAATGCTGTACTGTCGCAAAATTATTTTTTCTGGCATTGACATTGCTCGCTTTCGAATATTGACATTGTCAGTTTTTTGTTATTTTATTATAGCTCCACACGATGACTGTATTTAACCAGTGTCAAGTTTAAAGCAGAATCTGTCTTGTATCATTATAAACTGCCCCGGAGACGGTCATTTAAAATTGTCCATGGGCTTCAATCAATATTTTCATCACGAAGAATAGTATTTCCATGATTCGCTTATTACCTCGTAGCCGCGAGTGACAATGGCTTCAATTGCCTCTGTAGACGAACATTTTGGTCCATCAATGACGTGAAAATGACCGTTTCTAGGGCACTTAAGTAATGTATATTTCGAGGCAAGATAGTTATAATTTAGCAATACATAAGCCTCGGCGGAATCTTGCTTCAACCTTCTTGCTTGCTTCAGCTTCACTTAACCACAGAATAAATAAAAGTACAAGACTCGAAGGAATTTATACGAAAGTCATAAAGAGAATAAATGGATATTATGGTAGTTTGTCTTGCTTACTTTTTGACCGACTTCACAAAAAAGGAGGAGGTTCTCAATTTGACGTTTTTTTTTCGTTTGAGAGATTAGGTATAGTTACTACCCGTTTGGTCACATAATTTTTTTATCGAGATCTGATAAATTATGTGACATTTGGTTTTCAATAAATTAACATTAGTTTGCTGTGTTGTGTCGAAATATGTTTAGCGGCATCCATTCCGGTTACTTTACTTCTGCACCATCAACACTAATATAAATGTGAAAGTCAGTTTGTTTAATTGTTTGGGACTTCTTCATGGTCAAACGGCTGGACTGATTTATACTGATAGCCAGCACCATGGATTAGGCTATAGGATACTTTTTAACGCGGACGAAGCCGCGGGGCACAGCTATGTTTTGATAAAGCCTGAAATGGAAACTACCTATCTAGTATCTAATAGTACCTATCCTAGAGTCTGTGCAAAAAGAGAACCGTCGTAGAAATTGACGTCGTGTCGATCGTCGGTGGCACGGATAAAATAGTCTATTCTCCGTGGTCGGCGATTTTATTTTACTGTTTTTGTTGCATTGACAACACTGCTGTTATTACTAGTACGACTAAAAATGTTTGATACTTGTTAGGTACCTACTCTTATCAATTCCAACTGATTTTGATTTGTTTTGTTGACTTGATTGTCATTTCACAGATTAGGTATGAATGAGGTGACATGACAAGAACACACCAAAACCATAGACGTAATATAAAATAACTGCGCAAAACGGCCCTGATGAGACTGACCTAGAATGGAGTTTGTCCGTTTCTTTTGTATGAAGAACTTATATATATACTACACATTTAGTAAACAAAATTATTTAGGACTAGCAGGTTGTTAGACAAGGACACACTCCCACCCGGGTGACTTTCAATTGGGCCGTTTTGTTTTACAAAGCAATTACAACCTTATTGGTAAAGCATACGGATTAAATTGCAATTGTCAATACATCTGCAGTGCACCATCCATTTATATTACGTCTATGACCAAAACAGTATGACCACCTGATTGTCCGTCTTTCGCCAAAAAATTCCCTTGACTAAAAAAGAAGAAAAAAAAAAGATTGTCCGTCTTTCTCTCGGAACAATGATGCTTTAGTCATTGTTCCGAGGTCTTTCTCATGGATGTACTGTCCTAAATGCAAACTCCTTTCTCTCTATAAAAACGGCATCTCTCTAAGGACATACAAACACCGACACGACCGAGATAGAAGAAAAGGTTTTTGTTCTAATCTGAGATACATTGGTACATAAATTCAGCGTAGCATATCTACGGCCATGCTCTGCTCTATTTGGCTAGAACTGCAGCTGCAAATGCTGCAATCATCATCATTTTCTTGCCATACTTTATTTTATTTGGGTTCATCTCGGACGTCCTGTTAGCTGTTGGCGTTGAAGGTGCCCTGACTTCGAACCCGAAGGTCGCCATTTTAAATCTTAGCCGGTGCACGAATAGACTTTTCTATATGCATTCCTAGGCGTTCGTCCACAGGCGGTAGGAGCTGCAGGGCTATTAATGTTCCACCTAACTTGCTACCCATAAGTAGCTTACCATACCACCATCAAGGTGAAGATCTGCCGCCATAACCTAATGTTGTTCCGACAGCACGGGCCTTGAGAGGCGAACCATTTTAGACCTAGTGTGTTCACCATCCTCGACCACATTATCGCTTACCACCAGGCGAGACAGTGGTTGACCACTATCTCGGTAACTTTTGAAATGTAGCCTGTCAGATATAGGTACCCAAAAAAAGCACAGCAAATTTTTCTCTTCGACTTTTGCATTTTTTTGCAAAGGCTAGCCGTTTGACCACTATACCACCTGTAGGTAAGTGACGATGCGGTCGAGTACTGTAGCAGGCTAGATCTAGAATGGGAACTGGCTCTCAAGGACGGCCGTCGGTAGTTATTAGATGATTTGATGGCAGATTTTCCATCTTGAAGTGCTGGTAGCTGGCTAGGTGGATACTAGTAATATGGAGTTCAGTGAGGGTCTTGTCTTTTGTCACACCAGCGGCTAAGTGATCAGCCGTAAGGACTCTTTCTTTCTACTTTGCCGCTACGCTAGGTATGCTACGCTGAATTTATGTACCTATGTAAGGTTGTCTGGTAGAGATCGCTTTACGCGATAAGACCGCCGATTGTATTACCTAAATATTTTTTAATTAAGAACTTAAAGTGTTGTATATTCATGGTAATCAATAAAGAGTTATTGTATTGTATTGTATCCCATATTACAACAAAAACCTTTTCTTCTATCTCGGGTGTGTCGGTGTATGTATGTCCTTAGAGCGATGCCGTTTTTATAGAGAGAAAGGAGGTTGCATTTACAACAGTACGTACATCCACGGAGTAGATCCATGAGAAAGACCTAGCATCATCCTAGAGAAAGACGGACAATTTGGTGGAAATCAGGTGGTCATACTGTTTTGTCATGTCATCTCATTCAGTCATACCTAATCTATCAAATGACAATCAAGTCGACACAACAAATCAAATATACCTTTTTTATTTATTCTTTAAAATATTGTGAACTTAAGAACCACTATATGCATTATGAGTAAGATTGCAGGTCGAAGTAGTGTGTCCAAGACCGGAACTAAGCGGTTGGTTTCAGAGTCTTCGTTGTGCTCAAGTGTGTTCAAACTTACGTTTGCGGTGGAGGTTGTTGACTCACATGTATGGGAAGACTGTAATGAGGGATTGCTGCAACAGGGTAATGACCGCTGTATAGGCTTGAAGTTGCAGTACCATTTGTATCCAGGGCAGTCTTTTGACGTGGATATCTTGATATTTGACCATTCAGCAAAGGTTGGTTTGTAGATCTATATAAGTGCTCATTGAAGTACCTCTTACCACATTCACCATCATCACCATTATCAGTAGGTAGACATCAGCCCAGTGTAGTGAACCACTCGAAAGACTCTGTTCTGACTGACTCTGTTACCGAGTTTAATCGAAGCTATGGTGAAACTAATAATTAGTACTTAAATAAAAATGTTTACGCAGGCTAGAATAATATCTAAAACTGTTACGCAGATTTAGGCGATGTTTACGCGTCGTTAGTTAAGTTACCTACTGCCTCATAGTAGCAAATACATTTGGGCTGGTTTTAAGGAACGAAACTCAACTACCGAATCACTCTTAGTACCTAATGAAGCCATTTAACTTGTTAACTATCGTAGGGTATCGTACCGATACCCGTTGGGGTAGACGGGTTCTAGAGTGGAGACCGCGAATTGGCAAACGTAGCGTAGAACGCCCTGTGACCATGTGGTGCGATGACATTCGGCCCATTGTGATGATGATGATGATGAATATCGTAGGATGCAGCGTCAGTCATGATCGAAACTCAATGAGATAAGAATAATGTACATACAACCTACAAACGCTGAACGTGCACTGAGGACACTCAGTGAACACGATCCGCTCTCTCGACTGGACTGCTCAACGACGGCCTGTTCGACGCTCGACCAGAGCGGCCACTCAGGATGACGGGCGCTATGTTATGCCGTGCAAAATTCTGGTAGAGTATTAGTATCCTTATGTTAGGGCTTCAAATGAGGCAAGTGAGGCAAAATGAAGGCCCGGTGGCGTAATCGGGAGAACGGTCGGCTTTGATGCCAAAGGTACCGAGTTCAATCCCCGCCGTGCACAAACGGATTTTTCTATCGAAAAGTTTATGTGCGCTTTTCATAGTAGCCCTCCAGTGAAGGAAAAAAATCGTTAAGAAACCAACGAACCCCGGATGGTGGTAGGACGCTAACACTATCTAGTGTCCGCCTGGCTAGCTACCACCCTAAAGTTAAGAAAAACTGTCGCCAAACATCTAATGTTTTCCGGCAGCTATCCTTGAGATCCAGTTCCCATTATAGGCCTAGCGTGCTTACCATCTTCGACCGCATCATCACTTATCAACAGGTGAAATAGTGGTCAAACGCTAGCCTATAAGATATAAAATAAGTGTCTTACTTGTCTTGCTGCTTTATATTTTAAAAACTTGCACGTAACGTTTACTGACCGCCCAGTACTTAGGTACGTAGCCTGTCGGCTGCTGTCTCTGCCATTTGCTGCTAAGTAAGTGCATTTTATCACTGAACAGTGGGTACATGCTATCGGTAAACATGGAATACATATTCTCAGATTTGGCACGGTTCTGAATACTGTTGGGTAAGATCTTGGCAGTTCTTAGAACGAAGGTGGATAGCTTTCTCAATCAACCACTTCTTTCCTGTGAGAGTGGTGCAATTGCAAGACTTTGTTGCGACTGTCGTTCCTTATTACGGAACTGGAAGTCTAGGAACTAAGTAAGTACCATGTACATACCACAGTTTTACAATCCATATGTGGATATATATATATATATATATATATATATGAATTGTAAAACTGTGTACATACACAGTGGTTACACTTTACAAACAACAAATTGTCGACCGACCAATTCTATAATTTTATTGAGTTAATTATTTTTCTTGGCCTAGTGTGCTACCATCCACAACCACATTGTCATTTACCTCAAGGTGAGACAGTGGTCAAATGCTACTCTGTAAGCTGTAGCTGTATGATTTTAAATTAATTTATATACTTAAGTACCTACCTAGGGTTATTTACGGGTATTTGCGTTCTCGAAATGAAGCCTGGGCTACACATGCTACGTAGTAGGACATAAGCATGTTAGTTACGAGTTAATTGCTACTTAGTAGCATACAATAAGCACGTGTATACGAAGAGCATGCGTGTGAATTAGCACGCTACCACAGAAAAAAATAATAGTACACTACTTAATCGCAAGCCCGTCTATCGTGTTAAATGTTACCTAGCATACCGACATACGGTGTAAGGCGCGGGATTAGATAGGTATATTATGTGCTGTGGCGCGGGTGAGAGGAAGGTAGCCAAAGCAAGTTAGATCGTAATCTCTGCGAACTCGCTACCTACTTACTTCATTTGTTTCAGTTTTCAGCTTTAAAAACTAAAACTGTAAGGCTGAGTTGCACCATCTTACTTTAACCGTAACTATAACTATTAACCGGTGATTTTATATGGAGTCTGACAGATTTTTGACGTTAGTTATAGTTAAAGTAAGATGGTGCAACACAGCCTAGATTTTATATTTCTATAGGCTTTATAGGTAGGTATCGAAATTATGAGTGTTTGTGGAATACTATAAGTACGGTCACCATAGTACAAAAACAAATTTTAGATGGAAAATGCGTGTTACAATAAATAAAAATTAATGAAAACATTCCTTTTTATTAAAGGTATCTCTATTAAATCTGTTGTTAAACTACTGTTAGTATACCTAAGTATATATTTTTGTAATTGTTTTGATTTTTTCTAAACATAATAACTAAGTTCTTAAACTAATGTAAGTATGTATACCTAAGTAATTTTGAGTCTTATACTTATATATACTAACAGTAGTTTAAGAACTTCGTTATTGAGGTTAATTAAAAAAGTGTAATTATTTTTTGCTTTTCAGTTTTTTCGGCGGTTTAATTTTTTTGTTAAAAGGTTTTATTTTATAATTTTTGGTGGCCATAATCTACTATGTTAAAAGCAGGCGTCGTTGCTTACCCCTGGCCTAGACAAACGTTATATAGAACACTAGCAGCCCGCCCCGGCGTCGCACGGGTAGAACATATATGCCTACAAAATTTGCATCAGTTTGTTGCATCGTATATAAAATATGAACATATTTAACAATCATCGTCATATTTCATCCAATTTACACAAAACCTTAACGAATTATGGACCTAAACCTTCCTCATAAACACTCTGGCTATTGGTGAAAACCGCATGATAATCCGTTCAGTAGCTATTGAGATTATTGCGAACAGACAGACAGACGCAGTGATGAACTTTGTTTTATAATACTTACGTAGTGATATTGGACGGCCCTTTGGCGTAAAGGATAGTTACCCTGATTCTGACCCGACGGTCGTTGGTTCTAATCCTAGCTATATACCTACCAATGAAAGTTTTATGTGCATTCATGAATCATGAGTTTTCGTACAGTGGTTGTGGGATCATTAAATCTACCAAAAAGTAGCTTACCATCAAGGAGGACATCTGCCGCCGTAACCTTACACCGTTCCCCGACGCAAAATGTAGGGGTAATATACGTTTAACGTGTGTATCTGTGTGTCTGTCTGTAGCATCTTAGCACCTAACCGGATGAACCGATTTTGTTTTTATTATTGATCGTTTTTTTTTGTTTGATAGATGTCCTCATCGAGAGTTTTCTTAGCTTTGATTCATAAAAATTCGTTCAATCGTTATAAAACTATGAGCTTTTTTCTAGTTAATTTCGCTATGAAATCAACTTTCATAGATCTGATCAATTCGAAAATCTTCTTCTTCAACGATATTGTAAGAACATGGAAGCATTGACCTGATGCTGGGACATCTCCTGGACTCTACAGAATACTCAAATCCTCACCAAATTACAGCTCAGATTTTAAATGTCGTGTTTAGAGTCATTAGAATGATTTTAATGAAAAGATTATATATAGATCAGTCGGGGTGGCTTAAATTACTATATTATTATATATATAGATGAATATTATTTTATACAATAGATCATATTATTATACTATATTGACTTCAAATTGATTGTGATCGGTGAGGATCTACAGCATAGCTAAGCTTATAATAATATTTTCGTAGTAACTATGACCTAATCTGTGGTTTCACTGCAAATATTTTATTAATTTTGCGATGCGTGTTTCTGAAATTCGTGATATCTTCTAGAGTTTTCATTTGAATTATATACTGTAAAGGACAATTTTAATCTATAATATGTGGCCAAGCTAATTAACGTAATTATTTGGATAAGGATTAATACTATATACTTGAAAATAGCTTTGGAAGTTATGTCATATTTTTTAACAAAAAATTTAAGATTAAAATGGTTACTGTGAGTCAACCTTAAGAGATAGACATATGCTGTCGCGGACTTTTTTGTAGGTCTTATTAAGTTGTATAACTCTTGCATAGAAAATATTCTTCTATCTATTTTCAATTAAGCAGCGTTCGTAAGAAACGTGTTTTTTCGACCGTTTTTTTGCCGACTTGGGTTGCAAATTAGGTCTCCACGAATGTACCTTTGATTTAAACGGGATAATATATAGCCTATTTTCATTCCGAAAGTCCATTCTATGTATTAGTGAAAGAATTTTTTAAATCGGTTCAGTAGTTTTTGAGCCAAATCATTACAAACATACATAAATACAAATGTTCTCTCTTTATAATATTAGTATAGATATAGATTTATGCTCTATAATAAGAATAAAAATAATTTAAGATCACTTAAAAAACTAAAAAAACCGACTTCCAACGTCACGCTATTCAATTTCAATACTAAGTTTGAGGTGTTTATCTTCATATCTCTGGAGATACTGAAGATATCTCGATGAAATTTAAATGGCGACCAACCACCTGTAAAATATCATCATCATCATAATCAGGTATCAGTCCACTGCTGGAAATATGCTTCTATCAAGACACGCAATTAATGAGCTCGATTTGCGGCTCTTTTTGTTTTTTTCCAGTTAGTTTGTTGACATACATTGATGATATGATAAAATCATCAAAATAATGATACTTTTATCCATTATTTTTGTTAATTTATTCAAAACGGCTCGACCGATGTCGTTAAAATTTAAATGGAACCCCCTTAGAGGGATACCCTTTTCAATAAAAATAGAATTATTGAAATCAGACTACTCTGTAAAAAGTTATGCGTGGTCATACATAAAAAAAAATATACGCGTCGACTTGATAACCTTCTCCGTTTTTTTTCCGTCGGTTAAAAAGTAATAAATGAATTTCATGAATTCCGCAAAGTAAAGTCAATTTTGAATGCCAAATAATAAGTATGTATGTGTATCTCAATCGTGATAGTAGGAGTATGATCGTTAATAAGTAGGTACCTATGCTTCCGAAGTCTGTGGCTTTATTGTGATAATGTATACACTCGGTGAACATTCTGTTAATGAGCATAATACCTAGTAGCAAACAAGCATGTAGAAAAGCGTGTAGGTAGCATGTGTATTCCACGCATTAAATTTAAATTATTCTTATGCCTTAAATCTGGAATAGAATCCCCGCTGTTTAATTCATTACAAGCGGGTCAAAAAATGTTTTCCATTTTCTACCTGAGCACTTCAGTAAAAAGATACATTGATAGGTTATTGAAATACCTATAACCTTTGGAAGTGGTACTTTTAAAAAGCAATTAGAAATTGATTCAAAGGGCGCCTTCGATGATACTTACCCCTCCATTCAAAGTATACGTAAATCCGATGAGTTCGAAGGATGGAAAGTAGATTTCCCACTCGAGCCTAGCAGATTGTAATGCGTAAAGAAAACAGAAATTTAATTTTCCAGCGCGAAAAATGACAAGAACTTTGAAGTTTATCTACCGCCTCTGAGATTTGGCGAGCTTCGGTACTTTGGCCCAGTTTTAGAGCCGGGAAATGTGCAAGAATCGGTGAAATTATTCGTAGAAGATTTAATATGGCGTGCCGTAGTCGAATATATACCGATGTCATGTTTTGATGTTACGTTTGATGTGCCTTATGTGACTTCAGGTGGTGTTTGTATTGTATTGTTACTAACTTACGTTTTTAACGATGAAAGTAGGTAAGTATATCTGATGGTAAACGGACTTTTACTAACAACAAACTACTAAAACTGAGTGAAATTCAGTTTACTATTATTTTAAGTGGGTAACTGAGTATTATAGGAATAAAATGTGAAGGAGAACCTAGATATAAATACTGTCTTACTCCGAACAACAGCATAATATGCAGAAATTATATGGTCCATATTGAAATCTAATTGGTATAACGTCTGTATGGACAAGTTCCGCAAATGCTTGTGTCTGGAATGGGTTGTCAAAAGAGCAATGGGTGGGGATCGAACTCACGATCTCTCGATCGCCAGGCCGACGCCTTTAGCCATTAGGCTATTGCTGGCATTGTCTGAATGAAATGTCTATTTTTTTAACCGACTTCAAAAAAAAGAGGAGGTTTCTCAATTCGACCGTATATATTTTTTTTATGTTTGTTCGCGGATAACTTAGTCGTTTATGAACCGATTTTGATTATTATTTTTTTGTTCGAAAGGAGATATCTCAAGTGTGGTACCATGGAAATTTTATCGAGGTCTGATAAGTATCTCCAGAGATATTGAGATAAACATCTCAAAATTGGTACTGAAAATGAATAGCGTGGCATTGAAGTCGGTTCTTTTTTAGTTTTTAAACGATATTATTGTGTACTGAATAAAGTTCAATTTTGTATCACTCACTAAAAAAGTGCGCGCCGCGGGTCGTTGCATTGCGTTTCGGTTTGAGCTGACCCTAAACGAGTAAAAGTTTATTCATTTATATTAAGTGAGCAATTATAAAACACTATGATAGGACAACCCCATACTTTGGATGGTATATTTTGAATTAAATATTTCAATAGAATATATAGGTATGTAAGGTTATAATGTATTTCTGTCGTAGATAAAAGACACCAAGATGCGGTACTTGATTCTGTACGCGATCTAGCATTAAAACGTGAAATTGACATTGAAGCAGAAGAAATAGAAGTACAAAGTTCAATTTTAAATAGCAAAGAGAGGAAGACTTCGAAATTGTCCCAAAAAAAGAGTGACAAAGAAAAGAATAAACCATCTGTCCCTTCAAAAGCTGCTAAACAGCTTACTACATTTGAGATCAAGCTTTCCGGGGATAGCATTTTATCGGGTAAAGCCTTTGATGATGATTTTTTTTCCTTTGCTAAAGCAAATAAGTAGTATAAAATAAAGTACTTCCATTTACAAGAATGACATGCTAGCAGGGCTAGCATGGCAAGGAGATTATTTTGTCTTTCCACCTATCCGTGTTTTGTTTGGTGGAGAAGGCAAATTATAAGTGAAGTTTTTCAACAATTATAAACGCCCGCTGACTTTTAATCAATTCTTTTTTTAACTGTTTAATACGAAACAAAATCAAAACTCGGGGTTGAACTTCACCAAACGTTTAAATTGTTGTGTTGATCTCCTGTCAGTGGCGAAAAACAGGGAAATAATTTTGTCTTTCACCCGGGGATAAGGCCATGCTAGCTCTGCTGGTAGACCTATGCGTGGTTAGATGCCTGGCTTTTTCCAGCACCATACCATTCTGCCAGCTAAGTCTGGCTACTTGTAAATCCATAAGAAAGGCATGGCCACTACGTATAATACACTACAAACTACGTATAATGTTAGCGTTTTATTTCCTGCCTACGATTTGGGAATAAATATCTGACAACAAAATCTTACGTTATATCAAAATCTAACATCAGCTGTATCCATAAAGCGAGCTCTACATAGACTTGAATTCAATTGAAAACCACTCTCTTCTTTAATTTTGTAGTACCTAATGGTTTTGAACTTTTAAGACTTTTGCTAGTCCACCTGGAGTGGTTTTTAAAAATGATAATACGGTAACAGGACAAGCACGACACTCGCCTGATGGCAAGCGATTACGTCTACTTATTACAGATACAGCGGCATGCTAAATTCTGAACTGCCAGAATTTTTCATTTCTCTGCACTGCGCCTCTTACCTTGAGACATAAAGATGTTAAGCTTCTCATGCCCTGTAATTTTACTGGACATATTGCCATTTAAAACGAAAAATATTAATATTTAATAGCCGAATTTATCGGCAAAGTGATGCTACCATGTGGTGTAGTTGTAAGACTTCTGCTAGTCCGCCTGGGGCGGTACCACCACTTTGCCAATTAATTTTCAGCCGTGAAATAGAAATGTTTTTCAGTTGAAATGGCAAAGTTTCCAGTGAAATTACAGGGCATGAGAGTCTCAACAT
Source organism: Cabera pusaria (assembly GCA_954871355.1). Classification (NCBI taxonomy): domain Eukaryota; kingdom Metazoa; phylum Arthropoda; class Insecta; order Lepidoptera; family Geometridae; genus Cabera; species Cabera pusaria. Next base: position 16,356,654 of record OX940896.1, read on the forward strand.
CTTTATGTCTATAGGTAACAGGCGCAGTGCAGAGATATGCAAAATTCTGGCTATCCAACGATGACGTCTTCTTATTACAGATACAGCGGCATGCGAAATTCTGGCTATCCAGCATTTTGCATGCCGCTGTATCTGTTATCAGTAGACGTATTGTTTACCATCAGGCGAGCATCGTGCTTGTCCTGTTACGTTATATCATTAAAAAAAACTCTCACAAACCATCTTATATAGGCATACATCAAAGACAAGTGTGGTTGACTGTGTTGTCCAATAAGCATAGTTGGGAAACTTCAAGTCGCGAGTGAACAGTTATTTTCTCTAAGAGCCTGGCGTCGTCTCACGCCGCTACGTCTCAGCTCAAATTATATTCCGTTTCACTTGATGATCAATATCCTGCCTATCATTAAAATGGAACAAAATAATTAAGTTATAAGATAGTTTAATAATCAGATAGCTTAAAAACTATAAAAACCGATTTCGCATGCCGCCTTAGAGCCCTACTAATGCAAAAAATAATCATACATATCGGTCCACAATTGGCGGAATAATCGCGTAACAAACATAAGAGTTTGAGGTATATATCTCCATATCTTTGGAGAAACACATCAGATCTCAATGAATTGTATAATGGGACTACAGTAGAGATGTACCATACCCAATAATACGCATGGGTAAATTAATCATTCGAATCGGTTTACAATTGGCGGAGTAGTCGCAAAACAACAAATTGATCCGACCAAGTGCGAGTTTTACTATGTTTTTTTAGTATTTGTTGTATAGCGGCAACAGAAATACATCATCTGTGTAAATTTCAACTGTCTTACTATCACGGTTCATGAGATACAGCCTGGTGACAGACGTATAGACAGACAGACAGACAGACAGACAGACAGACAGACAGACAGACAGACAGACGGACGGACGGACAGTGAAGTCTTAGTAATAGGGTCCCGTTTTTTACCCTTAGGGTATGGAACCCTAAAAAAATATAGATGAATTAAAAACCTCTTTTTTAGAAATCGGTTGATAAAATGTGATGACTATTGAATGTGCAAGATACTAAAATAGCTTTATCTCAGCTTAAAAGTAATTGCTGAATTTGAGTCTATTGTTTACATTGTTAAAGTATCTGTAAATGATATTTTTACCGACCCGGTGGCGTAATCGGGAGAACGGTCGGCTTTGATGCCAGTGGTACCGAGTTCAATCCCCGCCGCCCAATCCATTTTTCTATAGAAAAATGTATATGCGCTTTTCACTGTGGCCCTCCGGTGAAGGAAAAACATTGTTAAGAAACCAACAACCCCGCATGGTGGTAGGACACTATTTAGTGTCCGCCTTGCCAGCTACCACCCTCAAGTTAAAAAATCTGTCATGGGGTTGTTTGGTTTCTTAACGATGTTTTCCTTCACCGGAGGGCCACCGTGAGAAGCGCACATACATTTTTCGATTGAAAAATCCATTGGTGCACGGCGGGGTTTGAACTCGGTACCACGGCATCAAAGCTGACCGTTCTCCCGATTACGCCACCGGACCCTCAAAATCTAATGTGTTCAGGCAGCTATCCTTGAGAGCCAGTTCCCATTCTAGGCCTAGCGTGCTTACCATCTTTGACCGCATCATCACTTAACAGGTGCCAACGCTAGCCTATAAGATATAAAAAAAATAAATAAATAATAAGGTACTTTAATGCTACTCAACAAGTTCATTAATTTGTTGAGTGGGCATGTTCAAGACTTTTAAGGGGTTGAAAGGCATCTCGGTAAATTAGGTACAAACGTTATAAGTGGATTTAGAAATGTGAATAAGTTGGTGTATAAGTTTTCCCTGTAAATAGCTTACCTCAGTTAAGAGGACGTACTTAGAAAATAACAACTATATTGGGTAATACGAGGGTCTCTCCAAAAGGTTAATTCGATTGCCAGCTAAGGCATGTTATTTAAATAGGATTTTTCTTACCTATGCCTATATTCTAAAAAAACCGGCCAAGTCGAGTTGAACTCGCCCACCGAGGCTTCCGTACCAACGTTGGTATGTACAAATTAAGCTAGACCTCTAAATTGTAACAGCGCACTTATAACTCAGAGGTCTACCTTAATTGGCGTAAACTATGTATGTATGGGGCCACCCTTTAATTTTCAACTTTTTTAATATTTTTTCCTTAATTTGTGCTGTAAGACCTTGCTTCTTGGCAAATTTCATGATTCTAGGTCAACGGAAAGTAGCCTATAGGTTTTCGACCTAAAACCTTTAGGGGACTTTCAGTTGACCTAAATTGTCAATTTTGGTTAAAAGCAAAGTCTTACAGCACAAGTAAAGGAAAAATTCCGAAAAATGAAAAAAGTTGAAAATTAAGGTACATTTTGGTACTAAGAAATTATTGCGAAAATATAAATATGCCCATATCTTTTTATTGTGTTGAGTCAAGACCTTGATTTTTATACACCCAATAGGTATATATATAGACTTCAGTATCAGGTATAAATTTCAGCTTGCTAGGTCTATCTGTTCCTAAAAAAATCATAAATTGAATACCTACTTTCAAATGAAGTGAATCCAGACTAATAATATAAAAACGTGTGTAACTCTGTCACTCTTGTCTGTTTGTTACTTAATCACGCCTAAACGGACGATCCGATCCTAATGAAATTTAACAAGGTATACTTTACAGCATTGATCATATAATTGATCATGGTTTACTGTAAATTGGGCTACCATACCATAGTTCTATAGTTCAATGCGCAAATAAAATGGTTTTGTCGCCTGGAGGCAACAGTAACTTTTGGCAACAGTGATTGTAAAATAGGATCATGCTTATCCTTCAAGCATTTACCAATGGAGATGTTAACGCAAGGCGTATCCCTCTGCTGGCCATATGGCCATATGAGCGTGCGTAACTACGCTGTATTTTTAATACTGTGTGCGTGTTTAAGCTAGTGTGCGGCATCGTTAACATCTCGACACGTTAACATCTCCATTGGTAAATGCTCGAAGTGCTTATCACGTAAATTCATTGTCATCGGAAACTGAGGTAACATATAAAATTTCACTTCTGTGTGATAAGTGATAAGATTTCACGTACACAATCATAATAAACACATTACAAGTTAGCACAAGTGGTAGGAAAATTATATCGATGTTCTGCCTGACTTGCTACCAAAGAGTAGCTTACCACTATTAATGAGAACATCTGCCGCCATAACTTTACGGTGTTCTGGCAGCAAACAGCTCTTAAGAGTCAGATCATTCTAGGCCTAGTGTGTTTACCATTTTCGACCACATCATCGCTTACCAACAGACGAGAGTTTGTGGAAGTCAAATGCTAGCCTATCACATATAAAAAAAAGTGTAATAAAAGCTTTAAAGAGATCCGAGTGTTATGACGATACTACTGATCATCATCATAATCAGCAAGTGTCAGATGCCGATACTACTATTGAAGATACGAGTATATCTCTGAATCGGATTGAAACTGAAACTGTCAATATCTAATAAGAAATTCGTAACAGGTACTGGCAGAATAGTTCAATTTGAGACGATCGGGCAACATCCGCCTGACGCGCCGAAGATAATAGCACTGATTAGCAGCAATAATTTACCGGCCCAAGACGATCTGCCAATAGTTTTCCTGAACGTCGAGAATTTGTACCAGATACCTCTAAATGAGTTGAAGGCACTGAGGTAGTAAATAGTTAACTTTGGTCAGTTAAGGAAGTTGCTCCCTTTGTTTGGGTACCGTTATTAGCATTATTAGATTGGATTCTAGACGGAGGACATCTTAATTGCGGTTGTTTAATTAGATAATTTTGTGATACCAATGGAAACAACTTATTGTAAGAAGTCGCACAGTATATATAATAGTTACACAGTAGTAGCACTAAAAGTTTGCAGTTATAAATAACTAGCAACGCCTCGCGGTTTCACCCGCGTAGTTCTCGTTCCCGTGAAAATACGGAGATAAAATATAGCTTATGTCTTAAAAGTCTTTAACTCGCTCATAATGTAGCTTTCCGCGCCGCTTGGCACGTAAGTCAGTTTATGATGGGCGCCTCTGGTTTACATGTACCTCGATGGTGTATAATTAATTCATTAAGGTTTTGTATGAATTGGTTGAAATATGACGATGATTGTTGAAGATATTCATGCTCGACACAACAAACTGATGCAAATTACAATACAATACAATACAAAATACTTTATTGTACACCACTTAAAGTAACTTACGAAACAGTTAACTCATAAAAACTATAGTACAATGGGCGGACTTATCGCTAAGAGCGATGTCTTCCAGTAATTATATATATTATTAAATATATTATTATTATTATATATATTATTAATTTAGTAGGCATATACATATGTTCTGCCCGTGCGAAGCCGGGGTGGGCCGCTAGTTATGATATTAGTATGTTTTTAGTTTTCATGGTCATTAGCACTATTAATAGAACTATCAACGTTGATAGCTTTGATACGAGTAATTCTATTAATAGTGATATATATGTTTCACAAAAGTAACTCGGCAGGGCTTATTGTACCTATAGCTAGTAAATTAACTACTTCCTGTAATTCCTTTTATACTTACAGTCTAGGTAGTATTTCAAAGATAGTCTATTAAAGATTACATTGTATTTATAGAGTAACCCATCTTTACACGAAGTGGCAAATCGGGGAAGAAGTACATTGTTCAGAGCAGCAACCATTGAAAAATAATATCAATTTCAACGATCACAGAGCAGTTCTTATAGCTATCGAATTGTTCTCGAAGGTCGTCGCTGCGTCATTTTTGGACAATCATTTTTTTATTGAGGTACGTAGTCGCTATTTAATTCCTTTGTATATTTTGCAACATCGAATAGACTATTTATTCTACTTATCAAATGTAAAGATTTTAAATGTGCACTCCATAAGAAAATAAAATGAAAATTCGTAGATAATATAAGAGATTTCAAATAAATCTTGCCTACTTTCTTCATGAAATTAGATTACTTGTTGGGATTTAACGCAACCTTATTTTACTTACTTATAATACTTATAATACTTTGTAGGCCAATATCTTTTTACTCATTCCTTTTACTTTTGTCAATCAGTTTGTGTTGTGGTATAATTATAACCAGTTTATTTATATTAATTTCTTTCTTATTATTAACATTTTTGTTTACAGATACATGGCATCAGACCCCCACCGCCACCAATACAACCAAAACTATTTGGTTACGAGAAATACGATCGTGATTTTGGTATTAACACACCAAAAACAGTCAACGAAGACCTTGATTTCATTATAGCAGTCACCAGAATCGATGCTAGAAAACTAGCATATGGAATCAATGCATTTATACGCGAAGAATATCCACTGTTCCCACCCACAGTGACAATCAAATTGTTAGAACGCGAAGGTTTCTGTACCAACGATATTAATCTCATTAGAGCGTCGACGGTGCCTGATTTGGTTCTTCGTCAAGATATAATACTCCAAGCGCAGATGACCTTAGAAGTTTCTATGGGTATAGTCGGATGCAAAACTCAACAACTCACTCACTGTTATTCGAGAATGTTCTGTACCATTAAGGACTCAGAGCCGACAATGGCTTTTTTGCGAAACATAACCGATATTAACGATGAAATAATCTCGACTGGTAATAGAGACAGCTTGTTGTCCGGGTTTGCGTTAGATACAGGAAACGTCGTGATATTTTATCTAGAAGGTCCTAGAGATGGTCATATTTTGAGCATATGGGATTCAACTGAAGATTTTTATCCCAAAGTAAAGCCGGTGTTTTCATGCTCTAACAGATATTCCACGAGGATTTACCCAGGTTAAGGAACTAAATAAGCAATAAGATCGTTTAAAAAACTAAAACAACCGATTTCAAATGCCGCGCTATTGAATTTTAGTACCAATTTTGAGGTGTTTATCTCCATATATCTGGAGATACTTATCAGACCTTGATGAAATTACCATGGTACCACACGTGGGATATCTCCATGCCAACAAAAAAAGAATATTCAAAATACCGGTTCATAAACGACGAAGTTATCCGCGAACAAACATTAAAAATAAATGTGTATATATATATACGGTCGAATTGAGAAATCTCCTCCTTTTTTTGAAGTCGGTTAAAAACTTCTTAAATAAGTGGATATTGGTGTAAATTTCTAACAAAGTTACATATAATAATTATTTAGAGACTGTCTACAACATAGCAGACAGTTTACTACTGTCTGTACTGTGTTTGTATTTTCAATCGACTTTCAAAATGGAGTAGGTTCTTAATTCTTCTGTATGTTTATTTACTTATTTAAAAAAAAATATATTTATGTTACGCGATTATACCGTCAATTTCATTGGGATCAGGATCTAAATATCTCCAGAGATATGCGATAAACGTCTCTCAACCTTGCTACTGAAACTGACTCGCAGAGAATGGAAGTCAGTCTTAGTTTTTAAACTATCTTCATTATTATAAATAATACAATATATATATATATATATACAACTTCTATATTTACAATAGTACACATGTCTATATACCTAAAAAAGTAACTTTTACAACACATCATACATCAAATATTTACAGCAAATATACAACTTAAAAATAAATAAAACTATTTGAAATATTATAAATAAAAATTAAACTAGTTATAAATAAAAAACAGAACCTAGGTCGCAGCTGTCTGCCGGTAACGTTCCCAAAAAGCTGGCGACGTTACCTCGTTGAATTGCTAGGCTAATCCGTTGGCCGAGGTAAGCGCCAGCTCTTTGGTCATGAGTGACGTCTATTAAACGTCTGGACAGCTCCTTTACAAAACCCCAGGCATCTCGACCCCACGGACCCATTGTTTCGACCCCAAACGGAAGAAAAATGTAGCCATCACCAATGGCAGCATATTTCCTCCGTTTGAGGGTTTCTGCCGCATCCGCTGCCGCACCCGCTGCTCGTGAGGTCCCGCATATGTGGGACGCTGCTAACGTGTCAGCACACGTCGCGTCCCACACCAACGGTCTCCCTCGGCACCACGGAACCAACGTCATACCGTCGGGTCTCTTGCCATCGTCACGTGATATACCGTTCGGCTCTAATATAGCCGGCACGTTCACGGTGGCAAGGGCCCGACGAATGACGTCATTCAAAGAGGCGTGACGTGAGAGACGCCCTGCACTGCGGCGGCATGACAGGCCATGGTGGCCTAATCTGTCTACTTCACTGCCGCAGTGACAATTGTGAGGTACTGTCCGGGAGATGCCCAGACGTAATCCCACAGCAATGGAGAAGCTGTCATCGTCCATAAGGGTAACTATGTTGGAAGAAGGTAATGCGTGTAGCCAGTATCCAGATTCTTTTTCACGTGTGGCAAGGAGACGAGCCCGGTCCCTAATATCAACACTTTTTTGAAATAGTTCATCTTGAATAATTTTACAAAGGGGCTCGTCCCATAGCCTTTGTGAACTAAGTTTTTTGGGTAAGACCTCCCCTGGACAAGCCAAAGACCAGGCCGTTTTAGCTTCTTCTACGTATGCTATGGAAATTTCAGATGATGATTTCGAAATTATTTTTTTAAAAAGATCTGAAACACTATTAGTAGAAGATAAAAAGGCCGGTAGCGAAACACTTGAAATTTTGCGGATGCCAATGCCTCCAAACCGAATAGGCAGAGAGGCCTGACACCATGAATTATTTGAAAGTGAACAATTAAGAATTTGGGTTAAAATATTTTTGATCGCGTCATCTAAAATTAATAGTAATGGTATATGATTCCAAAGAGGGCTACAGCGTAGTATGTATGTAAATTTAGGCACAAAAAGACAAAATTTAATTAGATGGAAAGCCATGTGGTTATGAATTTCGGTGAGACGCTTAGACGTATCGTCAAATTTTTGACGATGTTCATCCACAAAGACCGGGAAAGACTCTTGAAGGATCGGAGCTCCTAGGAGGCGCAGACTTTCTTTGTTGAGTAATTTTAAATTTGGAGCCAAACTGTTAAATTTATTATACAAATCGTCTCTTTGGTCCGATGGTACAATATCTGTGATAATAAGTTCACACTTAGAAAAATTTAGTTCCAAGCCAATCAATTTAAATTTGTCGATTAAAAACTGTAAATCTTGTAATACAGTTGTGGCTTTGCCTCCGAGGGTTCCGTCGTCCAGATACCACATGTTTAATTTGGAATTTAGACTCGAAATTACGGGGTGTATTGCTAGTCCGAAAATGGCTGGCCCAAGAGGGTCGCCCTGTTGACAACCTGAGCAAGAATTTATTAAATGGTCTCGGTAAAGTAATTTAGAATCCAATCCGTAACATTGCCAAAGGTAGTCAAAAGTTTCTGGAATATAATTTTGAATTTCATTCAAAAGAGTAGTACGATCAACAGAGTTAAAGGCATTTTTGACATCCACCTTCAATATCACCTCACCGCAACCGTGATGTACAAATGTACGGAGAGCATGAACAGCTGCCTCGCATATACAGAAGCTATATATACATATAAATAATGTTGTATACGATTGCATACCACATCTAAAACATCTTATTCCTTGAAACGTTTATCAGTAAGCATCGGTCGAACCAGTTCTGCGAGTAGCTAATCGTCCGCTACTACACTACTTTTCTAGCTACCTACATGTATATTATATTTTTGTTAGAAAACACCAATTATTACTATCATATATATGCCTAGACTAAATAACAAATTGTAAATATTAAAATTTCTCATTTAAGTGAATTTTAAGGCGGCAATAGCCCAATGGATAGGGTGTCGGACTGGCGATCGAGAGGTCGTGAGTTCGATCCCCACCCCACCCATTGCACTATTGACGTGAACCCACTCCAGTCACAAGCATTAAGCTTAGTTGGAGGGGTTAACAAAAATACCAGTAATGTGCAACCCACAATAAAAAATAATCTATCGACAGCTCAACTGTTTTTATTACAAGCTTTTATTTAACTTGCAATGTATGTATGCAACTATGTATGTTCGGGTGGAATCTGGGAAGCTAAATTAGACCCACTTCCCGATGTCCGATTAGACTCAAATTTGGTGTACTTATGTATCTTCGGTGACAATACAATGATATGGTACCATGGAGCTGGTCTGATGATGGAGACGGAATGTGCCACGGCATCTCTGTGATAAAACAACATAACCCCACCGAATTTGAGATCGATTGATTTGACTTGAAGAGAACTTTACGCCTAGATGATATCCAGGGTCTGATGATGAAGCTGGAAGGTGGCCACAGCTACTCTGTGATAATAGTATATTTCATTACAAGTGCGGGAAGGCTGTCATTGCAAAGAGTTCCGACAAATGTCTACCCGAGCTGAGGCGCAGCCGAAGGCGAGGGTTGACAGTCGGAACAAGTTGCAATGGCGGTTCCGCACGTGTACTGAACGACTATTTTTAATACAGTTGCGTAAAAATGAAGCAATTTAATAAAATTATAAAAACACAATAAACATTCACATAATTCACAAATACATTGAAATTGGTACAGTTTTTTATACTAACTGGGGAAGTTTTAGGTTGCATATTTACTGTTTGAGACAAACTATTATTAATTTCGTATGAATGTTCATGTATATTTGTTTTCTGAAAAATGGCGCCAACCGTAGAATATAAGCAGAGTTTTTTTTTCTTCACCCATTCTGGTAGGCAAAGAGAAATATGCCCATACAGCCAAGTCTTCAGTAGAATTGTTTTATTGATATGAAATGAAAATGAAATTTAATGAGATGAAATAAAATGAAACCTAACTTAACTCATTCAATCAAATTATTAAATCTGATATTGAAACAAATTAGTAGCTTCATTTGAGAAATATACATATTTGCATGAATCATAAAAACTTCTATGATTTTTTTTAGTAAAAACTTCATGATCGGTTTTTTAACCGACTTCCAAAATTAGTTTTTTTAAACGATATTATTTTTTTAATAGAAATCATTTTGATAGTTGGGAAAGAGAACGCACGAGTTCGGGAAAGGCAAAAAAAAAGCACGAGTATGTAATAGCCCACATCCCGAACGCTATACGTCCCTGCAATACGCCATTTTTTGAGCAACTGTATTAAAAATCAACATAACCCTACCGAGTTTGGGCTCGATGGATTTGTGTTGAAAAGAACTTTTCACCTAGATGATATCCAGGGTCTGATGATGAAGCTGGAAGGTGGCCACGGCATCTCTGTGATAAATCAACATAACCCTACCGAGTTTGGGCTCGATTGATTCGTCTTGAAAAGAACTTTTCACCTAGATGATATCTAAGGTCTGATGATGAAGCTGGAAGGTGGCCACGGCATCTCTGTGATAAATCAACGTAATTCTACCGAGTTTGGGCTCAATTGATTCGTCTTTAAGAGAACTTTACACCTAGATAATATCCAGGGTCTGGTGATGAAGCTGGAAGGTGGCCACGGCATCTCTGTGATAAAATAACGTAACCCCAGTGAATTTGGGCTCAAATGATTCGTCTTGAGGAGCACTTTACACTTAAATGATAGCCAGGATCTGATGATGAAGCTGTAAGGGGGCCATGGCATTTCTGTTATAAAGCAACATAGCCCCACCGAGTCAATTGATTTTCCGCGAAGAGCACTTTACCCATAATCACATCAAATATCCGTGGAATATTTTAAAACATCATGCCTTATCTTAAGTACTTAGGTAGTAGGTAGGTAGTCGGTATCTATACCTACCTACTAAAAAGTTAAAAATAATTTTATATTAATAATAATAAATTAATAATTTTTAAACTTGAACAAATAAGGTCTAATTTTTTTTACAGAACTCATTAATTCTTCTGCGCCGTTCGTAATCTTGAAGATGTTTGTACCTTTGAATGTGGTTTTAGCTTGTCCACCTATATATGCTCGCCCGGCTCTTCCTCTACCCACTAGATCGGTATGAAACATTTTCGATAAGGATTTAGTAAATTATGTAAGAATGTAGTTGTACAAATGATAAATTAAAATCTACCAGCAATCAGCAAGGGACAGTAAGTGTCCTTGTTATGTAGCAAAATTGTATCATTTGTGTCACTGCCTGTATTTAGATACAGTAACGTTATTTATTAATAGGTATCAGACAAGCCTATGAAAGAATCTGTCGAGTACTATGGTCTATAAGTTAAGAATGTAGTACCTTAGTAAAATGACAACATTGTCTGACGTATGCCGAGGGTTAATTGTTTTTAGGGATATGGGGGTCTACCACAAGAGTATATTTTAACATGTTCATATATCAAACCTACTGCGCTGGAGAAGCTATATAACTATAGGCTGCTATACAGCCGTATCGCACCATCTCGCTTTTGAGTCTCTTCAGCATAGTAACTTTTGAAATGAGAATGTTAAACACTTATTATAGGCACTCAGTGCAATCAGAACTCCGATGAATATGTAATTAAAACAAACACTAATTTTAAAATTAATATTGCATCCATGTGACAGGCAGTTCTAAAACTTGGTAATCTGATTGCAAGAGAGCTGTGTTCATTTCCCAAGCGGGTCCAAATGCCGACAACGATGGAACTGAAAAGCTTCAGGATGGAATTATGTGTGGCCGCTCGGCCAATTCCTGTTGTGATTGAGGACCACACACTGGGTAAGTAATTTTAAATACTTAATAAAAATCGTCATCATCAGGGCAGTGTCGCTCAAAGTTACGTCCCTACGTCCGTTAGTGTGGTCACCCTATACCACATGCGTAAAGAAAAGGAACAGAGACAAACCTTCTAAGGAACGGACAAAACGTTTACCTAATCTTGTAGGGTTGGTACGAAAACTAGCCAAGTGCAAGTCGGACTTGCACTCGTAGGGTTCCGTAACACAGTAAAGTATTCTATAACTATGATTTTTCGCAACAAAAAAATTAACTGGTTTTTCATAGTGTTTGTATGAAAAACAAAGTTATCTTTGCGGTCGCCATATCTCAAAAACTGCTGACTGTATCTCGTTCAAACCAATTTTCATTGTTAGTTTTTATTGAGATCTACAGCATGTATTGTTTTTAGATTTTTCACTCCCATACATTAAACATACATTTTAACACTTTAGACGCGCCTATCTTTCAAATGATTGACTTTTAGAAAAAATGATTTTAGGAACCTCAATTCACAGAATACATCTATATACCAAGTTTCAATTCTGTAATCCTAACAGTTACGGAATAAAATGGTTATTGAGATATAGCGACCGCAAATATAACTTTGTTTTTCATACAAACACTATGAAAAACAAATTTAATTTTTTTGTTTCGAATAATCATAGTTATAGTACACTTTACTGTGTTACGGAACCCTACGAGCGCGAGTCCGACTTGCACTTGGCCAGTTGTATTTATTTTTGTATAAAAATCGGAAATCGGTTCACAGAATACATCCACCTACTAAGTTTCAATTCTGTAGTCCTAATAGTTTCGGAATAAAATGGCTGTGACATACGGACGGACAGACGGACAGACAGACAGACATGACGAATCTATAAGGGTTTCGTTTTTTGCCATTCGGCTAGGGAGCCCTAAAAAAAAAAAGAAACGTCTTCATCGTAATAAAATCCTTCTTCAAGTAAACATGACCTGCTTATTTCAAACGAATAATTCAGACGTTAGTACAAGCTCAGTGGGTGATTCAAACTACAGTCGTAGCCAGTACTATATAGGGTATCAGGCTCACAGTAATATATATATATATATATATATACTAGCTGTGCCCGCGACTTCGTCCGCGTGGAATAGTGTCTATGGGTAGCATTAACTAATAAGACACATACGTATCCCAAATACACCGCACCGCACCACACCACGCTAATCCCCCTTACCCCTCCCCTCACTTACCCTCCCCTCCCCTCCCTCCCTCTCCCCTCCCGTTCCCCTCACTTCCACATCCCCTCACAAACTTTGAATGTCACATTATCCTCCCCCTCCCCTCCTCTCCCCCTTCCTCTCACTTCCACATCCCCTCCACCTCCCTATCCCCTCCACCTCCCCCTCCCCTCAAGCTCACCTCCCCTCCCCCAACACTACCATTACCCTCCCCCTCCACTCCCCCACCATCCTCTTCCACTCCCCCTCCACTCCCCCACCATCCTCTTCCACTCCCCCTCCACTCCCCCTTCACTCCCCCTACTCTCCCCCTACCCTCCCCCTGCACTCCTCCTACCCTCCTTCTTCACTCCCCCTACCCTGCCTCTCATTAAAAAGTAGCTTATGTCCTTTCTCAGGCTCTAGACTATCTGTGTACCAAATTTCATTCAAATCGGTTCAGTAGTTTGGGCGTGAAAGTGACACAGACAGACAGACAGACAGACAGAGACTTTCGCATTATTTATGAAACCCAGATTATTTAAAATTTTGTATTTTGGCACGGCAATAATTAATCATTTTTTTTGCTAAGACCACATGCAACTAGTATAATTGACAGTTTTATAATTCATAATACTCGTGTCTTTTACAGATTTGCATGACCCGCAACAAAAACTAAACCAGGTATCTAGAATAAATTGGGACAAATAAAAATTTAAACTCATCGTCTTTTGTTTTATTTATCACTACATATTATGAAACAAACTAGCGTCTGTATGTCTGTTCGGGATAAACTCAAAAACTACTAAACGGATTTTCATGCGGCTTTCACGAATAGACAGAGTGATCCGTGAGGAAGGTTTAGGTGTATATAATTCGTCAAGGTTTTGTGTGAATTGGTTGAAATATGACGATGATTGTTGATGATGTTAATTCATATTCGACGGAACAAGCTGATGCAACATATGCTCTACCCGTGCGAAGCCAGGGAGTACTATTAAGTATTCTGTGGCCAGGACCCCTAGATAAAATCCAATTTCCTTTTTCCCTTCACGCTAAAGCTAGTTCAAAATGTATGGAATGACAGTTTTGTTTCCGCAACAAAAATGTAATTCCCATACATTTTGAACTTGTGTTAGCGTGAAGGCAAACAGGAAATTGGATTTTGTCTAGGGGCCCAGAGCTGGTGGCTAGTTTTTATACATATTATATGTTCGACCACATCATCGCTTACCACCAAGTGAGAAAGTGGTCAATCGCTGGCCTAATAAGATATTAAATAAAACCTATTTATTATATTAGATATGCCTAGTCTAAATAACAAATTGTAAATATTTAAATTTCTCATTTAAGTGAATTTCTGTAATTCTTTTGAGAAATAAATGTCTTAAACCACTATTTCAATTAAAGGCTGACTATAGCAACTGCCTTTTAAGCCGGCTTTTCACTATGGGATATAATTTAATTAATATTATATCTTGAGATATAAAATGTTATCGCTCGTCATACATATTATATGAGACCGTTTACACTTTGCTATAATATATATTACATCCCAAGCTATAAATATTTTTTCGACCGACAGCGATATTTGAAGGTTTATATTTTACCTCACCTCCCCGGACACCGCGCGTCCCCCTGCCTCGCCCTCAGTTTTTTTTGTTTTTTTTTTAAATTTTTATTGTAGCTCCATACAATGAGTGTATTTAGCCCAGTGCTAAAATTAAACCATAGACAACCAAAAGTGAACTATATATATCTTACAGTGTGAACAGCAATCGCGGGATATTATATATAGCACAATATGTAATTTACATTATATCCCATAGTGAAAAGCCGGCTTTAAGCTCCCTATAATAATAGTATTACTTTGTAAAACTTATGAACCTACATGAAGAAATTTCAAGTACCGAGAGCAAAATGCAAAAAATATTTGTACGTGTTAATTTTTTCATAGCTAAGAAAAATATTTCGCTGAAACTGGATCCTACCTACTTTTTTAACTTTGTCTTGGCCCTCGACTTTATTAATAAAAACGACGGCTGACGGGAAAAGGAAAAGCATGTAGCTCTAAATTAAAATTGTAAGTTGTAAGAAAATTTTGGAGATCTTAAGAGGACGCAGAAATTATTGTTATCACGAGGTAAAGTTACAAGCAATTCATTTAAGTTGCAAGGGCGTCGATTTCCTCTTTTTAACCCACTTCACAAAAAGGAGGGAGTTTTCAATTCGCCGTTTTTCTTCTTATGTTTGTTAATGCTGTAGAAATGAGAAGTTTGAGAAGTATGATTGGAGTGACTCTAATGGATAAAGTGGTGAACAATGCGATAAGGTAACGTTGAGGTGTGGTAGAAGATGTAGTGACAAAGATAGAGAAAGGGATGTTTAGATGGTTTGGACATCTAGAAAAGATGAAAGAAGGAAGGTTGACGAAACAGATTTATGAAATGAGTGTGAATGAGCCAGCCGATAGCGGCCGACTTAGGTGAACGTATCACGACCAGATCGGAAACGTTTTAAAGTAAGACCATGTCAAAAGTATGTACCTATAACTGGCGAGCATGTATGAAGGCGCTCATAAGAGGGGAAGAAGCGAAACAGATATGTCAGGATCGTAGTATGTGCATATACGTAGTATTATTATCTTTTCTATGGCATGTGGAAAGGAGTATCTGTCTACCCAACGGGAAAAAGGCGTGATTTTATCCTACTAAAATGCGAAAGTAAGTGTGTGTGTGAGTGTATACCACCACGTATCTCGATAACCACTAAACCAAATTTAATGAAATTTAAAACGTAGATAGTGTAGGTTCTAACTTAAGACATAGGCTAATCTTATTATTGAAAATCAAGACGTTAAGGTGTTAAATAATAAAATAAATAAAATTAGTTTATTTCAAGTTACTTAGACTCATATACATACACACAATCAACAAATTAAAATTAAATTAAATACAATAAATTATGAGTTCGAATTAAATTTAAATATCATACGGAACTTCAATTTGAAATCAAATTACATCAGTATAAAATAAACAAAAATAGGAAACAAGTCAAGGCAAAATGTCAAATTCAAATTTCATGTCAAGGTTAATCAAATATTAAAATAAATAAAGTCAAAATATTAATATTTAGCTTTAAATACACACTCTATGGGTACCCAAAAATGTTGGTGATATGCCTATCGGAACAGTGTCTGATAAAAGGACAGTTAGTTCGATCTGCAATCATTGTCAGAACGATGTTGCTACTGGCCCGCACCCTACGCACCAGAGACGCGGCACGCTTGCGCATGGTCGCGTGGAAACAGTCCACGCGAGCCAGCGCAAACATGCCTGAGGCGCTGCAGTAGCGGGGCAGTCTCATCATCGCCCTGAACGCATTGTTGAACTGCACGTGAAGAGCACCGTACGTCGAGCTCGTATACCTCTTCCATAGACTGCACGTGTAGAGGGAGGTGCAGTACGCTCGAAAGAGCGTCACTTTCACCTCTCCTGAGCTACGTGCAAACCTGCGAGCAAGCATGTTTGCCCGTACGCACAACGCTCTTCGCTCGCGCTCAATGTCAGTGTTGTCTTTGAGGTCAGATGTAACAATGTGGCCCAGATATTTAAATTGTGTCACCATTTCCAGTGGAATTCCATTTAGGTAAACAGGGGGCACACTTTTGTTTCGTTTTGTACCAGCCCCAAAGACCATACACTGGCTTTTTGACACATTGTATTTAAGTCCGTGGCCAACGGCATATTTTTCACAAGTATACACTAGTTTTTGGAGCCCACAGACCGAAGCGCTCAGCAACACCATGTCGTCTGCGTAACTAAGGTTATTCACACACACTCCATTGAGATGGCAGCCGACATGCTGGTTGCTGAGCTCAACGATTAGGGCGTTTATATACAAGTTGAACAAAGACGGTGAAGTCAATCCCCCCTGCCTTACCCCACACTGTAGTTGATAAGGTTCCGACACTGCACCCGCCCATCTGACAGTGTTGACCTGGTTTCCATACCAGTATTTGAAAATGCTGGTGACTTCCTGTGGTAAACTAATGCTCTCCAGCTTCTCCCACAAGATACCGTAAGAAACCAGGTCAAAAGCTTTGGACAGGTCGAGGAAACATGCGTGTATTGGAGTGCTTCGATCTGTGTAGTATCTGACGACATGCTTAAGACACAGTATTGCATTTTCGGTCGAAAGTTTCGGTCTAAACCCAAACTGGTTGTCGTGCAGGACTAAATATTTGTTGAGCTGTGTGTCAAACAAGCCGTCAAACACTTTCGCTACGATCGTGGCTAATGAAATAGGTCTATAGTTATTTCTGTCGGCCAAGTCACCCGTTTTATTTTTCACTATAGGCACTACTAATGTTTTCATCATATCGGGGGGCAGATATGAATGACTCACGCACAGTGTGTAGAACATTGCTAACACACGTGATACGTGAGGGCCGGCGTAAACTAAGTGCTCAATGCTAAGGCCGTCGTGGCCAGGTGATTTTCCTTTAGATATATGTTTTATCATTTTGACTACATCTCTGGCACTAAACCTGGTCTCCACGATTCCAGCAGGCTTCACCTCATTAAGTACAGTTCTCGTCGACCCAAGTGGCAACTGCACACGAAAATGGTCACTGAAGAGGTTAGCGATGGTCTTTGGATCACTCACTCCATCGACACTCATCGGCAGGCCAGGACGAACGTTTATCTTATGTGTATTCGCCCAGAAATCACGGAAGTGTCCACTAGAATGCTTCTCAGCGAGGGCGTCCATTTTTATCTGGTCTTGATGGTTTTGACACCATTTAAGACGAGACTTAAATATCTTCCTGCTTCGGCACATATCTTCGTGGACACCTCCGGACTTAGGCTTACCACACAAAATCCACTCACGAAACCTCGCCCTAGCCTCCAGATGAGCAGCGCTGACGTGCTTATTCCAACCCACTATGCGCGGGCCACGCCTCCCGCTACTCGCACGCATCTTTCCACGACTCACCTCAGCTCAGTTAAATAGGGTTATAAAGTTTCTATGGAAAATTTTATTCCTTGGGCCGATTTACTCAAAACTCGGTACAAATAAACCTTAAAACAAATAATGATACACGAGTATTTATTTTTTTCAAAAATAGCCCTAGGGGGCTTGAAAAATGAATTTTCTTTCTAAAAATAATAAATAATTCGGTAATATTTGTTTTCACGTATTCCTTTGTCCAAATAACTCAAAACTCGGTACAAACAAACCTTAAAACAAATAATGAGACACGTGTTTTTAGGGTTCCGTAGCCGAATGGCAAAAACGGAACCCTTATAGATTCGTCATGTCTGTCTGTCTGTCCGTATGTCACAGTCATTTTATTCCGAAATGATTAGGACTACAGTATTGAAACTTGATAGGTAGTATTCTGTGAACCGCTTTCCGATTTTTATAAAAAAAATAAAAAATTAAAAGTTTAAGGGTTTCAACCCATACATGGAACTGAAACAAAAAAAAAATGTTTTTCTTGAAACCTATATGTGTTGGTGTCTATGGATAGGTCTTTAAAAATGACATTGAGGTTTCTAAAATCATTTTTTCTTAAAGTCAATTATTTAAAAGGTAGGCGGGTCTAAAGTGGTAAAATGTGTGTAAACCCGACACACATATTACCACTTTAGACCCGCCTGCCTTTTAAATAATTTTAACAGATATTTTTTAATTGAATTTTGTAAATATAAGACTTTGTCTCGAATAAACGACTTGACCGATTTGCCTGAAATATTTTGTAAATATAAGTTCTCTCCTCAAATAAACGGCTTGACCGATTTGCCTGAAATGTTGTATAACGACAGTTCATAGGGTAGAATAGGATAGAGGATACTTTTTTTCTGGCTGTCGAGTCAGGGGGTCCAGATATTTTTAATTGAATTTTGTAAATATAAGACCTATTCTCGAATAAACGGCTTGAACGATTTGCCTGAAATGTTGTATAAATACAGTTCATAGGGCAGAATAGAATATAGGATACTTTTTTTTTGGCTATCGAGTCTGAGTGTCCAGATTTTTTGTATTGAATTTTGTGAATGTGTGGCCTCTTATCAGCTAAACAGCTTGACGGATTTAGCTGAAATTTTAAACATATACATTTTATATTCATATGGCATTGAATCACATAGGATACTTTTTTTCTGGCAATCGACTCCAGGTATCCACATTTTTAAATTGAACTTTGTAAATGTGTGGCCTACTCTCGGTCAAACGGGATAACCATTTTAGCTGAAATTTTGTACACAGACAGTCAATAAGACATAGAAGGACAACGAATACTTTTTTTGACTGGCAATTTCGGTTGTCTATATTTTTGTTATGGAATTTTGTAAATGTGTGACCTCTTTTCGGCCAAACGGCTTGACCGATTTTTGCATAAAGGGCAAAGAATACTTTTTCTTCGCCAGTTAAGTGTAGGTGCCAATATTTTTTGTTAACTTTACATAAAGTTTGCATAATTATAAAAGTTTGACCTTAGGTTCATCTATAATTACTAAACTTAATAAGTGTCTTAATTAGGCCATAAAACTGTCAGGGTCATTAAAAGTCATCAATATTTACGCGATGGCTTCGCTTGCCCAACGTGTTTTATCTGCTTTGTGGGAAGTATTTTAAACAATATTCGTGTTTTAACAGTCACATTTAACTTTAGGGTCATCGGTGTTGACTTAGATAGATAGATAGATGAATACTTTATTGCATACCAATCAACACATTATAATCTAAGACAAGTAAAAATGAATTAGGTGTGACAATGGGCGGTCTTATCGCTCAGAGCGATCTCTACCAGACAACCTTTGGATGGACAGGAGCTAGTTTGAAAATAAGCGGTCGGTGGCATACAATACCTTTGACAAAATAAGATAAGTCATAATATTATTTTACATAAACCTACATACAAATATAGTCAAAATACTAGATAATGATATCCATACAAGAACAAATACACTTACATATAATATTATAGATCTATATAAATATATTTACATAAATATATATACACACACACATATACATACACAAATACACTAAGTAGGTCAAAAAATTTGTCAAGGTCATAAAACGTAAAAATTTTCGCGCTCACTTCCCTCACGCAGTTATAGCGCTCACAACGCTCGCGAAACAATTTGTTTGATCTACTTTGAAGTCAAAGTCAAAGTCAAAAGTCAAAGCATTTATTCAGTATATGGGCAAATTAAATATTTGCACTTACACACGTCAAATAACATTTGTTCGATGCAAAATGCACCAAACAGCATTTTATGTATCTAGAGCAATACGCTCGATACAAATAGCATCGAACAGCATTTTACCTTTTGGTGTGGCTCGCGGTCTTAGTGGGTTACACCAGTGTCAATTAGCAGCAGCGACCGAGCGCACTCATCTCTATCATATTTATCTAGCGTATCTTTAGCATATATCTATAGCATAGCATACAGTCCATTATTAGCGTTATTTATATAGTGTAAAATAAATAGTTTATAGCGTAATTATAGTTATCATTTCACATTCCGCGAGATAGCCAACATCCTTCGAGCCTTACGGACAATTCGGTAGTGCCGCGTATTTTTTTTTGTGCCGCGTGTGTTCTTCTGAATAAACAGCGAAAATTGTAGTGGTGATCTCGTGTGAAGTGAACAGTAGCAAAACCGTGTGCTAAGTACCTATCGCACTTAGTACATATTCACATCAGTAAGCGTGTCGCAAGCAAGAGCGCCGTTTACTTCACCTAGCCGAGACGTAGAGCCTGTGCTCACGTCTCACCAGCAGCAACCAGCAGCATAGCAGCGAAGGGTCATTAAAAGTCATCAATATTTACGCGATGGCTTCGCTTGCCCAACGTGTTTTATCTGCTTTGTGGGAATTATTTTAAACAATATTCGTGTTTTAACAGCCACATTTAACTTTAGGGTCATCGGTGTTGACTTAGATAGATAGATAGATGAATACTTTATTGCATACCAATCAACACATTATAATCTAAGACAAGTAAAAACGAATTAGGTGTGACAATGGGCGGTCTTATCGCTCAGAGCGATCTCTACCAGACAACCTTTGGATGGACAGGAGCTAGTTTGAAAATAAGCGGTCGGTGGCATACAATACCTTTGACAAAATAAGATAAGTCATAATATTATTTTACATAAACCTACATACAAATATAGTCAAAATACTAGATAATGATATCCATACAAGAACAAATAAACTTACATATAATATTATAGATCTATATAAATATATTTACATAAATATATATACACACACACATATACATACACAAATACACTAAGTAGGTCAAAAAATTTGTCAAGCTCATAAAACGTAAAAATTTTCGCGCTCACTTCCCTCACGCAGTTATAGCGCTCACAACGCTCGCGAAACAATTTGTTTGATCTACTTTGAAGTCAAAGTCAAAGTCAAAAGTCAAAGCATTTATTCAGTATATGGGCAAATTAAATATTTGCACTTACACACGTCAAATAACATTTGTTCGATGCAAAATGCACCAAACAGCATTTTATGTATCTAGAGCAATACGCTCGATACAAATTGCATCGAACAGCATTTTACCTTTTGGTGTGGCTCGCGGTCTTAGTGGGTTACACCAGTGTCAATTAGCAGCAGCGACCGAGCGCACTCATCTCTATCATATTTATCTAGCGTATCTTTAGCATATATCTATAGCATAGCATACAGTCCATTATTAGCGTTATTTATATAGTGTAAAATAAATAGTTTATAGCGTAATTATAGTTATCATTTCACATTCCGCGAGATAGCCAACATCCTTCGAGCCTTACGGACAATTCGGTAGTGCCGCGTATTTTTTTTTGTGCCGCGTGTGTTCTTCTGAATAAACAGCGAAAATTGTAGTGGTGATCTCGTGTGAAGTGAACAGTAGCAAAACCGTGTGCTAAGTACCTATCGCACTTAGTACATATTCACATCAGTAAGCGTGTCGCAAGCAAGAGCGCCGTTTACTTCACCTAGCCGAGACGTAGAGCCTGTGCTCACGTCTCACCAGCAGCAACCAGCAGCATAGCAGCGAAGGGTCATTAAAAGTCATCAATATTTACGCGATGGCTTCGCTTGCCCAACGTGTTTTATCTGCTTTGTGGGAATTATTTTAAACAATATTCGTGTTTTAACAGCCACATTTAACTTTAGGGTCATCGGTGTTGACTTAGATAGATAGATAGATGAATACTTTATTGCATACCAATCAACACATTATAATCTAAGACAAGTAAAAACGAATTAGGTGTGACAATGGGCGGTCTTATCGCTCAGAGCGATCTCTACCAGACAACCTTTGGATGGACAGGAGCTAGTTTGAAAATAAGCGGTCGGTGGCATACAATACCTTTGACAAAATAAGATAAGTCATAATATTATTTTACATAAACCTACATACAAATATAGTCAAAATACTAGATAATGATATCCATACAAGAACAAATAAACTTACATATAATATTATAGATCTATATAAATATATTTACATAAATATATACACACACACATATACATACACAAATACACTAAGTAGGTCAAAAAATTTGTCAAGCTCATAAAATGTAAAAATTTTCGCGCTCACTTCCCTCACGCAGTTATAGCGCTCACAACGCTCGCGAAACAATTTGTTTGATCTACTTTGAAGTCAAAGTCAAAGTCAAAAGTCAAAGCATTTATTCAGTATATGGGCAAATTAAATATTTGCACTTACACACGTCAAATAACATTTGTTCGATGCAAAATGCACCAAACAGCATTTTATGTATCTAGAGCAATACGCTCGATACAAATTGCATCGAACAGCATTTTACCTTTTGGTGTGGCTCGCGGTCTTAGTGGGTTACACCAGTGTCAATTAGCAGCAGCGACCGAGCGCACTCATCTCTATCATATTTATCTAGCGTATCTTTAGCATATATCTATAGCATAGCATACAGTCCATTATTAGCGTTATTTATATAGTGTAAAATAAATAGTTTATAGCGTAATTATAGTTATCATTTCACATTCCGCGAGATAGCCAACATCCTTCGAGCCTTACGGACAATTCGGTAGTGCCGCGTATTTTTTTTTGTGCCGCGTGTGTTCTTCTGAATAAACAGCGAAAATTGTAGTGGTGATCTCGTGTGAAGTGAACAGTAGCAAAACCGTGTGCTAAGTACCTATCGCACTTAGTACATATTCACATCAGTAAGCGTGTCGCAAGCAAGAGCGCCGTTTACTTCACCTAGCCGAGACGTAGAGCCTGTGCTCACGTCTCACCAGCAGCAACCAGCAGCATAGCAGCGAAGGAGCAGCGGACGGAAGTCGCACCAGCAGCAGCAGCGTCGACAATCCACGAGCGAGCGGACGTTGGGAGCTACCAGCGTTGAGCGATAGAGCGTAACCCGGCTGCATTCAAGTAAGACCTTTCCATACTATTTTAACATACGCTGTAACCCGTAGCAGCAGACATGGAAGGCTTATGTGTTAGGCAGACCGAGATAGCGGAGGAGATCAGGAAAATTCTGGTCAACTTTAAAAAGGATAGCGCAGGGCGGAAAACCGCGGAGTACTGTCAAGAGCGTCTTGATAGACTAGAGTTGTGGTGGAGAGAGTATCAGAGCAATAATGAGAAACTGGAGCCTTATGAGCGATCTAATAATAAATATTTTGTCAATGCTGAGTTTATAAACACCCGAGATGAGTACATATTAGCTAAAAATATAGTAAGCGATTATTATGACAATCTTTTAGTAGGTAAAACATTAGATGTCCCTACACAGCCAAGCCCACAGCCAGAAATATCACCAAGAGCAGCACGATCAGAGATGCAGTCTAGAGGGGTATCAAGTAAATTTGACGACATAATGCATAAGCAGAAGGTCAATTTTAGTGCATTTATGCGTGCCGTGTCGAATACTAACAAAGAAGCCATGGAGGAGCGATGTGAATTTGAGGACGCTTTGCGCCTCATACAAAATCGGTGGGACGCAATTGATCATCTACATTGGGAGATTGTGGGGGAGCTGGAAGAAGAAGATACCAATTATGAGCAGCAGTACACCAAACACGAAAAAATATTTAATAACATCAGAAAATCAATCAACTCTAAAATGTATGCAGCCGTTCATAGAGAAAAATCTACGCCCACAATAGATATACCCGTATTTAGTGGCAATTTTCATTAATGGGTATCCTTTAAAGACTTGGTTGAGGAGACCATACACAAAAATCCAGCTTTATCGAGCGCTCAGAAAATGCAGCATCTTAAAGCAAAGGTCAGCGGTGAAGCTGAGCGCTTAATACAACATCTGAATATAAGCTCGGAAAATTATAGCGTCTGTTGGGAAATTTTAAACCATCGATTTAATAATAAAAAACTTATTTTCACATCCCATGTCAACATATTTATTAACCTGCCGAATTTACAACACCAATCGTATTTAGCAATCAAGAAACTGCATGATGTGACGCGAGAGAGCCTCCATGCAATTAAAAACCTAGGTGTCGACATCTCCACCTGGGACCCGCTTTTGGTTCATATCCTCTCTCAAAAACTGGATAACGAGACTTATTCAGAGTTTATCGAGTCATTAAAAAATTCCAGAGAGCTGCCATTACTGTCGGACTTTATGGATTTCCTAGAATTTAAATTTACAACATTAGAAGCATCCCGACGAAAACTGGAAATTATGCCTAGATCCCAGCAGCCTCAGCAACCGAACATATTTTCATCGAATTATCACAACAATAGAAAAATTATGCAACCGGTTAACAATAATCTTAAGCACACTATTTCAACACAGCCTTAATTTCATACAAAAGCTATACATATGTCAGCAGTTCAATGTCCAATTTGTTCAGCAGAACATAGTTTAATTAATTGCAAGCAGTTCGTAGAATTACCGAGCGCGAATAAATTAAGACTCATCAACAGATTGCGTTATTGCGTAAACTGCATATTCGACCATAATGGGAACAAATGCCACTCAGCAAAACGATGTCACGTATGCTCTAAAAATCATCACACCATCTTGCACAATTGCTTCGCAAACAATTTAGCTTATAATAAGAATTTTACGACCGGACCTAGCAACAGTAAACCAGTTTTTAATGGAATACCGAGAGATCCAACCACATCAACTCGATCACATGCCGCACAAAGGGATGCATCGGAAACCTTATTAGCGACCGCATTGGTAAAGGTGACAGCAGCAGATGGAAAGCAGCAAGTTATGCGAGCATTAATCGACCAGGGATCACAGACGTCGCTGATCAGTGAGCGAGCAGCACAGCATCTAGGATTAAAGCGGCAACAAAGTAAAGGCATCATTCTAGGAGTAGGCGAGAAGGAAAATAATTGTAAAGGAATGCTGAATATCACTTGTCAATCGATATATAATAGCTACACATTTAATACTAGCGTTTTAATAATGAAAAATTTAATTAAAAATCTGCCTAATCAGTCATTCCATAAACCGTCTTGGCCTTATATTTCCAATGTAAATTTAGCTGATCCAGAATTTTACAACAGCCGACCCATCGATCTTTTATTAGGAGCGGAAATATATTCAAATATTGTGTTAGATGGTATTATGAGAAGCCAGGAAGCAACACAACCGCTAGCTCAACAAACACAACTAGGAGGGTTGCTTTGGGGGGGGAGCATAAACATCTATCGTTGTAATGTTACGTTAACTAACATCGACGATTTACAACAATTTTCGAAAATAGAGGATATTAGCGAGCAAAATGAAATGTCAGCAAAAGATTAGCGATGTGTAGAGTTTTATAAAGCTACAACAAAGCGTTTAGAAAGTGGGCGTTATGAAGTACGTATTCCCATGGAACAGGATTCAATTACAAACTTAGGAGCATCAAAATCAATAGCAACAGCACAATTTAAAAATCTCGAAAAGAAACTTAATAAACAGCATAACTTAGCAGAGCAATACAAAAAATTTATGTGGGACTATGAAAATCTAGGACACATGAAACTAGCGACAGCGAGCAGCGGAAAGGAATGTTTCTTACCACATCATGCAGTTCAGCGAGCAGATTCCAGCACTACAAAGTTGCGTGTGGTATTCAATGCATCTGCCAGGACCTCTTCTGGCTACAGCTTAAACGATCTGATGTACAAAGGACCTAACCTGCAACAAGATCTGCAAGCTTTAATATTGAAGTGGCGACAATATCGTTATGCTTATACGGCAGATATTGAGAAAATGTACAGACAGATACTTGTGAATGAAGAAGACCAGAAACTGCAGCAGATTCTATGGAGAGAAGGACCAGACCAGCATCTTAAATCGCATCAATTATCTACAGTCACATATGGGACAAAATCTGCACCGTTCCTAGCAATAATGACACTTCACCAGCTAGCTCAAGACGAGGAGAACAAATTTCCGATAGCAGCTAAGAGTTTAAAGGAGGAGTTTTATATGGACGACCTAGTTTCGGGCGCCCATACTCTGGAAGAAGGCCACTGCAAGATAGTAGAGTTGAGGGAAATACTGAGCAGTGCAGGTTTTCTATTGAGAAAGTGGTCAGCCAACGATCAAACATTATTAAAAAAAATAAGCATAACGGACCAACATATCACACCACAAAAATTCACATTTAAAAGTGAAGAAACTAGTAAGACTTTAGGCTTGAAATGGGATTCAGTGAGAGATGAGTTTTCATTTCAATGCGATTTAAACTCTGATATGGCTAAATTGACAAAAAGAAAATTGTTGTCCGATATATCGAAAATCTTTGATCCTTTAGGTTGGTTAGCACCACTTACAACAAAAATGAAACTATTATTTCAAACGATTTGGTTAGAAACAGGCTTACAGTGGAGTGACTCAGTACCGGATAATATAAAAAAGGAATGGATAAATATCAAAGGTGATTTAACTGCGATCAAACAATGCAGCATACCTCGATGGATACAGAGCAAATAGAACAGCGTGATTGAAGTTCATGGATTCAGTGACGCATCTACCAAAGCCATGGCAAGTGTGGCATATGCTCGGATCATCACTGAGAGCAAAGCGTCTGTTGTATTGATAGCAGCAATAACACGACTCGTCCCTAGCAAAAAAAATGTTAGTTTACCGCGACTCGAGCTATGTGCAGCGGAACTATTAGCTAAACTTATTAACAAAATTTTGGAAAGCCTACAAAGCGAAATAGATATAAGAGTGTTTGGTTGGAGTGACTCAATGGCCACTCTCGGTTGGATTCAGGGTGAGCCAGACCGATGGAAGCCCTTTGTTACTAATAGGGTTAAGAAAATCACTGCAATAATGCCGCCTACATCATGGCATTACGTATCGACTAAACAAAATCCAGCTGACGCAGCTAGCAGAGGAATGACAGCATCACAGCTGAGAGACCACCGGCTATGGTGGAACGGGCCTGACTGGTTATCTGACCTGGACCTGAAAATCGACGACCAAAAAATTATTACAACCAACTTAGAGATAAGGAAACAAGCAAATGCAATACAGATAGAAACTGGCACAGAAAGCATCATAGACAATTTATTGGAGCGCCATAGTTCATTTACAAAAATAACTAGAATATTAGCCTGGATAGTACGAGCAATTACACCACTTAAACATAAGCCGACGAATAAATATCTCACATTACAAGACATAAGAAAATCGAAGTCAGCAATTATAAAATACGTTCAACTAAAACATTTTTCAGCCGACATCGAGCGTTTAAAAATAAACAAACATTTATCGTCACACAGCAACCTTTTGTGTTTAAATCCATTTTTGGACGAGAACAACGTTCTGAGAGTCGGTGGAAGATTGAAAAATGCCAACATCAGCGAGGAGATGAAACATCCAATTATTATTCCAAGCAGTGGACGACTTACTGAACTACTCATCAGTCAAGCACACGAACTAGCTTTTCGCGGCGGGGCTAGAATGACGCTATCTATATTACGCCAAAAATACTGGTTTATAAAAGGAAACCGAGTGACAAAGAAACAACTAAGAAAATGCGTTACCTGTAAAAAGCAAGAACCCAAAAAACTACATCAACTCATGGGTAATCTCCCGGACTGTCGAGTTAACCCAGCTTCGCCTTTTTACCACACAGGAGTGGACTTAACGGGATTTATTCGGGTGAAAGCCAACAAAGGGAGAGGCATAAAAACAACAAAGGGGTATATAGCGTTGTTTATTTGCATGGTGACGAAAGCGGTACACCTGGAAGTGGTGTCAGACCTGACTAGCGCGTCGTTAATAGCAGCACTACGGCGCATGGCAGCACGAAAATCTACACCACGTCATATATACTCAGATAATGGAACGAATTTTATAGGAGCTAATAAAATACTGCAAGAGGAGCAACAACGGCTAGAAGAAGTATTCCAGGAGAGTTTCCACACTGAGATAGCGGAAATGAACATTGAATGGCATTGGAATTGCCCCGCATGGTCAAGTGCGGGTGGAATATGGGAGCGATCAATTCGTAGTATGAAGCAGCTTTTAAAAAGAGTTATTGGAGAGCAGGCCTTAACATATGAAGAGTATAGCACACTTTTAGCGCAAATTGAGGCTGCCTTAAACTCTCGACCGTTATGTCCATTATCTGACGATATTAATGACATCGACTATCTCACACCAGCCCACTTTCTAACGCAAAGAGCAGATACGACAGTTGTTGAGACAGGACGCCAGGACACGCTGACATTTAGTTAGCAAGACGTTCACTGATATATGGAAGCGATGGAAGACTGAGTATTTAAGCCAGTTATCAACTAGGAGCAAATGGTTAAAGCCGCAGCAAAATCTAAAAGTCGGGGACATGGTCACCATACATGATGATAATCTTCCAGCGGGTAAATGGCCAGTAGGACGAGTAGTTGAACTACATCCAGGAAGCGATGATCAAGTGAGAGTTGTCACTTTAAAAACGAAAAATGGGTTAATGAAAAGGCCGGTCGTAAAACTATCGATTTTACCAATTGGAGAAGCGAGTGAACAAGAGAAGAAGCAGAGCGAAGCCAAACACATAATTAATGAAGCAGAAAAACTAGAAGATATAGATAATAAAAATCAACAAAGTTACCCGACAAAACGTACAAAAATATCTAAGCTTAGATTTAGATCTAAGCTTAGATGAATAGAATAAGCTCATAAAAAGTACGAGATACGTGCTACACTGCACGTATCTCGTACTTTTTATGAGCTTATTCTATTCATCGGAAGCGAAATTTACGCAAAGACAGTTTAATAATAATCAATCCGTTTATTTTGATTCTCTCGGTAAAATGTTTCTGGTAAAGGATAGTTGGAAAATCGTGGCATACTATGAGATGTCTCCCTACTGGCACAGCAATACAGCAGCCAAATATTTTCTAGACTATTTAAATTATACGTGTTCACAAATGAAAGAGTTGAATCATTGCCAGACTATCCTATTACAAATACGTCACGATTACAATGAACTGCAATACTACAATCAGCTGTTGCTGAATCAACAAGAACCCGACATTTCATCGCGAACACGACGCGGGCTTATCAATGCGGTCGGCTCAGTAGCAAATTCATTATTCGGAGTATTGGATCAGAGTTTCGCAGAAAAATATGAGCGGGACATTGAACTTATAAATAGACACCAGAATCACATGATCCAGCTATGGAAAAATCAAACATCGGTTGTAGAAGCCGAATATAATATTTTGAAAAGAACCGAACAAACAATAGCGCATCAGTATAAAATGATGAATAGTCACATTAATCAGCTGACCAACCGGACCAATACATTACAAAATGAAATTGAGACTATCCAGGAAATCATTCTAGCGGCAATAGCAAGCAACAATTTAATACAGAATTTGAGGCGAATTCAAGACACGCTCATAGATACAATGACAGATATATTTCACGGCCAAATTAATATACATCTTCTCACCCCTCAGCAGTTACAGAACGAGCTCCAGATAATATCGAGTCAGATGCCAAAGGATGTAACGTTACCCGTTGAGAATTTTCAAAGCGATTTCAGCAAACTGTACAAACTAATAAGAGTAAAAGCGCGAATGACTGAAAAATATTTAATTTTTGAGATAACGTTACCTTTGATCAGCCTAGATAACTTCCAGATTTATAGACTCATACCAATACCACATCTATTAGATAACACAATGATCACTGTTCAGCCAATAGCAGACTATGTTGCCATAAATCTGAGAAAAGATGCGTACCTTACAGCGAACTTCGATGACCTTCAAAACTGTGAAAAGACCGAAGGAGTCTATATTTGTCAACTCCAAGGTATTATCCATCAGCTGAGTCCAGATGAGAAATTTTGCACAACCGAAAAATCTTCATGCAAATTGTCAAAAACCAGCTGCAAAAACATATGGACGCCACTACACGACAGATCTACCTATATGTACTTTTATTGTAACCTGAGCCACGTACGGGTAATATGCGATGACGATGTACAATCGTGTGACGTCAACAAGGCCGGGGTATTAACTATAGATCCGCAATGCCAGATAAGAGACCGGGACATCACACTGTACTCTCATCAGCTCTTAGAAAATAAGCTCCAAATGAAACCGGAGATCGCTCAGAATACATTTAGCCCTCTCCACCACATCATCGACACAGCGTTATCCGATATAAAGTCAGACTCCTTGGAAGATCTACAGACGAACACCTCTCTAAAGATCCTCGGTGATCAAATCAGGTCACTAAAGGAGTCAGCTCAGCAGCCTAACGTCTTAACAACCCACGACATCCACAACTATGCACTTTCGTATGGGTTGTTAGCAGCAGCAATAGCGACTTTCTTGTGGTTCCTGTGGCGGTGGAGGCGGCGAGCGCGGACCGACGCCAACAATCATGGATCGGCCAATCCACCATGTCCCCCCGAACATATTAGTGCCTCCCCTCAATGTACTCTCCATTTAGACATTCCGGCAGTGCCTACAACTAGTGCGGGTAGCAGTTCCTTGCCCGAGCAAGAACTGAGCGTTTTAAACTATACATCAAGACTTAATTTACCAAAAGCGTGGTCTAGTTTTAGAAATAAGGCGGACAGATCTACGTCGCCTAAGCCGAAGCTGCGTGTGGCATACAGCAAAGACATTTAAAATGACATTTTGATTACTTAAGCATTTCAATTTATAAGCGTCATCACTTTGTGTACTACTAACCCTCACTAGAATTATCTAAGCGACTAACAATTTATTTAAGCATCATCTCCAGCTTCTCACCTTTTGCGCCCTCGGGAGCATGTTCGATGCAAAATGCACCAAACAGCATTTTATGTATCTAGAGCAATACGCTCGATACAAATTGCATCGAACAGCATTTTACCTTTTGGTGTGGCTCGCGGTCTTAGTGGGTCACACCAATGTCAATTAGCAGCAGCGACCGAGCGCACTCATCTCTATCATATTTATCTAGCGTATCTTTAGCATATATCTATAGCATAGCATACAGTCCATTATTAGCGTTATTTATATAGTGTAAAATAAATAGTTTATAGCGTAATTATAGTTATCATTTCACATTCCGCGAGATAGCCAACAACATTAAATAGATCATATTCAATAAAAATATTATAGATATAACAGAAATATAACATATTGCTTGGAATTTACAAAAAAAAAAACAAAGGTATTGAGCCATTCAGCTTTCATCTAGACGTCGAACGTCACACTTAAAACACATGTTTAATTCCCCTGATTAATGTAGGGTTGCCAACCGTACTATTACGTGCACCCGCGTAAATGGTAGTAATTCAGCAAAGCTTGTATATTAATGGACACATGAATCAAAACAAGTCATGAATTAAAACAATACAAACATCAATAATCATTATGATTAACCTTATTTGAACCTTAAAATAAGTGGATATCAATTTTAACCTCTGTGTCATCAGTATTGACTTAGAGTAGGTCATAAAAACTGCAAAGGCATAAAAAGTCGTAAAAAAATTTCGCGCTCGCTTCGCTGGC
Organism: Cabera pusaria; assembly: GCA_954871355.1. Taxonomy (NCBI): domain Eukaryota; kingdom Metazoa; phylum Arthropoda; class Insecta; order Lepidoptera; family Geometridae; genus Cabera; species Cabera pusaria. Next base: position 16,388,472 of record OX940896.1, read on the forward strand.
GCAGTAATAGCGGTCGCACCGCTCTCGCAAGCATTTGTTAAATCTACTATGTGCGAAACATTTCAGCAACTTTTCTATTTCAATAGCCACATGCATCAAAACAAGTCCATAAATTGAAACAGTACAACCTTCAATAATAATAATGATTATTTACCTTAAAATCAGTGGATATCAAGTTTAACCTTAGGGTCATCGGTGTTGACTTAGTAGGTCATAAAAACTGTCAGGGTCATAAAATATCGTAAAAATTTTTCGCGCTCGCTTCGCTCGCGCAAGCATTCGTTTTATCTACTTTGTAGGCAACATTTCAGCAACTTTTGTATTCTAATAGCCACATGCATCAAAACGAGCCATAAATTGGAACAACCTTCAATAATAATAATGATTATTTATCTTAACATAAGTGAATATCAAGTTTAACCTTAGGGTCATCAGTGTTAACTTAGTAGGTTATAAAAACTGTCAGGGTCATAAAAAGTCGTAGCAACAAACAAACAAACAAACAAACAATTCAATTCAATTCTTTATTCTTCCAACAACAATTGGTACACGCAGGTACCTTTGTTATTACATGTGTAGGTAGGTATTAATATAAGTATCGAAGTCAAGAACTCTATCTTATATTTGTAATCCGCACAAGTAGTTTTTGGGGGCGGGGTCGAGATTGTCCTCATTTTCCGGGCTGGGCGCATGGGGCGACTACCCCACGGGAACGGAGCGGGCTGCTTATTGCACCCTATCTTGATGTCCGATATGGTCATGTTGGCCATATCTTGGCATTGTGGTTGTTGCCGTGGCCATCATGGCTTGGTGATAGTGTTGGCCTTCATGGCTTTGGTTCAGTTTGCCTCATTTGGTGTGCCGTCTACAACCTCGTCGTTGTCCAGTGTCGGCGGGACGATGTCTCGAGGGAGTGCACGCCACTGGCGTCTGGTGGTCGAGCGTGATGAGGTGCGATGTCTCGCAGGTGGGAGTGTGGTCCGTTGTCAGCGCGGTCATATATTCCGCGTGCAAGTCGGACAATGAACTTCTCCACCGATTCCATCTTGAGGTCCCTCGCTATGACGTCATTACGGACGTAGCGGCCGGCTCCTGTGCACATCCGCAGGACGACATTCTGGACAGCTTGCAGTCTTTGCTTATTGGTCTTGAAACATAATGCGTACTACGATGGTGCAGCGTATGTAAGACGTGTTCGCACGTACGTCTTATAGATACCGATCTTGGTTTTGAGAGGCAACTAGGAGTTTAGGACCGGACTCAACATGGCTCTAGCCGCCTTGGCCTGGTTCACAGAGTGAGTCACTTGTGGACTCATTCTCAGAGGCCGGTCAATATGGATGCCGAGGTACTTGATTGACTTTTCCCATCGGACAATCTCACCTCGAAGTTGCAGTGGAGGGGGCAGAATACGCTGTGCACCGAATAGTAGCGCGGCTGTTTTTCCCACGTTGACAGCCATGCGCCACTTATCCAGCCATTCTGGCAGAAGGTTTAACTCCCGCTGTATTCTGCTTGCGGATATGGTAGAATTTGTTGACGAGGTGAAATAGGCGCTGTCGTCAGCGAAGAGCGCCAGTGGGACCGGGATGTCATCAGTGTAGACGGCGTAGAGTGCCGGGGACAGGCAGCTTCCTTGCGGTACCCCCGCGACGATCTGTCTGCATCTGGAGCTAACGTTCTCGACGGACACGTAGAAATGACGATCGGCGAGGAACGACGCCACGATGCTGATCAGCGCCGGTGGCAATGCCTGCTATTTCGAGCTCATTTTTCAGATTGTCTTGTGCCTTAGTATTATTTTGGTCTCGTAACTGCGCCACCGTTGTTTTTATGCAGCTTATTTCCGCATTACGGTCTGCTAAGCATTCTTCGAGTATGCAAAATTTGTTGTCGTATTCATCTAGTCGCTTGGTTAAATGTTCTGTGAGTGACAACATTTGGGTCTTTACATCTCCGACATTACCGCGCAAAAGTCTAATTTCTGAAGACAGGTCGCGACAGTCACAGTCAGCTGGAGTAGACGGTGAACAGAGCGGAGTTTGCATATTGCTGCCTGTGCCTTGAGGAATGATAACATGCAAGCGCCCGTCACTGGTGGTGGCGCTTGCAGTCGCGGAGGCCCGAACCGAAGTGTTAGAGTTATCCACCCGAGGCTGTTTGCTCAAGCAAAGAGGGCATGACCAGGCAGTTTTGGTTTCCTCCGTCAGTTTACGTAGGTCAGGCAAGTTAACACAGGGGCCGTGAAAGCAGCATGCGCATTTGCAACATTGTAAGTATTGCGCTGCGCGAATTGTTTTCATACAAGCTGTTGCACAGTTAACCATTGCAGAAACAAAATATTTGCGCAGTGGTGCGATAGTAGATTAGCAAAACTTACAAAGCGGGCGCGTAGTGTAGGCAGCGCGCGAGAGAACCGGTTTTGTCACAAGTCGTTCGCGATAAGCGAGACGAGTCCGTACCAAGTGGCTGTCGGAACCAAACTCATATTTTGCACATAATTATGTTGCACATGAGTCTATTATGTTCGCTGACGATACTAATGTTGTTGTCAAAAGAATTCGGCACATACATCTTCGGCAAAACTTTGAACACAGGAAAACGGAAGATAATGGTGGGACCATTTGCTACTTACTTAACTCCGAGAATTTGACCTAGGCTCCACGGTTATTTAATAACATTGTTTTCTATTTTGCTTTAATTAATCAATACCTACTGTAAAACTGTTAATTTTAAAATTTAAATTAAAAATGGATTAAACAGCCAACAACTGATAATGAGAAGTAACGTTACGATTCCTCAAACATACAAATACAGGTAAAAACATCCCAATGCTTAGCTTCACATTGCATTAAAAGAAAAACTCAATGTGATCTAGTACTTTTTATCTCATCAAAACATCCTTACTTCAAAACCATTTCAACGGTAGGTATGTAAAAATTAGAATGTAAATTATATTAAAAAATCGAGGCGCTAAGTTCAAATCCTTTGATGAGCTAAGTAAGTAGAAGACGGTCCCATCTTTATCTCATTGTTCGACTTTGTGTCGAAAATCATGTAGGTATACGCTTCATGTAAATGTTCTACGGTTTGTTCTGACTCTGCGCTAATTTGGGTGCTTCTTAATAAATTCATTCGTATGAAGCCACCTGTCTGTATATTAAGTATTTCTAAGCCGTCATCCGCTAAGTCCTTACCAAATTGTACGCCTAAGTTAATGTTATCCACAAAAATTAACTAATACAATAAGTACTGCTGAAGTTACGGCACAGTTCCCTATTCAGTTTACAGTATTCCTACGGAAATTAAAGTTACGTTTAAATTGCACGGATCTGTTTTAACTGGAAGGTGTAGGAAGGTGGCGCTTTGGTGGATTTTCTTGAAATATACAGCAATTGGTGTGTACTTAGCTCATCCAAATCCATTCAGTTTTCACGTAATTGCGTAATAATAACAATATTTTTTAATAATATTAGTAGAACACGTTAAATGAAGCCATTTCACTGGTTGATAATAAATCAAACAATCAAATATCTTCGTTAACTATTTTAATTATTTTTATTTACTAAGAGTAACTATAGATTTCATGTCGATGTATCAATTGATATCTAAATAAACTAGCTGCACCCCGCGGCTCTGCCCGCGTTTAATCTTGGTTATAATCTTTTCTTTTGAATCGCTTTATCTATTGATCAAATGGAATTAAGATCCGTTGCGTAGTTTAAAAGATCTAAGCGTACAGAGTGAGAGGGACAGACAGACGGTGAGAAGCAACTTTATTTTATCATGTGTAGTTCAAAAACTTTAATGATGAAATAAACTGGCCAAGTGCGAGTCAAACTCGCACTCTATAAGGGTTCCGTACAACCAAATTGAAAATTATGGCAGCACCGTACAACATTTAGTGCAAAATGCCAAGAAAAACACGCCTTGTAAACTTTCCATGAAAGATTTATAGTCACATTGTCACACAGTATTCATTCATTTTTCCAAATCTTAGTGTTTTGTAAACAAATTGAAGATAATTTCTTGTGAGTTTCTTGGCACAAGATTTTATTGAAGAGCAGCTAATAAATCAAATTCATCAAAGTTTTAAGTCCTTTCGCAAGTTTTGTGATCTTACTTGAGTAAGTAAACGGGAAATGCGTACTCCTCAAGTTATGAGCTTAAGAAGGTTCAAACTTAATTTAAGTATTTGTTTTGTATCTGATAAGTGCATCACAATTTTAAATTTGATTTTTGTTAGGTGCATACGAATTACAAAAAAATACTTACCAAACAGGATTACCCGTTCCCCTTTTGTTTGGATTATTTTCAACAAAAATACTTTTCATTAACAAAATTTAATTTATTGTAGTGGCAGTTTAAGCGTGTGTAAAATTCATGATTTCAGAAAAAAATAATTATAATCACTACGTTTAGAATAAAAAAGATAGTTTAAAAAATAAAACAACCGACTTCCATGCTCCGCGAGTCAGTTTCAGTAGCAAGTTTGAGACATTTATCGTCATATCTCTGGAGACACTTCTTCACTTCACTTCAGATCTCGATAAAATTAGGAACACCTCGTTCCCAAAGTGTACAATTTTTTTTTGTACTACAAGCAAAGTTAGACCACTGTCTCACCTGAATCAATGCAATACTCTTTAAATCGTCTCTACCCTCCATACTTCAAATGTTAGGCGAGTTGTTTTCTCCATCTATGTATTTATTATTTTTTAATGTCAATAGTCTCACACTTTGCTGCAATATAATGTAGATGTATAGAAGATAAGATAGTAGATAGGGACTTATATAAAATTATCTTTTTAAACACGGTCTATGTTCAGTCACCTAAACAGTTAAGATGTTTGCAAGATCGAGGAAAACAATTAGATCGAGGTACTTCATTACTGTTGTTAAAGTCCAGTATATTTTAGTAGGTAACTTTTTCAAAGGTAGGAATACTAATAAGTGTACCTACATTAATCATACGATACGTTGTAAAACTGTGATAATACCTGCCAGCAGATATGGGTCCGAAAAAAAATTATGTGAATGACTAATTCGTAATGAGAAGCATAGTGCTCTCAATAACAAACAGACGCACGGTACGTGTATGCGAAGGGTTCAGAAAAGAAGTAATAAAAACGACATATTTGAAAACTAAGATGTTTTTAGTTAGCCAGTGTAACTAGTATATGAACCTAGTTAGGTTCATATACTATTTATGTGTCTAGATCCATACCCAATATTTTATGCAATAAATAGATTACGCTATGTTATTGTATGGTTCTAAAACCCCAGCCTAAGTCACATGAAAGACACTTCGATTTTAAGCTAGCCTATACGATTGAAAAACACAAACAATAATTTACGAAAACAGGTTAATTTGAGACTTTACGAACATAAAACGACGTAAGTGGGCACTCGCAATGGCAATAAATTTCATGTCATAAAAAATAAAACGGCGAAGCAATAAAATCTGTCATCTTAAGTAATACCATCGTGTTTTAGGCTTATCGTCTAATGACGACAGAAATCTTTGCCGCCGTGGAATTGGTGAGACAAGGGAAAGAAAACTTTGCGTAAGGGTGGAAATTGACAACGGCTGCGGCTACTCAAATAAAAAGGTTAAATTAATACAATACCGGTAGTTTTATAACTTACCTAACAGCCTTGCAACTGCATGACTCTATTCTCCATGATAATAGTCTATGACCTGTGATTTTTAGATCCACGTTCACACGGAGAATAGACGCCCGTTCAGATCCATTTCAGATCACAGACCTATAGACTAATGATATCCTATCGTAGTACGACGGCTCTTCACATAATACAGACAATAAATCTATAGTGGAAAATGTAAAAAATATTGCCACAATAATTTTATTGACATTTTCAATGATGTTGTTCTGGCAACGATTTCTTAGAGTTTCTAATGTTGCGGAGTCTAATATCTAGTATGCAACGATGACTGCTATATCGTACAATTCAGAAACGAAGAGTTATTTATTGGCTTTTATTATTGTTATACGTATACACCTGTGTCTGCACGCCTAAACCATATTAATGATTAAAACAGATGGCCACTTGTGGTGAGCTTTAGCGATTACAAGGACCATTTACCAAACACGGATATGTCACCAATCGCTTCGATTTCAAGCTTGATGTTTGGTGCCATTTAGTTCAGAAAACGGGTTTTAAATGTTACTTTTTAATTAATGTCTAAATGTCACTGCTTGCACGTATGACAGTTTATTTGCATAGTTTCAATGACTGAGTGCCTAGGTGGGTTTACAGTCTCTGCCACTTTTTCGAATTATCCATCTTTGTTACGTTATTAAAACTTTACTCATTTATTCGTAAGAGAGTGGGAATAAAATTTGAAGTGGGAAATTTAGTTCATTAATTTATAGCTTTATCATGATATTATCTTTGTGTAATGGATACTTTATTGATTATCATCTAATTTCTCAGATGAATAAACTAATCCTGTATACTCAAACTCAGATCACATTCACACAGTGCAGCAAAAATCAGGCTCCTGTGCTAAGAGTTTATGGTTTATGAGAAGGCCTTCGACTTAAAAACCTAGAAACCTAGTCTATTCTGGAGTCCTTGCAGCGTTGCCAGTTACCAGTAGTTGCGCAGAGTGGTGGGCTATGACTAGCAAAGAAGAGCTGAAGATCGAGCTCAGTAGCTTTGTTTTGGGAGAGTTCTATATCCAGCTGTGAACAAATATCCTATATACCTAAATATGTTACAGTACTTACGACCAGGTAGTCTCTACAGTTCATTCGATATTAATATAATTTTTTTTAAATTGTTAAACACAATCCAAAATTTCATCGTACCGACGGGACTCGAACCCGCACCCCCCGGGTTACACGTCCAGGTGCTCAGCCAATTAGATGGCGCCACCAATGCATAATTGGGTTAACAAATGCAATCCACTAATTTCGTCGTATCGATGTATTGAACCGTGGCTTAATTGGCTGAGCACCTGGACGTGTAATCCGGGGGGTGCGGGTTCGAGTCCAGTCGGTACGATGACATTTTGGATTGTGTTTAACAATTTACAAAAATATAAAGTGTGAGACACTTCAAAGAAACATAATATTTGATTTACGCAGTGCAACATCTCTCGTCGGATTTGAAAACTGTAATGATTTCTTCCGAATGATTAACTTACGTAATAAGTAGTCATAGATGGCGCCACCAATGCATAATTGGGTTAACAAATGCAATCCACGAATTTCGTCGTATCGATGTATTGAACCGTGGCTTAATTGGCTGAGCACCTGGACGTGTAATCCGGGGGGTGCGGGTTCGAGTCCCGTCGGTACGATGAAATTTTGGATTGTGTTTAACAATTTACAAAAATATAAAGTGTGAGACACTTCAAAGAAACATAGTATTTGATTTACGCAGTGCAACATCTCTCGTCGGATTTGAAAACTGTAATGATTTCTTCCGAATTATTAACTTACGTAATAAGTAGTCATAGATGGCGCCACCAATGCATAATTGGGTTAACAAATGCAATCCACTAATTTCGTCGTATCGATGTATTGAACCGTGGCTTAATTGGCTGAGCACCTGGACGTGTAATCCGGGGGGTGCGGGTCCGAGTCCCGTCGGTACGATAAAATTTTGGATTGTGTTTAACAATTTACAAAAATATAAAGTGTGAGACACTTTAAAGAAACATAATATTTAATTTTTTTTTGTACTCCATGCAACCAGCCCAAAATAACTAACTGAAACTGATCTGCAGTTGAGATTGTAATAGCTTGAGCAAGTTGTTTTTATTTTTTAGTACTAACATTTTTTATTTCATTACGGCTAGCGTATCTATCTCTATATATACTATCTCACTAGCGTACTATCTCACGAGTTGGTAAGTGACTATATGCGGTCGAGTATGACAGCTAGCTAGGCCTAGAATGGATATTGGCTCTCAAGGAAAGCTGCTAGAACACGTTAGATGTTATGGCGATAGATTTTTCAACACGAGGGTGATACAAGCTCCCCTGACACTTGTACCTGCCAGCTTACTAAGCCGGGAGTTTCTTACCGAGTTACCTTCACGGGAGGGCCAATGTGAATTGCGCCCTCTGGCATCAAAGCTGACCATTCTCTCAATGCGCCATCGGGCCTCAATACCCTATTGTATCCTACATCCAGATAGGACGTCGGTACCTACATCACATCTCTTCATAAAGGTACTTTGTTATTTCTTTTAATTAATGTCAAATGTCTTCCTATACGACTCTCTGAATCTTAAGTTTCATTTCTACTTAGATTATGATAATTACAAATTAAACAATTTATGGGTTATCAACTTAATATAATTATGCTGAGTTAATGTGAAACATTAGATAAAGTTTGATCTGGGAGCCTGCCATAAAGTTTTCCCAAGTTACATGAGTATATTCATACGTAATTATTATTGCATAATACTGTATGTACTTCGAGCCTTGTAGAGTATTAGGTAAGAATTTGACTTCTAATCCGAAGGTCGTGGATATTCAAATCCCGTCGAGCACATTTTTTCTACCCACATCTAAGGGGAAAAAAGAAAGTATATCCGCCTTTTGCACAAACAACTTTTAACCCTTTCGGGTTGTACGAATTTAATATTCTGTAAGTTGGTTTATATTACTATTTTTTTGACTACTACATATCTCACCTGATGTTAAAAGCAACTAACCGTCAAAACGGTTTAGGACAGTACTAAAGATATCTGTGGATGTACTTATCGAACTTGTTTGGAAATGAAAACGGCATTATGAGGAGTTGGATAGCTGACATTCTATCCACATAGCGCAAACTCCACGCCGAAACTCGGTGAACAGATTGGCGTCATGTCTTTTCTGGTGGGTGATACGATTCCATATCCGAAGTTTACCATTTAGCATGACCCAGGGATTTTTGGTATTACGATTCCATCCATATCTATTTAAATTGTAGTTTTGAGCGAATATCAAAACCACATGTATTAAGATATTCAGTCTTGTGAAACGTATATAGATTTTCATGCTTTTAAAAACTTAGATATTTACAATAATAATGTAAAAAGGCGTAAACTTTAAAAAATACATTGAGGTGCAACTACAGGCTACGTATCGTACGATGAGAAAATTTTAATAGGTACCTCCTACATACAAATTTAACTTTGAAGCAAATACGTGCAAGTTTACTTTGAAGCAGAACATTTTAAAATGTTTACACAATCTTCTTTTTCTATTTATTATTTGCAGATTTAACGGAGAGTAAAAGCATCAAGTTAAATGGTTTTGTATGATACATTTAAAACTTTGCCAAGTAGTTAGTAATTATACAAGTAGGTAAACTATAAAGTAATAAAAATAAAGGGATGAGCAATTTATGCCAATATTTAAATTGCAATAGTGAAACTTAAATTATTGCATCTATTATTTTAGATAGATTCTTTTAAAGATAAGCCAAGATTGTTAACTTATGTATGTTATAAAATGTGATAAAATGAGATCCACTACACAAAGACATTAAGTAATTCGTTGATTTGCAAAATAATTATCCAGTGCCAGTCAGATTGGCATTCTAGAATTATACTGAAGTAAAATTAGTTTAAATCCAGCGCCTCGTCTCACTGTGTCTCTCACTTACAAACAAGCACATTTCTACTTTATCGTCACTTATTATAAGGTAAGATAGTAGTCAAGAGCGTGTGTGTACGGAAAATATAAAAATTAAAGCTAAATATTAAAGGATTCGATGTTCCAGTGGTTAAATCAATATTTAAACGTACTGTAGTCCCGTCAAATGCGGCGTTTCGCACTACAACTAATAGCGAACCATCCCTTCTAAGATTAATTTGACTTTTTCGAACTAGATTTATGGTTGAGGGTTTGAAACAGGCATCGTACGGACGCCTTCCTTGACCGTTCAATTCTGCCTATCATTTGTCAGTGTCGTCACCCTATCAGATCCGTAAAACTGAATGAATTTTGGCAACTGCCCCATCAGAAGGCCTTGGTTATTTTTGGACAGACAAACAGAATATGGGGGACTTATGCGCCACTGTTTACGATCCGTAAAACATGTTTTTATGTAACGATCCTTCGAGTTACATCTTGTTGACTGAATAACATCAAAGTAGAGAAATAAGGCACATAGTGATTCTCGGTACGCTATACAAGAACTGCGAATTGTGATTGAAGATTGCGATCAATGTAGGAATAACAATGTGTTGATGTTTTATCTAATGTAATACCTCTAAACGAGCAATTCTTGAATATAGGATATGTATATATACAGGGTTATTGGTAATTCGACGTATTTCCGACAGGAGCAGATAGCAGATAGAGGGGCTGAAGTGCAACATTTTTTCTTAAAAAAACCACTACGAAATTAGGCATGCAAATTAATAATAAAACTTCCTAGTTTATTAAGCTATCTAAAAAAGTATAACAGTTGGTATTTTTTATTTAAAACAAATCATCAAAATCAAAACTAGTATGGAAAGTACTCAGACCCGTTATGTTTTACATGCGTTAACAACACAGTAATAATTATCAGTAACCGAAAAGTAAAATCACAATTGGTTCATCTCTTTGAGCGCTACGATGCCACATACATCCACACACATACACAGATAGTACACATGTCAAACTTATAACACCACCTTCTTTTTGCGTCCGAGGGGGTAAAGAAACCGGTTGACGCCAGTTACTGATAATTATAACTGCGTTGTTATTGTTACCAAGCATTACATAATTGACTCTGAAAAAATAACTATTACAGTGTTATCGATTTTAATTCAGAACAATAAAAAAGTAAAGTCTATTTCTTTATTTAGGCTATTTACAAAGTTAGGCAAGTACATGTTTATATCGTATCTTTAAACACGCCAAAATCTGTGAAAAACATTCTTCATAATAGAATTATCCGATAAGAAGGCCATAAAACCTAAATAATAAGAAAGATATCCCTTTCTCTGTAAGAGATATGAGACAACGTGCGGGAAAACACCCTTTTCATTCCCCTACGTGACATGTCTGCGAAGTGGTTGATTTTTATCACAATTAATTTCCCTTAACTGCTAAAATATTCGCCGGCTTGATTGTATGGGTGTAATGATAATCTTAAAAACGGTAAAACTCTAATTTTAACCCGAAAATGGCAAAAGGTTTCACCATAATAATCGGTCGTTGAAAAGTCGTTGTTGGTTATGAAGTTAAACCAAAGTACTTATTTTTATCCATAATGGGTGGGATACTGCTGGTAGCTAAGTATAATAATACCTACTTAAGTTTTCTTTTTAAGGAATACTAAGAAGTGTTATTGGACTCATTACTAACAAATGAGGTAAACATCAAATTACTATTAGCCTAGTTATAAGGCTAGATTGTAATAGCAGTGGTGCATCTACTCTAAGTACGTAAATCACTGTAAATAAATTAAAAACATGCTTATAAGTATGAAGCTTACTACTTACTACTTAAAAAGGAGGAGGTTCTCAAATCGCATTTTTTTCTTTTATGTTTGTTACCTCAGATCTTTGTTATTTCTAGTTTGGTCCCACTTGTAAATTTATTGAGATCTGATAAGTATCTCCAGATATATGGAGATAAACGCCTCAAACATAATACTGAAAACGACAAGCTGACAAGCAGCGTTTTGTAAACTATCTTAAATTATCAATTTAAACATTATGCAGGGCCTATGCATTGACGTGTTCCTACAATCCAGAGTTGTGTGTGCCCGCCCACATTGACTTTAATTGGCAGACTTTATCGCTCACTATCCGGCTAGTGCCTTAGCTTGTCCTGTCGTTCAATAAAATCAAAAATGTTTTAAGATTGTGTGTGACGATTCTGTTTTTGTACAGGATCATATTTGCTTGCATTTGAAATTAGGTTGAGGTATGACAGGCTGCAGTATACGCAATATATTCGTATATCGTTACAATGTCGCTTGTATTCTAACAGAACAACAGAAATCGTAGTCGAAATTGTCAGAAAATTTCTTAAAGACAAGTAACAAAATTAAAATTTTGAATAAACACCCACGACAATGTCGTTTAGAAAATTAACGTCATAACATCTATCTAAGAACCACCACTGATTAATTACTAACCGTTTAAAGACAAAACCGAACTAGTTTTAGAGAAAAACGGCAACATGGATTTGGACAAACAAATGTTTACTGCAGCGCCACTTGGTGAGTTGACCTTAATTTTATTCAATATTTTATTAACCGACTTCAAAAAAAGGAGGAGGTTTCTCAATTCGACCGTTTTTTTTAATGTTTGTTCGCGGATAACTTCGTCGTTTATGAGCCGATTTTGATTATTCTTTTTTTGTTGGAAAGGAGATATCCCAAATGTGGTACCATGGTAATTTTATCCAGGTCTGATAAGTATCTCCAGAGATTGTGAGATAAAAGCCTCAAAATTGGTACTGAAATTGAATAGCGCGGCATTGAAATCGGTTCTTTTTTAATACGCTTTTATTAAATATTATGTTTCTTTGAAGTGTTTCACACTTTATATTTTTGTAAATTGTTAAACACAATCCAAAATTTCATCGTACCGACGGGACTTGAACCCGCAACCTCCGGAATAACATGTTCCGGTGCTTTGCCAATTAAGCCACGGTGCGAAGTATCGTTACGACGAAATTAGTGGATTGCATTTGTTAACCAAATTATGCATTGGTGGCGCCATCTATGACTACTTATTACGTAAGTTAATCATTCGGAAGAATACGTTACAGTTTTCTGCCAAATTTCGAGTTAATCCGACGATTAACTCGAAATTTGGCATACTTATTAAGGATCGATGACAATAAATAAATTTAAAAAAAAATTCGACTAAAAAATGAAAAATAAATAATAGTTTAAAAAAACTCAAAAAATATGCTTTTATAGAAAATCCAACAAAAAAATAGAAAATAATTTTTAATAAATTTGAATTAAAAATAGTGTAAGAAAAAATGATTTTATTGTAAAAAAAAAGCGTGGTATGCTTTTCAGGATATTATCAAAATAACCCTTCTAGTCATATCTGTTCATAAAATATTTGGAACCATTGATACCATGCACCCCACGCTTTTTTTTTACAATAAAATCATTTTTTATTACACTATTTTTAATTCAAATTTATTATAATTTATTTTCTATTTTTTAGTTGGATTTTCTATAAAAGCGTATTTTTTTAGTTTTTTTAAACTATTATTTATTAGTTTTTAAATGATATTATTTAAACCAGTATCAATGTAAAACTCTTAAAATACCGAAACGAATAGCAGAATGGATCCTGTTCATTTAAAAGCCCTCGGGTAATAAATACTTGAACAATTCTTTTAAATTATTCTGTCTCGACAGTAAAGCGACAGTAACTGGCTTAATAAAACACCTTCGTGTGTTATTACTTAGATAATTCATTTTCGTTTATTGCCCAGTCTTATTTATTGTTAAAACTGAATTGCATTTTGAATAGGACGCGTCGCTGAAATTTAAAAATGTTTTAAAATCTTTTTGTACAGCTGGGATAGTGAATTTGGTGGAACGACGGAATGATGCATCAAAAAACGGGCAAGTGCCTGGTAAATTGAAAACTAACAACCATAGTTAACTTGGCTTGCATTTTTTACCCGACCACGGCGAAGTAAAAAGGAGGGTTATTGACATATTTGAAAAAAATCAGACAGTTTGAAAAGTAAGGCAAGTAAGTAAGGTATCATTATGAATTGCACCTTACCGGCAATGTTCTGAGAAAATTTAGATGCAGTTATGGCTTTTTATTACTTATTATGGTTCAATATGAGTATAAGGATTTATCCTACATTAATCTTCGGCCACGGCTCGCATCATCTCTAAATCATCTTGGCAATCAATACGCTGAGTTCTAGCGTGATAGTCTCAGTAAGTGGATTCCATATGGAGTTTTAATCATACCCTTTTCGCAGGGATAATACATTTCGTAGAGCTTCCCATAAGTATTATTCGTAGAGGTCGTAGCATACCGTAGCAGGGCTACGACATGTGGGGGGTATAATGAACATAGAATCGTCCCACCTGTGGGGCAACCTCAGTGGGGTCACGGACATTACCATGGTGGGGTGATGTACAACTTTTCTTTAGGTGAGATCCTCTTTAAGGTTTCTATATCGCTGATAAATCTGAAAAGATAAAACGATACTTAATTTTACTGATCCAACTTCTTCAGTTCAACATTGACTAACTACGAATAAAAAATATACACAAAATGAATACCATTATTTAGATATTAGCCATAAAATCCTAGAGAGTACAGTACTTAAACCTATGAGTAATGTGTTATTTTTAATAATTCTAAAGCTTTGTGAGTTAATAAGGTATACAGAAGAGGTAGAGACATACTTTATCTTACCGCGACGGCAAGTGCCATAACGCGCGTTGGGATATCTCCTGCACAGCTGCAGTTGTATTAAGATATATTATTTTCATAAGAAATCCAACTCTATTTTTCTTTATATTTCCTAAAATGTTTGAGGCAAGAGGACAAATATAGATAGAATAATAAATAAAGAATCGAGGTAAAGGCGAATAAACTGATAGATAGTTAAAGTTGAGCGATTGTCGATAATTTATTTTAATTGTCACAGCTAAGTTTTTGTAATATAGGTACTTATCAAAAACATTTTAGGCCTAGCGTGCTGCCATTCTCGACCGCATCATTACTTACCAACAGGTGGGTGTGATAGTGGTCAAATGCTAGCCTATAGGATATGAAAAAAACAAAACCTTTGACAGTAGTTTTGACACTACTTTGACGGCAGTGTTAGCTATTTAATAGTAAGTTGGTAATGTTATTCCTACCAAAAGTATGCAGGGACACCGATGCGACTCAATAAATAACGCTGGAGAAACAACGACAACCGTTTTATAAGAGCTACACCGAAACTAAAAGATGTCTGTGTATCCGATCCCAGTTTGTTACCTTTAAAAGGACAAAAAAAAATAAAAAGAGCGATTTAGATGGTACTAAAACCTTTAAACGTTTCAACTAAGGTCCTAAGAGTTTTATTAA
Source organism: Cabera pusaria (assembly GCA_954871355.1). Lineage (NCBI taxonomy): Eukaryota > Metazoa > Arthropoda > Insecta > Lepidoptera > Geometridae > Cabera > Cabera pusaria. The sequence continues at coordinate 16,403,512 of OX940896.1, forward strand.
ATTTACGTTTTCTTTAATTTAAATTTCTACAATATTATAATAAATAATGTTTGGCCTGACCTGCTAGCAAAACGTAGCTAGCCATTAATATTTTTGTGCTTGCCACCATCAAGGAAAAAACCTGCCGCCATAATCTTTTGTTGTTCCAGCAGCACACAACCCATGAGAGTCACATCATTCTAGGCCTAGCGTGTTCACCATCTTCGACCGTATCATCGTTTACCATCAGGGGAGATAGTGGTCAAACTTTAGCCTATCTGATATAAAAACTTTATTGCCGTACAAACAAACACTTGGCCATTATTCCACCTGACCAAACATTATATCAGAACTCGGTGAACCAATAAAAGACATGTCTTTGTGTGGGTGGTTCGAGTCACGTGCAAACTTACTAAGCCCTAATCTAAATCAATAGCGCTTACCTATTTAAGGTACGGACACACCGCAGCGTCCTGCGTGCGCGATCTAGGCGGCGATCAGATAGCGCAGTAGTATTTGTACCGACTGGTTCACACCAAACGCGATCAGAAAACAATTGAAAAGTACTGAGATCGCGCCCGCAGATCACAGGACGCCGCTGTGTGGCCGTACCTTTAGTCACCACCCAAAGATCATGTGTAAGCAAGAGGAAACAATAAACCTCTCGCTTATGACCTCCAATCTAAACTATCTATCTAACACTTGTTCGCTTTATCCTTAGAAAAATAATCTGCTTCATATATTGCGACAGTTGTGAAATAAATTATCATAAGATTATAAGTAACTAGAAGTGCCCCGCGGCTTCGCCCGCGTTAAAGACTTCTTTGATTTACTTAAAACCTTTATTTTGTAAAAACCTTTCTATCATTAAAGACATCAAAGAGGTAAAAGCCTAATCGGTTCAAACTTTGAACCCCCGTTACATCCCCTTAGAGAGTAAATTTTGAAAAATCCTTTCTTAGCGGATACCTACGTCAAAATAACTATCTGCATGCCAAATTTCAGCGCAATCCGAAACAATATTGATTTCAGACTGTTACCCCACTTCACCCTCTTAGGGGTGGAATTACAAAAAAGACGAAAACAGGTATTTACTTATTTTTTTATTGAAGCACTTGTGTGAAGTTTCGAATAGAAAATACTATCTAATCTTGTTTCTCCATACAAACTTTGAACCCCCGTTTCATCCCCTTAAAGAGTGAGTTTTGAAAAATCCTTTCTGAGCGGATATTTATGTTATAATAACTATCTGCATGCCAAATTTCAGCGCAATCCGAAACAATATTGATTTCAGACTTTGTTACCCCACTTCACCCTTTTAGGGGTGGCATTTCGAAAAAGTCTGAAACATGTATTTACTTATTTATTTTTAAAGGCACTTGTGTGAAGTTTCGAATACAAAAAACTATCTAATGTTGTTTCTCCATACAAACTTTGAACCCCCATTGCATCCCCTTAAGGGGTGAATTTAAAAAAAACATTTCTCAGAGGGACCTAACGTCGTAATAACTATCTGCAAATCAAATTTCAGTGCAATCCGAAACAATATTGATTTCAGACTTTGTTACCACACTTCACCCTTTTAGGGGTAGCATTTCGAAAAAGTCTGAAACACGTATTTACTTATTTTTTTATTGAAGCACATGTGTGAAGTTTCGAATAGAAAATACTATCAAATCTTGTTTCTCCATACATACTTTGAACCTCCATTTCATCCCCTAAAGGGTTGAATTTTGGAAAATCCTTTGTTAGTACACCTTTACGTACTAAGACAAATATACCCTCTAAATTTCAAGTCTCTACGACCAGCGGTTAAGGCTGTGCGTTGTCTGTCAGTCAGTCAGTCAGTCAGTATGTCAGGACAAAGATTCTTATAGTATTAGAAGATTGCAGAAGCGGTGTAGGTAATTTATTCTCATTATTTCGGTATTTCTAATATGTTTCCTACATTTCCTAAGTAATCGAGTCAAGTAAAGACAAATTGCTGTGTATAGACAAAGTTGTCTGAAGCTTCCCGAAACTTTCTGTAGCGCTTGGCTATTCCCCAAAGTGAAACTTAAATTGAAGTATATTGATCCTTGCAGTTATCCTTACATTGAAGCTATCAATGTAATACGCATCTAAAAATCTTAATTGATACTTCGTGGAAAAAGAAAACTTCTGTGGATTACAGCGTGCGAGATCGAGTTCAAAAGCTCACGCAATTATTTTATAATTGTTTGAAAAAATGATTCGTCTCCAATATATTTTTATGTGGGTAGCTGTTATTTAATTTATTTTATCTACACTCATATTACTAATAAAGTTTTTTTCACTCTGTACACACGTTGTATACCACAAAAGCTGACCAATAAAAATAATTTTGACGTAAGCCTTGGATAAAGTTGGTATACAGATGTGCCATTATCAAAGGAGGCTGTCCATTTCTTAAACAGCCTGAGACCCTAGTTTAGCGAGTGTGTTAAGGATTAAAATGGCGGATTTCTCTATTATCAGCTGATTGAAATCATGTCTAGAAATAGTAAGTATTATTGAATCTGTGTCTAGTATTCTGTAAAAAAAACGTTTTGATTCTTCAAACTTCAAAATGTATGCTGTCATTTGAGGATCGTTTGCATGTGTTAGATTTGTTCTCATTGAAATGGATTACATAAATTATTTCGACATATTTGACCATTGGGAGATAGAAGAAAATCGAAAACACTATGAAGACCGTGCAGATCCATTATTTTGAACAATTCAGATTTTCCATTTTAAATACAAATAACGGGTTTACGAAAAGCTATGCGGAAGAAACTAAACGCAGTGATTACATTCTCTTTGCAAATTGACAGTTTATTCAAAGATGGCTACAATCATGTTTATATTGTAGCCATGGAGACCGCTAGTCTCCATGGCTACAATGTCAACAGCGTAGACAGAGGACAACAGTCAATTTGAGTGTTTCGTTCTAAAATTTGTTTTAATTCTTTCACTCCTACTAAAAGAAAATATTTTCTATTATGTCAACTAATTTCAATAAAAAGTTCCAAAAACAACGGAGTTTGATTAATGTTGCATTCCTAAAATAAAATTTCATGACTAATATTAATAATTAGTAAACTTTATGAAATAATAATTTACGGAACTATTTAAGACGTAAACAGTTTCTAAACGAATTGACTAATAGTTGCCAGATGAAAAATAAAAAAGTGTTAAACGTCCATGTAGATACCCACCTCCTATTCAACGTTTATTAGTCAAACAATAGATTGACGCGTGTTTAGCGCTTATTCTTTGTGCAACTGCACAACCGTTTAACAGACGTATAGGCAAATTTTTATTAGTAAGGCCGATAATGTACACTAGACAGTATATGCCATTGTGAAATACACACATAAATTATTCAATTTGGAAAGCTATTGGTGCACGACTTTGATGAAATTACTCTAACTTAACAACATATAAACTCTAAAACTTAGTTGTTACAAAGCCCAAATACCGAATAAGTGTCTATTCAGGTCAATTACAAAATCACCAAAATCTGGAATATCTCCTATTAAGTACTGAGTTTGGGGAACGGCAAATAAATCACCGTACACCACAACTGAGCCTTGTGATCTAGTGCGGTTGGAATCGAATCTTTAAATTGAAATTTCGTTTTTTTTTTATCCGTCTCGGTGACTGGATCCGATGTCGTAGCCTCTTTCAAAGGCACGAGTCTGCAGCAAAGTTAAATTGGCTTTAAATCAAGAAGCTACCGAGCCCGCCGTTATCTACACGATTTGAAAATACGTCTGGTACTTTTTACAAATGCATTTCTTTGGTAGTGTGACCCCAGACTTACAATAAGCCATTTTAATTATAAAAATAGTTCCACTACACTCACTAGTCGGCTTTTGGTGCAAACCTACTTTCATATCTATGTTTGTGGTATTATTTTTTAGCGACAACAAGTTGTTGAAATTAAAATGTTAGAAAATTTATAGAATGAAAGCGACATAGACGTTATACCTGAATAATACTTAAATTCAAAATTTAAAACTACCCCCGAACGATCTATTTATAATCTGTTCATTGAGACAATTCCGGTGAGCCCAAACTCGACATCACTGCTGTAAGTTGATGAGGAGCTGAGTATTCTGCAGACTTCTGAAGATGTGTCACGCTGACACATGAGTCTGAAGTCTATATTAAAACACATAGATAATATCAATAAAAAAATACTATATCAAAATCGGTTCATCTGTTTCGGCGCTACGATGTCACAGAAAGAAACACACATACACAGATACACAGATACCGACGTCAAACTTAGAACACCCCTTCTTTTTGCGTTGGTTTTTTTTTTTTTTTGAGTACAATTTTAAACTGCTGCTTTCGGTGATTTAGAAGCACCATTAAAACATATTAACATATAATATTCTTATCAATTAATGAATTTATGACAAAAGTTGCTTGTATGTTCAATCTATTTATATGTCTAATCTATTTAATCTACATATTCTTGTATTATTATTACCATCACATATGTATATATGTTTTAATTTAGTAATTTTCCTACTGTATTAGTATCAGTATTGAATACACTTTTCAATATTAGTGCACTAAGATAATTTCATCGTAATTATTAACATTTCAATTCTTGTTTTACTTATCTATATTATAAGCTAGCAAAAAACTGGCTATTTTAAAACATCTTTCTATGAAATTATTTATAATTATCTTCTTAAATATACATTGGTTAATTACTTAGTATAAACTAGAGTACTTTTTTTCAATAAAAGTTATCTTATTATTTTCTTTGTAATATATTAATTCTATTCATGGACTGTATATACTTACATTTTCATTTTGTATTTCAGTTGCACTTTCTGTTACATTTTTATCAATTTAAAATATTTCATATTATATTTCATATTATTTATTCCACTATTGTACATAAAGTTAGTCTCTTATACATTATTTATTATTCTTATATTTCTTTTACTTGTTTTATTATAATTATTTTAAGTTGTTATTATTCGTATTTTTTTTTATTATATACTTATTTCAATATTATGTCAGAGCTTGAATCTATTTTACGGTGGATCCGTTGGCCATCGCCGCCTTTTTGACTACAATGTCGACGAATGCATAGAAAGGTGCCCGGCAGTTATCGTCCTTGATAATTTCAGGTAAATTTGACTCTACAATACATTTCTTAATTTCAATTTCACATGCTATTCTCTTATCAGAAAATCTTGGACATTCAAATAAAATATGTTCCACGGTCTCTTCTTCATAATTATTACATATACAGTAAGGAGTATGCGCTAGTTTGAACCTATACAAATAAGAACTGAATCCGCCGTGTCCCGTCAAGGTTTGGGCTCTTAAGTTATTAATTTTTACTTTACCCCATATCTTGTATGCCATTCTTACGTCGGGAAAAAATCATTTTGCGACTGCTCCAGTGTTTGCCAGCTGATACTGCTGTTGCCACTTTGTTAGGGTCGTACTCCTGATAAGATGCTTAGCAAAAGACAGAGGGATAGAGTCATACACTGTTGGCTGTGTGCTATTTAAAGCCGCATCCTTGGCTAATTCATCTGCGCGTTCATTGCCACGGATCCCAGCGTGAGCACAAACCCAGTATAATTTAATTGTGACTCCATTCCTTTCAAGGTTTCTAATCTTTTTTTTCTTAATCTTTTTGCGTTGGGGGTTAAAAAGATTTAAAAGAAAACATGAAGTCTGATTTACAATGTCAGATATATGTGCGTAAATTTGAAGGCCTTCTTTTGAGTCTTCAGGAACTATCATGATTGTTTAAGAAAATGACTCATTATTCTATATTCAGGTTAAAATATGTATCCTATTATACAATGATATACATTTATAGTAATAAATGTATAATGGCTATCTATGTGCAAAATTTCATCCAAATGGTTCGAAATGCTTGACTATTTAGACGTAGGAAACAAAACAAACCAATATGAACTGCCTCGTATATGAAATTTATTTATTGATTGGTATGGATAAAAAGTAAATCGAGATATATTTACATTTTATTTGAATACACAAAAATCCATATTGTAAGTACCTCATATACATACATATATTCTTAAAATATATACATAGAACGAATAATAATAAATGTATTATTCGTAGGGTATGAATAATTGAAAATATTTATATATTTTTTGAGAAATGCCTGAAAATTTGCGATCAGCTAGGCTATTCTGTAAGCTATCTCGACAGCGGAATCCGCGGTGAGATTCGAATTTCGTATTATGAAATTCAACCGTATTACGAACGTGATACGATTGAATTTCGTAGTACGAAATTCGAATCTCACCGCGGATTCCGCTGTCGAGATAGCTTACAGAATAGCTTAGCAGCATCATATTACAATATTCGCCAAAAAGCGATGGATGCTGTATGTGTAGACCATTATACAACATTACACATCTTTCATTGCATCCCATATTGTTATGTCTGGACGGGACAACGGTTTATGATAAAAATTGATTTTTGAATTATTTTTGTCTTATTAGATAGTGCTTGCCTGTGGGTAAGCCTCGGTCTACAAAAGTGAATGACGTAACTTCTGCACTTCGAAAAACGGACCAAACTTTCGAAGTAAATGATAAAATTACCCTCTTTTGTCGTAAAAGTTTGTAGTAAAGTAACATACAAGGCAAGGTTTACCCAGAATTCACACAATTTTCGCTGTAATTCCAGCTTTCGTGGAGAATATTCAGACGTTGCCAACAAATCTGTAAAGTACTTCGACACTGCAAACAAAACTGCAGATGTACCCGGATATATCGTTTATTTACTTAGTTAAGTATGATATAGGTTATGAAAGTTTCGTTTCTGCTTTGTTTAATTAAGAAAGTAGATATACCTACATGTTTATTCAGCATAATCCCTAATGTAAATAAGTTATGTAACTGTATAGGTAACTGTAAGGAACATACTATGTCATTATAATAGATGTAAAATTTAATGCATTCATAACATATACATTTAGTAATTTAATGGTTACAATAGCACATATGAAGCTTACACAAAATGATTATTGGCCATTTTTTGCAGCCTGATTCTTGTTACAAAATATTTAAAGGCAGCTGAAAAATATATATGGAGAGTGCTCCTCACTTACGATACTGCAGAATGAACTCTAAAGGTTCGAACTCTTAGGGTCCCATCTTAAAAATCATATATGTATACGGAAGCCTAGACTTACTATTTATGAATTTTTCTGCGACTACGTACAATATTGAAACTGCTTGACAAAGTACTCACATTCAATACATTGCTCTACCTAATTCCATGGAGCGCGTTCAGAAAATGCAACATTGACATTTTGAGTTATTGCTTACACACGATGTTAAATTATTCAGTTGCTATGCTCTGCTGGTGGAAGAAAGTTACGGAAAGACATAGACTTACTAAGATACGAGAAAATCTTCCGATTTTATAGTATTCGTTTTAATATCTTATAGGCTAGCGTTGGGCATAATTATGGCGGAAGAAAAGTTATTTGCGTAATTCTGGCATACTTGCTATCCCTTTGCAATTTAAGTGCATCCGTAAAAACGTTACTGGCAGTTTGATTTTTAGGGTTCCGTACCCAAACGGTAAAACGGGACCCTATTACTAAGACTCCGCCGTCCGCCTGTCTGTCTGTCTGTCTGTCTGTCTGTCTGTCCGTCTGTCACCAGGCTATAGCTTATTAACCGTGATAGTTAGACAGTTGAAATTTTCACAGATGGTGTATTTCTGTTGCCGCTAGAACAACAAATACTAAAAACAAAATAAAGTTAAAAATTAAAGGGGGTCCCCATACAAAAAACGTGTTTTTAAACGCTACCTATCTAATTAGTTTCGGCAAAATGACATAGATGGCGCTAGTAAACGAGCCCCCGTCTTTCTAGATCGCGACCAAACCAAATATTCTTGGTAATATCAAGTAATCAAATATATGCGGTTGAAACTCTGTTATGTTTCGTATGGTACGGAACCCTCCCTAAGTGTGCGATAAGAGACGCGATGCTGACTCGCACTTGGCCAGTTTTATTTAATATTCTCATTATGGAAGATACTATATAGACTACTTTGTCAACTTGTTCTCAGTTGATTAAATGAAACAAAGACTAATTTGAAATGTTATATTAATACTTTGTGTAATGTTGTTGCGTACACAATGACATACAAAAAAAAAAAAAAATCTTTTATCTGCAACAGGCACCCTTTTTAGGGTTACCTCAGAAGGTGAAAAAAGGAACCCTTATAAGATCACTTTCTTGTCCGTCTGTCTGTCTATCTGTCTATCTGTCTGTCTATCTGTCTATCTGTTTGTTTGTCTGTCTGTCTGTCCGTCTGTCTGTCTGTGTGTCACCACTGATTTTCTCAGAAACGGGTGGATCTAGCAAGTTGAAATGTATACCTGATACTGAAGTCTATAGTCCCTATTGGGTGTATAAATATCAAGGTTTTAAGTCAACACAGTAAAAAGATATGGGCAAATTTAGATTTTCGTGAAAACTTGTTAGTACCAAAATGTACCTTAATTTTCAACTTTATTTAGTTTTCGGAATGTTTCCTTAACTTGTGCTGTAAGCCCGTGCTTTTAACCAAAATTGACAATTCTAGGTCAACCGGAAGTACCCTATAGGTTTTGGGTTGAAAACTATAGGGTACTTCCCGTTGACCTAGAATCATGAAATTTGGCAAGCAGCACAAATTAAGGAAAAAATCCAAAAAAAAAAAAAAGTTGAAAATTAAAGGGTGCCCCCCCCCCCCATACATATAAATATAGTTTACGCCAATTAAGGTAGACCTCTGAGTTATATGAGCGCTGATACAATTTAGTGGTCTAGCTTGATTGGTACACACCAACGTTGGTACGGAAGCCTCGGTGGGCGAGTTCAACTCGACTTTTTTTTTTAAATATTGGAAGTACCTGCGGACTCAATCTTTTTACGATATTGTCATATGTAGAGAAGAGAAGAGATATTAATGTACCTTTCATTTTAGAGGACAAATTGCAGCGCAGGATTGTAATGAGTAGGTATTAAACACGCGTTCATTAGCAGATTTTACAATTAAAAAAAAACACATTTTAAAGGCTTTTTGAGAATTTTTGGGCTCTTCGCCGTGTCTACAAAGTAGATGTTAGTCAATGAAAACAGCGCTCAGTCTCGATGCGACCCCTAACTATTTCCTATCACAAGCACTTTGTCAGAGAGACGTATGTATGTTCCGCGTCTTCGAATATGTAAGCGGCAATTTAAGTGCTTGTTTTTGTGAACCAGCTCTCTTGTTTTCAGTGGTTGTGTGGAATAAAACTAGGCTTTGGTTTTTTAAATTGGATCGATTTATTGTTTAGTCAGCGAGTCTTGTTTTATTTTTCAATATGTTTGCAACGAAGGATTTATATTCTACTGTTAGAGACATGGAACAACACTACACATTTAACTATCATTGTAAATATTTGAGTGTCATTGTCGACCACGTGAAGGCTATTTTTCCTACAGACACAGAAAGGTAAACCTATGAATCCTGAGTGTTGCTAAATTGGTGATTACGGTAGGTAGACTTCGGGCGTAGCTTATATATACAGTTACCGAACAAAGATAATAAAGATATGTTACCAATCGGTTCGGCGGGTTCCAGCATGATGTTTGATGCTAACCAGCTAGGATGATGGGTTCAGAAAAAAAGTACGTACATGGACACTATACAGATATTAGGAATTTTGTGTCAATGCCGTTAACTCCATTTTTAACACTTATATCTACTTAACTAAAATTCATGTTTGTAAATATTGCCGTAAAGTAACGTCTAAATTAAATTTATGTATAGCACTAATGCAAAAGCTTTTTACTTCAATACCTTCCTCAAAACTTCTAAAAACACCAATTTTAAAAATATTTTTACAACCCGCCGGTTCGAATATTCGTGTTAACATCACACGTTCCATTATAAATATTTTCGATAAAAACCCTCTTTTGCCCTAGGGAGGTTCTAGAGCGGTATATTTCCAAGATTTTAAAAGTGAGGTCTGATACGAACTCGGAATATTTTGGTAGAGTAAAAGTAGGTAGACTTACTTTGTATGCTTTAAATCGGCAAGTCGCATCGCATGTCATGTGTGAACGAAAACGTAGTCTGTATGTGTCGGGAGCGATACGGTCGGTCGTCGCACGTTACGGAGATTCATAGTGTCGAACTCTAGATAAACGAAGTGCGGAACGAAATGGTTTCGAAGGAAAGGTTCAGAACGTGCAAAGTTTAACGGGTCGGGGCGTTGATAGGATTTGAGCCTCGTTGGTTTTATACACTGACTTCAGCGGCACACCTTTATATGGCCAGTGTACCTTCAACTTTGTCTTCTTGTTCTCTTGGGATTTCTGAAATCCATAAGACCAGCGTTTGGTCTGTGATATTTTTATTAGATATTAGGTTAAAAAACTTAATGCCTTAATGTCTTGCCGTGTTGTAATGTCTTTCTGTCCGTTTGTCCGTCTGTCAAGACCCTTTATCTCCGGAATGCGTAAAGGTATCAAATTGAAACTTATAATAAATACTTGGATATACGGTATCTTTTGGCTGTGAAAAAATGAAACCTGTAAATCAACGCGATCTAAGATATGACTGTTAATGTCGCATAATTTCCCATATTTTGCGATTTCAAAAGGGAATCAAAACCTATATAGAGTTTGTCCACAGCGCCGGCATTTTGTTGCCGGTGATGTCCTGGTGCCGGAAACGGCCATAGGCCATCCCTTGCCCTAGTATCATGAAATTTAACATGAAGCACTTATATAGGAAGAAATCTGAAAACCGTAAATATGTAGTTTAATAACAAAAAAAGGTTAATTTACTATTACAAATTTATTATTTGAAGTTGGTGCAATACATTATCTAAGGATCGAACTACAAAGTTAAGTTTGTTCTATAACATAGTCTACGAAGCTGGTACTGATGCCTCGGTGGGTAAGTCCAACTCGACTTGTCCGATTTTATTTTTATGTATGTTCCGTCATAACACCGTCATATATAGAAGTCATATATATCTCAATACAAAATACTTTAAACTTGGTACTGAACATGACTGGAACAGCATTGTTAGTCAGTTTTTTAAGCTTTTTAAACTATAATCCTTGTACTAAAACAAATTACCAGGACATACGATATAACGTGTCTACCAAACCACATCAACGCTCAGTTGTAAATGCCATTCACGGTCATGAACGGCTGAACGATTACGAACACAGAATATAGCAACGCTACCACCACGTCCCAGTATTAATTGCACATCTGCAAGCTAAGTTTGAACAGTGCACGTCATATCCATATAAAGGCTATATAAATTATGACGCAACTGCATTGCATCATCCAATTACGCCTAAAGTGCTTGTGCGGCTCGTTCGAGGATGCTTACACAGGCTTTTCAAGATTCATCCATTAAGAGTAAAGACCCAATTTTGCAAAAACAGTTAATCTTGGCGTAACGAGTCCATTAACCAGACGCGTCCGTTTCATCGGAGGTGGTACTTATAGAGTTATCGCTGATAATACGTTTTGAAGTCTTGAGGCGAGAATATTTCGATCGCTGTATATTATATAAAAGTTTGGAAACATTTGCGTTTCTGTTTTGCTAGGGAAGCCGCACAGTTTATATATGAGCGGGCTTAAGCAAATTCCTATATATCTTTACATAGTATAAAACAAAGTTGCTCCCGTTGTCTTGTACGCTTAGATCGCTTAGACTACGCAACGGATTTAAATGCAGTTTAAGCAATAGATAGATTCAAGTGGCCGGTTTATAACAAGAATTAAACAAGGGCAAAGCCGCAGGGTGCAGTTCATATATTATATATTGGCAATAATTGATAACAACTACTCTTGCCACTTCTTTCTTTAATCTGCGTATAATTTTTTTGTTGTGTATCTCTTCTCAGGTCAGTTATTTAACCGTGAAATAGACGGTGTTATGGCAAAGCACACAAAGCGCTTTTACACTTTCAAGACATGACTCAAATTCAAAATGTCTCAATGTACAAGCGCAGTGCAAGGGGCGTTCTGGAAATGTTTAGGTTTGTATGAACCCCATCATAATTATGAGGTTTCTAATAAAAATGTAGGTTACCTCTGAATATAACATACTTACCTATATTTAAACACACAAAATAATATAAAATGTAAATCACGCACCACTCATAACACAGAATTTAAGAAAAGTAAAAGTATTAACAAGAGTCGAGACGAGAATCGAGTAGGCCGTAACATCGTGTCTAATTAGGGACACGGAACGAGACTCCCGGACTAATGAAAAAGACCTTCGAACCAGGACCGTCGTCATGCGACAAAAATTAAAACAAACAGGGATGTGGGTGTATCAAGGGCGGAAAAGGGGGTGTCATTAACCACTTTACTCTTTGACTACGTTTTTTGGAAACACTTTATATTTAAATTATTGTAAGAAATGTCTCGTCTTTATCGATCTTTGCCAGTAGATACATTTTTATGCGGACGGCATTTTATTTGCTGTTTTATTTTATTTTATTAGACATATATAAGTCTCCGTTTTGAATTATAACCATTGATTTAGGTATGAAATTTAGGAAATTAAACTAAAAAAAATATCTAATGTAAAAAAAACTACTTTAATTAAGTCAGTTCAAAATATACTATACATAATTGGTATATCCTACTCTATATAATAACAGTAAAACATTATCGCTGCTAGCCGAAATCCTTTTACATTGTTTCCAAATTAATGTAGGATAATACAATTCATTCACAATATACTTAGTTATATCTATAAAGCTCATAATAAGATCAGTGGATAATAAGATCCCCTGAGCAAGCCTGATTACAGCTCTGCAAGCGCCGAATTCAGGGCTCTCGTCTCCTTATTACTACAATTATCTCATTAAGTAGAGACAAACTAGACAGATTGCTTACAATTTGCTACAAACAATCTCATCTTTGCGTAAAGCTTACTAAAACTTGATTTGCTTGTAATTACCGCTAGTGTCCTGCTTTAGGTATTATGGTTGTAGCCTCCGAAGAAAAAAATGCATGTTAAATATATGGTTATGTTTAACATAAATGTGTATTTGTGTGTCTGTTTGTAGAATTGTATTAGGATAGGAATAATAATTATAATGTTGATTAAGTCACCTTTAAAACAAACATAAAAATTAATAAATCAAAATCGGTTTCTCCGTTGGAGAGCTACGCCATATGCATGCATGCCAGAGACAATTGTATACACATGTTTGATAACACCCCTTTTTGCATTGGGGAATCAATGTTCAACAATCAATGTTGAACAATGCAGTATGTAGTTCCCCCACTTCCCGGCCGCCCTGCTATTCCTGACCACGGCGGCGGTTACAGTAACGGCAGGGCAGGGGGTGCTAAGAATCCCCGGGCTACGGTAGACCGCCAAAACAAACTGACCCTCGCACCCTACAATGGACGCACGATTCGGCTGGACAATCATCGGGCGCAGCTGGAGGAGGAGCTGAAACACATATGATGGCACATCCTGGGGTTATGTGAAGTCCGAAGACATGGAGAGGACACCATAACCTTAGAATCGCGCCATCTTATGTACTACAGAGAAGGAGATCAGCCATCCAAGTTTCTGGTCAACAAGGTTCTCAGTGTCAACGTTGTAGAAATCTCCAGTGTGTCGACCTCATAATTAAGTTAACCAAGAGGTACAGCCTCAAGGTTATCCAGGTTTACGCACCGACCTCGACACACTTGGATAATGAGGTGGAGAGCATGTATAAAGATATCTCCAGAGCTTTACACACCACATCCAAGGCTCACACAACGTTGTCATGGGAGACTTTAACGCCAGTGGGAGTACAAACTTGCGGCGAATCGTGTAAAGGACCACACGGATTTGGGAGTAGGAATCAGAGGGGGCAAATGCTCGTCAATTTCCTCGAGAGAGAGGGGATTTTCTTGATGAACTCGTCCTTCAAGAAACAGCCCCAATGGAAGTGGACATGGCAAAGCCCCGACACTGTGACTAAAACCGAGATTGACTTTATCATTACAAACAAACGGCGCATATTTAGAGACGTCTTAGTGATCACTAGGTTTAATACTGGAAGTGTTCACCGACTTGTTCGAGGCTCGCTGGATATCGACTTTAAAGCCGAGAGATTTCGATTGATGAAGTCTACGCTCCGTCCGAACCTACGCCAAGCCGTTGTTGGGTCTGAAACATTCCAATTAAAATTGGAAAATCGATTCGCTGCCTTGGAAACCACAGATGACGTTGATCAGAAACTCGAAAAAGTGGTGGAAATCCTCAAGGATGAAGGGACGAAGTTTTTCGAGAGCAAGGGTACGGGAAAAAAGTCCAAACTTTCGGCAGACACACTTCTACTAATGGAAGAGAGACGAACAGATCCTTTATCAGCTATGTCAACTAACCTGGTGCGCAACAAATCCATAAAGAAGCTGGTACGACGCAACCTCCGATCCTCTTACACGCTCTTAATTAAAGAATCAATTGAGCAGAATCGGGGGTCGAAAGTGTTCGTCCAGCCTCTGGGTAGAAGCCACCTCACAAAGCTGACAACGTCAACGGGGAACGTCGTCGCATCCAAGCCGGAGATTCTGTCGGAAGTGGAAGACTTCTACAACAAGCTCTACGCATCGCATGCTTCAAGGCCCGAACCCGATACTGAGGATTCTAGATCCACTTAACCCACCACTTCACAGAAGATCTGCCTGAAATTAGCCGAGACGAAATCGCGATGGCCCTTAAACTACTCAAAAATGGAAAAGCCCCAGGAGAAGACGGAATCACAACGGAGCTTTTAAAAGCCGGAAGAGCTCCAGCAATTCACACCTTCAGCAGCTCTTTAATTCCGTTCTTTTCACTGGCAGAACAGGGATGGAACAGAAGCATGGTGGTTCTGTTTTTCAAGAAGGAGACAAAACTCTATTGAAAAACTACCGCCCGATTACGCTTCTGAGCCATGTCTACAAGCTGTTTTCAAGGGTCTTCACGAACCGTCTTGCGCGAAGAGTCGACGAGTTTCAACCTCCGGAACAGGCCGGGTTTTGAAGCGGTTACGGTGTCATAGACCACATCCACACGGTGCGGCAGATTGTACAGAAGACCGAAGAGTACAATCGGCCCCTGTGCTTAGCATTTGTGGACTAAGAGAAGGCCTTTGACTCAATCGAAACCTGGTCCGTTCTCGAGTCCTTGCAGCGTTGCCACGTCGTCTGGCGATACATCGAAGTGATGAGATGTCTGTATAATGCCGCAACGATGACTGTACAAGTACAGAACCAGCGAACAAAACATGTCCACCTGCGTCGAGGAGTGAGATAGGGGGACGTCATATCCCCGAAACTATTCAATAACGCCTTGGAGAATATGTTTAGGATGCTGGACTGGAAAGATTGTGGCATTAACATCAACGGCAAGTATATCTCTCACTTGCGATTCGCAGATGACATCGTCATTATGGCAGAGACGCTGCAGGACCTACAAAGGATGTTGAATGGCCTAGCTGATTCTTCTCGTCACATCGGTCTCCGGATGTATTTGGATAAAACCAAAGTCATGTACAACGAGCACGTTGTTCCGGAACCGATTGCCGTAGAAGGAATCCCACTCGAAGTTGTCACTAAGTATGTTTACCTAGGGCAGACGCTCCAACTAGGCAAACATAACTTCGAGAAGGAAATCCAGAGAAGAATTCAGCTGGGCTGGGCAGCATTCGGAAATCTCCGTCGAGTCTTTTCGTCGCCTATACCGCAGTGTCTAAAGACAAGAATCTTTAACCAGTGCGTCGTACCTGTAATGACATACGGAGCCGAGACGTGGACACTCACAGTCCGACTGGTCAACCAGTTTAAAGTCGCTCAGCGAGCTATGGAGAGCTATGCTTGGTATTTCTCTGCGGGATCGAATCCGGAACGAAGTAATTCGCCAGAGAACTAAAGTTATCGACATAGCTCAACGGATTAGCAAGCTGAAGTGGCAGTGGGCTGGTTATATCTGCGGCAGGACTGATAACCATTGGGGTAGACTTGTCCTGGAGTAGAGACCGCGAATCGGCAAACGTAGCGTAGGACGTTCTGTGACCAGGTAAAGCGACGACATACCCAAAGCGGTGGGCAGTGACTGGAAGAGAAGAACCGAAGATCGGGCTCAGTGGCGAATCTTGGGAGAGGCCTACGTCCAGCAGTGGACTGATACAGGCTGATGATGATGATGATGATAATGCAGTATGTAGTTACTAGTATATATTAAATATAAATCTGAGGTAGAAGATAGAGCAGTGGAAGCACAGCTTTACAAAGCTGTGTGTGTAGCCGGTGATAGCTACGAGTGCAACGACGTCGTAAAAGCAGACGAGAAGCTACGATATCCCTACAAATGGATACACGTAGCTTGGTAGCCGTAGCAAATAAATTACACTGTTAAGGCTTTTTCAAATAAGGGTTTAAAAAAAATTCCATTATTATAATTCCTAAAAATTCTCGGTACGGTCGAAGTGAAGTTAGCAAAAGGAAGCCGAGCAAAAACAAAAAGATATCATTTTATATATATATACAGTAGAATCCGTTTATTATGACTCCGCCTATATTGACCAACCGGTTATTATGACGTAACTATACTACGAAGTTTGGTTTTCATATGAAATTCTTTATAAATAGTCGGATATAATGACTTCCCACTTCCCTTACAGTGACATATCGCTTATTATGACCCATTTTTAATACAAAAATGTAAATTATGTCCGGTTATAATGACCGACATGATTCTGTACACCTTCGGTAATGTTCGTTGATTCCCGACGACGTTCGGCACGTGGCTCGTTTTTGTTTTGAACTATGTTTATGTATTAAACTACTTAAGTACATTCATATTTACATAAAAAAAGGTTTTTCATTTCACAAAACGCTTTGTATGACGTCCGCTTATTATGACTTGTTTGTTAGTTCCTTTCAATGTCATTATAAACGGACTCTACTGTATATAGATATTATAGATATTTTATATATTATATATAGATATCATATACATTTGAGTTATTCAGCTTAATTTACCTAGAACACTAAAAGTAAGATAAAAACTATTACTCAACCACTACGCGCCATATTAAATGTAATGTATAATCACATACACGCCTATAAATCAACGAACAATCAAGACGCTCCCAACGATACTTTATTTGCTAAATTATGATAAGGAAGTAAGAAGTTATGAGAAAACAAATTAGATACCTACATACATAACGGTTAAAATCATAACTCTCCTGTAGTCGGGACGATAACAAAAATACTACCTACACTTGTCTATCATGATGTAACTTGATGGATCAATCAAACTGTCGTCTACGGAAGGCACCCTCGACTGAATTTCTAATTTAATTCGAAATGATTTATCGAAGCTCATTGCTCATGAATACTGTACTACCCTCCCAAGAAAATTAGGTTCAACAAAATGAAAAATTATGCCCCAAATCGCATGTTATTAAGTTATAAAGTGAAGGCTTGGAACGCAATAATATGGTAATAATCAGCCGCTAGACCGAGAACGTCTGGAGAATTTAATTACACAGGAGGTATCCAAATTATGCCTCGAATAGTAAGAGCTTACTAGTTATGGAATGTTGATATGGAATTCCGTAGATCATTTCGTTAATAAGTATAACTACAACATATAAGTATGTCAAAATATAACGTACATGTAAAATCATTTGTATTATTGGTTTATAGTTGCATCCCACAATTTCGCCTGCGAGAAGTATTCTATACCCTTTTCTACCTCGCTATCTAATAGCCTAATCGGTTAGCTTGGCCGTTAACAGGTAGAGGTAGGTAGTTTAACACAATAAATGTATATACTGTAATTATGTATCACAATTAAATAAATGTAGATAATTTTCTATTCATCAGAATTTCACATTGCGAAAATTAGGAAAAACTATTTGTGTATTCAGTCCCGCATTCTTATTTTTTCTTTTGTTTTATACAAGAATCAGATTCTATATATTTTTGTGTGTCAATCCTAAATTTAACGTGCGTCAGTATCTGTTATAGGCTGAGCAACTTAGATATATATGCTCTTATCTACCCGGGGCAGGCAAGCAATTTACTAACTTACCAACTTTTAATATAAATAAAAAACATTTGTAAGTTATTACTTAAAAGTGTTTCGGATTTTATTCCCAGGAGCAATTTAAATCTACGCTTATATAAGATCCAACATAAGGAATATTAAATAGCTTTTAAAATTACTTGCACTTAAATCTCTCCCTGTAGACTTAATTTTAATATTGGGATTTTAATACAAACTCGGATAACAATGAAGATTCAGAAACATATTTTTTTGGAGATAGGCAAGAGGTTTCAGGAATATTCCCATTTGCCCCACAAGGCTCCTCCCACCGGTGGGACGCTACGGATTGCAGTTTGAAGTATTCGAGACATCAAAGTTCAAAGATGTAGAGTCAGGTTTACCATTGCGTATGCTTAGTTTAAAACTCAATTTACGATCTCCCATGCCTTTGGAGGTAGCTCGCTATATTCTTAAAAGAAAATCTAGTCTACAGTCAGCTAGTCTGTTCGCTGAAGGCAGCCGAAAATAATAGTTGACATGTATAATTTTTTTATACATTTATATCTTATAGGCATGGCTTTGACCACTATCTCGCCTGGTGATGATGTGATCGAAGATGGCTAACACGCTAGGCCTAGAATGGTCTGACTGTCAAGATCTGTGTGCTGTCGGAACACTGTAATCTTACGGCCACAGATTTTCTCCTTGATAGTGGTAAGCTACTGTTTTGGTAGCAAATCAGATGGAACATCGATGTAATGTTCCTACCACCTATGAACGAAGACCGTGTTAGGATTTGAACCTGTGACCTCCCATTAAGAAGTCAAGGCATCTAACGCTTACGCCAAAGGGGCTCTCACCTGAGGCATTTTTTGTTAGTACAGTTGCGTTGCGTTACTAGACCAGCCTTATTTTGGTCCCTCTTTGATATCACGTATATTATAATTAAAATATATATTATGTTGTTTTTATACTTTGACCCACTTTTGCGGATGAGCAAAAATTCATGCAGACATTTCTAAACTAGAGTTCTTCCGTGTTATTTTGATTGGGAGACTTATTCAGTGCCATATTGCCCAATGGCATCCATTTGTACTCCAGCCAAATATTGCTGTTATGTTTCTATGTGATAAGCTCATATCTTATTTGGAGGGCTTGGCGTAGAGTGATGACGTCATTACTGCCGCTCAAGTATTTTATTCATATACGACGAAGCTACTACGTGGTATAGAACTTTTGTTTTGGGTGCATTGCATAATTATTATTTTAATTAAGTTGTATCTCATTTCTGAGTTTTATTATAATAAAAATAATAATAATTAATAATTTTTATTTACTTTTATTGAACATATTTCCATAATCCACATTATTTGGCATCAACATATTCACAATAATATTAACCCTGCACCTATTAGTGATTATTTTACCCCTGTTCTGTGAAAATCCGAAGGACATCGCTATTATTTAACTGTGATACTAATGACACAATATGTCAATAGTGAAAATAGTGAAAAACCAACAAACAATACGAGATGAAAGTAAATAGAAGAAATGATAACTCGTTTGAAAGCACGTCGAGAACAAGCGGTACATAGCGCGCACCCACCACCTCCGCCCGTCGCATCATCTCCGAGCACATCGTCGGGAGACGAGTTTGTCACTCCCCCGGAGGGCAGCTCGTCGAGTGATGACGACGGGCCTACGCCGCCGCCGCCGCCACCACCATCTACGCGACGACGAGGACGGCCACCGCTACCGGCACGCTTGGGGCCTGTGGGGCATTCTGCTCCGCGCCCGGCCCTCGCTACCGGTGGTGTAGCGTGTCGCATGCGATGGACCCACTCTTTAAATGAGAACTGCATGCGCGCCTACTACGGGGCTACAGAGGGAGGAACTAACCTGACCGCGTACCGCGATAGGATACTACCTCTGTTTCAGGCCCTTGAACCAGCCGTCACCGTTACCGCACAACGACTATCGGATCAGGTGCGGGCCATCCAGCTGCTCAAGCTGTTGGACGACTCTGCGCTTGATCGGCTGCGTCTGGAGGCGTTACCTATTATTCCTACTACTTCTGCTTTAGCGCGGGACCCGCCCAGTGTGTCGTCGACGCAGGGGCCGACAGGCTCGGCTTCGACGTCTGCCCCGGCGGATGCCGCGCTAGACGCAGACGATTGTACGAATACTAACGTAAGTACCCAGACTAATGAGCATTTGAGGAGGGCTTTGGAAGACGCGATTTTGGAGTATCGCACTACTCCTGATTCTAGGCCGCGACTACCACGTTTGCCAATGAATAAAAGTAACCTGGCGTTAATGGGAGCCCTAAACGTTTTGCTAGTCCCATATATGCAGACTAGCGAAACATTAGTTGATACACACTCGATTCTTTACTGCGCGGCTATAGCGGCGTGTCGCGTTGTTCGCGTCAAGTTTCCGGATACTCACCGAATACCGCGACGCCCCGCTATCCCTGCGTGGCAAGAACGAATCGAGTGTCGCATCAATATGTTTAGGACTCTTATTGCGAAGTTGATCTGCTTCAGAGGGGGTAATCATCGCCCCCGAGTCATGCGTTTCGTGAACCAGGCCTTTGCTGGGACCGGGATTAGACCCCGGGACTACATGACTTGTGTCACGGAACGCATTGACTTTCTGAAGCAGAAAGTTTATGCATTGGCAAACCGTATTCGTCGCTATAGAGCGCGTGTAGATCGCTATTATCAAAATCGCCTCTTCCAAAGTGACCAAAGGAAGGTATACCGAGGTTGGGAAGGAACCAATCAACGTGTGAATGAGGAGCAGTGCCCGGATACTACTACCATGAATAACTTCTGGCGTAGTATCTGGTCGGTGCCCGTCGAACACACGGAGGGCGATTGTAGGAGACCCGAACCCAGGGATTACTCTAATCTCCGCCCTGGGAGGCTGTCTCGCCAACCCGTGCATAATCCTGTAGAGTAGCTGTCGTGCCGGAGAAGGAGACCGGAGTGGATCCCGGCAGCTACTTCCAGGGGGGACCGGGGGCCCTTCCGTACCCCACGCCGATGACTCACTACTTTTTCAACTCGGTCTACTTGAACATAATTTTTATATATATTGCCTTGAAGCTTTTTCATTGGAAGTGCACATCAACCCCAACTCTCATATCAATAATGGAAATAAAAACTAAAAGAAATAAAGCAAAACCAGCGGCTTTGCAATCCACTCTTGACGTTGATTTCTGCAATATCCGAGGTATACATTCTAACATTAATGCCGTGCACCACCATCTCGAGACAGCCAAACCCGCTCTCCTGTTTCTGACGGAGACGCAAATATCTTCTCCGGCGGATACTTCATACCTCCACTACCCCGGCTACAAACTCGAGCATAGTTTTGTGCGTCGAGCTGGAGTATGCCTTTTTGTCCGAGAGGATATTTGTTGTCGCCGTCTTAACGGTTTTGAGGTCTCAGACTTATCTATGCTTTGGGTGCGAGTTGACTACGGTGGAGAAACTCGAATATACGCTTGCCTGTATCGATCCCATTCTGGTGACGCAGAGACAACTCGTCTTTTCGAACACATCTCTAATGGATTTGATATGGCATTGGAGCAATACCCCGCTGCGGAAATGATACTCTTAGGTGACTTTAACGGCCATAATGCCGAATGGTTGGGATCTCGTACAACAGACCACGCTGGCCGGACTGTTCACGAATTTGCTGTTACATATGGTCTTTCTCAGTTAGTCACTGAACCAACAAGAGTGCCAGATATTGTCGACCATGTACCTTCATTACTGGACCTTATGATGACTTCCAACCCATCCAACTATCATGTGCAGGTTGATGCGCCTATTGGTTCGTCTGACCATTGTTTGGTAAAATCCAGAGTGAAAGTTCAGCGCCCCGAGCGCTTGTCTCCTTCGGGCAAACGTAAGGTTTGGCATTTTCGTTCAGCTGACTGGGATGGTCTGCGCGAATTTTATGCCTCGTATCCTTGGGGACAGGTTTGTTTCTTGTCGGGTGAACCATCAGCTTGTACCGATCTCGTGGCTGATGTCGTGTTGCAGGGTATGGAATGCTTCATTCCGTATTCGAATATACGCATTGGTGGTCGGAGTCGGCCCTGGTTCGATAAGACCTGCGCCGTAGCGGCTAATCTAAAGCTAGCAGCCTACAAAAACTGGACTGAGGCTCTCAGGCTTAAGGATCCT
The DNA here is from genome assembly GCA_954871355.1 of Cabera pusaria. Taxonomy (NCBI): domain Eukaryota; kingdom Metazoa; phylum Arthropoda; class Insecta; order Lepidoptera; family Geometridae; genus Cabera; species Cabera pusaria. The sequence goes on from OX940896.1 coordinate 16,425,781, forward strand.
AATATTGCTGACTACAAAAAGAAATTCAATCATGCCTCCAGGTGCGCAAAGAAAGCTGCAGCAAAGGCAAGATGTTCCCATATAAGTCGGATTGGCGATCAATTAATTAGCTACCCGTCTGGCAGTCGAGCTTTTTGGTCGCTTGCTAAAGCTGCCGAGGGAAATTTTTGCCAATCCATGTTCCCATCCTTACGTAAATCCGATGACACTCTGGCCCACAGTGCGAAGGAGAAGGCAGATTTGCTGGGTTCTCTATTCGCCTCTAACTCGTTAATAAGTATAACTACAACATATAAGTATGTCAAAATATAACGTACATGTAAAATCATTTGTATTATTGGTTTATAGTTGCATCCCACAATTTCGCCTGCGAGAAGTATTCTATACCCTTTTCTACCTCGCTATCTAATAGCCTAATCGGTTAGCTTGGCCGTTAACAGGTAGAGGTAGGTAGTTTAACACAATAAATGTATATACTGTAATTATGTATCACAATTAAATAAATGTAGATAATTTTCTATTCATCAGAATTTCACATTGCGAAAATTAGGAAAAACTATTTGTGTATTCAGTCCCGCATTCTTATTTTTTCTTTTGTTTTATACAAGAATCAGATTCTATATATTTTTGTGTGTCAATCCTAAATTTAACGTGCGTCAGTATCTGTTATAGGCTGAGCAACTTAGATATATATGCTCTTATCTACCCGGGGCAGGCAAGCAATTTACTAACTTACCAACTTTTAATATAAATAAAAAACATTTGTAAGTTATTACTTAAAAGTGTTTCGGATTTTATTCCCAGGAGCAATTTAAATCTACGCTTATATAAGATCCAACATAAGGAATATTAAATAGCTTTTAAAATTACTTGCACTTAAATCTCTCCCTGTAGACTTAATTTTAATATTGGGATTTTAATACAAACTCGGATAACAATGAAGATTCAGAAACATATTTTTTTGGAGATAGGCAAGAGGTTTCAGGAATATTCCCATTTGCCCCACAAGGCTCCTCCCACCGGTGGGACGCTACGGATTGCAGTTTGAAGTATTCGAGACATCAAAGTTCAAAGATGTAGAGTCAGGTTTACCATTGCGTATGCTTAGTTTAAAACTCAATTTACGATCTCCCATGCCTTTGGAGGTAGCTCGCTATATTCTTAAAAGAAAATCTAGTCTACAGTCAGCTAGTCTGTTCGCTGAAGGCAGCCGAAAATAATAGTTGACATGTATAATTTTTTTATACATTTATATCTTATAGGCATGGCTTTGACCACTATCTCGCCTGGTGATGATGTGATCGAAGATGGCTAACACGCTAGGCCTAGAATGGTCTGACTGTCAAGATCTGTGTGCTGTCGGAACACTGTAATCTTACGGCCACAGATTTTCTCCTTGATAGTGGTAAGCTACTGTTTTGGTAGCAAATCAGATGGAACATCGATGTAATGTTCCTACCACCTATGAACGAAGACCGTGTTAGGATTTGAACCTGTGACCTCCCATTAAGAAGTCAAGGCATCTAACGCTTACGCCAAAGGGGCTCTCACCTGAGGCATTTTTTGTTAGTACAGTTGCGTTGCGTTACTAGACCAGCCTTATTTTGGTCCCTCTTTGATATCACGTATATTATAATTAAAATATATATTATGTTGTTTTTATACTTTGACCCACTTTTGCGGATGAGCAAAAATTCATGCAGACATTTCTAAACTAGAGTTCTTCCGTGTTATTTTGATTGGGAGACTTATTCAGTGCCATATTGCCCAATGGCATCCATTTGTACTCCAGCCAAATATTGCTGTTATGTTTCTATGTGATAAGCTCATATCTTATTTGGAGGGCTTGGCGTAGAGTGATGACGTCATTACTGCCGCTCAAGTATTTTATTCATATACGACGAAGCTACTACGTGGTATAGAACTTTTGTTTTGGGTGCATTGCATAATTATTATTTTAATTAAGTTGTATCTCATTTCTGAGTTTTATTATAATAAAAATAATAATAATTAATAATTTTTATTTACTTTTATTGAACATATTTCCATAATCCACATTATTTGGCATCAACATATTCACAATAATATTAACCCTGCACCTATTAGTGATTATTTTACCCCTGTTCTGTGAAAATCCGAAGGACATCGCTATTATTTAACTGTGATACTAATGACACAATATGTCAATAGTGAAAATAGTGAAAAACCAACAAACAATACGAGATGAAAGTAAATAGAAGAAATGATAACTCGTTTGAAAGCACGTCGAGAACAAGCGGTACATAGCGCGCACCCACCACCTCCGCCCGTCGCATCATCTCCGAGCACATCGTCGGGAGACGAGTTTGTCACTCCCCCGGAGGGCAGCTCGTCGAGTGATGACGACGGGCCTACGCCGCCGCCGCCGCCACCACCATCTACGCGACGACGAGGACGGCCACCGCTACCGGCACGCTTGGGGCCTGTGGGGCATTCTGCTCCGCGCCCGGCCCTCGCTACCGGTGGTGTAGCGTGTCGCATGCGATGGACCCACTCTTTAAATGAGAACTGCATGCGCGCCTACTACGGGGCTACAGAGGGAGGAACTAACCTGACCGCGTACCGCGATAGGATACTACCTCTGTTTCAGGCCCTTGAACCAGCCGTCACCGTTACCGCACAACGACTATCGGATCAGGTGCGGGCCATCCAGCTGCTCAAGCTGTTGGACGACTCTGCGCTTGATCGGCTGCGTCTGGAGGCGTTACCTATTATTCCTACTACTTCTGCTTTAGCGCGGGACCCGCCCAGTGTGTCGTCGACGCAGGGGCCGACAGGCTCGGCTTCGACGTCTGCCCCGGCGGATGCCGCGCTAGACGCAGACGATTGTACGAATACTAACGTAAGTACCCAGACTAATGAGCATTTGAGGAGGGCTTTGAAAGACGCGATTTTGGAGTATCGCACTACTCCTGATTCTAGGCCGCGACTACCACGTTTGCCAATGAATAAAAGTAACCTGGCGTTAATGGGAGCCCTAAACGTTTTGCTAGTCCCATATATGCAGACTAGCGAAACATTAGTTGATACACACTCGATTCTTTACTGCGCGGCTATAGCGGCGTGTCGCGTTGTTCGCGTCAAGTTTCCGGATACTCACCGAATACCGCGACGCCCCGCTATCCCTGCGTGGCAAGAACGAATCGAGTGTCGCATCAATATGTTTAGGACTCTTATTGCGAAGTTGATCTGCTTCAGAGGGGGTAATCATCGCCCCCGAGTCATGCGTTTCGTGAACCAGGCCTTTGCTGGGACCGGGATTAGACCCCGGGACTACATGACTTGTGTCACGGAACGCATTGACTTTCTGAAGCAGAAAGTTTATGCATTGGCAAACCGTATTCGTCGCTATAGAGCGCGTGTAGATCGCTATTATCAAAATCGCCTCTTCCAAAGTGACCAAAGGAAGGTATACCGAGGTTGGGAAGGAACCAATCAACGTGTGAATGAGGAGCAGTGCCCGGATACTACTACCATGAATAACTTCTGGCGTAGTATCTGGTCGGTGCCCGTCGAACACACGGAGGGCGATTGGATGAGCGTCGTTGAGCGCGCGTGTGAGCCTATCGAATCCATGGGGGCTATTAGTATTAGCCCCGAAGACGTTAGTTGTGCGATCCGTACGGCCCAGAACTGGAAAAGTCCAGGACCGGACGGATTACACAACTTTTGGATAAAGTGGATTCGATGCTCACACGACTGCTTAGCGGCGCAATTCCAACAAGCCCTCGAGGTTGGTTCCTTGCCAACATTCATGACAACCGGTGTCACCTTCCTGCTCCACAAGTCCGGTAGTACCACGGAACCGAAGAACTATAGACCCATTACAAGTTTGCCAACGCTGTACAAGCTTCTTACATCTATTCTGAGGTTTAAAATTAATTCGCACATTGTTGCGCATAATATTTTGGCCCCTTCTCAGAATGGATGTAAGGTTGGGTCCCGTGGTACTAAGGAGCTCCTCCTCATCGACACGACCATTTGCCAACAAGTCCGGTGGAACAGAGGGGTTCTCTCCACCGCCTGGATTGACTACAAGAAGGCCTATGATTCAGTGCCTCATACCTGGCTGGAGAGGATCTTAGAGTTGTATAAAATTGATACAACTCTGAGATCTTTTCTAGGTTCTTGTATGAGGCAGTGGACCACAGTCCTTCGTCAACCGGGTGATGGAGACAGCCCCTCTGATCCGCAGGACTTTATAAGGATTGAGCGAGGAATCTTCCAGGGTGATAGTCTGAGTCCGTTGTGGTTCTGTCTAGCCCTAAATCCTCTAAGCACATTATTAGAAGATTCAGGGCTGGGCTATCGGCTTAGGAGAGAGGGTGAAGTCATTTCACACTTGCTGTACATGGATGACCTCAAACTTTTTGCACCGAAGCGCCATGATTTGATGGAATTACTGAAAGTCACTGAGACTTTCAGCAACACCATCAACATGGAGTTCGGCGTAGATAAGTGCGCGGTCATGCACGTACAGCGAGGGAAAGTTGTGAATTCATTGAATTTTCAATTTTCAGACACAATGACTATCAGATCTCTCTCCGAAGCCGACACCTATAAATACCTTGGTATGTCAGAGTCATTAGGTATCGAGAGTGGGGGGATAAAACAGTCGGTGAAAGAGCGTTTCTTTGGTCGTCTGACGGAGGTACTTAACAGTCTTTTGTCAGGAGGCAACAAGGTACGTGCCTTCAACGGCTGGGTTATGCCCCTACTTATATACACCTTTGGCATACTAAGGTGGACTCAGACCGAATTAGACGCCCTAGACAGAAAGGTCCGACAGCAACTGACGTCACATCGCATGCTTCACCCACGCTCGTCTGTTATGAGACTGTATATTCCACGGAAATGGGGCGGTCGAGGCTTTTTAAATGCCAAGACTCTCCATAACCGTGAGGTATACCATCTCCGGGAATATTTCCTAAACAACGAGTGTGGGATGCATCGCGATGTGGTGGCGGTTGACAGGACCTTAACACCTCTCTCCTTAGGCAAAGAGAACTGGCGCAAACCTCAAGTGCTGAGCACCGAAGATCGCAAGGACGTCTGGAAGAGCAAGGAGCTGCACGGGAGGTTCTATCGAGTCTTAACGGGACCCGATGTGGACCTGCTCGCGTCGGTGAACTGGCTACGATTCGGAGACCTCTTTGGGGAAACCGAAGGTTTTGTTTGTGCAATTGCGGACGAAGTTATCAAGACGAACAACTACCGGAAATATATCATGAAGGACGGTACGGTCGACATTTGTCGGGCATGCCGCCGTCCCGGAGAGTCACTCAGGCATATTATTTCCGGTTGTTCTCATCTTGCTAACGGCGAGTACTTGCACAGACATAACCTCGTAGCCAGGATCATCCATCAGCAACTTGCTCTTCAATATGGCCTTGTCGAGTCTGAGGTGCCGTACTATAAGTACGCACCTGCACCAGTTCTTGAAAATGGTCGTGCTTTGCTCTATTGGGACCGATCGGTTATCACGGACAGGACTATTGTCGCCAATAAGCCTGATATCGTGATAGTCGACCGGTCCCAGCGGCGGGCAGTGTTAGTCGACATCACCATCCCGCATGACGAGAACCTCGTAAAGGCCGAGAAGGACAAGCTTAGCAAGTACCTTGACTTGGCCCACGAGGTTACCGCCATGTGGGATGTTGACTCGACTATCATTGTACCGATAGTCGTCTCTGCGAACGGCCTAATAGCGAAGAGTCTCGACCAACATCTCAAGAGGCTCTCGCTAGACGGCTGGATCAAGGGCCAGATACAGAAGGCAGTGCTTCTTGACACGGCACGCATCGTCAGGAGGTTTCTCTCTCTGCAGCCCTAACCCCCGGTAGCTTGGGCCCTGCCCCGCTACCGGCGGCACCCTAGGTTTAGGTTTTTTTATAGTATTGTTTATTTTATAATGATTTTTGTATTGTTGTTTTGATATCTATATTGTAAAAAAACCTAGACTTAAGAAAAAAGAATAAATACGAGCATAATAATAAAACCTTTTAACAAAAGTGACAAGTAACAATTAATTAAAATGTTGAATAAACACCCACGACAATGACTTTAGAAAATTGACGTCATAACATCTATCTAAGAACCATCAGTGATTAATTACGAACCATTTAAAGACAAAATCTAACTAGTTTTGGAGAAAAATTGCTACATGGATTTGAATGCACACAAGCAAACAAACAAACAAACAAACATCCTCTCACCCCAAACGCATATACAGTCCTCGGTTCCGTCGTGGGTAAAAACGTATGTTTACTGATGGTGAATATTCATACCCATTAGCTTAGCAAGCAACAAGGTATCCTTATGGAATTACTTTGATACTCGGTGCACAAGACAGATTCGTACATGTCCGTCCATCTTAGTACTAAACTTTTTAAATCGTTTAACATGTTTTACAATCTACTCGTAAAATGTAATTTGATTATAATGAATACTACTGCCTGATACTACTGAATATTGCCGTGTGGTCCCGGCCTATATAATAGGGTCACCCCATCTCATCCCGTGGGTGCTGTGAAAACCAGCAGTGGGAAACCAGGGTATCAACAACAGTTGGATAAGCGTGGAGGCGTACCCGCCGTATCCTTCGTTAATCTTTTTTAGATTATAACTCCACTTAAATCTTAGGTGGTAGGGTCTCTGTAGGGACTCGCCTGGGTTTTTGTTAACAAATTACCACCACCTTGGTAAACTATACCGCTTAAATGTTATTAATGTTAACTTTAATAGCGTGTTCCGGTGCTAGTCCAAGGGATCCAGCTCCCCTTTCCCTGATGCTGTGCTACACCAATAAACACTTCAAGTCCCTTAATGTGTATAAAGGATGCACTGGGGTGTTTGATGTGGTACATCGTCGTGGGGTCCAGGGAGACCCGGTGAAACGGCTGTCCGCTGGCCGCCCGCGGGTCAGTAGGAGACCCGAACCCAGGGATTACTCTAATCTCCGCCCTGGGAGGCTGTCTCGCCAACCCGTGCATAATCCTGTAGAGTAGCTGTCGTGCCGGAGAAGGAGACCGGAGTGGATCCCGGCAGCTACTTCCAGGGGGGACCGGGGGCCCTTCCGTACCCCACGCCGATGACTCACTACTTTTTCAACTCGGTCTACTTGAACATAATTTTTATATATATTGCCTTGAAGCTTTTTCATTGGAAGTGCACATCAACCCCAACTCTCATATCAATAATGGAAATAAAAACTAAAAGAAATAAAGCAAAACCAGCGGCTTTGCAATCCACTCTTGACGTTGATTTCTGCAATATCCGAGGTATACATTCTAACATTAATGCCGTGCACCACCATCTCGAGACAGCCAAACCCGCTCTCCTGTTTCTGACGGAGACGCAAATATCTTCTCCGGCGGATACTTCATACCTCCACTACCCCGGCTACAAACTCGAGCATAGTTTTGTGCGTCGAGCTGGAGTATGCCTTTTTGTCCGAGAGGATATTTGTTGTCGCCGTCTTAACGGTTTTGAGGTCTCAGACTTATCTATGCTTTGGGTGCGAGTTGACTACGGTGGAGAAACTCGAATATACGCTTGCCTGTATCGATCCCATTCTGGTGACGCAGAGACAACTCGTCTTTTCGAACACATCTCTAATGGATTTGATATGGCATTGGAGCAATACCCCGCTGCGGAAATGATACTCTTAGGTGACTTTAACGGCCATAATGCCGAATGGTTGGGATCTCGTACAACAGACCACGCTGGCCGGACTGTTCACGAATTTGCTGTTACATATGGTCTTTCTCAGTTAGTCACTGAACCAACAAGAGTGCCAGATATTGTCGACCATGTACCTTCATTACTGGACCTTATGATGACTTCCAACCCATCCAACTATCATGTGCAGGTTGATGCGCCTATTGGTTCGTCTGACCATTGTTTGGTAAAATCCAGAGTGAAAGTTCAGCGCCCCGAGCGCTTGTCTCCTTCGGGCAAACGTAAGGTTTGGCATTTTCGTTCAGCTGACTGGGATGGTCTGCGCGAATTTTATGCCTCGTATCCTTGGGGACAGGTTTGTTTCTTGTCGGGTGAACCATCAGCTTGTACCGATCTCGTGGCTGATGTCGTGTTGCAGGGTATGGAATGCTTCATTCCGTATTCGAATATACGCATTGGTGGTCGGAGTCGGCCCTGGTTCGATAAGACCTGCGCCGTAGCGGCTAATCTAAAGCTAGCAGCCTACAAAAACTGGACTGAGGCTCTCAGGCTTAAGGATCCTAATATTGCTGACTACAAAAAGAAATTCAATCATGCCTCCAGGTGCGCAAAGAAAGCTGCAGCAAAGGCAAGATGTTCCCATATAAGTCGGATTGGCGATCAATTAATTAGCTACCCGTCTGGCAGTCGAGCTTTTTGGTCGCTTGCTAAAGCTGCCGAGGGAAATTTTTGCCAATCCATGTTCCCATCCTTACGTAAATCCGATGACACTCTGGCCCACAGTGCGAAGGAGAAGGCAGATTTGCTGGGTTCTCTATTCGCCTCTAACTCGACTCTCGACGATGGAGATGCAGTTCCTTCTTTACTTCCGTACTGTAAAAATATTATGCGTGAATTACGCATATCGCAGCGTGCAGTACGGAAGGAGCTGTTATCTCTTGATGTGCGAAAATCGAGTGGGCCTGATGGCATCCCAGCAATCGTGCTTAAAGTTTGTGCCCCTGAATTGACACCTATACTCACGCGTCTTTTCTCATTATCATATGAAAAAAGCATCGTACCGTCATGCTGGAAGGTAGCCCACGTCCATCCAGTCCCCAAGAAGGGAGACCGAACTGACCCATCAAACTACAGACCTATTGCGATAACCTCACTTCTTTCCAAGGTTATGGAACGGGTCATAAACTCACAGCTCTTAGGATACTTAGAGGAACACCAGCTGATTAGTGACCATCAGTACGGATTCCGTCATGGACGATCAGCTGGTGATCTTTTAGCCTTCCTCACACATCGCTGGGGAGAGACCGTTGAAAGCAGAGGTGAAACTCTCGCTGTCAGCTTGGATATCGCTAAAGCGTTTGATCGGGTATGGCATAAGGCCCTTCTTGCTAAGCTACCTTCTTACGGACTTCCTGAGAGGCTTTGTATGTGGATTGGCAATTTTCTGTATGGTCGAAGCATAAAAGCCGTCGTTGATGGTGCTTGTTCTGAGACCATGCCGATTAACGCCGGAGTTCCACAGGGATCTGTGCTATCCCCAACGCTGTTCATCTTGCATATCAATGACCTATTGCAAATCAGTAATATTCATTGCTATGCGGATGACAGCACGGGTGATGCTCATTACACAGGTCAAGCAAATGCCTCCAAGGCGGACATCGATGCTAGGAGATCAGAGCTAGTGTCTAAGGTGGAGCGTTCCCTAGAAAATGTTTCGGCCTGGGGTTTACGAAACATAGTACAATTTAACCCTACTAAAACACAGGCTATCGTTTTCTCGGCCAAAAAGTCACAATTTCCTGTTGCCCCGCTTTTTCAGAACATTCCCCTTACCTTGTCGAAGTCAATTAGCATATTGGGTGTCGACATATCTAACGAGGTCCAGTTTGGGAGTCACTTGGAATGCAAAGCAAAACTTACTGCTAAAAAACTCGGTGTACTAAATAGAGCCAAACAGTACTTCACCCCGAGCCAACGTCTGTTGGTATATAAGGCGCAAGTTCGGCCACACATTGAGTACTGTTCTCATCTATGGAGTGGTGCACCGAAATATCAACTGCAACCACTTGACTCCCTTCAGAGAAGAGCTATTAGACTTGTCGACGACCCCAAGCTAACTGATAAATTGGAACCTTTGAGTCTTCGTCGCGACGTTGGCTCTCTTAGCCTTTTCTATAGGTACTATCACGGGGAATGTTCTGAAGAGCTTTTTAATATCATTCCTCCGTCCCGTTTCTACCATCGGAACTCCCGACACCGTCAAAAAGCACATCCGCACATTATAGATACGTGGGCATCACATACTACTCGTTTCACACGACTGTTCTTCCCACGTACCTGTAAGATGTGGAATGATCTCCCACCTGAAACTTTCCCTGAAACCTTCAACCTTGGTAGCTTCAAACGAAGAGTAATGAGAGTGCTCACTAATAAGGGTAGGCAACACACCGGCAATACCTCTGGTTTTGCAGATGTCAATAGGCGGCGGTGACCACTTACCATCAGGTGGGCCGCTTGCCTGTTTGCCGATCTATATTATATAAAAAAAAAAAAAAAAAAAAAAAACTACTGAAAGTGTCGCAAACACAAACCACGGATAACGTTACGCTATTGACATATTTCCGTGTTGTATCACCACCAATGTATAGATTTGTTTAATAGTTGAGTAATAGTTGTACTATTCATTATTCTGTGGTAATAGTTTTTTACGAAGTTGTAACTATATTTGTGGAGCCACGCTTTGTTTCACTTAACAACATGTAAATAGTAGGTATAATTTCATAAAAAAGTTTAGTTTGTTAGTGTAAGTAAAAATTAAAAATTCGTTTTAATATTTACTTTTAGTACGTTTTTTTCCAACTTGAATGGGTGGATTTTAAAACTGTTCATCTAAAGGACGATAAATAAAAGACTTAAATCTTAGATTATAAAAGACAAATATATAAATCTTATCTCTATGGCAACCACCATTGTGTAATTACAGTAGCATTTTATTTGGTAGGCTTTTAAAAAATCCTGCTTTATAGGAACCTCGGCAATTTCAAGTCTTGGGTGTTGCCCAAATTAGTACCACAAATCTCGTGTCTTCGTATTTTTCTTCCATTCATCATCAAAATGAAATTCCCGTGGTGCTAGGGTGCCTTGATCACGTGGTAAGCGACTGGCTTCAAGCCAACGTAGGAAATTGACAATGTAATAAGGCTTTAAATTATTTACACTGTACCCGTCTAAAACATGTGTTGGCTTTTAACCTTTTTTGAGGGCCCGGTGGCGTAATCAGGAGAACGGTCGGCTTTGACGCCGTGATACCGAGTTCAAACCCCGCCGTGCACCAATAGATTTTTGTATCGAGAAATGTATGTGCGCTTCTCACAGTGGCCCTCCGGTGAAGGAAAACATCGTTAAGAAACCAACAACCCCCGCATGGTGGTAGGACACTATCTAGTGTCCGCCTGGCCAGCTACCACCCTCAAGTTACAAAATCTGTCGCCAAACATCTAATGTGTTCCGGTAGCTATCCTTGAGAATCAGTTCCCATTCTAGGCCTAGCGTGCTTAACATCTTCGACCGCATCATCACTTACCAACAGGTGAGATAGTGGTCAAACGCTAGCCTATAAGATATAAAAAAATATATATCTCTTTCAACAATTATTATTTTATTACTATTTAGCCATTATCCTCTCACTGCAGGTTAAAGGCTGCCTGCCCTCTCTCCATTCCTCTCGATTTAAGGCTATGTTTGATCGATACTTACACTAGCTATTGTAGGCATTGATCAAACATAGTCATAGACTCAAATTCGTCCCGCCATCTCCTCCTGGGCCTGCCGTGACTTCATGGGCTCCACTCTCTGGTGAGTTTAACAAACGATTTATAAAAAAAATATTTATACTAGATGTGCCCCGCAGTTTTGCACGCGTTAAGTATGATATGTATTAAGCAAGGATATAAGCTGATAATTATGTGTGCGAAATTTCTTCAATATCCGTTCCACCATTTTGGCGACGATTTGATCCGTACAAACTTTCACATTTATAATTAAAATGTAATATGGCCAATACCGCCGCTGATGACTCCTTTTTTATTATTAATTATATTCAAGCCATTCACCACTATCTCACCTGATGGTAAGTGACGATGTTGTCGACGATGTAGCACGCTTGGCTGGAAGATATACATATTCACTCGCAACTTGAAGACTCTCTGATGGTACCTTTCCGATATTGCAGACTCACGCAAGGAGTTCCTATCCCTGGCAGTACGTATGCTGAATGTGGTAAATTAGTAAATTCGTTCGTAAGGATGTTAATGTCCCCCAGATGGCGAAGGCGCGTATCAGTACTTTTAAACTGACTTCACAAAAGGTAGAAGTATGTAGGTACTATAGTGTGAATAAGTGAATATTGCGTATTTCATGTATGATACTTTGAATCGCTGGAAATCCGTAAATCAATCAATTTTAATTTTAGAGCTTTTTATGCTATTTGATCCGGTTTATACGAATCACGATAACAATTATGCTTTCCTATTGTTGTCATATTTTGAGTTAGGTACATGCATATGTTTATAAAAGATTTTATTTAACATGCAATATGTGTGTATGTATGAACTCGTATCCTTGACAAATCTTGCAAGCTGTTTAAAATCACTAATTTTTATCGCACGGAGTTTTCCCATGTTTATTAAATTCATTTTTTTGTCAAGCTGATTTGATTTTTAACCGACTTCAAAAAAGGAGGAGGTTTTTCAATTCGATCGCATATTTTTTTTAAATGTTTGTTCGCGGATAACTTCGTAGTTTATGAACCGATTTTGATTATTCTTTTTTTGTTGGAAAGGAGATATCTCAAGTGTGGTACCATGGTAATTTTATCGAGGTCTGGTAAGTATCTCCAGAAATATTGAGATAAACACCTCAAAATTGGTACTGAAAATGAATAGCGTGGCATTGAAGTCGGTTCTTTTTTAGTTTTTAAACGATATTATATATCCACGGTTGGCTCCAGGCAAGGCAAAACTCCACAGTGGTAGACATCATAGATAAGACCCTTTTTTAGATAGATAGATAGAAACTCTTTTATTGTTACACCATGACTATACGCTAAGATCAAGACAAAATGTTTTTTTTGCTCAATAAGCAAGCGATTGACCACTATCTCACCTATTGTTAAGTGACGATGTGCGCTTGCCTAGAAGATACCACCTATTCACTCGCGACTTGAAGACCCTCTGCACAGCTGGTATTTATCGGGAAACACAGACTCAGGTAAAGAATTCCATTCCTAAGTAGTGCGTATGAGGAATACAGAAGCAAATCGCTTCGTGCGTGTTACATAGGGCGGTCTTATCGCTAATAGCGATCTCTTCCAGACAACCTTAAGATGGAGATGGTCAAACAGATTTAATTTGACGAGGTGTATATAACTATATAGACGTCGTACGCTACGTTTGTCGATTCGCGGTCTCCACATTAGAACAAGTTTACCCCAACGGGCGGCAGATATGACCAGCCCACTGCCACTTCAGTTTGCTAATCCGTTGATCTATGTCGATAACTTTAGTTCTCTGGCGAATAACTTCGTTCCGAATTCGATCCCGCAGAAAAACATCGTGCATAGCTCTTTCCATAGCTTACTGAGCGACTTTAAAATGGCGGACTAGACGAACCGTCCACGTTTTTGTAAACTATCAGGCTCTACTGATCATGCTTCGATATTAGTTATAGCTGCATTTATTACGCTCATTATATATAAAAGTGCAGCACTACTATCAAACAACCTCCCCAAACAAAACCTTCAATCTGGTTGGAATGAATATGGCTAATCTGGATTTTTTTAATGATATTGAAGATACTCTACAAATTAAGTGCTGCACTATCGACAATCCTGAAATATGTAAAAATCATATTGCAAAATACAATTTTAAAGTTATGACTTTGAACATTAGAAGCCTACAACAAAATTTTTTATCGCTGCAAACCCTCATCAAGCGTTTTGATTTTCAGTTCGATGCACTGGTTCTAACCGAGTGCTGGTTAAACGAGTCCCCCCAGATACCTGTCTTGCCCGGCTATAACGCTCACCACACAAACAATTTTATAAACAAGTGCGGCGGCGTCACAATTTATGTAAAAGACTGCTGGTCATCATCTTCAATGGAACCAAGCTTTGCAGACGCAAACTGCCTCACTATAAACATAGAATCGGTTATCACAATCATAGGACTTTACAGATCTCCCGCAGTTAAAAACCTAGAGAAATTTCTAGATTCCCTAGAAGCCTTACTAGATTCTATGAAAGATCAAAGATCTATCTTGGTAACAGGTGATATGAACATTAATATTCTGGCTGACATTCCCAGCTACGATACGGATACCTATGAAAACATTCTTGCAGAGAGTGGCCTACTGCCAGCGATAACTATGCCGACTAGAGGGCAAGCCTGCCTAGACCACGCCTATGTTAAAACAAAAGGCAGGACTGTGGGTATAGTCTGCAAATGTTCAATTACAGACCACGATGTGCTTATTATCGGTATGACAATGGCAAATAAGAAAACTAAACCAAATAGGTTAATTACCAAAATCAATTATGCAAATGTATCCTCCGAACTAAGAAAGTCAGACTGGAGCCAAATTTTGAATTCAGAAAACATCAACGACGCTGTACTACATTTCAACAACCTCATCTCGGAATGTATTCAGAGAAACACACACACAAAGAAGGTTAGCCGTTCAAAATTCAATTTGAAACCCTGGATCACTCCAGGTATAATGAGGTGCATGAGGCACCGTGACAGCCTCCATCTACAACTTAGGAATGAACCTAATAACGAAACCCTTAAGGTAACATATAATCGGTATAAAAATTATTGTAATAATCTACTTCATACACTAAAAAACAACTATGATAATACTCGGCTCACAGAATCACGCGAGGACCCCAAGAAAATGTGGAAAACCATAAAAGAAGTCTGCCACTTTTCAAGACCAGAAAAGGACTGCCAAGAACTTATTATAGCATCTAAAAACCCTGCAAAATTATTAGAAGACTGTAACAAGCACTTTGCTACTATAGGAGAAAAACTGGCGGCAAAAATTATCGACAAATTGAGTACAACGGAAGGTACATTGGCAAACTGTTTTGATAACGCCAGTAGATGCCCAAACTCATTGTTTTTTGGTCCCACTGACCCCGCAGAAGTGCACGCTATTATAAGAAAGCTCAAAGTCGATAGTGCTCCAGGCATAGATACTATCACTCCCATACTGCTAAAGTGCGCGAGTGATTCACTGACGATGCCAATTGCCCACTTGTGTAATCTGAGTATGTCAACCGGGGTGTTCCCAGATTGCTGGAAGATTGCTGTAGTTGTTCCCATACATAAAGGTGGTGTCAAAACAAGTCTGGACAATTATAGGCCAATCTCGTTGCTAAGTGTAGTATCCAAAATCCTTGAGAAGATAGTGAATAAAAGACTGATGGCCTTCCTCCAGAAAAATGAACTTCTCTCAGAACGCCAATTTGGATTCAGACAAGGTAAGTCCACAGAAGATGCCATTCAATTACTAACTGAAACTGTTTCGTCCCACTTGGACCGTGGCCAGCGGTGTATCGGAGTCTTTCTCGATCTTGCCAAAGCATTCGATACAGTATCTACTACCATCTTACTGAAAAAGCTCGAGTGCTTTGGCATCAGAGGTATAGCTCTAAGTTGGTTTTCTAGCTACTTAAGCAACAGACAGCAATGTATTAGAATAGGACAACAGGTAAGCGGTGTTTCAAACATTGCGTTTGGCGTCCCGCAAGGTAGCACTCTGTCTCCCACCCTGTTCACGGTTTACATGGACGACATATTCAGGACTAAAACAAAGGACGTAGAACTTATATGCTACGCTGACGATACTGTAGCCATTTTTCACGGAGACAGCTGGATATCGACTAAATTAACCGCAGAAAATGGAGTGGTTGAGCTGGCCCGGTGGTTTGACGCAAACCTACTCACCTTAAACTCTAACAAAACAAACTACATCCCGTTTCACATTACACGCGCTACCAGACCAAATCACCTAAACCTACAGCTTCACCAGACATTATGTGCAAATAGTAACAGCGTAAACAGGAGTCAAGAGAGTTGTCAGTGCAATGTTATTGAAATGGTTCAGCAAACTAAGTACTTAGGAGTAATTGTGGACCAAAATCTGTCCTTCAAGAATCATCTAAACACTCTTGCAAAAAGAGTTCGCAGACTAATCTACGTGATGAAAATTTTAAGATCAGCTGCCACCTTATGTGTAAGAAAACTGGTTTATGTAGCAATGTGTCAGTCAATTATACAGTACTGTATAGGAGTTTGGGGAGGGGCAGCAAAAAGCCACATTATCGTACTCGAACGGGCTCAACGAGCAGTCCTAAAAGTAATGCTAGGTAAGCCCCGCCGCTATCCTACCGAAGAACTCTATAAGGACGTACTGGTACTACGAGTACGTCAACTGTTCGTCCTTCGAGCAGTACTTAAGAGATACCCGTTTCCTACTCGTCAACTTGACCCTGAAATAAGGTACAAGCCAGCTAAACAAGAACTGCCAAAAATTCACAAGGTATTTGCCGAACGTCTGCCAAGGTACGTCCACGTATACTGCTTCAACGCTGTTTGTAGACTAATTGAGTTCAGAAATTCCAACTACTGGGAAGCAAAAAATAAAATAAAAAAGTGGTTACTGTCTCTCAACTATGAAGAAACAGAGAGACTTGTTATATGCAGAGAAATATGAGCTTGTAGCCCACTTTAATGATAAATTACCATTTACAACAAACATAAATCCATAAAATAAATAATAATTTATAGATATTAAGTTCCTCTCACACACTCAAACACATACACACACACACACCCACACACTCACACATACACATAGGTACTCGCACATACAGACTACTTTACTTTCCTTCATTATGCCAGTCTCAGTTCATCATATTAATTTAGATTTAAGTATAATTATTTTAAAACTTCTTATTTAATTTCTAATTATTACAATTTCATTCATGTCAGGTAGATACATCTCCCTCTAATAACCCTAATAATTCCCTTTTATGCCTAAACAAGGCCTACAATATTGTTCTTGAGCCATAGAAAAGATAATAATACTACGTTGCGCTACTATTTATGCCATAACTCTGGTCTATGAATGATCCATCCTGATTATGTGATTGCATAAACGGAGTCATATGGTATAATAGGTTATAATTCGATGTAGTACAATATATCTACAGAAATTTAACTGATCTTGTACCTATCGAGATAAAAGTATAGGTAAATAGTACAATTTATGATTTATTATATATAATTATTTAGATAACGCCGTTATATATAGGAATATGTAATTGAATAATAACAATATAGTTATACATGTACAGTAAGCGCCTAGACAAAAAGTATACAGAAAATTGCTACCGAAAGGGTTCCCAAGATACAGGCTATGCCTAGTTTGGGACCCGCCGATAAATGTCGATGTTGCTTTTTGTGTAGCTGTTACAATTTCGTCTTTATTATAATTAAACTTAACAACATATATACTTAACAACACTGATAACAGGATGCATTTAGTATTTAATTTGATTAAGACTAGAAAATGTTAATTTCAAGCAATGTCAACTTATTAATTTTCCATTATAAATAAAAATAAACTGAAATAAACTGAAATAAACTGAAACATCACGTCGCGGTTCCGTATGTCATCATAGGTATTACGCACTGGTTAAAGACTTTTGTCGTTAGACACTGCGGTATGTCGAGAAGACTCGACGGAGTTTTCCAAATGCTGCCCAGCCTAGCTGAATTCTTCTCGGCCACGTTGTTCCGGAACAGATTGCCTTAGATAGAATCCCACACGAAGTTTTTACGCAGTATGTTTACCTAGGGCAGACTTTCAACTAGGCAGAAATAGAACTTCGAGAAGGAAATCCAAAATTTATATATACGCTTTTTTATTGCAACCGATTCAGAAATCAACCCTAAAAAAGTTTATTTTTAATAAATTACTTGTTTGCGTATATCGATTCGTCTTATTTGCCCACTAAGCGCTTTAGCTCACGCGTAATTTTTTCATCAACCATTATGATATTTCTTCGAAATGGGCATGACAAATTTCTCAATGATATGAATCAAGTATGGAGTATTATGGGGCATCAACTTAAGCATAGTATGCAGAAAATCCGCAGACGATGTTATCGTTACTAAATAGTTGTAAACAACACACCAAATTGGCGAGTTATTATTATCCTCATCGACCCTATAGCTTCTTACAATTAGAGATATCTGCCCATCTCATCGTCATATACTTATGTCGTATTTTTCACCACTAACTCACCTGATGTTAGTTGACTATGTGGTCAACGGTATAGCACGTTTGGCTAGAAGATATACTAAAGTACAGTATACATCGTAAAACTGTGCTATAAGAATCGATATCAAATGTTGTTGTATGTCATTATATAGTTCGCATGACAATACCTACTAATATTTATTTGCTATCATTATGATGATGGAGGCAGGAGGTGGACAGTGGAACTTTTCTTTGGCTTATAGTAAATTTAAATACACTGGGCTTGGTAACAATGGTCTTATGATGGAGCCAGGCATTTACTTTTGAGTTCAAGCGTGTTTTTTTACTTTTTCAAAATAATAACTCATTCTTTTCGTGGTACAGAACCCTGGAAATTTAATATGGATATTTTGGAATTCGACTAGTTTTAGCATAATTTCTGGTGTAGCCATACCAAGAAGCATCTTAAATCACATCACCGCTAACCATCACGTGCGATGGTGTTCAGTTTTATATGGTTTTTAGTGTATATATACGATATTTTTATTTAGATATATATCTATCTGAAGGGCAGCCGTTTGAACCCTATCTAGCCTGGTGATAAGCAATGATGTGTTTCGGGAAGGTGAAAACGCTAGGACTAGAATTGTTTAAGAATTTTACGTCTATCAAAGCTTTAATATCACTAAAGAATACCTTGAAATAATTAAAATATATTCAGGTATAATAGGTAGGTATACAATAGGTAGGTACCTATACATTTGCCCCTATACGCGACATTCTCTACCGGGAAAATACCTCTTATTCGAACGATGTATCCGTCTCAGGGACAATGCAATAATTTGGCATCATCTAGCTGATCTCATAATGAAGCCGAGATATAAAGATTACCTTCTCTCTTGTAGCAAATGGTAGGACCATCGAAATTAGGGTAGTTAGTTGTTATCATAAGTATGTACTTTCTACATGATGACGAGAGTCTTCACAGAAAAGCTTGTTCATAAACCTATTATTTATATTATATTAATCACGTAGACACCAAACGGTGTAGTGGACTGATACCCTAAATAGGGCACTTCCTATTCAAATGGAGCAGTAGGAAATGTTTTTTAAGGTTATGTCATAACATTGCTAGTCCATAACAAGTCACGGCGATGGTCCAAAGCTTGTCATATAGTATGGGAAGTAGAGCGACGTGACCCTGCATTATGCATGAAGAACCTGATCCTTAGGGCTTCTTCATACTAGATAACATTTTTATAATGTTTTTAAATTGGGAGAAAGGTCATTGACATTCTCCAGGAAAGGAGGTCGACGAAACCTCAAGTTAACACGTATTCTTTACCACCAATACGCATAGCTTTTTTAATAGTAACGCGATTTTGGTGCTGGTTCTTTTTGAGTGCGAAAGGTGAGGTTCCAAGGTTGTTGTTATAATAAATGTGAACAAGCTATCTATCTATCGATCTATCTATCTATCTATCTATCTATCAAGCCTCCGCTGATCATCCTATAGAGGGCCTGACGGTCTAAGGGTTGTGCTAAATTTAAGCTCACGGAACTGGATTTTATATCTAATTTATTGTTTTTTAATCCATTATTTTCTTTCATGTTTTTCAATACACTGATATATATGACTTAACATATCAAAACTTGGCAATGAGTTTATTTTATAAAAAAAAGACGCATTTTTTTATTTATGCAGTATTTTGTTTTCTTTGATATTAATTCAAGTTACACTTTTTGAGCGTGGTGACCGATAATTTTTTTTTCTTTTATTAAATAAATGAGAAGTGAGCTACTTTTAATATGGCTCATTTTAATATAAAAAAATGGTTATCTTTATAGCAGTATTATATATAAATTAACAAAACAAAAAATATACTGCATTTGTGATAATAATAATAAATTTATGTATATAGAGTACTCACTCATTTTCTTTCACTATTTTTTTCGTGACTTTCTTCATTAATAAATGCACTTTGTTTATTCATATTTATAAATAGAGACAGAGTACAGATATTCACTGTTGTACATAGATGATAAATACCTATACACCTAGTTATAAATATGAAAATACGGGACTAAAACATTAATTTTATTTAACTCGACGTTTCGACCAAGTTGCATTGATCGTGGTCACGAGACGACTGAATGTTGTGAGTGTTCGCACTGCTATTTATAGGAGAATTCGTTGGAAACTACCCTCAATTTATTTTTAATTTTTATCAGAGTTGCCATTGCGACACACAACACTGACAATATCGGCAGATATTTGCTGCTTCCCTTTCTGCAATAGTGCGCTTGGTCTGTCCGATGTGGACAGACCAAGCGTCAACTGTCAAAGAACACATCGCAGCTGTAAAAAACCGCCAGGTCAATAAATCTGCTATCGCCGAACACTTACTGGAATCCGGACCTAATCACTGGATCGAACTTCATGACCCTAAGATCCTCTCGACCGACCGCTACTATTACTCCCGTATTGTGCGTGAAGCGGTAGAAATAAAAAAGCATCCCAATTTCAATCGGGAGGATGGATTTAGGTTGGCCGCAATTTGTAACCCAGTAATTAGCAAGTGTTCGAATCGAAAATCAAAGCAGCAAAAATCTGCCGATATTGTCAGTGTTGTGTGTCGCAATGGCAACTCTGATAAAAATTAAAAATATATGAGGGTAGTTTCCAACGAACTCTCCTATAAATAGCAGTGCGGACACTCACAACATTCAGTCGTCTCGTGACCACGATCAATGCAACTTGGTCGAAACGTCGAGTTAAATAAAATTAATGTTTTAGGCGCGATAAGTCCCGTATTTTCATATTTATAACTATGTGTTCAAATCGCGAAAGTTTAAAGTTTACAACCTATACACCTATCTGTGTCACGGCTACATGTATGAAGGCAGTGAGTGTTTAACAAGGAGGAATTATGTAAAGTTCAGAGGACTTGTTCACCCTTGACATAATTTGAAAATAGAATTCGGAATTTATATTTGCCATTTATATTTGCAATTAGCCGGTCCGAGGGGTATATAAGCGGTTAGGGTAGCGCATTGAATGATGTGTAAAACCAAAGACGAACTTATCTCTACTACGCTAAGGCTTAAAAAATGAGGTTCGTTGGGGTGTTAGGTTTTATTTTTGTTACGGAATTTCTGGATTAGGTCTCCACGCTCAAGGCCCGTGATAGAAGCTATGCAATAGCTTAAAACTCATGATTAACTAACAAAAAGGACATTACTTGTACAATATGTTAAAATTATATGTTGTCAAAAGTTTGACGTGTATATCTGTAGCTTGCCAAATGGATGAAATTATTTTGATTTAGTTTTTTTTGTTTGAAACACGGGTTTGAAAGGTGACTGAATCAGAAGTTTTCTTAGTAGAGTTAATTAGCTATGACTCAAATATAGAATATCTGTTCAAAGTAAAAAAATTCATCAATGAGCTCCTTTTTTCGGGCGGGATTAATAAAATTTTCAATTCAAGTGGTGCATTGAGTAGGAAGTGCGTATATTTTCTGTATTTACAGTTGGCGATAAAGTGTAAACAGGCTGCACGGCAAGGGTTCACGGTACGGATCCTATACAAAATAGAACCATTTATAACAAGAGAGGTTTACTAAGTATCCGTCTCAGACGTGAGATACAATCTGCGTTTTGTTGTCGAGATGGAGAAAGACTGCTTCGCGGCTGCTCGTTTGTCACTATGAATATGTTTTATTTTCTTTGAATGTGTCCTCTATGCTCTTTCTGTAATAATTTCTACTATTGCATAAGGCAAACAAGGAACTTGCGTTGAGGATAAGTAACGCAGGAAAGATGATGTCAAACTTAATACGTTCAATATATGTATGTATATGTATATCTGAAGATATCATTGAAAATCTTGTTTACGGTGTGATATTTCTGATGAACTTATGAAGTTTGACATCATCTTTCCTGCGTTTAGTTGTTTATATATATAGATTTGGATGAAATATGGAATACAGCTACTTTTTAACTTGGATTGACACATAGAATACTTTTAAAAACGGGCGAAGCTGCGAAGCTGCGCAGCTATAGTCCACTAATAAATCCTAACAAGTCTATGCGGAGTCGGACAACTTCAATGCAGGTCAAGTTGAAGCAATAGACCAAACTAAAGTAACGCTTAAATTCTTGAAAGCGCATTTTAGATGCGAGTTTACAAAGTGAATCCAATTATACGGATCGGCACATTCGATTTGGGTAAATCTGCCATGACTTGGCATACTTACTATAAACTTTCAGACAGAGTACAGTCGGCACGATCGGCTTAGTGGCGAAGAATTTGAAGGCTTTAATGCTATTGGTCTATAACAGCAGCTATGTGTAGAAGGTGACTTAACTGGCAAAATGGTGTATTGTTTCTCAAAATAATAATTAAAGCACTTGTACTTTCTTATGACGAATCGTATGAATGCAAAACTGCCTGGAATTATTAAGCTATATTTTCATTTTAAATAACGCAACAAAATAATGTAATACATTATTCTATTATCTAATACATTATGTGTGAAATACATTAACGTATATTATATAACGTAATGAAAATACATTAACGGGATGACTAATACTCGACGTATTTAAGGCAATTAGCAACAACAATAATTGGCTGCAATAAAGGAGTGTTGCCCAGCAGTATAATAATTTATTATTTTATTTTAATAAATTTAAATAATGTAATATTTAAAAATAAGTACACCAAGACACAATTAAGGTTAAAGGTACGGACACACCGCAGCGTCCTGCGTGCGCAATCTAGGCGGCGATCAGATAGCGCAGTAGTATTTGTATCGACTGGTTCACACCAAACGCGATCAAAAACAATTGAGATGTACTGAGATCGCGCCCGCAGATCGCAGGACTCCGCGGTGTGTCCGTACCTTAAGTTTCCTTAGGTTTTGTCAAATAAAATTTAGCTTTCAGGAAATTATAAACAAAAAAATTGCATTCCTCCTCTATTGCTCATTCACATAGAAGATATTATTTAAAAAGTAACAATAAATTACACGTACATCGTCGCTACTTATAAAATGAAAATCTTTTAAGTTTAAAACTATACTTCCTCAAAATACTATTAAAAGACGTACTTGAACGAAGCTCTGGACTCATTATACATTGTTGCTACGTTTGTTACCTAATATTCTATTATCGAAGAATATCAATCTCTTCTGGGTGAAGCTGTACACACTGTAGTTGAATTTGTCGATCGCATTACCTTCGTAAAGTGAATTGCCGTTTCCTGCAAACAGATTTTCACGGTGACTTTGACTTTTGTAATAAGTATCTTAATATTAAACCTTTTTAAAAAAGTTAATTTTTTACTTGTCTGTATGCTAGGATGATGGATTATCCATCATCCTAGTCTGTATGATTTATAGTCATTGATAATTCAAATCAAAAACAAAATTAGGTTTAAAAAGTTTCTTACTACAAAGTCCAGGCCCAGGAGTTTGGCTGTAGACGAGTCTGTAAGTTACTGACCTTTTAAAATAATTCAAATTATGGACATTTATTTAATAGTAGTCAGAAATCTATAATTTAATTGATTCCGATTATTTTTAGGTTTTCATAATAATTAACAGCCCAAGGCAGGACTCTCATAGATCCGATCTTTAGTTCTATTCACCAGTTACCTTACGCAGATCGTCGCTTCGTGTACTGTAAAACAGTCTTACACATTTTCAAATATGCAGTCTCCACTCATGTTTTTACTATATACCTCATTTTAGCGGCGAAAACGACTGTAAATTCACAACAAAATATCCGAAACATTAACGTTCATTAACATAATATACTATTATAAATTATTTGCTCCCACCGCACAACAGATCTAAACGTCACCCGTACGTAATTCATTTCCGCACAACGTGTGCCCGAAATTTCAGGATTTTCAAGAGATAAATGCACAAGTATTTTTCGAAACATTTTATGTTATTGTATAGCGCTTTACTCTGATAATGAACATTTATACATAATATTCACAGCAGCGACAGTTAGTAATGAAATGCGATTAGGACGGCCCGTTGATCTAAAGGAGGAGCCTTGCCTTCTAGCCGGTAGGTTGCCGGTGCAAATTCTAGCCGTGTATCAATAGATTTTTCTATGTGCATTCATGGATGTTCGTCCGCAGGTGGAAGGAGCATTATATCAATATTCCTGACTTGCTAGTAAAAAGTAGCCTACCATCATCAAGACAAAAATCTGCCGCCATATCCTTACGGTATTCCGGCAGCACACAGCCCTTGAGAGCCAGATCATTCTTGGCTTAGGCTGAGCGCAGACTATAGACAAAACAGTCTTAACGGTCTGTCTCAAGACAGTTTTGTCTATCACCCTGCGCACACTGCGAACAAAACTTTTTTGTCTGCGAGGATGCGACACAGAACAAAATATAGAATGGACACTTTGATCACTCCACCAATACATGTATTGTGTACCTACCTATAATTTGTCTTCTTCAGTTATACAGTAACTAGATATCTACTTTATCATTTCTAGGGTTCCGTTTCTCAAAAGGTAAAAAAAGGAACTGAGCGCTCATACAATTTAGAGGTCTAACTTAATTGGAACCAACCTTAAAATATGTTAATAAATAAAATAGTGCTATTGAGTGATTTATTTACGTCGCGTCGTTCGCGTGTGGCGCGTCCTTGCTCAAGTTAGTTCCTCGACAGCTCAAAATCGGTAGGGAGGTGAGTAAACCTCGATTGTTGGGGCGAACAGAGTGTCCATTCTATACGTAGTATCTGTTCTGTGTTGCATCGTTTTTCTTTGTCGGCACCGAGAACAAATAATAATACTACGTATAGAATAGACACTCTGTCCCACCCACCAATCGAGGCTTCCTCAACTCGCCTCTGATTCTGGAGCTGCTGAGGAGCTACTTTAAGCAAGGCACCACACGCGGACGACAACAGAACAATAATACTACTCACGTGAAAATTAACGTCAACTTCATACATATATGTTGGGACCAGTACACACAAGAGGTTTAAATTTACGTAGGTATAATATAGAATTATATATAAAAACCAGCAAAATCGAGTTGAACTCGCCCACCGAGGCTTCCGTACCAACTTCTCAGACTAGTTTAAGGGACAAACTTAACTTTGTAGTTCGATCCATATAGGAAATGTATTGCAACAACTACAATTAATCAGTAAGTTAAATATTGTTTCTTTGAAGTGTTTCACACTTTATATTTTTGTAAATTGTTAAACAATTATTTGTTTAACAATTAATCAAAAGTTTATAAAAGTAAATCAATCGTTTTTAGGGTTCCGTATCTCAAACGGTAAAAAAGGAATCCTTATAAGATCACTTTCTTATCCGTCTGTCCGTCTGTACGTCCGTGTGTCACCACCAATTTTCTCAGGAACGGGTGGACCTAGCAAGTTAAAATTTATACCAGATACTGATGTTTATGGTCCTAATTAGATATATAAAAATCAAGATCCAGAGTCAACACGATAATAAGATATAGACATATTTAGATTTTCACCGAAATTTGTAAGTACCTAAATTTACCTTAATTTTCGACTTTTTTATTTTTCGGAATTTTTCCTTTACTTGTGCTGTAATATCTTGATTTTGACCATAGTTGACAATTCTAGGTCAACCGGCAGTACCATATAGGTTTTGGGTCGAAAAACTGTAGGGTACTTCCCGTTGACCTAGTACCATGCAATTCGACAAAGAGCAAGGTCTTACAGCACAAAAAAAGGGGAAATTTCAAAAACGAAAAAATTGTTAAAGTAAATGGTGTCCCATACATACATAATTAACGCCAGTTAAGATATGCCTCTGAGTTATATGAGCGCTCATACAATTTAGGGGTCTAGCTCAATTGGCACCAAACTTAAGTTTGGTGCCAATTGATTGAGCCAAATACATAAGGTAAATATGTAACTAAAATTGTGCCTCTGTGTAATTTATTTTATTCATAGTTGACGCTAATTAAGATAGGCCTCTGAGTTATATGAGCGCTCATACAATTTAGATGTCTAGCTAACCAACCTTAAAAAATGTAAATAAATAAAATAGTGCTATTGAGTGATTTATTTTCGTCGCGTCGTTCGCGTGTGGTGCGTCCTTGCTCAAGTTAGTTCCTCGACAGCTCAAATTCGGTAGGGAGGTGAGTAAGCCTCGATTGTTGGGGCGAACAGAGTGTCCATTCTATACGTAGTATCTGTTCTGCGTTGCATCGGTTTTCTTTGTCGGCACCGAGAACAAATAATATAATATATAAAAATACGTATAGAATAGACACTCTGTCCCACCCACCAATCGAGGCTTCCTCACCTCGCCTCTGATTCTGGAGCTGCTGAGGAGCTAGTTTAAGCAAGGTACCACACGCGGACGAAAACAGAACAACAATACTACTCACGTGAAGATTAACGTCAACTTCATACATATATGTTGGGACCAGTACACACAGGAGGTTCAAATTTACGTAGGTTCTATATTATATATAAAAACCAGCTAAATCGAGTTGAACTCGCCCGCCGAGGCTTCCGTACCAACTGCTCAGACTAGTTTAAGGGACAAACTTAACTTTGTAGTTTGATCCATAGGAAATGTATAGCAACAACTACAAATCATAAGTTTGTAAAAGTAAATTAACCGTTTTTAGGGTTCCGTGTCTCAAAAGGTAGAAAAGGAATCCTTATAAGATCACATTCTTGTCCGTCTGTTTCCTGTCTGTGTGTCTGTCTGTCCGTCTGTCTGTCCGTCTGTCCGTGTGTCACCACTGATTTTCTCAGGAACGGGTGGACCTAGCAATTTGAAATTTATACCTGATACTGAAGTCTATAGTCCCTATTGGGTGTATAAAAATCAAGGTCTTGAATCAACACAATAAAAAGATATGGGCAAATTTAGATTTTCGCGAAAACTTGTTAGTACCAAAATGTACCTTAATTTTCAACATTTTTTATTTTTCGGAATTTTTCCTATACTTGTGCTCTAAGACTTTGCTTATATCCAAAATTGACAATGCTAGGTAAACCGGAAGTACCCTATAGGTTTTGGGTCGAAAACCTATAGGGTACTTCCCGTTGACCTAGAATCATGAAATTTGGCAAGCAGCAAGGTACAGCACAAATTATGGAAAAATTCCAAAAAATAAAAAAGTTGAAAATTAAAAGGTGTTCATACATACATAGGTTACGCCAATTAATGTAGACCTCTGAGTTATATGAGCGCTGATACAATTTAGAGATCTAGCTGAATTGGTTCGTACGGAAGCCTCGGTGGGCGAGTTCAACTCGAATTAGCCAGTTTTATTTTTAACTTTATTTTAGTTTTTAGTATTTGTTTTTAAATCCCCATAATAATACATACTTAGTGAAAATGTCAAGTATCTACCTATTACTGTAAAGGAAATACAGCTTTGAGAAAGGCGGATAGACAGACGGACGGATGGACAGCGAAGTCTCAGTAGTCCCTAGGGTCCCTTTGGTTTCGGAACCCTAAAAAATGTCTGATTTGATAAAGGTGCGTACAGACTATGTAACATGTTATTTAACTTGTGTTATATAAATATATTATAGTAAATATATAACACGTCCACACCATGTAACCTTGTTATTCAACATTGCAACCCAAAACATTACTGTACACATTAGAATAACAATGTTATTTAACAATTATCGTTTGTCGTTCTCGGTTAGTAGGCTTGGGTAACTCCGGACACATCTATATCTTCGGATTTATATCCCTAAGCGAATATATACCCATCATTCCACTTCCCGAAACCTTAATACTAGTATATCCCATATATCCGGTATACCTTTATGAAACACAAAAAAAAAAAGTGAAATCGGTTAAAAAGTAAAGCCGTAAGTGAATAGGTATTTTCTAGGCAACCTTGCCATATTATTTTGGATCACGTCATCATCACTAACAACGGGTACAAAAACAATGCAAAAACACAACAGGTACGGTCTTATAATGTTACATAATATCGGTTATGAAATGCGGATATTTTTTATTTTGGATATGGGATATACTAATCATTGAAGTATTATTTATCTATTTATCTGCAAAGTCTGAAACACATTTCACATGGATATACCGAACATACTAAGCAGTTATACTAAGCGGATAATATATTAAGCGGACATACTAAGCGGATATATATCCTTACATGGAATTATATACGATGTACTCACTCCTCTGTTGGATATAGTTAGCCCAAGCCTATTCAGTAGTGTACACGTGTTCCGTCGATGGACGCGGCCTCTTTGAACTTTGCCGCAAAAGGCGAAGCGGCGCTTTGACGACTGTTTCGCGAATATTAGGCGCGGCTTATACAGAAGAGACTTGGCGAGGGCTTGTGGCGTGGCGCCAACTTTTATCACGTAGTTTCGTAAATTATACTGAAGTGGCGGAGACACTTGGCGCGATACGGCTAGTGTGACCATATGTGGCAGGTTCCTACCTACCATTTTGGCAGTATTGGCTTCTTATTTTAGCCTCTGACACGATCGGCTAACGTTTTAAAGAACCGGGCGCAATTCTCTTTAAGCCAAAAATTACTCTATATTACGCACTATAAGGTTTATATTGCGTTACTTTGACTATCTACCTCCGCCATCCGTCCGCGCCCTCCAGCTAACGACTCAATACCACGAGGCGCCCCCACAGTGCACCGTAGGGGAGGAATACGAGGGAGAAGAAGGAAGAGAACGCGAAGGGAGGGTAGACCAGAAAGCGCCGCGCCCACGGCAGCATCCACCTCGGTACCCCCGTCAATGCGACCGGCCAACTTCACACCATTCCTGCCCAAGATGCAACCACCACAAGACCCAAGGCTACTTGCGCCCACAGTAACCTATGGGCCGTCTAGAGCCTCCATGGCGCACTACCCTCCACTACCCGAGCCAGCAACAACCAGACCTCGCTCAAGGTGGAGAGCCCCAAGAAGACGGCAAGCATCTGCTAGTACGCCAGCAGGAGAATCGGACACTGCGACAGAAGGGGCACCCCTGCAACACCAACCGCAACAGCCCACCACTAATACAACAGAAGTACCAAGACCAGCACAAGCACTAACAGAGACCAGACCGAGACCAGAGTCACGAGTCCACTTCGTGCCAGTAACTCAGGTTGTCACGGGTACCACCACCACAGCATCGGCAGTGACTAGACCCACACCGAGACTGGCCAGAGGGACCACCAGGAGCACCATACTATATGCAAGCAGGTGCGAGTGCTTTTGCCCAGCCACGCCCACGCTCTGCAGCAAGGTTTCCTACAAGACCCATGCCAACAGGTCCATACCCATGGGCCCCACCATACCAGCCACAAATGACAGCCGTCTTTACTCAAGCCGGATACCCCTGCTACCAAGCAGGTCAACAGCAGAGTACCTTCCCGGAACCCATCTCAGCATTGGTGGGAGCCCTGGTGGGCCTACTTGCAGCCATAGCAGCCGGACGATCTTCGGACGGCAGCTATGCGAGGACTGTCCGCACTATCCCGGTTCCAGTATGCATAGATAAGACCTCCGCATACTGTACTGGTACCCGGGCGGCATCAAGACCAAGACCGATAACTTACGCATTCTCACCCATTCGCAGGATGTTCATATCATCCTCCTGGGTGAGACCAAGCTGAAGAAGACGGAACAATTTAAATTCGCCAACTACTTCGTGTACCGGCATGACGATGTCTCACCCCAGGGCCGACCATATCGTGGAACGGCTGCCTTAGTGCGGAGGGACATAGTGCACGACGTAGTTGGTGACCTAACCAATCAAATCACCAAAACCACTGCCGTCGTGGTCCAACTTGGAGGACACGATGTGAAGATATTTGGCGGATTTCGGCCACCGAACTCCAACTTCGACCCTGGTGATATGAGGCGTATCTTTATGGACGCCACTCCAACCCTGCTCGCAGCGGACCTCAACGCCAAACATTTGGTGTGGGGGTCCAGAGTCATTAATACCATCGGAAGAAAACTCCAAGAGGATACGGAGAGGAATGGTTACGAAGTAATCGGGCTAGACTCTCCTACCCACATACCATCCAATCCACGCCACAACCCGGACGTCATGGATGTAGTAGCCCACAAGAACCTGCCAGCCCCAATTCATCTGGAGGTCCTCTACGATCTGGATGAGCAGCACCTACCACTGCTCATCACGGTTGGAGCTTCGGCAGAAGCAACTCTTTGTTGGGGTACTTACACGAAGACCAATTGGCACCAGTTCCAACAACGACTGATGACGATGATAGTAGGCCGATTAACCACATCGGAGGACGTGGAGAGATGCACGGCTGAAATAACTGCCTCCATCAAAGAAGCAAAAGAAGCAGCATCTACTACTGAACCTCGAACAAGCTGGCGCGAAGAACTCCCAGGCCGCTTAAGGGCAAAGAAACGTGCGATGCGTGAACTATGGGCCCGCACCCGCTGCCCAACAACAAAAGCACGACTAAATGCTATAACTGCAACGCTCGCCAATGAAGTCAAGAAGTGGAGAGGTGACGCATGGGATTCTCGTATCGCCCAAGCCACTGAAGACGAAACCAACCTCCTTGCCCTGAATAGGAGTTTGTTAAGGGCTAAGATACCAGTCTACCCACTAACGGACTCATCAGGAAGCCGGAAATTTGCCCCAGCGGAAAGAGAACTGTTGGTTGATCATTTAGAATCACAGTTTCAGCTGCATCCCGTTCCTCTCAATGCTGAACCTGTTGTCGTGCCCCACTACAACGCAGTATCCGCGGAAGTAGTCCAACTGCTGCAGACTTCGGCGCCCCCGCTGGGAGGGGATGATTTCATCTCCCCAATGGAAGTGGCACGAGCTGTACGCTATTTACAGACGAAAAAGGCACCCGGTCTAGATGAGGTGTCGAACGCGGAACTCAAGCAGATGCCGCGGAGAAGTCTGGTGTGTATAGACAGACTCTTCAACGGTATCTTAAGAACAGGATACTTTCCCGCAACGTGGAAGACAGGGAAAGTCATAGTACTACCCAAACCCGGCAAGGTCCGTCGTCTACCCTCCAGCTACCGCCCTATTACCCTGCTGTCACACCTCGCCAAGCTGTTCGAGCGATTACTGCTGCGCCCTCACTTCACCCCACGTGAGGAGCAGTTTGGTTTCCGCACGCGTCACTCCACAACGCTCCAGCTGACGAGGGTGATCCACCAGCTCACCAGTGAACTGAACCGAAATAGTAGAAGCGTCGCCGTGTTCCTGGACATCGAGAAGGCCTTCGATAGAGTGTGGCACGAAGGCCTAATCTACAAGTTATCCAGGACACCGACTCCAGCGGCGCTAATCCACATCGTCTCATCGTTCCTGAGAAACCGACAGTTCTGCGTGTCCGTCGAGGGCGCCACTTCCGGCAACCGGCAGATCGCAGCGGGAGTCTCCCAGGGGAGTTTTCTCTCACCGTACATGTACGCGGTTTACACAGACGACATACCGGTTCTGGCGGACGAACACCTTGCACCAGGAGAACGAGGAGTAACACTAGCACTTTTTGCCAACGGCAGTGCGTATATAACGTCCTCTGTCAAAGCTACTATAGCCGCCAACAGAATGCAGAAGGTTCTGGACATCCTGCCAGTCTGGCTGGACAAGTGGCGCATGGCCGTCAACGTGAGGAAGACGGCCACGCTGCTGACCAGAGCCCAAACCCATCCTGCCACCTCCACTGCAGCTCCGAGAACAAGACGTCAAGTGGGAAACGAGTACAAAGTACCTGGGCTTCTACATCGACCGGACGTTGAGGATGCGCCCGCACGTGGATCACGCAGTCCACCAAGCAAAAGCCGCTAAGGCCCTCCTCCATCCGGTCCTCCGATCGAAGCTGCCACTCTACACCAAAGTCGGCATATACAAGACGTATATACGCACGAAGATGACGTATGCTGCTCCTGCGTGGTATGCCCTATGCTCGGAAACCCAGCGCAAGCGTCTTCAGATCATTCAGAACGTCACCCTGCGGATATGCACGGGAGCCGGTCGATACGTACGCAATGACGCCAACGCCCGGGACGTGAAAATTGAGACGGTGAGGGAGTTCGTGGTCCGGTTGGCGCGCTGTCAATATGACCGTGCAGACAACGGACCACACCCTCACCTCCAGAACATTGCACCGCACCACGCCCGGCCGCCTGATGGCGCTGTATCGACCTGGCGTGCACTCCCACGCGACTTAGTCCCGGTGGATGAAAGCAGCAAAGAGGAGGAGTAGCGGTTACCACAGCAGCACAAGACCACCATGCCAAGATGGCCAACATGACCACCACGCCCAGATCTGGCCAACGACCATATCGGACCACTATAGGGCTGATTAAAACCCGCGCGTACCCCGAGGGTAGTTGCCCCAGAGCCCAACCAGGGTAAGGAGGCTCGCCTCGAAACCCTCACACGAACCCAGAATGGGAACGAACGTCCACACTGACATCCGTCCGCGCCACGTTTCTTCTGTATAAACCGCGCCTTACCGTGTACACGTGATTCGCCGATGGAAGCGGCCCGCTTTGAATTCTGCCGAAAAGCGAAGCGGCGCTTTGACGACTGGCGATGTTATTTGAACATGTTTTATGAGTGTCCAAATCATCTGAAACATGTTATCTCACCATGTTATACAATACATTATGTTACATAGTCTGTACGCACCTTAACAAATGAAATAAACACATCCTGTTTGACGGGTACGAACAACTTGTATGGAAAAAGAAAAACTATTTATTTTATTTTAATCGACTTCAGATTAGATCGTTTAAAAACTAAATAATTTAAGATCGTTTAAAAAAACTAAAAGAAACGACTTCAAACGTCGCGCTAGTCAAAGTAGCCAGTAGACGTAGTAACTATTATATAATCAGTGCCAGTAGGTAAAGTGCCAGCCAAGTAGTAAGTCGTCGAGATAAGTAAATGCGTCATAATACAAATGTTGATATATAAAAAAGGTTCGGCCGATTTCGTTAAAATTTAAATGGAACCACCTGGGAAGGGTATGTTTTGAAACAAAAAAATAATTTTCCAAATCGGTTCAGGCATCTTCGAGTAATCGGTGAACTAAAATAAAAAAGAAAAAAGATTCTTACGAATTGAGAACCTCCTCCTTTTTTGTGAAGTCGGTTAAAAAGAACCGACTTCAATGCCGCGCTATTAATTTTCAGTCCCAATTTTTAGGTGTTTATCTTCATATCTCTAGAGATACTTATCAGACCTCTTTATATATATCTCCTTTCCAACAAAAAAAAAATAATCAAAATCGGTTCATAAACGACGCGGTTATCTGCTAACAAACCTTAAAAATGTATATACATATATATAATAAATACTAGCTGTGCCCGCGACTTCGTTCGCGTGGAATAGTGTCTTTGGGTAGCATTAACAAATAAGACACATACGTATCCCAACTACACCACGCCGTACCACGCCACGCTACTCCCCCTTTCCCTCCGTCCCTCACATGCTCTCCCCTCCCCCTACCCCCTCACTTCCACCTAAACCCCCCAACCTCCTCCTCGCTTACCTACCCTCCCCCTTTGCTCCCCTACCCTCCCCCTTCCCCTCACTTCCACATCCAATCCCCTCCAGCTATCCTTCCCTCCATGTATCTCCAGAGATATGGAGATAAACACCTCAAACTTTGTACTGAAAATATAGCGCGGCATTTGAAGTCGAATGTTTTAGTTTTTTAAACGATGTTATTCGTTTATTTTGTCTTCTCTACAAACTTTGTCTTGGCAATAACAAGTGATTACGACTCACCACTAGGCTATAATATCGTTTAAAAACTAAATAAGATCTTTTAAAAAACTAAAAAAGAACCGACTTCAATGCCGCGCTATTAATTTTCAGTACCAATTACGAGGTGTTTATCTCCATATCTCTGGAGATACTTATCAGACCTCGATAAAATTACCATGGTACCACACTTGGGATATTTCCTTTCCAACAAAAAAACAATAATGAAAATCGTTCTATAAACGACGAAGTTATCCGCGAACAAACATAAAAAAAAAACATATATACGGTCGAATTGAGAAACCTCCTCCTTTTTTTGAAGTCGGTTAAAAAGAACCGACTTCGATGTCGCACTATTAATTTTCAGTACCAATTTTGAGGTGTTTATCTCCATATCTCTGGAGATACTAATCAGACCTCGATAAAATTACCATGGTACCACACTTGAGATATCTCCTATCCAACAAAAAAAGAATAATCAGTTCATAAACGACGAAGTTATCCGCGAACAAACATAAAAAAAAAAACATATATACGGTCGAATTGAGAAACCTTTGAAGTCGGTTAAAAATGAAGCGACAAAACGAAAATAATAACACAAACATGTTTCACCGGTCGCCGCCGACGGACGCGGCCCCTTTGATTTTTGCCGAAAAGCAATGCGGCGCCTGTGGCGGCGGTATGACTGAGTGCGTGTAGTTCGCCAAGAGCGAGTCGATTTAAGAAGGTTTGATTTCAAGTACCTAGTTAAATATATATATTTTTTTAATATATATTTTTTTACTGATTTCTTTACATGGAGTATACATACCCCTGCAAATATGGTGGGAATTCAAAACTTTGTATATACAGATCTGATAGTATTCTCGTCTGCAATTGACGAAGCTTTTTGAAAACAAGAATTATCTTTTAAATACTTGCTGTTGACACCACTAACATAAAAATACGATAAGCCATTCAGGCTCTAGGGCGTGCCAAAGAAATATACATACATTCATACATTTATATGTATATACAAATGTATATATAATATATATACGGTTAATATATATATAATATGTATGTATATATATATATATATATATATATATATATATATATATATATATATATATATATATATTAACCCTCCTTTCGCAGTCACCGGACTGCGGAAGAAGGAGGGTTATGTTTTAAAAACAATCGTCTCGTAGCGTCGTCCGCGTGTTGCACGTTCTTGCTCAAGTTAGCTCCTCGACAGCTCAGAATTGATAGGGAGGTGAGAAAGCCCCGATTGGTGGGTGGTACAGGGTGTCTATTCTATACGTAGTATTATTATCTGTTCTCGGTGCCGACAAAGAAAACCGATGCAACACAGAACAGATACTACGTATAGAATGGACACTGTTCGCTCCAACAATCGAGGCTTCCTCACCTCCTTACCGATTCTGAGCTGTCGAAGAACAAACTTGAGCAAGGACGCGCCACACGCGAACGACGCGACGAAAATAAATCACTCAATAGCACTATTTTATTTATTTACATTTTTTAAGGTTGGTTAGCTAGACATCTAAATTGTATGAGCGCTCATATAACTCAGAGGCCTATCTTAATTAGCGTCAACTATGAATAAAATAAATTACACAGAGGCACAATTTTAGTTACATATTTACCTTTTGGCACCAAACTTAAGTTTGGTGAGCTAGACCTCTAAATTGTATGAGCGCTCATATAACTCAGAGGCATATCTTAACTGGCGTTAATTATGTATGTATGGGACACCATTTACTTTAATATTTGTTTCCTTTTTGAAATTTCCCCTTTTTTTGTGCTGTAAGACCTTGCTCTTTGTCGAATTTCATGGTTCTAGGTCAACGGGAAGTACCCTACAGGTTTTCGACCCAAAACCTATATGGTACTTCCGGCTGACCTAGAATTGTCAACTATGGTCAAAATCAAGGTATTACAGCACAAGTAAAGGAAAAATTCCGAAAAATAAAAAAGTTGTAAATAAAGGTAAATTTAGGTACTTACAAATTTCGGCGAAAATCTAAATATGTTTATATCTTATTATCGTGTTGACTCTGGATCTTGATTTTTATATATCTAATTAGGACCATAAACATCAGTATCTGGTATAAATTTTAACTTGCTAGGTCCACGCGTTCCTGAGAAAATCGGTGGTGACACACGGACATACAGACGGACAGACGGATAAGAAAGTGATCTTATAAGGATTCTTTTTTTACCTTTTGAGATACGGAACCCTAAAAACGATTAATTCACTTTTACAAACTTATGATTAATTGTTAAACAAATAATTGTTTAACAATTTACAAAAATATAAAGTGTGAAACACTTCAAAGAAACATAATATTTAACTTATGATTAATTGTAGCTGTTGCAATACATTTCCTATATGGATCGAACTACAAAGATAAATTTGTCCCTTAAACTAGTCTAAGAAGTTGGTACGGAAGCCTCGGTGGGCGAGTTCAACTCGATTTTGCTGGTTTTTATATATAATTCTATATTATACCTACGTAAATTTAAACCTCTTGTGTGTACTGGTCCCAACATATATGTATGAAGTTGACGTTAATTTTCACGTGAGTAGTATTATTGTTCTGTTGTCGTCCGCGTGTGGTGCCTTGCTTAAAGTAGCTCCTCAGCAGCTCCAGAATCAGAGGCGAGTTGAGGAAGCCTCGATTGGTGGGTGGGACAGAGTGTCTATTCTATACGTAGTATTATTATTTGTTCTCGGTGCCGACAAAGAAAAACGATGCAACACAGAACAGATACTACGTATAGAATGGACACTCTGTTCGCCCAACAATCGAGGCTTACTCACCTCCCTACCGATTTTGAGCTATCGAGGAACTAACTTGAGCAAGGACGCGCCACACGCGAACGACGCGACGTAAATAAATCACTCAATAGCACTATTTTATTTATTAACATATTTTATGGTTGGTTCCAATTAAGCTAGACCTCTAAATTGTATGAGCGCTCAGTTCTTTTTTTTACCTTTTGAGAAACGGAACCCTAAAAATGATAAAGTAGATATCTAGTTACTGTATAACTGAAGAAGACAAATTGTAGGTAGGTACATAATACATGTATTGGTGGAGTGATCAAAGTGTCCATTCTATATCTTGTTCTGTGTCGCATCCTCGCAGACAAAAAAGTTTTGTTCGCAGTGTGCGCAGGGTGATAGACAAAACTGTCTTGAGACAGTCTTGAGACAGTCTTAAGACTGTTTTGTCTGTAGTCTGCGCTCAGCCTTAGCGTATTCGCGTTTATCACGGTGTGTGTTCACATTGCTTATCACCAGGCGATATAAAGGTCAACAGTCTATTAGATATTATAATAATTAAGATAGTTTAAAAACTAAAACAGCCGACTTCCATGCCCCGCGAGTCAGTTCATTAGCAAGTTTGAGACGTTTATCGTCTCTGGAGATACTTATCAGTTCTCAATGAAATTACAATGGAACCACCTCGAAAATTTACCCTACTGATTAAAATAAACTGGCTAAGTGCAAGTCGGACTTGCACTCGTAAGGTTCCGATTCCGTACCACACTACAATATTTTGTAAAATCGAGCAAAACATGCTGAAAGAAATCACGTTTCTTGTAATAAATTGACAAATCGATCTAGCTAGGTTTTCATTTTCAGAAAAAGTTGATTTATCCCTGTTTTCAGGTAATGAAAAACTCCTACAATATAATTAGAATATGAAGGTAAATTTCGCCATTGCTACATTGTTACGATAGCTCGGCGGGAGATCGTTCGGATGGCGATCAAAAGGATCCCGGTTCGAGTCCAGACGTGATGATTAATTTTTCCAAGTTTGTTCTTTTGTAAGAAGACTATTATTGGGAGCCAAAAATTACATAAAACACGATTTACAAAAAAAAAAATTGCTAGCAAAGCTCGGCCATCCAGATATTATTATATTATATTACCGTGTCAAATCCAAACAATTATTAAAACAGGAGCCGCGTCCTTATTCAGTACAACGCCATCTTACGAACACTAACGCCAACTAAGACCTGATTTCACCAAAGTAGAATAACTCTTCTCGTCTCGAAGATACGATTATCGAAGGAATATAAAGAAGATTATATGTCTAAACATTCACACCTCTCGCTCTTCCACTCTGGCGACAATTGACTCGTAATAGAATATTGATAGTGTCGGTCTAAACAGAATTTTCTTGTATTTCGATTCTCGCACTCAAAACCGTTCAATCCGATTAGTACGATACTCGTATGACTTGAAAAATGTCATACGAGATCGTGTTTATACAATTCGAGACTCTCATAAGCAAGAATCTGCTTACTATACTTTTGTTGTGTAAACAAACTTAGGCAATTATCGCCTAGCGATAAGTCATATGCAAATCTCGTATGACATAATCGTAGGTGAGATTTTAGTTCTTTCCTGTACGTAAACATTTTGATACGATTGTGTTATAGCGATTAGTGCTTGTGATAGTAGCGTATGGTTTCTCGTAAGGAAACGTACGAGAAACTCTCCCCGTCTAAATGGGCCTTAATTGCTTTACTGGCACAGTACTTCTACTCGCCAATAGATGTCGGGAAGAGTCATATTGGAAGTTGATTATCAATAAAGTTGATTATTGAAAACACGAATAAAACAACATTTTCTGAAAATGACTCCTAGCTAGATCGATTTATCGCCCCCGAAATCCCCTGTAGGTGTACTAAATTTTATTTAGTCTTTGGAGCCGCTTCCGAGATTCAGATTAAGGTAACGACGATAGCGCCATCCTTGATGCTAGGTAGATGGCGCTGCGCTATCGTAAAAAACTTTTTTTAAACTATTCTTTAATTTTTAATTTTGTTCTGTTCTTAGTATTTGTTGTTATAGCGGCAACAGAAATACATTATCTGTGAAAATTTCAACCGTCTAACTATCACGGTTCATGAGATACAGCCTGGTGACAGACGGACAGACAGACAGACAGATAGACAGACAGACAGACGGACAGCGGAGTCTCAGTAATAGGGTTCCGTTGGTACCCTTTGGGTTCGGAACCCTAAAAAGAATCATTCTAATCTGTTCACAATTGACGGAGTAATCGCGTAACAAACATACAAAAAAAGACCTCCTTTTTGGAAGTCGGTTAAAAAGGGTTAAATTTGTCACCTTTACTTTTACACCCTGCAGGGCTAGCATGGCAAGGGGACTATTTTGTCTTTCCACCTATCCGTGTTTTGTTTGGTGGAGAAGGCAAATTATAAGTAAAGTTTTTCGACTATTATAAACGCCCGCTGACTATTAATCAATTTTTTTTTAAACTTTTTAATACGAAACAAAAACTCGGGGTTAAATTTCACCAAGCGTTTAAATTGTTGTGATGATCTCCTGTCAGTGGCGAAAAACAGGGAAATAATTTTGTCTTTCCCCGGGGATAAGGCAATGCTAGCCCTGCTGGAAGTAGAAACAACACTTTGAAGGAAACATTTAATTTATAAGATTAATATTAATGTCCATAAGTTTTTATATTTTATATAATATTTTTACTGGTCTTAATTAAATAATTAAACTTAAATAGGATAAACTATACTTGCTTCAATGTGATGCTAACCAGTTTTTTTGGTGTTTCACTTTACTATATTGAATGCCGCGCGCGTTTTCTGGAGTCTCAAAAAATTTAAAAATGCTAACAAAAAATCATTTTAGCATTACGCACTTCTTTTATGCATAAAAAACCTTTTAATTACTTTTAATCAAAGGGATACAAACATGACAAATAGGTA
The DNA here is from genome assembly GCA_954871355.1 of Cabera pusaria. Taxonomy (NCBI): domain Eukaryota; kingdom Metazoa; phylum Arthropoda; class Insecta; order Lepidoptera; family Geometridae; genus Cabera; species Cabera pusaria. Next base: position 16,465,347 of record OX940896.1, read on the forward strand.
CTGTTTCTTTACAAAGTTTCCATAGGTTGCCAACACGCGATCCCCGTATTTGCTCAACGTAATTGCCAGTGTTGGTCACGGATCACGTGTGTGGAAACGGTTAGCAATTTTCCAATTTATTGTCATAATTATTATTTCGATGTCACTTAAATGTCGTTTAAGTTAAGTTGTTCGAAGTTTAACAATTGTGTTATTGTCACCCACGAAAGGGAAATTGTTACCTTCATGCGTCCGTAGGTTTAGTCCTAAGTTTATTCTACTCATGCTCGTTAAATGGTGCTAAATGGCATAGGTGTGTAATGGCAATGTGGGTACATTAGATATTTAGACCACCCGGCAGATTGGCTGATGACATAGTCCGCACCTATGGGAAAACGTAGACACAGGTAGAGAAGAGTAGCTCAGGATCGGAATAATGGCGCAATAAAGTAGAGGCCTATGGCCAACAGTGTAAAGATATAAAGACTGATGATGTAGATGAATATTGGCTATTCGTCACACATGTCAATAATATATTTTTAAGTGCTGATATGATGTGCAAGTCAGTTCAGTAAACAGGTCAGACTATGTGGATGGGACTAAAACTAATTGTCTACCACTAGTACTGTAATGTATCTATTTTCCATTTCCAGACAAGAACAATTTGATCTAAAACCGCATCATTATTCTAAACTACAAGAAATAGTGGTCAAATGCTTCCCTAGCTACAATAAACAACGACTGAAAATTGTTTGTGTACCTAAGTAGAATAATATGTTGTTTTTTAAATAAGAAAATTAGTAAGCCACAAACGTTGTTCAAATGACGAATTAATTAAGTATTATTTACAGAGTAACGAAACACCTAACAAAGGACAGATAATATAATTTATCATTCTCGCTACGAAGTGGCGGTAGCAATAGGTTAGAAGCTCACTACCAAGTTTTCTTTCGTAATTTTTTTAACATTTTTCTTACCTGTATTATCCGCTAAGGTGAATTTTAAAACTGTTCAAGGTATTTAAACGCCAATGGAAATTTTGATTATTTGCTTTTGGGCTAAAAAAATGTCGCACTCATATATTTTTTTTAATCTGCCGGTATAACCTTACGATGTTTCGGCAGTACACAGGCCATTGAGAATCAGATCATTTATGTCCTAGCGTGCTTACCGTCTGAGAACAAATTATCGCTTACCATGAAGCGAAACATTTATCAAAAGCTTAATAATGTGTATATGCATATTAGTAATTATTTAGCATTTAATATCATGTGTGATTTTTAATATTTTTTTCAATATTGTATTACTGTTGAGTACTGAATCGTTACCATTTATTTATTGTAGACCACCGTCTATTACCCCCTCAATTCTGTCCAAAGGTAGTCTGGAAGAGATCGCTGTTGGCGATAAGACCGCCCGTTATATTACGCTAGTAATAGTAATCATGGTCTGTACCTATTGTTTTATCTGTATGTTGGTAGACAATTATAAAGAGTTGTTGTGTTGTATTGTACAGCTGGATCTTGTACTAAAACACGCTTTTCTAAGAATTAGTTTGCTGAAACACACCTCTAGTTCACACAAAGACGTATGTCGTTATAATTATAATTTAACAAAGGCGTGATATAACGAATCTAATATTGTAATGGAAATAATGTTAACAACAAGAAACCTTCTCGAAGAGCCATATTATTTTTATATGTTCTTTTAGGTATTGTGTACCTAAACATGAATTCCTTTAAAATTGACATGATTTCATATTTTAATTTCAATCTAATCAGATTGAAATTAATTATTTATAATTCTTATATGTTTTCAGTGCTTTGAATAATAAGATATCATGATTTGCTTACTACTATAATTTATGTTAGAATAAATTTTCTGCGTTATAAGTTGAAGGAGATTTGCACGTAAAAAGACTACCTACTCGAACCCGAAGTGACTATACTTATAAATGTCTTACGTCATTTTGTAATACGTCAACTGGCACTACAACGGCAACTATTTACTGTCAAATGATGTCCTGTTTCGATGGTACTCAAAACCAAGAGCATTCGATTAAAAGCCAACAAGAAGAAGAAGAGTAGTCGACGCTTTTCATCGGAGCGCCTCGTGCGAGTTTCTTTAGATTGGTTTACATACTATATACATCACGTGGTAAACGCAGATGTGCATGGAATTAAAAAGTGCCATCTATTGTGTAAGGGAGGACAAATACCACCTTAGTGCTCCCAGACGACCTCACCTGCCTATGGTGCATCATGCTGATCAACAAACGAGGCTCTGGCGACCGACAAATGGCAGTTTAACTATTTCACTACTATTTCATTAGTAAAGTAATATTGACAAAGGATACTTTGTATCTCAATAAGACTAATAAGTCGACCATTGCTAAGTTATTAGCATACAATATTTATGACCCTGTTTTACATATTGTAACAGATCACAAAGACGAGCCCCAACGTAGTGGTGTTACTATGCAGGGTAATTGTAGCGTAGTAGACTTAGTTAGTTTAAACTAATGTCTAAGACAATGGGGAGGCCTGACTCAATCAACATTTTTCATCACAATATACAAGGTCTCTCCAGCAAAGCCTTAGAGTTAGAATTATTTCTCAATTATTATAAAGTTGACATAATGTGTATTACTGAACACTGGTTTGTGAAAGGTACTTTGTTACCAATATTAAAAAATTATACAATTGCCAGCACATTCATTAGACAAAAGGCAATTCGTGGTGGCTCACTAATATATGTAACTGAAAATTGTAACTTTAAAGAGCGTAAAGACATAGTAGCTTTGTCTGTGGAACGATGTGTTGAATTATCTTGTATAGAGCTGGGGCAACATATAGTCATCTGTGTATACAGACCTCCATCGGCTGATTATAAAATGTTTGAAACAATTATGGAAGAAGTAATGAGCAAAGTCTTCAACACCTCTAAATCTTTAATAGTTTGTGGCGATTTCAATGTTAATTTAATTGAGCAGTCTCCGCTCAGCGACAAATTAAAAAATTTATTTATAAGCTTCAATCTGAAGCATCTTTTTAATCAGCCAACAAGAATCACTAGCTCGTCAGCTACCTGCTTGGACAATGTGTTCTGCAACTGTGAACCCGAAAAAATTGCAATTTTTGATAAACTTGGCTCGGACCATCTGGGACAAAGTGTCACTTTTTCATGTAAATTATCCATCAAAGGCCAAGAACATTTTTACAGGCCCATTACCACCAAACGGGTTGAACAGTTTGTGGATATCATTGACAAGCAATTAATGAACCTAAGATTTTCTGAGGATCCTGATGACCTATGCAGTGCTTTATTTCAAATGTTAGATGCAGAGTTCAATGATATTTTTAAAATTAAAATGGTTAGAAAGGGTGCGAAGGTTCGTTTCGATGACTGGGCAACTCCTGGTATTTATAAAAGTAGAAACAATTTGTATAACTTGTACTCACAAAAAACCATTAATTTACATAATACTAAATTCATAAATCACTTAAAATTGTATTCAAAAACTTTTAAAGTTGTTTGTCAGACAGCAAAATCACTGCATCTAAGTAGAAAAATTAAGCATGCCGATGACAAAATAAAATCAACATGGAAAGTCATTAATACAGAAACTGGAAAAATTAAGCAGAGGGACGGTAAAATTATGTTAAAAGTTAATAATAAATTAATCATAGATAATAATGATGTCGCTAACACATTTGTTGAGTACTTCTCACAAGTACCTATTATTACTACTCAGCCTTTAAACTCTTCCCCTAAGGATGCTTTTGTTTTACTATCGAAGTGTGTGAATGTATGTGACTCTATGTTTGAGTTCAGACACATAACTTCAATATCAATTATCAAAACTTTTAAAATGCTCAATCAAAAGAATACCGAGGATCTGTGGGGTATGTCAACCAAAGTACTTAGTTATATTATTAATGCAATTAGCCCTCACTTAGCGTTTATTTTTAACAGATGCGTCGATGAAGGTGTCTTTCCTGATGTAATGAAAAAAAGTAAATTAATTCCCCTATACAAATCAGTGAACAAAAATGACCCTTCAAACTATAGACCAATCTCTATATTACCGGCGCTCAGTAAAGTTTTTGAAAAAGTTATATTAGACCAGCTTTTGGCACATTTTAATATTAATCATCTTTTAAATCACAAACAATATGGTTTCACTAAGGGGCGTTCTACTACTGATGCTGGAGTAGATCTTCTTAAACATATATTTGATGCCTGGGAGAAAGCACAAGATGCTATCGGCGTTTTCTGTGACTTATCTAAAGCGTTTGATTGTGTCTGTCACAAAACGCTAATTTGCAAATTAAAACACTACGGCGTTAACGGAAAAGCACTTGATCTGGTCTCATCCTACCTCAGTAATAGAATACAGACGGTTGAGGTCAATGGCGTCAGGTCATCTGGATCCCTCATAAAAATGGGAGTTCCGCAGGGATCGATCTTAGGACCATTTTTATTTCTAGTTTATATTAATGACTTGCCGTCTTTCGTGCAAAACTTATGTGACATTGTTTTGTTCGCGGATGATACATCCTTAATATTCAAAATAGATAGGATTGCGCCTGGATTTGACGATGTTAACAAATCAATCGCACAGGTTTTGAATTGGTTTACAACCAATAACTTATTACTGAACGCCAAAAAAACTAAATGTATTAAATTCTCGCTGCCAAATGTAAGAAAGGGTGTCATTAATAGCAGGATATTAATAAACGATGTACCGATAGAATTTGTTGAATCCGCTACATTCTTGGGCATCACCCTGGATTCAAAACTACAATGGGGTTCTCAAATATCGGCTCTGGCAGGTAGATTGAGCTCCGCTGCATACGCAGTACGTAAAATCAGAAACTTGACTGACGAATCCACTGCTAGATTGGTTTACTTTAGCTACTTCCATAGTATAATGTCCTATGGCATTTTATTGTGGGGGAAAGCCGCCGAAATCCAATCTATATTTGTTTTACAAAAAAGAGCTATTCGATCTATATATACCATGAAGTCACGAGACTCACTTCGTGAAAAATTTAAGGAGATTAAAATTCTCACAGTGGCATGTCAATATATATATGAAAATATTATGTATGTACGCAAAAATTTGAATGAGTATGATAAGAGGTCCGATGTACATAATTTCAATACAAGACACAAAAATAGATTAATTCTACCTCAATTCAGGTTGTGGAAAGTTAGTGGTTCTTTTCTGGGGAACTGTATACGATTTTATAATAAACTTCCTAAAGATATTGATCAACTGTCTATAAGCAGATTTAAAACCTTTGTAAAATCCAATTTAATGAAGAAATCGTACTATACAATAAATGACTATATGAATGACAAAAATGCTTGGCCTGAATGCCCCAAGCTCCAAGATATAATATAAATTGTATGATAATAGAATTACTTATTGTACATTAAACATTTATTTAATATGAATTAAAAAAAATGAATTAAAATAAGTGACAAGCCCCATAGAGTTTCTTGGTGTTTCTTCTCTGATGGGAGTACTTCCGAAACACCAGTAGATTCAACAGTCAATCAGTTTTCATCTTTTGTTTGCAGATCTAGGGTTGCCTGTTACGACGGTATTATGCGGCTGATAGTCGGACAATCAGTTCCATTCGGAACATGATTTGTACTGCAATTAGTCTGCGTTTTATTTATCTATTATGTTTCATTATTTCACAATTTTTTGGATAAAAATTGTCTGAAGTACTGAAACATGCACTGGGTTGCGGGTGCACGTAATGGTACGGTTGGCAACCCTACATTAATAAGGGGAATTAAACATGTGTTTTAAGTGTGACGTTCGACGTCTAGATGAAAGCTGAATGGCTCAATACCTTTGTTTTTTTTTTGTAAATTCAAAGCGTTATGTTTCTGTTATATCTATATTTTTTGTTGAATATGATCTATTTAATGTTATTTGACGTGTGTAAGTGCTAATTTTTAATTTGCCCATATACTGAATAAATGCTTTGACTTTGACTTTGACTTCAAAATTATGGCATAGCTGAATACTACAGGCAGGTGATAAGTAGCAGCGTCAACGGCGATTAAGGAAAATCCCTTCCAGTGAGCCGAAAATCGGGCTCAGTGGCGTATCTTGGGAGAGGCCTACGTCCAGCAGCGGACTGACACTGGCTGATTATAATCTAGTGTATACAATAAGTAACATTCTAATTTCGACACAAATCTGCTTGTACGTGATCGAGTGAGTAAATTAATCTAAAAACCTAGCAATGGGCACTCAGAACGATAAAATTACGTTAAGAGATCACGACGTTACAATATATAGGCAAATAATCCTTCAATACATAAATGTAACTGTGTCACCAAAACGTACACATTTCATAAACGAACGAGTTCCTTCAACTGCTAATAATCCCAATTCATGATTGTTGAGGGATAAACATCCGGGACGTTGTCTCTAGATTGTCGCATTCTGATTACAATACCATCCGTCTCACAATACGAAGTTGCCGATATACTCAAAGCTACATCTATATATAGCACGTATAGACGTGCTTCGGATTTTGGCGAAATGTCTCTGAGCTCTGCTTAAAGCAATAGACGCAACGGGATCGTATATTATGCTAAGCCCACTTGAAATTAGTGGCAGTAGCAGCTATTAGTTCAGTATGATATTTGACTTGATTGGAGTTCTAGAGATAAAGTTATGTTGTTTATAATATGATTACATATAACCACATTCTAGTCCATCCTTTCTAGAAAACACATGAATGGTATTTTGAAAATTTTCACCCGAATTCCAAAAAGAGGAGGTTCTCAATTCGTCTATATTTTTTATTTTTTTTTATATGTGTGTTACACGATTACTCCGTCAATTAGGAACCGATTCGAATGATTATTTTTTTAATCGGAAGAGTACATTTCCGAGGTTCATTCCATTGCAATTTTATCGAGATCTAAAAAGTATCTTCAGAGATATGACGATAAACGTCTCAAACTTGCTACTGAAACAGACTCGCGGGGCATGGAAGTCGGTTCTTTAGTTTTATAACTATCTTATACTATTAATTATAAGATAGAAGTGCTTTAATTAAAAGATTGTCCATGTCAAGATTTATTTTACGTTACTTATTTAAGATTGATACGCAGAAAAGCCGATCTAAAGAGGTCTTTTAGGCTTTTCTAGAGGTAGAAGACGGCAGTGAGAATTGTTGAAAAGTGAAAAAAGGCAGTGACGGAGTTCGACTACATTTAGTTTATTAGATATACATACCGTAACAATTACATAATTTTTTTATTTTAAAATTATCCTATTTTATTTACATTATTAATGTTATGTATGTTAACTGTAATATTTAGTTAACTCTTCGGCGAAGTTGCCGTCGGACATCTTGTCGAAACAACGATCGAGAAAAATTCAACTAAAGGTCGGTACGATAAAACTAGTCGTTATTTCACATTATTAATACCAACCTATATTAAAATAAACTGGCCAAGTGCAAGTCGGACTCGCACTCGTAGGGTTCCGTAACACAGTTAAGTATTCCCTAACTATGATTTTTCGCAACTACAAAGTTAACTTTGATTTTCATAGTGTTTGTATGAAAAACAAAGTTATCTTTGCGGTCGCCATATCTCTAAAACTGCTGACTGTATCTCGTTCAAACCAATTTTCGTTGTTAGTTTTTATTGGGATGGACAGCATATATTTTTTTTAGATTTTTCACTCCCATACTTTAAAAGTTAGAGGGGGGGGGGGGGACACACATTTTACCACTTTAGACGCGCCTATCTTTCAAATGATTGACTTTGAGAAAAAATGATTTTAGAAACCTCAATGTCATTTTTAAAGACCTATCCATAGACACTCCACACGCATAGGTTTGCAGAATATATTTTTTTTTGTTTCAGTTCTATGTATGGGATTCCCTTAAACTCTTATATTTTTTATTTTTGTATAAAAATCGGAAAGCGGTTCACAGAATACATCTACTTACCAAGTTTCAATTCTGTAGTCCTAACAGTTTCGGAATAAAATGGCTGTGACATACGGACGGACAGACAGACAGACATGACAAATCTATAAGGGTTCCGTTTTTTGCCATTCGGCTACGGAACCCTAAAAATCTAAAATAGATAAAATAGTAAATAAAATAGTAATTATGTTGGTCGGATAACTTCATAACTGACGGGCAACGTTCAGCGCTCCAGGCAACAACGTTTCACTGTCCCATGGGGCCAATAACTCATATCAGACTTGCTGTGAACATTTTGACACTGCACCACAGTCGGACATATTGGGTCGTGTTTTTGGAATGAAAATCGGTACGCGAGGTCCCACATTTGCAGTATGTCATACCTACTTGCAGTATATAGATTTTTTTAATATCTTATAGTCTAGCGGTTAACCACTATCTCACCTGTTAGTAAGTGATGATGCGATCAAGGATGGTAGCATGCAAGGCCTAGAATGGCAACTGGCTCTCAAGGACAGCTGCTGGAAGGCCGGAACACATTAGATATTTGGGGACAGATTTTCTAACTTCGGTGTGGTAGCTTGCCTGGCAGACACTGAACGTTGGTTGAGGCGGGGTTGGGGGTTTCTTAACGATGTTTTTCTTCACTGTGAAATGCGCACATACATTTTTCGATAGCAAAATCAATTGGTGCACGGCGGGCATCGAACTTGCTATTTCTGGCGTCAAAGGTGACCATTATCCCACTGCGCCACTGGGCCTTCAAAATTTTAACTTTAATTAGATAACGTGTACCAACATGCTGTAAGTACATCGTTTATGTATAACGTATGTAATTTTATGTATCCACTTCAAAGTGTTACGTAACTGTTTCTATGCTTACATACAAACAATAATCCTACTTACTAATATTGTAAATTTGAAAGTCAAGTTGATTGTCCTTCAAGCAAGCAATAACAGTTAAACTGATATGGATGAATTTGTAGCACACATATATAGTATTCTAATCAAGTATTAGTTAAACATATAAGACCTTTTCAACACGGTCAAATCCACGGGATAAAGTAGGTTTCTAAATTATAATTATTTCGTAAAGAGTTGCAATAAACATTTCAGAAATACCTTCTAAGATATACAGGGTAGCAATGTAATATTGTAAAATAGCCAGTTTTCGCACCAATAGACACATTTTTAAAAAAGAAAAACTACACGATAAAAGCTACAAAGATGGATTTATTTTAGAATTACTCGTACTTGTGCTGCGTTTTTTCGATATCTGCTCAAACGTTTTATTTTATTTTATTGCAGGCGACCAGTTTGTGAGCACTGGTCATACATTTAATTTAAGTCTAATACTATAAGAATCTTTGTCCTGACATTCTGACTGACAGACAACGCACAGCCTAAACCGCTGATCGTAGAGACTTGAAATGTGGAGGGTATATTTTGTATTAGTACGTAAGGGACGTTTGTACCCGTTTTTCATGCTAGGTAATTACTATTCTTCAGTGCCTCAAGCTTTTAAAAATATAGGTAAGTACCTACCCGCCAAATACTTACTAGAATTTATTTTTAACATTTTAGTTCATTGTCCCAGATAAAAGTTTGTTTTTAAAAATATTTTTTACTTATAATTTATTTTTAACTTTTTAGTAGGTAGCTTTAGATACTGACTACCTACCTACGACCTAAGTACACACATCAACACTGTCTAGGGATATTTCGTAAAAATGTCATAAACTCATAAAATACTGGACGGTTTAAAAATATTTGAATGTAAGCTTATTTTGTAGGTTTTAATGAACAATTACAAATTTGATTTTGAAAAATAAATTAAAAACAAAAGATTTGCCCGCCATAATTGTAGCGAAGTTCGAATGTTTTCAATTACCTAACCTAGTTTTTGGTATTTTTTTTGTTTCAAATTAAAGTTTTAATAAAAAATGATCGTTTAATTTCGAATTTATGTAACTGTATGCATCATGCAGCGGCGCCATTTAACGAGAGACGAGATGTTAAGGGCAGTAGGCATGCTTCAAGCTGGGGCTACTCAACGGAGTATAGCCGAGGAGATTGGTACAAGACAAAACGTGATATCAAGGTTGTGGTTACGTTATCGTACCACTAGTGAAGTGGCTGAAAGGCCCCTAGGCGGGAAGCGCATAACCACCCAAAGACATGACCGATTTTTGCAAGTGGCCGCGAGAAGACAACCTAATGCTACGGCCATGCAGTTGGTTCATAGGCTCCAATCAGAGCACCAGTTGCTTGTCAGTGACCAAACTGTGAGGAGAAGACTGCATAAGGCAAACCTTCATGCTCGCAGGCCGCTTTGTACTCTAGCACTACGCAGAGGAAATCGCGGACGAAGATTAGAGTGGGCTCGAGAACATTTGCTCTGGGAAGATATCCAATGGTCTGTAGTGCTGTTTACCGATGAGTTTCGATTCGGTTTTTATCCTGATTCACGAAGAGTACGTGTATAGCAAGTTCCTGGATGTGAGAAGCGTCTGCAACAACTTCAGGAAGTCCATCCATACCACGGCGGAACAATTTTGGTTTGGGTGGGTATTTGTGTTGGTGGAAGAATAGACCTCGTTTGGATCAGACACACCATGACTGCAGAAAAATACCGAAATCAGGAGCTAGCACTAATAATCTATCCTCATCGAATGCAAATGGGCCAAGCTTTCACGCTCATGCACGACAACGCTTGTCCACACACTGCGCGAGTGGTCACCAACTGGCTACAGGAGCACAACGTGTCGGTCTTAGACTGGCCCGCGCAATCACCAGACCTAAACCCCATAGAGCACGCGTGGGACATGCTCCAAAGAAGGGCTTTGAGGAATTTTCTTCTAAACAGTGCGACTGAAAATCAACTTTTTTTGCATCTTAGCAGGACTTGGGACAATATCCCGCAGCAGACTTTGATAACTTGATTCGAAGCGTGAAAAACCGGTGCAGGACCGTGGTTAACGTCATGGGCGGTTTTACTGACTACTAATTTTTCGGGTAACTGCAAAAAACCTAAAAATTTCGCTTTACTTTTACTTTTTTCTTAAAAAGAAATTCATCTATAGGTTTACCATTATTTCACTTTTTGTCTTTATTTCATAAAAAAAATATTTACGCAAAACAAATAACTTTGTTTTACTCTAAAGCACAGTCTGATAAATGGGCTCTATAAAAATATATATATGTTGTATGTTAGTTGTAACACATTCGGAAAAAATTGAGAAAATCAGAATATCCCTAGACAGTGTTGATGTGTGTATTTAAGAGAAGGCGTGATGTTTTAAAATATTCCACAGATATTTGATGTGATTATGGGTAAAGTGCTCTTCAAGAAAAAACAATAGACTCGGTGGGGCTATGTTGCTTTATAACAGAAATGCCATGGCCACCTTACTAATTCATCATCAGATCCTGGATATCGTTTAAGTGTAAAGTGCTCCTCAAGACGAATCATTTGAGCCCAAATTCGCTAGGGTTACGTTATTTTATCACAGAGATGCCGTGGCCACCTTCCAGCTTCATCACCAGTCGCTAAATATCATCTAGGTGTGAAGTTCTCTTCAAGACGAATCAATCAAGCCCGGTAGGGTTTTGTTGTTTTATCACAGAGATTCCGTGGCTACCTTCCAGCTTAATCATCAGACCCTGGATATCATCTAGGTGTAAAGTTCTCTTCAATACGAAGCAATCGAACCCAAACTCGGTAGGGTTATGTTGATTTATCACAGAGATGCCGTAGCCACCTTCCGTCTCCATCATCAGACCAGCTCCATGGTACCATATCATTGTATTCTCACCGATGATACATAAGTACACCAAATTTGAGTCCAATCGAACATCGGGAAGTGGATCTAATTTAGCTTCCAAGATTCCACCACAACATACATAGTGACATACATACATACATACATACATACATACATACAATGCAAGTTAAATAAAAGCTTGTAAAAACAGTAATAATATGGCAATAACTAATAACAAAAAAAAATCTGCCGTTTTATCGCATAAAGCATTTTCTTCCAGAAATCCGCGTCATGGAAAAAAGTTGAAATTAAACAGAATCTTGGAGGTAGCGTACAATAATAACTAAATATAATAAAGATAGTTTAAAAACTAAAACAACCGACTTCCATGCCCTGCGAGTCAATTTCAGTAGCAAGTTTGAGACGTTTATTGTCATATCTCTGGAGATACTTATCAGATGTCGATGATATTACAATGAGACCATCTCAAAAACGTACCCTACCGATTAAAATCGGTCACAATTGACGGAGTAATCGCGTAACATACATACGAAAAAAAACATACAGACGAATTGTGAACCTCCTTCTTTTTAGGAAGTCGGTTGAAAATAAATCTGTGCCTCCTGTGCAAAACGATATAACTCGAGTTATGTCAAAAGTGCGTAACTTACGTTTCGATATCTGTTGTAGTTTAGGAGATAGTTTGATACAACTCGAGCTTATTTTGCATTTTTTCAGGAAATTTTTGTGTCTAATAATTTATCACGATTTATATCATAAGAAAAAATCTAATTTTCAATATTTTTTTGTGGAAAAAGATTCAATAAAAGTTATATCTAATGGTGATTCATTTTGTTTCAAATTATTTAGTGTATTTTGATATAACTAGAGTTAACCCAAATAACACTATCACTGTTTGCGTAGATGTTGGGTACAACTTGAGATAAACCACGTAAACTCTTTATCACAAAATACTTTTTTTGTGTTAGATAATACTACTCTAGATCAATCATTATACACAATAATTTACGTTAGTGAAAGACCACATAACTCAGTTATATCAAAAAATCAAAGACTTAAACAACAAAAAAACCTATAATTAGATTTGGTGTAAAATGATATACTTTGGTACTCCAAAGGGTTCACGGGAGGTGAAGTGAGGCAGGGTGCGCTTGAGTGGCGCTCAGTGTTTGTATTCTGTTTTCTCAGTGTCGACACTGTGTCGGGTTCGAGAAGAAGAGGACGCGTTCGATTTGGTCATAGACAGGCACGGTTACGTATGCAGCTGCTTAGTAATACAATTTGTCACAAAAACTTTAGATTTTTATTGAATGAAAAATCTTTTATGGTATATCGTTATATTTTTATATTCATTATTTATAGATTGTCCGATTTAAATAATAGTTATTATATATATATATATATATATATATATATATATATATATATATATAATAGTTAATTTAATAGTTACGACCAGTCCTTTCCGATTCAGCATCTTGAGCATATTTTCAAGAGCATTTGTAAACAATTTGGGGGAGATAACGTCACCTTGTCTAACTTCTCGATGAAGTGGGATATGTTCAGTTTAAATTTGTAGTTGTACGGATATAGTTGCAGATATATAGACGTCTCAACACTTGGATGTATCACCAATCAACTTGGCACCGTTGCATCGAGTTCAGAATAGACCAGGTTTTAATGGAGTCAAAGTTTTTTTCACAGTCCACAAACGCTAGGCACAGGGGCTAATTAGACTTTTTGGTCGGCTGTATAACCTGCTGCACTATTTGAATATGGTCTATGGTGCCAAGAAACCATCCCGATGAGAGGGCTGAAATTCGGCGAACCTACGCGCGAGACACTTCGTAATGACTCTCAAAAACAGCTAATAGATATGGTACAGGAGAGAAATCGGTCGATAGTTCTTCAGTCAAGTGTTTGCCTCCTTTTTAAAGAACATTACGACCACACTCTTGCTCCATGTCTTCGGAATTCTCTACGAAAAAAGGACGGGTTTAAATAAACGCTGAAGTTGAACTAGCGTAGTATTTCCGCTAGTTTTTAAGAGCTTCGTTGTAATTCCATCCTCACCGAAGGCTTTTCCGTTTTTCAGCTATGTAAGAGCCATCACGATTTCGTCTAGGCTGACCTCTGGGAGATTTTCGGTATAATGGCGGTTATGAGTGGCTCTGGGATCCTCAGAATCTTGAGGCTGTGACGCGTGCGAAGTGTACAATTAGTCGTAGAAGTCTTGAACTTCCCTAAGAATCTTCGGCTGAGAAACGACAATATTCCCGCTGGATGTGGTCAACTTCGTCAGATGGCTTTGACCTAACTGTTATACGAAGGCTTTTAACCCCCTTTGAAATATACAAAAGACTTTACTCGTTTCTTTTACACAGAAGATGGTGGTGCCGATTTATTATGTAGGTTGTCCATATGGTAAATATATAAAAGTACTTGAATGGAATGCCGATTTTAGTAGAAAAGAAAAATAAAACTGGCCAAGTGCGAGTCAGACTTTTGTCCCGCACGCGGAGGGTTCCGAACGCCGTCTATAGAATTTCTAACGAACTTCTAACACCAACTAAGTAAACGTTAACACAAAGGTAGAATAGTATTATATAGTAGTAATAGTAATAGTAGTAATAAAGATAAGATAAAGATAAAGATATTTTATTTGCGTAAAAGATGCGTATAACAAAAAGTTGTGACAAAATATTCAAACGATCGTCATGTTTGGCCTTAACAGGCGTGCAAACTTTGTAGATGGCGCTGCTTTACTCACTACATATAATCCAAATTTAAATACATATTACACTGGTCATTCTTATAAACTAAATTGAATTATAAAATTAAAAGGATACAGCACAATGTCATGAAAATAATAATAATGATTATAATTTGTCACTTAAAAATTCGTCAATACCATAATAACATTTCTGAATAAAAAATTGTTTGAGCCTATTTTTAAACATAATATTGTCCATGTCCTTTAAAGATTTAGGAATTTTATTGAAGACTGTTGGCGCCATACCAATTACACTTTTAAATAGTAATTGTAGTAATTAATATTATTAAATATCTGGTTGACCGGTATTTTTTGCCACTTAAACAGACAAATATGATTTTTCCCGACATCTATTGACGAATAATAAAACTATTTTTTTAATTGAGAGCAACTAACTGCTTTACTGAAACAGTACTTCTACTCGCCAATCGATGTCGGGAAGAGTCATATTTTAAGTTGATTATCAATAAAGTTGATTATTGAAAACAAGAATAAAACAACATTTTCAGAAAATGACTCCTAGCTAGATCGATTTATCGCCCCCGAAATCCCCTGTAGGTATACTAAATTTTATTTAATCGTTGGAGCCGCTTCCGATATTCAGATTAAGGTAAAGACGATAGCGCGCCATCTTTGATGCTAGATAGGTGGCGCTGCGCTATCGTAAAAAAAATTTTTTTAAACTTTTCCTTAATTTTTAACTTTATTCTGTTCTTAGTATTTGTTGTTATAGCGGCAACAGAAATACATCATTTGTGAAAATTTCAACCGTCTAACTATCACGGTTCATGAGATACAGCCTGGTGACAGACGGACAGACAGACAGACAGACAGACAGACAGACAGACAGACAGACAGACAGACAGACGGACAGCGGAGTCTCAGTAATAGGGTTCCGTTGGTACCCTTTGGGTTCGGAACCCTAAAAAAGATTTATGCCAGTTTTTTTTTTTTTAGTTATTACTTTATACATGTAAGTGACTAAGACTACTATCGGAGCTTGTCACGTAAATCTGATATTCAGAAAGATACTGCCCTGCCGCATACTGTGACTGCAGTTATCAAGAGTAAAAATTATAATTGAGACTAGGTTGAGAACCTGGGGGCTGTGTACGAAAATCATTGAATGAACGAAATGAACAGAATGACGGGGACGCAGCTATGTAAGCTGTATAGCTCCGTCCCCGTCATTTAGTTCATTTCGTTCATTTTATGGTTTTCGTGGTACAGGGGCGGATAATTCTCATCAATAATAGGTACCTAAGTCATGACTGTTTAATATCTATAAAAGTAATGTCGAAACTTTAAAATAAAATTTGATTTATATAATTCATGCTAATGTTAAATTAGATAAATCGTTTTCCTACATAAATAATTACTATTAGTACTATTTTATTTCCCTTCATGATAGTAACTATAATGTTTAAAACTACTTCTCATTTTCTAAGTAAAATACGTATAAGGGTTTTTTTTACTATTGATCTCTTAGTGCCCTAATATTGTACCTTTTTGATAAAATTCTAATTATCACAGGTGTTATTGATTACATACTTTTCTTTTATGTATTTTTTCAGTTTTTATAGTTGTCTATATTCAACTTAACTCTATTTGCACATTTCTTTTATAACATTACGATTGATACAACTTCAGATATATCATATAACACGAAAATTTTAACATTGCAACTTTGACTTTAATAATACATCTGGAAAAAATATTGGTTTAGAGCATGCTAAGTAATGCTATATTGATCTATTATTTATTTTCAGTCTTTTTGCCTTTAGGGAAGTAAGTGTATGTCTAAGAATTATGATGTTATTCATTAAAACAACTCGCCAAATATCAATTTTCACCAAAAGGTTTTTTTTTGTGTAATATGATACAATTATACTTTGATCATTAGACACGTATTAAAACTTTAGTCAAATATTACATTTGGTATATCTCGTCGATTTTTATAGTTTTTCTGATAATGCTTACAATATATCATAAAAAATGTTGTAAAGCATGAAAATATACATTCATACGCCACATAATTCATTATTATTTTCCAGATAAGTGTAACCAAACATGAATAATGATTTTTCAAACTTTGTTTTTGCTCTCCTGAAAAGTTGTGATTTTGTAGTTATATCATTTTACACAGGAGGCACAGAAACAAATATTGAGAACGTATTTACCGCAGTGTCAGCATGTCATTTAATACAAAACTCAACGAGCCATGTTAAGTGAACTGAATCTAATTAAAAATATATTAAGCTCAGAACGGCGATGTGATAGAGTTTATAAAGCTGAATCAATTTTCAGTTTAGCTGATATTGGTAGCAAATCATCAAGAAGGTACATCTGATTAATACGTAAAGTAAAAACTTTTTAAGAATATTGCGTACACAGGGCAACGTTGTATTTGGCAAAGTGTTATATATTTAGTGCAGAAAGCTAAAAACATATATAACATATACATCATTTTTAAGTAAAAATATTAGTTTATTTGTGTGTGCAACCACTGTGCGACTATTAGTTGTTTAAACATTATTGCATGGTCTTTTTATTTTATATCAATGTGATCCAAAGCTGCACTTAAGTTTATTGCATACAGCAAAGTTAAGCTTTGGAATAGTTGAAATCGTGTTAATATAAATCGAGCGTGGCACCGATGAAAAGTGACTTTCTTGGATCGTGTTGGTCTGCACTTGGAAAATGGTACCTACCTAGATGTTACGTCATGCTCCCCGGCAACTAAGTATTTTGTAGTTTATAAATACATGGACAAAGAGGCGTTTTCAGAAAAGAAAAACACATGTTAGCTTCTGTAGGCTCCACAGTGGCTTTCAAAAGAACAGAGGTTATGTCATGCTTCGTATCAATACTTTTGTACATGGTCATACTTCTTCTGAAAAAAATTAAGGCGATGTAATAAAAGTTTCACTTTAAAATATTTTCACGTTTCAGAAGCAGGTCCATCACAACACATGTGTACATCATATACGAGTATGTACATATTGCATTAGTCGATCGGCAATCTAAGTTCAACTCAACCACTGCCAGGTACAAAATAAAAGAGACTATCTCACAGTTTGAAAAATACCAAGCATGTACGAAACAATAAGCAGCAACTGTTTACTCGTACATCAAAAAGTTCACACGCTATGACGGGAATTTGGCTCATTTATCATAGCGCCTGGAGACGTGACACCCTGAACTTTCGCATTAAATTATTGCTTGAATAATTGTATACAGGCACTCACGCTTGCAGTACTAATAGAGGTTATGCATAGCTCTTATTCTGCATGCGCCGAGAATTTGTAAGAAAAATGTGCAATTACTTGCGAATATTCTTGTAAGGCGGAAGTTTTAATGAATAACGACCTATGCAACGCCATGTGTTATTTAATTTATGCTTATTTAGTCGTTTCGTTTCTTTTAGTTGGTTAAGGCGCAGTAGGAGAAAGGTCGGTTTTGATGCCAGACGTAGCGAGTTCAATCCCTGCCGTGCACCAATGGATTATTCTATGGAAAAAAATATGTGCGCGTTTCACAGTGGCCCTGCGGTGAAGGAAAACATCGGTAAGAAACCCCCAACTCCGCATGATTCTAGGACACTATCTACTGTCTCCCTGGCCAGCTCAGGCTTCAAGATGGAAAATCTGTGGCCAAAACATTCTTGAGAGCCAGTTCCCATTCTAGGCTTACGTTGCTGCCAGCCTCGACCGCTTCATCACTTACTGACAGGTGAAATATTGGTAAAACGTTAGCTTATCAGATATAAATAAAACCTTCAGTAAAAATGTGGAAAAGTCCACATCTTTACTGAGATAAAATGCCCAGTAAAGTAAAGACATTTCTGAATAATTTCAGTAAAATTTTGGTGTGAACGGAGATAGCATGTTTTTCAACATTGTGCTATTTCCCTACACTTACCTTACGGCCTTTTTATTCACTTTGGGGTGAAATTTAAAAAATTACTGTCTCTTAATCTACACTCACAAAAAAGATCAGTGGTAAAAGCTGTGCGTTAATATAACGTTCAGTATATGTCAGTAAAAACTTTGAATGTAACGTATTACTAGCTGCACCCTGCGGCTTTGCCCGCGTGTAATCCTGGTTCCTCTAAAATCACTCTATCTATTGCTGAAAACTGCATTAAAATTCCGTTGCGTAGTTTAAAAGATCTAAAAAAGAAAAAAAGATCTAAGCGTACAGGCAGTGGGAGCGACTTTGTTTACTATGTAAAGATACAGACAGAGTACTTACTCACTTCATCAAAAAAAGCTTAAAATTCTACGTTAAAATTATTGCAGTTTTTACTGTAGCGTCCATAAACTGGTAGTTGCACGTAACTACGTAGTATTATTATCTGTTTTGGGACGTAACGTAAATACTAAAGAAACCATTCGTTTCGGCTCGGCAGGATAATATCGACCCCTCTGGGATGAAACGTCGTAAAAGCCATTTTGACCAAAATCTGTTTTCAGCGGTTTCTTAGTCAGAATCGCGCGCTCTATCGATCTGTATATTTAAAATGTTCAAATTCGCAAAAAAATGTCTTTTACAACACGCTACGAATCCCTCTCTAAACCCGGATTTCTTGTTTTAAAATGTCGTAATGAGCAACTTTTAAAGAAAATTTTCAAATGTCTGAAGTAAGAGACATATTTTTTAGTTTCATGGTTAATACGACATAATATAATACAATGTAAGAAAATAATACTTTTTAACTTTTTGTAATAAAAGACACAAGATTATCAAATATGGCTTTTACGTCAATTTTTGAAGTAAAAAATTAGAAATAAACGATGTCAATTGACGTCGTAAAATCCACGACTTTTAAAAATATGGCTTGTACGACCATTTTATTACTAAGAGACTATTGAAAAGTAATGCTAACTTTGGTCTTAAAGAGCATGACGCATTTTTATTTGGCTTATTACGGCTTATACACATTTTTCTCAGGTCATCTATACAAATATTTAATCTGCATGAAAGTGTAAAAGACATTATATCGACCCCCTCAGGACTAAACGTAGAAACAAAAGGCCATTTTCAGTACGGCTGAAAAACAAAAATGATAAAGTTTATTTCTTGTATATTTTTTGATTTACTTAATCTAGAATATTTATTATAGATTAACACTATATTATCTCATTAAGCTAAGGTTTTTAAGTTGTTTACTAAATAGAAACCCAAAATAACCTACATTCATTAGTTCCAGGGATTGCATGGCTTTTACTACAAAAAAAAAGTTGTAAATGGCTTCTACATCTTTTTTCATCAGCTTGGTAACTTGGTAACTGTAACCTTTTTTTTATTAAGTTGCATAAGACTTAATAATTGGTTTTATCAAAGGGATTATCGAATTAAAAGACAATAGTAATAGAAGGAAAGTGTAATTTAGTGTTGTAAATGAGGAACACATTAATGACCAAAATCATATTATTTTAATATTTTTCATTAAATAAATGTAATATTGTACTTTTTCTGACAAACAGTAATAAAATTATCAAAATAAAATCAACACAACCTCTAAACTATGCCAAATAGGCAGTAAATTGAACCTAATAATGAAAATCTTCTAATCTTCTGCTTTATTAAAGTACGAGATAAAACTGCGCATTGTGCACACACGAAAACAGGTAAGTATTTAACAATAACATAGCTTAAAACAAATCAATGTCTTAATACAATCATCAGTACCATCATCAGCCTATCTCTGTCTGCTGCTGGACATAGGTCTCACCTATGGTACGCAACTGAGTTTGTTCTTTGTTTCCAGCCGCTGCCAAGCCTTGCAAGCTGTGGATGAGTTTGTGTGCAGTGGCAGTGCTAAGGCAGATAGCGATGATGATGATAGTAATAGTGATACTGTTTATACTTATCGTTGTGGTTGCCGCGGCTGGTATTCTTCATCTGTGTCTCGGTCGTATAACTTGGCTGTGGTTCTTATCTCATCCAAGACCGGGCACTGTGAGATCCCATGTGTCACGGTCTCATTTTCAAGCATGCAGCCTTGACACAGAGGACGACTATCTGTGGTGCCAATTATGTAGAGGTAATAATTTAGATTACAGTATTCCGTGATGAGGCCTACTATGTAGTATACGAATATCACGTCTTTGTAATATTAGCAGTCTGTTTGTAACTTTGCCGTCTAAATTCGGAAAAGCTGCTTTTGTATATTTACAGCTTGTCATGTCCACACTGTCCCACATATATATATAGGTATCTGACTTCCATTGCTAGCGGTCTACGAAGGTTCATCACATCGTCGCTTACCTGTTGTGTCATTCTTTCTGTAGCGAGTATGTCAGCCGTGATATTGCTAGCACATGATGCATGGCTTTTCGTCCATCTTGCCTTAACGTTATACTCGGTTGCCAGTGTTTGCAGAGTATCGTGGCATTTCGCCACTACTTTTGATCTTGTTGCAGGTCTCCTGAGTATGTATAAAGTGGCTGTACTATCAGTGACAAATTCTATACTGACTTTATCTTGATCATTTTCGAATAAGACTGATTTATGGACACTGCTTGCGCAGACAGTAACAGTCCGTTTGTTTCGGCTTGTAAGACGGTTATAGTCTTGGTTAGCGCTATCGATGCCGAAAGTCTTATACTCACGTATTAGTTCATACTTTTTACTATCTAGATGAGTACTGTCTATCTTGTCCATGCCTTAAATGGCTTCCGAAATGATCATTATCGCTTTTTACAGTATTTTGCAGTGGTTTGTGGTCGGAGGATATGTTCAAGACGCTGAATTGGAAAGGATGGGGCATACATATAAACGGCGAGCACCTCTCACACTTGATGGTTGCGGACGATATCGTCATCATGTCTGGAACCGCGCAGGACTCGTAATACATGCTGATCACTCTAGCTGATTCTTCTCCACGCATCGGTCTCCGTATGAACTTGGATAAAACCAAGATCATGTTCAACGAACATGTTATTCCGGACCCGACTGCTTTAAATGGAGTTCTTCTCGAAGTTGTTCACGGATACGTCTGCAATTGGGTAGAAATAACTTCGAGAAGGAAGCTCGCAGAATGATACAGCTGAGATGGGCAGCATTTGGACAACTTCGTCGAGTCTTTTCGTCGCCCATACCACAAACTCTAAAGACAAAAGTCTTTAACAAGTGCGTCCACCTGTTGTTACTTACGGGGCCGAGACGTGAACTCTGACAGTGCAACTGTTTCACCAATTTCAAGTCGCTCAGTGAGCTATGGAGGAGGCTATGCTCGGAGTTTTGTTGAAGGATCGAATTCAAAATGAAGTCATCCATTAGAGAACCCAAGTTATCGACATAGCTCAATGGATTAACAAGCTAAAGTGGCAGTGGGCTGGTCACATCTGTCGTAGAACTAATAACCGTTGGGTTCTACCCCAACAGTTATTGGTTCTAGACTGGAGACCGCGTCTTGCCAAATGTAGTGTAGGGCGCCCTCTAGCTAGATGGAGTGATGATATACGCAAGCTGGCTGGCAGCAGCTGGAAACAATAAGCTGAAGATCGAGCTCAGTGGCGTGCCATAGGTGAGACCTATGTCCAGCAGTAGACAGGGATAGGCTGATGATGATGATTACCTTACGATATCAATTTGTTTAAAGCTATGTTTTTGTTGAATACTTACCTGTTTTCGTGTATGCACAGTGCGCAGTTGTATCTCGTAGTTTTATAAAACAGAAAATTAGAATATTTTTATTACAAGGTTCGATTTACTGCCTATTTTGCATAGTTTAGAGGTTATATTGATTTTAGTTTGAAAATTTTATTAGTGTTTGTCAGAAAAAGTACAATATTACTTTTTTGTAATGAAAAGCATTTAAATTATATGATTTTGGTCATAAATGTGTTCTGCATTTACTACACTAAATTACATTTTCTCCTTGTTACAATTGTCTTTTAATTCGATAATCTCTTTGATTAAACAAATTGTGACATCTTATACCACTTAATAAAAAAAGGTTACAGTCGCCAAGTAGAAGAAAAATGTCGTAGAAGCCATTTACAACTTTTATTTTTGTAGTAAAAGCCATGCCATCTCTGGAACTAATGAATGTACGTTATTTTGAGTTTCTATTTAGCAAACAACTCGAAAACCTAAGCTTAATGAGCTATAGTGGTTTATTACAGATTAAATAAATCAAAAGATATACCAGAAATAAACTTTACCATTTTTGTTTTTCGGCCGTACTGAAAAATGGCCATTTGGCTTTTACTACGTTTCATCCCAGAGGGGTCGATATGTTTATCATAAAAACTTCCCGGTATAAGTCAAGGAAAACTATAATACTTAAATTTCCAATAACTGTCTTATTTAGTCTTATTATTAATTATTCACATGGTCCCTATTTGAATACTTAATAATGATACTGGTTCTGTTTAGGAAAGCTCTGGGGAGGAGGCTAACTTTGTCGCTTTATTGGTGGCCCTTTTGTAAATAATAGATAAGACAGTCCTTCAATAGTTTTATACTTATAGTTTGGTTTGCTATTGCCCTCACAAAAGCTAAATACACAACTAATTATTGAAAGTTTAAGTAAATATTTAAGTTCCTGAAGGTTAAGTGGTTTCTAAATCGTATAGAATGATGAGAGCGAGCTATATCAAATAAAATTAGTGCTGGGCCGTGAGTGGCCGGTTTTAGAATAGTGTTGATATTTTATTAAGTTTTTTATATATCTTATAGGCTAGAGTATGACCACTATCTGACCTGGTGGTAAGTGATGATGTGGTCGAAGATGGTAAACACGCTAGGCCTAGAATACTTTGACTCTCAAGGGTTGTGTGCTCCCGGAACATCGTAAGGTTATGGCGGCATATTTTCTCCTTGATGGTGGTAAGCTATTTTTTTAGTAGCAAATCAGATGGAACATCGATATAATATGCTCCTACCTGTGGACGAACACCTGTGCTAGGTTTTGAATCGGCGACCTCTCGATTAGAAGTCGAGTCATCTATCCTTTACGCCAACGGGGTTCTCAGTCCAAAACGACTAAGAAGACGACTGACACACACCATTAAGTACCCTGTTGTCCTGGATATGGCTGTGGTCTTGAATACGGCACTAAGCACCCTGTGGTCCTGAATATTGCTGGTAATCAACAATAGCATTCTCAAGTAAATATAATAAGGTGTCATGTAAATGGCTGACTATGAAGTATCCCAAAAATGTTGTAGCGTCATGATCATATCATCCTCTCATGATGCACCGATGTCATATAATTGCGATGCCAATATGCGTGAATAAAATGCGCTCTAGATTATTTAGATCATTTATGATGGATGCCTAATTTTTCAAGGACAATTCCCTGTACTTGGAAACCCTGAGTCGCGGGAGACTTTAGAAACATACCACATTACATATTAGAAATATATCACGGACACGATTACACCCAGGCTAGGAAAAATTGTTTGTGAATCACACAAAGAATGTTCCTGTATGGGAATCGAATCCACGACCTTCAGTTTTATGGACAGGTTCACTAACCAGTCAATCAGTAGGTATAAGACAAAAATAGATCAGCAGTGTACTGACACTGGCTGATTTTGATGATGAAGCTTAGCGTAGTCCCTAATTGTTCTCACGATAACAAAATATGCTAGCCCAAATTCGAAGTGCTACAATCTGCTATCAGGGAGTTTCAGTTCCTGTATCCTAGCTTAATCATCAGATCAGCTCAGTGGTGCCATAATATTGCAATCTCACGTATTTGCTAAATTTCAGCCCAATTGTAGTTGAAAATACTTTGCAAATTTTGTCAGACAACATTCATACATTGCAATTTAAATAATAGCTTATACTATAGTAGTTACTGCCTCGGCAGTAGATCCGTATATATAAAGTAAGTGACTGACACTGGCAACGTACAACGGACGCACGCTACGGCTTGATGAACATCTGGCACAACTCGAAGAGGAGCTGAAGAACATAAGATGGCACATTCTAGGGTTATGTGAAATCCGAAGAGAGGGGGAGGATACCGTGACCCTGGAATCCGGTCATCTTATGTACTTCAGAGAGGGAGACCAACCATCCCAAGGCGGTGTCGGGTTTTTGGTCCACAAGGTCCTCTCTGACAACGTTCTAGAAATCTCCAGTGTGTCGACAAGGGTAGCGTATCTTGTGATCAAACTCACCGAGAGGTATAGCCTTAAAGTTATCCAAGTATATGCACCGACTTCGGCACACTCGGATGATGAAGTGGAGGAAATGTACGAGGACATTTCCAAGGCCTTGCACACCACCCAAAAGGCTCACTTCAACGTTGTCATGGGGGATCTCAACGCTAAAGTGGGAGTACAATCAAGCAGCGAATCGGTAGTAGGTCCATACGGAATTGGAAGCAGGAATCATAGGGGGCCAATGTTCGTCAACTTCCTGGAAAAAGAGGGGCTTTTTCTGATGAATTATTTTTTTTAGAAAGATCCCCGGCGGAAGTGGACGTGGCAAAGCCCCGACTCTATGACCAATAACGAGATCGACTTCATTATGACGGACAAGAAGCGTATATTTAGAGATGTCTCAGTGATCACTAGGTTTAAAACCGGCAGTGATCACCGACTAGTCCGAGGCACTCTAGATATCGACTGCAAGCTTGAACGCGTCCGTCTAATGAAGTCCACGCTCCGACCTAACATGCTCCAGTCCGTAGTTGGGTCTGAAACATTCCAGCTGAAACTGGAGAACCGATTCGCTGCCCTGGAAACCACAGTCGACGTTGATATTGACCAAGATCTCGACCAAGTGGTGGAAATCCTCAGGGAAGAGGGAACGAAATTCTGTGAGACGCGAGGTGCCGTTAGGAAGTCTAAGCTTTCAGGAGAATCTCTGCAGCTAATGCAGAAGCGGCGTGAAACTCCTGCAGTCACTTCGTCAGAACAGCGGTCTTTGAACAAAAAGATCACGAAGCTCGTAAGACGTGACCTCCGGAATTCCAACACAAGCTCTATTAAAGATGCGATCGAGCGAAACCGGGGGTCAAAAGTCTTTGTTCAAGAGCTGGGCCGAAGCCATCTGACGAAGTTGACCACATCTAACGGGAGTGTCGTCGCTTCTAAGCCGGAGATTCTCAGGGAAGTTAAAGACTTCTACGGCCACTTATACACCTCACAAGCGTCCCGTCCCCAACCCCATATTGAAGATCCTAGAGCCACTCTAACCCGCCACCATACCGAAGATTTGCCAGATATCAGCCTAGACGAAATTGTGTTGGCTCTCAGACAGCTTAAAAACGGAAAAGCCCCCGGAGAGGATGGAATCACAACGGAGCTCTTAAAAGCTAGTGGAACTCCTACGCTACAACAGCTTCAGCGTATTTTCAATTCTGTCCTCTTTTCGGGGAGAACTCCGAAGACGTGGTGCAAGAGTGTAGTCATTATGTTCTTTAAAAAAGGAGACAAAACCCTATTAAAGAACTATCGACCTATTTCACTCTTGAGTCACGTCTATAAGCTGTTTTCGAGAGTCATCACAAATCGTCTCGCGCGTAAACTCGACGAGTTCCAGCCCCCTGAACAGGCTGGGTTCCGAGGAGGATACGGCACCATAGACCACATACACACTGTGCGGCAGGTTATACAGAAGACAGAACAGTATAACCAGCCCCGGTGTCTAACATTTGTGGACTATGAGAAAGCCTTTGACTCTATTGAAACCTGGTCTGTTTTGGATTCCCTGCAACGGTGCCAAATTGATTGGCGATACGTGCAAGTGCTGAGAGGTTTGTATGAAGCCGCGACTATGTCCGTCCAAGTACAAAATCAGCAGACTGAACATATCCCTTTACATCGAGGTGTGAGACAAGGGGACGTTATTTCCCCCAAATTGTTCACAAACGCTCTAGAGGATATGTTCAAGACGCTGAACTGGAAAGGACGAGGCATAAACATCAACGGCGAAAACCTCTCACACCTTAAATTTGCGGACGATATCGTTATCATGGCTGAAACCGTACAGGACTTGGAATACATGCTGACCACCCTTGCTGATTCTTCTGCACGCATCGGTCTCCGGATGAACTTGGATAAGACCAAGATCATGTTCAACGAACATGTCATTCCGGAACCGATTGCCTTAAATGGAGTCCCTCTCGAGACTGTTCAAGAATATGTCTACCTTGGCCAAACCTTGCAATTGGGTAGAAACAATTTCGAAAAGGAAGTCCGCAGAAGAATACAGCTGGGATGGGCAGCATATAGAAAACTACGTCGAGTCTTTTCATCGCCGATACCACAGAGCCTAAAGACAAAAGTCTTTAATGAGTGCGTCCTACCTGTAATGACATACGGAGCCGAGACGTGGACACTGACGGTGCGACTGATCCACCAATTAAAAGTCGCTCAGCGAGCTATGGAAAGGGCTATGCTCGGAGTATCTCTGAAAGATCGAATTCGAAATGAAGTCATCCGACAGAGAACCAAGGTTATCGACATAGCTCAAAGGATTAGCAAGCTGAAGTGGCAGTGGACTGGTCACATCTGTCGTAGAACCGATAACCGTTGGGGTAGACGTGTTCTAGAGTGGAGACCACGACTCGGGAAACGAAGCGTAGGACGCCCTCCAGCTAGATGGAGCGATGATATACGCAAGCTGGCTGGCAGCGGTTGGAAACAAATAGCTGAAGATCGAGCTCAGTGGCGTGCCATAGGAGAGGCCTATGTCCAGCAGTGGACGAGTACAGGCTGTTAATGATATAAAGTACTCTGTGAGTAGATCTAAGTATACCAATATGCAATTCCCACCAAGTTCTGCAAACGCGCGTTTCGCTTGTTCAAATTGCCGCAATTGATGTTGACTCTCAAAGAGCAAGACAGGTTTCCTTGGCTTTGATAAATAAATAAGTGTAGGAAGCGTAAGGAAACGAACTACGCTTAGATTTTCAATGGATTCGTTGATGTGTTTTTCTTCGTTTTAGGGTTCCGTACCTCAATCTTTGTAGAATTACTACCCGTATGTCTGTGTTTGTATCTGACAAGACCCTTTTTCTCAAGACCCGTGGAGGTTTCAATGTAAAAAAATAAGCTTCAAAGTCGACATGTGAACAAAATTCCACATTACAGAAATAAACTAAAACCTATTATCACTCGGATCATAATAACCAAAATGTAACAATGGACACCTCTTTCATCAAAATAGAATAAACATTTTTGGTTTTATGGTGGAAGTACGCTAATACAAACACACATAGACTGTTAAAACCTCTATTTTGTCTATGCCGTATTCAGGTTCAAATTTGCTCATTTAAGCTACATACTTGGCATTCGCAGTGGGTCAAAATCATTAGGTAGATATTTTCGAATGAGCTACACATGTAAATATACATTTTGCAGTTAGGTTCAATAAATTAAAATTATCACTTCATTTTTTTATGTTTATTAACTCAGAACTCCGTCATTTATGAACTAATTTGGAAAATTCCTTTTTAGTTTGAGAGGGTACTGTTCGTTTGGTCTCAATGTATAATTAATTGAGATAACTTATTCACTTTAAGCTATGTTTTAGCTAGGTGGAGCGATAATATATGCAATCTGACTGGCAGCGTTTGGAAACAAGGAGCTGAAGATCGTGCTCAATGGCGTGCCATTGGAGAGGCCTATGTCCAGCAGTGGACGAATACTGCAAACATGCTACTGAAAATGACTACCGCGGCATATGAAGTCAGCCATTAGTTTATTAATCGATCTTAATTATGATTTCTGTAATTACAATGGAACATTCGAAAATACTTTTCGAGCTGTGTAAAATGTTTCTCATGTTTTACCCACTTAGGCACCGTTGACTTCAGAGAAGGGAAACTGAGAAAAACGACATTGTTGTGACCTCGTACACTGTGACAAGGGTAGACTCTGACCTAATTATTAGTATAGTTGGATTCTTTTGACGTACGATTATTTTATATAAGATGTAATTTGAGCTACTTTTACGGGGTTATTTGATCGGTATCCATTATAAAATAAGATTTCTATAATTTTTTTATGGGATTGTTAATAGAAATATAGAATATGTATACAAAGATATTTTATTTCTAATATTCTTTCTGGATACCGATATAAAAGATACTTAATTTTATAACAAATTGTATACTAACAAAAGGACTTCGATTAATTCGAAACTAATAAAATATAATCCAAGGCTAGTAAAGCTAAAAATTGATTATTCCGACTATATGCGGTTCTATCGGTTAGTGTTATCTCTGTCAGACAAACCTTGAATGGTCTATCACACTTTTAATAGTTGTAATAGTCATTAGAAATAAACTACCAATACGTATTTACCAATTTTTATACCTAATCTGTAACGCTTATATTAATATTAAATTCGATATCGTGTCATTTCTCGGTCAATATGTAAGTACCTAAGTGATTATGAAGAATACTTGAAGGAGGTAGGTGGTCGTGACTTGGACAAAGCGGCATAAATCTGGGGCACAACAATTTTTAAAAGTCCCCAGCAAATATCTTCTTTTGTGTGCAGGATCGCTGGAAAATAGCCCTCGCTTTGTCGAGCGTTCGGTGATGCCAGATTGGTGTCGCTGTCTCTTTGCAAATGGTCAGCGTTTACCCGATAAATATGAATCGTTCCTATAGTCAGATTTTTTTTATTTTGTAGTAGTAATAGTATAATAAATATCATACAAATCAAACAAATTAATTTCGATGCCTTATTTAACTTACAATGTCCGTATTTAATTAAGTAAGTAGTGCGTTTCAAAAAACGGAACCCTTATAGATTCGCCATGTCTGTCTGTCTGTCTCTCTGTCTGTCCGTCCATATGTCACAGCAATTTTATTCCGAAACTATTAGGACTACAGAATTGAAACTTGGTAGGTAGACGTATTTTGTAAACGGCTTTCCGATTTTTATACAAAAATAAAAAAATATAAAAGTTTAAGGGGGGGCATCCCATACATAGAACTGGAACAAAAAAAAAATTTTTTCTTCAAACCTATACGTGTGCGGTGTCTATGGATAGGTCTTTAAAAATGACATTGAGGTTTCTAAAATCACTTTTTCTCAAAGTCAATCATTTAAAAGATAGGGGCGTCTAAAGTGGTAAAATGTGTCCCCCCCCCCTCTAACTTCTAAAGTAAGGGAGTGAAAAATCTAGAAAAAATATATTCTGTAGATCTCGATAAAAACTAACAAAAAAAATTGGTTTGAACGAGATACAGTCAGCAGTTGTTGAAATAATATAGCGACCGCAAGTACAACTTTGTTTTTCATACAAACACTATGAAAAACAAAGTTATTTTTGTAGTTGCGAAAATTCATGGTTATAGAATACTCTACTGTGTTACGGAACCCTACGAGTGCGAGTCCGACTTGCACTTGGCCAGTTTATTTTATTTGAATTGCAAACCTTTATTATTCTCAGAATTAATTCTGAGAGTCATTAATATAAAGCTAAAGTAGCAGCATATTTTTGATGAGACCTAAACACAAACAAGCTTAGAAATATGACTATGTGAGAGGAAAATGTCTTAACATGGTAACACAGGTTTTACCGTTTTATTGAGAACGATAGTGGGTGTGCTTTGGTAATATCGTGTTTATAGAGCTTTTATATGCTTGTTGACCGTTCGGGTTTGGCAAAAAGCTTCGATGCATCGCCCCTTTGTCGGGATTTAAGAGATAGCTTCTGGTACTTGCTGTGGTATTTTTGTTTTGTCTTGTAGAAACTTATACAATCAGTTCCATTCGGATCATGATATGAACTGTGATCGGTATGCGTTTCTATAAGTTGTGTTTCACTGTTTCAGTTTTTTAATTTAATAAAATTGAAGTACTGAACCCTATTAAAACACGTTGGCTTTCCGTAATCAATTGATTTTTTTTTTAATAATATAGATAGATAGATAGATAACTCTTTATTGAACACCACTTACAGAAAGGATACAACTTAAAACTAACAAATTATTTCTAATGATGTGTCAATGGGCGGTCTTATCGCTCATAGCGATCTCTTCCAGACAACCGTGTACGGAATGGATTGAATATAATGGAGGGCGATGGTATCCTATTTACATAAGCAAAATTCTACTTACTATAGATATATTTATATACCTACATACTATTACATATATACTATACCAACAGACATACATACATATACAACATATATATATATATATATATATATTATAAACCTACTAACAATAATAACAATTAGTTGATAGAGATAAATAGTTAAAGATAGTAAGCTTTTACACGACGTTTAAAAATATCAATTGTTGGAGAAAGTCTAATTTCTACCGGCAAGGAATTCCATAGTACGACAGCTTCAACGTTAAAAGAACCTTGATAGAACGAAGACTTGTGAATAGGAATCTTTAGCCTTAAATTCTCTGAAGACCTAAGTGAAGGATGGACACCTTTTACCATATAGAGTCGTTATTCACATCGAGTAATGAACTATATATTATCTACACGATACAATTTTGTTACCAACATACTAATAAACCCTACTTTAATATTTTTTTAATAGTTTGACGTCAACGATTGTATGACAGCTGAATGGTTCATTACATTTGTTTTTTTTTAATTCAAGGCGTTAAAGCCTGCTTTTGCTATGTTTACTTGATAATTAATTGATTATGATTTATTTTATGAGTTTGATGTCATAATCATAGTAAAAAGCCGGCTGGTTAAATGCGAGTTGGACTCGCACACAGTGGGTCCGTGCAAACTTTTCAAACTGGGTTAAAGGACAAATTTAACTTTGCAGTTTGATCCCTAGACCGATGCCTAACCACTGTTAATGCATCAACCGCATAATAAAGTGATAAGGAGTTATTTCTCTTTTCTTTGTTACTAAACTACTTATTTGCGGTTTCAGATGTTTTCCATTATAAAAACTGTAAGAAGGTCTTACTTATTGTCAAATGTAATAATTCTAGGTCAACAGTAAGTATAACCATAGGTTTTGATTCCGCTCGGGAATCGCAAAATATGTGAAAATGTGTGACACAAACAGTCATATCTTTTGATCGCGTTGACTAACATGTTTATTTTTTTCACAAGCTGAAAGAAATCGTAAACCAGAATATTTGATGTAAGTTTCAACTTGATACCTTTACGCGTTCCTGAGAAAAATGGTCTTGACAGACGGATTGACAAACAGACGGACAATGTCTAGACTGCTAACATTTATATCTTTTTTGGAAAGAAATTGTGACTGTATGACTAAATAATATCTGTCCGGAAGTATGATCACAATACGACAAAAGAGCTCGATAATTTCAAATCCTGTCCATTTACGAACCCGGGATGCTCAATCATCGTTAATGTCAATAGAAAACAGGCTATACCAAGGAGTTCCGATATATCGTTTAGGGTCCGCCTTAATGCGACAAACTGGTAATGGCTTACTGTCACCCACAAGAGGTTTGCCAAGACTGCAACTGCATCCAATTTAGTCGCAGCCTCTCAATGTAATTGCTACACAAATGGAATACAGAATTCACGAGGACTTGAGATTGGTATTTGAGTCAAGAAACAGTTGGGCATTTATTTGTGGTTGCTTTAGTTTATGAGCAGTATTAACTGGACAATCTACGGGGTAGAGTCGGCGTTTTAGATTATTCAGACCTTGCTGTTATTAAATTAATTATAAAGTGACTACATTTTGTCATACTATGGTATGAGTGATAATAATAAGATCGTTTAAAAAACTAAAAGAACCGATTTTAAAATCCGCACTATTAATTTCAGTACCAAGTTTGAGGTGTTTATCTCCATATCTCTAGAGATACTTATCAGATCTCGATGAAATTACTATGGTACTACACTCGGAATATTTCCTTTCCAACAATAAAATAATTATCAAAATCAGTTCATAAACGATGAAATTATCTGCGAACAAAAAAAAATTTTTTGAAGTCAGTAAAAAAATCAAAATTCAAAAAAGAATTATCGAAATCAGATTGCTCTGTAAAAAGTTATGCGTGGTCATCCATTAAAAAATATATACGCGTCGACTTGATGACCTCCTCCGTTTTTTTTTCGTCGGTTAAAAACTACCCTCAAATGTATAATAAGCAGTCTACTGAGACAATTCTAATAAACCCAAAAACGCCATCTCTACTTTAAGTTGTTGGTGAGGAGTAGAGTATTCTGCAGATTTCAGGTGATACCCCAGTATCAGGTAAATGCTACGATGTTCTTACAATATCATTGAAGTATTTTGAATTTAAAATTATCGTGAATTTGTAACATTATTATTGTTATATACCGGCTGTAATTCACGTACCTTTAGGTCATCGCGATCTCTACTTTAAGTTGTTGGTGAGGAGTAGAGTATTCTGCAGATTCCAGGTGATACCCCAGCATCAGGTAAATGCTACGATGTTCTTACAATATCATTGAAGTATTTTGAATTTAAAATTATCGTGAATTTGTAACATTATTATTGTTATATACCGGCTGTAATTCACGTACCTTTAGGTCATCGCGATCTCACCGCGTGACCTCACTCCCGAAGAAGAGCGACTGACTCGCTCGAAGCCTAGGTCGAGAAAATTCGACTAAAGGTACGTGAATTACAGCCGGTATATAACAATAATAATCATTGAAGTAAGAGAATACTGAATTTCGAATTGATCAGACTAATGAAGGTGGCTCTCATAGCATCATCAAGTAGAAAAAGAGTTCATAGTCTTAAAACGATTGAACGGATTTTCATTAATCAAAGCTAAGACTCTCGATTAAGTCACTTATAGAAAAAAAAGCTAAATCAAAATCATCGCCATAAAAAATTCTAGATAGCTACAATTTTGTATGCCACTGCACTGCACCTGTTACGTCGAGACCACAGAAATAGGAATAATATTATTCCTATTTCTATGGTCGAGACATAAGATGTTAAATCCCACATGCTCTGTAATTTCACTGGACTTGACGTTAAAATCAAATACCTTCCTATTTCATGGTTGCATTAATTGGCGAAATAGTGGTACCACTGTAGCCGGATTAGCAGAGGTCTTACCACTACAAATTTGACAATATCAATTAAGAATTGAAATGTGCATGTCAAGTGTGATGCGAGCTCTGAGAACACATATCTCTTGTAATCTTTTCCTTGTTTATTGAAAACCTAAGAAACCGCTTTATTTTCTTAAGCCAAAAACACCGTAAGATTTATCTAGACGAACAATCAAGGAAAACCGGCGATGTCCCTTATCTCTAACCTCCGCGTTATCTAAACAGCGTAATATGACAAGAGATGCGCCAATTCAGTTAATGGGCAATTAGGAACATATCTCCTGACATAATAAATAGGAAAATTCTTTCGTCTTTGCAGGAACATTAGTGTTACTACAAATATTGTGCTATTACATTTTTTTATTGTAAACAGACAAACGCTTTAGTTGAACATTATCTTTTATTTTTATATAGGTTAGCGTTTGACTATTTTCTCACCTGGGGCCTTATTCAGTAAGACCAATGAGATAACGCGTTCCTTAACGCGCCACGTTACGTTATTGAAAAATCGTATTCTGTATGCCACACGATAGGTAAATTGTACAAAACGCGCGCGTTACACGTCCTCATATGTCACGATATTTTGACAGCTCAAAACGCGCTCATAACCTTACCCTACCACGTTTTAATTGGCATAGAGAATACCATAACGCGGAGATAACGTAACACGGCACGGTAAGACTTTAAAATGGTCATACTGAATAAGGCCCCTGGTGGTAAGCGATGATGTTGTCGAAGATGGTGAACACGCTAAGTCTAGCATACTTTGACTCTCAAGGGCAGTAGTGTTCTGGAACAAAGTTAAGTTTATGGCGGCAGATTTTTTCTTTGATGGTAGCAAGCTACTCTTTGTTAGCAAGTCAGACGGATAATCGATATAATAATTATGTTCCTACTACTTATGGAAAAATCTCACCTGATGTATAGTGACGATGCGGTCTACGGGGGAAACGTGCTTGTCTGTAAAAGTAATATCTTAGTGTGATAACGTGCAGGACAACGACTTTAGTCCTACATAGCGCAAATACATATCTGCAAACTGACATCGAACATCAGTCTGGAACTTAGTGAACCTATTGGCAATATGTCTCTATTCGATGAATTGTTCGAGCAACGGCTGAAGCCTGCCACCATTTATAAACCACTAAGTTCTTAGAAATATATATATATATATTAAAACATACTTAAATAACTAAGCTGCTAACATTATTAACAGCTTTAATACTGTAATCTGAGTCTTACACTCCTCTGAAAAGATTTGGCATAAGCAGTAGCGTAGCTTGGGTTGTTCCGCCCGGGGCGAAAGCAAATTTTGCCATGCCCGTATTTAGGTATTAAAATTTCATACATTAAATCAACTTTTCGTCAGAAGTCAGTGTGTTACAGGTAATATATCACAACAACACACACACACACAACAAAGACATGTCATGGAAATATGGGAACGCAAGCGTAGCGCGCGCAAATTATTTATACAATTTAACTATATAACACTTTAAAACAAATTAAAATGACAATTATGATTACGATTACAACGTAATAACTGGCAAAATACGTGCGAGCGAAGTGAACCCAAGATTTTTTCGAATTCAATAACTTAGACTAAGCATATTTTCATCGTAGTAAGGGGAAACATTTTTTTTTAAATATTCTAGACTTTGAAGTCTCTTGCTTACAATTAGTAGATCATCACCATTGAGCTTCTTGGCTCTCCTTTCAATGGCTTCCAGTGTCTCCAGCTGGTATTTGGCAGAACCATCCTAAAGGTGAGAACTCCATGCACGATCGGATTTGTGCTTGGTAAAGATTGAGCAACTGTCCCGGTGTGAAATATAGTCTCACTTTTGCCAAAATGCCAAGCTTTTTTGATGCTAGCTGGGCTCTAAACTCAATATAAGAGCCGAAATTGAGAGTCAGTGTAAATGAGATGCCAAGAAGCTCGAGATGGTTACTTATCGGGACGGATACATCTCGGAAAGTAGGAGCCAGAAGAAATGGGCTCCGTTTGGCGGAGAAAAGACACGCCTGGGTTTTTGCAGCATTGAACTTGACTAGATTGTTATCGCCCCAATCGGAGACTGCCTTTAAAGAAAAGTTTAAGCGCTGGACCATCGCTTCCCTATAGGACTGGACTTGTAATGCACTGGTTCATGCGTTGGGCGTATAACTCTCTAAAAACGGTGATGTCATCTGCGTACCCAAAAGTATCGGGTCATTAATATGCAACAGAAAAAGCATTGCAGAGACTACTGATCCTTGAGAGACTCCGGCACTTATGGCCAATCGGTCGAAAGAACAGCCATCGATGACCACTCGAATCGACTGATCCCTCAAGAAATCTGATATCCATACACACAAACCAGTGGGAAGGCCGTATGACGGAAGATAGATAGATAGATAGAAACTCTTTATTGAACACCTTATTAAAAGAAACAGAGTATTACTTAACAACTAATTATAATAGTGTAACAACAGGCGGTCTTATCGCTGAAAGCGATCTCTTCCAGACAACCTTTAGATGGAGAAATATGTATAAATAGATAGGCGGTGTACAGTGTATAAGTAAATAAGACATAAGCTATTAAAGGATACTAAATTAATACAAAAGAAAATAATAATAATAACTTTGATACATATACATAATAAATTAAATAATACATATATATAATATATATATATATGGATATACATATATATAACATATTATTAGGAGTGTATATAACAAACGTATGTAATATAACTAACCAAGATAATACGACTTAACGCGTTCCTTGAATGTGTATAAAGTTTGTGATTGTTTTATCTCTAAAGGAAGCGCATTCCAGAGTCTGACAGCTTGAACAGCAAACGACTTATCATAGAAAGTGCTGCAATGAGTAGGAATAGAAAGCATTAGATTCTCTGATGACCTTAGCGAAAGGGAGTTAGTGGTGTGAAGAAATTCGAAGAGTGCTTTTAGATAGCTAGGAGAAGTGGGATTAAATAAAATATTATAAAGGAGTGACAGAATGTGTGTATTCCGGCGAAGACGAATAGGCAGCCACTTGAGCTTACGACGGAATTCTGAAACATGGTCATATTTGCAAAGGCCAAATATGAACCTAATTGCAAAATTTTGGAGCCGCTCAAGCTTATTTAGCTGCTCCTCTGTGAGGTCTAGATAACATGCATCGGCGTAATCGAGAATAGGGAGAAGAAGAGACTGTGCTAGCGCAACTTTAGTAGCCGTTGGTAAAAAATTTCTTAACCTCCTCAAAGCCCCTGCAGAAGCAAACATCTTGCGGCTAATGGCCGCAAGTTGTGGTGCCCATGACAGGTAGCGATCAAATATAATGCCTAGATTTTTTACAGTTTCGCTGTACGGAATCGTTATCCCTTCAAAGACTACATGTGGTGTCGTACTCCAGTCCAGGAAGCTTGCTATCGTCTCAGACCCTGTCAAAAGCCTTCGATATGTCAAGAGAGACGGGAAGCGCCTCTCCGTGGTTCTCGATGGCCTCGTTCCAAATGTGAGTGGCATACGCTAGAAGATCCCCAGTAGACCGGTTTCGGCGGAATCCGTATTGTCGGTCACCGAGGAGATCGTTTACTTCTAGGTATAGAGTATGGAAGTGACTGAGACAGGCCTGTAATTGACAGGGTCTGCACGACTAACCTTTTTGGGCACGGGCTGCACGTTAGCTTGCTTCTATGACTTAAGCACTTGACCAGTCGTCATGGATAAGCGAAAGGGGCGTGTCGAAATAGGAGCCAACTCGGGTGCATACGTCCTCAAGACTACAGCTGGTATACCGTCTGGACCACTAGCTTTGTTCACGTCTACATCGCGCAACCCTTTACGTACTTCAGTCTGTCGAATGCGAATTTTGGACATAAACTTCCCGCAAATTGGCAGACTCGTAGGTACAGCATTGACAGCATCTAAACGTGAATATTCTGCAAACTGAGTAGCAAATAAATTTGCTTTCTCTTCAGCAGTGTGCGCTAGGGACCCGTCGGGTTTCAGTAGTGGAGGCAGTAAAGGACGGCAGAAGTTTTCTTCGATCGACTTCGCTAGGGACCAGAACGCTTTACTACCCGAGGGGTAAGAAGCAAGTTTGTTCTCTGTTCGGCGTATGTGATCGAAGCGAACCTTTTGCAGGTCCACGCAAGCTGAGGGATCACTTGAAGAAAAACACACCTGCCTCCGATGCGTTAAGGGGTAAGAGAGAGTCCGAGGGTAAGATGCGAAAAACAACGCATCTCATCCCAATCTGCTGACCTGTAACGCCACACCCGCCGGGTGCCTTTGCTGGAATCGGGCGGGGAGTAGACTGAAACAGACTTCACCAGACAGTGGTCGGAGCTAGCTAAGGGTGATGAAACCGATACCGAGTAGCGGTCTGGTTCTGTTGTCAGCAGAAGGTACAAGCAATTGGCTGAGTGGCCATCAAAATCAGGTATCCTTGATGCTCCTTGGACCAGCTGAGTGAGGTCTAGCGTCAAAGCAAGCTTGCGCATCTCTCGACCGTGGTCTGTGTTCTGGTATGGGTATAGCCACTCTTGATGGTGGGCGTTAAAATCCCCCAGAAGCACAAGTTGAGTAGAAGGAAACCTCTGTTCGGCCACATCGGCCGCCTCACTGAGGTGGTTTGTAAGCCTGGTTGTCTCCTCATTTCCACTGTGCGAACGGTAGACACTAGCATAAAGAATTTTCTCCATGCCAGTGTCCACCAAAACCCACATGATGGAAAATTTGGGGCCTTCAAGGTAGCGGAGACGCCGATAGAAAATATCATCGCGGGCATACATACAAATTCCCGCCTTTGTCCTAAAGTTGTGTTCTAGAACGTAGCCTGGGTATGCAAGGTATGACGCGTCTGCTAGACGCTAGATCTGCGTCTCCGTGAGGAACAGAATATGCGGTTTTGATGAGATGATGGTGGACCGAGTTGATATTAGAGTGCAAGCCTCGAATATTTGAGAGGTGCACTTGAAGGGAGAGGACGTGCTTCCGCTGTTGAACCTTTATTCTGTTATGAACTTTCATTTTATGGGGAGTGAAACGGCAGTGGAAACGAGGCGCATATTACCAACCCGTGATACAAATAAAGCCTTTTTACCTATTGGGAACCAATCCTGGAGACGGCGGGGACGCTCGAGTCCCCCCAGAGGTTTCCATAGGGTCCTCTCGTCCGGTCGCCAACCGGCACGATGGCGCACCTCCGGGATTTTTCGCGAGATGGCGGGGCGGCCTTTCATGAGTGGCTGGCTCACTACTTGGGCCCCCTACTATCTGCGGTCGGCCAGCGAAAAACCGTGCCTCGGATCCCGATGCTTTCCAAGATTGGCTGCCAGGCAAATTGACTTTCAATGTATCACGACCAGCTATAGTAATATACACAACTGTTTCCGACCCGTTCCCCATGATAGCTTCACCTAACATCATGCCGTAAAGCGACTGCTTGGCAGCATGGCTTTGTCAGGTGGGTGGTAACACGTCGCGGCCTAAGCCTACCACCTGAAAATACTGCTCTTTTAGCACCACCCAGGGGACACGTGTAGAACATCAAGGGCTAAATCCTACGGACGCGAGCAGTACAGCCCCCCAAAAATTAAATGCGTAGCTAGTGCGAAGTTTTTACGCGTTACTATTATAAACGTTTTAGAGACACAAAAATGATGATTATGTCTAAGATAACCAACGGATTAGTAGCACGCGAGCGACATTTTTCACAATTAAACCCAAACAAATGTCTCTTGAAAAGCATTTTTTTCGCGTTTGATTAATATTGCGTGTGCGAGCGCAGTATGAAGCTATGAACGATATTTTTTTAGAATTTGAAACGCCAGTAAAGCATTTTTAACGCATGTGGTTTCGTGTAATATCTATTGAAAGTAGTCTTTGGTTTCTCCATATAGCTCTAATGAGAATCTACCTTCATTAAGACGTTCTCATAATAATTAATAGGGCACATCATTTCGTAATGTAATCCCGATCACGCCAGCCACCAATAAATGAAATAATTTCTCTAATACCGAAGAACACGGGTCAATAATTTGTAATAATCTCGTGAATATCTTGAATTCTTCGTCTGAGAAAAGTAATAAAGCTGTATTAAAGCGTAGGCCTTATTGAGGAATTAGGCAATAAACCTTTAGGCTTCACTAATTCGGTCAAAGACTTGCTCTAGAACGTTAGATGGACGCAGTATTTCATGGTTGATGGTTAACCTCTGGCCTCTGACTTTGGCCGTATTTCTAGATTTAATTTCGGATTTGCTAGGTTGCTCGACTAAGAGGAGCAAAGCCATTGAATTCGAATGTACATATACGTTAGCAGTTTTAAAACTTTCATTGTAAAACATTAACTCTATCTTTCACTGCGAAAATATGAATCCTGGGAATAATCTTCAGGTAGGGTAACTTCTACTCTGCAGCAAGTAGAATAAGTTTTTGCAATATGATAGCGGATACTAATAATTTTTTTTTGATGTGCTCCGACCAGCAGGTACTAAAACGACGTCTTTACTGAAGTGTAAAGTTAAACTACGTAATATGAGAATACTAGCTGTACCCGCGACTTCGGCCGCGTGGAATAGTGTCTTTGGGAAGCATTTTTAATTATTTAGGCTAATTATTTTACAAATAAGACACATGCGTATCCCACCTACACCGCACAGTACCACGCCACGGTAATCCCTCCTCCCCCCTCTCTATACCCCTCAACCCTCCCCTCCCCTCCCCCTCTCTCTTGCCCTCACTCCTCTCCCCCTCTTCCCCTCACTTCCCTCTCCCCCTCCCCTTTTTTCCTTACTTCCCCCTCCCCTCCCCTCTCTATTCCCCCCATTTCCCTCTCCTTCCCCTCACTTTCCTCTCCCCTCTCTCTTCCCCCCACTCCCTCCCCCTCCTCTTC
This sequence comes from Cabera pusaria, assembly GCA_954871355.1. NCBI lineage: Eukaryota > Metazoa > Arthropoda > Insecta > Lepidoptera > Geometridae > Cabera > Cabera pusaria. Next base: position 16,505,739 of record OX940896.1, read on the forward strand.
TCCTAACTTTCCTCTCCTCCTCCCCTTTCCCCTTACTCCCCTTCCCTGTCTGTGTACCAAATTTCATTTAAATTCGTTCAGAAGAACATTCACATGAACCTTACATATTTCCATACAAACTTTCATCCCCTATTGTTATTTCACACCCTTGAGGGTAAAGCTTTTACAAACTTTGAATGTCATATTTATTTATATTTAATCAACAGCCTAAAAAATAAGTTTCATGTTTCTAGCTCTTAAAATGACGATACTTCCATACAACTTTTCATCCCCCCTTTCAACCCCTTACAACTCTATTTTTGCAATAAAAAGTACTTCTTCCTACCTTCCTCAGGCTCTAGACTATCTGTGTACCAAATTTCATTTAAATCGGTTCAGTGGTTTTGGCGTCAAAGTGACACAGACAGACAGACAGACATTAGGATTATGTTTCTTTAAGTGTTACACACTTTATATTTTTGTACATTATTACACACAAATTTTGTGTAACAATGCACAAAAATATAAAGTTGCAACGTAGTGACTGGAAACAAAGATCCGAAGATCGGGCTTAGTGGCATGACTTGGGAGAGGCCTTTGTCCAGCAGTGGACTGATACCGGCTGATTATGATGATCATGATGATGAATGTAGTAACGATGAAATTTTGGATAGTGTGACACAATCCAAAATTTCATCGTACTGACCGACGCACTTTATTTTTTACATTGATAGATTATTTGGTCAGAGCACCTGGGCAGCTTTTATTTTTCTCGGGAGGTACGAGTTCGAATCTCGTCGGTACGATGAAATTTTGGATTGTGTGTAACAATGTATACAAATATAAAGTGTGTAACACTAATGAAACATAAAATATTCATATGAATATGAATAGATGGCGCCACCAATGCGTAATTGGTTAAAACGCAATCCATTAATTTCGTCGTATCGATAGGATCGTAATGTGGCTTAGTTGGTCAGAGAACCTGGGCATGTCTCCCAGGAGGTGCGGGTTCGAATCTCGTCCGTACGATGAAATTTTGAATTATGTGTGACAATGTACAATAATATAAGAATGTTAATATACTTATCTAAAATATACTTAGTTGATGAATCTATTTTAGTTTTGTCACAGGGATAAAATGAACTATCTGTGAACACCCTCAACAATGAGTATTGCAAGAGTGTTCCCTATCTTTTGCTTTGAGAACTTCACCTACCTCTCTTGGACATAATATATTTTCCAAACATGTCTTATGCAAACAAAATACACAAATTGTTTTATCTGTATAGATGTTCGGTGTCGATAACCTTCTGGCTTGATCTTGAATCGATTCTGGAGTACTTGGCTTCATTGACACCGTATCCTGAAAATGTCGTAAAAATATTATAGCGACCGCTAAAGTGCGAGGCAGCTCAATATTGGCCAAATATGCTGCGGCTCTGTTTTATGGACGGCTGATGGGGTCGTGGAAGGTTCACATAGATTGTGAGAGTACGTAAAGGGTTTAATCTTGTATAAAGATTATAGATTAAGGGCTTGCTTAGAATGTTTTGCAGAATTTGTAGAATATTGAAGAATTCAGATTTAGTTTCAAAAACTAAAAAAACAGGCTCACGCTGCGTCATTGACATTTTTAGTTGGTGTTCAGCTTCACTTGAGATAAAGTCCTTATATATAGTGAGAGTATAACGGGACACTATCGTATTTAACTACCATCCTACCTCTATTTAATAAGATCGAATACAAAATGCCATAAAACCACGTGTCATTAATAGAAACCCATTTTTTTCTCGAATTCAAATATTATCCATTGGGAATATGCATGTTTTTAGGGTTCCGAACCCAAAGGGTACCAACGGAACCCTATTACTGAGACTCCGCTGTCCGTCTGTCTGTCTGGCCGTCTGTCACCAGGCTGTATCTCATGAACCGTGATAGTTAGACGGTTGAAATTTTCACAGATGATGTATTTCTGTTGCCGCTATAACAACAAATACTAAGAACAGAACAAAGTTAAAAATTAAAGAAAAGTTTAAAAAAAGTTTTTTACGATAGCGCCGCGCCATCAAAGATGGCGCGCTATCGTCTTTACCTTAATCTGAATCTTGGAAGCGGCTTCAACGATTAAATAAAATTTAGTATACAGGGGATTTCGGGGGCGATAAATCGATCTAGCTAGGGGTCATTTTCAGAAAATGTTGTTTTATTCGTGTTTTCAATAATCAACTTTATTGATAACCAACCTAAAATATGACTCTTTGATTCGACCAATGGTGATCTGTTTTACAAACTTAAATTTCCCTCGCTTAAATTACATTTTTAATTTATTATTTTAAGCAAATAAAATGGAATTAAATAAATAAAAAGGTTTTACATACAACTCCAGGACAACAAAGAATCGAAAAAAAATTATTTCCAATAATCTGAGAAAATCTTATGAACCGATTTGAATGATTATTTTCATAAGAAGGAATCGCGGATATATATATCTATCCTTCCATACTAATATTATAAAAACGTCTGTAACTCTGTCACTCTGTCTGTTTGTTACCTAATCACTCCTTTACGGACTATCCGATCTTACTGAAATTTGACGAGGAGATACTTTATAGCATGAGAATGAACATAGGCTACTAAATTCTTGATGTGCGTGAACGAAGTCGCGGGTATCAGCTAGTACCCTATATTTTGGTAGTGGTTAAATTATTTATTATATTATTATTATATTCTTATATTTTTTTTAAACTAGTTTTAATATTAATATGAAAATTTAAAATGTCAATCTATTACGGTTCATAAGATCGAGCAAAAACGCCGAAACATCCGTTTCTCTTTTAAAAGTTTAAACTCAGATTTGTTATTTGTTGTTATAGCGGCCATAGGTATACACACTTTGTTAACATTTTATACTTCCTATAGTTTAGAAGATACAAGCTCTGTGTCAGATTGACGAACGGATGTACAGACGGACAGTCGAGTCTCAGTAATCGGTTCTCGATGCCACCCTTTGGGTTCGGAACCCTAAAAAGAAACATTTACCTGAACTTCGTGACTCCGACTTGTGTAAAATGTCTAAGGTACGACCACACCTTGGTGTCCTGCGTGCGCGATCTACGCGACGATCAGTTAGCGCAGTAGAATTTGTACCGACTGGTTCACACCATACGCGATCTACAGCGATCAGAATACGATTGAAAATCAGATCGCGAACGCATACACGGTTGCATGACGCCGAAACCCACGTTCATTTTTAGATAGATTCTCAGTTTCTACTTAGTTTATCAGTCCTGTCCTAAACCTTTGAGTATGAATACTCAAAGGTTTAGTACAGGACAGGACATTCGACAAAATGATCTATTTAATATATTGATCTAGGTTCATTTGGATTCTTTCAATAAAATCTTTAACAAAATGTGTCTGAACATTTAAAGTGTATTAATATTTTGATCAAATTTATTTTGCTTTTAAATCTATTATGAGACAGTTTGTATTTCGTTTAGCAAAACTCGAAGTAATTATGTAGAGACTTAGTACAACTACCTAAAACTTCAAAAGTTCAAGAGAACTTTAGTTCTTAAGTTGAACTTCTAGATTCTTTACCTAATTCAAGATAAACACCATAATTTAATTTAACGGCCTTCTAAGTTTAAGGTCAACCCTACCTAGTTTATATTCGACAGCATGGATTTTCGAGGCTGCCCGTCTGAAAAGTAAAACTCTGAAGATAACTTGGACAAAACTTCAGTAATTTTAGAAGTAGTTGGAATTCGTTAGAATTCATTGTGCAACTTTTGTTGAGCTGAACGTTACAATTTCGTTGTTATTTCTATATATAGGAAATATGTAATTAATAGATTTCTTATAGTTTTATTATACAATACAATACAAAATTCTTTATTCTGACACCTCTGATCCTAAAACCACATATGTACAATAAATAAGTAATAGTTATAGTGTAACAATGGGCGGCCTTATCGCTAACATCGATTTATTCCAGGCAACCTTTGGATGGTCATTATTTATCATGATTATGTTACATTCCATATGAGACGAACAGACCCTTTGTCAGCTTTGTCAACTAACCTGGTGCGTAACAAATCCACAAAGAAGTTGGTACGATGCGATCTCCGATGCTCTAACACGCTCTTGATTAAAGAATCAATTGAGCAGAATCGGGGGTCAAAATTGTTCGTCCAGCCTCTGCTTAGAAACCACCTCACAAAGCTGACAACGTCAACGGGGAAAGTTGTCGCATCCAAGTCGGAGATTCTGTAGGAAGTTGAAGACTTCTACGGCAAGCTCTACGCATTGCATGCTTCAAGGTCCGTACCCGATACTGAGGATTCTAGAGCCACCTTAACCCGCCACTTCACTGAAGATCTGCCCGAAATAAGCCGAGACGAGATCGTGATGGCCCTTAAACAGCTCAAAAATGGAAAATCCTCAGGAAAAGACGGAATCACAACAGAGCTTCTTAAAGCCGGAGGAACTCTAGCAGTTCAACAGCTTCAAAAGCTCTTTAATTCCGTTCTTTTCACTGGGAAAACTCCACAGGCATAAAACAGAAGCATGGTGGTTTTGTTTTTTAGAAAAAGTGACAAAACCCTCTTGAAAAACTACCGCCCGATTTCGCTTCTGAGCCATGTCTAAAAGTTGTTTTCAAGGGCCATCACGAACCGTCTAGCGCGGAGACTCGATGAGTTCCAACCTCCGGAACAGGCTGGGTTTCGAAGCGATTACGGCCCCATAGACCACATCCACACAGTGCGGCAGATTGTACAGAAGACCAAAGAGTAAAATCGGCCCCTGTGCTTAGCATTTGTGGACTATGAGAAGGCCTTCGACTCAATCGAAACCTGGTCCGTTCTGGAGTCATTGCAGCGTTGCCAAGTTGACTGGCGATATATCGAAGTGATGAGATGTCTGTATAATGCCGCGATGATGACTGTACAAGTACAGAACCAGCGAACTAAACATGTCCACCTGCGTCGAGGAGTGAGACAGGGGGACGTCATATACCCGAAACTGTTCACTAATGCCTTGGAGGATATATTTAGGACGCTGGACTGGAAAGATTCTGGCATTCACATCAACGGCAAGTACATATCTCACTTACGATTCGCAGATGAAATCGTCATTATGGCAGAGACGCTGCAGGACCTACAAAGGATGTTGAATGGCCTAGCTGATTCTTCTCGTTGCTTTGGTTTCCGGATGAATTTGGATAAAACCAAAGTCATGTACAACGAGCACGTTGTTCCGGAACCGATTGCCGTAGATGGAATCCCACTCGAAGTTGTAACGCAGTATGTTTACTTAGGGCAAACGCTTCATCTAGGCAAATACAACTTCAAGAAGGAAATCCAGAGAAGAATTCAGCTGGGCTGGGCAGCATTCGGAAAACTCCGTCGAGTCTTCTCGTCGCCTATACCGCAGTGTCTATGCACGGTATTTCTCTGCGGGATCGAATCCGGAACGAAGTAATTCGCCTGAGAACTAAAGTTATCGACATAGCTCAACGGATTAGTAAGCTGAAGTGGCAGTGGGCTGGTCATATCTGCCGCCGTTGGGGTAGACTTGTCCTTGAGTGGAGACCGCGAATTGGCAAACGTAGCGTAGGACGTCCTGTGACCAGGTGGAGCGACGACATACGCAAAGCGGTGGGCAGTGACTGGAAAATAAGAGCCGAAGATCGGGCTCAGTGGCGCACCTTGGGAGAGGCCTACGTCCAGCAGCGGACGGACACCGGCTTATAATGATGACATTCCATATAATATTATACAGAGAAAACAAAATGTATCGACATATTTCAAAAGATTAGCAAGCTAAAATGGCAGTACATCTGTCATAGAACCAATAACCATTATGCATTAGCACTATAACTTTCCCAAAAGTTAGCCAAACAATTTTCTTAAACTGAGCAAGCAGTCAGACTTTTTTTTAGTTATAAAAAATATAAGTAATAAAATATAAGATATAGTCCGGTTTTAAGCCCGCTTTAACATCGAATGTACATACTTTATGACAGTTCTCATTATGTAAGTTTTACAAAAAATCATAAAGTAAAAGATCTAAGATACCCGGCGTGCGTGTGCCATTACGCTAAAAAAGAAAAAAAAAAGTTGCTTTATTTGTTTCAGTGGTTAGAAACCATCTCTGCATTATATTGCCTTTCTAATGAAACCAGTTTGGGGAACATCGGTTGGATGATTTCATAATTGTCAAAACACTTAGAAAATTAGAAAATCTGTCGCTAAAAATGTAAATTCCAGCAGCTATCCTTGAGAGCTAGTTCTCATTCTAGGCCTAGCGTGCTTACCATCTTCGTCCGCATCATCACTTACCAACAGGTGAAATAGTGGTCACATAAAATAAAATAATAAAATCAATATAATAAATAATAAAATTTTCATAAGCATGGACGACTGCTCCATCGTTTAAAGAAAATAAATGACCGTATATCTCACCGCACGGGGAGCCATTTGGTATTCACTTCAAGATTTTATCACCGATACTTTTTTCCAAATATTCATAGTAACTATCACACGTAAATCGCTGACGTAAAACCCCTAGTATTCCCGAAGGCGCCGAATCAAAATTATGGGCACGTATATTTCCAAAACGCTCGGAAGTTTATACGAAAAGATCGGAGATAAGTTGCGTGCTCTTCAGAAAACGCTGGGCTAGGAGACAGACGGTTTTTTATTTTAAGATGCTGTCTGGAGTACTATCATGTCTTGTATTTGACACACGACATGATACACGACTCTTTTGTACAATTTTGTTAGGAAGCCGAGGTTTCTTAATTAATTTATTCTTCGAATAATTGTATTAAAAAAAAAATACTGACTGCCGAAAAACGCACAATCTAAATAGCTGTGTCTACTCCTAATGTAAAATGTAGGTGAGTACAAAGGAAGACAGTTGCTTAAGGTCTTGTATACTGTTTGCCTGGTACTACCAAACTAGCAATTACTTGCAAACGCTATAAGTAACATATATGTGTCATGAATTATAATTTTAATTCCTATCAACACACTTTTTGTGACGAGAGCTAGCCAAGGCAACATACCTTTTTTAGTCAAAACTGTATTCATCAACGCTGATACTAAATTGTGAAACTGTGAAAATGACACAATGAGTGCAATGTGTCCAAAGCTCAAATAGGTAAACAGCGACAATCATAATAAACCTATTACTGCTCGCGTCCGTAGGATTTAGCCCTCGATGTCCTACACGTGTCCCCTGGGTGGCGCCAAAAGAGCAGTACTTTTCAGGTGGTAGGCTTAGGCCGCGGCGTGTTACCACCCACCAGACAAAGCCATGCCGCCAAGCGGTCGCTTTACGGCATGAATGTTTGGTGAAGCCATTATGGGGAACGGGTCGGAAACAGTTGCGTTGCTTACTATAGCTAGTCGTGATACATTGAAGGTCAATTTACCTGGCAGCCAATCTTGGAGAGCAGCGGGATCCGAGGCACGGTTCTCCGCTGGCCGACCGCAGATAGTTGGGGGCCCAAGTAGTGAGCCAGCCACTCATGAAAGGCTGCCCCGCCATCTCGCGAAAAATCCCGGAGGTGCGCCATCGTGCCGGTTGGCGACCGGACGAGAGGACCCGATGGACACCTCTGGGGGGGCTCGGGCGTCCCCGCGGTCTCCAGGATTGGTTCCCAATAGGTGAAAAGACCTAATATGTATCACGGGTTGGTAATTAGCGCCTCGTTTCCACTTCCGTTTCCCTTACCTAACTTCACTCCCCACAAAATGAAAGGCAGAAACAGAATAAAGGTTATACAGCGGAAGCACGTCCTCTCCCTTCAAGTGCACCTCTCAAACATTCGAGGCTTGCACTCCAATATCCTCTCGGTCCACCACCAGCTTGAGACCGAAAAACCGCATATTCTGTTCCTCACGGAGACGCAGATCAAATGTCCAGCTGACGCGGCGTACCTTGCCTACCCAGGCTATGTTCTAGAGCATAACTTTAGGGCGAGGGCGGGAGTTTGTATGTATGCCCGCGATGACATTTGCTATCGGCGTCTCCGCAACCTTGAAGACCCTCAACTTTCCGTCATGTGGATTTTGGTGGACACTGGCATAGAGAAAATTCTTTATGCTAGTGTCTACCGTTCGCACAGCGGAGACGAGGAGACAAACAGGCTCACAAACCACCTCAGTGAGGCGGCTGATGTGGCCCAACAGAGGTATCCTTCTGCTCAATTAGTGCTTCTGGGGGATTTCAACGCCCATCATCAAGACTGGCTATACCCATACCAGAGCACTGACCACGCTGGTCGAGAGATGCGAAAGCTTGCTTTAACGCTAGACCTCACTCAGTTGGTCCAGGGAGCAACAAGGATACCGGACGTTGATGGCCATACAGCCAATTGCTTGGACCTTCTGCTGACAACAGAACCAGACCGCTACTCGGTGTCAGTTTCATCACCCTTAGGTAGCTCCGACCACTGTCTGGTGAAGTCTGTATCCGTCTACTCCCCGCCCGATCCCAGCCAAAAAGCCGCAAGCAAGCAGCCCGCAAGACTAGAGATGTACGCGAAAAGAAGAAAGCCTTTAACTTAGCCGCCAAGTCCTGCAAAAAGGCTCTCAAGAAGGCTCGCTTCGATCACATACGCCGAACAGGGAACAAACTTGCTTCTTACCCCTCGGGTAGCAAAGCGTTCTGGTCCCTGGCGAAGTCGATCGAAGAGAACTTCTGCCGTCCCTCACTGCCTCCACTACTGAAACCCGATGGATCACTAGCACACTCGGCTGAAGAGAAAGCGAATTTATTTGTTACTCTGTTTGCGGAGTCTTCACGTTTAGATGCTGGCAATGCTGTACCTTCTAGTCTGCCGACTTGCGGGACGTTTATGTCGGAAATCCGCATTCGTCAGACTGAAGTACGCAAAGCGTTGCGCAATCTAGACGTGAACAAAGCTAGTGGTCCAGACGGTATACCAGCTGTAGTCTTGAGGACGTGTGCGCCTGAGTTGGCTCCTATTTTGACACGCCTCTTTCGCTTGTCTATGACGACTGGTCAAGTGCCTAAGTCCTGGAAGCAAGCAAACGTGCAACCCGTGCCGAAAAAGGGTAGTCGTGCAGACCCTGTCAATTACAGGCCTATCTCAGTCACTTCCATACTCTGTAAGACTATGGAACGTGTACTGAACCACAGGCTCCTGGCATACCTAGAAGTGAACGATCTCCTCAGTGACCGACAATACGGGTTTCGCCGAAACCGGTCTACTGGGGATCTTCTAGCGTATGCCACGCACATCTGGAGCGAAGCCATCGAGAACCACGGCGAGGCGCTGGCCGTCTCTCTTGACATCTCGAAGGCTTTCGACAGGGTTTGGCACGATAGCCTTATTAGCAAGCTTCCTTCATACGGCCTGCCCACTGGTTTATGTGTTTGGATAGCAGATTTCTTAAGGGATCGGTCGATTCGAGTGGTCATCGATGGCTGTTCTTCCGACCAATTGGCCATAAATGCCGGAGTCCCTCAAGGATCAGTACTCTCTGCAACACTTTTTCTGCTGCATATTAATGACCTGCTTAAACCCGGTATCTTTGGGTACGCAGATGACAGCACTGTTGTAGAGAGTTATACATCCAACGCACGAACCAGTGCATTACAAATCCAGTCTCATAGAGAAGCGATGGTCGAACGCTTGAACTTTTCTTTGAAGGCAGTCTCTGATTGGGGCGATGCCAATCTGGTCAAGTTCAATACTGCGAAAACCCAGGCGTGTCTTTTCTCCGCTAAACGGAGCCCATTTCTACTGGCTCCTACTTTCCGGGATGTGTCCGTTCCGATAAGTAACAATCTCGAGCTTCTTGGCATCTCTTTGACACCAACTCTCAATTTCGGCTCTTATTTTGAGTCTAGAGCCCAGCTAGCCTCAAAAAAGCTTGGCATTTTGGCTAAGGTGAGACGGTACTTCACACCGGGACAGTTGCTTAATCTTTACCAAGCACAAGTCCGGTCGTGTATGGAGTACTGTTCTCACCTTTGGGATGGTTCTGCTAAATACCAGCTGGAGACACTGGAAGCTATTGAGAGGAGAGCCAAAAAACTCATCAGCGATGACCTATTAGTAAGCAAGAGACTCCAGAGTCTCGCGCATCGCCGCAAAGTCGCTTGTTTATCGGTTTTCTATCGGATACATTTCGGAGAGTGTGCAATGGAACTGCATGATTTGATTCCACCATCCCCATTTTATAATCGGACATCCAGAGACACTAAAAGGCGCCACCGATTTATGGTGGATATACCATCTACCCGAACGAAGCGATTTGCTTCTACGTTCATCATACGAACCGCTAAGGAATGGAATACCCTGCCTGAGTCCGTGTTTCCGATTAAGTACAATATGGGGGTCTTCAAATCGCGAGTGAATAGGTATCTTCTGGGTAAGCACGCTACATCATCGATCGCATCATCACTTAACATCAGGTGAAATAGTGATCAAGTGCTACCCAGTTCGGTATAAAAAAAAAAAAAAAAAAAAAAAACCATTATTAATTTTCGCCTCATGTATACTTTCCATGCTGAGAACTAAAATACACCAGAGAAAAACCTACCTTACTTACGCTGACCGTAAGCTCTCCTACAACCTCGGTCCTAGGGGAATCTTATTATACGCTTATTCGGGGCACTAAGTGCTGCAGCCTTGTATTTAGGGATTATATCACCTTACATAAAGACAACCACTTTATTAAGCTATATTTTAGGTGATATTGTTAGAAAACTGTCCAGAGATTCTACTTTCTTTCGGGGAAACATTTTTAAGTTGATTTCCTCTGCAGTTTCGTTTAAGTTGCCGTTTAGTTAGAGAATTATTTGTTTAGAAGACCCTTGCAGTAGGAGGGGGTTAATATTCGCGCATTTACAGCTTAGTTATGCAGTTAATGAGTAATTATTAAATGCAGCTACTAAACTCTACACGCATTGGTGAGCAGATCTAAGAAATTCAAAAATAAAAACGGTTGTACAAATAATCACATCACATCTTCCTGGGGGTCGTCAAGTCAGAAAAACACTGAGATCGTGCCCGCAGATCGCAGGACGCCGCGGCAGTACCTTTACGGTTTAGTAGTTATTATTATATTATGCTAAGAAATGCAAAGTATATCCACTTTAACATAATACCTGTACAAAAAGATGTTGAACACGTACCATTTCTATCCACTTCATCCAATACAATCTGAAAGCATATTTTCAACTCAAAGTATTCTCAATGGAAAACTTGTTCAAAAAGGCTCTTTGTTCGGTAGAAAAGTTCTTGCGTGCTCAATCCGCAGTAACAATAGGGCAGTTCAAACTTACAACGGTTTACTATACAGTTCGCATCAGGTTTTATTGGTAAAAGTGCTTCCTACGTGTCCGATCTCGAGTGTAGGGGATCTGTAAGTACGTTTCCTATTTTGGAGACCTTTGTTAGGGTCGAGTTACGGTCTTGTATTTGGAGGAAATCTTAATGGAAGTTACTGTAGGGAAAGTTAGATTGTATACGGGCGTTCAAACTTTGGTTTTTGAAGATCTAATAAAATTATTATCATCATTAGGTTGTATAACATTGCATTACCTATATGATTTAATCGTGAAATCTACCGTTAAATTTAATTCTTAACGAAATTCCTTTTCTTCCTGCAAGATTCCCTATTTTTATTAAGTACCTACCTATTCTTGTTCAATAAATTGGTTTTTAGTTTACTGTTGATCAGTAGAGCGGCATATTAAAATGTATAAGAATTAGAACAATTCACGAAAAACTTACAAAGATCATTTAAAAAAAACTAAAAGAACCTACTTCAAATGCCGCGCTATTAATTATCAGTACAAAGTTTGAGGTGTTTATCTCCATATCTCTGGAGATACTTATCAGACCTCAATGAAATTACCATGGTACCTTGGGATATCCCCTTTTTAACAAAAGAGAATAATTAAAGTCGGTTCATAAACGATAAAGTTATCCGCGAACAAACATACAAAATATATATATACATGGTCGAATTGAGAAAACTTCTCCTTTTTTTGAAGTTGGTTAAAAAGTCTTAAAAGAGTCCATCTTAAGATGGGCTCTTTTAAGGCTATTTTAAGCTAACCCTCTGGTAGTTGACCCGTGTAAAGCAAACGTACGATACGGCCCGATACCTATCCCACGCACGTGACTCCCGCTGACTGTTTGGAATAACAATCGCCTTAGTTTTTGATACACATCACGAGGGTTTTAAGCTATTACATACGAACTTCAAATGCAGCAACATCATGTCCTTGTTTTTAATCATTCTTAATGCTATAAATAACGTACACAGTACGGATACATTTTATTTTTGTTATAGGTTGTGAAGTGGTCATAACTGTGATTCTTTGATTTAATTAATTAACCTGTTCTGTCAAAAGTTGGCATCTATTTACAAAGTTGGTTCATCTTGAAAATAATGTATAAAAATATAGGGTCAGTTTCACTGGTGCCTGATACTTAGAGTCCTTGATAGCACAGTAGGAACTTATTTAAATAAACTACAACATTTATATAGCGTTATATGTCAGATTATTTAGAACCGGAGAAACTGGCCCTTTGATCTTTAGAATCAGCTCACGAGATAAAGAGGGTTCTATGGATGCTAAATATGCTTTAAAATCTTGATGTAGTGACATGATTAGCTAAGAAAATCTACATATCTTAGTATGAAGAGTCACGCAAGCCACATAATGTGGATCCACAGCATTTGTGATAACGATCGACCTACAATAAGTCGACCGTTTAAGCTGGGCCTAAATATTGGATGGAAAAACTCGCTCATAATTTCCTTTCGTGGTAAACGAGAAAATGTTAAGGGTAAAATATCCTGTTCGAGTGGGACTTATGAACGTAATTGAATTTTTGGTGCAAGCATTTTAATTTAGTCCTTAACAACGTCTACTTTTGTTTTTATTGGACCTTCGTTATTTTAAAATGAAGTAATGTTGTTTGTTTTAGAATTTCTAAAACTTCTCCCTAGGAAATATTATTATGTAATTAAATATTTTTTAGGATATCAACCGCTTTTTTGGTTAGTTAAAATAACAAAACAACTTTATTGTGTATAATGATAAATTCCTTTATTTTTCCAACATACAATGGTGTTAAAATGGTTCTAAAATAAGACTTAAACTTAGGGTAAGTTTTCCAAAAAATATAGGATTTCTAGATGCTGTATAGCATACTTTTTGGCAATAATTAATTTTATTCATCTAATTAATCTATTAAACTGATGATGATGTTAATGATGTTAATGACTTAAGGTGATGATAATGACAATTTAACTATAAATAAATTGGGTGGAGGTTCAGTTTTGATCTGTCTGATGATAGGCGCTACCCTACGCGGTAAATAAATCTGCCTCACTTTAATACAAGTTTTAATTTAATGACATTCAGAAATTTGTTGCTGAAACTGCCCTTGTAAATCGCTTAACTTGTAATTAGTTTGTTAGTGCAAATAAGTTTGATTTGACAATTTAATTCAATTTATTAATGCCAAAATATAAAGCTTGCCTTCATTTTAAAGTCCGGATAACGCAGAAGGTAGTTTTTTTAAATTTAATTGATACAAGCTTGTTTGGGGGGTTTCTTAACGTTAGACCGGAATGTAGACTTTGTCGCACGTTAAGGGGTAAGGTTAAACCACATAAGGGTACCTTTTTATAGTATTGCATATATATGTTATGGTCGTGACCTTAATGTGAAACAAAGGTGTACAAAAATACACAACCAACACCGACAATTAATATAGAGCTCCGTCCAAAGGGTCAGATATGGAATATTTTTCGGGAAAATGTTTGAAAAATGACTTCGCATTTCATCCCTTCCGTCCCCTTTATTACATCAATATCCTGGGTCGAAGGCAGCGGTCACTTTGCCTCTACTACAATATAAGTAAGTGATTTAGAGCCATGTTTTTGTTATGCTTTGTGCATGTTCTCACGGTTAAGGTTTTCAAATGTTTGTGCTACATCACCTAGCTTATTAGATCAGCCTTAGTTCTATGTTATTAACACAATCAATTTTTATTCATCACTTTTTAGGGTTCTGTAGCCGAATGGCAAAAAACGGAACCCTTATAGATTCGCCATGTCTGTCTGTCGGTCTGTCTGTCTGTCTGTCTGTATGTCTGTCTGTCTGTCTGTCTGTCTGTCCGTCCGTATGTCACAGCCATTTTATTCCGAAACTATTAGGACTACAGAATTGAAACTTGGTAGGTAGATGTATTCTGTAAACCGCTTTCCGATTTTTATACAAAAATACAAAATATAAAAGTTTAAGGGGGGCCATCCCATACATGAAACTGGAACAAAAAAATTTTTCATCAAACCTATACGTGTGGGGTATCTATGGATAGGTCTTTAAAAATGATATTGAGGTTTCTAAAGTCATTTTTTCTCAAAGCCAATCATTTCAAAGATAGGCGCGTCTAAAGTGGTAAAATGTGTGCCCCCCCTCTAACTTCTAAAGTAAGGGTGTGAAAAATCTAGAAAAAATATATTCTGTAGATCTCAATAAAAACTTTCAACGAAAATTGGTTTGAACGAGATACAGTCAGCAGTTGTTAAGATACAGCGACCGCAAGTATAACTTTGTTTTTCATACAAACACTATGAAAAACAAAGTTATTTTTGTAGTTGCGAAAAATCAAAGATATAGAATACTCTACTGTGTTACGGAACCCTACGAGTGCGAGTCCGACTTGCACCTGGCCAGTGTATTCCAATTTAGCTAAACATTTTTTATATAAAACATATTTTTGGTTACTTTTGCCTTTACAGTTCTGTAGTAACTACAAGGAACCCTCATAAGTACATCGTGTCCGTCTATCTGTCTGCCTGAATCAAGAGCCACCGAGAAAGAAACTAAGAGCATTAGGGCATCAATCTTTGTACGTGTCGATATATCACAGGCATGGAGACTCGAGCCATCAAAAAATGTTAACATAGATAATCTTTTCAGTGTCCATTTATTAACAATAGTATCCATAACACATCCCCGATCTCCTGGCAAGCTACGACACAATGGTCGACAGTCAACAAGCGTTGTGAGGTCAACTGCACGCCAGCCCGGAAAATTGGATGTGTTCTCGCATATTGTACCATTTTCGGAGTCGCATGTGGCTCGGGAATAATCTATTGTTGTTTCACATTAGGTATTATGAAGGCTTGGGGCCAAATCCTGGTACAGCGGATTGCGCGTCCAATTTGTTGCTTTAATTGTGAGCAGAAATAATATTGTGATGGTTTTTTTTAGATTTTGAATAGGCTTGTTACGTTTGCTTTCCTGACCACAATATATTTGGAATACGCTGTAATTTTATTTATGCAAACTGCTATGGAATACAATACTGTAGTACCTCCAATCGTCTACTGCTTGCCTAGAATAGCTGTTTAGCAATAAGGTGTCCACCGTCCTTGACCCCATCATCGCTCACCACCACGCAAGATAGTCAAACACTAGCCTATAAGATAATAAAAAAAAATATTTGAAAAGTTTCTACAAGAAACAGGGCAATTTTTTAACTTACGCAAAGTCAGAACTTATCCAAAGCCCGTCACTGATGTATTAAATCGCTTTAGCTGCAAATCAATCACATAAACTATCTAATATCACCGCCGTCGCTGCATTACCACCACTTTGTCCTACTGATCGCGGCCGCTCCAGAATGGAGATTTACCAACTTTAGTTTCCAAGTGCACATAAATTTACATTTGTTGTAAATTATGGGCACGCGGCTGGTTCACACGAGGATATTTTTGTAGATCTCGGTGCAGGCGGTAAATGTGATGGTGGAAATGTGGAAAGGTCTTGATGCCGTGTATCACCAAGATTTCTATTTTCAATATTTTTTGCTAGCTATTTTCAAGCATTTAATTTCAGTTCATTTACCTGCACTTGTTTATATAACAAGATAGCAGGACAAGTAATACGTATTCTATAGTGTTTGATAACTCTGTCTGCTCTGTATATCTATACTAATATTATAAAGAGAGAATATTTGTATTTTTGTATGTTTGTAATGATTTGGCTCAAAAACTACTGGACCGATTTAAAAAATTCTTACACTAATACATAGAATGGACTTTCGGAATGAAAATAGGCTATATATTATCCCGTTTAAATCAAAGGTACATTCGTGGAGACCTAATTTGCAACCCAAGTCGGCAAAATACGGTCGAAAAAACACGTTTCTCACGAACGCTGCTCAATTGAAAATAGATAGAAGAATATTTTCTGTGGAAGAGTTTTACAACTTAATAAGACCTACAAAACAGTCCGCGACAGCATATGTCTATCTCTTAAGGTTGACTCACAGTAACCATTTTAATCTTTAATTTTTTGTTAAAAAATATTATAATAAATTCCAGGGCTATTTTCAAGTATATAGTATTAATCCTTATCCAAGTTATTACGTTAATTAGCTTGGCGACATATTATAGATTAAAATTGTCCTTTACAGTATATAATTCTAATGAAAACTCTAGAAGATATCACGGATTTCACATACACGCATCGCAAAATTAATAAAATATTTGCAATCAAACCACAGAATAGGTCATAGTTACTACGAAAATATTATTATAAGCTTAGCTTTTCTGTAGATCCCCACCGATCGCAATCAATTTGAAGTCAATATAGTATAATAATATGATCTATTGTATAAAATAATAATGATCTATATATATAATATAATATTTTAAACCACCCCGACTGATCTATGTATAATCTTTTCATTAAAAGCATTCCAATGACTCAAAACACGACATTTAAAATCTGAGCTGTAAGTTGGTGAGGATTTGAGTATTCTGTAGAGTCCAGGAGATGTCCCAGCATCAGGTCAATGCTTCCATGTTCTTACAATATCGTTGAAGAAGAATATTTTCGAATTGATCAGACCTATTAAAGTTGATTAAAGCTCATAGTTTTATAACGATTGCACGAATTTTATGAATCAAAGCTAAGAACAGACTCGATGAAGACAACTATCAAAAAAAAAAAAAACTATTAATAATAAAATCAAAATCTGCGTCTATCTGTCTGTTCGCAATAATCTCAATAGCATCTGAACGGATTATCATGCGGTTTTCACCAATAGCCAGAGTGTTTATGAGGAAGGTTTAGGTCTTAGGTGCATAATTCGTTAAGGTTTTGTGTAAATTGGTTGACATATGACGATGATTGTTAAATATGTTACTATTTTATATTCGATGCAACAAACTGATGCAAATTTTGTAGGCATATATGTTCTACCCGTGCGAAGCCGGGGCGGGCTGCTAGCTATAAATAAAAAGATGGCAAAAATTATACAACATCTAACGAATAATAGCTAAGGTAAAGCAATTGTTCATTGCAGAAAAGAATATATATATATACATTTTACTATTTGTATCAGTAAACATAGAGAAGTATTTTTTTAAATCAAAAGTCATACACATCTTTATCTACTAATGTTTTTGTTTGCGTATCGTCATACTATTGCGACAACACCCTGTCCCAGATTTTAAACTCTCATTTGTCAGATGGTGTAATTCAACCGTTAGCAACGTTCGTGCAATAAATTCTAGTTGCAGGGACATTGCACTAATCTGCTTCAACGAGCTCAGTGGACTTGCTCTGTCAGCAAACGTATTATTATAAGAAGACAGATATCTGGTTGTAAATCTAAATTATAGACTTTTTAATGAATGAATAAGCCAAGCATGTGCGGCTGCCTTTGTTTGCCGCCATAACCACGGTGTTCCGGCAGCACACAGCCCTTGAGAGTCGGACTATTCTAGGCTAGGAACGTGTTCAACATCTTCGACCACATCACCGTTTACCACCAGGTAAGATAGTGGTCAAACGCTAGCATATCAGATATATAATATAGCATATCAGATATATATATATATATATATAATAATTTATTAACACAAACGTTCGTTTTTACAAAACAAAAAAACCGACTTCACATGCCGCGATAGAGAAAATAATAAATATCTATCTATCTAAAATTGTTTTTCTTTTCTGAGTATAGTTATGATTTGATAGGTTTTAAATAAAATTCCGTGGAGCTTGTTCCGAAAAAAAATCTTTCGTAAAAGCAATTTCAATTGTAAAAACATTTGTTGCTACCTGACAACAGGGTTATTTTGTCTCTGAAGTTATAAAAACAATACCTAACCATTAGACCTAAAAAAATACGTTGGTATTTCAAATAAAGTTTGTTGAAATTGCTGCTTTCTGGGACCTGTAGCAATTTTGGATTTAGATACCTAACAGTGTATCTTATGTTGGTTTTATAACAGTATTAATAAAAAATCAAATCACGAATCGACAATTCATCACTTTGTTTACCTATAAAAATCTGAGCGTTGAAAATAAAAATGTAAAATTGATTTACATTTCCACATACTTAAACGTCAAACGAAGAAAACATCTAAATCCATCATCTAATAATTCCACTTCTCCTGGGAGCATAAGTCAAAGATACCTTTCCCTTCTGTCTGCCATTCTTGGAAAGAATTTGATTAACTTTCGTGAGGGACTCGTTTGGTTTTCCTCTTGTCTATGTCTTTTTATTGTTTCGATAAATTGTAATATCCTTCTGGGACATCGACCAGAGTTTTGATATCCGCTCTGGACCTAAACAATATTATTAATGTTTATCGAATCTGCTCGCTTGGTGTTTATTGGTCGTAATGTTTAGAAAAGATGGCGTTATGTAAGCGCTTTGCCTACTGCTCTCGTAAATACAGATTTTGGCGAGCGTCGACGTATATTTTTATTGCGTGAATCGGATTAGGTAAATCATGTACTTAAGTATAGCTTTCAAAAATCATTTATATAAACTAGGTGCATTGTGCTTATGTGTGTGCGTATATTTTTATATCTAAAACAAATGAAATGTCGTTTTAGACCAAAATAGGTTAATAAGAATCATAGCTGTAATGTTTTTCTTAACCTGTTGTGTCCCACTGCTGGATAATAGTCTCCTTCATAGCTTTCCACGAATCTCTCTCCAGGGCAATGTCTGTCCAGACAGGGATGGACAGACATTGGGGGTGGGCCACTATATCGTCACGCCACTACATTCATGGTCGACCACGTCGTCGCCGACCATCTATGGGGACCTAATCCACAAAGATTTTCGCCCAACTTGATTGCTACATACGGACCACGGCCCTGCCCAGTCCCATTTCAGATTTGCACTTTTAAAACCTGCTGTAAAATTAACATTATTATATTCACAATATGAACTGAGGTTACATGAGAAAAGACTGTTATAAATATTACTTAAATTTAAAACTGTACAAGTCAATGTTAAGTAAATATAAGTAGGTATGTAATTAAATGTAAAAATACCTGTAATTAATTCTATGTTGAACCGTTCTATGTTGTTCTATGTTTAATATGAAACCCTCAATGCTTTCAAAGTTATTTTAAACCCTATTCATAAAACTAAATTACATTAACTATGAAATCATTTGAAGCTTTTTATGTTAAATTTCCATTTATAAAACGACAAGAAAAATACTTACTACTGAGTAGCAAATTAGGAGTCTATAAATTATATTCTCGATTAGTAGGAGTTCTTTAGAAATTAATAGCATACAATTAGACTCTGATCATAAAGACCTACAATTTTGTTTGATGGGCTTTTACTAGCAATGCTATAATTTTTTTAATAATCTATATGGGGCTGTTTCACGATAATAGTCAATGTTTAAAATAACTTGGTACTAAAGACGCCTTTGATCATCAAATTATCTTTTTTGAAATATAAATGGTTCCTATAATTGAGTACGTAAAATCATGAGACTTTTACTGAATCCAATTTATTTATTTTCCGATCAGATCCAGTCGTAATAAACCCAATCAGCAAGTAAAGCATTACCCATTACTTACGCCACAACCGCTGCATATACTAACGCTGTATTGTTAGACCGTTATTATTATTATTACCCTGAGAACTTGTACATACACCAGTAATAACATTATTGGACCCTCCACCTTTATATATTATATATATCTACATATACTACATAATATTTATATATGTATATATATATATACATATATTTACAAAATATATATACATGCCAAAAAAAATAATTTACGCTCATAACAAAACTAAAATCTGTATTTAGTGCTGATATACATAAATAAGAGCTTATACAAAAACACATCAAGTCGAACTCTGAATTATATGGATATATAATTCATACGCAAATTAAATTAGCTAACAATTAAGTTTCAATCCACGACCTGAGCGTTAGTCTTCACAGTAATTGCAATTAGTCTGTACAAGCACGTATCGCATACTGAATTAGCTTGTAAATGGATTTCGGATACCTACAGTGCCCTGGCGACGACCTAAATGCATGCCATTGTTTGTCTGCCCTATGCAAAATAGATACACTCGCGTCGTTCATTATCAGCATTCATGTGTATGATTTCTGAATTGCGCTTTACATGTTACAAACGTTGTAAGCTAGACTACACTTTCGTCTGGGTTTAATAGTTATAGGTAATGTGACTTTGATTTGTAGAGGTAGATCTATTTTGAATCCGTGCAACCATAAACACAAAGTTTAAGGTGGCTATGAGATATCTAAAATCATGTTCATATTAATAAACTATTCAATTAAAGCTTGCGGTAGACGTGGCTCTCAGAAGAAGGACATCAAACATGTCAAAAACTGGTCGGAGCAATTCCGAATTCGATATATAAAACCCGTGAGTGTACAACCGTTTTTAATAATAATATTATATTCAATTCAATTTGTAAATTTTGCCCAGTTTCTTTTTATTTTCCTTCGGAAAGGAATGTGTTTTGGTTTGTAGGACAAGATTTTTGATACAATTAGGTACAGATAATATCAGGTAACGGGTGCGATACGGTGAATTCTAGTTTCCGTGTCGAACGTAGACAGACGGCATCGCATACAATACAATACAATTTAATTTTATTTCTAGTTTAGGTTTATATTTTATTTTATATAATTTTGATATTGTCATAAGATAATTAAGTTGTTTAAATAAATAAAGTAATATACTATACCATGTATTTGTACACCATATCGTTTAGTAATAGAAACATATTATTATTTACGAAGCAGTACACCATCTTACCATCGGGAGAGCCTTTCGAATGTCCTGCAACCTCCATCTATCCTATCATACAAAATATATTCTATCATCTATCAGTCTATTACACAATATGAGGTTTACCAGTGTAAAAGAAACTTATTTTTTTGGATCCAATTTTATGCTCACCGCCAGTATATTACCAACGTATAGTTTCCATTTTAGGCCTAGCGTGCAATTATACTCGACCGCATCATCACTTACTGACAGGTGAGATAGTAATCAAACCCTAGCTCATAGGATATACATATAAATAAACAGGCCAAGTGCGAGTCAGACTCGCACACGTAAGGTTCCGATTGAACAAAATTTGCCGGAAAAATAAGTTTTTTCTATGGCGACTCCTTTTCATTTTTAAATTAATTTAGTTTTTATTATTTCATGTTATAGCAACTATTTTTATACACACTATGAGTTAATTCAAGTCTCTCTTTATCTATTACTGTTTGTAAGATCGAGCAAAAAACGCCTGCAAAAACACGTTTCTTGTATGGGGACCCCTTTTTATTTGTAACTTTATTCTGTTTTTAGGATTTTTTGTTATAGTGGCCATAGCAATACATACTTTGCGAAGATTTCAAGTCTATCTATTATAGTTCATAAGTTCAAGCAAAAAACGCAGAAGAACACGTTTCTTGAATGGGGACCCCCTTTAATATTTATTTTTATTTAGTTTTAGTATTTGTTGTTAAATTTCCGATAGTAATACCACAGTTTTACAATGATACAGTTGATCGCTTTTGATGTCGGACGACACCGCCGCTTGAGTAGGTACATACGCTATCAGCCGCAAATGTGCAAGGGTTGTCAAAAACAAACTACGAGATGATATATTAAAAGACAGAAATTGTTATTTATTTTGAAAAATGAAAGATCAAGTCTCACAGAGATATTCTATACGATAGTACCTTTTTACACAAATAAAATAATCTATCATCGCGTGATCAGCCGTAGCCCGTGTGCGAAGCGTAGGTAGGTAGGTAGGTAGGTACCAATATCAAATAAACTCATTAGTAGTGTTAAACTCTGGTTCACACAAGATCATAGCAACGTGATGCGTATGTACTTAGATTCAAACCTTAGTTTATATAAAAGATTATTGCCTACATAGGTACCAAATGTGAATGATGCCGATAGAATTTTTTTCACAAAGCTTCTTGAAGTAAATTTTTATCCACAACTCAATTTTACTAAATAACTTTGTACAGAGGGGGTATTATTAATTTATACAAAATATATATTGTATCGTTAATACGATACAATATATATTTTGTAGTGCGACACCTACCTGTTTTTTTATGACAAAAATGAGAACAACGATTTTAATATTTTATCTTTTAATGGAGAAATCAGGTAGTGAGCACAAATATTTATAGGTCGTGGGTTTACTGCCAATCTGATTTTACCACTGCAGGCAAACACTCTCCTGGTATCCGTGGCCAGCTGGCAAGGGTAAGGGCCTCGTCCGGGGAGTAGGTACGTCGGAAGCTGCTGCAGTGGAATGGAGATCCGTACGCACCGTAGGCTAGGGAACCCCTAAGGCGGGGTCAATTCCGGCGCTAGAACTAAGCTGCAGGTGATCCTTGTCACCGAAAATTTCAAAAATGCAGTATTGCGGAAATACACTTTAAAATAATAAAACGGAAAGAAGATCGCGCAACCGTCTGGAGTATGGAGATTGCGCAAAGTGGCGTGGACCAGCCGCAAGTGTAGCCGCTCTAGGTATTTCACGTGAAATAAACTTATTTCATTGCAAAAAATAGTATTAGACAATATTTGGTTAGATACTTAATTATAGGAATAAACTTCCCTCGCGTCACGGGGAAATGAAATCGTAAGTCCTTGTTGTATTTTGCTGTCGGAACATCCATATACAGAATAAGTGTGCACCATTATAATTAATGTCATCAACGATTCTCGTAATTAAAACTCGATTTTACACTGTCGCGGCGACCCGCAAAGTGCGAGTGCACAAACTAAGCGAGATTGAGGACCGCGATCCACGCCGCCCGCTTCCCCGCGAGTACCCCACCGTTGCTCTGCGCAAGTACATTCGATTCCAAACTGTATGATTGTAAAACTGTGGTAATACATACTTCGTGAAAACTACAAGTATACCTATTACGGTTAAGGAGATACAGCCCTGTGTAATGCGGACAGACAGACAGTCGTATGGATGGACGGACGGTCGGACGGACGGATGGACGCACGGACGGACAGCAAAGTCTCAGTAATAGGGTTCCTTTGGGTACAAAATTACAGAACCCTAAAAAGAGGTACCTTTAAAAACCACCAACAAGTGCTGAGCAATAAAAGTTATAAAGTATCATGACACTATCGATGTATTTCTCAGCCCAATTAGGGCTGAGCTGCGTTGGAATAGAAATACGCTGCATCTGCCAGCGCTAGTTTAATTTGTCAGGAGATAGCTATTACCAATAATAACGCTTCTTCTAGCTATCGGAACTGTTATTCTAAACACGGCCAATTAAACTTCAGCAACTTCTCGACAATTATACTGCTAAAAGCCAAGTTATGTTTCTAAACAGTTTGGAATGTTTCATTATTATTGAGCTGAGTTGTCCGGTGGTACCTAATTTTAAACCACTCGGGAAAATTGTGGCTAACTGAGTTTCGCGTTTAAGTTGTGTTGTAAATAGTTTCGTGCTGGGTTAATTGTGTCCGAATTTCTTCGATTAATTAATTACTTTTTGAGGTAGTAGGTATTTTGCGACTAATACATGAGAAAATGTATACAACATCATTCTAGTCTCATTTTAATTTGCTGAAGTTGGATGGTGTAGTGTCTGGATGTGGTTAGATGGTATTTTGGTTGGTTGGATGGTTTTTTAAGCTTGCCCAGCATCTATACCATCTGTTACCTAAATTAGCCTGATCCACTCAGGAAAGAAATGGTCTATACGCGTGAAACTGGCTCTAGCCAGAGGTTTTCTCATGGTATTTTCCTGACTTGCAGATGTCTTTACGCAAATTGAAGAAATGGTTTATTTGGCAAACCCCACTTTAACAAAGGTATCTTATTTATATAAACATACTAGGAGTGCCCCGCAGCTTCGCCGGCGTTAAAAACTTTCTTTTATTTACTTATAACTTTTCTTTTGAAAAACGATTCTATCATTAAATACATCAAATAATAATTAGCCAAATCGGTTCACCCGTTTTCATGTTATCGCGTGACTAAGGCAATTCGGGATTCATATTTATAAAACCCAAAAATCACAAATTTTACAGACTTTGTTACCGACCCCATTTCGAAAAATCCTACAACACGTACTTTATCTCATCTTTTTTCGCCATACAAACTTTGAATCCCCGTTCCGTATCCGGGAGGAATTGGTAGAAAATCCTTTCTGAGCGGATACCTACGTCATAATAACTATCTGATTTCTACATTTCAGCGCAGTCCGAAACAATATTGATTTTTAGACTTTGTTACCCCAGTTTATCCTCTTAGGGGTGGAATTTCAAAAAAACCTGAAACACGTATTTACTTATTTTTTTACTGGAGCACTTGAATGAAGTTTCAAATTGAAAATACTATCTAATCTTGTTTCTCCATACAAACTTTGAACCCCCGTTTCATCCCCTTCAGGGGTGATTTTTGGAAAATCCGTTCTTAGAGGGAACTACCGTCGTAATAACTATCTGCATGCCAAATTTTACCGCTATCCGAAACGATATTGATTTTCACACTTTGTTACCCCATTTCACCCTCTTAGGGGAGGAATTAAAAAAAAACCTGAAACACGTATTTACTTATTTTTTTACTGAAGCACTTGTGTGAAGTTTGGGATAGAAAAGTCAATCTAATCTTGTTTTTCTATACAAACTTTGAACCCCCGTTTCATGCCCTTCAGGAGTGAATTTTGGAAAATCCTTTCTTAGTACACCTTTACGTACTAAGACAAATACACCCTCTAAATTTCAAGTCTCAACGACCAGCGGTTTAGGCTGTGCGTTGTCTGTCAGTCAGTCAGTCAGTCAGTCAGTATGTCAGGACAAAGATTCTTACAGTATTAGAAGAAGATAGAAGATTAAGAGACAATAAAGTAAAAACAAATACATTTTGTAAATAGGTATAATTTATTCTAATAAAATTAAGTCTCAGGTGAGGTGCCAGAAAGGCTAATCTCAGTATGTCCGGGGTTACACCTAGACGCTGGTTTTAGGCTAAGCCCGCGGGGTGATGGACTAGCGCACACTAATGGACAGTTTTTAAGAAAAATTTTACTCTAGCTATAACGAAAGACGTATCTGCCTTCGTTTTTTATCTCTAGCATACGATTACTATTATTTAAGAAGGTATACCTAATCGCAGCAGTGTAGTTCATATTCATTTTAGTAAGACGCGATACTTATGGGTGAGATCTTCAAAGTCATCGCTCGCAAGTTATTTGCCTTTATCTTTTTTTGATTAAATAATTAATCTCTGTTTATATTTCTACGAAATCTCTTGTCAGCCTGGTTGGTCTTATTTATAGTCATCGCCGAGTTCCGCGATGGCCTGATATCCCAAACGGCAGACCCTATTAACAGCTATCTCGAGAAATTCGTCTGCTCTTGCCACTTTCCGGGAACATAATGGAATGTCATTTCTTTCTGCCCCTTGTAGAGCAAAAAATCTTTCATTTACTTAGCGATAACATTTTATTTGCTTTGTTTTGATGCTGTTTTTGACAGATTAATCTTCTTCGTCTGTCTAATTTTAATCTTTTTAAGAAATCAATTGGCACCAGAAATAATTTGTCAGTTGTTCGGCAGTGAAATAGGAATGTTTCCATTTCGAATGGCGTGTGATGTGTATGTGGCTTCGAACATTTACCAATGGAGATGTTAACATTGTAATCCGCAAACATTTTTTTCTGCCGATAATTACGGGGGACGAGGTAAACACGCATTGCACACACACAAATCACTCACTTTAACGATCCTGCACACTAGCTTGACACACGCACACAGTATTAAAAATACAGCGTAGTTACGCACGCTCATATGGCCAAAAATGGCTATATGGCCAGCAGAGGGGTAGGCCTTGCATTAACATCGCCTTTGGTAAATGCTCGAAGGTGTGCGAGCGTGTGTCTGTGTGTGTGTGTTTGTGTGTGTGTTAGTTAATCATCCTGTGAATTTTCACAGGATGATTAACAGGGCATGTGCGACATAACATTTTTATGCCTCAATCTTATATAGGTAACTAGATAAGCCATATAATATACTAAATTATATTAAAAAAAATGTTATGAGAAACAAATTAAGTAAAGCTTTCAATATTGAGTAAACTGTAACAATTACAAAAATACATCTAAGGTTAATAAATAGTCAGAACTAACTAATGATATTATTGAAATATATATGAACTAGAAGTGCCCCGCGGCTTCGCCCGCGTTAAAAACTTCTTTTATTTACTTAAAACTTTTCTTTTGTAAAAACGATTCTATAATTAAACATAAAATAAGAATTGGCCAAATCGGTTCACCTTTTTTCATGTTATCGCGTGACTAAGGCAATTCGGGATTCATAATTATAAAAAACCGAAAAACTCAAATTTTCAGACTATGTTACCTACCCTATTTTAAAAAATCCTACAACACGTACTTTATCTCATCTTATTTCGCCATACAAACTTTGAATCCTCGTTCAGTATCCGGGAGGAATTGTTAGAAAATCCCTTCTGAGCGGATACCTACGTCATAATAACTATCTGCATTCTAAATTTCAGCGCAATCCGAAACAATATTGATTTTTGGACTTTGTTACCCCAGTTTATCCTCTTAGGGTGGCATTTTGAAAAAGTCTGAAACTCGTATTTACTTATTTATTTACTTAGAAGTACTTGTGTGAAATGTCGAATAAAATGACTATCCAAACTTTGAACCCCCGCTTCATCCCCTTGAAGAGTGAATTTTGAAAAATTCTTTCTTAGCGGATACCTAAGTCAAAATAACTATCTGCATGCCAAATTTCAGCGCAATCCGAAACAATATTGATTTCAGACTTTGTTAACCCACTTCACCCTTTTAGGGGTGGAATTTCAAAAGAGCCTGAAACACGTATTTACTTGCTTAACTTACTTGTGTTAAGTTTCAAATATAAAAGACTAAATCTTGTTTCTCCATACAAACTTTGAACCCCCGTTTCATCTCCTTCAGGGGTGAATTTTGGAAAATACTTTCTCAGAGGCAACTAACTTCGTAATAACTATCTGCATGCCAAATTTCAGCACAATCCGACTTTGTTACCCCACTTCACCTTCTTAGGGGTGTAATTTCAAAAAAACCTGAAACACGTATTTACTTATTTTTTTACTGGAGCACTTGTATGAAGTTTCGAATTGAATCTTGTTTCTCCATACAAACTTTGAACCCCCGTTTCATCCCTTTCAGGGGTGAATTTTGGAAAATCCTTTCTCAGAGGGCACATACGTTGTAATAACTATCTGCATGCCAAATTGTAAGTGTAATCCGAAACAATATTGATTTTCACACTTTTGTTACCCCATTTCACCCTCTAAGGGGTGCCATTAAAAAAAAACCTGTAGCACGTATTAACTTATTTTTTTACTGAAGCACTTGTGTGAAGTTTCGGATAGAAAAGTCAATCTAATCTTGTTTTTCCATACAAACTTTGAACCCCCGTTTCATCCCTTTTAGAGGTAAATTTTGGAAAATCCTTTCTTAGTACACCTTTACGTACTAAGACCTTTTA
The DNA here is from genome assembly GCA_954871355.1 of Cabera pusaria. Taxonomy (NCBI): domain Eukaryota; kingdom Metazoa; phylum Arthropoda; class Insecta; order Lepidoptera; family Geometridae; genus Cabera; species Cabera pusaria. Next base: position 16,533,609 of record OX940896.1, read on the forward strand.
AACCTTTTTTAAAACCTTTTAAATTTCAAGTCTCTACGACCAGCGGTTTAGGCTGTGCGTTGTCTGTCAGTCAGTCAGTCAGTCAGTATGTCAGGACAAAGATTCTTATAGTATTAGATAATACCTAAACTATTAATATCCTGCTATCACAATAATTCATAGACAAAGCATGCCAGCTTAATAAAATATTAGCTTGGCATTTTGTTAGATACTTAAACTCCTCCAGATTTGACTTTTCAGAACTTTGGCTAAAAGTTCCGTTTCTTGGCTTTGCGCATAATGAATTTTCTGAAATGAAGTGAATCTCTATGCAATTAGAGAAATATTTAAAACGACGGGGTGGTGTAGGTACATTTGATTTTGTAGTTATTTATCGGAAAATTGTATCTTGACAATGCTAAAAGAATTTAGAGATCTTTGCTTTTATTGCAGGCCTTGTATATAAATAAACATGACTTAATGCTTACGACAACGTGAACTATTTGTTTAATAATTAACTTAAATGGTATGATGCAATTAGTTTCTGATCTTACAAATTGCGCTCCGATTTTATTGGACTTTTTTGATATTTTTTGGTTTTAAAACCAAAGTGGCTTATGCCAATACATAAAAAAAGTAACTGCAGCCGACTTCAGTTTTAATGCAGTCTCTAAAAGAAAACTTATGGTTGAATATTTAGCAAATACACATACATTAAAGCAATACGCGATAGAGTATTGAAGATCCACACGCATCGGAAACGAAATTAACACGACAACAGCAGGCTTATTCTCAATCATACGACAGCTAATTCGGATTCAGAAAGTACCTTTACTTCGACTTGGATTTTTGCAATTCACAATGCTGTGATCGGTTACTTTTGATATTTCAATTCGAAAAAATCAGTAATTCTAATTGAAAAGGTTTCCGCGACAAAATAGCTAACGGATTTATCAATATTAAAAATATAAAATGAGGCTTGCGGATCCAAATAAGTTTTCGAATGATGGAGAATCAGAGGGCTGCTGCAATCGGAACCAATAGCCCAGTTAAGTACCTTGTTCAATTCCACCGTAGCTCATTCACTCATCACGGGATTAACAAGTTTATTGATGCGAACTAGAACATCTGTTCCATAGATCAAATTAGATTTATGATTATCAACTTCCGTATAAGGTAATTAATTGATATCGGATACAGAGTGGCTTGTTTCAATCGGCTATAATTAGTATATGAGAGCGAGTCATATTGTAGGTACGTCATTGGTAGGTACTTTATGTTTGATCATACGTGAGTGAGGTTTGAATAAGATTTTTTTAAGCAGACGAAGAAGATTAACTTTAGACATTATAATTTAAGATCGTTTAAAAATCTTAAAGAACCGACTTTAAATGCCGCGTTAGTCATTTTCAGTACGATTTTTTTTAATTTCTTATAGGCTAGCGTTTGATCACTATCTCACATGTTGGCAAGTGATGATGCGGTCGAAGATGGTAAGCACGCTAGAAGGCCTAGAATGGAAACTGGTTCTCAAGGATAGCTGCCGGAACACATTAGATGTTTGGCGACAGATTTTCTAACTTGAGGGTGGTAGCTAGCCAGGCGAACACTAGATAATGTTTATTCGATAGTAAATTTTTACTAAAGAAAAAATTAATTGAATGGAAAAAGTTCTTAACGCGAGCGAACCTGCGTGGCACTTCTAGTCTAATACTATAAGAATCTTTGTCCTGACATACTGACTGACTTAGAGACAACGCACAGCCTAAACCGCTGGTCGTATGGACTTGAAATTTAGTGGGTATATTTGTCTTAGTACGTAAGGATGTATAATAAGAAAGGATTTTCAAAAATTCGCCCCTTAAGAGGGAACGGAGCGTGCAGTTTTCCATACGAATATATTTCCCCGTTTTCTCCCTGGAAAATGCTTCAAGGGCATGCTCTAGAAAGCTCTAGAAGCATTTTCCAGGGAGGAAACGGGGGAATACATTTGTATGGAAAAGTGCACCCCTCGTTCTCTCGTAAATACGTGTTTCTAGCTTTTTCGAAATTCCACCCCTAAGAGGATAAAGTGGGGTAACAGAGTCTCAAAATCAATATTGTTTCGAATTGCGCTGAAATATTTGGCATGCAGATAGTTATTACAACGTTAGTATCCGCTAAGAAAGGATTTTCCGAAATTCACCCCTTACGGGGATGAAACGGGTGTTCAAAGTCTGTATGGAGAAACAAGATCAGATAGTCTGCTTTCTTCGAAACTTTATATAAGTACTTCTGTAAATAAATAAATAAATACATGTTTCAGGCTTTCTCTTAACGGGTGAAGTGGTACATGGCAACAAAGTGTGAATATCAATATTGTTTCGGATTACGCTGAAATTTGGCATGCAGATAGTTATTTTGACGTTGGTATCCGCTAAGAAAGGATTTTCCAAATTCAATCTTAAGGGGGGTGAAACGGGGGTTCAGTTTGTTTAGTCATTTCATTAATTAAATTAATGAAAATAGAAAAATTAAATACTACTATCAAACAAATAAAGCCACAGATTCCACAGACAGACGATATGAAAGTAATAAAATCTTTGTAGCTTACCAAGTTTTTTATTAGATCTAATGGCCTGTATAAAATTATACATACAATATTAAGGTTAAGATCTTTGTATTTTATGTTTTGTATGAAAAGGCTTTTTATACGATTAGCTCATCAAAAGAAATGGATTCAATATTTAAATCTTCTTGTGAGCTTAGCAATATACTGTTTATTATGTAGATTATAAATAGATACTTATCTATGCTGGGGTGGTTTCAAGTTTTGAAGTATTGTTCAGTATTTGTAGTGTAGGTAGTAGTAGGACTTCTGCTAGTCCGCCTGAGGCGGTACCACCACTTTGCCAATCAATGTTCAGCCGTGAAATAGGAATGTTTTTCGGTTGAAATGGCAAGGTGTCCAGTTAAATTACAGGGCATGTGAGACTCAACATCTTTATGTCTCAAGGTAACAGGCGCAGTGCAGTAACATGCAAAATACTGGCAGTTCAGAATTTTGCATGCCGCTGTATGTAATAGGTAGACGTCATCGCTTACCATCAGGCGAGCATCGTGCTTATCCTGTTACCTTTTACCATAAAAAAAAAGTAGTAGGACTGCTAGTGTGTCTGAGGTGTTACCAGCACTTCGTCAGATACTCAGCTGAAATAAACATGTAAATATACTTCAAGGGTAATATATAAAGACACGCCATATTTGGGAAATCTAGAGCTTTTCATGCTTTTCTTGCCAGCAGGAGCACTTTGCCCGTCTTGTTACTTGATATCATGACGCAAAATTTTTGTAAGGACGTTATAAATTGTAGTGGAAAGTACTAATGATAACAATACGTACTAGCCCAAATTTCGTCCTACTATTTGTCATAACGGAGTCTTTACATTCCAGTTTCATCATCAGATCAGCTCGATGGTACCATATTCAGAATTAAATCAAATCAAATCATATTAAAATTCATTTATTTCAAGCTATTCAAAAATATTATTGCATTGTCACCAAAGATGCACCAAACAACACCAAAGTATACCAAATTTGAGTCCAATCGATTGTAAGAAAAATGGATCGAATTTAGCTTTTAAGATTTGACCGTGACAAACATACATACATACGTAACAAAGACATTTTTGTGTGTAATGTCTTTGATACGTAATAACACTAAAAGCTTGTAAAAAATTCATTGACGTCTAAGTACGAGAAACTGCCTTAGACCACCTATTAGTTCACCTCCCGCAATGAGATTTCAGACAATCAAGCAATCTGGGTACAGATTAGTAAAGTAGTTACTACGTAAATCCGGGTGAGATATATTGTGCTGCTGACGGTCCCGACCTCAACCATCTGTTTCGAGCATTTAGAGGTCTCCGGGATAATATACTCGTACATTACTTAAAACTATGTCTATTGTAGAGGATAATAACTGAACTTGGTACGGTACTTACGCAAGTGTTATTTCTAGGATTTAAGATAAATTACAATTGTGCTGCTAAGAGATAACAATTTCATATATTAAATGTGTATTCGGTGAGTTTTTTTTTTCTTAAACGTTGTCATTATCAGTTGCTGCTGACTACTGATAAAAATATGCACTGATTGTTATCAGTAAAGATATTATTTATATTAAACTAAGAGACTTGATATTCGCTAGTATGCAGGCTAGTTTAGCCTTCGGTAGCGTTACGCTATATCCGCTGACGCGGATTTAGTCATGAGCCAATAAACTCTAAAATGTTTGAAGAGGCATTAAATTAAATCTTTACTGTTAATTTGTTAGCTGTCAATTTCCTGCTAAGAAACACATTGATCTAGCATAACTCTCGTAGCTAGAAAGCAATGATTTTCAGATACAACAGAATCCCGCATTTCATACATAAAGGTTACTTGTATCTCGGTATTCCAAGCTATGAATTACTGAAGACCACGTATTATGAGTTGCTTAATAAAGAATTCATTACTACGCTAGTGTATAATGTGTTTTGTTCGAAGTGCAGAAATCTATTAAATTGTATGATTTACTGATCACCCAAGGGCACTTTATCGGTGTTGCTATAAATTGGTTTCTAGTCCCCATATCCTATTACAGCCGATGTCAACAAGATAACGGTACTAATAAATTGTGTAAGCTACATTCGTGTACATATATACAGCATACTCGTTATTCTCGTATGCAGTACCTAGATTATTTTTTTTAAGTTGATGATGTTGTTGAGTTTTTGCATCAGACTTTTTATTCCTTTTATTTTATTTTTTTAAGACAAGTAGAAACTATTGTTTAAGTTTGTGTGATATAATATAACAAATAAGCTTTTATTTAACTTGCCGTGTTAAAATGTTGTTGATAAGACGACTAGTAGACGTCTCGTGTAGACGTGTGTAACTCAAGAGTGATTAACTTAACTAAAAAGAGTTATATCTCTTTAAAGAAAATACTATTTCAGTATATCTTACTCAACCGTCTCTTTAACTCTTTTATATCTTTGCAACGACTCATTTCGCGGAGTTAGAGTAAGCGGGATGTAACCATATAACATACCATGTGTTAAAAAAGACAGCGTAAAGGAGTTAGAGTAAGCGAGAAGCATATAACTCTCTATGCATTAAAAAGAGAGCGTAAAGGAGTAAGAGTAAGCAAGATGCATATAACCCTCTATGCGTTAAAAAGAGAACACCACGGAGTTAGAGTAAGGTAGGTGTAAACATATAAAGGTACGGACAAACCGCAGCGTCCTGCGTGCGCGATCTATGCAGCGATCAGATAGCGCAGTAGTATTTGTACTGACTGGTTCACACCAAACGCGATCATAAAACAATTGAAAAGTACTGAGATCGCGCCCACAGATCGCAGGACGCCGCGGTGTAGCCGTACCTTAACAATCTATTTGATAGAAAAGGAGTGTAGCGTCACGGAGTTATTAGGGATATAGAGATATAAAAGAGTTATATATATCTTTTGTTAATAAAATAAAACTTTTTACAAAAAAATTAAACCGCCGAAAAAACTGAAAAGCAAAAAATAATAAAACTTTTTATTTAACCTTAATAACGATGTTCTTAAACTACTGTAAGTATACCTAAGTATATATTTTTGTAATTGTTTTGAGTTTTTAACTAAACATAATAACTAAGTTCTAAAACTAATGTAAGTATGTATACCTAAGTAATTTCGAGTCGTCGCCAAATAATCAATAAGAAAAGATCACTAAATAACCTCTTAAATTTAAAGAAATAATCAAATCAAATTAACAATGCAACGTGAAATCTCCAGCGATGAACATAAACATTCAAGAAGTTTAATTATTTTTGGTTTTTAGTTTTTGCGGCGGTTTAACTTTTTTGTTAAAATGTTTTATTTTATAATTTTTTGTGGCCATAATCTACTAGGTTAAAAAAAAGGATTCCGACAAATTGAGAACTTCCTCCTTTTTTGTGAAGTCGGTTAAAAAGCAGGCGTCATTGCTTACCCCTGGCCTAGACAAACGTTATATAGAACATTTATGCTATAATAATAAAAATAATTTAAGATCATATAAAAAACTAAAAAAACCGACTTCCAACGTCACGCTAGTCAATACTAAGTTTGAGGTGTTTATCTTCATATCTCTGGAGATACTGAACATATTTCGATGAAATTTAAATGGCGACACCTGTAAAATATCATCATCATCATCATCATCATAATCAGCCGGTAACAGTCCACTGCTGGACATATGCCTCTCTCAACACACGCAACTGAGCCCGATTTTCGGCTCTTTGTTATTTCCAGTGTTTGTTGACATACATTGATGATACGATAAAATCATCAAAATAGTGATACTTTTATCCATTATTTTTGTTGATTTATTCAAAACGGCTCAACCGATTTTATTAAAATTTAAATGGGACCCCCTTGGGGGTATACCCTTTCTATTAAAAAAAGAATTATCGAAATCAGACTACTCTGTAAAAAGTTATGCGTGGTCATACATAAAAAAATATATATATATACGCGTCGACTTGATAACCTCCCCCTTTTTTTTCGTCGGTTAAAAAAGATACGTATCTATCTTTTCTCTTAAAAGATATGGTTTGCGCATGGCTAGTCTCGTGACCACGATGACCCGTTTTACCCTTTGGGTACGGAACCCTAAAAACATATGTTTCAAGTGCGATAAGTCCCGTATTTTAATACTCGTATATATAACTATATAGATTCTTTCCATTGCACTTGATGACGAGGGTTTTTGAGCTTTTATGATGTAGTATTCTCTTTTTACACTTAACTCTTGTGAATAAAAAAAATTATATACACATTCCACACAGTAGTTTAATAAAAGATAAACAGATCCCGATTATTAAAGTAGGATATAATGTATTTCTCAAAGTGTTCCATGGAACGTTTTCATTTGCGTACACGTATTGTATAATGTTAAAGAAAATCCAATTTACCTGAGGCGTGTAACAGGTGGCAAACATGACGCTTAATACGCAACTTTGATACTTTATACGGCTTTTTTTAATCAAGAAGGCGAAAAATATGCGGATCTTACCCATTTTATGTAGGTTGGAATGAGTGTCTCTTCTAAGTGGATAAAATGTTTTACGTTTATTTTTATATTGCAGTGGGTTTTGATTCATGAAAACATTGTTTGAATTTGATAGAGTATTTTTTGGCTTATAATTTTTTTTAACGTCAAACAATGTCACGTTTGCCTGAAATTCAAAGACAGCACTGAGACGAGGCGCTCGACAGTTGACTTTAGTCCAATCTACAGAGCGCAAATATCCCAACCCGTTTTCAAACTGGCTGGTAAACATCATGGCGAATCGTAGGTGGTACTATGGCCGAAACCTATCACTTATAGTCACCAATTTAGTACCACCAAGGGATGACATGTTTGTAATAATCACACAAAGGGTAGATTAAGGTCAAAGCCTGTGGACGCAGGAAGACAACAATGACCTTCCCGTGGATGATAATGACTCCATTTATTGACGTGATACTCATGATTTGTATCAACAAGTATATTGACAGACAAATTAAGATGCTTCAAATATTAAAATAATATGAAGATATTTTACAGCATAATAAAAATATCGCTCACAATCTAGAACGCAAAAAATGTTTCAAAACCGCGGGTACTCATTTCAAGACTATCCAAACTTATTCCATAAATCCGCGGCAGCCGACCCAAATACAAAAATTGTTTGTTCAGTTATCTAAACAACCGCCACAAAGAGGAAACCTCTTGTTGATGTTTAGGTACGCGTTTTCACTTAAGATAAGCCCCTCCGTAAACCGTATTTTACAAGATTAAGTCATCTGCGCGCCCTGCTTTTGTTTTAATCCTGAAGGAATCCGGTGATAAATCGACCATAACAATCTAGGAATAGCGTCTTGCAATGATCCGTTGAAAAACGCTGGGCCGTTTTTTACAGAGATAGCAGTCAAGTCGTTCCCCTGTTTGTCTTTGGAGGAAAAGAGGTTTTAGTTATTTTGCGCTCTGAGTAGATGAAATAGTAGGTACTACTAACTAGATTCTACCAACTAATGCTATAAATCTTTAGATTAATGTACGAAAATTTTCTGTCCTTAAACTCGTGTACTTTAAAAATTGCGTACAAAATATATACATTTTCCTTTTGATTAAGTTTCACTAAATTTTTATTATCGTTTTCGTAGTTTTATTCAAATTTACAATCGCATAAAATCGCTTTGATTCCGATGCCTTAAATCAAATAGTAAAACAATAAACGTAGCGACAGCTGAATAAATCAGTACAAAGTAGTATTTTCGGCACAGGATATTCAAATATTTTACGAAGGGTAGGAGTCAGTTCTCAGTTCACGCACACCAAAGTTAAGTCATAACTCAAGAGGTCTTGACATTCTGTCACGCTTCTCTTACGATATCGTTACCCTCTCTTATGATACCTTGTGGGGACCCGCCTCACAAGGGCTCGTGGCAAATTAAGTTTTACGACATCATATAGATAGATATTATTAAGCGTGATTTTGTATAGATATTTTTTTACTGAGGCCCGTGAAGTGAGGCTGTTGGCATTTTTCGTCAGTCATCCAATTTCTGAGCTGCTGACATACGGACACTGGCGGAGAGTTGATGTGTAGAATTGATCATATATTAGTCGTGCATGGGTCTGAAAAAAAAATCTAAACGTTTAATCAAACGGAAAACTAGAACACCTTAACTAAATCCAAAATGCAACAGTTTGCTTTGAAGTGTTTTAATGTGATTCGTGTCGCAAACTTTAATCTTTTAAATTCTATCTGGGATTAAGGCGGAACTCCAGAGCATACTTACTTGGACCGATAAAAATCTCGTTTAAGACTGTTATTCGATATTCTTTGGACTGAATTGTATTCAACGACAATGTCTGCACTCCGCATATAATGATGCCAAAAATAATTAATGTTTAAAGAAAAAGTTACGGTATTAGTTACGGTATTGGTTTTCATATTTTATGAAAGATTAATAGGTTCAATCTGTTTTGAAGCTCAACTTTTTATCATCTTATGTCTACTCCTACATTATACTCGTACTTCGTATACTAAAACAATGTCTTTTAGACCACAATGTCACTAACGTTCGGTGAGATAGTGCTAAAGTAATAGTTCCCATTCTAGGCCTAGCGTGCTTCCATCCTCGACCGCATCGTCACATCAACAAACGAAATAGTGGCCAAACGCTAGACTATTCGATAAAAAAGAGCTGCATTCATAAAAAAAACAATTATTAAGAGTGTCAATCTTATATCAACACTTTGCCCAGACTACTGGCCTTATACCTAAGTGCAGATCGAAGGTGCAACTATGGGAGGATCTCAGGAAGTGGTTTGACGGAAGATTTATGACCAGCCTTTGAATACGAGGCATTAAGGGTTATTCGCGCGGATTAAGCTAACCCTTTGTTGCTTGAGGCATATAAATGTTCGTATTTCGTATGAATATTCAGCGGCTTATTATGTAGATAAGTTTCGTAGGTTTGGCGGTGTTAGCTGTGTTAAGATACGTTTGACGGGTGATGTTTGTGTTTAATTTGATCAAGTATGTTATTACATGTTTAATTACGAGTAGGTCAGTGAAGCAGATAAGGACTTTATGTAAATATCTATCATATTAATTATGATGATTATTTAGGGGGAATCCGGGAGAGTTGAACTACTTTTTATAAAAATGTATGTAAAGTCTATTAGTCACAGCGATTCATTTCTAATATCAGTAGCTACTACATTTCAACTAGTAGCGTTTAGCAATAACCAAATTGAAAACTATCCCTGCAACTGAGATGTGTGCATACATTTAAAGAGATTGAGTTTTGGTTCAAGTAACGGGTGGGAGAGTTGACCAGAGGGCGAGGGAGAGTTGATCATATACTTTCTTACTTAAGGTGCAACAATGTTTTTGAATCGAAGTGATACTGAGATCTGGTTTTTCGTGAATATTGGTCAGTTTAAGTGTAAATTAGAAGTTCGTCTAGATCCAGGGTATGTGATATTTCTTAACGACAAAAAAAAATACTTCGGAAACGTAATTTCGGCGAATTTTTTTTGCAATAAAGGGTAGTTTGCCATGGTTCTTATCTGGTAGTGTTTACCACCGCGTCCGAATACGAAACGCCACGTGTAATTGCCGTTACTCATAATGATTTGATTTCTCTGTAGTTGTAAGCTGTTTCGGTGTGCTACTACCGTGCAACATAGCTGATAATGCTCGTCGGCAAGTAAACGCGGCGGACAGGATTATTCAAGTATTGTTGGTGTGGATACAGGTATCATTACAATGTTACTTTTGTTTTGTTAATCGACTATGCGAAGAGGTTGACTGTGTTAAATAATTGGGCAATAAATAATTTAGATACGAGTAATTGTCTACCTAGAAACGCAAAAGCGTAGTCAAATCATCGTGCGACAACCTATAATAGGCCGTGTTAACATTTGTATTTGCTGTTACACCCACAGGGCGTCATTTGTATTACTTTGTACGATGTTATAAATTTGTTTGCCATATTTATTGCGATTAAAAATCGTTTTAAAGTCTATGATGTTGGTTGATCATGAACAGAGTAATGGATTTCAGTTAAATTGAGAGTGGCTACCTGTCAACGTACAGGGTTTGGTGTACGATAAAAAGTTAAGTAAAAAAAAAAAATTGAAGTTACTTCGAAATTGTTGTTAGTACTTCATGACATGAGCAGTTTAGTTCGGTAGTAAAGTGATGGCGTTATTTCGATGGTCAGGTTGGGCCGAACGTAGGAAACTTGAATCTGGTGAAATATAGACTTACAGCGGCGAGTTAAAGAAGGTGTGAGGAGTGGAAGTGAGGTGATAGAAACAGTAAGCAAGTTACTTACTACTTATGATGCAAACTGCGTTTTAGTTAGATTTTATTTCTATTACTTGCGAAGCGTTATTCAACACTGGTGAATCATTTTAATAGCCCCGACATTGCGGCTATTCTGTGCCCCTACATTGTGGCAACTTGTTACTTAAGTAGTCCCAACATTGTAACAATTTTGAGTGTTTATTTTGTATTGTAACTATAGAGTGTTTATTTTGTACCCCGACGTTGTGGTACTCGCGGCCCCGACATTGTGGCAATCTCGTACCCCGACATTATGGCAATCTCGTACCCCGACATTGTGGCAATCTCGTACCCGACATTGTGGTACTTGTACCCCGACTTCGTGATGTTCGCAGTCCCGATATTGTGTGGCTCTCTTCTGCTTCAAGCATCGCGGCATTTGTCGGCGGTCGCACCACTGCGCGCCATCCGAGGCGTGCTGGTGCACGCTCCCCGTAGCGCGACTGCGCGCCGTCCGAGGCGTGCTGGTGCGCGCTCCCCGCAGCGCGACTGCGCGCCGTCCGAGGTGTGCTGGTGCGCGCTCCCTGCAGCGCGACTGCGCTCTCCTCAACGTGACAGTCGTGCTACTGCGCGAGTACGTGCCATACTGTGCGTGCTCGTTGCGCGCTGGTGCTCGCTTGCCGAGCTTCATGCTGAGCTCCTCGCGGGGCAGCGCGCTGAAGCGTGATACTGTCGTTGGTTGCACCACTGCCTGCGCGCACGCATGGTGCTGAGCTCTGCAACGAAGCGGTCGAGGACGTCCCGCTGTCAGGAGAGGCCTTTTTAGAAGATTTCCAACTACCCTCACGCTGCGACTGGGCTCGATAGTACAAAAGCGGACAGCAAGCGGGTATCAGGACTCAGTCTTCGTGTGGCCGTCGTACGGTTCGGACGTAATGGTTATGTTGTTAGCTTAGACACATTATGTAATTGTTATTATGTTGAGGTTCTGTGGCATTATATAGCTGTGGGTATTGTGATAGTGTTTATTGTTATTATGTTAAGGTTCTGTGGAATTATAAAGCGGTGGGTATTGTGATAGGGTTTATTTTTTTAGTTTCCTTTTTACTTCTGGTCGCTAAGAATATATTATATATACGGACGTACAGACGGAAATGAAATAAAATGATTTTTTTCGGGTAGAGAATTGTTTTTTTTTTTATATTTAAACGTCATTTAGTACCATAAAGTACATAAAGATATATAAATTATAAAATAAATATTATCTTACTAACATCAAAGGGAGAGTTGACCCACTGGTCATCATATCTCCCTCTCATCGTATGGTTCAATTCTCCATATCCATACTTTCTTCACATTTACAGTTCCAATAAAACGTCACACTTGACGATTCAGAGAGTTATTGTACATGAAACTACGTAAGTTACACTATACAATATGATAAATATTTTGTTAATACCGTTTTATTCACCAGAATGTCAAACAAATATCAAAATTAGAAGTTTTTCACTTTTTAACGACAAAAACAAGTTTCTTTGGTCAAATTTGAACCAGACTAATTTTGGTATAGTTCTTCCAAAGAATGTTCAATGGAAGCACAGCAAAGGTACCGCGAAATTTTGAATGATATATTCGACATAGATTATGTCTAACACCTGGGCAACTCTCCCAGACTCCCCCTACAATAATAATTAAAAAAAATATTTCAATAATAAAAAAAAAAAATGTGTGTGTACTTATGTACACGCGTTAGAAGTTATACTTCTGTGGCGTATGGAAAAAAAATAACTAAAATGCAGTAGTGATTAACGATAAATATTAAAATTAATCAAAAAGATTTTATTTAAATAAAAAAGGTTTTATTAACTTAAAAATATGACGTTAAATATGACGTTCTTACGAAATGACATATACAACTTGAACATAGTCATGCCACCTAAAACTAACTTCACGGTGTAGAATTTAGGTGTCGATGTGCGCGCGCATCGTACCACCTAGAACTAACTTCACGGTGTAGAATTTAGGTGTCGGTGTGCGCGCGCATCATTCATCCAAAAATATTTCAATAATTAAAAAGGTTTGGAGACCCTGTGTTTGCTAGCATGCATCACGTTTGAGTGGCTGCCTGGTGATGGGTAGTTTTTTTTATGCAGCTTAGCCAAAAAGGTCAAAATTATCTATGACGTGCAAAAAAACCTATTTGTGCCCTATAAGGTAATGGGCTCTTCTATTGAATGAAACAATTAAATATGAAACACGTCTGTTTATTACTAGCTCTTACAGAGGACTCAATATAATTAAATTATGAGCTAAAACTTAAAAGGTATGTGCTGGGTAAGCACATAACTTCCCCCTCTTTTAAAAAAAAAAAATATATTACACGAATTCCAAAAAAATCTAAAACATAAATCAAAATTCTATTCAACATTATAAAACATTTAAAATAACATCAGATAAAATTCACGCAATTGGAAAACAACATAAGTACAATAATAACAAGAAAAAAAATCAACATTACCATTGAACATTTTAAAACAAGGTAAATTCTGTAAAATAATAAAACATGAAAAAATATCGTAACACTGTAAGTTTCATAACATCTAAATACATTTTGTATAAAAAAATAAAATCATAAAAAATATTAACTGTCAATAAAACAAAACTATTCAAATGTATAGGGGTACACAATAATCATAAACATTTCATTACTATATTCTTTCGTTACATAAACAAACAGACTTACTACATTAATAAACTATCATCAGGTTACCTACAAAATAACGCTACTTATCTTTATTATCATGTATACCTACCTACATTATTATATTCCAACTGCGAATCTAACTACTGGCTTTATAAGCCGTCCAGATCTCGAAACTCTGTGTGTATTGGCCTTAATATCAACAGTTGCCTTATTAGGCGCGTCAGCAGATTCCTCATGCCTAAGTCCGAAAGCTGGCTTCACTCTATCTATACTAATGACTTTTTCTGTATCCCCTTGCATTAATATAAAATATTTGTCTGTCTTTTTTACTAGTTTGAATGGACCCATATATGGTGGTGTTAAAGGTTTTGTGACCTTGTCAACGCGCACGAATACATGAGTGCAGTCTTGTAACTCGGGATGGACAAATATTTTACCTTGATGGTTCTCTTTTCTCGGGACGCTAGCCAAACTTGTAATTTTCTGTTGAAGGTCTCGTACAAACATCGAGTTATCGGAAATCTCTTGCTTTTTCGGCTCAAAGAAATCTCCCGGTAATCTCAAGGCTTCTCCATAAACCATCTCCGCTGCACTAATTTCAGTATCGTATCTCAAGCTTACTCTCAACCCCAATAGAACAGATGGTAATTCCGACACCCAGTTTTCTGTGTTTCCTCTGCACATCAAAGCTGTTTTCATGGATCTATGCCATCTCTCTACGATTCCATTCGCCTGGGGATGATATGCGGTCGTTCTACATTTGCGGATACCCATTCTTTTCGCAAGTTGTGTAAACAGTTGCTCCTTGGTCAGTTGTCAGGTACAGAGGTGTTCCGAATCTCGTAATCCAACCAGAGTATATGACGTCAGCTACCGTTTCTGCAGTGATGTCTTTAACAGGGTAGGCTTCTGGCCAACCAGTTTTCCTGTCGACCATCGTGATGATGTATCTGTAACCCTGACAGTAACCAATCGGTCCGACTGCATCCATGTGTAGGTGTTCGAAACGATCACTATGTACAAAATGTCCATGTGGAGATACTGTATGTCTATGTATTTTAGAACGTTGACAACTTATACATGCCTTAATCCATAGTCCAACATCTTTGTTCAATCTCAACCAAATATAGCGATCTCGCATCATCTTTCTTGTAGTTCGTGTACCTGGATGACTTATTCCGTGTATAGCGTTGAAAGCTGATACGCGAAACTCTTTAGGTAAGTACGGACGAGCGCTATCTGTTGATACTTCGCAATATATCGGTTTATTGCAAGTAGGTATAACAATTTGTTGAAACTTGAATGATGCATTTTGTAATAGACTTATCAACTCTGCATCTTTGCTCTGCGACTCTGCCAACTTTTCATAGTCAATAGGCGATGGTGGTATGTCTATTGATGCTATGCGAGACAAACAATCGGCTGCTACATTTTCTTCTCCTGCGATGTACTTTATATCTGTACAAAACTGCATAATAAAATCCAAGTGTCTTATTCGGCGAGGTGTGTCGTTCTTGCTGACGGTGTTCTTATGTAACGAATATACGATCGGTTTATGGTCTGTATACACTGTTAGAGATCTGCCTTCAATTAGTGGTCTAAAATGTTTGATCGCCATGTATATTGCCAGTAATTCTCTGTCATACGTGGAATATTTCTGCTGGGCTTCGCTCAGTTTGTTCGAATAAAAACCTAGTGGCTTCCAAGTATTGTTCTCACGCTGTTGTAGAACTGTGCCTGCACATGTATTCGAACAGTCTGTCATGAGGGCGATCGGTGCATCTGGTGAAGGAAAAGACAATGTAACTGCGCTTTGTAGGCTCTGTTTACATTGTTCGAAGGCTTCAGTCGCTTCGTCGGTCCACGGAATAAGACTTTTATCTCGCTTCTTGGAATTGTGTAGGAAAACATTTAACTTTGCATGTACTTCAGCTGCCTTCGGAAGATGTCGTCTGTAAAAGTTCAACATTCCGAGAAAACGTCTCAATTCTTCGACAGTTTTCGGTTTGGGAAACTCCGATATAACCTTGACTTGCTCGTCTAATGGTCGCATTCCATCAGTACCGGTAACACGGTAACCGAGAAAATTTAACTCCGATTTACCGAATTCACTTTTGGCCATATTAATTGTAATGCCATATTTGTCCATTCGAGATAGTACTTCTCTGACGTGATCTCGATGTTGCGATTCTGAGGACGAGGCTATGATGACGTCATCGATGTAAATAAATACGTATTTTTTAGCACTTCTTCACTCATAAAACGTTGAAAAGTCTGTGCAGCATTTTGAAAACCAAATCCTAGTCTCAAAAATTCATATAGACCGAAAGGCGTAGTGATCGCTGTTTTCGGTATATCCTGCTCATTTATGGGAATATTATGGTATGCTCTTTGAAGGTCAATCCGTGTATATATACTCTTCCCATATAACAAGTACGTACAGTCTTGTATACGTGGTATGGGATATCTATCTGGTACCGTTATCGCGTTTAGCTGTCGATAGTCTCCGCACGGTCTCAGTTCACCGTTTTTCTTTGTCACCACATGCAAAGGACTTGCCCAATTACTATTAGAAGGCCTGCATATCCCCATCTCTTGCATGCGTTGAAATTCAGCCTTGACTTTGTGGTACTTATCCGGTGGGAGAGGTCTAGGGCGCGCGTAAACAGCTGGGCCCGTAGTGTCTATGCGATGTAATACCGAATGGCACGGAGAGTCCTTGAAGCACACAGGTTTGGTAACGTTCGGAAATTCTGCTAATATACCACTAAAATCACTATTATAGTCATTTGTCCGTATAGTTGGTTCATCTTGTAAAGCCACTGAAGCAATTGTCTGTAAACTGGTCACTGAATTGATTAACTTCCGGTTATTTACGTCCACTAATAGTTTATAATGAGCCAGAAAGTCAGCACCTAATATCGGTTGCTTGACCTCGGCTACCACAAAAGACCAACGGAACGGTCTACGCCAAAGTCTAAATCAAAAGTCTTAACACCATAAGTATTTATTTCAGTACCGTTCGCGGCAAAAAGTTTATAGTCTTCACACTTCTCACTAAATAGTCTATTTTTATTAACGGGAACCACTGAAATGTTCGCACCTGTATCCACTAAATATTTAAGTCCTGTCTTCTTATCATACACACATGGGCGGGGAACGGGAATGATGGTGCAAATTTCCGCCTGCGATTGCACCACACTTAGTTTTCCGGACACTCAGCTCTTTTATTCCATGCACACGGTTCTATGCATTTTCTAGCTCTATTCCGGTATCTAAAATGATAAGAGCATAGCCAGTCCAGGCTATCAGGTGTGCGACGGATCGAATTACGACCTCGGGATGTTGATCGCGAACGTGAACGAAAACGATTAAACTGTCTATTATCGTTTTTGTTTTGCTCCAACTCACGAATTTTTAAGCTTAATTTAGCTATTTCCGTTGAAATAAATGTATTATCACTGCTTACACTGCTGCTGGTGCTTGGTGTAGAATGTACTTCCGCGAGCTGTAGGGGTCGTGTTGTTTCCATCACCTTATCGGCAATAGCCGACAAATGTTCTAAGTCCTTCACTTCACTGACTGCTAGAACACCGCGCACCAAAGTAGGTAAATGACCTTGCCACATAATCTTTAGCGTATCATCTGGCATCTTTCCACGAGCCAAGTCTCTCATCCTGCGAAGAAGTTGAGATGGTTTTTGATCTCCTAGTTCTATTTCATTCAGCAACTTCTGGAATTGCCGCATCTCCGATTCTTCGTACACTTGAAGTAATCGGTCCTTCAGCGTGTCGAATTTTTTTGATTCTGGCGGCCTCAGCAAAATGTCGCTCACTTGTTGCACGACTTCTTTGCCCAGTTTTGTGACGACCAAGTTGTATCGCGCGTCGTCGCTCAACTTTTGTGGTCCGAGAACGGCTTCGCATTGCACGAACCAAAGTCGCGGCTGATCGGTCCAAAATTCTGGAATCCTCGATGACACGGAAACTACCGCAACTTCCATTGGATCGACCGATGCTGGTGACGTGTTTCTCTCTGTACTTTCTTGCTGTGGTTGCGGCATGGTAGATAGTCCGTAGTCAGGTAATATCTAATGCACAACTATCACAGATGTCTACGCGTGTTCGAAGTCGAGTCACCACTGTGCCCTATAAGGTAATGGGCTCTTCTATTGAATGAAACAATTAAATATGAAACACGTCTGTTTATTACTAGCTCTTACAGAGGACTCAATATAATTAAATTATGAGCTAAAACTTAAAAGGTATGTGCTGGGTAGGCACATATTCAATTTCAAAAGTTGGTTACTGACATTAGCATCTCAAGAGAATATTTACTTATATCCGTCGTCGTTGTGCCAACAATTCAATCTGGTAAGGTTATTGGATAAAAGTTGGATACAAATTGGGTAGGTTCTGTTTACATTTCTGTAATGTGATTTTTTTGTCAAATATATCAAAGCTAGAGGAAGACATTACCTTTAAAAAAGGTTACGTATTATGTACCTACCAACTACCGATTTATACTAATCAAATATGATTTTTTATGTATCGATGTATACAACGATAAATCATAAATTGGAAATATCATCTATCTATCTATCTATCAGTTTTGTCCTAGTATTTATTGAATATGATGTGCTGTAAACATTAAATAAAATGAAACTGCACTCTAAGCACGTGATCAAATAAGTTTTACGATTGCAAGTTATTTGTTTCTATGATTAATAGAATAAAACAGTCCCTGGCTTGTTATTAATAAATCTGAGTGCACGTTAACTCTCTCGTTATCACTGATCAAATATATATTAACATAAAAATGTGATTGAGTAGGAACTCAGAAACCTTCAATTTGTTTTGTACATAACTTCCTAAAGCCTGTAGATATAGCGGGCGATCAACATTGCGAACACAATGTAAAGAAAATTGCTTCGATCCTTATACTTTGACGCTGCTCGCAGCGTTTCGAAGCTCGTGGCAAATATTGTCGCTATAAGCTTTCGAAGCGGGTGAGATTGAGTGCAGATTTTCAAAAGTATAAATATGTCAGCATTTTTAAGGTTACATAATAGGTCTCCAGGTTGGTAACACAGATAAAGATCACACTGGAATCGGTTTATTCTATATAATTTTTTTAATGATTTGCGTACTTCTAATTATTATTAACATGATTTAGGGCAATATGGTAATCAGTGTAATTAGTATATAAAAACAAATTGGGATTGTTTTGGCATGAGATTCAGTTTTAATCGCGCCCCTAATCTGTAGTATTTCGCTGTTTTCTTATACCGTCTCAGCTCCTTATCATAATTTACCAATGAGGTATCGTTGGAAGCGTCTTGATTGTCGAAATCATAGGCTTTATGATGTCACTTTAAATTGAATATGTCATCCTCAAGAGAACATATAAAGTCACGAACTAGAAGAAAAAAATGTTAGCTTAGCCATGTTGGATATGCAATTGAAATGGCTCAATGGACATTAAAAAAAAATATTACTCTAGTTCTAGATGAAAGATTAAGAAAGCAGGGAGGTAATTGTACAATATCATACACGTTTTGGCAACATAGTAAAGTATAAGACTTAAAATCTTCCTTAATCTTTACAAAACAACGTTAGTATCTACCATAGCACAGAAGACGGCCTTATCTCAGCTTTACAAAGCAAGTAAAAAATGTTAGATGATATACACACATACCCAGTAAATCACGCTCGTACCCTGGTATACTACAGCTGTAAGTAAGTTTACAGCTGTATTTTGATATAGATTTAAGATAGATAATCTTAAAGCAAAATATTCTGTTTCATCCGTAATAATGAATGTCGTTGACGGAATTCTTTTGGAGTAACGTAACGTTTTTAGTGTAGTTTGACTAGAATGTTTATTATTTTGAAATATAATACATACCTACGTATGTATGATACGCATATATAAGACGCTACGTTTTATTTAGAAGTAAAAAAATCTATACATAAAAAAATATATTTAAAGCCACAATTAGGGTCAGCTCAGATCGCGACGCGACGCGACCAAAACAATTAAACTTTATTAACTACACAATAAGATACACATTACATTGACATAATTTGGCTGCGCCGCGAAACCAAAAGCTTCGTCACGTCGCGTCGCGTCGCGTCCGTCGCGTTGTGGTGTGAACTGACCTTTACAAGTGTTAAAATATATCTAATATATAAAATTCTCGTGTCACAGTTTTCATTGCCATACTCCTCCGAAACGGCTTGACCTATTTTGATGACATTTTTTGTGCTTATCCGGTATCTATGAGAATCGGCCAACATCTATTTTTCATCCCCCTAAATGTTAGGGGTAGTCCACCCCTAATTTTTTTATTTATTTTTTAGTCAAAATTTTTAATTTCTATTTTTTTATGATACAACATACAAAAATACATACAATCCTCAATTTTCACCCTTCTACGATCAACCCTTATTTTTTAATAGCCATTTTAGTAATTTAATCATTTTTCCTCCATACATACTTACAATAAGTAAGCTATTTTTTGTCTACACTGGAAATTACTACGAAATTATTTATATGGCAAAACAACGTTTGCCGGGTCAGCTAGTCATATTATATATTCTAACATAAATAAGCTACACATATAGGTATTTTAGTTGCCATGTGTCAAACTGTGTCGATCTAAGAAAATTATATTTAACTTTTCAGCCGATTTTCAAAAAAAGGTTTTATTCTTTTTTAACCGACTTCACCAAAGAGGATGAGGTTCTCAATTCGTCTGTATGTTTTTTTTTGTGTGTATGTTACGCGATTACTCCGTCAATTGTGAACGGATTCAAGTGATTCTTTTTTTACTAGGTAGGGTACGTTTTCGAGGTGGTCCCATTTTAATTTTGTCGAGATCTGATTAGTATCTTCAGAGATATGGAGATAAATATCTCAAACATAGGAGAATGTACTGGTTTTAGAAGAAGAGTCCCAAGAAGATTATACACAATGGAGGTTGCTATTGCAAATACTTTTGAAGAGACTAAAAAATATGACCTTGAATAATGTTTTTACATCTTTCTTCACGTTGATTTTGGTTTTTAACCCTCGACGCAAAACGAAGGAGTGTTATAAGTTTGACGTGTGTATCTGTGTATCTGTGTGTCTGTCATCGTGGCATCGTAGCGCCCAAACGGATAAACCGATTTTGATTTAATTTGTTTTGTTTGATAGATGTCTTCGTCGACAGTGTTTATTTCATGCTTTATTTCATGAAAATCTGTTCAGCCGTTTAAATATTATCAGCTATTTTTTGGTTAAAAAAAACTACGATAGCAACTTTCGTAAGCTCGTAATCCTTTGACCTCGGACGTCAAAAAATCAAAATGGCGCTGTCGCAGTATCTTGTTACTTCAATGATATTGCAAAAATATGGTAAGCTTGGTCTAATTCTGAGACAACTCCTTGGAATGGTCTCAATGTACAAAGTTATACATATGCTTTGATTATAAACTCTGATTACATATACAAATCAGTCGGGGGTGGTTTTAATTTTTTGAATTTAAGTATTATTGACTTCTGATATTCTTACAGTAACTGTGAGCGAGATAGAAATAAAGGTGGAGAGAATTAATTTGTCTTCACAGGAATGTTCTACCAGGCAAAGTCTTGTTAATGTGCAAAGTTTTTGAGCATACCTAATATTTTTTGACATGACATGACGTTTGGCGAAGATGGCGGCCATATCAGTCCCACCCGCGACACTGCATACATAAATAACTCAGAATTATGAATGTACTTTGTACCAACCAACACTGTAAAAAAAAATTATAAGCATAATACCACAGATTATATAATAGTTACTACGTAAATCGTACTTTTTGTTGTTAGGTTGGCTACACAGTGCTTTCATAATTCGGGTATTAACAATGTAAGGAAGTGCCAACTCTTATAACGTAGTAGAGTGATTCAGACTGTGTGGGCCATATGGCGGCAATTAATGTTAATAATCGCAAATAATACTTTTTAATATTCATTTTGGAATACAACTAGTCCGTGTTATAAAAGTATTTGGAATTATTGTAATAAAATAGACAATTATTTATCGTGTGTGTCAGATGCTTTTATTGCACAGGGCCATTTTGGACATTGTCCTTTGATACCTTGATGACATCATTATGACTAGTGAATATTTTCACTATCGCGGCATTTTAGGGTTCCGAACCCTAAGGGTACCAAAAGGGTGTGTCTATATGTGCGCACTTTACAGATCTGTATATTCTTAACCGTAATAGGTGCATACATGAAATTTTTACAAAGTATATACCCGTCAGTGTATAACGGCCCAGACACGAAATTTTATAGATGCATGTAATTTAATTAAAACCTGTTCTGCACTAAAAAGGGGAAAATAAAATCTTAAAAAAAAAAAAAAAAACCGACTTCATTACCACAAACAGGCACTCAAAAGCGAAAAATAAATTACTTAATATAATTATTATAAGCGCTACCTATTTGATCTATTTGAAGTCGGTGCCAGCCAAGTCTAATAGGTAGTAGATAGATACTACTTACATGTATCTACCTACTTACTACTACTACATACATAGTATCTATCTACTATACAATAGACTTGGCTGGCACCGACTTCAAATAGATAAGTGGGTAGCGCTTATAATAATTATATTAAGTAATTTATTTTTCGCTTTTGAGTGCCTGTTTGTGGTAATGAAGTCGGTTTTATATTTTTTGAAAAAGATTTTATTTATGTTTGTTGATTACTCTGCCAATTGTGAACCTATTCGAATGATTTTCTTATTCATAGATAGAGTACATCTCCACGGTGGTCACAAAATACAATTCAATGAGATCTGATGAGTATAGAGGTATCCACGAATATAGAGATAAACCCCTAAAAACTTGTCACTGATAATAAGATTATATATAAGATCGTTACAAAACGAAATAAACTGCCCAAGTACAAGTCGGACTCGCACTTGTAGGAATCCGTACCACACTACAGTATTTTATAAGATCCAGCAAAAAATACCACTATCATTTTTCGCCAGCCTAAAATAATAATTAGTAAAATTTTTATCAAAACGGAGTTTGTGAGCCACGTGCTCATTTCTTATAACGCCATCTAACGTCTAACGCTATCTAAGTGAAAGTTAATACAAAGGTGTTAGGGATCGGCATTTCAATATAACGTCATCTATGGACGTTTGCCTAAGCTTTCATAGATGGCGTTATATTGAAATGCCGAAAAAAACACGTTTCTTGTATGGGGACCCCCTAATTTTAAACTTTATTCTGTTTTTAGTATTTGTTGTTATTGGACAGACAGACGGACAGACAGACGGACAGACGGACAGTGGAGGCTTAGCAATAGGGTCCCGTTTTAAACTTTGGGTAAGGAACCCTAAAAACAGACTTCAAATTCCGCGCTAGTCATTTTCAGAACTTAGTGTGAGGTATTATATCCATATCTCTGGAGATACCTATCAGATCTATATTAAATTACAATAGGACCATTTTGGAAATGTACCACACCAATTTAAAAAAAAATCATTTGAATCGGTTTATAATTGACGGAGTAATCGTTTAACATACATACAAAAAAAACATACAGATTATTTGAGAACCTCCTCCTTTTTGGAAGTTGTTTGAAATTGAAACGATTTTAATTATTCTAGAGTAGGTGTGGTCTTTTAGTAAATTTTGTTAAGACCTGATGAGTATCTCCAGGGATATGGAGCTAAACAATTTAACATCTCAAATTTTAGCATTTTAACTATCTTTGCAACTTACGCTTTAAATTTTAATAAATTATAACAGACTAATAAATGTCAAATAGCTGAGTATTTAATTTCTTGTACCTTTTTATACTAAATCTAGTTAATATACACTTTAAACTAACTGACTAAAGCAACATCACTCAGTAGAAATACGGACAGTAGGGCTATTCTGTAAGCTATCTCAGAAGCGGAATCCGCGGTGAGATTTGAATTTCGTATTACGAAATTCAACCGTATTACGATCGTATTACTACGATTGAATTTCGTAGCTTACAGAATAGCCCTACAGCATGAGTAAATACTTGTTTCTCACTTTTTGAGTGAAAAGCTATTTCAATTGTCGCAATCCGCAAGCTTTACGAGACGCAGGCCAGAGGTAAGTAAATCTTTTTTGCGTCTCACGTAACCACTGTTTCTCCAACTGTTGTGTTTATTTCATGGTCGGCACTCGGTATTTACGTTAAACAAAGTTAGTTTTTAAGAGGAAACGCGGGGCGCAGTTTTCCATGCAAATGTATTACCTCGTTTCCTCCCTAGAAAATGCTTCTAGAGCGAAATTTGTTTCTACAAAATATCAAGGTCTGCTGCCGTAGCTACGCCCCATCATTTGTTTTTTTTTTTGCCCAACCTATTGCAAAAAGAAATATAAGCCTGCTAACCTTCTCTTTGAAATATTTGAAGGGTCATATTTCTATAGGGGCATAGCTACAGCAGACCTTAATTTTTTGTAGAAACAAATTTTGCTCGAAGACGCATTGTCCAGGGAGAAAACGGAGGAATACATTTAAATGGCAAACTGCACCCCGCGTTCGCTCTTAACGTCAGATTTTGCGAATCAGGTTTTTATAGATTTGTAAATCTATTTATAGGGAGATTTTATTAAATATAAAATGCACAGTATGCGCATGCTTTTACGCCTCGTGATCGTTTGTCCAAGAGCATGCTATTGAATGTCTAACAAGTAAGTAAAAGTAGGTGTGCGTGCACCGCGAGTGTAGGAACCATATCTACTTTATTATTAATATTATTTTTATTGTTTACAATTCACATAATAAATAAAACACCCGATAGAAAGAAGTAACAGTCTATTTTAGTACACTATCCACACAACTTTATAATAGTTTGTATTTATGTAAAACATTGGAAGGCACAAGCAAAACTAACGCGAGATAGGTACTTATCAATGAGCTACAAATATGGCATGCAATCGCCGTGCGACGTAGGCATCGACTCCCGGCCCGCGACCGAGCGCAGGTAGAAAACCAGTTACGCGAAACAAAAGGCTGCGCGTGCGCCGAGCTTGTGAACGATTTTATAAACAAGGCTCGCGCGTCGGCTTTGCTTGTTCTTATCATTTAATTTATTATGTGAATTGTAAACAATAAAAATAATATTAATAATAAAGTAGATATGGTTCCTACATAGGAAGATCGCTAAAACTTCTCAGTTTAGTTAAAGCACTAGTCATGGTATGGTATGGTGAGGTCACATCACTTTCAAGTAATTATTTAAAAGATAGAACATTTTCATACAAACTTCCATCCTCTTTTTCATCGTCCTAGGGGATACATTTCTAGAAACGTTATTATTTATATTGTAGTACTGTAAAATACTATAAATGGTACACCAAACAAATCACAAATCAATATTATCAAGATAAGAACCGGCACCGGAACCATAATTATTTAGGTACGAGTAATTGGTAACCGACTTCCAAAAAGAAGGAGGTTCTCAATTCGTCTCTATGTTTTTTTTGTGTGTATGTTACGCGATTACTCCGTCAATTGTGAACTGATTAGAATGATTCTTTTTTTAATTGGTAGGGTACATTTTTGAAGTGGTCCCATTGTAATTTCATTGAGATCTGATAAGTATCTCCAGAGATATGTCGATAAACGTCTCAAACTTGCTACTGAAATTGATGCGCGGGGCATTGAAGTCGGTTGTTTTAGTTTTTAAACTTTCTTAATTATTCATCGGATGTTCCAGTGGCAGTACATTTTATTTATATTAAAAGCTATTTACACTTGTTGGCCCGATTTTGTCGTTTGTTTTGACAACCTGATTAAAAATCGGATCGGATAGGTACACGACAGGTGAACAGGCGGTTACTCATGTAAAAACATGCATTTTATTTAATAAAGTTTTTGTGTGAATCGGCACATTGCGTTGATTGGACGTTTGCCATATTTTACGAGCTATATTTCAGTTTTAAATATAGAATAGCGTCAAATTAACATAAAAAATACTATTAAAATAAAATTGTTTTTGGTGATAATATCGCGCTAGGATGCACTCAAAGTTATGCTGCAATAATTCTCAAGTTATGAAATTTCATGCGAGAAGTTTTGAATGTATGAGTGTTAAACGGGTTTCGCGCAGTGTGACTTTTAAAATTGTTTGTCTTCGTTTTATTGCAAAGAATTATATTCTCCAGAAACTGAATGAGATCTTTGATAAGAGGGTCATGAATTTATAAATTAGAAATTGAGACAAATAATCGTGAAGACGTGTAGGTAACGGGCGTAGTGCAGCCACGTAAAATGCTGATAATCCAAAGTTTTGCTGTCACTGTTTCTGTTATATGCAGACGTCATCGTCATCGACGGCAAAACTTCTGATTTTTACCTTCAATAGCTTATAGTTGAAATTAAAATAAATTAATAGTTAAAAACTTTTTTAACACAAGCTTTTTGTAAAGACGTTATCATGTGTAATGAAAAATACAAATGATAACAAGACATACAAGCCCAAATTGGACTGTCCTACTATTTTGCTATTACGGAGCTCAGTTCCAACACCCTGGCTCCATTATCAGGTCAGCTGATGGTACCATATTATTGTATTATCACCGGAGGTAAGCAAGTATACCTAATTTGAGTCAAATCGAACGACTAGAAAATGTTTCTATTTTAGATTCCATGGTTTGAACCACACTAACATACATATTTATTAACACGGAAAATTAAATAAAAAGCTTGTTATAATTGATGCACGCTGTTGACTTGAAACAACTACATATTTTATTTACATTTTTCATTTCATTTCATTTTATTTATTTCCACATAAAAACACTCTTACAGCATATGCCAAACCGATGTTAAGGCACATGAGTAAAGAAATGTTCTTTACTCATGTGGTTATGGGCACTTAAAAAATATAATAAATTAAAATATGTATAACAACACTATTTAACTAGGTACTTATAATTATAGATGCTCAATGCACAACTGAGCTGCACCTACGAACTTCGGCAGGCTACAGTTAAATAATTATATCAACGTGCATGGATATGATATTGTTCAATCGTACAGCGCGCGACAGAAGAGGATTCCTTTGTAGGTTAGTCCTACTCGAATGCATCTCTAATATGCATTCTTACATAATTATCCTACTATAACATTATAAATGTCAAAGATTGTGTGTTTATTTGACAATTTCACTAAAAAAATAAAACCGGCAAAGTCGAGTTGGAATCGCCCACCGAGGCTTCCGTACCAACGTTGGTAGGTACCAATTAAGCTAGACCTCTAAATTGTATGAGCGCTCATATAAATCAGAGGCCTATCTTAATTGGTTGAAACTATGTTTGTATGGAGACAGCCTTTAATTTTCAACTTTTTTTATATTTTTTGGAATTTTTCTTTTATTTGTGCTATAAGACCTTGTTGCTTCTTGCCAAATTTTATGATTCTAGGTCAACGGGAAGTACCCTATAGGTTTTCGACCCAAAACCTATAGGGTACTTCCGGTCGACCTAGAATTGTCAATTTTGGTCACAAGCAAGGTCTTACAACACAAGCAAAGGAAAAATTCCGAAAAATAAAAAAGTTGAAAATTAAGGTACATTTTGGTACCTACAAGTTTTCGCAAAAATCTAAATTTGCCCATATCTTTTTATCGTGCTGGCTCAGGATATTTATTTTTATACACCTAATAGGGACTATAGACCTCAGTATCTGGTTATAAATTTCAACTTGCTAAGTCCACCCGTTCCTGAGAAAATTGGTGGTGATACACGGACAGACGGACAGACAGACGGACAGACAGACGGACAGACAGACAGACGGTCAAGAAAGTGATCTTATAAGGGTTCTTTTTTTTACCTTTTGAGGTACGGAACCCTAAAAACAGATGAACGGATTAAGAAGCGGATCTGGATGACAAATACTTTATAAACTATTTTTAGCTTACTTCAAGACGGAGGAGGTTCTCAGTTTGCCTGTATGTATTTTTTATGAATGTTCACCGATTACTGTGTCAATTGTGGATCGATTTTCAAAATTATTTTTTATTCAAGAGAGTATACTCCTGAGGTAGGTAGTCCCGTTATAAATTCATCGAGATATGATGAGTATCTCCAGAAATATGGAGATAAACACCTCAAACTTCCTGCTGAAAATGACTAGCGCGGCATTCGAAATTAAATTGCTTTTTTAGTTTAAAAAAAATGTTGTTACAACTATTAACGTGAACAAAACTCCAAAGCACAGCTAGTCCTAAATAATGCAACATGACGCAAGTAGCAAGTACTAATATGTCCGCAAATATCTAATCTGACCTTACAGCTATGAATATGACCGACCCACACTTCTATTTCCCTAACCAAGATCACAAGTACGAGTACATACTAGTGTTGCTTACTCTACCAAGTTTATTACTTGAACCACAAAGGAGGAACTCTCAGCCGGTGTCGGTACTTCACGTCCAGTACAATTGAGTTTCAGCCTTCAACTCGAGGGTAGATTGGAATTTCTTGAATAGAAGACGTCGGCTTCTCCGGTTGGAATATACGGGAATTGGTTTTTAAGTAATATTTTAAGGGGCGTTTGAAATGCTTCTGGGTCTTAATTTTAGCTTTTGTTTTTAATACAGAAACAATGAATAAAAGTGTACACTTCATACATATTTTAATCTGCCCCCACCCCGGCTCTCAAGCCGAGCATAGCGAGCGGTGGCCCGCCGTGAACATCGCGATCTCACCGCGTGACCTCACAGCCGAGGAAGAGCGACGGATTCGCTCAAAACCTAGGTCAAGAAAATTCGACTAAAGGTACGTGAATTACAGCTGGTATATAAAATGAAATGTCTGTATACAAAATCGCATACTTAAGTTAGTTAAATTGTGTTAAAAATTATTGTTATTAGTTAACTATTTATCTATATTTACTAGACTGCACTTTAACCCGCAAATAAAGACTTAAGTATATAATGAGTCCTAGTGCTGGGTGTAGATGATGTCAATGAAGGTACTATCCACACTGTACTGAGCTCATACTTTGTAAGTAAAAATTTATTTGTAATGTACCAACCACAATTTGAAACTAAATAAGGGTTTTTACTTAAAAAAAAAAACTTTAATATTCAATCTATCAATTACATTATACACATTATTATATTTTTAAAACTACCTTACTATAAACAAATAAATATACCTAATAAAAAAACCATAAAAACTAAAATGTAGTCTACCAAACCACTACCAGTAGGTAAAGTTCCCAAAATGCTGGCTGTATTCCCCCGTTGAATGGCAATGCTTAGTCTCTGAGCTAAATACATGCCAGCATTTTGGTCTCGTGTTGTTTCAATCAGTAGTGTGGAAAAATCTTTTTTTATTTTTATTTAATTATTTATTGTCGTTAATAATACAAAGTGTTTAAAAGTTTCTGTTTAAATAAGATTTTCCACAGTTGGTCGGAGCATTATATCTATGTACCACCTGGCTTACGACCAAAAAGTAGCTTAAACCACCATCATGGTGAAAAAGCCGTCATAACCTTACGGTGTTTCGGCAGCACATAGCCCTTGAGAGTCAGACCATTCTAGGCCTAGCGATGTCAACATCTTCGACCACACCATCACTTAGCACCAGACGAGATAGTGGTGTTACTCTAGCGGATTAAATATAAAAAAGTACTACTAGCCCCGCAAGTTGATATTGCGATGGAACCTTGTCACAATAACAGCTGCGTGACGTCATCCGTCGCAAAAAAGTACAGATAGCAAAAAAATGTAATAAAATAAATGTAATGTTCGAAGCACTTTTTAAGGCACAGTTTATATTTTGGATAACTAACTTAGAGTCTTCTTTCTCTTTTAAAAAATAATTGTCCACTTTAATTATCATTTCGCGAGCACGACTGTTAATTAATATCTTACTCATTTTAACGGGTAACAGGTAACAAAACTAAACAACAAAACTCAAAAACAATAAAACAGGATAACAAAAACAAAAAGCTATAACAAGTACTCAATGCGCGTAAGCACGTAAGCGCGGGCTGACCTTGCGAACGGTACTGACGGTGTGACGTAGACTACGTCACCAAGATGGCCGCCAATCGCAATATGAACTTGGGGGGCTTATATTTATGACAAACATAGACCGCTAATGTGTGACTTATCGAGCACCTTTGTGGCTTAAACACAGGCATTTGATGTTAGCTTATGCCTATATTTGTCCACTGCTAGACATAGGCCTTTGCAAATGCACGCCGCTGACCACAATTCTCGACTACACATCTCGTTCTCGCCAGCAGCCATGGTCTTAAGGAATCCTCAGACTAGTGACACTATTATGATAATATAATAGTAGTAACTAAAAATCAGGTGAGATAGCAGTCAAGTGCTTGTCCGTCTGATGTGAAAAAATCCTTCTCTATATTTGCTGATCCACGGTCTCGACTCAACGAGCCGGCCTACTGTCATTTCAGTTTGCTTATCGGATGAGAAATTTCGATGACTTTGGTTCTCTGTTGGATCTTCCTATGGCATGGTAGAACGGCTTATTACATTAAAGATATAGTTAAATTATAGTATTATAGTGACCTAACTATTTTAAGAATGACAATTAAATTCAAAGAAGGGTTTTTAACGTTTTTGAGAAAAAGCACAGAACATCTTTTTCTACTGCTCTGTAATAAAAAGATTTCGAGTTTTTTGCCTACTTAGTTGAAAGTCTTTCACTGGCAATGGACGCTAGACAAGTCATGTTAATTATGAGAGCTTTATTTTTCCGCTTCGCTGGTTCCAGACTTTTCTTTCCAGGCTAGCGTAATGTAGAGTTTTGTTTCTTTTACGCTAAATGTCTTAGTTAATATCGTATAGCTTTATTCTGCGTGTCGTTTCTGAGAAATGAATTGATACAAATAGTAAAGAATTTTTAATTTAACAATAATTAAATGAAGTTAATTTTTAACAGTGAAAATATTTCAAATTATAATATAATCCTGTAATAAATGTGTCTAACTCTAAAGTGATATTAAACATAAATACATAACTTCATAAAATTATGAACGATAACTTCCAGTGGTTTAGGTACTTCAATATCTTTATGTTTACGCAATATTTTGCATGTAAAATAATTTGTGATTAACCAATGTGCTCCCTAAAAAATGTAACTATCTATGACGATTAACATATAAAAATGCAAATGAAGTAGAGAATGTCTAATTTTCGCTCAAAAAATGTGAAAATGTGTGTGTCAAACTATTATTTTCGTTTAAAGGTGCGTACAGACTATGAAATATGATACAACATAATGTTATAAAACATGTTACAATAACGTGTTGTAATATCATGTTTTATAACATTCCGTGTTCACATTATCTGAAACATGCTAAATAACAATTTTATAACATGTTACTGTTACTATGTTACATAGTCTGTACGCACCCTAAGGCAAATATTTTAAACAAAACATTATGTTACGAACTTAGTTAGATTTGTGATTATTAATAACCGCCTATTATACTCACTAATGATTGTTGTCGACTGTCTCGCCTAGGTTTCATGCATGTCCGATGCACATCCTCGGGAGTTTACGCAGCGAGATCGCGACGACCACTTAGGGTCGGCGCACACAGGCCACCGGCCACAAGCCGCCACCGGCATATTTCCTATAGTTTTCATACATTTTATATGGACTCGCCGCACACGGTTGACGCCGGTGGCCGCCACACGCTACATGATAAAATGTATGAAAACTATAGGAAATATGCCGGTGGCGGCGTTTTGTGGTTGTGGCCCGTGGCCCGTGTGCGGGGACCCTTAGTTAGATTTATATCCTAATAACAGTAATTATTTGGTAGAGCAGTAATATGTTCCAACGCGTCGTCCATTAATTACGTGATGTCTTTTAGCAACTTTTTTGTGGCGCTCTAGAGACCAGAGGGTAGACCGATTTGTTGATGAATGAAGAGACATGACGGAATTGTGAAAAAGAAAAAAATAAATGTCGACGAACTATGTTAATTGGAGTATCATGGAATATGTGGGTATTTGAAAATCATCTTTGTGTTTCTCTCATCTCATTTTATTTCGAGTGACAAATAAGCATCTTTATTGATTTAAATTTGGTTAGCATCCATTCCCAGTCAATTTTTTACGAGCAAATTAAGCATTTATCCGCCAGTCGACTTTATTGTTTTTTAACTAGCCTTTTTCATATAGATATCACAGTAACAATTTGTTTTTGCCTCAGCTATGACCCAGTTATGTTAATTCTTACTTATTTCTTCACAAATACAGATATTTTGCGCCAAAAACGGATAAGACTGCACAGTGTTTATAGTGGAGCCCTTGTTGTGGGCGGTAACGATCCTTTAGGGTGCTTTGTGGTACGCATAAAACTGGGCATCTTTATTTTAGCTGCAGACGTCCAGCCCCTTCAGTCAAGGACTCACGACTACGCACTAAAAGAGAAACGGGGCTGTTATAGTTTTATTTTGCTTTTATGAACAGTCTGAACCATTAGGCTTCTGTTCTTATTTACACTTACACTTGTAGTGTCGTACTAGGTATCACTGCCATTTTACGTCGGTCTTTTGAAGAATTTAAGGACGAAAATACACACTTCTCTTTCTATGAAACAGCTTTAGAGATTATTTGGAAAAAAAATCGTCAAATCAGCTCAGTTTTATATAAAAAAGTACAACCCTAGATTACATTAATGTACTGTTGAATTTCTGATTAACAACATTAAATGGATTGAATTGATCAACATTTTATTAAAATTAGTTTTGATGTTCAACGTCACTAAATATACAGTTAGGAGATACACAAAATAAATCAGTCACACTATATTTTAAATTAAACTGAAATGAAATATACTTGTCGAAAATTAATTGTACACATCGATACGATAGTAAGCTAAGCCTGGGATTTCTTAGTATTAAATAATTCTAGTTTGAGATTATTATTCTAAGCCATATTTAAGGTACCTCAGTAATAGGTCTTTATGAGCATTATGATCATTATAGTTAACCATTATCTTATCATTAGAAACTCCTTCGAGAAATAAACCAAACTATACTGTTGATACTTTAATGAGTCTTAGCGAAAGCTAAGATTTATTATGACTAGATTTGGATGCTTATATGAATTCTAGGAATTCTATGGAAATATTAAAAAGCGTTATTTAAAGGATTTTTACTTTGTGATAAGATTTAACTAATATTGAGAATTTTAGCCAACTATATAAATCATAGGAGGAAATTATAGGACAATATCACCCTGGAAACAAAATTGGAGGAACCAGGAAACAACCAACACACATCCTAATTTTAATAATTCGGATAAAAGGGTACATATAAAGTTTTAAACAAATTTTCTTATTGTAATATTCAAATCTTTAAAAAATTGATATCTGAGATTATCAAGAATGGTTTAAAGAATGTCAACAATACGATGAAACCGCAAACTAAAACCGCATTTATTAAGTTAAAGGTAAGGACACACCGCAGCGTCCTGCGTGCGCGATCTAGGCGGCGATCAGATAACGCAGTAGTATTTGTACCGACTGGTTCACACCAACCGCGATCAAAAACAATTGAAAAGTACCATATATACCTTCACCATTCCGTCGTGGGTAAAAAGTATCGTGCAAACTCAAATTTTCTCAAAGTACTTACAAAGTTATTTTCTAGGTCAGTAGTCTATGGCCGGAAGAACCAAAAACTTTTACAAATAAAATATAAAAGTATCCGAAAGAAGTCGAGTGTCAACACATCAGTCAGAGTAAATGGGGGATAACGCTTGGATTATGTAAGAGGGAAAGTCAAGTAATGCCTTTATCTTCAGCCAATATGAACGCATAGTTGTAGATATAGTTTGTTTCTTTTTATGCTTGCACGTAATAAAGCAGAAGCTACCAGAATATATGCTAGAAGAATACTGAGACTTCGCTGTCCATCCATCCGTCCAATTATTCAATTACCCGTCTGTCAGAGGGCTTCTAAGCCCTATTAGGAAGATATTTGAAATTTTCATGCCGCTATAAATACTAAAAAACTAAAAAAATACACAAAATATTAAAGATGTCCCGCCCCATACAAGAAACGTGGATTTTCGGTGATTTTTGCTCGATTTTATGAACCGTTATAGGATGAGACTTGAAATTCGCTCATAGTGTGTATTGACTATGGCTGCAATTAAAAATTAAAAAGTTCCATACAAGGTCAAAAACCATACAAGAAATGTGTTTTCAAATTCTGTTCAATCTTAAACGGCAATAACAGACGGCAAACAAGCTGGCGGCCCACCTGATGGTTTGTGGTTACCGTTGCCTATGAACATCTGCAATACCACACCCATGGGGGTGCTGATAATGCGTTAGGTTTTGCATGTGTTTTGCAAGTACCTAAACATAATTGGATTTCTGCAGATAATGTAATTGAAACAACAAGAAATATTAAATGTGCACACGCATATTTTATCTGATTAAATATCAATCACTTTTATTAGTTGTGAATGCGTTCAAATGCTTATCTTTGTCCTATAAAGAAAGTGTTAAAATCAGATCCCTTCACAGTGGATTAAAGAAGAAAGAATAATCTATCACAAAGACCTACATCTACGGTGGATCCAACTTTAACGCGGACTCGTCAATCTTACTGGACATTTAATTCCGGCAAGTACGAGCTCCCATTATTGTAACAGATTCGGGAGGCATCAGCAAGAAAATAAAATAATAGTACAATTTAGGTAGTCAGGTTTAATCACAGAGCAGGAAAAGTGTTAATCTGTTCTGTTGGTGGTAAGCTATAATATGGTCAAAGATGGTGAACACGCTAGGCCTAGAATACTCTGGCTCTTAAGGGCTGTTTGCTGCCCGAACACCGTAAGGTTATGGCGGCAGATTTTCTCCTTGATGGTGGTAAGCTACTTTTTGGTAGCAAGTTAGGCGGGCGGAACATCAATACAATATGCTACCATCCGTGGACTAACATCCGTGGTAAAACTTCTATAATACGAGTTAGACTCGCATGTACAGGATTATGAACTATGTAACGTAAAACATACACTATTCTGACTTTATTAATAAGCATTTCAGGGGTGGTTCTCCAAAAATATTATCAAGAGCTGATGATCGTACGAGTTACGGAGATAAAAACCTCAAGCTTGCAGCTGAAAACTTGTAACCTACTCCGTGGCTGAAAATGATATGCGCAGCATATGAAGTTGATTAATTAAAAAAAAAAAAAAAAAAAACAATATTATTGTAGTCTATGTAGTTTCCACGTATGAGTTATAAGAAAGCGCAATCGCCGTCGTCGCGGTCTGAACTGACCCTAAACTTTTCAGTTATAGCTAAAAAATGTACACCGTTGAAACTACGCAAGTTTGTCCACAGTAACACGAGTGTACTTGAAAATGATCACCGACCGGGAAAGTTCATTAGAAACACGCGATAACAAACTACTAAGGATTTATTGGTGCAATTTGTCGAAAGCACTCGGGTTTGAAATAGAATACAGTGATTTTCAATGTAACAAGCTTACGAAACGAATATCATAAGTGTATATACGCGATTCATAAAACACTATGTATTTTATCTAGTCTTGTAAAAGATATGATTTACTTTTACTTTTACTGTAAAAGATATGCAATAGTATAATAGGTTATTGCAAAACTTAGGTTCTTTTTGGTTTACAATACGGAGTATTTTTTTATAGTATGACTAGAAGTGCCCCGCGGCTTCGCCCGCGTTTAAAACTTTTTTATTTACTCAAAACTTTTCTTTTGCAGAAACGATTCTATCATTAAAGACATCAAATAAGAATTAGATAAATCAGTTCACCCGGTTTCATGTTATCGTGTGACTAAGGCAATTCGTGATTTATATTTATAAAACCCGAAAAACCCAAATTTTCAGACTTTGTTACCAACCCCATTTCGAAAAATCCTACAACGCATACTTTATCTCATCTTGTTTCGCCATACAAACTTTGAATCCCCATTCCGTATCCGGGAGGAATTTTTAGAAAATCCTTTCTGAGTTGATACCTACGTCATAATAACTATCTGCATTCTAAATATCTGTGCAATCCGAAACAATATTGATTTTTAGACTTTGTTACTCCAGTTAGGGTGGCATTTTGAAAAAGTCTGAAACTCGTATTTACTTATTTATTTACAGAAGTGCTTGTGTGAAATGTCGAATAAAATGACTATCCATACTTTGAACCCCCGCTTCATCCCCTTGAAGAGTGAGTTTTGAAAAATTCTTTCTTAGCGGATACCTAAGTCAAAATAACTATCTGCATGCAAAATTTCAGCGCAATCCGAAACAATATTTATTTCAGACTTTGTAACCCCTCTTCACCCTTTTAGGCGTGGAATTTCGAAAGAGCCTGAAACACGTATTTACTTACTTAAGTACTTGTGTTAAGTTTCTATATAATATACAAAAAAAATAAATCTAAAATACTATCTAAACTTGTTTCTCCATACAAACTTAGGACCCCCGTTTCAACCCCTTCAGGGGTGAATTTTGGAAGATACTTGCTCAGAGGCAACTAACTTCGTAATAACTATCTGCATGCCAAATTTCAGCGCAATCCGAAATAATATTGATTTTTACACTTTGT
Source organism: Cabera pusaria (assembly GCA_954871355.1). Lineage (NCBI taxonomy): Eukaryota > Metazoa > Arthropoda > Insecta > Lepidoptera > Geometridae > Cabera > Cabera pusaria. The sequence continues at coordinate 16,569,761 of OX940896.1, forward strand.
TACCCCATTTCACCCTCTTAGGGGTGTTATTTAAAAAAAACCTGAAACACGTATTTTTCTAATTTTTTTACTGAATCACTTGTATGAAGTTTCGAATAGAAAATACTATCTAATCTTGTTTCTCCATACAAACTTTGAATCCCCGTTTCATCCCCTTCAGGGGTGAATTTTGGAAAATCCTTTCTCAGAGAGCTCTTACTTTGTAATAACTATCTATTCTATCTGCTGCCAAATTTCAGCGCAATCCGAAACAATATTGATTTTCACACTTTGTTTCCCATTTCACCCTCTTAGGGGAGGAATTTCAAAAAAACATAATACACGTATTTATTTATTTTTTTACTGAAGCACTTGTGTGAAGTTTCGGATAGAAAAGACTACGTAATCTTGTTTCTCCATACAAACATTAAACCCCCATTTCATCCCTTTAAGGGGTGAGTTTTGAAAAATCCTTTTTTAGTACACCCTTACGTACTAAGACAAATATACCCTCCAAATTTAAAGTCTCTACGACCAGCGGTTTAGGCTGTGCGTTGTCTGTCATTCAGTCAGTCAGTCAGTCAGTATGTCAGGACAAAGATTCTTATAGTATTAGATAAGGTTTCTGGCAAAACTTATATAATGATCCTATTTTTAGATACACTGAGCAAAGTGGGGAAGAAATGGGAAACTGTTTAAGACTGGTTATGAAGACTGTTTAAACCTGTCGTCAAACATTTAATGTGTTCCGGCAGCTATCCTTGAAAGCCAGTTCCCATTCTAGACCTAGCGCGCTTACAATTTTCAACAGGTGAGATAGTGGTCAAACGCTAGCCTATAAGATATTTAAAAAATAGATATACTTGTAGCTAGCTTTGCTCAGAGATGTCTAGAAATAGAAATTATTCAGCGTTATCACAGCGGATAATATCAGTTTCATTAAATATATCAATTGAATAGTTTAGTACTGGTATTAGCGGGGTAGAGCTAAAGAGTAACCATTAAAAATATGCATCAATTCGACCCAGCCTCACCCGAAGGTTACTGCAAAACTATGCAACAATGTTTGCAATTGAAATGTATGCAACAATGTATAGATTCTGACCTTTTGTACTTGTACTATTTATTATTCTGTGCCTTTGGAACATTTATTTTGACAATTTAAACTCTGTGAGTTTATTATCACACTCTCCCTTTAACTAATACACTTTAACCGTTTCTGTTATTGCATAGACAACAATAATTCCTAATAATTACTCGTTGGTGAGGGCAAGTAAATTATCATTCATTCATATATAACATAATTACTTCGAGCATTTACCAATGGAGATGTTAACGTTGTAATCCGCAAACATTTTTTTCTGCCGATACTTACGGGGGACGAGGTAAACACGCATTGCACACACACAAATCACTCACTTTAACGATCCCGCACACTAGCTTGAAACACGCACACAGTATTAAAAATACAGCGTAGTTACGCACGCTCATATGGCCAAAAATGGCTATATGGCCAGCAGAGGGGTACGCCTTGCGTTAACATCTCCATTGGTAAATGCTCGAAGCATGATATTTAATTAAGACATGATACATACCTACCGTTTCCTTTACCGAACTTCGTATGATACTCCCCAGTTACTCGTACGTTGAGAAAACATTCATATTTAAAGCACAATGCTAATTTAAATTTCCAGGAGTTTGTCATAAATTCACAACTTTGAGGTGGTACACATGCGATACGTAAAACCGTTTGGCAGTTTAAAATGTTGTCACGAGATACGGCGGGAAATTACGAGTGAAACTTCTTGAATGTGTCATGGATTTATGGAAGAGATTTTACCAAGCCACGTGTTGTATTTACAAAACAACAAAAAGCAGATGCGTCTTTGTTTTACCCATTGATTGATGGTAACTTTTCTGCTTTCATGTTAGGAGGTTCTTAATTCCACTGTTTTTAGGGTTCCGTAGTCCTGACAAGGAACCCTTATAGTTTCGTCATGTCCGTCTGTCTGTCTGTCCGAGGTTTTACTAAGAGACTAGAGAGCTGTAATTTTGTGGGGGGGGGGGGGGGGGGTGTATAAATGACGCCGACGAAGTGCGGCAATAAAATTTTGAAAATTATTTTTTTTTTAGGGTAGCTCCCATATATGAGAAATAGGGATTTTTTTCATGGTCCACCCCATCGTGTGGGGTATCGTTGAATAGGTCTTTTAAAATAATTAAAGGCTTGCTAATACCATTTTTCGATGGAATGCTCCCTTTACGAAATATTAAACTTTAAAGTGCAAAATTTTTGTTCCAGTCCCGCCCCCTCTAAAAGCTAAACTGCTGGCTTGAAAAATCTAGAAAAATTCGTGACAATAGCGCATTTCATAAACTTTAAAGGAAAACTATAGCGGTTGAAATAACTTTATTAGTTTAGCAGTAATAGTCGTTGAACTTGGTTGTTGGATAATTTTGTACCAAGTACAACATACTTAGAATATATCCTGTAAAGTGACAAAGACGGAGTACCTAGTTGCTTGTTTATAACGGGTAAAGACTTGCATTGAATAACAGGCTACTACGGAACCCTACACTGCGCGTGGCCCGACACGCACTTGGCCGGTTATTTTATGTTTCTCACCTCAGAACTCCGTCATTTATTAACTGATTTGGAAGATTTTTCTTTTGTTTAAGAAAGTATACTTTCCGTTTGGTCCCATTGTGATTTCATCGTGATCTGATGAATATCATCAGACATGAAAAGATAAAAACCGTAAACTTGTTACTGAAAATGACTAGCGTGGCATTAGAAGACGGTTTTTTTCGTTTTGTAAACGATCTTAAACTATCTATTAGAAGTCGGTTGAAAACAAATAGTAGATTGTATACCAAGGGTGCAATATAGTACGTTTCTGCGAGGGCAGTTTTATGAATCCCGAGCGTAGCGAGGGATTCTAAACTAGAATCCTGAGCTAAGCGAGGGATTTAAAGTATGTCGGCCTAGAGAAAATAATATTGCAGCCGAGTTTTACATTCTGCTTTTCATCCCCCTCTATAAGAAAAGGAAATAAATAAAAGGCTCTATAAAATAGAAATTCAAGTGCATAATTTTGTGAAAGACGCTGACTAACAACAAACGTAATAAACCAATAAATACATACAGTTTCTGATAAAAACTTCGCACCTTTTGCAGTTTTCACCCGATTAACATTTTACCCTTAACTCTTTGACATATTATACATAAGGACATGCAATACCTACAGAAAAACGGTGCATATCTAAACCTAAAACGTATGCCATTAATAGTCCATTGGTCCATTGCTAGGATTGTGTACAACCAAGGTCATCAATGGATCAATGGACAATCAATGGCAGTCATTTTAGGTTCCATTATGACTTCTAGGCACTTTTTTTTTGAAGTTATATCCATACAAGCAAATGTGTCGCGGCACCTCCCTGTCTATATGTATTTCCTACTCCATGGTTAAAAGTGTTATTATGACAGTCTGTGACCACAGACTAAAAATGCTAATAATTCTAGCGCTTTTTAGGGTTCCGTACCTAAAGGGTAAAATGGGACCCTATTACTAAGATCCCCTGTCTGTCTGTCTTACTGTCTGTCTGTCCGTCTGTCACCGGGCTGTATCTCATGAACCGTGATAGTTAGACAGTTGAAATTTTCACAGATGATGTATTTCTGTTGCCGCTATAACAACAAATACAGACAACAATAGCAGAATAAAGTTAAAAATAATAGAGGGTTCCCATCCAAGAAACGTGTTTTTTTCGGCATTTCACGCCATCTATGAACGCTTAGTTAGGTAAACATCCCATAGATGGCGTTATATTGAAATGTCGATCCCTAACACCTTTGTTAGACGTTAGATGGCGTTATAAGAAATGAAATGTTTATTAATGATTATTTTTTGCTGGCGAAAAATGATAGTGGTATTTTTTGCTCGTGTGAGTGAGTGCGAGTCCGACTTGCACTTGGCCAGTTTATTTTTCTTCTTCTTGGCCACCACAATATATGTGTGCCACTTTGCGCGCTTAATTTTTTTTAAATTTATTTTTCCGTCTATATGACATTGCGGTATTTTTTTTTTAACTTAATTAACGCCGCGCGCTCTCTGTTTACTATTAAACAGGGAAATGTTACTGTCCTATGACAGTAACATTTCCCGTACAATATTACTATAGAACCTCCTTAGACATGTTACTATAAAAGAACAGTCAGAGCTAAAAATTAAAAAATTACTTTCCCGGCCTAGGGCAGAAATGACCTACGTTGCGCGCACTTATCGAGGACCAAACTATCACTTTTCGAATAGATGGGATGAAAACTATTATTACTACATTTAGCCAAACACTTTTTAGTTTGGTCGCCTCATAAGAAGATGTTTCTCCTTACCTTTACCTTCTGTAGCCTCCGTTGTCTTACATCCAGCTGTAGGATAAATATTATTGTGAACTAATATAAATAAAATTATTATCTTTTTGTAGACGACTTTTAAAATAACAACTCTCATGTAGTGTGCGGTGATAAATAACGTGCAACAATGCATTTCCAGTAGCGCGGACGCCGTTGAAAAATAAAATAGATTTATTTAATTATGACACACCTATGGCTTCAACGTGTTATTTTTTGTTGGTTTATTGGCTTAATTTAAACGATTGCTGTATTGCACGACTTAACAAAGGATATAAAATAAAATGATAGTAGATTTTCGACAGACGTTATCACTTTAGGTTGTGTCCAAATTTGACATTGTATAATAATAGTTGAGATTGAATTTTTAGTAAGTACAATATATTGCAAAAATCTAAATGTTCATTTAACTTCCTTTGGTCATGAAACGACTGACCAAGGAAAATGCAACTTGATCGCAACGTCCAGTATACATTAAATTAATTTTTGAGCGTGATAAGTCCCGTATTATTAAAAAAACTACGTGTTCAGTTCGGCAATGTTCCAAGTTATTAAGAATATAAAGATTTTAATTTAGGATGTATTGTTTTTTTTCTATATCTAACTAAGTGACTTATAATCCTTACACTTCTTAGCCAGATTGACTGTCTTGAGAACCATCAAGCTGTAATGACGAGACGCACCAGTATCAGTCTACACGTGTTTCGTCTCTACACGATATATTCTGGAGAAATATCAATGCCAGGCCGCATGTTACGGCTACAAAATGAAATAACACCTTCTCGTATATTTTCTCTTGGGAGTCGTTAAAGCAAATTAAACACCATCACAGGAAAACATACAGATAAATTGATCTACACTGTTTGTGGAAGTCGGCTACAAAGCTGCATTTAAAATGAATGAGCACCTACTTTTTTTGAGAAGTAGGTCCAAAGCTCCCATTAGTAGGGTAGACCAGGCAGCTATTTTATTTGAATAATATTGTAATGAACGCAAGATAAGCAGAGAGATGTCATGCATAGCATCACTGCCGGGTACTTTATAATATTAAATAAAAAAAATAACACATATTTTTGTAGCGTCCTTTTTGCTTATTCGACTTAAAGTGTAAAATGGGGACATTGTTGTCTAAATTCTGAACACGAGGGTTCCGTTTACATTGTAGCTTTTGCGCAATAAAGAGTTTGCAATGTTTTCTCTATGTTTTTCATACCTTAAATTTAGAGCTCTGTGTTTGAAAAACTGAGTAGGTATGAAAATGTTATGAAAGGGTTAGCATACTAATACAATGTCTTTTTTGTGGTTGCCATGTTGGTACTTTGTCTTTTGGGATTTGTTAAATATAAAAATAAAAGTACTGTTTCTTAATAACAAGGTTTTTGTATCACGTGTAATGACAAATTCGACTGTCCCATCATTTGCCATTTGGAGGTTGCAGTGAATTCGTGTAGTACGGGTGAATTCAGTTAATACAGAAACATATGGGTAACAATAACAACTACTATCCCGTGGGTGTCAATGACCCCTAAAAAGAGCTGCGTTAGAAAACTGACTTTAGTACAATTCGTTTCGGGCACTACCCAAACTCGAGATTTATGTACCTATACACAGAAAGAAACGTCTAAACAGCACATAGCATTTCTTAATTTCACAAGCGAATGTATCCCTTACAGCTAGTGCTAGTTCATTTTAATACCATCTTGAGTTAATTAGAACATGAAACTAACGCGTAGGTTAGTTAACTCTAGGTTTTATAGAACCTCTAATTAAAACGCAGTTTCATTCACGCTTACTTTTGCTAAGGCGTAAAGCTGGTCTAAGGTGACGGCGAAAAATATGCGAAAAATATTAGAGAAAATTCATACGAAATGAACATAGAAAGAGAAACCACTCAAAGAAAGAGTTACTGTTTTTCGATTGTATGTTTATGTTCGTTAATTTTGAACTTATAAGTTGATCTTAGCTAATATGAAGGTAAAAAAGGGGCTTCCGTACAAACTTGTCAAATGTTTTAGAGTTCACTTTTAGCGACAAATCCATCCATTGTCCTATTCATTCTTTAGTTTAATAAGAATACTGGTGTACCTATACTAAATAATTGTATGTAATAAACAGCATACAAACAACTTTAAGTCTATAGTAATACAATAGGCGGTCTTATCGCTAAGAGCGATCTATTCCAGACAACCTTTTGATGGAAAGTAGGTATCGTGGCAAGAACTGGCTGGCAGCGCATTGTAATCCAGTCAAATTAGATTAAATTATGATTCCAGTTTGCATTATTTCCCAAAGCGGGATTTTTGTGCAGGCCTTGGATGCATCATTACAAATTACTCGTACATGTCAAAAGTCCCCATCGATCCCGCTTGTGCGTTATTTTTTATTCGAGGTCAAAGGTCACAAATTTGCGTTCTTTGTTTTTGAGATATAGCGACCGCAAATATAACTTGGTTTTTCATACAAACGCTATGAAAAACAAAGTTATTTTTGTAGTTGCGAAAATCATACATCATATATCATACATCATATATACTCGTACGTGGCGTACTCATGCATATTATGACGATTACAACTTTTATAACTTTTTGAATCGTTATATCTCAGAAACGGTGGCTTGTAGAAAAAAAGTATTGGTAAATTTTTTATAGATAATTTTATGATCTACAATTTTATCAAAGGTACTTTTATGATGAAACTTACCGTTTTTCTGAAAATCGCAAAAACCGCAAATTTGTGACCTTTGACCCCGAATAAAAAACAACGCACAAGCGGGATCGATGGGGACTTTTGACATATCATTTGTAATGACGTATTCAAGGGCTGCACATAAATCCAGCTTGTTGAGAATTAATACAAACTGTAATGTCTATTTTGACTGGATAAATTGTGCAATATATCAATCTACAGTGTAAGCAAAATAATGAATTTAAACAATTCTATACAATCACCTAGGAACCTAAGGTCTGTGACATCGTGAAAACGTTTTCGTATGGGTGGGAGCTATCTCGTGCAAATCAAAGTTTAGTCAACTATATAGTATCTTTTCTGTGATTTGGTTGACGATTATTACGATTATTGTTACTGTTTCACATTATAATACAACACCAATATTTTCTATAAACGCGAAAGTCGTTTTGTAAATATGTTTGTTAGCTTAGAAATTCTTCACGGTTAGACCGTGCTCGACCGATTTGACTGAAATTTTGCACAGAGATAGCCAGTATATTATAGTCATAGGATACTTTTTACATTATGTTTTTAAACCAATATAATCATAAGCCAGTTAAGTGTGTAGCATGAGTTATTCGCTCAATAGCTTCATGAGTTTTTAATGCCTCATTGACTTCAGCACATAGATTATGTAATACATAAGAGCATCTCAATTTCAAAATTTAACTAAGTATAACTTACTAAACTGAGTAATATATAATGGTAGGCGGATTTCTGAAGGATCATTAAATGCCTAAAGTTTTAACACTTAAAAGTTTTTACATCAAACTTCAAAATTGGGGGCATTCATCATTTATCTGTTATACTCAATTCATTAATCAGAGTGGATCAAATTACTGAATTTGAACAATTTGTTCTGACAACTGGAGTGAATTATGTTTAAGAGTTTAGGCGTCTGATGGGAATGCCTTTTGTCATTGAAATAAGGAACAGACTTATCAAGTTCACAAACATCTGTATAAATACATGTTTGACACGCTTTTATTATTACCAACGCCTGTATCTATGTAACGGCATCTTTGAACGTAATTTTCAATCCTTTCAAAACGTTGGATTAATTTGAAACTTATGAAAACTGATAGCACCGTCACGTTAATTTATTTATAGCACAGTGTGACCTAAACCCGCATTTTACGCACGCTTATCGTGACTTAAATAGTCGATTATTGCAATAATCTTCTATTTGACGGAAAAGCGTAGCAAGCGTAAGTTGCGGGATTATGTCACACTGATAGCTATAAAATAATATACGATACTCGTGACTTAAGTTATCTATTATTGCACGGCGTAGCACGTCACCTCGTGCAATAATAGACTACTTAAGTCACACTTATCGTAATATACTATAAATTACCGTGGCACTGTAAGTTATTTTATTGGACTATGAAATTGAAATTGCGGGTAGCTGTCGCGATCACACGGCGCGGGCGTCGAACGTAAATTGAAATGTTTTAAACCTACTAACATACATTCAGAAAAAAGTTGTTTTTTAATTCCTTAAAAAATCATAAAACATTACGCATCTTATTCTTCTATCTTATTTAAGAACCTACATTTTTTTTCGTTTTTATTGTTTGTTGCTTTATAGCAAATAATATAGCGGTCATAAAAATACACCCTGTGTCAAAATTTAAATTGTGTATATTTTGTTCTTTTCTCGTTGATCGATTAATTTGTTTTGGCTTCGTCTTCCTCAGGATCTACATATAATTGAAATAAAAAGTTTGAAATTAATTTTCTCTTTCAAAACCACATCACATTTACAGCTTGAGTTGAATAATTTTACACTGGCTGTAATAAACGAAAATCCAGCTCAGCTTAAAAGCTGAAAGCAGGAATACTGTTGCAAATCCGCTTTAAGCAACACTAGTTTTACAGGAAAATGAATAGCTTTAACAGATGTCTGAGGTAAGTTTAAAGTTACTATGAAAGCGCACTAATCTTTTTATAATTTTAAATATTTTTTGTATATAAATAGTAAAGAGTAAGTATCGGGAGAAACAATATGTTTTCCTGTAAGGAAATGATAACTCTAGCGTGACAAAAAATTTCATGTCACTTCACTTCACTTGATTCTTTGAGACATCATGATAATTATTGGGCCCTATCTTACATGCACAATTTTTTGGGTTGTGTACTCAAAGGGTAGAAACGGAAATACATTACACGGACCCCACGGGTACGGGGCCATGGTTTTAAAGCATGGTTGTCGCCGATGCCTACATAATATTATATATCTACTTCCGTTTAAGACCCTCTCCCGCGTCTGCAGCTGCTCCTGCCGCCCGTATGAAGGTGGGAAACTGCCAATGTATCGAGACGATGTATAATGTTTTTTTTAAGTTTAAATTATAATTTTGAAATTCTTTATAAATTCGCGGGTCTAGCCCGATTCTTTTTGCCATTAATGGAGCAAAGTCAAACATTAAAGAGGCCCTTTTAATATAAAATAAAATAATATTGACAAAGGATGTATGTGGTTAACATAATCCAATGTTAACTAGCTATTTTATAAATGTTACAAAAATATGGTCTATCGTTATGAATATTAAGATGTAAGTTATGTAGTCTACAAAATGAGGCACCCACCCAATGATACCTCATAACCTTTGTTAGTGGTAGGAGTTCTGCTGGTTTGCCTGTGGCGGTACCACCACTTTGCCAATTAATTCAACCGTGAAATAGGAATGTTTTTCGGTAAGTATGGCAAAGTGTCCAGTAGAGATGTGTTGTCTATACTAATATTATAAAGAGAGAACATTTGTATTTTTGTATGTTTGTAATGATTTGGCTCAAAAACTACTAGACCGACTTAAAAAATTCTTTCAATAATATATAGAATCGACTTTCGAAATGAAAATAGGCTATATATTATCCCGTTTAAATTAAAGGTACATTCGTGGAGACCTAATTTGCAGCTTAAGTCGACAAAAAAACGGTCGAAAAAACACTGCTCAATTGAAAACAGATGGAAGAATATTTTCTATGGAAGAGTTGTACAACTTAATAAGACCTACAAAAAAGTCCGCGACAGCAGCAGCAACAGCAGACATGTCTATCTCTTAAGGTTGACTCACAGTAACCATTTTAATCTTTAATTTTTTGTAAAAAAATATTACATAATTTCCAAGGCTATTTTCAAGTATATAGTATTAATCCTTATCCAATAATTACGTTAATTAGCTTGGCCATATATTATAGATTACAATTGTCCTCTACAGTATATAATTCAAATGAAAACTTTAGAAGATATCACGGATTTCACATACACGCATCGCAAAATAAATAAAATATTTGTAGTGAAACCACAGAATAGGTCATAGTTACTACGAACATATTATGATAAGTTTAGCTTTTTTGTAGATCCCCACCGATCACAATCAATTCGAAGTCAATATAGTATAATAATATGATCTATTGTATAAAATAATAATGATTTATATATATAATATAATATTTTAAAGCACCCCGACTGATCTATGTATAATCTTTTCATTAAAAGCATTCCAATGACTCTAAACACGACATATAAAATCTGAGCTGTAAGTTGGTGAGGATTTGATTATTCTGTAGAGTCCAGGAGATCAGATCAATGCTTCCATGTTCTTACAATGGTTGAAGAAGAAGATTTTCGAATTGATCAGACCTATGAAAGTTGATTAAAGCTCATAATTTTATAACGATTGAACGAATTTTCATGAATCAAAGCTAAAAACACTCTCGATGAAGACATCTATCAAAAAAAAAAAAAAACTATCAATAATAAAATCAAAACCGGTTCATCCGGTTGGGTGCTAAGATGCTACAGACAGACACAAAGATACACACGTTAAACGTATAATACCCCTACTTTAAATCAAAATCGGTTCATCTGGTAGGGTGCTAAGATGCTACAGACAGACACAAAGATACACACGTTAAACGTATAATACTTTAAATCAAAATCGGTTCATCTGGTTGGGTGCTAAGATGCTACAGACAGACACACAGATACAAACGTTAAACCCCTAATAATACCCCTACTTTTTGCATCGGGAAACGCCGCAAGGTTACGGCGGTAGATGTTCTCCTTGGTGGTAAGCTACTTTTCAACCGACTACCAAAAAGAAGGAAGTGAGAACTTCCTTCTTTTTGGTATTCATTTAATTTTAATTTAATTTTATTTATTTTATTATATTTTTCATTTAATTTTAATTTCATTCGTCTGTGTTTCTTTTTTCTTTCTTTTTTTGTGTGTGTATGTTACGCGATTACTCCGTCAGTTGTGAACCCATTCAAATGATTATTTTTCTAATCGGTAGGATACGTTTTCGAGGTAGTCCCATTGTAATTTCATTGAGATGTGATAAGTATCTTCAGAGATATGACGATAAACGTCTCAAACTTGCTACTGAAATTGACTCGCGGGGCATTGAAGTCAGTTGTTTTAGTTTTTAAACTATCTTAATTATTGGTAGATTTCCACGAAAGATTCCCACGAAATCCATGATTCATGAATGCACATAAAACTTTCATTGGCAGGTATATATATATTAGAACCAACGACCCTCGGGTCAGAATCAGGGTAACTATCTTTTACGCCAAAGGGCCGTCCAATATGACTACGTAAGTATTATAAAACAATGTCCATCACTGCGTCTGTCTGTCTGTTCGCAATAATCTCAATAGCTTCTGAACGGATTATCATGCGGTTTTCACCAATAGCCAGTGTGTTTATGAGGAAATTTTAGGTCCTTAGGTGCATAATTCGTTAAGGTTTTGTGTAAATCGGTTAAAATATGGCGATGATTGTTAAATATGTTAATATTTTATATTCGATGCAACAAACTGATGCAAATGTTGTAGGCATATATTATGTTCTACCCGTGCGAAGCCGGGGCGGGCTGCTAGTATTAGATAAATCTGGGATTCATTGCACCTTATCCAGTCCCCATTGGTGTCTAATCCAAATACACACACACACACACACACACACACACGCGCGCACGCACACGCGCAATCACGCACACGTGCACACACACACACACACACCCACACACACGCACGCACACACGCACAGTAGTTAATTCCAGTACTGCCTGACACAGCTGTCATTCTCAGATGTATACAGTGAGAGCAATGCAAACATTGCTTTCAAAACATTTTATGAGGCTTTCTTGTTGTTTTATGAACTGTGTTTCCCTTCTGTCCGAATAAAAATAAAAAACACTTATCAAAGGCCGAAATGGATTTAAAGAGGGTTACGAAGCAGCTGTAAAACGAAGAGATTGCTACGTTACAAATTTTACAAGCATTAAACAACACGGAATAAAAATAATTACCAGTCATATTCCAAGCTACTCAGACGTTGCTTTCATAGAGCTCAAAAACTCTATGATGATTACGTATTGCATAAGTTCAAAAATAAATGCCGTGCATACTGGAAACTCATAAAAGACGAAGCAGTCGCTGCTGAAAATCTCCAACATATATAGGAGATTAAAATGAATGACATAAAAATTACAAATCCTACTGACATTGCAAACAAATTTAATGATTATTATATTGACATAAGACATTATAGTTTGACAAATCATTTATATAATACAAATAAAAAACGCATTGCTCATAGCATGTATCTAGCACCATACACACCACCAGAAATTATTAAGGTTTTTCCATTCCCTAACAACACTAATTCAGAAGGATTCGATGAAGTCTCTACAAACATTATTAAGCAATGTAAATTAATGTTAGCACCAATACTTTCATTTTTAATTAATATGTCTTTTGAAACAGAAGTTTTCCAGAGAACCTTAAGCTTTCAGTTGTCAAACCACTGTTCAAAAGAGGCGAAAGAACGGACATATGTAACTATCGACCCATTGCATGAATAGTTATAAATATTAAAATACGGGACTTATCGCGGCTAAAATATAAATTTTTATTTAACTCGACGTTTCGACCAAGTTGCATTGATCGTGGTCACGAGACGACTGAATGTTGTGAGTGTCCGCACTGCTATTTATAGGAAAGTTCGTTGGAAACTACCCTCAATTTATTTTAATTTTTATTTTTTATCAGAGTTGCCATTGCGACACACAGCACTGACGATATCGGCAGATTTTTGCTGCTTTGATTTTCGATTCGAACACTTGCTAATTACAGGGTTCCAAGTTGCGGCCAACCTAAATTCACCCTCCCTGTTGAAATTGGGATGCTTTTTAGGGTTCCGAACCCAAAGGGTACCAACGGAACCCTATTACTGAGACTCCGCTGTCCGTCTGTCTGTCTGTCTGTCTGTCTGTCTGTGCGTCTGTCACCAGGCTGTATCTCATGAACCGTGATAGTTAGACGGTTGACATTTTTACAGATAATGTATTTCTGTTGCCGCTATAACAACAAATACTAAAAACAGAACAAAGTTAAAAATTAAAGAAAAGTTAAAAAAAAGATTTTTACGATAGATAGTAGATAGATAGTAGTAGTACTAGATATTATCTTTACCTAAATCTGAATCTCGGAAGCGGCTCCAACGATTAAATAAAATTTAGTACACCTACAGGGAATTTCGGGGGCGATAAATCGATCTAGCTAGGAGTCATTTTCAGAAAATGTTGTTTTATTTGTGTTTTCAATCATCAACTTTATTGATAATCAACTTAAAATATGACTCTTCCCGACATCTATTGGCGAGTAGAAGTACTGTATCAGTAAAGCAGTTAGTTGCTCTCAATTAAAAAAAATAGTATTATTATTCGTCAATAGATGTCGGGAAGAGTCATATTTGTCTGTTTAAGTGGCAAAAAATACCGAGCAAAGCTCGGTCAACCAGATATTTAATAATATTAATTACTACAATTACTATTACTATTACTACTATATAATACTATTCTACCTTTGTGTTAACGTTTACTTAGTTGGTGTTAGAAGTTCGTTAGAAATTCCATAGATGGCGTTCGGAACCCTCCGTGTGCGGGAAAAAGTCTGACTCGCACTTGGCCAGTTTTTTATTTCTACTGCTTCACGCACAATACGGGAGTAATAGTAGCGGTCGGTCGAGAGGATCTTAGGGTCATGAAATTCGATCCAGTGATCCGGTCCGGATTCCAGTAAGTGCTCGGCGATAGCAGATTTATTAACCTGGTGGTTTTTTACAGCTGCGATGTGTTCCTTGACCCTTTCTGCAATAGTACGCTTGGTTTGTCCGATGTACGATTTGGTCGAAACGTCGAGTTAAATAAAAATTTAAGTTTTAGGCGCGATAAGTCCCGTATTTTAATATTTATAACTATGTGCTCAAATCGCGAAAGTTTAAAGTTTACCATTGCATTAATACCGATATTCTCAAAAATATTTGAGAAAGCATTCTATAAAAGTAGTAGTAGTCTCATATACAGAATATTTTGTAATCAAAATTGTTCAAATTTGGGTTCCAGAAAGGATAATAAAAGATAAAAAGAATAGACAGATAATAAATCAACAGTGCTAGCTATATATAATCTTATCCACGATATATCTAAGAAAATAAACGACAAAATACTTGTAGTGTCAACATTTTTTGATATGACACGTGCTTTTGATTTTGTGTCACACGACATTTTGCTGGCAAATATCGGTGTTCATGGACCGGCCTTAAATTAGATAGGTTCTTATCTTATGGACAGACAGCAATATGTCGAAATCAAAGGTTCTGATCAAAATAATGTTGAAACAAAATATACATTTGACAATAGAATTAATAGATATGGGGTACCCCAAGGGAGCATACTTGGGTCTCTTCTATTTTTACTATATATCAATGACCTACCAGAAGTAACAAATAATAAATGTACGCTTTTTGCAGATTACATTTCTATAATAATTGAATGCGATAGTGACATAATTATAAGAAAAAAAAATAATACAATTAACGTAGTGACAAACTGGCTAAGTGCAAACAACCTAAATATTAATTTAACCAAAACGAATTACATACAATTTCAAAATTATGGTAACAAGCAATTTAAACTGGACATTCATTAAAATCACATTGAAATTAAAGAGGTTCTTGAAACAAAATTCTTAGTTGTATACCTGGACCAAAATCTTAATTGGAAATCTCATGTACACTATCTGTGCAATAAGCTCAATCGGTATGTATGCACTAAATAGACTCAGGCAGACTTCCGCCCTGAGCACTGTTCTAGCAGCCTACCACGACTACGTACACTCTGTCCTTAAATACGGTCTACTAGTGTCGGTAATTCAACGGATATCGATAGAATATTTACAGTCCAGAAAAAGTGTGTACGCGCAATATGTGGTGTCCTTTTGAGTCATGTAAACCATTATTTGAAAACTAAATATAACTCCCCTTCCATGCATGTACATCTTCGAAGTTGCAGTTTTCGTAAAAACAAATCCTCAGTTTTTTTAGCAAAGCTTCCAATGTCTATCTGAGAAACACGCAGAATCCGGACAGACTATATCAAAACAACACTATATCAAAGACAACATCATGCCATGTGCATTAAAGTTTTCAATGCTATACCAAAGGAATTAATGATAATTAATGTAAAGCGATTCAAAATAAAATTATTGAATTGGCTAAGAACAAAAAATGTTTATAGTGTAAACGAATTATTTAAATAATTATCATTTAACGATGCAATCACTGACGAAGACATTTTTTGACATAATTTATTTGTATAAGTATTAATTACCATTGAATGTATGTTTGAGTACATAAATTATTAATTTGTATTTGATTGATTTAATTGAAATAATGAATTTGTGCATCTCATATGTCATATTATCATGACAAGATAGACGAACTTTGAAAAGTCACCATCATCTTCATACCTACTCTATTTTTTATGAAATAAATGTACTTGTATTTGATGGCATTGACGGAGCCGAGGCCAACATCAAGAGGCCCTCTACAATATATTAACTTAACTATAAATTATTGTATATGGATGGGAGGATATGATAAGCTATGGAAAGATGATACAAAATATAGGCTATTGTTATGAATTTTTAATGGTCAGAGATCTGGACTATGGGATGAGGTACGGCACTCGTCAATTATGCCTCATTACAAAATATTTAGGCGGATGGTGACTTGCTATACACTGAATGAGCCCCACATAAAGTTGGACCGTTATATTGGCGCCGAGGAGCAACATTGGCGTGGATAGCTAAGGGTGTTGAGAGGTGTGCTGCACTTTCACTAAACGCTACTAGCGGCTTTATGCCTTTAACAGTTCCACCTTGGAGCTTAGGTCTTAGTTCTTGCGATTCCCACCACCGGCCGGCCGGTCAAGGCAAGCCGGGGGTGAGAGTGTCTCATTTAGCCCTCACGGGATAGGGGTACGCGGTGCCACTCACCGTCGGCTCGCCACAAAGCCGCCCCTGCGGGAAAAAATATAATATTATTATTATTATTAAAAAATATTATTATTACCTAATCAATTGAATCCAACTAATCCACGTCGGCATGAAGTCCACAGAGACTGAGCGGATGGTAGCTAAATATAGTGGATAAAAAAATATAGCGGACGATTTAAACAAATATTCTATACATACATAAAACACAGTGGAATTTGATTATTTTAGAATTTAAATGCTGTTTATATTATCCTACCATCATTTAGCTAATTTTAAAAAATTGTCAAGAAATACAATGGACGGAGATCTTTAGATATATATAGAGTATCGAGTAATCTCTTTACTGAATTTTTTTATAAGTAAGCTATTTCACATTCTCGTAATACTATTTACTGTCCGGCTGTCTGGAAAAAACACTTTAAGCGATAAGACTGCCCTTTGCATTACTTTTACATTTGGAAGAAAAGTTTAGTATTTTTTATTATTTTGTAAATTCGGTGTGCATATACAGCGTTTTATCTTTATATCTTTTTATACATAATATTTTGAATGAAAACATCTACAAGACTATTCTAAGATCGACTATTACGGCAATTTTAAATGTAACAATATTTAGATTAAGTTCTAGTTCGTCTTTCTATAAATGAACTT
This sequence comes from Cabera pusaria, assembly GCA_954871355.1. Lineage (NCBI taxonomy): Eukaryota > Metazoa > Arthropoda > Insecta > Lepidoptera > Geometridae > Cabera > Cabera pusaria. Next base: position 16,586,886 of record OX940896.1, read on the forward strand.
GCAACAAGTAATTTTATCGTTTAAGCTTCACCGATTGTAGTTTACAACTGCGAAACGAGTTTGCAAGTTTGATTCAAGTAGTTTGCTCTTATAATGGTCTATTCAAGTTTACATTGCCCAATTATACGCGTTTTGTAGCGAGTTTTCGAGCAAACCGTTATAGTAACGTGTAAAGAACGATAATACAATTATAGCTGCTTTTGTTGTAGTTAAATAATTAGAGTTGCAAGTTTGATGTCTGCTGTCTGAATTTTAAAGTGGTGTAGGTACTGTAATATGTAGGTAGGCAGTTCAAATTCTCCCACACTGTATGATGAGAAAAACCGAATATATCTCAACAAATCACATCGACACACAAAGTTTCTTAATAGAATTATAATATAATTCTATATTAACATATTATGTTAATATATATTATTATAAATTATTTGTTAAGTCAACTTGACTTAATAGTCAACTAAGTTGACTCAACATATAGATTACATACCAGATTTTATGTTTCTTTGAAGTGTTACACACTTTATATTTTTGTAAATTGTTAAACACAATCCAAAATTTCATTGTACCAACGGGACTTGAACCCGCATGCAATCCACTAATTTCGTCGTAACGATACTTTGCACCGTGGCTTAATTGGCAAAGCACCGGAACATGTGATTCCAGAGGTTGCGGGTTCAAGTCCCGTCGGCACGATGAAATTTTGGATTGTGTTTAACAATTTACATACCAGATTCTTCAGTACAAGTACTGAAGATTGGGTGCGTGAATCTAACGGCCGTTTTCTAAAACGCCAATCAAATCTTGATAATACTTGAATTTAATATTTGAAACTACCCACTACTGATCTATGGATGAACTATCTGTTCATTGATACTATTCCAATGAGCCAACACACGACATCTATGCTGTTAGTTGGTGAGGAGATGAGTATTCTGCAGATTCACCATCCTCAGTTCAATACTATATCATTGAATTAACAGGATACCGAATTTTGAATAAATCAGACCCATGAAAGTTGTCTTCATGACCTCATCAACTAGAAAACAGCTCATAATCTTCAAACAGCTGAATGAGTTTTCTCAAAACAAAGCTTATATCTCTCGATTAAGTCACCTAAAACGTAGTAACTATTACATAATCTATGACCTAACTAACAAAAAAACTAAATTAAAATAGGTACATCTGTTTTGGAAGCTACGATGCCATAGAAAGACACACCATACACAGATATATCGTATCTGTCACATATACAGATAGGTACACATTTCAAATATATATCACCCCTCTTTTTGTGTCAGGGTTAAGAACATCTGACAAGCTTGCCAAGTTAATACAGTGTACAAAATAATAAAATAATAATTTCCTCAAAAAACTAAAACACAACTACGAAAAACAAGAATTTGTAAAGGCTAAAAATAATCCTAAGAAAACGTGCAATATTATAAAAGAAATAACCAATATGAAATTTTCTGCAACAACACCAAACGACCTACTAAAAATATCCTATTGTGAAAAATCATCTATCAATGAAGTTGATGCATATTTTGGTAATATTGGTAAAGAACTAGCTTCTCGAATTCATCAACCACAAGACGCAGTTAACACCATTTCTTATTGCTCACCTTCTCAAAACGAAACCTCATTAGGTAATTCCATGGCTATGTTCAGTGCTTATGAAGAGGAAATTAATCATCTTATCCTAAGCCTTTGGGATAATGCCGATGTAGGTTGGGATAAAATACCTAGTACTGTCTTAAAAAACTCTCGGTTTTCTCTCATATCACCCCTTAAACACATTTTTGATCTATGCCTCTCTGAAGGTGTCTTCCCAAATGCCTTCAAAAAGGCTATTTTCCACCCAATTTTCAAGAGTGGGGACAGAGGCAGTGTTTCTAACTACAGGCCTATTTCCGTTCTTACAGCACTTTCCAAATTATTAGACAAAATCTTGAACAAACGTTTACTAAGTTTTTTAGACAAAAATAAAATACTATCTCCCAACCAATTTGGATTTAGGAAAGCAAAGTCTACAGAAGATGCGTTTATGGAACTCTCAAACGAAATTGTATTAAATTTAGACAAAAAACAAAAAACAATTGGCATTTATCTTGACTTATCCAAAGCATTTGACACTGTCTCTGTCCCACTCCTTCTTGCGAAGCTGTATAAAATTGGTGTTAGAGGCCTCCCGTTAAAAATGTTTACGGACTTTTTAACAAATCGCTTACAAACTGTTAAAATTAGAGATTCAATAAGTGATGACGTTGATTTGACTGGTTTTGGCGGGCCACAGGGCAGTGTTCTGGGTCCAACTCTATTTTTAATTTACATTAACAACCTTTGTAATATTGAAATCCCCGAATGCAAAATATTCTCATTTGCTGACGACACAGCCCTTTTAGTAAAAGGTAATACTTGAACTATTGCCCATACTAACGCTGAACATGCACTAAAAATTATATTGTCTTGGTTTACCGACAATTTGTTGACACTAAACATAAACAAAACGAAATATCTGACATTTTCACTCTGTAATTCTTCACAACCACAATCATCATCCCTGAAAATCCACCAATGTTATCCACCTAGAACTGAACTATGCCGCAACTGTCTGACTCTTGAACAGGTCCAGTACATAAAATATCTTGGCATATACATTGACCAAACTCTAAGCTAGAAGCAGCATATTAAGACTCTTACAGGACGAGTGCGCAAACTTATAGTTAAAAACTCAGGTCATCAGCTGATCTTTAAATTTTTAAGACTGTCTACACTGCTCTAGCTCAGTCCATCTTGAGCTATCGCGTCACAGCGTGGGGCGGCACATATCAGACGAGCATGCTGACACTGGAACGGGCACAAAGAGCGGTCTTAAAAGTTATGCTCAAAAAGCCATTCTTTTACCCCACTATAGACCTTTACAGGATGGCTGAAGTCTTGACAGTTAGACAGACCTTTGTGCTCAACATCATACTAAGACAGCACTCAGCCATCCCATACGATCGAGAAAAACAGAAACTGAAACGAAGACAGGATAGAACATATCAGTTGATGTCATGTAAAACCCATATAGCTGAGCGCGCCTCATTAGCAAAACAATTGAAATCTATTCCTTGACACGAAAACAATGCAAATACAAAGTTCAAAGTTGGTTGGAAAAATCATACAGAGAGACTGAAAACCTATTTGTTCTATTGAGATATGAATAAATATTACTAAATATATTACTATATAAGTTATTTTTCAAAAAAAATTAAACCGACTTCATAACCACAAACAGGCACTCAAAAGCGAAAAATAAATTACTTAAAATTATTATAAGCGCTACCCACTTATCTATTTGAAGTCGGTGCCAGCCAAGTCTAATAGGTAGTAGATAGATAAATCCCTACATGTATCTACCTACTTACTAACCTACATGTACCTACTTACTACTACTACATGCATAGTATATAGATAGTAGATAGCTACTATCCAATAGACTAAGCTGGCACCGACTTCAAATAGATAAGTGGGTAGCGCTTATAATAATTTTAAGTAATTTATTTTTCGCTTTTGAGTGCCTGTTTGTGGTTATGAAGTCGGTTTTATTTTTTTTGAAAAATAACTTATTTTACCCTTTTTAGTGCAAAACAAGTTTTAATTAAATTACATGCATCTATTAAATTTCGCGTTTGGGCCGTTATACACTGACGGATATATACTTATTGAAAATTTCAAGTATGTACTTATAATGGTTAAGAAGATACAGATCTGTAAAGTGCGCACTTATAGACACACGGACGGACGGACGGACGGACGAACAGACAACAAAGTCTCAGAAAGTGTTCATTTGGTAGCCTTTGGGTTCGGAACCCTAAAAAAATTGACTTTAAATGCCGCGCTAAAGTGAAAATATTCACTAGTAATAATGATGTCATCAAGGTATCAAAGGACAATGTTCAAAATGGCCCTGTGCAATTAAAGCATCTGACACACACGATAATTAATTGTCTATTTTATTACAATAATTCCAAATACTTTTATAACACGGACTAGTTGTATTCCAAAATGAATATTAAAAGTATTATTTGTGATTATTAACATTAATTGCCGCCATATGGCCAACAGAGTACTGAATCACTCTACTACGTTATAAGAGGCACTTCCCTATATTGTTGAAACCCGAATTATGAAAGCACTGTGTAGCCAACCTAACAACGGAAAGTATTATTTACGTAGTAACTATTATATAATCTGTGGTATTATGCTTATAAATTATTTTTTTGCAGTGTTGGTTGGTACAAAGTATGTTCATAATTCTGAGTTATTTAATAATGTATGCAGTGTCGCGGGACTGAAATAGCCGCCATCTTCGCCAAACGTCATGTCATGTCAAAAAATCTTAGGTATGTTTAAAAAGGTTTGCACCCTAACAAGACTTTTCCCGGTAGAACATTCCTGTGAAGACAAATTATTTATATTTATATATAATTATTTATTATAATTATTAATATATAATTATTTATTGAGGGCCCAGTGGCGTAATAGGGAGAACAGTCGGCTTTGATGCCGTGGTACCGAGTTCAAACCGCCGTGCACCAATTAATTTTTCTATCGAAAAATATATGTGCGCTTCTCACAGTTGCCCTCCGGTGAAGGAAAACATCGATAAGAAACCAACTACCTCCGCATGGTGGTAGGACATATCTAGTGTCCGCCTGGCCAGCTACCACCCTCAAGTTAGAAAATCTGTCGCCAAACATCTAATGTGTTCAAGCAGTTATCCTTGAGAGCCAGTTCCTATTCTAGTCCACTTCTCTATCTTCGACCGCATCATCACTTAGCAACAGGTGAGATAGTGGTCAAACGCTAGACTATAAGATATAAAAAAAATTAAAAAATATTAATTATCCCCACCTTTATTTCTATCTCGCTCACAGTTACCGTAAGAATATCTGTCAAAAACCAAAATCAACGAGAAGAAAGATGTAAAAACATTATTCAAGGTCATATTTTTTAGTCTTCAAAAATGTATGCAATAGCAACCTCCATTGTGTATAATCTTCTTGGGACTCTTCTACTAAAACCAGTACATTCTCCTATGTTTGAGGTATTTATCTCTGAGATACTTATCAGATCTCGATAAAATTAAAATGGGACCACCTCGGAAACGTATCCTACCTATTAAAAAATCATTTGAATCCGTTCACAATTGACGGAGAAATCGCGTAACATACACACAAAAAAAAAAAACATACAGACGAATTGAGAACCTCCTCCTTTTTTGTGAAGTCGGTTAATTACTAATGATGGCACGGACGACACATGCACTTGACCGGAGTGTACAGCTTTACTACACAAGGAATATAGCACATGAGAAGTGTCACTTTTCGCCCTCGACCATGTTGACCGCTGTCAATCCACGTTTAATTACGTAAACATTCGAAATGAGACAAGTTGCAAAAACCTACACCGATTGCGGCCAAAACCCACCGTAATTTACTGACGCGTACACTTGACTACAGTAATTAATAGCCCGTAGTTCGCGTGCAAATTGTAATTTTAATTTAGGCTTCGCTTTTAGAATTTTTGTTTATTCAGCTAATGTGTGAACCGAGGCAACGAGGTCTGTGGTTTGTAAAAACTTTTTGAGCGCAAAAACGTGTTCAATTTTGCGTATGGTCGGTTATTAGGTGAGTTCATACAAGGATTTTTTAGGGTATGTCATGTACTTGTATGATTACAAAATTAATTATAATTGAGCCGCGTTGGGGTAATGAAGAGAAAGCTGACTTATAAGCGAGAGGTCACCGGTTCATAAAATTCAGGTACGGGTGTTCTTTCATAGGTTGTAGGAGCAAATTATATCGATGTTTTGGGTGAATTTCTATCAAAAAGTAGCTTACCATCATCAAGGAGAAAATCTGCCGCCATAACCTTACGGGGTTCCGGCAGCACACAACCCTAAACAGCCAGAGAATTCTAGGCCGAGTGTAGTTAACATCTTCGACCACGCCATCGCTTACCACCAGGCGAGATAGTCAACGCTAGTGTATAAAATTTCAAATATATATATATATATAACAACCAGTACTAAAAACAAAGTAAATTACATAATAAACTAGAAGTCCCCCGCGGCTTCGCCCGCGTTAAAAACTCCTTTTATTTACTTAAAACTTTTCTTTTGTAAAAACGATTCTATCATTAAATACATCAAATAAGAATTAGCCAAATCGGTTCACCTGTTTTCATGTTATCGCGTGACTAAGACAAATCCGGATTCATATTTATAAAACCCAAAAAAGCGCAATCCGAAACAATATTGATTTTCAGACTTTTTTACCCGAGTTCACTCCCTTAGGGTGGCATTTTGAAAAAGTCTGAAACTCGTATATACTTATTTATTTACAGAAGTACTTGTGTGAAATGTCGAATAAAATGACTATCCAAACTTGAACCCCCGCTTCATTCCTTGAAGAGTGAATTTTGAAAAATCCTTTCTTAGCGGATACCTACGTCAAAATTACTATCTGGATGCCAAATATCAGCGCAATCCGAAACAATATTGATTTCAGACTTTGTTACCCCACTTTACCCTTTTAGGAATAGAATTTCAAAAAGCCTGAAACACGTATTTACTTATTTATTTACTAAACTACTTGTGTGAAGTTTCGAATATAAAAGACTATTCTTGTTTCTCCATACAAACTTTGAACCCTCGTTTCATCCTCTTCAGGGATGAATTTTGGAAAACCTTTCTCAGAGGGAACTAACATCGTAATTAATAACTATCTGCATGCCAAATTTCAGCGCAATCCGAAACAATATTGATTTTACACTTTATTACCCCATTTCACCCTCTTAGGGGTGGAATTTAAAAAAAAAACCTGAAACACGTATTTACTTATTTTATTACTGGAGCACTTGTGTGAAGTTTCGGATAGAAAAGACTATCTAATCTTGTTTCTCCATACAAACTTTGAACCCCCGTTTCATCCCCTTCGAAGGTTAATTTTGGAAAATCCTTTCTCAGAGGGAACTAACGTCGTAATAACTATCTGCATGCCAAATTTCACCGCAATCCGAAACAATATTGATTTTCACACTTTATTACCCCATTTCACCCTCTTAGGGGTGGAATTTCAAAAAAAACCTGAAACACGTATTTACTTATTTTATTATTGGAGCACTTGTGTGAAGTTTCGGATAGAAAAGACTATCTAATCTTGTTTCTCCATACAAACTTTGAACCCCCGTTTCATCCCCTTCGAGGGTTAATTTTGGAAAATTCTTTCTCAGAGGGAACTAACGTCGTAATAACTATCTGCATGCAAAATTTCAGCACAATCCGAAACAATATTGATTTTCACACTTTATTACCCCATTTCACCCTCTTAGGGGTAGAATTTCAAAAAAACCTGAAACACGTATTTACTTATTTTTTTACTGAAGCACTTATGTGAAGTTTCGGATAGAAAAGACTATGTAATCTTGTTTCTCCATATAAACTTTGAACCCCCATTTAATCCCCTTAAGGGGTGAATTTTGGAAAATCCTTTCTTAGTACATCCTTACGTACTAAGACAAATATACCCTCCAAATTTCAAGTCTCTACGACCAGCGGTTTAGGCTGTGCGTTGTCTGTCAGTGAGTCAGTCAGTCAGTCAGTCAGTATGTCAGGACAAAGATTCTTTATTAGATTATTAAATATTTGTACTGTAGTACGGCTTGTGTGAGTCCAATTCACACTTGGCCAGTTTGTTCTATAAGTGTTGTAAGGTTTAAAATCTATGTTATTTGTATTACATTGCTAGTCTTTATACCTGTAAATTTTTCATTATATATAGCTGAGAAAACATTTTAAACGTCTTATACTCGTATTACATTTGTAACTTATTGCTTTACTTTTAATAATATTTTCAACACGAATAAAATTGACTTCTGGATCTGTTAACGTACTGAAAAGTTTTGCCTTAATATACTAATATTATTGCTCAACCGCCACGACTACCAGTGGTTTCCTTCAAAGGCGTAGCAAAAGAGGCAGCGTCTGTTTGGGCTAAGGAACTTTATATTAATTTAGTATGCACATTAATGTACTGTGACGATCTCTATGGATGTTGTACTAAACGCCCGGCGGTGGCATAATCTGGACAAATTAAGCCATTATTCTTGCAGTGCGATATACGCGCGCGGCATCCGTCGTGGTACATCAATGAGTAGGTCTGTATTACAAGGCCTGTCATAGAATTTAAAATAAGAAGGGCTACGTCAAGTTGCACGCCAGTCAATCGTCACAAATGCACCACATCATCGTCATTATCAGCACATATCAGTCCATATCAGTCCAATTCTGGTCATAGATCTTTTCCAAAATACGCCACTAAACCTTTTTGGGTAACTACTTTATATGTCTTTTTTGTAAATTGTTTTGTTTATTTACTTTATATGTCGTCGCTCTACGAGTACCTCGGTTAGTAGTCTCGAGTTCTCGAAATAAATATCAAATGTTGCAATAATATGCTGTATCTTAGATCGATGTTTGCGGTGATTATATTAGACAGAGTTGAAAACTATATAAAGACTGCCGACCCTGGTTCTTAATCATTGGATGTGGGCCTCAGACCTCATAAAAATTAACACTACACGCGATCCATGGATGGTGCTAAATGGGTGACTACTAGTGGTAGACTTCGGCCGTTACCCATTTAGATTCACTCGGGGATCACGTATGAAGGGTTAATCCTTCTGATGCAAATGATTCACATTGACCCTTGCTTGGATAACAATGACCCTTGTTTGGATGACAATGATTCCCTCCGATATTTTTAAAGGACACTATTTACATAACCTTATCAGGCAATGAGAGATGAATTGCATTATAAATGATTATTTTTAAGGAATTTCATGAGCTCAGAGCTCTACTTTTTAATTATTGTCACTTACCAGCTACATCACCAGTTGAGATAGTAAGAAAAAAAAAGAAAGAAAAAAACATTTATTTTAAATGTTCAAATAAAAAAGCTTAAAGTTAAAGAATAAAGTTAAATATTATGAAGTGCTAAAATAGGCCAGTCTCAGCACAAATGTCACGACTTCCAGGATCATCGACCCTGGAAATACTGGACGCTGATATATAAGTAGTCAATCGCTTGCCTATTGTGCATAAAAAAAGCTATTTAAATGCATGTTCTATTATTAAGCCATTATCTTCATATTGCAGATGAGAAAAGTACATATTGCAATGAGATTTTGGAATAATCTCCGAAGTATCTCACATAAATTGTCGTAGGCCTCCTCAACATGCATTTGAAGTACGTAAGTAATACCACTATATCGTCCCTAGAGAATATTTCCATATTCGCAAACGCTATTTTCAATGGCACCACATTCACCGAGTTATAGAGTACCGGAATTCCATCATCGGTATATTCTCATTTCATACGCTCGCCTTATTGCCAAGAGGAACCTCTTTATGAACTTATGATGTAAGTGTACTCGTTGGAGCGGAATTACAATATGTGGCAATTCTATTGCTTTATTAAAAGTTTCTAAGCTACCTGTTACCTATATTGTTGTGCAGCTATTTAGTAAGAATATTTGTGAATCTTTTAATATAATATCATAACTACTATTATTAATGAAACAGTCGGTGTGTTTGTATTTTGACATGTTTAGATGCCACGCAGAAATGGATAACGGCTTTGGATTAAATTTTGCAACACAAATAGTTTAGATGGTTAACGATTTTGTCGCGATTTGTTAAATCTTATTCATTGCGTGTTTAATATGTTCACCCATTTCATCATTTTTCCTGTCAAAAAATTTAAAGAACTCATCCGAGAAAAACAACGTCAGCGGTAAATTGGTTTTGTCTAGATGTTTTACAAAGATAAGTTTTGAAGCGATGCTCGGAACCATTTTTTTCCATACCAACATCGAATTTTATAGATTTATCAATCATCGCCCGTCGCTTCGTTTCGCTTGCCTCGGTTTTACATCACGGCTAAAAATGATGGAAGAAGCTTTTTTGTCGTTTTGACACATCGTAAACAACGGGACGAGATTGGTGGAATAAAACATAGGATGTGAGCGACACGTTGAAAGAGATACTCCGTTTTTGTGTCACGCTAGAATAAAATGTTTTATTTCTGAATATTTTGTTGGAAGTCTATTGGCAGAGTGGAATAATCTTCAACTGGTTGGGATTGTTGTGTTGCAATAAAAACTAGTAATTTTGTAGCTCCAATCTGTTCGAAACAATTCAACTTTGGTTGCAATTTTAAGTGTAGTGCTAAATGATAAAACAATAAATTGTGTTTACCCTGAATTAACCATTTTAACACTAACTATGGGTAAAAGAGACGTTAAGTTCTAAGATAGGTAGTACTATATTACCTAGCTGGGATTGCCTTTATCGCTTCATAAACTTCGCGGACGCAACAAAAGTATATACTATCACAATGATGTAATAAGGAATGTAAGGGAGCACACATACCATCTAAGTGCTGCCAGCCTACCTCACCTGCCCGTGGTGCATCCTGCTGACCAATTAACGTGGCTCTGGCGACCGCCAAATGGCGGTATAACCATTTCACAATTATGGCATAGCTAAATAGTAAAGGCCGGTGGCGGGCAGCAGCGTCACCGGTGCAAGAAGCTACGTCCTGCTATCGCCAACTCGCCTGCCCAGCGTGGCGATTAGGGCATATCCCTCCCAAAGATACAAAGTCACACACACGCCAAAGTCCAAAGGCAGTAACTGGAAACAAAGAGCCGAAGATCGGGCTCAGTGGCGCACCTTGGGAGAGACCTACGTCCAGCAGCGGACTGACACCGGCTGATGAGAAGGCCGGTGAGAATAAAAGAAAAATTTAAACATGTAGGTATGCAAAATTTCAGCTCAATCGGTAACCGGGAAATACATAAAATTTTATTTGCAAGATTTGATGACAAACATAGGGACAGGTGAAACTAAATGAAAGCTTGTAAAAAGGTATATAGTCCCTAGTCTTTTGACGTTAGGTACCAACTACTTTTTTTTTACTGGATAAGTGTTAATTATTTTTATTAAATTAAAATTTAAGAAAAAAATGAAATCCTAAAAACTACATTATCTACTTTGCTCCCTGAAAGTTAATATTTTTATCTGAAAAGGTTTTTGGAACAAGCACCACGTTTTAATTGCATTGCTGTTCAAACGAGAACTGAATCCAACTAAAGTTAGCATTTTTAGTTGACGTTTATTAACTAGTTGCGAATTTATTTACTTTCCAATTCTGTTACAATATAATATAATTATAAAACCCGTATATATATTGCTCAGGTAATAAATAATGTTTTTGCAATGGAAGACGAACAAACAAACCCCTTTTGATTATATATGTATGTGTCGATGCAAATGGCAGCAGTAAAGGGAGGCTATGAACAACCAACGTTAATACAATACTTATTTTATACTATATTTTAGGCCCATAGCACACGGCGTTTTTTAAACGCGCAGACGACGCGCAGATTACGCGCGTATACGCGATTCAAACGGGATTCGATCGCAACCTTGTAACTTAAGCACACGGGGCGATCGTGAAACGCGCCTCTACTGCGCGTATACGTGCAGATACATTGCAACTGAGGCGCGGGCGGTGCAGTGGTGGCGTGAGCGCGTTCCCCCCCCTACCCCTACTCCGCTCCTTTGTACGCGCGTTTGTATCGCTTCAAACGCGCGTATACGCGCTTCATGCGCGCGCTTGTATCATCAATGCAAACGCAACAATCAGCGTCTACGGCGCCGAAGACGCGCGTTCCTGAAACGCGCGTCTTCGTCTGCGCGCTTAAAATACGCCGTGTGCTTACGGCCTTATATTAAGACAAACGTCAAAGGCAGGTCATATCTTTTTAACCGACTTCACAAAAAAGGGGGAGGTTCTCAATTCGTCTGTATGTTTTTTTTTTTTTTTTTGTGTTTGTTACGCGATATCTCCGTCAATTGTGAACGGATTCAAATGATTATTTTTTTAATAGTAAGATACGTTTCTGAGGTGGTCCCATTTTAATTTTATCGAGATCTGATAAGTATCTCCAGAGATATGGAGATAAATACCTCAAACATAGGAGAATGTACTGGTTTTAGTAGAAGAGTCCCAAGAAGATTATACACAATGGAGCTTGCTATTGCATATACTTTTGGAGACCAAAAAATATATGACCTTGAATAATGTTTTTACATCTTTCTTCTCGTTGATTTTGGTTTTTGACAGATATTCTTACGGTAACTGTGAGCGAGATAGAAATAAAGGTGGGGATAATTAATATTTTTTAATTTTTTTTATATCTTATAGGCTAGCGTTTGACCACTATCTCACCTATTGCTAAGTGATGATGCGGTCGAAGATAGAGAAGTGGACTAGAATGGGAACTGGCTCTCAAGGATAGCTGCCTGAACACATTAGATGAATGGCGACAGATTTTCTAACTTGAGGGTGGTAACTGGCCAGGCGGACACTAGATATGTCCTACCACCATGCGGGGGTTGTTGGTTTCTTAACGATGTTTTCTTTCACCGGAGGGCAACTGTGAGAAGCGCACATATATTTTTCGATAGAAAAATTCATTGGTGCACGGCGGTTTGAACTCGGTACCACGGCATCAAAGCCGACTGTTCTCCCAATTACGCCACCGGGCCCTCAATAAATAATTATATATTAATAATTATAATAAATAATTATATATAAATGTAAATAATTTGTCTTCACAGGAATGTTCTACCGGGCAAAGTCTTGTTAGGGTGCAAACTCTTTTAAACATACCTAAGATTTTTTGACATGACATGACGTTTGGCGAAGATGGCGGCTATTTCAGTCCCGCGACACTGCATACATTATTAAATAACTCAGAATTATGAACGTACTTTGTACCAATCAACACTGCAAAAAAAAATTATAAGTATAATATCACAGATTATATAATAGTTACTGCGTAAATAATACTTTCCGTTGTTAGGTTGGCTACACAGTGCTTTCATAATTCGGGTTTCAACAATATAGGGAAGTGCCTTTTATAACGTAGTAGAGTGATTCAGTACTCTGTTGGCCATATGGCGGCAATCAATGTTAATAATCGCAAATACTTAAAATACTTTTTAATATTCATTTTGGAATACAACTAGTACGTGTTATACAAGTATTTGGAATTATCGTAATAAAATAGACAATTAATTATCGTGTGTGATGCTTTAATTGCACAGGGCCATTTTGGACATAATCCTTTGATACCTTGATGACATCATTATTACTAGTGAATATTTTCACTATAGCGCGGCATTTAATTTCAATTTTTTTAGGGTTCCGAACCCAAAGGGTACCAAATGAACACTTTCTGAGACTTTGTTGTCCGTTCGTCCGTCCGTCCGTCCATCCGTCCGTGTGTCTATACATATGTGCGCACTTTACAGATCTATATCTTCTTAACCGTTATAGGTACATACTTGAAATTTTCAAAAAGTATATATCCGTCAGTGTATAACGGCCCAGACACGAAATTTAATAGATGCATGTAATTTCATTAAAACTTTTTTTGCACTAAAAAAGGTAAAATAAGTTATTTTTCAAAAAAAATAAAACCGAATTGATAACCACAAACAGGCACTCAAAAGATATACTCAAAAGTATGTAGATACATGTAGGTATTATATATCTACTATCCAATAGACTTGGCTGGCACCGACTTCAAATAGATAAGTGGGTAGCGCTTATAATAATTTTAAGTAATTTATTTTTCGCTTTTGAGTGCCTGTTTGTGGTTATGAAGTCGGTTTTTTTTTTTAAATAACTTATGATCACGTTGACTTAATTTGGCTGAAAGAGACCGTAGAACCAAATATTTGTTATAAAATTCAACGAAATACCTTTACGCGTTCCGAGAAGAAGTGTCTTGACCGGCAGACGTAAAGACAGACAACAAAGTGATCCTATAAGGGTTCCTTTTTTTCCTTTTGAGGTACGGTACTCTAAAAATAGAATAAAGTTTGTTAATGGAGCAATTCTTTAGAACAGAAACCCTAAATGAAATAAGTCACTAGATAACAACTAGAAATATAACCAATAAATAAATTATAAGTACTAAATATTTTTTAAAACAAGCTTTTTTCTGGGACAATGAACTAAAATGTTAAAAATAAATTCTAGTAAGTATTTCGCGTGTAGGTACTTACCTAAATTCTTAAAAGCTTGAAACACTACCCGTTTTTCAGGCTAGGTAATTGCTATACTTCAGTGCCTCAAGCTTTTAGAAATATAGGTAAGTACCTACACGCCAAATACTTACTAGAATTCATTTTTAACATTTAAGTTCATTGTCCCAGAAAAAAGCTTGTTTTAAAAATATTTTTTACTTATAATTTATTTGTAACTTTTAAGTAGGTAGGTATATATACCGACTACCTACCTACTTACTACCTATTTATATATGGAATATTTGATGTGATTATGGGTAAAGTGCTCTTCAAGGAAAATCAATCGACTCGGTGGGGCTATCTTGCTTTATAACAAAAATGCCATGGCCACCTTACAGTTTCATCATCAGATCCTGGCTATCATTTAAGTGTAAAGTTCTCTTCAAGACGAATAAATCGAGCCCAAACTCAGTAGTGTTTTATTTTTTTATCACAGATATTCCGTGGCCACCTTCCAGCTTCATCATCAGACCCTGGATATCATCTAGGTGAAAAGTTCTCTTCAAGACGAATCAATCGAGCCCAAACTTGTTAGGGTTATGTTGATTTATCACAGAGATGCCATGGCCACCTTCCAGCTTCATGATCAGACCCTAAATATAATTTAGGCGTAAAGTTCTCTTCAAGACAAATCAATCGAGCCCAGATTCGGTGGGGTTATGTTGTTTTATCACAGAGATGCCGTGGCCACCTTCCATCTCCATCATCAGACCAGCTCCATGGTACCATATCATTGTATTGTCACCGAATATACATAAGTACACCAAATTCGAGACCAATCGGACATCGGGAAGTGGGTCTAATTTAGCTTCCATGATTTCACCCGAACATACATAGTGACATACATACATACATTGCAAGTTAAATAAAAGCTTCTTACGCCTACATTTTGTAATACATACAAGAAACGGACGACGACGGATGACCTTGCACTTCTTAGTGCTTCAGCTTTTTTTTTCTTCTATTCTATCTTAAAGGCTAGCGTTTGACTACTATCTCACCTGTTGGTAAGTGATGATGCGGTCGAAAATGGTAAGCACGCTAGGCCTAGAATGGGAACTGGCTCTCAAGGATAGCTGCCGGAACAGATTACATGTTTGGCGACAGATTTTCTTGCTTGTGGGTGGTAGCTGGCCAGGCGGACACTAGATAGTATCCTACCACCATGCGGGGTTTGTTGGTTTCTTAACGATGTTTTTCCTTCACCGGAGGGCCACTGTGTAAAGCGCACATACATTTTTCAATAGAAAAATCCGTTGGTGCACGGCGGGGTTTGAACTCGGTACCTCTGGCATCAATGCTGATCGTTCTCTCGATTAGGCCACCGTCAAAAAAAGCAAATGATAGGGAGTAGCTACAGCAGACCCTTGTTTTTTCAACCGACTTCCAAAAAAAGGAGGTTCTCAATTCGTTTGTATATTCTTTTTGTGTGTATGTTACGCAATTACTCCGTAATTAATTACATTTTCGTTGTAGTCTCATTTTAATTTCATCGAGATCTGATAAGTATCTCCAGAGATATGACGATAAACGTCTCAAACTCGCTACTGAAATTGACTTGAAGTTATTCTGTGCTTGAAGTTGACGCGGGGCATGGAAGTCGGTTGTTTTAGTTTATTATATAAGTATCTTATCTTAATTATATCAACACCAATATTATAAATGTGAAAGTCAGTTTGTTTATTTGTTTGTTTGGGACTTCTTCACGGTCAAACGGCTTGACCGATTTGGCTGAAATTTTGTACAAAGATAGTACATAGGGCAGAATAGGATATAGGATACTTTTTTTTTGGCTATCGAGTCAGCGGGTCCAGATATTTTTAATTGAATTTTGTAAATATAAGACTTATTCTCGAATAAACGGGTTGACCGATTTGCCTAAAATGTTGAATAAAGACAGTTCATATGGGAGAATAGGATAAAGGATACTTTTTTTCTGGCTGTCGAGTCAGGGGGTCCAGATATTTTTAATTGAATTTTGTAAATATAAGACTCTTCTCGAATAATCGGCTTGACCAATTTGCCTAAAATGTTGTATGAACACATGTCATAGGGCAGAATAGGATATAGAATACTTTTTTTCTGGCTGTCGAGTCAGGGGGTCCAGATATTTATGATTGAATTTTGTAAATATAACACCTCTCCTCGAATAAACGGCTTAGCCGATTTGCCTGAAATGTTGTATAAAGACAGTTCATAGGGAAGAATAGGATATAGGATACTTTTATTCTGGCTGTCAAGTCAGGAGGTCCAATTATTTTGAATTGAATTTTGTAAATATAAGACCTCTTCTCGAATAAACGGCTTGACCTATTTGCCTGAAATGTTGTATAAAGACATTTCATAGGGCAGAATAGAATAAAGGATACTTTATTTTCGGCAGTCGACTCCAGGTGTCCAGATTTTTTAAACCGAACTTTGTAAATGTGTGGCCTACGCTCGGTCAAACGGGATAACCATTTAAGCTGAAATTTTGTACACAGACAGTCAATAACACATAGAAGGACTATGAATACTTTTTTTGGCTGGCAATTTCAGTTGTCTACGTTTTTATTATGGAATTTTGTAAATGTGTGGCCTCTTTTCGGCCAAACGGCTTGACCAAATTAGATGAAATTTTGTACAAAGACATTTAATAGGGCATAAAAGTATCTATATCTACTTTGCAGGTAATATTTCAGCATTTTTTTAAAATTTAATAGCCACATGCATCAAAACGAGTCCATACATTGAAACAGTACAACCTTCAATAATCATAATGATTATTAACCTTAAAATAAGTGGATATCAAGTTTAACCTCTGTGTCATTAGTGTTGACTTAGTAGGTCATAAATACTGTCAGGGTCATAAAAAGTCGTAAAAAATTTTCGCGCTCGCTCTGGTCTCGCAAGAATATGTTATATCTTCTTTGTAGGAACAATTTTAGCAACGTTTGTATTTTAATAGCCACTTGCATCAAAACAAGTCATAAATTGAAACAGTACAACCTTCAATAATCATAATGATTATTTATCTTAAAATAAGTGGATATCAAGTTTAACCTTAAAGTCATCGGTGTTGACTTAGTAGGTCATAAAAACTCTCAGGGTCATAAAAAGTTATAAATATGTTCGTGCTCGCGCAAGCATTTCTTTTATCTACTTTGTATGTAATATTTCAGAAACTTTTGTATTTTTATAGCCATTCGCATCAAAATGAGTCATAAATTGAAGCAGTACAATCTTCAATAATCATAATGACTATTTACCTTAAAATAAGTGGATATCAAGTTTAACCTTAGGGTCATCGGTGTTGACTTAGTAGGTCATAAAAACTCTCAGGGTCATAAAAAGTTATAAATATGTTCGTGCTCGCGCAAGCATTTCTTTTATCTACTTTGTATGTAATATTTCAGAAACTTTTGTATTTTTATAGCCATTCGCATCAAAATGAGTCATAAATTGAAGCAGTACAATCTTCAATAATCATAATGACTATTTACCTTAAAATAAGTGGATATCAAGTTTAACCTTAGGGTCATCGGTGTTGACTTAGTAGGTCATAAAAACTCTCAGGGTCATAAAAAGTTATAAATATGTTCGTGCTCGCACAAGCATTTCTTTTATCTACTTTGTATGTAATATTTCAGAAACTTTTGTATTTTTATAGCCATTCGCATCAAAATGAGTCATAAATTGAAACAGTACAATCTTCAATAATCATAATGACTATTTACCTTAAAATAAGTGGATATCAAGTTTAACCTTAGGGTATTCGGTGTTAACTTAGTAGGTCATAAAAACTGTCAGGGTCATAAAAAGTCATAAAGTTTCACTCGCGCAATAATAGCGCTCGCTACGCTCGCGCAGCTATTCACCTTATTTTCTTTGTAAGAAATATTTCAGGAACTTTTGCGTAGAGTCAAACATTTAAACACCACAACTTCGTATACCGAACCAAAATGATTAATGACTTTAACAATAGAGGATATTGATTTCGACTTTGGGGGTCATCTATGGTGAATTGGCCTAAGAGATCATCGATCTAGATCTCAATGGTCATAAAGACACAAATAAGGCGGGCGAAGCCGCGGGTAACAGCTTGTAAGTATATAAATAAGTATTATCATTTTAATATTAAAAAGAGATAACATAACATTTGAAATTTGTATATATGTTTGAAACGAATAGGATATAAAACTACTGTACTACTTCTTTGGGTAAGATCTCGGACTGTATTTAGTCTACAGCTGACACGTGTACAGACAGAGACAGTATATATATATATATATATATATATATATATATATATATATAACAAAGTCAGCTTCACGTCCTTACTACAGCCGGAGAACCTCCGCGCCAGCATGTTGCACCTGATGGACAGGTTCTCCTCGCCCTTTACATATCCTTGTCGTCACTCAAATCTTCCGTAAGTACGTGTCCCAAGTATTTGAACTGCTTGACGAGCGTCACTGGTGAAACCCGCAAGTAAACATCTGGTATTCTTTCTGGACCCTTACTGACCCTGAATACTCAAACTAACTATATACTGAAACCTCAGTTTTTTCGCAACATTGTATATGAGTCTGTGTTCTGTAGCTTAACTCTCACATATAGCTACATCTACATAACACCATATCATCGGCGTAGCTCAGATTGTTGACGCATTCGGCACCGACATGGCATCCAATTCTGGTGCCTCTCAGTCTTTCTATCAAGTCATTCATATAAATGTAGAATAGGTCCAGATAGATTAATCCTCCTTGACGCACACGATAAGCCAGCCTGTATTCGCTGGAAGTCGAGTCGTCCCATCTTACAACATTAGTTTGGTTATCGTACCAGTATCTCAACAGAGCGACCACATCTTTGGGTACTTCAGAGCCAGAAAATTTGTCACAGAGATTTTATATTTCACGAGATCAAATGCTCGGCTCAAGTCCAAGAAGCACGCGTATACAGAACAGAGGCGTCTCTGTCCACGTAGTAGTACACCGTCTGCTTTAAGCTGAATATTGCGGAGTCTGTTGAGAGACCCGCATGAAAACCAAACTGCGCATCGTCAACCTTCATGTTGTTCACCAGCGAGGGCCACAGCAGTCGTTCAAACACTTTTCCTATTACAGTACCCAATGAGATGGGTCGATAGTTCGCAGCACTACTCAAATCACCTGTCTTATTCTTTACAATGGGTACCACCATCGCTCGCATCAGTTTGTCTGGCAGTTATGTAAACATTAGACATAAGTTAAATAAATTGCACAATTTACAATAAATTATGTGACGCCCACTGAATGTGTTCGATGCTCAGGCCATCGTATTCCGGTGATTTCCCACGTTTCATATCTTTGACTGCCTTCATGACATCTTCAGGCGTGAACGTTATCTGTGACACGTTGTCATCTCTCTCGTCTCGATGACTCGAACCTCCCGCGCATCCCGTTTCTCCGGCTCAATCTTAAACCTGCCGGCAAAAATAAAAAAAATATGATAAAAAAATACATTCCTTCAAATTGGCTGACACTGAATAGGAAGTATACTAGAACGCGGTGACCATCAATATTTATTCGTGTTAAAATAGTATATACTTTCTGATCTCTACAAATATTGCGGACTCATATCTAAAACCTTCTATTTTGAACAAAGCCTGAAGCCTTCAATATTACTTCCTAGAATGTAATAATTGAACAAGTTGCTCCGTTCATCATTATTAGTTTTTACCCAGCTATCAATTTTACTTTTTACCCCATCGAGGTCATATCGATAGAAGGGAATTTGGCAATCTATTACTACAGACCCTCTAGTTAAGGTCCCTTGGTCCTTTATCGTACAATTGATTTTAGTTTCTGGTCATTGGTTTAAATTACTTCAAGTGGAAAAGCGATCGCACGTACCTGGAATTCTTCCCGTAAAAATGAAGCGTTATTAAAATACTTTGTGTACTTTTTGTTAGAAGTATAGGTACTTATATTTGAATACCTTTTAAAGTTAAAAATAAAATTATATTCATGAATTGAGAACCTAAACTTATTTTTATTAATGTTCCCTTATAGGATCACTTTGTTGTTCGTGTGTTTGTCCGTCTGTCAAAACCCTTTTTCTCAGGAACGTGTAGCTGTAGAAGTATCAAGTTGAAATTTACATTAAAAACTCGGGTCTATTAGTGTTTTATGTCCTTCTTTGTCCTATTGACAATCTTTGCACAAAATTTCGGCTGAATCGTTCAAGCCGTTTATTCGAGAAGAGATCTTACATTTACAAAATTAAATAAAAAATATCTGGACCCCTAACTCGATAGCCAGAAAAAAAGTATCCTATATCCTATTCTGCCCTATGAACTGTCTTTATAAAAAAAAATCAGGCAAATCGGTCAAGCCGTTTTATTCGAGAAGAGATCTAATATATACAAAATTCAATTTAATATACGTGGACCCCTTGACTCGATTACAGAAAAAAAAAACTTTATTCTATTCTACCCTATGAACTGTCTTTATACAACACTAGCAGCCCGCCCCGGCTTCGCACGGGTAGAACATATATGCCTACAACATTTGCATCAGTTTGTTGCATCGAATATAAAATATGAACATATTTAACAATAATCGTCATATTTCATCCAATTTACACAAAACCTTAACGAATTATGCACCTAAACCTTCCTCATAAACACTCTGGCTATTGGTGAAAACCGCATGATAATCCGTTCAGTAGCTATTGAGATTATTGCGAACAGACAGACAGACGCAGTGATGGAATTTGTTTTATAATACTTACGTAGTGATATTGGACGGCCCTTTAGCGTAAAGGATAGTTACCCTGATTCTGAGATCCGACGGTCGTTGGTTCTAATCCTAGCTATATACTTACCAATGAAAGTTTTATGTGCATTCATGAATCATGAGTTTTCGTACAGTGATAGTGGGATCATTAAATCAACCAAAAAGTAGCTTACCACCAAGGAGCCCGGGCCCGGTGGCGTAATCGGGAGAACGGTCGGCTTTGATGCCGTGATCGTCGTTGATACCGAGTTCAAACCTTACCGTGCACCAATGGATTTTTCCATCGAAAAATGTATGTGCGCTTCTCACAGTGGCCCTCCGGTGAAGGAAAACATCGTTAAGAAACCAACAACCCCCGCATGGTGGTAGGACACTATCTAGTGTCCGCCTGGCCAGCTACCACCCTCAAGTCAGACATTCTGTCGCCAAAAACATCTAATGTGTTCCGGCAGCTATCCTTGAGAGCCAGTTCCCCAGTCTAGGCCTAGCGTGCTTACCATCTTCGACCGCATCATCGTGGTCAAACGCTAGCCTATAAGATATAAAAAAAAGGTGAACATCTGCCGCCGTAACCTTACGCGTTCCCCGACGCAAAATGTAGGGGTAATATACGTTTAACGTGTGTATCTGTGTGTCTGTCTGTAGCATCTTAGCACCTAACCGGATGAACCGATTTTGTTTTTATTATTGATAGTTTTTTGTTTGATAGCTGTCTACATCGAGAGTTTTCTTAGCTTTGATTCATGAAAATTCGTTCAATCGTTATAAAACTATGAGCTTTTTTCTAGTTAATTGCGCTATGAAATCAACTTTCATAGGTCTGATCAATTCGAAAATCTTCTTCTTCAACGATATTGTAAGAACATGGAAGCATTGACCTGATGCTGGGACATCTCCTAGACTCCACAAAATACTCAAATCCTCACCAACTTACAGCTCAGATTTTAAATGTCGTGTTTAGAGTCATTGAAATGCTTTTAATGAAAAGATTATACATAGATCAGTCGGGGTGGTATAAAATATTATATTATTATATAGATATAGATGAATTTTATTTTATACAATAGATCATATTATTATACTATATTGACTTTAAATTGATTGTGATCGGTGGGGATCTACAGCATAGCTAAGCATAGGCTTAGCTATGCTGTAGATCCCCACCGATAATATTTTCGAAGTAACTATGACCTGATCTGTGGTTTCACTGCAGATATTTTATTAATTTTGCGGTGCGTGTATATGAAATTCGTGATATCTTCTAGAGTTTTCTTTTGAATTATATACTGTAAAGGACAATTTTAATCTATAATATGTGGCCAAGCTAATTAACGTAATTATTTGGATAAGGATTAATGCTATATACTTGAAAATAGCCTTGGAAGTTATGTAATATTTTTTAACAAAAATTTTAAAATAGAAATGGTGACTGTAAGTCAACCTTAAGAGATAGACATATGCTGTTGCAGACTTTTTTGTAGGTCTTATTAAGTTGTACAACTCTTGCATAGAAAATATTCTTCTATCTATTTTCAATTAAGCAGCGTTCGTAAGAAACGTGTTTTTTCGACCGTTTTTTTGCCGACTTAGGTTGCAAATTAGGTCTCCACGAATGTACCTTTAATTTAAACGGGATAATATATAGCTTATTTTTATTCCGAGAGTCCATTCTATGTAATAGTGAAAGAATTTTTTAAATCGGTTCAGTAGTTTTTGAGCCAAATCATTACAAACATACAAAAATACAAAAATACAAATGTTCTCTCTTTATAATATTATTACTACTATAGATTTCAGGCAAATCGGTCAAGCCGTTTATTCGAGAGGAGATTTAATATATACAAAATTCAATTAAAAATATGTGGACCCCCTGACTCGACAGCCAGAAAAAAAGTATTCTATATCCTATTCTGCCCTATACAAAAAGTCAGCCAAATCGGTCAAGCCGTTTGACCGTGAAGAAGGCCCAAATAAACAAACAAATAAACAAACTGACTTTCGCATTTATAATATTGGTGTTAGGTGTTATATTGGTGTTATGTGGACCCCCTGACTCGACAGTCATAAAAAAGTATTCTATATCCTATTCTGCTCTATGAACTATCTCTATACAAAATTTCAGCCAAATCGGTCAAGCCGTTTGACCGTGAAGAAGTCCCAAACAAACAAATAAACAAACTGACTTACGCTTTTATAATATTGGTGTTGATAGAGAGTGTGGTGAGTTTGAGGAGAAGACGAGCCACACTCCTCTTAGGCTGTGGGTCCGGCATACTCGGGCAGAGTGGTGGGGCCGGTGACGATCGTTGAGTGGAGTCTCGCATGCCACCGCACCGTCAGCTGTTCGTCAGGGGTATTTGCTCTTCGCATGCCTGTCATCAGAGTGACGGAGGATGTGAGGCCAGGTGCCAAACTCATTTGTCATTGTGGAGTTATTGTTTGGAGGGTCGGGTTGGGGGGACTCTGCAACGGCTTGCACTCCCCACACGAGGGTTGAGGGTTGACCTTGGTGAGCAAGGTCAGCCCTCGACAGCGGCAGTGACCCATTTGGATCTGCCACCGGGGCAAGTTGGTGAATGCTAGCGCGACCCCATCTTGCCCCACTACGCTGGATGACGGATCACCCGATTTTATATATATAATCATGTCGCTACCCCGGGCGAGTTGTATCCATAAAGGATTATCCTGGGTCAAAAAAAAAGTGGGTTCCGTGAATTGGCGGTATAATAAAGGATGATTACCACGCGGAAACTTCTAAACATTTCAATATAACAAACCATTATTTCAGAAACGTGAGACCCCAACATTGTGATAAAAGTTCCGTAAAATAACAGCCGACATCCTTACCAAACACGTAACAGCATTGAAAGATAAGTATCTCTGATTGCTAGGAAATTTTGCTCATTATCAGAACTTTGTACGGTAAATACAGGATGGTTGTGGAAGACAGTGCATAAGATTGTTCAATTTTGTAATTTTAACAAATCGAAACCTAGGTAGCGTATCTTAAAGTTCAAGTGATGAATTAGAATTAAAAAAATCCAAGCAGTGGAATGCATCTACCTATGTATTTATATACCTATATAGCATTGAACTTGCGTGCGTGCGCCGCTTCACCCCCTCTCTGTGAACCATAGCCACTAAGAATCTTACGCATTGCACGTGTGCATAAAATATGACGGCTTCCAAACACGTCGCTCCTGCTAAAAAGGCAGTGGCGGTGGGGCACGACAGGCTGTGGTTGGCGGCACGGTTGCGTCAAACCTGTAATTTTCTAAGTCGTTTCAGATAAAATTCAATTAATCAAGATGTACAGAGATTTATAAAATATATATATCTGTGCTTCTCTATTATCTTTTCTGGTTTCTTTATTAATTTAATTGTAGATTACGCACTGTTTTCCACTGATTTGCCTTCCGTAGATGGATTAACTCAAGCCAACTCGAAACTCGACACATGTTGCGTAATTGTGTTGTAGTTTTATATTATTAACACGTGTGCCATTTTTTATTATCTCTTTAAACTGGTTTTCATAAATTTAAATTTAAGCTTATACTGTTGCACATTGCCACACATCGACGCTTTCATTCTGCTCCATAATGTGCCATCGGAAAATGGAGTTACTTTTACTAACTTTTTTTTGCTGCTGTTTTATAGAAAGTTTAGTACTTATTATTTAGTATTCTTACTTGGCCAAGTTTTATCAAATTGATATTTTACTTTAGGACTTTCAGTCTTTACGATACTATTTACCATTTTCCTTATACTTTGATTAAATGTTTTGATTAGTTCTACTGATTTCTGACGTTATACACGTATCATGTTGTAATTTCGACCGGCTACCATCATTATCATTATTATTATCATTAAAAGCCAATATTCCAACAGTGGACTAAGGTTGTGAGACGTTTTTCTTTTCGTATTAGTAATAAAGCTCCATATGTTTTGCACGGAACCCTTTTTTATTCGTAAAACATGTTCAATGATTCACATTTCTACGTAAAAAAAGTAAAAAATTATGAAGTAACGAGACCTTATAAATGATAGACATGTGTAATCAGAAAATTATAAAATCATGCTAATTATTTATGGTTGCTTATATGTAAAAGTTGTCTTTTACATATTATCTCGGACAGTTTCTTTTCTTCAATTTGGCTTTTGTGTGGTCCGAAACTATCTCCTCTAAATCATTTGTAAAGGTCAAACTCGTGAGACTAACACACGAACTTTAATCTTCTTGTTTTATCTAAATGAAGGCTATTTTACTGGATTTACTACCGACGAAGGCTACTAGGCGTCCTAGATTCCTGTTTAATTTATGAAGGTCAGACACAGACTTTGGTTTTATATACGCTTTTGTATGAACATTTTAGTTGCCAACATGTAATTATGCTACACAAAAACTTTTTGTTTGATGGTAGCTAATATAAACTCATATTTATACTGCTATACTATTATATAAATAATAGCAACATTGTTTTACTAAAGGATACCTAATTTTTTTTGCGAGTATTATATTATCAATCAAAGTACAACTTTTATATGTACGAGTATAAGTGACATCTATACATAAGTGACATCCCTGACGGCTCTACTGAGAGAGTGCGCAGTGCACTCGACTGACAAAATCTTGCAACGACGAATTCCTTTTGGAAATTTTAATTTTATTTTAACTTATTGTTAAAATTTTTTATATTTTGTTATTTTCTTTCTTTTACAGACTGTTTACAACTTTTACAAATTTACTCTAAGTGTATTTTGACGCGACTTCCAACGAAAAATGTTCGCTGCTCTCCGAACCCCGTCCAAGAAATCCCCTGAAAAAACAGAGCAGGTAGAGTCTGTTATATCAAAGGTCAGAACCAGCATCGGTGAATGGGAATCTGGCCGAAAATCCCCTGCCCTAAATAAGACCATAACGGTCCCACCAAAGACAAAGGCAAATTCAGAGCCTCCACAAGGGAACACAGATTCAGTTCCAGGGACTTCTAAAGTCGCTCCTCAAAAAACCTATCCTTTCAGTAGAGTTGCTGAAGGAAGAGCTGCCCTTACCAAGTCAACCTCAACCTCAACCTCAAAACTCAACCTCAGCTCCAGCTCTCCAGCTCCAAAACGATGAAGACGGAGAAAAAAGAGGGTGTGATCGAGGCAATCGACAAACTCTATCAGCTCCTTAAAGAATCGGACGCTGAAAGAACCGGAAAAAGGCAGACAAAGGCACAGAATATATTTGTGGGTGAAATTGAAAAACTTCCCTCCCCTCCTTCGCTAGAGCCCTCTGCTTTCCAGGAGGAGTTGTGCGTGATGCTACAAGAACACCGCCAACTAATGAAAGAACATAACGCATCCATGGAAGAACTTAGGAGTGACCTCGAAAATC
Organism: Cabera pusaria; assembly: GCA_954871355.1. NCBI lineage: Eukaryota > Metazoa > Arthropoda > Insecta > Lepidoptera > Geometridae > Cabera > Cabera pusaria. The sequence continues at coordinate 16,613,239 of OX940896.1, forward strand.
ATCGGAGGACACTGGAGAAGACGACCTACGCGAGTGTGGCGGCCGGCGGCGGTGCGAAGAAATTCGCGCAGAAGGCGGCACTGCACTCGGTGGTGGTTACTTCCAAAGACGACACTGAGAGTGGAGAGGAAGTTCTGCAAAGAATACGAAAAGCCGTGAATGCGACAGAAGGAGAAGTAACAGTCGATAGAATAAGGAAGGGCAAGGACAGAAAAGTAATACTGGGTTGTAGAAATGAGGAAGAAATACGAAAGGTGAAAGAAAGGATCAGTGAAAAAGGAAATCACCTCAACGTAGAGGAGAACAAGAACAAGGATCCCCTGATAGTCCTTTACGGCATCCTTCAGCACAACACTGATGAGGACGTCGTAAAGGCAATCAGGACCCAAAATAAAGACTTGTTCAAAGACCTAAATGGAGCAGACGACCGTATCGAAGTATAATTTCGGCGGAAAGCGAGAAACCCTATAACGCCACATGTCGTGGCAAGGGACTCGCCAAAAATCTGGAAACGAATGACCGACGCAGGTGCAGTACGCATCGACCTGCAGAGAATTGCTGTCTTAGTCTGCTGATCAGTACTAATACAGTGCTCGCGCTGCTTAGGGTACGGACATGGTCGTAAATACTGCCGAGACTCTGTAGATGTGTGCAGTCACTGCGGAGGTCAGCATCTGAAAACAAACTGCCCAGAATGGCTCGCAGACGCCCCACCCAGCTGTGTCAACTGTGTCAAGGCCAAGATAGCAAAGATAGACCATAACACATTTAGCAATGAATGTCCAATAAGGAAGAAGTGGGAGGCGTTAGCAAGAAGTGCGGTAGCTTATTGCTAAGGTGGTCCTTTACAAATGTTTGCAGGCCAACCTACAAAGGAAGCAGTTAGCAATCTCCGAGATTCTAGTTGAAGCTAAAAAACGGCAAGCGGCAATTGCGCTCTTTCAGGAACCATATGTGGGGGGGGGGGGGGGCAAAATGCATGAGAGCGCGTTCGTGTTTTCTAAAGCACTGAACAAGGAGAAGGAACAGTCAAAGCAGCAATATTGGTATTTGACCCCAGCCTGGATATTGTACAGTTTCCAAAACTAACCACCGACAAAATCGTGGTGGTGGGGATCCAAACCAGTGCCTGGAGAGCCGCCCTGGTATCCTATTACTTTGAGCCGGACAAACCCATCGACTTATACCTGAAACAGCTCGAAACCATTAGTGACAAACTGGGATCTCGAAGGTTGCTGATTGGTGGCGATGCAAACGCAAAAATCACTTGGTGGGGTAGCACCAAAAATGACCAGCGAGGACAAGACATGGCCGGATTCCTAGACGAAATAAATATGCAAGTTCTTAACTTCGGAAACACTCCAACTTTCGACACCATCAGAGGAGGCCAGAGGTACCATAGTTACGTAGATGTGACAGCCTGCACGCCGGACATGTTGGACCTAGTAGATGAATGGAAAGTGGATGAAGGCCTGACAAGCTCGGACCACAACGGAATAACTTTTAGTATCTTAAATTAAAACCTTAATGCGTCCAAATAAATAGAACAACGCGAATATATAACACAAAGAAAGCCAATTGGGAAGAATTTAGTTCAAAATTCAACCAATTAATATCAGATAACAATTTTACTCTAAAAGAAATTTGCAAAATTAAAAACAAAACTGAAATAGAATCTACAGTAGAGACATTTACCAATATTAGCACTAGCATGTAATCACTCAATACCCAAGAAAAACAGTAAAGGTGAAATAGTTATTCCGTGGTGGTCCAAAAAGCTTGAGGAGATGAGAAGAGCGTTATCACTAGAAAAAGAAGGGACAGCATTTATAGGGTGATTGGCAGGACAAGGAGTAGAGAAGAAGACGTTCCACTAGAAGAAAATGGAAAGAATTTCGACTCAAAAGGCTCAGTAAAACTTTTGACAGATACCTTCTACCAAGAAGACCGGACTGAGGAAGACATACCTGAACATCTTACAATTGGAGAACTAGCAGAGAGAGTGAACGGCGGAGAACAAGATGATACTTGCGATCCACAGTTCACGCAGACTGAACTTCTCATGGCAATAGATAGTTTTAATCCTAAAAAAAACTCCAGGAGAAGATGGATTAACAGCTGATATTTGCCGCCATGCAATCAGGAATGATCCTAATCTTTTCCAGGGGATTCTCAACAAATGCCTGGAACTTCACTATTTTCCAAATGTGTGGAAAAAAGCTACAATAATCGTGCTGAGGAAACCTGGGAAAGAGAAGTATAACGTCCCAAAGTCATACAGACCCATAGGACTTCTGCCGGTGCTGGGGAAGGTCTATGAGAAAATGGTAGTATCATGTCTAAAACACCACCTTATTCCACGGATGAGTATTCGCCAATTCGGATTCACGCCCCAAAGGAGCACCGAAGACTCCCTCTATACACTGGTACAATACATAAGGCACAAAATTGACTCAAAAAAGATTGTTACACTAGTGTCATTGGATATAGAGGGAGCCTTCGATAGCGCCTGGTGGCCAACCATCAGAGTCCGGTTTGCAGAGGAAAAGTGTCCCATAAACATAAGGAAGGTAATGGTCAGCTACCTCTCCGACAGAAAGGTTTAGGTCCGCTATGCTGGGGAAGAATTGACAAATTGACCTTCAAATCCCACGTGGCCAACGTATGCCGAAAAGCAACAAATGTTTATAAACAACTTTCTAAGGCCGCCAAGATAAGCTGGGGGTTACAACCTGAAGTGTTGAGGACAATCTACACGGCAGTAGTAGAACCCACAATTATGTACGCCGCAAGTACGTGGGCGCCTGCAACGACGAAATTATACAGTATGGAAATTAAACTCAGGCCCTGGAGGAAAACTACTTTAAATCCTTAAGCTAGCTCATTTTACTTAAAGGAGACATTCCTTTATTTTTGAAAAGAAACAAATCTGCATTAAAAGATTTTTTAAAACTCGCTTGCTTCGCCCGGGACTCGAACCAACTAAAATTAAAAAAAATAAACACTCTTTATTTTAATATACTAATCAGTAGTATTAATAATCAGGATAAAGTTTCTCTAATAAACATTAGGTCTTAAAAATAAAAATAATCGTTAAATCTAACATCAACTTTATTACTTACTATCAATTTTGTAACACTTAAATTATTTAACTGATAAATTGTTCGAAATGAGCCCCGTCGTTCCGGCTACACAACATTAGTCGCCGTTGAAATTCATTTCTTGTAGCCTTCAGCAAAGTGTTGTGGTGTATGCCCCTAATAACATTTTCTATCGCAATCCTTAGCTCTTGAACGGTTTCATAGCAAGTTTCATAAACAACATTTTTTACATGACCCCATAAAAAGAAGTCCATGGGCGTCAGGTCTGGACTTCTTGCAGGCCATCTAATCGTCCCGTTTGTACCTATCCAGGCATTGAAATTTTCATTAAGGTATGCCCTGGCAATTCTGCTGTTGTGGGCAGGTGCACCATCTTGTTGAAAAATGATACTATTTCGTTCCTCTTCTGGCATAAGGTTTAATTGATTTTGTAAAAGCTCCAATATTTCAATGTATTTTGCTGCATTCAGATGTCCTTCGTAAATGTGCATCAAAACAACCATGTTACTTTTGATTCCACACCAAACATTAAACGAAAATCTGACCTGATTGTTCGTTTCACGGACACGGAATGGATTTTGACGAGACCAATAATGATTGTTATGTCTGTTATACATTCCATTATTACTAAAATTTGTTTCGTCAGACCATACAATACAGTCCAAGAAATTTGGGTTGCGGGCTATTTCTGTTTGAATATTTTCACAAAACTGTAATCTCCTGTCACTATCTCCGGGATGTAGTTTCTGCACCAATCGCCCATCACGATAACATTTGTATTTGTATTTTTTCAGAACTTTAAGTATACTAGTATGGTTGATGCCTATCTCTTGAGCAGCTTCCCTGCTTGAAGCCTTCGGGTAACACTCGAAGTATGTCAAAATGTTTAACTCAACATCGCTATAGTCCAAATTTTGTTGCTGTGGGCGTCCAGTCTTCTTTTTAAAACTTCCAACGGTCAGTAAATTATTCACAATTCGAGACAAAACTTTTCTAGATGGTAGTTCTCTGTCTGGATACTTCTCGCGATACCACTGCAGAGCTAAATCGTAGCTCTTGTTGCAAACAAAGTAAGCTTCTAATAACTAGAATTGTTCTTGCAACGCCATTATGAGATAATTTAATTACGTAAGGAAAGCAACACTACTTAAATAAAATCTGTTGATAAAAATCGTTCGAATTTTAAAATTATTGTCCCGCATTGCAAACAAAGTCAAACGTTCCATTTTTAAACTTCTCCACTGAACGCCTCGGATCATGTAAGAAGGAAATGTGCATAGAGGTATTACCACCATTGAACAATTTTCTTATCGAAGATTTCAACAAGGTACTTAACGATAAATTAGCAAGCGTGTACTTCATACGAAGTCTTTGAGTGTTGGAGAGATAACAGAACTGTTACGTGTCTTTTACTTGTTAAAAGTGAACAGTAACCAAACATTTTTTAGAGAAACTTTATCCTGAATATTAATACTACCGATTAGTATAATAAAATAAAGAGTGTTTATTTTTTTAAATTTTAGTTGGTTCGAGTCCCGGGCGAAGCAAGCGAGTTTAAAAAAATCTTTTAATGCAGATTTGTTTCTTTTCAAATATAAAGGAATGTCTCCTTTAAGTAAAATGAGCTAGCTTAAGGATTTAAAGTAGTTTCCCTCCAGGGCCTGAGTTTAATTTCCACACTGTATATCAGGAAAAAACTGAACGCACAGAAAATTGTTAAATCGTACAAAACGGCTTCGTTAAATTCGGCGCCACTACTCGCTGGGCTGCTTCCCCTGGAAATAAGAGTCCGGGAAGCAGCCTTACTTTATGAAATAAAGAAAGGTTACACTCAGCGGATAGTAGGAGATCGAAATATTGAAAAACCGGTATCTTTTAACAACACCTTACACCCAGCAGAACAGATCGAATTAAATTACATAAACCTAGAGGACGATGCAGCACTGCAACAACACAGAGCCACTGGTTTGAACATATATACAGATGGTAGCAAACTCGAGGGGAAAACCGGTGCAAGAGATTAGTACCCGGAAGCATAGAAAAGATAATAATACTATGTACGGAAGTTTAAGTTGGAGCAGTGCTGCACCGTATACCAGGCGGAGCTATGGGCACTATCGGAGGCTACTAGCTATGCCCTCCGCAGCAAAACATCTAGCTGCAAAGTGTTTTGTGACTCGAGATCAACATTTGATACTGTAGTTGATAACGTCTTCCTCCATCCCCTAGCAATTAAAACAAGACTTAATATCAAGACAATTAATGACAGCGGAAAAGAACTCATATTGTATTGGATTAAGGCACTTGCAGGGATGGAGGGGAACGAAAGGGCTGATGAGCTCGCAAAGGATGCAGCTCTACGCCTAAAAACTAAAGCACACTACGATAAGTGTCCGGTTTCATTCGTCAAGAAACAAATTCCAGTTCCATTGCACACTCTCCGAAATGTATCCGATAGAAAACCGATAAGCGACTTTGCGGCAATGCGCGAGACTCTGGAGTCTCTTGCTTACTAGTAGGTCGTCGCTGATGAGTTTCTTGGCTCTCCTCTCAATAGCTTCCAGTGTCTCCAGCTGGTATTTGGCAGAAACATCCCAAAGGTGAGAACAGTACTCCATACACGACCGGACTTGTGCTTGGTAAAGATTAGGCAACTGTCCCGGTGTGAAGTACCGTCTCACCTTAGCCAAAATGCCAAGCTTTTTTGAGGCTAGCTGGGGTCTAGACTCAATATAAGAGCCGAAATTGAGAGATGGTGTCAAAGAGATGCCAAGAAGCTCGAGATTGTTACTTATCGGAACGGACACATCACGGAAAGTAGGAGCCAGTAGAAATGGGCTCCGTTTAGCGGAGAAAAGACAAAGACAAAGAAAAGAAAAAGACGACTGGGTATTGGCAGCATTGAACTTCAACAGATTGGCATCGCCCCAATCGGAGACTGCCTTAAAAGAAAAGTTCAAGCGCTCGACCATCGCTTCTCTATGAGACTGGATTTGTAATGCACTGGTTCGTGCGTTGGATGCATAACTCTCTACAACAGTGCTATCATCTGCGTATCCAAAGATACCGGGTTTAAGCAGGTCATTAATGTGCAGCAGAAAAAGTGTTGCAGAGAGTACTGATCCTTGAGGGACTCCGGCATTTATGCCCAATTGGTCGGAAGAACAGCCATCGATGACCACTCGAATCGACCGATCCCTCAAGAAATCTGCTATCCAAATACATAAACCAGTGGGAAGGCCGTATGAATGAAGCTTGCTAATAAGGCTATCATGCCAGACCTAGCGCCTCGCCGTGGTTCTCTATGGCCTCGCTCCAGATGTGAGTGGCATACGCTAGAAGATCCCCAGTAGACCGGTTTCGGCAAAACCCGTATTTTCGGTCACTGAGGAGATCGTTCACTTCTAGGTATGCCAGGAGCCTGTGGTTCAGTACAAGTTCCATAGTCTTACAGAGTATGGAAGTGACTGAGATAGGCCTGTAATTGGCAGGGTCTGCGCGACTACCCTTTTTGGGCACGGGTTGCACGTTTGCTTGCTTCCAGGACTTAGGCACTTTACCAGTCGTCATAGACAAACAAAAGAGGCGTGTCAAAATAGGAGCAAACGCAGGCGCACACGACCTCAAGACTACAGCCGGTATACCATATGGACCACTAGCTTTGTTCACGTCTAGATTGTGCAACGCTTTGCGTACTTCAGTCTGACGAATGCGGATTTCCGACATAAACGTCCCGCAAGTCGTCAGACAGCAAAGGTACAGCATTGCCAGCATCTAAACGTGAAGACTCCGCAAACAGAGTAGCATATAAATTTGCTTCCCCTTCAGCAGTGTGCGCTAGTGACCCGTCGGGTTTCAGCAGTGGAGGCAGTGAGGGACGGCAGAAGTTCTCTTCGATCGACTTCGCCAGGGACCAGAACGCTTTGCTACCAGAGGAGTAAGAAGCAAGTTTGTTCCCTGCTCGTCGTATGTGATCGAAGCGAGCCTTCTTGAGAGCCTTTTTGCAGGACTTGGCGGCTAAGTTAAAGGCTTTCTTCTTTTCGCGTACATCTCTAGTTTTGCGGGTTCGAGCATCAGCCCAGGCTAAGTAAGCTTCATGTTTTGATGCTTCTGCATCTCTACATTTGGCATTAAAACATGGACGTTTAATGTATGGTGGGTTTTTTTTAAATTTTTGTATAAAAATCGTAAAGCGGTTTACAGAATACACCTTCTTACCAAGTTTCAACTGCGTAGTCCCAATAGTTTCGGAATAAAGTGGCTGTGACATACGGACAGACAGACAGACATGACGAATCTATTAGGATTCCGTTTTTTGCCATTCGGCTACGGAACCCTAAAAATGACCAATATTTGAGAACAAGCTACAATGAGTCCAAACAACAGTAACGTGACAAGACGATGATAAACAACCAGGAATCTAATCAAAAACTCCGAGTAGAAAAGCCAATATTTCTGAAGCCAGTGCAGTACAACGCTATTCAATTTACGGCAGTGGCCGTCCATTGCTCGGTGCGGTCTGATCAATTATTCCACCACCCTGTTTGAGAACCAGTGAAAATGGAATAAGGAATTATTGTCGTTGAAGTAGCTGTATTTGTCAGCTCAAGCAGTAAATAATTAAGTAGAGCTTATATTTTACGTTGATTAAAACCTGATTGTAAATACTTACTACTACACATTACTGAGTAAATTTAGTTGATTCTTAATAATTTACAAAAAAATTACCATTTGATTTAAATGATTAAGCTTTGCTGTAGTTCTTTCATTTTTAAATTGGAGCAGACGTTTCGGCAATAAAATTAAAGATTTTAATGAGTTTTTAATGCTTATACGCTTAGCTAAGCTTATAGCTACTTTTTTATGTTTTGTTATGTTAAATTATTAGTGATCATAGATCCTACAACAGATTTTGGTAGGATCTGTAGTCATATTATTTGACCTTTATATTGTTAAAATTTCCTTAAAGTGCGACCAGACCGCGGCGTCCTGCGTCCGCGTGCGCGTTCGCGATCTGATTTTCAATCGTTTTCTGATCGCCGTAGATCATGTTTGGTGTCAACCAGTCGGTACAAATACTACTGCGCTGTCTGATCGCCGCCTAGGTCGCGCACGCAGGTCACTGCCGTATGGTCGTACCCTTTATTAAAGAAAACGCAGGCAGAACTTTGACACACGAAATGGTGACTAAAACAACAAATTGATATATATAAATATTGCACTATATATATATATATACAGTCTTAATATATTTTTGGTAAAATAATTTGCTTTGGCATCCTTTGTGCTGCTTCCCTTGAGTTAAACGTGAGAATCCTTCTACCTTCGTGGCCTCTAATGACATTTTTTTTTAAATTTTTTATATCTTATAGGCTAGCATTTGGCCACTATCTCACCTGTTGGTAAGTAATGATGCGGTCAAAGATAGTAAGCACGCTAGGCCTAGACATTTTCGGTTATGACTATTATGATAATAACTTAATAATGGTGCAGATAGGCATATTGCCGTGAACAAAGAGCGATTGAAATTCCATCAACAGTAACTCAAGTGAACAAAGCTATCTGATGGCTATTTAGCCGAGGACATAACTGCTTTAAAGCTAACACCCGAAGCGTACACGGTGAAGCCTGGACATTTGATTCATTAGTAATGTTATATGTCAAAGCTCGGATGGAAATAACCTATCAGGATATCGAGATCGTTTTGAACATGGTTTTGAATAATGTACAATGGCGCAATGACGTCCTTTTATTTACGTGCCATAGAGATACAAAAATTTTTAAATATCTTATGGGCTAGCGTTTGACCACTATCTCACCTGTTGGTAAGTGATGATGCCGTCAAAGATGGTCAGCACGCTAGGCCTAGAATGGGAACTGGCTCTCAAGGATAACTGCCGCAACACATTAGATGTTTGGCGATAGATTTTATAACTTGAGGGTTGTGGCTGGCCAGGCGGATACTAGATAGTGTCCTACCACCATGCTGGGGTTGGGAATTTCTTAACATTGTTTTTCCTTCACCGGAGGACCACTGTGAAAAGCACACATACATTTTTTAGTTAGAAGAATCCATTGGTGCACGGCGAGGATTGCACTCGGTACCTGTGGCATCAAAACCAACCGTTCTCGCACTACACCACTGGGCCCTCAAACTAAAAAACTAAGTCAACTGCTGAAGGGCAGTGACATAATATGTTTTTTTTTTTTTTCAAAAATGATATTCCAATATAATGGCATATCATTAATATTACAATCTAGTCTTAAAACTAATAAGTTATTTACATTTGACCTAAACTGCTAATTATTGTTAAACTAAGAATGTGTCCATTGGCACTTTTCTTATTGTCTCTATTAAGGCGAAGACACTATTGTATTGTGTTCTTTGAAAACAGTGTTCACTTATTTAATGTCACTTCACTACAAAAGGTTTTATCCTTTTCAGTCTTCTCACTATGTCCGTGTTGTCGAGAAGCTGGATAGCCTCGACATTCACATGATGATGAAGTCTACGATCGTGAGCTTCGGCATATTTTGAAATTACACTAATAACATAGTTATAAATAAAATATCTAACTGGAATATTTAACTGTAATATCTAACTGAAATATTTAACTAAAACATTCAACATAAATATCTAACTTAAATATTAAACTGAAACAAGTTGGGAGCGACGGAGCCGGCAGTCGCAGCGTCGTCGAGTGAAGGCAGCGACGCACCAAGTCGGCGCGTGCACCAGGGACAAACGACCTGCGATGCTCTGCCACCCACTGCACCCGCACGCACCACGAGCTCCACTCCCAGCCACCTGAAACATGAAATAGTTGTGAGTCCGCTATGGATGTGTTGTTGAGTTGGGAGCGACGGAACCGGCAGTCGCAGCGTCGTCGAGTGAAGGCAGCGACGCAGCAAGTCGGCGCGTGCACCAGGGACAACGACCTGCGATGCTCTGCCACCCACTGCACCCGCACGCACCACGAGCTCCACTGCCAGCCACCTGAAACACTTAACCGAAATGTTTAACTGAAATTTTCAACTGAAATTTCTAAATGAAACTTTCAACTGAAATGTTTAACTGAAATATTTAACCGATTTTTTTTTTAACTGAAACTTTTTAATTGAAATATTCTACTGAAATATTTAACCGAAATATTTAACTGAAATATTTAACCGAAATATTTAACCGAAATATTTAACTGAAATATCTAACCGAAACATTTAACCGAAATATCTAACCGAAATATCTAACTGAAATATCCAACCGAATTTTTTTTTTTTAACTAAAATACTTATCCGAATATTTAACTGAAATATTTAACTGAAATATTTAACCGAAATACTTTAACCGAATATTTAACTGAAATGTTGAACTGAAATGTTTAACTGAAATGTTTAACCGAAATGTTTAACTGAAATGTTTTAACTGAAATATCCAACTGAATATTTAACCGAAATATTAAACCGAAATATCCAGTAATAAATATTTAAATACGGGACTTATCGCGCCTATAACATAAATCTTATCTACTCGACGTTTCGACCAAGTTGCATTGATCGTGGTCACGAGACGACATTAAATATTTCAGTTGAGTGTTTCAGTTAGATATTACAGTTAAATATTCCAGTTAGATATTTTATTTATAACTATGTGTTCAAATCGCGAAAGTTGAAAGTTTACAAATACACTAATAACGTCATCCACTTTAAGGTCCCGATGGAGGTCGTTGTTTCTGATATACCAAGGTGCATTTACGATGCTTCTTAGTATTTTGTTTTGGAATCGCTGGATGATTTGGATATTTCTTTGACTGGTACAGCCCCATAGCTGAATTCCATAAGCCCATACTGGCACAAGGACTTGTTGGTATAAGAGTAATTTGTTGTGCACCGACAGCCTGGAGTGTCTTTCTAGCAGCAACTGCATCTTTTGGTAGCGAAGCTCCAACTCTTCGCGTTTCTTGTTTACGTGTGCTTTCCAGGGAAGTTTTGCGTCTAAAGTCATGCCTAAGTACTTGGCTCTATTTTCGTATGGTACTGCCTGTCCATTTATGAACACCGGGTGGTAGTGTTGTTTTTTATTAGTAAAATCAATGTGGATTGATTTCGTTTCATTGAGTTTTATCCTCCATTTTTTCGTCCAATCAAAGATAGTATTGACAGCCGTTTGAACTTGCTTTACTGCTTCCTCATGATTGGCTCATATAGCCATAATAGCTGTATCATCCGCAAAGGTGAAAATGTTATTCTCTAATTTTGGTATATCACAAGTGTATAATAAGTACAGGACCGGACCCATTTCATTCACATAATATGTGTTGTACCTTTTTAATACCAAATAGGCTAGCGTTTGACTATTAATATCTTAACTTTTCGTTGGGTTATACACCTGCATCCTGCCAGCTTACTATGCCTGCGGTTTCCTCACTATATTTTCCTTCACAGGAGCCACCTATGAATGCGTTTGCACGGCTCTTTGAACCCAATATATCTACATTAGAAATTTAGGGATCATACAAAATACGCCACAGAGTCTTATACTAACACATAATTAACTTAGAATAAAAATAAATTCAATTAGTTAAATACCTAAATGTACTTACAATAGAAAATTACTGCCAATCAACATCGATCTCATCAAATATTTTTGATGAAGACCTAAGTAATGCCGTTGTATACTATTCTACGTGGTGATATACAAGTTATGTTCATTCTACCGACATGTTCTATCATGTTCCAAATCCACCACACTAGTCATTTACCGTTAATAAAACATACAGTATAATTATATAAAAAATGTTTTCGCGCTATTATATAAATAATGGTGCGAAAACGGATGAACCTCGATGACGTAATCGTTGTCGGTTTTTTCAAACGTTTCAATGGCAACCGCGGTCTTTTATGTCATCGCTATTTGCCAAAGCACATGAGTAAAGAAAGTACCTTCTTTACTCATGTGGCCAAAGTAACCTATCGGTAATGACAAGTCGCCAACAAAGCACAAACATAAACCAATTGCAGAAAGAAAATTTGGCCGGAATATTGTTTTCCACATCAAAACACCTAAATTCAATAGAAATCTCTCTATTTAGCTAATCTTCTATCTATCTATCTAGCTTTTAAAGTAAAATACTGTGAAGTAAAGACGCTGAAGATAGAGACTAAATAGCTAGGTACTTAAGTTCGCAAGCCAACAGCTTCATAGTCAAAAGAATGCGATAAATACATTCACTCAAAGATTAACATTAATCATAGAAAGTGGTTCATTTAAACTGCGGGAGCGCAAAGTAGCGGATAAAATAAATAACATTAGTTTTTCACTAAGTCAGTTACAACCTTGAAATAAAAATTGCTGTAACTAAAAGCTAAAAGTTCTTTGGCAACTACCATAATTTGATATGATTGCTTGTATAGAAGCTAGATCGCTCGATTCTAAGTAAAGATTATTATGGGCAAAACAAAGAGAAATTGGAACAAACAATATTTTGGAGTTAATTACCGGTTAATGAAAGCTGAAAATAGGAAATAGAAGTTTCAGGGGATTAAGACACCATTAAAAAGTATAAAAAGTAAGTTTTAAAAATTGTTTCCAATTATCGGGTTCACGCGAGCAAAGCCGCGAGCAAAATGTAATATAGCAACAAAATTATAAATTTTTAGCACGGCTAAATCAATAAAATAATATTTATTCATGACTTTATGTCCTGTAGGCAGAGGGCGCCATATTCAATTTAATGTAACATCACATAACTCAGTCATAATAATAACTAGCAGACAATCAAAACGCTAATAAATCAATAAAACCTTGCAACTTCACTAAGATGATCACCCTGATTCAAATCTCTGAAACTAAACTCGAACATCAATTTTGGTATTTAAAAGATTTCCAGTGTTAATTGTGCTATAAAGCATCTCGGCATCTGACCAAGCAGAGAGTTAACGGACGCCGTTTCGATTTATAGTCCATAAAGAGCTTCAACAAGCTCTGGGGTTCCGACACACTGACATTTATGGTACTCCCCTTTAGGGTACTACTAGTTGCCTTTGATAAATCCCTCTGGTTACTTCAGTTGAAACACAATTTGTTAATACTATTTTTAGCTTATACACACTGCTTGGCATTCGCCCAACTAATCTTGTTTACTTTGGGGTCACATTTACAGTGAACTGTAGAGTGTCATATACTTAACCAAGGATTTAGTATGGCGTAATATGTCCATACTAAAAATCAAGCTCAGTGATGTGTCAATGGTGAGGTCATGTCCAGCAGTGGACAGAGATAGGCTGACGATGATGATGATGTTTATATTCATACAGAAAACTAAGTCTAAACGGCTCTTGTCGACTTTATTTCTAAATATTTTGAACTTGGTATCTAGTAGTAAATAAGTATTAGACCTTGGTCTAGCACGTCGATTCCTTTTTCCAAATGATGAATATTTATATAATATAAGCTATTTTATTTACTTTCTACGCTTAAAACAGAGGCTGAAAAACAAACAATATTTTTAGTCAACCATAACGTTCAAATATACTTCGCCAGAATATACTCCTAGCTAAGTTTGTAGCGACATCTATAACAATATTCTCCTGGGATTGCCTTCTCGACATCGATACATTTTAGTTGTACTCCAGAGCAGCGGCTCAATTTAACAAGCTTTTGAGTCTTATAGATTCTAAGTGGACTTAAGCATTTTCAAATTAATTCTATACACCATGCAATTTCACCCGGGAATAGTTTTCTACCTTATTGGCATCCCTGAAAAGTTTAGTTATTTATTATTTTAAGCAAGTATTTAAATAATGAAACCACATATCAAATCACAGCTACGTATGTATGGCTTATATGTTTTAAACTATTGTAACACTCGATATCATTAGCCAGTATTTCGCTTTTAATATAGATTGCAAAAACTATGAGCAATTGAATTATGTTTACAATTTTCTTCGGCGCATTATCAGATCGAGACTTCAAAACGTAGTTTTGAACTTAGGCAAAAGGGACTCACAGCAGATAGGGAAAAGTTTTAAGTATCGAATTCCGAAAACTCGAGACGAGTTCCAATGGCTCAGTACAATTCTGCTGAAATTAAAACGCACCTTTCAAATAAATATTGCTTTGGAAAGGGGACCTTTCGAGCGTTACATTTGAACCCCTTTTCATTTGACCCAGTTAGTTAAACGATCAAATAAATTTTGGATTTTAGTCCACCCAATTAATTGTGCAGCTCTAATAATTTTAAATAAACTTATTTGTCTGTTCTCTGTATTAACCAAGTCTTCGCAAGTACGAATTTTTGTAATGACCGTAAAAGAAAAGACGTAAAAGTGGAAACGTAAAGAACATTCACAAAACTAAACTGAATCGAAACTGTAAACTGAATGAGAACCACTAGCTTCTGAAATAAAGTATTGATTTCATTTTAGTAGTATTTATCAGCTGTAAATTTTATATCAAGGACTTAAAATTCTATAGTAAAATTTATGGTCAGAGATTTGGGTTTGAGGGCAGATAAAATAAAAATAGCCAGATCATAGACGGTTTTGCCATAAAAGTTTTGTTTTTTATTTGCCATTTGATGGCCTCATGAATAGCTTTCACAAGTATTTATTGCTTTGTACCCTTTATTTTCTATTCTTCGGATGCAGATACATAGAATGCGTACCAGTCACTTAAAATCTGTCTGTGAAGACTTTGGTGACCCTTTTTACTAGGGTATATAGCATGGCACTTCACTGAGCTTGATATTTCGACTCTTCTTTCATCATCCACTTACAATATTTTTGCAAATAGCTCTAGTCTACCTAGTAAGAAGGTGTTCTTAATAATGTGAGCCGTAACACGCTCTCTTCTCCAGAACACGTCTAGAAATAGGATATATTCATAGGTTATACGTATAGGCTTAGCGTTTAGGTTTATGTGTATGTATAGCATATTTGAATACAAAAATTATTGTACACAAAATAGCATCAGAGAAAAAAACATAACAGCATCAATTTCCACAATTCCAAAAGCTCCCAAACAAAATAATCTCTGAAACACAATCGTCTCTGTTCAATATTTGACTTCATTTAAGACTCGGTTCCACGATATTTCGAGTAGAAATACTGACAATACTGTATTAATGGTCAAACCAGACTTGGTATGTAATTTCGAGCTTTCGGATCGGGAGATATGAACGAATTTCCTTCTTGTGTAAATATTTTTGGAAGAAAACGATGTTTAATATTCTTGTAGATACTATACTATTCGTTTGGTTATGTGAGTCCTGTGGAAGTGGTATCAAGCGAAACGGTAATATTGGATATAATATAAGACATTTCAGTAGTGATTTATACATTTTATAATTCAGAATTTTATGTTTGTTTGTATAAAATAAATGAGTGTCTTGATAAGCTTGAGCTTGCTCTATTCATAGAATAAGGTTGATCGTTGAAACGGTCTATAGAAACATTTCAAATTAACTAAATTACAACAAATTCATCCCAGTCCATGCCGAAAAAAACACAGAATAGCCCATTCAAGTTTAACCGAACAGTAAACTACCAAAACTTTTTTTTTAGTATGCATTACAAAATTAAGATAATAATCGTTGGAACCGTTTCAACGGTAGCTTTAATTTCCTTAACACTCCCTAGTCCACCAACAGATGCCAGTATTACGTGTTTATTTGTGAAATAACTAGACTATGTAGCTGTTTGGGTATTAAGGAGGGCTTGTTTCGTCGTGGTAAACAAAATTAATGTTTTCTGTGTGATAGTTTCGTATTATAAGTAACTAATTTATTGCTTTATAAATGCATATACATAATTATGTTTATAGTGTTGTAAGTAAAATCTATTTTACAAATCTGAGACTTTACTAAAATAAAATGTAATTAGTACTTTGAACTACATAAGTTATTTTTCAAAAAAAATAAAACCGACTTCATAACCACAAAAAGGCACTCAAAAGCGAAAAATAATTTACTTAAAATTATTATAAGCGTTACCCACTTCTCTATTTGAAGTCGGTGCCAGCCAAGTCTAATAGGTAGTAGATAGATAATACCTACATGTATCTACCTACTTACTAACCTACTTACTACTACTACATACATAGTGTCTATCTAATATCCAATAGGCTTGGCTGGCACCGACTTCAAATAGAGAAGTGGGTAACGCTTATAATAATTTTAAGTAAATTATTTTTCGCTTTTGAGTGCCTTTTTGTGGTTATGAAGTCAGTTTTATTTTTTTTGAAAAATAACTTATTTTACCTTTTTTAGTGCAAAAAAAGTTTTAATGAAATTACATGCATCTATTAAATTTCGTGTCTGGGCCGTTATACACTGACGGATATATACTTTTTGAAAATTTCAAGTATGTACCTATAACGGTTAAGAAGATACAGATCTGTAATGTGCGCACATATAGACACACTGACGGACGGACGGACGGACGAACGGACAACAAAGTCTCAGATAGTGTTCATTTGGTACCCTTTGGGTTCGGAACCCTAAAAAAATTGACTTTAAATGCCGCGCTAAAGTGAAAATATTCACTAGTAATAATGATGTCATCAAGGTATCAAAGGACAATGTCCAAAATGGCCCTGTACAATTAAAGCATCTGACACACACGATAATTAATTGTCTATTTTATTACAATAATTCCAAATACTTTTATAACACGGACTAGTTGTATTTCAAAATGAATATTAAAAAGTATTATTTGCGATTATTAACATTAATTGCCGCCATATGGCCAACAGAGTACTGAATCACTCTACTACGTTATAAGAGGCACTTCCCTATATTGTGGATACCCGAATTATGAAAGCACTGTGTAGCCAACCTAACAACGGAAAGTATTATTTACGTAGTAACTATTATATAATATGTGGTTTTATGCTTATAATTTTTTTTTGCTGTGTTGATTGGTACAAAGTACGTTCATAATTCTGAGTTATTTAATTATGTATGCAGTGTCGCGGGACTGAAATGGCCGCCATCTTCGCCAAATGTCATGTCATGTCAAAAAATATTAGGTATGTTTAAAAAAGTTTGCACCCTAACAAGACTTTGCCCGGTAGAACATTCCTGTGTAGACAAATTATTTATATTTATATATAATTATTTATTGAGGGCCCGGTGGCGTAATTGGGAGAACGGTCGGCTTTGATGCCGTGGTACCGAGTTCAAACCGCCGTGCACCAATGAATTTTTCTATCGAAAAATATATGTGTGCTTCTCACAGTGGCCCTCTGGTGAAGGACAACATCGTTAAGAAACCAATAACCCCCGCATGGTGGTAGAACATATCTAGTGTCCGCCTGGCCAGCTACCACCCTCAAGTCAGAAAATCTGTCGCCAAACATCTAATGTGTTCCGGCAGCTATCCTTGAGAGCCAGTTCCCATTCTAGTCCACTTCTCTATCTTCGACCGCATCATCACTTAGCATCAGGTGAGATAGTGGTCAAACGCTTGCCTATAAGATATAAAAAAAAATTATCCCCACCTTTATTTCTATCTCGCTCACAGTTACCGTAAGAATATCTTATATGCAATAGCAACCTCCATTGTGTATAATCTTCTTGGGACTCTTCTACTAAAACTAGTACATTCTCCTATGTTTGAGGTATTTATCTCCATATCTCTGGTGATACTAATCAGATCTCGATAAAATTAAAATGGGACCACCTCGGAAACGTATCCTGCCTATTAAAAAAAGAATCATTTGAATCCGTTCACAATTGATGGAGAAATCGCGTAACATACACATAAAAAAAAAAAAAAAAAAACATACAGACGAATTGAGAACCTCCTCCTTTTTTGTGAAGTCGGTTAAAAATATGGTTTTGATAACTTCGTTAAAAATATTAGCCCCATATTGATTCCAACAATGGCCAACTATAACATTTATTTAGGATAGCTGTTAATCTCTTTACGTAGTTTGTGTGCAATTATATTACAATTGTCACCATGTTACCACGTACTGTGCTCACATCAAAATCTGTTATTGAAAAAATCATCTTTTTTAGAAGCGAAACTTTTTTAGGCGCACTAGGAAAAATTTGACGAAGTGACGTAGCGTCACGATCCGAATCAACGGAAGTGACGCAAACGTCACGTTAAATTTTATATCTATAAACGCCCTCAACTGTAGAACGGCGTAACTATGAAGACGTATTAGCTATCAGGTCAACAGATGGAGTTGTACAAAAAATAGTAAAAGTGAGCAATAAATTGAATGTACATGGAAGTTTCACTTTTAACTCGTAGTTTTCTACGGACCCTCTTTTTTTTTAATTATACTGTAGTAAAGTTCAGTACTATGCTTTTGTCAAAATCTTCTTGAATACGAGTGTAAAGCAATCAATTAGTTTTGCAAGAACATTACTTTTATAACAGTTATATTAGACTTTTACCGTGAAACCATTTAATTGTTCCTAAAAGCGACTTTAAATTGAGTGTACAACGACACTATGCTTGGAAATTATGTCCATGTGAGGCTACGAATATAACTGTTTATTTGTGGATGTGAGGTCATTTATATCTGCGTAGCTGACTATAGTGCGACACCCTCGTAGCTCTCAAGTTACTCAATCGTAGCCGTAGCCTTCGCGTAAAGGGTAACGTCTGCAACAATCAACTATCTATTTTTTTACTTTGTGTACTGTATGATAACTCGATTCTGACTTGCGATTCTTGGTATAAATATTTAGTTATAAAGTTTATGCATTGAGATTGTGGACACCAGCAAGGTCTGAGCGTACTAAAGGGCGATGCCCTTTCAAACTCGTATGCAAATGAAATGAGATCGAGCGATACAAAATTTTCATTTCATATTTATTTCTGATGCTAAAATTAAATTGCATACATTGCCTCGCTAAAATCTTTTGTACTTTATATGTGAGTACTTTTTTATGAAATTGAAGCATTAGAATTTATGTGGCATTTGGATTCACCTGCCATACTCGTATGTATGGTACCTATTCATAGTTATGTCTGCAATTGTTTAATTATATTACCAAAAGTTTTCGTGACTAACTTCATGACAGGGGTTTTTTATATATACATTATATTATGAAATGGTTTCTTAAGTTTGGTAAGGTAAGTAGCGCCCCAGCCACTTTGACTGCAGAAGAAACATAGTTACGTTAACTACACGGGCACATAGTTTAACTATCCTAACTGTTCTTCTAAGCTGGCTAGCACCGAATTTGCGAACTCAGCAAATGGCCACATATTATTCTGCCCATGATATGCGTAAATGTTTAGGTTAATCTTTTTATTTAGCTAATTCTCTCGTACGATATAAAAGCCACGATCTAACGATTTGTGATACAAACAAAGCTCATGTTGTGCTACGTTACGACACGACCAGACATAAAATGCAGAAGCTTATAAGCATAAATACGGAACTGATATCGAGGCGTAAATAGGGCTCCCATCACAACTTCCATATTTTATTGCATCCTGATTAAAGTAATTCGCGCTAAAGAGTAAACAAAATTAGGGTTGATTATCTTCAGACTTAAAAATAATACACACATTATAATCTATTCACGCGTCAGCTATCGCAAAAATACTGATATGATTTAGGAACGTGAATTAGTATGTAAGGAATAATGTTCTAATATACGAACGTTATTAAGTTAAGAACGTTACTAATTAGTATTGTTTTTACAGTTTGTTTTACTGAATAAATGAGCTATAATAGTATACTATAGTACACACAATTGAAAATTAAACATGCGTTAATTCGTAGCCTAAAAACGCTTTTCTTTATTTCAATTAAGAAGCTAATTTCAGCACAAAGAATACTGATTAGATTTGTCCTCACCCTAATACAAACATAGTAGCTCTAGCTGAGTTGGTCAACAATATTGCAAGATACGAATATTTTACGGATCGATACGATATTGTTATCACCGATTAGGATAAGCAAACTCCTAAAACTTTTATGAATAGGCACGAGATTATCTACCTTACTCGTACCTTACAGCTTAGTAAAATACGGATGATAACATTTTTCATATTTCCTTACTACTGAGTTCATGATCAATCAAATGATCCTGCAAATAGGTTTATTTTTTTTAGTTTTGCGGTTCCAAGAATAGCTTGAATTGTCCACCTAGTTTGTAAAAAAATTGTTTATAGGCTTTTTTGCAATGTTTTACTCATCAATCTAATGCTGATAACATTTTCACAGTCTAGACCTCCTAAATATGCGGGTCACATCCCTTGTAAGCAAGATACGGTATTTAAACTAAATCAAATTTATTCCCAACGACTTTGTGTGTTAAGTACAGGCAAGTTCGTAAGATCTTCCGAGGAAGGTTTGTAACTTTTAATGAGATATAAAATTCTTTCTACATACTTTTAGAAATTACTTGTACTTTGGAGGCATTTAGGTAGACATTTGGGGGTACCTAACGATGCGGCGAGAAGTTTTAAGATGTAAGCGTTTATTTTATGTTAGTTCATCATACTTAGTAATAACACTTCTAGGTTGTAGCTTTATCAAAATATAGGGAACCCCAACAACCAATGTTATCAACGTATGAAGTCCAAAAAGGAGAAGGTTCGTCGTCGGAAAATTCGTCTGTATGTTTTTTTTTGTATGTATGTTACGCGATTACTCCGTTAATTGTGAACCGATTCGAATGATTCTTTTTTAATCGGTATTTCAACATTTCCGAGGTCACATTGTAATTTCATCGAGATCTGATAAGTCTCTCTAGAAATATGACGATAAACGTCTCAAACTTGCTAATAAAACTGACTCGCGGGGCATGGAAGTCGGTTGTTTTAGTTTTTAAACTATCTTAATTATTATTTTATGTTTGCTCGTACTGCATGACCTAAAAAAATGTTAATACAATATTAACTTATCCTCCTATCCATCAATCATCCAAACAAACTTTCAACTTCTTACTGAACTCCATTACAACGTAATCACATAGGCTTCAAATAAAAGCGGCAAGCTGCAATCTCTGTATTCGATGACAGTTTAGATTGATTTGTAATATAGAGTTATAGAGGCATTATGATAGCAGTGCAAATGAAATTTTGATTCAAAATATGTTTTAATAGGTACTAAAAGTCCATTTCTGAACAATTAAGCGCACATTAACTCGGACATAGCGAAGAGGACGCGGCTTGCATGTGTAATCGTTTGGAATATCACTGCGCCCCACCTAGCCTAGCTAGGATTCTAGGCTCTTTGGTTGGTTGACATTTTCATACGATATTCTTAGAGAAGTCAGCAAAGAGTAGTATAATAATATACATATATAAGTGTAAGAGTATTATAATATAAGGATAGTTAGTCTCTTCCTAATGTAGGTACTGCATTCATATTTCTTTATACGTTGCTTTAAAAGCATCATAAACGACGAAAGTGAAACTTTATCATACTCATCAAAACGAGGTCAGACTTTCTACATTGAAAGCTGAGAATTTGTAACTGATATTCTTTGTATCGATCGAAATGTATCTATGCAACTGCCTAGCTGCATATCTCTGAACGAGCTGTGCCCATTGACTTCGGTCTCGTTGAAAAATATCCAATGGTCTAATCCATAATACCTGGCTATATCCATTTGCAAAATTACTGCTATATTAACCAAGATACTCCAAAGTCTCGCATATCGCCGCAAAGTCGCCTGTTTATCGGTTTTCTAGCGGTTACATTTAAGGGAGTGTGCTATGGAACTGCATATTTCGATTCCCCCTTCCCCATTTTATTAGAGGACATCCAGAGACACAAAAAGGCGCCACCGATGTATGGTGGATATACCATCTGCCCGAGCAAAGCGATTTGCATCTTCATTCATCATGCGAACCACCAGGGAATGGAATGCCCTGCCTGAGTCTGTGTTTCCGGCTAAATTAAATATGGGGTCTAGTCTTCAAATCGTGAGTGAATAGGAATCTTTTGGGTAAGCGCGCTCCCTCATCAACCGCATCATAACTTAACATAAGGTGAGATAGTGGTCAAGAGCTACCTAGTACTACGTAAAAAAAAATCGGTGCAGCCGTTTGATCGTTTAAAATTTCCAAGCAAACAAATATAAAAACTGACCTACGCATTAATACGAGTATATTGGTGTTGATTAGGTTTGTGATGTTGTAAAGAATCGGTAAATATGAAGATGCCAACCATCATAATTCCCCGAATTTGATAAATTCTTACTTTCTAAAAATACTACCATGGAAGTCGGTTGCTTTTACACTATCTTAATTATTGATAATTATTGTAACTTTTAATTTATTTTATATGAATGTATGTTACGCGATTACTCCGTCAATTGTCAACCGATTCAAATGATTCATTTTTTAATTACTAGGGTACACTTTCAAGGTGGTCCCATTGTAATTTCATCGAGATCTGATAAAAGACTGAATTGAAATTGAATTCTGATTGAAGTAGTTTTTTAAACAATCTTCAATTATTTATGACTAAATGACTGACAAAGCGGCAGTAACAACCTCAGACACAAAAACAAAAACCCTTTATACTATAAAATCGAGAAAACAGTTAGTAGTAGTAGTAGTAGTAGTAGTAGGTATCTAATTCACTGTATCGATATCTAGGACTGTTATCCCAAAAATTTGAAACGTAACGCAATACTATTTATAGTCTATTAATAGTCTATTTATCAACACAGGTTTAAATGGCATGATGCTTAGAACACAAAATTTATCAAACGTTAGAGATTACCTATTAATATATTATTGGATTTAAATTTGATCCGAGGATATAATATAAACGTGTCAACAACGGTTTTAAGGTACGGACACACCGCGGCGTCCTGCGATCTACGGGCGCGATCTCAGTACATTTCAATTGTTTTTTGATCGCGTTTGGTGTGAACCAGTCGATACAAATACTACTGCGCAATCGGATCGCCATCTAGATCGTACACGCAGGACGCTGGGGTGTGTCCGTACCTTTAATTTATTTGAGACCAGCTTCTCCTCGTGGCTTTGCCCGCATTTATATTATGTATTGATACATGTTAAAAAGTATCTGTATGCCAAATTTCAGTGAGTTTAGTTCAGCCGTTTTTGCGTAAAAGAGTAACAAATATCCTTTTGGTTGTTTAGTTCTCATTGTAAATATTGCCTAAATATGTGCAGGATTGCATCGCGCAAACGATATTTTTCGCGATGTTAGAATGATGATGATGCACTTGCTTCGTCATCAAACATCTTTAAATTTGAACTCTTTCCATAACATTTCACATTTAAAATATTGATATGATAAATTAAATGAACAAACCATCCAGGGTCGGTAGTCTCTACATGAATAGCGATGAATTTTGACCAATAATCGTCGATAAGAAAAGAGATACAGATAACAGCTGTCTAGCTGCATCTCCGTCTATTAGACGTTTGCGATGACAGGACCCATCGCTATTTATGGAGAGACTTTTACCCCAGGGCCGGTAGTCTCTACATGAATAGCGATAAATTTCGACCGATAATCGTCGATAAGAAAGAGATGCAGATAACAACTGTCTAGCTGCATCTCCTTCTACTAGACGTTTGCGATGACAGGACGCATCGATATTAATGTAGAGACTTCCAACCCAGATTTTGTTTGACTAGAGATTGAATTTGACATATAGCTTTACAGAAGTAATGTCAAAATGCAGGCTTCGATTGGAGGAACATCCTCTACCATCATTCGTTTGCGTCTTGGTCACGTTTGTTCTCCAGTTTTTCTTGCCAAAATCAGGGTCAGAGACCATTCTTGCTGTGAATGTGGTCTAGATGAAGGAAGTCTAGATCATATATTTTCTGTTGTCCAAAACTATCTTTCTACCTTTATGGTGCTATATGCTCCAAAATTCCTCGTCCCGTTTATGTAAAATATCTCCTTTTATATGTATTTACTCCATTTGTATATATTTTGTGGAATTTAATAAAATCTAATAATATTAGTTTATAAATTTCTATTGTAAATGCACAGCAAATGTAATGTTACTGAGCAATTATTTAAGTTCATATTTATCTATTAATATTTCTTTTGGCGGTTTTTTTTTCTTGAAAATAAACTGTACACTGGCCATACTTTTGACACTGGCAGAAAAACGCCAAGCAGCGTTTAAAAGCTTTAAGAAGAAGTAGAAGAAAAACAGAAAATGACTAATATTGAAGCTGTAAATTGTTGTAATCAAAATGCTGTATTAGACTAGAGCGGAACTAGCAATTTAAGTAAATGAATAAATGAATTTATTTTATTAGTGAATAAAATCTTACGCTATTTACATTAACAGCTTAAATATATTGTGAGCATCTTATATAAATTATAAACGATTTCAGTTAAAATTGACTAACACTACTCACATATCAACCTTCAGCCATAGAAAAGATAATAATACTATGTATACAACGGACACTCTGTTCCCCCCACCAATCCGGGCTACCTCACCTCGCCACCGATTCTGGAGCTGTCGAGGAGCTAGTGTGAGCAAGGACGCCATACGCGCACGACTACAGAACAATACTATCTCACAAGGAGAAGAACATCAACTTCATACATGTATGAATATAAAACACAGAAATATGAATAATAAGTATTATGGAATATTTCTGTGGGACTAGGTAGACACAGGAGGTTCGAATTTACGTTGTTTCTATATAATATATATACTAATACACTTATATTTGTATACCTAACTATATATTCGTATTTTAGAATTAATTTTCATAAATAAAACAACGATATACTCGTGCGTAAATAAACCTTAACCTTTTTAAATTATTGAATAAAAACTTCTTCAGCCATAAGCCAATTTATTATTATATAACCATAGTGTCATAGATCGTAGTGTCATAGAAATGCTGGCGGTATTTATATATTTTCAACCAATTTCCAAAAAGGACTGGATTGAGGAGGTTCTCAACTCGTTCGTATGTTTTTTTGTATGCTTGTTATGCGATCGGTCGAATCGGTTCACAAATGGCGGAGTACGACATTTGTGAACCGATTTAAATTATTTATTATTTTATACAAAAAAAATATTGATAGGGTACATCTTCATGGTGATCTCATAATATAATTAATTGAGATCTAATGGATATCTCCAGAGATATGGCGATATTAATCTCAAACTTGCTATTGAAACTGACTCGCGTGTGGCATATGAAGTATATTTTTTATAGTTATTATCTGTATATAGCAATAAATCTTTAGGTACTTTTTATATTTTTATTATATCTGTGATACAAAACTTATTTAAAGCAAAGTAGTTTTTTTCTTTGCTGTAACATTTAAATTAACCACGTTAATCGTTATATAATATTATAAGAATCTATTACAAATTAAAATAAAACATGTAGAGAACCTAATATGGTTTCAGCACAGAAATATGGATCTCAGCGATAATATCAGCTAAAATACTCTAAAGGAATACCAACCTCATATTTCACCTGTGTATTACAAGAATAATTGATCCAGCTTTTTTACGCCACTTGTTAAGCTTCTCAATTTGTTTAACCATAC
This sequence comes from Cabera pusaria, assembly GCA_954871355.1. NCBI lineage: Eukaryota > Metazoa > Arthropoda > Insecta > Lepidoptera > Geometridae > Cabera > Cabera pusaria. The sequence continues at coordinate 16,638,838 of OX940896.1, forward strand.
CCAATACAAAATAAGGAAAAGGAGCTTACAACAAACCAAAGAATGTAAACCAGATTGTAAGCCTATAGGTAACCAAATGGAGTTCAATTTTTGCCATACGATATTGCCACGTGTATTGCTCACAGGAGGTACCATTGTTTTTTCTAGGCTAGGATTGAAATAGTTAAATTTTTCTTCATATAATTAGAGATGCCTTATGTTATTATATTTATACAGTGTTCATATTATTTTTTGTAAATATTATTTCTCCTAGTTATCCAGCTTCTTCTGTCACTCCCAATTTTTAAAGAGCGTACTTCTACCGCGTATCGCTTAGCATTAAACGACCTAACCATTTAGGTACTCATCCGTTTTGAACTTGTTTCGAGTAAATGAATTTAGTAAACAATTAAATTGTTGTTATTGCTAGATGTCACCTACGATTTACCGGACAATAGGTATGCATTCATGCAGGATATATACCATCCTTATTTTAAATTTCATCCAAACCCAACATTATCCAAAACAACATAAAACCAAAGTAACAAAAATACTATCTCGCACTCTTGTACCTATATATATTATTAGATTGATGTGTTATTTGTTTCAAAGCATCGTTATACAAAAAAATAGGTGCAAACATTAATGATTTCAAAGTGAGCAATGAGAAAATAGTAATAAAAATACTATTATTGTTATATACCGGCTGTAATTCACGTACCTTTAGTCGAATTTTCTCGACCTCTCGACAATCGGGCTATCTCAGGCATCCTCGGTACCGAAAAGGAACAGCCGTTACCGATCTCCGCCGAGTCCGCCCCCACCCCGGCTATCAAGCCGAGCGCAGCGAGCGGCGGCCCGCAGTGAACATCGCGATCTCACCGCGTGACCTCACTCCCGAGGAAGAGCGACTGACTCGCTCGAAACCTAGGTCGAGAAAATTCGACTAAAGGTACGTGAATTACAGCCGGTATATAACAATAATAATGTTACAAATTCACGATAATTTTAAAATAAAAATAAAAATACTGTTCTGTAGAAAACGGTTAAACATTAAGTTATTCTTACAGCGAGTTTTTGTAGTAGCTTTCGAGTATAGAACAGTGAAATTACATCGTGACTTGAATTAATGCGACGCGCCGTAGCTGAATAGCTAATGAGTTTATTAAGGTTTCGGGAAATCATATATTTTGTATATTTTTGCCGCCGAACTCGTGAAGCTCAGTTTTCCGCTTGTAGGGTATAATTTCAAGAAAACATTTTCATGCGTGACAACATTGTTCTTAATAACGTTTTCATAACACAAGTTACATAACGTTTCAACCGTCGTAAAATCACGGAATATTTGTTTTTATGCTACGTAGGACATAGTTCTAGTTGGTAATCGAAAATATTGGCCGTAAACGCGTAGCATGACGCAGTATATATCAAAAATGCACTGTAAAAAATTTAGTTTTAAGAAAGCTTGATCACAGAATAATATTATGATTTTTAGATAGATGCGCTCAGGTAATAAAGAAAGTCGTTCTTAAAAATCTGAACAACAACAACAGTTAAGTTCATCAAAATTTAATCAGGCTAAGGAAACAAAACTACAGCGATAAAGCAAAAACAGGAGATTGCTTGCAGTCGCAAAAACGTAATTAACCGTAATGCTGCAACAGCGGTACAATTATGTTACATCCATTTCAGCACATTTTTTGCTTTTGAAGTTAAATGAGAAAATCTGCCTTCATTGGGTCGGAATTGTGAGAAATAATTTTGTACTCGTTGTGGAAAATTACTTAAACTGGGCAGTGTTTTGTTATTAAGCTTGATGCTAAGTATGCTTGTACGTGTAACGTAGAGTATCTAGAAGAACTTGCGTATATTTATATTGGTACTTAGCAATTAACTGAAATATTGAAGGTACAAAGATCATGTTGTATTATGTCGACAATAATTATGTTCCTAACTATCTACCTGTAGTATAAAAATACATTATTTTGAATGTTGGTGTTAGTAATGTCTATAAATCAATAACAATTTACTATATTACCTATTTCTATAAATTTTATAAATAACTAGAAGTGCCCCGTGGCTTCGCCCGTGTAAAAAACTTCTTTTATTTACTCAAAACTTTTCTTTTGTAAAAACAATTCTATTATTATAGACATCAAATAAGAATTAGCCAAATCGCTTCACCCGTTTTCATGTTATGGCGTGACTAAGGCAATTCGGGATTCGAAAAATCCTGTAAAACGTACTTTTTATTTCATGTTGTTTCGCCACACAAACTTTGAATTTCCGGTTAGTATCCGGGAGGATTTTTTAGAAAATCCTTTGAGCGGATACCTACATCATAATAACTATCTGCATTCTAAATTTCAGCGCAATCCGAAACAATATTGATTTTTGGACTTTGTTACCCCAGTTTATCCTCTTAGGAGGCATTTTGAAAAAGTCTGGAACTCGTATTTACTTATTTATTTATAGAATAACTTGTGTAAAATGTCGAATAAAATGACTATCCAAACTTTGAAACCCCGCTTCATCCCCTTGAAGAGTGTTCAGACTTTGTTACCCCACTTCAACCTTTTAAGGGTGGAATTTCGAAAAAGTCTGAAACACGTATTTACTTACATAAGTACTTGTGTTAAGTTTCGAATATAAAATACTATCTTATCTTGTTTCTCCATACGAACTTTGAACCCCCGTTTCATCACCTTCAGGAGTGAATTTTTGAAAATCCTTTCTCAGAGGGAACTAAAGTCGTAATAACTATCTGCATGCCAAATTTCAGCGCAATCCAGAAACAATATTAATGTTCACACTTTGTTACCCCATTTCACCCTCTTAGGGGTGGAATTAAAAAAAAACGGTAACAACTATTTTTTTTTTTTACTGAATCCCTTGTGTGAAGTTTCGGATAGAAAAGACTATCTAATTTTGTTTCTCCATACAAACTTTGAACCCTCATTCCATCCCCTTAAGGGGTGAATTTTGGAAAATCCTTTCTTAGTACATCCTTAAATACTAAGACAAATATACCCTTCAAATGTCAAGTCTCTACGACCAGCGGTTTAAAGCGCACGTATATTTTTCGATAGAAAATCCATTGTTGGAGTAAGTTTGGTTGAACTTTGATGCCAGCATCAAAGTTCAACCAAACGTTCTCGCGATTACGCCACCGGGCCCCCAAAATTATAACAAAATCATGCAATGCATGGAGATTCGAACTCGGGCCTCATGCTTCCTTATCAGTTCATTTTACCACTCGACAAATCTGCCATTTATGACTCATTCGAATTTAAGCATCCGTTACTTGTTGCCTAGCTTTCTCAATGTTATGTTAACTCAACAAAAAGAAAACTAGTATACAGTGGAATATTGTTATCTTTACCAAATGTATCTGACGCTACGTTTCACCTTTTTATTCGTCTGTGGTCTGGGTAAGCATGCCATCTATGCCGTACATACGTGATATTGTTTGCGTTGGAACATTCGACAGAAATATCGTGCAGGCTACTATGAACATTGAGGTGCTACTGGACTATTGTCCCTCGATAGTACATTAACAAAATTCCATAGAATATAAACTACTCACTAACAATAATTAAAGATTGTTTACAAACGATAAAGGTACGGCCAAGCCGGTGCGATCTGCGTGCGAGGGCGCGGGCACGATCAGATAGTGCAGTAGTAGTATTTGTGCCGACTAGTTAAAAACAAACGCGATCTACGGCGATCAGAAAACAATTGAGAAGAAGATCGCGCCCGCTCTCACAGATCGCTGATTACAGTGGTGTGACCGTACCTTTCAACCCACTAGTCATTTTCAGTACCAAGCTTGAGGTGTTTATCTCTATATCTCTGGAGATACTCGTTAGATTTCGGTAAAATTACAATGGGACCATGCAGAAAGTATATTCTCTGAAACAAAATAATAATTTTCCAAATTGGTTAATAACTGTTAAACACAATCCAAAATTTCATCATACCGACGGGACTTGAACCCGCAACCTCCGGAATAACATGTTCCGGTGCTTTGCCAATTAAGCCACGGTGCGAAGTGTCGTTACGACGAAATTAGTGGATTGCATTTTGTTAACCCAATTATGCATTGTGTTTAACAATTTACAAAAATATAAAGTGTGAAACACTTCAAAGAAACATAATATTTGGTTAATAACTCTTAAGAACGTTAAAAAATAAAATAAATAAAAAATCTGTCAAATTGAGAAACTCCTTCTTTGTTGTGAACTCGGTTATAAAAACGGTTAGACGAAGCAATAAATTATTTTTCAAAATGAATAAGACCGACTTCATAACCACAAACAGGCACTCAAAAGCGAAAAATAAATTACTTAATATAATTATTATAAGCGCTACCCACTTATCTATTTGAAGTCGGTGCCAGCCAAGTCTAATAGGTAGTAGATAGATACTACCTACATGTATCTACCTACTTACTACTTATCTATACTAATATTATAAAGAAAGAACATTTGTATTTTTGTATTTTTGTATATTTGTATTTTTGTATTTTTGTATGTTTGTAATGATTTGGCTCAAAAACTACTGGACCGATTTAAAAAATTCTGTCACTAATATGTAGAATGGACTTTTGAAATGAAAATGCTGCTCAATTGAAAATAGATAGAAGAATATTTTCTAAGGAAAAGTTGAACAACTTAATAAGACCTACAAAAAAGTCCACGACAGAATATGTCTATCTCTTAAGGTTGACTCACAGTAACCATTTTAATCTTTAATTTTTTGTTAAAAAATATTACAAAACTTCCAGGGCTATTTTCAAGTATATAGTATTAATTCTTATCCAAATAATTACGTTAATTAGCTTGGCCACATATTATAGATTAGAATTGTCCTTTACAGTATATAATTCTAATGAAAACTCTAGAAGATATCACGGATTTCACATACACGCATCGCAAAATTAATAAAATATTTGCAGTCAAACCACAGAATAGGTCATAGTTACAACGGAAATATTATTATAAGCTTAGCTTTTCTGTAGATCCCCATCGATCGCAATCAATTTGAAGTCAATATAGTATAATAATATGATCTATTGTATAAAATAATAATGATCTTTATATATAACTAGAAGTGTCCCGCGGCTTCGCCCGCGTTAAAACCTTTTATTTACTTAAAACTTTTCTTTTGTAAAAACGATTCTATCATTAAACACATCAAATAAGAATTAGTCAAATCGGTTCACCCGTTTTCATGTTATCGCGTGACTAAGGCAATTCGGGATTCATATTTATAAAACCCTAAAAATCTAAATTTACAGACTTTGTTACCTACCCCATTTAGAAAAATCCTACAACGCGTACTTTATCCCATCTTGTTTCGCCATACAAACTTTGAATCCCCGTTCCGTATCCGGGAGGAATTTTCAGAAAATCATTTCTGAGCGGATATCTACGTCATAATAACTATCTGCATTATGAATTTCAACGCAATCCGAAACAATATTGATTTTAGACTTTGTTTATCCTCTTAGGGTGGCATTTTGAAAAAGTTTGAAACTCGTATTTACTTATTTATTAACAGAAGTACTTGTGTGAAATGTCGAATAAAACGACTATTCAAACTTTGAACCCCCGCTTCATCCCCTTGAAGAGTGTACTATGAAAAATTCTTTCTTAGCGGATACCTAAGTCAAAATAACTATCTGCATGCCAAATTTCAGCGCAATCCGAAACAATATTGATTTCAGACTTTGTTACCCCACCATAGAAAAGATAATAATACTACGTATAGAACGGACACTCTGTTCCCCCCACCAATTCCGGGCTTCCTCACCCTGCCACCGACTCTGGAGCTGTCGAGGAGCTGCGCTGAGCAAGGACGCCACACGCGTACGACTATAGAACAATTACTTCTCACGGAGAGAAGAACATCAACTTCATACATTTATGTTGGGACCAGTAGACACTGGAGGTTCAAATTTACGTAGGTATATAATAAACACTTAATTATATTAGTATACCTACCTACATATTCGTATTTTAGAATTCATTTTCATTAATGAAACAACGATGTAATACTCGTGCGTAAATAACATTTAGTTTGTAAAATATTAAAAAAAACTTTCACGGTAAAACATTTTCATAACACAGCAATTAGGAACTTGATGTAAGTACCTACGTAGTATTTATATTCTCTTTGCTTGTTGAAGTGTTGTGATTTAATGTTTCTGTAGACGATAGTTTACGAAATAGCGACTAATATTTTTAGTGTTAAAAGCTTTTTGGGTAAGTGTACAAAAAATATTCATACGGTCAGTACGTAGTACGTATGTACGAAGTAACTATTATATAATCTGTGATACGGTGATTACGGGCGACAACCTTAGAAATCACGCACACAAATGCGCGTATAGAAAAACGACCCGTGTGTAGTGTCTGTGTCGGTGTCACAGTGTCGGTCGTTAAAACGCTAATTTGTACGGAGATTTAGCGAGTGTCCGGGGTGTGACCCCACTTCACCCTTTTAGGGGTGGAATTTTGAAAAAGCCTGAAACACGTATTTACTTACTTAAGTACTTGTGTTAAATTTTGAATATAAAAAATCTTATCTTGTTTTTCCATACAAACTTTGAACCCCCGTTTCATCCCCTTCAGGGATGAAATTTGAAAAATCCTTTTTCAAAGGTAGAGAAAAATCCTTTTTCAAAGGTTTTGGGGGGCTATACTGCTCGCGTCCGTAGGATTTGCCCTCGATGTCCTACACGTGTCCCCTGGGTGGCGCCAAAAGAGCAGTACGTTTCAGGTGGTAGGCTTAGGCCGTGGCGTGTTACCACCCACCAGACAAAGCCATGCCGCCAAGCGGTCGCTTTACGGCATGATGTTTGGTGAAGCCATTTGTTGGGAAAACGGGTCGGATACAGTTGCGCTTATTTTAATAACAGATTGTGACACATTGGAGGATATTTCATTGAGTGACCAGTTTCGGAGAGCAGCGGGATCCGAGGCACGGTTCTCCGCTGGCCGACCGCAGATAGTTGGGGGCCCAAGTAGTGAGCCAGCCACTCACGAAAGGCTGCCCCGCCACCTAGCGAAAAATCCCGGGGGTGCGCCATCGTGCCGGTTGGCGACCGGACGAGAGGACCCGATGGACACATCTGGGGGGGCTTGGGCGTCCCCGCGGTCTCCGGAACTGGTTTACTAAGATGATTTATCTGAATGTGTCTCACTGTGTTGGTAAATGAGCGTCTCAATCCACTTCCGTGATTCCAACCTACCTTCACTCCCCTTTATCTATGGCAAGGAAAAATAACAGAAAGTCGGTTTCACAGCGGAAGCACGTCCTCTCTCTACAAGTGCATTTCTCTAACATACGAGGCTTGCACTCAAATTTCAATGCAGTCCACCACCACCTCGAAACTGCAAAACCGCACCTTCTGTTCCTCACGGAGACGCAGATTAAATGTCCAGCTGACGCAGCATATCTCGCTTACCCAGGCTACGTCCTCGAGCATCGCTTCAGGGCGCGTGCTGGAATCTGTATATATGCTCGCGATGACATTTGCTTTCGGCGTCTCCGTGATATTGAGGACCCCAAATTTTCCACCATGTGGGTTTTGGTGGACACTGGTATGGAGAAAATTCTCTATGCTGGTGTCTACCGTTCGCACAGCGGAGACGAGGAGGCAACTAGGCTCACAACACAACAACGGTATCCATCAGCTCAATTAGTGCTTCTGGGGGATTTTAACGCCCACCATCAAGACTGGCTATACCCAAACCAGAGCACAGACCATGCTGGTTGTATGGCGATACAGGTCAGCAGATTGGGATGAGATGCGAAGCTTTTTCGCGTCTTACCTTTGGCGGCAAGTTTGCTTTTCTTCGAGCGATCCCTCAACTTGCGCGGATGCTGTGACAGAAGTATTACGCCAGGGTATGGAGTATTACATACCTTTTTCTGACGTCCCTCTGTCCAGCAAAGCTCGACCTTGGTTTAATTCCGAATGTAGAGATGCTGAAGCGTCAAAGCATAAGGTTTACTTAACCTGGGCTGATGCTCGAACCTGCAAATCTAGAGATGTTCGCGAAAAGAAGAAAGCCTTTAACAAAGCCGCTAAGTCTTGCAAAAAGGCTCTCAAGAAGGCTCGCTTCGATCACATACGCCGAACTGGGAACAAACTTGCTTCTTACCCCTCGGGTAGTAAAGCGTTCTGGTCCCTGGCGAAGTCGATCGAAGAGAACTTCTGCCGTCCCGCACTACCTCCATTGATGAAACCCGACGGATCGCTAGCTCACACCGCTAAAGAGAAAGCAAATATATTTGCTACTCTGTTTGCGGAATCTTCACGTTTAGATGCTGGCAATGCTGTACCTTCTAGTTTGCCGTCATGCGTGACGTTTATGTCGGAAATCCGCATACGGCAAACCGAAGTGCGCAAAGCGTTGCGCGATCTGAACGTGAATAAAGCTAGTGGACCAGACGGTATACCAGCTATAGTCTTGAGGACGTGTGCGCCTGAGTTGACTCCTATTCTGACACGTCTCTTTCGCTTGTCTATGGCGACTGGTCAAGTGCCTAAGTCTTGGAAGCAAGCTAACGTGCAACCCGTGCCCAAAAAGGGTAGTCGTGCTGACCCTGCCAATTACAGGCCACACATTACACAGTACATCTCAGTCACTTCCATACTCTGTAAGACTATGGAACGTGTACTGAACCACAGGCTCCTAACATACCTAGAAGCAAACGATCTACTCAGTGACCGACAGTACGGGTTCCGCCGAAACCGGTCTACTGGGGACCTTCTAGCGTATGCCACTCAAATTTGGAGCGAGGCCATTGAGAATCATGGAGAGGCGCTTGCCGTCTCTCTTGATATCTCTAAGGCCTTTGACAGGGTATGGCACGACAGCCTTATTAGCAAGCTTCCTTCATATGGCCTCCCCACTGGTTTTTGTGTCTGGATATCAGATTTCCTGAGGGAACGGTCTATTCGTGTGGTCATTGATGGCTGCTCGTCTGACCAATTGGCTATAAATGCTGGCGTTCCTCAAGGGTCGGTACTCTCTGCAACGCTTTTTCTGCTGCATATTAATGACCTGCTAAAACCTGGTATTTTAGGGTATGCAGATGACAGCACCGTTGTGGAGAGTTATATGTCTAGTGCACGAGCCAGTGCAGTACAAATCCAGTCTCATAGAGAAGCGATGGTTCAGCGCTTAAACTTTTCCTTAAAGGCAGTCTCCGATTGGGGCGATGCCAATCTGATTAAATTTAATGCCTCTAAAACCCAGGCGTGTCTTTTCTCCGCCAAACGGAGTCCATTTCAACTGGCTCCTACTTTCAGGGATGTGTCCGTGCCGATAAATGACCAACTTGAGCTTCTTGGCATCTCATTAACACCAACTTTCAATTTCGGCTCTTATATTGAGTCTAAAGCCCAGATAGCCTTCAAAAAACTTGGAATTTTGTCTAAGGTGCGACAATACTTCACACCAGGACAGTTGCTCAATCTCTACCAAGCACAAGTTCGGTCGTGTATGGAGTACTGTTCTCACCTCTGGGATGGTTCTGCCAAATACCAGCTGCAGACACTGGAAGCTATTGAGAGGAGAGCCAAGAAGCTCATCAACGACGACCAACTAAGCAAAAGACTCCAGAGCCTCGAGCATCGTCGCAAGGTCGCTTGTTTGTCGGTTTTTTATCGGATTCATTTCGGAGAGTGTGCATCGGAACTTCATAACTTGATTCCGCCATCCTCTTTTTATAATCGGACTAGCAGGGATACTAAGAGGCGCCACCGCTACATGGTGGATATTACGCGTATTATTACGCGTATATACGCATTTACGCGTAAAAGCGATTCGCTTCTTCTTTCATCATACGTACTGCCAAGGAATGGAATTCCCTGCCCGAGTCTGTGTTTCCGATTAGATACAACATAGGGGTCTTCAAGTCGCGAGTGAATAGGTATCTTTTGGGTAAGCGCGCTATATCATCGACCGCATCGTCACTTAACATCAGGTGAGATAGTGGTCAAGCGATACCCATTATCACATAAAAAAAAAGGTAACTAACGTTGTTATAATTATCTGCATGCCAAATCTTAGCGCAATCCGAAAAAATATTGATATTCACACTTTGTTACCCCATTTCACTCTCTTAGGGGTGGAATTTCAAAAAAACCTGAAACACGTATTTACTTATTTTTGTACTGAAGCACTTGTGTGAAGTTTTGGATAGAAAAGACTATCTAATCTTGTTTCTCCATACAAACTCTGAACCCTCATTTCATCCCCTTAAGGGGTGAATTTTGAAAAATCCTTTCTTAGTACACTTACATATAATGTTGTTGTTGGTGCTCTTGGTAATACTATTCTATTTTGATGTCTCGTATTTCTAGTATACTTTTCCTTTGCTGTGACAAAAACGTTAGAATGTAGCCTTGTAAATTTCGCTGCTTGAAAAAGAAACATGCAAGGCACAGTGAGAATTCGATATTTTTTGAATAGGGGTTTGCAGGACTCCCACGGTGGTATGCCAGCAATGGCACGGACACACTTTTTTTGAGCCAGAAGGGCTCTATCAGTAGAATTACCCCAAAGTATAATTCCATAGTTTAGTACGGAGCTTATATAGCCGTGATATGCCGCTAATACGGTTTGATGGCTCGACGTTTTATTCAATTTATAGAGAACAGAAACAAATTTATTTAGCTTTTTGCAGACCTTTTCTATGTGTCCTTTCCAATTTAGTTTTTTTTTTTTTTTTTTCAAATTCAATTTTTTTTTATTGCACAAAAATAATACACACTTAAATAAAAGTCGCTAGAAATCAAACTGGACGAGTGAACGCCCGTATCTTGATGGTCTAGTTTCTCCCACGTTTAGGCACAAGTAGTACAATAAAGATGTTTATTTGTTAGAGTAGTTAATACAAACATAGATTAAGATGAGTAGCACACGTAATTACGTTAATACATTAAATCAAATTAAATTAAAATTAAGTTAAATTAAAATAAAATGTCATATTAACTAATGTGGTGAGATCTTAATACAAATTTAATACACTTTAATTGTTTAAATGTACAAAAACAATAATAAAATGCATAGAGAAAGATCAAAAGATTTGTAGTTGTATTAAACTAAGGCCAATTATTAGTAATATTAAAATGAAATCATTCATCATCACTCGATGAACTTACAATGGGACCACCTCGGAAACGTACCCTTCTGATTACAAAAATAATCATTCGAATCGGTTCCGAATTGACGGAGTAATCGCGTAACATACACACAAAAAAAAAACATACAGACGAATTGAGAACCTCCTCCTTTTTTGCGAAGTCGGTTAAAAACGTGAATCTACAGTTTACTCGTAACAAAGAACCGTAGCAAGTATGTAGCTAATGCTACGCTCGGCTGCGCCTCAGAATAATATAGCTATTACTACGGCTACGGTTAGGTTGTGGTTGCATCAACAATTTATAAGATACCCTTATAAATGATGGGTTATAATAAAATATCTTCATACGAGATTTTTTCATCGGATGGTAGTTTAGAGAACCGATATTATTTTCTACATTTGACCTGACCGCTATTAGCATTATTTTCTTATGAAGGGAATATTATTTTCATAAAATGGTTTATAAAAATAACGAATTTGAAGATGCGAAAAAATACTTGAAAAGTGTTTCCACTTGGTATAAGCAGCTGTGCTACACAAAACTATGATAATATAAAAACGGTCGTTTGAAAAACTAAAAAAAAATACGACTTTACATATCGCACGCGTCATTTTCAGTAGCAAGTTTGTCTATCTCCATGTCTGGAGTATATTCATTATCAGCCGGTACCAGTCTAATGTTGGACGTGGGCCTCCCCCAAGTCACGCCACTGAGCCCGATTTTCGGCTCTCTGTTTCCAGTCAAGCCCACCTTTGCGAATGTTGTCGCTCCACCTGGTCACAGGGCGTCCTACGCTACGTTTGCCGATTTGCGGTCTCCACTCCAGAACCAGTCTACCCAAACGATTATCGGTCCTACGGCAGGTATGACCAGCCTACTGCCACTTCAGTTTGCTAATCCGATGAGCTATGTCGATCACTTTAGTTCTCTGGCGAATGTCATGACAGGTAGGACGCACTGATTATCTTTATAATCAATAAACTTTGATAAAAATTTACCTACACAAGAATAATTAAAATCAGTCCATTTTCATGACAATCGTGGTAAGTGATGATGTGAAGTGTTTACTCCCATAATATCTCTAAAGTGCTACTGTTAGAAACATTAAATTAAATTATCTGTGACTTAGATAAGCTTTAGATAATCTATGATTGTATTGGGTTCATTCACTCCTTTCCGCAATGACACCTACCAGAAATACAACGTGTCCACCAATTCGGAGTTTTATTTTATAATCCGCAACAATAGAAGATTCCCACCAGCTCGAGCTCCTAACAAATGGTCCTACTACCGAAAAAGAACCAAGGAATCGGTGAGAATTTTTCCAGGTGGAACGCAAACAGTGACGACAAATACGAAGAATCATCAAAGCAGCGCGGCCATTTTGATCGTCGCGTCGGCTTAGTCGTCGCTGCAAGTACACGCGTAATCAGTTCCGGTCTTTCCGGTGCCCATTGGTCATCCACGCACTGTCGGTCAAGCAGATCAAGTCCACAGCAAAACGATAGAAAAAGTTCGGGTTGTGAACTGCATAAGCGAGTGAGTAATATCTTACTCGTTCGGTCACAGCTGTTTTCAATCTGTGGACATTCTTCGATGAAGACTGATGATTGCGCATGCGGCGATTTTTATGATACGGGTGGCATCATTGGTGTTTGCAGCAATAATCAATTTCGAGTGAACAAGGAAACGAACGAGTTCATACAGAAGATCGAATAGCGTTATACAATTACAAATAGTAATCTGTGGTCCCCGTTTCACTTTATTTATTTTCGGCTTTCTTTCTAATCTAATCAATTTATACACAGTATGTAATGCAACAATTATTTTTCTGTTGTTACCATTTTTACATTAACTATAACCTTTATAACATTATAACTCTGAACCTGAAGTATTTTTTAAGTGCCGCGTATACGCATCTTGCCAGCAAATAGCTTTTTCCCAGAAGACGCCAAACTTACAGAAAATGGCGGAAGACCCAGACCACAAGCGTTTGCTTGGCAGACGATCAGCCCTAAAGGGCAATATTACTAGAATGGCCACGCGTGTTAACGCAGGGCGTCTAGAAGACGCCTCTTTACAAATTTTACTTATATTAGAAGAAAAAACCATTGCTACTTACAGTGAGTACGAAAATATTAATATGGATTTAGGCGAGCTAAGTGAGGACCCATCAGCGACTGAGACGACGTATTTAGAGTGTTTAGCTGTAATTAGGGCACGCCTAGCGCATTTAGCACGGCAGACGGACCTTTGTCCTAGCCCATCATCAAAATCGGTAGGGAAAATAAAGCTGCCGCAAGTAGAGATTCCCGCCTTTGAAGGTCAATATTCAGAATACAAACCATTCATAGAAATGTTCTCTGCCTTCATTGATAAAGATAAAAACCTCAGTGATGTTTAAAAGTTTTTCTATTTTAGAAGCTTTCTTAAGAAGGAGGCCTATGATTTAATTAAAAACTTGCCTGTTATAAGTTCTAGCTACAAAGAAGCTCTTAGCATCCTATCAGATAGGTATAATAAAAAGCAAACAATTATATATGAGCATATATGCAAACTGCTTGACTTGCCTGCCTTTAACAAATCAAGTGTTACAAGTGCTAGCTCGCTACGAACACTAATTTTATCAGTCAAACAGCAACTTGCAGCATTAAAGAACTTAGGGGAGCCCGTAAATAAGTGGGATAGCTTACTTGTATGCATTATTACAAGAAAAATTGATGCACTCACACGCAATGCATATCACCTTGCTCTTGCTCAGCCTCAGCCAATACAAAATACTAACGCTGCTCTAATACAATTTTTAGAATCAAGGGCAATGGCTCTTGAAGCTGATGAGAGCTCGCTCCACGACCACTGCCAGTACAACGGGTAAGGTTGCAACACATGTAGTACATGCAAAGGACGCCGGTTGCCTCTTCTGCGGTAAGACTCACAAGTTATATACTTGCCCTAGTTTCATGCTGGCCTCCATAAAGGAAAGACTATTGTTTGTAAACAACAAAACATTATGCAAGATATGTTTGAATGCACATTCAAATAAATGCAAATTTCATTTTAGATGCACAAAATGCAAGAAAAGCTGCCACAATAGCTTGCTTCATGAAAATGATCAAGATACACGTTCTGCGGAGCGAGTTATAAACTCAAATGTAGTAAATATAGGTGCGAGTGAGCTCAACACGAAGTCCCAGGTCTTATTGCCTACTGCAAAGGTTAAGTTGATCTCACAAAGTGAGGAAGAAATAATAGTAAAAGCGTTGTTGGACTCGGCTAGCCAATCATCATTTATAACCTCTAGAGTTGCTAGAGCAATAGGAAAGCAATTAATACCAAACCACATCAATGTAGTAGGTATAGCGAACACTGGAAAGACGATCAGACATGCAATGCAGTTAGACATCTTTTCATGTGCTTATCCTTATAAAGTGAGGACTAATCTGTTGCTAGTTGACCAAATAACATCAAAATTGCCTCAATGCCCCATTAATATATCAAAAATAAAATTACCTAAAAATATTAATCTAGCCAATGATTCCTTCAATATCACAAGCAATATAGATATGTTACTCGGTGCTGACATATTTTTTCAGGCGCTGCTGCCGCAAGATGAACAGTTAAAAGAAGTACAGGACAAGGATGAAGGTGATGCTGCACGACCACAGCTTCTGCACACCCAGTTTGGTTACATTGTAGCGGGTAGTGTCCCTGATTCCTCTACTAAGGGTTCTGCTGTTGCTCTGTTCTGTCAGGAATGTGAAACTAACATAAATTCCACAATATCTTACTTCTGGCAAGCTGAAAAAGTACCTGAAAAGTTTGTGGAACACACGTCTGAACAACAATACGTTGAGAAGTATTTCACCGATACTGTCAAGTTAGAAAATGATCAGTTTGAAGTTTCAATGCCATTGAAACTGCCTCTTTGTGATATGAACAATGCACTAGGTGATTCACTCGGTCTAGCTTTTAAAAGATTTTTAAATCTCGAAATCAAATTTAAAAGAGATTCACAATTACACGAAGAGTACAAAAGCTTCATTCATGAGTACCTTGAATTAGGCCATGTCTCTTATGTAGACACTACTCTTTATGATCTTTCAAAGGATCCGATATATTTCTTTGGACATCATGCAGTAATAAAGCAAGATGCAATTACAACTAAATTGAGAACTGTATTTGACGGTTCTATGAAAACCAGCAACAAAATTTCATTGAATGATTTAATGTTAAATGGACCTATAGTCCAACAAGAATTGTTTGACATTCTGTTGTTATTTAGGCTTCACAAATACTTTTTTGTCTGTGACATCAGACGTATGTTCCGCAATTTAATAATAGAAAAATCTCAAAGATCTCTGTTAAACATCTTGTGGCGGGACAGCCCGGATGAACAAATTAAATGCATCCAGTTAGCAACCGTTCCATACGGTCTCAAGTGTTCATCTTGGCTTGCCACACGATGCTTAATAGAGCTAGCCACTCGATTCGGGGAACAGTACCCCCTTGCAGCTCCTGTGCTGCTCAATTCAATTTATGTTGACGATGTGCTTCACACAGATGATAACTTAGCAAGGATTATTTCAACAAAATCTCAGTTAATAGAATTTCTTACTAAAGGAAGTTTTCAATTGTATAAGTGGTCATCAAACCACAAGGCAATCTTGTCAGAAGTACCAGAGCAGCAGCGAAGTCTTGAGGAAATGGAATTCAATAAGGACTTAAAAACCTTAGGTTTGAAATTTAATATTCAGCAAGACTCATTTAGAATCACATGTCCTCCGGCAAGTGAAATTCCTAAAACAAAAAGACAAATACTTAGCTACATCAGTCAATTCTATGATCCACTAGGCATTGCAGGTCCGGTCGTTGTCCAGGCTAAAATAATGATGCAAAAACTGTGGAATGAGAGCTCTGTATCATGGGACTCAGTACTCTCACCAAAAATACAAAATGAATGGTTGCTATTTTACAATAGTTTACAACAGATGGCGCAGATTACAGCACCAAGAAATATTTGCCCAGAAAATAGTAAAATTTTACAAATCATTGGGTTTTCTGATGATGCAATAAGTGCCATGGGCTGCGCAGTATTCCTGCGCGCTATTGACAACCAAGGAAAGGTGACGGTGTCCCTGATCTGTTCAAAGTCAAAAATCGCATCATAAACAGGTAAACTTTCTATACCGCGAAAAGAGTTAAACGCTGCAGTAATGTTAGCTAAGTTAAGTACTAGAGTGCATGAAACTCTAAGTAAAAACAGGCAAATTGAAAGTGTGCACTTATACAGCGACTCTCAAGTGGTATTCGCTTGGCAAAAGACTGATCCAGCAATGCTAAGTGCTTATGTTGCAAATAGAGTAAAATTAATTAAAGAGCTCACAACATCATGCAAATGGACATATGTAGCTAGTGACTTAAATCCAGCTGATTTTCTAACAAAGACCTATGCACCCACGGCGCTACAATGTAACCAACTGTAGTGGTCAGGTCCGTCTTTCTTAAAAGACCCAGATTATTGCTTTAAAGAATTTAAGTATGAGTCATCAAAAAACTTGCCTGAGATGAAAGAGTCTGTGAATAGCAAAATGGTGTGTGCAGCATCACAAGAAAATCCTAAGTCCTTTTTAGACTTACACATAGAAAAATATTATAACATTAATAAAATTGTCAATGTTTTAGCATACCTCCTCAGGTTTATAAATAATACTAAGTTGGGGTCAACAAAGGTAAAAGAAAACTTTATAACATATGCAGAGGCTAGCAAGGTATTGCACTTATTAATTAAAAACGAACAGGAAAAGTATTTTCAGCAAGATATGGCCTTGTTGAAGGCAGGCAAGCCAGCTTCCTCCTATTTAAAATCTTTAAACCCATTTATTGATACTGAAGGCATCCTCAGAGTAGGTGGTAGGCTACAACATTCAGCGCTGCCTTACAGCCATAAACATCAAATAATACTACTAACTACCTAAAGAGTCAGCAGTGACACATCTTCTCATTCAAAATGAGCATCTCAAATTGTTACATTCCGGTCAAAAGTTAGGTTTAAATAGCCTGCAACAACGCTATTGGATAGTTAACGGTTTAAGGTTAGTAAAAAAGTTTCTTCACAAATGTATCACCTGTTTTAGACACAAAGGTATCACTGCTCAGCAGCTGATGGGTTCATTACCTGCTGACCGAGTAAATATTCATAGATGTTTCAAAAAAGTAGGTCTAGATTTTGCCGGTCCAATAACGGTAAAACAATCTAGGATTAAAGGTGTTATAACGTCTCGTGCATATATATGCCTGTTTGTATGTTTCGTCACACACGCCTGCCATATCGAGGTTGTGTCAAGTTTAGAAACAAGTTTTTTTAAGCAGCTCTGAAACGTTTTATTGCCAGACGTAATGTTCCATCAGAAATTTATTGTGATAATGCTAGCACTTTCAAAGCAGCAAATACCCAACTCGCTGAACTTTACAAGCTATATAGCTCTAAAACCCAACAGGCGCAGGTTCAAACCGCAGCATCTAGGTTAGTCATTAATTTTAAGTTTGTGCCATGTTATTCACCAGTTTTCGCTGGACTTGCTGAGGTAGGTGTGAAAAGCACAAAAACATTGTTAAAAAGAGTATTAGGCTCACATGTTTTTACATATGAAGAACTTTATACAGTGCTAGTCCAAATAGAGGAAATTTTAAACTCCAGACCAATAACTCCAATGTCATCAGATACAGAAGATTTGTCTTATTTGACATCGGGTCATTTTTTAACGGGTGAGCCTCTAAACTGTATACCAGAGCAGGACCTCACTAATATTCCTGAAAATAGACTTACTTTCTGGAGCAAATGCACTGCGATTCAGCAACATTTTTGGAGATATTGGTCCAGACATTACTTAAATATATTGCAAAATCGACCAAAGTGGAAGGTTAGCCATCCCAATGTTAAAGAAGTGCACTAGTACTTTTAAGAGAGTTAGCTACCCCTCCAATGACCTGGCCAATGGCACGGATAACTAAAGTCTTTGAAGGGGCAGATGGTTTAGTACGAGCCTTGGAAGTTAAAAAGGCTAATGGTAGGGTCCATACCTTCTATCACAAAAATTTGTATTCTACCTATCGAATAAGTAGATATTTATTAAGAGTATTAGATAAATACTTAGGTTTAATTTTAAGCTTACTAAAATAGGCTCTAGTACCAATGTTAAACAAAATTTATATTTTTAAATAATTCAAATTCATTAATTATTCAGTTTCATAAATTATTTGTTTATTTGCTGGTAAGATGTCAACCAAAATTCTTCTAGGTATACCTACCTACTTATACGGGATGTTTTGCTATTTGTTATATATAATATAGTCATACAACATTACAAAGGCATTTTTACGATATGCCCTTACAATGCATAAAGTAATCAATTGTCATAAGTTGCCATAAGTTAAGAGAGTCATGTCATTTTGAGTTATGTACTCAATTATGTTAAAATGTACAATCTTAAAACACCTCAATTAAATTAACTGCATAAGAATACAATCATGTATAAATATTAAGATTATCTACATTAAAAGTTACAGTAAGATATAAGTTAGTATAATCTACCTTTTAGTTGCATGAGTATTATCTAGAAAATTATTACAGTCCACTCAAAGCAAATACTGTGTTTAAGAAAGGTAGTTTGTATGAGATTGATAAATCAATAAGGCTTATTTAAATTCTATACAAAAAATGAATGTTATAAATAAAGTAAAAAAGAATTTAAAAACAGTATAATGTAAAAGTGAATGTCTATTAAAAATTCACTTATAGGAGAAAAATCTAAGTCTATTTTATCTTTGATTGTAATCAAGGTTTTGTATAAATTATTAAATTTTCATTCTTGTGAGGGAATATGTTAGAAACATTAAATTAAATTATCTGTGACTTAGATAAGCTTTAGATAATCTATGATTGTATTGGGTTCATTTACCCCTTTCCGCAACGACACCTACCAGAAATACAACGTGTCCACCAATTCGGAGTTTTATTTTATAATCCGCAACAATAGAAGATTCCGACCAGCTCGAGCTCACAGTCACCTAATGATATCACCTAACAATCCCTCCCCAAAGTAGGGAGTATTTTCTACTCGCTAACCATCCGATTCACTAAATCCCCTAAATTTAGGCCCTAGCTGTGTCGTCGTTGACATAAAACAGTTACGGGATTCGAACCCGTATCTTAGATATTAACGAATACCTAGCACGAGTCCACTACTAGGACCCCCGGCAGAGCAATGGAACAACAGGGCGTGGGTTCGGTTCAGGTGTTCAAGGTGGCCTGCCGGACAGCCCCAGAGGAGTGGTGACAAAATGAGGTAACCTTAAGGGAGATGCCTCCACAGTAAGACACTCAAGTATATCATAAGTTTATTATTCAAATTTAAATTATATACTTAATCCTAAAGGGACCTAAGCTAACTTCCCTACTTCCCTACCTCCGCGACTATAAGATTCTTAAGTGCTTCGATGACAGGAACGTACTCCTCCAGCTTTGTCCAGAGCCTTGACTAAGCTAGCCACAAGTTTCTATTCAACGTGCCTCTACGACAGAAACGTACTCCTTCAGCTTTGTCCAGAGCCTTGACCAACCTAGACACAGGTTTCTATTCAACGTGCCTCTACGACAGAAACGTACTCCTCCAGCTTTGTCCAGAGCCTTGACCAGCCCGGACACAGGTTTTTATTCAACTCGCACCACTGTGGATGGACGTCCACACTTCTTGATCGTTCCAACACAAGTCCCCCAGCTCGTGCTCTCTGCCTGGCCAGGCCCGCCGCCCTCGCATCGCCAACTGTCACTGCTACTCTCCACCAGGTGACGTCCCGACACTCTGGATCTCGGTTAATCAGATTGGATCATCTTAAATCAATTTCGCATTTCATCTCAGCTTTGGCGGCTTCCAATGTATTATATATATGTATTCATGGCCGCCAACATTAATCCTTCAAAATCGGCCGGGAACCAATCACCCAGCTTGTGCAGCAAAATGTTGTATCGAAGCGCCGGCGGGAAACCTAACGGTTGTATCCACACCCACACATGGAGCGATGTTGGAACGCTTCAGCCCGGACTGACCAATGGGACGAGTTGCGTACCTTCTCCATTCATAGAGTTTAAAAGTTAGACTATAGGATGCATTCTCATTGAGTGTGTCGCTTATGCATCGCGATCGAATATATCCACGAACAAAAAGTAACACTACAAAAGATACTCATCTGATCTTAGTGAATATGTATAATGATACCACCGCGGAGATAAATCATACATTAATTTTCAGCCGTGAAATAGGAATGTTTTTGGGCTGCAATGTCCAATGTGTCCATTGAAATTACAGGGCATGTGAGACTCAACATCAAACACAAGAAAGTAACAGACGAAATAGCCTCCTCCATTTTGGAAGTCAGTTAAAAACTTTGTGACAAACTGTAATAATTTTATTCAATAAATAACAGCGTTGGTTTGCATATTGTTTCTTATTCATAGGTTTTAAAATGAAGACACAGCATTGCATATAAAAGTCGTCCACATTCCTTAAATGCCTCTTTTATGACGCTGAAAACATATTTTATCCAGATTATTTACTCTGGTGAATACGTAAAATGTCTATAAATATTACATGTTGCTAGCGTCTTTATATGCCAAAGAATTCTAAAACTGGTGCATTGTGGCTGCAATATACGAGCACATATTTACTAGACGTATGCATTTTTAATATGATGTTCCTCCCTATTTCTAAATAGTGTGTTTTGTTATATTTGATTCTGGTCACGACACAATAACATTAAACGAGTTCTTTCGTTCTAAAGTTACGATCGAGCCGCGATAGTGTTCACAGTGATATATAGTTTGTTCAATAGAATTGGTAAGCTTAGTGTCATTGTAGTAAATGTTTGCTATCTTAATTACAAATGCAGTTACTTAACCAAGAAAAGTACCTACTAAATTGCGGCAACGGTGACTGCGGGTTCGCCCACCTTAGTCCTGACTTTCATTACAATAGGGAATATTAGAAATTTAAGATCGTTTAAAAACTGAAAGAACCGACTGCTAATGCAGCGCTAGTCATTTTCAGTACTAAGTTTGAAATATTTATCTTCAGATCTCTAGAAATATTCATTAGATCTCATTGAAATTTAAATGGTACTGACTGGAAAGAAATACCCTTCCGAACAAAATAAATCAATAATTTTCAAATCGTCTTAAGAATCTTTTAGTAATCGGGGAAAATACATTTATATATAATACTTTTTGAAGTTTGTTTAAAAAAAAGATAATAAACAACTGACATGTGCATGTTGCACATGGTTAATAAAAGAAATACGGATATTAAGTAAAAACAAACGCTTACTGCACACATTCGTCAATTATAGCAAAAATCCAATCCAAATCCAATTTTAACAAATAATTACAATATATATGTAAAATTACTAAAGAAGACTATCACCCAATCAAAAAAAAAACTATTTATTTACGAAAAGTAAAAATCTGAAAACAAAACTAAAACCATGTGAAAAAATTATAAAAGAGCGCACAAATAAAGATATAAAGAAAGTGAAGAACAACATTACCTTAAAAAAATCCATACTAAGATTACTTCCGAACCAAAACAAGTACCGAATTAATTCAACCAGTTCTTTGCGATCGGCAATGTGGGTAGTGAAACACTACCGGCTGGCCGGCCCGTTCATCAGCGTATAGAAAACACTATATTCTTAAAACCAGTTGAACTCATGAAAAATATAACATTATAAAAATCTTTAAAGGTAAATGTAGTTGCGCCATAGATGAATTGCCGCTCATTTTCATTAAAAAGTGTGCCGAGGAATTGATTTACCCATTTTATTAGGGTTCCGTACCTCAAAAGGTAAAAAGGAAACCAAATTTTGTAGTACGAAATTCAAATCTCACCGTGGATTCCGCTGTCGAGATAGCTTACAATAATAGCCTAGCAGGATCATAATGTTGAAATTCAATTCAATTTTATTTTACACCTTACCATTGTAAGTACATTATGATTGCAAATAAATAATTGAGACATTTCTACAAAATGTATACACATTTTTATTCAATGAGCTATCCATAATATTTAAATTCTAAATTTAAACCCACCTTGACTGATTTATGCGATTGAGATTCCAATGAGCCCAAATACGATATATCTGTTTTGATTTGGAGAGGAGTTGAGTATTCTGCATATTCCTGGAGATGTCCCAGCATCACGTCATTGCTTCTATGTTCATAAAATGTCATTGAAGTAAGAAGATACTGAATTTCGAATGGAACAGACCTATGAAAATTGATATCATAGCGTAATCAATTAGTAAAAAGCTCATAGTCTTTTAACGGCTGAACGGGGTTTGAGGAGTCAAAGCTAAGAACACTCTCGATTAACACACCTAACGTACAAAAAAAACGAAATCAAAATTGGTTCTTCCGTTTGGGCACTAAAATGCCTCAGATTTATACACACATAGAGAGATACGTTACACACGTCAAACGTATAACACCCCAAAAAACTTCACTGAGACTTCTTTTTGCGTCGGGGGTAAGTAATGTATTAGTTTCGCTGTTCATTAGGACTTCCTAGTAGATAATGTATATGTCGCAGCCAACTAGCTTAATTAGCCGTACAATCAACAGCCTTTTTACAAGCTTTTATTTAATTTCAACTAGCGGCCTGAATGATACTCAGCCGTAGCGTTTGTTACAACATTTAATAAACTGGCTTTATAGTCTGACACATTAGAGAACAGTGACCACCGCGTCCACCAGAACCGACGCAATGGCGTTTAAATGAAGGTACAGAAGACCTTCAAATGGCTGAATACCATTCAGGCCGTTAGTTGCACGGCGCTGTTTAAGGTAAGCTGTAAAGAGGCTGGGTTATTGAATGAACGGCAAATTCAGCAAGTTGGCCGCGACATATACAACAACATAGATTGAGGATATGAGGGAATCGCCCTAATTTAGAGAATGCACTTACTGGATATCCTGTACTTGAAGAATGTTCCGACAACTTTTTTCAGTACTAAAAATGGCACTCTAACTTTAAAACAAAAGCTTTTACCCGCCAGATTCTACTCCTACTTACTCCTAGGTAGATGTTGTACAGGTAAAACCTCTTTGACAGCTTTAAGGGCCGCTTTCCATCTTGGAGCTGCGACAAAAATAGTATATATGCGACAAAAATAGCTATAGACATTAGCTTTACCTGAGCGCTGCAAGGAAGAACTGTGTCATAAACGTCTTTACAGTGCAGGTATAGAATAATGAATAGCAATGGCACAAAAAAATCTTTCTTTCTTCACGAGACATATTTTTCTTACTTGCACTAAGTCCAGTATTTAAGTGGATACTGGCCCAAGACCTGAATATTTCATCTCCGCTCTACCCTTTCTGTAGGACTTACGTAACCAGTCCTATGAAAGGTCTAAGGGAAATCCTATAATTTAGAAGCAAATGTTCGCAGAAAATACATGACATCGCCGTTTTACGAGCGCGGCTGGTTCACTGCAACTACCGAATTTACTGCTGGCCGCGCCTAAAATTGGGGAGTTCAATAGAACTACCAACAATGTAAGCAACATGGCAAAATTTATGAAAAATATTTTTCTTTACGTAAACCTCTTGAATATTGTAATTGAAAAGTATATTTTTATACGTATTTCCTATTCCAGGCCTAGCGTGCTACCATCCTCGACCGCACCGTCACTTACCGAACGGTGAGAGAGTGATCAAACACTAGCCTATTATGATAAAAATTAACTGGCCAAGTGCAATTCAGACTCGCACTCGTAGGGTTCAGTACCACACTACAGTATTTTATAAGATCGAGAAAAAAATGCCACTATCATTTTTCGGCAGCAAAAAATAATAATAAATAAAAATTTTATCAAAACAGAGTTGTGAGCCGCGTGCTTATTTCTTATAACGCCATCTAACGTCTAACGTTATCTAAGTGAAAGTTGATACAAACGTGTTAGGGATCGGCATTTCAATATAACGCCATCTATGGATCTATGCTACCTTAACGTTCATAGATGGCGTTATATTGAAATACCGAAAAAATACACTATGATTTTTAACTTTATTCTGTTTTTTTCAACCGACTTCCTAAAAGAAGGTTCTCAATCCGTCTGTATGTTTTTTTTGTGTGTATGTTACGCGATTACTCCGTCAATTGTGAACAGATTCGAATAATTATTTTTGTAATCGGTAGGGTACGTTTTCGTGGTGGTCCCATTGTAATTTCATCGAGATCTGTATCTCCAGAGATATGACGATAAACGTCTCAAACTTGCTACAGATATGACTCGCAGGGTATGGAAGTCGGTTGTTTTAGTTTTTCTTATTATTAGTATTTTTTGTTATAGCGGCAACATAATAATATGTTTTACGGTTGAAATGGCAACGTATCCAGTGAAATTACAGGGCACGTGAGACGCAACATCTTTATGTCTCAAGGTAACAGGCGCAGTGCAGTGACATGCAAAATGCTGGCAGTCCAGAATTTTGCATGCCGCTGTATCCGTAATAGGTAGACGTCATCGCTTACCATCAGGCAAACGTCATGCTTGTTAGGACAATATAAAAAAAATATTTTTCAAAAAAAATAAAACCGACTTTATAACCACAAACAGGCACTCAAAAGCAAAAAATAAATTACTTAATATAATTATTATAAGTGCTACCAACTTATCTATTTGAAGTCGGTGCCAGCCAAGTCTATTGGATAGTAGATAGATACTATGTATGTAGTAGTATGTAGGTAGATACATGTAGGTAGTGTCTATCTACTACCTATTAGACTTGGCTGGCACCGACTTATAATAATAATAAGTAGATAAGTAGGTAACGCTTATAATAATTAAATTAAGTAATTTATTTTTTGCTTTTGAGTGCCTGTTTGTGGTTATGAAGTCGGTTTTGATTTTTGAAAAATAATTTATTTTACCCTTATTAGTGCAAAACAAGTTTAAATTAAATAACATGCATCTATAAAATTTCGTGTCTGGGCCGTTATACACTGACGGATATATACTTTGTGAAAATTTCAAGTAGGTACACCTATTACGGTTAAGAAGATACAGATCTGTAAAGTGCGCACATATAGACACACGAACGGACGGACGGACAGCAAAGTCTCAGAAAGTGTTCATTTGGGAACCCTAACAAATTGACTTCAAATGCCGCGCTAGTGAAAATATCCACTAGTAATAATGATGTCATCAAGGTATCAAAGGACAATGTCTAAAATGACCCTGTGCAAAAAAGCATCTGACGCACACGATAATTAAATGTCTATTTTATTACAATAATTCCGAATACTTTTATAACACGGACTAGTTGTATTCCAAAATGAATATTAAAAGTATTATTTGCAATTATTAAAATTAATCGCCGCCATATGGCCGCCATCTTCGCCAAACGTCATGTCATGTCAAAAAATATTAGGTATGCTCAAAACGTTGCACCCTAACAAGACTTTGCCCGGTAGAACATTCCTGTGAAGACAAATTTATTCTCCCCACCTTTGTTTCTATCTCGCTCACAGTTACCGTATGAAAATCTGTCAAAAACCAAAATTAACGAGAAGAAAGATGTAAAAACATTATTATAGGTCATATTTTTTAGTCACCAAAAGTATATGCAATAGCAACCTCCATTGTGTATAATCTTCTTGGGACTCTTCTTCTAAAACCATTACATTCTTCTATGTTTGAGGTATTTATCTCCGTATCCCTAGAGATACTAATCAGACCTCGATGAAATTACAATGGGACCACCTCGGAAACGTACCCTACCTATTAAAAAAATAATCATTTGAATCCATTCATAATTGACGGAGTAATCGCGTAACATACAAACAAAAAAAACATACAGACGAATTGAGAATCTCCTCCTTTTTGTGAAGTCGGTTAAAAAAACACAAATACATCATCTGTGAAAATTTAAACTGTCTAACTATCACGGTTCATGAGATACAGCCTGGTGACAGACAGATAGACAGACAGACGGACAGCGGAGTCTTAGTAATAGGGTTCCCGTTTTAAATTAATTGGCGAAGTGGTGGTACCGCCCCAGGCGGACTAGCAGAAGTCCTACCACTACATGAAATACTAGTAATATAGCTAAAATGTACGGGTATCATGTAAAGTATCCTATGTTTTATTTCAGGTTATAAACCATCTGACACCAACCGTCAAATTTCATCCAAACCTGTTCAGCCGTTTTTGCGTGAAGTTACTTACAAACATACAAATTTTCACTTATCATGAATGTTATTATTGAAATACAATATATAGAATAAATTTATTTTTATCGTTAAAAACACGTGTTGTCGTTACAGAAATACCGGAATAAAATGTCTTGTCAGTCTAAAAATTATAAACAAATCAACCATGTTTTCCCCCAGCTCACAGATTTACGTAAAAACAAGCCGCGGAATGCGAACGAACGTGATGCAAATAGAATACAGGAGTGTAAAAGGGACGCCATGTTAAAGCTGCTTGAGAATTAAAATAATTAAGAAAATAAACAGAATTTCGAGCTTATTTTTTTATTCAAAAAATCGTTTCGTTACCCTTATTCCATAATTCCAAATAATAACATAAATATCCAATAAAAATATCCAATAATTGAAACAGTGATTATAATATGAAAGATAATATAAAAATGCCTCGAGAAGGAGGAAGAAAATGTAAAATCTTTTAGAAGTATCTTTGGATAAGTTTTGTTTTATCAAAGCAATTTTATTCAATTGTGTTTTTGACTCGGTTGGTTTGTTTGTTATATCCTGAACGTAATAAGTACTGCTTTAAAATTTAAATAACACGACTTTAAGCAAAATACTTAAATCGATGTGATTGACAACGTGACAAGTTTTGGGAAAAGCTTCCCCTTAACGCACATTAAGAAGTAATCTTCAAGAAAAAGTCCAACATCATAAGAAAAAGAGTTTTTGGAAGGTACTAATGCCCATAATATTTTACCACAGTCCTACAAAACACTAAACGTAACCACCTTCTTAGAATAGCGGCTATTAAGCTGCGGTTCCAATACCAGATTTTGCGAAGCATAAATTGCAGACAACTCGCCCGTTATTCAGCTTCCCGGCATATTGCCCGTTAGATACAACTATTGTTCCTAAAACTAGCCAAAATAGTTCTTATATCTCATGCAGTAAGGTCCTTTTCGTGTGTAAATAAATAAAGGAAGTTTTTAACGTGCAGTTTCATAAATCGTGGCCTCTAACCACCAGTGAGCATCGCGGGTGTGCACATAACAACTTGTGCAAATTGCTTCCTGACATTTTGACATAAAAACTCGTGAATATGAGATATTGAGAGAGTCGTCAATCTGAAACACAAAAAAGGGTTCCCCGGAGGATTGACGGCCCTTTCTTGGTATTAATATTTGGTCAACTTCAACCTTAGCCGTTGCCCGATTTACTGTTTTTACCACAAAACCACAACACAAAACAAGGTGGTTTGTGGTTTTTATCCAAGGCGTTATACACGGTATTTTACGTTTATATCTTATGCTAGGTACAAGGCTAATGCTAAATAATAATACTATTTTTTTATCGTACACAACGAAAAAACCGACTTCACATGCGATAGTCAAAGTAGCCAGTATCGTGTCATCAAGGTACACAACAGAGTTTGAGATGTTTATTTCCATATCTCCGGAAATGATTATCAGATCTCAAATTTGGGACCAACTGGTAAGCATAATCTCTCCAACAAAAACAGTACTTTTCAAATCAGTTGAGAATTGATTTGAGTTCAAACATTTTAAAAAACCGTTGAATTGAGAACCTTCTCCTTTTTTGTGAAGTCAATTAAAATAGGCACAGGTTTTTTTTAAAGTAAAAGGTAACAGGACAAGCACGACGCTCACCTGATGGTAAGCGATGACGTCTACCTTATTCTCTAGACGTATTACAGATACAGTGGCGTGCAAAATTCTAGCAGTTCAGAATTTTGCATGTTACTGCACTGCGCCTGTTACCTTGAGACAAAGATGTTGAGTCTTACATGCCCTTAATTTTACTGGACACCTTGCCATTTCAACCAAAAAACATTATACACCTATTTCACGGCTAAAAAATAATTGGAATAGTGGAGGTACCGCCCCAGGCGGACTAGCAGAAGTCCTACCACTACAAAAATGGTATACATAATATGTTATAAAAGTTTTATGATAATAGATATGTGAATATTATTACTATCATTATTCTTTTCAATTTAAAGTGGTCAAACGCTAGCCTATATCACATATTTAAAAAACATGAATAAGAATTCAACATGACTAATAATAAAACTTTTCAACAAAAAAATTAGACCGCCGAAAAAACTGAAAAGCAAAAAATAATTAAACTTTTTTATTTAACCTTAATAACTAAGTTCTTAAACTACTGTTAGTATATATAAGTATATATTTTTGTAATTGTTAAGAGTTTTTAACTAAACATAATAACTAAGTTCTTAAACTAATGTAAGTATGTATACCTAAGTAATTTTGAGTCGGCGCCAAATAATTAATAAGCAAAGATCACTAAATAACCTTTTAAATGTAAAGAAATAATCAAATCAAATTAATAATGCAACGTGAAATCTCCTGCGATTAACATAAACGTTCCAAAAAATGCGCTTCCACACGACCCACAGACTAAATAGAGATGCACGACCACTCGCAACGACGTGTGCTCGTCACCACAGATTACTATATGAGGCCGTCACAGATTACTTTATGTGGTGCCTGTTAGTTATTAAGGTTAAATAAAAAAGTTTAATTATTTTTTGCTTTTCAGTTTTTTCGGCGGTCTAATTTTTTTGTTAAAAAATTTATTTGAAATTTTTTTGTGGCCATAATCTACATGTTAAAAGCAGGCATCATTGCTTACTTCTGGCATAGATAAACGTTATATAGAACATTTATGCTCTGTAATAATGATAAAAATAATTTAAGATCACATAAAAAACGAAAAAAACCGACTTCCAACGTCACGCTAGTCAATTTCAATACTAAGTTTGAGGTGTTTATCTTCATATCTCTGGAGATACTCAACATATCTCGATGAAATTTAAATGGTACCACCTGCGCAATATCATCATAATCAGCCGGTATCAGTCCACTCCTGGACATATGCCTCTCTCAAGACACGCAACTGAGCCCGATTTTCGGCTCTTTGTTTTTTCCAGTGTTTGTCATGATGACAGACATCGAAAATATGATAAAATCATCAAAATAATGATACATTTATCCATTATTTTTGTAAATTTATTCAAAACGGTTTGACCGATTTCGTTAAAATTTAAATTGGAAACCTCCAAGGGGGTCCCCCCTTGGGGGTTTCTTATACCCTTTCCAATAAAAAAAGAATTATCGAAATCAGACTACTCTATAAAAAGTTATGCGTGGTCATACATAAAATATATATATATATATATATACGCGTCGACTTGATAATATCCTCAGTTTTTTTTTCGTCGGTTAAAAAATAGCTTGATGGAACGATGATGTACGCAAACTGACTGGCAGCTGTTGAAAACAAAGAGCTGAAGATCAAGCTCAATAACGTGCCATAAGTGAGGCCATGGCCATGTCCAGCAGTGGAACAGATGGGCTGATAATGAAGATGACGGATCAAAAATAGTGAAAATTAATTAACTGTTCACTGCTACAAATAAGAACCGACATTTTTCGGTCCGAAAAGTTTCTATCAACGTAGCTTCAGCGTTGTCAAACATTGTATAATGTATTGCTATACTGAGAGCTAGAATCGAATTTTCGCATTCAATGCAGTTGGCACAACGCCATGTCGGGCGCATAAAGCGTAGGAGCCGTTTCAAGGATTTTCCATTTTAAACTTGACCTATAAACATAAACGTGTTTTAAGGGTAATGATTAACAAGTAACAAAATTAAAATTTTGAATATACACCCACGACAATGTCCTTCAGAAAATTAACGTCATAACATCTATCAAAAACCACCACTGATTAATTAAGAACCGTTCAAAGACAAAATGGAACTAGTTTTGGAGAAAAATGGCAACATTAATTTGCACAAACAAATGTTTATTGCAGCGCTCCCTGGTAAGTTGACATCGTAACACCTATTTCGGAACATGCACCAATCAAACACGAACCCATAACTGAAAACTGCATCAAAATCGGACTAGTCGTTTTGAAGAAAAATGGCAACATCGATTTGCACCAACAAATAATTACTGCAGCGCCCCCTGGTGAGTTGCCACCGTAACACCTATTTAAAAACATGCACCAATTGCACCCAAACCCATAACTGAAAACTACATCAAAATTGGACTAGTAGTTTTGGAGTAAAATGGCAACATGGATTTGCACACACAAACAAACAAACAAACATCTTCTCACCCCAACGCATATACAGTCTCCGTTCCGTCGTGGGTAACAAGATGACGTGACAGCGTTTCTTATATTTTATTGCATAGGTAGAGAACGCACATGATCAATATTTTACCCAGGGTTTTAATTGACGGAGCGGCCTAAACTGATTTCCTAAGGAATCCAATTAGTAAATATTAAAACATGTATGCAACCTAGCCCAAATTACAGTAGGCATGAGACGGTATCATACAAAAGATAATAATGGTATCAAAAACTTTAAGATAAAATACATATAAAAAAAATTTAAACGCTAGTTTAGTTTTATTTAAAAAAATGAGATTATTAAGATTATCAATAAAATAAAACATTCAAATACTGCAATCGGCAATTTTGATTGAAACACCAATCACAGCGCATGACATCACGCTTAAGTAAACTCCTCTGTTTTGTTGTTGTGAATACCAGTGATTACGCATTTGGATTGATTTTTTATTCGTTTACGTGTGATTTATCGACTCCACCCGACTATTACAATGGAACTAAGCTTTGTTAAGGCAAACAGCTAAAATTTGCCCAGGATTAATATATTGATATTAGGCGGTTTCTCCGTAACATATAAATAACTAGCAGCCCGCCCCGGCTTCGCACGGGTAGAAAATATATGCCTACAAAATTTGCATCAGTTTGTTGCATCGAATATAAAATATGAACATATTTAACAATAATCGTCATATTTCATCCAATTTACACAAAACCTTAACGAATTATGCACCAAAACCTCCCTCATAAACACTCTGGCTATTGGTGAAAACAGCATGATAATCCGTTCAGTAGCTATTGAGATTATTGCGAACAGACAGACAGACGCAGTGATGGAATTTGTTTTATAATACTTACGTAGTAGTATTGGACGGCCCTTTAGCGTAAAGGATAGTTACCCTGATTCTGACCCGACGGTCGTTGGTTCTAATCCTAGCTATATACCTACCAATGAAAGTTTTATGTGCATTCATGAATCATGAGTTTTCGTACAGTGGTAGTGGGATCATTAAATCTACCAAAAAGTAGCTTACTACCAAGGAGCCCGGGCCCGGTGGCGTAATCGGGAGAACGGTCGGCTTTGATGCCGTGGTACCGAGTTCAAACCTTACCGTGCACCAATGGATTTTTCCATCGAAAAATTTATGTGCGCTTCTCACAGTGGCCCTCCGGTGAATGAAAACATCTTTAAGAAACCAACAACCCCTGCATGGTGGTAGGACACTATCTAGTGTCCGCCTGGCCAGCTACCACCCTCAAGTTAGAAAATCTGTCGCCAAAAACATCTCATGTGTTCCGGCAGCTATCCTTGAGAGTCCGTTCCCCAGTCTAGGCCTAGCGTGCTTACCATCTTCGACCGCATCATCACTTACCAACAGGTGAGATAGTGGTCAAACGCTAGCCTATAAGATATTAAAAAAAAAGGTGAACATCTGCCGCCGTAACCTTACGCGTTCCCCGACGCAAAATGTAGGGGTAATATACGTATAACGTGTGTATCTGTGTGTCTGTCTGTAGCATCTTAGCACCTAACCGGATGAACCGATTTTGTTTTTATTATTGATAGTTTTTTTTTGTTTGATAGATGTCTTCATCGAGAGTTTTCTTAGCTTTGATTCATGAAAATTCGTTCTTCGTTCAAATTGCGCTATGAAATCAACTTTCATAGGTCTGAAGAAAATTTTCTTCTTCAACGATATTGTAAGAACATGGAAGCCTCCTGGACTCTACAGAATACTCAAATCCTCACCAACTTACAGCTCAGATTTTAATTGTCGTGTTTAGAGTCATTGGAATGCTTTTAATGAAAAGATTATACATAGATCAGTCGGGGTGGTTTAAAATATTATATTATTATATATATATACATGAATATTATTTTTAAAATAGATCATATTATTATACTATATTGACTTCAAATTGATTGTGATCGGTGGGGATCTACAGCATAGATACAGCATAGATCTAAGCCTATAATAATATTTTCGTATTAACTATGACCTAATCTGTGGTTTCACTGCAAATATTTTATTAATTTTGCGATACGTGTATGTGAAATTCGTGATATCTTCTAGAGTTTTCATTTGAATTATATACTGTAAAGGACAATATTAATCTATAATATGTGGCCAAGCTAATTAATTATTTGGATAAGGATTAATACTATATACTTGAAAATAGCCTTAGAAGTTATGTAATATTTTTAACAAAAATATTAAGATTAAAATGATTACTGTGAGTCAACCTTAAGAGATAGACATATGCTGTCGCGGACTTTTTTGTAGGTCTAATTAAGTTGTACAACTCTTTCATTGAAAATATACTTCTATCTATTATCAATTGAGCAGCGTTCGTAAGAAACGTGTTTTTTCGACCGTTTTTTTGCCGACTTAGGTTGCAAATTAGGTCTCCACGAATGTACCTTTGATTTAAACGGGATAATGTATAGCCTATTTTCATTCCGAAAGTCCATTCTATGTATCAGTGAAAGAATTTTTTAAATCGGTTCAGTAGTTTTTGAGCCAAATCATTACAAACATACAAAAATACAAAAATACAAATGTTCTCTCTTTATAATATTAGTATAGATAGTATAGATTATGCTCGTCTGAGTTCAGGAACGTGAAAACTTCCTTGTAAATTAATTTTTTATTTATCTTTACTACTTGATACAACCAACTTAGACATATTCTAACTCCTTCTGAACTGATGTGAGTTTATTTAATTTACTTTCATAGCTTATGTTTACGATAAACTTGTCATTATTTATTTTTGAGGTTAGCTCCCTCACCACTTGTAAGTTGCTACTTTAGAGTTAATACCCAATATAATTAAAAATCGTTTAAAAAACTAAAAGAACCGACTTTGTAACTATTATGTAATCTGTGCCAGTAGTTAATATGTCGTCCAGGTATGCAAATGTATCGTAATACAAATGTTGATATTAATAACCGGCCAAGTGCGTGTCGGGCCACGCGCAGTGTAGGGTTCTGTAGTAGCCTGTTATTCAATGCAAGTCTTTACCCGTTATAAACAAGCAACAAGGTACTCTGTCTTTGTCACTTTAAAGGATTTATTCTAAGGATTTTGTATTTGGTACAAAATTATCCAACACCCAAGTTCACCGACTATTACTGCTAAACTAATAAAGTTATCCTAACCGCTATAGTTTTCCTTTAAAATTCATGAAATGCGCTATTATCACGATTTTTTCCAGATTTTTCAAGCCAACAAGTTTAGCTTTTAGAGGGGGAGGGGGGGGGGGGGGGCGCCCCGGACAGACAGACAGACAGACATGACGAAACTATAAGGGTTCCTTGTCAGGACTACGGAACCAATTTTGTTAAAATTTAAATTGGACCACCTGGGAAGGGTACCCTTTGAAACAAAAAAAGAATTTTCCAAATCGGTTTAGGCACTTCGAGTAATCGGTAAACATACATAAACAATAAAAAAATAAAATAAAAAGGTTCCGACGAATTGAGAACCTCCTCCTTTTTTGTGAAGTCGGTCTTTTTTTTTTTTTTTAATCTGAATTTTTTGTAAGGGCTTTGAGTCCCTTAGCGACTATGTCAGCCCTATTGAGTGCATACATTTTCTCTTACACAACATGATTTATGGAAACATATAAATTCCTAGCCGAATCACACACAGGTGATGATAGGATTGTTTGAAAAATGCCCATATCTAAAATATTTATATCATAGTTTTGAATCATATGTGTTCTCATAGACTCGGTCCGTGCACACTCGATCAGAAGATGGTATACATCTTCTGAGACTCCACAAGAGGAACAATTGGGGGAGTCTGACCTTCTCATAAGGTGTTTAAATTTGTTGAGAGGCATGTGCCCGGAGCGAAGTCTATGTGCCACTACAATATACTTCCTATTCAACTTAATATTAGTCCACCATGGTATTCGAGGAGGCTCTTGTTGGAGTGTTCTATACCAGATTCCTTTTTGACGACAAATAGTATCGTAATCCGACTTCCACATCTCAAAAATTTTATATCTGTATTTTATCAAAACCTCTGTATCTTCATGTAAAATATATGTTTCCATACCACCTGTAACAGCCTCTTTCGCTAATTTATCTGCAACTTCGTTTCCTCGAATACCAACATGTGCAGGAACCCATTGCAACCTCAGATTCACTCCCTCACTCAAAAGAAAACGTACTTTCTTTAAAATAGCATACGCTATCGAACTACTTCTGATACCAGAGGCACATCGAGCGATATGCTGCAGAGCGCTTTGACTGTCAGTCAAAATAACTATATCCCTACCTACATCCGAAGTTAATGTGTAAGACAGTGCTTCCGAGATTGCAAAGAGTTCCACTGACATTATACTGTTACAATCAGACATTATTTTATAGGATTCATTCATATTGCGAGCGGGGTCGTAAAATGCTGCGCCAGCGCCGTGACTGGTTTTAGATCCATCGGTATATATCTTATGCGAGTGATTATAGGTGGAATTCAGCATAAGTAACGTATTTTGTTTAATAATAGTAACATCACATTGTTTTTTGGGCTGCTGATTAAAATCTATTTGTGTGTGAATAAAATTGGTGTTAATGTTCGACATCCAAGTATCAAAAGAAAACATATACAAGGGATTTCCAGAATAAATTCTTTCTAATTTTACTTCCGCGTAGATCGATACAAGTAAAGGCTTTTTGTTTCTCTGCCAACTGCCAGAGTCACATCGTGTCGAGAGTTCTTTTAGTAGTGACATAGTTATGTTATTCGTAGCAGTTTTTGCCTTCAAACAATATTTAGTGGCTAGATATCGGCGTCTTAAATATAGTGGCTGTAAACATAACTCAGATTGCATCACTTGGATAGGCGTAGTTCTAATGAAACCACCAATTATTCACATTGCGACATTTTGAATTTTATCGAGTTTAGCCAGATGTGTGTTTGCTGCCGTATCATAAATAAAACACCCGAAATCTAATCTGCTACGAATCAAAGCTATGTATAGTCTGCGCAGGTGTTTAGGGTGTACCCCCCACGAACTTCCTGCTAATATTTTTAATAAATTTAACATTTTAGTAACCTTTTGTTGTGTTTCATTAATATGTCTTCGCCATAATAACGATTTATCAAGCCATATACCTAGGTATTTTATATTGTTACTTAAAGCTATTTGACATTCATTTATTGTTAACCTAACATCACCGTGTTCTTTTTTTCCCTTTCTAAAAATACATCCTTGAGTCTTAACAGGAGAAACGTCTAAGCCAATTTGTTCCAAAAAAACAACCACTGAGTTAAGAGTATTTTGAATGTGCAAAACACTATCATTTAAATCACGGTTTTGTATATAAAATACAAAATCATCTGCATACTGGAGTATATAAGAATTTTGAAACTGAGTGCATATCTTATGAGTTAGAATATTAAATAAGAGAGGGCACAAAGGGTCACCCTGTGCCAGTCCTCTACACGTCCATCGAGTTAATGCTTCATCTTCTGAATCATCTTTTATCATTAAACATCTATAGCTAAGGTACGACCATAGATATTTACATATTCGGGCACCAATATTTAAATTATCCAAAATAACTATTAATTTGTTTATTAATACGTCATTATAAGCATTTTGCACATCCAGAAATACAGCCAAAGTAGCAATGTCTTTCGAAAATCCTATTTGTATTTGTGAGGTGAGCCTTACTAAACAGTCAATTCCAGATTGAGACTTCCGAAATCCGCTAGTAACTGGAGCTATAATTTTATTCGATTCAACATACCACTCTATGCGTTTGCATAGCATCGTATGAAAAATTTTACAAATGCAGGATAGCAAAGAAATAGGTCTGAATTTAGGTTCTGTGTTGCTCAGCGTATTTGACTTCGGAATTGGAACTATTTTTATTCTACGCCACTGTTTTGGTACCTTAGACTGAATGAAAATCATATTAGAAATTCGAAGTAAAAATAATTTTCCTTCAAGTGGTAGATAATATATCATCGAATAAGTTATTTCATCCTCCCCTGGAGCGGTGTCTTTTCTTTTCAGAGACTTAAGCAATTCATTAATAGAGAATTCGCTTTCTAATTTGTTATTTCTAGAATGAATTACTGGTGTTTGTTGTTGAATTGTATCAGGTGCTAGGCTACTTAGAAGTGCTACTTTTTTTTCCTTAGACACAGACACATATTCTCTCTTTAACCCCTTTATCCACCTCATACGACGCCACATATCTCCCGAGTGTGTAGTTTCGTCTATTCCACCACAAAATGTTTGCCATCCGCCTGAACGTGATTGTCTATGAATACGTTGTGCATCCGCTATTTTCTTTTTTAATCTGTCTAAATTAGTTGGCGTCGGGTTGCTTCTAAATTCTTTTAGAGCCAAGCGACGTTTCGCAATAGCTGCAGATATAATTGGCGTCCAATATGGTTTCGGTTGAAAGGTTTGTGAGGGTTCATTATTATATTTTATAAAAGGTATACAAGAATTAGCAGCGTTTATAGATTTAAAAACGGGAATTTAACGTGACTTACGCGATGTCGATATAGCGATCGACATATGTTTCGGCCTCATCCGGAGGCCTTCTTCAGGATCTTGAGTGCGGGGCGCTCGCCGACGCTTTCAACCTCGCACTGCGGGCCGCTGCTCGTGCAGCGCGGGCGGACGGAGCGGGCGGCGGCGGCGGCGGTGGTTGTGTTGGTGGGGGGTGATGATGCGGTGTACATAGTGGAGGCGCGGGATTAGGTTGGAGGGCTTCGTCTTCATCACTGCTGTTTACTTCAGACGAAACCTCATCCAACCGGCAGACGGAACTCAAGGTGTCCTCCTCACTGTTCACCTTCACACTCACGTCTGAAGTAAACAGCAGTGATGAAGACGAAGCCCTCCAACCTAATCCCGCGCCTCCACTATGTACACCGCATCATCACCCCCCACCAACACAACCACCGCCGCCGCCGCCGCCCGCTCCGTCCGCCCGCGCTGCACGAGCAGCGGCCCGCAGTGCGAGGTTGAAAGCGTCGGCGAGCGCCCCGCACTCAAGATCCTGAAGAAGGCCTCCGGATGAGGCCGAAACATATGTCGATCGCTATATCGACATCGCGTAAGTCACGTTAAATTCCCGTTTTTAAATCTATAAGTTTAAAATGAACGTGAGTTTTTATAATAAAATTAGCAGCGTTTTTAATTGTTTCTATAAATAGGTTATAATTCGTTTGTATTTCATTGCCCTCAATTATTAAGTTACTGAAGTTAATTCCTAATATGCTTTGATAAACATCCCAGTCAGCTAGTTTATAATTTCGTCTTTTTAAAATCCTACGTGAGTTGTAAAATTGCATAGAGTATTTGATGATTAGGTGGTCACTTCCTAAACATTCTCGAGTTACGCGCCAATTAAATAATATAGCTATATCCGAAGTGACAAATGTTACGTTCGGAGCAGATTCCTGTAAATGTCCATTAACAAGCTTAACTCTAGTGTATTCACCACTATTTAACGAGACAAAGTTGTGCTCTAATGATGCATCTAGTAATTGAGTTCCCCTATAATCACTCTTGTAAGACCAATTAGTATGGTGCGCATTAAAGTCACCGGCTACAATAGATTTAACTGAAAATTTAGAAAATATATCTTCCCATTCGCATTGTGAAGTTCTTATAGATGAAGGGCAATATACGGAGGCAACATAATTCAAGTATTTAC
This sequence comes from Cabera pusaria, assembly GCA_954871355.1. Classification (NCBI taxonomy): domain Eukaryota; kingdom Metazoa; phylum Arthropoda; class Insecta; order Lepidoptera; family Geometridae; genus Cabera; species Cabera pusaria. The sequence goes on from OX940896.1 coordinate 16,677,117, forward strand.
AATTTAAAATTTTAACGCATACTATTTCTATATTAACATTATTACTACTGATAGGATATACTTATGCCTTGATTGACTTGTGAATTAATATAGCAACACCCCCGTAGGAGTCTTGTCTGTTTCTTCTGAAGATGCTGTAATAATTAATTCTTAAATTTGTATCTATATCAAACCATGTTTCACTAATAATACATACACCAATTTTTTCTTGGTACAAAAATAACTCCAAGTCATGTTTCTTTGGCATCAGACTCTGCGAGTTCCACTGAGCGACATTTATAAATTGCTCAGTGCAGCCTACAAAGCCCGATGCCGCTGTATTATTTGAATTGAGGTTGTATCTATCCATTATGTAGGAGGCTAATAAATGTGTTAAAAGCCTCTCCGTTACTAACTGTCTTCACAACAAAAGATATTATTTCCTCTTACAACAACTTTGCCATCTGTTTTACCTTCTCCTCAAAGCTATCTTGTGAAAATATAATCTCTTTCGATTTTTGTATTGCTTTGCTGAAAGAGGATGTCTTCTTCCGTTTTTCGTCAAATTTTTCATTATTTTTTTGGAATTCTACCTTTGTTATATCTTGTTCTTCCTGTCTTACTTTATTATTATTCTGTTTTTTATTTTTATTTTTTTTGTCTTATTCTTCCATTGCTTAGGTATATTGTTTTCTTCACTACTATCTTTAGATTCATCTTTGCTCATGACTTCTCTTTCTTTTGGCTCTTGGTTGATAATCGCTTCCGTTTGAATGATTTTTGTACCTACACTTTGGCTATATGAGTTCCTCGAGTTTCCAGTTAAATAATTTTCTGAGTGTTTTTGTTGTGTGTCTACTTCAGAGTCTACATCACTATCAATATGGGCCCGGTATGCCTTCTTCTCAGCATATTTTGAAAGCGCTACTTTGTATGTACAATTGTCGTTGCTCATAAGTGATCTTAATTCTCTCTCCTTCATGTAAACAGGGCATGTTTTATTAAAACTAATATGGCATCCCCTGCAGTTGACGCAACGGAACTTAGTAGTTTCGCAATTGACATGTTCTCCTCCGCATTTAGGGCATGTTACTTTCTTCGTGGGGCAAGTGCGTGCCAAATGCCCGAATTTCCAACAGTTAGGACATTGAGTCACCGGGAACATGTAAGGCTCAATTTTAAACCTACATTCATAGCCATACACGAAAAGCGGCAGGACAGAACTTTTAAATCGTACGGTTTCACTATCAACCCAATCACCTTTTTCAGATAACCTCTTTAATCGCCTAACAGATACTATCTGGTGCTCACAATGGAATGCTTTCAAAATCTCATCTGTGTCTACATCCATTTCTATAAATCTGACTATGCCATAACTTATCCCAACTTCACTCGTTAAATGGCAGCGATATCCCTGCTCCACGATGTTTTTATTATTTATTAAGCTTTCTGCATCTTCTTTCTTCTCAAAAGTCATCAAAATCTTATACGGATTTTTATATTTAATTCGTATTACATTCTCAATATTTTCCGATTTTAATAGCTTCGCCAACCCTATTTGTTTAGGTAGTAATTGGTAAGACGAGAGACATACTTCAAAGTTATTAATAGCACTTATCTGTTTATTCAATCGGCTAATCTTTTTCTTGGTGTGATAGTTGACAACAGTGAACCCCGCGTCATCGTCGCATTCCTCGCTGCTATTGTCTCGCGGTCGCTTCGCCGGCCGCTTACAAAGAATCGCCGACTCGGGCGACTCGGGATTCATCATTTCTTCACAAATACTGTCATTATTCTCTTCAATCATTATTAATTCCTGAATTACGTCTTCACAAACCTCACTTATTCTGCGTGACGGAGGCCCCGAAGGGTCCTCGGCCATCGTTAAACACAGCAAACTTTCAGAAATTATAAACGCAATTAAATTAAAAATATCTCGGAATACGTGCACACACAATGCGGCACCGCGCGGGAATGGTGAAGTCGGTTAAAAATGAGTAAATTTATATAACTATAAAACACCTACTAGTACTAGTAGTAATTTTTCCTCATAGTAAACATTTAAAATCTGATAAATCACCAAGTCAATGTGTATGTATTTGTTCTAAGTAATTTCAATTATTTCAGGTCTTCAAGAACATCGAATGGGGATGATGAAATTAGTTATATACAACTAAAACGGGAACAAAGCATTTGTACAGTACAGATTTGCCAAGAGCATAAAGTCCATGAAAAACGATATAGTGTTACATTGATGGTTGATGAAAATGTACCAAAGTATATAAATGGTCTAAATAAGTGTTACTTTTGCGCTGCAGACCCAAATTTTGCTGATAATACAAATATTGAAATATTATGTAACTTTTGATGAGCGATATGTCAAGCATTGTTGAAAATGTTATTAAATTTTGGAAAACCCATGTGTATCCATTGTTATATAATGTAATTTACGTAAGCGTGACGTCACAGCCGACGCCAAGACACCTGCGAGTTGTTTTCGCGCACTATTGAAGAAATATTAGTTAAATTGCTTTAAATTTCGTTAAACTTAAGTTTAATACCGAAATAAAGGTTTTTTTTTGTAAATAGTAAATGTGTTTCCACTCTACGGAGGTGGATTTCAAAATCTTTCGTCACGCCAATTCTTAACATTGTTGATATTTGTTATTGAATTGTTAATTGAATGGATAGTTTTAAAGTTTACCTCCGTAGGTACCATGTTCACCATCTTCGAAAACATTATCGCTTACCACCAGGCGAGATAGTAGTGAAACGCTAGCCTATAAGATACATATTAAAAAAAAATTACTGCGCAGCAACCACAGACTAACAAACTTTTCCTCTTAGTGTAGATACACGCAGCCTATAGGTGTGTAATAAATTTAAAGAAAATTCACTTATTGGAAAATCGTTAATACTGTTGTCATTATCTTATCCCCGCTTTCGGCAGTAATTCTTTCTTTTAATATAAAAAAAACTGAACTTGAATTAAGTTAAGCCTGGAAGGCTTTCTCGAAGCAAAACGGGAAAGAATAAATCCGTCTGTTTCCAAACATTCAAATTTGTTTTTTGCTGCAATTTCATCAAGTGTATTGAGCAACGGTGACAGTTTTATCCCTTGATTTAGTTAATAAAGCTTCTTTGATCCAATTGGTTTGTTGAGTTGCTTTCTATTTGTATTTTTCTAAGAGATCTTACTCATAACAAGGTAATCCGTTAGAGATCTAAACTGACCGACATAGCTTACACTCACAGGGTTAAGCAAAGCAAGCTGAAGGCGCAGTGGACCGGTCTCATTTACCGCACAACCGATGAGGTAAAACGAGTTCTGGAGTAGATACCTCGTTTAGGTAAGCGTAGTGTCACTGTAAGGCGTCTTCTAGCAAGATGGAGCGAAAATTTGCGCAAGGTAATAGCTGACAGCAAATGGATGAAAAGAGCCAATTACCCAGCTCAGAAGCACGCATTAGGAGAGGCCTAAGTCTAGCAGTGCACGAACCCGTAAAACCCATTGGTGCACGGCATCAAATTCATCATTCATTTGATGCCGTGCACCAATGGGGTTTTCTATGGCAGAAAATAATATCGTTTAAAAACTAAAAAACAACCGACTTCAATGCCGCGCTATTCATTTTCAGTACCAATTTTGAGATGTTTATCTCAATATCTCTGGAGATACTTATCATACCTCGATAAAATTACCATGGTACCACACTTGAGATATCTCCTTTCGAACAAAAAAAGAATAATCGAAATCGGTTCATACACGACGAAGTTATCCGCGAACTAACATAAGAAAAAAAAAAAATATATATATATATATATATATATACGGTCGAATTGAGAAACCTCCTCCTTTTTTTGAAGTCGGTTAAAAATATGTGAGCTTTTCACAGTGGCCCTCCGGTGAAGGAAAAACATCGTTAAGAAACTAACAACCCCCGCATGGTGGTAGGATACTATCTAGTGTCCGCCTGGCCAGCTACCATCCACAAGTTAGAAAATCTGTCGCCAAACATATAATGTGTTCCGGCAGCTATCCTTGAGAGCCAGTTCCCATTCTAGGCCTAGCGTGCTTACCATTTTCAACCACATCATCACTTTCCAACAGGTGGATAGTGGGCAAATGCTAGCCTTTGAGATATTAAAAAAATATATCAATACAGGTTGTACGGTTGAAGAAGTTGTTATCTTTGGATCTTCTTAATTAATTTTGTCTTTATTATATTATGCACTTTTAATATAATATTATCCTTTACGTTATTTATTTTCTTTCTTAGTTTTAGGTTTTTTTACAATAAAGATATCCAAACAACAATAGAAAAAAATCATTACAAATAAACAATATCATAAAAAAACCTAAACCCGCCAGCAGCGGGGCAGGGCCCAAGCTACCGGTGGTTAGGGCTGTAGAGAGAGGAACCTCCTGACGATGCGTGCAAGAAGTACCGCCTTCTGTATCTGGCCCTTGATCCAGCCGTCTAGCGAGAGTCTTTTGAGATGTTGGTCGAGACTCTTCGCTATTAGGCCGTTCGCAGAAACGACTATTGGGACAATGCTAGTCGAATCAACATCCCACATAGCGGTAACCTCGTAAGACAAGTCAAGGTACTTGCTGATCTTGTCTTTTTCGGCCTTTACGAGGTTCTCGTCATGCGGGATGGTGATGTCCGTGTGTCTATATGTTCGCACTTTACAGATGTACCTTCTTAACCGTAATAGGTACATACTTGAAATTTTCACAAAGTATAGTATATACTTTGTTCACATAGTATAGTATAGTATATATATATATATATATATCGTTAGGATGTAAGGGAGCATAATTCCACCTGATTGCTCTCAGCCAACCTCTCCTGCACGTGGTGCATCCTGCCGATCAGCGAACGAGGCTCTGGCGACCGACAAATGGCGGGATATCCATTCAGAAAGACGTAGCTAAATACCACAGGCCGGTGACGGGCAGCAGCGTCACCGGTGCGAGAAGCTACGTCCTGCGATCACCCAACCCGACTGCCCAGCGCGTGGTGATTATTTGGGCAAACCCTTCATGGCAGACACAACCACACAACGGCCCCCAGTTCCCGGTCGCCCCGCTATTCCTGACCAAGGCGGCGGTTACGGTAACGGCGGGGCAGGGGGTGCTAAGAATCCCCGGGTGACGGAAGGCCGCGAAAACCGACTGACCCTGGCTACATTTAACGGACGCACGCTACGGCTCGATACACACTTGACACTTCTGGAGGAAGAGCTGAAAAACATAAGATGGCATATTCTGGGGTTATGTGAAGTCCGAAGAAAGGGGGAGGACACCGTTACCCTAGAATCAGGCCATCTTATGTATTTCAGAGAGGGAGAACAACCATCCCAAGGTGGCGTCGGGTTCTTGGTCCACAGGATCCTCTCTGATAACGTTTTAGAAATCTCCAGTGTGTCGACAAGGGTAGCGTATCTTGTGATTAAACTCACCGAGAGGTATAACCTCAAGGTTATCCAAGTATACGCACCGACTTCGGCACACTCGGACGATGAAGTGGAGGAAATGTACGAGGACATTACCAAAGCCTTGCACAGAACCCAAAAGGCCCACTTCAACGTTGTCATGGGGGATCTCAACGCAAAAGTGGGAGTACAAACAAGCGGCGAATCGGTAGTAGGACCACATGGATTGGGAAGCAGAAATCATAGGGGGCAAATGCTCGTCAACTTCCTAGAAAAAGAGGGGCTTTTTCTGATGAACTCTTTCTTCCAGAAAGATCCCCAGTGGAAGTGGACGTGGCAAAGCCCCGACGCTATGACCAAAAATGAGATCGACTTCATTATGACGGACAAAAAGCGCATATTTAGGGATGTCTCAGTGATCACTAGGTTTAAAACCGGCAGTGATCACCGACTAGTCCGAGGCTCTCTAGATATTGACTGCAAACTTGAACGTGTTCGTCTAATGAAGTCCACGCTCCGACCCAATATGCTACAATCCGTGGTCGGGTCTGAAACGTTCCAGCTGAAACTGGAAAACCGATTTGCTGCACTGGAAACCACAATTGACGTTGACCAGGATCTCGACCATGTGGTGGACATCCTCAGGGAGGAAGGGACAAAATTCTGTGAAACGTGAGGTGCTGGCAAAAAGTCCAAGCTTTCAGAGGAATCTCTGCAGCTAATACAAAAGCGACGTGATAACCCTGCAGTCACTTCGTCAGATCAACGGACCCTAAATAAAAAGATTTTTAAATTGGTACGACGTGACCTCCGGAGCTCCAACACACGCTCAATTAAAGAAGCGATCGAGCAAAACCGGGGGTCAAAAGTCTTTGTTCAACAGCTGGGCCGAAGCCATCTGACGAAGTTGACCACTTCTAGCGGGAGTGTCGTCGCTTCTAAGCCGGAGATTCTTAGGGAAGTAAAAGACTTCTACAGCCAATTATACACCTCACAAGCGTCCCTTCCCCAACCCGGCATCGAGGATCCTAGAGCCACTCTGACCCGCCACTACACCGAAGATTTGCCAGAAATCAGCCTAGATGAAATTGTGATGGCTCTCAGGCACCTTAAAAACGGAAAAGCCCCCGGAGAGGATGGAATTACAACGGAGCTCTTAAAAGCTGGTGGAACTCCTACGCTACTACAGCTTCAGCGTATTTTCAATTCCGTCCTCTTTTCGGGGAGAACTCCGAAGACATGGAGTAAGAGTGTGGTTGTTATGTTCTTCAAAAAGGGAGACAAAACCCTTTTGAAGAACTATCAACCTATCTCGCTCTTAAGCCATGTCTATAAGTTGTTTTCTAGAGCCATCACAAATCGTCTCGCGCGTAGGCTCGACGAATTTCAACCCCCCGAGCAGGCTGGGTTTCGAGGAGGATACGGCACCATAGACCACATCCACACAGTGCGGCAGGTTATACAGAAGACTGAAGAGTATAACCAGCCCCTGTGCTTAGCGTTTGTGGACTATGAGAAAGCCTTTGACTCCATTGAAACCTGGTCTGTTCTGGAGTCTCTGCAACGGTGCCAAGTTGATTGGCGATACGTCCAAGTGTTGAGAGGTCTATATGACGCCGCGACTATGACCGTCCAAGTACAAAATCAGCAGACTGAACATATCCACTTACATCGAGGAGTGAGACAAGGAGACGTTATTTCCCCCAAATTATTCACAAACGCTCTAGAGGATATGTTCAAAACGCTGAACTGGAAAGGACGGGGCATAAATGTCAATGGCAATTACCTCTCACACTTGAGATTTGCGGACGACATCGTCATCATGGCTGAAACCGTGCAGGACCTGCAATACATGCTGACCACCCTCGCTGATTCTTCTGCACGCATCGGTCTCCGGATGAACTTGGATAAGACCAAGATCATGTTCAACGAACATGTTATTCCGGAACCGATTGCCGATTTAACCGATTTAAATGAAGTCCCTCTCGAAGTTGTTGACGAATATGTCTACCTTGGGCAAATCTTGCGATTGGGCAGAAACAACTTCGAGAAGGAAGCTCGCAGAAGGATACAGCTTGGATGGGCAGCATTCGGAAATCTTCGTCGAGTCCTTACATCGCCCATACCACAAAGCCTGAAGACGAAAGTCTTTAACGAGTGCGTCCTACCTGTTATTACCTACGGAGCCGAGACGTGGACACTGACAGTGCGACTAGTTCACTAATTCAAAGTCGCTCAGCAAGCTATGGAGAGGGCTATGCTCGGAGTTTCTCTGAAGGATCGAATCCGAAACGAAATCATCCGTCAGAGAACCAAAGTAATCGACATAGCTCAGAGAATTAGCAAGCTGAAATGGCAGTGGGCCGGTCACATCTGTCGCAGAACCGATAACCGTTGGGGTAAACGAGTTCTAGAGTGGAGACCACGGCTCGGCAAACGTAGTGTGGGACGCCCTCCAACTAGATGGAGCGATGATATACGCAAGCTGGCTGGCAGCGGTTGGAAACGAATAGCTGAAGATCGAGCTCAGTGGCATGCCATGGGAGAGGCCTATGTCCAGCAGTGGACGGAAATTGGCTGATAATGATGAGTGCCTGTTTGTGGTAATGAAGTCGGTTTTATTTTTTTTGAAAAAGATTTTGTTTTGCCCTTTTTAGTGCAAAACAAGTTTCAATTAAATTACATGCATCTATAAAATTTCGTGTCTGGGCCGTTATAGGTACACTGACGGATATATACTTTGTGAAAATTTCAAGTATGTACCTATTACGATTAAGGAGGTACATCTGTAAAGTGCGAACATATAGACACACGGACGGACGGACGGACGGACGGACGAACGGACAACAAAGTCTCAGAAAGTGTTCATTTGGTACCCTTTGGGTTCGGAACCCTAAAATGCCGCGCTAGTGAAAATATTCACCAGTCATAATGATGTCATCAAGGTATCAAAGGACAATGTCCAAAATGGCCCTGTGCAATAAAAGCATCTGACACACACGATAATTCATTGTCTATTTTATTACAATAATTCCAAATACTTTTATAACACGGACTAGTTGTATTCCAAAATGTATAATATTAAAAAGTATTATTTGCGATTATTAACATTAATTGCCGCCATATAGCCCACACAGTCTGACTCCCTCTTCTACGTTATAAGAGTTGGCACTTTCTTACATTGTTAATACCCGAATTATGAAAGCACTGTGTAGCCAACTTATCAACGAAAAGTATTATTTACGTAGTAACTATTATATAATCTGTGGTATTATGCTTACATTCTTGCAGTCTTGATTGGTACAAAGTTCGTTCATAATTCTGAGTTGTTTATGTATGCGGTCGTATATATAGTGTCGCGGGCGGGAATGATATGGCCGCCACCTTCACCAAACGTCATGTCATCTCAAAAAATATTAGGTATGCTCAAAAACTTTGCACATTAACAAGACTTTGCCTAGTTGAACATTCCTGTGAAGACAAATTAATTCTCCCCACCTTAGTTTCTATCTCGCTCACAGTTACCGTAAGAATATTTGTCAATAATACTTAAATTAAAAAAATTAAAACCACCCGCGACTGATTTGTATATGTAATCCGAGTTTATAATCAAAGCATATGTATAACTTTGTACATTGAGACCATTCCAAGGAGATGTCTCAGAATTAGATCAAGCTTACCATATTTTTGCAATATCATTTAAGTAACAAGATACTGCGACAGCGCCATTTTGATTTTTTGACGTCCGCGGTCAAAGGACTACGAGCTTACGAAAGTTGCTATCGCAGTTTTTTTAACCAAAAAAAGAGCTGATAACATTTAAACGGCTGAACAGATTTTCATAAAATAAAGATAAGAACACTCTCGACGAAGACATCTATCAAACTAAAAAAACTTAATCATAATCGGTTCATCCGTTCGGGCGCTACAATGCCACGACGACAGACACACGGATACACAGATACACACGTCAAACGTATAACACTCCTTCGTTTTGCGTCGAGGGTTAAAAACCAAAATCAACGTGAAGAAAGATGTAAAAACATTATTCAAGGTCATATTTTTTAGTCTTCAAAAGTATATGCAATAGCAACCTCCATTACCTCCATTGTGTATAATCTTCTTGGGACTCTTCTTCTAAAACCAGTACATTCTCCTACGTTTGAGATATTTATCTCCATTTCTCTGAAGATACTAATCAGATCTCGATAAAATTAAAATGGGATCACCTCAAAAACGTACTCTACCTATTAAAAAAAGAATCATTTGAATCCGTTCACAATTGACGGAGTAATCACATCATATATAAAATCAACATACAGACGAATTAAGAACCTCCTCATTTTTTGTGAAGTCGGTTAAAAAATAAGTTTTTTGTATGGACACCCCTTTAATTTTTAATATAATTTTGTATTTATTATTTGACTAGCTGGCCCGGTGAATTTCGTACCACATAAAGGTACGGATACACCGCAGCGTCCTGCGTGCGCGATCTATATTGCGCCGCCTATGCGGCGATCAGATAGCGCAGTAGTATTTGTACCGGTTCACACCAAACGCGATCAGAAAACAATTGAAAAATACTAAGATCGCGCCCGCAGATCGCAGTACGCCACGGTGTGAACAGACAATGAACGTCGTGGTACTTTTAAGATGAGCTTAATTTAGGCTTTTATGAACGTAATACAATGAATTCAAACAAGATATTAAGTTTAGTAATGTATTATGGCAATACAGAAATAGAATAAAAATATAATAATCAAGTATTGCAACCGCGTGTCAGCAAGACATGATATTATTGTTATGTATAGATAAGTTGTTATATAATCTGACATTAGTTCGATTGAATTTAATTGTAATTGTAAAAATATAATCACCAGTATTTAATTTTAATTCTGAATAAGTATGCTTACTTCATGGATAATTACTGTTTAATTTTTTTTTTGTATTATGAATAAGAAATTATAAATTGGCACATATAAATATATATACGGCACTCATAAATTGGCTATCACATTCTTGCATATCTGTATTTTCCTACATTCTGACAAATAAAATTGATTAGGCATTGATTATTATTGTCTTTATTGCTTGTAAGTATACATTTCTGAACGCACACATATTTTAAAATCAATAAATATGTCATACAATTGTCATTACTGACAGTATTTAAAATTTATTGACATTTTAAAAATCTACATGAATTAAATTCACAAAAATTTGAAGAAATTTTATACTTGACACTAGCTAAATACCCTAATCGTGTGGAGCGATTGCCCTTATTAATTTGCGGTTTACTGTATCGACGGAATAAACAATTGAACATCAAATGATTGGCAGTTTTTAAGCCCAGGAACAATTTGGCAAAATATTTTATCTTATATAATTTTTTTAGGTCAATTATTCATTGTTTTTAATACATATTATCCTATTCCTGACAAAGACAATTCCAAAAATATAAAAATCATAAAAATTGTGCCAGCTGTTCTTGAGTTATAAGTGTAGTAACTAACACGACTTTCTTTTATATAAATATAGATGTTATAGAAACCATTATGATACATACTATGAGCAAATTTCAAGTCTCTATCTATTACGGTTTGTTAGATCGAGCATAAAACGTCTGAAAAAACTCGTTTCTTGTATGGGGACCCCTTTTAATTTTTTACTTTATTCTGTTTAATAGTGGATTGTATAACAAGGGTGCAATATAGTACATTTCTACGAAGCCGCTATTTTGAATCCAGACCGAAGCGAAGGATTCTAGAGTAGAATCCCGAGCGTAGCGAGGGCTTCTAAAGTAGAATTCTGAGCGTAGCGAGGGATTTAAAGTACGTCGGCCGAGAGAAAATCATATTGCAGCCGAGTTACTACACTCTGCTTTTTATCCTCTCTATGAAAAAAGAAAATAAAAGGCTCAAATTAAGTGCAACACTATATTAACTAAAAAAGAGACTAACACAACTAAACAAAACACATATGACACATATACACACAGCACATACACAAGCACTTTTGATTTCTTTGGTTTATGTCCTTCTGAAGATATGCTACCAATTTTGTATAGGTCCTGATTTGAATATTATTATTAGCATTGACTGTCGATATTAGCATCGAGTAAATACTCCAAGAAGGTTGCAGGTTGAATACAGTTTCTGAAAATAGAATTCACTTTTTTGCACTTTTCCACTCGATACATTTTGTATAGGCTTTTAAATATTTTTTCGCAGGACTTTGTTGATTGTTTACAACATTTGTTGCGTCGTTTTGTATTCTTTCGGGCGTTAAATTAATACTTTCGTTATCAGAACTCATTTTCTTTATGAATTAGTAGTTTATTTAGCACTGCAACAATAAATTAATTCGCGCGCTTATTGTATTCCTCTTCATAGGAGATTCTTTGTTTAAATTCACTGGACTATAAACGACAGTTCACGCGCTTCTTTTTTTTTCATCCTGGCTACCACACTATCTGCGTATTGTGCCACGCGTTTTAAACTTTTTTTCTGTATTATATATATATATATATATATATATGGTATTGTTGTATAACATTAAATGTTTAACTTCGCGAGCTTTTTTATTCATCAAGCGTGGCGCGCTATCTAGTTGATAGGACAATAATATTTCCCGTACAATATTATTATTGAACCTCCTTAGACATGGCACTATAAAATAACAGTCATAAGCCAAAAAAAAAAAAATAACTTTCCCGCAGGGAAAGGGCAGAAATGACCTATTTTGCGCGCACTTATCGAGGAACATACCATCACTTTTCGAATAGATGGGATGAAAAGTATTTTTAAATATTGCAGCCATAGTTATACATACTTTGTGAAGATTTCAAGTCTCTACCTATAATTATTCATAAGTTCAAGCAAAAAACGCCGAAAAAATTTCGTTTCTTGTATGGGGACCTCCTTTATCATTTTATTTGATTTTACTTTTCGTTTTTTTTGTCAAACCCTCCATAGTATTACATACTTCGTTCAAGTATGTATCTATTACGGTTAAGGATATACAGCCCTGTAAAGTGCGGACAGACGGTCGGACGTACGGACAGCGAAATCTCAGTAATAGGGTTCCTTTGATACCCTTTGGACATGGAACCATCAAAACACTTAAAGGCTTGAAGAGAAAATACCTATTTTGCCCATACTTATCGGGGAACAAATCAGCGTTTTTCTAATAGGCTTGATTACTAAAAAAAAAATGATGTGTCATTTACATTATCAAAAAATATTGGATACGTATTTTTTATGTTTTCATTAATAAAAAAAGACGAAGATATAGAGCGTTGAAATTCCGCGTGACGTCACAAACCGCTAAAAAGTGTACTACTTTCTAGCGGTTAGTGAAGTCACGAGCCCCCACTCCCGAACTTTGACGCTCTTTAACTTTGTCAATTTCTATAGATTTGTTAAATAAAAAATACGTGTCTAAAATTTTATGATAAAGCAACTGATGGATTAGTCCGAAATAGTAATTCTAATTAGTTAGAATTACTATTTTTTGAGATATGCCTATGTCACGCAGTAGACTGATACCGGCTGATTATGATGATGATGACTATTTCTTGACCTAGGCAACATTGCTATTGGTGGGAAAAAAACTAAATTATTTTAACTAATATTTTCCAGTAAGTACGAGTACCATGTTAATACCAGATGCACTTCACCGTAAAATTAAAGCTCTATAGAAATATTTTGTACTTATAATATTAGTAGGATAGTATATGCAATTTCTACGGTACTATGCATTTTCTGTCGAATGAATAAAATTCACATTAATTAGCTTAGCGGCCTACGAGAAAATCGCGTACATCTATTACTAAAATCCATCTCCTTATTTAAGCTTAAAAGCAAATATAACCTCAAAACAACATAATGTAAGATATACCTAGAAAAGTGATCAAGGAAAGCACTTCTTTATCATTTCGCTGTAAAATATCGAACCCTACTTTAGGATTCTTTTGACAAAAATCAGTAACCGTTGTATCGGTCGTATGTTTGGCTTCGATCCATTTATTCATACTCTGTCCCGGGGTACGACCTTCCTCGATTTATTTAGGGCCGGCCAACGATTTCGGAGATACGCCCCATAAATTAGCATCATTAGGAAGGGAGATAAGCAAAAAATGGGGATCTGGAAATGACGTAACATGCCAACTGAATGCTCCACTCTTAAATGTTGGTAATCTCGCTTTGTACTGGCCACATTGTCTTGGGATCGAGTCTTGATATTTTTTGTTGGTGCGTAAAATGTTCTGTCGAAGTTTATAGACAAAATTCACTAACATAGGATAGTTTTTTTTTTAATCCATTAAGGCGCCTTATTTTAAATTGATACAAAATGTTATGATCTCTAAAAAATAATAAGTCGTTAATATTATCATACTATATTTTAAACTGAAAAGGTCTGTATTCCAGCTCGTTGTACGTTTTCATAAGGTTTTAATGCATTTAGTAATTTAAAAACTGAAAATACCGATTTTAAATTCCAAGCTCGCCATTTTCAGGAGCAAGTTTGAGGTATTTATGTCCATATCTAAGATACTCATCAAAAGTCAAAGTCAAAGCATTTATTCAGTATATGGGTTAGTTAAAAATCTGCACTTACACACGTCTATTAACATTAAATTATATCATATTAATAAAAATTATTCTAAATATAATAAAAGCATAACTTTTTGCTTTGAATTAAAAAAAAAACCAGCCAAGTAGAGTTGAACTCGCCCACCGAGGCTTCCGTATCAACTTCTCAGACTAGGTTAAAGGGCAAACTTATCTGTGTAGTTCGATCCATAGAAAATGTATTGCACCAACTACAAATAATAAGTTTGTAATAGTAAATTTATCCTTTTTTTTTATTAAACTACATATTTACCGTTTTCAGATTCAGAATCAGAATAATTTATTGAGTTACTGACTTAATTTACATTAGGCTAGTTGTCATTGCCTTTAAGACCCGTCAGTTACCCACATCGGGCATTCAATAATATAATTACATTTTAATTTTTAATTTTATTAAAGACTTTAATAATTTTATGCATTTGAGCCAAATTATATCAATTATTTAATAAAATATTATGTCAAAATATAATTTTAATAATGATAAAAATATATTAATAATAAATTCGAGAACAGATGTCTAAAAGCATTTTAATCAAAATTAGTATCGGTACCCTTGTCACGATGCATAAATTCTTTAATGTCATAGAAACTCTTAGATATTACCCACCACTTGAGTTTTGTCTTAAATCTATTTACAGAAGTAATGTCAGATATATGCTTAGGCAGTGCGTTATAAATACGAATAGCATTAGTGTATGTGCTTTTTTGACCAATCATTGTACGGTTTGCAGGCATATACAGATAATCATGTCCCCTCATAGGGGCGCTTCGCAAACGCATCTCTGACTTCCTTTTAAATAAGTTCATATTACACCTGACGAATAGTGATAATTCTGATATGTATATACCCGTCAAAGTAAGATAGCCCTTTTGTTTAAATATTGGGCGCATAGACTCATCACTATTTCTACTGTATAATATTCTAAGGCTCTTTTTTTGCAACAGGAAAGTTTGATGCACATTAACTGAGTTGCCCCAAAATATTACACCATAGGTCAACAGTGATCAACAGGTAGATATTACCGTAATAGGCGCTCTTGGCGACTTCCGCTGATGCAACATCAACTAATACTGATAACGCATAGCAGTAGGTAGAAATTTTATTATTGATTTTAATAAGATGACTCTTCCAGTTTAGATTTGTGTTCAGTGATACTCCCAAGAAATCCATTGTTTTTACTTCCTGCACTAGAACATTATTCACCTTAATGTTTAATTGCAGTGGTTTGGCCTTATGATTGTGCAATTGTAGTAACTTAGTCTTTGTAATATTCATTTCCAAGTTTAGAATCTTTAACCAATTCATCGTATTATTTTTTGGATTTATTATTTCACCTTCGTAGTCCCAAGACATTTAACTCATTTTTAGGGTTCCGAACCCAAAGGGTACCAACGGAACCCTATTACTGAGACTCCGCTGTCCGTCTGTCTGTCTGTCTGTCTGTCTGTCCGTCTGTCACCAGGCTGTATCTCATGAACCGTGATAGTTAGACGGTTGAAATTTTCACAGATGATGTATTTCTGTTGCCGCTATAACAACAAATACTAAGAACAGAACAAAGTTAAAAATTAAAGGGTTTAAAATAAAAAACGTGTTTATTACGATACGATACGATACGAAATTAATTCACCTCGACGCAGCTAGATGGCAGCACAGGAAAAATTAGCACGTGCAAGCGTTTCATTTGTTAAATTTGTGGGCCTCGGTCGATTTGTTTACATAGTTAAGGTTTATTTGCACAAATGTAGTGTACAGTATTGAATAATATAACCACAATTTAAGTACTTAAAGAGCTTTAATCAGTTGAATCAGTAGAAAGTTAGTCGCACGAACTCTCGGTCTTCCAGATATTTTATTATATTAATTACCTTTATTTGTGTTAACTTTTTAAATACACTTACTTTTTAAATACTTAGTTGGTGTTAGAAGTTCGTGGCGTTCGGACTTCGGTAATTCGGAACCCTCCATGTGCGGGACAAAAGTCTGACTCGCACTTGGCCAGTTTTATTTATTTATTTATTCCTTAATAAGTGCTTCAAAACCTTATTTACTAAATTTCATGATTCTGGGTTCACGGGAAATACCCTATAGGTTTTGGGTGGTCTCCTATACATTCGCATAAAGTTTTTTGTCCTATTATTGAACACCCATACTTTGTCATAGTCATAATAATTATTCGTCATATTTTTTGCTTGTCATATTATTAATGATAATCATGGTTATAATTCCTTTAGTTTCTTGACATAATATTATTGTGTCCATACACAAATCATTTCGAAGAATTATCATGAACAAGCAAATTTGTAGGGCATTTTATGATTAAATAACAACAATATTGTAATCATGTAATATTTTTATTATTATAGTAACATAAATAATAAGTCATAGGTTTATCCATGCAATTAATTTAATTTTTTCAGACACTCAATTTTATCATTAATTTTAAACAATTTTTTTATATAATATATTAATAATATCATATATTATCGAAAATTTATATAAAGTAATAAAAAAAATTATAGGTTGTGTGTCTGAAATAAATTATTTTTGTATTGTAGTTTTTTATATCTTAGAGGCTAGCGTTTGACCACTATCTCAACTGTTGGTAAGTGATGATACGGTCGAAGAATTATATTGATAATAAAAAAACAGTATTAATGGTATACACCATGTTGTTCAATGATGTTCAGTAAACATCGTGAGCTCACCGCGTGACCGTCGAATAGTAATATTCGGTATAGTCGAATTTTCTCGAGCGAGTCCGTCGCTCGAAACCTGGGTCGAGAAAATTCGACTAAAGGTAGGTACGTAAATAATTAATTAATTAATTAATTAATTATTTACAGCCGATATATAACATTAATAATGTTACCAATTCACGATAATTAAAAAAAAACAGTAGGTTATGGTGCGGCGGGGTGGCCCTTGGGCCACCCTTACGCCGCATATATATAATTATTAATACTAGTCACCACAGAAGAAACAGTAGGTTATGGCAAAAATCTGATTTTTATCGCAAGTTACTAGCATGGCGAAGAATTGTAGGGCATTATATCATTATGATGTGAAATTTTATAGTGGTTGATAGTTAGGGCAAGTAAGTTTATGAGTTTCAAATGTTATTACTACTAACATTAGGACTAGTGATGGTAGGGGTATATAATAT
This sequence comes from Cabera pusaria, assembly GCA_954871355.1. Classification (NCBI taxonomy): domain Eukaryota; kingdom Metazoa; phylum Arthropoda; class Insecta; order Lepidoptera; family Geometridae; genus Cabera; species Cabera pusaria. Next base: position 16,694,338 of record OX940896.1, read on the forward strand.
TATGACTAAAGATTAATAGTAACAAGTAATTATTAGGATTTGAAATTTATGACTTTCAAGAATAGGGCCTTAAATGTTACACGAATAGATAGGGAACCGTTTTGGGTCGAAAACCTTGGGTACTTCCGGTTGACCTAGAACTGTAAATTTTGGTTAAAAGCAAGGTTTTACAGCAAAAGTAAATAAACATTTCCGAAAATTGTAAAAATTGAAAGTTAAGGTAAATTTTGGTACGTGTACAAGTTTTCGAGAAAATCTAAATTTGCCCATTACATATTTTTTCATCATGTCCCCCCACGAAATCGGTCGAGCCGTTTTTAATATATCAACATTTGTATTACGATAAATTCACATACTAGTATGAACGACATACTAACTACTGGCACAGATTATATAATAGTTACTACGTCTACTGGCTACTTTGACTAGCGCGACGTTTGAAGTCGGTTCTTTTAGTTATTTAAATTATCGATCTTAAATTATTATTTGAATTAGGTCAACAACTCGGGAAACGTTTTCGAAATATACGTGTCATGAGCTGTGAATATATCGTAGGTAAGTATATCAAGGTACGTATATGCAGCTTATTAAGTTAATACTAAGCCAGCTCATAATTTCACAACGGCTGGGTTTATTTTATTATTTAGTGCGATATTTAGCGAATAAGTGAGGCTTACCTCCATATTTATAAACTCCAATAACAATAACATTGATTCAGCTAAAATAAGCTTTGACCTTAGGCATTAAATTTGAAAGACTGTTTTGAGAGAACGTGACGTAGCTTTTCTACCTATATTTTAACTAAAATGAATTTATGAATAGGGCCATTAGTTTTGGTTCATTGGGTGCCAGACGAAATCCATAATTTTGATGACACAGTGGACTTGAATTATGTTGAAGTGTAAGTATAGAAATATAGAAAAAAAGAAGTATAGTATATAAATTAAAATGAATCTCAGAAAAGTTATTTGAGCTTGACTTATTTAACAAATCTAAAACTATTTGTTTTAAGTTTTTAAAGATTACGTTTCCTTTTGTTATCGAAAATGATCTGATATTTAAGTTCTGTCAGAAAATGTAAATGTGATCTAACAATAATATTGTCAAATGGATACCGATACATAACAAATTTAATGAATATGCAAACCAACCGAACGACAATGAATTTAGGTTGACATTATATCACAATTTTGATTCACGCCATATGTTTCGATAAAGGTGTTCACTTTCAGCATATCTCTCTCTCTTTATATATTGTTATATATATACCTATATATTTCTCTCTTTACATATCTCTCTCTTTCTCTCTCTCTCACTCTGGTGTAAAGTTTAAAGTTTATTTTCAGACCTTTGATATTAATATCTATTTGGAGTCATCAGTGGTTGTACGGTGATTAATGTCCCTAACAATAATATTGTATTATATCCTTGATTATGTTGGTTTTGGTTGTAGCTTACGACTGACAACCAATTCAACTAAGTTTATATATATACTAAATTAAATAAAACTATTATCACGATATTTACAATTGATCAATCACAATTGTATTATACCCAAAAAATAATTATGAAATAATGTATATTGTCAATATACATCAATAATATAGGTATAACAAATCTAACTATTAAAGTTAAGTGTTAGCTAAAATGATCAATGCGTTCAGTGGAATTTATATTATTTATGCTAATTTCAGCGCCTGAAGCTCTACATTATGCAAAATTCACTTAACCGCGGCAAAGTTACTGTACTTATAAGCGGTACATTATTACATAAGTTACCTACGCAAACTTTAACCGATCCTTAGTTGATGAACTTTAAATTAGTTTCGACTGACTGCGACACTTGACTTTACCTGCTTTTAGGTATAAATGTATCAGATATCTAACAATTTTATAATACACTAGCAGCCCGCCCCGGCTTCGCACGGGAAGAACATATATGCCTACAAAATTTGCATCAGTTTGTTGCATCGAATATAAAATATGAACATATTTAACAATCATCGTCAAAATTCATCCAATTTACACAAAACCGAAATGCACCTAAACCTTCCTCATAAACACTCTGGCTATTGGTGAAAACCGCATGATAATCCGTTCAGTAGCTATTGAGATTATTGTGAACAGATAGACAGACGCAGTGATGGACTTTGTTTTATAATACTTACGTAGTGATATTGGACGGCCCTTTGACGTAAAGGATAGTTACCCTGATTCTGACCCGACGGTCGTTGGTTCTAATCCTAGCTATATACCTACCAATGAAAGTTTTATGTGCATTCATGAATCATGAGTTTTCGTACAGTGGTAGTGGGATCATTAAATCTACCAAAAAGTAGCTTAACACAAAGGAGAACATCTGCCGCCGTAACCTTACGGCGTTCCCCGACGCAAAATGTAGGGATAATATACGTTTAACGTGTGCATCTGTAGCATCTTAGTACCTAACCGGATGACCCGATTTTGTTTTTATTATTCATAGTTTTTTTTTTGTTTGATAAATGTCTTCATCGAGAGATTTCTTAGCTTTGATTCATGACAATTCGTTCAATCGTTATAAAACTATGAGCTTTTTTCTAGTTAATTGCGCTATGAAATCAACTTTCAGAGGTCTGATCAATTCGAAAATCTTCTTCTTCAACGATATTGTAAGAACATGGAAGCATTGACCTGAAGCTGGGACATCTCCTGGACTCTACAGAATACTCAAATCCTCACCAACATAGAGCTCAGATTTTAAATGTCGTGTTTAGAGCATTGGAATGCTTTTAATGAAAAGATTAGGTATACACCGATTAGTCGGGATGGTTTAAAATATTATATAATTATATATATATAGGTAAATATTATTTTACACAATAGATCATATTATTATACTATATTGACTTCAAATTGATTGTGATCGGTGGGGATCTACAGCATCGCTAAGCTTATAATAATATTTTCTTAGTAACGATGACCTAATATGTGGTTTCACTGCAAATATTTCATTAATTTTGCGATGCGTGTATGTGAAACTCGTAATATCTTCTAGAGTTTTCATTTGAATTATATACCGCAAAGGACAATATTAATCTATAATATGTGGCCAAGCTAATTAACGTAATTATTTGTATAAGGATAAATACTATATACTTGAAAATAGCCTTGGAAGTTATGTAATATTTTTTAACAATAATTTTAAGATTAAAATGGTTACTGTGAGTCAACCTTAAGAGATAGATAGACTTTTTTGTAAGTCTTATTAAGTTGTACAACTCTTGCATAGAAAATATTCTTCTATCTATTTTCAATTAAGCAGCGTTCGTAAGAAACGTGTTTTTTCGACCGTTTTTTTGTCGACTTAGGTTGCAAATTAGGTCTCCATGAATGTACCTTTGATTTAAACGGGATAATATATAGCCTATTTTATTATTCCGAAAGTCCATTCTATGTATTAGTGAAAGAACTTTTGAAATCGGTTCAGTAGTTTTTGAGCCAAATCATTACAAACATACAAAAATACAAAAATATAAAAATACAAAAATACAAAAATACAAAAATAAAAAAAAAACAAAATGCAAATGTTCTCTCTTTATAATATTAGTATAGATAGTATAGATTTAAACCAGCAATTATTATAAATCTATATTATATTAATTCAACAAGCAAGCTTAGCGAGCGAAGCGTCTCATTTTCGACTACGCCAAAAATGCTTTTGTCCGGATGTTTGTCTGTTTGTCTGTTCTCACCGCAGGCCAGGTACCGGTTGCATTTTTAACCAATTTGGACGAAAATTAGCAAACGAGTTCCTTGATTTATTTAATAATGTTTCTCGATCGCGGTTGTTTGATTGGAGGAAAGTAGGGGGAGTAACGGAGAGAAGTTTGCTGTAGCGTCATTAACAACGGATTTCAGTCTCATTGGAAAGGCACACTAAGGACTTCATTCTACACAAAGTAGATTCGAAAAAAAAATTCAAAAACGGAAGTGGATAGGGGAAAAGCGGGGAAATTTGCTGTAGCGTCGTTTATCGACGGATTTCAATCAAATTTGATTTTTGGATTATATTCTACAGAGGATGTGGTGAAAAAAATTCCAAGAAGGGAAAGTGCAGGGGAGAAAGGGGTGAAGTTTGCCGTAGCGTTATATATGGATATCAATGTTTTTATGGGCATGCGAGTTCTACTGTTCTCTGTTCTCACAGAACTTTTAAGATTATTTCGCGTATCTAGGAAACGGATTTAAAGATGTGGATTACATTTTTTATGTAGATAAGGTTTTATCTACACAGTTGTAATTTTGGTAAAATCGCGATTCTAAAAAACTAAGCAAAGGTAACTCAAGTACTTAATAATAATACAGATACTTTAGCGACATCGCGTATGTGAAAAGTTAAAGTGCAAAAGTTTAGTGGTGCATTATCACTACATAGTATAAAACAAAGTCGATTCCTGCTGTCTGTCCCTATGTATGCTTAGATCTTAATTTTTTTTTCCTTGATGGTGGTAAGCTACTTCTTGGTAGCAAGTAAGACTGATCATCGATTTAATGATCCCACTACCTGTGTACGAACACCCATGATTCATGAATGCACATAAAAACTTGAGAATATCAATAGGGAATATGCATGATATTTTTAAATATGTTTATTTCACTGAATACATCCATTTAACACTGTAAGAAAATTAAATAATACTGAAAGTGTTCAAGTTAAGCTACAAAATATAGTTTTAGCATTGAAAAAATATGAGGTATCTAAAACGCTGCCAAATTTTCGCGCGCCTTTGTGACGTCACAGTGCACGACACGGTCTCCACAGATTAAATATTTTTAATAGAAATAATACGTATTTGTACTACAGTGCATACTATTTCTATAAAAAAGATTTAATCTGTGGAGACTGTGTGGTGCACTGTGACGTCACTTTCTAATTGATAAGTGGTGATGTGTTTAGAAAATTTAAATTTCTCACGCTTTTTTTGCATTTTTCATATAATATTTTAACACATGTAAGAGTATTTTGTTGATAAAAAATGTTTAACATACAACACCAGAACAATAATGATTCGAAAATAAATGATATCAAGTAAATGTATACTACATGCACATTCCCTATTGGTATATAGCCTAGGATTATAACCAGCGACAGTCGGGTTAAAAGTCAAGGTAACTATTATTTACGCCAACGGGCCGTCCAATATTATGTATAATTTTCACCCGTGCTAAGCCGGGGCGGGCTGCTAGTACTTAATACAGTACAAAGTACAACGACGGTGACCACTTCCTATCTATATGGTTGGGCTCTTTGAAACGTTTTCAATAAACTGATTATACGTATATCAGATAGGGGTGGTTTTAAATTTGAATTTAAGTATTTTCATACTAATAGACCAGCCTGTTATTATAGCCAGACTATATGTATATTACATATAGTACTTGCCCACATATTCTCGATATTATCTTAGACATTAAAATTTTGCGTTTAGTGGATATGACTAAAATTAGATTTCCTACGCCTCGTCTCACTGCCGTCTTCAATTTTCATCTAAAACGACATTGTCACTTAACATTAGATGTGATAGTGGTCCAGCACGAGTCTGTCAAGTATAAAATAAAACTGGCCAAGTGCGAGTCAGACTTTGTCCCGCACACGGAGGGTTCCGAACGCCATCTGTCGAGTTTCTAACGAACTTCTAACGCCAACTAAGTAAACGTTAACACAAAGGTAGAATAGTATTATATAGTAGTAATAGTAATAGTAGTAATAGTAATTGTAGTAATTAATATTATTAAATATCTGGTTGACCGAGCTTTGCTCGGTATTTTTTTCCACTTAAACAGACAAATATGACTCTTCCCGACATCTATTGACGAATAATAATACAATTTTTTTTAATTAAGAGCAACTAACTCCTTTACTGATACAGTACTTCTACTCGCCAATAGATGTCGGGAAGAGTCATATTTTAAGTTGATTATCAATAAAGTTGATTATTGAAAACACGAATAAAACAAAATTTTCTGAAAATGACTCCTAGCTAGATCGATTTATCGCCCCCGAAATCCCCTGTAGGTATACTAAATTTTATTTAATCATTGGAGCCGCTTCCGAGATTCAGATTAAGGTAAAGACGATAGCGCCATCTTAGCAACTAGATCGGTGGCGCTGCGTAAAAAACTTTTTTTAAACTTTTCTTTAATTTTTGACTTTGTTCTGTTCTTAGTATTTGTTGTTATAGCGGCAACAGAAATACATCATCTGTGAAAATTTCAACCGTCTAACTATCACGGTTCATGAGATACAGCCTGGTGACAGACGGATAGACAGACAGACAGACAGACAGACAGACAGACAGACAGACAGACAGACAGACGGACAGCGGAGTCTCAGTAATAGGGTTCCGTTGGTACCCTTGGGTTCGGAACTCTAAAAATCCAGAACATACCACCGCTACGGTTCTTACAGTTGAATCGACGAAGGAGGCTGCAAACTTAAAATAAACGACACCGATAGATATGACGTCATTACATTGGTTGTCAAATTAAAAAGCATATTATACTGAGCGCACACTATACTAGACTGTATCATACAATACAAGTGTTAAAAAACTTGAGTAGGTATGCTACAAACGTGAATGCAGTTGTTTGCAAGTAGCAGTTTACATTTCTAAACTATAGCTTTGTGAATAGCTTTGAAACTGCTGAACGAGTGAAACTTAATGTTTGGCGCGTTCATAGGTTTGTCTTTGTTTGGCCCATTCATGGGCATTGTCTTTAATTTGTGACTTTTGAGCGATAGTAATAAATAACTCCAAAACAATTGCTCACAATAAACAGAAAACATATTTTGCCATTATGTTTATGCAGGTTTGTAGACCTGAGCAAGATAGTTGTGGTAAGCAAAAAATATAATTACGATAAGATAAATATAAAACTGGTTAAAATAAAAAATAAAAAATATTCAGTACCTACTCGTATCTATGGGAACATTTATATATTTATTTCGTGATGTATTTTATCAAACAACTGTATCGCGAAGTTTTACCTTATTAAATTAATTAGCAATAAACTACCTATATACTGACCTTAAACTATTAGTGATCAATATGAGACAATTTACGAGGCGTATCTTGGGATAGGCCTACGTCCAGCAGTGGACTGACACCGGCTGATGATGATGGTGATGATGATGAGACAATTTTATTTTTTTTAATATTTATAATTACATGGTTATGCACCTTAGCCCTTTACATATTCGTACTGTCCACTCCGTCCTAAGGTTGACTGGAAGAGATCGCTTTGAGCGATAAGACCGCCCATTGTACTAATGTATAATTTATTTTAAGATGTTTATTATTTAATTTTGGTGTACAATAAAGAGTTATCATTCATTCATTCATTCATTCATCATTCATGGTTTTCTATTAGATAGGTCTCACTACTTTTTGCGTATAAACTATTGCGTTGCGAGATATGGATTTTTGTATGTGTTATGTTTTTGATGGGAAACTATATTTCAGATTGCCACATCTAATTGAGATGGTAGTCAGGTAGGTACTTGTTTATATCCAATATAATAATCATCATCATCAGCCCATATCCATCCACTGTTGGATACAGGGCACACTTACATATAGTTTACTAGCTGTGCCCCGCGGCTTTGCCCACCTTCAAAAGTATCCTATAGTCTAATCCATAATACTGGCTGTCTCTGTGCAAAATTTTAGCTAAATCGGATTAGCCATTTGACCGTGAAGAAGTCCCAAAAAAACAAACAAATATACAAACTGACTGTCGTATTTATATTGGTGTTGATAATAATACCGTTAACCTCAAACATAATTAATTTCCTTACACGGTTGAAATCCTATGAAATTCTTTAAGAAATAATTGGATTTTCACCTATTCAGGATGATATCCGATAAAGGAAAAATGTGACAAGGCAGTGCGTACGTGCCTTTATATTTTTTAATTGCTCGGGATTCTTAAGCTCTTTTGTCCGACATGGAATTAAGTGTACAATGAAATATATAATCATTATTGAAGATTTTTCCTGTTTAGAATAAGAATACATACTTTTATATGGAAGTGTATTTGTATAATACTTGTATAAATTACACATGATCCTAGTGCAGGATCTAGGGATCTCATTAAACTATAAGGCTAGGCTAGGCATAAGATATCTATTGATATCTTTTTATGCCTTGTACATCTTATTGCTTTTTTGTATTAAATAAATAAATAAGAAGGTTCAAAGAAAAACAATTTGCTGGCGAAAATATGATAAGTATTGAGATTATATAGGTAAATCAAATCCTCGACATTTTTTTCTTGTAATACGTGATGAAACACAAGTTTCATCGCGTACAGAATACCAACATGAAATACTCGACCCCGACCACCCCTCCCTCCCAAGATACATACTCGGCTTAGCTTACTCGAGTTGAGGCACAGAAAAGATACTAGTCCTACGAGTTTAGGGCCCACTTCTAATGACTTGTATTATATATGTCTCTTTATGCATATGAATTGAATAAATTTGGTATCACTCAATTTCGATGCATGGGCACGGTATGATAGGCACATTTAAACTCGGCATCTTTACCATCCTGCCAGTTAAATGAAATTAGTTCATAGGACAAACAATAGGGTATTTTACTCTATATGAGAAAAAAACTAAAAATATATTATTGAGATAGCTTAGGTAAAATACAGTCTGAAAACGATAGTTTTAGTTGATAAAATAGCAAATTAAATTTAAATAATTCAATTCAAAGGTTTCAGCTTTTTTATTCTGTTTTAAATAGTAGTCGCCATGTTTTTACGTCTAACGGCTATGTGAACTTAGAAGTGTCAACTGTCAAAACGATCATATCACTGAATTTGTTTATATGGCCAACTAACGTGACCACAGAGCAATATAGCGTCCACTGCGTCTAGCGTTTTCGTCAAATTACGCGCGAAATTTGAAAGTGCAAAATTTAAATTCATTTTTATGACACTAATTAACGATCGAATAAAAAAAAAATATTTTTTTGTGGTTCATTAGCACTATAATTATATATATATTATATATATAATTTAATGGACACTTTTAAATAAAACTGGCCAATTGCGTCAGACTTTTGTCCCGCACACGGAGGGTTCCGAACGCCATCTAACGAATTTCTAACGAACTTCTAACACCAACTAAGTAAACGTTAACACAAAGGTAGAATAATATTATATAGTAGTAATAGTAATAGTAGTAATAGTAATTGTAGTAATTAAAATTATTAAATATCTGGTTGACCGAGCTGTATTTTTTGCCACTTAAACAGACAAATATGACTCTTCCCGACACCTATTGACGCATAATAATACTATTTTTTTTTAATTGAGAGCAACTCTACTCGCCAATAGATGTCGGGAAGAGTCATATTTTAAGTTGATTATCAATAAATTTGATTATTGAAAACACGAATAAAACAACATTTTCTGAAAATGACTCCTAGCTAGATCGATTTATCGGCCCCGAAATCCCCTGTAAACTAAATTTTATTTAATCGTTGGAGCCGCTTCCGAGAATCAGAAGGTACAGACGATATCTTTGATGCTAGCTAGATGGCGCGGCGCTATCGTAAAAAACTTTTTTTTAACTTTTCTTTAATTTTTAACTTATTCTGTTCTTAGTATTTGTTGTTATAGCGGCAACAGAAATACATCATCTGTGAAAATTTCAACGGTCTAACTATCACGGTGCATGAAATACAGCCTGGTGACAGACAGACAGACAAACGGACAGCGGAGTCTCAGTAATAGGGTTCCGTTGGTACCCTTTGGGTTCGGAATCCTAAAAATGGGTGTAATTATATACCCTATTGTCACTATGTTTAGATCAATGTAGCCAAGGGTACGTTTAATATCCTATAAGTGACTGCATACCCTTTATCGGACAGTCCATTCTTCGACAGTTTTTTTGACACTTATGTTATTTGCAATATGACTGCATAAATTAATAAATATTTAGTTTTAGTGTGTGTTATATGTGTATTTCCAAACATTTAAAAGCACTTTTAAAAATAACTTCATTACAACGTATATTATTAGGACAAGCCCATGATTTGTTTCCGCAATCTGGCAAATTAAAAATTCTTCACTTGTACGTTTGTTTATATTGTTTCACAGAACTTTAAAGCATGACGTGACGAGAATCTATACAAAGCACCATTTATTCCGGCTTATGCGACAAAATTACTTATTTACAATGGACGCTAGGAAATCTTTAATTAACGAGCTGTCTACGAGGACGGAATGCATGATTATTACGTAGCAAATTCAGTAGCTACTTGCTGAAGTTGGTGAGTGGAGAGAGAGCATTTCCCTTGGGCTTGAGCTAGTTCAAAGTGTTCAACAAACACAGGCGGTGGAGGTAATGGGTGCGGTGTAGATCATACGACGCAATCAGGTGTTATCCGTACTACTGCAGTGAAAAACTGGCCGACACCGTAGACGGATAATACCGTCTCACACCAGGTCAGTACATGCTTATATCTATAGCTGGATAAATAGATGTGCTGGAACATACGTACCAGCGGAACCGCTTTAGTCACGGACTAGACGCGGTGTCAAAGAGTATACTAACTCGCGGTGTTGTCGGGAGTTTCGGTAGCAGCGTGGTCAGACGCCTCGTGATCACAAATTGCACTTGCGCCTATTGGGATCTACTGCTTGTTTTTATAGATACACGTGTATGTCAACTGTCCGCACCATGTGACGTGGAAATCGTTGCATGCCACCGCACTTGTATGCGGGGCGCTTAAGTTGGGAACTTTGTGATATTTGATAATAAAATTTGTAGCTCAGGTAGCCGGAGCATTACTGCAACAAAAAATTGGGAAATAAAATGGAATTTCTTTGTTGACATACGTGTGAGATGGGCTTCAATAAATAAAGTACGTGACAAATATTTACACAAAAAATTCTACATTTTTACTGAGCAGCACAATATTCGTATTTTTACAATCCAAATTTCAATTTGCTTTTTTAGGGTTCCGTACCTCAAAATGAAAAAAGGAACCCTTATAGAATTACTTTTAGCTGAAAAAAAATGAAACTTGTAAGTCACAGCGATCAAAAGATATGACCGTTTATATCGCATATTTGCGATTTCACAAGGGAATCAAAACCTATAGGGTACTTTCCGTTGACCTAGAATCATGAAATTTGGTAAGCAGTCTTGAAGCACTTATATAGGAATAAATCTAAAAACCGTAAATATAGGTTAATAACAAATAAAAAGTGAATTTTCTATTACAAAGTTATTATTTGCAGTTTGTGCAATACATTTGCTATGGATCGATCTGCAAAGTTAAGTTTGTCGTATAACCTAGTTTAAGAAATTGGTACGGCAGCCTCGGTGCACGAGTACAACTCGCACTTGGCCGGTTTATTTTAATGTACAGACACACCGCAGCGTCCTGCGTGCGCAATCTAGGCGGCGATCAGATAGCGCAATAGTATTTGTACCGACTGGTTCACACCAAACGCGATCAGAAAACAATTGAAAAATACTGAGGCCGCGTCCGCAGATCGCAGGACGACGCGGTGTGGCCGTACCTTTAATCACAACTCCTGCAATAGGAAACCATTTTTGATGTTTTGTATCTGTTCAAAGTAAAGTCTGTTCAATTATTGGCATCTAAGTTTTGGATACAAAACTATAAGCTTGATTTCATTTCCAAGTACTAAAATATACTTCAAATTAATCCCTGCGTATTTATATTTGTTTAACCCTAGAACTGTTGTTATAATTATGATATATTCTATGAAGTAAGAAGGTAAGTAGTAGCAGAACAAGCACGGTGCTCGCCTGATGGTTAATGCACTGCAATATAATAACTTATAAAATAATTAATTTAATTATTAAATATAATAACTTTTGCCTTTCAAACCACATTTTCTTGTGGAAGTTCAAGCTTTTATTAAAAAAGGATACTTTTAAATTTTAAAATACAAAATAAACAATAGCCCACGGTACCTCATCTAAAAGATAAATATATCCGACACACGTAAACAAATTACCGATTAAAACGTGGCATAAAGGCTTATGGCGGACCCACCTCGTCAATAAATCTAGAGCGCGGACCGTCTATGGACCAATTAGTACACAAAATAATCCTTCTTCAGCGTTTACCAGATTAATTGACGCCTAATTGCTTGCAAAAAGTGCCATTATGGGAATGTGGACCGGATGAAGTGGTTTGTTTTTCGGAAATGAACAATTTGGATTGTCCTTTTGTCCTCGATGGTCATTTGTTTTCCTTTTGTAATCGAAACAAAACATTTTGTAGATTTTTAAAAGAAAAAGTTGCTTATCAAGTGTAACTTTACAGGGATGCTGTACCATATGATCACATGATCATATGATCTCTACAAAAATGCTTGTAATATCATTATCTTATATTCATCTCATGTATTAGGCTTATAATTAACTGCTGCGCCCCGCCGCTTCGCCTGCGTTAAAAAGTATTCTATGTCCTAATCCACTATACTGGCTATCTGTATGCTTAATTTAATCAAATCGGTCGAGCCGTTTGGCCGGGAAGAGGTCTCAAACAAAGAAACAAATATACAAACTGACTTTCGCATTTATAATATTGGTGTTGATAAAAAAAATACGTCTAAAATTTTACGTCTAATATACACAAGCTTTCTTTTTATTAAACTAGGTTTTAACTAAGACAAGTAGTCGCCAATCATTTTGCTGAGCATGAAGAACGTGAAGTCAGTTTTTTGATATTAACTATTTTCATAATAATGAGCATCGCTGCTTACATCAAAATACTAAACGTCGATATCAGAAAAACGAAAAATATTATTATCCCGCAATGACATTTATAAAGCTTTTCATGGTTGCTCAACTAAATACTAACTTACTTTCTATTCCCAACACGCAAAGCTTAGGACACAATAATTAACTTAACGAAGTCTTTGGTTAATCCACCTTCTGCTTACATTTTGTGGCTAGAAACTAAAACAACTTTCTTGTAAATCTCAAGGTCTACTATAGTCTAATACAGCACTATGCATATCCAAGCTATGCAGTGATCAAACTATATACAAAATTGAACCGCTAACTTGGAAATACTATGATGGTTTAAGCTTGAGGCAAATAAGATCAAGAAAAGGAAAGGAAAGTTGACCAAATCAACGCCTACCTACCTACTAATTGCTGTAATATAACTTATTTTTTTTTACTGCAACTGCATCAATTGTGACTCTTGCTGATTTAGTAAAACGTGTAGAATTATAAAAATCTGGCATGATGTCAACAAATCAAAATGATGCCATTATTATTTTGTTCTATATTTAATCTCTAATAAAGATTTATAAATATAGTTGTCGAATCGGTAGTTGTGATTTGCGGATGTGAGTGTTAATCAAAGGTTTATTAGTACTCATCAAAACTATCGTGAATTTGTAACATTGTTAATGTTATATACTGGCTGTAATTCACGTATATTTTGTTGAATTTTCTCAACCTAGGTTTCAAGCGAATCCGTCGCTCTTCCCCGGGAGTGAGGTCACGCAGTGAGATCGCGATGTTCACTGAAACACAATTCGAGAAAATTCAACTAAAGGTACGTGAATTACAGCCATACCGGCTGTAATTCACGGCTATAATAACATTAAAAAACAAAACTATTGTATATAATAGCTTTTGAAAGAAAATAAAGAAGTAAAAGTACTTGGATAACTTTTGTATAAATTTCAAATAAGAAATATGGACTGGAAAGATAATTTTCTAACATAGGTATAGGCTAGTTTTTGGTCACTATCATACCTGTTGGTAAGTGGTGACCGGCCAGGTGGACACTAGACAGTGTCTTGCAGGCCTTACTATATACAAAGTCAGACACTATACGTAGAATTTTAACAAAAATATGTTTTTATTCAGTATTCACGTGGCACAGACTAGAATAGATAGCACTTAGATAGTTATATCTAAGTGTATTCTTGTCTGTGCCACGTAACAGTCTACTAAACATTATGTCTCTTCTTTGATATCTCAAACTAAATTAGCCTTGTAACGAAGTAGAAAAGTAATTGCCTTCTGCAATGAGTTTAAGCATGAGGGTTAAAATATTTAATCTTGCTCATTTTTGTTTATTGCATGTACAACTTGACTTAAAGTTTAATAGGGATATTATGAAATTCCATAGCACTCTATGGCAAATATCTCAAGTTTGTTTAAAACTAGGGTGTGGTTTTTTGGTTCTGGTATTGGTAAAAATAAAGTTTACTTTCTGCTAAAGTAATTAATTTATAGGAACTCGTTTTGAAGATGCTTTTTAAATTGGTCGTCATTTAAAAGTTTAGTATCTTGCGAAAAACAAATGAAATTATTATTTACCTATATAACCATTCCCCACAATATGTTGGCAATCAATTTGTATAGTTCCGATAAAATGTTCAGTGGAACAAGCTTGGGAAACAGGACAGTTGCGATGTACAGATTACATACAGGTTGATTGGACTTTAACAAGTCATCGCTTGTTACTTCCACACAGGGTCACACAAGTTTTTGCTGTTCTACCACACACTTTACATTCACTTTTCACGTGGTGATATGATATCCTGGTAAAATCTGTCTCAAATTATAAAAATAAAATATACTTTTTCAGGGTCAATTTTTTATATCATTTACATATACGAAAAGCATGAATATTCAATGATACAATATTTTATTGCAATAATATGGATACAAGATGTCATTGGTATTCAAAATTATGGAAACACATTATCAACCGTTTCTGGCATGCAATATATATTTTTTTTTGTAGTGATTTATCTACGTAGAGTAGATATCTCACTGCTATTACAATCTAGCCTTATAACTAGGCTAATAAGTAATTTGATTTTAACTTAATTTACTATTAAAATATTACTAAGAATGTGTCCATTAACACTTTTCCTAATGTCTCTATTAAGGGGAAGACACTTTGTTATTGTGTTCTTTTAAATAGCGTTCACTATCACTACACTTATGCTCACTTTGTAAAATATCACTGAAGTAACTCGAAAGGTTTTACCCTTTTTAGTCTTCTCACTATGTCTGTGTTGTCGAGGAGCTGGATAGCCTCGACGTTCACATGATGGTGAAGTCTACGATCGTGAGCTTCAGCATACTGTTTTATTGTTTTAGCGACGTGTTCCACTTTTAGGTCCCGATGGAGGTCGTCATTTCTAATGTACCAGGGTGCCTTTACAATGCTCCTGAGCACTTTATTTTGAAATCTTTGTATAATCTGTACCTTGCTCTGTTTGGTGCATCCCCATAGCTGGATACCATAAGTCCATATTGGCTTAAGGACTTGTTTATATAATAGCATTTTGTTATGCACTGACAGAGATGAATATTTTCCAAACAGCCAGTGCATATTTTTGTAGCGAAGCTCTAATTCTTCACGTTTCTTTTTGACATGCAGCTTCCAGCTTAGCTTTGCGTCTAATGTCATCCCTAGATATTTTGCTTTGCTATCGTAAGGTATTGGTTGATTATTTATGAACACTGGACGGTAGTTTGGTCTCTTATTTGTGAAATCTACGTGTACAGATTTACTTTCGTTGAGCTTTATTCGCCATTACTTTGTCCATGCAACTATGGAGTTGACTGCTGTCTGAACTTTTTCTACTGCTTCCTCTTGGGTGACACCTGTAGCCATAATGGCTGTGTCATCCGCGAAGGTTGCGTTAGTGTTATTTTCTAAATGAGGAATATCACAGGTGTATAATACGTACAGGACCGGACCTAAAACACTGCCCTGTGGTACTCCAGCCTTTATCTGCTTTAGTTCTGAGTATGAGTCATCTTGTCTTATCCTGAACATCCTTTGTGTTAAGTAAGATTCAAGAATATCTGCAAACTGTTTTGGAAGCATATTTGTCAGTTTGTGTATGAGGCCCTTATGCCAAACTTTGTCGAACGCTTGAGCTACATCCAAGAAGACGGTAGTGCAAACTTTCTTTTCTTCCAGAGCATTTTCTATGATGTTGGTGATTCTATGAACCTGGTCTATGGTGGAGTGATTTTCCCTAAATCCGAACTGGTAGTCAGGAATAAGGTTTCTTTCTTCTATAATGGGTTTCAGCCTTTTCAAGAGCAGTTTCTCGAATAACTTCGATATAATTGGTAGCAGAGATATTGGTCTGTATAATGTTGCAGCTTGTGGTGGTTTACCAGGCTTCTGGATCATTATAACCTCAGCTATTTTCCACAAGTCGGGCACGTATTGAAGTCTGAATGACGCATTTATGAGTGTTGTTAATTTGATTACCGCTTTTCGGGGAAGATTTTGGAGTACTTCACCTGAAATCAAATCATATCCCGGCGTCTTTTTCTTTTTTAGCTTTTTGATTTCATTGTAAACTTCTCTTAGTGTTGTAAGTTTAATTTCAATATCATCTTGGGATGTTTCAGTTAGCACGAAGGCATGGTTCATATCCTCGTTAGGCTGAAATATCAACTCTAAGTGTTGTGCAAATCTAGAAGCTTTCTGTTCATTGCTGACGGCCCAACTTCCGTTATTTTCTTTTATAGGTGGGACCTGCAGAGTAGGTTTTTTAAGGTTTTTAGTGGTTTTCCACAATGAGTAGTTAGTTGAACGATCACTTGTCAGCTGACTCAAGTAAGTGTTCATGGATTCGTCATTGAAAGCTTGTATTGTCTTTCGAAGTTTTTTTGTTAAGTTGTTCAGAAGCATTTTGTCTTTTGGACATCTTGTCATGTGCCATTGCTGTCGCTGTCTTCTTTTATTAGCTATCATATCTCTTATTTCTATGGGATAATAATTACATCTATTTTTCTTTTTGTATTCTGGTGTATTTTTCCAGGCACATTGTTGAATGTCAGTTATGAATTTTTTAAAATCTATATCTACTTCATTTGGGCATTTTAATGAAGTTTTTAGGTCAGTTATACTGTCTAAATCTAGCTTGAAGCTTTCCCAATCTGTGTTTTTATTTGCCAAAGAAAGGCTGGTTTCTTTCTCAATGATGTTCTCACTTACCGTTAGAATTATCGGTGAGTGGTCAAAGTTCATATCATAACCTTCCTGAATATGCAAAAAGCTTGGTGATATATTTTTATAAATAAAAAAATCTATGAGGTCAGGAATCTTCAAAGGATCAGTGGGCCAGTAAGTTGGCTTGCCTGTTGATATGACATCACATGTGCAGTCTCTAATGGCTGTTAATAGTTCTTTTCCTTTAGTGGTAGTAAGTCTCGATCCCCAGTAGGTATTCTTAGCATTAAAATCACCTCCCAGTATAAATCTGTTACCTAGTTCTTTTAGAAAACTTATGTACTGTTCCACTTTTAGTGCGTGCTTAGGCGGACAGTATATCGATGATAATGTGATGGGATACCTTTTAGTTTCAAGCTGAATAGCAACTGCTTGTATATGTTGTTCTTCAAACTTATGTTTTTCAAAGTGATTGATATTATCTCTTATGATGATGGCGCTGCCTCCTCTTGCGGTATTATCCGGGTGCAGAGCGTGGTATGTTTTATATCCTTGTAGTCTGATGTAGGATTCACGTGTAAAATGTGATTCGGAAACAAGACAAATATCGATATTTTCTGTATTGAGGACCACCTGTAGTTCATTTCGATGATGAAGCAGTCCATTTGCATTCCACGCCATTATATTTAGTGATCTATGCATGATGCAATGCATATGCATGAAGTAGCCATTTTAGTGCTATTTTCTATTTTTTTCAACCTACTGTCGAATGAGGTCATAAGTGACAAAATTTGATTAACTTTTTCGTCGATAGTGGAATTTTTCTGTTGAGTTTGAGGCTGTGGTAATCGCTGTTGCTGAGTTCCTTTAGTCATTTGAGCGTACGTGATGTTTTTAGTTACGCTTTGTGCCTTTTTGGTATTATTTGCACTTGGCGCCTGGGTAGTGGTAGTTGTGACATTTTTCTTTGTATGCTTATTTTTTAAGCTTTGTAATTCCTTCGCTACTATGCATCCCCTGTAGTTAGCGGGGTGCGGTTGACCACAGTGTACACATTTCGGTTTAGCATCAGCTGGCTTCTGACAGTCTCGAGTCAAATGCTTGCCTGTACATTTAACGCATCGTGGGTCCTTGGAACAGTACTTTTGCGTGTGCCCATATGATTGGCACCTTTTACATTGGGGAAGAAGTCTGGAGGTTTTCACAGGTTCAATCTCTACTTTGCATCCTAATATTATCCTTATATTGTAAATTTTATTTATGTCTTCATCTTTTTCGAAAGAAAGCAGAAACATATTAAGTGGTTCCTTCTTCCTCCAGCTGAGTTTGTTGACCGCACTTAGAATTTTAAATCCATTGAGGGTCAGGTCACTCACTATTCTATCAGGCATACACGAAGAATGAAGATTTTTAGCCATGACTCTTATAAGTCTATCCTGCTTATTTTCGTAAGAATGCCAACGTAAGCTCTGTTGTGACAGCAATTTCGTAATACTTCTATACGAATCTTCATCACGCGCATTTATCTTCGCACATTCACTGTTCATTACTTTTATGATGAACGTGTCCTTAGGAACGCTTGTCAATAAAAAGTCGTAAAACGCCTGATAGTTTCGGACGTCTTCAACAACAATTGGTGGAGGTTGGGGAGGTTTCTTTAACTTTTCTTTGGCGATCGGACTAGGGGGATCATCTTGCGTGGGGGAGGGAGACTTTAACAACTTCCTTTTCTTCCTACCTTTTTCTCGCACCCACCCGGTTTCTTTAGCGAGTTCCTCCTCGTCCGTCTCGTACTGGACTGCGGCTGAAGGTTCTTCATTATTGAGCTGTTTAGTTGGAACAGTGTCATTCTGCTCCCGAACATGTTTAAGATGGCACTGAAGCTCGTGGATTTGGTTTTGTAGTTCACCAACAAGATCCTGTAATTTAATACGTTGTCTTCTTTCTTCTTCGAAACGATCATATAGCAATCGTTCCGTTTCCGTTGATAAAGTTATTTTTGTAGGTGAAGCCATCGTTATTAGTTGCTTCGCCTTAACATTTGTTTACACAAAATTAGCTTGTTTCACTCACTACGCGTATCTGGGTCATCGCGACGACCGTATAAACAATACACTCGCGACGGCTAAGTAGGCTGCTGCGTCAGCGCCTTACCCGAGTGGACTAGAGCAGGCGCAACGCGAACGCAACCTTTCTCTACGGAAGTAGCAAACTCACTGATGCAATATTTAATGTTGATTTTGTTTATTAAATATAAAAGGCAACAATGTCAGAAGATAATTAAAAATTGTAATAGTAGTACTTATTAGCATGCAAATAAATAAATGAAATTATAACAATATTAAATAACTATTATAATTTTACGTTAGGGTTATAATATTCTTGTACGCCATAGAAGCCTTTGTCCAAAAGCCACAGAATGTTCGTGCTTTACGAGGATTATCATAAAGAGATTAAACTGAATCCACTCACTCTACGGTCGGCAAACGACCTACGAAACATTTTACAGTCGCAAACAGATTTGTTAACACCCTGTGCTCGTAGTTCGTATTTTCAAGTTGTATTTACAATATAAATTCTGATCCTCGCTGTGAATGCTAAAATACTTGAGCTCAGACATAAATGTATGCTATGTGTACTCTTTCAGATCTCTCTAAGCTAGACGGAATGTACCAATTGAGATTTATTGAACATTCATTCAACGCGTCAGTTGTCTTCAGTTCAATTCTATGAAAAGCTTCAGTTTATCTTTATTAAAACGATAATACATCGTGGTTTTGTCGGTTTCATTTAATTCGATGTGGCCAGAGAGCACGCTGGCCTAGAAGATACCTATTCACTCGCGACTTGAAGACCCTCAGGTGGTAGTTATCGAGAAGTGCGCATGATGAATGTGAAAGTAAATCGCTTCTCGCGTTTAGATGCAGTTTCCATCGTGTAGTATTCTTTTTAAAAAATGTATAGCCTAGCGTTTGACCACTATCTCACCTGTTGGTAAGTGATGATGCGGTCGAAGATGGTAAGCACGCTAGGCCTAGAATGGGAACTGGCTCTCAATGATAGCTGCCGGAACACATTAGATGTTTTGGCGACAGATTTTCTAACTTGAGGGTGGTAGCTGGCCAGGCGGAAACTAGATAGTGTCCTATCACCACCTATCGCCATGTTCTTGGTTTCTTGACGATGTTTTTCCTTAATCGGAGGGCCACTGTAAAAAACGCAAATAAATTTTTCGATAGAAAAATCCATTGGTACACGGTGGGGATTGAACTCGGTACCTCTGGCATCAAAGCTGACCGTTCACCCGATTACGCCACCGGGCCCACAAAAGTGGTGTCGCATGTCAGTATACGTCTAGCTGTTCGGTAGAGAAAATGGAGATACTTATCGATATTTGTTTCTGCAACTGCGTAGCACACTCTCGAAAATGTATTTGATAAAAAACCGATAGACAAGCAACTTTACGACAACGCTCAGGGCTTTATCTTGTCATCGACTGTTTTATTTATAATCTGCTCATTGAGACCATTCCAATGAGCTCAAATACGACATCTCTGCTGTAAGTTGGTGATGAGTAGAGTCTAGAGTATTCTGCAGTTTACAGGAAATCAGGTTAATGCTACTATGCTCTTACTTAATACGTCTTAATATCATTGAAGTAAGAGGATACCGAATTTCGAATTGATCAGACAAATAAAAGTTTATCTCATAGCGTCATCATCTAGAAAAAAAACTGGCCAAGTGCGAGTCAGACTTTTGTCCCGCACACGGAGGGTTCCAAACGCCATCTATCGAATTTCTAACGAACTTCTAACACCAACTAAGTAAACGTTAACACAAAGGTAGAATAGTATTATATAGTAGTAATAGTAATTGTAGTAATTAATATTATTAAATATCTGGTTGACCGAGCTTTGCTCGGTATTTTTTGCCACTTAAACAGACAAATATGACTCTTCCCGACATCTATTGACGAATAATAATACAATTTTTTTTAATTGAGAGCAACTAACTGTTTTACTGATACAGTACTTCTACTCGCCAATAGATGTCGGGAAAAGTCATATTTTAAGTTGATTATCAATAAAGTTTATTATTGAAAACACGAATAAAACAACATTTTCTGAAAATGACTCCTAGCTAGATCTATTTATCGCTCCCGAAATCCCCTGTAGGTATACTAAATTTTATTTACTCGTTGGAGCCGCTTCCGAGATTCAGATTAAGGTAAAGAGGATAGCGCCATCTTTGATGCTAGATAAGTGGCGCTGCGCTATCGTAAAAAACTGTTTTCAAACTATTCTTCAATTTTTAACTTTATTCTGTTCTTAGTATTTGTTGTTATAGCGGCAACAGAAATACATCTTCTGTGAAAATTTCAACCGTCTAACTATCACGGTTCATGAGATACAGCCTGGTGACAGACGGACAGACAGACAAACAGACAGACAGATAGACAGACAGACAGACAGACAGACAGACAGACGGACAGCGGAGTCTCAGTAATAGGGTTCCGTTGGTACCCTTTGGGTTCGGAACCCTAAAAAACGGTTAAGTGCAGATTGGACTTGCGTACCGAGGTTTCCAAGACCTTGTTGCAGTTAACCTTAGGCAAATGCCAAGACACTGTTCAATCATTAACCGCAAAAAAATAAGTTTGTATTAGTAAATTTGCTTTTGGTTTTTTTATAATCGTTTATAGCATTATTTATTTTAAGCTGTATAAAATGTACTATTTTGTAAATATTAGATGTAAATAAACTTCGTATTATTAATGTAAATATGCTATTTTTTTTTAAACTGCATCATAATTCCTATATAATTGCATCGATTCTTTGCCACTTGCCACATTTCATGATTCTACATTCAACGGAAAGTACTCTAGCTGAAAGATACCGTAGACCCGAGTATTTGATATAAGTTTCTACTTGATATCTCTACGTGTTCCTGAGAAAAAGGGTCTTAACAGACTGATAGACCGACAACAAAGTGATCCTAAAATGGTTCCTTTTTCCTTTTAAGGTGCGGAATCCTAAAAAGCTCATAGTCTTAAAACGACTAAACTGATTTTCATGAATAAAAGCTAAAACACTCAATTTAGACACCTATAAAAAAAAACTAAAACAAAATCAGTTCATCCGTTTTCGCCTTAGGTTAGGTTTGGACGCTACGGTGCTATAGACAGACACACACACAGATACACAGCTACACACGTCAAACTTATAACGCCGCTTCTTTTTGCGTCAAGCGTTAAAAATAGAGCAACTTCAATATTTTAAAATTGGTATATGTCAAGTACTTTGTGGTATTTCTATTTCTTAAATCACCTTCATTCATGTGCAAGATGCATACTTTTTTAAATACTTTGTTTCTTTTATTTTAAGAACGATTTCAAATTTGAAATAGGTATTTAAAAGAATGATATAGGAATTTATACTATGATATACAATGAAATGTACAAAATCATTAAAAAAAAATTTGCAAAGGGGGATGCCGGCCCGAGAAGACGGTGCAGATGACGGAGTCCGAGGTACTCTGCACCAAGTCCCGGGAAAGGACACTACATGATATTATGAAAAATAATGGTTGTAATTCAAAACTTGGAAAATATTATAAATATGAAAAGCCGGTGCCGCACTTGGTGGCTAATGTTAAGTTAATGTGCTTTTATGACAATATATCTTTGTAAGTAATTTCTTGTTTTCCTCAATCTAGGTTCTATGTACCTTAGGCGTCGCATTACGTTACAAGCAATATATAAACTCTTAGCCATACAATATAAGTAATATATAAACTCTTGATTCATTGCCGAAAAACTTTTAAAAACACATTTGGTAAATAAATAAATACCCAAGACATGTCTTTAAGTAAATCCGAAGTGCTATCGCATTGTTGAGTCTCAAGTGCCGTCTATATTTTGGAAATGCCAACCAAAATAAAATTCAAGAAACAAGGAATTCATATCTTGTTTTGGGGAGATATTTCTAACATTTGCGTTACCATTGAGTTGGCGGTGAATACATACTTGAAAAATGTTTGCGATGCGTGAGACTTGGAGCACTCTTTGAGAGATGTTGGGCCAGACGTCGTTATGTGAACTCACTTTTTTAGAGTATAAGGGTTCATATTCACTAACCAAAATGTTCTTATGTTATGTTTGTAGAACAAAATAAAATAATTACTTATATTAAAATCAATGAGATACTGTTTGGATATAAAAGAAACATATTATAAAAGTAGTTTTTGAGTACTTCATACTGAAATGACTTAAAGACTTCTTTTTAGGTTTATTAAGCTTTTTTTTATTTACTCAGCCAGTCATTTTTGGATAGGGGCGGCGCCCAAAGTCTTAATCCTCAAGCCAACACATGGTCCTCGAAAGGTTTTATAGAAGTGATCTTTGGTGGTAAGCTTCGGCCGTTTTTCAAACCCCCATTGATCAAGATCATGTCACTAATTGGTTCGCCCAGATCCAGCAAGATGTTAAGTAATTGAGACAGTAGCGCCTTGTGGATTACAATGATGCACGAAAATATTTTTAACTGAAAACTTATTAAGATTTTTGAAATGGGGAAAACTCACGTTACCATCACGCTCACATACATTGTTTACAAGTTTGTGAAGCTTACAAGTTTTCAGTCCCTTTACATCGATCGAGGTGTCGGACAAGAGGACGTTATTTCCCCCAAATTGTTCACAAACGCTCTAGAGGATATGTTCAAGAACCACCTGAACTGGAAATGACGGGGTCTAATTATCATTCGTGAAAACCTCTCACACTTAAGATTTGCGGACGATATCGTCATCATAACTAAAACCGTGCAGGACTTGCAATACATGCTGAGCACCCTTGCTGATTCTTCTGCACGCATCGGTCTCCGGATGAACTTGGATAACACCAAGATCATGTTCAACGAACATGTTATTCCAGAACCGATTGCCTTAAACGGAGTACCTCTCGAAGCTGTTCAAGATAATGTCTTCCTTAGGAAAACCTTGCAATTAATCATCATCATCATCATCATAATCAGTCCACTGCTGGACATAGGCCTCTCCTAAGTCATGCCACTGAGACAGACCTTCGGCTCTTTGTTTCCAGTCACTGCCAACTGCTTTGCAAATGTCGTCGCTCCACCTGGTCACAGGGCGTCCTACGCTACGTTTACCGATTCGCGGTCTCCACTCTAGAACCAGTCTACCCCAACGGGTTATAGGTCCTACGGCAGATATGACCAGCCCACTGCCACTTCAGCTTGCTAATCCGATGAGCTATGTCGATCACTTTAGTTCTCTGGCGAATTACTTCGTTCCGGATTCGATCCCGCAGAGAAACACCGAGCATAGCTCTCTCCATAGCTCGTTGAGCGACTTTAAATTGGTGGACCAGTCGAACCGTGAGTGTCCACGTCTCGGCTCCGTATGTCAAGACGGGTAGGACGCACTGATTAAAGACTTTTGTCTTTAGGCACTGTGGTATATGAGACGAGAAGACTCGACGGAGTTTTCCAAATGCTGCCCAGCCCAGCTGAATTCTTCTCTGGATTTCCTTTTCGAAGTTATGTTTGCCTAGTTGGAGCGTCTGCCCTAGGTAAACATACTTAGTGACAACTTCGAGTGGGATTCTATCTACGGCAATCGGTTCCGGAACAACGTGCTCGTTGTACATGACTTTGGTTTTATCCAAATTCATCCGGAGACCGATGCGACGAGAAGAATCAGCTAGGCCATTCAACATCCTCTGTAAGTCCTGCAGCGTCTCTGCCATAATGACGATGTCATCTGCGAATCGTAAGTGAGAGATGTACTTGCCGTTGATTTTGATGCCACAATTCTTCCAGTCCAGCGTCTTAAACATATCCTCCAAGGCGTTAGTGAACAGTTAGTGATATGACGTCCCCCTGTCTCACTCCTCGACACAGGTAGATATGATTAGTACGCTGGTTCTGTACTTGTACACTCATCGTTGCGGCATTATACAGACATCTCATCACTTCGATATATCGCCAGTCAACTTGGCAACGCTGCAAGGACTTCAGAACAGACCATCTTCAGAACAGGCCTTCTCATAGTCCACAAAAGCTAAGCACAGGGGCCGATTGTACTCTTCGGTCTTCTGTACAATCTGCCGCACTGTGTGGATGTGGTCCATGGTGCCGTAACCGCTTCGAAATCCAGCCTGTTGCGGAGGTTGGAATTCGTCGAGTCTTCGCGCAAGACGGTTCGTGATGACCCTTGAAAATAGTTTGTAGACATGGCTCAGAAGCGAAATCGGGCGGTAGTTTTTCAAGAGGGTTTTGTCTCCTTTTTTGAAAAACAGAACCACCATGCTCCTGTTCCGTGCCTGTGAAGTTCTCCCAGTGAAGAGAACAGAATTGAAGAGCTGTTGCAGCTGCCTTACAGCTGGGGCTCCTCCAGCTTTTAGAAGCTCCGTTGTGATTCCGTCTTCACCTGGGGCCTTTGCATTTTTGAGCTGTTTTAGGGCCATCACGATCTCATCTCGGCTGACTTCGGGCAGGTCTACTTTGAAGTGACGGGTCAAGGTGGCTCTACAATCCTCAGTATCGGGTACGGGCCTTGAAGCATGCGATGCGTAGAGCTTGCCGTAGAAGTCTTCAACTTCTGACAGAATCTCCGACTTGGATGCGACGACGTTCCCCGTTGACGTTGTCAGCTTTGTGAGGTGACTTCTACCCAGAGCCTGGGCGAACACTTTCGACCCCCGATTCTGCTCAACAGATTAATTGACAAAGCTGACAAAGGGTCTGTTCGTCTCTCTTCCATTAGTCGAAGTGTTTCCGCCGAAAGTTTGGACTTTTTGCCCGTACGCTTGCTCTTGCAAAACTTCGTCCCTTCATCCCTGAGGATTTCCACCACTTCTTCGAGTTTCTGGTCTACGTCATCTGTGGTTTCCAAGGCAGCAAATCGATTTTACAATTTTAATTGGAATGTTTCGGATCCAACAACGGTTTGGAGTAGGTTCGGTCGGAGCGTAGACTTCATCAATTGGGATCTTTCGGCTTTGAAGTCGATATCAAGAGTGCCTCGTACAAGTCGATGATCACTTCCAGTATTGAACCTACTGATCACTGAGACGTCTCTGAATATGCGCCGTTTGTCCGTAATGATGAAGTCAATCTCATTTTCAGTCACAGTGTCGGGGCTTTGCCACGTCCACTTCTTATGGGGCTGTTTCTTGAAGAACGAGTTCATCAAGAAAAGCCCCTCTTTCTCGAGAAAGTTGACAAGCATTTGCCCCCTGTGATTCCTACTGCCAAATCCATGTGGTCCTATTGTCGATTCACTGCAGGTCTGTACTCTCACTTTGGCGTTAAAGTCTCCCATGACAACGTTGTAGTGAGCCTTAGAGGTGGTATGTAAAGCTCTAGAGATGTCTTCATACATGCTCTCCACCTCTTCATCTAAGTGTGTCGAGGTCGGTGCGTAAACCTGGATAACCTTGAGGCTGTACCTCTTGGTTAACCTAATTATCAGGTACGCTACCCTGGTCGACACACTGGAGATTTCTACAACGTTGTCACTGAGAACCTTGTTGACCAGAAACCCGACACCGCCTTGGGATGGCTGGTCTCCTTCTCTGTAATACATAAGATGGCTCGATTCTAGAGTTATGGTGTCCTCTCCCTGTCTTCGGACTTCACATAACCCCAGAATGTGCCATCTTATGTGTCCCAGCTCCTCCTCCAGCTGCGCCAGATGATCATCCAGCCGAATCATGCGTCCATTATATGTTGCGAGGGTCAGTTTGTTTTGGCGGCCTACTGTAGCCCGGAGATTCTTAGCACTCCCTGCCCTGCCGTTACCGTTACCGCCGCCGTGGTCAGGAATAGCAGGGTGGCCGGGAACTGGGGGCCGCGGCATATTGTGACTTTCCATACTACTTCTTTCATCCCTTGGGAGGGATATGCCCTAATCGCCATGCTGGGCAGGCGTGTTGGCGATCGCAGGACGTAGCTTCTCGCACCGGTGACGCTGCCTGTCACGGGCCTGTAGTATTTAGCTACGCCATAATTTGAAATGGTTATACCGCCATTTGTCGGTCGCCAGAGCCCCGTTCGTTGGTCAGCAGGATACACCACGGGCAGGTGAGGTTGGCTGGGAGCACTTAGATGGTATGTGTGCTCCCTTACATCCCTTGCAATTAGGTAGAAACAATTTCGAGAAGGAAAAAGGAAAAAATAAAACCGTAATGAAGTTTTACTAACAGTTAAAAGGCGAATTTACTATCACAAACTTATTATTTAGCATCGGTCTAGGAATCGAACTGCAAAGTTAAGTTTGTTTTAACCTAGTTTGACAAGTTTGTACAGAAGCCTCGGTGCACGAGTTTAACTCACACTTGGCCTGTTTTTTAGGGTTCCGTAGCCGAATAGAAAAAACGGAACCCTTATAGATTCGTCATGTCTGTCTGTCTGTCTGTCTGTCCGTCCGTATGTCACAGCCATTTTATTCCGAAATTGTTAGGACTACAGAATTGAAACTTGGTAGATAGATATATTCTGTGAACCACTTTCCGATTTTTATACTAAATTAAAAAATATAAAAGTTTAAGGGGGGGCATCCCATACTTGGTACTGAAACAAAAAAAAAAAATTTCTTCAAACCTATACGTGCGGGGTGTCTATGGATAGGTCTTTTAAAATTACATTGAGGTTCCTAAAATCATTTATTTTTCAAAGTCAATCATTTGAAAGATAGGCGCGTCTAAAGTGGTAAAATGTGTACTAAAGTATGGAAGTGAAAAATCTAAAAAAAAAGCTGTAGGTCTCAATAAAAACTAACAAAGAAAATTAGTTTGAACGAGATACAGTCAGCAGTTTTTGAGATATGGCGACCGCAAAGATAACTTTGTTTTTCATACAAACACTATGAAAAACAAAGTTATTTTTTTACTTGCGAAAAATCATAGTTATAGAATACTTTACTGTGTTACGAAACCCTACGAGTGCTAGTCCGACTTTCACTTGGCCAGTTTATTTCTCATTTATGATAAGATTCCTTATCATTTAAGAAAAAAACCGGTCCGGCGTCCCGCGTTTTAACCCGCGTTTGAGCTGATTATAAATTTCTTAAATGACTCTATCTATTGATGAAAACCTAATTTAAATCCGTTGCGTACTTTAAAATATCTAGACGTACATAGGGAGGGACAGACGGCGGGAAGCCACTTTGTTTTATACCTACTATGTAAAGATAACAAAATATCGATTATGCATTCAATTGCCGTCTTTCAACTCTAGACAAGACGATCCGACGTCTATGACCGTTCATCGTCACCCATCATCTTGTGAGATATTGGCCAAGTGCTTGTCTGCTGAGAATTAAAAATAAATTGTAAGTTAAATAAGTTCCTAGCTGTAGGTACTTATCGTCATAGAATTATAATAAGAATCATAGAAATTAATAGTACATAACTTATCATAAAAAGTGTTTTTCTTTAGGTTTTCGCTATCTTAATACTTTATAATTTAGATAGTTTATTTTTTTTAAAGATTCCGATGATTTGAGAACCTCCTTTATTGTGAAGTCGGTTAAAAACTAAAATAACTGACTTCCATGCCCTGCGAGTTAATTTCAGTAGCAAGTTTGAGACGTTTATCATCATATCTCTAGATATACTAATCAGATCTCATTGGAATTACAATAGGACTACCTCGAAAATATACCATACCGATTAAAAAAGAATCATTCGAATCGGTTTATAATTGATGGAGTAATAACGTAACATACATACAAAAAAATAAGAATTAAAAAAAAACATACAGATGAATTTAGAACCTCCTCCTTTTTGGTAGTCGGTTGAAAATATGACCGAAATCATCATCATCTGTATCATCATAATCAGCCGGTATCAGTCCACTGCTGGACATAGGCTTCTCTTAAGAGACGCCACTGATCCCGATCTTCGGCTTTTTATTTCCAGTCACTGCCCACCACTTTGACTGACATAACAAAATAATCATATTAATATAAACGCAAATAAATGATATTATGCTGGGAATTATAGAATAAAAAGATCCTTTTTTTGCTAATGATCTGCTTAAGCCTCTCAACAAAACACACAATGTTAGAAGCAACCTAAATAAATATTAGAAGAAGAGCTGAATAAATCCCGCTCCAGTGATTTTATTTAGTTCAATGCTCCGAGAGCGGTCTGTTAGGCACCAGATAATATTATGCTTGACTTATTTATATTTGCAAGGCATAAAGCCTCTACAAAATGTTTTATAAGATTTAACATACAATTGTATTGATATCTATTAAATACATTTTAATAAACAAGGGTCAACGTAATGTATTATTTTTAATGCTTTAATAGTAGATAAACTACTTATTCCTTTTTTACAGGCATTTTAACCACTGTCACGCCTCATCATAATCAGCCTGTTTCAGTCTACTGCTGGACGTAGGCCTTTCCCAAAATACGCCACTGAGCCCGATCTTTGACTCATTGGGAGGGGTATGCGTATCCCCTAATCGCCACGCTGGGCAGGCGGGTTGGCGATCGCAGGACGTAGCTCCTTGCACCGTTGACGATGTTGCCCGTCACCATGATTTGAAATGGTTATACCGCCATTTTTCGGTCGCCAGAGAATCGTCAGCAGGATGCACCACGGGCAGGTGAGATTGGCTGGGAGCACAGAGGTGGTATTTGTGCCCCCTTACATCCCTGTGCTCCCTTACATCCCGCCCTTACATACACTTATCACGCTTAGTGGTAAGCAATGATGAAATCAATGATGGTGAACACGCTAGGCCTAAAAATATCTGACTTTCAAGGGTTGCCGGAACACAGTAAGGTTTTGGCGGCAGATTTTCTCCTTGATGGCTACAATATTGTAATATAATATAAGCTTCTAGGTAGCAAGTTTTTTTAGATACTGAACTGTATATGTCGAGTTGACCATTGGGTACCTAACCTGATATTAGTTGATGATAAAGCACACTTACCCAGAAGATACCTATTTACTCACGATTTGATGACACATAAATTATAGATACTTAGCCGGAAATGGGCTCAAGTAAGGTATTTCTATCCCTGGCGGTACATAATTATGATACAAAAGAACATCTGTTCAATTTTATGTTACTAGGCTTAAGGTCAACGATAAACAATATCAAGCTAAGTCCCAAAGGTCAGTACCAACTGAAGAATTCTATGCAAAATTGTTGGAATAAATTCCAGTCGACCCACGACATATTTCTCCCCTCTCACCTTCACTTGACCTACACTAGCTTGCAGAGAAACAAAAGCTTTACTTAGTACTTACAGTGGGCGACATTTAATATTATACATCGTGCTTTAGAACGAGAGGTTCTTACTTTCAGTATGCTTAGCTCTGTCCCTTATTACCTGCGCCACATTTTGTGTCGTTTCTTAGTTGTCAGTATTTTATCAACGCAAAAGCTATGCCCGCTTTTTTCCCATGAATACAAGGACTTGTAGAAGTATCATTACAATCATCATAACTGTTGGATAAAGACTTTTTCCAGAATACGCCATTGGCAATTTTCTGCCAAGGTTCAGCTTGTTTGTGAAATCAAACCACATCATCAATCGATCTAACTGACGGTCTTCCTGCTGGTCTATTCTGTTCACTTTCCCTCCACCGCTTTGTTACCGTTTTTATCTGCTGTACTGCTTTTTATTATTTCCGTACCACTTGTGTGTACTTTCCTAGTAAGGTATTCCAAGTATTCTGTGCGCGAAAGAACTTTTTGCTTGCTTCTAGTTTGAAAATATTGCCTCTATTGACTATAGGAAGAAAAAATGTTTCCTATCGGACATTGTTTCAATATTTATTATTGAAAAAAACATAGTTTTTT
This sequence comes from Cabera pusaria, assembly GCA_954871355.1. Lineage (NCBI taxonomy): Eukaryota > Metazoa > Arthropoda > Insecta > Lepidoptera > Geometridae > Cabera > Cabera pusaria. Next base: position 16,725,171 of record OX940896.1, read on the forward strand.
ATATTCCTCATTTATCATTATTTTGCAATGGAGGTTTATTACATGTTTTATTAAATTTTTTATTAGAGTTTTATTATTTATAGAGGTTAACAGAATTTCCTTGTGGAAAAAAATGTACTTAGAGATATTAACTATAGTAAATGTCGTCGTTAAGATAGTGATAAAAGCGTGGTTGATATTATTTATCATAATAATTAATAAATTCGTGTAAAAATGCGGAAAAAAAACTACTTCGAATGCCGCGCTAGTCATTGTTAGTAGCAGGTTTGAGGTGTTTATGTGTTTATCTTTATATCTCTAGACTCTAGAGACTCCTCGGATCTCGCTGGATTTATAATGGGACCACCGCAGGAGTAATACATATTCTTTTGAATACAGAAATAAGTTTCAAAATCGGTCTACAATTGAATATTAGGGAATCAGAGAAATCGGTAGTACATCATACAGTTTTTTTTTCCTTTTTTTACAAGCTTTTATTTAACTTGCAATGTATGTATGTACTCGTAACTATGTATGTTCGGGTGGAATCTTGGAAGTTAAATTAGACCCACTTCCCGATGTCCGATAGGACTCAAATTTAGTGTACTTATGTATCTTTGGTGACAATACAATGGTATGGTACCATGGAACTGGTCTGATGATAGAGACGGAAGGTGACCACGGCATCTATGTGATAAAACAACATAACCCCACCGAGTTTGGGCTCGAGTGATTTGTCTTGAAGAGAACTTTACGCCTAGATGATATCCAGGGTCTGATGATGAAGCTGGAAGGTGGCCACGGCATCTCTGTGATAAATCAACATAACCCTACCGAGTTTGGGCTCGATTGATTCGTGTTGAAAAGAACTTTTCACCTAGATGATATCCAGGGTCTGATGATGAAGCTGGAAGGTGGCCACAGCATCTCTGTGATAAATCAACATAACCCTACCGAGTTTGGGTAACATTGTAGCCCAAGCAGGTACACCAATGTGAATTGGTAGAATGTAAGGGCATTAATTTGTTTTATTTACCACCATCTTTTGTACTACATTTCTGCAATAAATTATTATGATTATGATTATAAATATGATTATGATTTTTATTATAAAAAAAGCATCATAGCCCCACCGAGTCGATTGATTTTCCGCGAAGAGCACTTTACCCATAATCACATCAAATATCCGTGGAATATTTTAAAACATCATGCCTTCTCTTAAATACTTAGGTAGTAGGTAGGTAGTCGGTATCTATACCTACCTACTAAAAAGTAAAAAATAAATTATGAATAAAAAATATATTTAAAAACAAGCTTTTATCTGGGACAATGAACTAAAATGTTAAAAATATATTCTAGTAAGTATTTGGCATATAGGTACTTACCTATATTTTTAAAAGCTTGAGGCACTGAAGTATGGTAATTACCTAGCCTGAAAAACGGGTAGTGCTTCAAGCTTTGAAGAATATAGGTAAGTACCTACACGCCAAATACTTACTAGAATTTATTTTTAACATTTTAGTTCATTGTCCCAGATAAAAGCTTGTTTTTTAAAATATATTTTATTTATAATTTATTTATGTTATTGTTGGCAAACAAGCAGACAGCCCGCCTGATCGTAAGCGGTTACATTCGCATATGGAAAACTGCAACACCATGAGTGCTTTTGATGCGTTGCCGACCTTTAAGAGTTTGTGGATACCCTTTTTAAAAGAACCCTAGAATCCTATAGCTAGAGTACTATACAGTGCCGGCGGAAGTGAAAACTTGAACATTAACGTTGTGTGTTTGGTCTACTTTCCCTCCGTCTTACGTATTTTTGATCAGGTCACGTGTCCTGACATCTGACGCGAGTCGGTCATGAACATTTTTACCCATCCCAAAAAGTTCACAACGCCGCTAAAGAAGTTTTCACTTCAAAAATATATAAACCCTACTTTTAAGTGGGTTAAAAGTGATAATACACATTATTATAACTTTCGTCATAAACACTACAGAAAATAAGTTTAAGTTAAAAACAATACCTAATATAAAAAAGTAGGATTGCGTAAGAGTATTAAAGCAATGCGTCTTAGGCCATGAAGGCAGTATTAATATACTTAAATATACACGTCAAAATCATAAAAGAAATCATACTAAATTATCAAGTAAGTATAGCAAAAGCGTAATTTAATGCGTTAAATTAAAAAAAAAACGTTATGAACCACTCAGCTCTCATCCAACAGTTAGTCAGACTATAAAAAAAATATTAAACTAGGGTTGCCAACCATACACGTAGCTTTGTGTTTCAGTACTTCAGACAATTTTTTTTTTATATTAAAAAAAAATTAAATGGTGAAACACAGCTTAAAGTAACACATTTACGTTTATGTGGAATTTCGGGGAGAACGTCAAATGGTATTTTACACGATCACACTTTTTTACATTCCCGCCAAAACTCCCAGTATGTATACTTTAAATCATAATCAGCCAGTGTCAGTCCACTGCTGGACGTAGGCCTCTCCCAAGCCCGATCTTCGGCTCATTGGGAGGGATATGCCTTAATCGCTACGCAATACTTTAAATACATTATATTAATTTAAAAGTAACGAACCGAGCTCGAAACATACTTTATTTTGAAACCTTCCTTTAATACTTCTTTATTGTTGCCAGTACACAGAATAAATTGGTTCTTAAAAATATGGAATAGTGTGAAAATTTCCGACCCTCTGCATAAAAAGAACAACAAAATGAATCTCACAATAACAAGCCCGAACAAAAGTAATAAAACTATATTAAAAGGCACATGACTGTCGAAACAAGAGCACAAAAGAATATTTTCAGGGATTCCAATATAGCCAATAGCAATATAGAAACTTATTAATACATCCAATTTCGGCGTGTAGGTATAAATAAACAACATAGAAAATATAGCAGTGAAACGATCTATTAATAGTTAGTGTACTACTACTCTACAAAGTACTCTGTCTTACCATATTATGAACCGATTACTAATCAAATAGTAAAGACGTTTTTTATTTATCTGATGGGTTAGCGTTTGATCACTATCTCGCCTTATGATAAACGTTGATTTGATCAAGGATGGTGAGGCCTAGAATGGTCTGACTCGCAAAGGTTGTGCTGCCGGAACACCATAAGATTATAGCGGCAGATTTTCTCCTTGATGGTAGTAAGGTACTTAGTAGTTAGAGTAACAAGTCAGTCGGAACATCGATTTAATAATTCTGCTACCATGAGGTAGGTAGAGAAATTTTGAAAAAGTAAAAAATAAAACATCATTAATTTCACTAAGGTAAAAGCTATTTATTTAAAACAATTTATAAAAATTAAAGAGACTTAACAAGGATTCAGGTACTTTTTATTACAAAATAATATTTTTCTGTTTGAAATTATTACTATTCTTAAAAGCCGTGTAAGTTCAATTGTTAGGTAAATGCCTTTCGCGATTCGCGACTTCGATATTTAATTATTTACAATTTTATAATAAAAAAATTACTTTGTAATTAGCGAACACCCCGTGCGGATCGAAATATGGCCCATGTTGATTGCTGATAATGTAGCTTTTGATAGCTGAACGAATTTATGAAATTAGTCCAGTAGTGTTTTAGTTTATCTGTTACAAAAAAAAACATAAAAAAACATTTTTACTATTAATAATTACATGTGTATTCAATATACATACTATACATACATAGACAAAATAAAAGACGTTTTCAGCTGTTCGCAAAATAAATTGATTAGTAAAAAATAAACAAGGACTTAACATGAGTAAAATGTATAGCTATACTTATGTAATTACACGTATGTCACACTTACTATAAAAAAACAGTAAGTTAAACTGAGCACTAAATGTAATCATATGAGTTACTAATAACTGTGTAGGTACAACGTAGTAACCGGGCCCAATTTCTGTAAATTAGCTAGCAAAAAATCAATCCAATACGATGCTAATACGCTATTATTGTGATTGGCTAACAGACTTATAATTTATTCGTAGCTTACACACGACGAACGCTATGAAAACCGATGAGCGAAATGTGATTAGCTAGTTTTAGTAGTATATACTGTGTAGTCGTAGCACAGTTTCACAATTTTTAAAACTGTAGTAGTAGTGTAGATATGTACTGTAGTAGTACAGACTTGATATTATTATTTGCTACAACGGCTATATTCCTGACCGGGTATTTCATACAGGCGATTAAATATTATATTGCTACTCGTATTATATTATTGATTTAAATGTATAAATAATACTGAGTCAGAAAATACATTCCTAAATTCAAACATAAAATCTAAACACAAATTGTAAGAATTTATATGTTGCATCCAATGATACTGTCCAATAACAATAACACAACAAATACATATTTTTATATAATAAGTATGATAAAAGAACAAGCAAGACGCTCGGCTGATAATAAGCGATGAAGTGCGTAACAGCGACTGTGGTATGCAAACTCTGCATTACAAGAATGTACCGTATCACTGCGCCCATTAGGTACTTTTAAAAAATCTGAATGTAATCTAAGTAAACAATACATAATTCTATTCATTAAGAACTATTGAGCTTCATCCGGCTTGGGAGTGTCGCTTTTATCCTGTTGGATAACAATGACTTGCTTATTGGCTCTCCTTCTTGCGTGTGGTCCCAACCTTACCCTGGTCGGTTCGCCGGTATCTGCTTCCACCTGAAAATCCATTAAAAGAATTATGATAGTTTCAAAACTAAAAAGACGACTAAAAGAGACCTTTCGAGTAACTATTAAGTAATACTTTATCAAGTAAACAAGGTGTAGTGATAGTGAACGCTATAAAAAGAACACAAGAACAAAGTGTCTTTCCCTTAATAGAGACGTTAAGAAAAGTGTTAATGAACACATTTTTAGTAATATTCTAATAGTAAATTAAGTCAAAATTAAATTACTTACTAGCCTAATTGTTGTAAGGCTAGATTGTAATGGTAGTAAGATATCTGCGTCAAGTAGATAAGTCATTATAAAAAAAATAGGCGTGAGTTTCAGTAACAAGTTTGAAATATTTTTCTCAGCATCTCTCGATATACTCATCAGATCTTCATAAAATATACTACACGACCACATCTACTCGAGAATAATTAAAATCGGTCCATTTTCAGTGACAATTTTGAGATAGTACAGCCCTAGGCGGAATACCAGATGTCCTACTAAAAAAACTCCATTCCCATTCTAGGTCGAGAACCTGCGTTAGTTTATCTGACTCTCAAGGGCTATGTGCTGCCGGAACACCGTAAGGTTATGGCGGTAGATTTTTCTTCATGGTGGTAAGCTACTTTTTGGTAGCAAGTCAAGCGAAACATCGATATAATATGCTCCTACCACGTTCGCCTACCATTAATATCGGTTTCATTCATAAAGTTTCCAATGTATAACGGTATTAATTTTACAAGCTCATAATAATTTACAAATTAAACAGAAAAAAATAAAATATATGAAAAATCCTAGATTTCAGTCTATTTTCATCAGTCTTCTCCTTTGAAAGACGGCTTAGAGTTATGAGGTTCATACAAAAGTTAATATTCCAATGTTGATAAATAAATAAAAAGGTAGTTACTACCTACGCTCTTTTTATCAAAGAACCTTGTGTGATTCCAATATTCACATATTTCTCATCATTCAATGAAAGTCATATTACACTCGTATTTGCGACATTGTTGTGGGTTGGTGTGGTTCTTTATTACGCCTTCAATTACACTTTTTGTGATTCGTTGAAGTTAACTTCTTTTTGAGGTAGTTTATTTAGGAACGTTATTAATAGTACCTAACATTTGTTATGGGTATATATTATGCATCGTGGTTTACAGCTGGGCAAACGAGTAGATGTAGCCTCCAGCTAGGTGGAGCGATGATATCTAAGTGGTTTTTTTTTGTGTAGGCAATCGATCGACCACTATTACACTCGACAAAAGTATTGTTGGCCTAGTCGAAACTGAGACGTTTCGACGTTTTCGACGCTTTAATACACAACATCAGCTTCTATTCAAAGCTTTGAATTAAAAGCTTTTGCTCGAGAAAACAAATCTTTTGTTGAAACATTTATTCGCTTACCTGAATTCGTTTCCGAGCTGAGACATTGTTTTCTAAAAATTTGTTCACAGCGCCGAGAGTGTTAATTGGTATCTGAAAACAATTTTGCAATGATTTCGTTTTTGTTGTGTAGTAACTGTCAAAATAAAGGTAAAGCAAACCCTAACATTTCAGCAGTTCGAAAAAGCTTTTAATACTCACCAATTGAATTAGTTGCTTGCTTATTTATATTTTTAAGGAAATTCGACCGAGCGCTGACCGTGTAGTGAAGTTAGTTCTAACAGTAAACACACAATAAAACACTGAGAAAAAATTTGGACTCTATGCTTACTAATTAGCTTAATACTACGATGGTAAAATACGCGTCAAAACTGAATCATCGTGACCTAATTCGATCCTTAATTACAGTCCAAATTTTTCCTATTAAGTGTATATTTAATAAGGCTAAGACAGAACCATCACTAGAGCGTTTAGTAAATTTAGTATTTTAAGACCTCAATCAATCAAGATAAATAATAAAGATATATAATATCTTAATTTGAATACATGTATTTCCTTCTTCGATCCGTAGATCTAAATACAAAATGTCAAGATCCTGTCGAAAGCTTTTAAGCAGTTGATAATTTTTAAAGGTCATAAAAAGGCAATATCCCGACATTTTTAAGGATAAACTTTGATATAGGTTAGTAAGAAGCGATAAAAACACGGAACTACGTCTGTAAAAAAGGAATAACATGCCTTTTGAACATAAAAAGTAATATAAAAATGGTCGTCAGTGTTTTATAACATCTTGTAATTCCTGACAAATTTTTGAACTAGCTATAGCTATACGGTTCCTCTGTGGTGTTGTGTTTCAGCACATTTTTCAGGTTGTTGGCGTTGCTACGGACGTGGCTATTATATGTGTTTCGTTACTATGGCTTGACGTATTGAACTATAAATGTATATATACCTTATACTGCTGACTACTCTACGAGTGGAAATAACTAAGCCATGTATTCAGGCATGTGTAGCTTTACATCCTATTTTATTATCCATACTCATCTCGTTTTTCATCAAAATAATAATAGATAATAGAACATAACGATTACAATAATGAAAATTGTACACTTAAAATTAATCTACGGCGTATATTAAAGAAGATAAGGAATTGATATCAAATAATATCGTTGCTTTTTTTTACTTTGAGTACTTTATTTATTTTAAATTGTTTTTACCTATCTAATTAAGTTCTTCAGTTGTTTGGTAGAGCGTATTTATGCACCTAAATAATATAAAACTTCATAAAAAGTCTATTGTTTTGTTAGGCTTATTATGTTTTTGCTTAAACGGAAAACCCATTTATGAGTGTTACTTGAAGCAATATCTTAGTCACAAGATGACGCTAGTAAACTTATTTCCGTAACTAATTTTTTCTCCGTTTATATGTTGGTTTATATCTGAAAAATAACTATAATAGGTAATATTTGAGTAAAATATACGTTTCTTGATATATATGAAATGTGTATTTTAAAAAAGCTAATGATAAAATAATAATGTTCGGTGCCAGGCGGTTTGGAAGACGGATTAGGACGTCAAAGTTGCGCTATGTGGATATGACTATTGTCAGTTTGTCAAGCACCTTATATCAGTGTCATCTTCCTTATCAGACAAGTACTATTTCATCTTAGACTGCATCGTCAGTTTTTTTTAATTTTTTTTATTCATTATGGCCAAGCGTTTGAACAGGCGTATCAACACTAGTGACGATGTGGTCGACGATGTAGCACGCTTGACTAAAAGATACCTATTCACTCGCGGCTTAAAGACCCCCAGATGGTCCCCCGGAAACACAGACTCAGGCAAGGGGTTCCAATCCCTGGCGGTACGTATGTTGAATGTGGAAGCAAATCGCTTCGTTCGGATTGATGGAATATCCACCATGTAGCGGTGGCACGTATCAGTACGTCTGGTTGTCCGAATTGACATCTATGTAGTCAGTTAGTGGCTAAAGTGCCCAGGAGACGGTCATTCGCAATTGTCAATTTTCACGTCATCGGTGGAACAAGATCGTACACAGAGGCAATTGAAGCCATTGTCATTCGCAACTACCAGATAAAAGCGAATGATAAAAATATTGATTTAAGCCTATTGACAATTTCGAATGACCGTCTCCGGGGCACATAATCGTTTGTCTGCCCGGACCAAAAATGAACTCACTTTTCAGTTTACCTACACTATTTTGCTTTCTTTTTATTTATTGTACTTGAAAAAGCAATCAAGCATAGCTGTTTTATTATACTAAAATGCTTTTTCTTAAAACCCTAAAATGCAATCTAATGGCAGAATTTCTTACCAAATATATTGTGATGAAAAGGTTGATATTAAAACCTCGTGAACTAAAATGCGGTGCGGTAGAGTGACCGTGTATTAATAAAGCATTATTTACATATTTCGTAAGTAGTAAGTAAGTCTCCGAGTGTGTTAATTTGTGCTAAAATTATTAAAGTTAATTTTATGGATTTAAAACGAGAACCAATCGCATTCGGATGATATCAAACAAGGGCGGCGTACTAGTCCTAATATAAGGCTTTAGGATTTGAACGTATTATGAGATAACAGAGGGTCAAGTAATATATTTTTTATGTATGCTTGTCTGTCTGAGTATGTATAAATGTAGCTTTGTGCCTATCTCTTACTTAAGGATAATGAGATACAATACAATAACTCTTTATATGCACACCATCAAATAACAATCAGTGATAAAAACACACAGAACTAGTGCGAATGGCTATACAGTTTTCAAATTGAAGACTGAACAAGCCGAAATAATTTTAAGTATTTTTTTATTATACATATAAGGTAATTAAAAAACATAAAGGTACAAGCACGAGCTCGCCTGATAGTAAGCGATGACGTCTACCAATTACAGATATAGCGGCATGCATAATTTTAGACTGCCAGAATTTTACATGTCACTACACTGCGCCTGTTACATTGAGACATAAAGCTGTTGAGTATCCCATGCCTATAATTTCACTTGGCAACTGGCATGTTTGCAGAAATATGATCGTGGTATTTATTTTGAAGGATAATATTGCTTACTCAACCAAAATTAAAAACAAAATCTTGCCATTAGTCAACCGAATGCGTTTGGGCTGTGCTCGCTGGTATTTTTTATCATGTTGTATAATGATTCATTGCATAGAGTACAGTGACGTAAACGAGCCTTTGAAGCACTAAATTCATATGAAAACTGAACAAGTGAACATTCTGACGAGTAGGTAACCTCGTTAAGTCTAGCCATTATACTTTAACGTGTAATCTACTTATAGGGAAGGTGAAAATGAAAATCGATAGTATGGCGATGAACTTACAGCAAATATACCGTCAATGATCTGTGAAACACTCGGGGTCTCTACCGATATATGTGAATCAGAGGACGATGATGATGGTGATGGAACATGCTTCGATGATGAGTCAGTCTCTGTAGATATAAAAAACAAATATTAGATCATTATATACTTTATTCTAAAGTATCTTTGATATTACATTTTATATTTACATTCCTAACAGTACAATAAAAAGGACACAAGAAAGAAGGTACAAATATAAACAGAGATAGCATTATTTGAACTGGTAGCAATATTAATTTTTAAAAGAGTCCATATTAAAAATTCAAAGGCAAGGTTAACAACGACTTCATGTTGAACGAGGCAGAAATTAAATAAAAATAAAGAGGGTTAGCATCCTAACAAAATAATACAGCTTTGCGCTTTACTCTGTAAATTTATTTATACCCTAACAAGTCCGCCAACAGCGTTTGCGCAAAAGGGGGTGCTCGTAAAAAATAAAAACGTAATAAAAGCTAGGAGATAAAAATATCATCAAGATTACGAGCCAAAAGAAGCGCCAAGGTTATGCCGCTCCCTTTCCCTTTAGGTCTCTTAAATACCTTATCGTTGTTGTAAAACTGGGATAAAGTTCCTTCTTCATTAGAAATTAAGCCTAAACATAATGCTTCTAGCTCGTAAAGAGCCTAACTTAATATCTGGTTCTAATCACCAAAAACAATACACAGTCATCAGTAGGACTTTACTATAACTTAAATCCAAAACTGAGATATTGACTCTCGCAATTTTAGTTATCTTAAAAATACGTCTACACCAATTGTATAAATGTTAAAAAATATAAAATGAACATTGGTTTCGATTAGTTAACATAAGCACCTGCTTGAACTGATTTTTGAACGGAAACTTTTGTGTTTGCAGCTGAGTTGCTCAGAAAACTACCGACGGCTTGCAGAGTCGAAATTGGATACTCGTATTCAATCTATTATTACTTATGATAATGCTATTATATATATTTTTATGAAGAATGTGTGACAGTTTACCACATTAATATATTGTATCATTTTGTTGTAGGTTTCCAAAATGTCCGAAAATCCAATCAAGTGGATAAAGGCAGTAAGGCGTGAAAATTAGGATCCAACGAAACACTTCAGACTTTGTTCTAAACATTTTGATAAATCAATTTTGTACCTACTAGATTATCAATCAAGCTGGAACTGACACCGAGGAAACGGAAAAGAATAGAAGCTATTTTGATTTTAAAATTATCGTGAATTTGTAACATTATTATTGTTATATACCGGCTGTAATTCACGTACCTTTAGTCGAATTTACTGGTGAACATCGCGATCTCACCGCGTGACCTCACTCCCGAGGAAGAGCGACTGACTCGCTCGAAATCCAGGTCGAGAAAATTCGACTAATGGTACGTGAATTACAGCCGGTATATAACAATAAGAATAGAAGCTAGTAGAGTCAAGATATAAAATCTTCCGTAAGTCTTCCTATAATCTTCCTCTGCGAGCAATGAAGGATGATGAAACGGTTTTGAAAGTGTTTTAATCGAAAGTGTTATTAGCTCTGATTCATGAAAATCTGAGCGAAGAGCCGTTGTAGAACTATGAGCATTTTTCTAGTTGATGGCGCTATTAAATCAACTTTCATAGTTATTAATCCGAAATTCGGTATCCTTTTCTTTAACGACAAAGGACACTGAAGCATTGACATGATGCTGGGACATCTTCTGGAATCTGCTGAATACTCAACTCCTCGCCAACTTACAGGTGAGATGTCGTGTTCAGACTCATTGGAATATTTTTATTTTCATTATAGATTATACATAGATCAGTCGGGGTGATTTCAAATTTTGAGTTTTGGAGAGTGGAGAGCGACGGCATACGCAATACGGTGGGCAGTGATTGGAAAAAAAGATCTGAAAAACGGGCTCAGTGGCGCATCTTGGGAGAGGCCTACAGTCCAGTAGTGGACTGACACTGGCTGATGATGATGATGATACAATAGATCATACTATATTGACATCAAATTACTTTATATCGTTAGCATTTACAAAAAAATGAGCTAATTTTTCTGTAGTGGTAGGACTTCTGCTAGTCCGCCTGGGCCGACCACTTTGCCAATTAATTTTCATAGGAATGTTTTTCGGTTGAAATGGCAAGGTGTCCAGTGAAATTACGGGGCATGTGAAACTTAACATCTTTATGTCTCAAGGTAACAGGCGCAGTGGAGTGACATGCAAAATTCTGGAGGGCCAGAATTTTCCTGTATCGCTGTATCTGTAATAGGTAGACGTCATCGCTTACCATCAAGTGAGAGTCATGCTTGTCCTGTTACCTTTTACAATTAAAAATCTGATTAATGTTTACAAAGTAAGTATGGCCTAATTTATGGTTTCACTGCATTTTTTTTATTATTTGCGATGCGCGTAATTTTATATGATAATTTATCTAATACTATAAGAATCTTTGTCCTGACATACTGACTGCCTGACAGACAACGCACAGCCTAAACCGCTGGTCGTAGAGACTTGAAATTTAAAGAGTATATTTGTCTAAGTACGCAAGGGTGTACTAAGAAAGGATTTTTCAAAATTCACCCCGTTAGGGGGTGAAATAGAGGTTCAAAGTTTGTACGGATAAACAAGATTAGATAGTCTTTTCTATTCGAAACTTCATACAAGTGCTTCAGTAAAAAAATATGTAAATACGAGTTCCAGGATTTTTCAAAATTCCACCCCTAAAAGAGTGAAATGATGTAACAAAGTCTGAAAACCAATATTGTTTCGGGTTGCGCTTAAATTTGGCATCCAGTTGTTTTAACATAAGTATCCGTTAAGAAAATTTTTTTCAAAATTCACTCTTTAAGGGGATGAAACGGGGGTTCAAAGTTTGGATAGTCATTTTATTCGACCTTCACGCAAACCGTACTTCTGTAAATAAATAAGTAAATACGAGTTTCAGGCTTTTTCAAAATGCCACCCTAAGAGGGTGAAGTGGGGTAACAAAGTCTGAAAATCAATATTGTTTCGGATTGCGCTGAAATTTAAAATGCAGATAGTTGTTATGACGTAGGTTTCCGCTGAGAAAGCATTATGTAAAAATTCCCCACGGATATTACTTATAATTTATAATGAAAAAAAAAAATATAAAAACTTATAGATTTACGTAAGTACTTCTATAAATAAATAAGTAAATACGTGTTGCAAGATTTTTGCAAGGGGTTGGTAAAAAAAGTCTGACAGTCAATATGGTTTTTTGGGTTTTATAAATATGAATCCCTATTTCTCTTAGTCACGCATTAACTTGAAAACGGGTGAACCGATTTGGCTTTTACTTCTTTGATGTCTTTTATGATAGAAAGGTTTCACAAAATAAAAGTTTTAAGTAATTAAAAGAAGTCTTTAACGCGACCGAAGCCGCAGGGCACTTCTAGTTTTTTCATATAAATTATATACTGTAAAGGACAATTTTAATCTATGATATTGGGCCAAGATAATTAGCGTAATTATTTAAATAAGGATTAATACTGTATAGAAGATAATATCGTTTAAAAACTAAAAAACAACCGACTTCAATGCCGCGCTATTCATTTTCAGTACCAATTTTGAGATGTTTATCTCAATATCTCTGGAGATACTTATCATACCTCGATAAAATTACCATGGTACTACACTTGGGATATCTCCTTTTGAACAAAAAAAGAATAATCGAAATCGGTTCATAAACGACGAAGTTATCCGCGAACAAACATAAAAAAAATATTCATTTTCAGTACCAATTTTGAGATGTTTATCTCAATATCTCTGGAGATACTTATCATACCTCGATAAAATTACCACGGTACCACACTTGGGATATCTCCTTTCGAACAAAAAAAGAATAATCGAAATCGGTTCATAAACGACGAAGTTATCCGCGAACAAACATAATAAAAAAAAAAAAAAAAAAAAAAAAAAAATATATACGGTCGAATTGAGAAACCTCCTCCTTTTTTTGAAGTCGGTTAAAAATAGCCTTGAAAGTTCTGTAACATTTTTTATTAAAAAATAAATATTAAAATAGTTACTGTGAGACTGTGCGACAGACATATGTTATCGCGGACTTTTTTGTAGGTCTTATTAAGTTGTACTACTTTTCGATACATACTTTCTTTTATATATTTCAGATTGATCATCTTTCGTAAAAAACGTGTTTTCTCGACCGTTTTATTGGCGACTTAAGTTGCAAAATAGGTCTTCACGAATATACCTATCTTTTAATCAGGATAATATATAGCCTATGTTCATTCTAAAAGACCATTAATATATTTATATATGAGAGAAAAAATAATCGTCCTGTAGTTTTTGAGCTAACTCAATACAAACATACATGTTATCTCTTTATAATATTAGTATAGATGCTTTGTAGCTCAAAATGTATTATTTAATTGACGTATTGAAAACGCAAAACATTTAAGATTTGTGTTATAGAAAAGCTAAGAAATCTATACCGCCAGATTTAAGGTTGCCTAATTACAGTTAAGTACTGTAGCATTTTTTAACAATAACTAATTTCCATAAGTTCAGTAAAGTAACTACGTATTTTATCACATAAATTGTTTTCTTTTTACATAAGTTTTAGTAAGTTTAATAAGTAAGTTTTCTACATTTTTCACCTTTTTATCGATATGTTCTACACTAGTGATCACTTCCCTAATCACGCACACTCTAGCAGTTCTAGACACTAACACAATCAGAAAATGGACATGCTGCCAAAGTTTTGACGCCATCCATTATAATCCATCATCCTAGGTATGCAGTGTCGCGGGACTGAAATGGCCGCCATCTTCGGCAAACGTCATGTCATGTCAAAAAATCTTAGGTATGTTTAAAAAAGTTTGCACCCTAAAAAGACTTTGCCCGGTAGAACATTCCTGTGAAGACAATTTATTTATATTTATATATAATTATTTATTATAATTATTAATATATAATTATTTATTATAATTATTAATATATAATTATTTATTGAGGGCCCGGTGGCGTAATTGGGAGAACAGTCGGCTTTGATGCCGTGGTACCGAGTTCAAACCGCAGTGCACCAATGAATTTTTCGATCGAAAAATATATGTGCGCTTCTCACAGTTGCCCTCCGGTGAAGGAAAACATCGTTAAGAAACCAACAACCCCTGCATGGTGGTAGGACATATCTAGTGTCCGCCTGGCCAGCTACCACCCTCAAGTTAGAAAATCTGTCTCCAAACATCTTATGTGTTCTGGCAGCTATCCTTGAGAGCCAGTTCCCATTCTAGTCCACTTCTCTATTTTCGACCGCATCATCACTTAGCAACAGGTGAGATAGTGGTCAAACGCTAGCCTATAAGATATTAAAAAAATATATATTATCCCCACCGTTATTTCTATCTCGCTCACAGTTACCGTAAGAATATCTGTCAAAAACCAAAATCAACGAGAAGAAAGATGTAAAAACATTATTTAAGGTCATATGTTTTAGTCTTCAAAAGTATATGCAATAGCAACCTCCATTGTGTACAATCTTCTTGGGACTCTTCTACTAAAACCAGTACATTCTCCTATGTTTGAGGTATTTATCTCCATATCTCTGGAGATACTTATCAGATCTCGATAAAATTAAAATGGGACCACCTCGGAAACGTATCCTACCTATTAAAAAAAGAATCATTTGGATCCGTTCACTATTGACGGAGAAATCGCGTAACATACACAAAAAAAAACAGACGAATTGAGAACCTCCTCCTTTTTTGTGAAGTCGGTTAAAAAGCGTGGTTGATATTATTTATCATAATAATTAATACATTCGTGTAAAAATACGGAAAAAACTACTTCAAATGCCGCGCTAGTCATTGTTAGTAGCAGGTTTGAGGTGTTTATCTTTATATCTCTAGACTCTAGAGACTCCTCGGATCTCGCTGGATTTATAATGGGACCACCTCAGGAGTAATACATATTCTTTTGAATACAGAAATAAGTTTGAAAATCGGTCTACAATTGAATATTAGGGAATCAGAGAAATCGGTAGTACATCATACAGTTTTTTTTTCTTTTTGTACAAGCTTTTATTTAACTTGCAATGTGTGTATTATATTCTTTACATTTTGTCGGCATATGGCTGAACTAGGTGGAGGCTGTATTTTAGAGTTGGGAATAAAAAATAATAAAATACCATTTTTATTTTTATTTGTCATGAGAGTGGCTAAATAGTTAATAGGCGAAGCCACGAGACGCGCCCTGTCAACTCAACACTATCTACACAATCATTATAATTGGCAGCGGCATAACTAGTTTTTTTCTGCCATAGGTACTTGTACTATTCATTATTCTGTGCCATAGGTGAGAACTATGTCCAGCTGTGGACCGAGATAGGCTGATAGTTAGATTTATACAAGCTTTTATTTAACTTGCAACGTATGTATGTAACTATGTATGTTCGGGTGGAATCTTGGAAGCTAAATTAGACCCACTTCCCGATGTCCGATGGGACTCAAATTTGGTGTACTTATGTATCTTCGGTGACAATACAATGATATGGTACCATGGAGCTGGTCTGATGATAGAGACGGAAGGTGGCCACGGCATCTCTGTGATAAATCAACATAACCCTACCGAGTTTGGGCTCAATTGATTCGTGTTGAAAAGAACTTTTCACCTATATGATATCCAGGGTCTGATGATGAAGCTGGAAGGTGGCCACGGCATCTCTGTGATAAATCAACATAACTCTACCGAGTTTGGGCAACATTGTAGCCGAAGCAGGCACACCAATGTGAATTGGTAGAATGTAAGGGCATTGTTTTGTTTTATTTACCACCATCTTTAGTACTACATTTCTGCAATAAATTATTATGATTATGATTATAAATATGATTATGATTATTATTATAAAAAAAGCAACATAGCCCCACCGAGTCGATTGATTTTCCGCGAAGAGCACTTTACCCATAATCACATCAAATATCCGTGGAATATTTTAAAACATCATGCCTTCTCTTAAATACTTAGGTAGTAGGTAGGTAGTCGGTATCTATACCTACCTACTAAAAAGTTAAAAATAAATTTTAAATAAAAAATATATTTAAAAACAAGCTTTTATCTGGGACAATGAACTAAAATGTTAAAAATAAATTCTAGTAAGTATTTGGCATGTAGGTACTTACCTATATTTTTAAAAGCTTGAGGCACTGAATTATGGTAATTACCAAGCCTGAAAAATGGGTAGTGCTTCAAGCTTTTAAGAATATAGGTAAGTACCTACACGCCAAATACTTACTAGAATTTATTTTTAACATTTTAGTTCATTGTCCCAGATAATAGCTTGTTTTTTAAAATATATTTTAGTTATAATTTATTTATGTTATTGTTGGCAAACAAGCAAACAGCCCACCTGATCGTAAGCGGTTACATTCGCATATGGACAACTGCAACACCATTGTGTTTTTGATGCGTTGCCGACCTTTGAGAGTTTGTGGATACCCTTTTTAAAAGAACCCATCTTATAGCTAGAGTACTATACAGTGCTGGCGGAAGTGAAAACTTGAACATTAACGTTGTGTGTTTGGTCTACTTTCCCTCCGTCTTACGAATTTTTGATCAGGTCACGTGTCCTGACATCTGACGCGAGGTCTTGACGCGAGTCGGTCATGAACATTTTTACCCATCCCAAAAAGTTCACAACGCCGCTAAAGAAGTTTTCACTTCAAAAATATATAAACCCTACTTTTTTGAGTGGGTTAAAAGTGATTATACACTTTATTATAACTTTAGTCATCAACACTACAGAAAATAAGTTTAAGTTAAAAACAATACCTAATATAAAAAAGTAGGATTGCGTAAGAGTATTAAAGCAATGCGTCTTAGGCCATGAAGGCAGTATTAATATACTTACATATACACGTCAAAATCATAAAAGAAATCCTACTAAATTATCAAGTAAGTATCGCAAAAGCGTAATTTAATGCGTTACATTTAAAAAAAATGTTATGAACCATTAAGCTCTCATCCAACAGTTAAAGTCAGACTATAAAAAAATATTAAACTAGGGTTGCCAACCATACACGTAGCTTTGTGTTTCAGTACTTCAGACATTTTTTTTATATTAAAAAAAAATTAAATAGTGAAACACAGCTTAAAGTAACACATTTACGTTTATGTGGAATTTTGGGGAGAACGTCAAATGGTATTTTACACGATCACACTTTTTTACATTCCCGCCAAAACTCCCAGTATATTAAGGTATATAATATATAGGTATACTTTAAATCATAATCAGCCAGTGTCAGTCCACTGCTGGACGTAGGCCTCTCCCAAGCCCGATCTTCGGCTCATTGGGAGGGATATGCCTTAATCGCTACGCAATACTTTAAATACATTATATTAATTTAAAAGTAACGAACCGAGCTCGAAACATACTTTATTTTGAAACCTTCCTTTAATACTTCTTTATTGTTGCCAGTACACAGAATAAATGGTTCTTAAAAATATGGAATAGTGTGAAAATTTCCGACCCTCTGCATAAAAAGAACAACAAAATGAAACTCACAATAACAAGCCCGAACAAAAGTAATAAAACTATATTAAAAGGCACATGACTGTCGAAACAAGAGCACAAAAGAATATTTTCAGGGATTCCAATATAGCCAATAGCAATATAGAAACTTATTAATACATCCAAGTTCAGCGTGTAGGTATAAATAAACAACATAGAAAATATAGCAGTGAAACAATCTATAAATAGTTAGTGTACTACTACTCTATAAAGTACTCCGTCTTACCATATTATGAACCGATTACTAATCAAATAGTAAAGACATGTTTTATTTATCTGATGGCTAACCGTTTGATCACTATCTCGCCTTATGATAAACGTTGATGTGATCAAGGATGGTGAGGCCTAGAATGGTCTGACTTGCAAAAGTTGTGCTGCCGGAACACCATAAGGTATAGGCACCATATAGTTATAGATATATATCAGATTTTCTCCTTGATAATATGGTAGTAAGGTACTTAGTAGTTAGAGTAGCAAGTCAGTCGGAACATCGATTTAATAATTCTGCTACCATGAGGTAGGTAGAGAAATTTTGAAAAAGTAAAAAAATAAAACATCATTAATTTCACTAAGGTAAAAGCTATTTATTTAAAACAATTTATAAAAATTAAAGAGACTTAACAAGGATTCAGGTACTTTTTATTGCAAAATAATATGTTTCTGTTTTAAATTATTACTATTCTTAAAAGCCGTGTAAGTTAAATTGTTAGCTAAATGCCTTTCGCGATTCGCGACTTCGATATTTAATTGTTTACAATTTTATAATAAAAAAATTACTTTGTAATTAACGAACACCCCGTGCAGATCGAAATATGGCCCATGTTGATTGCTGATAATGTAGCTTTTGATAGCTGAACGAATTTATGAAATTAGTCCAGGGGCCTTATTCAGTATGACCAATGAGATAACGCGTTCCTTAATGCGCCACGTCACGTTATTGAAAAATTGTATTCTGTATGCCACACCATAGGTAAAATATACAAAACGCGCGCGTTACACGTCCTCATATGTCACGATATTTTGACAGCTCAAAACGCGCTCATAACCTTACCCTACCGCGTTTTAATTGGCATAGAGAATACCATAACGCGGAGATAACGTAACACGGCACGGTAAGACTTTAAAATGGCCATACTGAATAAGGCCCCAGTAGTGTTTTAGTTTATCTATTACAAAAACAAACATAAAAAAAACATTTTTACTATTAATAATTACATTTGTATTCAACATTAAAATAAACAAAATAAAAGACATTTTCAGCTGTTCGCAAAATAAATTGATTAGTAAAAAATAAACAAGGACTTAACATGAGTAAAATGTATAGCTATACTTATGTAATTACACGTATGTCACACTTACTATAAAAAAACAGTAAGTTAAACTGAGCACTAAATGTAATCATATGAGTTACTAATAACTGTGTAGGTACTACGCAGTAACCGGGCCCAATTTCTTTAAATTAGCAAGCAAAAAATCAAGCCAACACGATGTTAATGCGCTATTATTGTGATTGGCTAACAGACTTATTATTTTAATTTATTTTAAATTTATTCGTAGCTTACAGACGACGAACGCTATGAAAACCAATGAGCGAAATGTGATTAGCTAGTTTTAGTAGTATATACTGTGTAGTCGTAGCACAGTTTCATAATTTCTAAAACTGTACTAGTAGTGTAGATACTCGTATGTACCGTAGTAGTACAGACTTGATATTATTCTTTGCTACAACGGCTATATTCCTGACCGTGCATTTCATACAAGCGATTAAATATTATATTGCTACTCGTATTATATTATGGATTTAAATGTATAAATAATACTGAGTGAGAAAATACATTCTTAAATTCAAACATAAAATCTAAACACAAATATTGTAAGAATTTATATGTTGCATCCAATGATACTGTCCAATAACAATAACACAACAAATACATATTTTTATATAATAAGTATGATAAAAGAACGAGCAAGACGCTCGGCTGATAATAAGCGATGAAGTGCGTAACAGCGAATGTGGTATGCAAACTCTGCATTACAAGAATGTACCGTATCACTGCGCCCATTAGGTACTTTTAAAAAATCTGAATGTAATCTAAGTAAAAAATACATAATTCTATTCATTAAGAACTATTGAGCTTCATCCGGCTTGGGTTTGTCGCTTTTATCCTGTTGGATAACAATGACTTGCTTATTGGCTCTCCTTCTTGCGTGTGGTCCCAACCTTACCCTGGTCGGTTCGCCGGTCTCTGCTTCCACCTGAAAATCCATTAAAAGAATTATGATAGTTTCAAAACTAAAAAGACGACTAAAAGAGACCTTTCGAGTAACTATTAAGTAATACTTTATCAAGTAAACAAGGTGTAGTGATAGTGAACGCTATAAAAAGAACACAAGAACAAAGTGTCTTTCCCTTAATAGAGACGTTAAGAAAAGTGTTAATGAACACATTTTTAGTAATATTCTAATAGTAAATTAAGTCAAAATTAAATTACTTACTAGCCTAATTGTTGTAAGGCTAGATTGTAATGGTAGTAAGATATCTGCGTCAAGTAGATAAGTCATTATAAAAAAAATAGGCGTGAGTTTCAGTAACAAGTTTGAAATATTTTTCTCAGCATCTCTCGATATACTCATCAGATCTTCATAAAATATACTACACGACCACATCTACTCGAGAATAATTAAAATCGGTCCATTTTCAGTGACAATTTTGAGATAGTACAGCCCTAGGCGGAATACCAGATGTCCTACTAAAAAAACTCCATTCCCATTCTAGGTCGAGAACCTGCGTTAGTTTATCTGACTCTCAAGGGCTATGTGCTGCCGGAACACCGTAAGGTTATGGCGGTAGATTTTTCTTCATGGTGGTAAGCTACTTTTTGGTAGCAAGTCAAGCGAAACATCGATATAATATGCTCCTACCACGTTCGCCTACCATTAATATCGGTTTCATTCATAAAGTTTCCAATGTATAACGGTATTAATTTTACAAGCTCATAATAATTTACAAATTAAACAGAAAAAAATAAAATATATGAAAAATCCTAGATTTCAGTCTATTTTCATCAGTCTTCTCCTTTGAAAGACGGCTTAGAGTTATGAGGTTCATACAAAAGTTAATATTCCAATGTTGATAAATAAATAAAAAGGTAGTTACTACCTACGCTCTTTTTATCAAAGAACCTTGTGTGATTCCAATATTCACATATTTCTCATCATTCAATGAAAGTCATATTACACTCGTATTTGCGACATTGTTGTGGGTTGGTGTGGTTCTTTATTACGCCTTCAATTACACTTTTTGTGATTCGTTGAAGTTAACTTCTTTTTGAGGTAGTTTATTTAGGAACGTTATTAATAGTACCTAACATTTGTTATGGGTATATATTATGCATCGTGGTTTACAGCTGGGCAAACGAGTAGATGTAGCCTCCAGCTAGGTGGAGCGATGATATCTAAGTGGTTTTTTTTTGTGTAGGCAATCGATCGACCACTATTACACTCGACAAAAGTATTGTTGGCCTAGTCGAAACTGAGACGTTTCGACGTTTTCGACGCTTTAATACACAACATCAGCTTCTATTCAAAGCTTTGAATTAAAAGCTTTTGCTCGAGAAAACAAATCTTTTGTTGAAACATTTATTCGCTTACCTGAATTCGTTTCCGAGCTGAGACATTGTTTTCTAAAAATTTGTTCACAGCGCCGAGAGTGTTAATTGGTATCTGAAAACAATTTTGCAATGATTTCGTTTTTGTTGTGTAGTAACTGTCAAAATAAAGGTAAAGCAAACCCTAACATTTCAGCAGTTCGAAAAAGCTTTTAATACTCACCAATTGAATTAGTTGCTTGCTTATTTATATTTTTAAGGAAATTCGACCGAGCGCTGACCGTGTAGTGAAGTTAGTTCTAACAGTAAACACACAATAAAACACTGAGAAAAAATTTGGACTCTATGCTTACTAATTAGCTTAATACTACGATGGTAAAATACGCGTCAAAACTGAATCATCGTGACCTAATTCGATCCTTAATTACAGTCCAAATTTTTCCTATTAAGTGTATATTTAATAAGGCTAAGACAGAACCATCACTAGAGCGTTTAGTAAATTTAGTATTTTAAGACCTCAATCAATCAAGATAAATAATAAAGATATATAATATCTTAATTTGAATACATGTATTTCCTTCTTCGATCCGTAGATCTAAATACAAAATGTCAAGATCCTGTCGAAAGCTTTTAAGCAGTTGATAATTTTTAAAGGTCATAAAAAGGCAATATCCCGACATTTTTAAGGATAAACTTTGATATAGGTTAGTAAGAAGCGATAAAAACACGGAACTACGTCTGTAAAAAAGGAATAACATGCCTTTTGAACATAAAAAGTAATATAAAAATGGTCGTCAGTGTTTTATAACATCTTGTAATTCCTGACAAATTTTTGAACTAGCTATAGCTATACGGTTCCTCTGTGGTGTTGTGTTTCAGCACATTTTTCAGGTTGTTGGCGTTGCTACGGACGTGGCTATTATATGTGTTTCGTTACTATGGCTTGACGTATTGAACTATAAATGTATATATACCTTATACTGCTGACTACTCTACGAGTGGAAATAACTAAGCCATGTATTCAGGCATGTGTAGCTTTACATCCTATTTTATTATCCATACTCATCTCGTTTTTCATCAAAATAATAATAGATAATAGAACATAACGATTACAATAATGAAAATTGTACACTTAAAATTAATCTACGGCGTATATTAAAGAAGATAAGGAATTGATATCAAATAATATCGTTGCTTTTTTTTACTTTGAGTACTTTATTTATTTTAAATTGTTTTTACCTATCTAATTAAGTTCTTCAGTTGTTTGGTAGAGCGTATTTATGCACCTAAATAATATAAAACTTCATAAAAAGTCTATTGTTTTGTTAGGCTTATTATGTTTTTGCTTAAACGGAAAACCCATTTATGAGTGTTACTTGAAGCAATATCTTAGTCACAAGATGACGCTAGTAAACTTATTTCCGTAACTAATTTTTTCTCCGTTTATATGTTGGTTTATATCTGAAAAATAACTATAATAGGTAATATTTGAGTAAAATATACGTTTCTTGATATATATGAAATGTGTATTTTAAAAAAGCTAATGATAAAATAATAATGTTCGGTGCCAGGCGGTTTGGAAGACGGATTAGGACGTCAAAGTTGCGCTATGTGGATATGACTATTGTCAGTTTGTCAAGCACCTTATATCAGTGTCATCTTCCTTATCAGACAAGTACTATTTCATCTTAGACTGCATCGTCAGTTTTTTTTAATTTTTTTTATTCATTATGGCCAAGCGTTTGAACAGGCGTATCAACACTAGTGACGATGTGGTCGACGATGTAGCACGCTTGACTAAAAGATACCTATTCACTCGCGGCTTAAAGACCCCCAGATGGTCCCCCGGAAACACAGACTCAGGCAAGGGGTTCCAATCCCTGGCGGTACGTATGTTGAATGTGGAAGCAAATCGCTTCGTTCGGATTGATGGAATATCCACCATGTAGCGGTGGCACGTATCAGTACGTCTGGTTGTCCGAATTGACATCTATGTAGTCAGTTAGTGGCTAAAGTGCCCAGGAGACGGTCATTCGCAATTGTCAATTTTCACGTCATCGGTGGAACAAGATCGTACACAGAGGCAATTGAAGCCATTGTCATTCGCAACTACCAGATAAAAGCGAATGATAAAAATATTGATTTAAGCCTATTGACAATTTCGAATGACCGTCTCCGGGGCACATAATCGTTTGTCTGCCCGGACCAAAAATGAACTCACTTTTCAGTTTACCTACACTATTTTGCTTTCTTTTTATTTATTGTACTTGAAAAAGCAATCAAGCATAGCTGTTTTATTATACTAAAATGCTTTTTCTTAAAACCCTAAAATGCAATCTAATGGCAGAATTTCTTACCAAATATATTGTGATGAAAAGGTTGATATTAAAACCTCGTGAACTAAAATGCGGTGCGGTAGAGTGACCGTGTATTAATAAAGCATTATTTACATATTTCGTAAGTAGTAAGTAAGTCTCCGAGTGTGTTAATTTGTGCTAAAATTATTAAAGTTAATTTTATGGATTTAAAACGAGAACCAATCGCATTCGGATGATATCAAACAAGGGCGGCGTACTAGTCCTAATATAAGGCTTTAGGATTTGAACGTATTATGAGATAACAGAGGGTCAAGTAATATATTTTTTATGTATGCTTGTCTGTCTGAGTATGTATAAATGTAGCTTTGTGCCTATCTCTTACTTAAGGATAATGAGATACAATACAATAACTCTTTATATGCACACCATCAAATAACAATCAGTGATAAAAACACACAGAACTAGTGCGAATGGCTATACAGTTTTCAAATTGAAGACTGAACAAGCCGAAATAATTTTAAGTATTTTTTTATTATACATATAAGGTAATTAAAAAACATAAAGGTACAAGCACGAGCTCGCCTGATAGTAAGCGATGACGTCTACCAATTACAGATATAGCGGCATGCATAATTTTAGACTGCCAGAATTTTACATGTCACTACACTGCGCCTGTTACATTGAGACATAAAGCTGTTGAGTATCCCATGCCTATAATTTCACTTGGCAACTGGCATGTTTGCAGAAATATGATCGTGGTATTTATTTTGAAGGATAATATTGCTTACTCAACCAAAATTAAAAACAAAATCTTGCCATTAGTCAACCGAATGCGTTTGGGCTGTGCTCGCTGGTATTTTTTATCATGTTGTATAATGATTCATTGCATAGAGTACAGTGACGTAAACGAGCCTTTGAAGCACTAAATTCATATGAAAACTGAACAAGTGAACATTCTGACGAGTAGGTAACCTCGTTAAGTCTAGCCATTATACTTTAACGTGTAATCTACTTATAGGGAAGGTGAAAATGAAAATCGATAGTATGGCGATGAACTTACAGCAAATATACCGTCAATGATCTGTGAAACACTCGGGGTCTCTACCGATATATGTGAATCAGAGGACGATGATGATGGTGATGGAACATGCTTCGATGATGAGTCAGTCTCTGTAGATATAAAAAACAAATATTAGATCATTATATACTTTATTCTAAAGTATCTTTGATATTACATTTTATATTTACATTCCTAACAGTACAATAAAAAGGACACAAGAAAGAAGGTACAAATATAAACAGAGATAGCATTATTTGAACTGGTAGCAATATTAATTTTTAAAAGAGTCCATATTAAAAATTCAAAGGCAAGGTTAACAACGACTTCATGTTGAACGAGGCAGAAATTAAATAAAAATAAAGAGGGTTAGCATCCTAACAAAATAATACAGCTTTGCGCTTTACTCTGTAAATTTATTTATACCCTAACAAGTCCGCCAACAGCGTTTGCGCAAAAGGGGGTGCTCGTAAAAAATAAAAACGTAATAAAAGCTAGGAGATAAAAATATCATCAAGATTACGAGCCAAAAGAAGCGCCAAGGTTATGCCGCTCCCTTTCCCTTTAGGTCTCTTAAATACCTTATCGTTGTTGTAAAACTGGGATAAAGTTCCTTCTTCATTAGAAATTAAGCCTAAACATAATGCTTCTAGCTCGTAAAGAGCCTAACTTAATATCTGGTTCTAATCACCAAAAACAATACACAGTCATCAGTAGGACTTTACTATAACTTAAATCCAAAACTGAGATATTGACTCTCGCAATTTTAGTTATCTTAAAAATACGTCTACACCAATTGTATAAATGTTAAAAAATATAAAATGAACATTGGTTTCGATTAGTTAACATAAGCACCTGCTTGAACTGATTTTTGAACGGAAACTTTTGTGTTTGCAGCTGAGTTGCTCAGAAAACTACCGACGGCTTGCAGAGTCGAAATTGGAATCTGAAAATAATTCAAATACACGAGTTGACAGTAGATAATAGAACATAACGATTACAATAAGTTATTTTTCAAAAAAAATAAAACCGACTTCATAACCACAAAAAGGCACTCAAAAGCGAAAAATTATTTACTTAAAATTATTAAAAGCGTTACCCACTTCTCTATTTGAAGTCGGTGCCAGCCAAGTCTAATAGGTAGTAGATAGATAATACCTACATGTATCTACCTACTTACTACTACTACATACATAGTGTCTATCTAATATCCAATAGGCTTGGCTGGCACCGACTTCAAATAGAGAAGTGGGTAACGCTTATAATAATTTTAAGTACATAATTTTTCGCTTTTGAGTGCCTTTTTGTGGTTATGAAGTCGGTTTTTTTTTTTTGAAAAATAACTTATTTTACCCTTTTTAGTGCATAACAAGTTTTAATTAAATTACATGCATCTATTAAATTTCGTGTCTGGGCCGTTATACACTGACGGATATATACTTTTTGAAAATTTCAAGTATGTACCTATAACGGTTAAGAAGATACAGATCTGTAAAGTGCGCACATATAGACACACGGACGGACGGACGGACGGACGGACGGACGAACAGACAACAAAGTCTCAGAAAGTGTTCATTTGGTAGCCTTTGGGTTCGGAACCCTAAAAAAATTGACTTTAAATGCCGCGCTAAAGTGAAAATATTCACTAGTAATAATGATGTCATCAAGGTATAAAAGGACAATGTCCAAAATGGCCCTGTACAATTAAACCATCTGACACACACGATAATTAATTGTCTATTTTATTACAATAATTCCAAATACTTTTATAACACGGACTAGTTGTATTTCAAAATGAATATTAAAAAGTATTATTTGCGATTATAAACATTTATTGCCGCCATATGGCCAACAGAGTACTGAATCACTCTACTACGCTATAAGAGGCATTTCCCTATATTGTGGATACCCGAATTATGAAAGCACTGTGTAGCCAACCTAACAACGGAAAGTATTATTTACGTAGTAACTATTACATAATATGTGGTTTTATGCTTATAATTTTTTTTTGCTGTGTTGATTGGTACAAAGTACGTTCATAATTCTGAGTTATTTATTTATGTATGCAGTGTCGCGGGACTGAAATGGTCGCCATCTTCGCCAAATGTCATGTCATGTCAAAAAATATTAGGTATGTTTAAAAAAGTTTGCACCCTAACAAGACTTGCCCGGTAGAACATTCCTGTGAAGACAAATTATTTATATTTATATATAATTATTTATTATAATTATTAATATATAATTATTTATTGAGGGCCCGGTGGCGTAATTGGGAGAACGGTCGGCTTTGATGCCGTGGTACCGAGTTCAAACCGCCGTGCACCAATGAATTTTTCCATCGTAAAATATATGTGCGCTTCTCACAGTGGCCCTCCGGTGAAGGAAAACATCGTTAAGAAACCAATAACCCCCGCATGGTGGTAGAACATATCTAGTGTCCGCCTGGCCAGCTACCACCCTCAAGTCAGAAAATCTGTCGCCAAACATCTAATGTGTTCCGGCAGCTATCCTTGAGAGCCAGTTCCCATTCTAGTCCACATCTCTATTCACTTAGCAACAGGTGAGATAGTGGTCAAACGCTTGCCTATAAGATATAAAAAAAATTATCCCCACCTTTATTCACTCCATATCTCTGGTGATACTAATCAGATCTCGATAAAATTAAAATGGGACCACCTCGGAATCGTATCCTACCTATTAAAAAAAGAATCATTTGAATCCGTTCAAAACTGATGGAGAAATCGCGTAACATACACACAAAAAAAAAAAAAAAACATACAGACGAATTGAGAACCTCCTCTTTTTTTGTGAAGTCGGTTAAAAATACTAGTCTATTCTATTCGTGTGACTTAAGTAGTCTATTAATGTACGGCATGAAATTCGCTTGAGCGTACCGAGTATGCTATACGTAGACTTACTCAGGTTACGAGTATCTTATACTATTTTATA
Source organism: Cabera pusaria (assembly GCA_954871355.1). Taxonomy (NCBI): domain Eukaryota; kingdom Metazoa; phylum Arthropoda; class Insecta; order Lepidoptera; family Geometridae; genus Cabera; species Cabera pusaria. The sequence goes on from OX940896.1 coordinate 16,753,052, forward strand.
CATTTCTAGACATAAACCCGCTATTCTTAAAATAAATAATATGTTACAGAACCCTATTTTTTGATATTATTATACACCACGAATTTTTATCGAGGTTAGTAAGAGTTTTTAGAATATAAGTAACGTATTCTTATAATGTAATGTGCTGTATGCTGATGTAAAGAAAATTTCAGATTTATTAGGTAATTAATGATCGATGATTGAGATCGCTCTTGCACAGTCCCGTTTTAAAACCGCCTATTGAGCGAATGTGTTTAACCGACTTCACAAAAAATGAGGAGGTTCTCAATTCGACTGTATTTTTTTTTAATGTTTGTCACCTCAGAACTCCGTCAAATCTTATCCAATTTGAATTCTTTTTTTGTTTGAGAGATTATGCCCTCACGTTTGGTCCCATTCGATCAATTGAATCGAGATCTGATAATGATCTCCGGAGACTAGTGGATATTTTCACTATCGTGGCATGTGAAGTCGGTTTTTTCGTTTATACGATCATAAAATATTAAGCCAATGATTGTTTAAGAATGTAAGTTTTAGTGTAGAATAGCAAATGATCTATCTATAACTCTTTAACTTACGTTAAAAATGTCCTGGAAGAAAGTTGGATTCTTTTCAGCGGTAATTTCTTTTCTGACAGTAAGACCTCCTTGTCCATGAGCAGCATCGATGACTCCTACATTTCCTGAACCTCCAATATCTATGTCCACTCTCTTTTGAGCTTGTTGGAAGAATGGTGGGGGAGGTGGAGGAATTTCAGCGTCACCACCTACGTAGCCTCCAATGTAAGCAGTTTTATGAATGTGGTTACGGTGGGGCTTGTAATGAGTCCGGATTTTTGTTTTTTGTACAACGTAAGGCTGAGGTTCTGCGTACACCTTAAAGTATAAATATTTTTATTTATTTCGTTCCTTTTTTTGGCTTTTTATTAAGCCGTATTATCTTATTAGTCTGTTATACACACTTTTTTTGTGCCATGTGAAACTACGGTTGAGTCGCCGTGTGTAGGTACAATCATCAGTGCTGTATAAGGGTTAAGTCATTACATCGTAACGTAATCACCTTGCCTCGGAATAAGCTCATGCATCTCAAGCTACCACGACGCGATACGCGATCAACTAGCCGTTGCCCTGCTTGTGCCCTGTTTACGGACACGCGCTCTTCCCAGTACTGCAGCGGCGCCAAGCCTAGAGGTTACATTAAAACAGGAGAGCAATACAAACTTCTGCCACAGTTTTACAATCATATGTAAAACTGTGTCTGCCATCACATCTGTCAACAAACTTCCATAGTTATTCATACAACTGCTGCACTGGCGACAGTCTCTACCTACACACGTCGAATCAACCATTGTTTCTTACGGCAAAAACACGTGAGCATGAGCACAAGAGGCCTCAAATGTAAACAGTTATAATATGTTATACTATATGTTATACTATAAGTGTTAGCACATGTATTCTGGATTCTAGTTATTTCGTTTCTAACTCAAGAAATATTGTTATTGATAACATAAACAAGTTACTATTAAGATAGTCTTTTTGAAGTGCACCCATTTTGAGACTTAAATGGTCAAACATGTTTAGGACGAACAAAAGAACAGGTACATTTGGTACGTAATCTAGGTGTCTGGAGCCCTTGTCATTGAGAGCTTTTTTTACAAAAGGTGGCCTAAATTCAATTTTTATTAGTTATTTTTTCACATAAAGTGATAATTCAAATATGAATTATTTATCAGCGGTTCTTCGGCATGTGGTGCAAACAAATCACTTACACCAAACTATGCAAAGCAAACCTGATGAAACATATTATATCGCGGCATCCATATAGATTGCCTCCAGAAGCTCAGCAGAGGCATTCTAAACATTGCCGTGAATAAGTTCTGAAATAAAAGCGTTAAGTTATTGTCATTTAGTGAAAAGTTTTAAACTTACTTCTTTAACGAGAACAGGCTGAGCGTTAGCTTTAACATCGATTTTAGCATCAATATGAGCATCAGATGCTAAAGGTAATGGGTTGACTTCATTGGAAGCGTCTAGATTAAGTACTTTGTGAATTTTTTTGTCTGCATCAGGTTTATTTTCAACTGATACTACTGTTTCCTTTATTGCAGTGCTCGGGATTGCAAAAGATTGAGTTCCTGAAAATTTATATCCTGCTGATCCGGTTGCCGCAGATTGACCACCCTGTAAACATGATATCGGTTTTAAGAGTATTTTGAAAAGAAGCATGAATGAAGCAAAAAACTATGTGCGAAAAGCCCCGCATATCCATTGTAAAGGTGTGATGTAAATGGAAGTCTCGAAATCCGAGACGCGAAATGCGAATGAATGTGCATTGTGAAAGCATGCTCGGAGCTAGGATATTACCTTATTCCAGGGGTATTTTGCATTAGTATGGCAAAGGTAGATCTATATTAGACCTATAGGTAGACTTTGCTGCTGTTACAAAAATCAAAGATGACGAGTGATTAAAAAGCAGAACAATTATAGTTTAATTTTCATATTCAATTAGTTAGTTTACAAACGACTCTACTGTGACTTTCAGCGCAAGTTGACGCATTGACATAAAACACTTTTATTTATCATCGGACATTAAATAAAAATATAATTAAACAGTTAAAATATATTAATATTAAAACAGTCGCAGCAGACCTGACCATTATACGTACATAATAAGATTAAGAGTTTGTTAAGCACTTCACGGTTTGTTAATATCACTTCCTACACCATTAGTTACAGTTAGTCCTTGTATTAAATTTCCTCTCCAATTATTTCTGTTCGACTTATATCCCGTGCGTCTTTTAAGACCTACCAGCCCTGCTGAAGCAACTTGGTTGCCAGCTTGTGCTGAAACAAGGCCGTTGCCTATTGCAAAGCCGTTTTCAGCAGCTAAGCCTCCAAGGCTTGCCGATGCCTGCATGTTTCCACCTGCAGTTGCGCCCGCGAAGAGGCCACCTGAATTTTTAAGTTTTATTATAAGGCACAATCTAGATGCAAGAGCGCATACTCTACAGTAGAACGATTTATAATCCATTATCAGCCAATTTTCATCCACTGCTGGACATAGGCCTCTCCCATGGCACGCCACTGAGCTCTGATTTATAATAGACTTGTAGTTTCTATCACCTGTTATTAGTTTCTTATATGCAACGGATGCTTTTAATACTCTACCTACAATATCATACATACACTATTAGGTATCTACTTGTATGCAAATAATGCCAAATTTCAACCTATCTAGTCAGATAGATAAGATATTAAGAAACTTTCGTAAATAATTATTCATTCCAATTAAGTGTTGTTTGATAAAATAACGTACAAGAAATGATTTATAGTTTCGTGAAAAATCTTTCTTTGTTTCAAGGTGTTTTAAAGACAAAACATTATTACGAAAATTCAATATAGATAGGCAGACGCCTAGCTATACTAAATTTTAGACTGATAAAAAGAGGGACGGAGACGGTTTTTATCCGTGTAAAAATTAATAATTTATAATCAAGGCTCTTACTTTAGATGTTTCATAAAAACGTTGACGCGAAAAATAAACATTGACGGAGATTTTATAATATTTTTCCTCAACATTGCGTCAGTTTGAAAGTAATTTTATGACAATCTTGCCCTTCTGACGCAAGACAAAGGTGTACGCTCAATTAACCCCGTTATGGCTGCGACTTGATAAGCTAAAAATTACTAAGAATATCACGAGACATTACCTACATACCTTAACGTAACGTAACTTGTACCAAGAGATAGCTGTAATCTAATATTTAAGTAGTTAGTAACAACTTATTGAATTATCTCTCCTTAGGGCGAGTTTCGAAGCAGTTTCGTTATAATGATCATAATTATAATCTACTGTTATCTAAGAGCTTGAGCCTATAATGTAGAAATAATGCGGCTATAAAAGTTTATTGTATAAAAATTCCCAGTTAGATCGTAAAAAAGTGTTAATTTCAGTTCACAAAAGAATAAATTCGTAGTTCATGATATTCTTTAAGCCTTAACGGCTATAAAATATGTTACAATTGACACTTAGATGACTCAAACTTTATTTTTGTCTTTTGGCAGTTTGCGCTTTTTTGAACAAATATAGTGACAGCGATTTAATTGTGTTTTTGCTAAGATTTATTTTTAAAAGCATATAAGTTTATAAACTAGCCAGATCTTGATTTTAACACCTGATAACTTACGGAAAACAAAACAAGTATGTAAAATATAAACTCTAATACGATAACTTAAGTTGTAATTAGAATTAATCGTTCCAATGTATCACCAATAAATCTTAAATGAACAGACAACTTTATTTTTGTGTATTTAAACCTAAACGTTAAAGACTTTACTTTGAAAGGATTTTAATAATTAAGATATTTTAATAGGCGGATAAGGTCGAAACATATGTTGATCGCTATATCGACATCGCGTAAGTCACGTTAAATTCCCGATTTTAAATCTATTAATAATAAATATTTTAATAGCTAAAAAACCAACTTTACGTCCCGTGCAAGTCAGATTCAGTAGCAAGTTTGGGGTCATTATTTCCATATCTCTGGAGATACTTATCAGATCTCAATAATTTGTATAATGGGAATACCGTGGGAGAATACGTCCTACCCAAGAAAAAACAATCATTTGAATCAGTTCGCAGTTGGCGGAGTAATCGAGTATAAATATACAAAAAATAATCATACAGTCGAATTGAGAACTTGATATTTTTCGTAAGTCAGTTGAAAAGACAGATTATTTAGTGTAGAGAAAAAATCCATACTATTTACTTCCTACTCATTACAATTATACATGTGAATTGAATTGACAAAGTTTGTCTCATTGAATTTGGCATATAATTAGCTTATAACCTGGATAAACACACGATACTGTTAACGAGAACATTTTACGCGGGAAAACCTACACTAGTGTAGGTTTTCCCGCGTAAAATGTTCTCGTAAGTCTATAAACCAGAGTACTTGAACTATTATTTATTCTGTGACTAGAGTAACTAGAAAAAACTAAATATATTAGTAAAACCGTAAAAGGAATATCTTACCTGTACTACCTCCTTTGTTACCGTAAGCACCTCCTAAGCCAGCCATAGCTGACTGACCGTGAGGAGTTCCGGCATGAGCAAACAAACCACCTCCGATTCCTGTAAATAATTAAAATGATTGACGCTGATGAATATGAGTATAACTGCATTCTATGTTATATTATAGAATAACGTATCAGTCAGTTAAGAATTGTGTGATTTAAAGGAAAATATGTAAATAGTAATGATTAAGATGCAAATTAATTTGGTTCTGGAAAATGATTGTTGTTGATGGCTTATCCATTATCTTCGGGGTACCCAAGTGAGCTTGATGGCATTCACCGGGTTATTGGTATCTTGCTCACCTAACTCATTTTGAATATTAAAACCCTTTGACTACACCGATACATAAAATATAAGAGGAAATCTTTGCGTGGGCTTGCGCCGGATAAAAAACTTGTACCGTACAGATTCAGAAAGCCAAAGAGGTATTTATAAGATTTCTCATGGCTAAAAAGGTTAAACTTTGTAATGTAGCTTACAATGAATATTGCTATGGAGACAAATGAATCCACCATAGTTTTAACTTAATAACGGCGAATCTACCAAAACTTAAACTATTTCAATTATTTGACACTTGCAAAATACACTAATCGTGTGGAGCCATAATGAAACCGAAAAACAAGTAAATGTGATCGCACGTTGCATTAAATGGCGATTCTGTTTTGTTTATTATTTTGTCTCGGGAAGGTCAGACATCTATTTACAAAACCTATTTACTTAATTCCTATTAAATATGTTGATGAACTACGATCTCATCTCCAAGCATTATAAAATTGTAATTGTATTTAAGAGAGATATTAGTAGAGATTAATAGATGCCGACCTAGGCGAACGTATCACGATGATCGGAGACGTGTTAAAGAAAGGCCAAGTCAAAAGTACCTATAACCGGCGATTATGTATTAACGAATAGTGTTCTGCGATGAACGCACTCATGAAATTGAAAGAAGCGAAAGAGGTATGTCAGGATCGTAGCATGTGAAAAGAAGTAGTCTCTGCCTACCCCAACGGGAAATAGGCGTGATTTTATGTATGTATTTTTGTATGTATTTTATATGCATAAGTACATTGTGGAGCTGTCAATTGATTAAAAAATAATTACCTGCAGGTCCCCCAATGCCAATTCCCGCATGATACCCTGCGAAGTTGACGTCTAATTTTCCATCTTTCCAAGTAATGAATTCCGCCTGTGAAAAGTAAAAAAAAAATGGTGTAAAAAAAATTAATAAAGATCTATAAACTAAGAAGTCAGTTTCAGTATCAAGTTCGAGAGATTTATCTCAATATCTCATATACTCATCTACAGATCTTAATAAAATTTACTAAAGGAACACACTGTCTACCCAAAATAAAATGGTTCATTTTCAGAGAGGAGTTTGATTTATTTATGGTTATATCTCTGGTGGTACGCATCAAACTTCAATGAATTGTTAAAAATTTAAATAAATAGTTTGATGGTACCACCGTGGTGATATAACCCTACGAAAGAAAAATGAATTATTCGAATCGGTTCACAAATGGCGGAGTAATCACGTAACCATCATACAAAAAAACATACAGACGAATTGATAACCTCCTTTTTTGAAAATCAGTTGAAAAATGAGAAAAATGTTTGTAAGTAATGAGTTAATAATACATATTTAAATAAAAATATAAAAACCGAACCAAAAGTAGCTTTTAAAATAAACCACTACAATAATTAATGTTTCGGGTACTGAACCCGTACCGTGTATAAAATATCTTAACAATAACACGTTATCTAAAATTAAATTTTATCTCTGATACTTACTCTTATACTTACTCTAACTCTTATCTTTTAAATAAAAATCGATCAAAAGTGGTCACCGCCGCCTATAAACACCTGCAACACAAGTAGTATTGCACGTGCTTTGCCTACCTTTTACATAGAGGACTCTTTTTACCCCTCTCTTAAATCGCTACATGTTGTACCGTAGCGGAAAAACCTCTGGTGGGAAATCGTTCCACATTTTGCAAGTCCGCGGAAGAAACGACTGCATAAAACGTAACGTATGCGATGTCCACGTGTCAACAATATGTGGATGAGCTCTCTCGCGGTGTCGAGAAGAACGATGATAAAAGCGAGATAGCGGGATGAGGTTGAAGATTTCATCAGAATATTCCCCGTTATAATATCGGTAGAAGAGGATAAGTGAGCCAATATCTCGGCGTAACGCTAGTGGCTCTAATTTGTCAGTAAGTACAGGACTGTCGACAAGTCTATCGGCTCTTCGCTGTAGGGAGTCAAATGGTTGCAGCTGGTACTTCGGAGCCCCACTCCAGAGATGAGAGCAGTATGTATGAATTTAATTAAATAAAATTTAGAATTTAATAAAAGGCGGCAATAGCCCAATGGATAGGGTGTCGGACTGGCAATCGAGAGGTCGTGAGTTCGAATCCCACCCCACCCATTGCACTATTGACGTGAACCCACTCCAGACACAAGCATATTTAGCTTAGTTGGAGGGGTTAACAAGAATACTAGTAATGTGCAACACACATTGCGAGTAATCTTAATAGGGTAAGTAATCTAAATAGGGAAAACCTATACATTTAAAAATGTCAATAAAATCATGTTAATATGTTTGTAACACGGTACCCAATAAATACTACTCCTGTTTTTTTTACATACTGTATACATATCTATTTTCTATTTATATTATGTGTACCTACCACATAATATAAATACATACCTATGTGTTAATAAATAGTTGGTGTTATAAATAGTCGCGGTATCAGTTTATTTAGACGTATTTATTGAAAGGAGTATTAATAAAATGTAAACTTCATCTACTCTCGACATAGTCGCACAAATCCTCGCAATAAAACGATCTCAACAGCTCACAACAGTTATAAAATTGTATAATTATTGTACTCGAAGCTTTGTAATTACATGTACGTTTATTTATAGAATTAATTACTACCTTACACACGTTAAATAATTGTGCAATTCTGTTGGTGTTTTTCCATTATTTACATTATCGCATAAATTTATTTTGAATTTAGCTATACAAAAACAAGATTGTCTTGAAAGTTTAAACCCTAATTTTATGAAAAAAAAGTCTGTTATTAAGTCTGTAAGTTATTGACGTCTAAGCATTTAAATTATATAAATATGAATACAGTTGTTTTATTAAAAAGTTAGTATTAATTCAGTTAACTTTCATGAAGTTATGCATAGTAAATATGTATTTTATATATCTTTGTGCGCAAAGAGCAAACTATTTAGCATTGAATATTAAATTTAATTTCAAATACGTGATTCAATATTAATATTCAAGGTGTAACTTTAGTTTGCACTTCAATACTAAATTAAATTGGAAGGACGACTACCTATTCTAATATACGACTATATTTTGATATTTAACCAACCTAAAACCCAGAACCTTTTTACCTGACTACGGCGAAGCAAAAGGGCGGGTTATGTTTTTATGTAGCAGTAAAAAACTAATTAAATTAGCAAGAATATATATGTGTAATATGTTGAAATAAACATAGGTACATAACTTATATATGAAATTTGTTTTAAAATGGAAAATTACTATTCTTAATTATTATTAATTATAATTAAAAAATTTAACATTTTATTAATTTTAGTAAAGTTGCGAAATGTTGTAAAAATTTTAATTTAATTTTATAAATATACTTAAATAAACATATTTATTATTATTATACAAAAACTAAGTTTTTTTTTTATTTCCATATTAAACAATATTTACAAATAGTACATACGAGTATATACAACTTAAACTAAATTAAGATAAAAACTATTTAAACTGATATAAATAAATAAAATGTTATAAATATAAAACAGTGCCTAGGTCGCAGCTATCTGCCGGTAACGTTCCCAAAAAGCTGGCGACGTTACCTCGTTGAATTGCTAGGCTAATCCGTTGGCCGAGGTAAGCACCAGCTCTTTGGTCACGAGTGACGTCTATTAATCGTCCTAATTTATTATTATCATTTATATTATTAGAATCATAGTGATAATCATACTAATATAATTGTGTACACATTCAAATATATTGCTATTACCAGTATCAAGAGAAGTGCATAAATAAATGTAGGTATTTAGTCTAAATCTGCGGAAGCCAACCGCAGGCTAATGCGACAGCCCATTAGCGGACAAAAGGGGCGCTACCTAATCCATAAGCAATTTTATTAGGTACTGGAAATACACGAAGTCAAATCGTCATTTGAATTACCAGAACATGTACAATATATAATTTATTAAAGGTCAATTTCCTATGAATGTAAAGCCTACACGTTATTGATGTACTTATGACTGTGCTCACTGAAATGTACTGCACTCGGAAAGTATGAAAGTAACGGCGTAGTGAGTACTAAGATTAGCTGGTCAATTTTTTCCAATTGGAATTTAGACGGATAGTCTAGATGAAGGGCTAAATTCACAGCGAAATGAATAATTTATGGAAACAAAAGTTTATACATTAACCATCAACAGTACCTACACAATATAATAGATTTAGTGGCTCTAAAGGTGGCCGGCCAATAATAAAGTTTAATGCACGCAACTTCAAGTCTACTGCAAATCTGACGGTAAACTTGACCGTGACCATGACAATGATAACAATTTGACTTTTCAGGATTCTTTCCAGTTAGCCACTAGACAGAAACCAGAAACGTACCAACTTTATAAGGTATTGAATGAGTAGTGGTAAGTATTTGTGGTCCCTAGTTGTTTTTACGAAATCCACCAGACTATACTCGGAGTTGTTATATTTTAGTCTAGCTTCAGTAACATTTTTATTTTAACATACCGAACGGACAAGATCTTGATCATCATCCCATCTGATCTGATCCTGATCGGTCTTTGATGGAATCACACTTGTCAAGAAATGGAATTCAGCATAAAGACAAGGCTCCAACCGCGGGACAACGGATTCCCCTGTTCAATGTAGGGTTGCCAAACATACATTTACACGCACCACCAACGCATGTTTCAGTGCTTCAGACAATTTTTGTCCATAAAACTGTGAATATACTCCATACTGATCGCAGTGCAAATCGTATAAATCATATGAATGGAACTGATCATCTGTCTATCAGCTCCGTTATATCGTCGTAATAATGGCAACCCTAGAAGCTCTGCGGATAAAAGAGGAAAACTGAATGACTTTTGAATCTACAATAAACATAAGTGACAAACAAACGAGTGGCCCACCTCATGAAAAGTGGTTGAAACGTGGTCGCCGCCGTTTATAGACACCTGCAATACTTCTTTTATTAAAACTCTATTAATTACTGCATGTCATCATACCGTAGCAGGTAAATCTTAGGCGGCAGTCATTTCACATTTTGCAGGTACGTGGAAGGTTTGACCACATGAAACACGATATATGAGATGTCCACGTATCTACAATATTGGGCACTTTGGTGTAGAAGTTTAAAAAAAAAAAAAAATTATTATTTGCAGACTGCAATTTAATTCCAGTTTCACTCGATAAAGACTAACGATGTGGTTAAATAATGAATGTGCTTGTCGGAAACGCGATTTTCTAGATAGAGATACCAAACGCACTGAATTGAACGTCTATAGACTGGTTGTAAATATACAGGGTGTCGGGTTTCATATGGTACAAACGAAAACCATCGATTTAGGACTCCAAGGGCTACCCAGAAAACCCCCATATATGTTCCGCGAAAATCTATAGTTTTCGAGAAACTTGAGTTTTATTTGTTTTGGAGTTAGTCCCCGAAATGTTGCAATTGATTTAAATTTTCTCTCTGACTATAAAAGCCAGAGCCCTATTTTTTTTTGTGGGACTTTAATCAATGAATAGGTCTTTAAGGAAAAAATACATTTTTTTATTTAGGCTTATTATTTTCTGAGAAAAAAAATAAAACATTTTTTTTTTTATTTAGATGATATTTGAACTTTTACTTTGGGCAGGCTTTTTTTCCGAAAAAACGCAGAATAAAAAAGTTATAACTGATTTTAAAAACTTGTCTGTTTTATGGACCCTCTGCTTGCCAAATTTCATACGGCCACTACAAGAGGTTCAGGTCTAAAAACATAATTAACGAAATTAAGTAAGGGTTTTAATATTTAAATTATTTCTTCTGAAATACACTCCGGTAATCTCTTTTTTACATAATTAACGCATAATGAAGGAAATAAGTTGTAATAAAGCCCAACATTTTTAAATTAAGGAAATTTAAGAGTATAAATTGAGGTTTAATGTTGAAAAATATTGTCAATTTTCCTAGCCTATCTTTTGTCATTTATGTAATAAGTTACAGTTATGCACATGATCTCTCTTAATAAAGTTTCTTTTTAGACGATAAAAGAAGTGATCACTTTTAGTTTTATGAACGTAATACAATGAATACAAAAGAGATATTAAGTTCAGTAATGTATTATGGCACTTTGATTATCAAGTAAATAATAAAGTTGTGGCAATACAGAAATAGAATAAAAATCCAACAATTAAGTACTTCAACTGCGTGTCAGCAAGACATGATGCAATGAAACAATGTTATTATTGTTATAGATAAGTATTAACATGAAATTACTTCGATTGAGTTTAATTTTGATTTTAAAAATATAATCACCATTATTTAATTTTAATTCTGAATAAGTATAGGTACTTACTTAATGAATAACTGTCTAATATTTTTTGCCTTATGGATAAGACTGTATACATACGACACTCATAACTTGGCTATCACATTCTTGCATATCTCTGTATTTACCTACATTCTGACTAAATATAAAATTGATTAGGCATTGATTATTATTGTCTCAATTGCTCGTAAGCATAAATTTTTTTAAGTTTCATTATGTCTCCACACGATTAGTATATTTAGCCAGTGTCAACTATTAAAATATTTCAAGTTTTTATCAATTTTGGTCGTAGAGATGGGTCAGAGTCACATTTCAGCTCAGTTTTCAAGTAAAAGTCTAGTCTGTCATACCTTCAGTAAAGATGAGGTGTTTACTGAAGATTTTCAGTGGAATTTTAGTGAGAATGCAAATAGCATGTTTTTCAACATTGTGCTGTTTCCCTACTCACGCACACATTCACCAAAAAAAAAAATTAAGTTAATCTAAAAGGTAACACGACATTCGTTGTCTGTTAGGTGGTAAGAAGTTCGCCGGGCAGCTAGTATAGAATAACTTAACCTTACAAACAGTCGAAGATCAATATTTAGCATTTTTGATCCATAAAATTCTTACCTAAATGTGTACAATGTTCTATACATATATAATCAGGTAGACAAATCTACTTTAAGTGTTTATTTTTTAAATTATTTCATTATTTCTAACAAACAAAATCAATATCACGCAAACGAGCTTTTTGTGTATTTATTTAATATGTATACTTTTTATATTTATCCTTGCAAAGCTCAAAGGCAGGCATAATGAAAAGCATTGAATATGAAGCTCAATACAAAATTTCAATTTACTTATTTCGGCACTATACTTTAAAAAAAAACGTTTATCCCGTTGATTAAAAACGGAAAACCATTGAAATCCCGATCACGTTTGTACAACAACGTTCGTTTGAATGAAACGCGAAGAATGCAATGCAATGCAACACAATTGTTAGGTACTACACTTGTTCAGAAAGTAAATATTGTATTTAAATGAGGGACAAAGTGAAATCTTTAAAGCTCTTCTGTGACAAAGCAAAGCGCATGCCAGTGGTTTGTTTTGTTTAATGCCACTGCATTGCGCTCATCAACTTGAAACAATGGCCAGCAAGTGGTAAAGTGATAAATGATTATTCTCAACTTAAGTTTAAAGTTTCATTTTACATTTTAAAACTTTAAGAGCATATTTTATTGATAAAGAGTACAGACATAAATTGAAAGTGACAAAAATTAAAGATTATTTTACAGGCAAGCATTTTTGTTCAGTGATTTGTGGCAAGATCGCAGCTAACTCATGGTTTATGGTTATAGCGGCGACGCAACCAGGCCGTCTCGTCGCTACAGAGAGTAAATTTATGTCTGTAACCCTAAGATTTACTTTCATTTACCTTCTAATACTAGAAATAATAAAGGACAAATACTATTAATAATGATTTTCAGAAAGTTTTTTACTCATAATAATGCATTTACAATAGCGTAGCTATTTCACAAGCAATCAATTATATACTAGCCATACAGTAATTAGGCTGATGGCTGATTTTAACTTAATTTGCTTATATAATATTAAGAGTGTGTCCAATAACGTTTCTCTTATTGCCTCTATTAAAGTGGAAGACAATTTGTTCTTGTGCTCTTCACGACACTGTCAGTAAGTGCCTTTATTATTTTGGGTACTTTTCCTTCTACACATACCATTTTTTCCTTCCTGTATAACCCGCATTAGTTTTATAATAAAAGAGCACACATCTCTCGTGTTTGTTATCCGTATCTCCAAATCCCTTTGACTATCGGGTCTTAATGAACCGGATTAAAAAGCAAAGTCGAATAACGAGATTCAACCATAACAGTTTCAATCCCTTAAGACTGGATTAAGAAAAACAACAGCTCTCAAAGGCTCCACAATAATAGAGTATTTGTTGAACGTATTCAATTTGCGTAACACCTGCGTACTAATACCGTATTTGCATCATAATATAATGATGCGGAAGCTGTGTTGAGATTATAAACGACTGGAAATGTCTAGCTTCGACTTGTTTGTTCTTTGTTATAGAGTTGTTAAGTAAATGCGAAAACTTAATCAATGGCTTGTGGAAAATTAAAACTTAGGACTTTTTAAGGCACCGTACCTGAAAATGAAAAAAGAAACCCTTACAGGATCACTTTGGTGTCCATCTGTCTGTCTGTATGTCTGTATGTCTGTCTGTCTTTCTGTCTTTCTGTCTGTCTGTCTGTCTGTACGTCTGTCCGTCTGTCCGTCTGCCCGTCAGTCAAGACCCTTTTTCTCAAGAACGCGTGATATCAAGTTGAAACTTATATCAAATACTCAAATTTACGGTATCTTTCAGCTGTGAAAAAATCAAACTTGTAAGTCAACGCGATCAAATGATATGATCGTTTAAGTCTCAATTTTTGCCTAATTTTGTGATTTCACAAGCGAATCATGGGGTACTTCCCGTGGACCTAGAATCAAATTTGGCATGAAGAAAGGTCTCGAAGTACTTTTTTTAAATATCTCATAGGCTAGCGTTTGACCACTATATCACATGTTGATAAGTGATGATGCGGTCAAAGATGGTAAGCACGCTAGGCCTAGAATGGGAACTGACTCTCAAAGATAGCTGTCGGAACACATAAGATGATTGGCTGGTTTTATAAAGAAAAAAATAAAAACCGTAAAAAGTGAATTTACTATTACAAACTTATTATTTGCGATTGGTGCATTAACAATGTCTAGACTGCGGTCTCCCTTGACTTGAACTGCAAAGTTAAGTTTGTACTTGAACCTAGTATGACAAGTTTGTGCGGAAGTCTCGGTGCACGAGTCCAACTCCCACTTGACCGTTTTTTATGTATTATTTCTTTCTTCTCTTTCTGTCTCTCTTTCTTCCTTAGGTTTGAGCCCCGTTAAAAATGTTTTAAGATAATCGGGGAGGTACTGTTTTTGAATTAAGTATCAGTAGTGATAAGAAGCTCCTTAATTTATGCTGTTGTTCTTGTAAAAAATCGGTTCACGCTATTCACATCAGCACGCACCTGGCTAGCAATATATTGTTTTATAACGGACTAGACAATAGAAGAAGGTATTGAATTCTTGATTTTTTAAATCTTTTTATATACATAAATAAAGGTCCTACAACAAATATCCAGAGATATGGAGAAAAAACCCCCAAAATCACTGCACGACATGTGAAGTCGGTCGAAGTTTCGTATACACACAGAATATTAATGTTAATTTTGTTTTCAAATGATTTTGTTGTTTGTTACAGTACACATACAGGTAGGTAATGCTCAATTATAATAATTTCCTTATTATAACCGGCTGACCAACTAGATCAAGGTCAGGTGCTGTTACGAAAATGTATGATATGACTTCACTTAAAATTACATACGCGTTATACCTCGAACATGAACATGCAATTAAGTATAATGTCACCATAATTTTTCAAGTAACTGCAGGTAAGCTATTCTTTGCAAATGCCTTTTATTTAACAGTACGAGATAAAAAAAAAGTTCAAGATATTTGATAAAAGTTGCTTGTAATTTTGAAAATTTATTAGTTTGACAGGCTTAATAGTCAGTCAGGATTCAGTCGTTCGTTTGGTGATAATTTGAGATAGATAGATAGATAACTCTTTATTGAACACCACTTACAGAAAGGATACAACTTAAAACTAACAAATTATTTCTAATGATGTGTCAATGGGCTGTCTTACCGCTCATAGCGATCTCTTCCAGACAACCGTGTACCGAATGGATTGAATATAATGAAGGGCGATGGTGTCCTAATTACATAAGCAAAATTCTACTTACTATAGATATATTTATATACCTACATACTATTACATATATACTATACCAACAGACATACATACATATACAACATATATATTTAAATAGCGGCAATAGCCCAATGGATAGGGTGTCAGACTGGCAATCGAGAGGTCGTGAGTTCGAATCCCACCCTACCCATTGCACTATTGACGTGAACCCACTCCAGACACAAGCATATTTAGCTTAGTTGGAGGGGTTAACAAGAATACTAGTAATGTGCAACCCACATTGCGAGTAATCTTTTAAAAAATATATATATATATATATATATATTATAAACCTACTAACAATAATAACAACTAGTTGATAGAGATAAATAGTTAAAGACAGTAAGCTTTTACACGACGTAGGTGAGAGTAGTGACGTAGTACGAGATAATTAGATGTTTAGATAAATAATGTGTAACGATCTGATAATAGTGTTGTTGGCTACCGTCATTGATATACTTATGTATTGATAAACTTTGTTACGTCTTTAATACGGTATAATGTAGCTATTTACTGTTTCTAAATAAATAACTTTAATTAAAAAAATAAAACTAACGATAAGTTCTGTCCTACTGATGCGAGTTCTCTCTCCACTGAACCGAACAATGAATGATATTCCGTATGCGATTCGAAACAATGATCACGTAGCATGGTAAGCATGCATCAGCACATGGAAGCGTGGTGATATATGGCAAAGTGCTTCGTTTGATTTACTGCGTTCATGCCCACTTTGGTTTGGAAATCTCAGCATCGTAGGACAGAGCAAGCGAGATTTATTATACGTTCCAATTAAGTTAGCCTGTGTACCTAGTTGATGTAGGATATGTAAGAAGAAAGACCTTACGTAAGTGGGCATCCCGAGGCGAGAGATTTTCTCTATACTATATTTTATCTATATCTATATTTTAACAAATATAACGAACGTTGGGTGAACAACTATTGTTGTATTACCTTAAAATAAAAATCTTATATAATCGAACAGTGGTCGTCATTTTTTACCTCATAAAGTTACGATATATTTGCTAGAAAGGAAATCAAATAACGATACAACTATAGTTTAATTTAAAAGCAATCGTGCAGTCTATCAAACATATTTATCATCCATACGTAATTTGCGCACTTGCATTTTTCTGATTATGATCCCGATACGAAACGGAGTTTTAGGCGGTCACATCACACTCATGAAATATATTTCATTTTTTATAGTTTTGTAAAACGATTAAGCTAGCTTGCTGACTATAGTAGAATAAAGATGAATAATTATTGGTATTTATACAGGTATTCACTTCTTTGTTAAGTAAGTCACAGCATTAATATTAATAGCTAGACGTTTCTTTACTGCACACAAACATTGTACGCTGTAATTATTATAAGATCTAACATAATGTCACCACTGTCTGTTAGTAACAAATTGCAAGTAATTTCTTTTTTTTTATCTTTCTGTTCTACTTAATTCCTAGGCCTTTTGTTATACTTGTATACCTACCAATTAATCGTAAGTTGGAAGTTATTAATCTTCAGATTTCACAATATAAAAGAAAGATGCACTCAGAAAGCAACGAACTATGTTCATAATTATTTTAAAACTAGCATAACTTTTAAAAATCAACTTGCGTAGTCGTCGCTTAGCACGGAATATTTCGAACACAATAAAGTCTAATTTCTTCACGTCAAAAGTATAAATAAATACGCTTTTATGTAAAAGTTACTTCTTCAATTATTAATTTACATAGTTACTAGAAAATTCAATTTCATATTCGTATATGTTATTTTTTTTGTTACAAAAGTAGTTGAAGCTTAATGAAAATATAGGTTCGGGTAATTTCAGCAAAGTTGCGTTCGCAAATAGGTGTGTATTTGCCTTCGATATACAGTCTGTAGTTATTGAAAGCTTGCTTATATGCAGTGAAATTCAGTTAATTAATATACACATTTTTACTGTAAGTAATAAGCAATGTTATGCTCAACTGGGATTATTGTGTATTGTGATGGTTCAGAATTCACAGCCGCGAACAAAAGTGTTCAAAGCAAAAAAATACAGCAATACATTTCAAAAACGATAAGGATACTTCATTATATTGCAAAATTGAACGAAATGCTCGCATGAATTTATTACGGTCTCAAAAATGAGAATTATAGTAGTTTATTTTCAAGCGAGGAGGAAGTTTCTGAACAAAAGGTACTGTGGTTCTCAATTCTACTGCCTTTTTTTTCAGTGTTTCTTACCTCAGAACTCCTTAATTTATTCACCGATTAACACGTTAAGTGCGAAGCGAGGCCTAAATCACCCCTGATGCAACTTCCCTGTGGTGCGGCAAGCAAAAAAGTGAATTTCTCTGTCGTGCGAATGGCATAGCTTTGGTTTGGTCCAGTGTAGGAAAGAGATAAATATATATTTGAGATCACTAATGGTTCCGGACTCGGTGGTGTACCTACCTACCTTGGTACCGGATGTCTTAGGCCTCGTGCCGCACTGAATTAATATAATTTTAATGCAGTGCGGAACGAGGCTAAAACGTCCCATATCCCCCCTGACCTCGTACCGCACTCAACGCGAGCTTCCCGCGACCAGTGTTGTGCATCACGTCGATTGGAGAGCACGTCCTTTTAGATTATTTTAAAAAAAATGTATCCTTTGATAGCTTTGTGTTGTTTTGCCAGGTTTTGCCCTTAAAACGATCTAATGAGATATAATTGATCAAAATCGGTCAAGTCGTTGCGTAGTTAAGACAGTTTAAAAACGTCGATATTATTTTTCCCATCACTAATCGCAGCGAAAATTTGCCCTATTTCAGTGCGTTACGAGGTGTATAAGATCCCATATTTTGTTTTGCTAATAATTCCTAAACTAGCCATCAGATCCCGGGGCGACGGTGGATTAGGGTTCATCAATTCACTGTCTATATCAATAAGGACCAAAATTCTCATTTATCTTTGATTTCGCGCCGGAAAATGGATTTTAGTCTGTAAAAGGAGGTGGGGTCTAATAGACCGCGTGTCGCCCTAACGTCTGGTCACGGTACGGGCCGATTATACCTCGTGCCGCAGGAACGGAAAGTATGCAAAAATTGGTGCCGCAGCTAACGTGTTAAGAAAGCTTTTTTTTTGTTTGAGTGAATATTCTTGCCGTTTAGTTTCTTAGTATTTTCATTGATTACAGTATTATTGCTAACTTTCGACTAGTATCTTACGTCTTGGTAAGTGACTATGTGGTTGAGGATGGTATCACGTTAGGCCTAGAATAGGAACCAACTATCAAGAGCATCTGTCAAAACACATTAGTGCTTGGTGACAAATATTTTTAACTTGAGGGTGAGGGTGATAGTTAGCTTGGCGGATACTAGACAGTCCTCTAAAACCGTGAAAAAGTTAATAGATACATCAGTGTCATTATTGGGTAAATTGGGTTAATCGGGCTAGTGATGACAGTCGTTATTCTCCATTCACATTATCTATTCTATCGTCGTTTTTGGTATGCCAATCAAACCAAATATCAGAAGACAAATTTGTCGAGTTAAAACAGCCATCAAGTCCTCAATGTATCGAGTATTTGACAATAATTATTTATTACATACGAAAAACCGGACGTAAATTGACGTAATTGTGTATTAGAAACAAAAACACTAGTCTAATTATTGAACTTGTAATTAAACTGGTCACCTATTAAGTAAAATAAATAGCCTTAAATATTACGTAGAAATACTATAAAAGATACTAGGTACATTAGAATACAATAGATTTTTTGCAAACAATATAACCGCGCTGGGAAACAATGGTGAGGGGCAGAGATGCATATTTGATTACACAGCTGTATACGTTTTTGTTTTATGCCATAGAGGTCAAGGACCATAAAATTGTACGTATTTTTCTTGGCTTCATAAAATTTTTTCGCCTTCAAGTGGACTCAAATTTGTTATACTTGCGTATCTGCGGTGATACCATCAAGCTGACTTGTTCATAGAACTGGATTGTAGCGACGGGAATTCCATGATGGCGGTGATGGTAGGTCCACCGAATTTGGGGTAGTATGTATTGTTATTTTTTTTTTTTGGCTCCACACGATTAGTGCATTTAACAAGTGTTGAAATTTTTCAAGTTTTTATGAATTTTAGTCGTAGAGATGGGTCAAAGTCACATTTCAGGGTAAAGATCTTGAATCAAGTCGCCTTTGTAGGAAGATAGGAATAGTCGGGGGAGGTAGAGGGAGTTAAGAGGATTCCCCCCCCCCCCCCCCACTTGTTTTTCCCTGCCGGAGAGGCGAAGTTTTTTTATTTTTTTAAATGGAAATTTAAATATTTTCATCAGACATTTGTATCATTTTACTTTCTAGCGCTTCGCCGGCCGCTGCCGCGGCACGCTCGCTACGCTCGCTCGGCTCGCGCGATGTGTGGTCACTGTTCTAACATAACCTAACCTTTACTTTAGGGCCATATTTCATCGCATCTCCGGCAGCAAGTTTTGCTCCAGGGTGCTTAGTAAGAACTCCCTTTAGTTTGAGTAAATTGTGAATGTGGGGGGCCACATTCACAATTTACTCAAATTCAGGCGACTCGATATAAGATCCAACCCCATTTCAGGTCAGTTTTCAAGTAAAAGTCTAGTCTAAGTCATATCTTCAGTAAAGATGTGGTGTTTACTGAAGATTTTCAGTGGAATTTTGGTGAGAACGCAAATAGCATGTTTTTCAACATTGTGCTGTTTCCCTACACTCGCACACATTCACCGGGACTAATCCACATTTATTACACATTTACTCGCGAAAGAACACAAGTTTCAGGAAGAAATACAATGAGATCACACACACTTTTCCACGTTCCCGGCAAAAATATGTATTGTTATTATGAGTATTTTTTTATGACACATGTCATTGTCTGTGTCAAATCGTAACAAAAAGCTTGTGTTTAATTTTTTTTTAACTTTTAAATTATTTCCAGGTCTTAGATGTCACCTGGATGAAACCAAGGACGATTTCATCCAGGTTAGATAGTTATTACATGCTTGTCTATATGCGGTTTAAGATGGAATCGTGCTTAATACTTCTCGGTTTTGAAACGTTACTTTATCGTAATAGTCGGGAAATATAATAAACATATTTTAAATAAATGTAATCTTAATTAAATATATATCCGTAGTAAATGTACGACTACACCGCAGCGTCCTGCGTACGCGATATAGGCGGCGTTCAGAAAACGATTAAAAATCAGATCGCGAACGCGCACGTGGATTTAAGCCGATCGTACCTTAAGTATATTTGTGTATTTTTACCAGTTAAAGCCGGTCCACCCGGCGCGTTCCAATGTCGCAATGCAACAGTTATGATGCATTGCCGGCCACACGAGCGCTGCGTCGAAGTAATCAGTCGTATGAGCGTTGCATCAACACAGCGCACTGTGTGAACAGCATGAATATTTTGAATGTTTTAAAACATAGATACAACGTCAGCGTTACGTCGACGAAGCGCTGACACAGCGCGCCGTGTGGACCGGGTATTACTGCAAAGTTATTAAATATTTTGTCTGCCATTTTAATATCATATTATTAGGCCACTGTAATCATTACTACTTCTACTACTACTAAATTATACATGTTTTGAATAATACTCAGTTTTTATCAAGCCAGGTGTGTGTGATTACCAACACAAGTATTTCAGAATTATGTTTATTTCGTCCAAAAATGCTTTTTTAATAACGCTCATTACTTTTAAATTATTCAAAACCACGAACCGAATACATGTCGAAACCGGTTTTATTATAAATATAAAAGAAAAAACATTTGAAATAAGTTTTAAAAATTTTAGTACTTACGCTTGAGATTGAGAACAACACCGGACTCACTGCTCTCTTCTAATTCCAGACAGACAAACTCGGTCTCATCTTAAAACACATCTTACTCAAGACACATAATATTTAATAGTACTACGTACTCAATATCAGGTAAGATAGCGGTATCAAGTACTTGTCTGAGCAAATAAAAAGAACCCACTAAAAGA
The DNA here is from genome assembly GCA_954871355.1 of Cabera pusaria. Classification (NCBI taxonomy): domain Eukaryota; kingdom Metazoa; phylum Arthropoda; class Insecta; order Lepidoptera; family Geometridae; genus Cabera; species Cabera pusaria. Next base: position 16,774,573 of record OX940896.1, read on the forward strand.
ACTTTTCTAGTGGATTAGGTGGACGTTTTTCAGGACAACCTGTCTGTCTGTCTTATTTTTAAAGAGTTTTTCTATTTATTACAATAAAACTTGCAATAACCTAATTGCAATAAATCTTGATCATGACTAAGACACATGATTTAACCAATTTTCAACTTCCTCAAGTCTTCTCTTCCTCAACTTCCTCAACTCAACTTCCTGAGGAGTTTCTCAACTCATCTGTATGTCTTATTTTAGTTTTCAACCGACTTCCAAAAAGCGACCAAACGCGTGGGCCGATTTTGATAATTGGCACGTCAATAGATTTGCTATGCTAGCGCGAGTGTCAACGAAAACATAAAAAAAATAAAAATTCAAAATGGCGGATTTCAGACGCCATAATTTGGGGTTCAAAAAAATTTTTTTTTTCAAAACCTATCGAGTGGGGTATCGAATTAAAGGTCTTAAAATGGAGATTCAAAATATATTTATAACAAATAATTTATGATCTTACAAATCGAAAAAAAAACGATTTTACATGCCGCGTTAGTCACTTTCAGTAACAAGTTTGCGGTGTTTATCTCTGAAGTTACTTATCAGATCTCAATAAAATTACAATGAGACAAAACGAAAATCATATTAACTCAAACAAAAAAAGAATTTTCCAAATCGGTTAAGAATTGATGGAGTTCTGAGGTAACAAACAACCTCTTCCTTTTAATATAGTCGTTTAATAGTACAACTGTAAAGTAAGTAAGCTTAAAAAGCAATACCCTATCTATTTCACGCATTTCGGTGTATTGTTCTTTTTTCCATTAAGTTCACGCACTTTCGCGAAAGATCAAGCCCATGTTGCATTGAGCCGGGTTAGATCTTTGGATGGACTAGTAATAAGTAGTTTAAATCCCTGGAAACTACTCAATAATCCACATGACATCAACTCTCTAAATGAAATGAGAAGATTACGGAATTTGCCGTCCTTTATAACTAAAAAGTGTAAAATAAAACATTAAAATAAAAAATCAAAAAACCCGACTGCGCAAAAAGTGAAGTGTTAAAAAACGAACTGAAAAGAAAAAAACAAGTAAGTCTAGTAGTTTAGACTTCTGTTTAGGGATATCAAAAACTATACCATTTAAATTCTTTCTCGGTCGATACACTCATAAAATAAATTATACATTGTTATATGGAATGTAGAGACTTTAACAGTCGGGACACATTAATGGCTTAACGAATGGGGATTGTATAATTTATTTTATGAGTGTATCGACCGAGAAAGAATTTAAATGGTATAGTTTTTTGATATCCCTAAACAGAAGTCTAAACTACTAGACTAACTTGTTTTTTTCTTTTCAGTAACACTTCACTTTTTGCGCAGTCGGGTTTTTTGTTTTTTTAATTTAATGTTTTATTAAGTCTGTAAACATTAAAACAATATCTAGCGAGGTTTGCATATACGTAAAGCCTTCTAAAAAATTAAAAACGCGCAGGGTGTAGTTTCTTGATAAGGTAAACGTAATTTTTGTGAGACTGTTATTATTTCACTAGAAATATCGCTGAGATTTTAGGTCGGAAAACATTCCTGTGTCACGGTTGGATAAGGATAACTGACAACTTTAATCTAACCAATAAATGTCATCTTGAGGTCATCGTAATGGAAGTGGTGATTGTTTCTCTAATGATTGCCTGTTTGTTGTTCTGTCTAAAGGTACAACCACACCGCGGCGCGACCTAGGTGGCGTTCAGATAGTGCAGTAGTATATGTACCGACTGGTTCACACCAAACGCGATTTACGGCGATTAGAAAACAATAGAAATTCAGATCGCGAACGCGCACGCCGACGCAGTGCGACGCGGTTTGGTCGTACCAATAGATGATAGGAGTCTGTTGAGTTTACTTGTGTTCAGAATATAGCAGATCTGAAAAACGATTTTAATTGAGCATAATATATCACTCCGAAACATCTGCGCTTACTAATAAGTATTATGAATGTTGTGTGTTTGTTTGTAACTAACATCTACTGAAACAAATTCATAATTCTTTATTTGCCAAAATAAGGCAGGTACATAATTGGTCGTAAATAATTAAATTAGTTCTCTTATTCTATCTGTCACAGGCATGCAAATATAAACTTGTATTTCACCGTGACAAATCACAATTACATACTTAGCTTGAATAGTAAATTACAATAAAATCAATTAAATTTTAACAAAAACAAAACAAAATGAAAATATTATGTTTCTTTGAAGTGTCACACACTTTATATTTTTGTAAATTATTAAACACAATCCAAAATTTTCGATTGTGTTTAACAATTTACAAAAATGAAAATATTTAAATTTAGATATCAATGTCAATTTAGTGCAAAATAAAAATATGTTATAACTTCAAATTTGATTAAAAGATTGTCACTGTCAAATATTCATCTACACTATAAAAGCTGCGTTAAAGGAGCCATTCTGTTAATTTTATTTTAAATTAATTTAAATGTAATAATTTCAAAAATTGTGGCAGTTTGTTGTAAATATTAATTGCCATGCAGTATACATTCTTGCCATAAATATTTAATTTACTTACCCCATACAACTTAAGCTTATCCAATTAAATAGTGTGTTTGACAAAATCAATGGCTTTACTCATGTCTAAAAATATAATCAATTATATCACCTATCAAAATCTACATTATCCCAAAAAATTAATGTAGATAATATTTAAATATATATATATATATATATATATATATATATATGGAAATATATATATATATATATATTTAAATATTATATATATATATATATGTTTATTTCTTACTATAAATATCTAATAATAACTACCTATATAACTATAAACAAACAAAATAAACCTAATCAAAATCAATAAAAACTAAAATTTAATCTACCAATTACCATTACCAATAGTACTAATATATATAAATATTGATGTTATATTTTGCTATTCCGTTCAAAACAGTTATTAACAATAATATAGTATAAAGTAGTAGGTAAAGTAAAGTACCCACTTTACTTTACTTATTACTATTTATACGTATGGTTTGAAAAAGTCAAATTAACAGAATAGAATAATAATAATATAATAGAAATAGTTCAATAACAATCCAGTTATAACTTATCCAATAAGATAATGGAGTGACTACAGAATCCCCACGCAGTTAGAATTGTTACCGTTAGTTTGTGGAGGTACTGACTATCACATACTAATTTTAATCCAGTTTCTAACAAGACCACACTTAGTTAAACCACGGATACTTTTACTTATTAGGTTGATAAGTATATTTATAACTCTCTGCAGGATTATGTTAAATAACATTTATAAAAAAAACTGGCTGATACCCGCGATTTCGTTCACGTATCCCAAGAATTTAGTAGTTAGCCTATTTTCATCCTCATGTTATAAAGTATCTCCTTGGTAAATTTCAGTGATTTCGAATAGTCCGTTTAGACGTGAATAGGTAACAAACAGACTATGTGACAGAGTGACAGAGTTACTAACGATTTTATAATATTAGTATAGATATTTAAGTAACATGCTGTATTTAACAATGAATATCAATATTATGTTCAGTAGTCAATCTTTGGTTTATCAAAAAATAAAAAAATATATAATTTTCAATAGAATTATTAATTATCTACAGTTATTCCGTCTCAGCAACAAGTAACTGTTCATCAATTTCTATCAATATTTAACTACGAACCTCAAAAATCACGATCTTTTACATAGATAGTGGAAAAAAGATAATTACTTGCGTAAATTATTCAAGGAAAATGATGGTGAGACTGCGTAATATTTTACGAGTCACAAACCGTTTGTGGAGTGTTGTGACAGAGACAAATCGTTTGATGTCCCATTTTAAGAACAGATTTAGCGAATTAACGGTCTAGTTTCAGTGAGAAATTACAAAAATGTTCACTGAGAATCATCCAGTGATATAAGAAGCGCTTTTTCAGCGGGGTAATTAACACAAGAGCTGTACATAATTTATTTTTTGAAACATTACTATGTTTATATAATGCTGTATATGGGTTAAGGCTTTTTTACCGTCTTTATAAAGGAGGAGGTTATCACTACGTCTGTATTTATGTTTTTTAGGGTTCCGTACCAAAAGGGTACCAACGGAACTCTATTGCTGAGACTTCGCTGTCCGTCTGTCTGTCTGTCTGTCTGTCCGTCTGTCATCAGGCTGTATCTCATGAACCGCGATAGTTAGACAGTTGACATTTTCAAAGATGATGTATTTCTGTTGCCGCTATAACAACAAATACTAAAAACAAAATAAAGTTAAGGATAATAGAGGGTCCCCATACAAGATACGTGTTTTTTTTCGGAATTTCACGCCATCTATGAACGCTTAGTTAAACGTCCCATAGATGGTGTTGTATTGAAAAGTCGATCCCTAACACCTTTGTTAGACGTTAGATGGCGTTATAAGAAACGAAATGTTTATTAATTATATTTTTTGCTGGCGAATAATAATAGTGGTATTTTTTGCTCGATCTTATAAAATACTGTAGTGTGGTACGGAACCCTACGAGTTGCGAGTCCGACTTGCACTTGGCCAGTTTATTTATTAATGTATGTTCACCGATTTCTCAGTCAATTGTGGACCAATTTACATGCTTTTTCCATTCAAAAGAATATACTCCTCAAGCGATCCAATTGCAAATCAATCAAGATCTGATGAGTATCTCCAGAGATATGGAGATGAAACACAAACTTGTTGCTGTAAATTACTAGCGAAGTCGCTTTTTTTTTCATGTTATAATTCTTAGATGATGCTATTACAATACTTGAGTAAAGTTTTACGAAGGCTATTAACTACAGGTTGGTACTGAGTAATATAACTGCACCTGTGGATTGTTCAGCGGCTGATTAACTCTAACCAATAATTAAGCAAACTTGGACACTAGTAAATCTTCCCTACTAGTTTAACTCCAATCAAGAAGTAATAAATAAACATTTTAACATCGTGAAACTTAAGTAAAACGTAGCAGTATTTTTTTCGGTTTTTACATCATCACTTACCACCAGGTGAGATAGAGGTCCAACGCTAAAATATTATAAATAAATAATTGTAAAAAAATACTTACCGAATAGGTTTGTGTCGCCAATACCACCAAAAGTAACGCAGTTACTTGCCGCATTTTTACTGAAACAAATATAAACATACATAACTATAAAGAAATCTATAAAATATTAAAGTAAGTTTTAAATTAGACGTTTCAAATTTAATGGTAATGAAAATGTTTGTAAGTTATAGATAGATGCGTGAAGTACATATAATTCAAACATGTTTCAGTTATTGTACTTGTAACAGGGTAATAATAATAATAAAATAATAATAATAATGTATGTATGTAAGGCAGAGAGCCTTACATACAAAATATAAACAAACGATGCTTATATTTCAAACTTGGGTACCTAACAATTTGGAACTGTTGCTTTCGAACTAGACCTAAAGAGTCTATATTTCCGGAAACAACTTGATTCCTCTATATTTCCGAGGGTTGTCACATATGTAAATAACCACAAGCCTCACTTTACATTCCGACACCTCTCACTCTCACGCTTCATTACAAAATTAATGATCAGATGAATTCGGACCCACCCTATCAACCCATGATTTATTAAGCACACCCGCAGGTGATTCCAAATGGAATAGTTTCGGAGACATTCGGCAGTCCTTTATTCATGAGCTCAGCGCATAGGTATCAAGCCTCTTGGAATGGGCCTATGGAAATTAGAACCGTCCGAATTTCAATAAGCCAGAATCGCATATTTTTGCTGATATCTGCGTTCTTGGATCTCCGAATCTGTAATTGCAGATTCTACGAGTATGTCCCATGTTTGGAATGACCGGTTCAGAATGACGCAGTGACGTTATTAAAGTTTATCTAGTGAGATTTCCTTGAACTATTTCGCTAATAAATAGGATAAATATATTTTTTGTTACACATAATCCAAATGTAAAGTGTGTAACACTTAAAGAATAAATATTAAATGTATGTATATACATATATTTAATATTCTTTTCAAGGTTGTCTGGAAGAAATCGTTCTATGCGATAAGACCGCCGATTGAATTGCCTTATTATTACTGTATACTAGATAAGTCGTACAATTTGTAAATATCTGGTAATCAACAAAGAGTTTTGTATTCTTTTACCACGCATTTAAAGTTAATTTTCACGAAACAAGAAACAGTTACGTTCTCTATCAGCTGTAAAAAGTTAAATAAATGGTTGGACGGAGTATTTAGTGGTTGGATTCCTGCTCGTCCGCATGGGGGCGACCATCGCTTTGTCAGTTAAGGTACGCGCCCACACAGCTGCGATCTGCGATCTGCGGGCGCAGGCGCGATCTACATTTCAATTGTTTTGATTGATCGCCGTAAACACGGCAATATAATCTAATATATAAAATTCTCGTGTCACAGTTTTCGTTGCCATACTCCTCCGAAACGGATTTACCGATTTTGATGAAATTTTTTGTGCTTATCCGGTATCTATGAGAATCCGCCAACATCTATTTTTCATCCCCCTAAATGTTAGGGGTAGTCCACCCCTAATTTTTTATTTTTATTTTTTAGACAACATTTTTAATTTCTATTTTTTTATGATACAACATACAAAAATACATACAATCCTCAATTTTCACCCTTCTACGATCAACCCTTATTTTTTAATAGCCATTTATTTATATGGCAAAACAACGTTTGCCGGGTCAGCTAGTATAATATAATATTACCGTGCCGTAAATCGCGTTTGGTTTGAACCAGTCGGTACAAATACTACCGCACTATCTGATCGCGTCCGCGCCGGCGCCCGCGCCCGCAGTTCGTACTGTTTGGTCGTATCTTTATTCAACGGTGCAATGGGATACAATCTTTATCAGGGTTAGAGAAACTCTACAACTAGACGTCGTAGGACGTGCGTACTTGCAGTGGCCACTGTCACACGACCACTTTGCATAACAATACTGTCTTCATTAATAATGTATGATTTTTTGATTTGCCTAACAGCTCAAATAAATATTTTTTCATATTGTCATTCCAAACACTAGCCCCTGTAGAAACAGAACAATTTTTCAACCAGTTGATTTTCCACGTGTGAGACATGAGTAGAAAATTTCATTGGAATGCAAGAGCTGTCAGAAAAATCGTGGTTTGAATGCTTAGTACGAAATCAGCATAGGGATGGCCCAAGGTCCTATGCTAAGAAGAACATAGATCGTTGATTTCGAGTATTGTCATGTCATAAGATTTATTTCATTTTGTGAAGGAGCTGGAAAATAAATTCCTTAATAACTTTATTTCTTAGGTAAGGAGTTTCAATCTTACTCAATGATTTATAGGTTGGCAAAATAGTCTTAAAAACGGAACTTTTTATTTTTGTCCTGGCAATAATATCTATCTGTGGTTAAATTTTGTATTTTACCTGTGGTCACTGACTGAAAATTTGTAAACAAAGTTTGTTTGTGCAACTACTACTAGTATTTTTAATATTCGCCATAATCTATGCATCTCAAAAACGTTTTAAAATGAATAAGACTATACGTAGTTCCACCACATAGGAGACTAGGTTATGTTGACGAAATAATGTATAGAATATCTAAACTAATTTGATACTTGTGTGCCATATTTTGTTGTAATACTTACTCAGGGATTATTATTAGTTAATGTTCGATAGTGAACGTTTGCACTTGAACTTATTCGGTCGAATACATACTTTGGTACTTATAATATCATTCATGTTAAAATTCATAGTAATATTAAAATACTGTTATTAATTTTGATTTCGTTTGCTATTTAGGTAAATCTGTCAGCACAGTCAGGAGAATTGTAGAAGAAGGGCGACGTAATAGTGCGATATTTTCAACGCCGGGAAAGCATAGAAAAGGTCGCCCCCGAAAGGAACTAGATGATTTTAATTTGTGCGCCATCAGACGTACAATTCAGTTTTTTTATACTGTGAAAAAACAGGTTTGTACTTGTGTAAATATGTGAAATATTTACATTTTAATATTTTCTATTTCCCTCTTACTAATTTCATATATTTTTTCTAGGTGCCAACTGTACGGAATCTCCTTCCAGTTATCAGGGAGAACCTAGGTTATAATGGGGGCCACGAACATTTACGAAAAATCATACTATAACTGGGGTTTAAGTATAAAAAATGTCAGTCAGAGTCACAGTCTGGATGAATTTAAAAAAGTCATTATCTTACAAACTAAGAAAATGCTGGCAATCGATAAATGTCAGTGGAGTGAGACATAATGTATCTAAGAATAGAAGCAAAAGATACATAATCGTTCATGCAGGTAGTCAAAAAGGCTTTATCCCAAATGCCTTATTGACTTTTAGCGGAACAAATAAAAATGAAGACTATAATTCTGAGATGAATAAGAGAAATTTTAACAAGTGGGTGGATGATAAATTAATTCCCAATTTGCCTGATGCCTCCATAGTGGTAATGGATAACGCACCATATCATTCAGTGGTTCTTAACAAGGCGCCTACTTCAGCTACAAAGGTCAACGACATTAAGGCGTGGTTATCTGAAAACAAAGTACCCTTTAATACGACGTTAAAGAAGCCGGAACTATTGATTCTCGTGAAACGACATTAGCCAAATCCTATATATGTAATTGATGAAATTTTGGGTGCACATGGGCATACTGTATGTAGGTAAGGCCTTACTACTGTGACCTAAACCCTATAGAATTGAACTGGGGAATAGCTAAGCAAAAAATCGCTTCACAAAACGTTGGGTCTATTGACATAAAGGTAATGATAATGAAATATTATAGTTTGTAAGTTTAATGTGTTTATAATTCTGATCTATTTTAATTCTTAACTATTTTGAATAATATAATAATTATTTTGTTATATTTTTTTTAGGAAACAGCTGAATGGGCATTTCAAGAAATTTCTTTAAATGATTGGGAAAAGTCCTGCAATCATGTCATAAAAAATAGAAACGGAGTATTACGAAAGGCGCGTAACTCTATATGACGACATTGATAGGCTCGTTATAAATTTGCAAAACGAAAGCAGCAGCGATGAAACATCCGAATTAGAAGATGAGATTGATGCTGTTGCAGCAAGCCCAACTGAAACAATGGATGTACAATTTTCAGAAGTTGAATATTTAGAAGATCTTCCATTTGGTTCTATCCGCAGTCATTTCCGCATCTACTCCTTATACACCCATATAAGGACTTCTATCACATAGTCCGTCCACGCTTTCTTCGGTCTTCCTCTTCCTCTATAGCCGACTACTTTCGTGTCCATTGCCTTTCTTTTCACGTGGAATTCACTTCATCTTATAATATGTCTATATCAGACTAGCCTATTACTTCTTAACTTTTCTGTCACTGGTGCCATTTTCAGGCTTCCCTCACACACTAATTCCGTTTTTTTCCATTTTTGACTTCACACATTCATCTCAACATTCGCATCTCCGCCACATGCAATCTCTTTTCATCCCGGTTCTTCGTAGCCCAACACTCCGATCCGTACATAACGATAGGTTTGAAAACCGTTTTTTAAATGTTTCTCGGGTCGCAGGTTGTACCTGTAATCTGTCACCATTTCACCCAACTCGCATTTATGTGCCTATTGACATTACAATCGATATCGCCATCATCTGTATGAGGGTTCTAAGGTAACGGAATCGGAACAGGCTGGTAGTGCAACTCCATGGTCTGAAACTAACTGCATGTACACCGAAATCACATAACAAAAGTTCTGTTTTGGTCCTACTGATTTTAATCCCTACCTTTTCCAGTTTATTTTGCCATTTACATTTTTATAAAAAAATTTAAATTATCAAACAAAAAATATTGTGAGTAAGATAACATAGTACCTTCGTAGTTACCAGTAAATATTCCTATATTGCGAACGACCCGCGGCAATCAGCCGATTTCAAAATGCAATCGATCAATGTGCAGCAACGAAGTCTATTACTGTCTCCCATTCTCAATGTTTCATAGATTTTTTTATATCGAGATTTGTTGAAACCTCGTTATTTTGCAGACTGACATGGACATTCTTATAATGAGACTTTTCAAAATACGTCGTATACTCGAAGTCGGATAGGGTGTAACGTCGCCGGTCGTATTTGACATCAATAACAATAAAACAATGATAAAAAGTAATAAAAAAGGTTTGCCATTCAATTACCAGTAATACCAGTTCTTGCTGGGGTGGAAGCCTGTATATATTATAGAATCGAATTCATTTCTGTTTTACATCAATAGGGATGAATCTAGAGGTATGTAATGTAATTTATATGGGTAAATGGAGCCAACACTTGCACTGAAATCACATTAATTTTACTTGTAAGATTCACCTAAATCATTTAATAGCTTTTTACTTATACTTATATAGTTAGTTACTCTACAAAGTTTTTAAATTCTATTAAAGTGCCTTAAAAGGTCAGCTAACAAGTACCACTGGATAATTTAAGATGATACTATAAATAACAAATCTTGGGAAAATTCATTGAGGCCAGGTCGACACACTTTACTGACTGTGGTGACCCTAATGAGATGCTAGATGTCTGAGATTGCTCAACCATTGCCTAAGGATATAAACCTACTTATCGGGTTATAAATATGAATGAATGAATTCAATTGTTCTAGTCGAGAACTGCGAATACATTTTAATTCAGTAGCACGAGTTTATATCGTCAGTGTTTGTGTTCAGAATTCACGAAACGTAGTGAAACCCTAGATCTATGGGTAAAGGTGACAATTTCTACGAAATTTATAGATCATCGCCCTTACCAGACGTAAATGCAACCAAAATTTTCAACGAATTGCTCACATTTAGTATACATACGATAACTATTCAATAGATAATCTTGCTAGCCACAGTTTTGATAGATACCGTATATTCGTACTGTATTAAATGCTACTGCGACAATCGATCTCTTTTGCAAATTGAGGCAAATGTGTTTTCATTAATAATTAATTTTGTCGTAATATTTTCTTAAAATTAAGAAAAAAAAATGTAACTTACTAACTATTAGAGACACATTGTCTATCGACCTCGAATATATACATAGCCGATCACAAGAGGAATTAATATAAATTCATTAAAAGGAGAGTCGGAATGCAACTCACGATCGTGACTTTCAAAAATGAATGGACGCATCAATTTTTATCTAGCGTACAGTAATATTCCAGGACATTTATTTTTAATTTTTATATCTAATAGGCTAGCAATTGACCACTATCTCACCTGTTGGTAAGTGATGATTTGGTCGAAAATGGTAAGCACGCTATGCCTAAAATGGGAACTGGCTAGGGTTTGGGTCCCGGGACGTCTCGTGTCTCAAAGTCCTGGGAATTTTCGTAATTTTAGTTGTCTCGAGTCCCGGGACTTTCGGGTCGAGACTCGAGACGAGACAAGATTGTCAAAATTGTTATGTTATCATTTTTTTTTCAAATACTTGTAGGAGCCTAGCGCCATCTGTTAGTTTGATGAATAATTACTTGATCTACTTCGTAACTACTGATTATGCAAAACAATAAAATCGTTTGCCGTGCCGACATCATGCTGCCATTTTGGTCGTTCTGTCGCGTTTTTACTTTTACGTTTCACCAGAAATTAACTCAATAAAAAAACACTTTTTAGGGTTCCGTACCTAAAAAGGTAAAAAAAGGACCCCTTATAAGATCACTTTCTTGTCCGTCTGTCTGTCTGTCTGTCTGTCTGTCCGTCTGTCTGTCCGTCTGTCTGTCCGTTTGTCTGCCCGTGTGTCACCACTGATTTTCTCAGAAACGGGTGAACCTAGCAAGTTGAAATTAATACCTGATACTGAGGTCTATAGTCCCTATTGGGTGTATAAAAATCAATGTCTTGAGTTAACACAATAAAAAGATATGGGAAAATTTAGATTTTCGCGAAAACTTGTTAGTACCAAAATGTACCTTATTTTTCAACTTTTTTAATTTTTCGGAATTTTCCCTTTACTTGTGCTCAAGACCTTGCTTATAACCAAAATTGACAATTCTAGGTAAACCGGAAGTACATACAAGTATAGGTTTTGAGTCGAAAACCTATAGGGTACTTCCCGTTGACCTAGAATCATGAAATTTGGCAAGAAGCAAAGTCTTACAGCACAAATTAAGGAAACATTCAAAAAAATAAAAAAAGATGAAAATTAAAGGCTGTCCCCATACATACATAGTTAGCGCCAATTAAGGTAGACCTCTGAGTTATATGAGCGCTGATACAACCTAGAGGTCTAGCTTAATTGGTTACTACGGAAGCCTCGGTGGGCGAGTTCAACTCGACTTAGCCGGTTTTTTATTTGTTATTAAACTACATATTTACGGTTTTCAGATTTATTCTTATATAACACGACACATACCTAGCAATACTTATATTCGTTGAGGTCGGTATTTCAAACTTTCTACGTTAATAGTAAGTTTTTTCTCAAATATGTGTGAAAACTTTTAAATAGCCATAAGGACTTTTTTTTCTACATTTACATATTGTGACTAGCTGTTAGTTTTCCTTTGATAATAAAATAAAATAAGTGTTTCAAGACCTTGCTTCTTTCCAAATTTCATGATTCTGTGTCAACGGGAAGTACCCTATAGTTTTTTATTCCCTTGTGAAATCACAAAATATGCGAGAATATGCGACAAAAACAGCCATATCTTTTGGTTGCGTTGACTTACAGGTTTGATTTTTTTTACATCCGATAGATATCGTAGAACTAAGTATTAAGTATAAGTTTCAACTTGATACCTGTACGTATTCCTGAGAAAAAGGGGTCTTGACAGACGGACAGACAGACAGACAGACGGACTACAAAGTGATCCTATAAGAAATCCTTTTTTTCCTTTTGAGGTACGGAACCCTAAAAAAACAAACAAAATTCACTTATGTCTTGAAGTCCCGGGATTCCCCGGGACTTTGATTGTAGGCTGTCTCGTGTCCCGGGATTTTGAAATTGTCGGGAATTCCCAAACCCTAGATCTGGCTGCCAAGGATAGCTGCCGGAACACATTAGATGTTTTGGCTAATATTGAGATTTCAAATGGTAACGGATGCGGTGCACAACATTCTGCCAGCGGTTTGCGTGTGACAGTTCCACTATGGGCAGACACCATCTCTTACTAGTAGGTAAGCGTTTTGCTTATCCTGTAACAAACTAGTTGTACTCTAAGGTTTCACCCGGATATGTTTGAAAAAAAGTAAATGTCAGTTAACTAATCCTATTGTTATAATCACAGAACTCGTTTGTTGCTTATATCCTTAATATGGTCATGACTAACTTTTAACTTTGCTAGATAAAATTCTATATTTAGTTATCGCAAATACACAAATACAATCTATTTTGTTTATTAAAATTGTGATTTAGGTTGAAATTAAAATTCAAGTAATGCAGTTGATTAGTTCAATGAATTTAAAAAACTACATATGTCATTTTAGTTTTTTGTAAACAAAAACAAATATTTTCAGGGCAGGTTTTCTACTCACATTTATTAATTTATAAGTTTCCTGTTATTATATCTAAATTATATCGTCTTGGAAATCCCACATACAGTTTAACCTATGGATGAGATCAGATATTCACTAAAATGATTGCAATAGTCTAGCCAGGCGTGTCGTAATTTTATAAGGCCTTTCACTTGTCGGGATAGTTACAAAATTCTTGATATTATGACTAGCACCCGCCGTAGTAACTAAAATGTCGCATATGCAAGTATTTCTTAATAATGTGACACATTCTAAAATTAAGCATTTTGTTACTTGCAGGAATTCAAAATTTCTTATACACTAACCTCCGCTGGTCCAATGGATTTAGGATAGCAAAGCGTCATTCTAGCTGGTCTGTGTTTGGTCTCGTCGCCAAATTATTTTACTACTCAACGGATTGTAATGCAGTTTTCATCAATAGATAGAGTAATTCAAGAGCAAGATTTAGGTTAAGGATTAAATGCGGGCAAAGCCGTGAGGCGCAGCTACTCGTAGCTATACTTTATTCTAGGCATCAGGTCCTAACTAATCCCATCGTGAAGATTCTTCACCTACCTTATACAGTTCCTGAGCGACTAAGGCCATATCTTATTTAATTATAATTATCTATAGAATAGGAACGACGCACATTAAATTGAGGGATGCAGCCAGCATAACTATTTTATCCAATAATTGAATTCCTTTCTGTTCCCGATAAATACAATCCTGAGGTCTTCAAATCGATAAAACTAGCCTAGTTATCAAGATCTAATTATAGTGCAATGCCGTGACGCGAAAAACCCTAACAAAATTATTTGACGTCATCGCTTACTATAAGGCGTATTTTTCACGTGTTTTTCAATCATAAAAAAGAACAGGTATCATAAAAAATAAGAGGCAGTGTAGAGCAGTGGTCAAATGGTTGCAAATACGACTTAAAAATAGACTATCACGTTACCATGTATATTTCGAAGTCAATGAACTATATTTACAGGTAAAACCTGTAGTTTGCATACATTATTTAGATGAAGTGAGCACATATGCATAGCTTTAATAGTATATCCAAGTTATTTTACGTACAAAAAACATCCCGAATGCAATATTGAACAGATTATCTGTTTTTGTTTTAAGAATGCACAGTATGCAAGGAAATTTCCTATTATATTTATCTACGAGTGATTTATTGACTTGAGTAGAAAATAAACTGAAGGTTTTGGTGTTATTTAAATATTCCATTTGATATTCATCTTGTCACCCAAATTAAAACTATTCTGACGCACAGCGATAGGCAAAATATTCCATTGTTTTGGTCAAGGATTTGTTTTTTTTTTTTTTTTTCATGTTATGGTTGGCAAACAAGCAGACAGCCTGCCTGATCGTTACCGTCGCCTATGGACAACTGCAACACCATGAGTGCTGTTGATGCGTCGCCGACCTTTGAGGAGTTTGTGGATTTTAAGATGGAGGTCATCGTCTAATTGCAATGAGGGAATATATTAAGGGGTTAGGGGTAGTCAGAGACACGAAAAAATGATAATTTTCAGTAATTTTTTTTCGCTATTAAATCATTTTATTTTACAAAAGTAATAATATGGCCTTATTATACAATGTTTTGACTTGAAGTCACGAAAATTTGAAAAAAAAAATGTATAATTTCCAAAGTTATAGCTGTTTCTGTTGACCCAGTCCAAAAAAAAGGTCCTTGCGGTGACAATGATAAGTCCTTGGAGATTCATCTAAAATCAATCGGATAAGAAAAATTAGTTTTATAAATAGATAATCCTGGGCCTGATCGAAGCTTTTTTTTTTTTTTCAAAAATTAAAAAAATGGCGGACTCAGAAAATTTTTTTCTAAATTTTTGGGAAAAAGTCAACAGTTAATTGGTCTTAAAAAATCGAAATTTTTGAAAAAAAAAAAAATCCTTCGATCAGGCCCGAGTTTATTATGTATTCTAAAAGCTGTATAAATTTCATTAAAATCTACTGAGCGGTTTTCAAGTTACAGTTGTCACCAGTTCAAAAAACATAGTTTTGAGAAAACCGCATTTACCTGCTCCCGAGCGTTTTGGAGTGCCCGAGCGCTCTTTGTTATTTGTCGAATAACTCAAAAAGTAATTATCAGATCAACTTCAAATTTTCAGAGAATATTTTACAGATATTACACTTATCGAAAATGCAAAAAGAAAAATGATTTTTTGAAAATCCTGACTACCCATAACCCCTACCTGCTCCCGAGCGTTTTGAAGTGCCCGAGCGCTCTTTGTTATTTGTCGAATAACTCTAAAAGTAATTATCGGATCAACTTCAAATTTTCAGAGAATATTTTTAAGATATTACACTTAAAGAAAATGCAAAAAACAAAAATTTGATTTTTTGAAAATCCTGACTACCCCTAACCCCTTAAGTATGCTCAGAGAAACCATGAAGTCTTTCAATTTTTATTGGAAAAGTTTTCTTAAATAATAAGGTATGTTTATGTAATTTTCTGTTAGCAGCTTAAATCAGCAACCAGTATGCAGCATATTTATTACGCACTAGGTAAATACCTAATACATAATAAATATAAAGGCCCGTATATTTGTTACCTATTTTCGCCACAAACTCCTTTTCTTCAATTCAATATCACAGTCGATTAATTTTGCAGCTAAAAGGATATTACTCAAAGTTACTTTTACCCTAAATCTATTAAACTTTCACGGATTTATTTATATTAGCCACCAAATATTCAAAAGGGCGTCATCTGAAAATTACGTTTGATAGTCACGACCGCGGCCTCGATTCGCAGTTTGTAGGTAAGGAGGTGACGATAGAGAACATTTATTAATTTAATTATAATACACAAGGTGCTCTAGCGCAAAGTGACCGCCCGGCGTCTCTTGATTATTTGGACAAAATTAAAAACAAATACTTTTAAATTAAGGTCTTATCGGTTTATACATAATTATTTCAAGTGACGAGTTATATACAATAAAACATTATTATATTAAGTCGGTAATCTATCTTAAATTCAATCTATGTTAATTTTGATACTAGCCTAGCAAGCTACCTAAATAGTATTCTTAAACAATAATACAATACATAATAGTCATTCAATATAATATAATATAACTATCACCTGTTTATATACAGTAGATTAGTGAAATAAGTAAATATAACCGACTGTCAGTAGGTATACACATACATATACATCTGAGTCGTCACCTCCTAGCCTAAAACGAATAACCCAATTTTCTGGGAGACTGCACCCATTAGTCGTTCCTGTGTCGGCGATAAAAGGCCTCCTGTCACACCTGTAAAATGTACGGTGACTGTAATCTATGATAACAGAATGTTCTCTTTGAAGACTATACGCTATATACCTTGAGTTACTTTTGCAGGTGACACTGTAATTATACTCCATAGAGTTAATAACTACAAGGTCTAAACATTACACTATCATCATCATTGTTAGGCCTCTGCTATAGTAAACATTACGTACGAGTAAGTTTTAAAACATTCTTATAGTTGTCAATCTTGATTAATTAATATCTTAGAGTGAGATGTGCTTTAATAACATTTCGTTCGTTCCGTCGTTGTAAGATTGAAATGAGAATAATCTAGATCGTACCTATGTTGGAGCCTCAGTCTTTTTAGGGTTCCGTAGTCCTGACAAGGAACCCTTATGGTTTCGTCATGTCTGTCTGTATGAAAGCTGTAATTTTGTAGGGGTGTGTATATCAATTACACCGCCAAAGGGGTAAAATAAAATTTTTGGAAAACATTTTTGTTTAGGGTAGCTCCCCCAAATGTGATGTGGGGATGATTTTTTGTTTCGTCGTCTACCCCATCGTGTGGGATATAGTGGAATAGCTCTTTTAAAATTACTTAGGGGTTGTCAATATTATTTTTCGATGTAATACTCTAAAGTGTAAATAAACTTTAAAGTGCAAATTTTTGTTCCAGCAGGGCGTACCCTCGCTACGTACTACCCGAAAAATCTGGGAAAATGTATGGTGATAGTGCATTTCATGAACTTCAAAGGTAAATTATAGCGATTAATTAACTTTATTAGTTTAGCAGTAATAGTCGTTGGACTTGGGTGTTGGATAATTTTAAAAACAATTATGTTAAATATATATATATATAGTACTACGGAATCCTACACTGCGTATGGCCCGACACGCACTTGGCCATTTTTATCTGACTTAAAATGTATGTACCTATCTACACGTATATTAATTTATTTGTGAAACTCAGTAGGCTAAGCTTTATCATTGTCATTGGCATGTACTTGTAGTAGTCCTCTGCTGGACATTTTCCCCTCTAATTGAATGTCTAAAATGTCTAAAAAAGGACGACTGGCTGTACATAGGGGAATGTTGGTTCCCAGACTCATGTATGGTAGTGAATGCTGGCAGAAGAAACATGAAAGTAAAATTAATGCTGTAGAAATAAGAAGTATGATCGGAGTGACTCTGATAGATAAGTTGGAGAACAGCGTGATAAGGGAATGTTATGGTATGATAGAAGGTTAGTGACAAAGATAGAGAAAGGGATGCTTAGATGGTTTGGACATCTAGAGAGGATGGATGAAGAAATATTGACGAAACAGATTTATGAGACGAGTGTGAATGTACCAGTTGGTAGAGGCCAACCTAGGCGAACGTATCACGACCAGATCGGAGACGTTTTAAAGAAAGGCCAAGTCAAAAGTACCTATAACCAGCGAGCATGTATGAAGGCGCTTATGAAAGTGGAATAAGCGAAGGAGGTATGTCAGGATCGTAGCATGTAGAAAGAAGTAGTCTCTGCCTACCCCAACGGGAAAAAGGCGTGATTGTATGTATGTATGTGTGTATTGAATGTGACTGAGCATGATCCTCATACAGCAATTGGCAGCTCCATGTAGTTTTTTTAAGCACAACCAAGAGTTTGTCTCGATTAGAACACAATTTCTTGGCGTCAGATTTGTCTCAGACAAAAATGTTTGGGCACAACTATTTAGGATTTAGGCCATTCGATTTGATTAGTTCGCTGGGGTGATTTTTATTTATTTATTTATTTATTGAACACCAACGAAAAGTACACCAATAAGATAACATAAGATGCACGCGCATGGTAAAAAGGTCAGTGCCATTTCAATTATAGGTGAAGACTGCATGCATAGTCGAACAATGAGCAAATAACAAAGTGTCTTAAATATAATTCCCGTGATGTAATCGTGTCTCTTACAAAGACACTTTGATGTATTGAAAAATGCCCTGATATGCTTTTGAGTAGTTGTTGTAAAATATCCACATAATAAAAAAATATATAAACTAAACTTCATTTCATACTAAAGACAAAACCAACTTCACTTGGAACGAAAAAAAAACGTGATTATATCTAGTGTTTTGAGGTATTTTAGTCTACAGATATCTTTGATATCATAATATGATATCATGATCATATTATGATCAAAAAAATGTAATTGGGACCAATTGACTGTTATGCCATCTAGCAATAATTTTTAATTACAAGTAACGGACACAAATAATATCCAGACTCGGAACAATTGTTTGTGGATCACACAGAGAATTGTCCCGTGTGGGAATCGAACCCACGACATTCGGTTTCTTTGTGGACAGGCTCACCTACTACTATACCAACTGGTCAGTCTGGTTTGTTGAACTAATTCTCAAATCCATCAATCATCAAATCTATCAAATCCTGGTGATTTGAATCCTACTAGGCATGAAAACATAGCGCGGAGGAATAAATGTGACTAGGTGGAGCGACAACATACGCAAAGCGGTAGATGAGCCTAAAAATAGCGCTTGGGAGAAGCTATGCCCAGCGATGGACTGATATCGACTGGTTATGATGATGGTGAAATATAGTTTCCTCAGCAACAAAAGCTTCACTAATATAATTATTTTCTTATCGAATCTAACAAGTAACCTCTAATTTTTTGTAAAATTAATTAAGTGATATTCAAATAAGTATTTCTTAGAAGTACTTAAGTGGGCTTGATAAAATTATCTTAGTAGCAAAATGTAATACGATTTAGTTGGAATCCAATTAAAATGAAGTATTTATTGAGAAAGTAACGATCACTGACTAGTATCTGTCTGGCTTTTAATGATAATTTTAATAAAGAACTAATATTGTTTCAAAGATTATTTTATGTTAAATAATTTTCTTCTAATTAGACTTTAGAGAATCAGCTATCGACAACAGTACTAATTCAATTTCTGCTATTTATCCGTTTTTATTCAACTACTAGCAGCCCGCCCCGGCTTCGCACGGTTAGAACATCTATGCATACACAATTTGCATCAGTTTGTTGCATCGAATATAAAATATTAACATATTTAACAATCATCGTCATATGTCAACCAATTTACACAAAACCTTAACAAATTATGCACCTAAATCTTCCTCATAAACACTCTGGCTATTGGTGAAAACCGCATGATCATCCGTTCAGAAGCTATTGAGATTATTGCGAACAGACAGACAGACGCAGTGATGGACATTGTTTTATAATACTTACGTAGTCATATTGGACGGCCCTTTGGCGTAAAGGATATTTACCCTGATTCTGACCCAAGGGTCGTTGATTCTAATCCTAGCTATATACCTACACATAAAAGTTTTATGTGCATTCATGAATCATGGGTTTTCGTGGGATCATTAAATCTACCAATAATTATAGGTCTACTTTAATTGGCAACCTTTATTGTTCAACTTTTTTTTATTTTTTGGATTTATTCCTTAATTTGTGCTGTAAGACCTTGCTTCTTGCCGAATTTCATGATTCTAGGTCAACGGGAAGTACCCTATAGGTTTTCGACCCCAATCCTATAGGGTACTTCCGGTTGACCTAGAATTGTCAATTTTGGTTAAAAGCAAGGTCTTACAGAACAAGTCAAGGAAACATTGCGAAAAATAAAAAAAGTAGAAAATTAAGGTACATTTTTAACCGACTTCACAAAAAAGGAGGAGGGTCTCAATTCGACTGTATGTTTTTTTTTTTTTTTTGTGTATATTACGCGATTTCTCCGTCAATTGTGAACGGATTCAAATGATTCATTTTTTAATAGGTAGGATACGTTTCCGAGGTGGTCCCATTTTAATTTTATCGAGATCTGATAAGTATCTCCAGAGATATGGAGATAAATACCGCAAACATAGGAGAATGTACTGGTTTTAGTAGAAGAGTCCCAAGAAGATTATACACAATGGAGGTTGCTATTGCATACATTTTTAAGACTAAAAAATATGACCTTGAATAATGTTTTTACATCATTCTTCTCGTTGATTTTGGTTTTTGACAGATATTCTTACGGTAACTGTGAGCGAGATAGAAATAAAGGTGGGGATAATTAATATTTTTTTATTTTTTTTTATATCTTATAGGCTAGCGTTTGACCACTATCTCACCTGTTGCTAAGTGATGATGCGGTCGAAGATAGAGAAGTGGACTAGAATGGGAACTGGCTCTCAAGGATAACTGCTTGAACACATTAGATGTTTGGCGACAGATTTTCTAACTTGAGGGTGGTAGCTGGCCAGGCGGACACTAGATATGTCCTACCACCATGCGGGGGTTGTTGGTTTCTTAACAATGTTTTCCTTCACCGGAGGGCAACTGTGAGAAGCGCACATATATTTTTCGATAGAAAAATTCATTGGTGCACGGTGGTTTGAACTCGGTACCACGGCATCAAAGTCGACTGTTCTCCCTATTACGCCACCGGGCCCTCAATAAATAATTATATATTAATAATTATAATAAATAATTATATATAAATATAAATAATTTGTCTTCACAGGAATGTTCTACCGGGCAAAGTCTTGTTAGGGTGCAAACTCTTTTAAACATACCTAAGATTTTTTGACATGACATGACGTTTGGCGAAGATGGCGGCCATTTTAGTCCCGCGACACTGAATACATTATTAAATAACTCAGAATTATGAACGTACTTTGTACCAAACAACACTGCAAAAAAATAATTTATAAGCATAATACCACAGATTATATAATAGTTACTACGTAAATAATACTTTCCGTTGTTAGGTTGGCTACACAGTGCTTTCATAATTCGACTGCAAAAAAATAATTTATAAGCATAATACCACAGATTATATAATAGTTACTACGTAAATAATACTTTCCGTTGTTAGGTTGGCTACACAGTGCTTTCATAATTCGGGTTTCAACAATATAGGGAAGTGCCTCTTATAACGTAGTAGAGTGATTCAGTACTCTGTCGGCCATATGGCGGCAATTAATGTTAATAATCGCAAATAATACTTTTTTATGTTCATTTTGGAATACAACTAGTCCGTGTTATAAAAGTATTTGGAATTATTGTAATAAAATAGACAATTAATTATCGTGTGTGTCAGATGCTTTAATTCTACAGGGCCATTTTGGACATTGTCCTTTGATACCTTGATGACATCATTATTACTAGTGAATATTTTCACTTTAGCGCGGCATTTAAAGTCAATTTTTTTAGGGTTCCGAACCCAAAGGCTACCAAATGAACACTTTCTGAGACTTTGTTGTCTGTTCGTCCGTCCGTCCGTCCGTCCGTGTGTCTATATGTGCGCACTTTACAGATCTGTATCTTCTTAACCGTTATAGGTACATACTTGAAATTTTCAAAAAGTATATATCCGTCAGTGTATAACAGCCCAAACACGAAATTTTAACAGATGCATGTAATTTAATTAAAACTTGTTTTGCACTAAAAAGGGTAAAATAAGTAATTAAAAAAAAAAAAAAACCGACTTCATAACCACAAACATGTGATAGTAGCTATCTACTATCTATATACTATGCATGTAGTAGTAGTAAGTAGGTACATGTAGGTTAGTAAGTAGGTAGATACATGTAGGGATTTATCTATCTACTACCTATTATACTTGGCTGGCACCGACTTCAAATAGATAAGTGGGTAGCGCTTATAATAATTTTAAGTAATTTATTTTTCGCTTTTGAGTGCCTGTTTGTGGTTATGAAGTCGGTTTTATTTTTTTTGAAAAATAACTTATGGTTCTAACAAGTTTTCACGAAAATCTAAATTTACCCATACCTTTTTATTGTGTTGATTCAAGACCTTGATTTTTATACACCCGATAGGGATTAGGCTATTACTTCTCTATAGACTTCAGTATCAAGTATAAATTTTAGCTTGCTAGGCCCACCCGTTTCTGAGAAAATCAGTGGTGACACACGGACAGACGGACAGACAGATAGACAGACGGACAAGAAAGTGATCTTATAAGGGTTCCTTTTTTACCTTTTGAGGTACGGAACCCTAAAAATAACACATCATACAGACGAATTGAAAACCTCTTCCTATTTGAAAGTCGGTTTAAAATATCGGCAATAAAGAGTTTTGCGTGCTACTGTATCTGTTAAAATCAAAAGTTATCGCCTATCATTAGACTAGCTTGCTTGTCGCGTTACTTATAAATATCACAATAACCTAACAAACCTAAACAAACTCTTTATCATTTAAACCAACTGCGCATTCATTAAGAATCGAAGCGATAACATAACAATTAAAGGCTTAGGCAGGCAGTTTATGCCTTTCCCCTCATTTTCGCTCATTATCCCACTGTGTATTAAACTTAGACGAAGAGCTGAGTTGCCACAATAAGCTATCCAATCAGCCGTTTAAGCGCTAGGCAATTAGCATTAGAGACTTCCATAGATATAAAGATCACAGGGGCGGAGATAGGGTATCTAAATTGGGGCTAGTAAAAGCTAATCAAAAGGGCCTTTAAATAAGAATGTTTGGTATTTTTGTCTTTCAATCAAAAATCTAATGGTTTGGCTGTACATACCGCGCGAGTAAAATTTTGTTACTAGTTTAAGGTGTATTTGTTTAGCAGGCGTGGAATGCAATTTTTACTAAATTTAATGTAATAGTTTCAAATCGACTCTTGTATAGAAAAATGCCGGTATTTTTTTTTTTTTCAATAGTTTGCCATGGTAGCGTATGTAATACTTTTACAACGTTGAGTGTCAAAGTATACTCAAAATAAATATACCTATCTTAAATAAACTGGCCAAGTGCAAGTCGGACTCGCACTCGTAGGGTTCCTTTCCCACACTACAGTATTTTATAAGATCGAGCAAAAAATACTACTATCATTTTTCGCCAGCAAAAACTAATAATTAATAAACATTTTATTTCTTATAACGCTATCTAACGTCCAACAAAGGTGTTAGGGATCGACATTTCAATATAACGCCATCTATGGGACGTTTACCTAACTAAACGTTCCTAGATGGCGTGAAATGCCGAAAGAAACACGTTTCTTGTATGGGGACCCTCTATTTTTTTAACTGTATACTGTTTCTAGTATTTGTCGTTATAGCGGCAACAGAAATACATCATCTGTGAAAATTACAACTGTCTAACTATCACGGTTCATGAGATACAGCCTGATGACAAACGGACAGACAGATAGACAGACAGACATACAGACGGACAGCGGAGTCTTAGTAATAGGGTCCCGTTTTACCCTTTGGGTACGGAACCCTAAAAATCAACTTAAATTCGGAAGACCCTGTGGTTTTGTTGAGAGATATCGTTTACAAACAGAACAACTAAATTTTCAAATCCGTGATCACAGTTTATAAAATTGTAGAAGAGGGAAATGTTGATTTTTAATTTTATTTCGTAATATTTTAGTAGGCAAGTATCTAAAAACAATATTTTTTTATGCTTGGAATAAACCGGCCTTCCTTTGGTTCCCCAAATATTGTTGATTTTGTGACACCCTGTATACATCTAGTCATGATAAAATGAATCTGATAGAAATCAGTGGCCATAATCTTTCGATTAGTATTTATTTCCATCGACATTTTTATTGACTTTCCGCCAAACCTAAATTTGCTTACCACGTTACCCCACCATCAAGGAGAGAATCGTCGTAAGTTCGATCGCCACCCATTGCACTATTGACGTGAACCCACTCCAAACACAAGCATATTTAGCATAGTTAGAGGGGTAACAAGACTACTAGTAACACATTGCTAGTAATATTTTAAAAATATCTGCCGCCATAACTTTACAGTGTTTCGGCAGCGGCAGATTCTAGGCCTTGCGTGTTCACCATCTTCAATCACATCATCATTTACCCACCAGGCGAGATAGTGAGTATAAAAATCTCCAAATCGAAAAACAAATTCAAGAGTGCTGAGGTAAATAATATGCATAAAAAAATATTGACCATCTCCTTCCGCGAAGGCGGTAAAAATGGACACAGGACATTTTAACTATTGATTTAAAAAAAAATCTATGCATATAAAATATCCTTTGTCCTATATATCCCTTCCCTTGATCCCCACTTGATACCTATCCTGGTATCAGAATCAAACGTGTGACGCTAATGAGAGTCTGTAATTATCAGGTTAATTATTGTCATCTTACCCGACATCACGTCAGATTGCTTATCATTCGCAGATATATGTAACCGTAATCCTTTCATTTCGTAGTCAGATTGGGGGATATGCCACAATCAAATTAGACTCAAGGTAATCAATTTGTTGTACACGAAAATGTAATTAGTGGAGGTTTGCTATGTTACTTTGCTTCCGTTATTTCAAGTGTAATAAACCTTATTACATTGAAAGAATTTGGTTGGAAAAAGGCATTTGGATTTATAAAAAGTCTGGTTAAAATAATAATAAAAAATAATAATTAACATAATTTAAATTTAAATTTAGATTGATTAGCAAGCTGAAGTGGCAGTGGGCTAGTCATATCTGCCGCAGGACTGATAACCGTTGGGGTAGAATTGTCCTAGAGTGGAGACTGCGAATCGGCAAACGTAGCTTAGGACGTCCTGTGAACAGGTGGAGCGACGACATAGGTAAAGCGGTGGGCAGTGACTGGAAGAGAAGAGCCGAAGATCAAGTTCAGTGGCGTATCTTGGGAGAGGCCTACGTCCAGCAGTGGACTGATACAGGCTGATGATTTGTTTGTAATGTATCGACTTCTTATAACGTGATACACTAGTCAGTCAAACGAACCAAACAGATTAGGACACTTGTAGGAAGTTTCCTGTTTTATGGATATGAGCACCGGATTCTCCAAACTGTCTGATTATTCATAAATTCCTTTGAGAAGCGTTTAAGTACTCAGTCAAGTCACAGAATATTACAAGAGTTCAGCGTTCGAAGTGTTCGCCGCGTCTTATGTACCGTTTTGTAACTTAGCTCGCCTCAAATGATACATTGCAAACAGACGTTACAAATCCTTATAATTACTGAAATAAATATTACGGCATTAATCTTCAACGAAATCAAGCGCGTTAAAATATTTCAACGAGTCATTAGAAACAAACCACAGAGAACAGGAATACGCAACAAGCGTACATAAAATATTATGTCAACCCAACCATACTTGTCCCCCAAAGCGTATTTTAAACAATAGAAGAGTTATGTCACTTGTAAAGAATCCCTCAACTCACCTTATTAGAACCTAATCTAAGGTAATTGTAATAACTCGCGTGTGAAAAGTAATGTGGCAAGAAAATGGCGGAACGATTCGCATTTCCTCTACGATAAAGCTAAGCGGTCGCATTATCCCGTATGGGAGGACAGATTAGGCCCAGTGTTGCCACCATGCTGAGCATTACCATTCGTAAACGGGCTTTTTATCGAAAATTGCCGAAAAAATGTAGGCTTAATAAGCGTTAAAGCATTTTCCGATGCAACATTTCACTTTGTATTATGTTTAGTGTCGCATGTTTTTATGTAAACAATACATAGTATAGGTAACGGCACGTAAGTTCAGCGCTGAGTGAAATGTGGAGGGGATATGCGCAGCCTGTGATACCTAGTTTTTGACCTCTGCGCAATAAATACAGCGCTAGAGTTTCGTGCTGCTACTTATAATTAAATAGTAGAAAATATGTCTGTGCGTCGAATGTTTTTAGGAAAATATATATCTCATAGGCTAGCGTTTGATCACTATCTCACCCTGGTGGTAAGCAATGATGTGGTCGAAAATCATGAACAAGCGAGGCCTAGAATACTCCGACTCTCAAGGATTGTATGCTGCTAAAACTCCGTAAGGTAATGGTGTTTATTACCACCTGACTTTTTGTATGCGGGCAAAATTCACACGAATTTAGTGAATACTCCTACTTTTAATTCGAATTGTGAGAACTGTATGGACCCACACTACATAGTTACTATGTAACTATAATTTCAGTGCTATTGTCTGATATCACTTTACTTGAATACAAATTTCTATCTATTGTCCTGTAGACAACGGGTCAGAATGCGACCTTACTTACTCATACTAGACAATGCTATTAAAATTATGCTAGGTACTTTGATTTGTACAAGAGTAGATAAAAAATTTACAAACATAAAAAAACCCTAGGAAATAGGTAAGTTAAAATCAAGCAATTATATAAATAGTAATAATAATAATAAGTTTCTATAAACATTATGGTTTTAAAATAATATAATAAAAATCTTGAATTTGCAAATTTCATAGTATTTAACGTTGTTAGTGCATTTATGACGCCAGGTATTAAATATTAATGAACTTTTATGTAACTATCTATATTAATACAATATTTAGTAGACATAACCGTAAAATAATCGATAATAATTGACTGAGAGCGCGAAGCACGAGCGAAGCTTCTCCCTTTCAGCTTGGGCAATAATGCTTTCGTAATGTCTGTCCGGATGTCTGTTCTCCTCTAGAGGTTGCAATTAACTGATTTTGGAATTTTGTAAGCAGGTATGATAATTATATAGATTTCAAAATGGTGGCGGTGTTATGGGGATCGAAAAAGTAAAAAAATCAAAAATGTCAGAGAGCTTTATTGTTACTCTTCATAAGACCCAACTTTTTTATCAATACTCTTTTTAGACTCTTTTTGGGCCAGGGTCACTAACCACTAGACTACCTAGTCAGTTATGTTTCATTTACTAAGAAAAAAACGGTTTGCCATAGAAAAATTTAGCTTGTCGTCTAATGTAATGTCATTGAATAGTTTTAATTAAACGTACATCACATAGCCACATAGTTTAATAATTAGGATATTACAGCAATTTCATTAATTGATACAAGTTTAACGTTAATTATTAAGGTAACTGGAAACAGTTTCATTATTACATTTCGTAGAATTACTACAAACTATACTTATAATATATAGAATGCAAAGGGTTTGACTCATAAACAACAAAACATAATTTAATAACTACTAACAATTCACCTTCACTTCACCTTTACTAAAATGGAATAAATCGTTCTAAAATTATTTGAATTTGATACTGAAGATCAATCACATCACTTAAGTTTTCGTTTACAAAACTTAAATTATAAAAAACCGAATTCAAATGCCACGAAAGTCCTTTTTAATAAGTTTTCAACTGACTTCCAAAAAGAAGGAGGTTCTCAATTCGTCGGTATGTTTTTAGGGTTTCGTAGTCTGTCCGAGGTTTTGCTAAGAGACCGTTAATACTAGAAAGCTGTAATTTTGTGGGGGTATGTATATAAATTACGCCGACAAAGTGCTGAAATAAAATTGTAAAAAATTTTTTTTTTTAGGGTAGCTCCCCTATATGAGAAGTGGGGATGAATTTTTTTTCATCGTCTACCACATCGTGTGTGGTATCGTTGAATAGGGCTTTTAAAATGACTTCAGGGTTGCGACACCATTTTTTGATTGAATGCTCCATTTACGAAATACATATTAAACTTTAAAGTGCAAATTTTTGATCCAGTAGGGCGTCCCCCCCAACCCTCTAAAAGCTAAACTGCTAGCTTGAAAAATCTGGAAAAAATCGTGATAATAGCGCATTTTATGAACTTAAAAGGAAAATTATAGCGGTTAGGATAACTTTATTAGTTTAGCAGTAATAGTCGTTGAACTTGGGTGTTGGATAATTTTGTACCAAATACAAAATGCTTAGAATAAATCCTTTAAAGTGACAAAGACGGAGTATCTAGTTGCTTGTGTATAACAGGTAAAGACTTGCATTGAATAACAAGCTACTACGGAACCCTACACTTTGCGTGGCCCGACACGCACTTGGCCGGTTATTTTTTTCTTTTTTTTTGTGTGTATGTTACGCGATTACTCCGTGAATTGTGAACTGATTCGAATAATTCTTTTTGTAATCGGTAGGGTACGTTTCTGAGGTGGTATCATTGTAATTTATCGAGATCTGATAAGTATATCTAGAGATATGACGATAAACGTCTCAAATTTGCTACTGAAATGGACTCGCGGGGCATTGAAGTCGGTTGTTTTAGTTTTTAAACTTATTTAAAAATCTTAATTATGTTTATTTCCATATCTCTGAAGATACTAATCAGATCTCGATAAAATTATAATGGGACCAAACGGGAAGTATGCAAGTACTATCAAACAAACAAAAAATCCAAATCACGCAGTTCTGAGGTACTTACCTAAAGAATAGCTTACAATGAGTCGCAAATAGTAGAGCCTAATCTAAACACAGCCTGAGTCCTTATATTGTTACGTGTATTATTAGGGTACGGCCAGTTGGTACTCAGAACTGCGAGTAAGTTTGGCTAACTTAACTCTTTGATTATATTATTCATGGTTGATTAAAATGATGGGGCTCCCAGCATATCTGGGTAACTTTGTCTAAGTTTGGGGTCGAACTACACTATCGGGGTTCTTTGGCCAGTAATGTTTTAAATATATACAATATGTAAATTATAAATACATTAAAATCAGTATATTATCAGAATTTACCTACACATCTGATAATGTACTGATTTTAAATTTTATTTTGTTTGTTATTATTTCCAACAATGAATTTAATTATATAGATATCTAAAAGATATAACCTCTAATCTAATCAAACAAAGAGTGAAAAATGTAGTATTTCATTCATTTCAATTCATAAATTGTTTAATTATTATACTTATTGCACATATTATGTGATTTTATAGGCGACCCTCATATTATTTATAGGCTTCACCTCAATTGTAAAAAAATTGTGAAAGTCAATTTATGGAATAAAGTTATTCTTTTTTATTTTTTTCTATATTATAGTTGCATTATTTTTAACCGACTTCACAAAAAAGGAGGAGGTTCTCAATTCGTTTGTATGTTTTTTTTTTTTAATAGGTAGGATACGTTTCCGAGGTGGTCCCATTTTAATTTTATCGAGATCTGATTAGTATCACCAGAGATATGGAGATAAATACCTCAAACATAGGAGAATGTAAAGTCCCCATCACGAGAAGCTATAAATTATGTAAACAAACATCTTTTACTAAGTAAACATTTTATACTGCGAGATAATAATAAATTGACCATATTCAATCGACATGAAATATAGACGGGTTATATGAAAGTAACAACCTATTTAATTTAGTCGGATCATATTTTAACGACGCAAAGCGCTATCGTTTGTGTTTCTTGGTACCGGACGCAGGGATTGTAAACTATCGGGACGCCATTTTGAAATAAACGCGTCATTCGAGTTTCGAGTTTATTTTCACAAATTCATTTTTTTTGTTGGTCCAAATGTTGTGAACTCCTGAACACTTGTTTACATAATTTATAGCTTCTCGTGACGGGGACTATACTAGTTTTAGTAGAAGAGTCCCAAGAAGATTATACACAATGGAGGTTGCTATTGCATATAAGATATTCTTACGGTAACTGTGAGCGAGATAGAAATAAAGGTGGGGATATTTTTTTTAATATCTTATAGGCAAGCGTTTGACCACTGTCTCACCTGTTGCTAAGTGATGATGCGGTCGAAGATAGAGAAGTAGACTAGAATGGGAACTGGCTCTCAAGGATAGCTGCCGGAACACATTAGATGTTTGGCGACAGACTTTCTGACTTGAGGGTGGTAGCTGGCCAGGCGGACACTAGATATGTTCTACCACCATGCGGGGGTTATTGGTTTCTTAACGATGTTTTCCTTCACCGGAGGGCCACTGTGAGAAGCGCACATATATTTTTCGATAGAAAAATTCATTTGTGCACGGCGGTTTGAACTCGGTACCACGGCATCAAAGCCGACCGTTCTCCCAATTACGCCACCGGGCCCTCAATAAATAATTATATATTAATAATTATAATAAATAATTATATATAAATATAAATAATTTGTCTTCACAGGAATGTTCTACCGGGCAAAGTCTTGTTAGGGTGCAAACTTTTTTAAACATACCTAATATTTTTTGACATGACATGACATTTGGCGAAGATGGCGGCCATTTCAGTCCCGCGACACTGCATACATAATTTAATAACTCAGAATTATGAACGTACTTTGTACCAATCAACACAGCAGAAAAAAAATTATAAGCATAAAACCACATATTATATAATAGTTACTACGTAAATAATAGTTTCCGTTGTTAGGTTGGCTACACAGTGCTTTCATAATTCGGGTATCCACAATATAGGGAAGTGCCTCTTATAACGTAGTAGAGTGATTCAGTACTCTGTTGGCCATATGGCGGCAATTAATGTTAATAATCGCAAATAATACTTTTTAATATTCATTTTGGAATACAACTAGTCAGTGTTATAAAAGTATTTGGAATTATTGTAATAAAATAGACTATTAATTATCGTGTGTGTCAGATGCTTTAATTGTACAGGGCCATTTTGGACATTGTCCTTTGATACCTTGATGACATCATTATTACTAGTGAATATTTTCACTTTAGCGCGGCATTTAAAGTCAATTTTTTTAGGGTTCCGAACCCAAAGGCTACCAAATGAACACTTTCTGAGACTTTGTTGTCTGTTCGTCCGTCCGTCCGTCCGTCCGTCCGTCCGTCCGTCCGTCTGTGTGTCTATATGTGCGCACTTTACAGATCTGTATCTTCTTAACCGTTATAGGTACATACTTGTAATTTTCAAAAAGTATATATCCGTCAGTGTATAACGGTCCAGACACGAAATTTTATAGATGCATGTAATTTCATTAACACTTTTTTTGCAATAAATAGGGTAAAATAAGCTATTTTTCAAAAAAAATAAAACCGACATCATATCCACAAAAAGGCACTCAAAACCGAAAAATAATTTACTTAAAATTATTATAAGCGTTACCCACTTCTCTATTTGAAGTCGGTGCCAGCCAAGTCTATTGGATATTAGATAGATACTATGTATGTAGTAGTAGTAAGTAGGTACATGTAGGTTAGTAAGTAGGTAGATACATGTAGGTATTATCTATCTACTACCTATTAGACTTGGCTGGCACCGACTTCAAATAGAGAAGTGGGTAACGCTTATAATAATTTTAAGTAAATTATTTTTAGCTTTTGAGTGCCTTTTTGTGGTTATGAAGTCGGTTTTATTTTTTTTGAAAAATAGGTTATTTATACAAACACGGAATACTTCAGAGATTGGTACAGCTTATTCCTTTATAATTCCTTTAATAATCAACCTTTTTAGATTACACGCGATAAGAAACTGAATTTGACATAAGCCTTCATAAAAATAATGTCAAAGTGCAATCTCCAGCTTTGAAAATCATCGATGTTATGTTCCGACCACCAGCGGACCAACATCCATGAAAACACATAGAAATATCCATTGTTGTACGGCCTCCCCGGCTAGAAGGCAAACTATATATTCTTTACGCTAAGGGGCCGTCTAAAAAATATATGTAGATTTATTATTGAGACTGTATGTTAATTATTAAGAACATATCACAATCAATATAAAAAATGCGAAAGTCAGTTTGTTTGTTTGTGACCTCTTCACGGTCAAACGGTTCGACTAATTTGGAAAAACAAATTACGTATGTCCACAGAAACTAGCGTAAATAACACAAACGATCATATCGATTGACAACTTAAAGATTTAACCACAATGATACGGTATTAATAGAGTTATTAAATTAAATATATTACACACAATAATTAGTTGAACGATAACTAATTAAGCTTTGCGAAGGTGGTTACAACACGCGTTCATAAATAATGAAAAAAATTGCAACATCGTAATTCGTATCTCAATTCGTCTTCTAAATTGGCTGGCCCACACATCATACAGTGTCTATCTCTTTCTTGTACTAACAAGCACTTGACCACTATACCACTTGATGCTAAGTGAAGATGCGGCTTAAGATGGAATCGTGCATATCTGGAAATGGAGAATGGTATTAAGACGAAGCGTTGGACTACTGACTTTTATTATTTATCACCACCTACTCAACCTAGGAATCATGTAAAGGATTAACTGCCTACGAATGCAAGAGGTTGATATGAGCTCCAAAATTTGCTTAGTAATTTACGCTGTGCGGATTAGATTGGTATACGTTTCAAGTTAATTTAGCTAAGGCCTCTATTCGCTGTCTGTCATTTCCAGACGAGCATGATTTTATCTTATTTCATATAAAAGTTAGGGAGCCTAACTTTCATATAAAATAAGATCTGGTAAATGCTACTACATATTATTTTTAGGGTTCCGTACCTCAAAAGGTAAAAAAAGGAACCCTTATAAGATCAATTTCTTGTCTGTCTGTCTATCTGTCTGTCTGTCTGTCCGTCTGTCTGTCCGTCTGTCTGTCTGTCCGTCTGTCTGTCCGTGTATCACCACTGATTTTCTCAGGAACGGGTGGACCTAGCAAGTTGAAATTTTTACGTGATACTAAGGTCTATAGTCCCTATTAGGTGTATAAAAATCAAGGTCTTGAGTCAACACAATAAAAAAATATGGGCAAATTTAGATTTTCGTGAAAACTTGTTAGTACCATTATGTACCTTAATTTTTTACTATTTTTATTTTTTGGAATTTTTCCTTTACTTGTGCTCTAAGACCTTGTTTATAACCAAAATTGACAATTCTAGTTAAACCGGAAGTACCCTGTAGGTTTTGGGTCGAAAACCTATGGGGTACTTCCCGTTGACCTAGAATCATGAAATTTGGCAAGAAGCAAGGTCTTACAGCAAAAATTAAGGGAAAATTCCAAAAAATAAAAAAAGTTGGAAATTAAAGGTTATACATACATAGTTCACGCCATTAAGGTAGGCCTCTGAGTTATATGGGCGCTCATACAATTTAGAGGTCTAGCCTAGTTGGTACCAACCAACGTTGGTACGGAAGCCTCGTTGGGCGAGTCCGACTCGACTTTGCGGGTTTTTATTTTTATTTGTAAGTATATGAAATGCTTGTCATTAAACATCACTATAGAATTTAATTTAATTATGTCTACTGAGCAAATTCTATTCTACGGCTTTCCCTTTATCACCCACCTCGTATTCCACTAAAGTATTTTGGAAGCAATATTATTCATAATACATTTCTTAACAATTTCGCCCTACACATGGGTTCATATTATGATAATATTATTAGTATTGTTTGCCTGAACATTTTCGTTTGTCGTAACTTGAACAATAGAGGCTTTTGCCGAATGGAACATTCTGCCAGGTTTATATGACCAAAACTAAGCTATTTTTCAAAAAAAATAAAACCGACTTCATAACCACAAAAAGGCACTCAAAAGCGAAAAATAATTTACTTAAAATTATTATAAGCGTTACCTACTTCTCTATTTGAAGTCGGTGCCAGCCAAGTCTAATAGGTAGTAGATAGATAATACCTACATGTATCTACCTACTTACTAACCTACATGTACCTACTTACTACTACTACTACTACATACATAGTATCTATTGACTATTGACTATCTATTGACTTTAAATGCCGCGCTAAAGTGAAAATATTCACTAGTAATAATGATGTCATCAAGGTATCAAAGGACAATGTCCAAAATGGCCCTGTACAATTAAAGCATCTGACACACACGATAATTAATAGTCTATTTTATTACAATAATTCCAAATACTTTTATAACACTGACTAGTTGTATTCCAAAATGAATATTAAAAAGTATTATTTGCGATTATTAACATTAATTGCCGCCATATGGCCAACAGAGTACTGAATCACTCTACTACGTTATAAGAGGCACTTCCCTATATTGTGGATACCCGAATTATGAAAGCACTGTGTAGCCAACCTAACAACGGAAACTATTATTTACGTAGTAACTTTTATATAATATGTGGTTTTATGCTTATAATTTTTTTTCTGCTGTGTTGATTGGTACAAAGTACGTTCATAATTCTGAGTTATTAAATTATGTATGCAGTGTCGCGGGACTGAAATGGCCGCCATCTTCGCCAAATGTCATGTCATGTCAAAAAATATTAGGTATGTTTAAAAAAGTTTGCACCCTAACAAGACTTTGCCCGGTAGAACATTCCTGTGAAGATAAATTATTTATATTTATATATAATTATTTATTATAATTATTAATATATAATTATTTATTGAGGGCCCGGTGGCGTAATTGGGAGAACGGTCGGCTTTGATGCCGTGGTACCGAGTTCAAACCGCCGTGCACTAATGAATTTTTCTATCGAAAAATATATGTGTGCTTCTCACAGTGGCCCTCCGGTGAAGGAAAACATCGTTAAGAAACCAATAACCCCCGCATGGTGGTAGAACATATCTAGTGTCCGCCTGGCCAGCTACCACCCTCAAGTCAGAAAGTCTGTCGCCAAACATCTAATGTGTTCCGGCAGCTATCCTTGAGAGCCAGTTCCCATTCTAGTCTACTTCTCTATCTTCGACCGCATCATCACTTAGCAACAGGTGAGATAGTGGTCAAACGCTTGCCTATAAGGTATAAAAAAAATTATCCCCACCTTTATTTCTATCTCGCTCACAGTTACCGTAAGAATATCTTATATGCAATAGCAACCTCCATTGTGTATAATCTTCTTGGGACTCTTCTACTAAAACTAGTACATTCTCCTATGTTTGAGGTATTTATCTCCATATCTCTGGTGATACTAATCAGATCTCGATAAAATTAAAATGGGACCACCTCGGAAACGTATCCTACCTATTAAAAAAAGAATCATTTGAATCCGTTCACAATTGATGGAGAAATTGCGTAACATACACAAACAAAAAAAGCATACAGACGAATTGAGAACCTCCTCCTTTTTTGTGAAGTCGGTTAATAATTTTTCATTTGCATCGATGTTGTGGGAACGTACAATGAGTTTGTACTGCTGAAATATTTTCTTTAATAACGTTAAAAAGCATATTTTAATAATACGTCAATACGTACGTTAATAAGCATATTAAAAAAATGCACAAAATTAGAGTCAGCTGCTTAGGATTAATATGTTATTTATAAAAATAAATAAGGCAACCTTACCTAACAATAACAACAAAACTCACTTAAAATCACTGTTATATAAAAGTGCGTTCGAAAGTAACGTATTCGGTTGCAACAAGTGCGTTACGAAACCGTCGCGTGCGCGTTCGAAGGCTTTGAATCAAAAACTAGCTATTTGTAGCTGAGGCTTGCCTTCTCTCTGTCTGACCGACGTCACACCGGACCGGTTCCATGATTACAATTACACCGATTTGTAAATCAATTTTACAATATCCGATCCAGTTTTTGTGTGTTTTGTAAAGGGATATGATGAGTATAAGCGTGCTTAGTATTTAGTAGAGTCAGTTATTTAAATTAGTACAATGTGTTTAAATGTACATTTCAGTTAAAACATGTAGACATTAGCATTATTATCAGATATTTAATAAAGATAATAAATCTAAGAAAATTCTTTTTTTTTTTATTAGGACGAAAAGTTGTATAATACTAATACTACTACATGGGATGTATGCGCAATCACATTCGATTGATCCAGAATTAATTAAATAATCAGTTTTTTATGTCAGATAGGCTAGCGGAACACTGTAAGGTTTTAGCGGTACATATTCCTTGGTAATGGTAAGGTATTTTTTGTAAGCAGATTAAGGCGGAACATGAAAATAATGCTTACCACCATCTGCACACAGAAAAATCCATTATTGCTTGGCTAGGATTACAACCACAGGCGACTTTCTGGTTAAAGTCAAGGTATCTTTTACGCCAGTTGTGACAGGTTTTACTATTTATTTTATCAAAAATCTACCGACGCAGTTCCAATATCTTTCAAAATAATGCGGATAGAAATATGTGTGTAAAAGCTGATTGAACACTATTTCCTATTGATACATTTTCCGATAGTTGACGAGAAATGTAATCGACTACACGGGATGTTTTAAATGACATTTATCATTCAAATAACGTATGTACAATAGAATAGAAAAATAATAAAATAATTTATTTCATTCAAAATAGTGTATAATTGAGATGGTTAGTCCGCCTATTTTGTCATAATACAATGACGTATGAAATATACTTAGGTACGTAACTAAAATTATTTAATTTATAAATACATTGATCATTAAATTAAATGTCAATAGTAATTATGGTACTGGAATCAAATTATGATAATGTACCACATAATACATTTATAACGTATTACGTGGTAACAATTAATTATCTTTAGTGTAGGTTACCATTAACAATAATTGTAGCAAATGGTCAGTGAATGAGTATTATCTTAATTGCATAAAAACTGATAATGGTACACATAATGGCTTAGTAGATATTATTTTCTAAGGCTAAGGACTCACGAAGCGGTTTTCACCCGTGCCCGCTGTGGTAGCGGAATGGAGTTTTATTTTCAAAACTCACGAGACCGAAGTTTTGTGCGGTTACGCAACCGTCGCAGTTGCGATTATCGCTCGCAAACTTGGCGGTTGATAATCGCAAGACGGGCGGTTGCCTCCCCCCCGCCCCCCGCTGTCCACGCGCGGTCGCCCGCCAACCGACCGCAGAACGCGCGGGTGCAACCCGCCGCGGCTGCGGGACCGCGACCCGCGCCCGCCGGTACAAGATGACCGCCGGTGCAGCGGGACCCGCAAACAAGCGCACACGCCGCGGGCGTAAAACGCGTCGTGAAATGTGCTTTAATTTTTTACATAAATATCTGTATTCTACAAAGACTGCGGGCCCGCAACCGCGGCGGGCACGGGTGAAAACCGCTTCGTGAGTCCTTAGCCTAATGAGTGGTGCTAAATGGCTGTCCGTTGATGCTATTCTTCCACTGTGGCTCGAATAAAAAAACATATGAATCGAATGTTGCAACAAGGTACTAGTTAGAGCTGTGCATGAAGAATTACTAGTTTTTTTTTAAGTTACGAATCCCATGTATCGCGGCAGCAGTATGAGCAGTCGGTCAGCGACATAGGATCCATGCAATGCAGCCACTTTGACTAGAAACAGACAAGAATCAAGATTAACAGTGAGCCCGAAATAAAGCTCGAAGCCTATATCTTGGGTGCTTGCAACTCACCACTCAGCCGTATTGCAGCGCGAGTTGCGCTTTGTTAAATCGGCAATTTGCTTGTTGCTATAGTGGTAATAAAGATTTCTTTATTGCCAATTGCAATTATTCTTTATTAACAAGCAAATTGCCGATTAAAGTATGCATTTGCATACTTTGTGAATATTTCAAGTATCTACTTATTAAGGTTCAGAAAATATAGCCCTGTGACAAGCAGACGGACGGACAGACGTACAGCGAGTCTCAGTCATAGGGTTCCGATGGTACCCTTTGGGTACGGAACCCTAAAACCTAAGAAAAGTTGAAAATTATGGGGGAATATACCCCATAAAAAACTGGTTTTTCTGGGAGTTTTTGCTTGATTTTATTAACTGTAATAGACACTCGATTATTTTCATAGAGTGTGTATGTATTACTAAGGTTGCTATGACAACAAATAATAATTTTTTTTTTTTTTATAAATACAGTTTTTATCTATAATAACATTTAAATTTTAAACTCTTCGTCCGACTCGCTCTTGGCCGGTTATTTCCACTGACAATGCTACAACCTCTACGCGTGAGTACTATTATTTATTCTGTGCGTGTGCTACGGATAGGTGCTACTTAAATATAATGTTCTATTATCTCCACTTCATACCAACAAATTAGTTTAAGTGTATTTAATCTGCAACAATGTGTATAGTTAACCTATAAAATTGCTAAGCTTAGCTCTTGGCAAATTCATAGCTTTAATGCTATGAGCTAAGTTTTGGTGTAATGTGCAACTACAAAGTAGGTACCATGCCTGATGAAGGATGAAATGTTGATTACTTACATGCAAGTCCAGATATAGTAAGAAGATTATTCATAGGTAGACGACTTCATGACAAAGAAGGAGGTTCTCAGTTCGTCTGAATCTTTTTTTTTACCCAACTGGGAAAGAAGGGTTATGTTTTTCGAGTGTATGTACTACGTACGTATACGTATACGTACGTATGTATGTATGTATATTTCTTTGGCACACCCAAGAGCCTAAACGGCTTGTTGTATTTGTATGTAAGTGGTGACGATAGATCCGTCTTAGTAAAGAGAATGACATTGGGTACATCAAAATTAAAAAAAGGATTTTTGGCGCCAAAAAGTAATCTCAAAAAATTAAAGTTTTCAAAATTAATCAAGTGTGGTATCAAAATAAATAATCTTTAACGGTGATTACGAATATATATATAATTTATATGTTTTATTGGAATTTGAAAATGAAATGCTAATAAAATATTTTTTCACGCAGTCACGTTTTTTGTACTTTCTTATTTTTTGTTTCAAAGGGTACCTTTGTTCCATTTAAATTTTAACGAAATCGGTCGAGCCCTTTTTATTAAATCAATATTTGTATTACGATGCATTTATATACCTCGATGACATGCTACTTCCTGCTGGCTACTTTGACTAGCGCGACGTTTGAAGTCGGTTCGTTTAGTTTTTTAAACGATCTTAAATTATTAATACTTCAGAATGTATATAAACAAGAACCTGTATATGAAGTATGACGTCTAAGTCTGTCAGTCTAGCTTGTTTCGTTTCTATGTTAGTAGTAAAAATATGTTCTAATACGACCCTGTTAAATTATCAATTTGTTATTAAACATTGTAAATAGAAAAGTCTCTCATATTTTCTTAACAATATATGATTTGATTTTTTGGAATACAAGAGGTAGACCGTATTAACAAAAGTATGCTGGGTAAAATAATTGACAACTAAATTATTCTATACAATATATATTATAAAAATATACTAGCCCAAACTCGAAGGTCCTACAATTTGTCATCTAGGAGTTTCAGTCTCTGTCGTTTCCTAGTAAATATATAAAATACATAACATTATATAAACTGATACGGCACGGTGTAAATAAACCCGATGGAATATTTTAATTTAATCTATGGTGCTGTTACAAATTACTAAAAAGAAATATCTGGGATTTCCTTGCATTCATTAAAAGATATAACACGTGGGCTTAATAGACGGAATAATAATATTTTAATCATTTGTAAATAGCATGCAATATCTTTTAGCTCTTTACGGTTATTGGCTCAGTTGCATATTTTTCTAATAAAGAAAAATAGAACTAACCGACTTTAAGACCTCATGCAATGTTGAATTATCATTCATCAATCATTAAACAAACCTTTCAGAAGGAGTAGTCCTTCTGAAAGTATCTTTTCATAAGACATCGAAGTAAAAAAATCAAAAAGAAAATAATTGAAAACGAAAAAAATAAATAAATAAATTATTACCTTTCTGTTTTTGGAAGTCGGTGAATATATAACCGAGCGGATTATAGTTTAAAACCTTAAAACGAACCGAGATCATTTCCAAAATAATACATATATACAAACTACGCGTGTAAAAATGATTAAATTTAATCTGTTGAAACTTGGTAGACATACCAAGCACCATTCACACAATAGGTATAAGTACAGACGAATATAAAACATTCTGTTCATGTTCTGACGACGGTTAAAAAATATGATAAAATAGTTTGAAACTTTTGTTCAACCAAAATTACACTTGTTATTATTTTAGGTTAAATTAAATCTTCTACGAGCAAGTAAATGTAAAAGTTAGATTGTATCTAACACTAAATCTCACTTTTTAAGTGTTTTGATGAATTTTCCAATTTAATTTATTAAAATAATAATTATTTCAACAAACAATTGTTTATGTCAGGAAAAAGTTCAAGTCATTAAAATATTTTTAAAGAAAAATAGAAATCAGTAGTAGTAGTTTTATTTTTAAAGCTTAGATGCGTCATTCCGATTGAACTTTGGTTTGTTTTATTTTTAAGACCACGTCAAATAACATGAGAGTTTTCCAACACTGAAGTTTAAATAAAACTAAATCTTATGAGTCTCTACATAAGAATCACATTATTTTACAATGAATAAAGCGTCATATGCCAACACACTTTATAAAAACATGGTATTGACGCAAGGTGCTTCAACTTTTTGTTGCTCTTGATATTTTTCGATCATCGGCTAAGATTATGCTTAAACTGTCAAATAATCTGGTTACATTCCATGACTAACATCATCGATATTATTTTTACACAATTACAATGACTACTCACTCATACCTTCTAACAACATATAGAATAGTATAATTTGTAACATTATTTTGAAAACAAAATGTAAGTACATTATTTGTACAGTGCCCCACCATGCATGGTATGGTGAAATTTCAAACACTAAGGCAGGCTGAGTTAGTAAGTTAGTTAGTTTCTTAGTTTATGGCTTCTGTGGTTTGTTATCACAATTCTGCCAAGGTCCGTTCATGCTAGTTTCATAAAGCATGTGAAGAGTGTGTCGGTAAAATAAAAATCTGGTCGGTGTTAAAGAGTGAGAATCGACCAGAATTTTACACACCATGATGATAATCTAAAACAATAGACAACACAAACTACTGCGTTGCACCATCTTACTTTAACTATAACAAACGTCAAAAATCTGTCAAACTCTGTCAAACAAAAACACCGGTTATAGTTATATTCACGGTTAAAGTGAAGAGTAGTAGTAAAATGATGCAAGTCAGCCTAATACATTTTTGATCGTTTGAATATGAATAACAAAGGTCAAATAGAAAAGTAAAGATATTGCAACGACAAAATGGTCGTTGAAAATGTTTTTTCTAATATAACTTATGTTCTTGAAGTGTTATCTACACTTTATGTTTCTGTACATTGTTGTATACACTGCAATTTCTTCGTACTGACAGGAATTGAACCACTACTGGGAAAAATTTCCGGTGCTGTACCAATTCAGCTACAGTACGACCCTACCGATACGACGAAACGAATGTCCCGTAGGTACGGTGAAATCTTAAAGTGTTTTTGTTGTTATATAATAATGTTTTCTTCTAGACAAGCGCTCGGCTATCCAGCATTAATAGTAAAGATCGCTGTCTGCTGGTAACGTGACAGAGCTTCATAAATTACTATTCAAAGAGGTAATGTTGTGTTGCCAGACTTATTTTAACAATTCGTTTTAGTGAACCTTCTCGGATGTTATGAAAAATCTTAATCTGAATCGTTGTAAAAAAAATAGATGACTTGGTAGTGTGGCTATGCCGCTATAATATACCGCTTCTTACACAAATTGAAATTACGTTATTAAAGAGCCATATACTCTGTTCCAGCAGGTAAAATTAAACTTAAGCCTCCATTGTAAATCGTCGTAATTGGTTTGATCAGACTCAAGTAAAGCCGCAGTAAAAGTAAAAAGCAGTTTTTGGAGGTCTTTGTCACCAGTAGGTATCCTTTCTTCATTCGTAGGCTTTGTAGACCTTAATTCTACACGTGATGCCTAAAAAGTAGGTTCTACAAGGTGTTAACCACTAGTGGTCGTTTTTGGCCGGACAACTTATCAAACAAAG
Organism: Cabera pusaria; assembly: GCA_954871355.1. Taxonomy (NCBI): domain Eukaryota; kingdom Metazoa; phylum Arthropoda; class Insecta; order Lepidoptera; family Geometridae; genus Cabera; species Cabera pusaria. The sequence continues at coordinate 16,816,673 of OX940896.1, forward strand.
GCATGTTGCCAATTGATTTGTCAAGTTCTGGCATTATGTTCGATGTAGGCCAGCTTCGACACATGGGTTGGAAATCCCAACCCGTCTGTCGAGCTGGCTGGCAATATGGAATCGTTGGATTGTGAAGATAGTTTCCAGAACAACACGATCTTGAAGTAGACAGCACCGTCACTTATCATCAGCTGAGATGAGAGCTTTTATGTCGAGAATAAATCAAAGGTAAAGACGGTTCAGATAAAAAAAATGTGACGTTGATAAATATAAAAATAATGTACAAAACAACGATTGAATATTTCATGTTTTCCTTATAGAAATCTGACACATTTTAAGGTTTTCTCAGAAAATAATTACTGGGTCCTAAGTATGCAAAACAAAACTGTCTTTGTTTGTGCATTGTGTGTCTAATGAATACTTACGGCATTGTCTCTTTTGGGATATGTATATTTTAGCGGAATACTTAACTAGTTATACTTAACTAAGACCAAAGTTATGGTTTTTGAAAAAGAAGAAAGAATGACAGATTGTAAGGTTACGATTGAAGGAGAGAGAGAGTGGAACAAGTGAAAGAGTTAGTGTACCTGGGTTCTAAGTTTATGAGAAATGGTAAGTATGAAAGTGATATTGAGCGAAGAGTTTTGGCAGGAAACCAAGTGAGTGGGGCACTGCATAACTTTATGAGAAGTCAGAACGTGTCTAAAAAAGCACGACTGGCTGTACATAAGGGAGTGTTGGTTCCCACACTCATGTATGGTAATGAATGCTGGGTATGGCAGAAGAAGCATGACAGTAAAATTAATGCTGTAGAATTGAAAAGTTTGAGAAGTATGATTGGAGTGACTCTGATGGATAAGGTGGAGAACAGCATGATAAGGGAATGTTGTGGTGTGGTAGAAGATTTAGTGACAAAGACAGAGAAAGGGATGCTTAGATGGTTTGGACATCTAGAGAGGATGGATGAAGAAAGACTGACCAAACAGATTTATGAGACGAGTGTGAATGGGGCAGCCGGTAGAGGCCGACCTAGGCGAACGTACCACGACCAGATCGGAAACGTTTTAAAGAAAGGCCAAGTCAAAAGTACTTATAACCGGCGAGCATGTATGAAGGCGCTCATGAAAGTGGAAGAAGCGAAAGAGGTATGTCAGGATCGTAGCATGTGGAAAGAAGTAGTCTCTGCCTACCTCAACGGGAAAAAGGCGTGATTGTATGTATGTATGTATGTACTTAACTAGATGAATTTGTTCTACGCGGCACCGTTACGATATACACGTAATTAAAAAAGTTGTTTTAATTTTTTTATGATATTAGGTACAGGAAAAAGAAAATGTTTGCCTGATGGTAAGCAAGACTGTGGCGCGCAACCCTCTAGGTTCAGATAAACTTGCACGTCACTGAACTGCGAATGTTGTCTTATGACTCAAGGACCGTGGGGACCGGTTGCATAAAGTATTTTTAAATATCATTCCCCTACATCTGGTTGAAGCGAAACGGAACCAAAATGCCAGCATGTATTTACCCCAGACTGAGCATCGCTATTCAATGGGTGAATGTAGTGAATATTTTGGAAACTTAATTATTGGCAGTAGTTTGGTGGACTCCATATTGTTTTATTTAAATTTTATTTCCGTTGGTTTCATTACGTTTAATTATAATTGTTTATAGGTTTACATTTTTTATATCATTTAGGCTAGTTTTTGACCACTATCTATTTAATTGATGTATGTAAGACACGATTAGATGTTGAATCTCACATGCCTTAACATTTCACTGGACACTTAGTCATTCAAGCCGCATAACCTTTTTTACCACGGCTGACAACAGACAATTTGCTGGTCCCGTCCAAAGCGGACAAGTAGAAGTCTAACTACTAAAAAACACACATTTGACCACAATCTTATCTGATGTTAAGTGACGATGCTGTCTAAGTCATAAGCCTGTTTGTTTAAAAGTGGTAATGCAACTCACGTCCCAAGGTATCTGCCCAAACGATTTGGTGGTATATGTGAAAATACTTGCACTGTTAAAAGGCAGTTTACCTTTATTTATTATTCAAATGAACTCTAAGAAGTATGTACAAACTTAAATTGCTTATAAAACTTTTCATCATTATCATAATCAGCCTATTTCAGTTCACTGCTAGACATAGGCCTCTCCCAACATACGCCACTGATAAACTGAAAACTTTATATACCTCTTTAATATATTTACCAGTCCATATGTGATTATACAGTGTTTTAGCTATGCGTGAATTTCTTCTATTGCCAGTCTTGCGACCTAAGTTTTTTTAAATAGATTTTTTGCTGGTCTGCAATTTCTGCTCACTAGTCATAACAAACCATTAATAGAGCCACTTAAATGATTAACGTTTAACATTAAATTGAATAATTAATAAATCGCAATTTATCGCATTATACATTTTAAGCGTGTTGTGAAACAATTTTAAAGCTCGTATTCAAATATTTTCTCAACATAATTTCTTCGATGAGAACATCACATTTATGTCGTATTTTCATCTCCAAGTTGCCAAAGTTTTCCATTAGGCACACCGGGAAAAGTTGAACAAACAAACATTCAAATTGTTTTTCTATCATATTTTAGCACAATTTATTTCCTAATTTGTTAAGTGTTGTGACTTATTATATAGTTTGCAAAAAGTGCGTTAATTCTTCAATATATTAAAGCCCATAAAATTATAATTAATCCATAAATTTATTATTTCTTAGATATAGTATAAGGACAAAGTATAATAATACTAAGATATATCAACCAATTGTCAATCAATCAAAGCACAATCCTGCTGACAAGCTTGTAAGCCTCTGTGAATTAATGTGTGTAAATTAGCGTTCTTTCAACCTAATTTACTTGAGTTGGACAAGGCTTTAGTTAAATTTTACGTCGATATGCGTAGAAAACCACCCGGTTTCTCAGGTTAGTCAATATGTAGTACTTATTAGTAGTGACTATTACTGTTATAGTTACTTTGAACTGGTAAGACATTTTAAAATAACTCTTATATGCCGTAGGTATAATTATATTTTAACGACGATGTATAATTCCTTTTTCCTGGACAAATAAGTACTTGATTATTATCTCCAGTAATGTTAAGTGACGCATGATGTTGCGTTGCCAGATTTTAATCGTCTGGAAGTAGAAGACAACAACAAGTCGAGGCGATTATCGACCAACAGGGATCATTATCATAATCAGCGGCGTCTGTCCACCGCTGGACGTAGGTCTTTTTTATGGTATAAAATGATAGGACAAGTACGATGCTCGCCTCATGGTAACGATGACGTCTACCTATTACAGATACAGTGGCATGTAAAATTCAGACTGCCAGAATTTTGCATGTCACTGCACTGCGCCTGTTATTTTGAGACATAAAGATGGTGAGTCTCTGGACACCTTGCCATTTCAATCGAAAAACATTCCTATTTCACGGCTGAAAATTAGTCGGCAAAGTGGTCGTACCGCCCGAGGCGGATTTGCAGAAGTCCTACCACTACAAAGGTCTCTCCTAAGATACGCCACCGAGCCCGATCTTCGACTCTTCTTTTCTTTCTCTTTATTAAATACAGATTTTAGTTTAATCCTCATAGCAACACTATTCTAACCCGTTTTGCGTACCTTTTTATGATAATATTTAAAAAAAAGTGAGTAGGTAAATATTATTTGTACGTGCTCAAGTAATTTGAAAGGCCAAGGTCTTTCGTATACGGATCTTATACACATTTTTATTTTCTGTGAACTGAGTCAATAGTTGCTGGTCTAGATCTTGACATATGTCAACATGCTAACGAGGAAGTAGCCAAGAAAAACAACAAATATTTTCGTCATGAAATGGAATTTTCATTTAACATTTCTTTTTTACTTGTTGTGATAAAATAGGACAAAAATGGACTTTACAAAAGGGCAGACATTATGACAAATCTTGGCTTGGAAACATTGATAATAATAGGTTATACTTAAAATCATTCAAGCTGCTACTGCCCTTACATTAATTGAAATTTTTGTACTGAATTATTAATATTAACCACCTAGAACTTATTAGGACTACAAGAACGTTTCTTTATGTCGGACTAGAAGTTCCCCGCGGCTTCGCCCACGTTAAAGACTTCTTTTATTTACTTAAAACTTTTATTTTGTAAAACCTTTCTATCATAAAAGACATCAAAGAAGTAAAAGCCAAATCGGTTCAAACTTTGAACCCCCGTTTCATCCTCTTAATGAGTGAATTTTGAAAAATCCTCTCTTAGCAGATACTTACCTCAAAATAACTATCTGCATGGCAAATTTCAGCGCAATCTGAAACAATATTGATTTCAGACTTTGGTACCGCACTTCACCCTTTTAGGGGTGGAATTTCAAAAAAGCCTGAAAAACGTGTTATTTATTTACTGAAGCACTTGTTTGAAGTTTCGAATACAAAATACTATCTAATCTTGTTTCTCGATACAAACTTTGTACCCCCATTTCATCCCCTTAAGGGGTGAATTTTGGGAAATCCTTTCTTAGTACATCTTTACGTACTAAGACAAATATACCCTCCAAATTTTAAGTCTCAGTCAGTCAGTCAGTCAGTCAGTATGTCAGGACAAAGATTCTTATAGTATTAGAAGATAGATAAACACATGACCAATATCTCACCTGATGTAAAGTGTTGATATGGTCTAAGATGGAATCGTACTTGTTTGAAATTGAAAGAAGGCAAAAAACGAGGCACTAGACTTTAGGATGATAATAAGTATACGTACGTATGTGGCGTGCATAGAGCTTCGACGGATTTTCATCAAGCAAAGCTAAGAACCCTAAGTCACCTATCAAACAAAAAAAAAACTAAAAATGTTCAGCCGTTTGGGCGCTACGATGCCGCAGACAGACACACAATGATAGATACACACGTAAAACTTGTGGCACTCTTCTTTCTGTGTCAGGGTTTAATTCGATTTCATACATGATCGTCAGCTTTTTATCTCCTCCACTTCATAGAGTGCCTCACGTAAAGAGTATCAAATGCAGCTTACATATCAACACTCTTAAGGCCGCATTCATATTAGGCTTGTATTTGGTGGCTATTATACGCTAATGTTAGTGACTTTTCAAATTATAAATCAGCAAGCGTCTAACCACTCGTAGCAATAATGAATGCTGTTTCGTCCCGTACCAAATTTGCCTGTTCTATGGCGTAATACGTCTACGCCGCGGTGACATTTGGGCTAAATGACTTTTGACGTCTGTCACTTCGTAGCTGTCATGGTGCCGGCTCAGCTGTGTGAATGATGGGTGTCGAGTCATTTCGGTTACGAATACTTGCTTTTGAACGCGTACGCGTTGTTTAACCATAATTGGAAGCCTAATTGTGCGGTATTTAAATACAAAGTTATTCTTGTACACGACTCGAGCGCAGCCGGGCGTAGTCGTATTTACTTGTTGCTTTAACCTCGTACGGACGAGTAACTTGTGAACACATTGGAGTAACGTCGCCCACCCACGCCGTTGTTTTGCAGTAGTCATCACGGCGAGTTCAGGCAAATACAAAATCCTAATAATTATCATGGCCATTTTGTTTATTAGGATCGGAACCCCCACTTGCATGTGACCTTATTCATGTGATCCGAAAATCACATTAGGTGAGTGTATATAACCTCACATTTATTAATCCTCAACTCTAACCATTACGCCGCGTAAGGCGGTAAAAGTTGACCAGGAAATCGAGGTGCCACGTCATTCCACGACACGACGCTTCCACACAACGGACGTTGTAATCCTCCGTTTGCATTTCCTGTACGCAACAAATGCGTTATACCTTATGCGGAGCATTTTGGGCAAGGAGATTGCTTGAAATAAAAGACGTCAGTGAGATGAGGTACTGGAAGAAATTACTTAAGTTCAATCAACATGGCGCAACCTCCCCTAACCCGTCTGTCGAACTGGCTGGCTGCAAACATTTGACTAGAGCTTGGCAAACCAATGGGCAACATTTCTAGTTAGAGGTTGGAGTTACTATCACAGCCTAGTAACAGAGATCACCCATTTAGCACTTTTGTTATGATATAAGAAGCAAACAAGCAGACGGCCCACCCGATGGGAATCGGTCTCCTTCGGCTATGAGCACTTGCAACACTAGGAGTGTCACTAATTTGTTGCCGTCCAGTCAAGATTCTTTTAACACCCCTTTTGAAGAACTCCATAATGTAGCTCTGTTTCCCAAGAATTACGTGTAGAGTTAAATATGGTCTTAGCCTATGGACGCCGGTTGATACCAATGTCCTTTTAAAGGGTGACAAGTCGTAGTCAGGCCAATTTGGCCTGAGAAGTTATTTTCTGAGAATCGGCTTCTAGTGGGTTGCTAACTGTAAACCTTTCGTAAGAAAGATAAAATACTCGTAGATATCATAAAACAGACGTTTCTGACGATCGAATATCTTTATAGCACACGAACACCTTTACAACGTGTTACAATATAGGTTTTCGCCTACATAGATGAGTCTCACTAAGACATAAAAAATAACAACTTTTCTAAGTTTATGGGAGCCTTCAACGAGCGAAAACTTTTTTATGGAACAGGTAGAGAAACCTGCTCATATTGCGGATGCTATATATTAGAAATGATGATAAGGAAAATACTAGTTCTTCTTTGAGGCTCTACATACTCGTAGGTACGTTATCTATATGTATAGACAAAAGGCAAAGTTGGCTGACTAATAAGTATATACAACGCACAGCCAAAACGTTCTTGGCAATTCATCTTTTATGGGGACGTCAAAGGACGTGGCATTTTTTATAAACATTTTTATTATTTCAAAGCATGTCCTAAAATAAACATAACAGCATGTTAATAAATAGTTAGAAAGCTATATAGGCTACTTTTTAGATTTATAGTTACAGTGAGTTTTAATCATGATTACAAAAGTACCGACTATTATACTCACTACTATTTGATAATTAATTATTAAGTAATTATTTAATAAGTACCGTAGTCGGTACTAACTATTAATGAATTAATAGTTGGTACTTTTGTAGGCTACTTTTTACCGCGATAAATATTATATATTTTTTTCTATCGTATAGGCTAGCGTATGACTATTAGCTGACCTGTTGGTGTAGTGTAATTGGTAAGTGACGTAAATGTGGTTGAGAATAGTAGCAAGCTAGGCCTAGAATGGGAACTGGCTTCTCATTTTTACGGTAAAACTGAAATCTACGCAAACGAAGCTACTGAGAGAAAGCCCTGGATGAAAAGTAAGCTGTTTTTTATGATGAAACTGTAAGGCATATTGCCAGTGTGTCTATTATTGTAATATCACTATTACGTTCAAGACACTATAGGTTACTTATAATTTAATGTACTATGTTCTATACTTCACATAGATATGCCATAATTTGTACCTATGAATATAAATAACAGCAATTAATTTGTTTAGTGCTCTATTACACTGCACGTATGTTATATTTTATTATTCTGCTATATGTTTTAGAATTGATACCTTAGCTTTAGTTAACTTAGTAAATTTTACAATTTTGCAACCGTCAAACGTCACACATATAAAATAATATTTAAATATTTACATTCCCCTGATTAATGTAGGGTTGCCAACCGTTCTATTACGTTCACCCCCAATGCATGTTTATGTAAAGTCCACATCTTTACCGAGGGTATAACTTGGACTAGACTATGACTTAATACTTTAACCCTGTCTAAATGCACTAATCGTGTGGAACCATAATAAAACAAAAAAAAAAACTACAATAAATTCGTCAAGTCTTAAGCAAAGGGTGCTAAGCATCCTATTTTCTAGACCGTGCTAATTTGAGAAGTAGAACCTCTAACTAGATGTTCAGTTTAGTCAGTGTTGCTTGAGATGAGATCTGTCTACCTTTAGACCCTTACATTCTACGATCTTTTTCTTCACTAGCGCTAAAAGCTTATTATAAGAAATTATGCTTTGAAATCTATGCTAGAACCTGAATTAAGCCTGGCAATCGTGCCTCACCATTCACAGAATTCAAATAAAACTTTCCTGAACCTTACCGGTTTTTATTTTGAGGTTAGTACCTCAAAATAAAAGCCGATCAAGTGCGAGTTGGACTCACGCAACGAAGCTTCCTTATAAATTTGTCAAACTAGATTAACGGACAAACTTAACTTTGCAGTTCGATCCCTAGATCGATGCCTAGACACGGTTAATGCACCAATCGCAAATAAAAACTTTGTGATGGTAAGGTATAAGGATTCCTTTTTCTTTGTTGAGGCAAGGAACCCTAAAGACGTACATCGGGTAGATTATCTCCTTCACCCCCTCCGCTTCGTGCCCCATGTCCCATCCTTGTTTTCCTCCCTTTATTCACAGCAAGTACAAAAAAAGCGCTATTATGAAGAAAACTCCAAATCGTCGCGTGTAAAAGATTTGTTAGTCCAAGAACTATAACAATAGCTTAGAGCGCAGCTGTTTCTGTTACCTTGCTTGTTGGTATGAAGAGAAAATTACTCTAACTGAATGCAAAATATAGTGCTAGAGAAGCAAATTACACCAATACAGCACGATACTGAGTTTCTTTTATTTCATACGAAAATGCGTGTAGCGGCCCGCGGCTTAACCCTAGTTACTAATTCCATGTACTGCAAGCATATATGTGCAAAATCTCAGCTTAATAATGTATCTAGCATTTAAAACAATCAGTTTGTACTCGTATGTAAAGAGGTCACACAAACATAACATACCTACACAAACAGACTTTTGTATTTATAAAATTGGTTTTGATGTTTGTTTTCATATTCAAAACAAAGCACTTTTTTTCAAACTTCAGATATTGGAACGCTTTGATTTTTTTACACTGTGATCGTGTCAGGATTACCCACAGATGAGGGTGCGGGTTGGGGTGCATATTGGGTGTATATAGGGTGACAGGACAGGGCAGGCTCGGTGGTGGGGAGCCAAATACGGGGCACGTGAGTCCCAGGTTGCGGTGGGACTTTTTGGCCAAGTGTTAGGGCTGGTGATGGCAGACTTTTTTTATATCGCATAGGCTAGCGTTTCATTACTATCTCACCTGTTGGAGAGTGAAGATGCTATCGAGAATGGTAACACGCTAATCCTAGAATGGGAACTGGTTCACAAGGCCAGCTGTCAGCTCACATTAAATATTTGACTAAAGACTTTTCCAACTTGATGGTGGTAGGCTGGCCAGGCGGACACTAGACAGTGAGTGACCTACAACCATGCCGGGGGTGTCTTAACGGTGTTTTATTTTACAAGTGTTTTGTCTCACGCGCCATTGCGCAGATGGAATATTCATCTATCGAATATTCCATCTGCGATGCGAGTTCGAGGATAGACGGTGTGTGAGCATGCAGGTGTATTTACCCTTCACACACCTGTCGTTATAAGAGGGTCTGACGGCGTGGTGCGTGGAAGAAAACGGCGTGCCACAATCAAATGTTAAATCGTGTTCATTAGAACATTATAGTACCAACCAGCAATAGTCTGTGCAAAAATAAAAACAGTCGTAGCGTTACGATGAACTAACATTCAAAGGTAAGAAAGGAAGGCATTACGCCTTCCTTTCTAGGTAGGTATCTTTGAGTATGTGAATACTCAAAGGTATGCCTTAGGCATACCTACCTAGTAGTACACGATAATTTTAATAGTAGGTACCTACCGAGTAACAAACATGGTTAGTCGCACTAGTAATGCCAGCAGTGTTATCAATGCAACAAAATAATTAATTAAAACGACAGACGACCGACGCGACCTTAATTTCTACGACAGTTCTCTTTTTGCACAGACTCTATAGTTTATAGTATATCTATAGTATATCTCTCCGTCGGTCTATCTCAGCTAGCCCGAGGCTTGCGAAAGATAAGTTTTTAAGTACGGTTGTTAAGAAATCGCTAGTCAAAATAAGATAAAATTATTAACTATTAGAATAAATAAGTATAAATAAATTGTTAACAGTTTTTGGATGAATACATTGCATTCTGTACTGATTATTGCAAATTTTTGAGTAAAAATTTGGCGCAAGAACGATGCGGGCTGAAAATGATGTTACGCAAAATATCTGTTCAATTTGGACTAAATCCAGAATTATCGACAGTTCGTATCACACAAAGGTCTATGACTTATGAGACATTTATGATGGTAGTAAATAATTGATTTATTCATATTATGCCCTAAAAATAATACTCACTGAAATGCCAACACGACGCTGTTGTATGCTTTTATCACTACCTACTTTTATTTGCTTTTTTAGGATTCCGTACTTCAAAAAAAAAAGCAACTCTTGGCTAATCACTTAATTGTTTGGCTGTCCGTCTGTCTGAATAAATCCGTAATGATTGGTTCTCTTGATGGATTTGTTAAGACAAAGACTTACCCTAATAATCATATATTATGTAATAAAAGCTTGATTTTAAGTTTGTGGTAAAGGGATAATCTATATTGATAATTTAATTTAATGATAAAGTTATCTTGTAATTACATTTTGTTATGATGATGACTTTGACTGGTAATTTGATGATCAATATATTTATACATTATTTTATTTAACATAATTTTAATTACTTAAGTAGGTTATTTCATACGTTATTGTATCATGACAAATTGGGCGGACTAACAAAAATTTTTAACATCTCGATTGTACACTATTTTGAATAAAATAAATGATTCTGATTCTGATAAATAAATCCATAATAAATTGGCTAAGTGCGAATCGGACTCGCACGCGTTGAGTTCCGTACCACAGTAAGAACAATTATTTAATAAGAAAACCAGTTTCTTGTAATTTTTCAAAATTTTTAAAATTTGATCAAATTTTTATTATTTGTTTTTAAAATAGTAATGTATACGAAGAGCGAATTAAAATCTCTATGTATTACGGTTAACAAGATAATGCAAAAAACGCCGAAAAAACATGTTTCTTGTATAGTGCCCCTTTTAATTTTCTATTTTATTCTGTTATATCCGCCCCACGCAAAAAAAGAGGTGTTATAAGTTTGACGTGTGTATCTGTGTTTGTGTGTATCTGTCTGTGGCATCGTAGCGCCCAAACGGATGCACTAATTTTGATTTTTTTTTTGTTTGATAGGTGTTTTTATCGTGGGTGTCCTTAGCTTTGTTTAATGAAAATCTGTTCGGTCGTTTTAATATTATCAGCTCTTTTTTGGTTGATGAGACTAGGATAGCAACTTTCGTAGACCTTTGACCGCGGTCGTGATTAGGCTTATTGGAATGGTCTCAATCACGGAGAATAGACGCTGTATCCGTGGTCTCAATGAACAAATTAAATAAACATCTAAAATGTAATGCTCGCCTAAAGCTTACATAGTTAAACCAATGTCTATAGTAGTAAGTAATCTCATGTTAAAAATGTTTCATAAGCTTTTAGGTTTGGAAAATCATTTTGTAAATTATAAATAGTTTGTACTCCTAGGATAAAATTTACACTAGTTTGTACATTGTATTATACAAAATGATTAATAAAGACATTTAAGAAGTAAGTAAGTAATGAACAAATTATACATAAAAGTATACATAAAGAAAATCAGTCGGTGGTGGTTTCAAATTTTAAATTTAAGGATAATTAGTTAGTAGTAATTAGTTATGAATAATTAGTTATATTGTGTCGTTATAGTGGTCATAGTTATACATACTTTGTGAACATTTCATATGTCTACCTTTTACAGATTAGAAGATACAGCCCTCTGATGGACGGACGGATGGACAGCAAAGTCTTACTAATAGGGTTCCGTTGATACCCTTTGGGCACGGAACCCTTATTGGGAAATTTTCGTGTTTATTTTGCTAATATTTCGAGTAAAGTTTATGCGGACCATTACGATCAGTCAAGAGCACTCAAAACGTGAGTCGAATTAAAATTTGCTGGGAATTTGGTAGCTAACTTATTTTTTTCTTTTTACATAAAGAGGTAGACCGTTAATATTGGTGTACTTTATAAAAAAAAAATATTAGTATTCAAAAGAACAGTAACTGTGATATCTCTTACCAAGTTCATAAAACGATTCGCGGGAGGTCATTGTTGCTCACTGGCAGGTCAATCTACCCACATTCTTAGGTTGGTGTGGTCGTGGTCCCTGGGTGGTGCTAAATAGGGATCACTGGTGGTAGTCTTAGGCTGTAACTTGAACCAGCCACTGAACAAAAATATTTTCGAGTTTTTCGATTTCGAGTACCGAATTTTTTTTATATGGTAAAGGCTAGCGTTTGGCCACTTTCTCGCCTGGTGATAGGCGATGATGAAGTAGAAGATGGTGAAAACGATAGGGCCATAGATACTCTAACTCTCAAGGGCTTTGTGCTGCCGGAACACTGTAAGGTTATGGTGGTTTCTCTTTAATGGTGGTAAGCTACTTTTTGGTAGCAAGTTAGGCGGACCATCGATATAATAGGCTCCTACCACCTGTGGGAACCACCCACACGATGAGTTTGAAATACAGGTGATGGTTACCCTGTGTAGATTGGACAAAAACCGGTTGTCTAGTGCCTCGTCTCACTATTGCCACCCACTTCCAGACAAAGACAATTCCACCTTAGACCACATAGTCATTAAGCTTCAGGTGACTAAGTCCATCAAGCGCTTTTCTATCCGCAATAAAAAACATTATTAAAGTCATTTTTAATTATAAAGGAAATGCAATTGTGATGTTCGGTAGGACAAGCTTACACGTTGGTGACAAGAAATCAAAAGCTACATAAGTTTTTATTGCGTAAAAGTAATCAATAATCACTATTAAGATAAAATCGTGCTTTTCTCTATATGGAAGACGGGAGTGATACAAGGATAAAGACAACTGACTTTAGTGCCATCCAAATAGCATAATTTATCTTAACCCGTCTTTTAAGCTAGTTTTTAGGGTTCCGAACCCAAAGGGTACCAACGGAACCCTATTACTGAGACTCCGCTGTCCGTCTGTCTGTCTGTCTGTCTGTCTGTCTGTCTGTCTGTCTGTCTGTCTGTCTGTCTGTCTGTCCATCTGTCACCAGGCTGTATCTCTTGAACCGTGATAGTTAGACGGTTGAAAAAAAATTTCACAGATGTGTTTCTGTTGCCGCTATAACAACAAATACTAAGAACAGAACAAAGTTAAAAATTAAAGGGTTTAAAACAAAAAACGTGTTTTTTACGATAAGATACGATACGAAATTAATTCACCTCGACGCAGCTAGATGGCAGCACAGGAAAAATTAACACACGCAAGCGTTTCATTTGTTAAATTTTAAACGTTAAATTTGTGGGCCTCGGTCGATTTGATTACTTAGTTATGGTTTACTTGCTAATCATATGTAGTGTACAGTATTGAAAAATATATATTATATAGTCAATTTTAGTTTTTGAAGAGCTTCTATTAGCTTAGCTAGAATCAGTAGAAAGTTAGTTGCACGACCACTCGGTCTTTCAGAATTCCAGATATTTAATTATATTAATGACCTTTGAGTTCATATTTACTTAGTTGTTGTTAGAAGTTCGGACTTCGGAAATTCGGAACCCTCCGTGTGCGGGACAAAAGTCTGACTCGCACTTGGCCAGTTTTATTATCAAATATCATTCTCAAGTTTCGGCGAACCGATTGGCAGCATGTCTTTGTTTGGTGCGGGGTCTGAAAAACAACGGTCAAAGCCTCCTGTTCCACCCATTTAGTACCACCCGGGGATCACGAGGAGGATTAAGTTCTACGCCTTAGGACGCAGGAAGGAAATAACAACCCTCTGTGTGTGATAATCACACCCAGTCAATAATATAAATGCTACAAAGTTAATGTAGGTAGAATCGTAAAAAATACCCGAGCTCATAAAATCATTGCTACTAAAAATAACATTTTAACATGACCGATAATTAACCTTAAAGGTACGGTCAACTCCGCTGCGATCTGCGGGCGCGGGCGCGGGCGCGATCTAATAGTGCAGTAATATTTGTATCGACTGTTCAAACCCAACGCGATCTACGGCGATCAGACAGCGATTGAAAAGTACGTTGCGCCCGCGCCCGCGTCCGCAGATTGTAGCGATGTGGCCGTACCTTAAATTGCTCAGTTACCATGATCCGTGCTATGAATAATAACTTAAGCGTATTTTCTTCTCTAATATCTTATTTTAGATAGATTTTCATTAAAATACGTTCATTTGTTGCTTTTAATTAACATTTTACCAAACCTGCTGTGTTATTAGTTAACGACTTTGATGTATTTCCACACAAAGGAAGATTATACAGCCAAGAATTAGACACCGAAAATAACATGAAAACAGACTAACATTGTATCTGAATATTATATCACATTCAACCTAATTAGATAGATAAATGTTTAAAAATCTTTTGTTCGAACGTTACAGCATATTTTTAATTAAATTCAAATAAGATGTTAAAATTTGGGGCCCCGCTGATTGATTAGATGATAGTCGAACAAAAGTTGTATTAAAATTGAAACTAAAACTTCTACTTGTAATTTTACTATTTTGCATGAATTACTACTTGTATGATATATACACATGAATGAATGATTGTATGAATCTGATATCTGATGGATAAGGTGGAGAACAGCCTGATAAGGGAGAGTTGTGATGTGGTAGAAGATATAGTAACAATGATAGAGAAAGGGATGCTTAGATTGTTTGGACATCTGGAGAGGATGGGTTAAACAAGATTGAAGACACAAATTTATGAGACGAGTATGAATGGGCCAGCTGGTAGAGGCTGACCATTTATTTTTAGGCTGACCTAGGCAAACGTATCACAACCAGATCGAAGACGTTTTAAAGAAAGGCAACGTAAAAAGTAGTAAATAGCATGTCAGCAAAATATGCACAATGACCTTCTTCTATAAAACGTTTTGAACGTAACATAATGAAAGAGAGCGATATACACCCATAGACCGCACTCTTATATATATTACGTATTAATTAGTAGAATGTCTCGACCAGTGTTGCTTCTTTTACCAGTTAAACAAATTATGAGGGTAAATTTCAAACAAAATTAATTATTGATGGCAAAAATGTATGAACATAACATTGTCGGTTGGTGAACTTTGGTGGTGGTTGAAGTTTGGTTAATTAAAAAAATCAAAATGCAAGCAAATATAATTGAAGACGGCGAATATTGAAGCATTGTGCAGAAATTGACTTAATAAATTATATTATCTCAAATGTATAGTGAAAGTGGCATAATTGTCAGTTATTGTTGAGTGATAAGTGATGAGAAATCAAAAAAAAGTTGTGAAAGTAGATTTTAATAAGATTTGGCGTTATTCAGAAGAATTTGATATACGTCATTACGGAAAGTTCGCGCACTCCATGGGGTTTAATAATGCAAAGGTGGGAAGCACGAATCGAGAGATGTCCTGAGCAGCTGTAGTCCCCTTGGATGCGGTTTGGGGAAAATTTACGTTTACTTCTTAGCTGCATCGAAAACAATAGAAGTTACACGAAATATTGATTTAAAAATATAATAAATATATAGGCGATGTGCCAGCTGTGATAATTTGTAATAAGTCATTATGTAAGTTATGATTATAAAGGATTAGGCTTCAATCCTCTTTTCCTAGAGAAAATGAATAATTAAGCTTATAACCTCAAACAATCAAATATAAATAATCAATTCTTAGATGCAACCAAAACAGTGTATTTGGCAAAGTAGAAAATTGACAATAAAGACGGTTTCAATTGATTACATTATTAAATAAAAATAGTAGTTTAAAATATTTCGATTAATTGTAAATCAGTTTATTTCAAAAACATTAAATTAAAAAATCAAAAACCCGACTGCGCAAAAAGTGAAGTGTTAAAAAACGAACTGAAAAGAAAAAAACAAGTAAGTCTAGTAGTTTAGACTTCTGTTTAGGGATATCAAAAAACTATACTATTTAAATTCTTTCTCGGTCGATACACTCATAAAATAAATTATACATTGTTATATGGAATGTAGAGACTTTAACAGTCGGGACACATTAATGGCTTAACGAATGGGGATTAATCCGCCATTTTGAATTTTTCAGTTTTTTATGTTTTCGTTGACACTTGCGCTAGCATGGCAAATCTATTGACGTGCCAATTATCAAAATCGGCCCACGCGTTTGGTCTCTAGTGTGCCACAAAGGAACAAACATACATACATACATACATACATACATACATACATACATATATAGACTGATAAACACATTACCTCTCCTTTGCGTCGCGCAGTCGGGTAAAAACATTATTGCTGTGTATTCTTTTAAATTATAGAAATAAATATTTCCTCAAAAACTTTTAAGATAACATCGTGTTATTTTTTTATGTCATATATAACATAGATCGTAAATTTAAATTTATTAGCTAAGTTTGTTTAAAGAGATATAAAATAATACAAGCTAATTATAATTTGTTATACAAAAATATTCACAGGATTGAGAACCAATCTCGGGCTTTCCGCTTCAATAGTACTCCATCTAACCATTCCACCAAGGTGCTATTAATGACTCATTTGAATTTAAGTATCCGTTACTTGTTGCGTAGCTTACTCGGCGTTATGTTAGCTCTGATGATGATGCTAGAAAAGATTCGAAAAGCTTTTCTTCGCTTTTTATACAAGCGAATTTTCGGGTATTATCTTTATATGTACCCGACGAAGTTTCTCGTGGGCTGCCTAGGTTACAATACCCTAAAAGTACGAAGAACCCATGAACAACTTGTTCCTATGTGCAAAATTATCCACAGGAGGATAGATTCCCCTGATCTTCTCAGCGAGCTGCTTCGGTTCCATGTCCCCAATAATCACTACCGTTTCCGAAAACACAGGTTGTTCTCGGTACCAGGACACCGCACAGTTGCGCGCGCTCGTTCCCCTATCCCGCGCACTCTGGCAATGCTCAATGCTCTCCTGGACTCAAACCCTGATTGTGACTTGCTAGCGGACGAATGGATGATGATTTTTTCACAATGTTTGACATTTTGTGAGAACTTATAGATAATTATATAATTTGGATTTGAACAATTTCAATATTAGTATTAGTGAATATTCTGTTTAAGTTGATATTTAAAATGTAAGTAATTAGTGTAATTGGCTAGGACCGTTCTTATTATGTAAATAAATTAAAAACTCGACAAAAAGAAAACGAGTATATAGTGGAATATTGTTATCTCTATTCGATGTTTACTATATGTATCTGACGCTACGTTTTACCTTTTTATTCGTCTGTAGAAAGAAAGTCTGTGGAAAGAATGGCATGATTAGCCAGAGCTAATCATGCCATTCTTTCCGTACTTACGTCTTTTATATATTCTATAAACACTTAGATCTTTTATAAACACGCAATAAACGAATGAATTATTGTCTCTCGATAGTGCCTACAACCGACCAGCATGATGTATGTAGGCGCTCATGAAAGTGGAAGAAGTGAAAGAGGTATGTCAGGATCGTAGCATGTGGAAAGAAATAGTCTTTGCTTACCCCAACAGGAAAAGGGCGTTATTTTATGTATGTATGAATATTTTTAGTTGCATGAGCCTTAATTTCATAAAATAGATACGTAATAGCATTACAGCTAAAAAAATAATCTATGTAAAATATATCATTAAATCTCGATATAATTACAATGGGACCAAACGGTAAGCATACTTTCTCGAACAAAAAAAAAAACCTATATTTGTTAATAAATGATGGAGTTCTATGGTAACCTTTAAAAAAACAGTTAAATAAAGAACCTCCTTTTCTCGGTTTAAAAATGTAACCTGTACCTACATTCTAAATATAGAAGTACTAGCTGCGCCCGCGGCTTTGCTTGCGTTAAGTACCTATCCAGTTACTTTTAAGTAATTGCATGCCAAATTTCATCTAAATCCGTTAAGCCGTTTTTGCGAACATCCATCTATCCATATATACTCATCATTCATTCATAGCATATTAAGTAAAACCCGGTACTGCGTTAAGTGACTCACAAAACCTTTGAATGATTTTTATTTATTTCTGTTGGAGATATTATTAACGTACCAATCAAATAAAACAGTTTCGAGACCGTGTCGGCAATGGAAAATTCCTCAGTTACCTACAAAAAGCCTGTATATAAGAATACAAATATATTAAATTATCTTGTTGTTTATCGTCTAAAAAAAGAAACAAAGAATTTACTAACACGAAAATAAGTAGGCACATACTTTTTATTTATATATATATGTATTTATGTTATTGGCAAGCTTGACCACTATCTTGCCTGGTGGAAAGCGATGACGGGTGGAAAATGGCGAACACGCTAGGCCTAGAATACTCTGACTCTCAAGGGTTATGCGCTGCCAGAACTCCGCAGCAGATTTTTTCCTTGATGGTGATAAGCTTTTTTTTGATAACAAGTCAGACGGAACATCGATATAATATGCTCCTACCACCTGTGGACGGACACCCGTGCTAGGATTTGAACCGGCAACCTCTCGTTTAGAAGTTAAGCCACCTATCCCTTACGCCACCGGGGCTCTCGAAACTTTAGCAACAACATCAACCAACGAGTAACATTCACAGGTAAGTCTACAAAATTGTTTCATCAATCGTGAATCCCTAAAGAATTTCTATCAAAGTGACACATATGTTCAATCAATATGAATCAAAAGGAATTTCCAGCACATTGGCCACATTAATTGGTGCCAAACAAAACACGTGCCGATCAAAATTCAGGTCTCAACGTCAAACCCATTTCGAGAGAACGAATTGAATTTGTAATAGGCGAGGGATGGGACACACATACAACCTATTCGACAAAATGTCGATATCCGGCTTTTGTGTAAGCAACATATTGAAAGTCTAATTTTACGAAATAGTTGTTTTTACTAGGTATTTAATATTGTTTTAGTTTCGTATAAAATGAAATTGGTTTGTCTGTAAGATTTATTGTTTTAATTGCAGGTCAAATACACGGACCTATATGAATGGTGAACATTATAGATTGCGTTAAAATTTTGGTGGCAAAATCTGGTTATATAGAGTTTAACATACCACATCATAGAGTAGGTGTAATCATGTGGATGCCTTCTATCATACAAATCTATACTAATATTATAAAGAGAGAACATTTGTATTTTTGTATGTTTGTAATGATTTGGCTTAAAAACTACTGGACTGATTTAAAAAAATCTTTTATTAAGATATAGACTGGACTTTCGGAATGAAAATAGGTTATATATTATCCCGTTTAAATCAAAGGTACATTCGTGGAGACCTAATTTGCAACCCAAGTCGACAAAAAAACGGTCAAAAGAACACGTTTCTTACGAACGCTGCTCAATTGAAAATAGATTGAAGAATATTTTCTATGGAAAAGTTGTACAATACAACTTAATAACACCTACAAAAAGGTCCGCGACAGCATATGTCTATCTCTTAAGGTTGACTCACAGTAACCATTTTAATCTTTAATTTTTTGCTAAAGAATATTACATAACTTCCAAGGCTATTTTCAAGTATATATTATTAATCCTTATCGAAATAATATACGTTAATTAGCGTGGCCACATATTATAGATTAAAATTGTCCTTTACAGTATATAATTCAAATAAAAAATTCTAAAAGATATCATGGATTTCACATATACGCATCGCAAAATTAATAAAATATTTGCAGTGAAACCACAGATTAGGTCATAGTTACTACGAAAATATTATTATAGGCTATATATATTATAGGCTATATATATGCTGTAGATCCCCATCGATCACAATCAATTTGAAGTCAATATAGCATAATAATATGATCTATTGTTTAAAATAATATTCATCTATATATATAATAATATAAAATTATAAACCACCTCGACTGATATATGTATAATCTTTTCATTAAAAGCATTCCAATGACTCTAAACACGACTTTTAAATTCTGAGCTGTAAGTTGGTGAGGATTTGAGTATTTTGTAGAGTCCAGGAGATGTCCCAGCATCAGGTCAATGTTCCATGTTCTTACAATATCGTTGAAGAAGAAGATTTTCGAATTGATCAGACCTATAAAAATTGATTTCATAGCGCAATTAACTAGAAAAAAGCTCATAGTTTTATAACGATTGAACGAATTTTCATGAATCAAAGCTAAGAACACTCTCGATGAAGACATCTATCAAACAAAAAAAAAAACTATCAATAACAAAAACAAAATCGGTTGATCCGGTTAGGTGCTAAGATGCTACAGACAGACACACAGATACACACGTTAAGCGTATATTACCTCTACTTTTTGCGTCGGGGAACGCCGTTAGGTTAAGGCGACAGATGTTTTCCTTGGTGGTAAGCTACTTTTTGGTAGATTTAATGATCCCACTACCACTGTACGAAAACTCATGATTCATGAATGCACATAAAACTTTCATTGGTAGGTATATAGCTAGGATTAGAACCAACGACCGTCGGGTCAGAATCAGGGTAACTATCCTTTACGCCAAAGGACCGTCCAATATCACTACGTAAGTATTATAAAACAAAGTCCATCACTGCGTCTGTCTGTCTGTTCGCAATAATCTCAATAGCTACTGAACGGATTATTCTGCGGTTTTCAGTTTTCACCTATAGCCAGAGTGTTTATGAGGAAGATTTAGGTGCATAATTCGTTAAGGTTTTGTGTAAATTGGTTGAAATATGACGATGATTGTTAAATATGTTCATATTTTATATTCGATGCAACAAACTGATGCACATTTTGTAGGCATATGTTCTACCCGTGCGAAGCTGGGGCGGGCTGCTAGTATTAGATAATATTACAGGTAATAAAATTGATATTAATGTCTCGATTCTCGTTCTCGAATACCTAGCAATATTCGATAGCGCTTTAGTTTCAATAATTATTTCAATTGATTCATCGACTACTTCTAGAGCCTAGGCGAATCTCTAAAGCAACGCACGCAGCTAAATATTGAGAAGTCGCTAAATTAATACCGTGTGTGAGTGCCATACTTCCAGTGGAAATTATAATCCGACTATATTGCAAGTGTCGTCAATTAATTCCGGAAGCTATTGCTTACAGGTGTACTTGCACCGGCATGCTTCAATATTGCTGCGAGACCTTACAGTTTACAAGGCACTTAAAGCCATGGTACAGTAAATATTGTATCGGTATACAGAATTTGGTAGCTTAGAATTCTGTTGTTTTTATCGGTAGAGAATGTAATAATGTTGTTTGAGATATTTGAATAAAATTAAATGACAATGATATTTTTACCTGCTTATGCCTGTGTAATGCTTCAAGGTGATATAGTGTGATAAGTGTGTTCTCGTTTTTGACAAGCACTATCGTAAACATAATTTCAATATTAAATCCATCGATAATAGTGTGAAAAGTTACCTAAGAGGACAAGCAGTCGCTCGTCTGATGGTAATAAAGACAGACTCTTTACCCAATAATGCTATCCCACGATTCTGGGGCACACGGCAAAAGAATCTACACAAAACATAATCTATCCAATATTAGTGCTTTGTGCAATTATGCTGTTTGAAAGTACCTATATTCATTCAATTTTATATTAGTCCTCTCCGTGCATGGTTGTCTGGTATAGATCACTTTGAGCGATGAGACCACCCATTGACACTTTTATTTAGCAAAAATGTTTTAGTTCTAAGTTTTTTTGGTGTTCAATAAATAGTATCTATCTATCTATATGTATGGAGAAAACTATGTAAATCACCTAGTAGATTATGTTGCTGTGTGCGTTTGCCAAGTCATTAAAGATGTAAAAAAAATATATTGATATGGTTACTGTAAAATGTTATTAGCTAACGAACAAGGTATCAATTTATGACAAAGTGCTTGGATAGCTGCTTCCATAGATAGGTAGGTATTGAAATCAACGACTTGGTTTCATTCGATTTTGTAACGTATTACGGCAGAAAAACTGCGTAGCGAGACTTCTTCATTTTTGTTTTTGATGGGATCTTTACTTTATTAGTGTGTGCGGTAGTAAAACATGTTTAAGTCTAAATAAAAAATACATATATCAACTCGTATTGCTAACCCAATAATTAAGTGAATGTGTAGGTAAGCATTTAATAAACACAAAATCTGTAATTATAATTATTGTAATCCCCTGTACCAGTTGCATATATTTATTTGTTGTTCTCTAATTTAGAAACATGATCAAAGTATTTTAATTAATCATTCATAGATTATTCACGCTAAAATTAACGCAAATGATAGTTTACCATGATTTTGAGTATAACCGATATGCAATCATGCTAGTCTGAGAGCTCACTGGCAGATGAGGAACTTCGCATTATTTCTACACCATACATGGTATACAGCATGGTAGTAACGCGCAGGCTAATTTGTACTCGATTGGCTAGCCAGCTCTAGAATCAATTGAATACTTTATTCTGTCGGGACATAAATTAATATTTTCAAAAGTTTCCAGGTATTAATATCTACTCTAAATAAAATAAATAATGGTGTAGTGGTTGATTTCCTGCTAGTACGCCTGGGGCAGTACCACCACTTTGCTAATTAATTGAGCAATGAAGTGTTTTTTTTTTTGGAATGTTTTTCAGTTTGAATAGCACAGTGTCAGTTAAATTAAAGGGCATGTGAGACTTAGCATCTTTTTGTCTCAAGGTAGCAGGCGCAACTCATAGAAAGTCAAAAGTACCTGTAACCGGTGAACATGTGTGAAGGTGCTCAAGAAAGTGGAAGAAGCGAAAGAGATATGTCAGGATCGTAGCATGTGGCAAGTGGATGTGTGATTTTATGTATGTGTGTAGGAGGTGCAGTGCAGTGATATCAAGAATATATCCAGATAGTGTTGTATCTGTGATAATTATGTAGACGTCATCGTTTTCCATCAGGCGAGCGTCATACTTGTTCTGTTATCTTAAAATTTCATAAGCAATGTTCTACTCATATCCAGACAATCTAATGTTATCAATAAATAAATTAAGTACCCTTCAACTTGATCACGGGATCTATGACTACATTTGTATCTGATAATTGGGACAAACAGAGCAATGCAGGCGTGATGACTAATTCTATTTGTATTTGAATAACAATGGGTTTTCACATGCGTAGTTTTGGTTTCTTACCGTTTTTAATTTTGTTAAAATAAATTTTGATCATACATGTTTTATAGTTGGACTATCTTTACAAGAATGCTGGTTGCCCTCCGCCATCATCAGTAGTTTTCCCTAAAGATTACTCTTGACAGTCAGAACAAAGGTCAGCTAACACCCTTAAGTTGGAAAATAGGTCGCAAATAACGAATGTGTTCTGGTAGCTGTTCTTGAAAGACAGTTTTCCTTTCTAGGCTTAGCGTGCTACCATTATCGACCGCGTTGTCACTTACTAACAGGTAAGATAGTAATTAAGGGCTGGCCTATCTACTCGTATATCTATACTAATATTATAAAGAGAGAACATTTGTATTTTTGTATTTTTGTATGTTTGTATTGATTTGGCTCAAAAACTACTGAACCGATTTAAAAATATATTTCACTAATATATAGAATGGACTTTCGAAATGGAAATAGGCTATATATTATCCCGTTTAAATCAAAGGCACATTCGTGGAGACCTAATTTGCAACCTAAGTCGGCAAAAAAACGGTTGAAAAAACACGTTTCTTACGAACGCTGCTCAATTGAAAACAGATGGAAGAATAGTTTCTATGGAAGAATTGTACAACTTAATAAGACCTACAAAAAAGTCCGCGACAGCATAGTTTCTATCTCTTAAGGTTGACTCACAGTAACCATTTTATCTTTAATTTTTTGTTTAAAAATATTACATAATTTCCAGGGCTATTTTCAAGTATATAGTATTAATCCTTATCCAAATAATTACATAAATTAACTTGGCCGCATATAATAGATTAAAATTGTCGTTTACAGTACATAATTCAAATGAAAACTCTAGAAGATATCACGGATTTCACATACACGCATCGCAAAATTAATAAAATATTTGCAGTGAAACCACAAAATAGGCCATAGTTACTACAAACATATTATTATAGCTTAGCTTTTCTGTAGATTCCCACTGATCACAATCAATTTGAAGTCAATATAGTATAATAATATGATCTATTGTATAAAATAATAATGATCTATATATATAATACAATATTTTAAACCAACCCGACTGATCTATGTATAATCTTTTCATTAAAAGCATTACAATGACTCTAAACACGACATTTAAAATCTGAGCTGTAAGTTGGTGAGGATTTGAGTATTCTGTAGAATCCAGGAGATGTCCCAGCATCGGGTCAATGCTTCCATGTTCTTACAATATCGTTGAAGAAGAAGATTTTCGAATTGATTAGAGCTATGAAAGTTGATTAAAGCTCATAGTTTTATAACGATTGAACGAATTTTCACGAATCAAAGCTAAGAACACTCTCGATGAAGTCATCTATAAAAACAAAAACTATCAATAAAAAAATGTAAAAATATAAATGTAGTCCAAAAAGATCTGAACCAGCTTCAGGTGTCCGATTGGCAAGAGGTCGCGCAATCCAGGGAGAAATGGCGTCTCTTAATGTCGGAGGCCAAGACCCACTTTGGTGTGAGCGCGCCAGTGCAGTAAGTAAGTAATAATAAAATCAAAATCGGTTCATCCGGTTGGGTGCTAAGATGCTACAGACACACACACAGATACACACGTTAAACGTATAATACCCCTACTTTAAATCAAAATCGGTTCATCCGGTTGGGTGCTAAGGTGCTACAGACAGACACACAGATACACACGTTAAACGTCGGGGAACGCCGTAAGTTTACGGCGGCAGAGGTTCTCCTTGGTGTTAAGCTACTTTTCAACCGACTTCTAAAAAGAAGGAAGTTCTCAATTCGTCTGTATGTTTCTTTTTTCTTTCTTTTTTGTGTGTGTATGTTACGCGAGTACTCCGTCAATTGTGAACCGATTCAAATGATTATTTTTGTAATCGGTAGGGTACGTTTTCGAGGTGGTCCCATTGTAATTTCATTGAGATGTGATAAGTATCTTCAGAGATATGACGATAAACGTCTCAAACTTGCTACTGAAATTGACTCGCGGGGCATTGAAGTCAGTTGTTTTAGTTTTTAAACTATCTTAATTATTGGTAGATTTAATGATCCCACGAAAACCCATGATTCATGAATGCACATATAAACTTTCATTGGAAGGTATATAGCTAGGATTAGAACCAACGACCCTCGGGTCAGAATCAGGGTAACTATACTTTACGCCTAGGGCCGTCCAATATCACTACGTAAGTATTATAAAACAATGTCCATCACTGCGTCTGTCTGTCTGTTCGCAATGATATCAATAGCTTCTGAACGGATTATCATGCGGTTTTCACCAATAGCCAGAATGTTTATAAGGAAGGTTTAGGTCTTAGGTTTAGGTGCATAATTCGTTAAGGTTTTGTGTAAATTGGTTGAAATATGACGATGATTGTTAAATATGTTAATATTTTATATTCGATGCAACAAACTGATGCAAATTTTGTAGGCATATATGTTCTACCCGTGCGAAGCCGGGGCGGGCTGCTAGTATACTATTAATATAAGATCGTTTAAAAAACTAAAAACAACCGACTTCAATGCCGCGCTATTAATTTTCAGTACCAATTTTGAGGTGTTTATCTCCATATCTGTGGAGATATTCATCAGACCTGGATAAAAGTACCATGGCACTACACTCGGAATATCTCCTTACTAACAAAAAAAGAATAATCAAAATCGGTTCATAAACGACGAAGTTATCCGCGAACAAACATAAAAAAAGAAATATATATATACGGTTGAATTGATAAACCTCCTCTTTTTTTTGAAGTTGGTTAAAAATAAATAAGATCGTTTGACAAAAAAAATAAAAATGGCTACGTGCAAGTCGGACTCGCACTCGTAGGGTTTCGTAACACAGTAAAGTATTTTATAACTATGATTTTTCGCAACTACAAAATCAACTTTGTTTTTCATAGTGTTTGTATGAAAAACAAAGTTATCTTTGCGGTCGCTATATCTCAAAAACTGCTGACTGTATCTCGTTTAAACTATTTTCGTTGTTAGTTTTTATTGAGATCTACAGCGTATATTCTTTTAGATTTTTCACTCCCATACTTTAAAAGTTAAAGGAAGGGGGGGGGGGGACACACATTTTACCACTTTAGACGCACCTATCTTTCAAATATTGACTTTAAGAAAAAATGATTTTACCACAATGTCATTTTTAAAGACCTATCCATAGACCCCACACGTATAGGTTTGAAGAAAATTTTTTTTTGTTTCATTTCCATGTATGGGACGCCCCCCCTTAAACTTTTATATTTTTTATTTTTGTATAAAAATCGGAAAGCGGTTCACAGAATACATCGATCTATCAAGTTTCAATTCTGTAGTCCTAACAGTTTCGGAATAAAACGGCTCTGACATACGGACGGACAGACGGACAGACATTGAGTATCTTCTTTTCTCTTCCTATGAGTACAGTCATACCATTACATTTAGAGATAAATAGATATACACATATCACAATTGATAGACACCCCACCCCACACGTCATCATAATTTAAATTTTATTTTGAATATAATTTCAATTAGTTATTATTTTGATCTTCTTAAATGGTGAAAAACACATAATCAAGGATCACGATTTAAAACTGCATAAAAAACGCCTTGAAAACGATTGGAGAAATGTTCGTAAGATACTTACGGCGAGACTGCAGCACATAAAAACACAAGGATTATACCAAATTTGGCAGCACAACAAACAACACCATAAAATTGGCAAACTTGTGAGTACTGGCTAAAACTTCATTTATATCAGCAATTTATAGAAATCAATCAAGATAAACCTTATGTTTGCACAAAAACGTAAATAAGTAATGAAGCATACTGCAAATTTGAATATACCTACCTCCTAATTAATATTAGTGCTACTTTTGGCCCGTGAGTAACTTGTGTGTCGATAAAGCAGAGAGAAAAATACACGTATTTTTTACTTCAAAACTGGAATAGTACGATACTTTCGATGACATCGTCACGAGTCACAGCGGCGCAGTGGTTATCGCTGCGGACTGCAGATTCTAACACCGCATCTCTATATAATATCGATTCTCGGTGAATGAAAAATCTTTTGACATGCAAAATTTTTTTTTTTTTTAATTTTGTTTCTTTTGACCACATAATACAAGATGGACTCTAAGGATTTGGATCATGTTACCTTCAGGGTACCACAACAACGTCGAGCAAACTCTTTGGAGGATATGTCCCACTCGTCAATACATGAATCAACGAGACTAGATTTAAGTCTACCACAAACCTTGGACCAAAGTATTACTATTATAACCCTTGAGCAAAAAATTCAATGTCTAGAAAGCGATTTGCTATCAGCAAATAATGAGGTGGACAATTTAACTTCACATAATGGCGACCTTAAAAAAGAATTGGCCAAAAAAGACAAAATTATTGAAATGTTTAAAAAATTCGAAAATTATGATGAACACTCAACGCCCATACAAGGGAGAAAAAGGAAGAAACCTAGAATAATACCGCTAGAAGACGATCTCAAACAACACATGGAGGAAAGAAGATTTACTGAAGATGATATAAATAAGCTTCGAAATGAAATACAGCAACTAAACATTTGGCTAGATGAAGAAAGAAAGCAAAACTTGCACGTAAGAATAAGTGGCAATACCAATGACCTGTCAACCCAAACAGATGTAAAGCATATTTTCAAGAAATTACATAAGAAAAGCTATAAAAAGAAGAGCAGAAGCACAAAAACGCGAAACAAAAAATCCAGGAACTTCATCAAAACAATACGGTGGCTCCAAAAACGATGCAATGAATTAGAGGCAGAGCGTAAAGAACTTACAGAGAAATTGATATCATTCAAGATCCAGCTAGAGGAGGGATCTGAGAATAAAATATCAAACAAGTTGGATAAAACTAATGGGCCACAACGCAATGATGGCTATAAAAAGGTGTTGATCCTTTCTGACGTGTCAGGGAAAGGAATAGCTCACAAAATACTTGACAGTTGTAATACAAACATAGCCATTACAAATTACTGTAAACCAGGTGCAGAATATGAAGAAATTCTCGCGAACTTTAATGACAAAACTAGATTACTGAATAAAAATGATATTGTTGTCATTTTAGTAAGTGAATATAGGGCACGGTATTCCATTACAAATGGTTATATTAAATTTCTTCAGGAAGTGACCTGCAACGCAAGTAGGAATTTTAATGTAATTATAGGTAGTTTAAGATATAATGGATGTGATAATAATGACATTTATACATTAAATAAGAATATAGCCCATTTGGCAAAATATAGTGAAAATGTAAAATTATTGGACATAAATCAACCAAGTAATTACCTATTGTCATACAGAAGAAGGCAGAGTTTAATAGTAAATAATCTACTTGTAATCCTTAACTCTAAATTTAACGGAACTTCTATGTTACGGTTTGTGCACACAACTGATGATGCAATAACAGAGCACAAAACAAATGAAACAAATACAGATATATCATGCCAAACTAACAGTGCAAAAATTTTTTTTCGGGACTAACATAAATAACTGTGAATCTAATACATACAAAGATATCAATATATTCTTACAAAATGTATGTGGCATAAGTAACAAAAGAGATGAACTAGAGTTATATATCCAATCATTAGACCATACGATAGACTATATATGTATAACTGAGCATTTCTTGAATAAGTTATCAGCCCCCCTATTTAGCATGACAAATTATAACTTAGTGTCATTTAACACACGTGGTAATAATAAAAAAAGGGGCGGAGCCTTAATATTAGGGCGAAATACACTCAAATGTGAAGAGGTTGCTTTTTGCAAAACAATATATAAATCAGAGTGCTTTGAGATATATGGTATTAGGGACCAAAGCACTAATGTTTATATATGCTGTTGCTACAGGAATCCCAATGATAAAAATTTTGACGTATTTATGACATCACTTGAAACATTTTTGGGAAAATTCTTTAACAAAAAGTGTATATTATGTGGAGATTTTAACGTAAATCTTCTAAAAGAAGATAAGAAACAACACGATTTCCTTAGATTACTCGATTGTTATAATTTTAGACCGCTCGTTGACATAGCCACTTATGTGCGCAATGATTCTAGTTCGTGTCTAGATAACTTTCTGACAAATATTACTTCTGAAAACATTAAAAATTACAATATAGACCATAATGGACTTGCGGATGGACACGCGGGATTAACATGTAGTTTGCAAATAGAAAAGACTTCTCGTGGCTTTACTAAGAAAGACATACAAACCAACCGCAGGGTTTACAACAAGAGAGCTTCTCACACATTTAGACAGCAAATTGATAACGTAAACTGGAATTGCTTGGGCATAAACAGTTTTTTATCCAATTTCACAAAAACCTTCAAAACCACTTTTATAAAGAAAAAACGCAAAGTAAAGCAAAAGGCTAACCAAATCCAATGGGTGACAAAAGGAATAAAAACTTCAAGCTTGATGAAAAGATTTCTGACCCTCAACATAAATAAAGGTAGCGGTGAAGTTGCTGTTAAATATAAAAATAGATATATACAGATATTTAGAAAGGTCATAATAAAAGCAAAAAAAATATCAGTCCAAAAACAAATTAATATGGCTAAAAGCTCAAGCAAAGAGATCTGGAATATAGTAAATACATACAGAAATAAGCGAAGGAACAGGGAAGCAGACGTGATAGTTCTAAAAATAAATAATAAAATAACTAGTAGACCACAAGACGTAGTAAATACATTTTCCAAGCAGTTCAGCTTAAAATCAAATACACAAGATGATTCTAAATCCTTGCAAGCAATCAAAATTATGATGCAAAACTCCAAACGTATAGAAAAAGATATGGAATTAGACATTATTCGGGATTATGAGGTAGAAAATATTGTAAAGTTTATGAAAAATAAGCCATCGTTTGGTATAGATGAAATTCCAATTAAAGTAATAACAGATAATATTGATATATTAGCTGAGCCCTTAGCAAATTTCTTAAATACATGCATAGAAGAACACTTATTTCCGGACCAACTGAAAATAGCACGTATTCTGCCAATTTTTAAAAAAGGTGTGAAAAGTGACCCTGGAAATTATAGACCCATATCTCTGTTACCTATACTGTCAAAAATCTACGAGAAACTCATGAAATCTAGATTGCTAAAACATCTACTAAATAATAAAATATTAAGTGACAGACAATTTGGCTATCGAAGATTCGTTGGAACTGTAGATGCTATAAATGCTTTAGTAGATGATGTGGTTGTAATGTTAAATGAGAAACAGAGAGTCGCAGGATTATTTTTGGGCTTAAGTGCAGCTTTTGATACAATTAATCATACATTACTTTTAAAAAAATTAGAACATTATGGTGTAAGAAACTCGGTGCAAAAATTATTTCAGTCCTACTTGAGCAATAGGAAACAACTTGTTGAAATAAAAACTTATGATAACGATATAGAGACCATACATAGATCAAATCTGACAGATTTAAAAGTAGGTGTGCCTCAAGGATCCATTCTAGGACCTTTGCTATTTATTATATTTACAAATGATTTAATGACTTATATGGAAAAACATAACCCGGACATAAAATTAACAATATTCGCGGACGACACAAATGCAATAATATCTTCTGACAATATAGATACTTTAAGAATAAAAATAAATAAAGCCCTAGTACATTTCCAAGAATGGTTTAAAATAAATGACTTAATATTAAATACATGCAAAACGAATCTGATGTTATTCCGCACAACGGCAAGGCAAAAAGACACACTCAACATTAATTTAAACGGAACACAGATCGACTGTGTAGGAATGGTAAAATTCCTGGGTATGCATATAGATCAATATTTAAAATGGAAGGACGAAATCAAAGCGATGAATTCTAGCATAAGCTCTGCATGTTACGCAATTAGAACTCTCAGAGACCTTATAACACTACAACAACTACGACAGGTCTACTTTGCGCTAGTTGAATCAAAGATCAGATATAGCATAAGGTTTTGGGGAAATAGCTTTAATTACAATACTGAAGCGGCGTTCGTTACACAAAAGAGAGCTATAAGAACGATGGTACGGATCTCCCAAACAGAATCATGCAAGCCATACTTTCAAAAATTAAATATATTGACGGTGCCATGTTTATATATTCTAATCACACTGACAGATCTAATAAAAAATATACATAAATTTGAGACAGAAGATCAGAGACAAATAAGACAGCAAACTAGACGAAAAGATCTGAAAAGTAATTTCGTTTCAGAATTACGTGTTGTTAATCACTCGTCAAGAGTTCAAGCTGTAAGATTGTACAATAAATTGCCGACTGAATTTAAAACAATAGATACAATATATGGGTTTAAAAACAAATTAAAATTTTTTTTAATACATAAATGCTATTACTCCATATCTGAATACATGAATGATCGTAAACAATATTGAACTCTTCTTCTTCTTTTTTATTGACATTGATAGTAATATGATTGGGAAAACCACTTGACATTTTTTTTTTCTTGTGTTATGTAATAATTATATTGTTTTCATCAATTGCAACTGGACTAAATTGTTCTTATAATTTATTATAATTTGACATTGTTATATTTTAAATAAATTCTTTGACATTATCTACATTATTAGTATGTAGTTATGTATTCAATCAATAGTCTATTTATCAGAAATGTGAAGGTTTTAATGTAAATGTATTACTCATATGTTTTATTGTTCGTCGCTCATATTTCCAACACAATTTTGTAATTGTTTTCGGAATAAATAAAATAAATAAAAATAAAACAGACACACAGGCAGACAGACAGACATGACGAATCTATAAGGGTTCCGTTTTTTGCCATTCGGCTACAGAACCCTAAAAAGGACTTCAAATGCCGCATTAGTCACTTTCAGTAACAAATTTGAAATTTTTTATGTAAATATAAATTTACAGTTTAACCATATAGAAAAGTGTAATTTCTCAAAAGAAAAAATATTTTTCAAATTAGGTAATAAATGATGGAATTCGGAGGTAACAAACATGTATAAAAACATTAGATTTGAGTACCTCATCCTGTTTTGAAGTCAGATAAAATATGAGAAAAAAATTTAAATAAATAAACTCGTAGGGTTCCTTAACACTTTCGCAACTAAAAAATTAACTTTGTTTTTCATAGTGTTTGTATTAAAAACAAAGTTATCTTTGCGGCCGCCATATCTCAAAAACTGCTGACTGTATTTGGTTCAAAACAATTTTCCTTGTTAGTGTTTATTGAGATCTACAGCATATATTTTTTTTAGTTTTTTCACTCCCATACTTTATAAGTATGGGGGGGGGGGGGAGACACACATTTTACCACTTTAGACGCGCCTATCTTTCAAACGATTGACTTCGAGAAAAAATGATTTTAGGAACCACAATGTCATTTTTATAGACCTATATATAGACACCCCACACGTATAGGTTTGAAGAAAAAACATTTTTTTTGTTTCAGTTCCATGTATGGGATGCCCCCCCTTAAACTCTTACATTTTTTATTTTTGTATAAAAATCGAAAAGCGGTTTACAAAATACATCTATCTACTAAGTTTCAATTCTGTAGTCTTAACAGTTTCGGAATAAAATGACTGTAACATACGGACGGACAGACAGACAGACAGACAGACATGACGAATCTATAAGGGTTCCGTTTTCTGCCATTTGGCTCCGGAACCCTAAAAATTGTTCATGTTTCTTGACCATAAAAAAACTAAGATTATACACAATTATTATAAATATTTATTATAAAAAATATGGTGATCATAATTATTTCCCTGTTTTTCGCCACTGACAGGAGATCAACACAACAAACTAAACGCTTGTTGAAGTTTAACCCCGAGTTTTGATTTGTTTCGTATTAAAAAGTTTAAAAAATAATTGATATAAAGGGCGGGCGTTTATAATTGTCGAACAAATTTACTTATAATTTGCCTTCTTTACCAAACAAAACACGGATAGGTGGAAAAACAAAATAGGCCCCTTGCCATGCCTGCAGAGCTATCTCCACTCTATAACACCTAAGCTATAGAATAGAATGGACACCGACAAATAAAGCTACTTGTTACCAAATAAATGGCTGCGTAGTATCTAATATATTCATCTTTCGTAAGGATATATAATTAGATATTACCGGGACATATACAACATCCTCTGTATCTCATAATATAATTACAGTTTCAACAGTTTCTCCCTAATAATTCGTTTGAGTACCCTTTGGGTATCCAAAGAGAATGGTAGTCTCTAATTTGTCCAATGAGGCGTCAAGGATGGATTAGAGACGTCTACAAACTCCTCTTATGACTAGGCTTTGAGAGAATTTGCACATCTAAGTTTGAGCCAAGGGCGAACCCTCGTCAATAGTTCAAGCTTTCCTGGCCGAGCCGTCAAATCAATACTTTAGAATTAGAAGCGGTGTTGGTCTTCTATCCAATTCATTTTATTAGAATGTTGAATATGGCTAGTAACATACAAAACTGCCTTTATCAACCAACTTAAAAAGAAGAGGTTCTCAAGTGGACTGTTTTAAGGGTTCCGTACCTCAAAAGGTAAAAAAAGGAACCCTTATAAGATCACTTTCATGTTCGTCTGTCCGTCTGTCCGTCTGTCTGTCTGTCTGTCGGTCCGTGTGTCACCACCGGTTTTCTTACGAACGAGTGGACCTAGCAAGTTGAAATTTATACCGGGTACTGAGGTCTATAGTCCATATCAGGTGTATAAAATCAAGGTCCTGAGTCAACACTATAAAAATATATGGGCAAAATTAGATTTTTGCGAAAACTTGTAAGTAACAAAATTTTGTTTTTAACAACTTGCAGTACAAATAAAGGAAAAATAAAAAAAAAAGAAAATTAAGGGATGAAAATTAAATTAAATTATACATACACAGATTAGCCAATTAAGATAGGCCTCTGAGTTATATGAGCGCTGATAGAATTTAGATAGGTATCTAGCTTAATTGGTGCCAACCAACGTTCCTCGGAAACCTCGGTAGGCGAGTCCAACTCGACTTAGCCGGTTTTATTTTAATTGCTTGTTACTTGCCACAGAACTCTGTCATCTATTAATACGAATTATATTATTATACTATCTATAAATAAATATGACTACCGCGGCATTTGAAGTATTTTTTTTTTCATTTTATAAACGATCTTAAGACTATAATAAAGCTTAATAAACACCACTAAGGTTAAGGACGGACAAGTAAGTGATCTTATAATTGTTCCTTTTTTTTATCTTGTGAGGTACGGAACCCTATAAAGTGTAGATAGAGATCTTCTACGATAACATGACCCGCCCCTCCCAAAATCAAAAACGTTTAAAAGTATTTGCAACGCACCACCTCGCATGTGTGCGTACTGGTACTATTGGTGCCGCGACATTGCATACATAATTAAATAACTCCTAATTATGAACTCACTTTGTACCAATGGAATTTATAAGCAATACTTTCCGTTAAGTTAGGTTGGCTACAAAGTACGTTCAGAATTCGGCTATCAACAATGTAGGGAAGTGCCTAGTCTTATAACGTAGTACAACATAATTACAACTACATACAAACTCTTTCGTAAGGATGTGACTACACACATTAAAACAGTAGGAATTTGGAGGGGCGAGCCATGTTATCGTAGAAGATCTATAATCTTCAAATGGCTCAACCATTAATGCCGTTTTGCACGCATTAAGCTGTTAATATATTTTTTTTTTTAATAAGATTACTCGCACTGTGAGTTTCACATTACTAGTATTCTTGCTAACCCCTCCAACTAAGCTAAATATGCTTGTGTCTGGAGTGGGTTTACGTCAATTCTGCAATGGATGGGGTGGGGATTAATGTCTAAATTTTAAGTAAATTTTTAGTTACCTACTGAATTTTATTAGACGGCGCCCACATGAACTCAATTGTTAAGATTACCTAAATATTTCTCAGTCAACGCGCATAGATTAAAATATAGATTACGAAAATCGTATTCTAAAACAATATGCGGGCAATCACACATTTCCTCATGTTGATTCAAGGAGGATCCCTTCGTTATCCCTTGCGTCTGATTAAATTAAAACAACCTAAATCATCGAATGAAAATGTTTTCCTTTGGTTTTTGGGCCAATGGTCCTAAGGGTCCATCGTGGTTTTGCAAATGAAGTGATTTGTTACTTTGAAGTGTTATTAAATCTAATGATGGACACTATGTCTCTTCAAATAACGAGGGTATGTTGATTGTATTTATATACCCTATTTATAATGATGATATTTAATACTCAAATATATGATTTTTAAAGGTAAAGTTTAGTAGTAGGCAGTATTAGTATAGCGCCGCTCTCCCTGTCTTCTGCGACCGAAGTGGCTGGCGGTGAGGCCACTGATCTGAGCCACCGCACGGGACCAAGGGCGTTAAGACATGGGGTTGTCTGGCGCCCATTTGCTGGTGTGGTCCCCGGAAAGTAGGTTGCGACGTACCATGTGCTCTGGTCCGTCGTGACTTGGGGTTTTAGTCCGTTGGAGTCGGACATAATCACTTCATTGACCCCACAATGTAACAAAAATTCCGTACCAGCTTCTAGGACTAGGTTAAAGGACAAAATTAACTTTATAGTTCGATCCATAGAAAATGTATTGCACCAACTACAAATAATACGTTTGTAATAGTAAATTTTCCTTCTTTTGTTATTTAACTATATATTTACGGTTTTCAGATTTATTCCTTTATAACCTACGGGACGGGTCAACGGGAAGTACCCTGTAGGTTTTCGACCTAAAACCCATGGGGTACTTCCGGTTGACCTAGAATTGACAATTTGGGTCAAACGCAAGGTCTTACAGCACAAGTAAAGGAAAAATCCCGTAAAATAAAAAGTTGAAAATTAAGGCGAATTTTGGTATTTACAAGTTTTCGCGAAAATTAACATTTCCCCATATCTTTTTATCAGGTTGATTCAGGACTTTGATTTTTATATACCTAATAAAGACTATAGACCTCAGTATCTGGTATAAATTTCATCTTGCTAGGTCCACCCGTCCCTGAGAAAATCCGTGGTAACACACGAACAGACGGACAGAACGACAGACTGACAAGAAAGTGATCTTATAAGGATTCCGTTTTTTACATTTTGAGGTACGAAACCTTAAAAAAGTGAATTTTTGAGCCATTCAGCTGTCATTCTATTAACAAAGTCAGATGCTAAAAAATACTGAGTAGGGTTGCCAACTGTACATAATTTAAGATCCTTTCAAAACCTAAAAACCGGATGCAAATACTGAGCTAGTCATTTTCAGTACTACCAAGTCTGAGGTGATCATCACCATTAATCTTTGGAGATGCTCATCAGATTTTTACGAAATTTAAATGGGACATTTTCGGAATAAACAACAAATAATTTTGCAAATCTGTGTATCCGTGTATATATGACGGAGATATGCCCGAACATAGATAAAAAAATAAACATCTGTATTTGAGAACCTCCTCTTTTTTTTAGAGTGGTAAAAAAAATTAAAATAATAAAACTCAATCTTAAAATATGCATACTGATCGCAGTACATAATCTTTACCCGAATGGAACTATCGCTTATTACGTCTAACCAATAAAGTACCTATATCTATATAAATATAGTTTTTAATAAACTACTGTGTGTTTACACTAACAGAACTAACTGCAATAACCGCCTGAGCCCGTTCTCTCCAAACACAAAACTCCGTATCGATGCGAAAAGAATTTGCAATGCAGGTTACTGACTAATATTTTTTTTTACTGACAGACAAACACTTGATTATTATCTCACCTGATGTTATGGGGTTTAAGATGTAAAGTTGGTTGTCTGGAATTGATAGTCTGGTTTTTAAGTTTATTATCACAATATATATTTTTTTTATCATAAGAGTTTGAGCATTTTCTCGCCTCAAGGTAAGCAATGGTGTAGATGAGATGGTGAACACACTAGAATACTTTGATTCTCAAGGGTTGTGTGCTACCGGAACACCGTAAGGTTATAGCGGCAAATTTTCTCCTTGATGGTGGTAAGGTACTTTTTCGTTGCAAGTCAGGTGGGACATCGATATACTTATAGTCCTACCACCTGTATGTCAATAAAACATTAAATTAAAAATCAAAAAACCCAACTGCGCAAAAAGTGAAGTGTTAAAAAACGAACTGAAAAGAAAAAAACAAAAAAGTCTAGTAGTTTAGACTTCTGTTTAGGGATATTAAAAAACTATACCATTTAAATTCTTTCTCGGTCGATACACTCATAAAATAAATTATACATTGTTATATGGAGTATAGAGACTTTAACAGTCGGGACACATTAATCCCCATTCGTTAAGCCATTAATGTGTCCCGACTGTTAAAGTCTCTACATTCCATATAACAAAGTATAATTTATTTTATGAGTGTATCGACCGAGAAAGAATTTAAATGGTAAAGTTTTTTAATATCCCTAAACAGAAGTCTAAACTACTAGACTTACTTGTTTTTTTCTTTTCAGTTCGTTTTTTAACACTTCACTTTTTGCGCAGTCGGGTTTTTGATTTTTTAATTTAATGTTTTATTTTACACTTTTTAGTTAATTCTAGAATATAAATTGGTATATATACGTACCAATTTACACATTTCAAATATATATATTGACGTTAGCGTTAATATTTTATTGTTTATGAAATGGGGCCAGCAGGATTCCAGTACTTATTATATTTACTAATATGCTTACGCATTTTTTGGCAAATATAAGGTTTTGTGCGTCTACACTACTAAGTATGTATTACAATGGGGGATTTAACAACAAATACTAAAAACAAAATAAAATTAAATATTAAAGGGGGTCTACATCACAGTGTAGCCTACATACAAGTAACGTGTATTTTTCGGCGTTTTGTGCTTGAACTTGTTGACTAATAATAGATAGAGACTTGAAATCTTCACAAAATATGTATAACTATGACCGTTATAACAATTATGGAAAGAAAAAGAACAAAAAACCGAAATGCGTGAAATAGATAGGGTATTGCTTTTTAAGCTTACTTACTTTACAGTTGTACTATTAAACGACTATACCAAAAGGAAGAGGTTGTGTGTTACCTCAGAACTCCATCAATTCTTGACCGATTTGGAAAATTCTTTTTTTGTTTGAGTTAATATAATTTTCGTTTGGTCTCATTGTAATTTTATTGAGATCTGATAAGTAACTTCAGAGATAAGCACAGCAAACTTGTTACTGAAAGTGACTAACGCGGCATGTAAAATCGTTTTTTTTTTCGATTTGTACGATCATAAATTATTTGTTATAAATATATTTTGAATCTCCATTTTAAGACCTTTAATTCGATACCCCACTCGATAAGTTTTAAAAAAAAAAAATTTTTTCAACCCCAAATTTTGGCGTCTGAAATCCGCCATTTTGAATTTTTCAATTTTTTATGTTTTTGTTGACACTCGCGCTAGCATGGCGAATCTATTGACGTACCAATTATCAAAATCGGCCCACGCGTTTGGTCTCTAGTGTGCTACAAAGGAACAAACATACATACATACATATATAGACTGATAAACACATTACCTCTCCTTTGCGTCGCGCAGTCGGGTAAAAAAGTCAAAAGTCAAAGCATTTATTTAATATGGGCAAATTAAATCTGCACTAACACACGTCAAATAACATTAAATAGATCATATCAATTATATTTTTTATTCTAAATATAACAAAAACATAACTTAATGAATTAAAAAAAAATAAAAAAAAATACAAAAGTATGAGCCATTCAGGTTTCATCTAAACGTCGAACGTCATACTTAAAAAAATGTTTAATTTCCCTGATTATTGTAGGGTTGCCAAACGTACTATTATTACCCGCACCCCCAATACATGTACTTCAGATTTTTGAAGTTATACTTCTTTTGGTGCGATAGAGAAAAATGATGAGAGTGAATTTTTACGATGCGCGCGCACACCGACACCTAAATTTAACACCGTGAAGTTAGTTTTAGGTGGTACGATGCGCGCGCACACCGTCACCTAAATTCTACACCGTGAAGTTAGTTCTAGGTGGCATGACTATGTTCAAGTTGTATATGTCATATTTTTACGTTAATAAAACCTTTTTTATTTAAATAAAATCTTTTTGATTAATTTTAATATTTATCGTTAATCACTACTGCATTTTAGTTTTTTTTTTCCATACGCCACAGAAGTATAACTTCTAACGCGTGTACATAAGTACACACACTCTTTTTTTTTTCAAAAATTATGAAACAATAAATAACTAAAACAACGCAAACTAATCGCATAACAAATCATATTTAGGCTGGGGTCTTAAAACGAGTCGCCTGAATTTTAGAATTCTGTTGCTGTGGGAGGGTCAAGGGGATTAGTATTGATTCCTTTCCAACCCTTTCCAGCTTAAACTTATTCATTACTTTTTAAGTATAGACCTCAAAATATTAAAATATTCATATCTCCTAAAGGAGTAAAGGAGGGGGATTCACAACTTTTCCTTCAAGGAGGGGGGGAGGGATTCTAACCCTCTCCCTTCCTCTCCCTCCCCCACTCTCCCCCCCTAAATCGACGGTGTTTCAATGGAGTAGCGTTAATGAACTTTAATATTAAATAAATAAAAAAACTATACATTTCCGGCGGGGGAAATGGTGCGGGGGGTTCCTCACGTCTCCCCCTCCCCCCTCCCACCTCCACTTTCCTAAATATAGGCGACTCGATTTAAGAATTTACCCCATATTCCGAACTGATTGTTCGTCTATTAGCTGCATAATACCGTCGTAATAGGCAACCCTAGATCTGCATACAAAAGAAGAAAAATGAACGACTGTTGAATCTACCGGTGTTTCGGAAACACTTCCGAAACATCGGTATATTCAACAGTCGTTCAGGACGAATACCCGTGCTAGGATTTGAACTGGCGACCTCTCGCTTAGTTATCAAGCCAGATGGCTTGATGAAAAGATAGATATCTTTTCCGACAACGGGGCTCAAATCTACAAAAACGATCGATGACAACGGAAAATGCTCAAAAATTGAATTTTCTTTATTGAATAAACTGTTAAGTTAGTACAGGAAGGTAGGTCTTATGGTATGTCTTATGGTAGCATGACTCAACAGTTTTACTATTTCTACATTATTATGCCACTGGAAATTAATTAAAACACTTCTTGCCACACGTTGTCTTAGAACGAACTAAAAATGGTATCTTGGCGTCAACAAGAATGACTTACCTACATCGGAAAATTGCACGATGCGTATCGCAAGTTTTTACAACTCGCTGCAATCTCGTTTATTTTTGCGATGTGACGTTGCTAGACGACGGACATAACGAATGATCGAACAGTGGTTGACTGCTCACGTCTGGGCCTATGACGACAATCCACTCGTAACCACCAAATAATCGATGGTCAGCTTCAAAGATCTTATGTTTGTGGGATTTCTCAGATAATCAAAACAATATTTAATAGTGCAGAAGTTTAAACGGTAATAATAAAGTACAAGAATATATGTATAATAAAGTACAATAAGTCTTGATGGCAATAATTTTATTAAATGAGACGTAATAAGTGTTACAATATAGCGTGAGAGTGCTTGTGCTTGTGTTACTGGTATTAGGTACTGGCTAAGTACCTTGTTTAAAAACAACAAAGAAAATAAAAGAGATTATTAATATTGATATCCCTACTACTGTCCTTACATAGTATTTATGTGTGTTGCAATGTGACAATTTAATTGATATTGCCATTATGGCTTAGCATACAACGTTTATTAACATACACGCAACACATTTAGAAAGATCAATACTTACATACATTACCAGAGGCATTTCAGTTGGTCTGTCCACAAATCGAAAGAGGTAACGATTGAATTTTCCGATAAGCGTCGGGAATCCAGCAATTTGTACCAAGCTTCATCACTGTGTCTCCGTCAAGGTTCGAGGGTTCACCGACAAATTGCACCGGGATTATTCCGGATATTCAGGGAACTTGCCCGACACATAT
The DNA here is from genome assembly GCA_954871355.1 of Cabera pusaria. Lineage (NCBI taxonomy): Eukaryota > Metazoa > Arthropoda > Insecta > Lepidoptera > Geometridae > Cabera > Cabera pusaria. The sequence goes on from OX940896.1 coordinate 16,857,666, forward strand.
TGCCCCGGATATTTTCTCACCGGGACACGCGTGACGGATGCACCACTTTTCCGGGGTTTAACTCTTGATTGTTGATTTTATAGCTCCATCAATTTTTATGGAAATCTGAGTGCTTAGTGCTCATTTTAAATTTTAAGCGTTATAGTTCGAAATACTCTGTTTTGTCTAGTATAAGTCAACCTAACTGCGCTAGAAAGTGGATATGAATTTTGGACGTCTGTTCTTTTTATTTATTTCTCATCATGGATTTGATGCACGTAAAGGCAGCTTCTCGATCGTTGAAAATTAATTGCTTATTCTTTAGTCTGACTTCAGCATTATCTTTTTTTCATTTAGGTAAGTGTTTGGTCGTTTGTTTATTTTTTTTAATGTAACAGCTGCTAAGTGAATAGTTACTGTGATCGACTTGCATCCATAGCGAGCAGAATACTTCCACTTTAAATCTATTGATTTTAATTTGAAAAAGTACTTTATTTTACCATAATATTATATGTAGAAGATCCAGAAGTTTTTTTTTAATGTTCGGGTAAGGTACTGAAAAATAACTTCTTTATCAATATGAATTGGTGAGTCACATTACTATACAGACTTTCTCACGCTACTCCTAAAAAATGTACCTATGTATAAAACCATTAAATGTGTATTATATGGAGTAGGTGATTAATATTCAAAAGCAAATGCCAACGCTCCCAACGGCTTAGTTATTAGACTACAGACTTACAGGATTATGTAGGTTTCACCCACCTTTATTAATATTACAGAGCTCTTTAGAAGGTTATTGTAATGTAGAGATATATATAGAAATAATATAATTATCTCTTTGTCGCCTCTTAGGTAAGCTCAAGTAAGTGTGTTCCCGTGTTAAAACTACTAACTTGGTTATACAGTCCAGTTAAATAATACTTAGACTAGATTTTGTCAATGGTTACACAATCGAAGCTTTTGTATGCCTGCAACTTTACAAAAAAACCAGCGATGGGTATATCAGATCGCTGCCAAAAACACACCCTTTTTCCATGTAACTAGATATCGTGCTTTATAGGCTGTAACTTTATAAGTCCCTCGGTTAGTAATAATTCCCATTCTAGGTGGCCCAGCGCCGGTACCTTCCTCAACCACACTGTCAATTACTGACAAATAGTGACACAGAGCTCCACCTGCAGCTAGTCCACCTGCTTAAAAAGTCAGTTTTATAAAAATGGGTTTCTTTACTTTAGTAATAGGTAAAATAATTATAATTTATGTGCAAGTTGATCTGAACTCAATCCGATGCGTATCTAGAATTAATATTAAGTACCTTTAAATTAAGAACCAATTTATCTTGCAAAGTGTAAAATACATTTTCCATATAATATTCAAATTTCTATAAAATTCCCCATACCGTCAAAGTTCTGATGATACAAACGGTTGATCAAGTCCGCTTCCGCGAACTCGAATTACACGCTAAAATTTCAAACGGCATTCTGCGATACCCACTGATAAATTTTGTTTGTATTAATTTTGACTTTCCGCGATACTCATAGATGTATTTTGTATTTTGACAAGTTTTTTTCAGATAGATATCAAAATCTGAAAATAAATTTAATGGATTTTTATACTTTGCCACATCTCAAGATTTTTTTCAGGTAAAAGATATTATTATTATTATTTATGAATGTTAATTAAGAGACAATGTGGTCGACGATGTAGAAGCGTGCTATTATATTTGTAATCTTTGTACTTGATATTTTTAATATATAAACAGTAGAGGGTAAGAACGAATAATATAAATAATAATTATAAATTATAATACAATCCAAAATTTCACCGTACCGACGGGACTCAAACCCGAGCCTTCTGAGGAACATTCCCAGGCACTGTACCTATTCAGCTACAGTACAAAAAAAAACATGGCTAAGTAACATAATAATATGAAAATCATGATCAAATGTAAGCCTCATTACCTCTTTTATGGCACACTACTGAGCTCGATTTTCAGTCATTTGTTCCAACCAATGCCAGCCAGCTTGCGTATATTATCGCTCCGCCTAGCGGAAGACGTACTATGCTTCGTTTATAATTATAAGCCTAAGCCTGACAAAAACTTTTTTTTTGATGCTAAAGAAACGAGTGATTGACAAGAACAATTTAAATGAATTAGAAAGAAATTAAAATTGACGTAGATAATCTTATGACAAAAACTAGTTCCGAAAAATACCTCAAGCTCTCTCGAACATACTACATAGGTTTAAAACCCCTTTCTGGTTACAGGGGAAAGATCGGATTCGATAATGCCCATATAAAAGTCAGAAGCGAAGGTAATCTCCTTGTAAAAATAGTTTAGAGTCAAGTATGTGGAAATTCTAGTCCAATTAGAACATTTTAAAAAGCCATTGGAAATGTAAACGTCGTTGCTCGAGCCAATAACAGAATCAGAGCAAGGAATGTAAGCTGTTTGCCAATAGTATAAACTTGAAAGGAAATAACAATATGAAATAATGTGAGCTCTACAACTTTTGACGCTGTTATGCTTCACTAAGCATAAAATGCTTTTAACTTGACCATTTAGGCTATAGACATAATAACTTAAACTCGCAGCAGAATCTGTAACGAAAACTTTGTTATGATTAAATTATACGAGTACTGAGTAATGTGAATTGGATGGGTAAGGCAAGGCGCTCTCTCTCTCACTAAGAACATTTTCACTTGTTAGGTACAAATTATGGCGATTATGGGTAGAGCATATATGCCTAAATTTTTTGCATCATTTTATTGCGTCGTGCGTAGTATATGATTCAACAAACCTTAACGAACGAATAACTCTGTCTATTGATGAAAACCGCATGAAAATCTATGTAGAAGTTTTTAAGTTTATCGTGAACAGACGCGGCGGGGGTTTGTTTTATAATATTTATTGATTATGGCAATATCTGTTCTGTATACAATGTATAAAATACATTATTATTAGTAGAAGGCTAGCAGCTAAGAACATTGTACATAGAATTTAAAAAAATGTTTTAACAGAGTACTTTTTCCTAAGTTATTCAATCTGAAGATATTATAAAGTGAAAGCTACTTAAGACTAAAGTATTGATCCCTTTTATACTTAAGCTGGGACGGTCCTTCGCAAAAATAAAGTTTAATATAAATAAAACATTCCGCTAAGCTATTTAGTAAACTTCGACCCTTTAAGTTTGCAATACTTAGGATTCAATGTAATGGATTTTCTAAATCATTTCAGAGTCAACAAACTCTTTTAAATATGTTTACCAACAAAAAAGGCAATATTAAAGCCTAAGTAACTGGTTGGGATTTTTGTTAGAGGACAAAGTTGTGAAAAAATGGCAGTAATGTGTGATCTATTTTTTAACCGAGTTTTAAAAAGAAGGAGAAGTAAGGGTAATCAATATCGTTTCTAAAGCACCATAAAGGAACCAGCACATATACATACCTAGATAAAATATACATACACAATCTTCCCTTGCGTCGTGCAATCTGGTAAAAATATATTTAATAAATAAAACTGGCCAAGTGCGAGTCAGCATCGCGTCTCTTATCGCACACTTAGGGAGGGTTCCGTGTAATACGAAACATAACAGAGTTTCAACCTTATATATTTGATTAATTGATATTACCAAGAATATTTGGTTTGGTCGTGATCTAGAAGGACGGGGCTCGCTTACTAGCGCCATCTATGTCATTTTGCCGAAACTAATTAGATAGATGGCGTTTAAAAACACGTTCTTTGTATGGGGACCCCTTTAATTTTTAACTTTATTTTGTTTTTAGTATTTGTTGTTGTAGCAGCAACAGAAATACACCATAGACGGACAGCGGAGTCTTAGTAATAGGGTCCCGTTTTATCCTTTGGGTACGGAACCCTAAAAACTATACAAAAGATATACAAGTTTAAGGAGGGGCATCCCATACAGGGAACTGATACAAAAAAATATTTTTCTTCACACCTATACGTGTGAGGTGTCTATGGTCTTTAAAAATGACATTGAGGTTCCTACAATAATTTTTTCTCAAAGTCAATCATTTGTAAGATAGGCGCGTCTAAAGTGGTAACATGTGTGTGTCTCCCCCCCCCCCCCCTCTAACTTTTAAAGTATGGGAGTAAAAAATCTAAAAAATATATATGCTGTAGATCTCAATAAAAACTAACAACGAAAATTGGTTTGTACGAGATACAGTCAGCAGTTTTTGAGATATGTCTATCGCAAAAGATACCTTTGTTTTTCATACAAACACTATGAAAAACATGTGCGCTTCTCACAGTGGCCCTCCTGTGAAGGAAAACATCGTTAAGAAACCAACAGCCCCCGCATGGTGGTAGGACACTATCTCGTGTCCGCCTGGCCAGGTACCACCCTCAAGTTAGAAAATCTGTCACTAAACATCTAATGTGTTCCGGCAGCTATCCTTGAGAGCCAGTTCCCATTCTAGGCCTTCTAGGCCTAGCGTGCTTTCCATTTTTGACCGCATTATCACTTACCAACAAGTGAGATAGTGGTCAAACGCTAGCCTATAAGATATTTAAAAAAAAGACATTATGCTTCCAGAAAAACCTATTGCCTAATATCGTTCATTTATTTATCTCATTTGGGTACACTTATGAACGTCATTCATTTCCATTACAAATTAAAATATTGAGCTTTGGTTTCAAATCAACAAGCTCCAAATTTTCAATATATATATTAAAGAATCTTACTCATGTAGGTGCATGTTTATAATATAATTTTTTTCTGCACCTCCAAGGTCCTATAATAGATGTCCTCCGTGTACAAGATTTGTGGGCATAAGTAAGAATAAATAAATATTTTATGAGTGCAAAGTCTAATCTTTATGAAGTTATTTCTACTCTTCCAATATCAAGAAAATCAAACGATTTAAATAAGCTTTTAGATGCAAATGCACTTAGTTGGCACCGAGAGGATTGCGGCACCGCGGACTATTAACTTCGCATTGTGTATACAGCTTTTATCGTTTTCTGACTTTGAATCTTGTCTCTAATACCTATTGTTTCTACACTTTCCTAAAGAAATGCAATGTTTTATTGGGTCAAGTATTTATATTTGGTTAAAAATACGTAGAGTAGGTACAATAAACAAAGGGCTTGCTCATTTAATATTCGTAACTAGCGCGCTAGATAGAATGTTTGGTACTTTCTGTTTTTTTCCGTTTGCGGAGTGAAAAGTATCTATACATTCTATAATCTAATACAATGAGCTCCAATGAAAGCGAATCTGTAACAGGTGTCGGTAGCAAAAACCTCAATAACTTCCAAAATATTGAGCTAGCTTTATGAAATAATGAATGTATTAACGACAATTTACTTTCTAAAATTGTAGATTAGTTCTAAAGAAAGCTATCGCTTTTTTCAATCGACCTTGTAGATGACTGAAATGGTTAACATTATAAAGGTATTTTTTCGGTGAAAATAATAAACCTATATACTAGACGTTCTGTGTATTTTAGACCGCTACCACAGATAAAGAAAGAGAAGAGAAATATAATATCTACTATCTGACGTGTAATTTATTTTAGGTCATCAGATGCATAATAAACTGGCCAAGTGCAAGTCGGACTCGCACTCGTAGGGTTCCGTACCACAGTAGAGTATTCTATAACTTTGATTTTTTAACTGAACTTAACGCAACTACAAAATTAACTTTGTTTTTCATAGTGTTTGTATGAAAAACAAAGTTATCTTTGCGGTCGCTATATCTCTAAAACTGCTGACTGTATCTCGTAAAAACCAATTTTCGTTGATAGTTTTTATTGAGATCTACAGCATATATTTTTTTTAGATTTTTCACTCCCATACTTTAAAAGTTAGAGGGGGAGGGACACACATTTTACCACTTTAGGCGCGCCTATCTTTCAAATGATTGACTTTGAGAAAAAATGATTTTAGGAACCTCAATATCATTTTTAAAGACCTATCCATAAACACCTCACGTATAAGTTTGAAGAAAAAAAATTGTTTTTGTTTCAGTTCTATGTATGGGATGCCCCCCCTTAAACTTTTATATTTTTTATTTTTGTATAAAAATCGGAAAGCGGTTCACAGAATACATCTACCTACCAAGTTTCAATTCTGTAGTCTTAACAGTTTCGGAATAAAATGGCTGTGACATACGGACGGACAGACAGACAGACAGACAGACAGACAGACAGACATGACGAATCTATAAGGGTTCTGTTTTTTGCCATTTGGCTACGGAACCCTAAAAATTGGATTTTTCTTTGGCCTTACAAAAGCTATGGGTAGAAGGTGGTAGGTTACATAAATAAGCATTATTCGAGATAAAATATAAGCGACTATGAAAAGTTCCCTGCGCTCGACATGCATTCCAAATAATTGGACTCAGAATCAGAATCAGAATAATTCATTGAGTTACTGACTTAATTAACATTAGGCTAGTTGTCATTGCCTTTAAGACTCGTCAGTTACCCACATCGGGCATTCAATAAATAATAGATTTGTACATTTTATTTAAATTTTTATAAAATACATTAATAATTTTATGCAGTTGAGATGGTATTTGTAATTTTTGTAATTTTTTTCGTGTCCAATCCGCTTAGGTCCATCTGAAAATCAGCGTTCCGGTTAAAACCTGAACATATGTGCTGAGATGGTCCTGTTCAGCACACACACACAAATAGCTTAAGTTTTATTATTTATGATTTTTTGTTTTATGTACTACTAGGTTTAAGTTTTTGTTTTTATTTAAATACCTACGTTTTTTAGTGTGTAGCTGAATAAATGCATTTCATTTCATTTCATTTCATTTCATATTATGATATTTTCCAAAATTCGCCCCTTAAGGGGATGAACTGGGGGTTCAAAGTTTGTATGGAGAAACAAGATTAGATAGTCTTTTCTATCCGAAACTTCACACAAGTACTCCAGTAAAAAAATAAGTAAATACGTGTTTCAGGTTTTTTTTCTTTGTTTTGGATTGCGCTGAAATTTGGCATGCAGATAGTTATTTTGACTTAGGTATTCGCTAAGAAAGAGTTTTTTTAAATTCACTCTTCAAGGGGATGAAGCGGGGCTTCAAAGTTTGGATAGTCATTTTATTCGACATTTCACACAAGTACTTCTGTACATAAATAAGTAAATACGAGTTTCAGACTTTTTCAAAATGCCACCCTAAGAGGATAAACTGGGGTAACAAAGTCCAAAAATCAATATTGTTTCGGATTGCGCTGAAATTTAGAATGCAGATAGTTATTATGACGTACTGTATCCGCTCAGAATGGATTTTCTAAAAATTCCTCTTGGATACTGAACGGGGATTCAAAGTTTGTATGGCGAAATAAGATGAGATAAAGTACGTGTTGTAGGATTTTTTGAAATGGGGTAGGTAACAAAGTCTGAAAATTTGGGTTTTTTGGTTTTTATAAATATGAATCCCGAATTGCCTTAGACACGCAATAACATGAAAACGGGTGAACCGATTTGGCTTATTCTTATTTTATGTATTTAATGATAGAATCGTTTTTACAAAAGAAAAGTTTTCAGTAAATAATAGAAGTTTTTAACGCGGGCGAAGCCGCGGGGCACTTCTAGTATGTTAATAAAGATAAAAATATATTAACAATAAATTCAAGATTCGTCTTGAAATATTTTTAATCAAAATTGGGATTAAGTATACCCTTGTGGAGATGCAAAAATAATTTAATGTCATGTAATAAAAAGTTTACATGGTTAGGGTTCCGTAGCCGAATGGAAAAAAACGGAACCCTTATAGATTCGTCATGTCTGTCTGTCTGTCTGTCTGTCTGTCTGTCTGTCCGTCCGTATGTCACAGCCATTTTATTCCGAAACTAAAAAAAAAATTCTTCAAACCTATATACGTGTGGGGTCTATGGATAGGTCTTCAAAAATGACATTGAGGTTTTTACAATCATTTTTTCTCAAAGTCAATCATTTGAAAGATAGGCGCGTCTAAAGTAGTAAAATGTGTGCCCCCCCCCCCCCTCTAACTTTTAAATTATGGGATTGAAAAATCTAAAAAATATATATGCTGTAGATCTCAACAAAAACTAACAACTAAAATTGGTTTGAACGAGATACAGTCAGCAGTTTTAGAGATATGGCGACCGCAAAGATAACTTTGTTTTTCATACAAACACTATGAAAAACAAAGTTAATTTTGTAGTTGCGAAAAATCATAGTTATGGAATACTTAACTGTGTTACGGAACCCTACGAATGCGAGTCCGACTTGCACTTGGCCAGTTATTTATATTAGCCACCACTTGAATTTTGTCCTAAAACTATTTACAGAAGTAATGTCAGATAGATGCGTTATAAATATCACTAGTGTATGTGCTTTTTTGGCCGATCATTGTACGGTTTGCAGGCATGCACAGATAATCATTACCCCTAATAGGGGCGGGGCGCTCCACAACCGCATCTCTGACTTCCTTTGGAATAAATGCATATTACACCTGACAAATATTGAAGACTCTAATAATATGTAAATACCTGTCAAAGTCCTTTTGTTTAAATATTGGGTGTACAGATTCATCACTATTTCTTCTGGGGCTCTTTTTTTGCAACAAGAAAGTTTAATGCTCAATTACAGAGTTGCGCCAAAATATTATACCATAAGTCAACAACGGGTATATATAATACCGTAATAGGCGCTCTTCTTCGGCCTTTTCTTTTTCATTGCGATTTCCGTTCACCATGAATCAAATCTGTCAAACTGCCAATCGGAGTTTATAAGCTCTTTATTAAAACTCAGTTTCCAAATCCCTTGACAATACCATCACCGATTTAGAGAATATTTTTATAAAAATGCCATATCATCAGCAGCCACGAGGATTTGATGAGAATGACGAGCTCATCGAACATTACGCACGCATTTTGGAACGTATTGACTAATACAGTATTCGGGAAAAATTATTGCAGTGTTGATAAATGATATTATTAGATAATATAAGATGGCTTTCTAAACTGATAATATCTGATAATATGGGCATTGCCTGAAATAAAATATCAGTCTAACTCATTATATTATTATAAACAAAATCACAGACCCTATCGCGAATAGACCCGAGAATGAGTCCGGTGTGATTAAACGATGCTTAAGCACAGAAAAGATAATAGTCAAAAGTCAAAAGTCAAGTCAAAGCATTTATTCAGTATATGGGCAAATTAAAAATTTGCACTTACACACGTCAAATAACATTAAATAGATCATATTCAATAAAAAATATTATAGATATAACAGAAACATAATTTATTGCTTTGAATTTTCAAAAAAAAAAAACAAAGGCATTGAGCCATTCAGCTTTCATCTAGACGTCACACTTAAAACACATGTTTAATTCCTCTGATTAATGTAGGGTTGCCAACCGTACTATTACGTGCACCCGCAACCCAATAGTGCTGACTTAAGCATTGATCTACTTGAATGAATGAATGAATGATTTACTTAGAACAAAACTTACGACCACGGAGAATAGACTCTACTCCAGGTATACTTACGACTATTAACAGTACATTTAGATCACATATATCTAAAAATACAAGTGAGGTGTAAAGGTGGTCCGTGGACTCCACACTAGGATATCCTGTGTCGTGGCGGCCAGTTCTTCCTGACAGACTACTCTACTTACATACATACATTTGTGATTTAGCATAGAATAAAACTACTTGATTGAAATCAAACGGCTTCATAGTAAATGCTAAGGCTGAGTTGGACCATCTTACTTTAACCGTAACTATAACTGGTGCTTTTGTATGGAGTTTGACTGATTTTTGACGTTTGTTCTAGCTAAAGTAAGATGGTGCAACTCAGCCTAAGAGTTTATCGATGCTCTATAATACCGGCTTGAGATTAGTTTTTTTTTGTTGATACAAATCATTGTGTCATCTCAATTAATTGTGGAGTTACAAACTCTCTATTAATTGTGTACTGAAGTAATAATATTTAGTACTTTTATTTGAGATTTTATTTAATGACGGAACGAATCCGAGAATCAGTCGCACAAGAAACGTACTCAAGACTACTATTAAGTAACAAATGGGACATACGATTTGTGGACCGAGTTTTAAAAATCTTAATTTATTTTCTTTACTATATCTATATACCTAAACTTACTAGTCTCTTGAGGTAGTCATGAGTATCTCAAGAGATATGGAGATCGAGATAACACCTCAAAATCGCTACTAAAAATGACTAGCACGGCATCGTCGGAAGTCGTTTTTTTTTAAGTTATTTAACAATTTGTTGCGATTCACGCTGCAACTGCAAGGTAGAGTTAATTTTAATCGCCAAACTAACCAGATTGTGGCTGATTTGCATAAAGAGATGTGAGTAGAATTATTACAAGTAGTATTAGTAAATGCTTTGTTGACTTTGTACTTAAGTGTACTATTAACGTATGGTATCAAAGTAATATTTATGTAGTTAGTATATTATGTTTATATTAGGGGTAAATATAAGTAATTGTAAGCAAGATGTCTATGTATTTTATGTGTGTGAATTTTCATTAATGTATGTATCAGCAATATGGACACATACAATAAGTACACAAACTGTAAATCTGATCTAAGGAATATTTATTTTATATTAGAGAAAATAAATGTCTTAAACCATATATTGAGACTCCAAGCTGATTGTTCCTTTCTTTTAGCTTGTCTTACCTGACTCCGTCTGACGAAGTTCTTTATATAAATAATTTATGTATGTTCCAATGATTGTCATATAATTTAACTTTGTAAATACGTACGTACCTTTTATTTTTATTTATTTTGTATCGCCCATTTACCGCCATGTATGCAAAGCTATTCCTTTCCACCCCAAGGTTGTTCTGGAAGAGATTGCTTTAAGCGATAAGACCACCTGTTTGCACATTTTGTTTTGCATACTATTTTTACTCTTAATTTGTATGTTGCAACAAAGTGTATATCTATCTATCTACAAATTGAAAGTTAAAAACTTTTTAAGCACAAGATTATCGTAAAAATGTTATCATTTTCAATGAAAATTACTAATGATAACAATACATACCAGCCTTAATTTGACTGTCCTACATACAATTGTCCATTACGCAGTTCCAGTCCCTACAGCCCGGCTCCTTAATCAGGTTAGCTCGACGGTACCATATTATTTCATTGTTACCAAAGTTAAGCAAGTATACTAAATATGAGTCCAATCGAACGTCAGGAAGTGGTTTTAATTAAGCTTCTAAGATTTGATCTACACAAACATACATACATAATACGTATTAACACGGCAAATACGGCACGGTAATAATAAAATCTTGTAATTATCAGTTATTCAGGATCTTCCTCCTTCTTCTTCTTCTTCTTCTTCTTCTTATGACTTTTAAACACTGCTTGGCGTTTTTCTGCTAGAGTCAAAAGTATGGCCAGTGTATATTTACAACTTTGATTAGACAAGTAAATAATCAAAGATTTACAAGAAAAAACCCGAATTTTTTAACCGACGAAAATAAATTATAAGTAAAAAATATTTTTAAAAGCAAGCTTTTATCTGAGACTATGAACTAAAATGTTAAAAATAAATTCTAGTAAGTATTTGGCGTGTAGGTACTTACCTATATTCTTAAAAGCTTGAAGCACTACCCGTTTTTCAGGCTAGGTAATTACTATACTTCAGTGCCTCAAGCTTTTAAAAATATAGGTAAGTACCTACACGCCAAATGCTTACTAGAATTTATTTTTAACATTTTAGTTCATTGTCCCAGATAAAAGCTTGTTTTTAAAAATATTTTTTACTCATAATTTATTTTTAACTTTTTAGTAGGTAGGTATAGGTGACGACTACCTACCTACTACCTAAGTATTTAAAAGAAGGCATGATGTTTTAAAATATTCCATGGATATTTGATGTGATTATGGGTGGTGTTCTCCAAGGAAAATCAATCGACTCGGTGGGGCTATGTTGCTTTATAACCGAAATGCCATGGCCACCTTACAGCTTGATCATCAGATCCTGGCTATCATATTAGTGTAAAGTGCTCCTCAAGACGAATCATTTGAGTCCAAATTCACTGGGGTTACGTTATTTTATCTCAGAGATGCCGTGGCCACATTCCAGCTTCATCATCAGACCCTGGATATCATCTAGGTGAAAAGTTCTCTTCAAGACGAATCAATCGAGCCCAAACTCGGTAGGGTTATGTTTATTTATCACAGAGATGCCGTGGCCACCTTCCAACCTCATCATCAGACCCTGGATATCATCTAAGTGAAAAGTTATCTTCAAGACGAATCAGTCGAGCCCAAATTCGGTAGGGTTATGTTGATTTATCACATAGATGCCGTGGCCACCTTCCAGCTTCATCATCAGACCCTGGATATCATCTAGGTGAAACGTTCTCTTCAAGACTACCCAATCGAGCCCAAACTCGGTAGGGTTATGTTGATTTATCAAAAGCTTGTAAAAAATGGAGGAGGTTATCAAGTCGACTCGTATATATATTGTTAGAATATTTCCAACTACCCTCACGCTGCGACTGGGCTCGATAGTATAAAAGCGGACAGCGAGCGGGTATCAGGTTCAGTCTGCGTGTAGCCGTCGTACGGTTCGGACGTAATGGTTATGTTGTTAGCTTAGACACATTTTGTAATTGTTATTATGTTGAGGTTCTGTGGTATTATATAACTGTAGGTATTGTGATAGTGTTTATTTTTTTTAGCCTTTTTCACTTCTGGTCTCTAAGAATATATATTTTTTTATGTATGACCACGCATAACTTTTTACAGAGTAGTCTGATTTCGATAATTATTTTTTTACTGGAAAGGGTATACCCCCAAGGGGGGTCCCCCTTGGTTGGGTATATCCTTTCCAATCCATTAAAATTTTAACGAAATCGGTCGAGCAGTTTTGAATAAATCAACAAAAATAATGGATAAAAGTATCATTTTTGGATGATTTTATCATATCATCAATGTATGTCAACAAACACTGGAAAAAACAAAAAGCCGAAAATCGGGCTCAGTTGCGTGTGTTGAGAGAGGCATATGTCCAGCAGTGGTCTGATACCGGCTAATTATGATGATGATGATGATGATGATATTTTACAGGTGGTACCATTTAAATTTCATCGAGACAAGTTCAGTATCTCCAGAGATATGAAGATAAACACCTCAAACTTAGTATTGAAATTGACTAGCGTGACGTTGGAAGTCGTTTTTTTTAGTTTTTATGTGATCTTAAATTATTTTTATTGAATTAAACATAACGGGTCGTATAAACCCGGTCCTTTGGAGGGCCTTGATGAAGCCGAAGCCAAAATCAGTCCAATCCATCTATGGATGAGGAGGAGATATGGGAAACTAAATTATAAAACGATGGTATATTATATTATGAGATTATTGGGTGAGCTGATTAATGTTGGATTGCTGGTCTATGGGATGAGGTACGGCACCCGCCAATTATGCCTCATTACAAAATATTTAGGTGTGACTTGCCAACCGCTGTATGAGCCCCCCATAAAGGCGGACCGTTATATTGGTGCCGAGGGGCAACATTGGCACAGATAGCTAAGGATGCTGAGAGGTGTGCTGCACTTTCACTAAACGCTACTAGCGGCTTTATGCCTTTAACACTTCCACCTTGGAGCTTAGGTCTTAGCTTTTGCGATTCCTACCACCGGCCGGCCGGTCAAGGCGAGCCGGTGGTTAGAGGGTCTCATTTAGCCCTCACGGGATAGGGGTACGCGGTGTCGCCACTCACCGTCTGCTCGCCACAAAGCTGCCCCTGCGGGATTCTTTTTATTATTATTATAGAGCATAAATGTTCTATATAAAGTTTGTCTAGGCTAGGAGTAAGCAATGACGCCTGCTTTTAACATAGTAGATTATGGTCACAAAAAATTATAAAATAATACTTTTTAACAAAAAAATTAAACCGCCGAAAATACTGAAAAGCAAAATATAATTAAACTTTTTTATTTATCCTTAATAACGAAATTCTTAAACTACTGTTAAGTATACTTAAGTATATATTTTGTTAATTTTTTTGAGTTTGTAACAAAACATAATAACTAAGTTCTTAAACTAATGTAAGTATGTATACCTAAGTAATTTTGAGTCGGCGCCAAATAATCAATAAGCAAAGATCACTAAATAACCTCCTTAATTTAAAGAAATAATCAAATCAAATTAACAATGCAACGTGAAATCTCCAGCGATTAACATAAACATTCCAAAAAATGCCTCAAGTTAGAAAATCTGTCGCCAAAACATGTAATGTGTTCCGGCAGCTATCCTTGAGAGCCAGTTCTCATTCTAGGCATAGCGTGCTTACCATCTTCGACCGCATCATCACTTACCAACAGGTGACATAGTGGTCAAACGCTAGCCTATAAGATATAATAAAAAAATGCGCTTCCACATGACCCACAGACTAAATAGAGATGCACGACCACTCGCAACGACGTGTGCCCGTCACGGGCCGTCACAGATTACTATATGTGGTGCCCGTTCGGGTTGCAGTCTTGCTGACATTAACTTCGTCAACAATCATTTTCAATCCTGGTCATTTTCCGGCAAACTGGCGTGTCGCGCCATGTCTCCGCCGCGCATCAAGCTTGAGGTAATTAATTAATTTGCTTGTTTGGCGCCGACTCAAAATTACTTAGGTATACACACTTACATTAGTTTAAGAACTTAATTATTATGATTTGATAAAAACTCAAAACAATTACAAAAATATATACTTAAGTATACTAACAGTAGTTTAAGAATTTCGTTTTTAAGGTTAAATAAATAAGTTTAATTATTTTTTGCTTTTCAGTTTATTCGGCGGTTTAATTTTTTTGTTAAAGTTTTATGTTTTTATCCGACCGACCCGATTTTTTGTTTTTAGGGTTCTGAGCCCAAAAGGATCCAACGGAACCCTATTACTGAGACTTCGCTATCCGTCCGTCTGTCCGCCTTTCACAAAGTATGTATTCCTATGGGCGCTGGTACAACAAATACTTACTAAAAAGATCAAAGTAAACCATACAAGAAACGTGGTTATCAGAGTTTTTCCTTGTTCTTATGAACAGTAATGGATAGAGACGTAATGGATTAAAAACGAGTCAATGTATAGACAATTAATAAACTTGATGATAGATATATATGCAATCTAAAGTAGATTCATTCTTGACTGTATAATGTAAAACGGCAATGAGAAGAGGGCAAGAAGACGCCAGTCCTTCTTCTCATTACAACCTTCCATTTTTAGGGTTCCGTAGCTGAATGGCAAAAAACGGAACCCTTATAGATTCGTCATGTCTGTCTGTCTGTCTGTCTGTCCGTCCGTATGTCACAGCCATTTTATTCCGAAACTGTTAAGACTACAGAATTGGAACTTGGTAGGTAGATGTATTCTGTAAATCGCTTTCTGATTTTTATACAAAAATATAAAAGTTTTAGGAGGGGCATCCCATACATGGAACTGAAAAGAAAAAAAAATTTTTCTTCTAACCTATACGTGTGGGGGTGTCTATGGATAGCTCTTCAAAAATGACATTGAGGTTCCTAAAATCATTTTTTCTCAAAATCAATCATTTGAAAGATAGGCGCGTCTAAAGTGGTAATATATGTGTCCCCCCCCCCCCCCCTCTAACTTTTAAAGTATGGGAGTGAAAAATCTAAAAAAAATATATGCTGTAGATCTCAATAAAAACTAACAACGAAAATTGGTTTGAACGAGATACAGTCAGCAGTTTTTGAGATATGGCGACCGCAAAGATAACTTTGTTTTTGATACAAACACTATGAAAAACAAAGTTAATTTTGTAGTTGCGAAAAATCATAGTTATGGAATACTTAACTGTGTTACGGAACCCTACGAGTGCGACTTGCGAGTCCGACTTGCACTTGGCCAGTTTATTATCTCTTCTTTTCCCAACCATTTTTTTATCTTTCGTTTCTCGTACGTTCTAGTACGTTTTGTCAAACTGTCAAATAAAACGGCAATGAGTCTTTGATTTTCGTACCAAAACAAGTCGTAAGAGATATAATACTGAATCACTTGACTACCGGGAACTCTCATCGATTAGTGACTTAAAACGTTTATGACGTAATAACGACCCGATGCGGCGACGTGATTGGCGTTATGGCGAACTGGTTTAATTAAAACGGTGGATGCATTCTGGACGCGGGGCTATGCACTTTATTAATAAGTAATAGGTATTTTGATTATTATCGAGTGTAGTATCGAACATTCTGGCAACATCATTCATTCATTCATAAATTATGTTAGTTAGCCACATACTATTATTATACCTACCTTGTTTTTTGACGACGCCTTATTAGGTCCAGTGAAGTACCGACGTTATTTTAATAAAAAGTTTAACATTATCTATTTTTTCGGGATTCTTTATAGGGTTCCGTAACTCAAAGGGTAAAAATGGGAACTCTTATAAGATCTTTTTCATGTTCGTCTGTCCGTCTGTCTGTCTGTCTGTCTGTCTGTCTGTCTGTCTGTCTGTCTGTCTGTCTGTCTGTCCGTCTGTCTGTCTGTCTGTCCGTGTGTCACTACCAATTCTCTCAGGAACAGGTGGACTTAGCAAGTTGAAATTTATACCAGACACAGATCTATAGTTCCTAACAGTTGTATAAAAATCAAAGTCCTGAGTCAACACGATAAAAAGATGTGGGCAAATAATATATATGTATAACGCGAAAATTTATATTTTCGCGACATCTTGTAAGTACCAAAATGTACCTTAATTTTCAATTTTTTTTATTTTTCAGATTTTTTCCTTTACTTGTGCTGTAAGACCTTGCTTTTAACCAAAATTGACAATTCTAGCTAACCGGACCCTAAAGGTTTTGGAACGAAAACCTATAGGGTACTTCCCGTTGACCTAAAATCATGAAATTTGGCAAGAAGCAAGGTCTTACAGCACAAATAAAGGAAAAATTCGAAAAAATAAAAAACGTTGAAAATTAAAGGGTGTCATAGTTAACGCCAATTAAAATAGGCCTCTGAGTTATATGAGCGCTCTTACAATTTAGAGGTTTACCTTAATTGATACCAACCTACCAACTAACGTTGGTACGGAAGCCTCGGTGGGCGAGTCCAACTCGACTTGGCCTGTTTTTTAGGGTTCCGAACCCAAACGGTACCAACGGAACCCTATTACTGAGACTCCGCTGTCCATCTGTCTGTCTGTCTTTTTGTGTCTGTCCGTCCGTCTGTCACCAGGCTGTATCTCGTGAACCGTGATAGATAGACGGTTGGAATTTTCACAGATGATGTATTTCTCAGGAAATTCTCTCTTCAGGAAACAAATTACATAGTTTTCTTTTAAAACAAATATTATAAGCACTCTCAGTCACAATACCTACAAATGGTTTTTAATTAATATTTTCTTAAATTGTTCAACACAATCCAAAATTTCATCGTACCGACGGGACTCGAACCAACATCTCTCGTCAGATTTGAAAACTGTAATGATTTCTTCCAAATGATTAACTTACGTATTAAGTAGTCATAGATGGCGCCACCATTGCATAATTGGGTTAACAAATGCAATCCATTAATTTCGTCGTATCGATGGATCGAACCGTGGCTTAATTGGCAGAGCACCTAGACGTGTAATCCGGGGGGTGCGGGTTCGAGTCCCGTCGGTACGATGAAATTTTGGATTGTGTTTATCAATTTACAAAAATATAAAGTGTGTGACACTTCAAAGAAACATCATATTTGATTTACGCAGTGCAACATCTCTCGTCGGATTTAAAAACTGTAATGATTTCTTCCGAATGATTAACTTACGTAATAAATAGTCATAGATGGAGCCACCAATGCATAATTGGGTTAACAAATGCAATCCACTAATTTCGTCATATCGATGGATGCGGGTTCGAGTCCCGTCCGTACATTGAAATTTTGGATTGTGTTTTACAACTTACAAAAATATAAAGTGTGTGACACTTCAAAGAAACATCATATTTAATATTTTCTTTAAAAGTATATTTTCAAACTTAGTTTTTTTCTTTTACTGAGGCTTTGCGACCTCCCAGAGGGTTTCGACCTCGCGAGCCACATGTTGAAAAACACTGGTTTACCTTACCTAACATCTTTGTATTAACGTTCACTTAGTTGGTGTTAGTAGTTCGTTAAATATTCGTTAGATGGCGTTGTAGTACATAAGAATTTTTAGTATTGACACGGTATACATATAATATATCGATGTTAAAACTACATGTCCTTAATTTTTCCGGCAAATTTTCTTCAATCGGAACCCTACGTGTGCAAGTCCGACTCGCACTTGGCCAGTTTATTTATGAATTATCTCGCTATTTAGCATTGCTGCTAAAAGGGTACGGTCAACTCACGGATACTTGTGTTTTACACCAGTATTCGTTTCGCATTAGACTATATCAGTGATACAATTTGTTAATTGTAAGTGGTTCTTATCATAACAGTTGCAATTATTATCAATAAATAATAAAAAAACGTCAGCCGATTTTTCGACAACCTTTTTGAGGGTGATAAAAAGTTAATAAAATTAGTGATTTAAATAATAGCGTGAAAACTCAGTGCTGTGTATTCTCATTATTTGAAATGGTTGTACCTACCCTCACGGGTTTTGTTTAATTACTCCTCAAATAGTAATATTATGTGTAATTTTCATGATACGTTTTATAAAATAAACTAGCAGCACGCCCCGGCTTCGCACGGGTAGAACATATATGCCTACAAAATTTGCATCAGTTCGTTGCATCGAATATAAAATATTAATATATTTAAAAATCATCGTCATATTTCAACCAATTTACACAAAACCTTAACGAATTATGCACCTAAACCTTCCTCATAAACACTGGCTATTGGTGAAAACCACATGATAATCCGTTCAGTAGCTATTGAGATTATTTCGAACAGACAGACGCAGTGATATGATATATATATATATATATATATATATATATATATGATGACTTTGTTTTATAATACTTACGTAGTGATATTGGACGGCCCTTTGCGTAAAGGATAGTTACCCTGATTCTGACCCGACAGTCGTTGGTTCTAATCCTAGCTATATACCTACCAATGAAGTTTTATGTGCATTCATGAATCATGGGTTTTCGTACAGAGGTAGTGGGATCATTAAATATACCAAAACTGGCCAAGTGCAAGTCGGACTCGCACTCGTAGAGTTCCGAAACAGTAAAGTATTTTATAAGTTTAATTTTTCGCCACCAAAAAATTAACTTTGTTTTTCAAAGTTTTTGTATGAAAAACAAAGTTATCTTTGCGGTCGCTATATCTCAAAAACTGCTGAATGTATTTCGTTCAAACCAATTTTCGTTGAAAGTTTTTATTGAAATTACAGAATATATTTTTTCTAGATTTTTCACTCCATTACTTTTAAAAGTTAGAGGGGAGGACACACATTTTACCACTTTAGAGGCGCTTATATTTTTAACTGATTTCACAAAAAAGCAGGAGGTTCTCAATTCGTTGGAACCTTTTTTTTAATGTATGTTCACTGATTACTCGAAAATGCTTGAACCGATTTGGAAATTTCTTTTCTTGTTTCATAGGGTATTATACTTCCCAGGTGGCCCCTTTACATTTTTACGAAATCGGCCGAGCCGTTTTTATATATCAACATTTGTATTACGATGCATTTACTTATCTCGACGACTTACCAGTTACTACTAACTACTGACATAGATTATGTAATACTACGTCTACTGGCTACTTTGACTAGCGCGACGTTTGAAGTAGGTTCTTTTAGTTTAATAAACGATGTTAAATTATTTTACAAATAAGGCACATACTTATAAATACTTTATCGTCGTCTGCCCTCATGTGTTGTCTACCTGTTCGAGTAAGGCATATTTTCCCACTTACACTGCGCCGTACCACGCCACACTCCACCTCCCAACGCGGCTGCTTAGTACTCATTGTGGACGGCGCGGTGCTTGGCAAGTTTCTTACTCACATAAACTTCAGATTTACATTTTGTAATGACTCCGTAAATGTTACATCAAGATAGCTCAAATATTTTGTCTCTTGACGCAAACTTATAAAACATTCACATAAACCGTACATGTTACCATACAAACTTTCATCCCCTATTCCCTATCGACATTTTACACCCTTGAGGGTAAACATTTTACAAACTTTGAATGTCATATTTATCTATAAATAAAAATAAGCTCTAAAATGACGATACTTCCATACAGCTTTTTATCCCTGCTTTATCAACCCTTTTATCGCATTAAAAAGTAGCCAATGTCCTTTCTCAGGCTCTAGACTATCTGTGTATCCAATCATTTAAATCGGTTCTGTAGTTTTGGCGTGAAAGTGCATCAGACAGAGTAACTTTCGCATTTATAATATTAGCTAGAAGTGCCCCGCGGCTTCGCCCGCGTTAAAAACTTCTTTTGTTTACTTAAAACTTTTCTTTTATAAAAACGATTCTATCATTAAAGACATAAAATAAGAATTAGCCAAATCGATTCACCCGTTTTCATGTTATCGCGTGACTAAGGCAATTCGGGATTTATAATTATAAAAACCGAAAAACCCAAATTTTCAGACTATGTTACCTACCCTATTTTAAAAAATCCTACAACACGTACTTTATCTCATCTTATTTCGCCATACAAACTTTGAATCCTCGTTCAGTATCCGGGAGGAATTTTTAGAAAATCCCTTCTGAGCGGATACCTACGCCATAATAACCATCTGCATTCAAATTTCAGCGCAATCAGATACAATATTGATTTATAGACTTTGTTACCCCAGTTAATCCTCTTAGAAGGGCATTTTGAAAAAGTCTGAAACTCGTATTTACATAATTATTTACAGAAGTACTTGTGTGAAATGACGAATAAAATAACTATCCAAACTTTGAATGAAACGCTTCATCCCCTTGAAGAGTACATTTTGAAAAATTATTTCTTAGCGGATACCTGAGTCAAAATAACTATCTGCATGCCAAATTTCAGCGCAGTCCGAAAAAATATTGATTTTCACACTTTGTTACCCCATTTCACCCTAGGGGCGTAGGGGTGGAATTTGAAAAAAAACCTGAAACTCGTATTCATTTATTTTTTTACTTGAGCAATTGTGTGAAGTTTCCGATAGAAAAGACTATCTAATCTTGTTTCTCCATACAAACCTTTCTTAATACACCCTTACGTAATAAGACAAATATACCCTCCAAATTTCAAGTTTCTACGACCAGCGGTTTAGGCTGTGCGTTGTCTGTCAGTCAGTTTGTATGTCAGGACAAAGATTGTTATAGTATTAGATTAGTGCTTTGTACCTATATAGACTTAGACAACGCATTACACAATATAACACGTTTATTTAGCCATTTATCGTTTTATATTGTTTACTTCTACGTCTTCTTGTTACTAGATATTATAAGCGGTTATGGTCGAATCCATTCTGTGTCAAGGATCAGTTAACTTTTAGATACCTGAACTAAATCTTGTGAGTCCTAGTTGCCTTTTAGAATTTGAGCCTTACTATCTTACCATTAGACTGATGGATATTAGCAGAAATAACAATCCAGAGGTCCATCGAGATCAAGAACTTACAGATCGAAACTTGCAGCCCGAGTTTGCTTTTCAAATTTAAACTTTTATATTTACGGACCAAGGGAGGGTACGGCACATTCATTTTGTATTTAAATATCAATCATGATTTGAACTGCGATCTGAATATAATAATCTCTGTTGTAGCATGAAAGCAAATAAATAAATAAGTTAGAAAAAGTTAGAAAAATCTGTCGTCAAAACATCTAATGTGTTCCGGCAGCTATCCTTGAGAGCCAGTTCCTATTCTAGGCCTAGCGTGCTTACCATCTTTGACCGTATCATCACTTACCAACAGGTGAGATAGTGGTCAAACGCTAGCTAGCGTTTGACCACTATCTCACCACTACACTCACTATAAGATATTTAAAAAAAAGTTCACAAACTAAAATCCGACTACTGAAATGAATGTCACGCTCTAAAAAGTATGAAACAAGAAAATATTCTCATCTGAGATCGCTTTGTACAAACTATTCAATATGAATCGTTTATTATAAAAAAAACTTACTTTTAATAAATATTTCATCGTGTTTTATAAATATTCTTAGTGGTGTTCAGTGGATACCCGTGGTCGTATGCTACTTTTCAGAATGTATTGTTTTGTTACGGTAGGTGACGTACGACCACAGCTGTTCTCTGAGCACCACTAAGAATATTTATAAACTTAGTTTTTTTAAATAATTAACTATACATATTGAATAGTTTGTACATAGCGATCTCAGATGAGAATATTTTCTTGTTTTCAATCAATCATCTGATTGTAATCAAAGACATCAATGTATATTGTATAGAGTAAGCAATCTAAAATGGTTACTTATCTCTGATTTAGCCCCTCTTCTCCTCTGCCTTAGTCTGTCTTCTTTGAAGATAGTCTTATCTGTATAAGACTATCTTGCCCTCTGAAGCATTTCCGTACTCCTTTGATTTTGTGGAAATTCGGGATAGTTGAATCAATGTATTTGTAATGAGTTGCTTCAGAGATACCATCAAATTTTCATTATATATTGTTCTGAGAAAGAGATTTTATTGCTGATGATAAATGTTCTATGTTTAGTATTAAAAAAATAAGGTTACGTGTGAGAATAAGATTTCTGAAGAAATTCATGTAACTGTACGTCTCTCAAAGTGCTTCTTTTGAAAAGTATACATTTCAATTCTGAATGATCCGTCTACTTGATTTATCGTTCAAAAATATAGTAATTATGAATGAATTATATGAATTTTGGAAAATAGTTCCGCTGTTTTTTTAAACAATTTTTGCAGAACGAGAAAAACATTCAAATAATATAAAGATAATATTCATTCAAAATTATAAAATTGCCAACATTCACGTTAACTTTCCATGTACGCGCATTGAGACACCTTATCTGCCCACTTTACTAGGTTTCCAAATAACAATATTAATTGTATGGGAATTCTTAACTAGGTACATTAAGCACACACAAATTTCTTTAATTATTATTCTAGCGTTTGATCACTATCTCACGTGTTGATAAGCGAAGATGTGGTCAAGGATGGTTAGCACGCTAGGCCTTGAATGGGAACTGGCTCTCTCAATTATAGCTGCCGGAACACATTAGATATCTGGTGACCGATTTTCCTGCTCTTCTTGACTTGCTGCGATGTAGGCGCCATATCTTGATTTGAAGCCTGCGAAACGTATGTTTTCTGCTAGTTTACTAAGCCAGGAGGCTTCTTAACGATATTTTCCTTCACTGGACGGCCATTGTAAAATGCGTATATACATTTTCTATTAAAAAATCATTTGGTGAAATGCGGGACCCAATAACAACCTACAGCGTAAAAACCGACCATTTTCACAATGTAACTTCCACTGGGCCCTCTAAAAAGACCACAAAGCAAGCCAATGAAAACTACGAGAAACTATTTGAACTCTGAGGATACGTTTTCCGAAATAGCTGCACTGCACATGTTTACACAACATAATATAACTTGGTGTACCAGTCATTTGCAACAAGAGTTCTAAAAATAAGAAAACGAGGTAGATTTCGTTTTGTCATTCACGAAAGCGTCGGTTACCTATTTGCTTTAATACGCCTTATTCCTACACGTGATACTTTACGCGAGGACCAAAGGTGTTTCACTTTGGTCGTGGCCTAAATAAACAAAAATCAGACACCAATATTTTTTCCGAGTTCTGGCATACTTTTCTTTGGTCTCTTCTAGCTCCGAGGATAGCTTGCATTTCGTCTTACTGCCTGTCATATATACTACCGACAACATTTCCGCATGACCGTCTTATGTTGTGACGTCGATAGTCTTCTTACTCTTTTAAACATGCACCATACCGCCTTAGATGGAATCATCAATAAAAAGATCTATCTTACCTTTACGAGACGATTTGTTTCTATTTGTAATTTGGTAAGGTTTATCACCGCAATTTGAAAGGATAGTTAAATTAGACACGTATTCAGAAGTTATCAATTTGAAGGGGTTCCGTGTACCTCAAAAGGTAAATAAAACTGGCCTAGTGCGAGTCAGACTTTTGTCCCGCACACGGAGGACCGAACGCCATCTAACGAATATCTAACGCACTTCTAACACCAACTAAGTAAAATAACACTAAAGCTACTTCTTCTCGCCAATAGATGTCGGGAAGAGTCATATTTTAAGTAGATTATCGATAAAGTTGATCATTGAAAACACGAATAAAACAACATTTTTTGAAAATGAATCCTAGCTCGATCGATTTATCGCGCCCGAAATCCCCTGTATACTAAATTTTACTTAATCGTTGGAGCAGTTTCCGAGATTCAGATTCAGATTCCGAGATTAAAGTAAACACGATAGCGCCATCTATGAATTATCAGAACAAATATTCATAGATCGTATCGTTTTTTAATATCGTAAAAAACACGTTTTTTGTTTTAAACCCTTTAATATTTAACTTTGTTCTGTTCTTAGTTTTTTTTTTTTTTTTATGTGATAATGGGTATCGCTTGACCACTATCTCACCTGATGTTAAGTGACGATGCGGTCGATGATGTAGCGCGCTTACCCAAAAGATACCTATTCACTCGCGACTTGAAGACCCCTATGTTGTATCTAATCGGAAACACAGACTCGGGCAGGGAATTCCATTCCTTGGCAGTACGTATGATGAAAGAAGAAGCGAATCGCTTTGTACGCGTAAATGGTATATCCACCATGTAGCGGTGGCGCCTTTTAGTATCCCTGCTAGTCCGATTATAAAAAAGGGATGGCGGAATCAAGTTATGAAGTTCCGATGCACACTCTCCGAAATGAATCCGATAAAAAACCGACAAACAAGCGACCTTGCGACGATGCTCAAGACTCTGGAGTCTTTTGCTTACTAGTTGGTCGTCGTTGATGAGCTTCTTGGCTCTCCTCTCAATAGCTTCCAGTGTCTGCAGCTGGTATTTGGCAGAACCATCCCAGAGGTGAGAACAGTACTCCATACACGACCGGACTTGTGCTTGGTAGAGATTGAGCAACTGTCCCGGTGTGAAGTATTGTCGCACCTCGTCGAAGTTTTTATTGTTATAGAAGCAACAGAAATACATCATTTGTGAAAATTTCAACCGTCCAACTATCACGGTTCATGAGATACAGCCTGGTGACAGACGGACAGACAGATAGACAGACAGACAGACAGACGGACAGCGGAGTCTCAGTAATAGGGTTCCGTTGGTACCCTTTGGGTTTGGAACCCTAAAAAGGAGCCCTTATATGATCACTTTATTGTCCGTCTGTGCGTCTGTCTGTCCGTGTGTCACCACCGATTTTCTCAGGTACGGATTAACCTAGCAAGTTAAAATTTATACCAAATACTGAGGTCTATAGTCCCTATTAGGTGTATAAAAATCAAGGTCATAACGTCATAAACCGATATGGGCAAATTCAGATTTTCGCGAAAACTTGTAGGTACCAAAATTTACCCAAATTTTCAATTTTTTTTTATTTTTTGGACATTTTCCTTTACTTGTGCTGTAAGACCTTGCTTTTAACCAAAATTGACAATTCTAGGTCAACCGGAAGTACCCTATAGGTTTTGGGTCGAAAACCTACAGGGTACTTCCCGTTGACCTGAAATTTGGCAAGAAGTAAGTCTTGAAGCACTTATAAAAGAATAAATCTGAAAATGGTATATGTAGTTTAATAACAAAATAGGGAAATTTACTATTACAAACTTATTATTTGTAGTTGGTGCAATACATATTCTATGGATCGAACTAAAAAGTTAAGTTTCTCCTTTAAGCGAGTCCAACTCAACTTGGCCGGTTTTTTTAAAGATAAACTGCTTCATTTCTCCACTGGTTTTATACTACTATTCTATACCAAGCTAATTCAAAGTTATACAGACAGATCCGCCCGCCGCTTCATAGTAGTAGTCACCCGTTCATTTGCGCAAATAATCCTGAACTATCGCTGTCTGCCACGTATTTAGTATAAGCTACTAATCTGTGTTTTACTTGAATGAAAATAGGATTTAGAAATTGGATAAAAAAGTAAATTTTAATAAATCTACGGTATTATTCAATATTTTTGAAGATACTTTGGCAAATGTAGGGCTTTACGTATTAATTAACAGCACCAGGTACTTAAAAAATATTAAACAGGTAAATTATTATATACAATCGAAAATTTACCCTAACGACGGGACTCGAACCCACACCTCCTGGGAAACAGTCCCGGCGCTGAACCAACTCACCTACGGTACAATCCTACTGATACTACGAAACAAATGGATTGCATTTTAACCAATATGCATTAGTTGCGCCATCTGTAGTAACCATTTAGAAGTAAAAATGAGATTGTATGTACAATGTACAAAAATATAATGTTTAAGTAACATTTAAAAAAACAATATTACATTTTAAAAATGTTAGCAAAACATTTTATTAAAATAAAATTCTACAGAAGTTGCTCAAAAGGGTTTATTTATCTGAGTGTAAAGGCACTTATCTTAAACTATATAAAGCTGGATAAATGCAAGTTATGTTCGCGTAGAAGGTATTTCCAACTTAATAACCAAAATGTAAGACCATATTATAATAATACCTGAAAAAAACTTTTACACGTTTTGAATCCAACTTCCATCCATAATAACAATCAATGCCACACGCGGCACAAACAATGCAACGGGGGTACTGATCTTTAATAGTGACAAAACAAGCAAAAAGATTACAATACAATATAAAACTCTTTATTGCATGCATACCAATTACTTAACTATTACAACAATCAAAAATTATATCTGCGCGGTTTTACAGGCCGGTCTTATCGCTATTAGCGATCTCTACCAGACAACCTTTTGTTGGACTTTTGGATTGACAGAAATACAAGAAGAATAAGACGGTGGTGTACAATATTTAGAGATGTCTCAGTGATCACTAGGTTTAAAACCGGCAGTGATCACCGACTAGTCCTAGGCTCTCTAGGTATCGACTGCAAGCTTGAACGTGTTCGTCTAATGAAGTTCACGCTCCGACCCAACATGCTACAATCCGTGGTAAGAACCAATTCGCTGCACTGGAAACCACAATTGACGTTGACGTTGACCAGGATCTCGACCATGTGGTGGGTATCCTCAGGGAGGAGGGGACAAAATTCTGTGAGACACGAGGTGCTGGCAAGAAGTCTAAGCTTTCAGAAGAATCTCTACATCTAATGCATAAGCGACGTGAAAACCCCGCAGTCACTTCGTCAGATCAACGGACTTTCAACAAAAAGATTTTTAAATTGGTACGACGTGACCTCCGGAACTCCAACACACGCACAATTGGCGATAGAGCAAAACCAGGGGTCAAAAATATTTGTCCAACAGCTGAGCCGAAGCCATCTGACGAAGTTGACCACTTCTAGCGGGAGTGTCGTCGCTTCTAAGCCGGAGATTCTTAAGGAAGTAAAAGACTTCTACAGCCAATTATACACCTCACAAGCGTCCCTTCCCCAGCCCGGTATTGAGGATCCTAGAGCCATTCTAACCCGCCACTATATCGAAGACCTACCAGAAATCAGCCTAGATGAAATTGTGTTGGCTCTTAAACAGCTTAAAAATGGAAAAGCCCCCGAAAAGGATGGAATTACAAAGGAGCTCTTAAAAGCCGGTGGAACTCCTACGCTACTACAGCTTCAGCGTATTTTCAATTCCGTCCTTTTTTCGGGGAGAACTCCGAAGACATGGAGTAAAAGTGTGGTTTTTATGTTCTTCAAAAAGGGAGACAAAACCTTTTTGAAAAACTATCGACCTATCTCCTTATTAAGCCATGTCTATAAGCTTTTTTCGAGAGTCATCACAAATCGTCTCGCGCGCAGGCTCGACGAATTTCAGCCTCCCGAGCAGGCTGGGTTTCGAGGAGGATACGGCACCATAGACCACATTCACACAGTGTGGCAGGTTATACAGAAGACCGAAGAGAATAACCAGCCCCTGTGTTTAGTGTTTGTGGACTATGAGAAAGCCTTTGACTTCATTGAAACCTGGTCTGTTCTGGAGTCTCTGCAACGGTGCCAAGTTGATTGGCGATACGTGCAAGTGTTCAGAAGTCTGTATGACGCCACGACTATGACCGTCCAAGTGCAAAATCAGCAGACTGAACATATCCACTTATATAGAGGTGTGAGACAAGGGGACGTTATTTCCCCCAAATTGGAGACCACGGCTCGGCAAACGTAGTGTAGGACGCCCTCCAGCTAGGTGGAGCGATGATATACGCAAGTTGCCTGGCAGCGGTTGGAAACGAATAGCTGAAGATCGAGCTCAGTGGCGTGCCATGGGAGAGGCCTATGTCCAGCAGTGGACGGAAATTGGCTGATAATGATGATGATGTACAATAATAAGTTTATATAATTATATTATTATCAGATACAAAATTAAAAGTTAGAATGATATAAATAACTCAAACAAATATACTATTCATATAAAACATACTCTATATAAATACAATACATATATTACAATACTATACAATATTACATACCAATTAATAAATAATATATTATACTTTCAATAGTTTAAGTGCTAGTTTATGTAGTTTACACAGGCGAGAGATAATGAGTTTTCAACTTGTTTTTAAAAATTGTTAATGATTTGGCTCTTCGTATGTCCATAGGTAAATCGTTTCAGAGTCGTGCAGCTTATACTGCAAAGAAATTGGCAAAATGTTCAGAAGTTTTTTTTTTTTTTCTTCAAAAATGATATTCCAATATAATGGTATATCAATAATATTACAATCTAGTCTTAAGACTAATGAGTAATTTACATTTGACCTAAACTGCTAGTTATTGTTAAACTAAGAATGTGTCCATTGGCACTTTTCTTATTGTCTCTATTAAGGCGAAGACACTATTGTAATGTGTTCTTTGAAAGCAGTGTTCACTAATTATTTTTTCCTTTTATCGGTTTTATCCTTTTGAGTCATCTCACTATGTCCGTGTTGTCGAGAAGCTGGATAGCCTCGACATTCACATGGTGATGAAGTCTACGATCGTGAGCTTCGGCATATTTTGAAATTACACTAATCACGTCATCCACTTTAAGGTCCCGATGGAGGTCGTTGTTTCTGATATACCAAGGTGCATTTACGATGCTTCTTAGTATTTTGTTTTGGAATCGCTGGATGATTTGGATATTGTTTTGACTGGTACAGCCCCATAGCTGAATTCCATAAGCCCATACTAGCACAAGGACTTGTTGGTATAAGAGTAATTTGTTGTGCACCGACAGCGTGGATGATTTGGATATTGTTTTGACTGGTACAGCCCCATAGCTGAATTCCATAAGCCCATACTGGCACAAGGACTTGTTGGTATAAGAGTAATTTGTTGTGCACCGACAGCGTGGAGTGTCTTCCTAGCAGCCACTGCATCTTTTTGTAGCGAAGCTCCAACTCTTCGCGCTTCTTTTTTACGTGTGCTTTCCAGCGAAGCTTTGCGTCTAAAGTCATACCTAAGTACTTGGCTCTATTTTCGTATGGTACTGCCTGTCCATTTATGAACACCGGGTGGTAGTGTTGTTTTTTATTAGTAAAATCAATGTGGATTGATTTCGTTTCATTGAGATTTATCCTCCATTTTTTTGTCCAGTCAAAGATAGTATTCACAGCCGTTTGAATTTGCTTTACTGCTTCCTCGTCATTGGCTCCTATAGCCATAATAGCTGTATCATCAGCAAAGGTGGCAATGATGTTATTCTCTAATTTTGGTATATCACAAGTGTATAATAAGTACAGGACCGGACCCATTACGCTTCCTTGTGGTACCCCAGCTTTAATTTGCTTCAACTGCGAGTATGCATCTTCTTGTCTTACTCTAAAAGTTCTATCTGATAAGAAGGATTCCAAAATGTCAGCAAACTGTTTGGGAAGCATTTGTCTTAGTTTATATATTAGGCCTTCGTGCCAAACTTTATCGAATGCCTGCGCTACATCGAGAAAGACTGTAGAACACACTTTCTTTTCTTCTAAAGCACTCTCTATAAATTTAGTGATCCTATGTACTTGGTCTATAGTAGAATGTTTTTCTCTAAAACCAAACTGATAGTCAGGAATCAGATTTTGTGCTTCTATTATTATTATTATTAATTCATTTATTTCAGATTCATTCCCTAGCTTAATTACACATTATCATAAATTATCATTATTTCAAATTACTATAGTTAGATTAAATATTAAACGGTTTAAAATTACACGATAAAAATAAAAATTAAATAAGAAAATTCAAATGTCATAATTAAAAATAATATATAAAATAGTTAAATAATCTTAAGCACTAGTTGTCCAATTTTAAATTTAATGTTTATTGTAAGCCCATGAGTATCTGCATCCATTTATTTTGGATCGGGCAATCCAATCGTGATACAATCATTTTTAGGATGCTATTATGCACTGAACTGAAAGTTAGTATGCTCTGAAAAGTGATAATTTAACTTCTTTCGAGCAACAAGCAAACCTGCGGCAGATCATATTTCCACGGACAGCCAGTGCCCTGCGTTCTCTTTCAATGTCTGCATCGTCTCGTAAGTCCTCGGTCACGATGTGCCCCAGATAAACAAATTTAGTTACCATCCTTAGAGCCGCAACATTTAGCATAATAGGCGGAACATGCACGGGTTTAATATTACCGCTCTTAAAGATGAGCACTTCGCTCTTTTTGGTGTTGTATTTCAATCCATGCTCTGCTGCATATACTTCACAAATCGTCAGTAGGTTGCAAATCGATCCCACTGACGGTCCCAGTAGCACCATATCATCCGCGTAACTGATATTATTGACGCTTACACCATTTATAAAGCAACCAGTATGTGTACCACTGAGCTCGCCGATGAGATCGTTGACATAGAGATTAAACAGCAAGGAGAGGTGATACCACCCTGCCGCAAGCCACACTCCATGTCAAATGAGTCAGACAGAGCAACTCCCCACCTCACCTGGTTCCGCTGGCAGCTGTACCAATGTTTTAACATTATGACGATTTCAGCCGGTACGCCAGCCGTCCTCAACTTGTTCCATAGCTTGCTATACAAAACTGTATCGAACGCCTTAGACAAGTCAAGGAAACAAGCGTATACCGGCGTTTTTCTGTCAGTGTAGTACCTGACGGGGACTTATTATACGGGGCTTCAAGCGTCTCAGAAGTAATTTTTCAAATAACTTCGCCATTATCGGAAGAAATGAAATGGGTCTATACGATGTTGCTTCATGAGGTGGTTTTCCAGGCTTAGATATCATTATGACTTCGGCAACCTTCTACACTTCAGGCACATACTGAAGTCTAAATGCAGCATTAATTAACGTTGTAAGTTTGATTATAGCTTTGCGTGGGATATTTTGCAGAACTTCTCCCATAATAAGGTCATATCCAGGAGATTTCTTTCGGTTTAATTGTTTTATTTCTCTGACAACTTCTTTAGGTGTCACGAGTTTAATATCTTGCTCACGCAGAGTTATATTTTCTAATATGATATCAGAGTTTCCTTCGTGCGGTTGAAATATCTGTTCTAGGTGCTGGGAAAATATCTTCGCTTTTTGTTCATTATTTATAGCCCATCGCCCATCAGCTTGTTTAATGGGTGGAATTTGCATTATTGGTTTTTTGAGATGTTTAGTTGCTTTCCATAGTGAATAATCTGTGGATTTGTCGCATGTTAGCTGGTTCAAATTTGCATTTGTTATACCATCATTAAAACGTTGAATTTCTCTGCTCTGTTGAAAGGGTTTATGTCAAATTGTTCAGTAAACGCTTGTCATGTGGAGATCTTGTGGTTTGCCACTTCTTTCTCTGTCTCCTTTTTTGGTTATAAGATTTGTAATTACCGGTGGATAATAGTGATCTCTTAGTTTTCGTTTAAAGTCAGGAGTATTATTCCAGGCACAGTGTTGAATATCCCCAATTAACTTTATTACTTCCATGTCAAACTGTTCTCGGCTTTTAAGTTGAACTTTTAAATCTATGGTACATTCTAAATCATATTTGAAACTTTCCCAATCAGTGTTCTTATTTACTAAGGTGGGATTATTTTCTCTGTTTAACACAGTTTCACTTAAAGTCATAATTATTGGAGAATGATCGGAGCTTATGTCATATCCTTCATCTATGCGTATAAAGCTAGTTGATATATTTTTATATATGAAGAAGTCTATGAGGTCTGATACCTTATGGGGATCAGTAGGCCAATAGGTAGGCTTTCCTGTTGACATCACTTGACATCCAGTTTCTTTAATAGCTGTGAGAAGCTCTCTACCTTTTGTATTTATGAGCCTTGATCCCCAGTAGGTGTTTTTGGCATTAAAGTCGCCCCCTAATAGGAAACGATAGCCAAGTTTATCTAAGATTTGCTTGTAATCATCTGATTTCAGGGCATACTTCGGTGGATAGTATAACGCTGAGATGGTAACATTATTATAGCGTTTAGTTCTTATAGACACCGCTGTATGTGCTGTTCTTCAAGCTTAAATTCTTCGTAGTGGTAAAAGTTCTCCTTTATTACAATAGCACTTCCACCTCGAGCTTTATTGTCAGGATGAAGGGCGTGGTAGAGTTTGTATCCTTTAATCTGGATGTATGATTATTTAGTGAAATGTGTCTCAGATATAAGACACACGTCAATATTGCCTTTGTGTAGGACAACTTGTAGCTCATAATGGTGCTTGAGAAGCCCATTTGCATTCCATTCCATTATTTTCAGGGGCCTAATTCAGCATGACCATTTTAAAGTCGTAACGTGCCGCGTTACAAAATCTCCACGTTATTCGCATCAAAGGTATTCTCTATGCCAATATCAAGTCTGGCAAACGCGGTAGTGAGCGCGTTTAGAGTTGTCATAATATCGTGAGGTAAGATGGCGTGTAACGCGCGCGTCTTGATTTTTGAAGTAAAATTGACAGCAAGTGACATTGTGGAATTTAATCAAAAAGCGCGCGTAAAACTACGCATGCGCGGTGCACCACGATATATACATAAAAACATTTACAATTTTCATTATTGGCGTCTGTTTGTTGAACAAGTTATACAAGGATGACCAACATTACATTTGCAATAAGATGGACTAAGGGTAGGTTCTACTATTTACAAAAATAGCCTAAATTATGCGAGTAGTCAAAACTCATATTAAATAGTAAGAAAAGTAAAGAAGTACCTAGGTACTTCTTTCCTTTTCTTCTCTGCCTACCCCAACAGGAAAAGTAGTGATTTTATGTATGTACAACTTATATTAACA
The DNA here is from genome assembly GCA_954871355.1 of Cabera pusaria. Classification (NCBI taxonomy): domain Eukaryota; kingdom Metazoa; phylum Arthropoda; class Insecta; order Lepidoptera; family Geometridae; genus Cabera; species Cabera pusaria. Next base: position 16,890,904 of record OX940896.1, read on the forward strand.
ATCCTACTAATATTTACGCAAAAACAGCTCAACGGATTTGCGTAAAGTTTGGTATATAGATAGTTTATATACAATACTATAGTGTATAACTCATTGGATACTGTTTATCCCGATACATGATAGATTTGTTTTCAACGTAGGTGAAGTTGTGGGGCGCATGTAGTTATTAATAAAATGACAATGCAATGATTGACAATAATTGGCAATGAAGTTTTTATTGTCGTTCCAAAACTAGTGTATTTATAAGAGGATCCATTGATTGTTTTCAATAAAAAATATTTATAGTTTATTTAATGTTTTTTAGTTTTTATAGTAAGCTACAGAATTGCTATTGAAGTTTTATTGCTGGTAAATCGACCTAATGTAAAGATAAGACAGATAAATAAAGAAACGTATAAAACCGCAAAATTACCGATGGAACCGGAAGTAAGGTTTATGAACGAATGGCGTGAAATCGAAAACTGAACATAGAAAACATATTGTTTGGCATACAGAATACCATTTTTCAATAATGTACCGTGGCGCGTTTGAGGAACACGTTTACGTTTAGAGTACGTTACAAAATGACACGTTTTTGGCAAGGTATCTCATTGGTCATACTGAATAAGGGCCCAGGTCAATCATTTTGTTTTTTTTTTTTTTTTTTTTTTTATACGTTATAGGCTAGCGTTTGACCACTATCTCACCTGTTGGTAAGTGATGATGCAGACGAAGATGGTAAGCACGCTTAGGCCTAGAATGGGAACTGGCTCTCAAGGATAGCTGCCGGAACACATTAGATGTTTGGTGACAGATTTTCTAACTTGAGGGTGGTAGCTGGCCAGGCGGACACCAGATAGTTGTCCTACCACCATGCAGAGGTTGTTGGTTTCATAACGATGTTTTTCCTTCACCGGAGGGCCACTGTAAAGAGCACACATAAGTTTTTCGATAGAAAAATCCATTGGTGCACGGCGGTTTGAACTCGGTACCTCTGGCATCAAAGGCAAGCGTTCTCCCGATTGCGCCACCGGGCCCTCAAAAGTTTGCTTTAATGTAGCAGTTTTGGTGCTACTTTCAAGTTTTTTAAGGCGGTCGTCGAACGAAGTCATGAGGGACAGAATTCGGGTTATCTTTTCATCTATGTTAGAACTCGCTTGGTGAGATGCAGGCACCTGAGGAAGAGGCTGAGCTCCTTTAGTTATTTGGGCATATGAAGTCGATTTTGTGACATTTCGAGTGATGCTGGGTTTTGTTGTCTTGTTTACGCTCTGGGCCTGAACAGATGTTGAGGCATTCTTTTTTGTTAATTTATTTTTTATACTCTGCAGTTCTTTGGCTACTATACAACCTCTGTAGTTAGCAGGGTGCGGTTCGCCACAGTGTACACATTTTGGCTGAGCTTCTCGTGGTTTGGTACACTCTTTAGTCAGGTGCTTGCCAGTACATTTTACGCACCTGGGCTCTTTTGCGCAATACTTCTGAGTGTGCCCATATGCTTGGCATATTTTGCATTGTGGGATGAGCTTTGAAGTCTTGATGGCCTGTATTTCTACTTTACATCCTAACACAGACTTGATGTTATAGATTTTTTTAATATCTTCGTCTTTTTCAAACGAAAGCATAAACATGTTCAGTGGTTCTTTATTTCTCCAGCTGAGTTTATTAACGGCTTCTAAACATTTGAATCCATGGAAATTTAGGTCATCAATTATTTTTTCAGGAAGACCAGAAGAATGTAAGTTTTTTGCCATAACTCTAATTGGTCTTTCTTGTTTGTTTTCGTACGAGTACCAACGGCAGTTATTTTGCAACAAAAACTTTGTTACAGATCTATAAGATTCTTCATTATAGGTGCTAATTTTTACGGTGTCGCCACTCATCATTTTGACCAGAAAAGAGTCTCTTGAAAGGCTTGTGGTAAGCAAGTCATAAAACTTTTGATAGTCTTTAACATTTTCGACCACTAAGGGCAGAGTTGAGGAGGTTTTTTCACCTTTGGTTCTTGTTTTTGAGCCTTGTTATGAGACTCATCTTGTGTTGGAGAAGGAGACTTATTTAATCTCCTCTTTTTTCTATCTATTCGGCGTATCCAATCAGTTTCTCTAGCAAGTTCCTCTTCGTCGGTCTCGTAGTGGACCACGGATGAAAGATTCTTCTGGCTAGAAGTAGTAGCTTCCTTCTCCTTCATATGTTGAAGATGACGCTGTAGCTCCTGAATCTGATTATTCAAGTCACTTACCAGATTTTCAAGTTTTATCCGTTCTCTCTTTTTCGCTTCAAAACGACTGTATAACAATCGTTCCGTCTCCGTTGTTATTTTTATCGTAGTAGGAGAAGCCATAGTTGATATTAACTTCGCCTTAATAGATGTAAACAAACATTACGTGATTCACTAAGCACAGCATAACTGGGTCATCGCGGTGGCCGCAAGAATATTGCGCGCGCGACGATTTCGTAGGCTGCTGCGTCAGCGCATTACTCGAGCGCAAACTAAAGCAAATGCGACGCGAACGCGACCTTTCTTGATGACAGATACAATATTACTGAAGATTCAGAAGAATGAAAAGGAATCTTTAAAACCAAGTTTTCAGCGGAGCGTAAGGATGGGGGGTGTGAGTTATGCAAGAACTGATAAAAACTGGCCAAGTGCGAGTCAGACTTTTGTCCCGCACACGGAGGGTTCCGAACGCCATCTATCGAATTTCTAACGAACTTCTAACACCAACTAAGTAAACGTTAACACAAAGGTAGAATAGTATTATATAGCAGTAATAGTAATAGTAGTCATAGTAATTGTAGTAATTAATATTATTAAATATCTGGTTGACCGAGCTTTGCTCGGTATTTTTGCCACTTAAACAGACAAATATGAGTCTTCCCGACATCTATTGTTGAATAATAATACATTTTTTTTTATTGAGAGCAATAACTGCTTTACCGACACAGTACTTCTACTCGCCAATAGATGTCGGGAAGAGTCATATATTAAGTTGATTATCAATAAAGTTGATTATTGAAAACACGAATAAAACAACATTTTCTGAAAATGACTCCTAGCTAGATCGATTTATCGGCCCCGAAATCCCCTGTATACTAAATTTTATTTAATCGTTGGAGCCGCTTCCGAGATTCAGATTAAGGTAAAGACGATAGCGCCGCTTGATGCTAGCTAGATGGCGCGGCGCTATCGTAAAAAACTTTTTTAAAACTTTTCTTTAATTTTTATCTGTTCTTAGTATTTGTTGTTATAGCGGCAACAGAAATACATCATCTGTGAAAATTTCAACCGTCTAACTATCACGGTTCATAAGATACAGCCTGGTGACAGACGGATAGACAGACAGACAGACAGACAGACAGACAGACGGACAGCGGAGTCTCAGTAATAGGGTCCCGTTGGTACCCTTTGGGTTCGGAACCCTAAAAAAGGAGGAGTAGAAGGAATGAAAAGGACAGAGTATAATACATTAAAAGGTTACACGCGTAATAAGCATTGATAATTTATTGTATGATTTTTACAAGGAAATTGCATATTCAACTTTGTTAGTTTTCTATCATATTTGTGAAAACTTCTAACATTTTGTTACACTAAGTTTTTGTAATCTTCTACTAAAACTAGTATTCTACAAAAAGGTAAAGCTCAAGTAGGTAGAATCTATGTGGTATTCTAATTGAAAATGTATTCCGATATATTCGAAAACGAAAGCGCTCGATTTTCGCAGATCGAATTATCTTCTGAAGAAACTACGAAATTCGGTTCACATATTCAATCGGATACGATAAGGATAGGTTAAATAGGATTTTTATATTTACAACAATATGCCTTGCAGAGAGCAGTTAATTAACTTAAGATGTTTGAAATTATGTAATAAAATTAATATAGAAATTATATAAAGAACCGGCGTATCAGATGCAACACCTTAAATTTTTATTTATATATAATGTGATACGTTATATATTTCTATAAGGTATTTTTTTTTCTAAATTGATTTATGGTTTCAACTACTAATGGATTTGGCCAATAACTATTTATATCTAATTTATGGGAATTTTAACAGTAAATAGCGATAATTTTAATGTACGAGTATTATTTAACCTTTTTCTGTGGAAACTGTTTCGACTGAAATCAGCTAATGTGTCAAGATTCATCAAGATCATTCAACATCATACAGTGAAATTTAAGACGCCATTCAGAATAGGAAGTTTTGAAACCTTTATGAATATGAATTACCTACGAGTACAATCGTAAGTTGTATGAGTAAAGTTTACCTAGTTTTTGGAAAGTTGTGTATAAATCGTAGCTGACTTCAGGCGACATCTAAGTCAAAGTTGTGTAAGTTTTGTACTCTAGCCGTGCACCAATGAGCTTTTCTACGTGTATTTCTGGGTGGTCATCCACAGGTGGTATTATCTGAATGTAAGAGTAGAAAGAAGTAAGTAAGTTCTAACAAATTCGAAAGCGGAACTTTCGAATTTATTAGAACTTACTCGAACCTCGAACGTGATCCGTACGAGCGTTGACATGAACTCAGTATAACGACTTATAGTTTGTTTTCAGTGCAACGATTATCGACGAACAAGCCGGCTTTACCTAAAAAGCATCGAAATTATCTAGGTATAACACAACTTTAGCCGAACTCAAGCCGACTTTACCTGAACAAGCTTTGATAATTCTCAGTTTAAAAAATCAAATCAAAATCAAAATTAATGTATTTGCAGAATTTAGAATACATGCATGTTGATGGTTACATAATAATTTTAGTAGCGCCTATTATACATTCTACCATTTATAACCTGACGTTATCCGAACTCGCCAAACGAGCGCGTGTGACGGATCAGTCTCATTCACTAGCCACAAAATGAATGCAAGGCCTAAGGAAGTTTTCACTTCAAAAAAATAAATAATAAAAAAAATAATAATAATAAATAAAAATAAATAAATAATAATAAATAAATAATAATAAATAAATAATAATAATACTTTCACGTTAGTACGAGTGGTGAATAAAAATGCGATTGCACACTTAACACTAACCTAACCTAACCACAGGCACTAGGTTTGAACTGCATCATTGTAACGTAATTGACTCAGTTAGCAGTAAGCAATACACCAACGAGCTGTGGCAATCCTTAATTAAGTGCGAGAGCAAACGCTTTACAGGTGTTTACCGAAGCTCTAGCAAAGTTCAAGTAATCAGAAACTATCGAAGTCGATTGCAGTTTGCTTAAGAAACGGTAGATGAGTGGAGTTAAGGTACGACCACACTGCGGCGTCCTGCGTACGCAATCTAGGTGGCGATCAGATAGCGCAGTAGTATTTGTACCCACTTGTTCACACCAAACGCGATCTACGGCGATCAGAAAACAAAAGAAATTCAGATCGCAAACGCGCACGCGGACGCAGGACGTCGCGATGTGGTCGTAGCTTTACCTCCTGTTCATATCTGTCGTGTGTTGGATCCGATTTTCAATCGGGTTGTCAAAACAAACGACAAAATTGGGCCGACAAGTGTGAATAGCTTCATATAAAACGTTCTGCCACTGAAACATCTGATTAAAATTCAGATTCCACACACGACAGATGTGAACAAGCCGTAACAGTAAGTATACTTGCTGGAATTTTTACAGTGTAGTATTTATGCTAACCTCAGTTATTCTAGACAGAAGCAATTGAGGTTATTAATGTTATATCTTAAAGTATGGAGCCAAAATAAATATTATACCCAAAGCAAGAAACATTCCCAACTAGCAAAAACTACACTTAAAATAATCTCTAGACCACTGTTTTCTTGCTCTTATACCATTCTTATATCGTCGTATAAGCCTGGATTTGGGCACCATTTATAAGCGTAATTTGTTTATATCTTTCTAATATCAGTCTTATTGAATGTTGTTTTCACTTAAATTATTCTTACCAAAACTAATTTAAGCGTACATAGGCTTACATTGTTTTGACGTTAGAGTCCTATGACTGTAAGAAAGTTTATTTTGATTTTACATAAGATCAAACACAATCGTAAAAAAACTTGGTATAGTGTTTGTTAGAAAGTTACAACTAATAAAAAATAAATCGAAAACAGTAAGGATAAAGGTATTTAATAATTATATTGTAATAACCGTACCACTATTAACAAGTGTTTCGTTTTATGCTTTTAGATAAGTATTAGTATTGGAAAATATTATTTACTGTGAAGTAGACCCTAGTTTATGCTTCACAACTCGTGCGCTTCATCAATATATAGTATTTAGTATTCTTGTTTAATTATTTTATTTGTTAATTTGTATTAAAAGCGACGCCATTAGTATTGAACTTATAAGAATCACTATAAGACTATATTAAGCTCATTTAGATCGTTCCAACATGACTCTATGTTGAAATATCTTAGAGATCCTTGAATTGACATAAAACATTTATTTTCATTTAAGAGTGAACGTTTGGGATGTGAAATGGTATTTTATGAGACCGCACTAAAATACTTTTGGTGAGATAATAATAGTCAACATCAAATGTTACTCTGACAATTTTAGTCACAAATTCGATTAAAGATCAAACTTTCTTAAATTAGACTCGTTTTCTCTATTGTAAGTATGATGATTCAATATCACTAATACTGTGCCTATCCACTGCTGTTGATCTTAGAATAGTTTTGAATAAGATCAATATTTACATGTTTTAAGTACTCTAATTGGATGCTGATATTAGTCTAACATTCTTACAATAGCATTTAGAAAATATGTAATAAAATTAAATGAGCTTAGAAAATGTGGATATGAGAGCTAATTTATCTCAAGTGTGATAAGTCTTAAAAAATGCTTCATTAGGAGAGTGTGGCTTATAACGGCACTGTAATTTTAAACTTATATGCATAATTAAGACAAGGTATTAAGATCAAGCGTATTAGAGCCTGTAACGGCTTGTCAGAGACTAATATAGGAGCGATAGCAATGACGAAAACAGATAAGAGATCACTATAAGCTCAGAACTCTTATAAAGTGAGAAACGTAAGACGATTTTGCTAGTTGGGTTGTATGCACATAAAATGCATATTAAAAGTTAGAGGAATAGTTTAGATGTTACGGTGAAACATACCGAAATACATACATAGAAATATTATGTTTCTTTAAGTCTTATATATGTATGTTATGTATGATATGTACTGTGATCGGTATGCGTTTTTTTATGTTTTGTTTCATTATTTCACTTTTTTTTCATGTATAAAAAATGTCTGAAGTAATGAGACAAACAGTTACGTGTATGGTTAGCAACCCTACTTTAATATTTTTTAATAGTCTGACGCCAACGATTGGATGACAGCTGAATGGTTCATTACATTTTTTTTAATTCAAAGCAATTTCTGCTTTTGCTATGTTTACTTGATAATTGATTATGATTTATTTTATGATTTATGATTTTGACGTGTATATGTGCGTAGTAATACCACAGAATAATGAATAGGTAATACTGCCTACATACTGAATAAATGATTTGATTTTTTGATTCTTGATTCTTGTCTACACCTTATATTTTTGTACATTGTTATATATCGTCTACTCCACACTAGGTTGTCTGGAAGAGATCGCTTTATGCGATAAGGCCGCTGATTGTATCACCAATTAAATACATGTTAATATGGCTAGATGTAAGTTTCTTTCTTGGTATACAATAAAGAGTTTATCTATCTATACAATCCAAAATTTCATCGTAGATCTAAAATCTGTAATGATTTCATCCGAGTAATTTTCTTCTAAATAGTTACATATGGCGCCACCAATGCATAATTTAGTTCGTCGTATAGGTAGGGTCGTACTGTATCTGAATTGGTAGGTACAGCCACATGAGTAAACAAACGGATATGTTTCCTAAGACACGCAGGTTCGTATACCGTCGGTGCGGTGATTTTTTAATTGTTTTATTTTATATCACCACTTTGCCTATTAATGTAGTGGTAGAACTTCTGCTACTCCGCCTGGGGTGGTACCACCACTTTGCCTATTAATTTTCAGCCTTGAAATAGAAATGTTTTTCGGCTGAAATGGCAAGGTGTCCAGTGAAATTACAGGGCATGTGAGACTTAACATCCTTATGCCTCAAGGTAATAGGCGCAGTGCAGTGACATGCAAAATTATGGCAGTCCAGAATTTTTAGACGTCATTGCTAACCATCAGGCGAGCGTCGCACCGTGCTTGTCCTGTTAAATTATATTTTTTTTAAAATGTACCTATATAATGTACAAATGTACAAACCTACCTACATAACATATTTAGACCGTCAAGTGCAAAAAACTAAAAGTGTTTTGGTGTTCACTCAGTTGAGTCAAAAGTAATAAGCACTTATAAAAGGAATTTATTAATAAGGATCTTCTATTGTAAAGTCGTATTAAATAGAAAAAACGTTTATGATAATGATTGAATTCATTTAAAAAAATGCTAATATTTATACTTGTACTATTATTAATTCTGTGATATTTATGAGAGTACGTTTATCCACTTTGCATACTACATTTCTCATAACTTTTCTCCGCAGTCTCTTTGCGTACTTCTTTCCGACTTATTTTCCCTCATTAAATACTTTTGCCTACATTTTCAGAGCAAGATTTTATTTTTCTTCTAATTATTTCGCTTAAAATGTTGTTGCGTTTAGAAAGTATAAAAATATGTCGATTGCGAGCTTAAGGGTACCTTTCCATCAAAGATGAGCTGTGCAGCTATGCTGCGAGGAAGTGAAAACTAAGCTACGACACTATGTGACCGTTTCCACTCAAAAGCTGTGTTGCCGGAACACCGTGATCGTGGCAGGTTTAGCACCTTTTACGTATAGTTCAGCCAGTGATACAGTGAAATGAAATGCAACGGGTAGTTGTTTGTTTTGTTTCAATTTTATAGATTTTTTTAAAATATTTGATTGGCTAGCGTAACCTTTATCTCGCCTGGTTGTAAGTGATGATGTGGGTTAAAGATGGTGAAGACGGTAAGACAAAGTAATTTGTTGTGAAAGAAGAAATATTAAGTCAAGCCATGAAACAAAAATTGTATTTTGTCACGGGGGCATAACAGGTTTATAGATATTTCTCTAATACAATGTAATATTAAATCTTGATCGTTATAATAACAATATGGTAGCCCGGGGGAATGGCAGCTTTGTTAATTTCATAAATAAAATTCCTTTACAAAATATTCTATAAATCATTGTACTAGCCTTGAGGCGCTTATTAATATAAAGCACACAAATAAATAAATTATTTTCTCTGAAAGTATTTCTAAACTGATATATATGTAACATTGAAGTATTTTTCCTCGTTAATCATGATAGAGCTCTTAAATGTTAATTATAATGATTTTTTTGAATAAGTTTAGTGTAACCGATGGGGCGAGTTATGGTTCCTATTTATAGTTTACTGGCAGCCCGCCCCGGCTTCGCACGGGTGAATTTGATTCATATTATACGGCTCGTTGACGTAATGGATAGTAATTACCTTGAGTTCTAACCCGACGGTCGCTGGTTATAATCCTAGCTATACAAAAAATCAATCGGTATGCCAATCAATATATCTCATATATATATCAATATATCTCAATCAATATACCAATTGATTTTCTCAAGTTTTTATGTGCATTCGTGAATTATGGGTGTTTGTACGCAGGTAGTGGGATCATTATATCGATGTTCTGCCTCACTTACTACACAAAAGTGGCTTACCACCATCAAGGAAAAAATCTGCTGCCATAACCTTTAACCTTATGGTGTTCCAGCAGCACAGCTCTCAGGAATCATTCCATTCTAGACCTAGCCTGATCATAATGCGAAAATGCGAATGTCAATTTGTTTATTTGGGACTTCTTCACGGTCAAACGCCTGGACCGATATAGCTGAACTTTTTCACAGGGATAGGCAGTACTTATTAAGGTATAAGGCATAGGATACTTTTTATTACGCGGGTGAAGCCGCGGGTGCTAGCCGCACAGCTAGTTTTATACGATACATCAAACTATATTGACATCAAATTGATTTATATTGGTTGTAATCAATACAGAAATAGCGAAGCCAAAAATGTTTACACTGTAACTATTGTCCAATCTGTCGTTTCGCTGCAAATATTTTGACGCGTATAATTTTAAATCTGTGGTATCTTCTAAAGTTTTGATTTGATTTATATACTGTAAATGATAATTGGAATTAATAATATTTGACCAAGGTTATTAACATTATTATTTGGATAAGGATTAATACTGTATAGTAGAAAATAGCCTGGGAAGTTATGTAATGTTTTTTTATTAAAAAATCAACGATTAAAATGGTTACTGTGATTCAACCTTAAGAGATATACATATACCATTGCAGACTGTTTTGTAGACCTTTTTAAGGTGTACAATACTGTAGTACATTATTTTCATCTATCTCGTCAGCCAGCGTTTGCAATGTAAGCGCAAAAAATGTGTTTGTTTACGACATCACATTAGATACCTCTAAAATGGTTAATGTTTCTCTACTATATTATGCATGCATTATACATATAAACCTTCCTCTTGAATCACATTATCTATTAAAAAAAAAACCGTATCAAAATTCGTTGCTTAGTCTTAAAGATCCAAGCATACATAGGGACAGACAGCGGGAAGCGACTTTGTTTTATGCTCTGTAGTGATTAGGCATGTTTACTCGATAGTATTTTAATATACGAGTGCTCATAGGTATACCTACTATCGAATAAATGCCTAACCCCCGTATTCACAGACAACACTAAGAGGTCTCACAGTGCTCGCATACGCATATTATAATGTATGGTATAATTTCATTCAAACCGATACATTATTGGCATTGTTTGTGTCAAATCCACCGCTATGCGTTAGTCAAAAATGTCAAAATCGTCATAAATACAGTCAGTACATAGTAGCGTCTTTTATTTATTTTTAGAGTAGATAACATTATGCCGGCGCAGTGCAGTGATGTGGAAGATATATTTTTAAACTTCACAAAAAAAGGGGTTCTCAATTCGTCTGTACTTTTTTTTTTGTGTGTATGTTACGCGATTACTCCGTCAATTGTGAACGTATTCAAATGATTATTTTCTTAATAAGTAGGGTACGTTTTCGAGGTGGTCCCATTTTAATTTTATCGAGATCTGATTAGTATCTCCAAAGATATGGAGATAAATACCTCAAACATAGGAGAATGTACTGGTTTTAGAAGAAGAGTCCCAAGAATATTATACACAATGGAGGTTGCTATTGCATATACTTTTGGAGACTACATAAAGACCGGCAAAGTCGAGTTGGACTCGCCCACCGAGGCTTCCGTACCAACGTTGGTTGGTGCCAATTAGGCTAGACCTCTAAAAAGGTCAACGGGAAGTACCTTATAGGTTTTCGACCCAAAACCTATAGGGTACTTCCGGTTGACCTAGAATTATCAATTTTGGTTTAAAACAAGGTCTTACAGCACAAGTAAAGGAAAAATGCAGAAAAATAAAAAAAGTTGAAAATTAATGTAAATTATGGTACTTACAAGTTTTCGAGAAAATCTAAATTTGCCCATATCTTTTTATCGTGTGGACTCAGGACCTTGATTTTTATAGACCTAATAGAAAGTATAGACTTCTGTATCTGGTATAAATTTCAACTTGCTAAGTCCATCCGTTTCTGAGAAAATCGGTGGTGACACACGGACAGACGGACAGACAGACGGACAGACAGACAGACACACAGACTGACGGACAAGAAAGTGATCTTATAAGGGTTCCTTTTTTTACCTTTTGAGGTACGGAACCCTAAAAATATGACCTTGAATAATGTTTTTACATCTTTCTTCACGTTGATTTTGGTTTTTGACAGATATTCTTACGGTAACTGTGAGCGAGATAGATACAAAGGTGGGGAGAATTAATTTGTCCTCACAGGAATGTTCTACCGGGCAAATAATTGTTAGGGTGCAAAGTTAGTTAATATTTTTTGACATGACATTACGTTTGGCGAAGATGGCGGTCATATTAGTCCCGCGACACTGCATACATAATTAAATAACTCAGAATTATGAACGTACTTTGTACCAAACAACACTGCAAAAAAAAAATTATAAGCATAATACCACAGATTAAATAATAGTTACTGCGTAAATTATACTTTCCGTTGGTAGGTTGGCTACACAGTGCTTTCATAATTCGGGTAGGTATCACAATGTAGGGAAGTGCCAACTCTTTTATAACGTAGTAAAGTGATTCAGTAGTATCTGTCGGCCATATGGCGGCAATTAATGTTAATAATCGCAAATAATACTTTTTAATATTTATTGTGGAATACATCTAGTCCGTGTTATAAAAGTATTTGGAATTATTGTAATAAAATAGACAATTAATTATCGTGTGTGTCAGATGCTTTTATTGCACAGGGTCATTTTGAACATTGTCCTTTGATACCTTGATGACATCATTATGACTAGTGAATATTTTCACTAGCGCGGCATTTAAAGTCAATTTCCGTTTCCAAAGGGTTCCGAACCCGAAGGGTACCAAATGAACACTTTTTGAGACTTTGTTGTCCGTCCGTCCGTCCGTCCGTGTGTCTATATGTGCGCACTTTACAGATCTGTATCTTCTCAACCATAATAGGTACATACTTGAAATTTTCACAAAGTATATATCCGTCAGTGTATAACCACAGATAATATAATAGTTACTACGAAATAGATACTCCACTCCCCTACAAAAACACAATACCAACGTTTATTTCAGACAATACAAGCAAAAATGTGTCTAAAGCGCTCTACCTAGCGTTGTTTTTACTTCGTTTAGCGCGCGCCGATACATGACGCGCCTGATACAGTAAAGGGTTGACAAAATTAAATAAAAAAAGTGTACGAATTTTTTTTTATTTACCTCACAAAATAACATCAAAATTCCTAACTAAGAGTCGAATTTGAAGTCGAGAAAGTGAATTTTAAGCCGTTTTGTCATTTTAGTGTCGATAGTATAAATAAGATCGTTTAAAAACTAAAAATAACCGACTTCGATGCCGCGCTATTAATTTTCAATACCAATTTTGAGGTGTTGATCTCCATATCTCTAGAGATACTAATCAAACCTCAATAAAATTACCATGGTACCACACTTGGGATATCTCCTTTCTAACAAAAAAAGAATAATCAAAATCGGTTTGTAAACGACGAAATTATCAGCGAACAAACATTTAAAAAAATATATACGGTCAAATTGAGAAACCTCCTCCTTTTTTTGAAGTTGGTTAAAAAATGAAACATAATTAACTATGCTTGTTTTTTGTCAATCCCGCAGAATGACTATGAAAAACTTAAATCGTTTCTAATAATAAAGATTACGAATGCGCAGTTTTTCCGTCATTTGAATAATAATATACGTTGCGCGTGCGTGAGCAGTGACAACCGACTGCCAGACAGTACCGCCGGAGTTGACGAATGTTTAGGTATAAATTGCAGTAGCTATGGGTGAGTGAGGGAGGCCTGGTATAACGGCCCAGACACGAAATTTTATAGATACATGTAATTTTAATTAAAACTTGCACTAAAAAGGGTAAAATAAATTATTTAAAAAAAAAAAAACCGACTTCATAACTACAAACAGGCACTCAAAAGCGAAAAATAAATTACTTAATATAATTATTATAAGCGCTACCCACTTATCTAAGTTGAAGTCGGTGTCAGCCAAGTCTATTGGATCATCATCATCAGCCTGTATAAGTCCACTGCTGGACGTAGGCCTCTCCCAAGATGCGCCATTTAGTCTATTGGATAGTAGATAGATACTATGTATGTAGTAGTAGCAGTAGTAAGTAGGTAGTACGAGTATGTATGTAGTATCTATCTACTACCTATTAGACTTGGCTGGCACCGACTTCAAATAGATAAGTGGGTAGCGCTTATAATAATGATATTAAGTAATTTATTTTTCGCTTTTGAGTGCCCGTTTGTAGTTATGAAGTCGATTTATTTTTTTTGAATAATAATTTATGGTTATCTAGAGTTTATACGTACCGAAGTGTGAGACGGGTATACGTTATTTCTTATCATTAGACGAGCGTGTTTGCTGTTACATAATATAAGAAAAAAACTAATTGAATAAAAAACAGTCAAGATTGCCAACGCTCTTAATTAAGAGCGTTGGCAATTTGAAAAAGTTGAATTTTGCAACAAGTTGAATTCAACAAAAAATGTCTAATTACACACATCTACGTAAAAATGATTACATAGAGTCTGTGCAAAAAGAAAGCCGTCGTGGCATTACGATGAACTAATATTCAAAGGTAAGGAAGGAAGACATATACCTACCTAGTAGGTTCCACCAGATAATTAAAATAGTGGGTACCTACCAAGGTATCAAACATTTTTAGCCGTATTGGCAATGACAGAGTAATGTTGTCAACGCTACAAAAACAATGAATTTGATCCGGCAACACGCACGGGCTCAAGTTCTACGACGGTTCTCTTTTTGCACAGACTCTAGCTCATTCTGTTGACACTATTAAATTGCCTAACTTAGGTTTGTAGAGCTAACTAATTTAAATTCATGCATGAAATAGGGGTTACGGGGTAAACTGCAATTTATCCAGCTTTTGCTTTGAACCACAATGATGCAAACGGTTAGTGTTAGGGATGAAATAATATATTATGTTATTTTTATCTTAGTCCAAAATCTTGTGGCGAATGTAGAATAATCGTAAAAATTGCTGGCCTAAATTGTTATTTTAGCTTTGACAAAGTTCAAGTCCAAGTCCAAGATGTATGTGTAAAATATAATCAACAGAAAATTATTTGTACCTACATGGCTTACAGATCTGACATTTTGACCTATTGTTAAAATTATTGAAAACAACTCTCCTGGTGATTTCAAAGAATGAAAAGTGGGTCATTATTAAAAACTAAACGAATTAATAGTCAAATAGAATAATAAGGTGTAATTATCAACTGAAATTAATGATTGATTTTTTATATAAAAATAGTAATATATTGTTTCTTACATTTATTGATTGTTCTTATTATTGCATTCATAAATATCTTCAAATAAAAATGATCCAATTAAAATATACATAATATAGACATAATGTGATGGTGGACGTTGTAATTTTATCATTTAAATTCTCAGGAACAAACTAAATGTATACCATCAATAACTTATAAACGCAAATTTTCACATGTAATAATAATCTGGTTTGAACTTTGTACTAGTGGGCATACGAGTATGCATGCGTTTGAAAATATTTCAATCAAGTTTTGTTCCAAACAGCTACGATATTTTTATTTGAAACTCGTCGAAGCGTTTCGCCCGAATAAACTTGTGTATATCGGTTAGTAAAAAGCCCAAAAACGAAAGACCATTTATTTTTCAGCGCATTTGCTCTCAAAATGCATTTACAAAGCCTGTATACATTGTTCGAAAGTAAAAAATTACGCACTATACAACGGAGCGTGCAGAATGTACTTACCGCACTCGTGCGGTAAGTACTTACCGCACGCTTCCTTGTATGGCACCGTACGTATCCTTTACGGTTTTTGAAGTTATACTTCTTTTGGCGCGATAGAGAATAAACTGGCCAAGTGCAAGTCGGACTCGCACTCGTAGGGTTCCGTAACACAGTTAAGTATTCCATAACTATGATTTTTGGCAACTACAAAATTAACTTTGTTTTTCATAGTGTTCGTATGAAAAACAAAGTTATCTTTGCGGTCGCCATATCTCAAAAACTGCTGGCTGTATCTCGTTCAAACCAATTTTCTTTGTTAGTTTTTATTGAGATCTACAGCATATATTTTTTCTAGATTTTTCACTCCCATACTTTAAAAGTTAGAGGGGGGGGGGGGACACACATTTTACCACTTTAGACGCGCCTAACTTTCAAATTATTGACTTTGAGAAAAAATTATTTTAGAAACCTCAATGTCATTTTTAATGACCCGGTGCCTGATTTGGTTCTTCGTCAAGATATAATACTCCAAGCGCAGATGACCTTAGAAGTTTCTATGGGTATAGTCGGATGCAAAACTCAACAACTCACTCACTGTTATTCGAGAATGTTCTGTTCAATGTTCTATCCATAGACACACCCCACACGTATAGGTTTGAAGAAAAAAAATTTTTTTTGTTTCATTTTCATGTATGGGATTTATTATGCCTCCCCTTAAACTTTTATTTTTTTAACTTTTGTATAAAAATCGGAAAGCGGTTCACAGAATACATCTACCTATCAAGTTTTAATTCTGTAGTCTTAACAGTTTCGGAATAAAATGCCTGTGACATACGGACGGACAGACAGACAGACAGACAGACATGACGAATCTATAAGGGTTCCGTTTTTTGCCATTCGGCTACGGAACCCTAAAAATGATGAGAGTGAATTTTTACGATGCGCGCGCACACCGACACCTAAATTCTACACCGTGAAGTTAGTTCTAGGTGGCATGACTATGTTCAAGTTGTATATGTCATTTTGTAAGAACGTCATATTTAACGTCATATTTTTACGTTAATAAAACCTCTTTTATTTAAATAAAATCTTTTTGATTAATTTTAATATTTATCGTTAATCACTACTGCATTTTAGTTATTTTTTTTCCATACGCCACAGAAGTATAACTTCTAACGCATGTATATAAGTACACACACGTTTTTTTTTAATTTCCGTAAAGCCTACATAAGAATTCCACCAAAGAGTTTCATATTGCGAGAATAAACAAGCTGAATAATAGCACCTCCTTGAAAGCGCGTTTGCTTGATACATTTGTCTTACTTTTAATACTAAAGAGTAAATGAGACGAAAGATGTACACGCGGCGCCATTTTCAAATTCGCGCCTTTTTCATATTAGAAACCTAAAAGATCTTTTCGACTTTTTGATTATTTCATTTATGTTTGTTTTACAACGAATTAAAATGTTTTGTTGCAAATTTGCTGAAAAACGTTGTATGACACACGTGCGGATATTGGTTTTAACAAACTCGTGACTATGGTAAACCCTCAACTTCGTCTCGGGCTTACATTCGTCTACTCGTGTTTGTAAAAACCAAATTACCTAACTATTGAAGCGTCAATAAATCAGATTTTAAAATCGCTTTGCGACAATTTGGGATGTTACTTAATTTACTACTTCAATACGATTTGGTGGGACCTATTACATAATAGGTTTAATAAAACAAATGTTAATAACTTAGGCCCACTTGCAGAGACCAGAGTTAGTACATATTTTTGTAATCCAGGGTTAAGCAATACACAAAAATTACAAAGCAACATAAAACGACAAAATAATATATGTTTACATAAATATTATTAAAAAGATTGGTTTATCTAAAACATTGTCACGTGAAATAAAAAAAAAAAACATTACAATTACTCATAAACAATTCGATCTTTGATATTGCATAACCCTGAAATATAAAAATATGTGTTATCTCTAGTCTCTGCAAGTAGGCCTTAATTTTTTTATCCCTATTTCCTGAAGATTAGCAAACTGCAGTGATAGTGGACTGGTCACATCTAGGGGTAGGGTAGACGTGTTCTAGAGTGGAAACTACGGCTCGGTAAACGTAGTGTAGGGCGCCCTCCAGCTAGATGGCGCGATGATTTATGCAAGCTGGCTGGCAGCGGTTGGAAAAAAGGAGCTGAAGATCGAACTCAGTGACGTGCTATAGGAGAGGCCTATAGCCAGCAGTGGACGAATACTGGCTGCTAATGAAGATGATGATATCCTGAGGCCCTTTTTTAAAAGCCACCGCATTACATCAGTTGACAATATTTTTTTTAGTTTCTGTTTTAACGCATAGAATCTGATGCTAGGCATTGAAATCGACCAAAATTAATTCGTAGCCTTTAAATATTATCTATTTTTTTGTCTGTATAAGGTCCCTTTGACAGTTTGAAGATTGAAATTAAATTACGAGCAACAATTAGGAGCACATTTTCTTTAAAGCTTATCAGCAAATAACAACGTGGTTTGCACATTACAGTAGTCTTGTTAACCCCTCCAAATAAGCTAAATATGTTTGTGTCTGGAGTGGGTTCACATCAATAGTGCAATAGGTGGGGATCGAACGTACGACCTCTCTATCGCCAAGCTGACCAATAATACCCAAATTGAAAATTTAAAACCACCTCCCAGCTATAATATGTTTATTGAGACCATCCCAATAAGCTCCTCGTGATTGTGCTCATTGAAATGGTCTCAATCTCTGCTGTAAGTTGGTAAGGAGTACCTATAGTATTCTGCAATTGGAGGCGATGTAATATAAGCTATTTTGCCTTAAATAGGATATAACATGTTGGTTTATTTTACGTTTATAATGTAACGTTATAGAAAGCAAAATTTGTCATGAGACTAAAAAAAACGTGTCACTCGTTTATTTTTGTTGTGATAAAAATCATACTAGTAATTTCGAAATGGTTGGATTGATTGTTAAAGTAAGTTAAGTACCTACACAAATTTTACAAAATTGCAGCAATTAGAGCTTTCATACTACAAACTATCTTAGCCAAGCTTCGACATTGAACTACATTTCATCACTGTTTTGTATTTCTAGCAAAGCAATCAACCAAACAACTAATTAAATACAATATCTCATGTTCAATTCAGCGCACAATAAAGAGGCGCTTAATATTAATATGACCCTAATTACCCTGTCCTGTAATAAGGTCGAGAGAGGGACAAAAGGGGCTGTAATTGAGTCGAAAATAATGATAATAGGTGCTAATAACAATTTAGTAAGATTATATCCTGAAAATTACGAGAATCGCACAAAAACGTGTGAACTGTCATTACATGTGTAAATATTGTCCTAAAGGTCAACTAATTCATTTAGCTAAAAGGTTAGAAGACAAAAGCGTAATAATGTAGAAACAAAATGTTTTTAAATATATTATTTATGTTTATTATTGCAAACAGACAAGCTCTTGACCATTATCCGATGTAATGTCACTATGCTATTTAATTTTACACTAAAAAAAACTTGTGTGTACTCATGTACACGCGTTAGAAGTTATACTTCTGTGGCGTATGGAAAAAAATAACTAAAATGCAATAGTGATTAACGATAAATATTAAAATTAATCAAAAAGATTTTATTTAAATAAAAAAAGGTTTTATTAACGTAAACATATGACGTTAAAAATGACGTTCTTATTTTTCTCTATCGTGCCAAAAGAAGTATAACTTGAACTAGGTAACACTTAGCTACTATCTTACCTTATGTTATGTACTATTTTAAGATTTTTCATATTGTTTTTTTTTTTTTTTTATACGTTATAGGCTAGCGTTTTGACCACTATCTCACCTGTTGGTAAGTGATGATGTTATTTATGTATTATGTACAATAAAGAGTTATGATTCATTCATTCATTCATTTATGTTAAGAGACGATGTAGTCGACCATGTAGCACGCTTGCCTAGAAGAAATCTATGCAGCCGCAGCTTCGAGACTCCCAGACGGTAACATTCCGGAAACACAGACTCAAGCAAGGAGTTCCATTCCCTGGGAATACGTTTGATGAATGTGGACGCAAATCGCTTAGAGTGGATTATATAGATATCCATGTAGCGGTTGCGTTTATCAGTACGTCTGGTTGTCCGATTTAAAAAAGGTGATACGGGAATAAGTTCGTGCATTTGGGTAGCACAGCACACTCACTAAAATTTATCCGATAAAAAACCAATAAACATGCAACTCTCAACTCTCAACTCAAGCAAATCGGCGGTTGGAAGACGGAAGTAAGATAAATCTCTCGACAACTAAAATTAATCCAATCGATTACTGAAACTGTAGCAGTTCGTCCGTCCATCCGTTTGTGTGTCACAAGGCTGTATCTTCTGAATCATAAACTGATTATCGTAGTACCGCAATAATACTGAATTGGCTACTATTATTGATTAATATCTTATTGAAGGATCATCCATAGATATATTTATGATATCGCTTTACATTGGATCACTTATCTGCCTATCATAAACCTAGCTAAACATTTATCAACCTAGCAAGGATTAGAAATGTGAGAGAAACTTGACTCCGGTGCTCGTGTTATTGAGTCGAATGCTCTTAAATTGTTGACACAGGTGATACAGATCGGTTGGATCGGATTCCCTGTTGAATTATATGCCAAAGTCTGAAAAGGGAAAATGGGAATATGTTAGTCGGCGTTGTTGTTAACATTTTTGAGGTGATAGTTTAGATAGATTGATTGTCTAACGGGAATTAAGTTTAACGCAGCCATATCATCAATAATGTAATATATTAAGATTTTAATATTTTGAACAGGACTTCTTTGCTGGTGTGATATATTTTTTTATGGTAAAAGGGAACAGGACAAGCACGACGCTCGCCTGATGGTAAGCGATGACGTTTGCCTATAACAAATACAGCGGCATGCAAAATTCTGGACTGCCAGAATTTTGCATGTCAAATTCTGGCAGTCCAGAATTTTGCATGTCACTGCACTGCGCCTGTTACCTTGAGACGTTAAGATGTCGAGTCTAACATGCCCTGTAATTTCAATGGACACCTTGCTATTTCAACCGAAAAACATTCCTATTTCACGGCTGAAAACTAATTGGGAAAGTGTTGGTACTACCCCAGGTGGACTAGCAGAAGTCCTACCACTACAAAAACAATGATAATGGTCTGAGTGGGTATATTTCACAGGTGGTCTTCATATAAATTATATTTTCTTATTAATATCTTAAGCTAAGTGGTCGTAAACACAATGTTCTGAAAAAGTCTTGCATCATTACATTGTAACATACCATCATCGTTGTATATTGGCATGGTTGTATAAAACATGAGAACAAATAAAAAAATGTTTTACATTCGTCTTCGTTGCTGATATTATTACAGTATGTATTTTGTTTGGTATTCATACTCTTATTCTCCATTGCAGCCTCCTAATAAACAAATGGCTTTACACAACACAAATTTTGTATGTATTACGACGCAGCTCAGTTTTTATATCATCACGTTCATCCAATAAAATTTGAGAGATGTCGCAATGATAATAATTTCGATTTATGGCTCAATTTCAAGAAATTTATCGCGGTGACAATAGTCTGCCTGTCAATTACTTTTTAGAGTCGTGTCGTTGACACTTTTGTGACGAAATGTTAAAAGAAATGTTAATAGCCTTAGAACTGACTCTCGAGACCAATACCATATCTAAGTTGAGTTGAGTTTTAGCTATAGATGATTTTATCAAACATCTGGTACTGAAACTGAAAGTCTTCATCATTGCCTTCCTACCCGTAAAAACCTTTCTATCATAAAAAAAAAGAATTAGCCAAATCAGTTCACACGTTATCGTGCGACTAAGGAAAATCATTAGGATGGATATAAGGATGGATCATCAGGATTCATTTTTATAAAACCCGAAAAACCATTTTGACTTTCAGACTTGGTTACTCCACTTTACCCTCTTAGGCGTAGAATTTCAAAAAAAAGCCTGAAACACGTATTTACATGTTTGTTTACTGAAGTACTTGTATAAAGTTTAGAATAAATAAGACTATCTGGTCTTGATTCTCCTTACCAACTTTTTTTGATTTTGAGAAGAATTTTGAGATTTTGAAGTGCCACCGCTAGTGGGTGGCCCTACAAGTTTAACTAATATCGACTTGCAAATATCACTACTTTAGTTCCAGGGCTACTCGTATAGCTAAATTAATATTAATAAAACAAAACACAAATAATAATATATATGTCGCAGGCAGATAGCTTAATTAGCCGTTCAATCAACAGCCTAGCCTCTTTACTAAACAGCGCCATTCAACTAGATTCCTGAATGATATCTAGCCGTTTGTTTGTTACAACATTTGTTACAACGTTTGTTACACATAATAAACTAGCTGGCTAATTCTTAGGCCATTCATGTAATGTGTTAATCTGACACTAACTACACTAGGTTAAGTAAGAGGCTAGGCTGTTGATTGAAAAGCTTATTAAGCTACCTGCCTGCGACAAACATACAAAATACGCATACAAAACACGCCGTCACACAAATACGTCAGGCTCGTGCTTTTAATTCCAAGGCACGTGCAGTCTACAGACGCAGTAATTACTTTCCAAAAGCTTGTTGTCTTTCTGAAAACAAGAGAAACCTTTGAAACTTGTCCGTTTTTTGTAAACGTGCAAAAGATGAACGTGTCGTTATGAGAGACTAGTGAATGCAGGATAAGATGATGCAAAGCTCGGTAGAAGCGTATATACCGTAAAATTACCGTGTCTCATGTTTTTGAGTAGTAATTAAACAGGTGTATTTTTAATGTAACCTAGTGTAAGTAAATCAATTTTTATCTTTTCTTAAAGTTATCTTTATCAAAGATTATTTGTATACCTATTTTATTTACTCACGGGTCTAGCCCAGTCCTTTTAAGGATTCCGTACCCTTAGGGTACCAAAGGAACCCTATTAATGAGACTTCGCTGTGATCTGGCCAATTATCCCTCATTACATAATATTGAGCGGGTGGTGACTTGCCATCCACTAAATGGGCCCCCAATAAAAGCGGACCATTATATTGGCGCCGGGGGGAAACATTGGCGTGGATAGCTTAGGGTGTAGAGAGGTGTGCTACACTTTTATTAATCGCTACTAGCGGCTTTATGTCTTTAACACTTCCACCCTGGAGCTTAGGTCTTCTCTTACGATTCTTACCCCTAACCGGCTGGTCAAGGCAAGCAGGGGATCCGAGGAACTCATTTTGCCCTCACTGGAGAGAGGTTTGCGGTTTCACTACTCACCGTCGGCTCGCCACTAAACCGCCCCAGTGGCAGATTATTAGTATGTAATTATTATTATAAGCAAAGGATTTTAAATTTGACTGTCATAAAGGTAATTTTATAAGTATTAAAATAATTACTAATTAGGGAAATCTCTTGAGTTTCAGTAGGCATAGGAGTAGTTACAGCTATCATTAAATATTACTTACATTACTAGACCATAATTTATGATCGTACAAAACGAAAAAAACGACTTCACATGCCGCGATAGTCAAAGTATAGGGATCCCTTTTCTTCGCATAATTTAAAAAAAAAAGTATAGTAAGTTATAATCATGTCATCAAAGTATACAAATTTGCATGTATTGCTTATCTCCAAATCTCCGGAGATAATTGTCAGATCTCGATACAATTTGAATGGGACCAAACGGAAGGCATAATCTCTCAAACAAAAGAACTTTTCAAATCGGTTAAGATTTGATGGAGTTCTGAGGTAACAAACAATAAAAATACAGTCGAATTGAGAACCTTCTCGTTTTTTGTGGAAGTTGGTTAAAAATACATCGACTGTTACTAATTTAATTAAATGGTTGATAATAACCATTAAGAAGTCATTACTTTTAAAAAGATGGAGATTTTTTAATAATCTAATGTTAATAGTGTGCAATTTGCAATTTTGTTGTTTGAAATAGTTATTTATCTAAGATCTGAATCTGAAAGAACCTGAATCTGAATCTGAACCATCCTAATATTTAGGGAAACGATACTCCAAACTTTTATCTTGGATTTGATTTTCTTACATTTTCTTGATAGTGTATTTTTCTGAAAAATACATGTTTTCCACATATTTTGATTATTATCTCAGGAACAGCACACTATTATTGTTGGGTTAATGTTTTGTCAAGAAACCTAGAAGTATATATATAGTTAAATCTTTTAATTCGATTGGTTGTTTAATTAATTTGTAATAATTTGCTATAAGGTAAAAACAGTTTTAGCGGTTATGTTGATAGAATCTCTTTGTACTTTTCATTCACGTGAAAAACATTATTGTGATCCCGCTTGACGCTCGGTTCGAAATCCGTCTCGCAGCGGCGTTATTGCACACTCTTAAGCAGTACTATCACTTATGAACACCTGCAACACTGAAGGTGTTTTTGAAGCATTGCCTGTCGGCATACTAGCAGGCCTAGACAATAGTAGATTATACAACAAGTAAATAAAAAGGCAATTTAATTCTAGGGACTAAGTTGGATCCTGAGAGCAGCGAAGGATTCTAGATTAGAATCCTGAGCGGAGCGAGGGATACAAGGACCGAGATAAAAAAAATTATTCATGAGTCTTGTAATCTTTTTTTTACAATGGTAAAAAGAAGATGAACTTTCTGGCAGTCAATGGACTGCGAGAAAGTAAATAGTAGTACCTACTTATAGTATTTATGTTTATCATATTTTATGAGTAATGTGTAATACATGTGGATTATTGACCATTTAGTGCCGATGAATGTGTGCGAGTGTAGGGAAACAGCACAATGTTGAAAAACATTTACTAAATTCAAGTTTTAGTAAATTTTATACTTGAATCTGGCTGATTACACTAATTCTATGGACCCATAATGAAATAAAAAAGGAATTTAACCAAAATTGGCGGGATATCAATTTTTAATTAAATATATAGCTTCTATAGTTTACCTCCATTTAGCCAGCCAGTAGGCACTTTCAGCACACGAGCAAAAAACTTTCAACATGATTTGTTTATTTTTTGACCATAATTCGTATTTTGTGCTTGTTCCAAATTCAAAATGTTTTTCTTCACCGAGTGAGTAAAAGAGCGTTTTTATTCACTGCTGTTAATTAATAAAGTGCTCTTTTTCGAGCGGCAATGGTAAAATAGTAGATTATACAACAAGTGAATAAAAAGGCAATTTAATTCGAGGGACTAAGTTGGATACCCAGAGCAGCGAAGGATTCTAAAGTAGAATCCTGAGCGTAGAGATGGATTCTAGATTAGAATCCTGAGCGGAGCGAGGGATACAAGGACCGAGATTAAATTTTTTATTCACGAGTCGTGTAATCTTCTTTTTACCATTGACTGCGAGAAAATAAATAGTAGTACCTACTTATAGTTTTCATATTTATATTTATCATATGTTATTATTAATGTGTAATAAATGTGGATTATTAACCATTTAGAGCCGGTGAATGTGTGTGTAGGGAAACAGCACAATCTTGAAATACATGCTATTTGAGTTCTCACCATAATTGCACAGAAAATCTTCAGTAAAGTTTACATCTTTACTAAGGGTATGACTTGGACTAGACTGTGACTTCAACTTGATCAGAAATGTGACTTTGACTCAACGTTATGCCTTGAATATACAAACACTTGAATAATTATTATACTTTATTCTGGCTGAATACACTAATAGTGCGGAGCAAAGTTAAAGCAAAAAAAAATTTCACTAAAATTGGCGGGATTTTTATTTTTATTTAATTATATAGTGTCTATGGTATACCTTTATTTAGCCAGCTAGTAGGCACTTTCAGCAAGTTTTATTTATTTTTTCGTACTTCGTGCTTGTTCCAAATTTAAAATATTTTTATTCACCGAGTGAGTAACAGAGCGTTTTATTCACTGCTATCGATGAATAAATTGCTCTTTTTTGAGTAGCAATGGTAAAAAATACATTTCTGTTAGAACTTACGCCAACCGCATCTAAGAAATGTACTCAAAATTACAACTACAAGCTAAAACAAGGTTTTCGCTAGAAATTTTATACATTTTGTAGATTTTTTGACTTTCGTTTTTTTATTCTACAGACTCTTTCATCTTTTTTTTTTTTGAAAAAAAAAACCATCATCAGAGTTTCAAATATCATCGTTCAACTCAGTCAACTGTACATTCATATATATTACAAGTATGTCTGAAAGCCCGATTTACATATTGATACAAAATTGTTACACAATATTTTAGTACTTACATATTTATTACATACATACAATCACGCCTTTTTCTCGTTGGGGTAGACAGAGACTACTACTTTCCACATATTTATTGATTAATTTATTTAAAAATAATTATTATAATATTGATGATGGATACATATTTCTTCCGTTTGGGGTCGAAACAATGGGCCCATGGGGTCGAGATGCCCGGGGCACAGATTATATAATAGTTACTACGTAAACTGGGGTTCTGTTAAGGAGTTGTCCAGACGCCTAATTGACATCACCCGTAACCAAAGAGCTTACCTCGGCCAACGTAATGTCGCTAGCTTTATGGGAACATTACCGGCAGGTAGTGACCTAGGTTCTCTCTTTTATTTATAGTATAGGTAGGTATTATAGGTTTATATACTTTTAATATTGTCATTAGGTACTTCTTATTAAGTTGTATAAATATTTTTTCTAAAAAAATAAAACCGACTTATTAACCACAAACAAGCACTCAAAAGCAAAAAATAAATTACTTAATATAATAATTATTAGCGCTACCCACTTATCTATTTGAAGTTGGTGCGAGCCAAGTCTATTGGATAGTAGATAGATACTGAGTATCATCATCATCATCATAATCAGCCGGTATCAGTCCACTGCTGGACATAGGCCTCTCCCAAGTCATGCCACTGAGCCCGATCTTCGGCTCTTTGTTTCCAGTCACTGCCCACCGCTTTGCGAATGTCGTCGCTCCACCTGGTCACAGGGCGTCATACGCTACGTTTACCGATTCGCGGTCTCCACTCTAGAACCAGTCTTCCCAACGGTTATCGGTCCTACTAAGTATGTAGTAGTAGTAATTAGTTAGACATATGTAGGTAGTATCTATCTACTACCTATTAAATTTGGCTGGCACCGACTTCAAATATATAAGTGGGTAGCGCTTATAATCATTATATTAAGTAATTTATTATTCGCTTTTGAGTGCTTGTTTGTGGTTATGAAGTCGGTTTAATTTGTTTTTGAAAAATAATGTATTTTACCCTTTTTAGTGCAAAACAAGTTTTAAATTAATGACATGCATCTATAAAAAATCGTGTCTCAGCCGTTATACACTGACAGATATATACTTTGTGAAAATTTCAAGTTTGTACCTATTACGGTTAAGAAGATACAGATCTGTAAAGTGCGCACATATAGACACATGGACGGACGGACGGACGGACGGACGGACGGACAGCAAAGTCTCAGAAAGTGTTAATTTGGTTCTTTGGGTCCCTTTGGATTCGGAACCCTAAAAAATTGACTTCAAATGCCGCGCTAGTGAAAATATCCACTTGTCATAATGATGTCATCAAGGTATCAAAGGACAATGTCCAAAATGGCCCTGTGCAATAAAAGCATCTGACACACACAACAATTAGCTAATTATCTATTTTATTACAATAATTCCAAATACTTTTATAACACGGACTAGTTGTATTCCAAAATGAATATTAAATAGTATTATTTGCGATTATTAACATTAATCACCGCCATATGGTCGCCATCTTCGCCAAACGTCATGTCATGTCAAAAAATATTAGGTATGCTCAAAAACGTTGCACCCTAACAAGATTTTGCCCGGTAGAACATTCCTGTGAAGACAAATTAATTCTCCCCACCTTTGTTTCTATCTTACTCACAGTTACCTTAAGAATATCTGTCAAAAACCAAAATCAACGAGAAGAAAGATGTAAAAACATTATTCAAGGTCATAGTTTTTAGTCTTCAAAAGTATATGCAAAAGCAACCTCCATTGAATATAATCCATAAACGTTGTGCTAATCAAAGAAGCCAGTAGACGTAGTAACTGTTACATAATCTGTGCCAGTAGTTACTAGCAACTAGTATTTCGTCGAGGTAAGTAAATGCGTCGTAATACAAATGTTGATATATTAATGACGGCTCTTCCGATTTCGTAAAAGTTTAAATGAGACCACCTGTGTACCCTTTGCAACAAAAAAAGAATTTTCCAAATCGGTTCAAGCATCTTCGAGTAATCGATGAACATACAGATTCCGACGTATTGAGAACCTCCTCCTTTTCTATTAAGTCGGTTAAAAATATTAAAAAAGAACTTTCACGTTAAAAAAAATTACGTAAAAATGAATAATAAAAATTATAAGATCATTTAAAAAACTAAAAAGAACCGACTTCAATGCCGCGCTATTAATTTTCAGTACCAATTTTGAGGTATTTATCTTCATATCTCTGGAGATACTTATCATACCTCGATAAAATTGCCATGGTACGACACTTGGGATATCTCCTTTCCAAAAAACAGAATCATCGAAATCGGTTCATAAAGGACAAAGTTATCCGCGAACAAACATTTAAAACAAAATTACGGTCGAATTGAGAAACCTCCTCCTTTTTTTGAAGCCGGTTAAAATACATCGTAAAGACTAATTACTCGTTCATACACAGTAACTATTACTTCCATTAAAATAACCATACCTGGATCAAAAAAAGCATATTGTTATTACCTTAGAGAGTTAAAATTCAAATGCATGTTCAGAGCTTCCATCAATAATGCACCGACGTGTTCGCAATATTAATTCCACGGGGGATAGAGTTTAATAAGCTCGAGTCTACCGGCATCACACGAGAATGAATGCGCGTTGAATGATGACAATAAATTATGAAGTAGGTCAATATTCAACGGGTGAGGTACAGCCAACATTATACCCAAGTTGTTGTTCAAGTATATAATTATGTAAGATAGTGTTTTTTTTATGTAAGATATTATTTTGTAAGATAGTGTTTGTAAGATACTGTTTTTATGTCTGTAATTTCGAATTGAATTAAATAAAATTTAAATTAAATTTTGATTAATTAATAATTTAGAATGCGGTGTTTAAATGTTTAATAATTTATGTCGGTTGGAAATTATGATTTAGTTATTTACAATAAATGTGTACGCCTTAACTAGCAAAACATGCATGTTCTTCATGACTTTTAACATATTGCATGCATTTTCATATTGTATGCATACTCATGTTTTAAGCAAATAAATGATCTTTATCTTATCTATAGAAAAGATCTAAGAAGCGTACAGATGCGACACAGAAGCGGAAACGACTTTGTTTTATACTATGTAAAGATTGTAGCAAACATGCAGGTAGCCCACCTGATGGGAAATGCAGGTCACCGTCACCTATGGGTACTTGCAACACTCGGAGTGTTGCAAGTGCCTATAGGTGTCAATGTTCTACTAACTCTGCGGGGAAACAGCAGACGGAAGCTCATTCCACATCTTGCATCTTGTAAGGGAGTGTCTAACCTTGAAATGTATGTTACTATGTGATTGCCTCTAGCTAATACTGCTAGACTAATATTGAATTGCATGGTGCCGTTAGGTTTTTTTTTGTGAGTGACTTTACATTTTTTGAAATTCTGACACATAAATCAAATTCTACATTTATTACAAATGAAGTTTATCAAGTATTGATACAGCACATGAGTAAAGGCTACAGCAATTGCAGTCAGGTATGACGTATATATATATATGACGTAAGTATATATATGACGTAAGAAACACTACCTAGATGGTAGAAAAAGTGTGTGTGTACACACGTGTGCTTATACAGTAAGGCTGAGTTGCACCGTCTTACTTCAACTTAACAAACGTCAAAAGTCTGTCAAAATCCATTAAAAAAAAACCGGTTAATAGTTACGGTTAAAGTAAGATGGTGCAACTCAGCCTAACTGTGGCACGTAAAACTCTGAACCGTCAGAGTTATGTTCATCATTGAATACCTAATCTAAATGCTGTTTTAGAGATCCCAACTTTTATCATTAGGTCAAGATGTTATTTTCCAACGGAAATCAAAATTATTTTCAAGATTTCTTACCCAACTATCCTAAAAAATGTTGGTGTCCGATCAGTTACTCAATCGTCTTACGATCGGGCTGTACGTGGATAGAATAACAACTCTGGGTTGCTCAACTCAACAAAATAAGTGATGTAGAGAGTTGCTATCATTATAAAATCTGTGAGAAAATATCGTATTGACATATTCAATAACAAACAATAAGATCGTTTAAAAAACTAAAAGAACCGACTTCAAATGCTGCCGTATATGCCGTGCCACTTTATTCCAAAACTATTAAAACTACACAGTTGAAACTTGGTAACTAGGTAAATGTATTCTGTAAACCACTTTACGATTTTAATACAAAAATAAAAATAAAAAAAGATTATGGGGGCTCCCCATACGTGGAACAGAAACCAAAAAAAATAGTTTATTAAACCTATACGCGCAGGGTATCAATAATTTCATTGATGGTTTTAAAATTACATTGATGTTCCTAAAACTATTTTTTCTCAAAGTCAATCATTTGAAAGATAGACACTTGTAAAGTAGTAAAAATTTTTTTTATTTTTTCTACGTTATAGGCTAGCGTTTGATCACTATCTCACCTGTTGGTAAGTGATGATGCGGTCGAAGATGGTAAGCACGCTAGGCCTAGAATGGGAACTGGCTCTCAAGGATAGCTGCCGGAACACATTAGATGTTTGGTGACAGATTTTCTAACTTGAGGGTGGTAGCTGGCCAGACACTAGATAGTGTCCTACCACCATGCGGGGGTTGTTGGTTTCTTAACGATGTTTTCCTGCACCGGAGGGCCACTGTGAGAAGCGCACATAAATTTTTCTATAGAAAAATCCATTGGTGCACGGAGGTTTGAACTCGGTACCACGGCATCAAAGCCGACCGTTCTCCCGATTACGCCACCGGGCCCTCAAATTTTCCAAAAAAGGCCATTTCCCTCCAACTTTTAAAATAAGAGAGAGAATCATCTCAAAATGAAAAATGATGTGATCTATATATATAAACTAGAAGTGCCCCGCGGCTTTGCCCGCGTTAAAAACTTCTTTTATTTACTTAAAACTTGTGTTTTGTAATAACGATTCTATCATTAAAGACATCAAATAAGAATTAGCCAAATCAGTTCACCCGTTTTCATGTTATCGCATGACTAAGGCAATTTGGGATTCATATTTATAAAACCCGAAAAACCCAAAATTTTCAGACTTAGTTACGAGTACTTACCCCATTTCGAAAAATCCTACAACACGTACTTTATCTCATCTTGTTTCGCCATACAAAGTTTGAATCCCAGTTCCGTATCCGGAAGAAATTTTTAGAAAATCCTTTCTGAACGATAACCTACGTAATAATAACTATCTGCATTCTAAATTTCAGCGCAATCCGAAACAATATTGATTTTTAGACTTTGTTACCCCACATCACCCTCTTAGGGTGGCATTTTGAAAAAGTCTGAATCTCGTATTTACTTATTTATTTACAGAAGTACTTGTGTGAAATGTCGAATAAAATTACTATACAAACTTTGAACCCCCGCTTCATCCCCTTGAAGAGTGAATTTTGAAAAATTCTTTCTTAGCGGATACCTAAGTCAAAATAACTATCTGCGGGCCAAAATTCAGCGCAAGCCGAAACAATATTGATTTCAGACTTTGTTACCCCACTTCACCCATTTAGGGGTGGAATTTGAAAGAGCCTGAAACACGTATTTACTAACTTAAGTACTTGTGTTCAGTTTCGAATATAAAAGAATATCTAATCTTGTTTCTCCATAAAAACTTTGAATCCCCATTTCGTCCCATTAAGGAGTGAATTTTGGAAAATCTTTTCTTAGTACACCCTTACGTACTAAGACAAATATACCCTCCAAATTTCAAGTCTCTACAACCAGCGGTTTAGGCTGTGCGTTGTCTGTCAGTCAGTCAGTCAGTCAGTATGACAGGACAAAGATTCTTATTAGATGTAGATCTTAATGAACACTTTCAAAGAAAATTGGTTTAAACGAAATAATCAGCAGTATTTGAGATAATTAGCACATATTAAATAAAACCGGTCAATTCGAGTTAGACTCGCATGAGGACATTATACTGTGGAAGTAGCTAAAGTAAACTAATCTAGCAGTAGATTCATCAGTCAAGTTTCTGATTTTACGTACTGCGTATGCTGTGAAGCTCAATCTACCTGCTAGAGCCGATATTTGAGAACCCCATTGTAGCTTTGAATCCAGCTCAAGAATGTAGTGGATTCAACAAGTTCTAGTGGTACATCGTTTATTAATATCCTGCTATTAATAATATCCTTTCTTACATTTGGCAGCGAGAATTTAATACATTTAGTTTTTTGGCCGTTCAGCAATGTATCAGTAATAGGGTTCCATTACCTCTTTGGGTACGGAACCATAAAAGTACCAATTTGATTGGGAGGATTTTCTAGATAAACTGCACTTTTTTGATATTATATATACTTGGCAGATAATGAAGCGAAAATCTGTAGGCAGTTATTATTCTAAATTAGTTCACTTAAGGTATACTCTTGGTTCTCCGTCCAAACCTTAATGATCTCTCAAACGTTGCTAGATTGAGATAAGAATATTTTTAGATACTGACCGGTGTTTCGGGGCGTAATGTTCCATTCGCAGCGAGCATGATACGTTTCGCCATGTGCTATCCATGTAACACGCTGGTTTCTAACTCTTGGCCCGCTTGTGCTCCAACGCGTAACACTCAAAGGATTCGCCAAAAAACCAACACTCGCAGCGAGCAACAAGCCGCTCATTACTCGTTGCGAGCGCCTAGTTTCCCTTAACTGACTGCACGAACGCTCGCTGTGTAACACGTTACATTACGCTCCGTACCCATCAGTCAGTACCCATCTTTATGAATCTTGTGGACCCTTTGGTCTCATACTTATTTTACACAATAAAAACCCTTCCCGCCATTTAGCTTAAAGGTAATTTTCTGAGTGACTCTGAATATTTGGTAGGCGCAATATCCATTAGCTGGCATGAAAACGTTTACGCTTACGTAATTTTCTGTATTGAGAATTTATAAATACTTCCTTGGATGTTTCGCATCTGAGAAATCCTATCTCCATTTTGCTTAAATTTGCAATATTTATTCAATGTTCTTCAGCACTGAGACGATCGAGTACACAAAGAAGATTAGGGTAAAGCTTTTGGTTTTTGGGTGCCGTTCTAGTAGATTTATAAAAACATTATCATATTATAAGATCTTTCAACGAGTTACTTGACCTTTTGTCGCCATTAAAGTCATCTTTTGTAATACCTACCTAATATTGACTAGATAAGGTTTCGTACTCGTATTAATATTTTTAGCTGTGGTAAATTATGATAATTTGATAAAAGCGAAACCTGATTGCTGAATAAGAAAATTGCATGAAACGAAGTTTTTTGTTTTACCTTCTGTGAATATCTTTTATCAAAATGTGTTTGAGGTTTTTATTAAAGTCTAAAAAGGTTAGCTTAATCGACTGTACCATTACCTGGCAAACTTAATGCAAAATATATTTCATAATTAAATGGGTGTGCCTCGCGGTACAATGTACTACTAAAGTTTTCTGTGTGTTTATCCTGATTTTAAAATAACTGTAAGCCAATTTCCTTCCAAATTTGTTCCGCTGATTTTTTGATGTGTAATAAACATACAAGCATTAAAACTTTCACATTTATGGCCAGTTTTACCGGTTTTAGATATTATTAGGAACATATCTGATACATTTTAAAAGAAAAGAAAAAAAAAAAAAAAAAAAAAAAGTTCACAGAAGGACGATCAGTTCCATTCGGATCATAATATGTACTGTGATTGGTAGGTATGCGTTTTTAGGGTTCCGTACCTCAAAAGAAAAAAGAAACCTTTATAGGATCACTTTGTAGTCCATGTCTGTCCGTCTGTCAAGTCGTTTTCTCAGGAAAGCGAAAGATATCAAGTTTAAACTTATATTAAATACTCGGGTCTACGGTCTCTTTTGGCTGTGATAAAATAAATGTGTTAAAATCATGAAATTTGGCAAAAAGTAAGGTCTTGAAGCACTTATATAGGAATAAATCTGAATATAGTAAATATGTAGTTAAATAACAAAATAAACTGGCCAAGTGCGAGTCGGACCCGCACAAGTAGGGTTCCGATTAAACAAAATTTGCCGGAAAAATAAAGTACAAAGTACATTGATAATATAAATACCGTGTCAATACTAAACATACTTATTTACTACAACGCCATCTAACGGATGTCTAACGAACTTCTAACGCCAACTAAGTGAACGTTAACACTAGAGATGCGCCGTATAGTGGTTTCTGAATTACCGAATACCGAATATTATTCGGTTTAACCTTTACCGAAACAGCTAGGCTATTCTGTAAGCTATCTCGACAGCGGAGTCCGCGGTGAGATTCGAATTTCATACTTTGAAATTTAATCGAATCACGTTCGCAATACGGTTGAATTTCGTAGTACAAAATTCAAATCTCACCTCGGATTCCGCTGTCGAGATAGCTTACAGAATAGCCTAGCTGATATTCGGCTGAATTATTCGGTTTACCATTACAATGTTTTGCCGCGTAACCAAGTTCTAGCATGTGCGCTACGTGCCGCTGCTGGTTAGATTAGGAACTTGGATGGATTTAATTGAGGTTTATAAAAATGTTGATTTTAAGTTTAAAAATAAATGTTGATTTAAAGTTTAAAGATAAATATTATTGCGAGATTTAAATTAAATGTTGATTTAAGGCTTAAAATAAATGTTGACTATACCGACTAACTATAGGTTAAGAAGTAAATATGTTTTCTTTGACTTATAATATAA
Organism: Cabera pusaria; assembly: GCA_954871355.1. NCBI lineage: Eukaryota > Metazoa > Arthropoda > Insecta > Lepidoptera > Geometridae > Cabera > Cabera pusaria. The sequence goes on from OX940896.1 coordinate 16,925,226, forward strand.
CATAAGTCTTATATAAGAAGTTTTGTCTTTTAGTTCTACACCTTGGCTACATGAGCCAAGAAAATAGAAATGCTTGAACCGAATATATTTGGCAACAAAACCGAATAATTTGGCAGAATACAAATAATGGAAAAGATGCCGAATACGCTGAATACCGAATACCAAACGAATATTCAGCGCATCTCTAGTTAGCACAAAAAACCAGTGTTTTTCAACGTGTGGGTTGCGCTACTCGCGAACCCCTGGGGGGTCGCAAAGCCTCTATAAGGGAGTCGCGAAGCCTCAGTTAAAGAAAAAAAACAATGTTTGAAAACATACTTTTAAAGAAAATATTAATTAAAGAGTGAGTTAAGTAGGTATTTTGACTGAGAGTGCTTATAATTTTTAGTTTAAAAGAAAATATGTAATTTGTTTCCTGTAGGCCACACGAACGAAACCGCGGGTAGAAGCTAGAAATATAACAAAATACAAATTATAAACAGTGCAAGTAGGTCGATTTTTTTTCATACTAAGAGGGTCGCGTCGCGTCATGAAAAAGGTTGAGAAACACTGGTAAACAATCGTACATAGATGGCGCTATAGTAAAAACACGTTTTTTGTATAGGGACCCCCTTTAATTCTTAACTTTGATCTGTTTTTAGTATTTGTTGTTATAGCGGCAACAGAAATACATCTATCTATCACGGTTCATGAGATACAGCCTGGTGACAGACGGACAGACAGACAGACAGACAGACATACAGACAGACGGACAGCGGAGTCTCAGTAATAGGGTTCCGTTGGTACCCTTTGGGTTCGGAACCCTAAAAAGTGAATTTACTATTACAAACTTAATGTTTGCGGTGGGTGCAATGCATTTTCTATGGATCGAACTGCAAAGTTAAGTGTGTTTGATAAATTTGTACGGAAGCCTCGGCGAGTACAACATGCACTTGGCTGTTTTTTTTTTTAGTTGTGTTTTCACATTCGTTTTCACTATTTCACATGTTTCTAAATATAAAAATTGTTTGAAGTACCGATATATAGAGGTACGTGTAATAGTACCTATGGCTGGCAATCCAACTTGAACATTTTTTTAATAGTCTGACGTCAACAATTGGGTGACAGCTGAATGGCTCATTACTTTTGCTTTTTAGGGTTCCGAACCCAAAAGGTACCAACGGAACCCTATTACTGAGACTCCGCTGTCCGTCTGTCACCAGGCTGTATCTCATGATCCTTGATACTTAGACGGTTGAAATTTTCACAGATGATGTATTTCTGTTGTCGCTATAACAATAAATACTAAGAACAGAAAAAAAATAAAAATTAAAGGGAGTCCCATACAAAAAACGTGTTTTTACTATAGCGCCATCTATGAACGATTGTTTACCTTAATAATAATATTAATTACTAACACCTAATTACTACTAATAATATTAATTAACTAACACCTTTGTGGTCACTTATTTGGTGTTAGAAGTTCGTTAGATATTTGTTAGATTGCGTTTGGGACTCTTCGTGTGCGGGACAAAAGTCTGACTCACACTTGGCCATTTTTTTTAAATTCAAAGTGTTAAAGTATGCTATGTTTACCGGATAATTGATTATGATTTATTTTAGGGTTAATTATGTAAAAATATAAACAAATTAAATTTAAAAAGATTTTATAGAATTCAAAAAGCGATCATAATTAAATAGGTGTAACGTGGAATTTTATAATTACATAGTTGTATAGTTAGTGAATTGCTTGAAAGTCGATTTATAAAGTCAAATTATTTTTCACGTTTATTTTCCGAAAGCACAGAATAAATAATAGTAACAATAAAACAATACAAGAGATTTCATATAAAAAATATTATAACCACAACATACCTTCAAAAGAAAACTTCTAAAACGGTTTCGCGTATACTTCGTAAATGAAAATGTCTGGCAATTTCAAACCGCATAAAAATATTTTTCCAACTTTTTGCCTAAAACGATGTGCCCACATTAATGTACCGTTACAAAAATGTAAATAAGGTTTCCCTTAAAATATTTTGTAGCATTCATTGTGCTGATTTGCAATTCAAAAGTTTGCAAATGCAATGTGTTTGGACGCCGGCAGCGATATGCCTTAAGGGAAACGAATTTAATTACATTGAACATATGTAATTGAATGCTACCCGATCATGCTGTCTTTGAAAAAAACGTGCGTGTTACATAAGATAATATGAAACGAAATACTTATTACGTTTTAGAGCTAGCTAAGAATTATAACAAAATACAAGCTGACACCTTCTTTAAGAATCGTATCCGTACAAATAACCTACTAGTTATACAAGTACAGCCAAGTCGAGTTGGACTCGCCCACCGAGGCTTCCGCACCAACTTCTCAAACTAGGTTATATAAGAATATAAATAACTTTATTGGCTTAATTCTGGTGTACAATGTACATATGAATCGGCTCGCGAACTAGCATAGCTTCGTCTTGAGAGCCAGTGGCTTCTTAGCTTAGTGGTCAGTGGTTAAAGGACAAACTTAACTTTGCAGTTCGAACCCTAGACCGATGCCTAGACACTGTTCAGACACCAACCGCAAATAATGAGTTTGTAAATTCAATAGTAAATTTGCTTTTTCTGTTATTAAACTAAATATAGATTTATTTCTATATAAGTGCTTCAAGACCTTGATTCTTGCAAAATTTCATGATTCTATGTGAACGGGAAGTACCCTATAGGTTTTGCTTCCCATGTGATAATGCAAAATATGTGACATAAACGGTCATATCTTATGAAAACATTAACTTACAAGTTTGATTTTATTACAGCTGAAAGATACCGTAGACCCGAGAATTTGATGTAACTTTCAATTTGATATCTCTACGCGTTCCTGAGAAATTAAAGTGTCTGGACAGATAGACAGACGGACTCACGGACAAACAGACAGACGGACAGACAGACAGACGGACAAAAACGTGATCTTATAAGGGTTATTTTTTTCTTTTTAGGTATGGAACTCTAGCAAATTCAGCTTTATGTAGAACCCACGTTTTTTTGATTTTACGAATGCTGCGTCTCTGTTAGAGTTAAACTTTAAACTAAGTTGTAAGCCACTTCAATTCTATAGGATGACGTTAAATTGCTGCTTTTATGGAGCAATCAGAGCTCAAAAAGTTATCAAAGTGTCTGCTCGCATGGTAAAAGTTATTCCGTCCCAAGAATTTCCTTAGGTTGTTTCACTTGTGAAGCTCAAAGGCACTCCGCTGCAAGATGAACAAACTTTATCAATCTAGTCTCTAGGAATATCATTCAATAATTATATACATAATATCAAGTTCCTAAAAGATTTTTTTTGGGTTGCATATTGCACTTAGTATCATCTCACCAACATGCAATACGCCAGTTCTGTAGGTAATTAGACAATAGTTTTTTTTAAATATCTTATAGCCTAGCGTTTGACCACTATCTCATCTGTTGTTAAGTGATGATGCGTTCGAAGATGGTTAGCACGCTAGGCCTAAAATGGATAGCTGCCGGCACACATTGGATGTTTTGGTGGCAGATTTTTTAACTTGATAGCTTGCCAGGCGGACACTGGATAGTGTCCTACAACTACGGAATAATACGAATAGTTGTTATGTTTTAACTTGCTAGCACTATATTGTTACTCAAACGCAAAGATCTAGCTCAAAAGGTATAGAATAGGAGCTCCTTTAGTGATTAGTGGAGATCTCGTCCAGTATTGATTGTTATAATGTTCTATTTGCTTGTATTGTATATTCAATTTAGCTAAAATACCACCACTAAAATGAAAATCTACCGCCACAACCTTATGGTGCTCCAGCAGCACACAACCCTGGAGAGTCAGTCCAAATTAGGTCTAGCGTGTTCATCATCCTCGACCACATCATCGCCTACCACCAAGAGCTTACTGCTAGCGTTTGACCATTATAATAATCAAACGCTAGCCTATCAGTATTAAAATATCAAGATCGTGGTAGGTAAATATTCAACAAGAATTGAAATAAGTGTCAGTATACATATAATTTTATAATTTACGTTTTTATTTAAGCGTTTATTAAGATTATGTTTTTTTCATGATATTTTGATAGTAAGACAAGCAAAACACTCATATTTGCCTATTTATGGTCCTAGTCTTAATCTATCACTGACAAACCGCTTTAGGCGGACTACCACAACTCCCACTACTAATTTGACTAAGTTTATACAAAAATTATATAAGGATATTTTGTTTGTGCAATCACTTCCTCTCAATACAATCTAATATAAGCTGAGAACATAAGTTTGTTACCACGAAACCACTAGAGCAAGATTTGGTTAACCATGTTGTTAACCAAATCTTGCCAAGTTTAACACATCAAGTTTCCCTTTCGAGCAAACATAACCCGAAATGGTGACATCAAGGCCAAGATTTCCTGCCTCTAAATATGTATGAGATCATAATATATACCGACAATATTAGGATGAGGCAAATCTCTTTAACCCGGAGTCTACTCCACACTAATAGAGTGTAGCTAAACATACAACTTTGGCAAGACCTAAGCGAATAGTAATGCTGAGAAACTGTGAATTTATTATTCCTATTTCTGTGGTCGAATGCTTTGGCAAGGTCAAGGTAGATTTGCCTTTGCATGTACTTCCGACATCGATATACGTAGCAAGTCTTATAGTTCCATAGCATCATCTATTGCTTTACGTTAAACGTTCGTTGTACGACTGAGTCTAAATCTCCTAAGCTTCCTGGGTGATGTCTAATCTAGTTAGGATATTTTCCGCTAGTCTTGCACCCATTTGAACAAAGTGATTGTTACATAAGTCTTAATTAGAATTTACAATTTGCAAGAGGTTTACCTAAGTAAGTGCTCTTTTCTATTTTACTACAATTACTACAATTCAGTTTCTTAGCTCGTAATGACCGCATGTCAATATAGTCGCATTGATCGCTCAAGTATGTTTGCAGCTTAATAGCGTAGTTAGTAGCTTAATGTAAGAGCTCCGCAATAATAAAATTGACCAGGAAATGGACCGTGAATTATACTTAGGGGAGGAGTTTTTGCCTCGATAGCATGCGCCATAGTCGCAATAGTTGCAAAACCAAATAACGTGGCAATTTTTGTATCGCTGGCGCCAGAAACGTTTACCTCCGTACGTGCTATTTCAAATTTTATCTATTGAAGTTTTGCTGCCTAAGTGTTTATTTTAGCGTTCGTTACCTACCTGATGAGAAGTTATTACCTGGTCTGGTAGCATGGCCAGACCTAGTACTAACATAAATATGTTACTACTAGGTAGGCCGTACTCATGATTTATAATTCATGATTCAGATTCACAGACTTAGTTTTTCTCCCACGGGGCTACTACTACTAACAAGTGACTAATAAAGGTAATACTCGGTATACTTATTCGACTAGCTGCTCTTCAGTAGTCGTCATACAAATGCGCCACGATTTTTAACCGACTTCACAAAAAGGTTTACAATTCACCAGTATTTCTTTTTTATTATTGTTATCTTAGAACTCCGTGATTTATTAATCGATTTGGTAAATATATTTTTGTTTGAGAGTGTAACTATGCTTCCCATTTGTTCCCATTGTCAAATTTTAATTTTTCCAATTTTATTGAGATACAAGCAGCCCGCCCGGCTTCGCACGGGTGGAACATGCCTATAAAATTTGCATCAGTTTGTTGCATCAAATATAAAACATTAACATATTTAACAATCATCGTCATATTTCAACCAATTTACACAAAACCTTAACGAATTATGCACCTAAACCTTCCTCATAAACACTCTGGCTATTGGTGAAAGCCGCATGATAATCCGTTCAGTAGCTATTGAGATTATTGCGAACAGACAGACAGACGCAGTAATGGACTTTGTTTTATAATACTTACGTAATGATATTGGACGGCCCTTTGGCGTAAAGGATAGTTACCCTGATTCTGACCCGACGGTCGTTGGTTCTAATTCTAGCTATATACCTACCAATGAAAGTTTTATGTGCATTCATGAATCATGGGTTTTCGTACAGAGGTAGTGGGATCATTGAATCAAAATCAATCAAATCATGGGATCAAAGAAGGGGTATTATACGTTTAACGTGTGTATCTGCGTCTGTCTGTAGCATCTTAGCACCCAACCGGATGAACCGATTTTGATTTTATTATTTATATATTTTTTTGTTTGATAGACGTCTTCATCGAGAGTGTTCTTAGCTTTGATTCATGAAAATTCGTTCAATAGTTATAAAACTATGAGCTTTTTTCTAGTTAATTGCGCTATGAAATCAACTTTCATCAATTCGAAAATCTTCTTCTTTAACGATATTGTAAGAACATGGAAGCATTATATATATATAAAAATAATAAAAAAATATATATTTTTTTTTTTCATTTGAATTATATACTGTAAAGGACAATTTTAATCTATAATATGTAGCCAAGCTAATGAACGTAATTATTTGGATAAGGATTAATACTATATACTTGAAAATAGCCTTGGAAGTTATGTAATAATATTTTTAATAAAACATTAAAGATTAAAATGGTTACTATGAGTTAACCTTAAGAGATAGACATATGCTGTTGCGGACTTTTTTGTAGGTCGTATTAAGTTGTACAACTCTTTCATAGAAAATATTCTTCCATCTATTTTCAATTGAGCAGCGTTTGTAAGAAACGTGTTTTTTCGACCGTTTTTTAGTCGACTTAGGTTGCAAATTAGGTCTCCACGAATGTACCTTTGATTTAAACGGATAATATATAACTTTTTTTCATTCCGAAAGTCCATTCTATATATTAGTGAAAGAATTTTTTAAATCAGTCCAGTAGTTTTTGAGCCAAATCATTACAAACATACAAAAATACAAAAATACAAATGTTCTCTCTATAATATTAGTATAGATTAAAAGTATCTCCAGATGAGGTGTATATCTCGATCTGATATCGAGATAAACTCCTCATACTTAGTACTAAAAATGACTAGCGTGGCCATTTGAAGTCGATTCATTTCATTTTGTAAACGATATTTATATTAATTATTTTTTGTCCGCTGTTGAAAAAACCAGCCAAGTGCGAGTTGGACTCGTGCACCGAGGCTTACGTACAAATTTGTTAAACAAAGTTAAAGGACAAACTTTATTTTTCAGTTCGATCTATCGAAAAAGTATTGCTGCCAACCGCAAGTAATAAGTTTGTATTAGTGGATTTTTTTTTGTTGTTAAAATACATATTTACAGTTTTCAGATTTATTATACTATAGGTACTTCAAGACCTTTCTTGCAAAATTTTATGATTCTAGGTCAACGGGAAGTACTGGGGTAGAAGTAATAGGTTTGATATCCTTGTGAAATCGCAAAATATTAGTCGAAAATATGCGACATAAACGGTCATATTTTTTAATAACGTTGACTTATGAGTTTTATTTTTTTACGGCCAAAAGAGACCGTAGACCCGAGTGTTTAACGTTAGTTTCAACTTAATATCTCTACGCGTTCCTTAGAAAACAGGGCCTTGACAGACGGACAGACAGACAGACGCACAACAAAGTGATCCTATAAGGGTTACTTTTTTCCTCGTGAGATACGGAACAATTCCCAGTTCCCATTCTAGGCCTAGCGTACCATCTTCGACCGCATCATCACTTACCAACAGGTGAGGTAGTGGCCAAACGCTAGTCTATAAGATTATATAAAAAAAAACCCTAAAAAACAACTTTCAGTAATTGTAAACTTTAAACTTTCGCGATTTGAACACATAGTTATAAATAAAATATCCAACTGAAATATTTAACTGTAATATTTAACCGAAACACTCAACCGAAATATTCAACCAAAACATTCAACATAAATATCTAACTAAAATATTAAATTGAAACGAGTTGGGAGCGACGGAGTCGGCAGTCGCAGCGTCATCGAGTGAAGGCAGCGACGCAGCAAGTCGGCGCGTGCACCAGGGACAACGACCTGCGATGCTCTGCCACCCACTGCACCTGTACGCACCAACGAGCTCCACTCCCAACCACCTGAAACATGAAATAGTTTGATTTAACTGAAATATTTAACTGAAATTTTTCACCAAAATATTTAACCGAAATATTTAACCGAAATACTTAACAGAAATATTTAACCGAAATATTTAACCAAAATATTTAACCAAAATATTTAACTGAAACATTTAACAAAATACTTTAACCGAAAATTTAACTGAAATGTTTAACCGAAATGTTTAGCTGAAATGTTTTAACTGAATATCCAACTGAATATTTAACCGAAATATTAAACCGAAATATCCAGTTATAAATATTTAAAAACGGGACTTATCGCGCCTAAAACATAAATCTTATCTACTCGACGTTTCGACCAAGTTGCATTGATCGTGGTCACGAGACGACTGAATGTTGTGAGTGTCCGCACCGCTATTTATAGGAGAGATCGTTGGAAACTACCCTCAATTAATTTAATTTTTAATTTTTATCAGAGTTGCCATTGCGACACACAACACTGACAATATCGGCAGATTTTTGCTGCTTTGATCTTTGATTCGAACACTTGCTAATCACAGGGTTCCATGTTGCGGCCAACCTAAATCCATCCTCCCGGTTGAAATTGGGATGCTTCTTTATTTCTACCGCTTCACGCACAATACGGGAGTAATAGTGGCGGTCGGTCGAGAGGATCTTAGGGTCATGAAGTTCGATCCAGTGATTAGGTCCGGATTCCAGTAAGTGCTCGGCGATAGCAGATTTATTGACCTGGCAGTTTTTTACAGCTGCGATGTGTTCTTTGACCCTTTCTGCAATAGTACGCTTGGTCTGTCCGATATACGATTTACCGCAGCTGCAATCGATTTTGTACACACCAGGTATCTGAAAAGGAATCACATCCTTCGGCGACCGGACCTGCGTTGATATCTTCGTTAGGGGAGTGAATACTGTCTTGATAGAGTATTTACGTAGTACAGTACCGATCTTGTCCGTCACTCCCTTCACGTATGGCATGAACGCTGCCTGCCGTTCAACGTCAGTGATCCTCTCCTTATATCTGCGTCTAGAATGACCTCTTCCCGCCTTGTAGCCGTTTTTTATCAGAGCCTCCTGAACATGTGCGATTTCTTCCTCTAGGTGTTCAGGGTCACAGAGGTCACGAGCTCTATCCATTAATGACCTGGCTACAGATCCCAGGTGACGAGGGTGATGGTGCGACGAGGCATTCAGATACCTATCAGTATGGGTCGCTTTCCTATAGACAGAATGTGATAATGAACCATCAGGTCTCACCATAACTTTGACATCAAGGAAAGGAAGGAAGAATCAACTTTCAGTAAATAACTATGTCAGAAGTGAAAAATTAAAAATGAAACACTTGCGGTACAACACCATCTATTGAATTTGTTAGGAACTTACGAGGTGACCTAACCTTAACAACGTGACCCGAACAAGCGTGGAAACGAATTCAAAAAGCCCGGAAGCTTTCGAGCTTTCTAAATTGAAAATGATATTTTTTTTAAATTAAATAATTCATAGGCAAAACCTTGATTATTTTTTTAAATTGCAACACTTGCAGGATTTGGCGTGTTGTTTTTCTTAGAACTAAAGCTCCTTTGGATTACATACTAATTGGTAAACTTCTAGGACCTAACCAAATTTATGTCTGTTGAATTCAGGCTTTTTTCATTTAGAGAGAAATTCTGTCTTTCTTCGGCCAGCTTGGGGAGCTGAGGTGCCTGCAAATAAGTGATGAAGCTTGCCATATGTTACAAATTAAAATTCCAAGGTCATGACATTTTTTTTTTTTCTATGGATCGAATTATGGAAATAAACAAACATCTCAAACTTGCCACTGAAACTGACTCGCGCGGCATCATCATCATCTTCATCATAATATGCCAGTGTCAGTTTACTCCTGGACGTAGCCTCTCTCAAGATACGCCACTGAGCCCGATCTTCGGCTCATTGGGAGGAATATACCCTAATCACCACGCTGGGCAGGCGGGTTGGCGATCGCAGGACGTAGCTCCTTGCACAGGCGACGCTGCTGCCCGTCACCGGGTTGTAGTTTTTAGCTACGCCATTTGAAATGGTTATACCGCCATTTGTCGGTCGCCAGAGACTCGTTTGTTGGTCAGTGGGATGCACCACGGGCAGGTGAGGTGAGCTGGGAGCACTGAGGTGGTATTTGTGCTCCCTTACATGCCGCAAGGCATGTGAAGTCTGTTTTTTGGTTCATTAAACCATCTCAAGTATAGTGCAACAAGTATCACACTCACAGTGGTAAATAAAATACATAGGAAATATTATTAATATATATATTTATTTATACGTCCGTGATATTGCGGTTTTGAGCAAAAAAATACTCAGTGTCTGCATTTACGATAACCTTCGGCATATTATGACCTAGAAAGCCGAAACTGAGCTGTTTTGCACACATGGGCCATGAAACATGATACGCGCATGCCGTTAACGATGCACACTATATCATCCTGTATAATAAAAAATATTGATACCTCAAAAGGTTTAATTTTTTTAAGTTAATACTTTATTAGTAAACGCTTTTTCACTTATTAAAATATAGTTAATATAGTGATTAAATGCTTTTCAGGTTCTGTACATAAAAAAATACGTATTATAATATATACGTCTCTACACAAAAGTATGTTTTTTTATATATTTCTAACAGATTGGTACTCTCAGTAATAAACACAATAAAACGTAGCTTTTACAAGCCTATTATTTATGTAGGCTTTAAACCAAAGCCTCAGTGACCCATCAAAATGTTAATGAAAGCTTAACTTGGACGAAATTAGGTGGTCACCAAAATTATAAAGGCAAAAAGCCCCAAATGTTTTTGTTGGCTTTGTACTTGGTAGAGCTGAAATTTTAACAAAATTAATAATACTATTTATCATTATTAGCTATTTTGTCTATAGTTACTTAATACTGAATATGGGACTTTCCCAAAGAGCGCTATTGAGCTTTAGCTTTGGCTTTTTTTCCCAATCGCTACCTTGCGAATACCATCACTCTACCAAACTGGAGGGCGTTATACGCCGAGTTGGTCGAGGTGCGTATAACAATTTACCGCACTCTATTATTATGGTTATTAGTTGCTATTTATATAATCATTGGAGGGCACGGAAGTGTAGTGGGAGAATGGTCGGTTTTGATGATAGAGTTACCAAGTTCAATTCCTGCCGTGCACCTAGTGTCCGCCTGGCCAGCTACCACCCTTAAGTTAGAAAATATGTCGCCAAACATCGAATGTGTTCGGCAGCTATCCTTGAGAGCCAGTTCGCATTCTGGGCCTAGCGTGCTACCATCCTCGACCGCATCATTACTTACCAACAGGTGAAATAGTGGTTAAAAGCTAGGCTATATGATTAAAAAAAAATTAAGCTTATCAGGTTACATCAAGCCGCTGATAAAAATAAAATATGTTTTTACGTCCGTACGTCATACGTCCGTCCTGCGTTCTGCGTGCGCGATCTAGGCGGCGATCAGATAGCGCAGTAGTATTTGTACCGACTGGTTCACACCAAACGCGATCAGAAAACAATTGACAAGTACTAATATCACGCCCGCAGATCGCAGGAAGCCGCGGTGTGGCCGTACCATTGATGAGCCAGAAACATTAGCAGCGATCACAATTATACGCGTACCAGCCAATGACATTAATTTCTGCTCTTGTTTGTCACCGCATCTGGCACTGACGTCAGCTGTGTCCTTACTTTTATTCTGAAGTAAACAGGTAATATTTACAGTCCGTAGCGGCTTAAGTTCTGAAAAGAATGTTTTATTGCGTTCATTTATAAGTAAGATCTCGGTTTCCGTAAAACAATGGCATTAACCGCTTTTGTTCGGCGTTGGAAGCAGGGCACGTGGATTAATACGGTATACAATGCACACGCCTTGCCCACGTAATGGAAAATACAAAACAGAGATCGAGTTTGATGAATTTAATTTATTATTGCCTATTATTTTAAACGATTACGTCAAGGGAGCATATTAATTCGACTCGTATGTATATTTTACACAAGACAATCTATTAGAGCTTTAGTAGATGTTATTGTATGTAAATCCATGGCGAAATTCTGCTGATGTGATGTGACTGCTAGATATTAGACCATACCATTCTAGCGTGCTTACCATCTTCGACCGCATCAGAACTTAACAGGTGAGAAAGTGGTCAAAACGCTAGCCTCTAATAGATAAATAAAAAAAACATCACATGAATATTATGGATAAAAATTTAAAAAAAAGTTTTTTAAAGTTAGTTATTATTTAGTTATATTTATAGTTTATTAAGTAGTTATATTCTACCCCGCAAGCAACCATTAGGGTTGGTACTCACTGTTTCGATCATACTTGAAAGCTGAATATAAGCTTGGATTGATACGTTTTATTAAGGCCAATTACCTTATATAGGGTTACTATAAAAGTAATATTATGTGTAGTTATATGTATGTGTATATGTATTAGTTATATAAATTAACTTGCGCACAAAACCTTTTTCGGGCAACTTTCATACAACAAGATAAGCAACTTTTGTTCTAGAACTCTCTTCTTAACGCAACGTAACGCACAGAAATATTTGTTTTAGTGTTAGGTTCAATTTCTATCAATTCTCAGGTCAGAATCTACGCGACGGCGGGTGACCCTTTGCCACGTTCCTTTAACCCACCTAGAGTTTGCGTAGAATTAAAATATTTAGAAAAATAGATTACATTTTTATTTTTGGATGAAAACATTGTTTGTCTTGAATCTTGTTATACCAAAGCTTCTTTCACATTGCTAATATCTGACGATAAAGAAATGTAGAGCACATAGGTATATAGATCACTCAGTGGTTTAAAATTTTGAATTTATGTATTATTTTTAAGATTGCCAATTAAATCTAACGGAAAAACCAATTCAAATGAAGTGAGTTACATTGCTCGTAGTTTGGCAGTATGTATATTATTCTCATCGCTAAATATTTTCTTCAAAAGAAGACCCAATCTAACATTTACAGAGACAAAAGAAGACGTCAAACAGTGCGATTGCCACTTTATCTAAATCCAAAGAAAATGATAAATCGATAAGACACGATAAGACATAAACAGTATCAGCAGTAAAAATATTTACGATAAAATGAACGCGAATTCCTTCCTGTCTTTCCTGGTCTTAGGGCAAATTCCAACGATCCGTGATATTGGGCTCAGACTAAGAAATAGCACAAATCGAGACGCACGGTGCGTACCGTGGGAAGAATGGCGTTCGTGAAAGCGTGGAGTCTGCACCGGTACGTCCGCAGATCTCGCTCGCGTGCGTGATAATCACACACTAGCCCCGCATCGTGGGAAAAGTGATGTTTCAGAGGCTGTAATAGAAGCCAATTCTTCCGGTAATATAATATATCATCTACTTTTACTATAACTTTGAATTGCATTATTGAATATTATCCTTTTATTTTCAGAAACATAGTTTTGCATTTTACGTTTTTCAGAATAATTTTATTAAAAAATGGTTCTGAGCTTTTGGTCTGAAAGACCATGCGCAAAACAAGAATAAGAGCGCGGGAGGCAAAAGGGCGTGTCCCTCCCGTGCTCGTCAGCCGTGCGCGAGATTGCACGCGCCGTGGGAAGCCACCCTTATACTTTTATTTCTGGCAGCGACAATGATGTTTTATCAAGGTGACTTTTTAACACGTTAAGTGCGAAGCGAGGCCTAAATCACCCCTGATGCAACTTCCCTGTGGTGCGGCAAGCAAAAAAGTGAATTTCTCTGTCGTGCGAATGGCATAGCTTTGGTTTGGTCCAGTGTAGAAAAGAGATAAATATATATTTGAGATCACTAATGGTTCCGGACTCGGTGGTGTACCTACCTTGGTACCGGATGTCTTAGGCCTCGTGCCGCACTGAATTAATATAATTTTAATGCAGTGCGGAACGAGGCTAAAACGTCCCATATCCCCCCTGACCTCGTACCGCACTCAACACGAGCTTCCCGCGACCAGTGTTGTGCATCACGTCGATTGGAGAGCACGTCCTTTTAGATTATTTAAAAAAAAATGTATCCTTTGATAGCTTTGTGTTGTTTTGCCAGGTTTTGCCCTTAAAACGATCTAATGAGATATAATTGATCAAAATCGGTCAAGTCGTTGCGTAGTTAAGACAGTTTAAAAACGTCGATATTATTTTTCCCATCACTAATCGCAGCGAAAATTTGCCCTATTTCAGTGCGTTACGAGGTGTATAAGATCCCATATTTTGTTATAATTCCTAAACTAGCCATCAGATCCCGGGGCGACGGTGGATTAGGGTTCATCAATTCACTGTCTATATCAATAAGGACCAAAATTCTCATTTATCTTTGATTTCGCGCCAGAAAATGGATTTTAGTCTGTAAAAGGAGGTGGGGTCTAATAGACCGCGTGTCGCCCTAACGTCTGGTCACGGTACGGGCCGATTATACCTCGTGCCGCAGGAACGGAAAGTATGCAAAAATTGGTGCCGCAGCTAACGTGTTAAGGCGCTTTGCAGACGGTTACAGCTTTAGTTGAAGCAAATGTATTTTTTTTAAAAGCATTCCTTGACGTTGGCTTGTTGCAGCAACTAAAAGGTTCAGTTTACGTTTTCCGTGATTTTAAATAAACATTTGATATAATAGCAAAAGGCAGGTAGACGACGCGTTGCTGTTTCTGGTTGAGGACACTAATAGCTTGAAACATCTGGTAATCATTTGGTAGGTGCTGATTGCCAAATATTGGAACCCATTTTTATTTCCGAGAGCAGCAACACGTAAGACTTCAAATGCCGCGCGAGTCAGTTTCAATGGCAAGATTGAGATTTTTATCCCGATATCTCTGGTAATTCTCATCTGATCTCGATAAAATTTAGTAAATAATATATATGATTTGTACTGCAATTAGTCTGCGTTTTATTTATTTATTATGTTTCATTATTTCACAAATTTTTGGGTAAAAATTGTCTGAAGTACTGAAACATGCAATGGGTTGCAGGTGCACGTAATAGTACGGTTGGCAACCCTACATTAATCAGGGGAATTAAACATATGTTTTAGGTGTGACGTTCGACGTCTAGATGAAAGCTAAATGGCTCAATGCCTTTGTTTTTTTTTTTGTGAATTCAAAGCAATAAGTTTTGTTTCTGTTATATCTATAATATTTTTTATTGAATATGATCTATTTAATGTAATTTGACGTGTGTAAGTGCAACTTTTTAATTTGCCCATATCTTCTAATACTATAAGAATCTTTGTCTTGACATACTGACTGACTGACTGACAGACAACGCACAGCCTAAACCGCTGGTCGTAGAGACTTGAAATTTGGAGGGTATATTTGTCATAGTACGTAAACGTGTACTAAGAAAGGTTTTTCCAAAATTCACCCCTTTAGGGGATGCAATGGGGGTTCAAAGTTTCTATGGAGAAACAAGATAAGATTGCGCTGAAATTTGGCATGCAGATAGTTATTTTGACGCAGATATCCGCTAAGAAAAGATTTTTCAAAATTCACTCTTTAAGGGGAAGAAACGGGGTTCAAAGTTTGTATGGAGAAACAAGATGAGATAGTCTTTTTTATTCGAATCTTCGCACAAGTACTTCAGTAAATAAATAAGTATTTCAGACCTTTTTTAAATGCTACCCCTAAAAGGGTGAAGGGGGGTAACAAAGTCTGAAATCAATGTTGTTTCAGATTGTGCTGAAATTTGGCATGCAGATAGTTATTTTGACGTAAGTATCCGTTAAGAAAAGATTTTTCAAAATTCACTCTTTAAGGGGGTGAAACGGGGGTTCTAAATTTGAACTGATTTGGCTTTAACTTCGTTGATGTCTTTTATGATAGAAAGGTTTTATACAAAATAAATGTTATAATTAAATAAAAGAAGTCTTTAACGCGGGCAAAGCCGTGGGGCACTTCTAGTACTGAATAAATGCTTTGACTTTTGACTTTTGACTTTAAACGACCCACACCTACTCATGAACAATTAAAATCGGTTCATTTTTAGTGACACGTTTAAGGTGTTCATATTTATCTTCATATATGTATAATAAATACTCATCAGATCTTCCTCTCCACCACCTCAGAGAGCCTACCGTGAAAAAAAAAATCATCCGATGTTTTTTTTTACAAAACCTACTAGAAATGTTGGTTGCACATTACTAGTATTCTTGTTAACCCCTCCAACTAAGCTAAATATGCTTGCTTGTATCAGGAGTGGGTTCACGTCAATAGCTAATTGGGTGGGGATCGAACTCAAGACCTCTCGATCGCCGACACCTTAGCCATTGGACTATTGTTACTTGGCTAGTGCCAATTGGTTCACGATTGGCAGAGTAAGCGCGTAACAAAGCCGTTGCCATTTTGGTTATTTGACGTCCGCGGCCAAATGGCTACGAAAGTTGCAATTGTAGTTGCATCAACCAAAAAAAGAGCAGATAATGATTAAACAGCTGAACGGATTGTCATAAAACAAAGCTAAGAACACTCTCGAAGAAGACACCTATCAAACAAAAAAACTAAATCAAAATCGGTTTATCCGTTTAGGCGCTACGATGACAGACACACACACACACAGATATACACATACATAGATTCACAGATACACAGACGCACAGAAACACAGATACACACATCAAACTTATAACACCCCTTCTTTTTGCGTCAGGGGTTAGAAATGACCATAGGTCTAAAAATACTGTAATTCCCTTCAAATTAGGTTATCACAAAACAAACCCCTTTTAGATTACGAAGGTTGATAGACCTGTGGGGCAACTAAATAGCTTTTTGGTAGTGATCAAAATATAGTTTAGGTATGACGATGACATGGCAGATTCTACCTAAATCCCTGATTTTTATAAAGATTACAATGAGACTACCCGATTACATATAAATATTACACTTACGTATTAGTTTTTTAGCTTATGAAAATCACAACCGGATTACGTTGTAAAAGCCTGTTCATGATTGCAGTGAAGAGATAGTAGATAAAAAATAAAAATTAAGCTCTTCAGCAAAAGGTGTATATACTCTTTTATAATATGATTCTAATACTTTGAGTGTGACATTGGCTTATGCGTGCCTCCAGAGCAGATATACTCTAAAAGTCTTACTAAAACAAGATCTAAAGTACTTACTTAGGCTAAAAGTCAAATAGAGCTCGTACAACTTTTGTTGATATTCACCCTTACATCAAATATTTATACAAAATGTTGAATTATTAAAAATGCTAACTCAACTCAAACTGTTCTAGCGCTCTGTCAGCAAATTGTCCGGCAGCCCTGAGCTGCAACTTTGCAATAAATCTTTGAAGTGCTTTAAAGAACAATGTTCGAATGTACACGAAAACGGTACTCGACTACGTTCCACCGCTGCTCGCTGACGCCACGAACGTGTCAAAGTAGGCCCTCGTCCGCTGAAAAAAGAGCCAAGTGGCCTTCAGGGAGCTAAACCGATTATTGTTTCCAGAATAGTTGCTCAACCCTATTCAACGAAGCACTTTTACGGGAACCTAGAGACAACCCTGCACGAGACATTTTTGTGGGAAGATAAAATGCGATGGGTTCCCCCTATTACTTTTTCGAGAACTGAAGCTATGATAGGTATTTCACCTAGTCATTGATCGTCATAGATTATGACAACCCTCTGGCAAATCCTGGGTCGTTCAGATTTAGTCTCACTTAAATTTTACGGGAAAGGGAATTTTCAAGGGTCCTAATATTGAGTGTCTCAATTCCGATTTCTATCCGTTGGGTTCAAATTATGGCAAATGAAAATAATCCCTGGAATAGGTTTTTCATTTGAAAACGATTTGGGTGGTTGGTACGTTTGTGTGTCACGTTAGTAAAAGTTAGTAAAGCGTATTGAAATGTTTTTCAGAGTAGGTACGTAAATTCCCGAAAACACCAAAAGGCAGTTTTGTTTTTTAACGGCCTGTTCATTTAAACCCCAGACTCAAAAAGTAGGGTGTTATAAAGTTTGAAGTGTAGGTATAATCATCTATAACCTTTAAGTTACGGCCACACCGCGGCGTCCTGCGATCTGCGGGCGCAATATCAGTACTTTTCAATTGTTTTCTGATCGCGTTTGGTGTGAACTAGTCGGTACAAATACTACTAAGCTATCTGATAGCTGCCTAGATCGCGCACGCAGGACACTGCGGTGTGTCCGTACCTTTACGCTTCATTTATCAAATCGCAGTCTATACTCTTGGTTCTGCGACATTATGACCTGCCCACCGCTATTTCAGCTTGCTAAGTCTCTGAACTATGTTGGCACAAATAAGGATATGTAATAATTCTGTCTGATTAATAGAATTTCGCTGACATGCTCGTTCATTTGATCTCAGAAATTGAGTGACTAGGCATGTTGTCACAGCTACTGAACGTCTTTTATTGCTGTTATAGCAGAAACAGGTAATGGTCGATTTCTGAGGTACATTTATTGAGAGTTTATCTACTCAATTGTATAGTTATTGAATAGATAAACTCTAAAGAGAGAAGCGAGCTTGAAAAATGTGTACGATTTTTATGACCCTGACAGTTTTTACGACCTATTATGTAAACACCGATGACCCTAAGGTTAAACTTAATATCCGCTAATTTTAAGGAAAATAATCACTATGATTATTGAAGGTTGTACTGTTTCAATTTATGGCTCATTTGATGCATGTGGCTATAAGAATACAAAAGTTGCTGAAATGTTACCTGCAAAGTGAATAAAACAAATGCTTGCGCGAGCGAAGCGAGCGCGAGAAAGTTGTACGACATTTTATGACCCTGACAGATTTTATGACTTACTAAGTCAACACCGACGACCCTAAGGTTAAACTTGATATCCTTGATTGATATACAAAAGTTGCTGTATTACCTACAAAGTAGATCAAACAAATTATTTCGCGAGCGTCGCGAGCGCGAAAATTTTTACGTTTTATTTTCCTGACAGTTTTTTTGACCTACTTAGTCAACACCGATGACCCTAAAGTTAAATGTGGCTGTTAAAATACGAATGTTGTTTAAAATCCTTCCCACAAAGCATACAAAACACGTTGGGCAAGCAAAGCCATCGCGTAAATTTTGATGACTTTTAACGACTCTGACAGTTTTATGGCCTAATTAAGACACTTATTAAGTTTAGTCATTATAGATGAACCTAAGGTCAAACATTTATGATTATGCAAACTTTATGTTTACATAAAGTTTACGTAAAGTGGGTGCCTATATTTTTTGTTTACTTTAGTAAACAAAAAATTATAGTTGTTTAATATAGGCACCCACACTTAACTGCCGAAAAAAAAGTATTATTTGCCCTTTCATGCCCTATTAAATGTCTTTGTACAAAATTTCATCTAAATCAGTCAAGCCGTTTGGCCGAAAAGAGGCCGAACATTTACAAAATTCCATAATAAAAATATAGACAACCGAAATTGCCAGCCAAAGAAAGTATATGTTGTCCTTCTATGTCTTATTGACTGTCTATGTACAACATTTCAGCTAAAATGGTTATCCCGTTTGACCGAGAGTAGGCCACACATTTACAAAGTTCAATTTAAAAAATATGGACACCTGAATTCGACTGTCAAAAAAAAAGTATCCTATGTGATTCTATGCCATATGAGCTGTAATATGTTTAAAATTTCAGCTGAATCCGTCAAGCTGTTTAGCTAATAAGAGGCCACACATTCACAAAATTCAATAAAAAAAATCTGGATACTCAGACTCGATAGCCAAAAAAAAAGTATCCCATATTCTATTCTGCCCCATGAACTGTCTTTATACAACATTTCAAGGCAAATCGGTCAAGCCGTTTATTCGAGAAGAGGTCTTATATTTACAAATTTCAATTAAAAATATCTGGACTCCCTGACTCGACAGCCAGAAAAAAAGTATCCTATATCCTATTCTACCCTATGAACTGTCTTTATACAACATTTAAGGCAAATCGATCAAGCCGTTTATTCGAGGAGAGGTCTTATATTTACAAAATTCAATAAAAAATATCTGGACCCCCTGACTCGACAGCCAGAAAAAAAGTATCCTATATCCTATTCTACCCTATGAACTGTCTTATACAACATTTCAGGCAAATCGGTCAAGCCGTTTATTCGAGAAAAGGTCTTATATTTACAAAATTCAATTATAAATATCTGGACCCCCTGACTCGACAGCCAGAATAAAAGTATCCTAATTCCTATTCTGCCCTATGACATGTATTCATACAACATTTTAGGCAAATCGATAAAGCCGTTTACTCAAGAAGAGGTCTTATATTTACAAAATTCAATAAAAAATATCTGGACCCCCTGGATACCCTATGAACTGTCTTTATACAACATTTCAGGCAAATCGGTCAAGCCGTTTATTCGAGAAGAAGTCTTATATTTACAAAATTCAATTTAAAATATCTAGACCCCCAGACTCGATAGCCAAAAAAAAAGTATCCTTTATCCTATTCTGCCCTATGTACTATCTTTGTACAAAATTTCAGCCAAATCGGTCATGCCGTTTGACCGTGAAGAAGTCCCAAACAAATAAACAAACAAACAAACAAACAAATAAACAAACTGACTTTCGCATTTATAATATTGGTGTTGACGTGTATTCATACAACATTTTAGGCAAATCGATAAAGCCGTTTACTCAAGAAGAGGTCTTATATTTACAAAATTCAATAAAAATTATCTGGACCCCCTGACTCGACAGCCAGAAAAAAAGTATCCTATATCCTATTCTACCCTATGAACTGTCTTTATACAACATTTCAGGCAAATCGGTCAAGCCGTTTATTCGAGGAGAGGGCTTATATTTACAACATTCAATTATAAATATCTGGACCCCCTGACTCGACAGCCAGAAAAAAAGTATCCTTTATCGTATTCTGCCCTATGACATGTATCCATTCAAAATTTCAGGCAACTCGGTCAAGCCGTTTATTCGAGAAGAAGTCTTATATTTACAAAATTCAATTTAAAATATCTAGACCCCCAGACTCGATAGCCAAAAAAAAAGTATCCTTTATCCTATTCTGCCCTATGTACTATCTTTGTACAAAATTTCAGCCAAATAGGGCCAAGCCGTTTGACCGTGAAGAAGTCCCAAACAAACAAACAAACAAACAAACAAACATGTTAAGGACTAACCCCCTACACAGAATGCTGAGGTAGCACCGCGCACCCAAGCCGGCCTCAACATTGCATCAGCCACGGTTGCTGGAGTCAGCGCAACGTGCCAGCGAATGCTTCACGAGGCACGCCGTCAGCACAACGTGTCCGTCCGGTCACCGAGCCATTTTATACCTAGTTTTAAGTCACTTTTGTTTCCGCCATCGAGCAATCGTCACCTTTCATAATTGTAACGTCAATTTAAATTAAATATATATTAAATAAATTTGGTTTTTTTTAGAAACTCGCCTTGCGACATACGTATTTGGCGCAGTCGGTAGGATCCTAAAGGAAGAATCGGGAACGCCGAGCCCCTGCACTGCACGCGCGCTGCCCAAGAAGCGGTCAAACTGCAGGCAGTACAAGGATCCGGAACTTACGCGTTGTCGCAGGAAGTTGTATCCGGCTATTGATACACGAAAGAAGCCAAATGTATATGTAAGTGCTTTGAATCTTTCTTGTGCTTGCTATCCTTATTTTATTGTGTTTTATAACTATCCAAGATTTTCCATCCAAGGCAATCGCGGACCGTTAGGTTTAGTGACATTAATAGATTAAATTTATTAGACGCAAATAGAGATTTAGATAGTTCTTATAACAGTAGTGTAGAATTAGAATTAAATAATTCAATGGCGGCGCTAGACGAGATTTTTAAGGCCCTTCGCCTTGTCCCCGAATTTGACGGGAACTCAAATGTGCTTGTACGTTTCATAGGATTATGTGACCAACTAGTAGAGAAGTTTATCGATACGGAAGTGCCAAACGACCTTAATAACGCTGCACTTATTAACGGCATACTCAATAAAGTTACTGGTAACGCCGCTCGTTTAATAAACTCTAACGGGATCCCTTTGGATTGGACTGGCATTCGCAGTGCATTAATAAATAACTTCGCAGATCAACGCGATGAGACCGCTCTGTATAACGACTTAGCTCTTTTAGTGCAGGGACAGAACACCCCTCAGGAGTTCTATGAACGTTGCCAAAATCTGTTCAGTACTATAATTACTTATGTCTGTTTACATGAAACGGTTCCTACCACGGTTAACGCTAAACGCGACCTTTACAAAAAGCTCACGTTACAAGCCTACTTACGCGGTTTAAAGGACCCATTAGGATCGCGTATACGGTGCATGCGTCCTGAAACAATCGAAAAAGCCCTCGAATTCGTACACGAGGAAAGTAACACCATGTATATGCAAAATCGTAATGAATACTTAGACAGGAAACCCACAGCTCAACTGTTTCAAAATACTAAGCCTCCATCATTTGTCATGCCTTCTTTTAATATGCCCGGCCCCTCTAGGCCTACCTTTAACATGCCAGGCCCTTCTAGGCCCTTTGCTATGCCACAGCAACCTAGTTGGAGACCGCAGTTTAACCAATCGAGACTAGCTGGTCCTTCGCGCACACAGCAAATGTTCCGCGCGCAACCTCCTAATTATAACGCACACGACAATTCTTTTAGACTACCCCAACGCCCAGTGCCTTCCGCACCACGTCCTATGAGTGGAGTCAGTCACTTTATCCCTAAGGTACTACCACCGACTTCTTTTGCCAACGCTCATGACTGGAGGAAATCCGGAAATCCACCCCCGTCTAATTATTTCAAGACTCGGGAGACGAACTGGAATGAAGTTGACCACTATAACTATTACGACTACCCCGACTATAATTATGACTATTACGAACCGACTTACCTTGAACCGGCATACGAACAGATGTATGAGCAACAGGCTTATCATAATGATTATGTGCCTGCCTATGTAGAGGAGCCCCAGGAAGGTGCCCCTACTGAAAGCCAGGATTTTCAAGTAGCTCAGAAGTCAGAAAAGCAAAAATAGAGATTAACTTACAAACGCAGAGGCAACTTCCTTTTATACAGATTACAAATCCACCCCTAAAATTATTAGTAGACACAGGCGCGAATCAATCTTTTATAAGTCCCGACGCAGTACAAAAGTTTTATTCAAGTGTCCAATGTAATTACGAACCTTTCGAAGTCACAAACATTCACGCAACCACACGAAATAATTATTCCATAACTGTACCATGCTTTCATGAATTTAATGAAGATTGTGACATCACACTATTCATCTATAAATTCCATAACTATTTCGATGGGTTAATCGGCTTAGATTTGTTAGAGAAGTTGGAATCGAGTATAGATTTGAAAAATAAAGTCTTAGCTACACGGAAGTCGACCAATCCTTTGCGTATGTACGATTCGCGGAACTGCAATCTTTATGAAGATATAATACCGGCTAATACATCTAAAATGATTCGAGTACCAATTAATTTTCACGATGGTGACGCAATTGTAGCAGAACAAACAATATCCAACTGCACTATTCGTGATTGCGTCACAACTGTTACGAAAAATCGCGGTATAATCGAAGTAATCAACCCGACTAAACACGACGTAGTGTTCTCGATGGATCGACCCGTTAGTGCGGAACTCTTTAACACTCAGTGCACGCGCACTCAACAACTTAGCGATCGCACGGCCGAAGTACTTTCGCGTTTACGAACTGACCATCTGAATCCTGAAGAACGAGCCAACTTAGAGTCTCTCTGCGCGCAGTATGCTGATGTATTTTATATTGAGGGTGAACCTCTAACTTTCACCAATCAAATAAAACACAGCATTCGCACCACAGATGAATTGCCTGTCTATACCAAAACCTATAGATACCCCTTCGTTCACAAACAGGAGGTTCAGGAACAAATATCGAAAATGCTTGATCAGGGTATAATTCGTCCTTCGCAATCAGCATGGAGCTCTCCCATATGGGTAGTTCCAAAGAAAGCTGACGCATCTGGAAAAGTCAAATGGCGCATTGTCGTTGATTTTCGTAAAGTTAACGAAAAGACAATCGACGACAAATACCCAATTCCTAACATCAATGACGTTTTAGATAAACTTGGTAACTGTCACTACTTTACAACTTTAGACCTTGCCAGCGGATTTTATCAAGTTGAAATGGACCCAGCCGACATTAATAAGACAGCTTTTAATGTGGAGCACGGGCACTTCGAATTTCTACGAATGCCAATGGGTCTTAAAAATTCTCCATCCACATTTCAACGCGTGATGGACAATGTCCTCCGTGACCTCCAAAACGTCATATGTCTAGTTTACCTTGACGACATAATTGTGTTCAGCGTCTCCCTACAGGAACACATGGTAAACTTAGAGAAAGTCTTTAAAAGACTTCGGGAATCGAACTTCAAAATCCAAATGGATAAGTCCGAATTTCTAAAACTAGAAACGGCTTATCTTGGACACATCATTAGTAGTGAAGGCATAAAACCTAACCCAGACAAAATAAATGCTATCCAAAATTATCCGATACCAAAAAGCGCAACCGAAATCAAACGATTTTTAGGATTGTTGGGATATTATCGTAAATTCATTCCTGATTTTGCAAAAATCACTAAGCCAATGACTCAGTGCCTAAAGAAAGGATCGAAAATCTTATTTAGTAACGACTACGTAGAATCTTTCGAAAAGTGTAAAACACTTCTCGTAAACGACCCTATTCTCCAGTACCCTGACTTCACTAAAGATTTCATACTTACCACTGATGCCTCCAATTTAGCTATAGGAGCAGTCCTATCTCAAGGCACTATAGGATCAGACAAACCGATCGCGTACGCCTCACGTACCCTTAACTCTAGTGAAATTAATTACAGCACTATTGAGAAGGAGTTACTAGCAATTGTGTGGGCTACGAAATATTTTCGTCCTTATTTATTTGGGCGAAAGTTTAAGATCGTCACAGATCATCGACCACTGCAGTGGGTGATGAATCTTAAAGAGCCTAACTCACGTTTAACTCGCTGGAGGCTCAAATTAAGTGAGTTTGATTTCACTGTAATATACAAGCAGGGTAAATCAAACACCAACGCAGATGCTTTGTCCCGTGTAGAAATACATAATGACGAAGTAAACTCCGTGACTGTGAATGTCTCTGAAAAACCACCTAGTATAGCAGGTTCTAGTACAGCTACTGTACATACGGATGCTGAAAACCCTATACTAGAAGT
The DNA here is from genome assembly GCA_954871355.1 of Cabera pusaria. NCBI lineage: Eukaryota > Metazoa > Arthropoda > Insecta > Lepidoptera > Geometridae > Cabera > Cabera pusaria. Next base: position 16,950,417 of record OX940896.1, read on the forward strand.
ACCTATAACCGACGATCCACTCAATAGGTTCCATAGACAGATATCCATCACTGTAGTAGAAGATATCAAGGGTAGACCAATTGTTTCAAAACCGTTTGAGTCACATACTAAAACAAGTGTTCAGGTTTCTAAATCCAATCTAGAGGAAGATGTAATCAATATCATAAAAGAATATGTTCAACCTAAAGTTAAAACTGGATTGTTAATTACCCCTCCTTTAGAGATGTATTCAATATTGCCAATCATACAAAATACTTTCAAAAGCTCATGTATGAATCTTTTTCTATGTAAAACTGAATTGGATAATGTCAAAGATTATCTCAAACAACAGGAGATCATTCAGAAATACCACGAGGGAAAAACAAATCACCGAGGTATAACCGAATGTTATCTTTCCCTGTCATATAAATACTACTGGCCAAAGATGAAAGAACATGTTACCAAATATATTAATGAATGTAACGTATGTGGCCAGGCTAAGTATGATCGTAATCCCATCCATCAGAAGTTTCAAGTTGTACCACCGCCATCAAAACCCTTTGAAATAGTTCATTTAGATTTGTTCAGTGTTGAAACCCAGAAATACCTAACTATCATCGATGCTTTCTCCAAGTATGCACAAGCATATTATATACGGGATGCTACAGCTGTTAGTGTGGTTCAAGCTCTATTACAGTTCTTTACACATCATGGAGTTCCCATGACAGTTGTGACAGACAGAGGTACCGAATTCACAAACCAAGTGTTTCTGGAATTCATAAGGGTTCATAAAATAAATCACCACAAGATTTTAGCTTGTGCCCCAAACGAAAATGGAATGGTAGAACGATTACATTCTACCTTGTTAGAACACTTACGTATTCTGAAACTTGAGCACCGAGGCGAACCTGTTGTTAACCTAATGTCTTACGCAATCCTAGCATATAACAGCACAATACATAGTTTCACGAAATGCCGACCCTTAAACATAATTACTGGACACATGGATCCGCGTGATCCGCTAGACATAAACTTATCTGAAAATTTATTACAGCAATACGTCCAAGACCACCGTAAAAGAATGCATAAGGTTTTTGAGCTATTAAACGAAACATCGCTTCACCGTCGAACACAAATTACCGAAAATATTAATAAAGACCGCGAACCAGAGCAAACGTATTCACCAGAACAAAACATATTTATCCGTAATCCCGTAGCTAGTAGACAAAAAGTAGCGCCGCGTTACACTCGTGACACGGTTTTGGCAGACCTCCCCATTCACATCTATACAAAAAAGAAAAGAGGTCCCGTAGCCAAATCGCGATTAAAACGCGTCCCTAATAGTGCACGGTTGTTACAGGACACTACTCCTGTTACTGGGCCTGACACGAGCGGAGGAGATAACTCTAAGTAGCCTGGACAAAGGACCAGGGATTTTACCCTTCAATCTAGGACCTTCAAAGGTCATTTCTCATTACCACTCCTTCCTTCAGACAATCAGCTTATATAATATTAGAGAAAGTATAGACTCTGTTCAGACTCAATTACTTAACTTTGAACCGCATCTTAACAACAAGACTTTATCGCTGTACGAACCTCATGTTAAATACCTTCAGCATAAGTTGAAAAAGATTTCAGATCAACTTCTTACCTTTGAACCCAAACGGAGTAAGAGAGGTCTCATTGATGGACTAGGATCTATTGTTAAAAGTATTTCGGGAAATCTAGATTACACAGATGCCGCTAAATATGACAATGCCATTAAAATCTTACAGGATCACGAACATAGTATAACAGCTGAATTAAATCATCATGTTAGTCTTAGCAAACATTGGGTAGGTGAAAACACTAAGGTACTTAATAGATTAACCGAAAATCAAATTAAGATGGAGAAGGTTATTAATTCAATATTGCAGAGTGACGCCACCCATGAAACCGAACTAGTGAAGTATGCACACTTGGCCCAGTTCTTTATCATCCTAGGAGATAACATAGATAGTTTAACGGATGAATTATTTCGTTTAGAAAATGCGTTGTCATTTATAAAGGCAAAGACAACTCACCATTCTCTAATAACATTAGATTCATTTAAGGACATCATGTCTAAATTGAGAAGTATATACAAGGAAGAAGAAATTTTAGATGTTAGTTTTAGAGATTACTTTGACATAGTAAAATTAGGATACTATTACAGTAACAATAACATTGTATTAGTTATAAAAGTCCCGATTGTCTCTCCCATAACATACAACCTATATAAGCTTTCCCTAGTTCCCAACAAGGATCATAAAGTCATCATCCCTCCTTATCCTTACGTAGCAATCCACAAGGACGATTTCATGTACATAGAGGCAGAATGCCCGAAGTCCAACCCATGGTTTCTTTGCGAACGACGAGTCCACTACATGACGACGAACCAACGGCAATGCATCCAGCATCTCATCATGGACCAACAGATCAATTCGAATTGCAACATGACGCAAATAACTCTTACAACAGCCGCATTCGAAGCACTCGACGAGAAGCACTATGTTATTAGCTTGCCTGCATCTACAAAAGTCCGTCTGTCCTGTAACCAAGATCAGTACAATATGATGAAAGGAAGCTACCTGGCTACTATCCCTAAAAGTTGCCTGTTGCAGACTCCACAGTTCACTTTAACTAATGTGAACGATAGAATCAAAGGACAACCCTTGAAAATTATAGATATTCCTGTACATGAAGACATAGAACATAGAAACCAAGCAACTCTAACTCTTAGTTCTATTAACCTGGAGAGTCTACAGTCAAGTAACACCGAGATAAATCTGCAGCCGGCCCTGAATATAAATGACATTTCTTCAACCAGCATCTACCACACAACGATTCCAGTATATCTTATCCTGTTCGTCACCATGGCAATCGCAATAATATTAACTGTCCGCAGATATATCTTAAATCAACAGGCTGCCGCAGTATCGGAAGTCAAGGACCCCGAGCAGAACAAACCAGAGATCTACGCCGAGATAAAGCCAAGTCCTGCTCCACGTTCAGCACTATTCTCAACAAAAGTCCTCAAATAGATGCTGATCTTAAGGGGGGAGATGTTAAGGACTAACCCCCTACACAGAATGCTGAGGTAGCACCGCGCACCCAAGCCGGCCTCAACATTGCATCAGCCACGGTTGCTGGAGTCAGCGCAACGTGCCAGCGAATGCTTCACGAGGCACGCCGTCAGCACAACGTGTCCGTCCGGTCACCGAGCCATTTTATACCTAGTTTTAAGTCACTTTTGTTTCCGCCATCGAGCAATCGTCACCTTTCATAATTGTAACGTCAATTTAAATTAAATATATATTAAATAAATTTGGTTTTTTTTAGAAACTCGCCTTGCGACATACGTATTTAACAAATAAACAAACTGACTTTCGCATTTATAATATTGGTGTTGATACCACAGACAATTTCAAAGCTGTAGGTACAATAGTAATAATTAGAATGTGAAAAGAGCATTACATTTCATAAATATTTTAAAGGGACGTGTAAAAATAAACAAACACGTTACACAAATATGGTAATGTGCAAGCTGTGGCTTGGCTATCGCTAGCTATTTTTCATTCAAAAACACATCTACCGGATGGCCCAAATGGATTCTCTCGAACAAAGAGTTACAAACTTGAAAATCTGGTGTGTAGGTAATGTTCTTACAAACACCTACGTTTTGAGCGTGGCAATGCAGATATAATGCACGTTTTGCTCCATTTCCAGCTAAAAGTGTTGGAATAATAGGATGTATTTTAATAAATGTGCGGATAAATGCTTTTGCCCAGCAGCTGTTGTTACTTTAGCGGATAGTCTTACAAAAATCTAATCGATGTATTTTATTTAAGGTAAATTTTAAACTGTCAATAAATTACTTTCATAAACATCATCACTCATCACTCCAAAACATGTATTCAAAACTGGTTACAAAATAATAAACACTTCATATACTTTAACAGTTATGCATTTCGTCAATTTTTCATGTGTTTCATGTATGAGAAAAATCTTATAGTATATAGTTATATACAGTTTGACCACAATCAATGCCTATCAGGTGAATCGGTAATAATAACTGTCGATTTCGTAATCAAATGGATTTATAATTTATAATTTTAGCAAAATAATCATTAAGATCAAAATGCGCAATTGTCCTATGATAACATAGGACAATTGCGAAGGATAGTAAGATAGGTAGGAAAGTATTTTGTGTGTGAATACATTGGAATATTTTTTCACTACATCGATGACGACATAAATGTAGTGAACAAATATTCCAGCCATTGATTGTGGTCAAATGCTAGCAGTATAAGACATAAAAAAAAGAAAAATAAAAGCCTCAGGATCATGACAGATAAGCGCACTTTACGCGTCTCTTAAATATGATAATAATATATTATTATGTATCTATTAATTGCCACGTCAGACAGCGACCTAAATTCCATTTCAATTCAATTCAATTTTAGACATAGTTTATATTATATTACATTAAAGATAGTAAAAATTTTAGTTTTATTTTTATGTTTATTATATTAAGTTGATACTATGTGAAAAGAAGTTATATTTACCTACCCCAACGGGAAAAGGCGATATTGTATGTATGTATCCGAGAGAGTCCGACCGAAACTGGTTTTCCGGCCGAAAACGTAACCGAAACCGAACTTTCGGTCGGACACTAGTATGTATCTACTATTTTTTCGATGTTACTACCTGACATAAATAAAACTATACTCTTATTAATTGCCTATCAATAAGTTTTTGGTACCTGACGTACGTCAGTGTCCGACCGAAAGTTCGGTTTCGGTTACGTTTTCGGCCGGAAAACCAGTTTCGGTCGGACTCTCTCGGATACATACATACAATATCGCCTTTTCCCGTTGGGGTAGGTAAATATAACTTCTTTTCACATAGTATCAACTTAATATAATAAACATAAAAATAAAACTAAAATTTTTACTATCTTTAATGTAATATAATATAAACTATGTCTAAAATTGAATTGAATTGAAATGGAATTTAGGTCGCTGTCTGACGTGGCAATTAATAGATACATAATAATATATTATTATCATATTTAAGAGACGCGTAAAGTGCGCTTATCTGTCATGATCCTGAGGCTTTTATTTTTCTTTTTTTTATGTCTTATACTGCTAGCATTTGACCACAATCAATGGCTGGAATATTTGTTCACTACATTTATGTCGTCATCGATGTAGTGAAAAAATATTCCAATGTATTCACACACAAAATACTTTCCTACCTATCTTACTATCCTTCGCAATTGTCCTATGTTATCATAGGACAATTGCGCATTTTGATCTTAATGATTATTTTGCTAAAATTATAAATTATAAATCCATTTGATTACGAAATCGACAGTTATTATTACCGATTCACCTGATAGGCATTGATTGTGGTCAAACTGTATATAACTATATACTATAAGATTTTTCTCATACATGAAACACATGAAAAATTGACGAAATGCATAACTGTTAAAGTATATGAAGTGTTTATTATTTTGTAACCAGTTTTGAATACATGTTTTGGAGTGATGAGTGATGATGTTTATGAAAGTAATTTATTGACAGTTTAAAATTTACCTTAAATAAAATACATCGATTAGATTTTTGTAAGACTATCCGCTAAAGTAACAACAGCTGCTGGGCAAAAGCATTTATCCGCACATTTATTAAAATACATCCTATTATTCCAACACTTTTAGCTGGAAATGGAGCAAAACGTGCATTATATCTGCATTGCCACGCTCAAAACGTAGGTGTTTGTAAGAACATTACCTACACACCAGATTTTCAAGTTTGTAACTCTTTGTTCGAGAGAATCCATTTGGGCCATCCGGTAGATGTGTTTTTGAATGAAAAATAGCTAGCGATAGCCAAGCCACAGCTTGCACATTACCATATTTGTGTAACGTGTTTGTTTATTTTTACACGTCCCTTTAAAATATTTATGAAATGTAATGCTCTTTTCACATTCTAATTATTACTATTGTACCTACAGCTTTGAAATTGTCTGTGGTATCAACACCAATATTATAAATGCGAAAGTCAGTTTGTTTATTTGTTAGTTAATAAGTTTTTGGTACCTGACGTATTAATACGTCAGTGAGGTTTCATTAATCACGGGAGTTTGAAGAGGTAGCAAACATGCACCTTCGTCACTCTAGGGCTGCCTCCTTATTAAACTTTAAAGATGGGATCTGATGATACGGAAATGGGTTACCAAGGTCTACGTTCTAACAAACTTCTCAAATCTGCAAGTGATAATTTTATCTATATGATATACCTAATCAATAGAACCATCAATAATAACGTGTAGTCGTAGTTTCGTCCATGGTGCACTTAAGTGACCAAAATGTGTTTGAATGTGCTCCAAAACAAGAAAAACGCACGCTAAAGCTAAAAATCTAAGTTCTCAATAATACATTTATTTATTTGTGTGGTAAGTTTTACAAATGCCGCAGCCGTGACTCTGACGTTTAACAAAACTTTTCAATCTTGATAAGAAAATACCTAATCATATAATAAGGCCTTTAAGAGTATTAACTACATAGCTAAGCTTCGCAGTTTCGAAGTTTCGTTTGAAAAGTATCTAATAGCCTATTCGACCTACATACCTTATGAAAAGGAACACAATTAAAAACAAAGAAAGACAAATAATGAAATAGAAAAGAAAACACCGTTGACAAATAAACAAGGACTTAAATAATAAACCTTACTCAACTTCTTTAACAAAAAGCGGTCTTATCACTGAAAACGAACCCCCCCCCCCCCTTAATAATTTTTTTTATTGTTGTATAAAAATCGTAAAGCGGTTCACAGAATACACCTACCGACTAAGTTTCAACTGTGTAGTCTTAATAGTTTTGGAATAAAGTAGCTGTGACATACGGACGGACAGACAGACAGACAGACAGTAAGAATCTATAAAGGTTTCGTTTCTTGCCTTTCGGCTACGGAACTCTTATAACATGGCGATATGTATTCTGTGCTGTGGCAGTATAATAAAATATAAAAAATATTCCTAGTGGATAAGGCTAAATGCTGCCTGCCAGCGTTAGTATTTTATTCAGAAAAAAATATGTCTGGTATTTCACCACTATATCACGGTAATATAATAAATATAGTATAATAAATTTAACATTGTAATAATAAATTTAACATAGTAATAATAAATTTAACATAGTAATAATAAATTTAACATAGTAATAATAAATATAGTCACGGTATTATAATATTACCGTGGCTATATCTTCCCGATATTTAATGATGATGCAATTGACGATGTGCTGGTTAGACTACACGTTAGACTGGTTCACCAATTATAAGTCGCACAGCGAGCTACGGTTAGAGCTATGCTCGGAGTTTCTCTGAAGGATAGAATTCGAAATGAAGTCATCCGACAGAGAACTAGGGTAACCAACATAGCTCAGAGGATGAGCAAGCTTAAGTGGCAGTGGGCTGGTCATTATATGCCGCAGAACCGATAACCGCTGGAGTAAGCGTGTTCTAGAGTGGAGACCACGATTCGGCAAACGTAGTGCAGGACGCCCGCCAGCTAGGTGGAGTGACGATATTCGCAGGGTGGCTGGTAGCGGTTGGAAAAGGACAGCTGAAGATCGATTTCTGTAGTATCTGAGTTTACCCACATTTATAAAGTTCGCATTTTATTTTCACAGCCCTAGTTTTAATTTCGCCTTGCCATATCCAATTTGCTCGCATGATACCCGAACAATGGGAGCCACAATAAAGCATAAGCTGGCCGTAAATACACCAAATGGTGCTTGATATTGTTCGTGATATAAAAAAAATATTTAAATAGATTTTCAAGTGTTTTTGGTAGCTCTGTACAAGATGAAATACGTAGTTTCTAGTTTATAATGAATTATATTTTTTTATGCAGTCCTAGACCATTCAATAAAAGATACTATCCACAGACTACGCGGTCCACGCTGCTAGTACATGCTGCTAGTAGCTGCTAGTAGTATTGTTATGTGTTCTGTGTCACCAACAAAGATTTTTTTAAAGTTTTTATGGTCATTGACATCACTATACACACTTTATATTTTTGTACATTGTTAAACACAATTCAAATCATTTCATCGCACTGACGAGATTCAGGGAAATTTCGTCATATCGATTGTATCGCACCGTGGCTTAATCGGAAGAGCACCTGGGCATGTTTCCTAAGGAGTGAGGGGTCGAGTCCCGTCGGTAAGATGACACTTTGGATTGTGTGTAACAATGTACATTTATTGTCAGCCTAGGTATCAGCTGCTGATATCTAGGCTGCTTCATACATAAATCTTTGCTGGTGACACAAAATAGATTATAATACTACGTACTGGTGAGTACAGATGTTTGGCAACAGATTTTCTAATTTGAGGAACTGGTCAGTCGGACTAGACAGTGTCCTACCACATGCTTACCGTCAGTGTTCAAGAAAATAACGCTCTCTTTCAAGGGCCTCGCCAATTTTTTATTTTTGTGATTGATGACCTTATTATAAATCTCCTACGATGTAAACATAAATAAGCAATTTTCAACCGACTTCCAAAAACAAAGGAGGTTCTCAATTCGTCTGTTAGTTTTTTTTTGTGTATGTTACGCGATTACTCCGTTAATTCTGACCCGATTCGAATGATTCTTTTTGTTATCGGTAGGGTACGTTTTTGAGGTAGTCCCATTGTAATTTCATCGAGATCTGATAGGTGTCTCCAGATATATGACGATAAACGTCTCAAACTTGCTACTGAAATTGACTCGGGGGCATTGGAGACTCAACTCAAACATTGGACCAATCATCATTATCAGCCAATTTCCATCCACTGCTGGACATACTGGACATAAGCCTCTCCTATGGAATGCCACTGAGCTCGATCTTCAGCTATTCGTTACCAACCATTCCCAGCCAGCTTGCGTATATCATCGCTTCACCCCGCTGGAGGGCGTCCTACACTACGTTTGTTTTCAGTGGACCAATACAAGCTCGTAATGATGATGTATATAAACTGTACAGAATTAGCTCAAGTGCTTTTGGGTAACATTTAATTAAATCAGTGGTCTTCTGAAAACTGACTGAGCATGACATCAATTATTATTCTAGAAATGTCTACATTGTAGGTGCACAATTAGCAAAAGAATCGCAAGGAAACCCTTGGCTTGGCTAAATTTTCATCTAGTTATCTTTTCTGTCTATGGAATAACTGGAAGTAGAAAGTTTTACCTAAGACCAGTTGCGCCCCGCGGCATTGCCTGCGTTTAATTCTAGTTATAAGGCTTCCTTTTGAATCGCTTTATCTATTGATGAAAACTGCATAAATCTGAGGCGTAGTTTACAAAATCTAAGCGTACAAATGGAGGGACAGACGATTGTTTTATACTATGTAAAGATGCAAATAATATGTTTATACTATAGGTAATTAGTATTATTTGCACAAAGTTTTTGTTTAATAACAAATGTTATTGCTAAGAAATTATTGAGTCAATTTATCTCTTTAATAAGCCATGTCGTCTTTCATGCTCTTCGAACAAAACACAATAAAGAAAACACAGCCCATGTGACAAAAAACTGGACTTCACTACAAAGCATCCAATACCAATACCACTTTGTCATTCAAACTTTAAAATTAACATGTATAACAAACTACAGAAAACAATTATAGCTGTAGTACTGAACTAAGCCTTTAAATCTATAGTTTAAACATTTTCTGATTGTACCAAATTCGCTAGCCCACGATACATTAGTGTATTTTGATATAAGTGCCGAGCTATTTCAATATTATAGTAGCAACCGCCTTGAGGTCGAGCGCAGATGTGCAGAAGCGAGTTACTATGACTGCTAAGCAGCCGGTTGTGCTAAGCTTTTATTCTCACTTAAACTACAGAGGCGACTATACCGTAAACAATATTATTGTAAGATTTTTTTAATTGTAGATACAAGCCACAGAACTCGGATTACACTACGCTAAAATCTATGGTACAAGCACTCGACCGCAATGTCACATAATGAAAAATTACACAATGGAAGGAGTTTCTTAGCAGTGCGGCAAGGCTTTGTTCAGTATTCTAAGAGGCCTCTGGCTATTTATTCTGCAAAGATTCTCAAAGAAAAATTACGAGGAATACTTGTCTAGACTTCTATGTATAATTTTTTTTTTATATATATATTAAGCTAGCGTTTGACCATTATCTCACCTGGTGGTAAGCAATGACGTCGTCTATGATGGTGTACACGCTAGGTGTAGAATAATTCAGACCATTCTAGGTTCTCTAGAGGGCTGTGTGCTGCCGGAATACTGAAAGGTTATGGAAGCAGGTTTTCTCCTTGATGGTGGAGAGCTACTTTTTGGTATCAAGCCGGCGGAATAAACATGTGGTGCTTCTACAACCTTTGAACTATAGCCTGACAATTTGACGAAACCCGTATAAATGGTTAAAGGTTTCACAGAAACTTTTAGAAAATTAAGATAATTGTGGCATATTTTTAACGACCTCATACATTTTCATATATCATACATATACTCTTTTGTATTTAAACGATGTATGGGCGGAACGTTTTTAAAATTTAAAAAAAGATTGAAGTATAGAAAAATCAGTTTTGACGGCATTCGATTTTGAGTCTGGGAAAATAAATGTACGAGGAATGAAAAAGATGGAGAAGTTTAAAATTATAATAATGTGGTTATGATAATTATATTAAATTGAAAACATGATATTTCTTTAAAATGATAACGGAAAAATGTTGAAAGATGTTTTCAACAGTTAACTTAACAGAGGTGATTAAAGACGCCTTTGTACAGAGGAAGATATTCGCAAACCATTGGAAGAAGATGATTTTTGAAAAAGCGAAATAAACGCCGAAGCATGGGCGGAAAAATTGAATATGTTCATTGAAGAACCTAAACAAGCCAATTCTATTAGGACTTCAATGATTTCCGACGTCACTGATAAGATGAAGTCGAGCATGATAAATGTGTTAAACCAGACGAGATCTCTTAGTGAAGCAGAGGATGCGCTGGAATATTTGTACCTAGTGTTTTTAAGATAAGTTGTGTTTTGATCATAATACAAGTATGTTAAATGTTATAATCCGTGTTCATATTTTCTTGTCTAGGTTCCTGGTTCCTTTGGGGATGTAGCGTGCGGTAGGCCTCCTCCAGGGCTCCGTTAAGTTACATTCCATTACGTTACATAATCTATTAGGTATTGAAAAATTCGAAGCATGGTCGAATACATGACATCATTGCTGATTTTCAGGCATACTAGTCCATCGACTTTCTTTTTTACAAGCTTTTATCTAACTTGCAATGTATGTATATATGTATCTATGTATGTATGTATGTCACTATGTATGTTCGGATGGAATCTTGGAAACTAAATTAGACTCACTTCCCGATGTCCGATTGGACTCAAATTTGGTGTACTTATGTATCTTTGGTGACAATACAATGATATGGTACCATGGAGCTGGGCTGATGATGGAGACGGGAGGTAGCCACGGCATCTTTGTGATAAAACAACATAACCCCACCGAATTTGGGCTCGATTTATTTGTCTTGAAGAGAACTTTACACCTAGATGATATCCAAGATCTGGTTATGAAGCTGGAAGGTGGCTACGGCATCTCTGTGATAAATCAACATAGCCCTACCGAGTTTGGGCTCGTTTGATTCGTCTTGAAGAGAACTTTACACTTAGATGATATTTAGCGACTTGTGATGAAGCTGGAAGGTGGCCACGGCATCTCTGTGATAAAATAACGTAACCCTAGCAAATTTGGGCTCAAATGATTCATCTTGAGGAACACTTTACACTTAAATGATATCTAGGATCTGATGATGAAGCTGTAAGATGGCCATGGCATTTCTGTTATATAGCAACATAGCCCCACCGAGTCGATTGATTTTCCTTGAAGAGCACTTTACCCATAATCACATCAAATATCCGTAGAATATTTTAAAACATCACGCCTTCTCTTAAATACTTAGGTAGTAGGTAGGTAGTTGGTATCTATACCTACCTACTAAAATGTTAAAAATAAAATAAGTAAAAAATATTTTTAAAAACAAGCTTTCATCTGGGACAATGAACTAAAATGTTAAAAATAAATTCTAGTAAGTATTTGCCGTGTAGGTACTAACCTATATTTTTAAAAGCTTGAGGCACTGAAGTATAGTAATTATACCTAGCCTGAAAAATGGGTAGTGCTTCAAGCTTTTAAAAATATAGTACCTACACCTACCTACACGCCAAATAGTTACTAGAATTTATTTTTAACATTTTAGTTCATTGTCCCAGATGAAAGCTTGTTTTTAAAAATATTTTTTAATTTTAATTTATTTTAATATCTGATAGGAGCCCTTTTGACGAATATCTCGCCTGGTGGTAAGCGATGATGTGGTCGAACATGATAAACATGCTAGGCTATAATATTCTGATTCTCTTTTTTATGATAAATGGTAACAGGACAAGCACAACGCTCGCCCGATGGTAAGCGATGACGTCTACCTATTATAGATACAGCACACTGCACTGCGTCTGTTACCTCGAGAAACAAAGATGTTAAGACACACATGTCCTGTAATTTCACTGGACACAGTGCCATTCAAACTGAATAACATTTCTATTTCACAACTCAATTGATTGGCAAAGTAGTGGTACTGCCCGAGGCGGACTACAGCAGAAGTCCTACCACTACAATATCTCAGACGGTATATAAATCTTATCTCTATTTCGTAGTCCTACTTATCGCTTAGCTGTGTCCGTAGCCTTAACTCAAAACTTTATCTAACACCCGATAGTTAAAAGCGGTTTACGTCTCACGACCAACAAACTTGTCGACATCACTGTTTTTTATTGCTTCTTGTATCTAGCTTTGATAGCCCTAAAGCTATATATACAAGAACTTTCTCGGAAGTGTCTCTTAGAAAATTTTATTTAATTTTCTTAAGAAAAGTATTAGAGAAGGAAGTCTGTTCTTCGGCTATCGAATTCATTGTATAAATGACTATTTCTGAGTTTGCTAAACTTATTATTAGCTTGTTGAAAGATTGCGATATTGTAATTTGTCGTTTCGACTAAGATCTGTTGTCATTTTGCACTTCTACCGTCTTCCAATTCTAGACAACCATTATTATCTGCTTTCATCACTTCACATCAAGTGAGATAGTGGTTTTGTCTTTAATGAAGTGGAATAGTTTTGCATTAACTTTTTTTATTTGCATAGCACATTATCTCATCCACTTTTATAAATTTAACGTACTAAACTGTAATCTATAAATAATACTCGACTTGTAATCTTATTAAACGGAAGACTAACATGCAAAAGTGACAAAATAAATCAGTGATTAAAAAAAAATCGACGCTTCTTTCAATTGTGAAAGAAGCGTTGATTTTTTTTTATTGTCCGACAAGCTGTAATCTTAATATACCTGCCAAATATTTGTTGTAATCAAGTTGCTAATAAGACTGCTCCAAAATACTCAAAAAAAAAGACTCAGAAAACCTTGGTTACACAGACAAAACAACTGTAATATTATGTAATATCTCGTTTATAGGCCACTACAATATGTGACTTATTGCCCTTCTAATTATTAATACATGATAACGATTCAAAACGCCAAATATATTTTCTCACAAACAAATTCACAGCCGTGTTGGATGAGTCCGTAAATGGCCATGATCTCAAATTAAGCCAACTCTTGTACATATAACAATACCAAGAATTAGGTATACAAAAAGTGTACAAAGAATAGAACAGTTCTATGGATGCTTAAAAATACAATATCGTCCATACCAGGCCCACCGCAAAATGTTTCTTAGTTATTATCTACACTGGATATACATGTATACTGCTGACTAAGGAGGAGTGTTGCTGTGCATTGTTAAGATAGTTTAGAAAATAAAACAACCGACTTCCATGCCCCGCGAGTCAGTTTCAGTAGCAAGTTTGACACGTTTATCGTCAATCTCTGAAGATACTTATCAGAACTCGATGAAATTGCCATGGGACCACCTCGAAAACGTACCCTACCGATTGAATAAAAGAATCATTCTAATCAGTTCACAATTGAAGTAGTAATCGCGTAACATCATACAAAAAAATACAACATACCGACGAACTGAGAACCTCCTCCATGAAAATAATATTCATGCGCTAAGTAAAATGTATAAGCTGTTTTAACACACAAAAAAACTAAATATGTATTTAAAGATAAATCATCAAAGTATTTTGAAAGACTATGTTTATCTAAATCGAAAAGGGTTTTTTCTGATCCTTCGTTTAGCGGAAAGCATTATTTCTGTTCATTTTATTTCTGAAAGCATTATTGGCTGCTTTGTCTTACCACCATGTGAGAAAGTGGTCAAACGCTAGGCTACAACATATAAAAAAAGCCTGACAAAGCGACAAAATAAGGCAACACAATACATCTTGTATGGTAAATTGTCCATGTTCTGTTGTATTAGAATAAAATAAAAATAGACAAAATCAGATATTTCTATATTATACCAAAGTTTTCGTTTGACTGCACAGTTTTTGCACGTCTCACATCACACGAGACGAGCCTTTGACCTCATAGATATTCGACAACAATGTTTGCTGTGAACCAGAAAGATCAGTCTTCCTTCAATATTATCAGGCGAGTTCCATTGGGAGTTAATCACTTATAGAACACCCTTCGACGTCGACCGCTGGCTTGTCATAAATCTTCGTCTTACAAACTGTCACCTTATAAAGATATACTAGTTTTTCGCAGGGGTCGAGTTGGGACAACGTACGAGTAACCAGTAGACTAAGAGCTAGATGATAATTATGTAAGATAACATGTTTTATTTTAAGTAAATAATCACACTTACCATAGCAGCTGTCGGATCTTTTTAACATGTAAACAACAGTGGTGTGCAGGAATTCAGTCACCAAACCTCGCGAAAATCACAAATTTCGGAATTGCAAATTCTAAGTGTTCTTTTCTCCAGTGCCATTATATTTTTGACTAAATGTTAATCATTCTAATAATGAAGCATATTACCAAATATATGTTGCTATTAATCATATTAATTTTAGCCCTTGGTAGAAACAAATAATTATCATTTTTCTAAATCTGACGAGTATTGGGACACTGACGACTTTACCAGCGTTTACCTTATCCTATCGTTAATTTGTTTGTGTACTTCACGGTCAAAAGGCTATAGGTTACATTTCTTTTTAATTCGAATATAAAATACCGACTATTATATAATTATACTCACTACAAATTTTGTCAACTGCCTTGACCCAGGTCAATATGATAAAAACCTTTGGGCTTCCTGAATAACTTGTACAAAAAAGGATAATAAAGAAAGCTAAGTGAATAATTCATAGAATGAAATTGTTCTACCAAGCTTCAGTACGCTTATTAGATAAAGTAGATAAAGGTGTAGGTTTTTACTAACTGACTACGCAGCGTATTTTTGTCCTAAATTTATTTTATTACCAAACTTAAATTAGCTGAACATTTTAATTTAATATTCCTTTCAGTTGAATTACTGATAATTTATTCATGCACAAAAAAAATCTACCAACAAAAAATTTCCCCGCTGTAAAAGTATTGTGTTTCGTTATATGCCAAAGTGTGTACAAGTAAAATGATAGAAAACAAACACACCATCTGTTTACGTTCAAGTTGCGGATCATTGGCTCAAGTTTATCAACAGATTGGTTTCCTTATAGCCCATAAAAGTTTGTAAAGTAGTTTTTCATGCACCACCCTCCTGGCCTATTGTTAGGGCCGGACGTTCTGGGCCAGAAATCATGAGCGATATGCAGTGACCCAGCTTTTTATGGTGTGACTACGATCCCTTTTCCCGTGCTTGATAAACGTTTATGGAGACGGCATATGAAAGCAAAGGTCTAGTTTGTAACGTATGAAAGAAACTTTTGATTTAGAGCAAAGTTGGAAACTATAGCTACTCGTACCTTTAGTTTCCAAGCGGAATAGTCGAAATAGTTTAGGTTTTGCCTACGGGAATGTGCGTACTAACTTTGATTCAGCGGAGTCAAGTAAATTTACAACTCAAACAATGTAATAGGTAGATTAGATGTCATCGCTTAACATCAGGCGAGCGTCGTGTTTTTCCTCTTATATAACTAATATAATAAAAAAAAAATTACAATTTACAACACGTATTGTGTAGGAGATTTATATTGTCTGTTTTTTTATCTCCATCAATCAAGTGTAAATGTTTCCGAGATTACATCGTGACAAAATAGAACTTTTCCATGAAAGGTTAACATTTTCCGATGAGTCTCACAGTGTCGCAACATCAATCAAGTGCGACACGTGCTTAAAATTTCTTGCGATATCACGAGTTCCTCATAAAGAATAAAAATAAGAATCTTCAAATCCTCTAACCTGGTTTACCGAGCTTCTAGCGAATGGATTACAAAGTAATATAGGTGTGAGTGAGCTTAGGTACAGGTAGCTAATGAGGATGGTAGGTGGGGTAGGTATTAAAACAACAAAACTATTTGTTAACTTGATAATTTTTGTGACAATAATCCTGCTGCACTAAAGCTATAACAACACAAAACCATCATTATTTTTTTTCTGTTATTAAACATTAATGCAAAAAAAGTTATTGATTTTGATTTCTCTACTATCTCTCGCCAGGGCCTGCATAGATATTTAATAAAGATGCTTGAAAAGACATTCAGACTAATATTATAAAGAGAAAACGTTTTTAAACGAGTTCAACTTTTGAGAAGTCATTCACGAAGCAAGTGCATCTGTTTCAATGTCACGGAAAATATCGTTTGCGCGATGCAGGTTCTCATACATTTAGGCAATAATTTAAAGGAGAGTTACTAAAATCTACGCTAGCGCCATCTCTGGGTTTTATTTATCCTTACTAATATTATAAATGCGAAAGTAACTCTGTCTGTCTGTTTGTTTGGCTTTCATGTCAAAACTACTGTACCGATTTGAATAAAATTTGGTACACAGATAGTCTATAGCCTGAGAAAGTACATAGGCTACTTTTTAATGCGAAAAGTGGGTTGTAAGGGGTTGAATGGGGGGATGAAAAGTTGTATGGAAGTATCGTAATTTTTAAGGCTAGAATCTTGAAACTTATTTTTTTGGCTGTGGTTTCAATATAAATAAGTATGATATTCAAAGTTTGTGAGGGGGGAGAGGGAGTGGAAGGGGTGGGGGTAGGGTAGGGGGAGTTGAGTGGGAGGGGATGTGGAAGTGAGGGGAAGGAGAAAGGGAGGGGGAGGGGAGTGGAGAGGAGGGGAGGTGGAAATAAGGGGAAGGGGGAGGGGAGGGTATGTGAGGGGAGGAGAGCTGAGGGATTAGCGTAGCGTGGTGTACGGCGCGGTGTAGTTGGGATACGTATGTGTCATATTTGTTAATGCTACCCAAAGACACTATTCCACGCGCATGAAGTCGCGGGCACAGCTAGTTATATAAATATATATATATATGTATACTGATGCAATGAACTTAATGATAAATTGTGGAAAATTAACCGGAAACAAAAATGGATTCGGATATAATGGCCTAAATCATAGGCCTAAGTCTAAAGATTTTATTTTTAAATTTGTTAATAAGTAAAATCTTTCATCTTCATCAGAAGAAGTCATCTGCCAGGGCAGCTGCATTTACAGCTAGCCTCCACCATTGCAGCCATTCTGGAAGGGTGTCTAATGTTTTCTGCATTCTTTGGACTGCATGATTCGAGTTCACTGATGCACAGTACTGTAGTAGGCTGCATCATCCGCATAGAGAATACTGCGTCTGCCCTGATTTCGTCGCTTTACCAGGCGTAGCATACGTGGTAGACATCCTTGGGGGATCCCAAGGAAGCTGCATACCGGCTTCTGCTTTTACCATATCGGAGAGTTGGTTTTCGACTGTAACCGTGTTTCTTCTCTCTTTAAGGTAGCTTCTTATCACTTCTACCATTTTGGGCAGCGGGGTAAGGGAAGATTTTTTCATTATTATTTATGGAACCATGAATTGCATAAAATTGTTGGAATACCTGTGGTACGATTTTAAAACTACCATCCATTACCCAGTTATTTACTTCACTCAGATATTTCATTATCTCCTTTGTACTAAACACCTATTTATTTTGAAAATTTGCTTAGTTGATTATTCCTTGTTAACTTACAAATCTATATCAAAGTCGAACTCTGTGTGTTCTATGGGTATTTTTTATTATATTTTTCTCACGTGTAATTATTTTTCTAAAAGATTATTTCGTTAATAACTTCTTTGCAATAGCAGCCACTGGTGGACGCAATATTATTTATAATATTTAAATTATTTTAACAGTAGGTTGCTCTTTCGTTTTACATTTTAAATTATCAATGTTAGCAGCGACATTCACTCTCATAGGATTTCCATCGTGTATGCCGCTGCACGATATCAATGTTGCACAATTAACTTCTGTTAAAATATTAGTTATTAATCGTGATTTGCAATATAGCTTGTCATGGCTCTGTCGATTTTTCATATGAGCTAAAACAATTAGTACCATGCACTGCTCCTTCAATCCACCTTTTTGAGTTTTGAAAACTTCACATCGGTGTTCCGACAGGTTAATGTTCGCTACACAATTTATGTTGAACGTTTGCAGTGACTAATTGCAATTCGTTACCAGAGTGTGACAACATCAAATCTACCTACATTTATATTATTATTCATAAATGTAGGTAGATTAGCAGGATGATTGTAGATAGATTTCATAATATGAAATCTATCTACAATCATTGATTGATAAGTATAATGGGTACATATTTACATATTATATATATTATATATATATATATATATATATATATATATATATATATATATATATATATATATATATATATACAACATATTACATATTATGTACCCATTATACTTATGGGTACATATTATGTACCCTATATGTTATTTTAAAACTTACACTATCTACGTGTCAAATTTCATTGAAATCGGTTAATTAGTTATGCAGATACGTCAAAACAAACATGACTGGATTTTATATGATTTTTCCATACAAAATTAATTTTACAGACCCACTAGGGGTAGATTGGGAAAATAAAAAAATACGTGTCTCGCTATTTGTTTTATAGATTATATGTACCGAGTTTTGAGTGAATCGGACCAAGGAATACGTGGAAACAAACATTACTGAATTTTCTATGACTTTTCCAAACAAAATTAAAAACAATTTTACACCGCCCTTAGGGGTAGATTTGAATAAATAAAAAACACGTGTCTCATTATTTATTTTAAGGTTTGTTTGTGCCGAGTTTAGAGTGAATCGGACAAAGGAATACGTGAAAACAAATATTACCGAATTTTTTATAATTTTTACAAAGAAAAAATTTTTCAAGCCCCCTAAGGGGTAATTTTGAAAAAATGAAATACACGTGTCTCATTATTTGTTGGATAGATTATATGTACCGAGTTTTGAGTGAATCGGGCCAAGGAATACGTGGAAAAAAACATCACTGAATTTTCTACGACTTTTTCAAACAAAATCATTTTACACCCCCCTTAGGGGTAGATTTGAAAAAATAAAAAACACGTGTCTCATTATTTGTTTTAAGATTTGTTTGTAGCAAGTTTTGAGTGAGAGATCGGACAAAGGAATATGTGAGAACAAATATTACTGATTTTTTTAATAATTTTTACAAAGAAAATTTTTCAAGCCTCCTAGGGTTGGTTTTGAAAAAATGAAAAACACGTGTCTCATTATTTGTTTTAAGGTTTATTTGTACCGAGTTTTGAATAAATCGGCCCAAGCAATAAAATTTTCCATAGAAACTTTATCACCCTATTTAACCCCTTTAGGGGATGATTTTCAAAAATAATATAAGCCTATGTCTTAAGTTAGAACCTACACTGTTTTAAATTTCATCAAAATTGGTTGAGTGGTTATCGAGATACGTGGTAACAAACATTCACACACACACACACACACACACACACACACACTTACTTTCGCATTTATAATATTAGTAGGATAGGAAGTAGGATAGTAGGATGTTTTCAGAAAGCAATCAATATTATATACCTTGCATGTTAATGTACATAGATACATTTTTTTTTTAATATCTTATAGGCAAGCGTTTGACCACTATCTCCCCTGTTGGTAAGTGATGATGCGGTCGAAGATGGTAAGCACGCTAGGCCTAGAATGGGAACTGCTCTCAAGGATAGCTGCCGGAACACATTAGTTGTTTGGCAACAGATTTTCTAACTTGAAACTTGGCTTAACTTGGTAGCTGGCCAGGCGGACACTAGATAGTGTCCTACCACCATGCACTTGAGGGTGGTAGTTGGCCTGGTGGACACTGGTTTACCCTTGTTTCGCATAACAATTTTAAATATAATTTCTCTTCGTATAATTTCAGTTCGTATAAAATTAGTTAACATAGGTATTCAGTTCACCTAATATTTGTTTTTTACCCGACTACGGCGAAGCAAAAAGGAGGGTTATGTTTTTTACCGGTATGTGGGTATGTATGTTTGTATGTATATTCATCTGTTCCCTCATAACTTCTAAACAACTTATCATAATTCGACAATTTAAGTGTCGTTGGATGCGTCTTGAATGATGATGAATGATGTAGTTGAAGCTTAAGAAAACAAAGCAAAAATCGCTCCTTTGTTAAAGTGTTTGCAGTCATTTACCTAATTACTTGGACAATTTCCCAAGATCGACTAAAAGAGCGTAAACTTCGTCAAGATTTACTATGCCAAATAGCGAGAGATGCAAACACAGCGCTACAGCAGTTATATTATTTGCCGGAAGATGGACTTGGTTAATATTAAACTGTGTGTTTACTTGTACATTCTTACGCAATTGCACCGCCAATTGTAAACCAATTTGAATAATTCTTTTGGCATAGGTAAGGTTTATCTCCAAGGTCGTTCCATTTTAATTTTATCGCAATCCTTCCATATCAATGAATTGTACTATGGGACCAAACGGGAAGTATTGTACCCTCTGATACAAAAAGAAATTTCCAAATTGGTTAATAAAATGACAGAGCGGTAACAATTATACAGAATAATAAACAAACAATTAAGACCCAGGTCCTTTTTTGAAGTTATTACAGATAAAAAATTTGATGTATATAGACTCAATGGCAACCAATAATTTTGTTAACCTTCAGTGTATCCAGGCCTGCCGCAATCCGCGCTGTAGCTATGAAAATATAAGTACATACGCGGCTGCCGGCTGGCTACACGTTCAGTCAGTAGTGTCACGTGCGCTCTCGATTGGCCGCGCGCCTATACTTACTATTCGATCTGTTTTCTCACAACACTCAACCTTACAGTAAGAGACAGCCGACGGCCGCAAACTGACAGAGTGATACAGTCTCTCGCTGCGAGGAGTTACGGTGCATTTTACGATGCGCAACACGCGGTTTATAGTTTATTCTGTGACGCAAATTCAAGGTCGCATCCGAGGCGTGTAGTGTATTTTGAACGATACCGACGTTGTAACTAGGTTAAATCTCGCAATTTTGCTCGCAGGGAGTTCATCTTCTGTACTTGTACTATTTATTATTCTGTAGCTTAGCAAAAATGTTGATTGGCATTGTAATTGTACATTGAGCTTTTATACTTAACGAAAAAGCGTGGAGTTACTGGTTATGAAAGTTACGTAATTTATTACGTCAAAACACAATGCTACTGCAAATAGAATATACAAATCTGAAAAAATAACTACGGCTTTACTCTATATTCTGAACAGCCCCTAAAAGTATAATCCCTGCTTACAACACTGGCAGCGACTATTTACCCCTATAAAACAAAGTTCTCACCTACCCAGTGGCCACGTTCGACCTACTTTATTACTTTACTTTGCACCAAGTAGTGTAATCGGTGGAAAAATGCAGTACTACCATATCCGGTACATTAATTATCCTTATTTGCCGGATAGACAAGCAATTGGTATCTATTTATCTATTAGGAGTATATATAAGTGGTAGGAGCATATTATATGGATGATCCGCCTGACTTGCTACCAAAAAGTATCATTTCACACTTCAGTTCACCGTCGTCGAACATAACAAATAAAGTCGCAGGAAAATCTTTGTCATGCTAGAATTTTGCAGATCACTGCACTGCGCCCGATACTGAAAGATATTGAGTCCCACTCTTTTAGTATTTTTTTTCTTTGCGCTATAATACAAAAAAAATAATGTTAAATAACTGATACAGAGGTGTGTACTGCCTCAAACGTGTCCAAACTATTCCTAATGCTTTCCTCCGATACTTACCCTTGTGATGTTATCTGTATACGTAGAGGAAATTATCGTGCTTATAAAATATTGTTACGTGCGGGGGTGGTATTAAAATGCCAATCCGATGAGATGAACGTTTATTTCCACTGATCACTAGGTTAGCACAATGTTCCACAGTAGTTGTCCAAATCGTCTTGCACAATTATCAAAAGTCCGTTAACACACACTGAGGTCGTTGGTAATCACAATCACTGATTTCACTGTTCACAGTTCACAACACTAGTTCACTGATAACACTTAACGATCACTTGGTCGCTATCCGCGCTTAGATAGTTACACTGTCGCTTCCAGAGAAAAGACTGACTCAAGCCGCGGTTTCAACGTCTTATATAGGACGAGAATATTTCTACAGAACTTTCTAGTATTGACTCGAAACAATAGACAAAAGACGTTCAAAACAAAGCAATAACAATCACAAACAAAAGGGGCGGCTTTCCTTTGAGCATCTGACGTAAACAACTTTACCATACATGCTATTTTGATCTCTAACTACTTATGAATAAGGTTCAATCTTAACTACAAAACTAGGTACATTGACTAGGGTCTGAATTCCCGGAAGGTTAACTTTTATGACGGTCGGGTCGGGTGTTTATAGCCCGTAATTAGTCTATTCTTTCCCACGGTATTTTTGTTCGAGAAGCTTGGCGAAACATCGCGACTCGACGACGCGATGTAACATTATCCCCTTCTTAGTTATGATCGTCCCGATCATCATTTGTTCCATGGTATCGTGTAAGTCGATCGATGTGTACTACCCTCGGCTTTCCTCTCTGGCCTCGTTTAATGCGGTAGGTAACGTCGTTTATCTTCGTGATAATCTGGTATGGTCCTTCCCAATGAGCCTGCAGCTTCGGACTTTTTCCTTTCCTTCGTAGTGGGTTGTGCAACCAGACGAGAGTTCCTTCTTCGAAACCCATCGTATTCGCTCTACGATCGTACCGGGTCTTCATTTTTTCACC
The DNA here is from genome assembly GCA_954871355.1 of Cabera pusaria. Classification (NCBI taxonomy): domain Eukaryota; kingdom Metazoa; phylum Arthropoda; class Insecta; order Lepidoptera; family Geometridae; genus Cabera; species Cabera pusaria. The sequence continues at coordinate 16,973,693 of OX940896.1, forward strand.
AGTTTTTAAACTATTCTCTCGAACTATCCTGTGCACTTCGTCCAGCTGACTACGAAGATCACTGACATAGTCGGTTACAGGCTTCGGAGCATCTGGCGGGGAACCAGTGATGGCGTCGATAGGAAGTCTTAGTTCGTGTCCAAAATTCACATTTGCAGGAGTCATACCAGTGCTGTCATGGGTAGCGGAACGGTATGACAACAAGAACAGAGGTATGTACTGATCCCAGTCACGTTGATGTGCGTCCACGACTTTAGCCAGGTGATTCTCCAACGTCTGGTTAAACCTCTCAACCATTCCGTCTGACTGTGGATGAGCTGCCGTTGTCCGCGTCTTTTGGATCCCGAGGTGGGTGCACATTTCCTGAAATAGGGCAGACTCGAAGTTCCTTCCTTGATCGGAATGCAGTTCCATCGGTACACCAAATCGACAGATCACTTCTTGCACCAACTTCTTTGCAACTGTCTTTGCTTCCTGGTTTGGTGTCGTGAAAACTTCGGGCCATTTGCTGAAGTAATCTTGCACTACGATGATGTACTTGTTGCCTTCTTCAGTCTCGGGAAATGGCCCGGCAACATCCACGGCAATGCGCTCCCATGGTGCCCCAACATTGTACAATTTTAGTTGTCCTTTACTTCTTGTCTTCGGTCCTTTTACTGACGCGCAAGCGGTGCACTTCCTGCACCAATCTTCTACATCCTCGCGGCTGTGTACCCAGTAGAATCGTTGACGAACCTTCACAAGAGTTTTCTTGACTCCTAGATGTCCACCAGAAACTCCATCATGAATGTGTCGTAGTAGAGATGCCACTTTACTCCGGGGAACAACGACCTGCATCGTAGTTTCTTTTCCATTGCTGTTTTCCCATTTTCGGTACAAGATTCCTTGTTCCAGAGTCAGGCTGTCCCACTGAGCCCAGTAACTTTTTGTAATTGGGCTGCAAGCTGACACGTCGCTCCTCTGGGGCTTATTTCCAGACTTTATCCAATCCAGTACAGGTCGTAAATCACTGTCCTCCGATTGTGCTTGTCTCATAATTTCACCGTTCCATTCGTCATCTGTTCTGTCCATCCTGATGACTCTGACTTCTTCTTGAGACTCGTGCTTCTCGCAGTGTTTACAATATTCCCCACTAGGTCTTCTTGATAGGGCATCGGTGTTGCTATGACCCTTTCCGCTGCGTTGTTCTGTCATGAAGTAGAACTCTTCCACTTGGGTTTCGGCATCTCTGACTCGTTTCTTTGTTTTCAGACAATCAATCTGAATATGCCCTTTCTCACCACACCTGTAACATGTTGGTGCATACCGGAGCTAACTGGATTCAGTCACCAACTCTCGAGCCATATGCGGTCTAATGTATCTTCGCACTGCTTCCATTTCCACATGGTTCTGGATATCTGTGACCCGTTTCTTCGTTTTCGGGCAATCAACCCGAATATGTCCTTTTTCTCCACACCCGTAACATGTCGGTCCATAACGGGGCTTTCTGGGTTCAGTCACTAGCTCCCAAACTCTGTATGGTTTGGTGTCCCGTCGCACTGCTTCCACTTCTAAAGCATGAGCGAGGGCGTTCTTGAGTGTCTGATGATGCCCCAATCGTACCGCAGCGCGTACCTCATCATCCCTGATTCCATCCACAAAGCTCTGTAGAGATGTCACTTCAATGGTTGATGGCGTCGACACGTAGGCTCGTCGGACCAACCTCTCGATTTCGTCTGCCCACTGTTGCAATGTCTCTGTGGGCTTCTGGGTGCGCTCTCGTAGTTGTGCCCTGTACGCATGCTCCATGTGTTTGTTGCCATAGCGTGTTTCGAGGGCTTCCAGCAGAGTCTTCAGCGTCCTTTCCTCTTCAGGTATGCGTTCCAGGACAAGCTGAGCGTCTCCTTTCAGCGCTAATGTGAGCGCTGTATTTGCGTGCTCATCTGTCCAACCACAGCTTTTGGACAGCGTCGTAAACTGGAATTTGTAGGCTGCCCACGAAGATGTTCCGTCGAAGTGTGGTAGGTCCAGTTTGAAGGGCGAGGTCGTAGCGGGAACCTGGCTTATCTGTCCAACTCCTCGTAACTCCAGTTTCTGGACCTTATTAGACAGGTCATGCATGGTTTTCTCATGTACTTCAAGCCGCCCTTCCAAACAGTCGGTTTTCATGGCGACTTCCTTGACACCGGCTTCCACCTTTTTGATTTTTTCTCCCATGCTGGCAAGCCCGCTCTGCAACTCACGTGTAATTGCATCTTCCAGTTGGCGGCTAGCTTCTTGTTGTGCTGCCTGTACAGCCCGTAGTGCAGCCTGTTGTTCCTGGCGAGCTTCCTCCTGTTTACGGCTAGTTTCTTGTTGTACCGCCTGTACAGCTTCTAGTGCAGCCTGTGTAGCTTGTTGATCTTGGCGTGCAGCTTGTTGTCCTGCTAGGAGAGCGGCTAGCATGGCCTCCAGGCCTCCATCCGTAGTTAGACTCACCGGCGGTGCTGTAGGTGGCGCTGCCATGGTGGGTGCCATCGGTGTTGCCGCTGGCTCTTCCAATGTGGATGTTCCTGCTCCCGATGCTTCGAGCTCCTTCTACCGGGTTGCATCCATCTCCGCCTGGCGCCTGGTGCGTGGAGTACGCGTATCTTCCCTCGGAGTGATTGGCATCCCGCTTCTGACACCAATTGTTACGTGCGGGGGTGGTATTAAAATGCCAATCCGATGAGATGAACGTTTATTTCCACTGATCACTAGGTTAGCACAATGTTCCACAGTAGTTGTCCAAATCGTCTTGCACAATTATCAAAAGTCCGTTAACACACACTGAGGTCGTTGGTAATCACAATCACTGATTTCACTGTTCACAGTTCACAACACTAGTTCACTGATAACACTTAACGATTACTTGGTCGCTATCCGCGCTTAGATAGTTACACTGTCGCTTCCAGAGAAAAGACTGACTCAAGCCGCGGTTCAACGTCTTATATAGGACGAGAATATTTCTACAGAACTTTCTAGTATTGACTCGAAACAATAGACAAAAGACGTTCAAAACAAAGCAATAACAATCACAAACAAAAGGGGCGGCTTTCCTTTGAGCATCTGACGTAAACAACTTTACCATACATGCTAATTTGATCTCTAACTACTTATGAATAAGGTTCAATCTTAACTACAAAACTAGGTACATTGACTAGGGTCTGAATTCCCGGAAGGTTAACTTTTATGACGGTCGGGTCGAGTGTTTATAGCCCGTAATTAGTCTATTCTTTCCCACGGTATTTTTGTTCGAGAAGCTTGGCGAAACATCGCGACTCGACGACGCGATGTAACAATATCTATATAAAATCGTACCGTCGCTGTTTTATATTAAACTAGGAAACATAATTCTCTATAGTTTCATTAGTAAAATAACATTTGCGTTTCAAATTAAACGGTATGAATTGAGTGGCTTGTTCAAATTGTCTATTACTAACCATCATCTCAGATTGCCAATATGGTAAAGCAACTCCAATATTTGATCAATTGTAACCTGAGACTTAAACACACAACGCTAGCAGCAGTTTTGGCGTATATTCTCCTTTCTTTGAATTTCACTTCTACAAATATTATGCAAACAACGAATCGGAAGTCTCATATTGTATAGGAATATTGATCTTTCTAGTTATGTCGATGTGTCTCGGAAATCAGTTACTTTATAGTACGAGGATATTCCTGTGATGTTTGGTTCCGGCCAATTGAGATGATTTGAGAGAATTAGGCTATTTAGATAAGACAAATACAAGTCGCCCAGCTGCTTATCTGGTCTGTGCCTTGTCATTTCCAGAATTAAGTTTGAGGTGTTTGTCTCCATATCTTTACAGATACTGACCAGATAACGATAAAATTACAATTATGGGACCAAACGAAAAGTTTAATCTTTCAAATAAAAAAATATTTTTAAATCGGTTAACAAATCACGGAGTTCATAGGTAAGAAACAAAAAAAAACAGGTGAATTGAGAACCTCGTCGTTTTTGTGAAGTTGGTTAAAAATACTAAACATCGCAACGTAACTTTCCACTATCGACGTTTCCTTTCATAATAATTTCCAGTCTTTGGTGTGACTGAGAAACTATTGTTCAAGAAGTCGATAAAGCTTGCATCATTACTTTCCATCTAGAGCTAGAAAGTAGTAAAAACTTGAATTGGAAAGGAAACAAATTATTTTGTACTATCTAAAAGGATATATAAAAGTAGAGCACGCTATCAGTAGGATTTTTAGACATAGCACGTCATAGCTAGTCGTTTAATATTGTGGCTTAATTGAAAAAATAAATAAACAAGTACTCTCACTAGAAGAAAAAGAAAAAAATATAAAAAATGTGATCTCAATTTCTTAAAGATAAAGCTCGAGTTTTCAGACAGTAACCTATCTGCATGTAACGAAATGAAAATCATTTTCTGGTTCATCGCGGCGAATATTGTTGGGGTTTTAAACCAGACGCACTTTTAAGAAATTTAACCAAAAAATGGTTAAATTATGTACTTAAATACTTACTAAAGTAAAATGTTTAAGGACTTTTGCACAGTTTCACAACTAACGATTAAAATACATCATATTCTGTATAATTTATGATTTTTCAATACTTCAGCGTAGTTGTAAACGACGGACGAATATTTTGTTTTCGATTCATCCGTGAACATGGCATTTGCAACAGCGAAAACCTTATAATGTAATTTTAAAGGAAACATTTTTTAATTGTAATGGCTAATGTATAGTATATATTATAATACGGATGCCTAGTGGAAACGTATTATGAAAAACATGTATATGTTACAATATGTCATATTGTTTACTACAGATACGTTGAACAATGAGAGATTTGTATTAAAAAGTTTTATGAGCCATGAAAACATTTTGCGGTAATTTTTACGTTTGTTCTACCGAACAAACGTATTGTTGTACCCAACCTTTTATTTTTCAGTAATCTTAAGTCACCATCAAAATAATTTATGCCTTGAATTATTGCTTTATTTTTACACACAAGTAAAATTTGTGAATGCCTAAGCTGATAAATTAAAAGTATATAATTGATAGTTTACCGTAAATAATATCACACATTGTTTTGTTTTAGTTACGTTATATAAACAATTTACGCTGGGCGAAAATCAAAATAATTCAATAATAGATGTATAAAAAAAACTGGATACAACTTGTGGATTTATTTTGTATTTTTATAAAAATACTTGAGATACACATTTTAGTACCATATAGAAACTTACGAGCTAATAATATTTCTGTCACGTAAACTCGTATATTAAATATACACGGTGCAATGTGGCGTAATAAAAAAATTAACTATTACTATTAGCCCTTGCCTTTTCCTTTACTAGTGAAAACCCAAATTTTTTTTTTAAACATTTACATCTTTATTTAAAAAAATGTTCTATGTCTTTTTTCGACCGTATTTTGAAAAATTTGAGACCTAGCATATTGATTCTTACAACACAATATATATAGAATGTGTCTAAATAAATAAATAATCATAATATCTGCTATTGCCTTTGCCGCATTGCAAACTAATATTTCAATGGCCTGAATACTGTCCAGTGTGGTTTTCTTACAGCTCTAGCGTAACACACCTAGCGTTAAAGTCAGGTAATAAGCGAGTTCGTAAAAGCCAAAAACCAGCAAGCGGTTCCGAAGCGAGGATGTTTATTCGTTTTTAAAGCTAGCGCTTCGCGGCCCTAAACCGAGAATGGTCTATAAAAATGTTATGTGTTAGTGAAACAAATGAACTGCCGGGTTGGATAACGAGGGATGTATCCGATATTTAGAGTAATTTGACAGGCAAGTGTAGTATTGCACTGTGTATTTAAATACACAGTGCAATACTACACTTGCCTGAATCAATTTGAGTGTATTGTTATTTTGTAGGGTTCCGTACCTCAAAAGGTAAACAAAGGAACCCTTATAAGATCACGTTCTTGTCCGTCTGTCCTTTTGTCTGTCCGTCTGTCTGTCCGTATATCACCACCGATTTCTGGTCCTAAGTCAACACTATGAAAAGATATGGGCAAATTTAAATTTGCGCTAAAACATGTAAGTACCAAAATTTACCTTAATTTTAGACATTTTTTAATTTTCGGCATTTTTCCTTTACTTGTGCAGTTAGACCTTGTTTTTATTAAAATTGACAATTCTAGGTCAACTGGAAGTATCCTATAGGTTTTGGGACGAAAACGTATGATAGATTATAAATAACTCGTATAAATAACTGGAAAACAAAATCTCTATGGGTGGAGTTTTAGTAAACACAATCCATCAACACATGGACCTAAAGCCTGAAATAGTGCTTTAAAAAATGTTGGGTGTCAGTGAAACTAAAGCTTCATTCGAAACTGGTTGAGTGCTTTATGCTAGAAAATACAAACATTGTATTTGATATTGGCTAGACTATAGAGTATTTTTGAGTGAAGTAAGTAGATGGGGTTATATGTACCTGATGGCATCATTAATGATACCTATTGTTTGTAATGTAATATAATATATATAATGCAGTTTAATACATTGTTACAACATTGTTATTTAACATGTTTCATAATGAAACATATTATAATAACATGTTATTCTAATGTGTACAGTATTGTTTTATGTTGAAATGTTGAATAACAAGGTTACATAATGTGGACGTGTTAACACAAGTTATATAACATGCAACATAGTCTGTACGCACCTTAACGTACAATAAGAAAGAGGCTAAGTCCTGCGACAGGCTTACTTCTAGTGCAGGATTTATGGCTCATTAATATTACGTATAATAGGAGTTAACTAAATTTGTATTACATTAGAATTTAGATAAATATTACCTTAAACCTATAATCATAAGTACTTCAATTGTAAGCCTATGTATCTAGAAAATAAGGTAGTACGATTTCCATACAAAGGCATAATGCACAAATATGAGTAAGTGGAGCAATAACTTTCACTGAATTCACTTCTGTAAGTCTTATATAAGTTTACATAATTATGGGAAATTATATTTCCCTATACATAATGTTGTTTAAATTTGCGTCATTAAGAGTTTTTAATTTTTTGCAATCCGTGATTTATTTAAACGCGGAAACCTTTTCGATTAGAATCATCGATTTTTTCGAATTGATATATCAAAGTTGTCGATCAGAGCATTGTGAATTGCGAAGATCCGAGTCATAGAAAAAGCGGTTTCTAAATCAAGATTTGTTATTTCAAATCAAGATGTTCGGTTTAACTTGATATCCACTTATTTGAAGATTAATAATCATTATGATTATCGAAGGTTGTACTGTTTCAATTTATGACACGTTTTGATGCATGTGGCCATTAAAAAACAAAAGTTGCTGAAATATTACCTACAAAGTAGATAAAACAAATGCTTGCGCGAGCGTAGCGAGCGCTATCACTGCGCGAGCGAAGCGAACGCGAAAATTTTTACGACTTTTTATGATCCTGATAGTTTTTATGACCTACTAAGTCAACACCGATGATATTGAGGTTAAACTTGATATCCACTTATTTTAAGGTTAATAATCATTATGATTATTGAAGGTTGTACTGTTTTAAATTATGACTCGTTTGATGCATGTGGCTATTAAAATACAAAAGTTGTTGAAATATTACCTACAAGGTAGATAAAACAAATGCTTGCGCGAGCGCAACGAGCGCTATCACTGCGCGAGCGAAGCGAGCGCGAAAAATTACGACTTTTTATGACCCTGACAGTTTTTATGACCTACTAAGTCAACACCAATGACACTCAGATTAAACTTGATATCCACTTATTTTAAAGTTAATCTTTATTATGATTATTGAAAGTTGTAATGTTTCAATTTATGACTCGTTTTGATGCATGTGGTTATTTAAATACAAAAGTTGCTGAAATCTTACATACAAAGTAAATAAAACAAATGTTTGCGCGAGCGCAGCGAGTGCTATAACTGCGCGAGCGAAACGAGCGCGAAAAATTTTACGACTTTTTATGACCCTGACAGTTTTTATGACCTACTAAGTCAACACCGATTACCCTAAGGTTAAATGTGGCTGTTAAAACACGAAAGTTTCTGAAATACTTCCCACAAAGCAGATAAACACGTTGGGCAAGCAAAGCCAGCGCGTAAATTTTGATGACTACTAATGACCCTGACAGTTTTATGGCCTAATTAAGACACTAATTAAGTCATTATAGACGAACCTAAGGTCAAATTTTTATGATTATGTTAATTCTATATAAGTTTACAAAAAATATAGGCACCTACACTTAACTGTCGAAAAAAGTATTCTTTGCCCTTTTATGCCCTATTAAATGTCTTTGTATAAAATGTCATGTGAATCGGTCAAACCTTTTGGCCGAAAAGAGGCCACACATTTATAAAATTCAATAATATAAAACTGACAACTGGACTCGATTGTAAAAAAAGTAACCTATGAGCTTGGATAATAGATTCTACTCTTGGTCTATGTCTTATTGACTGTCTTTGTACAATTTTTGCTCAATCGGTCAACTCGTTTAAACGAGAAGAGGGTCACACGTTTAAAAAATTTAATAAAAAGTGTTACCCAGACTCAACCGCTAAAAAAAATATCCTTTGTCGTTTTATGCCCTATTAACTGTATTTGTACAAAATTTGAGCTGAATAGGTCAAAACGATTGGCGGTAAGAGGCCACACATTATTCCATAATAAAAATCTGGACACCCAAACTTGCCAGCCAAAAAAAAAAGTATCCTATGTCTTATTGACTGTCTGTATACAAAATTTCAGCTGAAATGGTTGACCCGTTTGACTGAGAGGAGGCCACACATTTACAAAGTTCAATAAAAAAAATCTGGACACATGGACTCAACTGCCAGAAAAAAGTATCCTATGTGCTTCTATGCCATATGAGCTGTATATGTAGAAAATTTCAGCCGTATCGGTCAAGCCGTTTTGCTCAAAATTCAATTAAAAAAATCTGGTTACCCAGACTCGATAGCCAAAAAAAAGTATCCTATATCTTATTCTGCCCTATGAAGTGTCTTTATACAACATGTCAGGAAAATTGGTCAAGCCGTTTATTCAAGAAGAGGTCTTATATTTACAACATACAATTAAACATATTTGGGCCCCCTGACCCGATAGCCAGAAAATAAGTATTCTATATCCTATTCGGCCCTACGAACTGTCTTTATACAACATATCAGGCAAATCGGTCAAGCCGTTTATTCGAGAAGAGGTCCTATATTTACAAAATTCAATTAAAAATATCTGGACCCCCTGACTCGACCGCCAGAAAAAAGTATCCTATATCCTATTCTGCCCTATGAACTGTCTTTATACTACATTTCAGGCAAATCAGTCAAGGCGTTTATTCGAGAAGAAGTCTTATATTTACAAAATTCTATTAAAAATATCTGGACCCCCTGACTCGATAGCCAAAAAAAAAAAATATCCTCTATCCTATTCTGCCCTATGTACTATCTTTGTACAAAATTTCAGCCAAATCGGTCAAGCCGTTTGACCGTGAAGAAGTCCCAAACAAACAAACAAATAAACAAACTGAATTTCGTATTTATAATATATTGGTGTTGATTTCATTATTTACGTTAAACTGTATTTCCCTACATAGTGAATGGAACCAGGAAATACATGTTTTCTATACTTACAAATTTCATTTTGCACACGAATGTTGAGTGAATCAAACCAAGTTTGTAATAAAATTTACCATAGAAACTTGATCACCCTATTTAACCATTTTAGGGATGATTTTTGAAAATAAAAGTACCTTATTATGTTTTATTTCAGGACCTATACTATCTATCCTATTATACTATTCTACCTATACTATATATACATTTCCAATATCATCAAAATCGATTTAGTAGTTATACAGATACGTGGAAACAAACATTAATGTATTTTCTATGATTTCTCCAGATAAAATTACATATTCATTCCCCCAAGGGGTAAATTTGAAAGAAATAAAAAATACATGTTTCATTATTTGTTTTAAGTTTTATTTGTACCTTTTTGTATTGTACAGTTTTGAGTGAACCAGACCAAGGAATAACATTTTTATAGAAACTTTATCAACCTATGTTACCCCTTCAGGGATTGAATTTTGAAAATCAAATTACTCTATATGTTATTTTAAAACTTACACTATCTACGTGTCAAATTTCATTGACATCGGTTTATTAGTTATGCAGATACGTCAAAACAAACATGACTGCATTTTATATATGATTTTTCCATACAAAATTAATTTTACAGACTCCCTAGGGGTAGATTTGGAAAATAAAAAATTATATGTACCGAGTTTTGAGTGAATCGGACCAAGGAATACGTGGAAACAAACATTACTGAATTTTCTATAACTTTTCCAAACAAAATTAAAAACAATTTTACACCGCCCTTAAGGGTAGATTTGAAATAATATCGTTTAAAAACTAAAAAAGAACCGACTTCAATGCCGTGCTATTCATTTTCAGTACCAATTTTGAGGTGTTTATCTCAATATCTCTGGAGATATTTAACAGACCTCGATAAAATTACCATGGTACTACACTTGGGATATCTCCTTTCCAACAAAAAAAGAATAATCAAAATCGGTTCATAAACGACGAAGTTATCCGCTAACAAACATAAAATATATATATATATATATACGGTCGAATTGAGAAACATCCTCCTTTTCTTGAAGTCGGTTAAAAATAAAAAACACGTGTCTCATTATTTCTTTTAAGGTTTGTTTGTACCAAGTTATGAGTGAATCGGACAAAGGAATATGTGAGAACAAATCAATAATTTTTACAAAGAAAATTCATTTTTCAAGCCTCCTAGGGGTTTTGAATAAATGAAAAATATGTGTCTCATTATTTGTTTTAAGGTTTATTTGTACCGAGTTTTGAGTAAATCGACCCAAGGAATAAAATTTTCCATAGCAACTTAATCACCCTTTTTAACCCCTTTAGGGGATGATTTTCAAAAATAATATTAGCCTTTGTCTTAAATTAAAACCTACACTATCTACGTTTTAAATTTCATCAAAATTGGTTTAGTGGTTATCGAGATACGTGGTAACAAACATTCACACACACACACACTTACTTTCGCATTTATAATATTATAGTAGGAAGGAAGTAGGATAGGAAAGTAGGATTATTAATATGTCACTCCCGAGGAAGAGCGACTGACTCGCTCGAAACCTAGGTCGAGAAAATTCGACTAAAGGTACGTGAATTACAGCCGGTATATAACAATAATAATAATTAATATGGTTTGAAAACTAAAACAACCGACTTCCATAATATGCCACGCAAGTTAGTTTCAGTAGCAAGTTTGAGAGGTTTATCGTCATATCTCTGGAGATACGTATCAGATCTCAATTAAATTACAATGGTACTTCCTTGAAAATGTAACCTACAAATTAACCTACGACCTACCTGTAACCTACGAATTGAGAACCTCCTCTTTTTGAAGTCGGTTTAAATGCTTGACTTTAAAAGAGTAGTGCCATACGTTTTAAAGGAGATAGATAGTCTTCTTCTTATATTTTGCATCATATCTACGAAAAAATAACCACAATATGAATCACAAACGAATGTTCCGCTACGGTTCACATTTTGCAGGCTACGATAAGAACTAACGGACTGTAACATTTTTTAGTACAGCGGTGTAGCTGCGCTACGAGTGCTACAAGCGCTACGAGAGTTCGACTTTGCGGTTTTGTTTGTAGTTTCCGACTCACACTATTTCCACTTCCGTATGAATATATATTGTATATCTAAGTTACAGGGTTCATTTTTTAGAGCCAATGGGGGTTAATTTTAAATTATGGGTCATAGACAAAAACCTTTAAAATTGGTACCTGAATATTAAGAAATTTTCTGCTTGTTTTTTCAAATAATGTAACTTCATAGAAATAGGAATAATTATTCCTATTTCTGTGTGTAACTTCAATAACAATTTTACATAAAGGTTCTGCTCTCATCGCGGACTAAGTCAAGTATAGTAAAAAACTATAGTAAAAAACACGGCGAACAGGTTCCCAAGCCTTTTATATAATGCCACATTAGTTTAAAATAGTGATCTCAAATAACAACTGCAGTACTATATACTTAGCATTATTTGAAAGTAAATGGGATAGCATTAGAAAATAAACATATCATATTTCAATGAAATCCAGCTTAACTAGACAAATATTTGACACGTTATTTTGTTGATAAAAAAAGTCAACATTCATAAATTTTTATAGCAGGTTCAGTGAGTTAGGTCGTTTACTGAATAAAACGCTCAAAAATCCAGAACAGTGAAAACTGACGTCAGAGGATAAACTTCTGGTTTGCATTTCAATTGAAATATAGTTTTGTTAAATACATACATATTTTAGTTGCGTGTATTTTACTTTTAAGTTATACTGGCCGCTCTTTTTCTTACTCACTCTGGTAAGTTTATTTTAAATTATTATTAAGATGTATCACTATATCTTTTTAATGACTACTGAACTTGATTATTACATTGTAGTCTCAGTAATTGTCTTATTTTATTAGTTAGTTTTTTGCTCGCAGCTTTACAACTGCAACACGAAAACTTTTCGATTTTATTCAATCTATGTTTACGGTATTGAAGGAGTCTATGACGTAATACGGCATCTGAAGACATTAAAAATATGTATTGTGCTATTGTGATCCTCAAGTATAAGCATTGTCAATGTCTATAATATAAAAAAAAACAATGCCTAGAATTCCTATGATGTACGAAAATTAATAGCATTTTTTCATCTGCGCTCTTGAGATTGCAAACGCTATATCAATTATGGAGATCTTTGATGACGTCACATGCAGGTAAAATAACGCTATCTCCGCTAAAATGTCATACATTTGATGGCTTATTTACCTGCCTAAGACGTCTTTTCCGACGCCGTGACAATTAACTCTTAGCAAAGGATGTTTTATGCTGAGTTGCACCATCTTACTTTAACCATAACAAACATCAACAACAAACTCAAACTTCAGTCACTCCAAAAAACACCAGGTAAAGTTATAGTTACGGTTAAATTAAGATGGTGCAACTCAGCCTAAATATACAATAACAAAACATATAGACAAATTGAGAATCTCCTTTCTTTTTGGAAGTCGGTTGAAAATAAAATTGAAAAATATATAAAGATTATGTATATATACGTGTATTGTATTGATGTTTTTGTAGAAATATTAATAATTTAGATAATATTTATAACCCTACACGATATTTCATGCATCGTGAACTTCGGCATTGATGTATTTAATGTTGTTCCTAGACACCTCATAGCTGTACTTACTAACACTTATTATATTATGTTTTCTTTGAAGTGTTACACACTTAACAATTTACTTATTATATTGATAACTATACTCCTTTGCAAAGTTAGCGACATTTTTCACATAAAGCGTGTGGAGCTGTAGAGTGTAGATGTGAAGTATAGTGTAGATATCTAGAGGCTATCTACCTACCCTCAAGTTGAAAAATCTGTCTCCAAACATCTAATTTGTTCCAGCAGCTGTCCTTGAAAGCTAGTTCCCATTCTAGGACTAGTGTGCTATCTAGACCGCACCTACACTTACCAACAGATGAAACAAAGGTGGTCAAATGCCAACCTATAAACTACTCAAAAAATTCAAAATATTTAGGTTGTAACGTTAAGATAAGGCTAAGGCTGTTAGACTCAAATTATACTCATGAAGCTATTGCAAAATTGTAAATCTTATTCGTGATAAACTCCCTTGCGTCAAATAAATACCCGATAGAATAGAAGAAATAGGGGAAATACATTTTAGATACACGATCGTACTTTATCATGTTATATACGTGAGGGAATTCAGTTGATTGTTTATTGGCTTTGATTTTCTAAGAAGAGATCTGTTTCAGATACTTAATTGTCCAAATATGTTACTGCCTTATTCATAGAGATCATAAGGTTCGGTGACCTAGTACCGCTTGACACCTTCGACATTATTGGTAAACTATCGTCTACGGCATTACCATATATATTTGCACTATGATATTCCCTTGACTCCAAATAAATAGTTGGAGGCGCCGGGATTAGAAATAACGAATGACATTTTCTTAATAAAACACTTCACACCACATTTATTCGAAAAACTTATTAAGTTCTGTGTTCATTAGGGTACATTTGTGTTTGACACGAATTCTACATGTCGGACATCATGTAATTCAAAAACTTTCCCTAGTGAAGAATATGCTTTTAAACTATGTATAACGTGAGAATATCCATTAGTGATAGGCATCAGTTTTCAAACCTTACAAAAATATTGAAATAACTATAATTGATTATAAATTATTGACTATTATACTCATTAATGATTGTTATCGACTGTCTCGACCTAGGTTTCATGCATGTCAGATGCACATCCTCGGGAGTTCACGCAGCGAGATCGCGACGACCACTGACTCAGTGTGTCTCATTAGTGAGTATAATACTGACTGACTCCGTGGTCGTTGCGACCTCGTTGCGTAACCTCCCGAGGATGTGCATCTGACATGCATGAAACCTAGGTCGAGACAGTCGACAACAATCATTAGTGAGTATAATAGTCGGTAATTTATAATCATGATTCAAACTCACGATAACTATACATCTAAAATTACTATAAATTTTTCGATATATAAAAATGATGTATGCTTCATTTAGTAAGAGAAAGCCACACCTTCCAGATTTCCAAGTCCACCCAATCTGCAATACGACCAAATTGTTCACGGCTCTAAAGAATATATTCGGCATATCCATCGTTCTTAATCAACAGTTCAGGGTAACACAATTGTCTGATGTGTTAGAAGGAAAGCCTCCAAGAATTTGAACCTCTGAATTCAAGATGATTAGATTTGTTTTTGAGAAGCTGTACTTCTCAGCTTCAGGTTCTTTGTTTCAGCAACTTTATTACTTAATAAACGATTTATTTTGAATCCAATTGTAACCAAATACTATGGTATAAATTGTCCCTAGTAATATAGCCTACTAGCAGCCCGCCCCGGCTTCGCACGGGTAGAACATATATGCCTACAAAATTTGCATCAGTTTGTTGCATCTAATATAAAATATTAACATATTTAACAATGATCGTCATATTTCAACCAATTTAGACAAAACCTTAACAAATTATGCACCTAAACCTTCCTCAAAAACACTCTGGCTATTGGTGAAAACCGCATGATAATCCGTTCAGTAGCTATTGAGATTATTGCGAACAGACAGACAGACGCAGTGATAGACTTTGTTTTATAATACTTACGTAGTGATATTGGACGGCCCTTTGGCGTAAAGGATAGTTACCCTGATTCCGACCCGAGGGTCGTTGGTTCTAATCCTAGCTATATACCTACCAATGAAAGTTTTATGTGCATTCATGAATCATGAGTTTTCGTACAGTGGTAGTGGGATCATTAAATCTACCAAAAAGTAGCTTACAACCAAGGAGAACATCTGCCGCCGTAACCTTACGCGTTCCCCGACGCAAAATGTAGGAGTAATATACGTTTAACGTCTGTATCTGTGTGTCTGTCTGTAGCATCTTAGCACCTAACCGGAAGAACCGATTTTGTTTTTATTATTGATAGTTTTTATTTGTTTGATAGATGTCTTCATCGAGAGTTTTCTTAGCTTTGTTTCATGAAAATTCGTTCAATCGTTATAAAACTATGAGCTTTTTTCTAGTTAATTGCGCTATGAAATCAACTTCCATAGGTCTGATCAATTCGAAAATCTTCTTCTTCAACGATATTGTAAGAACATGGAAGCATTGACCTGATGCTGGGACTTCTCTTGGACACTACAGAATACTCAAATCCTCACCAACTTACAGCTCAGATTTTAAATGTCGTGTTTAGAGTCATTGGAATGCTTTTAATGAAAAGATTATACATAGATCAATCGGGGTGGTTTAAAATATTATATTATTATATATATAATGGATGTTTCTGTCGAAAAAATTATGTGCGCTTCTCACAGTGGCCCTCCGGTGAAGGAAAACATCGTTAAGAAACCAACAACCCCCGCATTGTTGTAGGACACTATCTAGTGTCCGCCTGGCCAGCTACCACCCTCAAGTTAGAAAATCTGTCCCCAAACATCTAATGTGTTCCGGCAGCTATCCTTGAGAGCCAGTTCCCATTCTAGGCCTAGCGTGCTTACCATCTTCGACCGCATCATCACTTACCAACAGGTGAGATAGTGGTCAAACGCTAGCCTATAACGTATAAAAAATATATATATTTTATACAATATATCATATTATAATACTATATTGACTTCAAATTGATTGTGATCGGTGGGAATCTACAGCATAGCGAAGCTTATAATAATATTTTCAAAGTAAGTATGACCTAATCTGTGGTTTCACTGCAAATATTTTATTAATTTTGCGATGCGTGTATGTGAAATTCGTGATATCTTCTAGAGTTTTCATTTGAATTATATACTGTAAAGGACAATTTTAATTTATAATATGTGGCCAAGCTAATTAACGTAATTATTTGGATAAGGATTAATACTATATACTTGAAAATTGGAAGTTTGTGGCCTTGGAAGTTATGTAATATTTTTTAACAAAAAATTTCAGATTAAAATGGTTACTGTGAGTCAACCTTAAGAGATAGACATATGCTGTTGCGGATTTTTTTGTAGGTCTTATTAAGTTGTACAACTCTTGCATAGAAAATATTCTTCTATCTATTTTCAATTAAGCAGCGTTCGTAAGAAACGTATTTTTTTTGACCATTTTTTTGCCGACTTAGGTTACAAATTAGGTCTCCACAAATGTACCTTTGATTTAAACGTGATAATATATAGCCTATTTTCATTCCGAAAGTCCATTCTATGTATAAGTGAAATATTTTTTTAAATCGGTTTTGTAGTTTTTGAGCCAAATCATTACAAACATACAAAAATACAAAAATACAAATGTTCTCTCTTTATAATATTAGTATAGATATAGATATATAACAGGATCTCGTGATAAAAACCCCGCATATTAAAATAACCACTGAACTATATATACCTAACCATGCGTAAATGGTAACAGTCGGGCTAATCTTACTTGGTTGCTGATTTAATTTTGCGTATTGGAATCGTGGAAGCTAAATTAGACCCACTTCCCGATGTCCGATTGGACTCAAATTTGGTGTACTTATGTATCTTCGGCGACAATACAATGCAATGGTACCATGGAGCTGGTCTGATGATGGAGACGAAAGGTGGCCACGGCATCTCTGTGATAAATCAACATAACCCTACCGAGTTTCGGCTCGATTGATTCGTCTTGAAGAAAACTTTTCACTTAGATGATATTCAGGGTCTGATTATGAAGCTGGAAGGTGGCCACGGCATCTCTGTGATAAATCAACGTAACTCTACCGAGTTTGGGCTCGATTGATTTGTCTTGAAGAGAACTTTACCCCTAGATAATTTCCAGGGTCTGATGATGAAGCTGTAAGGTGGCCACGGAATATCTGTGATAAAAAAAACAAAACACTACAGAGTTTGGGCTCGATTGATTCGTCTTGAAGAAAATTTTACACCTAGATGATATTTAGCGACTTGTGATGAAGCTGGAAGGTGGCCACGGCATCTCTGTGATAAAATAACGTAACCCCAGTGAATTTGGGCTCAAATGATTCGTCTTGAGGAGCACTTTACACTTAAATGATAGCCAGGATTTGATGATGAAGCTGTTAGGTGGCCATGGCATTTCTAGGCTGTTATAAAGCAACATAGCCCCACCGAGTCGATTGATTTCCCTTGAAGAGCGCTTTACCCATAATCACATCAAATATCCGTGGAATATTTTAAAACATCATGCCTTCTCTTAAATACTTAGGTAATAGGTAGGTAGTCGGTATTTATACCTGCCTAATAAAATGTTAAAAATAAATTATAAGTAAAAAATATATTTAAAAACAAGCTTTTTTCTGGGACAATGAACTAAAATGTTAAAAATAAATTCTAGTAAGTATTTGGCGTGTAGGTACTTACCAATATTGTTAGAAGCTTGAGGCACTGAAGTATAGTAATTAACCTAGCCTAAATAACCGGCCAAGTGCGTGTCGGGCCACGCGCAGTGTAGGGTTCCCTAGTAGCCTGTTATTCAATGCAAGTCTTTACCCGTTATAAACAAGCAACTAGGTACGCCGTCTTTGTCACTTTAAAGGATTTATTCTAAGGATTTTCTATTTGGTACAAAATTATCCAACACCCAAGTTCAATGACTATTACTGCTAAGCCAATTAAGTTATCTTAACCGCTATAATTTTCCTTTAAAGTTCATGAAATGCGCTATGATCACGAATTTTTCCAGATTTTTCAAGCCAGCAGTTTAGCTTTTAGAGGGGGGGGGACGCCCCACTGGAACAAAAATTTGCACTTTAAAGTTTAATATTTCGTAAATGAAGCATTCAATCGAAAAATGGTATTAACAACCCTGAAATCATTTTAAAAGACCTATTCAACGATATTCCACACGACGGGGTAGACGATAAAAAAAAATCATCCCCACTTCTCATAATGGGAGTTACCCTAAAAAAAATATTTTTCACAATTTTATTTTAGCTCTTTGTCGGCGTAATTTATGTACATACCCCCACAAAATTACAGCTTTCTAGTATTTACGGTCTCTTAGCAAAACCTTGGACAGACAGACAGACAGACGGACATGACGAAACTATAAAGGTTCCTTGTGAACCTACGGAACCCTAAAAATGGGTAGTGCTTCAAGTTTTTAAGAATATAGGTAAGTACCTATACGCCAAATACTTACTAGAATTTATTTGTAACATTTTAGTTCATTGTCCCAGATAAAAGCTTGTTTTTAAAAATATTTTTTACTTATAATTTATTTAATATTATATCCGCATCTGTCGATTAAAAAAAAAAAAAGGGCCAGTTTCACCGGTTCCTGATAATGCGTGATAGTTATCTGACACATGCCCCCATATAAGAGCTGTCAAAAATCTCTTCAGGATTTCTACCAGGAACCGGTGAAACTGGCCCTAATTCGATTCAATTATCTAAATGTTGTAAATAA
Source organism: Cabera pusaria (assembly GCA_954871355.1). NCBI lineage: Eukaryota > Metazoa > Arthropoda > Insecta > Lepidoptera > Geometridae > Cabera > Cabera pusaria. Next base: position 16,992,730 of record OX940896.1, read on the forward strand.
AAAAATATAGTTTTTTGTTTTAATTTTTAAATTTACTTAGTAACTAACGGATCTGGCAGACGTTGTCCTGCCTAATTGCGATCAGGCGCCATTTATCGGGTCCAATTATGAATCTAAACCATTTTTTAAAATAAATATAAATAAGCTAAAAAGCAATACGGCCCACCTGATGGTAAGTGGTTACCGCCGCCTATTAACACCTGAAATACCAGGTGCAATACTAGTGCGTTGCCTGCTCTTTTGAAAGAGGAATCTGTTAACTCTCCTTTTGAATCAACTCAGATCAACCTGCTGTGGGAAAACATCAAGATCTAGCACGTACGTGGAAAGAGCAAATGCTTGAAACGCGTTGTGTGGGAGGACCACGTGTCTATAATATGAGGGTGAGCCTTCTCACGAATACGCGAGTTCCTGTGGTAAAATCGAGAGGTAGTGATCACATTAAAGAGCTCATCAGAGCATTCCCCGTGATAATATCTATAAAATAGACTAAGCGAACCAATATCGCGACGAAGACTCAACGGTTCAAGTGTATTAGTCAGCGTCGCGTCATTGACTACTCTAATGGCTCTTCTCTGAAGGGATTCAAAAATTGGTCGCAGCTGATACTTCGGTACACCACTCCAGATACGAGTTTGCTGGCAGTATTCCATATGCAGTCAAATCTGCGCTTTGTACAACAAAAGTCGTTGACTCAGCGTGAAGTACTCCTTAGCTCTATTTAGTACACCGAGTTTTTTAGCTGTGACTTTAGCTTTGCTAGCTAAATTACTCCCGAACTGGACCTTATTGGAGATGTTGACACCTAATATGCTGATTTTCTTCGACAAATTGAGGGGAATGCTCTAGATCTTTGGAGCTACATTGAATGGACTCTTTTTTGTGGTAAATGCGATAGCTTGCTTATTTGTGGGGTTGAACTTCACAAGATTTTGGAGTGATTTGACTGTAATTTTACACAAACCAACATAATATAATAGAATACAAGCAAAGCCGCATGGTGCAACTAGCTTTGACTAGTAACAGATATGTGGCACTGGCACGCAACACTCTAATTTTTTTAATGATTTACATGACATGTACCTTTACAGATACTGCACTGCGCCTACCAGACATAATAATGTTAAGTGTGGGGGTAAGGAGGTCTTCAGTTTTGTGTAGCACAATGTTGTGTGGATTTTAGTAAAAACTAGCACAATGTTGTGTGGATTTTAGTAAAAACTTCGAAAAAGTACCTTGTATTAAAAATGAGACGTTCAACGGTGGTATCGCGTGAAGTCAAGTGCCGAATTTTTGAATTTTGATAACTAGTTGCTGCCAAATCTTCGTCTGCTGTCTGTGGTTTTTTTTTCGTTTAAAAAAAAGGGTGTCGCCTAATTGGCGCTAGATGTCGTAATCTGTCCGTGAGCGGCGACATTTAGTCTCACATGCCCTGTAATTTCACTGGACACATTGCCACTTAAGCCGAAAAAAAATCCTATTCCATGGCTGGATTAGTTGGTAAATTCGTGGTACAGCCCTAGGTGGACTAGCAAAAGTCCTACCACTGCAATGGATTGATTGCTACAATTTATCACGACGCTACACTACGACCGACATCTAGAATTATTGTATTGATAGATCAGAGATATTATCTAGAGATGTATCAGGTAGCGTCCAGACCTTTATAATTGTGTCGAGGGAAAAGTCACTTGACACTTCTTTTTGCAAACTGAACAATTTATGATCGTACAAAACGAAAAAACCGACTTCACATGCCGCGATAGTGAAAATATTCACTATAGCCATAATCTTGTCATCGAGATATCAAATTTATTTTTATTGTATATCTCCATATCTTCGAAAATAATTATCAGGTATCGATAAAATTTGAATGGGGCCAAACGGGAGGCAGAATCTCTTAAGCAAAAAGTTTTTTTTTCAATTCGATTAAGATTTGACGAAGTTCTGAGGTAACAAACATAAAAAATAAATATAAAAAACAGCCGAAATTAGAACTTTCTCTTTTTTGTGAAGTCGGTATTAACCGACTTCACAAAAAAGAGAAAGTTCTAATTAAAAAATAAAAAATTCTAATAAAAAAAATAAAAAATTCTAATAAGAGCAAATATTTCTGTTTCACGGTTGTTGTTGTGTCGTTTCAACTGAAAAAGTGAAAAATAAATAAATTTGTTGAAATGCTATTCCTGATAAATGAAACGACCAATCAAACTTTTTAATATATTTACACTCATAATAAAATATTTACATTATTAGTGCCTGTGTATTTACATTATTTCTGTACAAAATAACACAATTCACATTAATATATGTAATTAAACTTAAATTGTATATATTATTCCTTTTTAATCTTGAAACAAATACATATGAACTGAAATAAACGTCGCGATGAACCTAAATGAAGTTGATAAAAGGTAGCTCGACTTGATAAGCGGAGCGGATGAACGAGGAACTCGTTCGTCTGATATAACGCTTGATGCGACGACAACGCGCCGTCCGCTTGAACCTTCATTTCGCGTTTCATCTGGTGCTGACACGCTGCTCACTTCTGGTACGACACATGTTGCTGGTTTTTCCTGTGGAAAAAAAAAATTTTAGATTTACTACGGCAAACGATAACTAATAAATACTAATATTATAAAGAGAGAACATTTGTATTTTTGTATGTTTGTAATGAGTAAGCTCAAAAACTACTGAACCGATTTAAAAAATTCTTTCACTACTACATAGAATGGACTTTCGGAATAAAAATAGGCTATATATTATCCCGTTGAAATCAAAGGTACATTCGTGGAGACCTAATTTGCAACCTAAGTCGGCAAATAAACGGTCGAAAAAACACGTTTCTTACGAACGCTGCTTAATTGAAAATAGATAGAAGAATATTTTCTATGCAAGAGTTGTACAACTTAATAAGACCTATAAAAAAGTCCGCGACCGCATATGTCTATCTCTGAAGGTTGACTCACAGTAACCATTTTAATCTTAAAATTTTTGTTATAAAATATTACATAACTTCCAAGGCTATTTTCAAGTATATAGTATTAATCCTTATCCAAATAATTACGTTAATTAGCTTGGCCACATATGATAAATTAAAATTGTCCTTTACAGTATATAATTCAAATGAAAACTCTAGAAAATATCACGAATTTCACAAACACGCATCGCAAAATTAATAAAATATTTGCAGTGAAACCACAGGTTAGGTCATAGTTACTACGAAAATATTATTATAAGCTTAGCTATGCTGTAGATCCCCACCGATCACAATCAATTTGAAGTCAATATAGTGTAATAATATGATCTATTGTATAAAATAATATTCATCTATATATATAATAATATAATATAATATTTTGAACCACCCCGACTGATCTATGTATAATAGCTTTTTGCAATGACTCTAATCTCGACATTTAAAATCTGAGCTGTAAGTTGGTGAGGATTTGAGTATTCTGTAGAGTCTAGGAGGCTTCCATGTTCTTACAATATCGTTGAAGAAGAAGATTTTCGAATTGATCAGACCTATGAAAGTTGATTTCATAGCGCAATGAACTAGAAAAAAGCTCATCATTTTATAACGATTGAACGAATTTTCATGAATCAAAGCTAAGAAAACTCTCGATGAAGACATCTATCAAACAAAAAAAAACTATCAATAATAAAAACAAAATCGGTTCATCCGGTTAGGTGCTAAGATGCTACAGACAGACACACAGAAACACACGTTAAACGTATATTACCCCTACATTTTGCATCGGGGAACGCCGTAAGGTTACGGCGGCAGATGTACTCCTTGGTGGTAAGCTACTTTTTGGTAGATTTAATGATCCCACTACCACTGTACGAAAACTCATGATTCATGAATGTACATAAAACTTTCATTGGAAGGTATATAGCTAGGATTAGAACCAACGACTGTCGGGTCAGAATCAAGGTAACTATCCTTTACGCCAAAGGGCCGTCCAATATCAATACGTAAGTATTATAAAACAAAGTTCATCACTGCGTCTGTCTGTCTGTTCGCAATAATCTCAATAGCTACTGAACGGATTATCATGCGGTTTTCACCAATAGCCAGAGTGTTTATGAGGAAGGTTTAGGTGCATAATTCGTTAAGGTTTTGTGTAAATTGGATGAAATATGACGATGGTTGTTAAATATGTTCATATTTTATATTCGATGCAACAAACTGATGCAAATTTTGTAGGCATATATGTTCTACCCGTGCGAAGCCGGGGCGGGCTGCTAGTATTATATATTAAGATACATCTAAATTTTGCAATCCATTTACATCACATATTTTTTTATTGTTTTAATTAAGATACGAATTCGATAAGCACCAGTTTAAAACTGAATTTAAGAATGTCGTTATATTTGACAGTTGAACAAATGTGTAATCGATTAAAATATAAGGGAATTTATCGAGCGTCTCATCGATTACATGTTTATTTAGCCATTAAATCTAATATTATAAGAATCTTTGTCCTGACATACTGACTGACTGACTGACAGACAACGCACAGCCTAAACCGCTGGTCGTAGAGACTTGAAATTTCGAAGGTATATATTTGTCTTAGTATGTTAACGTGTACTAAGAAAGGATTTTCCAAAATTCACCCCTTTAGGGGATGAAATGGGGGTTCAAAGTTTGTATGAAGAAACACGATTAGATAATATTTTTTATTCGAAACTTTACACAAGTGCTTGAGTAAAAAAATAAAGTAAATACTTGTTTCAGGCTTTTTGAAATTTCACCCCTAAGAGGGTAAAATGGGATAACAAAATCTGAAAATCAATATTGTTTTGGATTGCACTGAAATTTGGCATGCAGATAGTTATTACGACGTTAGTTCCCTCTGATAAATTATTTTCTAAAATTCATCTCTTAAGGGGATGAAACGGGGGTTCAAAGTTTGTGTGAAGAAACAATATTATATAGTTTTTTTCTATTCGAAACTTCACACAAGTGCTCCAGTAAATAAATAAGAAAATTCGTGGATCAGGCCTTTTTGAAATGCGGGTAGCATTTCAAAAAGGCCTGATCCACGAAGAAAGGCCTGAAAAAAACCCACTTTACCCTAAAAGGGTAAAGTGGGGTTAGAAAGTCTAAAATAAATATTGCTTCGGATTGCGCTGAAATATCGCATGCAGATAGTTATTTTGACGTAGGTATCGGCTAGGAAATAATTTTTCAAAATTCACTCTTTAAGGGGGTGAAGCGGGAGTTTAATGTTTGAACCGATTTGGTTTTAACTTCTTTGATGTCTTTAATAATACAAAGGTTTTTACAAAATAAATGTTTTAAGTAAATAAAAAAAGTCTTTAACGCGGGCATAGCCGCGGGGCACTTTTAGTTAAATATATATTTATTTGGTAATTCAATTTTTTTAATAGGTGATTTACCGATTAATCCGGAAATTAAATTGTGCTTTTTCGTTCCTTCAGAAAGGATACAGAATGTAACAATAACATTTCAATCTCACAATAAGAAATCGTCCAAGTCACAATACGTAGTACGTAGGGTAACTTAGACGATTTACGTATTCCGTACAAGTAATTCGTCTCACAGCTTGAAGGAATTCAATTCCACGCACCTATTAGTTTAGGAGGCAACTTACCACCGGCTGCGTGAAATTAATCTTCTCCTGACACCGACGAGATTGGTGAGCGAGGCACGCCGCATAGGCGATCGCGTGTGGAATGTAGCTTTGTTCGACCACGCCGGCGAACAGTGTGGTCGCCATTGGACCTGAAAATGTTGCTTATTTATCGGCCAGTTCACAACTGAAAACGTTTATAAGGCTTCGTACATGTGTTCTGTTTTGTGTTGATTTTAATGCGCTTTGTATTTAAAATTAATAGGATAGCTGTTATTTACCAGCACCATCGGCGGCTGTATTTTCTTACAGGCAAGTATGATTGATGCCGATTGACTATTGATGCAATTATGAATTATCAGGCTGATTATTGACAAATTATGTTGTACATGTGTGTATGTTAAGTGTGATTTAATTTTATATGGCGTGAATAATTTTATGTGGCGTTAACTATCAAAAGGCGGCAGTCGATTAACAAATAACATCTACTTAAAATTGTAGTAAATTGGCCGGGTCGTTATTTCCGTTGCCTGGCAATACGCGGATTAGGTCACAATAAAAAATCCGAGATCGAGATAGCACTTTTGATTAATAAAAATACTTTCTAAGAAAGACTATTATTAATATTTTTAATCGTAGCTTATTTATTACCTACCCACAATCTATCTACATACAAAAGGAATCGGCATTACATTTTAGAAGCAATTTTCGTAATAATAATAAGGAATATTAAATAATAAATAAGGAATATTTTGCATAATTTTGGTGGTACAATTTCCATATAAAAGCTTAATGCACAAATATAAGTAAATGGAACAAAAACTTGCAGTAAAATCACCTCTATTGGTCTTATAACTACTAACTATTATATATAGTCTTTACATATGAAAAATTATACTTACTTACATAATTTATTAAATATGAACATGTTATTCAATCAATTATTATTTGTTTGAACTTGACTCAGACTTTTGTTATATACAATTTCATGTAATTTAATCAAATTATAGAGATAAATATAATTTCCCATGCATATATACATATATACGATCAATAGATGTGATTTTAATTGAAATGTAGCCTATGTTACCCGGACCATATTATGAACAAATCAATTGACATCTTATTCACACAATCGAGTGAATAATTTATGTGCTACGAAAAAACATACGTTAATACAAACAGACACACACTGCTAAAATCATAACCCTTCCTTTTGTCATTGGGTAAAAGATGATGAATTATAAAAATAATTCAATATTTATCACTATTATCACAGATCAGCATATATACAAGCTACACAATCTACATAATCCATGTTCAAAGACAGAATATATCCACAGCATTAGTGATCGAATACAGACGTAAAACCTTAACTTACTTGAGCTTGCTTATACAAACACAAAGCCAAACTTAATCTCATTGACAGTTAAAGTTATTCACAATCTATCCAAGACATGGAAAAATATTTGGCGTTTCAATCTTTGCTTTCCATCACACACTAGATCGCACATCCATAATGTATTTGATATGAATAATTTAGCAACTAGCGAGGGTGGCATTGTTTACGTGTCTCAGCCTTTAATCCCATTACCTTGACTTTTTCTTATGATAAGCATCCTAAAAGGCTCTCGGATAGATCTAGCTTCATTCAATTGCCTACTATCTCTCTAGGGCTCTTTGGATCTCAGTAAATGACAAGATACGGCGGATAATCCCATTTTTACCTTAAGTGCTTTTGAGGCATCGAACAATAAATTCCCTAAAAGAGCTTTCTATAATTTTGCAGTATAATATTCTTTAAATATACTTCATTGTTATTTCTAAATTAAGATCTATAAGATTTTTTTCAATAAGTTTTTTGGAGCCGTTCTGTCTCTAACTAATCATGTCAGCCAAATTAATAAGAATAACACAAAGCAAAGCGTATTTATTTTATGTACCTAAAATTAATATTATATTGTATTTAAGTAAACATTTTACAAAAGTCAAACTCAAAATATCCAATACTTGTACTGTGAAAGTTAAAATAAAACCTACATCTGAAACCTTAACAAATTAGGTAGGTAGGTACAACCCAGCCACGCTCCGAGCTGAAATGGGGCCAAAAATTTAACGTCTCTGCTTAATGCAATGACGTAAAACGGTATCGCAGTTTCATTTCCGAAACACATTGTGTTACATTGCACCAAATTACAGAAAGGGGTTAGAGCATTACCGTACATTAAGTTAAGTATCGGAGTCTCTGAGACCTCTCTTTATCTCACGACACTGTACTAAGATTTCAACCGAGCAATTTTATCTTTGCTGTCTTTATAATCATAAAATGGAGACTGTACAAAGTTTAACAGCTTCTCGTATAATAGTCCTAGAGTCTAAATTGCTACAATTACAAGGGATGAGAATTCAACTACCACTTCGGATAATGACTTGGAGCGGCGCGGCGAAATAGTAATTTGCGTGTCCTGACGTTATAATAATTATCGAGCGGAATGAGGGGAAAATCAACACAATAATTTTATCATTATCATTACCACTTATTTGCTGAATATATGATACAGAGTGGAGTTACAAAATTATTTTTTGAGTTAAATCATTATGCGACATGTAAAAATAAAACATTATTTCACTAAATATGAAAAAAATGAAGATCTTATCAAAAGTACAATTGCAATTTAAAATATATATAACATTTTTTAGAATATATTCTTTTAGGCTAGCGTTTGCCAACTAACTTGTCTGATGGAAAACGATGATGTGGTCGAAGATGGTGAACACGCTAGGCCTAGATTTCTCTGACTTTCAAGGGCTGTGTACTGCTGGAACACCGCTTAAGCTATAGCGGCAGATTTTCTCCTTCCTTCTCCTGCGACAGGCGGACAACAAAGTGATCATATAAGGGGTTCATTTTCCTTTTGTAATACGTGTGACCTTAAAAAATATTCGAAAGCAATTTTGTAGAAACGGCAAGCAACATAATTATGAGTTTTATTTTCATACCCAAAGCGTATATAGGAACGTCCTCTCCGCCATGTGTCGCCCATTGCCTTGGCACAGCGGCTGCATGCACTGCATCGGCGGTAGCGGTAGCGGATGAGGAAGTGTTAAGAGGTAGCGCTCTCGGCTCTGAATGACCAGGTCCTGTTCCATACAGCAGTGTGGTGTACCGCAGGCCGTCGATGTCTGATACCACTGTGTCTGCACCTTTAGAAAAAATGTCAAAAGTAATGCTTCTGATGTTGATATCCTAGCATTAATGTTTACTTATTTCTGTATGAACTGTTTGCATTATACCAAGCAACACTGTAAATTGGAACCAACAAAAAGAAATATTACATTTGAAATGTAGGGAATGAAGAACAATTTTATTTCTATAGGTCATCTTTTTCGTGCTCAGAGTTTAACCTTGTGTCTTTTTACTGCATTGTTCATGATTATCACTATTCGATCTTCTTTAAGCAATCGTTTGTGTATTTGCCTACTTGAATTTTGCCTTCTAAAATTTTTTTGGTAATCTGTGGTATCCTTTTACTAGGCGGAGGTGGTCTTAAATAAATCTCTATCGTATCTGTATCTGTTTTTCAAGTTATTTTGTGATTCTATTGTACATATAATCTTGATGGAAATCGATATATCGAAACTCTTCAACGCAAATCGCCCGTACGAATCATCGAGGTACATGTAAACCAGAGGCGCCCATCATAAACTGACTTACGTGCCGAGCGGCGCGCGATCGGGCGTGAGGAGTACTTACGCTAAACTAAGCGAGATGTAGATTCAGCACTGCTTTTTATTTGAACGTATAGTTCGCGACGCCACATCTGGTACGTAATACATACATAATTATACATCGATGGTGCGAATAGTTATTTTAAGATCGCGTATTGTATTACTCATTTATTTATTCTTCTTTATTACTACATGTCAAGATATTGTCATGATTATCATTTCATCTAAAAGTCATTTAAAAAAAATCGTTTGTTCATCTCTACCAATAATATTATCAACATGCCACCTCTTCTTTGATTGAACATCCCTTCCCCATCCCAAACTCTATAAATAATGTTATATTTTGTCCGCAATAAAGCAAAACGCAAATTAATATAGCAATTGAAGCTTACCTAATACTGGATGTCCCCTCGGCGTGGCTTGGCCTCCAAAGGTCATCACATGACCGTGATCAGCTGTCACCACTATAAGCGTTTCAGCCGGATTCACTCGCTCCAAAGCCGCAAGTAACGCCGTTTCGAGTTCCAGTGTCTCGTCTAGCGCCCGGTACGGGTTGTTGTAGTGATGCGCATGGTCTATCCTACCACCTAGAAATATCATAATGCTGTTAAATGAAGTAATAATTACTTGTTTAGTTTGGCTTTTGGAGTGAATTTTAAATTATGATAATAAGCAATCAGCTGCACTAGTGGGACTATTGCTTTTCCACCTAGTAAGTTCTACCAGTATCACCACTTTCAACGTAATTCAGCCGTTAAAATAGATTTTTTTTTAATATGAAGTGCAGTCTCGCGGTAATATAATTAAAAAGGGAATATGGATGTAGTAAAAGGGTGTCTCAGAAGGAGTGCAGTTTTTCATTTCAAAATAAAAACAAGTATTTTATGACAGAGTTGTGATATTTATATTGTATTGTAAAGAAGACATGTTCCGATTAAGTATGGAATAAAATATCCGGCAAATGACCACTACGGCTCCGATGACAGGCAATTAATCTTTTCATGAAATTTTCCATGACTTTTGCACAGAGATGTGGCTGTATTTCAGCGATGACGCGTTTGATTTCCGATTTGACTCAGGAATTGTTAGATTTCACAAAACTCCAAAGAAAAAAATCGCACGGCGTTAAATCGCACGATCTTGGTGGCCAGTTGACATCAGAATTTCGTGAGATAATGTGATTCGAGCGGTTTCAGCGTAACTTGCCCCTTTTTTGTAATGAGTTTTCACAATTATAACGCGTTGTTCTTTCGAAAAGCGCTCCATTTTTAATAATCGGAATAAACAGAGGTGACAGCTGTCAAATTTCAGACTTGCCACTTGCATGAATAAAAAAATCAAATTTTAAAAAATGCACTCTTACTGAGACAGCCGTTATAAATTTACTTGAAATCAATTAATTTTCGAATCATTATTGTTCTGGTGTAGCATGTTAAAACTTAAAATACTCTTAAATGTTTTAAAATTTCATATGAAAAATGCAAAAAAAGCGTGGGAAATTTTAATTTGCAAAACACATCACCACTTGTCAATCAGAAAGTGACGTCACAGCGCACCACACGGTCTCCACAGATTAAATCTTTTTCATAGTACTAATATGCACTGCTGTACGAATACTTACTATTTCTATTAAACATATTTAATCTGTGGAGACCGTGTGGTGCGCTGTGACGTCACAAAGGCGCGCGAAAATTTGGCGGCGTTTTAGATATTTTTTCAATGCAAAAACTATTTTTAACCGACGAAAAAAAAACGGAGGAGGTTATCAAATCGACGCGTATATATATTTTTTTTATGTATGACCACGCATAACTTTTTACAGAGTAGTCTGATTTGATAATTCTTTTTTTATTGGAAAGGGTATACCCCCAAGGGGGTCCCATTTAAATTTTAACGAAATCGGTCGAGCCGTTTTGAATAAATCAACAAAAATAATCAATAAAAGTATCATTTTTTGGATTATTGTATCATGCCATCAATGTTTGTCAACAAATACTGGAAAAAACAAAGAGCCGAAAATCGGGCTCAGTTGCGTGTCTTGAGAGAGGCATATGTCCAAGAGTGGACTGATACCGGCTGATTATGATGATATTGTACAGGTGGTACCATTTAAATTTCATCGAGATATGTTGAGCATCTCCAGAGATATCAAGATAAACACCTCAAACTTATTAATAATAACTTATTAGTTTTTTATGTAATCTTAAATTATTTTTATTATTATTACAGAGCATAAATGTTTTATATAACGTTTGTCTAGGCCAGAAGTAAGCAATGACACCTGCTTTTAACATGTAGATTATGGCTACAAAAAAAATTAAAATAATTATTTTAACAAAAAAATTAAACCGCCGAAAAAACTGAAAAGCAAAAAATAATTAAACTTTTTTATTTAAACTTAATAACAAAGTTCTTAAACTACTGTTAGTATATATAAGTATATATTTTTGTAATTGTTTAGAATTTATAACTAAACATAATAACTAAGTTCTTAAACTAATGTAAGTATGTATACCTAAGTAATTTTGAGTCGGCGCCAAATAATCAATAAGCAAAGATCACTAAATAACCTCTTAAATTTAAAGAAATAATCAAATCAAATTAACAATGCAACGTGAAATTTCCAGCGATGAACATAAACATTCCAAAAATGCGCTTCCACACGACCCACAGACTAAATAGAGATGCACGACCACTCGAAACGACGTGTGCGCGTCACGGGCCGTCACAGATTACTATATTATGTGGTGCCCGTTCGGGTTGCAGCCTCGCTGACATTGACTTCGTCAACACTCGGCATTTTCCGGCAAACTGGCGTGTCGCGCCATGGCTCCGCCGCGCATTACGCTTTACGTAATTAATTAATTTGCTTATTTGCCGCCGACTCAAAATTACTTAGGTATACATACTTACATTAGTTTAAGAACTTAGTTATTATGTTCCGTTAAAAACTCTAAACAATTACACAAATATATACTTAGGTATACTACTAGTAGTTTAAGAATTTCGTTATTAAGGTTAAATAAAAAAGTTTAATTATTTTTTGCTTTTAGTTTTTTCGGCGGATTAATTTTTTTGTTAAAAAGTTTTATTTGTAGCTGAATTTGAACACTTTCAGTATTATTTTTTTTTTTTTACTGTGTTAAATGGATGTAATCAGTGAAATAAAAATATTAAAAAAAAATCATGCCTGTTCCCTATTATATTACCGTGGCAGTGTCCAGTGCTGGGCATGTAAAAACGGCCGTATTTATGGAGATTTGGGAAAACGCATAGCAGTAGATTTGACACAAGTAATGTCAACAATGTATTGTATTGATCGTCACTATACGTTAGCGAGCACTGTTATACCCCTTAGTGTTGTTTATGAATACGGGGGTGAGACCTCCATAGTGCTGTTTTTTAATACGGGGATAAATATTGTCTCTCGGTAACAGGCGCAGTGCAGTGACGTGCAAAACTCTGACAATCTAGAGTTTTATACGTACCACAGTTTTTGTTACTGCAGCCTTGTTACAGTAGATGCCATCGCATCAGGCGTTTATGTTATTTTTAACCGACTTTCAAAAAAAGGTTCTCAATTGGTCTATTTTTTTTTTGTATATTTTCACGCGATTTTGTCACGCGATTACTCCGTAAGTTGTGAACCGATTTGAATGATTCTTCTTTTAATCGGTAGGTTTCGTTTTCGAAGTGATCCCATTTTAATTTCATCGATATCTGATGAGTATCTCTAGAGATATGACGATAAACGTCTCAAACTTGCCACTGAAACTGACACGCGCGGCATGAAAGTCGGTTGTTTTAGTTTTTAAACTATGTTAATTATTGTTACAGCCTTGTTATAGCAGATGTCAGCGCATCAGGCATATATGTTATTTTTAATGTTTAAAAGCATATTTTATATTATCGTCCTTCACAATCTCATTATTTTATTTACTGTTCGGTTGTATATAAGAAATCACTTTAAGCGATAGAAACGCCTTTTGCATTGCTTTAGTAATAAGTTTTGCGTATATAATAATTTTTAATTGTTTCTGTTCTTTTGGTGAACATTTAAATATAATTATAGTATTTTTTTTCAATTTGCTCATATATTAATTTACATACAAAACCATATGAGCATTAGATATGCATTAGAATTTTATATTATACATGATTTAATCGGAAATGCATTTTTTACAAGCTTTTTTTCATTTAATATTATAAAAATAATTTCGAAGAAGTTAGATCATTTTTTTTAGTTACCCAAATCTGTCTGTATTATTATATGTATATAACCTTAAATTACTTATAGTTTATATAACCGTAGATTATAAGGGTTAATAGATAAACATGAGCCCAAGGAACTCATGAAAAATTCTTCACGATCATACGTAAAAAGCTTAACTGTTAACTCTCTTCTTAATACTTGTTTTTTAGGTACTGAATAATTTATTAAAGATCGTTGGATACGGTGCTTACTGTGTATGCCAAAATAAGGTAATAAAAATGTTTAACGAGAAATATATGGACCATGAATGGAACATGAGACAGCTTGTATTATAACAGCTTTTTTGTGCCAAATTGAATTGGATTGTACACACTAAAAGGGACTTGTAACTTAGACCAAATAAATTATAAGTAAAACATATTTTTAATAACAAGCTTTTACCTGGCACTATGAACTAAAATGTTAAAAATAAATTCTAGTAAGTATTTGGTGTGTAGGTACTTACCTATATTCTTATAAGCATGAAGCACTACCCGTTTTTCAGGCTAGGTAATTACTATACTTCAGTGCCTTAAGCTTTTAAAAATATAGGTAAGTACCTACACGCCAAATACTTACTAGAATTTTTTTTAAACATTTTAGTTCAGTGTCCCAGATAAAAGCTTGTTTTTAAATATATTTTTTACTTATAATTTATTTTTAACTTTTTAGTAGGCAGGTATAAATACCGACTACCTACTTACTACCTAAGTATTTAAGAGAAGGCATGATGTTTTAAAATATTCCACGGATATTTGATGTGATTATGGGTAAAGTGCTCTTCAAGGGAAATCTATCGACTCGGTGGGGCTATGTTGCTTTATAACAGCCTAGAAATGCCATGGCCACCTAACAGTTTCATCATCAGATCCTGGCTATCATTTAAGTGTAAAGTGCTCCTCAAGACGAATCATTTGAGCCCGGATTCACTGAAGCTACGTTATTTTATCACAGAGATGTGGCTGCCTTCCAGCTTCATCACCAGTTGCTAAATATCATCTAGGTGTAAAGTTATCTTCAAGACGAATCAATCGAGCTCAAACTCTGTAGTGTTTTGTTTTTTTATCACAGATATTCCGTGGCTGCCTTTCAGCTTCATCATCAGACCCTGGATATTATCTAGGTGTAAAGTTCTTTACAAGACGAATCAATCGAGCCCAAATTCGTAAGAGTTATGTTGATTTATCACAGAGATGCCGTGGCCACCTTCCAGCTTCATCATCAGACCAGCTTCATGGTACCATATCATTGTATTGTCACCGAATATACATAAGTACACCAAATTTGAGTCCAATCGAATATCGGAAAGTGAGTCTAATTTAGCTTCCAAGATTCCACCCGAACATACATAGTGACATACATACATACATACATTGCAAGTTAAATAAAAGCTTGTAAAAAGCTATGTATAGAACTCCACAGATTTTTAATGAGTATTAAATAAAACTGGCCAAGTGCGAGTCAGCATCGCGTCTCTTATCGCACACTGAGGGAGGGTTCCGTACAATACGAAACATAACAGAGTCTCAACCTCATATATTTGATTAATTGATATTACCAAAAATATTTGGTTTGGTCGCAATCTAGAAAGACGGGGCTCGTTTACTAGCGCCATCTATGTCATTCTGCCGAAACTAATTAGATAAATGGCGTTTAAAAACACGTTTTTTGTATGGGGAACCCCTTTAATTCTTTACTTTATTTTATTTTTAGTATTTGTTGTTCTAGCGGCAACAGAAATACACCATCTGTGAAAATTTTAACCGTCTAACTATCACGGTTAATGAGCTATAGCCTGGTGACAGACGGACAGACAGACAGACAGACAGACAGACGGACAGCGGAGTCTTAGTAATAGGGTCCCGTTTTACCCTTTGGGTACGGAACCCTAAAAAGCCTCACAATGCTTCGAAACAATATTGGTTGTGCGGAGAGTGAAACAAATAGCTTCGAATGAAGTTATCGTAGTTTTACAGTAGTTTATTTCATTTTTATTTCAGTAGTTAAATACACATATTACTTTCATATTAAAATTATTTTATAAAACACAAGATCAAGAACTAAAACCCGACAACTTGAAAATCACGATTAAAAAAGTATGAAATAATAAATATTCCCTTTTGATTTTTTAAAGTCTGAACTATTCAATATTTATCGTTTGTTTAATGAACAATATACGAACAAATATATAATTTGATAAGTATCAAAGAAAAAAATTTTCAAAGTGATGCTCAGAGAAAAGCCGTGGTCGTATGTCACTTTGCCCTTATGCTTATGATGGCTTACTACTGTAAGATTGTATTGTTTCCGTGGCATGCGACCACTATTATTGCTATTACACGAAGAAATATATTATGTAGCCTATATTATCACATTTATTCCCATAACGTAAGTCATAGCTGATCATAATAACAATGTATTTTCTAAATGTGAGTATTATAAAATCCAAACTTATGATAAAAAAGCCAATACAAGGAAACAGTTTAACAAAACATCCGAATTTTATTTGTCTTCAAAATTACACACTTCATTACTGTGTTCCCACAGCCCGCGCAAATATAGCAACATAATAGAATTTATATACTTTCGTTCAGGTAATGTTCCTTCCATTTTCCTGCCATACATGTCAAACATACCTTCAATGAGCAGGAAAAACCCCTTATCATTCTTCAAGAGGACTGACAGTGCGGCGCGTGTCATGTCGGCTAGCGAGGGGTCGTCAGCTTTTACAGTAGCGCCCGCAGCCACGCCCTCTTCCGCATCGGGGGCTGCTCCTCTCTCAGCGTTGAACTCCATGTGGGAATATTCGAATAAACCTGTGAAAACAATATGAATTCAATTATGTACACAGAGGCGAGATTGGAGGCGTCGGTGAGCGCCTCCACTTGCGATCCTGATGATGGCTACCGAAACACCTCAAACTTGATACTGAAAATGATCGACTAGCGCGGCATATGAATCAGTTCTTTTTTCGTTGTGTAAAAGATCGTAAATTATCGTATCTGTTTTACTACAGATGTGAGACAAAGATAGTATAATAGGTATCTACTATTTGTAAAACTGTCAAATATAAATCAGCACCAAACACTACATTTTATAAAACAAAGTCCTCACCCGCGTCTGTCTGTCTGTTCGCGATAAACTCAATAGTTTTTAGGGTTTCGTACGGTTCTCAAAAGGTAAAAATTCTTTTTCAATAAAAATTAAACCGACTTCATTACCACAAACAGGCACTCAAAAGCGAACAATAAATTACTTAATATAATTATTATAAGCGCTACCCACTTATCTATTTGAAGTCGGTGCCAGCCAAGTCTATTGGATAGTAGATAGATACTATGTATGTAGAAGTAGTAAGTAGGTAAATATGTAGGTAGTATCTATCTACTACCTATTAGACTTGGCTGGCACCGACTTCAAATAGATAAGTGGGTAGCGCTTATAATAATTATATTAAGTAATTTATTTTTCGCTTTTGAGTGCCTGTTTTTGGTTATGAAGACGGTTTTAATTTTTTTGAAAAATAATTTATTATAACCTTTTTAGTGCAAATAAGTTTTAATTAAATTACATGCATCTATAAAATTTCGTGTCTGGGCCGTTATACACTGACGGATATATACTTTGTGAAAATTTCAAGTATGTACTTATTACGGTGAAGAAGGCACATCTGTAAAATGCGCACATATAGATACACGGACAGATGGACGGACAGACGAACGGACAACAAAGTCTCAGAAAGTGTTCATTTGGTACCCTTTGGGTTCGGAACCCTAAAAAATTGACTTTAAATGCTGTGCTAGTGAAAATATTTACTATTCATAATAATGTCATCAATATATCAAAGGACGAAGTATCTGACACACACGATAATTATTTGTCTATTTTATTACAATAATTCCAAATACTTTTATAACACGGACTAGTTGTATTCCAAAATGAATATTAAAAAGTATTATTTGTGATTATTAACATTAATTGCCGCCATATGGCCCCACACAGTCTGAATCACTCTACTACGTTATAAGAGTTGAAAATTCCTTACATTGTTAATACCCGAATTATGAAAGCACTGTGTAGCCAACCTAACCACGGAAATATTATTTACGTAGTAGGTACCTATTATATAATCTGTGGTATTATGCTTATACATTTTTTTTCGCAGTGTTTGTTGGTACAAATTACGTTCATAATTCTGAGTTATTTAATTATGTATGCAGTGTCGCGGGACTGATATGGCCGCCATCTTCGCCAAACGTCATGTCATGTCAAAAAATATTAACTAACTTTGCACCCTAACAAGAATTTGCCCTGTAGAACATTCCAGTGAAGAAAAATTAATTATCCCCACCTTTATTTCTATCTCGCTCAGAGTTCATAAAAATATCTGTTAAAAAACCAAAATCAACGTGAAGAAAGATGTAAAAACATTATTCAAGGTCATATTTTTTAGTTCTTAAAAGTTTATGCAATAGCAACCTCCATTGTGTATAATCATCATGGGACTCTTCTTCTAAAACCAGTACATTCTCCTGTGTTTGAGGTATTTATCTCCATATATCTGGAGATACTAATCAGATCTCTATGAAATTACAATGAGACTACCTCGGAAACGTATCCTACCTATTAAAAAAAGAATCATTTAAATCCGTTCACAATTGACGGAGTAATCGCGTAACATGCACACAGAAAAAAAACATACAGACGAATTGAGAACCTCTTCTTTTTTTGTGAAGTCGGTTAAAAAAGGAACCCTTATAAGATCACTTTCTTGTCCGTCTGTCCGTGTGTGTCACCACTGATTTTCTCAGGAACGGGTAGACCTAGCAAGTTGAAATTTATACCAAATACTGAGGTCTATAGTCTATTAGGTTTATAAAAACCAAGGTCCTGAATCAACACGATAAAAATATATGGGCAAATTTAGATTTTTGCGAAATTTTGTAAGTACCTACTAAAATGTACCTTAATTTACAACTTTTTTTTTTTTATTTTTTTATTTTTCCCTTACTTGTGCTATAAGACCTTGCTTTTAACCAAAATTGACAATTCCAGGTCAACCAGAAGTACCCTATAGGTTTTGATTACCCGTTGACCTAAAATCATGAAATTTCGCAATAAGCAAGGTCTTGAATCACTTATAAAGGAATAAATCTGAAAACCGTAAAAATGTAGTTAAATAAAAAAAGATACATTTACCATATCAAACTTATTATTTGTAGTTGGTGTAAAACATTTTCTATGGATCAAACTACAAAGTTAAGTTTGTCCTTTAGCCTAGTCTGAAAAGTAAAAAAAACGGCAATATTAGGATGTCGGACTGGTCGAAGTTGGTACGGAAGCCTCGGTGCGCGAGTCCGACTTGGCCGGTTTTTAAGTTAGTCGCGATCAGACAGACAAAGGATTTTCATGCAGTTTTCACCTATATACACAGTAGAAAGAGTTAAAGATAAAGTCGTTAAAGTTTTGTGTACATTGGTTGAAATATGATGAAGATTGTTGAAGACGTTAATTCATACTTGACGCAACACATTGATGCAAACAGATACAGGCATAAAATGCTCTACCTGTACACAGCCGGGGCGGGTCGCTAGTATAGCATAAATAGCAGTGTCGATATTAATATTACTGCATTCAGGAAAACAATGTTCTTTAATTTCAGTACGATAATAAACCAATATTTGTTTTAATTAATGTGATTAACAATAATAACATTACTCTGTATAAATACAAATGCAAATTGAACGAAGGTATAAATGACGAGTAGTCTAAAATTAAGTTTCGTGGTAACTTCAGCTTCATTGTTTATGCTTATAATACAATTGTTTACCAAGGAAACGGATGAACGGATATTGACGGGTAAATATTAATACATATTCTCGTGGGCAAAGCGAGGTTATTATTTCAGAGGGCTCGGAGTAAATTATAAAGTGGTAGCAGCATATTACATCAATGTCAATGTTCTGCCTGACTTGCTACCAATAATAAAGATAAAAACTAAAACAACCGGCTTCCAGTAGCGCGAGTCAGTTTCAGTAGCAAGTTTGAGACGTTTATCGTCATATCTCTAGAGATACTTATCAAATCTCGATGAAATTACAATGGAACCACCTCGGGAATGTATCCTACCGATTAAAAAAAGAATCATTCGAAGCAGTTTACAATTGACGGAGTAACCGTGTAACATACATACACAAAACAAGTAATAATAAAAAAAAACATACAGACGAATTGAAAACCTCCTTTTTTTTGAAATTCGGTTGAAAATAGCTTACCACCATCAAAGATAAAATTTGCCGCCATAACCTTACGGTGTTCCAGCAGCACACCGCCCTTGAGACTCAAGAGTATTCTCCTAGCGTGTTCACCATCTTCGACCACATCATTGCTTACCACCAGGCGAAATAGTGATCAAACGCTAGCCTATAAGGTTTATTAAAAAAATAACGATTACAGTTCGAAACTATCTAAAGACTTATTAAAACTTTTGTAATATTACACTGATGGGATTTTAAAGAATATCGAAAACAGTAGTAAGTAATTAAGAACAACCGAATTCCATGCCCAGCGAGTCAGTTTCAGTAGCAAGATTATAGTCATATATCTGAAGATAATTATCAGATTTCGATTAAATTACAATGGGACTACCGCGGAAATGTATCCTACCGATTAAAAAAAAAACATTCGAATCGGTTTACAAATGACGGAGTAATAGCGTAACATACTCGTACATACAAAAAAAATGAGACGAATTGAGAACTTCCTTCTTTTTGGGAGGCTTTTGGCTAAATATAGCTATGGCAGCCCCGTATTAGCTTACAAAATAAAAATTTGTTACGACGAACGCTCTTCAACCACCCTGTGTACACATAGATAGAGCATTCTAGCCGCGTCTGACGATGGATCAGATAAAATGCTCTGAAATATGCCCACATCAAGGTGGTTGATTTCAAATTTCGCGAAAATATCGTTTCTGAGGTTTTGGGTACATGAGCATTCCATCAAGAAATGAAAGATATCATCAACTTTGCCGCATAGATTGCAATCCGGACTGCTCAGCTTTCTCATAAGATGTTTGAATTTGTTTAAAGGTACATGTCCGGATCGCAACCTGTGGGCGATAACAATAAATTTTCGATGAAGTCTAATATTTGTCCACCATGGAATACGAGGAGGCTCACACTGTATGGTACGATACCATATGCCTTTGCTGAGAGATGCCATATCAAAATACTCCTTCCAAGCCGAAGTTATCGTCCACTTGTGCTTAATGAAGACTTCGGAATATTCCGGTGTTAAAAAGACTTCTATACCATTTGATATTGCATCTCTAGCTAGTTTGTCAGCCTCCTCGTTTCCATACAACCCTACATGTGAAGGCACCCATTGAATGTTTAAAGAAACGTTCCTAGAGAGCAGCACAAGTATTTTCGATAAAATCGTGTATGCTATTGCTGAACCTTTGTTTCCAAAGGTGCAGCTAGTTATGTGTTGTAGCGCACTTTTGCTATCTGACAATATTACTACATTTTTAATGTTATTGCTTATAATATATGAAAGGGCCTCAGATATAGCAAAAAGCTCTACAAACATTATAGAAAATTCAGAGTTATTTACAATTTTATATGATTCTTTCACGTTGTGACTGGGATCATAAAAGGCCGCACCACGTCCTGAGGAGGTTTGCGACCCATCTGTGTAAATTTTATTCCAACCGTTGTATTTTGTCGAAAGCATGTGTAAGGTATTCCACTTTAAAACAATATTATTATACCTATGCTTCGGTTGGTTAATAGTTTCAATGTTGGTTTGAATCAAATCTGTATTAATATTGGAGACCCAAGTATCTAATGTAAACATATTAAGGGTATAGCTGCTATTGACTTTTTCATTAAGTATATCGTTATAGACAGTAGATAATAGCGGCTTGGTTTTTCTGCGGAAATATAATGCTTTGACTATGAAGTTTATTTAAAATTTTTATTGTAGGATTAGAAGACCACGACTGAGATTTAATACAGAATTTTAAAGCCAAATACTTCCTCCTTAAATAAAGAGGTGGCAGAAATAATTCATATTCCATGACATGGATAGGTGTCGTTTTAATAAAGCCTCCGATTACTCGTAAAGCCTTATTTTGAACACGGTCTAATTTTATTAAATGTGTTTTGGAAGCATTACTATAAATAAAACTAGCATAATCAATTTTGCTTCTAATTAATGAAATATATAATCTGCGTAAATGTTTTGGATGAATACCCCATGATGCACCAGCTAAGATTTTAAGTAAATTTATACACTTAGATACTTTATCTTGCGTTTCATTAATATGCCTATTCCACAACAGAGATCTGTCCAACCACACTCCCAAGTATTTGACACATTCCACATAAGGAATTGTATTACCTTCAATAGATAATGTGACGCGGTTATTCCTCCTTCCTCTACTAAACAAACAAGTTTGCGTTTTGCTAAGGGATATATCTAGACCAATATTATTTAACAGAGAAGCTATAGAAACAACAGTTTCTTGAATTTCACAAGCACTACTATGTATATCTTTACCTTGGACATAAAAAACAAAATCATCTGCATATTGTAAATAGAAAACTCTATCACTGATGGATTTACACAACCTATGAGTGACTATGTTGAACAAAATAGGAGAAATGGGATCACCTTGAGCTAAGCCCTTACCAGTCCATCTCAACAAATAATTATCGCCATTATCTTCATAAATTTTCAAACATCTGGCTTTTAAAAAAGTGTAAAGATAATTGCAAAACTTGGCTCCTACTTTTAGATCATCAAGCATTATGGCTAGCTGATCAACTAAAACGTTATTGTAAGCGCTTTCTATGTCTAAGAAACATGCTAATGTAGGTATATTTTGAGAAAACCCTATTTGTATTTGCGATACTAGCCGAACAATACAATCAATACCGGACTGCCCTCGCCGAAATCCTGATGTAGTTTGAGCTAATATTTTATTTTTCTCAATAAACCATTCAAGTCGCTTCGTAAGTATTAAATTAAAGGTTTTACATATACATGATATCAGAGATATAGGTCTAAATTTAGGTGTGGAATCATTGCCGAAACTACTTGGTTTAGGAATAGGTACAACATTGATGTTACGCCATTGATCAGGAATAGACGTGTGTTCAAAAATTAAATTAAATATTTTGAGAAGAAAACACTTCCCAACATCAGGCAAATTAAATAACATAGAATTGCTAATTTTATCCTCCCCTGGTGCCGTGTCTTTTTTTTTTAAACATGCATTAAACTCCTGTATAGTAAACGTTGCTTCCAAATTAACATTTAAAGAACTAAAGGCAAGTTTCGGTGGTTCAACAAAATCTGGAGCTAAAGAGCGCAATAATTCTAACTTCTTGTCTTCTGGAGCACACACTCGATTATAACTGACTCCTTTCATCCAACGCATTTTTCGCCACATAATCGATGAACTTGTAATCTCATCTATCGAATCACAATTTTTTTGCCAGCTTTTAAGTTTAGCCTGTCTAATAAGTTTCTGTGCGTCAGTGATTTTTTCTTTTAATATGTCTAAATTAGCAGGAATCGGATTTTTCCTGAGATTTTTAAGTGCAAGACGTCGACGGGCTACTGCATGAGAAATAGTTGGACACCAGTATGGCTTTGGAACAAACTTTTGAGCTGGATCTGTGCATACCCTGCTATAGGAAATACTACGATCAGCTGCATCATTAATAATTTTAATGAAATTATTATATAAAAATTGAATATTAACACCAGAAATAAATAAAATTTCATCTGAGGTAGCAATACTCTCAGTTATGATATCTTGATAAGCTTTCCAATCAGCATTCCTGAAGTCGCGCTTTTTAACAAAAGCCGGCCTATCTATAAAATTAACACAAAACTTAATAAACAAATGATCACTACCTAAACTCTCTTTTGTGACCAACCATTGAAATAGGACAGCAATATCTGTTGTAGCAAACGTAATGTCAGGGCTACTTTCCTGTATCAAACCATTAACAAGTTTGACCCTAGATGGGTCACCATTATTTATGGAAACAAAATTGTGATCCAAACTTGAGTCAAATAGTTGAATACCTCTCGCATCAATTCTATTAGACCAATTAGAATGGTGGCCATTAAAATCCCCTGCCACAATTGACTTTTCTGTGAATTTTGAAAAAATCAGATCCCAGTCACATTGTGTTGTTCTTATTGAAGGTGGACAATATACAGAAGCAATATATCTTAAACATTTGGAATTGCATATTTTCAAACAAATTATTTCAATGCCAGCATTATTTACATCTAACGGGTATAGCTGCACTTTAAAAGATTTATGTATTATAATTGCAACTCCACCAAAACAGTCAGGTCTATCTTTCCTATAAATATTATAGTTAGTAATATGAAAAGATTTTTCGAAACTAAGCCAAGTTTCACTTAATAAACAAATTCCTATTTTTTCTTGACTCAGTAATAGTTCTAGTTCCTGCTTTTTTGGAGTCAGGCTTTGAGAATTCCACTGCCCAACACACAAAAATTGAGCAGTGCAATTCCCAAACCGCGACTGATTACAAGCCAATAACCTAGATCTACTATCCATAACTGAATAATTCAAGGAATTTATTAACCATATCCCGTGATCCCGCCGCATTCATGAGAAATCTTAAAATGTTGTCTAAAATCAATTTTACGATTCCTTTTATCTTCTCCTCTACTGTATTTTCGGCAAAAAATATATTCTGAAGACTAAGTAAAACTTCCTTGAAGTTGTTACTGCCACCACATGTGTTGTCTTTCTCTACCTCTTTCTTCTTATGTATTGTTTTCTTGTTCATACTTGTAGTTTGTGCTGGATGGACTTGTTTGTCACTTTTATTCTTAACTATATCTGCATAGGTTGTAACATTTTCTAATTTTTCTTTGTACTCTGTTAATTTTCTCTTTCTTTTCTTCGTTTTGCGTTGTCCCGTTACATTTGCCTGTTTAGTTTCGGTTCCACTTGACATGGACGCTATACTGTCATCGAGTTGAACAACAGTGATATTGTCATCATAATCGTCGCTTGATTGGCCATAATTTATATTTCCAAGTTCTTTATCTAATCCCTCAGACTGACTGTAGGATTCTGGCATAACGTCATTCGTGTTCCATCTTCTTTGAGTTTTCTTATTATTTGCTGTCTCCCAATACTTATATAACGCCACCTTGTAGGTGCATGTTTCAACACACATTATCCTTCTGATCTCTTTTTCTCTCAAGTAAATAGGACAATCCTTGCTAAATGCTGTATGAGCCCCTTGCAATTAACACATAAATAGTTTTTAGCCTCACAATCACTCGTGTGTTCTCCACTGCATTTGGGGCACTTTGAAGTCTTAAACGTGCAGCCTCGGGCTTGGTGGCCGTACTTCCAGCACACAGAGCATTGCGTCACCGGAAACGTATATGGTTCTACTTTGAAGCGGCATCCATATCCATAAATATAATTAGGTAATATTGAGCCTCTAAAACAGAATCGCACCGTTTCGCTGTCACTCCACTCACCTTTGTCAGTCATCCGTTTCAATCTTTTTACATAGATAATTTCATGATCGCATTTAAAAGACTTTAGCAATTCCTCTTCCAATACATCTAATTCTATATATTTTACTATTCCATATGTAAAGCTTACTTCATAAGTGAAGTGACATTTGTAACCCAAACTCAAGAACTTAGCATTCGTTACAAGTTTTTCGGCATCTTGTCTGTTTTCGAATTTGACGAGCACCCTAAAAGGATTTTTATACTTAATTTGAGTAATGTTTGGTATGTTCTGCGACTTCAATAGTTTCGCTAGGCCAATTTGTTTTGGTAATTCTGTGGTAGATGAAATGCATACCTCAAAAGCAGTTAAATCATATTCAATTTCTTTATTATTTTTGTTGACAGAGTCATTGTTTGGAAAGGTGTCATTGATGTCATTATGTCTCAATGGATCGATATTTTTTGCAGAGAATATTTTTGTTACATGTTTTTTATGTTTTTTAGTTACTAACGTATAACTTCCTCCAACCTCAGCATCATGGTCTTGATCATCATTAATGTTTCTTACCCTTTTACCGGGTCTTATAGCATTCGCAAATGTATTAGATTCATAAAACTCGTCATGTTCATTGCCACTACTACACGAAAATCTTGGACTACTAACATGTTCCTCACTTATATAGCTTCTGGCGCTGGACCGAGGTCTAGAGACCTCGTCCATTATAAAGCACACACAATAACACAATCAGAGAAAATTTCGCCACAAAAAAATAAATAAATAAAATAATGACAATACGTGATTTCACAGTGACGTACCGCGCAGGAATGCCAGGGAGTCGGTTGAAAAATGTAATATCATAATAACAAGCTTTTCCATATTCTAGGACCAAAGGTGCAAATGAGCCCAAACACGAAGGGTTTATAATGTGTAGTTAAGGAGTTCTTTGACCACGTTTCAGATTTATTATCAGACCGTAGGCTACCTTTGTCTGTAATACTTGTCACGTCAAAAGTTTAAGTAATAAATAACGCCATTAAACTGATCTGATGATGGAGACGAGATGCAAGGACTGGATTTCCCTTATGGCAAATGGCACGACAATCGAATTAGGGCCGGTGTGATTTGTCCTTTAGATAAAGTTTAATTAAAAAAATGTTATGGTAATATTTAAAAAATATTTAGTTACGACGTAATATATATAAGGCGCTTATGAAAGTAGAAGAAGCGAAAGAAGTGTGTCAGGATCGTAGCATGCGTAAAGAAGTAGTCTCTGCCTACCCCAACGGGAAAAAGGTGTGATTTTATTTATATACTAGCTGTACCCGCGACTTCGTTCGCGAAAATCTTAACAAAACCTTAACGTTAGTGTGGCTACACTTAATTTTTTATTCGTATCATTAAGGTTCAAATCAATGCCTTACATTATGATTAGGCCAAGAGAATTTATATCTGCTACGCTGTAATTTTTATTTATGTAACCATTAATGTCTTAATTTAAATAATCCACACTAACCATCAATATATGGGATATATATGGGCACTATTGCATTGCCCAGTTTGGTAGATAGGGTTACAATTTTAATGACAATGTATTTTAAATGAAGTACTTAAACAATATTTAATTGCATATACTATTACATAATATATTGTCTAACGAAAATTTGGCAAATATTGTACTTTGTTATGTAGATAACAACGTCGTTATAATGTATCAAGCCGCACAAAATCCAGCCTTATAGAGAAGCGCTCGTCCAACGTTTGATCTCCTACATTTAAAGATATACCTATAACGACAACTAACCGCCTTGATATTCTCGGCATCTCATTAAGCATCAACTCTTAATTTTACTTTTACATCAAACATACTAAAAAACAAAGTCCCCTGCCGCGTCTGTCTGTCAGTTTGCGATAAACTACAGAATTTGCGGTTTTCACCAATAGATAGTGTTCATAAGGAAGGTTTATGTGTATAATTCGTTAAGGTTTTATGTAAAGATTAATTCATACTCGACGCCACAAAGTGATGCAAACAGATACAGGCATATATGCTCTACCCAGCAGGGCTAGCATGGCAAGGGGACTATTTTGTCTTTCCACCTATCCGCTTTTTGTTTGGTGAAGAAGGCAAATTATAAGTAATGTTTTTTGACAATTATAATATACGCCCGCTGACTTTTAATCAATTCTTTTTTTAAACTTTTTAATACGAAACAAAATCAAAACTCGGGGTTTAACTTCACCAAGCGTTTAAATTGTTGTGTTGATCTCCTGTCAGTGGCGAAAATAGGGAAATAATTTTGTCTTTGAGATTCGAACCTACAGCCTTTGCTATTTAAAGCAAGCTCTGTTCCACCTGATCCAATCATGTACATTTGCAATGTGGCGAATTTAAGAATAACAGTGTACATCTGCACGTATAATTACGGAACCAGGAACGATTCCCGTATCCTGTTTTTTTTTTTTTTTTTTCATGAAAACTTTGTTATTCATATACATTTGATCAAAGTATCATTTGAGAAGTATTTACCTAATAGATTGCATAACATTTACATAAAAATATCCTGTTTTCCCGAGTCCCACCAAAACCTTTATGTTTTTCAGGATAACCAATATTCTAAAATTTATTCCATAGTATAAGCTATGCTCACTTTAAGTTTTATTAAAATCCGTCCAGTAGTTTCGGCGTGATGATTTTTCAAACGGACATACATACAGACAAAAATTTTAAAAAATATATTTTCGGCAACTATAGCGTTCATAAAGCTAATCCCCTAATTTAAATTTCAAAAAAATATTCAATGTACAGTTTTCGCTTAGTTACTGTTTTATTATAGTAAGATAGATAGATAGATGATGTATGTATGTGAAATGTAGTAATAAAGCAGATTTAACTCAACAAGCTGGTTTCTACTATTGATTCCTTAATACGTCTTAGTTTCGTGTAGTTTCAGTAGAGGTCTAATTCCTCAGTCGGGTAGATTTATTACATACACATTTCGAATCCGAAATGAAGATATTAAATTTAGTTTCTTGAATATATAATTTGAGACGGGTACAAAGGAAGATTAGAATATAAATTAGAACCAGATAATTGTGACGAGTTGCGGATGTGTGGGTTAATTTAATTATTTTATAATAAAGGAGTACTTCCGCGTACTCTAGTTTATACAATAAATCAAATGTATTGCTCAAACTAGGAAATAATATTAGTTGAATTTCAGATTAATTTAGCTTATTTTAGGGTTGCAGTGCAGAACGCAATCCAAAATTACCGTATTGAACCCTATATCTTATTATGAATTGTTAAATTTATTAGTGCTGGATCTATTTATTTTATTTATTGATTTATTTGGTCCATATGTACCACAGATTACTGAAACTAATAATAATTAAATAAAATAGTGAAAATATAAAGACGATTCTATAGTCCAATATCATACGCACACAATCATGATAA
Source organism: Cabera pusaria (assembly GCA_954871355.1). NCBI lineage: Eukaryota > Metazoa > Arthropoda > Insecta > Lepidoptera > Geometridae > Cabera > Cabera pusaria. The sequence goes on from OX940896.1 coordinate 17,021,307, forward strand.
ACACAGCATTTCTTAAATAAAATCTATGCATTCTGCATGCTGTGCATGTTTTTTTTTTTTAAGGAACTGTTTGTTTAATTTGAGCATAGGCAATTATCTCGATTTAACCTTATACAGTTCGCAATATTACTACATCATGTATGATTACCTATACCTATGCTATGCTGTGCTTTACATCCTACTCTTTTGAAGTTTATGAACTAATTAAAATGTTATATACTTACATTGTTATTTCTTAAATCGAATTGTAGTATAGGACTATAAAAACTTCTGGACAAATGGTAAAAACGAATTTAAAAAAAATCTTTGCATTTACTTGATATTGCACCATAAAACAAATTACTCACTCGAGCTAATAAAGGCCCTTTAAGTGTAGTAACATTACATGAAAAGTCTGCGCATTAACCCAAACAAGGCAGTTAACAGCAACGTATTTTTCCATTATTAATGTGGACCTCATTTTGAATGCAAATCTACTTAACGCGGCTCCGTTAAAAAGGATACCACAAAGATTACGAATGTATTGCGCCCCAGATCATAATTTAATTGTAAATCCGCTAAATGCTATCGTTTAAACTTATTTACGTTAAAACAACAACATTTCTATAATAAGTAAAACATTTTAATGGACTTTGGAAACGTTTTAGTAACTTAGGTTCTTAATTTGTAATGTAATTAATGAACACAGAGGATTATAGAAATGATTTGAAGTTCAAAGGTTAACAATTTGTTTCAAACAAACATTTCTAAATTTAACTCGACACTTTTTTTTTCAAATAGACATAAACGGTAAAACATCATCCATTATTGGCACCCTTAATTAATTCCCAGAAGCAAGGAAGGCAAATTTCTGGTTTGGGACGCGACGTGCGTCATCACAGTCGCCCCCAGTCAACTAAGCCGCACTACACTCACGGCGGCAGCGGCCGCGATTGCGAATGGAGCCGCTAAAAACAAGCGCACTAAGTACGCGGCTATGGAGTCACATTATTATTTTGTGCCCATAGCCGTGGAGACAATGGGCTGTTGGAGTGCAGACGCCAAGGCTCTAATTAAAGAGTTAGGGCGTAAAATAAGGGACAAGACAGGAGAGCCCCGTTCCTGCACTTTCTTGGTGCAAAGGTTAACCGTTGCTTTCCAGCGCGGTAACGCTGCTAGTGTTATGGGCACCTTTGCACCGGGAACGATCAGGAACGGATTGCCAGACAATTGAAATAGTATTACATTAATTTAATTTATTATAATTTACTTGTATTTTGAATATATTATAATAACCACTACTGATAAATTCCCAGAAGGAGTTACCTACAATGATCTTACTACATACTTTAAGTTCGAAGAGACCATGTCTCTTTGAGCCTAATCAAAAAAATAAAACCGGCTAAGTCGAGTTGAACTCACCCACCGAGGCTTACGTACTATCCAATTAAGCTAGACCTATAAATTGTATCAGCGATCATATAACTCAGAGGTCTACCTTAATTAGCACACAATGTATGTGTGGGGACACCCTTTAATTTTTATTTTTTTTATTTTTTGGATTTTTTCCTTAATTTGTGCTGTAAAACCTTGCTTCTTGCGAAATTTCATGATTCTGGGTCAACGGGAAGTACCCTATAGGTTTTCGACCTAAAACCTATAGGGCACTTCCGGTTTACCTAGAATTGTCAATTTTAGTTATAAGTAAGGTCTTAGAGCACAAGTAAAAAAATTCCAAAAAATAAAAAAAATTGAAAATGAAGGTACATTTTGGTACTAATAAGTTTTCGCGAAAATCTAAATTTGCCCATATCTTTTTATTGTGTTGACTCAAGACCTTGATTTTTATACGCCTAATAGAAACTATAGACTTCAGTATCAGGTATAAATTTCAACCTGCTAGGTCCACCCGTTCCTGAGAAAATCAGTGGTGGCACACGGACAGACGGACAGACAGACGGACAGACAGACGGACAGACAGACGGACAGACAGACGGACGGACAGACAGACAGACGGACAAGAAAGTGATCTTATAAGGGTTCTTTTTTTACCTTTTGAGGTACGGAACCCTAAAAACGTCTGTAAAACATATTTCATTTAAGTTTTATAATTAACCTCAAAAGGAAGAAATAATTCTGTATCTTGAGGTTCGAGTAGGTACGTAAAAAATTTCCAGTTTTCACGCACAGAAAATACTAGCTGTGCCCCGCGGTTTAGCCCGCGTAGACATCGTTATCACTAACTAAACATCTGTTAGATTAGCAACAGTATAGGTATAGCTGAATTATTTAGATGTAATGTCTACTAATGTGTTTCAATCATATTCCGATGTTTGTGTTTTCAGTCGACTTTGTAATGTTAATGGTAAAGCTGGGACATCAATTTCTCCTATAAGCTATAATATACTCTTAGGGTCGGCGCACACGGGCCACCGGCCACAAGCCGCCACCGGCATATTTCCTATAGTTTTCATACATTTTATATGGACTCGCCGCACACGGTTGACGCCGGTGGCCGCCACACGCTACATGATAAAATGTATGAAAACTATAGGAAATATGCCGGTGGCGGCGTTTTGTGGTTGTGGCCCGTGGCCCGTGTGCGGGGACCCTTAGGGCCTTTCTTGTCACAGACTGTGCATTATCTCGATGAAAACAAACAAGAAGTCTTAGAAGTTTTCATATCAAGTTACCAATAGATAAGTGAACAAAGATTTCTTCTTTTTCTTATAATGGAAGAGAAACAAATACAGAGCTTTAAAAGATGACGACATAACTGTTACTATATAGTCATCTAGATACATAGTAAAACAAAAAAAAACTATAAGACATGTGTCGCGGTAGGTGCGAGGTTGCAGTGAAAGAAGTAGTTAATGTTGAGATATTTCGGATTTAATACGTGGGAAATGTTAGAGAATGTTGAATGTTAGTGAATACACCCAAATCACGCGGATATTAACGAAAGGTCAATACGACGAGCGGCCACAATGGCTGATTTAAGTGTTCGGTTAATAACACCGAAGCACATGCAAAAAAAATCTTAAGATGTTTTTCCTAATTTCTAGTAAGTATTACATTAATTATTTAGTCATTTTGCAGTTCAAACCCAGTTAGGAGTATATTGCCGAAAACTGAAACATCACATTTACTGTAAAGTCAATTCCCATTCTAGGCTTAGCATGCTACATACCATCATCGACCATATAGTCACTTACCAACAGGTATACTATTACCAGAGATACTGATCAAACGCTAACCTAAAATTCTATAAAAATAGTCTTTCACAATACCGAAAAACATAAAAAATAAAATCAAACCAAAGCTTCACACTTAATTAATTTCCAAAACCCACAGAGTAAGTACAACAATGGGATCATTCAATAAGTATTGTAATACTCAAGTAATTAACGGGTCATAACATAATTAAAAAGTTTTTCGGTACTATAATTTAATGGGTCAAGGAATGTCACAGTTACACGGTTCAAAAAAGGCCTTCGCCCTAAAGGGCTTCATCCGAATTGCTGCGTAAGCTTTCACCATTAAATAAACCTTACAAAGACTGCGAAGGGTCCGATTTCTCTTATAATTCTAACCACCGACGCTTCCCATTTAGGGAAGCATAAAAACTGAATTTGTAAAGTAACAGCTTTTAAAGGCGGTTCAGTATTATGGGAACAATATCAGGTTGCGAACTGAAATTATTTATTTCAAGGTATTAGTATTTTTAAGCAACAAGAGTCGAAAATTTATTCACTTTTACTTTAGTGAGGTGACTAGCCATTTTCTTTTGTAAATTTTAGGTAGTCGTTACTTGTTAGCGTTTGAAAATGCTAAGAAGTTTTGAACATAATGTGAAAAACAATCTTTGATAGCTGCCGTCACTCTGGGCAAGAAGCCAAGAATATTCTTTAATTTTTTTATTGCGTCCTTGTTTTGGAGAAATTCTGTTAAAATAATTAAATCTGCGTTAATTAAAGGAAAAAATATTTGACTACGCTCGCTAGATGGTTTTTGCTATTCAGAACCTTCTGAGATGTCACTGTCAAAAGCATCAAAACGCATCTTTATTTATTATTTTTAGAGCAAATTTGATAAAGTAAAAGTCGTCGAGAATTACAAATGTTCAAAATACAATTAATGACAGCGATATAGACATACATCAATCGTAAACGAATGAACACATCAGGCTTTTATCTAGTATGACAGTGTTAGACATTTGCGTTCATTCGAAAGTTGAGTATTTAGGAACTAACATAATATCACCTGAAGTCAGCGCTGCTGAAGAGAAGCACAACCGGAATTAAACTATGACTAGTATCACGGTATGTCTTTAAAGTCTTTTGATAAAGTTTTAAGTTTTTTCATCAAAAGTAGATACTTAATAACATGTATACTCACGTACCTTACAGCAGGAGCAAAGTATTTTCATTGAAACGCCTACACCTTCAATACACGAGAAGCTTTTTCCGTGTAAGTAGCTAAAAAGATAAGCTTAACCATTGACTCACATAAACTAGTGTAACATCTTTGACATGAAAGTTCAGTGACTCGTCAATCTTTTCAATAAGCATTTATTGCCTTTTCACATCAGATCATATGAATGAGTTCAGTAAAAAAATTGTTATTGGTGTATGAATAGGTGACTTTTATGACTGCTTTTAGATGCTGATAATGATACACGCGTTGTACTCGTATGATTCGTAACTTTTGTCTATATTTTCTAGTCTTTGTAATTATTGAGAATTCACCTATTCTGTAAGCCAATAGAAAATGAATATAAAACACAAAATTTGTTTCAACTTACGTCCGTTATAGACTTTGAGATCATCCAGCCGATGTGCCCCAAACCGGTTTCAATAATGCGAAGATGGTTATAGACCTCTAATACAATGAATTAGGCACATTCGGTCACATTACTTTTTTTTGCGACGCCGGGTATCCGCCATTAGTTAATAAAACTTTTTACGAAGATAAACGATACAAGAAGTTTAGATTAATTATATAATTGTCGAGAAAGACCGTAATCCTTATGAATGATAGGTAAATTGAGTAAAATATTTCTATAGCCATTTAAAACATAAAACCAAACATACTTTTCATAGTTAAACACCAATAATGATTTTTTGTATTTTTAATTGTATTAATTATACCAGCTATTTTTTGCGTTGTATTCGGAATACCATGGATCGCCGCCATCAAAACCTCTCCCAGATAATGGCCTACGTATAAGGCCGAAACCTGATCGGAGCAATTCTGAAATAAATACAACGTGAAGAACAGTCATTACATTTACATGAAATCCTTTTTTTTTTGTAAAAACTATTAAAATGAAATTGTATTCATTATGTTTCAAGTACCTACTGCAGTTTATTAAGTCTAATCATATCATGGTTGCCCTGCAATCGGACATCGGAAAATCTAGTTCGAATGTACGTAGAATTTAATTTTTCTGTACAGATGGTTGCAAGTGGCAATCAACATTTTTATGATTTGAATTCAGCTCACAAGCGATCTATGCCAACGCTATCTAACCACTAAATGGGTTGACGCTGCCACAGCGATCCAAAATGAGTTTTAGCTTCAGCTGCTGAATTGCATGTTTGTTCCGGTTTTTCAATTAAAAGGGTAGTAGTACCCTACTGCAGTAACCGTTGCAATATGAAACTCCTGATTAAAAGTAACAAACGTAGTGGAAAAGTAGTTCAAAGTTCAAAGCATTTTATTCAGTACTAGCGGCCCGCCCCGGCTGCGCACGGGTAGAACATATATGCCTACAAAATTTGCATCAGTTTGTTGCATCGAATATAAAATATTAACATATTTAACATTCATCGTCATATGTCAACCAATTTACACAAAACCTTAACGAATTATGCACCTAAGACCTAAACCTTCCTCATAAACACTCAGGCTATTGGTGAAAACCGCATGATAATCCGTTCAGATGCTGTTGAGATTATTGCGAACAGACAGACAGACGCAGTGATGGACGTTGTTTTATAATACTTACGTAGTAATATTGGACAGCCCTTTGGCGTAAAGGATAGTTACCCTGATTCTGACCCGAGGGTCGTTGGTTCTAATCCTAGCTATATACCTATGAAAGTATTATGTGCATTCATGAATTATGGGTTTTGTGGGAATCTTTCGTGGAAATCTACCAATAATTAAGATAGTTTAAAAACTAAACAACTAACTTCAATGCCCCGCGAGTCAATTTCAGTAGCAAGTTTGAGACGTTTATCGTCATATCTCTGAAGATACTTATCACATCTCAATGAAATTACAATGGGACCACCACGAACACGTACCCTACCGATTACAAAAATATAATTCGAATCGGTTCACAATTGACGGAGTAATCGCGTTACATACACACACAAAAAAAGAAAGAAAAAAGAAACATACAGACGAATTGAGAACTTCCTTCTTTTTGGAAGTCGGTTGAAAAGTAGCTTACCACCAAGAAGAACTGTATCTGCCACCGTAACCTTACGGAGTTCCCCGACGCAAAAAGTAGGGGTAATATACGTTTAACGTGTGTACCTGTGTGTCTGTCTGTAGCATCTTAGCACCCAACCGGATGAACCGATTTTGATTTAAAGTAGGGGTATTATACGTTTAACGTGTCTATCTGTGTGTCTGTCTGTAGCATCTTAGCAGCCAACCGGATGAACCGATTTTGATTTTATTATTGATAGTTTTTTTTTATAGATGTCTTAATCGAGAGTGTTCTTAGCTTTGATTCATGAAAATTCGTTCAATCGTTATAAAACTATGAGCTTTAATCTACTTTCATAGGTCTGATCAATTCTAAAATCTTCTTCTTCAACGATATTGTAAGAACATGGAAGCATTGACCTGATGCTGGGACATCTCCTGGACTCTACAGAATACTCAAATCCTCACCAACTTACAGCTCAGATTTTAAATGTCGTATTTAGAGTCATTGGTATGCTTTTAATGAAAAGATTATACATACATCATTCGGGGTGGTTTAAAATATTATATTATATATATAGATCAATATTATTTTATACAATAGATCATATTATTATACTATATTGACTTCAAATTGATTGCAATCGGTGGGGATCTACAGAAAAGCTAAGCTTATAATAATATTTTCGCAGTAACTATGACCTATTCTGTGGTTTGACTGCAAATATTTTATTAATTTTGCGATGCGTGTATGTGAAATCCGTGATATCTTCTAGAGTTTTCATTAGAATTATATACTGTAAAGGACAATTTTAATTTATAATATGTGGCCAAGCTAATTAACGTAATTATTTGGATAAGGATTAATACTATATACTTGAAAATAGCCCTGGAGGTTAAGTAATATTTTTAAACAAAAAATTAAAGATTAAAATGGTTACTGTGAGTCAACCTTAAGAGATAGACATATGCTATTGCGGACTTTTTTGTAGGTCTTATTAAGTTGTACAACTCTTCCATAGAAAATATTTTTCCATCTGTTTTCAATTGAGCAGCGTTCGTAAGAAACGTGTTTTTTCGACCGTCTTTTTGTCGACTTAGGTTGCAAATTAGGTCTCCACGAATGTACCTTTGATTTAAACGGGATAATATATAGCCTATTTTCATTTCGAAAGTCCATTCTATATATTCGTGAAAGAATTTTTTAAATCGGTCCAGTAGTTTTTGAGCCAAATCATTACAAACATACAAAAATACACAAATACAAAAATACAAAAATACAAAAATACAAAAATACAAAAATACAAAAATACAAAAATACAAAAATACAAAAATACAAAAATACAAAAATACAAAAATACAAAAATACAAAAATACAAAAATACTAAAATACAAAAATACAAAAATACAAAAATACAAAAATACAAAAATACAAATGTTCTCTCTTTATAATATTCGTATAGAATATAGATGTAGGCAGTATCAATATCATATACATGTCTAAAATCATAAAATAAATCCTTATCAATAATCATGTAAACATAGCAATAGCATAATTTATTGCTTTGACCATTAAATAATATCGTTTAAAAACTAAAAAACAACCGACTTCAATGCCGCGCTATTCATTTTCAGTACCAATTTTGAGATGTTTATCTCAATATCTCTGGAGATACTTATCATACCTCGATAAAATTACCATGGTACCACACTTGGGATATCTCCTTTCGAACAAAAAAAGAATAATCGAAATCGGTTCATAAACGACAAAGTTATCCGCGAAGAAACATAAAAAAAAAAAAAAAATAAAAAAAAAATATATACGGTCGAATTGAGAAACCTCCTCCTTTTTTTGAAGTCGGTTAAAAATAAGCAAAAATAATGAGTATTAGCTGTCATTCAATCGTCGACGACATCGAATAATGAATCATTTTTAGGGTTCTGTACCCAAAGGGTAAAACGGGACCCTATTACTAAGACTCCGCTGTCCGTCTGTCTGTCTGTCTGTCTGTCTGTCTGTCTGTCCGTCTGTCACCAGGCTATAGCTCATTAACCGTGATAGTTAGACAGTTGAAATTTTCACAGATGGTGTATTTCTGTTGCTGCTAGAACAACAAATACTAAAAACAAAATAAAGTTAAAAATTATAGGGGGTCCCCATACAAAGAACGTGTTTCTAAACGCCATCTATCTAATTAGTTTCGGCAAAATGACATAGATGGCGCTAGTAAACGAGCCCCGTCTTTCTAGATCGCGACCAAACCAAATATTCTTGGTAATATCAATTAATCAAATATATGAGGTTGAAACTCTGTTATGTTTCGTATTATACGGAACCCTCCCTAAGTGTGCGATAAGAGACGCTATGCTGACTCGCACTTGGCCTGTTTTATTTGTAATTTTTTTTAAATCGGACCACTCTGTGAACATTTACGAATCATTCTAGTTCATACGTTAAATAATAAAAAAATATGTTACGCGTCGCTTCGAAAAAGATATATTGCTTTTTATCGGATTAATTGAACCTGGACATCAAAATGTATTTAAACGCAATATAAAACTATGTAAATATTTACCTCTGACTTAGGTCAGTAATATTACGTCAGAAAACTCCTAATAACTAACATCGACGTCCCAAGGACGTCGATGGTAACTAAGTACATTAATTAAAGTCCAACTACACTGTATTAAACAATTAAGCTGCGTGCTGAAATCATTTGTGTGTTTCCTGGTAAGTGCAATCCGAGGGTCTTTAAATCGCGAGTCAACAAGTATCTTTTAGGCAAGCATGCTACATTGTCGATCACATCTTCATACATAAGGTGAGATAGGGCTCAAACGCTTGTGTATCTACTATAACGAAAAATAATTCTCAGTCCCCATTGAAAACTTTCTTAAACAAGTGTTTCGCCATTACACATGTCCAACCTAGTCCTATTTATACTAACAAGTGACTCAGTGACCTGGAAAGTAAGCTTTAGTTTTTGTGGTTGAAGGTTATTCCCGCGGGAGGCCGCTACTAGCCAATTGGGGCGATACATTTTTAAAACAAAACTGTTGTCGTAACTTTATCCTAGTCACTGGATTATGGTAAAGGCTTAAGTCTCTGTCCTAGATTTCGTTTGAATGAGTCAAGAAGAGATAAGAAATTAACAATAAAATGGAGATAATTTTACCTAGTTATACAAATTATTATTTTTTATTTAAATTAATGCAGTATTACCAAAGTCACGATTTCGTCAAGTTTTGCTCATTTTTAGTATTCCTTACCTCAAAAGGAAGGAATGTCGCTGGTTTAAAATATAGCACAAATGTTCGTCTACAGGAGGTAGGAGCATATTATATTGATGTTCCGCCTGATTTGCTACCAAAAAGGGGCTTGCCGCCATCGAGGAAAAAATTCTGCCGCTTACGGCTATATGTTCCGGCAGCACACAACCTTGAGAGTATTCTAGGCTTAGGATGTTGACCATCTTTGACCTCATTAAGGCTTACCACCAGTAAGTGGATCATCCGATAGTGGTCAAGCTATCGCTAGTTTTTTTACCGCTAGACTTTAAGATATTAAAAACCTAAAAAATAATTGGACTACTGCATGTCATCAAGATAATTACTATACCTACAAAATCTATATAGTGTGAATTCTGCAGCCTAATAATGAGCAGTTGCAGAGATTTAGTTTAGGTTTGACAATTAGCATTACATTATAAAAACCTAAGCACGTCTCGCATAAATACTACTACTACCTACTTCATGATCTTAGTACAGAGTTTCTAACGTTTGTAACTATTAATAACCAAGCTATGAACACTTTAACCAAAGGTAAATCGTTTCAGCCAGCTATCCTAACCACTGCGGACAGTCATAACTGTTAAAAATTTCTTCCGAACCACATATTTTTATTATCTGTTCATTAAGACCATTCCAATGAGTCTAAACACGAAGCATACTGCTGCAAATTAATGAATACGACGTCAGAAACTTTTTCAATTCGTCGAGATCAATAAAATTATTGCTAATGGCGCGGGCGCGATTGTTCCCTTTTTAACCGACTTCACAAAAAAGGAGGAGGTTCTCAATTCGGATGTGATGTGTGGGAAAAACGTTCTACGGGTCTGATCGATTTGTAATTTGACATATTTCATCAATTTCTTTTCATTTTAATGATATTACAAGAACATGGTTTTTTTATGTCAAAGATGACAAACAAGCAAGCGGCCCACCTGATCGAAAGTAGTCACCGCCGCCTATGAACTGCCTACCTTTTGCATAGAGGACGCTTTTTACTTAAAGCTTTAGCGCTTAAATCGCTGCGGGTTGTACCGTAGCAAAAAAACTTCAGGTGGAAGAGATCGTTCTATGTCTTGCAAGGCCGTGGAAGAAACGACCGCATAAAACGTGCCGTATGCGATGTCCACGTGTCTACAATATGTAGATGAGCTCTCTCGCGGTGTCGTGTAGATCGATGATAAAAGCGGATGACGGTAAATATTTCATCAGAACATTCCCCGTTATAGTATCGGTAGACGAGGCTAAGTTTTTTTTATATATCTTATAGGCTAGCGTTTGACCACTATCTCACCTGTTGGTATGTGATGATGCGGTTGAAGATGGTAAGCACGCTAGGCCTAGAATGGGAACTGTTTTTCAAGTGATGGTAATCTTGCTGGATGCTGGAGCATCTCCTGAAATCCGCAAAATACTTAACCTCTCACCAACTAACGTAAGAAATGTAGGGTTTAGGATCATTGGTAGGTATAACCTTAACGTTTATTTCATACATAGATCAGCCAGGGGGAGTTTTAAATTTTAAATTTGAATATTATTTCAACATATCTATTAACAGCGTCATATTAGAATTAAGTACCTAAAAACTTGAATTAAGGACAAAGAACCTTTGTCAGGATTTAAGCCCGCTCTGTCTACCAAATTTTATTATAATCCGATACTTTCGTTAAAAGATTATAATCCAAATAGAGTGAATCAGTTTTAAATGTATTGTATTAATAACTTAGAAAACTATCACGGCCTGTTTACATACGAATAGGTACACTATATAGTGTAGGTAAGGTACTGTTTATTGATCGATTCGGCTCTTTTTAATCAAATATCACAAAAGAAGGAGAAATCCAATGACATTATATTATTGCTTTTAAAAATCACAATCTTCTAAGTTATACGTACATTTTGTAACCTTAACTCTAATAATAGACTTTTTTTATATCCTATTATAGTCTAGCGTTTGACCACTATCTCACCTGTTGGTAAGTGATGTTTTTTTTTTTATTGTGAACTGTGCAAGCATTTGGCCGCTATCTCACCTGATGGTAAGTGACGACGCGGTCGAGGATGGAGCACGCTTGCTCAGTAAAAACCTATTCACTGTAGACTTGAACGCTCCGAGGTTGTGTTTAAGTGGAAAAACAGACGCTGGCAAGTCATTCCATTTCTTGGCAGTTTTTACAATAAAAGACGCACCGAAACGCTTAGTTCTTATAGGTGGAATGTCCACCATAAATGGATGTCGACCTGCAGTACGTCTGGTTGTACAGTTAAAGAATGGGGACGGCGGAATCAGATCGGATCAGATGTTGCCGAAGATGTTAAGTACGCTAGGCCTATAATGGGAACTGGCTCTCAAGGATGCCGGAATACATAAGATGTCTAAAACGCTCTTGATTAAGGAATCAATTGAGGAGAATCGGGGGTCGAAGGTATTCACGCAGCCTCTGGGAAGAAGCCATCTTACAAAACTGACAAAATCAACTGGACTAGGCGTCGCATCCAAGTCGGAGATTCTGTCGGATGTTGAAGACTTCTACGGCAAGCTCTACGCATCGTATGCTTCAAGGCCCGTACCCGATACTGCGGATTCTAGAGCCACCTTAACCCGCCACTTCACAGAAGATCTGCCCGAAATTAGACGAGACGAGATCGTGATGGCCATTAAACAGCTCAAAACTGGAAAAGCCCCAAGAGAAGACGGAATCACAACAGAGCTTTTAAAAACCGGATGAGCTCCAGCAGTTGAACAGCTTCAGCAGCTCTTTAATTCCGTTCTTTTCACTGGGTGAACTCCACAGGCATGGAACAGAAGCATGGTGGTTCTGTTTTTCAAAAAAAGAGACAAAACCCTCTTGAAAAACTACCACCTGATTCCGCTTCTGAGCCATGTCTACAAACTGTTTTTAAGGGTCATCACGAACCGTCTTGCCCGAAAACTCAACGAGTTCCAACCTCCAGAACAGGCCGGGTTTCAAAGCGGTTACGGCACTATAGACCACATCCACACGGTGCGGCAGATTATACAGAAGACCGAAGAGTACAATCGTCCCCTGTGCTTAGCATTTGTGGACTATGAGAAGGCCTTCGACCCAATCGAAACCTGGTCCGTTCTGGAGTCTTTGCAGCATTGCCAAGTCGATTGGCGATACATCGAAGTGATGAGATGTCTGTACAAAGCCGCAACGGTGAATGTACAAGAACAGAACCAGTGATCTAAGCATGTCCACCTGCGTCAAGGAGTGACACAAAGGAACATCATATCCCCGAAACTCTTTACTAACGCCTTGTTGGATATGTTTAAGACGCTGGACTGGAAATATTGTGGCATTAACATCAACGGAAATTACATCTCTCACTTACGATTTGCAGATGACATTGTCATTATGGCAGAGACGCTGCAGGATCTACAAAGGATGTTGAATGACCTAGCCGATTCTTCTCGTCGCATTGGTCTGCGGATGAATTTGGATAAAAACAAAGTCAAAGTCATGTACATCGAGCACGTTGTTCCAGAATCGATTGCCGTAGATGGAATCCCACTCGAAGTTGTCACGAAGTATGTTTACCTAGGGCAGACGCTCCAACTAGGCAAACACAACTCCGAGAAGAAAATCCAGAGAAGGATTCAGCTGGGCTGGGCAGCATTCGGAAAACTCCGTCGAGTCTTCTCGTCGCCTATACCACAGTGTCTAAAGACAAAAGTCTTTAACCAGTGCGTCCTACCTGTGATGACATACAGAGCCGAGACGTGGACACTCACAATTCGACTGGTCCACCAATTTAAAGTCGCTCAGCGAGCTATGGAGAGAGCTATGCTTGGTATTTCTCGGCGGGATCGAATCCGGAACGAAGTAATTCGCCAGAGAACTAAAGTTATCGACATAGCTCAACGGATTAGCTGAAGTGGCAGTGGGCTGGTATCGGTATCTAGATAGTGTCCTACGATCATGCGGGGGTTGTTGGTTTATTAACGACTAGCATCTGCCCGCGGCTTCGCTCGCGTGGTTTACGTTTTTTACGACTTTTTATGACTCTGACAGTTTTATGACCTAATTAGTCACTATAGATGACCCTAAGGTTGAACTCAATATCCTCTGTTATTAAAGACTATTAAGTAGTATAAGTTGTGTGTTTAAAGTCAATAATCAGTATGGTAAGGTATACCAAGTTGTACTATTTAAATGTTTGACTTATTTTGATGCATGAGGCTGTTAAAATACAAAAAAAAAAAAAAATATTTCCTACAAAGTAGAAAAGGCGAATGGTTGCGCGAGCGTAGCGAGCGAAAAATTTTTATAACCTCGACAGATTTATGACCTCATAACCTTTAATAAGTCACTATAGAGGACTCCAAGGTCGAACTCAATATTCTCTAATGTAAAAGTCATTAATCATTATAGTTAGGTATACCAAGTAGAAAAGTAGACATTTTTATAACTTTTTATGTCCCTTACAGTTGTATTACCTAACAATCAAGTCACTATAGATGACTCTAAGGTCAAACTCAATGTCCTCTGTTGTTTAAGTCATTAATCAGTACGGTTAGGTATGGTAAGTTGTGCTCTTTAAATATTTGACTCATTCTGTTGCATGAAGCTGTTAAAATACTAAAATGTATCTAATATTTCCTTTTAAGTAGATAAGGCGAGCGCGAAAATTTTTATGACTTTTTATGACCCTGACAGTATTATGACTTCATAACCTTTTGTTAAGTCATGAGAGAGGATTCCAAGGTCGAACTCAATATCCTCTATTGTAAAAGTCATTAATCATTAGGTTAAAGTATACAAAGTTGTGCTGTTTAAGTGTTTGCCAAAATAAAAGTGTCCCATGTCCTACAATGCTCTTCTGACTATGTTCGTACAAAATTACAGCTGAATCGGCCTAGACGTTGATCTGATAAGACGTCACACATTTACAAAGTTAAATAAAAAAAACCAGATATCCAGACTTTACTGCAAGAAAAAAATCTATGTTCTATTGACTATCTTTGTATAACATTTCAGTTGAATCGGTCCAGCCGTTTATCCGAGGAGATATCAAAATTTACAAAATTCAATTAATAAAATCTGGTTACCCAGACTTGACAGCCAGAAAAAAAGTATCCTATATCCTATTTTGCCCTATGAACTGTTTTTATACAAAATTTCAGCCATATCGGTCAAGCTGTTTGACCGTGAAGAAGTTCCAAACAAAAAAATAAACAAACTGACTCTTGCATATATAATATTGGTGTTGATCTCTAAGACCAGCGGATTAGGCTGCACGTTGATATATCAGTCAGTTTTGAAAAAACTATGACAAACGAGTCTCATAATTTTAATTGAAGAGTATGTATACATATTTTCAAGTCTATTGACCCAAAAATTAAGATGTTTTTCAAAAAAATCCACTTTTCATTTCATCCACTTGGGCGTGGAATTTTAAAAACCACTTTCTTAGTGGATAGCTGCAATTTACAAAAAACACAATCCTCTTAATTTTATGTGCCTAAAACCAGTGGATTAGGCTGTACGTTGATATATCAGTCAGACAAATGCGTAAGGGATGATTTTGGAAAAACTGTGATACATGTGTCTCATAATTTAAATTAAGGAGTATATATACCATTTTTCGAGATAATCTGGCGACCAGACCCAGAAAATAAAATATATCACAGAAAATGTAACCTTACATCATACTCTCTTAGGGGTAGAATTTTGAAAATCGATGTCTTAGTGGATACCTGCACTTCACAAAGAACACGCCTTTCAAATATCATGTCTCTAAGACCAGTGAATTAGGCAGTGCGTTGATATATCAGGCAGTTATTCAGTCAGCCAGAAAAAGACATGAGGGATTATTTTTGAAAAACTCCCGTAACTTACCATTTAAATTAAAGAGTATGTGTACCAATTTTGGAGACAATTGATTCAGAGAATAAAAAGTTTCATAGAAAGTTCAACCCTCCATTTCACCCACTTAGGGGTGGAATATAAAAAAAACTATTTCTTAGTGGATACTTGCACTTCACAAAGAACACTCTCCAAATATCATGTCTCTAAGATCAGTAGTTTAGGTGGTGCATTGATCAGTTACATCAGTCTATCAGATAAACGCGTGGGGGATGGTTTTTGAAAAACGGTGACACCCGTAACTCACTATTTTAATTAAAGAGTATGTGTACCAATTTTCGAGACAATTGACTCAGAGAATAAAATGTTTCATAGAAAGTTCAACCCTCCATTTCACCCACTGAGGAGTAGAATTTCGAAAAACCCTTTCTTAGTGGATGCCTTCACGTTATTAAGAACACACCCTCCAAATTTCATGTGCCTAGGACCAGCGGTTTGGGCTGTGCGTTGATCAGTCAGTCAATCAGTCAGGACTTTGGATTTTATATATATATAAGATGTTTATTATTATTATTAACGTTCTAAACCTAAACTGCTAGCTTGAAAAATCTGGAAAAATTCGTGATAATAGTGCATTTCATGAACTTTAAAGGAAAACTATAGTGGTTAAGATAACTTTATTGACTTTACTAGGGTGTTGGATAATTTTGTACCAAATACAAAATCCTTAGAACAAATCAAGTGAAAGTCAAAGACGAATTACCTTGTTTATAACGGTTAAAGACGTGCATTGAATAACGGGCTACTACGGTATCCTACATTGCGCGTGGCGCGACACGCACATGGCCGGTTATTTAGCTATAATTACTTTCAGTCATCGTTATCTTCGCCCTCCTTTGTATAGCTCACAAATGCAGTAATTCTGCGATAACCTGTCTTTCATTGCACTACGATTATGTTATATTCTGTGTCATTGATAGAAGTTGCACTAATAGGAAACACTAACAAAAGAATAACGTCTTTACAAACACAAAATACCTAATAAATAATCCACCGTCCTAGGATCCAGCTTGGCTAACTGTTCCTTCGTATGGATGTACTGGGCTCGTAACCGCCGTCTTTTCTTCTCGCGCGCCCAATCTTCAGCAAGATTTCTTCCATCTAATCTTCTGCCTTCCCGGTTTGGATGTTCAGGATCAGGCGTGACGTTGGGAAGAAAATGTCTCCTACCTCCTCCCATTATGACCTGTGAGCAAAAAACGCACAGTCACTACGTATATTATAAATGCTACGAACAGTTTTTATGATGCTTATTACCTCTTCATGCCTAAAATCCATAGAAATGCAACGAAGACAATATTACATAGAGTCGTGAGGCGTTATCAATATATATAAAAATCAATGCCCCAAGAACGGGCTCACCTATCCAAACCAAATGTTTAGGTTTTTTTGGACTATTTAGTAGATGGTTTATGTGAAGTTTGCACAAAATCGGTCAAGTGGTTCTTCATTTATCACATTTCACGAGGACTCAACGCGGGCAAAGTCGCGGGGCGCAGCTAGTTCTAAATAATATAAATGCAAAAGTTTGTGTATTTATACTCTGACTCACCACATAGGTATTTTTTTACCTTCAACAGGCATTAATTTTTTATTCGCTTAAACCGCAAAGTGTTGCTAGTTTTTAAATAAATCATTTTCTCAAGTCATTGAATATATGTATTTTATTTTCCTGAAGATGGTAAATATGCTAGGCCTAGGAATGGGCGACGATGAGCCCTGCTCTCAGGGCTGGCGGAACACCATAATAAACCTATCGGCAGATTTTCTCCTCTCCAGGTGGATCATCAATATAATTCACCAACACCTATGGACGATGTAGTATCCCATGTCAAGTCGCCCAGTGCGTGGGATCTTAATCTAACACCTCAGAGCATTATCAGTGCATGTATGCCCTGCGTGGTAATTTAATCTATTGCAAGCTGCGTTATATTTCAGCACGTTTCATATGATGGCAAAGATCCAAGAATCACGTGCCCACTTTTATTATACTCATTTCTGTTGTGAGTGGAACGGACCAAACCGGACTTTAAAACGGTTATCTCATAATTTATTAGCTTGATAGCTTTTGAATTAATTGTGCTGAAACAGGCATTGTCAGCAGCTTGCCAGTTATCAAGCATTAATAAATTGTGACGTTATGTTTCAAATGACAAAAGAAAAGTTCAAATGTATTTCATAATTAATTTATTTAATTGTTGTCCGCGACTTTATGCTTTACGATTGCAAATATTTGTGATGGAATATTTTAATTAGCTTACAGATGATATATTTGTACGTTTGTCATTAATGTATTCTTTATCTAACCCTATATTGTAATACTGGTAAGCAGCGGCGAAGAAAACTTACCTAACTAACAAACTAATGCAAAGGTATCCCCATTTCTCCTAGCTGGTCTGCGAAATCAAGTCAATTTCCTTTGGAAGTGTCGATATCTTCCCGCTGAGTTTTTTTTAATGATATAGGTAGCAAACAAGCAGACCACCTCATGGAGAGTGGTCACCGTCGCCTATCAACACTTGCAATACTAGAGGTGTCACTCATACTTTGCCGACCTGTCAAAACTAAGTGCGTACGTTTTGCTGCATTCTCACACAATGTTCGATGACTATGCATATTAATTTTTAGTACGTTTGCTTATTGCTATTACAATAATTACTACTGCTGAGTTGGAGTGTTCAAATCACGAGGTTTGAAACTCCAACTCAACAGTTATTTCTAAGAGAAAAGACAGATCAAGGTGGAGAATTCCATTTATTTGCTGTTATAATCATTAACAGCAACAAAAAAGTTACAAAAAAGTAATGAGTTTAATACGAATTTTAAGTGTGTTGTCTGTAAATATATTCCGTCTTGACGCCTTTTCCATTTTATTGTTGTATAAAGTTATGTGATTTTTTTTAATTGTAAACACGAATCAAATAAAAACTAAACCAAAACAGGCTAATTGCAAGTCGGGATCATACTCGTTTAGGTTTCATTAATTTAAAGACAAATTAAAAAATATAATTTAATGCCATTATGCTATATATATTAGCATTTACTTATTTAATATTATTAATTGATTTAATTTGACATGACGAATTATCTAGATACTTGACTTAACCCTACTTATATATCAGTATACTGATAACTAGTTTTAATCATTTTTGTTTCATTTTACATGGTATCTTTGGTATTTTAATTGTAAATATTAGATAGATGTTTGTTTGCTTTTACAAACGACATGTTATTGAATCCTACCTTTATTCTCAATAAATGATTTGATATGATTAATACCACAGTCCTTGCAATATTTTTTAAGATACAGCACAAAACACTGACAAAAATCTTTTATAATTTTTGCCACCAAAACTTACTTTGTTTTTCATAGTATATATGACAAAGTTATATTTACGGTTTTTGGAAATTTGATATCATTCTAAAACTGCTATATTGCACCGTTAAGCTCAATTATTATGCTATTATTATTAATATTATTATGCTCGTTACGACCAATTTTCGTTGAAAGTGTTCATTGAGGTCACAGCATTATAATTATTTTTCACTCTCCTATTTTAATAGTTAGAGGAATGGGGGGAGGTGTCATATTACCACTTTGCAAGTGTCTATCTTTCAAAGAATTGACTTAAAAAAAGAATTTAGGAACCTCAGTGTCATTTTTAAAGACCTATCTATAGTCACCCCGCACCGCCGTAATATACGCATGATCATCAACATCTGTAAGGGTTGTGTTTTTTTTTGCCATTTGGGTACGGATCCCTAAAAACCGTGCTTCACATGCCGTTCGAGTACGTTTCAGTAGCAAGTTTGAAATGTTTATCTCCATATCTCTGTAGATACTCATCAGATCTCAACATATCGTATAAAAGGACCACTTTGAAGATGTATCCTACCCATGACAAAAATAGTCTTTCGAATTGGCTTACAATTGGCGGAGTAATCACGTAATAAACATACAAAAATATTATTCAGACGAATTGAGAAACTCCTTCTATTTGGAAGTCGGTTGAAAAAGAGGCTTGTCTTGAGAAGAGCTTATATCAAGCAGTAAACTGATACCCGCTAATTATTCTAATGATAGTAATACTACTAGTAAAGCCACATCCTTTAAATTTTAAAACTTTTAGCATAAGTACAAAATGTTCCAAATAGAGATACTCAGTGAAAACATAGCGCAGACCTACGAACAAAAAAACACGGAAGAATTTCTTCAAGGATGCTAGGCGCAAATGTTGACCCAATGTCACGAACAAAATCGCGCGTCCTCGGAACTACTCGGAAGTACTTGGAACTCAGTCTCTGATTAAGCTATCAATGTGTTCCAGTTAAAAATCGATCTTATTTTTTGATGAATTGGGTTTAATTTGCCACAACTCGTACAAGGCACTTTTGGTAATAAGCTATCAATGTGTTCCAATTAAAAATCGATCTTATTTTTTAACCGACTTCACAAAAAAGGAGGAGGTTCTCAATTCGTCTGTATGTTTTTTTTTTTTTTTTTTTTTTTTTGTGTGTATGTTTCGCGATTTCTCCATCAATTGTGAACGGATTCAAATGATTCTTTTTGTAATAGGTAGGATACGTTTCCGAGGTGGTCCCATTTTAATTTTATCGAGATCTGATTAGTATCACCAGAGATATGGAGATAAATACCTCAAACATAGGAGAATGTACTAGTTTTAGTAGAAGAGTCCCAAGAAGATTATACACAATGGAGGTTGCTATTGCATATAAGATATTCTTACGGTAACTGTGAGCGAGATAGAAATAAAGGTGGGGATAATTTTTTTGTATATCTTATAGGCAAGCGTTTGACCACTATCTCACCTGTTGCTAAGTGATGATGCGGTCGAAGATAGAGAAGTGGACTAGAATGGGAACTGGCTCTCAAGGATAGCTGCCGGAACACATTAGATGTTTGGCGACAGATTTTCTGACTTGAGGGTGGTAGCTGGCCAGGCGGACACTAGATATGTTCTACCACCATGCGGGGGTTATTGGTTTCTTAACGATGTTTTCCTTCACCGGAGGGCCAATGTGAGAATGGCACATATATTTTTCGATAAAAAAATTCATTGGTGCACGGCGGTTTGAACTCGGTACCACGGCATCAAAGCCGACCGTTCTCCCAATTACGCCACCGGGCCCTCAATAAATAATTATATATTAATAATTATAATAAATAATTATATACAAATATAAATAATTTGTCTTCACAGGAATGTTCTACCGGGCAAAGTCTTGTTAGGGTGCAAACTTTTTTAAACATACCTAATATTTTTTGACATGACATGACATTTGGCGAAGATGGCGGCCATTTCAGTCCCGCGACACTGCATACATAATTAAATAACTCAGAATTATGAACGTACTTTGTACCAATCAACACAGCAAAAAAAAATTATAAGCATAAAACCACATATTATATAATAGTTACTACATAAATAATGCTTTCCGTTGTTAGGTTGGCTACACAGTGCTTTCATAATTCGGGTATCCACAATATAGGGAAGTGCCTCTTATAACGTAGTAGAGTGATTCAGTACTCTGTTGGCCATATGGCGGCAATTAATGTTAATAATCGCAAATAATACTTTTTAATATTCATTTTGGAATACAACTAGTCCGTGTTATAAAAGTATTTGGAATTATTGTAATAAAATAGACAATTAATTATCGTGTGTGTCAGATGCTTTAATTGTACAGGGCCATTTTGGACATTGTCCTTTGATACCTTGATGACATCATTATTACTAGTGAATATTTTCACTTTAGCGCGGCATTTAAAGTCAATTTTTTTAGGGTTCCGAACCCAAAGGCTACCAAATGAACACTTTCTGAGACTTTGTTGTCTGTTCGTCCGTCCGTCCGTCCGTCCGTCCGTCCGTCCGTGTGTCTATATGTGCGCACTTTACAGATCTGTATCTTCTTAACCGTTGTAGGTACATACTTGAAATTTTCAATAAGTATATATCCGTCAGTGTATAACGGCCCAGACACGAAATTTAATAGATACATGTAATTTCATTAAAACTTTTTTTGCACTAAAAAGGGTAAAATAAGTTATTTTTCAAAAAAAAATGAAACCGACTTCATAACCACAAAAAGGCACTCAAAAGCGAAAAATAATTTACTTAAAATTATTATAAGCGTTACCCACTTCTCTATTTGAAGTCGGTGCCAGCCAAGTCTATTGGATATTAGATAGATACTATGTATGTAGTAGTAGTAAGTAGGTAGATACATGTAGGTATTATCTATCTACTACCTATTAGACTTGGCTGGCACCGACTTCAAATAGAGAAGTGGGTAACGCTTATAATAATTTTAAGTAAATTATTTTTCGCTTTTGAGTGCCTTTTTGTGGTTATGAAGTCGGTTTCATTTTTTTTTTGAAAAATAACTTATTGGTAAATTGATTTAATTTGCCACAACTCGTACAAGGCACATTTGGTAAGCACCCGCCTACCAAGGCACAAACTGTGTTGGGTCATTTTGTATCGCTAGAAATTCTTCCGTGTTTTTTTTGTTCGTAGGCGCAGACAAATAAACTAGCAAAGTGGTATTAAACTCTAAACGCCGACAGTTCAAATAGCATTGTTTAACTAAACTAAGCAACAGATTAAATTATCCAACACTTTGCATTATCATAATACGACTGCCACTTGCCTAACCGTTCACTAGTGTATAAGCCGCTAAGTTGGAATAAAAACTGACTGGTGAGCGAAAAATATATCTTCATTTCTTTTTATGTACTTGCACCTGGTCGTAATCACAGTCTGTGAATGTTATTTCCCTAGCCACTAACAATTCCCACCCGAGCTGTATGTAACACGTGCGAACAGGTTGTTTAGGGCTTTTATCTCTCTTTTTTCCGAAGTTTCATTTTGTAAGGCATTTTCGTTTGTTCTGGTGATCGTTCGGCGGAATTTGTTGCATGATGATAAAGTAAAATGACAGAATTGCTTCAACCTGAACAGAATATTTGGGTTTGCCTTCTACATATTCTATAAGACCTATATTAGCTTTTAATGAGACCGACGACTAAAAACAAATTGATTTACAGATAACCAGCAGAATTTTGAGCACGAGATAAATGTGCGATATACGATATAAGTTATTGTCATTTTTATCAGGTAAATAAGTGATCAAGTGCTTGCACGACTAAAAATGTATAGGTAAATTAGATAATAACTATTATATGTATGGAAAAAATGGCCTGTAAACTACGCATTTGAATGTATAAGATGGCCCATGCCCAATTGTATAGCCATCATGAAAATGTGATCACGATCAAATTTAACTCTCACAGTTTCTACAACTCACAATCGAGATGAAATACAAAATAACCCTGATCTGAGCTCACAGCTGGAAGTGAATGAGATACAACTTGAAAGATTTAATGTGTAGTGGACGAATGTGTTGTTGGCATTTTGTCTTTATTTGCGCAACATGGACTTACGAGGCATTTTAGCTGAGGTAACATGACAAAATTGTGTAATGCTAGAACTATGGAGAGTGGAGACAATGAGAACTAACTCCATACATTGAACAATTAAGAACGTTTAAACGTTTAAAAAACTAAAAAAAAAACAACGGTTTGCACTCCGGGTGTGCTGGCAGAAGTAAAAACTTGAATATTAACGTCGTGCATTTGGTCTACTCTCCCTCCATCTTACGAATTTTCGATCAGGTCATGTGTCCTGACGCGAGTTTAACATTTTTTACCCATCCCAAAAAAAACTTCTACTCTCCCTCCGTTTTACGAATTTTCGAATTTTCGATCGGATCACGTGTCACCTGACTCGAGGTCCTGACGCGAGTTTAACATTATTTACCCATCCAAAAAAGTTCACGCCGCTAAAGAGGTTTTCACTTTAAAAAACCGGTAAAGTCGAGTTGGACTCGCCCACCGAGGCTTACGTACCAACGTTGGGATGTACCAATTAAACTAGACTACTAAATTGTATCAGTGCTGATATAACTCAGAGGCCTATCTTAACTGGTTGAGACATGGCGACACCCTTTTAATTTAAACTTTTTTTTATTTTTTTAAATGTTTCCTTTATTTGTGCTATAAAACCTTGCTTCTTGCCAAATTTTATGATTCTAGGTCAACGGGAAGTACCCTATAGGTTTTCGACCCAAAACCTATAGGGTACCTACGGTTGACCTAGAATTGTCAATTCTGGTCACGAGCAAGGTCTTACAACACAAGCAAAGGAAAAATTGCGAGAAATAAAAAAGTTGAAAATTAAGGTAAATTTTGGTACTTACAAGTTTTTTCGAAAATCTAAATTTGCCTATATATTTTTTTCGTGTTGACTCAGGACCTGAATTTTTATACACCTAATAGAGACTATAGACTTCAGTATTAGGTATAAATTTCAACTTGCTAGGTCCACCCGTTCCTGAGAAAATTGGTGGTAATACACGGACAGACAGACAGACGGACAGACAGACAGACAGACAGACAGACGGACGGACAGACGGACAAGAAAGTGATCTTATAAGGATTCTTTTTTTTACCTTTTGAGGTACGGAACCCTAAAAAACAACTTCAGATGCCGCACTAGTAATTTTCAGTAGCGATTTCAATGTATTTATCTCAACATTTCCGGTTATACTCCTCAGATTACAATGCAATGTATAATGGGACTAAAGTATATCCACTCAAACGAAATAAATAATAAAAATAGCTGTGTTTAGATTGAATTTCTAATGCGGTCTAATGACGCGCCTATATTTTATTAAAAATTATATATAGGAACTTTTACTCACATTTATATTCCTACCAGGTTCATTCTCTACCAACTGCATGGCTATATCCTTGCAGTCCTTCCTCACAGTCGGAGGCACCCTGCTGTCATCTTCCCAGTACCTCGAAGGAGCGTGAGCGTACAAAGCAGCGGGAGTAGCGTGTGTTATCCGGGCAGTGGTGACGATACCGCTGGACTTGCCTGTAACAAAAATGTTATGTTTATATATGGTATGTGTGGTAAGATATTAAGCAACAGCGTTGCCAACTGAATGAAAACAGCTGAAGACTGAGCTCAGTGGTTTGGAGTATACATCTTTTCAGTGGACATCAAAGAATTACTTCGCTCTGAGCGATTAAAGATAATTGGGTTTGTAAGAAGTAATATTTGTATTTTTTAAATGAAATTCTGTTTTCAATAGACTGTAGCTTGCGATGCAGTTACCATCACATGTATTTTCTATAAAATTTAGGTTTTTTTTACTCAATTGATATACAGATATTAGCTTAAAAATATAGTGATAGAAGCATTGTTATAGGTATCGATGTTCTGCCTGATTAGCTACTAATAAGTAGCTTACCACCACCAGGGAGAAATTCTGCTTCCATAACTTTACGGCACAGAACTTGAGAGTCCGAGTATTCTAGGCCTAGAATGTTCACCATAAGTCGCTTACCACCAGGCGAGATAGTGGTCAAACGCTAGTCTATAAGATATTTAACATGGACTAAGTCAAAGTCAAAGTCAAAGCATTTATTCAGTATATGGGCAAATTAAAAATTAGCACTTACACACGTCAAATAACATTAAATAGATCATATTCAACAAAAAATATAGATATAACAGAAACATAACGCTTTGAATTTACAAAAAAAAAACAAAGGTATTGAGCCATTCAGCTTTCATCTAGACGTCGAACGTCACACTTAAAACACATGTTTAATTCCCCTTATTAATGTAGGGTTGCCAACCGTACCATTACGTGCACCCGCAACCCAGTGCATGTTTCAGTACTTCAGACAATTTTTATCCAAAAAATTGTGAAATAATGAAACATAATAGATAAATAAAACGCAGACTAATTGCAGTACAAATCATGTTCCGAATGGAACTGATTGTCCGACTATCAGCCGCATAATACCGTCGTAACAGGCAACCCTAGATCTGCAAACAAAAGATGAAAACTGATTGACTGTTGAATCTACTGGTGTTTCGGAAGTACTCCCATCAGAGAAGAAACACCAAGAAACTCTATGGGGCTTGTCACTTATTTTAATTCATTTTTTTAAATTCATATTAAATAAATGTTTAATGTACAATAAGTAATTCTATTATCATACAATTTATATTATATCTTGGAGCTTGGGGCATTCAGGCCAAGCATTTTTGTCATTCATATAGTCATTTATTGTATAGTACGATTTCTTCATTAAATTGGATTTTACAAAGGTTTTAAATCTGCTTATAGACAGTTGATCAATATCTTTAGGAAGTTTATTATAAAATCGTATACAGTTCCCCAGAAAAGAACCACTAACTTTCCACAACCTGAATTGAGGTAGAATTAATCTATTTTTGTGTCTTGTATTGAAATTATGTACATCGGACCTCTTATCATACTCATTCAAATTTTTGCGTACATACATAATATTTTCATATATATATTGACATGCCACTGTGAGAATTTTAATCTCCTTAAATTTTTCACGAAGTGAGTCTCGCGACTTCATGGTATATATAGATCGAATAGCTCTTTTTTGTAAAACAAATATAGATTGGATTTCGGCGGCTTTCCCCCACAATAAAATGCCATAGGACATTATACTATAGAAGTAGCTAAAGTAAACCAATCTAGCAGTGGATTCGTCAGTCAAGTTTCTGATTTTACGTACTGCGTATGCAGCGGAGCTCAATCTACCTGCCAGAGCCGATATTTGAGAACCCCATTGTAGTTTTGAATCCAGGGTGATGCCCAAGAATGTAGCGGATTCAACAAATTCTATCGGTACATCGTTTATTAATATCCTGCTATTAATGACACCCTTTCTTACATTTGGCAGCGAGAATTTAATACATTTAGTTTTTTTGGCGTTCAGTAATAAGTTATTGGTTGTAAACCAATTCAAAACCTGTGCGATTGATTTGTTAACATCGTCAAATCCAGGCGCAATCCTATCTATTTTGAATATTAAGGATGTATCATCCGCGAACAAAACAATGTCACATAAGTTTTGCACGAAAGACGGCAAGTCATTAATATAAACTAGAAATAAAAATGGTCCTAAGATCGATCCCTGCGGAACTCCCATTTTTATGAGGGATCCAGATGACCTGACGCCATTGACCTCAACCGTCTGTATTCTATTACTGAGGTAGGATGAGACCAGATCAAGTGCTTTTCCGTTAACGCCGTAGTGTTTTAATTTGCAAATTAGCGTTTTGTGACAGACGCAATCAAACGCTTTAGATAAGTCACAGAAAACGCCGATAGCATCTTGTGCTTTCTCCCAGGCATCAAATATATGTTTAAGAAGATCTACTCCAGCATCAGTAGTAGAACGCCCCTTAGTGAAACCATATTGTTTGTGATTTAAAAGATGATTAATATTAAAATGTGCCAAAAGCTGGTCTAATATAACTTTTTCAAAAACTTTACTGAGCGCCGGTAATATAGAGATTGGTCTATAGTTTGAAGGGTCATTTTTGTTCACTGATTTGTATAGGGGAATTAATTTACTTTTTTTCATTACATCAGGAAATACACCTTCATCGACGCATCTGTTAAAAATAAACGCTAAGTGAGGGCTAATTGCATTAATAATATAACTAAGTACTTTGGTTGACATACCCCACAGATCCTCGGTTTTCTTTTGATTGAGCATTTTAAAAGTTTTGATAATTGATATTGAAGTTATGTGTCTGAACTCAAACATAGAGTCACATACATTCACACACTTCGATAGTAAAACAAAAGCATCCTTAGGGGAAGAGTTTAAAGGCTGAGTAGTAATAATAGGTACTTGTGAGAAGTACTCAACAAATGTGTTAGCGACATCATTATTATCTATGATTAATTTATTATTAACTTTTAACATAATTTTACCGTCCCTCTGCTTAATTTTTCCAGTTTCTGTATTAATGACTTTCCATGTTGATTTTATTTTGGCATCGGCATGCTTAATTTTTCTACTTAGATGCAGTGATTTTGCTGTCTGACAAACAACTTTAAAAGTTTTTGAATACAATTTTAAGTGATTTATGAATTTAGTATTATGTAAATTAATGGTTTTTTGTGAGTACAAGTTATACAAATTGTTTCTACTTTTATAAATACCAGGAGTTGCCCAGTCATCGAAACGAACCTTCACACCCTTTCTAACCATTTTAATTTTAAAAATATCATTGAACTCTGCATCTAACATTTGAAATAAAGCACTGCATAGGTCATCAGGATCCTCAGAAAATCTTAGATTCATTAATTGCTTGTCAATGATATCCACAAACTGTTCAACCCGTTTGGTGGTAATGGGCCTGTAAAAATGTTCTTGGCCTTTGATGGATAATTTACATGAAAAAGTGACACTTTGTCCCAGATGGTCCGAGCCAAGTTTATCAAAAATTGCAATTTTTTCGGGTTCACAGTTGCAGAACACATTGTCCAAGCAGGTAGCTGACGAGCTAGTGATTCTTGTTGGCTGATTAAAAAGATGCTTCAGATTGAAGCTTAGAAATAAATTTTTTAATTTGTCGCTGAGCGGAGACTGCTCAATTAAATTAACATTGAAATCGCCACAAACTATTAAAGATTTAGAGGTGTTGAAGACTTTGCTCATTACTTCTTCCATAATTGTTTCAAACATTTTATAATCAGCCGATGGAGGTCTGTAAACACAGATGACTATATGTTGCCCCAGCTCTATACAAGATAATTCAACACATCGTTCCACAGACAAAGCTACTATGTCTTTACGCTCTTTAAAGTTACAATTTTCAGTTACATATATTAGTGAGCCACCACGAATTGCCTTTTGTCTAATGAATGTGCTGGCAATTGTATAATTTTTTAATATTGGTAACAAAGTACCTTTCACAAACCAGTGTTCAGTAATACACATTATGTCAACTTTATAATAATTGAGAAATAATTCTAACTCTAAGGCTTTGCTGGAGAGACCTTGTATATTCTGATGAAAAATGTTGATTGAGTCAGGCCTCCCCATTGTCTTAGACATTAGTTTAAACTAACTAAGTCTACTACGCTACAATTACCCTGCATAGTAACACCACTACGTTGGGGCTCGTCTTTGTGATCTGTTACAATATGTAAAACAGGGTCATAAATATTGTATGCTAATAACTTAGCAATGGTCGACTTATTAGTCTTATTACTTAACTAATAAAACCTAGATGCGCTACACTGCGTCGTCCACGTTATAAGGTACCTTCTTATCCTATTTCATAATACTAGCTAGCAATTATATATGTGCAAAATTGCAGCCAAATCTGTTAAGGCGTTTAACCGTAATAAAATTCAGATAGAGAAGGCATTTTCACATTTCTTACATCAGGTATGGATAAAACATAATTGATGATGATAATATATTTTATCCTCATGTTAAATTTTACACTATATTCACTAAGCTAAAAAATAAATTAAACTATTAACTGAGAATAAATTAAATGTTTTAAATAAAAATTAAAGTAGTTACAAATAAAAAACAGAACCTAGGTTGCGGCTGTCTGCCGGTAACGTTCCCAAAAAGCTGGCGACGTTACCTCGTTGAATTGCTAAGCTAATCCGTTGGCTGAGGTAAGCGCCAGCTCTTTGGTCATGAGTGACGTCTATTAAGCGCCTGGACAGCTCCTTTACAAAACCCCGGGCATTTCGACCCCACGGACCCATTGTTTCGACCCCAAACGGAAGAAAAATGTAGCTATCACCAATAGCAGCATATTTCCTCCGTTTGAGGGTGTCTGTCGCATCCGCTGCCGCACCCGCTGCTCGTGAGTGCTGTTTTTTTTACTAAGCTTAGCTAGTATTTCTGTTACACTTTGTAAATATAGTGTAAAATTTAATCAATTACTCAGACCCGGTAGTTGATCCTGAATCTATTATTATGTTCAGTTTATCGATCTTACGCACTACTGTTCTCTCATTACGGTATAGGCACTCTGTGTGCATGTGATCTATTGTGTCAGTTATGCGATTATTCATGCTCCGGATGCTACAATATAATTAGATAAGTAAATATATGCTTTATTATGTACTGTCGCATTTAGTTAGTACTCTTAATATTGTTAGCAATACTAAATGAGTATAATGATTCTCACGGCAAAGATAATGTTTAAGTAACACACCCACCGAACATAGAATTGTCGCATTTCTGTTCGCCATCGGTGTGCCTCGCGGCTTCGCCCGCGTTAAGAAGTATCCTATAGCCTAATCCATAATACTGACTATCCCTATAGAATTTCAGCTAAATCAGCCCAGCCGTTTGACCGTGAAGAAGTCCCAAATAACAAATAAACAAACTGACTTTCGCATTTATAATATTTGTGTTGATTAAAAAGTCTACTTTTCATTTATTTCAGTGGTACTTTTCATTTATAAGTAATTTCCTTTGACAGGATTCCAGCTACGATTATAGCCGAGCTAAGAAGCCAAACCAGTCTAACTGGTTTGGCACGCAAAATATTGTAAACAAATTGTGATTTCCTGACCAAATATTTGTCATAACGACTGTGTTAATGTCGACTGAATTTCGGTATAGTAAATATGTTAGTAAGAGTTTCGCTATTCTCTTGTTTTTGTTGGCACGCTCGTGAGTGGCTGTATCGCCAATTTTATCGGTGAATGTAGGGGCGCATATTGGCCATATCCAGAGCCAGTGACGACGTTATACGAGATGGCAGTCTTGCTATACACATTTTTACATATACTCTTGGGATAAACACTACCGTACGGTGGTGATAAATTTTTAATATTTCATTCTTGGGATTAATTTCATCTGTTTACGACAACCGAGGAGGTGATGGATCACAAATGGTTAGCTATTAAAATGTTTAATTTTTCCAAACTAAAATGACTAATTTCTGCATGAAGAAAATGCTGAAACATTTTATGTACTATTTTGTTTTCCTGGATTCAGTATAGCGATGAAATTACTTAGAAACATTATGTAAAAATAAAAGTAGTAAATGTTTCTACCATCTTGCGTACCGTATTACTTTACTTACTGAAGTAATAATGGTCTTACCCTTCTCAAAGTGAACAAACACTCGTTGCCGCAGGTCCTAACTCTGAATCTAGATTTCCAAGACGCAATACCGAATTTGCTAGAGAACATTACAATATTCACCGCGATATTGCTTAATCGACAAATACTCGACTGAAAGATAATTGATAATATGTACCTACTCTTGATAATATGTACCTACTCTATTTAAAGAGTGGGTCAGTGAAATTAATCTGGAGAATAGAACCTACATGGACTAAAGAATTATCAACGGTTATTAAGTTTCTTTAACTTGTAAAAATCGAAAACAACATAATTTTAATTGATCCCAAGTTCTAGAGGTTATCTACCCTGTATATTGTTGTACAATGCATAATTGATTAAAATGCAATCCAGACGTTTTGTCGCTTTGATGGGAATCGTTCGTAGCCATCGATGTCATAGCAACTCTTTGACGTCATAGTCAATTGTTATGACGTCGATGTTCGTAGCTAACTAAGTTGGTTACAGCGTTTGGGCGGGGTCGAATCCTGCTGGACGGAGAAACTACGGGTTGTGTATAATAATATCAACGGGATGTCTACTTACCATTTTTAACCGACGAAAAAAAAACTGAGGAGGTTATCAAGTCGACGCGTATATATTTTTTTTATGTATGACCACGCATAACTTTTTACAGAGTAGTTTGTATTCGATAATAATTTTTTTATTGGAAAGAGTATACCCCCAAGGGGGTCGCATTTAAATTTCAACGAAATCGGTCGAGCCGTTTTGATTAAATCAACAAAAATAGTGGATAAAAGTATCATTATTTGGATGATTTAATCATATAATCAATGTCAAGAAACACTGGAAAAAACAAAGAGCCGAAAATTGGGCTCAGTTGCGTGTGTTGAGAGAGGCATATATCCAGCAGTGGACTGATATCGGCTGATTATGATGATGATGATGATATTTTACAGGTGGTACAATTTAAATTTCATCGAGATATGTTCAGTATCTCTAGAGATATGAAGATAAACACCTCAAACTTAGTTTAAATTGATACTTTATTTAAATTGACTAGCGTGACGTTGGAAGACGGTTTTTTTAGTTTTTTATGTGATCTTAAATTAATTTTATTATTATAGAGCATACATGTTCTATATAACGTTTGTCTAGGCCAGGGTTAAGCAATGAAGCCTGCTTTTAACATACTAGATTATGGCCACAAAAAATTATAACTTTTTAACAAAAAAATTAAACCGCCGAAAAACTGAAAAGCAAAACATAATTAATCTTTTTTATTTAACCTTAATAACGAAGTTCTTAAACTACTGTTAGTATACCTAAGTATATATTTTTGTAATTGTTTTGAGTTTTTAACTAAACATAACAACTAAGTTCTTAAACTAATGTAAGTATGTATACCTAAGTAATCTTGAGTCGGCGCCAAATAATCAATAAGCAAAGATCACTAAATAACCCTT
Source organism: Cabera pusaria (assembly GCA_954871355.1). Classification (NCBI taxonomy): domain Eukaryota; kingdom Metazoa; phylum Arthropoda; class Insecta; order Lepidoptera; family Geometridae; genus Cabera; species Cabera pusaria. The sequence goes on from OX940896.1 coordinate 17,053,373, forward strand.
TAAATTTAAAGAAATAACCAAATAAAATTAACAGTGCAACGTGAAATTTCCAGCGATGAACATAAATATTTCAAAAAATGCGCTTCCACACGACCCACAGACTAAATAGAGATGCATGACCACTCGCAACGACGTGTGCCCATCACGGGCCGTCACAGAATACTATATGTGGTGCCCGTTCAGGTTGCAGTCTCACTGACATAAACTTCGTCAACACTCGGCATTTTCCGGCGAACTGGCGTGTCGCGCCATGCCTCCGCCGCGCATCAGGGTTTACGTAATTAATTAATTTGCTTGTTTGGCGCTGACTCAAAATTACTTAGGTATACGTACTTACATTAGTTCAAGAACTTAGTTGTTATGTTTAGTTAAAAACTCAAAACAATCACAAAAATATATACTTAGGTATAACTATATACTTAGGTATAAATATATACTTAGGTACTAACAGTAGTTTAAGAACTTCGTTATGGAGGTTAAATAAAAATGTTTAATTATTTTTTGCTTTTCAGTTTTTTCGGCGGTTTAATTTTTTTGTTAAAAAGTTTTATTTTTTAAATATTTGTGTTTCCTATTACTTTGCTCTGCTGCAAACGCCATGATCACGAATGATTAGTTCATGGCCTAATAATAGTGTAATTAACCATGGAAAAATAAAAATAAGTAACCCTCGGCTTTTTTGTTTGTTTGAACTCCGTTATGTATATGAACCGATTTTGAAGATTATTTTTTTTTTTTAAGAGAATATACTTTTTGTTTGTTTCCATTGTAATTTCATTGAGATTTGATAAATCTCTGTCTGAGTTGTTTATCTCTATATCTCCAGTGTTATAGAGATAAACACCTCAAATTTGTAGTGAACACGCTGAGCCGAGAATGGTCTGACTTTCAAGGTAATTAGAGTATCTTCACCTGCATCATGCGCCCAGTCGACTAAGGATGTCACTTTGGAGTTGATAGTGGAAGCGCAGTTGTTGAAGCGGCCACCGGCATCGAGCCCTAACGTTTCGTATCTCGCTTTTACTCCACAAAGTAAGGCGGTGGCACAGGCCGACGATTCCCCCGTTTGCGCGTCTATATTGTACGTCTGTAAAAGAAATTTAAATTAGACACAATGACACAAAAGACAAAAATTAAACAGATATATAATAAAATTGAAAAGAAGTGGAAGAAGCGAAGGAGGTATGTCATGATCGTATAATGTAGAAAGAAGTAGTATCTGCCTACCCCAACGGGAAAAAGGCGTGATTGTATGTATGTATGTATAATAAAATTCTTCAATACTTTTTTAAAGTGCAGATATTATGTATTTTAATTTTTAACTTCTCTCTAACTCAGTGATATGGAGATATACCCTAAGTACATCTTAATAAATATTGTTTTGAGGTTTTACAGCTCAAAGAATTTTCTCTTGCTGTATGTAAAGTCACCCCATTTTTATTGTTGTGAAATATTTGCCTTCTAATAATATAATAAGAAGTAATAAACCGTAATTGGCAGTTATAATATACGCATTAAAAACCTAAGAATAGAAAAGAGTTTATACAACCTTGGGATGGCCGAAAATTGATGATGATTATTGTATAATACCCAATAAGGACTATAGACTTCAGTATCAGGTATAAATTTCAACTTGCTAGGTCCACCTGTTTCTGAGAAAATCAGTGGTGACACACGGACAAACGGACAGACAGACAAACGGACGGACAAGAAAGTGATCTTATAAGGGTTCCTTTTTTCACCTTTTGAGGTACGGAACCCTAAAAACAAGCTATTTAAGAAGGTGTCTTTGAATTTAAAATAAACTATGTTTATCATGAACTGTTTTATAATTCCATATGAATTTACTTCCTTCCAGAAGAGCTTTATTTTGTTTTTGTTGTACACGAAAAAGGTAGGCTAAAGGTACGGACACACCACGGCGTCCTGCGTGCGCGATCTAAGCAACGATCAGATAGAGCAGTAGTATTTGTACCGACTCGTTCACACCAAACGCGATCAGAAAACAATTGAAAAGTACTAAGATCGCGCCCACAGATCGCAGGACGCCGCGGTGTGGCCGTACCTTATTTTTTTTGTTGTTGATACACATCTCTTCTCACTGCTTTAACGTAATCAAGGTCTAGGTGACTACCATCCTTGACTGCATCATTACTTACCAACTGGTGATATAATGGTCAAACGCTATCATATACGACATAATTAAAAATTCAAAATATTTACACAGTATTTTTTTTCGAAGGCGTTAATGAAAATATTTGAAAGAAACATTAACTCGCATTTCCTTTTAGCAAGATAGTTTTAATTGTATTACAGATTTCTCTAGACTAAAATAATTAAAAGTAATTCAATAAAGGGGCTTTATGAAGCATAACGAAGTCAATATTTAAAATAAGAATATCCACCTTTTTTGTAAATCGCTAGGCCAACGCTGCAATCATATTATCATTCTGTTTGGTATATCGTTCACTTGTTTAATGGACATTGGGTAAACAAAGCCTATTCATCATTCTTTGAACATAATGTGTAGGTAACGTTGATCCATTTGATCCATTTCCATTTTCTGACAGTGTACTCAATCATCATACATCAGAGAAACAAGCTTTTAAAACACACCCACCCGCATGTTTTGGCAAACATCCCCGCGGACTTTTAAAAAAGAATAAAGAATAATTTACGCAAATAGAATAGCTTATGTTGGCAGAAGACTCCAGACTCCTTTTTATGTTTGTTAAATTAAACACTTGGATACCAAACAACTAGTATTAAATACCGTCTAAAATCTAGTTTAAAAAGTTTTATTGTGATATTGTAAAACTAAAAACTTAAATGTGTAAAAGTGCAAATCAATGGAATTATATCATTAAATCTGTTTTTCAATTCATACTTCAATTATGGAATAAAAAGAATTCACGTTGACGTTGATAATATAATAGCAATGAGCTAATAGGTTGAACTCAAAGCGCTCGCCTTTATTGCCAGTAGATATTTAGTAATACTCTATCATACATTTTTTAACCCCCGACGCAAAAAGAAGGGGTGTTACAAGTTTGACGTGTGTATCTGTGTGTCTGTGTATCTGTGTATTTGTGTATCTGTGTATCTGTCTGTGGCATCGTAGCGTCCAAACGGGTGAACCGATTTTCATTTAGTTTTTTTTTTTGTTTGCTAGGTGCTTTCATCGAGAGTGTTCTTAACTTTGTTTCATGAAAATCCGTTCAGCCGTTTAAATATTATCAGCTTTTCGTTAGTTGAAAAGACTACGATAGCAACTTTCGGAAACTCTTAGTCCCTTGACCGCGACAAAAAATCAAAATGGCGCTTTTGCAGCAGACGGCAGCAGTGTGACAGGTTAGTAATGCACTAACCTGTCACACTGCTGCCGTCTATTTAGCGTAGTTTACATTAGTCAAATGAAATTCACTATACTGTTACTTCAATTATATTGCAAGAATATAATATGGTAAACTTGATCTAATGCTGAGACAAGACATCTCCTTGAATCTGCAGAATACTCTCAACTCCTCGTCTGAGATGTCGTATTTAAGCTCATTGGAATGGTCTCAATGAACAAATTATGCCTACATATACAAATCAGTCGGGGTGGTTTTAAATGTTGAATTTAAGTATTATATAATTATCATGATTGTATGTATGACATTAAGTATAACATTTAAGGTTACTTCATTATAAACAGTGTACAACAATTATTTAGTAGCCTACAATATTATTTTGTAGGACTCACATTGCAAAAGCTGGAGGCACTCAATTCGCGTTACTCGTTTTTCAGAACTTTGGCATCCAACCCTTAAAACCCATTTTTTTGTTACAAAGGGTTGTTGTCTTTTAAAATGTTATAAGAATCTAATGTTGGTACTCTTTTCAATTATATAGGTATTCAAAGGAAGCACTTTAAACTTACCAGTTTCAAGTTCAAAATCACTCGTATGTTAGATAAGTATAATAATATTGAATTTTGTCGATGATTATATTATGTTTAATATTATGTTTTTACCTTAGCTAGTGAGACAGCAGGGAATGTATCCCATACCAAGTCGGTGTCCTCTCCAGATTGGCCTCTTCTTTGTCCCCGGAGTATCCTTGCGGCAGTGGCGGTTGTGAGACTCATGCCGTCACCCACCACGAGGATTACGTTCCTAAGAAAATCAAATGTTTATAAAATGTTTCGTTGTCTATGCTATCTACTCTGAAAGCCTTTGATCGAGTGTTTTAAAAGGTTGTTGTTCCAGAACAAATAATCTACAAGAAAGATGAGCATCATTCATTTCGATTGTTATCAATGCTACGCTAGCTCTCGGTTGTAAATTTCAATAACGCGGCAAATCAGTCTTATATTGAATTGTCCATTGCTTTAACTTCAGTGATCGGTACCTTACAAGTATCTTGTCTAGATATGCTACAAGAGCTGTATCTAATGTTCATTAGTTTCAGGTATCCAACCCTCAAAAACATTGCAGACCATACGCATTCACTGTTTTTTGGAGATTTTTTGGAGAATCAAAATCGTGGTCAGTATTTTTTTTGGTCGGTACTTCAAAGTACCTTAAAAGATTTGATATTTTACGTGATTTCCGTTAAAATCCATAATGTATTTCAATATAACAGAGCGGCAAACAAGAGCTTATAGTCAGCCTAACAGTAAGCGACCTAATAGTAAGAGACCTATGACCATGACCTATGAAAATTTGCAACATTAGAGAAGCGTTGAAGCGAGTAGTGATACGTTGTTTGCCATTCGACTCATTTTACTTTTCTCATGTATTTTGACTGTATAATATACAAAAATTATTCATAATGTTTACTGATTTTTTGATGAATAATTTATTTTCACAGCTATGTAATATTATTCTTGTAGTAAATTATACAAACCTCAACATTTGCTTATCAACTTTACCAAAGTTACTTACAATAAAGCTAACCAGAAGTTTAAAGCTTACACGTATGTTGAGTATTCTCCTAACTTCCATGAAATTATTCATTAGGGTAAATAATTTACTACGACTTACTTAGCAACAGGTTTCTTGTCAGTTGCGTACTGAAGACGTTTTTGTAGCGTTTCTTGCGCTTGTGTGTACCAGTAATGGCGATCTGAAACAATGAGAAATTATTATTACCAGTGTTTTTACAGTCACACGTTTTTTTAGTCCTTTTTTCGTCTTTCACACTATTCTTATTTTTGAAAATCTGCCACCATAACCTTACGGTGTTCCGGCAGCACGCAGTCCTTAAGTGTTCTGGGCCTAGCGTGTTCACTATTGTTAACTACGTCGCGTTTAATGATATATGAATAGCTAAATTTCAGTATAAATTTAGAATTTAGTAGATAGATAGATAGATAAGTCGCGTTTAATAACTTATAAATTAGTTGTAACTTCATGAAAAATAAGTTAGAATAACGTTAGACTAAGGTAAATTATATACAGTAAATCATCCAAAAAGTAGTAGGATACGAGAAAAAAATTGTAATTAATAGGTAGGAAAACTCTTATTTATCACCCACACCTATAAGCATTAAAATCAGATAGGAAAATGTAAAGCAAGAATGTATGACCAGCCAGGTCTGAACATGTCCAGACTTGTTCACGACTTGACCTTGAAATGTAACTCAGATTTTAGTACAAAATACTGTGAACTCTATCGGAATATGCAATAGTTGGACAAGTTACTTTTAAATATAGGTAGGAACATTTGCTAGTAAAGTTCGTTCAGTACAGTTCAGTTCACATTAAGAAGCCCAAGGAAAAGGAAATAAAGAAGCCTTCAAGAAAAAGTGTTTTAGTGAATCCCTGCCAGGGCATACTTCAGGCGGAGCCAGCCATAAGAATAGGCCCCCCTTTTTAACTATCTTCGACCACGTCATCTCTAACCACGAGGCGAGATAGTGGCCAAACGCTACCCTAAAAAATATAAAAAAATCGAACACCGAGAAATAGGTGGTTTGATTATCCACAAATACCGTGACAAGTAAAACTAAAACTAAAAGCATTATTATGTTAAAAAACGGGAATTTTACGTGAATTACGTGATGTCAATATAGTGATCGACATGTTTATAAATAAAAGCTTATAATTAAGGGAAGTACATTCTTACCGTAAGCCTCCTTAGCCTCAGTCTTCATAGGCGCCGGCGATAGCACACCGGTGCTGACTGTGCACATCATGATTGCGATGCAGCGCCAAGCACTCATGGTTCACAAGCCACATCGGGGTTGCCGGTTGCACCCTGGCGCCGAGCAATCTGGACCCTGCCTTACGTGTGGTAAGTTATCTGTGGAAGAAGTAAAAAATCTTTAGATACTTATACATTTTACGCCATTTTTCAATTCTGATTTCATAACATCTCTTCCGCAAGGCCACTCGCTTAGTAGTCAAACATTTAGGCTAGTATACCAGAATATATACATATACGTAGAAAGGAAATAATATATATATATATAGGAATGACGCAACGCACCTACCTTGTGCCTGCCTACCATGTCGGTATTAATAAAAATGTACTATTTTCCCACAGCAACTAGAATAACGTATCAGACAAACGTAGCTTATAAAATATCGAACATTCCGCCAATCCTATTTCAAGCATGAAGCAATACCCAGGAAAATACGCTAATACAGTGTGAGGAACATAGATGTTCATAAATTATTTAGTTTGCCCGGAGTCGTTGCGTAAATCGTACAATACAAGTTCCTTATTTATGAGTCGACGACGACACGCATCGCATACCTTCTGTACCATTTTAAGGATGAGTAAAGGTAATGTAATAAATGGTAATAGGAAACGAGCGTTTTTACGGAAACTGGATTCCTATAAATATTGTGTAAGATACCTTCGGATGTTTTCACGCACGATTTTATAGATGGTTTTGTACTGTCGTTTTTAGGTTTCAGTACCTAAGGGTACTAACGGAAGCCTATTACTGAGACTTCGCTGTCCGTCCGTCCGTTTTCCGTCTGTCAGACGGTTGAGTCTTCTACTCATACTTGGAATTTTCAGGTAGTACCTATATATTACTATGACCGCTATTAACAATAAATACTAAAAAAGTTACAAATTAAAGGCAGTACAAGAAACGTATTTTAAATTTTGTCGGCACCTTTTGTTCAATCTTATTTAATATGCGTATCTTATTTAATATGTATTATGCGTACCAGTAGAAAGAATAAAAATTACTTATAAAATAAAACCGGCATGGAAGACAAAAGGCATTATCAGAGCCAGTAAAGCCAAAAGAATGATTTACAATAAAATTCTAAAAACGAATTCAATTAAGGAAAAAGAATACTATAAAAAAATACTCAAAAACATTGAAATCAATTATACGTAACTGTAAAAAGAAAACTAATATTAACTCAATAAAGAATAGTGAAAACCAAAATAAAGCCGTTTGGAACCTCATTAAACGACAAACTTCATGCTGCAATAAAATAAAATGCCCAATCGAATCTATAACACACAATGAGCAAGTCTATGATAATCCACTAGACATTTCGAAAACTTTTAATAACTATTTTATAAATCAAAACTTTCGTAATAACGTTCTAACCCCTCAAGTCATAAAAAAGAATCACAACTTCAATAGCATGTTTCTTTCGCCAGTCGATGTATATGAGACCAAGAAAGCTATTATGAAATTAAAGAATAAAATAAGCACAGGTTATGATGAAATTCCTACCCAAGCGATAAAGAGCTGTGCTGATTATATATCTTATCCCCTTACTCATATAATAAACATTATGCTAGAAACCGGTGCATTTCCAGAAAGACTGAAGAAAGCTCTTATAAAACCTATTCATAAAAACTGTTCAAAACTCTCTATTTTGAACTACAGGCCGATTGCTTTACTATCTGGTTTTTCGAAGCTATTTGAAAATATTATTTTTACTCGTTTAATTGGTTTTCTGGAAAAAAATAAGATTCTAAGTGAAAATCAATTTGGTTTCCGAAAAGAAAGAACAACGACATTGGCTATTTTTAAACTATTTAAGGAAATTTGGGATAGCATGAATAATAAAACGCCTTGTGTTGGTATTTTCATTGATATGACTATGGCTTTTGATTGTGTCTCTCATTCTGTACTGCTGGATAAAATGGAAAGTGTTGGTATACGTGGTATAGCACTATCTCTATTCAAATCGTATTTATCCAATAGAGAACATGCTACAGTAATGGATAATTTTGACAAACAAACAAAAACCATTTCACAGGTACATTCAGGCTTTAAAAAAAGTTAAACTTGGTGTTCCACAAGGTAGCATCTTAGGCCCTCTTCTATTCTTACTTTACGTCAACGATCTGCCTTTGATTGCTGAACATTTGTGTGTTATGTTTGCTGATGACGCAACCATATTTGTATCTGCAAAAAACAGTTGTAATCTGGATGAATTTGAAAATGACATAAATAATACATTATATAGAATTACAAAATGGCTGACATCAATCAATTTAAATATTAATAGAACTAAAACAAAATATATAGCATTTAAGAATTACAAATCACATCCGATCAAATTAAATATTACAGAATCAGAAACTATAATTGAAGAAGTTAATGAGATTAACTTTCTTGGTGTAACAATTGACACCCACCTAAATTGGAAGTCTCATATAAACAAAATTAATTCCAAAATATCTTCGTATTGTTATATGTTATCTATATTGGTAGAATCAACCTCGGAAGATGTAGCCCGTAAAGCCTACTTCGGATATGTCTATCCATTATTAAATTATGGTGTGATATATTGGGGAAATTCGGTCAATGTTGAATCAACTTTTATTCTTCAAAAGAAATGTTTGCGTATAATCTACAGAATGTACAACGATGATTCACTAAGACAAGTTTTTAAAGAGAAGGGTTTGTTGACTCTGGCAGGAATTTTCATTCTAGAGCTTTGTTTGTTTGTCAAAAATAATATGCATTACTATAAACTAAAGGCTGATACTCGCCCAAACTTGCGTAGTCAATATTCAAAAAATCTACGATTCCCAAAAGTAAATAATAGTATTTATAAAAAAAGTTCTTATATAACAGGAATAATTCTGTATAATCACCTGCCTCTGTGTATCAAACAACTAAATGGAAATGTATTTAAAAAACGACTGAAGGCATGGCTGATCGAAAATGTGTTTTATTCTATACGAGAATTTCTTAGTTTTAAAATTAAATGAATTAATAATAAATTGTAATGCATGCAAATTATTATATTTTTAAATTATTTAATCAAATGTATTGTTATCAATTTTCGTTATTATGTTTCAATTAATTATTATTTTACCAATGTTTCAATGTTGCACACCCGACACGGGTAAACTGTTATTAGCTCATAAGTTGTTATTATACTGTCACCTATAATCATGTACTAACAGTTATGCAATAAAAATTACTTTACTTTACTTAATATTATAGTGTGAAACCATACATGTGCGAGCTCTTGATCGATCTCGCACTTGACCAGTTTATTTATTTTCAACGCGATGTAATCTATCAACATACCGAGGAAAAAACCTCGCGCGTCATGATTATTGTATTATCTGCTCTTGTACTTGTACGTGGCTGCAGTCATTTTTCACGAAAACATTGACTTAAGTTATGCGCATTCAAGGCGCGGAACAGCAAATTCTAGGTATTTATTTGCTGAATCTGAATTTATAAAGTTGATCTCATAGCGTCAACAACTACAATAAAAACCGACCAAGTCGAGTTGGACTCGCCCACCGAGGCTTCCGTACCAACGTTGGTAGTTACTAATTAAGCTAGACCTCTAAATTGTATGAGCGCTAATATATCTTAATTGGCGTATACTATGTGTGTATGGGGACACCCTTTAATTTTTAACTTTTTTTACTTTTAGAATTTTTCCTTTGTTTGTGCTGTAAGATCTTGCTTCTTGCCAAATTTCATGATTCTAGGTCAACGGGAAGTACCCTATAGGTTTTCGACCCAAAACCTATAGGGTACTTCCGGTTGACCTACAATTGTCAATTTTGATCAAAAGCAAGGTCTTACAGCACAAGTAAAGGAAAATTCCGAAAAATAAAAAAGTTAAAAATTAAGGTACATTTTGGTACTAACAAGTTTTCGCGAAAATCTAAATTTGACCATATCTTTTTAATGTGTTGATTCAAGGCCTTGGTTTTTATACACCCAATAGGGACTATAGATTTCAGTATCAGGTATAAATTTCAACGTGCTAGGTCCACCCGTTCCTGAGAAAATCAGTGGTGACACACGGACAGACGGACAGACAGACAGACGGACAGACGGACAAGAAAGTTATATTATAAGGGTTCCTTTTTTACCTTTTGAGGTACGAAACCCTAAAAACCAAAATAAAATTGGTTCATCCGTTTAGGCGTACGCTACGGTGCCACAGACTGGCACACATATACACACTCAAACTTATATCAAGCCCTCGTTTTATGTCTGGGGTTGATTGATTCGCTTGTTGCGAGCCGCCCTGAAGCTTACTTGTTTCATCTACGAGATAAGCAAGCGTTTGAATACTATCTCACCTGATGTTTAGTAACTTTGTGTTTGACGATGTAGAACGCTGGTCTAAAAAATATATGTTCATGCGATTTTTGGTCTAGGTTCTAGGTAAATCATTTCTGAAATTAGAGCGTGAGTTTCTAATAGTCTAGGTTTTAGTTTTAAGCTTACTTTTCTAATTGTTTGGATCTAGAGCAGCAATTGACAACTTTCTCATAAGACCATCTTCTAAAGTTAACATACCTAAGTCAAACTGACAAAACATTCCCAGTAAGACAAGATAGGTTGCATTGTGTAAATAGAGGCATTCCAATGCAGTGGAATACTCTTCGAACAAATTGTGTACCTAGATTAGACTGCTTTAGAGGTTAGCTTACTGAAACGTTTCGTGTTTAACAGCTGGTCCATGAGACGAGATCATTGCACTATTGACATGATCCCACTCCAGACACAAGCATATTTAGCTAAGTTGGAGGAGTTAGCAAGACTACTAAGTCATGTGCGACCCACATTGCTAAGTAGCTGATAAGCTTCAAAAAATCTACATAATTGTTGTGGAATTGCTGCTGGGACTTTAGGTGGTGTTGAATGGAGGCGAAGACACGATGGATGTAGAAATTATATTGAAAAATCAGATTAACAAAATGCGACGAAAATGTAATAATTTAGAATAGATGCATACGTAATAACGGATAGTAGTGAATCGTTAAAAGTAACGGTCACTTTTCGTGACGTGTATCCGAGTGACGTTTTGGTGCTTGACGTTGACATAACAATACAATACAATACAAAAACTCTTTATTTATTACCAATAAAACAAATTGTACAAAAACAAAGCAATAAAATAAAATATATCTGAATGGCAACACAATCGGCAGTTTTATCGCTTGAAGCAATTTCTTCCAGACAACCTAGCATGGAAAAAAATAAATAAAAACAAAACATGGCGGTAGCGTACAATTTATAACTGAAATAGATAAAAATAGAATAAATAAATAATAGACATAAACAAAAATATTATATACAATACAATAATAATAATATAATATACTTATACATACACATACATACAACTTATATATTAGATCAAATAATATTATTATATTACAGCAGTGTGGTCGTAAGCCGTATAATTTTTTTTAATATATTGTGGCTACTACTAAAATTTCCCTGAAGAAATCCTTTTCATAACATATACGCTCATCTTTTCTATCACCTTCTCATCCCTCAGTTGGTTCTTCGCAGGCAAAGCCATTTCTTATACAAGCAAAGTAAATTGTTTGGCAAGCGTGCGTCCCAAAAAGTTTCCTTGTAGAATGTTATGCATTATATCAAAAGTGGTGACTATTTGTATTAGTTATAAATATGAAAATACGGGACTTATCGCGCCTAAAACATTAATTTTATTTGACTCGACGTTTCGACCAAGTTGCATTGATCGTGGTCACGAAACGACTGATTTACGACGACGACTATTTGTATTAGTTTTTTGGAATATAAATAACTTTTAAACATTGTTATGCAAGGTTTAATAGTTATTTGGACGACATTATCAAATTGTACACTTTTCGTTAACTGCAAACAAGAAACTTTTACCAAATACCAGTCGATAATTATAAAAAAAATAAAATTATGTGAAAATGTGACTGATCTCATTAATTGATGTAGGTGCATATAAATCAATAGTATTCATCACTGTGCCACGCAGTAAAGAAATATTTTTTTGTTATTAAATTATTTGTTCATCAGCCTATGATAGGCTAGCCGTTTGATCTCAGCTATCTCACCTGTTGTTAAGTGTCGATGTGATCGAGGATGGCACTACGCTAGGCCTAGAATAGGAATTCTCATTGAGCGTGAGCGTTTAACCATTAGTTCTCTTAGAGGCATCGACATGTCGTAGAAAGTCGTCGCATACCCAGTTGGTATGATGAAAATTAAAATCCTTAAGGTACGGCCACACCGCGGCGTCCTGCGATCTGCGGGCGTGATCTCAGTACTTTTCAATTGTACAAATTCTACTGCCCTATCTTATCGCCGCCAAGATCGCGCACGCAGGACGCTGTGGTGTCCGTACCTTTACACCAAAGAATTAGCAGGTATAAAGATAAAAAACTTTAAAATGTTATTTATAATTTTTTAAACTTTTAAAGTTATAAATGTGAACTCATTACCTTACTTTTTTATTATACAATTTATAAACCTTTATTTTATGTAATGGCAAGAACTCCGCACTCATAATTTTGAGAAAGGTTTCAAGAAGAAGCCGTTTGTCACAATATGTCGATTTAAACAGCGACATCGCTTGAGTTTATGTTCTGTATATAATGTCCGGTTTATGTCGGCTAGTCCATATTGAGTTGCATATAGTTCACAATCTCTTGTTGCTTACCGCCTACCCACACATACACTTATTTTTACAGGTCCGTGTTAAAAGTGCACGAAAATTGCTTTAAAGCTCTCACCATAACATGATATATAATAGTGCCCTTGTCATCATTAGCAGCCTATCTTTGTCCACTGCTGGAAATAAGCCTCACCTAGAGTTTGTGTAAATACACCCAATTAACGTTCACCGCAACTTCAAACTCATCCACTACAATCACAATTTCCGTCCTACAACTTCACGTCCATAGTTTTGTCTATTCTTGCTTCCGCGACCTCTATCTTAACTTTGTCTGGTCTTATCAATGTAGTCTCACAGTTACTTTGGGACAAATTAGATTTTCACTTGTTCCCGGCTTTTATTATCCTATTGTTCAAGAAATCCTTTGAAGTTACTCTAAATGTCATACCGTTTTGATTAAAATCTCACTTCACATAAACTGCTTAATAAATACAGTCATCTTAATGTACCCTGATAACTGAGTATTATATACTCAATAAACAATAGACGTTTGTCACTATTCACGCCCAATTTTTTATTTATTTTTTTATATCTTATAAGCTAGCGTTTGACCACTATCTCACCTGTTATATAACTCCCAAGTATTGCCTGTTTTACTTTTATTGTAAGCACAAGCGCTTCTCTATTTCAATTACAACAAGTCATAATGCAGTCTAAGGTAGAACTGAGCTGGCTAAGAAGATAGTGATGAGTGGAGACGTGAAACAACTGATTTTGTCCAATCCATATGAAACATTTGAACCATCCTTACACGTCCTCTGTATAAAAAAAAAAAAACGATAGGTTACCATATGATATGTCCTACAGTATCCGACTTAAGAGAGCAAAATACCACAAACTTCTGTAGGTAGATACTTAAAAATCGTTCATGATTGAAAATAAAATCAACAAAGTTCCATACAATATTTTATTTGAAGTTATATAACCAAAAAACTTATCTCTACCCGCCACCGGTTAACGAAGGGTTTATGTACCACCACCACTTAAAACTAGACTTAATTAACCAGTAGGAAAGCGAAGGGTGACCTAGGCAATGGAAGAGAAGTGCCGAGGAAAATCGATAGATGGCGTGGAAATAAAAAGATTTAATGTAATATGGAAATTATTTGTATTTTAGTTGTTTTATTTTATATGGATTTAGGGGAATATCTAGTTATTTTTAGGGCATTTAGGAAGTAATTAAAAATTGAATTTTATCAAAAAAACGACGTTACAAGATAAATACCAACATTATTTCAGGCCAACAACGTTTCTACTACCCGTACTCCCAACTGCGCTTATTTACATTATTAGCTCTTTTAATTAACCAATACAATTTACATAAAGTATAATAGTATATAAAACTTTTTAACAAAAAAATTAAACCGCCGAAAAAACTGAAAAGCAAAAAATAATACCCATCATCAGCCTATTTCTGTCCACTGCTGCACATAGGCCTCACCAATGGCACGCCACTGAACTCGATCTTCAGCTCTTTGTTTCCAACCGCTGCCAGCCAGCTTGCGTATATCATCGCTCCACCTAGCTGGAGGGCGCCCTACAGTCCCGAGCCGTGGTCTCCACTCTAGAACACGTCTACACCAACGGTTATCGGTTCTACAACAATTTTATTTTTTATTTTTTGTGGCCCTCTAAATCATAATCTACTTTGTAATAATATCGTTTAAAAACTAAAAAAGAACCGACTTCAATGTTCATTTTCAGTACCAATTTTGAGATGTTTATCTCAATATCTCTGAAGATACTTATCAGAAATCAATAAAATTACCATACATACTACACTTGGGATATCTCCTTTTGAACAAAAAAAGAATAATCAAAATCGGTTCATAAACGACGAAGTTATCCCCGAACAAACATAAAAAAAAATATATATATACGTTCGAATTGAGAAACCTCCTCCTTTTATTGAAGTCGGTTAAAAAGCAGGCGTCATTGCTTACTCCTGGCCTAGACAAACGTTATATAGAACATTTATGCTCTATAATAATAATAAAAATAATTGAAGAGCACATTAAAAAATAATAAAACCGACTTCCAACGTCACGCTAGTCAATTTCAGTACTTATTTTGAGGTGTTTATCTTCATATCTCTGGAGATACTGAACATATCTCGATGAAATTTAAATGGTACCACCTGTAAAATATCATTATCATCATCATCATAATCAGCCGGTATCAGTCCACTGCTGGTCATATGCCTCTCTCAAGACACGCAACTGAGCCCGATTTTTGGCTCTTTGTTTTTTCCAGTGTTTGTTGACATACAGGATATGATAAAATCATCAAAATAATGATACATTTATGCATATTTTTTGTTGATTTATTCAAAACGGCTCGACCGATTTCGTTAAAATTTTAATGGGGCCCCCTTGGGGGTATACACTTTCCAATAAAAAAATAATTATCCAAAT
This sequence comes from Cabera pusaria, assembly GCA_954871355.1. Taxonomy (NCBI): domain Eukaryota; kingdom Metazoa; phylum Arthropoda; class Insecta; order Lepidoptera; family Geometridae; genus Cabera; species Cabera pusaria. Next base: position 17,068,701 of record OX940896.1, read on the forward strand.
CAGACAACTCTGTGAAAAGTTATGCGTGGTCATACATTAAAAAAAAAATATGTGTTGACTCAGTAATAGGGTACCAACGGAACCCTATTACTGAGACTCCGCTGTTCGTCTGTCTGTCTGTCTGTCTGTCTGTCTGTTTGTCTGTCTGTCTGTCTGTCTGTCTGTCTGTCTGTCTGTCTGTCCGTCTGTCACCAGGCTGTATCTCATGAACCGTGATAGTTAGACGGTTGAAATTTTCACAGATGATGTATTTCTGTTGCCGCTATAACAACAAATACTAAGAACAGAACAAAGTTAAAAACTAAAGGGTTTAAAACAAAAAAACGTGTTTTTTTACGATACAATACGATACGAAATTAATTCACCTCGACGCAGCTAGATGGCAGCACAGAAAAAATTAGCACGCTCAAGCGTTTCATTTGTTAAATTTGTGGACCTCGGTCGATTTGTTTACCTAGTTTAGGTTAATTTTCACATATGTAGTGTACAGTATATAATGGTATATCTTCAATTTAAGTACTTAAAGAGCTTCAATTAGCTAGAATCAGTAGAAAGTTAGTCGTACGAACACACGGTCTTCCAGATATTTAATTATGTTAATTACCTTTGTGTTAATATTTACTTAGTTGGTGTAAGAAGTTCGTGGCGTTCGGACTTCGGAAATTCGGAACCCTCCGTGTGCGGGACAAAAGTCTGACTCCCACTTGGCCAGTTTTATTTTTTCGTCGGTTAAAGATATAAATACGTGGAAAATTCAGTCAAACGCCAGCCTACATCATATAAAAATAAAAAAATCTAGACTTTAGAGTGTTTGAACTCTGAGCGAGAAGAGAATCACTTTATTTATCGTCATAAGTATTTTATGAAAAAATTATCAAGATCGATGTAAATATGTCTGACTTGTACTTTAAATTATGTAAAAACTATAAAGTACCTACCTATATAGCTATTTGTTTCAATTCGAATTTAAATATATTGCAGCATAAAAATATGAAAAAATATTTTCCCAACAGTCTGTTCCAATTTGTTTCTCTTAAACTTCGTACACCTCTAGGGCCCTTTTGGGACTCTTTTAACAATATTCAAACTTTGAACCAAAATAAAAGGGACCTGAAAACATTAAGTTAAGCCTTGAAACGGCTTTAGTTGAGTTTCTCGATCACTGAACATTTTAACATACTTTACTTAACACGATACAACACCCTCACTTCAACTGGTTTGACTGGGTAGATTAGTTTTTTAACACTATGTTTTTTTTTTTTCATTTACTCGGCTAGCAATTTGCCGCTATCTCGCCTGGTGGTAAAATATAATACGTTCGAGTATTGTAAATACGCTAAGCCCAGAATGGTCTGACTGTATGCTGCCGGAAGATCGTAAGGTAAGATGGTGGCAAGTGACTTTTTGGTAGCTGATATAGTTTTCCTACCACCAGTGGAAACTTATAGTGTATAATGTAATGACTGGTATTCATATATTCATGGTATGAGCTTTCTTTTTTCTCCAAATTTAATCCAAATTCATAAAGCTATTTAGTATAAAATCAATGAACTTAATAATATTTATAAATAAATAGGGCATTCTTAATTTTTAAAACTTTTTAAATAATGAATATTAAGCTCTTGGTTAGAAAATATCAAAACAAATTCCGCCACCGCAACACCTAAAATTGTATTCTGACAGGTGTTCTTGAGAACGAATTTTAATTCTAAACGAGCGAGACTTTGATGTCAACATCATCATTTACCAACTGGTAAGATTGTGATCAAATAATAATAAAAAGGTGGTAATAATAAAAATTGCACGTTACTTTTTAGCTATCTATGCAATTAAAATCATAGACATAATATATATTACCAGCGTAAGGACCAGCGTAAAGTATATAATCTATACTAACATTTGTATTTTTGTAATGATTTGGATCAAAAACTACTAAACCGATTTAAAAAATTCTTTCACTAATATTTAGAATGGACTTTCGGAATGAAAATAGGCTATATAATATTATCCCGTTTAAATCAAAGGTACATTCGTGGAGACCTAATATGCAACCTAAGTCGACAAAAAAACGGTCGATAAAACACGTTTCTTACGAACGCTGCTACATTGAAAATAGATGAAATGGAAAAATGGAAATGGAAAATGGAAAAAAATAGAATGGATATTTTCTATAGAAGAGTTGTACAACTTAAAAAGTCCTAAAAAAAGTCCGCGACAGCATTATCTCTTAACGAACACAGTAACCATTTTAATCTTTAATTTTTTGTAAAAAAATACTACATAACTTCCAAGGCTGTTTTCAAGTATACAGTATTAATCCTTATCCAAATAATTACGTTCATTAGCTTGGCCTCGTATTATAGATTAAAATTGCTTTTTACAGTATACAATTGTTGTACTCAAAAGATAGAAAATTACACTTTTCATTAATTTTAATATTTAGTATCATACAAAAAAGCGCAACTGAAACACTTTGGGTATACATCCAAGTTGGTATATTTATCTGAGCTGAAACATCATGTCGTCATGCAGAAACAAAATCAACGTTTTCATAACGTCATTATTATGTCTAATAAAACATAAAAATTCTACAAACCTAAAACAAACTCCAGTGAGATAATGTTCTAACCATTAACCACTGAAATTCCAGCCCTAATATATTCCGGAACAAATTGTTTTTGAATTCAAATAATGTTCCACTTCGTTAAGCTGAAACACAATGAAATGATAAATCCGGTGGCTAAACAAAAGATTTCTCCTGAGAGTTAGTACAGTCGATGCCGATTAAACATCAATGCGTGTAGGTACTTACCTATATTTTTAAAAGCTTGAAGCACTACCCGTTTTTCAGGCTAGGTAATTACCATACTTCAGTGCCTCAAACTTTTAAAACTATAGGTAAGTACCTACACGCCAAATACTTACTAGAATTTATTTTTAACAATTTAGTTCATTGTCCCGGATAAAAGCTTATTTTTAAAAATATTTTTTATTTATAACATATTTTTAACTTTTTAGTAAGTAGGCATAGATAACAAATACCTACCTACTACCTAAGTATTTAAGAGAAGGCATGATGTTTTAAAATATTCCACGGATACTTGATGTGATTATGGGTAAAGTGCTCTTCGCGGAAAATCAATCGACTCGGTGGGGCTATGTTGCTTTATAACAGAAATGCCATGGCCCCCTTACAGCTTCATCATCAGATCCTGGCTATCATCTAAGTGTAAAGTGCTCCTCAAGACAAATAATTTGAGCCCAAATTCACTGGGGTTACGTTATTTTATCACAGAGATGCCGTGGCCACCTTCCAGCTTCATCACCAGTCGCTAAATATCATCTAGGTGTAAAGTTCTCTTCAAGACAAATCAATCGAGACCAAACTCGGTAATAAATTCGGTGGGGTTATGTGGTTTTATCACAGAAATGCCGTAGCCACCTTTCGTCTCCATCATCAGACCAGCTCCATGGTACCATATCATTGTATTGTCACCGAAAATACATAAGTACACCAAATTTGAGTTCAATCGGACATCGGGAAATGGGTCTAATTTAGCTTCCAAGATTCCACCCGAACATACATAGTTACATACATACATACATACATACATTGCAAGTTAAATAAAAGCTTGTAAAAAAAAAACATTTTAAATTATAATCTAATACTATAAGAATCTTTGTCCTGATATACTGACATACTGACTGACTGATTGACTGACTGACTGACTGATTGACAGACAACGCACAGCCTAAATTTGGTGGGTATATTTGTCTTAGTACGTAGGGGTGTACTAAGAAAGGATTTTCCAAAATTCACCCCTTAAGGGGATGAAATGGGGGTTCAAAGTTTGTATGGAGAAACAAGATTTGATAGTTTTTTCTATCCAAAACTTCACACAAGTGTTTCAGTAACAAAATAAGTAAACACGTGTTTCAGGCATTTTCAAAATTCCACCCCTAAATGGGTAAAACGGGGTAACAAAGTCTGAAATCAATATTGTTTCGGATTGCTCTGAAATATGGCAAGCAAATAGTTATTACGACTTTAGTTCCCTCAACGAAAGGATTTTCCAAAATTCACCCTTGAAAGGGATGAAACGGGGGTTCAAAGTTTGTATGGAAAAACAAGATTAGATAGTATTTTCTATTCGAAACATCATACAAGTGCTCCTGTAAAAAAATAAGAAAATACGTTTTTTATTAATTCCACCCCTAAGAGGGTAAAATGGGGTAACAAAGTGTGAAAATCAATATTGTTTCGGATTGCACTGGAATTTGGCATGCAGGTAGTACTTACGACGTTTGTTCCCTTTGCGAAAGGATTTTCCAAAATTCACCCTTGAAAGGGATGAAAAGGGGTTCAAAGTTTGTATGGAGAAACAAGATTAGATAGTCTTTTCTATTCGAAACTTAACACAAGTACTTAAGTGTTACATGTGTTTTAATTATGACGTTCGACGTCTAGATGAAAACTGAATGGCTCAATACCTTTGTTTTTTTTGTAAATTCAAAGCAATAAGTTATGTTTCTGTTATATGTATACTATTTTTTATCGAATATGATCCATTTAATGTAATTTGACGTGTGTAAGTGCAAATATTTAATTTGCCCATATACTGAATAAATGCTTTGACTTTTGACTTTGACTTTTAAAGTAAGTAAATACGTGTTTCAGGCTCTTTCATGGCATGCAGATTGTTATTTTGACGTAGGTATCTGCTAAGAAAGGTTTTTCAAAATTCACTTTTCAAAGGGATGAAGCGGGAGTTCAAAGTTTGAATAGTCATTTTATTCGACATATCACACAAGTACTTCTGTATATAAATAAGTAAATACGTGTTTCAGACTTTTTGAAAATGCTACCCTAAGAGGGTGAAGTGGGGTAACAAAGTCTTAAAATCAATATTGTTTCGGATTGCGCTGAAATTTAGAATGCAGATAGTTATTATGATGTAGGTATCCACTCAGAAAAGATTTTTAATAATTCTTCCCGGATACGGAACGGGAATTCAAAGTTTGTATGGCGAAACAAGATGAGATAGTCTGTTTTATTTGAAACTTTACACATAAGTGCTTCTGTAAATAAATAAGTAAGTATTGTAAGTAGTAAGTAAGTATTGTAGAATTTTTCGGAATGGGGTAGGTAACAAAGTATGAAAATTTGGGTTTTTCGGGTTTTATAAATAAGAATCCCGATTTGCCTTAGTCACTCAATAACATGAAAACGGGTGAACCGATTTGGCTAATTCATATTTGATGTCTTTAATGATACAATCGTTTTTACAAAAGAAAATTTTTGAGTAAATAAAAGGAGTTTTTAATGCGGGCGAAGCCGCGGGGCACTTCTAGTAATAACATTAAAAGTCTACGTTTTACAATTAGAATTTACAGTACAGTCAACTTAATATACACTTATATTTGTGTAGAAAGGATTTAAAATAAGTTTATTATATTATTATTATATTCTAATTCGCTTGATTTTATTCGTTTTTCTGCACCCGAGTAGTACACGTAGTAGTTACACACGACGGAATTAGCGTTCTAAATAAACAGCCTTCTTCATATTAGGCTCCTGCTTGACTTTTGTAAAAATTGTGACAGAAATAGCGGTTGCTTTACTTACGTCCATAAAATGTGATAGTTATATCAACACACTGGCACAAGCTTCTTTGTAAGTTCACACTTTGTAACATACAAGAAATTGTCAGTTTCTTTACTAATAACAAATTTAACTCTTTGATTCTATTCGTGAATGTTTTAGAGTAAACCATACTATGAGTATTTTGAACTTTACTATTAGCTTTAGCATCCTTACTTACCGTTAAACTTTATTCTCTGAATGTACCGTCAGTTCTTTGATTTACTAAAACTTAGGAGATTCCAATGTCCCCGGGTCCTTGGCAGAAGTTTGAGGTAATCCATAAAACTTTTTTATACGGTTTTATGGCGAGCTTTCTTTGAGAGACCAGTTTAGGGTATCTTTCCAAAATGCTTCGGAATCTGATTTAGGGAGTACATAAAATATATTTCTTTTTTAAGGACTTATGCACTTAGTCTTAGAAATCACGGGAGTATGACATTTACTTTAGAATATTACTATACTATTACTATTATACTATTCGAATTGTCGAAGACATTTTGATATAAAATCAACTGATGATTTTATGAATAAAAAGTCTTTTCGCATTTTTGTAGAATAAAATTGAAGAAAAATCTTTTTGGTTGTACTCTTTGTATTTGGCTTTATTATTGATATTGAAACTAGCATACAAATACATTAAGAAAAAGAAAAAATTAAAAGTATAAAGCACTTTCCCGACATTTTTCAATTTGGCTGCCAAAATAAGCGAATTTATAGAAGAACTTCGATACATTATGAAGTTTATTACAACAACAAAAAAAAGAAAAAAAACGTACAGACGAATTGACCTCCTTTTTTGTGATGTCGGTTAAAAAAGGGAAAATACGACTCAAACCATGAAAAAAAAAGGTGAAGTTTATGGACCTAATGCAATGTTAGTAAGACTAGCACAAAGTTACAGCGTTCTCAGTCCGGGAATTTCGATATCAAGATGCAGCTTGCGCTGATCGCCTCATACAGATAAAGTTGTTGATGAGCAAGATCAACATATTAGTAGTTAAATTATAGCTGAGAAAATAAAGATTATGCACAAAACAGTTAGGAACCATTTGACAAAGTCTGGCTATCCATAAAAAAGCTCGAAATTTGGGTGCCACACAAGCTTACTGAAAGGAACCTAATAAAATTAGCACACATATTCGATTGTTTATTGAAACATAGTGAAATCAAACCATTTTTGAAAATATTGATCACTGGTGATAAAAATAGATCTCCAGAAAAGACGAGCGATAAAGATCATGGCCATAATATGGTAGTCATGTCAGACTGTAGCAAAACCCGGCTTACCACGCAATTAAGTGATGCTGTGTGTATTGTGGAATTTGAAGGGCATTGTTCATTATGAGCTTTTACCGCCGAGCAAAATCATCGATTCGGATCTCTACTGCCAACAACTAATGAGACTCAAGCAAGAAATCGAGAAAAAACGGCTGGAATTGAACAACAGAAAAGGAGTTGACTTTCATCATGACAACGCCAGACCACATTATTCTGTTTTACTTTATTATTAATACCCAGTAATAAAGTGATTTAATTTCAAATTACATTTAATTGGTGATCGTAGAAATGGCTATTAAAAATACAGGATATTTAATTTGCAACAAAACTTTATTTGCAGACACACATTTCAACTGGGAGTGAGCATGCTCACCCTACTTTTAGTATACAATTGCAAAGAAATTATGCATAAAAACCTTGATAAAATTCACTGCAAAGCTAAATGACGCCATTACAGGTCGTTAAAATGATTATTTTGTCGACTGAAACAATCAATCAACCTACGGTTCCCGTGACTCCATGTTGCTAGTTTTAATCAAAAACTAATTCATGTTTGTTGCGAACTCATAAATATTTATGCAGAGCTTATTATTACTGTAGCTTGAATTGGCTTAAAAGATAGATTTTTGTATTTCTTTTTTTAATGTTTTATGGCTATTATTATTATTTTATGTCGTTCGACCACTATCTCATCTGTTGGTAAGTGATGTTGCGGTCGAAGATGGTAAGAACACTTGCCTAGCAAGGCAACTGGCTTTCAAGGATAGCTGCTGGAACATATTGCAAGATAAATACGATAGTCATGAACATGCAATTCAGATTGTCTGGAAGAGATCTCTTTTAGCAATAAGATCGCCGATTGTATTGCCCTAGTATTGTTGTATTACTTTAAGTTCTGTTTTTATTGGTGATCAATTTGCTAGTTATATCTATTTGCATACTGTATTGTATGCAAATATATATAACCAGAAAACAAGAATGTTGTTTAGAAAGCAAATCTTATATGTTTCTTCTAAACATTAACAGTCTTACCACAAAAGAATTGGACACGGCATAAACATGTGTTGAACAGAAGTTTCAGAAATTTCGTACTACAAATTCGTGCCTAACATTTGCCTAAGGGTAAACATGCTTTAAACACATGTATAAATTTAAACAATCCCAATCGTTGATCTAATATAATATAATATAATACAATATAATATAATATAATATAATATAAGTTTTGTAGTAAGATAAATAAAACACCCGTTCAAACAATATTTAACTTTTAGACACTGTCTAACTAAACAGGTGTCGAAATGTTGTTTAAAAATATTTTTGTGGTAAGAATGTTTATTTTTTACGATACATTGTCAAATATACATAGGATGATATATTTGACAGCTCACATCCGTTTTTTATTAATGAGCATGGAGGTTAGTATTTTTTTCCGGTAAAATGTACTACCATAATGTCGTACTTCATTGACGTGTACCGGCCAGTTAGTAAAGTGCCACACATAACGAACAATCACATACATGTAGGTAACTATCTCATTATTTTTATATACATATAAAAGGATATTGCTCTATAAATACATTTCACGCAATTATCTGTAAAAAAACTTACAATACCTACCCAGCGTTATATCATGCACTTGGAGACAACGCTCTTAGAAGAAAACCTAACATTTTGGCCGTGAAAAATTTACAGAGTTGCGTTTGTATTGTAATCTTCTAATACTATAAGAATCTTTGTCCTGACATACTGACTGACTGACTGACTGACTGACAGACAGACAACGCACAGCCTAAACCGCTGGTCGTAGAGACTTGAAATTTGGAGGGTGTATTTGTACCTTAGTACGTAAGGGTGTACTAATAAAGGATTTTCCAAAACTCACCCCTTAGGGGGTTGAAATGGGGGTTCAAAGTTTGTATGGAGAAACAAGATTAGATAGTCTTTTCTATCCGAAACTGCACACAAGTGCTTCAGTAAAAAAATAAGCAAATACATGTTTCAGGTTTTTTTGAAATTCCACCCCTATGAGGGTGAAATGGGGTAACAAAGTGTGAAAATCATAATTGTTTCAGATTTCGCTGAAATTTGGCATGCAGATAGTTATTACGACGTTAGTTCCCTCTGAGAAATGATTTTCCAAAATTCCCCCCTGGAGGGGATGACACGGGGGTTCAAAGTTTGTATGGAGAAACAAGATTAGATAGTCTTTTATATTCGAAACTTAACACAAGTACTTAAGTAAGTAAATACGTTTTTAAGGTTCTTTCGAAATTCCACCCCTAAAAAGGTAAGGTTTGTGGAGTAACAAAGTCTGAAATCAATATGGTTTCGGATTGCGCTGAAATTTAGCATGCAGATAGGTATTTTGACTTATGTATCCGCTAAGAAAGAATTTTTCAAAATTCACTCTTCAAGTGGATGAAGCGGGGGTTCAAAGTTTGCATAGTCATTTAATTCGATATTTCACACAAGTAGTGCGTAAATAAATAAGTAAATACGAGTTTCAGACTTGAATGCCACCCTAAGAGGATAAACTGGAGTAATAAAGTCTAATAATCAATATTGTTTCGGATTGCGCTGAAATTTACAATGCAGATAGTTATTATGACGTAGGTATCCGTCGGCTCAGAAAAGATTTTCTAAAAATTCCTCCCGGATACGGAACGGGGATTCAAAGTTTGTATGGCGAAAGAAGATGAGATAAAGTACGTGTTGTAGGATTTTTCGAAGTGAGGTAGGTAACAAAGTCTGAAAATTTGAGGTTTTCGGGTTTTATATTTATGTGTTACGAATCCCGAATTGCCTTAGTCACGCGATAACATGAAAACAGGTGAACCGATTCGGCTAATTCTTATTTGATGTCTTTAATGATATAATCGTTTTTACAAAGAAAAGTTTCAAGTAAATAAAAGAAGTTTTGACGCGGGCGAAGCCGTGGGGCACTTCTAGTATAATAATATAATGAGTATACAATTGTATTCACTTAATAAGTATGAATTTGCAGTGAGTTGGTCATATTTGTAGTAGAACCGGTAATTATTGGTGTAGACGTGTTTAGAGTGAAGACCACGTCACAGTAATTGTAGTGTAGGACGTCCTCCGGCTAGGTGGAGCGATGATATACGCTAGCATGATAAAGAATAAAGAATGGAGTTAATTGTTTCATGTCAAACTTCCAGTACTACAACTATTGCAAACCCCTTTTAAATTGCCTTTTAACACGTACGTGTTTCACCTCCACACGAAGCAGTACTTATTATGAACTTATATACTTATATACTTATTAGCAGTACTTATATCAATTTAGCGGAATAAACGCTTTATTAAATATTTTATGGTTGATTGATTTTCGCAAAATAAAATTAATTAATGAGGAAAATTACGTTGAAAATTTTAGATGTTGCGGTGCAGTAATACTAATTAATAAAGTACTAAGGGTCAGCTTAGAATAGATTCCCTGATGAACTATTAAGAACTTATCTGCTAGGTAAATTTAAAGTTTTGTTTGGCGTTACACATCACATAGGATAGAGATATACGGGTTGCAATACATATTTACACAATGAGAGATTCTGTGAAAACATATCGGAAAGCTGTGCGATAGGACTCCAAATAAAATGACAGATTTACAAGCATCTGTACTCGACAGCTACCCGTACGATTTATCGGTTTGATTTTTTTTTTTATCTGCTGACAGTAAACTAAAAACGATAACGTTTTTAATACAGAAATTAAGGTGTAATTTATGCTAAAATGCTGCATTTTGCTGTTTTTATCGTTCTAGATAAGTATTTTGTGGAAAAAATAGCTAGAAACTGTTAATTCTGTGTAAGGAAAGTATGGTGGTTTTTAAAATAATAATAGGCTAGCGTTTGATCACTATCTCACCTGTTGGTAAGTGATGATGCGGTCGAGTATGGTAGCACGCCAGGCCAAGAATGGGAACTGGCTTTCTAGGATAGCTGCCGGAACACATTAGATGTTTGGCGAAATATTTCTAACTTGAGGGTGGTAGCTGGCCAGACGGACACAAGACCATATCTACTACCATGCGGGGGTTGGTGGTTTCTTTACCCCCACATACATTTTTCGATAGTAAAATCCATTGGTGCACGGGGATTGAACTTGGTACCTCCGGCATCTAGGTAGACCATTCTCCTACTATAACACTGCGCCCTCAAAGTTCTTTAATAAAAATCTTTTTTTAAAATTTATTTTGGTATTAGGTATGTTTGTATGGACAATTTTTGCGAGGCAGTATAAAATAAATTATAGTAATCAATGTACATAATTAACAACTAACAAACTTACTAACAAAAAAACAACAAATAACAAATTTTTGAAATTTTATTAATTTTATTTTATAATATAAGGTAACAGGACCAGCACGACGACGACCAGCTCGCCTGATAATAAGCGATGACGTCTACCTATTACAGATACAGTGGCATGCAACATTCTGGACTGCCAGAATTTTAATTTTACATTAAATTATTTTACATTCCTACTTCTGGCTGAAAATTAATTAATAGCAAAGTGTGGTACCACCCCAGGCGGACTAGCAGAAGTACTACCACTACAGCCTTGGTGACCGCTTGCACCTTTCTGGTGCAGGGAGTGGGGGTCAGGGCGTTGCCCTCTTCCCCTGGCTTCTTCTTCGCCCATTACAATGGGCGCGGCTGTTGTTTGTTTTCGGTTTTTACACCTTGGAGTTTAGGAGGGTTACCCGCGGTGACCACTAGTTGCCAGCGCGATCAAGCCTCGCCAGGTTGATCCCCGTTCGGGGAAGCCCAGTGGACCGATCAGCAGCCACGGCAGCGGCTTCCGGTGGGTCCCTCCTTACTTTTGTGGTGTCTGTGACGTTTTCGTCTTCTTTGTCGTTGGGAGTCGCTGTCTCCTTCTTCTCCTGTTATAAGCTCCCTCAGGCTTGGTTTCATTGAAGCTAAGGTTCTTCCCGTTCGCTCAGGTGGTCGCGCGTGCAGCGGGGCTATCCCGCGGATATGCTCGTAGGTTGATCTGTCCGCCCTCGTGAACATTTTCCTTGACAGGTTGCGGATGAACATGTGGATGTCTTCATGTTTAATGTCTCACCTTATTATGTCATTTCTGACATAGCGCGGTGCTCCCATTGTCCTCCTAAGGGTGAGGTTCTCTTGGGCTTGGAGTCTCTTTCTGTTGCGCACGCTCAGGAGAGGGTACCAGGCGGGGGCGGCGTATGTCAGGCGGGTTCTAACGTAGGTTTTGTAAACCATAAGTTTAGTCCTCTTTGGTAGTCTGGAGGACCAACCGGCGGCTAGGAGGTCGTGTGCTCCCTTTGTCTTAGAGATGACGTAGTCTGTGTGTTTTGTGAAGGTGAGGTTCTTGTCAATCTCCACTCCCAATTAGCGAACGCTTGCACTAAATTTGACTTCGCTTCCCTTAAGTGTCGGGTTCTTCTTCGGTTTGTTTCTTCTTCCTACGCAGATAGCTTGTGTCTTGGCTACGTTGACTGACAGTCGCCATCTTTGCAACCAGTCTGGTAGGGCGTCTAGCGCGGTTTGAATTTTCTTCACCGCGTGATTGGGATTCTTTGAAGCCACGTAGAGGGCTGCATCATCCGCGTATAATGCGAGCTGTGCCTGCCCGACGACCGGGATGTCGTCGGTGTACCAGGCATAGCATGACGGGGAGATGCAGCTTCCTTGAGGTACACCGGCTCGGACTGGTTTTTCTTCAGATAAAACGTTTTCGACCGCTACTGTTATGCGCCGATCACTGAGGAAACTTCGTAGCGTGTCTACTAACTTCCTGGGAGCTTCTGTCTTCGCTATCTTATAGAGAAGGCCTTCGTGCCATACGCGGTTAAAGGCCTTCTCCATGTCCAGCATAATCGCCACGACTGCTTCTTTGCGGTTGTAGTGTCAGGCCATTTCGTTTACCATCTTGGCAATCTAGAGTGTGGTTGAGTGCTATGCCCGAAACCCGAATTGTTCTCTTCTAGGCTCTATATATGGCTGCAGTAGCGGTAGCAGCATTCTCTCGAAGAGTTTAGATAGTGCGCTAAGGAGTGTTATAGGCCGGTAGGACTCTGGTCTTCGGGCGTCTTTTCCAGGTTTCGGGAGCATGACCACCTTTCCCGTCTTCCAGTCTGTAGGGAAATGGCCCGACCTCAGGATGCCATTAAAGAGCCTGGTTAGTGCGGCTATTGTTTTTGGTGGAAAGCGTCGTATAGCTTCGTTCGTTATATCATCGAGACCTGGCACTTTTCTTCTTGGCAAAAGCAGTATCTGTCTTTGTACCCGGCCTGGGGTTACAAAGATGTTGCTGGTTTCTTCGTCCGTGTTCCTTTCAGAGGCTGTGTTGAAGTATTCTTCGAGGTACCTTTTCACGTTTCGCTCGTGTTCTAAGTTTGTGGTGGCGTTGCTACCACTACCAATTTTTTTATATTATTTATACTCAAATGTAGTGTTCCTTTTCATTATTCTTGCAACAATGTGACAACAATGACTACTATAATTAACTATATACATTAGTAGCTATTATATGTATAGTATTTTTCTTTTATAATATTAAATCTCGATTATTTGCGTAGCTTCCCTGCTGCACACAAGCTGTTTGAGGCCAAAGGAAGAAGACACATTGAAAAATATCCCTTATCTAGTGTGATTAACTAAGTGTAAAATATTTTTTCACGCCGTACTTTTAGTATATTCGTATATATGATTTTTTTGTTGTTGTATGAAAATGTTATTGCTGCTTATTGGATACAAAACAATTTGATTACCGCTTGTTTTGTAAGGCTTCAAAACTTTTCACTTTTCGAGTTAGGAGTTTTCCTTTCTTCTCAGGTCCGTTTTAAATCAATTATTGTTGAAAGTTCTTGATAGCAAATTTTCAAAGTCTGTTTTTGATGGACAGTACCGAAACAAATAGAAATTTTAATAAATACGCCTTTCTTGTAAGCTTGTTGACCTTCTATAATAGAAGAGATTCAAGAGGCCCAACAATAATTGTTGGACCTTGAAAAAATCAGGGTACACCAACGCAGATTTCGGTATTGGATTTTCATTGTTTAGTGAGAAATAATTTGAAACTCTTTAATATGAAAACCACGTTGAAAAATTGACTTTTGAATCAGACTACTTTTTCTATTCTGCGAACATAATAAAATGATAATTTCGTTCTTAATAGCTCACAAAATAATAAAATTACGTAAGTAAATGAAGGAAGCCGTCGGTATTAATTAACTTAATTATTCTACTTTCATCATCATCATCATTATCAGCCGGTATCAGTCCACAGCTGGACGTAGGCCTCCCCAAGACACGCCACTGAGCCCGGTCTTCGGCTCTTTTTTTCCAGTCACTGCCCACCGCTTTGCGAATGTCGTCGCTCCACCTAGTCACAGGGTGTCCTACTCTACGTTTGCCGATTCGCGGTCTCCACTCTAGAACCAGTCTGCCCCAACGGTTATCGGTCCTACGGCAGATATGACCAGCCCACTGCCACTTCAGTTTGCTAATCCGCTGAGCTATGTCGATCACTTTAGTTCTCTGGCGAATTACTTCGTTCCGGATTCGATCCCGCAGAGAAACACCGAGCATAGCTCTCTCCATAGCTCGCTGAGCAACTTTAAACTGGTGGACTAGTCGAACCATGAGTGTCCACGTCTCGGCTCCGTATGTCATGACAGGTAGGACGCACTGATTAAAGACTTTTGTCTTTAGGCACTGTGGTATAGGCGACGAGAAGACTCGACGGAGTTTCCCAAATGCTGCCCAGCCCAGCTGAATTCTTCTCTGGATTTCCTTCTCGAAGTTGTGTTTGCCTAGTTGGAGCGTTTGCCCAAGGTAAACATACTGCGTGACAATTTCGAGTGGGATTCCATCTACGGCAATCGGTTCCGGAACAACGTGCTCGTTGTACATGACTTTGGTTTTATCCAAATTCATCCGGAGACCGATGCGACGAGAAGAATCAGCTAGGTCATTCAACATCCTTTGTAGGTCCTGCAGCGTCTCTGCCATAACGACGATCTACTTTCATAATGAGACGTAATAAACGTCTCTTTTTGATTAAATCTGAGAAAAACAGAACATAAACTATGTGATTGAACGTTTTTAACGAGCACCATTAATAATGTCAAGAACCTCTTACAGCCTATGTCCTATGACTTTTTCCCATAGAAGTATTATATACTAAATTAAAACTACGTTAAACAATACATCTCCTGTAGTGGTACCACTTTGTGAGAGCTGGTGCCTGATGTAGGTTTGATGACAAACCTGTATTACAGGTCACTATTAGGCCTCCCCACGGTAGGAACAATAACAAGGATTATTTGCTTAAGACGGGATTGAACATGCCGAACGGTATGTTATCTGAAAAAAAAAACTCAAATATACTTAGTGTAACTTAATTCATACTTGTAAAAAAATGCCTTTAAATAAACTTTTTAGTATTATTATATATGTAATCTATAACTGCTTATCGTCACAAATTTAGAGTATTTTACCAAAACCATTTTCATGTAAAATATTACCAAGATGAGACCGCGTAGATGAGATGCGGCTCGCACTGTCAAAAAGTTATCAGATCTCATGTAGAGCTAACTCTACACGCCCTTACTGACAAGCCATAACTTTGCAAACTCTACCTTTGTAAAAATATGTGGCTTGGTTATTTCTTTTGCTGAGAACTGAAAATTGGCCCCTTCACCCTAAGAATTCATGCGTAGTGAGTTTTTTTGAAAACGCCTTATGATTTTGTAATAAGGTCCTAAATAATTATGATCTTATACGAACTACGTTATAAAACCTTTATGCGTATATAACAATTTATCTGATGCGACGACTCACTTAGCTGATACATGAGCATATTAAAAATATAAAACATCTACGTGTACCTAAGATTCGTTACTTAATTTCAGCAAGAGCGTTGACCATTTATTAATTTAGAATTCATAAAACGTTTTATACAAAACTTAGCCGGAGGCTTCAGATACGATGGGTCACGTTCCCGATCCCTATTACTTATAAAAACATATTTGAGATCCTCGTGAATAAGCCTTAGTGGATCGCTCCTATATAATAATCCATTTTGCTGCTTTAGTGCGAAGCCACCCCTTAGTTCGGGAGACAGTTAATTATAAAATTACTTATCCTACGAATTACAATAAAATACTACCTGTCCAAAATACAAATTCATCTGCACCACGCTGGTTTTTTTATATCTTATAGGCTAGCGTTTGACCACTATCTCGACTGGTGGTCAGCGATGATGTGGTCGAAAATGATGAACACGCTAGGCCTAGAGACTATATATACCTACTCTGACTCTCAAGGGCTGCTTGCTGCCAGAAACCGTGGGGTTATGGAGGCAAATTTTTCTTTTTGGCAGTGGTGGTGGGAAGCTACTTTTTGTAAGCAAATCAGAGGGAACATCGATATAATATGCACCTACCACATTTGGTAGATATGGCTCGTACAAACCAACCAACAAGTCTGTAAATAAATAAGTAAATACGTTATCAGGATTTTTCGAAATTCCACCCCTAGGAGAAATTGGGTAACAATGTCTGAAAATTAATATGGTTTTTCGAGTTTTATAAAAATGAATCCCTATTTCCGTTAGTCACGCGATAACTTGAAAACTGGTAGACCGATTGGGTTATTTTTTTAATTGTGTTTTTATGGAAGAAAAGTTTTAAGTAAACGCGGGCGAAGCCGCGGGGCACTTCTAGTTTATATTTAAAATTTATTCGGTATATCAAACTAGGGAACTGGCATAGTTTAGGATTACGAGTTAAAGCTGAACCTAATTAATTATTAAACTCGCCATTATTAAAAATAAAACTGGCCAAGTGCGAGTCAGCATCGCGTCTCTTATCGCACACTTAGGGAGGGTTCCGTACAATACGAAACATAACAGAGTTTCATCCTCATATATTTGATTAATTGATATTACCAAGAATATTTGGTTTGGTCGCGATCTAGAAAGACGGGGCTCGTTTACTAGCGCCATCTATGTCATTTTGCCGAAACTAATTAGATAGATGGCGTTTAAAAACACACTTTTTGTAATGGGGACCCCCTTTAATTTTTAACTTTATTTTGTTTTTAGTATTTGTTGTTCTAGCGGCAACAGAAATACAACATCTGTGAAAATTTCAACTGGATAACTATCACGGTTCATGAGATACAGCCTGGTGACAGACCGACAGACAGACAGACAGACAGACAGACGGACGGACAGCAGAGTCTTAGTAATAGGGTCCCGTTTTACCCTTTGGGTACGGAACCCTAAAAACCCTTAATTCAAAACAAAATTTACTCCTGAAAAGCTCTCTGTTACCTGACTACATGCAGTTCATAAACTTACATTTAAACACATGCATGCTTTCTAAAGCAATTATAACTCTATTAGTAAGTACATGGTCCGTAGTATCTTGAACTATCAAACAGATCCCATGTTGTGCTAAGCCTTGCGCGAGTCGTGTGTGAATAATGAAAAAGGTTGGCAACACTAAAAGCCAGGCCATTAATAAAGCTCTCTTTACTTAAGCGATGGGAATGGAATAACCCAAAACTGAGATAATCTTATGAAAGTTGTCCAAATGTATGTGTGGTAGTTTATAGAAACTAGAAGTGCCCCGCGGCTTCGCCCGCGTAAAAAACTTCTTTTGTTTACTTAAAACTTTTCTTTTGTACAAACGATTCTATCATTAAATACATCAAATAAGAATTAGCCAAATCGGTTCACCCGTTTTCATGTTACCGCGTGACTAAGGCAATTCGGGATTCATATTTATAAAAACCGAAAACCCAAATTTTCAGACTTTGTTACTTACCCCATTTCAAAAAATCCTACAACACGTACTTTATCTCATCTTATTTCGCCATACAAACTTTGAATACCCGTTCCGTATCCGGGAGGACCTAGGAAAATACCTACGTCATAATAACTATCTGCATTCTAAATTTCAACGCAATCCGAAACAATATTGATTTTTAGACTTTGTTACCCCAGTTTATCCTTAGGGTGGCATTTTGAAAAAGTCTGAAAGTCTTATTTACTTATTTATTTACAGAAGTACTTGTATCGAATAAAATGACTATCCAAACTTTGAAACCCCGCTTCATCCTCTTGAATAGTGAATTTTGAAAAATTATTTCTTAGCGGATACCAAAGTCAAAATAACTATCTGCATGCCAAATTTCAGCGCAATCCGAAACAATATTGATTTCAGACTTTGTTACCCCACTTTCACCCTTTTAGGGGTGCAATTTCGACAGAGCCTGAAACACGTATTTACTTACTTAAGTACATGTGTTAAAATTCAAATATAAAAGACTATCTAATCTTGTTTCTCCATACAAACTTAGGACCCCCGTTTCATCCCCTTCAGGGGTAAATTTTGGAAAATACTTTCTCAGAGGCAACTAACTTCGTAATAACTATCTGCATGCCAAATTTCAGCGCAATTCAAAACAATATTGATTTCCACACTTTGTTACCCCATTTCACCCTCTTAGGGGTGTAATAAAAAAAAAACCTGAAACACATATTTTCCTAATTTTTTACTGGAGCACTTGAATGAAGTTTTGAATAGAAAATACTACCTAATCTTGTTTCTCCATACAAACTTTGAATCCCCGTTTCATCCCCTTCAGGGGTGAATTTTGAAAAATCCTTTTTCAGAGGGCTCTTACGTCATAATAACTATCTGCATGCCAAATTTCAGCGCAATCCGAAACAATATTGATTCTCACACTTTGTCACCCCATTTCCTCTTAGGGGTGTAATAAAAAAAAAAACTGAAATAAATATTTTCCAATTTTTTTACTGGAGCACTTGAATGAAGTTTTGAATAGAAAATACTACCTAATCTTGTTTCTCCATACAAACTTTGGATCCCCGTTTCATCCCTTTCAGGGGTGAATTTTGAAAAATCCTTTTTCAGAGGGCTCTTACGTCATAATAACTATCTGCATGCCAAATTTCAGCGCAATCCGAAACAATATTGATTTTCACACTTTGTTACCCCATTTCACCCTCTTAGGGGTGAGTTTTCAAAATATTAATATAATTATTTTACAATTGTATTATTATTTATTATTATTTTATAATATAATTTTATAGTATTAGATATAGAAAGTATTCTCCCAAATTATTTTTCATCCCATCTATTCGAAAAGTGACGGTTTGTTCCTCGATAAGTGCGCGCAAAATAGGTCTTTTACGCCCTAGCGCGGGAAAGTAATTTTTTAATTTTTGGCTTATGACTGTTATTTTATAGTGCCCAATAGGTTATATAATAGGTTCAATAATAATATTGTACGGGAAATGTTACTTTCGTATTAAATAGACAGCGCGCGGCGCTAATTAAGTTAAAAAAAATGCCGCAAAGTCATATAGACGGGAAACAATTTCAAAAAAAAATTAAGCGCGCAAAGTGGCACAATACACATATCTTGTGGTGGCCAAGAAGAAAAAAAAGCGCTTGAATTATTGGCATTTTTTGTCTGTGGTCACAGACTGTCTTCGTAACACATTTAACCATGGAGATATATATATATATATAGACATGGAGGTGCCGCTATACATTTGCTTGTATGGATATAACTTCAAAAAAAGTGCCTTGAAGTCAGAATGGAAACTAAAATGACTGCCATTGATTGTCCATTGATGACCTTGATTGACACAATCCTAGCAATGGACCAATGGACTCTTAATGGCATACGTTTTAGGTTTAGATATGCACTTTTTTGTAGGTATTTCATATCCTTATGTATATTTATATCAATGACTTAAAGGTAAAATGTTTATCGGCTGAAAACTGCAAAAGGTGCGAAGTTTTTATCGGAAACTGTATGTATTTATTGGTTTATTACGTTCAGCGTCTTTTGCAATATTATGCTCTTGAATTGCTTTTTTATAGAGCCTTTTATCTATTCCCTTTTCTCATAGATGGGGATGAAAAGCAGAGTGTAAAACTCAGCTGCAATATTATTTTCTCTCGGCCGACGTACTTTAAATCCCTCGCTACGCTCAGGATTCTACTCTAGAATCCTTCGCTTCGCTCTGGATTCAAAATACCGGCCTTGCAAAAACGTACTATATTGCACCCTTGTTATACAATCTACTATTGATGTACATAATTCTTTATTTGTATATCACCATTTTGAATTAAATTGATATGCAGGATTAAAAAAAATTAAAAAAGTCACAAATAATTTCGTGATCCATTGTTATAACATACCGAAAAAATCAGTCGATTCAATCATCCCCATGGAATAACATCAAAGAAAAACACAAATAACATATCACTTTTTCCTTGATATCGCTAACCACGTTACCAAAAACATTACTTTCCCCGTATCTTTGGAAGCCTACCCTTTTTTATTTCAAATTGGAAGAGAAAAGACCAATCTATTCAGCTAAGAGCGGTTCTTAAAGACAAATCATAGCTTGGCTGGTCGAGCGAATAAATGTAATTGAATCATCGAAGAGGTCTACCGACTTTATCCTTATGGGAGTTACGGTAGATTGCTTCCAGTATCCTGTATAAAAAATATTATAAATATTTATGCAGTTTATCATTAGTAAGTATACCAAAACGCTCACGTTTTTGGACTGTGCTATTAGATTATAATGTTTGTTGGGTGTCTTAATGCTATGACGTATGCGGTAGTACCAACTCTTATCTATTACCACAAAATAAATTATTACTTAATCATCAAAAATAAATACTTATAATTAGCAAATAAGGACAGGGTGCCCATTTATAGCGGGCAAGTAAAATTCAACGTTCAGGGAAATAATCAGTGCAGTGACGTGTGCAAAATTTTGATGTTTGCGTAGTTGGTTAGTGTTGGCAGGAGGTTGGTGAGCATTCATTATCAACCGCCCATTTCTGTCCACTACTAAGACATGGACTAAGGCTAAGCCTATATGGCACGCCACTGAGCTTGCTCTTCAGCTTTTTGTTTCCAACCAATGCCAGCCAGCTTGCATATATCATCGTTCCATCTAGAGCCGTTGTCTCCACTCTAAAACACCAGACGAGCATTATGTTTATCTTATTTCAAGGCAATTATAATAATAATATAACGTTTAAACCTCCTAGTTTTTAATAATTTTATCTACTCGAGAAAGTACGGCAACGGTCATCGTAGCGAGAAAATATATTTAATAATAAATGCGTGGGGTTTCGTGATGCGCTCATAAGCTGCCGCTTCCAAGCAAAACTCTGCGGTGATAATATTTACACTTTCATGAAAGTCAGTCGAGATACTCGGTTTGCTTCACGTATGCTCGTTTTAGCATCTTCTGGTATAATATCGGTTTTCGAAACCTTATAATATGTTATCGTTTGGGCCTAAATTGTGTGCCGTACGTGATATTCATTTTGTTTACATTCGTTGAAACTTTTTCCTATATGTATTTGCACGGATTAAATGGATCGGAGCTTGGAAAATCAGAAAATCCATTTTTAACTTTTTAACTTAGCTCTGGACGAATGTTTAGGAATAATTCCAGTCAAGTGAAGTTACGTGCACATTAATTAGAATTTATATCCTATACTATAAGATCTTTGTCCCGACATACTAATTGACTGGCTGACTGACTAGTACCTTACCACTACTTACCATTACTAGTAACTGACTAGTACCGTACCTTAGTACGGACACACCGCGGCGTCATGCGTGCGCGATCTAGGCGGCGATCAGATAGCGCAGTAGTATTTGTATCGACTGATTCACACCAAACGCGCTCAGAAAACAATTAAAAAGTACTGAGATCGCACCCGCAGTTCGCAGGACGCCGCTTTATGGCCGTACCTTTAGAGACAACACACAACCTACACCGCTGGTCGTAGAGACTTGAAATTTGGAATTTTGAATTGGGTATATTTTTTTTAGTACGTAGAGGTGTACTAAGATAAGTTTTTTTTTCGGGGTAGGATCTCTTTAATGCATTCTTAGTACAGTGAGTATATCAGGACAAGTATTCTCATAGTGTTAGAAGAAGAAGAAATTTAGAAATGATACCTCCACCGACGGGACTTAAACCCGCAACGGTACGATGACATTTTGGATTGTGTTTAACAATTTACAAAAATATAAAGTGTGAAACACTTCAAAGAAACATAATATACCTCCATTTGATGGTAATTGACCCAATCTGAATAATTGTGCAATATTTTTAAGAAAATCAAACTATATATTTATGTAAACCTTTTTTTTAAGATTGATGACAACGATGAAAATGACAAAGAATTAAGAAAACGACACTGCTGCTGTCTATACGTTTAGATCTTTTAAACTAAGCTACGGATTCCTATGCATTTTTCATCAATAGATAGAGTGTTTTAAGAGGATGGATAACCAGGATTAAACGCGGGCACAGCCGCATAGCGCAGCTAGTATGATAAAAAAAAACCTTTCTCGGTGTCTCTCCCTCTGGTCTTAGAACATGTAAAATCTTTTTTTTTTAATAATATTTGTTCATGAGTAAACATTTTTAGGGTTGGACCTTAAGTTAATTATATCGATGATGATTTGTTGAGTATCTTCAGAGATACGTAAAGAGGCTTGCTACCGAGCAAACGGCATTTCAAGTCGGTTCTCTACTTTATTCGTACAATATTAAATTCCTTGGTTACAAAACTAACGTAGTTGCAGCGTAGTTTTGTAGGTCTTCAAGTAAATTAAAATAAAATTTTTAGATGTCGGTACTATTACATACTTTAGGCCATCTTAATTCAGCCGCTTAGACATAATAATAAAATAAAAGTTTATTTGTCTCCGAAAATGTTACAAACAAAATTAAAAACCCATGTACTTAAATAAGTATTACAAGTAAATGTGATTAACATACAAAACTTAATAAAGTTATTAGAATTAAGTCATATATAACTTGGATCATTCTGCCGTTCGCCTAGGTCGGCCTCTACCGGCTGCCCCATTCACACTCGTCTCATAAATCTGTTTCGTCAGTCTTTCTTCATCCATCCTCTCTAGATGTCCAAACCATCTAAGCATCCCTTTCTCTATCTTTATCACTACATCTTCTACCACACCACAACATTCCCTTATCATGTTGTTCTCCCCCTTATCCATCAGAGTCACTCCAATCATACTTCTCAAACTTCTCATTTCTACAGCATTAATTTTACTTTCATGTTTCTTCTGCCATACCCAGCATTCACTACCAAACATGAGTGTGGGAACCAACACTCCCCTATGTACAGCCAGTCGTGCTTTTTTAGACACGTTCTGACTTCTCATAAAGTTATGCAGTGCCCCACTCACTTGGTTTCCAGCCAAAACTCTTCGCTCAATATCACTTTCATACTCACCATCTCTCGTAAACTTAGAACCCAGGTACACAAACTCTTTCACTTGTTCCACTCTCTCTCCTTCAATCGGAACCTTGCAATCTATCATTCTTTCTTCTCTTTCAAAAACCATAACTTTGGTTTTACTTACATTCACCTTCATCCCTTTCCTTTTTAAGGCATCATGCAAAATATTAACCATCCTTTGCAACTCCTCCTCCGATGATGCTAATATCACCTGATCATCAGCGTATAGGAGGCATTTGATGGTTAAATCATTCATTCTTAATCCGTACTCGCTTTCTTTCAGTAGGGCTATTCTGTAAGCTAGTTTACGCATCTCGCAAGCGGTGAGATTTGAATTTCGTATTACGAAATTCAACCGTATTACAATCGTGTTACGATTTAAATTTCCTAGTACGAAATTCAAATCTCACCGCGGATTCCGTTTGCGAGATGCGTAAACTAGCTTACAGAATAGCCCTACTGATCTGTCAAGCAATTGTCTATGAATAGGTTGAACAACACTGGCGATGCAACACATCCCTGTCTAACACCTTTTTCGATATTAAACCAGTCTGTGTACGCTCCGTTTACTCTGACACAAGCACTGGAACCCTCATAGAGTGATTTCAGTGCTCGTATCAAACTGCCGCCCACCCCATACATAGACAGTGTTGACCACAATTCATTCCTCACCACTCTGTCATAGGCCTTTTCCAAGTGTACGAATGCGCAATAGACCTTTTGGCTTTTGGCCAAACATTTTTTGGCTATGCTTCGTAAGGAAAATACCTGATTCATGCATCCCATTCCTCTCCTGAAACCTGCTTGCACATCCCACATTTTTTTATCAGTTTCATCCGTCAATCTTGTAATCAATAACTTTGCATACAATTTCCCGACGATGCTGAGTAAGCTAATGCCGCGGTAGTTTTTGTAGTCTTGCTGTGATCCTATTATTTTGTATAGCGGTACAATGACGGCTTTCCACCAGTCACCTGGTACAATTCCGTTCCCCCAGCAAAGGTTAAAAAGGCGATACAGTTGACTCGCTACCACACCTTTTCCAGCCCTCAGCATCTCGACCGAAATCCTGTCATATCCTGCAGCCTTACCCGATTTCATACTTTTCAACGCTGTCATAATCTCTTCCATGCTGATATCACTTCCATCGCTATCTTCATTCGCGACACCAGTTGTCACTGGTCCTTGCATATCTTCCTTTTCAAATAAACTTTCAAAATATTCCTTCCACCTCTTTAGAACGCATTCCTCTCCTCTCACAATACTTTCATCCTGATTTCTGACTTTATCCAGTTGCGAAGTATTAAGATTTCCTCTGGCTGACCTTATGGACTTCCAGAAAAACTTAATGTTCATCTGGAAGTCGTCAGATAACCTCCTATCAAATTTATCTCTATCATCCTCTTTCTTATATTATGTTTCTTTGAAGTGTCTCACACTTTATATTTTTGTAAATTATTTAACACAATCCAATATCAAATAAATAATTTACAAAAATATAAAGTGTGAGACACTTCAAAGAAACATAATATTTGATTTACGCAGTGCAACATCTCTCGTCGGATTTGAAAACTGTAATGATTTCTTCCGAATGATTAACTTACGTAATAAGTAGTCATAGATGGCGCCACCAATGCATAATTGGGTTAACAAAATGCAATCCACTAATTTCGTCGTATCGATGTATCGAACCGTGGCTTAATTGGCAGTGCACCTGGACGTGTAATCCGGGGGGTGCGGGTTCGAGTCCCGTCGGTACGATGAAATTTTGGATTGTGTTAAATAATCCTCTTTCTTTCTATCCACAACCTTTTTTGCTGCATTTTTTAACCTTTTATACTCTTCCTTCGCTTTGCTGACATCTTCATTTGTTCCTTTTTGCATTCTTAGGTTGGTTTTTGAAGCCAACCAGTCCAGCCACGCTTTCTTCTTCTCAAATACAGCTTTTTGGACATCTTTACACACATTCTTATATTTACACCCTTTTTTTCTCTTACTTACACCACACACTTCTATAGCAACTTCCACGATTCCTTCCTTGAACGGCTTCCATAAATCTTCAACCTCACACGCTTCATCTAATGACTCAAACTTTTCGATCAATTTACTTACAAACTTGTATTTTACACATTCTTCTTGCAAATTCTCAACTTTTATGCGTTCTAGTACACTAACGGGTTCTTGTACACGATGCCGCCATCGCTTAAAGAGACCTCTTATTCAGCACATCACCAGGAAGTGGTCTGAGTCCACGCCGACACCGCGGTACACCCGAGTGTCCTGTACATTCTTTCTCAGTCTTTCATCCTCTATAACAAAATCGATCATACTTCTCACGCTTCCTTCTTCCCTAGTATACATGTGGATCTTCTTATGGTTTAACCAAGTGTTTGTTACCACAAGATTCCACCCAAGACATACTTTAAGCAAACTTTCCCCGTTTTCATTTACCCTGTCATCGCCGAACCTTCCCAATACACTTTCATATACATCACGCTTCACACCTACCCAGCTATTAAAGTCGCCTAGTATTACTATTCTTTCATTTTGCTCGCATTTACTCAAAACATCTTTCATGCTATCCCAAAACTCCTGCCTCTTTGTTTGGGCTGTAGTGGAACCGTTCCAACGCGCATCTTGTGGAGCATAAGCCCCTAATATGAAGAAGCGCGTTAGACCCACCTTCAACCTCACCCAGAGGAGTCTTGGACTCACACATTCATAGCCAGTTACACATTCATTCATTCTAGCGGAAAGCAGTACACCAACTCCCTGACAACCTCTGCTGGTATGTGGAACTCCAGACCAATAGGCTGTGTAGGGTCCATGGGTGGTGATGTCGCAACCTTTCCACTTAGTTTCATTCACACAAAGCACATCAATTCGCCTTTCACTCAAAAATTCGCATACTTCTTCAATCTTATTATCCATCCCTCCTCTAACATTCAACGTAGCAAAGTGGCTTTCTGCAGCCCACTTTTCGCCCCCACGGGAAACGAGACGTGACGGGTGGCGAACCACGTCGCCACCATATAAATGAGAAGGAAAATTTGTATTCTGCATTGCGTTCCCACGAGTAGCTAGGGAAAGTAAGGTCCACCCAAGCAGAGCCTCGCGTGCTTGGGTAAGACTAGCCGTTTTCTGGGGTCGCCTGGTTCCAAGGCAATTGGCACGCTAGCAGCTAGGCTCGCCCCTAGCCACGCAGCCATCGGCACGGCAACCACTTGGCTTGAATAACCGGATTTCTCTATCATTCATCAACTCTTTCACTCGCTCAATCGCTCATTCTACTCACTTTCATACTCCGCTTCGGACGCAGTTTTTGGACATACCCGGGTCCGATTATTCCAAAAGGCCAAGTCAAAAGTACTTATAACCGGCGAGCATGTATGAATGCGCTCATGAAAGTGGAAGAAGCGAAAGAGGTATGTCAGGATCGTAGCATGTGGAAAGAAGTAATCTCTGCCTACCCCAACGGGAAAAAGGCGTGATTGTATGTATGTATGTATGTATTATTCTGACGTTTCTATAGAGGTAAGTAATAAGTCGAGTACATGGATGAACCCTAACTCCAAACTAGGTTTCCCTGTATTTAGGATATCAGTATCTTTCCTGTCTTCGTCTCTCATTACAACTACGCGCGACTATATATGTGGGTTATTATAAGCTGCTAAGTGGAATCATAGTAGAATTGATTTGGAAAAATTATTAAAATCATCAGTAATATCTCTGGTTGAAGGTAGGTAAAAAAAATAAAAATAAATTAAGGTTAAATAAAGGAGCAGTAAAGTTATTCTTTGCGTTTTTTAATGTAAATTATAAGGATTAATAGGGAGAAAGAAATGTAATAACATTTAGATGTACCTTGTATTGTAAGTAGAATGTTTATAAATCCGTGCGAAATATTTAACTTCACTGTCTTCTTTGCGTGTTCATTAGCTGGTAATTCATATATGGACAGACTAATTTTGTTAATGGTGTGCGGGTCATGTTTAATTAATCGAACCCGAAGCTAACCTAACCGTAATACGTTTGGTTTTATTCTTGGTAGACGAGTACTATCTAACCTGATATTAAGTGATGATGTGGTCGTTGTGTGTTTGTCTGGAAATGGAAGATGGCAATAAAACAAGTGGCAGGACAACTGAATTTAGTCCAATCCCATTAGCGCAACTATCCCAACTTGTCTACCATGTTTGAACTGTTATTGATGACATGTTTTGTCAGGTGGGTGGTTTAAGCGACGGCCACAAACTAACCACCAATGGTCACCCATTAACAACCAACCCGTAATCACGTGGAAGAGAGATCAAGGTCTAAGCCAACAGACGTAGGAAGGCAAAAATAGCCTTCCCATAGGTGACAATGAACCCCAAAATTCAAAGTTTACAAAAAAATCTGATGCTTTTTCTTGTGCATTACCATACTTGATATTTGACTATGGCAAAGTCTCTTATTACCAGTGGTAATTACTTAGCTTCACGCAGGGTTCAGGTTAAGGATATAAGATTAGCTAGAATTTCATGGACGCGGGTATAACATATCATATAACAATATATAACATTCAATCAACCACGTCATCGCCTGTCGTATTAAAAGACACACTGTAGGATTTTCCTGACGATTTCACATACATCCTTTCTTTTTCACATGTCAACGTTGAAAGATTGTCATACCTTTCACATGTCGTAGAATATGTCCCTTCCACATCATCTTATGAGACATTCCGTAGCGCGTTCAGGTAAACAATGGGATATTTATAGCACCCTCACGTCGGGTTTTCATTGCATTTGATGAAAGTTTCTGGAGGGTGGTGAGAGATAGATAGATAGATAGATAGATAGATAGAAACACTTTATTGAACACCTTATTAAAAGAAACAGAGTTTTACTTAACAACTAATTATAATAGTGTAACAACAGACGGTCTTATCGCTGAAAGCGATCTCTTCCAGACAACCTTTAGATAGAGAAATAGTAAATAGATACGGCGGTGTACAGTGTATAAGTAAATAAGACATAAGCTATTAAAGGATACTAAATTAATACAAAGAAAATAATAATAATTACTTTGATACATATACATAATAAATTAAATAATACATATATATATATAATATATATATGGATATACATATATATAACATATTATTAGGAGTGTATATAACAAACGTATGTAATATAACTAACCAAGATAATACGACTTAACGCGTTCCTTGAATGTATATATAGTTTGTGATTGTTTTATCTCTAAAGGAAGCGTATTTCAGAGTCTGACAGCTTGAACAGCAAACGACACGAGAGATGCGTATCATGTTTTTTATTTGTTGGTTTTTGAATAGTTCTCAAATCCCGGTACTCATAGATTATGCTACCCGCATTATTTTTCCATGCCTGGACGTTCTTCTTCACATTATTTTATTTTCACGTTTTTAGGGTTTGTTGCCTCAAATCTGCAACATCCATTAACCGATGTGGATATATTTTATACGAAGTCCTATTAGGGTACTTTTTTATTGCATCGTGATTTAACACCAAACTCCAGGTGTGAAAACATATCGGAATATAAACTGAGAACTAGTATAAACATTAGGGTAAAAACTAAAACTTGAGAGTACAAAATTCACGTTCTTATTTTTAAAAATATTCCCAATTATTTAGTGCATACAAGCAAAGCTTACAATACATGATATATTTTTTTAAATATGCTCATTTAGCCTTTTTATTTCATACCCAACACGGCTAAACCAACAAAAAAAATCTGTATAACTTTATGTCTTCTAGAGGACACCATATTCAATTAAATTAAACATGTGCCGAATACCTCATTTGTCAAATTGTGATAAGGAGTTAAGAAATTAGTAGAGCTGTAGTCGGGTAATAAATGTAGGTATATGAAGTCCGTCCTGTTACAAGTTTTCAATGGATAATTTGTAAGAGTATGTTAATATACAGGGAGTGGCGTAAACAGTAGTCACCTGCCGTCACCTGTGGGTGGAGGGCTTCATGACTGATCAGAAAATCTAAATTTGTGTTCAGTAAAAGTATCATGGTTTTCGAGTTATTGACCATTTTCAAAATTTCTTAATAATTACACCCTTGGTGACTCTTTTAAATGGCATGACCACAAATTAAAATATTTTCTCAATCTGATTTTTGAGAAATACTCTGAAATGTGTGTCTTTTTTATACCGTTACCTTAATTATTGTATTATTTAACATTTTATTTAAAAATTTACTGAGAGGTATAAGAAAATTGAAAGTTTCAGCGCCTGTGGTGTAAAAAAAAAGTATGAAAACATGTGCGACTAAGCTACCAAAAATATGCGCATTTCATTGAAATTCCAAAAAAATATAATACATGGTATTATCAGCTTTCAATCCAAAGAAAATGCGTGTTAAAGAGACCAAGGGTGATTTTTTCAACTTTTATTATAAAATTGACAAATAAAATGATTTATGGCATAGGAATTGTGGATATTATGACAATAAAATTTCCATCAGCCGAGATAATGGTAAAACGCTAGCCTTTCAGGTAAGAAAAAATAATAAGAGACAGTTTTTTATTAAAATTCATAAAATCACAATAACTGCTCAAAATGCGCACCACGAGTCCTGATGCGGGGTCTGCATACCCCTTTTTTATGGTGGTTTGGTGACACATTTTTCAACTTCAGGGTAGTAGCTGGCGAGGCGGACACTAGATAGTGTCTCACCACCATGCAGGTCGGAGTCCCACTGCACTACAGAGCCCTTAATTGCTGGCAGGATGCTTTTTATCTGTCTATCTATAAATTAACTAATTTAACATATATAGATAAACAGCTACTAGCAAGCAAACTATGAAAGTTTGTATATATACCTACTACAAACATTACTAGACACAAACAATGGTTCGGAACACACCAAATATCATCTATCTATATACTAATGTTATAAAGAGAAAACATTTGTATTGTTTGTGTACATGTTTGTAACGAATAGACTCAAAAACTACTGAACCGATTTTAAAAATGTTTGGTGGTAAGCAATTATGTGGTAGAAAATAGTGAATACGCTAAGCCTAGAATCACAGCCAGATCTGCCTTTCAGGAGCTCTGCTGCCAAAACATAGTATCTGAGGTTATAGTGGCACATTTTCTCCTCGGTGGTGGCTAGCTACTTGTACTTGTACCTAGTGAGACGGAATACCGATATAATGCTTGTACCATCTTTAAACGAATACTCATGAATGAACATTGAAAAATCTATTAGTACACGGCTGGTATTTGAACCAGTGTCATCCGGGTAAGAGGCTAAGTCAAGAACCTTTACGCAAACGGCGAGCCAATACCGTCCGTCCGACCTAAGATATAAACTTCACCCGTGAGGAGCCGGGACCGGTTGCTAGTCTAACTATACATCCTTTAGACAAATCCATAGACTAGATACAATAAACAAGATTGTTTATCTTCTCAAACATAATTACATAATACCAATAATTTATATATTGAACACACAACCAACCTCATCAAGATAATCAAATGACTGGTGAATTACGTAGGAATTAATTAGTAATCCATAACCAAAGCTCATAGTGGATAATGTCTCAATATTGTAGTCAAATTTGACTCGAGCCACCGTATTGATACCAGGCTTTACCGAGCTTCTACTTCGAGAACTAATCAAAGTTTGGGCATTGGGCTGTAGTAAGAACAAACGAGAATTTGACGCGTCGTTACAGAATTCTTAGCTAAGTCTTGTAGGCTTTGCCTGTAGGTATACTGGAATTTTAAGAACCTTGGGTTTTGCTCAGAATACTTAATAGTTTGTACAAAATGTATAGCTAAAACGAAATCTGAAAACATATAAATATTTTTTTGCGGGTTATGAATGACAATCATTTATGATGATATAAGTGAAATGTAATCGAAACCAAAACCCACCCGACCTCAGGGTGATAATCTTTACATAAAATAAAACAAATTCGCTTCTCTGTCTGAAGGTACGCTTGGATTTTTAACCAACTTCAAAAAAAGGAGGAGGTTTCACAATTCGACCGTATATATATATATATATATATATGTTTGTTCGCGGTTAACTTCGTCGTTTATGAACCGATTTTGATTTTTTTTTGTTGTAAAGAAGATAGGTATAGGTTTCCCAAGTGTGGTACAATGGTAATTTTATCGAGGTCTGATTAGTATCTCCAGAACACCTTAACACCTCAAAATTGGTACTGAAAATTAATAGCGCGGCATTGAAGTCGGTTATTTTTAGTTTTTTAAACGATCTTATTTAAACTACACGACGGATTTCAATGTGGTTTTCATCAATAGATATGGAGAGTCATTAAAGAGGAACGTTTATAACCAGGACTAAACACAGGTAAAGCCACGGAGCGCAGCTAGTGTATAATAAAACCATTAATGAAAAAAAAAATTACTCCTAATGCAACAAGTACAGTGATTAAAATAGACAAATAAACATTTTACAAAAATACATCACTTTGACTACCTACTCGTACAAGCTCTAAAACAACTCAGTGAACCAAACTTTTTTTTTAAATACAGACAACGAAGCCAGACCTAAATTAATTTGCTATTCGTAACAGCATGTGAATTTGTAATTACGGCATCTGCGCCCAGACGGCTGTTACTCTCTAATTGAATGGCTAAAAAACTTTGTACCGTTAGAAAAAACCTTGATTAGCAAAACGTAATACAGGACCTACATACGACTGTTTAAAAATAGAGCTTCTGTGTTCGTTTTTATTTTTATATTATAAATCTTTGGCGCAGTCAGATATGTAAAGAAAACCACTACCAGCGACGAGTAACCAGAAAGTTAGAGATGAAACACATGAGTGTTGTCGCGATTTTGCTGCGTAGTCCCAGAGGAAGTACATTGGACATGCGCGAAACCTACGACAAAATGTACAGTGACTGTAATAATCGGTACTTTATTATCACGACAACTACTAAAATTACTCGCGCAACCTATGAAGGGGTCCTCTTGAAATTATTGTATGAATGTAGGTATGGTATAGGTATGGAACCTTTAGACAAAGCGCATCCGGCAAACTTGCCCTTGAGCATTTTATACAATTATATTACTTTAGAAACATTTGAATTGAATTAGTGTCATCCTGCCTTTAGAAATCCGCATCTATTAATTAACGAGCGTTTAATTAACATGCCATGCTATTATATGTTTATGAATCAAATCGTGGAAGCTAAATTAGAACCCCTTCCTGGCATTCTATTGGACTGATATTTGCGATACTTGTGTATCTTCGGTGACGATGCAATAATAAGCCGGGCTGTAGGGACTGGAACTCCGTAATGGTTAATAGTAGGACATTAGAATTTGGGCTAGTTTAAGTATTGTTATCATTAGTATACTTTGCATTACACATCATAACGTCTTTACTTTACAAAACGCTTGTGTTTTAAAAAAGGTTTAACTCTAAATTTATATTTTTTAATTTTTAATTAATGGCGTTAAAATATTTACATTATTTTTATTTTAGTATGTCAAACATGTCTTATTCGAATATGTTAATAATGATGACTTGTTTGAGTGCTTATATTTGTATAAAGTTTCCCCTTAAGCAAAATAAATTATTTTGAATCCACCTGATGTAAAGTGATGATGCGGTCTAACTTAGTTTCAATTGATAAGAAAATTACGCTCAACACTCGTGTTTGAGAAACTCTACCTTTATCAAAGTTGTCGTCCGTTAGCTGTCAATCAAACATTTTGAAATAAGCTTATGATAGAGATCTATGATCAATGTTCATGCTCACCGTACCTGAACCTCGTTCCATAACCTTGGAGTAATAAGCTTTATATAAGAACTTTTCAAATATTGTAATTTCGTTTGATTTATTACCTCCTCCAGCAATTTTATATTAAAATTTGAAATTATTAGCCATTGATATAAAAAGGGAGATGCGGTACTCACTTTTATGCCACTTAGACATAATGAAAATGGAATGGACTAGAAAGAACTACATGAAACACACTATATTATATTTCTAATGTCGAGCTTGATGTGCATGAAGAACAGAGATAGAGAGGACACGGATTGTAGCGAGAACGAGATAGCAGTAATTGTGACTGTTACGTACCAATTCTCGGCGATCGGCCGTCGGCTATCTGCGTAAACCGAACATTCTGTAACACGCTCAGTCACGTTCCCTCTTATAACCTAGTGCTGTGCTTCAGTAAAAAACAAGTAATATTTTTTAAAACCTTTTTAAACATGAGCTTTTACATAACCTAGAGCCAGAGTAAGTCAATACAAATCCAACAAGCCCAAACACGACGGGTATAACATGTGTTGTTTAACATGTGGAGTTTCTTTGGCCACCTTCCAGCTCCATCATCAGATCAGCACCAAGTCCAATCATAATATTGCATTGTCACGCGATTTAGACATGTATGCCAAATTTCAGCTCAATCGAACACCTGGAAGTTGCTCTCAAATCAATCGCAAGATTTGTGACGGACAAATAAATTCGCCGTTAAGTAGAGATAAAGCTTGTAATAAGAATAAGTCGCCATCAAATGTCATAGATTAAAATGTGCAGATGTAGTAGCATTGCAAAATGTTGTAGGTGGTTATATATGACCGAATTAGTATTTATTGTGTTATTAAATTCTTTTTATGTATATTGTTATACATACCTACAGTGAATTAAATATACCTTTTGTTTATTTAAATAAGTATACATTTGTGACTCGTTTAATTAAAAAAACAAACCCAATACATATAATATAAAAAAACCGTTTAATTATTTTAAACCGTACGTAACATACTCCGTTGTTTTTACTATTGTTTTTTAATAGTATTTACTAAGTTGCAGGTGCATCGATTAACGTTATGGGACACATTAGTGGTGTGTATAACTAAGCTGACGGACTTTAGCTCGAGGACTGGCACAGGAGAGTCAAAGAGATAAAACCTGAAGCTGAACACACTGGAAGAAAGCAGAAGCTGGTTTTGTTTACCCTCGATGGAGTTGGCTTCGTACTGGAATATTATTTTCCAAGAATACATTTTATAGTTGTATTCAATATTCATGATTAATATAAACTAACACAGTTATTAAATATCCTCTCAAAATTTATGTGATTAAACAGTTGTAAATTTAAAATTTCGACTCATATAAGTATTAGTTGTTTGTCTAAGCAGTTTAAACTAATATTTACTGCCTTCTGTACAATAACTCTAAATTATATTAACTGTCTTTCCAAAGGATGTGGAAAGACAGTTCTTCGTCTTTTGTGTATGTATTTTATTTGTTATAAAGATATGTCGCCAATACGTTCCAAGAATTTTTATATGAGGTTTTAAGCATTTTAGAAGACTTTTGCAATTTTGTAACACATTAGATGTTTGGGGACAGATTTTCTAACTTGAGGGTGGTAGCTAGTCAGGTGGACACTAGATTGTGTTCTACCCCATTTTCCTGAACCGGAAGGCCACTGTGAAAAGCGCACATACATTTTTCGAAACAAAAATTCATTGATGCACGGTGGGGATTGAACTCGGTACCACCCACTACACCTGGAGTAAAATATAAAAAAGAAGATATTTATTCTGCCCTGGGTACTCGTAGGTACAAACTACACCGAAAAAACATAAAGACGTTAATATGTAGGGCGCTTCTCTGCCCCGTCCTCGCTATGTTTTTACATAGCAAGTATCGATAAAAAGTACTAAAGTACAAGTTAATGATCGCGAGACTTCCATACATTTTGTATGAAAGCCGCGGCCCGTCCTCACCTTACGCCTCTTCAATCTAGCCCGAGCCATATTGATGTAAAGGCTACGTTAGGTGTGCAATACATTATTATGATACTTACGAGGGAATTTGGGCAAGTCTCAAGTAAAACTTAATATTATGGAGTAAAATAAATCAGTAAGGCATTTTAGTAACTAAGTTAACAGCCAACCAAATCAAATCAGCTCATATTTGCTCCGTAGATACTTTATTGTGCGGCTTTATAATATTACTTACATTATGACGCCACAATTTTTGTATGCCTAAACGCATATTTACCGATTTACTTTGGCAAAGTTAAACATGAATGTTTGAACAGCTTCCTTTTGTTTTAAAATACGACCAGGAGCCCAGTGAAGCAGTGGTAGATTCATATTGTTTCAGCACACATGTTGTACAGACATGGAGTGCAAATTATTAGTATTTTCCATTTTGGTTTTTTGTTCCCATTTAGTGGGTAGGTAATATCTTACAAATCGAAATAATCAAATGAAAATAATCTAAATAACGTATTATACCTACGTATATATAACGTATTGTAGTAATACCTAGCAAATCGAATAACGCTCAATATTTATTATTCGTTACAATATATTTTAATAATTTCATTTAAATTAACTTCTTTATTGCCTCATCATATTTTAATAAAACTTGTTTATTTTAGTTTCTTCTATTAACAAAAATTACAGTCCTGGACAATACCAGCCAGAATCATCACTTGTTCCAAGAAAGCTCCATTCAAATCCACAGAACGTAAATTATTATCATGATTTGGCTATTATAGAAGTACAAGATAAAACTGGAGACACTAAGATTGAAAAACAACCAGTAGATACAGGAATAAACATAATCCCACAGGATACTGATTGGGACACAGAAGAACAAAATAGATCCAAAACTGGACATAACTACAAAAACCTAGTTGCCGCACGCATTGGACCACATGCTCCATCATATAACATAAACCCAACTACCGAGGATATTGTAAACAATTACTTCAAACCTGAATATCTAATGCCAATAAAGTCGAACAATACAAATAGCATGGACACTAGCACAACACTGCCGACATCCGTAATCAAAGAAAATGTAGAGTCATCATATATACATACAGACACGAGTTACTTGAAACTAACAACAATTTCACTAGCTACTCTAAATCCTGCAGATATTGATTCATTATCTCTGGTATCAAACATTAATGACAATATAGATTCAGAAGTGAAACACAGTACTCAGTCACATCACGTAATAAAATCAAAACAAACTTCTATCACAAGTATTGAAATTACCACTGATACAGCAAAACCACTAACGAAGATCGATCATAATGTTGATGCTTTTGATAAAAGCAATACCAAACAAGAAAACAATATAACACATTTTGCCACTACACATGCAAATAATAAAATTATCAAATTTACACCAATTTATGTAGAAACAGTGATTAATAGGCCACGTAAAGGTAATTGCACATTAATTTATTATAGCGAATTTACTACATCTTAAGTCGTGGTTTCGATTATAATTAAAAAGGTACACCCTATTCAATTATAATCAAAACCATAACTCGTTCTAATTCTAATTAAAGGTTTTAACCCATATGGCTTGGTTCACAGATATACAGTGTGGAGATTAAACTCAGGCCCTGGAGGGAAACTACTTTAAATCCTTAAGCTAGCTCATTTTACTTAAAGGAGACATTCCTTTATTTTAGAAAAGAAACAAATCTGCATTAAAAGATTTTTTTAAACTCGCTTGCTTCGCCCGGGACTCGAACCAACTATAATTAAAAAATATAAACACTCTTTATTTTAATATACTAATCGGTAGTATTAATATTCAGGATAAAGTTTCTCTAACAAACATTAGGTCTTAAAAATAAAAATAATCGTTAAATCTAACATCAACTTTATTTTACTATCAATTTTGTAACACTAAGAAGTCCAGACCTGACGCCCATGGACTTCTTTTTATGGGGTCATGTAAAAAATGTTGTTTATGAAACTTGCTATGAAACCGTTCAAGAGCTAAGGATTGCGATAGAAAATGTTATTAGGGGCATACACCACAACACTTTGCTGAAGGCTACAAGAAATTAATTTTAACGGCGACTAATGTTGTGTAGCCGGAACGACGGGGCTCATTTCGAACAATTTATCAGTTAAATAATTTAAGTGTTACAAAATTGATAGTAAAATAAAGTTGATGTTAGATTTAACGATTATTTTTATTTTTAAGACCTAATGTTTGTTAGAGAAACTTTATCCTGAATATTAATACTACCGATTAGTATATTAAAATAAAGAGTGTTTATTTTTTTAAATTTTAGTTGGTTCGAGTCCCGGGCGAAGCAAGCGAGTTTTAAAAAATCTTTTAATGCAGATTTGTTTCTTTTCAAAAATAAAGGAATGTCTCCTTTAAGTAAAATGAGCTAGCTTAAGGATTTAAAGTAGTTTCCCTCCAGGGCCTGAGTTTAATTTCCACACTGTATATCACAGATAGATAGCCAATTCTCAATCAGCCGGCTTAATGTCATCATGATTCACATATCTTTGTCCATTGCTAGAAATAAATGCCACCTATAGCACGTCACTGAGCTCGATCTGCAGCTCTTTGTTTCTCAGGCTTTATTTGTATTTGTATTGTATTAATTTACCTTGCCAAAATATTAGTGCCAGAATTACTTTGCGCAAAATGAACTAGCTTTAATTACATGTGCTTGCGACCAAACTTCCATAAAATTAAAATACATTTTTGGCTTGCCTAAAAATCATTATTTATAGATTGTCTATTGAATTTATTTTTTAAACACAGGTTTACCTTTAGTTGACATTGCTAGTCCTATTTCTAATGGAGATGAAGTAATGGCATTAGAAATTGTACCTTCATCATCAGAAGAAACCTTTATTCAAACCGATAGAAATAACACTTCTATCTGGTATGGAGACGATTTCATGGTCAAAATAATCGAGGAACCAGAAAATATACCATCAAATGCGTTTAAAGTAAACATAACCGGAATAGGCAAGTTAGATTTCTTTTATTTTACTATAATTAAATACTCTTAATAAATACATTATCTAAATACAGAATCCATTAAAACTTTAACTAAATATAATTAATATGCCACAAATAATTCTACAAAACATGATCACGCCGCATGAAGAAACAATCACTATCTTGATTAGAAATGTTTCTTATATTTTTTCACAATATTATTTTAAATTATATTATTAGTGTATACAATTAAAATTAATTTAGGATGCTAATCAGATTTGACATCTAACGAGAAGAGTTACTAAAGAGTTTTTAAAGTGAAACTTTTATTGCATTGCCTTAATTTTTTGTTGTCCATCATTCGCATGTTGCAAGTGCTTTAGCTTGATTGGTGGATATGATGTATGATAATTAGGTCTAGCTGTGATTGTCGGACGCTTCCGCAGCCATATTTGTGTATACATGCTTATGTATTATGTCAACTGCTGTCATAGTAGCTAGCTACCATCTAGCTACAATAGCTAGAACATAAGCAAAAAGTTTTACTTGCATCGTGGTTTCATAAAACCACACAACACTTTTTGTTTGACTCTAGCCCGTAGCAACCCTCTACGCTCTAGACATATTCTACCTACTTAATGAAATTTTCTTCATTTAAAACAGAAAAGAATGGCCCAGAAGCGACTTATTTCTCTGGCAGAGATACCACTTCGCCAGCGTTTATTGAAACACCAGAAGGCCATGGTTCGTTCAAGCTGAGAGATGATTTAGAGGTTGGTGAGTAAATTGCACATTTCATAGTATTGACACGATACATTAATGATTATTAAATGTATCTTGAGGATCACACATAATATTATTATATAAAACGACAACGAGCTTTGGCACGTACTTAACACTCATAACGGTTACGTGTCGAAGCACGTTGCGCGAGGAGCTAGCGGTAGACGTGGCTCCAAGAAGAAGGACATCAAATATGTCCAATACTGGTCGGAGCAATTACGATGACAAAAACCTGCGAGTGTACAACCGTTTTAAATAAAAATATTATTACATACTAATGTCTTTTAAAACCGGCCAAGTCGAGTTGGACTCGCCCACCGAGGCTTCTGCACCAACTTCTAAGACTTAACCTTATCTATTAAGCCTAATTATAATAATAACCTATTAAGGGACAAACTTAACTTTGTAGTTCGGTCAACTATGTATAAAATAAATCACACAATAGCACAATTTCATTTATTTACCTTATTTAAGATTGCAGCCAATTAAGCTAGACCCCTAAATTGTATCAGCGCTCATATAACTCAGAGGCCTATCTTAATTGGCGTATCTATGTATGTATGGGGACACCCAAATGTATATTTGCTTCTACAAATCCAGTCCAAATGTATATTTCTTTCTACACATGGCGAAATTAAAATCGAAAGAATTTTAAAGAAAATTTTAATCACGATTTTACTTACTGGTGAAACGTTATGCAGTGCAACTTGTTTTTAGTTTTGGAGCTATTTGTACACTGTTGTATTTAAGGTGCAGGAAGGCATTGTTGCTAATTATTTAAATGGATCTGCGATAATTGCACATGTAATTCTGTACGTGCTACACAAACGCCAGTTCGATTGTGACTAAAGTGAAGTTAGGTTCGCGAACCTAATTTATACTTTCCACTTTAATAAATGAATTGAATGGAATTGAATTGAATTGAATTGAATTGAATTGAACTGAATTGAATTGAATTGACTTTGAGGAACGAGTTCCCTTATCCCCCTTTTTTATATCGGTATTCTTAGCCCTCAGTTCCACTACTGTCGTCTGACATTTTCAATGAGACGACAAACGTTTCTGAAGTGCCTAACGTGTTTGTTAACCCCTGATACAGAAAAAAGGATGTTATAAATTAGACGTATGTACCTGTGTGTATGTATCTGTGGATCTGTGTATTTATCAAAGCAAAAGATGGATCTGTTAAATATCTCGGGTTCGGTGTAGTGGAAATTAGCATCCAAAATGCTATTTCACAACCTATTTTTTTATTGATATCAAAAGTGTTATCTAATAAAATATTGCTCGTGAATTTTTTATGAAATTGACTATTTACTCTAAAGTCTAAACCATCGAGCATCATGAAAAGTTGCCAGCCAGATCTATGGCATTTCATTTGATTTCAATTTCAGAAGTGAAAATAACTATTTGTTCCTAAACCTGTTCATATGACATCATTATTCGCATCAGCGTCTCATTACAGTGAAACCACTGGGAATAGCTAAGTTTTCTAATACTATAAGAATCTTTGTCCTGATATACTGACTGACTTAGAGACAACGCACAGCCTAAACCACTAGTCGTAGAGACCTAAAATTTGGAGGGTATATTTTTCTTAGTACTTAAGGGTGTACTTAAAAAAGGATTTTCCAAAATTTACCCCTAAGGGGATGAAACGGGGGTTCAAAGTTTGTATGAAGAAACAAGGTTAGATACTTTTTCGAAATTTCACCCCTAAAAAGGTGAAAAGAGGTAACAGTCTATAGTAAAGTCTGAAATCAATATTGCTTCGGATTGCGCTGATCTAATAAGGGTGTTACATGGTCCTTATGTAAAATATAACGTGTTACGTAAAATATGACGTGTTTGCTATTTTACATAAGGACCATGTAACACCCTTATTAGAACATCTAAATAGCAAACATCCGACGATCACTTTCACTGTCGAACGAGAAATAGAGGGCGCGTTGCCGTTTCTTGACGTGTTACTCAAGCGACAACAGAATGGACATCTCTCACACACAGTGTACCGCAAGAGTACGCATACAGACCGGTACTTGAGAGCTGACTCCCATCACCATCCCGCCCATCTAGCGTCGTTGCCTCGGACACTTATCAACAGAGCGCTGAGATTATGTGACCCACAACATGTAGACACGGAACTCGCGCATGTGAAGGCGGTGTTAGAGGCAAACGGATACAGCTGGAAGCAGAGTAATCGGATTGCGAACAACTCCACAAAGTGCCGAATAACATCGGTTGAGAGAGCAGCAACGTACCTACCATACGTCAAGGGGGTCACGGACAAAATTGGACACTTGTTACGCCGAAGATATAGCATCAAGACGATATTCCGCCCCCCCTCACGTGTCAGGCAATTGTTGCGCTCTCCAAAGGATAAGGATCCCCTAGGAGCTCCTGGGGTCTACGTCGTTCCTTGCGACTGTGGTGCAAGCTACGTAGGCGAGACCAGAAGAAACGTGTCCACAAGACTCAAAGAACACATTGCTTCCATGAAGAACGTGGACAGCGGTAGCTCGGCGGTTACAGAGCACGCTCTCACATCTGGGACGACGCACTACATCAGATTTGACAAGGCACGGATTTTGGCGCGTGAAAAGTACTTTGTACCCCGCAAAATCCGAGAAGCCATTGAGATCAGTCGTCGTCGTAACTTCAACAGAGACAGAGGGTGGTACCTGTCAAATACGTGGAAAACCGTTCTTCATGGAAAGCACGTCACCAGTGGCAACAGTGAGGAGGACACCGTGAGTTCCGTCTGCCGGTTGGATGAGGTCTCGTCTGAAGTAAACAGCAGTGATGAAGACGAAGCCCTCCAACCTAATCCCGCGCCTCCACTATGTACACCGCATCATTACCCCCCACCAACACCACCACCGCCGCCGCCGCCGCCCGCTCCGTCCGCCCGCGCTGCACGAGCAGCGGCCCGCAGTGCGAGGTGCGACGCGTCGACGAGCGCCCCGCACTCAAGATCCTGAAGAAGGCCTCCGGATGAGGCCGAAACATATGTCGATCGCTATATCGACATCGCGTAAGTCACGTTAAATTCCCGTTTTTAAATCTATACGCAGATAGTTATAATGACGTAGTTATCCGCTTAGAAAGAATTTTACTAAATTCACCCCTTAAGAAGAAGGGGATGCAAAGTTTGTATGGAGAAACAAGATTATATAGTCTGTTATATTCGATGCTTTAAATAATTACTTCTGTAAATAAATAAGTAAAGTGTTGGAGGATTGTTCAAAATTTCAACTCTAAGAGGGGTGAAATTTTTATATGGGGTATCAAAGTCTAAATATCAACATAGTTTATCAGGTTTTATAAAAATAAATTCCCTTAGATCATTTTCCCCTATTTCCCTTAGTCACGCGATAACTTGAAAATGGGTTTGACTAATACTTTTTGCACCGATTTGACTAATACTTTTTTGATGTGTTTATGATAGATAGGTTTTTACGAAAGAACAGTTTGAAGTAAATGAAAGATGTTTTTAACGTGGGCAAAGCCGCGGGGCACTTATAGTTACTTATAAAGCATCTCAAATGATAAATCAAATATATTATCAACCGGAATCATTTATTAATTGGAATTGTTTAAATAACTTTTAATTGGATCAGTGACATTTCATCACAGCTTGGACAAAACAGCTGGACAAAAGCTTCTTCAAATAAAGTCAAATTAAGTCGAAATATTAACCAATTATTCAAGTCAAATACTGGAGTTATTAAAGTGAAGTCTTTGTGAACCAAATAAAGCAAATAATCTTATATTATCTTTTCGTAATTTCCACTTTCATTCGTCACTCTGGCGATGCAAAACTTCAAAATTGGTAAGTGGGTTGGCAAAGTTCTGTTACGAAAATATTTTTGTTTTGATTAGCCCAAGTTTTCAAAGGGAAGAATCTCTTCGCAAACAAACTTAGAAAGAAATCTAAAAATGTATTGTTTTAGATTTGTTACCTAGAATTTAACAACTTATGACAGGATCTTACCTCGAGAAAAATTACGATGCGATGTGAAGTGACAAGTTGCATATTTTAAGTGAGTGAGACCAGCTGATATCTACTATGATTTAGAACCTATCTAGGTGCCTGGTAAACTGCCCACTGCCTTGATTCTAACATTCTGAACCAAAAGATTTGCATAAGGTTTGCATGGTTTGATATCTAAACGTTATGGGCATTTCGTCAATTAAGCAACTCAGCAATCCTTCACCAAGAAGGTAACCATAAGAAATATGCAAATAAAAAAATCAGGCAATGTACGAACATTTATTAGATGACTTTTTACTTTATCCGATCTAGTAAGGCACGGTGGCGTAATCGGGAGAACGGTCGGCTTTGATGCCGTGGTACCAAGTTCAAACCGCCGTGCACCAATGGATTTTTCTATAGAAAAATTTATGTGCGCTTCTCACAGTGGCCCTCCGGTGAAGGAAAACATAGTTATGAAACCAAAAACGCATGGTGGTAGGACACCAACTAGTGTCCGCCTGGCCAGCTACCACCCTCAAGTTAGAAAATCTGTCGCCAAACATCTAATGTGATCCGGCAGCTATCCTTGAGAGCCAGTTCCCATTCTAGGCCTAGCGTGCTTACCATCTTCGATCACATCATCACTTACCAACAGGTGAGATAGTGGTCAAACGCTAGCCTATAAGATATAAAATAAAAAAAGTAATAAAACCACGATATCGTCTTTCTATTCCGGAGTAAATGAGCACAAAACAGTTATTTCTTAAGGAAACGCGCCACGCTCGTTAGCTTTGCACACGCAGCTTACGTTATGCAAAGTAGTGGCACTGCACGCCATGTTATTTTAAGCAGCAATGTCTTTTTTCACACAAACATTACAAAAGTAGTTAGGCGGCTGATGACAAATACACAACCTAAGGCTTGCTTTATCAGTTATCACGTTCTACTAATAGCATCAGCAGGGCTAGCATGGCAAGGGGACTATTTTGTCTTTCCACATATCCATGTTTTGTTTGGTGGAGAAGGCAAATTATAAGTAAAGTTTTTCGACAATTATAAACGCCTGCTGACTTTTAAGGTACGGCCACACCGCGGCGTCCTGCGATCTGCGGGTGTGATCTCAGTACTTTTCAATTGTTTTCTGATCGCGTTTGGTGTGAACCAGTCGGTACAAATACTACTGCGCTATCTGATCGCCGCCTAGATCGCGCACGCAGGACGCTACAGAGTGTCTATACCTTTAATCAATTATTTTTTTAACCAACTTCACAAAAAAGGAGGAGGTTCTCAATTCGTCTGTATGTTTTTTTTTGTGTGTATGTTAGGCCTTTACTCCGTCAATTATGAACGGATTCAAATGATTGATTAAATAGGTAGGGTACGTTTTCGAGGTGGTCCCATTTTAATTTTATCGAGATCTGATAAGTATCTTCAGAGATATGGAGATAAATATCTCAAACATAGGAGAATATACTGGTTTTAGAAGAAGAGTCCCAAGAAGATTATACACAATGGAGGTTGCTATTGCATATACTTTTGAAGACTAAATAAAACTGGCCAAGTGCGAGACAGACTTTTGTCCCGCACACGGAGGGTTCCGAATTTCCAAAGTCCGAACGCCACGAACTTCTAACACCAACTAAGTAAATATTAACACAAAGGTAATTAATATAATTAAATATCTGGAAGACCGAGTGTTCGTAGTTCGTACGACTAACTTTCTAATAATTCTAGCTAATTTAACTAATTGAAGCTCTTATGTACTAAAATTAAAGATACAATATTCAATACTGTGCAAATAAAC
This sequence comes from Cabera pusaria, assembly GCA_954871355.1. Taxonomy (NCBI): domain Eukaryota; kingdom Metazoa; phylum Arthropoda; class Insecta; order Lepidoptera; family Geometridae; genus Cabera; species Cabera pusaria. The sequence continues at coordinate 17,113,307 of OX940896.1, forward strand.
TTTAATTAAGTAAACAAATCGACCGAGGCCCACAAATTTAACAAATGAAACGCTTGCGCGTGCTAATTTTTCCTGTGCTACCATCTAGGTGCGTCGAGGTGAATTAATTTTGTATCGTATCGTATCGTAAAAAACACGTTTTTTGTTTTAAACCCTTTCATTTTTAACTTTGTTCTGTTCTTAGTATTTGTTGTTATAGCGGCAACAGAAATACATCATCTGTGAAAATTTCAACCATCTTATTATCACGGTTCATGAGATACAGCCTGGTGACAGTCGGACAGACAGACAGACAGACAGACAGACAGACAGACAGACAGAGAGACAGACAGACAGACAGACAGACGGACAGACAGACGGACAGTGGTTTCTCAGTAATGAGGTTCCGTTGGTACCCTTTGGGTTCGGAACCCTAAAAATATGACCTTGAATAATGTTTTTACATCTTTCTTCACGTTGATTTTGGTTTCTAACCCTCGACGCAAAACGAAAGAGTGATATACGTTTGACGTGTGTATCTGTGTATCTGTCATCGTGGCATCGTAACGCCCAAAGGGATGAACCGATTTTGATTTAGTTTGTTTTGTTTTATAGATGTCTTCGTCGAGAGTGTTTTTAGCTTTATTTTTTAAAAATCTGTTCAGCCGTTTAAATATTATCAGCTCTTTTTTGGTTAAAAAAACTAAGATAGCAACTTTCGTAAGCTCGTAGTCCTTTGACCGCGGACGTCAAAAAAACAAAATGGCGCTGTCGCAGTATCTTGTTACTTCAATGATATTGCAAAATATTGTAAGCTTGATCTAATTCTGAGACATCTCCTTGGAATGGTCTCAATGTACAAAGTTATACATATGCTTTGATTATAAACTCGGATTACATATACAAATCAGTCAGGGGTGGTTTTAATTTATTGAATTTAGGTATTATTGACAGATATTCTTACGGTAACGGTGAGCGAGATAGAAACAAAGGTGGGAGAATTAATTTGTCTTCACAGGAATGTTCTACCAGGCAAAGTCGTGTTAATGTGCAAAGTTTTTGAGCACACCTAATATTTTTTGACTTGACATGACGTTTGGCGAAGATGGCGGCCATGTCAGTCTCGCCCGCGACACTGCATACATAAATAACTCAGAATTATGAACGTACTTTGTACCAATCTACAAAGCAAAAAAAATATTATAAGCTTAATACCACAGATTATATATTAGTTACTACGTAAACAATACTTTTCGTTGTTAGGTTGGCTACACATTGCTTTCATAATTCGGGTATTAACAATGTAAGGATGTGCCAACTCTTATAACGTAGTAGAGAGTGATTCAGACTATGTGGGCCATATGGCGGCAATTAATAATAATAATCGTATATAATACTTTTTAATATTCATTTTGGAATACAACTAGTCCGTGTTATAAAAGTATTTGGAATTATTGAAATAAAATAGACAATGAATTATCGTGTGTGTCAGATGCTTTTATTGCACAGGGCCATTTTGGACATTGTCCTTTGATACCTTGATGACATCTTTATGATTAGTGAATATTTTCACTAGCGCGGCATTTTAGGGTTCCGAACCCAAAGGGTACCAAATAAACACTTTCTGAGACTTTGTTGTCCGTTTGTCCGTCCGTGTGTCTATATGTGCGCACTTTACAGATGTACCTTCTTAACCGTAATAGGTACAAACATGAAATTTTCACAAAGTATATATCCGTCAGTGTATAACGGCCCAGACACGAAATTTAATAGATGCATGTAATTTAATTAAAACTTGTTTTGCACTTAAAAGGGTAAATAAAATCTTTAAAAAAAAAATACCGTAACCTACATGTATCTACCTACTTACTACTACATACATAGTATCTATCTACTATCCAATAGACTTGGCTGGCACCGATTTCAAATAGATAAGTGGGTAGCGCTTATAATAATTATATTAAGTAATTTATTTTTCGCTTTTGAGTGCTTGTTTGTAGTAATGAAGTCGGTTTTTTTTTTTAAAGATTTTATTAACTTTTTAATACAAAACAAAATCAAAACTCAGGGTTAAACTTCACCAAGCGTTTAAATTGTTGTGTTGATCTCCTGTCGGTAGCGAAAAACAGGGAAATAATTTTGTCTTTGGCCATGCTAGTCCTTGAAAGGTGTGTACATGACATGATTATACTGGCGGTGTATCCATTGCTCATGTTCTTTTCGTGTAGTAAAAAATATAGGCTGTTTGATGACTTAGGCTTATTAATCCAGTTGACTGAAACGTATACACAACGTTTAAAATAATAAAACTGTTGTTTACAAATAAATCTACATATCTATCTATTACCATATATCTTCTTAAAAAACGCCACCTGATAAATAGACTTTCTCCTTTTGCAGTTGTTTAAAACAATCTTCTAAAAGCAACGTCGTACAAACTACAACAATGAACACATAGTGGTGTTAGGAGTAGGAACTACAGAGTTTCTACTCCTACCATTTACTATGTGCACAGGCACATAGTAAACTTTAAGTTCCAGACAGTGGTCTCTACGAGACCACGACTGAAAACCAATTATCGGAAACGTAGCAGAGACACTGTTCTTTGACTAAATACTGACACCCGTGAAAGCGCAATGTGACTCAAATAATACAGAGCGATAAAAGCAGTAGTAGTGCATCTTGCTGAAATCTTGATTTTCATGGATAGGTTGGATAGGTTGGATGGATAGGATAGTTTATTTCTAAATAATTTCGCATTACTTGCATATCTTCTAATACTGTAAGAATCTTTGTCCTGACATACTGACATACTTAGAGACAACGCACAGCCTAAACCGCTGGTCGTAGAAACTTGAAATTTGGACGGTATATTTGTTTTAATACGTAAAGGTGTACTAAGAAAGGATTTTTTCAAAATTCACCCCTAAAGGGGATGAAACGGGGGTTTAGAGTTTGTATGGCGAAACAAGATTAGATAGTTTTTTTATTCGAAACTTCACACAAGTACTTCTGTAAATAGATACGTAAATTAGTAACGTTCAGGCTTTTTAGAAGTTCCACCCCTAAGAGGGTGAAGTAGGGTGAAAATCAATATTTTTTTCGGATTTTGCTGAAATTTGGCATGCATATAGTTACTATGACGTTAGTATCCGCTAAGAAAATATTTTTCAAAATTCACCCCTGAAGGGATGAAAAAGAAGGTTCAGAGTTTGTATGGAGAAACAAGATTAGATGTTTTTTTTATTCGAAACTTTACAGAAGTACTTCTGTAAATAAATAAGTAAATACATGTTTCAAGTTTTTCGATTTTCCACCCCGAAGAAGGTAAAATGGGGTAACAAAGTCTGAAAATCAATATGGTTTTTCGGGTTTTATAAAAATGAAACCCTATTTCCCTTAGTACCGCGATAACTTTAAAACGGGTGGAAGAATTTGGCTTATTCTATTTTGATGTGTTTTATGATATAGGTTTTTCCGAAAGAAAAGCTTTAGGTAAATGGTAAAAAATGTTTAACGCGGGCGAAGCCGCGGGGCACTTCTAATTTGTAATATTTAAGTTTTTTAACCATCGCATAAGTAGTATTTATTAAATTTAAATGATGAATAATCGCAGAGGTGTAAATAAGTCGTAGTGGTAAATCAGTGGATTATATTCATTAAATTCCTTTATCAAATTATGACCTCGTTACAAATATGCTGACTGTATCGCTGAGCTTAAACTCAAAAGGGAATGCGGTCAGCATTCTTTTCATAAAGCAAAGTTACAGAATATATAAATAGTGCAGCAAAGTGTAGTGACTTGTAGACTCATACCCTCTGTGGTTTTCAGTCGAGGTGAATACCAAAGCTCTGGTTTTAAAATGCAAATACTACTGAGTACGTGTACGATTATTTCGTACCGTACTATGGTTCTGTTTATTTTGTAAAGACAGAAATAATGTGACTACTTAATCATTAATATTAATTTAATACGTGTGAAATAACGTAGAAATTGTTTTTGTATTTGGTAACAGGCTATGCAAAGCGCTCATCATCATCATCATCATCAGCCGGTGTCAGTCCATAGCTGGACGTAGGCTTTTCCTAAGATGGGCCATTGAATCCGATCTTCGGCTCTTCTTTTTCAGTCACTGCCTTGGGGCCTTGGCTTTGTGTGTGATTTTCCATCTTTGGGAGGAATATGCCCTAATCGCCACGCTTGGCAGGCGGGTTGACGATTGTAGGACGTAGCTTCTCGCACCGGTAACGCTGCTACCCGTCACCGGCCTATTGTATTTAGCTACGCCATAATTTTGAAATAGTTATACCGCCATTTGTCGATCACGAGAGCCCCGTTCGTTGGTCAGCAGGATGCACCACGGGCAGGTGAGGTTGGCTGGGAGCGCTGAGGTGGTATTTGAGCTCCCTTACATCCCAATGCGCTCGCCTATTAGTAACTAATGAAGTACCGTAGGACATACCGTATTGAAGCGACTGTTCATGGAGATAAATAAAAGTATTGAATATGGATGGAAAAGTACTGGACCACGAAGGAAATGATGTGGGTATGATGGATGGATAATCATAGCCAGTCGCTGATGAGCATAGAAAAAAAAAAAGAGTGTGTATACTTATGTACACGCGTTAGAAGTTATACTTCTGTGGCGTATGGAAAAAAAATAACTAAAATGCAGTAGTGATTAACGATAAATATTAAAATTATTAAAAAAGATTTTATTTAAATAAAAAAGGTTTCATTAACGTAAAAATATGACGTTAAATATGACATATACAACTTGAACATAGTCATGCCACCTAGAACTAACTTCAAGGTGTAGAATTTAGGTGTCGGAGTGCGCGCGCATCGTACAACCTAGAACTAACTTCACGATGTTAAATTTAGGTGTAGGTGTGCGCGCGCATCGCAAAAATTCACTCTCATCATTTTTCTCTATGGCGCCAAAAGAAGTATAACTTCAAAAATCAACAAGTTGTCAAAGGACAATAAAAAAGAAGCAAGCTAGGAGTCAGACAAACTAGTGATAAAATCAGATAATATGAAATAAGACAGAAGGCTACTATTACAGATATAACAGAGCGCACTGATCATATGAAATGGGGCTAGACATGACATAATATGTTACGATGCAAACAAACAATAGAGCAAGCGGGCAACCGTACGGTGTTCCGGCATCACACAGCCCTTGAGAGGTCAGGTATTCTAGACCTAGCGTGTTAACCACTTCGACCACAACATCGCTTACCACCAGGCGAGATAGTGGTCAAAGGCTAACCTATAAGATATTTAAAAAAATATAAAATTTATTTGGCTGATTTTGTGGACGGAAACATTTAGTTCAGGAAGATCGTTCTAATCGAGTTTTCGTGGTTACTGTATCTATGATAATGAAAAATTAGACGGTTAATTAATTTCAAGACGGATAATTCGAATATAAAAAATTAAAGGAACTAATGTTCGGCTTAGCACAATTAAAATATTTACGAAACGTGATTGCCACATTGTACATGTTTTTAGGGTTCCGCTTTCGACATCATTGGGTTTTGTACCCGATGCTGGAACACCATAAGGTACTGGCAATATATATTCTACTTAAATAAAAGAAATAGCAGGAATATAAATAAATGTATGAGTACTTATACAATCACTCCGACATCAGAGAAGCAACCTCTTTTGACCCTTTTAAAAATTACCATAGTAAACATATTTATGGCCCATTTTCTAACCATTACCCATGAAAGTGCCCATCACAATAAATAGTATCCACCATAATCTTCACTCAGCATTGACAGACAGGCCATTAGCCAAGAAATTATCATAGTAAGTTTGACCATTAGAGCTTTCGTAGACTTTTGCTGTTTTCAGGAATTGCCATCACTTCTCGTTTCTTTAGACAGTGACTTAGTTTTACGACCATTCGGTCTCACGAGGATTACTCAAAAGTTCTTAGAAAGTTGAACGTGTTGGAAGGATCTTAATGCGTGATTTATAGGACTCAATAGTCTGTCAATGTTTTTTAAATCTTGTTGTTCTTTCAGAGTATATATTATGTAGTTGCCAAAAATGTTACTACAAATTGCCCCCTCTTGTTCTTCTTCTTATGGCTTTTAAACGCTGAACTACAAATTGTTACTTGAATTTTGGTATTAATTATACGATAAGATTTTGATTGTATTGACGATAAGATAATCAATGTACGAAAGTTAAATTAGATACCATTGAGTTATATTATAATGTTATTATAAATAATAAATTTACGAGTAGATGATATGCAATGAAAATGTTAAATATTTGAAATCTGTTTAGCGCATTATAAAAACATAAAAAATGTTTATATTATATTATATATACATAACTATACATAATACATACACATTTGTATTAATTTATTTCAGAAAACGTTATAATAAATAAAAAATCTGTAAATCAGTGTTTTTTTTTGTCTTGATAGAATGATTGCACTGAAGAGACATAAAAGTATATAAAATGTAACAGACACTATATGGTTCTAATATAATTCGTGTTGGATACAAAAGTCGATTAATGTAAGCCAACCTAAAACGTCCAATGAAATGAAAACTCAGATGCGTTTACCATGGGCTCTCATACTATAAGTAAAACCCATTTCTAGGAAGTGGATAAGATCTTGGCTTGGAGTGGAGCTTATTCAACAAAACAGTGTAACTGAACTGATAACGCCCGCATCTCCACAATGATGACTTATCTTATACTCCCGGAATTAAGCCAGAGATATACTGAGGAAATAAAATATTACTCAGTATACTGAGTTTCTGCGTGACACTTAGATCATAGATAAAATTATCAAGACTATTAATTTGGTAAGTTACACCACCAGCTGCAATTTTCTTATTCTCTAAGTTTTGATGACCAGTGGGAATGTAAAAGAAGAACAATCATCAGAGCAGTGTACAGTCTACTTTAGTAGTGCTAATGGAAAAATGGCTCTACATTGTCCCACGCCATCGCCCGCGTAAAAAATATCGTATTTTTCTGCCCTTATGGCTATATTGTAAATTTCAGCCAAATCAGCAGAGCCATTTTGACCGTGAAGTGGTCACAAAGTATAAACAAATATATGTATAGACTTTTGCCTTTATAATAATAGTGTTTATTTTCGTAGCAATGTTCGCTCTTAGCACTCGTAGACATTGTAGTATTGATAGAGTGTAAAAAATTAGGACATATTTTTACTAAGCAAATTCTGTCATCTGCTACCGGGACACAGGTCCCCAAAAAAGTGTCCATTAATATTGACTTCCTATCCTATCACAAATTAACAACTACACCATATAAAATGCAATAATAAAATACACCATACCTATATTTATATTATATACATATTTATACACAATTAGAAGACTTGACAGAAATATCTACATAATCATATTAATACCTATTAGAATGTAACTACTAAGTACTAACTCTCTTCACCATCTTGATCACCGATACAATACATATATTTATACCTATGTATTTAACAAAACAACATAATAAAATGCCTTTTTGTCTCCTAAGTTCTACCTAACATAACTGTTTAATTTATGAACTAAAATAATATTATATACTACAATATTAAATTCTACAGCACTAACTACTTACTGCATAACGACGTCCCCTACCTTTACTACGGTCATAGTAACACATATACTAGCACTCAGTTATTAAAAGTTTGCTACCTACCCGCAATTGCCTACCCGCTAATATTTTTCTAGTTAAGGGATTGTTTATGTTATGTTAAATGGATTGATATGTTTGCTTTAGATTTTACAATGCCTACTGCATGCCTTAATTTTTGCTCTTGTTTTGTTTTAGTTTTCGTTTTTGTTTAAATGTAATATTGTAACTGTACTCGTAGGAAGATACTGTTTCACACAACACAGAACTGTCCTAGTGTGTGAATCAGCATACATACCTGGTTTACTTATAAGCTAAAAATGTACAACTGTTTCTTGCTTTTGGATTAAATATATTATATTATATACATATTTATTTTTATTAGGTAAAAGCAGAAACAAAGAAATCTCACATCACAATATTTTTTAAATAGAGGCAATAATTTTGCACGTATATAGAATATAAGTTAATAGAGAATTCTATGAACGTATAGCTTGTACAGTGTAGGATTTATTTATTGGGAAGAGTGAAGAGGTATTTACAAATACAAATACAAATAAATTGAAGTTCAAGAGTTTCAGGCGAGTGCAAAGAGAGATAATGCCAGAGAAAATTGGTACGTGAATCATTGTATAAGATAGAAAGGATAGGAGGGAATTAAAGGATAGTATAGATGATGAGATGTAAGCGGTGATGTGGTCAAGGGTGGTGAATACGCTAGGCCTAGAATGGTCTGACTCTCAAGGGCTGTGCTGCCGGAACACAATTAGGTTATGGCGGCATATTTTTCCGTTGATGGTGGTAAGCTACTTTTTTGGTAGCAAGTCAGGGAGAATATCGATATTATATGCTCCACCGCTACCACCTGTGGATAAACACCCGTGCTAGGATTTGAACCGGTGACCTCTCGCTTAGAATTCAAGCCATCTATCCTTCAAGCCAACGGGGCTCTCAATATTCAGATATAATAATATTTAAAACGGTCTAAAATGCCTTACTCCTGGGATAAAGGACATAAAAAATGTCCGAAACGTGTTAGAGTAATTTCTATATCTTAACCCGTGAGTGAAAAGCTATGTAATATATGACATAAGTTGTAAAGTCATATGATTATTTAAATGTTTACCTATACAAATTTTAACACTCATAAAACTATTTCCATTGTAAAACAAGCTAGGCCTGAGATTTTCAGACCAGGTGTTGTTGGAATATTGCCTTTTATGTATATATCCTTATATTCCTTTATCTTTATTTTTCAAAGACGTGACCTTGACTTTCACATGATTATGAAGCCTTTGTTCTTGAGCTTTGGTATTTTACTTGGAAGGTGCGTTAGGATAGTTGCAATATGTGGATTGGACTAAATTCAGTTATCCTGTGCGTCGTCTCATTACTGTCTTCTATTTCCAAACAACACAAATCGCAGTGTAAGTGCAAGTGCCGTTTATAACCGTTCGTATCGCATCAAAAATATTTTATCTATACTAATATTATAAAGAGAGAACATTCGTATTTTTGTATGTTTGTAATGATTTGGATCAAAAACTACTGCACCGATTTAAAAAATTCTTTCACTAATATATAGAATGGACTTTCGAAATGAAAATATGCTATATATTATCCCGTTTAAATCAAAGGTACATTCGTGGAGACCTAATTTGCAACCTAAGTCGACTAAACAACGGTCGAAAAAACACGTTTCTTACGAACGCTGCTCAATTGAAAATAGATAGAAGAATATTTTTTGTGGCAGAGTTGTACAACTTAATAAGACCTACAAAAAAGTCCGCGACAGCATATGTCTATCTTTTAAGGTTGACTCACAGTACCCATTTTAATCTTTATTTTTTTGTTAAAATATATTACACAACTTCCAAGGCTATTTTCAAGTATATAGTATTAATCCTTATCCAAATAATTACGATAATTAGCTTGGCTACATATGATTGATTAAAATTGTCCTTTACAGTATATAATTCAAATGAAAACTCTAGAAGATATCACGGATTTGACATACACGCATAGCAAAATTTATAAAATATCTGCAGTGAAACCACAGATTAAGTCATAGTTACTACGAGAATATTATTATAAGCTTAGCGATGCTGTAGATCCCCACCGATCACAATCAATGTGAAGTCAATTTAGTATAATAATATATATTTACTGTATAAAATTCTATTGTATAATATAGTTATGATCTATATATAAACCACCCGGACTGATCTATGTATAATCTTTTCAATAAAAGCATTCCAATGACTTAGAGTCATTGGAATGCTTTTACACGACATTTAAAATCGGAGCTGTAAGTGTGTGTGGATTTGAGTATTCTGTAGAGTACAGGAGATGTCCCAGCATCAGGTCAATGCTTCCATATTCTTACAATATCGTTGAAGAAGAAGATTTTCAAATTGATCAGACCTATGAAAGTTGATTTCATAGCGCAATCAACTAGAAAAAAGCTCATAGTTTTATAACTATTGAACGAATTTTCATGAATCAAAGCTAAGAACACTCTCGATGAAGACATCTATCAAACAAAAAAAAAATATCAATACTAAAATCAAAATCGGTTAATTTGGTTGGGTGCTAAGATGCTACAGACAGACACAGATACACACGTTAAACGTATAATATCCCTTCTTTGATCCCATGATTTGATTGATTTTGATTCCATGATCCCACTACCTCTGTACGAAAACCCATGATTCATTAATGCACATAAAACTTTCATTGGTAGGTATATAGCTAGGATTAGAACCAACGACCGTCGGGTCAGAATCAGGGTAACTATCCTTTACGCCAAAGGGCCGTCCAATATCACTACGTAAGTATTATAAAACAAAGTCCATCACTGCGTCTGTCTGTCTGTTCGCAATAATCTCAATAGCTACTGACCGGATTATCATGCGGTTTTCACCAATAGCCAGAGTGTTTATGAGGAAGGTTTAGGTGCATAATTCGTTAAGGTTTTGTGTAAATTGGTTGAAATATGATGATGATTGTTAAATATGTTAATATTTTATATTTGATGCAACAAACTGATGCAAATTTTGTAGGCATGTTCTACCCGTGCGAAGCCGGGGCGGGCTGCTAGTTTTTAATAAAATGAAATAAAACTGTGAAGCCAATTCCAATAAATAACTAGGAAAATGAAAACAAAAAAGAGAAGCGTGTTTTATCAAACTAAACTATAGTTTGATGAAACGCGCTTCCACGTTTTTCATTCCCGTCAAGCGAAGAATAAACTTTTCAAGCGGATGGGTTATTCGACATATCTGGATTTCCAACCGCCTTTAAAAAGGAGGTCGTCCTCAATTCGACCGTATTTTTTTATATTTATTACCTCAGAACTATGTAAATTATTAACCGATTTAGATTTTTTATTTGTCTGAGAGAGTATACATCCCGTTTGATCCCATTGTAATTTCACCAAATTTCAACACCAATTCGATAATTATCTCCTCAGATATGGAGATAACTCTACGTGTACCTTAACCTATCTACCTTAAACTTTATCCTGAAAATGACTAGCATTGCATTCGAAGTCGATTTTTTCCTTTTTATAAACGATCAGAAATTATTTAAAAGCATATTACACGTTATTGCATGAATAGTTGAAGCGGGTTTCAGCAAAAACCTAGACTAATTGGATTATGCCCGCCGCCAGTTATTTAGGTGCCCTAAGTGGAGCTAAAGCACTTTGTGGCTTAAGGGTGATCGCATCAACGGGACCAATGCTAAAATTGTATTACTGTCTCCATTTAATACCCATTAACTTTAAGTTCAGACTCTAGTACACAGAAATTTCGCAGTCCACAGAGTCAACGTCAATATATAAATAGTAATGGGCAAACTGCAATTAACTATTCACACCAATAATGTTCGAGTTTAAACTGGGTATTTTCTTAATAATTTCCAAGTAATCAATAATCAATGCGTGAAAGTGTGCCCATGTACATGTACATGAAATCAGTCGACAAACTGCAAACCACTATAATGTTCGATCGGGTACTAAATCTCTTTATAAATACAATATTGAGTACAATGAAATGATTGCCAAAATGAAGCATTTTGGCAATCCAACGAACATTTTAGCAATTAATGGATATTGAATTTACGGATATAGAGCGTTACACGCAAGGGACCAAAATGTGTTGATTGACGAGGAATGTATCATCGGAGGTCAAATAATGGGTATTTGTTTCAAATATGCCGCTGTGTTAATAGTATTTTTAAGCTGTATTTTATGTAACCGTTGCGACAATATTTGATATTTATATTTTTAATATATTGTTCCCTATATAACATTTCATAGTGACCTAAATGTCTCCACACACCAGTTTTGACGTCTTATCGTCACACGTATATTCGATACAAAACTACTATATGTGAGGTCTCCGATACCTATCAAGTTGTGTTAACGAGTCGGTTTTGGTGTGTTTAAAGCCTTATTTATGGAAACCTCTGCTATCTAAGATGCTGGATTCTTCCCTCTAATGTCAATCTTTATAAAATTGAATCAATCACAGTTCAAATCATTGCCAGTTACTTTTGTAACTAATAATATTTCAAAGTTCGAAGATAAAATGCAGAAATATTCAGTTTTACAAAACTTTTATTACAGTTGGTCCTGATCAATCTATTATATTTATCAGCAGAGTTTGTGGTCTAGCTAGACCTTGGCTTTAATTAAACCAGCGCACTGCTATTAGCAAGTTAATCGCCAATTTTGACAGGGTTTATAGTCTATACGACGATCCTAAAATTCGTCTATATTGACAGTTTGCAGTGCTAATGCGCATTAGCATGACACGCTTTCAAAATTGACGATTGAGATGCGAGGTACCCCACAGACATAAATCTATATCGGTCTAGGCAGTGGGAGTAGTGTCTAGATTTGTTAGTTTACAGAGTTGGTCCCCGTACTTATGTATGAAATAAAAAAATCATGTTGATTGATTGGTTTGAAAAGCAGCAACGGATATTACTCAGACTTTAGAAATCTGAGTAAAATCTTACAGTACTTTATATTTTTCGCCATATTTTCATAAAGTATGGTACAGAGATAGCTTGGGCGCCAACACACCTAACTATTATAATAATAAAAATATAAAACCAAGCTTAAACTTTTCAAAGCGTTTCACTTTTATGCTTAAGATTCGTCGTTGAGATTGCATTAAATAGTACATCCCTCTTTCTGCATTTAGTTGCAGTTATCTTTCTTGCATAAAATGAAAGGAGGGCGAGCACTGACATTGTAAAATTGATGCAAAATACCCGTGGGTATAAAGATACTGCACTTGCAAAATATTCCAGCAAACTTTGAGTGTGGCAATCTGTATTTGAAGAATATTTTTCAAGCACGTTTACCTCGAAAACGTTTATATTTCGAGTATTTTAGGCTGTTATCAACCGACTTCCCAAAAAGAAGGTGGTTCTCAATTCGTCTGTATGTTTTTTTTCGTGTATGTTACGCGGTTACTCCGTCAATAATTGTTAACCGATTTGAATAATTATTTTTTTATTCGGTAGGGTTTGTTTTCGAGGTGATTTCATTGTAGTTTCATCGAGATCTGATGAGTATCTCCAGAGATATGACGATAAAAGTTTCAAACTTGCTACTGAAACTGACTCGCGACTCATGGAAGTCGGTTGCTTTTGTTTTTAAACTATCTTAATTATGAGTATTATGATTATGTATTATTAGATCCAGTCACTACATCCCGGTTGGTGCCATAATAATGCATTGTCGCCAAAGATATACAAAATTTGACTCTAATCGAACGGCAGAAAGTCGTTCTAATTTAGCTTCCAAGATTTGACCCACACAAACACACAAGATAAAATAAAAATAAATAAAATATTGTAATAATAATAAATGTTACTTGTTTTTACATAATATTACTCAAATACGAAATTTAAAACTATCCCCGACTAAGCAATGTATAATTAATTATTGAGACCATTCCCATGAGCCCAACTCGACATCTCTGCTGTGAGTTGATGAGAAATTGAGTATTCTGTAGATTCCGTGAGGTGTCCCAGCATAAGGCCAATGCTACCATGTTCTTACATGTCGTTGAGGTAATAGAATACCGTATTTCGAATTGATCAGAACTACAAAAGTTTATTTCATAGCGTCATCATCGAGAAAAATGCTCGTAGCCTTCAAACGGCTGAACGGATTTTCATGTATCAAAACTAAGAACACTCTTGATTAAGACACCTATCAAACAAAAAAAACTAAATCAAAATTGGCGCATGCGTTTGGGCGCTATGATGCGACAGATACACAAATACACACGTCGAACTGATAACACCCCTTCTTTTTGCGTCTGGGGTTAAAAAGCAATCTATAACAAGCCAGGTAGAACGCAATCAATATTACGAAGGTTTATCTACCTTTAAAGAAAAAATACTTACATGATAATACTCTTGTATTTGTAGAGCCAACAAACTAGACAAGGAGCTTGCGAAACGGCCATCTATACATACTCGTATAGAGATCAATTTTATCTGGTCTGAAATGGTGCAGAATTGCTGAGCTGTTGATAAAAGAAGTATAGCTCTTTGCGCAGTAACTATATTGATTATGTTATATGATGAGAATACTATTTGACGAGGTGTAAGTTTGCAGAAGTTGCTCATCTTGTATGGAAATTTGAAAACACTTGAAAAGTTATGTAAGAATAGAAACAACATTAGAATTCATTTGCTATTAAATTTTAGACCACCAAATAGCTTAAATAAAGTAAAGTTTTTTTTAACACACTTGCTCATAAAGTCGCTCTAATTTCACTGCAATCAAAGAGAATATAACCACTGACTGCAATTAGGCACATAATGACACCTATAATCAAACTTTGACTTTTTTATTGCTATTATTCACAAGTGAGTTATAGATTTTTTTTTTTTATTTTATAGATTGAATTGCTTTGTTCTTAAAAAAGTTTTGATACAAAAAAGATCGTGTTCAATAGTACAAATAAATTATTATACCCATTGCTTGTTCATTTCATGCAACTTCGTATTTACATGGATAATTTCAGCTTGTACGTGTTTAATAAACATAACTTTTACTCAAAAATAACTATTGTTTTCTCTGTGAAAACTATAAATTCCACATTTTGTACGTGGCTGAAACGCTATCCACGACAAACTAAAATAAATTAAAAGAATATAATCTAGGTGTATATAATCGAGCCCAAACTCGGTCGGGTTATGTTGTTTTATCACAGAAATGCCGTGACCAAAAAAAAAGTAAAATTTGAACAATAATTAAAAATGTAATTATATAAGAAGCTATATTATTCCCAGTTCTTCTTAATAAAGTTATTAATAAATGTCCTGCAATTATATTAGCAGTTAAACGTACAGCTAAAGTTCCTGGACGAATAGCTTCATCATCAGACCCTGAATATAATCTAGGTGTATATAATCGAGCCCAAACTCGGTTGGGTTATGTTGTTTTATCACAGAGATGCCGTGGCCACCTTCCGTCTCCATCATCAGACCAGCTCCATGGTACCATATTATTGTATTGTCACCGAAAATACATAAGTTCACAAAATTTGAGTCAAATCGGACATCGGGAAGTGGGTCTAATTTAGCTTCCAAGATTCCATCCGAACACACATAGTGACATACATACATTGCAAGTTAAATAAAAGCTTGTAAAAAGAAACCTAATTCTTTTAGTCTATGACCGATCGCCATTGTTAGATGCGCGCGCGTAGGACTAAATTATTTTTTCGCGCCATCGCGAAAATTATTTCTCAAGTCGTTTTCACCGAAGAAATTATAGTTATTTATTCATTAAAATGTCTACACGTACTAGTTATGAAGAAAATTATTTATGTTGTACACCGCCCGATATAAGATGTGAAGCCCTTAACGTTATGGAAAGTTTACTACCTGAAAACTCTAAGGAAAAATATCCCAAGGTGTCCAGTGAAATTACAGGGCATGTGAGACTCAACAACCCAGAATTTTGCATGCCGCTGTATCTGTTATAGGTAGACGTCATCGCTTACCATCAGACGAGCGTCGTGCTTGTCCTGTTACTTTTTACCACAAAAAAAAAAATCTATTAGCGTACCAAAATTGTATACAAAGAGTTTTTTTTACTTCACAAGTGTGTTGAAAAAAGTCGTATGATACACGTGTGTATTGATGATTACCGTCTTGGGCTCTCCTAAGACCCTCACCTAACGGCTCGGGTCTCAATGGCGCCTCAGAGGTTATCATATCATATAAATACGGTGATATAAATAAAGATATGTCATTCATATAACATAATTATATTATGACATCTTGTCCACTACTAAAATATTTCCTTCTCTTACCATAAGCCATAGATCACATTTTGCATTTGTATCCAGCATTCGTATGTATGTATCTATTTATTTCTCCTTATATCTATATATATATATATATATTCTATGTATATATTTAACTTACTAATATGTATTGTATTTATATTATATTACATTGTATATAATATTTAAATTTAATAAAAATATTTTCGCGCTAGTTCATCACCCGCAGGCTTAGCTGAAAACCAGCGTCTAGGTGTGTAACCCCAGACATATGAGCTGAGTTAAGCCTTTTTGGCACCTCACTTCTCATAAACTTATTTTAAAACCTGTGTTCTTTCTTCTTTTGATGTATTACATTATTATTATAATTAATTAAATTTGTTAGTATGTGAGTTTTTGCCAAATAAACGATTTTCTTTCTTTCTTTCTATCACCAATATTACACACTTGTACCATAATGTACTAATAAACACAAGCTTTTTGTAAAGACGTTAGGTATCCTAATAAAAAGTACTATTACAACAAGATATACTAACCCACATTCTAGCGTCCTACCATTAGTCATTGCGGAGTTCCATTCCCTAAAACCCGCGCCTCCATTATCAAATCAGCTCGATGCTGCCATAATATTGCATTTTCACCGAAGATTCATTTTCTTGAACGTCAGGAAGTGGTTCTAATTTAGTCTCCAAGAATTGACCCGCACAAACATTCTACTAACTAAAACGGCAAGTTAAATAAAAGCTTGTAATAATGAAAAATCTTACTCGTTATTGCTTAAAAAGGGTTTGAAAGACATATCTGAATTTTTGAAATTGAAATTGAAAAAGATAACACCCTACAAATTCTACCCTGTACAAATTGGAAACAATAAAATTGTCAAGCATTCCGTATTATATATGTATATATAATAAATTAAAAGTAAAAAATATTTTTTAAAACAAGCTTTTATCTGGGAAATGGAACTAAAATGTTAAAAATAAATTCTAGTGAGTATTTTGCGGGTAGGTACTTGCCTATATTCTTAAAAGCTTGTATATGCATATACATAAGTTCACCAAATTGGAGCTAAATCGGATATCGAGAAGTGGGTCTAATTTAGCTTCCAAGATTCCACCCGAACTTACAGACATACATACAGATATACATACAGTCATACATACAGAAATACATACGGACATACATACAGACATACATACAGACATACATACAGACATACACACAGACATACATACAGATATACGTACAGACATACATACATTGCAAGTTAAATGAAAGCTTGTAACGTGTATTACACTGGCATATTAATTACACTTAGTTTTAACAGTGGTTTCTGAACTTTCTAAACTTTAAACACCTATTAAAACAACGAATATTTTCATGCTCTCTCACTCGACTTTATTTACTGGTTTTATTATAAAATCTTAAATGCAAAACGTTGAGCTCAACATTTTTGACACACTGACAGGGTGTAGACAGCTCGAGATCATAAAATAAACTTCCGGAAGAAGCTGGAAAAATGCCAATCACTACTCATCCATAGTTTTAAAGCACTTTAAACTTCATCGTTTATCTATGTCCGGTCTCAGCAACTTAAACATAAATTATTACAACTCGGTACTCGAAAAGTTGTAAGCTTCAGTACTGAGAACTCAAATGCAGGCTCCCTGTTTATTCTGTGCCCGGTGGAGCATGGTCCACTGCCTCCGTAAAGAAGACAAAGGATTGGCTTGAGTAAATTAAACAACGACTTCTCAATATAATGTGCAGCTAACTGCTTTCGCGGCAAAACCGATCTGTTCGAAACTTTGCCTCAAGCGATTTCGTTGTTAGTTTGATGTTTGTGTAATTGGGGCAAAGAGACAAGAGTTGTTGATGATGAGTTTTACTTGATTAATTTTCTTTAAATTAGCTTGTAATTGAAAATTTTCAAAAAGTATTGATCATTTTATGAGCTGGTTGTACAACAACCACCATGTTACATAGTCTGGTAGTTTCTAGATGGTAGTCTCTAGATGAGCCAACGGTTAGTCGTCATAAAAAACATTATAGTCAATAATAAACGAATGTCAGATAATTATTATTTTACATTACCTAGCTGTACCCCGCGGTTCGGCACGCGTTAAAAACTTTTATTGATGTAAAACTTTTCTTTCATAAAGTCATCTTTTTCCTGGCAATAACAAACACAACAAAAAAGAACTGGCGAAATTAGTCTACGAAATTACTCTTTACTCGTGATGCCTTGACCAAGGGAAATAGGGATTCATTTTTATGTGGCATAAATACTTATATATAAAAAACAACGTTATTTCAAACAGATAAGCACTTGGCCACTATCTCACCTAAGTATCAGTATCGAGCCTATCTATCTAGTCAGTATAGAGTAGTAGAGCCTAGTATCGAGTCAGTTTAAAGCTGTTCGCTATAAGTTCACTATAATTTAATAGCAAAATAAATAAATGCAGTTAAAAACTTTGTGTTAAATCAATTACTAGCTACAAATTATAGTTTTTGAAGCAGGTATCTATACTATACTATATAATATTATAAAGAGAGAACAGTTGTATTTTTGTATTTTTGTATGTTTGTAATGAGTAAGCTCAAAAACTACTGAACCGATTTAAAAAATTCTTTCACTAATACATAGAATGGACTTTCGGAATGAAAATAGGCTATATCTGCTATATATTATCCCGTTTAAATCAAAGGTACATTCGTGGAGACCTAATTTGCAACCTAAGTCGGCAAATAAACGGTCGAAAAAACACGTTTCTTACGAACGCTGCTTAATTGAAAATAGATAGAAGAATATTTTCTATGCAAGAGTTGTACAACTTAATAAGACCTACAAATAAAACATTAAATTAAAAAATCAAAACCCCGACCGCGCAAAAAGTGAAGTGTTAAAAAACGAACTGAAAAGAAAAAAACAAGTAAGTCTAGTAGTTTAGACTTCTGTTTAGGGATATCAAAAAACTATACCATTTAAATTCTTTCTCGGTCGATACACTCATAAAATAAATTATACATTGTTATATGGAATATAGAGACTTTAACAGTCGGGACACATTAATCCCCCATTCGTTAAGCCATTAATGTGTCCCGACTGTTAAAGTCTCTACATTTCATATAACAAAGTATAATATATTTTATGAGTGTATCGACCGAGAAAGAATTTAAATGGTATAGTTTTTTGATATCCCTAAACAGAAGTCTAAACTACTAAACTTACTTGTTTTTTTCTTTTCAGTTCGTTTTTTAACACTTCACTTTTTGCGCGGTCGGGGTCTTTATTTTTTAATTAAATGTTTTATTTTACACTTTTTAGTTAAGTAAAGGACGGCAAATTCCGTTATTTTCTCATTTCATTTAGAGAGTTGATGTCATGTGGATTATTGAGTATTTACATTAGTATTTACAGTTGTACTATTAAACGACTATACCAAAGGGAAGAGGTTGTTTGTTACCTCAGAACTCCATCAATTCTTAACCGATTTGGAAAATTCTTTTTTTGTTTTAGTTAATATGATTTTCGTTTGGTCTCATTGTAATTTTATTGAGATCTGATAAGTAACTTCAGAGATAAGCACCGCAAACTTGTTACTGAAAGTGACTAACGCGGCATGTAAAATCGTTTTTTTTTTCGATTTGTACGATCATAAATTATTTGTTATAAATATATTTTGAATCTCCATTTTAGGACCTTTAATTCAATACTCCACTCGATAGGTTTTGAAAAAAAAAATTTTTTTTGAACCCCAAATTTTGGCGTCTGAAATCCGCAATTTTGAATTTTTCAATTTTTTATGTTTTCGTTGACACTCGCGTTAGCATGGCGAATCTATTGACGTGCCAATTATCAAAATCGGCCCACGCGTTTGGTCTCAAGTGTGCCACAAAGGAACAAACATACATACATACATACATACATACATACATACATACATACATATATAGACTGATAAACACATTACCTCACCTTTGCGTCGCGCAGTCGGGTAAAAAGTCCGCGACAGCATATGTCTATCTCTTAAGGTTGACTCACAGTAACCATTTTAATCTTAAAATTTTTGTTAAAAAATATTACATAACTTCCAAGGCTATTTTCAAGTATATAGTATTAATCCTTATCCAATAAATTATTTAGCTAGTTATTTAGCTTGGCCACATATTATATATTAAAATTGTCCTTTACAGTATATAATTCAAATGAAAACTCTAGAAGATATTACGAATTTCACAAATACGCATCGAAAAATTAATAAAATACTTGCAGTGAAACCACATATTAGGTCATAGTTACTACGAAAATATTATTATTAATTACTATGCTACTACTTAGCTATGCTGTAGATCCCCACCGATCACAATAAATTTGAAATCAATATAGTATTATTACTATTAATTTCGGGATATTTACCATGTTTTTCTTTTGTTTTGAGTTTCCGATACTCCATTAAACTATGGAAAAGGTACGTTGATGACATTTTTGGTATAATCGAAGGGGATGAAAAGGCGGTACAAATTTACTTGGCACATTTAAACACCATCCACAGTAAAATGAATGTTACTTACGAAATGGAAAGAGACAGAAATATTGCTTTCCTAGATGTAAATATTAAAATAAGAGAAGACGGTTCCGTCAGCCACTCTGTTTACAGAAAAGCGACTCACACTGACCGCTACCTAAATGCTAACTCGCATCATCACCCGCGTCACCTGAACTCTGTGGTAACTACTCTTAATGACCGCGCATATTATTTATGTGATGAGGAACATTTACAAGACGAACTACGACATGTGAGTAGCGTGCTACGGAGAAACGGGTACAAAGGCAAGATTCTACCACCCAGACACACACGCCAACGTGAGATCCACCATAGGGCAGAACGACAGCCGGCATACCTACCGTACGTAAAAGGAGTTACAGATAAAGTTGCTAATATACTGCAAAAATATTCAGTAAAGACCATCTTTACTCCTTAAAAGAAACTGGCTCAACTCTTACGTACACCAAAGGACGTGTTTCCTTTAGAAAAACTGGGGGTCTACAAGATCAGTTGCAGCTGTAGGAGCTCCTATATAGGCCAAACGAAACGCACCGTTGCATGCCGGGTAAAGGAGCACATTAAGGCAGTCAGAGACAATGACTCACATAAATCTGCGATCGCGGAACACCTATTGGACTCTGGCACCAACCACTGGATTGAGTTACACAACCCTCAGATACTTTCGACGGAACGCCACTACATACCAAGATTGGTTAGAGAAACGATTGAAATAACTAAATTCAAAAATTTCAAACGTGATGATGGGTTCAAACTGTCAAATATCTGGCGTCCAGTGGTAGGTCTGTGTCAGCCTCATACAAAATATGTAGTCCACAACAAGAAGCGTGAAGATACTGTGAGTTTTGTGTGTCGTGAACGAGTTTCATCGATAACAAATGGTAGTGGCACCGAACGACCGAAACGAGTAAAAAAGCGGGTAGATCGCTTTGTTTGCTCGTGATACCCTCTTCGCCCGCAATCTTCAGTTCGTCCGTGAACATGGCGCTTGTAACAGCACCGAAATATCGGAAACTCAAAACAAAAGAAAAACATGGTAAATATCCCGAAATTAATAGTAATAATACCGCAGTGACCATGAAAACTTAAAAACTCAATATAGTATAATAATATGATCTATTGTATAAAATAATATTCATCTATATATATATATATAAAAATATAATATAATATTTTAAACCACCCCGACTGATCTATGTATAATAGCTTTTTCCAATGACTCTAAACACAAAATTTAAAATCTGAGCTGTAAGTTGGTGAGGATTTGAGTATTCTGTAGAGTCCAGGAGGCTTCCATGTTCTTACAATATCGTTGAAGAAGAAGATTTTCGAATTGATCAGACATATGAAAATTGATTTCATAGCGCTATTAAATAGAAAAAAGCTCATAATTTTATAACGATTGAACGAATTTTCATGAATCAAAGCTAAGGAAACTCTCGATGAAGACATCTATCAAACAAAAAAAAACTATCAATAATAAAATCAAAATCGGTTCATCCGGTTAGGTGCTAAGATGCTACAGACAGACACACAGATACACACGTTAAACGTATATTACCCCTACATTTTGCGTCGGGGAACGCCGTAAGGTTACGGCGGCAGATGTACTCCTTGGTGGTAAGCTACTTTTTGGTAGATTTAATGATTCCACTACCACTGTACGAAAACTCATGATTCATGAATGCACATAAAACTTTCATTGGTAGGTATATAGTTAGGATTAGAACCAACGACTGTCGGGTAAGAATCAGGGTAACTATCCTTTCCGCCAAAGGGCCGTCCAATATCAATACGTAAGTATTATAAAACAAAGTTCATCACTGCGTCTGTCTCTCTGTTCGCAATAATCTTAATAGCTGCTGAACGGATTATCATGCGGTTTTCACCAATAGCCAGAGTGTTTATGAGGAAGGTTTAGGTGCATAATTCGTTAAGTTTTTGTGTAAATTGGATGAAATATGACGATGGTTGTTAAATATGTTCATATTTTATATTCGATGCAACAAACTGATGCAAATTTTGTAGGCATATATGTTCTACCCGTGCGAAGCCGGGGCGGGCTGCTAGTAACTTTATAAAATGAACAAATTGTTACTAAATATAAAATAGCAACGGTTTGCAAAAACCTTAGAACTGATTAATTAAGACAGTGTTTGTACAGTTTTTGCAACTCAACTTGTGTAGAAACAAAAGGTTTCTATCGAGCACTCTGATTTTGTTGTTTGCATCATGAAATATTACAACACCGATTTTTAGTAGCTATTATTATTCCCCTCCATGCCAGAGTTTCAATTTTCAACCGAATTCCAAAAAGGAGGAAGTTTTCAGTATGTTTTTGTTTTATTTTTTTGTTTGTATGTTACGCGATTACTCCGCCAATTGTGAACCGATTCGAATGATTATTTTTAGGGTTCCGTACCCAAGGGGTAAAACGGGACCCTATTACTAAGACTCCGCTGTCCGTCTGTCTGTCTGTCTGTCCGTCTGTCTCCAGGCTGTATCTCATTAACCGTGATAGTTAGACAGTTGACATTTTCACAGATGGTGTATTTCTGTTGCCGCTAGAACAACAAATACTAAAAACGAAATAAAGTTAATAAATTAAAGGGGTCCTCATACAAAAAACCTGTTTTTTAGTATACCGCCATCTATGTTCGTTAAGCTAACACAACCTTTCTAATTAGTATCGGCAAAATGACATAAATGGCGCTAGTAGACGATGCCCATCTTTCTAGATCGCGCTATCGAGATTCTCCGTTAACTCGTCTACCAAACAAAATGTTCTTGGTAATATCAATTTTTCAAATATGAGGTTGGAACTCTGTTGTGTTTCGTATTTTACTGCAGTACGGAACCCTTCCTAAGTGTGCGATGCAAGACGCGACTCTGACTCACACTTGGCCAGTTTTATTATTTACCAGTAGGGTATATTTCCAAGGTGATCTCCATTGTAATTTCATCGAGATCTGACAAGTATCTCCAGAGATACCTCAAACTTAGTACTGAGAATGACTAGCGCGACTTTTAAAGTCGGTTTTTTTTTCGTTTTGTATACGTCCTTAAATAATTATGGCTAAATTGAAACTCGGGCATTGACCACCACTTGTACTACATCATAAATAAGTTTCTGTCTTTGTATTATATTCATCATCATCACTAACCCATTTTTATCAATAGCTGTAAATAGATCATCTATGAGACTCTCAGTTTCCAGCTCTTTATTTCGAACCGCTGTGTTATATTCATTATGAAGTTTTAAGACTACTTCATATCTTTCATCTCTGATAAAGCTCAAAAGAAATCTTTGCTCTAAATTATAACTTTTAAACTTATCAGATATTCCCAAAGCTTGATGTTTGTCTGCTTCTTCTTAATTATTCAGGATTTATTAATGTAGAAAACATTTTTCAGCTTTTTCTTTTTAAGGAAAAGGAGGTAAACGACGATGTAGTCAAAGATGAAGAAAGGTTTATCCTAGAATACTTAGAATAGAAGACTTTGTTACCCCATTTCACCCTCTTAGGGGTGGCATTTCAAAAAATCCTGAAACACGTATTGACATATTTTTTTACTGAAGCAATTTTTTTTTTTCATAATAAGATAAAAAGTTTTAGTGAACAATTAAATATATTAAATTAATTAAATATAATCTTTATTTACCAAAAAACACCTTATATACTAGTTTGTTTTACATGACGTTTTTATGTGAAAATTAATCAGATTGTAGGTATGGTAATTGGTAATTGTGAGAAGTTTCGAATAGAAAAGACTATCTAATCTTGTTTCTCTAAACTTTAAACCCCCATTTCACCCTTTTAAGGGGTGAATTTTGAAGAATCCTTTCTTAGTACACCCTTACGTACTTAGACAAATGTACCCTCCAAATTTCAAGTCTCTACGACCAGCGGTTTAGGCTGTGCGTTGTCTGTCAGTCAGTAAGTCAGTCAGTCAGTATGTCAGGACAAAGATTCTTATAGTATTAGATTGTAAGAAAAGGAAAGAAAGTACCTAGTCTCTGCCTACTCCAATGGGAAAAAAACGTGATTGTATGTATGTATAACTTACATTAACAATCCTACTAATATTTACGCAAAAACGGCTGACCAATAATATGTTTCAGTTTCACCCGTGCGAAGCCGGGGCGGGCTGCTAGTTTATTAATAAAATGACAATAAAATGAATGACAGTAATTGACATTTTGAAAATGAAGACAAGTGTTTATTGTCGTTCTAAAACTTATGTATTTGTAAGAGGGTCCAATGATTATATTCAATAAAAAATATTTATTATTTATTTTTTGGTTTTTAGTTTTTAAATTAATCTACAGAATTGCTATTGAAGTTTTATTGCTGGTAAATCGACCTAAGATAAGACACGAAAATAAAGAAATGTATAAAACCGCAAAATTACCGATGGAACCGGAAGTAAGGCTTGTGAACGAATGGCGTGAAATCGAAAACTGGACATAGAAAACACTTGGTTTGGCATACAGAATACCATTTTTAAATAACGCACCGTGGTGCGTTTAAGGAACACGTTTGTATTTAGAGCACGTTACTACATCACACGTTTTTGGCAAGTTATCTCATTGGTCATACTGAATAATAGGGCCCAGGACAACGCCTGTCGAGTCAGCTAAATGAAATTTATGTATGTTTTAAACGAATTGCAGTTTAACTTTTTTCAAAGCTTTGGCGCTTCCGCGACGTGTTTTTTAGCCATTCGCTAGATATAGTACCTACGTAAAAAGAGCTAAGTGACACTTAAGCAAATTGGGCCCGCGGCGACATCCTAGGGAAAACGACTTTTCAGGTACCTTTTTATGTTCACTCTTAGGTATTTCATTAATTAAAATGAAACGGCATAATAGAAGTGTCTTTGACTTCTACGTGTTTAATACAAAGTTAAGTTTAATTAACTACTAAAGTTGGTAGATTAAGATAAACAATATTTATTCAAATTTATCAGGAGTTCAGCTAGGTAAGGGGGGAAATGGATATGACTTTAGTTAATGTCGGTTCACAGTTATATTACCTCTGACAGTGAGACTTGAAATTTAATAACTGAAAATAATTTAATGTGCGAGGTAAAATACATGTAAATAATCATTGTTCGCCCAACCAGCTCGTCATCTGATTCGGGTGATTCCAAATATTGGCACATCCGGCGCGTCACCGGAATCAGCAATTTGCACTAAGTCGAAAAACTACATATTGTGTACAGTTATGCATTATTATCTGTTCTGTGGTTATGCTACAAACGACTGCCAAACGCATAGACCGATATTAAGATAAATTGTATTAGTAAAAAACTAGATCGTTTTTTGCGGGAACGTAAAAAAGTGGGTTTTAGGCAAAGAATACAAAGAGAGCACCTTTGTATTTTTTGCCTAAAACACGTGTTTTTCCGTGAATTATTCTGAAATAAATGTGGATTATTAAATTGTGCTGATGTCTGTGTGCGAGTGTAGTGACACAGTCAACTTTTAGATTAGATAGACTACAATATTAGACACCATGTTAAATTCATCGAAAATACTTGCGAGAATGTTTGATTGTTTTTAAGCAAAACTCTATTCTTGTCTACTCTATTCTTCTATAAGGTATTTGTATAAGTTGGTCTAATGCAATTTGGACAGTGTTTAAAAATAATCATGCCGTTAAATAGCACTACCTCAGCTGAGATACCGACGAGTAGCGAGAAAATTATGCAAAAACATGTATGTGAAGTCCTATGCAGTGTTCATATTTAACATTTTTAGGCATTGTGTTTTTGGAGATGAAAGGAATTTATTTATTAATAATTATTTGGTTTAGAAGCTTTGGAGTCAGATATTTCTGTAAAATAAGGTTTCCGATATTATTTTCTATAATATTTGTAACATTTTAAGAACGGCGGAGTTATTCTATGGCTATTGTATTTTTTAACGAAATTTCCATTGTTATAGTAAACAGATTTAGAAATATGATGGTCTTTTATACACATCATTAAGATATATGCAATTTGCAATAAGCTACAAAAAGTTTTTTAAACAGTTTTAGGTCAGTTCTTATTCAATAAAAAATATATTGATAAACTTTAATGGTCTCAACTAAAGTTGATAAACCAGCGCCTCAGCTTCCCACAAATTCTAAATGTAGACAAATACATTCCATGATTATATTGAAACATTATTGACATATTTATTGATAATATTCGAACGTTAATCTAAAGTTATTCTACTCATACATCACTTAAAATGAACTGACACTTAGGCTGAGTTGCACCATCTTACATTAACCGTAACTATAACAATTAACCGGTGTTTTATATAGGTTTTGACGTTTGTTACAGCTAAAGTAAGATGGTGCAACTCAGCCTTAGTCTATATTCGAAACCTTTTAATCTAACTTAAACCACTCATATATTTTCCGTCATTCTAACAGGGAAACGTACCACTTTTTCCGCACGACATATTCACACTTAAACTTCCGGGTGTACGATAGCCAGCGACTAATTTACACGTGTTTTTACAACATCCACCTTTCTTCATTTATCAAGGAAAGCAATAAAGGCTGTAAGGCCATATATTCGCGTCTGAGCCCAACATATTGTGGCTAATGATACCGTTGGCAAATAAAAGAACAGCCTTTTAGAATTGTGGACACGTAGCGTATTGTGCGCTAAATGGACGCCCTAATGGGCGTGTTTATTGCGTTTTGACAAATCGTAAGTGGTTGATGCGATTAACGCCTTTTTATTAACCCCTGACACAAAAAGAGGGGTGTTATAAGTTTGACGTGTGTATCTGTGTGTCTGTGTATCTGTGTATCTGTTAAAACAAAGAAGAAAGAAGAAGAAAAAAAAGAGGCTGTTAAAACAAAAAAAAATGAAACATTTCTCAAAAAGTAGATAAGGCGAATGGTTGCGCGAGCGCAGCGAGCGAAATTTTTTTACGACTTTTTATGACCCCGACAGTTTTATGATCTCATAACCTTTAATAAGTCACTACAGAGGACTGCAAGGTCGAACTCGATATCCTCTATTGCAAAAGTCATTAATCATCATGGTTAGGTATACCAAGTTGAGAAGTACACATTTTTAAAACTTTTTATGCCGCTTAAGGTACGAACACACCGCGGCGTCCTGCGTGCGCGATCCAGACTGATATATCAACGTCCAGACTAACGCGTGAGGGTTGATTTGTGAAAAAAGAAAATGTAACCTTACATCATACTCTCTTAGGGGTAGAATTTCGAAAATCGATGTTTTAGTGGATATTTGCACTTCGCAAAGAAGACACCTTTCAAATATCATGTCTCTAGGACCAGTGGTTTAGGCAATGCGTTGATATATCAGGCAGTCATTCATTCAGCAAGAAAAACACGTGGGGGATGAGTTTTGAAAAACTATGATACCCGTAACTCACCATTTTAATTAAAAAGTACGTGTACCAATTTTCAAAACAATTGACTAAGAGAATAAAAAGTTTCATAGAACGTTCAACCCTCCATTTCACCCACTTAGGGGTAGAATTTCGAAAAATTATTTCTTAGTGGATACTTGCATTTCACTAAGAATACACCTAACCAGTGATTTAGGTAGTGCGTTGGTATATGAGGCAATCAGAAAAACGCGTGGGGGTTGATTTTTGAAAAACTGTGATATCCGTAACTCACTATTTTAATTAAAGAGTATGTGTATTAATTTTCGAGACAATTGACCCAGAGAATAAATAGTTTTATAGAAAGATCAACCCTCCATTGCACCTACTTAGGGATGCAATTTCGAATAACTATTTCATAGTGGATACTTGCTCTTCACAAGGAACACACCCTCCAAATATCTGTAGGACCAGTGGTTTAGGCAGTGCATTGATATATCAAGCAGTCATTCAGTCAGACAAAAAACGCGTGGGGGATGGTTTTTTAATAACTGTGATACCCGTAACTCACTATTTTAATTAAAGAGTAAGTGTACCAATTTTCAAAACAATTGACCCGGAGAATAAAAAGTTTCATAGATAGTTCAACCCTCCATTTCACCCACTTAGGAGTGGAATTTTGAAAAAAACTTGTTAGAGGATACTTGTTCTTCACAAAAAACACATTTTTCAAATGTTTCTAGAACCAGTGGTTTAGACAGTGCGTTGGTATATCAGGCAGTCATTCAGTCAGTCAGAAAAACGCGTGGGGGAGGATTTTGAAAAAACTGTGTCACCCGCAACTCATTATTATTATTAAAGAGTATGTGTACCAATTTTCGAGACAATTGACCGAGTGAATAAAAAGTTTCATAGAAAGTTCAACCCTTCATTACACCCACTTAGGGGTAGAATTTTGAAAAATCCTTTCTTAGTGGATGCCTACACTTTACAAAGAACACACCCTTCAAATGTCAAGTGTCTAGGATAAGCGGTTTGGGCTGTGCGTTGACATCTCAGTCAGTCAATCAGTCAGGACTTTGGATTTTATACATACATATATACATTTCATTTTTTTAACCAGTACTTTCACTTTTTTCCCATCTCATCCTTACTGCTATATTTTCCACCAGCTTTTCAATCAAAGCTTGCCTGTCGTTGGTAGATTTCAAAAGCATGTGTGAAAGTGAAGCGTGGCGTATATTCATGAATATTTTTAGAACAATATCAAAAGGAAATTTGTATGTTTCATGCTTGCCTGTCAAAGAAGCCTGTTGATTTCACATAATATAACAAAAACAACCTTTAATTTGATATGTTATTTTTGTTTGAAGAATATTGGTTTAGGTTAGGCATAACTTTGAGTACAATATTTTATTGCTATGTAATGTCGAAGTGAAAAAAAATATAATTATTATTCAAAATAAAATAAAACTTTGCAACGAATTCTTTATGTGCTCTACCTACGCAATAAAAATCTTTTCATGAGTTGAGATAGCAGTCAAACGCTTGTCTCACCGAAAAAAAAATTAAATAAAATATGAAAATGAATTAAGAATCTCTCAGAAAGTAAATATTAAAATGCTCCAACGTATAAACAAAAGAGGTGATGTTAAAATGAAGGGACTCTTCATATGTTTTAAATAGGACAAAGAAAAATCTAACACGAAAAAAGACAAAGACAAAAAATACAATTATTGTTAAGGGATTATAGTTATTGCTAGGTAGACCGAAACTAAGCCAATATTGGTTCAAACAATCACTGGTCTATCTAAATTGGCAATATCATTTGTGTAGTAATACAAAGTAATTCTCGTCCATCGTAATTTTATATTATTTTTCAGACAATATCTTAGTTTTCGTAGACTTGTTTTTAGGAATTAAGTTGGTGCTTAAGTCGACTTTGGGCAAATGTCGATAACAATTTTCTAAGAACTTACGCTGCCTAAGGTTTACTCGGGTAGATTTGAACTTACCCAATTAAGGGTGATTGTTTCTATGCGTGATATGATACTAGATTCCAGGAGATGCCCCAGCTTCTGTTCAATGTTCGTACAAAATCATTGAAGTAACAGGATACCGAATTTAGGATTGATCAGACCAATGAAAGTTGCCCTCATAGGGTTATCAACTAGAAAATGGCTCATAGTATTATAATTGAGATAGTTTGAAAACTAAAACAACCGATTTCCATGCCGAGCGAGTCAGTTTCATTTGCAAGTGTGAGACGTTTATCAGCATATCTCTGGGGATAATTATCATATCTTGATGAAATTACCATGCTACCACTCTAAAGATATCTCCTTTCCAACACTAAAAAAACATTTAAATGGGTTCATAAACGGCGTACAAAATTCTGTGAGACCCGAGGTGCTGGCAAGAAGTCTAAGATTTCAGAGGAATCTCTACAGCTAATGCAGAAGCAACGTGAAAATCCCCCCAGTCACTTCGCCAGATCAACGGACTCTCAAGAAAAAGATTTTTAAATTGGTACGACGTGACCTCCGGAACTCCAACACACGCACAATTAAAGAAGCGATAGAGCAAAACCGGGGGTCAAAAGTCTTTGTCCAACAGCTGGGCCGAAGCCATCTGACGAAGTTGACCACTTCTAGCGGGAGTGTCGTCGCTTCTAAGCCGGAGATTCTTAAGGAAGTAAAAGACTTCTACAGCCAATTATACACCTCACAAGCGTCCCTTCCCCAACCCGGTATTGAGGATCCTAGAGCCACTCTAACCCGCCACTATACCAAAGATCTGCCAGAAATCAGCCTAGATGAAATTGTTATGGCTCTCAAATAGCTTAAAAACGGAAAAGCCCCCGGAGAGAATGGAATTACAACAGAGCTCTTAAAAACCGGTGGAACTCCTACGTTACTACAGCTTCAGCGTATTTTTAATTCCGTCCTCTTTTCGGGGAGAACTACGAAGACATGGAGTAAAAGTGTGATTGTTATGTTCTTCAAAAAGGGGGACAAAACCCTTTTGAAGAACCATCGACCTATCTCCCTCTTAAGCCATGTCTATAAGCTTTTTTCGAGAGTCATCACAAATCGTCTCGCGCGCAGGCTCGACGAATTTCAGCCTCCCGAGCAGGCTGGGTTTCGAGGAGGATACGGCACCATAGACCACATTCACACAGTGCGGCAGGTTACACAGAAGACCGAAAAGTATAACCAGCCCCTGTGTTTAGCGTTTGTGGACTATGAGAAAGCCTTTGACTCCATTGAAACCTGGTCTGTTCTGGAGTCTCTGCAACGGTGCCAAGTTGATTGGCGATACGTGTAAGTGTTGAGAGGTCTACATGACGCCGCGACTATGACCGTCCAAGTACAAAATCAGCAGACTGAAAATATCCACTTACATAGTTTACTCACTTACTTATAATATGCTATTGGCACTGTTTATTTCAATCTTTAGTGGGTATTGCCACGAATTGAACCACAAAGTTTGTAGTTTATCACAAGCTGTTTTCTTAAGCACCTTTGTAATACATAAGTAATTTGATTCGTACCACAGAATTAATAATAGTGTTAGTACTTAGGATTCATAATTATGTTCTAGAATATAAATGACCAATGTAAGCGAAACGAAAATTGATTCTAGAGTTATGAAAGTTCTATTTACAATAAATAGTTTGATCGGATTTCGTATTTTTATTACGTATTACCTACCAAACCATAAATCTACAATATGAATAACTTGTCTCAACATCATTATCATCATCATAGTCAGCCGCTATAAGTCCACCGCTGGACATAGGCGTGTCAATATTCTCGACATTTTCAATTGGTACGTCTGTACCTATAATGTGTTGGTATGACGATCTGATGGAATGTAGATACCGGCCTTAATATGTGACCCTAAGGGTGCCTTACCATCAGAGGTGTGCTATGCTACGTTGCTATGGATGTGGTTGATATTCGACAATCATATCCATTGGTCTACATAGCATAGCACGGGTGGAAACGGGTTAAACTAAGCTATTCTTTATACAGAGTGTCGGGTTTCATTTGGTCCAAACAAAAACCATCGTAGAGGACTATCCAAGGAACCCCATGTATGTTTCGGAAAAATCTATAGTTTAAAAAAAAATGCGTTTTAATTGTTTTCGATTTAGTTCCCGAAATGTTGCAATTTATTTAAATTTTCCTCCAAACTATAAAGCCTATAAAGACTTTAAACAATCAATAGGTCTTTCGGGTTCAAAAACATCAATAACAAAATGGGAACCATTTTAATATTCAAATTATAAAAAAAAAAACTGTGATAATCTTTTTTTTTTAAATCTGAACATATCCACTTACATAGAGGTGTGAGACAAGGGGACGTTATTTCCCCCAAATTGTTCACAAACGCTCTGGAGGATATGTTCAAAACGCTGAACTGGAAAGGACGGGGCAGAAATGTCCATGGCAATTACCTCTCACACTTGAGATTTGCAGATGATATCGTCATCAGGGCTGAAACCGTGCAGGACTTGCAACACATGCTGACCACCCTTGCCGATTCTTCTGCACGCATCGGTCTCCGGATGAACTTGGATAAGACCAAGATCATGTTCAACGAACATGTTATTCCGGAACCGATTGCCCTAAACGGAGTTCCTCTCGAAGTTGTTCACGAATACGTCTACCTTGGGAAAATCTTGCAATTGGGTAGAAACAACTTCGAGGAGGAAGCTCGCAGAAGAATAAAGTTGGGATGGGCAGCATTCGGAAAACTTCGTCGAGTCTTTACATCGCCCATACCACAAAGCCTAAAGACGAAAGTCTTTAACGAGTGCGTTCTACCTGTTATTACTTACGGAGCCGAGACGTGGACACTGACGGTGCGACTATTTCACCAATTCAAAGTCGCTCAGCGAGCTATGGAGAGGGCTATGCTCGGAGTTTCTCTGAAGGATTGAATTCGAAACGAAGTCATCCGTCAGAGAACCAAAGTTATCGACATAGCTCAAAGGATTAGCAAGCTGAAATGGCAGTGGGCTGGTCACATCTGTCGTAGAACCGATAACCGTTGGAGTAGACGAGTTCTAGAGTGGAGACCACGGCTCGGCAAACGTAGTGTAGGACGCCCTCCAGCTAGATGGAGCGATGATATACGCAAGCTGGCTGGCAGCGGTTGGAAACGAATGGCTGAAGATTGAGCTCAGAGCCGTGCCATGGAACAGGCCTATGTCCAGCAGTGGACGGAAATTGGCTGATAATGATGATAAACGGCGAAGTCATACGCGATCACACATACATGTAGTTACTTACATTATGTTCACATACATTATCAACTCGTAGGTAACCAGTATAATTTGCCCCTCAAAGTTTCCTTTTCAACGATAAAAAAGAAAAGAATTGAAGAAAACAAATTTATCGAAGTAAATTTCAATTTCATTTGAGCCCTTGATGTTTTCTTTGTATGCACGATTCTATCCCTGCTTACGAGAATGTGTCTCGTGGAAAGTCTTACGCATTCCTTAGCAAACAAGGACGCCACAGTATAGTATTGACAGTATGACAACTTCAGACATATCATTATTAGTTACACCATTCATTCAATGGCCCACCATAATGAGACTATCAATAGACTAGACTGTTAAACTGCCCATTGACTTTATTATGCCACTGCAGCAACGCTAAGTTGCTGTAAATGCTCTACGCATGTTTATCATTGGAGAAACATAAAAAGAAGTCGAATATGGTTTTATTTCGACCGCAAATACTTACTACTTACTAAGCATTCGTACCTCAACTCATACTAAGCGTTCGCGTTCGTTCGATCCTAGATCTGTGGTTTGTACTTAGATTGAAACCTATTATATCCTCCTTGATTGAAACGCTAAATTATTAACGAGCCGTTTTCATAAAAAAAAATGTTCCACTTCTCTTGGTCGCTAGGTGGCATTTAATGAGACCTGCTAAGATGTCACTGTCAAAAGTGTCAAAGCGAACTTTTGTTTATAAATTATTCCGAAAATGTTTAATTGTATTAAAGCAAAGGTTAGCGAAAATTACAAATGCTAGAATTATAATTAAAGCGGGATAGACATCAATCAAAAACGAATGAGAAGTAATCAAGAGGTTCAAAAGATTTTTGTAGATGCATCCCGCGCGGGAGCTTTGCCCGTGTATATATTAAATTTTTTAACTTTTTGTAGCGCTGTTGTTTAACTTGCCGTGTTAGGTATGTTTTTTTGTGTGGTTCAAATCTTGGAAGCTAAATTAAAACCACTTCCTTATGTTCTATTGGACTCAAATTTGGTTTACTTACGCATATTCTGACAATGCAATAATATAATACCATCGAGCTGACCTGATGATGGAGTCGCGTTGCAGGGAATGAAACTCTGCAATGGCAAATAGCAGGACAGTCGAATTTGGACTAGTACAAGGTAGCGCTAAATTAATCACCTTATCGGAAGATGTTATAATTTTTGCAAATGGCGTCGTACGTTAATTATATTAGACATTTTAGATGCAGAATACAAACAGACAAGCAATGGAGCGCTATACTCCGCAAGAGCGTGGAATAATTGAGAAGGAAGCGTTTCCTGGTCGCGTTATCTCCCGTTTTAGCGACTGGGCATGGCCAGTAAGATCACCCGATTTAACCATCTCAGACTTCTTTCTTTAAGGTTACTTGAAGTCGCGGGTTTATGACAACAAGTTTCAGACAATCACAGCCCTTACGGAGAATATTCGACAAGAATGCGAACAGTTATCACCGGAAATCTTGCGCAGTCATGGAAATAGCGATAAAAAAGGCACAGTTGTGTATTCACATTGGCGGTAGCCACTTTACGGATATCATATTTTCCATTTAACAGGAAAAATTACTAAGGTCCTAATTAACATTTCCATTACCCAAAATATATTTAAAAAAAAAATATTCAAACACAAGATTGGATGATTAATTTTGCGCCACCCTATATATTGTATTATTAATATTAATAAAAAAAAAAAAAAAAAAAAAAAAAACGCGTCTACCCTCATGTTTGGGTCGCACACACCACGCGCGACGCAACTCACTTACACACGTTCTACTATTTTCACCATAATTTTTAATCTATTTACCTAAATTACTCAGTGTTTAGTAGTTTTTGCGTAAAGAAGTAAGTTCGAGGTTTAAGTGTAAGTATTTTTTTGCTTCCCGTGTGGTCCCATTCAAATTTTATCAAGATCTGATAATTATCTGAGGAGATATAGAGATACACATCTCAAACTTAGTACTAAAAATGACTACCGCGGCATGTGAAGTCGGTTTTTTTGTTTGTTTTGTAAACGATCTTAAATTATACTTGATGAGGATATCAGAACAACTTTTATTCATCTCATCAATTTGACATTCAATATCCTGTATTTGACTTCAATGTGAATGCAAGAACATGATAACCTTGACTTGATGCTGGGGCATTTCCAAAAATCAGCAGAGTACTCCTACTCCTCACTAAATGACAGTAGAGATGAGGAGTAGGTTCACTGGAATTGTTTCAATAGACACATTATACAAAGATCAGTCGAGGGTAGTTTTGAATTTTAAATTAAAGTATTATTAGATATATAGATATTAGACGTTAAACAAACCGACAACCTGCTGATAGCTGCCATATTCTAGGTATACTGATGTGTTGCTCGCACAGTATGAACTTTCTTCTTTTCAAGCCTTTTTCTATATCTATCTGTGAGTGTTCGCCATATTATATCTGTAAGTATACCTGAGTTGGAAGCTCATTCCGCATTTACACGTACGCGACGATAAGAACATAGGTATATTTACCTACCCTATGTGCCCTAAATGTGTGCGATGTCCGTAAGTAAGATGGGGGGGATAAGCTTTGACACGACATCAGCCAGTGCGGTGATTAAATAGCAAAGCTGAAATGAAGAAAGCTGAAGAAATGTGTAGAAAGTTTTTAGAACATCATTGGGCAATGACCGACGGCGAAGGCTTAGTGTCTCTAGTGTGTTTGAAATTGTCAATATTTTAAGACACTCTTGGCTGTACGGATAATTATACTGGAGTTTAATATGATTTTGCTTACTGTTTATATACTTTAGTATCGAGATTCCAGACTTCCAGCTCTGAAAACATCTCGTTTTAACCGTTTAACCCCTTTTACATAAGCACGCCTTTGCAAAATGTAATAAAATGTTATTTGCTTAATTCATAGGAGTCGAAGTTTAATTAAACTCGTTTCTTAGAGACAATCGCGTTATCAACATGCTTCAAAGACAGAAATTTGAGAAACGTCTTATTGGAATTCAATTAATATGACTTTTTAAGAAATATTATATAATTTAAACGAATAAGACCAGTAATTTTTGGAGTTATGTATGCTCCAATCTCCTGGGGCAATAGTATCTCTTTGTCATTCTACTTCAAATTACTCTTATATTTTATTTTTACAAGCTTTTTTTTATCTTGTAACGCTGATATGTATGTTTAATGTTTGTATGTATGTTCGGGTTAAACAAATTGTGAACAACTAAACAAACAGTCGGATTTGACGCCAGAAGTACCGAGTTCAATCCCCGCCGTGCACCAATGGATTTTTCTATCGAAAAAATTATGTTCGCTTTTCACAGCGACTCTCCAGTGAAGGAAAACATCGTTAAGAAACCTCTGACCCCGCATAGTAGTAGGACACTATTATATAGAGTGTCCGTCAGGCCAGCTACCACTCTCAAGTTAGTAAAATCTGTCGCCAACCATCTAATATGTTCCGGCGGATGCGATGGCCTATGATGACCTAGAGGCCTAGCGTGCTACTCGTACTATCCTCGACCGCATAACTACATTGGTATTTTATGGTATTTTCAAGCTGACTTGATGTAATAATACTTTGTCTGGCTGACAACTATATGTCGAAAAATATATTTATATCGCGGTTAGATAATAGACAAAGCGGTGTACCATTAAGATGCACTAGCAGAATCCTACAACTATTAAGGAACAATAAGAAACTTCTGAAAAAAACAAAATCATTAGCTGGTTTAACGAAACCAATAACTAAAGTTACAGCTAAAGTTTTCAAAGCTCAAATTTAACTTCCGTGATAAAAAAAAACTTGAATCGCATTAAACTTCCCTGTCCGTTCGTTCATTAATCAATTTGTTGCAATTCTCCGACGTCGGCAATACGTTCCTACTTCAATATTATTTCCTCAACGTTTGTGCTTTCAAAGAAATTTCATTTCAGTAATTGCTCGGTACGCTTGAAGAGGCAGAATTGGCTTTCAAGAACGATCGGAGTTATAAGACAGGGTCCAATGCTTTTGCGAGGACGCGAGAAGGCTACTTGAATCCCAATCTCCTTAAGCCTTCTGCAGTGAATACGAAATCGCATTTAGTTCGCCAAGTAAAGCTGAAAACAAACATGCACATTGATTGTTTTTATTTTTACTGCGGAATGGAAAATTGTGCTATTTTCCGTTCCGCCGAACAACTTCCATCTCAAAATAGGCTTTAAACCGCAGACCTTGGATAACACTAAGCGTATCTATGCTTTGAACTAAATTATGAAAGTTTGCCGTAACAATAATCCATCCGTTAGAAGGAGTTTCTATAATCAACGATCAAATCGAATAGCGCTAGATGGGTGGACCACTGGTAGTTATGTAGTAGGTTTTGACAAAACATGACAAAGAAAGACATCTCACCATAAAAAGCGATCCATTACAAATAGCTAGCTTAAAGTTTAGACTAGCTAAAAGCCGAGCTTTGTGAGGGCTCGCGTAGTGTTTTGTGCCTGGTAATCATTTTTAAGGCAGTTTTTTTATATTACATGGTGAATGTGCCCGACACTGGCAAAAAATCTGCCAATCCACCAACCACTTCAACAAACGCATAAAATATGCCATCATATTATTAATTTATGGCATAAAAATAAAGTTTACCTTCTCATTCAAACTTTTACAAATTTTCAACCAAGTAAATGCATAATGTTATTTTTGATTATATACATTATAATCAAAGAATGTTATACCTTAAATAGAAACAGAAAATTGACAACATTTTATTTATATTTCAAAATACATAAAGATCTTTGAAATCTGCCACTTTTTGGAATCGTCAGCTTAATCTGCCTGAGTTAAAATGTTAGGTCCCAAATCTGCCTAAATGGCAGAATTCTGCCACAAATGGTACACTGATGACTGACGTCATTTTGATGATAGAGGTAAATTCTTTAGATTTCCAACAGATGGCGTTAGTAACCAAACATTATGTTCACAGCGACGTTAATACTTTGATCTTTTAACGGATGGCGTTAGTAGTACAATAATATTCTATCCAAGAAGGAAAATTGTTTATCTTCATTTTTTTTAATGGTATTAAAACGTTTTTTTTTTTACTGATAACACATCTACATGTTAATGTAAATTACTATGTAAAAGCACAAATCAATAAGCGTGAAAGTTTTTCAGTAAAGTGTACCACAAAAGTGCTCAGGTTGTGGCATAGTATAATGATAATATGATAATTTAAAAATTATTATATATATACTGTATATATATAAAATATGATAATCGCTCTACCTAGTCTGAGGACGTCCTGCGCCCAACCTCACCGTGAGTGTCCACGTCTTAGCACTGTATGACGTAACAGGTGGAACGCACTGAATCAAGAATATTGCTTTTAAACATTGTGTAATTAGCGCAGATGTGATGACTGCGTAGTTCCCCAACCGCTGCGCTGTCCTAATTCACGCAGCTGTATTTTTCTTAAAATTAGACACATTAGTTACATTTAGACTATAACAACTCCAAGATCTTAACGAAGTCTACACTTGTAACTTTTAAGAGTAACACTTCTAGCTAGTTGTAACATAGATTTATACTACCCTCATACAACCCGAAACTTAGTGGTAGTTGTATCTTGAGTTATGCACTTTGCGAAATTGCCGCAATTTATACTGTACAGTTCAAAATGTTCGCTTTATGCGAACTAATTGGTAGTGCCACTGACTGGAAGTATATTAAAGCATTCTTGAATTCTTGATGCGCTTATTTCTCGGTGCCATTTTTAAGTGCGGTTCTTTTAATTACCAGTAGAGTTTACGAATGTTAAGCTTGTCCTTGTATATAAATGCGAAAAATATGTTTAGTTTCTTGTAAATATACTTGAATGTGTTCAATGTTGTTTTCATAAACCAGCTTTTTAATGAGTCATTAATTATTAAAATTCAATTTAAACATTATTTGAATATATGAAATGACATCTACATTCATTAATTTAATAAACGCTAGTCATGCTGTGTTGGGATCAACATAATATGAGCATACATTTGTTATACAGTAAATTATCAATTATTTTTATCTATATATAAATAATAAATATTTATCATTAAATGAGTATAATAATTATATTTTAAACGAACCTATGAAATAAACAAAGTTGTATATAGGAAATGTATATAATCTAAACATTGTGGCATTTTTTAACCTCAATCTCAATTTAAAAGAAAATCGAATACATTTTCAAAGATTCCAATTCCGAACCCATTTTAAAAGCAATTTATTTAGTAGTTGTAAGCGCAAACCTTTCAGATCCCTCCGAATTAATACTCCGTTTCCAACACTCACACGCCTACGTGAAAATCCATTAATGATTATTTAATTCAAAGGTACAATCCGTATTCTACCTTGTACGAATAAGTTGACCACTAATAAAGGACGAAATTGGAAAGCCATACAAAGTACATTCGTAATTAAATTACCTACTTGGAAGCCTTATTTTTCAGGTCGGTAACAAGGTGGCGTAATATTACAACATAATATTATTAGAACACGGCTAACTATGGTGTTACTTATAGTCATAGAGAAAAACTTTAACATATATAAAGGTAGAGCAATAATGTATACTACTGCTTTTCTAAGTATCATTTGTGTTCAGTAAAGCAGTAATATTGTATTGTTGAGAGCTTATCGGACCATCCTTGTCAGACTTTTCTAGGCCTAGCGTGTTTACCATCTTCGACCACATCATCGCTTACAACCAGGCGAGATGGTTGTTTTGTTAGGGTT
The DNA here is from genome assembly GCA_954871355.1 of Cabera pusaria. NCBI lineage: Eukaryota > Metazoa > Arthropoda > Insecta > Lepidoptera > Geometridae > Cabera > Cabera pusaria. Next base: position 17,153,238 of record OX940896.1, read on the forward strand.
CCGAACCCAATGGGTACCACCGGAACTCTATTACTAAGACTCCGCTGTCCGTCCGTCCGTCTGTCTGTCTGTCTGTCTGTGTGTCCGTCTTTCACCAGGCTGTATCTCATGAACTGTGATAGTTAGACGGTTCAAATTTCACAGATGATGTATATATATCTGTTGCCGCTATAACAACAAATACTAAAAACAGAACAAAGTTAAAAATTAAAGGGGGTACCCATACAAAATCCGTGTTTTTACTATACCGCCATCTATGAACGATTTTTTAACTTATTAATTACCTACCTTTGTGTTAACGTTCACTTAATTGGTGTTAGAAGTTCGTTATATATTCGTTAGATGGCGTTGTAGTTAATAAGCATGTTTGGTATTGACACGGTTGGTTTATGGACACATTGGTAATATAATATAATATTATACTTATATATTATTATACTCCGGTTCGGAACCCTCCGTGTGCGAGGCAAATGTCTGTCTCGCACTTGGCTGGTTTTATTTTTTATATTTTATATATGATATAGGCTACCGTATGAACATTATCACATCTGTTGGTAAGTGATGATGCGATCGAGGATTGTAGAACGCTATCAGATGCACAAAAAATATATCGAAGTCTTGTTAAACTATAAACCTCTAAGTTTCCAACAAAATTCTGGTTACCCAGAATTTTGCAAGCCACAACAAGATTTTCATTGCCTTACATTTCTTCATTAGAACAAGTTGAACTTAACCTTTCTGAAACAAGTGTAACCTTTTGTATTTTAATCACTGTTCAACCATTCGTAAACAAGGCTTTTATCAGAAATACAATAACCAACTAGGACTTAAAAACCACTCCATTCGCGGCGTCAGGCCCTTTGTCACACTTCCCTTTTCTAATTCGATTCCAGGTTTTGACAACTTGTAATTTCGCAATTTCAGTCGGTCGGTTTGACTTTGACAGTTGACCAGGCAATATAAATTCTGTTTCGAAACCTTGTGAGCGTCGTATTGGGGTGACGGTGACGACAGTTTTACGAGTTCTAAGGCTAGGGTTTAGTACTTCGCCGATGGTAAACCTTAATGTAGATTGAATCTATTTCAACAGAAACTTAGAGAATTTATATATCCCGCATTGGTCAAATACTCATAAGACTTTGAAGTGCTTGAAATATACTGTATACCAAATAACGTCAAAATAAGTTCGAAATTTAGTTATGGTTGCTTATATAAGAAGCCCTTCACCTAGGTGGAGCCATGATTTACTGGCAGCAGTTGGAAACAAAGAGCTGAAGATTGAGCCAAGTGGCATGCCATAGGAGAGGCCTATGTCCAACAGTAGACGAATACTAGCTGTTAATGATAATGTTGATTTTAGAAAAGTAAAGTACTATTTACTTTACTTTTATTATAAATTTCAAAAATTAATAAACAGACACTGATATATAGAGGGCTTAGAGGGTTAACGTTGCTCATACACTTAAGTGACTGATTGTAGTTGACTTTGACTGTAGTTCATAACATCTACTGACCAAAAAAGTTATCTGTTATCCGAGTATACCAGTATAATAAAATATATAGGTATAACGATCCATATACGATTATAGTACAGTACCTACTGTTCTCATCTCTGGAATGGTATACCCAAATACAAGTTGAAGGCGCTGGAAGCAATTGAGAGGAGAGCTAAGACACTTAATGACGATATCCTTGTAGGTAAAAGGCTCCAAATCCTAGAACATCACCGTAAAGTCGCTAGTTTAAGGGTTTTATCTATAGAATATACATATATATATATATCAATTTATATATAACATATATAATATATATAATACAATTAACATACGAGCAAGCAGAACAACTGCTGAATTCTCGTGAGTAACCTGCACGAACAAATACACCCTCATGTAAAATACACTCATATACACAACCCACCCACACACACACTAACCCACGCACGCGCACACACACACACGCACACACACACAAAATATATCTTTTTTTATCATTAATTTTTACTACTAAGACTTACTTACACTCCTTACGCACCTTTTATTCACAATAAATGCATGACACCGATTTGGAGGAATCACGTTGTTTCCGGAAATACAGGCTCTTTAGGCCTATTTCCGGAAAAACAGTTCCAAACTGTACACCACTGTAATTTAGCCCTAGTTTAAACATAAAAATCGTTTGTAAATATTGTGTAAGTAAGGCTTAACAGAAATAAAGAATTATTATTATTATTATATATATATATTATTATTACTATATATATATATATATAATATATATTAAATATTATAAATTATATATATGTCGATCGTATCGTCACTTAATATCAGGTCAGATAGTTGCTTGACTATCTGGTATAATGAATAAAACTCGCCAAGTGCGAGTCAGCATCGCGTCTCTTATCGCACACTTAGGGAGGGTTCCGTACAATACGAAACATAACAGAGTTTCAACCTCATATATTTGATTAATTGATATTACCAAGAGTATTTGGTTTGGTCGCGATCTAGAAAGACGGGGCTCGTTAACAAACGCCATCTATGTCATTTTACCGAAACTAATTAGATAGATGGCGTTTAAAAACACGTTTTTTGTATGGGGACCGTTTAATTTTTAACTTTATTTTGTTTTTAGTATTTGTTGTTCTAGCAGCAACAGAAATACACCATCTGTGAAAATTTCAACTGTCTAACTATCACGGTTAATGAGCTATAGCCTGGTGACAGACGGACAGACAGACAGACAGACAGACGGACAGCGGAGTCTTAGTAATAGGGTCTCGTTTTACCCTTTGGGTACGGAACCCTAAGAAAGAAATCTGCAATCTCAAAGTTATTTGTTACCATACTTTTTTTCCAAGAAACAACAGCTGACAACTATGAATTATGAATTCTGTCCTTGGTTTTGCATTATCCACGATTTTAGCCAAGATTTATATCTCAAATTATTCCAGACAAATACCCGCCAAGCTCGACTTTCAAGTGGCTTCGTTAGATCTATGTATATTCAATTATTTGTTGCTTATCGTAAAAGTTAGTTGAATAGATACTTGAAACTTTAGTAGTGTTTGTTACATTAAGCTATATTGTTTAGCCATTAGACGAAAGGCTGAGACGGGATGTAAAGTAAAACACGTTTTTCACACTGTACCACAGAAGAGATACTAGTACTACAAAAGTATAGCGAGTACTTACAGACTACCACTACTATATACCATTGTTATATTTATAAAAACAAAAGTTTTAGCGATGTGATATTGAAGCTGTAAACAATTCGAAGGACAGTTTTGATATGCACGCTTTTCATCTCGCACTAAGCAAATAATGAAACACCTGACAAGTGATTCCACTTCTACTGGCCCAATTAACTTACACCTGATATATTTAAAAGCATCACAGTTTTAATGAAACAGGAGCGGGTAGTAGCAAAACAGCATACGTTGCTATCGACTTTCGCAATTTAATCAAAAAATACCCCAGCAAAATCCGAGGAAAATATCAATTTTCCAGACGTTATAACAGTTATCTAGTACCAAAATTGAAACGTAGACACTAACGACGGCACGCTCTGGAAGCAAAAAGATAATTTGTAACACTGCTATTCAAAGCACGTACACTTGCAGTTAAAAAGTTATCACTGCTCTTCGGAGTAATAAGAAGGAGGGATTCGAAGCACGCAATAACTGCAAAATGCTACAATCGATTACCTACTTTGGAATAGTTATTTTACATTGGAGCGAAATAGCATGACAGTTGAAAGCCGTACGTGAGCTTTAGTTTCACGTTTTGATGTTAAATACCAGTTTTACAGTATCTCCGGAGAGCATTGTCGAATTTTTACTACTTACAGATTTTCTAATGTGGAGATACCATTTATGTCTCACAAATATTGGTATATTAATTTAAAAATAAAATAGATATCTATATAAATTGAGTCTCACTTGCACTAGATTGCACTTGCAATTTGCCTTTAAAATCGAAAACGGAAACTATAATTGCTCGGTTAAATAACTGAAAAAGGTACCAATTTTATTGAGACTACTAAATGTTATCGTGTACACGGTAAAATTTTTGCACCTACTAAAACTAGCGTAGCGTTTTATCTCTAATCTGTCCTACTAATAAATAGTAGACTCTGTCTAGATGGGAATGTTATGGTATGTCCATAACATTATTTATCATGGTTAACACTACACATGCTTTCTGCCATTTTATTGTATCCAGAATTCTTCCACACAAGATTTTACTTTTACTCGTATTCTATTAGATATTTTATATTTTTGTAAATTGTTAAACACAATCCAAAATTTAATCGTACCCGCGGGACTTGAACTAATATTTGATTAACTTTCGAAATAAGTAGTCATAGATGGCGCCACTAATGCATAATTGGGTTAAAAAATGCAATTCACTAATTTCGTCGTATCGATAGATCGAACCGTGGCTTTATTGGCATAGGGTATGTTCCAAAATCAAAATCAAAATATATTTATTGTAAGTTATTCAGGAGGTTGCGGGTTCAAGTCCCGTCGGTACGATGACATTTTGGATTGTGTTTAACAATTTACTCGTATTCTCTAAGATAAAGTTACAAAGTTGATTTCTACGGAATTGTTAGGTTACTGTTATGCTTTTATATAAATTCTGTGACATAGTTTTCGTAAGAATTTAGAGTAGAGTCGATAGTGTTTTGGCCGGCATGCATAGATATTGAGATGACATGCATGAATTATTTTAACGGATTCATTTATGTGTGTAAGAAAAACAAAATAAACTGGCCAAGTGCAAGTCGGACTCGCACTCGTAGGGTTCCGTAACACAGTAGAGTATTCTATAACTATGATTTTTCTCTATTCTATTTTTCACAGTGTTTGTATGTATGAAAAACAAAGTTATATTTGCGGTCGCTATATCTCAAAAACTGCTTTAGAACCACTTTAGACAGACCTATTCATAGTACCCCACAAGTATAGGTTTGAAGGACAAAAAATATTTTTGTTTCAGTTCCATGTATGGGATGGGATGCCTTTTTGATAAAAAATCGGAAAGCGGTTCACAGAATACATCTACCTATCAAGTTTCAATGCTGTAGTCCTAATCGTTTCGGAATAAAATGGCTGTGACATACGGACAGACAGACAAACAGACATGATGAATCTATAAGGGTTCTGATTTTTGCCATTCGGCTACGGAACCCTAAAAATGACGTCTATCTGTACCAATACAATAGCAGTAGCAATAGCATTTAAAACTGGATAAGAATAATTATGTACCTACTACCTACTGCACTCTAACACATTTAAATGTTCAGTCACAAATACCCTGCAATTTGAAATGAGGCGTTTGTTACAAAAATCATCATGGTTGATATACAAATATTACCACTTATAATTGATTACTTCGTTAAAGAGTTACATAGTTACAAGTACTAGAAGAATAGTAAATTAAATTGTGCCAATTACTGTCTAGTTTAAACCTACATTACCATAATTAAGCTGCGAACAGCGATACTCAGCACTTAAGAACTTGTTAATTTTGTTGCAGCAGGTGTAGTTTCGGTTTACCGAGCTTGGTTGGAACAATGTTTTAATAACGGCAAGTACATAATTATTCTATTTGTACACAATAATATTATCAGATTTATATTTAGATAAAAGCTCTTAATAGTCATGGGACTTAAAATACTATGGGAAGAGTCTAAATATTTAATTTAAAAAATTTACGAATTTGCGTTGATAGTTAGTTAATACAAATTCCTATACATTGAACGTATATCAATAACGAAATCTCTGTAGAATGAAGAGTTCGTTTATGATATTTGATGTATCAACTTTAGGTGAAAGTTTATAATAACTTTACTAAAAAGCGAAGGTAATGAGTTCTTGTTGATTTAAAACTGTTATTATTCGGCATAAAATTGTGTAGTAATTTTGCCGGTTTGGTACATTTCTAGTAGAAACATAGTGTTTGGCAATTACATCTATTTGTCCCAAGACTGTGGTAACCCGCACTTCACTTTTACGACTCTCAAGTTATGTTTCTTTTTATGAACATGAGACAATCCATGTCGCAGTATATATACCAGAAAAGTAAAAAGCTTTTTTCGAAGGAAATAATAATTTCTATGAAGGCAAACGTATTTGTCAAACGTAGTCCAATATTTCAAAGTTTTTTTATTGAAATAAATACCTGATATATGTTTATGTTCTAAGTAAATATACCCATTCTAGGCCTAGCGCGCTACCATCCTCGACCAACTCATCACCACTTACCAATAGGTGAAATAGAGATCAAACGCTGGCCTATATAATATAATATAATATAATATAAGTATGCATTAATAATTTTCTTCTCAGAGTTCGAACTTTTGATTCAGCTTAGAAATTATGAGCAATCGGACGTAAATTATTTTGTTAATGAATTTTGAATACTTAGGTTCAATTTTTATTGCAAAATGTTATTTTCTTTGTCTTGCCTTTAACATTTTTTATTTTTTTAATGTATACTGTTACAAACCGCTACTAAATATGTATAATTATTTTCAGTTGTTGTGTCTTGATTATAGTATACCGAAATATTGCATACTTATGGTTGAAAATGTTATGATTTTCTTCTCAATAGTTCTTTGAGTATTCACCTACAATAGTTATAATGTCGATAAAGACCTGTTTCAAATATTGAGTACATTCAAAAATCATTGTACCTTTCAATATATGAATCTCAAACGTATCAACAATGGTAAACAAAGAGCTGTTACGAATCTCCATTCTAAATTCAAAGCCCTTTTAAAATACAATCAAAGCTTTTGGGAAACAAACAATGAAATTGAAACAATTCATTTAAACTGATTAGTTTATCGGCAGCATTGAACCGTGGTCTTAGTCATTGTCAAATGTTTTTCTCGTTCTGACTACATAATAAGGTTCACATGTTTTTGGAGGGTAGATGTGCGTAATCAAGATATATGGGAGTTCTGGATCGAATCCCAACGAGTTGAGGCAATGAATTATTTAATCAGTACGATATTTACATTTCTTGTATTTATAGTAATATATAAGTATTTGTTAGATTTATAGTAGTACTTGCTGTGCCCGCGACTTTGTCCGCGTGGAATGGTGTCTTTGGGTAGAATTTTTAATTATTTAGGCTTATTATTTTACAAATAAGACACATACATATCCCACCTACACCACACCGCACCACGCCGAGCATCTTCCCCTCCCCCCTGTCCCTCCCCTTAACCCCTCCCCTCCCCTCTCCCTTTCTCTTACTCCCAAACCCTCTTTCCCCTCACTTCCACTCCCCCTCTCATTTCCCCCTACTCCCCCTCCACTCCCCTTTCCCTCGCCTTCACCTCCCATCCCCCTCCCCCTTTCCTCATCCCCTTCCCATCACTTCCACCACCCCTCCTCCTCCCCTCCCCTCCTTCCCATTTCCCCCTTCACATTCCCACTCCCACTTCCCCCTCCCCCTTCCACCTCCCCCTCCCCTACCCCCTCCCACGTCCCCCTCACAAACTTTAAATGTCATATTTATTAATATCGAATCAACAGATTAAACAATAAGTTTCAAGCTTCTAGGTTTAAAAATGACGATACTTCCATACAACTTTTCATTCCCCCCTTTCAACCCCCTACAAAACTCTTTTCACATTAAAATCCTTTTTCAGCCTCTAGACTATCTGTGTACCAAATTTCATTTAAATTCACATAAGCCTTACATATTTCCATATAAACTACGAGTATTATCCCATATTCCCTATTGTTATTTTTACACTCTTGAGGGTAAAACTTTTACAAACTTTGAATGACATATTTATTTATATCGAATCAACAGCCTAGTAAGTTGTTTTTCAAAAAAAATAAAACCGACTTCATAATCACAAACAGGCACTCAAAAGCGAAAAATAAATTACTTAAAATTATTATAAGCGCTACCCACTTACGTATCTATTTGAAGTCGGTGCTAGCCAAGTCTAATAGGTAGTAGATAGATAATACCTACATGTACCTACTTACTACTACTACATACATAGTATCTATCTACTATCCAATAGACTTGGCTGGCATCGACTTCAAATAGATAAGTGGGTAGCGCTTATAATAATTTTAAGTAATTTATTTTTTGCTTTTGAGTGCCTGTTTGTGATTATGAAGTCGGTTTTATTTTTTTTGAAAAATAACTTATTTTACCCTTTTTAGTGCATAACAAGTTTTAATTAAATTACTTGCATCTATTACATTTGGTGTCTGGGCCGTTATACACTGACGTATAGGTATATACTTTTTGAAAATTTCAAGTATGTATCTATAACGGTTAAGAAGATATGTAAACACATATGTATAGACACACGGACGGACGGACGGACGGACGGACAAACGGACAAAAAAGTCTCAGAAAGTGTTCATTTGGTACCCTTTGGGTTCGGAACCCTAAAAAAATTGACTTTGAATGCCTTGCTAAAGTGATAATATTCACTAGTAATAATTATGTCATCAAGGTATCAAAGGACAATGTCCAAAATGGCCCTGTGCAATTAAAGCATCTGACACACACGATAATTAATTGTCTATTTTATTACAATAATTCCAAATACTTTTATAACACGGACTAGTTGTATTCCAAAATGAATATAAAAAAGTATTATTTGCGATTATTAACATTAATTGCCGCCATATGGCCAACAGAGTACTGAATCACTCTACTACGTTATAAGAGGCACTTCTCTATATTGTTGAAACCCGAATTATGAAAGCACTGTGTAGCCAACCTAACAACGGAAAGTATTATTTACGTAGTAACTATTATATTATCTGTGGTATTATGCTTATAAATTTTTTTTACAGTGTTGGTTGGTACAAAGTACGTTCATAATTCTGAGTTATTTAATAATGTATGCAGTGTCGCGGGACTGGAATGGCCGCCATCTTCGGCAAACGTCATGTCATGTCAAAAAATCTTAGGTATGTTTAAAAAAGTTTGCACCCTAACAAGACTTTGCCCGGTAGAACATTCCTGTGAAGACAAATTATTTATATTTATATATAATTATTTATTGAGGGCCCGGTGGCGTAATTGGGAGAACAGTCGGCTTTGATGCCGTGGTACCGAGTTCAAACCGCCGTGCACCAATGAATTTTTGATCGAAAAATATATGTGCGCTTCTCACAGTTGCCCTCCGGTGAAGGAAAAAATCGTTAAGAAACCAACAACCCCCGCATGGTGGTAGGACATATCTAGTGTCCGCCTGGCCAGCTACCACCCTCAAGTTAGAATATCTGTCGCCAAACATCTTATGTGTTCAGGCAGCTATCCTTGAGAGCCAGTTCCCATTCTTGTCCACTTCTCTATCTTCGACCGCATCATCACTTAGCAACAGGTGAGATAGTTGTCAAACGCGAGCCTATAAGATATTAAAAAAAAATTATTATCCCCACCTTTATTTCTATCTCGCTCACAGTTACCGTAAGAATATCTGTCAAAAACCAAAATCAACGAGAAGAAAGATGTAAAAACATTATTCAAGGTCATATTTTTTAGTCTTCAAAAGTATATGCAATAGCAACCTCCATTGTGTACAATCTTCTTGGGACTCTTCTACTAAAACCAGTACATTCTCCTATGTTTGAGGTATTTATCTCCATATCTCTGGAGATACTTATCAGATCTCGATAAAATTAAAATGGGACCACCTCGGAAACGTATCCTACCTATTAAAAAAAGAATCATTTGGATCCGTTCACTATTGACGGAGAAATCGCGTAACATACACACAAAAAAAAACATACAGACGAATTGAGAACCTCCTACTTTTTTGTGAAGTCGGTTAAAAAATAAGTTTCAAGCTTATAGCTCTAAAAATGACGATACTTCCATACAACATTTCATCCCTCCTTTCAACCCCTTACAACCCTCTTTTCGTATTAAAAAGTAGCCTATGTCCTTTCTTAGGCTCTAGACTATCTGTTTAATAAATTCCATTTAAATCGGTTCAGTGGAACATTAACATAAACCTTACATATTTCCATACAAACTTTCATCCCCTATTGTTATTTTACACCCTTGAGGGTAACACTTTTACAAACTTTGAATGTCATATTTATTTATAATCAACAGCCTAAAAAATAAGTTTCAAGCTTCTAGCTCCTAAAATGACGATACTTCCATACAACTTTTCATCCCCCCTTTCAACCCCTTACAACCCTTTTTTCGCATTAAAAAGTATATCCTATGTCCTTTCTCAGGCTTTAGATTATCTATGTACCAAATTTCATTTAAATTGGTTCAGTGGTATTGGCGTGAAAGTGACACAGACAGATAGACAGACAGACAGACAGGCAGACAGACAGACAGAGTTACTTCCGCATTTATAATATTAGTTAGGATTTTGTATTTCAGACATAGGGCGTATTTTAAAAACTTTTGCAGTTTAACAACCAGGGGCAAACGGACTATGACCCGCAACGGGTTTTAAAGTAAAGTGGACCAGACCGTCCACTGAAGTTTGAAAAGTAATTGTGATTCAGCATAATAAGTTATATATGCATTATTGCATTTACGCCCCCGGTAAAATCTTCTTTCATATACTTACCTAAAACTTTTCTTTCGTAAAAACCTTTCTAACATAAAATACATCAAAAAAGAATTAGACTAATTGATCCACCCGTTCTCTTAGAGGTGGAATTTCGATAAATACTGTAATACGTATTAACTTACAGAAGTACTTACTAGTGTGAAGTCTCGAATAAAAAATACTATCTAATCTGGTTTCTCCATACCAATTTTGAGCCCCCGTTTCATCCCCTTAAGCGATGAATTTTGGAAAATTCTTTCTTAGCATACCAAATGTCATCAATTTCATGCCAAATGTCAGCGCAATTCGTAACAATATTGATTTTCAGACTTTGTTACCCCACTTCACCGTCTTAGGGGTGGAATTTCGAAAAATCCTGATATATGTGTATAATTTTTTATTTACAGAATTAATTGTGTGAAGTTTCGAATAAAAAATACTATCTAATCTGGTTTCTCCATACAAACTTTGAACCTCCGTTTCATCCCCTTAAGGGTGAACTTTACAATTAAGACAAATATAGCCTCCAAATTTCTAGTGTCTACGACCAGTGGTTTAGGCTGCGCGTTGTCTCTAAGTAATTAGATTACATACTAATCGCTCAAAAGCATTATATTCTAAGTCAATTCATATTCTCATAAATAATTTAATTAGATTTGCGACTTACTTCTGTGCAAGAATAAGGTCAATCAGTTGATTATAATATTCTACCATATTACCGGCGTGTTACGCGTGTATAGGCAGGCGGAGCTAGCATGGCAATATGTTTTAGCCTGGTCTTAAAATTGAGGTTTCTAAAGACTTACTTTTTAACAAATTAGGCACTAGTTGGTCTTATCAGGTTGCTTAACAAAGTTTATAAATTAAATTATAAATTCGGTTACAAGTTCTCAACTAAAACATTAATCAAAGTTACAATTAATTTAAAAATGTGATACTAGTTTTCTTTGAACTTTTCTGAATTCTAGTAAATTTTGATTTGACTCTCCGAACTTTACAGAGACTTCTTTAGGAGGTGCAGTAAGACAAGACCAAAGAAATTCCCCTGAGGTCGCTTAGATGAAAGGAGCAACGTTTCATAAGTAGATTGCGTTTTGAGACACAAATCATTTTTTCACTCACGGTCCCACCTCTGCGTCGCATTGTTTGAATCAGCTTTTATCCATTGTACGGAGCGACTACACAGAGAGTATTTTTTTAAATTTTATATATATTTTATAGGCTAGCGTTTGACCACTATCTCACCTGTTGGTAAGTGATGATGCGGTCAAAGATGGTAAGCACGCTAGGCCTAGAATGGTAACTGGCACTCAAGGATGGCTGCCGGAACACATTAGATGTTTTGGTGACAGATTTTCTAACTTGAGGGTGGTAGCTGGCCAGGCGGACACTAGATAGTGTCCTACCACCATGCGGGGGTTGTTGGTTTCTTAACGATGTTTTCCTTCACCGGAGGGCCACTGTAAAAAGCGCACATAAATTTTTCGATAGAAAAATCTATTGGTGCACGGCGATTTGAACTCGGTACCACGGCATCAAAGCCGACCGTTCTCCCGATTACGACACCGAGCCCTCAAACATAATAAAAAGTATATCATAATTTTGCTGTACAATATATCAGATCTCCGGCTACCATTGACCGATTTGAATAATTGGGATAGTGGTGGTGTATAAGTGATATAAATAATCATAAATGTATTTATCCTAGAATATAACCATATCTAGTCCATATTAGGAGCATTAAATCAATTTTCAGCCTGACTTGCTACCAAAAAGTAGCTTACTATTATATTAGCCTCTCAGATAATATAAATAACACTGTTAACAATTGTTAGTATGCCAGAACCGCTGTAACGTGCTGTAAAAATTACTGTGCGAAGTTTGAATTTTTTTTTTCGATTTTTTATCGATAGTGACGAAGCGGTAATAATTTTTGTTTTTATATTTTAAATCAAGAATCCTCCTACTAATATGATAAATGCAAAAGTGTGTGTATTTGTATGAACGTTCTGTTATTATGTCGAAACGGCTGAACCCATTTTGATGAACTATAGCATAGTAATAGATTAGAATTTGGAGAAGGACATAGGCCTCGTCGCAATATACATTGATTGTATATATATACATATCGTCATGACATACGGAGTCGAGACACGGACACTCACGGTTCGACTAGTCCACCAATTTAAAGTTGCTCAGCGAGCTATGGAGAGAGCTATGCTCGGTGTTTCTCTGCGGGATCGAATCCGGAACGAAGTAATTCGCCAGAGAACTAAAGTGATCGACATAGCTCAACGGATTAACAAACTGAAGTGGCAGTGGGCTGAACATATCTGCCGTAGGACCGATAACCGTTGGGGTAGACTGGTTCTAGAGCGGAGACCGCGAATCGGTAAACGTAGCGTAGGATGCCCTGTGACCAGGTGGAGCGAAGACATTCGCAAAGCGGTGGGCAGTGGCTGGAAACAAAGAGCCGGTCGCCAAAGAGAAGATCGGGCTCAGTGGCATGACTTGGGAGAGGCCTATGTCCAACAGTGGACTGATACCGGCTGATATGATGATGATGATGACAGGCCTCGCAAATAAATTTGCGGGTACCAGCTAGTTGTCTATAAAAAGGTTTAATTTCGCCTAGTAGACAGCTGTGGTTTCGCCTAATACATTTTTTATGTAAAAAAATATTATATTAAATAGAATACGTAATTTTCCATGAAGCTCCTTTCCCCTATAATTCACAGACTAAAATAAACCACCAAGGTCGGAGTTGTGAGAGTATGAAAGCAAAAAATAAAGTGTAGGCGAGTAAAAAGTTTTTGCCTGGTCGACGAGAGGCCCCATGCTGAGTTTTGGCCATTAATTTGCTCCGTTGAATGTTTGACAGACCACTGGGCATGTCGTCAACGAGTGGGCCAAATTATTTGCGGATTTCAAATGGAAACGTCGGGTCAACAGAAACCTTTGTTACCGCGTAGGTTCTACAAGTAATTCCTCGGGCTCCATTTGACTAGAGCACTGAAGTACAAAAAGCTCATGTAAGTACAATTATGGTCTGAGAGCTTACCTATTCCGTCTAGGTATGAGTAAGTGAAGGTCTAACACCACTACGAATTAATATTACCTACGTTGTTTTACTCTGACCACCGACAAGACAGGCTTGTCTAAAATGCTTTGGCTGGTATATTACTCATAATATGAGGTGCAAAATGAGAGTAAATTGAAACATTTGCTACATACGTAACCCTCAGCAATGATGCCGCATTGCTGGCAGGAAGTTAGGCATTTTGTAGGTAGCTACGAGTATGTAGCGGACACACTTACTTATATATATAATACGTAGCTTTAGAGGTGTCTGTGGACTGCATTTACGGCATGCTACATGAAAGTAAAAGTGAAAATGTTTCTTTATGACACAACGTTGTGGTCGAAGTTTGATCAGTTAAGGTACGAACACACCGCAGCGTCCTGCGTGCGCGAAGTAGGCGGTGTGGTGATCAGATAGCGCAGTAGTATTTGTACTGACTGGTTCACACCAACCGCAATCACAAAACAATTGAAAAGTACTTAGATTGCGCTAATCCCCCTCATAGTATTTTCACAAGCATTTTAATAAAATGTTAGTAAGAAAATTAACTAGATATCTAAGTTAAATCTAAATTATGATTCGTTGACGATTCGTAGAAAACGAAGGTATGTTACTACTAATTCTGCTAATACTTATAATATTTTGAACACTATATTTTGACATGAGCCTAATTAGAATTTATAATGTACCATCTTAGTGTACCTTACCTAAATTTCACGATTAATTTCACTTACGGTTCGTAGGAAATCTAAAATATTATCACTAATTCTGATATTATTTTGAACACTGTATTTTAACATGATCTTAAAGAGATTTTATAATGAACTATCTTCATAAGTGTAACATACATTTTTTTATTAGGATTTGTACAAAAACTTATTTATTAGGTAACTAGTTCGAATATAAATGAGAACTTCAAAAGCATTTTTTAAGATTATTTCTATTCCTTTGATCGCAGCTGGTTTAATTGAATAAACCTGTCTATTTCTGCCAGGCACGGTTCTGCCAGTAAATAATTATGGAACCTTGGAAAGTGATTCGACAAAAAGTGGGTTTTCTAACCTTCTTTTATATTTGCAAAGGGATATTTTATTTTCTCTCAATCGGGATTCGATTTCTCCGTAAAAAACATTAACTGGCCGTCCAGCGATGAAAGTATCGCTTTCAAAACTTGTTATTTGATCCCAACTGTCGGTGAACAAAAAAAGTTCAGTTTATTCGTTCCCGCAAAGGTTTGTTCTTTCGGATGTTAACTGTGAATTCGATGTTTGGTGTCTTTTTTCTTTTTCTTTGTCGCAAATTGTCTTGGAAATATTTCTGTTGGATCAGAGAATAGGCCTTTGTTTTCTTCTTGCACTATAGGGATTAGAACTTTAACGAATCACATTGAAAGGTTAAATTAAATTAGGACGGTGTCTAATGCATGAAGGCCTAGCGTGACACCATCCTCGACCAAATCATCAATTAACAACAGGTGAGATAGTGGTCAAACGTTAGCTATACGGTATAAGAAAAAAACTTTATATTTTTATCTTTCACCGCATTTTCACTTTTCTTCAGGGGACACCGTGGCCAAGCGTTTAATTATTACGAATCGTAGATTATAAAAGTTGTTTGTCTTGATATTCCAAAACATGCTCTTAAAAGGTATTGGGTTAGTTACCAGTAATCCTGTTTAGTATGTTACTTGAAATCAACAAAAAAATATTTACGTTTATCAATAGCCTAGATCTATAGCTTTGTACCTAGATTTTTGGAGATGACAACCTCCAACACAAGCGACCTGCGAAGATCAATCTCGATATCTTATCCCGTAAGTGTAAAGCCATTTGAAATAATTATATGTGTTAATTCTCACGATAATTTTCATAAACGAGATCAATCTCACTTAATTATTGTTAGATGTTTGGTAGATAGCTTAGCTTTTTACCCACGACAGAACGGAGACTGTATATGCGTTTGAGGTGAGAGGATGTTTTTTGTGTGTTTGTTTGTTGTGCAAATCCATGTTGCCATTTTTTTCCAAAACTACTAGTCCGATTTTGATGCAGTTTTCAGTTATGGGTTTGGGTGTAATTGGTGCATGTTGTTTTTAGATAGGTGTTACGGTGACAACCTACCTAGGGGCGCTGCAGTGTGTAGAAATTAGTATGTTATAATGTATATGTAACTATGTAGTTATTAATTTTACGTGTACTATTTTATTATGTATGTATGTATGTATATATATATATATATATATTAATCCCCATTCGTTAAGCCATTAAAGTGTCCCGACTGTTAAAGTCTCTACATTCCATATAACAATGTATAATTTATTTTATGAGTGCATCGACCGAGAATGAATTTAAATGGTATAGTTTTTTGATATCCCTAAACAGAAGTCTAAACTACTAGACTTACTTGTTTTTTTCTTTTCAGTTCGTTTTTTAACACTTCACTTTTTGCGCAGTCGGGTTTTTAGATTTTTTTATTTAATGTTTTTTTGTAGTTAATCATTTTAAAATAATAATATATTGCTGCTTCTCATGCACACCTACCATCTGTATGATATAAATGTGTCTCAAATCAGCCCACGGTTGCCTGGAAGAGATAATTAGCGATAAAACCGCCGATTGTACTGTAAGTGTAATCATTATTGTAATCATTACGTAATTTTAAGATATTTAAGTGCAATAAAGCGTATTCTATCTATCTATCTATCTATCAGTAATCATTTGTGCAAATCCATGTTGCCATTTCTCTCCAAAACTAGTTCAATTTTGTCTTTAAAATGTTCGTGATTAATTAGTGGTAGTTCTTAGATGTTATGACGTTAATTTTCTAAAGGACGTTGTCGTGGGTGTCTATTCAAAATTTTGATTTTGTCACTTTTCTTATTTGAAGACGTTTATTTAGGACGCAAATAAGTGCTTTCTGTTTATCTAAATAGCTAATTTTACTAAGCATTTTCTTAAAAGTCTTGTTTCAGTCTTGTTAACGTAGCAAAATTTGCTAATATAGATACTAACGTAAAAGACCCAAGAAATTAAATTCAAGTATTTTTAGGAAGGAAAGGTTAGAAGGCTTGAAGAAGTTCTCTTGAATTGAGCATGATTAGATTTCAACAGAATGATACTGCATGTTTAATATTGTTTAGTGGAATTTTTAATTTTAGCTCTTTAATTTTGGTTACATAATTTAGACTGCTAATTTAAATCGGCTGATAATGATGATGATGATGAAGTTAACGTGCTTAACTTGAAGCAAGCATAGCTTTGCTCGAGGAATCTATGGTTACGTTTCGATGGATTGCCGTTTTACACTCCTTATATTTTTCTTGATTTTTTCCATGAAAGATCTCTGTAGCCTATTGGGTAATGCCTCGACTTCTTATCCGAAGGTGTTGTCGAGAATTCGTGGTGTGCACGAATAAATTTTACTATGGAAAAATATACGCATATTTCACAGGTGCTTGAACGGTGAAGTAACTTGTTAGATAAATTCTGGTTGAATCAGCTCCACAGATATAAAACAATTGATAAAGACTTTCCAAAATAACGCTGACTCAGCTGAAAGGACGGTATAGATGCTGGTCAAGCCTGTACCATCTAATAAACCATCCGTCAATCATCCAATAAATAAGTTACATCCGACCAGATGCTGTATAATAATCTCATTATATAAAACATGCTTCATGTAGGTATAATTTAAAACCAATTTTCAAAATCAGAGTAGGTACTTAAGTCGTTTTAAGAGAAAATTACCCATGAAGGTGCCTCTCTTAATTTGACACTTGAAGCTAATGATAGCAAAATGGTCATGATTATTCTCCCCTTTTTCCCTAAAAGGAAAGTAATACAATGGAAATACAACCATTCATTAGACGGGTTTCCTTGTTCCTTTAAAAAGATCGTTAAGCTTGAACAGTTTCAAGAATTTGTATGGTTGGTTAGATTTCCCTTTATAACAGTAGAAGCTCTTTAAGAATTCGCCATACTAAGCAACAACTGGCCAAGTGCAAGTCGGACTCGCACTCGTAGGGTTCCGTAGAGTATTTTATAACTATAATTTTTCGCCAGCAAAAAATAACTTTGGTTTTCATAGTGTTTGTATAACTTATGTTTGCGGTTGCTGTATCTCAAAAACTGCTGACTATATCTCGTTCAAACCAATTTTCGTTGAATGTTTTTAATGAGATCGATAGCATATATATTTTTTTGATTTTTGACTCCCTTACTTTAAAAGTTAGACGAGGGGTGGGGGGAGGGGACACACATTTTACTGCTTTATCACTTAATCATATCATTTATTTCACAAGTAACACGGACTCATAACATTACACAAACTAAAATAACCAAAATAACAAGATAACAGTCACATTATTGAAATCCTTATCATTATTAAAATTAAATCAAATTACACTAAGTTAAATTAAATATGTCAATTTAATTATTATTATAACATTAAAATTCATTACACATTAAACAGAAAATTCTTCAAATTATAATTCAATCTAATTTTATTCAAATAAGACCTATGATAACACTCAAGCACTGTGCACAATGTGTAAGCTACAACAGTGATTGATGTAAGGGCTGTCTAGTCTTGCCGCGAACGCGGCCAGCATGCTGTTGGCGCTCCGCCGCACTCGCCGCACAAGTGACGTGGCTCGCCTCCGCATTGTTGTGTAGAAGCAGTCTACACGTGCTTCTGCAAACATTGTCGACGCACTGCAATAGCGGCGGAGCCCCAACAACATCCTGAACGCGTTATTGAACTGGACACGTAGGGCGCTGTACGATTTTTGCGTATAGTCGGACCACAGGCTGCAAGTATAGAAAGAGGTGCAGTAAGCTCTAAAAAGAGTTACCTTCACCTCAGTTGAACACCGAGCAAACCTGCGGACCACCATGTTCGCTCTGACCGACAGCGCCCTCCGCTCCCGTTCGATGTCAGCATCGTCTTTTAGATCAGGTGTGATGAGATGGCCAAGATTAAGCTTTAGAAGTGTCTATCTTTCAAATTATTGACTTTGAGAAAAAATAGTTTAGGGAACCTCAACGTCATTTTTAAAGATCTATCTATTATAATACGTATAAGTTTGATGAAAAAAAATATTTTTAGTTTTAGTTCTATGAATGGAGAGTGTACCCTTAATCTTTAATTTTCATTAATAATTGTTACGCAGTTTACAGAAAACACCTACCTACCAAGTTTCAACTATGTAGTCTTAATAGTTTTAGGAATAAAATGGCTGTGACATACGGACGGAGCGACAGACAGACAGACAAACATGACGAATCTATAAGGGTCCTGTTTTTTACCATTCGGCTACGGAACCCTACAAAGACGTTAATACGGATTTTCATCGAGTAGAATTAATTAATATAATGCTATTCGTGAATCACACAGACAAACATACACACACACACAGAAAAAGAGAGAGAAAAGATAGAGTCCTCTAACAGTAAATTTGTATTGTACCGGCAGTTGTTCATAGGAGCCAGTTCTTGACCTAGCGTGCTGCGATCATCCATCACAATCAATAAAATAACCTGAAGCACTACCATTTCTTGGTTAGGTTTTCAATTATAAATAAAAATAATTAATCGAATGAGAAGACAAATGTAGTGAGTGTATGTAATAGGCATATGTAATCGCTAACTATCATGCGAGAGTCTAGTTTATCTTGCTACCTAAAATTAAAATAGTTATTTATGATACTAGTGCGGTGAGTTGGTTTTTACAAACGAGTAGACGGATGTAAGCCCGAGACGAAGTCGAGGGTTTATCATAGTCACGAGTTTGTTAAAACCAATATCCGCACGTGAGTCATACAACATTCTTCAGCAAATTTGCGAGAAAACACTACAATACAGGTAATAAAACAAACATAAATGAAATAATTAAAAAAGTCGAAACAATCTTTGACGTTTCTAATACGAATATGGCGCAAATTTTCAAATGGCGCCACGTGTATTAAAAATTAGAAATTAGAACTACATTTTTCGTCGCATTTATTGTTTAGTATTAAAGTGAGACAAACGTATTAAGCAAAAGCGATGTCAAGGAGGTTCTAACATTCAGTTTTATTCTCGCCATATGAATCTCTTTGGTGGAATTCTTATATGTAGATTTATTTTAACGGAAATTAAAAAAAAAAACGTCAATGATACGCGTGGTGCGTTGCACTGCACCGCTCCGTTGTATGGTGCGTAGTTTTTAACATTCGAACAATGTATAAAGGATTCGTAAATGCATTTTTAGAGCAAATGTGCTGAAAAATACATAATTATATCGTCAAGTTTGAAGCTATGATTAGTAACATGGATATCCCCATACCTGAAAACATAATTCTTCTGGAGCAGTCAAAGTAGAAAAGCATTGTTTACAAAAAACTAAAGAACCGACTTCACATGCACACATTTTGGGTAGCAAATATGAAATGTAGTTTTTCTTCAATCTTATATAGACTAGCGTTTAACCACTATCTCACCAGTTGGTAAGTAATGATGTGGACGAAGATGGTAGCACGCTATGTCTAGAATAGGAACTGGCTCAGAAGGATAGCAGCCAGAACAGATTATATGTTTGCTGTCAGATTTTCCAACTTGAGGTTGGCGGACACTAGATAGTATTTTACCACTATGCTGAGAGTTAAGAGTTTCTGAACGATGTTTTTCCATCACTGGACAGCCACTGTGAAATGCGAATAAAAATGGTTTCGATAGAAATATCCATTGGTTCACGCGGCGATTTGAACTCGCTACATCTGGCGGCAAAGCTAACCATTCTCCTACCGCGCTACTAGGGCATCATATTTCTGGAGATACACTTATGATCATGATAAAATGTATGAAAAGACCACCACTGAGATATAATATCTAAGCGAGGTAGGCTCTATTTCTACATCTATAGAAGCCATCGTCGTAGCTCTATATAATCCCTTTTGGCCTGACGGCATTACTCTAAAATACTACCCATATGGTTTCGACATCTACTTACCCCTAAAGTATTAAAATATGCATAAAGAAGAGACTGTATAGAGCCTATACAGTTTATAACGTTTAAAGTGCCCTAACAATAACCAAGGATCCCAAAAAACACAAGTTTCCGTTTATACTCAATCTCGAATCAATCATGTCATAAATATACATCGCTGTATGATACTTTCGTTCTTCAACCCGTGACCTCTTATTTATTGCATGATGTTTTACAAATAGAGACGTCATACGATTATTATAGTAAAACCTTATACTTTTACAACTTAACTATCTTATTATGATCTGACATTTGCAAACTAAACTAGATACACGGATAGCATAACTTTAGTCACCCCACATTTTGTTTACGTGTTATATCATAATAATAATAAATGAAAATGAGCAATTATATTACTCAATCTATACTTCTATACTAATATTATAAGGAGAGAACATTTGTATTTTTGTATTTTTGTATGTTTGTAATGATTTGGCTCAAAAACTACTGAACCGATTTAAAAAATTCTTTCACTGATACATAGAATGGATTTTCGGAATGAAAATAGGCTATATATTATCCCGTTTAAATCAAAGGTACATTCGTGGAGACCTAATTTGCAACCTAAGTCGGCAAAAAAACGGTCGAAAAAACACGTTTCTTACGAACGCTGCTCAATTGATAATAGATAGAAGAATATTTTCTATGGAAGAGTTGTACAACTTAATTAGACCTACAAAAAAGTCCGCAACAGCATATGTCTATCTCTTAAGGTTGACTCACAGTAACCATTTTAATCTTAACATTTTTGTTAAAAAATATTACATAACTTCCAAGGCTATTTTCAAGTATATAGTATTTATCCTTATCCAAATAATTACGTTGATTAGCTTGGCCACATATTATAGATTAAAATTGTCCTTTACAGCATATAATTCAAATGAAAACTCTAGAAGATATCACCAATTTCACATACACGTATCGCAAAATTAATAAAATATTTGCAGTGAAACCACAGATTAGGTCATAGTTACTGCGAAAATATTATTATAGGCTTAGATCTATGCTGTATCTATGCTGTAGATCCCCACCGATCACAATCAATTTGAAGTCAATATAGTATAATAATATGATCTATTGTAAAAATAATATTCATGTATATATATATATAATAATATAATATTTTAAACCACCCCGACTGATCTATGTATAATCTTTTCATTAAAAGCATTCCAATGACTCTAAACACGACGGTTAAAATTTGAGCTGTAAGTTGGTGAGGATTTGAGTATTCTGTAGAGTCCAGGAGATGTCCCAGCATCAGGTCAATGCTTCATGTTCTTACAAAATCGTTGAAGAAGAAGATTTTCGAATTGATCAGACCTATGAAAGTTGATTTCATAGCGCAATTAACTAGAAAAAGCTCATAGTTTTATAACGATTGAACGAATTTTCATGAATCAAAGCTAAGAAAACTCTCGATGAAGACATCTATCAAAAAAAAAACTATCAATAATAAAAAAAAAATCAGTTCATCCGGTTAGGTGCTAAGATGCTACAGACAGACACAGATACACACGTTAAATGTATATTACCTCTACATTTTGCGTCGGGGAACGCGTAAGGTTGCGGCAGCAGATGTTCTCCTTGGTGGTAAGGTACTTTTTGGTAGATTTAATGATCCCACTACCACTGTACAAAAACTCATGATTCATGAATGCACATAAAACTTTCATTGGTAGGTATATAGCTAGGATTAGAACCAACGACCGTCGGGTCAGAATCAGGGTAACTATCCTTTACGCCAAAGGGCCGTCCAATATCACTAAGTATTATAAAACAAAGTCCATCACTGCGTCTGTCTGTCTGTTCGCAATAATCTCAATAGCTACTGAACGGATTATCATGCGGTTTTCACCAATAGCCAGAGTGTTTATGAGGAAGGTTTAGGTGCATAATTTGTTAAGGTTTTGTGTAAATTGGATGAAATATGACGATGATTGTTAAATATGTTCATATTTTATATTCGATGCAACAAACTGATGCAATTTTTGTAGGCATATATGTTCTACCCGTGCGAAGCCGGGGCGGGCTGCTAGTATTATTATATTTCTATACCATCAATTATCCAGCCAGTTTAATATCAGTAGCTATTGCGGCATGAGTACATTTTGGAAGTGTAGCGTATCTATTTTAACTTTAGTAAGATATCATCGTTTCTACTGCTCTTTTTAGACACTCGCACGTTTTTTATCTATTTGACCGATCTCTTCTACACGTCCACACGGTTTTTCTAGATTCTTGTTTATCTAAACGAGTCGGCACTGTAAGGGTACGTTTCAAGGATAAATCTTTTCATTTCACTCGGAGCTTTTCATGTAAAATGTTGTCACGTTTTTTAGAGTAGATACGATTGAATTTACTTTTTCATAGCATAGGGTAATTTCAAGGATTGTTTGTTGGATAGATAAATGAAATACTTTAAAGGTGAAGAAATAAATCACATTTAGTGTTTATTACGTAAACTAATTTTACGAAAATAATTATTAAATAAATATCAACACAATTATAGATCTCTGGGCAGTACTCAATTGTTGACCAGGGGTAGTAACAACTAAGTATGTAGTAATAGTTCCATTGAAGAATGAGACGAACTTACGTATAACAATTTAAATATACCTACGCAATGATAAAACGATATCGTCAACATTAGGCGATCGATTTTCTTCTTCGGTCACCTAATATCAAGTGATCCAGATCCAATGAGATATTTTTTATAACGAGTATAATAATATATAAATAATAAGCTTTTGCTCGACTTCATAAAAGGTGGCAATAATCTGAGGTACTATATTTCTCCGAAATCCGCTAACTGATTTTATTTATTTATTTGAATTTAAAAAGCATACTTACAAAGTGATCTCCTACACAAATCCATTTTATATCCTACGGCAATATATAAAAATATGTAGCAAAACGTCTTAGCGTGTAACATAGTATCGCTCAGGAGGCATGTCAAGTCAGTTTTATGTACTCGTACCTACAACATGTGTTTCTAATTGATAAAATCATACTTTTACATTAGCTTACTTGCACTAAGCGTAAGTCTAATAGTCAATAGTCTAAGGTTTTTTAAATATCTCAAAATGAAATAACAGAACGTCAACCTCGAAAATATATTTTGTAGAAAATGTCTTGTGTAGATAATTCTTCTTTCCTTATAGATTTTATCCTCAGAATTTAGCCTCATTTTTTACAAAATATTAAACACGTATTCAGTAATACAACGCACACAATTATTACATTATATATTATGATATACACATAGAATAACGTAAATATGAGATGAAAAATTAACTTAACTCACCATTACTGAGGCATTATGAATTCAAGTAAACTCCGTCAAACACACTATTTAATATGTCTAGTCATTACTACAACACACACTTGAAAACTATTTTGAAGTCACTAAACACTTTCCAAGTTCCAAAAAGTCACGCTAACTTATTTGTCTAAATTCACATTTAATATTCGAATCCAACTCTCTACAAAACAACTAAGACTTTAGGCAGTTTTTGCGTACAATATTTGAGATATTTTGTGCGCTAGCTCCTAGTCTCTTGAATTTACGTAATTGAAATCACAGCATGAAGCAACGTTCAGTCTGCCTTCAGTCAAGTTTCAGAGCAAACTGGCCGCGCTAAAGGCAGACTCTATCGCGCATGCGTTAACTCTCTGACATTTCTAAAGGACATAGAAAACGACTGAAGTTTATGGCTATGAGTATACTTCATTCCCCGATGAAACTCATCAAGTATGTGATGAATTTGCCAGAATAATCTCGAACTAATTTCATACTTTAATTCCTTTTCTGTTTTATTACTCTAAGCCTTTGTGTGATTCACAGAGCTAGCTCACTAGCGTCTTCAGAATTTGTGATTTTGCTTTATTTATGGTCTACGAAAGTTTGACCATATTACAGAATACCGCAAGAAACTTTAATGTCTACACAGGAATTGTCATATCCTTTCTCTCTTGTACTCTGTCTTGTTTATCTTTTCTAATCTCCCCACCTTAAAGAACGCTTTCAGTGTTTCATATATCTAATCCTCTTCCCCTAATTCCTTGGAAAACAAACTAGGTACTACAAAATTGACTCCGACGCTACCTTGCGGAAATCCATTACCAATATATTTTTATTTTAATCTAGATAAAGACCAACAGTGAAAAATAAATCAATTTAAAATACCTATCACCAGTATTTTATCAAGCAACGTAAAACACAGATTGGTAAAGCGATTCACTCATATAAATGCAGATGAGTTCCCAAAGCGTGGGCAGGTATTTAATTCATCCAAGATCATTTCCACCAACAAAAGAACCATTAAATTGGATTTTAAACTTGAAATGAAACTGTCATTTTTTTATTATCAATGCAAATGTCTCTTATACCCAAACTCATTCCGTACTAATTATTTTCATGAATAATATCTGAGTTTCATACTTTAATTTCCTGTGTGGATTGTTAGGGGCTATTTTGTTGAAATGGGCTTTAAATTGGTTTTTGACGTGTATTCGCATGATTGGCCTTATCGAGATCTTTGTTCTACAAGAACTGTGGATTCGGTAACAGTAGTCAAGCTTTTAATTTTAACACAAAAATGACTTAAAGCTTATTAAATAAGTTGTAAAAACTTAAGTGTGATTGACATATTATCATATTATTGTACATTGTTAAACACACAACGTGCGTGTAGCCGCTCTAGTAGTAAAACATATACATAATACAGGTTAATCTTTTAAACACAGGCATTGAACATCATGCGTATCGCTGCGCAATAAACTATTTGAATACCTATTATGCGATATGCCACTCCTGGGCAGTTTGTAATAACAGACTGGAATTTACCCATTTTAGGTATATACCTATAGGATAAGATAGTGATTATAAAGACTATTAATACTCATAACAATTTTTATCGGCTATCATAATCTATAAGGTTTAGTGCATTTCCGATATACTTTCTATGGCTTAGTGCATCTCCGATAAACTTTATCGGGGAGCTTGCGAAACAAAATCGTGACGACCACTATAATCATGACACAAACTCACTCAAACTGTGAATCAAAATCTAACGCATAAGAGAGTGGTCAAGTAGATGTTTGCCATAAAACCATAAAAAGCATTTTTAGTTACTTACATGTTAGTTCTGAAGACTTTTATTTAAGACAGCCGAGTAATAACGGCCTATCTGTACAATGTATGTATATACATAATTCTAAATAATGCCAACAAAGCTTTGCAACTGTAATCTATCTACATTTTGCTAAAGCCTGAGTAATATTGAATTATTATGTATAACGATCATCGTAAATCTACTCAGCCGATCTACCTTGGTTCTACTTCCTAATTGACTTTATCAGCTGATCTAAATCCAGTAAAACCATTTGCATGTAGAATTTTATATTCAGTTTTAAGCAACTTATTTTAATTTTTTTATTTTTTAGTTGAGTCCACGCAGCACAACTACCCCGTCAACTAACCGTCTTTTAAACAATTTATAACTATTTTAATCTGTGAATACAAACTCTATACGCACGCCTCAAAATGTAGAAATACCTTCATCATCTAATAATCCACTGCCATACCATAGAAAAGATAATAATACTACGTATAGAACGGACACTCTGTTCCTCCCACCAATTCCGGGCTTCCTCACCCCGCCACCGACTTGAAGCTGTCGAGGAGCTGCGCTGAGCAAGGACGCCACACGCGTACGACTATAGAACAATTACTACTCACGGAGAGAATAACATCAACTTCATACATTTATGTTGGGACCAGTAGACACTGGAGGTTCAAATTTACGTATGTTCTTATTACGTAGGTATATAATAAACACTTAATTATATTAGTATACCTACCTACATATTCGTATTTTAGAATTCATTTTCACAAATGAAACAACGATATATATATATACTCGTGCTTAAATAACGCTTAAATTGTAAAATATTTAAAAAAACTTTCACGTTTAAACATTTTTATAACACAGCAATTGGGAACTTGATCTAGGTACGTAGTATTTATATTCTCTTTACTTGATGTCACTCTAACGTGCGAGCAAGACACACGACATTGTTTCGTACAGCTCTGGCTGGCCGCCCAACACAGAATAAAAAATAGTAATACTGTGGTGCAGTTTGTTCTATGCAAGTCGACTGGACCTGGAGATGATAGTTTACGAAATAGCGACTAATATTTTTACTGTTAAAAGCTTTTTGGGTAAGTGTACAAAAAATATTCATACGATTAGTACGTAGTACGTATGTACGAAGTAACTATTATATAATCTGTGATACGGTGATTACGGGCGACAACCTTAGACATCACGCACACAAATGCACGTATAGAAAAACGACCCGTGTGTAGTGTCTGTGTCGGTGTCACAGTGTCGGTCGTTAAAACGCTAGTTTGTATGGAGATTTAGCGAGTGTCCGGGGTGTGGCCATATTACTCATCAGAGACGCTACCTCATGGCCATCATCTCTCATGGATAATGTAGAAAATGTTGAACTGTCTTATCATTCAGTTCTGACTCTGACTCTGCAAAGGCAACTTGGGCAAATAATGTCATGTTGACTCCGCAGATAGTTTATTTGAGAGTGTCCACACATTGGCTCATTTTTTTAACTGTCCCCTATTCCTGAGATCTGTTAGTACAACGGGCGACCACACTGAGGCTTACTACAGCTCACAGAGCTACTAGTTGCTTGTAATGGATAAGATAAGATAAGATTTATTCCATACACTGTGTATAAAGATGGCCTTAAGCTTAATTTGTAGTGACAACAGCTTTCCTATTTCGGGCATTTTGGTGGTGGATGGTGGTTGGGTTACGATTATTGGCCCAGCAATCAATCTATTTATACTCAGAAACATTCCATTCATTCTATCAAAAATCTGATCTTTGTCATTACAAACCAGCGGCGTTGTTTTAGGTGAATAAAATGTACCTAACGCCTTGGCGTCGCGTTGACTACACATTCTGTTTGGCAATAACCTAATTCAATGTTGTTCTATCAACTTATCAACGCTTCACTAGAATTTTCAAGTATTACTGACTCTCCTTAAGGCCATTGTCTTGGAAAATTGACTCGAGGCAAAATATTTGTGCAGCGTTACTATTTTTTTAAAGCAAAGCCACTTAATATGAACAAATAAAAATTGATGTACATAAATATTCTGGACATAAGTTATCGCTACATATTTGTTTAAGGATCATCACGAAGTATTATGGTTGGTAAATCAAACGCCAAACAGGACTCTGCCGTGCCTAACATCATTTCGGGTTAAGTTTGAATACCTAGTATATGGAAATAAATAAAGAAATAGCAAAACTTTTCAAGTCATACCTTGAAAAACATCTTCTTATTGAATATATACTGGATAGATTTTTCTTAATATCTATCATATTCTTAATTCACATGTTACAAAATCGTAAAGTTTTTAAGATTTCGTTGTTTTTTAAACTGTTTTTTTCTTGATAATAAAGTGTCGCATTTACGTAAAATATTATGTTTTAAAATGCCTATGATTTAATTCAATAACCATGAAAAAAGTAGTACTCGTATTTGATTATTACTCAAATAATAATAACATGGAGAAAAACTAAAAAATGCAGTTTATAAACAAGAATCGTGTGAAAAATTCCTCAGTGGCGGCCAAGCCAAAGAGTAACATAATATATACTAGGCCAAGCAGTCGTCTCGATCAGACGTATGATCCATGCCGAATTTTGAGCGTACCTCTCGCTCTATCATTACTCTCGCTTTACCTTGCTCAAGCTTTATTACGCATCTAAAGTTGCTCTACTTTAATAAAATTCTAAAACTGAACAATTAATATTAGGTATTATGATGTAATAAATTACAAGCTATTATTTTTAACGTGCAATGTTGCGCTATTATTTTTAAAATGCAAGTTACAACTTGTGTGGTCTGATGATGGAGACGGAAGGTGGCCACGGCATATCTGTGATAAAACAACATAACTCCACCGACTTTGGGCTCGATTGATTTGTCTTGAGGAGGACTTTACACCTAGATGATATCCAGGGTCTGATGATGAAGCCGGAAGGTGGCCACGGCATCTCTTTGATAAAACAACATAAACCCACCAAGTTTGGGCTCGATTGATTCGTATTGAGGAGGACTATATACCTAGATGATATTATCCAGAGTCTGATGATGAAGCCGGAAGGCGGCCACGGCATCTCTTTGATAAAACAACATAACCCCACCGAGCTTGGGCTCGATTGATTCGTAGTGAGGAGGACTTTACATCTAGATGATATTCAGGGTCTGATGATGAAGCTGGAAGGTGGCCACGGGATCTCTGTGATAAATTAAGGTAACGTTTTTTTTGGAAATGAAATGGAAATGGAATGGAAACGGAATAGAAACGGAATGGAAACGGAAAGGAAACGGAATGGAAACGGAATGGAAACGGAATGGAAACGGAATGGAAACGGAATGGAAACGGAATGGAAACGGAATGGAAACGGAATGGAAACGGAATGGAAACGGAATGGAAACGGAATGGAATAAGAAATGTCTTTAAAACGATTGACTATGAGAAAAAATAGTTTTAGAAACCTCGATGTCATTTTTAAAGACCCATCTATAGATAACCCGCACTTAAAGGACCACTCACCAAGGGCTCTCCACTCTCCACTCAGAAAGGTAAAAAAAAGGGTTTATTTAAATTCCATTCCATTCCAGAGGCTAATACGGTAGAGACACATTTTAAAACGGACTAAAACGGGAAAAAATATTGTCAGTTTGTTATTAATATAGAGGAAGTGAGAGCGCTTATAACATTTTGTTTCTCAAGAAAAATACAAATGTACTAAAACTAAAATTAGGCAAATTGGTTCAACGGTACTTGAGTTCATGTGATAACGTCAATAAACTACTAAATAACTAATAAACGTCAATTCATTTTTGTATGTACCTATAAATAATTAAGATTTTGATAACTTATGATCGTACAAAACGAAAAAAAAACGACTTCACATACTGCGATAGTCAAAATAGCCAGTAGTATCATGTCGTCAAGGTATACAAATGCATATGTCATCAAGGTATGTAATGTGTTTGAGATGTTAATCTCCATATCTCCAGAGATAATTGTCATACCTCGCCTCGATAAAATTGAAATGGGACCAAACGGGTGGCATAATCTCTCAAACAAAAAAATAATGTTTGAAATCGGTCAATATTTGATAGACTATTGTGGTAACAAACAAAACATATATACAGTCGAATTGAGAACCTCCTCCATTTTAGTGAATTCGGTTTAGAAACAGTAACAATTCAGCCTACCTTTAACTTTTAGCTTTTACATTACAACCAATATAAAATATCCATTACAAAGTAGTGCAACAGTAAACTTTTCATTTCTTGTATTATGACTAACGGGGTAGCGAGAGTTCACGCAGAGGGAGCAAAGAGATTAAAACTGGTATGTATGCTGTGGCGCCACGTCGAGCGTGATTTTGAATTTTGCATAGAAAGACAATGGCCTTAAAGTACGACCACATCGCGGCGTCCTGCGTACGCGATCTATGTGGCAATCAGACAGCGCAGTAGTATTTGTACCGACTGGTCACACTAAACGCGATCTACGGCGATCAGAAAACAATAGAAATTCAGATCGCGAACGCGCACGCGGACACAGCACGCCGCGGTGTGGTCGTACCTTTAATTAAACTAAAGCGGTGGATACAGCGCTGAATGCAGATACTTATTAGTATTTGTTGTCTGTGCTTTAGTCAAAAAATTTATAATTAGATATTGATTTTTTATGCGTTTATTTCAGTTCACATCACGCAAGCTTAACGACCCTAAATAATACTGTCCAACATCATGTCCGACTGTGATGAATTGATAGGCGAATTGGCGATATATCCCTGTTTGGTGGATGGCTAAAGCCTCCAGCTATTTATTTACTGATGAGCACCATTTAGGGATCGTGTAGGATTGAGGTTAAGCTTATGGGCGGACGTGGGTGACAATTGATATGGGTATTCCAAAATTGTAGTTTAAAGCCTCGCCTAAAAGAAGACCTTAATTCTACCAAAGTTTATTTTCGTCGTTAAAATCTTCGACCACACTTTTACCAGGGCTCGTAGTATCTTTATTCTTACCGAATCTTTAGTCACCGCAGACCTAAACAGATGTATAGTTGTATTTCGTTCTATGCAACTAATAAATCGCAACAACCATCGTTATCTATAGTAGAGACTACCGGGTTATGATTTAAAGAAGAAAGTACCTAAAAAGTATTAATAGTAGTCTAACCAAAAATGCAATATTTTCTTGTAGGAAAACTTATTGTCAAACCTTTATAATTACTAAATTTACTTAGACACAATTTACACGAAGGCTTCGTCATCATAATCAGCTGGTGCTAGTCCACTAGACGTAGGCCTAAGATACGCCACTGAGCCTAATCTTCAGCTTGTATATAATAAAGATGATAGTATCATCTTTACAGTACATATATATATATATATAAACAGTCACCGATCAGTAAACAGTAAACGATCGTCGATCGATGATATATCGACCCCTCTGGGATGAAACGTAGTAAAAGCCAAATGGCCATTTTTCAGTACGGCCGAAAAACAAATATGGTAAAGTTTATTTCTGGTATATCTTTTGATTTACTTAATCTGTAATAAACCACTATAGCTCATTAAGCTTAGGTTTTCGAGTTGTTTGCTAAATAGAAACTCAAAATAACGTACATTCATTAGTTCCAAAGATGGCATGGCTTTTACTACAAAAATAAAAGTTGTAAATGGCTTTTACGACATTTTTCTTCTAATTGGCGACTGTAACCTTTTTTTTATTAAGTGGTATAAGATGTCACAATATGTTTTATCAAAGAGATTATCGAATTAAAAGACAATTGTATCAAGGAGAACGTGTAATTTAGTGTAGTAAATGCAGAACACATTTATGACCAAAATCATATAATTTAAAATGTTTTCATTATATAAAAGTAATATTGTACTTTTTCTGACAAACACTAATAAAATTATCAAACTAAAATCAATATAACCTCTAAACTATGCAAAATAGGCAGTAAATCGAACCTTGTAATAATAATATTCTAATTTTCTGTTTTATTAAACTACGAGATACAACCGCGCACTGTGCACACGAAAACAGGTAAGTATTCAACAAAAACATAGCATAAAACAAATTGATATCGTAAAGTAATCATCATCATCAGCCTATCCCTGTCCACTGCTGGACATAGGTCTCACTTATGGCACGCCACTGAACTCGATCTTCAGCTTATTGTTTCCAGCCGCTGCCAGCCAGCTTGCGTATATCATCGCTTCATCTAGCTGGAGGGCGCCCTACACTACATTTGGCGAGACGCGGTCTCCAGTCTAAAACCAATAACTGTTGGGGTAGACTCCAACGGTTATTAGTTCTACGACAGATGTGACCAGCCCACTGCCACTTTAGCTTGCTAATCCATTGAGCTATGTCGATAACTTGGGTTCTCTAATGGATGACTTCATTTTAAATTCGATCCTTCAACAAGACTCCGAGCATAGCCTCCTCCATAGCTCGCTGAGCGACTTGAAATTTGAATATGAAGTGAAACAGTTGCACTGTCAGAGTTCACGTCTCGGCCCCGTAAGTAACAACAGGTGGACGCACTTGTTAAAGACTTTCGTCTATAGGGTTTGTGGTATGGGCGACGAAAAGACTCGACGAAGTTGTCCAAATGCTGCCCATCTCAGTTGTATCATTCTGCGAGCTTCCTTTTCGAAGTTATTTCTACCCAATTGCAAGATTTGGCTTAGGTAGATAGACGTATCCGTGAACAACTTCGAGAAGAACTCCATTTAAAGCAGTCGGGGCCGGAATAACATGTTCGTTGAACATGATCTTGTTTTATCCAAGTTCATACGGAGACCGATGCGTGGAGAAGAATCAGCTAGAGTGATCAGCATGTATTACAAGTCCTGCGCGGTTCCAGCCATGATGACCATATCGTCCGCAAACATCAAGTGTGAGAAGTGCTCGCCGTTTATATGTATGCCCCATCCTTTCCAATTCAGCGTCTTGAACATATCCTCCGACCACGAACCACTGCAAAATACTGTAAAAAGCGATAATGATCATTTCGGAAGCCATTTAAGGCAAGGACAGGATAGACAGGACTCATCTAGATAGTAAAAAGTATGAACTAATAATTGAGTATAAGACTTTCGGCATCGATAGCGCTAACCAAGACTATAACCGTCTTACAAGCCGACACAAACGGACTGTTACTGTCTGCGCAAGCAGTGTCCATAAATCAGTTTTAATTCGAAAATGATCAAGATAAAGTCAGTATAGAATTTGTCACTGATAGCCACTTTATACATACTCAGGAGACCTACAACAAGATCAAAAGTAGTGGCGAAATGCCACGATACTCTGCAAACACTGGCAACCGAGTATAACGTTAAGGTAAAATGGACGAAAAGCCATGCATCATGTGCTAGCAATATCACCGCTGACATACTTGCTACAGAAAGAATGACACAACAGGTAATGAACCTTTGTAGACCGCTAGCAATGGAAGTCAGAGACCTATTACGTTGTCATACCGAAAATGAGCAGCAAAAGTTGTGGGACAGTGTGGACATGACAAGCTGTAAATATACAAAAGCAGCTTTTCCGAATTTAGACGGCAAAGTTACAAACAGACTGCTAATATTAAAAAGACGTGATATTTGTATACTGCATAGTAGGCCTTATCACGGAATACTGTAATCTAAATTATCACCTCTACAAAATTGGCGCCACAGATAGTCGTCCTCTGTGTCAAGGCATCAAGGTGCATGCTTGAAAAAGAGACCGTGACACATGAGATCTCACAGTGTCCGGTCTTGGATGAGATAAGAGCCACAGCCAAGTTATACGACCGAGATACAGATGAAGAATACCAGACGCGGCAACCACAACGATAAGTATAAACAGTATCACTATTACTATCATCATCATCGCTATCTATCTTAGTACTGCCACTGCACACAAACTCATCCACAGCTTGCAAGGCTTGGCAGCGGCTGGAAACAAAGAACTAAAGATCAAGCTCAGTTGCGTACCATCGGTGAGACCTATGTCCAGCAGCAGACAGAGATAGGCTGATGATTGTATTAAGACATTGATATGTTTTAAGCTATGTTATTGTTAAATACTTACCTGTTTTCGTGTGTGCACAATGCGCAATTTTATCTCGTACTTTAATAAAACAGAAGATTAGGAGATTTTCATTACTAGGTTCAATTTACTGCCTATTTGGCATAGTTTAGAGGTTGTGTTGATTTTATTTTGATAATTTTATTAGTGTTTGTCAGAAAAAGTACAATATTACATTTATATAATGAAAAATATTAAAATAATATGATTTTAGTCATTAATGTGTTCCTCATTTACAACACTAAATTTTACTTTCCTCTTATTACAATTGTCTTTTAATTCGATAATCCCTTTGATAAAACCAATTATGAAGTCTTATGCAACTTAATAAAAAAAAGGTTACAGTCACCAAGCTGAAGAAAAAGACGTAGAAGCCATTTACAACTTCTTTTTTTTTGTAGTAAAAGCCATGCAATCTCTGGAACTAATTAATGTTGGTTATTTTGGGTTTCTATTTAGTAAACAACTCAAAAACCTTAGCTTAATGAGATATAGTGTTAATCTATAATAAACATTATAGATTAATTAAATCGAAAAATATACAAGAAATAAAATGGACTTTTGTTTCTACGTTTAGTCCTGAAGGGGTCGATGTAATGTCTTTTACACTTTCATGCAGATTAAATATTTATATAGATGACCTGAGAAAAATGTGTATAAGCCGTAATAAGCCAAATAATAATGCGTCATGCTCTTTAAGACCAAAGTTAGCATTACTTTTCAATAGTTTCTTAGTAATAAAATGGTGGTACAAGCCATATTTTTAAAAGTCGTGGATTTTACGACGTAAATTGACATAGTTCATTTCTAATTTTTTACTTTGAAAATTGACGTAAAAGCCATATTTGATAATCTTGTGTCTTTTATTACAAAAAGTTAAAAAGTATTATTTTCTTACATTGTATTATATTATGTCGTATTAACCATGACACGAAAAAATATGTCTCTTACTTCAGAAATTTGAATTGTTTTTTTTTTAAAGTTGCTCATTACGACATTTTAAAACAAGAAACCCGGGTTTAGAGAGGGATTCGTAGCGTGTTGTAAAAGACATTTTTTTGCGAATTTGAACATTTTAAATATACAGATCGATAGAGCGCGCGATTCTGACTAAGAAACCGCTGAAAACAGATTTTGGTCAAAATGGCTTTTACGACGTTTCATCCCAGAGGGGTCGATATTTGTACATATTTGACATATTGTGTACTTTTATTTTATTAGTAAATATATAGTTATATTAGATAGTTCGATTTGTATTCGTTTGAACAGTTAATCAAACTTTTGTTTGCTTGACTTGGTGGGGCAATGCCATGCCCCCAGATTTTAAAACAAAGGATATATTCAGCTTCTCCTAGTAAATAATACAGAAATCTAAAAACAATGCAAGTACATTAGAACGCACTGGAAATATGTACCTATGTAACTTCTTAACCCAAAACAACAAAGAAGTTGCTCTTTTGTTACACAAACAGATTTTATTCTTGGCAAAACCCACTACTTTAGATGTATCATTTATTTTCTCGATCAGATATTTTTGGTTGTGAGGAAACTATTCTGAACAGATTTTCTTCTAAAATTTCGTATAGCATTTTTCAAAGCGAAAATAAAGAAATAACACGACATAATACGGTTTAGTATTTGGGTTAGTATGTGCAGTAAGATGGCAATGTTCAAGTGTCCATTTGTGTTGCCAAAAAAGGTGAAGAATGTCTGTAAAAAATCTTTAACGTAAACAATTTCTGGCAAAGTATCACCACATTATTGTTTCATTGTTCTCTGAGGGGTTCCGTACCAGAAAGAAGAAAACAATATTTACTAATGGCCGGTTTTTCTTTTCGAACTATCTTTTGCAGCAAGAAATCTAGATAGTTCGATTTAGTTAGTACCTAGTAAGTAGATAACATAAATATTATAAATAGTTTAAGTGCAGTGCTGGAGATTCATTGAAATTAATTAAAAAAAATACTAGTTATATTTTAGTATATTTCTGTTTGCAAGGTTTATGGCTGAATAAATTATTTTTCATTCTTATATTTCTGGAAAGTTGAATTCAATATCTGATCAAATAAGTTTGGTTTTCAAATAAGTGAAATCTATAAAAGGACGTAACGTCTTATTTTCAACTGTCTTCAAAAAAAGAGGAGGTTCTTTATTGGACTGTATTTTTTTTTATGTTAGTTTAGTTCTGAGGTAACATCGCAGAACTTCGTCATTTATTAACCATTTTGAAAATATTTTTTTTGTTTGAGAGAGTAATGGTTTCATTCTAATTTAACAACACCTCAAACTTGGCACTGAAAGAGGACTAGGCATTTGAAGTCCAAAAATATCACAACTTATAAAACCATAAACGTGTTTTCCCATAAATTTGTTTTATCTATCGAAGAATAGGTAACAAGTTCGAGCATCAAACTTGATGTATGACTAAAGTGCAAGCTCTTGAGTGATAGAAGCAATAGTAAAAACTTGCTATGTGTACTTATATTAAATTCGCCCAACGAGGCTTCCAAAGTCAATGAAAAATATTTTTTCGATAGAACTTTGTGTAACGGAACACACGGCAATTGAGACCTAAAGTTAATAAAAATATTTTTTCGATAGAACTTTGTGATACAGACACACGGCAATTGAGACCTATGAACTCTTGGCCGCTTTTCCTACTTGTATCTTTGTTTATTCTTTAAAATGGGACTGGTTGGCTGTTTCACTGCAATTGTGAATAATTCGTATTTTATTGGTATTAGCTAGGTAGAAATTCAATAGATAAAGATAGGGTATTCGCTTCAAATCGTATCGCAGATGCCATTTGCTTGTAGGACGACCTTGACAACGAGCCTTGATTATACCTAAATCCTATATATACAAGTCTACTCGTACATGTACAATTTTGGTATACCCGTATCTCATGAAGTCGCCTTACCATCTGTCATCATATATCTAGTCTTTTTCTGTGCACTGTTAGACATATAAGTTACTTACTTTATACGCCACTCTGAACGATCCTAAGTTTTTCTACGCCAAGTTCCTGCAATTTTTACCACATCATCTATCCATCTAGTTGACGGTCTATCCAGTGGTCTGTTCCGTCCTCTAAACCAGTACTCTGTTACTCAATATTTTCAGCTGACTTCCCAAAAGGAGAAGATTCTTAATTCGTAATTTTTTTTTTATATGTGGTACTCGATAACCCCGCCAATTTCGAACCAATTTGAATGAATATGTTTTTCATGGGTAGGATACATGCTGAATCATGGTCAAGACATGGTCCTATATGAATTTTATTCTTATGAATATCTCCAGAGATATGGCGATACACATCTCAATCTTGCTGCTGAATTTGTCTCGCGTGGCATGTGACTGTACTAGTAGGATTCACAAGAGTCTTTTTGTCATGTTGTGAAGATATATTCCTATGACAGACAGACAGACGGACAGCGGAGAGTAGTAAGAAGGATTCGTTTTCAACCACAGGTTGCTCTCAAAATGTAGCTTACCACCATCAAGGAGAAAATCTGCGGACATAACCTTACAGTGCTCCTGTAGTACCTGTGTACTACAGGAACTCCGTAAGGTTATGCCTTTAACACGCTAGGCCTAGAATGATCTGACTTTCAAGGGCTGTCCCTTAAAAGTCAGATCATTCTAGGCCTAGCGTGTTCACCATCTTCGACCACATCATAGCTTGCCACCAGGCGAGATATTGGTAAAGCTTATGCTAGCCCATATTATATTTAAAAAAAAAAACCTCTGCGTACGGTACGTAAACCCTAAAAATCCGGTGTTTCGTCGTACATTTTTACATCAGTAAAATAAATTTATCACCACGTCGACCCCGACCGATATTTCACGACGAAGTACCGAGACGTTAACACACTTGACAATGTCATCGAATTATCACGTGAAGCAAATTACCCCATAAAGTCGGAAATACTGAGTTCCGGCTACTCCTTAATTAAGTTAAATCTATTTTGCTCAAAGATACATTGCAGCTAAGAAACAGAATCAATGGTGGCTGAAAACGGTAATTTACATTTAAATGGGCCACTTAACATTTATATGGACGATGTGGGAGACTTGAATTACTTTTCTAGTTTGTGGTAAGTACTTGAAGGGAAAAGTATCAGCCTGTTTGATTACGTCTGTAAGGTTTATCCAAGAATTTCTTTTTATTCATTTTGCCCAGCTTCATTTGGCAAAATGGTCAAAGATTGTCGAAAGCTAAAGGTACATACTTACCTCAGTTTGGTGATGAAACAACATTTAGTCCACGCGGTTACAACAGTAAGATTCATATTTAAATCAATAGTACATGTACTATTCATTTAGTGTCAATAGTAAGATAACTATAGATACTAACTTTGACTCCTGCAGCTTTCTCAGTGTTAATTTTGTTTGGAAAAATTGGCGAAATATCCATAAAAATAGTACTAGGTAGTAGGTACATAAGATTAACATTTTTCATGGTCAATGACCTTATAACTATCTACGGGAACATCATTCTTTCTCTCTTCATCTTTAACCAGTATCAGTACACTGCTGGACATAGGCGTCTTCCAAGTCACGCCACTGAGCCCAATCTTCGGCTCTTCTTTTACAGTCACTACCCACCGCTTTGCGAATTATCAACGCGATAATTACTCATAAATAAATTTAAAAAGATGGTGGAAATCCCGTTGATAATTCTATTCACAAAATTAATTTTGATACATTGCCAATGCTCACGAGACTCGAACACATGATCATTACCAATATTCTGTCCAGACCCTAAATTCCTTAAGTACTAATATATATTGTGTGCCTCAAGCAGTAATCATAGACACAAACACAATACGGCAGATAATAGCGAAGAAAAATCGGCCACAGTGTTAGATCTTCCTTAACTAAAACAAATCTGCGTTTGACCACAATCCCACCTGATCTTAAGTACCGTTTCCACCAAAGCGGTAGACGTTTCTCGAGCCCCAAGTATAGACAAAGGAACTGCTAATAGAAATCAATTGTTTGATGTGGTCTCCCTGCGCTAATAGAGGCCAATATTCTTCACTAGAAGATATTCGGGCTCAGCCATGCGATAATTATCCTTAACTCCAAAATGTTAAGGCTTTCGTGAGGGATTAACAAGTTTTGTTTTATCTCAAAGTCCCCTTGTTAGAATTGTTCTTGCACCGAACTCGGTAACGAATTGGTATCATGAAAAAGCAGCGGGTTTTGCTTGGATTTAAACGACTATAGTTTTTAGAACTGACTTTAAAACGTCGTTTATATACACTCTTCATTTCAATTTAGCATGGATTTATACACTTCAAAGTAGTAGACACACGTTGTTACGATAGTTTAGTTTTTACTTATTATATGTATTATTAATCGCTGACTTACACGTTGCTTTTATTCGGTATTTTGTATGTATTTGTATGTACTAATAAAAGCATGGTAAAAAATTGAAATCAATCAAGTAATATAAAAAATACCTGATACCTGAGCGGGCATGATAATGTGCCAAGCCGTAGACACATTATCATGGAACTGTCAAGTCAATAGAACATTTGCACAAAATATAGCGCAACCTAAAATTGAAATAGCTCTTTAAAAGATCAATAATTAATGACAAGCAAGATTCATGCAATATGGTCTGAATAGAGGAAATTCAATTAGGCATTAATCTTTCACAGGCCGAGGTTCCATATTGTCCGCATGGGCTGGAGCTTGGCCAAGGTCTAGCTTCTAGAAACCTCGCAGGTTACGGCAGTTTATCTATCCAAATCAGACATATCTTTTGACAGGGTTAGGGCATTTTGTTTTATGCATCAAAGTATGGATATTATATTGCTATTTAATAGAAATCATAATATCAATTGAAAGTCAAAATAATAGTGAAGTGACCCCACTAACTATAACCCTATGGGCTTCCAAAATTAAACCTGCCCGTGTAGTTGAAACTTCTGTAACCTCTTGAACAATGTTACTTATGTACTTTGGAAGTTTCATAGAAAATGACTCGCGATGACCCTATCAGCTGACAATAAATAGACTAACAGTACATTGTCAACGTGAACAAACAAAAGACGCCGGTGCTGCTGGCCAACCCAACCAATCACAGTGACTGACACTCGCCGTTTGATTGGTGGTATGTAAAAAAAGTTTTCGCGGCATTACTCGTTGCTTGCTGGGCAACGTGGCAATCTAAATAGGGTTGTCTTTTCAAACAACAATATTATTGGTTATTGAAGTATGAAAAGTACTCATATACATTATTTTTCCAACATTTTGTAAATAAATTCATTTCAATGTAGGTACGCACATGTGAGACAAAAAGTTTAATTTCGACTTTCTGTGACACATTATATCCTACTGTCCTACTTAATATAAATAATATCTGGTTTACCGCGCTTTGCTCGGTATTATATGTATATATATATTTTTTTGTTAAATAGTGTTTTTTGGATTTCTTTTGGCTCCCATTAATAGTTTTACTCACAAACGAAGGGGAAAAAATAGAAAACAAAAAAGGGAAAAATAGAGATCTCATCTGGTCTCGAACCAGGGACCTGCCGAACGCCATCCAATCGATCTTTCACCGAGATATCATAACGTTGTCAAATGACTCGAAATTACCCTTTGTATTCTAATGACATTGTAGCAGTTTTTCAATGCCTAAAAACACGAATAAAACAACATATTCTGAAAATTAATCCTAGCTAGATCGATTTATCGCCCCTGAAATCCCCTGTATACTCAATTTTATGAAAATCGTTGAAGCCGTTTCCGAGATTCAGATTTTATATATATATATATATATACAAGAATTGCTCGTTTAAAGGTATTAGATAGGCGAAAGTTTGTGTATGTTTGTAACTCTTTTACGCTAAAACTACTCAACCGATTGATTTGAAATTTGGTATGTAGATATTCTTACTATTTCCACGGAATCTTTCCCGATATTTCCACGGGAACGATGTCTGCGATGTCAAAACCGTGGGGCATAGCTAGTATGTGATATATTGAACAAAACACCTAAAACATCAACAGCAAGTCGCTCGTGCTGCATGTGAAATTGTTTCTCATATCGGAATACTGTATATATACCTAATAAGAATAGGTCTGGAATATTTGCATATTGATCAACTACGCATATATTGACCTTATAGATTTTGTTAATGTCAATTGTAACGTAACGGAGCGCCTACCTCTCGCTACGGGTAATGAGGGAACCTAGACAAGGTAAACTACAGAAGACGGGTTAAAACAGCTATATTCATATTGATTCTACAATACTATACTTAAGTTAAATAAAACTTAATTACGGATAATTACGGACTTGCCTTCCCTGGCTTAGCAACCGCAACCGCCGCAACCACCGCAACCACCAGTGGTGGGGAGGGCAACCACCAAACGAGTTAAGGCAGTAGCCACCGCTATGGGCCCCGCCAATATAACCTCCGTAGTACACCGGCATTTCTCACTTTTTCTTTATTTTTAACCGACTTCAAAAAAAGGAGGAGGTTTCTCAATTCGACCGTATATTTTTTCTTCTAGTACAATAGATTGACCTTTATTTTGTGTCTTTTTCATTTCATTCCCTGCTTTTTAGGGTTCCGTACCCAAAGGGTAAAACGGGACCCTATTACTAAGACTCCGCTGTCCGTCCGTCTGTCTGTCTGTCTGTCTGTCTGTCTGTCCGTCTGTCACCAGGCTGTATCTCATGAACCGTGATAGTTAGACAGTTGAAATTTTCACATATGATGTATTTCTGTTGCCGCTATAACAACAAATACTAAAAACAGAATAAAGTTAAAAATAATAGAGGGTACCCATACAAGAAACGTGTTTTCTTCGGCATTTCAC
Source organism: Cabera pusaria (assembly GCA_954871355.1). NCBI lineage: Eukaryota > Metazoa > Arthropoda > Insecta > Lepidoptera > Geometridae > Cabera > Cabera pusaria. The sequence continues at coordinate 17,194,972 of OX940896.1, forward strand.
GCCATCTATGAACGCTTAGTTAGGTAAACGTCCCATAGATGGCATTATATTGAAATGTCGATCCCTAACTCTTTTGTTAGACGTTAGATGACGTTATAAGAAATAAAATGTCTATAAATTATTATTTTTTGCTGGCGAAAAATGATAGTGGTATTTTTTGCTCGATCTTATAAAATACTGTATTGTGGTACGGAACCCTACTAGTGCGAGTCCGACTTGCACTTGGCCAGTTTATTTCTTTCGTTCCCCCAAACTGCCTCTTAGATATTTTTCCGTCATTGGTTTTTAAATTTTGAAACGTTCCGTTTTAAAAAGAAACACAAACGTCTATCTATATAAAAAGTTGTGAATCATGACACTATGCATGAAGGCGATTCAAATATGCCACACAATTTATGCATAGTTGCTTAGTATGTAAATAGTCTAGACCTACTCTGATAACCTTCATATACTGAATGCCACCAATATGTTAGTTATCTTATAATTTAACGGCCCTCACGTTGCCGTAGGCCATTTCCCGTGGGAAATCTGTGGACATCAATTTTGTACGTAGTTTAGTTCTATTCCCTATTTGGTTTGTGCGATATCCGTTATGATTGATTAGAGCGTGGCATTTATATTTTATTTGTGCCGAAATTGAAATACGTATCTTTTCTATTACAGATATTATAATGTTGCGTCATAAAAATGTAGTAAAAAAGAAATAGATAAAGGTTTCGAAAAACATGACGGCAGCGTACTTACAATTAACATAAGAGAAAAATAAATCATTTGCATGTAAAAAGGTTCCTTACCTTACGCTCGATTGATGTGTATATTTCTTCGTATTTTGTTTTATAAATTAATCCTAGTGACAAGTAATTCGTGTTCTATTAGTATACCTAACGAACGATTAAATCATTTAATTATTCTTTTAATGAATTTATTAATAATAAATTGAAATTGACATTGACCTGAAATTAATTAAAATTATAAATTATTATTTTTCATCATTGTAAGTGCGAGATGGACTCGTGCACCGAGGCTTCTGTACAAGTTTTTTTCAAATTGGGTTAAAAGAGTAAGGACAAACAAATTTTCTTTTTTTTAATTTTTAAAGGCTAAAACGTAACAGGATACGCACGACGCTCGTCTGATGGTAAGTGAGGACGTCTGCCTGTTACAGTTTGTCATAGTCATAATAATTATTCGCCATATTTTATTCTTGTCTTATTATTAATGAGAATAATGTTGTCATAATATTTGCTTATAATACAGGTAGTGAGCATAACAGTTATTAGTCCTAATGTTTGTTGTCATAATATGTTTGTGTTCATACATAAATTATTTCAAAGAATTATCAAGAACAACAAAAACTGTAGAGCATTTTATGATTATATCAAAACAATATTATATTCATGTAATTTAATTTTACTATAGTAACATAAATAATAAGACATAGGTTTATCCATGCAATTAATTTAATGTTTTCACACACTCAATTGTATTATATATTTTTTTGTAATCACTGAATTTATAGGTTGTGCGTCTAAAATAAATGATTTTATTATTGTATTTTTTTTATATCTTCTAGGCTAGCGTTCGACCACGACCTTACCTGTTGGTAAGTGATGATGCGTTCGAAGAATTATATTAATAATAATTATATCAATAATCGTCAGGAGGTTTCTCTCTCTGCAGCCCTAACCATCGGTAGCTGTAGCCCTACCCCGCTGCCTGCGGCTATATATAATTATGAATGCTAATCACCATAGAAGAAACAGTAGGTTATGGCGAAAATCTGATTTTTAAGCAAGTTACTAGCATGGCGAAGAATTGCAAGGCATTTTATCATTATGAGGTGAAATTTCATAGTGGTTGATAGTTAGGGAAAGTAAGTTTATGGGTTTCAAATATTATGAATGATAACATTAGGACGAGTGGTAGTTAGAGCATGATACATTATGAGTTTCAAATGTTATCACTACTTACATTAGGACAAGTGATAGTAGGGGTAAATAATATTATGACTACAGATTATAAGTAACAATAATTTTAGGATTTAAAATGTATGACTTTCAAAAATAGGGCTAAAAATGTTATGCGAATAGATAGGGATCCGACATAAAGCTGTTGAGTCTCACATGCCCTATAATTTTACTTGACACCTTGCCATTTTAACCAAAATCATTCCTATTTCATGGCTGAAAATTAATTGTTAAAGTGGTGATACCGCCCCAGGTGGGCTAGCAGAAGTCCTACCTCTACAGAAAAAAAAACCATAAACGGTCATATCTTTTGATGGCGTTCACTTAAAAGTTACATTTTTTCACAGTTTCATTTTCCAAAAGAGACCGTAGACTCGAGTATTTGATATAAGTTTCAACTTAATATCTCTACGCATTCCTGACAAAAATAAATCAGACAGACGGACAGGCAGACAGACAGCCAGACGGACAAAAAAGTGATGCTATAAGGGTTCCTTTTTCCTTTTGAGGTATGGAACCCTAATATGTGAAAGAATTTAATGTTAGGGTATTACCACAGTTTAACAATCATAGTATAACTGTGGTATTACAGTGGTGAGTGATCTCTTCCAAGTCATAGCATGAAAACTTTAGGACCTTTATACAATTTTTAGTACTCCACACCATTTGAAAAATATAACTAATTTCAAGTAGCACCCAGGTAATTTCCAAATATATTTTAGTTCACCTTAAGCCAATTCGTAGAAACATACTATTACGCCTACATAAAACAAAATTCAAGTGGTGTGGCATTAACATTAATAATAATGGGTTATATAAAAGCTTTAAAAAAGAAAGTCTAATAAAAATGATAGGGACTAAGTTGTCAATAAGTAGGAAAATTCTATTCTCGAATGGTAATGTATGGAAATGAGAAAAAAAAATGGTGTTACACATTCCTTAGGGTCGTCGACACTTGGCTGGTTTCCAATTGTCAACAGCCTTAAGTGAAAAAGATTTTCCAGTTCGTGTTGGTGTGTAAAGTAGGGTGGGATGATGTATAAGTATGTAGTGCTATAGCTTATTCTGTGGAACAAGGTCGGTTACAGGCCCTTATTGAACTTTTAAGTATTCTAAAAATAAATTTACAGCTTTATTATAAAAACTCACGTTCATTTTAAACTTATAGATTTGAGACGGGAATTTAACGTGACTTACGCGATGTCGATATAGCGATCGACATATGTTTCGGCCTCATCCGGAGGCCTTCTTCAGGATCTTGAGTGCGAGGCTGAACGCGTCGGCGAGCGTCCCGCACTCAAGATCCTGAAGAAGGCCTCCGGATGAGGCCGAAACATATGTCGATCGCTATATCGACATCGCGTAAGTCACGTTAAATTCCCGTCTCAAATCTATAAATTTACAGCTTGTTAAATTGTAAGTGATAGGATAATGTAATTTAAACATGTATTTCGATTATGAAATTCACATAATAACATTTATTTTTGTTTTATGTATGTATGTTATAGTTACAGTTGTAGGGATACAGCGTTATGTGAACTTAGATCTTTCAGTGTCCGCCTGGGCAGCTACTTTCTTTCTTTCTTTCAAGTTTGAATATCTAATAGCTAACAGCTGAGATAGTAGTAAAACGCTAGCCTAAACCGGCTTATAAGTTTTGATTTCCTTGTGACATAAACAATCGTATATTTTGATCGAGTTAACTTACAATTTATTTTTTCATAGCTGAAAGATACCATAAACCTGACCAGATTTGATAATAGTTTCAATTTCATATATCTACGCGTATCTGAGATGTAGGGTCTTGATAGACGGATAGACAGACAGACGCCCAGACAGACAGCAAAGTGATTCTATAAGGGTTTCGTTTTTCCTTTTCAGGTACGGAACCCTAAAAAGATAAAAACCTATTTAAATAGTATTAAGGTACGAACACCGCGGCGTCATGCGTGCGCGATCTAGGCGGCGCTTAGATGGCGCAGTAGTATTTTTTACCAACTGGTTCACACCAAACGCGATCATTAGAAATTCAGATCGCGAACGCGTACGCGGGACGCCGCGGTGTAGTTACATTACAATACAATACAAATACTCTTTATTGACACCAATTTAGAAAATACATACTGAATAGGACTTAACTAACTAATACTAGGTACAATGGGCGGTCTTATCGCTAAAAGCGATTTCTTCCAGACAACCTTTGGATGGACATAACATTATAGAACAAGGACGGTGGTGTGTATTTTAAACATTTTACTTAGAATGATTATATTTATAGACTACATAAAAACGTTACATATAATAATATTATATACTAATACATATGCACATCATAAACTTACATATACATAATCAATATACTTATATACATACATAATATATTTGTTGCGAAATGATAGGAAAAGTTATCTGACAGAAGAGAGATAGAATTTGCGAACTTGTTCTTTGAAACTATCTATGGATTGTGCACGTCTTATAACAATAGGTAGTTCATTCCACAGGCGCATGGCTTGGACAGTGAATGATGAGTCATAAAAATTCGTACTATGAGCCGGTAATGTAGTTGTACGTTTAGTCCAAAAACAGCATATTACGAGATCAAATCTGCTTCAGTTTGAGTTGTGTTTCTGCTCCATTTGTATAGACAAGCCGTTTGAAACCGACCTGTCAGAATCACTCAACTTATAGTTTAACTCTAACCATAAGCACAGAATAATGAATAGTACAAGTACCATAAGTTCAATTAAGGAATTATCAATCACCCCTTGATAGTTGAACTGAGATTGTAAAGTTAGGAAATTCAATTACTACATACAAACAAACTTGTTGAAGTAATTAAACTTGTTGTAACTCGATTGGTATTTTCAACCACCTGAATGGAAAATGATTGATCTATAAAGCCCTTTGAAGCAAAGGTCTAGACGCTCTCCTAGGTCTTATTTTATTCAAGGCAAGTCTTATAGTAAGCGAGGGTTAATTGGCGAGGATATATTCTTATAATGTACAAAATAAAATATAAATCATTTTAGCCCTCGATAAGTGTTAGCTTAGTTATTCAAACATTTTAAGATGCAATTAACCAGAACTTTAACCGCTGCGTAACCTACTTGAAACTGTAATCGTATGAAAAAGGCTAAAGCTGAGTTTAATAAACCTTTGCTTACATGATAAAAACGTTGCAAACCTCTATAAAACAACTCACAAAATTGCAACAATTCAAGCTCGTAAGTTGGATTTAAAACCGCTGTCTATACCTAAATTCCATTTTACAGCTACCCAAAAACTAACTAATTCAAAATCAACAGCAAGAGTACAGAGTAGTTTGTAAATTTGCTCAGACATCCGACCTCTTTTTGTGTAACTTTTAATTCATCCCAACTACACAAAAGGAACTGGGTCGAAATATGCTACCAAGGCCCGACTGCAAAACAAAGTTTCCAGCATTGCTTGTAACATAAATTAAAGAAACGGAAGCTTCTCAAGATGCAATAACAAAGATAAGTTCCAAGACTTTTTTTTCATATTCTTTAATACAAGAAGCATTTTGTTCGAGTCGCAAAATAATCAGAACTATGTTTTACAGGTTAAAATTAAATAAATATTCAAGTAGAACATTTGTTTCTAAAAGCTTTTATTTGACTATTATAAACAATGCATCTATGTATGTTTATTTCAGATCTTGCAAATTGAATTAGAGCCATTTTACCCTTGACCAGAGACCTAAGAACGAGAGAATTTTCTCAATTACAATGATAATGCATGTAATAAGCCTGATATTTTGATTTGATACCTAGGTTTGGCACTAGGTGAAACTCTTCAACATATAGCACAAACATGAAATAATGTATGGCGGCAGGAGTAGCTGCAAACGCGGGAGAGGCTTTATTTAATTATATAATATAGAGATATGTATGATTTTTTTTATTTTGTCACTTATACTAAAAGATATAGAGCGTTAAAATTCCGCATGAAGTCACGAACTGCTAATAAGATCGTTTAAAAAACTAAAAAAAGAACCGACTTCAATGCCGCGCTATTAATTTTCAGTACCAATTTTGAGGTGTTTATCTCCATATCTCTGGAGATACTTATCAAACCTCGATAAAATTACGATGGTACCACACTTGGGATATTTCCTTTCCAACAAAAAAAGAATAATCAAAATCGGTTCATAAACGACGAAGTTATCCGCGAAAAAACATAAAATGAAAAAACATATATACGGGCGAATTGAGAACCCTCCTCCTTTTTTTGAAGTCGGTTAAAAAGTGTTTACAACTACATTTCTTTTCGTGACGTCGCGAGCCCTCAGAGCGTTTGTCCACAGCAACGGCACCGGGACGTCACCGGCACCCAGATTATTCCGGGTCGGTTTGAAAATGTGCCGACGATTGTTTGGCCACCGCCACCGATTCCGGTGGTTCTGTTTCTTCTATCTGTCATGCGTGGCAGATGTGTTTCCATAGAAATAAAACAAACAACCTCAGATAAAAAAAACAATAACCTATCGAATGGCGCCGGGCACCGGCAGTGTGTGGACAAGATTAAACGTGTTTTGTATTGCGAGCCAATGCCGGAACATCGGCCCGTCAAAAAGCGGTCGCGCCGATCTACTCGAAATATCGGCGGCCGGGATGACGTCGCCCGGTGCCGATCATGCTGTGGACAAGCTGCCATACATACATATGTACCGCTACTTCGGCGCCGGCATTTTGTTGCCGGTGACGTCCCGGTGCCGTTGCTGTGGACAAACGCTGTTAACGCTGTCACTCCCAAACTTTGACGATCTTTATCTAATTGTCAATTTCTATTGATTTGTAAAATATAAAAAAACGTGTTCGATATTTTTTGATAATCTAACTGACGGAATAATTAGAATATTTTTTTTTATCCGGCCACTTTTTTTGACCAGGCATCATTCCTTGAGATCAAGACCATGGACCTGTTGCGTCACTAAGCACGCGTTTTTGTTGTCGGAGCTGTCCAAACGCCTGAGATAAAGAGCTGGCGCATATTTTGGGCAACAAATGTTACTCGTAGTTTATAATGTAGTTATAGTTATTTATGTGATAGGTAAGTATTTCAGTTCATTTCAATGCTATTAAATTACTATTAATATTAATAGCTAGTAAAAAAAAAAATGTTGACTCAAATTGTGGAAAATAAGTTAGTAAAAATATAAATAATAATTATTACGTCTATCTATCCAATATTAATATGTAAGTACATTTATGCGGGTTTTGTGATATTAGACGATAAAGCGGCTACAACTACAGAGTAGTTAAGTGTTTTAGAGCCATTAAAGAGAAATGTTCAGTGTACATATTCCTGTTTCACACGTAAGAATTGTACTCACAAAATGTTACACAAAGTATGGTTTAACAAAGAAAGATTAATTTATTAAAGCCATGGGAATATTTCCAGTGAAAACGATGTTTTTGATTGAATGAAGATGATTGATAAAATTTAAATGGAACTACTTTGGAGATGAACCCTACCTATGAAAAAAAAAATCATTCAAATTGTCTCACAATTGGCGAAGTAAGCAACCTTTTGTTACCTAACAAACGTACAAAAATAACGCAGACGAATTGAGAACCTTCTCCTTATTAAAAGTCGGTTGATATATAATAAAATGTATTATTGAAATTAATGAAACTTTGTAATTGACAATAGAAATAACTGCAATCAAAGATTTAAAAGAAAAACTTATTCAGGCCGGGAATTGCACTCACAAAAAATCGATAGGGTCTGTTAGTTTAGCAAATAAAAGACGGAATATGCTTGCACAACACCACTCTCAGCCGCTGGCGGCAGAATGCTCTCTACCCCAAGAAGCATAGTGTATTGTAATGTAGATGGTAAGCAATGATGAAAACGAAATGAACCTCTCAACTAAAGGTACGCGACATCGCTGAGATCTGCGGGTGCGGGCACTGGAACGATCTACTTTTCAATCGCTGCTATCTGATCGCTGTAGTACGGGTTTGGTTTACATCAGTCGGTACAAATACTACAGCACTATCAGATCACACCTGCGCCCGCACCCGCAGATCACAGGGGTTTGGCCGTAGCTTTAGAATGTCCAGAATTAGGAATCTTATTTTTTATGATATTAGTACAGTGTAGTAATAGAACAATTAAGATACTTCATCTGAAGGTAAGCGATGACGTCTGCCTATTGCAGAAACTGTAGCACGCAGAACTCAGAATAGACAGAATTTTGCATGTCACTACAATGCGTCCGTTAGTTTGAAATCAAGAGAGGTGTTAAGTCCGAGACGTTATTTCACTGGACAACTTTTCCCTTTTGACGAAGGAATAGGTAACAGACAAAGTGGTGGTAGGTCCTAGCAAAAGTCTGATCACAAAAAATTAAACACATAACAATGTTTGTCAGAGCACTGCGTCTGAAACTCTTATGGTACGTACACACCGCAGAGTCCTGCGTGCGCGATCTAGGCGGCGATCAGATAGCGCAGTAGTATTTGTAGCAACTGGTTCAACACCAAACGCGTTTAAAAAACAATTGAAAAGTACTGAGATCGCGCCCGCAGGACGCAGGACGCCGCGTGGCCGTAGCTAGACGTCAAGTTGCAATCACCTGTACTTACAAGCAATACTGCAAGGTACTCATAGTGCTTGTGAACACATAGAGTACAAAACCAATATATTATTGACAATACCGCTACTTGCGCACCAGTAGAAGTCCTATCCCTACTTTAACGGCCTTAAAATTATTAGTTGTAGTAGTAGTTGGTATTATTATAGTAACTGGCAGAAAAAATAACAACTTCCATGGGTACGAAAAGGTTTATCGTAAAACAAAAAATAAACTGGCCAAGTGCGAGTCGGACTCGCACATGTAGGGTTCTGATTGAACAAAATTTTGTTTGTGTGGGTCGCTGAAAGTCTCAGTAAAAGAAAAAAACAAAGTTTGAAAATATACTTTTTTAGAAAATATAAATAAAGAGCATTTGTAGGTGTTGTGATTGAGAGTGCTTATAATATTTGTTTCAAAAGAAAAATATGTAATTTGTTTCCTGTAGGCCACATGAACGAAGCCGCGGGCAGAAGCCAGCAACATAACAAAATACAGATTATAAACAGTGCAAGTAGGGGGTTGCGACATTTTTTTATACTAAGGGGGCCGCGTCATGAAAAAGGTTGAAACACACTAAGGTAAACAATCGTTCATAGATGGCGCTATTGTAAAAAAACACGTTTTTTGTATGGGGACCCCCTTATTATATTATGTATTATGGGGACTTCTTACCTTTGTTCTGTTTTTAGTATTTGTTGTTATAGTGGCAACAGAAATACATGATCTGTAAAAATTTAAACCGTCTAACTATCATGGTTCATGAGATACAGCCTGGTGACAGACGGACATAGACAGACAGACGAACGAACAGCGGAGTCTCAGTAATAGGGTTCCGTTGGTACCCTTTGGGTTCGGAACCCTAAAAAACAGATAAAAATCTTTAAAAAAGGTTAAAATACAAGACGTTAGTCGTGTATTTACCCTTAATTTGAATACTATTACGCTCATTAGGTAGGGTAAATAAATCTGTTTATAATTTGGTCTTAATTGGGCGCAACCCTTATTTCATAAAAATCAGTGAATAGTATTTGAATATTTATGAGACATAAATACTTAAACGAAAATCTTTTTGTAAAGTGATTTACTATTAACTAATTAAATAAAACTATTGGAATAATCATCATCATTAGCAGCCAGTATTCGTCCACTGCTGGACATTGATTGGCCTCTCCTATTGCTATTTTTTTTTTATGAATTAAGGTAACAGGAGAAGCACGGCGCTCGCCTGATAGTGGATGGAAGCGATAACGTCTACCTATTACAGATACAGCGACATGCAAAATTCTGGGCTGTCAGAATTTTGAATTTCACTGCACTGCGCCTGTTACCTTGAGACATAAGAATGTTGAGTCTCACATGCCCTGTAATTTCGCTGGACCCCTTGCCATTTCAGCCGAAAACTATTTCTATTTCACGGCTGAAAATCAATTGGCAAAGTGGTGGTACTGCCCCAGGCGGTCTAGCTGAAGTCCTAGCACTACAACTAAAATGTAAAATTTTAAATCCCGACTGATAAATATGTGAAATCTGTTCATTGAGACCATTCCAATGTTAGTCCAATTGCGACAACTCTGCTGTAAGTGGGTAAGTAGTATTCTGATTGATTGATTGATTGATTGATCTGTAGAGTATTTATACAGAGTCCTGGAGATGTCTCAGAATCAGTTGCTACCATGTTCTTTCAATATCATTGAAGTAAGAGGATACCTTATAATTTCGGATTGATCACACCTATGAAAGTTGGTCTGATGGCGTCATCATGGCGTCATCATCATGTATGCAGATCTAGGGTTGCCTATTACGTCGGGATTATTCAGCTGATAGACGGACAATCCACAGGACAGCTCCATTCGGAATTAGATTTTTACTGCGATTAGTTTGCGTTTCATTTATTTATTGTGTTTCATTATTTCACAATTTGTTGGATTAAAATTGTCTGATGTACTGAAACATGCATTGGGGATGCACGTAATATTACGGTTGGCAACCCTAAATTAATCAGGGGAATAATAAATAAATAATTTTAACCGTGACGTTCGACGTTTAGATAAAAGCTGAACGGTTCATTACTTGTTTCTTTTTTAAATTCGAAGCAATACATTATATGGTTTTTGTTATATTTAGAATAATTATTATTGATATGATCTATTGACGTGTGTAAGTGCAGATTTTTAATTTGCCCATATACTGAATAAATGCTTTGACTTTTGACTTTTGACATCAACTCGTAAAAAGGTCATAGTCAAAAACAGCTAAACGGATTTTCCTAAATTAATATAAGACCACTATTGATTAAGACACCATCAAACAAAAAAAAACAAATCTAAAAATCTGTACATCCGTTTGGGCGCTACGATGTCACAGACAGACACATCACGTTATACGTATACATACACAGATGCTTCGGGGGTTAAAAAGAAATAAATAGTATCTAACCATAGTTACCATATAGCTCATATTACGTAACGCTATAAAACGTTTGTTACATAATACATTGATGGCTAGGTTATTAGCCTATACATTTGTCAATACCAAAATGTTCTGAATTTTTGATATCTCCTGTAATATAATAAGTAAAAAAGCGAATGGCAACGAAGTTCAAAATTGAATGTAAATTGTCGTTATTGCTTATCACCAAGCGAGATAATGGTCAAATGCTACCCTATCATACATAAAAAAAACCACCAAGCGAGATATAGTCGAATTTTTAATTAACAGAGTAAAATGACATTAGGTACGAGTATTGCCACTTTTTCATGAAGTAAAAATAGGCATGTGGTATTAAAGATTTAGTAAATGGAGTCATATCAATTCAGTGAACTAGTTCAATAAATATTAAAGTCTTCCTAAAAGTATTACATATTTTATCATCCTTATTCAACTAGTACGCTGGACTTTAAATACTTATGCCTAATATATTGATCAAAAACAATATAATTCAGTTAACTAGAACTTATACGTACTAATTAATTTAAGTGTTTTTAATCTATAGTTCAGTTCCTTGAACGATAAAAATAAAAAAAGATCATCACTACGTTTGAATGTTGGCAACATTATTTTGATAAGTGACATTTTGACCTGTCAGTTTACTTCGTCTAATTAGAAATTCGACAATAGTAGTTAAACGCTAGCCTATCAGATATTAAATAAAATATCATTTACGACGGTGTTGTAAAGTGAAACTGTTCGAATTTAATAAAAGCGAATCTTGAAGGACATTCGAAGCGAAATTGGCTATGTCTTATCGTAAAATATTTGATACCAATCAGACGAAACAAATCTAGCTATTAACAAAGCCATTTGTTCAGGCCGGGTTATAAAAGACCGTTTTGTTTGTAAATGTTTCAATGCCATAAATATGTAAACAAACTGCCAAGTTGTAATGAATCAGTCCGCTTGTTTAGGACTCCCTATTTAAATTTATTTTTTTCGTTTATGTTATACTCTATAGTACCTATAAGGTTTATTCGTTACATCTGTCGACTACCCTGCTATGTGTGGAGTTCACCTACCTATACATTTAAACTCAAATCTACTACAAATCACGAGGCGAAACATTCGTGATTTTAGCAATGTCGCAGCTTAATTTTGTTTACGACAATATGCCCAAAACTTATGTAATTCGAGTTATTCTACGTCTAGGTCAAATACGAGTACTCGACTAAAATAAGTGATTACAGTCGGAATATAACGTTAATCAGGTTTAAGATACGGCCACACCGCGGCGTCCTGCGATCTGCGGGCGCGATCTCAGTACTTTTCATTTGTTTTCTTATCGCGTTTGGTGTGAACCAGTCGGTACAAATACTACTGCGTTATCTGATCGCCGCCTAGATCGAGCACACAGGACGCTGCGGTGTGTTCTTACCGAATAGGTACATTGTGAACTTCATATGATTTTTAATTTTAAAGAGATGAAGACTAAGTTTGATTAGAGCTAAGCTTTCAAGTTTTATCTGCCGGTAACTTAACCGGTAAGTTAATAAAACTTTACTTAAAGTTAAGGGGATTAAAATCATACCGTCTAACTAGCTCGTATTGGTTCACTACACAGTGAGCTTGAATTCGCTGAATACAATAACTTATTTTGTTTTGGTTTTTTACCGTGCTAACGTGCGACGGCAACTTGCTATTGTAAAATAAGTTAATGAAAGAAAGAAAAAACGCAGGACGCCGCGGTGAGGCCGTACCTTAACGCTTATGTTCCGTTGAGTTGTTCCATATGAGACCTAAGTTTAGACGTATTTTAACCCTAATATTGAAAATACAAAGATTTATGTTAATGCTTGAAATACATTTTAATTGTCCTTACTCAAAGGACAGACTCCAACAAATTTTATGGGATGTTCTCACGCCTCTAGGCGATAAACAATCAGTTACTACTGTACTTAAGCGCCTCAAACTTCTATATTCCTCTCTTGTTGCTAAGTGATGATGCGGTCGATGGTCGTAACACCTACTTGAGAATTATATGTATAATAGTAGGTATGGATATTTCTACATGTTATCCGTTGTTAGTCACAGCACATACCATCGTCGCTTTACAAACAGTTTTTTTAAAATATCTTATAGGCTAGCGTTTGACCACTATCTCACCTGTTGGTAAGTGATGATGCGGTCAAAGATGGTAAGCACACTAAGCCTAGAATGGGAACTGGCTCTTAAGGATAGCTGCCGGAACACATTAGATGTTTGGCGACAGATTTTCTAACTTGAGGGTGGTGGCCAGGCGGACACTAGACAGTGTCCTACCACCATGCGGGGGTTTTTATTTTCTTAACGATGTTATCTTCACCGGAGGGCCACTGTGAAAAGCGCACATATATTTTTCGATAGAAAAATCCATTAGTGCACGGCGGTTTGAACTCGGTACCTCTGGCATCAAAGCCAACCCTTCTCCCGATTACGCCACCGGGCCCACAGTTATATTGGTGTAGATGCACCCTTGGAATTTTGAAATCTCCTGTTTTCTGAAGGAATTTTTAATGGTTTTATAAGAGAAATTCAGACACAATGAAAATTCTGTTGCTGGGTTCACACCAAACGAACGAAGGCGAGGTTAAATCATTTCATAGACCTCGAAATACTTAACTTTAATTTGACAATTTTCCTCAACATTAAATAAGCTTGTTGACTCATGAAAATAAAAATAAACCGTAAACAAGTAATAAAATATTTTGATGTTATTTTCTACGCTACAAAATAATACTAAAATGTTTTATCAGTTACAAAATCTCCGCAAAGCGTTGGTGAAGTGTAATAAATTATGGGCAAACTCTAATGTAACGGTATACCTCTAAAATTAATGTTACCTGCGGCGTCAGGCTTAATTAAATTTATCAAGTATATAATAACTTATTCAACACCACAATCCACTCGCTTCAAGTGTTCAACTTTGGAGTTTTAACGAAACTCGGAAAAAGTTTGTAAAGTTTCCGGTCCAATGAATTTGTTTTACCATCAAGAATATTAAAATGGAACACGATTTTAAGCGTGGTTTTAACACTGACCTTGTATTGAAACAATTTTTTTATTTTATTTTGTAGGCGGGATTAATCAAGTTTGTAAATGGAAAAGAAGACGTACAGTATGATGACATATAAAGATTTAAATAAAATATGTACTACCTTCGTCTATCTCACATAATTGACTAGCGTTTGACCACTATCTTGCCTGATGGTAAGCGATGATGTGGTCGAGGATTGTGAACACGCTAGACCAAGAATACTTGGGTTGTTCGCTGCCGAAACACCGTAATGTTATGGCGGCTTATTCCTTGATGGTGGTAAGCTACTTTTTTATAGCGAGCCAGGCGAAACATCGATATAATATACTCCTACCACCTGCAGACAAACACCCGTGTTATTTGAACCGGCGACGTCTTGATTAGGAGTCAAGCCTTTACGCCAACGGGGCTGAAATTTGTAAATTTGAGAAATAAAAAAAATATGATTTTCACCGGATAGTTACAGGTCTCTTGTTAGGTCGGTGATTATCCGATTATGACCAAAAGCTTCTTTCAAGTATGATTCATGAAGAACAAGTTTTTTTTTACATCTTATTGGCTAGCGTTTGACCACTATTTCACCTGTTGGTAAGTGATGATGCGGTCGAAGATGATAAGCACGCTAGGCCTAGAATGGGAACAGGCTCTCAAGGATAGCTGCCGGACCACATTAGATGTTTGGTGACAGATTTTCTAACTTGAGGGTGGTAGCTGGCCAGGCGGACACTAGATAGTGTCCTACCACCATGCGGGGGTTGTTGGCTTATTAACGATGATGTAGTGTTAATACAGATTATATAATACTATGTGTGTCAAATTTCATCCAAATCTGTTCAGCCGTTTTTAAGTGAAAGAGTAACAAACATCCATATATCCATTTGTATTCACCAACTTATTTAACTTAATCCTATTGGTTCTGTAAGAGCAGTAGACCTGGTGTGTCATTTTAACCATGCAATAACGGACACTTTCCCCTTTCATCTGGCTTAGCAAAGCTATTTCAGAGTTTTGGAAAAATAGGGGTATGCGTTAAAGGTAAAGAGGATTGCGTAATATTAGTATAGGTAGGTGCATTTTCTGAAAAATAAAAAAATGAAATCCGTCATATATGTAACGCTCACTTCACTCCCCTTTTTGTAATCTTTTTTGCAATATCTTGTGTAGATTAAAGTCCTTGCTGTGAAATCCGTCGATAAATAACGCTACAGCAAACTTCTCTCCTTTTCCCCCTCCACTCCCCCTTTTTGGAATTTTTTTCGCAAGATCTTGAGTAAAACAAAGTTCTTAGTGTGCCTCTCAAATTTAATTGAAATCCTTTGATAAAAACACTACAGCAAACTTCTCCACTTATTCCCCATTTTCCTCTCAATCATAAAAACGCAAACGACATTTTTTTTTAAATAAATCAAGGAATTCGTGTGTCAATTTTCATCAAAATCAGTTGAAAAATGCAATCTGTAGGCAAGAGCAGACAAACGGATAAAAGTATTTTTTGACCAATCTTGAAACTGTGACGGTTCACTCGTTTCGCTCGCTCGGTCAATAAAAGCATCTAGATGGCGCTAAAACTTATTCATAGTTCTTTTCACCATTTCATACCTTGCTATTTTGTTTTCTGTAAAGTTAACAGAAAATAAAATGGCAAAGTAATAACAGAAATATTATTATAACAGAAATTCTCGAATACATAAATCACAACTTATTATGGTGTAATAAATATAGATCTATACTCTACTACTTCCCTTCTATTTAGGCTTACTTGGCAAAATATTTTGCCAATCCTTCGATATTGCTTTTTCATGCTCAAGCCATTTGAAAACAAAACATCGTGCCGACACAATATTTTAGGACTAGCGATATTCCCGCGACTTCGCATTTATTATGGATACAAATCAATAAACAATAGAATTACAAATGTTTTTGTGATCTAGTAGTTTTGATCTAAACACCAGAATTAAGATACTAATAATAACTCGTCGAGTATTATTAAGAATTTTAATATTATTGGAATCAGCCACAGAGGCTAAGGTCAGCTGAAAAAATGTAAAAGCATAGCGAATGGGATTTTATGCTTCTGCTCCTAGTTTTTACAGTGGTCAAATTTTTTAGTAAAAGTATTTGTTCAGGGACATTATTAGTAAAATTTTGTGCTTAAAATGTTTTCATTAATTATTTTTGGTAGTACGGTTGCATACAATCGCAAAATGCAGTTCAGACCAAAAGTCACAGCAACCTTGATTTGACAATAATAAGACACAATAAGATCGTTTAGAAAACTAAAAGAAACCGACTTCAAATGCCGCGCTATTAATTTTCAGTGCCAAGTTTGAGGTGTTTATCTCCAAATCTCTAGAGATACTTTTCAGATCCCCTTGGGATATCTACTTTCAAACAAAAAAAGAATCATCTACTACTAAAATAATGCATTAGCCACAATCGGTCACATTTTTTTTTAGCGTATTCTTATAATATTAGCACAGACATCTCAACCCTATTCTTATATATCACAAAGAAAACAAGAAACGTTCCCTTGCTGCTGTAAGCTAAACTCAATTAATTAGAATAAATTAATGTTTGTCAAGTTTTGTGCTTGTTTTGCGAAAGCGCTATCATTAGCGTTAAATGTTAGCGGAAACACATAATTTAGTTTGAAATATGCCACTTGTTATATGCCTATTATAAACATTATACTTGGTGGTAGGACACTATCTAGTGTCCGTCTGGCCAGCTACCACCCTCAAGTTAGAAAATATGTCACCAAACATCTTATGTGTTCCGGCAACTATCCTTCAGAGCCAGTTTCCATTCTAGGCCTAGCGTGCTTACCATCTTCGACCGCATTATCACTTACCAACAGCACACCCCGGACACTCGCTAAATCTCCATACAAACTAGCGTTTTAATGACCGACACTGTGACACCGACACAGACACTACACACATGTCGTTTTTCTATACGTGCATTTGTGTGCGTGATGTCTAAGGTTGTCGCCCGTAATCACCGTATCACCGTATCACAGATTATATAATAGTTACTTCGTACATACGTACTACGAACTGACCGTATGTTTTATCCTTAGGGAATCTATAAAAACTCCTATCTTTGTCACGTCTGCATGATAAGCAGCCGTAAATAGTACAAGAATATCCCATTATCAAGTGTAGGTACTATCTCGCACTCGGTGCAGTCGCTGCGTCGTCGCGTCGTCCGCAGGTCCAGTCGACTTGAATTTGTTCTGTCTCTTGCTCGCACGTTAGAGCGACATCAAGCAAAGAGAATATAAATACTACGTAGGTACATACATCAAGTTCCTGATTGCTGTGTTATAAAAATGTTTTACCGTGAAAGTTTTTTTTAATATTTTACAAACTATATGTTATTTACGCACGAGTATATATCGTTGTTTCATTTATGAAAATGAATTCTAAAATACTTATATATAGGTAGGTATATAAGTATTTATGATAACCTACATAATAAGAACCCACGTAAATTTGAACCTCCGGTGTCTACTGGTCTTAACATAAATGTATGAAGTTGATGTTCTTCTCCTCGAGAGGAGTACCTATTGTTCTGTAGCCGTACGCGTGTAGCATCCTTGCTCAGACTGACGCCTCCACAAATCAAAATCAGTGGCGGGGTGAGGAAGCCCGGAATTGGTGGGGGGAACAGAGTGTCCGAGTACGTATAGAATACGTAGTATTATTATCTTTTCTATGCCAACAGATGAGATAGAGGTCAAACGCTAGCCTATAGGATGTAAATAAATATATATATCAGTACTAGAAGTACCCCGCGGCTTTAAAAACTCCTTTTATTTACTTAAAACTTTTCTTTTGTAAAAACCTCTCTATCATAAAAGACATCAAGTAAAAATAAGCCAAATCGGTTCACCCGACTTCATTTTATTGCGTAACTAAAAAAAATCGGGCTTCATATTTAAAAAACCCAAAAAACCCAAATTTTCAGATTTTGTTACCTACCCAATTTCGAAAAATCCTGCAACACGTACTTACTTATTTATGACCAGAAGGTACAAGTTTCGAATAAAACAGACTTCATCTTGTTTCGCCATACAAACTTTGAATCCCCGTTCAGTATCCGGGGGGAAATTTAAAGTAAATCCTTTCGTAACGGATATCTTCGTCATAATAACTATCTGCATAAAATTTCAGCGCAATCCGAAACAATATTGATTTCAGACTTTGTTACCCCACTTTACCCTTTTAGGGGTGGGATTTCATAAAAGCCTGAAACACGTATTTACTCATTTATTTACTGAATTAATTGTGTGAAGTTTTGGATAGAAAAGACTATCTAATCTTGTTTCTCCATACAAAATTTGAATATCCCTGTTCCATCCCCTTCAGGGGTGAGTTTTGGAAAATTCTTTCTTAACAGATACTATCGTCATAATAACTATCTGTATGCCGAATTTCAGCGCAATGTAAAACAATATTGATTTTCACACTTTGTTACCCCATTTCACCCTCTCAGGGGTTGAATTTTGAAAAAGCCTGAAACACGTATTCACTTATTTTTTTATTGAATCATTTTCAATAAAAAATTCAGAGGATGCAATAACGCTTCTGGTCAATTCAATATCGTCACACATAGAAAATGGGGATAACTGTGTCGCTGTGTTTTTAGACCTGGCTAGGGCGTTCGACACTGTTTCAGTTGGCCTCCTACTTAAGAAATTGGAATCCATTGGAATCAGGGGACTAACGCTGGAATGGTTCCGAACGTACCTTATGAACCGAAATCAGTTTGTAAAAATTGGTTCCCTAGTAAGCGACCGTATTCCCATAAACTTTGGCGTCCCACAGGGCAGTATACTCGGCCCAACCCTGTTTACACTGTATATAAATGACGTCGTCGGTTATCCCCTGAAAAATGCAGAAATTATCACATATGCGGATGACACCGCCATTTTGTTTCATGGCAGAGACTGGAGCCGTGTATACTGCCTCGCAGAAGAAGGCTTAGCTCGTATTTCCACATTATTAGACAGTAATTTACTGACACTTAACACTATAAAAACGAAATTTATTGCTTTTTCAAAAACGTGTGTCTCTAGCCCTCCCTCGGATATATCGTTAACAATTCATCGCTGCCAACATAATGTCACGCAATTTCGATGCTCATGTAGTCCTATCGAACGCACAACGTCCATTAAATATTTAGGTGTCATAATTGACGAAAACCTTTCCTACAAAAACCACATATCAGACCTATCCAGTCGTGCTAGAAAACTTATCTTCATCATGAAGAAGTTAAGAGACTGCACTCCATTTGATGTAATACGGCAAGTTTATGTTGCTCTATGTCAGTCTATTCTTCAATACTGCGTGGGGGTCTGGGGCAGCGCTGGTAAATCTGCGTTCATATCTGTAGAAAGAGCTCAACGTGCTCTCATTAAAGTAATACTAAAAAAACCGTACAGATATTCAACGGACAATGTCTATGCTGACTTTAAAGTTCTTCGAGTCCGACAACTTTACGTATTAAATGCCACCGCAAAAGCACATAAGAATTTTTTAAATCATCCAGACAGTATGGAGATTGCCTCCAGACGTGTATTCAGACTACCAGTACCCCGTGCCACCTCACTTCTTACACGCAGAAGCCCTGCGTTCGCCCATAGCTCCACATACAACAAAATCTGTAAATTGTGTGATCTCAAAGACTGCTCTGTATTCAATTGTAAAAAGAAAATAATAGAATTACTTCTAAAAATGTCATATGATGACACTGAAGACTTAATTTAAGCTTAATATAGGTACGTAGTAATAGTATTTACAGCACATACACACACACAATACCACGCTCAGAACTCACTCACTCACATACATACAGACACACACACACACACACGCGCAACACACATACGCAACACGCAACACACACATACGCAAAACTTAACGCACTCACACACACACACACACACACACACACAAACACGCGCGCAAACGCGCAAAAAACACACATTAAAAAGTATTACCTATATAGTAATTATGTGATAAAAACCTATCATCGCGCGGGCATACAAAATACATTATCATATCATAATCGATCTTGAAATTAATATTTACCTACTTAATATGTTTTTAATGTTAATTTCCCTTATGAACACGTATTGCTTTCTATTTCCTAAAGTTAGACTTAAAATGATACAACATTACACTTTCCAAGGTATAATTATAAAAATAATAACTGTTCTAACAGCTACTCAACATTGCTCTGTTCTACACAAATCGAGTTCTAACAAGAGTGATGTAGTAACCCATCACAAAAGTAACTCGATATCACAATATCGATAAAACTGTAAGCACCAAGAATAAATTCACTATTAGCTGATCGGGTCATAACAACTATATTTTTAATTAAGGTCTAGTGAAACATATAACTACGTAGCTTGTCGCATTCTTGCAGTATTTGTGCTAATAATCAACGACATTCCTACCGAATGTTGGTTAAACTATTCAAATCAGATATATATATATGAAATGCATACGATACATAGATTTACAAGCGTAATTGTCAACAACTGCTCTAAAACTTGGTCTGGATAAACTTATACCTCATTTGTATCGACATTCATAGCGTCCACCTCACTGATTGACATCACTAGCTCACACAAACTAGTTTTACGATTTATCTTTGTTTACTTTACTTACGCTCGCAGCTCAGTAAGTTTTCCAACTACCCTCCAAATTTAAAATAATGTGAATCGCAATCTATGTAAAACTAATAATTATATTTTTATAATTAAGTACTTAAGCGTTTAAGTACATAAGCGCTTTATTTATGTATAAAGTAGTCACTAATGAAACTAAAGGTATGTAAACACGTATGCCATAGTTATTTAGCTTGCACATCTTATTAGTCTTATTTCCTATTTAGATACGCACTCGGAAATCCAAGATACAGGTCTTGAGCCTAGTTTGGATTTCACAGAACTCTCTATTCAATGTTTGTCGGTACCACTCTGTAATTTTAACGTGCATTATCGATCTGTAACTCGTTTTTGATAATAAACATTTTTCATTTTCATTTTCATTTTTTTCATTTTCATTTGTGTGTGAAGTTTAGAATAGAAAAGACTATCTAATCTTGTTTCTCCATACAAACTTTGAACCCCCGTTTCATCCCCTTAATGGGTGAATTTTAGAAAATCATTTCTATGAGGGAATTAATGTCGTAATAACTATCTGATATGCCAAATTTTAGCACAATCCGAAACAATATCGATTTTCAGACATTGTTACCCCATTTCACCCTCTTAAGGGGTGAATTTTGGAAAATCCTTTCTTAATACACCCTTACGTACTAAGACAAATATACCCTCCAAATTTCAAGTCTCTGCGACCAGCGGTTTAGGCTATGCGTTGTCTGTCAGTCAGTCAGTATGTCAGGACAAAGATTCTTATAGTATTAGACTAGAAGTTCCCCGCGGCTTCTCCCGCGTTAAAGACTTCTTTTATTTACTTAAAACTTTTATTTTGTAAAAACTCTTCTATCATTAAAAGACACCAAAGAAGTAAAAGCTAAATCGGTTCACCCGTTTTCAAGTTCTTGCGTGACTAAGGGCAATAGGGATCCATATTTATAAAACCTGAAAAACCATATTGATTTTCAGACTTTTTACCAACCCCTTGCAAACATCCTGCAACACGTATTTACTTATTTATTTACAGAAGTACTAGTAACAAGTACATCGTACATAGTACAAGTAAATCTATAAATTAATAAATCTAATTAAAAATAATAAGTAATATCTGGGGGAATTTTTTGGAAAATCCTTTTTAAGCGGATACCTACGCCATAATAACTATCTGCATTCTAAATTTCAGCGCAATCCGAAACAATATTGATTTTCAGACTTTATTACCCCACTTCACCCTCTTAGGGTGGCATTTTCAAAAAGCCTGATACTCGTATTTACTTGCAGAAGTACTAGTGTGAAATGTCGAAAAAAATGACTATCCAAACTTTGAACCCCCGCTTCATCCCCTTAAAGAGTGAATTTTGAAAAATCCTATCTTAGCAGATACATACGTCAAAATAACTGTCTGCATGCCAAATTTCAGCGCAATTCGAAACAATATTGATTTTCACACTTCGTTACCCCAATTCAGCCTCTTAGGGGTTGAATTTCGAAAAAGCCTGAAACACGTCATTTTTTATGTATTAACTGAAGCACTTGTGTGAAGTTTCGAATGGAAAAAACTATCTAATGTTGAATTTTCATACAAACATTGAACCCCCGTTTCCTCCCCTTAAGAGGTGAATTTTAGAAAATCATTTATCAGAAAGAACTAATGTCGTAATAACTATCTCCATACCAAATTTCAGCGCAATCCGAAATAATATTAATTTTCAGACTTTGTTACCCTATTTCACCCTCTTAGGGGTGGAATTGCAAAAAATCTTAAAAAATCTATTTACTGATTTTTTTACTGAATCACTTACATGAATTTTTCCAATAAAAAATACTATCTAATCTTGTTTCTCCATACAAACTTTAAACCCCCATTTCATCCCCTAAAGGGGTGAATTTTGACAAATCGTTTCTTAGTACACCCTTACGTACTAAGACAAATATACTTTCCGAATTTCAAGTCTCTACGACCAGTGGTTTAAGCTGTGCGTTGTCTGTCAGTCAGTCAGTCAGTCAGTCAGTTAGTCAGTATGTCAGGACAAAGATTCTTATAGTATTAGAAGAAGAAGAAGAATAGATAGATTGGGTGAGCTTTTTGTATATCATGATGTTCAATTATTTTTAACCTACTTCAAAAAAAGGAGGAGGTTTCTCAATTCGACCGTATATATATATATTTTTTTTATGTTTGTTCGCGGATAACTTCGTCGTTTATGAACCGATTTTGATTATTCTTTTTTTGTTCGAAAGGAGATATAGCAAGTGTAGTACCATGGTAATTTTATCGAGGTTTGATAAGTATCTCTAGAGATATTGAGATAAACATCTCAAAATTGGTACTGAAAATGAATAGCGCGGCATTGATGTCGGTTCTTTTTTAGTTTTTAAACGATATTATTTTATTCCTACTTTATACTCTCAGTAATTTTCGTAACATTTATTTTCAACCGACTTCCAAAAAGAAGGAGGTTCTCCATTTATCTGTATGTTTTTTTTTAGTATGTGTGTATATGTAACGATTATTCCGTCAATTCTAAACCGATTCGAATGATTCTCTTTGTAATCGCTAGGGTACGTTTTCGAGGTGGTTCCATTGTATTTTCATCGAGATCTAATAAGTATCTCCAGAGATATGACGATAAACGTCTCAAACTTGCTACAGAAATTGACTCACGGGGCATTGTAGTCGATTGTTTTAGTTTTTAAACTGTCTTAATTAATCTCAATTTCATTTTTAATGCTTACAGTGCAAGGGGCAGCGGCCGGTTTAACTAAAAAACATTGGTTTATTTAAAAAAAATAACAAACTGGCCAAGTGCAAGTCGGACTCGCACTCGTAGGGTTCCGTAACACAGTAAAGTATTTTATAACTATAAATTTTCACCACCAAAAATTTAACTTTGTTTAGTATGGTGCAGCATATATTTTTGTAGATTTTTCACTCCCTTACCTTAAAAGTTAGAGGGGTTGGACCACACATTTTACCACTTTAGAAGTGTCTATCTAATGGTTTTAAAAACCTCATTATCATCCTTAAAGACCTATTCTATAGACACCCCGCACGTATAGGTTTGATGAAAAACATTTTTTTTTTAGATTCAGTTCCATGTATGGGGAGCCCCCCTAATCTTTATTATATTTGTATAAAAATCGTAAAGCGGTTTACAGAATACACCAACCTAGCTACCAAGTTTCAACTGTGTAATCTTAATAGTTTCGGAGTAAAGTGGGGCTGTGACATACGGACGGACAAACAGGCTGACAGACGGACATGACGAATCTATAAGGGTTCCGTTTTTTGCCATTCGTCTACGGAACCCTAAAAATTATTAATCCATCGCCTATTTATTCAATTGCTGAATAATAATTATTTGACATCATGAATGAATAACCTGGTGTACCACTTTTACTAAGAAATTAAGATAACGCTATGATAATGCTTTAACCTAAAATACCGACTTCACATGCCACGAGAGTCAGTTTCAGTAGCATGTTTGAGATGTTTAAATCTATATCTCTGAAGGTTCTTATCAACTTTCAATGAATTGTATAATGAGATGAAAAAATGCATGAAAAAAATAATCATTCGAATCGGTTCATAATTGGCGGAGTAATCGGTACGTACACACCGCAGCGTCCTGCGTGCGCGATCTAGGCGGCGATCAGATAGCGCAGTAGTATTTGTACCGGCTGGTTCACACCAAACGCGATCAGAAAACAATTGAAAAGTATTGAGATAGCGCATCGCAGGACGCCGCGGTGTGGCCGTAATCTAACAAAAATTAAAGAACAAACAAAACGTACATGGTTAACCTTTTCCTTATCCGTGTCCTTTTTTGAGGTCTGTTAAAAATATCACTAAAACATTAGTTTTGATAATAAGCTTTTGAAAATACAATAAAAAATAATTCTTCGAATTTCACCCGGAATAGCTACAAAACCTTAGAAATAGAGCAAGGAAATGACCACCGGAAACCGGAAGTGGCCGTTAGTCATTAGCCAATAAACGAAGCTTACCGACCGATCAAGCTCTTAGAATTGATTTGGACCGTATTGCCCCCAAATATATAGAGAATTAGATATAAAACAGATGAGAGCTATTGAGGGATAATGACAAATGTATTGAGGAAAATAATTCGGACAATAATCGATGGCAAACACGTTGGTTTTTTTGGCAGCTTATTTTATTCGTAGTTTTTCGTTTAATTGATGTAATGTACTCGAGTGGTATGTTACTTGTAATAAAGTAAACATGGTGAATTTTTAAAGTAGCCGTGGAGGAATTTCAGGTAAAGCGCGTTTTAATCACAATTTTAACTAAAACTCAACTCAACGAGATGTTGAACTCAAAGGTTCAACTCAAACATTATTCTTTGAAAGTTAAAGGTAAGAAAAGTTGTAGTCAATTAGAACGTAGTTTTGCTTATATGGAAAGTAATGTGTAGTGGGCAAAACCACCACACATTACTTTCCATTCAACACTAGGCAGTGGTTGGAAATGAAGAGCTGAGAATCGAGCTCAGTGGCGTGCCACAGGAGACGTCTATGTCCAGCAGTGGACGAATATTGGCTGGTGACTGAAGTGATGAATGATGATTGCTGTATTTATATATTATAAGCGTTAAAAATTAAAGGGGGTTCCCATACAAAAAACGTGTTTTTTACTTTAGCGCCATCTATGGACGATTTTTACGAACGACCTTATTAATAATATTAATTATCTACCCTAACACCTTTGTGTTAACGTTCATTTAGTTGGTGTTAGAAGTTCGTTAGATGGCGTTGTAGTTAATAAGCATGTTTAGTATTGACATTATACTGCGGTCCGCTCGGAACCCTCCGTGTGCGAGACGAAAGTCTGACTCGCACTTGGCCAGGTTTATTTTTTAATAGAAGCTGGGTTACAGCTCTAAAATGAAGAAAACGAATGAAAAAGGCTCAGGTATTTTATTGGCATTATATATGTTATTGGCATATAAATTATAAGATGTATATGCCAATAACATTATATGATTGTTTTGAGCACCTAAATCATGTCTTCAAAAAAACATTGACATCCACTAGATCCCCTTTTATTCGATTTTGTTTCCAATACGAAAACTTTTGGGTCCTTTCTCAGGGAGTTGCAAAAATAACTACCTGGCGAACTCTTTCAGAATATAAATGCGATACCATCCTTTCGTCAAACAAACTGCGCAATCAGGTACAATAATAGGCATATATATAACTTTTTTATTCGCAGTAGTTTTATATAGGTAGATTTGCATCCAGGCCTAGTGGTGTCAAAAAATATGCATAAAGCCTATTTACAGTTTTGTTAACCGACGAAAAAAAAACGGAGGAGGTTGTCAAGTCGACGCGTATACATATTTTTTTTATGTATGACCACGCATATCTTTTTACAGACTAGTCTGATTTCGATAATTCTTTTTTTAGTAACGAAATTGTTCGAGCCGTTTTGAATAAATCAACAAAAATAATGGATAAATGTAGGTACCATTATTTTGATGATTTTATCATATCATAAATGTATGTCAACAAACACTGGAAAAAACAAAGAGCCGAAAATCGGGCTCAGTTGCGTGTCTTGAGAGAGGCATACGCAGCAATATGCCAGCAGTGGATTGATACCGGCTGATTATGATGATGATGATGATGATTTTTTTTTTTGTTATGATTGGCAAACAAGCCTGACCGTAAGCGGTTACCGTCGGCTATGGACAACTGCAACACCATGAGTGCTGTTGATGCGTTGCCGACCTTTGAGGAATTTGTGGATACCCTTTTTAAAAAATTCCATCCTATATTTAGATGGAACGATCGCGGTGGGTAGATCATTCCACATCTTACAGGTACGCGGTAAAAATCCTCGGTTAAAACCGGTAGTTCGAGATGTCCAGGTCTGTAAGATGTGAGGGTGAGCTTTTTGACGGTGCCGAGCAGTACGATATAAGAATGGCAATGGTGGAATCAGGAGAAAAAGCTCTTCAGATGCTTCAGATTATATTTTATAGGTGGTACCATTTAAATTTCATCGAGATATGTTCAGTATCTTCAGAGATATGAAGATAAACACCTCAAACTTAGTATTGAAATTGACTGGCGTGACGTTGGGAGTAAAGTTTTTTAGTTTTTTATGTGATCTTAAATTATTTTTATTATTTTTATAGAGCATAAATGTTAAAATAACGTTTGTCTAGGTCAGGAGTAAGCAATGACGCGTGCTTTTAACATGGTAGATTATGGCCACAAAAAATTGGAAAAAAAAAACTTTTTAACAAAAATATTAAACTGCCAAAAAAAATGAAAAGCAAAAAATAATGAAATTTTTTATTTAACCTTAACTAATAACGATGTTCTTAAACTACTGTATAAATAAGGATATATTTTTGTAATTGTTATGAGTTTTTAACTAAACATCATAACTAAGTTCTTAAACTAATGTAAGTATGTATACCTAAGTAATTTTGAGTCGGCGCCATATAATATATAAATAAGCAAAGATCACTAAATAACCTCTTAAATTTAAAGAAATAATCAAATCAATTTAACAATGCAACGTGAACTCTCCAGCGATGAACATAAACATTCCAAAAAATGCGCTTCCACACGACCCACAGACTAAATAGAGATGCACGACCACTCGCAACGACGTGTGCCCATCACGCGCCGCCACAGAACACTATATGTGGTGCTACCCGTTCGGGTTGCAGTCTCGCTGACAATAACTTCGCCAACACTCGGCATTTTCCGGCGAACTGGCGTGTCGCGCTAGTCGGTACAAATACTACTGCGCTATCTGATCGCCGCTTAGATCGCGCACGCAGGAAGCTACGGTGTCTGCGTACCTTTAATGATTTATAATGAACTAGATGTGCCCCCGGCTTCGCCTGCATTAAACAGTATCCTATAGCCTCAATAATAATAAAATAATGCTCAATACTGGCTATTCCTGTGCAAAATTTCAGGCAAATCGGTCAAGCCGTTTATTCGAAAAGAGATCTAATATTTAAAAAAATAAATAAATAAAAATGAGTGTATTGTCAGAATAGAAAAATAAAATTAACTAGTTACAAATTACAAGCGTTTTCTAATCTTAAAATCGGAATATACTGAAAACCAGTTCTACGGATATTTACATCTCCGCAGAACAGTACTGAGGTTCTGCGGAGATGTAAATATCCGTAGAACTGGTTTTCAGTATATTCCGTTGCTCAAACTAAGATGTTTGACGAGCTTAGGTTTAAGTGTTAGCGGGTGAATATATAACAGCAAAAATAAAAATTATATTAACAATATCAATAACTCTTACACAAAAAAGATGTTTTACACTAGGAATAAGAAAGTTTGTTTAAGAAGGCAAAAAAAACAAGACCAAAAAATTCAATTATTAATAATATACAACTAGTTTAAACAATATAATATGATGAATCTATCATTGTCTATTCGCAATTTCCAAAAATAATTAAAAATATCTGGACCCCCTGACTCGACAGCCAGAAAAAAGTATCCTATATCCTATTCTACCCTATGAACTGTCTTTATGCATAATTTTAGCTAAATCGGTCCAGCCGTTTGGCAGTGAAGAGGTCCAAACAAACAAACAAATATACAAACTTTTGCATTTATTTGTGTTGATTGTATGGAATTGTTTAACAATTGGATGCTTTGGATGCATCGTCAAAGACAAAAAGCAAAATTAAACCCTGTAGTTAAGCTATTAGTGTCACCAAAATCTTTATCGCAAACACAGAAATATTCTTATCTATCTATCTATCATCTAATACTATAAGAATCTTTGTCCTGACATACTGACTGACTGACTGACTGACTGACTGACAGAACACAAACAGCCTAAGCCGCTGGTCGTAGAGACTTGAAATTAGAAGGGTATATTTGTCTTAGTACGTAAACGTGTACTAAGAAAGGATTTTCCAAAATTCACTTCCTTAAGGGATGAAATGGGGGTTCAAAGTTTGTATGGAGAAGATTGTAAGATAGTATTTTCTAATCGTTTCTTCGCACAAGTACTTCAGTTAATAAATAAGGAAATAGGTGTTTCAGGCTTTTTCGAAATACCACCCTAAAAGAGTGAAGTGGGGTAACAAAGTCTGAAATCAATATTGTTTCGGATTGCGCTGAATTTTGGCATGCAGGTAATTATTTTGACGTATGATTTTTCAAATTTCACTCTTTAAGGTGATGAAACGGGGGTTCAAAGTTTGAACCGGTTGGTTTTAAATATTTTGATGTCTTTTATGATAGAAAGGTTTTTACAAAATAAATGTTTTAAGTACATAACGGGCGAAGCCGCGGGGTACTTGTTATTAATATTTCTGTTATCGCAAAGTTCGAGCAGACGTCTTACTCCACGCATACGAATTCATCAGGTTAATTTCCACGGTTCATGTACCAAACGTGAATTATTAAGGCGTGTCGCCTAAACTTCATTCCTCCATTAGTAGGGTCATGCTACCTCCGCTAAATTACTGCTATGATGGATTGCGATACTACATTACAAATTACTGCCGGCTTAGGTACACGAGTTTATTACGGTAAGGTGTTTTACTTAGAAACGGTAACGTTATATGGAATTATTAACAGCGCCTTATGGGTGATGCTTAGTTAAGTTCTGTGTGTTGCTTAATCGTTTTTTTTTAGTTTTGGTGTATAATTTCGGTAGCTGTTGTTGTAGAAGCTATTTAAATTGGAGATAATTTAAATATCGTTAAAATCTTTTTTAAAGACTTTATGTGGTATGCGAATGATTTTAGTCTGTGTCTTGTCTCTAATCTGGCAATTGTCAAAGTACCTTGATACAACAATATAGTCATTTCCCGTGAATAATATATTAGAAACAAAGCCAAAAGTTGCAACCGAATAGTTGACAGTATAAATCTAAAGCCGTCTACTGTTGACCCTTAGGCGCCACTATCATAGGCGCGCCCTTTAACATCGAAAGGAAACCCTTGTGATACGACTACATTACAGCTTTCTCAGCAACAACTACAAAATACAAATACTTTGCAAAATGCCAATGTTTTATCTAATAAGATAAACCGTTTCAAAACCAATTAGCAAAAGCACCGGAACATGTTATTCCGGAGGTTGCGGGTTCAAGTCCCGTCGGTACGATGAAATTTTGGATTGTGTTTAACAATTTACAAAAATATAAAGTGTGAAACACTTCAAAGAAACATAATATTTGATTTACGCAGTGCAACATCTCTCGTCGGATTTGAAAACTGTAATGTATTCTTCCGAATGATTAACTTACGTAATAAGTAGTCATAGATGGCGCCACCAATGCATAATTGGGTTAACAAAATGCAATCCACTAATTTCGTCGTAACGATGCTTCGCACCGTGGCTTAATTGGCAAAAGCACCGGAACATGTTATTCCGGAGGTTGCGGGTTCAAGTCCCGTCGGTACGATGAAATTTTGGATTGTGTTTAACAATTTACAAAAATATAAAGTGTGAAACACTTCAAAGAAACATAATATTTGATTTACGCAGTGCAACATCTCTCGTCGGATTTGAAAACTGTAATGTATTCTTCCGAATGATTAACTTACGTAATAAGTAGTCATAGATGGCGCCACCAATGCATAATTGGGTTAACAAAATGCAATCCACTAATTTCGTCGTAACGATGCTTCGCACCGTGGCTTAATTGGCAAAAGCACCGGAACATGTTATTCCGGAGGTTGCGGGTTCAAGTCCCGTCGGTACGATGAAATTTTGGATTGTGTTTAACAATTTACAAAAATATAAAGTGTGAAACACTTCAAAGAAACATAATATTTGATTTACGCAGTGCAACATCTCTCGTCGGATTTGAAAACTGTAATGTATTCTTCCGAATGATTAACTTACGTAATAAGTAGTCATAGATGGCGCCACCAATGCATAATTGGGTTAACAAAATGCAATCCACTAATTTCGTCGTAACGATGCTTCGCACCGTGGCTTAATTGGCAAAAGCACCGGAACATGTTATTCCGGAGGTTGCGGGTTCAAGTCCCGTCGGTACGATGAAATTTTGGATTGTGTTTAACAATTTACAAAAATATAAAGTGTGAAACACTTCAAAGAAACATAATATTTGATTTACGCAGTGCAACATCTCTCGTCGGATTTGAAAACTGTAATGTATTCTTCCGAATGATTAACTTACGTAATAAGTAGTCATAGATGGCGCCACCAATGCATAATTGGGTTAACAAAATGCAATCCACTAATTTCGTCGTAACGATGCTTCGCACCGTGGCTTAATTGGCAAAAGCACCGGAACATGTTATTCCGGAGGTTGCGGGTTCAAGTCCCGTCGGTACGATGAAATTTTGGATTGTGTTTAACAATTTACAAAAATATAAAGTGTGAAACACTTCAAAGAAACATAATATTTGATTTACGCAGTGCAACATCTCTCGTCGGATTTGAAAACTGTAATGTATTCTTCCGAATGATTAACTTACGTAATAAGTAGTCATAGATGGCGCCACCAATGCATAATTGGGTTAACAAAATGCAATCCACTAATTTCGTCGTAACGATGCTTCGCACCGTGGCTTAATTGGCAAAAGCACCGGAACATGTTATTCCGGAGGTTGCGGGTTCAAGTCCCGTCGGTACGATGAAATTTTGGATTGTGTTTAACAATTTACAAAAATATAAAGTGTGAAACACTTCAAAGAAACATAATATTTGATTTACGCAGTGCAACATCTCTCGTCGGATTTGAAAACTGTAATGTATTCTTCCGAATGATTAACTTACGTAATAAGTAGTCATAGATGGCGCCACCAATGCATAATTGGGTTAACAAAATGCAATCCACTAATTTCGTCGTAACGATGCTTCGCACCGTGGCTTAATTGGCAAAAGCACCGGAACATGTTATTCCGGAGGTTGCGGGTTCAAGTCCCGTCGGTACGATGAAATTTTGGATTGTGTTTAACAATTTACAAAAATATAAAGTGTGAAACACTTCAAAGAAACATAATAATCAAACAAAAATTAACACTGAATTTTAAAAACTGTTCTAATTTTACTATAATTTTCGGTTCAAATGAATTTGTGATCACAGTAACAACTAGCTATCGTACAGTCAACTCTCGAAAACTAAATTAATAATCAGATAATATTTAAATTACTTATCTCAATCTCATCAAATTAATTTTGTTTTATTTTTGTGTTCATTTCAAAATAATACAATAAAGCCTTGGAACAAATTATTAAAACAATAAGTACATTATTAAAACATACAAGCGATCTTATCTTTATTTTAGCATAATTATACAAAAACAACATTTCCAAGAAAGGAAATAATTTCAAATAAATGAGTCCGGGGTAATTAATTACATTATTATATTATTTCAATAAAATAAATAAATAAAATAAATAAAAAAAACATTTATTTCATCTCACAACAAGGATCTTAATTTAACATACAAAAGTAAGAAATTAGGCTAGTTTAATAAATGTAACCTATCGTTGTGAGAGACTAGTGCCTGAAATAGGTTTTGAAAAAACCTGTAGTACAGGTCACCAGTGCCCCCCCGCGGATCGTTATTCAACTTCAATAAGCCGGCGCTATTTTCTACTACAATATAAGCTGGAAAATTTTGTTAAGAAACCTTCGTAGAAACAAATTACGGTCTTTGGAAACAAAAATTGAATCAAGCGGACGCTGTGTTACAGCGATTAATATAATTGATTTAATAGTATCTAACGGCACCCTACTTTCTTATTTAAATTTATATTTCATTCATATTTTGTTTATTTTTTTTTGTATAAGTATTTATGTTTAACTGTACATGCCGCATGTGTCTATTTCAAGAGCAAGCTTAAAGTGTTCTCGGTAATATAACTGACTATCTATTTATCACCTATCAACTTAAATTCCACCCCTCAGATATAACCCTACATATGAAAAAATAATCAATGAAATTGTTTAAGAATTTACGCAGAACTAAAGAAACTACTCCCTTTCTTAGAGTCGGTAACAATAGTGCTTCATTTTCTACATTATAATGGAAATATCATAGCCGAGTTAAGAGTCAGGCCTAACGTGTTTACCATTTTCGACTAGATCATTGCTTACTACCAGGCTAGATAGTGATCTCGTAAGCAAAGTTAAACCACTGTCTAACGCTAGCCCATCAGAAATGAAAAAAAAAATAACATACAGACGAACTGAAACCCTCATCCTTTTTTGTGAAGTCGGTTAAAAAATACTAGTAGTACTTAAAGTAAATAACGACCCAAACAAACAGTTTAGGTACTTTCAATAAAATATTACCTAAAAAATCTACTAAATATTATAGATGTGTAACTTTCTATGTTTGTTATTTAATTACGCAAACGGCTTGGCGAATTTTGTAAGCAAACAACTTATGAGCTAGATTAAATCAGAGAAAACTGTTCATGAAATAAACCTTTCATAAGCATGCTTCGGAGCACAACTAGTAACACATAAAACCTAAAGCCTGCTACTCAGCCGCAGATAGGTAGTTTGTAAATACATTCTTTATATTTTATAAGTTATGTAATTTCAATTTTATTTTTCTAGACTTTTATTATTTGGCCTAGATTTAGTAACTGCGCTAGACGCAACGTTACAATATTTATCTAGATTTAAAGATACTGCGAAGCTTTGATCACTGTATTCTCTCTGTGAAGACACAGAGCAGCGGTGCTGTATCAGAACAAGCTTATTTCAAAGCTAGCCAATGTTCTGGTGTCAAATTGAATGTGGTGCTCGCGGTTTCTATTATCCTGTCCAAAGCGGAGCTACGAATTCCTAATTGTGGATATTCCATACCTCACCAAAAATTACTACTTGAGTTGTGTGTATTTGAAGTACTCGTACATCTAAGGGTGCGTACAGACTATGTAACATAACCCCTCCTCCGGCTCGTGACCTGATTCGGGTCTATGCACTTACCCGCGCAACTGGCGCGTCACCTAAATAAGGTGATTTCGTTTTGGCGTCTTTGAGCGGGAATAATTACGACCATAGACGTTTTTATATGACCGTGCTGCTCTTAAGTGTAGGGAAAATGACAAGGATGGCATATAATATCAGAACTCCTTTAGTCTGGAGCCAAATCTTTGTGTTCCAAGAGTTTTTATGTATTTCACTCGATGCGTCTCAGTGAGGCAGTTTTTGTTTTTAGATTTTGGTGTAAAAAAAATTATACAGAGGTGCCGTTTTCGAATGTTATAATGTCAATAGAGTATCTATATAGTAGATAAAACGAATACATTAAAACAATGTTTTAATTTCTTAATTATCACAAATATAGTTAATAAATTCGGGAAAAATAAAAAAATCGCTAACCTTTATTTTCAACTTGAATTTGACAATACATTTAATTTTATTTCATTTAATTCATTATACATTAAATTTTAGCTTGTTTCAAAACAATCCTAACTATAGTAATAATACGTAGGTTTAAAGCAAACATTTAGAGTTATCAGCATTTTAAGTGGCCTCGGCCAAAAACTGAACAGAAACGACTGAAATGTTATAAAATTGTTATTTCACATGTTTCAGATAATGTAGACACGGAATGTTATAAAACATGATATTTCAACATGTTTTATAACATCACATTGTTAAGTATGATTTTTAACCGATTTTCAAAATGGAGGAGGTTCTCAATTCATCTGTATGGAAAGTTTTATGACATCGCCTCAACTTTTTTTTCCAACTTTCGCATGTCGCCGACATGCATTAAAGCAGGTGCTGATTAGTGGATATGATGTATGACATTCAGGTCTAGCTGTGATTGGCGGACGCTTCCGCAGCCATATTTGTATACATGCTAATGTGTCAATGTCATGTTGTCATAGTAGCTAGGTACTATAGTTACACATAACAAACAGTTTCACTTGCATCGTAGTTTCATAAAACCCCAGCACACATTTTTACAAAGTACTACTCTTTGTTTATGTAATATTTTTTATTGCGGTCAACGTGTATTATATTATTAAGAGGGCTGTGTTTACTTTCCTGCTGAGGAAGATAAAAAATAACCCCCTCATAAGTGACAATGTGCCATGAATAAGCCTTTTCCATTTATATGCCCTTTCAACTTAGCGTTGAATCATTCACAACTCCACGTCGCGTCAACAAACACTGTCGTGAGAAAGGGGCCATGTGGTGGCTTTGGAATGGACTTGAGCATTATGGCCAGCTCGAATTTGGCTTACTTTACCTTTACTCACTTTTGCACTTAATTCCACCGATAAGCGATTAGACAGCTTTTTGAGGTAATTTTCTTGAACTTTGTGGCTGCTTGTTTAAGGTGCCTTACCGTTACCATAGATTAAGGCCCTAACTTAGACTACTACATCGATTACATGACGCAAAAGTGACAAAATGTTTAAGGCACTAACTTTAATATGTAACATCATATGTACCAACATTTTAAAGTATTCTATTCTACAAAAATGTGTCTTTAAAACCGTAATATGTAGTTTTATTGAAAGTAAAACATGATCTTTTGCTTGTAGGTCTGCATTTATATAATAGTAAACAGTAATAATCATTTTAATTAAATGCATTATGAAATTTATTCGATACTGCGTTTTAATATAATCACATAAATGTCAATATTATTAGTTAGTTAGTTATTATATTAGTTGTAAAGGTATTGATTGACTAATGATTTAAACGTAGGAAACTAAAATATATAAAGTTCATCCCCATATCTTACAAGTCTCGTACCCGTTTAAACCGTGGCTTCCTGCTTCTCACCTATTTAGATGTGGCACGAACTTCTCCTCACGATCTTCCCCATGAGCTATAGAATGGAGGCTTTTAAAAAAGGTATCCATAAATTCCTTAGAAGTCATCATCAGCGCCCACGTTGTTGCAAATGTCAATAGGCGATGCCGACTGCTTAACATCAACGGGCCGTCAGCTTGTTTGCCAACTATAACATAAATAACCGGCCAAGTGCGTGTCGTGCCACGCGCAGTGTTGGGTTCCGTAGTAGCCTGTTATTCAATGCAAGTCTTTACCCGTTATAAACAAGCAACTAAGTACACTCCGTCTTTGTCACTTTAAAGGATTTATTCTAAGGATTTTGTATTTGGTACAAAATTATCCAACACCCAAGTTCAACGACTGCTAAACTAATAAAGTTATCTTAACCGCTATAATTTTCCTTTAAAGTTCATGAGTTCCGCTATTATCACGAATTTTTCCAGATTTTTCAAGCCCGCAGTTTAACTTTTAGAAGGGGGGGACGCCCTACTGGAACAAAAATTTGCACTTTAAAGTTTAATATTTCATAAATGGAGCATTCAATCGAAAAATGGTATTAGCAAGCCTTAAGTCATTTTAAAAGACCTATTCAACGATACCCACACGATGGGGTAGACGATGAAAAAAATATTCACCCCCACTTCTCATATAGGAGAGCTAACCTAAAAAAAAATTTTTTTCAAAATTTTATTTCAGCACTTTGTTGGCGTGATATATATACATACCTACACAAAATTACAGCTTTCTAGTATTAACGGTCTCTTAGAAAAACCTCGGACAAGACAGACAGACAGACAGACAGACAGGCGGACATGACGAAACTATAAGGGTTCCTTGTCAGGACTACGGAACCCTAAAAAATCAAGCGAAGAAATAACACATTTTCGATTGCTACGAATACTTAATTTACAAACACTATGTAACAAAAGAAACAATTATGCCGACTAAGAAGGAACTTGAAGGCTCTTTAATAGCGTTTCAAGACTTTTTTCTCGCTGGCTTGAAAAGAAAGAAATGCGAATTACTGTAATTGTTTCTTTGTAGATTGAGGTTTGGAATTTAGTAATACGAATACTATTTGCAGCACTTTTCTGTAAAGGAAAGGAAAATCAACTTTTTTAAAGGTTGGAATTTCTTTTAACAGTGTATAGTTAGTTTTTGCCAGATGCTTTACTTTCGAATATAGAACCTTATCCATAAAGAAATCCTTTTTTTTCATTATTACTTATGATATGTTTAATGGTTTCCTAGTTACAATATTATTTTATACTAAAGTTACCTCATTGATTTATTTAAATGTCATTAAACTTGCAATGTGTGTATCAGCGACGTACTACCCCATTTAAATTTTAATATCTGAGCGCGGAGATGTTTACTTTACAGGTCACCGTAATGGTCTAAACTAACATCGAGTTTGTGGGCGTGGATTTACGAGTATGTAGGACTTATTATTCTGATGATTTAGCTGAAAGTGCTCACCCTTCAATCGGGGTCTTGGGATAGTAGGTACGTCGCTGTTGTGTATAATGCATGTTTGTTTAGATCAAATCTAGCAAGCTGAATTAGAACCACTTCCTCATATCGTACGGAGATGATATTTCACATGTTGGTTCCAAACCAGGAAACTCCTGAATAAAACTGTTCAAATCGCGAGTGAACAAGTAT
Organism: Cabera pusaria; assembly: GCA_954871355.1. Lineage (NCBI taxonomy): Eukaryota > Metazoa > Arthropoda > Insecta > Lepidoptera > Geometridae > Cabera > Cabera pusaria. Next base: position 17,232,160 of record OX940896.1, read on the forward strand.
TTTCTAGATAAGCGCGCTACATCGATGTTCGCATCGTCAATTAACATAAAGTTTTGCGTTTTCAGTTTTATTTATATTATGTTAACAAACCAAGGTATGACTTAAAATCGCTGAATTCATATTTAGAAAGTAAAATTCCTTCAAAGCCGCGCGCCTTTTTAGCGCGGTAAAGAGAATGCTAAAAGATTTAAAATGGTGAAGCAAAATTTTTTGAAGGAAAAAGTCAAAGTTCTCACATCATTTTATAGTTCGTCTTTGCTCTAACTTAAGTTATTTAATTAGGTCTGTTGGAGTGAATGTTCAAAAGCGTACTTAATTAGATGCAGTGGTGTTCAGTTACCACATTTATTATCTTTACTTGAACGCCGTATTATTTATAGTGGTTACTTTTAATATGAAATGGTTGAATTTTTAACAAAGTTACTGATACATCGTCTCTAGTACTGTGTCTATATTTTTTTACGGCTCTGAGGAATAAACAAACTTTAATAACGTTGTGAAAAATAAGTGAAGTGAAAAAAAATCCTGACATTCAAAATTGGAAGTCCTTCCTACAACTTCCGTTAATATTTTTTTTTCGTCATTAACATTTAATTACCTAGATCTGTACAATCAGTAACAGGAAATGCCTTTTTTGCCGCAGCAGAATTAGGAGGTGCTACGCGCTACATCACAAGTTAAAACCTTTTTGATTATGATCTGAAATGGGATTTGACACATAAATTATCTTTAAAATGTTATATTACCTATAATATAATTATATCGTACAGTTATAGATGAAATTATTGTGACACATTGTGTGTGTACGTGTCTACTGTGTAATTATGTTATTGCAAGTTTTGACGGGAACTTGAAAAAGTGTGTGTACGCTCAGTGTATTTTTTTCCTAAAACTTATGTTATTTAATTATACTATTAGATATTTAGTTATATATTTAACATTATTTATTGATTTTATATATATATATATATATATTTATATATATATATATATATATTTATATTGTACGACATATATAATATTCCATGTCCCAAAGTGATTGTAGTAGTGATTAATCTTTAACGTCGTATTTATCGGCAAATAGCAGCAGTGATGATAGCTTCCATAGTTTACCCAGCTTGTCGAGTACTATTGACACCATTTTAATGGGCGTTGCGAAAAACTTCAATGTTTTTCATATCAACGCGCAAAGCATTCCGGCTCATTTCACTGATATGATGGCGTCGTTTCAGCATACAAGCATTCATGCCATACTCGTTTCCGAGTCGTGGCTGAAACCATCTCTCCCTTCATCCTTATATACGTTGCCTGATTTCCAGCTTATTCGCAACGACCGCATTGGCAGGGGAGGTGGTGGTGTTGCCATATATCTACGCTCTCATATACCATTCACCATAGTAAATATGTCAGCACAGCCTCCCCCCTCCAACGCTGGTGAACACCTTTTAATTGAAATTTCGTTATCCCATTCTACAACCTTACTTGGTGTTTACTATTCTCCGTCACTTCATATTAATTTCTTCTCTTCGTTTGAAACCCTTTTAGAGAACTTTATGCCGTCTTATGATCACACCATAATTATGGGGGATTTTAACACGTGCTTACTAAAAAGAGACTCCCGTTCCCTGGCTTTTGAGTCCACTGTGAGAGCCTGCAACCTGACCATTCTTCCCTTAGATGCCACTCACAATCTTCCTAATTTCACACACTCTTTACTTGACTTAATTCTTGTCCAATCTTCTATACATGTCAGCAAGCATGGTCAGTGTCCGGCCGACGGGTTTTCGTACCATGACATGGTTTACCTTTCTTACAAAATTCGTCCGCCGAAAGCAAAGCCCAAAGTCCTTATGCAGCGCAATTTTGGTGGCATTGACATGGACAATCTACGTAGTGATGCTAGTAGTTTAGATTGGTCTGAGCTTCTAAATGCATCTGGTATCGACGCAAAAGTTGAACTTTTTAATATTATTATCACTAAATAGTACGATAAACATGCTCCACTGAGACCAGTAAAAATGAAGCATTTACCTGCGCCTTGGCTTACTCAAGATATTAGAAAACTAATAAATAAAAAATCTGCTGCTAAGAGTAGGTATAAATGCAAGCCTACAGACTACAGCAAAAACAAATACAATGAACATCGAAATGAATGCAACAAGGTGTGTAGGGACGCGCAACGCCGACATATTCACAGTAATTTAGAAAACGAGGATCCATCGAAGGTATGGAAGTTTTTGAGGTCTCTAGGAGTTGGTAAGTGCCGTAACACTATACCCAATAATTTAAATATTGACACTCTGAATCAGCATTTTTCATCTTCTACCACATTCGATGGGCCAGCCAAAATTGCCACCTTACGTAACCTTGCCGGAATACCAACTCCTGACCATTCTTCCTTTGAGTTTCTACAATTTACCGATTGTGATGTTAAGAAGGGCATAGAATCAATCTCATCTAACGCTGTTGGCTGCGACGCTATCAGCCGAAAGATGATCGTGCTTATACTGAACGAGACTGTGCATGTGATCCAATACATCCTTAATTAATCCATATCCTGTGGCGTGTTTCCTTCTATGTGGAAGGAAGCACAGATCACTCCCCTCCTTAAAAAGTGCAATCCTTCCTCTCTTTCCGATTATCGGCCTATTTCCATACTACCATTCCTATCAAAACTCCTCGAACGTCTTGTGCACCAGCAACTGACAACCTTTCTTATCCGGAACAACCTCATGAACCCATTCCAGTCCGGTTTCCGTCCTGGGCATAGCACAGTCTCAGCTTTAGTTAAGATTACGGAGGATGTGCGACAGGGCATGGATAGCGGCAAACTGACAGTATTATCCTTGCTAGACTTTAGTAATGCATTTAATAACGTTGATTTTGACATTCTGTTAGAAATTCTACGCTCTCTTAACATATCTCCAACGGTGGTTGATTGGTTTCGAACTTACCTGTACGGTCGCCGGCAACGTGTTCGCATCGATGATACGTTTTCGTCGTGGTGTAATACGTCTGCAGGTGTACCCCAGGGCGGCGTTCTTTCTCCTCTTCTGTTCTCATTATTTATTCACTCAATTTCCCGTAGTCTTATTTCTTCCTACCACCTTTACGCTGATGATCTGCAGATCTATACACAGTCTTCACTTACACAATTACCTGCAGCTATTGAAACCATTAATTCCGATTTACAAAGTATCACTGAATGGAGCAACTCTTATGGTCTCAGCATTAATCCGGCGAAAACCCAAATTATTATTATAGGTAGTTCGAGGATGGTTTCCAAAATAGACTGGTTTCGCCTGCCACAATTCATTTTTGATGGTACAGTTTTGAAAGTCTGCGACACTGTAAAAAACCTCGGTATCTATATAGATCGCGATTTTACATGGGTGCCTCAGGTGGCTGAAGTAAGCCGCAAACTTTTTGCTTCCGCTTTTTCCCTTAAGAGGTTGCGAAATTTTTTGCCAATATCCACTAAAATTGCGCTTGCCCAATCCTTGTTACTCCCAATACTTGACTATGCCGACGTCTCATACCTCGACTTAACCGAAGAGCAGCTGAATAAACTAGAACGATAACAGAATTTCTGTATAAGATTTATTTATGGCCTCCGTAAGTTTGACCACATTTCAGAATTTCGTAGTAAGCTGAAATGGTTACCGATTCGTTTGCGCCGGAATGCACACATCCACTCCCTCCTTTATTCTATACTCTTTATCCCTTCTACTCCTTATTACCTGAAAGAACGTTTTGAGTTCCTACATCAGTCACATTCTCTATCCCTACGATCTTCCGACACTCTTATCCTGAAAATTCCCTCCCATACTTCTGAGTACTACGGCAAGTCCTTTACCGTCCAAGCTGCACGACTATGGAATGCACTTCCCTTAGATACACGCCAAGCTAAATCCCTCGCTAGCTTTAAAAATATGGTTAAAAATCATTATCTATCACATTTGTAGTACTTTTCCGTTGACTTATGTATATGCATGTATATATATATTTATATATTGTGTATGTGTGTATAATTGTATGTATGTGTATTTGTATGTATGGAATATGAATATTTGTGTACGTATAAGTATGTTTGTATTTTGTATTGGTATGTAGTAGTATGTAAATGTATCTATATATTATTATGATGATTACATGAGTTTTGATTATTTTATTTATTCATTTATTAGCACTGTAGTTAGTATTATGTTACGCATTGTACCACCAGCAACTCCTTCTAAAAATTATGTCCATCCAAAGGTTGTCTGGCAGAGATCGCTTTAAGCGATAAGACCGCCCATTGTATTACCTATAGTAATTTAAGTACGTTAATTTGCTGTCTGTTGTTTTTTGAAATGGTGTGCAATAAAGAATTTTTCTATTCTATTCTATTCTATGTTCTTCCGTGAGTTGCAAGTTGTTGAATTTAGAGCTATGCTATTCGAAGAGGTATACAAATTTCGGGTTATTTTTTTTAGTTTTCTATGCATTTGTTGTACTGAAAATTGGATTTCTGTAATGTTTTCCATATAATAAAAATAAACTAGTGATCTTAACTCCATCCAAAGGTTATCTGGTAGATATTTCCTTTAAGGCATAAACCATCCTTTGTACTAATGATACTGTAATACATATTTTGTGACGAATGTTATCGTACATATTTACATAGGTTTCCGTTCTAATTTTACTGCTTTCTAATGCCAAGGTAAGATCTAAATTATATCATAGATCCCTTATCTCAGTGACGGATTAGCCTTCTAATTTCGGATTAGGGGAACTTTTCATATCGCGTCAGCTGGTCCCGTCGTGATTTATACGAACCATAATTAAATACGGGCCAGCTAAATGCCACAATTCACACGTGACCCCTTGTTTTAATGAGTTTTGGTTTTAATTAACTTTATGCTAACTGTAATGCAAACAAAACGGAGTGTTATGAAACCGCTGAAAGTAAATTAATGTTTTATTTCGATTCATCCTTGTAAATGACCACATTATTAATAGGATAGTCATAGATAAATGTCGTAGATCGTATAGGCTTTGATAAACCGCAAATATACACTGCAGCAACACACACCAAGCTTTAGAGGAATGCCATTCGACTACATTCAGCTATGTAGAGTGTGATCTCTGCCTTTCTTACTTTTATGACTATTACCCGTTTCCAATAATGAACCGGCAAAAAATTGTTGTACTGTACATATTATAGATACATCTATAATACTTCAATTCAATTTATTTTTATATCTTATAGGTTAGCGTTTGACCACTATCTCACATGTTGGTAAGTGATGATGCAGTTGAAGATGGTAAGCACGCTAGGCCTAGAATGGGAACTGGCTCTCAAGGATAGCTGCCGGAACACATTAGATGTTTGGCGACAGATTTTCTTACTTGAGGGTGGTAGCTGGCCAGGCGGACACTAGATAGTGTCCTACCACCATGCGGGGGTGTCAATATTTTAAGCCACCCACGACTGATCTATGCATAATCTGTTCACGAGAGCATTCCAATGAGCCCAAACTATCACACCTCTGCTGTAAGTTAGTGAGGAGCTGAGTGTTCTGCAGATTACATGTGCCAGCATCAGGTCAATGCAACCACGTTCTTACAAAATCAATGAAGTAAGAGGTATCGGATTTCAAACGCGCACACGCACACGCACACGCACACGCACACGCACACGCACACGCACACGCACACGCACACGCACACGCACACGCACACGCACACGCATACGCACACGCACACGCACACGCACACGCACACGCACACGCACACGCACACACACACACACACGCACACACACACACACGCACACACACACACACGCACACACACACATACACGCACGCACACGCACGCACACACACTCACACACACGCACACATGCACACACACGCAGGCAAGCACGCACGCACGCACGCCCGCACGCACGCACGCGCGCACGCCCGCACGCACGCACGCACGCACGCACGCACGCACACGCACACACACACACACACACACAAACACACAAACACACGCACGCACGCACACGCACGCACACGCACGCGTCAAACTAATAACACCCCTTTTTTTGCGTGGGGGGTTAAAAAAACAACACCGGGAACAAAACTTCAAAATATTGTTACGCTTTATTGTATTCGACTACGAGGAGTTGTGGTCGGGTAAAAAAAAAGCTTAATTCATACCTTACGCGAATAACTGTGTCAAACACAAATAACATACAGCACAAAATTTCAATTACCAAACCACATAGGTAAAGTTTAAGTAAACATCCCCGAGAATGGAGACTTTACGCCCTGAATCATTAACGTCTCGAGCAAACATTTGAGATTTTTAACAAACTAAAGTGGAGGGTCCTAAGCACACATCCTACGGACGAGTATATATCCGAACTGGGTGTCGGTGCCGCGATGTTGTCGAATTAATTCTCAAGGTTCTAATGGTTGCAGGTTGTTTAGGTTATAGAATTATATCGTTTAAATCTGTATTTTGAGGGTTAAACAGTGTTCAGTTCACTTCTTTAGTGTTCACTTCACACCGACATCACATAATGCGCGAATTATTTTCAAAAGCATGTTCGATTTTTTTATCTTCATAGATCTGAAGATGTTCTTCTGATATTGATAAAATGTATTAAAATATTACCCCTGAGAATCCTGAGATTCACGTTTTTAATCGGTTGTCAAGTGATGATTGAAAATCTCTTATTGTGGAAGTGGGTTAAATTGAAGTTACAGTACGGAGAAATCTTTTTATCTGAAAAGTATGCATGCTCTAACTTTTTGTTCGATAAAAACAGGTACATTATTTAACCACGACGTTCCAATGAAAAGTCAAAAGTTAGATAAATGTCTACAAATAGTGCTAAAGGCAATTTTATGACGGGTTGAGATGACTGCACTGCATAGATTGGATCGCCGTGATCGTCCGAGAATATTGCTGGTAATTATAAGCCGCAGACAGCGAGTGAGATCATATCAAACTTTCAGATTTGCAGCTGAAGAGCCGGGCGACAAAGAATGGTTTACAACGCCCCTCTTCATGCCCCATTACCACAGATACATATATTGTACAACAGATAACGCAAATACGTGTACTTTCCGTGTCCAAACCCCGCCAAAACGTCCAGGTTGGCCGCCTCTACTTAAGGTACGGCCACACCGCGCCGTCCTGCGATCTGCGGGCGCGATCTCAGTACTTTTCGATTGTTTTCTGATCGCGTTTGGTGTGAACCAGTCAGTACCAATACGACAGCGCTATCTGATCGCCGCCTAGATCGCTCACGCGCACCTCTAAAGTACACGCATGTCTGTTTTTGCAGGCGGCCGTGAACTATAATAAACTGGCCAAGTGCAAGTCGGACTCGCACTCGTAGGGTTCCGCACAGTAGAGTATTCGATAACTATGATTTTTCGCAACTACAAAAATAACTTTGTTTTACATAGTGTTTGTATGAAAAACAAAGTTATCTTTGCGGTCGCTATATCTCAAAAACTGTTGACCAATTTTCGTTGAATATTTTTATTGAGATCTACACAACTTTTTATTGATTGACTTTGACAAAAATGATTTTGGGAACCTCAATTTCATTTTTAAAGACCTATCTATAGACACGTCAAACGTATAGGTATGAACAAAAAAAAATATTTTGTTTCATTTCCATGTTGTCCCGTTAAGTTTGTTAAGGCCCTACCTTACCTATTCGGATATGTAAATAAAAGAGGTAGGGTAAACTTAACGGTGAACAGTTTAATGATGCCACAGGGCACAGTAGCTCGGTTGGTGGGGATATAGATGGATTAGAGCCTATAATGCAACGTGGTTCTTTTTCCTTTGCTCTGGACTTGCACTTCCCTGACGTCACACGCCGCTGGTGCAGGTGGGCGCTCAAGTAGTGATGGCCAGGCTCAGGTCGGAGTCGTCAATGGCGGTTAATGAAAAGAGCTCCAGCAGCTTCCTTAGCTGAACCTGGGACCCTGTAATGTGCCAGAGGCGAAAGCATTACAATCGGCCATAGACCGTGAGCACCCACGGCAACGGATGAGCAGCAAAGCGCTAAGTACGTGGCTGTATTGCCGTGGATGTTCACTACCAGATACGGAGATTACAATTGTCTCGATAGTAAAAGAAATAGAAATGAAATTACAAAATGCAAGTGATTTAAAAAAATTAAATATAGTGGGTATGTAGGTATGTAAGATGAAGGGCGTTGCCATGAAATGAAATTAAAATTAATATGTATATAATAATAGCTATCAAACCCACTAAGTGCAAAGTACGTAACAATGAAATTAAGGCTGAAAGAAAAATAAACGGTTAAGCAAAAGAAATCGTTATTCAATTAAAATTATATGAGTTTATGATTCAGTGCACCACTTACCCAGATCCGGGGTAAAACTATCCTGTCAAAAACAACAATAGTAGAAGTATTTCCAAAGGGGAACGTTAGGGACGCCTCTGACCACGATCACGCGAATAAATACCAATTCGCGTGTTAAAGACCGCGGCGCAGGGAGGCGTGCGTTCCGCCTGGAATCGATCTCGTTCTGAAGACGGTGGCCAGCGCAAGCGCAGCGGGAGCGGCCGCGTCGAAAGAACAATAGGACTGGTTTTGTGGGCACCTAGTATGCTGCTGATTTAATACAAGCGTGTTGATAAAATGTAGCTGTCCATAATAATAGTTTTTTATTTATTTATATATTGGTTAATTTATAATCTATATTAAATATTTTTAATAAATTTATATATTTAAAAAAAACATGTAACGCATAACGTTACAATGTATGGGATACCCCCCCTTAAACTTTTATATTTTTTATTTTTGTATAAAGATCGGAAAGCGGTTCACAGAATACATCCACCTACTAAGTTTCAATACTGTAGTCCTAATAGTTTCGGAATAAAATGGCTGTGACATACGGACGGACAGACAGACAGACAGACAGACATGGCGAATCTATAAGGGTTCCGTTTTTTGCCATTCGGCTACGGAACCCTAAAATGGCTCGTTGCATAATAGTTCACTGCAATAGCCCAAAAATGTCGAGCCCCCATAGGCAAGGACATATTTCCTATAACTTTTTCCGTTACTTCATTTCGGCTGTGCCGTCACAGAATGTATTGAAAAGTTGACACGCTTAGTTTCAATACAAATCGTGGTACTTGTATATCTATTGTATCTGTGCTCGTAACAGTTTAAGGGAGAACACGGGTTGCACTTTTCCATACAAATGTATTCCCCCGTTTCCTCCGTGGAAAATGCTTCTAGAGCTAAATTTGTTTTTATAAATAATCGAAGTGTGCTGTAGCTATGCCCTTATCGTTTGCTTTTTGACCAACCAATTGCAAAAATAAATATAAGCCTTTGAATCTCATCTTTAAGATTTTTAAAGAGTCATATTTCTATGTGCAATTGGTTGGTCAAAAAAAGAAAATGACAGGGGCGTAGCTACAGCAGACTTTAATTTGTGGTAGAAACAAATTTTGCTCTAGAAGCATTTTCCACGGAGGAAACGGGGGAATACATTTGTATGGGAACGTGCACCTCGTATTTCCTCTTAAGGCCACTGTCTTGTAAAATTGACTCGCGGCAAAATATTTGTGCAGCGTTAATATTTTTTTAAAGCAAAGCCACTTAATATGAACAAATAAAAATTGATGTAGATATTCTGGACATAAGTTATCGCTACATATTTTTTTAAGGATCATCACGAAGTATTATGGTTAGTAAATCAAACGCTAAACAGGACTCTGCCGTGCCTAACACCATTTCGGGTTAGGTTTGAATACCTAGTATATGGAAATAAATAAAGAAATGGCAAAACTTTTCAGGACATACATTGAAAAACATATTTTTATTTGATATATACTGGATAGATTTTTCTTAATATCTATCAAATTCTTAACTCACATTTTACAAAATCATATTTTTTTTAAGATTGGTGGCTGACCATCGTCTCCTTTCACAGCCGTCTTCTACTTCTAGACAGACAATGATCAACCAAAGAACGCATCGCCTATTTATATTAGGTGATAGAGTGTTTAAAGACTGTGCTTGATTAAAAAAAAACATGCATGTAATAAATAGTCCCACACAGTAATTGATTTCACTAAGTACGACTCAGTTAAATGTGCCACAAAAGTACCTTGCACGCATCTAATATCTTTCCGTCAACTCTAACTGACTTCGAACATTGCCGAAGTTTGATTAGGGTCCAAAATTAATTCCCCCACGGGACGGACTGATCTAATTTCGGGACAGTTATCAAGTGGCCAGAAACCGTTTGGGCGTGTCGGAGCGATGGGCTATGGGTAGAAACATAAAATCATAATGTTAATAGGTCAGACTTCAGTTTCAGAAGGTATTGTTGAGGTTGAGTTATGAATTTGTTGATCCTCTATACAGTGAACGATTTACTGATCGGGTTACGATACGACGGGATTGTCAAAGCTAATAATCTGTACGGTTTTAATAAGGATAGTTTGTTACTAAATTTGTGTATGGGCTTGATTCGAGCTTATATAATGGTATTACAATATTTATTTGCGGTGATGAAAATTAAATGAAAATATTTAGAAAAGAATCCTATTCCTTTAAACTTTTTGTAGAAATATAAGTGTAATATTACGTATAAGATAACTAAACTTATTCTGAAGAAATCTAGTTTCATAGATGGTATACAGAGAATATTGAACATTGACTTGGATGAATCCCGTAGGTATGTTTAGCACTATTAAGGCCGAGTCTACATACGTGATTGTCAATTAATCCAAATATCACATGATTGCAGGATGTCGCATACCGCAGAGTTAACACGTAATCACGATCAGAGACAGGTAGTGCCTGATTATCTACTACATCGTGCAACTGACCTACCTCTATACCTAAACCACTAAAATGTAAATACCAAAAAAAATTAAATAGGTTTATAAGTTACTGTAACTGATCACATATAAGTAGGTACAACTTAAAAAAATTAAAAATATTGTCCCAATAAAAACATAATAATTAGTCCATGAGTGCCGCCCGCCCGGCGGCTGGCCAGAGACCGACGCTCACAGAAATATAAATAACTAGCAGCCCGCCCCGGCTTCGCACGGGTAGAACATACACACATCAACACTGTCTAGGGATATTCTGATTTTCTCAATTTTTTCCAAACGTGTTACAACTAACATACAACATGTATATATTTTTATAGAGCCCATTTATCAGACTATGCTTTAGAATAAAACAAAGTTATTTATTTTGCGTAAATATTTTTTTTTATGAAATAAAGACAAAAAGTGAAATAATGGTAAACCTAAAGATTAATTTCTTTTTCAGAAAAAAGTGAAAGTAAAGCGGAATTATTAGGTTCTTTGCAGTTACCCGAAAAATTAGTAGTCAGTAAAACCACCCATGACGTTAATCACGGTCCTGCAACGGTTTTTCATGCTTCGAATCAAGTTATCAAAGTCTGCTGCGGGATATTGTCCCAGGTCCTGCTAAGATGCAAAAAAAGTTGCTTTTCAGTCGCAACGTTTGGAGGAAAATTCCTCTAAGCCCTTCTTTGGAGCATGTCCCACGCGTGCTCTATGGGGTTTAGGTCTGGTGATTGCGCGGGCCAGTCTAAGACCGACACGTCGTGCTCCTGTAGCCAGCTGGTGACCACTCGCGCAGTGTGCGGACGAGTGTTGTCGTGCATGAGCGTGAAAGTTTGGCCCATTTGCATTCGATGAGGATAGATTATTGGTGCTAGCTCCTGATTTCGATATTTTTCTGCAGTCATGGTGTTTCTGATCCAAACGAGGTCTTTTCTTCCACCAACACGAATACCCGCCCAAACCATAATTGTTCCGCCGTTGCATGGATGGACTTCCTGAGGGTGTTGCAGACGCTTCTCACGTCCAGGAGCTCGCGATACACGTACTCTTCGTAAATCAGGATAAAAACCGAATCGGGACTCATCGGTAGACAGCACTACAGACTATTGGTTATCTTCCTAGAGCAAATGTTCTGGAGCCCTCTCTAATCTTCGTCCGCGATTTCCTCTGCGTAGTGCTAGAGTACGAAGCGGCCTGCGAGCATGAAGGTTAGCCTCATGCAATCTTCTCCTCACAATTTGGTCACTAACAAGCAACTGGTACTCTGACTAGAGCTTTTGAACCAACTGCATGGCCGTCACATTAAGTTGTCTTCTCGCGGCCACTTGCAAAAATCGATTCTGTCTTTGGGTGGTTATGCCCTTTCCGCCTAGGTGCCTTTCAGCCACTTCACCAGTGGTACGATAATGTGACCAAAACCTTGATATCACGTTTTGTCATGTTCCAATCTCCTCGGCTATACTCCGTTGAGTAGCCCCAGCTTGAAGCATGCTTACTGCCCCTAACATCTCGTCTCTCGTTAAATGGCGCCGCTGCATGATGCATACAGGTACATAAATTCGAAATTAACCGATGATTTTTATTAAACTTTAATTTGAAACAAAAAAAATACCAAAAACTAGGTTAGGTAAATAAAAACATTCGAACTTCGCTACAGTTATGCCGCGCAAATCTTTTGTTATAAATTTATTTTTCAAATTCAAATTTCGAATCATTCATTAAGACCTACACAATAAGCTTACATTAAAATATTTTTACAAATTTACAAATTTATACAAACAAGACATTTTTACAAATTATCCCTAGACAGTGTTGATGTGTGTATATGCCTACAAATATTGCATCAGTTTGTTGCATCGAATATAAAATATTAACATATTTAAATTAAATATGTTAATAATTTATATAAAATATTAACATATTTAATTTATAAAATATTAACATAATATAACAATCATTGTCATATTTCAACCAATTTACACAAAACCTTAACGAATTATGCACCTAAACCTTCCTCATAAACACTCTGGCTATTGGTAAAAACCGCATGATAATCCGTTCAAACAAACAGACAGACAGACAGACGCAGCGATGGACTTTGTTTTATAATACTTAGTAGTGATATTGGACGGCCCTTTGGCGTAAAGGATAATTAACCTGATTCTGACCCGACGGTCGTTGGATCTAATCCTAGCTATATACCTACCAATGAAAGTTTTATGTGCATTCATGAATCATGGATTTTTGTACAGAGGTAGTGGGATCATTAAATCTACCAAAAAGTAGCTTACCACCAAGGAGAACAGCTAACGCCGTAAACTTACGGCGTTCCCCGACGCACAAAGTAGGGGTATTATACGTTTAACATGTGTATCTGTGTGTTTGTCTGTAGCATCTTAGCACCCAACCGGATGAACCGATTTTGATTTTATTATTGGTAGTTTTTTTAGGGTTCCGTACCCAAAGGGTAAAACGGGACCCTGTAACTAAGACTCAGCTGTCCGTCTGTCTGTCTGTCTGTCTGTCTGCCTGTCAGTCTGTCAGTCTGTCTGTCTGTCTGTCTGTCCGTCTGTCACCAGGCTGTATCTCATGAACCGTGATAGTTAGACAGTTGAAGTTTTCACAGATGATGTATTTCTGTTGCCGCTATAACAACAAATACTAAAAACAGAATGAAATTAAAAATAATAGAAGGTTCCAACAAGAAAAGTGTTTTTTTTTCGGCATTTCACGCCATCTATGAACGCTTAGTTAGGTAAACGTCCCATAGATGGCATTTTATTGAAATGTCGATCTCTAACACTTTTGTTAAACGTTAGATGGCGTTATAAGAAATAAAATATTTATTATTTATTATTTTTTGCTGGCGAAAAATAATAGTGGTATTTTTTGCTCGATCTAATAAAATACTGTAGTGTGGTACGGAACCCTACTAGTGCGAGTCCGACTTGCACTTGGCCAGTTTATTTTTTGTTTGATAGAAGTCTTCATCGAGAGTGTTCTTAGCTTTGATTCATGAAAATTCGATCTATCGTTATAAAACTAAGAGCTTTTTTTTATGATTGTGATCGGTGGGGATCTACAGAATAGCTAAGCCTATAATAATATTTTCGAAGTCATCATCATCATCATCAGCCCATTTCTGTCCACTGCTGGACATAGGCCTCACATATGGAACGCCACTGAGCTTGATGCTGATTTTAGATGTAACTATGACTTAATCTGTGGTTTCACTGCAAATATTTTATTAATTTTGTAATTTTGCGATGCGTATATGTGAAATCCATGTTCCATCCAATTTTATTTGAATTATATACTGTAAAGGACAATTTTAATCTATAATACGTGGCCAAGCTAATTAACGTATATTATTTCGATAAGGATTAATAATATATACTTGAAAATTGCTTTGGAAGTTATGTAATATTCTATAGCAAAAAATTAAAAATTTAAATGGTTACTGTGAGTCAACCTTAAGAGATAGACATATGCTGTCGCGGACTTTTTTGTAGGTGTTATTAAGTTGTATTGTACAACTTTTCCATAGAAAATATTCTTCAATCTATTTTCAATTGAGCAGCGTTCGTAAGAAACGTGTTTTTTCGACCGTTTTTTTGTCGACTTAGGTTGCAAATTAGGTCTCCACGAATGTACCTTTGATTTAAACGGGATAATATATAGCCTATTTTCATTACGAAAGTCCATTCTATATCTTAATGAAAGATTTTTTTAAATCGGTCCAGTAGTTTTTAAGCCAAATCATTACAAACATACAAAAATACAAATGTTCCCTCTTTATAATATTAGTATAGATACGAGTAAATGCCTTATTATTCATATAATATCTGTGCCGACGCTCAATTATATTATAGCGTGCGTGAGCGAGAAAGTACGAATATGAAACCTCTCGCATCGTGCTGTTTGCACGGACGGGGTTTCCTAGGAATGGAGTGCGTACGAGATTGACATTATGTTGTATTTCCAGTACTGTGTCCATAAATTTATACAGACTTAGCATTTTTATGAACATAAACCTCAATAAATTTGTGAATAATATTTCTGTGAAAAAAAATATTAAATGCGATGAATCATTGGTAGTCCCATCTGCAATTGTTTTTAGGGTTCCGTACCCAAAGGGTAAAACTGGACCCTATTACTAAGACTCCGCTGTCCGTCTGTCTGTCTGTCTGTCCGTCTGTCACCAGGCTATAGCTCATTAACCGTGATAGTTAGACAGTTGAAATTTTCACAGATGGTGTATTTCTGTTGCCGCAAGAACAATAAATACTAAAAGCAAAATAAAGTTAAAAATTAAAGGGGGTCCCCATACAAAAAACGCCATCTAGCTAATTAGTTTTGGCAAAATGACATAGATGGCGCTAGTAAACGAGCCCCGTCTTTCTAGATCGCGACCATACCAAATATTCTTGGTAATATCAATTATTCAAATATATGAGGTTGAAACTCTGTTATGTTTCGTATTGTACGGAACCCTCCCTAAGTGTGCGATAAGAGACGTGATGCTGACTCGCACTTGGCCAGTTTTATTATTTTTAAGTGTTTTTAGTAGTTAGCATTTAGTAGTGTTTAAGGACTGGTTGCTCCATTTATATCACAGCTATTAAAATGTATCAGACGTAAAGGAAACACTATTTTTACTTCAGCAGTTTCCTCTTTCTTCTAAGTCAGTCAATGATTGACAGGTCGATTTGATCAGCAATAGTTCCAAGTAAAGGTCATATTACAAGTCACAATTACAATTACAATGTAAATATTACCAATAACTATTTAGCCTTGTATCTTGTAAACACGATTACGATATTATGATCAATGATTTTATTTTTGTTAGATAAGTCTTTTCCTAGAAATTTTGTTCAAAAAGTTGTCTTGCTGCTGAAATATAGAAGATACTTGCGCAGATCCGGCATGATGTTCAGTGTAATCCCATATATCTATATGTATTTATATATGTGTATGGTCTAATTGAGTAACCTCCTTTTTTCCTAGTATTTGACCACTATCACGGAGGAGGGTAGCATAGGCCTCGACATTTTTATGGTTAGTTATAGGAAATATTTCAGTATAATAAACAGAACGCCGCCTGCCACTTGCTGATGATTGCTTGAATGAATGACGAATTTGTATAGTATTTAGGCTAGTATTTGACCACTATCACGGAGGACGGTAGCATAGGCCTCGAATACGATCTGGCTCTGAATTAAAAACTGCAGAGTTTGACGGTTTTCACAATTTCACGTGCCATTTTTATTGCGTTCTGGGCATATCTACCTGTTTATACATAAAATCATTATCTTGTATGGATAACTACCTAAGCGTTATTGGTATAACATTATACCTCCGATATCCTATTAGCTCATTGATTAACTTTGTTTTGGTAACTGGAATATGTACGTACACGTATTTTCGAAAAGGAAAAGTAATGATATAATAACAAGTTAATCAGAAAGTATGAAGTCGTTACTAACACAATTTATCGGAAATGTGCGAGTGTAAAGTATGTACGATATAGGAGAGGTATATAGCATATGTGTGGTGTACACAAATAATAATAAGTCTGAGGGTACACTGCAAAAAGTGTTTGTATACCTACATCGGTATCAATCTCTCCTCTGCTGGCCCCTCTGCTGGCTATATAGCCATTTTTGGCCATATGAGCGTGCGTAACTACGCTGTATTTCTAATACTGTGTGCGTTCGAACTAGTGTGCGGGATCGTTAAAGTGAGTGATTTGTGTGCGTGCAATGCGTGTTTACCTCGTCCCCCGTAAGTATCGGCAGAATAAAATGTTTGCGGTTTACAACGTTAACATCTCCATTGGTAAATGCTCGAAGGTATCAATAAATTTGTAATCAGAGTAGATTTTTGAGATGGAATCGCATGGGCAGGTAGGTACGCTGTGCCTACAGTAACGCGGTCTGAGAAGACTGTCCCTTATTTTTGATTGGGAGCCCCGTTGGCGTAAATGATAAATGGCTTGACTTCTAAGCGAGGGTACACAAGTTCAATTCCTATCACCGGTGTTTGTCTACAGGTGTTATTAGCATATTATATCGATGTTTCGCCCGACTTGCTACTAAAAAGTAGCTTACCACCATCTAAGATAAAATCTGCTTGCCTGCTGCCTTATGGTGTTCCGGCAGCACACAGCCCTTGATAGTCAAAGTATTCTAGGCCTAGTGTGTTTACCATCTTCAACCAAATCTTCGCCGGCCCCGGTCAAGTACGAGTTGGACTCGCATACCAAGGCTTCCGTACAAACTGGTCCAACTATGTTAAAGTACAAACTTAACTTTGTAGTTCGATCCATATAAAATGTACTGCATCAACTACGAGTAATAAGTTTGTAATCGTAAAGTAAATTGTTTTTTTGTTTTTTAACTTCATATTTGCGGTTTTTAGATTTATTCCTGTATAAGTATAACTTCATGTTAAACTGTTTCCTGTATAACTTCAAGACCTTGGATTCTTGCTAAATTTCATGATTTTAGGTCAACGGGAAGTACCCTATAGGTTTTCGACCCAAAACCAATAGGGTACTTCTGGTTGACCTAGAATTGTCAATTTTGGTTAAAAGCAAAGTCTTACAGCACAAGTAAACGAAAAATTCCGAAAAATAAAAAAGCGTTGAAAATTAAGGTAAATTTTGGTATTTACAAGTTTTCGCGAAAATCTAAATGTGCCCATATCTTTTTATCGTGTTAACTCAGGCCCTTGATGTTTATACACTCAGTCATCATAATCAGCACATGTTAGTCCACTGTTGGACATGGGCCTCTCCAACTGCACGCCACTGAGCACGATCCTCGGCAACTCTCATCCAGCTCTTGCCAGCCACCTTCCAAAGATCATCGCTTCACCTAGTCTGAGGACGTCCTATGCTACGCTTGCCGTTACGCGGTGTCCACTCAAGAACTCGTTTACCCCAACGGTTGTCGGTTCTTCGGCTGATATGTCCAGCTCACTGCCACTTCAGTTTGCTAATCCGGTGAACTATGTCGATGACTTTGGTTCTCTGTCGGTTTACCTCGTTTCGGATTCGATCCTTCAGAGAAACTCCAAGCATAGCCCTTTCCAATACTTTCCATAGCTCGCTGAGTGACTTTGAATTTGGGGACCAGCCCCACCGTGAGTGTCCACGTCTCTGAATTACTGTGAAAAATTTGCTGTTATTTATGTTTCAAGAACCTATTCGGTAAAAATAAAACTACCTTTTCTTAAAAAAATACCTCAGTATCTGGTATAAATTTGAACTTGCTAGGTCCACCAGTTCCTGAGAAAATCGGTGGTGACACATGGACAGACAGACAGACGGACGGACAGACGGACAGACGAAGACAAGAAAGTGATCTTATAAGGGTTCTTTTTTTACCTTTTGAGGTACGGACACATATTATATAATAGTTACTACGTAAGTACGGAACCCTAATTACAGTTAGCAAGCAAATAGGCAAATTATAAAAAAGAAATTTTGATGCCTTTCGATCCGATTTCCTAAAGGTTCCAAAATACTTAGTTATTGCAAAACTTAGAGTACTAATTATTTCAGCCAGCGCAAAAAACTCGAATCAGGATCGATTGGCATTCAAAAATAAATACGAGCTATAAATAGCTGGTAATTACTAATTGCTGACAGTAGAGCAAGCTTTCGCGTTTTATCTAGTAGTAGTAGTAGGTAGAACATATATGCCTACAAAATTTGCATTAGTTTGTTGTATTGAATATAAAATATGAACATATTTAACAATCATCGTCATATTTCATCCAATTTACACAAAACCTTAACGAATTATGCACCTAAACCTTCCTCATAAACACTCTGGCTATTGGTGAAAACCGCAGGATAATCCGTTCAGTAGCTATTGAGATTATTGCGAACAGACAGACAGACGCAGTGATGGACTTTGTTTTATAATACTTACGTAGTGATATTGGACGGCCCTTTGGCGTAAAGGATAGTTACCCTGATTCTGACCCGACGGTCGATGGTTCTAATCCTAGCTATATACCGACCAATGGAAGTTTTATGTGCATTCATGAATCATGATTTTTTGTACAGTGGTAGTGGGATCATTAAATCTACTAAAAAGTAGCTTACCACCAAGGAGTACATCTGCCGCCGTAACCTTACGCGTTCCCCGACGCAAAATGTAGGGGTAATATACGTTTAACGTGTGTATCTGTGTGTCTGTCTGTAGCATCTTAGCACCTAACCGGATGAACCGATTTTGTTTTTATTATTGATAGTTTTTTTGTTGTTTGATAGATGTCTTCATCGAGAGTTTTCTTAGCTTTGATTCATGAAAATTCGTTCAATCGTTATAAAACTATCAGCTTTTTTTCTAGTTAATTGCGCTATGAAATCAACTTTCATAGGTCTGATCAATAAAGTGAATGTGATTCTAGATTGTTACAAGTGTAACAATCTAGAATCACATTCACTTTATTTCTAAACACTCTCACCACAAGTTACTCAAAATGGATGCCATTCAGGAATCTATAACTCAGCTCCAGAAAATGTTCACCCAGCGCATGGATGTGTATCAAAGTGAACTTCAGGCTGCAGCCCCATCAGCAAGTATTGGAAACATAAGTTCTGACTTCGCTGCATTTAGGAACCTTATGATGACAGCACTACAGAATTTGCAAGACCAGGTGGCCCTGCTGGCACAGCAAATGGACAACATGGAGATGCGCAGCCGGCGAAAAATACTACTACTTCATGGCATTCCTGAGTCGAAGAATGAAGATATTACAGCCGTAGTGGTAAAAGTAGTCACTAATAATTTAAATCTGTCTGATTTCACTGCTAAGGATGTGTCTCGCTGTCATCGTATGGGCCGCATTTCTGTTCCTGATAAGCCACGGCCGATCTTGTTAAAGATACGGGAATCAGAGTTAAAGAACAAAGTATGGCACGCCAAGTCTAATCTGAAAGGCTCCGGTGTCGCTGTGTCAGAGTTTCTGACCAAATCTCGACATGATGCATTCATGGCGGCTCGCCAAAGGTTTGGAGTCACCAGATGCTGGACTCGAGACGGCTTTGTCTTTGTGTTGGGCACTGACGGTGAGCGTCATCGTATCAGCTCTGTTGTCGAAGTTGACAAGATTGACGGGCCAGAGCTGGTGTCTGAGCAGCCAAAAGCTGCATCAGTAGCCAAGGCGGCCCCGGCAGTATCCAGGAGCCGGCGCGGGGCCGGGGGCAAGAAATAATTGTGAATAGGATAACTCGTTCAATCATTCGTGCCTTATACATATTTATCTCGTGTATGATTGTGTTACGTCTTTCGCAATTCAATACCCACATTTCCGCAACTTATATCATTTTATCTACACCGTAATTCATCTTATTTATTACTCCCCTCTTTCTTTCTTTAATTAAACTTTAAAATACGAATTGCTTGTAGGGTTAAATAAAAATAATATTGTCATTGACATTTGACTGACATTTGACACTTGTCAGTTAACTTCGCTATTTTTCTTAGTTAAACTTTGGCTCCACACGCTTAGTGTATTTAGCCAAGGCTATACGAGATTGAAACTTGTCTCGTTTTAATTTTTATTTTTTCTTAGAATGTGATTGTTATTCGTTTTTGTTGTCTTCGTTTATATTTTTTTGTTACGATGTGTTGTAAAAGTAGAAAATTTATGATTTATTGTATGCACTTAAGTGGCAGGTGAACATATGTATGTATAACTTCTGCCGTAAGTGAATAAATAATTATTTTGTTGGCATTGGTTATATTAAGATAGGTACTCATAGTACATTATTAATAGGTACTTACAACTGAAACTTACATAAGCCTATACTTGTATACTAATTTGTTTTTAATCAATAATATGCCTAATTCCGAAAACAGTGATACTGATACATTCTTATCTTGCTCTTCTTCTTCTTCTAGCAGTGATAGTAACTTAAGCTTTCAAAGTATTCCTACCCTTGATGACCATCTTTATTCCCAGTTCTCTGATGTACCTAAAAACTTCAATGCGATTCATATAAATTCTCAAAGTATTCCGGCCCATTACTCTGATATGCAGGCGTCCTTTTCCAATACAAATCTTCATGCTATATTAGTCTCCGAGTCATGGCTAAAACCTTGTATGTCTACCGTTTCCTACTCCCTTCCTGGATTTAATCTCATCCGTAACGATCGTATCGGACGCGGCGGTGGTGGGGTCGCTTTTTACCTCCGTGCTCACATTCCTTACTCTGTAATTAGTACCTCACCTCAACCGCCCGCCTCTAACGCTGGCGAACATCTCCTAATTGAAGTGCAGCTATCGCATACAAAGATCCTGCTCGGAGTCTATTATAGCCCTTCTTTACACATAAATTACTTTAATTCTCTCGAAATTCTTTTAGAAAATATTCTTCCTCTGTATAATCACTCCATTATGATGGGTGATTTTAACACTTGCCTTCTCAAAAATGATCAACGTTCCTTCTCTTTGCAGTCTGTCGTTAAATCTTGTAATATGCATATGCTTCCCTTAAACGCCACTCATCACCTACCTAACTGTACTCCATCTCTTCTTGACTTATTAATTGTTTCTTCTCCCTCTCACGTTGCTAAGCACGGTCAGTGCCCAGCTGATGCTTTCTCTTATCATGATCTGATCTTCCTCTCTTATAAAATCCGTCCTCCCAAAAACAAGCCAAAGACAATCCTTCAGCGCAATTTTAGTGGAATGGATAAGGATGCTTTTCATGCTGATGCTTTAGCAATTGACTGGTCTCCTGTACTAGAAGCTGAAACTGTAGATGATCAAATGTCTTTGTTCAACTCAATTATTTTGCAGCTTTATGATAAACATGCTCCATTACGTACCATTAAATTAAAGCACTTGCCTGCACCCTGGATAACTGATGAAATACGACAGTTAATGCATAAAAAAGTAACCGCTAAACATAAATATAAATGCCGTCCAACCGAATTAAATAAGTCAAAATATCTGAAATCACGTAATCGCTGCAATACAGTGTGTAGGGATGCTTTTCGCCGTCATGTTCACGAATCAGTTAATAATGAGGATTCTTCTAAAGTTTGGAAGTTCCTCAGATCCCTTGGAATTGGTAAGCCTCGTCAAAATTCTGTCCCTCTTAGTTTAGACATAGATTCACTTAATCTTCATTTTTCTTGTTCATCTGATATTTCTGACTCGGATAAAATCAAAACTTTAGATCATTTATCAAATTTACCAATTCCCGACTATCCTTCTTTTGTTTTTGATCGACTATCCACTTGTGATGTTAAGAAGAGCGTACTGTCCATTACTTCTAATGCTGTAGGTGGTGATTGCTTAAGTCGCAACATGCTAGTACCAATCCTTGATACCATTCTTCCTGTACTATGTTTTATTTTCAATAACTCCTTTAACAATGGTGTGTTTCCCTCTATCTGGAAAGATGCCGAGATCATTCCTTTACCCAAAAAAGCGAACCCTAAATTACTCTCCGAATACCGTCCTATATCCATTCTTCCTTTCTTATCCAAGGTCCTTGAGCGTCTTGTCCATAATCAAATTAGTAAATTCCTTTCCTTTAACAATCTCCTTAATCCTTTTCAATCCGGTTTCCGCCCAGGCCATAGCACAGTTAGCACGTTAGTTAAAATTACAGATGATATCCGCCTGGGTATGGAAAACCGGCACCTTACGGTACTAGCACTGTTGGACTTTAGCAATGCTTTCAACACTGTCGACTTTGATATCCTACTAGCAATACTACGTTCTATTAACATATCTCCAATGGTGGTCGACTGGTTTCACAGTTATCTGTTCGGGCGCCGGCAGCGTGTTCGCCTTGATGAAACATATTCATTGTGGTGTGACACGTCAGCTGGCGTTCCTCAAGGCGGCGTGCTTTCTCCTCTTCTCTTTGCTGTTTTTATAAACTCTATCACTCAAAATCTTTCTTCTTCCTACCACCTGTATGCAGACGACCTTCAGATATATTGTCA
Organism: Cabera pusaria; assembly: GCA_954871355.1. NCBI lineage: Eukaryota > Metazoa > Arthropoda > Insecta > Lepidoptera > Geometridae > Cabera > Cabera pusaria. Next base: position 17,255,013 of record OX940896.1, read on the forward strand.
AGCCCCTCTTGATAATCTACCCAATGCTATTGCCTCCATTAACACAGACTTACAGCGCATATTAGACTGGACGAAAGCTTTTGGACTCAAAGTCAATCCAACAAAAACGCAGGTCATGGTTACCGGAAGTTCTAGACTTATTGTCAAAGTTGATTGGCAAATGCTTCCAAAAGTTAGTTTCGGTGGAATAGATATTCCTTTTAGCAAGTCTGTGAAAAATCTTGGTCTCATAATAGATCAATGCTTGACATGGGATTTACAAATACAAAACACCAGTCGCAAGCTCTATGCAGCTGTGGCGTCACTAAAAAGACTACGCAACTTTCTTCCTACAACCACTAAAATTGCACTCGCTCAATCTCTCCTACTTCCTATTCTTGACTATTCTGACGTCTGCTATCTAGATCTTAGGGAAGATCAGCTAGATAAACTTGAGCGTCTACAAAATTTATGTATTAGATTCATATTTGGTTTGCGTAAATATGATCACGTATCTCAGTTTCGCACAAAGCTCAAGTGGCTTCCTATTCGCCTTCGCCGGAATACTCATATTCTTTCTCTTCTCTATAACATTCTATTCAATCCTTCTACTCCGCGATATCTTAAAGGACGCTTTAACTTCCTCCACAATTCTAACTCTCTTTCTCTAAGGTCATCAGAAAACTTAACCCTGAACTTTCCCGCACATGGTTCCAGTTTTTATGATAAGGCTTTTACTGTCCAGGCTGTTAGGCTCTGGAACTCTCTTCCCGAACCTGTGAAATCTTCACAATCCCTTCATATTTTCAAGAGCCGTTTAAAAGCTTATCTTTCATTATAAATAGTGTTAAGCTGCTTCTGTCTGTTCTGTCAATCTGTTTAAAATTTATAGAATGCGTGTTTAGGAATTTATGTAAGTAATCTGTGTTTATTGTTGTAGGTAAGTAGGTATGATTATGTTAGTTTAGGTATAATATGTTATTGTTATTCTTTTCATTTTAATTTAAATTAGGCGCACCCTGCATTAGGCTAATATTTCGATCCTATCCATACAAAGGTTTGTCTGGAAGAGATCGCTGTTAGCGATAAGACCGCCCATTGCTACACGTTAAATTTAAGCTGTAAAAGTTATATGTGTCTGTATCTTTGGTGTCGCAATAAAGAGTTCATCTATCTATCTATCTATCTATCTATCTATCTATCTATCTATCTATCTATCTATCTATCAATTCGAAAATCTTCTTCTTCAACGATATTGTAAGAACAACGAAGCATTGACCTGATGCTGGGACATCTCCTGGACTCTGTAGAATACTCAAATCCTCACCAATTTACAGCTCAGATTTTAAATGTCGTGTTTAGTCGTGTTGGAATGCTTTTAATGAAAAGATTATACATAGATCAGTCGGGGTGGTTTAAAATATTATATAATAAATATTATATATATATGAATATTATTTTATACAATTGATCATATTATTATACAATATTGACTTCAAATTGATTGTGATCGATGGGGATCTACAGCATAGCTAAGCTTATAATAATATTTTCGTAGTAACTATGACCTAATCTGTGGTTTCACTGCAAATATTTTATTAATTTTGCGATGCGTGTATCTGAAATTCGTGATATCTTCTAGAGTTTTCATTTGAATTATATACTGTAAGGGACAATTTTAATCTATAATATGTGGCCAAGCTAATTAAGGTAATTATTTGGATAAGGATTCATACTATATACTTGAAAATAGCCTTGGAAGTTATGTAATATTTTTTTACAAAAATTTTAAGCTTAAAATGGTTACTGTGAGTCAACCTTGAGAGATAGACATATGCTGTCGCAGACTTTTTTGTAGGTCTTATTAAGTTGTGCAACTCTTGCATAAAAAATATTCTTCTATCTATTTTCAATTAAGCAGCGTTCGTAAGAAACGTGTTTTTTCGACCGTTTTTTTGCCGACTTAGGTTGCATATTAGGTCTCCACGAATGTACCTTTGATTTAAACGGGATAATATATAGCCTATTTTTATTCCGAAAGTCCATTCTATGTATTAGTGAAAGAGTTTTTTAAATCGGTTCAGTAGTTTTTGAGCCAAATCATTACAAACATACAAAAATACAAATGTTCTCTCTTTATAATATTAGTTTAGATAAGAAGTGATGTAAGTATAACATTTTAATGAAAATATTATAAGTACAAAACTCAGGATTAAGGATTACATTTTCAGATAGGTACATTCATATTCAGTTAGATAAACTCTTCATAGTTGATAATTTCATTTAAGTATCTACACAACATTATAAGAGGCCGTTCGGTATATAAGGCAATTCTTGCAGGGTTTGTGCCACGATGATGAAGTCAATCGCAAACCACAAGTGTGAACAGTACTTGTGATTATGCTACTTCCATTCCTACTTCCATTCAAGTCCAGCGCCTTAAGCATATCCTCCAATGCATTTGTGAACTATTTAATGAATATAACATCTTCTTGCCTCACACCACCATGCATTGGGCCAACCGTCTTGGCATTGCAGCATAGATTCAAAAACAGACCAGTCGAAAAAGGTCTTCTTCACCAAGCCGAAAATGCCACAACAAGGCCGAGCAAGAACCAAGCATATTGCGTACTTATTCCAATATTTTCCAGTAGGCAATAAGAATAAGAATAATTTAAATACATAGTAAACGTTTCTTCATAAAATTCCTACATCGCATCGTTTAAACAAACACGGTCATCGGTCAACTCTAATCTCAGTGCATACCGATAATACTTGGAACGACTGTTGATACTGATGACATATAGAAATTACCGTCTTAGGTATGTAATAATTGTTTATTGGTATCAATCAGTTCATATATAAGTTATCGCAGTATTATGTTAATTTAGTCTTGACCTGTTTTCGGCGGTGGACATTAGTGAAGTGCCAAAATGGAACCCTGGATTTATTTGTTAGTGCTTGGTTTTGTTCCGTGTGTTATATCTGACGGAGGTATTTTGTTTGTTTTTTATAAACCTCGTTTACAAAGATGTAAAAATCTGTCGATTATAAATAAAGCAACTGTTATAATAATTATTTTATAAGGGATTAGGTTTTATATTCGACTAAGACATCCTGAAAGCATAAAACAGCAATTCGACATTGTATTAAAATAAAACTGGCCAAGTGCGAGTCAGCATCGCGTTTCTTATCGCACACTTAGGGAGGGTTCTGTTACAGCGGGGTTCAGAAATAGCTTTTTAAAAAAAAACTAAAATGACTTTTTGAAGATAGTATATTGTATATGAAAATCGGAAATAGAAACAAAAACCAAGTACCCACAACGAAGTCTAAAATCGGTCTAAAGAAGTTAATAATAAAATGAAATGTGCATAATTGCAAACCTAAACTAGAATGACGTCAATGCATAAGTACTGCAAGCAAAGCAGTTTACCCTATGCACCGTGTCTGTAGGTAGGATATTGTAACAACCCTCCCGTTAAGATTGATCATCTCGGATGAAGGGATGGTCAATTGAAAAAGTTAAATTAATTTAGACTTCATTGCGTTACAAACTTATGAACAAAAACAAAACTTATGAACTAGAACAAAAGATTACAACAAAGAAGTAAACTAACGACATAGACAATATTATTAACTTTCAGTTACATAAATTTATGTAAGGTTACTCGTATGTATTAACTTTATAATATTAACAGAATAACTATAATTCTGTTTAGCATGATTTAGAATAAATGTTATATAAAATGATATACAACCAACTTTAAGCTATTTATAGAAATAGAATAGAATTAATACATTCAAATTAACTTAAGACTACAATAGGAGTATAGAGGAAAATTTACTATTTACGAAATTATATTACGTCTTAAATCTGGCAAGGACTTGACCGATACTCTAGTATCGTCTTCATGCTCCTCTGAGGAGTCACACGTAAAATCAACAGATTGTATAGTATTATTGATTCTATTTTTATGCGCAGAACTCGAATAATTTTTATTATAAATTGTAATACAACAGCCTGACCTTTTTCGGCACACCAAGTTTCTGCACTTACACACAAATTACAAATAAAAAGAATAAAAAGGAAATAGTATATGTAAGAGATAGGTAGTGAGTGGAATATCTCTCAAGATGAGAAGGCTCCGAGATCTTGTTTAGTTGTTGTTCGAAGCTATTTAATTGCGTGCTAGCTTTTAACAATGATTCCATATTATTAAACTCATTTAATTTTATGAGAGGAATTTGCGTTAAAGTGTTGTTAAACTTATGTATATCATCACAACACTCATTTACAATATTAAAGTTAGAAAATGAATTGGTAATATTCGAAAAATATGTATCACTAGGAGTAAAAGTTAAAGTCTTATAATACGCTTTACACAATTTAGGTAGATGTAAAATACCTGAACCAAATAGAATTTCGTCGGCACTGTTTGTGTCCTTATTGCACACGAGGTGGCACTTGCCCGGGTCGGACTGCACGAATATCCACCTGTTGTTGGTAATCTTCTGGAATAAGTCGATAGAGCCTCTAAGAATTCGGGTCTGGCAGGATTTCGGCAGCTTGTCTACTACTTCTGTCAGTAAAATCGTTTCACACATAGGATTCGCGATGGTCGATAACTGAGACTTAACTTCTAACTTATCGGTAGTCTGAACTAACTTATCAAACGCGTTTTCTATAGCTACTAGATTCTAATTTCATTTTCTTTTACCTTAGACATAGTATTATTAAAATTAGTTATAGTAGACTTAATAACGTGGATATTATCTTTCATGAGAATAGTCAATTCTTTTTCATCTGACTGTACTCTATTTATAGCATCGGTAAATGTAGCGGCGTCATCGGAATCTAAGGTTCCGAAGAATGTTTTTAATAAAGAGCCACCGGCATCGAAAAAGCCGCGTTTAGAACGTTTAGTTTCTCTTACTTGAACTAGATAAGATATAGAAGAAAACTTTTTAATATTATTATTGTGTTGAGCTTTTAAAGAGTTTAAAGAATTTGTACAATCAGTTTTTAGTTTGGTAGATTGATTAGAATCGCAATATTTAGTTACACGTTCGAATAAAAACTCGACGCTTTCTAAGTGAGGCTGGATATGACTTACATCTACATAAGTAATAACGTTCCAGTAATCATTAGTAAACTTAAGATCTAGTAATTGATCAAAATAAAGACCGGGACTGCCTGTTATTTTGGTGATGAACTGGCTCCCAGACACCGTTGCCAGGTACCTGGAATGAATTGAAAGACGCATGTTTTATCCTAGAAGGCAGGTTTTATTTCGTCATAGTGATGACGTAAATTTTCTGCCTATTTGTAACGTAACCGTGTGGTTACCATTGACCTTGATGATTTTATAAGGTCCTTTCCACACCGGCGATAACGCTTTGTTTTGTTTATGGTGACATCGTACATATACCATATAATTTACACTGTAGGTTATAGGACGTGAATGTGAGTCATAATATCGTTTAGAACGTTCTTTAGAATTTTGAATGTTTTGTAATGCTTTTTGCCTACTATAATATAATCTGTGATTCCGTGCTCGGATGTAGTCTGTGTAAGTATTATTTTCGAGAGTATCTATGGACTTGGGGATGTAGGGCTTGTGGCCCAGTAGAAGTTCGAACGGGGCAAAGCTCGTCGTAGAGTGAATGTTAGAGTTAAATGCTAACATGGCGGTATTGAGATAGAGATCCCAAGTATGGGCGTTGTCTTCAATATAAGACCGTAGGTATTCTTTCAGCGTGGAATGACTGCGTTCTAATGCGCCACAGGTTTGATGATGATACGGGGCAGCATAAATGTGTTTTATGCCGAATAACTTCTCTAATTGTTTGAACACTTCTGAGCAAAAGTTTGTACCTTGGTCGGTTACAATGATTTTTGGAATACCTAAATGAGAAATGAAATGGACCAAGCGTTGGGCTTGTCTTGAGCTGAGCATGACTGCATGGGGTAGGCTTGAGAATATTTCGTGAGATCGTCTTGAAGTGTTAGAATGAATTTGTAATTGTAGATTCTTGTTTCCGGAAGAGGCCCTACGATATCTAAGAAAAGTTTTTCGTTAGGACGTGTAGCGGTCGAAGTAACTATCATCGGAGCTCTGTTTGTGCAACGAAGTGGTTTATTGACTTGACAGGATTTACAATTTTTAACATAATTCTCAATGTCTTGGCGCATGTTTTTCCACCAATACATGACCTTGAGCCTGTCGTACATACGGGATATACCCAGATGACCCGCAGAGGGTGAGTCGTGGTTGTCTCGTAGGATGTGGGAGACTTGGGTTGGAGTTGGATACAGAATATGATTGTGATAGATATTTGTGATGTATTTTGATACCGGTGTCATGGAATAAGAACGCCAGAATGTTATAGAGTTTAGTGAAAGACAGTTTGTTGAAAGGGTCACTAAAATCAGAGATGGCGAACTCCTTCTCTTCCATGTACCAAGTCGATATCATATCACGATAATCTCTCAGTATGTTAAATATATCTTTGTAGGATATTTCGTCGTAGTGGTGGACTCGTAAGTATAAATGGGTAAATACATGTTTGTCATTAGAAGTACTTTGAAAAGTAAAGAGTTCTCGTTCTAACAGACGTATATCTGGTAAGGTTTCGTTGAAAACTGATGATTCAATAATTTCAGAGCAGTAAGGAATTGAGTCGTCTAGGTCGATTGCGGACGGATACGCGATCATCTTGCATTTAGCTTTTAACAATGAGTCGTTGTGTTCTTCTATTATTGTGTTGTAAGAAGTTGGATGTTGTTGCATAATTTTAAGGTATTTTTCATATGTTTCTGATGTAGAAGGTGACGGGTCTGAGTCGACGGCGAGAACAGGGTTTCGAGATAGAGAGTCAGCGTTACAATTTATTTTTCCCTTCTTATGTACGATTTCGTAATCGAACTCTTTTAGCTTGAGGCGCCAGCGGACTAGTTTTGAACTAGGGTCGTTTATGTTGAAAAGCCACTGTAACGGTTTGTGATCTGTAACGATTTTGAACCTACGACCGTACAAGTATGGTCGGAACACTTTAGTGCCGAAGATTATTGCAAGACACTCTTTTTCTGTAGTGGAGTAATAACCTTCGGCTTTGTTAAGTGTACGGGACGCGTATGTGATGGGAAGGTCTTTATTTATTTCACCTTGAGATAAAATGGCAGACACGGCGTAATTTGAGGCATCGGTGGTTAAGACGAATGGTTTCGAGAAGTCAGGGTATTGTAGAATAGGAGCGGTGGTTATCTTATCCTTCAAAGTGTTTAATGCGTTTTGTTGGTCAGATAGCCATGAGAATTTTACATCCTTTTTTAAAAGACTGGTTAGTGGTTTGGTTATGTGGGAGAAGTTTTCTATAAATCGTCTATAATAACCTACTAACCCTAAGAATGACTTAATGTCTTTAGGAGTTTTTGGCACTGGAAACCTTTGAACACATTCAACCTTTTTAGGGTCAGGTTTCACACCTTTGTCGGTGATTATGTGGCCTAGGTATTGAACTTCTTTATGAAGGAATTCGCTTTTATCGGGTTGTAGTTTTAAATTGTGTTCCCTGAGTTTATCAAAGACTAATCTGAGGTTAGCCATATGAATTGGCAGTGAACTCCCTAGAACGACTATATCGTCCATGTAGGTGAAGCAGTGAAGACCCTGGAGACCAGAAAGAACTACGTTCATAAGTCTTTGGAAGGTGGATGGAGCATTCCGAAGCCCAAATGGCATTCGATTGAACTGGTAGTGTCCCGGTTGACCAGAAACACCTGGGACATTGAATGCTGTCTTTTCAGCATCAGACTCCTTCATATTAACTTGATGAAACGAGGAGGCAAGGTCAAGGGTCGAAAAATACTTGCTATGGCCGAGTTGATCTAGGATATCAGAAATATTCGGAATTGGGTAGGCGTCACCAATAGTCACTTCATTAAGTTTTCTATAATCGATGACGATGCGCCACTTTGGTTTCCCAGACGCATCTTGTTTCTTTGGCACTACCCATATTGGAGCCGACCAGGGTGATACAGAGGGACTTATGATACCCTGGTCTAGCATATTCTTGACTTGTTTACTAACTTCCTCTTTGTGGCATTCCGGAAAACGATAGCTTTTAGCATGAATGGGTGTTTCGGACGTAGTACAAATTTTGTGTTGAGTTGTCTGGGTAGCGGTTAGGATATCACCTTCAAGGTAGAAAATGTCATTAAATTCGGAACACAATTTGCGCAAATTTAATTTGCTTCTTCTTCTTGAGTTAGGTGATCGCACCTCAGTGCGGTTTGAATTCGATTCTCACGATCTATGTCGGAAAGGTTGGTATTAAAACATGATTCGGTAGTTGAAATAGGAGATGGAGAGGTTGACTGACTAGATGCGTTTGGCTCGAGGACGTAGGAGACAGGTTCTAGTATCAGTCTGACTGTATTTGGGACAATCTCGTTTTCGGAGGTGTTTAAAACAGAAACGGTGATCTTATTATTGTGTTTCACTCGAGTCAAACACTTCGAAAATATAAGCTTCGGGTAACCATGTAATTTTGTTGACAAAATTAAACCCTCTTTTATTTCGGGGTTGGTTACGGAGCACTCAAGAAGCATTTTGCTGCGTGCGGGGATAACGTATGTTAGATCTTGGAATTTTAAGTCAAACCGCACAGGTTGTTCACCTGAATTTATTAGTTTCGCTTCAGGATATGAGACTGACGCGTTATGCGCGGAAAAGAAGTTAGTACCTATTATACCATCATAATCGAGGTTGACATTAGACACTACGTGGAAATGGAATGGTATCGAAACATCACTCGCCTTGGAAGACCGGATCATTAGTAAAAATCTACCTCTGGTTTCGGCGTATGAACCGACGTCATTAATTCCTTTGAATTTAAGGATACTTGGCTCGAGAGTCGGTGTTTTTGACAAGCTAGTGTCCTTAATTAAACAAATAGAACTACCAGTGTCTACCAGGAGTTTTAGCGTGTTTTCTGAGTGAGACGTATATACTTCGACATATGGTAACGACGTTTTTTTATGTTGTGATATGTCGTATACCATAGGACACTCTTCGGGCTCATTCCAATATTCGTCAATTAAATCGCGTTGGGATGTAGTATTAGTTAAATGGCTCGATTGAGGTTGAGATTTAGAAACAAATTCATTATTATTTTAAGACTTAGAATGTGGCACAGTGACAGAAATAGTAATATTCTTGTTTTCAGTGAATTTTTTGTCTGAAATAGGATTTTGCAACAATTTTGAATCTCTTAGATCAAAGGGCTTTTTAGCCGGAACAGAGGATGGAGATGTTTTAGATTCAGTGGAAATAGTATTTTTATGAGAAATAGTATTATACGATTTAGTAGAAACAGAGGAACTAGTAGGTTGAGATACAGTGGATTTAGTATGTTTAGATACAGAGGGTTTTTCAGATTTAAGAACAGCGGCATAAGTTTGGTTTGAGACAGTGCAATCAGTAGTTTTAGGTTTTGAAATAGTAGAATTAGTAATATTTTGTACAGTAGAGTTAGTACTTTTGGAAACAGAGACGTTTGTATTTTTTAAATCTGTATTAATAACAGCATTATAAACTTTTGATTTAGTAGACATTGAATCAGTGGAAATAGTAGATTTTGAAATAGTGGAAATAGTATTTTTGGAAACAGTGGATTTAGTATTTTTGGTACCTATGGGTTGGGACTTGCGTCGGTACCGTTCCGCAGGCCCAACACTTAGTTTAAACAATTGCCTGATTCTAGTTCTTGAATTTGAGGAGGCGACGATATTTCGGAAGCCGTGTCAACGAAATTTTGCTGATATCCTCTCGGATGATTAGGCTGATTATTGTTATTAAACGATCTTGAATTATTAAACTGACGCTTTCGGCATTGCGAAATATCGTGACCTATATTTTTGCAGTATCTGCAGACAATTGGCGTCGCATTATTTTTAAAATCATTAGATTTAAAAGGTGTTTGATTGTTCTGCAAGCGCGGTTAATATTGAAAACGTTGCATATCACGTTTAGGTTTATTGAAACATTCGGCTTCTGAATGCCCCGGCTTATTGCAGTTTTTACAAAATTTAGATTTTATTTGCGTGCTTTTGTTTAAGTTTGAAATTTTCTCTTCTTCCATAGCAATATTTATGGCGGCATTCAGATTCCGAGGGTTTCGACATCGCACAATGTTACCAAAATGAGGGTGTAATCCCAGAGTAAAAGTATGAAGAGCTAGGTCATCAGTCATAGCAATTCGACCTCCAAGTTCTTTCTTTAGGGAGTCAGAGTTATATACTTCAGACTGTAAACTTGTCAAACATGTTTCCACTCTCAAGGCATATTGAGCAACAGACTCGTTACTTTGTTGTTTACATGACTGAAGGTCCAAAAGGAGATGATTGTAATGCTTCCTTTCACCAAAATTTTGCTTCAGGAAGTCCTTCAAGTCATCGAAATTTTCAAAAGATCTTATTGGAACATGCGATTTGAGCTTTATCTCTTAATTTAGATATAATAAACTTCAGAAGGAGGTCTTTTTGGGACTCTGACGCAAGATCTAATGCGTTTTTGCAGTTTGTTAAAAACCCAGGGAGCGTTTCTCTCTCTCCGGTATATTCACTTATAAAATTACAGAGAACTTGTATTGGAAACTGTTGTGACACCAATAAGGGCTGAGTGGACTCAGATTTATCCCCTTTCGACATTTTTACAGATTTGATATATAATAGATGACAAAAAGACACACACACAGAATAGTTATAGAATTAACGCGTGGCAATAACAGTGAAAAGAATAAAGTACTCACAGTAATATCGAGCACGGGACGAGCATACTGGGCAGGACGATAGCAGGCTAGCAGAAGATCTTCGTAGAGGACTCGGTGTAGTTGACGGGAGGCCTTCTCGGTAGGCCTCGGGATTTCAGCACAGGATAAAGCGCGGAGAGACCAGAGTATCCCTCTCGGTCGATGACGGAGTAGGATCTTGTGTAGAACGAAGTCTCACAAGTTGGTTGCAGCGAGACACAGTGATATGGCAGCGAGCGGGTGGCACGGCGAATATGTTGGTGTATCGTAGTAGTGATGATAGATTTGGCACGAGCGTTGAGATTAGTAGGTATTAGTTTTAAGATGTGGGCACTGGCTAACAAATAAAGGAGATCTCAGGATCATGTATTTGACATGAACAACCCCTGAGATCCCACTTCTGACACCACTGTTACAGCGGGGTTCGAAATAGCTTTTTAAAAAAAAACTAAAATGACTTTTTGAAGATAGTATATTGTATATGAAAATCGGAAATAGAAACAAAAACCAAGTGCCCACAACGAAGTCTAAAATCGGTCTAAAGAAGTTAATAATAAAATGGAATGTGCATAATTGCAAACCTAAACTAGAATGACGTCAATGCATAAGTACTGCAAGCAAAGCAGTTTACCCTATGCACCGTGTCTGTAGGTAGGATATTGTAACAGTTCCGTACAATACGAAACATAACAGAATTTCAATCTCAAATATTTGACCAAGAATATGTGGTTTGGTCGCGATCTATAAAGACGGGGCTCGTTTACTAGCGCCATCTATGTCATTTCGCCGAAACTAATTAGATAGATGGCGTTTAAAAACACGTTTTTTGTATGGGGACCCCCTTTAATTTTTAACTTTATTTTGTTTTTAATATTTGTTGTTCTAGCGGCAACAGAAATACACCATCTGTGAAAATTTCAACTGTCTAACTAACACGGTTAATGAGCTATAGCCTGGTGACAGACGGACAGATAGACAGATAGACAGACAGACATACAGACAAACAGACAGACGGACAGTGGAGTCTTAGTAATAGGGTCCCGTTTTACCCTTTAGGTACGGAACCCTACAAACAGCAATTTTAATTGTTGCTTGTACCATTTTTCGGGATACAGTTTATATTCTACGTAACTAAAATTGTTTTTTTCAAGAAATCTTTTATATTAAGAGATAATAATACATAGTAATGATTTATTTGGATGTAAACATACATACATGGCTGCATAAATAATTGAGTAAAGCATTAACTGTTTAGTTTAGTTATGGTCTAGTTAATCATTTAGTCAACTTTTACGCAAAAAAAATGTTTATATTACGAGTAAAATAACCCATAACGAGACGTGTAAGGCATAATGAACTATTGCCTTTCTCCACTCAGGTCTATTTATTTCTTTCCCACTAAAATAACAAGGTTTTCCCCTTTACCAACACATTTATAAGTCATTGGCATAGCAAATACGTTATCCTTCTTCTTTCATGATATTATGGTTCCGACCTAATTCCAAGATAAGCTTATTAACTCATAAGATAAATAATAGAATACTTTAGCAGCTAAGAGATATCTCAGATAGTAAAAGTTTTATTTGACCCTCTTGTTTGCTGCCTAGTTTCAGACTAATTCACTTGTAAGTTCAAAGCACAATACTGGATAATTTCCAAGAACTATGATAGTGTTTCCTTTCTTCGAGGGTAGTTGTGCAAACAACATCCAAGTGTAATAGCTCTATAATTAAATTGTATTTAATATTATTAACAATTATTGATTAACTAAAATAACAATGAAAGTATAAAGTGCATCTAATATTACTTGCCAGGTAGTGTTATCTCCTCTTAATATTTACTTTTGGTTGAGAAATAAGTGCAAGTGTGAAAATGGAGGTTATACAGGATTCCATTGCAAAAGTGGCAGCCACTTTTCACCAAAGGATGGAAAAGTTTGAAAGTGAGCTTAAGAACTCTGCAGAAACTGCCTCTACAAACAATATATCAGTGGAGTTTTCCACATTCAAGGTTTTTGTGATGGCTTCTCTTCAGTCTCTGCAGGCACAAACTGACTTTTTATTAAATGGAATGGACAATTTGGAAATGCAGAACCGGAGAAAAATCATTCTCATTCATGGCATTGCCGAGTCAAGTAAGGAGGAGACTGCGTCAGTTATTGCAACCACACTCACTGACATGATGAAGCTGGCTAGCATTAAAACTAGTGACATAAAGCACTGTTATAGAATCGGCCGTACTCTGAATCCTGAGAAGCCGCGACCTATTCTGTGCAAGTTTGCAGATATGACACTGCGTAACAATGTGTGGGCATCTAAGTCTAGCCTCAAAGGAACTGGAGTATCTGTCTCTGAATTTCTCACTAAAACAAGACATGAAATTTTCATGTCAGCTCGACAACGGTTTGGCATATCTAAATGCTGGACTAGAGAAGGTTCCATATTCGTTTTGAGCCCTGATGGCACCCGGCATCGCGTCCGTAGTTTCAAAGAACTGGACGGGATAAGGCAGCTGGAAATCGTGAAGCCGTCTACGAGTTCCGCCACTAAAGAATCCGCGGCGCAAATGGCCCCTGCGACCAGATCAAAACGCACTACCGCTAAGAAATAATAGTTTCTCCTATTTTCAGTAAATATGAATCGCCAATATGTTCATTATTCATGACGAAATTAGTTGTGATTATGTTTTGCGTCCCTAAGACTCCAATCTGATTGTTATCATTTCTTTTAAACTTACCTCATATTATGAATCGTGTTATCGTTATCGTACCTCACTTCACTTGTGCTTATATTTGTAGTTACCCACTACATCAATTTACCATCGTTTTGCACTATTTTAGTAACTTTTATCCTCATTTTAACTAAATAAATTAATCAAACTTGACATCTGGATTAAATTCAAATTTGACTTATGTCTACTGTCAAAGTCAATTGATGGTATATTTTTATTTTCTGTCAACTGTCAAATTTTAGTGTCAGAAAGTTTTTTAGTTGTCTAAACAAGTATTGTCTTTGAGTTTCATGCTATTGTTTTGTTCAGAATAACTCCCGTACTTTTATTTATTCTACTACTCGTAATTGTAGGTAATTAGTGCACTTGTTAACTGTTTGCGACACTACCGGCAGGTGATTGGTATTTGGGTGCATCTTTTGATTGTAAGTTACTTTTAATTGTTTTTTTGTTAAATAATATTGTTTTATTTCTTTTGTATTATATTAATTATATATATATATATAAACATATATATTTAAATATAAGTAATTATATATTAAGTACCTATTTAATTATATTTTATATAATATTATATTTAAGTATTTCAATGATAAATATATTTAAAAATAACAACACCGATAGCAGTGATGATTTTAATACATGTAGCTCATCCTGCTCCGTTAGCAGTGACGACAGTTTTAAGAGTATCCCTTCTCTTCAGGACACCTTGAATTCTCATTTTATGTACGAACCTAAGAATTTTAATGCTGTTCACATCAACGCGCAGAGTATTCCGGCCCATTTCCCTGATATGCTGGCGTCATTCGATTTAAAAAACTTACATGCAATAGTAGTGTCCGAATCATGGTTGAAACCCTGCCTACCGTCTGTCTCTTATTCTATCCCTGGTTTTGTTTTGATCCGTAACGATCGACTAGGCAGGGCTGGTGGTGGTGTTGCAATTTACTTACGTGCCCATTTCCCTCACTCGATTGTAAGTATGTCTGCGCAACCACCACCTTCCAATGCCGGCGAACATTTGTTTATTGAGATTCTTCTCTCTCATACCAAAATTCTTCTCGGTGCCTTCTATTGCCCTTCTTTACACATTAACTACTTCGCCTCGTTTGAGAGTATATTAGAGAACCTTGGTCCCCTATACAGTCATACCATTATAATGGGTGACTTCAATACCTGTATGATAAAAAATGATTCTCGCTCCAATACCTTGAACTCTATTATAAAATCTAACAACTTGCACTTACTACCTTTAAATCCTACTCACTATTTACCCAATACTACTCCATCCCTTCTGGATTTACTCATTGTTTCATCACCTGGACATGTTGCTAAGCACGGCCAATGTTCTGCTGATGCTTTTTCACATCACGACTTGATCTTCCTTTCCTATAAGATGCGTCCCCCAAAACCTAAACCGACCATCCTTCTGCAGCGCAATTTTAGTGCCATGAATTTGGATAGTCTTTGCCAAGATGCCAACGACATTGACTGGTCGACATTGGTAAATGCTAATACTGTAGACGACAAAATGACAATTTTTAATGCGAACCTAACTCTTCTCTATGATACTCATGCCCCTCTCCGTAACATTAAAATTAAGCATCTGCCGGCTCCTTGGCTTACAGAGGACATAAAAAATGTGATGCATAAAAAGGCTTCTTCTAAAACTAAATATAAAATTAACCCTACTGATTTGAACAAGTCTAAATACATCCGCATGAGAAACCATAGTAACTTAGTGTGCCGAGACGCTCAGCGACGTCACATACATGGTTCAATTGAAAATAGTGATTCATCGAAAGTCTGGAAGTTTCTAAGGTCGTTGGGTATTGGCAAATCTCGACCGAATTCCGTGCCTAAAGACTTAGATATTGACTCCATAAACACTCACTTTTCTTCCTCTTCAAATATCTCGCCTTCAGTCAAAGCTCACACTCTACAACACCTTTCATCTTTACCTATCCCTGACTATGATCCTTTCTCTTTCACCACATTCACAGCCTGTGAGGTTAAAAGGAGCGTTTTGTCTATTATTTCTAATGCAGTTGGTAACGACGGTATTAGTCGTAATATGATTGTACCCATCCTAGATATCATCCTTCCTATCCTGTGTCATATCCTGAATTTCTCTATTGAAAATTGTGACTTCCCCTCCACTTGGAAAGAAGCCCAAATCATACCCTTACCTAAAAAACTTAATCCTAAATCCTTCGCTGAATATCGTCCCATTTCTATACTCCCATTCCTCTCCAAAGTCCTTGAACGCCTCGTCCATAATCAACTTAACCTCTTCCTGAATAAAAATAATCTCCTTAATCCTTTTCAATCCGGATTCCGCCCTGGTCATAGCACGGTTACTGCCCTTCTCAAGATCACAGACGATATCCGTCTTGGTATGGATAAGGGTATGTTGACCGTGCTTACTCTTCTTGACTTTTCCAATGCCTTTAATACCGTTGATTTTGATATACTCCTGGGTGTGCTGCGCTCTATTAACTTATCACAGGCTGTAACTGACTGGTTTCGCAGCTACCTGTTTGGGCGTCGGCAGCGTGTTCGTCTTGAAGAAAACTACTCTTCTTGGTGTGACACGTTGGCTGGCGTCCCTCAGGGTGGCGTTCTCTCTCCTCTCCTCTTCGCTATCTTCATAAATTCTATTTCTGACCACCTAACCTCTTCCTATCACTTATATGCTGACGACCTTCAGATTTATTTCCAATCTCCTTACCCTGATCTAAATGATGCCATACATCACATTAATAATGATCTCCTTCGCGTAACAGACTGGAGTACGACCTTTGGCCTTACAGTGAACCCCAGCAAAACGCAGGTCATAATTCTAGGTAGCAGACAGATGATCTCCAGGATAGACTGGAGTAACCTATCACCTGTAGTTTTTGATGGGGTCAACATTCCATTCAGCAATGCTGTCAAAAACCTTGGTATCATGATGGATCAGCACTTATCATGGACTCTGCAGATGGAAACCGTTAGTCGGAAACTGTTTGCTGCAGCAGGTTCACTTAAACGACTGCGTAATTTCCTACCTACGGCTACTAAAATTGCACTTGCACAATCTCTTCTCCTCCCTATCCTAGATTATGCCGACGCCAGCTATCTTGATCTTACTGAGGAGCAACTAAATAAGCTTGAGCGGCTTCAAAATTTTTGTATTAGGTTCATATTTGGCTTGCGCAAGTATGACCATATCTCACAATTTCGTTCTAAGCTCAAGTGGCTCCCAATTCGCCTTCGACGGAACTCTCATATCCTGTCTCTACTGTTTTCTATTCTCTTTAACCCTTCTTATCCACGCTATCTCAAAGATCATTTTAAATTTTTACATACCAATAATACTCTGAATCTTAGATCTACAGAGACCCTTCTTCTTCAGGTTCCCATACACAAGAGCTCCTTCTACGATAAGTCGTTTACCGTAGAAGCCGTAAGACTTTGGAACTTATTACCATTGTCAGCACGACAAGCTCAAACACTGAACATGTTTAAAAGTCGAGTCAAACATTTTTACCTTTCTTCACTTTCGTAAACTAACTGCTGTATGTTCTTATGTTATTTATTATTAAGCTATATTATAATGTGATATTTTTCGTGTATGTATACATATCTTCCTATATGTATCTATGTACATATTTTATGTATGTTTATGTATGGTATATATATATATATATATTGTATGTGTATATATGTGTGTATTTTGTATATATTTATAAGTATGTATTGGACAAAGAGAGTATTTATTATTGTTTAATTATTATTTTTTTTTTTTTGCAATTTTGCTTGTGTATTTTCTTTCAGTTTTAATTTTTAATAGATTTAACTGAGATGTTATTCTTGCACTCTACCGTATAGTTATGAAATAGTTCCTAGCAATACACGGTTGTCTGGAAGAGATCGCTACTTAGCGATAAGACCGCCGCTTGTACTTTATATTTAACATTAATGTAATTACCATTGTCATTTTTATTTTCATTGTGCAATAAAGAGTTATCATTCATTCATTCATTCATTCATTCATTCATTCATTCATAGTGTATTTTATTACAAATCTAATTTATGGTTGTACTAGATTTTGCCTCTTGATTTGCTCCTTTGGTTCAATAATCATCAGAGAAATAGCGACGATTTCTCCGATAAGAAGTGCCTATTTTAAACCCCCACACAAAAAGAAGGGTGTTTTATAAGATAGGCTTTTGTATAACGGATAAACAAATTTTGATTTAGTTTTTTTGTTTGATTGGTGACTTGATTGAGAGTGCTGTTAGCTTTGATTCATGAGAATCCGTTTATCTCTTTTAAAACAATGAGTTTTTTTCTACTTGATGACGCTACGGGAGCAACTTCCATATGTCTGATCAATTGAATTTGTATCATTGGAACATTTCCCTGACGCTGGGGCAGTTCCTAGAATCTGTAAAATACCATACTCCTCACCAATTATCAGAGACTTTGTGTTTAGGCTCATTCGAAGGGTGTTAATAAACATAAATCATATAAATACAGATCAGTCGGTGGTAGCTTTAAATTTTAAATTTATTTACCTACTATAATTTATGTGATATCACTATCACTCTTTGACTTTTTAGTTGACATTACGTATCAAATTTCGTGATAAGTCTCTTTTATCATATTTACAATATGAAATGCACGATTTAAACGTTCGATTTTATTAGTCATATAAGTTAAGCTATCTATGAATTAAACTAATCGTATGCTGGTGATTTTGCGAACATTCATACAAACATAATATAAGATCGTTTAAAAAACTAAAAAAAAGAACCGACTTCAATGCCGCGCTATTAATTTTCAGTACCAATTTTGAGGTGTTTATCTCCATATCTCTAGAGATACTTATCAGACCTCGATAAAATTAGCATGGTATCACACTTGGAATATTTCCTTTTTAACAAAAAAAAAATGATTAAAATCGGTTCATAATCGACGAAGTTATCCGCGTACAAACATAAAAAAACATATATACGGTCGAATTGAGAAACCTCCTTTTTTGAAGTCGGTTCAAAATCACGTCTTTTTCCCGTTGGGGTAGGCAAAGACTACTTTTTTCCACATGATATGATCCTGACACACGTCTTTCTTTCTTCTGCTTTCATGAGCGCCTTCATACATGCTCGCAAGTTATAGGTATTTTTGATTTGGTTCTTTATTTTGCGAACACACTCAAATACTTAAATAAAATATTACAGCCATGAAAAATACTAATATACATTAGCTTAAACTTAGTATTTGTCCTATTGAACTATAACTTAGTTCTAATATTTTCAGTAACACTGCTGGACCCTTGCGGAGTACGAGACATCAACTGTCTCAGCCATTCCACCGAACAGTTCCTAGAAAAGACTTGCAATGGAATCCCACAATATGACATAAGGCCGATAGATCCCATGATTATCAAAGGACCTCTGCTCGACAATGTAGACAAAAACATCGATCTAGTCTTCCGCTTCACGAACCTAAATGTGACGGGACTGAGAAACCAGAAGATATCCGACTTTCAGTAAGTAACCTTGGTTAAATGACAATGACCGAATAACTGCAATATCATTATATGCCCTTTTTGGTAGATTTTACAACCTGCTCCAGTTACTTGGTGGCATTTAATGTTTATTTTTTGGTGACTGCATCCGCCGTCGATAATATGCTGTATTTTTGATGGATAATATTTGGATGCAATATGTACGGCAAATTATTTAATGCGATGTAAGATGCTAGTTGTGAAAGGGATTTACGCAGATATTTTGTAATGAATTGTTGTACTAAGTATTAGCTCTAATACATAATTTAAGAAATATGATCTTGTTTGATCGCTAATTAGATTAATGGGTTTCAAAACACTGCACTGCAATGCAAACCAATTTCGTCAATGAAAGACACAAAACCACTACAAACACACAGATGGTTTGGTCAAACAGAATGCGTACCTAAGGCAGAACCTATTCTTATTTATTTGAGGGCCCGGTGGCGTAATCGGGAGAACGGTCGGCTTTGATTCCAGAGGGACCGAGTTAAAACCCCGTCGGGCACCAATGCATTTTTCTATGGAAAAATGTATGTGCGCTAATCACATTGGCCCTTCTGTGAAAGAAAAACATCGTTAAGAAACCAACAACAAACAAAGGACACTATCTAGTGTCCGCCTGGCCAGCTACCAAGTCAAGCTCAAGCTACCAAGTCAAGCTCAAGTTAGAAAATCTGTAGCCAAACATCTAATGTGATCCGGCAGCTATCCTTGAGAGCCAGTTCCCATTCTAGGCCTAGCGTGCTTACCATCTTCTACCGTATTATCACTTACCAACAGGTGATATAGAGATCAAACGCTAGCCAATAAGATATAAAAATAAGAAATAAAATTATTCTGTAAGGCAACGCAAGTACTACGTCTTATATTTTAGACTAATGTCCACTTCTGGTTATCTCCTGATTAGATCATTTTCACAGATGCTTAGAGTTCTGATAAAGCCATGCTACTATCATCCTAGAGATTAGTTCAGTTTTACAAAAGCTTGTATATATTGCTTCGTTTGGAATATTGTAAGTTTGTATATTCAATTGACAGGGAGTGAGAGTGTTTAAAATATTTTTTTCAGAAGTAATGAGTCATTTGTTTCGTGTAGCTTTCTTAAATTTTATTCTCAGAATTTTCAAGTAGATTTCAAGAAACTTGTGCCACAATATATAGCTTTCTGAATTTATATAGTGACTATAAGTGCCCCGCGGCTTCGCCCGCGTTAAAAACTCCTTTTATTTACCTAAAACTGTTCTTTTGTAAAAACGATTCTATCATAAAAGACATCAAATAAGAATTAGCCAACTCGGTTCACCCGTTTTCATGTTATCGCGTGACTAAGGCAAATCGAGATTCATATTTATAAAACACGAAAAACCCAAATTTTGAGACATTGTTACCTACCCCATTTCGAAAAATCCTACAACATGTATTTACTTATTTATTTACAGAAGTACTTATATTTAAAGTTTCGAATAAAACAGATTATCTCATCTTGTTTCGCCATACAAACTTTGAATCCCCGGTCCGTATCCAGGAGAATTTTTTAGAAAGTCCTTTCTGAGCGGATACCTACGACATAATAACTATCTGCATTCTAAATTTCAGCACAATCCGAAACAATATTGATTTTCACACTTTGTTACCCCAGTTCACCCTCTTAGGGTGGCATTTTGATAAAGTCTGAAGCTCGTATTTACTTATTAATTTCCAGAAGAACTTGTATGAAGTTTCGAATAAAAAAGACTTATCTTGTGTCTCCATACAAATTTGGAACCCCCGTTTCATCCTCTTCAGGAGTGAATTTAGGAAAATCCTTTCTCAGAGGGAACTAACGTCGTATTAACTATCTGCATGCCAAATTTCAGCGCAATCCGAAACAATGTTGATTTTCAAACTTTGTTACCCCATTTCACCCTCTTAGGGGAGGAATTTCAAAAAAATCTGAAACACGTATTTACTTATTTTTTTACTGGAGCACTTGTTTGAAGTTTCGAATAGAAAATACTATCTAATCTTGTTTTTCCATACAAACTTTGAACCCCCGTTTCATCCCTTTAAGGGGTGAATTTTAGAAATTCATTTTTCAGAGAAAATTAACGTCGTAATAACTATTCGCATGCCAAATTTCAGCGCGCAATCCGAAACAATAGTGATTTTCAGACTGTGTTACCCCATTTTACCCTTTTAAGGTTAGAATTTTGAAAAATCCTGAAACACGTATTTACTTATTTATTTAGAAGCACTTTTGTGGAGTTTCCAATAGAAAAGACTATCTCATCTTGTTTCTTCATACAAACTTTGAACCCCCGTTTCATCCCCTAAATGGGTGAATTTTGGAAAATCCTTTCTTAGTACACCCTTACGTAGTAAGACAAATATACCCTCCAAATTTCAAGTCTCTACGACCAGAGGTTTAGGCTGTGCGTTGTCTGTCAGTCAGTCAGTCAGTCAGTCAGTCAGTATGTTAGGACAAAGATTCTTATAGTATTAGATATATGTGTTTCTATATGTCTAAAGTGTAAGTAAGGCTTCGATGAAATTCTAATATAACGTATTGGTAAAACACACTCAATGAATTGCAAAAGTAAATTAACAGGTTAAATCTTAAATAAAAAGAAATTGGGTTACTTGCGTATGCAATGTCGATACAAAATGGAAAGCGTCAGGTCACGTATGAAAGCCTTTTTCCAAAGGTTACCTTACTGGCATCTAACGCGAAATAAATCTTATATTTTTCTTTTTTCAGTCTCTTCTATTCAACCTAAATCCAATAGCCTTACTTACTATATTTTTATTGTTTTTAGCGATCCTAATAATATACCTACTTACTCCAAGTATCTTAGAGCACTTAACGGATCGCTATAAATTCAACTCAATTTTCTTATCTATTTTTGGCACTGTAAAAACAGTTACTAACGAGCATTTTTCTGTATTTGAGAGAGTGAGATAAGATAACTATTAGTTTATGCATAAAAAATCTATTATATGTAGTGCTAAGTAGCAGCTATTAGTGATAGGCATATGACATGACTTGCCTCATCTATAATCATAGAAAAGATAATAATACTACGTACTATAATATCAAAACCACAGAGCGTTTTTCATTTCTCTTTGTTAACTTTGCTTTTTCCAGAATGGACTTAAAGGCTAAATCAGTAGTTTTGAAGACGAAAGCAGTATTGCAGATTGTTGGAGATATTACGATAGAAATAGGAAATTCAAAGAGGTTATCAGGTGTTTACCACTCATCTGGAAGTAAGTTTTAGTTTAAGTAAGTTCTAGTTTTATTTTTGATTATGTGTTATTCTTGTTGCTGTCTATGCATTTCAGTTTCTGTGATTTTTAAATATGACAATTTGTGCTTAAGTGTGTAAGATTAAATTTCCTCATTACCACTCTCATTGATTGATTTATCACAAAAGTTAGGCGTTAACTATTTTGAGTGAACACTATTAAAATGCCCATTAAGTAACATCACATACGGTTGCATTTAAAAGTTTAAAAATTGTAGTTTTATTTAATTATGCAATCTTCACTTAATGTCATAAATTTATCTAATTGCTTGGGCAGACCTGCTTTTATTCTTATATCATTTTTAGGGTTCCGTACCCAAAGGCTATTAACGGAACTCTATTAGAAACTTCTGAGACTGAGACTTCACTGTCCGTTCGTCCGTCCATCTGTCTGTCTGAGTGCTGTGTTTTCTAATCCGTAATAGGTAGACAGTTGAAGTTTTTCCCGAAGTACCTATGCATTACTGTCACCGCAATAAAACAAATACTAAGAACCTAAAGTTAAAATTAAAGGGTTATCCCGATACAAAAATAGAGCCTTGAAATTTGCTCATAGTGTGTATTGCTATGACTGCTATAACAACCAATAAGAAAAATAGTTTCTGTTTACAATTAAACGGGTTCCCCGTATAAGAAACCTGTTTTTTCGGCAAAATTTGTGCAATATTATTTCATTGTTTTTGGCGATTGTTACAGTACCCTACGTGTGCGAGTCTGACTCACACTTGACCATTTTATTTTTAACTAGATTCAAACATTTTGTTTACAGCTGTTCTAGGAGCTGCCAGCTATAACTATGAGCTACAAACTGACGATAAGGGCGTGGAACATTTCATAGTAGGTCCGGAAAAGTTGACTTGTGAAGCCATTGAAGAGCCTACTGTCTCGCTGAATCAGGAATTGCAAGAAGCTTTGAGTAAAGGTGACTTCGAAAACTGCAATTTTTATTTGGAACAGGACTGCTATTTCCCATGAAATGACAATGCGAATCTTGCGGAAGTGAAAGGTGGCATTGGAAAGAAACCCAGAACAACCCACTTTACTCGATCTATATAATAATAACTAAATATCGCCACTACCTCAAGCAATCTTCAATACAGTGAAACAATTAGTGATGTCTTTGTATGTGATTCCAGCCACCTGCAGTTGATGTTTATGACAAATGTATTGTACGCATTCAGCATCACTTAGGGTTCAAGTGACAGGCCGCCTATTTTTATTGGAATCATCAGGCTTACACCTTGTTAGAAGTTTTGTCATGTCATATTTTCTAGAAGCTACGATGTTATGTCTTCTTTATAAAAATATATTTTTCAGATGCAGATGCAAAATCTTTGGAGCCAACGTACAAATCAAATAAAGCTACTTACAGAAAGCAGACCATCTGCAAAATAGCAGAAGTGGCTTACAAAGATGTAGTTTATAATATCAGAGCAGCCGCCAAGATCCTTCCGAAAGCTGCATTCTTCTTGGACGTTTAAGATAAATACATTTTACGCCTTAGATATTGCTGTTTTATTTTCCTCAACGCAAAAAGAAGTAGATTGTTAAACACAATCCAAAATTTCATCGTACCGACGGGACTCGAACCCGCACCCCCTGGATTACACGTCCAGGTGCTCTGCCAATTAAGCCACGGTTTGAAGAAAGCAAAAAGAAGTGTCAAACTTATAACCTTTCTTTGAAGAAAATTAAATAACATTGTAAACATTATAAATAGGGAATAATACATTTAAGTGGCTATAGCCACCCATTGTCAGTCAGCATTAGCCTGTCAGTCAGACTTGTAATAATCGCATTTTATTTTTTATATCTCATAGGCTAGCGTTTGACCAGTATTTCACCTGTTGATAAGTGATGATGCGGTCGAAGATGGTAAGCACTCTAAGCCTAGAATGGGAACGGCTCTAAAGGATAGCTGCCGGAATACATTATATGTTTGGCGACAGACTTTCTATTTTAAAACGTGTTGTTAACCCTAGACATGAACGATGCTATTCTTTTGCGCTGTACTATTATTTTATATTTAAATCGGTTGTACCACGGAAGATTAGGCTAGTACACTCACGTCATATGTCAATCTCAAAATATGTTTTTTTATATCATAAAGGCTAGCGTTTGACCACTTTCTCACCAGTTGGTAAGTGATGATGCGGTCGAAATTGTTAGCACGCTATGTCTAAAACGGGTTGGAGCAATTCTGTTAGCAAACCCGTGAGTGTACCAATCGTTTTAAATAATAATTTCAGCGATTTTGAATTGATTAGGTATTACATAAAATATGATATCTTTGTTATGTTCTTTGATGAGATATTAGGTGACTTGAATGTCCCATTTTTAGGACAAAAAGTTAAAGTCACGCTAGATAGCTAATAGCTATGCTATGTAAAAAGTTTTAACCTTATAATGACCTAGTATGTAATTGCTACAACCTTTTCTTGCACTAGCGTAAGTAGCTAATTTACTAATTCAGCAGTTACGTGTGGTTATGTTACAAGATAATTGTGGCTAGTACTAATTAAATGGGACTAACGAAGCAGCTGCTTTCTATATAAAACAAGGATGTTAGAGTCTACTAAAAATATTTATGCAGAGTTAAAATAATTGAAAGCAACTTAATTAAATTTGCCAGGTATAGAAATTTTAAATAAATAATCAAAGATCGCTTTGCCTTCTAGGGGCACCGTTGCTCGAGGAAAGTGTGAGGCCACTATTGGAAAAAAAAAACGAAATTACATTCAGATCATTTGAGCAGATTGTCTTCTAAATTCTAACATCGCATATACCATTTTCAAGTGTTGTCTTTTTGTGCCCAAATTCACATAATTTTTATGCCCAATCTGGAAACGTCGTTATATATTAAAAACCTTAGATGCCAGGCTCAAAATTTCTTTTAGAGAAAATTTTAAATTTGAACCTTGACAATTATTCCTGGACCCAAGCTTCTTTTCCTATAAGAGCTGGCATCGGCATGACAAAAATTTTATAAGTCGCACTTCTGGCTTTTTTGTCATAGGTTCACAGCGTATCAAACCAGTGCTCAAAAATTCTGAAGATTCAATCGCCAGAGATACACTACGCTTCTGAGGCCATGGAAATCTGGAGGTCTCTGTGTCCCAATGAAAGTCTCCCAAAGGAACCAAAGAGTCAAAAACGGGACCTTTCATTGATGTAGAGAGCTTTTAGAGATTTGTCCTAAAATTTAGGTTGCGATAGAGATCGCGCACGCGAGTCAGGCCAGTGGCTTCACGAGCTTCCTTCTTCCAACATCGGAACACTGCTCGACGTCAGCAGTTTCCGCATCGGTCAGTCATCGGCAGTCGGTCTCCGTCTCGGCGCGGGCCTGGTGGAAGTGGTGCATAGGTGTCCGTGTGGGAGCGCCGTCATAGTCTTTATTTTAAACGTAGTGCCGGCAGATTTTCCCGCCATGGCTCTATTAATGACATTATTAAACGGGCGCTTACCACCATTAACGTTCCATCTATACTGGAACCAGTAGGGGTGCTTCGTGATGATGGTAACCACCCGGACGGCATGACGTTAACCCTGGGAGCGTGGGCGGGCCCTTGTATGGGACGCAACTTGTGTCGACACGCTGGACCCGTCCCGTCTCAGTGGGACAGTGTCAAGAGCCGGAGCCGCGGCGGAAGCTGCCGAAAACACCAAGCGGCGTAAATATGCATCTTTATCTAGTAAAGTTACATATTTATACCGCTTGGTGACAAAACTTTTTTGTCCATGGGGTCCGAGCACCAAATGTTTCATTAAGAAAATTGCTCTACGCCTTGTCGACGCCACTGGCTGGCTCATTTCTAGCACAAAGAATTTCTATAGCGATTCAACACGGGAATGCAGCAAGCGTTCTTGGCACTTTACCACACGGACATCCCGTTGAATTTCTTATTTTTTTTTAGAAAAGGTTATTTTACTACTACTTATAGTTTAAAAATAAACTGGCCAAGTGCAAATCGGACTCGCACTCGTAGGGTTCCGTACCACATTACAGTATTTTATAAAATCGAGCAAAAAATACCACTATAATTTTTCGCCAGCAAAAATTAATAATTAATAAACCTTTTAGCAAAACAGAGTTGAAAGCCGCGTGCTTATTTCTTATTACGCCATCTAACGTCTAACGCACGGTATCTAAGTGAAAGTTAACACAAAAGTCCTACTGACTACTAGGTCACCGGAACTGTCAAAAACTACCTACTAAATAATTTAAGATCGTTTAAAAAACTAACAAAACCGACTTCAAGTGTTCAAAGTTCTGTGAAATCGGGCCTTATTCAGTATGACCATTTTAAAGTCTTACCGTGCCGTGTTATGTTATCTCCGCGTTATGGTATTCTGTATGCCAATTAAAACGCCGTAGGGTAAGGTTATGAGCGCGTTTTGAGCTGTCAAAATATCGTGACATATGAGGACGTGTAACGCGCGCGTTATGTATAATTTACCTATCATACAGAATACAATTTTTCAATAACGTAACGTGGCGCGTTAAGGAACGCATTATCTCATTGATCATACTAAATAAGGCCCCAGTTAATAAATGAAATGTTTACCTAACAACTGAAACCTGGGAAAGATTATGTTTATCATTCGAGTAAACGTGCATTTTACTTACTATTGTCGAGCTTTTAAAATTAGAACCTTCTATAATCTCTTTTTAGGGTTCCGTACCCAAAGGGTAAAACGGGACCCTAACGGGACTAAGACTCCGCAGTCCATCTGTCTGTCTGTCTGTCTGTCTGTCCGTCTGTCACCAGGCTGTATCTCATGAACCGTAATAGTTAGACAGTTGAAATTTTCACAGATGATGTATTTCTGTTGCCGCTATAACGACAGATACTAAAAACAGAATAAAGTTTAAAATTATAGGCGGTCCCCATACAAGAAACGTGTTTTTTTTTCGGCATTTCTATATAACGCCATCTATGAACGCTTAGGTAAACGTCCATAGATGGCGTAGATATTGAAATGCCGATCCCTAACACCTTTGTGTTAATTTTCGCTTAGATCACGGTATCATTAGACGTTAGATGGCGTTATAAAAACTAAACACGCGGCTCCTGTTTTGATAAAATGTTTATTAATTATTAATTTTTGCTGGCGAAAAATGATAAAGGTATTTTTTGCTCGATCTTATAAAATACTGTATACTGTACAGTATTTCACCACACTACTGTGTGGTACGGAAGCCTACAAATGCGAGTCCGACTTGCACTTGGCCAGTTTATTTTTTAGAATAATTGCACTGGCTATAATAGCTAGCGGCATTAATATTATTTTCGATTTAAAAAAATATATTTTTCTAGCAAATTTTAATCAATCGGAACCCTACGTGTGCGAATCCTACTCTCACTTGGGCAGTTATTTTTTTAGTTTTTTAAACGATTTCTTGTATAAGTATAGCGCTAATTCAATTTTACCTACAACTCTAGCTTGTTGCACGTCTAATCATAAGATAAAGGTCAGAAAATTTTGCATTAATCTGCGCCTTATGAATGTTTTATCGTAAATCCCTTGTAAGGTGTAATTTATTCCGTCCAGCGATAACTTGACGTGAGTTGATAAATGGTGCGTTTTTATTACGTGTAAGGAAACTTTAAGCGCTAAAAAGATATCTGCATATTTATAAGCCAACAAATATTTTAAAGGAGACGGCTTAGGATGGACCTTAAAGTGTTTACATGCATTTGAGAGCTTTGTGTTTTGTTGTACTTATTTGCTTTGTTATAACTAGCTTTATTATCACGCTACTAAATATAAGTACATCTTTTTCTAAATTATTTGTTGCACAATTTATTTAAACGTATTTGAGAATTTTTGGTATTGTAATGTTTAGTATCATAGACAAATATGTGAGATTTAATTTAAGGTTCCGTAGTAGGCACTCTCAGGAGTACTCACAAGTTCGTCATTTCAAGTACTATTAATCATTCTGTGGTCCATTTGTCTGTCCGTCCGCAGGAACCTAGTCATAATTTACATCCTTTGGTTATTATAGGCCATTAACAGGCACTAGATACAGGAAGAACTCTTCCTTTGCCTTGTGTACCTACATGTATGTTCCATTAATAAGTATCCGGTACGCATTTAGCGTTTTTGGGGATCCGTACCCAACGGATACCAACGGAACTCTATCCGTCCGTCCGTCCGTCCGTCTCTCACAGGGCTTTAACATTTTTGGTTTAGGAGAGAGTCTCCTTGAGAGTCAGAGTATTTTAGGCCTAGCGTGTTCATATAATCGTTTACCACCAGGCAAGATAGAGCTTAAACGCTAGCCTATGAGATTTAAATTAAAAATAAATAAGTATGCCCCTAATACCACCTGTGGACGAACACCTAATATTGAAATATAATGAAGATTGAATATCCGATGTATGTAAATAGGCACCTTAAAAGTTTACACGTACGTTGTACCCGTAGCGTACAAATAAGTCAAGAATAAATTTAGACATTTTTGCTTCAAATAAATCGTGGTGTTCATGCAGACATGTAAAGAATTCCATCTTACATTCAAAATGTCAATCTGAGGTCAGGTGAGTGTTGAAGTCCTATTAAAATTTCATATGCCTTTAAAAGTCTAGGCGACCTGGCGACCTTTCAAATCTACGACTATTGAATATCTTGCCGCAAGACTCATAGAATGTGTATAGACCATAAAAAACCAATTCTAGAACTCCTTTGGGGTTGAAAGTCAACATTTCGATACTATTTCGATTTAAATTTTATTAGGCTCTCTATCCTTTTCAAAATCTTTTATATTGAAACACGAGTCGTCTAGTGTCTAGACTAGACATTACATTTTTGTTTAGGTATGCCTTATGCGTCTATGAAGCAGTGGCGTTAACCTACTTAACTAAAAATTGTTTTACTAAGAAACATTGAGTCGCTGATTCGATTTTGTATATTTTAATCATCTGCAGATTAGATCTCGTGCCCTAGTCGCGTTCTACAGTTGAATGTCATTTCGAATTTTAATTATATATGTCATCTTTGAGGATTTATGTTTGACGTATATGTATTTTAATAATGACTTTAGGTGTCTGATACGGTATTATATTTAATTTATACATATGTATTAAAGATTATGAAAGAAGAAAAGAATTTCAACAATTACTGACCTAAGAATTTTAAAGAGATTATTATCCACCTCATTAATTAGGTACGTTTAGGGCCAGTTTCACTGGTTCCTGACAGCGCTAATATTAAGAAATCTGACAGATTTTTGACAGCTTTTATATGGCGTCATGTGTCAGATAACTATCTAAAGCATTATCAGGAACCGGTGAAACTGGCCCTTAATCTCAGGAATAAAATAAAGTTTAACTACGAACTAAAACACTTATCATGATATAGGTAATCAATGCTATCATTATTAAAATGTGACAAACACAATTATAAAGTTCGTATATTTTGAACTTGTTAATTGATATGATTTGCAAGGTTTCTGTGAGTACAATAATTATTATAAATCAACCACTACCGCCGGTTCAATTACATTGCATCTTACCACTCACAGCACACAAACAATACATAAGTATAGAAAACTAGCTGTACCCGCGACTTCGTCCGCGTGGTAGTGTCTTTGGGTAGCATCAACTAATAAGACACATATGTATCCCAACTACACCGCACTGCAACACGCCACGCTTATCCATCCCTCCTTCCCCCTCCCCTTACTTCCCTCTCCCCTCCTCTCCACTCCCCTTCCCCTCACATACCATACCCTCCCCCTCCCCTCCCCCTCACATACCATACCCTCCCCCTCCACTCCCCCTTCCCCTCACTTCTACATCCCCTCCACCTCCCATCACCTCCCCTCCCCACCACTCCGCCTCCACTCTCCCTACCCTCCCCTTCCACTCCCCCTTCCCCCTCACAAAGTTCGAATGTCATATGATCCTCCCCTTCCCCCTCCAATCCCCCTCTCAAACATCTCTCTTAAACATCTCAAAGGTTGAACTCGTTTAAGAACGTTTTCTCTTTATAATATTAGCCTGGATCTGGATATAATAAAATTATCCTTGTAAATATTTTGTCGAGATTGATGCACAGATTATGTAAAACTCCACATTCATTTATTTTTTTAATCGACGACTGAGAGTCGACTCGCACTTGACCAGACTAGTAGTACGAAGTACGAAATTCAAATCGTAACACGATCGTAACGTAATACGGTTGAATTTCGTAATACGAAATTCAAATCTCACCGCGGATTCCGCTTTCAAGATAGCTTACAGAATAGCCCTACAGTAGTCGATTTTAAATGACTACATTTAAGAATAGTCTGGTCAAGTGCGAGTCGGACTAGCACACATAGGGTTCCGTACTACAATAAAATGTTTAGTAAGATTAAATAAAATTTGTCGGATGAATAAGTTTCTTGAATAGTTAAGTCTCTGTAATTTATTTTAATTTAGGTTTTTCACGGTTCCGTAGCCGAATTGCAAAAAACGGAACCCTTATAGATTCGTCATGTCTGTCTGTCTGTCCGTCCGTCCGTATGTCACAGCCACTTTGATCCCAAACTGCACAGTTGAAACTTGGTAGGTAGGTGTATTCTGTGAACCGTTTTACGATTTTTATACAGAAATAAAAAAATAAAAAATATAAAAAAATATATAAAAAAAGATAAAAGGGGTTCTCTCTACACATGGAACTTAACACTTAAATAAAATAAAACTGGCCAAGTGCGAGTCAGACTTTTACCCGCACACGGAGGGTTCCGAACGCCATCTATCGAATTTCTAACGAACTTCTAACACCAACTAAGTAAACGTTAACACAAAGGTAGAATAGTACTATATAGTAGTAATAGTAATAATAGTAATAGTAATTGTAGTAATTAATATTATTAAATATCTGGTTGACCGAGCTTTACTCGGTATTTTTTGCCACTTAAACAGACAAATATGACTCTTCCCGACATCTATTGACGAATAATAATACTATTTTTTTTAATTGAGAGCAACTAACTGCTTTACTGATACAGTACTTCTACTCGCCAATAGATGTCGGGAAGAGTCATATTTTAAGTTGATTATCAATAAAGTTGATGATTGAAAACACGAATAAAACAACATTTTCTGATAATGACTCCTGGCTAGATCGATTTATCGCCCCCGAAATCCCCTGTAGGTATACTAAATTTTATTTAATCGATGGAGCCGCTTCCGAGATTCAGATTAAGGTAAAGATGATAGCGCCATCTTAGCAACTACATAAGTGGCGCTGCGCTATCGTAAAAATCTTTTTTTTTAACTTTTCTTTAATTTTTAACTTTGTTCTGTTTTTAGTATTTGTTGTTATAGCGGCAACAGAAATACATCATCTATGAACATTTCAACCGTCTAACTATCACGGTTCATGAGATACAGCCTGGTGACAGACGGACAGACAGACAGACAGACAGACAGACAGACAGACAGACGGACAGCGGAGTCTCAATAATAGGGTTCCGTTGGTACCCTTTGGGTTCGGAACCCTAAAAAATCATCAAACATATACGTGCGGGGTGTCTATAGACATGTCTTTAAAAATGACATTGAGGTTTTTTAAAACCATATTTTCTCAATGATTTTTGAAAGAGATTTG
The DNA here is from genome assembly GCA_954871355.1 of Cabera pusaria. Taxonomy (NCBI): domain Eukaryota; kingdom Metazoa; phylum Arthropoda; class Insecta; order Lepidoptera; family Geometridae; genus Cabera; species Cabera pusaria. The sequence goes on from OX940896.1 coordinate 17,286,981, forward strand.
AAAGATAGACACTTCTGAAGTGGTAAAATGTGTGTCAGGTATTAATGGCCCCTATACTTAATATTATGCGTTACGTTGTGTTGATTCCAGACAAACAAAAGTTCCTAACGGTAAAAGAACATCCTAAAAGCATTCGTGACTTTAAAATAAACAAGCTGTCCTTCGAAACCGGCATTTACCGATTCGATGTGATGCATATTTAAGTAATGACATTCTCGTCTTACCGGTCCTAAGGCGCAAACCAGACAGAAGAGATGAATAACGTAGAACAAAGACATATGGCTCCGCTCAGTCCTCTCTATTTATGTTTTACATCGCGAGACCCCTTCATTTTGTATGAAAGTCAAGACGCCACGTCCGTGCCCCGTCCTTGCATCAGATCTCTTCTATCTGGCTTATACCTAAGGTAGCTGAGTTATGCATTTAAATGTCATGAACTAATTCATAATAATTCTTATAATTTTATTAACACTTCCGTGACAATTCTGATTCGAGATGCAGACGAACGAAACAAACTTTACACCGACTTGTTACTTGACGTGTAGACTGTGTGACTTGTATGACTACTTATTTTTTTAGTATTGTTTTGTTTAGTAGTGTTTGATAGTATTTGAAAATTATTTTAGTAAATTATTTTAAATAACATGACCGCACTGAACTCGCATGATTTTTTTATGATGTGACGTAACAGGACAAGCACGACGATAGCCTGATGGTAAGCATCGATGTCTGCCTATAGCAGAAACAGAGGCACGCAAAACTTTTAATATACAGAATTTTACGCGACACTGCACTGCACTAATTGCAAATTTTGCAAAGTCAGTAGGACACTATCACTTTAGATAACTAAATAATGAATCTTCTATGCCCTGTAATTTAATTGGACACGATTTTGCCGAAACAAACAACTTTCATTTTTATTTCACAGTTTATTCAGTGAAAAGACAATGTGGTAGTACCGCCCCAGGCAGACTATCAAAAGTCGTATTTCTATAAAACTATTATATTCAAGTTTCATAGGTATATAATATTGACATTTTTTTTAATTCCGCATGCGGTCATTTGTACAAAAACCTAACTAGCAAGTGAGCCTCTTTTCTCACTTATACGTAGTACTATTAAGTGTTCTGTGCTTATACAAAAATATTCGTAGTCAATGGACTTGAAAAAAAAATGATCTTAAACGAGCAAGTCAATCAAGAAAAACCCGATAATTTACCTAGTAAAATTTTAATAGCACAGTCTCAACTTGGACCACAGACTTGGATTTTCCATAAAAAAACCATAAACGTACACGCGGAAAGGTCGTACAATAAAAAGTAGGTCTTGATCCCATTATAATAATAAATAATGGTTTTTACTTTCCTGTGGTTCTTTCCCTGCTTTTTCTATAAGTAGCATTCTTCAAAGGAATTTACTTAATTATTATTTAATTTATTTCCTTCTTTTCTCTATTTCTACATTTATATTCATTGTTGTTTCAGAAATTATAACTCGCAAATTCATAATTATAATAGACGATAATTATAGGACGACTTAATATGAATTTTTGTTTGATGTGGTTCTCAATATCGCCCATAATTTGACTACAATCAGCTATGGTTTACAATGCTTTATGATATGTAAAAAAGGCACTACAAGTACAACTAATTCAAAGTTTGATGTTTGATGTTAGGTATCTGTTTTACTCAAAGGAAAATAATTCGTTTGACTTGACATTTATTTTATAGCTTCATTACTTTTTACATAAGCCGTATATTAAACTAAGTTAAATTCTAACTAATAACGTCATGTATATTTTATGGGCGCTCAAATCTGCATATTATCACAGATATATGTTTATATAGATATCGTGTCTGAAAAAAGTGTGAATGACGAGGTGTGGATGGATGTGATGGACTGCGTCATAGAAGATATGGATGTAAAAGGAGAGGATGCGGAAATGCCTGCGGATAGACAAATGGAAGATAATGACATGTTGCACCGGCCCCACTTAGTGGGATAAGGGTAGGAAGATGATCTGTTGTAAAACTCCTAGAACTTGTCTACTTATAGAGCATCTGTTAGGAAACACTTTTAATTTGATATGATAACTTATTACAAAAAAGATACACGCCTTCCACAAGTAGCTCATAAATTCATCCTCTCTACTCGTCTTAGTGGTCAGTCGTGTTAGCAATTCAAGACCAAAGGTTTCCAAATGACTTTACCATAGTCATGGTTTCTTCAGACGAAAGGGTCCGACGCAATGGCTTAATGTTACCCTCTTAAACATGGACATACATTGGTGTCAGCCTGTGAATACCACATAATGGTGGTATCATCATTTTGCTAATCTAATCCCTGATAATGAGACCACTATACGTTTGACTATAGCCTTTGGAATTAACCTGCAAACATAAGAAAATTCAATTTCATAGAATACTTTGTTTCCTAAGTCAAATATTAATTGGCGATTAATAATGGTTTGTTTCATTTGGTCTATCTATACTTTACATAACATAATAAAGATAATGTAGCTACCATTACGAAATACAAAGAAAAACTCGACTATTGTCTGGAGGAACAGAATAAGGGACGCTCATTAAATTAGTGCAGATCATTTGCTTGGGTCGGGCCCTGATTCCGAGGCAAAATATTCTAGGGGTCTTAGATATAAACTCATTTTAGCTAAAACTGTTACCTACCAATTGCTTTGTCTCATTTCTTCTCGATGTTTTGCAAAAATGTATAGCAAGGGACCAAACTTTAGTTAAAGAAGTTTTTGCAAAATATATTCAAGCAGGACAGAATTGAGCTTTAAAATTATTGCAGCAAAAAAGTACTGATTGAACGTAACTAGAACCTCTTAAAAATGTAGTTAACATCAGGACCAAATAAATCCAGAAACGGTTAGTAGTTTTAATTATATTATTAGACTCCTTGTTAAATAAGTTAGTAAATTCTCTTTCACTTACCAACACAAACTTCCAGTCCCAATTATGTATTTGAAACTCCATTCAAAACTATATCATAAACCAAGCAGGGATTCTATTACTCTACCCACCAAATGATTGACAGCCCCCATAACGGTTGGAGAAGCACGCTGAAAACCATTGTTAAACGTTATGTTCTATTATTAGGACAGCTACAATGGACATGTGTTTGACATCCCTTTAGGAATAACCTCGCCGCTAGATAATGAAACCTTTGGTATACATACCTACACCTATCAAAGGGACAAACTATTGCCGTCGCTGAAAGGCCAAGGTAATAGATACGGGCGTGCCGTACGGTCAACTTTGTTGTGGTCACACGGTCAGGTGGGCTCGAGATTGGCATAACTTTGGGGTAAATGGAATTAATTTCAGTCATCTCCAGTTTCATGATGTTACTATGTGTTTTGTTGGAATATTGAACAATGGGAGGGCATTTACCCAAAAGCAAAATCATTACCAGAGGTATTATTAAATTATAACACGTATGTATGATACTATCGTGATGTGAGAGCTCTCGGTGATATATCTTTCCTTTACTTCACTTGCTTTGTTATTTCACTACTTACTAGAATATTTTTAGTAAACCATTTGGAATCTTTGTACAAAATACTCCAGATGTGTAGAGTCGAGGCTTTAAAATAGTTTAAAAGCACATTTTTTATGCCAATCAAACGAAAAAAAAGTAGTAGAAAAAAATTCACTTTTCAGTGCGTTAGCTGTAAAAAGGAGCTTTTAAAAGAAATATGTATTATTTATGACTTATGACCAAAATGTTAGAGCTATGAAAATTAAACCATTGCTTAGCGCATTCTATGGATAAAAATGCCTTCTCTTTTCATCAACATTTTTGTTGATGCCGCTAACTTTTATGTCTAAATATAAAATACTGGAAAAGTCAAGAGTCGACGAAATACTTTGCTACGTACTTAACTTAAATTCATCTTGATAAATACTAACAACTAAGGCTATTTTCTAAATTATCATCGGATGATTTTGATTTTGCTTGTTTTACTAATCTTACAGTTATTCATACGAAGTCATCAAACAGACGCGTTTCAATAGAACTTTCATATGATAGAAAAGTTAGTACCTAATTTATTTTAAGCTAGCTAACAGCTAATAAATAATCAATACTACATTATTATGAAAAAATTAACCAATCACAAGTTACCACGAATAATTCTAAAAAAATTACGGCGAACCCATACTTATAATAAACTAGTACTATTATTTATTCTGTGTAATAACTGAGATTCGAAACCTTTCACAGGTTTTTGTGCATATGAAAAAGCGTGCTAAGAATATTTGGATGGTTAAAAGTTCGATCAACACTTATTAACCGTCCTCAAAGGACATGACTGAAATTAAATGGATGTATCAGTAACGTAACACATAACGGAAACGTTATGAAATGATTACTCAATTCGTGCATCATCATTTACACACGCCAAACCCGACCGATGTATCAAAAATCCGGCTCTTTTTAAAAAAAATAAATTGCTGTATATATTGTTGATGCGAACAACCGGTCCTTTTAGACGGTTCAGTGTTGCAACAAGATGGTATTGAAACAAGTGTTGTGGTACGCTCTCCTAATGCTTAATTTAATAAATTGTGACTGTCAGTTTTTAGACACGGATTTCAGAAATTATGACCCTGCGAATTATGATGCTGGTAAGTTTATAAATTTAGATAGTTTAGTTTGATAAATTTTAAGGTTTTTAGAACTCAGTTTCTCGATATAATATCAGTGATTTTTCATAACTTGGATTGTTAATTGTATTGAAGTAATATTTTGAAATCTTTCATAAGGAAATCTATTTCATCAAACCTGCTTGCGTATTTCTTGTAGCTCTTTATTGAAGCGCTGGTAATGATAGAACATTGATATAATTCCTAAATATGATTCGGTGTAGCAGGAAGATAGAGAATTTGCTTCGGCCGTAAAGACCGCCAATGCATTCCAAACATCGAGCAAAAATCACTTATCTACTTCTTCCGGGCAACAGGGAGGTTTAAAAGTACATCAGTAAAATTGTCATAATTAATTCATGTTATACTGCAGTGTCTGCCTTTACCTACCTTAATAGATCAAAATAAAATAAAATTAATAGATTAAAATATTGATAATCATTGATTTTGATGAAAGATAATAACAATGCATTAAATTAACAACATTATCAACCGACTTCACAAAAAAAGAGGAGGTTCTCAAATTGCCTGTTTTGTGTTTGTTACCTCAGAACTCCGTCATTTATTAACCGATTTGGATAATTCTTCTTCTGTTTGAGACAGTGCATGCTTCCCGTTTGGTTATAATTTTATTGAGATCTGATCAGTATTTTCAGAGATACGAAGATAAACATATCAAACTTAGTACTGAAAATTACTAGCGCGGCTTTGAAGTTATTTTTTTTTTCGTTTTGTAAATGATCTTAAATTATTTTGTTTCGTGGGTGATTCGAGCCCTAGGTGAATCCTGGGAGCCCATATAGCACTACTCAGACTTTACTTGTCGGATCTACTTAGCGCGACTATTCTAAGCCATACATTTATTTATAGGTATATGGGCTGCACTCACTTGCTTTAGTCGAGTTTTCGATCTAGGTATTCTAACCCGTAGGTATTTTTTTTAAAACTACAACAATTGATGATATGTGTTTAACTCCAACAAAGAGATAAAAGATTATCAGTGAAAGAAAGGTCGCGAGATGTGGTCACCTTGTACGAGGTCTTGCTCTTTGATAAATTTATTATTATACATATTCAGTTTTTTGTATATTAAGTTCGACTTCTTTAGTTTTCTTAGGGTTCCGTAGTCCTGACAAGGAACCCTTATAATTTCGTCATGTCCGTCTGTCTGTCTGTCTGTTTTGCTAAGAGACCGTTATTACTAGAAAGCTGTAATTTTGTGGGGGTATGTAAATAAACGACGCCGACAAAGTGCTGAAATAAAATTTTGAAAAAAAATTTTTTTAGCGTAGCTCCCCTATATGAGAAATGGGGATTAATTTTTTTTTCATCGTCTACCCCATCGTATGGGGTTTCGTTGAATAGTTCTTTTAAAATGATTTCAGGGTTGCCAATACCATTTTTCGATTGAATGTTTTTGTAATTCTCGAATGTTTTTGTATGTAAATTACGATGTAATTTACGAAATATTAAACTTGAAAGTGCAAATTTTTGTTCCAGTAGGGCGTCCCCCCCCCCTCTAAAAGCTAAACTGCTGGCTTGAAAAATCTGGAAAAATTCGTGATAATAGCGCATTTCATGAACTTAAAAGGAAAATTATAGCGGTTAAGATAACTTTATTAGTTTAGCAGTAATAGTCTTGAACGGGTGTAGGATAATTTTGTACTAAATACAAAATCCTTTAAAGTGACAAAGACGGAGTACCTGGTTGCTTGTTTATAACGGGTAAAGACTTGCATTGAATAACAGGCTACTACGGAACCCTACACTGCGCGTGGCCGGACACGCACTTGGCCGGTTATTTTGCCTTATCACAATGTGAAAATAGATACTTAAGTTAGGTTAAGTTGTGGGTTTAGTAGAATGTTAGGTAGACCTAACTAACATTCTAGGTACCTGTACCTAACTATTCTAGTCCTTTTTTTTCTTTTTCAAGAGTAGGTACCTATATACTCGTATCACTAGGTTTAAGACAACTTTCCGAACTTGACAGTCCTGTGTCGCGGAAGACTTTACAAACATACATATTATCATGAACACAAATACCAAGACTTGAAAAAAATATTGTATCACACAAAGACTTGTCCCGTTTGAGAATCGAACCCTAGGACCTTTGGTTTCGTGGTCAGTATCACTAACCACTCGACCAACTAGTCAGATAGCTGATGGATAACTACTAGTTATTCCACACGGCTTCACCCGCTACAAAAAGTGTATCTACATATTTTACGAAGATTACTGAACTTGCTGCTGAGTTGTAGTCGGTTCTTTTTATTAACCCTTGAGGCAAAAATAAGGGATGATATAAGTTTGACGTGTATATCTGTGTATGTAAGTGTCTGTCTGTGGCCTCGTAGCGCCTAAAGTTTAGGTACTTTATATTATAGTATATATATTATAGTACTTTATATAACTGCTCCTCAGAATTAGAATTATATGCGTCCTTACAGTTTCTGTGATTTTCAGCGTCTATAGCACCCGATCCAAATTGGTTTTTCTGTATTGCTAATACAGTAATACATATTCTGGTATCGATTTAATTCCTTAGCTAACATTTGCAGATGATGTCTGTTGATGTTTTCTTATATGCCTTCTTTAATTGTAGCTTCAGAAGTAAATATATTTCCATTGCCTTCTAACTAATGCTATATTGCCTTACCCTTGCAATCACAGTTTTTTATATTATCAAGTAACGGGACAGGCAAGAGGCTTGCCTGCATTTACCATGGTCACTTAACATCAGACGAGATAGTGGTCAAAGGGCTCGTGTCATATTAATGTTTTGTCAGTTTGAACCCTTTCGCGGACCACATTGTAGTTCCTGCGGACCACCGGTGGTCCATTGGTTGGGAACCACTGGCCTAAACGGATTAACCGATTTATATATTTTTTTTTTCATAGGTGTCTTAATCGAGAGTGTTCTTAGCTTTAATTCATACAAATCCGTTCAGCCGTTTGAAAACTATGAGCTTTTTTCTAGATGATGACGCTATGAGATCAACTTTTATGTCTGATCCATTCGAAATTCAGTATCCTCTTTCTTCAATGATATTGTTAGAACATGGTAGCATTGACCTGATACTGGGGTATGTCTTAGAATCTGCAGAATACTCAACTCCTCACTAACTTACAGCAGAGATGTTGTGTTTGGACTCACTGGAATGGTCTTAATGAACCTTTGAGCATACATCTAGTATTTAATTGAGCAATGAACAGATTATAAATAGATCTGTCAAGGGTGGTTTAAAATTTTGAATTATTTTATAGTTTTTAAGACATATATACCTAATGTAAATAAATGAATATTTTTTACTTTATTATACTCTAAAGTACAGCACACATATGATAAAATAAAACCGGCTAAGTCGAGTTAGACTCGCCCACCGAGGCTTCCGTATCAACGTTGTTTGGGACCAATTAAGCTAGACTTAGCTCTAAATAGTATGAGCGCTCATATAACTCAGAGGCAAAACTATGTATGTATGGGGACACCCTTTAATTTTCAACTTGCCAAATTTCATGATTCTAGGTCAACGGGAAGTACCCTATAGGTTTTCGACCCAAAACCTATAGGGTACTTGCGGTTGACCTTGAATTGTCAATTTTGGTCAAAAGCAAGGTCTTACAGTACAAGTAAAGGAAAAATTCCGAAAAATAAAAAAGTTGAAAATTAAGGTTAGTTTTGGTACTTACAAGCTTTTGCGAAAATCTAAATTTGCCCATATCTTTTTATCGTGTTGACTCAGGATCTTGATTTTTATATACATAATAGGAACTATAGACCTCAATATCTGGTATAAATTTCAACTTGCTAGGTCCATCCATTCCTGAGAAAAATCGGTGATACACGGACAGACAGACAGAAGGACAGACGGACAGACGGACAGACGGACAGACGGACAGACGGACAGACGGACAGACGGACAGACGGACAGACGGACAGACGGACAGACGGACAGCCGGACAGACGGACAGACGGACAGACGGACAGACGGGCAGACGGACAGACGGACAAGAAAGTGATCTTATAAGGGTTCCTTTTGTTACCTTTTGAGGTACGGAACCCTAAAAATAACAAATTAATTAAATAATGAGGCATAAAAGTGAGCGTATATAATATCGTTTTTAGGGTTCCGTAGTCCTGACAAGGAACCCTTATAGTTTCGTCACGTCCGCCTGTCTGTCTGTCTATCTGTCCGAGGTTTTGCTAAGAGACCGTTAATACTAGAAAGCTGAATAGTTGCTGTAACGGGTAAAGACTTGCATTGAATAACAGGCTACTACGGAACCCTACACTGTGCGTGGCCCGACACGCACTTGGCCGGTTTATTATTTTATGAAATATTAGAGCCAAGATTTTTTTATTAAAAAGATTACTAGCAATGTGGGTTGCACATTCCTATTAGTCTTGTTAACCCCTCCAACAAAGCTAAATATGCTTGTTTGGAGTGGGATAGGTTGGAATAGTGGAATAGGTTGGAATCGAACTCACACATCTCGAACGCCAGGCCAACGCCTTAGTCATTTAGCTATTGCCGCTATCAGAACCAAGAAAATTCAAGGTATATCATAATAACATTTATTTGACAAATTTCTAAACATTTAAATTAGGTTTTGACATTTCCTCAAGTTTATATTATATGACTATCTCAGATACTTAGCTGATTTTATAGATATTACGTCAGCAAAATGCTATTAAAGAAGTATCTTGCAACAATTAAAATTAATTTTAACGAACCCGTTTGTTTAACATTTTTAGCTGGTTTCTTTACATTTTTAACCGACTTTACAAAAAAGGAGGATTTTCGCAATTCGACTGTATTTTAATGTTTGTTACCTCAAAACTCCAGCTAGATGGCAGCACAGAAAAAATTAGCACGCGCAAGCGTTTCATTTGTTAAATTTGTGGGCCTCGGTCGATTTGTTTACATGTAATATATCCACAATTTTAGTGCTTTAAGAGCATCATTTAGTTAGAACTCAGAATCAGTTGCAAGTTAGTGGTACGAACACTCGGTCTTCCAGATTTTAATTTTTTAATTATATTAATTACCTTTGTTAATAATTTGTGTTAATACTTATTTATTAAATACTTAGTTGGTGTTAGATGTTCGTGGCGTTCGGACTTCGGAAATTCGGAACCCTCCGTGTGCGGGTCTGCGGGACAAATGTCTGACTCGCACTTGGCCAGTTTTATTTCATTTTGAACGATCATAAATTATTGTTCTTGGCCTTCTAGGTTGAAATACTTTAATACTTACACTAATCGTTTGGAGCCATAATTAAACCAAAAGAAAGTGTCAAATTCACCAAAAGCGCTACGCGCTAATTGGCGTGTTGCCAATTCAATCAAGAAGATAATACATTTACAACTATGCATTGTTCATAGAATGTGTTTGTTAGGAATTTTGCGAGAAAATAAATTAATATGGTTTGATATATTGGCGCTTCCACACGCTTCAATCATGACCATTAATGATATCCTATTATTCAACACGAGTAAAGCGATCATGATATTATTTTAAATGGCAGTTTCAAGGTGAACAGTACATCAAATCATCAAAGTTTGACATCGTTAGTTATATTTCAATTAATTTATCAGTCAGATTGATTTGTGACTGAGCTAAATTTGGCTTCTTTTAATAATTAGATCTTCTATCGATCATAAAGTTTATTTAAATAGACGCCAAATGCGAGTCAGACTCGCAAACGTAGGGTCCGTGCCCCAGAAGGTACATACAATCTTTAATAAGGTTTAACATTATTTGTCGATAAAACAAGTTACTTGTATGGAGACCCCTTTATTTTCAATTTTATTTAGTTGTTATTATTTTTCATTATATAATATATATATATCTATACATAATATATATATATATATATATAATATATATATATATCATATATATATAAACTATGACTAAAACTATTACACAGACTATATATTCTATCGATTATTCGATCAAACTTTAATTCAAGTTGCCTCAAACAACAAACCAATTAATAAAAAGAACATAATAACAATGACTATAAATTATTTAAAGTACATTAACATCTTAGACAGTTATCTAATAAAAGAAACAAGACACTATTACTGCTCATAGTGTTGGCTGTTTTAATTCAATGAAAAACTTTTTCTTCTACTATACCGCCCTCGTAGTGATTTATTATGATTCACGGACATTTGTTATTAGGTCGTTTCGGTACATATAAACGAATATTTAACTGTGTATTAACTATATATACTATATATATTAACTATGTAATAATTAACTAAGAAGAAAGATCGTGATGTTCGGTCACGAATTCAGTCCTATATCTAATAGCATATTATCGTTTTTTTGTCAATTAAACAAGGATACCTTTTGATTTGTTCAATTGTTCTCTCAAACAACATTTATTGGTTTGGAACTATGTTATCACCATAAATATTAATGTGTTAATAAATCTCCACCCATGGATATTGCAGATTTATGACCGTGTGATAAGATCGCGCAAAAAAAGCTTATGGGCCTCAACACTGAAATATGTTTGGGGAGTTCATAAGTAGGTATTGTTTTGTGAGGTCAATACGCCCACGGTTACGATAGATAAAATGTTACCGTGGTTACGTCATGTCGATCGATGGCTTTGACCTTATCTAATCCTGATATAATGGGTGGCAATAAAGGATACTGGCTACAGGCTACAGGCTACGATCGTAGCTTGTTTCTAAATCCTATCTATAGGTACATGTCTATAGGTAAATAGATACATGTCTTTAATTTGTACATAATTACTGAAGTCATGCTCGATAAATACTCCCACCAAAAACATTAAGTACAAAAATTCAAGTTTCGCAACGCAGTTCTTCTACCGCAAAAAATGATGATGTTAAATGATAAAACCCAATCAGTTGATTTATTCAGTACCTATCTATGGGAACATCTACCTTACAAAATTGTTACCTAATTAATAACTACCTAATTAATTCACAAAATGTATATTGATCGTATGAATTTAAGACATTTTTATTTCATAAATAATATTCGTGAGTATAGATGGGAATGAAGAAATAATAGGCTGAGGGCCAGTTTCACCGGTTCCTGATAGCGCTAATATGAAGAAATCTGACAGATTTTTGACAGCTTTTATATGGCGCCATGTGTCAGATAACGTTGAAACTGGCCCTGAGAGTCCATAAATTGGTAGGTACTGAACAGTTTAAAAGAAATGCGTTGCAATCATTGTCAATTCGGGAGTAATAATTTTTTTATGGATATTCGGGCATAACTCGGGCATTTATTTGCAAATTTTGAATAGGATTTGAATGTGAATTTGGACGGATTTGACAAAATTATCTTATTGTTTGAAAGAGGTTTATTTCGAAACAACTTTTTTATGCTAAGAAAAGCCTGCCACAAAAAACAATCTTGATAAAGTTACAAATATTTGAGACATTTAAAGTCCCTATCAAGCTACAACAAAGCTGTTCAAAATTCAAAAAGACATTAACCGCAGGGACCAGCATTTTAATACACGTGACTGAATCCGGGGACCAAAAGGTTACAAAAGGGGTTGGTGGCGAGAAAAGTATGCGCATGGAAAAATCTAATATTCCACGCTCGTTAAAAAGGGACCACGTCAAATATTCACATTGTTTAGGTAAAGAAAATCCAGCAAAAAGGTTTGTTAGAGCTTACCTTTTGACGTGTGTAAGCGTTTTGGGAAGAAGGCTTGAAAATATTATACTTTTACGATACACAGACCTACAATTTACGCTGTATATCGTATATATCCACGGCGTAGCACCCTCGCTGGGCTCGGGTGCTCACTTCACGCCGTGCAATAATAGACAACTAAAGTCACGAATATCGTATATTATTTTATAGATAGTAGTGTGACATAAACCCACACTTTACGCTTACGCTACGCTTTTCCGTCAAATAGTCGATTATTGCACGGCGTAAATCGGGTGCTAACTTCACGTCGTGCAATAATCGACTATTTAAGTCACGTAAAAGCGTGCGTAAAGTGCGGGTTAAGGTCACACTGTGCTATAAAAATGATATCATACCGCATCATCACTTAACAATAAGTCAGATAGTGGTCAAGCCCTTTTTCTCTTAAAACACAAAATGTACTACTTCTATTTTTTCAAAAAGAAACTCAATCGCATAATCCACGGAAATCTAAACAGAGTCTACTCGCAGAATATTAATGAAAACCAAAGCCAACATAGAGCTACTCTGCAATGTTATTTTAGAAAACATATCGAAATGGGATCGAAACAAAAGCCTGTTTTCAAAGGCATTAACTCGAATCGTCTGAAACACAGTTAAGGTACGAACACACCGCAGCGTCCTGCGTGCGCGATCTAGGCGGCGATCAGATAGCGCAGTAGTATTTGTACCGACTGGTTCACACCAAACGCGAACAGAAAACAACTGAAAAGTACTGAGATCGCGCCCGCAGAGCGTAGGACGCCGTGGTGTGGCCGTACCTTTCGGCAACATGTAGGTATATGCCGAATACAGTTCTAAAAGCCTAGCGTATCTATCCGTCCTACCCATTTGCAAAATAACCTAATATCTTACCAATTTAGACTTAACATTTATTTTTATTTCTCTTATCTACAAAGATATGCCAGTGCCAACAAGCATTTCGTAACAATGCGAAGAGTTTTCGAGACTAATTCAATGAGACAGAAATATGCCATAGCGTTCCAGTAATCGCTTAAGTCCTAAATCGCGGAGTTTGCGGAAATCTGGGAAATATATGTACATATAGATACAAAGAAGTTTTGTGTACCTTTAGAATCAGCAATTTATGTTTTTATCTTACGGCGATGTTTAACCCCTGGCACAAAAACAGGGGTGTTATCAGCTTAACGTGTGTATATAATTATGTGTCTGTCTATAGCATCGTGGCGCGATAAACCAATCAAACCAATTTGATTAATGAAAATCGGTTCAACCATTTCAACATTTTCTAGTCGATGACACTATGAGAGCCTTATGATGTCTCATAAGCCTTTTACTTCAATAGGGGTAATTCCTAGAATACTCGACTCCTCGCCAACTTACATCAAAGATGTCGTGTTTGGGCTCATTCGAAAGGTCTCAATGAACAGATCACACCTTAGTCTGGCGTGATTTAATATGTTAATAGCTAACTGTTTTTAGGGTTCCGAACCCAAAGGGTATCAACGGAACCCTATTACTGAGACTCCGCTGTCCGTCTGTCTGTCTGTCTGTCTGTCCGTCTGTCACCAGGCTGTATCTCATGAACCGTGATAGTTAGACGGTTGAAATTTTCACAGATGATGTATTTCTGTTGCCGCTATAACAACAAATACTAAGAACAGAACAAAGTTAAAAATTAAAGAAAAGTTTAAAAAAAGTTTTTTTACGATAGCGCAGCGCCACCTATCTAGTTGCTAAGATGGCGCTATCGTCTTTACCTTAATCTGAATCTCGGAAGCGGCTCCAACGATTAAATAAAATTTAGTATCCCGAAATCCCCTGTAGGTATACAGGGGATTTCGGGGGCGATAAATCGATCTAGCTAGGAGTCATTTTCAGAAAATGTTGTTTTATTCGTGTTTTCAATAATCAACTTTATTGATAATCAACTTAATATATACTCTTCCCGACATCTATTGGCGAGTAGAAGTACTGTATCAGTATAGCAGTTAGTTGCTCTCAATTAAAAAAAATAGTATTATTATTCGTCAATAGATGTCGAAAAGAGTCATATTTGTCTGTTTAAGTGGTAAAAAATACCGAGCAAAGCTCGGTCACCCAGATATTTAATAATATTAATTACTACAATTACTATTACCACTATTACTACTATATAATACTATTCTACCTTTGTGTTAACGTTTACTTAGTTGGTGATAGAAGTTCGTTAGAAATTCGACAGATGGCGTTCAGAACGCTCCGTGTGCGGTAAAAAGTCTGACTCGCACTTGGCCAGTTTTATTTATTTATGAGAATTTTACGCGTCTAGAGAGTGAATTTCACATAATAGCTTTATAGAAGTAACAACGCCTAAACGCAATATCCAGTTAAAGAAAATCCAGATTAGAAGAATCCATTATTGTCAAAATTCCTTATCATGTCATCTTTGCACATTGAAGCTTTTTGACTTGGTCTCTACGGTGGATTTCAGACTTTTGAAAATGCGGCGTAAAATCGAAACCCTTTAAGATCACTTAGTTTTTGTCTGAGCCTATTTTCTAAGAAAAAACCTAATTGTATTTGGAGATAGAAAAAAATAAACTCGTTCGTAAGATTACTTAGTGTCTTTTACATCGCTTAAATATTTTATATTAATATAGCAGTTCCTGCGTTTTTTAATTAGGTTTTGTAAGAAACGAAGGCACTGACCCTGATCTTCTCGTGGAGTTCAATGCAACTTGATTGGAAACGCCGAGGTAACAAAAATGTAATAGGTATGCATCCCACATTAGAACATATATGGGTACAATAGGTATTTTGTATTATTGTTTTATGTGTGAAGCAATACTAGGCAAAATCAAATGATAATATGAAAAGCAACATTCTAATACCTATGTACTAATTTTTAAAAAAATGAAGATGTACTGATGTATGTACACAACACAAGTGTGTTTGCTTCATGTTACTGCGATCGTGATTGTAAGTTAATGACGGAATGGTGGTGATGCAGCTATATGTTGGTACAATATTAATAGATTTTATTATCACTTATCAGGTGAGAATGTGGAAAAAGTGGAAAAACGTTAACCTATACCATATATATGTCTATACCATAATTAAAACAAGTAATATTTTAAAAAACCTTTTTAAACACAAGCTTTTACATAATCTAGGACCAGCGTAAATTAAGATAAATCTAACGAGCCCAAACACGGGTATAACATGTGTAGTTTAGGAGTTCCTTTGGCCACCTTCCAGCTCCATCATCAGATCAGCACCATGTCATCATAATATTGCATTGTCACGCGATTTACACATGTATGCAAAATTTCAGCTCAATCGGTAACCGGGAAGGGAATTAAATTTAATTTGTAAGATTTGTGACGGACAAATAAATTCGCAGTGAAAAAGCTTGTAAAAAACCGACGAACTGAACCGAAGAACATTTCGAAATCACGACTGAAAAACTGACAAGGCGATGACACCAATCTAAGTAGAATAACAAAAGTCTTAAGCACCACTATGAAAATGTATAACGTTGTTTTTTCCAGCACCAAAAGCCATTCCCTTCCCGACTTGCCGAGCGAATGACATCGACTGTCTCCGACGTGGTCTCCGAACATTCTTCTTCTTGATGGACTCTGGTCACCTTGGAATGAAGCCAGTAGACCCAGCTATTATCAACAGCGTAACAGTGGCTGTTCCTGACCTTCAGATGTCATTTCTACTGAGGAACCTTAATGTCACAGGAGCGAGGTGGACTAAACTTATCGATAGAAGGTATTAATACTGTCGTATTTTATAATGCCTGTCACAACTTAGTCTCAATATCCTGTACTTGTTACGCCCCGCGGCTTTGCTCGCGTTAAAAAATATCTCATGTTATTCTTAACTGACTTCAAAAAAGGAGGAGGTTCTCAAATCGTCGAAATATTTTTTTTATGTATATTAACTCAACTACGTTTGGGCCGATTTGGATAAATCATTTTTTAGGGAATCGGACCACTGGTAATGTTACGTAATGTTATTACTTAACATTGCCGTACATGGTTCCAATTTAAGTTTTATTAGGTCGGTTCTTTATGTATTAAAAGTGTTGTTAGCACTTTTAATAATACATTTTATTGATTAAAGCCCCGTACCGTAGCACCTAAGTTTTTTTTATAATTTAACGAATTATGATATACGTATTGTATAGCCATCATAATCAGCCTGTGTCAGTCCACTGCTGGACGTAGGCCTTTCCCAAGATACGCAACTGAGCCCGATATTCGGCTCATTGGGAGGGATATGCCCTGTTTGCTACACTGGGCAGGCGAGTTGGCGATCGCAGGACGTATCTCCTCGCTTCGGTGACGCTGCTGCCCGTCACCGGCATGTAGTATTTAGCTACGCCATCATTTGAAATGGTTATACCGCCATTTGTCGGTCGCCGAAGCCTCGTTTGTTGGTCAGCAGGATGCACCACGGGCAGGTGAGGTTGGCTGGGAGCATTGAGGTGGTATTTGTGCTCCCTTACATCCCTATTGTGTATTATTAACTAGTTATCGTAAGGTATTTTTCGATAGGTTTGGTCGAGCTAGACTCCTTTTGGAATGACAAACAATCCATAACTTCATACCTACCAACCGCGATGAATGGAGAATGTAGGAAAACCTATTGTAAACTTTAAATTTTCGGCATTTTAATACATAGTAATAAATATTAGTGACCAGGACAATGCAACTTGGTCAAAACATCGAGTTAAATAAAAATTAATGTTTTAAGTGCAATAAGTCCCGTATTTTAATATTTATAACTATTGGAAAACCTTTACCAAGCATGTGAACAAAATCGCTAGAAACGGATAATAAATAAAATTGGGTTGGAATTTTAACGGTTGAAACAATCGGTAATATTTTTATTTTACAAGCTCAATGCAAAGATTGGTTTTCGACACATTATAGTGATTAATTTCAAATAAAAGATATCAATTCCTAAGTCTGTGTGAGTTGAGTTACAAACAGAATTAAAAAACATGTAGGTGAACTGCCACTAGTACCTACGTAGTAGGAGAAGAAAACTAAAATAAATATAAAATATGAAGGTAGGCTACAGAAAATATGTAATTAATCATTTTGTTCAAAGTTGCAACTGGTCGTTAAATGCACCACATTTGGTATCGGGGGTGTAACTCAGTGGTAGAGTGTCTGCTTCGCATGCTGAAAGTCCTGGGTTCAAGTCCCAGCACCTCCACACTGAAATATTTTGATTTTAGTTTTTTTGGAGTCCCCCGGATGGAACTTTTATGCTAAATGTAAATGTGCTTTGTTTTCCGTCAAATTTCGTTTTAACTAAAACACGTTGTTGTTCCGGCAAAGTCAAATGAGTCAATAATATTTTGAGAGAGAGAAAGAAGAGAGTAGAGTAAGCTCTAGTCGTGCGTCATCTCGCTTTTACCTTTTACAAATGGTTACGAAAACTACGATTCAATCTTATTATTAATTCATAAGATGCCAGATAAAAATAGTTGCTTTACTATGTGATTAAGCTTTTTCTTTATTATAATATATCAACGAAAAAGTGGACCACAGAATATTTTTTCCTATTCCGCAAATGCTTAACAATTGTTTGCAATTGTGTAGTCACAAGATTCCGAGACCAGTCATTTCAATAGAGACCAAGATACAAAAACTCAATAGAAACGTTTTCTGGCAAGAAAACCAAATGCGGAGAAGCAAACACTTAGAGGAAACAGCGGAAACGAGGTCCGCAAAACAAATTGCAAAGGAAATATAAGGGCGGGAAACATGCACTTGAAAATGAGATCCCTTTACTTTTTCGACTGCGAGTGCGACCCCGTTTATTCCAACGTGTGGGCAAATAAATGGAAACCCTTATAAAGGCGAGAAAGGAGCCTTTGTTTTTAAGAACTTCAGCTGTCGAGTAGAGATAAAGGTGGTTTCTGACATATGTGATTGTTTTTAGGTTTCCGCGGTTGTTATAAAAAAGATGTCTACAAAAACACAGGTTATATATGTATGTCTTATTTGTTTTTATATTATGTTAGATTAGATAGGTAGATTTTTCACTTATCTGAAATGTGCATCAACTTAGGCTGCGGCATCGTAGCTAATATACGAACGGATGGAACAAACGGTTCTTTGTGGTTTTTGTAGCAGTTTTGTTTGTTTTGCTGATATACAGTAGGTACAGTGTGATAAAACATCTAAGTATAAGTAAAATGATTTATCCACAACTTCACCCTATTTAAGTGACTATAATTTTAGAAAATGTTTGTAAATATATGTGGCAAACTTGATATATATGCCAGAACTTCAAACCTAACCATTCTTCCAGTCTTCTAGTGTGCCAAAATACCATAAGACAATTAAATCATTGGCTTCGTCTAAATCATCTATTCTTCCAAGACGGTATCAAGCACAAACGACTATAGGCATAGGTTTATAGCTCATGCCTGCGGATTCACCCTGGTGGCACACAGAAAACCAATCACATAGGTATTTTTATTCAGAAACAAATATTATACTCCCTCTCAATTTAATATACAAACTGACAAATCCCAAACAAAGCAATAAGGATGAAGTTCTCTGTAAAACTATACTAATATCTGGAATGAGAGTAGTATAGTTTTGACAAAACTCAAAGCGTGTGTTAAAAGATCTAATAAAGAGACAATAAGATGTGGATAGTACAAAATTAAAATTGTTTACAACGTAATATGTGTAAAGAGTATGTATGTGTACATTGTGTATACCAATTTTCGATTCAATCACCCCAGAGAATAAAAAGTTTCACAGGAAAATTCAGACCCCCATTTCGTCCTCTTAGGGGTGGGATTTAAATAAACCGGCCAAGTGCGAGTCGGACTCGCGCACGAAGGGTTCCGTACCAATATCTATAAAAACGGCAAAAATAAAACTGGCCAAGTGCGAGTCAGCATCGCGTCTCTTATCGCACACTTAGGGAGGGTTCCGTACAATACGAAACATAACAGAGTTTCAACCTCATATATTTGATTAATTGATATTACCAAGAATATTTGGTTTGGTCGCGATCTAGAAAGACGGGGCTCGTTTACTAGCGCCATCTATGTCATTTTGCCGAAACTAATTAGATAGATGGCGTTTAAAAACACGTTTTTTTGTATGGGGACCCTTTAATTTTTAACTTTATTTTGTTTTTAGTATTTGTTGTTCTAGCGGCAACAAAAATACACCATCTGTGAAAATTTCAACTGTCTAACTATCACGGTTAAGGAGCTATAGCCTGGTGACAGACGGACAGACAGACAGACAGAGAGACAGACAGACAGACAGACAGACAGACGGACAGCGGAGTCTTAGTAATAGGGTCCCGTTTTACCCTTTGGGTACGGAACCCTAAAAACATGTCCGTTGTATGGGAGCCCTACTTAAATACATTTTATTACAAGCTTTTATTTAACTTGCAATGTATGTATGTATGTATATCACTATGAATGTTCAGGTGGAATCTTGGAAGCTAAAGTAGACCCACTTCCCGATGTCCGATTGGACTCAAATTTAAGCGGCAAGCAGGAGCAACTAATTATTATTATTTAGGTACTTTTCGAAGGTAGTTTAGCGAATGTAGCGTCACCACAATAATTTCATCAACATTTTCACGAAACATCTATAATATTATAGGTAATACCTTTAAACAAGAAAACCTTGTTTATATATGTATATAATCGGGATCTCGGAAACGACTCCAACGATTTACATGATATTTAGTATGCTACGGGTTTCGGGGGCAACAAATCGTTCTATTTTTTTTAGAAAATGTCATTTCATTCGTGTTTTTAGGCATTGAAAAACTGCTACCATATCATAAGAATACTGTTACGTGCGGGGTGGTATTAAAATGCCAATCCGATAAGATGAACGTTTATTTCCACTGATCACTAGGTTAGCACAATGTTCCACAGTAGTTGTCCAAATCGTCTTGCACAATTATCAAAAGTCCGTTAACACACACTGAGGTCGTTGGTAATCACAATCACTGATTTCACTGTTCACAGTTCACAACACTAGTTCACTGATAACACTTAACGATCACTTGGTCGCTATCCGCGCTTAGATAGTTACACTGTCGCTTCCAGAGAAAGAATGCCTCAAGCCGCGGTTTCAACGTCTTATATAGGACGAGAATATTTCTACAGAACTTTCCAGTATTGACTCGAAACAATAGACAAAAGACGTTCAAAACAAAGCAATAGAAATCACAAACAAAAGGGGCGGCTTTCCTTTGAGCATCTGACGTAAACAACTTTACCATACATGCTAATTTGATCTCTAACTACTTATGAATAAGGTTCAATCTTAACTACAAAACTAGGTACATTGACTAGGGTCTGAATTCCCGGAAGGTTAACTTTTATGACGGTCGGGTCGGGTGTTTATAGCCCGTAATTAGTCTATTCTTTCCCACGGTATTTTTGTTCGAGAAGCTTGGCGAAACATCGCGACTCGACGAAGCGATGTAACATTATCCCCTTCTTAGTTATGATCGTCCCGATCATCATTTGTTCCATGGTATCGTGTAAGTCGATCGATGTGTACTACCCTCGGCTTTCCTCTCTGGCCTCGTTTAATGCGGTAGGTAACGTCGTTTATCTTCGTGATAATCTGGTATGGTCCTTCCCAATGAGCCTGCAGCTTCGGACTTTTTCCTTTCCTTCGTAGTGGGTTGTGCAACCAGACGAGAGTTCCTTCTTCGAAACCCATCGTATTCGCTCTACGATCGTACCGGGTCTTCATTTTTTCACCAGTTTTTAAACTATTCTCTCGAACTATCCTGTGCACTTCGCTGACTACGAAGATCACTGACATAGTCGGTTACAGGCTTCGGAGCATCTGGCGGGGAACCAGTGATGGCGTCGATAGGAAGTCTTAGTTCGTGTCCAAAATTCACATTTGCAGGAGTCATACCAGTGCTGTCATGGGTAGCGGAACGGTATGACAACAAGAACAGAGGTATGTACTGATCCCAGTCACGTTGATGTGCGTCCACGACTTTAGCCAGGTGATTCTCCAACGTCTGGTTAAACCTCTCAACCATTCCGTCTGACTGTGGATGAGCTGCCGTTGTCCGCGTCTTTTGGATCCCGAGGAGGGTGCACATTTCCTGAAATAGGGCAGACTCGAAGTTCCTTCCTTGATCGGAATGCAGTTCCATCGGTACACCAAATCGACAGATCACTTCTTGCACCAACTTCTTTGCAACTGTCTTTGCTTCCTGGTTTGGTGTCGCGAAAACTTCGGGCCATTTGCTGAAGTAATCTTGCACTACGATGATGTACTTGTTGCCTTCTTCAGTCTCGGGAAATGGCCCGGCAACATCCACGGCAATGCGCTCCCATGGTGCCCCAACATTGTACAATTTTAGTTGTCCTTTACTTCTTGTCTTCGGTCCTTTTACTGACGCGCAAGCGGTGCACTTCCTGCACCAATCTTCTACATCCTCGCGGCTGTGTACCCAGTAGAATCGTTGACGAACCTTCACAAGAGTTTTCTTGACTCCTAGATGTCCACCAGAAACTCCATCATGAATGTGTCGTAGTAGAGATGCCACTTTACTCCGGGGAACAACGACCTGCATCGTAGTTTCTTTTCCATTGCTGTTTTCCCATTTTCGGTACAAGATTCCTTGTTCCAGAGTCAGGCTGTCCCACTGAGCCCAGTAACTTTTTGTAATTGGGCTGCAAGCTGACACGTCGCTCCACTGGGGCTTGTTTCCAGACTTTATCCAATCCAGTACAGGTCGTAAATCTCTGTCCTCCGATTGTGCTTGTCTCATATTTTCGCCGTTCCATTCGTCATCTGTTTTGTCCGTCCTGATGACTCTGACTTCTTCTCGAGAGTCGTCCTTTTTGCAGTGTTTGCGATCTTCTCCTCTAGGTCTTCTTGATAAGGCATCGGTGTTGTTATGATCCTTTCCACTGCGTTGTTCTGTCACGAAGTAAAACTCTTCCACTTGGGTTTCAGCATCTCTGACTCGTCTTTTTGTTTTCAGACAATCAATCTGAATATGCCCTTTTCCACCACACCTGTAACATGTCGGTGCATACCGGGGCTTCCTGGATTCAGTCACCAACTCTTGAGCCATATGCCGTTTAGTGTCCCTTCGCACTGCTTCCATTTCCACTTGGTTCTGGATATCTGTGACCCGCTTCTTCGTTTTCGGGCAATCAATACGAATATGCCCTTTTTCTCCACACCCGTAACATGTTGGTCCATAACGGGGCTTCCTGGGTTCAGTCACCAGCTCCCGAACTCTGTATGGTTTGGTGTCCCGTCGCACTGCTTCCACTTCTAAAGCATGAGCCAGAGCGCTCTTGAGTGTCTGATGATGTCCCAACCGTACCGCAGCGCGTACTTCATCATCCCTGATTCCATCCACGAAGCTCTGTAGGGATGTCACTTCAATGGTTGATGGCGTCGACACGTAGGCTCGTCGGACCAACCTCTCAATTTCATCTGCCCACTGTTGTAATGTCTCTGTGGGCTTCTGGGTGCGCTCACGTAGTTGTGCCCTGTACGCATGTTCCATGTGCTTGTCTCCATAGCGCGTTTCGAGGGCTTCCAGCAGGGTCTTCAGCGTCCTTTCCTCTTCAGGTATGCGTTCCAGGATAAGCTGAGCGTCTCCTTTCAGCGCTAATGTGAGCGCTGTATTTGCGTGCTCATCTGTCCAGCCACAGCTTTTAGAAAGCGTCGTGAACTGAAATTTGTAGGCTGCCCACGAAGATGTTCCGTCGAAGTGCGGCAAATCTAGCTTGAAGGGCGAGTTCATAGTGGGACCCTGGCTGCTAGGTCCAATTCCTCGTAACTTCAGTTTCTGAAATTCGTTGGCCAAGTCATTCACGGTCTGCTCATGTATGTCAAGCCGCCCTTCTACTTCCTTGATACTGGTTTCCACCATTTTGATCTTCTCGCCCATACCGGCAAGCCCGCTCTGCAACTGACGTCCAATTGTCTCTTCCAGTTTGCGGCTAGCTTCTTCCTGTTCCTTGCGTGCTTCTTGTTGGGCCATCTGTACAGCCTGTAGTGCAGCCTGTTGTTCCTGGCGAGCTTCCTCCTGTTTGCGGCTAGCTTCTTCCTGTTTACGGCTAGCTTCTTCCTGTGCCGCCTGTACAGCCTGTAGTGCGGCCTGTTGTTCCTCACGTACAGCCTTTTGTTCCTGGCGTGCAGCTTCTTGTCCAGCTAGGAGAGCGGCTAGCATGGCCTCCAGGCCTCCATCCGTAGTTCGGCTCACCGGCGGTGCTGTAGGTGGCGCTGCCATAGTGGGTGCCATCGGTGTTGCTGCTGGCTCTTCCAATGTGGATGTTCCTGCTCCCGATGCTTCGAGCTCCTTCTGCCGGGTTGCATCCATCTCCGCCTGGCGCCTGGTGCGTGGAGTACGCGTATCTTCCCTCGGAGTGATTGGCATTCCGCTTCTGACACCAATTGTTACGTGCGGGGTGGTATTAAAATGCCAATCCGATGAGATGAACGTTTATTTCCACTGATCACTAGGTTAGCACAATGTTCCACAGTAGTTGTCCAAATCGTCTTGCACAATTATCAAAAGTCCGTTAACACACACTGAGGTCGTTGGTAATCACAATCACTGATTTCACTGTTCACAGTTCACAACACTAGTTCACTGATAACACTTAACGATCACTTGGTCGCTATCCGCGCTTAGATAGTTACACTGTCGCTTCCAGAGAAAGACTGCCTCAAGCCGCGGTTTCAACGTCTTATATAGGACGAGAATATTTCTACAGAACTTTCCAGTATTGACTCGAAACAATAGACAAAAGACGTTCAAAACAAAGCAATAGAAATCACAAACAAAAGGGGCGGCTTTCCTTTGAGCATCTGACGTAAACAACTTTACCATACATGCTAATTTGATCTCTAACTACTTATGAATAAGGTTCAATCTTAACTACAAAACTAGGTACATTGACTAGGGTCTGAATTCCCGGAAGGTTAACTTTTATGACGGTCGGGTCGGGTGTTTATAGCCCGTAATTAGTCTATTCTTTCCCACGGTATTTTTGTTCGAGAAGCTTGGCGAAACATCGCGACTCGACGAAGCGATGTAACAATACAAAGGGTAATTTCGGCATATTTTAAGACGTTATGATAGCTCGGTGGAAGATCGATAGGACGGCGCTTTGGAGGTCCCTGGTTCGAGTCTAGATAAGGTGACTAACTTTCCTTTTTTTTATCAAGTTCTTTTCTTTCTTTTGTGAGTAAAACTACTATTAGGAGCAAAAAAAATGCAAAAACACTCGATTTATCAAAAAAAAATATATATATAATACCAAGCAAAGCTAAGTCATCGAGATATTTTTCATTTAAACTTAACATTTATAAAATTTTAACGAGTTATGGTTGCTAAGCTATTTTCGCAAAATTACCTTCGTAATGAATATTTATTTTATAAGACAGTAGGTACCTGTATCACCATGCTTTGCTCGGTGTAATTTTTTTGTAAATCGTGTTTTTTGGCAATTCTTCGGCTCCCAATAATAAAAGAAGGAACTTGTAAAAAACGTAAAAATGACCATCTTGTCTGGACTCGAGTCGGGGTCCTCTAGCACAGAAAATATAATATACCTAGTCCCCTCTAGTTTCGTTCGGATTTGTTTTCTTATCGAGCTAGCCTTGTAGAAAGTGGCGAAACTTACCTTCGTATTCTAATAATATTGTAGCAGTTTTTCATTGGCTGAAAACACGGATAATACGACGTATTCTAATAAAACTGGCCAAGTGCGAGTCAGACTTGCGTCTCACACACGTAGGGAGGGCTACAAAAATATTAATGCCTGTAAACACAGTACAATACGAAACATAACAGAGTTACGTAGTATTATTATTATCTTTTCTATGACAGAGTTGTGAACCGCGTGCTTGTTTACTTTAACGCCATCTAACTAACGCTATTATTAACACAAAGTTGTTGTTCGGTTGTTGATCTCAGAGTTACTATTACTAGAGTCACTAGAGTTCTTTAAACATGTGTTTTAAGTGTGACGTTCGACGTCTAGATGAAAGCTGAATGGCTCAATACCTTTGTTTTGTTTGTAAATTCAAAGCAATAAGTTATGTTTCTGTTAAATCTATAATATTTTTTATTGAATATTATCTATTTAATGTAATTTGAAGAGTGTAAGTGCAAATTTTTAATTTGCCCATATCTGAATAAATACTTTGACTTTGACTTTGAGAGTAGTAATAGCATTGAGGTAAAACCATAGACGTATTAAAAATGATGGTGCACTGCAGATGTTTTGTCAAATTCAATTTAATCCGTATGCTTTAACGATAAGGTTGTTATTGCTTTGTAGAACAAAACGGCCCAATTGAGAGACACCAGGGTGGGAGTGTGTCCTTCTCTAACAACCTGATAGTCCTATATATGTTTTATACTATATGTATGATATATATGTAAGTTGTCCATACAAAAGAAAGGGACAAACTCCTTTCAAGGTCGTTCTCATGAGGGCCGGTGTACGCGATCGAGTTTAATATGTAGCAGGTCTGTGGGTAAAACAAAGAGTTGTCATCCCGAGCAAATAAATTTTGTCAAACGGTTATCATTCACGCGGGGGCACGGGGGAGTGGTTGCCGCCGCCGGTTGTGACTAATTATAGATTAAACACGTATCGCCTTACCGTCCTTACCGACAACGTCCAATGTATTTTTATTAAGAGAAAAGGATAGAATACGATATTATATAAAATGGCACCAATACGTAAGTACTTAATACGCATTCAAATAAAAAAGATTTTTCCAAACGGTTAATAAATTACGGAGTTATGCGGTAACGTAACACACATTCAAAAAACACAGTCGAATTGAGAACCTCCTTCTTTTTATGTCGGTTTCATAGAATAGTATGAATAAAAAAAATAAACTAAATTAAAATCCGGTCCAGTCACTTGGGTTGGGAGCTAAGATACCACAGACATAATTATACAGTATACACAAACATGTCAAATTATTTTCTTCAAAATTTAAAAATAGGCAATTTCATTTCGCGCTATAATGTCACATCTGTTTACATAATCTAAGAACATGGCGCCAGCAAACATGGCGTCGCGTCGTGAAGTGTCATTACAAATTAACAAAATAACGTTTTATGTATGCGGGTTTTAATTCGAAAATCTGAACTTAATTGTGAAAAGTGACTCCGTCGTCTCAGTTTGTTTTTCCTGACTGGTTTTTGCAGTATCTGAGGACACACGATGGCATTCCGGATACGCAATTTTTAACATAAGCGCGAGCTGTTGTTTCGAGTGCCGAGCTACGTGTGAGCGAGATTATGCCAGCCAGCTTACTCGCGGTATTTGACAATGCCAGTTCGAGATGTTCCGTCTAGTAGTATATGTCTATGAGTAATAGTTATTTTGAGGTTGTTAACACGCAGATGACACCTTGACCAGATGGCGCTATACAAAATACACGTTTTTTGTATGGGGTGTTTAATTTTTAACTTTATTTTGTTTTTAGAGTTTGTTGTTATAGCGGCAACAGAAATACATAATCTGTGAACATTTCAACTGTCTCACTATTATGGTTCATGAGATACAGCCTGGTGACAGACGGACAGACAGACAGACAGACAGACGGACAGCGTAGTCTTAGTAATAGGGTCCCGTTTTACCCTTTGGGTACGGAACCCTAAAAAACACTCTCTATGTAGACACCAACACTTCACAAAGAATACACCCTACAAAATTCATGTCTTCAGTCAGTTAGTCAGTCAGGACTCTGAATTTTATATATATACAGATTTAAGTAATATTCATAAAACATTTAACCAATATGCCAAACGTTTACACCTATTCATTGATTGCATCCCAATCCTCAGGTTAGGAAGATCCGGGGCCCGGAGTGTGGCAATATTGAGTAGCGACCTACACGTCACAGGAGATATTATAATGAAGGCAGCGGAGCGAATGGATCCGTTCGTCGCCTTTATAACGATGGATATACGTAAGTTGATTTACTGTAGAACATCCTCTTCGATTTGGGTCAATTACTTATACTTACCTATAATAAAAGCTGGCGTGAATACTCCTACACACCTTTACTACCTACCTACTCTGGTTTTCTGTGCCTTTTCTTGAGCCGCTCTCGATATCTGATACTTTGAATGAATCTTTCAACAACCTCATCGTTTTATATAGGTAGGTACATAATAAGATGTATAGGTAGGCCTGCCTTTACACAATATAACTTAATAATTCTACAACTAGGTGTATACATAATGTACTGTGATCGTGGGTAAGATGGTAAGCATGCTATATCTTAGGGCATACTTATTTAGACACTTCAGCAGGGCTATTCGTAATCATTCCAAAACAACTTCAGATTCGGAAACATGCTTCTTCAATTCGAATCTTTTTACAATGCACCAATGGGCAACTTTTCATTTTGAATGTTTTTTTATGGTAACAGGACAAGCACGACGCTCGCCTGATGTAAGCGATAACGTCTACCTATAACAGATAGGCACAGCGACATGCAAAATTCTAGACTGCCGCCAAAATTTTGCATGTCACTGCACTGCGCCTGTTACCTTGAGATAAAGATGTTGAGTCTCACATACGCTGTAATTTCACTGGACACCTTGCGATTGCAACCGAAAAACATTCCTATTTCACGGCTGATAATGATTTGGCAAAGTGGTGGTACCACCCCAGGCGGACTAGCAGAAGTCCTGCCACTACAGAATCAATGACTAGAACCGAAAAGATTTCCGCCAAATAACAAGTTTTCATCAAAATTCTGAATTCAAAATCTTCCGAATTTAAATATACGTACCTACCAACATATCTGATTGAAATGAGATTAGCTATTAGTTCGGGTGACAGTGTTTAAAAAATACAATGATTAACACGCTTACCAACTTATGTGGCATGAATAAATAACTATCCGCAGGAGTCACGTCGTAAGAAAAGTAAAAAATATAAGTTCCTAATTAATTAAGCTGTACATTTAGTTAGAGTTGTTGGGCAAAAGAATCTTATACTTACCCAGTTATGTAGGTACCTATTTGGTGTACCTATGGTGTACCTATTTTGTGTTTTGTTCGTATGCATTTGCTGTCTATAAATTACGTGAGGCATTAATGGGGGGGAGGGGGGAGGTGGTTCGATCCAAACCTCATCTCACCTCACTATGATTTTAGACTATTAAATAAAAATATATTTAAAGCAAATTGTTTTTTAAATACATTTCAAATTCATTAACAATACGCATTTTGAAAAATTTCATGAGGTTAGGGAAGGGCGGAGGGGGTCAACCAAAATCTCACGATATCTCACCAAGGGGAGAAGGAGGGCGGGGGGGGTCGAAAAATTTCCAAAAGCGCCTCACGTCAATTATGTATGACCAAGACAAGGAATTATATTTCTCTATTCTCTGATGATGACAAGACTATTATCATCATCATTATCAGCCAATTTCCGTCCACTGCTGGACATAGGCCTCTCCCATGGCATGCCACTGAGCTCGATCTTCAGCTATTCGTTTCCAACCGCTGCCAGCCAGCTTGCGTATATCATCGCTCCATCTAGTTGGAGGGCGTCCCACACTACGTTTGCCGAGCCGTGGTCTCCACTCTAGAACTCGTTTACCCCAACGGTTATCGGTTCTGCGACAGATGTGACCGGCCCACTGCCATTTCAGCTTGCTAATCCTCTGAGCTATATCGATTACTTTGGTTCTCTGACGGATGACTTCGTTTCGAATTCGATCCTTCAGAGAAACTCCGAGCATAGCCCTCTCCATAGCTCGCTGAGCGACTTTGAATTGGTGAACTAGTCGCACTGTCAGTGTCCACGTCTCGGCTCCGTAGGTAATAACAGGAAGGACGCACTCGTTAAAGACCAGTCGGTTTTGGCGGCCTTCCGTCGCCCGGGGATTCTTAGCACCCCCTGCCCCGCCGTTACCGTAACCGCCGCCTTGGTCAGGAATAGCGGGGCGACCGGGAACTGGGGGCCGTTGTGTGGTTGTGTCTGCCATGAAGGGTTTGCCCAAATAATCACCACGCGCTGGGCAGTCGGGTTGGGTGATCGCAGGACGTAGCTTCTCGCACCGGTGACGCTGCTGCCCGTCACCGGCCTGTGGTATTTAGCTACGTCTTTCTGAATGGATATCCCGCCATTTGTCGGTCGCCAGAGCCTCGTTCGCTGATCGGCAGGATGCACCACGTGCAGGTGAGGTTGGCTGAGAGCAATCAGGTGGAATTATGCTCCCTTACATCCCAAGACTATTATAATCGACGAATATTGACGCTGGACCTTCGACTTTAGTCCAATTTACACCTTGAACTGTCTAAATTTACTTTAGTCTGAGGTCTAAATAAATATCTGCATCAGAATTCGTAGATCACAATATTTTGATCTAATTAGTTATAAGATAGTAATCCTATAGTTCCAACTTATATTTTATACTTAAAGCTCTATGAAGATTGATACTTTAAAAAGTTGTTATATTGTCTTTAAGTACCCATCTACTAGACTAGGTAATTCCGACAAGTCGCTCAAGTAAATACCTACTGAATTACGAATGAAATTATGTAGATGCCAATTATTCTAATGAGTCAGAAATTAGCTGAGTTCAGTAACTTAGTCCCATAGTTCCCGAAAATGTAGTCTCGATAAAATCTCTCCAACAAATCCAAGCTACATCGCACTCAGATGACATACATATATTAGACACTTATCTAGACAGATTATTCTGCCTAAATGGTAGGTCAGGGCCACGACCCCTAAGGGCTCTGTCGGGTTACATCATAATGCCGTCTTGCCACAAAACATACCTAAGATTCACATCAAACACTAATCACAAGACTTTGAAATTGAGTACTACGTCTTACAAACCCGACCCATTTATTATGAGCTAATAATATATACATACATATACATAAGATGTAACCTAAATCGGTTTAGGATTAGGATCAATCTAGCGTCTGTGTCGGTTTTCGTGATGTATGAGACGGAAGGACGACATGGGTTCGACACACGAATAACTTATGTAGATACAATTCGGGTACCTATAGGTACGTAACGAAGATCATATATTTAATTTGGAAGGTACCTACCTACTTATATAATACTTACCTCAGGTCAAATCTAAGTATACCTACTTCCATTTATTGTTCAAAAAAGGTTAGGAACCAAGAAAGGTAATTTTAAACAGAATGCTTATGCATAGATGCATACCTACATCTTAGGTAGGATAAGAAGTAGGTAGGTACCTGAAAGAATTCCGTGACTTCGTCCACGTTACCTACTTTTATTTATTCTGTGTCCACGTTACAATGCCTATATCCTAGTCTGCACTAACTTTACCTGCTATCTACCTTTATTTATTATGTGCCTTTACCAAATTCCAACCAAATCGGACAAGTCGTTAGCCGTTAAAGCAGCGAAAGTCGCATTTATTATGGTGATGTTTAGCGATGATTACAGACTATACTGCCTACATAAATAAGTATTTATTGATCTAACTACGTAGGTATGTAGTAGGCAGACACATAGATGAAATGTTAATCTAATAAAAGCATTTTTTTCTTTTACAGAAGCAGTTGAAAGCAACGTAACATATGCGTGGAGAGGACATCGAGGTATAGACAACTATGACTACATTCTGCTGGGACAAGAAAGAGTAGCTGTGAGGAATACTCGAACCCCAACATACTTTTTACAGCCGAGTAAGTTCTACAACTTGAATGCTAGTTTTGGGCTTCTTTGCTGACACATTGCCAAAGATACCTAAGTTTTATATCACAACAGACAGTTTTCGGTGCTTTTGCTAGATACCAAACCATGTGCAATTTGGGATATTTTTATGGTTATTATATATATTTATTATTATTATATATTTAATTAACGTAGGTAAACGTTATAAAGGTCGTCGCCCACATCCCCACTATCCCGCTCCCACCCGGCAAAATAATGTTCATTAAAATGTTTTGGTCTTAAGACTTAGGAGTCTAAGGACGTCCTCTGTAGACATACTTTAAATTTACAACACAAATTAGCAGACAGCTCGCTGTAGCCGTGCTTAATGCCATCGTAAGTACTACTCGTCTCGCTTACTGCGCGCTTCAAGTGAGCGGCCCGCGCGCAGACTGTTTCGCTTGAAGCACGTTACTTTTTATAGACTGACAGCTGCATCGACACGTCATAGACGTCAAGGGACAGCTGTAGGTGCGTGTAGGTGGTGACCTGCTAGCTGTACGTGCGCGGACATCGAGTATTCACCTCCGTTTAAAGCGGTGTTGGAGCAGGGTCGTGTAAGTGGGCGACGACCTTTACAAGTAATTCTGGTGATAGGTACAGCACAGATCAGTTATAATTAATAGACAAAAGTCAAAATCAATAAGTAAGGTACGTAAATATTATCTAAATAGGTAAGAGGTTGATATTGAATAATAAGGAAAGCTTCCGGGGCCATACCCACTCCCGGCTGATCCATGTTATGTTTTTTTTTTTTTTTGGAATAAAGAAGATTGCGAAGGAGTTTCTGTAGGAAGTTGGTGCTATTGGTATACTCCGTCTTCCCACAACTCAATAAGTTTTGTGTTAATAAGCAGTCTCAGATAAGATACTTTAGGTTTTAGTTTGTGAATGGGGTAGATTAAGTAGAGTTAAGATATTAATACGATATTTTTATATATAATTATTTATTTATAATAGTTAAGCTAAGTCAAGGTTATTATTAAACTAAATAATATAACGTTTAGTTTTTAATCGTATTTATATTAATTTTTTTTTTTTTTTTGTTTTTTTTTTATTTATTTTTTTTTCTTGTTTTTTAATATTATTATGAGTTCTTTTTTTTTTAATAATAATTATTATTAATATTTTATTATTATATGTGTATGCATGTACATGTATATATGTACATATATACGCATACGTACATACAAATATTGTGTTTGCGTATTTATGGATTATTTACAAAATGAATTTCTTAGATTAAAGATAATGAATGATTTTCTTTTATAGCAGTTTTTGTTTGTCATTCATTAATCTAACCCACTTATCAATTACATTAATTAGTGGGTTAGATTAATGAAGCGTAAGAATATAATACTAATAATCATAATATTAGCAGCTTTTAGGTGCAGGTAGTCAAATTCGAGTTAGGATCCTGTGTTAAATTTTTTAAGATGATTTATTATGTAAATGATGTGCGATTGATAAGTTTCTACCGAGTCTTCTTTAGTTAAAATCTGAGTTATGTTGAATGGGTTAGATAGAGACGAAGATGTAAGAGTATGGTTAAGTCTTGTCATAGCAAATCTAGGACACTCTTCGATCAGATGCTCGAGAGTTTGGGGTGTGTTGTTGTCACACGGACAATTTTCATCCCTGGTAATTTTGAATCTGTGAAGGTAAGTTTTGTGGTATCCATGACCGGATAAAAGCTGCGTGATTTGAAAGTTTAATTTAAATGTTTTGAGGCACTGGATGAGGTCTTTGTGGGTGGGTAGTAGACTTAATGTGTGTGGGCTTGATTGTTTATAGTGTTCTGTTGTTTTGAGATCGGATATTAATCTATTTTGATATTTGACAAAACTGATGGGAATATCGAGAAAATCTGGAAACTTATGAAGAAGTGCAGCAGACTTGGCTGCATCATCAGCCAGCTCATTACCGCCTATGCCGATGTGGCTACGTACCCATGAGAACTGAATTGTGGCTTCCGATTGTTTAAGGGTGCGAAGATTTTTGTGTATATTTACAGCTAATTTATTTGTGGTGTAAGGGTTTGATGTTATGTTCATTAAGAGGAGTTAGATTAGACTTGTTGAATTAGACTGTTAGTTAGTGAGGAGTTATTGAGTATTCTGCAGATTCCAGAAGATGCCTCAGCATCAGGTCAAGATAACCATATTCTTTCAATATCATTGATTGAAAAACTTAACAGAATACTGGATCACACATTGATCAGACCTATGAAAGTTGCTCTCATAGCCCCATCAACTAGAAAAGAGCTCAAAATCTTCGAACGGCTGATTTTTTTAAACCTTTGAATATACTCTTGAGATACCTAAATATAAAACAAAAAAAACACATCAACGTCGGTATATTCGTTTAGGAGTTGCAACACGTCAAACTTATAATACCCCCTTTTTTGCGTCGGGGTTTAAAAAACATTTCGAACTGAAATACTTATATAAGTTATCAATAATTTCTCTTCTTTTCCTGTCACTGCCCACCGCTTTGCATATGTCGTCGCTCCACCTGGTCACAGGACCAATTTACAATTATAATTACCTATACATAATTTCTACACAATGTATATGAGTAATTTTATTTATTATCTATAGATCGTAAAACTTAGTCTGGTTTTGAACCAGTTCGTATGACTCGTTTCTCTGGTCTCGTTTAGAAAGGATAATAATGAAGTCAACAAAAGCTAGGACTGGTTGTATTAATAAGAGTTATAAAACTAGCTGCCAGGAATCCTTCGTAATTAAAATTCAATTTTTTTATAAAAACCAAAGGGCGCAAGAATGATGAAGAATGAGGACTTTTAAAAATCTATAATAGGTACTTATATAATAGGAATCTGCAAATATAAAAGGTAAACGTTACTGACTGACTGATTGACTAACCGACTGATCTATCAACACTCAGCTCAAACCACTCAACGGATTGCGCTGAAAGGCATGCAGATAGTTTCTATGTATAAGTGGGTAGCGCTTATAATAATTATATTAAGTAATTCATTTTTTGCTTTTGAGTGCCTGTTTGTGGTAATGAAGTCGATTTATTTTTTTTGAAAAAGATTTTATTTTACCCTTTTTAGTGCAAAACAAGTTTTAATTAAATTACATGCATCTATAAAATTTCGTGTCTGGGCCGCTAGGATGATGGATTATCCATCATCCTAGCTGGGCCGTTATACACTGACGGATACATACTTTGTGAAAATTTCAAGTATGTACCTATTACGGTTAAGAAGGTACATCTGTAAAGTGCGCACATATAGACACACGGACGGACGGACGGACGGACGAACGGACAACAAAGTCTCAGAAAGTGTTCATTTGGTACCCTTTGGGTTCGGAACCCTAAAATGCCGCGCTAGTGAAGATATTCGCTAGTCATAATGATGTCGTCAAGGTATCAAAGGACAATGTCCAAAATGGCCCTGTGCAATAAAAGCATCTGAAACACACGATAATTAACTGTCTATTTTATTAACATAATTCCAAATACTTTTATAACGGACTAGTTGTATTCCAAAATGAATATTAAAAAGTATTATTTGCGATTATTAACATTAATTGCCGCCATATGGCCCACACAGTCTGAATCACTCTACTACGTTACAAGAGTAGGCACTTCCTTACATTGTTAATACCCGAATTATGAAAGCACCGTGTAGCCAACCTAACAACGAAAAGTACCTATTAATTACGTAGTAACTTTTTTTTTTTGCAGTGTTGGTTGGTACAAAGTACGTTCATAATTCTGAGTTATTTATGTATGCAGTGTCGCAGGCGGGACTGATATGGCCGCCATCTTCGCCAAACGTCATGTCATGTCAAAAAATATTAGGTACTTATACTCAAAAACTTTGCACATTAACAAGACTTTGCCTGGTAGAACATTCCTGTGAAGACAAATTAATTCTCCTCACCTTTCTTTCTATCTCGCTCACAATTACCGTAAGAATATCTGTCATAATACTGGAATTCAAAAAATTAAAACCACCCCCGACTGATTTGTATATGTAATCCGAGTTTATAATCAAAGCATATGTATAACTTTGTACATTGAGACCATTCCAAGGAGATGTCTCAGAATTAGGTCAAGCTTACCAAAGTATATGCAATAGCAACCTCCATTGTGTATAATCTTCTTGGGACTCTTCTTCTAAAACCAGTACATTCTCCTATGTTTGAGATATTTATCTCCATATCTCTGAAGATACTAATCAGATCTCGATAAAATTAAAATGGGACCACCTCGGAAACGTACCCTACCTATTAAAAAAATAATCATTTGAATTCGTTCACAATTGACGGAGTAATCGCGTAACATACACACAAAAAAAAACATACAGACGAATTGAGAACCTCCTCCTTTTTTGTGAAGTCGGTTAAGTGCGGTAAGTGCGTCTGTGTGTGTGACATGACAAGTAAACACAGAGCAGTTCCGCACACATACCGAACTTTTCAGCCTAGCTTCTGAGCAAGCGTTGTTAGAAAACCTACTTTCTGTAGGTTATAATTCGATGCCCAAACGGTTCAAAGTTTGTATGGAGAAACAATATTATATATGATTTTTTTATTTGAAACTTCACACTTCTTCTGTAAATAAATAACAAAATACGTGTTTCGGGCTTTTTTGAAATTCCACCCCCTATTTTCAACCGACTTCCAAAAAGAAGGAGGTTCTCAATTCGTCTGTATGTTTTTTTTTCTTCGCTTATCTATTTGAAGTAGGTGCCAGCCAAGTCTAATAGGTAGTAGATAGATACTACCTACAGTACCTACATCACTATTCATTAATCTGTGCCTACATGTATCTACTTACTTACTACTAATACATAGGTACATTAGTATCTATCTACTGTCTAAAAGACTTAGCTGGCACCGAGTTCAAACACATAAGTGGGTAGCGCTTATAATAATTACATTGAGTAATTTATTTTTCGCTTTTGAGTGCCTGTTTGTGGTTATGAAGTCGGTTTTATTTTTTTTGAAAAATAATTTATCTGTGTGTATGTTACGCGATTACTCCGTCATCGGTCGGGTACGTTTCCGAGGTGGTCGGACCACGATCGGGGACCACCGTGGTCCCATTGTAATTTCATCGAGATCTGATAAGTGTCTCCAGAGATATGACAATAAACGTCTCAAACTTGCTACTGAAATTGACTCGCGGGGCATTGAAGTCGGTTGTTTTAGTTTTTAGGGTTCCGAACCCAAAGGGTACCAACGGAACCCTATTACTGACACTCCGCTGTCCGTCTGTCTGTCTGTCCGTCTGTCACCAGGCTGTATCTCATGAACTGTGATAGTTAGACGGTTGAAATTTTAACAGATGATGTATTTCTTTTGCCGCTATAACAACAAATACTGAGAACAGAACAAAGTTAAAATTAAAGGGTTTAAAACAAAAAACGTGTTTTTTACGATAGCGCCGTCTAGCTAGCATCATAAATGGCGCTATCGTGTTTACTTTAATCTCGGAATCTGAATCTGAATCTCGGAAACGGCTCCAACGATTAAATATAATTTAGTATTTCGGGGGCGAATAATCAAAATAATCTAGCTAGGATTCATTTTTAGAAAATGTTGTTTTGTTCGTGTTTTCAATTATCAACTTCATCGATAATCAATTTAAAATATGACTCTTCCCGACATCTATTGGCGAGTAGAAGTA
Organism: Cabera pusaria; assembly: GCA_954871355.1. Taxonomy (NCBI): domain Eukaryota; kingdom Metazoa; phylum Arthropoda; class Insecta; order Lepidoptera; family Geometridae; genus Cabera; species Cabera pusaria. The sequence goes on from OX940896.1 coordinate 17,323,751, forward strand.
GCTTTAGTGTTTTATTGTGTCGTTCAAGAAGTTAGTTGCTCTCATTTAAAAAAAATAGTATTTTTATTCGTCAATAGATGTCGGGAAGAGTCATATTTTTCTGTTTAAGTGGCAAAAATACCGAGCAAAGCTCGTCAACCAGATATTTAATAATATTAATTACTAACACATTTGTGTTAATGTTTACTTAGTTGGTGTTAAAAGTTCGTCAGATAATCTCTAGATGGCGTTCGGAACCCTCCGTGTGCGGGACAAAAGTCTGACTCGCACTTGGCCAGTTTTATTAAACTATCTTAATTATTTAATGTGTTTTTGGGAAAGAAAGCTTTTAACGCTGGCGATGCCGCGAGGCACTAATAGTATCTATGATACATTTAAGTATTATACCTACACGTGTTTTATTGTATTCATCTATCCATAATAAAATCGCAGAAACTGAGTCTGTAGTACATGGAATATTTTTGCTATCTGTTAATACTTAACCTAAAACAACAGTTTTTAGAATTTCGAAGGATGTAAGGGAGCACAAATACCACCTAAGTGCTCCCATCCAACCTCAACTGCCCGTGGTGCTGACCAACAAACGAGGCTCTGGTGACCGACAAATCGCGGTATAACCATTTTAAATTATGGCGTAGCTAAATACTACAGGCCGGTGACGGGCCAGCAGCGACACCGGTGCGAGGAGCTACGTCCTGCGATCGCCAACCCGCCTGCCCAGCGTGGTGATTAGGGCATTTTGCTCCCAGTGGGCCGAAGATCAGGCTCAATGGCGTGTCTTGGGGAGGCCTAAGTCCAGCAGTGGACTGACACAAGCTGATTATGATGACACAAAACAAACAAATAAAAGCGCTTACAAAGTCCCTTGCCGCGTCAGTCAGTTCGCGATAAACTCAAAAACTACAGAACGGATTTTCATGCGGTTTACTTACACCAGCACATAGAGTGATTCATGAGGAAGGTTTAGGCATATAATTTGTCAAGGTCTTAACTAGTAAGTAGTTAGTGTAGTCTAAGCATCGGTCTAGGGTTCCTACTGCAAATTCAAAGTTTGTCCTACGTACGGAAGCCTCGGTGCTTGAGTCCAACGTAGTGGGACGTTTTTTTTTTTATTTTTACCTTTATGAAACGAATCATAATAATTTAAAATGATTTACCCTAAGTACTTATGTAGGTACTACTTTACTTTGAAATAAGTTACATATATAAAACCACAAAACAGGAGAACTCCAAAACAAACCCAATGTTTAGTTTACCTAACAACCTACTATGAAAACATTTCTCATTCTAAGAACTCTTACTTAAGGCTTCGGAAAATTGTAATGTTTTCCTAATGTTAAACATTTATACACACTGCTATATATTATTTTCCGAAAGAGCTTCCATAATAGTTGCCGAGTAGGTACTCTAACTAATGGTTGAACAAACCACGAAAAAACTTTCTTTTCTCTCTGGTGTTGGCGTAGTCTAAACATTTATCATTTTACTGACACATTGTAATAAATGACTTCAGAATTCATTCACTTTTCCGTTCTTAACTGAAAGCTTTTCATCATTTTAGACAAGTTCTGCTGAACGATGACATAAGAGTGACGAACTGACGAAAGATTAACGGCCTTACTTATAAACGATACTTAAACTAACCAATGCTTTGTAACAGCCTTAAGAGTATTAGCTACCACCTAATAATTAATTCCCTAGTTGTATTATAGTATATTATACGGTATACCTTATACTATATGCTTAGCCAATAGCAATGGGAGGACGCTATCTAGTGTCCGCCTGGCCAGCTACCACCCTCAAGTTAGAAAATCTGTCGTCAAACATCTGTGTTCCGGCAGCTATCATTGAGAGCCAGTTCCCATTCTAGGCCTAGCGTAAGCACGCTAGGCTAGGCTGGCAAGCGCCAGCTTCGACCGCATCATCACTTACCAACAGGTGAGATAGTGGTCAAACGCTAGCCTATATGATATAAAAAGAAATGACAGCAGTGTTGTCAATGCAACAAAAACAGTAAATTAAAACGACCTACGACCGCGGACGCGACCTCAATTTCTACGACGGTTCTCTTTTTGCACACTCCCATGCAATTCTCATGTAGATGTACAACATTTCTTACCGCTGTCTAACTTTCAATCGCTGGCATAGGGTACAAAGACATAATGTTACCACTCTGTTTGTCATGTAGTACCAACATTTTTTTTGCGCATTTTCAACTATTTAACCTAGCTAGGAGTGGAAGACGAACAGTGAGAGATCTCTACTTAGTCTGTGAATGAGAGGAAGAACTCGGCAACTGGTTTAAGCCCATTTACCTATTCAAGTAGCACAAGTCGGTTAGAAAAGATACGTTTTAGAAAGTGGGTTGAGAACGCTATATACCTCTACACTTATTTAGACGATCCGTTGGCGTAAAGGATGTGTGAGGTCTTCGAACCAAAAAGTCACTGCAGCGCCGCTGGTTTTAATCCTGGCCATGCAACAATAAATCCTAATCCTAACTTCCTAACTAATATTATAAATGCGAAAGTAACTCTGTCTGTCTGTGTCACTTTCACGCCAAAACCACAGAACCAATTTAAATGAAATTTGGTACACAGATAGTCTAGAGCCTGAGAAAGGACATAGGTTACTTTTTAATGCGAAAATAGGGTTGTAAGGGGTTGAAAGGGGGGATGCAAAGTTGTATGGAAGTATCGTCATTTTAAGAGCTAGAGACTTGAAACTTATTTTTTAGGCTGTTGATTCGATATAAATAAATATGGCATTCAAAGTTTGTAAGAGTTTTACCCTCAAGGGTGTAAAATAACATTTGGGGATGAAAGTTTGTATGGAAATATGTAAGGTTCATATGAATTCTACTAAACGGATTTAAAATGGAATTAGGTTCACAGATAGTCTAGAGCCTGAGAAAGGACATAGGCTACTTTTTAATGCGAAAAAAGGGTTGTAAGGGATTGAAAGGGAGGATGAAATGTTGTATGGAAGTATCGTTATTTTTAGAGCTAGAAGCTGGAAATTTATTTTTTAGGCTGTTGAGTCGAGGTAAATAAATATGACATTCAATGTTTGCAAAAGTTTTACCCTCAAGGGTGTAAAATAACAATAGGGATTAGGGGATGAAAGTTTGTATGGAAATATGTAAGGGGAAAGAAGAGGAGGGGGAGGGAGTGGGGGGAAGAGAGAGGGGAGAGGAAATTGAGGGGAAGGGGAAGGGAGGGGAATTGGGGGAATAGAGAGGGGGAGGGGAGGGGGTAGGGAAAGGGGGGGGAGGGATTACCGTGGCGTGGTACGGTGCGGTGTAGGTGGGATACGCATGAGTCTTATTTGTAAAATAATTAGCCTAAATAATTAAAAATTCTACCCAAAGACACTATTCCACGCGGACGAAGTCGCGGGTACAGCTAGTCTTTCATATGTGTATATAAGAGTATATATAGTATAGTGTATGTAAGAGCGATATATCGATGTTTCACCTAACCTGGTGCCAAAATAAAAAGTAGCTTACCACCATTAAAGAGAAAATCTGCTGCCATCAGATTCCAAATTCAAAGCAGTTTGAGTTTGTCATTTCACTATGTCACGGGTAAATACGTAAAGGGTGCCAAGCCTACAGCTTAACCTTACGATGTTCCGGCAACACATAGCCCTTGAGAGTCAGACCATTCTAGGCCTAGCGTGTTCACAATCTTCGACCACATAATCGCTTACTATCAGGCGAGATAGTGGTCAAACGCTAGCCTATCAGATATAAGAAAGTAGTACATACAGTCAGGAAGCTATCGCTTCCTCTGTTAATTGTCTGCCACTGAAAAATCATCTAACCACTTCTAACCATTTTGAAAGCTCAATGTCACCGAAGGCAGAGTTATTGTTACCTTCCTGTGTCTGTAGACTTAAAAACCTTAAACCTACACGTGATCCTTGGGTGATGTTAAATGGGACACCACTGCTGGTATGGTAAGCCTCTGTCGTGGCTCATCCCCCAAACAAAGACATGTATCAATTGGTTCGCCAAGTGCCAGCATCTTCGGTGCAGTTTGGAAGACGGCTTGCGTAAGAATAGTGTAGATTTTTAATAAAAGCTTACTAGCAATGTGGGTTGCACATTACTAGTATGTATTCTTGTTTACCCCTCCAACTAAGCTAAATATGCTTGTGTTGTGTCAGGAGTGCATTCACGTCAATAGTGCAAATAAGGCTGACACCTTAGCCATTGGGCTATTGCCGCTTAATTGGACTAAAGTCAGTTCATTTCAGTCTTGCACTTTGGCTCCTTGCTGTTTTCCATTTTCAGAAAAGCATGATTAATCTGAGACTGCTTCGTCAATCATCATCATTGCGGTCTAGTGCTTGAATCTCTGGAATAAAATAAATCTTCAGAGTAACATAATCTCTCACAGTATAATACTTATTTTTCATCATTTTTTTATTTACTAATTGGAATTTTTTATAAATATAACAAAATTATATTACAAATATGCTTCCTTGCGCACGGCATGAAACAAGTATCCTATGTCCAAAAACATAGGCATATACTTTCGTCTAATTCACTTAGCACAACTATATCTCAAATCGCAAATCTTCCAACTTCAATTTGCCCTAGATGGCATACATTGCTAACTGAAACATTTGTGTTTCTTGGGCACCAAATGTTTGATAAATATTATTTTGATTTCAGATACAGAAGAATCCAGCACCATAGATCAAATGCTGCAAATGAGGCCGGCAATCTTAGACCATCTTGCAAATGAAATTACAGCCTCTCTTATACATTCTATTATTGACAACTTCAGATTATTTACTAGAACTGTACCAATTCATATGTATTATAAACTTAATAAATAAAGACAACACAATCAATATCAAGAGCAAACAGCTTAGAACGGATTTGCTAGTTAGTCGCAATATTTTTCCACAGTATTAACAAATAGCATTAACTATTACAATGCCACATATGCCCTTGACGTCATTGCAATTGGGTGCTAAGAGTAGGAAAAACAGTTATATGGCCGGTACCTCATTACAGAGCAACATATGGAGCTAAAATAACTCTAAACAAAACAGAAGAAAGAGGTTTAAACTTTTTTTAAATAATTTTTTATAGCCAAGCTTTTAACCTCAATCTCACCTGATGTTAAGTGACAATCTGGTTGATGATGTAGCACTCTTAGCTAGAAGATCCTATCCACTCGCAACTTGAAGACCCCTTGATACTATCTTTCTGGAAACAGACTCAGGCAAGAAGTTCCAATCCATGGCAGTATGTATGATGAATGTGGAATCAAATAGCTTTGTATGGATTCATGGAATGTCCACCATGTAGCAGTGTAGGTACTGTTATGTGGCTTTAAGGTTAAGAGGCCATTAGAAAATTTATTTTGTACATATTCACACAAAAATTAATACTCACAAGTGCTATATTAACTACAGCCACATACACAGCAAACTATTTAATATATTATATCATACATATTTGTCATAGCACAATTTCTAATATCTTTTCAAGCATTGCTTCGCCCACTTGATTTACTTATAAATAGATGCTACGATTGTAAAAAATAAACAAAATATAAAGATGAAAAACCTATTTTTATTATCCTTTCACATAATCCACAATAATAAGGGGCATACTAGAAAAAAAATAATAACATTAATAATAAGTAAGGTACTAAAATGCATCGCCCATAGATTCTTCCATGAACTTCTTGTAAATAGCCATAAATTTAGCAACAAATGCTTCTAAATGAAATATGGCTTTGTTTCCTAACCTCATTCTATGCTCATACTTGGCTGCGTAACTCGCTATTTCACACTTCATTGCCATATCACAATTTCGAACTAGCTCTTTCAATAATCCAGCAAAAATCATATCCGGTGGCACTCCATGTATAATTAGTTCATACAGTTTCTGTCGCACTTCACCAAGCTTCTTAGGAGACTGTTCTGAAAGAATCATGGCAGCGGTTTCTCTTATAAACTGTTGCCAGTCCGGCTCTTGGACTTTCTGATCGGTTGTGAATGGATACTGCTGGACTTTACAAGCTTCACACATCAATAATGCCCTCCTTAGATTCCGATCTGCAACTTTCGCGATGCGCATCGCTAACTCTGAAGGCAGATTCAAACACTCTTTCTTACAGACTAATTGCAAAACAGATGCAATTTCGCTTTCCTGCGGTGCTGGTACTCTAATGGTTAAACAACGAGATCGAATCGCAGGAATAACTCGAGAAATTGAATTAGCGATTAGAATAAGGCGACATGTAGCCACATACTTTTCCATTGTGCGACGCAGAGCGTGCTGAGCGTCTTTCGTCAAATCGTCGACTTCATTGAGTATAACCACTTTGAACTCCCTTTGACCAGAAGAGTCAATCTGGTGAGTTTGGGCTACATTTTTCACTAAATCCATGATCACTACGCGGTCGTGAATACCTACATCGGTAGGATTAACCTCGATGTGGTAATTACTACTCACAGTCATGATTTCAATTTTCTTATTGGATGGCGTCGTAAAGTTCATTGTTTCTTGCCTCAGTCGTTCCACACCAGAACCATAAAGCTCACGTAATAAACACATGATTCGGGTTTTCTTACCGGCTCCAGAGGGGCCGTAAACAAGAAGATGCGGAAAATCACTTTGTTGAACGAGACTTTTCAACTGTTGCGCCTGATCTTTGTGGAAATCTAACTTCATCAAGTCCCTTGGACGGTGTTTATCGACCCAAAGACTCATTTCAAAGACTTTTAGACAGCAATTTAGTAAATTACAATTCCATGAAATTTATTGAAAACAAAACAAACATCGATAAATATTATTATTTTCTTTGTTTTTGGCTTTTGCGATAATACCACCGCAATTTCGCCAATGTCAAGTTTAGTTTGGTTTATCGATAAATATATGATTAGCGCGCGCCAGCCGCCAAACGGATCATTACGGATACCGCCAAGAAGCAAACGTCAAAACAAAACGTCAACAGTGACAGATAACAGCACATGATTGACAGTGGCATATGACATACACAGGTGACATGACAGTGATTAAAAGACTTCGTACATACAGCTGCGGTCTGCGGTCATGCAGCGGTCAGTTGTGATGTATGGAAAAGATTATGCTCACTCTGGCGTGTGGACAATCTCAGTATGTACATTGACATGGCGAGTCATTATTCGTAAAAATAAATGGAAAATATTTAGAAAAAGAAAAATAAATCTGGTCACTTTTTTTTTCTTCGAATTTTAATACTTGACTCTGGCTAAAAATACTAATCGTGTTGAGCCATTATGAAACTAAAAAAATAAGAATTCTGTTTACTCCATGTCCACAAAGTACATTAAATATACGGGTCGGAAATTGATGTCCAATTTTTGGCGGGAACGTGAAAAAGTGTGTGCTCTCATATTTTTTTCTATAACGTGTGTTCTTCTGCGAGTTAATGTGGGATAAATATGGATTATTAAACATAAAGTGCCGGTGAATGTGTGCGAGTGAAGGGAACAGCACATTGTTGAATAACATGCTGTGGCGGTCTGCAATGACTCGTTGCATCAAAGGATCTGTGGTTCAAGGCGAGATCCTTAGTCTGGATGTTGTGTGGTTGTCATGGTGATTTTTCCACACAATGTCAACAGAGCTACTAAGCAATTATTGTAAAAGATATATTATATTCGTTCGGCCCACGGTTTCATTATCCGAGGTGGTAGAAACCGGGTCGAGGAACCACCTGTGTATCAGACATCCTTGTATCCCATATAATAATATGTGCTTTGTATATAGCAATTAGCCAACTTGAAATATAAGTTTTGGAACAAGATCAGGGATTGTAATTCTTCAGTCGACGACCTACCTACCTATCATAGTTACGCAGGTAGCGAAAGATAGTAGGACCAGGTAGCTTCGCCACAGCACTGGTCCTATATTGGTGACCCCGACGTGATCGGGGAAAAACTTGAAAAAATAACTGAACTTACAAAAACTTGAAAAATATTTATACTCGACACTGGCTAAATACATTATTCGTGTAGAGCAATAATAAAATTTAAAAAAAATATAAAAATGTAAGTCCGAGTGAGCATAGTATTCTGCAAAGAGTAAGTGTAACATAATATATGGAGTTTTGGCGGGAACGTGGAAAAGTGTGTGTGATCTCATTGTATTTTTTCCAAAAACTTGTGTTCTTCCAAGTGTTAATATGTAATAAATGTGGATTATTAACCATTAATTATTAAGTGCCGGTGAATGTGTGCGAGTGTAGGGAAACAGCACAATGTTGGAAAACATGCTATTTGCGTTCTCACCTAAATTCCACTGAAAATCTTCAGTAAACACCACATCTTTACTGAAGGTATGACTTAGACTAGACTTTTACTTGACAACTGACCTGAAATGTGACTTTGACCCATGGACTTAATAATAATAGCTAGCTATATTATTATTAAGTCCATGCTTTGACCCATCTCTACGACTAACATTCATAAAAACTTGAAAAACTTCAATACTTGACACTGGCTAAATACACTAATCGTGTAGAGCCATAAAGAAACTAAAAAAAAAAAAAAACTAATATATACTAGTATTCTGTGTCTCGGACTAATATACCGGTGGACTTATGTTCAACTCCTTTTTTTTTTAAATGACGTTTAGGTATTATCTGTGGTATTATAAGTTGTAATAGAAATTTAAAGTCCTTTCCACACTCGCGCGCGATTCACGACGTGAAATTGCGGCGCGGATCACATTGATTCGCGCGCGATTTGTTTTGTTATTAAAATAATACGTCTTTTTTAGCGAGAAAACCAACCCCTTTTATAGGTTTGAATAATAAAAGTATGCCTATGCCTACGGCACATAATGTATTGCCTGATACATTTACTAGCCAGCTTCTATACACTCAGCCGTGCAAATCGATGCAGCCAGTCAGCAGATCCATGTAAGAGAATAAATAAGTAAATCAATTATTGCACTAAACCACTTCTCTCTACGACTAAACTTATTTTTAATGTTTGTTTGGCATAACACTGGCTAAATATACCTTTTGTGTGTAGCCATACACTTAAAAAATGTATTGCGCCATGAATAGACAGCTTTACGTGTTTTATTGAATTACTGAGAAATTTTGAATAAACATAATTTAAAATATTCTATAGAAATAAAAAATATTTTCATCTTCCGCCTGATTACATTTTAGCACTTAAAAATGTTTAATCCATAAAATGAAAATGTTTAATCATCATAAATCCCATTACCTAAGTATATTTTACTGGCAATGTCGGAAATCACAGAATAATTAGTAACACCTAAGGTCCATGAACGCAAGGAAACATTCACAAAACTTGTTGGTGTGAGTGATTTTTTTTGTTTGTGGGTTAGATTTTTGTCACTGTGTGCACTGAGTGCGGCTTTGTTTACCTTATAGCCAGATCGTACAATTTAGGATGAGCTCTGTTACAGTATATCTTTTTAAGCATAAGAGGTCTTCCGGTTGGTCTTACTCATAATTTCTTAGTGTGCTATAGGTACAAGGCCTTGTTATCTTACACAGTGACACAGAATAATGAATAGTACAAGTAACAGTGGTCGATAGACCAGTCAAAATGAGCTTTGCTAGCCTGATTTGCATGTTCGATAAGGGATTTAGGCAAATTGGTGATTATTTTAACAGCTGTTCAACATATGAATTACTCTAAATTATTATTAAGTCACAGAATAAATAATAGTATGTGAGTACATATTTCTAGCACACTGTTTTGGTTTTTTCCAATCAATCAGTTCTAGTTTCAGCGACGACGACCAAAGGTAGGTTAAAGTTTGGCAGGAAGTCGCTGTCTAGTTTACAAGCTTTTATCACGGTAATATTACCGTGCTTTTATTTAACGTGCAAGTTGCAATGTATGTATGTTGTGTATGTAACTATGTATGTTCGAGTGGAAACTTGGAAGCTAAATTAGACCCACTTCCCGATGTCCGATTTGACTCGTATTTGGTGAACTTACGTATCTTCGGTGACAATACAATGATATGGTACCATGGAGCTGGTCTTATGATGGAGACGGAAGATAGCCATAGGAACTTCTGAACTAAGCAAGATAAACCCATAGAATGTGGGCTCGATTGATTCGTCTAGAAGAGAACTTTACTCCTAGATGATATCTAGGGTCTGATGATGGAGCTGGAAGGTGGGCACGAAATCTCTGTGATAAAACAATATAACCCCACCGAGCTGGGGCTCGATTGATTAGACTAGCGTAACACTTTACACCTAGATGATATCCAGGGTCTGATGATGAAGCTGGAAGGTGGCCACGGCATCTCTGTGATAAAACAATATATAACCCTACCGAGTTTGGCCTCGATTCTTTAGACTTGCGGAGCAGTTTGCACCTAGGTAATATGGATATCACCTAGGTGCAAACCTTCCATTCCAGCTTCATCATCAGACCCTGGAGGTGGCCACGGCATCTCCGTAATGAAACAATATAACCGTTTATTATTATATTATAACGAGTTTGGGCTCGATTGATTCGTCTTGAGGAGCACTTTACACCTAGATGATATTCAGGGTCCGATGATGAAGCTGGAAGGTGGCTATGGCATTTCTGTGATAAACCCCACCGAGTTTGGGCTCGATTGATTTGCCTTGAAGAGCACTTTACCCATAATTACATCATAATATCTGTAGGATATTTTAAAACATTACGCCTACTCTAAAATAGGTAGGTACTTAAGTACCTAGTTCCTTAAACCTAGTAACTAAAAAGTTAAAAATAAATTAAGAGTAAAAAATATTTTTTAAGAACTGTGATCCCATTGCACTATTGACGTGAACACACTCCAGACACAAGCATATTTAGCATAGTTGGAAGAGATGATAGAAAACAATAATAATAATGTGCAACCCACATTTACCAGTAACACAGAATAATGAATAGTACAAGTAGGTATCAGAAAATTAAAAAAAAATAATTAAATAAAAATCGTATTGACCTTTACTGCCAAGGCATAGAAAAGATAATAAATAATACAACGTAGCCAAGGGCCTGCTAAGTACATAAGTAGTAACGTGACCAGACGTCACATTTTGAACGGGAAGTTCCAGCCTGGCCTGGTAGGTACGCAGACAGGCGATACGATTGGATTATTTGATACTCATTTGTTTATTAATATAGCCACGCCTATTTCTCGCTATTCTTTTATTTGCTAGCAGCAGATAGGCGACATGATGATATTTGTAATAATTTGTTCTTTAGCCACACGAGTTTCTCGATTTTTAGGGTTCCGTACCCAAAGGGTAAAACGGGACTCTATTACTAAGACTCCGCTGTCCGTCTGTCTGTCTGTCTGTCCGTCTGTCACCAGGCTGTATCTCATAAACCGTGATAGTTGACAGTTGAAATTTTCACAGATGATGTATTTCTATTGCCGCTATAATAACAAATACTAAAACAGAATAAAGTTAAAAATAATAGAGGGTCCCCATACAAGAAACGTGATTTTTGCTATCTATGAACGCCTTTTTAGGTAAACGTCGCATAGATGGCGTTATATTGAAATGTCGATCCCTAATACCTTTGTTTGACGTTAGATGGCGTTTTAAGAAATAAAATATTTATTAATTATTATTTTTAAAATTAAAAAGGGATTTTAACGCGCTAAGAGTGTTCTATGTTATACTTTCAAATAAATATGTATACATGTTTCAGAAAAAAACACTTTGGATATTTTAGTGGCACATACAAATTAGAACACACCGCTAAATAAAAAGAAAACCTAGTTATAATCACAGTCATACAAGGTTTGACCACTGAAAGGTCAACGCACTTTAGTCAGCTATTCATTATTCTGTGCTTTAGTGCCAATCTAAATGGCACATATATATATAGAGCAAAATTTGTTTCTACAAAAAATCAAGGTCTGATGTAACTAGCTACATTATCATAATATATAATATCATTTTCTTTTAAATGAACCATTTGTGAAAAGGAATATAAGCCTTTTAATCTCGTCTTTGACATTTTTGAAGGGTAATAATTCTATTTACAAGTGATTGGTCAAAAAAATAAAATGATATAGGGGCGTAGCTACATCAGACCTCGTGTTTTGTAGAAATAAATGTTGCTCTAGAATCATTTTCCAGAGAGGAAACGGGGTATACGTTTGTATGGAAAATTGCACCCCGCGTTCGCTCTTAATTTTAGGTACCGAGTTTTGAGTGAAACTAACCAAATACATTTTTCCATAGACATGGTTATCACCTTGTTAACAACAAAAAACTAGGTTAGTGTACAAACTTAACTTTGTAGTTAGATCCATAGAAAATGTAAAGTATTACACCAACTATAAATAATAAGTTTGTGATAGTATACTTTTTTAGGGTTCCGTAGTCCTGACAAGGAACCCTCATAGTTTCGTCATGTCCGTCTGTCTGTCCGAGGTTTTGCTAAGACACCGTTAATACTAGCAAGCTGTAATTTTGTAGGGGTATGTATATAATGGGTATACGCCGACAAAGTAGTGAAATAAAATTTTGATAAATAATTTTTTTTAGGGTAGCTCCCCTACATGAGAAGTGGGTAAGAATTTTTTTGCGTCGTCTACCCCATCTTGTGGGGTATCATTGAATAGGTCTTTTAAAATGACTTAGGGATTGCTAATACTATTTAAAAATTTAATGCTCCATTTAACAAATAATAAACTTTCAAGTACACATTTTTGTTCAGTAGGGCATCCCCCCCCCCACTACCCCTACCCACCTCTAAAAGGTAAACTGCTGGCTTGAAAAATCTGAAAATAAAACTGGCCAAGTGCGAGTCAGACTTTTATCTCGCACACGGATGGTTCCGAACCACAGTATAATAACATATAAGTATAGTATTATATTATATTACCGTGTCAATGCCAAACATAACTTAACCAAAATTGTCAATTTTGGGTCAACCGGAACAGACAGACGAATCTATAAGGGTTCCGTTTTTTGCCATTCGGCTACGGAACCCTAATGAGTGTAACTTAACATTTTGCCAAAACCAAAACCAAAAACATCTATTTATCATTGATGTTTATTACAATTCTACATATTACTAGAACACATTTGATATATTTAATGTCGTATTTTCGTGATCTCGATATTGTTTATCCGTTTTTAGGGTTCCGTAGCCGAATGGAAAAAAACGGTACCCTTATAGATTCGCCATGTCTGTCTGTTCCGGTTGACCCAAAATTTTCAATTTTGGTTAAGAGCAAGATCTTACAGCAGAAGTAAAGGGAAAATTCCAAAAAATACAATAAGTTGAAAATTAAGGTAAATTTTGGTGCTTAAGTGTTTTGGAATAAAATCTAAATTTTCCCATATCTTTATATCGTGTTGACTCAGGACCTTGATTTTTATACACCTAATAGCGACTAATAGGGATAGACCTCAGTATCTTGTATTAATTTCAACTTGCTAGGTCCACTCGCTCCTGAGATAATCGGTGATGACGCACGGACAGACGGACAAGAGAGATCTTATAAGGGTTCCTTTTGTTTACCTTTTGAGGCACGGAACGTTAAAAAAAACTGGGAATCCAGAGATTTGCTTGCCAAAATGCAGACATCGTCGCTTACCATCAATTGAGTGTTGAATTTGTCCTATTAGGTATAGGTACTTAATACTTATATCATAAAAAAGTTCTATGCCAGCTAGAGCTAGATTCTGTTATAATAAAGCCAGCCCATAGGCTTATATATATATATACTTACGGTTATGTTATGCCCTAAGACGAAATAAGGAGACTTCTTATTTCGTCTGAGGTTATGCCTATCGGAATGACGTTTAAATTATTGTTACTATAATGTCATGGGGTGAATATACTGCAATACAGGGTTCTATCACAGATTCAATGTACAATTGTGCTAACTAAATCTATCGTAATTCATGTTTTTGAAATAAATAAATTTTGATTTGATTGTACCTATATAACCTAGCTGATCATTCTGGACTTGCAGAATACCTATGCTTACTTTAGAAAACTAGGTAATTTTTTGTCGATCGCGTTTTTTTGATTGGGGGACAGGAAAATTTGCTGTAGCGTTAATCGTTATATATGGAATGGACGGATATCATTAGGGTTCCGTACCTCAAAAGGTAAAAAAGGAACCCTTATAAGATCACTTTCTTGTCCGTCTGTCACCACAAACTTTCTCAGGAACGGGTGGACCTAACAAGTTGAATTTATACCAGATACTGAGGTCAAGAGCAAGTCGGACTCGCACTCGTAGGGTTCCGTAACACAGTAGAGTATTCTATAACTATGATTTTTCGCAACTACAAAAATAACTTTGTTTTTCATAGTGTTTGTATAAAAAACAAAGTTATACTTGCGGTCGCTATATCTCAACAACTGCTGACTGTATCTCGTTCAAACCAATTTTCGTTGAAAGTTTTTAATGAGATCTATAGAATATATATTTTCTAGATTTTTCACTCCCTTACTTTAGAAGTTAGAGAAAGGGAGGCGGGGGAGGCACACATTTTACCACTTTAGACGCGTCTATCTTTTGAGAAAAAATGATTTTAGGAACCTCAATGTCAGTTTTAAAGACCTATCCATAGACACGTATAGGTTTGATGAAAAAAATTTTTTTTTGTTCCATTTCCATATATGGGATGGCCCCCCCTTAAACTTTTATATTTTTGTATAAAAATCGGAAAGCGGTTTTTAGAATACATCTAACTACCAATTTTCAATTCTGTAGTCCTAATAGTTTCGGAATAAAATGGCTGTGACATACGGACGGACAGACAGACATGGCGAATATATAAGGGTTCCGTTTTTTTTCCATTCGGCTACGGAACCCTAAAAATCAAGGTCCTGAGTCAACACGATAAAAAGATATGGGCAAATTTAGATTTTCGCGAAAACTTGTGTCAAAATTTTCAACTTTATTTATCTTTCGGAATTTTTCCTTTACTTGTGCTGTAAGACCTTGTTTATAACCAAAATTGACAATTCTAAGTCAACCAAGTCCTCACATAACCATGTACCTACTTACATAACTAGTTAGGTATGTGTACGTGGGTGGAGTCAGTGATATAAATAAAACTATTTATTTAATATTTGATAATAGTACTTTTTAATTAACACCTTTTCAACAAAAAATGTAACATATCCATAATTTTAATAAAAACACTTCTTTAAGGACCCGACTTCAAATGCTGCCACCATAGGTATCTGAAGATCCGCCAATACAAGGATAAGGATAGCCTACGTTCTTAAACAATAAAACTGTCCAACTTCAAATAATAAAGTTTTAAAATGTCAATGTAATAAGATCGTTTAAAATTCTTCCGACTTCAAATGCCGCGCTATTAATTTTCAGTACCAAGTTTGAGGTGTTCCATATCTCTGGAGATACTTACCAGATCTCGATGAACCCTACTATGGTACCACCCTCGCGATATCCTCTTTCCAACAAAAAAAAAAATCAAAATCCAATCTTAAACGACGAAGTTATCCGCGAACACCCACAAATATATATATAATAATACCTACAGTCGAATTGAGAACCTCCTCCTTTTTTAACCGACTTCAAAAAAAGGAGGAGGTTTCTCAATTCGACCGTATATTTTTTTTTTCAAGCTTTTATTTAACTTGCAATGTATGTATGTCACTATGTATGTTCGGGCTATTCATTATTCTGTGGTTCGGGTGGAATCTTGGAAGCTAAATTAGACCCACTTCCTGGTGTCCGATTGGACTCGAATTTGGTATACAGTTTATGTATCTTCGGTGAAAATACAATGATATGGTACCATGGAGCTGGTTTGATGATGGAGACGGAAGGTGGCCACGGCATCTCCTTGATTAAACAACATAATCCCACCGAGTTTGGGCTCGATTGATTTGTCTTGACGAGAACTTTACGCCTAGATGATATCCAGGGTCTGATGATTAAGCTGTAAGGTGGCCATGACATCTCTGTAATAAATCAACATAACCCTACCGAGTCTGAGCTCGATTGATTCATCTTTGCATGGTGGTAGGACACTATCTAGTGTCCGCCTGGCCAGCTACCACCCTCAAGTTAGAAAATCTGTCACCAAACATCTAATGTGTTCCGGCAGCTATCCTTGAGAGCCAGTTCCCATTCTAGGCCTAGCGTGCTTACCATCTTCGACCGCATCATCACTTACCAACAGGTGAGATAGTGTTCAAACGCTAGCCTATAACGTATAAAAAAAATAATCTTGAAGATAACTTTTCACCTAGATGATATCCAGGGTCTGATGATGAAGCTGGAAGGTGGCCACGGCGTCTCTGTGATAAATCAACGTAACTCTACCGAGTTTGGGCTCGATTGATTTGTCTTGACGAGAACTTTACGCCTAGTGATATCTAGGGTCTGATGATGAAGCTGGAAGGCAGCCACGGAATATCTGTGATAAAAGACAAAACACTACCGAGTTTGGGCTCGATTGGTGGGACACTATCTAGTGTCCGCCTGGCCAGCTACCACCCTCAAGTTAGAAAATCTGTCACCAAACATCTAATGTCTTCCGGTAGCTATACCGGTACTTTAGACGCGCCATCTTTTAAATAATTGACTTTGAGATAAAATAATTTAAGGAACCTCAATGTCATTTTTAAAGTCCTATCCATAGACACCCACCCACACGTATAGGTTTGCAGATTTTTTTTTGTTACTGTTACATGTATGAGATGTCCCCCTTAAATTTTTATATTTTTGTATAAAAATCGAAAAGCGGTTCACAGAATACATCTACGTATCCAAGTTTAAATGTTGTAGTCCTCACAGTTTCGGAATAAAATGGCTGTGACATACGGACGGACAGACAGACAGACAGACAGGCAGGCTGAGAGACAGACAGGCAGGCAGACAGACAGACAGACATGACGAATCTATAAGGGTTCCGTTTTTTGCCATTCAGCTACGGAACCCTAAAAAGTTGAAAATTAAAGGGTGTCCCCATACATACATAGTTTACTCCAATTAAGATAGGCTTCTAAGTTATATGAGCGTTCCTACAATTTAGAGGTCTAGCTTAATTGGTACCCGCCAACGTTGGTACGGAAGCCTCTGTGGATGAGTGCAACTCGACTTGGCCGGTTTTTATTCAGCCACTAAGTATGAAAAAAAAATTGGCGACGCCCTACCTGCACTGTTTATATCTGTACTAGCTGTGCCCGCGACTTCGTCCGCGTGGAATAGTGTCTTTGGGTAGCATTTTAAATTATTTAGGCTAATTATTTCACAAATAAGACACATGCGTATCCCACCTACACCGCACCGTACCACACCGCGCTAATCCCCCTCCCCTCTTTCTTCCCCCCACTTCCCTCTCCCCCTCCCCGACTCCCATCCCCTCTCCCCTACCCCTCACTTCCACCTCCCCACCCTCTCCCTCCCCCTTCCCCTCACAAACTTTGAATGTCATATCTAAAACTATAAGCATCTTTGTCCTGACATACTGACTCACTGACAGACAACGCACAGCCTAAACCGCTGGTCGTAGAGACTTGGAATTTGAAGGGTATATTTGTCTTATTACGTAGGGGTGTACTAAGAAAGGATTTTCCAATATATAGATAGTCTTTTCTATCCGAAACTTCATACGAGTGCTTCAGTAAAAAAATAAGTAAATACGTGTTTCAGGTTTTTTTGAAAATCCACCCCTAAGAGGGTGAAATGGGGTAACAAAGTGTGAAAATCTATATTGTTTCGGATTGCGCCGAATTTTGGCATGCAGATAGTTATTACATCGTTAGTTACCTCTGAAAAAGGATTTTTCGAAATTCACCCTTGAAGGGGATGAAACAGGGGTTCAAAGTTTGTATGGAGAGACAAGATTAGATAGTATTTTCTATTCGAAACTTCATACAAGTGCTTGAGTAAAAAGATAAGTAAATACGTGTTTCAGGGTTTTTTTTAATTACACCCCTAAGAGGGTGAAATGAGGTAACAAAGTGTGAAAATCCATATTCTTTCGGATTGCGCTGAAATTTGCAGATAGTTATTACGACGTTAGTTCCCTCTGAGAAAGGATTTTCCAAAAATTCCCCCTGAAGGGGATGAAACGGGGGCTCAAAGTTTGTATGGAGAAACAAGATAAGATAGTCTTTTCTATTCGAAACTTCGCACAAGAACTTCAGTAAATAAATAAGTAAATACGTGTTTTAGGCTTTTTCGAAATGCCACCCCTAAAAGGGTGATGTGGGGTAACATGACTGAAATTAATATTGTTTCGGATTGCGCTGAAATTTGGCATGCAGATAGTTATTTTGACGTAGGTATCCGCTAAGAAAGGATTTTTCAAAGTTCACTCATTAAGGAGATGAAGCGGGGATTCAAAGTTTGGATAGTCATTTTATTCGACTTTTAACCCAAGTACTTCTTTAAATATATAAGTAAATACGATTTTCGGGCTTTTTCAAAATGCCACTCTAAGAGGGTAAAGTGGGCAACAAAGTCTGAGAATCAATATTGTTTCGGATTGCGCTGAAATTTAGAATGCAGATAGTTGTTACGAGGGTCGTTCAATAAATACTTAGCCTACAAAAGAAAAACGAAAATTTTTGAAAAGTGTCGATTTATTTTTCTACATAATCTCCTTTTAACTCAATACACTTGGCCCAGCGATGCTCCAACTTTTTTAACCCGTCTAAAAAATACGTTTTCCTGAAGTCTGCAAAATAGGCCTCCGTGGCGGTGATGACCTCCTCATTCGACCCAAATCTTTTTCCAGCGAGTGACTTTTTCAGGTTTGGAAACAAAAAGAAGTCACAGGGGGCCAAGTCTGGAGAGTAAGGTGGATGGGGCAGCAATTCGAATAATTTGGCCATGGCGACGGCAGAGTTGTGAGCTGGCGCGTTGTCGTGGTTGTTATCCAGTGTGAGCAAACGCGGCACCCATCGCGCTGACAGCTTTCTCATGCCCAGTTCTTCGTGGAGAATATGATGCACCGTTCCTTCTGCAATGCCCACAGTGTCAGCTATCTCGCGAACCTTCAATCGTCGGTCTGCCAACACGAGATCGTGGATTTTTTTTATGTTTTCCTCCGTAGTAGCCGTTTTCGAGGCACCTGGGCGTGGCTCATCAAAAACCGACTTGCGGCCACGAGCAAACTCGTTAAACCAATTCTTGACGGTTGCCATCGAAGGAGAAGAGTCACTGTACACAGCATCCAAGCGATTTTTAATTTCACTGCGCGTTTTCCCTTCCAAAAATAAAAATTGAATCACCGAACGATACTGCTCTTTTTCCATTTTTGTTAAACTGACTGACACGTTCGCTTTCAAAGGCTATTAAAACAAAACTAATAGAGGTCATTGTTTAAAACTTTGACAATAGGCTTCAAAAACATTGCACTGTACTATGGTAAAAATTTTTTGTAATCGCAGTGCCATTGGGCGATGAAGCTAAGTACTTGTTGAATGACCCTCGTATGACGTAGGTATCCGCTAACAAGGATTTTATAAAAATTCCCCCCAGATATAACTTATTAATTTATAATTTATTTGCACTTTAGCACATTAAAACAGAGTTTCGTAATTGCTTATATACTAAAACAAAGCTTATGCGCTTTGAATCTCAGACTAGGAAACCCTGTGTTGTGAGATTCACTCTTCCTGCAGTGATCATTATTTTTAAAATTATAGATTTACTTAAGTACTTCCGTAAATAAATAAATAAATACGTGTAGCAGGATTTTTGCAAGGGGTTGGTAAAAAAGTTTGAAAATCAATATGGTCTATATATACCGATTTGGCTTTTACTTCTTTGATTGTCTTTTATGATAGAAAGGTTTTTATCAAAATAAAAGTTTTAAGTAAATAAAAGAAGTCTTTAACGTGGGTGAAGCCGCGGGGCACTTTTAGTATATTTATATCGAATTAACAGCCTAAACAATAAGTTTCAAGCTTCTAGCTTTAAATATGACGATACTTTCATACATCCCCCCTATCAACCCTTCACAACCCTCTTTACGCATTTAAAAGTAGCCTATGTCCTATCTCAGGCCCTAGCCTATCAGTGTACTAAATTTAATTTAAATCCGTTCAGTAGAACATTCACATAAACCTTACATATTTCCATACAAACTTCCATCCCCTATTCCCTATTATTATTTTACACCCTTGACTTCGTCCGCAGGGAAAAGTGTCTTTGGGTAGCATTAACTAATAAAACACATACGTACCCCAGCTACACCGCACCCTTCCACAACCCCACCCCCTCCCCTCCCCTTCCCCAAACTTATCCTACCCTCCCTCTCCCCCTTACCGTCACTTCCACATCCCCTCCCCCTCCCCTCCCACACCACTCCCCTTCACTCCCCCTATCCTCACCTCCAGTCCCTTACCCTCTCCCTCCACTCCCCTACCCTCCCCGCCACTCCCCTTTCCCCCTCACAAACTTTGAATGTCATATTTATTTATATCGAATCAAAAACCTAAAAAATAAGTTTCAAGCTTCTTGCTTTAAAAATGACGATACTTCTATACGACTTTTCATCCCCCTTTTCAACCCTTTACAAACCCTCTTTTCGCATTAAAAGAAGACTGTGTCCTTTCTCAGGCTCTAGACTATCTGTGTAGCAAATTTCATATAAATCCGTTGAGTAGAACATTCACATAAACCTAACATATTCCCATATAAACTTTCATCCCCTATGCCTTATTGTTATTTTACACCCTTGAGGGTCAAACTTTTACAAACTTTGAATGTCATATTTATTTATATCGAATCAACAGTCTAATACATAAATTTCAAGCTTCTAGCTCCTAAAATGACGATACATCCATAAAACATTTCATCTCCCTTTCAACTCTTTATTTGCATTAAAAAGTAACCTATGTCCTTTCTCAGGCTCTAGACTATCTGTGTACCAAATTTTATTTAAATCGGTTCAGTGGTTTTGGCGTGAAAGTGAGACAGACAGACAGAGTTACTTTCGCATTTATAATATTAGTTAGGATTTTATTATATTACTAGCTTCTGTCCGCAGCTTCGCTTGCGTGGCCTACAGAAAACAGATTACATAGTTTTCTTCAGAAACAAATATTATATGCATTCTCATCATCATCATCAGCCGGTGTTAGTTCAATGCTGGACGTAGGCCTCTCCCAAGATGTGTTCTCATTCCCTCTCAATTATAACACCTACAAACACATATTACAAACATTTATTTTAAAACTTTGTTTTTTCTGTTTTACTGAGGCTTGGTGACCTCTCGTGACCCTTTTATAGAGGCTTCACGACCCCCAGGGGACGTGACCCACACGTTGCCAAACACTGCGATTGATGGACGAAAAAATTTGAGGCGATGTAAACTATTATGTTTCTTGAAATGTTAACTTTAAAAATAAATTATCACCTTATATTATTGTTACACACAATCCAAAACTTTATCGTACTGATGGGACTCAAACCCGCACCCCTTGGGAAACATGCTCAATACCTGGGCATGTTTCCCGGAGGAGTGCGGAATTCACTTTAACATGAATACACCAGACAGAATAATCATATAATAGTTTGTGATTCATAACTATAAATGCATGATGTCACTTGCAAAATATCTATCTATGTTGTATGAAGATAAATTAATGGGATGTATCTACCTCTTTACCATTTTTGTCCAGCTTTGACCGAAAAAATTTCAAACATAACCAATTGTATTTAAGTAGAAGCTAGGTACTCAAAATTGACTTACCCTTATCCAAAGAAGGAACGCGATCACCCTGTTTTATATTAAAATTATAATGAAAATGAATAGATCACTACTATTGAAATAGTAGTTATATATTAGCTTAGCTATTATTACATTGAACTGGCTCAGCTGCCAGGATACAGATACAGATGTTGAGCAAGCTTGTATCACCCAATCTAGTAAATCTAAAACTGTCTAGTGTCCATCTGGGTAAACTTCAAAAAATGTTAGCTAAAAAAGATGTAATCGATGCCAAGGACAGTTGTTGTCTGTCCTTGGCATATACCCATACATAATCACATAGGTACCAACAGGTCAGATATGCGTTCTGGCAATTACACAACTTATTACAGATTATTTTAATACTATATATATATATATAATAATATAAAATAAAATAAATACAGGCAGGTGACGGGCAGCAGCGTCACCGGTGAGAGAAGCTACATCCTGCGATCGCCAACCCGCCTGCCCAGCGTGGCGATTAGGGCATGGCATGGCGTTGGCAAAAAAGTGATCCATAGACATACCTATAGAAGAAGCAAAAACTTTAAATATATGAAAATTTACATCAATTTGTTTAATATTTAAAAATTTGAATATATACCATACCCCTCCCAATGAGCCGCAGATCGGGTTCAGTGCATATCTTGGTAGGACAAGAAATAGTCTCAAGATTAGAATCACAGTTCATTGTTATCATAATCAGCCGGTATCTGTCTACTGCTGGACAAGGCCTTACCCAAGTCACACCACTGAGCCCGATGTTCGGTTCTTTGTTTTCCAGTCACTGCCCACCCCACAGTTTTGCGAATGCTGTTGCTCCACCTGGTCACAGGGCGTCCTACGCTACGTTTACCGATTCGCAGTCTCCACTATAGAACCAGTCTACCCTCCCCAACGGTGATCGGTCCTACGGCAGATATGACCAGCCCACTGCCACTTCAGTTTGCTAATCCGCTGAGTTATGTCGATCACTTTAGTTCTCTGGCGAATTACTTCGTTCTGGATTCGATCCCGTAGGGATACAATACACTGAACAACGCTCTTTCCATAGGTAGCTGAGCGAGCTGTTAAGCCTATTATATAATATTATTTATTAAAAAAGTGAAAAATCAAAAATGAAATAACGGAGTAGACATGGACAAATCACAGATTACCTATAAATCACAGGACACAGACACAGAATACAGAGGGCATATAATATAAAGCTAGACTATTCATGAATTCTGTAATCTCGGCGGTAGAAAATCATAGATATTTAACATTGGTCACACTAACTAAATAAACTAGTAGTGTGGAGCCATTGTATACTATATAGTAATCTGTGGCTGGGTTTACTTGAGTACTACTGTGGTTAAATAAGTGCGGCCCTAATATACATTTATCTGTGATTCTGTAGTATTATATTTTCTTTGGTGATTCTGTGCGAGTGAGTCCAAGCCGAGATTATGTTTTCAAGTTTTGTTAAAAATAATTTAATTCCCAATATAAATTAGTACTCTATGTAATTTAGCGTACGAGATAAACAAGAACTTGTGTAGGCAGGCACTTAAAATACAAATGTTGTAGTAGTTCCGCCAATTTATATCCAGACACCGCGACGATGTTGTTTACAATATTACAAATCTGTTGTATTTGTGTTACCAAAATAAACGCTGAAGCTTTTAATTTGTTTGGCGAGGCAGGACAAGCTTACTCAATCGAAGTATATTTAGGACATCCACATCAAAAGGTTAGTTCTGACCTTTTCATGGTCATAATAGTTACTTACTTGTATACTTAAATATCACCATGTTTATGTAAAATTGTGTAAGTAAATTTGTTGACATAATCTTACAATGTTCCGGCAGCACACAGCCATTGAGAGTGACCATTCTTATCTAGGTCTGGCATGTTCACCATCTTCGAACACTTTATGACTTACCACCAGGCAAGCCGTAAGATAGTAGGCAATCTAGGCTAGACTATCAAAAAATATATAAATCATCAGGGTTCACTGTCACCTACAGAGGGTTCATTGTTTTATTTATACAAAAATGGGTAGCTCTTGAACACTATCTCACCTGATGTTAAGTGACGATGTGATTATACTTATAAAATACTAGCAGCCCGCCCCGGCTTCGCACGGGTAGAACAAATATACCTATAAAATTTGCATCTTCCAGATTTTTATTTTTTAATTATATTAATTACCTTTGTTTGTGTTGTGTTAATACTTACTTATTAAATACTTAGTTGATGTTAGAAGTTCATGGCGTTCGGACTTCGGAAATTCGGAACCCTCCGTGTGCGGGACAAAAGTCTGACTCGCACTTGGCCAGTTTTATTTCTAGTTAATTGTGCTATGAAATCAATTTTCATAGGTCTGATCAATTCGAAAATCTTCTTCTTCAACGATATTGTAAGAACATGGAATCATTGACCTGATGCTGGGACATCTCCTGGACTCTGCAGAATACTCAAATCCTCACCAACTTACAGCTCAGATTTTAAATGTCGTGTTTAGAGTCATTGGAATGCTTTTAATGAAAAGATTATACATAGATCAGTCGGGGTGGTTTAAAATATCATAGTATTATATATATAGATGAATATTATTTTATACAATAGATCACATTATTATACTATATTGACTTCAAATTGATTGTGATCGATGGGGATCTACAGCATAGCTAAGCTTATAATAATATTTTCGCAGTAACTATGACCTAATCTGTGGTTTCACTGCAAATATTTTATTAATTTAGCGATGCGTGTATGTCAAATTCGTGATATCTTCTAGAGTTTTCATTTGAATTATATACTGTAAGGGACAATTTTAATCTATAATATGTGGCCAAGCTAATTAACGTAATTATTTGGATAAGGATTAATACTACATACTTGAAAATAGCCTTGGAAGTTATGTAATATTTACTAACAAAAATTTTAAGATTAAAATGGTTACTGTGAGTCAACCTTAAGAGATAGACATATGCTGTCGCGGACTTTTTTGTAGGTCTTATTAAGTTGTATAAGTCTTTCATGGAAAATATTCTTCTGTCTATTTTCAATTGAGCAGCGTTCGTAAAAAAACGACCGTTTTTTTGCCGACTTAGGTTGCAAATTATGTCTCCATGAATGTAGCTTTGATATAAATGGGATAATATATAGCCTATTTTCATTCCGAAAGTCCATTCTATGTATTAGTGAAAGAATTTTTTAAATCGGTTCAGTAGTTTTTGAGCCAAATCATTACAAACATACAAAAATACAAATGTTCTCTCCTTGTAATATTAGTATAGATACCTATTCACTCGTGACTTGAAGGCCCCTAAGTTGTATCTAATCAGAAACACAGACTTAGGCAGGGAATTCCATTCTGTTTTTGCTTGCAGGCATAGATCTAAATCCTAAAAGTAATTCCTGGGCGGTCCTAAATGGGTGACCACTAGCCAGTGGTGGTAAGCTCTAACTGTCTACCAAACAAAGATATGTATCCAATTGGTTTGCTGAGGCTGGTTTGGTGTTTATTAGACCTCATCAACACTTAACATGCACAGAGATAGCGATCACTTGACAGTGACCTCTTGTCAATAAGCACTAAAAAAAATATTGCTTATGCAGTTATTATTAGCTGAATAGAGTATCACCACTACATAGGCTTACCTTCAAGTAGATGCCATGGAATCACGTGTGATCCCTGGCATCAATAAACCCCTAGCATGATGTCAGTTTATGACTTATCACCCCACTACCAGTCTCACATGCTAAAAAAGCTAACATACAGCCTAGTTGCAGAAAATAGCCCATGCACCAAAAAACCCAAAGTAGTCAACAATCTGTCAATCTGTCGATTTACATTAAAAGTTATAGGATATGTGCTTCTTTTTTTCAGTTGCATGTGTTATTAGACACTGGCAGCACAACCCTAGCAATAGCTTCCAATGTCCATGACAGTGATATATTCTTCCAAGCCGAAAACTCAAGCAGTATTTATGACACCGGGAAAGAGGTAACTATGACTATTAACCTCTTGATATTGCAGTAAGACACATGTCACAAGGTGTGATATGCTGCAATAATGAAATTTTAGAGATGGAAGAAAGCTGAACTTGTGCACCATTTCAAAAACTTAGATTAGATTTCAAAAAGCTTCGATCTGAGCTAATTATTATGCAGAGCTCTAAATTTATAATTTAAATAAAAATTGGTGGAAATGTTATAGATGGATTATCTAAAATTTCATTGAATTATCCAAATGTCTGCTATTGCTTAACTTGTACACACACTTGTTACACAGCTTATATCAGTCACAATAAACAAATGAATAAAAGGAGGGACATGCAGCTTTATAGACAATATCATCATAAGTTGCTAGTTCAATCAGGGTAAACAACAAAACATGATTTGTCAGTATGAGCATTTTAAGGTTTTTGTTCATAAATGAAACTTTTTGTGAGTGGTCACATACAAAAAAGTAAATGTCTAATTTTTTATATTATGCTTTTGTCTGTTTTGACAAAATAGCTTCAAATTTACCAAGTTTTCAGCCTAGCATGAAATTTGTTTCTCTACACTCTATTGTGTAGGAATAATATATATTTTAAAAGAAATACATTTAAAACTTTTTTTCAACTTATGACAGTAGACTCAACTCTAATTACACATTTCTGGGGCTGGAAATACACAAATTTTGTATAATATGATTAAGAAATGTATATATATATAACATTATTGAGTTGAGTAATTATTAATATGACTTCTCTAAAGTCATATGGCAGTTTCCATTCTAGACCTAGCATGCTCCCATCCTCTACCTCAAAGGCACTTCCACTTACCAACAGGTGAGAAAGTAGTCAAAGACTAGCCTATATGACATAAAACAAAACTTACCACTTAAGATCCTAAATATGGCTTCCAAATGAAACTGAGAAATTGGTTATTTTTAGTCATAAACAAAAATATTTATGTAATTTTCAGGTACAAGCGAGATACTCTCAGGGAATGTGGTGGGGTAAGCTTGTGTCAGATTTCATAAATTTCCCTTCATTGTCTGAAAAAAGTAAAGTGCCTGAAGTAAGAACAGACATCGCACTTATCACAAGAAGCCAAAACTTCTTCATGAATGGTTCTGGATGGCAGGTAAAATTATGTACATAATTTCTAATTAATAGAGTTTTTGTAAATTTCTATTGAGTTCAATAAGACCAGCAATCAGCTTTAAAAAGCCTAAAGAAGGAACTTTAAATGAATATCATTGCTGCTTCTTCTGGACATATATGGAATTCAATCCAAGTTGGAAGATCTGTCGACAAACACTACCACTAGTGTGTTATGACAGCTGTTCTTGAGAGTCAGTATCCATTCTGACCTTGGCGTGATGCCTTCCTCTACCACATCGTCACTTACCAACAGCTCAGATAGTTATGCTTGAAAATGGGACTTTAACGTGACTTACCCTACGCGATTATGTATCAGCTTCATCCGGAAGGGTTTATTAGAATCTCGAGTGCGAAGCTAGACGCGTCATATATGTTTAATTGCAGTGTATATATATGTGTAAGTGGAGATTTTTTATTTGCCCATATACTGAATAAATCCTTTGACTTTTGACATAGAGCGCCCCAGCGATCCTAATGAAAGCTTCCGGATGAAGCTGAAACATAATACTGTCGATTATTATATCGACATCGCGTAAGTCACGTAAAATGCTTAAACATAATTATTTCAGAATGAACATGTGTTGTAATATTAAAAGGTGAGATAGTTGTCAAACTGTAGCTTTTTCGTGGGGTTTTATTCCTGGAGTCCCTTGATCATTTTGATTCAAAACTGGAACCAATAAAATGTTACATCTAGTTGTATAATTAGCTAAATACACAATCAACCTTGATCAACAATATTGTTCCCAGCACAAATGGTTAGAAGTGAATTGCAATGAGTAGAGGATCACATGACTCAATAATATAATCTGAATGTGGCCATTAGATTTCAATTTCAATTCATTTATTCATATTTTGACAATACAATTGCGCTTAGATATGTCAAATCTTACAAAACAATTATATTTTAAAATGTCCAAAAATACAAATTGAGATAATAATATAAATAAAACCGTAAAAATTGTATGAAAATGTCAACATAAATAAAATTAATATTAATTTAATCTACAGCTGGTGTAGATTCAATATTGAAAATATCATTATCAGCAAAAGCCTCGTCAATATTATAATAACTCTTAATGATTAAATGTCGTTTTATACAATTTTTAAAGTCATTATCACATTTGTTTTATACATGGTCAGGTATTTTATTATATAATTTTACAGATATGGTCAGAAAGCTTTTTGCTATCTTCGACAGCCTGGTTCAAGGAATAACAATATTTTTCTTATGTCTAGTGTTGTAATTGTGTACATCTTCATGTAATGTCATACATCCAATATTTTCTCGGGCATAGATAATATTTTGGTACATAAATTCGCCTACTGCTGTCATTATACCAATTTCCTTAAATTTATTCCTGCAGGAGTCTCTCTGCTTTAACCCTAAAATATAACGCCAAGCACGTTTTTGTAATATATAAAT
The DNA here is from genome assembly GCA_954871355.1 of Cabera pusaria. Taxonomy (NCBI): domain Eukaryota; kingdom Metazoa; phylum Arthropoda; class Insecta; order Lepidoptera; family Geometridae; genus Cabera; species Cabera pusaria. The sequence goes on from OX940896.1 coordinate 17,352,031, forward strand.
TCTCTGGGCATCTGCCGATATTCCCCAAAATATTATGCCATAGGTCATAAATTGAATGAAAATACGCAAAATATGTATCTCTAGCCGCCTGTACACCGCCTAGTTCTTTTAATTTTTTTAATTGCATATTTTGCAGATCTAAGTTTCTTTGCTATTTCTTTAATATGTAATGCCCATGTAAGTTTCGTGTCTATCCAAATACCTAGAAATTTTATGTGCTCAGTAGATGACAGAGATAATTCTTCAAGTTTCTCCATTACACAATCTGGGAGACCTTTTTGAGACCTTGAACCCAAACCAAATTTCATAGTTTGAGTTTTTTCTACATTTAGCAAAAGATTATTTGCAGAGAACCAATCTGATAAATTTGGAATAATTGCACTCAATTTATTACATACACCATTGTCATATTTGTCTTTAATTACTAAACTAGTATCATCTGCAAATAACACAACATCAATATTATCACTGAATACATACATAATAGATATGTCATTAATATATATGAGGAATAAGAGAGGTCCTAAAATCGAGCCTTGTGGCACACCCATAGAAATGCTTTGTTCATTGGATCGATATTCATTTGATGTATCTTAGTTGCGACTAGGGCATGCAATCTCGAGCAGAGATCGCAAGTTGGTGAACAAAACGTGGCTAAAAAATATTCGGTTTTTTGTAATTACATGTATTATTAAATCATGATCCTAGAACGGTCTCTCGTTGGGCTTAAATGGAGCCGAAGCCGAAATTAAGAGGCTCTTTTAATTATCTATAATTATAATAACATGCCATAAGACCGATAATCGTTGGGGTAGATTGGTTCAAGAGTGGAGACCGCGAATCGCCAAACGTAGCGTAGAACGTCCAGTGACTAGGTGGAGCGACGACGTACGCAAAGCGGTGGGCAGTGACTGGAAACAAAGAGCCGAAGATCGAGGTCAGTGTGTATCTTGGGAGAGGCCTATGCCCAGCAGTGGACTGATACCGGATGATGATAATGATATTAACATGGGAGGTATGGATTAAGTAAACCAGGTATCTATTCATAATGTTACAAATACTATGGGCTATTGATAAATGCATTTTTAATTGTTAATAATCTGGTATATGGAATGAGGTGTGGCACCCGCCAATAATGCCCTATTTCAAAATATAATATATATCATATATATATATATATATATATATATATATACGCAAGTGGTGATTTGCCATTCACTAAACGGCGAATAAAATAAAGGCGAGCCGTTATATTGGCGCCAAGGGGCAACATTGGCGTGGATAGCTTATTAGGGTATAATTATATGTATTATCATTATGAATATTTTTAGGGACTTCTAGGACTTGCCTATCAGCCTGTGGGTGCCTGGGGTGATAAAGTGGTTGTGGAATCATGGTTGGACTCATTAGACAGAATGGCCGGCAAGTCTATGTCCTTTATAATGAAGCTCTGTGGACCTACAAATGTTAATAATGCTACACATTATGGACATTTTGAAGTTCTTGGTAATATATGTTTATTTAATTCCCTGTAGTTTCTGATTTTGGCTTAGTTTTTGCTGTAAAGTCATTGAGATGAGTTATAGCTCCTTTTCAAATGACCTTAATTATTAACCGCTTACATTTCAGATGACCTAACATCAAAACATAATCCAAACAAGACATACAGAACTCCAATTCTACGCAAACGTTGGTATGAAGTTGGTATATTATCTATCAGAGTAATCGCCAATATAAATGACAGCAAAGACCCCACAAGTAATGTAATAAGTGATGATAATTATATTGATCCAGATAAAGACACATGCAAGAAATTGAACGCGGAAAAAAGTATTGTTGATAGTGGAACGACTAATATTAGGGTGCCTGAAGTGTTTTTCAGGCCGGTAAGTGATAATTTACTACTACTTATAAGCGGTAGTTTAACTAAGAAAATGATTAATTCTGTTTTGTTTTGTTCTGTTCTGTTCCGTTTTGTTGTGTTCTATTAATACTGACGAAATTTGAGTTATGAAATTCTCACGAGTGATATTCATATTTTGTTTTTACTAACCGGCATTCACTCGCGTTTATTTTTCCGGATTATGCTCCGACCGGTTTCGACTCGATTTGAGAGTCTTCGTCCCGGGAGCGGCTAAGAAAGCTGTGACTCGCGGCGTGCTGCACGAGCTTCCCAGCGCGACTGGGAAGCTCGTGCAGCACGTCGCGAGTCACAGCTTTCTTAGCCGCTCCCGGGACGAAGACTCTCAAATCGAGTCGAAACCGGTCGGAGCATAATCCGGAAAAATAAACGCGAGTGAATGCCGGTTAGTAAAAACAAAACTGACGAAATTGTTATAGTCACATAGGTTCTGGACATCTCCATTATATCAAATAATACTATATCAAATTGTTTAAAAATAAAATACTTTAGAGGTCGAAGCCCATTTATACCGCACCGTACCGGCACAAAAACAGCATTAGTTGTAAATGGCGCGCATATGCTGTTTGTTATCTTATTGTCTGTCATTATAAAATGTGTCTACAGAGTATGAGCTTAAGCCCCTATTTAAATGCCGCTTTTTCTGCTGTGCGGGTGCGATGCGGTAAAATTGGGCAGGGTGACGTTTGACTACGATTTAGACAATTAGTTTATATGTACTTAATACGTAATAAACAGTTTTTAAACATAATGAGAGCGCCCCGTTGGCGTGTAATGGATAAGTTAGCTTGACTTCTAAGGGAGAGGTCGCCGGTTAAAATTCTACTTAGCGCCTTCGAGCATTTACCAATGGAGATGTTAACGCAAGGCGTACCCCTCTGCTGGCCATATAGCCAGCAGCAGCATATAGCAATACTGTGTGCGTGTTTCAAGCTAGTGTGCGGGATCGTTAAAGTGAGTGATTTGTGTGTGTGCAATGCGTGTTCACCTCGTCCCCCGTAAGTAAATCAAAGAAAATCCGCCGCTATAACCTTACGGTTATCCGGCAGCACGCAGCCCTTAAGAGTCAGAGTATTATAGCCCTAGCGTGTTCACTATTTTGGACCATATCATCGCATACCACCAGGCGAGATAGAGGTCAAGCTAGCCTATAAGTTAAAATAAAAAAAATACTGGGCGTATAAAATTGTCGGTGAACTCCACCTTAATGATGGAGGATGGATGGATGAATATGTGATGGCCCACGATTTCGTCTCGGTTAATTTCGGGCAGATCTTCTGTGAAGTGGCGGGTTAAGGTGGCTCTAGAATCCTCAGTATCGGGTTGGGGCCTTAAAGAATGCGATGCGTAGAGCTTGCCGTAGAAGTCTTCAACTTCAGACAGAATCTCCGCCTTGGATGCGAGAGAGGATCGGAGGTCGCGTCGTACCATCGTCGCGTCGTTTGTGTGTATGTTACGCGATTACTCCTTCAATTGTGAACCGATTTGAATGATTATTTTTGTAATCGGTAGGGTACGTTTCCGAGTTAGTCCCATTGTAATTTCATCGAGATCTGATAAGTATCTCCAAAGATATGACGATAAACGTCTCAAACTTGCTACTGAAATTGACTCGCGTGGCATGGAAGTCGGTTCTTTTAGTTTTTAAACTATATTAATTATTGTTATAATTTGTTTTTTTTTATTATTAATATTTCAGGTGGTGGACGAGCTTAAAAATGCAGCACAGGCTTCTAATGTCCTGATATTGAACGAGTTTTGGTATCATGGAGAGGTACGATTACATTTGAAGCGATTTAATTTCTTCATAGCATAATGGTCTAAGATCCGTTTAAAAACGACCCATATGTTTATTGGATTTTTTTTAATATCTTATAGGCTAGCGTTTGACCACTATCTCACCTGTTGGTAAGTGATAATGCGGTCGAAGATGGTTAGCACGCTAGGCCTAGAATGGGAACTTGCTCTCAAGGATAGCTGCCGAAACACATTAGATGTTTGGCGACAGATTTTCTAACTTATGCACATTTCACACCCGGCGATTTTTGTTGTTCAATGTCTTTGGGATGTACTTTTCGTAGCATTGCATTATTTTAAACTTTCTCATCATAGAGGCAAGATGGAGTCCTTCAAAAGGGCGTTAAAAGAATCTTGACAGGTCGGCATCGCATGAGTGACACCTCTAGTGTTGCAAGTGTGCATAGGCGACGGTGACCACTCTCCATCAGGTGGGCTGTCTGTTTGTTTGCTACCTATATCATAAAAAAAAAGATACTGGTCAAAGGCAAACCTATGTACTATACGAAGCGATTTGCTTCTTCGTTCATCATACGAACCGCAGAAAGAATGGAATAGCCTGTCTGTGTTTCCGGTTAAATACAATATGGGGGTCTTCTAATCGCGAGTGAATAGGTATCTTCTGGGTAAGCACGCTCCATCATCGATCGCATCATCACTTAACATCAGGCGATATAGTGATCAAGGGCTACCCAGATCGGTGTATTTTTTTTAAAATATACAATTATAATAACTTTAATTGTAAACCAATACCTTCTCAGATCTTCTAGCTATGTATATATTTAAAACACAAAAATTGTTTTTACCTATGTCCTTATAGATTTACAATACAAACCATACAACCGATGTGCTCTAAACCGGTTTCATTAGAAAGGCAATAATTTGAAAATGGTTTTACAGCACTAAAGCAATGGATTAGGAACATTTGCTCATTTTTCAATTTTAGGGTTCTGTACCTCAAAATGAAATAAAACCTGCCAAGTGCGAGTTGGGTTCCGTACAATAATCTATAAAAAAAACGGCAAGAAAATCATGTCTGTTGTATGGGAGCCCCCCTTGAAAATGTGTTTTATTTTAATTACATTATTTATTTTTGTATTTGAATATATAAATAAATATTCTGTGAATTTTTTAAGCGTCCACCTGTTGCCGTTATCAATATCGAGCAAAAACGAGCAAATAAATCACGTAATCTCGCACTTAGTGGCCCTCCGGTGAAGGAAAAACATCGTCAAGAAACCAACAACCCCCGCATGGTAGTTGTTTCGTCCCGTACCAAATTCGCTTTCGCGCCATACGCGGCGCAATGAAACGCGAGATAGTTGTCTGTGATCACTTAGCGTGGTCTGTGATTTTCGCCGACTCTCAGCTGTGTGAATCATTCATTCGGGTGAGAGACATTGGGTTTTGCTTTGGCATCGGTATGCATTAAAAACGACACGGGTCGAATTATTACCGATAGATTTATTGAAAACGCTTTAATCTGATCCCATTGGGATGCGACCTTGGAATGGTGAATTTGTGATTGAATGCGACTCGTGCGCAACCGGGCGCAGTCGTAATAAACTTTTGGTGAAGTTTGCGTGCGGACGAGTGAAGTTGAACTTTGGAGTTACCATCAGCCAAGTGTACGTCGAGTCAGGGAAGTACCCAAATACATATTCATTGATCTGGCCAGTCCGGTAGGTAGGTAGTGGGAAACCCCACTTGTTTATGTGATTCATAATTCACATCAGGTGAGTGAGATCTAACCTCACATTTCGTCAGCTCTTAGCCTCAAATTTAATCACCCTTACAAAACGCCGCGAATCGCGGTTAAGTTGCCCAGGAATCGAGGTCACCTCGTCGCAAACCACGACACACGCTTCCACTCTTAAACAGGACGTGGTACACCTCCTTTTTTGTATATCCTGGACGATACAGTAGTAGGACACTATCTAGTGTCCGCCTGGCCAGCTACCACCTTCAAGTTATAAAATCTATCGCCAAACATCTAATGAGTTCTGGCAGCTATCCTTGAGAGCCAGTTCCCATTCTATGCCTAGCGTGCTTACCATCTTCGACCGCATCGTCACTTACCAACAGGTGAGATAGTGGTCAAACCCTAGCGTATAAGATATTTAAAAAAAAACTTCGCTGGTTTATTTAGGGTAAGTAGCACACGCCGTGTAACCGGTAGTCTAGTGTAACGAGGTATTTCGACTCGTTACATATTTTTCGTTTGGAAGCACATTTCAGCTTCTAAGACTGACAAAATTACCTTTTGGTTTTAAATAATTTAGAACATTTTCGTATTTAGTCATTTTTAGTCGATTTTAAATAATCGAGTTATTACTTGGTCTGTGGATCATTCAATATCCTATAGACAATCTTTCAAAAAAAAATGACTTTGACATCTGTCAATTCTCGATCGGAGACGTCACTTTTTCTTGCCCCTAGGCATACAAAGGGCTCATTTTTAGAAAATTTTATAAATCGGATTCTATTAAGTGAATCCGTATTCCAAATCGCCGTTACGATGATATTCGGCGTGCTTATGGCGTAGTGCCATATGACAACGTCGTGATTTTGCGGTGAGTCAATTTTTGATAACCTAAAATGTTTCGCGTCATCCTCCATGGCGACAAATTACAATCGGATTTTTGGTTACAGCCTTTTGGCGCTGTTTGGACGACTGTCGTCTACTGTTCGGGCGACTATGGGTGTCGTCAACTGTTGGTTCGACGCTGGAAGACGTCGTTAGTTTGAGGTGTTTGTGCGACGCACACCGTTTGGATGTCGTCGTAGTTTTGAGCTGTTGGTGCGACGATGAATGAAGTCTGTTTAGAGTGGAGTGCTCAGACGCCCCCGGACGCTGCAGCTAAGCAAATTTCATTATAACTCTTTTTATTACCCTTAAAACTTTAATTTCATATTCGCAAGATGCAAGAAAGACATTAGAACGAAAGATTAAAGAAAGACAATAACCAAATTTCAGTAGTAAAATGTAAAATAAATTAACCTAAAAAGTAACGAAAACCGAATGGTATTTATAGTCAAATGTTTAGACATAGTATTGCGGCTTTAACTAAGTAATGTAACTCACTTTGGAGGTAAGGGACGTTTTGAAGTATTAAAATTTGTCATACATTCCCAAAACAGTGTTATATCATTTGCCTGTCCCCCGGTCCGAGATTAAAAGTCTCAATGACACCGCTGATTTATCCTGGTAAGTTTTAGATCTTGGTAGAACAAGGGCGCTCGATATTCATAAATACTGTCTACCTAACATTAATTTTTAGCTTTTTATACTCTATAACCTTCATGTTACAACCAGTAACGTTTATATTTTTATAAACAAAATTGTTTTATTACACTAGTACTTAATTTAAAATAATCGTCTACGAAAACCACAGCGTTTGATTTTGGTTATTTTTAACCGACTTCTTAAGGAAGGAGGTTCTCAATTCGACTGTTTTTATTTTTTATATTTGTTACCTCAGAACTCCGTCAAATTTTAACCGATTTAAAAAAGTATTTTTTTTGTTTGAGAGATTATACCTCCCGTTTGGTCCCATTCAAGTTTTATCAAGCTATGACAATTATCTCCGGAGATATGGAGACAAACAATATAAGCAAATTTGTGTACTTAGATGACATTTATATAACCAGCCAGTACTTTTACTTTCGCGGCATGTGAAGTCGATGTTTTCGTTTTCTACGACCATAAATTATTCTAGTTTTGAAACGAAATTTTATTATTTTTCAGGCAGCTTGTTGGCCGGAGCCTCAGCAATGGACGTTGCCGTGGTTGGCGATAGATCTACTAAGTGCTGATGCTGACAACCAGTACTTTACTTTAGAGATTCCTTCACAGGCAAGTCCGATTTACTTTACAAATACCGTATTTTGGCGTCAAAACAATTTATTATGTATATAATTTTTAATGTTTATGAATTCATGACTGTGAATAACACGAGATAGTGAATGAATGAATGTTTATGAACGAATGAGTGTCAAAGCAATCTACACGGATTCGAGAACATTGGGGAAGTTCCATAGACGTAATATAAATTGACTGCGCAAAACCTGTCCTGTTGAGATTGACCTAGAACGGAGTTTGTCCCTTTCTTTTGTATGGACGACTTTTATATATACTATACATATAGTATAAAACATATATAGCACTAGCAGGTTGTTAGACAAGGACACACTCCCACCCGGGTGCCTTTCGATTGGGCGGTTTTTTCTACAAAGCAATTATTGTTAGATCATACGGAATAATTGAATTTGTCAACACATCTGCAGTGCACCATCCTTTTATATATTATGGGAAGTTCACGTTAATATTCTGTTTTCTTTTTTTTTTTTTTCAACGTTTAAAAGTGACCGTTCTGTAGTCTCTGTCTGTCTTTATTATCAATGGGTGAACTGGGTGACTAAACTTTAGTAGTTTAGTAGTTTTAGGGCCAGTTCCAGTGGTTCCTGATAGCGCAATATGAAGATATCTGACAGTTTTTTGACAGCTTGTATATGACGACATGTGTCAGATAACTCTGTCTAACACATTATCGGAGACTAGTGAAACTGGCCCTTATTTTAGTAACTAAAGGATAAGTTTAGTAATGATTAAAAATATACTCTCAAGCCATAAGCTCAGCCCCATAAGGCCTCTTATTTATTATCAAATTAGATACAGATTAATTAGGACAGTCACATGCCTTAAATATTTGCCAACTATTTATTTCTGCAATTTCAGAATTACATGCGAGTAGTAAAAGCGAAAAATAATACACTCAAAGATGGCATTGTATCGGAATATTGCTACAAGCTGGGATTAGAAGCGGGGAACAAAGAAACTGTCCTAGGATATACAGCCATGGAAGGCTTCGAGGTAATATATTTACGTACTAGCTGCGCCTCGCGGCTTCGCCTGCGTTGAACACTTCAATTTTATTTTTTCTGTTAGTTTCAATTTTACGCGGAACTCCATTTTTAGGGTTCCGTACCTCAAAAGGTAAAAAAAGGAACCCTTATAAGATCACTTTCTTGTCCGTCTGTCTGTCTGTCCGTCTGTCTGTCCGTCTGTCTGTCCGTGTGTCACCACTGATTTTCTCAGGAACGAGTGGACCTAGCAAGTTGAAATTTATACCTGATATTGAGGTATATACTATAGTCCCTATTGGGTGTATAAAAATCAAGGTCTTGAGTCAACACAATAAAAAGATATGGGCAAATTTAGATTTTTGCGAAAACTTGTTAGTACCAAAATGTACCTTAATTTTCAACTTTTTTTATTTTTCGGAATTTTTCCTTTACTTGTGACTTGACCTTTACTCTAAGACCTTGCTTATAACCAAAATTGACAATTCTAGGTAAACCGGAAGTACCCTATAGATTTTGGATCGAAAACCTATAGGGTACTTCCCGTTGACCTAGAATCATGAAATTTGGCAAGAAGCAAGGTTACAGCAAAAATTAAGGAAAAATTCCAAAAAATAAAAAAAGTTGAAAATTAAAGGGTGTCCCCATACATACATAGTTTGCTCCAATTAAGGTAGACCTCGGAGTTATATGAGCGCTGATACAATTTAGAGGTCTAGTTTAATTGGTTGATACGGAAGCCTCGATGGGCGAGTTCAACTCGACTTAGCTGGTTTTATTTTTTCTAAAATAAGAGTAGCCTAAGTTGTTCCTTATAACATCGGTTATCTGCTGGTGAGAGTCCCGTTAAAATCGATCCAGCGGTTTCAGAGATTAGCCGGAACAAACAGACAGACAAACATTTTAAAAATAGATTTTTTTATGTAAGTACCGTTTAGAATTTCATATGCATTTAGTGAAAAGCTGTTAATTTGGAATTACAAACAGACACTTCAATTTTATTTATCTGTATAGAAAGAAATAAAGAAAATATGTTTATTTTGCATCAAATACAATTAACTAATCACTAACTTATATATTAATTGAACAAATGTTATTTGGTGCAAAATAGGACCCACCTCAGCATAATGTTGGTCATGACTGACATAACCAACGCTGATATGATACAGGCAAGCACTAGCAGCAAGACTATGATCTCGCCTAATCGAAAGTTACAGTGCAAAAGAGAACCGTCGTAGAAATTGAGGTCGCGCCGGTTGTCGGTCGTTTTTAGGGTTCCGTAGCCGAATGGCAAAAAACGGAACCCTTATAGATTTGTCATGTCTGTCTGTCTGTCTGTCCGTCCGTATGTCACAGCTATTTTATTCCGAACTGTTAAGACTACAGAATTGAAACATGGTAGGTAGATGTATTCTGTGAACCGCTTTCCGATTTTTATACAAAAATAAAAAATATAAAAGTTTAAGGGGGGGCATCCATACACGGAACTGAAACAAAAAAAATATTTTTTCTTCAAACCTATACGTGTCTATGGGATAGGTCTTCAAAAATGACATTGAGGTTCCTAAAATCATTTTTTCTCAAAGTCAATCATTTGAAAGATAGGCGCGTCTAAAGTGGTAAAATGTGTGTCCCTCCCCTTCTAACTTTTAAAGTATGGGAATGAAAACTCTAAAAAATATATATGCTGTAGATCTCAATAAAAACTAACAACGAAAATTAATTTGAACGAGATACATACAGTAGTTTTAAAGATATGGCGACCGCAAAGATAACTTTTTTTTTTCATACAAACACTATGAAAAACAAAGTTAATTTTGTACTTGCGAAAAATCATAGTTATGGAATACTTAACTGTGGTACGGAACCCTACGAGTGCGAGTCCGACTTGCACTTGGCCAGTTTATTAATTAATTGTTTTTGTTGCATTGACAACACTGCTGTCATTACTAGTACGACTAAAAATGTTTGATACTTGGTAGGTACCTACTCTTATTATTATCGGGTGGTACTAGGTAGGTATATACGTTCCTTCCTTACCTTTGAATGTTAGTTCACTGTTTAGCCACGACGGTTCTCTTTTTGCACAGACTATAAGATGTAATCACGATTGTCTGAGAGTGAATGGCAGTGAAACGAAGCGCTGGACAATGGACTTATTCCAAACTACAAACTAAAAACCAACATTTTTATCAATCCACCTTCTGTTATGGCTACACCAAATATCCTACCAGAACAAGGAGAGCCGATGGGTGACATGTTTTTGCTTGGTAAATATTTCGAGCCATTGCCTTAGACGGCCCGTTAGCATGAACGATAGATAGCTTGCCTTCTAACCCGGAGGTTGCCAGTTCAAATCCTAACCGTGCGCCAATAGATTTTTCTATGTGCATTCATGGTGTACGTTCATAGGTGGCAGGAGCATTATATCTATGTTCCGCCTGACATACTACCAAAAAGTAACTTACCACCGTCAAGGAGAAAATATGCCGCCATAACGGTATTCCGGCAGCACACAGCTCTTGAGAATTAGACAATTACAGGGCATGTGAGACTCAACATATTTATGTCTCAAGGTAACAGGTGCTGTGCAGTGACTTGCAAAATTCTGGACTGCCAGAATTTTGTATGCCGCTGTATCTGTAATATTATCGCTTACCAGGCGGGCGTCGTGCTTGTCCTGTTACCTTTTACCATAAAAAAAAGTTATACCATTCTAGGCCTAACGTGTTCATCATCCTTGACCATATCTTCACTTACCAACAGATGAGACAGTGGTCAAACGCTAGCCTATACGATATAAAAAAGGATTACTTGCATAGTTAAAGTTGAAACTACGGCATTATGGTGACATTTAATTACTCCATACACCTTAATTATTATTACTAAACACTATAGCTTATTGAATATTGTCTTACAGGTATTATTCAATCGATCAGCGAGCTGGATCGGTTTCCAAACATCGAGTTGTGGGTCTAATACTCGAATAACCGGGCCATTCAACGCATCCACTTCTCTAAAATCCCTCTGTGATCTGATCACACCCCCTCCCGAAGTAGCTACATCAATAAAAGCGGCCCAATGGTCGTTATTCGCGGTTTCTATAATAGCAAGTGCTGTATTAATTTATTTATTAGCGCCGTGTGTTAAAGTATTTTTAACAAAACGTCAGCCTAACTCGCCCCAGATTTCACTATCGCAAGCGGCGTTGGTTGCACAAGAAGCTAATTGATTTTATGATTGACTGTTGCATGGAAACGTTTGAATCGGATCTTGGGAGTTCTGGCAGCTTGAGCGAAAAACAGTTTTTTTTTGTTTTTCGCGATTATTACATACCAGTGGCGCCGTTCAGCTTAATTCTAATTCCATAGAGAACATCCTTGAAAATGGCAGCTGTATAAATATGTTCTTGAGCTATTGTCACGGAATAATTAATAGTACTTTTGTAGTACTTTTGTGCTATTTATTTGTCAGTCTGTGGTATTTTAGCTTGTATCTATATAGCTTGAAACACTATATTTATTACAGGATTTGTGGTCCTGGTGATTTGAAAACTTAAGTGTTCAATTTACATGCAACTTAAGATACGGGGCAGTCCTGATAGCGCTAATATGAAGAAATTGACAGATTATTGACAGCTTTTTTATGGTGCCATGTATCAGTTAACTATCCAATGTATTATCAGGAACCGGTGACACTGGTCCCTAATTTCGTAAAATTTATAATAGTAATATTATTCATTATAGCACAATAGATGGCGCTATCGGTATGCAAGATCGCAAAAATTATGTATAATCGATATTTATACACATTTAATTCAAACTTCCAAGATCTTCATTGCAACATTTTAATACAAATTATTAAATAAATTATTTGTGATGTTTAGGACAAAATTATTGGTTGAATTAACCAAAATTGTGTGTTTGTGATAATATTTTAACAAGGGCATCGCACATTAGTGCTGTTTGACATAATACTCTAAAAGAGTAGTTTAAAATGGAGCGCAAGAAATGATATGTTTAAGTAACTAATTTACAGGGTGTTTGGCTACCGAATTTCGATATTTGAGACACGTAAACAGCAAATTTCTTCGACACATTACCGCCATTGTGGGGTAATTTGGAAATGGGCGCCATTTTAATTTTGACATCTATTTTTGACCCGTATTTTAATAAAACCCTGTTATCTTTTTTACTGGAGACCAGGAACTTGCTGTTCAAATTTGCTGTTCTTTAGGTCTCTCAAATATCGCTATTCGGTACTCTCTAGCCAAACATCTCATTGCATCATTAAACTCGCTGCGGTTGGCAGGTTGAAGTGAGAGTAAGTACTTAAGTCTGAATAGTTAGTGTACATTTAAAAGTTGAGTCATTAGGTGTCGTCTTATGAATAGATGTAATTTCACTGAGTGTTAGCTATAAGTACCTATTATATTTTATATAAATATTATTTATGTTGTATATACTTATATAACTTTTTCAGTAGAATTTTATAATATTACTGTGTTGTAGACAACTTTAATTGAAATTAATGCTTTTTTAACTGTTACTACACCATACATTTTTGTGCATTGTTATATACAATCCAAACTTTCACCGTACCGACGGGACTTGCAGAGATGGCGCCACCAATGCATAATTGGTTAAAATGCAATCTATTAGTTTCATTGTTTTGATAGTGTCGTACTGTAGCTGAATTGGCACAGCGCCTGGGCATTTCATGAAGGCGCAGGTTCAAGTCCCGTCGGAGCGGTGAAATTTTGGATTGTATTTAGGTAACAAATGTTATTGATATTTACGTTTTTGGGCTCAGTCTAATAGCTAATAGCTTTTGTAGCGGACGGCCGGTGTCAGCAGTTTTAAGTACAGTTCGCGAGGCGGTTAATAATAGCAGGGCACGACACCAGTTACCCTACGCCCACCACCCACCCACGTACAGCTTTAAATTTGCGCTATTATTTTTAATAACTTTACAATAGTCAAATGGGCAGGGCATGTGGTCATCATGTGGTCTATCATGAAAGAGGTGGCGTGAAGATGTTTTAGTGGCCCATCAGCCTTATTTTTTAGACGTTGCCCTGGAGAGTGTCGTGGAAGGCAATAGGGGAAACGTTTAACCAGCGATGGGACACAGCATGTTAAGAAAAAAATATAAAAACCTAACCGTATATTTAATTTTACCTGATATTAAATCAAGAGGTATTCATTACAAGAGGTATTAATCACTTAAGTATACCTACCATCGAGTCGGAGGGCAGGATTTTTATTAGGAAGTCTACACGTAAAATTTTAAGTAGCGTAGACAAATGGTTTTTGAGTAATAATTATTTCCATTTCGTGAACATTTTGCAGTATTTTTATAGTTACTACAGAATTTGTAGATTTACGTAATTATTATCTACAAGTTCTACAACAATATAATATGTATTGATATCCACTATATTTCAATCACCATTCACTGTTTTACACATTTTTCACAATTTTAAATTACTGAATTAGCCGATTTCGTAAACAAAACATAAAGTGACGCCATTTTATCTTGTCACTATCTACCAAAGTCACAGGCTCACAGAAGGTTTTTTTTGTTTCATTATGGCTCCACATGGTTAGTGTATTTAGCTAGTGTCAAGTATTAAAATTTAATACGTCTTGTCACTGGCTAAATACACTATTTAAAAAAGTTATTTATGTGTTTCTTGTCCATCTACTTCTCTTGTATTTTCTAAATATTTTTTTATTTGTGTTTAAACATGTTCCAATGTACCCTACATTGGAATCTGTTTAAATTGTTTACACGCTTAAACACAATAGAGCAGTGCATCCAGTTTTCCCGAAAAGCGAGGACTCATTCCGCGAGAAAAAATAGAAATCCGCATGTTTTAGACAGTTAGGAGCATTCCGATACAGGAAAACTAGCTGCCGCAGCAAAACTGAGAGCCGTGGCAAAGGTACTTGGTTCGAGAATTTTAGAATAAAACTACATATAGTTTTCCTACTTATATATATGTTCAGCTAATAATATAGCTACCTGCAAGTGCAGATTGAAACATCTCGAGAAGAGAGGGAAAGCATCCTATCACAGAGCACCATCGCCGATTGGTTCTCCTACTGCCGGGAGGCAGTTATTGTGTATGAACTGGAACACCAAGAAGCTCGTGGCAAGATCGGTGGAGTAAGGAAGACGGTGCAAATAAATGAGTCAAAATTTGGCAAAAGAAAGTATAATAGAGGAAGACATATTGAGGGCCATTTGGAGTTGGGAATGATCAAAGACGGCAGCGACGATTTGAGACTGGAAATGTGTCCTGATAATGATAGATCTGCTGAAGTACTGGTGGCACTGATTCAGAAGCATGTTGAGGAGGGCTCTGAAATTCACACCGACTTTAGAAGGGCGTATGACTGGCTTTCTCAACATGGCTACATTCACAAAAAAGTAAACCATAGTGATCCTGAAAATAGATTTGTGGCAACACAATACGCTGTGTGTGTGTCCTATCAGGGACACACACACAGCGTATTGAGTTATTATATATTAAATAATTTAAAACATTTCATACACCTCATCAAACTCAAAATGTTAAAATATAACATTTGAAGGGGGGGGGGGGGGGGGGCTCTGTAACTTTTCCTACAAGGGGAGGTGTTTTCCCCTTCCCCCAACCCAAGAGGTAGCTAATCAAAATAACTTTTTCGTTACTAATCAATTTAATTTAAATGAAAAAAAAATTAGCTGACTGATAATCATTATTATGATATTCAGTTTATGTATTAATCACTGCTATTATCATATTTAAAATATCGTCAATCATCAGGGTAGGTATATAGATTTCATCAATATTTTATTTATTTATTGTAAACTGATTTTCGTTCAAAGCGAAATGAAATCGATTTTAACCATTAGAGGTTTATTCCCAATGTCCACCACTAAAACGCCCCCAGTGGGGACGTTAGGACAAATTATTATTTTTTGTCCCAACGTCCGTCCGTCGTCGTAATCTCACTATAGCAGATCAACATAAACTTTTGGCAGTCGAATCTGGGTGTCAAGTTTTTTTTATTTGATTTTTGTAAGTGTGTGACCTAAAAAAAACTGGACGGGAATAGATAGTAGATAGATGCTACCTACTGCCCGTGTTAGTGGGGGACGTTGGGACAAAAAATAATAATTTGTCCTAACGTTCCCCCACTGGGGGACGTTTTCGTGGTGGACGTTGGGAATATACCCCATTAGAAGTGTATCGATTTATTTATCATTTGGAGTGATCTTGACTGCAATCAGTGACGAAGCGGTCGAAGATTAAACCGTGCTTGTTAAAAGATATACAGCAATGAAATGAGAAAGCGACGCGTATCTGACTTTAGTTTAAACCAAATAACGCAACTAACTCTCTTTAAATTAAAAGGCACCATGCATAATGCCGCTAATAGGCAAAGAGACACGTGGTTTTTATCAGTAATTCAGCTTATTAATAAAATTTATTTTTATTCTTCAGATATGACTTGGATGTAAATAGTTATAGAAAATAATTGTACTTATTTTGTTCATTTTAAAACACAAAATAGTCACGTATGTACTTAGTTGTATTAGCAGATATGCAATGCCATGCCATTAATATTTTACTAAGTTTTGGTGTAAGATCTTTATTTATTTCCTTTATACATATTTAATCTATACATCATTTTGATATTAACTTTTCTTTAAGGATATTAGTAACTTATTTTATAGATTAATTTAGTACTTACATACATTATCAGCATCATATTAGATAATGTAAGTTTAATTTCATTAACAAAAGCAACAATTATCGCTTAAACAATTACAATTCAAAAGTGTCCTAATAAAAAGTTAATTTGACTTGCGCAAATCAAAGTAACTTTTTCAAATTGTGAGATAAAGGTACAAATTTCTTAGCTTAATTCCCTTGCTATTTGGAAGAAAGAAAGAATTTTGTCAAGGGGCAAGGAGTTTTAAGCCAAGGAGTATTGTTTTAAGCGTACGGTAAAAATTGCTTACAAAACGTCAAGACTAAACGCTTAGGAATTATGTAGCACATTTTGATCTCTTGTTAGTATTTTTCTATTTCTAATGATTTATGTCTCTTCAGTATTATAATCATGACATGATTTAATAATCACAGTATATTTTACTACCGACCAAGTATGAATTTCGAGTTTGAGACTGTTTGTCCGACTTAAATATTTTTTTAGATTATATGTGTTATTATTTAAGATTATAAATCCTAAGATTGATCGATTGTCATCAATTATAATTTATAATATAACCTAGCACAATTCACGTGAACTAGCAGTAATATACAGTATGTAAGAAACAGGTGGCCGACCATGAAGGATTGTATTGGGTACCGTGTGACAAACATGTTCACCTAATTATAATTTATTTTTTAAATGTATTGGTTTTCCCTTTTAAGTTTAATTATTATTAAAAAAAAAAACGTTATGCTCCTAATATAGTAACACTGCACGACTACAAATATGCAGACTTACCTAAGCCAAGCGGTCACAAATTCTTGTCATGGAGGTAGGAAAGTATAAGTTGTGGTTCGTATTCAACCTTCGCGCTACAGTACCTTTAGTACGAGTTTTCATACCAAACTCGATATCGTATATCGAACAAATTTTGTATGAATGAAAAACAGTACAGCGCTTCTAGTGATGTTCACACTTCACTGAATTTAAACCAATCAGGTAGCAAGCAAGAATAAGTCGAAAACTATGTGAGATCTATCAAAAGCTTACGATGAATACTCATTCACTAAGGGTACAGAACGTGTAGGTACTGTCCGTGGAGTTTTCAGCAAACTTTTGTAGTGGTAGGACTTCTGCTAGTCCACCTGGGGCGGCACCACCACATTGCCAATTAATTCTGCTGCGAAATTAAAAT
This sequence comes from Cabera pusaria, assembly GCA_954871355.1. Classification (NCBI taxonomy): domain Eukaryota; kingdom Metazoa; phylum Arthropoda; class Insecta; order Lepidoptera; family Geometridae; genus Cabera; species Cabera pusaria. The sequence continues at coordinate 17,369,516 of OX940896.1, forward strand.
GTTTTTCGGTTCGAATGGCAGTATCCAGTGAAATTACATGACATGTGAAACTTAGAATCTTTATGTCTCGAGGTAACAGGCGCAGAGCAGTGGCATGCAAAATTCTGGCTATTCATAATTTTGCAAGCCGCTGTGTTCGTAATAGGTTGACGTCATCGCTTACTATTAAGCGAGCTTCGTGCTTGGCCTGTTACCTAATATCATTACAAAAAACTTACGCGACTCGTGCACACTGCTAGTATTGAATACGTTAAAATGACGCTCAAAAGCTCTGCGAGTAATTGCGTAAATTACTAAACTACAAAGTAGAGTACGTTTCGTATTGCTACCAAAACAAATCGTGATAATGCGAACTGGACGTCGAGTGGCAGCAATCTCTACGCGAAACTGGGCCCCTAGACAAAATCCAATTTCTGTTTTCATTCACGCTAACGCAACTTTAAAATGTATGGGAATAACAACTTTGTTGCGGAAACATAAATGGCATTCCATACATTTTGAACTTGTGTATGTATGGAAAAAGAAATTGGACTGGATTTTATCTAAGAAGGCTGAATTGCGACGTGGCGTGCGCCGCGTCGCAGAAAGGTCGCGGGAGACGGCATACTTTAATGTGCCACGCCGATCCTATTAAAAATGGCGACAAAACCATAAATCAAATTAAAAATACACCGCCTATCAGGTGAAATGTTGTTTGAATGGGAAAATTTCCCAAATTTTGGGGTAAACTTTAATATTAATCGGAAACTAAAATATTAATAACTTTTGTTTCTCTAAGTATTAGGGTTCCGAACCCAAAGGGTACCAACGGAACCCTATTACTGAGACTCCGCTGTCCGTCTGTCTGTCTGTCTGTCTGTCTGTCTATCTGTCACCAGGCTGTATCTCATGAACCGTGATAGTTAGACGGTTGAAATTTTCACACATGATGTATTTCTGTTGCCGCTATAACAACAAATACTAAGAACAGAACAAAGTTAAAAATTAAAGAAAAGTAAAAAAAAAGTTTTTTACGATAGCGCCGCGCCATCTAGCTAGCATCAAAGATATCGTAAAAGATAAATAAAAATAATAAATCATTAAAGATATCTTTACCTTAATCTGAATCTCGGAAGCGGCTCCAACGATTAAATAAAATTTAGTGTACAGGGGATTTCGGGGGCGATAAATCGATTTAGCTAGGAATCATTTTCAGAAAATGTTGTTTTATTCGTGTTTTCAATAATCAACTTTATTGATAATCAACTTAAAATATTACTCTTCCCGACATCTATAGGCGAGTAGAAGTAGCTTTAGTGTTACTGTGTGGGTAAAGTAGTTTGTAGAGACATGTAAATATGTAAAGTGTATGTCAGCGATTTCGTGTGTGAGTGATATGCATGGAAGGGCGGTCGGCAGTTACTGCGCACTGACCGACTCGCGTGAACGTATTCGGTGTGGGGACTAAATGTGATTAAACAAACAACGTAAATAGTGAAAGTGACTTTTATTATCAACCAGCTACTCAGTGCAGGCAGGACCCTCTATAGTTTTAACACGCATAGACAGCGGTAGTGGAGTCGTACCAGGGACCGCAACAGTGGTGACCCCGACGTGATTACTTGGTGATACACAGCCTCCCGCCGCCGTAGACTGCACCGCACCTTGTTTTCCGACGATGACGGTGGTGATTTCCAGGCGCACGGTTTCTCGCAGGCCCTTGCCCTGCTGCGGTAGCGGAAGTGCCACCTGCAGAGCCAGTCTGGATCATTCGGTGTCCTAGACTTCGATCTTCCCCTGGAAGTGTTCCTAAATCCGCTTCTGCCGCGCCCGCGGAATGCGCTACGCCCGCGACGCTGCTCTCTCACTTCCTCACGCAGTGACGCTACCTCTAAATTCAGCTTGTGCATTATAGCGCTAACACCTCCGTGTCCTTGTACTGGGTGCTTGAACTAGAGCTGGGACTAGTAGGTACTAACCTCAGCGATTTCTCCATTTCGCATGGTCTCCGTCACCTTGTCAGCTATATTAGCCAGATTGTCCAGGGACTGATCCTGGCTAACGGTTAGCATGGCTCTTATCGCCGTCGGAAGTCGCCCAATCCACAATTGGTGTAGCGTTTGTTCCGAAATTTGCGAGTTTCGCCCTATGTCACGCATGCGACGAAGAAATTGCGACGGTTTCTGCGATCCCAGTTCCATCTCGCTCATTAATTTATGGAACTGTCGTTCTGCACTCTCTTCATAAACTTGTAATAACCGATTCTTCAACGCTTGGTATTTGTCGGTTTCTGGCGGAGATAACAAAATGTCGCTCACCTGTTGTAATTTGTCCCGGTTGAGCTTCGATATAACAAGGTGAAACTTTGTTTCATCACCTTGTTTTTGTGGTGATAAAACGCTCTCAATGTGGGCAAACCAAAGTCGCGATATATATAAATAATATGGCTCTCAATTAAAAAAAATAGTATTATTATTCGTCAATAGATGTCGGGAAGAGTCATATTTGTCTGTTTAAGTGGCAAAAAATACTGAGCAAATCTCGGTCAACGAGATATTTAATAATATTAATTACTACTATTACTATTACTACTATATAATACTATTCTACCTTTGTTTTAACGTTTACTTAGTTGGTGTTCGGTTCGGAACCCTCCGTGTGCGGGACAAAAGTCTGACTCGCACTTGGCCAGTTTTATTATATTTTATATTATTTTTCCCGGTGCCCGTGATGAGGCAGGCATGCCCACAAGTGCTTGGACACCTGTTTTTTGTATACACACTGTATTTATAATATGCTATTGGCACTGATTATTTCAATCTTTAGTGGGTATTGCCACGAATTGAACCACAAAGTTTGTAGTTTATCACAAGCTGTTTTCTTAAGCACCTTTGTAATACATAAGTTATTTGATTCGTACCACAGAATTAATAATAGTGTTAGTACTTCGGATTCATAATTATGTTCTAGAATATAAATGACCAATGTAAGCGAAACGAAAATTGATTCTAGAGTTATGAAAGTTCTATTTACAATAAATAGTTTGATCGGATTTCGTATTTTTATTATGTATTACCTACCAAACCATAAATCTACAATATGAATAACTTGTCTCAACATCATTATCATCATCATAGTCAGCCGCTATAAGTCCACCGCTGGACATAGGCGTGTCAATATTCTCGACATTTTCAATTGGTACGTCTGTACCTATAATGTGTTGGTATGACGATCTGATGGAATGTAGATACCGGCCTTAATATGTGACCCTAAGGGTGCCTTACCATCAGAGGTGTGCTATGCTACGTTGCTATGGATGTGGTTGATATTCGACAATCATATCCATTGGTCTACATAGCATAGCACGGGTGGAAACGGGTTAAACTAAGCTATTCTTTATACAGAGTGTCGGGTTTCATTTGGTCCAAACAAAAGCCATCGTAGAGGACTATCCAAGGAACCCCATGTATGTTTCGGGAAAATCTATAGTTTTTAAAAACTTTGCGTTTTAATTGTTTTCGATTTAGTTCCCGAAATGTTGCAATTTATTTAACTTTTCCTCCAAACTATAAAGCCTATAAAGACTTTAAACAATCAATAGGTCTTTCAGGGTGAACTTCCTTTTTTTTATTTAAGCTTATAATTTTCTGAGAAAAATATTTATAAAATGTTTTTTATTTTTATTTTAAATCCTACTTCGGACAGGTTTTTCTTCAAAAAACATGGAATAAAAAAAAGTTACAACCCATTTTAAAAACTTTTCTATTTTATGGATCTGCTGCCTACCAAATTTCATACGTCTGCGACAAGAGGTTCAGGTTCAAAAACATCAATAACAAAATGGGAAGCATTTTAATATTCAAATTATAAAAAAAAAAACTGTGATAATCTTTTTTTTTTTAAACTGAACATATCCACTTACATAAAGGTGTGAGACAAGGGGACGTTATTTCCCCCAAATTGTTCACAAACGCTCTAGAGGATATGTTCAAAACGCTGAACTGGAAAGGACGGGGCATAAATGTCCATGGCAATTACCTCTCACACTTGAGATTTGCAGATGATATCGTCATCATGGCTTCAACCGTGCAGTACTTGCAACACATGCTGACCACCCTTGCTGATTCTTCTGCACGCATCGGTCTCCGGATGAACTTGGATAAGACCAAGATCATGTTCAACGAACATGTTATTCCGGAACCGATTGCCCTAAACGGAGTTCCTCTCGAACTTGTTCACGAATACGTCTACCTTGGGCAAATCTTGCAATTGGGTAGAAACAACTTCGAGAAGGAAGCTCGCAGAAGAATACAGTTGGTATGGGCAGCAATCGGAAACCTTGTTGAGTCTTTTCGTCGCCCATACCACAAAGCCTGAAGACGAAAGTCTTTAACGAGTGCGTCCTACCTGTTATTACTTACGGAGCTGAGACGTGGACACTGACGGTGCGACTAGTTCACCAATTCAAAGTCGCTCAGCGAGCTATGGAGAGGGCTATGCTCGGAGTTTCTCTGAAGGATCTAATTCGAAACGAAGTCATCCGTCAGAGAACCAAAGTTATCGACATAGCTCAAAGGATTAGCAAGCTGAAATGGCAGTGGGCTGGTCACATCTGTCTTAGAACCGATAACCGATGGGGTAGACGAGTTCTAGAGTGGAGACCACGGCTCGGCAAACGTAGTGTAGGACACCCTCCAGCTAGGTGGAGCGATGATATACGCAAGCTGGCTGGCAGCGGTTGGAAACGAATGGCTGAAGATCGAGCTCAGTGGCATGGGAGAGGCTTATGTCCATTAGTGGACGGAAATTGGCTGATAATGATGATGATGAATCTTTTTTTACACAATCAATACAAATAACAGGTAAAAATTATAATAAAAAACCTAAATTCGTTAATTTAAGGAACTTAAAGAGTTAACATTTAAGTTATGTTTGAAGGTAATGGAATATATATTGATGAGTGAACTATAGCTTTTCGCGGAACATACTCGTACATGGTGTTTCTATGGATAGCCCTTGAAGTCCTCCATCGATGGTTTTCGTTTGGACCATATGAAACCCGACACCCTGTATAGCTTGCTATGGTTTATGCTAAAGTGCGTTATGCGTGCTACTTCCTTAGTGTGTTAGCATCAGTGACAACGGTCACATTGTTTTTGCAGCATAGCTGCATTGCACATCTCTGATGGAAAAGCACCCTAAAGATGAAGCAATTTGAAACAAATTTATTTAAATCGCTAGATTGATTCAGTTTGAGTTAAATTATTAATTTCCTACCTTGCAGCTCGTTACCCTAAGGAAATGATTTACAGATTACAGGAAATCGAAGCCTCGGTGGCTTGGTATATACTACCTAATAGAAAATAAATAATTACTTTATTTCATGTTAAGTATAAAGTTTGGTAGTGGTAGGACTTCTGCTAGTCCGCCTGGGGCGGTACCACCACTTTGCCAATTAATGTTCCGCCGTGAAATAGGAATGTTTTCCGTTGAAATGGCAAGGTGTCCAGTGAAATTACAGGGCATGTGAGTCTCAACATCTTTATGTCTCAATGCAACAGGCGCAGTGCAGTGACATGTAAAATTCTGGTCTGTCAGAATTTTGCATGCCGCTGTATCTGTAATAGGTAGACGTCATCGTTTACCATCAGGTGAGCGTCTTGCTTGTACTGTAGGGCTATTCTGTAAGCTAATCTCGACAGCGGAATCCGGGGTGAGATTCGAATTTCGTACTACGAAATTCAATCGGATCACGTTCGTAATAGATACTAGCTGTTACTTTTACATACATACATACATACACATAAAAAAAAGAATCAGATGAGTAAGTGTCTATAGATAACATATTCGCTTTTCGGTCTTTGTGTTTTGATTACTATTCAGTTAGTTACCCTTGTCCTCAATGATAATTAGGTAGGTACCTAGCTACCACCTGCACCTTTGTCAATTTAACAGAATTCTAAGACTTATTATTTTAATGTTAGGAGGTAGGTAGCTACGTACAGATACGATTTAAGTCTCTATCTATCTATCTTTTAACTGCAGAATAAGCATTTAATCAACCTTCAACAATAATAGTCGATTTAAGACAATCCTAAAGAAGCCTGAACCGAACGACAAAGCATGCAGATAATCCTTAATCGAATTGAATTATTCAGACGTCAAGCATTTTGCAGCAATTTGCATCGAAACGAGATCGGACAAGTCGCGACTGAAATTAAATTGCGATTATACCCAGTGTCTGCAATAGCCGCCTAAAGCCCTGTAAGAAGAAATTTAATTTTCTACATGATAGCTGTCATTCTAATTCGTTCTTCTAAACTTTAATAATAGGTATTTCATGCTCAGAATCGGGTACTTACCTACAAAATCTTTCAGAGATTTCGTGTATGTTTTAGGTTAGGTATGTATCTACTTACATAAATTATGATCTACATTTTTTTTTCAATTGCTTCTTTAGCATCAGGCGAGATAGTGGCCAAACTATACTAGCCTATTAAATAAATAGAAAACTATCTTTACGGCAGATTTCATAGAAATCCGTTCAGCTGTTTTTACATGATAAAGTACTCACAAACAAACATAATACCATGACACAGGGCTTCAAACCGGATTTTACCGGATCAGAACAGGTACATAATGTTCTTACGATTATTTCGTTCGGAGCGCGAGCGTTCTAAAAACCTTTCAGTTCATCCCGCGAGCCCATGTCACTGTTTGTTTCTGTCGTTCGAAGCGGGGCGCGGGCCGGCTTGCATAGAGCAGCGAACGCATGCATGCATGGAGAGAATGAAGAAAAGAACGAAATGATTTCGTTCTACACCGGTTTTTCGAACGCAACCACTTGAAACCCTTATTTGCATATATCGTTCGCAATAGTGGCACATATAGTGGTTACTACGTTAGAACAAAACATAAAAGAAAAGGTTTTAGGCATTTAAAGCAAAACCGGTTTGAATTTTTTTCCGGTTCCAAAGCCGAGCCTTTATGATGTGAAATTGATTTGACGTATTTATTGAGTAGGTATTTGATTTCAGAGTTCCTCGTGCTCCTACTCACCTTACTTTAATTAAGTAGTTACTTGATTTTTATTGTATGCTTTGAATATTAAAAAAGTTAATGTCGACTACTGAAGTACAAGTAATTACCTACTTGATAATTATATGCCATGAACACCATGCTTGGTAGGTATTAGATTAGTATCTAGATATAACTTGGCAATATACAAGTTTGCAGGAATAGGTAGGTAAACTTTAATACGGTTTTCGAAAAAAAAAACGTCGTTATGAATGCAGAAAAATAAGGCAAAAAGGTACGGTGTAATTTTTTTAAATACTTAACTAATTTCGTTATTATCAGTGTTTGTAAAAAAAAATAATCTCGATAGATACTGTCTAAGTGCAAGCGCGCATTGTGACGATTTCATACAATGTCTCTCTGGCCGCTGCAGTTTAGGCGCAAAATACCCAATGCTCAAAATGGCATATGAGTCTTAAAAGGACCAATTCTCAAAATGGAAAATTCTCAAAATGCCAAATTCTCAAAATGGCAAATTCTTAAAATGCCAAATTCTCAAAATAGCAAATTCTCAAAATGCCTAATTCTCAAAATGGCAAATTCTCAAAATGCCTAATTCTCAAAATGGCTCGTAATCTTTGACCGCGGACGTCAAAAAATCAAAATGGCGCTGTCGCAGTATCTTGTTACTGCAATGATATTGCAAAAATATGGTAAGCTTGATCTAATTCTAAGACATCTCCTTGGAATGGTCTCAATGTACAAAGTTATTCATATGCTTTGATTACAAACTCAGATTACAAATACAAATCAGTAGGGGGTGGTTTTAATTTTTTGAATTTAAGTATTATTGACTTCTGATGTTCTTACGGTAACTGTGAGCGAGATAGAAACAAAGGTGGGGAGAATTAATTTGTCTGCACAGGAATGTTCTACCAGGCAAAGTCTTGTTAATGTGCTAAGTTTTTAAGCATAGGTACCTAATATTTTTTGACATGACATGACGTTTGACGAAGATGGCGGCCATATCAGTCCCGCCCGCGACACAGCATACATAAATAATTCAGAATTATGAACGTACTTTGTACCCACCTAGGATGATGGATTACAACATCATCCTAGGTACCAACCAACACTGTAAAAATAAAATTATAAGCATAGTACCACAGATTATATAATAGATACTACGTAAATAATACTTTTCGTTGTTAGGTTGGCTACACAGTGCTTTCATAATTCGGGTATTAACAATGTAAGGAAGTGCCAACTCTTATAACGTAGTAGAGTGATTCAGACTGTGTGGGCCATATGGCGGCAATTAATGTTAATCATCGCAAATAATACTTTTTAATTAATATTCATTTTGGAATACAACTAGTCCGTGTTATAAAAGTATTTGGAATTATTGTAATAAAATAGACAATTAATTATCGTGTATGTCAGATGCTTTTATTGCACAGGGCCATTTTGGACATTGTCCTTTGATACCTTGATGACATCATTATACCTAGTGAATATTTTCACTATCGCGGCATTTTAGGGTTCCGAACCCAAAGGGTACCAAATGAACACTTTCTGAGACTTTGTTGTCCATTCGTCCGTCCGTCCGTGTGTCTATATGTGCGCACTTTACAGATGTACCTTCTTAACCGTAATAGGTACATACTTGAAATTTTCACAAAGTTTATATCCGTCAGTGTATAACGGCCCAGACACGAAATTTTATAGATGCATGTAATTTAATTAAAACTTGTTTTGCACTAAAAAGGGTAAAATAAAATATTTTTCAAAAAAAATAACCGACTTCATTACCACAAACAGGCACTCAAAAGCGAAAAATAAATTACTTAATATAATTATTATAAGCGCTACCCACTTATCTATTTGAAGTCGGTGCCAGCCAAGTCTAATAGGTAGTAGATAGATACTACAGTACCAACATGTATCTACCTACTTACTACTAGTACATACATAGTATCTATCTACTATCCAATAGACTTGGCTGGCACCGACTTCAAATAGATTAGTGGGTAGCGCTTATAATAATTATATTAAGTAATTTATTTTTCGCTTTTGAGTGCCTGTTTGTGGTAATGAATTCGGTTTTATTTTTTTTGAAAAAGATTTTATTTTTTAAATAAACTAAATAATAATAACTGTTTTATAGTTATATATATTACAAGGCATTTATTACCTAAGTTCATTTGGTAGCGTATAAAATCCGTAAATTACTTAAGCTGTTACCCAACCCAAGAAAAATGGGGAGAAAAAGTAAAAAAACTCAATATTATTTGCCAAGCTAGCCAGGCCGACACTAGACAGTGTTCTACCAGGTTTATTAACGATGCATTTTCTTTACCGAAGGGCCACTGTGAAAGGAGCACGTAAATTTTTCGATAGAAAAATCTATTGTAAACGGCAGGGATTTGAACATGTTACCTCTCCCGCTTTCTCTTTTTTATTTTTTTTATTACGGATCGATAGGCACTTGACTACTATCTGATCTGATGTTAATGCGATCTAAGATGGAATGGTGCTTGTCTGGAATCGAAAAAAGCAAAGCATTGAGTCGATGTGCAGAATAAATGGCGCAACTATCGCAATCCATATTCCAAGCCGGCTAGCACCGAACATTATGCCGTAACTCGGTGAACCGATTGGCGACATATTCTTGTTTATTTGGTTTGAACCACGGTTGACCACTAGTGGTCACCTGTTTGGAACCGTACACAGGAATCACTTGCGGGTAATTAAGTTCTATAGTACGCAGGAAGGGAACAATGACCCGACCATGGGTGTCAATGACCCCCAAAATGTTATTATTTCTATTTATTATTTTTCAAAGGTGTTTTTTTTTTGTGTGAACGCCATAACTTCCACATGTCTTCACCAAATTGAATGATTTAAACACTATTTAAAGCTAATGTTTGCCGCAACTGACGGAAAATAAACAAATATTTTAAAATCACAGGTTTTGCCAAATAATGATGAAATATTTTCTTAAGTAATTTACAATGACTACATCGATGCGAAGTATTTGAACGGGTCATCTAGTCTTTCCTTATTGTGAACCTTTGCAAAATACATATACTAGAAATCAAAATATTTGCTTCAAGACCCGAACGTTTAGGCTGGACATTGTCTATCAATCAATTAGGTATTTAGTATTAATTTTTTGCGAAGGTAGTGTTGGTCTATTTGGCAACAACAATAAAAATATAAGAATTCACTTAGGTTTGTGTTAATGTATTACCTACCTACATCTGCAGTCGAGTCACGTAAGGACAAGTCATTGTCTAATAAATTACCTACCAATTTAAATTACCATAGTTTTATGTGGCCAAACTATTACTATGCGGCTGATAGTCGGACAATCAGTTCCATTCGGAACATGATTTGTACTGCAATTAGTCTGCGTTTTATTTATCTATTATGTTTCATTATTTCACAATTTTTTGGATAAGAATTGTCTGAAGTACTGAAACATGCACTGGGTTGCGGGTGCACGTAATGGTACGGTTGGCAACCCTACATTAATAAGGGGAATTAAACATGTGTTTTAAGTGTGACGTTCGACGTCTAGATGAAAGCTGAATGGCTCAATACCTTTGTTTTTTTTTTTGTAAATTCAAAGCGTTATGTTTCTGTTATATCTATATTTTTTGTTGAATATGATCTATTTAATGTTATTTGACGTGTGTAAGTGCTAATTTTTAATTTGCCCATATACTGAATAAATGCTTTGACTTTGACTTTGACTAGGAAAACTACCAATAAAATTCCTAACATTATACTTATAGATACATATATCTATACTATAATATATGTAATATCATAAAGTATTAATGTACAATATGTCCAAGTGTATAGAATATAAATGATGTAAGCAAGAAAACTAATTTTATCGGATGAGACGGCGGAATTTGTCTTTCGCACTCACATCCTAAAAATAAAAAAGTCCTAAATGATCATAACAATCTCAGAGTATAAAATAAACAAGAAAACGTCAACTAAGCTAGAAGTGAAGCTACTAAAACCACTCGTAAATAGTGTGATTTCGCGTGCCAACGATTCAATAAGTTACACTGTGAATATCGTTGCGTAGATATATGTTTATATTGTCTTATTATTTTGTCCCGTCCCTACAACCAGGGTAAAGCAAATTCGGATTCAGAAACGTCCTTTACTTCGACTTGGATTTTTACAATTCACAATGCTCCGATCGGTTTCATCGGTTACATTTGATATAACAATTAAAAAAACAAGGGGTTGCACCCCAGGAGTGCCGGCAGAAGTGAAAACTAGAACACGTCATTTTTGAATATTTTGGAATCACACCTCGCGCAAGCGCCCTGCGCTCCGTCTTACAAATTTTCGATCAGGACACCTGATTTTTTTCCCATCCTCCGAAAAGTGCAAAACGCCGCTAAAGAAGTTTTCACTTCAAATATTAGTAATTCTAATTGGAAAGGTTTCCGCGACAAAATACGAGTAGATCACGGATTTATCAATATTCAACATTATTCAAAATTATAAATGAAGCTTCCAATTTCGAATAGATTTTTGGATGATTGAGAATCAGGGGGCAGTAGTAAACATGCTAGAGAGTTTTTTCTTTTTAATATCTTATAAGCTAGCGTTTGACCACTATCTCACCTGTTGTTAAGTGATAATGCGGTCGAAGATGGTAAGCACGTTACGCTAGGCCACTTGTACTATTCATTATTCTGTGGCTAGGCCTAGAATGGGAACTGGCTCTCAAGGATAGCTGCTGGAACACATTAGATGTTTGGCGACAGAGATTCTATATTCTGAAAAAAAAACGGCCAAGTGCGAGTTAGACTCGCGCACCGAGGCATAATAAATGTGTTATAGTATATTTACTTTTTTTGTTATTAAACTATATATTTACGGTTTTCAGATTTATTTCTATATAAGTGCTTCAAGACCTTGCTTCTGACCAAATTTTTAGGTCAACGGGAAGTGCAAAATATGCGAAAATATGCGACACATCTTTTGATTTTGATGACTTACAAGTTTGATTTTTTCACAGCCAAAAGAGACCGTAGACCCGAGTTTTTGATATGAGTTTCCACTTGATATCTTTACGCGTTCTTGAGGAAAAGGGGTCTTGACAGACGGACAGACGAGATAGAGATAGACGGACAACAAAGTGATCCTATAAGGGTTCCTTTGTTTCCTCTTGAGGTACGGAACCCTAAAAAACAATATGAATAATCAAATAAGCGCCTACATAGTAGTTATAAATATTATGATTATCTAAGGCTGAGTTGTACCAACTTCAAAAATCTGTCAAAATCCATAATATAAAAACACCGGTTAATAGTTATAGTTATGTTTAAAGCAAGATAGTGCAACTTAGCCTAAGTGTCAATGTTCAACACTTTGTATTTTTTGTACATTATTATTTACAATCCAAAATATTCGCCGTCTGACGGGACTCAAATCCACGGCTCCTGGGCTACCTACACTGGTTACTTAGTAGTAATATTATATTATACGTGGGTACTCATATATAAAGTTTGATATAGTAATCTGTAATGATTGTAATGATAAATTAATAATTTGTAGTGATTTTGTATTTTAAATTACCTTTAAAATTAATAAATGTTGTTTGTCAACTACCCTCAAACGGTGTTAGATTAATTACGATTAACTACTTACGAGTATTATTGTTATATACCGGCTGTAATTCACGTACCTTTAGTCGAATTTTCTCGACCTAGGTTTCGAGCGAGTCAGTCGCTCTTCCTCGGGAGTGAGGTCACGCGGTGAGATCGCGATGTTCACTGCGGGCCGCCGCTCGCTGCGCTCGGCTTGATAGCCGGGGTGGGGGCGGACTCGGCGGCGATCGGTAACGGCTGTTCCTTTTCGGTACCGAGGATGCCTGAGATAGCCCGAATGATGTCGATGCCCGATCATTCGGGCTATCTCAGGCATCCTCGGTACCGAAAAGGAACAGCCGTTACCGATCGCCGCCGAGTCCGCCCCCACCCCGGCTATCAAGCCGAGCGCAGCGAGCGGCGGCCCGCAGTGAACATCGCGATCTTACCGCGTGACCTCACTCCCGAGGAAGAGCGACTGACTCGCTCGAAACCTAGGTCGAGAAAATTCGACTAAAGGTACGTGAATTACAGCCGGTATATAACAATAATAATGTTACATACTTACGAGTATATTTTATGTTTAATTTTATAACATTAGACAAATTATTTCTCGCATTTCAATAGTGTTTTTTAATAATGTACAATTCTACTTAATAATACCGTTAATTTATTATAAGAAATTAAAAACCTACGACTCAATTAAAAGTAGGTATTAACAAAAAATAATTAATGCTATGTCATCTAAGAGTAGTTACAAAAACGATACAATGATCTCATTTAAGATCCATGATGCTTAATAAATTCATCTTCGATTAATTTTACACGTCAGTTTAAATCAATTACTAATAAACATAATAACACTAGTTTTTATTCACATTATGTTACCCTTGACACGAACGTTTCTTGTATACCTTACTTTATATAAAACAACTCGCGTCGTGGTTTAGCGCTTAATTGTGTGTAGGCTTTCATTTCGCACGGTCACTTAGTTACGAAATATTTAGCAATGATTTTAAAAGTTTTGTTTTTGATGCAGTTTGCTGCTGCTTTTGCGGCGCGTGAGTTTATTTTTAATTACTTACTTTAAATACTAAACATGTACATTATTGTGTATTAAAATGGATAAGCCTAATCATTTGAGCTTTAGTAATTGTTATTCTGCAAATCATTTTACTAAAAATCACGGGAAGGATTTAATTAATTTATAATTATTTTGTACGTTTTTTTGTATATTTTTGAATAAATGATTTTCTTTTATATGTAGATGTATATTATGCACTAGGCCGTACTTATATAAATTAAAACCAAATAAGAGTAATTGGCGGGTGTTATTAACAATGATAAAGAAATCAATGTAGATTATAAAATAATATAATTTGTAAAATTACCTACGTAATTTTATAAATTAATATAAATTGATAATAATATCCGTTATGCGTAACACGTAGAAAAAAGCGATATGAAATCGATATTTAATTATTTGACTCCTACCGCCAATACTTACGTTCTAATTTGAAATTGATTTGGGCTTTTTATTCAATCCACTGTACTCTTCACAGTCGCTTTTAATTTGCTAGGATTTGTATGATTTATAATATACTACTATTTGCACCTTGCGTTAAAATGCAGGTATCATGTGAAATGAAATTATGTGGAATGACATTTAAGCCCGTTTTCACTCTTGAAAACACTTTAAAATGCTCAAAACAAACAACAGCAGGAATCAAATCTCAAAATATAAGTAAATGAAGGTCTTCAGCCTATGTGTCAAATATGTTTGTGATTTTGAAAAAAGGGGTGATATAAGTTGGACGTGTGTATCTGTGTATGTGTGTGTCTGTCTGTGGCATCGTAGGCCCTAAACAGGTAAACCGATTTTGATTTAGTTTTGTTTTGTTTGATAGGTGTTTTAACAGAAAGTTTTCTTAGCTTTCATCCAGTTTTAACTTTTAAGACTATGGAGCCTTTTTCTCAATGATGACACTATGAGATCAAATTTGATAGGTCTGATCAATTTGAAATTCCGTTCCCTCTAACTTCAATAATATTGTAAAAACATAATAACATTGACTTGATGCTGGGACATCTCCCGAAACGTGCAGAATACTCAGTCCTCGTCCACTTACAGCAACGATGTTGTGTTTAACTACTATCTCGCCTGTTGGTAAGTGATGATGCGGTCGAAGATGGTAAGCACGCTAGGCCTAGAATGGGAACTGGCTCTCAAGGATAGCTGCCGGAACACATTAGATGTGTTGGTGACAGATTTTCTAACTTTAGGATGGTGGCCAGGCGGACACTAGATAATGTGTGTGTGGTATATAGTAAAAAATAATAATAATTGAATCGTATACGATAAGCCGACTATATGTATATGATGATATTATGTTCTACATCTTTTATAACATTACAGAATGTTATAAAACATGTAAAACACACATTCACATTATCTGAAACATGTTACATAACAATGATATAACATGTCATGTTACATAGTCAGTACGCACCTTTAGTTATAAAAAAGTAGTGTTCAAATTAACTTCTAAGATTTGATTCTTTTTCGATTGATTGAGTACATTGATAGTTTGTTTTTTTTTGTTACAAGTAAAGCTAATAAAAACGTGTTAATAATGTCACAGAATGTTATAAAACATGTTTTATAACATTCCGTGTCCACATTATCTGAAACATGTGAAATAACAATGTTATAATATGTTATGTTACATAGTCTGTACGCACCCTAAGATATGAAAAAAGTAGTGTTTAAATAAACTTCTAAGATTTGATTCATTTTCGATTGATTGATTACATTGTTAGTTTTTTTTGTTACTGTGAAGCTTATAGAAACGTGTTAATAATGTTATTTAAACTAACTAAAGGTGAGTGCATCTACACTGCAGTTTCTTTTGATGGAGCAACATCGTACAGCGTGATTACATTAGGTGACCTTTTATAACTTGAGACCAGTTTTTGTTATCTGTTAAATATTGCTCATCAAATCTATTCTGCCAATAACATAAATTAACAATATTTTTTTTTTTATTATTTTTAAAAAGCTTACTAGCATTGTGGAAAGAACATTACTAGTATTCTTGTTAACCCCTCCAACTAAGCTAAATATGCTTGTGTCTGGAGTGGGTTCACGTCAATATTGCAATGGGTAGAGATCGAACTCACTACCTCTCGATCGCCAGTACGACACCTTATCCATTGGGCTATTGCCGCTATTAATGATTTATTATAAATGATCTTTGCAAAATTTTCATTGTCACCACAACATGGTGTTAAATTGATCATGACAACATTTACAAAAAAAAGTTACGTCGGTTGTTGCTTACTCATTTCAAAATTTGCTCGATTAATATCCGTTTATTTCTCTTCACAATGTGTTTCTCTTCACAAATTCTTAGTAAGCAAGAATTGGATGTAACCAATTTGTGAAGACCCGGTGCCTGATGTGGGTTATTTAAAACCTGTTTTACAGGTCACCAGGTCCTCACTCCATGGGTTATTAACAAGGCTTATT
The DNA here is from genome assembly GCA_954871355.1 of Cabera pusaria. Lineage (NCBI taxonomy): Eukaryota > Metazoa > Arthropoda > Insecta > Lepidoptera > Geometridae > Cabera > Cabera pusaria. The sequence continues at coordinate 17,385,665 of OX940896.1, forward strand.
AACCAAGGGTTAATAAGTTGTAATATATACCTAAGAACAATAAAATTACTCTAATCCAGGCTACCTAGTTAACATGAATACATATAGATAATTGTATCTGTGTCAAAGCAATAATTATCTTTGTTAGCAGAAGTGTTAATTGACCAGTCATGCATAGAAAAATCTGGTTTAAAAATATTATGTATCGCTGAGGGAATTATAGTATTTATATATATACAGGGTGTTTAGCAGATAATTGTAGGGCTGTTTGCTACTTGCCCTACTCAAACAAAGGATTTGACTTAGAATCCACGGTTTTTAATATTATTTTTTTATTTTTTCGATATTCCTCACTTGTAAACATTAACCTACTATCAATTCATTAATAATAATTAAGATAATCTAAAAACTAAAACAACCGACTTCCATGCCCCGCGAGTCAGTTTCAGTAGCAAGCTTGAGACGTTTATCGTCATATCTCTAGAGATACTGATCAGATCTCAATAAAATTGTAATGGGATCATCTCAAAAATGTACCCTACCGATTAAAAAAAGAATCATTCGAATCGGTTCACAATTGACGGAGTAATCGCGTAACATACATACAAATAAAACTGGCCAAGTGCGAGTCAGACTTTGTCCCGCACACGGAGGGTTCCGAACGCCATCTATCGAGTTTCTAACGAACTTCTAACACCAACTAAGTAAACGGTATCACAAAGGTAGAATAGTATTATATAGTAGTAATAGTAGTAACAGTAATTGTAGTAATTAATATTATTAAATATCTGGTTGACCGAGCTTTGCTCGGTATTTTTTGCCACTTAAACAGACAAATATGACTCTTCCCGACATCTATTGACGAATAATAATACTATTTTTTTTAATTGAGAGCAACTAACTCCTTTACTGATACAGTACTTCTACTCGCCAATAGATGTCGGGAAGAGTCATATTTTAAGTTGATTATCAATAAAGTTGATTATTGAAAACACGAATAAAACAACATTTTCTGAAAATGACTCCTAGCTAGATCGATTTATCGCCCCCGAAATCCCCTGTAGGAATACTAAATTTTATTTAATCTTTGGAGCCGCTTCCGAGATTCAGATAAAGGTAAAGATGATAGCGCCATCTTAGCAACTACATAGGTGGCGCTGCGCTATCGTAAAAATCTTTTTTTTTAAACTATTCTTTAATTTTTAAATTTGTTCTGTTTTTAGTATTTGTTGTTATAGCGGCAACAGAAATACATCATCTATGAAAATTTCAACCGTCTAACTATCACGGTTCATGAGATACAGCCTGGTGAAAGACGGACAGACAGACAGACAGACAGACAGACAGACAGACAGACAGACGGACAGCGGAGTCTCAGTAATAGGGTTCCGTTGGTACCCTTTGGGTTCGGAACCCTAAAAAGACATACATAAGAACTGAGAACCTCCTCCTTTTTGGAAGTCGGTTGATAATTGATAAAACTGGCAACATTTATATTTCATTTTTATCCCAAATGTTGTATTCCTTTGAAATTATATTTGATGATGATAGTTACTGGAAAAAAGGTGAACTCTCAAACCCTCAAATCCCTCAAACACTCAAAAAGAGTTAAAACATATCTAAAGCTCTACTTTGCATTGCATTCAAAAAAGTGATCGTGAACGTTCAATTTAAATTTTCTAAATATTGTTAGTTCGTAAACTTTCCAACGGTATGTAATTTGTTGTATCTTCTAGAACTATAGAAGTTTTTCACACATCAACGTATGGAACTTTTTTGTAGTATAGGCAAAAAATCTACCAAGTTTTGAAATAAAAACGAATCAAAATAATACAGTGCCACTTTTATAATTGTAGTAAAGCTAAAGCAATTTTAAGTTTGGAAGTGCTGAATTTCAAAAACACTATAATATTTTTTTATAATAAGAACCGTGAGGGGCTAGCTCCAAATCTTTTGAGCAGAGTACCTAAGTAGCAGACGGATCCATTTCCTATATATGTTCAACATTCTGTCGTACACCCTGCATACTCAGTACTAGTAAGAAAACAATTGACTCCATAGTTTTTATCATTAAACATCATGCAAAATTAACGAACAATGGCACTGGCACATTGTGTTTATATACCTACTTAACTGTATAAATACAAGTAGCTTAAGTATGAGATTTTCGCAACCCAGCAAAGTGTAAAAGAAAGGTTTATTTGAAGGTCAATCTTACCTAATTTTTACCCAATCGGCTAACATTGACCTTTAAATAAACCCGATAGATTACTAGTCCCTTGATCCTCCTATTGACCCATGGCTGATGATTTAAACCACTCCTCTGCTCCGATCGTGGCTCGACCATCCACCGAACAAAAGGGAGTCGACAATTTTTTTTTATCAAGTGCTGGATTAATGTTTAGTGCGAGCTTGTTTCAAAGATAGGATTGAGATATATCGTAGGAGTGACTCATTTTCAGACTAGCATGATTTTAACTTGAGACGCTTATTATCACTTCTTATCTCGTCTCTTATTATCATTGAAAATTAAATAGTGATCAAGTGCTTGTTGTTTGCAAAATTTTAGTCTAATAGCTACGAATCAGTATGAAACTCTCCACGTTATGTTGCTGATCGAATTCGTGATTTTTGCTTTTCGATGCTTCCGATATTTCGGCGCTGTTGCAAGGGCCATGTTCACGGAGTAACTTTTAACCAGATTTTTCAAAACCATCTAGACCTTGAGGAAGATAGTCGCATTATAGTGGCATATATACCATTCTATATGCCTCAATATTGCATAACTAAATTCTACCTTCCCTATTTCACCATGAACCAGTCGAGCTTGCTTTCATCATAGCTGGTTGATATTCTACTTCTAATGCTTCCACTTTCATCATGCGTTTCTATTGACCGTGGAATATTTTATATTGCAGATTAAAATTATTTATGGATATTACAATATATACATCCGTTTTTATACATCAGATTAGAGGTAACAAATATTTTTGACATTCGTACCTCATAACTACATTACTTATACAATATACATATAATTTTTAACTGCAGTCCCTTAATAAATTCTATGATATTTTCCGTGGCCTAAACATAACGCATTTTATTAAATAACTAGACTAGATTTATTTTTTCCATCACGAAATGGTATAAAACTTTAGGGACTAACATACAAAACCGGCGTCACAAATTTAAATGTCTTTTTTTAAATCTGGACATCATAGTAATACTCATACTAAGTTGTAGGATAGTCAAAGTTGTTATTATGTTTGCTTGTTGCGGTATTTAGCACATGCGTAAGCTGCGTTTTTATGATTTGCTAGGTAAGTATACTTAGGTGAAGTTGTTTGCCGTGCTATTTAATTTCCAAGTCACGTTTTGCAATTGTATCATCTTCCTGCTCACAGAGGTCTTGACCTTAGTAAGTCATACGGTTATCCTTAAGCTAAAATGGCTAACAAGTATGGGCTTTAAGTACTCATTATAAGACAATACATAAAACACTGAAAGAAACCTCATTTATTCTGTGACGATCCAATTTAAGCAGATCCAATTTGAGCACAGAATGAAACCTTTGATTGGTTACCTTTGAATAGTAATCTAGTAATAGTTATTTATTAAAGTCAAGCACAGTTAATCAATCAAATTACTTTATTCTATGCTATAGGTAAAGCTCTGTGTTATACGGCGGTTTTTTTCGAAAGCGAGTAAAACCAACGTGTGGACAATAGGATTCATAGCTTGAAAGCTCGTTTTTGCGCTCCACAAGACGACATTTTATTCGCCTTCAAACAAAAAATCATATTACGGACCATAGCAGTGAACGCATATATGTTTTATTTGGGTTCACTGGGCCATAGAGTATTTACAATTTCCTACGGAACATTCAATTCTTCATTATGTTTTTCCCTTTTCCAGTGCCACAAATCCAAAAATGCCAGTTACGGGATTCCAACTGCATCAAATCGTCAGCCCAACCAGTTGTCCCAGTTCTAGCTGCTGGCATCCCAGAAGTAGGTGTCGAACCCGTCGATCCACTGAACGTGGATTTGATTAACGTGGATTTGGCTGGACTGAAACTCACGTTACGGGATTCTGAAATCAAAGGACTGAAATCTTCCATCATTGACAAGATCAGGTTTGTACTTCATGTACTAATTCCAATGTTGTAGTCATAACTTTGATAGGACTTAAGTAGCACTATCTAGTGTCTGCTTGGCCAACTACTATCGTCAAATATCAAACAGTGCGTTTCGACAACTGTCTTTGAGATCAGTTCCTATTTAAGGCCTGGCGTGCTTCCAGCCTCAACCACATCGCCACTTACCAATAAGTTAGAAAGTGATGAATAAATAGTTTTTTCTCCGTTTCCATCTACCTGTAAGTGGTGAAATGAGCTTCCGTCAAAAAACTTACCAGCAAAATAATATGGTAATGAGAGTACTGTCCTGTCTAATAGGTATAGCCAACACACCGGCAAAACCTGTTGTAGGCGCCCCGCATTGTGGTAGGACCTGCCCTGCCCAGCCTGGCTGCCACCCTCAAGTTGTCTGAAAAATGAAAAATCTGTCGTCAAACATCTAATATGTTCCGACAGCTGTTCTTGTGAGACAGTTCCTATTCTAGGCCTAGCGTGCTACTATCCTCGACCGCATCATTACTTACCAACAGGTGAAATAGTGATCAAACGCAAGCCTATAATACGATATATAAAAAAGATACCTGTATTGTTCACATGCGGTATGACTTCTAGCTAATATAATTACAAATAATATGTACTCAATCTATGCTTTCTCATAATTTCAGCATTGATATGGCTAGGAAGCAGTTGCAACTGGTTTACCACGCCGATTTGGTCTTGAAGGGTAAATACAAGGCTTCAGGGAGGCTGCTAATCCTGCCTATTAGTGGGGATGGAAACACTGTCATCAAGCTAAGTAAGCTATTATACAATCTCATTTTCATTATGGGATGGTTTCTTTTTATAGTTCTTGCAAATCACGACCGCGCGTTGCGAGTCTTATTTATTGTCATTGATATCTTTATTTTCAAGTCAAACACGTCGAAAGACTAGCAAGTAAACCAACGTATAGATTTTGTTTGGTTTAGAATCGTTTACAAAACTAAAAAAACGGGCTTCAAATGCCGCGCTAGTCATTTTTAAGGGTTCCGTAGCCAAATGACAAAAATGGAACCTTATTATTAGATTCGTCATGTCTGTCTGTCTGTCTCTCCGTCCGTATGTCACAGCTACTTTATACGAAACTATTAGGACTACACAGTGGAAACCAGTAGGTAGATATATTCTGTGAACTGCATTTTATGCAAAAAAATTAAAAAAAGTTTGAGGAGGGCTTCCCGTACATGGATCTGAAACTAAAAAAACAAATTTCATCAAACTTATACGTGTCTATAGATAGGTCTTTCAAAATGACATTGAGAATTTTTAAACTATTTTTTTTCAAAGTCCATCGTTTGAAAGATAGACATTTCTGAAGTGGTAAATTATGTGTCCCCTCCTCTTACTTTTAAAATAAGAGAGTGAAAAATCTAAAAAAATATAATGCTTTAGATCTTAAAAAACACTTTTAACAAAAATTGGTTTGAACGAGATATAGTCAGCAGTTTTTGAGATACAGCACATTTTCAAACCCACAAATATAACTTTGTCATTCATACAAACACTATGAAAAACAAAGTTAATTTTTTGCTGGCGAAAAATATGTTAGTGGTATCTTTTGCTCGATCTTATAAAACATTATAGTGTGTTACGGAACCCTAAAAGTGCGAGTCCGACTTGCACTTGGCGAGTACCAAGTTTGAGGTGATTGAGGTGTTTATATCTCTGCAGATACTACTTAGATCCCAATGAAATTACAATGGGACCAAACAAATATTCCAAATCGGTTTTGTTTGGTGACACGACAACTTGTCAAACGACTTCCAAAAAGAAGGAGGTTATCAATTTGTCTGTCTTTTTTTTTCTTTTTTGTTTGTGCATATGTTATGCGATTACTCCGTCAATTGGGAACCGATTTGAGTGATTCTTTTTGTAATCGGTAGAGTATGTTTCCGGAATGGAACCATTTTAATTTCATTGAGATCTTATAAGTATCTCCAGAGATATGACGATAAACGTCTCAAAGTTGCTACTTAAATTGACTCGCGGTGCATAGAAGTCGGTTGTTTTAGTTTTTAAACAATCTTCATTATTAAACTTTTTTCAACTTTACAATACACATTTATTGAAGAGTTCTGTTGTCTATCTCCGAAACTTATCATTCGATTTTTACAAAATTTAAAAAGAGAACTCCTAGGGAATAAACTTCTGACGAACAAAAAAATGATTTTGCAAATCCGTCCATATATGACACGAAGTTATGCCCGAACATATATAAAAAAATAACCCCCTCCTTCTTTTTTTAAATTGGTTAATAAAAGTAGGTACCTAAGTGGAAGTAAGACTCCGATTTTATAATAAGAACGGGATCAAGAAAATACAAATACTACAGCACGCAATTCAATTCCAAATTCAAATTCCAATGTGATAAAGTCTTACATGTCATTGTATCTACAACGCCCTTAGATAGATAATTGGAACTTGAATCTTACACCTGCTACTTACACAAATCACGATATCGACAAGGAAATAAACATAATGACTTCACAGGCTCATTAATTTAATTGAATGCTACGACACGTGAAAGTACGTAGGATCGCACTGTGGACTTTTGAATTCTTGTTGACATTGAAATAAGATTGCATGCGTCTTATACCAGGTTAATGACCTGACCTTGTCTGTATCATGTAACGCAACTTTGCCATCTTGTCATTTTGGACTGTCACCGAAGATCGTGCGGAAACTCGGCCAATGTCTTGTTTGGTGGGTAGGATAAAATCTGTCTCTAGTATTCCTCGCATGGTAGGTGGATCCAAACTCGCCTAGTTTTTTCAACTGATAAGAAACAAAATGTTTTTGGCACCTGACATGCTAGGAGACCTGGGGGCCTAGACAAAGACACATTTCTACCGTTGATGACGAATTTTGTCCAATGATCATTTTGCCTTGTCGTTGATATGCTGAACAAGCGTAATCGATTTTCAAAATTGATTCGACACGGAGCGATGGTAATTTGTCTAGGCCCCCTGTAGTCCGTTTAGCACTACTTAGAGATCACTTGTCTTGTAAAATTAAGATCTGTGCCTCCCCCCTAGTCATTCAAATTATCTTTTTCTAGAAGTGCCCCGCGGCTTCGCCCGCGCTAAAGACTTCTTTCATTTATTTAAAACTTTCCTTTCGTAAAAACCTCATAAAACACAGTAGATTAGAAAAAATAACAATTAAAAAAACTAAATAGCCAAATTGGTCTATCCGTTTTCAACTTATGGCGTGACCTGCAAGGGAAATAGGGATACATTTTTATAAAACTCAAAAAAACATTTAGATTTTTAGACTTTGTTACCCCATTTCACCCTCCTAGTGGTGAAATTTCAAAAAAGCCTGATACACGTGTTTACTTATTTATTTACAGAAGTACTCATGTGTATGTCAAAATGACAAAGACCAAGCTTATGACAAATAGCACGAAACGTAGGTTAGACATTGATGGAGTTGAGATTGAATATGTCCATGTTAGAGATGGGCGTTGATTAAACGAACTAGTTGAAAAAACCGTCCATCGACTGTCAACGTTTCGACGGTTAATCCTTTACCGATCAACTAGTTGAATCCATAGACGGCAAATTTCAAGAATATAGAGAAACGTATCAGTTGACGTCAACGAACGGAGGCGCGTTGCGCGATTAACTGTCAACGTGATTTCGAACGGTAACATTCGTTTTTAGTCTGAGGGAATTTCAACTGCGTAAGTATTTTTTATAGAAAAAACAATAGCTCTTTATTCAAAGACTTAGTATTTTAATTTCTTAGAAATTTACGTCATGAGTAAAACTAAAACTTAAAATCAAAATATATTTATTGTTAAATAAATTAAATTACAATTAACGTACAGCGCTATTTGGATTAAACGATTGTATTATCAATACTTCGTTAGCGGTTGAATTACTTGAATTCATACGAGCATATGTGATATCGACTATAGTTGAAGCATTAACTAGTTAATCAATTCAACTAGTTAATCGACTAGTTGACGGAGGTTAATTTAACGGACTAGTTGCGTTAACGAAAAATACGTCAACGACCCATCGCTAGTCCATGTGTACCTTTATCTCGGCCAAGTAGTTTATTTCCAAGCAAGGCAAGACAAAGAAGTTACGCGAGGTACCGAAAACGCCTGTAAAAGCTAATGGTCGATGAAAGACCTTATGAAGGGAACACTTTCTCTTACCCTTAAAAGGAAACTCATGAACATGTGCATTCTCCCCATCTTAATCTACGGTGCTTACACTTGGTCTTTGACAGAACATCAAAACACTCTCTCAGGGTTTGCCAGCGTGCAATGGAGCGTAGTATACTGGGTGTCAGACTATCAGACCGCGTTAGAAACAGTATATTGCGCTCCAAAACTCAAAACGCCGACTTTAGTGAAAAAGCTGCCAGTCTGAAGTGGAACTGGGCTGGACACGTCTGTCGCATGTCAGACGAGCTGCGGGCTAAGCTCACCGCTGAGTGGAGCCCACGCAACGTTAAACGACGTCGTGGCAGGCCCAGGATGAGATGGCGGGATTAGCTAGACTCCTATCATAAAGACTGGCAATCCATAGCTGCCAACCGAGATCACTGGAAAGAGGGAGGTAGGGAGGTCTTTGCCCAGCATTGGGACAAAAACGTGGGATCACCATCTCACTTTAAACCCGCAGGGGCGGCTTTGTAGCGAGCGGACGGTGAGTGGCGACACGGCGTACCCCTATCCCGTGAGGGCTAAATAAGACCATCTGACTCCCGGCTTGCCTTGTCCGGCCGCCCGGTGGTGGGAATCGCAAGAGCTAAGACCTAAGCTCTAGGGTGGATGTGTTAAAGGCATAAAGCCGCTAGTAGCGTTTAGTGAAAGTACAGCACACCTCTCAACAACCTAATCTATCCATGCCAACGTTGCCCCTCGGCGCCAACGTAACAATCCACCTCTATGGGGGGCCCATCCAGTGTATAGCAAGTCACCACCCGCCGTAATCATTAGTAACGAGGCATAATTGGCGGGTGCTGTACCTCATCCCATAGACCAGCTATTCGACATTAATCAGCTCACCCAATAGTCTCATAATATAATGTACCACCTTTTTATAATATAGTTTCCCCATATCTCCTCATCATCCATAGACAATAACCAATTTAAAATTGTAAAGGGCCTCTTGATGTTGGCTTCGGCTCCATCTCCCTCTAAAAGACCGGTAGTGTACGACCCGTGATGTAAAATAAATAAACGAATAAAAATAATAAACTCGTGTGTAGTTTTAAGCAAAAAAAAAGACTATCTAATTTTTAAGACTGTTTGTACTAAATAAATGTTTTAGCGCGCTAAGTCCCGTATTTTAATATCTATAACTATATCTAATTTTGTTTCTTCATGCAAACTTTGAAACCCTGTTTCGAGAATACCTGCGTCATAATATCTATCTGCACGCCAAATTTCAGCGCAATCCGTTCAGTGGTTTGAGGTGTGTGTTGATTACAAAACTACGTTATAAGCGAAATCCTAGGTCTGTGGTATTGATAGATCAGTCAGTCAGTCAGTCAGTTACGTTTGCTTTTTATTTATACATGTGTGGTATATTATAATTGTTTTTTTTCAGAAAACTGTCAAATCACCATGGACATGGTGTTCGACATGACAAAAAAAGACGGCAAAGATGTAATTGATCTGAAAAGCTACAGATACGACTATGACGTAAAAGATAATGCTCACTTTCTTCTCACCAATCTGTTCAACGGCAATAAGGCAGCTAGTAAGTATAATTGCGCATATACGAGTAGGTATATCTTTATTTTGTGCCGAAATGGGTACCTACTTAAGTACTACTATTTGCGTATAGAACCTTGTAACTTTATTTATCTATACTAATATTATAAAGAGAGAACATTTGTATTTTTGTATTTTTGTATGTTTGTAATGATTTGGCTCAAAAACTACTGGACCGATTTAAAAAATTCTTTGACTAATATATAGAATGGACTTTCGAAATGAAAATAGGCTATATATTATCCCGTTTAAATCAAAGGTACATTCGTGGAGACCTAATTTGCAACCTAAGTCGATAAAAAAACGGTCGAATAAACACGTTTCTAACTTAATAAGACCTACAAAAAAGTTCGCGACAGCATATGTCTATCTCTTAAGGTTGACTCACAGTAACCATTTTAATCTTTATTTTTTTGTTAAAAAATATTACATAACTTCCAAGGCTATTTGCAAGTATATAGTAATAATCCTTATCCAAATTATTACGTTAATCAGCTTGACCACATATTATAGATTTAAATTGTCCTTTACAGTGTATAATTCTAATGAAAACTCTAGAAGATAACCCGGATTTCACATACACGTACGCAAAATTAATAAAATATTTGCAGTGAAACCACAGATTAGGTCATAGTTACTACGAAAATATTATTATAGGCTTAGCTATTCTGTAGATCCCCACCGATCACAATCAATTTGAAGTCAATAATAGTATAATAATATGATCTATTGTATAAAATAATATTGATCTATATATATAATAATATATTTTAAACCACCCCGACTGATTTATGTATAATCTTTTCATTAAAAGCATTCCAATGACACAAAACACGACATTTAAAATCTGAGCTGTAAGTTGGTGAGGATTTGAGTATTCTGTAGAGTCCAGGAGATGTCCCAGCATCAGGTAAATGCTTCCATGTTCTTACAATATCGTTGAAGAAGGAGATTTTCGAATTGATCAGACCTATGAAAGTTGATTTCATAGCGCAAACAACTAGAAAAAAGCTCATAGTATTATAACGATTGAACGAATTTTCATGAATCAAAGCTAAGAACACTCTTGATGAAGACATGCAATCTATCAAACAAAACAAACTATCAATAATGAAATCAAATCGATTCATCCGGTTGGGTGCTAAAATGCTGCATACAGACACTCAGATACACGATACACACGTTAAACGTATAATACCTACTTACTTACTTTACTACCCTACTTTTTGCGTCCGGGTCGTCGGGGAACGCCGTAAGGTTACGGCGGCAGATGTTCTCCTTGGTGGTAAGCTACTTTTTAGGGTTCCGTAGCCGAATGGCAAAAAACGGAACCTTTATTGATTCGTCATGTCTGTCCCTCCGTATGTCACAGCCATTTTATTCCGAAACTATAAAGACTACTGAATTGAAACTTGGTAGGTCAGTAGGTATAAACATATAAAAGTTTAAGGGGGGGCGTCACATACATAGAACTGAAACAAAAAAAATAATCTTCAAACCTATACATGTGGGGTCTATGAATTGGTCTTTAAAAATTACATTGAGGTTTAAAATCATTTTTTCTGAAAGTCAGTCATTTAAAAGATAGGCGCGCGTCTAAAGTGGTAAAATGTGTGTCCCCCTCCCTCTAACTTTTAAAGTAATGGAGTGAAAAATCTAGAAAAAATATATTTTGTAGATCTCAATAATAACTTTCAACAAAATTAGTTTAAACGAGATACAGTCAGCAGTTTTTGAGATATAGTGACTGCAAAGATAACATTGTTTTTCATACAAACTCTATGAAAAACAAAGTTAATTTTTTTTAATGGCGAAAAATTAAAGTAATACGGAACCCTACGAGTGCGAGTCCGACTTGCACTTGGCCAGTTTTGGTAGATTTAATGATCCCACTACCTCTGTACGAAAACCCATAATTCATGAATGCACATAATATTTTCATTGGTAGGTATATAGCTATGATTAGAACCAACGACCGTCGGGTCAGAATCAGGGTAACTATCCTTTACGCCAAAAGGCCGTCCAATATCACTACGTAAGTATTATAAAACAAAGTCCATCACTGCGTCTGTCTGTCTGTTTGCAATAATCTCCAATAGCTACTGAACGGATTATCATGCAGTCAGTATTCACCAATAGCCAGAGAGTTTATGAGGAAGGTTTAGGTGCATAATTCGTTAAGGTTATGTGTAAATTTGTTGAAATATGACGATAATTGTTAAATATGTTAATATTTTATATTCGATGCAACAAACTGATACAAATTTTGTAGGCATATGTTCTACCCGTGCGAAGCCGGGGTGGGCTGCTAGTTCTATGATAAAGAGTAGATTTTGAGATATGACCGTATTGGCTGTTACAGGGTACTTCTAACGTTTTACTTACCAATTCAACGCAACGATTTTTTCAGTCCATTGCCCAAAAACTTTTGCCCGTATCAGTAACGTGAATTTATCGAAAATCTCGTATGCAGTAAAGGTCTTCAACCACTTAGCAACGAAGGTATTCAATAGCTACTTAAGAGGCACTTCTAAACCCATTATGCTGACCATATTACTGATCCTTGAATGCCACATGTCAGATTGACCCCTGAAAAGGGTCAGAGGCTTCATGAACCTGAGAGCGTTGGATGAGAAAGGACATTGTTTTTATAGGTTTCGCCAGTGAAAATAAACTTTCCTACAAAAAAAAAAAATCTTTGAGGTTGCTGTGGCTGACGTATACTTATTCACCATATTATTTTAAGTCCAATTTGTAGTACTATTATTACACTATCAACACAAATATATTACAAAACCGAAAGTCAGAAAGTGTTTGACCTTTCCATGGTCAAAGGGCTTGACCGATATGGCTGGAAGTTTCAAATACATAGCCATTGTTTTAGATTAGAATAGCAAGTACATAGGATACTATTTAACGCAGGCGGAGCCACAACGCGTAGCTAGTTCGTCACAAAATTCATGTCTCATCAATCTGTTCGTTTTACACGATAATTTATCTCCGAAATCGTCCATACAATTTCAATTTTTTTTTTATAAAAGATTACTCGCACTGTGGGTTGCACATTACTCGTATTCATGTTAACCCCTCCAACTAAGCTAAATATGCTTGTGTCTGGAGTGGGTTCTCGTCAATAGTGCAATAGGTGGGATGGGGATCGAACTCACGACCTCTCGATCGCCAGTCCGACACCCTATCCATTGGGCTATTGCAAAGAATTAAGAGAATGTGTATGGTTCTAGATTAAGATAAAAGATGGCGCAGCGCTGTTGTTAAGATAAAATTTTATCCGAGTGCGAAACCGGGGCGGGTATTATTTTGTAAGTTTGTGTGTGGTGAAATGTATACTATGATTGTTACTGTTTCACACTGTGACGGTTGGACAGATTTCAGTGAAATTTAGAATGGAGATAGCTTACAATTTGAATTAACTTAATAAGTTATTTTTTACGTTGGACGGAAATTCTTGCACGAAGTGACTGCCTTCTCAATTATTTGTGTGGCTATTTAGATTTGACTGTGTTAATTTCTTAGTTCCTAAGCTAAGAAAATAAAACTAAGTAATTCCGGCTTTTATTGTCCTTAAAAGACAAAACTTGATTATATGGTTAGTTGAGGCATGATTTGTATACCGATTTGGGTGCAGATAATTAAAATTTAATGTTTTCGCATTACTAGATGGTAAAATCTGTATATTACTGAATAAAATTTATCAATTTGAATTCGGATATAAATATGTAATTTATGATAAAAATAAATTACTCTCAGTAAAGATCACCTTTCTGGTTTTCAGTGGAATTTTGGCGTTAACGCAATATGGCATGTTTCTCATTATTGTGCAAGTTCCACATAATATTTCTGTCTTAATTTCCCTACTCTCGCACACATTCACCAAGTGAATTTGTCATATATGCTGCGACTCATGCGTAAAATCAGTTTGCTGTACCTGTTAGTTTTTGGCGGAAAAATTGGCAATGAAGTCAGGGCCTAGATGTATATAACTAGGTCCAAATAACAGCATGATATAGGTTAAATATTTTCGACATATTTTGTAGGGCACACGCGACGGGTGAGACCTATCTTGCATCTCGTTATTCTTTTAAAATCGATATGTTAATATTCAATATTTAATTTCTCACGTGTAACTTTTACTAATTTTCAGGTGAAACGATGCACACATTCATGAATACAAGTTGGAAGCTACTAAGTCAAGAATTCGGCAGGCCGATTTTCGACCAGCCGATTAAAAAAGTATTTAACTCTATCAAGTCGTATTTAAAGTCACAGCCTTTGGAAGATATTGCTAGTTTTTAAAACTTAAGACTATAGATAAGCCCGAGCAAATTCGTTTTCTATGATTTGGGTGGTTAAGACCAAAGTTAAATTTAATTTCAATATTTTATTGTTATACTGTAAGTTTGTATTAATACATAAGGAGATAATTGTGATATGTTTTTTTTTGTATCGGATAAACTAGCTATTATATATATACCACTATATGGCCTGGTGGTATGTGATGATGTGGTCCAAATTAAAGACTCTAGAAGGTGAACACGCAAAGCCTAGAATGGTCTGACTTTCAAGGGTTGTGTGCTGCCGGAACACGGTAACTTGATGGTGGTAAGGTGGTGGCAGGTGGTTATACATATGACAAGGAATATTATGACTTTTTATCTGGCCACAAATTCAGGACGATATTTATTTATAGTTAAGTATTAAAAAGCACTAGACATCTGTCCCAGTTCAGATATAAATACATATTTTAGAACGGCTTTGTAATATTTAGATACATAAGGTGTTTTTTTATAGGTACAGAACTTTGTAATGGAATTAAACAAAGATGATTTTCAAAAAATTGATATGACATTGACTTTATTCGAAAGATAATCTTCTGGCATTAATATTTAATATGACTTCTGGCATATGACCGCCACGGCTGGCTCGGACGTAGTCTAATCTGAAGGTCCAATTTTCGATGACTTTTTTCAACATTTGTGGCCGTATAGCGGCAATAACGCGGCCAATATTGTCCTCCAAGTGGTCAATCGTTTCGGGTTTATCGGCGTAGACTACTAGCGACTTCACATATCCCCACAGAAAATAGTCAAGCGGCGGTTAATCGCACGATCTTGGGGGCCAATTCACGGGTCCGAAACGTGAAAAAACGTGTAATGTGTAAACCGAAAAAACCGAAACGTGTAAATTTGCACCATTTAGAAGCTTTGTTCAGGTGTCAGTCTATTCATGTTAAAATGCCAAACCAAACAAAACATAAATCACTTGACAGCGGAGAAAATGGCCGCCAGTTAAAAAAGTGTTGCCAACTTAAAGTTCTATACCCGTACAAAAACACCCGTTATATGTATTTTTTTGAGTATTTGTATTGTATTGGATGCATTGTTGTAAATTATTTAATTTTCATTGAGTTACTTTATCCCTGAAGTCCTGGAATTAAAGTTGGAGAAAATAAACTGAAAAAATGATTGTAATTTTAATTATTGTAATGTATTGAATTAAGGATAAAGATAACAATAGCTACAACCAACAACAATAAAGATTATATTAATTTTAAGTCGAAGAAAATTAAGTTGTTAAAATAGTCTAGTGGAGACCTAAATTATATAAATAAAGAAATTTAAAAGAACGTAACTTTTTCTTGGATAAAAAGCAAGCACAAATACAAATTAAATCAATGACTTAAATAAATTGTGTTTATAATAAAAAGATATTGTGATAATATGACAAAAAATATGTAAATAAAAACTGTGTAAATAAAAATGACATTTTAATAAGTAGGTACATACATTGTAGTTTTATTGTTTTCCAAATTAATTATTAACTTTATTGTGGTATGCTAAAACCACACCAACCACATAGTCGCACAAACCATCCACCAAAAGTGGACATTTGGTAACTGGTTGCATTTGCACGATGATCAGTCATAACTTAGCCTTAATATATAATTTAGCCTATACTGCAAATGCAGGCATAGGGTAGCCTTTTGTATAGCCTTTTGGTAGCGCAATTTTAGTTCGCTCCGAGCGTAGACAAAAGTTCTCCCTTTACGATTAGGACCGAGCCATAAACGCAATGACTTGCCGAACTTTCGTCGCGTGACAGGAGACACATTCAAATTCGAAAGCATTATTTAAAATTTTGAATATTTATTATTTCCGCGAGCTATATGGTCGCGGAAACCTTTCCGATTAGAATCACTGATTTCTTCGAATTAAATAACTCAAGTTGTCGATCAGAGCATCGTGAATTGCAAAGATCCAAGTCCCATCGGATCTTTTCCTCCTTTCCCTCTCTTTAGAGGCAGTTCTCAAACTCGAGTTTATTTCGAAGTATTGTAAATAGTTTTAAAGTTTTCGCGAAGATTATTCATATTTAATGTGAACGTACCGGATTTTTTCCGCCTTGTATTTATTTCAGTTCTTGTACTATTCATTATTCTGTGGTTCAGTTGCACCGAGAAGCACAGGCGACACGACATGGATCGCTTACCTAACCGCTCCCAGACGATGACCTAGGGTGATGGCAGTATTAGGTTATTCGTGCAAATTAAAGGCACACTTAGCACGAGAATCATAGGTTCATATTAAAGCTCGATCTTTTGGCATCGTAGGTTTTCTATGCAAGGCTGATTAGAAAAATATTCGAGATAATTATATTGTAGAACATGATTGCATAGTTCACATTCAAACAACATGGTATTGTTATGTAGTAATTATGTCCTTTTTGTGGTTGACAAGCAATTTATGGTTATTTACGATGGTATAAATTATTTAATTACGGTTGCGTGTTTCACTGTAATGAGATACAATGCTTCTTTGTTGGTATTAACGTAACATAGGAACAAAACCGATTATAAAATAAAATAATGTAGGTACTTGAAAATAAATTAATTAAAAAAAAATTGGTAACCAAAATATTTAAAAAAATTAAAGCACAGTTAAAAAACATGTTTATACATAATATACTTAATACTATTTCACCAGCCACTTCGTCAGAAAATAATGCTCTAAACAAAAAGATTGGCAAACTGGTACGTGTCCTCCGATGCTCGAACACTTAATCTATTGAACGAGCAATTGAGCAAAAGCAAAATCTCTTGGGAGAAGCCATCTGACGAAGCTACAGCCGGTGGTGCGATTGCTACATCCAAGCAGGTGGGGTTCTCTTGGAAATTGAACGGCCAGCTTCACGCTTCGCATGCATCTCAACCTGATCCTGAAAATGCGGATTCCCAGGCCATATTGACGCGCCATTTCACCGAAAACTTGCCAGAGATCAGTCTAAGCAAAATCGAGATGGCTCTTAAGCTAAAAAAATGAAAAGCCCCGCTATTACTACAGAGCTCCTGAAAGCAGGTGGAATATCTGTAATGCAGGAGCTCCAGCATATCTTTAATAATGTCCTCTTTGATGGGAGAAGAGCAGGAGTGTTGTCGTTTTATTCTACAAAAAAGGTAATAAAACTCTTCTGAAAAACTACCAACCCATTTCACTCCTGAGTCACGTCTACAAGCCGTTTTTAAAAGTCATCACGAACCGTCTTGCAAGAAGACTCTACGAATTCCAGGCATCGGAACAGGCCGGGTTTCGAGGAGGATACGGCACCATAGATCACTTTCTTTCACACAGTGCAGCAGATTATACAGAAGACCAGTGAGTATAATCAGCCCCTGTGCTTAGCGTTTGTGGACTATGAGAAGGCCTTCGAGTCTATCGAAACCTGGTCTGTTTTGGAATCTTTGCAGCGATGCCGATTTGCAATATATCCATGTGTTGAGAGGTCTTTACAATGCCGCTACCATGAACGTCCAAGTCCAGAACCAGCAGTCTGAACCTATCGCCATGCATCGCGGTGTGAGACAAGGGAATGTCAAATCCCCCAAACTGTTCACAAATGCATTGGAGGATATGCTCGAGACGCTGGACTGGAAAGGACGTGGCAACAACATAAACGCCGTGTACCTCTCACACTTGTGATTTGCGGACAATATCGTCATTGTAGCAGCATCGCTGCAAAAACTGCAATATATGTTGAATTGCCTAGCTGATTCTTCTCAACGCATTGGTCTCCAGATGAACTTGCATTAAACCAAGGTTATGTTTAATGAGCACGTGAGTCTGGAACCAATCACAGTACAGGGCAGTATTCTCGAGGTTGTAAAGGAGTATGTTTATCTCGGGCAAGCTCTGCAGCTGGGTAGAAACAACTTCAAGAAAGAGGCCAATAGAAGAATACAGTTGGGCTGGGCAGCATATGGGAAATTACGTCGAGTCATCACATCGCCAATCCCGCAGAGTCTAAAGACAAAAGTCTTTAATCAGTGCGTCATACCCGTCATGACATACGGATCCGAAATGTGGACACTCACGGTTGGACTGGTCCACAATATTAAGGTTACTCAGCGTGCTACGGAAAGAGCTATGCTCGGAGTTTCTCTGAAGGATCGAATTCGTAACGAGGGGATCCGATAGAGAACCAAAGTCATTGATATAGCTCACTGAATTAGCAAGCTGAAGTGGCAATGGGCTGGCCACATTAGCCGAAGAGACCGCGAATTGGCAAACGTAGCGTAGGACGTCCTCAGACTAGGTGGAGCAATGATATTCGCAAGGCTGGCAAGAGCTGGATCAGAGTAGCCGAGGATCATGCTCAGTGGCATGAAATTGGAAAGGCCTATTTCTAGCAGTGGATAAGTATAAGCTGATGATGATATTTTCTACGTTTTAAGTCGAGCATCTTTTATTTACTTTGTTAACTATATTATTTTTATTTGAGTCTTTAAATAGCACCAAAAGTAGTAAATAATAATAAAACACATTATTAAACCATCAGATCAGGTCAAGATCGTGGCGTATTTAAAGAAGGCTTGACTTTCTAACCCTAAAGTGTAGGTTAGTAGGTATAAAAGCCCGTACACCAATGGACTTTTTCATCAATGGCCTAGCGTGTTACTTACTATCCTCGACGACATATTCACTTACCAACAGTGGTATAACACTGGCTAATGTATGTGCTATAAAATATAACTTTACCTAACATCTGGTAAGAAAGCAGCCAAGCGCTTGCCAGCAAGGTTTAATGAAAAATCAGAACCCTTGCTTTTTGCGTGTGAAATGATAATTTATTAGGTACGTACTACGTCCGACAAAAATTAAAATTAATGATCTAATAAGTAAATGTTCGACACAAATGATATGTAATTATAGCATTATGAATGACATGTTGTTAATCATTATCTACTATCTTAGAATATGCTTGTCACGTTTCTAATATCCTGTAGAGTTCAAGCAATTACAAGTTTTTTTTATTGCGAACAGATTTGTATTTTAGGCGCGTTTGACCACTATCTTGCCTGATAGGCTCTTATATTCACCGATTTTTCTATAAATTATGGGCCGATTTTCAAAATATCTTTATGTTCTAAAGAAAATACTCCTAAGGTGTTTTTTTGTAAATTCATCGAAATCTGAGAAACTGACTAGCGCGGCATTTGAAATCGGTATTTTTCGTTTTTTAAACGATCTTAAATTATTTCCTTCAGTGTAGTAAGATTAAATTAAAAATGGTATAGATATTTTAATTCACTTCCCCACTATTATATTTCCTGGGGGCCTACCACAGGTCAAGGTTGTGTTGACCTTTCTACGTGTAATAGGGTAAAACCTCGTCAAAAAGTAAACCTGTTTTACTTGCTAGTACAAGTAAACAAACACAAGTAAGTAGGCGATAATTTTCGCATGAAGAAACTGTGAATCTGATACTTAATTTTTTAAGCTATCATATGCATATAACATTCAAACCGTTTTTCAACTGACGACAAAAACGAGTCTTTTTAGGGTTACCACCAAAATCCTATTATTGAGACTCCGCTGCTGTCCGTCCGTCCGTCCGTTACTAGGCTGTATCTTCTGAACCTTCATAAGTAGACACTTGGAATTTTCACTGTGTGTGTTATTATACATTACTATGGCCGCTATTACAACAAATAATAAACGTTTTTGTCTGGCATTTTTGCTCGATTTTGTTGACCGATCGAACGAAATGTCTCTGTTTCGAGTTTCTGCCAAAATTAATTTTTTGTCCGTCTGTCAGTCTGTCTGTTCGACGCTTAAAAGTCGAATTTTTTAACCGATTTTGGCACACGAGTCGTTAAATAAAGAAAAAATCTAATTCGCCTTTTTTAATGGGGGGAAAATAGGGGAAAAGGGGAGAAGTTTGTTGTAGCGTTATTTACCGACGGATTTCAATCAAATATTGAGAGGCACACTAAGGACTTTATTCTACATAAGATGTTTTTTTTATGTTATGGTTGGCAAACAAGCAGACAGCCCGCCTGATCGTAAGCGGTTACCGTCGCCTATGGACAACTGCAACACCATGAGTGCTGTTGATGCGTTGCCGACCTTTGAGGAGTTTGTGGATACCTTTTTTAAAAGACTCCATCTTATAGCTAGATGGAAAGATCGCGGCGGGTAGATCATTCCACATCTTGCAGGTACGCGGTAAAAATCCTTGGTTAAAACGGGTAGTTCGAGATATCCAGGTCTGTAAGATGTGAGGGTGAGCTTTTTGACGGTGCCGAGCAGTACGATAAAAGAATGGCGATGGTGGAATCAGGTCAAAAAGCTCTTCAGAGCATTCCCCATTATAGAGACGGTAAAAGATGGATAGCGCTCCGACGTCTCTACGGAGGCTGAGTAGCTCCAGTTTTTCACAGAGCTCGGGATCGTCGACAATTCTAGTGGCTCTTCGCTGTAAGGAGTCAAGAGGCTGAAGCCGGTAGCTCGGAGCGCCGTTCCAGAGGTGCGAACAATATTCCATGTGTGGTCGAATTTGTGCTTTGTAAAGCACAGGCCATTGACGTGGTGTAAAATATCGCTTCGCTCTGTTAAGCACACCTAGCTTCCTGGATGCAATTTTTGCTTTGGCTTCCAGGTGACTATTTCAGGTGACAAATTGGACCTCACTAGAAATGTCGTTGCCTAGGATCCCAAGACTGTTGGATATTTATAGATTTAAGAAGGGAATTTAACGTGACTTACGCGATGTCGATTTAGCGATCGACATATGTTTCGGCCTCATCCGGAGGCCTTCTTCAGGATCATGAGTGCAGGGCGCTCGCTGACGCGTTCAGCCTCGAGTTTCCAAGGTGGTCCCATTTTAATTTCATCGAGATCTGATTAGTATCTTCAGAGATATGGAGATAAATATCACAAACATAGGAGAATGTACTGGTTTTAGAAGAAGAGTCCCAAGAAGATTATACACAATGGAGGTTGCTATTGCATATACTTTTGAAGACTAAAAAATATGATCTTGAATAATGTTTTTACATCTTTCTTCACGTTGATTTTGGTTTTTAACCCTCGACGCAAAACGAAGGATTGTTATAAGTTTGACGTGTGTATCTGTGTGTCTGTCGTCGTGGCATCGTAGCGCCCGAACGAATGACCCGGTTTTGATTTAGTTTGTTTTGTTTGAAAGATGTCTTCGTCGAGAGTGTTCTTAGCTTTATTTCATGAAAATCTGTTCAGCCGTTTAAATATTATCAGCTCTTTTTTGGTTAAAAAACTACGATAGCAACTTTCGTAAGATCGTAGTCCTTTGACTGCGGACGTCAAAAAATCAAAATGGCGCTGTCGCAGTATCTTGTTACTTCAATGATATTGCAAAAATATGGTAAGCTTGATCTAATTCTGAGACATCTCCTTGGAATGGTCTCAATGTACAAAGTTATACATATGCTTTGATTATAAACTCGGATTACATATACAAATTAGTCGTGGGTGGTTTTAATTTTTTTAATTTAAGTATTATTGATACGGTAACTGTGTGCGAGATAGAAACAAAGGTGGGGAGAATTAATTTGTCTTCACAAGAATGTTCTACCAGGCAAAGTCTAGTTAATGTGCAAAGTTTTTGAGCATACCTAATATTTTTTGACATGACACGACGTTTGGCGAAGATGGCGGCCATATCAGTCCCGCCCGCGACACTGCATACATAAATAACTCAGAATTATGAACGTACTTTGTACCAACCAACACTGCAAAAAAAAAATTATAAGCATAATACTACAGATTATATAATAGTTACTACGTTAATAATACTTTACGTTGTTAGGTTGGCTACGCAGTGCTTTCATAATTCGGGTATTAACAATGTAAGGAAGTGCCAACTCTTATAACGTAGTAGAGTGATTCAGACTTTGTGGGCCATATGGCGGCAATTAATATCAATAATCGCAAATAATACTTTTTAATATTCATTTTGCAATACAACTAGTCCGTGTTATAAAAGTATTTGGAATAATTGTAATAAAATAGACAATTAATTATCGTGTGTGTCAGATACTTTTATTGCTCAGGGCCATTTTGGACATTGTCATTTGATACCAGTAGGTGGTTATTGGGTGTTCTACTCCAGCCACATCTGTTGATTAAACGATATACCCAACTGCGTTCGCTCCGCTTGCTGCGCTCACTTGTTGCAGTTGGGTATATCGTTTAATCAACAGATGTAGCTGGAGTAGAACACCCAATAACTAAAAATTGATTATCTCTCGCCACTTGTGTTTTAGAACTCAAAGCCTCCGGTGTAATAATTTTGATCGACGTGTTTTAGAACTCTCAATGACCCCGGAGTAATAGTTTTGATCAACTGTGTTCGTAACACATACGGTTGGATGATCCATGGTAAGTATCATCCTGAGAGCCCAAGGTAGGATTATCTCTCACCGCATACGATGTCTCAGCACATACGGTTGGATAAAACATGGTAAGTATCATCCTGAGAGTCCAAGGCAGGATTATCTCTCGCCGTTTGCGATGTCTAAACACAATCGGTTAAGTGATCCATGGTAAGTTTCACTCTGGGAGCCCAAGGTCGGATTATCTCCACCGATTGCGATTCCTAACCTACCTGTGTTTTGAGCATATCGTATAGTCAGATAAACCTGTTCTACTACTTCTACTAAAGCCGTAATGACTTTTTGTTGGAATACTTACGATAAATTATCGCGCTCTAACCTACCTGTGTTTTGAGCATATCGTATAGTCAGATAAACCTGTTCTACTACTTCTACTAAAGCCGTAATGACTTTTTGTCGGAATACTTACGATAAATTACCGCGCACTATCCAGTGCGACTTATTACCTTTACCGTGCACCAGTCAGTGCAATTAAGGATAAAAGTATAGTGTGACTGAACCGTACCGCACACTATACTTCAAGATTATAAAGGAAAAGTTTTGGGTTTAGTAAATTAATAACACAATGTCAAATTCTCAGGTTGTTACCAGTATTCTGTTCTGGTCCTAACTGAGAATTTAAAAAAATATAATTTTACGTACATCATCTTACAAACCATAAAACCAAATGAAATGTTCAGTTGTTACTGGTGTTTTTCACTGGTAGTGACTAAAAATTTACTTACTTAAATCTTACAAACTAATTTTGTATGACGAAATATTTATTAGATCAAACAAGATACATTTGTATAATTCCAGAGCGTAGGTGTTCATACTGGAAATCTGAAACAATACAAAAAATATTACAAAATTAAAATCTGCTACCCCTAAAGCACCAACTTTTATATTTTCTGTGCTTTAAAGAAATGTGTGTATATACGTTAATTAAAATTCAAGCGTAGTCACTCACCATTTTCATCTAAAGGATTTTTAACCGACTTCAAAAAAAGGAGGAGGTTTCTCAATTCGACCGTATATATTTTTTTTTTTTTTTTTTTTTTTTTTTTATGTTTGTTCGCGGATAACTTCGTCGTTTATGAACCGATTTCGATTATTCTTTTTTTGTTCGAAAGGAGATATCCCAAGTGTAGTACCATGGTAATTTTATTGAGGTATGATAAGTATCTCCAGAGATATTGAGATAAACATCTCAAAATTGGTACTGAAAATGAATATTTTTTTTATGTTTGTTCGCGGATAACTTCGTCGTTTATGAACCGATTTCGATTATTCTTTTTTTGTTCGAAAGGAGATATCCCAAGTGTAGTACCATGGTAATTTTATCGAGGTATGATAAGTATCTCCAGAGATATTGAGATAAACATCTCAAAATTGGTACTGAAAATGAATAGCGCGGCATTGAAGTCGGTTGTTTTTTAGTTTTTAAACGATATTATAATTTATTAAATTCATGAAGATCTCATTGTCCCTGCTGCTTGTCGCTCCTGTAAAATAGAAATTGGTACACATTAGTTTAAAACTAAGAATACACAATTTAATTTAAAAAAATCTTTACTCAGAATAAATCAAATTAAACTTGGAAATAACTAAACATTAAATCAGTGTGTAGTTAATATAAACAGCAATCGAAAAATAATCATTTTTATGTAATTTTTTAATATTATTTTCTTTACATAACATTTACATAACATGTTCAAAATATTATGTTTCTTTGAAGTGTTTCACACTTTATATTTTGGTAAATTATTAAACACAATCCAAAATTTCATCGTACCGACGGGACTTGAACCCGCAACCTCCGGAATAACATGTTCCGGTGCTTTGCCAATTAAGCCACGGTGCGAAGTATCGTTACGGACTGTTTAATAATGTTCAAAATAATTAGGATCGTTTAAAAAACCGACTTCAAATGCTACTGTATTCAATTTGAGTAGCAAGTTTGCGGTTATTATCTCCATATCTCTGGAGATACTTGATAAATTTACAATGAGACCACTACAAAAGCATAATATTTGAAATAAATATATAATTAAAAAAATCGGACCACGATTGACAGAGAAAAAAAAAAAAAATTAACAGTGAAACATAGAACATCCTCCTTTTTTTAAAGTCGGTTAATAGGGCTTTTTGTCGTATGAAGACCTATTTTATTTTTTCGATTTCTAGTTATTGAGAAAATCTTTATTATATAATACGACAGAAACTTGGTTTTTAATTTTATTTTCGAATCAACCAAAAAAGTTTACGTTGCAAAATATTATACAATAAAAGCTAGGTACTTACTTGTTATTTCCAAATAGTTACAGAACTACACTCACCGACACCACAGCCGACACCATGCACTTATAGAATGAGGTTTTGTTCACACGCTCGATAGTAGGTACAAACGTATCAAGGTAAAATGGATTGAATTACAATATGTCCATCGTAAGCATTTCTTTTAATGGTTCGCATACACGTTCGTTTTTAACTCAGCGATTGAACTGTTCTGTAGGTACAGATAAATTTTTATACCATTAAGTTTGCACTGTACAGTTAATTGAATGCTATTTTAACCGACACCTAACCAAGGAGTAGGTTCTGAATTCGTCGGAATCTTTTTTTTATGTATGCTTCTCGATTACTCAAAGATGGCTGTACCGATTTAGAATATTTTTTATATTTGTTTGAAAGGACATACTTTCCAAGTAATTTCATTTAAATTTCATCGAGATCTCATGACTATCTCAAGAGATATGGAGACAAACACATCAAACTTGGCACATGACTAGCGCGACATTTGAAGTTGGTTCTTTTAATGTATTAACGATTTTAAATTATAATTATTACCATTCAGTTAAACTATCATTCATATGTATAGTCACACTATTTAGTGAAAACGAGCAGTTTAAACTCAAGGTGTGTAGCAGCCTTAGGACAAATTACTTTTTAACCGACTTAACAAAACGAGGACTTAACAGATAGCGTTTGTACGCATTACTTTTTTGTTTATTATATCATAGCTCAATCATTTATGAACTGATTTGTTTTTTTTTTTTTTACTGACTTCACAAAAAGGAGGATGTACTCAATTCGTCTGTATAATTTAATATTTTTGTCACTTCAGAACCTCATCATTTATTAACTGTGTGTGGATTTGGAGAATGTTTTTTTTTTATTTTTTTACCGACTTCAAAAAAAGGAGGAGGTTTCTCATTTCTACCGATATTTTTTATGTTTGTTCGCGGATAACTTCGTCGTTTATGAACCGATTTTGATTATTCTTTTTTTGTTCGAAAGGAGATATTCCAAGTGTGGTACCATGATAATTTTATCGAGGTCTGATGAGTACCTCCAGAGATATTGAGATAAACATCTCAAAATTGGTACTGAAAATGAATAGCGCGGCATTGAAGTCGGTTCGTTTTTAGTTTTTAAACGATATTATTATTAATAGAATATGTTTACAGTGTAGTTCCATTTTAATTTTATCGAGATCCGATAAGAATCTCCAGAGATATGGAGATAGATACCTCAAACTTAGTACTGAAAATGACTTGCGCTGCATGTGAAGTCGGTTTTTTTGTTTTGTGAACGAACTTAAATTATGTAAGAAAGTAAATAGTAATACTTCCCGTGTGGTATATTGTACAGTTCAAATAATTAGATACCGTCTTATTATCTAAACACATAAAATATGATTGTAATATTTTATGCACTGACTTTTAATTTTTCTATCTATATATATTTAATCTATCGTAGTCGGGTAATGGTGTGAGTTTTTATATTGTCATCCGAGTAGGCGCAATCTTTCTTTGATCCGATTTCAAAGGTGGTGCGACCATTAGCTTCAAATTTGCTTGTTTTGTTAAAGTACGGGTACTTCATATCTTTTGAATTGGAATATTATTTGCTGACACATAAAAAGTATTTGCTATAAAATCGCGTAAAATTAGAAAACTGACATATTCTTCGCTGGTTCATCATCCCCGAGAATCTCGCTGCCTGCCAGACCCTGCCAACCGCCCGCCACCCTGCTCAGCCACCGCCTGCCACCCTGCTCAGCCGCCGCCTGCCACCCTGCTCAGCCGCCGCCTGCCAGACTCCGCCAGCCACCGCCAGCCCGCCTGCCGCCTGACATTGCGCAGCCACGACACTTCGAGAAAACATCTACAGAAATATGTGAGTGAGTATTGTCTTATTACGTGTTTTTAAAATCTTTGTTCCATCCATACTCATTTTTTATTTTTTTTTCTCAGGTCGGACTCTGAATCCGAATCTGAAGCAATCGTGGCCACAGCACCGTCGGTGTTGTCGCTGCCTACCAAGAAGCCAAAAAAAGCCTCAAAGTGCAAGATCACCCCCGTCGTTAACGCTGCTGCCCTTGCTAAGCGCGGTCATGCATCATATTCACCATCCTTCACACCACCCGATTTGCAAGAGCCGGAATTTTCGTGGTACGTATATATATATATATATATATATATATATATATATATATTTTATATCTGATAGGTTATCGTTTTTATCGCTTGGTGGTAACTACTACTAGGTACCGATGCAGGGCCCCAACCGTACTATAATTAACGTATATACGATAATTTAGGCCTCCGTATTATGTACGCAAATACACGATAAATTCCATACACCACAAAGTTTGAAAATTACGCTCATATTCAATAAAAAATTGAGCATATACTATTGTTTATTGGTCACAGCCCCAGCTTATTTCTTCATTTCAAAACG
Organism: Cabera pusaria; assembly: GCA_954871355.1. Classification (NCBI taxonomy): domain Eukaryota; kingdom Metazoa; phylum Arthropoda; class Insecta; order Lepidoptera; family Geometridae; genus Cabera; species Cabera pusaria. The sequence continues at coordinate 17,413,010 of OX940896.1, forward strand.
TTGGTACGCTTATAAAATCTGTGTACTGTGGTCTGTCTTCTCAGCCCGTCTGCCTGTATGGAGTTAAATATACATTGATTCTGTTCTTTATACACAAACAAAGTGTAATAAAAATTATCGTTTTATATGATTTTTTAATGTATTTTAAGCCATTATACTGAGTGTACGATAATTTTGTTTCAAAAACGTTAAAATACGATAATTTCACGGCCCTGGTACGATAATTTCCTTGCTTCAGGTTGGGAGCCCTGTACCGATGATGATAATAATTATTTAACAATAATGTATATTGTATGGAGTGAGCAACTTTAAATGATTATTTAACTCTGAATCTAATTATGATGATAAAAGTTCCTAAATATTATCATAACAGTATTTCATCATATTTTATTTTCTTTATTTTACAGGTCTAAAAAACGCAAGTCAGACATCTTTTCGATTCTGAAAGGGGAAGAAAGCGTTGCTGCATCTAACGCATCACAAAGCGCCGGAGGCAACGTATCGACTTCTTCTTTTACGACGAGGGTTTCCGGAGGGCAGAGCCGACGCACCGCAACAGTCTCCGAAGGCGACTTTTACGTTGAGGTGAAGCTTTACAACGTCGTCGACGTTCAAAATACGCCTCCTCAAGAACGCTATAAAAAAGCGTTGACGAGTGTAAAGCTGCGTCTCAACGAACAAACTAAGGAGTGGGAAATTTTACAAGAGTTTCTCATTACGGTGTTTAAATTATTTAAAGATTCTAAACCAACAAAATTTAGTGATAAGATTAATTTTAAATAAACAAAACGTGTGCATAGGTTTATTATGGTTTTTATTTTATTAAATTAAGTTAGGTTCATAAAGGTAGATAGAATTATTATAGTATGTTTTGATATATGTAGTGTAGGTAGACTATATTAAACTTTCAAAGTAAAATTTTTAATTAATTTGAAATAAAAAAGAAAATTAAAAGCGTATAATATTATAATACTGACTTTAAAAAATAGGTAACTTTCTATGTAGGTAGGTACTTAAATTAATAATTATATCTAGTAGGTAAACAAGCAAGTAGCTTCTACAATGCCATTCTGTTCAGTTTGTAACACATCTATAAGCGGTAGGCGCTGGACAGGTCATTTGCGAAGTAATACACATAAACAAAACGTTTTAACTGTACCGCATATCGATGTGGAAGGCGTAGATATTGTAGCGACAGCATTTCAGAACCGAATAATATCTTACAGGATTGCTGCGCAATACGCAAATGAACATTCTATTGATGTATTTTTAGATTCAATACGAAACAAAGTCAAACTCATTTTAGATGAATGCATAAAAAAACATATTTGTGTCAAAGTCAACTTCGAAATATTCTCAAAGTTTTTACTTTTCAAAAATAATGAACAAGAAACTAAATTGTTTATGACAAAAAATATCCCTGTTTATGAAAATTATAATTTTGAGCATTTATATTTAAATGTAATCAATACAATACGCACAAAAATTGACCAATTCGAAGAGCAAGATTCGGGTTGGACTTTTCTTAATAGTATGCATATTGAGGTTAATGTTAATAAATATCAACCACTTCGCGGCTCCACGTATATTGAACTACCAATATTCATCAAGAAAAAGAAAGCATGTTTAAATATTCAAAACAACGATAAACACTGTTTTCTGTGGAGCGTGGTTGCAGCCCTCTATCCAACTAAAAACCATCCTGAAAAGGTTTCGTCATATGTACATTTTCGCAATGTACTAAACACTGAAAACATTTCGTTTCCCATGACATTATCTGATGTTAAAATATTCGAAGAAAACAATCCAAACCTAAGTTTTATCATTTTTGGCTTAAAAAATAACAAGACTGTTGTAGGCCCGCTTTATAAATCAGAAAGCCATGAAAATAAAAAAAACGATTCACCTTCTTTGGATAGAAAACAACACAACAACTCACTATTGTCTCATAAAGAATTTATCGAGACTGGTGAGAAGTCAAATAACGAAGCATAAAGGACAGATCTATTTTTGTGACACTTGTTTGTTGTTTTTTAAAACGGTTGACGATGTAGAAAGTCATACCTGTAACGGAATTGTCACTGTCCTACCGGAAAAGGGGTCAGTAATTAAATTCAAGAATTTCGAGCGCAAACAAGACATTCCTTTTGTAATTTATGCTGACTTTGAAACTATGCTAGAAGATGTAAGCAAAAGTGAATCAGATCCTCAAAGTTCTTATACGCGCACTACACAAAAGCATAGACCTATCGCATTTGCTTACAATGTGATTAATACTGTTGACCCTTCTTACAATAAATTCGTAATCTTTAGAGGTCCTCATTGTGTAGAAAAATTTGTTAGCTCTCTTTACAAAGATGTTCGGGATATCCATGTAGTGTTATCACGAAACGTTCCCATAATTTTTAATGCAAACGATGCAGTTGATTTTAGGAATGCAGTTCGATGTCATATTTGTGAGAGTTTTCTATTCGGAGATAAGGTCAGAGACCATTGTCACCTTACTGGACAGTACCGGGGTGCAGCTCATAGCTTATGTAATTTACAGTACAAAGTTCCAAAGTTTGTGCCAATTTTTTTCCACAATTTAGCAGGGTATGATTGTCACTTGTTTATAAAAACACTTGGTGAAGCGCCTGGACCAATAAAAATAATTCCTAAAACGAAAGAAAATTATATCTCTTTCACAAAATTCATTCCAATATCAAGAGACGAGTTCGTTCAGTTAATATTTGTAGATTCGTTTAAATTTTTAGGAACCAGTCTAGAAAAATTGGTTAAAACCATGAAAACTCAGGAGTTTACTAATTTAAGGAATATTTACCCAAATGAAAATGAGTTTTCCCTTCTAACTCGTAAAGGCGTTTACCCTTACGAGTACATGAACGCATGGGAACGTTACAACGAGCCAATTCTGCCAAGCAAAGAAAGTTTTTATAGCTCTCTCAACAATGAGCACATATCAAATAAAGATTATGAGCACGCACAGTCAGTTTGGACCCAATTTGAAATTCGGAACCTAGGCGAATATACCGATTTGTATTTAAAAAGTGATGTGTTGTTGTTAACAGATATATTTGAAAACTTTAGAAAAACTTGCAAACATTACTACAACTTGGACCCTGCATTCTATGTTACAGCACCGAGTTTATCATTCGATGCTATGCTTTATAAAACAGGCATTGAGTTAGAACTAATAGATGACTTTGCTATAGTAGATATGTTACAGACAGGCATACGAGGAGGTGTGGTAATGGCAGCACATAGGCATGCCAAAGCAAACAACGAATTTATTTTCGACCATGATCCGTTGATGCCAGAATCATTCATAGTCTATATAGACTGCAATAATCTTTATGGATACAGCATGTGTCAAACATTGCCCTTGTCAAACTTTAGGTTTCTTGATCAATCAGAAGTTAATAAACTAGATGTAAATAATGTATCTGATGATGCAGAGTTCGGCTTCATTCTAGAAGTCGATCTCATTTATCCAAAAAAATTACATTGGGAACATAATGATTTACCGTTTTGCCCCGAAAAAGATATTCCACCGGGTGGAAAAAATGAAAAGTTAATTCCAAATCTTTATGACAAATTTAATTATGTTATACATTATGTACATTTAAAAACCTGTTTAAGACATGGTTTGATCTTGAGACAAGTACATCGTGCTATAACGTTTCGACAGAGTGCATATTTAAAACAATACATCGATCTTAATACAAATTTGCGTCAAAAAGCAACGTCAACTTTTGAGCAAGACTTTTTCAAATTGCTCAATAACAGTGTTTTTGCTAAAACGTTAGAAAACAACCGCAAGAAGGTCCATGTTGAGTTGATAAATCAATGGAATGATCAAAACAATAGAACTAAAAAAAGAAATAACGCAGAAAAATTAATCGCGAGTCCAAACTTTCACAGTGCTTCAGTTTTTACGGAAAGTTTGGTTGCGATTCAGTTAAAGCCTAATCGTATAGTATTAGATAAGCCACTGTATATCGGATTTACAGTTTTGGAATTATCAAAATCACATATGTATGATTTTCACTATTCTATATTTAAACCATTTTACAGGGACCGCTTGACGATGTGTTATACTGATACAGACAGCTTTATTTATCACATCCAAACCAAAAATTTTTATCAAGATGTGAAAAATACGTTTTTGGAGTATTTTGATACCAGTAACTTTTCTGTTGATAATTATCACAAATTACCAATAATTAACAAAAAAGTACCAGGACTTTTCAAAGATGAAATGAGTGGAAAAATAATCACTGAATATGTAGGATTACGCTCTAAATTATATTGTATAAAAAATACTGACACTGAAATTAAAAAGGCTAAGGGAGTAAAATCATGTGTTGTTCGAGATCTTAGTATCTTAGATTATACAAACACATTGCTTACATCAAATACACTACGCAAGAAAAACATATTGTTTAAAAGTATAAAACATGAAATATTTACACGTTCTGTAAACAAAATTGCGCTTTCTAGTAGCGACGATAAACGATTTATTTCGCAAGATAAAAAATCAAGCAGAGCTTGGGGTCATATTTCAATTCTTGGGGTCTAATCTAATGTAAGTAGCTTAAGATTATCTGTAAGATGAAATAAATATGTAATATAATAATAATAATAATGTTATAATAATAATGTAAAGTGAACCTTAAGTAAGAATATAGTGAATAAACGAATTTCATTTAGAATACTTGTTGTTTTTATTTTATTTTACGAGCCTTAACATCTAGCTTAAGTTAATAATGCAAAATCAATTTAATGTTTGTGAAAAATTTTGTGTAAGCTATTCCTGTAATCTACGTAGGTACTTCAAATTCACTAACGCAGCATAAACTTTTAACACCGACGCAGGTGCACTGACATGTCACTACATGATTTTGCACATTCGACAAACATTGAATAAAATTCATCATGCCCTGCTCATTATACCCTGTTCGAGCGTCGTAGTTAACACACATATTCACATACTTTCAAGTCGACTTAAGACGTAAGTTTTGAACTTTTATTCCTTTATTTCTATTTACTCGACATTATCCATAAAAATGACCCTAATAGTTTTCTATTTTGTTTCAGATTATGACAGACATTGTAATAAATAATAACAGTGAGACTCAAGATGGACTTTTTGGAATTAATACCCAAGACCTTCTTTTCCACTGTGAGCAGAATCCGTTAGAAGGCTTTGACGAAATTTTTCCAATCACTAATCAGAAGAAATCGTCTCCAAAACGTCCAAAACGGAAGACGAAGAAGACACCTGGTGAAACTAAAAATCATCGCAATAGTATGCGGCGATCATCATTTGTTTTAAACCGTGAAGCATACAAAGGGAGACGTTTGATTCAGATCAAAATAATAGACATTAGTGGTGATAACAGTGACACTGAAAGTGATGTTGTAATATCGGCTCAATATATAGTAAAAGATTTTACGGACAGAATATTAGATCAAACCGAAAGAGTGATTAAAAATATATCTGAAAATATAATAAGTGATTCTGACTGATGAGACGCATAATTGAATAAAATTATTTTTGAATAGATCAGTTAAATTAAATTAGAAGTGATTCTTAAGATGTTTAATCAAATCAGTAAGTAGTATCTCCCTGAATGCATTGTACTATTTAATTCATTAAATTTAAGATATGTTTTAATTTTCGATATTATATTAAAAACCTATTCAAATATCTGCTGTATTTTAATTCCTAAATACTCACCACTTTAATTCGTTAAAATATAATTTGGTAGAATAAAACAACAACCAGTTTAGGCAATAATTATTTTATTTTATTTAAAACATTAAATTAAATTCTTAGCTTACATTGAATAAATGTATATTATTATTATCATACCACTTTTTTAAGCACAATACATTTTTTAATGCACACATTTTCGTGTGTTGTACACAATTTAAATTTATATTAGGTTTTTTATAGTCGTGATATAATTTTAAAAAATTAGGACATCCTTTTTCTCCCACATCTATTATTTCACAGTTCTCACAAAGGCATTTGATCCACATAACTTTCTCAGTTCCTTTTGTTAACACTTTTTTCTTATTCAAATATGGTATTATAATTCTTTTGAATTCCCTGTAGTCAATGTGGCCTTCACTCCAGAAATATCCTCGATTTGCTTCTATCCACCGCACTTGTTTCTTTTCTTCGATCGATAAGTTTTTAAATGGATAGGGGGGCTTGACAAGAAAGGTTTGGGTATTTTCTTCGTTTAAAATAGACAATTCTTTTATAATAAAATTATTTTGTGTATCTTTGAATCCTTGTACATCCACGAATATATATTTTATTCTGCAAGGATTCATATTTTAAGATATTTTTTTTACTATATTACTCAACGGTCTGTACTCGATGATGGAATCGTTTAAAATAAGACAATATGCAGCTGTCTGATCAGGTATTTCTGAATGACATTCAAGTTCCACACGTACGCTAACTACAGGACCTGACTTAAGGTTTTCGCTTTGTCTAGAGCAATCGATTACAAACAGCGGTGCTTTTTCTTTGAATTCAGAAGTACTTAGCAGTGGTTCACTTCTGCGTCCATAATAAGATGTCTGAAACCTGACATATTGCTCATACAATAATGAATATTTATGATCATCAAGACTAATATTCAAGTTTTCATATGGAAAATAGTTAGAGTTAAGATATACTTTGACATCTCTTAAATTACAAGGGTCGAATTTTGATATATCGCGATCAGCTAAATTTTTTCTATTTGTTTGTAAGCCTATGATTACATATCTTGGCTTTTCAATCTGTGAGGACGTTTTAATTGACCAAGTATGCTTAGTTGTTTTAGGTAATAAGGGATACTCATATAAATCCCAATTTCTAAAAGCCAAATATAAAGAACGATCCTTTTCCAATAACTTTAGTAAATTAACTTTTTCTTTATCTGATACCTTGACGTGTGGAACGCGCCAAACTAACTTATTTATTATTATATCTTCAAGAACCTCACAAGATGGAACTTTCAAAGAATTCAAATTTGTATTACTGCGTAATAATATCAGTTCATGTTTACAATTCATAATTATTTTCTTATAATCTTCAGCAAAGCCCAAAATATTACTAAGAGGTATTGAGGCAGAAAAACTATTTCCATGGGTTGTTTTTGTTCCATTTATATCCCAACCCCAAGCTTTTGCTATCTTAGCTTCATTTTCATTAAATGATACTAAACTCTTCATTGTTGTAGTCATTCCAGCATTTTTGGTTCTATCTATTTCAACTCCATTTAGTTCATAACGAATATCTTGAAAAAGAAACAGTAATGGATTGTTTGTGAATTCCACAGCAGTAACTTTTAGTTTTGTATCCTTCTTTATGATGTTTACTGTTCCTTCTAAATAAAAGGTACTTGCTGATGGTAGTATGTATAAATCCTGCTGATTGATAGGTATGCGGATTTCATCATTCCTGTTAAAACTTGTTACGTAAGGTTTATATGAATGATATTCGATACCGTCTATGGTGTTATCGTATGCTGGTGAACTTGTTATATCCAAAATGTTCATTTTAATAGACCAATTAATTTCAGGAACTTTTTATTTTCCCTGGTCAATTTAATTTTTTTCTTAGTTGTTCCTTTTCGGATTGTTCGATGAGTACTGATGTGTTTCATTATTGAATTACTACTTTTATTGAAGTCGATCATCTTTTCCTGATATGCAAATATAATTGAACTTCTTCACCGCGTAGATTTATTAAATTATTATTAATATCTAATAATCTAATATTAATAGTGCTGACGTCAATTTGATTGACAGGAAAATAAATTATATTCTTTGGCACTTCTATTATTCGGTATCCTGGAGGCACGTTAGGAGCAAATTCATAAAGAATATGGCTTGGTTTTCCATTAATATATGATCCGCTCACTATATCACATTCGACTCTTACCACTGTTGTCGATAAAATGTTAACTGGGAGTTGCGACTCGTGTATTATATTGGCTTTAAGAGTTTTATTACCAAATCCTAGTAAAGTTCCTGGAGAATTAGCTTTTTCAAAATGGATATCTTTAGAGCAGAAGATAAACGATTTCAACGTGTTATTATTGCAAAATAAATTAAAAGCGACTCCTTTTTTTACGTTTGACTTTAGATAATCAGAAATATCTTGCAGTTCGTAAGTGCCTTCTGGTATGTCTACGACTTCGTTATTGTCATAATAATATTTATTGTTTCTGTTATCAATGTTAGGTATTGAATTGAATGTTGAGAAATATAACAGAGCACACTCGTATTCATCATCAAATTGTAAAGCTGGATAATAGGTAGTGGATAAAATAGAGGTGTTGCCTGTTATTGACAGCGTGAAAGACATTTTAGAAATGATGGTAATAAAAACACGTTTATAAATATATAGTCACAATACTTTATTAGAACATTTTATACAAATAGTATTAGCATAACATTTTTTCCAAAATTCACTTAGGAACTTTAAACATAAATGACCACAATTAGATGTATTAAAACGTTGATATCTACAATAATTGTATGTTATATTAAATTTTAAATATCTTATTAACTCAATTGGTGGCTTTAAATCACCAAAGCTATCAAAATACTCACAATAGTTAAAATGTTTTACATAGGCTACCCAATGGGTTCCTTCATTCTCTGAGCTATCTAAATTAACAATCGCACACTCAATGTCCTTAGGCTTTGGCGGCAATTCATTTCTCATGAAAACACCTCTAAAGTAAGGTATGTGTTTAGTAGCATACTCTAATATGTCTATATCAGTGAGAGCACGCTTGGGTAACCTTTCTATTAGTTTTTTGAACTATTTACAAAAAGACCATTGCCTTTTTTATATGGTTTTATATATAAGCCTTTTCCTAAGGCGATACTTTCCATCGTTTTATTATGACGTTGGGCTTCTTCCAAATTCTTTTTAGCTGCTTTATGATCATTTACAGCTTTAGTAATACCTGCTGCACCTCCAACCAATGCACCTAGAGCAGACAGTCCTGCGAATATTGGTATAAGTGGTAAAATACCACCTGTTTTTGGTAACGGTATTACACGAGGCAGACACACTCCTTTTTTATTTTTTATCAGTTTTTTCGCAGCTGAATATGCAGCTTTAATAGCTCTAGAATTGCTTTTTGGTTTTAATTTTTTCAGTCGTTTATGTATTGTAGAGACGATCGATTTAAATGTTCTCACGCCAGCACCATGCTTCATTTTGGTTTTCATCACTTTGCTCACAAGCCACGAAGACAGTTTTTCTCCTCTTCCTGCATTTTTCGATTTCATCCGTTGCTTTGCCATATTTAATAATTCTAAATCAGCTCTGTGTCGATATTCCAATTTATTTGAATTATCGTATGCTATATCGTGTCTCATGCAAGCATTATCAAGCTCATTAACTCCTTGATCACCTTTCAATAATCGTTTTCTTAATCTGGTACCAGGTCCACAGTAATTGTACCCAGGTAAATGCAATTCAAATGGTAAGTTATTTATGATGCTGTTAACGAGTCCACCACCATGCATAGCTGAGTTATAAATGAGATAAAATATCTAAATAGACTTAATTTTATATACTTAGGTATGTAACTCTATAGAAAAGATAATCATACAATTGCTCGTTTTTCAATCCAACTGTTTTCAGTACTAGGTAGACCTAACCACTTTACGAATAATTTATTACCTTTTTTTCTTATAACCTTTTCAATTAGATACACATTAGGACACTTAGTTTTTTGAAGTTCTTGTTCATAAAAACTTCCTAAAATTGGTTGATAGTGTAGATCTTCTATGGAATAAGTGATAGGTTTAGAACCATGAACTTTTTTAATCAAAAACAATTCCGTAGACCAGTTTGGGGTGTATCCTTTTTCAAAGTTACCTTTATATTTACTTATACGAACATGGTCACCAACTTCTAATTTTCTGGTCTTTGACAGACAATTAATTTCCTGTGATTTGATTATATTTCTCAATACTTCACTTTGGTTTGATTGGTTAACATCGTTTGGTTTATATTTTATTGTTCGATGTATTGTGTTATTGTATGTTGCCATAACACTTTCTAAAAGCTTTCCAATCCATTTATAACTACCATTCAAACTAAAATTTTTATACAACTTGTTCTTGAGAGTTTTGATTAGTCTTTCGACTATAGAAGCCTTTTTTATGGAATATGTAGAGTAATGATTAATTTTATTTTTTAGCATAACTTTTTTAAATTCATCGTTATAAAATTCTGTGCCCATGTCAGTTTGTAAGTTAACTGGCTTTCGATAATTTTTAAATAATAGCGAACTAAATGCATTTGCTATTTCGGATTTAGTCTTCGTTTTAACAGGGATAGCCCAGGAAAATTTAGAAAAACAATCTATTACAACAAAAATATACCTATATCCATTATTACAACTTTTTATATTTTGAAAATCCATAAGATCAGCTTGCCATAAATCATCAATTCCTCTTAATATTACAGATCGTCGAACAAAGTTTTTACGAGCTGTTTTATGAATTTCATTTACTATTTGTAGCTTACTCATTTCTTTGATTTAATGATTTGGTCTAATTCAGCCTTTGTATAATAATCTGCTTTTAAATTCTCAATGCCTTTTTTAACATCTGCTTTTAAATCGTTGAATATTATATCGACTTCTTGCTTTTTTACAAACAATTGAGATTGGCTGTCTACGTATTCCTTGTTCACAGCATCGGTATTTTTCAATGGAATTGTAATCCCAGTCAACCTTGTATTTTGTAAATCGAACTCTCCGGTTTCAGTTCGCATCAAGACTTTATCAAAATTTTCTAAAAAGTCTGGTAAACGCAATCGTTTATAAATATGATGTCCAAACTTATCCATTATTGTGAACTGATGGGTGTTGTTGACAAAGATCAAATGATACTATTTTTAGAAATGTATGCTATTTATTAAGGTATAATGTTGCTTTCGCGCAGTTCTTCTATAATAGATATTATTTCATTATCTAACCCAGTGTTACCAGCATCTTTTGAAGCAATCAATAGTTTTAATCTTTCAACCAGTTCATTAGGATTGTCCCAGTAAACGTAGTCAACATTTTTCTTCCACTGTTTCAACAGAGGTAGTCCTTTTCCTTGATGAAGTAAATCAGGTTGACTACTGTCAGTGCTCGCTGAAACTTTACGCAACTTAAATAGCGGTTTTATTATATTCAAGTATTTTCGACCTCTGTTACTTCTGATTGGTTTATTTGGATCGAATTCTCTTCGGTGCACATTTGTTTCTAGTAACATTATTTTATAATGTCTCAAATCTTCATCAGTTATTGCAGATATATTAGGTACTTTTTTAAACAGAAGTTCTTTTATACCAGGAGTATATTTGTACTTGTTTGCACCAACTTGAATATAATCATCAAAAAGAGTTACACGCGAAGATCCCATCATGTGTTTACCTCGTTCATTTCTCACGCCAAACGGAACATCTTGTAAAGTTTTGGAAGACATGGACCACGAAGAAATTTCTTGATCACTTGAACCTGATTGCACTGATTTAAATGATTCCTCATTTTCTTCATTATCAGATTTTTCTGAATTCTCATAGCTTTCATCTGAATCATTAGAGTCTCTTGGACTAAATACGTCGAACTCGATGTTAGAATCTCTCTTAAGAGTTTTGTGCTTGTCTAATGGACTTGAAGTTTCAAATTGTACTCCTTTAGTTTGGGAACACGTTTTAGATTTTTCCACCATTTCATTAAGAGGACTTGTAATTGGTTTAAAAACAGATTCCAAAATACTATTGTTTTCCATTTCAATATCTCGCATCTTTTTAACCTTATTTTTAACAGCTGCCGCAGCCTTTACAATTTGTCTCTTTAGATTTTTTTCCATATCTTTAAATTGAATTTCAATTGATTGAACTATTGTCAGTGTTCTCACGAAAGTGATAACATGTGTTTTTACTTCAGCTATTTATAGTAGGCTAGCAATAGAGTGTAATCAGAAATACAATCGTGTTATATTGGCGAATACTCGCCTACAAATTGGACACTTATTACCAATGGAAAAAGCACACTTTGCACAAGCCGCAGCATGACCACAAGGTAAAAAACAAGTGTTAAGCTCTTCTTCTAAACAAATTTTACAGATTATTGAAGATGATGTATTTACTATCAAAGGTAGATCATCCAGTGGAGTCTGTTGGCAATTTTTTTTAATTTCTTCGTATACATAATTTTTCATGCTCTTAACGTAGTCTTTTCCTTTCATTACTAAAACATACGGACATGACTGGAACCAGCGCGCATGCTCTACCCATGGTTGATCTTCGGAGTTCCAGTCTTTAAGCCTTCCATCGCAGTAAAAACAAATAACTCTGTCGTCACAGCCTGCATAAAAAAATCCTGCTTCAGCCATTTCTTGTGGTTTTTGTGTTAATCCTCGAGGCCAGGTATCGAAACTTCTTAAACGTTTGTATACAGTGGAGTATATACGGTTCACAGGATTATTAAACATGATTTCTATATTTAATTATTAAGTTTACTGCTATTAGCTGTTTACTTTTCAACACCTCGACAAGCATTGACATATTTACGACATACATACTAATGAAACACAACAAACGTATCGAATTTCTTTCGGTAACATCCTTTGTTTTTTTCACAATCCTTGTTAATCACTACATAACTGTAGGGTTCTTTCCATATATTTGCACACATTTCTCTAAATTCCTGCCACGTCATATCTGTATTGACGTGTTCATCATAAATATGTCTCATATTTATATCATCTTGCTTAAAGAGAACAATTAAATTTGCATTATCTCTCACTAACTGTTTTGGTATTTTGCTATAAGTCTGATTTAGATAAAAACAGTCTATATATTTATGTCTTCCCATTGCAAAATAGTCGCGCATATTATTTTGATTCTCACACGCTACGTCATCGAATATAATTATTGAGTTACATTTTGCTGCCTCTGGAGTAAGAACTTCTTCATTTTCATGATACTTAGAAAAAGTAACACCAGGAACCATTCGTAATACCTGTTCCAAATACATGTATCTCGGTTGATAAAGAGTTTTTGAATAAACATAAACATTTTTAAATTGCAAACCATTTTCATGTAAGATGAGTCCGATAGCCAAATTAGTTTTTCCACAGTTGGACGGGCCACATATTATACATCGTATTGTATTTGGTAAAAGCTTTCCATGACGAAAACTGCGTTTTTCAGAATTAATATTTATATTTTCGAATTTTAATGATATTGGCTGCTTAACGAACTTCATTGCAAGAGCGCTTTTCGCAGAATGATAAGTAATGTTTAGTAACCACATTAATAAACATTATAATTTTCACCGAAGGCTTTGAGAGTTCTAAAACATGTTGATCAAAATTATTACACCGGAAGCTTTGAGAGTTCTAAAACACAAGTGGCGAGAGATAATCAATTTTTAGTTATTGGGTGTTCTACTCCAGCCACATCTGTTGATTAAACGATATACCCAACTGCAACAAGTGAGCGCAGCAAGCGGAGCGAACGCAGTTGGGTATATCGTTTAATCAACAGATGTGGCTGGAGTAGAACACCCAATAACCACCTACTGATACCTTGATTACATCATTATGACTAGTGAATATTTTCACTAGCGCGGCATTTAAAGTCAATTTATTAGGGTTCCTAACATAAAGGGTACCAAATAAACACTTTCTAAGACTTTTTTGTTCGTTCGTCCGTCTGTCCGTCCGTCCGACCGTGTGTCTATATGTGCGCACTTTACAGATGTGTTTTACGTACTCTCGGACAGTTTTGATGCAAGTAGGATTATTCCTTAGTTATCAGGGTCTGTTTAATGGCTACTGTTTAGTAGAATTAAATCAGGTTTTTCTTTTTATGTTCAAAACAAGTCTGCTATGTGACCTACATGCACTCCAAATGTTAGTACCACGAAACACTCAGTACTTACATAAGTAAGTTGGTAGTTGGTCGCTTAGTAAACGAGCATGATAAATAAAATATCTAATACTATAAGAATCTTTGTCCTGACATACTGACTGACTGACAGACAATGCACAGCCTAAACCGCTGGTCGGAGAGACTTGAAATTTGAAGAGTATAATTGTCTTAATACGTAAGGGTGTATTAAGAAAGAATTTTCCAAAATTCACCCTTTAAGGGGATGAAATGGGGGTTCAAAGTTTGTATGGAGAAACAAGATTAGATAGTCTTCTGTCCGAAACTTCAAACAAGTGCTTTAGCAAAAAAAAATACGTGTTTCAGGTTTTTTTTTTAATTCCATCCCTAAGAGGGTGAAATGTGGTAACAAAGTATGAAAATCAATAATGTTTCGAATTGCGTTGAAATTTGGCATGCAGATAGTCATTATGACGTTAGTTCCCTCTGAGAAAGGATTTTCCAAAATCCACCCCTGAAGAGGATGAAACGGGAGTTCAAAGTTTGTATCAAGAAACAAAATTAGATAGTCCTTTCTATTCAAAACTTCACACAAGTACTTAAGTAAATAAATAATTAAATATATGTTTCAGGTTTTTTCGAAATTCCACCCCAAAGAGGGTAAAGTGGGGTAACAAAGTCTAAAATCAATATTGTTTCGGATTCCGCTGAAATTTGGCATGCAAATAGTTATTACGACGTTAGTTCCCTCTGATAAAGGATTTTCCAAAATTCACTCTTTAAGGGGATGAAACGGGGGTTCAAAGTTTGTATGGGGAAACAAGATTAGATAGTATTTTCTATTCGAAACTTCATACAAGTGCTCCAGTGAAGAAATAAGTAAATACGTGTTTAAGTTTTTTTTTATTTGCACCCCTAAGAGGGTGAAATGTGATAACAAAGTGTGAAAATCAATAATGTTGCGGATTGCGTTGAAATTTGGCATGCAGATAGTCATTACGACGTTAGTTCCCTCTGAAAAAGGATTTTCCAAAATCCACCCCTGAAGAGGATGAAACGGGAGTTCAAAGTTTGTATCAAGAAACAAGATAGATAGTCCTTTCTATTCAAAACTTCACACAAGTATTTAAGTAAATTAATAAGGAAATAGGTGTTTCAGGTTTTTTCGAAATTCCACCCCAAAGAGGGTAAAGTAGGGTAACAAAGTCTAAAATCAATATTGTTTCGGATTCCGCTGAAATTTGGTATGCAGATAGTTATTTTGGCGTAGGTATCCGCTAAGAAAGGATTTTTCAAAAAATTCCTCCCGGATACGGAACGGGGATTCAAAGTTTTTAAGGCGAAACAAGATGAGATGGTAATAATATGTTTTATTCGAAACTTTACACATACCAGGTAGTCCCAAAAGTACCCGGCCTGGCGTATAGATGGCGTTGCTACCTGAAAATAATGTTTGTGGTAGAAAGTACCAACCATAATCACATCCACAAAACAGCTTTTTTTTTAAATTCGAGGGTTATTACTATTGCAGCGTTTAAGTGATGAAATCAAGACAAAACGACCGCATTTAGCGAAAAAAAGTTTTGTTTCTTATAGACAACGCGCCAGTTCACAAATCTGTAGTTGCAATGGCCAAAATCAATGAGTTACATTTTGAAATACTTTCCCATGCTCCCTTTTTGCCAGATCTAGCTCCTTTAGACTATTTTCTTTTCCCAAACTTGAATAAATGGTTTGGGGGTTGTAGCGTTATCCCCGTGTATTTGGGGTTAACGTCTAATGAACGTTCATGATTGAAAATAAAAACAACAAAGTTCCATACAATATTTTATTGGACTCTATATAACACAAGACAAACTTATTTTCTACCCGTCACTAGTTAACGAAGGTTATATATATACCACCACAACTTAAAATTAGCCGCTTCGACCTGCCTAGGGCCTTCTGGGTCGGTATGTCGTCTCACAATGGTTGTTTGAAGGCTTTGGGAGTCCTAATGGAAATAACTCCCTAACTGATGTCGCCAACAGCCAGAGGTAATTTTACAAACGAATTCTTATAGCTAGTTATGTTGGAAGGTTGAAGACCACAATATTAGGCTGTAATAATACCTGTAGACAACAGGACAAATGAATTGTTTATACAATGGTATGGGTTGAAGTCATCCGTCTATACCGGGCTTAATTTAACTATGATTTTCAATCAGAACTACTATGTTTGTATGAGATGTAAATACAACTACATGGTCCGCTCAGTCTAGTTACAAATAATTAACTATCATGCCTAAAACGATTGCTATAATTCCTGAAGGGCAAGCGATGACGAGATGGGATGATGATGATTATTGAAATTACTCCGTATTGTTCTCTATTATTAAGTTTAAGGGGTGATTGAATGGGCGTGTCCGATGAGGGGCGAAGAAAGAATCTCCCTTGGGGTTCTCTCGATGATTGATTGGCAATGAAGTGATGGTATGATCACCCGATGTACCCGATGAAAATCCAAACGATTCAATCAATTAGGCGTGGCCCGGGGTGCAGTTGAGCCATGAAAAGCAGCACTTCCCGGGGTAAATAAATAAGGTAGTACCTGAGCGCAAGCTGACAAGGTCAGGTTATGGAAAAATAAACCTCAAGGGTAGGCAGGCATAGCGGAGATCAGTATCCGGGGTTCACGGAGTTCACGGGCGTGTCTGGGCTACCTCGCCAGGGTCCCAGGTCAACGGTCGTCGCTCAGGGTGACCCACACTTCCCTGAAACGTGAAACGAAAAACGAAAAGTGTCCTAATGAAATCACACAATATTGTCACAGTTATTTACCTGTTATTTAAAGTTATTGTCATATGATAGCGGGGAAAGTGGAGGTACTTCATCGTAGAATTCTAAGATTCCGTGCTAGCTTATTAATGAAGTCCGCATAATTAGAAAGCGGGGTGTGGGCAGAGAGATTTCTCTATACTACCCTTGGAATATCCATATCTCTGTATTCAAGACAACTTTGGGTCAGATTACGCTTGTAACTCGCTCCAAAACTCGGGGAAACTGCATGGTTTCACCATAGGAAAGCTACGTACACGAGGTCGACAACCCAGAAGATGTTAGATTATTAACGTAAAAGCGGATGAAACGGGACTCGTCTCCTCTTTGGGAGCGAACTACGCCACAACTACTACCTTTCAGCGTAGGTATATGCAGGTAAATGGGGAATAGCACCTAGGGCTAGACTTTTTAAGATATTTGGGCCTCATGGAGCCGCTAGTCTCGCGTTAATCGGCCCCGACTTCGACAACCTTTTCCGCCACTTTGCACTAGTTAGGAAGTACACATTTCTTGTGCGGAGGAATGAGAAAACACTGGGTACTCACATTTCGGGGTTTTTGCACTGGTTTAACTTTATTTGCTATCGAAGGCGCGGGAGGTGGCCCGTTGCCTTCACGTTCAGAACGAAAAAGTAGCCTTGTGTAGTACATGTACTAAGTACTAATATGAATGAATTCTCGACACTGAACTAGAATGAACTATTCCGTAAGTCTACTAGTACATAGTACATTTAGTACTTCGTTCGCGATTATTGTCTGTGATTCATGCTCATGCTCACGGAATGAAAAGGACGATGAACGAATGGGTTAGCGTAACTAGTGAACGAACGAGTGAGATGCACTCTATGCTATTTTCAACAGCTATTTTGAACATTATCGTAACAGTCATAGGGACTATTTTTAATTGAGTAATTATGACCTACTGTACTAATAGTACTAGAAGTCCGATCTAGTACAGCTGAAAGAATGTACTAGTTCGGAGCGATCTTTTTAATGACCGAGCAGGAACAAGCCTACGAAAAAGAAATGAAAAGGTCACTGTATGAACTGCGTAGTTTGCCACTGGCCGCGTGATGGGACACGGCACCTTTATATTATCGACTTTGTCGAGGTATCGATGAAAATATGGCCTTTCTTAATTTAAATTTAAGATTTGTATAGGAAACGTAGGGAGAAAGATAGCATTCGGTTCGTATTTAACGTACCTGATTTTAGATGTCCTTTTTACTGGTTTCCGGAAATGAAAAGAATAAAATGAATTAACTTCATCGTATCGAATTTCATAGGTCGGATGAATTCAATGCCTAAACGAGTAGCAAAATACGTCTGTGTGCAATACATACGACTTAGAGGATCGCCTCCTTCTTTACCGTCCGAAGCTTCTAGATCATATAAGCTAGTGTGCGTGACCACCGTGTTTTTCCGTGCGCCCTCTAAAGTTACCAGTTTCCAAATGTTGGCATGGTATCGGGAAAATTTGTATGACCTCCCATACTTTTAGGTTTCGGAGCGGACCTAGTTCGGGGGTAAAGACTTGACTAGAGGTCACGCGGAAGGTAAGAATTTTCTAGGAAACGATTAGGTAAGTCAGATTTCGGAGTTTTACATGTTTTTGAAGAAACATAGGGGAGATTTAACGATGATAGTAAAATAGGGAGTGGAAGATATAGAATGCGGTTAGAGACCACAGGGATTTAATTAATCGACTAACCGTAAGTAGTAATTATTAACACGGTTTTTAAGAACCTACATTAATTATTTTCGTAGGGTAACCTATCGAAGCAAATGACAACTTTATGTTGTTATCGACCTGGGTTTTTTCCCTTCACCATTTCAAGGTGTGTGTGGTATATAGATCGTATAGAAGAATGGCTCGACAACGTCACTGTCACTTCACAGCCTTACTAACCAAAATTAAGATGGACGCGTACCACAGGTGGAGCGACCGAGAGGTATACAGTAAGGAGACAGCTTTTTTATATGAGGGAACGAGACAACGTTCAGTTTGAGACGAGAGGGTCGTCTATGTTAGGTTTATGATTCTAGATCAGCGCCCCCTGCCCGGAGATAGCAGAACTAGACGCTATATACCGGCAGTTGGACCAATAAGAACTGCGAGCGGAGTACACGTCACGTATGATGTTTGATTTTTCCAGTCTTGATGCCCCTCTGGTCGTACAGATGGCGCAAAAAAAATAGAAGCCGTGCATTATTGCTGAGTATTTGCGATGGTAAATCGTATTCCTGTATTTCTACGTTATTTAAATTGAATTCGTATTTTGGAATGGTTACCCATTTAAGAATTATTATTTGAGAAGCATAATTAAATGCAATCTGCATTTAATTACGGGTTGTTGATTAACGTTCCGCTAGGTGGCGGGACCAGTAGGAAAGCAAAGGGTGACCTAGGCGATGAAAGAAAAGTGCAGAGGAAAATCGATAGATGGCGTGGAGATAAAAAGATTTAATGTAAAATGGAAATTATTTGTATTTTAGTTGTTTTATTTTATCTGGAGTTATGGGAATATCTAGTTATTTTTATGTCATTTAGGTAGTAATTAAAAAAAAACGAATTTTCGAAAAAAAACGACGTTACAGGGTAAAAGATTTGCCAATAATGAAGAGGTGGAGTGTGCGGTCGATGGCTACTTCAAGGAGCTTGACATTTCTTACTATAAAAATGGTATTGAATCAATTGAACATCGCTGGAAAAAATGTATCGAGCTAGAGGGAGACTACGTAGAAAAACTACTATGGGACTATCGGTAAGTACTTCTGTAAAAAAATAAGTGGAGGGTTAAAAAAAGGAATGGGACTTACTGCGCCGGTCTTTTGTGTCGTTTCCCTCCAGCGATCGTATGGAATCCTTGATGAAGAAGAACACGGAGGACGGGAGGCGGCCCGTCCGACAGCGCTGTCGATCGCGTCTCCTCAGCGAGGGAGAAGATTAGAGCGTGCGGCGACGGCTGTGCTCTGCGCGGTGGTTTTGAGACGAGTGTGTGCTGCGTGCGAGTGCGAAGGGAAGAGTAGAGGGAGCGGATTGTCTATGTGTGAGAGTGCGTATGTGTGCGTGTGGAAGTGTTTTGGGTGCGTTCATAAAAATATAAAGTTGAGTGTGAGTTTTGAATTATTGGCGCAGACAACTCCGCCGGCCTAGAGGTTTCCTCTAAATAGAATGAACTAAATAATAAAATAGCGTAAATAGTAACAAATTCATTAAGTTAGATTGATAAATTGAATAAATTCATTGCGAAATTGAGTAACAAATAATTAAATACTAAACTATTGGCTAGGTAGCGGAGCGAGCCGAATAACTGGTCTAACGTAACTTCCGGATGCCGTGCGAACCTTGCAAGTTCGAATGATCGAATCCTTGCCAGGGTATACTTCTTCCACTATCCCAAGAGGCCAGGAAAGCGGGTGAGCATTTTGATCTTTGATCACGACTACGGAGCCCAACTTAATCGGCTTAGTAGGAGTATTCCATTTCTCACGCTGTTGAAGAGAAGAAAGATATTCTTGACTCCAACGGCGCCAAAAAATATGCGTTAATTTGCTTACAATCTGGAAGCGCGATAATCGATTGTCTGGTAATTCAGTTAGGTCCTCAGCAGGTAAAAATTTAAGTGGAGTTACATTTAAGAAATGATTTGGAGTGAGCGTGGCAATCTCTGAAGTATCAGAAGACGACGGGCGAGTGCAAAGAGGACGACTGTTCAACAGTCCTTCAATTTGCGTAAGGACCGTAGAAAATTCCTCATACGTCAAAACACGGGCTCCTATGGCCTTTGCTAAATGCGTTTTGACACAGCGAATATTTATTTCACATAGGCCATTGAAATGTGGACCGTATGGAGGACTACGTTTGAATTGTATGCGATGATTCAATAACTCTTTATTCAAATAATTATTGTAAGAAGTGGACTGTATAAATTGATAAATTTCATTTAATTGCGTGCGTGCGCCGGAGAAACACGTCGCACCGTCAGAATAAAGAAGCGCGACGGGGCCTCTGCGACTTATAAAGCGTTTGAATGCAGCTAAAAATAGTTCAGCGCTCAAATCTGATACTAGTTCTAGGTGCAACGCCTTTGTAGTGAGGCAGACGAACAGACATATATAAGCTTTGTGGCTTTTTACACCTCTATGCCTTATGTGCGTAACATAATAAGGCCCTCCGTAGTCTACCGAAGTTTTTACGAACGGCTTCGCCTCCGAGACCCGGAACGCGGGCAGATCTCCCATTTGCGGAGCAGAGTACTTTGGGTTCAGCCGAAAACAGACGTTACAGGCATGAACTCGCTGACGGACCAAATTGCGAGCCGAAAGAATCCAATACCTTTGACGAAGTAGTGGGAGCAGTAACGCGGGTCCAGTGTGAAGATTGGTAACGTGAAAATGATCGACAATGAGCTGAGTGATGCGTTCTTTAGCAGGAAGTAGTATTGGATGCTTCTGCCCGAAACTTAAGTCTGAGTGTTTGAGCCTACCACCGGCTCTCAAAATCTGATCGTTTTCGTCAATAAAGGGACTGAGTTTAATGATGCGTTTACTACATAATTTATTACCTTTTATAGCGACAATATCTGCGGCAAAATGCTTCTTTTGAACATAGCGTAAAATATAGCTTTCCGCGAATTCTAAATCAATGACGGTAATAACGTCATTCTTTGGAAGTAGTTTCATGAATCGAAGGACAAAGACAACAACACGTAGCATTTTTGTCCAACTCGAAACGCGTTCTGAAATGCCCTGCACTATGTCCGTTTCGTTTAGAGGCGAGTCCGATGCATTTGAGACTAGAGCGACCGGTTTCGATTCTAGTAATTCGTTTACGTTAGAATTAATTTGAAACGGTTTAACAGGCCATTCTGCGACAGGGTCACGGAGCCAACAAGGACCGTGGAACCACATATCACAGTCTAAGAGTGCGCTAGGAGTGACTGGCCTAGAAATGATGTCAGCCGCGTTATCATGAGTTCTGACATGATACCAGTGAATAGCAGGTAGTTTTGAGTTTATTTCCGTGATGCGATTCGCAACAAACGTGTGAAATTTGTACGACGGCGAATGAATCCACGTGAGTGTGACAGTTGAGTCACAAAAAGCGTAAATGTCATCTATATGACAGCGTTGGTTTAACGTTTCACGTACAACGCTGATGAGATTTGCTAGCAGCAGGGCGGCACATAGCTCTAAACGCGCGAGTGTCATTTTTTGAAGAGAGGCTACCTTAGATTTTGCGGTTAATAAATTGACTGAACCAGCCGTGTTCCGGTCAGAGCTAACACGGACGTACACATTAGCTCCATAACATAATTCACTTGCGTCCGAGAAACCGATTATAGTTATGTGCGAGTTTAAGTAAATACCTATATGCCTAGGTATTTTCATCATTTCTAATGAGGGTAGTTCATCACGAAACTTTATCCATTTGTTGAGGACTGAAATGGGTGCGGGATCGTCCCAACCGAGATCAGATTTCCAACAATCTTGAACGAGAAGCTTCATGAAAGCGGTGACAGGACAGAGCAAACCTAGCGGGTCGAACAAGCGTGCGGTAACTGAGAGAATTGTGCGTTTCGAACACTCGGGAACGTCAGAGTTGATTTTAAACTGAAAATAGTCATCTACGGGTTGCTACTGCATACCGACTATTTTCGTGTTCGCGGCAGAAGGATTGTCTGAATCAAAATCAATTATTTGCGGGTTTTTCTGAGATGACGGTATTTTGTTCAAAAGATCAAGGTCATTGGAAATCCACTTTGTGAGGTTGAAACCGCCGGCCTTGAACATCTCCACCATTTCGTCGTAGATTTGTTCTGCCTTTTCATGTCCGTCTACGGAGTTAAAATAGTCGTCCATATAAAAATGGTTATTTGTTTCGTACGCAGCGAGAGGAAAGCTTGTACTACTGTCGGTAGCAAGCTGGCGTACCGACCGCATCGCTAAGTATGGCGAGCTGGTAACTCCGAAAGAAACCCTATTGAATTGAAAAATACGTATTTTAGAATCGGGGCGAAACCTATAGAGAATGCGTTGTAAAGAGTGATGTTCCGGTTTTAATAAAATTTGAAAATACATTTTTTCAATGTCAGCGGTGAGAGCGGTTGAAAACATACGTAAATTAATTAAAAGTTCAAAAATATTATTTTGTAGATTCGGGCCTTTATAGAGTAAATCATTCAACGACTTTCCACTTGTCGTCGGACAACTAGCGTCCACAATTATCCGTGTTTTCGAGCTAGATTTTTCAGGACGATAAACTGCTCTATGCGGCATGTAGTAACATTCATGACTTCGTTTAAAATCATCGACTTCAGTTAAATAACCTTTTTCAATATAGTCCCGAATCGTATCATTATAATTCACGCGCAAATCCGGGCAAGCGTCGAGTTTCTTTTCTAAAGTGAGTAATCGGCGTTTGGCAATCGAGTACGAATCACCTAACTCGGAAGGTTCATTTTTAAATGGCAATTCTACAATGAACCTACCGGTAGAATCGCGTGAGTAGGTATTCGTAAAACATCGTTCACAGGCTTCATCATCCGCACTCATGTGAACTTTATTAGGAACACTTTCCAGTTCCCAAAACCGTTCCGTAAGACGCGAGAGCGATGGCGAGACATCAACCGAACAGAAGAAGTTCTTATCAGTGTCCGACTCGCGCGAGTTATCCTGCAAAGAACTGTCCGCGGACTTACAAGCCGCCCGACCCATTACGATGTAACCTAAAGTAGTTTTAATCGCGACAATAGGCGAGAGGGGCGATGAAACCTTGTCACCACAAAATATTTCAGGTAGTAATTCACTGCCGAGTAAACAGTCAATTTCACCGGGAACATCGTAACAGTCATCGGCTAACGGTAAATCGTCAAAGTATTTGAGTTGCGCCGTGTCGATATATGCGTTTGGTAATTTGTCCGTAATTGTATTAATTACTCGCGCGGTAATATTATAGCTAATATTATTATCGAAACGTGAGTGAATTTTAAACGAGGCAAAACCTAGCGAGGCGCTCTCGGTTTGTCCTATGCCTAGTATCGGCGAGATATTAGGTTTAATTGCGAGGTGTAGTCGATCACAACATTCCTTAGTTATGAAATGACTCATCGAACCGGTGTCGATCAAAGCTCGAAGATTCGAGCGCGT
The DNA here is from genome assembly GCA_954871355.1 of Cabera pusaria. Lineage (NCBI taxonomy): Eukaryota > Metazoa > Arthropoda > Insecta > Lepidoptera > Geometridae > Cabera > Cabera pusaria. The sequence continues at coordinate 17,436,907 of OX940896.1, forward strand.
ATTATTTTTACCGATTACTTGTACCAAAGCGGTAGGTAAAAGCACGGAAGAGGATTGCGTATTTTGCGTATTAGCGTGCAGAACTAACCCGCTCGACTGCGACCGAACCGCTGCTGCCGAGCTAGCTGGCTGAGCGGGCGGTGCGCGCGCGGCGGAGGCCGGTCGTGATTCACGGCCAGACGGATGCGCGGTATTTTTTAAAGCATCTATGTGAAGTAAACTGTGGTGTTTTTGTTGACAAACAAAGCATCTATTTTTAGACTTACATTCGTTAATATCGTGAAAACCTAGACAATTTTTACAATAGCGATTCCTACTTACAACATCATTTCTTCGAGGCACATTTAACTGTATAAAAACAGAGCATTTAAATAGCGGGTGGACAGGATTGTTACAAAGAACACACAAAGTCTTTGGTTGGTTATTACCCTCATCATTTTCACTATTAATGACAAATGCACGGGTTGACCGTGACCTAATTTCCTTATCTTTAAAGGCGTTATTAGTCGGTCGCGGAGCCGAACGTAGCATATGTATCTTGCTTTGTTCGGAAAGAAATTGCGATACATGTTTAAATGTAGGTATTTCTAAGTGCCGATGCGTTTGTTCGAATAAGTCGACCAATTGTTTATCGAGCTTAGATAAAGCGATGTGAGTAATAATATAATCTGAGAGATCATCAATTTTTAATTGTTTTAGGGCACTTTCAGACGTACAGAAATGTTCAATAAATGTGTCGATATTTTGATTGGATTTAAAATTTAACATTTTATCCAAATAAAGCGAAGCTTGAACTCGAGTATCTTGGTATTTAGAGATAAGCGCTTGCCAAATGATTTCATAATTAGTAGAAATAGGGGGTATACCAGAGCAAACGGTTAACGCCCTTCCACTGAGTTGACCGATTAAATATTGCACCTTTTCAGTGTTAGATAATTGTAAGTTATCGTGAATAATGCTTTTAAAATTTTCATAAAAGATAGGCCATTTACAGGGAGTCCCATCAAATGAAACTAAAGCGAGTGCGGGGAGTTTAGGTTTATGTAAAGCAGAGTTATTTTTGTTTTCACTTATAATAGCGTTTTCTGTACTTTTAATATAACAGTACAGTTCATCGAAAGCGGTCAGACAACCGTAATTAGGTTTCACAGTAGGGTCGTCTTGTAGATAAGCGAGCATTAAGTTATCTACTGTCTCAATGAAATCTGTACGTGTTCGTTCTAATAATTGAACTCGAGCCATAAATTGAGATTTATAAACAGGTTGCGAAATCTTTAAGCTTAGATTATACAAATCTTGCGTGGTTTCAAATAACCGTTCCTTTTTCGCTTCCATTAATTTAACCTTGATGTTAATAGGATCATCATCGACTACAGGTTTTTGCTTAGACATGTTGCAATAATTAAATGAAACGAGTAATTACCACAAAATATAATAAATTAACGGAAGGAAAAATTAACTTCTATGAGGAACGATCTAGACGCGGTGAGAGGTGGGTATGCCAATGTGAAAAATATGAAAATATATATAAATGCTATATTTATTTAAAAGTTAATATACAATATGCGTAGAATATATAATATATATTAAAAGGAGTGTATTTGCGTTGAAAAATATACAGAGATTAATGAGATATTAGCGTTTTAATGCGTGTACGTAGGGTAGATGAATAAAGATAGCGTAAGTTGTGAGATAATAAATTTAAATAAATATGAGTTTAAATGCGTATATTATTGTTGAGTATTGAGTAATGCGAAGCGTGCGAAGGATATCCGGGATCGTAAGGACCAGGACTTGGAGGGTTAAAAAAAGGAATGGGACTTACTGCGCCGGTCTTTTGTGTCGTTTCCCTCCAGCGATCGTATGGAATCCTTGATGAAGAAGAACACGGAGGACGGGAGGCGGCCCGTCCGACAGCGCTGTCGATCGCGTCTCCTCAGCGAGGGAGAAGATTAGAGCGTGCGGCGACGGCTGTGCTCTGCGCGGTGGTTTTGAGACGAGTGTGTGCTGCGTGCGAGCGCGAAGGGAAGAGTAGAGGGAGCGGATTGTCTATGTGTGAGAGTGCGTATGTGTGCGTGTGGAAGTGTTTTGGGTGCGTTCATAAAAATATAAAGTTCAGTGTGAGTTTTGAATTATTGGCGCAGACAATAAGTAAGTACGTGTTGTAGGATTTTTCGAAATGGGGTAGGTAACAAAGTATAAAAATTTGGGTTTTTCGGGTTTTATAAATATGAATCCCGATTTGCCTTAGTCACGCGATAACATGAAAACGGGTGAACTGATTTGGCTAATTCATATTTGATGTCTTGAATGACATAATCGTTTTTAAAAAAGAAAAGTTTTAAGTAAATGAAAGGAGTTTTAATGCGGGCGAAGCCGCGGGGCACTTCTAGTGATAGGATTAAATTTTAAGACTTAAATTTAAGTATTATCTTTGCATTTTTTTTAAGATTGTAAAAAATATATCACCATGTTCAATGATGTAGCCTCAAATGAATTCTTAGAAGAGCCTTTGGTATAATAATCGTATTTTTATTAGTTTTTAAAATCTGACATTTATTTATTTTAACCGAAATACTTGTTTTACTTCCAACCTGGGAGCATGATTCATTCTCGACCGCGTCGTCTTTACCTTCAGCAGGAACAGTGACCGGAGGTGTGCACAATCTGCAATCAAAAAAACCAGCACATAACCGCTATCTAACCTTATGATAAGTAATAATGCGCTCGAATAAGCGTCTCAGCTTGACTTAATTTGGTAGCGGCAGAAGGATCTAAAAATTGCAAATCTGTCCCAACCCGCCTCCTAAACAGGCTGGCACTACATTATCATACTGAAACTCGGCGAACTGATTGGCAATACATATGTCCTTGTTCGGTGGGAGGTTCGAGCAACAGCCGAAGCAAACTACCAGCGGTCACCGTTTAGACTTGACATACAATTATCATCATCATCATAATTAGAGGCAGCATCAGCCCACATCACTCTCCTGCTGGACATACTGTATCTACGAAGTAATGCCACTAAGACGGCCGCCTGCCTGACGTACTCGTCGAGTGAAAATTTCCGTTACATAGATACATATATAAAAATCACGCCTTTTTCCTGTTGGGGTAGGCAAGGACTACTTCTTTCCATAATGCTACGATCCTGACATACCCTTTTTTAGGGTTCCGTACCCAAAGGGTACCAACGGAACCCTATTACTGAGACTCCGCTGTCCGTCTGTATGTCTGTCTGTCTCTCAGTCCATCTGTCTCCAGGCTCTCATGAACTGAGATAGTTAGACGGTTGAAATTTTCACAGACGATGTATTTCTGTTGCCGCTATAACAACAAATACTAAAAACAGAACAAAGTTAAAGTATTCTAGGCCTAGCGTGTTCACGAACTTCGACCACATCAACGCATACCACCAGTGGTCAAACGCTAGTCTATAAGAAATAAAAAAATAAATATAAACGTTCAGCATTTAAACTAAATTATTATCAAGGTTAATCCAAGACCAATTTTTGACATAAACACTTATAAAAAAAATCACAAGCGCCTTCTATTTAGGTGCCTACAGTGATTATTTTTTCTGTGTAACGTAAATGAACGTCATTGTCAAGTATATTAACTTTACTCAAGCGCTTCTTAGCCAGTACAGTGTCAGCTTTTCAAAAGTAAAGTATACTGACATATTTAATTAATATGCAGTTATTGACGGCTTTGTATTTTGCGCTATCCACATTATGTGTTCACGGAGCAGGTAAGTTATAATATTAAAATATTTTCTATTGTTGTTTTTTTTTTATTTTAGTTCAGTAATGATAACCTTATATGATATTTTTAGACCTAAAGTTTAAATACCTTAGAGACTAAAATTTTCTTTTGATACATTATTAACCGACTTCACATAAAAGGAGGAGGTTCTCAATTCGTCGGAACCTTTTTATTTTTGTTTTTTATGTATGTTCACCGATTACTCGATGATGCCTGAACTGATTTGGAAAATTCTTTTTTTGTTTCAAAGGGTACCTTTTCCAGGTGGTCTCTCTTAAATTTTAACGAAATCGGTTGAGCCGTTTTTAATATATCAACATTTGTATTACGATGCATTTACTTATCTCGACGACATACTACCATAGAATAAAGACAACATCTATGATACTACTAACTACTGGCACAGATAATATAAAAATAATATAAAAAAATATAAAAAAAAACGGATAAAAAACAAAGTAAAGGTAGCAGGCGGACTAGCAGAGGTTATACAATATATACAAATATAAAAAGTCTACGAGTATTCTTTTATCAGGTATTTTTTTTGTGCCTTTGGATTATGGATCTTTATTAGAGGCTTTTAATTAACTTGCCATTTTCAACCGACTTCCAAAAAGAAGGAGGTTCTCAATTCGTCTGTATGTTTTTTTTTCTTCTTTTTTTGTGTGTATGTTACGCGATTACTCCGTCAATGTGAACCGATTCGAATGATTATTTTTGTAATCGGTAGGGTTTCCGAGGTGATCCCATTGTAATTTCAGCGAGATCGAAAAAGTATCTCCAGAGATATGACGATAAACGTCTCAAACGTGCAACTGAAATTGACTCCCGGGGCATGGAAGTCGGTTGTTTTAGTTTTTAAACTATCTTATATGTATGTATGTTTTTATGTTTTACTTTATAGTATGTATGTATGTTTGTATTGGTCAAATCTTAGATGCCAGATTAGAACTGATTCCTGATGTTCAGTTGAACTCTTTGCATACATATGTAAGTTCGGTGATAATGCAATATAATTGTACCATCGAGCTGACCTGATGATGGAGCTGGACTGTAGGGACTGGAACACCGTAATGGCAAATATTAGGCTATCATTTCCTTTTTTTGAAATCTCGTACAGCAGACCTTAATTTTGTAGAATTTTAATTTTAGTAGAATTTTAGTACCTGCTGAATTTGAATCCCTGCCACACAATTACATATTTAATCTGATACCTTATATAGGTATGTCATTGACAATATGAGTCCATTAACATATAATTAAATTAATAAATAGATATGATCATCTGTTTAAAGTTATTTTTAAAAATTATTAATGACGGTCATTGCTACCTGCTGTTAGACCTAACAGCGTCCGTTGGCTGAGACCTACACGTGATTTCTAGGTTAACTTAATGTGACCATAAGTAGGCTTCGAATATGGTTCTACCCATTAAATAAAGATGTGCCACCAATTGGTTTGCCAAGTTTTGGCGTGATGTGCTAACCAGTTCAGAAGACGGTTAGATACCTACAGTTGGAGGTTTAGACAAATGTCGGTTCACTTTCGGATAAGGTCGATAATTAACATCTTAGACCGCATCGTCACTAAGATAGTGACGTAAGTGAAGTGCATTTCTAATAATGCTTCACTACATAGTAAAAACCAAAGTCGCTGTCGTTGTCTGTCCGTCCCTATGTATGCTTAAATCTTTAAAACTACGCAACGGATTTTAAAGCGGTTTTTTTAATAGATAGAGTGATCAAGAGGAAGGTTTATATGTATAACTAGAAGTGCCCCGCGGCTTCGCCCGCGTTAAAAACTTCTTTTATTTACTTAAAACTTTTCTTTTGTAAAAACGATTCTATCATTAATTACATAAAATAAGAATTAGCCAAATCGGTTCACCTTTTTTCATGTTATCGCGTGACTAAGGCAATTCGGGATTCATATTTATAAAAACCGAAATACCCAAATTTTCAGACTTTGTTAACTACCCCATTTCAAAAAATCCTACAACACGTACTTTATCTCATCTTATTTCGCCATTTTTGCCAACTTTGAATCCCCGCTCAGTATTTGGAAGGAATTGTTAGAAAATCTCTTCTGTGCGGATACCTACGTCATGCCAAATTTTAGCGCAATCCGGAACAATATTGATTTTCCCACTTTGTTACCCCATTTTACCCTCTTAGGTGTGTAATTAAAAAAAAACCTGAAACACGTATTTACTTATTTATTTTACTCGAGCACTTGTATGAAGTTTTGGAATAAAAAATACTATCTCGTCTTGTCTCTCCATACAAACTTTGAATCCCCGTTTCATCCCCTTCAGGGGTGAATTTTGAAAAATCTTTTTTTAGAGGTTACTAATGTTGTAATAACTATCTGCGTGCCAAATTTCAGCGCAATCCAAAACAATATTGATTATCACACTTTGTTACCCCATTTCACCCTCTTAGGGGTGGATTTTCAAAAAAACCTGAAACACATATTTATTTATTTTTTTACTGGAGCACTTGTGTGAATAGAAAAGACTATCTAATCTTGTTTCTCCATACAAACTTTGAACTCCCATTTCATCCCCTTAAAGGGTGAATTTTGGAAAATCCTTTCTTAGTACACCTTTACGTACTAAGACAAATATACCCTCCAAATTTCAATTCTCTACGACCAGCGGTTTAGGCTGTGCGTTGTCTGTCAGTAAGTCAGTCAGTCAGTATGTCAGGACAAAGATTCTTATAGTATTAAGAAACCTACGAAACCTACATACATATATCGATCTTTATAGACGTATATAGATAGGTGTAGTGTGTAAAGTAGGTGTTTCTGTTGTGGTAGGACTTTTGCTAGTCCGCCTGGGGCGGTACCAGCACTTTTTCAATTAATTATCAGCCGTGAAATAGATTTTTTTTTCGGTTGAAATGGCAAGGTGTCCAGTAAAATTACAGGGCATGGGAGACTCAACTTCTTTATGTCTCAAGGTAACAGGCGCAGTGCAGTGACATGCAAATTCTGGACAGCCAGAATTTTGCATGCCGCTGTATCGATCGATCGTACGATATTTATAGTCGTCATCGCTTACCATCAGGCGAGCGTCGTGCTTGTCCTATTACGTTTTACCATAAAAAAATGGTTCATTGATTGAATTTAACGCTGAAATCGGGTTTTTGGTTTGTACAATTTAATAAATGTACGAAACTCGCAGAATGCTTCTAAGTTTCTATAACCGCTAAAAGCTTTTCCAAATACTGAAATTCTGCATCAAAATGAGCATTTACCAAATAAAACAATTTGGCAGTGAGTTTGAAATAGGTATTTGAATTCAAATTAATTGTCAAGTCCCTTGTTACGGCAAACTTAGCATAATTTTGGGCAACGTCTTATAATTTATTCATGGAATATGTAACAATCGCTCAATAGAAAATTAAGCATACTATCTCCATATTGTACGATAAAATGATATGTTTTTTTTTTGCATAAATTACCTATGCATCGGCTTATGTCTGACTACTAGCTCGTCTGTTGGTTAGTAATGCAGGATGATAACGCATAAGAATGGGAACTGTCACTCAATGCATAAATAAATAATTAGTCTATGGTATTGTCAACAATAGGGTATTTTACTCTATATGAGAAAAAAAAAATTGAAATAGCTTAGGCAAAAAGCAGTCGGTAAACGTTATATTTAGTTCATAAAATAGCAAAAAAAATTTAAAATTCAATTCAAAGGTTTCAGCTTTTTTAATCTGTTTCATAACACCAATAAATAGTAGTCGCCAACAGTAGCAATGTTTATACGTCATACGGCTATGTAAACTTAGAAGTGTCAACTGTCAACTATCATATCACTGCATTTGTGTACACAGCCAACTGACGTCTTGACCACAGAGCAATATGGCGTCCACTGCATCCAGCATTTTTGTTAAATTACGCGTAAAATTTGAAAATGCAAAATTTAAACTCATTTTTATGACACTTAACGATTGAATAAAAAAATTGTTAATTTTTAGTGATTCAATAGCGCTATAAAATCTAATTGAGATGCTTTTCAAAAATAGGTGTAATATTCTATTCACAAACACTTTTGAGTTTGGTATCGGTATATCAATATACCAATCGCCAACGTTCATACCACGTTGAAAACACTGGTTCTCGTCCGATCACCGCAGTTAAGTAACGTCGGGCATGGTCAGTACTTGGATGGTGTGACCGCCTGGGAACACCACGTAATCATAGAAAAGATAATAAATACTACGTAACGTAATGTTGGCTTTTTGCTTGTTCGCATAGTGCTGCTTGTGACTAGTGGGTATTGGTTATTTAATTCTTTACATTGATAAATCCGTTTCGTAGCTTTTTACGCGTAAAAACAAGTATTAGGGCATATTATTATACATTATTTTAATGCCACATTCCTTCGTCGTAATTGTTAAAATTCAACAATTAAAAAAACACCTCTTATTATGTAAGTACTTAATTATATGGTCATTATATAGTACAAGGCTTACATTTTCCGCTACATTATGATAATTGTATAAAATCTAGTACTAATGGTTCATTTACTTAATGATCTTCTATTATATTCAACTGCATTATATGAGTAGATATAATTTTCTATTATTATCTACGCGCGATGAGAATGAAGAAAACAATAGCGTCATGAAAATATTTAGGTAGTCATATTATGTACACAAAGTTCGTACTACAAGGGTAGAGATTTAAATTAATTATTATTCATCAATAAGATATATAATAAAAAAATATAAATTATGTATATAAATTAACATAGTATATAAATTAAGTAAAACGTTTTTTGTTGTGCAGCAGAATATTCGCATGTACACGGAAACATATATTCACATTTAAAAAAAAATGAAGCACGCCAAATATAATTAAAAATGTAACATTCCAAATGTTCTTTCTTTGTTTTTTTTTTGCTCTTCTTTCCATGTTACTGCTCACCGCTTTACATAATGTCGTTGCTTCACCTGGGCCCAGGGCGTCAATGTGTTTTTAGGGTTAAAAAGCGGTATTAGCCCAAAGGCTAAAGCTTAGGACACACCGCAGAGTCCTGCGAGCGCGATCTAGGTGGCGATCAGATAGCGCAGTAGTATTTGTACCGACTGGTTCACACCAAACGCGATCAGAAAACAATTGAAAAGTACTGAGATCTCCCCGCAGATCGCAGGACGCCACGGTGTGGCCGTACCTTAAGGCGTCGGCCTAGCGATCGTGAAGTCGTGAGTTTAATACACACCCACTTTTCTTTCGACGTGAACCCATTCCAGACAAAAGCATATTTGCTTAGTTGGAAGGGTTAATAAGAGTACTAGTAATGTGCAACCCACATTGCTTGTAAGTTTAAAAAAAACCAGCCAAGTCGAGTTGAACTTGCTCACCGAGGCTTCCGTACCAATTTCTCAGACTAGGTTAAAAAACAAATTTAACCTTGTAGTTTGATTCATAGAAAATGTATGGCACTAACTAGAAATAATAAGTTTGTAATAGCAAATTAACTTTTTTTTAGTTATTACACCACATATTTACGGTTTTCAGGTTTATTCCTATATAAGTGCTTCAAGACCTTGCTTTTCATGATTCTAGGTCAACGGGAAGTACCCCATAGGTTTTGATTCCCTTGTGAAAGCGCAAAATATGCGAAAATATGCGACATAAAGGTCATATCTTTTGATCGCATTGACATACAAGTTTAATTTTTTCACAGCCATAAGAGACCATAGACTTCAGTATTTGATATAATTTTAAACTTGATATCTTTGCGCGTTCCTGAGATAAAGGATTCTTGACAGACAGACAGACAGACAGAAATACAGACGGACAACAAAGTGATTCTATAAGGTTTCCTTTAACCCTTTGAGGTACGGAACTCTAAAAAATAAACAAAGTGTTTTTAACGAAGTTGTATTATTTCCTTTCAGTACTTCAAGTAGATAAATGCAGCCTCGAAGACACTACATGTATGACAGCAGCGTTTAATAAAGTAAATTCTATCTACATGGAGGGGATACCTGAAATTGGGATTGAAGTGCAGGATGTTATGGAATTGCCAGATATCAAGTTTGACCTTTCTGGTCTCCAGTTCGGACTTAAGGAAGGAAAGTTAAAGGGTCTTAAGAGTTCGGTGTATGATGAAGTGAAGTAAGTAATTAAATATTTTTGCTAGTTTTTTAGGGTTCCATAGTCCTGACAAGGAACCCTTATAGTTTCGTCATGTCCGTCTGTCTGTCTGTCTGTCTGTCTGTCTGTCTGTCAGAGGTTTTGCTAAGAGACCGTTAATACTAGAAAGCTGTAATTTTGTGAGGGTATGTAAATAAATGATGCCGACAAAAAGCTGAAATAAAATTGTGAAAAATATTTTTTTTAGGGTAGCTCCCCTAGCTAGAAAGCTAAGAAGCTAAACTGCTGGCTTAAAAAATCTGAAAAAATTCGTGATAAAAGCGCATTTCATGTAATTTAAAGGAAAATTATAGTGGTTAAGATAACTTTATTAGTTTAGCAGTAATAGTCGTTGAACTTGGGTGTTGGATAATTTTGTACCAAATACAAAATCCTTAGAATAAATCCTTTAATGTGACAAAGACGGAGTACCTAGTTGCTTGTTTATAACGGGTAAAGACTTGCATTGAATAACAGGCTACTACGGAACCCTACACTGTGCGTGGCCCGACACGCACTTGGCCGGTTATTATTAAGCTAGTGCCAAGTGTTAAAATTCGTCAAGGTTTTCTGAATTCAAGTCATAAAGATTAGATTTCAGGTCAAATTGAAGTCATAGTCTAGTCCAAGTCATACCATCATTAAAAGTGTGGACTTTACTAAACACACATTTTAACATTTCCGCCAAAACTACCTAGTAGCATTTACGCCAAACGTAACTTTAAAATATATAGGAATGACTTTGACAATGACATTTGTTATGTAAAAAAGTCAAGTCCATACATTTTGCAGTTGCGTTTGGCATTCATGCCTGAATGCTAACAGAAATGGATTTTGACTCGGATTGCAGAGCGGACTGCTAGCAAGAACCAAATAACTTATTTACGCAGTAATAGAATAATGAATGCTAAGTTCTATTGTTCATAGTTTAGGTAAGGGAAAGCTTTATCAACACAGTTTTAAACTAAGCAAAAGGCAAGGATTGCATTTGTAATATTACGAATGTTTATTTGCTTCAGATTAACGAGATTTTGCATTTGAATAAGTACCTACGGTATTTGTGGTAAAATGTAACTTGACGTCATTTTATTGCGGATACAATGTCAGTTGGTAATAATAACTCTAATCTGGTAATAATAGCGGTCTTGCTCCAGTTGACATAATTATAGTTTTTTTTTTTACTTTAGTTATGGCTCAACACGATAAGTGTCAAAGTATTAAAGTATTACAATCGGTTAAGTTTTTTTAAATTCCAGTCGTCAAGCACGACTTTAATCTTTTTACAAAAACTTGGTACTATGAACATTTTTTAAAACGTGGAAGAACACAAGATTTAGTTAAAATTCAAAGAGACAACACACTTTTTCATGCTCCCGCCAAAACTCATAGTTTCAATTGCCAAAGAATTTAAATTTGACAACGTAAATTCGTAATTATATAACAAGATATAGATTTCGAAGTTCGCCAGCCGGCGTCCAATTCTCGCTAATGCCCTGGCCTACCGTCAGCCGGTGGCTTTTGGAATTTATATATGTTTTTTCAGGGTTCCGTAGCCGAATGGCAAAAAACGGAACCCTTATAGATTCGTCATGTCTGTCTGTCTGTCCGTCCGTATGTCACGGCCATTTTATTCCGAAACTATTAGGACCACAGAATTAAAAATTGGTAGGTAGATGTATTCTGTGAACCGCTTACCGATTTTTACATAAAAATAAAAAATATAAAAGCTTAACGGGGGCATACCATACATGGAACTGAAACAAAAAAAATAATCTTCAAACCTATACATGTGGGGTGCTTATGGATAGGTCTTTAAAAATGATATTGAGGTTACTAAAATCATTTTTCCTCAAAGTCAATCATTTAAAAGTTAGGTGCGTCTAAAGTGGTAAAATGTGTGTCCCCCCCCCTCTAACTTTAAAAGTAAGGGAGTGAAAAATCTAGAAAAAATATATTCTATAGATCTCAATAAAAACTTACAACTAAAATTGGTTTGAACGAGATACAGACAGCAGTTTTTGAGATATAGCGACCCCAAATATAACTTTGTTTTTCATACAAACACTATAAAAAACAAAGTAAAAAATTAACTTGGTTGCGAAAAATCATAGTTATAGAATACTCTACTGTGTTACGGAACCCTACGAGTGCGAGTCCGACTTGCACTTGGCCAGTTTTTTCATATCTAATAGCTAGCGTTTTAACTAAGTGAATAGTTTGACCACTATCTCGCCTGGTGGTAAGTGATGATGTGGTCAAAGATGGTGAACACGATAGGCCTAGAATACTCTGACTCTCTCTAAGGCATCGACTTCATAACAATTGTTATGAAGTCGATGCTGTAAGGTTATGGCGGCAGATTTTTCCGTGATGGTGGTAAGATACTTTTTGGTAGCAGTTCAGGCGCAACATTGATATAATATGCTCTTACCATCTGTGGACGAAAACCCGTGCTAAGACTTGAACCGGTGACCTCTCGCTTAGAAGTTAAGCCATCTATCTTTTACGCCAACGGGGTTCTCAAAACGCTTGGTTACAATCGGAAACATACGAATTTGCGCTGTCAACTCAGACCAAATAAAAAGTCAAGACCCCCACCGGCGAGAACGCACTGAGGCCGGTTTCATAATTAACATTGTATGCACTTAGTGAGTGTTACCGCGTAGTAAAAACTTTGTTGTTATGTGATAAAAATGTGATTCCATTCTGATTTTTTAACCGACTTCACAAAAAAGAGGAGGTTCTCAATTCGTCTGTATGTTTTTTTTTTTTTTTGTATGTTACGCGATTACTCCGTCAATTGTGAACGGATTCAAATGATTCTTTTTTAAACGGTAGGGTACGTTTCCGAGGTGGTCCCATTTTAATTTTATCGAGATCTGATTAATATCTCTAGAGATACGGAGATAAATACCTCAAACATAGGAGAATGTAAAGAAAAGTCCCAAGAAGATTATACACAATGGAGGTTGCTATTGCATATACTTTTGAAGACTAAATGAAGACCGGCAAAGTCGAGTTGGACTCGCCCACCGAGGCTTCCGTACCAACGTTGGTTAGTACCAATTAGGCTAGACCTCTAAATTGTATGAGCGCTCATATAATTCAGAGGCCTACCTTGATTGGCGTTCACTATGTATGTATAGGGATACCCTTTAATTGTCAACATTTTTTATTTTTTGGAATTTTTCCTTTATTTGTGCTATAAGACCTTGCTTCTTGCCAAATTTCATGATTCTAGGTCAACGGGAAGTACCTTATAGGTTTTCAACCCAAAACCTATAGGGTACTTCCGGTTGACCTAGAATTGTCAATTTTGGTCAAAAGCAAGGTCTTACAGCACAAGTAAAGGAAAAATTCCGAAAAATAAAAAAAAGTTTAAAATTAAGGTATATTTTAGTACTTGTTTTTGCGAAAATCTAAATTTGCCCATATGTTTTTATCGTGTTGACTCAGGACCTTGATTTTTATTATTATGATTTTATAGACTTCTGTATCTGGTATAAATTTCAACTTGCTAAGTCCACCCTTTTCTGAGAAAATCGGTGGTGACACACGGACAGACGGACAGACAGACGGACAGACAGACAGACATACAGATAGACGGACAAGAAAGTGATCTTATAAGGGTTCCTTTTTTTACCTTTTCAGGTACGGAACCCTAAAAATATGACCTTGAATAATGTTTTTACATCTTTCTTCACGTTGATTTTGGTTTTTGACAGACCGTACCGTAAGAATTTATGGTAACTGTGAGCGAGATAGAAACAAAGGTGGGGAGAATTAATTTGGCTTCACTGGAATGTTCTACCGGGCAAAGTCTTGTTAGGGTGCAAAGTTAGTTAATATTTTTTGACATGACATGACATGACGTTTGGTGAAGATGGCGGTCGTATCAGTCCCGCGACACTGCATACATAATTAAATAACTCAGAATCATGAACGTACTTTGTACCAACCAATACTGCAAAAATTATATATAAAAATTATAGGCATAATACCACAGATTATATAATAGTTACTAGGTAAATAATACTTTCCGTTGTTAGGTTGGCTGCAGAGTGCTTTCATAATTCGGGTAGGTATCAACAATGTAGGGAAGTGCCAACTCTTATAACGTAGTAGAGTGATTCAGTAGTACTGTCGGCCTGTCGGCCATATGGCGGCAATTAATGTTAATAATCGCAAATAATACTTTTTAATATTCATTTTAGAATACATCTGGTCCGTGTTATAAAAGTATTTGGAGTTATTGTAATAAAATAGACAATTAATTATCGTATGTGTCAGATACTTTTATTGCACAGTGCCATTTTGGACATTGTCCTCAGATACCTTGATGACATCATTATGACTAGTGTTTATTTTTCACTAGCGCGGTAATAAGGTTCCGAACCTGAAGGGTCACTTTTTGAGACTTTGTTGTCCGTCCGTCCGTCCGTCCGTGTGTCTATATATGCGCACTTTACAGATCTATATCTTCTTAACCATAATAGGTACTACATACTTGAAATTTTCACAAAGTATATATCCGTCAGTGTATAACGGCCCAGGCACGAAATTTATAGATACATGTAATTTAATTAATACTTGTTTTGCACTAAAAAGGGTAAAAAAATTATTTAAAAAAAAAACCGACTTCATAACCTCAAACAGGCACTCAAAAGCGAAAAATAAATTACTTAATATAGTTATTATAAGCACTACCCACTTATCTATTTGAAGTCGGTGCCAGCCAAGTCTAATATGCTACCTACATGTATCTACCTACTTACTACTGCTACTACTACATACATAGTATTAAGGAATCAAAGAATCAAAGTATTTATTCAGTATGTAGGCGGTATTAATATACGCACATATACACGTCAAATCATAACTAATTATCAAGTAAACATAGCAAAAGCAGAATTTTAACGCTTTGAATTAGAAAAAAAAAACAAAAGTAATGAACCATTCAGCTGTCATCCAATCGTTTACGACGGAATATTAAAAAAATATTAAAGTAGGTTAAAACCAACCATACATATAACTGTGTGTTTCAGTGCTTCAGACAATTTTTATATAAAAAAAAAATAAAAAAAGTGAAATAGTGAAACACATCTTAAAGAAACGCGTACCGATCACAGCACATATCATGATCCGAATGAACTGATAGTCCGTCTGTCAGCTGCATAATATTGTTTAAATAAAAATAAAAATGGCAAGCCTAGAAAGAAAATCTGCGGACAAAAGGGGAAAACTGAATGGCTGTTGAATGTACCGGTGTTTCGGAAATACTCCCATCAGAGAAGAATATCTATCTACTATCCAATAGACTCAATGGCGCATCTTGGGAGAGGCCTACGTCCAGCTGTGGACTGATACAGGCTGATGATGATGATGATGATGATCCAATAGACTTGGCTGGCACCGACTTCAAATAGATAAGTGGGTAGTGCTTATAATAACTATATTAAGTAATTTATTTTTCGCTTTTGAGTGCCTGTTTGTGGTTATGAAGTCGGTTTTATTTTTTTTGAAAAATAACACGGGTCAACATGAAATTTGACTTTGATTGCAAAGCATTAAATTTCGGTAGTTTAGGTCGTAATTAGACGGAAAAAAAATATATGGCATGAAAAACTTTGCTTTTGTGCTTAGAAGACTGATTGAACGAAATTTTTAAAAATCTCGGATTTTAATTTTCGATTGAAAATAAAACTATTGAAATAAAAATGTTTATTATTTTTATTAAGTTTTACTATCAAATTAGCTTACAGAAAAGTGGAAAATTACTTAAAAGTGCACACTTTTACTTTTTCTTTTATGTTCATAGCTACTTTCTCTCAATAAACCCCAAATATAGTCGCCCATCATGTTTTCATTGTATTGGCCTTGATAGCGTTGTTCAAAATTCATGATGTCCTGATGGAAACGTTCTCCTTGCTCTTCGGAATAGGCTCCCATATTGTTTTAAATTTATCCAAATGAGCATGCAGCATATGTACTTTTAATGACATCCTGCAGCCCATGGCCTTAAAATTTGTAAGCATATAGTAAGTTGTTAGCATATCGTGACGACATTTTAAGTTATTCTGGGCTTGTAAATAACACCTGATGGTTGTTTATCACTCGGGTGCCATCTAGCGGCACAGTGTAAACGTTAATACCCCACTCTCACCGCGCGGTCTTTTTAAAAATATTAAAATCAATTAAAATTTATGAAAAAATTGAAAAATGAGTATTATTATTATAACTATCACAAAAGCAAACTTTATACCGAAAAAAGGTATTTTCTTTTCGTTTTTGTGCATAACTAACTGGAAAATAATAGTATAAACTTTAGGACAAAGAACGAAAATTTTTTTGTAGAGTCGTGTAATTTATATTTCGCGACGATTGGTTTTTACACCCTTTCACAACACAATTTGGCATTATTTCTTCAAAAATTGCGATTTATTATTGCGTGACACTTCGCGCGCTTGACAAGGCAAGGCGTAGTATCGTTATATGTATGTGCGTGTAACTGTATATGTACTGGACTCAGTACGTTGTTCGGTAGGCCTCCGTCTTGAGTTCTAATTTGGTCTAAGGCTGCCAAATTCAAAATGCCATGCCTTGCCATCCACCGCGCCGGTGTGCGAAGGCTTTTATTTGCCAATAGGCACATAAGTGTGTGTCATTAGTGTTTTTCAAAATTATTGTTTTTTAAACAGATGGAATCTAAAGAAGAAACACTTTGACCTCGATTTCCATCTGGACTGCATAGTGAGGGGACATTACACTGCTGGTGGCAGAATTCTTATTTTACCCATCACCGGAGATGGACAGATGAAGCTGAAGCTAAGTAAGTAACACACTATTACGTATTATGGCTGATTTCTACGATGGTTGCGCTGGCATGCTATTAATATCCGACTAGCTATCTGAAATAGACTGGCATGGAAAGCCGCTTTGCACGGTGCTAGTTGCTGATGTCTGTCTAGCTGGCTTGCCGGCACTGATAATTGGGCTTTACTTTCACTTCCATATTGAGTACGATTTAAGCTAAGTACTAGTCTGTAACAAGTTATAGTTTTCATGCCAATCGATATAATTACCGCCACCTGTGAGTTTGTTGTTGTAACATGGTTTTGGACCTGAAATGTATATACCTGCCATAAAACAGGAGAATAGCTACTTCTCCTGTTCTGTGATACCTGCTAACAAAAAAATTGTTCTAGAACACATCCAACTAAAATTCCACATTGACTACGAGATGGGCAAGAACGGCGCAGGCAAGGACATAGTAGTTCCGAAGAAATACACGTTTGATTTTGATGTAATAGAAAACACAAATTTCCACCTCACCAACCTTTTCAATGGAAACAAGGAACTGAGTAAGTTTGTATTATGATCAAGAATGATACATGTAATATATAATTCATTCTATTTTGATGTATATGTTGCAGCCAACTTAATTAGCCATTCAAGTAACAGCTTTTTACTAAATTGCACTGTTCAACTAGCGCCCTGAACTCTGTAACCGATTTGAAAAATTATTTTGTTGTTTTAGAGATGTTGCCTCCCGTTTCGTTCCATTCAAAATTTATCGGGATCTGATAATCAACTCCGGAGATATGGAGATAAACAATATAAACAAATTTGTATACCTTGATAACATGATTATGGCTAGTGGCTATTTTGGCTACAATCGCGGCATGTAAAGTCGATTTTTCGTTTCGTACGATCATAAATTATAAATCACTGCAATATACTAAATGGCGCTAAACGCTAAATGAGCCATTTACCAGTGCGGACGAGACTTAGTTCTGTTAATGTATTTTCAGGTGAAACAATGTTGACATTCCTAAACGACAACTGGAAGCAGGTCTCACAAGAATTCGGGAGACCGATAATAGATGCCGCTGCGAAGATACTTTTCAAGAACATGATTACGTTCTTCAAAGAACAACCTTTGGAAGAAATTGCTAATGTTTAACAATCTATTTATTAAGATATTTAATTGATGGGATAAGACGAATATTTATGTTAATAAAGGTTGAATGGAATAATGTGAATAAAGATGTGATTTTATTTCACCATTTATTCCAAGAAAAATATTATTAGGTAGGTAGCGGTAGGTAGAGCTTAAGTGGGGACAATAGCCATATGGCGTAATCAAAAATTATTACGTAGAAAACTGCAACCGCTGCTGTTACCAAAATCGTTAGGTTTCTATCGTAAATTTACAGGCAAATTAAAAACGTCACCTTTTTGAAACTCGGTTGAAAATGATTTTTAACCGACTTCAAATAAAAAGGAGGAGGTTTTTTAATTCGACCGCATATATTTTTTTTATTTTTGTTTGTTCGTGGATAACTTCGACGTTTATGAACCTGTTTTATGATTCTTCTTTTGTTGGAAAGGAGATATCTAAAGGGTGGTACCATAGTAATTCATCAAGATTTGATAAGTATCTCCAGAGATATGCAGATAAACACCTCTAACTTGGTACTGAAAATTTATAGCGCAGCATTTGAAGTTGGTTCTTTTAGTTTTATAAACGATCTTATGTTGGATAATATACAAATATTCTTTGCATTGGTGTAGGTACTTTGATGAAGAAAATGCAATAATTGAATCAAAATGTTGAATAATAGGTACCTACTTAATTATATTGCCATCAAAATTCATAAAATGTTGTAAACATGCTTAAACCGTTTTAATTCCTTTATATGTATGTACCGTACCTATATTTAATATAATAATTTAATAAAAGTGTAATCATGTACACTTTAGTTGACTTTTCGAACACACACACACAAAAAGAGGTTTGCCTTTATTCATAACTAGCTGCACCCCGCGGTTTTGCCCGCGTTTAATCCTAGCTGTAAACTTTCCTCTTGAATCACTGAATACGTATTGAAAACTGCATTAAAATCCGTTGCGTATTTTAAGAGATCTAAGCGTACAAACAGCGCGAGTGACTTTGTTTTATATTGTGTAAAGATTAGGACAAGAAATAATCTTGCCTGATGATATGCGATGATATCCGCCTACAACAGAGGCTGCGGCACGCGACACAAAGAATTGCTAAAATTTAGCACGTCCCTGCACTCTTTCCGTTCGCCGGGGCAAAGATAATTTAAGTATACGTACAAAGATAATATATATTTTAGATGAACTAGATGGTGAGTTTCTCTATAATTTCATAATTTTATTGGAAACCACACTTTTAAAGGTACGGACACACCGCAGCGTCCTGCGTGCGCGATCTAGGCGGCGATCAGATAGCGCAGTAGTATTTGTACCGACTGGTTCCCACCAAACGCAATCAGAAACCAATTGAAGGTACGGCCAATGAGTGAAATGTAGTAAAGCACTAAAAAAATCAATAAATAACTTTTTTTCTGCTGCATTTTTAATGTGTAAATTGTATTCATTCGGTTATATGAATATTTTATTGCCATCATACAATTAAGAATTCAGCTTGATTTGCACAGGTCTAATTTGTTTTTTTTTTGTTTATTTAACTATCAATTACTTATATTTGACATTTACGAGTTGTTTCAGGGTTTCATGCATTGAAGATTAAAAAACAAACTTTCATTTAATGATCATATTATCATCATCATCATAATCAGCCTGTATCAGTCCACTGCTAGACATAGGCCTCTCTCAAGTCACGCCACTGAGCCCGACCCTTGGCTTTTTGTTTCCAGTCACTGCACACTGCACAACCAACATTGCTACTAAGCTTTAAAAAAAATATTGCGCGTCACTGCATTCCGCCTGTTACCCTGATACATCCAAATGATAAGTTTTCTTTTCGGCTTGCTCTGCCATTTCTATATACACACCAACAAATTAGTTGTGTTGTTTTTTTTTTGTAGTACCTAAGTACGTAAGAGTTTTAAGCCCTAAAAGATTAGGCAGTTTTTCTAAATGTTTCTTCTACATTAAATACATACATACAATAAAAAAATACTCTAATAAAACCTCTACATAAAAAGGGACCTATAGAAAATTATAGACCAATGGAGCACTCCTCTCATGTTTCTCTAAAATTTTTGAAAAAATTATTTACAATAGATTTATTCTTAAACTTGCACAATACAACAACATCAATTTGGTTTTCAAAAGAAGAAAAACACTTCTTTAGCCAAATTTAATATGCTCAAGCAGGTATGGGACCAAATAAATAATAAAAGTGATGGTGTAGCTTTGTTTCTAGATTTGTCAAAAGCTTTTGACTGTGTAGATCATTCTATACTGTTAGCAAAATAAGAAAATATCGTTATCCGTGGTTTAGCGTCTAAGCTAATAAAATCATATCTAGAAAATAGAAAACAATCTACAATGCTAGAAATCTATAATCGAGATACAAAATCTATAGAGAAAGTATTTTCAGCAGCCAAAAATCTTGCCGTAGGGGTTCCTCAAGGTAGTATTTTGGGACCTTTACTTTTCTTGGTGTACATAAATGAATAACCTCTCATCACTAAGCATTTATGTGTAATGTTTGCAGACGATGCATCTATATTCATAAAAAAACAATACGATGACTTACATATATTTGAAGAGGAAATAAATAATACACTCATGAAGTTCGTTGACTGGCTTGATAATATAAATCTTAAAGTGAATATGGATAAAACCAAATTAATACAGTTTAAAAATTACAGAAAAACAGGGCTACAGTAAAACATTAAAAATAAAGGCATTCAAATAAATAAGGTGAACGAAACAAATTTCCTTGGGGTAGTAGTTGACTCCAACTTAAACTGGAAAGGTCATATTAGCAAAGGCAACACTAAATTATCCAAATACATCTACGCTATATCATTACTAAGATCAGTATCATCAGAAAAAATTGCAATAAATGCATATTATGGGTACGTTTTTCCCCTCCTTAGCTATGGTGTAATGTTCTGGGGTAATTCTGTGGAAGTAGAATCTACCTTTATTTTACAAAAAAAATGTCTTAGATGTATTTATCGCTTAGATAGCATAGACACACTTCGGTTTATTTTCAAAAACCGCAAATTTCTAACCTTAGCTTGTATTTTTATCTACCAAATGTGTTCTTTTGTTAAAGAAAATTCAACCTTTTTTTTTACAAACAAATCAATTCGTTCAGACATATTACGTACAAAACATAAGTATAACATATATATGCCTCAAGCCAATAACACTCTCTTCCATAAAAGTTCTTATTTCACAGCAATCAAGATCTACAACCATCTGCCAGTTGACATCAAGGCGTTAATAAACCCTCAATTTAACAAAAACTTAAAATCTTGGTTGATAAGTAAGGATTATTATAATATTAATGAGTTTTTTCAAGATAAAATGTAATGTGTAAAAATATATTTTTATTATATTCCGTAATAGATAATAATATTAGTTAGTATACTTATCAAATTTGATAGTGTAACATATGATAGTTAAGAATGTAAATAATTTTAGTTTTAACTTTACTTACTAATAGATTAAGGTCTACCTTAACATTGGCTTCGAGCCTTATTGTACGCCCGGAAAGGGTAAACTTGTTACGCATACAAAACATACCATCTTTGTACACAGTTAATTTACAATAAATATATTTTGATTTTGATTTCACTTTTTGTTCCGTTATTGTGCATATGATAGCTCATATTATAGTTAATACTTCCAGATTTAATTTTCACTAATACGCTTTTTTTGTTCTCTGGAAAGCTGAACGCTCAGTAATCCCCATTTTGTTCAAAAACGCGTTCTCGTTATAAAAGTTTGTAACATAAGTAACGAAAGCGGTCATTGAACGGTTGTTATCATGTTTTCCCAGGCAGAAAAGAGTCAACGACCAAATTTGCTCAATAAAAGAGCTTCAATAGAGGAGGTTTTTTTGTAGTCACGTATCAGCTGCATGCATATATAGGTATTCATGGTAATTCAATCAATTAAATTATATATGGTATATTCAATTTAATTTAAAGGAGCATATATTTTGTTGCTAGTTTTCTGCAACCTCTATGGCAAAAGACAATGGACAAATTGGGACCTCCCGAAAATAGTTTGATGGGTCCAAAAACTTTACATCCTTTTAATGATAAAAGATTACAACAAAGATAAGAACGACGCTCGCCTGACGGTAAGCGATGACGTCTGCCTATTATAGATACAGGGGCACGTCAGTAAACTGAGCCTCTTATAGGGACAAATTTTACCACTTTAGAAGTGTATAACTTTCAAACGATTGACTTTGAGAAGATTTCTTCTTTAGTTTTAAGAACCTCAATGTCATTTTTAAAGACCTATCTATAGACAACTCGTACGTATAAGTTTGATGAAATTTTGTATTTATTGTTTTCAGTTCCATGTATGGGGAGCCCCCCTTTAATCTTTTTTTTGTATAAAAATTGTAAAGCGGTTCACAGAATACATTTATCTATCAAGTTTCAAATGTGTAGTCTTCATAGTTTCGGAATAAAGTGGCTGTGACATACGTACAGACGGACAGAAAGACACACAGACGTGACGAATCTATAAGGGTTCCGTATTTTGCCATTCGGAGTCGGACCCCTAAACATTTCTGATATGGTTTTCTCTATGATTTTTTTTCATCATAAACGCCGAAACTTTTTACCTCTATATAGAAGCGTACTATAGCTGAACGGACAGTTATTAAAACAAAAGGTGTCTTTGCAATAGTTGTCAAGACTGAAAGGACCTATCCATTGATATGCAACAATACCATCGGAGGGAGGTCCCAGATTTAATACATATTTTCCCATTGCCCTTATCCATTGCAATTTTCCTATTCCTTAAAATATTATGTTAACTCTATAACTACATTCAAGCACATAGTACATTATCTTATCGACCTTTTCGTCCTACGTCAACAAAACTTGACATTTAACATCGACGTATGTTGTTAACCGTACGAATTTATGTTGTAATTACTTTGTTTATACTGATAATATCCTTTAAAATTTCCTGTTACTATAACTTTAGCGGTTCTCGTGAAAGTTCGGAAACTGTGAAGCTTCGGATGTTCTGCAGTGAACTCAGAAATCAGATAAATATGAACCTGCTTGTTGTAGATTGTAGAATTATATTCTACGACGTTTAGAAGACTGGCACGAACGATTTGTTAATACAAATGTAAAAGCAAATTGAATTCATCAAATATTCTACAGATTACTTATATATACTTTTGATAAAAGTTTTAACTTCATGCAGAGCTACGAATAAGTTTGTTTTATTGTTTGGCCCTAAATTAACGTTGCATTGTCTAGACTTAACCAACTTCAATTAAGTTAAGGCACAGAATAATGAATAGTGTTAAGGTTGCAATGCGGTTAAGCGGCAAAAGTCCGATGGGTAAGGCGTCGGCCTGGCGATCAAGATGTCGTGAGTTCGATCCCCACCCATTGCACTATTGACATGAACTCACTCCAGACACAAGCATATTTAGCTTAGTTGGAGGTGTTAATAAAACTAATACCTAAGACACATTGGTAATAACCTTAAAAAAAATTGCAGTGATGCGCAGTTTTTGTACAATATAGAATTCACATCATTAGGCAAAGATCTGTATTGAAATTGTAATATATATTACTCAACACATTTATCAATTTACAGCCTTTCATCCACCATTACTAACATGATAGTTCTTCTTCAATAAAGCCACTAATGTGGTAATTCTGAACCCACCAGACATAACCCGCTACTTTATTAAATTTTACTGGCCACACTAACGGAAAATACCGTCAATTATCGCGATGATAGACGCTTAACGTTTATGTAGCCACGCCCAGACCTTGTACTACATTAAACTTGACTGCGAACTAAACCGCACAACTGGGCCTAATGAGACTGACTTTAAACGGAGTTTGTCCCTTTCTATTGTATGGACAACATAGATATATATATAATTATATATATATCTATATATGTAGACTATACATATAGTATAGAACTTATATAGCACTAGCAGGATGTTAAACAAAGACACACTCCCACCCAGGTGCCTTTCGTTCGGGAGGTTTTGTTCTACAAAGCAATTAAAACCTTATGTTTAAAGCATACGGATTAAAATGTTTTCGTCTATGGCCACGACTCATCGCTATGATCACTTTTAAAAGGCATTCAAAGTCGATTGATGTTAGGAAACAAGATAACTCAATTACATAATACAATATTTATCGTGACGATGGGCCTTGACGTTTCCCGTAGTGCCGCCACGACATAACACACCAAATAATGTTGTGTAACACAATCCGCGCAAAAACAAAACAACAAAGCCAATAAAATTAAAAAGCAGAAGTGACACTTTGTTAGATTAAAACGTGGGTCGTAAAACATACCCCTGATGATATATTATGGTACCTGTTATTTTTCCTAACGTGATTTTTAGAAATAAAATTGATGATACGCGTTTAGGGGGCGTATGAAGGATTTAACGGGGCATCTTTCTTCCGTAATAATATTTCTTTAAATCTATCTTTAGCTTTGGTTACCCAAATTATGTAGGGTTAGAGCAACATGATTATTACAAAAATATTTGGAAATTATTTCTACAGTTGGCCGCCTGTTTGGCGGTTTTAGGCTTCCGCCTTTTAGGACTCTGCAGCTAAGACAGTTATACCCTGGGACCTAAAGATCCTTGGTGGTATGTACCAGATTTTATAGCCTTTTAGTTGCCTTGGTGATAACCACGAGGATTCTTACTGATGATCTTTTTAAATAACCCTCTTAAAGAATGGTAGGTACCTATGAAGTTAAAACAAATCAATAATTATAATATCTCCATCAATTCTCAAAAGAAAAACAATACAATCTATTTACATTAATTAAAGCATAACATCACTGATAAAGTATCTAGATTTCGAATTATTTTAAATGCTACCCTGCGTTTTTACCTGTGTTTTTAAGGGGCAAAAACCCCAAGATTTTTTCGCCTGATTTAGCCCATGCGTGATTTTCGGCGTTTACACCATTTTGCGGACGACCCGTGACATGGCCGCTGTGTTAATATTTTATTTTGTCGCAGAATTTGCCGCTCGTTTAGACCCTCAACGCGAAAGAGGATTTTTTGAATTTTTAAAAGAATTTGCCTGCTCAATAAGTTGACAA
Source organism: Cabera pusaria (assembly GCA_954871355.1). Taxonomy (NCBI): domain Eukaryota; kingdom Metazoa; phylum Arthropoda; class Insecta; order Lepidoptera; family Geometridae; genus Cabera; species Cabera pusaria. Next base: position 17,461,915 of record OX940896.1, read on the forward strand.
AGTTTGTTGGCTTGCGGGAAAATTTATTTGAAAAAGTTATGTCGACAACATAAATAGAACATTTATAGAGGCACTCTTACTATTGTTATAACGATACACATGCTTTTTTGGCACTATGTTGTCTATGATAAGAATATATTTCACGATAGTTTCATAAATTTTATCATCATCATCATCATCAATATCACCCTGATGCCCTTATCCCACTTAGTTGGGTTAGATGCAATATATCTTTTTATCATTTAGATATATTTTAACTTGCTGTTATATTCTATCTACCACCCAAAATCCATGCAGACAGTTTAATAAAATTGGTCTTCCTCTTCCTATAAAACTCATCAACTTTTACAGTGGACCGGAAACTAAGCGGATCGGTAACAAACACCTCAATAGCTTCTAAAATATTGCAGCTAGCTGTATGAAATAAAGAGTTGTTATTGACAATTTATCTTGTAAAGTTTTTACAAAGTTTATTTTAAATGAAAGCAAGTTATGCAAATATAACCACTTTTCACTAGATTTCAATAATTGTGTCAAAGCATAAAATTACACATGTATATATTTTGTATTGGCACAAGCGGTTAATGCAGCTGTTATAAGGTTTGGCATGCTTTCCAACAGATTTTAAAATTCAATAAACTTCAATTTTGTTTAAAAATATTAAAAAGTTTGTAATATTTGAAAATATTTAAGAGGTAAAAAAGCTTTTTATATCCAACCCTCTTCAATTGCAGCCCAGTGTATGCACAGTTATGAGATCATTACTACTTCTAAAATCATGTATATATCTCACAAATTTAAAGATTCCTAACCCTTTCAATCAACAGTCGAGTGTTCTTAATTGGTTTACTATTGTACTACGAATGTTTGTTGATGAAGGTACCATCCCTAAAGCCCAAAACAATGTGTCGACCAAATCTAACGCGTTGTCACGTTGTCAGCCACAGACCCCTATTCGATTGTAACAGACGTTGATTGATACGTTTATCTACCTATCGAACTGTAGGCAATTACTCTTAGAAGACCCGTCTGCTGTGACTAATCTGTGACCGATTATTGCTAGTTAGTTTTGTTGTGGATAATGTCAAAGATTATTTAAGAGTTACTGTGGCATGTGTTTGCTTGTTTAGTTTTAGGCGATCTACGGTTTCGCAAGCATTGAAAAGTATACAAAGTAAGTAACTATCATATTCTGTTTTATTGGCTAATTCTGTGCTTTAGGCTTATCAACCACACGTGTGTGCACACGACGGAACAAATAACTGACTTTCACAAAGTAAAATGTTTGAACTGTTTGTTAGAATTTAGCTTGAGAACGGCTGGATCGACTTTACTACATATTATTTTCAAATGTTTGTGATAAATAGACCGAACAGTTTTTAGGGCAAAAAAACTGGAAAAATAAGCGAATAATTTAAAAATTCGTGAAATATGATAGTGCTTTTTCTACTAGATTTACTGAAGTCAATCTTTGTTGTTTCCACCCTGATGATAGTAGTACTCGTAGCTCTAAGAAAATAAGCTAACTAATATAAAAATTTGGTGTCATCACACTTTTTTTTCATTATTTTATACAATCCAAAACTTCGTCGTCCAGGGGGTTACCCAGGAGTCGCGGGTTCGAGTCCTGCTGGACGGTGAAATTTTGGATCGTGTTGTATAAGTTCTTGTCTGATAAAAATGTTTTTGAGTGCCTTGCATTTAATTTAACTATTTCATCTCTACTTCATCTTTACTATTTTATTAGGTACCGTACAACCTTATGTAATTACTGGCAGTGCCCCGCGGTTTTACCCGCGTAGACATTGTTTTCGTATGAATATCGAGATTAAAAGTATACTATGTGTTATTCCAGGGTCTAGGCTATATACATACCAAATTTCAGCTCAAACGGTTGAGCGGTTTTAACGTGAAGAAGTTACAAACATACACATAAACTTTCGCCTGTATAATATTAGTAGGAAGAGATACGGATATCTAAATCAAATTAACGACTCTGCAAACATAAGGACAATTCTATGAACATAACAAACAACCCGTACACGAGAGAAAACACCAAGTCCCACTAGGTCAGCCGGCAGTTTACACAGATGTCTCGTTAAAACAAAGTAACAATGAAAGAAACTCCATTTTCCTTAAAGATATTTCCACAAACAACTTGCAACGGCCCGTTGATTGTAAGCTACAATTGAATAATAAATGTTCGAAGTTGAAACTCGAGAACACAAAACTTTAATAGACCATAGCGGTGATAATAAAGTTAATGGAACAAGTTAATCTGCAATGTTAATGCGGAGAATTTAATGAAAATAATTCAGTGTTTTGTCATATTTTGTGGTTGGTGAATGTAGAGACAGTTCAATGCTTAAAATTTCATATGAAATTTTGAAAATAAAGTCTAATATAATATACGATGTTTAACAAACAAAGCTACGGCCTGACACCTTTTGAACTAAACGTATTAACAAAATAGCTCGATTAATTAAATGAATTAAGAGCCAGTACCCATTCTAGGCCTAGCGTGCTTACCATCTTCGACCGCATCATCACTTACCAACAGGTGAGATAGTGGTCAAACGGTAAGGTATAAAATATTTTAAAAAAATTTGGGCACTGTAATAAACTTTAGATCAAAGTAGACTTATGTATTCTTAAGTATAACATTTGAGATATGCATTGTAAAATAGTAATAATAAATGTTTCCACTTTGACGAAATTGGTACGTAATTTTTTGAGATTTTTATATTTTACTGATAGATCATTTATTTTATATTAAAATGCAACTACGTAGGTATATGAGTAGAATAACAAGTTTAAGTCCGTGAAATATATTAGAAGTAGAAGTAAAACAGGTGTTGTAACGCTTTTAATCTTTATATTTCAAGCAAAAAGTTAAATCTCGTTGTTGCAGTAATTTCTATAAGGTAAGTAAACAAGATCGTGCGCAATCGTCTTTGAAAGAAAGACGTTGGGGGGACGAACCACCCTTGATTTCAGCGGGGTGGGTGCTGTTGGGGGGAAGGGAAGCTCATTATACAATTTATGGAGATCTGATGAGTATCTTCAGAGATATGGCGATAAACACCTCAAACTTTTTTTTTAATTATAAAAGGTAACAGGGCAAGCACGACGCTCGCCTGATGGTAAGCAATGACGTCTACCTATAACAGATACTTGAGACATAAAGATGTTGAGTCTCACATACCCTGTAATTTCACTGGACTTGCTACTACTTGCTACTGAAACTAACTCGCGTGGCATAATGAAGTCAGTTTGTTAGTTTTTGAACTACCTTAATTATTAATAAAAAATGTCTTTGGCTGCTTTATTGTAATTATACTCTAGAAAACTACTTTAAAAAATTATGCTTATTTCGAAATGTTGAATTTTAATTTAACACTTTTCCAATTTGTTCTAAAGACAAACGCGCCAACCATTGCTGGAGCGGCAATTTAATCCAGAAGGGTTCGATTTGTTGTTTCAATCCAATGAATTGTTTTATTCAAAAAGTTCTCGCTTGACATTGGAGTAATTATACAAAACGCTGATTGGAACGAGGTAAATTGAGAGCTATGTGTAATTTGGTACCAACTCTTAATTAATGTGTACCTTTGTTTCAAACAAAGACTTTTCAGTCGCAAGACGCCTGAAATACGAGTGTACCTATAAATAAGTAGGTATTTTGGCCCTATGGACGAACAACACGGTTGCTAAGTAGAACTGCCAACCAGGTCACGTGACCCTTCGAACATTAATATATCCTATATATACCTTTAAACAGAATTTCACACTTACACATAAAAATTGACTTTTGTAGTTTTGTTGAATTTAGAACATGGTCCACCGAGCCTTTTTTAGAATAAAAAAATTCACATTATCTTATTATTAATAATTGCTTTCCAACCACTGTACTGAGTTCAATCTTCGAAACTACCTTCCAGTTTCCATCCGCTGCCAGCTACATAGCGGATATCGCTGCTCTACCTAACTTAAAGGCACATAATAACTAATAGTAAGTACTACGTACTTTAAGCGACTGCCAGATCAAGGCAGTATTGCAGCAAGCTACAAAAGCGTTGGTTAAAATGTTTTCATTATTTACGAAAGAGCCGTCTAGCTCTTTGTCGTCAGTTTTAACCACAGACTAAATCATTTTGTTTGATGAGCGGATTCACTTTTGGTTTGAATTATCAACTTTTGATTTGACTTTATTTTGAGAGATTGGTCATAATTTGTTAGTTAGACGATATAAGCGCTAGGCAGTACTGACACATGAGTAAAGAATTTCTTTACTCATGTGGTACTGAGGAAAATGAAGCTGTCAGTAGGTGGTTATTGGGTGTTCTACTCCACCCACAGGGTGGTGGGTGGAGTAGAACACCCAATAACCACAAATTGATTATCTCTCGCCATTTGTGTTTTAGAACTCTCAATGACCCTGGAGTAATAATTTTGATCAACTGTGTTCGTAACACATACGGTTGGATGATCCATGGAAGTATCATCCTGAGAGTCCAAGGCAGGATTATCTCTCGCCACATGCGATGCCTAAGTACAATCGGTTAAGTGATGGTAAGTTTCACTTTGGGAGCCCAAGGTTTGCCGATTGCGATTCCTAGCCTACCTGTGTTTTGAGCATATCGTATAGTCAGATAAACCTGTTCTACTACTTCTGCTAAAGCCGTAATGACTTTTTGACGGAATACTTACGATAAATTACCGCGCACTATCCAGTGTGACTTATTACCTTTACCGTGCACCAGTCAGTGCAATTAAGGATAAAAGTATAGTGTGACTTAACCATATCGCACACTATATTTCAAGATGATAGTATAGGAACAGTTTTGGGTTCAGTTAATTAATAACACAATGTCAAATTCTCAGGTTGTTATCTCTCATCTGAGAATTAAAAAAAATATAATTTTACTTACATCATCTTACAAACCATAAAACCAAATGAAATTTTCAGTTGTTACTGGTGTTTTTCACTGGTAGTGACTAAACATTTACTTACTTAAATCTTACAAACTAATTTTGTATGACGAAATATTTATTAGATCAAACAAGATACATTTGTATAATTCCAGAGCGTAGGTGTTCATACTGAAAATCTGAAACAATATAAAAATATTACAAAATTAAAATCTGCTACCCCTAAAGCATCAACTTTTATATTTTCTGTGCTTTAAAGAAATGTGTGTACATACATAAATTAAAATTCAAGCGTAGTCACTCACCATTTTCATCTAAAGGATTTTAATTTATGAAATTCACGAAGATCTGCTGATGAGATGCTGCTTGTCGCTCCTGTAAAATAGAGATTGGTACACATTAGTTCAAAACTAAGAATACACAATTTAATTTAAAAAAATCTTTACTCAGAATAACTCAAATGAAACTTGGAAATAACTAAACATTAAATCAGCGTGTAGTTATATCGATATAAACAGCAATCGAAAAATAACAATTTTGATTTAATTTTTTAATATAATTCTCTTTACCTAACATTTAAATAACATGTTCAAAATAATTAGGATCGTTTAAAAAAACCGACTTCAAATGCCACTATAATCAATTTGAGTGGCAAGTTTGCGGTTATTATCTCCATATCTCTGGAGATACTCATTAGATCTTGATAAATTTACAATGGGACCACTACACAAGTATAATCTTTCAAATAAAAATATAATTTAAAAAATCGGACCACAATTGACAGAAAAAAATAATAAATATTTTTACAGTGAAACATAGAACATCCACCTTATTTTTAAGTTGGTTAATAGAACTTTTTGTCGTATTAAGACCTTTTTTATTTTTTTGATTTCTAGTCATTGAGAAAATCTTTATTATAGAAACTTGGTTTTTATTTCCGAATCAACTAAAAAAGTTTACGTTGCAAAGCATGCATGCAAATAAAATATCTGAATCTGAATCTGAAAGTATTATACAATAAAAGCTAGGTACTTACTTGTTATTTCCAAATAGTCACAGAACTACACTCACCAATAACTACACCGATTACTTATAGAATGGTTTTGTTCACACGCACGAAGGTAAATAGGCACATAGGTTGAGTTACACATGTCAGCATTTTTTTAATTAAGGGTTCGCACACACTTTCTACTTTAACTCTGCGATTGAACTGTTCTGTAGGTACAAATAAATCATGACCCTATAACCTGTAAATTTTTATACCATTAAGTTTGCACTGTACAGTTAATTGAATGCTATTTTAACCAACACCTAACCAAGGAGTAGGTTCTGAATTCGTCGGAATCTTTTTTATGTATGCTTCTCGATTACTCAAAGATGGGCGTACCGATTTAAAATATTTTCATATTGTTTAAAAGGACACACTTTCCAAGTAATTTCATTTAAATTTCATCGAGATCTGATGACTATCTCAAGAGATATGGAGATAAACACATCAAATTTTGGTACATGACTAGCGCGGCATTTGAAGTTGGTTCTTTTAGTTTATTAACGATTTTAAATTATAATTAGAACCATTCAGTTAAACTATCATTCATATGTATAGTCAAACTATTTAGTGAAAACGAGCAGTTAAAACTCAAGGTGTGTAGCGGCCTTACGACAAATTATTTTTTAACAGACTTAACAGATAGCGTTTGTACGAATTACTTTTTTGTTTGTTATATCAATCATTTATGAACTGATTTGTTTTTTTCTTTTTACCGACTTCACATAAAGGAGGATGTACTCAATTCGTCTGTATAATTGTATTTTTTTGTTACCTCAGAACTTCATCATTAATTAACTGTGTGTGGATTTGGAGAATGTTTTTATTTTTTATAAATAGAATATGTTTACAGTGTAGTTCCATTTTAATTTTATCAAGATCTGATAAGTATCTCCAGAGATATCGAGATAAAGACCTCAAACTTAGTACTGAAAATGACTTGCGCAGCATGTGAAGTCGGTTTTTTGTTTTGTGAACGATCTTAAATTATGTAAAAATGTAAATAGTAATACTTTCCGTATGGTGTATTGTACAGTTCAAATAATTAGATACCGTCTTATTATCTAAACACATAAAATATGATTTTAATATTTTATGCACTGACTTTTAATTTTTCTATCTTTTAATCTATCGTAGTCGGGTAATGGGGTGATTTTTTATATTGTCATTCGAGTTGGCGCATTTCAAAGGTTTGATCCGATTTCAAAGGTGGTGCGACCATTAGGTTAAAATTTGCTTGTTTTGTTAAAGTACGAGTACTTATTCAGTTAAACTATCATTTATATGTATAGTCAAACTATTTGTTCTATTGTTTTCTTAAGTTACCTGAATTAAATATTTATTATTATTATTATTATTATTTATTATTATTTAGTGAAAACGAGCAGTTAAAACTCAAAGAGGGTGTTTTGGCCTTATTTTATAGAAATGCTAACAAAGTTCTTGGAACTGACTACAGAATAAATCATAGTCGAGCTATAACGATACCTATCGGAGCGTGGGAAAATAATAACGTAAGACATGAAAAGGGATTGCAATCCGGACAACCGGGTCCACTACCTATGTACCAAATCCGTTGCCAGAACCGGTGATCTTAATTTTTTTCAAATAATCACGCTGTTGCATGATTAGGTGCTTTAAATGTAGTATACAGGATGTATTGTAATGCTAAATAATGAAATGTAGCTGATCAGAATGTTCGTTCGATAAAATCAAAATTAATTTCTCTGACAGAATATACACTCGCGAACTAAGGAACTGCATCAAAGTTCAGTATTACTTTCGAATTAATTGAATGGTCCTTTCCAGTATACAAACATACACCTAAGGATATGATACTTCGCTGCTATGAAGTTAACGAACCAAACTATAGGTTTCAATTTTAATTTGTGTAATGAAATTTGAAATAATATTTAACGTTTATATTTTATTTCTAAGGCGTCTTGAACGTTGGTGTAGTTTATTGGTTCATAAATGTAGGATTACCCTACCTAATTATATTATTAATTTTGACCAACCTACTTTTTAAACCAACCTAATTTTGACAGATGAATAATAACCAAAGAGTATCTCAAAATAAACTTTAATAATGTGAGTGCCTGTTGTGGGGTTTTATAATAAAAAACAATAAATCAATCAATTTATTTATTAAGAATACAGGTATACCATAATGATTAATAAAGCTCTCTGTACTCAGCCATATACAACTTAAAATTAATTATAAAATTAAATTATTTGATAGGTAATATAGTTAATGGCAGTTAAATTTTTGTCAATTAATATTCTTGCACACTATAGTAGGATTTGTTAACTAAAATTAGTTTTAGCTTCGATTTTAAAGCATTACAGTTAGGACAGAGAAGCAGCAGTTTCTGAAAAAATGTATCTATGTACCTATATTATTTATTGATTAATATACTTGTAAACAATTTTAATAGAAAACAAAAATAATCATTCAATTTTCTTATCAAATAATTATCATATTATAATATATTATTTTAACATTCTACCATAAATATCATTTATTACTACTAAAATGTTCAAGTTGTACACCAAAAATTTACAAAACTACATAAACATTATTATTACAGTTAGTACAGAGAAGCAGCAAGTTTTGATTAATATACTTGCACAAAAATTTCAGAAGAAAATAAAAAAGAATAATAAAATATTCTTATTATTTAATTTTCCTGCTCTACAATTTAAGTATGTAATATTATAATATTATTTAAACATTCTATCACACAAATCATTTATTGCTACAAAAATGTACAAGTCATACACCAATTAATTCAAAAATTAACAAAACTGAATATACAATATTATTACAGATAGTAACAGAGAAGCATACATTTTTGAACAATGTGTCTATGTACCTTTATTATTAATTGATTGATATACTTACAAAAATGTTTAATAGAAAATGAAAAAGAATCATTCAATATTCTTATTACTGCTACTAAAATGTTAAAGTCATACCTCAAACAATTTACAAAACTAAATATACATTATTTATCAAAACATGTTTCGTTAATAATATAAATACGTTAATGATTAAACTATTACTTCATCATCATCATAATCAGCCGCTATCAGTCCACTGCTGGATATAGACCTTTCCCAAGTCACTGTTCACCGCTTTTTAACTTTTACTTATCTAAACATAATTTTGCGAAACGTTCACCACAAACATGAAATATTTTGCTATCGGGACGATACGTTTTTAGTCGCCACTTTCACACCAACATATGGGCCCGAGATAGATATTCTTTTTTAATATTAGCAAGCACTGCAGAGTTTTTGTGTGACAGATATTTCTCACACCAATATAAATATTTATGGATCACACTATTTAATGTCATTAACCACAATGACGGAACCGTTTCGTCGATTTTGGAAGATAATTTTAATTCCACACACATCCACTTACGTCTCTCTGCTTGTTTGTTTATGTACCATATAGGTACCTCTAAACAAAGTTGTTCTTCCATCGTGGTATTTTTTTTTTTTTCTAACCAATTATTCATAATAGTCACATCTCCGGCCAGATCTAGTATCCGGGATGTGATGTTATTAATCTCTTCCATAACAATAATCATTGCTGCTATAGTGCCTTTTTCCATCACATCAGCTGAGATGATTCCTACTTTAATAAACGAATTTATTACATTGTCACTAAGCACATATTCATCACAAACCATATTGTGTCGGATTACAAATTTCTCAATCATTTTAATAAATAATTGGTTCAAAAGCACTTTTACTTCCGCCATGATAAATTACTTTATTCAACGTCTAGAACTTTGCATGTAAAGCTGCTCAATGTTTTATTCTAATGGAATCCTAGTGGGGTAACGAACGCAGAGATTACTACATAACTCGTGTCTACGAACAAGCAGAAATTAACGCTCGTAAGTATGGTGGACGTGGAGACGAAAGACAGCACATTAACCGACTTGATAAATATTTTTTTTTGTTTGAGAAGGTATGCTTTCGGTGTGGTCTGATTGAAAATTTATCGAGATATGAAGATAAGCCTCCGTAACAGTCTCACAGTGTTGGTGATTTTTTAATTCTATAAGATTGTATGAAATTTTCTATTAAATTCTATAGAAAATAATACATCTGTAATAGTGTTGTAAAGTTCAAGAAAGTAAAAACTGTCATGTCACCAAACAAAACCGACTAGGAATATTCTTTTTATTTTTTATTACTTTTATTTGAGAGAGATGATGGACCGATGAAATCATAAATAAATTAATGGTGATGATGATGATGATGGTATCGTACCTAGTAAGTATCATATTTTATACTTCGACTTTTATTATATCACAATCGAGCACTTAATGGAACGTGTATACGATTTTATAATAAATTTCCTAAATATATTCATGATTAACTGTCTATGTGCAGATTTAAAACCTTTGCAAATCCCAGTTACATGAAAAAGTCATACTATACATTAAATGACTATATGAATGTCAAAAATGCATGGTCTGAATACCCCAAGCTCCAAAATATAATATAAATTGTGTGTTAATATAATTATTTGTTGTAAATTTAAATAATATCTTAATAAACAAGATTTTTAAACAAGCGACAAGCGTCATAGAGTTTCTTTTTTTTAACCGACTTCAAAAAAAGGAGGAGGTTTCTCAATTAGACCGCATATATATATATTTTTTTAATGTTTGTTCGGGGATAACTTCGTCATTTATGCACCGATTTTGATTATTCTTTTTTTTGTTCGAAAGGAGATATCCCAAGTGTGGTACCATGGTAATTTTATCGAGGTCTGATAAGTATCTCCAGAGATATTGAGATAAACATCTCAAAATTGGTACTGAAAATGAACATTGAAGTCGGTTCTTTTTTAGTTTTTAAACGATATTATGTTGTTTTTTTTTTTATTTCTTCTCTTTTGTTTGCAGATGTTGTCTATTACGACAGTATTATGCAGTCGATAGACGGACAATCAGCCCCATTAGAGTAAGATTTGTAATGTGATTAGTTTGCGTTTTATTTATTTATTGAGTTTTATTATTTCACATTTTTTTGGATAAAAATTGTCTTAATTACTAACACATGCAATGGGGGTGCACGTAACCGTACTATCATCAGAGGAATTATTATTATTATTTTTAATGCAACATTCGACGCTTGGATGAAGGCTGAATAAAATAAATAAATAAATAAATTCTTTATTTATGTCTACAACTGGTGTTGGTACATAGCAATAGTTACAGTACAAATTATAATTTCATTGCAATATGGGTAGTACCTAGCTGACCTCTGTACCCAGCACTGTGTCTCCTAGGAGCCTGTATTGCTAGTTACATGAACCTTCTCTGATCCTTAAGCATTTGACAAATGTATGCTATAATAATGTATATAGTAAGCAACTTTGCAATCTTATGTAATTCTTATTTACTGTTTAATTTAATGAATAGAATAAGTGACAAAATCAGATTATAGATAATTTACATATATTTTGTTATTCTCTTAGTGCATAAATTTGTTGTGCCTTTTACTAAACAATATTTAATTTTTTAACTCAATAGATACTTAACCTAATTGGAATGATTGGATGGAATTAATTAAAGAATGGATTCAAACAGATGCCTATAAAAAATGTGTTTTTTGATTGTGTGTGAGCGTGTGTAGTGTGTTTAAATGTGATGTTACCTACTTTAATGATACTATGAAATTCTCTGTGACCATATTATTATTATAATCAAGTGTATAAAGGAAATTGGAAATAACTTTATTGCAATTATACCTTGATGTACGCAGTATATTAACGTGTTTACTTACACGATTTTCAAATAGTGGTCCTAGCGAGTTTAGACTGTTCCAGCCCAATTATTTTCTCGCGACTTTCATATTAAAGATCTTATCTTTTCTTCGCTGTAGTACGTTTCCTTCAATATGACACCTATTTACAAGAGAATATTGTTTGATAATTACAGATCTAATAAATAGTTGTCGTACAGTAAGTACTCCGCATTGTTGATAAAGTTGACAGGTGGTAAGTTGAATGCTGAAAGGCTGATTATTTTTTAATTCAAAGCAATAAGTTGGTTCCCGGCGTGCATATATTTTGTACTTTATATACAACACTTTGTTAAGTAACATAACATATTTTAATCTAGTACGTATCTCGTTTATTGAAGTAGGTTAAATAGTAATTTTTGCCGAAGGCCTCTAAACAACGGAAGTCTCCTCTAAAGAACAAAAACACACGGAGTTTTAATTGGAATAAGTACTCGTATACCAAAAAAAAAAACCTAATCGGTTCATAAACAGCAGTTAGATATGAGTTAACAATCAAAAACATCATACATAAAAATCGAGTACGACGTATCTTGTTTATTGGATTCAGTTAAATAGTAATCTTTGCCGAAGGCCTCTACACACGGAGTTTTAATTGTAATAAGTACTCGTATTTTATCAAAATAAACAAATTTGAACTTAATCTATTGCATAAAGCTAATAAATGTACCTACTGGTCGCACTCAACTAACATGAGAAAAACCTATTCTGTTACCCGACTACGATAGAATTAAAAGTGAATGTGTAAAATATTACACACACTATTAAACCAAATATACAACAAGTAAAAAAGTTAAATAATCATCAAATATTTGAAAATAGTCTTCATTATTCACTATCTCACCTGATGTTTCGAACGATTTCGAGTTTACGATCGTGGTCGAAGATTTTATGAAACAGCGTTTGTTAATTGCAAACACTTATATGTGGTTAGGTAATGATGTTAGCAGGCCTAATAATCCACACAGGAAGTATTTGGTTCATAAACAACAGTTAGATATGAGTTAATCGTACATACATATCGAGTACGTATCTCCGTACGTAACAAACAAAAAATCATAAAATCAAATCGAGTACGTATCTCCATATATCGAAGTCGGTTAAAATGTAATATTTGTCTCTACAGCATAAATCAAGCCTTAATTATAGAATGTCGACGTAGTCGTAAGTCGATACCCAGTCACCCAACAGTGTAGGGAAATAAACTGACCTATATCTTCAGATAATATGTATCCCTAAGCGGATATATAGATTTAGATCTTTCCTTCCTCTTACCAAAACCTTTATATATCCGGTATATCTTAATGAAGATTTTTTTATAATTCAATTTCAACCGTGATATACAATTATTTGGATCTCATCATCACTAACAACAGGTAAGAAAAAAAAATGCAAGTTCAAAACACAACAGATACGACATAATAATGTTAAATAATATAGGTTTAAAATCTCGACTATGCTTAATTTTGGATATGGAATATACTAACGGATATAATGTGTCTTTTTGAGTGAGTTTCAGATATATCAGAAGCAGTTATACCAAGCGGATCAATATCCTTTTATGAGCAAAATTTATTATTATATGGAAGGATATACGATAGTTCCACTCCTCTGTCAGATACCCAAGCCTATTGCAAAGGTGAAATATTCTGTTAAAATACGAGTACTTACTACCTTTTAGATTGGAATATTATTTGCTGACAAATAGGTATTCTACTGAGACTGATAAAAATAGGGTTCTCTCATGTCATTTGAATCAACGCAATCCACGGAGCTAGTAGCAAGCCAGGGGGACGAGCGTTAAATTGATCGTTTTTTATGTAGTACGCACTCTTTCATCAAATATTACTTATTAGTTCAATAGAAAAAGGCAAGACACTGCAATCGACTTGGCGTACAAATCTTCATATAACCGGTTTATAGTTCGGTACCTTGTGCGTTCCATGACATTTATCAATAAAATACCGATAAATAAAAATTGAATTGAAGTTGAAGTGTACTATCTCCATGGTTAAGATTCAATAGCTCAAGTGTTAAAATTTAGGTCTGGTAAATGTCTAAAAGTTATACAACGTTTTGTAGGAAAAAAGTGTTTATTTGCTTATGTAACTTTAATAAATAAAACAGTAGGTACTACATTTTCATGTTTAATACAAATTACTTACTATAATTTATACGTATTTCACATAAACAATGTAAACAAATTAAGTGTGCTACTACTTACTTGATTAATTAAAAATGCTAATCACTAATTCAGAATCACTGATCATATTTTCAGTTAAGTAACTAGTAAGTTTAAGTTAGGGAGCGTATACAAAAAACTCGATTTTTCAGTATTTTTTTGCTCGATGGTACGGAACCATGGTAAAGTGTTAGTCCAACTTGCACTTGGCCAGTTTATTTCTTCACACGGTTGATAAAAGGTTTTGAGTTACAGCTTCGACAACATTAAAGGCTAAGGGTGTTGTACATACGTTTTAACTCTATGATTTAATTTTAGTTTGAAAGTTTTCGTATATTCATATTGAATGTGAACATGTAGGCTTTTTTTGCGTTGTATTTTTTGGATTTGTAAGTACTTATTTTACGAATGAGTAGACCATCTTCTGGGAGTAACTAGATCAAAGATTTAACGTTCCTGTACCCATAAATCATGTCCTTACAGCCTATTCATTTTCAACTATCTATATATTCACCTAGAGTTTTAGCTGCGCGTTTTAACTAAATGTTTTTAATTAAAATAGCATTCGATAGTTCATGTTTATATTGAAAACTTGAGTTTATAGATATTTGAAAATGAATAAACTATAAGAACATGATTTATCTCTACATGACAGTTTAATCATAGATTTAAAACGTATGTACAAACCCTTAGCTTTTAATTTCGATGAAGCCGTAACTCGAGACTTCGTTTGTTTTGTTAAAATATCAGTACTTAATACCTATTAGATTGGAATATTATTTGCAGACAAATAAGTATTCTACTGAAACGGATAAAATAATAGGGTTCTCTCATGTCATTTGAGTCAACGCAATCTTCGGAGCTAGTAGCAAGCCTGGGGGACGACCATTACATTGATCGTTTTGTATGTAGTACGCACTCTTTCATCAAATATTACTTATTAGTTCAATAGAAAAAGACAAGACACTGCAATCGACTTGGCGTACAAATCTTCATGTAACCGGTTTATAGTTCGGTTACCTTGTGCGTTCCATGACATTTATCAATAAAATATCGATAAATAAAAATTAAAGTACAAATAACATTTTAAGAAAATATTATTGTAACATGCTATTGGGATAAACTGCAGCCTATGTCACTCTCGAAGTCCTCTGACCAACTTTATACAAAATTCACATAAATCTGTTGAGCTGTTTTGACGTGAAAGGATAAATAACATATAAACATACTTTTACATTTTTTAAACATTAAAAGTTATAATAATATATTTTTAGTATTATATATTTTATTGTGATTTTGTTTTAGTTATTATAATATACAATGGTTTGTAGGAAAAAAACGTCTTGAAGCACCACTGTCGAATACAACCAGTCCGCGACACAGACAAAAATCACCTTTTTTACTTATTCTGTGGTTTTGGTACAAAAATACCTTTGATTGTCCAGTACTTGAAGTATATATCTAGTCTATGGTAAAGATTTAATAGCTCAAGTGTTAAAATGTAGGTCTGCCAAATTTTTAAAACATTAAAAGTTATAGAATGTTTTGTAGGAAAAAAGTCTTTATTTGCTTATGTAACTATAATAAATAAAACAATAGGTCTGTACTATATTTTCATGTTTAATACAAATTACTTACTATAATTTAGACTTATTTCACATAAACAATATAAACAAATTAAGTGTGTTACTACTTACTTGTTTAATTAAAAATGCTGATCACTAATTCAGAATCACTGATCATATTTTCAGTTAAGTAACTAGTAAGTTTAAGTTAGGGAGCGTATACAAAAAACTCGATTTTTCATTCAGTATTTTTGCTCGATGGTACGGAACCATGGTAAAGTGTTAGTCCAACTTGCACTTGGCCAGTTTATTTCTTCACACGGTTGATAAAAGGTTTTGAGTTACAGCTTCGACAACATTGAAGGCTAAGGGTGTTGTACATACGTTTTAACTCTACGATTTAATTTTAGTTTGAAAGTTTTCGTTTATTCATATTGAATGTGAATGTATATATAGGCTTTTTGTCGCGTTGTATTTTTTGGATTTGTAAGTACTTATTTTACTAATGAGTAGACCATCTTCTGGGAGCGGCTAGATCAAAGATTTAACGTTCCCATAAATCATGTCGTTACAGCCTATTCATTTTCAACTATCTATATATTCACCTAGAGTTTTAGCTGCGCGTTTTAACTAAATGTTTTTAATTAAAATAGCATTCGATAGTTCATGTATATATTGAAAACTTTAATCGTAGAGTTAAAACGTATGTACAAACCCTTAGCTTTTAATGTCGATGAAGCCGTAACTCGAGACTTCGTTTGTTTTGTTAAAATATCAGTACTTAATACCTTTTAGATTGGAATATTATTTGCTGACACATAAAAATATGTGCTATAAAACCGTGGAACAATTGGTAAACCGTCACATTCGGCGAGAGGTAATCCTACCTTGGACTCTCAGAATGAACTTACCATGGTTCATCCAACCGTATGTGTTTAGGCAATGAGAGATAATCCTACCTTGGACTCTCAGAATCACACTTGCCACAATTCATCAAACCCTGTGTGTTATGAACACAGTTGGCGGGAGATAATCTTACCTCAGGCTCCTAGAGTGAGTTCATCACATACGACGAGAGATAATCCTACCTCGGACTCTCAGGATGATACTTACCATGGTTCATCCAACCGTATGTGTTTGAGCATCGAGAGATAATCTTACCATGGGCTCTCAGAATGACACTTACACAATTCATCCAACCGTATGTTTTATGAACACAGTTGGTGGGAGATAATCTTACCTCAGGCTTCCAGAGTGAGTTAATCATATACAGCGAGAGATAATCCCGCCTTGGACTCTCAGTTTATACTTATATTGCTCACTCAGCCGATTGTGTTTATACATCGCATGCGGCGAGAGATAATCCTGCCTTGGACTCTCAGGATGACATAAGGGAGGGGGTTTTAGTCAGTAGGAGTCTGACATAACCGAAGAGTCTGTGCTCAACGGCATCCAATGAGGATTTCCCCCTCCGACGAAAAAAAAAAAAAAAAAAAAAAAAAACATTTGTGTTAGAAACATAGTTGGTGGAAGATAATCTAACCTCAGACTTCCAGAGTGAGACTTACCATGGACCACTCAGCCGATTGTGTTTAGGCACCACATGAGATATAATCAATTTTAAGATAAAATGATATAACAAACGAGTTGATTAATAGTACATTACGGTACAAGTGTGTAATGTTGGTGATTACCGCTGAGGCGCCATTGAGATCCGAGCCGTTAGGTGAAGGTCTTAAGAGAGCCGAGGACGGTATTCATCAATACACACGTGTATCATACGACGTTTTTTAACACACTTGTGAAGAAAATAATACAAAAAAATCATGTTATATAGTAGACAATTATAGATATAACTAGTACTTTTAGACATTTCAATTAATAAATAACTATAATTTCATCAGCGAAAACGAGTTGTGAATAATATCGTTTAAAAACTAAAAAACAACCGACTTCAATGCCGCGCTATTCATTTTCAGTACCAATTTTGAGATGTTTATCTCAATATCTCTGGAGATACTTATCATACCTCGATAAAATTACCATGGTACCACACTTGGGATATCTCCTTTTGAACAAAAAAAGAATAATCGAAATCGGTTCATAAACGACGAAGTTATCCGCGAACAAACATAAAAAAAAAAAAAAAAAAAAAAAAAAAAAAAAAAAAAAAAAAAAAATATACGGTCGAATTGAGAAACCTCCTCCTTTTTTTGAAGTCGGTTAAAAATGTTTCGCAATGGTGGGAAAAAATTCATTAGTTTTCCAATGCGCGCGCATCTAACAATGGCGATCGGCCATAGACTAAAAGAATGAGGTTTATTTATTTATTTATTTTTTTGTTTGACGCGGTTAGCGTTTTGGCCACGTACAGAATGGGGAATTATAGTTTTTACAGACAAAACAAAAGTTATAATTAAATAAAAGTTTTGTTTATTAAACACGTACAAGTTAAAATTATCTATTTAAACACGAAGTTGTTTAAAATGAGCAAGCAATAGGTATATTAATTTATTTGTGCTATTGCACACGATCTCTTTTGTATCGAAACTTTTTTAAGAACAAAGCAACTCAACCAATAAAATTTTAAAAAAAATATCTATAACTCACTTGCGAATAATAGTAATTAAAAAGTCACAGTTTGATAACAGGCGTCATTATGTGCCTGATTGCAGTGAAATAAGAGCCACTTCATGAGCAAGTGTATTAAAAACGATATACCCAACTGCGTTCGCTCGTTTTTTGTTATTTTAACACTGACTCAGTTTTTTCTCCGTTCTTTCCTATGTATAACAGACCATTTAAATATATTGAGGCTGCACAACACACCAATTGATCAAACGATATACCTGATAAGCGGAACAGTTGGGATTTTGGTTACCAAAAAAGCAAATTAGTAATTGCGTTCGCTCGTTTCTGTTTCTGTTTCTATTTCTGTATCTGTTCCTGTTTTTTGCTTGTTCTCACCGGTGGCTTTGAAAGTTCTAAAACACGTTGATCAAAATTATTACTCCAGGGTCATTGAGAGTTCTAAAACACGTTGATCAAAATTATTACACCGGAGGCTTTGAGAGTTCTAAAACATGTTGATCAAATTATATACCCAACTGCGTTCGCTCGTTTCTGTTATTTTAACACCAATTCAGTTTTTTCTCCGTTCTTTTCTATCTATAACAGACCAATTTAAATATATTGAGGGTTCCACAACACATCAGTTGATCAAACGATATACCTTATGAGCGGAACGGTTGAGTTTTTTTGGTTACCAAATAAGCAAACTAGTAATTGCGTTCGCTCGTTTCTGTTTCTGTTTTTATTTCTGTATCTGTTTCTGTTTTTTGCTTGATCTTACCGGAGGCTTTGAGAATTCTAAAACATGTTTATTAAAATTATTACACCGGAGGCTTTGAGAGTTCTAAAACATGTTGATCAAAATTATATACTCAACTGCGTTTGCTCGTTTCTGTTATTTTATTTCTATTTCTGTATCTGTTTTTTGCCTGTTCTTACCAGGGTCGTTGAGAGTTCTAAAACACAAATGGCGAGAGATAATCAATTTGTGGTTATTGGGTGTTCTACTCCACCCACCACCCTGTGGGTGGAGTAGAACACCCAATAACCACCTACTGCTGTCTACCTCTGTAAATGCGTATCAATCGACCCTGTCACATCTAAACAAATAACTGAAAATTACCTAGGCTGTCTGAGCTTGATACTAATTTGCCTAAATCCTACTAAGTACGAAACTTAGAAACCGCATCAACGTTAAAAAATCGACTGAACTTAATTTTATACAAGTTAACTTGTATGAAGTTAGGTTAAACTGAATATTAATTTCAACTTCGAGTTAAGTACCTTAATATCTTTGTTGTACTTAGTAAGTTTTAGTTGTGGAGCTAGGTATAGATATTATGTATTCATATTTGCTTAAAATATGATATGTATTATTTTCATTTCAATTACTATGAATTATGATGATAACTGATGTATCAAGGACTATGATTGTGTTTAAGATCAAGCCAAGGTAGTTTGAGAAATACGTAGGGTGCACATGCTACATAACAAACCACTAAGGATGGAATGAAGCGCTAGACAATTAGTCCTATTCTCACAGCTATTTTAGCCCGCCTTCCGCATGAGCTGTAACCTAACGTTTTACCGTAATTTGGCGAACCTATTGGTGACATGATTTAGTTCGTGAGTGTTTGACTTACAGTAGAGTATTTGACAAAACGTAGTAGTATTCTTCTTTATAATTACCCGGAGTTCACGTACAGAAATAAGATTTGCGGGGGAAAGTGGTTACATGATGCAAATATTTTTTGTATCTAAAGACTCATTGTAAATCAACCATTAACGCAGGCAAACTATATTTCTTCGCAAGTAAACGTCGCCTTGCAGAGACTTTCTTAAACTTTGCATGTGAAATTCTGCATTTCTGAACAGGTACGTAAATTAATCATATGAAAAGTAACTAAAAGTAAAGTGACTTAAAGTAACGTAAGTAATCCTAAACGTTAAAGTAAACGTAACGTAAAGAAACGTAAAAGTAAGTAAAGTACCAAAAAAATAACTTTTTGAAACACAAGCTTCCTGTAAAGACGTTATCGAGTGTAATAAAAAGGACTGATAAATACAATCTAGCCAAAACTCGACCGTCTTAACATTTTTAATTGCGGAGTTCCAGTCCTTACAGCTAGTGATGTTCCGATACCCGCAAAGTATCGATACCTATTCATATGATTAGTACTCGAATCGTTTTTCGATACTACTCATAAGAGTAGCTCTAAAGTATCGATACTTACTCATACTTTAAATGATTTTAGTATGAAACTAAAAGACGTAGCTATATTAGGCTGGAAATAGTGCTCGACGGTCGGGCAGACCGTATATACAATGCAAATGAACCGATACGCGTATAGAGTGCCATGAAGTAGAGAAAATTACCGGAGAAAATTACCGATATCGGAACAAAAGTATAGAGTACTTACTCGTATTTACTAGTATCGGAAGATCCGTAAATATACTAAATTTGACCTATTATCTATTTTGTGATTTGACTCCAATCGAGTGTCAGGAAGTGGTTCTAATTTAGATTCCGATATTTGTCCTACTCAAACATACATACATACTAACACGGCAAGTGAAATAAGAGCTTGAATAATACATTAAGTCAAATATTGTCCTTACTGCTAGTTAAGACTAAATCTGCGTATCGCTTGGCCATCTTATAGCATCAAATAGTAAATTGATAAGGGTGACTTAATTTGCATAAAACAATAATTAATTAGTCATGGGACAACGCCATTAAGCTGGTATAATTATGTTGTGCATCAATATTAGCGTAGGTCTATGATTACGCTGTTTTCATTAACATTAGATATCAATGAGTAATAACAGAAAGCTTTATTTTGTGATGACAACAATGACACATGACAAACAAACAAACACAAAACAACTTCAAGCTTGGTTTTGACAAGAAAGTTCAAGCAAGAAATGCGATAAAACCGTACCTACACCACAGAATTAATAATTGTACACCTGTTCTAGATACGTAGAGCTCTGCGACATTCTCTATGGAGCGGCTCTTAGTACATCTAGAACAAAAATAGGTGGGTCTTTTATATTTTTCTAATTCTAGCCAAGCCAACTATCCCATTGCTCATCTTTTTAGCCAAATTAGTCGAACCATTTGACTGAAAAGAACCTTTTTTTTCTTTTTTTTTTGATAAGCAGGATCAGCACGACGCTCGCCTGATGGCAAGCGATGACGTCTACCTATTACAGATTCAGTGACATGCAACATTTTGGATACCCAGAATTTTGCATGTTCCTGCAATGCACCAGTTACCTCAAGACATTAAGATGTTAAGTCTAGCCCTACAGATTCACTGGACAAGAATAGTCTTAGTTAATACTGGACAGTAATTTCACTGGTAACAAACTATAATGATCAAATACAAAAAGTAAGTACTAGCCTACAAAAGCTCTACGTGCAAGAACGTCAAAAGTCGTTGTTTTTTGTATAAACTACGCATATTGCGTTAATGTATTCTATATTGTATTTATGTTTTCAATATATGATTTTATCAATCTGAGTTATAAAATTATAGGTAGTTTTATTTAATTTGTTTTTATTTTATTTTGAGCCGTTTTTGTCCCACTGCTGGGCAAAGGCCTCCCTATTCTCTTTCCAATGATCTCGGTCGGCAGCTATGGATTGCCAGTCTTTATGATAGGAGTCTAGCTAGAGCTTAGTCTAGACCTTAGCCCACAGCTCGTCCGACATGTGACAGACTTGTCCAGTCCGGTTCCACTTCAGACTGGCAGCTTTTTGACTATTTTATTTAATAATTTACTTTAAGTAGATAATTTATTTTTATAATCAAAATATAGACTACTGTTTGACCACTATTTCACTGTTAGTAAGTGTTGGTAAGTATGCACTTTAACCTAACCACAGAACATGGAAATACCTACTTATCTCTACGCAGACTTTTTAATCTGTTGTTCCAGCATTTATAATTCCCTTTGGTTTCAGCAAAAACAAGAACCGGGCCACTGACACATAATTGCCATTGTGAGCCGAAATGAATTCCCGAATGGGAACTAAAATCCCGAAATTAATAACGTACGTATTTCAATTTTAAACTCTTTCAACTTCAACCATTACTCCGCGATGCGTTCACAGTGCCCAGTGGCTGATGGGGAGAGTTCCAGAAATATTGCCATTGATATGCTAAATTACCTATCTACAGTGTCTGTGAAATGCTCTTTTCTGGCTAATGAAGATATGAATATGAATAGAATTCTGAGAATGTTTTCGTATCTGTACCGGTAGTCTGGTTTTTCATGGACTTTTTGTACTGTGATATTGCGTTTTTTGGGTTTTAAACACCTTATTTAATAAAGTTGGAATATATGTTCAATGTTTGCGTTTATCCAGGTATCTCGCCTGATAGTAAACGTACGAATACACCGCGGCGTCCTGCGATCTGCGGGCGCGATCTCAGTACTTTTTGACTGTTTTCTGATCGCATTTGGTGAGAACTAGTCGGTACAAATACTACTGCGCTATCTGATCGCGTCTAGATCGCGCACGCAGGACGCCGCGGTGTGTTCGTACCTTAACGATGTGATAATATCTAAATAATATTTTTGAAATTTACTTAGACATAAAGGAGTGGTCACCTGGGTCTTTAGTTGGTATGGAATATGACTCCATTCTTATTAAAACTTTTATGGTTGGTTTCAATTCCATAAGTAATTTTAATAACGTATTTATTTATCATGTAAATGCGTAAATGTGAAGTGAAGAAAGTGTATACTCTACTAATGCGGAGTATACACTTTTCTACATGATCAATGTATGTATAGAAATGTAACTTTAGTGATAGCAATAAATGCTAAATAATGTCGAGTTAGTTCAATACTAAATTTAACCAACAAAAACTTTAAAAATAAGGAAACATACAATAGACATATATTTATTTTTAGACGTCTTTTTATACGTGTATCCGTTTACGAGGATATTCTTACAAAAATGCCGGTACAGAATCTGAGCGCATATCGCTCTCAAGTTTAGCATTACAAAGAGGCAATTTCTATAGGCCGTTGTTTCACAAGTGGCTATACAACGTAACGACCTTGGCGAAAAGGTTCGAAGGTCTCAGAATGTTTTGTTTTTTAAGCCTCAATTTCGCAGCTTCAAAAGTGTGATCTTTGATGAATACAAGAGCTTTTTCTAGAATGATCTTTTAGAATCGAAAACGCAAGCATGTAGTTAGTTTCCTGATTTATTTATTGATTTAACACCACAATGGTTTTGTTTGTGTTGTTGCCTTCATTAAACTAAACATATTTGACAGCACTAAAACTCTTGGGGTCTCTGTTTTACTTGAGAGGTATGACAAGGTAACAAAGATTTTTAGTACTGTCAAAATTAAGTTTAGTAGACTAATAAAAAATTACATACAACTGTTATAACGATTGCAAACTAACTGTCATTGCAATAAGACATGAATGCTTGGTATCATAACATTTAGGGCCAGTTTCAGTTCCGGTTCATGATAATGTGACAGATTATTTCATGTTTAAATGTGTCAGATTATTTTCTGATAGGGCTATCAGGAACCGGTGAAACTGGCCCTTACTGTCGTATATATATACAGAATTTTTTTTTTATTGAACTGCTGAAAGTTTGCAAAACTTGTGAGTTTCAGCATGATGTTGTTTTAGGGCCCAGAGTGGTTGGTGTCTTAGGAGAATGGTCGGGTTTGACGCCAGAGGTACCGAGTTCAATCCTCGTCGTGCACCAATGGATTTTTCTTTCGCAAAATGTATATCTGCTTTTTACGGTGAAGGAAAACATCGTTAAGAAACCCCCAACCCCCGCGCATGGTGGTAAGACACTATCTAGTGTACGCGTAGCCAACTGCCACCCTCATGTTAGAAAATCAATCACCAAACATTAAATGTGTTCCGGCAGCTATCCTTGAGAGCCAGTTCCTAATTCTAGGCCTAGCGTGCTACCTATACCTATATACCTATCCTCAACCGCGCAAAACTCAAACGCTAGGCTATATAATTTTTGTTTTAAAAGTTCGGTTCCATCAGCTCAGAAGACGGGTCGAAATAGTACCTAGTGCTATGTGGATTGGATATAACAATGTGTCACCTCGTTAGAATTATCTCTTAAATTAAATTAAATTAACTACAGTAATTTCCCATGTACCTATTATTGATTTTATGAATATCTTATCTGTTATTGTTAATTTATACATTTTTTTCTATTTTATTAAAGTCATTGTTATCGGCGTTTGTTCTATTCACGCTCTCAGGCCATTCAGCGTCATGTTTTTTTTAGGGTCTAGATCCAAAAAATTTGGACATTTGTGCTGAGACTGGTTTGTTTCAACACCTAGCAACATTGCATTTCTTTTTAGTCTCTCCCACTCCGTTTTTTGTCAAGATGTCAAATGTTTTCATATAATCTGTATAACTTGAAGACGGCTAAATAAAATATTTTTCTTTCTTTATTTCTTAACTGCATTCTCACTTTGACCAGATTTTGATAGATTAATACAAAGCTTGTCTATCATATCGTACCAATAAATTGATTTTTAAGATATTTAATGACAAAGCAAGTTGAATTATAGCCTGGCCATAACTGCTGTACACTCCCTGAGGTATGCGCGGCGAGGTGGGAGCCGGGGAAAAAAGAGCGTTGACGGCAGACTGACGGAGCGCGTCCCCCCCGTCTCGCCGCGCGCATACCTCAGGGAGTGTACAGCAGTTATGGCCAGACTATAATAGAAACACATTTTTTTAGTTTTTTTAATAAGAATATAAATATCATATCATAAAAGTATCAAATGTATATACGTAGTTGGTTTAAATTGAAAGAATGAAAGGAGTAAGAGATTGCGGACTATAAAAGTATGGGAAGTATGCAGACAAATATTATAAAAACCTTTGTTACTCTGTCAATCTGTCTGTTTGTAACCTAATAACGCCTAAACTGACAATCTACCTAATCACGCCTAATCTCACTGAAATTTAACAAGGTAAGGAGATACTTTATAGCACGAGCATGAACATAGCTTACTAAATACTTGGAGTACGTGAACGAAGTGGTGGGCATCAGCTAGTTTTTATATAAATATCATCATCATAATATAAAAGTATCAAATTTAATATAGGTGGATGGATGGATGGATGTTTGTAACCTCTTCACGCTAAAATGGCTGATCGGATTTGGATAAAATTTGGCATACAGATAGTATATAACCTGGATTGACATATAAGATTTTTTACGCAAGCATAGCTATGGAGGGCAGCCAGTTTTTTTATGCAGCATTTTATTATTTTATACCACTAGAAAAAAGTAAAAAGCTAGAAAGTAAGATTATTACAAAGCATAGTGTTACCCGTTTCGAATCAAAGTTTACAAAGTGTGAAAGCGTAGCGCTACCTAGTACTATTAAGTATTCTTTGGCGCTACGTAGCAATACGTAGCACTACGCAGGTGCTCTGCTAATGCGGCGCATTATTTTGGTATATTTTCAATGATTAATATAATTTACGAAATTAAAGCACCGTATATTCTTATATATACTTACCTTTATTGACCTGATGTAAAGATGCGGTCTAATGCCCTAAATACACCCTCCATTGCTGTCATCCAATCCACGCCAACACACGGTCCATTCGGCATGATACGATCGGCAGCGTCCTGCCAGTTGAACGATAGACTGGATGGTGTATTTAGTTAGATGTAAATATGCTCGTCAAGATTTGAACGACGGCATTGAAACAAGTCACTGGACGACAGACTTTTTCCACAGGTGGTAGGAGCATATTATACCGTTGTTCCGTCTGAATTGCTCCCAAAAAGTAGCTTTCCACCTTCAATGAAAATTCTGCTGCCATAATCTTACGGTGTTGGTAGCACACAGCCCTTGAGAACCAGATTATTCTACGCCTAGCGTGTTCACCATCTCGACCACATCATCGTCAACAGGCGAGACAGGGTACACTTGGGTACACTTGGTATAGAATGATTACCGACACATGGAGGCAAGGCAACAATGTTCTTTCCGTGGGTGACCCCCCACTAATGGTACGCAATATACATTCTATAATTACTGATGTATTAAGTAATTAAACTTATGACTTTAAGAAAAATAAGGTTGAAGCGAGTTTGTTAGAGCTCAAAATAAAATTATAAAGCTAAGAAATAAAAACAGAAATGTATATCTCGAAGTGTCAAAAACAGAATCGTGTAAAATATAGCTACGCTCAGTACAACTGTATTATATATTTTTTAATTAATTTCGTCGTTTTGAAACTCGTTAAAGAATTTATTTCTGATTTACACATTACCTAAAGCTTAATTAATCCAAGAAATAAGAATAATTAAGACAACAAAGAGGAACAGTTAGTTAGTAAACACATCAAATACAAGTTATAAAATTTCGCCTTAAAAAGCTATTGGCACAAAAATTTTACTATATACAAAGCTAATTGTAAATTCTTCATAGTAAGCATTAACACATTTAGTCTATTTTCAATAATATATTATGAATCTTGAGAAATCCCACCCAAACTCGAATACTTTGCGACACCGTAATCAAAAGACGTACCTCAAGTTAAATAAGTTACCCATAAAAGTCTCGGGCACGTCACCTCCAGATTCGAACTCCGTAATCAGCTTAGCAAAAGCACTATTCGACTTTATCCCTTGACTCGGTGGCCGTAGGGACCGCAAGACATTTCGTGATTTCAGCTTCAGTCAGCCCAGTCCCATCCAGTCTTCATTTAGACGTCACGGGAGAAGGACGCGTTTCGACACGCGAGTGATTTAATCTCGCAACTATACAAACTGTAATCGTACAAAGACTTAAAATTGAGATTCAGAGGTCTAAATTAGAATCTTTTGTTCAATTTTGAAAGTGAGTGAGGGTATTTTATTTAAAAAAAAATCGGAGCTAGAATTAGTGTGAGTTAAGTGGTTGTGGCGCGAGTAATGAATGTTAACATAACTCGGTAAGTAGTTTGTTAGTAATGGCTTATGTAAGTTTTATTCATTTTTGTGAGGTTTTCAGAGTCGTCATTGAAATTCTTTGATGAATATTAATTCATGGCATTCATTCATTCAAGTTATAAAATGAACACGCAATTTAAAACCAAATAAAATGAAGCTATAATTTTTGTGAAATTTTAAAGGATTGTTGACTTGAAATTTACTTGTTTGAATATAATAATGGGGCTCAACTGTAGGCTAGAAAAGGGTGATACTTAGTTTACATATGTATATTTTTTTTAATTATAAAATTCAATTATTTATAATCTGATCTAAATAATAAAAGTTTCAAAAAAAGACTCGATAAATATGATATACGATTGATTTTTTTCATGTCTCTATTTTAATATCTCTAATCCAAGGGTGTACAGCCATCCTTTAGTATAATTTAAAACTTTTTACCACTTAATTTTTTTTTTAAATGAGCTTATAAACAATTGCATTACAAGTAAATATTTATTAGCAGTTTTGATTAAGGTACTCAAAAGACAAAAATATAAGAAGTACTATCGTAACGACCGTAACAAACCCTCACTTCAAAGCTCATCCACAGAAATAACAGACAAAATAAATAAAACAAGAAATATAACACTTCAATCTAAAGGTGGGAACAAACAGGGCTCTGGAATTGGATGATACCAGTTTCATTTGAGGGTTGATAACGAAATAAAACTTGTTCGAAATATTTCCTCGGTTCATCCGCCGGTGATTCGTCAACGTAGAAAGTGGAGAAGTTTGAAGAAGAGATTGACAGAGATTTCGTCTCAGTCATTTTTCAGAGTACCCGCGATATAGATTTGTCTCTGTTGCAATGTGAACCTTTTTTTGGGCTTAGTGAATTTGTTAAAGCGCCTTGAAAGAATTCGTTTTGAATTTTTTTTTCAATATTGTATAGGCTAGCGTTTGCCCACTATCTCATCTGTTGGTAAGTGATGATGCGGTGCGGCGAATGGGAACTAGCTCTCAAAGATAGCTGCCAGAACACAATACATTTAAGAAATATTGTGTCAAGTAAATAATTGTGTAAAATAAGAAATTCATTCATTAAAAATATAATAAAGTTTTCAATAACTAATTTATTCCTTTGATATAAAAAATAATTAATACTTTGTTACATAGATCTTAAAGCGCTTAAAAGACATAATTGAAAAGTTTTGTACGTTTTCTTAGTTGCTATTGCTTAATTATAACCATAATAATCACGGGACCGTTGTTTAACTGGTTTTGGTTTTCATTAGTACGGATAAATTTATTAATTGATACATATTGCTCTCAAATAAAGCTTGAAATACTTCTAAAGAAACTTTTGTTTGCTCGTTTTACCGAGTTCTTTAAATTTGCCCTAACTAGAAGAACTAAACCTACACCCGTATAGAAGTGCTTATGGCACAATATCACAATGGACAAAAGAGTATACGCATCTATAATATTTTTGTCAACCAACCGTTTTAACGAAGTTATATACCTGTGTTTATTTAGGTTATAATTTCGTTATGTTCCCAAATGAATATGCACGGTTCTAATTCAGCAAATAGGCGTACTCTAGTCTGCCTGATTTTGTATGCTACTAGGGTAGGTGACATAATTCTCTGTTGTTTTATTAGGACTGTGCTAGTTTGCAATATTGTCTTAATAAACTAGTGAAATTCTTGTAGTTTTGTGACTGTACTAATTAATGTTTTTCCAGAATTAGAAATAACTAGAGTGGTTAAATAGTATCTGAAGACGTATACCTATAAATTTTTCCCCTTAATTATTACCGTCCCTATTATTATTTTTATACCTATTATAGCCTTATTCTTATGAAAAAATACTTATTTTAATGATTTTTGTACTTCGATGTTCATCTATTACTATCATATATATATACATCTACAAAAAATAAAAAGTATTTATGTCACATTAGGTTTGTTTGTGGCGTGCCATAGGAGGGGCCTCCTAGGTCCAACAATAGACGAATACTAGCTATTACTGATGATGATGGGGTTGAGTTCATTTTTTGACCTACGGGGACGCACGGGAGTAGGTTTTTTTAAATGTAGATGTTATATGACTAGAAAAAAATAATAATTACGATACTGTAGTTATAAACATAATACATCGATTCTCCGTAGTTGGATTTTAGCTTCTTCTTTATAGATGATCTGGTTTATTTACGACACTGTCTTTATATTCGTATTTTCAATATCGCCCAATAATGTAAGATTTTTATCAGCGAAAATTTAAATTAACGTGTGAATTCTTGCCATTTCCCCTAAAAAGAAGGCACTTAAACAGTGTAATCAATGATACTTCGGAGATTCAATCTTCTAGCCTTCTATCTTGACCTTTCTAAGTACATCTCTATAACCAAATAATTGCTTTACGTTCTTAGCCTAAGCCACTCTCCCTGAAAGGATCCGTTGAGGTTCCGTTAAACTAATTTTATGTTCCGATACACAAAACCGTAATATTTCGTTGGTAAAGTATATTTGAGATTTTACTGAATACGATACTTTTGTGAATTGAAATAATATGTTTTACGTTGTTGTTCTTTTACCCTTTGAAAACAAATCAAGTCTATTTACTAGCTTACAGTAGCTTACCGTAATATCACTGTTTTGTGTATATATTTATAACATTGAAAAAAAGAGATAATTGTAGTGGTAGTACTTTTGCTAGCCCGACTGGGGCGGTACCACCCACAGAAATAGGAATAATAAGTTAGTTATTCCAATTTCTGTGGTACCACCACTTTGCCAATTAGTTCAGCCGTGAAAATGGAATGTTTTCGGTTTAAATGACAATGTATACAGTGAAATTACAGGGCATGTGATACATTTGAACATCTTTATTTCCAGAGATACCATGTTACCAATGCGGTGCAGTACAGCACCATGCAATATTCTTCTGGCTACCCAGAATTTTGCAGGTCACTGTATCTTAAAAGGTAGACGTCATTGCTTACATCAGGCGAACGTTGTGCTTTTTTTTTACCTTACATAATAAAAAAAGTAATTGAAGAACTACAGTTTATCACAGAAAACAATTAAGATATTTCAAGCTTGTTTTCCGCAGATCGTAAATTCTTCATAATTTGCTACATATTTATAAGATGTCTGGCAAAATAGCGTACCTGCACTCTGTGAAGGTGAAGCCAATCATAGGAAGGAAGGTAGAAAACAATAATATTTACTTGTTCTTAGAATTATGATTAAATGTTAGGTTTAGCTATAACCAGAGTTAAGTTGAGTAATATGTATACATTACTCTAAGCACGCTGAGCTTAGCTGGGAACTGGCTCTCAAGGATAGCTGCCTCCTTTCATTAGATGTTTTGGCAAAAAATTCCAACTTGAGGGTAGCAGTCCAGGCGGACACTTGATAGTGTCCTACCACCATGCTGCAGACTGGGGGTTTCTTAACGATGTTTTTCCTTCAACGAAGGACCACTGTGAAATATGCATAAATAACATTTGCGATATAAAAATCCATTGGTACACGGTGGAGATTTGAATTCGCTACCTCTGGCGTCGTAGCCGACAACTCTCCCACTACGCTACTGCAATGGACCCTCAATTATATCGTTGCGCTACATTTAACGGCATCCCACGCTACACTTGGAGATTCAGTTACCAAAGTTTCATTAAATCAGCACCTTATCTCAAAAGTACTCAAAACAGCCTTGCAGTTCCTAACAGACTTTCCATCCATCTTTGATCACATTATCTCGTCGAGTTATTTTTTGAAAGATAAACAAAAACGACATATCTATTAATAAAGGTTTTGCCATAATTTATCAAAAGCCATTCTCTTGCAGAATGTATTCCCTCGTTCTAAGTGTGTGGTTTTTGGGTTTATTTGTTGATGCAGCCCAAGAGTTGATCCTATTAGGCTGTGGGTTGTTCCAACGTTATTCGGGATCAACGAGAATGTAGGATTTATAAAACGGAGAGAAACACAATAAAAGGCTAACAACAAATCACTGGGGTGCGTAAACATCTTATTCTAGTAGGGGCGCTCGAGATTTGTGATATTACAGACGAACTGCAGTTCGTACCTTTACACGTGCAACATGTTTGTTCACTACTCTCATAATTCTAATTGTAATGAATATGATTGTCTCCGGATGAAATCTCTGACTACTTCGCATGAAGCGATATGCTTCCACATTAAATGATACGCACTGCCAGCGAATAGAATTTATTACCCACGCCTATGATTTCTGAAAACTATACCATCGAGAGGTATTTATGTCACGAATGAAAAAGTATCTTTTGCCTATTAAAGAATACTAGCTGTGCCCCGCGGTTTTACCCGCGTAGATATCGTTTCCGTGAAATTATTCAACACCCAAGTTCAACGACTATTACTGCTAAACTGATAAAGTTATCTTAACCGCTATAATTTTCCTTTAAAGTTTATAAAATGCACTATCATCATTATCATCATTTAGGTTTGATAATGGACGAAAGCTTGACTTGGGGGCCGCAAATTGCAGCTGTCAGTCGTAAAATGTTTGCTTCAGCCAGCTCATTGAAACGGCTTAGAAATTTTCTTCCTACCGCCGCCATAGCTACGCTTGCACAATCTCTATTGCTCCCTATCTTAGATTATGCAGATGTCAGCTATCTCGACCTTACTGAGGAGCAGTTCAATAAACTTGAGCGTCTCCAAAATTTTGCTATTAGGTTCATATTTGGCTTACGCAAATATGACCACGTTTCCAACTTCCGCCATAAGCTCAAGTGGCTCCCTATTCGTCTC